>CM028137.1:803622500-808622500 GCA_016271365.2 Neoceratodus forsteri
ATTGCATAATGTGTTAAAAACAGCAGCCATTTTTAAAAAGGATGCATGATCTAGTGGTTATAGTGACTTAGGAACCAGGAAATTACAGGTTCAAACCCTGCTACAGTCAAATTATCACTATATGACCTTGAGCAAGTCACTTAACCTCTCAATGATCCAGTCCACCCAGCTGTAGAAATGGACAGCAGCAGGACTTTAATGGAAATGAGATGTTGCATCACCTGGCCTAATCTGTGTGAATAAATAAGGAATAATGTATGGGTGACCATATACAACAAGCCTGTGTTTCTATCAAGGGGTTGAGATAACAGCATATGGATCTCGAGAGTGAAGTTTGAGAGGTCCATGCTGTTATCTCAACCATGAGATGGAAACACAAGGCAAGTTGTTTATGGTCACCAGTTTCTTTTTATTTTTTACAGGATATACTGCAGGGGGAATTAGAAAGTGGCATCAAGCACTAGTACAGAGAGAGAGTGAGCCAAGAAGTGGCTCTGCTGAGTAAGTGCTTCCTATATAGCAAAAGAATGTAAAATCTGGTACAGAGACAGTGAATGAGTCGAGCAGTGGCTCTGTTTAGTAAGTGCTACTGTGCTCTGAGGGGAGTCAGTTCATACAGCCTGATGGCAAGCACTGCAAACTACTAGTGCGGCCATGAATGCATGCTACAGCCTTCACAAGTCCTGCTAAGTAAAAATGAAAGCTAGTGCCAGATGGGAGCCAGCACAAGCAGGTACACAGGTGCACTGATGCTAGAACATGCATATCAACTTTTAGAATGTGCAGAACAACGTTTAGAATATGTACAACAACCTTTGAGTACCAACTGATTTCCATGCATGATACTCGCTAACCATACACTACAATACTAATGCTAGCACACATTGATTTGGTACAGCTCACTAGTGTACCATTCAGCTACTCAGATAGTGGAGTGTGCAGGCATGAGACTGGCCATTATTTCAGATGGGCTCTTGTCCTAAAAATAGGAGAGGATGGGGAGGGGGCTATAAAATCAACAATTTGTAAACTTAGGGGGACTGTCAAGAGGCCAGTTAATCTTTTTGTACTGTGGGCTTTGAGCAAAGGGCCTTTGGCTAACAAGGCAAAGCTGGTCTAGTGGCTACAGAGCATAGCTGAGAAATAGGAAACTCGGGTCTGAAATTCATTACCATCGCCTCTCTATAGTATCCTGATGAAGTCACTTACAGATCAAAGGCAATACTTTTAAAAAATGTACTATTTGCCCAACATGAAGACAACTAGGCCTCATTTGTTACAAATATAGTTAAGAAATTGCAGTTAGTCATGTATAAATGCTATATGTTTACCTCTCTTGTTTGATAGTTTTACTGAAAATCCCTTGTGCTTATTCAAACCAGCCAGCGGTGAGTGCTGATGTAATTCAAACAACGACATAGTTTTCCAGTAGGTCCTGTCAGCTTAGTACACACAATGCATCAAACTGTGAAAGGGCAAAAATCAGCCTTTGCTACCAGTTTTCTGATGAGGCTTTTATTAATGAAGTTATACCAGTAGAACAAAATGAGAAATATCAGGCATGTTTCCTAGATTGATCACCAATGGTTTGAGCTGTATTAAGCCCCCCACCAAAATAAAAAAAAAGCCTGTCATGCTCTTACAAGGTAAATGTTGCTTTCCTGTGTTCATTTTCCAGCCCAGAATGCACCTATCACAACTTCCCCCTTATTTATTCTTTTCAGATTCACTCCCTTTGGGGAGGTTCCACAGCTCTCACAGAAAGTGTACTACTACCCCAGTATCGCTCCCCAAATGTGTAGCAAAAATGTGCATCTCTGCTCTGCCCTCATTTCTAATTATTCCAAAATATGCCCACACACTCCTCCCAGTTTAAGTTTATAACTCTATATTGCATCACTCATATAACTTATACCCTTCTCCCACACACCTCCTGCAAAGTACATTTCCCACTACACCCTTCTTAAAATGTGTACTTCTGCACCTCTCAAAAACATTCTGCATGTCTCCCTAAATCTGACCCTCACCCTTGATATTTGTACTCCTACCCTGCACCCTTCCTACTTTGCACACTCACCCCTTATACCATTCCCCCCCGAATTTGTATTCCTGCCCTACCCCACCAACATTCGTACCCCAAGATATGTGCCCATCTGTGAATCTCTCACATTTATACCATATATACTTCTCCAACTATTTGTACCTGTACCCCATGACTCCAGAAACTTGTATCTCCTTGGCACAGCTCCCCCAATCCTGCAACATTCCACACGTTCGCCCCTCCCCCACCCAAGACAAAATTGGAACCACCTATCCCATTCCATTCCCATAAAATGTAATTTTTGGGAGAGATGCAGGGGTACAAGCACAAATTTTGGGAGGGGTGTATGGGTGCAAATATAAATTTTTAGAGGGGTGCAGTGTGCAAGTACAAATTTTGGGAGGGACACGGGGTACAAGTACAAGTTCTGGGAAGGGTGCAGAGGTACAAGTACAAATTTTGGGAGGTGTACAGGAATACAAGTACAATTTTTGGAAGTGGTATAAGGGTTCAAGTGCAAATTTTGGGAAGGGTGAAAGTACACATTTTGGGAGGGATGCAAATATAATATTTGAGAGGGATTCTGGGGATAAGCACAATTTTAAGGAGGGATTCAGTGGTGTAAATACAAATTTCAAGACAGGTGTGTGGCTGAAGTGCAAATGGTGGGCTCAGGTTCAAATTTCAGAAAGGCTGCAGAGGTGCAAGTGCAAATTTTGGGAGGGGTGTAAGGATAAATTTGGTGAAGGGTGCAAGTGGTACACATTTGGGAGGACGGCAGAGGTAAATGCACACATATATGGTGGTGTGGGCTAAAGTACTAATTTTGAGACGGGTGCAGAAGCTGGGGTTCATATTTGACTGGGTGCAGCAGTAAAAGTACAAATTGTGAGAGAGGATGAGTAAAGGTAAACAGATTGTGATGGTGCAGTAAAAGAGATGCACATTTTGGGAAAGAGAAATGAAGGTCTAACATTAGAAGAAGGCAGGGTAGAATTATGAATTAGGAAGATGTGCAGGACAGAAGTAAATATTTTGGAATGGTTAGAAGGGCAGTGGTACAAATTCCATAAAGCGGAGAACCCATTACAGAAAAAATGCATAAATAGTAATGGTGTGGTAGATGCTCAGCAAACGGGTGAATAAAAATAGAACTGCATTCAGGTTACTTAAATGCTCAGGAAAATGGAAAAAAAAGATACATGACCTGATCACATTTGGCACTGCTTTTCTTGTTTAATATGGTCCCCAAAGTTTTATTAATTAGCCTCTGAAAGTTACTAGATTTTAATATCTCAGAGTGTATGTATAATATTGTTCAAAGTGAAAATTGATGTTTGCAGTTTTCAAAATCTGGTGTACTGTGTGTACACCAAGCTAACAGGACTCTGAGGAAAATTATGTCATTCTTGCTTAAATGGCATCACTCCCCACCCAAGATTCCACCAGCTGGTCTTAAAGTCTGAGGGCCTTTTTGTGAAGCCATCAAATAAGAGAGGCAATAAAATAAAATTAGAAATTGCAATTCTTGCAGTTTATTTGTAATACATAAGGCCTGGTTGTCCTTGTATTAGGAAAAAGGGTTAATTTTTAAAACATATTTGCATTTGATCTTTGTGCCCCTGGGTTAGCCTCTCTGTAGTCTCTCTCTAACAGTTCTGGTATCTTAAAGCTCCTTGAAAACCTAATAGCAACATATACAGTAGAACAGTTTATGGGTGAATATACATATCAAGGCTATGTTTCTATCAAGGGGATGTGATGACATCATACAGACCTCGAGTGCGAAGCTCAAGAGGTCTGAATGATGCCATTACATCCCCGAGACAGAAACACACCCTTAGTTGTGTATGGCCACCCATACATTGTTTTGTATAGTATATGGTTAAAAAATGGAAGGGGGAATCATTTTAGCGTGAGAATGGAGGAGATAGTGTCCTGAGGCTCTTACCGTCAGTAATTGACGCTGGCAGTTGCTCCGCTCCCTCCACTCTATGTGAAACCACTGCTCCAAGTCTACATCGATGTCAAGGCTAAATAAGAGACACTTTTTTTTTTGTTGTTTACAAAAATGAGAAAGAGTGATGTGTTTACTAGGGCATGGGGTCATAATATCAAAAACAAAAACAGCACAGCATTATACCGCACTGTTAAGACAGCAGGTACATTGCCAGCACTCTCCGATAACATTGGCAGTAAACATCAGTGAACAAATAGATATATTCTTCATTTTTTGCGAGGATCTTAGCCCCTGCACACCCTGTTATGGGGGATTGCACCCCCCGAACCCCCACTCTTTATATAATCAACTTTGGGGGGGTAAGCAACACCTGGATGAGGAGAAACATGGGTGGGGAGAAAAACAAGAGTCACACAACACTGGAAAAAAAAAAATTAAGTGCAAAACATGAACACCGATAGTCTAGGACCAGGATTCAAGCCCCAGTCCACAGATGCAGTGCTTCCCTCCACTGCCAGTGGCTCATCTGTCTGAGCCATGGCAGCTGCTCAGTTGACCACCCCCTAGCGGAGGTCTTATCCTCTGCATCACTGCCTCCCAGCCATTTGCTACAGGGTACAAAACCATGCCTGCACCATTTTGTCCTTGCGTTCTTTTGTACCCTATAGCTATATTCCCCTGTGCTCTGTCTGTTGTGCAGTTTTGACTGTGCTGTAAAGTAAATGACATATTGACCCAGTACCGTTCACTAGCGGAGAGATAACTATGTGCCTGTGTGTCAGCTGCCATGGACAACTGCTCTCTAAGTGGCACCGCCAATTTCTGTTTATGTTTTTTTTTTTCCAAAGCCCCAGATTTAACCAATCGAGTGGTGCAACAAGACTGAAAAGTTATTGTAGTATCATAATGACATCAGAATGATACTATAGCAACTTTTCTTGACCTTTGAACTGTCCTACAAAATTTTTAGTGCTGCAGTGGGCAGAGCCCTGCAGACCTCTTGCTTTGAGAAAAGGACTCCACATTCCTCACATTCTTTTCAAATGAACATGATGGAGTTTAATCATAGTCACCATCATGTCCATGGGGTGGAGCACTTCACTCAAACAGCACTATTTTTACCTTCACAAAAAATATCAGGGGCATCCTGATCACAAAACTGGGGGATTGGGCACCCCCAGTGTTACTCTTATGTTTGTGGGGGGGTAGAGATGTGCGAAATTAGAAAATTTAATTTCGAGGGTCACGTGATGGCTGCCGAGCTGTGAACTGCTTCTCTCCTCTGCTCCCTGCTATCGCTGCAGTTCTCAAGCTTTTCTGCTACTAATTTATTGGTTATTTAGCCTCAAATACTTACTGAGTTGTCTAACTCCTGTTGGGTCATTGAATTTTGTGGTCTAAATGGATGCAGAGATGAAGAACCTGCCACCGCATCATACTCTGCCGCAGATGCCCGAAAAAGAGAAGGCCTTGAAAAGGCCCAAGCACCAGGCTGCTAGTTCAACCAAAACCTCAGCCCCAAGCTCGGCGCTTACTGAGGTGCACTTTATTGAACTGATGAAACCAATGTAGACCTCCCTTGCTGATATGTCTGGGGACCTGAAGAAAATGAATTCTTCAATTGAGGCACTTACTATTTGAATTAGCGATGCTGAAGCCAGGATTGTTTCCACTGAGATATGGAGAGAGAAAGTGGATTCCAACTTCAACTTACTGTGCCAGAAGCTGCATAAAATAGAGGATAAACTGGAGGATCTTGAGGAGTGCAGTCAGCACAACAATTTGATCTTGTTTGGTCTGCCTTAAAAAGAAGAGAGGCCGAATCCAGTTAAGTTTGTCCAAAAGCTGTGCGAGCACTTATCTGGCCCATCTCCATACAACACCATATATGTTATGGAGCGGTTCCATTGATTGCTGTGCCCCCCCTCCCCGCAGGATCCCCACCTCGCCCCCTTATTTTTAAACTGCTTAACTTTCAGGATAAGCAGCATATGTTGACCAAAGTGAGGGATATCCGGGAGTTGAAATGGGAAGGCCACTGCCTAAAGAGTAGCACAGGATTTACCACACTCTGTGAGGATCAAGAGACAGGAGCTTCATCCCATAGTGAAGAAGTCGATTGCGGCAGGCATACCTTATTGAGTTTGCTACCCTGCTACCTTGCAAATGAAGCATCTAGATCAGTGGAAAACCTTCGATACCCCATCACAGGCGGCCTCAGAGCTGTTAAGCTTATTGCCAGAACTTTTCTCGTGAACTCGATTGGTAAACCTGATTCTGGTGATCCCTATTACCTTGTGCTGCATTAGATTTCAATGTGCTTACGGGTGTTTGGCCTATATTTGGGGCTAATGTTGTTATACCTGAGGCTGGGGGTTAGTGCTTTTGCCTGAAACTGCAAGATTTGTGGGGGGACTGCCCGTTTATCGGCTTCAGATCCTGGAACTGGCATTACAGATATACAGTCACAGGGCCATCCCCCATGAGGATCCATTATTACCCCATAATAACAGAATGTTTTTTCTAAGGTCTGTTTCATACACTGTTAGTTGACATGTTTATAATCAGAGACTGCTACTCCAGGATAGATTCTTAGACTATTATCATGGCTACTGGTTTACGCTTAGATCCAGGCCTGGTTAGTATGTTGGTTAAAATGTTAAATATTGCTGCGAGATGGCAGGGAGGGGTAAGAGGGTGGATATGCTTACATGTGGGTGGCTGGCTGGAGTATTTGCCTGATGAGGTATATTGGGAGTGCAGTTTTAAGAACTGGGGGTAAGATTTGTATTGTTTGTTTCTGGATTTTAGGAATTGGGATGGGAGGGGATATCTGTGTCTCACAAAAAGTTACCCACTTCTGGAGTTTACTTGTAGGGGGTGGGGACGGGGTTTTCTTTTGCATGTGGGTTTCAGTGGGGTATCGTCTGCATTTTTGACCTGATTTATTGTTGAACTGGGGCTGATTGTAGGGGAGGGTTACTTCTGCGCAATGGGGAGACTTTTGTATAGCCCAACTGACAGTTGGGGTAATTTATGGATTCCAGGATATGCAGCCACTACCCAAAGATCGCCGTACCGATGGGAGGACCTTACAAGTTCCTTAGTTGGAACAGTAAAGGGGCCCAAGAAAAGAAAAAATGCATAATGATTTTGAAATATCTTCAGCATCATTGTATGCCTGCAGGAGACCCATTTAAAGAGAGAGGATATTTCCCTCTTTCAACTTCTCTGGGTGGTGCAGGATTTTAGGTCTGGAGTCTCTTCTCAAAAGGGAGGTACAACCATCCTGTTTGCCAGGTCTGTCCCATTTATAATGACTCATGAATGGTGGGATCCATCAAGGTGGTTTACTATTCTTTGGGGTACCCTTGAATCACTTCCACGTATTGTGGGTTCGGTTTATGGACCAAACGCAGACTCGCCTAATTTCTTTATTCATTTACTCTCACTTCTGGTCTCCGACCCTCCTATCCTGAATGTTTTTGGGGGTGATTGGAATCTACCCCTAGGTCAGAAGTAGATCGGTCAGACAGCAGATGGGTAGGTCTTTTCCCAGCCCAAAGAGTGTTAAGGGACCTCATGTCAGGTCTGGAATAGTAGATGTTTGGCGTATCCTGTACCCCTTAGAACGCCAATATACATATTTCTCCCCTCCACATAGGACCTCGTCCCAAATAGATTATTTTCTGGTTAGCTCCTCCACTCTCCCAGACATCCTGGATGTCACCATTCATCCCAGGGTATTGTCGGACCATTCCCCAGTGAGTCTTACTTGTCTGCTAAGACCTGGAACTTGCAGGGACTTCCTCTGGAGCCTCAATACCCAACTTCTGCATATCCCCTCCACCCTAACTCATATCCAGTTTATTTCTAATTTCCTCCTGAATAATAGTGGTTTGGTGGACAGGATTGACGCAGTGTAGGCTGCCCTCAAATGTGTTCTTTTTTTTTTTTTGTAGCATTTCTTTATGCTCCCCCTGGGCCGGGCATCCTTCCGAGGTGCACTCGTGGCTAGAACTGCTGCTCCCTGCCTGAACCCTGCTAATCTGATTGGACTCCCCCAACAACTGGGCAACCCTAGCGCTCTGGTTCACCCAGCGGGCTGGGCCCGCTCACTCTCAGTGGCCTATCTGTAATTAGAGAGGGCTTACCGCAGCTGCCATGTCGGCCAGGAGTCCATCGGCGATTGGGCCAGCTGTGGGATGTGAGTCCTGCCTCTGGTGCCCCCATCATCTCCATGGTCCCAGGTAGGGGTTTTTCTGTTGTGTTTCCTCTTGGGAGTGCGACGTGCAGTGACTTCCATGCACGGCTCACCTGCTGACGTCTGCCACACTCCTGCCCCCTCTCATTCTGGCTGACGTGCCTGTGCTGCCCCACGCTCTACATTGGGGGTCGCTAGGATGCTGAGCTGTCCTGGAACCCTCCCCAGAGAGAGGAGAACAGTCCTCTGGATGCTCAATCCTCTCCCTCCCCTGCCGACCCCCGGCACCCCAGGCTCGTTCTCGAACCCGGGTCGCCAGCATGATGCGAGGTGTGGCGTCCAGTGCTTCAACCCTCAGCGCCACTGGGCCGGCTTCAAATGTGTTCTTAGAGGTGAATTTATTCACCTCACCACTACCTGAGCCCGGAAGAGCAAGGAAACCTTGGATGTTCTTCTAGGTGACATTCACCAATTAGAACACTCCATAAATCATACCTCCCTGGATTCCTATTGGGCACGCTTGCATCATTTGCAATCTCAATTAACGGATATAATGGCCCAAAGGGCAGAGCTTGCTCTCCATCAAACTAAGCTTACATATTTAGAGTCAGGGGAGAAGACGGGCAAACTCTCAGCCTTCCAGCTAAGGCAGGCAGAAACATTGAGAATGATCCCTGGGCTGAGACGGTCAACTGATGCAAATGTGGTCTCTGAACCTAGAGGCATTGTCTCAATTTTCAGAGACTTCTATCAGGGACTTTACTCTATTACGGAATCCTGTGTTCCTACACCACAGGAGATAACAGCCTATTTGACCTCTACTGCCATTTTATACTGCCTGCTCCCTCGGTAGAACATCCAGGGATGCCAATTTCCTAATGGGAAGTGGAGCAGGTTATCAAACACCTAGCTCTGGACAAGGCTCCTGGTCCAGATGGCATCCCAAGCAATCTCTATAAGGTTTGCCTTTCCTTGCTGTCACCTCTCTTGGCAGAGATTTTTAACCTCTAGTTCAAGGAAGGAATCCAAGAATCTACGTTTCTGGAGGCCCTGATCACTTTAATTCCCAAACCAGGTAGACATCCCTTATACCCAGAAAACTATCATCCAATCTCCCTGTTATATACGGATATTAAGGTACTTGCTAAAATCCTGACCAATCGTCTGGCTGTTGTAATGCAAGGGGTGATAGGACGTGAACAGGTGGGTTTATGGCAGGCTGTCATTCAAATGATCACACAAGAAAACTCCTCCACTTAACTTCGGCGTCTAGGGATTCAGAGATACCAGCAGTCTTGGTTTCCCTATATGCTGAAAAAGCTTTTGATAGAGACTCCTGGCACTTTCTTTTTGCCTCCCTCACACATTGTGGTCTCCCTAAGGATTTTATTAAATGAGTTAAGCTCCTGTATAGTTTCCTCTCAGCACGAATCTGGTGCAATGGTTGTCTCTCGCAGCCTTTCCTTCTCCAGAGAGGCACCCGTCAAGGCTGCCCACTCTCCCCTCTTCTTTTTAATTTTTACCTAGAACCCTTAATATGTAGAATTCTGAATTCACCCTCTATAAAAGGCATTCAAGTGGGAGGGAAGAGTTATGCCATATCAGCATACGAGGATGATCTTCTGCTCCACATTGAGGACCCTACAATTTCCGCTCCCGGTTTATTGAGAGAATTGAATGATTTTTCTGCAGTGTCATTTTACAAACTGAACCTTTCCAAGTCAAAAATACTTTCTCTTAACCACCGTATGACCAAGGAGGACTGTGTTGCCCTTGTCTTGGCCTAGGAACCAAAACCCCTCACATATTTGGGTATGAATATTGCTAGAGACATCCCTACTATGGTTAAAATAAATCTTACTGACTTGCTACAGTTCCTGAAATCTGATCTACAGAGATGGGGTGCACCTCCCCTTTCACTGTGGGGGTGTATCAATATTCTTAAAATGAATATATTGCCAAGATTGTTGTATACTCACAAAATGTTAGTTTTTTTTCTCCTCAAGTCCTGGTTTGTAAGACTGCAGAAAACCTTCAATGGTTTCCTATGGAAAGGCAAGATGGTGTGTAGGGCATACATAAAATTGATTGCCCCAAAAATTTCATGGAGGCTTGGCCCTTCCATCCATTTTTTCCTACTATGCCACCCAACAGATGAGCAAGATTGCCCACTGGTTTAAGCCAGATTCTCTTCCCCAAACTAATAGCTACTCGCCTATTTGGCTGGATATTGAGAGAGACCTGGTTCATAACTCATTTTGCACCTTATTGGCTCTCGAGTTATATATGTCTTGCTCAACTCCCCCAGGCACTTAGAGGATCCCCTCTGGCCTGGCCTCTTAAAGCTTTTCACCAAATGCAGACCCACCTCTGGATGGCTTAGGACCGCTCTCCAATCCAACCCCTCCTTAACAACCTCCATTTTCTTATAGGTAACCATCCTATTCCCCTTTCATTTCTTCCTCAACTGAGAGGTGCTACATTGTCGGATTTCCTTCAAGGAATGATATAACCCCATTTCCAGTTCTACAGGAGAGATTTCACCTCCAACAGAGGAACATATTTAAATTTCTCCAGATCAAGAATGCGATACTTGCCTTCCTGGGTCCCAGGCCATGGAGTTTACACCCCTCAGAAGACCTTGCCATGGTATTGGCTGTTGCAGATCAGCCTCATGTGGTCTCTGGCATTTACAAACAAATACGGACCCTAGACCCACACTTCCTGAAAGGGGCTTGCTTCTATTAGGTGCATATACTATCTGTTCCTGAAGAGGTCGAACTCTGGGGGAAAATCTGGAGAGGGATTTACAAATTTATTAAACAAAACAGACTACGTCTGATCCAATTTAACATAATGTATAACCTATATTACACCCCAGTTAAACTGCACAAAATTTGTCACCTAGCTTCCCCTCTTTGCTTCCATTATAGGCAGAACCCTGGCACTCTTTTTCATCTGCTTTGGTCCTGTCCCCGTACTCAAGATTTTTGGAATGCAATCAAAATGTCCTAGATCCCCTCTTAGGGCTGGAATCTCTATTTACCCCAGAATGCTCCCTGCTTTCCTTCTTCCCTCATGGTACATCTCATATAAGGAAACATTACATTACTGGCCTCAGTAGCAAAATTTATAATGCTCTGACACTGGAAGGAGGACACTGTACCTCCAGTTTTGGAGTGGTACCAAGAGGTGCTACTTGCCATTCAACTAGAGAAGCATACAGCATTTATGCATCATAGACCTCAAGCATTCCAGCTCATTTAGGAACCCCTCTGGACGTTTCTTTCCCTCTGGCCACCATAGACCAATGGCCCATCCTTGCTGTGGTTGTCTCTTCTTTATTCTTTCTTTCCCCATGTTCTGTGCACAGGGGTGGGGGTTGAGGGAGGGGGGCTCGTTTTATGTTTTTGTTGATGTTTTGTGATATTGTAACATTCGATGTGCTGATGTTGTACTTGTGTCTTTTTCTTGTTTAAGCAGCAACATGGCACTGCATTGCATTACTTTTTGTCTTGTATGTATGCTGCTTTTAAAATCAATAAAGCTTATTGAATAAAAAAAAAAAAGAAAATTTTGTTCCGCAAAATATTTCATGAAATTCGCACATTTTGCGAAATATTTTGCGGGTGCAAAATGTGAGATTTACCTGTGAAATGTGAAATTTCACCATGAAATGCGACATTTTGTTAACAAAATATGAGAAATTTCACCGAAATATGAAAACACTAGAAATATGGCAAAATTTTGCACCTGGCAAAAAATTTGGCGGAATTTCAAGAAATGTTTTGCGTTGTGAAATTTAATTTTGCAATATCTTTAGTGGGGGGGGGCTGGTGTGGTGGGTGCTGAGAGGGATGGTTGGGAAGGGAGAATAACTCTAATTTTGAAGAATCACGGCACACTCCGCCGTGTGCAAGATGGCCACCACACTCAACTGTGCATGCGCTAGTAGTCGTGCATGTGCAGTACAATTTGTTGGTCATCTTGCACATGGCAGAGTGTGCCATGACTGCTGTTCCTTTTTTTCTTCAAAATTAGAGTTATTCCCCCACCCAACCCTCCTCTCAGCACCCCCACAAACATAAGTGTGACACGGGGTGCCCAATCCTCCAGTGTCATGATCAGGACCACAACCCTGAATGCTTTTGTGACCCCCCTCACTACCGCCCATGCGCAGTTCTTTCTTGTGTTTTCTTTTTTTTTTTTAAAGAGATTCACCAATATTTCTTGCAGTGCCCCTGCCACTGCATAAACGGTGACTTACCACCACCAGAGTCTGTTCAGGTAAAGATGCCCCCAAACAATGCAGCCTTTTAAAAGTTGTGACCTTCATAAAATTGTTTAAACCAGGTCCGACAGACTTCCAATTTTTTTGAGTGCTGCCAGCTCTGTCCCAGCGCTCACTGGCGTGATTGATGACGAGATGCCAGTTAGAGCACAGGGGTATGCCCCATTATATTCAATGGGCGGCAGCTTTTAAAAAGATTATTATTAGCATAATGGCCACTTGCTAATGAAACGTGGGCACAGGTCGACTACCAAGGGCCTTGGTAGTTAACCGGTGCCCACTTTTTATTAGCAAGTGGCCATTAGCTAATAAAAATCTTTTCAAAAGCTGCTGCCCATTGAATATAATGGGGCATGCCCCCATGCTCTCACTGGTTTCTCATTATCACGCCAGTGACCGCGGGGACGGAGCTGGCAGCACACAAAAAAAATGAGAAGTCTGTTGGACCCAGTTTAAACAATATAACGAAGGTCACAACTTTTAAAAGGCTGCATTGTTTGGGGGCATCTTTACCTGAACAGACTCTGGTGGTGGTAAGTCACCATTTACGCAGTTGCCAGCACTAATCTTAGCGAATCTCTTTAATACAGTTAAACCTGCTTAAACCCATAGCTCTGGGACTTGGTAACATTATGTGTTTAAGCGGGTGTTTTGGTTATATGATTTTGGTGTTCCGACACCTTGCAGTGACCCGTTAATGGTCAACATGCTCCACTAGCCTGATATTGTAGTGCCCACATCTCTCCCCAACCCTTACATCACCCATTTCTTCCCTTACCTCAGTGTGTTTCTCCAGTTGCACGGCGGCTATTTTAGTGCTGCTGCCAAAATTCTCATACATCCCCCTGCTGCACTGCACTGTACTGCCATAGCAACCCTAGCCACCTTAGCAACCTTGCTCACATGACCACATGGAACTTTTGTCTCTGTGACAACACCCTAACAACCATAAGCACATGTTCTCATGATGGTGATATTTGGGGTGATGAGTGTGACCTTGGCTGCTCAAACTTTGTTTTGTGATGCTTTATTTTGCTTTGGGTTTTTAATTCTGGATGATGTGACTCAATTGGGCAGACAGGGTAATAGTTTGAAAACAGTATCATTTGTTTGAGACAACTTTATTTTGTGATGTTTTATTTTGCTTTTGGTTTTTCATTCAGGGTGCTTGAACTGAAACTTTATTAATGCTAGCTAAAAGGTTTAAAATGGTCAGTAACCTTAGACTTACATGTGTGCTGTTTCATAGCATGGTTGCAGACATTCTCTATGTCATAGAATGCCTTGTAGTTTTCCTCACCACTGGCATTCTGTTCAATATAGCATTGTATGATCAGTAGACACTGAAAGACATCTTTAGCTGTCAAGGCTGGCATAGTCAACTCTTCTTCGCCTTCCTCATCATCATTTTTGTATCTGTTGCCATCACCGTCTGTAACAGATGCAGTGATCTCCTCATCTGTTAGCATGTCTGTGTGCTGCAGATCGTCATCCTCAGCCACAAATAGGTCAAAAACAGACTGGGGGATGTTCTCAGGTGATGCCACAATTTCCTCCTCCTCCTCCTCCTCCTCCTCATCACTACCATCTGTGCAGTCCCACAAAAAGCCAGCTTTGATGTAACAGTTCTGTACAGTCTGCACCTTCACTTCAGACCAAGCCTGGCTAAATATATGAATAGCATCTAGCATGAATATTTTCCTCTCTAGGTCAGTGGCTGACACAGCAGTGCCATTGTCAAATGCTGTGTTCACAGTTGCCAGCATTTGTTGGTAGTAAAGGCACTGAAAATTTCAGATGATTCCCTGATCCATTGGCTGGATCAGGGAGGTTGTGTTCAGGGGGAGAAAAATTACCTTAACGTGGGATAGATCGATTTGAGGGTGTGCTGTGTAGTTGTCAATCAGGAGCACTATATGCTTCTTTCTCCTCCTCATATCGGTACGTAAATCTTTTGCCCATTCAATGAACAGCTCTGCAGTCATCCAGGCATTTTGGTTTGCTTGGTAGGTCACTGGCAAATGTTGAACATTAATGCCCTTAAAACATCTAGGGATGACCGGCCCAGTGGTGCTGAGGATTGTGGCGCCGGATGCCACACCTCGCGCCACACCGGAGACCTGGGTTTGGAAATGAGCCTGGACCACCAGGGGTCAGCAGGCGAGAGAGAAGATTGAGCATCCAGAGAACTGCTCTCCTCTCTTGGGGGAAGGGGGACCAGTCGCTCTCTGCCCTCTGGCGGTGGCTGGAAGGCAGTACAGGGCAGGAGGCTTGAAGCCAATGTCCTTACGTCGGAAGGGAGGAGGGCCAGGGGAAAAAGGAAAAATGAGCCTGGCAGGCTTGATGATGATTTGCCACTCCCGGAAGCAGTCCCCCAGATCCTGGATTGGGTCTCTGGGAGGGGGGAGAAGCCAGCAACCTCCTTCTGGCCCCGTCACAGGGAGCAATGTGTTGGGGAACTACCAGGAGCTGCCTAGCATGGAAGTGGCAGGACCAGAGATAGAGGCACTCCAATCAGAGGGCTGTAGCCACCTGCCAGGGCTCCAGTGGTTAAAAGTATTTATGAAAAAAAAAAAATCAAGGATTTCTGCTTTTGCCTATAAACAGCAACTTTGCTTTGTGTGAGCCATCCATGTTAACACACACCAGTGCTGTGAGGTGGTCTTTTGCCTTCTTCCTGCCTGATATGCTGTCCAACTTAAAGGTGAGTGTGCCATCGGGGGTGGCCCAATAATAAATTCCGGTCTTGTCTGCATTATAAAAGCAATCAGGGTAATCAGACAGCAGGGTGGGCAATACAGTATGGACCCAGTGTCTGCATCTTTCTTCTCCCCATCCAGATGTTTGAACACAGTGTTGTGCCCCACATTGAAATGGCTCAACCAACAGTTCCTTAGCTCAAACTCTGGCTTCTCCATGGCATTGGAAAGTTTCCGAGCCTTCTCCTGCAGTAGTGGGCCAAAAACGGGCATGTCAGAGGCAAACCAGCAAAAGAGAGTGTCCTCAACTCTGGTGTCCTTGCCCTCCCACTTTTGTTTTTATTCTAGGTTTCCATTCATCTGAAAAACTGCCAGAATCTGTGACTTACTTTTTACCAGTGTACAGATCTGGCTCTGCGATACCCTGAGATGCCGTGCTACATCGGCTTGGGAGGTCCCAGGACTTGACAACAAGCTCAGTACCTTTACTTTTTCTTACAGAGACAGCTCTTTTTGCTTTTTAGGTGTTTCGACTATCGCAACTCATTCAGTGTGTCAGACAGACCTGAATGAATCATGAGGACTGCAGTTTTATGGACTGCAAAGTAAACAATTAACGGTTCCTTAGTCAATGCTTGCGGCATTTGGAGCACCTGGAGCACTTAGCATTCTATTGTACTCACTGCTAATGACAATAACGGAAGCTCAGCAATTAGGTGTTATGGGCATTGAAAAAATATGCGTTTATACAGGCAGCTTCAATTCCTTTAACTGAGCCTCTTATAATGGAACAGATAGAAAAAAAATCTGGGAATAACAAATGTATTCAATAATGTGGGGTTTGCAACTAAGCGATATGTGATTAAGTGGGCTCCACTGTGCATATGTATGTGTGTGTGTATATATATATATATATATATATATATATATAAAAAAACTCTGTTTAATGCATCAGTTAGGGTTGTTCCACAGCGACAAAAGTAGAAATTGATGTAGGGGTTGAAACCCCTTTGCCCCTCAGCCCACCCGCCAACTGGAATTGGGAGTGCGCATTGGGGTCGTCGGCCTTAACTGTCCCCATCACATGTGGAAGAAGCTGAGGAATAGGAGAATGGGGTGACAGTTAGACCGATGATCCCATGCTACGATTCAGTTAGGGGGTGGAGCTGAGAGGTGCAAATGGGGTTTCAACCCTAACATCGAATTTCCTTGCTTTTGTCACTGTGGAACAACCCTAACTAATGCATTAAATGGAGTTTTTTGCCTCTAATTTCCCTTCTTTTTGAGAATGATAGTGAGAAATAGTGAATGTAATGTCGGGCCCCGCGCTCCCGCCACGTGATATCTTGTCACATAGTAACATTGTGCCCGCAAACGCAAATTGTAATGTGCATGGTGACGCAACGCGAAACAGAAAGAGAAACAGTGCTGTAGACAGAAATGTTAAAAACAACGCAAACGCAACCGCAAATGAAAACGCAAAGGGTAACGCACATGGTGGCGTAAACGTTAACGGTAAGTGAAACAGGTACAGAACCGCAAGCGTAAACGGTAATGGTAACAGTAATGTAAGCGCACAGGCTGGTTTTCCCCAAAAGCTGTATAGATAAAGACAGTGAGCACAAAGAATGTATGCAAAATAATGACTCTCGGAACACAAAAATGAGGACTTGGAATAGTAAATTGCTTATATCTCAGTAACCGTACGACATAGAAAAAAAATTTAAAAGTCATATGAATTATCACTTTCCTGGCTAGTTTTATACTTAGCTCCTGTCAGGGGGCTAAGAATTCTTTCTACAAAAAGTCCATATCTGGCACCGTTTTCGAGATACGGGCCCTGAAAGGTGCGGCAAACGCCATAATGTTATCCTATGGGGAAAAAACAGAAGTTCAGAGTGCCATAACTTTGCCTCCCTGTAATATTTTGTTCACCAAACCACTGAAAGGCACATCTGTGGGATGTTGGCTGTGTTTCCTGCAAATTTCAGCCCAAAAGACCAAACCGTTATTTTGCAGCAGGGCACCAAACAATTGCTGCAATGCGTCATGCGCCATAATGTTATCCTATGGGAAAAAGTGTCAACTTTGGAGTACCGTAACTTTGCTGCCATGTTATATTTTTTAAACAAAACACCGAAAGGCACATCTGTGAGATGTCGGCTGCATTCCTTCCAAATTTCAGCCCAAAACTACAAACTGTTCTTTTGCAGCGGGGTGCCAAAGAATTACTATTATTTTGGGCATAGTGTCGCAAAGTAGTGTAGTGATTTAAAGCTTTCACAAAAATTTGCAACACTTTCGTGAGTGCGACACTACTTTGCGAAAGTATTTTTTCCAGAAATCTAAAAAACATATTTCTGGGGCGTTTTACCCCAAAATAAAGACATGGCTAGCATCCTCAGGGCCCGACTAGGTGAATACAAAAAGAATTAGGTTGCTAGAGGGTCTCAATTTTAAATGCCAAGCATTTTTCTGATCACTAACTGAAAACAAAATGGCGGATTTGCGACAGTAAAAGGGCCATTTGCGACAATAAAAAGTGCATTTGCGACACTGTCGAACTTATTTGTTAACTTTTCCCATTGACTTATAATGGGAAATTGTTTTTTGAATAACTTTTGAACCGTTTAATATTTTTTCACAAAAT
This sequence comes from Neoceratodus forsteri, assembly GCA_016271365.2. Classification (NCBI taxonomy): domain Eukaryota; kingdom Metazoa; phylum Chordata; order Ceratodontiformes; family Ceratodontidae; genus Neoceratodus; species Neoceratodus forsteri. Next base: position 803,640,346 of record CM028137.1, read on the forward strand.
ATTCAAAAGACACATCAGGGACCCCAGCTGCACGTTCCCTGAAGATTTCGGGCCAGTCGCGCAAACTGTGCAACCTGTAGGTGCGACCATAGAATTCCAGAAAAAGCGTAAACGCATGCGCAGATCATGCTTAATAACTCTGCAGCTGTGTATCCAACTGGTACAAATCTTGGCAGATCCCAAGGCACATGGGTCTTGATCATGTATTCCAAATTTCAGGCAAATCCGTCAAACAGTTGCAAAGTTATTAAGGTGCAAAATTTTGGGTTTAACATGTAAATGGCTCCTCAACCCTAACTATAGTGGCACGGTAGTGCCACTATAATGTATATATTGATATCCCCCACCCGACCCTCCTTATCACCACCCACCACCCCAACCCCACCCAGAATCATAAGAATGACACTGGGGGTGCCCAATCCCACAGTGTCATGATGAGCAATCCTCCATGCTGTGTTCTTTTTTTTACAAATTTGCAAAAAGAAAACCATCCATCAATGTCTTTTGCAGCCGTAACTGCCTCCCTCTCAGCACCCCCCCAAGACCTTATTTACCAGTTGGGGGTCCAACATCATAATCCCCTCTGGACTGCAGACACATCTTCACTCTTCAAAGCCAGACCACGAACTGAAGAAAGATGTATGCGCTTTAATGTATTTCAATGGAGTTTTGAACTTAGTGGCATAACTTGGGCATTATTTTTGACCCAAATTTTCAACCTGCATTATTTGGGACCATACCTCATGAACAATTTATTGCACTGTCATTAGATAGATCTTTCCCGAAAGGTGATTTTGTGGTCCCTGTGTGAAATCACCTTTTGGCCAAGAGTTGAAATTTTGCTCTGCCCTTGTTCATAAGGTGGAGTCATAAGAAAGCTATGTTGAAAATCTGGAGTAAAAAAATTAAAAAACAACAAAGTTATGAGCCTATGTTGAATTTTGCAAATGCAGGCTTGTAACTTTGGTGATTTTCAACAGTTTTACCACGCATTTACAACATAGCCATATCTTCACAGCATCTCATGAATGTGACAGCTGTCATTCTTCAAATCCTGGCAAAAATATTTTTTACATCCCAAAAGGTGATTTCACAGTCCCTGCGTGAAATCACCTTTCAGGCAGAAGTTGAACATTTTCTTTACCCTCATTCATGAGGTGGGGTCATAAGAAGGCTATGTTGAAAATCTGGTGTAAAAATATTTAAAAAAAACAATAACGTTATGAGCCTACATTAAATTTTGCAAATGCAGGCTCCTAACTTTGGTAATTTTCAGTATTTTTAACCCACATTTAAAAAGTAGCCATTTCTTTTCAGCACCTAATGAACGTGACAGCTGTCATTTTTCAACTCCTGCCCCAAATGTTTTTCTGCATCCTGAAAGTTGATTTTGCAGTCCATGCTTAAAATCACCTTTAGCCCAGGGGTTGCACATTTTCTCTAACCTTCCTCACACGGCAGGGTCATTATAAGGCAATGTTGAACATTTGGTGTAAAAATATCAAAAAGAAAATTTTCAATATTTTTACCCCAAATTCCTCAGCTGCAACCCTCTCCGCTCTGGCCAGAATTTGTTTTGAAAGCCACTGATTTCCATACACAACAAGTCCTAACCATATACTATAAAATTATTTTCACTCTCTGTCTACACACTTTTTCTAGTTATTATTATCTCCTGACACATTCATTGGGGCACCTGACACAAGCAAGAAAGAGTAAGGCTTGTAAAAGGAGAGAGTAAAATATTTGCAATGCAATTAAGGGCAGAAGGGAGGGTGACCAGTGGGGTACCAAAGGGATCAGTACTGGGACCAGTCCTCTTTAATGTCTTTATATGTCATATTCCAGATGAGCTGGAAGGGGAGGTCTGCTTCTTTGTGGATGACACCAAAATCTGCAATAGGGGGACTATCCAGGGCAGATGGAAAGAATATGCAGAGACGTAAGAAAACACGAAGAGTGGCCAAGGGTATGGCAGCCGGGTTTCAGTACAAAAAAGTACAAAATCATGCACTTAGGGGACAGAAACCCAGAAGCAAAGTACAATATGGGAGAGATATATTGATGGTGACCAAACAGGAAAAGGACCTGGGGGTAATCATATCTGATAATCTGAAGGTGGCAAGACAGTGTGTCAAGTCAGTGGGTAGAGCAAGTAGGATGTTGGGGTCCATAGGGGTGTATCACCAGCAGAAATGGGAGGTGGTGTTGTTATTGTATACATCACTGGTTATACTCCACTTGGAGTACTGTGTCCAGTTCTGGAGACAAAATCTCAGGAAGGACATAGACAGAGTGGAGGCAGTCCAGAGGAGGGCAACTAAAATGGTGCTGAATCTACAGCGGATGCCCTATGAGGAAAGACTGAAGAATCTCAATATGTACACCTGGAAGACAGAAGAGTAAGGGGGATATGATAGAGAGCTATAGATACCTCATAGGGGTAAATAAGGTACAGGGGGGAGTATTTTTCAGAGGAAAACATACATGAGGACAAGGGGACATGCAGTGAAGCTGGAAGGGGTAAATTCAAGAGCGATGCGAGTAAGTACTACTTCACTAAAAGTGTGATGGATGCCTCAAAAAGTCTTCCAGCAGAGGTGGGCTTCAGGTGAACGTGGGATAAGCACAATGGAATCTTAGTGGGAAGCAAAGGGTAGGAAGCTGGAAAGCAAGTAGGGCCTGCGGTGACAGTAAAGGCAGGAAAACGATGAGCAGATTGGGTGGGCCAGGCAGTCCTTATCTGCCACCAAATTCTGTTTGTGTGTTTCTATAAGATGAATAAAAATTAAGTTTTAAATTGCATAGTTTCTAGTTAAAGAATGTGTAGTATTACCAAAAAGTTATTGAACCAATTAACATTAAATTGTGATCCATCTTGGAAGAGGACTATTTTCAAAAAAAAAAGTGTAAAGATTGCTTGTACTAAAATGTTTGTTGCAACTACAGTGGTATACAGTGATGTACAGAATTTAATATTCACCTCATTGCACAACAGTTTTGTATATATCAAATAAACAAAAGGCGGCTATTGGCGAAAAGTACTGGAGCCACAACAAGAAGAGGCAAAACAATGAACAAAACAGTTTGGCATCTCAGTTAAATTGACCAAAAATAGACCTGTCAGCTAGGTCCCATTAAAACGCTTTTTATTTCAGCATACAAACAGCAGCACTCCAAGAAGAAAACACTCTTTGAGTGCTGCTGTTTGTATTCTGAAACAAAAAGCTTTTTAACGGGACCTAGCTGACAGGTATATTTTTGTTCGATTTTACTGAGATGCCGAACTGTTTTGTTCATAGTTCGTATATATACTTGTATTATTTTGTAAATAGTTTATTGTTTTATGTTTTTGCTGATAGTTGTATGGCTTTCCTATTGTTGTGCCCTCTTTTCATCAGGTGTGACTGAAAATGGGTCTTTGACCCAGTTCACCTTCATGGTAAAATGAAATAAAATAAAACTGAAAAAATTAAAAAGTATAATTTTCTTTGAAACTGTCTTGTAATTTATTTTATTTATCTATTTAAACTTTGGCAACTGGGAAAGGCACACTGAGCCAGGGTTCGTTTCCAGGTGCAACCCAGGAGAAATTTGGGTACAAGGGAAACATACAAAATAAATAAACATGACATGAAAATAAGAGCATCAAAAATACAGCCAGTGACAGAACAGTGCAGTTATACAAACACACTAGAATAGTTGACATTTGAATTAGCAGAAAGCTAAAGAGCCTGAGCACAGTTAAGTCAGATCTAGGATTAAGGTAGTAGTTAGGAGCAGTGGCAAGGAGCATTCGGAGCATGTCTGAGCAGGCGTTTGAGCGCTGGGAGCAGGGTGACCTGCTGGAAAGTAGATGGAAGTTGATTTCAGAGGGACAGTAGGCGGAAGGAGAAAGCAGACTGACCGGATGTAATGTGAGAGTGGGAAGGGAGAAAGACTGGGACATCCTGGAGCGGAGTGGGTAAGAGGAGGGACTGGCAGGGGATAGGAGGGAGGAGATATAGGAGGGGAGGAGTCTAAATCAGAATTTTGTTATAAAGGCAAGGGAGTGGACCTGACGGCAGTGGGCGAGGGACCATCGCTCTTCCCATTCCCTGCCTTGACTCCTGCCATCCCTTTGTCTTACTCCATGACCCCTTAATCCTTTTTAATTTACCTTGCAGGCATACAGGGGACTTTGCAGTCCCTGGGTCGTGAGGCCAAGGTATTCGGCCCTCTCCACGGCAGCAGCTACAACAGGAGCAGCCTACCGCTCCACTGGAGCCTGCACAGCACAAAAGAAGCAGGTATTAAGGATTCCAGAATTTCATCACACTTGCAGCGTCGCATTTTGCAAGGCATTGCTTATCTCTTCCCACCCTAAGCTGGTCTTCCTCTTAAATGTTGTGGAGTGTGAGTGAACCAATCAGTTAACTTTTACATCCCTCCCTGCCAGTTCACATGGTTCAGCCCATTCTCCCCCCCCTTCTGAGCGCTATCCCTGGTACCCTTCCAATAAGACTACTCCTCCTCCGCATTAAATTCACTTCATGGGCTCCGTCACTCTTCCAAGTGTTCCATAAGATTTCACACTCACACCCCCTCCCACAACATTAACTCCTTTAAGTGACCATCTTATTGTCTGCTCTGTCACTAACATCCCTTCCCTCCCTTGTCTTCTTCCCACATCTGTCAATCTATAATATCCTCCCCTGCTATCCCTCCCTCTCACCTATCATTCTCCTGTTTACCCTTGGTCTACTTCCCCTTTCTCTCCTCCTATACCTCCCTCCCCACGCCACCTTTCCTATTCTGCCCCTTATCATTGTCTAGCCCCCCCATCCACCCTAACACATCCCCTCCTTCCTCCTGTCCATCTGCCCTTGGATCCCTGGGACTTCAATACTATCCACCTCCTGCCTCCACACCACCCTATTTTACCCTTTCCCCCCACCCCTACTACTGAGCACCACTGCCCTGCCCATGCTCAACCATTGTTAAGGAAGAAAAAATACACATTCATCTTTTGCTTAATCAGTCTGCTGCTACTACTAGCAGGGAATATAGAATCTAACCCAGGCCCATGCCTCCCCATCTCTCTTGTGGACTAAAGATCGCCCATTTAAACATTAGAAGCCTTCTCCCTAAATTTACTCAAATGCAGGTCCTCACGGCAACCTTCAAAACAGATATTATAATACTGACAGAAACCTGGCCTACCTCTAACACGTCAACAAAAACATTTCTCTCCCTGGCTACTCCCTTATCCACCAAGACCACCCCAGCAGAGCAGTGGCATGGCCATGTACCTCTCCTCCACCCTCCAGCACACCCCTGTCATATCATCTTCCTCACCTTCTGCATATGAGCTATTACTTTAACAGCTTACCCTCCCTCCCTCACTTTCTCCCTATTCTTATCACTGGCATATACTGCTGCTCAACCCCCTCGACTATTACCGAAATCCTTTCCTCCATCTTGTCTCAAACCTCCACTAGAGAAGCCCTTTTACTAGGCAATTTTAACCTAAACTGGCTCTCCACCTCTCACCACAAAACCCTTTCTAGTATCACCTCCATGAACCTGGCCAAACTAATAAATGATCCCACTTGCCTAAACCCTAAAACCCTCTTTCACTTCCTCATTGCCTGGGCTCTCACTGAATCATCAAGGCTGGAATCCTACCAGATGCCTTAAGTGACCATCATCTTACCTTCTGCATAGGCAAGATTCACTGACCTAAACACCCCTCGCCCCAAATTCTGTTTAAATGCTCTTTCAAATCTCTTGACCTCACTCCCCTGCACAGCGAGCTAAGCCATATTGACTGGTCCCCTATCTGCTCAGCTTCCTCCATCGACTATGCTATAAATTACTTCAAAACTAAATTCCTCAGTATGGGAAAAAACACGCCCCCTAACACTGGACAACAGTAAGGGGAACTCACCTCCCCCGGATCACGGCTGAACTCAGTTTGATTACGTGCACGAGATATGGCCTTGTCTGATAATAAATGCAACCCATCCCCCACTTCCTTCTAGAGGTATCGCTACCTCCGAAACTACTGTACCAGGGCTATAAGGCTTGCCAAGGCCGACTACTTCACCTCCACCTTCGAAACCAACAGTGATCACCTGTCAGAATTTTGGAAGGTAGTCCATAATTTTATTTATTTTATTTATTGAAAAGTTTCACCAGGAAAGGCACACTGAGCAAACAAGTTGCTTTTCTCCCGGTGTGTCCTGGGGGAAGAGAGTAGTGGAAAACACAATTATTCACAATTATACAGGTCATACAAGTTGAATGGGAAAATTGTTTATCCAGGAGAGGCACACTACACTGAAGCTTGCTTCCATGTGCTACCTGGGAGCACAAGGAAGTTAAGTGACTTGCTCAGGGTCACACTGTATGCAAGTAGGGGCTGTGGGATTGAAACCCCGGTCGCAAGGTTTGCAGCGCAGAGCCTTAAACCACTGGGCCATACTGCCTCCTATGAATGCCATACCCATAAACAATACATTAAATGTACAGAAACAGCAGAATACACAATTAAAAAAAAACATTTGGACCAGCTAACCCTAATTCACTATTCCAACTGGTAAAATTTCCTGCCCTGTTTGCTATTCATATGGAACTCCTATTGACCCATATTTTGTGGTTGCCCCCCCCCACACTCTATTTAAAAAAAACACTGTCCCAAGATACATAGCGGCTGTGAGCTTTTGCATGCATGCATGAGACAACCTAACTTACCACAGGATGTTAAAGAGACTGGAAGAGAAAGAGAAGTGGCCTGCTACTGTGACTTGAGTCGAGCTGCCTTGCCTGCCTGTGGCTCTGTCAGTGGGTTGCTCATTGTTGTACATTTTTTTTCATTGGTCCGTCCATGACTCCAGACCGCAACCCAACCAGATCCAACACCAAAAGGGGGATGAAAATAAATTCAAGGAGCTGTGCTTCTGGCTGTTAGGCACTGGCTTGCCTTAGAGAAGCCTTGTAGGACTTGGCTTGAGGTTGATTTTTGACTGGACAATCATTGGGGGCCTGGGGGGAGTCAGTGGGAATGTGGTGGTGAGGTCTGTGGATGCCAGTGTCATTAGAGTGGAAGTCGAACTCAGCTTGGCCAGAGGTGCATGACAGAGGAGAGAGAGAATGGAGCAGGAGCCGGAGGACTGATCAGGGCCTGCTTGGGTATGGGGACTTACTGCTAGCTTGCTGGCATCTGCACTGCTGCAGCCTGGGAATGAGTCAGAGGAGTCCAGAGTCTTCTTCAGTTCAGACTGAACAACAAGGAACTTCGGGAGTTGACTCGATTGACTGAACAAAAAAAGTAAGTGCTGCAGTTGCACAGCAGCAGGTTGGGCTGCTGCCAGGCTGGGAGAGGGCTGTTGTGCTGGGCCTGGGTGGGTGCATGGATTTTGGAACTTCAGGGCTCTATGAGGCAATCACACAGTACAGCAGCACACAGACACAGGTGCCTAAGTTTCGGGGGGGGGAGGTGCCTTGAGGTGAGATAATCACTTCTCCCCTCCTTCTCATCCCCCTTTACCAGTCTCAAAGTGGGTAATACCTCAGTTTCTGACACCCTCTCTCTTGCCTCAGAGTTTAACTCCTTGTTTACCACCTACGCTTCCTCTCTTATCTCCTCCTTCTCCCCTTCCTCCCCTGCATCATCCTCTTGCCAGCCTTCACAGCGGCCATCTCCTTCTATCCCCCTTTCTCCTTCTCTCCTGTGTCTCCCCTCCTCCATTCTAGATGCCCTTCTTGCCCTCAACCCATCCAAGGGTAAGAGTCTGGACAGCCTGGATAGCAAGCTCCTCTATCTTTCTGCCCCTGCAATCTCCTCCCCTGTGACTGACCTACTTAACCTTTCCTTCTCCTGTTCCTCCATCTCTGCTGACTGAAGACAGCCACTGTTATTCCTCTTCCAAAAGGCAGAGACCCATATACTACTAGCAACTACCACCCTATCTCCCTCCTCCCTATCCTATCCAAAATACAGGAATGTATTATCTTATTCCAGTTCTCTTCCTACTTGGACTCCTCTTCCTTCTTTACCCCCTACCTACCAGTCTGACTTCCAGAAAAAATATTCCACAACTACCTCCTTCCTCAGGCTCACTGACTCCATCCACAATGGCATGGACCATGGCCTCTTCACCGCAGCCATCTTTGTCGATCTAGCCAAGGTGTTCAACACTGTTTCCCACTCCCTATTACTATCCAAACTCCAGGCTGCTGGCCTCTCTGATGCGGCCATTAACTAGTTCTGCTCCTACCTTATGAGCAGGTTCCAATCAGTCAAAATTGATGACTCCCTCTCCCCTGCCCTGCCTATTACCACTGGGGTCCTGCAAGGCTCTGTGCTAGGCCCTCTACTTTTTCCATCTTCTCAATGATCTGCCCTCCATCTGCTCATCTGCATCTATCCACTTGTATGAGGATGACACGGTTCTTTTCACTTCAGGCCCCTCCATTGGTGATGTGACGCACAGACTCCAGATTGACTTCAATCAAGTTCAGCTCTGGCTATGCTCTAACCAGATTTTCCTCAATGCCAGGAAGACCATATCCATGTCCTTTGGCATGAGGAAGAGACTTTCTAGGCTTCCTTCCCTTCCCATCTTTCGCACCCTGAATGGCTCCCCTCTAGAGGATGTTACCACCTTTAAGTACTTAGGTATCTGGCTTGATCAACACTTAAACTTCTCTGGCCATGTAGATGCTATTGTCAAAAAACTGCAACCCAAGCATGGTGCCCTTCACAGAAACCATGACTGCATCCCACTGCCAGCCCGCTATACTATCTTACAGAGAATGATCCTCCCAATCTTTGACTACGATGACATAGTCTGCAGTGCTGCCCAGGTACTACTCTTGCCAGACTGAACACTCTCTTCTAATCCTTTTGCTGCTTCACTCTTGATTGTCCCCCTCACACCCACTGCTGCTCTATGTATCAATCTCTCTCCTTTCCTGCTCTTGAGGACAGGCACTGTACCCACTGTGTCAACTTTGTGAGCAAATTCTGGTTCAACTCTCTCCCCTCTCACCTCTCTGGCTCTCTCTCTATCTCATCCCCCCCACTCCCATACCCTCAGAAGTGCCAATGATGGTACCCTTGTAGTCCCTATGGTCACCACAACCATTGACCAAGCTGCTTTCAGTCACTGCTTCCCTAAAATCTGGAACTCTCTCCCTCATGTTCTCTGACTTGCCCCTTCCCCTTGGGCCCTCTCAAACCACTGCAGAGGCCTCACTTCTCCCTCCTGCAACTGTTCCTAAATTCTGCACACCTCCCTTGTCCACTCCTGCTATCCACCCCGTTTCCTCTCCTGACTTCTCATTTTCAAAGTGATATACCTCTGTTTATAGGCACTTATACTCTGACTGCTCTACATTTTTGATGGCTAACTGTAACCATCTTTTACTCTTGTTCTTCCTGAATTGTACTGTACCTATTCCCAATGTATATTGCACTTGAGTGCTATTTTCTGCTCTGTAAATGGATTGTCAACTTGTAACTGTACTTGTGTCTCAAGCTATCATGTCTCTGTACCACTCCCCCTCCCCCACAGGACACATCTGGAAATGAGCTGCAAGCTTAGTATGCCTTTCCTGGTGAAACTTTTAAAAATAAATAAAGACAGAGAGGAGTAGAAGGAGCAGTGGTGAAACAGCAAAAGGCATTTAAGAGGGTGTCTAGTTTGGCAAGGGAGGAGGTGGGAACAGTGCCATAGACAATGGCCGCATAATCAAGCATGGGGAGGATTGTTTTAGTAACCAGCTCATGACGTATGGAAGGAGAGGGGCACTCTTTGTTGTGGTACATTACTCCAAGTTTTGGGTGGAGTTTTGAGTGCAAGATGTCTATATGGACAGAGAAATCAAGCTTTTACTTTCAGATCATACCCCGAGGTATTTGAAAGCAGAGACAACTTCTATGGGGCAATATGTCTGGGGTGGAGATGACCGGGGGGGGTGGATGACAGTGTTGAGATTTTTTGTCTTGACCCAAAGGTCATAGAGACCATTTTCTTTGTATTTACATTCAGTTGGTTTGCCTGGAATTAATTTAGTATTCTGTTAAAATCACACTGGAGAGGGGCCTCCACACCTGGGGTTGAGGAACCAGAGGTGTAGATGACCGTATCATCATCGTACATGTGGATTTGAGAGTCCATGTAGACTGAAGGAAGATCATTTATGAGAGGAGATGACAAGATGGAACCCAACTGAATTGACTGACTCCTATTCATAAGGTAAGAAATGAACCAATTCACTACTGGTGCTGCTAGACCAACTGTGTGCAGCTTACTTAGCAGGAGTGGGTTGGACACCAAGTCAAATGCCTTCACCAGGTAAATGAAGATAGCAGCAGTAATGTGATCCAGATCCATGTCTGAGAGAATAGAATCTGTGACCCTTAGTAAGGAGGAAGCAGTAGAGTGGTTCCTCCAAAAACAAGCTTGGACTGGGTAGAGAGTGTTGATGACAGTGAGGATATCAGCTACCCTAGAGCCGACTAGGGACTCCTGTAGTTTGGCAAGGGAAGGGAGGAGGGAAATTGGGTTGTAGTTTCCAGGGCAGGAAGGATCACCACCTTTGTGGAGAGGTAGAACCTTGGCCATTTTCCATGCCAAAGGGACTGTGCCTGAGGATAGGGAGAGATTAAGCAGATATGCAAGGGGCAGGACAATGGCAGGAGCAGAGATACAAAGGAGCTTGGAGGCAATGCAATCAGGGCTATACATAGCTAGGTTAAGTGACAGAAAGACATGATAGACCACCTGGTGGGAGATGGGGGAAATGGTAGCTGCTAGTGGGGGGGTCGGAGTGGGCCATTGTGGGGAGGTCAGGAAAAGCACATGAGATGAAGTATTTATTTAAGGAGTCAGCTACACAGGAAGGGTCAGAGGCAAGGGAGTCTTCAGTTGAGAGGACTGGGTGGTTGACTGAGAGGTGGCGTCAATGTGAGAGTGGACGTTTTTCCAGAAATTTGAGGGACAGCCATGGCTAGAGTGGAGGAGATCCTTTAAATAGTCTGCCTTGGCTCTCTGGACAGCCATCGTGCATGTGTTTCATAGTGTGCTGTATGCTTGGAGGTCGGCCTGGGTCAGGCAGGATTTGTAGGTAACCCATGCACAATCTTGCAGTTTACACTGGGCAATTAGACTGCCATGGATCCAGGGGTGTGGTTACATTTTACCCTCATTTTGTTAGGGGTGCTTGAGTGTTCCAGACTCTGGTGAAGTTGCTGATAAAAGAGCTAAGGGCTGAGTCAACATTGGTAACAGAGAACACAGGAGATTAGTTGGCTCTGAAAATGTCTTGTAGAAGGGCATTGGTATCAAACACCCTGAGGGAATGATGCCATATGTATTTAGGAGCTAAGTGGGAGGTACGCACCTTTCTAATGCAATAGGTCTCACAAAAAAATCACTAAACATATCTGGGAGGGTGCCTGCTGCCATGATTCGGTGGGGTGGGAGGAGAGCACACAGTCCAATAGGGAGTGGTTTTGGGAGTGAGGGAGGGGAGGGAATTTTATGTATTGATACAAAAATAGTATTTATACATTCTGTTAATATAAAATACAAAACCAGTATCAACTGCTTTTGCTGTTTTTTGGCAGCAAAAAACATGTTTGATAATATACTCAAAAAGCAGTTTCAAACTGTGTGGATATATATACAATAGTATTTATTTTTTTATTTTTTTATTTTTTGTTTACTGGGTAAGTACACTAGCCAGAAAGACTATTTTCAGGCATGACCCAGGAGAGAGTACACAGACAAACTTCATAAGAACAATCATGAATACAAAACAAAAGTTACGTGTAGATATTTGAGCATAACAATGGAAATTTTGACAAAGGAATTTTAGGTAGCAAAAACCAACCAAACAAACAAATACAGTATTTAGGTTACATAAGGCAATGAATCAGGCAAATTAAAACATACAGACACTTTTTTTTTAAAAGTAGTATAAAGTACAAAGGAGTGATACTAGTTTGGCAGAAGTGGATGAGATGGAGCTAAAGAGAGAGGCAAGAGGAGTAGGGAGGCAGCAGCGTCAATGATATAGACAATGAGAGATATAGAGTTTGAAGAGGGGGGAGTAATTATGCTTATGCTGGAGAGGGAAGGGGAAAATAGAGGATAAGAATGTAGGAGATAGGAGGTGAAACTGAGAGGAAGTGCGCCAGGTGGGGTAGACCACAGCACCCATGGTGACAACTGAGAGGGGGGGTGGGTTTATAGAGTAAGGACTATAGTGGTTTAAAACAGGAGCATATGTGGGATGAGATGTGATAGTGTCTAAGTTCTCTCTTAAAGGAAATATGTGAAGCAGATTGACGAAGTGTTAGAGGGAGTGAATTCCAGAATTGGGGTGCATGATAGGCATAGACACCACTACCTTTTTTTGTACGATGTCTCAGGATAAGGACATGAGCATTTTCTACAGAGTGTAATGCATAATTGGTTTTCTGGTAGGGTAGGAGACAGGTCAGAGGTTTGGGTGTATGAGATCTGATAATGTTATCAGTGATGGATCCAAGTGCAAAGGACCTTCGTTCTTTAGGCGGGAGACAACCAAGATCTGTGTAGAGAAGGCAGTGATGTTTCAGCCGTGGGAAGCTGGAGGCAAAATGACAGATGTTATAAGTATACTCATAAGAATACACAAACACCAAGCTATTTGCCACACATTGAATTGAAAGACTTTCAGCCTGTTGTTCAATGGGAGGGAATAGCTCCTCCCCCATTCCCTACTTAAGCAGTAGGTCACCTCCCGCTCTGCTTCGAGCATTTTGGGGGCAGACTCCATCCTGACACATAAAAATTTTATTGCTGGAATGATTCTTAACATCCTGACTCTAAGCTTTCATTTTAAAAAAATAAGCTTCTATCCCCAAAGTTAGATCTTTCCTAAGATAATTTCCTTCAATTGCAGCATGATTGTTACTGTTAAGACTAGAATCTTAATTGTATTTTTAAAATGAAAGCTTGCTGTCAGATAGGGTGATATATCGATACATGTTCAATGTGTGGCAAATAGCTTGGTGCTTGTGTATACTTATGCGTTGACTGGTACATGCTTGGTGTTTATAACATGAGCTTTGACGCTTCTCTGCATCCCACCCTGTGTAGGATAATGGGTAGGTGTAGACTTAAGGCCCAAAAAGAAATAATGAAGTGACTACCTCCTCCAACTCCAGAGAGTGTGATCCATAGCATGCAGGAGAGGAAAAACATCCTCTGGGGGAAATCTCCGAGGACCCATGGCTACTGACTTGCCCATCCTCTGGCCATGCTAAGAGGAGGAGGAGAATAATCCTAAATGCTGGTGTTCAACCTTTCTCTTATGTCATGTATTATGCCTGATCTGCATCTAATTTTGACCTGTGTTTAAGATGGGTGAAGCAGAACTCATTGAAAACTATCACCTACTCACCATGCTATCAGTGCAAAGCAAACATTTAAACAAAGTAGTCTCCACTCAACTTGCAAAGTATAGAGACAAGTATAACCTTCTAAGAAAACTGCCTTGGTCAAACTCACAAATCATATCATTCCTGCTATAGATAACACTCAGCTAACTGGTGCAGTGTTTGTGGACCTGATCAAGGTGTTTGGCCTAGTTGACTATGTTTTAGATTCTTCCAAACCCGTGGATCTTGTTGTGTCCCCCACTTCCTTAAAATGGTTTGTGAACTATCTGTGTGGCATACAACTTGTCATTTGGCCTCAAATATTGCTGGTACTCAGTTTAGTGTTTTGCAAGGCTCTATCATTATTCCACTGCTTTTCCCTTTATTAATAACTTCCCCTCAATAGCTCCTACTGTAAGTTACTAATGTATGCAGATGATCTGGTCCTGTACTGTAACTCCAAAAGCATTGTTGTCTCAGCCTTCAGCTAAATCATAATTTGAGAAACATACAATATTGGCAGCTTCAAAACAGTCTGACCCTTAACTGTATGAAAACATGAGCTATGCTATTTAGGTCAAAGACACAACTCCACTTTTTACCCTAGAAACAGTCAGAAAATTCAAGTTCCTGGGGTTATCCTTAATTCCTGCCTGATTTCTCCCTCCATGTCACTGCAATTGCAAACCTGTAAACTCTACATTAGGCCTGTTTTAGAAGATTATCCATAATCTGACCCCAAAAGACCATTTTATGATAACATAGAGTGTCCTACTGCTGAGCCCAATTAATGGTTTCCTAGCCTACCGCAATATCACCAAGAGCAACTTATCAAAATAGGATGTGATGTATAATAATATTTGTCACTTTATCTTGGCCTTAAACTGCCTCACCCATTATTACCTACTGTACGCTGACCTGGGCTGACTATACCTTTTTGTTAGGCCCTCTCACTGTTAGCTAATTCATTGCCAAAGTTATAAGGTCTCACACTCCCATCGCTTTGTCTGAACTGTTTCTAAATCCCACCTGTTCTTACTTAACATTTGTGACAAATCACTGCTGCTTGTAATCAAGTGCTGTATTAAAGTGAGTGAACGTGCAGTTTCTTCTCTCAATCTGGAGTGCTGGAACTCCCTCCCAATGGGAATCAGAAGTGCTTCAAACCACTGACTTCAGAATAGAACTTCCAAAGACCAGTTATTAACAAATGTCTGTGCCTGCTCTTAATTATTGTGCTCTTATCATTGCAATCTGATGTATGACTCTCAGGCTAGTTTTTTTGTGTCTGTTTCTGGACCCTTGTAGAATGCTATATAATCTCCAGAGTCGTGTCTGAAAATAGGCATTTGAATGTCAAGTACACTTATCCGGTTAACAAAAGCAAAATAAATAGATAAAAAATAACAACTCAGAGGAAGGATGGTTTATGCAGTAACTTTTTAACTTACCATTTTCTGGGGAGATCACATGATATGCTCGGGCTAAATAGATGCTCATCCTGTGGCTCCATGTTCTTGACTGAATAAGTCTTTATTTTTTTTCTATCTCTGCAGCTTTTATTTTTAACTGTCTTACTCCATGACCCCTTTTTAGTGAGCTGACTATTGTTTGTGATAGCAACTTGCCATGGTATTGATGGATGGCAATGATTTAATGGGACCAACAGAGCCACCAGCAATACCACCTAGGCAGCTGCCTTCTTGAAAATGCTCTACTGCTGATACCCTTCTGACACAGAAGCAGAGCCGGATAAAATGGATCTTCTTTTATCAGTCATGGCTGGTATTAAGCTTACTCTCACTAAAATGATTGAGGATTTCCAGCTTTTAAAACCAGCTTTAGAAACCTTCCGCCATCACATTAGAGATGCAGAAGCTCGCTTAAGCTCCATCAAAGATTCCCAGGCTTGTGACAATAAAGAAATTAAGGAGTTCAAAAAATGGGTCTCTAAGTTAGAGGAAAGGGATGAAGATTGTGAGCCATGTAGTCACTGTAATAATCTTGTAACCATGGGCATCCCTGAGTGTGCTGAGGGCTCTGACGTGTTAACATTTATTCAAGGCCTGCTACAAAAGGTAGTGGATCCCTCCCCCCCCCATGGCTCCTCATACCAATAGAATGTGCCAATCATTCCCTTAGGCCTCAAGCCCCTCCAGACAGTAAACCATGAGATATAATTTGTTGTTGTTTGAACTTTCAAGATAAATTCTTTATTCAGAGAAAAGTCTGTGATAAAAAGCATCTTGTGAAAAGGTCATCAATATTATATCTTCAGTGACACTGCTAGCTACCTTATAGGCAGATTAAACAGCAACTCTATAATGCAGGTATTACATTTTATATGAGATATCCAGCATGACTCTTTGTGTCAACAGCATTTGGAACAGTGAAATTTTCCTCAGTGGATGAAGCTCATCAGGAGCAACCCAAGTACTGTATTTTCCAAAAGTTCTTCCATCTTCTCCTCATTAAAAGGCTGGTTATCCTAGGCCTCTAATCGTTAATCTTTATATCCAAGTCCACCTCCGGATGTACTTCCTTGTACTGTTTAACTGTGCTTTTGCCATAACAAGAGATTCTGGACCTTATATTTGATGCATTGTTGGGTACCTTATTTTTACTGCTCTTAGGTTCTTTATTTTACATTAACAAAGTTGCCATACATTTGTAGCTCTATGGTACTTTTATCTTTTTGGATCCTTGACCCCCTTTATTGCTGTTTCTTCGATTTAGATTGCTAACTGGGGGGTTTAGCCTTGCTGTTTTGACTGGATATTGTGTTTATATATAGACCCATGGGACTCTTGAGCATCATTTTGTTTCTTTAGTTGGCAGCCAAGAAGGACACCAGACTATTCTCTTTTATATGTGATAAACCATCAGATTCCTGTTCTATAACAAGCATTGTGGGATCACAGAAGTGACCCATTAGGGTGCAGGGCAATTTTACCTTAACCTACGCCCCCCTTTTGTTCTTTGTCTCTCTCTCTCTCTTCCACATAGCAAGACCTATATATTTTTTTTTTCTTTTGCCTTTTGGGTGAGCTTTTTTTCTCTATGTTTATTTCTTGACCTCTAAATGCACCTTGGTTGGTTTCTTTCTTCTTTTCTCTTCGCTGTTATCTCTTTTGGTTAATATTTCTGTATCCCCCAGACTTTTTCTTTTTGTGGTTCTTTTTCTTTTGTTCTTGGGCTCTTGGCATTATTCTTGATTTTTATTCTTAAGCTGCACATTAATTTTGGGGCATTTACATCAGTTGGGATGTGATTGCCAGGGAGAATGCAAGTCCTCCATGACACCATGGTCCTTCTAGTGGCTAGTGACCTTTGGCCACCTTTTGGGGTGTTGTCCCTGCCCCCCTCATTATTAAATGGGTGTTTCCATTTTTTCTTCCTTTATATAGAGTTGATAGTTCTTGCACATGCTAGTTCCCGACTGTTACTATTTTTTACTGGTTGTTGGACTTAATGTTACTTACTAGTTGGTTCTTCCTTGTTTGTGTTATTATTAGAGATTTTCGGGATTGGGACCTTTGTAATAACTGTTTCTACTAATTTGAGCAGGATGTGTAGCCACCTTTCTGACCATCAATGTATGTCTAAGACATGCTTAATCTTTTCCTCATGCTGGCCTTTATGGCTTCTCTATACTTAACACGTGTTACTTGGAACATTAATGGAGGTTATTCTTAAATGAAGCACTTACAGGATCTTAAACATCTCTACTTTAAAAGTTGACCTACAGGTAGTTATGCTTCAAGAAACTCATACTTTAGTGGCAGATGCTCATTGTTTTCGTAGATTGTGGGTCAGTTAGGCTCACGGAGCAGGTATTAGTATTCATAGAGCAGGTGCTGTTACATTGGTTAGATGAAGTCTTACATTCCAAGTCCTACAAGAACATACTGATGATGATGAACGTTTTATTATTCTCTGAGCTTTAGCTGGCCCACAGGAAACATTTTTGGGATGTATTTATGACCCTAACTCTGACACCCCTTCATTTTTTACCCACCTTCAGCAAATTCGTTCCCTCTATAACAGCTTACCAAAAATTATAATGGGGGATTGGAATCTCACTATAAATGACACCCTGGATAGATCAGATAAGGTTTGTAAAGGCCATTTCTCGTAACAGAGGGCACTAAGGAACCTCTCAGATAATTTTAGCCTTGTCGATATATGGCAGGTCATTCATTGCACTGACAGGGATTACACTTTTCAATCGCCCATGCATGGTTCCTACTCTAGATTAGATTATGCCTTAATTAGCTCTTCTTTTATTCCTGTAGTTAGATATTGTGAAATTCATGCAAAGTTATCTCTGACCATGCTCCTGTTTCTCTCTCCCTCCCTCTGTCTCACCCCTGTAATAGATGTAGACAAACATTGGAAACTTAATAATTATCTTCTTAAAGGTGACTGATGTCTTGTCTCTCTGTGACAGTTGACAACTGAATTTTTTTACTAATAATAAACCCTCCACTCAGTTAGCAGACATCTGGTGGAATGCATATAAATGTACCATTTGGGGGGAACTTATTTGGCTTGCTACCATCTGGAAACATTGTAAAGAAAAATCTAGGACCTCTTAGCTTTCATTCAGCAATTTGAGAAAAGTGTCACTACTCAGTCGCCAGAACATGTCTGGGTCAAATTTATACAAGAAAGAGCTAAATATGCAGACCTTAATATGGAGCAAGTTGAACATGCTCTTTTTAAGGCAAAGCTTAATTATGAGATGCATGGTGAGAAAGCCGGTCGCTTTCTTGCTATTCGTCTTAAACAACAGGAACAGGCTTAACTAATTAAAGCAATCAGGTATATGAAAGACAACATTATTTTAACCTCTTCTAGAGAGATCACTGCAGAATTTAAATTGTTTTATGAATCTTTTTATGCTGCAGATGTTTTTTATTTCCACGCATGCAGTCCTTAATAGTAAATTATCTCAGGCAGGCTCAGCTTCCCCAATTGGATCCTCATAAGGTGAAATCCTTCACAGCTCCTATTTCTGTAAAAGCTGTAGAACAGGCTACTTCCTCCCTTACTCCAGATAAATCTCCAGGACCGGGCGGTTTCTCCCAAAATTTTTATATAGTGCTGAAGTCCAAACTGGCACCTCATCTAGCAGATCTATATAATTATTTTTTTATCACTCAGATAGTTTTTCTTCCTCCTTTTTAGAGGCCTTTATCACCCGTATTCCTAAACCTGGGAAAGACCATTCCAATGTTAGTAATTACAGGCCCATTTCCTTTTTGAATGTTGATTTACAAATCTTATCTACAATTCTGGCCCACTGCATTTGTGCTATTTGGCAACCTTAAACACTTTCACTGCCAGGGCTGTTTGCCATTTCAGTGCCAATCATTTTCTTTTTAAATGCCCTTTTTTGTTTAAAATGTCTAGCTCTATTTTCCCCATTTATGCAACATCTCTCAATATGCATGGTTATTGAGAGCAGAGCCTTAGCTTTTTAGGACATAAATATCTTATTTGTAAATTTCATGCAATGTACAAAACCTAGGTGGACACTGACAAAAATATCCACAAGTTTCATATAAATTAGGGATTCTGCTTGGAAAGGGTCAAAATACTGTCTCTGCATTGCAACAAGGTTGCTCCAGCTCCACAGCAATGCCTTCTTGGACACAATCCACAGCCCCTGATCATAGCTTGTCCAACTTTGCAGCACTGTGCACAGTCCTCCGTAGTCTACGTTGTTTGCTGAGTGTTTGGGGTTAGAGTGGGGTCAGGTGTCCCCGATCACCTGATCAAACCTACCTCCTACATATTTTATTCACACAGCCAAGGTCTCCTCTCATGATCCATGAGCTGAAAGTGAACGCAGTTTTGTTAGTTTCATTTCCTGTTCAATGAAAAGGCAATAGCATACACTGTACAGATTAGGGCCATGTATGTACACTAATTTTGCCATACAGCGTGCATCAAAAGGCAGTGAATCACTTAATAAGATGTGAACAGGTCAGCTTTATGTGGGGCTGACATGCTTCAGATCATAAGCAGTAGCTTTTTCATCTGATCTCGGCATCCAGGGACTCTGACCTACCTATGGCGCTGGTCTTTCTGGATGCCGAGAAAGTATTTGATCTAGTTTCCTGGCCCTTTCTTTTTCTGCTTTTGCTGTTTTCGGATTTCCAGAGGCATTTATTAAGTGGATTTGATTATTATTTTCCTGTCCTTCAGCCCATATTGTGTGTAATGTTGTCCTTTCTGAGCCCTTTCTTTTGCACAAAGGAACATGCCAGTGTTGCCCACTGTCTCCTGATTTATTTTATTTATATACAGAACCTCTTACTCAACATATTTTACAACATCCACAGATTTGTGGAATCCCCATTGGTCCTTTTCCATCTAAAATCTCTACATATGCTGATGATATTTTACTTAATTTATCTCACACTACTCGGTCTCTCTCAGCAGCACTTCAGACATTAGAAGAATTTGGTGTACTATTAAGTTATAACCAACATTTATCTAAAATGGTAATAATACCTCTCAATCATAAAACTTTTCAGCATACCCTGCTCCCTGAAGTGGTGCATTGTTGGTTCCCTACTACCCTTACCTATTTGGGTATACAGTTAGCCAATGCTCCCCCTGATTTAATAGTACAGAATTTCTCTCCCTTATTTTCTACTTTACAGGTGAACTTGTGCTGTTTGCAGATCCTACTTCTCTTGTTGTGGGAGAGAATCGCCATTATCTGTTTGAATGTCTTACCCAGGCTATAACACCCCCTTAGTATGATTGGAGTCCCTCTTCCACAAACTTGGTTTTTAAAGCTCCAAAAGAGTCTTTCTGAATTTTTATGGAAAGGTAAATGACCCTGGCTTTTATACTTTAACTTGACTGTAGTGAGGAAACATGGTGGTCTCCAACTTCCAAATATATATTGGTATTACTTGGTTGCCTAAGCTAGTAAATTTCTAGCTTGGAGTCTGCTGGATATGGGAACCACCCCCCACAATTACAATCCACTTTGGAAGGATATTGAACAATATTTTTGTAAGTTTAATGGTATTTCCTTCCGGTCTCTGCCCTACCTACATTGGACTAAACTTCAGCTAAATTGTAACAAACTCCTATTGCTTGGTCTGTATGGCTCAATTGGCAACTCTGTTGTGTATTAAGTTGTAATCCACAGAATGATCTTTTTTCAGCCACTTCATCTCAATCCTAACTTTAATTTAGGACATAAGCCAATTTCCATTTCTTATCTTTCTCAGGTAAATTTAGACTAAGTAGTTCAGTGGATTTGTACTGACTGATTTATAATCTTCAACAGATTCTTTGTGATAATAGTGATCATGGAAAGGCAATCACCATCAGGGTGAATGTACATCAGCGAAAATCCATTTCGCCGATGTCCACTCCTGGTGCATGGCAAAAGGGCACCGGGGACTTACTTTTTTTGTTTATGCAGGGGGCAGTGCCCCCAACACCCCCTACTAAAGGATTCTCAACTCTGGGGGGTGCATGTTGGGGGGGGGTGAGAACAAAAAAAATATTTCCATGGACTGGCACAAAAATCCCAACATACCTAGCACTGAACCCGGCACCGTCCCAACCCTAGCCTGCCATGCACACACCATGCCACACGGCCAGCTCAGCAACCCACCATCATGCTACACCTCACAAACCCTCCCTCCTCTTCCCCCCGTGCGTGCATATACATATAGTGACAGGATGTCACTATACCCATATTCGTCCCCTGTCCAGTAGCCCTGTGAACAGGCATCGCTGTTGAGTCGCCCTTTTTGTAAGTGCTCAACAGCAGATGCCCTCATCACAGAATACCCCTTCAACAAGTTTCAGCAGACCTATAATATACCTTACCATCATATTTTCTCCTTCTTACCAACTTACCCATGTGCTACTGCATGCCTTCAGCTCTCATCCTTGGAATTTTTCTGATGGCACTTCTTACCATAAATTTGCTGACATTGTAACCATTGAGTATACTATATCATCACTTTATAAAGCATCACAGTTTTCCTGGGTGAAAAATTAAAGCTTAAATGCTGTTACTGGGAGAGAGAGTTCCCTGCCTATACTACTTTTTTGAAGTGACCACTCAGTGGGATTACATACTGTATATCATTATGTTAAACTCAATAAACTACATATTATGCAATATAAAATAGTTCATAATATATACTATTCTCCACAAAAATTGCATAAGATAACTAGAACTTTCAGTCCCATATGCGCTAAGTGTAATACCCAGGAGAGTTCTGTTTGTCATATTTTGTGGGACGGCCCAGTTTCTCAGTCATTTTGTCATCTAATTAAATCAGTGGTTGAAAAACTGGTGTAAAGCTCAGGGTTTTGGTTTCATTGGGGACTGGGGGTCCACCTGGTGGGATGCAGGCCTATACTGGTGCGATGGTCTGCATCTGTCCAGGAGGAGAAACAGGATCCTAGGTGATAGGTTTAAATGCTTCATTGGCAAGCATTTAAACTAGCCAAGGAGGGAGGCACTGAAAAGGAGAAGGTAAATCCTAGCCCCCCCAAAAAAATCAGGGTAGTTAGTGAGGCAAGCACAAAGACAGAAAGGAAGAAGGGCGGGGTAAATGAAGAAAAAGACAAAGGCAGTAAAGACAGGGATGGGGTAAAAAGGGATAAGACCATCAAAACACAGAGGGTAATGAGTACCAATGCCCATAGTCTAGGTAATAAGCTTCCTGAACTTGTGGCCTTGATGGAAGAGGGATGCCTGGATATCGTGGCAGTTACAGAAACATGGTACACAGAGAACCATGACTGGGATGTCAACATACCAGGGTACACAATCTACAGGAGGGACAGGGAGGGTAGAAGAGGAGGAGGAGTAGCTCTGTATGCAAGGGAAGGGATCAAAGCAACAGAACTAAAGGGTAAACAGGGAGGAGAGGAGGCACTGTGGGTCACCCTGAGACTGGAAATGGCACCACAATCTGCACAGGGGTTGTATACAGACCCCTGTCTCAGGGGGAGGAAATGGACAAGGAAATGATAGAAGGCATCCTTAGGATGGAAGAGAAAGGGGAGATATTGCTGATGGGGGACCTGAATATGCCAGATGTTAACTGGAGCACCTTTGCTGCAGCCACATCCAAGAGCAGGGCCATTCATAATGCCCTATAGGAAGCATGCCTCAGACAGCTAGTGTTGGAACCCACTCGGGAGGGAGCAATCTTAGACCTGGTACTCTCAAATGGGGACGGAGAGAGGAGCTCAGATCTAGAAGTGGGTAGCCATCTGGGAACAAGTGACCACCAAACAGTGTGGTTCATGATAAACTCAGCTGTAGAGTCAAGCCATACAAAAGTGAAGGTACTGGAGTTCAGGAGGGCTGATTTTGTCAAAATGGTAGAGTGCCTCAGAAAAACACTAACAAACAGGCAAGAAGGAGGGGTGGAGCAACAATAAGGAACATCAAAACTGCCATCACAGAGGCAACAAGCCTTTGTGTGAAGCAAATAAATAAATCAAAACCAAAGGAAAAAACACTATGGTTCTCAAAAGAGGTGGCAGGAAAGGTTAGGGAGAAAAAGACAGCATTCAGTAAGTATAAGGAAACACAGAAGGAGCAGAACAGAGAACTGTACCAGTTAAAGCAGATGGAAGCGGGAAAGGCAGTCAGAATAACAAAGGCCCAAACCAAGGAAAAGATAGCCAACTCGGTTAAGAAGGGGGATAAAACCTTTTATAGGTACATTAAGGAGTGAAGAAAGAAAAATGGAGGGATACTGAGGCTGCAGAGAGGGATACTGGGTCAGCAGAGAGGGACAGTGAAAAAGCAGGGATTCTGAATGAATACTTCTGCTCAGTATTCACAAAGGAAGAGAAAGGGGAGGCACCTAATCAAGTCAATAGAAGCACTCTGGATAGGGGGTGTCGATATCAGTCCTTTCACAGAACAAAGGGTTCTGAAAGAACTCCTAAAACTAAAGGTGGACAAAGCAATGGGGCCTGATGGGATTCACCCCAGAATTCTAAAAGAACTAAGGGGAGAACTAGTAACACCATTGACTACCCCTTTTAACAAATCATGGGAGGATGGTGTGGTACCTGAGGACTGGAGGAGGACACATGTGATTCCCCTTCACAGAAGTAGGAGCAAGACAGAGGTAAGAAACTACAGACCTGTTAGTTTGACCTCAGTGGTAGGAAAAATGATGGAATCATTTCTGAAGGAAAGAACTGTTGAGTACCTAGAGGCCAGTGGGGCACAGGACCCAAGGCAGCATGGATTTACAGCAGGAAGGTCATGTCAGATGAATCTAATCGATTTCTTTGACTGGATGACCAAAGCATTAGACCAGGAAGGGGCTGTGAACATGGCCTACCTAGACTTTAGCAAGGCATTTGACACAGTCCCTCACAAAAGATTGAAATAAATTAGCCAGCCTGGGAGTGGGTCCCTGGGTGGTAGCCTGCGTAAAACATTGGCTGGAAAACAGGACGCAGAGGGTAATAGTAAACAGAGTCCACAGTGAAGAAAGGGGGTTACTAGTGGAGTACCGCAGGGTTCAGTACTGGGTCCAATCCTTTTTAATGTCTTTATAAGTGACATTGTTTATTGTTTATTGTATTCTAGGAATTAATACCTTTGAGCCAAGGCTCTTTTACAAAGGTTCCATGTCAAATTAGGTACAAACAAAAGGGTTACAGTGAGTTGCACATTTAGATTACATTGTGGAAATAAACAGAGACATGAAACAGTTAAACATCAAAGACATTTGTGAACGACAGATAATTACCAATTAAACACTTTCATCATTTAGAAAACATATGGGAAAGGGAAAGAAAGGTAAGGGAGGTGTGATAGGTAGTACAAGAGAGAGAAAGGAGGGAGGAGCGGACCATAGTTAGAGAAAAGGAAACCTCTACCAGGCCTTTGTCAGGTAAGTGGTCTGGGTGGAGAAAGGGAAATAGTTAGGATTTAATCAAGGCAGTCACAAGAGTTGAGGTGGCAAGGTGGAGAGAATAGGCTAGATCTAAAATGCACCTAAAGAGTTAGAGGAGGTATAGTGGTGCTAAGGGTATTTAGCCAGTTGGGGGCACGATAGGCAAATTTTCATTGACCCTGTGTGGTCCGGCAACGGGGGACCTGAAGAGGCTGACTTTCTGATCTTCTGGTGGGTCGGACACTTGTGTTCTGGCATAACAGGTCTTGAATGCAAGGTGGGGTGAGGCCCATGATGGATTTCTTAGCCATAAGGCAGGTGAGGTACTTTAAGCGGTTTGAGAGTTGTAACCACCCAGTTTCAGAATAGAGCTCGCAAGTATGAGTACGTCGATGAGCACCAGTAAGCAGCTGACAGGCCTTGTTAAGGGAGGTTGTGATACGTTTAAGTGCGCTAGAAGAGGCGGACCCATAGACAATTAAGCCGTAGTCGATGACTGAGATGATTGAGGATTGAATAGCTAGCTTCAGTGCTGGTAGGGTAAGGAGTTGTCTGTTCCGGTAAAGTATCCCAAGCCGCTGATTAATAGTTTTGGCTATACTGTCAATATGTGTTGCAAAGACTAGGCCTTGATCAAAGGTGATTCCAAGATATTTAAAGGTAGCCACCTGTTCAAGGGTGATTCCCAGGGATGTGTTGATAGTGAGAGGTACTTGCCTTTTCTTGTTTTGCGGGCTTGAGAAGAGCATGGATTTTGTTTTTTTGTGGTTTAGGACCAGCTTATGTTCAACGAACCACGTCTCAACACAGGCAAATGCATGCTGGAGGCTAAGGCGTAAGGGGTTTGGATCTTTGTGCGAGGATAGAATCACAGCATCATCAGCATAGAGGATAATTTACATTGCAGAGGGACTGGAATGAAAAGTATGTCTCTTTGTAGATGACACAAAGATCTGCAAGAGGATTGATACACAAGGTGGGGTGGAAAGGATGCGATTGGACTTGGCAAAGTTGGAGGAATGTTCAAATGTATGGCAGCTTAGATTCAACACAAAGAAGTGCAAGGTAATGCATCTGGGAAACAAAAACCCAAGGGAAGAGTACACAATGGGGGGTGAGATACTGACAACAACAAAAATGGAAAAGGATCTGGGGGTAGTTATAGCAGATGACCTAAAGGTGAACAAGCAATGTGAGAAGGCAGTAAGGAGGGCTGGAGGGATACTAGGATGCATAGGGAGAGGCATCACCAGTTGAAAACAGGAAGTTGTTATCCCTCTGTACAAACAGTTGGTGAGACCCCATCTGGAGTACTGTGTGCAGTTCTGGAGACCCCATCTCCATAAAGACATAGACAGGGTGGAGGCTGTCCAAAGGAGGACAACCAAATGGTGCAGGGTCTGCACCAGAAGACATACTGAAAAGAGACTAAAGGAGCTTAATATGTATACCCTTGAGGAAAGGGGGGACATGATAGAAACTTTCAAGTACCTCAAGGGAATCTACAAAGTCCAAGAGGGTAGCATCTTTCAGAAAAAGAGTTGTGTAAGAACAAGGGGGCACAATTTGAAGATAGAGGGGGGACAGCTCAGAGGTAATGTGAGGACGAATTTTTTTAATGGAGAGGATTGTGGATGCAAGGAACAGCCTTCCTGAGGAGGTTGTGGAGTCAAAAACAGTGGGGGAATTCAAGAATGCATGGGACAGACATAAGGCAATTCTAGTGGGGGAGGTAGGAGGAAGTAGGCTGTTAGTTAACTAGGATCTGCAGGTTATCCATTAAGTAGGAAAATGGACAGACTAGGTGGGCCAAGTGGTCCTTATCTGCCATCAAATTCTATGTTTCTATGTTTCTAATTAAATCACATTTAGACCCTCTACTTGGGTTATAGAATACCTACTATCCAGATCTCTGTCTCCTAAGTATAGACATCCATACCTTATTCGGTCCTCAATGATATCACATGGCTCTTATAACAGCAGTGGCTAAATTCATTATTCTATGTCACTAGAAAGACCAAAAACCTCCCCTATATAGAGAATGGCATGAGGAAATGCTTTCATTTCTTAGGATGGAAAATCTGTTGCAAGCCTTAGACAAACTTTAAAAAGCTACCACCAAAGATGGGAGAAGCTACACACCCTACTTTCACTTTCTTAGTGTTTCTTATGTGAAGATGGACAGCAGTTTTAAATCTTATTCTATATTATTAAATAACCTTATAGTTATTAATGTATTAGTTCTAGTCCATACATATATTATAAGAATTTTGAATGATTAATTACTGAATCTTATGTTACAGACCATAAAAATCTTCTTTGATTCTACTGTATCTTATTTTATTTTTTATTCTTACTTGTCTGTAATATATTGTTTTTCTTTTTTTTTTAATCAACGTCCATAGTTTAGGTCACAACACCTGTTTTGCTTAAACTATGCTCTATATTACTTAATTTTCTATTCCCTTTTTTGTTTATTTTTTTGAGCTGTTGTAATATGTTGTCCTTTTCATTAAAATAGAGTTAGTTAAAAAAAATACCTATGTTCTGTACTCCATGGGATTCTGCAAGTTGTAATTGTTATTTTTACATCTGAAATTATACATTCTGATTATAGCAGTATTGTTTTACCACCAGAAAAAAATAGCATGACACAATACTTATAAGTGAGGACATAATCCCACTGAACCTGCTTTATATACAAACCCAAATAGTTCCTGGTACATCTCCGATGCAAATTCTTTAGAATGGAGTCTGTGCAGCCAGCTATTTGTTTTGGTTACTAAATTTTAAACTGGGAACAAATACAGCAGCTGTTTTGTAAACACACTGGCTTAAATCCTAGCAGGTCATGCCCACGTGGAGAAAACAGTGCACAGCCTGATCACGCTGTGACTAGCGCGCATGCCTTTAGAGCGACAGGGGAATTACAGCGATATGAAAGTATCGCTACCCCCGATGCTCACCATGAAAGAGGAAATGGATATGAACACTGCGGGTCTGGTGCTCGGAAGAGATGCTCCTATGGTGGAGTGGCTAGAGCATCCGCCCCTGCAGTGGATGGTGTTGGGAAACAAAGTTTCATTCCCGACATGGGGATCTTTTACTTTTATTATTTTTTTTCTTGCCCCTATGTCCACACCCCCTCGGAGTTGATTATAATAAGTCCGGGGGGCCACCACACAACAAAAGAAAAATGGTCGAGTGTGTTTTCATGCTGTTTGCTGCTGTGCGGTTGTGGTGTGCGTGGTATCGTCCACGACATTATGTCCCCTTGCCAGCCTGAATCTGCGGTACTGTAGGTTAACTCTACACTGATACAGAAGATACATTTTGCAACTGTAATTATTGTATAATTGCTCTTCTTATTTGTGTTGTACTTGACGGAGTTGTATAAGTAAGTGAGAAACCACAACAGGGTGTGGCTTATTGTGTTATAAGAGCACACCACAGTGCATAG
The DNA here is from genome assembly GCA_016271365.2 of Neoceratodus forsteri. Lineage (NCBI taxonomy): Eukaryota > Metazoa > Chordata > Ceratodontiformes > Ceratodontidae > Neoceratodus > Neoceratodus forsteri. Next base: position 803,668,145 of record CM028137.1, read on the forward strand.
TAAGGCACAAGGCACTTTTACTGAGTGCCTTTAGCACCTTGGAAGTGCTTGTATCACACATCATCCCACACTCTGCAGTGTTTTATTGCTCATATAAAAAGGATCCAACAATGATTAGGAAAAAAAATTAAATTAAAAAATATATATTTTAAAAAGATATGATAGTGGTACTTTATTTTTTTTAATCTATTTATTGGCAGAAAAGACAAGATTGCATGCACTTGATCATAGAGAAATACATACCAGCAGAGAGAGCAGTAGATATGAGGACAAGCATCAGACACAGTTGATTATCATCATCATCAATGATAGAGCTGAAAAAGCTCATTGCATTCTGGAGCACCCTGGGCTATGTAAGCCCTTACATACACTTTACTTCCTCCATGGGGCATGGAAAAGAAACAAAGCATAACAGATTGTTTACAACATTGCAACTAAACTCTCTAACAGTTCAGAAACCAGGGTGTACTTTGGGCTGCTTCCAGAAGGGACCAAATCCAGTCATATGTCTGCTGATTGCACTTGGGGGAGTAATGGACTCTTTCAATTTTCATACAGGCCAGGACAGTCTTAACCCAGTGAGCTATCATTGGGGCAGTGTCTACCTGCCAGTGCTGTGCCAGTTGTTTAGTCACAACAGCACCTAGCTTCCAGAGAGGATTTCTACAGGAGTTCCCACCTCCTCATCCCACATATAAACCTAGGAAGATACCCTCCAGAGAAGGAGATGCTGAAGAACCCAGCACTGTAGATAAGAGTGAGGCAATCTCTCCCCAGTAGACCTGCACTAAAGGGCAGTACCAAATAGTTTGAAAGAATGCACCCTTCTCCATTTTACACTTTGGGAACTGCTTTGCTTTTGTTTGGTCCATGCTGTGAGCTAGGCGGGGAGTGAAGTCTCTTTGGTGAAGTATATTAAAGTAGATCTATCTTAATCTGTTATTAACTGAACACATTCTATTTCTTGGAGAATATGGGACCAGCCCCCTGAGGTCCAAGGTACACCCTCAGGTCTCCCGCTTGTGGTGCAAAGCTTGGAGAGGATCCTGAAGGCCCCCTCAGCAGCATTGTACAGCCCTGTTACATTGGTTTGGCTGTCAGCCTCTTATGTAATAGAATTTCCTCCATAGGGGAGCAAGCTGAAGGGGGGTAGTTAATGAGGGTAATGAGGTACCAAGCAGCCCTGTATTTGTCAGTATGTAAAACAATCAGGAGACCAGGCCATATCCTATAGGGGAGCAGGGTGCCACCTGCATACAAGAGGCCTAGGTAGGTAAGGCCCTTGACCCTCCATTTCAACAGAGCAAGACCAATTAGAGAGGCCAGTGAGAGGAGGTGCCAAAGAACAGAAAGAATATCTTTCTCCAGGAAAGGGCTCTTAGGGTGGTTAAGAGTGTGTGAGGTCAACTGGGACCTCATAGAGGTTCCAGGAGTGTCTGGTTGTCATTCTGACATATTCCTAGTTGCAAGTTTTGCAATACTAGAGAAAGGAATGTGTGTTCAAAGGGAAAGCCTGCAAGGCCTTCTAGCTGTGTGAGCCCATAGATTAATGGCTAAAGCAGTGGAACAGTATTGTTAGGGGTCTGGGTTCAGTTCCCACTGGGTCACACTTTTCCTTTCTCATGTCTATCAATTATATAGTAACATAGTAATTTAGGATCAGAAGGGGTTCTTGGACAACTATGTATAACCCCCACCACCAATACACATGCACACTTCATTAAAAGTGATGATTTGAGTAAAAACATGTACTGATTTATAGGGAATTCCCTGTCCACTCTGCTAAACAGCTTAATATGTGATCTCCTTGGTAAGCAGCTTTTATCCCACATACTCCTCTTCATTTTGGTGGCCCTGTATTGCACCCCCTCCCCCAAATGCCTCAGTATCTTTTTTGTATTAAGCCCAGAACTGCACACAGTATTCCAGAGGGAGCCTAACTAGGGCCTTTTACAGTGGCAGGATTATGTCCCCTACCCTGCTGGTTCCCCTTTGTAAGCACCCCAGCATTCTACTAGTTCACTTGATGGCAGTTGTGTGCCTTTGTCATGCTTAGTTCCTTGTTTATTATGACCCCCATTTCATTTTCCTGCTTCACAGTAAGAAAAGAAGCCTCATGCAGTGAGTAGGCTCTACAGTATCTCTTCTCTCCTTCTGGCACCTTGGATTTGGCTATATTTAATCTCAGACAATCTGTTCTTCCTGCTGAAGTCCTGCTCTTATTGTATCCTCCAAACTGGGGTTGCTTTTTAGGTACCAACATCATAGCTATTGGCACCTATTGCAGTCATGCATACACCTCTGTGCATTCAGTCAAGTTCAAGGTTACATTCAGTGCGTGTAATCCGGCTACATGATGCCACTGATGTCAGTAATAGGGCTTCTAGGCCTAGGATTTCAGACCTACACAAACCTGGTTCTGATCCTCTGTATTGCACATTTTTTTCTTTCTCACTACAACTTTTGATATATGAGAGAAATTGTTAGATCTCACTGCTGATGTAGTGAAGGGTTTCGGCAGAGCTAGATAGCAGACTTTCTGATAACTGAACTTAGTTTTACAGTATGTTGCAGTCTGTTAAATTAGTCCAGCTGAGGTTTCTGTAGGATTGAATACAATTTGAGTCACCTGTGTTGCAGGCTGTGACATAACCTCTCCACCACATGAACTGCAACTCACTCACCTGTAGCTCAGTGACACACTTAATGTGTGTTTGTCTAGCATGCAAAAGATCAGTAGTTCAAATCCTAGTGGGGACTCAACCTTTATTTTTGTAAAAATAGAAACTCATTTGAGTTGCAATTCATGATGGTGTGGAATTGGCATAGTAGATTATATGAGAAGTAAATTTAGCTAAGAATAACAATTTATGAAAGTAAATTGCTTGCGGGGATTAAATCCCTGGTCACCTGTTTTGCAGCTTGTGACGTAACTTCTACACATAAGAAACACAAATCCGTCACCTGAAGCTCAGTGGCACAATGAATGTGTGTTTGCTTAGCAAGCAAAGAATAAGTGGTTTAAATGCAGGTAGACATGGTTTGAATCCTGGAGAGCTTTAATGTTTTTTTTTTTTGTAATATGGAAGTTCAGTTGAGTACTGAAATGAGTTCATGGTGGTGTAGAGTGGAATAGTAATATATATGAGAAGTAAATTTAGATAAGAGCATCAATCTGTGAAGGTAAGTCACCTGCTGGAATTAGATCCCCATTCACCTGTTTTGCAGGTGTGACATAACCTCTACATCATACTGTAGGAACTGCAACTCACTAACCTACAATTTTGTGGCACACTGAATGTCTGTTGCATAGCAAACAAAGTATCAGCGGCTCACATCTAAGCAGGGACTTAAGCATATTTTTCAATGTTTTTTTTAATTGGAACTCCCTTGAGTGGTGATTCATTGTGATGTGGAGTTGGAATAGTAAATTGTATAAATGCATTCAGCTAAGAACAATTATTTGTTAAGCTACATCACCTGCTGGGATTAGATCCTTAATCGCCTGTTTTGCAGGTTGTGACATAACCTCTACATCATAGGAACTGCAATTCCCATACCAACAGGTCAGTGGTATACAGAATGTGTGTTTTCTTAGAAGGCAAGGGACCAGTGGCTCAAATCCCGGTGGGAACATGAACTCTTATTTTTTAAGAAGGAAATTCACTTGAGTAGAGATTCATGGTGGTGTACAGTTGGAAAAGTAAATTATATAAGTACATTTGGCTAAGAACAATAATTTGTGAAAGTAAATCGCTTGCTTGGATTAGAGCTATAGTTGCCTGTTTTGCAAGTTGTGACACAGCCTCTACACCATAAGAAATGTAATTCACTTACCTGCAGCTAAGTGGCACACTGAATGTGTATTGCTTAACAAGAAAAGAATCAATGACATAAATTGAGGTGGACTTAGTTTGAATCCTGGCAGGAACTAAAACACGTTTTTCAACTCTTTTTTTGAAATGGAAACTTAGTTGAGAAGCAATTCATGGTGGTGTGGAGTGGAATAGTAAATCATATGAAAAGTAAATTTAGCTAAGAACAACATTTGTGATGATGAATTGCCTGCTGGGATTAGATTCACAGTCACCTGGTTTACAGTTGTCACATAACCTCTGCATCATAGGAATTGCAACTCACTTACCTGCAGCTCAACAGCATACTAAATGTACACCTGCTTAGCAGGCAAAGGATTTGTGATTCAAATCCCAGCAGGGACTTACAGTATGCATTTTTTCAACTGTTTTTGTAAGATGGAAACTCAGTTGAGTAGGGGTTCATGGTGGTGTGCAGTTGGAATAGTATATTATATGAAAAGTAAATTTAGCTAAGAACAACAATTTGTGAAGATAAATTCCCTGCTGGGATTAAATCCCAAATTGTCTGTTTTGCAGGTTGTGACACAACTTATACACCATAAGAACTGCAACTCGGTTATTAGCAGTTCAGTGGCATACTTAATATGTGTTGGTTTAGCAGGCAAAGGCTCAACAATTCAAATTCTGGCAAGGACTTTAACAGTTGTTCCAATTGATTTTTTTTTTAAATTGAACTTTACTTCAGTGGCAATTCGTGATGGTGTGCTGTTCGAGTAGTACATTTTATGAGAAGTACATTTAGTTAAGAAAAACAGTTTGTGAAGTTACAGTATATTGCTTGCTAAGATTAGCTCCCCAGTCACCTGTTTTGCAGATTATGACATACCGCTACATCATAGGAACTGAAACTCACTTACCTGCAGCTCAGTGGTACACTGAATATAAATTTGTTTTGCAGATAAAGGCTCAGCAGTTTAAATCCTGGCAGGAACGTAAACATCTTTTTTTTTAGTTTTTTTGTACAATGGAAACTCACTTTAGGTGTGAATCATGGTGGGTGTGATGTGGAGTAGTAAATTATATGAGAAGCAAGTTTGGCTAAGAACTACAGTTTGTGATGGTAAATCACCTGCAGGGATTACATCCCCATTCACCTGTTTTGCAAGTTGTGACTTAATATCTATACCACAGGAACTGCAATTCTCTTGCTTGCAGCTCAGTGGCACACTGAATGTATGTTCAGTAAACATGCAAAGGATCTGTGGTTTGAATCCGGGTACAGTATATTGTGTTTAATACATAATTATTTCACATTTCTCCATTCTTGTTTGTTACTTTGATTAGTTTTTGTTAGCCAAAATGCCCATTTTCCCTGGTCTTTCTCAACTCCCCATGTCATGATGGAGGCCACACCTTCACAAGGACATTAACCAAATTGAGGCAGTCCAGAGAAGGGCAACCAAAATGGTGCAGGGACTGCATCAGAAGACATATGAGGACAGATTAACGGAGCTCAATATGTATACACTTGAGCAAAGGAGGGAGAGAGGTGATATGATCGAGGCATTCAAACACCTTAAGGGCATAAACAAGGTGAAAGAGTCTAACATGTTTAAATATAAGAAAAATAGCAGGACAAGAGGACACAGCATGAGATTAGAGGGCCGATTAAGGGGAATGTGAGGAAATTCTTTTCACAGAAAGGATGGTGGATGCATGGAATGGCTTACCACAAGAAGTGGTGGCTATGAATACAGTGCAGGGCTTCAAACAGGCATGGGATAGGCATAAGGGAGCAATACAAATGACTATGAATAGGTAGGTCACTGACAGAGCAAAGGCCGATGGCACATTTATAAGGTAGAAAAAGAAATGGGCAGACTGGATGGGCCTTGCAGTCCTTATCTGCCGTCAACTTCTATGTTTCTATGATTACCTGAGCCCACTCATTCCTTTGGCTGAGAGGGCAAGTGGCTAGCTGCACAGCCAATGTAATTGCTGCAATTTAATCAGCTGGTAGGTGGTATATGGATGCCAGGTGACCTGTGCTATTCTTCCCCAAGACTCATGCACCTCATGTCTACAGTGGTCCTTACTTACCAGTCCTATGGTAGAAAACCAAAGTCACCAAAGGAACCTGGGTCTCCCAGGTGGCAGTGATGCATGTTACTGCCACACCAATGGGCCCACGCTTAAGTTAGCATCTTACCAAATGTTCGTAAGCACTTGCTTAATGCTTTCCATTAGGCCTGTTTCTAATTGGCCCTGCCTGTCTGTAACTGTTTGTTGTAGTAGAACTCTATATACAATCTCTGATAATCTGATTTTATGTATCTATACAGTGCTAGATCTCTTCATCAGTTATTTGTACTTTGTCTTATTTTTATGCCATGCTATGGTCATTATGTATCTCTTGCTAGTGTGCACTTTATTGTCCATAATGTATCATTTGGGAATTTACCCTGTTTGTATACTCCCCAGTCATGCCTGCAAATTGGCAACACATTGTCTAGTGCACGTACCTGGTAACAAAAATAGATAAATAAATCTCAGTGCTCATTTCTGTATCTGCCAATACTATATACTGTGTCTGCCAATGATATACACTAGAAATCATTAAATCATTCTTAGCCAATCAGAATTTGTTTCTGAAGATTTTTTTTTGTTTGCCCCTTCTTATCTTGGAAGCCGCTCTCTTCTGGGGGGTCTGATGCTCACTCTGCCCACCCCCGATACCTCTCAGAGACCTGCCAGGTTCACCTCCATGCTGACTCAGCCTAGCCCCCTGGGCAGGGAGGAGGGGGACCCCACATATCCCCCTCCTGTCCAATAGAGTGTGTGTCAGGTGATCTCAGTTGGTCTCCCACGAGAGCTGGGTTATGGTGTCTGGAAGCTAGATCCTCTGTCTACGCTGACATCCAAAGGTCCATTTTCCACTTTTCTGTCCCCTCCCATAGGATGTTGGCACACTAGGGGAGCCTAGGGGTGGTGCATGTTGTGACATGCAAGTGCTCTGGCCCCTGGCCCACATCCCCCCTCCCTTCCTTCTGCAGTCCCACTGCACCTCCACCCATGGTCACCCAGGTGGTGGTAGAGCAGTGGGACATGCATCACACCCCACCCAGAGGAGGAGAGCAGCCTATGGGTGCTCAATCCTCCTCCCCCCAGCAGCCTGAGTCTATTCCCGAACCCGGGTCGCTGGCGCCGTGAGAGGTACCCTACTGCTATGCCTGCGGGCTGGCCATTTCTGAACATTTTAGGTACTCAAATGACCATAAAAGGGTGTCTCATCTCATGCACATATTTCTAAAATTCAGAATTTCTATGTTCAGTTCACAGTCCATTTCCCACAAAGAGGATTCTGTAATACTCCGCAAAGTAAAACAGTCTGATCTTATATTTAATTTTTTTTAAACAAAGGAGTTTCTTCTCAAGTCCTTTGTGTGCCAGAACTGCTCAGCATCATTTAACAGTTCTCTCCCTCTAAGAACTCGAGAATGCACTCTTATAGTGAAGCCTGTCAGCTAGCTGTAACACAGACAAAGTAACTGCAGAATTCTGCAGTCACTGCAAGACACAATGCAGTTTCAAGGGAAGTCAATCCCTTTTATTATGCAGGAATCAGTGACACTGTTGTATCCTTGCATCTCTATATAAGACACAGTAACTGTACATATTAACATAAATATACTCACAAAACCTAAAAGCTACTGAATCCAAGGAGATGCCCTGATGCCACACAGGGAAATGGTCTATTGGGTTTGTGTCCTAAGGTCATCAAAACAGAAACAAGGAAAGTAACAGATGCAAATATCAAGTGTTAGTAGAAAAGGCCAGCCTTTTTTCTCATCCTTGTTTTGATTCCCACTGGCAATAAAGCTCATATGCTGTAGGACAGTCAGAAGCACATAAAGTCACAGAGTCATCACTGTCAGGTTATTAACCTATAGGGTGCATTGTGCAGGAGACAAAACCATTTCATGAAAGCCAACATAACCGTTGGACATCTGCCCTCCAGGGCACCAAAGAGTCATGCAATCCAGCTCTTGTAGTTGCAGACTGACAGGCTCATATTAGCATACAGGTGGCAGGAACATGTGGGCTATTTAACATTGTCAAATTTGCTAGGCGAAAGTGCTGCACAGCTAGTACATTTCCATAACATTTATGGAAGTTAGTACTAAAGTTAGAGTTCTCTCTTGTAATTTAAAGCAATCCTCACAAACTATGCATCATATTACATTTGTCAGGACAGAAGGAGATTTCTCTTTTATCATTCAAAGCCATCCTCACAAAATATGCATCTCAATACATTTGTTAGAACAGCTGTGTGGAATTTTCTCATTACGCTTCTGCCAGAACTCTGCGGAATTTTTGAAATTCTGCCTAATGCCAAGGAATTAATTCTGCCAGAAGTGGAATTCCACAGTTCTGAAAATGGAATATTAACTGTAGAGTCATAGTCCGCTGCACAGTTTATGTAAACTGCAAGTTAATGTTCCAAAACTGCAGAATAATGTTCAGTAAATAACATGATCCGCTGAATAAGTTTACATAGAAACGCTTTTCAGAATTCAGCAGAATTAAAAGATACATTTCAAAATGCATTTTGGAAGCAGAATTGCCATTCTGCATGAATTCCACTGGCAGAATTCTGCAACATTCCATATAGCTGCACAGAACAGCAGGTTGCAATGCCTATCGAGACTGCTTCCAAGTCTCAATGGTTATATAACTCTAAGCATCCAAGAATTAAGTAAAGAATCATGACAGGGAGTGGGTTATGATGGGATTTACCCAGGCCTGGTGTAGTTCATTCACAAAGGACCTTTAATTTAGGGTAAAAAAACAAATGAAAAAAATTAGTGTGTTTGTCGCAGTTAGCTAAAGTGGTTATCTGAACAATTATCTAGGTGTAAATCTCAGGTGGCTGAAGGGGCTTGATTGCTGTGCAGTTTAAATTACTTGTAGCAAGATCTAGTAAGTAGGGTGAGTGGCTTAGCTAGAAGGAAACTAAATTTAAGCACTGCCTTAGAAAGGTTCTGTCAGAGACTTGGCAGAGGACACCAGAAGGAAGGAGTGCTGTGTGACTGGACTTCTCTACTGGGACTAAAGAAGTAGAACTCTTCTACTGGGCCTTTAATTTAGGGTAAAAAAACAAACAAAAAAAAATTTGTGTGTTTGTCTCAGTTAGCTAAAGTGGTTATCTGAACAGTTATCTAGGTGTGAATCTCAGGTGGCTGAAGGGGCTTGATTGCTGTGCAGTTTAAATTACTTGTAGAAAGATCTAGTAAATAGGGGGAGTGGCTTAGCTAGAATGAAACTAGATTTAAACACTGCCTTAGAAAGATTCTGTCAGAGGCTTGGTAGAGGACACCAGAAGGAAGGAGTACTATGTGACTGGACTTCTCTACTGGGACTAAAGAAGTAGAACTCTTCTAAAAAACTATATTGCCCACCTTCCCTCCCATGCAAAGCTAGATCTACTTTTATAGGCACAGGATTTGACTGACAACAGGAACTTCCTATTTGGGAGCAGGAAGTGAGTGATCACAGAGCCACCAAAGATGCACCATCCTAGAAGGACAAGATTAGCTCCCCAGCCCCTTCTAGCTGCTGGAGGTCTGCCTCTAAGCAAGTAAGGGGTCTACTGAGAAATATAGGATCTTCTTGTCTCAGAACAGGACAATCAGGAGCTTAAAGGGCACACAGGCAGTAAGTAAGTAAGTAGAGAGAGGAGGGAAAAAAAACAAAGGAAAGAGTAAGGACTCCAAACAATAGTGAAGGGGCCAAAAATAAGACATGATGGGAGTGGTGCAGTGCAGTGGCTGTGGAGCAGCAGTCTTCCGGGAGACGTTCTAGAGGATGCGGTGTTGTTCCATCTGCAGGTACCTCTCTGGGCTGAGGGGGGAGGTTGCTTATCTCCAGACTGAGTTGGCCAGGATTTGTGGGACCTCCTCTTCCATCCAGGGACCACCAGGGCCACTCCTGTTGTCTCAGAGGTTGCCAAGAAAGAGGAGCGGTTGGACCACAGTAGGCTCAGGGAGGGTGAGGGTGGTGGAACAGAGGGTGCATCCCTCTAGTTGTACCTCTCCACAATTCCTATGCCATTCTGGCAAAGTGTGGTTCCTCTATGGAGGCACCCACAGTGCAGACCAAGGAGGATGCTAGGAACCTCCACAAAGGAGACCCACAAGAGGGTGGCATGGGACCCCACAGGGGAAGGAAACAACTCCTGGTGGGGGACTCCATTGTTAGAAAAGTAGAACTGGGGGAGGAAGGGGAGAGGGAGGTAAGGTGCCTGCCTGGTGCCATGGCTTTGGAGGGACAGTGAGCGAATCCTCAGGATTGCCAGAGCAGCTGGACAGGGGAGGGAGCTGGACATCACTGTCCACCTTGAGACAAATGACCTGGCTAAGAAAGGGATCAGAGCAGTGCAGGAAGAGTCTGTGGAATTAGGAAGGGGCCTTAGACAAGTAGCACGCACGTTAACCTTCTCGGAGGTGCTTCCTGTCTATGGCATATGAGAGGCTAGGGTGCTCCACACCATGGGATTCAATCAGTGGTTGAAAAACTGGTGCAGAGCTCAAGGATTTGGCTTCACTGGGAATGACTGGGGGTCCACCTGGAATGATGCAAGCCTATACTGGCATGATGGGCTGCATCTGTCCAGGACAGGAACCAGGATCCTAGTTGATAGGTTTAAATGCTTCATTGGCAAGTATTTAAACTAGCCAAGGGGGGAGGCATTGGAAAGGAGCAGGGAAATCCTAGCCCCCCAAAAAAGTCATGGTAGTAAGTGCAGTAAACACCAACATAGAGATGTCAATAGGGAGAAGGGCAGGGGTAAATAGAGAAATTGACAAAGGCAAGAAGGACAGGGATGGGGCAAAAAGGAGTAAGGCCATCAGGAAATAGAGGATAATGAGTACCAATGCCCATAGCCTGGGTAACATGCTCACTGAACTGGTAACCTTGATGGAAGAGGGTTGCCTGGATATTGTAGCAGCCACACAAACACAATACACAGAGAACCATGACTGGGATGTTAATATACCAGGGTACATAACCCATAGGAGAGACAGGGAGGGGAGAAGAAGTGGAGGAGTAGCTCTCTATGTAAAGGAAGGGATAAAAGCAACTGAACAAAAGAGTAAACAGGGAGGAGAGGAGGCACTGTGGGTCACCTTGGAGACTGGAAGCGGCACCACAATCCGCACAGGGGTTGTATACAGACCCCCAGGTCAGGGGGAGGGAATGGACAAGGATATGATAGAAGGCATTCTTAGGATGGCAGAGAAAGGGGAGATACTGTTGATGGGAGACCTGAATATGCCAGATGTTAACTGGAGCACACTTTCTGCAGCCACATCCAAGAGCAGGGCCATTCTCGATGCCCTACATGTGGCATGCCTCAGACAGCTAGTTTCAGAACCCACTCATGAAGGAGCAATCTTAGACCTCGTACTTTCAAATGGGGACAGTGAGAGGATCTCAGATCTAGAAGTGGGTTGCCATCTGGGAACAAGTGACCATCAAACAGTGTGGTTCACATTAAACTCAGCTACAGAGTCAAGCCATGCAAAAGTGAGGGTTCTGGACTTCAGGAGGGCTGACTTTAGCAAGATGGTAGAGTGCCTCAGAAAAGCATTAGCAAACAGGCTAGAAGGAGGGGTGGAGCAACAATGGGGAATCATCAAAACTGCAATCACAGAGGCAACAAGCCTTTGTGTGAAGCAAATAAACAAATCAAAAAGAAAGAAGAAGCCACTATGGTTCTCAAAAGAGGTGGAGGGGAAAGTCGGTGAGAAAAAGATAGCATTCAGGAAGTATAAGGAAACACAGAAGGAGCAGGACAGAGAGCTGTATCAGTTAAGGCAGAAGGAAGCAGGGAGGGAAGTCAGAATAGCAAAGGCCCAAACTGAGGAAAGGATAGCCAGCTCAGTTAAGAAGGGGGATAAAACCTTTTATAGGTACATCAGGGAGTGTAGAAAGACAAAGGGAGGGATAGTGAGGCTGAATAGAATGAACGATAGGTGGGAAGAGGGGGATAGTGAAAAAGCAGTGATACTGAATGAATATTTCTGCTCAGTATTCACAAAAGAGGAGGAGATGCCTAATCCAATTAACAGAAGCACTCTGGATGGGGGGGTTGATCCCAGTCCTTTCACAGAAGAAAGGTTTCTGAAAGAACTCCTAAAACTGAAGGTGGACAAAGCAATGGGGCCTGATGGAATTCACCCCAGAATTCTAAAAGAATTAAGGGGAGAACTAGTGAAACCACTGACTTCCCTTTTTAACAAATCATGGGAGGATGGTGTGGTACCCGAGGACTGGAGGAAGGCAGATGTGATTCCCCTTCACAAAAGTGGGACCAGACAGAGGCAGGAAACTACAGACCTGTCAGTTTGACCTCTGTGGTAGGGAAAGTGATGGAATCACTTCTGAAGGAAAGAATTGTAGAGTACCTAGAGGTCAGTGGGACACAGGACCCAAGGCAGCTTGGGTTCACAGCGGGAAGGTCATGTCAGACAAATCTAATTGATTTATTTGACTGAGTGACCAAAGTAGTAGACCAGGGAGGGGCTGTGGACATGACCTACCTAGACTTTAGCAAAGCATTTGACACAGTCCCACACAAAAGATTAATAGTCAAATTAACCAGCCTGGGAGTGGGTCCCAGGGTGGTAGCCTGGGTAAAACATTGGCTGGACAACAGGACACAGAAAGTAATTCTAAATGGAGTCCACTCTGAAGAAAGAGGGGTTACTAGTGGGGTACTGCAGGGTTTAGTACTGGGTCCAGTCCTTTTTAATGTCTTTATAAGTGACATTGCAGAGGGACTGAAAGGAAAAGTATGCCTCTTTGCAGATGGCACAAAGATCTGCAACAGGGTTGATACACAAGGAGGCTTGGAAAGGGTGGAAGGGAATTGGCAAGGTTGGAGGAATGGTCAGAAGTAAGGCAGCTAGGATTCAATGCAAAGAAGTGCAAAATAATGCACCTGGGAAACAAAAACCCAGGGGAAGATTACACAATGGGGGGGAGGTAGTAACAAAAACAAAAAAAGGAAAGGGACCTGTGGGTAATCATATCAGATGACCTTAAGGTTAGCAAGCAATGTGAGAAGGCAGTAGGGAGAGCTGGAGTATACTGGGATGCATAGGGAGAGGCATCATCAGCAGAAAACAGGAAGTTGTTGTCCCTCTGTACAGACAGTTGGTGAGACCCCATCTGGAGTACTGCATCCAGTTCTGGAAACCCCATCTCAGCAAGGACATAGACAGGATAGAGGCAGTCCAGAGTAGGGCAACTAGAATGGTGCAGGGTCTTCAAGAGAAGCCATACGAGGAGAGACTAAAAGAGCCTTATATGTATACCCTTGAGGAAAGGAGGAAGAGGTGGGGACATGATAGAAATGTTTAAGTACCTCAGTGGAATCAACAAAGTCCAAGAGGGTTGCATCTTTCAGAAAAAGGGACATGCAAGAACAAGGGAACACAATTTAAAGATAGAGGGGGGCAGTTCAGGGGCAATGTGAGGAAGTATTTTTTCACAAAGAGGGTAGTGGATGCATAGAACAGCCTTTCTGAGGAGACTGTGGGGTCTAAAACAGTGGAGGAATTCAAGAAATGCATGGGACAGACATAAGGCAATTTTTGTTGGGGGCATAGGAAGAAATAGGGTGTTGGTTAACTAGGATCTGCGGCTTATCCTGTAGGTAGGGAAATGGGCAGGCTAGGTGGGCCAAGCGGTCCTTATCTGCTGTCAAAGTCTATGTTTCTATTTTTCTATGTTTCAAGGCCATAGGCAGAGTGACTAAACCACTCTAGAAGTGGGTAAATCCCAGCATAACCCACATCCTGGAGTGGTTTATTGCAATTATACAATGGGCAGCAATTGGGAAGAATTAAAAAAAATATGAAAATGTTTAATTTATAGTTTTTTTTATAGATGTTTGATAAAATATCCTTCCTCCTTATGTGAAATAGTCCATTGTTGCTAGGTCGATTATGGTATGAGATGCCATTTTTTTCGAAAGGCAAAGAGGTTTTGGTAGTTTAGTTTAGTTTAGTAGTGGACCTGAGATGCAGGACAGAGGGGTTGAGGACTGATTTTCCCACCGGTTTATTCTTGGGGGGTGCTCAGCTCCTTACCTCTGAACAGGTGCGTGACCTGGGAGAGATACTTGACGATGGGCTAACCCTTCGTCATCAGGTGTTGGCAGTTAGCCTTTTACCATCTTAGGAACATTGTCAGGATCAAACACCTTGTTCCGTCCAGTGATCTGCCCGTTTTGGTCCACGTCTTTGTGACCTCGCGCCTCAACTATTGCAACTCCTTTTACTTAGTGCTTCCCCGGGGTTGATATCCTCCGCTTGCAGCTAGTGCAGAATGCTGCTGCGTGTTTATTGACTGGGGTATCTAGGAGATCCCATATTACCCCAGTGCTGCGCGATCTACACTGGCTGCTGGTTCAGTGCCGGATTACCTTTAAGGTAGGTTTGATAACCTACAAAGCCCTACACGGACTTGGCCCTCACTATTTGAAAGAGCTTCTGACTCCTTACACCCCTGTGCGACAGCTCCGCTCGGCTGAAGACGGGTTGCAGGAGATTCTGAGGGTTAGTCTAAATTTATCTGGGGCATGCGCTTTTATGTTTGCTGCCCTAACCCTCTGGAATTCTCTGTCCTGTCAGCTGTGGGAGGGCAGGACAGTGGGGATCTTTAAGCAGGCACTGAAGACATTCTTATGGAGTAAGGCATTTCCCGATTTGCTGTGATATTAACTATGTTTTATTGAATTATTTGTGAATTTGTGAAGCGCCTTGATATTATGAAAGGTGCTCATTTAAATAAAGTTATTATTATTATTGTTATAGAAGGTAGGAGAAGAAGACAGAAGGGGAAGGAAACATATTCAGTTCAGTGCTTTAAAGTAACTGGTAATTGCTATTTTTCTTTTAAACTTAGATTGTGGGCTTTTAGTGACACTGTAATTTATTTGCTGTCTTTACTTCGAATTGTTTTTGGGCTGTTGAAAATTTAAAACATAGTGGTGGTGTATTTCTTTGCTGTCTTAAATTGCAGCAAATTTAGTCTTGGCTTGTCTGACTTGCCCTGTAGTTTGGGTGAGGGGTGTTAATTGTCTGGCCTCTGACCTCAGCTACATGATAACTGGAGGTGGGGCTTAGTTAGAGTTGAGGTAGCAAGTGAGTTTAGTTTTCTCAGATAAAGCCAGAAGGGGAAGGAAACATATTCAATTCAGTGCTTTACAGTAACTGGTAATTGCTGTTTTTCTTTTAAACTTAGATTATGGGCTTTTAGTGACACTGTAATTTATTTGCTGTCTTTACTTAGAATTGTTTCTGGGCTGTTGAGAATTTAAAACACAGTGGTGGTGTATTTCTTTGCTGTCTTTAATTGCTGCAAATTTTCGCCCCCTCTCCTTCCCCTTCCCTCAACTCTTAATTATATGCCCTGTTAAATCTGATTGACAGGAGCTAAACACAGGGGATAGTAAGGGGTGTGGAGTAGGACGGGCATAAGGGGGAAGAAGCCCACCCTCAGCACGACAAGTGTTTTGAGTCATTTATTTATTTATTTGTTTATTTTCTTTTTTTAAAAAGAAAAGTATCTGAGGATCAGTGGCAGGATTTTTAGAACAGTAAATTAATAAAAAGGGAACTAAGAGAGCTTCAGTAACAGACAAGAAGTGGAATAGCAGTATAATTGCAGTATAATGTGGGGAGTGGTGCAATGCAGTGGCTGTGGGGCAGCCATATTCAGGCAGACCTTCTGGACACTGAGGTGCTGCCCTATCTGCATGCATCTCTCTGGACTGTGGGATGAGGTAGCCAGACTCAGAGCGGAAGTAAACTGGGTCAGGAGTACCATCACCCCTATCCAGCGACCACCCAGTCCAATGCAACTGCCTCAAAGGATGCCGAGAATGAGGAGCACTTGGGTGACAGCGGGCTCAGGGAGGGTTAGAGTGGTCAGGCAGAGGCACATCCCAGATCCTATTCCACTCAAGAACTCATATGCCACACTGGCAAACAGGGACAACCCAATAGAGGTACCCAGAGAAATGGAAGGAAAGGATGTGGAGGTTAGCCAAGGAGGTGACCTCAGCGGGGACAGCAGTGGACCCCATAGGAGGAGGAAGCAAATCCTGGTGGGGGACTCCATCATAAGAGGGATCCAGCTAGGAACACAGGAGGGGGAGGACAGGGAGGTGAGGTGCCTACCAGGTGCCATGGCATGGAGGGATGGAAGGAAGATCCTGGGGATCACTGGGAAGGCAAGACGGGAGGGTGAGCTGGATGTCATTATCCACCTAGGTACTAATGACCTGGCAAATGGGGAGCCAGAGGAAGTTCAGGAAGAGTTTAGGAAATTGGGGAGGGGTCTCAAGCAAGTAGTTACTTCTGTCACTTTTTCAGAAGTACTACCTGTGAGAGGCAAGGGAGAGCATAGGGGTGCATGCATCAAGAACTTTAACTCATGGTTGAAGAACTGGTGCTGTGAGGAAGAGTTTGGATTCATTGGTGACTGGGGACCCACCTGGAGAGATGGAGGTTTGTTCAAGCCTGACGGCCTGCATCCATCTTGGAGGGGAATCCAAGCACACAATGATAAGTTTAAATGCTACATTGACAAGCATTTAAACTAGTAAAGGGGGGTGGCAGACCAGCAAGGACGGTAGCTACTTGCTCACCCCCCACAGCTAGCAGTGGAACCAGTGAACTGGAGGAGTGGCTATCTCTACAAAGCAGTGTGCAAAAGATGGAGATTAGCACCCAAGAGGTGGATAGGCAGAAAAGGGCGAAATTCAGCAGAAGGGCAGACAGCAAGGAGAACCAGGGATAAAGGACAACCAAGGAAGGGCTGGAGTAGAACAGCGAAACAGTCTAGGAGATCAAATCATGGAAAGCCATGTGCGCCAATGCCAGAAGCCTTAGCAACAAGATGGAAGATCTGGTGGCTGTCATGGTGCAGTCAGACCTGGACATTGTGGCCATCACTGAAACCTGATGTAATGATAACCATGACTGGGAGATGGCCATACCTGGCTACAACATATTCAGAAGAGACAGGGCAGGTAGGAAGGGAGGAGGAGTGGCACTGTGTGTGAAAAATGACATACGGGGCCACAGAGATCCAGGAGGAACAAATTGGGGGAGAGATGCTGTGGGTTAAGCTGGAAAGGAAAATGGGGCCAGCCATCCGCACAGGTGTGGTCTATAGACCACCAGCCCAGGAGGAAGAAACAGATAGGGAGCTTATGCTAGCCATCCAAAGGATGGCAGACAAGGGTGAGGTAGTACTGGTTGGAGACTTCAATATTCCAGACATGGACTGGAGCATCCCAGCAGCAGCATCAGCTAGGAGCAGATTTATCCTGGACTCCCTTCAGGGTGCCTTCCTCAAGCAATTGGTCATGGAACCAACTTGGCAGAAGGCAATACTGGACCTTGTGCTCACAAACAGGGACAGTGTGATGGGGGGTAACAGTGGGGGAGCACCTGGGAACAGTGACCACCAGTCATTGTGGTTTGAAATCACAGAAAGAGCAGAACCAAACCACACAAAAACACATATCCTGGATTTTAGGGGGGCAGACTTTGGGAAAATGGGGAGATACTTGAAAAAGGCATTAAGGGGAATGGAGCAGAAATCAGGGGTTGAGGAACAGTGGGCAGTATTTAAAATGGGGATTACAAGAGCAACAGAATTATGCATTAAGCAGGATAGCAAGAGGGAAAGGAAGAGGAGGCCATTATGGTTTTCCAAAGAGGTAGCAAAGAAAGTGAAAGCCAAAAAGATTGCATTCAGGCAATACAAAAAGACACAGGCAGAAGGGGATAGGGAGAAGTACCAGGAGAAGCAAAGGGAGGCAGGGAGGTCAGTAAGGGAAGCCAAGATCAGACAGAAGAACACATTGCAAAATCAGTGGGTAGGGGACAAAACCTTTACAGGTACATAAGTGAAAAAGAAAGGCAAAGAGAGGGATAGTGAGAACTGAAGGGGAGGATGGGGGCCGCATGGAGGATGACAACAGTAAAGCTGACATATTGAACAGGTATTTCTGCTCAGTCTTTACTGAGGAAGAGGAGGGTAATGGGTCTGAAGGAGTACAAGGGGTGAGAATGGTGCAGAAATGGACACAAGTCCCTTTACACAAGAAAGGGTCCTGAAGGAACTGGAAGTGATACGAGTTGATAAAGCAATGGAGCCAGATGGGGTGCACCCAAGGGTCCTTAAAGAACTAAGAGAGGTGGTGGCTGAACCTCTGGTTGTCCTGTTTAGCCGATCACTGGAAACAGGGGAGGTACCCAAAGACTGGAGGACAGCAGATGTAGTCCCCTTATACAAAAGTGGGAACAAAGAGGAAGTGGGGAACTACAGACCAGTCAGCCTCACCTTGGTAGTGGGGAAGATCATGGAAGCACTACTGAAGGAGAGACTGATGGAACATCTGGTTGTCAATAGACTACAGGACCCATGGCAGCATGGTTTCACCAGGGGGAGGTCATGTTAGACCAACCTCGTTGAATTTTTTGACTGGGTGACTAGGGAGGTGGATCAGGGGAGGGCAGTGCACATGGCCTATCTGGACTTCAGCAAGGCCCTTGACACTGTGCCACATAGAAGACTATTACACAAACTGGGGAATATGGGTGTGGGCAGGACAGTAGTGTGGTGGGTAGGTAACTGGCTGGGCGGCAGGACACAGAGGGTGGTGATAAATGGCTGTCACTCCACAGAGGGAAAAGTGACCAGTGAGGTGCCACAGGGATCAGTGCTGGGACCGGTCCTATTCAACATCTTCATCAGTGACATTGCGCAGGACCTAGAAGGCAGAATTTCACTGTTTGCTGATGACACAAAGCTCTGTAACAGAGTAGACACACCAGAGGGTGTAGACAGAATGAGAAGGGACCTGCAGAAACTTGAAGAATGGTCAGGGGTTTGGCAGTTGAAATTCAATGCAAAGAAGTGCAAGATAATGCATATGGGGCACAAAAACTCTGGCACAATATATCAGTTGGGGGTGAGGATATAGCACGCACCAAGCAGGAAGGGGATCTTGGGGTTATCATCTCTGATTACCTCAAGGTAGGGAAACAGTGTGACAAGGCAGCAGGTAAAGCAAATAGAATGCTGGGATGCATAGGCAGGGGCATCACCAGAAGGAAAAGGGAGGTCATAATTCCACTATACAAGACACTAGTGAGGTCCCACCTGGAGTACAGCGTACAGTTCTGGAGACCTTACCTACGTAAGGACATAGACAGGGTAGAGAAGGTTCAGAGGAGGGCAACAAAGATGGTACATGGATTGCAACACAAGTCCTATGAGGACAGGTTGAAGGAACTGAATACGTACTCCCTGGAGCAGAGGAGGGAGAGAGGGGATATGATAGAGACATACAAGTATCTCACAGGGAGGAACAGGGTGCAGGAATACACTATTTTTAAGCGAAAAAGATGTTCCAGGACTAGAGGGCATGGGATGAAGTTGGAGGGAGGACGATTCAGAGGAAGCGTGAGGAAGAATTTCTTCTGAGACGGGTCGTGGACAAGTGGAACACCCTGCCAGAGGAAGTGGTGGGTGCTGAAACAATCACGGGATTTAAGAATGCATGGGATAGACATAAAGGAATTCTGGAGGTCAGAGGTAAGGGGCAACAGACTTCTAGGAAAACATAAACTGAACTTACAAGCTCAAATGGGCAGACTGGGTGGGCTGTAGGCCCTTATCTGCTGACACTGTCTATGTATCTATGTATCTAGTAGAAGTTCTTTTGGGGAGGGTTTCACATGATGGCGGGGAGGTTTGAAATCACGGCTTCAAATATCAAAATTGTGGCTTTGCTTTTGTGTCGTCGTTTAGCAGGTTCTTGTCAGTTTAGCGGGGAAAGCAACATGGCGGCTTTTTTTTCAGTTTTGGGGGGGGGTTGTACTGATTCTTTGATGTTCGGATTGGTAAACCAGCTGACAGGCTCCTTTTGTGTGAGTAGTGCTAGGATTTACCACACTAGAAAGGTTCCAGCCAGTCAGTTTATTTTATTTGAAAGCTCATTGTTTGATAATAGATTTCACATGTCCATTGTAAAACATTTTTTTTCTAAATAGCAAGTATTTTCCAATGGCAATCACAGTATTTCAATAAACTAGCTAACAGTGTTTGATAGTTATTTGGCCACACGTGATATGAAGGGATGCTGTATATTTGAACTGTTTTGCTCCCTGTTTATTTCTGATGAGCTTTCGAATTCGGATACATTCTTTTCTGCAGGTTATGCAATAATTGCTGATGTGTACAGTTGAAAACAGTCTAACTGTTGCCTGTATGCCTAAATGAGGATAGAACATTTGTCTGGATTTGCAACTGTTCATAAGAATCTTTTTTTCCTAAATTATTTCCATACCACTAAATGATCCATAATTAACCGTACCACAATTCATTTTGATATGAAACTGTATAGTGTATGATGGAATGTAGTTCTGTATGGAAATCCATGCACAGAATATGCTTTCTGTGCTGCAGTAGTGACATCATTATGTTGTTTTGCTGCAGTAGTGATGTCACTACTGCAGCACAACAACTTAGAATGCCCTGCTTTCCTCTAGCTGATTGAGCTGGAAGCTGTTTTTTTTTTTTTTTAAACTTGAATTTACAGACACAGCTGCACTCTTTGGCTACACATTGAATCAGTACTTTGAGCCCACCACCAACCCTCAAGTGCCTCCCCCAACCGCCAGGTCACTGAAAGAAACAACATGCCTGAAATGGCCATGGATGTCCATACACTATAAGAGATAACGTATGGGCATCCATACACAGACAAGCCTGTGTCTTCATCTGACGTTTTTTATGGCAATCAGGAAACCTCTAAAGCTTTGCTCTTGAGCTTTCTGGTTGACATAGAAACTGCTTGATGCAGACACAGGCTTGTAGCATATGGCTGTCCATACATTATCATCTATGTTTTGCATTATTTTCTTTCTATAGACAACATTTTGTACAGTTTCTTCATAGAACCAGGAACTGTGTGTTTTGTCAACATCACTGCATAGATTCACAGCTTGGAGTCCCACTCTGATGGGTGAACATGTTTTGGTCAAAGTTCTAAATCCATGCAGTGATTTCAAAACTCCATATTCCTGGTTCCATGGAGAGAACTGTACATAATGGTGTCCAATAAAAGAAAACAATGAGGCTGGCCCATTGGCATAAAGGTGGCGCCACTGCCTGCAATGCAGGTGACCTGAACTCAGGAATGAGCTTGAGTAATTAGAGGTCCAGTCAATGAGAGGAAGGTAGAGCATCCTACTAGGTGCTTCCTTTCTCTGGAGGAGAGCTGGCGAGTAGTTCTGCTGCCATACCACCCCTTGGATGACCACAAGGGACAGGGGAGGTGCAGCTGAGACTTCTAGGTGGGGGGGAGGATGCCACCATCATCAATGTGCCTTCAGAGCCAATCACCAGCAGTCCCCACAACCACAAGGGGCCCCGTCAGCTGTGCAGTGTAGAAGGTCAGACACCTGAAAACAAACACACATGTATTCCATTTTTTGGTGAAACTCTTTAGTCCTTCAGCCAGTAATACCCCACCTTCACTTCTCACTCACTCAATTGCAGCAATTAATAACCTTGTTATGGTGTGTTTCTGTGCTGCTCACTCACTAAACATGTCTGTTTTTAAAAACTGTTTTGGAGTCTCCCCGTTGTGCAACGCCCGGAAAGCAGTTTATCACCTCGGTCCCCTGTGCTGCATGTCAGTTGCTTAGAGTAGCAGAATCTCTCTCCTGACCTTGCTTGCACACAGTTCAAGGATTCCCCCTCCTCACCTGTCTGCTGTATCAATGCGGACTGCAAATCAGAGCAGTTTATTAAGCAACTGCAGGTAAAGCTAAGTTTACTTATCTAATGGCTACATGATATATTCTAAAGCAAACTAGGAAATAACAGACACTAACACATGGAGTCTTTTTAGGCAAAGATTTAACATGTGTTTGTAACCAGACTCCATTCAACTTACCTCTCAGGCATGCTTGAGAAGGAGCTTGCTTTTTCTTCTCTGATTGCTCTGGACCAGGAAAGGTGCAGGTGGAGGAAGGAAGAATTTTGCAGTCTTTTGCAGTCTTAGTCTAGGTATACTAATCATTGATAGTAGGACATTTATTTATTTTCATTGAAATTGTTTCACCAGGTAAATATACAGAGATACAGTGAAAATCTTAATTTACTAGTCATATCCAAAGTGTGCCACAAAAATGGGTGAGCAAGCTTTCGCAGCATCTACTCCCAAACTCTGGAACTCACTGCCAGTATCTGTTAGGCACTCCCAATCACACCAGGGGCCTGATTCTCAAAGCCATGGCACAAGCTGCACCATAGGCGACTTGCTCCAAAAGCCGGTGCACTGGGGACCCTATGCCCAAGTTCCTGTTAGGCAGGGTCCCTGTGGCTATGTCCCATGACTTGCGGCAACTCGAGGGGTGCGCCAAATGGAGGGCTCACCTGAACAGGGTGTCGCAAGCCTGCTGAAATGCCCATGAACAGTGCGTAGGCCCCCTCCCTCCCCAATCCCCCACAATGTAAATAAGAACCCTTCCAGACCCAATTTCCCCACAATGTACATAAAGAACCCCATGACCTGATCTCCACAACTGACACGTATGAGCTCTCCAGCCCCAAAATTAATAATGAGTAGCCCCCCCACCCCTCACCCAATCCCCAAAAGACAGTAGTGGCTGGTGACAATGGCCGGTATTCCACAGTAGCCCTGGTAGTCTAGTGTACCCCATCACCCCATCTGACAGTGTCCTACCACCCCACTCCCCTGACCCATACCCAGCTGGCGACTGGCACAGCCCACCTCTCACCACCACAGCCAGCCACCGACTGAGCTCTGCATGAGCACGTACAGTAAATAATACGCACTCAGTATGTAATAATATAATAATACGCACATGCTATTTACAGTTCGCGCTCATACAGAGCTCAGTCAGTGGCTAGCAATGGTGGTGAGAGGTGGCTGGTTACGGGTCTGGGGAGCGGGGTGGTAGGACACTGCCGGGTTGGGGTTGGGATCCGCTAGACCACTAGGGTTACTGTGGAACACCAGCCATTGTCACCAGCCAATACTGTATTTTGGGGATCAGGGTGAGGGGTGGGGAGCTACTCATTATTAATTCTGGGGATTGGTGCTGGGGGGCTCATATATTTCAGTTGCAGGGATGGGAGCATGGGGGGGTTCTTTATGTACATTGTGGGGGATCAGGGCTGGGGGTGCTAACTTTGTGTTATGTCCAGGGATCAGGGCTGGGAGAAGGGGCTACGTGGTTTGGGAGCACAATTGGAGGTACATTGGAGCAACCTCCAGGGGACAGCAAAGTCCACGTATGCCAGCTCATAGCTGGTGTAACTGTACTTTGCCAGATGTCCGCCGGGGCTTGTTTGGGAATACCAATTTGGGGTTGCGGTAGCCACCCTTTCTGAATAGGGTGCAGATGCTGCCATAAACCCCCCTGGTGTCAGGTCACAGCCAGATCTTTGGTGCACTGTTGGTGCAAGTCCACTTTGCTGCAAGCAGCCTGCTTGTTGTAGCAGGCTGCCTTTCAGAATACCACAGGGTGCATCTATTGGTGCAGGGTGCTACTTGTGTCCATCATGTTGGATGTAAGTCACCTTGTGCCATCCGGATGGCTTTCGGAATTGGGCCCTTCATTCCTTCCTCATGAGCTCATACAATTGCACTTGTAGCTAGGTATTTATGGTTATTCATTGCAATGCTCATACACACTTATTTAATGATTGTCGTCTGAATTGCTTTACTCTGTATTGTTTATGATTCTCTGGTTTTGTCTAATCCGTTGTTCGATGTCTTGTACTGTTGTGATACCTGGAATGATTTCCTCTGTCTGTAAGTCTCCTGGGTCTTGCCTGAAAATAGGCATTGTTTTGTCTAGTGCACCTACCTGATCAACAAAAACTAAATAAATAAACCTGGGGAGGGTGGAGAGGAAATGGCCACGGTAGAAAAAGTCCAGAAAACACTTGCAGTTGTGATTACTTTATTTTTTCTCCTTTAGTTAAAACTCTATTTTGAAAAAACAAAATCTTAATTTGCAACGGTGGCATCTGTCAGGGGAAATACCGGCCAGAGTCTGTCTGTGGCTACCTGGATAAACTTTCAAGCAATGGTTAATTTTCTGTACTGAATAATTCACTTATTTGAACCCCATGATATTGATCCCTACTGTTGTTTTTGTTTAAAAATCTGCTTATATGGTGGTGCATTTTATTTTATTGTCACCATGAAAGAGCATAAAAATTATGGCGGAGAGTTACAGTAGCCCTGCTAGTTTCATTAACCAACCCTGCTGCCCCCTGTGTCTCGTAAAGTCAGGAAGCAGATTTGCATTCTAGTTCAACAATCATGCAGAGAAATCTAAACCCATGCAGTAAAACACATAGTTAGTTGAGGCAGAAAGGCACCATTAATTAAGGTTTATTTTCAGGTTCATCCCAGGATTCCGATATATACAATATTGGGAGAAAAGTTCATACAGTTTAAGAAAATGCAGATACAATGACATGCACAAATATCACAGCATAGTACAAAAAAGGTGAACTGTTCGCACAGTGTGCAAAATGTAAATACTGCTTATGGTGCAATAATAGAATGTGAGAGAGAGAGAGAGAGAGAGAGAGAGAGAAAATGAGAGAATGTGAGGAAAGTGAGAGAAAGAAGACTCTTCAGCAGTTCTGTGTGTAATTGGGCCAAGAAACATAGTTGACAAGTAATATTCTCACCAGTCAGGATGGCTAAATTTTAAACTTTCCAGGTACTCTTACAAGATGATAATGTTTAATTTTTGGTAAATAAATTATTTGAACTACAGTCGGTTCTGAATTTGTATTTTTTGTTTGATTCTGATTTTAACCCAGCATACGTATGTACATTATCTTTTTGAATTAAAGTGGCGCATTTATGGACAGTGCCCATCATAGTTTGACAGTCCATGAAAAGATCTTTTAAATGAGACATTGGGCTCCTCTGGAGCTGGCAGCAGTCCAGAGCTATCAATGACTATGTCTGCCCCATACTGATACTACATTGCCACCACTTTCAGAAACTTGTGATGCCACTGACGATCAAACTGTAGCTAACCTCGCAGACAAGTACAGCTTGATTGTCACTGACATGGCAAGGTTCTAAAAATTCTGGCAATGTAATGGGGCAGACTTAATCAGTGATCTCTCTCTGGACTGCTTCCATTGGAGCCTAATACCTGATTTAAAAAGCTTTTTATGGGCATTAAAGCTATGATGGGCAGTGTTCATACACTCCCCATTAAATATAATGCCTTTGCTTTAGTCACCTGTGTATTTTGGTGTCTGGTATTATTAAGCCATATACTGATAAGTAAGAGTGTGTGTGTGCGTGTGTGTGTGTGTGTGCGTGTGTGCGTGTGTGTGTGTGTGTGTGTGTGTGTGTGTGTGCGTGTGTGTGTGTGTGCGCGTGTGTGTGTGCGCGTGTGTGTGTGTGTGCGTGTGTGTGTGTGTGCATGTGTGTACAAACATAACATGGTCCTGTATGACTTAAGAGCCCTGAAGACATCAGCTTGCTGATGCTCCCCAAACTGTAAGACTGGCTCTGTGTGCCTGTACTCTGTGCATGATCACATCATAACATCCTTGAGCTGGGGTGCCCTCAGGGATCGGGGAATCTAAAAAAAGGAAATCCCCTGCCTGAAGCAGAATGACGGTCTTTGCCCCCCACCTGCAGGTATCTTCCTATCGACAACTGGAACATGAAGTTGCCCTGACAGACCTGGAAAACCTGATGGTCCCACTGTTGGGGGAGAGGGTAAGCCATGGCAGTGTGTTGAAAGGAGGTAAGCCCTAGGAAATGGCAGAGAGATGGAGCTAAGGTGAGCATGGCCAAGGACCAGAAGAAAGGTTGCAGGGAGCAGAAGGGAGTAGGAGCAAAAACTGATTAAACAAAAAAAAATACTTCAGTGGTATAACAAATTCTTGAAATCGTATCATTACAAGCAGTTGCTAATCCACAAAATGTGCTGTCCCCTTTATAGGAGGTTATATGATCATGTCTAAAATCTGCCAAGTGCATTGCTAAGACATGTGCTCAAGACAGCAGTGCCAACTCATATTTTCTAATACTGTAACGATTACAGAAACACTTTCTTCATGCTAATGATGAAGTTATTATAAAACATCTGCATCCCCACAGTATCCTGACTCTGCATCCCCTTCTCTACAGTCTAGACCCTCTGTTGAGTCTGAGGGTGAGACAATATCAGGTATGACACAGGGAAGTATTGCCCTTTGCTACCTTCTTGCCAAATGAAAAATGCTACTTGCCAGCACAAGGAGTTTTTCTCCATACCCACATCTAAAGGTCCTGCGGTGAGTTTTGGGCAAGGTGGTTGAAAGATGGTCAATCACACAACTGGGTAGACCACCACCCACCAAGAGGCATCAGTAGACAATATACAATAGCATTTATAGATCATCAGCTGCTCTGTGGTATTTACTGTCTGTGATGATTTGTCTCTTAGAAAGAGAGGAGGGAAATTCATTACTATTTACCACTATTTTGTTTTCTGGGCATTTCATGTGTCCCTGAACAGTTAGAGTCAAGTTAGGGATATAGAATCCAGTCTTTCGCAAGGATGATATTTTTCTACCGATTTACTTAACTCTGACATACAGGGATAAAACAGAAATAATAACTCAACATCAGACACTGTAATTAATCAAAAGAATAATATTATAGTGGGGGGGGGTTCAAACATGCATGGGATAGGCACAAGGGAACCCTAGAGGTGGGAAGGAGAAGTTTAAACTGATAACCAAGTAGGGTCAGTGGCAGCAACTTACAGGTGGGAATACGAGCAGACTTGGTGGGCCTTGTAGTCATTATCTGCCCTCAGTTACTACTGTATGTTATTATGTATAATTATTTTGTTCCAGCAGCAGCTCTTCTGCAGCAGATACCAGTGTGGAAAATTAATCAGTGGCCAACTGCTGTATGTATCTCCACACATTTCTAGAACATTCATTGTTGGGGGTTTCTGATTAACCTTTAATATTTATGGTTCCCCTATACACACCTACTCATTGCCACGCTAGTTCTTTCTCTTGCTGTGATTTACTCTGTGTCTGTCTGAAGCAAGAAGACTGACATGTTTTTAAAGAGATTTCAGATAGCAGCCTTTTGTAGGCATTTAGCATGTTGACATCACTTTTTAGCCAATCAGGATTCTTTCCAAACATTACAGATGATTCATAGCCATAAAAGGGATTTTATGATATCAGTTTTGAAAACTCTGAAGATCTAAATTCAGTTTGCATAGTCCATTTCCAATACAGGGGCTTCTTCGTGAAACAAATGTGACCTTCCCTTGTTTCTCTGTAAAAGATTCCAGGCATCTTCCAGTTTTATTTAGTGGTAAAATGTTCTAATTTCACCAAAGTTTGAGTATTTTGTAATTGTTTTAATTTATGATATTCTAAAGAAAATGAGAGGGTCTCCACATTTAGTTTCAAAATATGGTAGCACTGTAGACATGACAAGAGTTAGGACTGCGAAAAAAACAAAACAGAAGGCCGTCACCAAGCAGAAGATGGAGTCGGGACTTGGGGGAAGTAAACCGTGGTATTTTTGCTACATTTTTTTAACTCTGTACTGGGTTGTGTGTGGTGTGAGGGACAAGTAAAAGTTTTTTTTTCTACTGTTTGTGGACTGAAGGGAAGGGGGGAGACCACAGGAGGACGCCAGGCACTGTGTGACTCCGGGCAGGCCAAGCAGGCCACAGATTGCTACAGTGCATAAGGTGCCATTGTTGTAGTCTGCTCCACAGAAGGCCGCCGCCAAGCAGAAGATGGAGTCGGGACTTGGGGGAAATAAACAGTGGTATTTTTGCTAAATTTTTATTACTCTGTACTGGGTTAAGTGTGTGGTGTCGGGGACAAGTAAAAGAGGTTTTTTTCTACTGTTTGTGGACTGAAGGGGAGAAGGGAGGACACTGAGCAAAGGGAGGAAGAGGGAGGGAGAGAACACAGAGGGATGCCAGGCACCATGTGACTCTGGGCAGATCAATCGGGCCACGGAGTGCTACAGTACATAAGGTGCCATTGTTGTACTCCACTGCATAGAAGGCCACTGCTGAGCGGAAGACGGAGTCGGGACTCTGGGAAAGTAAACAGTAGTATTTTTACTACATTCATGTTACTGTGTGCAGGTTAAGTGTGTGGTGTGGGGGACATGTAAAAGAGTTTTTTTTCTACTGTTTGGGGACTGAAGGGGAGGAGGGAGAACACTGAGCAGAGGGAGGAAGAGGGAGGGGGAGAATACGGGGGGACACCAGGCACCGCGTGACTCCGGGCAGACCAATCGAACCTCAGAGTGCTACAGTACATAAGGTGCCATTGTCATAGTCCGCTGCACAGAAGGTTGCCTCTGAGCGGAAGGCGGAGTTGGGACTCAGGGGAAGCAAACAGTAGTATTTTTGCTACATTTTTATTACCGTTTGCTGGGTTAAGTGTACGGTGTGAGGGACATGTAAAAGAGTTTCTTTCTACTGTTTGGGGACTGAAGGGGAGGAGGGAGGACACTGAGCAGAGGGACGGGGAGAACACAGAAGGACATCAGGCACACTGTGACTCCAGGCAGGCCAATCAGGCCACGGAGAGTGCTGTTTTTATTTCCTAGAAAGTCAAGCGACCCCTCGCGTGAGCGCCCCCAATGTGTGAGTGCCAAGACGCAGTAGTGTGGAGTCTCGCGTGACATCTGCAGGGCATCAGCAGGGAGGACATCAAGTAGCAGGCCAGACTGGGTAAGGGCAGCACAGGGAGGGATAGGAATTGCAGTGAACCTACAGAGAGGAATCAGCCAGGCTAAGTAACGGGGGCCAGTAGCACCTAAGGGATACACAGAGAATATGGAGGTCAGGGCAAGGAGGCAGGTGAATGAATAGTGGGGAGAAGAGTGCAGGGGTAGGGATGACTGAGGTTGGGGGCACAGGGAGGCCAGAAGGGTAGAGAGCTGCAATGGGTGTGGAGCAGCACTGTTCCTGGGAACCTGGTGGAAGGTGAGGAGGTGTCCAGTGTGCAGGCTGTTCAGACAGCTTATGCTGGAAATAGAGAGCTTGACATGGGAACTGGGGGGAGGTGGCAGGTATGAGTGGGAGAAGAGGAGATGGGGTAAGGGGCCAGGGAGGGCTCCATTGCAGGAAAGACCAGGCTACCACAGGCCAAAATGGGGTGGCTAGTCCAGAGAAGCCATGAGGGCCAAGTCTACAGGAACCAGGGAGCTCAGAAAGGGGGGGGTTCAGTTCAGTTTAGTTTATTGTTTATATTGGATAGGCATGTGAGCAGAATTGCCCATTTTCACAAGTGTCTAGTCTTGGACAGAAATAGATGGTGAACATAAAACATGATGTTACATGAATGAGGAACAACAGTTGCGGCAGTTGGCAGGTGGTAGGGAATGAGAATAGAGAGAAAGGAAGTAGGGAGGAGGCTCAGGGTAAGTGGAGGCAGGAAGGGATTTCAGGGGAGGGCATGGGCAGGGGGTTGGAGATAAATAGGTATGCAGTACTGGTTGATGAAACAGAGCAGGACGATGGGGGAGGCAACAGAGAACAGGGGACAGGGGGCCATGAGGGAAGGGGGAGATACAGGGTGAAAGGAGAGAGAGAGAGAGAGAGAGAAGATTGTAGAAGTGGGGTAGAAGCTGATAGGGGTAGGGAAGCAGGTGAAGTTGGCACAAACACACTACCTAAAGGGGGGAATGAGGCCAAAACATGTAGGGAGGAGAGGAGAGGAAAGCACAATTTATTTATTTATTTATGTATTGCAGTTGTTTCACCAGGAAAGGCACACTGAGCAACAGGATGCTCATCTCCTGGTGCGACCTGGGGTGGGGGTACACATGGATATAATATTATGCAGGTTATCAAGTAAACAGTTAACAGAAGCAAATAAAAAGCAGCATAAGGATACATGATTGCATGAATATACAAGCAGCGCACATTGAATGCTTAGGATATTACAGTATCAAATAATTTTTGTGGCAAGAAGCAGCAGACAAGGTAAATTAGCACAGTAGTAACAGCTGTAAACAACAGAGGATGTATAGCACAGTTATACATTTATACACAGTACATAGGGCAAAATAGGCCCAGAACATAAGTGCAAGGTTGGGTTATATGCCAGCTTCTGTAGCAAGGCTAAGGCCACTGGTCAGGCATTGGGGAGGGGATAGTGGGGGCATGGCAGGTTCAGGGACAGGAGCAATTTGTAGTAAGGAAGTTTGCTAAGGTAGTAGACAGAGAGTAGGAAGAGGAGGAGTGCTGAATTTGCGGTAGGAAGGCATTCCAGAGCTTGGGTAGCCGGTGTGAGAAGGCAGCTTGACCGGCAGAGGTCTTCTGCCTAGGGACTGAAAGTTGGTGGGAGTCACCGGATCTAAGATGATGGGAGGGGGTGGGGCATCTGTGAGTATGGTGGCAAGGTTGGAGAGATGGACCCGAGCCATAGGTTGGAGACAAATTTAGCACAGTGAGAGATGCGGTGGTTTTCGAGGGACGGTAGTGCCAAGGCTCGGTAGAGGTCACAGTGGTGGGTGAGGGGGAGAGGCATCAAGAGCAAAGTGGCAGAAGGCATTATAAAGTGTGTCCAGTTTAGATAGGGTGGACTTAGGGGATGCACTGTATACAATGTCGCAGTAGTCGATGGAGGGTAGTATCATCTTCAGGACCAGTTCACGTCAGACTTGGGGAGTGAGGCTGCTGCGGTTCCTATATAGTGCACTGAGCATGGGGCATAGTTTTTTTGAGATAGCATCGATGTGGTCAGAGAAGGAGAGATGGCTGTTGAGCCAGACTCCCAAGTAACGGAATGAGGAGACATCGTCAAGTTTTTGGCCATCCAGGGTGGCGAAGCAGGGAGGGGAGTCTGGCCAGGCGTTGTCATGTGCCAAAGGTCACAGTGACAGTTTTTTTTTTGCATTTAGGGAGAGCCTAATGTAATGTAATTCTCAAGCCCCATGATGGGGGTGGTGAGAAGACGTGCAATGTTTGGGTGGCTGTGCAAGGGAAGGAGCACAGAAAGGACACAGGAGGAATAGAGAAGGTGAAGGTGCAATCGGTGGGGAGGGAAGGGGAGGAGGGAAGACAGGGTATTGAAGGAGAGGACACTGAGGAAAAGGGGCTCGTAGCAGGGCAAACCATGAGGGAAGTACAGGAGATGGGGGATCGAGTACTTGTACTAGGGGAATTTATGCAAAGCCAAACCTGGGTGGAGTGTATTCCAGGTATGACAGCGGGGAGAATAGGGCAGTCCATTCAGAAATGTGTACAGAAGATGGGAGGGAAGCCTCATATCATAGTGCATCTAGGAACAAATGACCTAGAGGGCAGTACAGTGGATGAAGTGCAGGAGAGGTTTAGGGAGGTGGGGAGTATCTGTAATCGGATGGGAAGTTCAGTGACATTCTCTGAGATACTCCCGGTACCTAGGGCAAGCACCTCTAGAAAGCTAAGAATACAGGAGTTTAATAGGTGGCTGAATGGGTGTTGTGTGGAATTGGGGTATGGGGTAGTAGGCGAGTGGGGTGAGACATGAAATAATAAGGGCTTTATGTCAAGGATAGGCTGCATCTCAACATCGAGGGTACAAGGATGTTGAAACAGGGGCTTGAGAATTACTTTAAAAACAACATAGATTTAAACTGAAGGAAGGGGCTGAGTCAGACAGCAAAGGGGAGTCACATTCTAGTGAAGACCGGAAGGCTTCACCCTCCCCAGAGATGGAGAACGAGAATGAGGGGAAGTTGCCAATGCAGAAGTGTAGGGAGGGAGGGATGGGGAAAGGTGGGGCAGGACACAAGGTGGACTATTGTATCCTTGAATGCCAGGAGCTTGGCAAACAAGGTGGCAGAGTTCCAGGCATTTATGGTAGAAGGGGAGGTAGATATTGCAGCTGTCTCAGAAACCTGGGCCACCCAATACCATGACTGGAATTTCACGATCCCAGGATACAAGGTGCACCGCAGGGACCAGGAGGAGGGAAGAGGGGAAGGGGTGGCTATTTATATTAGGGAGGGGATACTGAGTACCACGGAGGAGGGGGAAGAGGGGAGGCCAGAAGTCATATGGGTATTGCTCCAAAGCCCCAAAGGTAAGAAGCTTAAGATGGGAGTGGTGTACAGGCCACCCTCACAAAGTGAGGAGGTGGATAGAGAGCTGGGGGAACAAATCAGGAGGGTCAGTGGCAAAGGGAGTACAGTTGCAGTGGGAGACTTCAACCTACCTGGGGTTGACTGGCGGATGGTAACTACAACAAATGCCAGGAAACAGGTACTGCTGGAGGCTATCCAAGACCGCTACCTAATGCAGGGAGTGACGGAGCCTACCATGGAGGGGAACATACTGAACATTGTACTAACAAGTGGAGACCAAGTCCAGGATGTGGTAGTACAGGACCCTCTAGCAGGAAGCAACCACTGCTCAGTGTGGTTCCTCCTCAACACAGGGATGGAGTGTTAGACTTCAGGAAGGCAGATTTTGCCAGAATGGGCAGCATACTAGAGGGGTATGTAGTTGGAATTAGCCCAGGGATGGATGCTGAACAGAAGTGGGCAATCATTAGGAAGGCGCTGAATGAGGCCACAAACACGTGTGCCTAGTCTCAAAGTAAGGAGTAAGCAGACAAGGTCAAAAAAACATAGCTGACTCAGCAAGGAAGTTGAGAGGAAGGTGAGGGGAAAAGAGATTGGCCTTCATTAAGTTCAAAAAATCTGGATGTGAGGAGGACAGGGAGATGTTTACAAAGGTGTCTAGGGAGGTGAGCAGGGCAGTCAGGGCAGGCAAGGCAGCAAAGGAACTGAAATTGGCTCAGGGGATCAGAGAGGGGGAAAAGGGGTTCTTTAAATACATAAGGGAGAAGAGGAGTTGTAGGGATGGCATTGTCAGAATCAAAAGGGAGGGGGGATGGGCAGAAAAAGGGGGAGACCAGGCAGAGGCACTCAACAAGTACTTCTGCTTGGTGTTCACAAAAGAAAGGGATGGCCCAATATCACAAGGGAAAGGGGCAAGGATAGTGGGGCAGAGATAACAGATGGGGTTATCCAAGAGGATAGAGTTCTGAAGGGCCTTAAAGCCTTGC
The DNA here is from genome assembly GCA_016271365.2 of Neoceratodus forsteri. NCBI lineage: Eukaryota > Metazoa > Chordata > Ceratodontiformes > Ceratodontidae > Neoceratodus > Neoceratodus forsteri. Next base: position 803,701,174 of record CM028137.1, read on the forward strand.
GAGTGGACAAGGCACCAGCACCGGATGATGTACATGAAAGGGTCCTGAAGGAACTGGCAGAGGTGTTGTCAGGCTCTCTGACAAACCTGTTCAACACCTCCTTGGAGACGGGGAATGTATCCAGAGACTGGAGGATGGCTCCATGGTGCCCCTCCACAAGACTGGACCCAAGGATGAACCAGTAAATTACAGACCAGTGAGCTTGACTTCTATAGTGGGGAAGTCGATGGAGACCATTCTGAAGAAGAGGTTGATAACCTTTCTTGATAGAAATGGCCTACAGGATTTGAGACAGCATGGGTTTGTCTCGGGAAGATCGTGCCAAACTAACCTAAACGATTTCTTTGACTGGGTCACTGGGACGACTGACAAAGGCCACGCTGTGGATGTCCTGTATCTGGACTTCAACAAGGCTTTCGACTCAGTGCCTCATTGGAGGTTACTGAGCAAGCTGAGGGACATGGGAGCAGGGGAGAAACTGATGGGGTTGAGAGCTGGCTGCAGGGCAGACAATAGAGGGTAGTTGTAAGGGGGGACGACATCTGTTATCTATGGTCCAGCACCCCTGATTGTACCCCCACCTCGTGAACAGCAACACATATGTAGGTGTATGTACTAACTTTAGGTCAAGGGCACTTATCTTATAAGCATAAGTGTCAGGATCTGTGTTCTACTGTATTTTACTAATGCATATTATGCTCCATTATGTTTCACCAATGTATTTTAGTACTGGGAGATGCTTTCCATTATATTTGTACTGCATAATTATGAGTTGGGCAACAGTGCCACCTTTAGTGCTTGTGCATTACTATAACTGCAAGTGACATTGGACTTATAAGACAGCCCATTGTTCAGGCTATCTTTGCTAGCTAAGCAACTTCTAATGTTAGTTAGGATGGTTACTCATGCCACCTGTTTTTTCCCAATTATATGTTTTTTATGTATCTTCTTTAGCTGTTGCTATAGAGAATTTTGGGATATAAGACTCCTTGTAGCACGTAGTTTCACTGAGACTAGAGACTGCACCTATGTAGGTAAGGAAATCTGGAAGCTCTCCCAGTGTATACACTGTTGGTAGTAAGCCTGTATTATTATTATTATTATTTACTAGTAATAGATTACATTTATTACTTGTGCACCACTTGCCTGTCGTCTCTTCCTTTGTGCCGTTCCAACAAGAACCTGAGAAAGGTAGTTTTGTTACCAGTTACACATTCAAGCCAAGGCCAGTAACTAGTGGGGTACTGCAGGGATTATTGCTGGGCCCTGTTCTGTTCAATGTCTTCACTGGAGACACTGCAGAGGGGTCAAGAGTAAAATCAGCCTGTTCACCTATGACACTAAGATTTGTGCAGAACTGGACAGTGAGGAAGGGAGGCAGGCACTCAGGGAGGATCTAGCTAAACTTGAACACTGGTCTAAGAAGTGGCAGTTGGGGTTTAATGCTAAGAAGTGCAAGATCATGCACCTCGGAGCCAGAAATCCCAGGACCAGCTACTGGCTGGGGGGAGTGCAGGTAGCAGCTTCAGAGGAGGAAAGGGACCTGGGGGTAATAGTCACAGGGGACATGAAGGTATCAGCACAGTGTAGGAGGGCAGCAGCAGGGGCAAATCAGATGCTGGGGTGCATTGCCGGGGGGGGGGGTCACCTCTAGAAAGTAGGAGATCATCCTACCCTTGTATAGATCACTGGTGAGGCCACATTTGGAGTACTGTGTACAGTACTGGTGCCCATACCTCAAGAAGAATGTGAGATTACTGGAGGGGGTGCAGCATAGGACTACAAAAATGATAATGGGACTAGGGGAGTTGCCTTATGAGGAAAGATTGAGGTAGCTCAACATGTACTCGCTGGAGGAGAGGAGGGAAAGGGGGGACATGATACAGACCTTTAAGTACTTAAAAGGCATTAACAAAGTCAGAGAGGGGGAATTGTTCCACCTAAGGGGGGGGGTCACTAGGGGGCACAGTCTGAAGTTGGAAGTGGGAAGGTTCAGGAAGGGAAATGAGGAGGCTCTACTTCACAGACAGAGTAGTGGTGGGATGGAATGCACTGCCGGAGGAGTTAATTGAACTGAGGACAGTGGATAGCTTTAAGTGGGGTTGGGATAGAGTCAGGGGCAGGGTTAGTACAGACAAGAACACAATGGGGGGGACGGACCAGGAGGGGGGATGGAGGGGACTGGGTGGAGGGAGCAGCTGCAGTGGTATTAAACTGAGAGCTGCACAATCGGGCAGATTTGATAGACCTGTGAGCCTTTTTCTGCCTGCAATTTCGTATGTTTGTATGTTCGTAACTCATGGTGCACACCATAGGGGCACATAAAAAAGTAGACACTACAGGTATGCTAATTTGTTGGAAAAATACATTTTGTTGCACTGCTGGTATAATATTATACCCAGAAAAAGAGTCTATTGTTTTCAAAACAGAAGACCTTGACATGATTGATAATATAGTTTCTGTGTCTGCTATGATAAAAAGAGTGCCTTGTCACTCATTTTGCATGCTGAACTGGTCAGCTTCGTTTTGCAGTTGTCTCACCTAACAAAAGAAGGCATGCTTATTTATGTTAATACTGCAACAGTACCCACTCCTATGGTTGTAAGAGTGGCCTCATGAACATTCTTAGGGTATGAGAACTGTGACCCAAAGGAAAGCAGTTCTGATACCCTAAGAGTATGAGTGAGGCTACTCTTACAACTGTAAGAGGACAGATGTTGCAAACAGTGGCAGAGTTAAAGGGGGAGGCGGAGGGGCCGGTGCTCCCCCAGGACCATTTGCATGTTGAGTTGCACCCCACACCACCACCATCCCTGTTGGCTTTTTGCGGTACCGTCACGCCTGCAGCACACCTGGCGCCCCAGGCTGTGACACTGTGGATTGTCAATGTGAGCCCGTCCCAATAGGAAAACCTAGTTGCTGTTTACTTTTTACTGTTTACATTTGCTCAGTTGATAACCCGTGTGTTATCCAACCCCCTTGTACCCCCTCCCCCCAGGTCACACCGGGAGACGAGGATCTTGTTGCTCAGTGTGCCTTTCCTGGTGAAACTATTTCAATAAATAAATAAAATAAATAAAAACATACAGGACTCAGACACTCCAGACACCAAACTAGATGAGAAGACAAGAGCAGCGGGGGTACGGTCTTCCACAGTAGCTACTAGAGCGGAGAGGGCTACTGGTGGGGATTGTCAGCTTACCTGATTGGCTGTGTCTGTCACTCTGTCAGCCAATCATGAGGGGTCAGTGTTTTTCTTTCTTTTTGCAATTGCCTGTCGATTTGCCTCCAGTTCTAGTCCGACTCCGCCCACTGCCACGTGCGCACCCCCAGGCCCCACCTCTGCCTCATGTTCATGCAACACTGCACATAGCAGCAGTAAATGGTGCAGTGTATGCATGCTTGTGAAGAAGGGATGGCAGAGCCAGTCAAAAGAGACTCAAGAACAGGAAACAGTCAACTGTCATTGTGATCATCCCACTGACTCCAACTGTGTAATCATCTGCTGCCTTTGTAACTGTCTCTGTGGCAGGGTGGCAGTACCGGTACCTCTACTCTATATTGGTGTACTAGTCTGTACAGTGTTGACAACCAGCGAGACCAACCCATGTTTGCTGAGCCGAGTGCTGACTGCCTGTCTGGAAGGGGCAAAATCAGATGGATCATGAAGGGGAACGGGAAGGGGAGGGTCTATTTATTGATTTTTTTTCTTTTTACGGATTTCTCCCTGACAAGTCACATGTCTTCTTCCTCCAGCATTATCAAGAATTCAACCCAACCACCACTATTCTTCCAAGCTGCTGTGCTGTGAATCCCATGTCTATTCACTTTCATGGCAGCAGGGGTTTTTGGGGTGGAGCCATCCTTGCCCCTGCAACTAGTTCAGGATCTGGTTACAGAGCTACAGGCAGTGGGATTTATGGGGTGAGGTTTGAGTGTATCAACTCTGACTGTCATTCTGTCAGAGGCTGGGTGTTTCCACTCCCCTGTGGCACTCATCCGACCATCGGATACCTCCCTGAAAAGTAGCTACTCCTGCCACTGGAAGTTGATCTTCACAGTGCCTCACTTTTAGGGTTGCTGCTGTTGTAGAAGGAGAGGGCTGACCCACACAATCAGGGATGTTGGATGTGCCTCCTTTAGTGGCACTCCCCATCACCCATCACCGATTTTCTGCCAAGCGTGCCATCCCAGGCTTGTTCCTGAATGTGGGTCACTTTTTCCTTGCTACCAACTTGGAGCCCCTAAAATGACTGACTTTCCCCATGGGCTCCGCCACTGGTTGCAAAGTTTTGCAGTGCAAGAAAGCAGCAGCAAGGGCAAACAAGATGCTGGGATGAGTAGGTAGGGGGATCAGTAGTAGGAGAAAAGAGGTTATACTGCCCTTGTACCGGTCACTGGTGAGGCTACATCTAGAGTATGGAGTTCAGTACTGGTGTCCACACCTCAAAAAGGACATTAACCTGCTGAAGAAGGTCCAGAGGAGGGCTACAAAGATGATAGCGTGTCAGCAGGGTAAGGCATATGAGGAGAGACTGAGGGCACTGAACATGTACTCCCTAAAGGAAAGGCAAGAGACAGTACATGATTGGGACCTTCAAGTACTTGAATGGAATAAATAAGGTGGATAATGAGGGTCTCTTTAAGCTGAGTGGCAACCATAGCACAAGTAGGCACAGTCTTAAGCTGGAGGGGTGGAGGTTAGGAGGGAGATCAGGAAGCATTTCTTCACAGAGAGGGTGGTGGACATTTGGAATGCACTGCCAGAATTGGTGGTCTCATTGAAGACAGTGGGCAACTTCAAGAGAGGCTGGGATAGGCATAGGGGAAAGGTAAGGATCATGGGTAGGGAGGATGGGAAGTGTTGGGGGGGCAGGGACAGTAGCTCAAGCTGTGGACCCTGCAATATGAGCAGACTAGATAGACCAAATGGCCTTCTTCTGCTGGCTTCTTCTTATGTTCATATGTAAAGTTTTAATACACAGATGAAGTTAATACAAATTAGCCAAATTCACCATCACAGATAATTCACAAATGTTTTCTGTTTAGTTGGACATTCTCCTTTTGCAACTTTGCCTTTGCCTATTATTTCACCCTTGGAGTACATTTAAGTGAAGTTTGATCAGAATGAGGCTACTGATAAACAGATGCCTCAAGGTCACACGGAAGAGCTTCTGCAGGTCACACAGTAAATTTCAATACAGTAAGACAGCTTCACATTCAGTTTTACAGTGTCAGTCAATGGAGGAGACAGAAGCCTGACAACTTTCAGTGTAGAGAATTATCTAAAAACCTATTTTTGACAACTTTGAGAGCTTTTTTTTTATTCATTTTCACTCTTATTCAATTATTTGTCTTCTTATTGGTAATTTAGTTTCTGTTTCTTATATATTTTGCCTAGTTTTTTAGTTATTAGAGTGCTGTATTTTTCCTTTTTTCATTTTTTTCTATTTCACTTTTCTTTGACTCTCGATCTCTCTCTCTCTCTTGCTCTCTGTTTTTCTTTTTCTTCTTAAATATTCTTACAGATGAAGTCTCTGGGTCATGTGAAGACTCAAGGTGGCATCATATGCCTGCACCGCACAGTGCCCGAGATAACTCAGTAACCTCCCAACAGCATCACAGCAGTCCCAACTGCAGTAGCAGCAACTCCTGGCCCCAGTGGATCAGCCCTCAGTTCCTTGAGCTCCATAGTAGCAGCCTGAATCCCTGGTCCTAGTGCATCAGCCGTCCCCCAGTTCCCCCAGCTCTGCAGCAACAGTCAACAGTTCTACTGCAGCAGCCTGAACCCCCAGTGCCCTCCCCATGGTATCACTACTGCAACTGGCTTTCTCCCTTGAGGAGCTTTGTTCATCATCTTCTAGCTCCTCAGTGCTATCACATGCAAATCAGTCCTGGTCTTCCCTGGTTTAGGAATCCTTTACATTTGACCCCCATGATGACAGCGTGATCCAGTGCAACATCTGTGACACACTACTTAGTTGTGGGAAAAGAGGAGCCATCTAGACACCGGTGTCCAGTCTACACGTCTAAAGATCCACCAGCTGGCTCAGTGGGAGACCAGACAGCGTGATGTGATGAATGGATGCTGTTTACAACATAGTGAGAGGCAGGAGATTGCACCAGCAGTGCAGGCACTCACACCAGCACTGGCACCCACATCACCTGCAAGCACCACAGAGCAGCTTGTGAAACTGCATAGGGAGATTGGGAACTCCGGCCACAGCATTTATTCAATGGAATAATTAAGAAACAACAGGGTCACCTAGGGAAAATCGGTGTTCGATAGGTACAAAAAATAATACAGCAAGCCAAACAAACTTCGTACTCTCCCCAGTACCCGGCTAAGGAGGACAGGGACAAAGAAACTGTAGTACAAAAACTGTTATTGCTTACAATTTCACATAGAAGGTAAAATGCTGATGAAGTGCTGTTGATATAGTTCGTTGACAGCTAACCTCCGTAGTCAGTACAAATCACCTGACGCTAGTTCATGCTGACAGACACTTCTTGAAGAATGCAAATCAGTTGAAACACAAATCTTTTATAGGCCGTCCTGACATAACATCACTATGAGGTCACAAATTCAACAAAATCAAAAATTTAAAGTGACATGTGAATTACATACACATAGTTACCAGTGTTAAAAAAATTTAAATGCCCTTGGTTGCTCATTCCACTAATGATTGGCTGATGCAAATATACTAATTAGAACAGCACTGCCATTTCTGCTCAAAGCTATACTGTGTTGTTAACAATAGTCCATATTTTGCTTTGCACAGCTGAAGCAGGATTCGGCAAGTCCATCCCTTCCACATGTTACTCATAGTATCTAGAGAATTCTGTATAAATTTATTGCATCAAATGATGAGACGAGTAACACAACTCCAAGGTCCTTTCAAAGTGCACCACGGTGGGACTTGAAGCTGCACACAATATACAAAGAAACAAAATGATGTTAAGTTATCCACATGGGACAGCCCTCATACATAAGAGATCCTATATACAGTAAATGGCAACCATCAAGTTAAACCATCACCATTATATACAGTACATCTGGTTTTCTCTATATGTTCGTTAAATCAACATCCCTGACACAGACCTTTTGAATAAGACTACAGATAACACTGATGTTGGTTTTACAACATTAGAGGTCCTGATACATAAGCCATTCTCAATATGGCAGCAAACTGGTTACCTCTATAATTCTATATGTACATTAAATCAACATCCCTGACACACTCCTTCAGACTGTGTGGGCCAATCATACTGATGTTAATTTTACAGCACTAGAGACTCTGATACATAAGCCATGTGTAGTGTATGGTGGAACAGTGTTAGGGATGGAAATTCATCCCTTCACAAATGTTGTTATGCAGCACTAGCTACATCAGTTAGTTTGTTATACTGCACTAGCTATGTAGCTAGTGCAGCATAACAACTTAGAATGGGGTCGCGCATGTGCGATACATGAACTTCCCTGAACTCAGAAGCAGCCGCGGCGGTGAGAAGCAATATAAGACAGAGAGCGGCTGACAGAAAATAAATGAAAACGTAAGGTGTCATTTTTTAGGGAGGCTATAATGTGAGTCAATTTTAGTGTGATAGCGAACCATACACTATAAAAGACAATGTATGGTCCACTATCCATAACAAGTGTGATCAGCCATCTCGAGGTTGCCATGGCGGCCAAAACCTCTCGAGCTTTGCTCTTGAGATTTAAACGGCCACCACTGACAACCTCTCGATGGCTACCCATGCTTGTTATGGATAGCAGACTATACATTATCCTCCATACTATATGGCAACAAATTAGTCGTCATTACACACTTGCACTTTCCCCCACATATACATTGGATCAACATCCCTGACACAGTCCTTTGGATCAGACCAACCACTGACATAATTAATGGTACAGATATATACAGTTAACATATCCAGACTCCCTCTTGATATTTACTGGAGACTTCTCAGATAGTAAATATGCCAAAGACTAACCAGCAACAGGTACCACATAGGGGAATTTACAAAAAGGGCAACATTTCAAAGTGCCCACTAAGGCCCAGAAAATACAGATCCCCCCCCACACCACCACCACCACAACCACCAGTTTCACCATTCAAAATGATTCCCTTTGGAATAGAAAATAATTTAGATCCCCTCACAGAGGACCCAAGCTGACCAGCTCTATTCCTTTAAATGTTCAAGCATGAGAGCCCAACCCTCTGTTGAATTTGATGTGTGCTGCCAGAATGTTGGTTGTAGCCTCTACTTGAATTTCCCTAATATATTCTCCTATCCTTAATTTAAATGCTTGTGTTGTTTTTCCAGTGTTTTTCCAATGTGGAATGCCCCACATTCACAAACTGCCAAGTAGATGGCACTGGTAATATTGCATGTAATGAGGTTTCTAATCTCAAACTGCCTGCCACTAGTTGGGTTTACAAAATGTTTATCCTTGATAGTATACTTACAAAATTTACAATAGCCACACGGGGCACAGCCTCCGGGTTTCATGCCAAACTAAGAAGGATTCTCATGTACTGGTTGCCTAGAGTGCACCAGTATATTCCTTTGATTTTGAGCTCTTTTGAAAACCATTTGTGGTTGCTCATTAAGGGTATGGCATAAGACTAGGTCTGTGTTACCGGCTAATTTTTCTGGATTACTTTGGTTATCTGTTATGACTATACAGTATGTGTTATAAATTTCATCCTTTCTGCTGTGCTGTTTGCCTCTCACACAGGGGGTTAAGAGGGGAGCTATATCTTGGCTTCTGGCCCAGCATTCTGATGTTTTAACTATTCACCTATTATACCCTATTTGTGTGAACCTTTTGGACATCTCTTGTGCTCTAACTTCATTTATAAAATGTGTAAAGGAAATGCTTCACTTCCATTGGCTGGAAGGACATTCCGCCCATGTCCTTATCAGCAAGTATTTGTGCCAACTGGCACTTTTCTCACCATGGCAACCTCACAACCAAAAAAAATCAGTACCCTATTCAACCGGGAATCTGCTTCTTAGAAGCAGGCACAGGACTCACAGCAGCAGCACGAAATGCCACACGATTTTAGCAGCAAACATAAACTCACACAGACTAACTTCCAAGCGCAAAAGGGGTCCTTAACCATCCGGTACCATCCTCTCTCTGTATGTGCCCCAAACTTGCAATACATTTTATCATTAAAAAAAGAAGCGTAACTACCGAGACCGCTGAAATGGAAAGCGCTTGTGCTGGTTTCCATCTCTCATCGTGTTGCCTCTAGTGTCATTCCCTCAGCCCCATGCAGTCCTTTTCTGTATTCATGTACTCTCAGACACATTTTTAAATGAAGGAAATGTTTTTTTTTAAAAACTGCACCAACCCAGAAACGTCTCTATACAGCGGCTGGCATGGACATGCTCACTGCCGTTAACAGCAGTTGGCAACGGCAATGCACTATACAAACGCTGAATATGGTACCTCTTTAATGATATGGCGAGAGGGGCAGAAAAATGGAAACTAAAATTAAAACACAGACACAACAACCTGACCAAGATCCCTGTGTCTCTGTGTGTGTATGTCTGGGGGGGGGGGGTCTACTCAATGTTACGCAATAGAAAAACAAGCTAAATAAATGGATTATTTTACTACTTCATCTATAAAAAACACCTCTAAAACTATAAAAATGTTTTCCTTCGTTTTTTTCTTCCTCTTACATATTTACTTTGAAACCCATTTTATAAGTGCAATAAGACACTCTGAGGTGTGGGTTATCTCCTGATAAGAGCATGCCCAAGTGCATAAGGCACTCGGCACAAGCGCCTCATGCCTAACAACGCACCTGGGAGTGCTCTTATCAGGAGATAACCCACACCTTGTCACGTCTTATTGCTTGCATAAACCATTCTCACTGCAATTCCTGTGAATACACAGGAATTGACTCTGGGGAATATTTCAAATTAGATTGGTAGCATAGCTACTCAAAGCCTGTAAAATCCGACTCTAGTTGGTCTCCTTCTGGAATAAATCTGTGATCACATTCCCATTTAATCCTCTACTGATCTGCTAACCCAAGAAATTAATGCGATTTGCATCATATTTTAAGATGAACCAGAAATTTCCATTGCTCTCCTCCAGGTACAATTTGAAGGCCTGTGGCTCATCAAGTGTACCTTGCCAAATCACTATGAGGGTGTCTATGTATCTTCTGTGAAGAATAAGATGTTTATAGAAGATACTTATATCAAATTGCTGTATCACAATGTTTCCCATAGCCCTAAGAAGAGGTTTACATAACTTGGTGCTAGTGATAAGTCCATAGCAGTCCCCATCTGCTGTAGGAAATGATGACCTAAAAATGTAAAGTTATTCTACTTGAGAACAAATCTTGTACACTGAACAAAAAAACTATAACATTCTCATCCAATTCTCCTGCCTGCTCTAAGTAATAATGTGTCATTTCCAGGCCACCCTCATGCAGAATGTTAGTATACAAAGCTTCCATATCAAGGTCCATGCTGTCCAATATATGTGGTATATCTGCTGAATCGCTGAGATATGAAGGTACTGTAGTTTGGCAATGAGGGGATTCAAGTTGCTATCTATGTATTTTAAAAGCAGTTAAGTTAGACACATAATACTAGTAGTAGTGGTAGTAGTAATATATTTATGGTGCCCTTCTCCAAAGGCCCAGAGTGTCAGTACAAAGGAGGAAAAAGCACAAACATTAAAAACCAAGTATAAGTTATAAAATAAAACAATAACATTCCAAATTACAACCATAAATCCCAAATAAATAAACTGAAAGCTAGACTGCACTACAATAACTATGTTTTTCATGAATAGCATACTTCGTGCACAAAAAGCCTGAGCAAAGAGATATGTTTCTAACTCCTTTTTAAAGACGTCCACCAAGGTGGCCTCCGTTAGGGCTCCTAAATATTACTGAGCATCCTGGTGGATTCACTAAGGTTTTGCCAGTTTTTGGTAATGCATATAGCTTTGCCAAAACTGGATGGTCAATGTAACATAAGCTTTGACCTCCTTGCTGATAATCCCCATACTATATGCTAGTCCCAAAAAGGTATCTATTTCCTCCTGAAACTTTTTATGTCCCCATTCAATTTCATGTAAGTATTTGAATCCCCTAGTTGTCTTCACATTCCCTGCTCGTACACTTTAGTATCCATCACTACAACAGGGCCGCCCCTTGTTGGTAGGTTTTATAGTGATTGTTGAGATCTTTCAGACTTTCTAAGGCCATGCATTCTTCATTACTGGTATTGCTAAAATTGCCTCTATTCCTGCCATTTTCTAATTCCCTTAGATCTAGCTCACATAATTCTTCAAAGGCAATCACAGACAGAGCAACAGGGGCGCAAAAAGTGGGTATTGACTTAAATACTGCCTTTGATGCTGGGGCTGACTGTGAAACTTTGATGTTGTTAACATTTTTATAAAAAAATTCTCCAGTGTAATTTGCTTGTACACTTACACAGGTCAGTAAGAGTCTCAAATGGTTTAAACTCTGCAGAGTAAAAGATAGTCCTCTTCGCAACATTGATAATTCAGTATCTGTTAAGCAGTATGAAGATATATGTTCCACGTTGTTTTCTCTCTCCTCCTCTGCTGTTTGTTCTGCTGTTTCTGTGGTTAGTATCAAGGCTGGGGGTTCCTAGTCTGTTTATCGTTTTCAATTTGTTGAATTAGTGACATCATAGTGATGTCATCACTGGGCAGCCTATAAAAGGCTAGTGTTTCAAGTGATTTACACCCTTGAAAATGTGTCTGTCTTGGCACAAAGAACCATCAGGTGATTTGTACAGACTACAGAGGTTCACTCTCACCGAGCTGTATGCACAGCACTTTATCAGCACTTTATGGTTCATGTGAAATGGCAAGTAACAGTTTTTGTACTACAGTTTCTTTGTCCACGTCCTCCTTATCTGGGTACTGAGGGGAGTGCGAGGTTTGTTTAGTTTGCTTTCTTCAGTCGAACAGACTATGCAGAAATGACTGCTGAACCAGCAGGTTCTAACTTGACAGCATGAACAAGTTCCATCACAGTGGTGAGGGTGCTGCTCCATCTGGCAGTGGGCCTTGAAATAACTTTTACTCCATCCTTCCTCTTTCAGTCCTTCTATCTCCAGCTCTCATTCCACCCTCTCTTACACCCCATCCTTTTCTCTGACATATACTTCTTTATGTCTACTCTGAGTTCCCCCATTTGTTGATGCAAAAATAAAGACAGTTTTAAAAATCTCAAGAAATCTGCAACTCTTTTCCAGTCTTTCTTACTGTTTCACTTCATTCTTTCTAATCTTTAATTCTGTCTCAGTGCTCTCTCTCCATCTTAAGAAAAACAAAAAATAAATTACATTTTCAATGTTTCCTTCAATGGTGCTGTTTATGAGCCATATTATTCTTTCTCTTTCACTACAGATAGAGGGAGAAATTGGGTGGTGGTAAATGGCACTCACTCGAATGAGGGGAGAGTGACCAGCAGGATAGCTCAGGGCTCAGTGCTGGGACCAGTCCTCTTCAATGCATTCATAAGTGACACTGCAGAAGAGCTGGAAGGGAAGATATGCCTCTTTGCAAATGATTGCCAAAATCTGCAATAGGGTAGATACTCCAGAGGAGTAGGAGGAGAAATTAGTAGAGAATTTAAAAAAACTCAAGGAGTGGTCGAGGGTATGGCAGCTGGGTTTCAGTGAAAAAAGTACAAAATCCTGTACCTACGGCACAGAAACCCAGGGGCAGTGTATAAAATGGGGAGAGCGGTATTGATGGTCACAAAGCAGGAAAGAGTCATTGGAGTTATCATATTTGATGCCTCAAGGTGGCGGGCAGTGCGACAAGGCAGTAGGCAGAGCCAGTGAGCTTGTGGGATGCTATTTATTTATTTATTGATGAATATCGGATAACACCTTTGAGTCAAAGACTCCTTTACAAAGATTCCATGTCATTGAAAACAGAAACAACAGGGACAATAGCAACAACTAACACAATACTTACAGAAAATGGTTACAAATTAGTTACAAATGGATACAAAAGATGGTTACAGGTAACAGTAAAGCAGCTGAGGATACAGAGTTACAGAGTGCTGCCAAACATAGGTAGACAGTGCAAATGGTAGCAGGTAACAAACATACACTGTAGGACAGTGGCGCAAGCCATGCCCTGGTGGTCATTTGCTGGCCAAGGCTGGACTGAGATGTCCATTATCAAAATATAGGCATGCTCAGGGGTGACTGGACCAGTGTTAAGTCCATAGTCGTGGAGGGTGAGGGGGGGAGTGGGAAGGTCAGATTTAAGGGCAGTGGCAGATAGATTCCTGGGTGATTAGGTCTCTTAGTTGGGACTTGAACTGACCAAGTTTGGGTTCAGTGAGGAGGGAGTTTGGAAGTGAGTTGAGCCAGTTAGGAGACAGATATCTAAAAGTTCTTTGACCCGAAGTGGTCTTGCAGTGAGGTACCCTGAAGTGGGTTATCGTCGACTGCCATGTGAGGTGGGTGTTCAGTGGTGCCTGGAGTAGGGGGGACAGGGCAGGAGGGAGTAGCCCTGCTGTAATTTTTTTTTAGTGAAGAGGCAGGCCTGGTATTTTAGCCTCCCATCAACATTTAGCCAGTTTGTTGAGGTGTAAAGGGTACAGGTATGTGTAAGTCTAGCACAGCCTGTAGCAAGCCTGCAGGCCTTAAGAGGAGAATCATCAGCAGAAGCAGAGAGGTGGTGTTGCCAGTGTGTCAATCGTTGGTGAGACCCCACCTGAGTATTGTGTCCATTTCTGGAGACAACATCTCAGAAAGGATGTAGAAAGGACAGAGACTATCTAGAGGAAAGCAGCTAAAATGGTGCAGGAGGTTGCATCAAAAGCCCTATGAGGAGAGAGACTGATGGACTTTGGTACTGTATAAACACCTTGGAAGAGAGAAGGGAGAGTGGGGACATAATAGACCTATATGTTCCTCACAGGGGTGAACAAGGTACAGGAGGGTAGTTTGGGATGGGTGTGAGGAAGTACTTCTTCACTGAAAGAGAAGTGGATGCCTGGAACAGTCTACCAGCAGAGGTGGTGGAAGTGAAAACAGTGGTGGGCTTCAAGCATGTATGGGATAGGCACAAAATAAGTTTAGTACAAAAGTGGGGTGGGGGAGTAGCCAGAGATCAGGTAGGTTCTGCATTGACAGTATAGCAGGGACAAACTGGGCAGACTAGTTGGGCCAAGAGGTCCTTATTTGCCAACAAATGCTATGTTTCTATGTTACTACTCTTTTTGATGTAAAAAGTGCTGTTTACATATATTGCATTTGAAAAGTACCATATCAAAAATTGCCTGGTTCTTTAATATTTTATTTCAGATCGGCAGTTGATGCTGTGCAATATCACTCGCCCAGTCGTCTGACGGACTTATTCCCTACCTACACACAATCACTTTTTTCACAAGAAATTATTACATGATGGCATCTACTACTTTGCTGTTCAAATTGCCCTCTTGAACAGTATTTGTTAAGCACATTAGGTGAGTCAACACAAGTGCTCAAGCACAATATATTAATTTCTCACTTCTTGAGATTTTCTCCCAAACAAGACATTATTAAATGGTTGCAATGTACTACTACTGCATGGTACTGTGCTGTGGTCAGTCCCCCTGCCAAAATTCCTGTAAAGCAATTTAGGGGAAAAAGTGTGAAAAGCACAATATAAATAAATTGAGTGCTGTCAGAATTTTTCTCAACTATTAGAATAACAATATAAGGCTGCTGCATGCTGCTACAAGGAACTGCACTGTGTATCAGTCCCACCAACACAATTCTTGTAATGTACTTCAGTGAAAATGGTGCAAAAGGAAAAAAAACTCTTCATACTTACCATAATTTCTTTTTCTGTTAGCTCTAACATTGTCAATGGATAGTCATAGCAACTGGGTAAAGCACTACAAAAGAACCCCAGAGCAAATGCCCTGAGGCATGGGTTATCCCGGAGAATGCTGGCCATATAGTCATGTTTTAAAGGAAACACAATTGCACATACCTGAATAATGCAAAGCATCATAGGAAATGTATGCAAATCCCCATGAGAGAATTTGAACTGGCTCTACTTTAAGCAGAATTGCATGGTGCCAGAAGGCCTCACAGTGCAATCAGCAAAGGCGAAGAACAGCAGACACATACATGTATTTCATCCTCATTTGGACTCATCAGTGTGCCATATCTCTAAATGAGGATGAAACACGTCTATGTGTCTGCTGTTCTGCTGTCCCATTGACAATGTTGGAGCTAACAGAAAAGGAAATTACAATAAATTTTAAGAAATTTCTTCTTTCTGTAGTGCTCCACATTGTCAATGGGTATTCATACTAACTGGGTTTTAAGAAGCAGTACCCAGAACAGCCAGGAGGGGGAGAATATTATCCCATAAGCCAGAAACAAGTACCGAAGAGATTACTTACGAACTGCTGCCTGCAACACTCTGCAAGCAAAACTACATAAGCAGAACTCTGAGCATGCAATTTGTAGGGTTTCGCGAATGTGTGGACGGAAGACCATGTGGCTGCCTTGCATAACTCTAAAACTGTTGCTTCATCTCTCTCTGTCCAGGACGTGGCCATTCGGTAGAGTGGGCCTTGATGAGGATCAGAGGCCTCCTCTTTTCTGTGATATAAGCCTTAGCAATGCAGGCCCTCACCCACCTTGTTAGGGTGGCCTTGGAGGCTTCCTGACCCTGCTTGGCCGCTCCTAAGAGAACAAAGCGGTTATCTGATTTCTGAAATTTAGGCATCCATTTAAGGTATACCTTAAAGGTCCAATGCAAATCCAACTTGTGCAACTCCTTCCCTTTTGGGTGAGCTGGTTGCAGACAGAAGGTTGGAAGGCATATTTCCTGGAGCATATGGAAAACCATGGGCACTTTTTGGAACAGAAGATAGGACCATTCTGACTACCACCTTGTCCTTATGCATAATAAAGTATTGTTCCTTCTGGAATAAGGCCTGGAGCTCGCCAAACCTCCTTGCTGAGCACATAGCAACCAAAAAACACATCTTGTAAGGCAACACATCCATTGAGATGGAAAACAATGGTTTAAAAAGCTCCTTACAAAGAGCATTCAAAACCAGATTTAGATTCCATGGAGGAACCGGGGGTCAGAACACAAGATGACTCCTGGTAACTGTGTGCAGAAAATGAATAACCTCTCCATTAGTCCCAAGAGAAAAACCCAAGGAAGATCCAAGAGGGGAGCTGACCTCTCAAAGTGCTCAATGTCAGACCCTTTTTGCACTCCTTCCTGCAGGAAATCCAAAAACTGTGAAACTGAGGCCATGCGAGGCTTAAGATTCTTACCCCAGTCCAATAGGAAAAGGTGGTCCATACACAAACACAAACTGTGGAAGAAGATTTCCTGTCAGCCATCAAAGTATTCACTACATTCTTGGTATTCAGTGATGATAGTGACTGTAAATGAGCAACTGTCAAAAGAGCAACTCATTAACAGTGCTACTCTGTTGAGCTATCCTGTAAGGCTAGCGACGTAATGAGAAGGCAACAGTAGGGATGAGCGAGGGAAAGTTACGAGGGCGACCGGAAGGGCAGGTATAGGGAGGAGGGTTTTTGTGAGGTAGTGTGACCTGCTGCCGCTGAGCTAGCTGTGTGATGTGGTGATAAGGGTGGCTAGCTTTGGAGCAGCAGGTGCTGGGTTCGGGGCTGGGGACCGGGGAGTATTTTGTTGCTTGTGCTGTGATTTTTTTTTTGTCTCCCCTTCCCTGACATGTACACCCCTGGAGTTGGTTATATTAAATCAGAGGGGTGCAGGGGGTGAAGCCCCCTGTGAGGGGGGTAGTGTGGGGGAATCCTATTTTCAGTTGCCGGATGTGGTGTTGCCCACAAGTGTACATCGCCGTTGTGCTTTTTGGCAATGTACACTCTCTTTAATGATGATCACTCTTTTGTGATCGCCATTATGACACGGAACCACATTTTCAGAGGAACCTAAATTTAGGATCCTCCTCCTCTAGGAACCAGGCTGCGAACTACATCGTTTCTGGATTTGGATGCTGAATAGAACCCTGAAACAGAAGGTCTCCTTGCACTGAAAGACGAGAGGGTGCTTGATGAACTAGGTTCACTGAGACTGAGAACCACAGTGTTCTTGGCCACTCCGGAGCGACTAGAAGGAAGCTTCCTCTTGGGTGTCTTATTTTTTGTATGACCTTGGGGAGAAGAGGCAGTGGAGGGGAAGGCATATGATCTGCTGAAGGTCCACTCCTGAGTCAAAGTGTCCACTGCTTCTGCCTGTGGACACCACTAGTGGCTGAAATCTTAGAGTCTGAGCATTGCAGTTGGAGGTGAACAGATTGATCTGAGTGAACCTGTTACACACAAATTTGAACACCTCTGGATTCAACCTTCACTCCCCGGGGTGGACATTTTCGCGGCTCATCCAATCCACTTGAATGAGCAACTCCACTTCCAGGAGTACTACTAACAGAGAAAGAGGTTCTCCTCTGCCCACCTGAGAACATACGAACATACAAAATTTGCCAGCAGTAAAAGGCTATTTGGTCTATTGAGTCTGCTCGATTATGCAGCTAGCAGCCCTATTCTGCAGCTACCGCACCCTCCTCACCCCCTCCCTTTATCATCCTTCTTGCCCTTTCCCAGCCGCTTATGAAGCAGCCCACTGTTTTACAGGCTATTACCTCTTCTGGTAATGTGTTACCCTACCAGATCATAATATTGCACGCTCTACAGCGCACAACATGACTGCGAGGTAGGAACAGAGTGATAGGTAAGAGCGAGAGGGTGCAAAATTGTGAAAGGAAGAATGCGCGGTAGTGCACCCTCTCACTCTTACCAGTGCAGGATAAGATTCCTGCCAGGAGAGGGATCCACTGAGCAGCTGCTGTGGCTTGATGGGATGAGCCACGAGCAGCAAGGGATGCAAGCAGTGCATTTGGGACTGGGTTTCAATTCCTGGTCCCAGACGCATGGAAATTTTTGTTTTCGCACTTTGTGTGATTCTAAATGTGCCCCCCCCAGGAGTTAGATATATTAGTTGGGGGAGGGTCAGGGTGCACAGACCCCCATAACAGGGGGTGCGGGGGTGGTGCCCCCTGCAAAAACAAGAATTACACTGTATTTAGTATACCACGCTGTTTTGGCAGAGCGGTATATCACTACAGCATAATGTCTTGTGAGATTATGATGCTGTGCCACGTGTTCCACCCTGCCACCACCCTCTCCATTAAAAAGTGTCTCCTCGGCCAGCCCAGTGGCATAGAGGGTTGAGGTGCTGGCACCTTACCTCGACCCATGCCAGCGACCCAGGTTCGGGAATGGACTCGGGGCACCGGGGGTCGGCAGGGGAGAAGATGGATCGAGCGTCCGGAGGACTGCTCTCCTCTCCTGGGGTGGGTTAGGGGAGTGCGTCGCTCTGCAGTGACCTCCAGTGGAGATCGGAGGGTAATGCAGTAGCACGCAAGGAGGGAACACTACCAGAAAAATGGAAACTGTCTCCACACTTGACTAGATGATGGCTGCCTGGCGGTCTGATGCTGTCAATGTCCCGGGAGCCTCCATCCCTCAGCAGTACCCCAGGGCCAAGTAACGCACTTGCCTGCCCCACAGGTGCCTCTCCCCTCGGAGGAGGGGGGCCCACCCGGTGAAGGGTTACATCCAGTTTACTCTGGGGATGACTGCATATATGAGGGATGGGGCACGGGAACAGGATGGATCAGAGGTGCCTTGGCACAGCCTGAAGGAGTGGCCGAGAGCGGTAGCATGGAGGGGGAAAAGAGATATGACACAAAAAAAGTGTCTCCTCATTTCCCTCCTGAACCTTCCCCCCTCCAATCTCATGTCATGGCCTCGAGAGTCCCTCCCCACCCTTGCCCTGAAAAGCCCCTCCATACCAGCCTTGTTTATCCCTCTCATGTACCTGAATATCTCAATCATATCCCCTCTGTCTCTCCTCTCCTCCAGCGAGTACATGTTTAACTCCTTTAGCCTACTCTCATACGGTAAGTCCCCCAGCCCCTAGATCATCTTAGTTGCTCTGCACTGCACCCCTTCCAGTAATTTAATGTCCCTTTTCAGGTATGGGTGCCAGTACAGATGAGGTCTAACCAGTGATCTATACAGCGGCAGAATCACCTCCCCCCCCCCCGATGTTATTCCCCTTGCTATGCAACCCATCATTTTGTTGGCCATTGCTGCTGCCTTCCTACACTGTGCTGAGTTGTTCATTGATCCCATGATAACTACCCCCAGATCCTTTTCCTCCTCTTTCTCCGCCAGCTGCACCCCCCCAGCTGGTAGTTTCTCCTTGGATGTTTTGCTCTAAAATGCAGTACCTTACATTTTTTGGCATTGAACCCCAGCTGCCAAGTGTCTGCCCAAGTCTCCAGCATTTTCAGATCTTCCTGTAGACCCTGCCACCCCTCTATGTCATCCACCACCACCCCTGTCTTGGTGTCATCGGCAAACAGGCTGATCCTGCTCTTGATGCCCATGGAAATGTCTGCAATAAATATCCCAAATAACGCTGGTCCCAGCACCGAGACCTGTGGAACCCCCCTCGTTACTGCCCTTGAGGATGAGAGTTCCCCTTCCACCACCACCCTCTGCTGCCTTCCCTGCAGCCAGTTTGTCACCCATCTCACCATTTTTGGTCCCACCCCTGTGCCTTCAAATTTTATTCCAAGTCTCCCATGTGGCACCGAATTGAATGCCTTGCTGAAGTCCAGGTACAGGACATCCATTGCATGGCATTTGTCCATCTGTCTTGTCACCCAGCCACATAAATCTACCAGCTTGGTTTGGCAGGATCTGCCCGCGACAAAGCCATGCTGTCTACAGTCCTGCAGCCCATTATACTGTACTCCAGCAGGGACCCCAGCCTCTCCTTCAGTATCATTTCCATTAGCTTCCCCATGATGGATGTGAGGCTCACCAGTCTATAGTTTCCTGGTTCATCTTTGGGGCCACTCTTATGCAGAGAAACCACATGAGCCAACCTCCAGTCCTTGGGTACACATCCCAAATTCAGTGAGGCATTGAATAGGCCTGCCGAGGGCCCTGCCAGGATCTCTGCTAGATCCTTCAATACCCTGGGATGAATGCCATCCCGCCCTGGTGCCTTGTCCACCCTCAGCACTCTCAAGCCCTCCAGGACTCTAGCTTCCATGATCCCCCCATCCATTACTCCTTCCCCAGCCTTTACTGCCCTTCTTGGGTAGCACGCCTCCTCCACTCCTTCATAAATACCGAGCAAAAGTAGTCATTGAGTGCTTCTGCCTTTTCTCCCCCCTTCTCTACCCATTCCCTGTCCTTCTTAAAATCCTTAGTATCTGTTCTTTACAGCTCCTTTTCTCCCTGATGTACCTGAAGATGCTCTTCTCCCCCCATCCTTTATGCCTTGTGCCAGCCTGAGCTGTTTGGTGGCTTTTGCTCTTCTTACTGCCCTTGTCACCTTCCTTGCCTCCTGCAGGTACTCCTCCCAATCTTCCCCTCTCCTTGATTTCCTGTATCTCCTAAAGACCACTCTTTTTTCTGCTCACCTTTTCCACAACCCCCCCCGCACATCCAGCTTGGCTTTTTTGCCTTGGCCTTTTTGCTCTGAGTCCTGCCACAGGAATTGGTAGCCTCTAGTATCCCCTTCTTTATGAGCTCCCATATCTGGTCCATGCCTATACTAGGCTGGATCCCGGCAAAGTACCCACTCACTACCTCCCCCATCTTTGTAAAATCTACCCGCCTGAAATACAGCACCTTCGTCCTGGATGCCACCCCCTCTTTGCCCATCATCAACCTGAACCATACTGAGTGATGGTCACTCCCCACTAATGGTTTGTCCACCTTGATATCCCTCACAAATTCCCCATTTGGGAGCACTAGGTCTAGGATGCCTCCCCCCCCAGTTGATTTTCTGTCCACCTGTGTCAGAAAGCTTTCCTGAAAGGCGACCAGTAATACATGCTCCATTTTACTGCTGGTGGCAGGGGTTCCCCAGTCTACCCCTGGCAGTTTGAAGTCTCCCACAACCACCACACTCACCTTCCTGCATGCCTTTTTAATCTGCCTCACAAGTTCCTTGTCCAACTCCTCTGTCTGGAAGTGTGGCCTGTACACCACTCCAATCTGGAGAGTCCTATTCCTGGGATCCTGGATTAGCAGCCATAATGACTGTTTCACCCTCCTCACCCTCCTCCCTAATGCACTTTAGCACCTCCCTCATGTATAATGCTACTTCCCCTTCTCCTGTTTTTCCTATCCCTGTGGAATATTCGGTACCCTGAGACTGATAGGTCCCAGTCATGGTATTCGGTGGCCCATGTTTCCATGATCGCTGCAATGTCCACCTTCCTCTCCAACATAAGGGCCTATAGGTCATTCATTTTATCCCCCAGGCTCCTATCATTCATGGTGATCACCTTCCATCCCTTTACCTTCCTTCCCCATCCCTCTGCCCTCCACGTCCAGCATCCCCTCTATTGCTTCTACCTAGTACATCGCCCTTGTTCTGGGGATAAGCCTGCTTTGCTTTCCATCTTGTGGCCACTGTATGCCCTCCCTCCCTCCCTCCACCTACAACCCCTCTCTCCTAGTTTAAATGTCCAGCTAACTCAATATACTCTCCAATCTTCCATTTCAGCACCTTCTTGCCCTCTTCATTTAGGTGAAGTCTATCCTTAGTGTATAGACTACTGTCCTCCCAGGACTGTCCTCACCCTCCCACTAACCCATACCCTTTGGTGAGACACCATTTGCCTAACCATTCATTAAATTCCTTGATCCTTTGTTTTCTAGCTGTGCTCACCTTGGGCACTGGTAATACCTCAGAAAAAGCTACTGATCTACCCTCCCCTTCACATAAAGTTCCCAGCTCCTCAAACCTCTTTTGGACTACCTCTCATGTACTATCAGCCAAGTTGTTTGTCCCCAGATGTAGAATTAAATGAGGTCTCTCCCTTCCCCTTCTAGCATATTTCAGGACTGATTGTCCCACTCTTTTAGCTGTCATCCCTGTCATGGCCTCCACCCATATATGACTATGCCTTTCCCCCTTGCTACCCCACTTTACCCCCCTTAATATTGAATCCCTCAGTACTGGTATTCCCCCCATATTTCCATCTGCCTGCTTTCCCTCCCCGTTCCTCTTCTGTCTGACTCCTCCTCCTCCAGCACATAATTCCCCCCATCTTTCCCTGTTGCCGTTTCTCTCCCACCTGCCTCTTCCACTAGCACATATTTCCCCCCGCCTGTCCCCGTTCCTCTCCTGCCGACTCCTCACTGACATGCAATTCCTCCCATCTGTTCCTGTTGCCTTCCCCCATCAGTATTCTCCACTGCCACAGCTGCTATGCCCCTCACATACGAACATACAAACGAATGTGCCAGCAGAAACAGACCACT
Source organism: Neoceratodus forsteri (assembly GCA_016271365.2). NCBI lineage: Eukaryota > Metazoa > Chordata > Ceratodontiformes > Ceratodontidae > Neoceratodus > Neoceratodus forsteri. The sequence continues at coordinate 803,723,572 of CM028137.1, forward strand.
CGGTCTATCTAAGTCTGCTCCAGTGTGCAGCTAGCACCCCTAGTTTGCAGCTGACCCACCCCCCTCCCCTTTGTCATCCCACTGTTACCCCCAACCCTCACTCTCCCCTGTTCCCTATCCCATGCCTTTTTAAAGCTGTTTACAGATTTTCATGATACCACCCATTCTGGTAGTGCGCTCCATTTTGCTACCACCCTCTCTGTGAAATTGCTGACTATGCTCCTGTCCTCATTCCCAGACATAACAGTACTAAAGGTGCTAGTGCTTTTGCCTGCTATGCCCCCAAATACTGGAACTCCCTCCCACTAGCCTTGCGCCAATCACCATCCCACGCATCATTTAAGAAAGGATTGCGTAATTATCTTGTTACCTGCCACAAGTGCTCCTGTTTCAAACCCCCCAGCTCATTCTTCCTTCCTTGTCTCATCTCTCCTTACCATTTCTGATCTGCCCCCTAATGCAAAGCACTTCTCCTCTACCTTTCTGTCCCACCTTGCCCTGTCCTCAACCCCTTATTCTGGCCTTCTACTCCTGGCACTCACTACTATCCTTCCCCTGAGTTACCTATTTGCAATCACAGTTAGCACTAACATATCTACAATCTTTCTGTGATTTTTCTCATAAATTGATGACATAACTTGTTATAGAATTTTCTACAATGTTATTGAAACTACCTTGTCGGTAGCTACTTTTTTCTACTATCTACTATGTTTGAACTTGTACTGGAATGTTTGCCTGTACTAAGTATTGTCAGCACTGTTTGAACCTGTAAGTAGAATGTTTGCCTGTATTGAGCATTGTTTGCCCTGTTTGAAGCTGTACTGGAATGTTTGCCTGTATTGAGCATTGTTTGCCCTGTTTGAACCTGTACTGGAATGTTTGCCTGTGTTGTTGTACTGTACCCTACTGGGTCATGCCTGAAAATAGTCATTGCTATGGCTAGTGCACTTACCCGGTAAACAAAAACTAAATAAATAGTGTCTCCTCATTTCCCTCCTAAATCTTCCCCCACTCTATTCTTAGCCCATGCCCCTGGTGTCCCTCCCCTTCTTTAGCTTAAAGACCCCGTCTGCCCCATCCTTATTGATTCCTCAAGATACTTGAATGTCTCTATCATCCCCCCATCCCTTCTATCCTCCAGGATGTACATATTCAGGTCTCCCAGCCTGCTCTCATAGTCTGTCCCCTCCATTCCACATATCATCTTTGTTGCCGTCCTCTGCACCCCCTCCAGTAGCCTGATATCACGCTTTAGGTATTGCCTCCAAAACTGCACACAATACTATAAGTGTGGCCTTACCAGTGACCTGTAGAGGGACAAGATCACTTCTCTTCGCCTGGATGAAAACCCCCTCGCTATACACCCCAGCATTTTGTTCACTTTTGCAGCTGCTGTCCTACACTGGGAAGTGTTGTTCATGGTCCCTGTTATCATTACCCCTAGGTCCTTCTCCTCCTCAGTGATTCCCAGGTTAACCCCCCCCCCAGCCAGTATTCTCTTCTTTGGTTCTTCAGCCCAAAGTGCATAACGTTACAATTCTTTGCATTGAACCCCAGCTGCCACCACTCTGACCACTCCTCTAGCTTGCTTAGGTCCCCCTGCAGCTGCTTCCGTCCCTCCCCTCCATCCACCACTGCCCGATTTTGGTGTCATCAGTGAACAGACTTACCTTGCTCACCACCCCGTGTGCAATGTCTGATATGAAGAGCCCAAATTATACTGGTGCCAGCACAGAGCCCTGTGGCACCCCACTCATCACGGCCTTGGAGCTGAGAGCTGTCCTCTCACCACCACGCATTGCAGCCTCGTACTCAACCAGCTTGTAATCCAGTTTGTCATTTTGGCCCCTACCCCTACACTAGTTAACTTCCCCCCAAGCTGCCCATGAGGCACTGACTCAAAGGCCTTGCTGAAGTCCAAGTAAAGAACATCCACCACATGACCCTTATCCAGCTCACCTGTCACCCAGTCATACTATTGTATCAGGTTGGTTTGACAAGACGTCCCTGAAATGAATCCATGCTGCCTCACATCCTGGAGGCCATTGTCATCCAAGTACAACACCAGTCTTTCCTTTAGTATTGTTTCCATGAGTTTGCACATTATGGGGGTAAGACTTACCGGACGATAACTGCCTGGTTCATCCTTTGGTCCGCTATTGTGTAATGGTACTGCATGTGCCATCCTCCAGTCCAGTGGCACACATTCTGACTCCAGTTTGGTGCTGTACTGATCCACCAGTGGCTCTGCCAACACCTCCGCCATCTCCCTCAGCACCCTGGGGTGAATACTATCCGGCCCTGGTGCCTTCTCTACCTTCAGTGCCCTCAGTCTCTCTAGGACTCTACTTGCCTCAATTCTTCCATCTGTCGCCTCCTCTCCCCCATCCTCACCCTCCTAGCCCATGGTGGTAGTGGTCCCCCCTTTTCTTCTTTTCTATCCACCCTGCACCCCCACATCCCTGCTCCATTCAACCATCCCTCCTTCTGTGTCCCTCTCCCCTTCACCCCTGCCACCCCCCTTAGATCAGCTACTGTTCTGTGTGCATTTTTCTCCTTTTCCTTTCTTGCCCTCTCCAGGGCATCCCGCACCCCCTCCTCCTCCACCAATATTGCTATCACTACAAATCTATTACCTGCCCCTCTGCATTGCTGTGCCTAGATTCCTCCCTCCTGTCTTGAGCCTTCCTTCCAGTACTAGGCCCCTTGTTCATTTTGCTCCCACTCCCCCTACCAACCCCCTCCCTCAATCCAATGTACCTTCCATGTTGTGTCCTCATGATTCTCCTTGGGGGGGCCCTTCTGCCCTAGGTTCTCCCCCACCCCCATCTTCTCCAACTTCCTCCCAAGCCACAGCACTTCTTCCTTGAGATTCCTTAGCATATGACAGATTGGACACTCTTCTAGCTTCCACAATGTGTTCATCCAAACCGCCACCCCACATCCATTGCAGCCCACTATTCTACCCATTGTTAAATAGTACTATTTAGAAAATACAGTTCTAACTAGAAATCACAGGCCTAGAAAATACAGTACTAACTTAGGTTACCTACCTGGTTACCTACTAGACCAGACCCAAACTAAAAATGTAATACCAACTGTACTTGCAATGAAAATATATCAACTGAACACTGCAAGAAGCATAAAACTGTACCATCTCTATCTATTTTACCCACTATAGCTTGAGATGCTGCACCTTTTTTCTCATCCCCTCCAACAGACAGTAATGCCCAAGAACAGTCTTACCATCAGCTTGTAGTCCAAGTAGTGATCAGCTCCTTCCTAGCATTACTGCAGTTTGTCCCTGATGAGATTCCTGCCAGCGACCAGCTCCTCCTGGCTTATTTCCTGCCCTGTGCACTGAGCCCTCGCCTCTAGATGGCGGCACCTTCCTTGATCCTACTTGGCCTAGTTTGTTCTCCTCTATTTACTAGCTCCTCCTCCTCCTCCACACTGGAGCATTTAATAGAGGTATACTTATGCTGACAGAGCAACTGCTGGCTGGGTCTGCACAGAGCGATCAAGGAGAGAAGTCACCTCAGTGGAGATAGGAGCCTGGACTGTGCACTCAAAGAGGGATTCACCCAGGTAGAACTGCTGTCAAGGAATCCCTGCTTCTGCACCTATCAGAGTCTGCCTTCCCTCTGTGACTGGTCTCTCTCCCAGTTGTTGAAGATCAGTGAGGCTCAGCAGACAGTAAGGCTAGGGCTGGACAGCACTTGCTGTATGCCTCCTAAGGTTGCCCTTTGTGCCTGAGCTGTTGCTTCTGGTTACTTCTGGCTGAGAGTTTTCTATTAGCCAACCACTGTTTCAGTACTGGGTGCAGCAGAAAGTAAGGCTAGGGGCTGGACCGCTCTTGGTATATGCCTCCTAGAGGTGCCCTTTTGTATTTGAGCTGTTGCTTCCAGCTGAGAGCTTTCTGTTAGTCAACCACTATTTCAGCAGTGGTACAGCAGTGCAAATGTTGATTTACATACAGCAGCCAGGAGTTGTGGGTAAGTGTTCCAACTGCTCCTTATACTGAGAGAGCAGCTGCTGGCTGGGTCTGAACAGAGCAATCAAGGAGAGAAGTCGCCTCAGCAGAGATAGGAGCCTGGACTGTGGATTAAGGGGGATTCAGCCAGGTAGAACTGCTGTCAAGGAATCCCTGCTTCTGCACCTGTTAGAGTCTGCCTTCCCTCCATGATTGGTCTCTCTCCCAGTTGGTGAAAATCAGTGAAGCTCAGCAGACAGTAAGGCTAGGGGTTGGACCACACTTGTCATATGCCTCCTAGGGTTGCCCTTTGTGTCTGAGCTGAGAAGATCAGAGGTCTCTTTTAGCATCTCCCTGTTCTTTGTACTGTCTTCATTGTTTATGTCCACCAGTGTGACAGCATTGACTTTATTAGGAACTGCTGGCAAGAAATTAATGCTAGGACTGACCTCTCCTTGACATGTTCTTGATTTCTCACTTTAAGTAATGTTAAGTCTGATGTAGAGATTTCTTAAGAGTTGATTTAAGTTTGAGAGAGATCTTAAGGTACTGTGTGTAACACCTAGGTGGCACTATCCCAAGGGCTACTACCCCTGCCTGATTTGCCACTAACTGGTTGAGGGGCCTGGATCCGATGGCAGGTGCCTCCACCCAGAGGTCGGGGTTAAGACAGTCTGATATGACTTGGTCACAGCCCTCTGGGTCACTGCAACCCCCCTTTCTTCCCACTAGTGGCCCACACAAATCAATCACAGTACCCTTGCACTATACACTTACCCCTAGGATTGATTCAATCAGCTTGACTCTGGGGACCCCCTGTAAAGTAAGATGCAGTTATACAATAACCACTGTACAGTAATTCAACATAGACACACAGTTCAAGCAGTGTAACTTTGCTAAACAACCAAATCTGATTTATTTAGGGGATAGTAACAAGGACAGGGGGAAATCAGGTGAATTGATTCAGTCACATTAATAATCACAGTACTGTGCACATATTTCAGAGTCCCAAATGTCCCTCTTACTGGGTACCCAGACAATAAGAGGCTAGCCTATTTGGTGCAGCTGGTTGGGGCCCTGAGGATGGAAAATGCATGCACAATACCCACTTTGTAATCTGGAGCCGGTAGGCTCAGTTCATGAAGAAAGAAAGGAAAAGTAATCAGATGGAACACTTGCAATTAGATGATGACAGGGAGCTACCCTGATTTGTACTCACAAATTCAGTGCTGAAACTGAATGGAAGACAGATTGTCCTGGATTGCCAGGAGGAGCAGACCATGTGGACAAGGTCCTTGTGACTGGACCCCACTGCAGTTTAGAGCAAATGGATGTAGTCTGGATTAAACTGGGGTTTACTTCCAGCTTCATGCACTCTATTCACTGTACAGGGATTTAAAGCAATTCCCCACAAGCACTACACATTTATATGTAAAGAAAGTACTATACCAGGCAGGCTGCTTCTCTATCCCGAGCGCAATTACTGCACAATACCTGGAGAACACACAGCAGATTCAGTTCCTGACAGACCGAAAAGGACTCAGCAATTTCTCCAGTCTTCTAGGGTGAGCCTGGTTTCTCACTTCTGGCGCCTCTTCTCCTTACAACTCTGATTCAGTCCACACTGGCACTCACAAACAGTTGTAGGCCGAACTTCAGGGCCCCACACGAGCTTCAAGCATGAAAACTCAACAGCGCAGGAGCCCAGAGCTCCTTCCCTCTTCACAGTCACAACTCATCTGATCTTTCCAGTAGACAGAGCCGGGCATTTCCTTTGAGTTCCTCCCAGTCAGTTGGCTGGTTTTGCTGTCACTCACAGTAAACTCCCCCTGTTGGTGGAAAAAAGGCACCGAAGTCCAAACTACAATTCCCAGAAGCATTGGCTATACAGTACATAGGTGGCTGGCTCCACAATGAGAGTCCAAGTTCTGATTTGCCAGCAGCAGGCTCCATTTCAAAGGTCCCCCCACACTGATTGGTCCAGTTCAGCAGTTCAAAACTAGAAGGGGGGACTAGGCAAACACAGTTCTGATTGCAAAGAAAAGCAGGTTAGACAAACTGTATTTTTGTTATTACTCTAAATGATGTCTGGCAAACAGTTATATCTTTGAAAAGTGCTCACTCTGCCCACTTAGTGATGGCAGAAACGGAGCGAGTTGACAGCATCTCGAGTGGGACTCAAGCAGGGAAACACACAGACCCCCATTCAATTAATTATGTCTGCAGGCAGACAGCTCTTAAAGAGACAGTACCAGAGGCTCTAAAAGCACTCACAGATAAATGGCTTAGACGCCGAACACCATCCAGGCTTGGAGCATTCAAGCAAGCTCCTGGAAGACTTTTGGGAACCTCCATTTGCAGGGAGGTTACATGTGATTTTGCTATCTGCTCTGAGTGCTGTGCCCCTTCTCTTAGAGCTGTAAGTCTGTGGGCTACACCCTTATCCTCGGTGTCCCATTGAGGCTGCTGCAGTGCCCCCCCCCCAAAAAAAAACTTGCTTCAGAACCTCCCTGCCTGTTCTTTTTTTTTCCCCCCCATTAGCAGATTATATCCTTTAGCCACTAGAGGGCCCAGTTATAAGCACACTTACCCAATCCAACACAATATAGTTCTTGTCTCATTTCACTTATTGTGTGGTCAGTCTATCACTATTCATCTGTCTTTGCCCCTCCCTCTTCTACTGATTGATACTGATTTTTCCCATTTGCAGCTTATAGTCTTTTTGCCCACTAAAGGGGTTTTCCCCCAACCATTCCAAAGCTGCTGTACATCTCCATACTCTCTACTACTCCTGGCACTCTTCCTTTACTGTTAAGCTGTTATGGGTACCTACACTCCATTACTAAGTCTGCTCTCCTTCACCCTCTTGGTACAGACCTCACACAGACTGGAGCACCTTTCCTCCACACTAGGCACCTCATCCCCAGATTACCCCACAGTAACTCGGCCCTCCCCCAAACTCGACAGACCCATGACCCCAACCCCCACCCTGCCAACACCCCCACTCCTCTGCTCTCCAAGGCCTGACCTGGACCCAGCTCTCCCTGCCATTCCCACCCTTCGCACTTTATCTATCCCATGCCTCTGATTCTAAAGTCCTCAGCTGGGTGTCACCCAGTGGTCTCCATCACACCGCCACTAACAGAATAATTACACTGCTATTATTATTATCTGGTAATGTACATCCAAACCCAGGACCTATTGCTTCCAACCCTTCTAAACCCTGTACTGCAACTGGCCTCCGCTTTGCATCCTTAAACATTTACATTCTCCTAAAGAAATCTGCTGCCCTCCAGTGCTGGATCGTTCAACATCAACCTGACATAACTGCTCTGGTAGAGACCTGGGTCTCCAAATCCACCCCTGACTCTGCTATCACTGTCTCTGGATATACCATCTACAGGGAAGACCGAGCAGGCAAACGTGGTGGTGGTTGCGCACTACTCATACGGGAGTCCCTTATAGGTCAGGCACTCCCAGCTCCTAAACTTGATTATGGAGCCCAAGCCCTCACCTTAAAAATCGCACCTGACCCCGCCAGAGGCTCTCTCTTCCTCATGGTCTCCTACATACCTCCGAGGAATCAAAACCAAGCTGTCCAGTCCCTCATTGACTATCTCACATCTCTCCCTCACAAAGTGAAGCAAGTCATCCTAGGTGATCTCAGTGTTAACTGGCTTGCCTCCACTGCCTCCCATATAAGGGACTCCTTTGCTGTCCTGGATATGTCCCAGTTAGTCACCCAGCCCACCAGATTCAACCACTCTACTGGCACCAACACTCTCTTAGATGTTGTTATATCTAACCACCCCTACAAAATCCGGGATGTCACTGTACTTCCCAACTCTCTTAGTGATCACTCCCCAGTCCTCTGTCTCTGGTCATCCTCCACTCTGAAGCCAGTGTCACAGGCCACTTTACGCCACTGTTTATGCCCCGACGGCCTCAGAAAATTAAAACAATACCTAGCCCAGCTAGACTGGTCCCCTATCCAGCGTACCCCTGACATTGACTCTGCTCTTGACCACTTCACAAATGCCTTCTGTAAGGCTTGTGACCTTTTCACCCCCTCACCAGGATCCGCTCCAAAAAATGCAGTGGCCCATGGATCACCCCACCCCTCCTCCAGAGACTCAAAAATAAAGATAATCTCTGGCACATTGCTGTAGAATCTGGAAAGATGTCTGACAGACAGACCTACAACACAGAATGCAATAAGTGCACTTGGGCCATTAGGCGGGCCAAGGCAGAGCACTACCAGACCACCTCACTTCCACTTGGGGTTCAGCCCGGACCTTCTGGGATAATATGAAAGAGCTAAATGGGAAGTCCCATTCCCCCCACCATCTCAGCTCTCCATCAATGGCACCCCCACCACAAATCCACTCCTCATAGCCGATTGCCTTAACACTGCCTTCTCTGACCTAAGCTCGGTCCTCCACAGCAGCTTCTTGACCCAATCCCCACCTCTCCCTCCGGTTCTACCGCCCACCATTCCCACCTGTGCACCCTATCTCCCCAAGAAGCCAGGCTGCACCTGCTAGAAGCCTTAGGCAGCAATAACCCCAGCAGTGACCCCCTCAACTCCGGGATCCTCCATATGGTCTTGGACAAAGTCCTAGTCCCCCTGACTGACCTTCTAAACCAGTCTCTATGCCTGGGTCAGTTCCCAAGTGCTTGGAAAACTGCTGAAATCACACCCATATATAAGAGTGTGGACCGATCCACCCCCAACAATTACCAGCCCATCTCCATCCTCCCTCCACTCTCTAAAACCCTTGAAAAACTGGTGTTGATCCAGCTCTTTGAATACTTAACCAAGTATGATATTATGTGCCCAGAGCAGCACAGTTTCCGCCAAGGACGCAGTACAACCATGGCTCTCCTGGTATTCTCCCAACACCTGCATGCTGCTCTCGACTCTGGCAGCCTTGCAGGAGCAGTGTTCATTGACCTCTCCAAGGCCTTTGGCACTGTCTGTCATCCCCTTCTACTTGACTCTCTCCACCAACTTGGCTTTTATGGTGGTCCCATTTCCTAGTTCTGTAGCTGCCTCTCTGCTAGATCCCAGCATGTCAAGATCAGCAGCTCCCTCTCCAGCACTCTTCCCGTTCGCACCGGGGTCCCTCAGGGCTCCATCCTGGGTCCACTACTTTTTAGTCTCTACCTCAACACCCTCCCCAGCTCATGTACTGGTAAAATGCTCCTCTACGCCAACGATACAGTCCTCGTTGCCTCACATCCCAATCCCACCTCCCTCCAATTATCCCTCCAGCAAGCTTACAACCAAGTCGAAAGGTGGTTCGGAGACCGCAGACTGGTCATTAACTTAAAGAAAACCAAATCAATGCTCTTCTCCCACCACCAAAATAAAGCTAAAAATACCCCCCCTCTTGATTATCCCCAGCACTCTGCACCCGCTAGAACAAGTGACCACACACAAGTACCTAGGCATCACGTTCGATACTGCCCTCTCCTTCCACACCCAGATTAATGCCCTGTCAGCTGCTATTAATTCTCGGATTGGCCTGCTATACCAGCACAAGGACTGCCTGCCTCAGGCTGCCCTCAGGCTGGCCATCACCTCCTCCGTCTTGTCCCTCGTGGACTATGGCTTGCCCATCTACACTGCAGCTGACAACACTGCCATCTCCAAAATCCAGCTCTCCATCAATAAGGCCTGTAGGCTCCGGACTGGTGCCCCCAGCCGAACTCACACCTGTCTTCTCTATACTACCACCAATCTTCTCAACTTTGAGGAGTGATAACTCTACCAGACCTGCCTTCTTGCTAAGAAATCTCTGCTAGGAATCTCCCCCCCAGGGGTCTCCACCTCCCTACAGCAGCCATCTTCATCTGTCACCACCCGTAGCTCTGTTAAGGCCACTTTCAAGGTGCCCAGAACCAATACCTCTCTTGCCCAGAGATCCTTCCTCTACTGAGCCCCCACCTGGTTCAACTCCCTCCCTAGCTGCATCTCCAACTTGCCAAAAATGGGCTCCTTCAAAACAGCCTTCGAACCATATCTTTAATACCCACTGTTGTAGGTGCAACTAACCCCCTGTTGTAACCTGTGGTTCCCGCCCGCCTTGCCCCCTGGCTCGACAACGTCCTCTGGACAGCCTCTCCCTCTCCCTCCCCCAGACCTACCCCTACCCTACTAGGTCCAAACAGGGATGTAACCCACTGTCTTCTCTGAGGACCTACTATATCCATGAGTGTAACTCACAATTTTATAACATTATGTAATCTAAGTGACATACAAACTACTACATTATGTAACCTAAGTGTATCTATGTTAAATGTTCCTTTTATTGCACTTGTAATGTTATCCTCTGTTTTAATCTGCACTGTAATAACTGTCTTGATGTCTGCCCCCCCCCCGACGAGGTGCCTTTGTAAATGGGTCTCTGACTCAAAGGTTGTAAACCTGATTTGCAATGAATAAATGAATATTTATTTATTGCTTTGGTCTGCAGCAGACTTTGAAATCGAAGAAGAGCCAGACAAAGTGCCCTAATTTTTAGAACATTGATGTGGAAAAACTGTTCCTACACTGACCAAGTTCCCTGTATGGGTAGTTGGTTCAGGCCTGCCTCCCAAGGTTTCGCGTGATAATCGCAACTTTATAATGGCAACCTAAAAAATCGCAACTACAAAACAGTGAGTATATGATAGGTGACTTGAAACAACAGCGGATCAGCCATAACAGCAAGTCAAACTGCCATTCAGAATACAAATATCGTAACTGCCAGATTAGCTATCAGGTTAGTAATCTAACAGATTCACCACTCATGAGAACCACCGAAGAACACCATATTTAACTCGCACAACCAGTCACCAGTACAAATCAGTGACAAGTAATCCAACAGACCTCTCAGCCCTAGCCAAAAAAGTCACAGCTTACCATGTCATAACTCGCTACCATGACAACCAGAGCATAACCAGTCACCAGTACAGGTCATCAAAATAGCGACTTTTCTCACTGCTGCAATTCAGTACTATTCAGCACTTAATCCTTTATTATCGTGCTAAGATTAGGTGGAATTGGTGATTGTTATGCTCTGTAGACACATGTTTTCAAACCTGAAGCTGGAAATTGTAGGCAAGTCCTCAGAGGTATTCATACCTACTCCACTGTGGGTATTCACTCACAGTTGAGCACACCCTTTCATTCATGTCTTTGTACTTTCTTTTTTTCTGACACTGCTGCAGCCCCAGACACCATTTGCTTGACTTTCATCTCTGTTAGGTGCTGATCTTCCTTTAGGCACTGGATCAATTTCCAGATACTGGGGTGGCAGGCTCCTATGCAACAGTTAAATCCGCGATGCCACCCCTCAACAGCATTGTTAATTCTTGCAAGCCCTCTCGAGGTGGCCTCATAACAATTCCATTGTTCGAGTGGGAATGCTTCAGTTCTTCATCCAGACCTGCCCCTGCGTTTTCCAACCCATGTAGATTCAAAGTAGTCTAGCAGTGGCTGTAATAATTCTGCATAGGTTGAAAAAAATTCCCACTCCAGCATTGCATCGAAGGTACAAACCACATCTTCTGTTGGGACAAAAGCAAGTGATAGCAACATTCGCAAGTGCAATGAGAAATCAGGGTCTGAGCAATATTTCTCTTGCACTATAGGGTACTTTTGAAACTTGTGCCATATTGCTTGTGCAAAATGAAAGAAGCAGCCACGAAGTTCAGTGTCAGGGAAAGCATAGCAAAATGCAAGACATGAGGACCTCTCAAAGTCCATTAATGCTGTTTCTGGTCTTAAGGTGGAGCACAATGCATGCAGCTGTGTGAACAACCTACTGTATACTGCTGTTGTTCTGCAGCACATCAGCACATACACACACACTGCAGTTAGAACTTGCCCTGCTTTAATGCAATGCACAGTGTACAACTGATCAAATAGTAATGGGCATGATTTAAAAGTGCCATCAAGTAACCAGTCGCTACTGTCCTGCAACATTTTTAAGTTATCAGCTGTTGCAAAGACTAACAGTCTATCCTTTTTCCTTGCCAGTATCAAATATTAGGAATGGCTGTCCTGCCAATGTAATATGGAACTCTTCAGGTATTTCAAGCTCCTCAGTGGAGGCAGGGGTGACTGGACAACCACACTCTACCTGCCTTATCCTTTGTATTGTCTTCTTCATAAGAGGCACAGCAGGCAGACACCCAGTTACAGCATCCGGTGCCGACGTGGTACATTGCACAACTACCTGCATGGTGGACTCTACACTTGATCAAGCTCATTCTCTAACATCGGCCATGACCTTACGCACTCCCACATCACCAGCATCAGGAAAATGTGTGTATTCCTTTACCTGAGCAAGCACCTTATTTCCAGCAGTGTGCATTCTGGCAAGGCAGTGAAACTTATGTACATCTACACAACGCCAGTATACCTTCCTTCCCTTCTCTTTATCTTTTCTGTAGGTGTACCCACAGTACACTGCCAAGGGCTTACCTTTCTGGCTGGTCACCAAATTGAAATCAATACTTAAGCTGAAGGGAATCCGAAGTGTTCCTTTAAATGACCATTGGGCTAAGGTGGGGATAGGGCGCATAGAATTATGGGTACAAGGAAGCAGTTTTGAGAAAAACAAGACATGGATTTTTGGGACAATGGTAATGATAAGGTTAGTACTCAATAGAGACCTATGCAGTGGTAAGTGTGATTTTGATGCATTAGCGATAGATGTAGCGCTATAATGCTAGGTTGCGAACTTGCTGGTCGCCGTTTTTAATTCGCTGTTGTTTCAGTCGCTATTATGCAGTCACAGTTTTAATATGAAACCCCTCCCAATCAGTGGAGTAGTGCTAAATTTTGAAGTGAGTGGTCTCTGGCCATGAACCACGGTCCCCCAACCAGTACGTGGTATGCCCCCCAGAAGCTAATAGGTTTTAGATGCATTCTGGTATATTTTGAGGGTTATTTTGACACTATTTGACTGCTTTTAAAGTCGTTCTCGACTTGTTACAAACAGCCAATATCACTCTAAATAACTAGTTTTTTTTATTTTCTTTAAAAAAAATATTCAAAACTAAAATAATTTCTTGATCAATATCAAGGAGCAGAAACCACATGCATCTGTAATCCAAAAAATTCAGTCATGAAATGTTCACATTGGCAACTTTATTGTACATAGGATTTAAACATGCTGTTAAAAAAAAAAAAAAGGGACCAGACCATTTTGGAGATGAGAGAGGCTATCACTATTTATGAATTTTTTGTCTGTCACTGTGTCTCTTGTCTCACACAAAACTGTAACTATTGGCTAGCAGGTGTCAGTCTGGCTCAGTTGGTAGCACCCCTCTGGCCAGATGGCCGTAGGTTCTAATCCCACACTGGGGTTGGGCTCAAGCCATAAACGTTATGGAGTGGGATCATGAAAGGGTGAGGATCCAACAAAGAGAAATAATAATAGATAGTTACCTGCAGTTTGGTTTTCCACTTTAGCTCCAGTTGTGTCTCCTACCGCTCACTCTGGTGCAATGCCACCTCCACCACTCTCGAGTGCCTCCCACAATACAGCAAACCACCCGTAGCCAGAGGGAGAGGCAGACACACAGATTGATTTTTATGTTTGCTTGCACGCATGTGCAAGAAACATAGTGCCATCATTCGAGTTTTTGTAGGTGTGGCACCCTGTCTTCCAATTCAGTCCGTGTGTTTGCAGGCATGGTCACAGTTCACCAATGAATGCTGCAGCTGTCTATGACAGCAGTTGGAAATGCAGTGCTGTACAGTTCAAAGGGAGAGCACGGCTTCAGTGAGCAGCAATAAGATAGTGCGTATTCATGTGCCCCCCCACACACACATATTGCGTGCTCATGTGCCCCCCTATGCACACACTGTATGGCTAACGGGGGTGCCCAATCCCCGGTCGGCTCTGCTTCGCTCCCCCAACAGAGTTCCAGGTGCCACGCTGGGAGCCAACCCCAGCGTGGCAACAGTCCGTATGGCCGATGGGTGTGCCCAATCCTCCATCAGCTCCACTGCCCCCCCAAACAGCCTTCTAGCTGCCATGCTGGGAGCCCACCCCAGCGTGGCACAAGTCCACGTCATCTAGGGAAAAAAAAACCTGCAAGAAAAAACCTTCCCTCGCTGACTGTCCTGACCCAACCTCCCCCCACCCGTGCCCACCCTCTGCACACCCTGCCTCCCCACACCCCCACCTCACCCCATACTTACCTCCGGAGTCCGGCGCGACAATCTTCGGTGGACCGGGAACACGTCTGCACTCATCAAAGCCGACCGTGAACTGAGGAAATGCGTAAGCTGTATAATGGAAGAAATAGGGTTTTCAACGATGCATAACTCAGGCATTTTTGTGAATTTTTTCACCAAATTTTCAGCATGGGGTTTTTGGGACCCCACCTCATGAATTCTGTCACTGTCATTTGGTTAATCAGCCCGAAGGTGATTTCGCAGTCACTGCGTGGAACCACCTTTTGGGACTGATTTATGAAATGACAGTGTCACAGTTCATGAGGTAGGCCCCCAAAAACCCTATGTTGAAAATTTGGTGAAAAAATTCCCAAAAATGACTGTTTTACGAGCATGCATTGCGCTGCTCCTATGCACGCTGGTAAGTTCGTGAATTTTCAATATTTTCACTCCAGAATTTCAACACTGCCATTTTACCACACCTCCTTATGAGCAGTACAGCTGTCATTTTTCACATCGTGCCCAAAATGTGTTTCCAACCATGTAGCACACAATGGCACAGTCAGTGTGCAAAATCAATGTTCAGGATAGAGTAAGAAATTCACAGTGACACTGATCATGAGCAGAGGTGTTAAAATGGCTATGTTAAAAATTTGGTGAAAAAAGTCCATAAAATGACTGTGTTATGAGTGACCATTGTGCAGTTTCCACGCACCCTGGTAAGTTCATGAATTTCTAATATTTTCAGTCCAGATTGTCGCCACTGGCATTTTTCCACACTTCCTTATGAACAGTACAGCTGTCATTTTCCACACCATGGCTAAAATGTGTTTTCGCACTTCCAGCGCAGAAATGCATGGTCGCTGTGGGAAATCACTGTTCGGAACAGATTAAGAAAATCACAGTGACATTGTTCATGAGCGGAGGTTCCAAAATGCCTGTGTTGACAATCTGCTGTAAAAAATCCCCAAACTAATTGCATTATGGGTGTGCGTTGCAGTTTCTACGCACGCTTGTGACTTCACCAGTTTTTTAATATTTTCACTGCAGAATTTCAGCATTGCCATTTTTTGCACCTCCCCATGAATAGTACAGCTGTCATTTTTCACATCCTGTTCAAAATGTGTTTTCACACCAGTGGTGCCAACTGGCGTAGTTGCTGTGCAAAATCATCTTTCGGCTAACAAACTGATATTGCCACTGTTCATAAGGTGGGAGTCACAAAAAAACATGTTGAAAATTCGGCGTGAAAATGCCAACGAACGCCTGAGGTGTTAGGATTTCCAACCATACAGCCCCACCCTGTAGAGATTGACAGGCATCAGGGGTGTGACTTGGGATTCTCGCCTGTAATGCTTATACCATTCCACACCCTGCAGCCAGTGAGAGGCATCGAGGTGTGCCTTCGACTCTTCGGCCCCAAGGTTCACCCCATTCTCCTATACAGTACCCATCTCACCGTATTTCCTGATGGAATGGGGTGAGCATAAGGGCCAAAGACCCCAAGGCACACCGTGACACTTGTCGGTGTCTGCAGGGTAGGGTGTGGTGAAATGGCGTGGCCGTTACGCCTGATGACCCAAAGGCACACCCCAATGCCTGTCAGTCTCTGCAAGATGGTGGTGGTGTTGTCTTCAGTTCAATACTTCGCTGCCATTCCTATTATGCAGCTCTCTAACGCCTACACTACCAATGCCAATGCCAGCAAGCAAACATTCGGTATTGACAAATGCTTGCTAATTTAGAGTAGCACCCCTTCTGAGCCTGTCCCAAAGACTGAAACCTTCTATATTTTATATCTTGAGGGAGTCACCTGGCATCCTATCAATTAAACACCTCCCCCTCCATTGCTTAACTTGCAGCTAGGACATCCATTACTTTTTTACTTTCAACAAGAAAAGAAGGTTTACACAAATGTATAAAACTCTGGCCAGACAATACACTGCACGCAAACTGCCCATAATTAGGTGTGTCAGAGGAGAGAATCTGGAGAGAAAGTAGAAAATGTACTCCCTGAGCTAGACCATAGGCCCTTCTGTCCAAATCGTCCCCCCAAGCTACAAAAGCAGACCCTGTGCTCCAAACACACATCCCCCAAGCCAGACCAAGAAGCCCATCTCTCCACGCCCCCTAACCAAACCGCACTAGCAGCCTGTGTAGTCCCAAGTCAGTTCTTCTGGCTGCTGAATTGAAGGGGGGAGGGGGAGTGAGGTGAGAGCAAACCAGTTTCCAAATACAAACTAAGACAAGGATGATAAACAGGATGCAAACAAGAAAATTAGAAAACAAAGTGTTGCACTACAAACTATTAAAAGCACATGTTTCAGACAATCTTTGGACAACATATCACTTTTTTAACAATCTTAATGAGTTAGAGTCAGACCAAGATGGTCTGGTTTTGGAAGTTAAGAGCTGGAGGTGGAAAGTTTGGAGCACTGAGTCTGCTGTTCTGGCTAGGGCATTCCTCAAGCCAAATCACAAAATGTCCAGTGATAGCATACTCACCAAAAACTATACAGACTGCAGGACAAGTGAGGCAATTTTCTTCTACTCACTCACAGAGTATTCGCTGTTCCTCAGTGTAGAATAAATGCTAACAGTAGCAGTTACAGCAGTCTGCTCACCATAAGCTCCAACCGTAGCCCCAGCTCTTCAGCTCTAATGAGCCTTCTTCATTTGAAGCACCTGTCAGGGAGAGCCCAAGCCTGACCAGCAGGTCCTGTGCTCCAATCCCCCTTCCCCTCAACCACCACAAGAAGCAGTACCCTTAATCTGGAACCAGAGTGGGATATATCAGTTTGTGAGCTGCTGGTCAGCTTGGCCCCTAGCTTTTAAAAACTGGTAGCCAGATCAATATTTTTTAATGTTCATCATTTAAAAAAAAAATCAAAAATCACTTCCATGGAGCCCATTTGCTGGTAACTTTTTAAATCTGGTAGCCAAACAAAATTTTTTAGTGGCCATTGGCTACCTGATTTGTCTCACCCTGTCTGGCATACGGGTACTCTTCAATCAAAAACACTTCCAAGACTATGGCCCTCTACCCCAAAAAAGCTCCATTTTCAGCTGAACTGTTAATCTCCATGCCCATGACTGCGCAAGGTCCACATGCATTTTAACATCCCTAAACATAATTTTTAAATCTCAGTCCCCACTCCCACACACAAATGCTATCCACTCAGCTTTTGAAGTGAAGGGCCATGGTTGATGGGAGCCTTGGAGTGAAGGACCAGTTTCCCTGGCTTGGTTGCTCCTCAAGACAGACCAACAGACCATTCACTCCAAAATAACCCCCAAGCCACACCAGTAGTATTTTCACTCCAAGTACCCCCCCCAGCTACACCAGTAGGCCCTTCACTCCACCCCCAAACAACCAGGAGGTCTATCCATCCAATCCCCTCCTCCAGCCACACTAACAGGCAAGATCCCAAAACCAGACCAGCAAGCCTTAAGCTCCAGCCCCCCGCACAGACAACACCAGCAAGCACCATTACTTCCACAACACCCAGCACAACTCCCCAGTGACACCAGTAAACCC
This sequence comes from Neoceratodus forsteri, assembly GCA_016271365.2. Classification (NCBI taxonomy): domain Eukaryota; kingdom Metazoa; phylum Chordata; order Ceratodontiformes; family Ceratodontidae; genus Neoceratodus; species Neoceratodus forsteri. The sequence goes on from CM028137.1 coordinate 803,741,260, forward strand.
TTCACTCCAAACTCCCCCACTCCCATGACAAGCCAGGAGGCACATTACTCCACTTCTCCCACAAGTCACACCAACAGGCCAGGTTCCCAAGTTGGACCAGCTCCATTTGCTTCAAGCTTCCCCTTGTAGGCCCTTCACTCCACCTTCCCCCAACCAAGTAGGAGGTCCATCGATCCAAGCCCCCTTCCCCCCAAGCCACATTCAGGTTGGATCCCAAAGCTAGACCAGCAAACCTGGCTTCAGCTCCAAGCCCCCCAGCACACAGTGCTAACAGGCACCATTATTTCCACAGTGCTGCCCCACAACACAAAATCCCAGCCACACCAGTATGCCCTTCACTTCAAACCCTCTCCACCAGACAGAGCAGGAGGCCCATCACTCCACTTCCCCCACAAGCCACACCAACCGGCCAGATTCCCAAGCCAGACCAGCTCCTCTAGCTTCAATCTCCCCCCCCCTTAGGCCCACCACTTCACCACCTTCCCACCAACTGACCAGGAGGTCCATCAATCCCATCCCCCACCCAAGCAGGGCTAGCTTTACAGTTTTGGGGCCCCAGTGAATTGATGGCTCTGGGGCCCTAAATTTCTGGAGAACCATGATATGCCCCGATATACACACAGTTATCAGTATTGGCTCGGTAACACCTGACAAGTCAGAACAAGGAAAGGCATCTTAGAAAATTTTGTTTATATAAAATATTGCACATTACTAGGAAAGGAATATTGCACACTATGACTTTACATATGCGTGCAAGAAAGGCACACCAAGCCAGGGTTTGTTTCTCAACAGTGTAATGCCCCATAATAGTGCACTACAGTGTCAGTACCGGGTAGTAACCTAAGTTCCTGGTGTGAGACTAGAACCCATGACCTTCCTATCTTCAAGCCCTAGAGAAAAGCATACCAACAGAACCACTAACATGGTACTTTCTTTGTTGAATCAAGACTCAGTAGTGAATCATCTCCTTTTTTTTTCTGGATCATTAGTGAAGTAAGGCTTTAATATGTTGCCCTTTTCAAACTAGGATACTCATTCGAAAATATAGACATGTCAGGTAGCTGAGGGCTTATAGTTTTCAATCCCATGTTACTGCACATTATCATATTCCAAAATACAGTTTCTGTAATAGCAGTGCTCAGTGTTTTTTTAAGGTACATAACACAACAACAAATTCCACATGAAACAAACAACTAAGCATACCAGTTTGCTCATGAATACATGCACCACCGCAGCTTTCTTCAAAATCAAGCCACAACAAAATTAGATATCAAGACAGGCCGAGGTAAAGATCTTCTTGGATCCGTAAAATTCTAAAGCCTATTTCAACACTATAGGATTTAATATGTAGAAAAGGGGCCCCATGTGTGCTGTAAGTCTCTCTGTTCCTGATAATGATCTGACAGCTCAGGAGCAGACTGGGTCGGGGTGGGGGGCAACCATGCAGCAAAGGTATCTGTTGGATGAGGGCAAGGGATACAGTTTATTTTTTATTTATTTATTCATGCAATCTTGGATTACAATACCTTTGAGCGGGGGACTGCTCTTTTACAAAGGTTCCACATCATAAAGTGTGGTTATACATACATTGTGGGTTTAGGAGTATCTAGCTAGGTGAGTAAACACAGACAAAAATACATTGTAAATAGGAAACAGAGATGGTTTTAACACTAGGATAATTTAGCTAACAGTAGCAGCCTAGGTGGCATTGTCAGGTAAAAGACAGTAAGCAGCTATCCAGAAAGGAGAGTAGGGGGCACTGAGTGGGGGGGGGGCATGACGACTATTAAGGGGGAGGTGGAAGAGGAGAGTGCAGAGTATTGGAGGCCAAAAATGGGTACAATTCAGGGTAGAAAGACAAAGTAGGAGTAGCGAGGAGATGGTAATAACCTGAAAGGTGAATAAGACCGAGGTTAGAAGTGGGTATGTGTGGAGTAATTAGAAAGTACAGTCACAGGAGCTTTTCTTCAGTAGGTGTTGTCTTAGCTTGGTCTTAAAAGCCCCAGTCTCTGCATGGCGTTATGTTCAGTGCCGAGGTTATTGAGCCAAAGTGGTGCCCGGTAGGCATATGACCTCTGACCTTGGGAGGTTCTGCAGCGAGGGATGGTGAGAACCTGATGGTCAGAGTTCCTGGTGTGGTGTGGGACTGTGAATAAGCATAATAGGCTTGTGACTCCAAGAGGCTGAAGTCCGAGTAGTGATTTTTTAGCTAAGAGGCAGGTTTGGTATTGTATCCTGTTTTCAAGTTGCAGCCACCTGGCTTGCTCATAAAGGTCACATGTGTGCGTTAGTCAGGGTGAATTGGTGAGCAGTCTGTAGGCTTTGTTTAGGGCTATTGCTATTCTATGTATTGAGGTGGGAGTGGCTGAGCTGTATATGACCAATCCATAATCGATGACGGAGACAACTGTGCTATGGATTGCGGTTTGGAGTGCTACAGGTGTTAGACATTTCTTGTGCCTGTGCAAAAGCCCAATTCTTATGTTGACTGTTTTGGCCACATTCTCAATGTGTTCTGCATAGAAGAGGGAACAGTCAAGCATAACCCCCAGGTACTTGAATTGCTCCACTTGTTCAATTGAAACCCCAGCGCAGTTAGTGATGTTAAGGGATGCTGCTTTGTGTTTGGTTCTAGCACTGCTAAAAAGCATTACTTTTGTCTTTTTATAGTTCAGAACTATCTTGTGAGCTCTGAACCAATCTTCAGTTTGTTTAAAAGCGTGTTGTAGCTGATAGTTTAGGCTGTGAGGGTCACATTGAAAAGTAAAAATAACAGCATCATCTGCATAGAGAAGTATCTGTTGGTCACACGATCGAGGTAGGTTATTTAGAAAGATGCTGAAAAGGAGGGTTCCTAGGATTGACCCCTGGGGAACCCCACAATGAACTGGCAGGGGCCCTGATGTGATGTTTCCAATCTTTACCTGTTGGTAATGATCAGCTAGATAGCTTTTGAACCAGTTAGTAGCGGGGTTAGAGAGGCCTATCGAGGTGAGTTGTTGAAGTAGTAGGGAGTGACTGACCATATCAAAGGCCTTTGTTAGATCAATAAAGGCCGCGCCAACAAGGTTACCCTAGTCCAGTGAACTGTGTATGCAGTTGGTGAACTCCAGAAGAGCTGTGGAGGTACTGTGCCCTTTCCAAAATCCATGTTGATCTGGACACTGAATGTTGTATTTATTAAGGTATTCAACCAGCTGGTCTGAGACTATGTGCTCCAGTTCTTTTGACAGTAGTGGAAGGATAGAAACAGGTCTGTAATTGACATGCAGTGCCCAGTCACTGCTCTTGTGCAGGGCTGACTTCCAAGCTTGGGGGAACTGAGCCAGATGCAGGGATAAGTTCAGCAGTTTAGTAATGGGAGCTAGGATTTCATCAAGTGCATGGAAATGAATTTGAGGTTGAGTGTGTCGTTGCTTTTCCTGGATTTTCCAAGTACCTTACGAATGTACTTTCTTGCTTGGTTGTAGTTGACAGATTTGAAATAGAAGGGAGGGGGGATGTTTGAGTGGGTCCTAGGCTTTGGCTTGAGCTTGGGTTGGTTTCTTCAAAAAAATTTGTCAGAAGTACACTGTTAAGGTCAGTAAATGCTTTGTTAAACATGTTGGCAATAGTCAGGGGGTCAAGGGTAGGGGCACCATCGATGTTGAGCATTCTTGACTTTCCCTGTTATATCTTTTAGGTTATTCCAAAAAGACTTGCGGTTTCCCCATGATGTTTACAATGCCTCCCTAAAATGTTTACTTTTGGCAGAGCGGATGGTTCGGGTGCAGTCATTCCGTAGTCTTCTGTATTCCTGGAAGTCTGATTGCTTGCCAGAGTTCTGTGCCCTATGCCACCAGTTGTCCCTGTTTTTTATGCAGCCTATTAAGTTTGGTGTGATCCAGGAACTGTATCTTCCACGGATCTTTGTCCTCTGCACTGGGGCATGGCAGTCATAAGCAGCATTGAATTGTTTGATGAAGTACTTGAGTGCAGTGTCCATATCCTCCACTGTGTCAAGGGGGCTGCAGTCAGTGTTGCGTAGCTGCTCCTTAAGGTACTCCAGGTGACCCCTTTTTAGTTTATGATTAGAGATTATTTGGGGGGGTGTTGCATTGAATTTGTTGGTCCAGCTGCAGGTTATGGGAGAGTGGTCACTCAGTGAGTCTGGGTGGACTGTCACGTTGGAGATACGATCCAGGCGGTTTGTGAGGATCCAGTCAAGTAATGTGCTAGATCCAGTTTTATAATTTATTCTGGTGGGTGAGTCAATGAGTTGAGTAAGATGCAGTGCAGCTATAGTGTCCTTATATGTGCCAGTCGGTGGTGCCAACCAATTGATATTGAAGTCCCCTAGAATGATGGATTTGGAGTTGAGGTGCTGACATCTGATAACCTCCATGAGTTCTTCGTATCCTGGAAATTTCACCTCAGGAGGGATGTATACAGTAAGTATAGATAGTGCTTTATTGTGGGCCCCCAACAGGATTTTTATGGTGAGAATTTGTGCAGTACTGGTAAAGTGGGATAATGGAAGAGCAAACCGCTTTACTGAGTCTTTAATGTATAACGCACAGCCCCCTCCTCTTTTTTAGATCCTGTCATTCCTGAATAGTGTGTAACCAGGTATCAAGACAGCAAAATGCGGTGTTTTTGGAGTGAGCCATGTCTCAATGACTGCGAGTATGTCAGGGTTATGTTGTAATGTCCAGACTTGCAAGCAGTCTATCTTTTTGAGTAGACTGCAGATATTTATGTTGGCGAGTGTAATTGTTCCTTCCTTATTATTGTTGCTTGACAATGCGACCCCAGCTGGTCCAGGATTTGCGTGTACATTGCCAGAGTAATCCATGGTAGAGCTGAGGTGGCGGCACTTGGGTGGTCTAACAAGCACACCAGGAGGAGATGGCAAAGGAAAAATGCTGATGGGTAAATTACATCCGGAGGAAATGATGAGCTGTTGAGATCCAGGGTCACATAATATGTTAAAATTCCTGAAAGGTGATAAACTGTGGCCTGGGCATATGCAATGTGTGAAATCCTTTTATCTGTATGTTTCCGTTGATTTTCAAAGTCCTCAGAGACAAGTACAATACCCTGGGAGCAGGTCAGACAGAAATGTTGATTCAGTCACAAAGTGTGTTTAATTCCTTTGTTCTTTAAAGTCTACGAGTGCAGCTGCTTTAGGAGTGGTCAGATGAAGATGTTGAAAATCTTGATTCAGTTGCAGGACCCAGCATCACCATGTTTGTAAGACTAGTTGTAAGACATATGCTTCCTTGGGGAGGTTTCAAGAAAGTTGATTTAAAATTACAAAGCTGATATCTGGTGATGATGTTTTGCAGAAATTCAGTCCAGGAGACTTTCACCGATGTTGTGTGCAAGAATGGCACAGTATAATCCAAGCAAAAAACATGTAAATGAATAAAAACTAACCTACAGACACAGACAAGCACAAACAGCCACCCACTCAGCCCCAGGAGGAGGAGCTCAGTTAATTAGGACATGCCAGTTAACTAATTTCACACTGTAGCTCTTTTATATCAGGTAAAGCAATGGATGGTTTGGACTTCAATGTGAGCTGTTAAGTGTTTTGGGGTAACTGTCAGAAAATAGTTAGGGAGGTGAAGGGCTGCAGGCCTTTTTTTGTCCTGCTCAGTACTGGCTGGTACAAACAGCAGTTAACTAAGTGTATAGGTCTAAGGTCAGAAGTATGGCAGCTAGGATTCAATGCAAAGAAGTGCAAAATAATGCACCTGGGAAACAAAAACCCAGGGGAAGAATACACAATGGGTGGGAGGTAGTAACAACAACAAAGAGGAAAGGGACTGGGGGTAATCATATCAGATGACCTTAAGGTTAGCAAGCAATGTGAGAAGGCAGTAGGGAGGGCGGGGGTATACTGGGATGTATAGGAGAGGCATCATCAGCAGAAAACAGGAAGTTGTTATCTCTCTGTACAGACAGTTGGTGAGACCCCATCTGGAATACTGTGTCCAGTTCTGGAGACCCCATCTCCGTAGGGACATAGACAGGATAGAGGCAGTCCAGAGGAGGGCAACTAAAATGGTGCAGGGTCTGCAAGAGAAGCCGTATGAGGACAGACTAAAGGAGCTTAATATGTATACCCTTGAGGAAAGAAGGAAGAGGGGGGACATGATAGAAACTTTCAAATACCTCAAGGGAATCAACAAAGTCCAAGAGGGTAGCATCTTTCAGAAAAAGACCTGCAAGAACAAGGGGACACAATTTAAAGATAGAAGGAGGGCGGTTCAGGGGCAATGTGAGGAAGTATTATTTCACAGAGAGGGTAGTGGATGCATGGAACACCCTTCCTGAGGAGGTTGTGGGTCTAAAACTGTGGGAGAATTCAAGAATGCATGGGACAGACATAAGGCAATTCTTGTGGGGGGTAGGAAGAAATAGGCTGTTGGTTAACTAGGATCTACGGCCTATCCTGCAGGTAGGGAAATGGGTAGACTAGATGGGCCTAGCGGTCCTTATCTGCCGTCAAAGTCTATGTTTCTATGTATATGGCTATGAGGAGTGCAGGGTCGAAGCCTCCTCTCAAAACAAAGCAAGGGGACAGCACTCCGTTGAGCCCCCCCAGGACTACACCTTTACTCCCAACCATGCAGATTGGCATCCATTGTTAGAATCAATTCTGGGAGGAGTTCCAACAGAACCCCTTTGCACAGATTCTGCACACTCACCCACCAACTCAGGGAGTGTCATAGCTGAGGTGAGAGGGAGATTCTGGCTTGATAATCTTCTGTGTTGGATCCCAGGCTGTAAGTGATCCCATTGGAAGGGGCCCCATATAAGAGAGCCAATGGGACTAGGTCTATCGCTGCTGCCAAGAGGCCCAAGATGCATAGCAGGCTGAGGGTAGCGGCTGATAGCTGAGTGCTGAGCCCCTGAATTTCTGTCAATAAAGACTCCTTTTGGGAAGTCAAGAGGTAACCTTCCCTTGTTTCATGTAGAAGACTGCCCCCAGTTGTTCTAAGGTTTGAGATGGCTTGAGAGAGCATTTCTCCCAGATCGCCACCCACCCATGGAACTTGAGCATCTCCAGAGTCCTGAGCACTGACTTCTTCACCAAGGGCAATGTCAGTGCATGAATAAACAGGTCACCATAATGAGAAACATGATGCACCACCAGGACTATCGGCACCTTCAAGAAGACCCTGGGGCTGTTGCAAGTCCGAAGAGAAGCACCTGTACTGGGAATGTTGGCCCAGTATAGAGAACCTAAGGTACTCCTGGTGAGACTGATGAATGGAAATGTGAAGACAGGCCTCTGTCAGATCTATAGGAGCTAGGAAGTCTCCCGGCTGAATAGCTAGGGTGAATGACCTTAGGGATGCCATCTGAAGGTCATGAATTTTAAGTGCTTCATGAATTTGCATGTCATCCCTGTGCCGAGGCCATGCTAATCTTCCCTGTATTGTTACAGTTTTAGTATATGTACTGCTGAAGTGAACACTTGTTCAGATGTTTTAGATCCAAGATGGGCCTGAAACCCCCTGATTTTTGGGGAATTATGAACTAGATCGAGTAGAAACCCTGATCTTGTTCGCTTGTCGGAACTGGCACAAAGGCTCTGACTGAAGGAGGCAGTTCAAGGTCTCTGACACCACCTGTCTCTTGCAGCGTCCTGGGAGACCAGGGATAGCAGAAAACATCCCCTTGAGGAGATTGCTAGCATTCTGTGGGATAACCCAGGTCTAGAATTTCCAAAACCCAGGCATCTTACTTTGTTTTGGCCCATCTAGAGTAAACTTCCTGTAGTCTTCCATCAAGGAAGGAGGGCAGGGATGGGCCTGTGTTGCCACATAGGGAGGTACTAGGCTTTTTGAGTTGGGCTCCCGGCATGGCATTTGGCCAGGGCTCCTCTATTACTAAAGCCCTTGTTACCTGAGGGGCTCCTCTATTCTCTGATTACCAAAGTACTTTTAAATAGCATCCATACCAGAAACAAACAACAAGCCTCCCTCAAAGGGAAAGTTAAACAGCTTAGATTCTGAAACTTGATCAGCGGCCGAATGCCTAAGCCATATGCCCTGCATAGCTGAAACAATGTGGTAGGCTGAACAGGCCAATCTACACAAATTCTCCACTGTAGAAACCCCTAGAAACATAGAGACCATGGCAACCAACTGCAAAATGCTTGCTCCTTCCAAATCAGGAGGAACAAAACTGCCTAGAGTAATGACCCACAAGTTCAAGGCTCTGGTAATGAAAAGGAGATGTAAGAAGGACATCAGTTTTGTGGTGTTAGAGGGGAAAACCCTCCTACACGTGGCATCCACCCATTTGTTGTAGAACTCTGTTAAGGCCAGATAGCCTTCAATAAGCAGGAAGGTGTGTTTGACCGAATAATAGATAGCCTTGTCCACCAGTGGAGGCTTCTCACCTGCAAAATGTATCCTCTAAAATGGAAAAGCCACGCCTTCGGTTTTGGAAGAAACTTTCTCTGATTCACACTAGCCAATTCTTGCTCAATAATTTGGTCACAGTGAAGAAAACTCGGAAAACACTTTGGAGCAGAGGAGGATGCAGACAGAATCAGATTGACATCCACCATCTCCATGGACAGTTCGACCTTAAGCTGAAAGGATCTACATGCCTCAGCTATCAAAAAGACAAGGACTTGTCAAACAGGGGAGGAATTGGAATCCTTCATATAGGCTCTGTCCACTCCCTTTCCTGTTCCTTCTCCTCCTCCTCCTCAGAGGGGAGACATTCTCTTCTACAGAGAGCAACTTTTTTTTTGTAAAGGTCAGAGCTTCCCTAAGATCTCTGAAATTCTCATCTTGACCTTAAAGTAGTCAGGGTCAGGATCTGCCTGCACATCTCTCTCCGCAGTCTTTCTCGCTGCAATGCATCTGGATGTGCCTATGTGGGCCCTCCTGAGCTGAGGGGTCCAGATTGGGGTCACGTGTATCTGCTGGGATGTCCTGTGGAACATCAGGGCCCAAAAGCTTGCCCAGGAGCTATAAAAGTGATTTTCATCATTCTGCTTGCCACAGCCGACTGAAGAACCATGTGCCCTCTCCCCAGCTTGGAGGACCGGCTGGGGGGAAACCCAAGGAATATTACATACGAAAATATGAAATTGCCAGCAGAGACAGGCCTAACAGTCTATCTAGTCTGCTCGAATGTGAAGCTCTTCAGTCTTTCAGTCTGCAGCTTTTCCCCCTTGCCTACCCCCCTTGATTTTGCCCAGTTATCCTTCACTCCCACCCCCTGCCTCCCTCCATGGCTTGAACCCTCCCACTGATCTTGTCCCACCCCCTTTTTAAGCTGTCTACCATCTGCAGGGATATCACCTCCTCTGGCAGCACATTCCACCCTGCCACCCCCCTTTCAGTGAAATAGTGCCTCCTTCCAACTTCAGACTGTACCCCCTGGTTTTCCTTACACCTTTTAATTTGAAAATACTTCCGGTGCTTACTCTGTTCATACCCTTCAGGTACTTGAAGGTCTCAATCATATCCCCTCTCTCCCTTCTGTCCTCCAGGGAATATATTTTGAGGTCTCTCAGCCTCTCGTCATAAGGTTTATCTCCCAATCCCAGAATCATTTTCATTGCCTGTCACTGTACCCCCCTCCAATAGCTTGATGTCCTTTTTCAAGTAGGGACACCAGTAATGTATGCAGTACTCTAAGTGCTGCCTCACCAGCAACCTATACAGAGGCAGGATGACTTCCCTGCTCCTAGAGGTAATTCCCCTTGCGATGCACCCCAGAATTTTGTTGGCCTTTGCCACTGCCTTCTTGCACTGAGCTGATTGTTTCATTTTCCCTGTCACCAGTACACCCAGATCCTTCTCCTCCTTTGACTTAGATAACTGCAGTCCCCCAAACAGTAACTATTTCCAGGGTTCCTGGCTCCCAGGTACATGACTTTGCACTTTTTGGCATTGAACCCAAGTTGCCATGTGTTAGATCATTCCTCCAGTTTTGGCAAAACCTCCTGGAGTACTGTACTTCCTGGCCCTACATCAACCTCCGTACAGATCTTGGTGTCATCGGCGAAGAAACTGATCATACTCATTATCCCTTCTGCGATGTCGGCAATGAAAATGATAAACAGCACTGGTCCCAGCACTGAGTCCTGTGGAAACACACTTGTTACCACCCTGGGCTCAGATACCACACTCCCAAATACTACCTTCTGCTGTCTATCCTGTAGCCAACACCTGACCCATCTAACCAGTTTTCTCCCAGCTCCCAGGTTGCTCAATTTGCTGGTCGGCCTATCATGCAGCACCAAATCAAAGGCCTTGCTGAAGTCCAGGTATAGGACATCCACTGTATGACCCTTGTCCAGTGTCCATGTAACCCAATCAAAAAAGTCCAACAGATTTGTGTGGCAGGATCTGCCAGAGACAAACCCGTGTGCTGTCCTGAAGATCATTATTCTCCAGAAATTTTACCAGACTTTCTTTGAGGATAGTCTCCATTAGTTTTTCCACAATTGAAGTTAGGCTGACTGGTCTGTAGTTCCCTAACTTGTCCTTGGGCCCACTCTTATGGAGGGGCACCACATGCACCACCCTCCAGTTTCTGGGTATGCATCCTGTTTCCAGACAGGTGTTGAACAGGTCCACCAACAGCCCTGCCAGGACAACTGCCAACTCTTTCAGTACTCTTGGATGAATAAAGTCCATCCCAGGTGCCTTATCAACCCTCAGGGACTTAAGACCCTCCAATACCCTTCCCTTGGTGATTTCCCCCATCTGTAATCTCCTCCCTCCTCATTCCCACCCTGTCTTTCCCCTTAGGTATGGGCCCATCGTTCTCTTTGGTGAATACCGAACTGAAGTACTCATTGCCTGCTCTGCCCCCTTTTCCGCACACCCACTGCCATTCTTGATCCTAACAATCTGATTCTTACTCTTTCTCTTCTCCCTTATATACCTAAGAAATCCTTTTCACCTTCTTTGATCCCCAGGGCCAGCCTCAGTTCCCTCGACACCTTGACTGCCCTTACTGTTCAACTCACTTACCTGGATTTCCTCACGTATTCTTCCCTGTCCTCTTCCCTGTTGTATCTTTTGTAGATTCTAAATGCAGCCCTCTTTTTCCTCACCCTCTCCCCACTCTCCCTGTTCATCCAGCTCAGCTTCTTGGTCCTGGATTTTTTGCTCTGGCTCTTGACACATGTGCTAGTGGCCTCAGTTGATCCCAGCTTGATGATTGCCCATTTTTGCTTGGCATCCATGTTTTGGGCAGATTCTAGCTATGTGCCCTTCTAGTATTCTACCCATCCTGCCAAAGTCTGCCCTTTTAAAGTCCAGGACCTTAGTCCTTGTAGTGGTTTCCTCCTTACCTAGATTGATTGAGAAGCACACTGTGCAGTGGTCACTTCCCGACCGGGTTTCCTTCACCCCAACCTCCCTGACTTGCTCCTCATCCTCCAGCACCAGGTCCAGGATGTACCCCTCCCTAGTTGGGTCTGTTACCTTTTGTGTCAGGAAGCTGTCCTGGAAGACTTCAAGGAGGATCTGCTCCCTGGCACATGAGGTAGCCGGGATGCTCCAATCCACCCCTGGTGGATTAAAGTCCCTCACCAACACAGTGCTCCCTTTGCCACTGAGCATCTTTAACTGCTCCCCCAGCTGATTTGCCACTAACAGGTTGAGGGGCCTGGATCCGATGGCGGATGCCTCCACCCAGAGGTCAGGGTTTGCAATAGTTAAACTAACTTGGTCACAGCCCTCTGGGACACTGCAGCCCCCTTTTCTTCCCACTAGTGGCCCACACAGTATATCAGAATTACCTTCACAGTATACACTTACCCCAGGACTGGTTCAGGCACTGGGACCCCTGTAAAATAAGAAGATACAGTGCAACAATCACAGTACAATACTTTAACATAGACAAATACTTCAGGCAGTATAACTTTGCTGAAACAAGCAGCTCTGATTTATTTAGGGGATATAACAAGGACAGGGAAATCAGATTAATTAGCTTATCACTTTACTCATCTACCTATGGCTCTGTGCACAGGCCTATCCCTACCAGTTACTGTCCCTGGGTACCCAAGCCCTAGTGGCCAGTCCAAACCATGGCAGCTGGTGGGGCCCTTTCACACAGAGAAAAGAAAAATTAGTTAAACAGTCAGCGGTACAGTAATTCCATTTGGATTCAATGTGGCAATTCAACAGGAGCGACCCTGAATTAGTACTCATGACCTCCAAACAAGATAGGGTCCTTCAACATCAGCAGGGCTACTCTTGAGCTCCCGAGACTCCTCACATTTATATGACAAACTGCAACAGGCAAAAGTCCTTTAATGGCAGCAGGATTCACTTGAGCTACAAGCCTCTTCACACATTTATATGGTAAACAGTAACAGGCAAAGTCCTTTAATGGCAGCAGGATTCACTTGAGCTACACAAGCCTCCTCACACATTTATATGGTAAAGGAAAGTACTATACCAGGCAGGCTGCTTCTCTATCCCGATCGCAATTACTGCACAGTACCCGGGAGAACACACAGCAGATTCAGTTCCTGACAGACCGAGCGCAATTCAGCAATTTCTCCAGTCTTCTATAGGGTGAGCCTGGTTTCTACTCTTCAGATATCCTTTGATTCTCTTCACAGGACGGATTCAGTCCTAAAAAGCAGTTACATAAGCTGCAGACTGGAACTCGGGGCCTTACACATGTTTTCCGACTAAAACTGCACACCGAAAAAGCACAGGGCTCCTTCCCTCTTCACTGCCAGAGCTCAACTGAAACTCCAGCAGACAAAACCGGGCACTTCCTTTGAGTTCCTCCCAGTTCTTGGCTGGATTGGCTGTCACTCACAATAGACTGCCCCTGTTGGTCCAAAAAGGTGCCGAAGTCCAAACTACATCTCCCAGAGTCACTGCCCATACAATCCTCTTGTGGCTGGCTCAGATTACGAGTCCAAGTTCTGATTCGTCCAAGGCACCATTTTAGAGCTACCTTAACCCACACTGATTGGTCCAGTTCAGCAGTTCAAAACTAGAATGGGAACTAGGCAAACACAGTTCTGACTGCAAAGAAAGCAGGTTAGACAAACTGTATTTTCATTATTACTCTAAATGATTTCTGGCAAACAGTTACATCTTTCAGATAGGTTCCTTTGCACTCCTAGTGACTGCAAAAATGGAGTGAATTGGCAGCAGCTCAGTGGTACTCAAGCAGAGAAGCACACAGTCCCCCATACAAACTAATTATGTCTGCAAGCAGACAGCTCTTAAAGAGACAGTACCAGAGGCTCTAAAAACACTCACTGATAAATGGCTTAAATGCCAAACACCATTCAGGCTTGGAGCATTCAAGCAAGCTCCTGGAAGTCTTTTGGGAACCCCCATTTGCAGGGGGTTACACTTGCTACCCCTCAGGTTTTATAGATGCACCCATATGGCATCCACCCTGCCTTCCTCCCCCTCCTCCCTATTACACCTTATCCCTTCCCTAACATAGATGGCCACCCCCCCTTCCCTTTATCTTTCTGGTATAGCTTGAAACCTGGGATGGCTAGGTTCCAGTCATGGTATGAGGTTGCCCATGTTTCTGTGATCGAGGCTATGTCTACCTCCCCTTCCACCATCAATGCCTGCAATTCTGCCATCTTGCTAACCGGGCTCATAGCATTCAATAATAGCACTCTCCATTTTGATATACTGTGTTCTGCACCTTTACCCTCCCTTCCAGTTCCCCTCTTGTTTGAATTTGGCTCCTGCCTTTCTGTGGGGGGAGGCCAAAGGACCCCTTCTCCTGGTGAATTCCCACCCCTTTGCCCCTCCTCCTTACCTAGTTAAATTATCATTTTCTTTGATAAACTCCCCTAACCTATGCTTCAGCACCTGTGAGCCTTCTTTACTAAGGTGCAATCTATCCTCTGCATACAGGTCTGTGTTCTCTCACTTGTTGCCCCACCCTCCCACCCCTCAATCCATACCCCTTGGATCCACTCCATTCCTTCAGCCATTTTTGAATTCAGTGATTTTCTGCTTCCTGGCTGTACTCACTCTTGGCACTGGTAGGATTTCTGAGAAAGCTACTGATCTTCCACCCATACTGCATAGTTTCCCCAGGTCCCTGAAACTGTCCTGCACCTCCTCTATCCTTCTCCACTCCCTGTCATTCATGTCAAGGTGTACCACATTGTGTGGTTTCCCCCTACCTTCCTCGCACATCTGCTAATATGCCATCCCACTCTGCCCGCTGTCATGCCTGGCATGCACTCAACCCAAATGCTGCTTTTCCTGGTGCCCATTCTACCCCATCTTGCACCCTTAAGTATCGAGTCCCCCAGAATGACCTTCCCTCCTTTATCTTTTCACCCTCCTGCTGCCTGTTAATCCTCTGCCCCGCCTTGATCTCCCCCTCCTTCCCCCCCACCTCGGTACCCCTGTGCCTTCTCTAAGCCATGTATGTCCCCTATTCTTTCCCCTGTACCACTTGTGCCCAGACTATCTGATTCCACCCTCGTACCCTTCTTCTTCTGCCTAACTCCCCCTTACCTGTGCTTGCCTTCCCACCCCTTTCCCTAACACACCCCCTTGCCACTGGCTCCCTGTGTCCTCACTGACCTGTTCTCTTCCTCTTCCTTGTTTTCTCCCTTCCCCCCTGTGCTATCCTTTCCAGGACTGTCTGCTGCACCCCCTGTCTGTTCTTAACCTGCCCTTCTCTCCCACCTCTAGTACCTGCTGCTTCACCACCTTCCTCCTGCCCTCCATTGCATCCGCTGCTGCCTGGGTAACCTCTTTTGTCTTCTGCCTCACTGTTGTATCCCTTACCCTTTGTAGTGCCCTCCACCCTTCCCTTCTCTGTAGTTTCTCTCCCGGCCCCTTCCTACTCTTCCAGGCTGGCTAAAACAGAGAATCTATTCCTATTGTCATTCTTCCTTCTCTGAGCTACTCCAGCCACCCCCTCTGTGACTTATACCCTTGCCCCAGTTCTTATCTTACCCTGGTGCTTGACCACTCTCCAGTCATCAGTGCCTGCTCCCAGCTGCTCCTGATTTTCTGCCCTTCTTGTTCCCCCAACTTGTCTGTCCTTTTCTTTGCTGCTGCAACCTCTGGTGTCTGCCTCCTTAGGTCCCCTTTTCCTTGGTGTTCTCCCCATCCCTGTCCCCCCATCTATCCAGCTCCCTTCTCAGCATCCAAGCTCCTTCCTAAGTTGTATCAACTGCCTACAGCCCCCTGCCCTCCATGCAATCCCCAAGAACATGGCTGTCCCACATCCATTACAACTTACCACCCATCCCTCCTGACTGCCCACAAATACCTTCCCTCCCCATGCCTGCTTACTGGCCCACTCCCTAGGACCCCCCATCCTCCTTGGACTCCTGCCATCTGGTATATTGTCAGTGTCAGTGTCTCAGTAGGTAGCACACTCACCTCTGAGGCCGGGAGATCAGAGGGCTGTGGGTTCAGTTCCCACATCTGGCACTTGGGTTAATATCCTAGTACTGACACTGTAGAGCAGCATGACAGGGGTGCTGCACTTCTGAGGTGCCGTCTTTCAGATGAGACGTTAAACCGAGGTCCCATCTGCCTGGACTGATTGTAGTTCAGGAGGATGTTAAAGATCCCATGGCACTTATCAAAAAGAGTAGGGGAAATTTTTATTAAGCAAACAAAAAACATAATACAAGTAGTGATAAAGTCTCACAGAGATATAAAACATACAAAAAGGAAAATTCATATACATATGTAACGTAATGTACATCAAATCAAAAACATAAATAACAAAAGAAGAAAACAAGAGAAAGGGAAAAAAATAACAGGAAATAGGTTAACCAACCCAATCCACATGTTTCCACAGTAAGGTACCTACTTTGTTCCCCAAAGTATTGAATTCATAAGAGTGTAGCACATCTAAATCATTCTGTGTGCAGAAAAAAACCTCTTGCCTAGAAATAAATTTGTTTTGTAAAGTTTATAAACAACGTGCTAGCCAAATATGCCATTTAAGACATGCCATGATGACATACAAAGTACCTTTATGCACTTTGCTCCAAGTCTTAGGTATTTGTCCCAATATTAAAAAATCATAGTGAATATTTTCCAAAAACGATTCACCCCACCAAACTGCCAAATCAGACCAAAAGGATTTTGTGTGTATACATTCAAAATATAAATGCTGTATTGTCTCAAGCTTTCCCTGACAAATTGATTCCAGACACATTCTCTCACTTAATTTTTTTGTGCTTATGGTTTGCTCTCACGTTTAATTTTTGGTGAGCACATAACCAAACTACATCCCTCATCTTTTCCGGTATCCTAGGTTCAGTTATGCTAGCCAACAGGGAAGACTCATCTAAACCAGCAGAAATAACAGAGGGGATCCTCATAATAACATACTGAGACAATCTGATTATAAAAGGCCTTTCGTTCATGTGCCACAAACCAAGTTAATTCAATTCTCCATAATCTGATGTATTTAAGTGTGTATTGGACATAAAAAGGAAGGTTTTTTTCTACTGGATGCCATTTTCCCCTCCCCCAAGCTGCTAAAAAAGGACCTCCCCACAAAGACATGCACATATTTCCCGTAGTTGTTTGTTCCATCAAAAGAGGCCGAATAGAAGCATAAAAACATTTCCAAAAATGAACAATTGGATGCATCATACCAAGCCTCCCTCTTTCCAGGGCCTGTAGGTGTGTGCTCTCTTCACTGGGTTCAATCGACTACCCCACAATAGCTGAAAAAAAAGACCCAAAATTTTAGTAAGCATGTCAAAGGTAATGGAAAAATCCGTGACAGATAAAGAAAAAGGGGAGCAATATAAGATTTTAAAATATAAACACGCTTTTTCTTTGTCATCTTCCAAGATTGCCATTTTTTAACCTTCAAAAGAGCATTGTCATGTATCTTATCCCAGTTACTATGCACAGAGTCGTGGGAACTAAAATAAACACCAAGAATCTTCACTGTAGTACTACAGATCGGAATATTAAACAGAGACACACTAGACTCCTGCCCCAAAGGCATCAAAGAGCATTTCGATACATTTATTTTTATACCAGTACCCAATTGTACAGAACTAAAGAAATCTAAAATCCCTGTCCCAGAAACAATATCTGTAAATGAGCAGATGCAATCATCAGCATACGCTACTATTTTAGGAAAGCTAAAATTGTCTGCGGAAGTAATGGCCTGAATATTTACATCTTTATCAATAGATCGCAATAAGGGGTCCAAACCAAAAACAAATAAGAGGGGACTCAGCGGACAGCCTTGCCTAACTCCAATCTTGTATGGGACAGAGATCCCTAAATGTCCATTAACTAAAGGAGTTACTTTTGCAGAGCTGTAAAGAGTTTTAATAATGTCCAAAAAAGATAATGGTATGCCATAGTGTTCTAAAATAGACCACAGATATTCATGACGCAATTTGTCAAAGGCTTTTTCTAAATCTAAGGTTAAAAGATAACCCGTCACCTTTTTTTGTAAACTTTGCTCAAGCAATTCTCTAATAAAAATCAAATTCTGCGAAATATTCCT
The DNA here is from genome assembly GCA_016271365.2 of Neoceratodus forsteri. Classification (NCBI taxonomy): domain Eukaryota; kingdom Metazoa; phylum Chordata; order Ceratodontiformes; family Ceratodontidae; genus Neoceratodus; species Neoceratodus forsteri. The sequence goes on from CM028137.1 coordinate 803,758,741, forward strand.
ACCTGGAATTGCATATGTTTGAGTGGAGGATAACAGTTTTTGAGAAATATCTGAAAGTCAGTAATTAATAACTGTGGCCAGAATCTTATAATCTGTGGTCAGGAGACTCAAAGGTTTCCAATTCTGCAAAAAAGCAGGATCTCCTTTTTTATAAATAAAAACATAACCCGTTTCCCATACTAGGGTGATTCTCGTTCCTTCAGATTTCATGAAAAATAACCACCAGCCATGGTGCAAGAATATCTACATATTTTTTATAGAATGCATTTGGTAATCCATCCATACCAGGTTTTGTATGCATTGATAAGTGTCCAATAGTTTTCTGAACTTCAATCAGAGAAAACGGGAGGAGCAACTGTGAAATTTCAAATTCAGAAAGTGTCGGAATCTCTAGATTATGAAAAAAGGAAGGAAGACATTCTGAAGTAAGTTTTGAAAAATTCTCTTCAACATATTCCTGTACTAAATTTCGGATACTGCGTGTATCTGTTACTACAGTATCATCAGAACATTTTAACGTAGTCATACATAAGGGTGAAGAATCCTGGTTTGAAACATCCAAAGGGTTTACCTGTTTTTGTGTACCAGAAACCAAAAATTGTTGCTGATTTCTATATCTTTTTCCCTGTTAGGAGAAAATTTTCCATTTTTCCTTTATATCCAAAAACTCCTGTCTCTTTACCCCTGTCATAGAGACTGCCTGTGACAATAAAGCCATATATTTTGCTCTATAACCCAAATAGGTGAGATATGAGTTTTGTGCCTTCTTTCGTGAGATTTGTAAAAAAAACAACTTTAGGTCCAGTTTTGTATCCTTCCGCCAGTCTATGGGACTATCATATAGGAAGGTAACATCCGATCTGATGGAAAAAAAGAGATTTATTTGCGCGTCAATAGTCATGTCTAATAATAAGGATGTATTTAGTGTCCAAAAACCATGCCCTAAGATAAGTTTTTGATAATTTCCAAAAATTATTTTCACAATAGCATGGTCAGAAGTTTCTAAGGGCAGAGTGGTAACAGAACAACAAGTCATCCGGTTTGAAAAAAAAAACAAAAATCTATTCTAGTAGAAATGGAACCTTTATCAAAGGTATGATCCGGCTTTTGGTGTAATGAGTCGTACGCCTCTATCAAATGAGTCAGTCTTAAAATATACAGTAAAGCATTTGTGTCACAAAAAGTTTTTGAGTTTTTCTTCCCAATCCCTGGCAGCTAGACCACAGTTAAAATCCCACCCCCCATATGACTAACTTAGAAGTGTGTAAATAAGGGGAGATACGGTGAACTAAAGCTGCTCTCGCTGCTTTGGTCTGAGGGGCATAAGTATTTATAAGGCGATAAGCACATTGATGGACAACTAGAGATGACACAAAAAGAGCAGAACCAAACCACACAAAAACACATATCCTGGATTTTAGGGGGGCAGACTTTGGGAAAATGGGGAGATACTTGAAAGAGGCATTAAGGGGAATGGGACAGGAATCAGGGGTTGAGGAACAGTGGGCAGTATTTAAAATGGGGATTACAAGAACAACAGAATTATGCATTAAGCAGGTTATCAAAAGGAAGAGGAGACCATTATGGTTTTCCAAAGAGGTAGCAAAGAAAGTGAAAGCCAAAAAGATTGCATTCAGGCAATACAAAAAGACACAGGCAGAAGGGGATAGGGAGAAGTACCAGGAGAAGCAAAGGGAGGCAGGGAGGTCAGTAAGGGAAGCCAAAGCTCAGACAGAAGAACACATTGTAAAATCAGTGGGTAGAGGGGACAAAACCTTTTACAGGTACATAAGTGAAAAAAGAAAGACAAAGGGAGGGATAGTGAGACTGAAGGGGGAGGATGGGGGCCGCGTGGAGGATGACAACAGTAAAGCTGACATATTGAACAGGTATTTCTGCTCAGTCTTTACCGAGGAAGAGGAGGGTAATGGGTCTGAAGGGAGTACAAGGGGTGAGAATGGTGCAGAAATGGACACAAGTCCCTTTACACAAGAAAGAGTCCTGAAGGAACTGGAAGTAATAAGAGTTGATAAAGCAATGGGACCAGATGGGGTGCACCCCAGGGTCCTTAAAGAACTAAGAGAGGTGGTGGCTGAACCTCTGGCTATCCTGTTTAGCCAATCACTGGAAACAGGGAGGTACCCAAAGACTGGAGGACTGCAGATGTAGTCCCCTTATACAAAAGCGGGAACAAAGAGGAAGCATGGAACTACAGACCAGTCAGCCTCACCTTGGTAGTGGGGAAGATCATGGAAGCACTACTGAAGGAGAGATTGGTGGAACATCTGGTTGTCAATGGACTACAGGACCCAAGGCAGCATGGTTTCACCAGGGGGAGGTCAAGTCAGACCAACCTCATTGAATTTTTTGACTGGGTGACTAGATAGGTGGATCAGGGTAGGGCAGTGGACTTGGCCTATCTGGACTTCAGCAAGGCCTTTGACACTGTGCCACATAGAAAACTATTACACAAACTGGGGAATATGGGTGTGGACAGGACAGTAGTGTGGTGGGTAGGTAACTGGCTGGGTGGCAGGACACAGAGGGTGGTGGTAAATGGCTATCACTCCACAGAGGGAAGAGTGACCAGTGGGGTACCACAGGGATCAGTGCTGGGACCGGTCCTATTCAACATCTTCATCAGTGACATTGCACAGGACCTAGAAAGCAGAATTTCACTGTTTGCTGATGACACAAAGCTCTGTAACAGAGTAGACACACCAGAGGGTGTAGACAGAATGAGAAGGGACCTGCAGAAACTTGAAGAATAGCCAGGGGTTTGGCAGTTGAAATTCAATGCAAAGAAGTGCAAGATAATGCATATGGGGCACAAAAACCCTGGCACAATATATCAGTTGGGGGGTGAGGATATAGCATGCACCAAGCAGGAAAGGGATCTTGGGGTTATCATCTCTGATGACTTCAAGGCAGGGAAACAGTGTGACAAGGCAGCAGGTAAAGCAAATAGGATGCTGGGATGTATAGGCAGGGGCATCACCAGTAGGAAAAGGGAGGTCATAATTCCGGCTATACAAGACACTAGTGAGGCCCACCTGGAGTACAGTGTACAGTTCTGGAGACCATACCCACGTAAGGACATAGACAGGGTAGAGAAGGTTCAGAGGAGGGCAACAAAGATGGTGCATGGATTGCATCACAAGTCCTATGAAGACAGGTTGAAGGAACTGAACATGTACTCCCTGGAGGAAGAGGAGGAGAGAGGATATGATAGAGACATACAAGTATCTCACAGGGATGAACAGGGTGCAGGAATACACTATTTTTAAGCGAAAAAGATGTTCCAGGACTAGAGGGCATGGGATGAAGTTGGAGGGAGAACGATTCAGAGGAAACATGAGGAAGAATTTCTTCACAGAACGGGTGGTGGACAAGTGGAACACCCTGCCAGAGGAAGTGGTGGGGGCTGAGACAATCACGGGATTTAAGAATGCATGGGATAGACATAAAGGAATTCTGGAGGTCAGGGGTAAGGGGCAACAGACTTCTAGGAAAACATAAACTGAATTTACAAGCTCAAATGGGCAGACTAGGTGGGCCATAGGCCCTTATCTGCCGACACTGTCTATGTATCTATGTATCTATGTAACTATATCCATTAACAGCACTCTACCAGGGATTAAATCTAAAAGTTGTAATACTTTAATGTGCTGACAGGAAAAAAACAAAATCCCTAGTCCATCACATACTTCTTCCCCAGCTGACCAAAATGAAGCACCCCAACGCCAATCCTGACCTGCTAGTTTAATATCTGCCAGAGAACTTAATCTAGTATCTTGTGACAAAATAATGGATCCAGAATGAGTACTCAGACTGGCAAAGGTGAGGCGCCTACGTGCTCAAGATTTAATACTGTTTACATTCACAGTTAGAAAAGAAAGAGCAGAAGCCAAGAAAGAAAATTAAGTAGGAAAGAAAACCCCAAATTTGAAAAAAAGACGCTTCACTTCCTTTTTTTTCCTTTTTTTTTGCTTTGGGTTTTTCCTTAACTTCAAAATCCAGAACATGATCAGGAAGAGAGGACGAGACTGAAGAAAAATCAGATTCAACCTCATCTTCCTCTCCCTCATGATCCTGTAAAGGGGCAAACGGATTTGTAACTTGAGGAAAATCAACCTCAGATAAAGGAATAGGAACCCCAGAATTGGATTTACTGGCTTTAGATCTAGTAACATGTTGAAAGGAAGTGTCAGACAAAGCCTCCGGAGGATGCATGCAAGAAACTTCATTCACCACTAAAGGGGTAGTAATTTCAACAGAGTCAGGAAAGGAAGCCCCCATAGATTCCTGATCAGGGGCCTCTACCTTAGACCCGTGGCCTACAACCTGGGGTGAAATGTTGTCTAAAACAATAGCTGATGTAGACGCCAAAGTACTCACACCATCATTTTTCAAGCTCTGGTCTTGAGAAACTTCACCTACAAGAGAGCTAGAAAGATGCTGAGGCTCCACAACCGACTCTGTAGCATTATCTAGTAACTCCTGTAATCTCTGATGTTCTTTCTGAGCATTAGCTACAAAAACATCCTGTTCTGCCCTAAGACCAATATCTGCTTTATTGTGGGAAGCCCAGGAACAAGAAGCGAAAGTATGCCCCGCTCCTCACATAAATTACACTTCATGGGTTTCTGCAATGCAGTTCTGTAGGCCTAATTCCCCACATAAACCACATTTCTGTTGCTCGCAGACATTGCTTAAATGACCTAAAGCCCCACATTTATAACATGCTCTTGGCTGTCCTGGGTAAAACAACACCCCTCTGTCCCGACCCAAAAAGAAACAATTAGGCAAATGTTTAACATAACCATTTTCTAAATGTAAGTCAATTAAATATCGCCATCCCCCTGTCCAAAGATGTTCTTCATCAAGTATGGGTTCCCGGGGGCCTTTTATAGAGCAATGATTCTGTAACCAATAGGTTATGTCAGCCACGTTCACCCCCTCATTTCAAAATAAAATCGTAATTTTTTTTGAAATGGGTTTAGTCAAAGGGATGGCCAGAAAAGGTTTCCATAAAGGAGCGTGCTTTAAAGTTTGATATTGTTTCCAAAATCTATCCAAACCTATTGGGTGTTTAAAACTAATATCAAAAACTGAGTCCCCAGGCATATGGATCAAAGCATAAATCTGTAGGTATAGAACCTCATACTTTGTTTCAATAAGTCCAGTCCAATGAAAGTCTATTAGGAACCTCATCCTGAGATCCCGAAACTTCAAGCGAACCGCATTTCGTCTAGCTGCAGGTTCATTTCCCAAACCAAAAGTAGAAGGGAATAATTGTTCAGCAATTCTATTATGCCATACAGTGGGTCATTGGTCTTTTCCTGGCTCTGACACCACAACTGGTGTTTGTATTATGCCAGTATCAACAGAGACTTCAGAGGGGGAAGGGGGGGCAGGAGGTCGCAAAACACCCTCCTCCATAACTCTAATGTCCTTCAAAATATCTGAACTTGGATTAGTAGTGGGGGAAGGGGAGGAATTGAAATTTAGCTGACCTGGAGGAAGGCTCATATCCACAGTTTTTGGTAAAGTTGGAGTAACCTCCAGCTCTTGTACATTCGCATCCCAAGATTGTCCATCAGGTGATCTGACCCATCCTGCAGCTTCTAGAGCAGAAGCAACCCACTCAGCAGAAGCTGAAACATTAGAAGAGGCATTGGAAACAGGAGAGTCATTCTGATCGAGGTGGGGGGTTCCAAAACTGGTACAACAGGCTTTTGATGAAAGTCTGCACTGGAGACTTCCATAGAGCCCTCAATGTCATTCTCAAAACCTGTAAGGCCCAAATCTTTATGAGCAAGTCTAATATCAGATCCTGACAGTGGGACTGAAACACCCATAGCATCTGAGGTCGATGGTAAAGCAGAAGTTGATGCTAAGTCCTTAGAAATGGATAAGCAGTCTGACTCACCCAAATCTCTAGAGTGCTGCAAAGCTGGATCCGAAGCTTCCGAAAAAGAAAAAAAGCCTGCATTGTGATCTGTGCCCTGCAAAACCATCGCGGTTGATAGCGTCGGTCCTGTGTGCGCAATTTCCTTTTCCTGGCTTCGTCCTTCGTCATAAGCCCGTCGGTGTTGCTCCATTTCCTGCAATAAGGCGTTCCGCTTCTGGCAATAACGTGATTCCGTCTCCTGCAGTAAACATTCAAGCTCTCCAAACCGGATCCTGTCAGCGTTCTCCGTAGAAACTTCCATTTGATCACTCAAAGGTGTAGAAACTGCTGCGGTTGCAGCACTTCGTGATGAAGTAGGTTCCATAATTATAACCGGTAGTACAAGTGAGAGCTGAGGAGGAGGAGATCAACTCTCCAGCTCTCCACACGTCCCTCCTTGCTGGCGACTGGTAGTGCACTGACAAAAATTTCCCAGCAACGCTCTCCAGAGTAGGGGAATTTCCCCGGTGTCCTGGCCAAATTTCCCTCATTCACTAAAAATACCACCAACAGCTTCATGTGGTTCAAGGTCAATTGTCATTCATCTGTATCCCCCTCCCCCAGGTCATGCCTGAAAATAGGCAGGATTTGTCTAGTGCACTTACCTGGTCAACAAAAACAAAATAAATAAATAAATATTTCTGAGCTGGGCTTGAAAAAAGGTGGGCACTCACCAACCAAAATCTGTAAGGCTTTTTATATAGGGAAAACTATTGGAAATTTTAAAATAAGAGTCAATGAACATTTGAGAGCTATACAGAAACAAGACCTTACTTATGCTACAGCAGCACACATTCATGATAGTGAAGTAGGAAGTACACATACTTTCTCCTTCACATCACTTTACAATGTTAATGTGAACCCTAGAAGTGGCAACTACAATGATTTGGTTTTGATTAGAGATTCCTTTTGGATTATTAATCTGAAAGCAACTCAGTATCCAGGCTTGAATACTAATTTTGATCTTAAACCTTTTTTGAGGAGAAGGAGAAAATAAGTGTTTATTTTAATGGGGTCTGTAATTTTAGTTTTTTTTTGCTGTGCTTTAAATAAAGGGATGTTACTGTATTTATCATGTATTATATATGTATAGGAATTTGTCCTTTTTTCTTTATTCCCCCTTCCCCCCCTTTTCCCCTTTTGAATTCATTGCATTGGTTCATATCCTCTCTTCTCTGCATAGGTCTGCTTTGAAATTGGTCTGTTCTAATGATAGTCACCTGAAGCATTTTGCTTGACCAATCAGAGAGGAGGTTTTATCTTGATGATGTCATGAGTTAATTGATTATAGAATTTAAGTCTGTGTTGGTGTCAGTTGTACTAGCTTTTGATAAAGGACCATAGTTCGAAATGCGTCAAGCGTACTACTGCAATTTTTGGGAATAAATTTGGAGTGAGATTTGCAAACTTTTGGAGCCCTGTGTTTTGGTTTTTGAGTGCCCACCTGTTTTCAAGCATATCTTTTTTGGAAGGAGCACCACTAGTCCCAGTGCAGCCATTTCTTCTAAGTAAAGTATATTTCTGAGCTATTCCTGGTCAGCACTCCCTTTAGAGACTCCTCTCCCCCATGTCCTACTCTCCCCCTTCCCAGCATGGCCTGCTGCCTGCTGTCCTCCCTGCTGACACCCTGCAGACACTACTCAAGATGCTACACTCCTGAATCATGGCACTCATGCATTGGGTTGCTCATGCGATGGGTTGCTAAGCCCCCTGGGTACTAAGTACTTACCCCAGCCTCCCTATAGGCCCGGTCGGGTCATTTACTCTCTTCCTTCCTTCTTTGCCTACAGGCCTTCCCTCACCAGCCTACAACCCACCTCCCAAAATCCAGTTTCGGTCCCAACACAATTCCTAAACCCTTTCTCAGCTGGATTGCGTTAGTGAAGAACAAAAGGCAATAATATAGATAACAAGCATTTGTCAATGCCGAATGTTTGCTTGCTGGCATTGGCAGTGGTAGTGTACTTGTTACAGAGCTGTGTAATAGGAATGGCAGTGAAGTATTGAACTGAAGCCAACCCCAACACCACCCTGCAGAGAGTGACAGGCATTGGGGTGTGCCTTTGGGTCGTCAGGCATAACGTGACACGCCATTTTACCACACCCCCACCCTGCAGACACTGACAAGTGTCACTGTAGGCCAGGATCTTTGGCCTTATGCGCACCCCATTCCATCAGGAAGCATGGTGAGATGGGTGGGTATAGGAGAATGGGGTGAACTTTGAGGCCGAAGAGTCCAAGGCATACCTCGATGCCTCTCACTGGCTGCAGGGTGTGGAATGGTATGAGCATTACAGGCAAGAATCACAAGTCACATCCCTGATGCCTGTCATTCTCTACAGGGTTGGGCGCTATGGTTGGAAACCCTAATACCTCAGGCATTCATTGGTATTTTCATTCCAAATTTTCAACATGTTTTTTTTGTGACCCCCACCTCATGAACAGTGGCAATATCAGTTTGTTAGCTGAAAGCTGCTTATGCACAGCGACTTACGGCATTTTAGCACCACAGGTGCAAAACATTCGAACAGGATGTAAAAATGACAGCTGTACTGTTCATGGGAGGTGAAAAATGGCAATGTTGCAAATCTGCAGTAAAATATTTAAAAACTGGTGAAGTCGCAGTACGTGCATAGAAAGTGCAGCGCGCTTCCCGTAATATATTGAGTAGTTTGGGGATTTTTTACAGCAGATTGTCAACACAGGCATTTTGGGACCTCCGATCATGAACAGTGTCACTGTGATTTTCTTTATCTGTCCCGAACAAGGATTTCCCACAGCGACCACGCATCTCTGCGCTGAAAGTGTGAAAACACATTTCGGCCATGTTCTGAAAAATGACAGCTGTACTGTTCATAAGGAAGTGTGGAAAAATGCCACTGGTGAAAATCTGGACTGAAAATATTACAAATTCATGAACTTACAAGGGTGCGTGGAAACTGCGCAATGCTCACTCGTAACACAGTCATTTTATGGACTTTTGTCACCAAATTTTCAACATAGCCATTTTAAGACCTCTGCTCATGAACAGTGTAACTGTGATTTTCTTAATCTGTTCCAAACATTGCTTTCGCACACCGACTGCACCATTGTGCGCTACATGTGCGAAAACACATTTTGGGCGACATGTGAAAAATGGTAGCTATACTGTTCATAAGGAAGTGTAATAAAATGGCAATGCTAAAATCTGGGTGAAAATATTGAAAATTCATGAAACTTCACAGTCGCGTAGGAACTGCTTAGCATGCGCTTATTAAAAGCTCTAGTTATTTTAGAATTTTTCACCATTTTCAACATAGCCATTTTAAGACCTCTGCTCATGAACAGTGTCACTGTGATTTTCTTAATGTGTCCCATACATTGATTTCGCACACCGACTGCGCCATTATGCGCTACATGGGTGGAAGCATGTTTTGGGCAAGATGTGACAAATGACAGCTGTACTGCTCATAAGGAAGTGTAACAAAATGGCAATGTTGAAATCTGGATTGAAAATATTGAAAATTCGCAAACTTACAAGAGTGCATAGGAACTGCACAACGCACGCTCGTAAAACAGTCATTTTTAGGGATTTTTTCACCAAATTTTCAACATAGCCATTTTAAGACCTCTACTCATGAACAATGTCACTGTGATTTTCTTAATGTGTCCCATACATTGATTTCGCACACCGACTGCGCCATTGTGTGCTACATGGGCAGAAACACGTTTTGGGCAAGATGTGAAAAATGACAGCTATACTGCTCATAAGAAGGTATGTTAAAATGGCAATGTTGAAAATCTGGAATGAAATATTGAAAATTCAGCGAACTTACGGTGCGTGAACTGCACTGCAGCTAAATAAAACAGTCATTTTTGCGATTTTTCCACAAATTTTCAAAAATAGGGTTCTTGAGAGCCCACCTTATGAACACTGGCAGTGTCATTTCGTTAATCAGTCCCGAAAGGTGATTTTGTGCAGTGACTGCGAAATCACCCTTCGGGCCCGAATAACGCCATGACAGTGACATCATTCATGAGAAGGGGTCCCAAAAACCCCATGTTGAAAATTTGGTGCAAAAATTCCAAAAAATGCCTGAGATATGCAGCAAAGTTGAAAAAACCCTATCTATCCCATTATACAGCTTTCCGGCATTTCCTCAGTTCGCGGTCAGCTTTGAAGAGTGCAGACGTGTTCCCGGTCCACGAAGATCGTCGCGCCCGAGGTCTGGAGGTAAGTATGGGGTGGGGGTGTGGGGAGGCAGGGTGCGCAGTGGGTGGTGTGGGTTGTGGGAGGGCAGGGAGAAGCGCCGAGGACAGTTTTTATTTCCAGGTTGTTTTTTAAATGGCGGAGCTTTGCCATGCTGGGGTGGGCACCCAGTGTGGCACAAGGATGGCTGGTTGGGGCGTGGAGCTGACAGGGGATTGGGCACCTCGTAGAGCCACAGCATCAGTTGCCATGCTGGGGTGAGCTCCCAGCGTGGCACCCTGTACTCTGGGGGAGAGGATAGTGGAGCCGATGGGGGGATTGGGCACCCCAGTCGGCTATACGATGAGTTGCCACGCTGGGGTGGGCACCCAGCATGGCATGTGGAAGGCTTTTGGGGGGGGCGCAGCACAGCCGACGGGGGATTGGGCACCCCCAGCTGTACAGTGTGTGCGCGGGGGGGCAGCACGCAGTATGCGTGTGTGTGTGTGTGTGTGTGTGTATAGGGGGAGCGCGCATGAGCAGGCTATATCTTATGTCTGCTCACTGAAGCGTAGCTCCCCCTTTCAACTGTACGCCACTGCATTTTGGAGCTGTCATAGACAGCTCCAGCTGGCATTGGAGAACTGCGGCCGCGCCTGCCAGCACACTGACTGAATTGGAAGAGGGGGTGACACATCTCCGAAAACTCGGATGATGGCACTATGTTTCTTGCACATGCGTGCAAGCAAACATAAAAATCAAAGTATTCACTTCCCTCCCCAATGTACTCCATTCTGACTGCTGCTGCCATCCAACTACCAGAATACAAAGATGGTCCCCACTTAAATAGTATGGATCCTGGCCTCCCTATATGCCTGGTAGAGTCATGTGGCTCTCTTCCTTCCTTGGCTACAAGCCTTCCCTCACCGGCCTATCACCCACCTCCTAAAACCCCGTTTCACTCCCAACACAATTCTCAAACCCTTTCTCAAGCTGGATTGCATTAGTAAAGAGCAAAAAGCAATAATACAGGTAAAGAGGAGCGTGTGCGAGCGCTGACTGAAGATGGTCGCCTGCTGAATCACACCACTGAGTCTGTTACTTTTTTTTTATTTATTAAAACAGCTGATCATTGAAGCGTGGCCCAAAAACTGAGTAATCTGAAGCAGTTCGTTATAGTACGCAGATATATATCCTTTTTATGAGAAATAGACACCTCCTTATTACAGTGCTCTCTATTCTAAAATTCAAATGGCTCACAGATCTAGTACTTCGAGTGGGTGACTCGCTGTCTCGCGTAGGCCAGTGACAGGAGTTCAGATCAGCACAAATGTGTTAGTGACACCTCCAAATGACTTAGCAAGTAAGGCTGATATTCTACAACTAAAGGAAATACTTGCTGGACTTAAATTAGATATAGCCGAAATGAATCAAACAAAGATAGAATTACAGACCAATAATGAGTCTGTCAAACAGGAAGTAAACGACGTCTGTATGCAGCTTACAGAACTTAAAGAGACAGTATCACACCTTAACACTATCACACAGAATCAGAGCACACAGATTGAATATCTCTTAGGAAAGGTAGATGATTTGGAAAACAGAGGACGTAGGAACAATATTAGAATTATTGGGGTGCCAGAAGGTTGGAAAGGTAATAAAATTATATACTTTCTACAGACTTTCTTACCTGAACTGTTAAACTTTCAATGGGCTTATCCGTTAGAAATTGAGCATGCACATAGAGCTCTGGATCCCAAGAACCCATAGAATAAATGTCCACGACCTATAGTTGCTTATTTTTTAAGATACTCCATCAAAAAAGGAAGTTCTAAGAATTGCCAGGGAATGGAAAACATTACAGTGCCAGGGTTTTAAAATTCTTCTTTTCCAGGATTTTTCAACGGAGCTGGTTAATAAAAGGAGGGGTTTCTATGAAATAAAACAAGAGTGCCAGAGGTTAGGAATCTTATACAATTTTAAATATCCAGCTGTTTTTCAAATTGGGGGCAAGGAGGAGGGCTAATATTGTGTAATACTGTGGAAGATGCATGGAGCTATATCCAAATGAGCTATGAGTCTGATCCTTCAGCATTAGAAACACACTCTTCCAATGGCCACAGCAGACCACATCAACATAAAACAGCACGCAATGCGCCTGCCTCTGCATGTTCTTTTTCATAGCTTACTAATGAAATTGAGTCGATGGAGGCTTATCCTTCCCCCACAACTGCCTTAAAATCAGTCACAAAGGCGAAGCCTATTGTTTCTACACCGCATCTCTATTCAGCTGCTGCGATGTCCAAACCCTGAAAGGTTAACTCTAGGCAAACATCAGGATATAGGAAAACCAAACCCATCTATAAACCAATTACAGCAACTCAGAGACAAGGCAGGCAGATTTCTCAGTCCAAGTTAAGGGACAGGAGTAGGAGCAGAAGTAGACAACGGAGTGAAACTCTTTCTAGCAATGTCTCCTTTAACAATTCATTTGAAACAGAGAAAGTTGAAACCCTGATCACTGTCCCAATAATGAGCTCCAGATCTCACTCACCCACCCATAACATCAGATGGAATTACTATGCAAAAAGTACTGGATGTACGAGTGACTCCACCATTGCTCTCTAACCCGAATAACACATGACCCTCTGTTTTAAAGAGATAGCAGAAGCGATAACAGCTAGAATGTGGGCCTCTTTTAGATACTCCTTTTGTTGAAGGGTGAGATCCTCTGCTACCATCATTACAGGGACAGTATATAATTATACTGAGTAAGGCTGAACAGTATATCTCCTGCCATCATTTTTAAAGTCCTGTGTTAAACTGTGGAATGAGGTATATCGTTTATACGCCTTTTCAGGCCTTAGGAGTTGAATAATTAATTAATCCTTCATTTAAAATCCTGATACTTCTTCTTTTTAGGGAATTCTTATTTATATAAATATCTAAAGAGTGCTCTCCTAAGATATACTAAACAACTGAATCAGAATTTATTTCATTTATAGCTTAAGTTTGTGAATATGAAAGTCTTAAATAAAAAGGTTATTGCGACCTAAGCTGACACGTCTTGCCAATGCAAAATAAAAGTAAAGAGAGGTCACCTAGGTTACAGCGAACATGTGCCCAATTATGCTCTGAGAGTGTTCGGCTCCCTATGTATAGGTCTCTTGTATTTAAACCTCCAATTCCTAATTACCACACAAAGTCCTGTATGTTATTAATTCCCTTTCTATTCTAGTATTAAGGTGATGAAATCTTCCAGTCATATTTTGCCTTGCCTTCCTTTGGTGTTGGTTCTATTATGACCAGGAGGGGAAAGAAACTAATCATGCAAATGATAACGGTGCCTGTTTGCAGTCTTTACATGCCATACTTTACTGAAGGACACTAGGCCCGCCGAGTAGGTTTGCTGGGGGTCTTAGCAGACCTTAACATCACGCTAGCAGATGAAGGGTAAATCTTTCAGCATGGTGAGATGCAAATTTGTAGGGTGCCAAAACAGATAATTTCTAAGGCTGAAGCTGATAGTTTCTTTTTTCCTTGGTCTGGTATGTGTTCTAATTTGGAAGCACATGTCAATGGCTGAGTTGAAATATCACAGGGTGAAAGAGAATTTTTCAGAGCTTGGGTATCTATAGAATGCTTTTTCTGGAAGTAACAGAGGACAAGATGTTAAGGAAGGAGAGAAATTCACTATAGGACTGGTCATAGGTCAAGCTGAATTAGCTATTTAGAATGAAGCACATGGATAACTGCTCCCAGCTACTCACATCCTTTTGAGTTTTTCCACTATGATCTGGTTTGGAGGATTTTCAGTGGGTCAATAATAACTTTAGTAAATGTAATTTCCGATACTCATTACAGATTTAAATTAGCATGGTGTTTTTTTTCAGATGTTATTTTACTCTTGAGTCAAATAAGTTGACTAAGGGGTTGAAACGTTTATTATTTTCAATCTGTTCTTCTTACAAAGGGTCTAACTGTAACTTACCATTTGTAGTTGTTAGTTACATCAATTCTATTTACTTAAATATAGCTGTTAGCTTGCAATATACTTTTCTGATTTTGTAACAGAATAGCGATCTCATCAGTAGGTTAGAACCAGAGTTAGGGCCTTTAGTTACACCACCACCTTGGACTAATAGTCTGGTGGTTATAGGTTCTTCAGTAGATTACATCCTACTGTCACTCAAACAGCTGGTTCTCCTTATCATCATAAACAGCTATCTGGTTAGTTGCTAAGTAAATATAACAATAGAACTGTATCGGTTTTTATAATTCATAATATTCTTTACTCACATTATTATAATGGTAATGGTATAATTTTCTATAAGTTAGTATTTTATTTGTACAAGGATTATCTTCAAAACACTTTGAATTGCTCAGAATTTATATAGTAAGGTATTGGATTAATTCTGTGACTTCTTAATTTTGCATTTAACACTTACTTTTCAGAGTGTTTATAATTCAGTTATACATAGGAAGAATTTTAATTGAATTAAGTTAGGTTTATACAGATTTTGTAGAACTCCGTCTGTAGATATCTAATTTAATAGATATTAGATAGTGCCTATTGTTAGTGGAACTAGTGTAGATCATAGGAACATAGTTTATATATGTTTATTTATTTATTTAGCTTTTATTGACCGGGTAAGTGCACTAGACAAATCCTGACTATTTTCAGGCACGACCTGGGGGAGGAAGATGAATGCCAGCTGACCTTGAACCAGATTAAGCTGTTGGTGGTATTTGTTTTAGTGAATGAGGGAAATTTGGCCAGGACACCGGGAAAATTCCCCTACTCTTTTCGATAAGTGCCATGGGATCTTCAACATCCACCTGAACTACCACCAACCCATGTTGACGTAGTACAAAGCCTAGATAAGATAGTATTGTATTATATTAATAGAGACAAGAGGTTTGATGTGAGAGATAGCAATGGCACAATATAGAATTGTGTCCTGGAATGTAAATGGTCTGGGGTCCCTAATTAAAAGGAAGAACTTAATAAACAGAAAGTAGATATAGGGTTTATCCAGGAAACACATTTGACTCGTGAGGAATCGGAAAAACTCAAAAGGTCCTGGGTGGGTCAAGTCGAATGTTCTTGCTTTTCTTCAAAAAAACATAGAACCTCAATTTTAATAAGAAAAGGGGTGAATTTTTGTAAAAAAGATTATTACGCTGATCTGGAAGGGAGATATCAAATGCTTACAGGCTTAGCTGATGGCCAAAAAATAGCATTCTGTAACATTTATGCCCCTAACACAGGGCAGAAATAATTTTTACATTCTATTTCAGCCATTCTCAGCACTCTTTCTGAATATGCAACTATTCTTGGGGGCGATTTTAATGAAGTACTTGATCCCATTTTGGATAGATCCACAACGCAAAAGATACAAATTAATACAAGCTCCAGGAACTCCTTTAAAAAGTTGTTGGTGGACATAGGTCTTGCAGATGCGTGAAGGGTGGTTCACCCCACAGATAGGGATTACTCTTTTTTGTCAGATAGGTATTTATCTTATAGTAGGATAGACTTTTATTAGTACCCAACACTCTAATCACTAATGTTATAGATGTCAGAATAGAAAACATTATTATATCAGACCATGCAATGGTCATATTAGACCTTATGCTAGGCGGAAGAGGAGAGAAGTCACATAGGTGGAGGTTTAATGCAGGCTTGTTGGAAGAGAAGGACTTTCTATCATGGGTGACTAAACAGAGTCAGGAATACTTTGAAATTAATCATAATGGAGACGTGTCCAATGTATGTTTATGGGAGGCATACAAGGCATATATTAGAAATAGAATCATAATTTATTCTGCAAATAGAAAAAGGGAAAGGGACAAAATACTTGCAGTTACAGAAAAGGAACTCACACTCTTATTCAATACATCCAAACAAGGTAGTACTCCAAGCGGGGATACTTTACACAGAATTGCAGTTTTACAGGGTGAAATTAATACTATTCTGTCTCAGAAAGCAGAATATGAGCTTTTTAGAACAAAGCAAAGATATCGGAAAGCTGGGGACAAGGCAGGGAAGCTTTTAGCTTTAAGATTAAAGAAAATACAACAGTAGAATGTTAGAACATGAATTCAAAGTCATACATGTGAGATAGTCACAACTAATAAAGAAATTAACAGAGTATTTCACAGTTTTTTTTCAAAATATCTATTCATGTCAAGATCTGGTAGATAAAGATAAACTTGATAAATTCTTTAAGAGTCTTCACCTACCTATACTCACTCAACAGAATAAGGAGAAGTTAGAAAGAACCATATCCCTTGAGGAAATACAAATGGCTACAAATAAACTGCCGTCGGCAAAAACACCTGGGCCCGACAGCTTCACATGTGAATATTACAATAAAGTCAGTTCTGTAATTCTTCTCCACCTACACAAAGCTCTCACTGAAGCGTGGGAGGACAAAACATTACCATATACTATGAGGTAAGCCTATTTAACACTCATACTTAAAAAAAATAAGAATAGTCTTGAATGTTCCAATTACCGACCAATTTCGTTGATGAATACAGACTATAAAATTTTAACCAAAGTGTTGGCTAAAAGAATACAAGATATTATTACAACTATAATTGGCTTAGAGCAAGTAGGATTTATTAAAACTAGATCGGGTGCAGTTAACACTTGTAGGCTACTTAATTTAATATGGTTTACCAACAAAAAAAAAGGAACCTTATGTAGTATTATCACTAGATATACTAAAAGCATTTGACTTTGTTAACTGGATGTATATGTCAAGAGCCCTGACTGAATTTGGTTGCAGGGAAAATTTTTGTAAATGGATTTCAATGCTTAATGAGAAACCAAATACACAAATTTTGACAAACTGAGTATTATCTCCACAAATTTAATTGGTTTATGGAACTAGACAAGGGTGCCCTCTTTCTCCCTACCTTTTATCTTAGCTTTTGAGCCTCTTATAAAATTAATTCAAGAACACCCTAAAGTTAAAGGTTTTAGATTTGGGAAAGAAGAACAATAAATAATTTGCATATGCAGATGACTTGTTATTAGCTCTTAGCAACCCGGTTCATTCTTGTTTAAGTGTGTAGGCTATTCTTTCAGACTTTGGGACAATTTCTGGGCTTAAAATCAATTGGGGAAAAAAACTCAATGAATATATAATAACCTGAATACATATCATATGAGAAGCCTTGAAGGAATCCTGGATAGCAAATGGTACAAACCCAATATCACTTATTTAGGTCTTCAGATTTCAACTAACTTAAAGGAAATTATATCCCTTAATTATGAGCCACTGTTGAAAGACATCGAACTGGATCTGTCTAGATGGGGAAACTCAATCTATCCTTATGGGAGAAAGTAAATACAAAAAAGATGAACATTGCACCAAGACTATTCTATTTATTCCAAAATCTTCCAATGTTAATAGGAAATAAACTACTAAAAAGACTTGACAAAACTGTCATGACTTTTTTTATGGTAAGGCAAAACCCCCAGAATTGGAATAATGAAGCTTAGAGTACTTTGTGTCTTTGGAGGTCTTGCCTTACCATGGTAGGAACGTTATCAGTGGGCCTTTATTCTCAAGCATGCACTCCAACATTTAACAAGTGTGCCCTCAAACAAGGAATCTCAGCCCTTATGGCTTAAAGTGGGGAATGAAATTCTGAGTCCTAATAATCTTTTTGACTTTATATACATGCTGATTAAAAATCCTTTACTTGAGAACCCTTGTTTACTAGGTTCTATTAAGGCATTTAAAAAAATAAATGTGACTATCGACCCTAAACAAATACCTTTAGGCTTAGATCCCATATGGAATAATGATGAATTAACAGGGATTAAGCAAGTACTGAACAACCTCGAATGGCGTAAAGTGGGTCTCACAAGACTTGTGCACCTGATAGACCCCAAATCCAGAGTGTTGTTATCCTTCCAGGAATTGAAAACTAAATACGGCCTAAGTAGTTATCACTTTCACTATTACCTGCAGTTGAGGGAAGTATTCAGGAACTATAAAATATTCTATCAGAATTATGAACTGCCCAGTTGTGATGCATGGGATCAACTAATTTGATTATCAGTGCTTAAGAAAGGGGCTGGTCATTTATACAAGTTTCTTACTAATGATCTATCCTCTACATGTCTAACCATCAAGGCTTAACAGAAGTGGGAGGAGGAGCTTCATATTGATACAAGTGATGAAGAGTGGGAAACTACCTGGGGAATGGCTATCAGATTGCATAAAGAGCTACAAGGTAGGTTACTGCAATACAAAATATTGCCTAGATATTATCTTTGTCCAGAAAAACTGAATTCCATGGTATTCAGTGAGAAAACTAGTTGTTGGAAATGTAGAGAACAAGACACAAATCTAAAACATATGCTATGGGACTGTCCCAAGATTAAAAAAATATGGGGAAGTGCACAGTCCATTTGCAATCTGGTTACTGGGAAGCCTATTCCTCACTCACCTGTAATTTTTCTACTAAGGATATATCCAGAATCTTTAAAGTTGAATAGGCAGCAAAAAGTTTGGATCTCTCAGGCCTCTCTTCCTCTAAAGAGAATCTTGTTGCAAAGATGGAAAAATGTGCAGGCGCCCACCTTAGCAGAGTGGTACAATCAAATGGTATTTCTATATATTAGCAAATTAATACATTATTCCTTATCAGATAGGCTAGATGCTATGCAAGATATTTGGGCCCCTTTCTGGTCTCTGCAGTAGATGCTGGGATTTATATTGATCTTAGTGATATTCAAAAGTTTGATCAAAACACAGGCCTCAGTTTTTCTTTTGTGTGATTGGAAAGGGAACTTGAAACATTTTAATTATGTGGTATCTCTGTTAGTTGTTATCTTAGTCTAAATATTATTATTTAAATGTTATTCAATGTGCTATATAAGAAACTGTCAGCTTACAGTTTGGTTGTACAGTATATGTTATTTAAGATTCTTGTTATTTTCTTTTGATGACTAATTGTTTGTATTGATCTATTTTTAATAATCAATAAAAAATTATAATGAAAAAAAATAATACAGGTAAAAATCAAAAGTATTTACTTCCTTCCCCTCCGACTGTTGCTGCTGCTGCTGCTGCCCAACTATTATGCTGAGCAACACAGTGAGGGCAATAGGAACCCATGGGGGAGTGCCTCATTACCATCAGCAGGTCTTACACTGTTTCATAACTGATGGTCTTTGATAATCCATGGTGCCAAGTATGTGTTTATAATTGAGAATGTCAAAGTACTGAGGTACAGTGACTGCCAGGGAAAAAATAATGAGCCCCATTTGCTTGCCTGCACTGATATGGTCTCTAACTGATGCTGCAGGCATGAATCAGCACAGCTAGAGGGAGCTGACTAGGCATGCACACTCACAGCAGGAGTGCGCATGACATCACAATGATCTACATGACATTAGTGCACTAAGTGTGGGTGTGCATGCACTTGCAGGTGCCCAAACACATTAGCACAATTCAAAAGCTAGCCAATTGTGCATGCTAATGTGCTGCACTCTGCACAACTGCGTGTACTCTTGGGCACGTGAAAATCAAGCATGGAAAAACAAACTGAGGAAGAAGAAGAAGTGCCCGACCATCACCACAGCTGAATGGCGGCAGTGCAAAAGTTTTCAGAGTGCCGAGGTAGAAAAAAACTCCTGATTGCAACACAAGGGCAAAAAAGACCAAAAACAGTTTTTTTTTAATTATTCCCACAGAAACCTGAAGCTGGGGAGGGGAGGAACCGACGCCAGAGCCATGGGAAAACCCAGTAGAAACTCTACACTACCCCAAAAATAGTCAAAAATGTACCTACCTGTGACATGTTGTTTTTTAAACAGAGACCATTAAAACACCCTAGTAAGGCAGAAGTGGCTCCTAGTCCACGAATGAAAATGAGAAAGGCAGGTTAGTCAGTTTGAAAGCCGCAGCTTAACAGGCACAATTTTAATTTAGGGGTGCTTCCTGGAACCAGGCAGCCCCAACCTGCTATGCAGAATTGCAGCCACAAGAGAAAATCTTGAAATCTTGAAGATCTTGAGCGAAGATTAAGGTAGCTTTTTCCCCTTTGAGTGGCACTGCTAAACTGGGGAGTTGCTGCTGCTTGGAATCCTTATATGACCAACATTCTAAAGCTTGGGCTATGCCATTCCCCTGGTAGGGGTGCACTATACCCAGTTGTTATGAATATCCATTGACAATGTGGAGCACCACAGAAAGCACAATATACATAAGTTATGTACTCACAGAATTTTTATCAACTACCACAATAAATATGTCAACCTGCTGCATGCTGCTAGGGTGCCACACTGTGTGTCAGTCACATCAACCCAGTTCTTGTAATGCACTTAAGGAGAAATGGCACTAAAAGCAATATATACTGAAAATCTGTCCTTTTAAGAGTTGTTCTCAATGACAAGTAAAAATACATCAGGCTGCTGCATGCTGCTACATGGTGCCATGCTGTGTGACAGTCCCACCAACACAGCTCCTGTAATGCTCTCTAGGGAATGAACTTTAGTGCCCTACTTCTGCTGGTGTTCTCGTCCTTGGCTGTTTGACTGACAATATTCTCAGAGCAGGTATCCCTGACTCACTTGCCTCCCTGCTTACTCCATTGCCTTCCTTGCACGGTCTTCGATCATCTGATAAATTCTTGCTGCTAATATCTAGATGTAAATCTAACAAAGGAACCCTAGCTTTCTCACATTCGGCGGCCAAACTCTGGAACTCCCTACCTCTTCATGTCCATCTAGCTCCTAGTCATGGCAATTTCAAAAACAAATATTCCTCCTTCCTCTTTAGCCAGGTCTCCTGTACCTGCTTCAAACCCCCCTGAACTTGGCACACTGCTTCTGCTGCCACTCTCTCCCTGCTGCAAATTGATCTCCACTTTCCAGGCACTTAAGCTTCAAATGGCTATGCTCTATGCTCTGAAACCGATTTTGTTGTTTGCTTGTTGTGTTGTATTTTCAGCTTAGTATTGCGTATGTACCTTTACCAGTGAATTCTTGCTTATCTCTGTATTTTCCTCTCTCTCAGTACACAATATGTATTCCCTGTTTTACCCCACCTCACTGTAACCTCTCGGGTCATGCCTGGCAATAGTCCTGTTTTGGCCAGGGCACTTACCCGGTAAACAAAACATAAATCAATTAAATTAATACTATAATCCGATTATAAACTACGTCGGTATTGAACCTATTGTGCAAACCAATGTTACCTTGTTTCTGCAACCTATTCTAAACACTGTACCTTATATTTATACTGAAATCCTGATGTAATTTACCTTGTTTTCTTTTGAACCATTTTTCTGTTTTTGTCACTGTCTGTTACTTCCCTGTTATTGCTCTGTAATTCTCCCGGGTCGTGCCTGAAAATAGTCATCTCTATGGCTAGCGCACTTACCTGGTAAACAAAAACTAAATAAATAAATAATAAATAATAAATTCTTAGTACAGTTTATACTGAGGGTTTGTTCTGCATGGATTCCCAAGCTAGCTGAAACCTTGTCATACCACAGTTCAAAGGTTATGGAATGCAGTTGTACCCTTCTGTGGTATAACAAGGTTCCAGCTGATTGGAAATCCTCAAGGCAGCTGGTATTTTTCACAGTGCTGCTGCATCCACAACAATCAGTTCAGATTCTGAACTGAAACCACCACACGTTTGCTGCTGCCGTGAAGCACTAAGAAAAAACACTTTTGCTTAAAATAAAAACTGAAAAACTGTATACTGTATACTGTAAAAAAAGTACTGGTTGGGCAATCCCAAGCCCAACCAGCCTGAGCTGACAGCTTGGGTTTCTCATTACACTGGACCTCTCGAGCTTTGCTGTCATGGTCTGACATAATCAGAACCCCTCTGTGGCAGTACAGGCTGCTTGCACAGTATTCTCTGTCTAATAAACTCTCCTGACTGGAAAGTTTCACATGAGGAAATGACATGAGCAGTTTGCTCCCTGAATTAATATGCTGCATCTGTGCTGTGCAAGTCTCACACCAAAGCACCTGTCCCTGATGAACTATAGTGACCAGAAATTCTGGACATTTTCTCATGAAATAATAATGCCTCTTTGTAGCACAGATCCGGATGATGAGCTTCAAGTATCGTTGTGTGTCCTACCAGGAAAGATAAGTATTTATTTTGTATTTTTTACTTTTTGGCTGGGAGAGGTGGAAACAGTGTATTTCTAACAATTTTTTGTCCCTGTTTCTCTCTTTTCATGTACCAGTATTTATCAGTAGGGTGATGAAATCCTCTTGTTATATGGGTCTGTCCCGAATCTGGTTGTTAAATGTAGCAGTGTTTCCTGTCAGGGAAGGAAAGTAAGCTTTTTCTTTTGTATTTAAATTTTTAAATGTTATTTGTGTGTCACTCTCTATTTTCTGCTCCTGTTTGTCTCGTTTCAGATAATTTTCAGCTTTGTGACCAATAATGTAGAATCAGGCAGCAGCATCAGGTTGATGACTGTTATTCACGCTGGATGCAGAGGATGGGTTGACTCCAGTAAGACCACAGACAGTGGTGGAGAAGCGGAAGGAGGAGAAGGAATTTGAAGCATAAGCCTGCAACACTGACCACAACAACTATCTGTGTGAAAAGCACCATATACATAAATTCTGTGCTCCCAGAATTTTTCTCAACTGCCAGAATAAATGCTTTGTGCTGCTGCATGCTGCTACGTGGTGCCATGCCTTGTGTCGGCCCCACTGCCACAGCTCTTGTAATATAAGGGAATGGGTCGAAAATGACAATATAATGTACACAAATTGTGTGCTCCAATGACCACAATAAATACTTCAGGCTGCTGCATGCTGCTACAAGGTACTGTGCTGTGTGTCAGTCCCTCTGCCACCTTTCTTGTAACACACTTCAGGGAAAATGGTATGAAAATCAAATATACCAAAAATGTGCGCTCCAAGAATTGTTATCAACAAAAAGAAAAGATGTATCAGGCTGCTGAATGCTGCTGCATGGTACCGCATTCTGTGTCAGTCCAACAGACACAGTTCTTGTTCTGCACTTTAGGGGATGAACTTTATTGCCCAGAAAACTCAGTCTAATTATTTTTCCTGTCTGGAAAATTTCACACAAGGAAACACATGAGATTGGATCCCTGATTTAATATGCTACTTCTGTGCTGTGCAAGTCTTCCACTGCAACACCTGTCCTGACGAACTGTAATGACCAGACATTCTGAATGTTTTCTCATGAAATGATAATGTCTATTTGTGGCACAGATCCAAATAATAATCTGAGTAGCACTGTGTGTCCAACCAGCAAAGGTAAGTATTTATTTTGTATTTTTTTTTACTTTTTGGCCTTAAGGGAAGGTGGAAGCCGTATATTTCTAAACATCTTTTGTTCCTGTTTCCCTCTTCTCAGGTATTCATCACTAGGATGATGAAATCCTGTTGCTGCATGGATCCTGCCCAAGTCTGGTTATTTAATTTAGCAGTTTTTCCTCGCAGGGAAGGTAAGTATTCTTCCTTTTATTTTTGTTTTTAGATTCTTAAATGTTATTCCTATGTCACTCTCCGTTTCCTGCTCCTGTTTCCCTCATTTCAGGTAATTTTCAGCTGTGTTACAAACAATGTGGAATCAGGTAGTGGCATCAGGTGGCTGCAGAGGAAGGGCTGTTTTCAATATGACCATACACAGTGGTAGAGAAGTTGGAGGAGGAGTAGGAGGACAAGGCCTGAGCATGAATCTTCAGCATTGATTATATCAGTGATCTGGTGGAGAAGATGGCAGAGGCTTGCTTGCTGGAGGAGAAGGAGGCATACATGACAGGACGGAAACAGACCAGTGAATACAATATAGAAATTACTTGTTCTAGTACACTCCCTATTGTGTTGCACTTGCACCTGCGAAAGGAAACCAAAAGGAAAAAATTAAAAGAAAAAATAACTATTGGAAAGGATACTTAACCTCACATTGGTAATGACCATGCCATGGAATGGCACAAAAGTGCCTCCGGCAGAGGAGGAGAAGTCTTGCTTGATGAAGACAGAAAAACAGAAGACCTGTGAAGACAAGAGAAAATTATTTAGACTCTATTCAGTCAGCCACTGTGGGTCACTGCACAGACAGTATATCTGTTGTCCACTCCCAGCATTACTATACCTGTCACCTGTGAAGAAAAAAATAGAGATTATTAAGCCTGACTTGGCCACCGTGTCATGGTGTACCTGGAAAAGGAAAACAAATAATAAAAAAAAAGTAAAAAGAGAAAAACAATCATGTCATGATACTTATTGCCACATTAGTGAGGGCCATGCCATGTACTGAAACAATGGTGTCACAGATAGGGGTGGTGTAGAAAGAGGCAACTTAAGTTCATGCCTTCTGTGCTGTCTGGCTTTGCAACTGGCTTACCTGTTCTCCACGTGAATGATCAAACCTACAGTGAGAAAGAAAGAAAGAAAGAAAGAAAGAAAGAAAGAAAGAAAGAAAGAAAGAAAGAAAGAAAGAAAGAAAGAAAGGGAAAGAGAGAAAGACATTTTAATGTCTTGCAAGCAAGGTAGAAGTCCCTCCTGAGTGAGAATGGACTTACCACCACAGTGAGGATTAGGAGTGTGAACAACAGTGAAAGTAATTTACCATCAAAGTAGACAAACTTGGGCCTTGCTGAACTTCAGGTCTTGCTGCCTTGGAGTGGCTGGCTGGAGGCTTGGCTTGAGGGTTGCCTTCCTGACTGGCTGGAGATCTTTCTGGCAACAGCATTTACGCTGGATTAAGAATTCATGTTTCTGAATCTGGATGCAAGTGGTGGAAGTGGTGGTAGCCCATGTGTTGATGGATGTAAGGACACAAACAGGCCAGAAAAAGAGGAGGTGGTGTCTTGAGTGCTGAAGGATGCATGATTTGCATGACTGGCAATGGTGTTTATGCTGGCTTACGAGTCCCTGTTTCTCCATCTGGGTGCATCTGATGGAGGCAGAAGTGACCCCCACTGTTGGTGGATGCAGAGGACATAAGCAAGCCAGAGGAGAAGGAGAAGGAGAAGGTGGTGTCTTGATTGCTGGTGGATGCATGGTCTGCACCTGGCTTTCAGTCTGTATGCATGCGGTGGATGTGTCAGTGGCCAGTGTTTTTGTTGGCAGACGTGGCATTTAATGATATAGTGTTTACTGATGTTATGGTTTGTCTGTGTGTATGACATGAGAGGGGGGAAGTAGGTAATTAGATGAATTTATGGAACTGCAGCATAATTTGGGGAAAAATATAGTGACAGGAAAATAAAACAGAATCATAAAGAAAAAGATTGAACTGATGAGGAGGAAAGGATGGACTAAACACATTTCTTTGTATGCTTCAATCATTCTCATCAAGGAAGCAGCCCTCACAATCTTCAGGACTGGAGTCATCCTCAAGAACAACAAAGGAAAATCCAGCACACTTACTGGACTAAAGTCATGCTGCAGCTCCACACTGGAACACTGAAGACTAGCAATAAAAGCTACACACAAAAACAGAGCTCTGATTAGGTGATTGAATTATTGCAGTGTTTAACAAGCATTTTTCAATGCAGAATGTTGCCTTGCTGTCATTGGCATTGGTAGTGCAGGAGTTAGAGAGATGCATAATAGGAATGGCAGTGAAGTATGGAACTGACGCCAACCCCACTCCACCCTGCAGAGACTGACAGGCATTGAGGTGTGCTTTTTGGTCATCAGCCTTAACGCTCATGCCATTTCACCTCACCCTTTCCCTGCAGATTCAACAAGTGTTGCATTGTACCTTGGGGTCATCAGGCCTTGCGCTCACCCCATTCCATAAGGAAATATTTTGAGATGGATGCAGTATAGGAGAATGGGGTGAACTTTGGGACTGAAGAGTCCAAGGCACACCTTGCTGCCTGTCACTCACTGCAGGGGAGGGATGGAATGGAATGAGCATTATAGCTGAAAATCCAAAGCCACACCCCGATGCCTGTCAGTCTCTACAGGGTGGAACGTTATGGTTAGAAACCCTAATGCCCCAGGTGTTTGTTGGTATTTGCACTCCAAATTTTCAACATGTGTTTTTTTGTGACCCCACCTCATGAAAGCATTTGGGATTTCCACTCATGAACAGTGGCACTGTGAGTTTGTTAATCTGTCCTGAACGTTGATTTCCCACAGTTACTACGCCATTCTGCACCAGATGTGTGAAAACACATTTCAGGTAGGATGTGAAAAAGGACAGCCATGCCATTCATAAGGAGGTGTGAAGAAATGGCAATGTTGAAAATCTGGAGTGAAAATATTAAAAATTCTTAAAGTTATGAGCGTGCGTGGAAACTGTGCAATGCACGCTCATAACACAGTCATTTTGTGGAATTTTTTCACAAAATTTTCAACATAGGCATTCTGGGATCTCCGCTCATGAACAGTGTCACTATGATTTTTCTTAATCTGTCCTGAACATTGATTTCCCACAGCAACCATGCCATTGTGTGCCAGATGTGCGAAAACTCATTTTGGGCAGGGTGTGAAAAATGACAGCTATACTGTTCATAAGAAGGTGTGAAAAAATGGCAATGTTGAAAATCTGGAGTGAAAATATTAAAAATTCTCGAAGCTACAAGTGTGCATGTAAACTGTGCAATGCACGCTCATAACACAGTCATTTTTTGAAATTTTTTCACCAAATTTGCAAAATAGGCTTTTTGGGAGCCCACCTCATGAACAGTGACACTGTTGTTTAGTTACTTGGTCCCAAAAGGTGATTCCGTGCAGTGACCGCAAAATCAGCTTTCAGGACTGAATAATGAAATGACAGTGACTGAGTTCATGAGGTACGGTCCCAAGAACCCCAAGTTGAAAATTTGGAGCCAAAAGTCACAAACATGGCTGAGATATCCACCTAAGTTAAAATCCCCCATTGATGCCATTATACATCTTGTCGTGATTTTCTTCAGTTCACGGTCAGCTTTTGAAGAGTTCAGACGTCTCACGCTCCAGCGAAGATTGCTGCATTGGGCTCTGGAGGTAAGTATGGGGTGAGGGGGGTGCGGGGAGGTGGGGTGCACAGAGGGTGGATGTGGGTCGGGGAAGGGGAGATCCAACTCAACGACAGACCGTTTTCTTATTTTCAGGAATGGACATAGTTAGGTTTTCTTTATTTACAGGAGAACTTAACAGTTGGGCACACTGGGGTGGGCTCCCAGTGTGCCCCATGACTTTGGGGGGTTATGTTGGCCACACTGGAGTGGGCTCCCAGTGTGGCACACAGTGTTGGTGAGGGGGAGTGGGGGCAGGAACATGTTGATGCAGTCGGCTTCAGAACACTCGTAGGCACACTGGGGTGGATTCCCAGTGTGCCACATAATTTTGAGGGGGGTTATAAACACGCGAACAGGGGGATTGGGCACCCCTGAAGTTGGCTTGCTGGGGACTGTGAGAGGCAGACATCGACAGCCGCCGCCATGTTTTATTGAAATGTTTCAGCAGGCAAGGCATGCCCTGCAATGACGGGGCACTCCCTCATTGCAGAGGCGAAATTCTTTCAGGTTGGTGGCATGATTCTAAAGGCTGTCATAGACAGTGTGCTCATTCATTGGTGCCACAGAGTCCAGCCCAAAAAAACAGTGGTGCCCTTGGCCACAACACAGCTGCACCTCCACAACCTGCGTGCTTCAAACCCAGTGGTTCTTCCTCGGGGTGGGGTCTGCATAGACAATCTATTAATTTATACAAAGATGTTTAAAGGTATATTATAAAAGAGTCTCAGAAATACTGCTATCTGATTGGTTGTCAGCATTCTGAAACCCCCACATTAAACTTTTATTAATACACTTATGCAGCCTTATCACATGACTATCGATTTGCTTGAGCCTTGGTTTAAATATTCCATTTATAGAATTCAGAGCCTCCATTAGGCATACTGATAGAAAGGCAGTATAAATGAAAACATTAGACAATGGGATCTGGTCAGAGCTGATATAGCTGTTCAGAGCAGTGAGTCATAATCCTCAAAGCTGTCACCATGGCTGAGTCAGCCGTATCCAAGATGGCCACCATGACAATACTGTGCATTCGCCAGTATCGGTGGCCATCTTGGTTATGGCAGCCATAACATCTGCATCCAAGATGGCCATTGTGACATCACTTTGCATGTGCAGTTACTTACGGCAGCCATCTTACATAGGGCGGCTGTAACTTCCACAGTTGTGGATAAAAAATAGTGCCCTGAAAAAGGGGTATGGTTATGTGGCCAGTAGAAGGGGAGGGCCTCTAAAACAGAACACCACCAACTTTTCCACAGCACTATGGAAGCACTCCAGAGGGGTATCCGATCACGTGCTTCCACAGTCTCTTTTTCCTAAGTAATAGCAAAATGTCTGCAGAGCTCTGTCCAAGCAGCCGTAAAAATGTGAACATTTTAAAGAGATCCATCCTTTCTTTCTATGTTCTGTTCTCTAACACAGATCTTACCACACCTTGTTCTCAATTGTAAAGCCTAGGCTATAACGAACAACTGAGGGATTTCTCCATAAACACACCAAGATGCTATGCCAGAGGAATAAACAAGGTAGGAGAGACCAGCTATTTGCAGAAAAGAGTGAGCACTAGGACTCGGGATCAAGATATGTGGCTAGAAGGGCAATATGAGGAAGTACTTATTCATGGAGAGGGCAGTTAAACCCTGGAACAGGCTACCAGAGGAAACCCTGGAACAGGCTACCAGAGGAAGAGGTAGGGCCAAAAAAACTGTGGGGGCATTCAAGCATGCATAGGATAGACACAGGGAACAAGTAAGACTAGGACAGAAGGGAAGAATGGAAACAGGTCCGGCAGGATCTGACGGAAGGAAGCAAGACATTTCTTAAAGCTAAACCAGGCAGACTGGATGGACTTGGAGGTTCTTTTCTGCCGACAGTTACTATGTAACTATATAAGATCTGAAGGGAAGGGAGTATGTACATCATTACAAGAGACACCAGATACTGGAAACAGAAAGAGTTGCTTGAAATACTGTAAGTGGGCAGACTGTGATTAGAGCAGGCACATAAGTAATAGATTTGAAATCCAAGGCAAAATGTCAGTTCCCTTCAACTAAAGGAAAAAAAACACTTCAGTCATCGGACTCTCCGAGTGTTGCGATGGCAAGAGCACCCATGCTTTCCTATTCGGTCATACACACATTTCTTGTACGGCCCTTACATTTACTAGCATTGTGGCTTATTTTACTTCTAAAGCGGGAGTCCTGTGCTGTGTTTACTGTAATAACAATCAATGTCACTTTTCCACTTGGATGCATTGTTATTGTACAAATGTGTGTGATTACACAGGTCATGATGACTGAACGGCGATGTCAGGCTGAAACGTACATCTCACGGCGAAGCTTGAAAAATGAGCCAGTGCGCATGTGTTGATCTAACATGTCACAGCCAGAGACTGATCATAGATTAGGATGGACTTTTACAACCCACCGAGTGATGAAAGCAACAGTATTTATCCTGTCAGCTCATATCTGTCAGAAAATAGTAATACCAGCCTTACTGATGACACAGTAGTTTTTTCCTGATCCCTATGGGCTCGATCCAGTGGTGACTGACATTAGCTCTGACTCACAGGGGTCTGTGGTGAATGATGAAGGGGAGCTTTTGCCACGTACTGCTGGCACTGAATGGTGAATGAATTTTCTTTTTTCCCCACTGACTGAGTAACTGACAATTTTGTAATGTAAAGCCCCTACAGTCTACAGGGTACAATGAATGTTTACACAAAGTATTGTCTTTCCACACACTCAACTAATGCACCTGTGATTTGCTTATTTTGGACATGATATTAATCACGATGACACTGCTGAAAAAATTTCAGTGGCGGGATTGATTCGTTTATTTATTTATTTATTTATGTCTTTGGGTGGATAAGTGCACTGATCCAAAGGACCAACCCAGGTCACAAAGTGGCAAACAACACAGGTCACAGCAGAACATACAGGGCATGGTAATACACATTTCAAGCATGAGGTGGTGTGGGATCATGGAACTGGTAAAAACTACATACAGTACCTTCACTTAGGAGTCAGCTGGAGCTGTTCTATTTGCTTTTTATTCATTGAACTGGCAAAAGGAAAATGGAGTAAAATAACAATTGTAGCTTGTACACCCACAAGATGATATTTCTAATAGGGTTTGACTGCATGTGTATCTGACATTTGTAATTGGTGTTGGGTTTGCGGTGAGGTGACTGTCACTGTTGTCGTAGACTACCAATCTCATCTAATAAATCCTGTTATATTTTTAACCACAAACTACTCATAGTGGACCCTATGCACTATTGGAGTGGAGTGGCTATGCACACATCTCTGGGGTATGCAGCCACTCCGCACCTTATGTGCCCCCATGCAGGATGCACCAAGGGGGCATGCAGCACCTATGTGCCCGATCCCCTGGCTGTGCAAAGAGCAATGCGCCGGGGGTGGGCGAGGAGTGTGCCAGTACTACGCGCCATGCACCAAGGTACGTAGTGCTTGCCGTGGGGGTGCACAGGGAGCACAGGGTACATCATGGAGAACCCTGCCATAAGCCCCCTACACACCCCATGAACACAGCAGGAGTAGCCCAACAGCAGGGCGAGTATCCCACCCACACTCCAGGGCCACTGCATACAGCCATGCGGTGCCTCCTACCTGCCCCAGCACACATCGGTCCCCCCCTCTCAGGGCACCCCCACACAGGGGCACAGGACATGGATGCTACCTCAGCCCCCCTGAACAGCACCGCCTGCCCACCCCCCACTAATGGCAGGGTACAGTGCATTCCCCTCACACTGCTGACTGTCTTCTCCCCACCCTGTCTCTGTGCACCTCTCTGGTGCCATCGGAGGGCCAGCAGCATTGCCCTCTGCACACCACTACAGCTGCCAGCCCTCGGACATCCACGGGGTGCGCTGCCAACATGGGCCCCACTGAGTATGGGATTCACTGTGGCTTCCGGTCCAGGCATCCGATTAAATGTCTGACTGGGTCCTCGACTCTGCCCCCAGCCACACTGCAGAGTCCTGTGCGCCAGGGGGTGGGGCCTCGGACAGGTGACAGCCAGTAGTTAATACCGGTTGGTGCACACCTGTCTGTGGGTGCGCAGCTACGTGGCTGGGGTATGTGCGGTTACCAAGTGCCCCTACCCACATAGTGCATAGGGCCCATTGTCTTTAACTGAGCTCCTTATTCTAATATCCTGTGTTATGCCTATCTGGTTATGCTTTAGACAAGTGGTCGTGGCGTGGTTAGAGCAACAGTACCATCTTTGCACATCTGTCTCTTCACTGGATTTCAAATTTTGTGAGCCTTCTTTTCTTTGTCAACACTGCCAAATGAAGTCTGCATATTTATATATAAGAATATAAGAAAAATAGCAGTACTAGAGGACTCAGCATGAGATTAGAGGGAGGCCGATTAAAGGGTAAAGTGAGGAAGTTCTTTTTCATAGAAAGGGTGGTGGATGCATGGAACAGCCTATCTCAGGAAGTGGTGGATATGAATACAGTGCAGGGATTCAGACAGGCATGGAATAGGCATAAGGGAGCAATGCAGATGAGTATGAATAGATAGGCCATTGACAGAGTAAAGGCCTATGGCACATTCATGAGGTAGGAAAAAATGGGCAGACTGGATGGGCCTTGCGGTCCTTATCTGCCATCATGTTCTATGTTTCTATGTTTCTACATAATGGTTAACAGTCCAACATTTATCATGACGTGACTGTCATGAGGCAATATAGATTTGCTATCTGATTTCAGTCTGTACAATTTGCATAGTGTAATTGTTTTTTTTTTTTGTTTTTTTTTAATAAACTCATCGCCCAAGGTATGTAATGCATCTGTTGACTACATCTCATTGTAATGCACTGCAGGTGAGAGCTCTAGAAAGTGCTGATGTCTGAAAATGTGCTGAAATATTAAAAAATTAAAGTCGATCAAAATATGGAAACACAGACATACGTATTCTTATTCATTCTCCGTGTTAAAAAAAAGTATGGTTGAGACTTAATATTACTAAGAATTTGCCCAAATGAAGTAAAAAAAAACAAAAAAAACAAGGTCATGAGTAATCTAAGAGTAGGAACAAGGCATTTTTTTTTGTCTTTGTAAATGCTGCTGAAAATGGCAATACAGTATAAATCTATTTGTGTCCTTTTTGTGTGTTTGTGTTTTGTGTTATTGCAGGGCAACAAATCTAGGTCCTAATAGAACTGACTGTACTAATTAGTTTGGAGTGTATTCCTATGCAACATGTGAAGTTGTGCATGGCCATTGAGAGGGTGGCGGAGCAGGGGATAATTCCTGGGGCCCAGCACCAAGAGGGGTCCAGGTCTCCCAGCATACTGGATGCAGGGAAGTTGCTGCGAGCTGGTAGTGGCCCCAGAGCCTGAACGTTCCCCAGGGCCTGGGATTTCTCTCAAGGGACCTGAACCAGAGAAAGAATTTTCAATCTCTAATGTGACTGACAAAACTATGCCTTAGAAGCAGTCTTGAATCAAATACCTGCTGATATAGTACAGTATGTGATGTTGTTTGATGGTGAGTTGTAGTTGTGCACATTTTATATTACTGCTTTATGCCATACTTTTATGTTTCCTGAGTACCTCAATGTTTATAAATAATGAGACAATATATTACTATTAGAATAATGCAGAGCTTTTAATTCTTCTATATCATGGCAAACAGTAACACAGTGTATTTCATGAAGAAAGATAGGTGATATGTGAAAAACATGTATAGGTATTATTTTTGGTTATCAACTTTTTCTAATCTGTAATTAAGATGGCTTTGCAATATTTCATAGAGTTCATTTTTTAGCAGTATCATATGGACACATTACGAATAATCATTTAGGTGCTCAGGGAACATGTAGAAGTATGCCATAAGGCAGTACTGTAAAATGTAGTGCAGAACTACATCCCACCATCAAACAACACCCCGTACTGTGCTATATCATCAGGTATTTGATCCAAGTAAACCCCTAAACACACACACACACACGCAAAATCTGAATGGTAACACAGAATGCATGATCTCTCTGGCATACATACATTCACACTCATAGGCCTCAATTAGAACCTGTTCCTAAGTTTTATCTATTGCTCGGTGAGGAGCATGCAATTCTCCTGCAAACTGGAAAGGATATGATGCAGTATTCTTATGACCATCTAATAAATGACAGCAATTGAATCTCTGAAACATTGAAACATAGAAATTGACGGCAGATAAGAACCACTTGTCCAACCTAGCCTACCCATTTCCATGCACACCTTGAACACCAGATACTAATTGAGCTGCTGCTTACCCGCTACTTCATACCATAAGTGTTTCCTTCTGTCTACTCCATGATGACTATGTCTCTTCTCTTTCTTTCAACCCTTCTGGACTGTCCACCGTATCGTATATCTTGATGTCATCCACAAAGAGGTTTTCCTTCCCTTCCTACCACTCCACAGTGTCACTAAATAAGACAGTGAAGTTGACCGACACCTGCATAGAGCTCTGTGGTAGCCCGTTGGCCACTACCCCACCACCCCATCTCTCATGATTAAACTCCGTTAACCATCACCCTCTGTGTCCTGTGTCTCAACCAATTTATGACTAAGGTTATCACTTTGGGACCCACTCCCAGACTGCCCAACTACAGTACTTCCCTCATTAGTGGGAAGTTGTCAAGTGCCTGATTAAAATTTAGGTTGGCCATGTCCATCACCCCTCCTTGATCCACCACCCTGGTTAACCAGTGAAAGAAATCATTCTGATTTGTTTAACCAGATTATGCTGCTGTGAATCTATGTTGTCCCGTGCTGTTTGCCCCTCTTGTTACAAGGTCTTCCACAGACCTTTCTTTTAACTTTGATTCCATTATTTACCCCCACTACTGTGTTCAAACTGTCTGGCCTATAATTCTCAGCCTCCATCTTGCTCCCATTTTTGTGTAATGATTACACACTTGCCATCTTCCAGTTCTTTGGTACCATTCCCTCCTTTAGTGATTTGTTGAATAGTGCTGTTAGTGTTGCCTCTTGAACCTCCCTTGACTCCTTTCAGTATTCTTTGATTCATCCCATTCATCACCATTGCCTTGTCCAATTTTAGTTTTATTTCTTTTTGCATTAAAGCCTCCGTATATTGTCTGATGTCCATCCTCACTTCATTTGTGCTCCTGCCACCAAATTGCTGTCCATCCCCTTCACATTCTTTTGTGAACACATAGTAGAAGTAGTAGTTTTAGTTTGAAAACCAAGGTGATCATTTCTTTCTTTTCACTTTGTTTATGAGCTACACACATAGGCTTATTGTCTCTCCCAGTTGTCCTCACCCACCCCCCCTTCAACCTTTGCTGGTAGTTTCTTGATGCATTTCCTCATTTTTTATAAGTAGACCTTCTTGAAAACCCATGACAATAACTTTCATGTGGCTTGACTCTGCTACTTCTCTCACTTTAAGCCACACTGTGTGATGATTGCTGGAGTCCAGATGTCTAGCTGCCGGTATATTAGCTTTTCTGTCATAGTTTTGCGTGAACTAGGTTTAGCTGCCAGTATATTAGCTGTTCTGTCACAGTTTTGCATGAACTTGGTTTAGCTGGTACAAACTGAAGCTTGTGCTCCTCCTCCTGCTGCTGTCGGGAAACATCCATCCTAACCCTGGCCCAATCACCTCCAGCTCGATCTACCAGAAAAAACCTTCAGGAGCACTCTCAATAGCATCTCTCAACATCTGCAGTCTACTCCCCAAGCTGGATGCCCTACAAATCTTTACCAATCAGCACAGCCCAGATATCCTGGCAGTTGTAGAAAGCTGGCTTACACCCAAAATCCCTGACCTGGCTATCGCTCTTCCAGGCTACAGTGTTTCCAGGCTGGACCGGAAGTCCAAAAGAGGTGGTGGATGTGCAATTTACCTTAAAGATTTGCTACTGGGACACCCCATCACTACCCCCCTCCCAGTCACCGCTGCACAGATTCTCCAGATCAGAATTTTATTAGGGACCCATAATAAATACCTCACAGTTGCCTTGGTGTATATCCCCCTGAAATAACAAGGAAATGGCCTTAATGCTGTCTTGAAGTTCACCAGGTTCCAACCTCCTGACTCTGAAATGATTCTGCTTGGAGACTTTAATATAAACTGGCTCGCGTCTAATGCAGTGGTCCATAAGGATGCCATCTCATCAGCCAATCTCACCAGATGGTCGTCTCTCCAACCAGGAAAAACTACAGATTGGCTCCAGCACCCTCCTGGACTGGATTCTTACCAGCCACCTAACTCATATCACAAACACCTTAGTCTTCCCTGACTCGCTTAGTGACCATTCCAGTGTCATCTGTGAATGGTCAAACAAATTCAGCAAGCCCCTTCCTAATATCATCACAAGTAGAGTCCTACCTCATGGGCAGTTGTCACACCTCAAATCATGCCTCAGCGTCCAAGACTGGTCCCCTATCTACAAAGCAACAGATGTAAATACTGCACTGGATTACTTCATCAACACTTTCAATGCAGCCTGTGACTCCTATGCTCCTTTTAAGAAGTGCAAAGTCAAAGCCCTTTGCAATCTCTGGCTCTCAGCTGATCTCTTATGTCAACTAAAATCTAGAGATCATCTCTGGGATCTGGCCAGAACCACCGGTAAAGAAACTGACAGCCAAAACTATAAATGTGCACAGAATGACTGTACCAAATCTATCTGGCAAAAGAAATCTACCTACTTCAAGAATGCTCTCATGGATACTTTGGGTAATGGGAGGGCATTTTGGAACAATATTAAAGAGGTCACTGGGAAGCAGCCAAAAACCTTCCCCACCTTGCTCAACATAAATGGGACTACTACGCTTGACCCTAAAATTATAGCAAATACTTTCAACGCAGCATTCACCGATCTCAGCAGTGTTATCCCTACTGACTTTTTCCAAGGAATGTGACTCTCCCACTCCTCCCCCCAATGCCTCCTCCTCCTCTAGCTACCCTTCTTTTTATTTCAGAGCAGTCAAGATGCATGAAGCCCGCAAATACATTACCAAAGCCATCACCAAATCCAGATCCAGCAGTGATACACCTCACCGTAAACTGCTGTCTCTCACCCTTGATGAGGTATTACAGCCACTGACAAATATTTTCAACCTCTCACTTAGGCTCAGCCAGTTCCCTGACAAAAGGAAATCTGCCACTGTTACCTCTGTCCATAAAAGTGGTGACAGGGTCACTCATGGAAACTACCGTCCGATCTCTATATTGCTATCCCTCTCCAAGGCCCTTGAACGTATTGCAGCAGATCAGCTCACGGAGTTCCTGGACAAATACAATATCCTGTGCTCACAACAAAATGGCTTCAGGAAAGAACATAGCACCTCATCTGCCCTACTGGAATTATCTGGTACTCTTTACAGCTCACTGGACAATGGTCAGTTAATTGAGTCCGCCTTTATCGATCTGACTAAGTCGTTCAACACTGTCCATCACCGCCTACTGCTTGTGCAACTTCTGAAAGCTGGTCTGTCTCCCGACTCCACTGTCTGGTTCAAAAGTTACTTGGATAATCGGTCTCAAAGAGTGAAAATTGCAGATGTTCTCTCTGATACCAGGTCTGTTAGCTCAGGTGTCTCCCAGGGATCCATTCTGGGCCCCCTACTATTCAGCTTGTTCCTGAATTCCCTTCCGAATTCTTGCTCCGAAAAAATCATCCTATAATAATTATAACAATAAAAAATAATAAAATGTTATTTATTAAGTGCCTTTCAAGCATCAAGGCGCTGTACAAATGAATGATAAAATCAAAGAATAAACATATAAAATCAGTAATCTCCACAACATCAAATCATAAAAGCCTTACTCCACAAAAATGTCTTAAAATCCTGCTTAAATGACTCCACGGTCATGCATTCCCTAAGCCGTCGAGGCAGAGAATTCCAAAGGGTTGGGGCCGCAAACACAAAAGCCCTGGCCCCAGAAGACTTCAATGTAACCCTCGGAACCTCTAGCAACCCCTCGTCAGCTGAACGGAGCTGTTGTACAGAGCAGTAAGGAATCAGAAGCTCTTTCAAGTAGTCGGGTCCAAGTCCGTGCAGGGCTTTAAAGGTCAAAAGACCTACTTTAAAGGTGATCCGTCACTGTATAGGCAGCCAGTGCAGATCGCGCAGCACAGGGGTGATGTGTGTCCTTCTAGACACCCCTGTCAACAACCTTGCAGCAGCGTTCTGCACTAGCTGCAAGCAGTGGATATCAACCCCATGAAGCCCCAGGTACAGGGAGTTACAGTAGTCAAGGCGTGAGGTCACAAAGGCGTGTACTAACACGGGTAAATCGCTGGATGGAACAAGGTACTTCACCCTGGCAATGTTCCTAAGATGGGAAAATGCAGACTTAATGACTACTGACACCTGATGATGAAGGGTCAGCCAGTCATCAAGTACCACTCCCAGGTTGCGCACCCATTCAGTGGTAAGGATCTGATCCCCCCCAGCAATAAGCCAGAGGGTTGGCCAGACTCCAACCCCTCTATCCCATGACCCGGGTCCACAACCATAACCTCAGTCTTGCCAGCGTTTGACTTTAACCAGTTCGAATTCATCCAGTCATGGATTTCAGCAATGCAGCTATTAAATACTGAGAGAGCACTAACCTGGTCGGGGCCAAAAGTTAGGTAGAACTGGGTATCATCAGCATAACAATGAAACCTCAGCCCATACTGTCTTACAATGTCTCCGAGGGGCAGCATGTACACTGCAAACAACATAAGGGAAAGCACCAGCCCTGAGGGACACCACACTGCAGAGGCAAAGGGTCAGAGGAAAAAATCCCCGACACAACTCTCTGTGTTCTCCCAGATAGAAAAGATGAAAACCATCTGAGCACTGTACTAGACAGTCCACAGATGGACCTCAGACGCTGCGCAAAACCCCATGGTCTACAGTGTCAAAGGCTGAAGAAAGGTCAAGGAGAACCAAGATAGAACAGTTTCTCCACTTTCTCGCCATCAAGAGATCATTGAGCACCCAAACCATAGCTGTCTCGGTACTATGCCTCTTATGAAAACCAGACTGGAGAGGTTAGTAGATACTATGAATGGTCAAATGGTCCTCCAGCTTGTTTGCCACTACCGTCTCAATAACCTTCCCAATGAAGGGAAGGTTAGAGATAGGTCTGTAGTTGGCAAAAATATCTGGGTCCAGAAAAGCCTTCTTCAAAAGGGGAGTCACCACAGCTTCCTTTAGGGAGCTAGAAAACTCATCCAGTTCTAGGGAGCACCAGAATATTTGAGCCAGAAATGGGCCCACGATCTCAACACAACCCAGAATCAGGGAAGTAGGACCCGGATCTAAACTACAGCACATAGGGCGCATCCCCTGGATGATCCGCATAATATCCTCAAACAACGACAGGTCAAAGGAACTCCAGGAGGCCAAGGTTTCCATGGCCAGATGCCGACCAACAGCTTCCCCCTTAGAATGTGTCAGGCAGATCTCTGATCTGATGTCAGCAACCTTATTCGCAAAGAATTGAGCGATCTCATCACACTCCTTTTGTGAAAAAGCTCCACAGAGCTGGAGACAGGCTGGGTTGCACAGTCTGTCCACAGTTCTGAAGAGCTGAGCTGGTCAATTCTGAGCAACAGAGATTTCCTTGGACAGGAATTCTGCCTTCTTACGGGAGATCTCTGATTGGTAGAGCTGATAATGCTCCTCCAAACTAAGGCAGTCAACTTCTAGGGTAGATTTCCGCCAACAATGCTCTAACCGTCATCCCACATGTTGCAACTCCCTCAAGGACCCATCGAACCATGGGGCCCGAGGGCGGAGAGAGAGGAGACGAACACGGACAGGAGCAATTGAGTCAAGGGCTGAGGAAATGGCCTGATTATAAGCCAAGACCATAGACTCCGGATCCAAGCTGCCAACAGGGAACTCTGAGAGGTTCAATACTGCCATCAGGTCTTCAAGGCATACGTCCTGTAAAGGGCGGTATCGAACCATCTCCACAGGGGCAGACCTACGAAGGGAAGCGCAAAAATTGAAGCAGACGGTGTAGTGATCAGACCAACTGACAGGTTCCACCACCAAATCAGAGGCCTCAATCCCCAGGAGAAAAACTAAATCCAAATAGTGACTGTAATTATGAGTGGCTGAAGAAACAATCTGTGTAAGGCCCACTGATGTCATCAACTGGAGGAAGTGCTGACCAAAGGCTGAGAGTTCGTTGTCGGCACAGGCATTGAAGTTACCCAGAACCATCAATCTTGGCGACTCCAATGCCATATCGGCGACAAAGTCTGCCACTTCCTGCAGGAATCGCCTCTCGTCTCCTGGTGGATGGTAGACGAGGGCTATCCTGCAACCCACATCAGCCACTATATGCAGATGAAGCTGTAATACTTGCATCCCACAAGGATCCTAAGCCTCTACAAGACAACCTTCAGCTTGACTTCACATCTGTAGAAAACTGGTTATCAAACCACAACCTGGTCTTCAATAATAAGAAAACAAAGTCTATGATGTTCAGTAGCTCTCATAACAAGCATAAGCTGCACCCCCTATTCATCAAAACCAGTCATGGCGTCACCCTGGAACAGGTTCAGGCCTTTAAGTACCTTGGGATCACTCTAGATCCTCATCTAACTTACAGTGCCCATATTGACTTTGTAGCCAAAGCAGCAAATACTTGCCTTGGCCTTTTCTTCCGTCACAGGCAACATCTTACCCCGGATGTCCTGACTGTTGCTGTTCAAAGCTCTGTTGTCTCCATTATTGACTATGGGCTTATCATCTATGGCTCTGCCTCCGCTACCGCTCTTAGATGCATATCCATCTCCCGCAATAAGGCCTGCTGACTTCTCACTGGATCACACCGCTTCACACATACATGTGACCTCTATTCACAGACTGGATGACTGCAACTCACCAATCAGATAAAGTACCTAACCTGCACCATGGCGAAGAAAATAACTATGGGCCTTGCCCCCCCCCCAGAGTGTGTGCACTCCTGTATCCTAGCAATAACCCCCGCTCACCTAGGGGGTCTGAATCACAGCTCCTGCAGGTTCCACGTTGTCATACCTCACAGGGTCAAAGATCTTTTGCCTACAGGGTGCCCGACTGGCTAAATGGTGTAAACAGTTACATCTCCTCCACTCCTACCATTGGTGCATTTAAATCAAGGCTCCACCTCTCTCTCACTGCCTCTAGCTCTTGTGACTGCCTCAACTAGCTGACCCTGTGAACATTTCTCTAACCTTATACAGTTCTCTCTCTCCTTTTAGCACTTGGTTACCCCTTAACATGCACTTCCCCATGTTATGTCTATGACAATGCCTCTGGCTGCGTTCCTCCTCCTCTATAGCTCTCTGCTCCCCTCTACTCTTCCTCTCTCTTGTCCTCTATCCTCTCTGCACCTCATCTGCTATCTCCTTGCAGCCTAGCCTCCAAAACTAGTTTTGTTTCTCAGATGCTTTGTAACTCTGTTTAGCTTACACTGTTGTAACCTTGTCCTATGTATTGAATTTGTAATCTGACT
Organism: Neoceratodus forsteri; assembly: GCA_016271365.2. Taxonomy (NCBI): domain Eukaryota; kingdom Metazoa; phylum Chordata; order Ceratodontiformes; family Ceratodontidae; genus Neoceratodus; species Neoceratodus forsteri. Next base: position 803,799,355 of record CM028137.1, read on the forward strand.
TACATGTCTTATGTTTTGAATTGTAACCTGGTGTGGAACCTTTGTAAAAGAGCCTTGGCACAAAGGTATTGTAATCCTAGACCTAATAATAATAATAATAATAATAATAATAATAACAATGTTGCTCTTTTCTTTGTTGGCATCTCCACTAGCTGTCTGAGGAACGCATCCTGCTGGGCCTCCATGCTGTATCTGCTCCCGGTAGTGACTGCTGCATAGTTGTTAGCACCTACTTTCGGCATGTTTAGGTCCCCCACCAGCCACAATGTCCCTTTTCTCAGTCATTTTGTGGATGATTTCTGATAATGACCTGTCTTTTTCTACACCATACAATGGCAGTCTGGAGCCAACCCCAGGGAGGACATTGATGCCATTATCCATCTCAGTGGTAACCCATAGTGCCTCCTACCCTTTCTATCTTCCCCTTAACTCAAATTCTTTTATTCCCCTTAAGAATTTTTTAACCCCTTCCCCTTTTTTTTTGGCCCTCCTTGTCTCTCATGGAGATAGTATATCCCTGTATGGTAACATCCCAGTCATTGTTTCCTATGTACCATGTTTTAATTGACATTCAAATTCAGGGCCTAGTCAAAGTTTTCTTATATTTTAGTAAATGTTACGAGGCTGGCTGCATAGCCTAGATTTCGTAGTAACAAGCTGTGAATGAGCTTGGTACATCAAGCAGTTTGAGTAGGTTTTGATTCCGTAACATCCACTTGCATAATGTGTGCCTCTAAGCAAGTTCCATTGATCCCTGGCCACTCATGAAAACAGTCATCAGCTCACTGTATATTAACCATAGCTACATTGTGATACCATTTATATTTTATTATTGTTTTTTTTAATGATTTACTGTTTTATTTCTGTGAGATAAATTCATAACATGCTGTGATTTGAAAACTGATATGTATATGCCATTTAATATAGCCTTAATTTTTTTTATGTAAACAAACAGGTGTCTATGTGGTTACTGCCTACCAATGCCGAGCGAGAGGGAGCGTGTATGTTGTCGAGACATACCCCGTGTAAAAAAAAAAATCGACACTGTAGAAGATTGAGTCCATTTTTTAGCACATCTGATGGATGCATTACAACTCATCCTGGATTTTATGATGTTTGTTGTAGTGAATGGGTGTTAGAGATGGCAAGGGCTGAATTTATCCAGTACCATGGCAGGCAGAATTTCCCACTTGAAGAGTACGTTCCAAGTAGAAATATTATCAATCTGTTTGTGTACAGATGTTTGGTTTTCTGATATGATTTTGAAGTAGTAATGTATTATTTGTGTATTGCACATCTGTTTTACACTTCTAAGAGGAATATGAACACAAGGAAATATGAAAATAGCCAGCAGAAGAAGGCCTACCGGTCTATCATGTCTGCACGATATATGTTTCAATGTCCTGGCCTTATAGCTTATGCCAATAACCATGCCCCTCTTTTCCCCTTCCCTCTCCCCTTTCTAGGTCCCAATGGTTCCCTCTTTGTTTGTCCCAGTCCCTTTAATGTAGTCACTGTCTTTTCTGCCACACCTCTTCATGCTGCTCATTCGAGGTGGTCACCTCACTGTCTGTAAAAAATGCTTTCTTACATCCCTTCTGAATAATCTCCCTATCAATTTAAGGCTGTCCTACCCTAGTGGTGGTATGGTCACTTCTTTTAAATAGATCCTCCTTTTCCTCTCTGTTAACTCCCTTTATATACATGATATTATATATCATATCACCCCTCAGCTTCCTCTCTTCCGGTGAGCACATCATTAGGGCTCACAGCATCTCCTTATAAGGCGTATCCTGTTGTCTCTTGATCATTCTAGTTGATTTCTCTGGACCCTATCCAGCATGTAATGTTATGGATGCCAGTATCTCGCTCCTTATTCCACATGCTGTCTTAACCACTGACCTGTACAAGGGTAAAATACCCCCGCTCTAAGTACAACTGAATCCCCTTACAATACACTCTTTCCTCCTGTTAGTCTTCAACACAGCTTTCTTTCAATTAGATGACTGTTTCAGGTCACTAGTAATTACCACCCCCATAACCTGTTCCTCTTCAGAAGCAGTTTCCTGAACTTTTCCAATATAGCACTCTGTCTTTGTTTCTTGGCCATTATCTGCATCAACTTGCAATTTATGGCATTGAAACCAAGCGACCAGCTGCCAGACCATTTCTCCATTCTGGCTGGGTCCCTCAGGTCCTGTATCCCTTCTAGGGTGTCCACCCTGCCACAGAGTTTGGTGTCATCTGTAAACAGGCACATTTAGCCCTGGATGCCTTCTTCAATGTCTGTTATGAAGACACTGAAAAACACTGGCCCTAAGACTGACCCTTGATAGACACCATTGGCTACCCCCATGTCCGCCAACAGTTAACTAGTCCCAATCATCTTCTATTTTGTAGATGGCTTCCACCGCCACATTATGTTGCCTGACTCTTGGTTGGTGGTGGGCACATCCTGTTACCAAGCCAATGTCCCTGATTTTATGACAGTTGATAGGTTGCATTATTATACTGTGAACGTGCATTACTCATAATTATAAATTAAATTGTTCATTCATTTGAGATAATGTGACATGAGCCAGCCTGGTAGCACTAAGAGTTGAGGCACTGGATACCACACCTCACACTGCGTCGGCAACCCAGGTTCGAGAATGAGTCTGGGTTGTTGGTGGGTCATCTGGTGTGGGGGCAAGGAGCAAGATCCAGCCACTGCATGGCAGCTCTCTCCTCCTGGGATGGACTGGAGGCTCCCTGGCCACTGGTAACCACCCGGTGGAGAATGGATGGCAGTGTCAACCTAAGCGAGCTCTGGTGAGAGCCATGGGGAGGGGTGGAAGAGGCTGAGCCAGCATCACGGGATGTGTGTAAGCCTTCATGCATGCAGGCCCGTGTGCTGGGGCCCTGGGGAACAGATGAGAAAATGGGGCAAAAACCACAGAAAATATCAATAAAAAAAAAAGAGAGATAATGTGACATAACTTATTTATGAATTTTTTTACTTGTACTGTAACTTTTTTAAATTTATTTTTAACAATAAAATGTACTGGCCGGCCCGGTGGCATTGAGGGTTGAGGCACTGGACGCCACACCTCGCGCCGCGCCGGCGACTTGGGTTCGGGAATGAGCCCGGGTTGCTGGGGGTCGGCAGGGGAGGGAGAAGATTGAGCATCCGGAGGACAGCTCTCCTCTTCTGGGAGGGACAGGGGTCCCGAGTCGGTGCTCGGTTGCCCTCTGGCAGAGGCTGGAGTTGCAGCAAGTGCTGACAAAGCAGAAGAAGGAGCGGGGGAGTGGCAGATGTTGGTAACATGCCTTGACGTCAGGGAGCCAGCCACTCCCCAAGAAACAGGAAAAAATACCCTTCATCTCTGGCGGAGACGGAGCACCGGAGCTTGCCCTCGATCTGTGACCACCTGCCTGACACACTCCTGACCAATGCTACTGACTGCTCGGGGTGTTAGAGGCCCACCTCATCCCTGCCCGGGGGGTAAACCGAGGCTACATGGGTGACGGAGGATTTTCCAGGCAGGGCAGACTGCAGAGGGGTGACTCCTTGGTGTCTCCCGAGGAGACCAGAGCTGAGGGGCGGAAAGGAGGAATCAACATGAGAATAAAAAAATAAATAAAACATACAATATAACAAATAAATCATCATATTACACAACAGTATTATGTCTGAAGTCATAGAACTGTAAAGTGTGAAAAAATGGGAACATATTCTTAACGTTTCTAACTCTTTTTGAGTTGACAGTTAAAATTCATGTAGGCTTATCTCTGTGCCTAAGACAGGAAGTGTATACTGATAATGGTAACCTGTCACATCATTAAACTGACTTGAAACATTCTACATATGATACAGTTATTACTGCCCTATAATGATGTTCACTGACATCTGATTACTCATTTTTATGTTGTCTTGCGCATGCAATGCAGACAACATATTGTGGTTGCTTCAGTGGAGAAGCGGGTTTCGGAGGTGCGGTCCTGCTGCAGCCAATGGCGCCACTGCTTTTTGTGGCCAGGCTCTGTGGCACCAATGGCATAGCATGCTGTCTATGACAGCAGTTGAGAAGCATGCCACCACCTTGAAAAAAATTAGCCGCTGCAATCAGGGAGCGCCACGGGGCAGTCCCTGATTGCAGAAACCAATTACTGCTTGCCTTGTCTGGTGTTCCCTGTCAAGCTACATGGCAGCGGCTTCCCCATCAGCTTCTTACAGTCCTGACGGAAGCTGAGGGACAGACGCCACCTCTCACAGTCCCTCAGAAAGCCGATGGGGGTGCCCAATCCCCCTGTCGGCATGCCCCTCCTCCCATCGGCATAATGCCCCCCATTTCTTAGTGTCAAGGGGTGCCCAATCCCGCTAGACTCATGCAACCCCACTTATATAAGACAACGGGGTGTCCAATCCCCATTGGCTGCAGTCCCCCCCCAAAACATGCAGGTGGCATGCTGGAAGCCCACCCCAGCATGCCAAAAGTACCTGTTAAAAGAAAAAACCTTCCGATAATGTACATTACTTTTTTTTTAACCCTGTAAAGTCGAAAATGGTCCCTCACTGTCTGCGACCCTTCCCCCAATCCATGCCCACCTACTCCGGAGCCCAGCACGATGATCATCGGTGGACTGGGAACACGTCTGCACTCTTCAAAGCCGACCACGAACTGAAGAAATGTCGATAAGCTGTATAATGGCATAAATAGGGTTTTTTCAACTTTGGTGCATATCTCAGGCATTTGGGGAATTTTGGCACCAAATTTTCAACAAGAGGTTATTGAACCCCTCCTCATGAATTCAGTCACTGTCAGGTAGGTTATTCGGTCCCAAAGGTGATTCACGTCACTGCACGAAATCACCTTCGGGACCGACACGAAACAACAGTGCCACTGTTCATGAGGTGCACTCTCAAAAAGCCTATGTTGCAAATCTGGTGAAAAATTAAAAAAAATGACTGTTTTATGAGCGTGCATTGTGCAGTTTCCCCACACACTCGTAACTTTGCAAATTTGTAACATTTTCACTCCAGATTTTCAACATTGCCGTTTTCCACACCTCCTTATGAACAGTAAGCTGTCATTTTTCACATCCTGTCCGAAATGTGTTTTTGCACTACCAGGGCAGAATAGCACGGTCGCTGTGGGAAATCAGTGTTCGGGACAGATTAAGGAAATCACAGTGATAGTGTTCATGAGTAGAGGTCCTAAAATGCCTATGTTGAAAATCTGGTGACAAAAGTCCACAAAATGAGTATGTTACAAGCGTGCATTGCGCAGTTTCCACATGCACTCGTAACTTCGAGATTTTGTAATATTTTCACTCAAAATTGTCAGTTTTGCACACCTCCTTATGAACAGTATAGCTGTCATTTTTCACATCCTGCCCGAAATGTGTTTTCGCACAACTGGCACACAATGGCACGGTCGCTGTGGGAAATCAACGATCAGGACAGATGAAGAAAATCATAGTGACAGTGTTCATGAGCAGAGGTCCCAAAATGCCTATGTTGAAAATTTGGTGAAATAAATGACTGTATTACAAGTGTGCATTGCGCAGTTTCTATGTATGCTCATAAATTTGAGCATTTTTAACATTTTCACTCAAGATTTTCAGCACTGCCATCTCTTCACACCTACCTATGAATGGTACAGCTGCCATTTTTCACATCCTCCCTGAATGGTGTTTTCCCACATCTGTCGCAGAATGGTGCGGTCACTGTGAGAAATCAACGTTCGGGACAGATTAACAAAATCAAAGTGCCACTATTCTTGAGCAGAGGTCCCAAACACTTTTCATAAGGTAGGGGTCACAAAAATGCTGTGTTGCAAATTTGCAGTGTAAATACCAACAAACGACTGGGGCATTAGGGTTTCTAACCATAACATCCCACCCTGTACATAATGACAGGTGTCAGGGGTGTGCCTTTGCATTGCCAGCTGTCATGCTCTCGTCATACCATCCCCCCCACCCTTAAGCCACTGGCAAGCATCGAGGTGTGCCTTGGACGCTTTGGCCCCACAGTTCACCCCATTCTCCTATGCTGCACCCATTTCAGCATATGTACTTCAGAAATGGGGTGACTGTAAAGCCGAACACCCCAAGGCACACCTCAGCACTTGTCAGTGTCTACAGGATAGGGTGAGGTAAAATGCCATGAGCATTATGGCTGAATGGGGTGAGCATAAGGCCCAAGAACCCCAAGACACAATGCAATATTTGTTGCACTGCAGGGTAGGGTGAGCTGAAATGCCATGAATGTTATGACCAATGCCCAAAGGCACACTTCAGTGCCTGTCAGTCTCTGTAGGGTGATGTGTGGTTGATGTCACTTTCATACTTCACTGCCATTCCTATTATGCATCTGTTCAACTCCTGCGCTACCAATACCAATGTCAACAAGACAACATCTGGCATTGACAAATGCTTGTTTAAATGAGGATTGGCTGTACAACAAAGATCATTTATTTAGTTCAGTTTCATTCTAAGGGATTACAATTTGATGATAGTAAAATGACTGAATACTATCAGGGATACGTAGATCATGGTATAATAGTATGTACGAACATGCGAACATACGAAATTTGCCAGCAGATAAAAGCCTAGAGGTCTATCAAGTCTGCTCTAATGTGCAGCTAGCACCCCTTATTCTGCAGCTGCCCCTCCCTTCCACCCTTCCCCTTCATTAACCCTCCCCCTTGTCCTGTCCCATCCCCTTTTGAAGCAGTCCACTGTTCAACTGGATACCACTTCTGCAGGTAACGCATTCCACCCAGCCACCACCCTCTCTGTAAAAAAGTGTCTCCTCATCTCCCTCCTGAACCTTCCTCCCTCCAGTCTCATATCATGGCCCCTGGTGGCCCTCCCCTCCCTTACTTTGAACAGCCCCTCTGTACCCATCTTGTTTATTCCTTTCATGTATTTAAAGGTTTCAATCATGTCACCCTGTCCCTCCTCTCCTCCAGTGAGTACATGTTCAACTCCTTCAACCTCCTCTCGTATGATAAGTCCCCCAGCCCCTTGATCATCTTTGTCGCCCTGTGCTGCACCCCCTCCAGTAACTTAATGTCCCTTTTCAGATACGGGCGCCAGTACTGCACGCAGTACTCCAGGTGTGGTCTAACTAATGACCTATGCAGTGGCAGAATCACCTCCTCCCTCCTCGAGGATATACCCCTTGCAATACAACCCAGCATTTTGTTGGCCTTTGCAGCTGCCTTCCTACATTGTGCCGAGTTGTTCATTGACCCTGTAATGAGCACACCCAGATCCTTCTCCTCCTCTGTCTGGGCTAGCTGCACTCCCCCCAGCTGGTAACTCCTCCTTGAGTTCTTCATCCCAAAATGCAGCACCTTGCACTTTTTGGCATTAAACCCCAAGTTGCCAGGTGTCTGACCAGGTTTCAAGCTTTGCCAGATCATCCTACAACCCCTGCCATCCCCCTAGGTCATCCACCACAGCGCCTACCTTGGTATCATCAGCAAACAGACTGATCTTGCTCTTGATGTCCAATGATATGTCTGCAATGAATATCCCAAACAACACTGGTCCCAACACCGAGCCCTGTGGAACACCACTCGTCACTGCCTTTGGGTGTGAGAGCTCCCCACCCACCACCACCCTCTGTTGCCTTCCCTGAAGCCAATTTCCTACCTATCTCACCAGCTTTGCACCCGCACCTGTGCCTACTAACTTCCTTCCCAGCCTTCTATGCGGCACAGAGTCGAATGCCTTACTGAAGTCCAGATACAGGACATCCACTGCATGGCCCCTGTCCAGTTGCCTAGTTACCCAGTCATAGAACTCCACCAGGTTGGTTTGGCAGGATCTGCCATGTATGAAGCCATGCTGTCTGCTGTCCTGTAGTCCTTTGGCCTCTAGGAGGGCCACCAGCCTCTCCTTCAGGATAGTCTCCATTAGCTTACCCACGATGGATGTGAGGCCCACTGGTCTGTAGTTTCCTGGTTCATCCTTGGGGCCACTCTTGTGGAGGGGCACCACATGAGCCATCCTCCAGTCCTGAGGTACACACCCTGAATGTAGTGAGGCATTAAATAGGTCTGCCAAAGGTCCTGCAAGGACCTCTGCCAGCTCCTTCAGTACCCTGGGGTGGATGCCATCTGGGCCTGGCTTGTTCCACCCTCAGTGCCTTCAAGCCCTCTCGAACTCTGCCCTCCATGATTTCCCCATCTGTCACCCTTCCCCTGTTTCTGCCATTCTCCCACCCTTGATTGTCACCCCCCTTCTCTTTAGTAAATACTGAGCAGAAGTACTCATTTAGTGCTTCTGCCTTATCGCACCCTGCTTCCACCCAACCCCCCTCCTTCCTAATCCTTACTATGTGGTCCTTACAGCTCCTTTTGTCCCTGATGTACTTAAAGAAGTCCTTCTCCCTCTTCTTAATGCCTTGTGCCAGCCTGAGTTCCGTAGATGCTTTGGCTCCCCTTACTGCCCTTGTCACCTCCTTCGATTCTGTCAAGTACTCCTCCCTGTCCTCCCCCCTCCCTGTTTTCTTGTACTTCCTAAAGGCAGCTCTTTTCTTCTTTACCTTTTCCATAACCTCCTTGCTCAACCAGCTCGGTTTCTTAGCCCTAGCCTTCTTGCTCTGGGCTTTGTAGCAGGTTTTGGTTGCCTCCACTATCCCCAGCTTTATGAGCTCCCACCTCTGGTTAGTGTCCATACTAGATTGAATTCTGGCCAGGTACCCTTTTACCACTTCCCCCGTCCTCCCAAAGTCAGCCCTCCTGAAGTACAGCACTCTTGTGCCAGATTCCACTCCTTCCTTGCCCATATCCAATGTGAGCCATACTGAGTGGTGGTCACTCCCTGAATTATGTAAAGAGATTGAATATTTTGATAACGCATTGACCATTTTTTACTCTTTATATGTTTTGACATAGGCAGAATCATTTCCTAGTATACCAATGCTTTGTGCGTTGGTGCTGTGGGTGGCTAGGACGCAGAGTAAGAGTCATTTTACTAGCTTGTGCCATAACAGTTGTTCGTAAAAGATGGCCTTCAGCAGCATATAGACAATTTCTGGATCCAACAAGATAAATGACAAATGTGTCATAATCCACACTGGGATTCTCAATGTTTTTTCATGGACAAAAATTATGGTGTTTCTTCCACCTTATTATAACATCATCCTCCTTTGGTTTTATAAATCTTGATGTCAATGGAGGTGGAAATTTCACTTTCAAAGTCGAATCTGAATGCATACTACTCTTCACCAGGTGTACTACTTCTTTAAGTATTTTGTTTATGAAACCTATAATGAGAATCAAATGTCAAGTCCCGGTCATCATGATTTTAAAAGAAAAAGCTCTATTCTTTTTTTTTGTCTTCTACGTTTCCTGACACCTTAAGCATTTCAATGTCTAATTACTATAGTAATCTCCATATTAATTGTTTAAAACACATAATTTTATGGACTGACATTTATTCATTTTCAAAATGCAGTGAAGCAGCCCGAGGGTTATTGAATGTGATTTTATCCTTAGGTGGTATAACAGCATTTTAGAACACGTAGAGAATGCACTGGACTGCTTCATATTTCATAGATTACACAAGCTTATATTAGACTTTCGTCCATGATGTGCTTGCCAGTATAATATCAGATCGCTTTGTATTTATTCGAGATGTAAGTATCTAGTCTTAGTTTGAAGAGTTTGATTGTATTACTGGTAACCACCTCAGTGGGTAATTTGTTCCACGGGGGACCACCCTTTGACTAAACCAGAACTTTCTTTTGAGTAAATTCCATTTTCCTATGGTTAGTTGCAGAGGATGGCCTCTGGTTTGGTATATTCCTTTCCTTAATACCAAACCGAAACTAGCAGCTAAGGTACCACCTTGTAGTGCTCTATATACTATGCACATATCCCCCCTTGTCCTTCTATACTGAAGGGTGAATAAATACAGAGTTTCCAGTCTATTAATGTGAGTGCTCTACATCCAGCGACTGCTTTTGTAGCTCTCTCTTGGATCTTTTCTAGTTTGATGATGTCACCCTTTTTGTAAAGTGACCACACATGGGCTCCATATTCTAGGTGGGGCCTAACTGATGAACAATATAGATGGAGTATCACTTCCTTATCTCTACTGCTGATGTTACGCAGGATGGTTTACTGTCCATAGATAGATTTCAGTTAGGGCTGTTTGCAGAGCCTCTCCATCTTTATCTGTATTTGCTATTGCCCCAATTCTACAGTCATCAGTAGAAAGTAAAAAAAAAAACACAGCTCGAATTACACAGATAACACACACTACATAGAACAAGCACTTGTCAATGCCGAATGTTGTCGCACTGGCATTGGCAGTGGTGGAGGTGGAGAGGCATAGCGCTGTGAGTTTGGTAATGTCTCCCAAAGGGTGATTTTGCACAGCGAGTATGCCACTGTGCGGCAGAGCTGTGGAAACGCGTTTTGGGCAGGCTGTGGAAAATGACAGCTGGACTGTTGATAATGAGGTGTACACAAATGCCAGTGGTGAAAATGTGGCATGAAAATATTGCAGATTGATGAAGTTACAAGGGTGCATGGAAACTGCGCAATGCACGCTTGCATCACAGTCATTGTCTGGACTTTTGCCACCAAATTTTCAACATAGGCATTTTAGGACCTCTGCTGGTGAATAGTGTCACCGTCATTTCCTGAAAGTGTCCCCAAAAGTGATTTCGCACAGTGACCGTGTAATTCTGCACCGGATGTGCGAAAACACATTTCAGCCAGCTGTACTGTTCATAAGGAGGTATGGAAAAATGGCAATGATGAACAGCTGGAGTGAAAGTATTACAAATTCACAAAGTCACGAGCATGCATGCAAACTGCACAACACCTGCTCATTAAACACTCATTTTATTGACTTTCGTCCCTAAATTTTCAACATAGGCATTTTAGGACATCTGCTAATGAACAGTGTCATTGCCATTTTCATTATGTGTCTCGAACACGGGCTTTCCACAACGATCATGCTATTGTGTGCTGGAACTGCGAAAACAGATTTTGGTCAGTATATGAAAAATTACAGCTGCACTGTTCATTAGGAGGTGTAGAGCAATGGCACTGTTGAAAATGTGGAGTGACAATATAAGTTTGCAAACTTACGAGTGAGCGTGCAAACTGCGCAACGCATGCTCATAACACAGTCATTTTATGGAGTATTGTCACCAAATTTTCAACACAGGCATTTTAGGACCTCTGCTCATGAATAGTGTCACTTTTATTTTCGTAATGTGTCCCGAACAGTGATTTCGCACAGCAACCACGCTATTCTGCGCCGGAAGTGCGAAACCACATTTCAGCAAGGATGTGAAAAATGGCAGCTGTACAGTTCACAAGAAGGTGTTGGAAAATACCAATGTTGAGAATGTGGCATGAAAATATTGCAAATGCACTAACTTACGAGTGTGCGGTGCGCAGTTGCTACGCACGCTCGTAAAACAGTCATTTTATGGAGTATTGTCACCAAATTTTCAACATAGGCATTTTAGGACCTCTGCTCATGAATAGTGTCACTTTTATTTTCATAATGTGCCCCGAACACTGATTTCGCACAGCAACCACGCTATTCTGCGCCGGAAGTGCAAAACCACATTTCAGCAAGGATGTGAGAAATGACAGCTATATGGTTCACAAGAAGATGTGGTAAAATGCCAATGTTGAGAATCTGGCATGAAAATAGTTTGAATGTGCTAACTTATGAGTATGCATTGTGCAGTTGCTACGCACGCTCCTAAAACAGTCATTTTTTTTTTATTTTTCCCACCAAACTTGCAACATAGGCTTTTTGAGAGCCCCACTCATGAACAGTGGCATTGTCATTTCATTACTCGGTCCCAAAAGGTGATTCCACACAGTGACTGTGAAATCACCTTTTGGGACCTAATAATGCCATGACAGTGCAAGAATTCATGAGAAGGGGTCCCAAAAACCCCATGTTGAAAATTTGGGGCCAAAATTTGCAAAAATACCCGATATATGCATTAAAGTTGAAAAACCCCTATTCATTTCATTATACAGCTTACCGGCATTTCTTCAGTTCGCGGTTGGCTTTGAAGAGTGCAGATGTGTTCCCGGTCCACAAAAGATCGTTGTGCGGACTCCGGAGGTAAGTATGGGGTGAGGGAGGGAGGCAGGGTGTGCAGTGGGTGGGTGCGGGTGGGGGAGGGGCATCAAGACTACGAGGGACCGTTTCATTTTAGGGGAAATGAAAAAATTGCAAGACTTTTTTTTTTTGAAGGGATTTGTACACTGGGTGGGCTCCAGCATGCCACCTAACTGTTTGGGGAGGGTGTCTGTAGCAGACGGGAATTGGGCACCCGTTGGCACACAAAAAGCGGGGGCGCGAACCTTCGAGGGGTTAGGCACCCTCAGCATTCAACAATTGGGGAGTTATGCCGATGGGGAGGGCCCCTGTTGGCACACAAAGAAAGCGGGGGGGTTAACCGACAGGGGGATTGGGCACACCTGAAGTCGGCAGTAGTTAGGTGGTGGCCCGCTAGCCGACCATGCACATAATGGTGGTGAGCACGGCAAGAAAAGGACCGCTGCATATGATGAGCTTTGCTCGGATTGCAGTGGACCCTTTCTTAGATGTGCTCACCACATTATGTATGCATGGTGTGGCACTGGCATGCAAGCTGATTGGGAAACGCGGGACGCACCTACTGGTGCATGCCCTGCATTCGCCCAACAGCGACCCCACCTCCAAAGCTGCACTGTCCCACGATGTTGGCTATGCAAGCATGCCAACATAAAAAGAAGGCTCAGCTATATGCATTACCAGTGTATATTGTATGGTGGAATGCTATTATGCATAGGATTCCTTACCTGGATTATGCTTGTTATGCTGCTGTAGCGACATCATTATGCTGTTCTGCTGCATTAGTGATTTCACTACTACAGTATAATCACTTGGAATGCTTCTCCATAGTTATTTTCTTCTGTTCAATTAAGCTGTCAATTTGTTTGGACCAGAAATTGCAGAAACATATGCAGCCTACTGTGAAATTAAAAACAAAGAGAAAATGTTAAAATTTCTCTACTCCGCTGTCTTTGCTAGCTGGTTTTGTGTGATTTTCATTGCTGTGACTGCCCATACACTATGAAAGATTATGTATGTGCAGTCATACACAATCAAGGATTTTCTTGTATCTCAAGGTTCCCTTGGTAACTGGGCACCTCTGGAGAAGTGCTCATGGGTCATCAATTGCCAAGGAAACCTCTAGTTACAAGGATGTCCCTGTTGTGTATGACTGCTAATACACAAACCACTATATAATGTATGGGGAGCACTTAATTCTAGCAGAGATCAAGCAGAGTACAACCTTGTTATGCCATTGGTATTACATCATACTGCTGCAAACCTGTCTTGAGTATATCATATCAAATGTATAACATAACTGAATGTAGCAGACACAGTGGTACAGAGGGCAAAGGCATTGAGCACCTTACGTCACACCATGCCGGTGACCCGTGTTCAGGAGCAAGCTCAGGTTGCCTGGGTGTTGCCAGGGGTTGGCCAGGGGAAAGAGGATTGAGCATCTGATGGACAGCTCTCCTGTCTCGGGAAGGGGTAGGTCATGGATACCCTGCAGTAGCGACACCACGCAGAGGCGTGATGTCCAACAGCTTAGGCCACAACAGTATCTGGGGAGGTGATGGCGGACATCTGTGGGAGGAGTGTGAGAGCGCACTTGTAACCACACAGGATGTCATTGCATGTCCACGCCTCGGGGGGGTCATTACAAATACACAGGAAACACCCCATCTGTTGGGAGGAAGACACCACTCTGACTCTCTCACGTCTGTTGCTGGATCCTGCAATAGGGTTAACACTCCATGGGGTGGGTGGTGGAGAAAGAACTTAGGCATGTTGGAGGAGTGGTCAAGACTGTGGCATCTCCAATTCAACACAACGAAGTGCAAAGTCATGCACCTAGGAAACAGAAACCCAGGGGAGAAATACACGATGACTGGGGGGGGGATCTCTACAACCAAAATGGAATGTGACCTCAGGGTGGTCATAACAGAAGGCCTAAAGGTGATGCCACTGTTCAGATAGTTGGTGAGACCTCAGCTGGTGTACTGTGTGCAGTTATGGAGACCGCATCTCAGGAAGGACATAGACGGGTAGAGACAGTCCAGAGGAGGGCAACAAAAGTATTGCAGGGATTGCACCTGAAACCATATGAGACAAGACTGATTGGTTCTCAATATGCATACAATGGAGGAAAGGAGAGAGAATGGGGATAATAAAGAAACTTTCAAGTACCTCAAGGGGATTAACATAGTTCAGGAGGGCAGCATCTTTCATAAAAGGAAATGAGCAAGAACAAGGGATCACTGCATGAGACTGGGGTTGGGGGAGACTCAGGAGCAATGTGAGGAAGTATTTTTACATAAAAAGGGTGGTAGATGCACGGAACAGCCTCCCTCTGGATGTCGTGGGGGCAAAAACAATAGGTAAATTCAAGAACGCATGGGACAGACAGAGTGGTCTTTATCTGCTGTTAGTTTCCATGTTTCTGTCTATGTTCTATGTTTTGCTAGCCTATGTACTATAAAATACAATGTATGATCTATGGTTTACGGCCACGCTGAAAACTCTTCTCGAGGTTGCCATGCTTTTGAAGAATAGCCTTCAAATCTGAGTTACCTAGTATTGCATACTGTTGTGGATTATTAAATGTATTTCTTCTACTTATTTATGTTGAGAAACGAATCCCCTTTTTTAGTTTCTTTCACAGATCCCGTGTGGTGAAGATATGTAAGCACACCACTGATTGAATATTTGATGTGTTTTACTGATATACACACCGTATGTTGTAACAGTTTTTATTGGGCATACTGTTTCTCATCCACTTCTGTATTTAGGTAGATCAACTTTGAACCTCATCCCACCCTTTCGTGTGACCACTTGCTGTCTGTTAGAATTTTCATTGTAGTGGAGTGCAGCAAGTATTGACCTACATGTCAAGATGAAGTACAAATAATATTTGTTAGTATGTATCCTTGGTATGAATGTTAAGTGATATCTAGGAAGGCAAAGAAAAATATAACATTTTGACATGTTACTTGATGACAACCATGTACAAAATTGTTTTAATGATATTTATGAAGAAAATTCTTGCAATATGATATTGTATGCTATTAATTAAAGTTGCATGCAAACTTTCATTGTGCCTGCATTACGTTTGACAATCCATTTGGTAGTCAGTGGAATAGTAAGAGCATCGAACTGAGTTAATTCATTTAGTGGCCATGACAATAAGATAGTACCACCAAATGCTAAAAACAAGTCCCTGCCAACCTGGGTAACTCACAGAATTCATAAGTCACTAAATTCTTAGGTGCCGATTCAAGAAGCACCCCTACGCATGTCGCAAGTTGCGACATACGAGGGGTGCAGTTGCTCAAGGACCCTGTGCCCGATTCTGTAATGGGCAGGGTCCCAGTATTAAGTCCCTTAATTTGTGCCAACCCAACCAGTACGCTAAATGAAGGGCTTACCTGAACAGGTTGGCTCATGGCGCCTGGATATGGAAGGGTACAAGTGATGCCCCATGCCCCAATACCCTGAGAATAGGTTAAATAAGCTCCGCAGGGCTTGCTTATGCCCCAATCCCCCAAGAATAGGTTAAATAAGCCCTACAGGGCTTGCTCATTCTCCGATCCCATGAGAATAGGTTAAATAAGCCCCACAGGGCTAGCGGAACCCCCAGACCCAATCCCTGATCCCCAAAATGATACAGGAAAATTCCACATCCCTGTTAACCCTGGTAGTCTAGTGGCCCCCCCAGCCAGCTATGTCTGACCACCCCGCTCCCCCCTGACCTGTTCCAAGCTGGTGACTGGCACAGCCCATCTCTCACCACCACGGCCAGCCACCAACTGAACTCTGTGTGAGGGCGTACTACTGTGCAAGACTCATTAAGTGAGCACATACTATTTACAGAAGTATGCCCTCATACAGAGTTCAGTCAGTGGCTGGCCACGGTGGTGAGAGGTGGGCTGTCCCAGTCACTGGCTTGTGACGCATTGGGGGGAGCGGGGTGGTCAGACACTGCTGACGGGGGTGAGTGGGGGCCACTAGACTACCAGGGATGATGGGGGTGTGGGTTTTTCCCTGTATAATTTTGTGGATTGTGGATCGGGTCTGTTGGGGTTCCACTAGCCCTGCAGGGCTTATTTAACATATTCCTCAGTAGATCAGAGATGATGAGCTTGGGCTTAATGTAACATATTATTGGGGACTGAGGCATGAGCAGCTCTGCAGGCTTAATTTATATTATCGGGGATCGGGACATGGGGTAGGTAAGCTGTGGGGCTTATTATTCAGAATATTGGGGATCAGGGTGGGGGGGCTACATGTACTGGGGGATGGCACATTCATTTTATCATTTCATCATTTATTGATTTTTAAAATGCGTCCTTCCTGAGCTAAGGGCGCCCTTACAACCATCATAAAACTCACAATAAAACATCAATACATATAATAACAATATATAAAATATAAATAAACCAAATCAACCTACATTAATTTATACAATTAATTATATTAATTCTGTAGACTCACTGTGCTTCCCTCAGGTTCCATAAAAGGCCTGATTAAACAAATATGTTTTGAAACCCTCTATGGTCAGGCTGTCTCGTATCCGACGAGGTAGAGAATTCCATTGGGTCGGAAACATAAAGGCAAAGACTCATCCTCCTGATGTCTTCAAATGTACCCTGGGAATCTCTAGCAATCCCTTGTCGGAGGAGCAGAGTGGGTGGGAAAGACAGTAGGAGAGCAAAATGTCTTGCAGGTACTGTGGTCCCTGGCATTTGCATTGGTGCAACCCTTGGTGGACACAAAGTACACTTACACCTGCTAATAGCTGGTGTAAATGTACTTTGGTGGCTGTCCTCTGGGGGTTGTTCTAGAATTCCAAAATCGGGGACTTGGCAGCCACCCTTACAGAATAGGGTGCCACTGCTGCCATAAACCCCCTTGCGCCATGTAGTAGGGGGATTTTGGCACAATTGCTGGCATAAGTCCACTTTGGTGCAAGTGGCCTATGACATGTCGCAGGCTGCTTTGCAGAATATCACTTGTCGCAACTCATGGAGCAAAGTGCGACTTGCACCATTTTTTTTGGCGCAAGTCACTTTGCACCATGCATAACGTTTTGAGAATCTGGCCCTTACTTTTCATCACAAACATGGCTGAAGTAAATTATTTAATTTTATTTACACTCATGACCCCCCTCCCCCCTTACACACACATACACAAATTTTAAAAATCATGTACTGTTCAGAGTATCCATTACTGGTGTTGATGACCATGAAGAATCCCCCTTCTATCCCTAAAGGTTTGCCAAAGAACTCCCTGCTCCTTACCTGGCAACAAATAAAACTGAGGATCTGGCACCACTTGACACCTGTGTGTTTGTTTTTTTGAGTATGCCAGTTGAACTATGAAGAATTTTGAAATCCTGCAGTACATGTTAACATTCTGTGTTTGTGTGTGTAATTGGTGGTGTCGGGGGGAGAGCATTCTACTACTGGAGTAAAGCAGTGCTTCGAATTCTTCTGTTCCATGGTAAAAAAAAAAAAAAATACAATGTAATGAAAGTGAAGAAAACCATATGACTGTCAGTTGAAATACATCTGTAAAGGGAACATTTTACATTAGTTTGCAACAATTGCTCTTTCTCTCTCTCTCTCTCTCTCTCACTTTTCCCCCACAGTACACCGACCTGCATTCCCTCTATATCACTTTGGGGGGGCTTTGAAAGAAGCAGCTGGTATGCACAGCAGTTCCATTTTTTATACAGTAATTCCTTTTTATATACTTTTTTGAATACAAGACATTGTGTACATAGAACATACAATGGCTTATGTTCAAATATGCCATTTATTTCCATTTGTGAGGGGGCGGGACTTTCATATCTCAATCGTGGCTTCGCCACGTGTGAGTTATGGTCCGGTCCCTTCACTCATTGAAATAAATGGCATATGCATATATATATATATATAAATAGGGGATACATGATGGGCAGGAGTGGGATATGAAAAATATTCTCACTCCTGCAGAGTAAGGCATGGATATCTCACGATTACTGAAGGCATGAATAGGATATCCATGCCTCACGATGCAGGAGTGAGAATATTTTCCATATTCCACAATCTGCACATCATGTGTTCAATTTATACAATAGGGATTGTGTCTTTAGTTGGTTAATGAAATGGTTTTGTTATTTCATAACGCATGTGTTAGGTGATATTTTTATTTGTAATATAAATCCGCAGGTTGTTTGGTATTAATAAGTTTGTTTGACTAAAGTGTGACTGCTTTGGTTGTGAATGGGAAGGTTGTAATGTTTGATTGATTGTGTTTATGAATGGGTGTGTTCTGACTGGTTGACACAGTGTGTTGGTTGAGCTGTGCGATTTATAATTGGTTTACTTCTGTTTGTGGGCGGTATTTTTGTAGGTAACTGGCAAAGGAGATTGCTTTCAAAGTTTTTATTTTTAGGGAATGAATTGTGCTTTCTGCTTGTTTTTTTATCATTCTGTGCATATACAGTTAAAGACTATGGCCATGCAGATGTTTTTTGACTGCTTCTGATTAACGTCCGTATTCTGTTTTTATTTACCACGGTCCGGGTCGAGTAATGTAATTTTGTCAGCTGAGTGCTTCACTTGGAGCGTGCGGGTGAATTTCTTTCAGCTTTTGCTGTTTTGAGGAGAACCAGTAATGGTAGTATATAATGCCCCAAAGTAAGGGGTTAGAATAAGAGGGGTCTTCACAGAAAAGAGTGGGAATTTATGATGCCCAGGGGCCCCATTGAGTTGGAAGCATGAGGGCTTTAGTGGTGGGAGTCCCTGTGTAGTGCTTCACACACACACACACACATACCCCAGAAAACTGTCAGGTAAAGCATCATTTTGGTAAAGAAAAAAAGAGAAACTTTTCCTTCTGTCTCTCTCTCTCTGCTGCCTGCCTGCACCATTCCCCCCACCCCCCAGAGCAAGCAGCAGGAGAGTGGGCACCCACGCACTAGGACCACTGCTCCTGGCCAGCGCATGGTGTCCTGTTCAAGACCCTGGCCATTTATGTGGGCGTGAGCTCGGGGTTCCAGAATCAGAACCCTGAGTGCTTTTCAAATGGAGTTTTAGCCATTTGAGTCAGTGTCGTCCTGGGCTGTGAAGTGTGAGGGCCTGCAGAGTGCAATGGAGACAGGGCTTACCTGAGCATTGGGGGAAGCCGTCTCGTTGGCTCTGCCTGGTTCCTTCTCCAGCCAGTGAAGATTCCTGCTGCTGTTCCTGTTGCTGCTGTATGCTGTACGGTTGAGTCTGACGGTTAAAATAAAATAATTCGGACCCCTGCAGTCAGTGTGGGCTCTGTATATCCCTGTTTTTTATTTTCCTTCACCCTACTTTTAAAAAGTTGAATTCTGGTCCCCCATCAGCAGCAGAGAACAGCCGCATCTCACCCAAGAAGCTGTCGGCCATCCGAGGTCCCCTGACGTCCTTTGTGCTGCCTGTCTCCAACTGTGCCAGCTCCCTCCCACTACCAGAGCACCTCCCGCCTCCCCGACTGCAGCTGTCTTCACCCCAGTGGAGCATTGAATCAGGTGGCAGCACTAGGAGATGGGCTGACTGCCCAACTGTTGAAAAATTTTTAAATAA
The DNA here is from genome assembly GCA_016271365.2 of Neoceratodus forsteri. Lineage (NCBI taxonomy): Eukaryota > Metazoa > Chordata > Ceratodontiformes > Ceratodontidae > Neoceratodus > Neoceratodus forsteri. The sequence goes on from CM028137.1 coordinate 803,819,028, forward strand.
TAAATTGTTTTACCACTTATGCACCATTGTGGGGTCGGGGAGCCAGGGCCTGCTAGAAGGGGCCATTCATAGTTGTGGGGCTAGCAATGCCCACAGGGAGGGGTTAGTAAAGCAAGGCCATAGAAGAAGGCCTATGAATATTCATGAGAGGACGGAATTAGGGGAAGCGACCACTGAAACAGAGTGGCAGCAGGCTCAGGGAGCCTTTAAAGATTTAGAAGGGTACCAGGCCCACGAGTTTTAAGCAGGGCACCAAGTCCAGAATAAATAGGGTGCAGGGCGCCAGACCCAGAGGTAAGAGGGCTACCAGGCCTATCAGTTCAAAGAGGGCACCAGGCCCAATGTAAAGCAGGGTACCAGGCCCACAGTTTATAACAGGGCAGCAGGCCCAGAATAAAGAGGGCACCAGGCCCATAATTAAAAGGAGGGCACCAGGTACAAAGTATAGGGGGCACCAGGCCCATAGTAATTAGGGCACAAGACCCGAGATAATTAAGAGGGCACCAGGCCTATGGTAATAAAGGGCCCCGGCCCAGTGTGTTAGGGCAAACCAGACCAGGCCTATTAAGTTAGGGCAAGCCAGCCCTGAGGTAGTAAGAGCAGCCCAGGCCTAGCACGTTAGGGCAAGACAGCCCCGAGGTAGTAAGGGCAGCCCAGGCCAAGCAAGTTAGAGCAAGCCAGCCCATAGCAATTAGGGCATTTAGGCCTCTAGTATTCAAGGCAGTTGGTCTAGCAGCAAGGATATCCGAGTCCAGTAGTTGGAGCATTCATAGCAAAGTATTCAGAGGTAGCCAGATCTTATCCAGGAAGGCCCTAAAGTAAGAAAAGGGTCCAGTCAAGAGTGCTTAGCTCACAATATGCTGTGAAGTGACTGTTAACTGTACTGTTTACTCAACTGTTTATTACTCAGGCAACTGAAAGATTGTGTAATTGCTAAGAGCACCAAGACTGCATTGTGACATTAGGATTGTGGTTATTTGTCCCTGGCATCTGAACAATTGCCCTGCTATTTGAACAATTGCCCTATGCATCTGAACAATTGCCCCATCCATCTGAACAATTGCCCTGGTATCTGAACAATTGCCCTGTGCATCTGAACAATTGCCCCATGCATCTGAACAATTGCCCACAAGTAAATAATTGCCCCAAAATTGATAATTTGCCCCTCCTCCTGGCAAATTACCTGGTCATCACGCAGTTCTCTTGGTATTGTGAGAAGCTGTGCCTATTAGCTACAGTATTGCCAGCATATAGGAACAGACTCAAAATTCTACCACATTGATGTTCCATGGTGTGGTCTGCTGTTCTACGTATCCAGAATCAGTCTCTACCCGGAGGAAGACGTCTTCATCATCATTCTTCACCAGAAAGTGTCTGACCATCTGATCATCTACTCTGTCCATGTAGTTCTCCAAAGTCGAGTTCATTGCAGTTCATACAAGTCGCACCAGCCGTTTCTTCTGTCCTGCAGTTCAAAGTTACATTCGCCGAAGTTCAAGTGCATCATGACCGCTGTGCCAGTGTGTTTTGTTTGGTTCCTGATCCGGATGTCCCAAAGTTGGTCACCCTCCACAGGAGAGTGTACACATCCTGGGAGAACCTGGTCTGTGTCCCTTGGTTGTTCGCCGCAAGTCGAGTCTGTCACAGACCAGTGTGAAATGCGTCCACCATTTCATTGTTTTGTTCCAGTTCCTTGTGATGTTCCATCAGAATCAACCATCTTCACTTCAGATTCTTGGTTTCATTGGAGATCCATCTTCACCTCAGATCCTTCAAAGTCTTGCTGGCCCTTGGAGTGCTGCAGCATTGTCCAGGTCGTGGTAATCCTCCATTGGATTCATCACCACACATCTCCTGGTATCTCTTCATCCTTGGTGGCCCTAGAAGGGGGCTTTTGGCTGAGGAATTCTTTGCATCCAGTGTTGAATCTGACAAACTGAAAGTGGGTTCATTCCAAGAACCAGCTTCTCTGGTTTTTCTTTCCGGCAGCCTTGGAGAGAGTGGGTTTTGCTGAGAAACCTATGGTCTGTTTACAAAACCTCTCACCACCCCAGTGGTCTTAACTAGGTCTTTGCTCGGAATCGTGTCCAAGTGTTCTACAGTTCTGTTCTACTTCTCTTGTAGCTACCAACGGAGATCAACGGTGTGCATGAAGACTTCAGACAGCTGGACTTTGTTATGATTCTGTGGTCCTAGTAAATCTAGATACTGTGGGTAGTGAATAGAACCTGATGTCTGTATAGCACTAGTCTTACCTACAGCTTACTGCTAAGAGATCTTAGAATATAATGGCAGTAGTCCGAGGTGTTCTGATAGTTATTTCAGCATTGTGAGATAAAAGCAGTTCTGTTCTCTCTATTGTCATGTTGCCTACCTCTCCTATGACTATGTCTCCCTACCCACTGTCACTGAATAAAGCCCCATGGGCATCAAATCTCTTGGACGACTCCTGCCTCTCCTTGTCTGGGTAACCTTCATCTATCCTCATTAATTCAGACCTTGGTGTTCCACTCACTCCATCATCAGAACACAGCACCACACACACAAATTTGGTGTAGTTGGCAGGATAAGATAAACTTTTATCCAAGGAGTCCAAAGTTGGAGTTGCCTAGGGAGAGATGCAAATGGAGCCAGGGTGTAGCAGTGGATTCTCTGGTGGAGATAGTGAGTCGGTTGGAAGAGACCAGGATGGAGCCCAAGGAAATATGCCACCATCACTGTTAACGATGCCATATTACTTTGGAGAGCCTTGGCTTCCACAGTTTTCCAGAGAGAGAGATAGCGAGAGAGACGGAAGCGGAACCAGCAACTTAGGGGAGTTTCGCTTGAAGATGCAGGCTATGTTCAGGTTGTATCAGGTCCCAGAGCAACAGAAGGTTGAGATTCTGATTGGGCAATTAAAAGGAGCAGCTCACAGGGAAGTACAGCCTGGCTAAGTGAAGCAAAAGTTATGGCAGAGCAGAATCTATAGAGTTTGCAGCTAACATTTGATGCCCAAACAGTGTCCGACCTTAAAATGAAATTTTTCTTTCGCACTCAGAAGCCCCAAGAGACCCTGCATGAGTTTGCATTGAGCTTGCAAGAGCTATTATGAGCTATTGAGAGGGTAGATGCTGAGGAAGTCCAAGATGCAGACCGAGTGTTGGTAGATAAGATTGTTGAAGGGGTGCATAGCTGGGTCTTGAAGAGAGAGCTCCGCATGTTACATTTACAAGACCCCAAGGCTGATTTCATAGATTTTAAGGAAAAAGCAATTAAGGTATTCAGTTCTGGACACTCCGGAGAAGAGGCTCTGGCCTATTTGCAAATGGCAGCTTCACTGGGGACTGTGTGACCAAAGTATCCTACAGAAAAGTGGATGGAAGAAATTGCCTGGAAAAAGGGGCTTCAGCCCAAAGAACTACCCCTACAGAGATCAGGGTATGGAAGAGAACCCGTCACATATCCAAGCCGCTATTCAGAGCATAGACAGACATGTGGTCCAATGATGCAGGCACCGATCTGCTCTGTGCAGTCCAGTTCTAACCAACACTCCAAGCTGACAGAGCAAATTGCCACCCTGACCCACAAGATGGCAGAGATGTGTAAAAAATGCAAGGCCTAAAAGAAGGGTGGAAAAATGAAATGTTCCTTAATCAGCCTGGAAAAGAAAGGAGAGGGAATGATCGCATAGATCATCCAAGGAGGGGTGAAGGAAGGCACCCCATGGATCGATTTGATAACCAGGGAAGACCCATCTGTCGTCAGTGTGGCATCAGTGGCCATGTGGAGCGACGATGCAGTCAGCCAGTGGATGCCACCTTAACTTTAAACAGAAATTCTTCGGGGATGAGGACCAACCCTCGAAGAGCAGACGATCAGGTCCAGCAACCACACTAGATCAGTCTTGCTTTATTGGCAAGAGTCCGATGGTACCGGTAATGGTGGACGGAATTGAACTTAGGGCTTTATTGGATATGGGATTGCAGGTGACTATGATGCAGGGGTGAGATTTCCAGAAATATTGGATGCCCAATGATCTCAAACCACCTCCCAGATCTTGGGTGAAACTGATAGCGAGCAATGGAAATGAAGTACCATATCTGGGCTATCTGGAAGCTGATATTCAGTTGGGAAGAAACACTCAAGGCTGACAAGGCATCATCATTATTAGTGACATGGAAAGTGATTATTTGCCACCATTGATTTGGGGAATGAATTTACTTCAGAGTTGTTTCGATGATCTGGTCCAGATCCTTCAACAGAAAGCCAAGCACGTACCTCAAGTGGATAAGCATGCTTTACAGCAAACTATTAATCTTCTGCAATGCCACCAATGATTTGCCAATGCTGACGGTGAGATTGGTAAAGTCCGAGTGACAGACACCAAGCCAGTGACATTAAAGCCTTAATGCCTGGACAAGTAGAAACAGAAGCAGATGACACCTCGTTGGAGAACATAGAGATGCTGCCTTTTCTTCAAGTACCAGCAGAACTTGTACAAGCTTGCTGTCAAGTTGCTCCACAGCCAGATATGGAAAGCTGAACTGAAGTGGATGATACAATTGCTGACCAAAAAAGTTTATGGGTTCAATTGCAGAACCAGGATCCCACTGTTAAACAGGTTAAAACTCTAATTTCAGCACAGAAACGTCTGACCCAGAGAGAACGGAAAAAGCTTGATCAAGAAGTAATGAAACTGTGGAGGCATATAACCTGGCTGGCTATAGAAGATTGTTGCCTAGTTAAATGAAGTAGAGACCCTACTACGCATATGAAATTGACCCAGATAATAGTTTCAAGAACTAGGGCATCAGTAATATTGGAAGCATTCCATGATCGCTCAGGACATTTCAGACTCAAAAAAACAGATGCTGTTGTAAGAAGGAGGTTTTATTGGATAGGAATGCATAGTGATATAGCGAAGTGATGTGAAGAATGCCCAGCCTGTACTTTGAAACGCAGAGAAATGAGTAACCAGAAAGCTCCTCTTCACCCCGTAGTCAGTAATGCACCATTAGATCTAGTTGCTCTAGATCACCTAAAGCTGGAACCAAAGCACCAGTGGTTACATGTATGTTCTTATTATGGTTGATCACTTCTCAAAATTTGTGATTGCCAGTGCAGTTAAGGATCTGTCTGCTCGAGCTATGGCAGAAACCTTTCTAAGATGTTTTGTGCAACCTTTTGGTTATCCGACAAAAATCCTTACAGACCAAGGAACCTCTTTTGAATGTAAGCTTTTCCATGAACTCTGTGCTCTTTATGGAATTCACAAACTAAAAGCTACAGCCTACAATCCTCAAAGTAACAGACTCTGTGAAAGAACAAATCAGACTTTACGTGAAATGCTACAAGCCTTACCGGAGTATAAACGTCCCTACTGGCCAGCTCTTCTTCTTGAACTTACTTATCTATATAATAACACTATACACTGTTCTATTGGGTATACATCTCATTATTTAATGTTCGGATGCCACGGAAGACTCCCAATGGACTTAGTATTAGAAGTACCACTTGATGAAGCCAAAGTCAAACAGCCAACTACGAATTGGGTACAAGAACATAACCAACGTCTGCAAGAAGCTGGACAAATTGTAAGCAAGCATATGGAACAAGTGTGTCAAAGACAAAAAGCAAACTATGATACCAAGGCTAATGCTACACCCTTACTAACAGGAGAATGAGTGATGCTAAAAAGAACTCAAAAATGCCGCAAGTTAGCTTCAAAATGGGAACCTGAACCTTACTGCATTATTGAAATCCCTTATCCAGAGTTACCAGTATATAAGATTCTGAATGAAATGGGAAATACGACCAAGATTGTGCATTGAAATCTCCTGAAAGCCTGTACTTTTAGAAACACTGTTCTAGCAAAAGATAAGGCCAGTTCTATGCCAAAGAAGAGGCAGGAGTCTATAAAGAACAGATTGTTAGGACTGGAATTGCCAACCAGTTGGTGCAAAGAGCCTTGGATTCGCACTTCCAGTGTAAATTCATTTTACCGTCCAATTGCTGCACCTGAAGTAAATCCTGAAATGCCAGATTTCTTGGAACCAGAATGCATTTCCCCAGAACCCATAGGTTTCCAACCCCATAGATTCCTAAAGATCTAATGCACGTGTGCCCCCCTAGAAGATACATAATGGAAGCCTCTCAACTTGTCCGTTGTACCATAGATAAATCTATTCAGAGTAATTCCCCTGACACAGTCACTTTAATTTAGCAGATTTAAAGTTTTCTGCAGAAAGTTAAAGATATTTTAAAAATGTTTTATCAGAGTAAGGGTTCATAGAGTGTTAAATGAAATATTAGCATGCTAAGAAAATGTTTCATAGATTGTTTAAGGGAATACATGGGGAAATGTATTTTTAGGCAGGCCCGAATCTGTAATACCCCAAAGTAAGGGGTTAGAATAAGAGGGGGCATCACACAAAAGAGTGGGGGGGTTATGATGTCCAGGGGCCCCGCTGAGTTGGGAGCATGAGGGCTTTAGTGGTGGGAGTCCCTGTGTAGTGCTTCACACACACACCCCAGAAAACTGTCAGGCAGAGCATCATTTTGGTAAAAAGATAAAAAGAGAAACTTTTTTTTCTGTCTCTCTCTGCTACCTGCCTGCTCCATTCCACCCCCCCCCCCAGAGCAAGCAGCAGGAAAGTGGGCACCCACACGCTAGGACCGCTGCTCCTGGCCAGCGCGTGGTGCCCTGTTCAAGTCCCTGGCCATTTGTGTGGGCGGGAACTCAGAGTTCCAGAATCAGAACCCCTAGCACTTTTCAAACAGAGTTTAAGCTGTTTGAGTCAGTGTCATGCTGGGCTGTGGAGTGTGAGGACCTACGGAGTGCAATGGAGACAGGGCTTACCTGAGCGTTGGGGGAAGCCTTCGTGCTGACTCTACCTGGTGCCTCCTCCAGTCAGTGAAGATTCCTGCTGCTGTTCCTGTTGCTGCTGTATGCTGTGCGGTCGAGTCCAGTGGTGAAAATAAAATAAACCGGTCCCCTGCAGTCAGTGTGGGCTCTGTATAGCCCTGTTTTTTATTTTCCTGCACCCTAGTTATAAAAAGTTTAATTCCAGTCCCCCGTCGGCGGCAGTGAAGAGCCACATCTCGCCCGAGAAGCTGTCAGCCATCCGAGGTCCCCTGCCGTCCTTTGTGCTGCCTGTCTCCAACTGCGTCAGCTCCCTCCTACTGCCAGAGCACCTTCCGCCTTCCCGACTGCAGCTCTTTTCACCCGGTGGGGTGGTGAGTCAGGCGGCAGCACCAGGAGACGTGCTGACCACCCAACTGTTGAAAAATTTTTAAATAATAAAATGTTTTAGCGCTTGTGCACCATTGTGGGGTCGGGGAGCCAGGGCCTGCTAGAAGGGAGACATTCATAGTTGTGGGGCTAGCAACGCCCACAGGGGGGGCCAGCGACTGATCGTAGTGCTAGCGACACCCACAGGGAGGAGCTAGGAAAGCAAGGCCTTAGAAGAAGGCCTTTGAATATTCATAAGTGGGTGGGATTAGGGGAAGCGACCACTGAAATAGAGTGGCAGCAGGCTCAGGAAGCCTTTAAAAATTTACAAGGGCATCAGGCCCACAAGTTTTAAGCAGGGCACCAGGCCCAGAATAAAGAGGGTGCAGGGTGCCAGGCCCAGAGGTAAGAGGGCTACCAGGCCCATCAGTTTAAAGAGGGCGTCAGGCCCAAAGTAAAGTGGGCACCAGGCCCAAAGTAAAGCAGGGCACCAGGCCCATACTTTTAAGGAGGGCACCAGGCCCAAAGTAGAGAGGGCGCCAGGCCCATAGTAATTAGAGTGCAAGGCCGAGATAATATGGGGCACCAGGCCCGTGGTAATAAAGGGCCCGCGCCCGTGTGTTAGGGGCAAACCAGCCCAGGCCTAGTGTTAGGGCAAGCCAGCCCCGAGGTAGTAAGGTCAGCCCAGGCCTAGCAAGTTAGGGCAAGCCAGCCCCAAGGTAGTAAGGGCAGCCCTGGCCTAGTAAGTTAGGGCAAGCCAGCCCCGAGGTAGTGAGGGCAGCCCAGGCCTAGCAAGTTACGGCAAGTCAGCCCATAGCAATTAGGGCATTTAGGCCTCTAGTATTCAGGGCAGCTGGTCTAGCAGCAAGGGTCCAGTAGTTGGGGCACACATAGCAAAGTGTTCAGGGGTAGCCAGATCCTATCCAGGAAGGCCCTAAAGTGAGAAAAGGGTCCAATCAAGGGTGCTTAGCTCACAATATCCTGCAAAGTGACTGTTAACTGTACTGTTTCGCAACTGTTTATTGCTCAGGCATCTGAAAATTGTGTAATTGCTAAAAGCACCAATACTGCATTGTGACATTAGGATTGTGTTTATTTGCCCATGGCATCTGAATAATTGCCCTGGTATCTGAACAATTGCCCCGTGCATCTGAACAATTGCCCCACAAGTAAATAACTGCCCCAAAATTGATAATTTGCCCCTACTCCTGGAAAATTACCTGGTCATCACACAGTTCTTTTGGCATTGTGAGAAGGTGTGCCTATTAGCTACACTATTGCCAGCATATGGGAACAGACTCAATCTTCCGCCACATTGATGTTCCATGGTGTGCTCTGCTGTTCTATGTATCCAGAATTAGTCTCTACCCAGAGGAAGACGTCTCCATCATCATTCTTCACCACAAAGTGTCCGACTATCAGATCATCTACTCTGTCCATGTCGTTCACCGAAGTCAAGTTCATTGCAGTTTGTACAAGTCACACCCGCCGTTTCTTCTGTCCTGCAGTTCGTCGCCGAAGTTCAAGTGCATCACAACTGCTGTGCCAGTGTCGTTTCATTTGGTTCCTGATCCAGATGTCCCGAAGTTGGTCGCCCTCCACAGAAGAGTGTGCACATCCTGGAAGAACCTGGTCTGCGTCCCCTGGTCGTTTGCCACAAGTCGAGTCCGTCGAAGCCCAGTGCTGGACGCGTCCGCCGTTTCATTGTTTTGTTCCAGTTCCTTGTGACGTTCCATCAGAATCAACCATCTTCACTTCAGATCCTTCTGGTTCTTAGTTGCATCGGAGATCCATCTTCACCTCAGATCCTTCAGGGTATTGCTGGCCCTCGGAGTGCTGCAGCATCATCCAGGTCGTGGTAGTCCTCCATTGGATTCGTCACCACACATCTCCTGGTTCCTCTTCATCCTTGGCAGCCCTAGAAGGGGGTTTTGGCTGAGAAATTCTTTGCATCCAGTGTTGAATCTGACAATCCGAAAGTGGGTTCATTCCAGGAACCAGCTTATCTGTTTTTTTCTTTCCGGCAGCCTTGGAGAGAGTGGGTTTTGCCGAGAAACCTATGGTCTGTTTACAAAACCTCTCACCACCTCAGTGGCCTTAACTAAGTCTTTGCTGGGAATTGTGTCCAAGTGTTCTACAGTTCTGTTCTACTTCTTTTGTAACTACCAATGGAGATCGACGGTGCTCATGAAGACTTCAGACAGTTGGACTTTGTTATGAGTCTGTTGTCCTAATAAATCTAGATACTGTAGGTAGTGAATAGAACCTGATGTCTGTATAGTACTAGTCTTACATACAGCTTACTGCTAAGAGATCTTAGAATATAGTGGCAATAGGCCGAGGTGTTCTGGTAATTATTTCAGCATTGTGAGATAAAAGAAGTTCTGTTCTTTCTATTGTTGTTCTACCTACCCCTCCTGTGACTGTGTCTCCCTACCCACTGTTACTGAATAAAGCCCTGCGGGCATCAAATCTCTTGGACGACTCCTGCCTCTCCTTGTCTGCGTAACCTTCATCTACCCACATTATTTGGACCTCAGTGTTCTACTCACTCCATCATCAGAACAGAGCAACACAAGTATAAAGGTATAGTACTTTACATGCTGTTGGAACACAATTTTTATGTGTGGGACTGTGTTTTTTTGTAGGCTTGAGAGATTTCCATTTTCTCTATTTGGTGACTGCTTTCAGTTGTACTTTAATATGTACTAGACGGCTTCAATGTCGATGTTATCACTTGTTATGGATCATTTTATGTTCAGTGTCCTATGATTGTTTGGCAGGTGTAAAATATTTGTACTTTTAGGGGTTTGTTTATCGTTTTGTTGGGCTTACAAGTAGTCTGGGCAGGGAGGTGTCTGTGCAGACATCACCACAGTGAGAATATTACTTGCTGATGTAGACACTGTGTGTGTAAATGTAAATATTTTCCACAGTGTCTATATCAGCCAGATTTATTTCACTCCAGTGAGAATACAGTACATGCTTTTATTGTGAATAGTTACAACTCACCCCATTGTATAAATATATATATATATATATATATATATATATGATATGTGATGGGCCACACAGATATATCGGTGATATCCTTCCCAAGTGTAGTTTGATCTTATGACATCACGAGTGGCTGAGCCAAGAGTGATGTCAAAGGTCAAACTACATGTGGGATGGCTATTGCGGATATTTCTGCTTGGCCCATCACATATTCCATTTATGTAATACAATTTCTTTTTTTAGCAGGGTACTTATTTTAGTTTTAAGTTTGTTTTTTTTTTCATTTGCTTCTTTTTGGATGACTAAGCAGTTGGTGAAGTGAGCGCGTGTGGTAATGCTAAAATGAATGCCGCATCACTGCATTACTGTGCTCCTAAGTGTGCTCAGAGTGCTACCACTGTAAACTCTGGTGTAGTGTGGTGGAGTGCCAAGCTGAAATTGTGGAAGTCTTGTCTTGGGGAAGAGCGTGTGCTCTGGGGAGTATCGTGTTGGTGGCTGTGGAGAACAGAACGACAGTACCAGTGTAATAGCTTACCAGTCAGGAGTCACAGCATAGAATGATTGTCGGGGTCCGAGAATGTGAGTGGCGTGTCAGAGTCCATATACTTCTGACAGTGTGACCAGTAAGAGAAGGGCCAAGAAGGATGTTAAAAACAGACATAAAAAAGAACTGCAAAAGTTTTTTTTATTTTTATTATTAATGGAAATGTTGTTTGGGGTCTGGACCTTGTGGCTTTTGTGGACGAGTGAGTGGTGTTTGAACCAGGTTTTGGTTGTGTAGTGGTTTATGCTGTGTGAAACAATGAATGTTAAAGTTATTTCTGTGTGAATGTGTTTCTCTGGAGTCAGGAGCTTGTGCTGCTGGCTGCAGCCAATCACTACCTACTATGAGCCACAGCAGTTAAGTGCAGTATCTGCCTTTGCTGGATCTACTATGTACGTAAATGACTTACAGTGAGGATAAATGCAATATTCTCACTGAAGGTCCGACCATACTGAAGATATTGTTAACATTTGCCATTTGTTACCCTCACAGGCATTACATACATATATGTGTGTGTATAGTCTGCAAGAGAAGCCATATGAGGAGAGACTAAAGGAGTTTAATATGTATACCCTTGAGGAGAGAAGGGAGAGGGGAGACATGATAGAAACTTTTAAGTACCTCAGTGGAATCAACAAAGTCCAAGAGGGTAGCATCTTTCAGAAAAAGAGACGTGCAAGAACAAGGAGACACAATTTAAAGATGGGGGAGGTGGTTCAGGGGCAATGTGAGGAAGTATTATTTCACAGAGAGGGTAGTGGATGCATGGAACAGCCTTCCTGGGGAGGTTGTGGGGTCTAAAACTGTGGGAGAATTCAAGAATGCATGGGACAGACATAAGGCAATTCTTGTGGGGGGTAGGAAGAAATAGGCTGTTGGTTAACTAGTATCTGCGACCTATCCTGTAGGTAGGGAAATGGGCAGACTAGATGGGCCAAGCGGTCCTTATCTGCCATCAAAGTCTATGTTTCTATGTTATATATATATATATTCATTGCAAAAACTCTGTTAATGCATCAGTTAGGGGTAATAGTACAGTGACAACAGTTTGGAAATGTGCTGTTAGGGTTCAAAACACTAACTCCACAATCCCCCTCAATGCCCTCCCCCCCCACACACATGTAAGCAGGGGAAGGGACAAGGCAACAGAACCAATCGGAGCCAACCAACATTAGGTAACAGAAGTAACATACAACTCTCTAAATGTACTGCAAGACACATCCATCATCATGGGTCACCAACTGTATGAGTTCTACCGCCATCATAGTGCCTTGGGGATAGACACGCATGCTGGGCAACCATGGGTGATGCCCCACAGTAAGCATTTTGGTGCTTCAAACAGCAATAACAAAATTTAAGCAGATGTCTACTGTATATTTCAATAGTGAAGAAGTGATGTAACACACAGTATGTTACCCACAGATAGCTTCTTAGAAATGAGAGTTAGCATAAGCCTACCAACTGTCATTTTATGTTTGCATTTATTTTTCTCATAGAAGCATAGAAACATAGACATTGACAGCAGATAAGGACCGCAAGGCTCATCTAGTCTGCCCATTTCTTTTTCTACCTTATGAATGTTCCATAGGTCTTTACTCTATCAACGGCCTATCTATTCATACTCATCTGTATTGCTACCTTATGCCTATCCCATGCCTGTTTGAAGCTCTGCACTGTATTCATATCCACCACTTCCTGAGGTAGGCCATTCCATGCATCCACCACCCTTTCTGTGAAAAAGAACTTCCTCACATTACCCCTTAATCGGCCTCCCTCTAATCTCATGCTGTGTCCTCTTGTCCTGCTATTTTTCTTATATAGAAACATGTTAGACTCTTTCACCTTGTTAATGCCCTTAAGGTGTTTGAATGTTTCAATCATATCACCTCTCTCCCTCCTTTGCTCTAGGGTATACATATTGAGCTCCATTAATCTGTCCTCATATGTTTTCTGATGCAGTCCCTACACCATTTTGGTTGCCCTTCTCTGGACTGCCTCCATTTTGTTAATATCTTTGTGAAGATGTGGCCTCCAGTACTGCACACAGTACTCCAGATGGGGCCTAACCAGTGTCTTGTAAAGAGGGATTATTACCTCCCTCTTACGACTTGTGACACCCCTTCTGATACACCCCAACATCCCCCTAGCCTTACCTACTGCTTTAGTGGTCTGCTTGGATGATTTCAAGTCTCTTTCTTCCCTTGTGACTGCCAACAACTCCCCAACCAACCTATAGGTGGCTTCAGGGTTTCTCCTCCCTATGTGCATGATCTTGCACTTCTTTGAGTTAAACCCCAGCTGCCACTATTCTGACCATTTTGCCAGTTTATCCAGATCTCTTCTCATTCTGCCCATCCCATCTGGATCATCTACTCTGTTGCAGATCTTGTGTCATCTGCAAACAGACAAACCTTACCCTCCAGTCCATCTGCAATGTCACTGATGAAGATATTGAAGAGGACTGGCCCCAGGACTGATCCCTGAGGTACCCTACTTGTGACTTGCATCTCTTCTGACTGAATACTGTTTACCACCACTCTCTGTTTTCTGTCTGTCAACCAGTTTTCCACCCAGTTGACCAACTTCTGACTGACCCTGAGCCTACCCAGCTTGTTAATCAATCTTCTGTGTGGAACAGTATCGAAAGCTTTGCTAAAGTCAAGGTAGGCGACATCAACTGCTTCCCCTTGGTCCACCACTCTGGTTACCCAGCCAAAGAAATCTATGAGATTAGTTTGACATGACCTTCCTGTTGTAAACCCATGCTGTCTTGGATCCTGTGCTCCTATGAATTCCAGGTGTTGCACTATCCTTTCCTTAAGGAGTGCCTCCATAATCTTGCCCACTACTGAGGTAAGACTGACTGGTCTGTAGTTCCCTGCCTCCTCCCTGCTGCCAGTCTTGTGGAGCAGGATCACATGAGCCCTTCCCAAGTCTTCTGGGACATCTCCTGTGCTCAGAGACTCACTAAACAGTTCTGATAATGGCTCTGCTAGTTCCACCCTTAGCTCCTTTAGTACCCTGGGACGTATGCCATCAGGTCCCATTTCCTTGCCCACCCTGAGCTTATTGAGCTCTTGTAGGACCATTTCTTTTGTGAAGGGACTAGTGCACATCTCCTTCCCCGCTGTGTGCATGGTGCTGAGCTGTGGGCCCTGCCCCACCTTCTCCTCAGTAAATACTGAGAAGAAGTATATATTTAGGATAGATGCCTTTCCATGGTGGTCCTCCTCACACTCCCCCTTATCCCCTTTGATCTTAGCAATACCCCCTCTGGACTTTCTCCTTTCACCAGTGTATCTATAGAAAGTCTTATCCCCTTCTTTTACTGTTCGTGCTAGTGTTTCCTTAGTTTGTGCCTTTGCCTGCCTTACTGCCTTCCCTGCTTCCCTTAGAGTGAGTCAGTTCTAATAACAAACGGTAGTAATAATAAAAGTAATTATTTGTAGTATAGTTTACAAGTAACATGTGAAAGCAACAGTTGTAACATCCAAAGCTAACAATAACATGCTGCTAATGAGTATTTCCAGGTAACGCATCTGTATAACAACATGTGTTGGTACTAGTTTCATACTTGAGCAGTATCTTAAAAGTAGTATGTGTCATCTCTGTCTTTCCTGCTACCCCATGCCCATGTGGTAGCCTGCAGCAACCCAATTGTTCAATAGTGACACATAAAAGTCAGTATTTTTGAAAATGTGTACAGAATAAGTCTCAGTATATACAGAAGGTATGCCAGCACTAATGTGTCATCATACTGCTCTTGCAGTATAGTCGAAACTATATTTGTTTTTTCATTACATAGTGTTATGTGAAATAAGTACAGTGTTGTAATTATTGTGGTTACAGATGTGAAAAAGTGGTATAGTGTCTTACAATCTAGTATGTGTCTTGCATGTGTGTGTGTGGGGGGGGGAATGCGGAGTTAGGGTTTTGAACCTTAACAGCATATTTCCAAACTTTTGTTGCTGTACTAGTAACCCTAACTGATGCATTAACAGAGTTTTTTGCAATGAATTTCCCTTCTTTTGGAGAAAGTGTAATGTAAGTGATATGTGTTAGTGGGAGCATGGAACCTCAGGGCCCTGCTCTCCCTTCACATTGTCCATTTTTTTGGCATAATGGTATGCGCATGTGGGAGCGCATGCCCTCTGGGCCCTGCACTCTCACTTATACATAACTACGGAACCATACAGCAGCCCTATAGGGCAAGGAACCCTTGTAAGACTAATTTGTTCATATCTCAGCAACTGTAGCAGCTAGGAAAAAAATTCAGTGCTGGTGTAATCATGATAGCAAGTGCTTCATGCAGTATAAATTGACCAAATCCAAATCTTGCATTGTTTCTGAGATACTGGGCACTGAAATGCACTGTAAAGGCACCCTTGGAACACTTCTAACATGTTTTTACCAATTTCTCTGTAATCATAGCAAGTAGGAAATAAATTCCACTGCAGGTGTCATCTATGATTTCATAACTTGTTTCTGCAGCTTAGTTCACCTAAAGGTGAACTAAGATGTCATTAGCAAAAACTCCATATCTCAATTCATTTTCAAGATACGAGCACCGAAAGGCGACACAGGTGCCGCAATGTTATTCTATGGGAAATTTCTCAAATTCAGAATGCTGTAACTTTGGGCTTGTTGAATGTTTTGGCAGCAGACCACCAAAAGGCACATCTGTGTGACCAGGGCTTGCCACCCTACAAATTTCAGCCCAAAAGACCCAACCGTTTTGTTGCAGGAGTTTTTTTAAATACTTTCACAAATCATGAAAGTTTCACAAAAAGTAGCATGAAACTTTCACATTTGCGAAAGTATTTCAGCCGTTTCTTTCATGATTTGTGAAAGTATTTTTTTCCTGGTATTTAAAGAGGCATTTCTGGGGGGGTTTACCCCCAAAAAAAGATAGGGTTGGCATTCACAGGACCCTACTAGGTTAAACCCAACAGTCAGTGTTTACCTAGTGGGTCTCAAATTTAAACGCCAGGCATTTTTCTCTCTCACTAACTGAAAACATGATGGCTGAATCACAAAAGTAAAAGGGCCATTTGCGAAAGTAAAAGTGCATTTGCAAAACTTTCGTGATGCATATGTATATTTCCCCCATTGACTATAATGGGAAATTTGTTTTGAACGGTTCAATATTTTTACACCAGATCATTGAAAGGCACATCGGTGACACAGACTGTATCTTCCCTGAAGATTTTGGACCGAATGTACAAATTGTGTGGGCTGTGGGCACGAGCAAAGAAATGCACAAACAGTCCTTTTTTTGCATTTTTGGGTGTTCTGTAGCTCTGCAACTGTACATCCGACCATAACGCAACTTGACAGATCCAGAGATCTATGGCACCAGACCATGCATGCAACATTTCAGGCAAATCAGTCATACGGTGGCAAAGTTATTAAGGTGCAAAATTTGAGGTTTAACATTAAAGTGCTTACTCAACCCAAACTATACTGGTGCTATTGTGCCAGTATAATATATATGTGTATATAAATATATATTATAGTAGCACGGTCGTGCCACTATAGTTAGGGTTAAGCGGCCAGTTACATACTAAAGTCAAAAGTCTGGACATTAATAACTTTGGACCCATTCAATGGATTTGCCTGAAATTTAGTACACACGTTGGGGTGCACTAGATCTCTTGATTTGCCAAATTTGTGTCGGACTGCTGGTCTTTGTGTATGAAAGCACTGAAAAATGCAAAATTATCCATTTTTGGAGACACCTTTTGGCATTCTTAATGTGGTCCTGCAAGGCAAGATGGCTTGTTTGAAAGAGCTTTGTTGGCTGAACTTGCTACTTTTTGTTTGGTGAAAAAATATTAAGGCATTTAAAAGTTATGGCACTTTTAAGTTCCCATTATAAGTCAATGGGAACATTTATATGTATACCTTGTGATCAAAGAATAGGGGTTCTGGCTATTTGGTCTCACCTGGCGATCAAAGAATTTACAGCTTCACAGTTCAAGAATCTTTGTTCCCAAGGAATTTTCAAAATTCATTGACCGTGAGGTCCGCCATCTTGTTTTCAGTTTTCCAATCACACAAACACAAATATCTCAGCTCAGGGGTCACTTCTGAAGTAAAACTTCAATGGGTTTTACTCAGGAGACCCTCATCTATCGAGCCATGGCTTTGGTTCCATCCAAATCAGTCAGAAAATAGAGTTATAAGCTTTTAAAATCTTAATTCGTGGCTCGCTAACGATCTTTGATCGTGAGCCTGCAAACTCTGATCGTGATCTTGCATCGTGACCTAAAACACTAATATCTCAGCTCAGAGGTGGGCTAGGGGCACAAATGAGGGCTTGTTTTGCTCAGGAGGGTGTGTTCTGTCAAACCAAGTCATTGGTTTGGTTTAATTCGGTGAATAAGTCACTTTCACCATTTTTTATTCTTTGATCATGAGCTTGCAAATTCTTTGATCGTGAGGCTGCAAATTCTTTGATTGTGAGATTCTTTGATTACGATCTTGCATCGTGAGTGGGGGACGAAATGGCCGAATTTAAAAATAATTTTTCTCAGCCCATGGGTGCCCTAGGAAGTCAAATGAGGGTGAGTTTTACTCGGGGGGCTTCGTTCTGTCGAACCATGGTGGTGGTTTACTGCAATTCCTTCAATTTTTTGATTTATTACATTTTTTATTCTTTGTTCTTGAGCCTGCAAATTCTTTGATCGTGAGGCTGCAAATTCTTTGATCATGAGATTCTTTGATCGCGATCTTGCATCATGAGCGAGGGACAAGATGGCCCAATTTAAAATTCAATTTTCTCAGCCCAGGGGTGTCCTAGGAAGTCAAATGAGGGTGGGTTTTACTCAGGGGGCTTTGTTCTGTTGAACCATGGTGGCGGTTTACTGCAATTCCTTCAGTTTTTTGATTTATTGCATTTTTTATTCTTTGTTCTTGAGCCTGCAAATTCTTTGATCGCAAAATAGGGACAAGATGGCCAGATGTTTTTATAATGGAATAGATAGGGAAATGTTGCCAATCTTTGACATTGAATATACTAACATACTATTTGCCAGCAGATTAGGCCTTATGGTCTATCGAGTCTGCTTGAACCTTAGATCCTCAGTTGAGTGCTGAGGCCCTCCCATCCCTTGTGCTCCAGAAACCCCTATCATCCATCCCCACCCCCCTGGGACAGGCCATCATCTGATACATCCACTTTCTGTGTCTGTCCCACCCTCTCTTGAACCCCTCCACTGTGGACCTCTGAACCAGCTCACCAGGCAGTGCATTCCAAGGGTACACCACCCTCTCAGTGAAAAACCTCTTCCTCTTTTCCCCCTCACCCTTCCACCTTCCAACTTCAAACCATGCCCTCTGGTGATACCTCCCTGCTTTAGTCTAAAGATCCCCTCCATATTTACCCTATTTATTCCCTTCAGGTACTTGAAGACCTCAATCATGTCCCCTCGCCTCTCCTCTTCTCCAATGAAAACAGGCAGAGCTCCTCAAGTCTGTCCTCATACGTCAAATCCCCTAGCCCTTGTATCATCTTAGTTGCCCTCCTCTGTACCCTCTCCAGGAGTTGTATGTCCCTCTTCAAGTGTGATCTCCAGTACTGTACACAGTACTCAAGGTGTGGTCTAACCAGTCCATTGTACAGCGGCAGAATCACTTCCTTGCTCCTAGAGGTGATCCCCCTTACGATGCATCCCAACATCCTGTTTGCCTTGCTAGCCACTCTCTCATGGAAATAGTTTGGTCTTTTTACTTGAAATTCGGAGGAAAGAAAGGCAACATCCTACAGATATGACTTTTAATGGATTGGTCAAAAAATATTACAGGGCAGCAAAGTTATAGCACTACAAACCTGGCACTTTTTCCAGTAGGATAACATTACGGCGGCCACCATATTACAGGAATTCTTTGCCGCTCTGCTGGAAAATAACAGTTTGGTCTTTTGGGCTGAAATTTGGAGGGAAGAAAGCCAACATCCTACAAATGTCCATCTTTGTGGTTTGGAGAAAAAATATTACAGGGTGGCAAAGTGACAGCACTCAAAAGTTGATGGTTTTTCCCATAGGATAACATTATGGCACCCATCACATATTTCAGGGCCCGTATCTCAGAAACCGTGCAAGATACAGACTTTTTGTCTGGACCCTTAGAGGCAGTATAGAGCAGTGGTCTAAGGCTCTGAGCTGCAAATCTGGTGACATCCAGCAGACCAGACCTGGGTTTGAATCCCACAGCTTCCACTTGCATACTGTGTGACCCTGAGCAAGTCACTTAACCTCCTTGTGCTCCCAGGTCACTCCTGTAAAAAAGCTTTCAGCTTAGTGTGCTATACCTGGTTAAAAAAAATGCTTAGCCCCCCCCCAAATGGGGCCTAAGCACAAAACTAGCCAGGAAAGTAATAATTCATGCAAAATTGTAATTTTTTCCTACGTCATACGATTCCTGAGATATAAGCAATTTAGTATTCCAAGTCATACTTTTCTGCTCTGAAGTCAATTATAATGCATACATTCTTTGTTTTCAATTTGTTTTTTCAGTGCAGTTTTTGGGGAAAAGAAGGGTGTGCCTTTTTGTTACTGTGACAGTTAGCATTTCCAGTTGCACTTCTGTTACCATTCTAATCACCGTTCCCATCTACGCCACCGTGTGCGTAATGGTTTGCATTTTTGTAAGCGCTTGCATTTCTCTTTCTGTTGTCTTTACTGTTGCTGTTACTGTTACCATTACATTTACTATTGCGGTACCATGACCTTATGTGTAACAGTTGGCGTTTTCGTGTGCGCTTGCGTTTCTGTTTTTATTGGCTTTATTGTTGCTGTTACCGTAACCATTTGCATTTACAATTGTGGTTCCGTGTGTGTGCGCGTTACGGTTTGCATTTTGTGCATGCTTGCATTTCTGTTTACTTTGGTGTTACTGTTGGTGTTACTGTTACCATTTGTGTTTTACAATTGTGGTACTGTGAATGTGTGTGTTACCAGTTGTGTTCCGTATGCACTTCTGTTTGATGTCTCCATTTATGTAACTGTTTGCTTCAGTGTCACTTTATGCTTGTGTTTCTATTAACGTTTGCTTTGCCATGTGCATTACCATTGCCGCTTACATTTGCTTTGCAGTTCCTGTTACTGTGTAACAAGACATCATGTGGTGGGCTGCTGCCACTGCATTCCTTTCATTGTTTATCATCCTCATTCTCAAAAAGAAGGGAAATTAGAGGCAAAAAACTCTGTTTAATGCATCAGTTAGGGTTGTTCCACAGCAAAAAAAAAAGCTAGGAAATTTGTGGTTAGGGTTGAAAGCTCCCCCTTGAACCCCCCAGTCCTTCCCCCCCAACCGGCATTGGGGTGCGCGTTGGGGTCACCAGCCCTAACTCTCACCCCATCACATGTATAAAGATGCTAAGGTATAGGAAAATGGGGTGAGAGTTAGGACCGACGACCCCAATGCGCACTCCCAATGCCAGTTGAGGGGAAGGGCTGGGGTTCCAAGGGGGCTTTCAACCCTAACCCCAAATTTCCTAGCTTTTTTTGCTGTGGAACAACTCCTAACTGATGCATGAAACAGAGTTTCTTTGTATATATATATGGAATATATATATATATATATTCATATATATATTCATTATTAAAATCTTTTTGTTAATGAGTCAGTTTGAGTTGAAGGACAAAAGGGAATGAGACACAGAGTTAACCCCACCCTACCACTCCACCACCCATCCCCCACACACTAACAGGCATCGGGTGTGTCATGGGTTGTTAGACCAACCTCACCCCATTCCATGTGTAAAGAGGCTGGACATGACACAGCTAGGAGAACAAGTGACAGTTAGGCCTGTTCATGTGTGGAGGATGGTAGGTGGGGGTTAGGGCTCAACTTCAACATCTTATTTCCTACTTTTGTCACTCAACTCTAACTGATGCATTAACAAACTTTTGCAATGAATTTCCTTACCTTTGAGAAAGTGTAATGTAACTGGTAAAAGATTACAGCCAGGGGAGTGCGGCCCTCTTGGCCCCAAGACTCCCACCAAGCTGTCCCATTTGTGCATAATGATTTATGCCTGTGGGAGTGTGGGCCTCTGACCCTGTGCTCCCACTAACACATAACAACGGAGCCCTACAGTAGACCTATAGGGCTGAAAAGGAACCCTTGTAACACAAATTTGCCAATATCTCAGTAACCATACAAGCTATGAAAAAAAAATCCACTGCAGTTGTAATCATGACTTCAAAACCTCCACACATGCTTAGTAAGCTGTGGGTAGTGAAAAATCCATATCTTGCATCGTTTCTGAGATACAGGCACTGAAAATCGCTGCTGGTGCTGCAATGTTATCCTATGAGAAAAATCTCAGCTTCGTGATGGTGTATCTATGGAACCAATTAACATTTTACACCTAAACAGCATAATTCACATCTTTGGAACACCCCCTTTATACCTTGCAAATTTCAAGCCAAAAGACCAAACCATTTAATTACAGTGCACTGGCAAAGTTTTTAAGTTACTAGTTCATGAGGTGGCAAAATCCCCATTCGTGAGGTCAGTCCCCATTCATGAGCTGTCAAAATCATCATTTGTGAGAAATCCTCTATCATCAGATTTTGGCCATCTGGTCTGGAAGTCGCAAAAGGTGATTTTCTCAGCTCGCAAAAGGGGGATTGGCTTGAGAAAGGGAATTTTGAAAGCTCATGGATGGGGATTTTGTCAGCCCATAAACGAGGAATTAAAAAAAAATCCCCTTTCGTGAGCTGTCAAAATCCCCTTTCACAAGTCAATCCCCTTTCAGGAGGTGTCAGAATCCCCTTTTGTGAATCAATCCTTGTTTGCAAGAAGGGCCATCTAGCTGGGAAATGATGATCATGGATTTTGTCAGCTCACGAAAGGGGATCAGCTCGCGAAAGGGGATTTTGTCAGCTTGCAAAAGGGAATTCAAAAAACCAATGCCCTTTTGCGAGCTGACAAAATCCCCTTTTACAAACCAATCCCATTTCGTGAGCTGACAAAATTCCCTTTCGTGAGCAGATCCTTGTTCGGGAGATAGGGCCATCTGGTCCCCAAGTCATGATCAAGGATTTTCTTACCTCGAAAAAAGGGATCGGCTCGTGAAAGGGGATTTTGTCAGCTCATGAAAGAGGATTGGAAGCGAGTCACGAACAAAGAATTTCAAAGTTTAAAAAAGACATTTTTTAGCCAAATGAAGGAAACCAAAGACATGGGATTGTAGAGGGTGTCACCCTGAATAAAACCCATGCTTCATTTGCAAAACTAGTCAGACATGGGGCAAGCTACAACATTTTGTTTGGAGGAAAAAATGAAAACAAGATGGTGGCTCACGAAAGAGGAATTTTTCTTCACGAATAGGGACTTCATAAATCCCCTTTTGTGAGGTGACAAAATCCTTGATCGCGAGCCCAATTCCCTTTCACAAAACACACATATAAATCTTAGACTGAACTGAGTATGCTCAGAAACCGAAACTTCAAAATCAAATAACTTTGGGACAGATTAATATTTTTTCATCAAACCAATGTTGGATTGTTCTGGGACTGAACATCTTTCTACCCTGACAATTTCAGACCAAAATGCCAAACAGCGTGGCCACAGTGCGATGGGCGGAAATCAGCAAAAAAGAAAAAAAATACACCGTAAAACACACCATTTGGGACTTTGCTGCACAAAACTGCAAGTCTGATCAAAACATAAGTTGGCAAATCAAGAGATCTACCATACGAGACCATGCATTCCAAATTATGTGCAAATCCGTTGAATGGTTGCAAAGTTATTAAGGTGCAAAATTTAGGGTTTAACATTAAACTGCCTACTTAACCCTAACTATACTGGCACGATTGTGCTAGCATAATATATATATGTGTGTATATATATATATATAGATATATGTAATAGATAAACCACTCTGAGGTGTGCGGTCGCGCTCTGATATACGCACACCTTGGTGTACATTGTTGCACACTCGGCCTGCAGCCTCATGCATTAACCACCCAAAGCGTGCGTATATCAGAGTGTGACCGCACACCTCAGAGTAGTTTATCTATCTTATAAAGTGTCAAAATTAAATTGTTTTAGAGAGGGGGGTAAAAGTGCAGTTGTGCGGTCGCGCTCTGATATAAGCATGGTCACCTGATGATCTTTGGCCACTTATTGATGTGTGTATATATCATTTAAGTGTGTGTGTATGTATACCTGCAGTACATTCCATTGTACCCAAACACAGCACTCTTTGGTGCATATTGAATTAGTAAGCTCTGAAAGTTCTCCAGCACAGATGTCTGATACTTTGGAGACATTTTTCTCACATCTTTCTCCACTGTTCTGGTCAGTAGTGTCATCTCTACTTTTCATAAGCCTTGGTAAGTATGAAAGAAATTACAGTTAGAATTCTGTTATGAATAAGCAGTAAATTATAGTGTTCAGTTATTGATGTACTAGAACATTACAACAATCATGGTATGACTTGAATAACAATATCGTATTGGCAGCTATTTAAGATCGCATACTGTGGTGTTCAGGTTTATGCAATGCTGGTTAAGATAACTCTCCACTGATTAATGGTGCTATCTTGTGATAAACGGCTGATGACATGCCTACTATGTGTATAAATGTGGAATCTTCCAGTTATTCACATAGTAGACTTGTCATCAGACATTTAGCTACAAAGTAGATATGTCATCACTTCTCCACCCTCCCACCCCAGCACTACTTTCCATATTCCATTTAGTAGCTTATGGCATTGCCATTACAGCGCACAGATCCCCTAGAGTCCATAACAAATGTATCTCCTCACTCCCTCATTTCTCCTCCTTTTCACTGTAATTAACTCCATCTCCATTTTATCATGGAAAAAAAGAAACAGTGAAGTTAAAAAGGTGTAAAGGACCATCTACCTCTCCCCTTCTTCACCAGCATTCAAATGTTCCCAGCTCCTCTCAAAACATTCTACAAACACAACCATACTCACAAAGGCATAGCGGGCTGGTTGTACTGGTTCGTTTCTTAAAATTTAAAATAAATGCATTGTCTTCATCCGAGTAAAACATTTCATTATCGGTGGCATGTCATGTATCTAATAAATCCAGTCATTGCCTCACTAGTTAGTAATAAGAAACTTTGAAGTGCAAGCAGTCAATGCATGGGATGATGGCATGGCTTTATTACTTCATTTTGTTAGGTAGATGTGCATGCATCTTTAAATATGAGCATTCTCCTTAATATAAGGCTCGCATGTTGTTGTTTCTGTATTCCAACTACAGGTATTGCGCAATTACCAGCACATCCTTGTACACTCATTGCATACTCATATATTAGCATGACAAAGGTAGAATCATTTTGTGTGCCCAGTTGATGTCCAGTGTAGAATGAGATTTTATGTATTTTGGTTTCTACACAACATGGCACAATGACATACCTAGAATACATTCAGACTGGAAGACTCCTGACAATATGTCCCAAAAAACGCACTTAAGCATGACATGCCTAACCCAGAGACATGTTTTGTTTGCATGTTGACATTGACCCTTAATTCTATTAAATTAACATTGCAACATTTACTAGAGTGCAGTCACTTCGGTTTATGACTGCCCTGCTCCAGTTCTCCATGCACACACTGACTGAACCTCTGGTCTTCATGGACATGAATGTTCTGAATATGATTCAGAATCAAGTGCAGTTTGCGCAGCATAACCTCTCCATTACCATCCAGTGTTGATCGTGGGATCCAGTATAACATCTTACATATACTTGGAATCCAAGGCTTGATGTCCCTACATCTGGTCTGGCAGGAAAGAGTATCCAGTTTCTTTGTTATCACTAGTGCGTTTAAAGACATGAAATAATGCAATTGATAAGGAGGAGGAGAAAAAAAAATTAAACATACATGGGTGCCAATAACATAGAAAATGTAGAATGGACATCCATAAACAACTATGTTGTGTTTCCATCAAGGGGTTGACATGATGGCATTCAGGACGTGTGAGTGAAGATCGAGATGTCCATGCTGTTATCTCAAACCCAAGGTAGAGTAACACACATAGTAGCATGTGATTGCCCATATTACATTTTATGCAGTTTTTCGTTTTGTTTACATAAATATCAGTAGTGTTACCAGCCCAAATTGAAGTGAAAATACAAATCCTAGCATGCCCGATATACTCAAGAACTGCAACAGGACAACACAATGCATGCTCAGTCAGTCTCTACTGGCAAGGAGCTGAGAGCCACAGACCTCACTACATGCCACATGGACTGCATAGGTATCATTGTAAGGTGCAGTCCAGTGGCAGTGGTGATAGTTAAAACTTAGATGGTTACAGTTAGTGGGAACTTCAAGAGCCAGTAGGGTAACTCAACCCTCCCCCAAGTTACTTCATCACCTGTGTTTCATGCACAAGCACCAAGCCATGATGACTTTTCTTTGAGAAGCGGTGAGGTAAACTAAAGATTGCAAGTACTGGAACCCTGACCTGGGTCTAAGTTTTCAGGATTTTTATGTTTAATGAATTGAGGTGTTCACGTTGCAAAAAATAAATAAATAAATATATTGGACCCTGTGGAGCTGACTTCTGCAGCTCTACCACAATCTGAAATGTCCGGCATGCACCCATGTCTTGTGATGTCAGCAAATGAAGAGCATGGGGTGCACAGAAAACAGTTGAATAGGGGTGGTTAAACAAACATTTTATTGTAATTTAGAGTTCCGATTATAATAAACCAAGGCCACGCTCCAGTAACAAGAACCATGCTAGTTGAGCAGTATCCTTGATTTGTTATAATCAAAACTGTAAATTATTTATTTATTTAAGAGTTTTACCAGGAAGGCATGCTGAGTGGAGGACCACTCGATTTGAGATACGACCTGGGGGAAAGGGGAATAGGAGCAATAATACAGACATATATTAGATAAACATTTGCAGATAGTACAAGTGACATTGAACCTGTATTTAGGGAGTTACAGAGCTCACAAAGCTAAAAGGAGTAGCAGTCATATAAGTTGTGTAATTTATAATTACCACCCAAAATAAAGACCCATTCGTATCTATTAGTACACAGTATAACAAAGAACAAGGACAAATGGAGGACAGGGCAATGTATCTAGAATGAAAGATTAAGTCAGAACCATTGGTCATGAGTGATATGGCATTGTCAGAGGGAATAAAAGTTCAAGAAGTTTAAAAAGTGGATCATTCTTATAGTAACAGTAGTGTAATACGAAGTACAAAAGGGAGGGAACATTAGGATGTACAAAAGGAGGATGTAGAGGTGGTTAAGAGAGACCATGATAATGCATCAATTCTGAACAAATATTTCTGTACAGTTTTCACAGAGGAGGGTGAATGGGAGGTTCCGTATTTAAAGATCAGATTTGGAGTGTACGAGCATATATAGGATAGTGGATGGGCAACTATGCACAACCAAAGTGTTGTGCCATCGAGATCTGATTCCCTATGACCTCAAGAGTGAAGCTCGAGAGGTTCATGAGAATCAGATCGCTGAGTTGGCACAGCATATCGGTTGTCCATAGAATTGCCCATCCACTATTCTGTATAGTGTATGGGCATCCATACCTATGTCAGACATTGCACTTTGTGTCAGTGAACTGGTGGTTGGGGGGTGCACTTGAGGGTTGGTGGTAGGCCCAAATTACTGACACAGTGTGCTTCAGATGTTTCTGCAAGTTCAATTTTAAAAAACGACAACTTACAGCTTAATTGGACAGGGGAACTCAAGTATGTGGCAGCATTCTAAGTTGTTCTGCTGCAGTAGTGAATACCAGTACTGCATTCAGTTCTCCAAGTGCTGCCTCAATTGGGACTGGTATAAAGGCAGGAGGACTTCCCCTCTACTAGAAGTAATTCTGCTTGTGATGCTCCCCCAGCATCCTGTCAGCCTTTGCTGCTGCCTTCCTGCACTGGGCTGAGTGGTACCTTTCCCCAATTACCAGTACAAATAGATGCTTCTCCTCTATTGACTTTTACCCCCCCAAAAAACCAGGAACTGTATAATTGGGTTCCTGGATCCCAATTTCATCACTTTGCAGTATGTGATCAACAGTGCGTTTCCAGAGGATAGAGACCTAAAATAACCCATAAAATTGTAGGTTGAAAAGGCAATGTGGACACGATTCGATACACACCAGAATATCAAAGGTATGATGGGAGGTAGAGGAGGAGACACTGACATCCATGTTCAACAGTACACTAGACACTGGAGTACTTCTAGCGGACTGAACAAGGCCTGTTGTATTCCCTGTCTATATACATGGAAAAAGGTAAGAGGCTAGAATCTATAGACCATTCAGTCTGGCATTGGTGACTGGAAAAAACATGGGATCGCTACTACTATAAGAAAGGATAGTGGAGAACCAAGACTCTAATGGATAACAAAATTCAGGTTGGCATGGATTCACATCAGGGCAGTAAATTCTTTCATATCTGATCAATGTATTTGATTGAGTGACCAGGTAGGAGGATCCGGGGATGGTGGTGGAGTTGGCATACCATAACTTAAGCAATGTATTAGACAATGCTCAACATGGTAGACTTGTGCACTAGGCAGGTTGCCAGTGGCTTTGTCACAAGGTTGTGAACAGGCTATTAAACTGTTTTTGAGATAGATCACTGTAGGTGGTGATAAATAGAGCTACATCAAAATTATGGAGGATGACCATCGGGGTGTAACAAGGATCAATTAATGGGCCAGCAATGTTTAATACCTTTACAAGTGTTACTGCAAGAGGGCTGGAGGGGCAGGTGTACCTTTTGGCAGATGACTGCTAGATATACAATAGGGAGGTCAGTCCGAAGGGAGTTGAGGAAAATGAAAAACAACATGGCTATGTGCTGAAGTTCAAATTCATATACTTGTAGTGCAGGAACACATGGGAGTATTTCATGACTGGTTGAGTGTTATTAGAGGCAACATATGTGGAGATAGATCACGGGGCAATCATATCTCATTATCAAATGGTAGCTAAACAATACACCAAGGCATGGTGAGAGCCAGTGTGTTGCTGGGGTGAATTGGGAGGGGACAGAAATAAACAATGTAGAAACTGTTCAAACAAAAGCAACATTAACGGTGCAAGACCTGTAAAAAAGGGCAAATGATGAGAGACTGGAGAAATTCAACTTGTACAACTTGGAGGGGAGGATGTTGGGGGGGGGCATTATAGAGACTTTTAAGTACCTAAAAATAATTAACTACAGCTTTAGAAAGCAGCATCTGTCATCAGAAAGGTTGCTGTAGGACAACAGGAATTCACAGTGAAATGGCATGTTGTTGAATTACCAGCATCACATAATATTCCATGGATGGTCAACAATAATTAACAGTGACACATAATACTACATATATATATATGTGTGTGTGTGTATACATATATATATAGGCCCAGATATTCAAAAGGGTTGCGCCATGCGCAATAGGGTTGCTCCTGCGCAAGTCCGAACTTGCTCCATTCTGCCATATTCAGCAGGGCAGTTGCGCCACAGAAAACATGCTGAGCAACAGCACAATGGAAATGAATGCATGCTGAACTGGAGGGGGAGGAACCATGCATAAACTGCACAGCCCGATATTCAGCAGGGCTGTGCAGTTGTGCAGTGCAACCCCAACCTCGCCCTGCACAACTTTGAGCCAAATAAAGAGCTTAGTTGAGGGCCACCCACAGGTGAGCTGCTGCATTGCAGGGCACAACACAGCAGCTGCCACCTGTGGCTGACCCCCAACCCAGTCCCTGTGACCCCCCTGCAGCCCGATCGCGGCAGCCGACTGTAATCTCTCCACTGGCCCGGTCAAGGGCACAGTTTAGCATCCCCCACCAGCCCGACCGCTGGCAGCAAATGTGGCTCCCTCCTAACATATCCTGGTGGTCCAGTGGGAATCAAAAGCCCAATCGCTGGCAGTAGTTATTTAACAACCCTCCCGCATTCATCCCTGGTGGTCCAGTGGACCGAAAAGCCCGATCGCGGGCAGTAGTTGTTTAATAAACCCCCGCCTCCTGCCGAATTCATCCCTGGTGGTCCAGTGGCACATCCCGATCACGGGATGTAAATGTTGAACAAACCCCCCCCCCGAACATACATTCATTCATTCACAAAACTGGATTGTCTTGTATGGTATGGGCTGCACGCCCATTGGCTCTTGCTCTGCACCAATGGGCGGCAGCCCTACCAGGCAGTGTCGTGGGTGGCGGGCGGCAGGCGGTGGATGCTGCCGGCCCGCCGCCGCCGGGGAGCGGGTGGTGGGGCTTCGTGGATGGTGGGTGGGGACACTAGCCACCAGGGCTATGTTCGGGGTTTGTTCAACATTTACATCCCGCGATCGGGATGTGCCACTGACCACCAGGGATGAATTCGGCAGGAGGGGTTTTATTAAACAACTACTGCCCGCGATCGGGCTTTTCGGTCCACTGGACCACCAGGGATACGTTCGGGGGGGGAAGGAGCCACATTGCTGCCCGCGATCAGGTTGGTGGGAGGGGATTAAACTATGCCCACGATCGGGCCAGTGGGAGGTGGTGGTGGGGATTGTACACTGTTTCGCCCGTGATCGGGCTGCAGGGGGCGTCGGTCCCCGACGGCTGCTGCCTGGCAGGGTGCCAGGTGCAAGTCCTCAAGGATCGGTGCACCTGCATGCTAATGGCATGCAAATGGGGCCATAATCAGATGCAAATGGCCCCCCTGCACCTTGCATGCATTATGGCCCCATTTGCATGTCACCTTTTGAATATGGGGATTTGCGCAGACGTGAACGGTAAGTGAAACAGGTACGGAACCGCAAGCGGAAAGGGCAACGGTAACAGTAATGTAAGCGCGCAGGCTGGTTTTCCCCAAAAGCTTCATAGAGAAAGACAGTGAGTACAAAGAATGCATGCATGCATAATAATGGGTCTCGGAGCAGAAAATGAGGAGTTGGAATACTAAATTGCTTATATCTCAGGAACCATACAACATAGAAAAAAAAGTAAAAGTCATATGATTTATGACCTTCCTGGCTAGTTTTGTACTTAGCCCCAATTAGGGGGCTAAGGATTTTTCCGACGAAAAGTCCGTATCTCGCACAGTTTCCAAGATACGGGCCCTGAAAGGCGTGGCGAACGCCGTAATGTTATCCTATGGGAAAAAAAGAGAAGTTTGGAGTGCCATAACTTTGGCTCCCTGTAATATTTTTTCACCAAACCACTAAAAGACACATTTGTGGGATGTTGGCTGTCTTCCCTCCAAATTTCAGCCCAAAAGACAGAACCGTTATTTTGCAGCAGGGCGCCAAAGGATTGCTGCAATGCGTCAGGCGCTGTAATGTTATCCTATGGGAAAAAGCGTCAACTTTGGAGTGCTGTAACTTTGCGGCTGTGTAATATTTTTTCAACAAAACACTGAAAGGCACATCTGTGAGATGGCAGCTGCTTTCTCTCCAAATTTCAGGCCAAAGCACCAAACCATTCTTTTGCAGCAGGGTGCCAAAGAATTGCTGTCATTTTCCCACAGCCTAGAAAAGTACTGTCGAAATTTGTGAAAGCTTTCGCAAAATCATTCGACAGTGTTGTAAGTGCGAAGACTTTTATGAAAAGTATTTTTCCAGAAATGTGAAAAACATATTTCTGGGGTGTTTTACCCCAAAATAAAGACATGGCTAGCATCCTCAGGGTACGACTAGGTGAATACAAAAAGAATTAGGTTGCTAGAGGGTCCCAAATTTAAATGCCAAGCATTTTTCTGATCACCAACTGAAAAAAAATGGCGGATTTGCGACAGTAAAAGGGCCATTTGCGAAAGTAAAAACTGCATTTGCGACACTGTCAAACTTCCTGTTAACTTTTCCTATTGACTTATAATGGGAACTTGTATTTTGAATAACTTTTGAACCGTTTAATATTTTTTCACGAAATCTTTGAAAGGCACATTGGGGACCTGGGCTGCACGTTCTCTGAAGATTTTGGATTGGTCGCGCAAACCGTGCGATCTGTAGGCGCAACCGTAGAATTCCAAAAAAGCGTAAACGCATGCACAGATCACGCTTAATAACTCCACAGCTGTATATCCAACCAGTACAAAACTTGGCAAATCCCAAGGTATATGGGTCTTGATCATGTACTCCAAATTTCAGGCAAATCCATCAAACGGTTGCAAAGTTATTAAGGTGAAAAACTTGGGGTTTAACACATAAATGGCTCCTCAACCCTAACTATAGTGCACTACCATGCACTATAATATATATATAAATATATATATATATATATCTATCTAGAGGGTCACCTTGATGAACAAGCACTTCCAACATTAATATCAAAGGGAACATAAGATTCATCTGATGTGATCATGTTCACGTGTACTGACTCATACTCAAATGACTGAATCGATATCTGAGAAGAACATAATACCTCAGGGTAATAAGGATCAGTTTGTGCGGATGCATCAACCATTTTCACCGAAGCTGTTATACCTACAGAAATAAGTAAAAATAAGACATATATATTTAGAAGCTGCACCACAACACTTATGTAGTCAAGAAATATCTAACAAGCAGACAGGTATTTAATTAAAAATCACACTAACAATAAAAGTACCAGGCCCAGAGGAGTACTACAGACTGGATGAAAGACTTCCTGAAACCTCCAAGGCTGGGGTAGTAAATTATCACCTTTGGTTGAGGTTTATCATGTCACAACAGGCAACACCTGAGTCTCATCCCCCCCCCCACTTCCTCTTTCTGAAACTATATGATCTCATAACAGGTCCAATGTTGTACATTATCATTAATCCTCCCATATTAACCCATCCCACCCATGATCTTTAAGGGCCAGTCCTCCTTACTACCCGTCTAAAAATTGTCATTGCAACACTGTGAATGTAACCTGATGTAAATAACTCTCACATCTAATGTTTATTGTGTTGTCTCCCAAGCAGTATGTGTGTAACCTCCATTGTAAATATCAGTGTGCATACCATAATTACACAATGAACACTCTAAGTTGAAAGTATGCAGTCAGCAAGCCTCTTAAAGTCCTTGCATCTTCACATGTAGTGGGCTCGCAAGATAAAAACAGAGGCAAAGTAATGTAGCAGTAGTGTGATGCACCACCAGAGTAGGAGTGGAGGTGACGGGTGGTAATTGCTGCAGGTGCTTGTAATGTGTATCTCACAAATTAAAATATTTTGGAGTAAGGTGGTGTAAAGCACAAAGATGTATTTGGATAATCATGGAGTATAAATGAATGGTGAGATGGAGATTGGAAAGGTGGCAAATGGGCTAGGTTAAAACGCTAGGGTTGGGGGTACCAGAGCTCTCAATGAAACACAGCTCTGTGAATGGGGTCAGAAATGTGTAAATTATGATGACACACAGGGTTCAGGGGCAACACCACAGCCAGACACCGGGAAATGTATGGGATGGCGCACTGTTAGGTGGTGGGTGCTGGAGGAGAGGGAATACAGATTTGAGAATGTGTTCTGGACATGGGTGATGAAGAATAGAATAAGAGAAGAATTGGTAGATAGGAATGAAAAGTGGGGTGTCAAATACAACAGGTTGACACTATTGGCAGTTTTTTTTGTGACCTTTTAACCACCAATATTTGTCATTTTGATTAGGGAGCTCAATCTGATGTTCACAAGAAAAGGTTAAATCAGTTCACTCAACTTACTCCAGATCACCATTGCCAGATGTAATAGTAAAATTTTAGAAAATATTTTGTTGTAACTGGCACGAGCATGTATCAGCAAAGCCAGATGGCAACAGTTCATGATCGACATTACAGTACCAATGAGGAAGCATGCAGGTAACCTAAAAAATATTTCTCATAAAAACATTCAGTGGTAAACAAATATAAAAT
Organism: Neoceratodus forsteri; assembly: GCA_016271365.2. NCBI lineage: Eukaryota > Metazoa > Chordata > Ceratodontiformes > Ceratodontidae > Neoceratodus > Neoceratodus forsteri. The sequence continues at coordinate 803,851,608 of CM028137.1, forward strand.
GTTATACGTGTTTCATTATAACAACTACCATAGGATCAAACCACCTGAACCAACATATGGGGCTAGTGGAAATGTTGACTGACTGGCGTGTGAGAGTACAGGGGTGGATGCTGGGTAGATACGTTCTCTATTCAGAATGTTAAATATTGGTTTGCAGCCATACGCTATGTAGCTCAGTAAATTGGCAACAATACACAACAAGGCATGCGTTCACCATCTCGTAGTTGAGATTACATCAGGGACCTCACGAGATTCAATGTTGAGGTCCCTTTGATTTCTTCTCAACCCATCAGTCGATACACAATCATGTTGTGTTTGCTTGCCAATATACTATTCTATCTATAGTGGAGGTTTGAAATCCTCAACTTGAGTTTCCTAACTGGCACCTTCAAGTCGTGCTCAATACTAAGATAATCCCCACAAATGGTGTAATTCAGATGCTCATGCAATTGATAGGTATGAATACAATGGACAAAATGTGACTCTTAAAGTTTATCCCGCAGTAGGTACTGAGGTACAGTCCATACAGATGCAAACATTTAATGAAGGGACCCAACAGCAGCACAATGATTATTTATGATACTGATGGAATACAACAACTTACATTATTAAAAGGGTATTCAAAATGGATAAATTTGATTGGTTGATGTCATTCCATTAGCCATATGTTAATCTTTAATTAATATACTTGTGCAGCCTCTTTATGGGAGTAGTGATTTAGCAGGTCCTACATTTTTTACACATTTTATTAACAGAACTCAGAGCTGCCATTAAAACTACTGAGGGGCCTAAAACAGCAGAAAACAAAATTCATATCAGTGGTCTGCCTCCCTCACACCACTAAAAAAAATGCATGCTGTTTCACTTAGAGAACCAGACAAGCTGAATGAAGAAGGTGCTGCATTATTGAGCCTCGGAACAGCAGTGTTATTGGTGCTTCGACATGCATTCACCTGACTGCAGTTGCCATACCGTGCCATGCCTACGAGTCTTAGAAATGGGGCCTTACCACTTTACAAGTATTTCTTTCAATATGTATTATTTTACATTTAGAATAACCTTAGTCCAACAGCCACACAGTACCATTCAGTTGTCAAGATGGTCTCAGCATCAACAGGGAAGTGAGTTCAGTGTTCTGTGTCACTTACTGAGAACCACCTGAGAGATGAATAAGCAATAATACCAATAGGTATGGTTATTAGAAATATTTCAGACCGCCCAGGGCCTTACAGCCCCTGAAAGGTCTGGTATTTCCCAACACCACCCACCTTGGAGGGTATTATTGCACTTAGAAAATGGGCACTGTAAAAAATTAGTTTGATAAAAATAAATTGACGGAAAGTTAGTTTAAAAAAACATTTGTAATAAAATAGTCCCTCCGCCTGTATTACAATGATTTTTTTTTGAGCTATGAATTTTTGTCCTTCAAGAGCCCTATGACAGAAGCTGGTTGTCAAGGTTACCCTCTCCCACACAGACACACACATACAGGCTTAGTTTGAAAAGGTTTTCTGTACGTCGCCCCACCCCCCAGCACATTAAGACCGACATGCTGTGATCTGTTTTCTTTTTATTTGGTATTGGTCCATTACTCCCCCTCCCCGTGCTTCTCTGTATTGATGACAAGCAAGAAAATGATGAGGCAAGGACAGAGAAGGTACATTTCCATTGTTTAATGAAAAAAGATGAAGCCAGTATGTTTTTTGCCCTTTCTTTTTCTTTGTGAGCAAGGAAAGCAGCAAGTGAAAGGTGGGAATAGCGAGAGGCAAGGGCCATGAGAAACAGCCGAGAATATGCTGTCATTTTGTTTTTAGTAAAAAAAAAAGATCAGTGATTATTTAAAGAGTTTTCATGCCTGTTTGAGGTTCATGTGGACCTCTAATGAGATCCATTATCTGTTTTATCTTTTGTTCCATTTTTTTGTTACCTGATGAGCCAGCGTGGTGAGCGATGCGATGGGGAGAGGAGTGTCTTCAATAACTAAAGTCGGGATTGTGCCAGGCTCCAGCAGTTCGGGTGCTTGCAGTCAAGAAGATAACTGTACACATTTGAAAAGGGACAGTGACTTCAATTGGCTGCAGCACGATGTCTGGAGGTGCCACGGTCAATCACTCAGCAACACTGCTGACCTGACTGTTGGGAGATGACAGAAGGCACTGCTGGAAAAAAAATCAAATAATGGAAACAATTATGAGAGAGGATGAGTTCTCAGTGTGTGTGTGTGCTGGGTATTACTTACTCTGAGCTTTTTTCTCTGGAGGGGAGTGTGATGGTAAGAAAAGAAAGGAAAGCTGCTTCATGTCACTGTCAGGACAATCTGTACTACCACAACTCACAGGTAGGTTCATTTATGGGAACGAGAGGGTGGCCATTTGAAGGAGGGACAAATGAGAATGCAGTCAGCTGTCTGTGACTCCCGCTGTGGACAATCACAGGGCATGAGACAAGAGGGCACTGTAAATAAAAAAAAAGAAAGAAAAAAACAAAGGGAGAACTAAGCCCAGTGGAGTTTGATATGTAGTTTCCTCAGGTATCTGACACTGAATTAGGGAGCACTGGAGGCAGTTTCTCTCGCTAAGTGAGAGAAAAACATGGTGGCAATTTCAAATTCAATGGGGGTACTTTCAGCCAACGAACAAGCAGGGTGGGCACTAGGATACTTGACTGGGTGAGGGGGCACTTGGGCTGGCACTTTTTATTTCCTGGGCATCTATTGAAAGTTAATGTACTCCCCTGGCAGGAGTACCAGCCAATCAGAGCCCAGGAAACAAAAAGCCCAATTTCTAAGTAGCAAGTATTTAACTGTGCTCAGAGAGGTAAGGAGCTACTCATAGTTGGGAAAAGGGCAACTAAATCACAAGTGATGAGGGGTAAAGGACTCCCAACAGTGGATGAGATGCTTAGCGTCTCGGTCATCCCACCACATTTTGGTCAGACAATGTCCTGCCTATAAGATACCTCCAGGTGCCAGATCCCAAACAGGAGAGGGGATTTCGGCTTGTGACAGGTGGACAGCCTCTGCCGTGGAGCCTCTCCTTTCAGCCTAGATGAACTATAAAGAACCCCCTGCCTCAAATGGCACAAAGACCGCCTCCTTGCTGGTCAGCAGCAGGACTCACACAAGCCTAGACACTCACTCTTGGGTCCACACCAACAAGAGGACTCTTTCATGGGTCTGCCTCCCCATCCTGCCAGAATAACTAAAGTGCTGTGGCTTCCACCGAGATTAGACTTCAACCTGTGTGTCCCAGCTACCTGCCAACTCTTCCCACAGTGCTGCACAGCTCTCAGTGCTGCTATGGAGACCACCTTGCACGCTGTAGGAAAAATGGCATTAAAACATTCAAAGAACTTTTAAATAATTTAATGGAAACTCTAACTTTTAAAGTCACCCATTTTTTATATGAGTACAGTTTACTGCACACTTCACCAACCCTTTGCTTTACATTTCTGGGTGCCATGGCATGATCAAGACTGCATCCATGGCAATGGGGATTTGACAGCACTCGAGCTCACAAACAGTAGCAGATCAACTATTTCACTATAAAATAAGTAAAAATGCTCAGAAAGTTTAATGAACCATAAATAAAAAGATGTTTTTACTAACCCCTTTTTAGTAATAGCAATAATGTACTCCCAGGAGATACATTAATGTTCAAGTTAATCACCCCCTGGGGGCAATATGGCACTCGGCTGCACCTCATGCCACATTATACTCCTGGGGGTGATTAACTAGAACATTAACATAACCCCTTGTTGCACCTTATTGCTTAATTAAAATAAAATAACCACACCTAGGGGGACTTGTTCGCTCGCGGATTTGCCTGGATTTAAGCATGCCTGATGCAGATTGGTAACTCGGCCAGCGGCATCATGACCAAACATCAAGAGAAGCTAGGTTTTTCTCAGCCTAACCCACATCATGTTGTTGTTTATTGCTTTAATGCAGTGTGATAGCAGTCATACTTCAACTTAATGTCAGTCTATAAGAAACTGTTATAATGAATGCAATACCACAAACCGCATGAACACCCAAAACAGTAACACGCTTGGAAGAATGAATTCATGCAAACAATCACAATTAATCTGTTTAAATCAGGCAATTTTATATCAAATATAGTATAAACATACACATATATAAATATATGCGTGGACCTACCTATTGAACGATACGGTACACTTTTTCCCACTAAATTGTGTACCCTTACCTACATCTTTTTTAACAACCTTTTCAGGCGTACAGAAATCTTCTGGCATCGAATGTACTTTGTCAGTGCTGAAGTTGCTCATGGTTACATTTGAGTCGATTCTTCAGCCATGGTTTAAGCCATGTCTTCTGCAGAAGTCTTTCCTACATGGTACTGTGATATAAACTGTTGTAAACAATAATGGGAAAAAAATGAATATGAAATGACATACATTATATTATAATGTCCATAGTTTTACAACATTATGTATGACTATTATTGTTATGAATGCATATGAGTAAAAATTTCTGTAACTTGGCATTGCATACACAAGTTTATAAGATAATAGACTATCAAAGTGCAAGCAAGGGGAATAGATTCAGAATGAAGCTCCCATTGTACTGACACAGACTAGTGAACGAATGGGAATGGGGATGGGAGAGGGCATAAGGTTATGAATTGAGCTAGAAAATGGCTAAACCCTCTCACAAAATCTATAACCAAAAAAAAAATTAATGAATGATAGTATATAAAATCAGTCTACATAGTTGGAAGAATGTCATGCATTACCATGTTATTATCATGCATTCAGTGAGCATGTACTATTTACAGTAGTACGCACTCATACAGAGTTCAGTCGGAAGCTGGCTGCAGTGGTGAGAGGTGGGCGGTGCCAGTTGCTGGCTTAGAATGGGTCAGAGAGGGAGCGGGGTGGTCGGGCACTGCTAGCAAGGGAGGGCCACTAGACTACCAGGGATAATGTGGATGTGGGTTTTTCCTGTATAATTTTGGGGATCGGTGATCGGGTCCGGAGGCTACCGCTAGCCCTGTGGGGCTTATTTAACATATTCTTGGGGGATCAGGGCATAAGCAAGCCCTGTGGGGCTTAATTTAACATATTCTTGGGGGATTGGGCATGAGCAATCCCTGCGGGGCTTAATGTAACATATTATCAGGGATTGGAGCATGCGCAAACCCTGCGGGGCTTAATTTACATTATTGAGGGATCGGGACATGGGGGTAGGCAAGCCATGTGGGGTTTATTATTCAGAATATTGGGGGATCAGGGCAGGGGGGCTACATGTACTGGGGGATGGCACATTGGCGTAACCCTTGGTAGATGGAAGGTACACTTTCATCAGCTAATAGCTGGTATAAATGTACTTTGGCAGATGTTCTCTGGGGGGTTGTTCTAGAATTCCAAAATCAGGGACTTGGCAGCCGCCCTTACAGAACAGGGCACAACTGCTACCATAAACCCCCTTGCGCCATGTGGCAGGGGGTTTTGGTGCAATTGCTGGTGTAAGTCCACTTTGGCGCAAGCGGCCTGTAACATGTCGCAGACTGCTTTGCAGAATACCCCTTGTTGCAACTCATGGTGCAAAGTGCTACTTGCACCATTTTGGGGGGCGGAAGTCACTTTGCCCCATGAGTAATGTTTTGAGAATCTGATCCAAGGCTGATACCTCCAGTACACAAACTATTGCATGAATACAGATGGATGTAAAAAGGCAAAACAAAGGCTCTTCAGCTGGGACTGTGATTGGGCAATTATGTGAGTGGATCTGGTCCATTCATCACTTCTAGTCCATGGTGGATGCCTCAGGGAGACTCACACAGTGGGAGCATCATGAACTCAGTTCAATGGCAAACAGAATCTTTACATGACATTTCAAAATATTTTGCGAATACACAGCAAACAAGCTGCTAAAGACGGTAGCAGGTCATGAATTGAAGTCAGGAACCACTGAAATCCCCCTTTAACATCTTGTCACTCAGCATTTTATTTGTGCTAGAACAGCATTGCATAAATGATTGTGTCACATTACTGATCTCACATTCTTTCTGACCATCACTTTCACATTTATTGATCACGCATTGCAGCTCATGCTGAAGATCTGAACACAGAACAATGCATGACCATTGAGCAACAGAAGCAGCAGCACAGCAGAGTAGCTATTTCACTTCAAACTGGGGTACAAACCAAGAAAGTACAAAAAAAAATCAGCTAAAAAAATGTTGAACCCATTTCTTATAATAACAATTAGGTACTCCTAGGGGTTATGTTAATGTTCTTGTTACTCACCACCTGGGGGCATGTGGCACTCAGCTCCACCTCATGCCATATCACACCCCTAGGGGGTGATTAACTAGAATATTAACATAACCCCTGGGAGTACCTTATTATTTTGATACAGATACCCCTTACTCAGCGTACAAAAGAACTACAGGATAAAGAAATACAAATGGCAATTTAGCAAATCATAGCAATCTCAGGTTTAAATGAATCAACAAAATACCCGAACCCAAAGTGTTAGATATGAAAAAGAAGAAACAGAATTAAAACTGATCTCCAATAAATGCACATTGAAGTGCAAAGTGAAAGTAGGAGACATGGCAGCTGTTGGTCAGGATAAATAACCCAACACATGAATAGTGCAAAATGTGCTAAGGTATGAGTGCTGACCAGGAGGTTGCCTCAGAATCTGAAGTGGTAAATAAATGACTACAGCAGCCAGATCAGGAGATGAATAGTGAACCTGAGAGAACATCAGTGTCCATAGATGCAGGAACATAGTGGGAGACATTTTTTCAGTGGAGTTTAAATTAAACGCAGACCAGAATGAAACACTGAAAGAGCGCTTTCAAAAACTGGAAAAAAAAAAAACTTAGTGAAACTAGCCTTTAATGTAATTGTGTGAGCCTAAAGAAGTACAAAAAACAGTGGAGTCCACCTGGTTTATGCATTGATAAGGCTCCATTGAGTTGGTTCCTAAAGGAAGTTTATGAAACACATTAGGTGAAGGCCTGAAATACTTGCTCCCAATCATTTATTAAGATTTTGATTGCTCAGGACACTGAAAGGCACGGAGGGGTACTGAAGGACATTGATGAACTGGAAGAAGAGCTTTTAAAAGGGGAATCCACACAAAGTTTGAGGATCTGAGTAACAAACTAAAGAAAAAAAATGCAATTTATGGAACGGAAGCTACTGAGAACAACAAAAGTTTAACAGAGACACAGCAGGTTATGCAGACAGTACTGTATTTAACTGGGATAGACCTGCCAAAATGCATTTCTGTGGCAGATCATAAAGTAGAGAATGGTGGAATTATTCAGGAGGTAGATCATAAACCATTTCACCTTCTAAAAGCAAACACAATAGAGATCAGAGTAATTTCAATAACGAATGTCAAGACAGAAGACGGGCTGTATCTTTTTTAGAAGAGGAACCCAAATCAAGTGGCCATCGGGGGGGGGAACAAAAATAACTAAAACAAAAAGAGGCCTGGGGGAGAGAAAACATAAACGCTCCCCCACCCAGGTCCAACTAACACAATTTACACACACGACATCAGTGCTAAACATCTCCATTATACCCCTTATCGCAACTATCAAAGGGCTTATCATTTATACCGGAACCAAATATTGCTCAATTTTCATTAAAAGTTGACCTTGAAAAAACCAACAGGAAAATCAACCTGAAAAAGTACTGTCAAAGGTGTAACAATATGGGTTTCTAATAACCATTAGCTACAATTAATACTTATGAAGTACCAACACTGCATAAAAACACAGAACTACCAGGACCAGACAACATTCAGTCCATGATACCAATTGATTGGGATCCACAGCTCTCTTTAGAATGGTTCGAAAATGAACATTGTTGTAACCAAGATGAATTTAGTCAAGGGCATACATTTACTAGTAAGCACAAGAACTTCTAACCGCCCTCCACCTTTTATCCAGTCAAAGGAATATCGCCAGTAACTACTGTGTTTGAAGGATTGGTGAATAAAGAAGTGGACAATAACTTAAAATTTAATAAAATCTGCAGACAATACAATTTGACTAAAGCGGAGAATGATTAATTAAAGTCTCTGAAGAATTTACCACATCTCTTCACTAAACCAGCCAACAAGTTTGGATAATTATTGGTTATAGATACAAGCTAATACTTGAAGGAAGCCCTTGAACACTTGATGAATACAAACTGTAAGAAGCTAAGAGAAGACCCAATGCCCCTTTTCAAGAGTATAATAGATGGTTTTCTATGTAGATTATTAAAGCAGGAATTTACATTCCTCAAGCATGATACCCCTACAATTTATACTTTCTATATGCTTCCAAAGGTTCAGGAGGACCCCCAGCACCTGCCTGGTCACCCTATTGTGTCCTTGATAGGCTCACATACCAAGCAACTATTGTTTTTTTTTGTGGACAGCTTTATGCAAGATATGGTTGTTACTCTCCTGTCCTACTTGTGAGACACTATGCAGTGCTAAAGGCCCTTAGTGAACTACAATGGAATGCTAGTTACTCAGAGCTTGCCATTGATGTGAGCTAACTATATACCGGTATCTGACATCGTTTGGAGTTGAGCTCAGTCAAATGCTTTTTGAAAAAACTACATGCCTATGCAATTCTCAGCCCTGAACTATGAACTATTTTGGTTTCAATTACCAATTTGCTCTCCAGGTATGCGGTATGGCAATGGGGTAATTGATGACAACATCCTGTGTCAACCTCTTCATAGGCTGGTAAGAGAAGGAGACCATCTACAACCCCATCACCAATGCCTTCCGTAACAAAAGGTTTACTTTGGCCTCCTCATTGACAATATTGTGTGTATTTGGAGTGGCACACAACAGCAAACTAATGAGTTCACTGAATTCAATGACTGCCTTACAAAAACATGGGGGGGATGGTAAAACATTCTAGGGCAACTTTAAAAACCTTACAGGCAAAGATAACAAATCCTCTCCCTTCATGCTCCTAATGAATGGGGAAATCACCCAAGACCATAAAAAAATAGTGGATACATTCAACATTGCGTTTTCAGACCTCAATGGCATACCCCCGATTTCCTTGGTACAGCCAGGACACCTCTCAAGCTGACAGGAATGCCATGAAGGAGCCCCCGATTTCACTCCTCCCCTTCTATTTTTAGGAAATCTCCTGTGCAGAGGCCAAAAAATATCTCCAATGTTCGCTAGGCAAATCCAAGTATAGTAATGTTTCCTTTGACCTACATCTGATTGCACTAACCCTTGACAAAGTAATACCACCCCTCACAACAATATTTAACCTATCCCTCAGGCTAGCACAGTTCCTCTAGAGATGCAAAGTAGGGGTAGTCACTCCAGTGCACAAAAGTAATGACCAAGCCCTCCATGCAAATTACTCACCCATCTCTTTCCTATCCCCCCCCCAAAGCCCCAGAATGGATTGTCTCCGACCAACTTATTGACTACCTTGACAAATACAATGTTCAATGCCCCCAGCAGCATGGATTCTGGAAGGCATGTAGTACCACAACAGCCTTACTTGAGCACACTGGCTTCCTCCATGAGTCCCTAGATAGAGGCCAGCTTGTGGGGGCAATATACATTGACCTCACTAAAGCCTTTGATACCGTCAATTACAACATACTGGTCAGCAAACTCCACTTCACTGGACTCTCACTAGAAACTGCTGGGTGGTTCAGTAGCTACCTGTCCAACAGATCACAACAGGTAAAAATTAATGACACCCTCTCTGATAGTAGGCAGGTGACCAAGGGTGTTCCACAAGGGGTGATCTTAGGTCCCCTCCTATTCAGTCTGTTCCTCAACCATCTCCCTCTAGTGTGCGCCAAAAAATACTCTTTTATGCAGATGATGCAGTCATTTTTTTCCAATAATCAGCAACCACACTCACTGGAAACTTGTCTCTAAAAAAACTTTGCCACCATTGAGGCTTGGTTCTCTGTAAACAAGCTCCTCCTGAACTATAAAAAAAGAAGGTAATGTTGTTCGCGAACCCCCAAAATAAACATAAATCCTATCAATTGACAATTCTTAGCAACAAACAAGCCCCATTAGAACAGATGAATACCTTTAAATACTTGGTCCATTATTCTCGATAGCTCCGTATCCTTCACCTACCACACTGACCATGTTGTTAAGGTCATCAATACTAGAAATGTCCTGTTATACAGACACCAACATAGTATGACCACTAATGCACTGTTGCTCACTATAAAAATCTCAGTCCTTTCTATTATTAACTATGGGCTTGTGGTGTGTGGTGCTGCAACTGACACAACCCTAAAAAGAGTCATCATGGCATTAAATAAGGCCTGTAGGCTAGTTTAAGGTGTACACAGACTAACCCACACATCTGACCATTACATCCAGACCGAATGTCTAAACCTGCAGGGCAGAGTGAAGTACCAAGTCTACCTCTTGGGGGACACGCCTTGGCTTAACCCCTGCAGTCATTCAAAACCTCATTAAGCCATCAACCAACCTTCACCAGACAAGAGGAATGGCTAGAACCTCTCCACATGTCCCCTTCTGTGACACGTCTCTAGCACAATTCTCCTTTGCCCACAGAGCATCCTCCTAGCTCAATAATCTCATCCCTGACATAAGCAACGAGCCTAAGCTAGGACTGCTTAAGAAAAAAAATCCTCCTGCACCTTACTTCTCTAAGTAGTTGTGACTGGCTGTCCATGCACTTATCCCCTCCCATCTTGCCCGTCTCACTTGCTTCCAACCCCCTCATTCACTCCTTTTCCTGCTTTCCCTTACCGCCCCACCTCTGTCTCCCTCTTGTCGAAGTCAAGCCGTGACTGCTTCTCAGTGCATACATATTGTTTTGTGATTGTTTATTGCATTCAGTTTTCTACTATGTACTTAATTTGTTTACTATTACCTGTGTACTTAATTTGTCTACTATTACCTGTAATTGTATTTGTCATGATGTGGAACCTTTGTAAATGAGCTCCTAGCTCAAAGGTGTTACTCCAAGATAATAAATAAATAAACAAATAAATAGATGAAATTAATTCCATTAATTGAAATCAATTAAATCTTTATTTTACCAATACTTGGGATCCCACCATTGTTAACTTTCTGGACCTCAAACTAACTGGTGTGGCAGGTAAAACTATGGGTACAGAAAACTACTGCAACCCTCAGGCTGGCAATTCCCTTTTAAGGGTGGATAATTCACTCCAAAAACATCTCCTCCAAAGGATTTCCTATGGACAATTTCTCTGTATATGGAGAAATCATTCATATAACTTGAATTGTGAAACATATATCACAGAACTCAAATGTAGATTCATGGGTAGAGAATATGATCTCGTACTATTGCTCAGAAAAGGGCAGTTAAAAGTAATAGAGAGGCATTATTGATCCTAAACCCAAAATCCAAACATTCATTAAATACAATAAATTTCATAGTGGATTATAACCCTGTGTCACCTCAAGTAGGTGGTGTACTGAAGAACGCTGGCACATGTTACTGGCAGATCCTGATTTGAGGGAGACGATAGGTTAGTGCCCCAGAATGGTCTACAGAAAGAACACCAGCATAAAAGATACCAATATTAGGAGCCATTACACAGAGCAAAGCAAAGCAATCTTGGACTACCACCAGGATTTCCACCACAAACAATTGGTTTCCATTGATGTGGTTTGTGTAGAGTACAGAGTAAGTCTTTTACCAGCCCCATCAACTAGGTGAAGCATGAAATTAAGCACCTAATTAGCTGCCATACAGAATATGTTTTGTAAGCACTTTGGTGTGACTGCCCTATATTATACATAGGCAGAATTATATAGCCCATGAAGGAATGAGTACAGGCACATGTTTGCTCTATTCTCAATGGAAGGTGTGAAATGCCACTTGGTACCTATTGGACTAAATACCATAATGGTGACATTAAGGGGCCCGATTCAGAAAGAGTTGTGTCTGCCGCAAGTCTCTGGTGCACTGAACAGATGGCACAGGGGGCTTGCAGCAGACATTTGGCACTGATCACAATTCATGATCGGGTGCGCCAGACGCAGTAGACTGCTTTTAAGAGGAATCGAGTTTACAAGGCTTACATCAAACCTTTGGCACAAGCTGCCTTAAACTGCAGAAACAGTTGCAAATGCAACAGCCCTTCCTGAATCGGGCTGCGTTGTGCAAAATAGCTTTGGCACAGCTGCGCCAAACATTGCGGATGACACAGGGCTTAGTGCAAGTCCTGCACCATCCTTCATGACCTTTGTTTTATGGTGATTGACCATATTTTATTTATTGATTATTTATTTATTGATTGATTGATTGATTTTAAAAGTTTTACGAAGAAAGACATACTGAGTTGGTATCGCCTCGCTTCCAGTTGCATCCTGAGGGAGGGAGGAGAGCAATAAACAATGACAAATACAGATATGATGTACAAAATGATACAATAATATAGAAATAAGTCTAACAAAACAAACAAATTACAAGAAAATGCTTCAAGAATAAAATTGCCCTACACTAAATTGTGGAAAAAAGCAAAAGGACATTAAACAGTGAGCAACAAAACAGTAGTATCAGGAGCAGGGAGACTGACTGATGACTGGGGGCCAGGGTTGTGCTATTGTCAGTGTAGGGTGTGAGGCAGTTAACAGAAGTCCACCCCAATATCAGAAGCAACTGCGGAAGTGAACAGAAAATTCATGGAGGAGAGATTTGTGAGTGAGAAGGGAATTTAGAATGAGAAGGGTATCCTCACTCAGGAAAGAGGGGGTGATCATCCAAAGAGTCTGTTTCAAAGAAAAAGCAGGCTTATCTGCAACCTTGGAGCCCTTATGCCGTGGGGACTCATGAATATAACTGGGATGTCATACCCCTTTGGATATAATCCCCTTTTATTTATTTATTAATTTTCTTGCCTTGTACCCCATTAGGTTGGAGTCTGTTTGTGTTTAGTTTTATATGCTGTACTGTAAATAAAAAAAATTGCCCAATATCATGTGTGTGCTTATTCATAGCACAATCCCTATAACCAAGGCCAGTGATTTACAGTGACTAAAGTAATGAAAATCCAGTTTTAAGACTTGAAATTCTGAGAATTGCGCCAGTGATTGTTAGTCTAATTTCCAGATATTTCCAAGATTCTACTGTCATTCTCTTTTACTATGTGTATAAATAATCTGAATAGAAGGTTTAATATACACAGCACTAAATGAAGCAAAACTGATACAGTGATGGTGCACTACACAGAAAACAAAATGAGTGATGGTCCCAACACAATCACCGGGACTGATAGCTGGTATATTTTTATGCGAAGAGTGGCCCCACACCACCCTTAATAATTATAATCAACTCCAAGGGGAGGCCTGACACTGGGGTAAGGAGACAACTTGTGAAGGGGCTATTTGGGGGTGGGCTCAAATTTTCGGAGCGAGGGACAGGGGATGGGGGATCATGAAGCACAAATGTAGGGATCGGGGAATGGCAGTCAAATAAAAAAAAAACTAAGTGCCAACTTCAAAATCAAAATAATGCATATACCCTTCCCCAGCCTAGAACCCAGTACCTACTGCACCACAGCCATATGCCTCTTCCACCACACCAGACAGCCAGCTGTCAATTGCCTGCCAAACTACCTCCCATATCCTCAATTATGTCAGCCCCTTCCTACCGTCACTTTATCTCTCTATCACCATTATTGCTCCCCTAGACTTACTCTACATTCAACATTCAACATCCTTCCATACTCGCTGTAGACACAGGCGATCAAACTGAGGTCACTCAAACCGAGTTGCTCAATTTGAATCACCCATATCACTGGATACCCCCCTTTCTTCCCCTGTCTCACCTTCCCCCTCATTTCTTTCTTTTTCCCTCTCCCCGCTTCTTCCTTCAGGTAATAAGTTTTCACTTGATGCTGTATTGCCTCCTTTTGGCTGGTTTGTATGGCTAAACATCTAAGTATTTATTGGTATTTCATTATTTACCTTAATTATGAGTATTCAGTAAGCTTTATCTATGATATTAGGTATCCAGTGAATGGGTGGCGCCCTTTTGCCTGACACCCTAATGGCGAAACGTGGAAAATTATCACTACAGCGACAGTTGTTGTAATGGTCCGTTTTCGTGTTTCACTGCCCCCCAGTGTCCTGCCCCCTCCCCGGACCAACTCCAACCTGGAGTTGAGAATCCTAAAGTCCGGAGGGTGTGGGGGCAGAGCCCCACGCATGGGGGGATGGGGTTGCAGCCCCCCACAGAAAACACTGGGGGCATGGGCGGCACAATACCTGCGTTGGTATTGTGCTGTCATTGTGTGGGTGGTCGACAGGTTTACTGTCGACCAAACTTGGTGCTTCCTCAGTGAACAAGGCAATTAAAATTGGGCACCTACAAAAATGGCGACTCAATTACGATGCTTGTGTTCTCGGCTACCGAGCAGGGGGGTGACTGGATACTGGGGTGGGCGAATACAGCAACGGGAAGTACGCATGTATACGCATGCACATGCACGGGGGGAGAGGCAGGGGAGGGATGGCATGTGGGAGGGAGTGTGGTGGGCAGCTGCCGAGCTGACCTGCTAGCATGGTAAGGAGGGTAGTTGGCTGGGAGGTGCAGGGTGCCGGGTGCAGGGTTTGGGTCCGGTGCGGCATGGGTTATTTTTTCCCCTCAGACGGCTTTCAATTTTTTAAGTTCATTACCCCCCCAATATGCACCCCCCTGGAGTAGAGAATCCATAAGTGGGAGGGTTTGGGGGCACAGCCAGCCACATTACAAACTAAACCTGTAGTTCTCGGGTGTCCTTTTTGTCCTCACCATGAGTGTGCATCGCCAAAATTCATTTTCAGCGATGTATACTTGCCGTAACGGCAGTTACTATTGTGCGATCGCCCTTATGACATGGAACCTAATATTATCTATTGATCTTTTTATCCAGTGGTAATTTTATCTGCTTGCATTGTCCCTTATTTGCGTTTATTTTTCTCATGATTTGTTTTTTTTTTTATTTTGTTTCTTTTTCTCTAGGTATCTTAACTCTGAACAGAATTCTTCAGGCAGCACAGACTAGCAAACTGAATACCAATTTGCACTAGGTGGACATCGTAATCAATTTGCTCTGTTGTAAACCTTTTTCTTAGTAACTTAGATTTATTATACTAATTTGGCTATTCATTTATTCGGTTACTAACCTTTCTGCTAGCTGCCATGTCTCCTACTTTCATTTTACGCTTCAATGTGCATTTATTAGCGATCGGCTTTAATTCCCTTTTCCTTTTTTTTACATCCAACACTTTGGTTGGGGGTATTTTGTCGATTGAGTTAAACCTGAGATTTGTTAAATTGTTGTTTGTATTACTTTTACCCTGCAGTTCTTTTGTACATTAGGGCCTGGATATTCAGATTGTGCCAGGAAGTGGAGCAAGCCTGGGCTCAGTGTAACTGTGATGCACCGGGGCCAGGTCCAGGTGATATTCAATGGGGATGCACCGTGGTGCAGCACCATTGAATATGGCATGGACAGCGCACATACTGCACATGGTGCAGTGGCACTGCGCTGGCGCAAGCCACAGATAGGGAGCACGGGGATGCACCAGCTCAAATGCAGTTGTGCTAGGTGCATCACCCACGATATTCAGCAGGGGGCATGCGAATGAGGCCATAATATATACAAGGCACAAATGGGGCCACTTGCATGTCATTATGGCCCCATTTGCATGCCTTGCACGGGGCAGCCCAGCGACTTGCACCTGGCACCCTGCACAGCATGACATGTGCACAGTGAGGGTCCCAGGGCATCCCCTGCCCTGTAGCCATGATCGCAGTACAGCTCTGTAATGTAATTCCCTGGCAGTCCAGTGGTACCCCCTCCCTCCTGATTCTATGATAAATGTAAATGGAAACACACTCTGGTGGTCTGTGGAACCCCCTCCCTCCTGAATCCCCAATCACGGTATACGTATTGGTACCCAGTCCTTCATAGTCTAGTGGACCCCCTTCCCCATTCCAACTCAACGATCACTGACATGTCACCACTGAATGTCCCTGGTAGTCTAGTGGTACCCCCACACTCTCCCGTGTCCCTGATTGCCGATCATCCGCTGTATGAATATTCCCTGGTAGTCTAGTGGTACCTCCCCACCTGTTGCCATGATTGCAGTAATACCCTGTAATACAATTCCCTGGTGATCCAGTGGCTTCCCCCACCCTTCACACCCACACAGACCCCCTTGCCCACCCTACTCCCCCCCATCATTGGTGGGTGACATCAACCCACCCGCATACCGCCCGACCGCCTACCAAATGACAGGTACAGTATGGGCTGTAAGCCCATTGGTCCACACTTGGTCATCCCATGATGTCACAGTCACAGAATAACACTTGATATTTGGTTTACATCAAATAAGTTTGGTAGGTAGGACACCTTGGCAGGCTTGAGGTGCTGCAATGAATGCAATTAGCAGGTCGGGCACCCAGAGCTAGCGCAATGCACCGCGAGACTCCTGTGACATCACACGATGACATGCAGTGCTCCATGCTCAATTCCTTACCTGCACAGTACTTAAAGTGTGAGCAGCAGTGGGCATGTTGCCACCATAATAGAGAGTGCAGGAGGTCATTCCATGCTCTGCTATAGCAAACTAAAGTAAGTTCCAAGTACTTTACAACTTTGGTTTAAAGTTTTACAGAAGTTTTGAGTTGCTGGAGCATTCTGCTAGCTTCTACAATAAGGATGTTATGTTTTGTATTTAGGATATGCTGAGAATAACACTAAATAATGAAACCAGGATTTAACAACAGAAATATATATTGGCAAAGAAATTAAATAAGGTAAAAGTAGGACTGAAATAAAAAGCTTACAAACAATAGAGACTAAATGTGAACAAGTGAATTTGAAATGTGAATATTTATCACTTGTGTGCTTAAAGGCTGCATTTTTATGTTACAGCGTAAAAAGCGAGTAAAACTTGAATACTGGATAACACTTAAGAATTGCTGTATGTCACCTATAGAGTAGGCGGGTGAGAACTATGAAGTCTTAACTCTATTAGAGTAACTTTTCTGGTCCTATGAATCTTGTTTATATTAATTGATAGGGCACTATATTTTGACTAATAAAAATCTGTGATATTTTATTTTTATTGTAGAATACTAGTGGGACATACACAAATTGGATAGATCCCATTATTTGAATATTTCTGATGAGCATGAACTCAATCTTTAGTTTTAAGTAAAATTTCATTTTATTTAATTGAAAGTAATAAATAGGACTATATACATCTGTATGATATGTTTTGTAACTTAACAGCTACAGAGTTGCACTGAAGAAGGATTTTTCTAAAATGTATGTAGAGATTTATACTGTATCTTTAACAGAAATGAGATGTAACTTTATTACACTGAATATAAAAGAACATTACTTATATTTTTGAGTGGTAAGTGGGTCTCTTTACCAATCTGTATATACATGATTATTTGCAATTGATTGGTCAGATTCCTCCCCAAATAGTATATTCTCTTTTCTACTGAGGTGGGCTGAGCTGGAACTATCTACTTGCCATAGCGTTTGGTGCATCGGCAGATATGAATTCCAGAGGGCAATCACTATTAGAGAACTCATTGAGAAAGGACTACTCGTTGCTCAGCATATGGGATTATATCTATATGGATCTTTTCTTATTGTATGAACTATTGGAGCTCCTGCACTTATACAGAATGTCTGTTGGGAATGAAATATACTCTTATAATTAACTGTGGACATTCTGGTTTGGATTGGACTCATATGAACATTCGGGACAAAATTAAGTGCTTCTTTCCTTGACTGAATTTGGTTTGTGGCTGTAACATTTATTGTTAAAAATGTTAAACTTTGATGAACTTGATAAAATAACTGATAAAAGATCTGTTCCACTATCTATTAGTGATACAGAAGAACAAAGAATATTGTCTGGGTTCAGAACTAACAGGGAATTTAGTGGAACAACATCTACACATTCAATTACAAATCAGTTTGAATACTTAAAAACAAATTTAATTAGAGTGGCATGCATTAATATTAACACAATACCTTAAACAGAAACACATACCCAGGGGACTGCGGATATTTGTGAGGCGAACCTTGGATAGGTGGATATGGATCATGATATTAAATGGGATGGGGTAAGGAATAGATGTTCTAAGGACTTTATGCTCCTCATCATAGAATCAATTACTAAAGAACTTCAGAAAATGTATATTGAGATTCAGCAACATGATAGAGAAATTAAAAATAAATATACAGTAGATGAACTTAAGGAGTTTTTAGAGAAAGTTAACAATAATTTAAATGAGTTTGAAGACGAACTTAGGGCCACAAAATTACACAAATTTAAAAGAGACCTTAACGATTATAAGAATAATCAGGTTTATAACTTTTCAAACAAAAAAACAGGGATATACAAAAACATACCAATATAATTTAGATTCTGAATCATCAACTATAAGTTCAGGAAGTGAGACGGAAGGTGGGGCATCTTTCAGAGGTAGGGGCGTGCATTTTTCTGGATGGGGTGTACAGGGGCAGAAGATATCAACATCAGAGAGGGAAAAGAGGTTACTAATATATGAAGGAGGGACAAGTACAAGTACCAGGGGAAGATATACAGGTACCAGGACCCTCTCACCCCCTCCCACCCAGAAGGAGAAACAGGCACTGATATAGGACCAATAGAAAAACAAAAAGAAAAAAGAGGACAGGAGACACAGTTAGAGGGCAGAACAACACGCTCAGCACAGTTGAAAACACATTAGTTTATAATATTTCCCAATGAATATTGACAGAATTGGAAGAACAAGTCCTCAGTAAAGCCCTCACCTTTTGCCCCCACAGCCAAATTAATGAATTTGAGCTTAAATTAGATTTAAACTGTTTTTTCAGAAAAGTAAGATGAAAATACTTTTTTGGGATTCAACCAGAAAGAAATGTGGACATTGAAGCACAAAAACAAAAAATAAAGTTAGGACAAAGATTACATCACAAATCAAAATGTATTCCACCCATAATACCCCACATGATTGATACATATATATCCCTTGTCAATGAAGATGTAAATAAAATACTTAAAGAAGAAAGAAATACTGACAGAAGAAAAAAATATAACCTTTTAGCATCTCAATTTGCAGCTCTACGAAATTTGGAAAATGGCAGAGATATAGTGATCAAACATGCAGATAAGGGAAGGGCAATTGTGGTGATGGATTATGTACAATATAAGGATATCTGTATGTTTATTGCAAAATACAGATAATTACTTATTACTAGATAAAGACCCAATACAAACTATTTCAGACTTGGTGAGAACAGTACTTAATAATGCCTTTGAAAATAATGAAATTACAGAATGGGAGAAGGAAGCACTGTATAGAAATATACCTAGTACAGCTGTTTTCTATATATTGCCTAAAATTCATAAAAAATCTAAGGGCTCTACCTGGATGCCCTATTGTATCAAGAATTAATTTGATATTAGAACCCCTTTCAATTTTTATAGATCACCATATGAGGCCATATGTTGAAAATACACAATCATATATAAAGGATTCATCAAATATTATAGTTAAACATGAACAATTACATGAGACAGATACTGACATTCAAAATTGTATATTGGTTACATGGGATTTAAAAGATTTGTACACCTCCATCCCACATAGGATGGGATGTGAAGTATTAAAAACTTTTTGGGATTCAGTTAGATATGAAGGAAAACCATCAAATTAATTAATAGTGAAGTGGGCAGAGTTTGTCCTGAATCAGAACTACTTTAAATTTGAAAAATATTATTTTCTACAAGTGAAAGGTACGGCCATGGGCTCTAGCATGGCACCATCATATGCCAATATCTACATGAGCCATTATGAACAAGAATATATTTGTAATAAAAGGAATATATCTCTCAATAAAATAGGATTATGGAAATGTTTTATTGATGACATTATTACGATCTGGACAGGAACAATGCAGGAGCTTTTGAAATTTAATGTATATCTAAATAGCTGTACGGATGTTTGTTATGAATTCAAGTACAGAAGAAATTCTTATTTATCTATAAAAATCAAGACAGGTTGGTAACAAAATTATATAGAAAAGTACAGATAAGAATGCAGTACTCCATGCGGGTAGTTTCCATCCTAAAAATCTGGTGGACTCTATTCCTTATGGTCAAATACTTAGAGCTAAGTGAAACTGTTCTGAATCCACAGAATTTCAGAAGGTGAGTAATGAGATGATACAAAGGTTTCAATATAGGGGATATAAAAGAGAAACTTTAATGGAGGCTAAAGAAAGGGCAGATGGTAAAGACAGGAAAGTTTGTTTAACACCTATACAAAGAGAACAGGAAGGTAAGGGGGATGCAATAGTTTTTTTCTACAACCTATAATGGCAGGTTTTGCCAATTGAGAAATATAATAAACAAACACTGGGGTGTTTTACATATAACACCCCGGACTTCTCATATTTTTGAAAAATTACCATTGACTGTTCCAAAAAGGAACAAAACATTAGGAAGTAGGTTAGTTAGATCGGAACATAAAGTACCAGATCAGATCCCCCGACACTTCTTGAATTTAACAGAAGTACAGGGTAACTATCAGTGTGGACACTGTACCTACTGCCACAATGCTTATAGAATCAAATAAATATACAATAGTGCAAAGGATGAAGAGGTGACTATTAAACAGTTTATAAATTGTTCTACAATGGGAGTAGTGTACATACTGAAATACCCATGTGATAAAATTTACATGGGCAAAACCAAAAGAATGTTAAAACAACGTATATCAGAACATAAAAGTGACATTAGGTGCCTTAATTTCACATCTCCAGTAGCAAGACATTTTTCTGAACTAGGACATCAGTTGCCCCAACTTAGGTTCTTTGGACTAGAAAAAGTTATACCGGACTCCAGAGGAGGAGATTATAAGAAAGAAATTCTAACCAGGGAGGCGTACTTTATTGAAAGAGTTGAAGCTACAAATCCAAGATTTGGACATAACAAGTCTATTGACTGGCAGCTTATCTTATAGAATCAGTATGATAAAATTATTTTGGAACCTTATAGATGGGAAGGTAGTGTAACATACATAATGATTTGACACAAAAAGTGTTTTCTGATACATATTTACATTAATAAACGAAATTAAGTCTAATAAATATAAATTAACTTTAAATATAAAAAGTGAGGTAGACTCTAAAGTACAGGATATAAGGGTTGAAAATGGATTGAATATATATATATATATATATATATATATATATATATATATATATATATATATGTGTATATATATATATATATATATGTATATATATATATATATATATATATATATATATATATATATATATATTATATATATATATATATATCTCTGGCTAAAAAGTTGGTCCCTGAGATTTAATCTAATGAAAGTAAATTTAGAAATAAAATAATTAAAATATATGCCCTTTTATACATAAGGAAGTCATTAAGTACTAACATCAAATTCACTGAATGAGATTTATATCTAGTTCATTTGAATTACATTCCCTTCAGGATAACAAACAGAATAACACTTGATATTTGGCTTAAATCAAATAAGTTTGGCAGGTAAGACACCTTGACAGGCTGGAGGTGCTGCAATGAATACAATTAGCAGGTCGGGCACCCAGAGCTAGCGCAATACACCTGTGATGTCATGCGATGATGCACAATGCTCTGTGCCTGATTCCTTACCTGCACAGTACTTAAAGTGCGAGCAGGAGCGGGCGTGCTACCTCCGTAATAGAGAGAGCAGGAGGTCACGCTGCGCTCTGCTACAGCAAACTAAAGTAAGTTCCAAGTACTCTACAACTTTGGTTTAAAGTTTTACAGAAGTTTTGAGTTGCTGGAGCATTCTGCTAGCTTCTACAATAAGGATGTTTTGTTTTGTATTTAGAAAATGCTGAGAATAACACTAAATAATGAAATCAGGATTTAACAACAGAAATACATATTGGCAAAGAAATTAAATAAGGTAAAAGTAGGAACAAAATAAAAAGCTTACAAACAATAGAGACTAAGGGCCAGGTATTCAAAACTTTGCCCCAGGGCTAAATTAGCACTGCCTGGCAGACAAACTTAGCCCGGAGCACAAAGCAAGCTATATTCAAAAGGAAATGGCCTGGTGCTAATCCTGCTGAATATAGCAGTCTAAGGAAGCTGGGCAAACTGGTCTGGGAGTGCAGGACAAAAATAGTCTGGGAATAGGACAGCACTGAATATAGCAACAGGGAAGTGCAAACTGCAACAGCAGCTCATTAGACTCTGTAGCAAGCCAGTGTTGCAAGTGGAGAACATTGTGTGTGATTGCACAGAGATGTCTCACAGCTACTACAAACACACCTCTCAACCCCCTGCCTCATCAATCAGGGACAAGGCTTAAAAAAACAGGGACATGTCTTAAAAATTGGTGCTATCCACTCAGGAAGCTGGTAGAATAAGTGGTGTAGTGTAAAATGCATTTTCTAAAGAAGAACACAACTGTGACATTAATGTTTGACATTATTTTATGTGTACAACCCCCACTGTTTGGTCATGGAAACACAAGTTTTAGGAGAGACGAGTAAAACACTGAGGTAAAATCAGGGACATCTGAAAATCAGGGACAGTTGAGAGGTATGACTGCAAACAACAATGTAAGCCACACACTGCAGAACTGTGCAATGCTGAAGTGAGGTTTGCCTGAGGCTAACCTGATTGCACATTGCTAACACATTAGCCTGGTGCAAACTGGTTAGCCCGGGGCAAACAGGAGCTATATTCAAAGTTCCCTTGCAAATTAGCCTACTTAGGTAATCCGTGGGCAAACAGGTACATTTGCATTTCATTAAGTGCTGCTTAGCATACATTACCATGCAGTTTGCCTGGTGCTACTGCTTGGAGCACAAAGCTCCCCCTTCGGTTGGAATGGAAGTACAGGCTGGACATTGCAGGCCAAGGAATACCCACAGCATCCCCTGTTGGTTGGAATAGAAGTACAGGCAGAAAGCAGCAGGAACTGTGCCCAAGCACAGTTGGTGCATACATACCTCACAACCCCTTGCCTCCTGAATCAGGGACAAGGCTTAAACAAATCAGGGACAAAGGACCAATATCAAGGACACATCTTCAAAAGTAAAGATATCCACCCAGGAAGCTGGTAGAATATGGGGCTTAGTGCAAAATGCAGTTTCTAAAGAAGAACAAGTCTGTAACTGTAATGTTCGACATTATTTTGTGCTTACAACATCCACTGTTTAGCCACAGAAACACAACTGTGAGGAGGGACAGAGTTATATGTAGAGGCAAATTCAGGGACATCCCTGAAAATCGGGGACAGTTGAGAGGTATGCTCCCGACCTATTCACAATACAGTTACACTTAATGTCCGTGGTAGTCTAGTGGTCCCCCCACCCTCCCGCTGGACTCCTGATCCATTTTAATTAACATTAAATGTTATTTCCCTGGTAGTCTTGTGGTCCCGCATCCCTCTGCATGACTCCTGATCCATTTTAGTTAAAAGTAAATGTTATTTCCCTGGTAGTCTAGTGGTCCCCCCACCCCCACCCCCCGCACGAATCCCAATCCATTTTAATGGCAATTTAATGTCATTTCCTAGTAGTCTAGTGGTCCCCCCACCCCTGCATGACTCCGTTCGATTTTAATAAAAATTAAATGTTATTTCCCTGGTAGTCTAGTGGTCCCGTCCCCCACCCCCTGCACGACTCCTGATCCATTTTAGATTAAAATTAAATGCTATTTCCCTGATAGTCTAGTGATTTACCCTATAAATCCGACTCAAGCACTATACAAAATTACTGTTCCTGGTAGTCTAGTGGTCCCCACCCAGGCAGTGATGCCCCGCTCAGCCAGCAACACTCTGAACAGAGCCGGCGATTGCTCAGCCTCCTTCGTTATCACGTCAAGCTGTCGACTGAGTAAATGAATGACAGCTCATTCTCACTCTGAGTCAGTGGCCGCCAGGTGAGAGAGGGCTGAGCTGCCGCCGGCTCTGTTCCTAGAATGTTGCTGGCTGAGCCGGGGCATCACTGCCAGGTGGGGGGACCACTAGACTACCAGGGAACAGTCATTTTGTATGGTGCTTGGGGTCAGGATTTGTGCAGGGGTGGGGACCACCTAGACTACCAGGGAAATAACATTATTTTTATTAAATGGATCGGAGTCATGTGCAGGGTGGGGGAACCACTAGACCTACTAGAACAACATTTAATTTTTATTAAACGATCGGGAGTTGTGCAGGGGGTGGAGAACATTGGACCACCAGGGAGTTTACTGTACTACTGCGGCTATGGGGGTCCATGATGTGGGGGGGCACCACCGCATTACCACCAGCTTTTGTTTGGTGGTATCTAGCACTGCGCTACAGGTTGTGCTAATGCCTGTAGTGCAGCGCTAGACCTTTGAATATGCCACACTGCTGGCATTCATGGGCAGTCTCCTAACCCTACCCCTGCATAGTATTATCTGTTAGCATTGGCGCTACCACACAGCGCTGGCGCTAATAGAGCTTTTGAATATTGCAGCCTTGCGCAAATCCAGTGCTATTCCAGTACTATGGTTTTGCGCTAGGCACAATTGTTTGAATATCTGGCCCTAAATGTGAACAAGTGAAGTTGAAATGTGAATATTTATCACTTGTGTGCTTAAAGGCAGAGTTTAATGTTACAGTGTAAAAAGCGAGTAAAACTTAAACGGTGGATAACACTTAAGAATTGCTGTATGTCACCTATAGAGTAGGCAAATGAGAACCATGAAGTCTTAACTCTACTAGAGTAACTTTTCTGGTCCTGTGAATCTTGTTTATATTAATTGGTAGGACACTATATTTTGACATCAATAAAAATCTGTGATATTTTATTTTTATTATAGAATATTAGTGGGACATATACAAATTGGATAGATCCCATTATTTGAATAGTTCTGGTGAGCATGAACCC
The DNA here is from genome assembly GCA_016271365.2 of Neoceratodus forsteri. Classification (NCBI taxonomy): domain Eukaryota; kingdom Metazoa; phylum Chordata; order Ceratodontiformes; family Ceratodontidae; genus Neoceratodus; species Neoceratodus forsteri. The sequence goes on from CM028137.1 coordinate 803,876,568, forward strand.
AATCTTTAGTTTTAAGTAAAATTTCATTTTATTTAATTTAATTGAAAGCAATAAATAGGACTATATACATCTGTATGATATGTTTTGTAACTTAACAGATACAGAGTTGCACTGAAGAAGGATTTTTCTAAAATATATGCAGAGATTTATACTGTATCTGTAAAAGAAATGAGATGTAACTTTATTATGTTGAATATAAAAGAACATTATTTATATTTTTGAGTGGTGAGTGGGTCTCTTTACCAATCTTGAAGTAATCTGCCATTTGGGACAAGCACATGTTCATCAACCTTCTAAAGCCCATGTTCTCCACAAAAGAGAATGGCAATAGGGAAATCAACAAGGTCCTGGAGGGTAGCATCTTCACAAAAAGAGATGTGCAAGAACAAGGGGGTCACAATATGAGGCTGGGGGGAGACTCAGGGGAAATGTGAAGAAGTATTTTTTCACAGAAAGGGTGGTGGATGCATGGAACAGCCTCCCAACGGAGGTCGTGCAGGCTAAAACGATTAGAGAGTTCAAGAATGCATGGAATAGACAGAAGGCAACCCTAGTGGCAGGAAAGAGAGGGTAAGTTGCTGATCATTTAGGATCTGGAGTTTAAGTAGGTGGGGAAATTGGCAGACTAGGTGGGCCAGGCGGTCCTTATCTGCCATCAAAATCTATGTGTCTATGTTAATAGATCAATTGCCAGAATTTCAGTGGTTGCTATATTCAGTTCAAGTGCAATAGCATGATTGGGTGGGTATTTGGCATGACACTCAAACATGTTATGCCACATAGGCTGGACCTTTCAGGTGTTTGGGCTACCAAACAGGTTGACTTTGCATGGTGGCATGTCTGGTGGAGTAGAACTTAACTCCTGAGGATTCACAGGTGCTGCTCAAATGAAAGCTGTGATTAGGTTTGTTTTCTGCACTGGGGTTGCTGTGCTTTGGTGCCTCTAGTACTCAACCCACCACTGCTGCTATGACCACTACCAGGCAGTGCCACAGACTCCTCCTCATCTCTGCAGTCCTCCTCAGTCAACCCTTCCTTGACAGGAACTGCTTCCCTGCCACTTCTGGATGCCTTGGCAAATGCAGATGATAAGGGAGGAGGAGCCCCTGCACCGGGTTCCCTTTGATGTTGAGTCCAGCATAACAAGTACCTTTTTTTCTCCTGACTAACTCACTCTTGACACAGCTGACAGATCTAGAAACCATTTATCAGCTGGGTCCAGCAGATAAAAATCACAAACTAGGGATTTTGTACCCCTTAATTTTACATTGTGGTGGGAGTGGAACGGGGAAGGGGTGAACATGGATGTTTGTAGGGATGATTTCTGTACTTTGACACTGGGTGACTCACACAAAATAATGGACTGAATACTAAGACTGGATTTCCGGTCAGGTCACACATTTAGGCAACTCGGGTTTGGCATTTGTCAGATATGAACTTCCAAATTGGGTTTCACTGCCAAAACCTTAAAAGCCTCATGACCTGAAATCACAGTCCTCCTCCACAAAAGACATGCTGCAGAAAGCGAAAAAAGTATAGTTGGCACTGTGGGGGAGTAAGCGCTAGAACAGAACTGTCTCATTGATCTGAGTGGGTAGCTAGCTAGCAAACAACCAGCAAGGTTTGGAGGTGAGGCGAGACTGACAGCAAAGCAGCAGCCAGGCAGGAAAGCTGTACTTGAAGGTGGGACTCTCTGGCTCTTCCTTACTGTGAAAGCATGCAGTGCTCTCAAGGCAGCTGACACAGATGCTCTCCTAAATTGCTCCAGGTCCTCCTCTGCAGTGCGTGCGTGCACACTCACTTGATGACGGGTAGGGGAGTCATGTGACTGCACTAGCAGCAGTCTAATCAAAGTGCCTGTCTCTTTGCCCACTCTGACCCTACTGCTGGTAGGTGTACCTTGATTGGACAATGCAGGATGACGTTATGTGGGTTCATAAACCCCTTATGTCAGTGCAACAGGGTCAGAGGGGAGCAGCATGGCAGGCAGGTACTTGTGTGCCTGTGAGACAGTGGCACATCGTTGTTGTGTGACTCAAGTTGCAGCATTTAGGAGAAGAAGACTAGAGAGAGAGAGAGAGAGAGAGAGAGAGAGAGAGATGCCTTGGGTGGCTTTCAGGAAAGGCATGATTAGGGGAAACTTGACCAGTTGAAATATAAAAGCCCAGCAAACTGTAGAGCAATATCTGTATTTTTTAAAATCTATCTGCCACTTGGAATGAGCAACAAAAAAAAGGACAATACTGATGCAGTTGTTTGAGGTGGTAGGGGTGGGAGGGGCCAGGCAGAGGCTGTCTCCGATTCCCCAGAGTCAAATACATCAAAAATATATTTAAAACACTTTTTTGCTAGGGAGTATTACCTAGGAGAACAGGGATGAGAGAAGTCACCAATGGGGTCCCGCAGAGGAGCACTGTTGTGTGGGACAGAACAGTGGAGGAAGAAGGTGTTGCCTCTGGGTATGCTCTGGTGTCCTCTGTAGCCAACCACAATATGCGTTTTCCACAGATTGTGTCAGACTCAGCATAGCAGCGGCACAGCAGTGGCACAGCTGCAGCACAGCTCTCTCATTTTTCTGATTGCTGATCATTTCTCAAGCTCTCTCCTGCCATCGACATCATTAACAGCATTGCTATGGGGAGTACTACCTAGCAGTGCAGGGTGATGTGGGACAGAACAGTGGAGGAGGAAAGTGTTTACTGTGAGTCAGCATTTTGGCATGGTACCCTACCCCACCCCCACTCATTGTGAAGGTTTTGCTTACAGTTATTGTTCATTGATTTTCGTGCACTGTAACAGCATGTTGTAATAGTATCTGAGAAGTCATTAAAAATCAAATATGTTTGACCCTCAAAACCCCTTCACTTAATTTTGGTCCAACCCTACCACTGGTCTGTCTAGATTAAACATTACCTATAACATCTGTCAATTTGTCCTTCTGCCATCCCACTCCACCCATCACTGCTCCCTCTATCAGGTCCTAGGATGGCTCACCCCTCAGGCCAGACATGCTTACCTCCTTGGTTGAACCATTGACAAGGCTATTACAGAACAATGTGCCTCCAAACCTCATCCCTCCTGCAACCCAAGACATGTCACCGTGACCTCTGCCACTCCTCTAGTCTTTTGCTGGAATGCCCATAGGTCTCCACATGTATGGGTAAAAAGACCTTCTCTTCTGCCACCCCTAGCACATGGAATAGCCTGTTGACCCACCTACGGGCCCTTGACTCCCACCAGCAGTTCAACTCCCTCTTCAAGATGCACCTAATGGCCACAGCAAACTGCTCCTGCTCCCGGTAAACGCCATGGAACTGCCCACAACATGAACTCCTTATATCCTGGAAAATTGTATTTGTACTTGATATCTTTCCTCAATTTGTACCAAGTTGGTGGCCTTTCCTGTATGTAACATAAGGTAAGGCACATTTTATTTGAAAAGACACCCATCATGAAGGCTCTGGGTGCCGCACATATTAAAAATTCTGTACAAATAAAATCACTATAAGTAAGTAAATAACACACTATAGACACACATATATACAAACACTGCAGGAATTAAAATGCTACCCTCAACAGCAGCTAATGAACTCAAAGGAAGGCAGAGATAAATTTAAACATAAAATCTGAAATCAGGTTAGGAATGTGAAACTCAGTCCAGGAAGGCCTGATTATACAAGAAGGCCTTGAGGTGGATCTTGAATACCTCAACAGAAGGGGCCTACCTAACAGCTGGAGAAAGTGAATTCCATAGCATGGGAGTGGCGACACTAAATGCTCTATCACCAGTTGTTTTTAACCTTGTCCTAAGGATCACAAGGAGGCTCCTAAAGGAGGAGTGGAGGGAGCGGACCGAGACAGCGGGTGTAAGAAGGTCCTTCAGGTATCCAGGGCCCAGGCCGTGTAGGGCCTTATAGGTGAGCAAACCCACCTTAAAGAGGACCCTCCACCTGACCGGCATGTACTTATATTCACTTATTGTTTTGGTTGCATTTACAGTTTCCCTTGTCCACTTGTACTTGTGCTAACCTGTACTTCTCTTTGTACTTTTGTTGCTTTGTAGTCTACCTGAAGTAATGTATTGTGTTCTATTGTGCCAGTCTGACAATGGTCCATGTGATCAGTGCACCTACCCAGTAAACAAATGCATAAATACCTAAAGTAAACAAAATAAATCGGGGTACTTAAGGTTTTGCCTAGCATGACTCAAAATTGTCCTATCAAATCAAATTTGCTGACTCGCATGGCCCTACTGAACAGTGGTGACAGGAACAATGGCTGTAGTATATGGGGGGGGGCATGGTAGTTCCATGACATACTGGGATGTGCTAAGTACTGCATGTTCAATAGCATCACCCTTCCTCTTTTCCTGTTTCAGTTCCCAAGATCCAAATAATCATCCCCACCGATGCTGACATCCTCCTCCTCCTGAGCTCTGTTCTCCTCATCTTCACTTTCTCAACACTCTCTCTGCCTCTCATCATCTTTAGTTAGAGACACATTTATAATTTAGTCATTTCTGACTGCACAGCAGTCACATCTCCCTCTTCAGACTCTGACGTATGATCAAGCTGCACACTTTCATTTGGGAATTGCAAACTATCATCAAAATCAGGCTCAGTGTCAACAACACCAGAAGTCATGGGGACACCAACAACCTCTTCCTCGACCACTGTGCCTCACCCAGACCTTTTGCTACCCTTGGATTGCTCATCTTGTCACTCCCTCCATCAGCACCCTCAGCATGGATGTCACAGATGTGGCAGAGAAAAATGTGGTCACACTTATGCCACCACAACTGCAGACAACTACTCCTTTATTACTACAACTGGCTCCGAGCACATAGATGAAGGTGGAAATGTTGTTTTTTAGCTGCAACCCCCTTTTGCCCCACAAAACTTATACACTTTTTTGATGCCTCCCCAGCACCTCACCCTTTAGATGACCATCTCTTCCCAGTCATTTTACACATTTTATGTATTTAGATTCGTAACATTGTGAGGAAAACATTTAAAGAAACACTGCAATGAAACTTACATAGCAGCAGCAGACAACACTTTCCCCAAAGGATTAGCAATATGATCTAAATTGTAACATAACAGTTTCCTAAGTTAATAGTAGCAAAAAAAAAAATTTTCTAACATGTTGGGGATTAACAAGACACACATGATGGGGATAGTTAGAAAGCTACTGGAAGTAACACCATCACTTTAAGAACTAAAGGAAATAACTACAACTAATACAGAAACAGTCTGATACAATACTTCACTTAACCACACCAAACTGTACTACAGAAATAAAATGAAAAATCATTGCCACAGAGAAAAAATAATTAACAAGACTAAGGAAAACAAATATGAGATATCTGCTGCACACAGACGAGTCTTCACAGTAAAAACAAATTCTGGTCAGATCCACCAGGGCTGCATAATGAAGTTAGTGAAGTTGTGTGGAATTGTTAAGGAGGTATGGAGAAACAACACAGTAGCCCGTAATATTGGCACGGGGAAAGGGTACCTACAATAATGGTGACCCCTTCACCAGCGCATTTCAGGGAGGGCTACAGGCTGGTAGAGCGGCCGGATAGCAGGGTGGGCAAGTATAGTGACAGGATGTCGCTATACATATGCGTGTGGGGGGGAGCAGGCATACAGAGTGAGGGGTGGGAGGAGATGTGAGGTGTGGTGCCACAGTGGGTTGCTGAGCTGACCCTGTGGCTTGGTAGGTCGGCTGCTGGGATCGGTCCCTGGGGTACTGTGTTCAGATCCAGGTGCTGGTGTTTCTTTGTTGCACCTGTTCCCAGCTTTTTTTTTTTTAATGTTTCAACCCCCCACACACACACATGCACCCCTGGTGTTGAGAATCCTTTACTGGGGGGGTGCGGGGACAAAGCCCCCCCAGGGAAGGGTGGGGGCTGATCTCCCACAGAAAACACTGAAATACAAGTCCCCAGTGCCGTTTTCTGTGCTCAAAAACATTTTCGGTACTGTGACTTCATGATAACAGCGATCGCCATTAGGCTTTCGCCTTTACCACATAGAACCAACAACACAATGATTTGTAAGTAGTAAGATTTGTTTTAGTTTCTGTTCTAAGAAAGGCATACACATTTTTAGGAAAATATATGGAGGTGTACACTTAGGTATATGTCAGAGACATCAGACAACTTTCCATAGCTTAGGGGTTAGAGTACTAGCATGGAATGCTAGGGGCCTGGCTTCAAGTCCCAGGATGTGTCACACTTTTCCTTTCACATTTCCATCATGACATCCCAGTTAAATAATTAATATAAATAAAATGTCAGTATACAAAGATAAAAACTTCAGCAGCCATATAAAATCATATTGGGATGGCATTTGGGGAATGTCACTCCCCATAGACCTGTGCAAAAAGTTGGGTATTAAGACCCCTTTTAAAGACCTCTACCAATGGGGTCTCCCTTAGGGCCCTGGGGAGAGAATTTAGAACTTCTGTATTTCAGTTGTTCTATGCATGTATTTGTGTTTACTGGAAAAGTATTAATAAGCTCTGAAACACATGATATACATAGTATTTACTGGCAATGGAGTCTCAGAACTGGATAAATAGATAAACAATGGGGTTGGAGACTTAAGAGTTGAACAGTCACACTGTAACTTTATTAGGTCAAAGGGTTGAACAGATCATGAAAAAATGGATACCAGAAAGACAGCTGAATGGCTGAAGTGGGACATACGTAGCCTGATGGACAATAGTAATGCTGTTAACAGGAATATTGTCCTCACAGTTCACATTAAGGTTAACGGTTCTGACCATCAGGTAAAAGAGGAGAAGGAGTAGCTCTTAACATAAGGGAAGGAATCAAAGCAACAGAACAAAAGGGTAAACAGGGAGGAGAAGAAGCTCTGTGGGTCAATTTGGAGACAGGCAATGGCACCACAATCCGCACAGGGGTTGTACACAGACCCCCCTCACGGGGGGTAGGAAATGGACAAGGAAATGATAGAAAGTATACTTAGAATGGCAGAAAAAGGGGAGATATTGCTGATGGGTGATCTGAATATGCCAGATGTTAACTGGAGTGCAGTTGCAGCAGCCACTTCAAGAGTGGGGTTATTCTCGATGCCCTACAGGGGCATGCCTTAGAACAACTAGTACTGGAACCCACTCGAGAGGGAGCAATCTTAGACCTGGTTCTCTCAAATGGAGATGGAAAGAGGATCACAGATGTAGAAGTGGGTAGTCATCTGGGAACTAGCACCATTGAACAGTATGGTTCACAATAAAACACAGCAATAGAGTCAAGTTTCTGTACAAAGGCAAAAGTACTGGACTTTAGGAGGGCTGACTTTGCCAAAATGGGTGAGTGCCTAAGGAATGCACCAGCAAATGGACGGAAGGAGGGTGGAAGAACAATGGGCAATAATAAAACTGCCATCACAGAGGTAACAAGCCTTTGTCGAAGCAAATAAACAAAACAAAGCGATGTAAGAAACCACTATGGTTCTCAAAGGAAGTGAGTGAAGGTTCAAGAGAAAAAGAAAGCATTCAGGAAGTACAAGGAATCACGGAAGGAGCAGGACAGAGAACTGTATCAGTTAAAGCAAAAGGAAGCTGGAAGGCAGTCAGAACAGCAAAGGCCCAAACCGAGGAAAAGATAGCCAACTCAGCTAAGAAGGGGTATAAAACCTTTTATAGGTACATCAGGGAGCGAAGGAAGACCAAGGGAGGGATAGTGAGGCTTAATAAAGGGGAGGGGGGTGGGCAGAGGGTGACTGTGAAAAGGCAGAGATACTAAACAAATATTTTTGCTCAGTATTTACAAATGAAGAGGGGGAGGTACCTAAAACAAACAATAGAAACTCTCTGGATACAGAAGTTGATACCAGCCCATTTACAGAAGAAAGGGTTCTGAAAGAACTCTTAAAACTGAAGGTGGACAAAGCAATGGGGCCTGATGGGATTCATCCCAGAATTCTAAAAGAACTAAGGGTAGAACTAGTGACAACACTGACTACCCTCTTTAACAAATCATGGGAGGATGGGGTGGTGCCCAAGGACTGGAGGAGGGCAGATGTGATTCCCCTTCACAAAAGTGGGAGCAAGGCAGAAACAGGAAACTACAGACCTGTTAGTTTAACCTCAGTGATAGGGAAAATGATGGAATCACTTCTGAAGGAAAGAATTACTGAGTATCTACAGGCCAGAGGGGTACAGGTCCCAAGGCAGCATGGATTCACAGCAGGGAGGTCATGCCAGATGAATCTGATAGATTTCTTTGACTGGGTGACCAAAGTAGTAGATCAGGGAGGGGCTGTGGACATGGCCTGCCTAGACTTTAGCAAGGCATTTGACACAGTCCCACACAAAGATTAATATACAAGTTAGCCAGCCTGGGAGGGTCCCAAGATGACAGCCTGGGTAAAGAATTGGTTGGAGAATAGGACATAGAGGTAATAGCAAATGGAGTCCACTCTGAAGAAAGGGGTTACTAGTGGGGTACCGCAGGGTTCAGTATTAGGACGGTCCTCTCAATGTCTTTATATGCTTACATTGCAGAGGGACTGGAAGGAAAAGTATGTCTCTTTGCAGATGACACAAGATCTGCAACAGAGTTGATGCACAAGGTGGGGTGGAAAGGATGAGAAGGGACTTGGCAAGGTTAGAGGAATGGTCAAATGTAGGCAGCTTAGATTCAATGCTAAGAAGTGCAAGGTAATGCACCTGGGAAACAAAAACCAGGGGAAGAGTAACAATGAGGGGTGAGATACTAACAACAAAAATGGAAAGGGACCTGGGGTGAGTCATATCAGATGACCTAAAGGTGGGCAAGCAATGTGAGAGGGCAGCAAGGAGGGCTGGGGGATACTGGGATGCATGGGAGAGGCATCACCAGTAGAAAACAGGGAGTTATTATCCTCTGTACAGACAGCTGGGAGATCCCATCTGGAGTACTGTGTGTAGTTCTGGAGACCCAATCTCCGCAAAGACATAGACAGGATGGAAGCTGTCCAGAGGAGGGCAACTAAAATGGTGCAGGGTCTGCACAGAAGACATATGAGAGAGACTAAAGAAGCTTAATATGTATAGCCTCGAGAAAGGAGGGAGGCGAGGACATGATAGAAACTTTCAAGTTCCTCAAAGGGAATCAACAAAGTCCAAAGAGGGTAGCATATTTAAAAAGAGTGTGTAAGAACAAGGAGGCACAATTTGAAGATGGGGGTGGCTCAGAGGTAATTTAAGGAAGTATTTATTCACAGAGAGGGTTGTGGATTCATGGAATGGCCTTCTGGAGGAGGTTGTGGAGTCAAAAACAGTGGTGGAATTCAAGCATGCATGGAACAGTCATAAGGCAATTCTAGGGGGTGGTGGTAGGAAGAAGTAGGCTGCTGGTTAACTAGGATCTGCAGCTTATCAATTAGGTAGGGAAATGGGCAGATTGGATGGGCCAAGCGGTCCTTATCTGCTGTCAAATTTTATGTTTCTATGTTCAATGTATGTAATCAGTCCTCCAGAGATCGCAATAAAGTTAAAAAAAAACAACTGATAACAGTTGGACATTCTATAATGTTATGATTATAAATCCTAAGTAGGCTTTTTTCAAACCCTCCCTAGGGAAAAAAAAATTATAATGTGCATGAACTTACATGTTGCACAAGTAAATGCTTTAAATGTGACCCCTGTGTTTTCTTCGAAGATCATTGCAAACTTAAAATACACACCCTCTTATTTTCAAATGTACTAGCAATCAAAATGTTTTAATAAAAAAAATGTTGCTCAGGGTTGTGTCAATGTGCCATTTTAATACTGTTCCATTCCTGATCTCTCAGAACATCAGTATTTTGATTGTCATTTTAAGCATTAATCCAATTATTTTCCTCAACCCTTCATGAAAGTTTTATGATTGCTTGTAAACAGAGTATGTCTTTTTAAAGTGATAACATTAATTGTATATAGCAAGGGGTTCAGTATTCCTGCACTCTTAGCCACAGAAAACCTGGAGGCGGTGTGGAGCAGTGGTTAGAGCACAAGGCTTGGATACTGGAGATCCAAATTAAAACTGCACCAGAGCCACATCCTAACCTTTTAGTGATTCATTCTCCTGTGTGTCAAATTTAATAAAAGGTAGGACTCACTGAAAACAAGATGATGCCTTTCAGCTGGGCATTCCTTGGTAAATAAACTGTAAAAAAATATGTGCTGGGATGAAAATGACATCTCTTATTTTTTCAGCAGAATGTTGATGCTCTGAAAACTCATGGCAGAAACAGCAGTTAAAAATAACACAGTGGCAAATGTTAAAACCTCTTTAAAGAATAGTTTGCTTTACATACACTTCAGCAGTAAAAGTAACACAAAATACACTGTGTATCTCCAGTGATCTTTAACGAGCTTGTGTACTGCCTAAAATGAATGTTAACTTTCAAAAGCAGTGAACTCAAATCTGCTTCTACCTTAACATCTTTAACATCCATGTTTGAATTTATAAAAGTTGAAAAGTCAATAAAAAAACTGCAAAAAAGTAGTAAACTCCTACTTCTTTTATCAAAAGTACCCTTTTTATATTTGCTTGCACGCATGTGCAAGAAACATAGTGCCATCATCTGAGTTTTCGGAGGTGTGGCAGCCCTCTTCCAGTTCAGTCAGTGTGTTTGCAGGCGCGGCCGCAGTTCTCCAATGCCTGCTGGAGCTGTCTATGACAGCAGTCCAAAATGCAGTGGCGTACAGTTGAAAGGGGGAGCTACACTTCAGTGAGCAGCGATAAGATATCACCTGCTCATGTGCACTCTCCCTACACACACACACACACACACACACTCGCATACTGCGTGCTGCCTAATACTCACTGTGTAGCGGCGGGGTGCCCAATCCCCGTCAGCTGTGGCGCCCCAAAACAGTGTTTCATATGCCAACACTTTGTGCCCACCCCAGCGGTACACACATTGTATAGCTAACGGGGTGCCCAACTTCGTCAGTTCCACTGGTTCCACCCCTAGAGAGGGTGCCATGCTGGGAGCCCACCCCAGCATGGCAACATATGCTATCGCCGATGGGGGCATGCCTAATCCACCGCCGGCTCCACTACCACCCCACCAGCCATCCTTGTGCCTCGCTGGGAGCCCACCCCAGTGTGGCTAACGCCCCCGCTCATTTAAAAAAAAAAACTGAAAGTGAAAATGGTCCTCGCTGTCTCTGCCCCACCGGACTCCACCCACTGTGGCACTCCCGCTTCCTCTACCCCCATACTTACCTCCGACTCGTCAACGATCTTCGGTGGGATTAGGAACACGCCTGCACTTCAAAGCCGACCGCGAATTGAGGAAATGCCGTAAGCTGCATAATGGGATAGACTGGTTGTTTCAACTTTGCGTGCATATCTCTAGTATTTTTGGAATTTTTGCACCAAATTTTCAACATGGGTTTTTGGGACTTTTCTCATGAATGCTCACTGTCATGGCATTAATCGGGCCCGGGGGTGATTTTCCAGTCGCCAGTGAAATCACCTTTCAGTGACCAAGTAATGAAACGACACTGCCGCTGTTCATATAGGTGGCCTCTCAAAGAAATTATCGGAAAAATTTCTAAATGACTGTTTTATTTAGCGTATTGTGCAGTTCTACGCACGCCAGTAAGTTCGTGGAATTTTCAATATTTTCACTCCAGATTTTCAACATTGCCATTTTACTACACTTCCTTATGAGCAGTACAGCTGTCATTTTTCACATCTTGCCCAAAACGTGTTTCCGCCCATGTAGCGCACAATGGCGCAGTCAGTGTGTGAAATCAATGCATGGGACACATTAAGAAAATCACAGTGGCACTGTTCATGAGCAGAGGTCTTAAAATGGCTATTTAGAAAATTTGGTGAAAAAATTCCTAAAAATGACTGTTTTACGAGCATGCGTTGCGCAATTCCTACGCACACTCGTAAGTTTGCGAATTTTCTATATTTTCACTCCAGATTTTCCACATTGCCATTTTATTATACTTCCTTATGAACAGTATAGCTGCCATTTTTCACATGTTGCCACAAATGTGTTTCCGCACATGTAGCGCACAATGGTGCAGTCGGTGTGCGAAAGCAATGTTTGGGACAGATTAAGAAAATCACAGTTGTACTGTTCATGAGCAGAGGTCTTAAAATGGCTATGTTGAAAATTTGGTGACAAAAGTCCATAAAATGACTGTGTTACGAGTGAGCATTGCGCAGTTTCCACGCACCCTGGTAAGTTCATGACTTTGTAATATTTTCAGTCCAGATTTTCACCAGTGGCATTTTTCCACACTTCCTTATGAACAGTACAGCTGTCATTTTTCACAACATGGACAAAATGTGTTTTCACACTTTCAGCGCAGAGATGCGTGGTCGCTGTGGGAAATCATTGTTTGGGACAGATAAAGAAAATCACAGTGACACTGTTCATGATTGGAGGTCCCAAAATGCCTGTGTTGACAATCTGCTGTAAAAAATCCCCAAACTAATTACATTACGGGTGTGCGTTGCACAGTTTCTATGCACGCTCATGACTTCACCAGTTTTTTTAATATTTTTGCTGCAGATTTGCAATATTGCCATTTTTTACACTTTCCCATGAACAGTACAGCTGTCATTTTTCACATCCTGTTCGGAATGTGTTTTTGCACCTGTGGTGCTAAATGCCGTAGTCGCTGTGAATAAGCAGCTTTCGGCTAACAAACTGATATTGCCACTGTTCATGAGGTGGGGGTCACAAAAAACATGTTGAAAATTTGGAGTAAAATACCAACGAATGCCTGAGTGTAGGGTTTCCAACCATAACGCCCCACCCTGTAAAGAATGACAGGCATCAGGGTGTGACTCATGCGATTCTTGCCTGTAATGCTCATACCATTCCACACCCTGCAGCCAGTGAGAGGCATCAAGGTATGCCTTGGACTCTTCAGCCACCAAAGTTCACCCTATTCTCCTATACTGCACCCATTTCACTGTATTTCCTGATGGAATGGGTGCACATAAGACCAAAGACCCCAAGGCACACCGTGACACTTGTCAGTGTCTGGTGGGTAGGGTGTGGTGAAATGGCATGGCTGTTATGCCTGATGACCACACATTGTTTTACCGTAATTCCGTGATCACGGACGGAATCGAATTCTATTGGCTGCCGGAATTTAAAATTTCTGCCAGTGACTCACGGAACTCGCGCGCTGCTAGTGTGAGCTTTGGAGTTTGTCCCTTAAAAGCAGACACCTAGAGCAGCTTCTTCCCAGGTGCAGAAAAAAGCGGAAGAAGGAGGAGAGAACGCGCCTCCATTGCAGTGTCGGAGACAACGCTGAAAACCACGCGGTTGCCAGAGAACCTCGCACTCACTACTCTAGCTGCTTTTTGGATCGCAACAACCACCCAGCCACCTCCTGGAAGGACGCCTGCTCCAAGAACGACCATTCCTGAAGTACACCAGACACAAACCTTCAGGTACTTAATATATTTGCCCAGATGTTCTTTTTGACTACTAATGGGGATGCCTTTAAAGAGATGTTTTCATCTCATTTTTTTCCCTGAGCTGACTGGCTGAGATTGTGCCTGCCCTGAACCTGGCTGCTGGGGTTGTTTTACACTACTCCAATACAGTGGCGATTCTAGTGTGAGGAGGAGAGAACGCGCTTCCGTCGCAGTGTCGGAGAGAACGCTGAAAACCAGGCGGTTGCCAGAGAACCTTGCTACTTGCTTTTTGGATCGCGACGTAACCAAAATTCGCTCTCGCTGTTTCCTTAAAAAAAAGTATTTATTGCTGCCACACTCGCCGCAACAACCACCCCAGCCACCTCCTGAAGGATGCCCGGCTCAAGAACAACCATTCCTGAAGTACACCAGACACAAACCTTCAGGTACTTAATATATTTTGCCCAGATGTTCTTTTTGCGACTAATTCGGGGGTGTGCTTAAAGAGATGTTTTTCATCTCATTTTTTTCCCTGAGCTGACTGGCTGAGATTGTGCCTGGCCCTGAACCTGGCTGCTGGGGAGGGGGTTGCTTTAGACTACTCTCAATACAGTGGCGATTCCACATAGTGGCATAGATCTCTTTAGCCAACCAAAAGACCCCAGTACTTTTATTGAACTTTTATTTGGTCATTTGAATGCATCCACAGAGGAGACCTTAAATACTGCATCTTATTTGGAACTCGGTCACTTTTGCTACTGTACTTTATAGCTGGGTAGGAATCAAGCCTAGGGTCACAGTGAAAATGGCTAAGCTGGGATTTGCTCGAGCTGTTAGACCACACTTACCTCTTCTGCTGGCTTACTACACTGTTTAAGAAAAGGTGGTCGTATTTAATGTATGTATTTTTGCTTTCCTGTTGACTGGTGCTGACTTACTGCCATAAAGTGAGTCTGTCATAAATGGGAGTAGGATGAACTTATGCTATGCATGTAGATCAGATCACAAGTTTAATTTGTGGGCTCTTCAGGTATACATTGGGAAATATGAGTGACATTTGACCTTGTAAATCTACAGTACGTTGTTTCATTCTGAAACCTAAAAAAAAGATATTTGACTGGTTTCAACAATAAATCACCCTGTATTTTCTGTGAGTTCCATCAAGGAATCCAAGACAGACTTTGCTATTAATATGGTTGTTCTTATTTGAAAGAGGGTTTTAATGACTGTTTATGCAGAAAGGAGGTTGGTAACATTTATGCTAATTACCAATTATATCAGAGAAGGAAATAATATATAGACACTGTCAGCAGTTGAGCTGTTTGCATGCTTATTTATCTCCAGTCGGTAAAGAGAGAGAGAGGAGCCAGCTGGAGCAGAGTTGTGTGAGCTTCAGATGTACATGAAGTGGCAAGACAGTCAGTTGGGCAGTACTGTAGGTAGTATGTAAGGTAGTACCTTTGCCTGGATTTTTAATGCAAGGCATCCCAACACTGTACCCTATAATAAGGACTTCTTCAGGGGACTTAATTATTATTTTTATTTGATGTGCTCCTTGGGGATGCTCCTGTTTCACCTACTAGTTAACCAACAGCTTATTTCTTCCTACCCCCCTACAAGATTTGCCTTATGTCTGCCCCATGCATTCTTGAATTCCCCCAGTTTTAGACCCACAACCTCCTCAGAATGTCTGTTCCATGTGTCCACCACCCTCTCTGTGAAAAAATACTTCCTCCACATTGCCCTGAGCCGTCCCCTTCTATCTTCAAATGTGTACCCTTGTTCTTGCACATTTCTTTTCCGAGCGATGCTACCTCTTGGACTTTGTTGATTCCACTGAGTACTTGATCTCAGAAATATAAAGGCTAGCCCTTCCTGTTCTTAAGTAATACAACAGCTCCTACAGCTACCTATGTGTGGGTGTCATCAATTCCCAGTCCATTCTGAACTGCCTATATAATGTGCTTTACTGGGTGCTGAGAGTGGGTCACTGTCCATTTTGCATATTGCTAGAGTGAGAGTGTTCCAGTGTAGAAGTGAGGGCTTTTAACAGGAAGAAATCAAGTGCTGTACCAAGAAAGGGTATACAACTATTGTAAAGTACCTCAGTGCAGTGCACCAGGGGCTATACACCCTTTTGGTACTGCATATTAACCTTTTGGGGTGGGGTCTTAAGATTCCCAAGCAGCTACTGTGTGATGCAGCATGCTAACATGGGCACGCTTGGTGGGTGAGAGTTGGTAGTGCTGCGCCTGGAGCACGTCTGAAGAGCAGTGTTGGTTTCTGTGTGCCCAGAGCAAGTTTGGTGAGGGGTGTTGGGGTTAAACAAACTCTGTCCATCATCCAGCACTGATCCAAACTCCCAGGGCTCGTCCCCACTGGTGGGGCCAGTGGGGGTTCCCCAGCCCCCACTGGGGACCGTATTCAATGGGCCAGTGCTGTGGCTAACTGGGAGCAGAGCCTGCGAGGCACCCTCAATCCAGTGTGCTCTTCCTTTGTTTTGGGGGGGTGAGGTGCCTCAGAGAGGTGCAGGTATATCCTGTTTGTGTCTCAGTTTATATGCTTTGCTCTGCGGAGGGGTTTCTAAAATGTTTTCTATGCTGCTGTGAAGTTTAAGCCAAATAAGTGGTGACATTTCCCCAAGTTATGAAAAGGGTGTACAGCTCTGTTATGTGGGCTTATACAAAGCCCTCAAGTGCAAGAAGTCGATGTGTTTAATAAAAAAAAGGGGGTCCGTGTCTGTGGTGGTGTTGGGGTCAGAGTTGGCAGTGCTGGATCTAGCATGTCTGAAGGGGCTGTGTTGGTTGCTGTGTCCCTCAGAGCAAGTATGAGGACAAAATGTTTTCTAGATCTTGAGGATATCTCTTGTAGGATATCTCTCAAAGGAACATGGTACACTGACATGGCAAGACAGAGTTGCCTGGGGATTTTGGGGTGGGGTCCCAGCCCTCACCAGCAGAAAAACTTGCACCTGCCACAGCAAAGTGCACCTAGGTTGACCTCAAGCATAGCAGGCAGGTGTGGAGACAGGGCCAAACCAGGCATCAAAACAAAAACACTTGTGAGAACTCACTGACCGTAGATATTCAAGAGTCTCTTGCAGCTGGTCACCCCAGGAACCACAACCATCAGGCGCCAGGACCACACAGGAAACCCTTGCCAGCAGTCCATCTGTGGCCAATCACAGCACACTGTCATGAGGTTGACATCCTCCCTATGTAGCTGTGGATGGCCCCAGATAGACCCTCTAACAAAAATGTCTCCATGTGGTCCCGGCGCTGGTTGCAGACCCAAACTGTGACCCACTGCCAGAGACTATCCTGAAATCCACTGATTTATGGTAAGTTCTTACATAAGTGTTCCCTTTTTCGGGGAGTGGGGATGGAAAGCCCCTGTATCCCCATAGTAACCTGGCGCTCACACCTGCCTGCCACACCTCAGAGACCAACCTACAGTAGGTGCAGTGGTTTTCCATACCACTCTATGCAGGCACTAAGCCATCCCGTCAGGGGCGTATGAAATACCCCCACTTCCCACTGCAACAATGCCTTGCTACCTGCCCACAGTGTCTCATTTTGAGAGGACCAGGTAATCTGAGCAAGAACCCATTTTCAGACTGCAGAAAATCATATAAAAGTGCAGCATGTTAAAAGTTCTGCACTTTTACATGATTTTCTACACTACACCTGGAGAATGGTGGCTATGCTGCCCCCCCTGCCATCACACCAGGAGGTGGGAGCCATAGGCTGCTGCTGCCATCATACCTTGAGAATGGGAGTCATAGGCTGCTGCCGCCATCGACCTGGAGGATGGGAGTCGTAGAATGCGACTGCTGTTGTACCTGGAGGATGGGAGTTGTAGACAGTTCTTGCCATCTCACCTAGTGAATGGTGGTCACTGGCCACTACTGCCATCCCAGGAGAATGGGAGTCGTGGGCTGCTGCTGCCATCGACCTGGAGGATGGGAGTTGTAGAATGCTGCTGCTGTTGTACCTGGAGGATGGGAGTCGTAGATGCTGCTGCTGCTGCCTTCACACCGGAGGATGGGAGTACGTGATTGCCGCTGCTGCCTTCACACCGGAGGATGGGAGTGAATTGCTGCTGCTGCCTTTACACCTGGAGGATGGGAGTCGTAGAATGCTACTGCTGTTGTACCTGGAGGATGGGAGTTGTAGACGGTTGCTGCCATCTCACCTAGTGAATGGTGGTCACTGGCTACTACTGCCATCCCAGGAGAATGGGAGTCGTAGGCTGCTGCTGCCATCGTACCTGGAGGATGGGAGTTGTAGAATGCTGCTGCTGTCGTATCTGGATGATAGGAGTCGTAGACTGCTGCTGCTGCCTTCACACCCGGAGGATGGGAGTCGTAGATTGCTGCTGCTGCCTTTACACCTGGAGGATGGGAGTCGTAGAATGCTACTGCTGTTGTACCTGGAGGATGGGAGTTGTAGACGGTTGCTGCCATCTCACCTAGTGAATGGTGGTCACTGGCTACTACTGCCATCCCAGGAGGATGGGAGTCGTAGGCTGCTGCTGCCATCGTACCTGGAGGATGGGAGTTGTAGAATGCTGCTGCTGTCGTATCTGGATGACAGGAGTCGTAGACTGCTGCTGCTGCCTTCACACCCGGAGGATGGGAGTCGTAAGGCTGCTGCTGCCATCGTATCTGGAGAATGGGAGTTGTAGGCTGCTGCTGCCATTGTACCTGGAGGATGGATGCTTTATGCGGTGGCTGCTGCCGTAATAGCCAGAGGATAAAAGTCATGGACTGCCCTATCCAGGGGATCTGAGACTCCCATTTTGTTGAATTTTATCTTATCAAGCAGATTAGTGGAACACATTACTAATAATTTTTTGGTTGTGATTTCAGTATTCATACTTCCTGCATGATGTCTGCTACACCAATGAATAAGAAAGCCAAGCTCTACTACACCTCGGCTAAGGAGCGAGCTCTTCAGTTTAAATCTGAAGGCCTCTATGAGGATGGAGGAAAACTTTTCTGTCCATACTGCAACCATGTCCTGGACCATACCAGAAAAGATACAGTCAAAGATCATCTGCTCAGCAAGAAACATGCTAGGAATAAGGAACGAGCTGCTAGCGAAGGAAGACCAGCAAGGCAGGTGACCCTGACCAGCAGTTTCAGAGCTGCAACAGAATCATCCATAGTAAGAAATGAGATGGTCATGGACACAGTTAAGGCATGGGGGGCTGCAAATATCCCATTGGAGAAGCTGGATCATCCACAGCTGAGGGAATGGATGTGCAAGTATGTGAAGGGGTGGAGGCGGTGCCAAAAGCAGACACTCTGAGGCAGCTCTATCTACCAAGGTAAGAGAACAAATTGATGAAGACCTTAAAGCAGCTGTGACTGGGAAATCATTGTCTGTGATATGTGATGAGAGTACAGATGCACAGTCACGCTGCATTCTTAATGTCGTCTTTGTGTTGGAAGGGGCAAGACATATCTTGGAAACAGCATAGAACTAGACTCTGTCAACCATTCCACAGTGGTCAAGCTGTCTTGAAGACTCTCCAGAGTTGTAACATTGACTTTATGAATGTAGTTTCCTTTGTCAGCGATAGTGCTCGTTATATGATTAAATGTTTTAATGATGCACTTCGTGGGGTTTTTGGGGACCATGTTGTGCATGTGTGTTGCTGGGCACATGTCTTGTCCCTTGTTGAGGATACATGGCTACACCATTTCAAAAGTTAATGAACTGGTTTCATTGGTAAAATATGCCTTTCAGCAGTCACCAAAGCATAAGCGAGAATTTATCACGTTTTGGAGGATCTGAAGCTCCGGGGAAATGATTGCTTTGCCACGGTTCCTGTTTTAACTAGATGGAACACATGGTTTGCAGCTGTGGCATACCATTCAACACACCTGCAATACCTGAGGGACTTTTTCAGGGTGGATTCAAGTGATGCCACCTCAATAAACAATCTACGGGCATTACTGGACGAATGGTACGAGGAGCTACAAGCACAACTGGCATTCATTACAGATAATTCAGGTGACATTATTGCTGCGATAGAACTTTTGCAGTCAAAGGAGAAACCTCTTGCGACATCCACGTATGACATGCTAATGTCAATCAAGAGCCGCTTTGAGGCTGGCACAACTAAAAATGATGACTTTGGTGAGAAAGCAGAGCTTTACCTCTCTAAACTGAGGAATAAAGTAAGAGATGAGAACATCAAACTGTTCAAAAATGCTTTCAAGGTCAGTTTGGAGAAACTGACAAAACACCTGCAGTCAAACCCATCTGTACAGTTTCTCATGGCCTGTCGAATTCTAAACCCACTCAACCTTCCCAAACTCAATAAGGACTTCCAGCTGTACTTGCCCTATATCCCAATGTTCACATTACACAATAAGAATGCACTGATAGGGACTGGGAGATCTACGTACGGCAGGATGTGCGGAACCTACCAGAGATCAATCATTTGATCTTCACCAGTACTGGATCTCTATGTCCTCACAGGTACCAACTCTAGCAAAGGCAGCTCTTCAGGCCATCTGGGTTCTGTTTCTAGTGCAGAAGTGGAGCGGTCATTTTCTGCACATGGACAAATCCTGACTGACCAACGGAGAAGCCTGACTGTGGACAATTTAAAATTATTTTCAATGCTGCTATTCAATAAGTAGACCCAGAATCTCCACCCTCATTTGTGTAATTGCAGTTCTGATGCACTGTCTATTGCAGAAAAATGGTGCTTCTCTGTGCAATAAAGTTGCAGACATGCAGTTCTAGTACAATGTTGTGGAAAACAAAGTAGTGCTTCACTATGCAATGACAAAGATGTGTTCTGGTACAGTATTGTAGGGAAAAAATGGTGCTCCACTGTGCAATAAGTGTCGATGTGCAATATGTAGTATCTTTGCATTATATCTATATGTAGCTATGGGTTAGATTCTACTGTCCTTCCTACAGTATGCTTTATTCATGTTGTCTGGGTAGCGTATTTGTCTGGGTAGTGTATTTGTCGACTCATGTTCAGTAGTCAATACTTGAATTGTGTGTTTTGCACATGTTTATCTTTGTAAATCTTTTTAAAATAAAACACATGAATTGCATTTTAGCTTTGAGAAGTTTTTATTATACATGTCACAGAACACATTGTCAACATTAAAACAAAGACTAGCTTTTGGTGTCTATTTAGCATTGAACAGTCTTCAGAATTGGTTCCTCCCTGTGAGAAAAATGTTACTGTTACATGAGACCATTTATTTTCACCGGCTGCATTGATCTGAGGGAATATTATTTATGCCAGTTTGGCCAATGGAGTTCCACGGTCAACTCATTAGCCTTGATAGTTGGTAGATGCAAAACTTGGATAGCTAATATAACAGGAATATGAGATTAAATGTTCTTGTTTTCTGCTGATGTGACTTAAATCTGCATAAAAACATGATAAAACACTGATAGACAAATTTATTCCTTAAAATGAGCGAATAATATAAAGTTTTATATTACCGAAAAATCCGGAAACTGGATTCCCAAACACCGTAAAATCCGGAATCCAGGATGGTCAAAACGGAATTTGCTTTTTCCAAGCACCGAAAAACAGTGGCCTTGCTGATGACCCAAAGGCACATCTCAATGCCTGTCACTCTCTGCAGGGTGGTGGTGGGGTTGGCTTCAGTTCAATACTTCACTGCCATTTCTATTATGCAGCTCTGTAACTTCTACACTACCAATGCCAATGCCAGCAAGCAAACATTCGACATTGACAAATGCTTGTTCTATTATCTTTTGCTAATATGAAGATTTTGTATCTGACAATACTTGGTGTGCTGTGTGGAATACAACTTTGCATAGAAGGCTGCCATAGCTACTGTAGTTCTATTTTCCTTAATACATCATCAACCCTATGACAGCATTGACTGTGACATCACAACTGACCAAAGAAGAGTCAAACACCTGTTGGCAGATAAGTCACTTGCAATGTCACAATAAGTGAGGTTAGGAGGCTGATGATGTACAAAGAGAAATAGAAGAACTTGATATGTCAGCACCTGGGTAAAGTGTTGCTCTTTATGTACCATGTAATACCAACGCCAGAATAGAGTACTTTATAATGAACATATGGAAACATAAAATATTTCAGAAATAAAAAGAAACTGACTATTAAAAGTGATACGATTTTCTGCCTACTGTTTTGGTGCTAAGCTATTCCATCTTTCCAAAGATTTGGCTGTAGGATCAAAACTTGCATTTTTCTGTTGTTCCAATAACCGACAAGTAATAATTTTCTTATATTGTGTGCCTTCTGCATGGACCCTAAGAAAAGATGGGCAAAACTTTGTAAACGACTCCCAGCAGTGCCTGCACCACCAGGGTTTTACTTCTTGGCATAGCATCAGCCTCATTACTGTACTCTAATTGTTAGGGAAGCAATCATGTGCCTTCATAATGCAAATGCCTCCCGGGAAGCATGTTAACAAAACGAGATGCATTTTTAATAGC
This sequence comes from Neoceratodus forsteri, assembly GCA_016271365.2. NCBI lineage: Eukaryota > Metazoa > Chordata > Ceratodontiformes > Ceratodontidae > Neoceratodus > Neoceratodus forsteri. The sequence goes on from CM028137.1 coordinate 803,898,444, forward strand.
GTTTTAAGAAATACAAAACCTAAATTCAATTACCCTCCCACACACACACACACACACACACACACACCACCACCACTTCCACCACCATCACCAGTTTAAATCTGTATAGTTTATTTATTGATGCAATTTACATATATTTTAAAATGAGGAACATTTTGATAATTCCACGCAAAGAACGGTATAGATGTTGCTGACATTAATATCTTCTGTTCTGCATGTTTGCAACGACATGGACAACACACTGTTACCACCTAAATCTGAAACTGTATAGCCCTGAGCAATAACTGTTCAGAATCAGAATTCTGTTGAACAATTTTATTTGAACTGTTCTCAGTGGGTCTCTGAATTCCTATAACTTTTGATCAGTTCCGGGGCAACATGCTCCAGTAGCTGCGCACAGAATGAATCAGGCTACCTGTGCAGGCTTAAATCCCACCTAGCCACTTACCCATTGTGACTCTGCACAAGTCCTACTACACCGCAATGTTCAGTCCTACCTTATTGTAAAAATAGTTGTAAGCAGGACCTCACTAAAACGAGATATCCTGTAATAGTTGGGATATCCAGTGGAAATAACCTGTAAAACAAAGTTTGATTTAAACAAAACAGCAAGAATTTGGGCTTACAATAAATACTGCAGGTAAAATATGATATGAGAATAACTCAAATATCACTCATAATTCCTTACTGTGCAAAATATATAAATACTGTATCTTGCAGATCGGGACTTTTGTCCCTAAACTTTGTTTTATTCCTAGCATTCTCTCTCCTAAATACCAGGGTGGGATATTCAAAGGAGTTGTGCATGGCGCACGAGGTTTGCACCATCGCAGCCCCTAATGCGCCCTGTACGATATTTAAAGGGAGGGTTGCGGCTGTGCAACACCAGTAATGTATGCGTGCAAGTGCTGGGGGCATGCTCATGCATACACGGCGCATCCTGATATTCAGCCCGGGATGTGCAGCGCATATGCAGGCACAACCCTGCCTTGTGTCACTCAGGGGCACAATGTTGAGCCCGTTCAAACTGGAAACAAGTCGGGGACACCCACAGGTGGGCTGCATTATTGCTGGGTGCAACACAGCAGCCGCCTGCCATGGGTGGCCACCCGACCTCCCATAACAGTGGCCCCATGCCCCCTGCCCAGGGAGCAATGTGCCCCATGCCCTTCACCTGCTCATGGGCATGTATCGTAACACTCCCTGGTGGTCCAGTGGACCACACTCCCTTGCCTGATCGTGGGCATGTAATGGTATATTCCCTGGTGGTCCAGTGGACCTCACCCCATCGTCCGATCACAGGCATGTCATGATATATTCCCTGGTGGTCCAGTGGACCGATCACCTTTGCCCACCCATGGGCATATGACATACTCCCTGGTGGTCCAGTGGTACCCCTCCCACCCGCCCACTGGGTCCCCAGACCTTGCACCCCCGGTCAGCAGCAGGTGGCAGCTCCCCACCCGCAAGCCACCCAGCCACCACCAACTGACAGCGGCAGTATCGCATTTCATCTTACTCTTGTGCAGGTGCTGGTAGCATTCTGCACCCCTTCTAATGATTTCTCACCTACTGTCCAGTGTCCATGTCTGGCCCAATCCCATCAAGTGCTTCTTAAGGATCCTTCCCATTTCCTGGAAATCCACCCCCCCCGAAGTCAGTTACCTCTGTCTTTGTGCAGCCTTCTACCCCTCCTAGGTTCAGGCAGAAGCAGACCATGGCATGGTCGCTCCCCACCAACGGGTCCCTTACCTCCAGGCCTCCCATCTGGTCACTGTCTGCCAGGACCACATCCAGTATCCACTCCTCTCTGGTCAGTTCCCCCACCTGTTGAGTTAGGAACACATCCTGAAAGACATCCAATAACTTCTGTTCCCTGGCCACTGAGGATGCCATAATCTCCCAGTCTGTTCCTGGCATGTTTAAGTCCCTCAACACCACCACCCTTCCCTTCCCAATCTGCAGTGTCTCCCAACATCTGCCACCAGACTCTCCTCCAGCTCCTCTGCCAGCGTACGGGGATCTGTACACCACTCCTATTTTTACTCTCTTGCCCCCCCTTGTTATCAAGGTGACCCAAATTGCCTTGACAGTTCCCTCCACCTCCTCCATTCCTCCTATGGCAATACAGTTCTTGACTATTATTGCTACCCCTCCTCCCCTTCCCTCCCCCTGTCCTTCCTGAACATGGTGTAGCCCTCCAGGTTCAGGTTCCAGTCATGCCCTGTGGTGGCCCAGGTCTCAGTGACCACTGCCACATCCACCTCTCCCTCAGTTAGCATCACCTGGAGCTCAGGCATTTTGTTGCCCAAGCTCCTGGCATTTAGCAGGACTACCTTCCACCCTTTTCTTATACTTCCATTTCCCCTGCTCATGTTCCCGTGGGAATTCTGTCTTCCCCTGGTCCGCACCTTACCAGTCAGCCTTTTCCTGCATTCCTCCAGCTCCCCAGGGGTGGAGATGAGACTCCCTCTCTATCGGACCCCCTGGACAGCCTTTTCTCCCATCCTCCCCTTCACAAATTTAATCCCCACCTTTCACCAATGAACCCTCTATTTTCAACTTAAAGATTTCCTTCCTCTGAATTGAGATGGGACCTATCTCTAGCATACAGCCCTTATCCTCCCAGGTACCTCCCCCAGTCCCCCATCAACCCATACCCTCTGGCCCCACACCACTCCCTGAGCCACTGGTTTATCATCCTAATCTTCTTCTTGTGTTCCCCACTAGCCTTTGGCACCAGCAGGATTTCAGAGAAGGAAATTGTGCATCCTATATCATGACAGACCCTGGCAAGCTTGTCTGTATCTCTACTTCACTATTTCCCTCAATGTCATTGGTACCCAGGTGGACCAGTATGTCCAGGGAACCTCCACAATCCTTTGCCAGCTGATATACCTCATGCTTGGCCCTGTGCACCATTAGTCCAGGGAAGCATTTTGTTCTAACCGGGCGGGCTTCTCCCTCCCTATCCCACTTTATCCCCCTGATCATGGAATCACCCAACAGGAGCACTCTGGCTGCCCCTTTTCCTCCATTTCCCCCCTTCCATGACCCTCATCCTTTCTACCAGCCCCTCCCCCAGCCAGCTCTTGCTCCTCCCCCATCTGGGTGCCACCTGACATCCCTCCTTATTTACCCTGGCCACCCCCTCCTCCGATCCAATGCCTCTCATCCTCCTGAGTATCCTTCTGTACCTCGCTACACCCACCATTACTGCTCTGCTGGTCCTCCCCCATCTGCTAAGCTAGCCTGGCTCATCCTCCCTTCCTTTGACTCGGTTCAGCCCCTCTTACCTTTGTCGTGCTCCCTGGCCTAAACCCTCTGCTCCCTTTACTGTATCCTTCTTGTACTTGGTTCTTCTCCTTGCCCTTTCCTCCCAACTGGTCCTTTTCCTTGCACTTTCCTCCCTCTAACCCCTCATCCTTCTGCTCTGATCCCTGCTCCCCGTTTTCCCATTCCAAGTTCCCCATTCTCCTACTATCCAGCCCCACCTCCTGCCCCTACTCCCTTTCCATCTCTAACTGCCCTGTCATATCTACATCACCCCTCATCTTCAAGCAGAAAAAGAAATTGAGCGGTTACTGAGCTTAAGGTCCGATTCACCTCCCCCCATTGCTTCCTTCTGTCCAGCCCCAGCCATCTGCCTACTTCCCTGAGAATGTCTCCCTTTGGCCCCTGTCTGTGAGGGTCCCCAGTTACCTGTCTGCTTCCTTCATAGTATCCTCCTTTTGGGTCCCCTCTGCCAGGGTCCCTATGCAACCCCAGAGTACTCTCCTGCACTCCTTTACCTATGCCCCCACCCCTAGTGCTTGGTGCAACCCCGTGGGAGAGCCCCTGCCCTATTCCCCAACCATACCTCCCCCCTTCCCCCAGCTGTCTCCTAATCCCCTCAACCTCCTCCCTAAGCTGTGCTAGCTGATAGCACACTGGGCAATCACCGAACTTCCAAGCCCAGTCCAGTATCATGGCTGCCCCACACCCTGTGCATCCCACCACTCTCCCAAAGATGCCGGCCCTAATGACATGTTGTCCCATCCCCCTCCAAGTGGGTTTCCTTGGGTGAGCCACCAGGTTCCCCACTAGTCCAAGACTTTTAAACTTGCAACACTTGAGTGGCTGAACTTTTCCCCACCTGACTATTAGCCTTAAGAGTTTGCTCACAGAGGAAGTTTGCAACTCCCTAAACTCCTCCCTCCAGTCTTTAAGCTCAACCCCAGTGGATCTTCTGTATTTAAGAAAGGCTAATACAGTGGGTGGGTGGAAAGCTGCAGAAAGTTCTTAGGAGTTAGGCCAATTTTAAAACACAACTTACAAACAATAACAACTTACAAACAATAGCAACTTGCAGAAACTTATGACAAGTTAGCTTTCCAAGCAACCACATTTTCAAACTTCAACTGCTACCTCTGCCCCAGCAAGAAGACTTAAAATGCCACAGTGAGAATTTTAAACAGAGATTTAGAATGTGACTTTCAGCTGAATGCAAGGGTCTTGCTGTAGTATATGGGAATATGGTCTTGAAGTAAGATGATGCAGAGTATCTAACTGATGAGATGAAAATATAAGAGCCTCAAATTGAAATGTTACTCTACTTGATATCTTGATGAATTAAGCTCATTTAGCAATGGGGCATTGTGCATCTGATCAGACTGTTTAAAATAACTCAAGCAGTCCAGTTTTGGATCTATGGGTGAGGATGAATTGAAGATTCTGTAGAACTGAAATTAGTAAATATGCAATAAAACAGTTTGAAATTACAAAAGCATGACCCAAATTTTTTTGTCTTGAGTTACAAAATTCAGAATTTGGCATATTGTAAGTGAAAAACAGCAACATTGTGCAACACTGATGATATGTCTTGAAAAAGTAAACAGAGTATATAGATATATATATATATATAGATATGTGTAATAGATAAACCACTGTGAGGTGTGCGGTGCAGCTCTGATATGAGCATGCCTTGGTGTGCATTGTTCGCATGAGACACATGAGGTTAAGTGCATCAACCGCCCAAGGTGTGCATATATCAGAGCGTGACCGCACACCCTGTGAGTGGTTTATCTGTCTTATAAATGTCAAAATTTTTGAGGAGGGGTAAAAGTGCAGGTGTGCAGTCATGCTCTGATATACGCATGGTCATGTGATGTGTTTTATACAATCCTAAGTTTGGATTTGGACCATTTATATTTACTCATTTTTAAAATATATATATATATATATATATATATATATATATATATATACACACACACACACACACACACACACACATATATATACAGATATGCACGATATATATATATATATATATATATATACATACAGTCTGAAATAAGGTTTTAAAATAAGGAGCCAGGAGTATCTCCTGGGTATCGACACTTTCTGGCTGATCAGGAGCTACTCTGGCAAAAACCAGGAGCCGACATCTAAATTGTAAAAACATGAAGGAGGCAATGTGGTTTACTAGATGCATTTAAAAAAATTACACTGCTTGCCCATTTGATACTTTTGAACCTTTTATGGGGGAGAAAAATTAATTGAATTATTTGAATAAACTGTGGATAGGTTAGGATGTCTGCTTTATATAACACAAAGGCTCAGCTCAGTCAGCACTCTACAAACTGACACACACATTATTGGCATCTAGCACCTCTGACAAATGCAAACCTTGCACGTGCAAACCCTAATAATATGCTGCAGTACTGCATTAAAGATACTGTAGCTGTACAGCCCATCAGGACCTGGCAGGGTCAGTAAAAGGAAACTGACAGGCAGAGAAAGAGTTGAGCTATAAACACACTGACACATGGATAATGGAGATTTTTGAGATACTGTATGAAAGGACTAACTGAAACAGGGAAAAAAGAGGGATTTTGCTGCAAGTGAAAAGCTGAAAGACTCTTTTAAGTTAAACCAGAGCCACTATCTGCCTTTCTCTGTTATACTGCTTCACTTGAGTTAAGCTGGGAAACACATTAAACACAGGAACATGAGATTTTGGAGAAAGGGCAGATTGAAACAGGGAGGAGGGTTTTGCTGAAAGGCTCTCTTAAAATTAAACCACAGCCGCTATCTGCCTTTCTCCGTTATGCTGCTTCACTCGAGTTATGCTAGGAAACACATTGACACAGGAATGGGAGATTTTGGAGAACAGGCAAATTGAAACAGGAACAGAAGAATTTGGAGAAAGGGCAAACTGAAACCGGGAGATTGGTTTTGCTGAAGGGCTTTCTTAAATTAAACCACAGCTGTTATCTGCCTTTCTCTGTTACGCTGCTTCACTCGTTATGCTAGGAAACACATTGACACAGGCACGGGAGATTTTGGAGATAATAAAGGGATAACTGAAACAGGGAAAAAGGAGGAGTTTGCTGAAAGACTCTTCTAAATCAAATCACAGCCCCTCTTTGCCCTTCTCAGATTACGCTGCTTCACTCACAATAGAATAACAGCCTCAAGCCATAAATATGTTAGGCATACTTGACTCACCATTATCACGGTAATAGAGTCATGAAAGACATCACTCGTGCCACAGCCCTTTCTAATCTGTTTATCCGTTGCCCTCAAAAGCAAGGTGGTGCAGGCTTCTCTAAAATGGCGACTAGCACAGCGCTCCTAACCCACCACTGTAGTGCTGAAGTAAAGCACGTCTGTTCTGACGTGCTCTCAAGGCAGGGGCGTGCCTTAATGGAAAATTGCAGGTATGCTCCTCGTGTCCCTACCCCCGCTTATTCAAGGTTCTTCCAGATCAGACACAGTTTTAGGCACGTGCCCTTCTCTGCTGTCTTCCCCGTCCTTTCCCTGCCCTCCATGTCATTTCCCTGCCCTCAGACTAGTAACTCTGAAAGTCAGTGCCACAAGTAGCGCCTCTGCTTCTCAATGAATGGGAGAATCAGGCACTGAATGCATGGATAGGAGCGTGATTTAGTGCTCAGCGCCCCCTTATTTTGAGCCCTGATATATTACAGCAACTGGACAAATGTTTTATTTGTCAACAGAGATATTCAAGTATTTAATATTTGAGTTGCTGCTTATTGCCCAGACAAGTGAATCTCAGTTTTGGACCTGTTGAGTTTGAAACAGACTTTATAGCTGCTATATCTGCTTTTCTACAGGTGACATCATAATTCACTAAAATACACCAACAGTTTGATGTGGTTCAAGGTCAGTTGGCATTCATCTGTATCCCTCCCCAGGTCGTGCCTGAAAATATGCAAGATTTGTCTAGTGCACTTACCCAGTCAACAAAACTAAATAAATAAATAAATAATCCTCAGTTAATTACATAAAACAGTAATTATTTAAACCACAACAGGTTGTGATGCCACACTCAGTGGGTGGTGACATCTGAGTAGATAAGCAGTCAGAGCAAAGGAAATCTAGACAGTAGACATTCTGTTTTCATGTTTATGATTTATTAATTAGGAAAAGCAGTGAGCAAAATGCAGAAAATATATGAAATAGTAAGGCAAAATGTCTGTAAAATTTTTTTTCTTTTTATTGGATATCAGGGGAGGGGCTGGTTCCGGTCAGTAACATTGTGGAACAAAATAAAGTGGACAAAAATAAAGCAGCAAAACCAGTGTCACCACCAATATTGGCAGCACAAAATGTAGTGTGCCAGAACAATGCAGGCCACACAACATGCAGGTAGCAAACAATGTCCACTGCATGGAGGCACTGCACTGGAACACACAGCAGCAGGCACCCGTGCACAGGAACAGCACAGGGGTGCAGGGAGATGGAACAGGGTAGGCTACAACCAGGCCACTAGACACCTACCATGGTAATCTAATGGCACAGGCACCCACATGGTGGGGTACCCCCACCCAGAATGCTGAGTGATGGAGAACATGCACCGGGGTAACCGCTGGAGGACAGGTGGACTATGGCCACCATGTGGATGGCCGTGTATAATGCTAGGGGTCAGGAGCACAAGCCAGCATGTCTCCAGCAACACACACAACACACAGTACAGGGGAGCTGGCATGCTGGCTTGTGCTCCTGGCCCCTGTGGTTCCAGTGCAGTGTCTCCATGTGGTGGATGTTATTTGCTACCTGCATGTTGTGTGGCCTGCATTGTTCTGGCAGGCTTCATTTTGTGCTGCCAATATTTCTGGTGACACTGTTTTTGCTGCTTTATTTTTGTCCACTTTATTTTGCTCCACAATGTTACTGACTGGAACTCCATGGGGTCTTCAATGAGCTTCTAAGAAGCCATTTGGGACCAACAATCTGGAAGAAAATATGTTATTTTTATTTTTATTTGAGTGGTAGGATCATAGGATAAGATACCTCTCAGATGTTTCCTGACACATGAGCTTATTCAGTCTTTTTTTTTTTTAATTTCTTTTTATCCCCCACCTTCCATCACCACTGGAGCCACACCATCAGGAGTCACCCATAGAGCCTGTCCCTAGTGATACCTTACCTGTCAGTCCCCTGGTCCCTCCATCCTGCCACGGATAACCCCCAGGTGGGGTCAAGGTAGGGGAGGACCCCTGAATCTTGCATTTTGTCAGGGTCCTGAGGCTGCAGGCAGGCATCGGCAAATCGAGACTCGGCCTGGCGCTCCATCTTCCCGGCTCCAGTGGGGATGTTTTCTGCATTTTCTCTGTGGGATGTTGTGGGCCCATATGTCAAGGCACAAGCGCCAACATCAGCAACGTCCCTCCCCTTCCTTCTGCGAAAGAGTAGTCCCTGAGGCTGATTGGTCAGTGACCTATGCCCTCGACCAATCATGACCCTGAGAAGCCAGCTTGCCATCACACCCCCAGTCTCTGCCAGGGGTTGCCGCTCATCGGGTTGGAGAACCCACCCTCCCCCAGAGAAGATGAGCTGTTGTCGGACACTCCAGCCTGTCTCCCCCCGGCCAATCCCCGGAGGCCCTGAGCTTATCCATTCTATTTGAATCTGTGAGACCAAGCCATCCTAAAATGGTACTGTGTTTAATTTAAGATGAAAACATAGCAATAAAGACAAATACATACTCAGTGGTCAAATCATAAAATGTACTGTAGATTTTTGATCCAAGATTGATAGCAAGTTACATTATTACTTTGCATGCTGCTATCAAGTAGATTGCTGTTTTCCCATATATAAACCTAAGGGGGCACTGGTATAAATCCAAATTAATCAACAAATAAATCAACCTAAATTAGTGGGGAATGCATAAAATTAACTTAACTAGGGATAAATACTGAATGTGAGTTAGAGGTGAATATTGAAAGACAAACTACCATGCACTAAATATTTCATGAAACAAAACACAATTTGTGGCTCTATCTTTGAGTGCTGTAAGATTCATGTCATGTTGATGTAAACTGCAAAACAACTATTTTAATGCATCTATTAGAGTTGAAATATATATAAAGTAGGGAAATGGAAAATTAGGATAAAAAGTCCCTGGAACCTTGGAAAATTTGGGGATTTGAATGATCAGACACAGTGTTGGCATTACACTCATACCTGCATCCTCTACAGTATACAAGCATTGCTGTGTCACTATTTTATTTTGTATGACAAGACAGTGCCAATATTAGGGTAACAGTAACACTACATCACATGATTGTTAAAATTTTATGGAAAATCATACCACAGATTCTTTCAAGATTTCAAGAACATTTTACCCACATTTTTCACTTCACTACTTAGCACACATATGTGCTTCAACCCTGATAGATGCATTAACATACTTTTTTAGCAATTTATTACCTTACACTTTTTTGTCATAAAGATGTTTATTAAGATTTTCATTGAACAATGAAACAAAGCATTATAAGGCTGAAGCCTACGGTAACAACAAATTATTACAGTCAAGATATTTCAACTAATGACTTATACTTGAAAATATAAAAATATATAAAGCTTCATTGCAACTACATAAGCAGATTATTTAACACAAACTTCCAAGAACCTCATCTCCTAGTAACAATCCAGGAATGGACAAGTGTGGCTCAGTTGCAGAAGTCAAAGACAGATATTAAACAAAGCAACAAAAATCAGGTAACTAACAATCCAGGTGTATTCTCTAGGGGAGACTCTCATGTCTGCATATAAGAGCTCTAGATGCTATGGAGTTTGGCCAAAGTTAATGTATTGAGCCCCTGAGGAGTCAAATAGGAACTAGGTCTTTGGGAGACAAATTAACGCTACTGTGCATATTACAGATAGGGGGAGACCGAAGGAGAAGATTAAAGACTAAAAAGTTAAGGACGGCAAATTCAGAAGCATGTGTACTTACTCAGTCAACAAAGGGACATAATGTAATATTCTGACATCCCTAGATTTCAGGCACCACCTTACATTTGTAAAACATATACAGCAACTGACACCTTTAGCTTTCACCTTTCTGACATTCCATGGTGAACACTGTATGGTGAACACTGTATAGTGAGCCTCACTGTGCCAGACCATAGTTTGCTACATGAATGGCCCAGAAACCAGTTTCATCATCACAGACCTTGCTCCAGACCTGTAGTGAACTTTACAAGTGGCCCTGCCATCCACTCGCAAAGCAGCTGTGTTGTCACAGACACTGTGCCAGACCTGTAGCAAAGTTTATGAATTTTATATGGCATAATGTGATCAGTTTTAACACTTCCTGCCCAAATGTGGGTGATAACTTAGATAAGTCCTATCCTCATGACCTCGTAAGTCATGAAAGTTAAAACCCCTCAAAAATGGGTTTTCAGGGGTAACCCCTAAATCCCATTTGTGGGTAGAATTAAGTTTCACCACTTATATGGTCATGAGGAGAGATCCCATCTAAACCATCCCAAGTTTGAGCCAAGATGTTTGTAATTGCCATGTTATGGTCACTTCATCATTTTAAGGCATGTGCAAAGTGAAATTTCTGGGGCTTAGCCTTTTTCCACCTTATCTTGCCTGTAATGATTTGCTGTTACCATAGTTGTTGTTTTTTTGGGGGGTAACTTGCAAAACACATTATGAGACTGTAACTCTCACCCCTTTTGTGGCCCTGAGGAGGGGACCTAACACAGTTATAATCCAAATTTGATCTCAAATGCTAAACATTTTGAGCCTGGAAAACCTAAAGCAGCATGCTTAAGTAGCTATAAATCAGTATGCATAAGCAGTTGGTGTGGGGGGGGTTGGACTTTTTTAGACTTTATTTATTTAGTTTTTTATATAAACATCATATTAATACAGTTGATCAAAGTGGCAGATGGGCAGTGTCCTGTGACCAATTAATAATGTTTTGGTTATAGCCAGCACTGGCATTGGGATCCCAGTATTAGAATGGGTGTGGTTTTGGGGGAGCTGCTTACTGTGTTGGCTGCTAGAGATGGATTCCAGTAGCGTGGTTGGGGTCCATGTAATGGAAAGGCGGGCACTTAACCAGCCAGCAATTTTGGGCACCCAGTGGCAGCAAATTTCATATATGGACAAGTGGACGGAGAGATGGGCTGACTGATGGCCGTTGTGCACTGGGTCACCATATATTTTTCTTCAGTTTGTACTGCAAAGGGTACTTTTTATTTTTACAATGACAATTTTTCATCCTTATACAGCTTGCATGATAACTCCAGTTCATGCTGCAAAGAGCCTTTTGTTAGGCAAGTTGTGTGAAAAGGTATAATCATTATGTGACTTGCATGAAAACTCCTCTTTGGACTACAAAAGACACTTTTCAAGCAAGCTGCATGATGATCTCTTCTTCCGGCAAGCTACAAGAGTTATCCTTATTTACTCCTCTTTTCTGACTGAAAAGACTGGGTTTAGGAGTCGTAAAAACAGGTTCTCGAGTGATTAAAGCAGGACCTTGACCTTTTTTCATTTCTCACAACAGCCTAATTTTCTTAATATTTTAAAAAAAATTGGTAGTATCAACCTTACACACTACACCATAGCATCGGCCACATAAGTTTTTAGACTTAACTTTTAGCACATTTTCTTGTTTTTGATGCACAAAGTAGTTTGTTCTTGTTTCCTTTCCTGGGCACTACAGCACATGAGCAGAGGGCTTTTCTCACCAAACAGGGTGCTTATTCCTGAATGTGATGTAGGTCAATGTTACATGAAAAAATCCAGTTACGAATCTTTCCTGAACACAAGAACTGCACATGTTAAAATCTACACATTGTTCCATAAAGTGACCTGACGAAAAAAAAAAATAATCATCCTCAGTCCAATCACTAATGAAGTTTCAGATTTCAACCTGCAGCCTTTAAATACCACTGAGAAGCAAAATAAAAAAAGGTCATGCAACCCATCTTTTCTGTGTTTTAGCCTTCCAGAATTTTAAAATTGCTGAACCGACCATAAACAAGTTTATCGGGTGCAGAGATCTTTGCAGGGACTACCCCATGCCAAAATCCAGATTATTCCTTCTGGGTGAAAAATCAGGGTTTTGCCTGCTCAACCTAATACCTGCACCACTATTAATTAATGGATTTCTGGCTTATTGCACTCATCTCCTGTGCTTACTACAATAAGAAGTTCAATCTGTCCTCTCGTATGATATGCCTGTAGATGCATAAAATACTGTGAATGAATCAACTGTGAGAAGTTCATAAGGACACGAAAGCACAGAAAGTGAGAGAGACCACCCATGCTTCCCCAATTAAAGCCACACAGATGACTAGAAACTTTTGAAAACACTACAGCAGCAGTATAAACACTTGGGACATTCACATAGATGCATTATTGAGCTATCATTTTGAACAAAAAATAACTGTTTATATCATTAGCTGTACGTTTAAACGTTATGACACTACCTTTCCGTTACATGCATTTTATACAGAATGCAGTGTTTTTGTTGACTTTGTTCTTAAAAGAAATCAATTCATTTTAGCTAAACATGATGAGATCGAAACTAAAGTAGAGGAATGCACATGAATATAGTAGAAAAGCTGCTGTCACTGCAGCCTGTGTTGGCTCATTTATTTTCTGCTTACAGCAAATGTAAAGTTAAACATATGAAAAGGAATTGGGTGTTTCAGTATTACCTTTAGGTAGTATAATGAGCTGAACCAGGCAAACCGCTCTCGGAGGATTATTATGAAGTGAATCAGAGAGAAAAAAAATGTATAACACAAGGGTGCATGTTGCCGATCTCGAGACACCTGGTGCATTGTTATAGCACTGGGCTATCACCCTCACAAGCACTTTTTTTGTTTAATTTTTACAATGTATTTACCCAGGTAGACCAGCTGATCTCATTCTCGGTAGGGATCCGGTTCTACCAACTTTTGCAGCTGTGGCTGGAGCACTGAGAAGTTAACAGACTTGTCCAGGACACACATTGAGCATTTGGCTATTGTGGATTTGAACCCCTGATCTCTTACAGCAACTGTTTCCAAAGCGGGTGCTCTAAACACAGCCTGTCTGCCTTTCTATCTGTCCCTACATACGCATTTTATATAGCCATGCTATAACAATGCACCGACATGTTTCTATCACCAACACTGATTTCAGCCCCACACCCCATAGTTAGCTTCTCATCTATATTTCATTAAACTAGTCAATAAAGCCCAACACAGAGTCTCCGTGTGGTGCCAGCTCCTCAAGAATTGTGTTAGAGCAGGTTGAAACTCAACCCCTGAGCACAGAGATGAAATGTTTAGTTTAAGTAACCCATGTGGGTTAATAACCTAAAACAAAGTCCAACCATGCAAAACTGCAACAATGAAACACAGGCTAAATAAATGAAGAGGCAGCCAGCAGGACTCTGCAGAAGGAATAAAGAAAGTAAGAAAAGGGCAAGGTCTAATAAATGTGAATCATGGATGTGGACCCGAGAGGTTGGCAGGTATATACACAGGAGGTTCTTCATCTTGTGAACGAGTCTTTCGGGACTCAAGAAACCTGCCTGGTTTAGATAAATAAAATAAATAATACTGCCCCATACTAATGATCTATTCTTCCATTAGTTGTTTCTAACACCTTATATTGATATAACATAAAAATAATAATAAGAGCACTTACTTAACAAGTGGTTTGTAGTGTCCTTTCCAAAGTTTGCTATTTATTCCTTCACTTACATGGCTGCAGCACCGTTTCTTCTATCAGGCGTCGCATCCCACTTTGTAGATTAAAATACAACTATGTTTTATTATTATAGAAATATATTGGGAATCTATAGATTCTCAGCATAACACATGGCATTGCCAGTCCCGACTTATCAGCTTGTGATTTATTTGGTGTGCTCTTGGAATCAAGCAGAGATGTTGCTGTGCTGCTGTTTTATAAAGTTTCATGAAATAGCAGAACTTGGTCACTGTTTGATCCTTAGATGAATTCCCTTAGAGCAACACATAGTGTAACTGTGCAGTGCAAAAGGGATGTGTTCGAAAACAGCCCCGAACAGCTGGAAAAATGGTTGTCAGAGTTACAGTATCACTTCTTTATGCGCCAGTATGAATTTGGGTGAAAAGAAATCCGATATGGCCATGTATTATTTTCTGTTCCTATATAAAATAACAGCAATCTAGCTTCAATGTGCCAGTGGATACATTATTAACTGACATGCAAAACGGATACAGATCAACTTGCATTCAAGTTTTCAACCTTACAATATTGTTCTGATTTTGCTTTGTGCAAAAATAAGTTTCTTCGACACCTCCACAAAATAAGTGTCGTTTATTTTTACAACAGTGATCTGCATATATGGTATGGTAATGTTTCCCATGAGTCGCACAGAATTAAATGGTCAATTTATTGGGTATGGCCATGAAAATCATTTTGCTGTAGCTCTTTTCAAAGAGCGGAGACTATAAAAGCTTTTGGGAATAACCCCCCCCCCAACAAATAGATCGCATTTATCTCCAAACTGCTGCTTGGACAAGACAAAAGGGGGTTTAGCAGCAGTTTGAAAAGGCTGGTCTATGAATGGTTACTATTCAGTTTGTATTTTATTCCGCGCTGGCCATGGAATTGAGATCAGAAGAAAAAGTGAAAACACATGGCCGGGGTCAGGGAGATCAGAGAACCACCACATACAGTAATGAGAAGGCCAAGCAATGGGAACTTGTGTGAAGCCATGGATTATATAAACAGGGCTTAGAGCATTGCCTGCACCCCATTATCCTATAATTTACATGGCATGGGAGCAGGGGCTCAATAAATTAAGGCAGCCAGAGCTTCACCTTAAGCTTGGACAATGTCCCTCATGCCAATCAGTTTCTACTCTATTCCAGACAGCTTTTGAATTCTTGCACTAATGTGCTTATTTTAATACCTTCTCAGTTTAGAGAGGGATTTGATTCATGTCTGTGACGATCAGTATAAAGGGAAAGGGAATGGGAACAGAGGGGTGGGGGCAGTACAGTGCACAGTGGGAGGTAGCGGGAGGGTTTCGAGAGCTTATGGTGATCAGTATAAAGAGAATGGGAACAGAGAGGTGGGGGCGGCACAGTGGGTGGTAGCGGGAGGGTTTTGAGTGCTTGGTGGGGAGGAGCTGCACTAAAAGAGCATGGGTACCAGAGAGGGACAGATTTGTGATAGGAGGAGAGCATCCAGGTTTTTTTTAATTAAGGAAAAAAATGCAGAGTCCTCACTCTGTTTGTAAAAGGACTGCAGGCTCTGCCCATGCAGCCCTAAAAAAGCTGAAGGTCACTGATCTTTATAGGCTGCCTTGCTAGCTGAAACACCTCCGTTCTCTCATACAGCAGTGCTTCAAAAGACAAAACAAAAACACCACTTTAAACTAAATAAATCAGCAAAACTGGAAACAAGCAATACTACTCAGTGGGTGTGGGGCAGAACGCACACTAAACAACTAAAGGGTGACCACTTTAAAACTACCAAAGGGCAGTCTGGTTTACACAGAGGTGGTCACCATGTGGAACTCATTCCCAGAGGAAAACAGTATCTTGCCAAACAATGGCTAGCTTTGAATCCCAGTTAGACAGATATTTAAGAGCAAGTACCATACATGGATATAACTATTGAGAAATGGCGTGCATATAATGGACTATAAGTCTACTTTACCGTAAACCCTTCCTATGATTCCTATGATAGTTGCACAAAGTCTGCTAGATCCTTCTGTGAACAATTGTTTTCAAACTACTCCCTTTTGGATTGATTTTAGAGTTGTTTTTTCTCAGACAAGCAGGGACAGACTTCTCTCCATCTCCCTCTTTGTAAGACTGCACTCAACACAGCCTCCACTTGGCGTACAGCTAATTTTAGTACCATGTGCTCTCCAGTCCCATAGTACATAGTGAACTTTGCATACGGACCACACTTCCCTGGTGAAGTCATCAAATTCTCAGTTTGCAAAGTTATCCCTATACTGCAGACTGGAACAAGGTGGATTAACTTCATGAACTGTGGTGAATTTGAGAATATATTTGTGAAATCGCGTTTTCCAACTTAGCACACCACTACATAAGAGTAATCTCCACAGCGGCATTAACACATTATTAATTGAGGTCAATCAATTATATTTTACATTTAAAAGCTCCCCTGATTAAGCCCTTTTCCAGTGCACCTGTGTGTGACACTTCTTACAGAATATGAGTGTCTTATGTGGAGAGGAAAATAGTGGTACTATTACTCAGAAATGCTCTTTCAATCTACAATAACCATAAGAGACACAGTAACAGTACATACAGTATAAACACATGCTGTACTGTAATAAAGGTTGCCTTTCCATAAAGTGTTTAAAAAACCTTACTGCTGGAGGAGCAGAATTTATTTACTGAGTTGCAATATATGACCAGAAATTCTCCCTGAGGTGTAACAACTTGTTTCCAGGTGCAGCTGGGGTGGGGGTGAATACTTGCACCTACAATATTAATAGGGGTAAAGATGGCCAATACCTGAAGAACGTATGTTACTCTTATGGTGCGTCATTGGATCCTCTGAAATGCAGCAAAATGTTCTTTTCATATTTTCAGATATTCTGGCACATTTGGGAGAGTTTACCTGCTTTACAGTCACTTGCATAAAATTAGAGAAATATGCATCACTTTTGTAATTGGCTCCTGAAGTGCCATAGTTCACAGAAATTGTGCACCCAAGAGGAGGTCTAACTTTGTGGTGCAGCATGCTGCAATGTAGGAGAAATGTGCCGAATCGCATGTCTGAAAATCCTGTCCCATGTCTGTAAAAGGAGTGGCACAAACGAAATTCTATTCTATCAATGCAGCTACTCACGTACAGTAGTTACCCATACAAAATCATTTCTTTGGTGTTTTCATTTGTACATTTGTTGCTTCTGTGCCAGCAAAATAATTTCAACTTTTATTCCTAACCCTCAGCTCTATTCCTGTCCATGGTCCCAGCTATCTTGCAGATTGCTCAGCCTCTACAGCCTTTCCAGTTATCTCTGCTTCTCTGAAGCTGGGTATCTGAGCATTCTGACAGCTAATCAGAAGACAGGGGCTGACAGATCTTCAGTTGTCTGACCTGTAGGCTTTAAAATTGACTTCATTTCGCTGTGGGATCTGCTTAATTGGTTGCTGGGATACTGGTATTTTCTCATCTTGTATGTTCTATGTTCATGTGTTCCTATGCTTTATTTTTAACACTTCTTGATTCTATGTTTCACTAAGTGCAGTTCTGTGAGATACATTAATAATAGTATGAGAGATGAAAGTGGTGAGTATGGTTATGTTATGTCATGCTATGCTATGCTATGCTTTTTTATGCTATGTTATGCTGTGCTGTGTTGTGTTGTGTTGTATGGCTTGGTATGGTGTGGCATTGCATGGTATGGCATGGCACTGTTTGGTATGGTACAGCATGGCATGGTACCTGCCCTGAACTTATAACACAGCAGTGCCAAATGAAATTTATGATATAACATGAGTTCAAAAGCAAGATGAGAATCTGATAGAAACATACATAAAATGTGACTGTAGATAAGAACTGCTGGGCCCACCCATTCTACCTAGTCTATCTTTTATGTTTGCTTGCATGCATGTGCAAGAAACAGTGCCACCATACCAGTTTTCATAGGTGTGCCTCTCCAACTTCCAATGCCCTGCTCCCTTTTGCAGGCATGGCTGCACCACACCAATGAATGTCCGAGCTGTCTATGACAGCCATTCAGATGCAGTGGCATACAGTTCTAAGGAAAACCCTGCCACAATCAGCGGCGGTAATATGTAGCCAATTTGCATACTGCGGTCAGCACTACATCTGAACTGTCATAGACAGTTCATCGTCCCCCACCTCCATACTGATGAACACCTACGTAGCATGCTGGAAACCCACCCCAGCATGCTCATGTGCTCCTCTCCACCCTGCATACTGTATGATCAATGGGGGTGCCCAATCCCCTGTTGGCTCCACTGCCCCCTCTCCAAACAGACTTCCAGGTGCCACACTAGGAGCCCATCCCAGCGTGGCAAAAGTCCGTATGGCTGGCAGGGGTGCCTAATCCCCCACTGGCTCCACTGTACCCCCCCCAAAGAAAACAGACTTGTAGGTGCCATTCTGGGAGCCCACCCCAGTGTGGCAAAATTTGGTATGGCCGACGGGTGCCCAATCCCTGTCAGCTCCACTGTACCCCAAAGAAAACAGACTTGTAGGTGCCAACTAGAGCCCACCTCAGCATGCAAAGGTCAGCATGACTGACTGGGGTGCCCAATTCCCCATCGGCTCCAGCACCTCCCCAAAAATAGACTTCCAGCTGCCATGCTGGGAGCCCAACCAGTGTGGCAAAGTCCTCCGTAGTCTAAAAACACCTGTAAAAAAAAACAGTCCCTCGATGACTGTCTCCCCTCCCAACCGAGCCCCACCCTCTGTGCACCCACCTCCCCACACCCCCCTTGACCCCATACTTACCTTCGGAGGCCAGCGTGACGATCTTCGGTGGACCAGGAACACATCTGCACTCCTCAAAGCCGACCACGAACTGATGAAATGCCGGTAAGCTGTATAATGACATGATTTTTTTTTTTCAACTTTGGTGCATATCTCGGCCATTTTGGGGAATTTTTTTGTCAAATTTTCAACATGGGGTTTTTGGGGCCTCACCTCATGAACTCTGTCACTGTCATTTTGTTATTCGGTCCCAAAAGGTGATTTCACGGTCACTGTGAGGAACCACCTTTCAGGACTGAGTAACAAAATGACAGTGTCACAGTTCAGTAGGCCCCCAAACCCATGTTGAAAATTTGGTGAAAAATCCCAAAATGACTGTTTTGACGAGTGTATGCTATATGCAGTTCCTACGCGACGTCAGAATTCCGTGAATTTTAATATTTTCACTCCAGATTTTCAACATTGCCATTTTACCACACCTCCTTATGAGCAGTACAACTGTCATTTTTCACATCTTGCCCAAAATGTGTTTTCGCGCATGTAGCGTGCAGTGGCACAGTCAGTGTGAGAAATCAATGTTCAGGACAGATTAAGAAAATCACAGTGACACTGTTCATGAGCAGAGGTCTTAAAATGGCTATGTTGAAATTTTGGTGACAAAAGTCCATAAAATTACTGTGTTATGAGCGTGCATTGCGCAGTTCCCATGCACCCTCGTAAGTTCATGAATTTGTAATATTTTCAGTTCAGATTTTCAACACTGGCATTTTTCCACACCTCCTTATGAACAGTACAGCTGTCATTTTTCACACTCTGGCCAAAATGTATTTTCGCAATTTCGGCACAGGAATGCGGGGTCGCTGAGGAAAATCAGTGTTCGGGACAGATTAAGAAAATCACAGTGACACTGTTCATGAGCAGAGGTCCCAAAATGCCTGTGCTGACAATCTGCTATAAAAAATCCCCAAACTAATTACATTATGGGTGTGCATTGTGCAGTTTCTACATGCACTCATGACTTTACCAGCTTTTTTTTATATTTTCACTCCAGATTTTCAATATTGCCATTTTTTACACCTCCCCATGAACAGTACAGCTGTCATTTCTCACATCCTGTTCGAAATGTGTTTTCGTATCTGTGGTGCCAAATGGCGTAGTCGCTTTGCAAAATCAGCTTTCTGTTAACAAACTGATATTGCCACTGTTCATGAGGTGGGGGTCACAAAAAAAACATGTTGAAAATTTGGAGTGAAAATACCAACGAACACCTGGGGCGTTAGGGTTTCCAACCATAATGCCCCACCCTGTAAAGACTTACAGGTATAAGGGAGTGACTTGAGATTGTTACCTGTAATGCTCATGCCATTCCACCCCCCCCACACCCTGCAACCAGTGGCAGGCATTGAGGTGTGCCTTGGGCTCTTTGGCCCCAAAGTTCACCCATTCTCCTATACTGCACCCATTTCACTGTATTTCCTTATGGAATGGGGTGAGCATAAGGCCCAAAGACTCCAAGGCACACCATGACACTTGGTGTCTGCAGGGTAGGGTGTGGTGAAATGGCATGGCCGTTATGCCTGACAACCCAAAGGCACACCCCAATGCCTGTCAGTCTCTGCAGGTTGGTGGTGGGGTTGGCTTCAGTTCAATACTTCACTGCCATTCCTATTATGCATCTCTCAAACTCCTACATTACCAATGCCAATGCCAGCAAGCAAACATTCAGCATTAACAAATGCTTGTTTTTATATTGTTGCAGACCTCACTTGATCTATGGCACCATCTCTTCCTCTCCCTTTCCTCACCCCTACAATTCCCCCTCTCTTCCTTACCCCTACATTCTCCAAATAGACAGCACAGGTAACAAAGAAATCATATGAATAACTTCATCTGCCACTTAGAACAATGGCACAGGTGTCAGGTTTATTCTTACCTGAATGGTCACTTTTGACTGCATGTTATGATGTAAACAGGTATTAAATAGAGTGCACAGCAAGAATCGCCTGCTGGGCCAGTTCTAAAATCCGACCAATGCAGCACAGAACATGTAATTACTGTGCTTTATCTTACATCTTCAGGTCAAAATAAAAGCAGTACACACACACACACACACACACACACACACACACACACACAACACACACACACACACACACACACACACACACACACACACTATATGGCACTAGCCAGTTACCACTTTCTTACATTGGACAGTGATGTGCACAGAAAACCTCTCACCTCTCGCCTCAGAAATTAGGGGGCTTTAAGAATCAGGGACAAATGACCACAGTTGGGAACACAGCTCAATATATAGTATTATCAGCTCAATAAGCTGTTCAATATGCTGCTTAGAGTTAAATAAAGAATACGGTATGAGCAACAGTTTATAATAAGCTTTTTTTATACACCCAAGGTGTGTGATACTACATAAACCACAAGACCATAGTCGAGGGTTTATTTTAGTATCTGAGGCGCTGGTGTATAAAGTTTGGCTGTTGCCCATATTTTATTATATATAATTATGTATTTTATGTTTCTTCATGCAGTGCAGCATGAATGTCTTACCACATGCTTCAAAACACCTGAGGTGGACCACGAGGTAATTTCAGTACACATGTACATGTATAATGGAGGGTAATGGAGATTCACATGTACTAGTTTAAGGTTTTAATTATACCTAACTAGCAATTACTAGCATTTACTTACTATGAACAGATTATAACAGTAATAGCTGACATTGTTTTATGATTCAAATAAGTACTCTCCAGTGACAGAAATGCCAAATTTAAGAAGAAAAGAGAACATTTCTGAGGCAAAATCAGGGATATCCTTGAAAATATGGTACAGTTGAGAGAGAGATATGGTGCACAGTAACAAGCAAGGAATTTAATTCTATCCCTTAGAAAATGGACTAAAGCAGGCTGGGAATCATTCGACTCACCAACATAATATGTGCTATTGATCTCCTTAATATATACAAGCATTTGTCAAAGTCGAATGTTGTCTTGCTGGCATTGGCATTGGTAGTGCAGGAGTTAGAGACGCATAATAGGAATGACAGTGAAGTACTGAACTGATGCCAACCCAACCCTGCAGAGACTGAGAGGCATTGGGGTGTGTCTTTGGGTTGTCAGCTATAACGCTCATGCCATTTTACCTCACCCTACCCTGTAGACACTGACAAGTGTCATGGTGGCCAATGAATTTAATCCCTACTACACCTCGTGCGCCATGTTTCTTCTAAGTTCCCTCTCCCCATTGCCACCTACTAACTTCAGCCCTTCACCTCAGCCAGTGTCTATCCCTCTCCCATTTTCCTTTTTTACTATCTCCCCTGATGAAGCTCTTAATGCTCTCCTATCCCTCAACCCCTCTAAAGGCTCCTCACCAGATGAGCTTGATCCTAAACGTCTTTACCTTTCTGCTCCTGCAATTGCTTATCCTATCTCCTTAATCCTTAACCTGTCATATTTTTCTGCCCAAGTACCCTCATCCTGGAAACACACTATAGTCCTTCCTCTCCCCAAGGGTGGTGACGCATCCACTCCCGGCAGCTCTCGTCCCATTTCCCTCCTTCCTACCCTTGCCAAACTTCAAGAACATTTAGTTCTGTCTCAACTATCACCCTTCCTTTCTGATTCCTCCTTCTTCACCCCCATTCCAATCTGGTTTTCAAAGAACCACTCAACAACCACCTCCCTTCTCAGGCTTACTGACTCCATCCTTTCAGGGATGTATGATGGCCTGATCACCTTGTCCATCTTTGTTAACCTAGCCAAAGCTTTTGGCACTGTTTCCCATCCCTGCTTCTTGGTTCACTCTTCTCAGCTGGCCTTAGCCATCAGCCACTAACTGGCTTAAATCCTACCTCATTGGCAGGACCCAGTCGGTGAGAATCCTTGATTCCGTCTCCCCTCCACTCCCCATCAACACTGGTGTCCCTCAGGGCTCAGTGCTTGGTCCACTACTCTTCTCCATTTTCCTTGATGATCTTCCCACAGCCTGCTCATCCTCTTCTATCCACATGTACGCTGATGATACTGTTTTGTACAGTTCCGGCAAAAATCCTGCTGCTGTGCAAAACAGCTTACAGCATGACTTCAACCAAGTTCAGCTCTGGTTTGCTTCTCACCAGCTTTTTCTAAATGCCAAGAAGACAGTCTCAATGACCTTTGGCACCAGGCAGAGACTTTCTAGGCTCCTGGCCATACCCACCTTCCACACCCTTGATGGGACCATCTTGGAGGACACCTCCTCATTTACATATCTGGGAGTTTGGCTGGACCAGAACCTCAACTTCTCTGTGCATATCAATGATATCCTGAAGAAACTGCACCCCAAGCTTGGTGCTGTGTACAGGAATCATAGTTGCATCCAGCTGACTGCGAGGCGCAAAATTGTCCAGAAGATGATACTCCCCATCTTTGACTACTGTGACGTAGTCTATGGTGCTGCTCCCAAATCTTCCCTGACTAAGTTGGACACTCTCTTTATCTACTTCTTCTGCTTTGCTATTGACTCCCCTTCCCACTCCCACCACTGTGAACTCTATCGCTCTCTAACCTTCCTTCCACTGTCTCACAGATGCATCTCTCACTGTGCCAATCTAACCTCCAAATTCTGGTTTGGGGGCTCCCTCCACTCCACCTCCCCAACCCACACTATCAGATCAAATAACACCCGCATCATGACGGTCCCTCGCCGCTCCACCCTAATCGGTCAGACTGGTTTCGCCCATCATTTCCCTAAAATCTGGAATTCCATCCCCCTGAAATACAACACACCTCCTCCAACTACTCCCTTACCTCTGCCCTACATAATTACCTTTCCCTCAACTGTTCCTGCTTTAACCCACCTTAATACCTATCCCCAGTTTCTGCCTTCCTACCATGACCCCCCCCCCAGCAGGGTTCTCAACATCCTGAAGGGGGAAATCAGGAAATAGCTACCCCTTCTGCTCATATTCAGTTCTTGCCTCTCCCCCCCTTCTCCACCTGCCCTTCTGAGTCACCAGTGTGCACAACCTAACCCCATCCTTTTTACTCCAACAACACTTGCGTACTGCCTCAAGCCTGCTCCTGGTACACTCATGCACTATTAATGGTTTTATGGCAATATTTGCTGTTTTGTACGTTCCTATGTTCTTTTGTATGATTTTGGACATGTATTGTAATTTACCCAATGTTCCACTACTGTTTATTGTACAATACCTTGTGTTCCAACTGTTGCACAATCTTACAATGTTGTATTGTTTGTACTACCCACATACTATTGTAACTGATCATCCTTCACAACCCTATGTAACCCCTCCCCCCAGGTTGCACCATGAGACGAGCAACTTGTTGTTCAGTGTGTCCTCCTGGTGAAACATTTCAATAAATAAAATAAATAAATAAGAATGGGGTAACCTTTGGGGCTGAACACTCCAAGGCACACCTCTATGCCTGTCACTGGCTGCAGGGTGGGGTTGGGGGAGGAATGACGGGAGCATTACAGCTGATTATCCCAAGTCACACCCCTGACACCTGTCAGTCTCTACAGGGTGGGGTGGGGTGTTACAGCTGGAAACCCTAATGCCGTAGGCGTGTGTTGGTATTTTCACTCCAAATTCTCAACATGGGCTTTTTGTGACCCCATCTCATGAAGAGCGGCACTATCAGTTTGTTAGCCGAAAGGTGATTTTGTACAGTGACTGTGCCATTTGGCGCCACAGGTATGGAAACACATTTTGGGCAGGATGTGAAAAATGACAACTGTATTGTTCATGAGGAGGTGTAAAAAAATGGCAACGCTGAAAATTTGGAGTGGAAATATGAAAAATTGGTGAAGTCATGAGCATGCATAGAAATACAATGCAGGTCCGTAACCCAATTATTTTGGGGATTTTTTTAACCAAATTTTCAATATAGGCATTTTAGGACCTCTGCTCATGAACAGTGTCACCGTCAATTTCTCAAACTGTCCTGAAAACTGATTTTGCATAGTGACCGCGCTATTCTGCGCTGGACGTGTGAAAACTCATTTTGGCCAGGATATGTAAAATGACAGCTGTACTGTTCATAAGGAGGTGTGGTAAAATGCCAATTGTAAAATCTGGAGTGAAATATTACAAATTCATGAAGTTCACGAGCATCGTGGAAACTGCGCAACACAATCATTAAAACAGCCATTTTTTGATTTGTTTACCAAATTCAGCAACATAGACTTTTGAGAGCCCCCTCATGAACAGTGGCACTGTTGTTTTGTTAATTGGTCCCAAAAGGTGATTCCACACAGTGACTACAAAATCACCTTTCGGGACCAAATAACACCATGACAGCAACTGAATTCATGAGGAGGGGTCCCAATAACCCCATGTTGAAAATTTGGTGCCAAAATTCCCAAAAATGGCTGAGATATGCACCAAAGTTGAAAAAACCCTATTTATGCCATTATATAGCTTACGGCATTTCTTCAGTTCGATCGGCTTTGAAGAGTGCAGACGTGTTCCCGGTCCATCAAGATCATCACGCCCAGACTCAGAGGTAAGCATGGGGATGAGGGGAGGGGAGTGTAGGCACAGAGGGTGGGCGCGGGTTGGGGAGGGCCGCCAGACTCGACAAGGGACCGCTTTCTCTGGTTTGCAGGTTTTAAAAATAAATAAAACATTGTGGTATTTTTTTTTTTACAGGGATACTTGGCATGCTGGGGTGGGCTCCCAGCATGCCACCTAACTGGGGGGGACTGTAGCCAACGGGGGATTTGCCACCCCTCTTGGCAAGCACCAAATGGGGGGCATTATGCCGATGGGGAGTGGGCTCCCCATTGGCAGATTGAAGCAGGAACTGGGGAAGTGAAGCCGACGGGGATTGAGCCACCCATCAGCAAAGAAAGACTGTTGGGGGTGGCGCATGATGCCGAGGGGGATTGGGCACCCCTTCGACACAGAATTGCAATGGTCAGGGGGCCATTATGCCGATGGGGAGTGGGCTCCCCCGTCAGCACATGAACAGGGTTGGGCACACCGACAGTTGAATTGGGCACCCCCAAAATCAGTATTGTAGCAGGCAGTGGAGGCAGTCACTGCCACCATGTTTATTGGACTGCTTCACCAACAAGGGCACATCGGGAGGTGTGTTCTGGTGCCATTGCATGACAAGCTTGGCTCTCATTGCAGCGAACCTTTTCTCAGATGTGCTTGCCTTATTACTTGTTGCTGGTGTGGTGCCTGCATGCTGCCTTATTGAGGAATGAGGGCGCACCTACTGATGCGTGCTCTGCATTCAGCCCACAGTGACCGCACCTCCAAATCTGCTACTACTGCAATATGTTGACTGGCATGCACACGTGAGCCAACATAAAAAATCAGGATAGAAAGAAGACCATTGGTCCATCAAGTTCTTTTCCCACCAACTCAGGGACATAGATTCCTTCTAAAGCCATACAAGATAACCAGAGTAACTTGGCCTACATCAAACTATCTCACTACTCTCACATGTGCACAGCAGCTTATAGCCTTATGCTATCCCTGCAGTGCCTCATGAGGAGGCCATTACTTAATGTAAGCAGTTCCCAGTCTGGATCACCTTTAATACCTGGATAGAGCCTTTGCATATTTTCAGCGCTTTATTTCTTCTACTGAAAGAGACAGCAGTCTCTTATTTCAATGCCTTGTCATAAATCACCAAAGAGGACACAGGAAATGTCTACTGCACTTTTAGACTATTTCACTCAGTCCCATCCTTCATTACTACTTGATCAACAGCTGTGAGAGTGCACCACAAAACCAAAAGAACACTTGGAGTCCTACATCATGAACATAGGAGGAAAATACAAATATCTGCAAAAGATGGACAAAGATCAGCCTTTGTCTATGGTCTACTGCCTCGGCTTCATCAATACTTCATTTAGTAGACACCACTAACATGGCTGGATTCCATTCAAGTATCATATCTACTTTAGTTAAAGAGTCACTTTCAATTTTCCAGACACCATCCCTGATCTATAAAACTATCAGTTCCTGTGTTTTGTATTTAGCAGTAGCAGACAACATTAACTAAGCTCACCAAGCCCATCCATGATCTGCAGTTTTAACCAAACATCTTCATTTCATTCTTCTTCCAGAATCCTGTGGTCTGTTATACAACCTCCTTCTTTTCTGGGAAAACCTGTTACCTGTCAGTGGTGTAAATTTAGAGGCCACACAGTAATGTTAGCAACTATAGGAGGAGCCTGGTCCATTCATGTTATGACAGGAGACAATATCTTCATTCTTAACACATGTATCGTGAAGTCAGGTCTTCTGCACC
The DNA here is from genome assembly GCA_016271365.2 of Neoceratodus forsteri. Taxonomy (NCBI): domain Eukaryota; kingdom Metazoa; phylum Chordata; order Ceratodontiformes; family Ceratodontidae; genus Neoceratodus; species Neoceratodus forsteri. The sequence goes on from CM028137.1 coordinate 803,925,476, forward strand.
TGCCACCACATATATTTCCTGTAGATCTGAAGTGTGTCATCATGGCCCATGCCACCAAAGTACCTACTATAGCACTTGCACCATAAATCTGAAACTGCATTTTTGTACTCCACAAAATAAGGTTAAGTTCTACTTGGTATGGCCCTTCTGCCTTTGGTCATCATTGGGCTAGGCCTTCTCAGAAATCACAAGGCTATTCTGAATTTTGTAACTAAAAAGCTGTCTTTGAATCCTAGAAGAAGATTTATAGCAACAGATACTTATACTTTCACAGTTCCACCTAAGATTGAAGCTCCTATGGGTGCCAGGATACATGGTGATCATCTTTTTCAGGGTATTGTTGGGATAGCTATTGGAACTCAAGCCTTACTGTCTTTAGGTCATCTTCCAAGAAACATCTTATCTGCAGCACACCAAGGAACAGTCCACCAGAAATGCTCTAACATTTTGGTATGAACATATCAGTATCTCCAAAGGTACAAACTTGGGTGCACTCATTTATGTGTCCACTCAGTACCAGCTCCACCTCATGCATTACCCTCTAACTAACCCCACTACATCTGTTCCTGTTGTGCTACCAATATTATGACCTCCATTGCTACTGTAAACTCTCTCAGTGATTGATTTCCTTCAAACTATCAGCACCAACACAGAAGAAATCTCAGCTCTTTGTAATTCTAGACACCAGATTTCTTTTAAATTCATAAAGCTTTATTAAACTTCGTTAGAAGCAAAACACAGAGAATGTGGAGGATACATGAACACATAACCACATAGCATATCAATAATCTGCAGAATAGCATATCGTTGGTTGCCCCCACTATATAAAGAGTTTATCCAAAAACCATGTAATCTTCTCAATGAAGTTATAATCATAACAATACAACCTCCTTCTCCCTCCCCCCAGTCTCTAGAAGCTAAGGTGTCATGGATAGAGCCAATTTATAACGACTGGAACATAGCGCAGAAGATGTGGGTTCAAAACACAGTGTGGTTGTGACCCTTTTCAGAAATGTAGGGCAGAGCCATAAATAATAGACATAGATGGGGGTAGTACATAGCAAATAGTAAGTAACCAACCATCACCCAGGGTTCAGAGTCAACAATGTAAAAGGGGTTCCTAGACCTGGTTGAATTTCATAGGGTGTGACACATTAGCAATAATATGTTCAGCCTGCAGTGCAAGAAGAATTTCTTGGTACCATTCCACATAAGTAGGAGTAGCCTGGTCACACCAGTGTCGAATAATAACCTTCTTGGCACAGACCATTATTAAAGCCATATGTGGTTTCTGGTTACCAAGTAAAGTTTTAGCAAAATCTCCCAAAATACAAATCTGGGGGCTAAAAGCCTGGTCAGGCCCCAAAAGGGGGTCTAACTGATAGCTTATATCATCCCAAAAGGCCTGACCTTTTCACAGGTCCAGAGGATGTGAAACAATGACCCCCATTCCTTCTGACATCTAGTGCATACGTCTGAGGCCAACCTATCCATTCTGTGAGGTTTAATTGGGGTGTAAAACATATTGTGCGAAATCTGAAACTGCATAAAGTGGTACCTATCCCATTTGATATATTTGTAAACCCCTTTCCAGATGTGGGACCAGTCACAAGAGTTCTCCTGGGGGAAGGACCTGGTCTCAAGAGTAAAAGAATGCATGCTTCTTTTCAGCAAGGAAGTTCTACAGCCATGTATGAAAGAAGGCTATAGCATGTGAGGTAGGAGTGGCAGACAACAAGGGAAGCATCGTATTGCCATACTCTCCAGACCAGACACCAGTACCAAAATATTGAAACAACATGTACTTAAGTTGTAGATATTTGAAGCACATGGATGTGGTGCAGCTAAATTTCTGTTGAGCTTCTTTAAAAATAATAAGTTTGTTAGCAGATAATAATTGATCAACTGAAAGGAATTCTAAAGAGGGCCAGGTCGTCTTGGTCAATGTCTTCCCAGCAATCCTTAGTTTCTGGTATTCAAGGATAGGCTGTGTAATGTCATGATAGGGGTCTAAAGCTAGCAGTTGATACAACTGGTAATGGGCATGGAGCGAGTAACCAACAGGGGTGTCCCCCAGAAGGGCAGGGATCCTCTTGAAGGGAACATACAGCAAGGTACAAGGATGCAAACCAAACTGGTTACACATGGGACACTCACTGTCCAGCCATTGGGGAATGTAGGCAGAGTCCAGGCCCCCAGGGGTAGGATGAAGCCAGAGGGAGAATCAGGAGCAATGTATAGCCAGGTAATAAAGACAGACATTAGGAACCTTTAACCCACCAGCCTCTTTAGATCTCATTAGCTTTGCCAAGGTTCTCTGAGGATGCTTCCCCTGCCAAAGGAAATGAGAGAAGATTCTGTTAACCTGGAGAAACCATGCCTTGGGTAGGGCCAGGCTGAGCTTGAGGAAGGGATATAGAATACATGGGAGAACATTCATTTTAAGAATGCTCACATGGCCTCATGGAGACAGAGGTAACAAAGACCAATGATTAAGGTAGTTTTGAATTTGGACAAGCACTTGGTCCAGATTATATTTTTTAAGCATAGACAAATGAGTACTAAGATACAGCCCCAAATATTTTAGTGTGTCTTTGACCCAAAGAAGACCCAGGTGCTCCATACTAGCACAATGGTTGCAGTATTTAAGGGCAGAAGTTCCATTATTGACAGATTCAGTTTGTGGTTGGAAATAGTGCTGAAGGGGGTTATGATGTCCAACACTTCTGGTATGGAAGTGGAAGGGGACAAACTATGTAAAATAATGTCATCTGCATAAACATGCAACTTATATTGTGAGGGGGCCTAAGGTTATATCCTGAACTTGTGGGCAGAGATTAATTTTCCTAATCAGGAGTACAAGATATAAGTTAAACAAAAATGGAGACAAGGTAGACCCTTGGTGAATTCCTTGCTGCAAGGGGAAGGGATCGGACAGGATCCTGTTACAAAAAATATGACCCATGGGGTTAGTGTAGAGGACCTTGAGCCATCTAATAAATTCAAAAGGGAGGCCATATCTATGGAGCAGGTGGAACAAGTAATCCCAGGACACCCGATCGAAAGCCTTCTCCGCATCCAGGGAGGCCAGAATGGATGGTATAGAGGAGTCTCTGGATGCAGAGATAATATGCAGGATTTTCTGGGTAAGATCTGCAGACAATCTGCCTGAGACAAATCCCACCTGCTCCCTACTAAGAAGACACTCCCATACAGAGTTCAACCTGGTGGCTAAAATGTTTGCTAGGATTTTCAGATCTACATTAATTAAAGATATATATCTGTAATTAGTCACTGATAAGGGATCTCGACCGGGTTTAGGCAGGACCACTATGACAGCCACTGTGAGGGAGGCATCTGAAAGGCCATGCAAGAAAATATACTGGAATAGATCAAGGAGATATGGTGCCAGCAAGTCCCTAAATTTCTGATAGAAATTTGCAGAAAAGCCATCCAGGCCAAGAGATTTGTCCGGGGTTAAAGCATCAATCACTGTATTCACTTCCTCCACAGTCAAAGGAGCCTTCAACAAGGCAACCTGAGCTTGACCTAGCACAGGTGATTCCAGATCCTGAAGAAAGGCATCTAAGGCAGGAAGGTCGAAAGAGTTTGGGAAGCTGTATAGAGAGAGAGCGATAGAAAACCTGAAACTGTGAAACAATATCTTTAGGGGAAGTAAGTAAATGGCTGGAATCTGATTGAATGGATGGAATAATCCGGTCCACTTTCTGACTACACAAGCGCAAGGCAAGAAGCTTCCCAGCTTTCTCCCCTTGATCGAAAATATCGGGCTCTGGTTCTCAGGCGATGTTCCGCCTTCTCTCCAAGAAAGGCATTATATTTCACTCAAAGGGCCTCAAAGCATTCCTGATCCACTGTTGAGTTAAGGGAAAGAAATTCAGAAATAAATTGCTGTAGCCTCTAAACTAGTTCTGGGAGTTTTAATAATTGGTTATTAAAATGCCATGCCTTATCCCCGTATCAGAGATGGAGCCAGATTGACCTGTAAAAGGGCTGGATGATAATCAGATAGTACCTTAGCATTATAATAGCTCAAAACAACCCCGATAGGGCTTCGGTACTCAGTAAAAAGAAATCAATACGGGAGAAGGAGTCATGTAGGATGGAGTAGAAACAGTACTCTTTTGAATCAGGATGCATGATTCTCCAGGTATCTATAATTCCTAACAAATCCATAAGGTCTTGCAGACCAAATTGATCGGAGTAAGGGATTGACTACATCTTGATGTCATATCCAAATCATTGTCCAACACCATGTTCCAGTACCCAGCAAGTATCATAGGAAGAGAGGCCCTCTGGGACAAAATGGGGGATCTGGGAAAAGAAGGAAGGGTCTTCCATGTTAGATTCTTAAACTGATCCTAGAGTCACCTGCAAATTCCCCAGCAGTGCCCTCACAAAGATAAATCTGCCTTGGGGGACAGTAACCTCCTGAAGAAGATTGAATGGGGCAGTTCTGGATACCAGGATAGCCACACCTTGCTTACAGGAGTCTATTCCAGAACCAAACACCTGGCCAACCCATGAACGTCAGAGAGACATTACCTGTGCTGTGGGGGAGGTGGGTTTCTTGTAAAAAGGCCACATCCACCTGCAGCTTATGAAGATGCAGTAGGATTTTGACACGCTTTTTTGGTGATTGGGCTTCCTTGATATTCCATGAGCAATATCTGAAGTTATGTGCCATAATAAATAGGATATACAACAGGTTTCAGAGGAAAACATATGTTCTATAGGAAGAACTCAGTACTGCATACCACACACCTACCAGCTTCCGGAGATAACCCCCAACCTCCCTCCTTTCATCCCTCCCTACCCACCACAATCTTATAACCAGTAGCCAATACATGAAACAACAATTTGACCAGTTGAAATCTTAAAATCCTGCCTCCCACCCCAACCCCTTCTCCCACCCTGCCACCCACCCCACAACCTATAGAACAAAACCCCAACAATTGATCCCCAATAATCCCTTCCCACCATATACCAAAGAATGAACAACAAGAATATGAACGGCAATAACAATGACAAAACTCTCAAGGTAACCTCTCCTACCCCCTAAAAGGTTGAACAGGTGCATGAAACTCTCACCAACCATGGTGCCATATCCATCCACTCAGTCCTCCCTCAACAAATCAATACAACAATATGCATTCTACCAACCATACATAGCTAACCCCAATTATGAATACAAACTATAAGCTTGTCAAGGTTAGGACAGTGTAAAACAGCCCTGAAAAATTAATAAAAATAAAAATAACAATTAATATACATTGCCAATTCGGTGACAGAAGTAAAGAATTGTAAATCCATATCTTCAGGGTGGTCAATCATCCGAATAAATAGTCCTGCATTAATGGCATTAAAGTGTAACAATTGTCAGGTAGACCTGGGGTCATAGCACAGTTGGGGTCCTCTCTCCAGTTAAGAAAAAGAACAGAGATGGGGACCACCCGTGCAAAAGCCCAATAGGAGTCGCTCACCCATCCGGGGATCAAGAGGTGCCTGGCACAGGCCAGAGATGGCAGTCTTGCACATTTCAAGGATATCCATTACTCTCTACCATTCTCCTGAGCAAAAGTACCTAATAAACAATCTACATGAGTGATGGCAGACGAGCACATTGTACGTAGCAGGGCACAGTCAAGGACTGAAAATTCCACCAGTGTCCATTGTATCTCAACTCGAGAATAATAGTTGGGTAATAGCATAACAACCAAGGAGTAGTCCGATGAGGTAGAAACTAATTGTCTCTTTCCAGAAAAAGAAAAAAATCTCTGAATGGAAGCTGAAGGTATTGTTGCTCCAACTAATGGCGGAAAGGCAAGATGGCAGCAATAAAATGTTAGAATGGGAGCAAAGAAAAACATGAACTGCCCCAAGTCCAGTGTTGTGGCATAGTGTCCATGACAAAACAAGGGGGAACGCCAAACATATGAGGTGGTGGGGCCAACATGTACACAGATGCCCCCACAAAAAAAAGATCCAAATGGGGTGAGGGAATAGCTAAGAGACTTGAAGAAGCACATAAAGACTAAGGAAACACTCACCCTGAAACAAGCACATCGGGAGAATATTTCCATAGCCTACAGTCTAGGGAGGCATCAGACAAACACAAAGCACTCTCAGCACAGGAAAAGCAAAGCTTCAGAGAAAGAGGTCATCCTTATTTCTCCTGGAGATTTTATATAGTCCACTGCAGAATCTCCATCTAGGCCAGTGAAATAATACCCAAGAGGCACACAGTATTCACCGGTCCTTGAAAAGATCAGATCAGAGAGCAGATCTTTTAGGTCTTGAGTGACACTTTCCACTGTATCAAATGAATACCACTTATTCTCGAGTAATACCTGAAAGCACGCAGGATATAACATCTTGAATTTAATCCCTGCAACAATTAGCTTGGCCACCATGGGATGGAATGCGCACTCTTCTGGCAGATTGCTGCTGGGAGATCCTGGGCTAACTGGAGTTTGTTACCTTGCCACAGTATTTCCTTCAAGTCCCGTGTCTTTTGGAGGATATATTGCTTGTCTAAAAAGTTCAGCAGCTTAAGGAAGAAGGGACGAGGAGGGGAGCCAGCCAGAGGTTTGGGGCATAACGAATGATGTGCTTATTCTACAACATAACCAGGGCCATTGGGAGAGGGGGCCAGATACCCTTTCCAGGAGCTTCTGAGTGAAGAGAATCAGTGTGACACCTTTCTCATCCTCTGGCAGCCCCAAAATAATGAAGTTATTGCGGTGGCTTCTTCCTTCCAGGTCCTCTACAGTAGTAGCCACAGACATTGCCAGCTATTTCCCGAAATTTCTGTGATATTTCAGGAGAAATAACCTGCTTTCTGCATTACCACAGTAGGGGCAGCAGAGAGAAACTCTTTAGAAATTTCACGAAATATCTGGATATAGCTGGCAGTGTCTGTGGCTGCTACTGTAGTTTGTCCTCTAGCGTATGGATTCTGTGCCACATTTGAGTGTTGTCAGAGTCTGTATGCGCCTGCCACTTCTCTAGGGATTGAGTATGGGCTTCATCATCTCCGACTCTTCTGCCCATGTGGTTGAGGTCCCCTCTCAGTGATTTGAGCTGCTTAGTTATCTCTTTGAGGGATTCTCTGAAGGGTTCCAGTTCCATAAGGAAAGCTCTTCTGGGGGAGGTAGACATCATGGTAGAGGTAGCAGGTCAGCCGGAGCCTGAGCCCTGGCCTTTGGCATGTTTGACCTATGTGTGTGGTGGGGTATGCCTCGGAGGAGCTTGCCATATCTCCGCCTCTGACATCGTCTTGAAATGTGAGTTGAAAACTGGCAGAAGTACTCCGAATGTCCAGAAGAATCAGACTCGGCAAAAAGAAAGGTAGAAATACCAATTTTAGTTTAACTTTTATGTGATTTAGAGCGGAGGAGAAGAGAGGGTCAGAGGAGAGCTGCTACTGGGATGAGAGCATCACGTGACTCCCAGAAGCCAGATTTCTGAGTTTAAAAATAGGGTTTCTTGGGCTGCTAGGTCAGTGCATGGGAGGAGGTGTTCCCTTGTAGCAGGAGTTCTGCTGAAGGCTCCACATTAGCTAAATAAAGTGGAGTAAACCTAATTACCTTGTGGGTAGCCATTTATTATCCTTATAGCAGTGATGATTAAGCTGTACTAGCAGATTACGCAGAGATCAAGAACTGGCCTTGAAGTGGAGACACCAGACTGAACAGAGTGAGTCAGCAACACTACAGACAGGGACCCTGGTGTTCTGCGGCAGTATTTTCTGATTTCTGCGGCATGATTTATTCATTTCTCTGGCAGAATGCAGTCCTGTCATTGGCTAAATATGATGTAATGTCATCGATGACATCATATGCTGAGCATAGAGGAGGGTCTTCAGGATAAACGAGGTGGGAAAGAAAGCCTGACACTATGGAAAAACAGTATATTTATATGAAAATTCACCAAAAACAATGAATTCTTCGGCACTATATATATTCTACGGCATGATGCAAATTCTGTGGCAAATTTCGCAACTGCAGAACCCCAGAATTCCAGGGGCCTTGACTACAGAGGAAACATAGAAACATAGACAATGAGGACAAAAGAAGAGCAAGAGTCTATCCAGTCTGCCTGAGGTCCCTATTTAGCCCTGGGATCTACTGTCCCTCCAGGATCCTAGCCCTCCCTATCCTTCCCCCCATTCCCCTTACAGTTTCTGCCATCTAAGGCAACCACTATACCCTTCATTCTATCCCAACTGTGTTTGAATCTACCAACAGTTTTAGCACTCACCACTTCAGCAGGCAGGATGTTCCATGGCTCCATCCTTTCTTTAAAATACTACTTCTTGTACCTTCTGAGCCTCCCTCCTGTCAGTTTCCACTTCTGTCCTCGTGACCTTGAACATATATTCAAGCTAAATATTTCCCTGCAGTTCACCTTATTAATTCTTTTTAGGAACTTCAAATCAAATCAAATTTTATTTTTATAGCACCTTTCAAAACCAAGGCGCTGTACATAAAATCAGATAAAAACAAATATAAATATAAGTTAAAAACAGGAACAATAAAAGCAGATTAGCGATAGGGAAGGCTAAATTAAATAAATAAGTTTTTAACTCAATTTTAAACCTATCGACGGTCAGGCATTCTCTTAACCAACGAGATAGAGAATTCCACATGGTTGGAGCTGAAAAAGAAAAAGCACGGGCACCAGATCTGTCTACAATCGCACCCTGGGAATCTCTTGCAATCCCTCATCGCAGATTGGAGAGGATGGAGGGGGCAGTAGGGTACCAGGAGGTCTTGCAGGTAACCAGGTCCCTGATCATGTAGGGCTTTAAAGATTAGCAAGCCAACTTTAAAGTGATCCATCACTGAACAGGCAGCCAGTGCAGCTCACGGAGCACAGGTGTAATATGACTGGACCAGGAGGTCCCAGTCATGAGCCTGGCTGCCACATTCTGCACCAGCTGCAAGTGGTGGATATCAACCCTGATAATCCTAGGTAGAGGAATTGCAGTAATCAAGGTGGGTAGTGACAAAGGCATGGACCAATGTTGGGAGATCATCAGGAGGAACCAAGTGTTTCACCTGGGTGATATTCCTCAGATGGTAAAAGAGGATTTGATGACGGCCAACAGCTAGGATTTTAGTGTCAGACCATCATCAAAATAACACCCAGGTTACGCACCTGATTTGAGGTAGTGAGTGATATGCCATCAAGTAATAACCCTGATGGCTGTCCAAGCCCCAAACCCGCCCTGAATGACCAGGGTCCACTACCAACACTTCAGTCTTATCTGGATTCAGTCTCAGCCAGCTGGTACTCATCCAAGTTCTGATCTTGGTAAGGCAATTATTTAGACGGAGAGTGCATCATTCTGTCTGGGTAGAAAGGACATATACAGCTGAGTATCATCTGCATAGCAGTGAAAACTCAGACTGTATCACCCTGATGATATCTCCCCAATGGCAGCATGTATGCACCTGCAAACAACATGGGGCCAAGAAGCCAGGCCCTGCAGCACCCTGGGGCAGGTGGTGGCGCCAGAGGAATAAATTCCAGTGGCAACTCTCAAGACCTGCCTGTGAGGAATGAGTGAAACCATTTGAGGACTGTACCAGACAGCCCACAAAGAAGACTAGGCACTCCAACAACACATCATGGTCTACAGTGTCAAATGCAGCAGAGAGATCAAGAAGGACCAGAATGGTATGTACCTTTCGATCTCTAGCCATTAGGAGGTCATTCAATACCCAGACAAGTGCAGTCTCTGTGCTATGCTTCTTCCTAAAACCTGACTGCACAGTATCATAGACATTGTGAGTTGTAAGGTGATCGTCCAGTTGCAGCACAACTACCTTTTCAATAACCTTACCAATAAATGGCAGGTTAGAGATAGGCCGGTAGTGAACTAGACAATTTGGATCCAAAGAGGATTTCTTAAGGAGTGCTCAAACGACCACCTCCTTGAGGGGGTCTGGGAATACCCCCCTCTCCAAGGACTTCCAGACAATTTCCGCAAGGATCGGGCAGATAACATCTACACATCTCACTAAAAGGGGTGTAGGGCCCGGATTCAAACTACAACTGGTTGGGCGCAATGTTTGGACGATCTTCACAATGTCCATGAATTCTGGCTGGCAGAAATCTGACCAGACAGACTGAGTGCATGCCACTTCCTGCCGAGCTCTACAATCCCTCATAGGAGAGGTCGGGCCAATGCCAGACCTGATGCTGGAAACCATATCTGCGAAGAATTGAGCAAACTCCTCACATTTCTGGGCTGGAGACAGACTAGATTGCACAGTCTGTCAACAGTCTGGAAAAGCTGAGCCAGTCGATTCTGCATAGCAGAAATCTCCCTGGACAGGAATTCTGTCTTCTTACGGGTGATTTCTGATTGATAGCCATCACAATGTGCCATCAACCTAAGCCTGTCAGCATCAAGGCCAGACTTCTGCTAGGCTCTCTCCATCCTTTGACCAACTCTCCTCAACTCCTTCAAGGACCCATCAAACCAAGGGCTCCTTGGGTGACGGGTGAGAGGCCAAACACGAACAGGAGCAATCTTGTCCAGGGCATCTCCCACAGCCTTATTATAGGCTAATACAAGATCACCTGGACTCATGCATTCACCCAACAAACCCAATAGGTCCAGCACCACTGATAGGCTACTGGGGGTAATTCCCCTTAAAGGGCAGTACTAAACCATCTCTGTAGGGGCAGACCTATTGGGGGGGCCCTGAAACTGAACCTTATGGTGTGATGGTCAGATCAGCTGGCTGGTTCCACCCCCAAGTCAACTAGCTCCATAACCAAAAGGAAGATCAAATCTAGCGAGTGACCCCCTACATGGGTCAATGAAGTAACTACCTGTGTAAGGCCCAGCATCGTCATCAGCTGGAGGAGATTTTGGCCAAAATGCAAGAATTCATTGTTGACCCAGGCATTGAAGTCCCCCAGAACTATCCATCTGGGGGGACCTCAACACCATGTCGACGATGAAGTCCGCTATCTCCTGTAGGACTTCTCCACCATCTCCTGGTGGACGGTAGATGAGGAGTATCCCACAACCTACGCCCTCGCCCAGGATATTCTTGAAGGATCTAGTACATCCCAATGGCACATCCACAAGGCCCAGCTCAGTCTTAAATATAATGGCCACACCTGCCCCTATGATCCAACCTTCAGCGGTGTATCACTGAGAACCCAGCTGGAACTGCAAAGGCCAATATAGGGCCTGCATTTTTGTCCAGCCAAGTCTCGGTGATGCAAGCCAGATCAGTTGTTCCAACAAGATCAGCTATAATAGCTGTCTTGTTCTTAATAGATCTGGCATTACATACCACCGCCCAGGTGAGATGAGCTGTCGGGGAAGACCTCGGCACCTGCCCGTTAACTTGAAGATCTCTATCGTATCTCCTCTCTCCCTTCTTGTCTCCAGTGAGTGCATGTTCAGTGCCTTGAAGCTCTCTTCACAAGACCTGCCCTGTTGGCCCAGATTCATTTTTGTTACCCCACAAAGTACCATCTCCAGCCTATCTCCATCCTCCTGAGGTGAGGACTCCAGACCTGAGTACAGTACTCCAGGTGTGGCCTCACTAAAGATCTATATAGGGAAAATATTACCTCTTCTCTTCTGCTGTCAATACCCCTCTGGATACATCCCAGCATCCTACTCACTTTGCTGTATTTCTTGTAGCACTGGCTCAATTGTTTGTGGGAGTCACTGATGATAATTCCAAGGTCCTGTTCCTTAGCCATAGTGCTAACTCTCACCCCACCATCCAGTACTTTGTTCTGGGATTCTTGTTCCTTAGATACATTGCACTGTACTTTTTTGGTGTTTCATTTCAACTGTCGAACCTATGACCACCACTCTAGCTTTCATACATCACTCTGCATTTCCCTGATTCCCTCATCACTATCCACCCTCCCACAAAGCTTAGTGTCATCTGTGAAGAGGCACAGCCTGCCCTGGATAACCTCACCAATGTCGCTAATGAACATATTAAAGAGGACCGGTCCCCAAACAGATCCCTGTAGTTCCCCACTCATGACCATCCTCTCTGCTGACTTGACCCCATTGACTACAACCTCTGTTGCATCCTCTTTAGCCAGTTACCTACCCAGTTTACTATGACCTTAGCTGCACCCAGATCCTCCCCTTTTTTCAGCAAGTGTCTGTTAGGCACTGAGTTGAAAGCCTTGCTGAAGTTTAAGTAGAGCAAATCACAGGGTGGCCCCTATCCAAGTTCCTCATCACCTAGTCAAAGAAAACTATTGGATTAGTTTCACAAGACCTCCCTGCCACAAATCCATAATGTTTACTATCCTGGAGCCTCTTGCTCTCCTAGCAGTCCATGAGGTCCTCTTTGACCAGTGACTTCACTGGCTTCACTACAATATAGGTAAGACTGACAGGTCTGTAGTTCCCCACATGTTCCTTGTCTCTCCCTTCCCCCCCCATGGCGTGCAACTATGTCCACCACTCTCCAATCCTTGGGAACTACTCCTGTCCTTAGAGAGGTTAGGTAGAACTGTGAAAGTCCCTAGCTGTAGAATAAACCTACTAGGGGTTCAGCCAGTTCCAAACAGTAAGTGAGGATCCATAACAGCAACCATTAAACATCAACAATATATGAAAATTGGAAATGCTAGAAGGAAAAAGGTTGATGGTTCATTGTGTTTACTCCTGCCATTAAGGCAGCTTGAGTAGTCATAGTTATGAGAAATAATTGTAGCTATTGTGACCAGTGAGCACCAACTTGTGGGCTATACAGCTTGTAAAAGAACACCCCCAGTCATCTGCAGGGTGATGCCCAGGACCCTCCTTTTCTAGTGGTGATGCTCAATGGAAGGGATCCCTCACCCTGACATTTATATTTGCTCCAGGATCCTGGCATTATAGTGGTGATACTGGGTTCAAATATAGTGTCCTTCGCATCCAATAACCACAGTAGACTGTACTTTATAGGAATGTTTATGTAGTAATAAACTATAGCAAGTTCATCAATATGTACAGCAAGGTCAAGAACTTATTTCATTCACATGTGAGGAGGAAAATCTGCAGTATTTTTGGTTACTTCTTCACAACTGCAAACATTATTAGAGAATAGCTCTACCAGCACTTGCATCTCCTTGCAACAAATGTTGGAAAATGATTCCACCAACTATCACATCTCATTTCAGCAGATTTATGAGAATGGCTTCCCATCAGCAGTCACCACTGTAAGACAGCAAGCATCAACAGTATGGCAGGCAAGACTCTGTGTCTTGGATTGTATGATTCATCTACCCACTCCTACACATATATCTGCTCATCTTAGCAGGCAGTCAAATGTTAAGTCCATCCCTATATGGGACAATCAGACTGTCTCTCTGTTTCAGTCAGAATTTGTATCATACAAACCTGTGCCTCTCAGTTCTCCCTCCTTTGGGCATAAGGCTGTAAAAGCCAGGCAAACATAAACATATACAGTATCACACAATAGAAGTAAAGCAACTGAGCTTTGATACTTTGCTGACTGGCAACAACATCCTATTTCCATTTCTAAATCAGAGAAGTTTGGCTGGCTTCAAAGCATTTTATGTGATCATATAGAACTGATTTTCACATCTGTTTAATGCAGACTTAGGCTATGAAGGCCTACAGCTAGAGTACCTGTCTCCTGCTAGCTCCCACCCCATTAGCGCTTCCCTTGGACACCAGAAGCAATCTGGAGATGCAGCATCTCGTTTCTGTTCAGACGCACCTGTTTCTCCAGGCACTCTGGCTGGTGAGTTTATGAGCCTCTTCTTTGGCACAGGCACCATTCCATTTTAGCTTCACACCTGGGTCTCCCTCTGAGCTTCAGGGACCATCCTCGGGACAGCAGATCATCAGGATGTTCACCTTGGAGGGGATCCCCCAGTGGTCTTTTATCCCTCTCAGTGGTCCTACTACATACTGGGGTTCTCTAAGGGCAGTAAAAAGAAGAAATAGATTCAAGCCTTTCTTGGATTACTGCTATTCTGGCAGCTCCCAAACACTGTCTTCATCTTTGGTTTCCCTTTCTGTCCCCACTTTTCTCATGTCAAAAATGATCTTACTTACTGCATATATCCCTTCCTACACTCTAAACTCCGTCCATCCCCATTAACCCTCAAGACTGTGGCACAGAGTTTTCCAGTCTCAGGAAAGACATGAGCGGTGAACAACTCCCACTCCCTACCAGTAGGAGGGGGTTGTTACACTATTATTTAATGGGAAATGAAATCAATACATTTCATGGACTTTAACACTATGGAAAGGGGAAACTACCAGTGGGGTTAACTCTGTTAACTTAAGACCAAGTGGTTTTCTTGTCCCTTCCAGGCACACTCATTCTACTACAACATACATTCTTCATTACCCTACCTCCCCAGTAAATTACATATGCTATTACCTGTAATAAACAGAGGTCTTATGTGATGTAGGTGACTCAAAAAGAGTGCCAACAACGAGTGATCCCAAAATCACAGACAGTAAAAACAGAGATGTACAGCACAGTGACTGCTGCAAACAGCAATGGTTACTTAGTTTCTCTGCTGGGGCAATATACATAAAATGTTTATATGGGAGGGGCTATGGCCCCTGCACTCTCCATAATAAATATAACCAACTCTGGGGCGGTGGACACAGGGGGAAAAGAGAATACTCGGGAGGGGGGCTATGGGGGGCACCTGCTGGCGGGAGGGACACAGGGCAAGAGAGAAAACTTGGGAGAGAGGCTACAGGGGAGGGCAACCTGTGGCTGGGATGCAATGGGAAAATGGAACTTAAAAAATATAGATTGCTTTTACGGCCCCCCAAAAACAATTACCACTGTAAGACCCAAACTCAGGTTCACCATATCCAGAGACGGTGTTTTAATCCACTATACCACATGGCCGGCTGGAAACCACCTGGCCCAACACATCCTAATGCAGTAATACTGCAAGTATACCTCACTGACACATTCGCTGTATACTACTTTCACCAGATTTTAACACTCGCTATTACTACCAGCGGTCAAACTGAGTGGCTCAAATTGTGTCACTCAGTTTGACTCACCCACATTATGTGATACCATAAACTGATCCAGCTCACGCTAAAAAAAAATATATTCCCCACCTCCATTGCTTCCTTTGGGAACTTGTCACATAGTTGTTCCACTCCCTAGGTGAAAAAATGTTTTCCCACAAAAAATCTTACCCCCAACCTAGGGCGAACCCTCTTGTTCTGCTGCCCTAAACAAGCTAACATAGGTTCCCCTTAACCACCTTATCTTTAAAAACTAACATTTATTTCCTTAGCCTTGCTTTTTTTCTTAAGAAAAATGTATCCAGTCTGTCAAAATGTAACCCATAGCTTAACCTTTCCATTCCCTTAATCATCTGAATTGCCATCTGCTTCACTCTCTCAACTGCCATACTATCCATTGTATTCTATGGTGACAGGCTTTGCACTCAGTACTACAAGGTCAGCTGAGTCTATTTTGGAGACTGCAGAAAAATAAAATTAAATAAAATACTTTTCAGGTTTTCTGTTGAAGCTGGTGACTGTTTAATTAACTTCAGAATGTTCATTCCATGAACTGTGACCTGGGCTGTCCATTAACAGATTGAGTTCATTTGGAAGATAACTGGATTAACATAGGTTAATGTTCAAATTGCCCACAGGCATAACATAAGATAATAGTTGCTTAAGGCTTTGGATAGAGACATCTGGAGGTAAAACAAACTGGAAACAGAAGAAGGCTTATCTATGCCCAGTAATAATAATAGATCGAATTATTGTTTTGACCTAGACAGCGTCATGGTTTGGAACAGGCAAATTGTGTCTGTCTTTGGGAAAGAGTTACTATAATAAGAACACCCCAACACTATAGGCAGCAGACTGAGAGAGTTTGCCTGGAACAAAAGCTTTTGCTCAAAACAAACTGTGATCTGCCCTTTCATCTGTAGTTGGGGATCCAGTTCTTATAGTATATTGGAAACCTGTTTTGTAATACAAAGCAGTTTGCTATGCACTGCAAAGTCAGGGCTTGTGCGCATGCTAATGAAAGGTGGAATCAGAACACCATTCTCAACATGGTACTAAGAATTCAGAGGTGATGGGTAGGGTGGCAGTCAGAAAACCATTATGGTCCAGTGACCACAATTCCAGGTGGTTTGAACTGATGAGGGTGGAACACTGGTCCCCCTCTAGAGGTAGTGGTTATGGACCTTATAGGAGCAGAGTTCTGCCAGCTGTGGGAAAGGGTCAGGAAAACTTGGTGGGTATAGACCAGATCAATGGTGCAGAGGGAAAGTGGGGAATAATTAAGTGGGCAGTTCTAGAGGTGACAGACTCTTGTGCAAGAAAGGTCAACAAAAGAAACAAGTAAAAAAGACCGGTCTGGTTTTCAGAAGAGATAAGGGAAACTGTGAGAGTGAAAATGAAGACCTTCATAAGGTACAAGGAGAATAAGTTGGAGGAAGAATTGGAGGAATACCAGATCAAGCTACAAAAGGTGAATATGGTGGGAAGGAGGGCAAAGGCAGACACAGAACTGAGGTCTGCTAAGGGTGTGTGAAGGAGGGAGGAAAAATAATTCTTTAGACACACTTAGGGAACAAGAAAAGCAAGGCGGGCGTAGCCAAGCCAGCAAGCATTATGACGCTTGATCCCAGAGCTCTGAACCCATCTGTTTAAATTTTTCAGCTATCCCCTCATCTCGAGTTTATTTAAATTTTTCTGGCTGCTCAGGAGTCCCTAATGGCATCAAACTCCAAATCAATGAAAAAACAGACACAGGTCTCTTCCAAAAATGTGAGAGAACCGCAGAGCTTACCAGGTCTGTAACACCTGTAACTCGGGCCACATCCAAGATGGCAACAGATGCTGTGTTGAGTGAAGTAACCCAGGGGATCCTACTAAAGCAATGTTGGCCGCAAATCTGGAGGCTTTATTCAATAATCTTAAATATGAGCTAAAAACCCAGATGAAATCCAGCTTCACCAACATTAATGTCCAGCTCACGCACTTATAACTTACCATCAATGGCATGGGGGAGAAGCTGGAGACCTATGAAGAATGATTAACAGAGCTGGAGGCCAGAGTGAGACAGAGTGAAGACGCTGCAAATTGAGTGGATCCCCTACTGCAGCAGGCACTGAAAGAGATCAAGACGTTAAAGGCGACCCTCGATGATCACAAGACTCAGGAGTGCGGTGCAACGTGTGGGTACTTGGCCTCCCAGAGGATACTGAGGGGAAGGACTATGCTGCCTTCATGCAGAACTGGCTGGAGAAAAATCTGCCCTTGCCAGAAAATACATCACTTGAGATACAAAGGGCACATAGTTCACCAGGGAAAAGACCCGGCCCTAATGAACGTCCAAAACACCTGTTAATAAAATTTTTATGATACCAGGGCCAGCAGAAAGTTCTAGCTGCAGCCCAGAAGGTAGACTACATAACGGTGGATGGGAGCAGGGTCAGCCCTTTTCCAGATTTCTCCTGAAAGCTGCAACAAGAAAGAAAAGCGTTCCACAAGGTTAAGCAAAAGTTGCACACCCTTAATTATCCTTTCTCCCTGGTCTACCCTGCAGGACTGTTGATAAGAGTACCTGACAGATGTACAAGGCCTTCATGGATCCTAAGGTGGCCCTCCAGTATGTCAGCACAGAGTTGGAGCCCTGAGGATCCTTGGATGGCAGGCTGAAGTGTTCTATAGCTACTTAAACTCACTGGACATGCAAGTTATCTCTTTACATCAGATATACCTGGGAACTGCAGGGGGTTGGGGGGTGATACCGGTCCCATAATGGGCATAGCCCAGCCTATAAGGGCAGGGTTGGGAGGACCCCTCCTCCCCCTCCATCTCATCCCATGAGAAGCAACTCAAATTCCAGTCTGGTGACATGGGGGCCCAGGCTTCCCCTTATGGAAGCATGGTGCAATCCCGATACCCCCATAGTGGCACAGCTATGGAGCAGCCTGCAATCCCGACTGAAAATACAGTGTAGCTCCACACACTCGACATGCCCCACAGCATCAGCAGGTGCGCTGGCGACTACAAAGTGGAACACCACCTGCACTCACTGGTCGCAGAAACCTGCTGAGGAATGGAAGCGGAGTATGTCGACAGCACTAAGGGCCACAGGCTGCTGGTGGCAGAGGGACATGCCTACCAGAGAGAGAGAACCCGTGGCAAGTGCACATATTGGAAGTGCTGCGAGTACACAGCCAGCGGATGCAGGGGCTGGGTGATAACCATGGCTGGGGGCCCACCAACACTGACGGGCACACAACCATGTGCCGGACATCACAGCTGTAGGTGTCTGCAGAGTCCATGCAGCAGTATGGCAAAGAGCAAGGGACACCATTGAACGCAGCCAGCAAATCATCGTGGCATGCTGCTTGATGGTCAGCGAGGATGTGGGAGGGAGCCTACCATTGGTACCCCTCCTGAAGAGATCAGCACAGCATGTCAGGAGAAGCATGAGGAGGGCACCCATGGATTCACGAACACTGGCCGACCTAATTATCCCAGAGGAGTACAGCAGGAGCCATGGTGATGAGCCATATCTGCTCCATGACTCTGGGTAGGGGAAGGGGGCCAGCAGCGAGTACAGGTTCCTGCTCTTCATCACCACTAGGAACCTTGAGTTCTTGGTCTGCAGTCCAGCCTGGCTAGGAGATGGTATGCTTAAGTGCTGCCCCAGGCTGTTCACCCAGCTGTACACACTACATGGGGTGGACGGGGCCACTGTGTTGCCCGCTGTGTATGTCCTCTTGTCCAAGAGGACTGTGGCTGCATACCGGCGATGTTTCAAAGGTGTCTGAGCTGTGCCCTGTAGACTGCCCCTACCACATGCTCCTGGACTTTGAGCTTGCAGCACACAGAGCCATCTGGACAGTGCTGCCCCAAATGGAGGTGCATGGGTGCTTTTTCCACCTGTGCCAGTGCGTGTGGCACCGAACTCAGCAGACAGGGGGGCTTGCACACAAGTACAGCATGGACGATGTATGCACCATGCATCGCCGGATGCTGCTCGCCCTCACCTTTGTGCCCCTGGGTGATGTCGGCACCTCCTATGAGGAGCTCCGCAGCTGGGAGTACTTTAGGGAGCATGAAGAGAAGCTGGCCCCATCCTCGACTATTTTGAGGACACCTGGCTGGGCAGACCTATCCGCAGTGGGCACCACTGCAAACTGCTGTTCACCATCCCTGTGTGGAACTGCCATGCCATTGTCCTGGAGGGGATGCCATGGACCAACAATGCCATTGAGGGCTGGCACAGGGCATTTAATGCCCTGTTGGGTGTGGCACACCCCACCATGTGGCAGTTCCTGGATGTCCTGCATGGGCAACAGTGGCTAATGGAGGTTAAGCTGCAGCAGGCATTGTCAGGCCAGGTCATGGGGTGCACCTGACAGTGGTGGCGGGAGAGTGCCTGGAGGATCACGGACCTGGTTGACCAATATAGCACTCATAGCCGCAGGGACTACCTGATGGGGCTGGCACTGAACATCAGCCTGCAGGTGTGAGTCCCAGGGTGCATGGGGGGGTGTTCTGCAGTCTTGCCTGTGCCACCTCTTGCAGACACCTATTGTGCCCTGTTCTGCGCCCTCATGGGGCAGTGTTCTTCATGTGGTCTGTGCACCCCTCACCGGTCTAGTGGCCTCCGCTGCCTCTGTGGTGCCTCTCCGTTGCTCGGGTGCATTGGGGCCATCCCCAAGTTTGTTTCCCTACATCTGTATGTCTCCGCCCAGTCGTTGATTCTGTGGCTCCGGTGTACCCCACCCACCTTCCTTTGCACTGTGCTGCAGCTCGTTGGGTCATCCATGACTTGGGATGTTCACCGCCATGTCCTGCACTGTGGATACCGCTGGTGCTAGTGCTGCAGCATTCTGTGGATGTATGTGTGTCTGTCTATCAGGGTTCCCACTGTGGTGGCTGTGGCGGTGTTTTGTCCATCAGTGTCAGGGGCATTGGGACCATTTGCACCATTTCCATGGTGTCACTGTGGGGGATGTCTGCCAGGATGTTGGCACCCTCCTGTGGTGCTTCCCTGCAATTTGGTTTAGACCAGGCTTGAGGGTACACATTTTTCCTCTAAAGGAGACCAACAAGGCAAATATATTCTGGTAGAGGCTCAAGTAGAGGGGGAAAAAAATAACTCTAGTATCGGTGTAAGGCTCAAACTATGATAATCTAGAATTCTTCCATGGCCTGGTGATGCTGTTGGTGCCATACAGTGATAACCTTTATATAGAGTGCAATTTAAATACATTCCTAGGATCCAGTCAAAAGATCATTCAAGGATCTGGACATACCCCTCCCAAAAGTGTAGCAGTGCTTCAGTTATTGGCACGAGAAAAACCCTGGCAGAAATTTGGTGCGTGTGCACCCAGGCGAGTGGGAATTTTCTACAATTCTCATGCACACAAAATATACACCAGAGTAGATTTAGCACTGGTTTCCTCGGTTTGGGTGCAGATGGTGGTGGCAGCAGATTATGGACCCATAAATATCTTGGATCATGCCCACCTGGTGGTGGAGATACAGCTTAACCCAGACCCCCCACTGACGTATCAGTGATGGCTGGACCCCACCCTTTTAAAATATCCAGCCTACAAAGAACATATTAGCCAGAGTATTAGAGACTTTCTAGATCACAATAAGACAACAGACACGAATGTCTTAACCACTTGGGAAGCCTTGAAGGCTTATCTTCGGGCTGCAACCATTTCATATACATCTTATAAATGGAAATTAGAACAACAGGGTAAGAGAGAGTTAGAATCCTGGGTGGAAACATTGGAGAAGATGATCATGTCAGGCGTGGGTACAATGGTCGCAGAGGAGTTTGGGTGACTTAATGGGAGATGGACTCAGCTATCAGAGCGCCAGATAGAATGTAATGTGCCTGTGAGCAAAGCAGGTACTTATTTTGAAGGTGACAGTGTGGGGCACTGGCTATCTTGGTTAACCAAACACAGAAGCTCTGAAAGGCAAATCCTAGAATTGCAAGTATGGAATGGAAAAATTACTATGGACCAAAAAGAAATAAATGACACATTTAGGGACTACTGACAAACCCTTTATACTTCAGAGGTGCCCTTAAATACAGACCCTGAGGCTCTTTTGCAGAATAGCCCTCCACCGGCCCCTGAATCAGATATGGAAGCAAGACTGTATAGCCCAGTGACCCTGGAGGAGATACAAACAGCTGTCCTGTCCTCCAGTGTTGGTAAAGCACCAGGGTCAGATTGAATTCCATAAGGCATTCTGGGAGGAGTTGTAACAGCTCCTGGGTTTGATGGTCTGGGAGGTCTTGGAAGGTGGATCCTTAATGAAATTCCAACAATCGGCAGTCATTACTGTTCTTCCCAAACCAGTGAAAGATTCAATAAAATCTACTTCCTATTAGTCAATTTCACTTTTAAATGCTGATTATAAAATTATTGCAAAAATATTGGCCCTTAGAATCCAACCAGTTGTGCCTCACCTTATTCATCAAAACCAGAGAGGGTTTGTGAATGGTCGACAGGCAAAACACAATATTAGAAGGTTCCTCAATGTTTTGCAGTGTTGGGAGAATGAGAGAGGTAGAGATGATCGGGGCCTTGTCACACTTGATGCTGAGAAGGCCTTCGATTGGGTTGAATGGCCCTTTATGTTTGAGGTATTGAGCAAACTTGGCCTTGGACCTGAGATTTGATCCTGGATAGGGGTGCTTTATGAATCCTCATATGCCCAGATATTAACAAATGATACTGTAATAGGGTGTGGGATAAGTGACAAAACCAGAGACGAAATTTTCAATTTTTGCTCACATTAACTTCATGTGGACCATTTATTTACCAAAAAAATAAAAATAAATTCAAATTCTTCTTGAGAACTGACTTCAAGAAAATAAAATAAGAAACTTCTTTTCAAAATTACAAAGTAAATAAATCACTATACCAACTGAGCTTCAGTATCCCAACATGAAGTACTGCCACAGAGTGTTACCTGCAAACAAATAGAACCACTATCATCTGTGCAATCCGCCTATCTGTTTGGTTCTCTGCCTTTTTCCTTTTATAATCCTAGAAGGATGACATCATCAGTCACATGATCCACCCCTAACACTAATACATTAAATAAACCAATTATAATACATAAATGTGGGGCATCACACAGACATAATCCTTTATTTCTATAATGTTAATTCAAAACATTAAATATCATACCAAGAGACTAACATAAAAACAGTATTTTAAAATGAATATGAAAGGGCTAATTATGACATAAGTGCCCTCCTACTTTCTCTGACCTCATCTAAAGTTGGGACTATATATAGCCACTAGAGGGCCGCTGGCCCTTAAGAAACACATAGAACGCAAGCACATAGAATGAAGAGGAGTCAGTCCCTTGGTATGTTTAGGCTTTAAATTAAACTAAAGTATTCCTACAGCATGAATTTGAAAAAGAATACATTTTTTTACCCTGTCTCATGTACTTGTATCCGTCTAGGCATTTTTAAAACAGATACAAAACAAAGCAGAAATGAAGCTGTGTACACACGGACTTCATCCGGGCCTCTTCTATTATTATGGGATAAGAAACATTATTATGGGCTGTTCATAATGCCACAGGAAGAAAACCAAACATAATAAAATTAAATTCCTTTTAATTCTAGCCTTCTGCCCTCTTAAAAGAGAAGAGAATTGTAGGACTTAGTTTTCCCCTTTTAAACAGTGGTGGAGCTAGAGGGAGGACTGGGGGGGCAGGCGCCCTTCCTGGCTGCCTCAGTGTGAGTAATGGCACCCCGCCACCATCTTTATTCACTGTTTAGTGCTCATTGTGGAGCCCATGACTGAATGAATGGTAGCCCCTGGCTCCCAAAGACTCCCAAACCTGGCTCCTCCACTGCTTTTTAAACCTCAGAACCCATTTGTTTTATAAAAATATGAATACAGTCAGATGGTTAAAAGCAAGTGTTTTTCACCGGCACAAACTGAGGATTTTGAGAAGAACCAGAGCCTCCCCCTGTTCTTTTAAATAAATAAAAATCACTCGGGTTCTCCTACTGCTGCCTAACACTCAAAGGGAGCAACAGTAAGCCTGCATTTAACATTTAAGCGCAAGGCGCGGTAGCGCTTTCATTTTGGTTTAAAACAAAAACCACAAATCGGAAAATCTTCTACTTATTCAAATATGCCATGAAGGGATATGAGTCTTCAACTCTCACCCAACCAACCTTAGTTCTCAGGGGAACTATAAAATATTATTTTAAACACAGATTTCTTTTTTCTTTATGAAGCGGGGGGTGAAATCTTGATACAGTGCACAATTCTAGAACTGGGGAAAAAAGTATAATGGACTGCTATCATGAACTGCTAGCATAATTTATAACAGAGGCTAGCCTGCATTAAGGGAACTGTGTTTTTAAGTGAACACTTCATGATTTACCTATAGGTAGCTGGTATACACTGCCTACTTTAATTTTGTAAGGAGGATTTGCACACCATGATCGTGGCGCTAGGAACCAAAACCTCTTCCCACTACATGAACATGAAAAGATTAGAAAGAAGGAATATCATGATGGGAGGCCAACCCAGCATGATATAAAATAATAAAGGGACAGTCTAGAACAGAATTACTGCTGCAGTAGATTTGTAAAATGGAAAGGAGACAAGAAGCAGAAAATGTCCAAATTGGGGGGGGGTTGCTTACACTAGCACAGATACCCAGTCTATACCATTTCATTTATATAGAGGAACTAGGCAGGGATGCCCCCTGTCTCCATTGTTATATGTTTTGACCATGGATGTGCAAGCACAGGCCATCAGGAGCAACCCTAAAATTAGAGAGCTGATGGACGGAGGCAGAGAGCATGTAATTTTGCTTTTTGCAGACAATGTCCTTTTATTCATAAGCAATCCAGCAGAGTCTTTTCCAGCCCAGATAGCCCTTTTTCAACAGTATGGCCCACTGTCTGGCCACATAATAAATTGGTCAAAATGCAAGTGGCTCCCAGTAGGGGGAAAGATGGAACCTGTGCAGACTGGGGCAACAATAATTAAGCCCTCTCCATCTATTAAATATTTGGGCATCCAAACCCCAGAAAGCTCTCAATGCTGCGACATCAACTATAAACCCCTTCTGGACAAGATTAAAATGGTTGTGACAGGTGGAGAACACTCCCTCTCTCCTGATTGGCAGAGTAAATTTTGTGAAGACGTCCATTCTATGGGGGTGGGGATAGGCCTTCCAATCTTTATTTATATTACCAGGCAGCTCAAATGGCCTTCCTGATGGACAGACGATGGAGACAGAGAATAAAGGAGTGGGTTCTCCTAGAGGAGGCTATGTATGGGGCCCCTTTGTACATTGCCCTCTTTGCAGCTTCTCAGATCCACAAAGGTGGCGACATTTATAAAGAATTCCTGTACCCGTGCTACAGTTTGGCATGGCTGGGAGCCCATTCCATATTAAAGAACCCTCCCTCATTGTCTCCAGAGTAACTTATTAAGTTCACACTATGGGGTGGTAGGGTACACCAGCCTGCACTTCAGATTGTTTTGGGTCAATGGGCCAGGGGCCTACAAAGACTAGCACAATTAATAGTTGATGGGGAACTTAAACCTTTCAATTGTTGTCAAGAGATATATGGTTTTACCCGAGACATTTGTTTACCTATTTACATGTACAAACGAGAATGCTGGAGAGTGGAAGTACACCAGGTAGTCCACCAGAGCTGAAACGTTAGCCAGTCAAGAGAATCCTCCTTAGGAAGAGAAAAAAGAAACCGGAGCCTTGGCCAGAATTTATGGTGCTTTGCTGGGGAGGGGACTGCCTGACCCCATTAAGGGCATTAAAAAGAAATGGGAGGAGGGTTTGCTTCCTGAATGTCTAATAGTGGGTGACTGGGATCTGATACTGAAAAATGAATGAACTGCTCAAAGAATAATAGATTCAGGGCGATCCACTATAATATGTTGCAGAGGGCATATTTTACTCCCTCTTTAGTGCATAGAATAAACAAGGAGAGCTCGGCATTATGCCCGAAATGCAAAATTCAGGAAGGCACCTTTTTCCATTTTATCTGGGAATGCCTCAAGGGGATTTTAGGGTGACATTGTTAAATTATTAAATACACAGTAGTCGTGATGCACCTAGGCAGGAGGTGCTCCCGGTTTAAATAGTGACAACTGTAATCAGAGAAAAAACAGCACCGTAACCAACGCTCCACAGAGAATATCTCTCGAAACACAATTATTTTTTTTAAAGTTCCTTGTAAAGACTCACCGACTCCTGATAATGCTGTATTTGCAGAACTTGTAATATCTTTTATTTCCAGCAGATAAAATCCAAATAGAGTCACTGTACAAAAGTAGCTACATTTGTACACTGACTCTATTTGGATTTTATCTGCTGGAAATAAAAGATATTGCAAGTTCTGCAAATACAGCATTATTAGGAGTCGGTGAGTCTTTACAAGGAACTTTATAAAAAAAACTAATTGTGTTTCGAGAGATATTCTCAGTGAAGCTTTGGTTACGGTGCTGGTTTTTCTCTGATTTAAATTATTAAATCACGTACTGGAAGCCCGGTTTCTGCTTGACCTAGTGCATTTCTCACTGGGCTTACCAAGATACACTAGAGGGAATTAGGGAAACTCCCCACTGTGGAATATAGGAGTAGTGACAGCAAAGTGATGTATTGCTCAATAATGGGGATCCGATCGGGCACCTAGGCTTGCACAATGGGTCGCTACTTTATTGTAGGCAATGAAACTAGAACATATCCAATATGAAGTACTGGGCCAAGAAAATAAATACCATCAGATATGGGACCCCTTGGAACAGGCCTTGAAACTCAATGGTTACTCATGGCTAGAATAAGAGGAAAAGGAACTTGGCTCGGTAACGGTTTACTATATAGGTTGCCCAATTTAAACAGTATCAGGATAGAGAAGTGGGGATATGAGGTCTGAATGGGAGTTGTGCTGCCCCATTATCCAGGGAATTGCTACTACTAATTGTTGGTGGGTTTTTCACCTTCAGACATTGTCAATGAAATTGTCCTTAAGTGTTTTGGGATAACTTGTCCTCATTCTGTGATTCAGATATGTATCAAACATTGATTTACTATACTTGTCCATATCCAACCTGCTGTGCTATATGTACTGTACTGAAATGAAGAAAATAAAGTTTACAAAAAAAAAAAAAAAGAAAAATTGGGGGGGTTGTCAGACTAGCTGAGGGGAGACGGTAGTGGAAGGTGAAGAGCAGAAGGCCAAAGTCCTAAACAATTACTTCTTCTCAGTATTTACAGTTGAGGATGATGGGCCTCTACTGGAGAGCAGGATCAAGGCAGTCATGGGGGAACAGGAAATGTGAAGGTTAGTGATCATGGCTGAATGGGTGAAAAATGCTTATTAACTGTCTGATACCATGTTGATTGAGTCTGTTTTATTTATGTATTTATTGCTTGTGAACACGGGCATTAATATTCATCAATAGCAGATATAAAAAATAAAAATTAAATGAAAATGAAAAGGGGCTGTAGACCTTTACGATAGATAAAGCACTGGGCCCAGATGGCCTACACCTGAGGGTACTTAGAGAACTGGCCTCAAAGCTGGCTGAACCCTTGATGCAGCTATGTAATGGCTCACTGGATTCTGGAGTAGTACCAGAGGACTGGAGATCTGTAGATGTAATGCCACACCACAAGGGGAGAACAGTGAAGTACTGGACAACTACAGGCCAGTAAGCTGATAGAGATGATAGTAAAGGAAAACCTGGTCTCCCACTTAGAAGGCAATGGACTGCAGAACAGCAAGCAGTATGGTTTTGTGCCAGGCAGGTCATGCCAGATTAACCCGATACTGTTTTTCATCTGGGTCACTAAGGTGGTAGATAGAGGGCAGGCAGTAGATTTGCTTTACTTTGATTTCAGCAAAGCCATTGATTCAGTGCCACACAAGAGGCTGCTGAAAAAGCTGGAGGACTTAGGAGTAGAGAAGTATTTAGTCAGGTAGGTGGGGAACTGGCTGGGGGGTAGGTAACAGAGTATGGTAGCAAACAGGGTTAAATCTGGGGAAAGGGGGTCACATGTGGGATGCTGGGATCAGTCCTGGGACCTGGCCTATTCAATATGTTCATTAGTGACATTGGGGAAGTTATCCAGTGTAAGATGCGTCTTTTTGTGTGATGACACAAAGCTTTGCAGCAGAGTGTACAGTGAGGAAGGGATGAGGGAACTTCAATCAGGGTGCACAGTGAGGAAGGGTTGAGGGAACTTCAAAAATATCTGGAAAAACTGGAAAGGTAGTCAAAGATATGATAGCTGAGATTCAATGCCAAGAAGTCCAAGGTGATACACTTAGGCCAAGGGAAAAGGAAACCACGTACAGAATATTGGATAGGGTGGTTCGGCCGTCTTCTACATCTGAGGAGACAGATCTGGATTTCATCATCAATTATTCCTTCAAGCAAAACATACAGTGTATTAAGGTGCATGGTAAGGCAGCAAGCATGCTGAGGTCTATGGGGAGGGATTTTGGTAGAACAGAAGAAGTGATACTGCCACTTCACAGGTTGCTGGTGAGACCTCATCTGGAATACTGTGCCCAGTTCTGGAGTCCTCACCTGAGAAGGGACACAGATAGGCTGGAGTCAGTTCAGTGAAGGGTCACAAAATGATTCAGGGCCAGCAAGGCAGATCATATGAGGAATAACTGGTAGCCCTGAATATGTATGTAACCCCCCCACCGGGGGCGCTATCCCAAGGGCTACTACCTCCGCCTGTCCCGACAGTAACAGGGTGAGGGGCCTAGATCTGTTGGTGGGTGCCTCCACCCAGAGGTCGGGGTTAGAACAGTCGAGGTTGACTTGGTCACAGCACTCTGGGTTGCTGCAACCCCCCTTTCTCCTCACTAGTGGCCCACACAGTTCAATTACAGTGTCCTTACCATACACACTTACCCCCCGGCTCGGACCACTCAGCTCATTCCCGGAACCCCCTGAAAAGTAAGGTGCAGTTACACAATATTCACTGGGCAGTAATTCACCATTAATACACAAACTAGCCAGTGTACCTTTGCAAAACAAGCAATCTGATTTATTTAAGGGGCGATAACAAGGACCGGGGGGAATCAAGTTGATTGGCTTACCACCACAATATATGAGTATCTACCTAGGGCTCTGTGCAGGCCTAACCTATAAGTTACTGTCTGTGGGTACCCAAGCCCTAGAGGCTAGTTCCTCGATGCAGCTGGTTGGGGCCCTGACACAGAAACAGACATGAGATTCCTCACGAAGATTAAATAGAGCCAGCTGGCTCAGTTAATGTAGTCAGCAAAGTAACCAGAAGATCTTGCCCTTATTTGGAAGGAGCTACCTGATTTAGTACTCACGACTCCAGAAGCCCTCACACCACTTACAGGACCAGCCTGGACTCCCAACACTTCTCCACACATTTATATGGAAAACAACAGAGGGTTACCATACCAGGCAGCTGCCCCTAGGGCCCGACCGAACTCACAGCTAATCGGAAGTCCCACCGCAGCTTCACTTTTCCTGACAGACTGAGCGCGATTCAGCAGATTCTCCAGTCCTCTACAGGGTGAGCCTGGTAGGTAGCTGCGCTCCTGCACAGCCTTCTCTGGTTGCTGCCCAGAGGAGTTAGTCCGAACTTGCTGGCAATTCAAAATGCCTGACACTGGCCTTACACGCACTTCCCGCGTGAAAACTCAATGGCACAGGAGCCCAGAGCTCCTTCCTTGCTCACAGCAGCAACGTATCTGCCTCTTGGCAGTATGGGGCAATCCTCTCAGTTCGGGCGCTACCAGATCCCATTGGCCGGCTGCTGATGCCAGTCACTTAATTTTGCCCTCATTGGTGCGAAAAGGTACCATGGTCCAGACTTCACTTCCCAGAATTACTAGCCAGGTCTTCATTGGTTAGCCAGTTCACTAGAGAGTCCTAATTCTGGTTGGTCAAACAGATCTCCATGTTAGGGTCCCCCCATTTCCCATTGGCCCATTTCAGTAGTCCAGGTCTAAAATGGAGGGGTCAAGCACACACAGTACCAGCTACAAAAGAAGCAGGTTAGACAAACTGCAATTCCACTTAATACTCTTAACTAGTTATAGCCCAACAGTTACATCTTTTAAAGGGGCTCCCGTTGCGCTTTTCAGCGACTACGTGAAGGGAGCGATTTCTCTGCAGCTTAGGTGGGATCCAAACAGGGAAACCCCAGTCCCCCTATTCAAACCACTAAAACCTGCGAACAGGCAACTCTTAAAGGGACAGTACTGGAGGCTGTAAAAGCACTCACTACGCCTGCATCTAGCGGCCTTACGCCAAACACCAATTTGGCACAGAGCATTTAGACAAGCTCTGGAAAGGCTTTTAGGAATCCCCAGTCATAGGAGGGTTACACCCTTCCTGGCCTGGAAAGAACTTGGCCTCCGCCTCAAGTAGTTACCTTTAAATCACTTTAAGGCAAAACTGTTTGAATTAACAGCACATTAAACTGTTGATTGCACACATCACATAGTTTACTTTTTACCTATACAACAGTACGCATATTACAACCCCTTTCTTTTATACATTAGGTCATTTCTTCCTGGCTATGCCACTTGGATAAAGGGGGCCCTTCCCTATCCCCTACCTGAGGGCTGACTGGGGCAGTAGCACTATACTCAGAAGGTAATACTAACAGTTGGGCATCGTTCCCCAAAACTAACTTGGGCAATGAAATTTGGAGATACATACAGCCCCTTATGGACTACATTTAATGGCAGGTCCACAGGCTGACCCAGAGACTCATAACTTAACCTTATTACAGGCCGTACTTCTTGGCCAGTGTGTCTAGGGTCTCAGTAAAATCTGCCACGGGCCCTGTCTCCATTTCTGCCTCATTGAGGTTAGTAGAGGAACCTCCACATGAGAGAGGACCCCATACCCATAGTACTTTCGGGACATGACCTCTATCAGGACCCCCACTACTTAGTTCAGTCAAGGGCACTTCTGGCACTACAGAGATGCTATCATGGCACTCAAAGTATTCTTCTTGCTCAGGCAGATCCTGAATAGGTTCCCCCACATCACTTTCTTCTTCTGAAAAGCCCAGGTAACTCAGCCAGACTCATAGACCCCACTTCTCCGGCTTTGAGGCCACTCGCTTCATCCTCAGGGAGCACGGGCTCCAGGGACAAAGCTAGGGGCTCAGACAGTCTGTACAACCCAACTTCATCCCCAGAGTGAGCTAGGAGGTTGCCCTTAAAAAGTTGATTCAGTTCATAAGAGGGGTAATACTCCACATCATGTTCACTGTCTTCAGCCACAGACGGGGGATCAATTTCAGCAGAGGGGAGAGGGGAAGGCTCCCGGGGTTTATGTTCTGAGGAATCAACCCCTCTGAATCTCTTTTTGGCAGCAGCTCTAGTTATAGGCCCAGAGGTAGGGGCATTAGGAGGCGCAGTCTCTATCAAAATCTGTCCAATTGGCAGCAGGTGATTTTGGTGTAAAGTTTTTACATCTTTTGAATTGTTTTCGGGCCTTACTTTGTACACAGGCAGATCATCTAGTTTGCCCACTACAATGTGAGGGAGATGGTGCCATCGATCAGCAATCTTGTGTTTGCCATGCAGTCCCAGATTTCTTAGCAATACCCGATCCCCTCCTGGAGTTCCTGTGCCTTCACCTTTTGTCATACCTCTCTTTGTTGGCCAGGTTCCTTTTGGCAGCCATGGTTTGAGCCAGTTGGTACGCATGATTTAGCTGGGCTTTGCTTTTGCACATACTGTAAGTAATCATTAGCTGAACCCCATCAGGAGACACCCCAAAGACACATCTACTGGCAGTCAGCTTCCTTCCAAACATCAGAGCGGTAGGGGAGAATCAGTAGCATCACTTTGGTGCAGTTATAGGCATGTACAAGGGTGCTAATTTGTTGGCTCCATCTAGGCTTGTCTTTTGGGTGGAGAGTGCCTAGCATATGCAGCAAGGTGTAGTTGAAATGTTCAGGCTGGGGGTCACCCTGGGGGTGGTATGGGGTGGTTCTTGATTTCCGCACCCCCCACAAGGATAGCATCTTTTTAATCAGATGGCTTTCGAAATCTCTCCCCTGATCGGAATGGATTCGCTGGGGGGCCCCATAATGAACAAAGAAATTTTCCACAAGGACATTAGCCACCATTGTTGCCTTCTGATCCTTGGTGGGGAAAGCCTGGGCATATCGAGTGAAATGATCCGTGACCACCAATATGTTACTGATATTTCTCAGATCAGGTTCTAAGCTCAGGAAATCAATGCAGACCAACTCCATAGGGGCGCTGGTAGTGATGTTGACCATGGGGGAAGCTTTCTGAGGTAGGGCTTTTCTTTGCAAACAGCAGCCACAGGTCTTAACATGCTGCTCTACGTCTGCATTCATTTTGGGCCAGTAGAATCGGGTCCGCACCAGGTCAAGAGTTCGGTCTATGCCAAGATGCACCATGTGATTAGGCAGGGACCTCAGCACCAGTTCTCTAAAAGCGGTGGGTAGCACCAGTTGTTGTTTGTCTATTCGCCCCTGTTTGTCTACGGTCTCCCGATATAACAGTTTATTGTTCAGCTTTAACTTTGGACCTTCTTTGTATAACAGGGCAGTTCTCAAATCAGCGGACCGCAGTTGGGACACATCTCCCCCAGCTTGCAGCACCTCTAAAACAGGTTGTATCATAGGATCTCGAGACTGAGCCAGCTGGAGGCTATCATTATCGAACTGAGGCAGCATACTAGTGTCTAAGGCAAAAAAGTGGCAGTAAGTAGCAGGCCCACAGTTCTCAGACAGACCCAAGCAATCCACCACGTAGTCCACAGCATCAGGAGTCACTGGTTCCTCCTTGTCGAATTTTTGGCAAAGGGCTCTAATGTCAGGTTCAGACAACCTGACCCAATCAGCTCGGGACACAGGCCTCCGAGAGAAAGCATCAGCATCTATATGGTTGAGGCCTGCTCTGTATTCAACAGCGTAGTTGTAGGTGGATAATGCAGAGAGCCACCTGTGACCAGTGGCATCTAGCTTGGCAGAGGTCTGAACATACGTCAAAGGGTTATTATCAGTTTTCACCAGTATCTTAGCCCCATACAAGTAGTCATGGAATTGATCAACAATGGCCCACTTTAGAGCCAGGAACTCTAGTTTGTGCACTGGATAATTATTTTCGGAAGGAGTCAAACTGCGGCTGGCAAAAGCTACAGGTCTCAGACCATTCGAGTGTTCTTGGTACAATATGGCCCCCAATCTTTGCAGACTGGCATCAGTATGAAGAACATAGGGTTTAGCTGGATCAGCATAGGCAAGCACTGGAGCATGAGTAAGTTGATATATAATGTAATAGAAAGCCTCCTCAGATCAGCAGTCCAGCGACTACCAAACACATCATTGGGGTGGAAATAAGTCTTTTCAGTCCCAGACTGTGCAGCCTTCTTATGTTTCTTATGGGTCGGGGATACCCTTGAGTAAGATTAAGCAGGGGCCGGATCACCTGAGAGTAGTCTCTAATAAATCATCGATAGTACCGGCAGAACCCCAGAAACCGCTGTAGCTCCTTCAAATTTCTGGGTTAGGGCCAAGTGGTTAAAGCCTCTACTTTGCTGGGGTCAGTCTCTATGCCTTCAGTGGGCACTATGTGACCTACATATTTCACAGAGGTTTGAAAGAGTTGGCATTTGTCTATAGATAACTTAAGACTGAAATCCTCCAGCCGGTCTAGGACCTTGAACAATCAACTTTCATGTTCTTCCAATGAGCTGCCAAACACTATGACATCATCTAAGTAAACCAAACACTTGAGCAAGTTCATGTCCCCCACGGCACGTTCCATCAGGCGCTGAAAGGTAGCGGGGGCACCAGAAATCCCTTGAGGCATCCTGATAAACACATAGAAGCCTTGGGGGCAAATGAACGCAGTCTTCTCTTGATCCTCTGGAGCCATTGGGATCAGATAGTACCCACTGCGGAGGTCTAACACAGAGAATCACTTGCTGTCATTTAGACAATCCAGAGCGTCCTGTATGCGTGGCATGGTATACTGGTCAGGAATGGTCCGCCGGTTCAGGGTACAGTAGTCCACACACATCTGAACGGCCCCATTCTTTTTCCTCACTACTACAATGGGGGAAGCATAAGGGCTCCTGGATTCTTGTATCACACCAGCAGCCAGCATCTCTTGCAGATGCCGTCTCACATCGTCTATGTCAACAGGGGCCAGGCGCCGAGACCTCTCGTGAAAAGGCCTTTCATCATGTAGTCGAATGTGGTGTTCGGCCCCCTGCACACATCCCACATCCCATTCTTTTAGGGAAAATACCTGGTTTCTTTGGGAAAGCTTTTCACTGATCCTTACTTTCCATTCAGCAGGCAACAGGGAGTCACCGAAATCAAACAAGTCGGGCATGACTCTGTCATCCTTCCCCAAACTCTTGCTACTGGGGAGCACTGCAGTGTCTGCACAATGCACACTAGCCAGGGTACAGCCTCTATGTACTCGAATCTCTTTGTCAGACACATTATGAACTTGAACCATCACTCTCCTGGCATAAGCATGGGCTCTAGCAGGCAAGATACTGGGTTTAACCAGAGGTCCCCCAGGCAACTTTCCTTCTCCAGGCACATCCAGCATCAATAGTTTATTCTTGACATCCTTTTAAAGCTGGACCTCCTTGTAAAACATACTGGGCATTTGAGGCTAGTAGCAATGGCTCCAGATCCTTTCTCCAGACAACACCCACTGGGCCTTCAGGCTCCTCCTGACTAGCCTTTCTCTGGGTCTCGTAGGTCTTCTGGATCAAAGTGGGTATCCTAAGAGCTCGCCCCATCCTGGACACTTGCTTTTCAGAACACAACTGTGCTAGTTGACCAAACATGTGGGCATTGGTCCCAATCAACAAGGGTACCCCATCATACAGTCCAGTGGGGGGGCAGACTAAGGCCAGAGTTTCCACCTGTTCACCCACCCCAGCCACAGAAGTAGGAAATGACAACCAGATCCGGATATACCCCAAATCACGGACAAGCCTTGTCACTCAGCCCCATACATGTAGACCATCCAAGGGTTGTAGTGGCACCTCAGGTAAGTGGGTCTGATACCAGTCCTGGAACATAATGGTCACCTGAGAGCCACTATCCAATACAGCTCGGGTGGGAGTCCCATTCACCGCACCAGGGCCTCCATCAAGGGCCCTACCACATCAGACCATTCAGGGGGCACAGCAGTGACAGTTGCTTGGGCATGGGCCCAGGTCACAAAGCCCTTCCTAGGGGGTCGGACGTAGGCCCTGCAATGCCAGGTGATCAGCCTGCTATTGACCTTCCTTAAATTCTCCGGCAACTGGCACTCAGTCTGAAAGTGTCCATCCTCCCCACAATGGTAACAGAACTTGGGGTCCCGGGGGTCTCTATTGGAAGGGGAATCCTTTATCTGCTGGGAGCCATCCGGGGGGCGAAGGGACTCCCCTGGACTAGGGTGTTTATTTCTAGGTAACTCGGGTTCTTCAAACCTAACAGGGTGGGTAGTGGTTTTCTTCAAGTCCCTCACCAGTTCTCATAAATTCCTGATCTCGGCCCTCAACTCACTTTCTACTTGGGGATCAGAGGAAATGGCATGCACCCCAACCCCTTCTTGCAACTCTGGGGATACATCAGGCCCCCCCAAAGGGTGGGTCTCATTGGGTTCACTAGACTCAGGGGGTTTGGCACAGATTCACAGCCTCCACATAGGGTTCCCACCCTCCTCATCAGTCTCTACTCTAATCTCCTCATCAATTGACAGTATTCAGGCGGGGCAGCTCGCCCGATCATGTAACAAGTTTTAACAGTATCACACTGGAAAATCTAGCAGATTTTAAAACAAGTTCAACCTGATTTGGTTCAAGGCTGGGGCAGTGATCCCCTCCTTGATAGGCCTTCGGTAAAGCCTGTTCCACCCTAGTAACAAAGGCAGAGAGCTTTTCATTCCTCCACTGCTTAGCAGACTTGAATTTCCATAAGTCTTCCCGGGTTTCTGTGCTCCCAAACACTCCTCTAAAGCAGAAAGATACTCTGCTGCAGTAGCTTCTGGGCTAGTAGCCCACAAAAACCAAATGGCTTCTAGAGCCGGACCCCGCAGGCTCTCCATCAGCCTCTTTAGTTTCTCCCCCTCAGAGCATTGCCACTCCTGAACTAAAGGGGTGGCATAGTCCATCCACGCCTCCAAATCATCCTCTCCGGAAGGCACGGGCACTGTACCAGAAAAAAGTTTTAGCCTATGGTATGAATCTAGCTGTATAGAAGGAACCACTAAGGGTGGTGGGGCCAAAATAGAACTCTTGGGGGGCCCAGGGGAGGTACCGGGAGAAACCTGGGGGGGTGGGATCACTGGAAAGATCCAAAGCCTGCAGTAACTCTTGAGTAGTCCTCCTCTCCACGGCCAACAATTTAAGCAGTTTGTCTTTGAAGCTATTAGTCTGGGGGAGACCCCCAAGGGGTAACTGACCCACTCTGAATGTGAATGACCCTCCATCCCTGTTGGGGCGCCCTCTGGGTAAATCACTGGGGGTACCCTCTCAGGGTCAATGGCTACACTACATAACAGTAGTACCTGCAAGGCTGGATCGAGTAGGTCAGGCCATATGCCCCCTCACCACCTACCTACCAAACACTTGACCCGCTCTACTGCAGAAATAAGGTCAGCGTCAGTGGTCCCTAGGGTACATCTAGCAGCAACACAATTCTCTGAGAGTCCAACTCTTCAGCTTCACCCTAACCCATCAATTTATGCACCATTGTCTTAATGGGGTCCAACTTGATCTTAGCCATGATATCCCCTTCCAACTTTTCCTTCAATTTATCCATAGTTAGGTACTTCAGCCACTCGGCCACTAGGGGACGCTAATCCCAGCGGTGCCTCCACTATGTAACCCCAAGGGGGCGCTATCCCAAGGGCCACTACCCCCACCTGTCCCGATTGTAACAGGGTGAGGGGCCTAGATACGTTGGCGGGTGCCTCCACCCAGAGGTCGGGGTTAGAACAGTCGAGGTTGACTTGGTCACAGCACTCTGGGTTGCTGCAACCCCCCTTTCTCCCCACTAGTGGCCCACACAGTTCAATTACAGTGTCCTTACCATACACACTTACCCCCCGGCTCGGACCACTCAGCTCACTCCGGGAACCCCCTGAAAAGTAAGGTGCAGTTACACAATATTCACTGGGCAGTAATTCACCATTAAAACACAAACTAGCCAGTTTACCTTTGCAAAACAAGCAATCTGATTTATTTAAGGGGAGATAACAAGGACGGAGGGGAATCAAGTTGATTGGCTTACCACCACAATATAAGAGTATCTACCTAGGGCTCTGTGCACAGGCCTAACCTATAAGTTACTGTCTATGGGTACCCAAGCCCTAGAGGCTAGTTCCTCGATGCAGCTGGTTGGGGCCCTGACACAGAAACAGACATGAGATTCCTACGAAGATTAAATAGAGCCAGCTGGCTCACTTAATGTAGTCAGCAAAGTAACCAGAAGATCTTGCCCTTATTTGGAACATTTGACAGGGAGCTACCCTGATTTAGTACTCACGACTCCAGAAGCCCTCACACCACTTGCAGGACCGAGCCTGGACTCCCAACACTTCTCTACACATTTATATGGAAAACAACAAGGGGTACCATACCAGGCAGCTGCCCCTAGGGCCCGACCGAACTCACAGCTAATCGGGAGTCCCACCACAGCTTCACTTTTTCTGACAGACTGAGCGCGATTCAGCAGATTCTCCAGTCCACTACAGAGTGAGCCTGGTAGGTAGCTGCACTCCTGCACAGCCTCCTCTGACTGCTGCCCAGCGGAGTTAGTCCGAACTTGCTGGCAATTCAAAATGCCTGACACTGGCCTTACACACGCATATCCCGTGTGAAAACTCAATGGCACAGGAGCCCAGAACTCCTTCCTTGTTCACAGCCACAACGTATCTGCCTCTTGGCAGTATGGGGCAATCCTCTCAGTTCAGGCGCCACCTGATCCCATTGGCTGGCTGCTGATGCCAGTCACTTAATTTTGCCCTCATTGGTGTGAAAAGGCACCATGGCCAGACTTCACTTCCCAGAATTACTAGCTGGGTCTTCATTGGTTAGCCGGCTCACTAGAGAGTCCTAATTCTGGTTGGTCATACAGATCTCCATGTTAGGGTCCCCCCATTTCCCACTGGCCCATTTCAATAGTCCAGGGCTAAAATGGAGGGGCCAAGTGCACACAGTACCAGCTGCAAAAGAAGCAGGTTAGACAAACTGCAATTCCACTTAATACTCTAACTAGTTATAACCCAACAGTTACATCTTTCAAAGGGGCTCCCGTTGCGCTTTTCAGCAACTACATGAATGGAGCGATTTTCCTGCAGCTTAGACGGGATCCGAACAGGGAAACCCCAGCCCCCCCCCATTCATACCACTAAAACCTGCGAACAGGCAACTCTTAAAGGGACAGTACTGGAGGCTGTAAAAGCACTCACTACGCCCGCATCTAGCGGCCTTACGCCAAACACCAATTTGGCACAGAGCATTTAGACAAGCTCGGGAAAGGCTTTTAGGAACCCCCAGTCATGGGGGGTTACATGTACTTGCTGGAAGTGAGAGAGGAGAGGGGTACATGATAGAGAACTATCAGTTCCTAAGGAGTATAAACCGAGTGAATAGTGAAGACCTATTTGTTAGAAGAAGGGATGCTGTCACAAGGGGGAATGATTGAAGATTGGTATGGCGGGATACGTTCAGAAAGTGTTTGAAGAAGTTATTCTTCACTGAGAGGGTGTTGGAGCCAGCAAATAGATTTCTTGTGGAAGTGTTTGGGGCAGGTACACTAAATAGGTTCAGACATGGCTGGGACATAGCAATGGGGCTCAAAGTCCCAGTGAGGAATCAGTGAGAGAAGCAGGAGAGAGGGCAGAAGGGATAATCCCCAGGACACTCAATTGTGGGTGAGGTAATTAAATTATGGGCAGCCTAGATGAGCCATATGTCTCTCTGCTATCGGTCTACAGTTCTACAGTTCTATGCATAAGACAATGTTATTTTCAAGGTCATGTGAAGGCTCTAACTGATGTAATGCTGCCTGACTTAACACTTTAGCAAGACGTGTTTCAGAAGAGGGCAAATGGCTGTGGCTTTGCAACCCCAAAAAAAATGACTATGGAGGCCATCACGGCATGGCAAAGCACAGATGGCAGTGTGTGTGTGACATACATTCTGCAGTGAAATCACCAATTGCAAACACACTATTGAACCCATCTAATGTGCAGAACACAAGTACCTAGTGTAAGCTAGCTGATATACAACATCATACATCATTTGTGTTCCTGCCTCTACCTATATAACTTCTGCCATTGTATGGATGGCAGAGGCTAAAGATTGTGTCCTATTCCCTCATGCACTAATGGAAGCAGCAGACATCACCGAGGCACACAATTAGTGAATCAGTTCCATTTATTCGTTAACTTGCACAAGGCGTTTGGGAGAAGTAGCACACTTTGGAGGTGTGCCTCTCATACAATCCACTGCTCCGTTGAGCAGGCGTGGCCATCCTGCACCAAAAGTGCGGGAGGCTGTGTGACCCAGCGGTGGTCTTCGCTTCAAAGAAAACCACTGCTGTCATACAGAGCACCGCATCACTCCACCCCCCCATGTCACGCCGCCCCCTGGCGTCACGCCGCTCCCCCAAAGCTTTGGCGTCACACTGGGAGCCCACCCCAGCGTGGCAAACGTCTTGCGTTGTTTGCCGATCGGTGTCCCAATCCCCGTCGGCTCCTCGGCCCCCAGCCATCCTTCAGTGTGCAAGCGTCCCACGTAGTCTTTTTTTTTTAAACCTGTAAATCAAAAATGGTCCCACAGCGCTTCTCCCAGTCCCCTCCCACAACCTGCACCCACCCACTGCACCCCAGCCTCCCCACACCCCCCATTCCATACTTACCTCCGGAGCTCGGCGCGACGATCTTCGGTAGACCGGGAGCATGTCTGCACTCTTCAAAGCCGATCGCGAACTGAGGAAATGCCGGTAAGCTGTATAAGGGGCTAGATAGGGGGTTTTCAACTTTATTCCATATCTCAGGCATTTTTTGGAATTTCTGCACCAAATTTTTGACATGGGGTTTTTGGGACCCCTTCTCATGAATGATGTCACTGTCATGGTGTTATTCGGGCCCGAAGGGTGATTTCACAGTCACTGTGCGAAATCACCCTTCGGGCCCGAATAACACCATGACAGTGACATTATTCATGAGAAGGGGTCCCAAAACCCCATGTGGAAAATTTGGTGCAAAATTCCAAAAATGACTGTTTTACGAAAGGCATGCTGTACAGTTCCTACACACGCTTGTAAGTTCGCGAATTTCCAATATTTTCACTCCAGATTTTCAACATTGCCATTTTACCACACCTCCTTATGACCAGTACAGCTGTCATTTTTCACATCCTGCCCAAAATGTGTTTCCGCCCATGTAGCGCACAATGGCACAGTCGGTGTGCGAAATCAATGTATGGGACACAGTAAGAAAATCACAGTGACACTGATCATGAGCAGAGGTCTTAAAATGGCCGTGTTGAAAATTTGGTAAAAATTCCTAAAAATAACTGTTTTACGCGAGTCGTTGCGCAGTTCCTACGCACGCTCGTAAGTTTGCAAATTTTCAATATTTTCACTCCAGATTTTCAACAGTGCCATTTTACCACACCTCCTTATGACCAGTACAGCTGTCATTTTTCACATCCTGCCCAAAATGTGTTTCCGCCCATGTAGTGCACAATGGCACAGTTGGTGTGCAAAATCAATGTATGGGACACAGTAAGACAATCACAGTGACACTGTTCATTAGCAGAGGTTTTAAAATGCCAATGTTGAAAATTTGTGAAAAAATTCCTAACAATGACTGTTTTACGAGCGTGCGTTGCACAGTTCCATGCGCGCTCGTAGTTTGCGAATTTTCAATATTTTCACCAGATTTTCAACATTGCCATTTTACCACACCTCCTTATGAGCAGTGCAGCTGTCATTTTTCACATCTTGCCCAAAGCGTGTTTCCGCCCATGTAGTGCAATGGCACGGGTCGCTGTGAACTCAGTGTATGGGACACATTAAGAAAATCACAGTGTCACTGTTCATGAGCAGAGGTCTTAAAATGGCTATGTTGAAAATTTGGTGAATAAATTCCTACAAATAACTGTTTTACGAGTGCGTTGTGCAGTTCCTACGCACGCTCATTAGTTTGCGAATTTTCAATATTTTCACTCCAGATTTTCAACATTGCCATTTTACCACACCTCCTTATGAGCGGTATAGCTGTCATTTTTCACATCCTGCCCAAAACGTGTTTCCACCCATGTAGTGCACAATGGCGCAGTTGGTGTGTGAAATCAATGTATGGGACACCGTAAGAAAATCACAGAGACACTGTTCATTAGCAGAGGTTTTAAAATGGCAATGTTGAAAATTTGATGAAACATTCCTAAAATGACTGTTTATAAGCGTCGTTGCACAGTTCCACATCGCCTTTCGTAGGTTTGCGAATTTTCAATATTTCACTCCAGATTTTCAACATTGGCATTTTACCACACCTCCTCATGAGCAGTACAGCTGTCATTTTCACATCCTGCCCAAAATGTGTTTCCGCCCATGTAGCGCACAATGGCACAGTCGGTGCTGAAATCAATGTATGGGACACATTAAAAATCACAGTGACAATGATCATGAGCAGAGGTCTTAAAATGGCTGTGTTGAAATTTGGTGAAAACATTCCTAAAAATGACTGTTTTACGGTGGCCGTTGCGCGGTTCTACATGCCTTTCGTAAGGTCGTAATTTCAATATTTTCACTCCAGATTTTCAACATTGCCATTTTACCACACCTCCTCATGAGCAGTACAGCTGTCATTCTTCACATCCTGCCCAAAACGTGTGTCCGCCCATGTAGCGCACAATGGCGCAGTCGGTGTATGAACTCAATGTATGGGACACATTAAGAAAATCACAGTGACACTGTTCATGAGCAGAGGTCTTAAAATGGCTGTGTTGAAAATTTGGTGCCAAAATTCCTAAAAATGACTGTTTTACGAGTGTTCATTGCGCAGTTCCTATGCACGCTCGTAAGTTTGGAATTTTCAATATTTTCACTCCAGATTTTCAACATTGCCATTTTACCACACCTCCTTAAGAGCAGTGCAGCTGTCATTTTTCACATCTTGCCCAAAATGTGTTTCCGCCCATGTAGCGCACAATGGCACAGTCGCTGTGTGAACTCAGTGTATGGGATGCATTAAGAAAATCACAGTGTCACTGTTCATGAGCAGAGATCTTAAAATGGCTATGTTGAAAATTTGGTGAACAAATTCCTAAAAATAACTGTTTTACGACCGTGCGTTGTGCAGTTCCTACGCACGCTTGTAAGTTTGCGAATTTTCAATATTTTCACTCCAGATTTTCAACATTGCCATTTTACCACACCTCCTTATGACCAGTACAGATGTCATTTTTCACATCCTGCCCAAAACGTGTTTCCGCCCATGTAGTGCACAATGGCGCAGTCGGTGTGCAAAATCAATGTATGGGACACAGTAAGACAATCACAGTGACACTGTTCATTAGCAGAGGTTTTAAAATGCCAATGTTGAAAATTTCGTGAATAAATTCCTAACAATGACTGTTTTACGAGCGTGCGTTGCTCAGTTCCCATGCACACTCGTAGCTTTGCGAATTTTCAATATTTCCACTCCAGATTTTCAACATTGCCATTTTACCACACTTCCTTATGAGCAGTACAGCTGTCATTTTTCACATCCTGCCCAAAACATGTTTCCGCCTATGTAGCGCTCAATGGGGGTAACAAAAAGGTCATGATGAAAATTTATTGTGCAAATACCAGCATTCGCACAGGGCATTAGGGTAACGCACCATACGTGCCAAACACCACTGCAAATACCTGCAAGCGAACGTTCGGCATTGACAAATGCTTGTTAATTCAAATGCAAAACAGCAGGGAAAATGAACAAAGGTAAAGGCCCTGCTGGAGACTCAGTGCTTTGTGTTTGTCCTAATGCTTTGTCAATGGGAGTTATTCAAAATAGTCTTACACGCCAATTAACTAAGGAACCTCACATGCAAAGTGCTAGTGATTAAATAAAATAATTAATACTAAATATGACCAACAAAGTTTACCATGTCATGAACTACAATCTATGCACACATTGCAACAGTTCCTGCTGTCAACTGCTACTGAGGACAAGAGTTTGCTGCAGGTAACAAGGCACCTGCTCAAAGGGGGCATTGGCTTGCTGTTTTGCTACAGAGCAGTCGACCTCCATTCACGCTAAGGAGCAGGACCTTGACAATGATATATTTTTTTTTATTATTTTAGTCTTTGGTAACCAGTTAAGGCCCACTAGGCACAAGTACCTGTTTTCAGGGGTGACCTGGGAGCACTGGGCAGTTAAGTGACTTGCTCAGAGTCACACAGTATGCAAGTGGAGGTTGTGAGAATCAAACTCAGGTCTAGTCTGCTGGATGTACCAAGCTTGTTCACACCTCGTTCCTCTAACCTCTAGGCTATGCTGGTATTTGGTCCTTATAACTTCTTTTCTTCCTGATGTACCTGAAAAAGTCCTTCTCCCCCTCTTTGATGCCCTGTGCAAATGAAATGGTAATCAGATGGTAAAGTGATGTTAGTGCCTTGCATAAACAATGAGGTCAGTTGCATGGGTAACACTACTATATAGGGATGTTGGGCTCAGACACAAACACCTTTGTTCCACTCAAACAGAAACTTCACTCTGAGAATGTGACCTGGTCCCTATCTGGGTCACTTTAACAGGCTCTGTGATAGCACAGCAGTTAATGCCTTCATAGTGCTACTCTCACAGGGGGTCTATTCCAGCATCAATTGCTCTACTGTACTTTGATCTGAGCATTTTCAAAATATACCACCTTTAGAACGTAGCCCTATTTTTCTTACAAGTAGGGTACCTTGGGGGAACATTGCTCAAACTTTGACTATGCTACCCTCTATCTATAATGATCCTGATTAATGGCAGGATATAATAGAAATGGACAGACCTTACTCTCACTAGTAGATGAGCCCAGAAAGGTTTTGGTAATACCAGTCACCTGTCAAGAAAAACATGGTGATTGTGGGGGACTTCAACTTACCGGGAGTGGATTGGGATACCCCAGCCACCATGAATAGGAGGGAAAAGGTATTTCTGAATGCCTTCCAGGATAGCTTCCTATTGCAGATGGTCAATGAGCCAACCATGTTAGGGAACACCCTAGACCTCGTGCTGGCAAATGGTGAGTTTGTGGGGAGCTGGGGTGGAGGAACGCTGGTGGGGAAGTGACCACCACTTGGTGTGGTTCATGATAAACATAGGGAAAAGGGAGTAGGAATGGGCACAAGGGTGTTAGAGTTCAGAAGGGCCGACTTCGGGAGGATGAGGAAATAGTACAGTGGTATCTAGCCAGGATCCATCCAAATAAGGGCACTACTCAGAAGTGGGAGTTCATTAAACTGGGAATTGAGGAGGCAGCTGTAAAATGTACAAGGGTCCAAAGTAAGAGAGCTAGGGCCAAGAAGCCTAGATGGGTGAGCAGGGGGGTCATGGAAAAAGTAAGGTAGAAAAGAGCCGCCTTTAGAAGATACAAAGAAACAGGGTGAGGGAGTACAGGGAGGAATACCTGAAGGAGTTGAGGAGGTGACAAGGGCAGTCAGGTCAGCCAAGGCATCCAGGAAACTTAGGCTACACAGGGCATCAAAGAGGGGAGAAGGACTTTTTCAGGTATGTCATGAAGAAAAGAAGTTATGAGGACCAAATAGTAAGGATAAAGAGGGATGGGGATGGGTGGAAACGGAGGCAGAACAGGCAGAAGCATTAAATAAGTACTTCTGATCAGTATTTACTAAAGAGAAAGGAGAAGATGTACCCAGGGGGAGTTGGAGGGTAGGCATGGGGGGGAGGTGGTGACAGATAGGAAAATCCCAGTAGGAAGAGTACTAGAGGGCTTGAGGGCACTGAGAGTGGACAAGGTGCCTGGGCCAGATGATATACACCCCAGGGTGCTGAAGGAGCTGTCAGATGTCCTGGCAGAACCCTTGGCAGACCTGCTCAATGCCTCCTGGACTAGGAGAGTGTACCTTAGGACCAGAGGATGGCGCATGTGGTACCCTCCACAAGAGCGGCCCCAGGGATGAGCCAGGGAACTACAGAATAGTAAGCCTCACATCCATCGTGGGAAAGCAGATGGAGACAGTCCGGAAGGAGAGGCTGGTTTCTCTCCTAGAGGCTAATAGGCTGCAGGACAGCAGACAGCATGGGTTTGTCTATGGGAAGATCCTGTCACACCAACCTGGTGGAGTACTATGACTGGTAACCAGGCAATAGACAGGGGCCATGCAGTGGATGTCCCTATGCCTGGACTTCAATACGCATTCAATTCAGTGCCACATGGGAAGCTAGGAAGTAAGCTGGAAGGCACGGGGCAGGGGTGAAGATGGTGGGATGGGTAGTGAACTGCTGTAAGGGAGACAGCAGAGGGTGGTGGTGGAAGGGGAGATCTTATCTCCCAGGGTGGTGACAA
Source organism: Neoceratodus forsteri (assembly GCA_016271365.2). Taxonomy (NCBI): domain Eukaryota; kingdom Metazoa; phylum Chordata; order Ceratodontiformes; family Ceratodontidae; genus Neoceratodus; species Neoceratodus forsteri. The sequence goes on from CM028137.1 coordinate 803,970,098, forward strand.
GCGGGGTGCTACAGAGCTCTGTACTGGAGCTGGTGTTGTTTGGGATCTTCATAGCAGACATCTCAATAGGCATCAAGAGCAAGATTGGTCTGTTTTGCAGATGATGCCAAGATGGGAGCAGTAGTGGATGACTTAGAAGGGTGGCAGGGGTTGCAAGATGATCTGGGAAAATTGGAGGCCTGGTTGGACACTTGGCAACTGGAGTTCAATCCAAGAAATGCAAGGTGCTACATTTTGGTGCAAAAAACCCAAGGAGCAGCTACTTGCTAGGGGGGATTCAACTAGCCAAGACGGAAGAGGAAAAGGATCTGGGGGTGATCATAATGGGAGCAATGAACAACTCAGCACAGTGTAGAAAGGCAGCTGCAAAGGCCAACAGGATGCTGGATTGTACTGCCAGCTGCATATCCTCCCCGGGGAGGGGATGATCCTTTTGCTATACAGGTCACTGGTTAGACCACACCTGGAGTACTGCATGCAGTTCTGGTGACCATACCTGAAGCAGGACATTAGGTTACTGGAGGGGGTGCAGCGCAGGGCAACAAAAATGATCCAGGGGCTAGAGGACTTACAATATGAGAGCAGCCAGAGGGAGTTGAACATGTACTCCCTGGAGGACAGGATCGGTAGTGGGGACATGATTGAAACCTTCAAGTACATGAAGGTAATAAATAAGATGGACTGTAATAGGGGCAAAGATTTGTCCCCATATTGCAACCTAACCTTATTTTGGTGAAAACATTCTGTGCATGTATAATAAATGCTGGCCTATAGAGCTAGGTTATGTAAAAGCTTATAAAGCCATGAGAAGAGCTAAGCCACAATTGCAATATTAACGTGCCTTCTAACATTGTAATTTTGCAGATGTAAGTAATAGCACATATTTGGCCTACGTGATTGCAAGCAGGGATACAGGACAGTGTCCAAAATTCCCCTTTTAATTAATTTTAGTGTTTGTCTGCATATGGATAGTCCAGAGTGCTTGTTAGCACATTCTTAAGTTAACGCTTATCTTTCCTCCTGGGCTTTGGTGACTGGTAGTAGCAGTTGTTGCTAGCCGTAGGTAGTAATGGAATGTACACTATCTGTATTCTTGCTGACCAAGGGTGAGATCATACTCATACCAAGAAAAGTACCTTATTACCTTATAAGCTGATGTTTGTGCTGTTTTAAACCAATCAGAGAAAATTCTAAAATATGCACACTGTCTTTTACTATATAAGTAAGCCTATATATCCTGTTATTTTGAAGAATGTACCACTTGTAATTTCTCGCTGTGATTATTATTATAATCATTAAATTCTTCCAGCCATCAGTCTCGCTCCGTTCGTCTCCTTTCTAAGTATCTGTAATTGATAATTTACTAACTATAGTTTTTAAACAACATTACAATTGGTGCCTTAAGACTGGATCGTTGGTGCTGCATGCTGAGGAGGCTGCCTAACTGCTGGTCAGTTGGGTTGAGCCCCATTGCAGGGTGATGACGATCTGAGACGTGGTGCTGCTGGCCATAGAGGAAGGAAAGGTACACACAGACGGCCACAGCCACTTGACAATTAGGTGACGTATGCTTCTCAACTTACTTAAAATAAAAGTAATACTTAACTCTGTAGGAACTCATGGGGCAGAGTAGGTAGGTGAAGGTACTGGACTTGCAAGCCGATCTCCACAAGGGAGTCGCGTAAGACATAGCCAAACAGGCTGGGACACCAGTGCACGGGTGAGCCTGGCTGTGAAGGCTAGGCAGGCAAATAAGATAAAAATGAGTATGGAAACAATAATATGTCGTTTTCTAGGAAAGCACCTAAAGGGGGGAGCATATGAACCAGTGCCTGATGATCAACAGGCACAACTGTATTTTACTCAGCAAGTGTCCCTCCGTAATTAGGGAGTAAAAAATGAAAAAGAAATCTTGCAAATGCATTGCAGGGTTGTGGCAGTATAATCAAACTATTGTGTGCCGCCTAGGTAAAGAAGTGGCTCAGCTAAGGGACGAAAGGATCAAATGCTAAATTACAGCAACAGCTAGAAGAATTAACATTAAAGTATAAAATAGCATCCCAATAGATCAACACCAAGAATTAGAGCAGCAGTGTATTAATTTTAGGGAACAGCTAATAAAAGCACAAGGGGATCTGTGTCTGTTAAACAGGAATTATGCCCTCCTACAAATTAAGTTAGACCAACAGTCACAAGAGCATGCTAGTGAGACTAGGCACCTGTACACTGAACTCCAGGATGCCACAAGTAAGATCCAGGAGTTACAGGGAAGCAAGATGAGTTAGACGAACTCCTTACTGGAAAAAGGGGTGGGACAGTAACCATTCAAATGGCACCTGTAACCACACGGGGAATGACCGCAGCTGGGGGAGCCATGTCAGCTGCAACCTGACATCAACAGGAGCAGTACTTGTTGGTGTTAACTACCAAACAATTAAAACATAAGTTAAAAAAAAGAGTATGCCGAAAAGGTTGGGCATAAGGAAGAAGCCGAGAGGCATAAAAAACAAGAGGAAAGTTACGAGAACAAAGCTAAAAAGATACAGGCAGCGTTAGACAAGGATGAAGAGATCCACAAAGCCGCGGTGGAGGGCAGCTCTACTAGTAGCAGCCCTTCCACTCCCAAAACTAGCCCTTCCACTCCCAAAACTAGCGATAAGATTAAAACCACAAAGGAGTACTGGTTAGAGGAGGAGGAAGAACAAGAATTGGAAAAAGATGGAGAGGAGTGGAAGGAAGTGGGGAGCAAGACCAAAAGAACTAAGAAAATAGTTCGAGAAACCCCAGAGACCCCAGAAAATCAAGAAAGTCAGGGACCTATAGTTAAAGATTTGACTATAGAAGAAATAACAAATTTAGGTCAAATAGTAGGTCCAATTGATCACAAAACTAATTTACCTGAACTACGACAAAAACTCAAACAGTTAACAACTACCCTCCGCTTAACCAATCAGGATGTATGTAGGCTGGTTATGTTTAAATTGTCTCCCGCCCTGGTGGAAGCCATGCCCGAGGAAGTCCAGGGGACTCATGAGGGACAATGCAAAATACAAACTCGTGGGCAGATTATAATGAAGTAGTCGAAGCTATTAGGAAGGCGAGAGGGGAATCGGCAAAACAAGAGGTTGATTGGGATAGAATACTGCAGACGAAACCACAAGCGGGGAGGGCCACGGTCTTATCGCATGGCTCTTTGAGGTTTATCAAAGGTGCAGGAGGGCAAGATTGCCCCTCTGAAGATGATACCACATTCGGGACCTATGGATCAGGGCGTATGATCTGGATCCCACATTACGGACAGTTGTTAAATTGGCCCCAACCCAGGAGGAACATAACCCTCCTGAAACCTACCTCAATGAAAAACAAAGATAAGTTACCGCCGTGACATGGACAAATGAGGGGCCACAAAGAAACCAGAACTTGTTTTAATTGCAAAAGCCTGGGCATGTGATGAGTGATTGTTGGGCAAAGGGGGTGTAATGAGGACAAGACCCACGGCAGATGGGGAGAGGCCGTGGGCAAAAGAATGATCAGAGAGATAAGCCAGGTCAAGGGGTGATAGTGCACAGGATTTACTGGATCGGTTAAAAATAATATTAGGCATAGCAGAGCGAAGAAATCAACTGCCCTTACAGAATTTGATGATGATGACATCATCAGGCGGCTGTGACTTAATCAGACCAGTTGGCTGAAGAATAGGGATGACGGGGCCCTGGGGCCCTGACTCACGATGGGTATGTGCACTAACATTTGATACACAGGGCGATCGACCGTAGCAACTTAAAGTGGGGAAAAAATGGGTGATGGCTTTAGTTGATACAGGGCAGCCGCCTCACTTACCACTATGCACATACCACTGGATCCAGGAAAACCTCCTTACAAATAGAGGTTGTACAGGACACACAGTACAAAGGGACGTCACTCACCCTCAAATAGTTGTTTTAGGAACTAAGGTAGTTGGGAAGGAAGATTTATAGTGATGGAGGAAGCCTGCAGATCAAAATATAATAGGGAGTGACTTTTGAAGAAACACCATTTAATTATTGATTTAGTCAACAAATGTTTGCGGCAGGTGACAGTTAAGGGATATAGTACTACAACAGTACCTGAGAGTTATATATAGGCCTCACTTAAATCCAATAAAGCATATAATCGGCCGAGGTGAGGCCAAACAGAGTTACAACAAATAATAGACAAATACCCATGTCTGGGCGGTGTCTGGCACTGATTGTGGGACAGCTAGTGATACAGAAATAGCAGTGGAAGGACCCGACCTGGACATACAAACAGTACCCCATCCCACAGGAGGCAGTAACAGGATAGAGCCAGTAATACATGATTTATTGTCCCAAGGGGTATTGCGATCCATTTGCTCAACAGCAAATAGCCCTATTTGGCCCATTAAAAAACCCAATGGTAAGTATCGACTAACTATAGATTACAGAAAATTAAATAAAGTAACCCCACAAGTTAGCCCCATCATAAGTACAGCAATTGAAATGTTTAAGAAACTTAAACCTACAAGTAAAGTTTTTTAGGTCCTCGACCTGGCAAACAGATTTTGGTCCCCCCTCAGGACAGACAGGACCAGTATAAGTTTGCTTTTACTTTTAAAGATCAACAATACACCTTTACTCGTTTGCCCCAAGGGTTCCACTCCTCCCCAACATTATTCCATCGCTATGTGCAACAAGTACTCCAAGAGGAGGGGGTTGGAGCATGAGGTAATCCAATACATGGATAACCTGTTATTGCAAAGCAGAAATATGGCGGAGCACGCCCAGTTATTAGATCGAGTGCTCAGAGCCCTAGCTAAAAGAGGTCTCAAAATCAATCCAGAAAAGGTACAGATTGCTAGACCAGAAGTGACATTTTTAGGTACCATAGTGTCAGAGAAGGGCAGGCGTGTGGACCTTGCCAGGGCTGCCCTTATACAAAAGTTACCTTTACCAATGACCGTAACAGGGCTTAGAAAACTGTTAGGGATGACCAATTTTTGTAGGGATTACATTGAAGGGTATTCTGAGATCACTAAGCCGTTGTACGCATTACTCCGAGACAACCCACAGAAAGAGGACAAATTAATATGGGAAGGGGAAGAGTTGCAGTGTTTTAAAAAATTAAAGCAAGCGTTAATGCAAGCTCCAGCCTTAGCCATCCCAGATCATGCAAAACCATTTATAATACAAGCTGTAGCAACAGACGACACCATAATAGCAGTGCTATTACAAAATCATTGGGATAATTTGGTCCCAATAACATATTTAAACAGACAGTTGTCTAAAGTGGAGCAAGGTTTTAGCCAGTGTGAAAAAACATTGTTGGCAATAGCATGGGCAGTACAGGCCTGTGAAGAAATAGTTGGGTTTAGTCCTGTGATTATCCAAACAACTCACCGCCCATTAAATTGTTAGTGGAAGGAAGGCAAAGGAGTCAGCCATAGCAGACAGGCTAAGTGGCTCTAGCGTTACAGGACAAACAAGTTACCGACAAAAGCTCAATAAGCCCCACATGATGCAGTACTTGGACTACAAGGAGAACCCACGATTGTGGGGAACTCATGCAACAAGAGGCATATTTGTCCCCCTTTGTAGAGAGACATGGAGATGATAAAAGCTACACAATGTTGTGTGTTGATGGATCAAGGTGTTAGGAAAAGGGAAACGCCTATACTGGAGCAGCTGTGTATTTTAATACTGGGGACGATGATGAAATGAGGCCCCTAGATCAGCAGCGGTTACTCATTAAATTGTCACCAGGGGATTCGTCTCAATATGCAGAATTGGTAGCCATATATGAGGCAATAAAGCGGTCCCATACTGGCGCATCACAATTTGTACTGACTCATAATGCTATAGGCTCGTTAACCACATGGTTGCCCATATGGGCTAGAAAGGACATGAAGACATCCACAGGGGCATAGTACGACACAGACAGCTTTAAAAGCAATTTTAAAGGAAGGGAAAAGCTTCCAGGAGAATAGCTTTAGTTAAAGTAAAAGCCCACACTAATAGTAAGTATGGGTCCTTCGAAGAATGGGGAAATGAAAAGGCAGATAAATGGGCTAAAATTGACGTCAAAGAAGGGAACCCCTGGAAGGGAATCAGGCCACAAGACAGGCAAGATCCAAGTAGCGTTAGTGAGGTTAAAAGGGTGGATATTCCACCTAACTTACAGGAGCTCCAAAAACAGGACCAGTGGATCCAAGAGAAAATAAAACAAGTGCAAAAAGATCCAAAGGTCCATGGGGCCTACGGTAATATATAGTGTTTTATACAAAGGGAGAAGATAAAATCCCAAAATGCGTAGTGCCCAAATCACTACAAAAAGACATAGTACTAGAAAACCATCGATGGGCAGGGCACCCAGGACAAGACAAGACATGCCAAACTATTAAAAGTAAATACTACTGGCCTGATATATCTAAAACTGTTCGATCAGTATTACAGACATGTAATATGCCTCCAGCAGGATCCCAAGCAAGAAAATACTCCCTACAAGATTACCCTTAGCAGAAGGACCTTAGGATGCATTGCAAATTGATTACGTTGGGCGGTTGCCACTAAAATGGGGATATAAGTATATGCTGGTAGTGATAGATATGTTTTCAAAATGAGTAGGCGTTCCCAGTTAAGAGTGCAAATGCTATAACAACAGCTCAATTTATACACACAAGCTTGTGCTAGGTGGGGATTTCCTAATATCATAGAATCTGACAGAGGAACTCATTTTGTAAATCAAGTAATGCAGGAGATGTGCAAAATAATGGGAGTTCAGCAGCGATTACATTTGCCATATAGGCCTCAGGCCTCGGGGATGGTGGAAAGACTAAATCGGACTTTGAAAAATGCTCTTAAGAAGGCAGTGTTGGATGAAGGGAAGGATTGGGTTACACACCTCCCGGGGATTTTGATGGCCATTAGAGGGACTGTCCAGGCTAGTACAGGATTACGAGTTGATGACAGGAAGAAAAATGAGGTTGGTTCACCCACGGGATGTACCCCCACCCGGCTCAGCTACCCAAGACAAGGTCAAACACTAGCAGTTTCTAAAGGCAATACAATACCAACTAGACAAATACTTGACCTTTGCCGCCAGAAACATGGTGGTGGCACATGAGCAAAATAAACAAGGTAGACAGCCGGTAGCAGGATGGGGGCTACCTATAGAGGAGGAGATGTAGTAATGGTACGAAATTGGGAGCAAAAAATCCTGGAAGATGCTAATTGGTTAGGACCGTACCAAGTGTGTAAAGAGTTAGGTGAGAGTATGGTATATGTAGTAAAAGTAGAAGTGGCAAAAGAGGGCTGGAGGAAGAAAACAAAATTTTGGGTACATGTTGATCAGTGTAAAAAGTGTCAAACAAAGCTGGTTGAAAATTGAAATACTACACTTGATGTTTATAGCCATGAAGACCCAAGGCATCATTATCATCGGCTTGGTAACAGCCAAAAGATTTTCTATAATCTTCAGCCTGCACATTAATGTGGAACAAACTAATGTCACATGTGAGTATGAACAGCCCATTGTACTGTTAGTCAGCTGGAACTGGGACCCTGTTAATACAGACACCTACACGACACGAGCATGGAAAGCCACCTGGACCAAAAATAACCGTACTTTTATATCTACAAACTGGTGTGTGGACATTTTTAATAGTTGGTCCAGCTGTGCATCAGAGCTTAAGACTGGATCACAGCAAAGCTACATGGACTGGAAACAAAAAATGGGTCTCTTGTTATAAACAGGGCCACCAAAGGACAATGGTGTTTATGTGTTAACGTTATCCTACTGTCTTTGGGTAACAATAATGTGTCTGTAACTATGCTAGTGTAAGCAACTCATTGCGTTTTGTGGCTTCAGATGCCATACATTTAACTGTAACACCGACCGAATGCCCAAATGTGACGACAGGGCCAGAGAGTGGGCTTACATCAACACCTATTGATCAAATGCTTGTAAATAATGTGAAGTACAGTAGAGTGCATATAAACTTAGATTTTTCTGGTTGGAATATAAATGTTAACAGTAGTTGTGCTGACACTAGTGTGTCAAAGTTTTATGCCACTATGTTGGTTGATATGTTAAGCGCCTTCCATGCTAAAACTGGAAGTATTATGGCCTCTCTTGTTAGTAAAGAAAGGGTTAGTAATACTAGGAAAAAATGAGATTTGTGGGGAGACTTGGCTGGACTTTTTGGATCAGGAATGAGCATATGGAATAGGGCGGACCTAGAGGCCATTAAGTGGTACCAAGACCAGTTTAATACTAACACAGGAGAAAGGGTCTTGCTGCCACTTACATTAGGCCAGCAAGGTTTGGCAATGGAAGACGTTTATCTGTGTACAATATACATGAGGTGGGCTGCCTGTTTAAGAGGTGGAGCATAAGATTAATGAAGTTCGTGGATGAGCATAATGAAGAGGTTTTTAATAACACCATAAATAAAGCTATAGTGTGTAATGCTTATGCATCTTATGTTTTAACTCAAGTTAGCCAGTTGCTACAGGAAATTACTAATAATCAATTGCCTAATCAAATTTCTGACACCCAGTTAAAATTGTGATATTGTCCAAATTGCCTTAATGTTAATGATAGTAAGTGTATAACTTTTTGTATTGAAGCTCGAGCCCCACCTATGTGGTGGATTCGCAAGGTAACCAAAGTATATGTTAAACCACAAGTATTTGAACCCAACAGTACACTTGATAGCACCATGAGGGTGTCCCTCATGGTAAGACTACTGCAAGTTGAGTATAACAAGGAGGTGTACTCTCAAATAGTTAAAGTACACTCCATTAGAGGTACCTACAAAGGTCAGTATTATGCATATGAGTCTACTTCAGAGATCTACTTGCGCAGCAATGATGGGTCATGGTGGCGCCAACTTACATTGCTGTGAGGAAATAAACAGTCAGTGGATATGCCAGGTGACGTCATGTCACAAAGCGCAACCAATCTGTGGGAAATCCCCATAGGTCAAGCTGAAAATAATACTGCCTGGTGCACCGTTCAGTTGAGCGATTGGTACACTCCTGAAGTCATTGTAACCTATAATGATACTAACCAATACTGTTTGTTACTAATATACCCATCTTATTTTATGAAGGACAAATGTGTACCATTTACAACCCAAACTTTTGTATCATTCCCAAACATAATGTATATATTGGTGACAAGGTGTTGCACCCTATTACCAACTCAGAGGATAAAAGTTATAATGTAACATTTGATACTCCACACCAAGGTATGATATTAACAAGTATGTGCCATCATTTGGAGCTATGATACCTCCTCTGTCCTTAACGTGCAGTCACTTTAAACCGAAAAGATACTCATTTAATACAAATCCAAAATTCTGCCCATAAAGCCCAAGCAGCTGTGAATAGGTTGCTCAGTGAAAGTGATAATGAGCATTAATTTATAGCTATGCAGGGGCCCTTAGGGTCCTCTCTTTTAAAGCTTTACTTGTATTGCAGGTGGTCTTAGTATTCTTGTTAATTATAGGCCTGTTCGATTGAGACTAACCATTAATAATGTATACTTATGAGGTGTACATGCTCCAGGAGCTGCATTGTTGCACAAATAATAATTGGGCAATATGGAAGTGTAAGCAATGTAATAGGGGGCAAAGCTTTGTCCTATATTGCAACCTAACCTTATTTTGGTCTGAAAACATTCTGTGCATGTATAATAAATGCTGGCCTATAGAGCTAGGTTATGTAAAAGCTTATAAAGCCATGAGAAGAGCTAAGCCACAATTGCAATATTAATGTGCCTTCTAACATTGTAATTTCGCGGATGTAAGCAATAGCACATATTTGGCCTACGTGATTGCAAGCAGGGATACAGGACAGTGTCCAAAATTCCCCTTTTATTAATTTTAGTGTTTGTCTGCATATGGATAGTCCAGAGTGCTTGTTAGCACATTCTTAAGTTAACGCTTATCTTTTCCTCCTGGGCTTTGGTGACTGGTAGTAGCAGTTGTTGCTAGCCGTAGGTAGTAATGGAATGTACACTATCTGTATTCTTGCTGACCAAGGGTGAGATCATACACATACTAAGAAAAAGTACCTTATTACCTTGTAAGTTGATGTTTGTGCTGTTTTAAACCAATCAGAGAAAATTCTAAAAATAGGCACACTGTCTTTTACTATATAAGTAAGCCTGTATATCCTGTTATTTTGAAGAATGTACCACTTGTAATTTCTGCTGTGATTATTATTATAATCATTAAATTCTTCGCCATCAGTCTAAGTCTCCGTTCGTCTCTTTTCTAAGTATCTGTAATTGATAATTTACTAACTATAGTTTTAAACAACGTTACATGGACACAGAGGGCTTTTCAAATTAAGGAGGAGGGACATTCAAGGGCACAGTTTGAGACTGGAAGGAGGAAGGTTCAAGAAGGAAATGAGGAGACCATGGAAAGGAAGGACACAGACACAGCAAGTAGGTGCAGCAAGGTTAACTTTGCCAGGCCGAGTGTTTCATTTCATAAACATAAAACAGATAAATGGACTTTTAGTTGACAAAAAATAAACTAAAGAAAACATAATCAAAGAGACATCACAGTTCCAGTCACTGTTCAGCTTCTGAAATAGGCCATAACATTACAGGATGGGTAGTTATCCCACCTGTCTCCTCAAGGTCTGAATGGAGCTGCAGACCTCATAGGCTCAGCACTTTACTGAACTTCCAACTCATCTGAGTTACCCATCTAGAAACAGTCTTTTATATCTGGTGGCCATCAGGTGACTACCTTAAGCTCCACCCCTTTTTATTTAATTATGCAAATGTCTTCAAATGATACAGTTTTTATTTCAAGCAATTACTGTACGATGCATTGGGTTATTACTTTCTATAGAGGGTTTTCATGGCTTAAAAAAAGATAAAGGAAGATTTGTAGGATGCAGCTCACACAGACTCCTCCCTCACGCTATCAGTGCATAAATATATAGTATGGCCAGCTGGCTCTTTATATAACAACTAGAACAGCACTGGGGTAGGACATATGCAGCTGCTCAACAAGCCTTGGTAAGAGAATACACAACTGAAACATAGAAGACATATTTGTACTTATAAAAGAGCAACATTAAGGCAATATATTTTGTTACGTCCTGTAATATGCATCTGTTTCACCTTCTGTCAGTAACTAATGGGATCCTAGACAAGCTAGAAAATGTAAGTGAACTACTGTACTTGCATAAGACACATTATGAACTGGTGATCATAAATAAACGAATCTGATTGGCTGAGAGGTCTTTGAAGCCAAAGATGATATCGGGCTACATCATCACAGCTTCAAAAAGCCTCAGTTCCAGCCTTCTCACTTCTCACTTTTGAAAAATTTCTCCAACAGCAATGGTAGTGCTTAACTTACAACGCAAGTCACAGCCTAATGTAACAATGGCAGCATGTGCATGACCGGCCCCCCCAACAACACAACCTTCGCTCATGGAAAAATTTACTGAAACAAAAAAAAAAAAAACAGTCGGTCACACAAAACAGCAGCTGCCGACCACCACACTAACCTCACATCATTGACCTGCCCGCGCCTCTCGCTGCTCGTGCCAGATACCACTTTCCCGTTTAATATGAAGTACAACTAACACATCATGAACCTGCCCGCTACTTGTGGCAGATACAACGTTCCCCCATTTAACTCACAGTACAATGGCTGCCCCCCTTCAGCCCAGTGTTACCTGTATGAAGCGTGGCTCGGCCAGTACTTTTCACTCTTCCCCATGAGACTCAGGATAGCGGGTGGTGACTTGCTAACTACAAATTTAAATCTAAAATCGACAGAACAATGTACAGGTAAACTCTGACAGGGCAATGAAGTGGAGGGAGGATGATCTACAATAGACAAAAGAGCACCACAGCATGTACATGAGAAGCAACAACTAGCAGCACCACCTACTGGAGACAAACTCAGACCTCCTTTACACAACTCCAATTACAACAGCTGCCCAGAGAGCCCTGAAGAACTACTTTATAAACGTACTACTCCACCACCAAAAGAAAATAATTTCAAAGCGTTAGAATTTTTTTTATTATTATTTTTACTCATAACCCTTGTAAGCCAGTTCATAATAGCAATAAGGCACTCCAGGGTGTTAGGTATATCATGGGCTATCGTCACTTCTTGGGTCATTGGGCCTTTTCGACCTGTGGCCTCATGCTAACCACCAGTAGCGGTATCCCATGATATACCACACCTGTTATGCCTTATTGCTTAATTATATGGTGCTAATGCCAGGAGCGAGGGACAGAGTGGTGTGAGATGCCGACAATTACACCACAAGTCGCATCTCACAATGCCGTTCGGTCTCCTCGCAATGGGAGTCAAAGATCCTACAAGTTTGTAAAGCTATGCATATACTATCTCAGGGCCATACAGGAAAACAAACAAGCAGTGAACTAAACTCTTTATTCACCTGTTTCCTTCATTCCGCCTGCTACTATTAATACCACGGATTGACCAGAGGTATGCAGAGCACAGACAGCTTGCGCAGCGTACTCTGGTCCAGTCCGATTATTTGAGGGGACGCATCTTGTATTCTTTCCCTTATTTTTACCGTTTGCCAACATGTCATGAGCAACACAGATGTCTAATTCTGCATGTCTTTTCTGTGTGCTCTCCTGACTGACTAAAGCAGTTTTCTACCCTAGGCACATAAGCGGTAGGTCAGCCTGCGACTTGCAGCTTCCATTCTGATTAACACAGGTAAACATTTTAATATTGAGTAGCTGCAGCAATGTCTCACTGACTCGAGCAGCATTTTGACCACACAGCATTGGGCATTTAAAAGCAGGCTGCTGCCTTTCTATGGGGGACGTACAAATAAATAAACAACAAATAGGCAGTGGGGAGGTATAGGGACACAGGACCACAGAACCTTCTCGGGACCCAGAAAGGGAATAAAGGGAATAGAAAGACCCTCTACAGGTGGCCTTCCTGTGGGAAATATAACTAAAGAAGACAAGTTCTGGTCAGATCCACCATGGCTGCAGTTAGTGAGGTTCTGTAGAATTGTTAGGGAGGCGTGGAGAAACAACACAATGATTTCTAACTAGTAAGATTTGTTTTAATTTGTATTCTAAGGAAGAAATGCATATTATTAGGAAAAGATATGGAAGTCTACATTTCAAAGGAAGGAATGATAAGCAATATAAGTTTGATAGGTACAGTAGGTGGCAGTACGTGAAAAAGCAATGGCTGGCATATTGTTCAGTATTGGGACTGTTTACACGGTTTTATAGAGAAACAGGGTTTTTGTTTATGAGGTGATGTAAGTTATATTTAAGCAATGTGTTGATGTCAGGCAGTCAGGTGTAATGGGCTCTGTTAGGAGAGAAAATGTGATGGTAACTTTCCGAAGGGGTCGCTGTTGTTAAGGTTAAGGTAGCTATGCTTGTGATAAGGGGAATATCAGGACAGTATGAGGTCTATGCAGGAGTGGAGTACAAATACGCACTGTATCATAAGTATGTGCTCAGAGTGGAGACAAATGTGATAAGCAGGTGTAATTAGGTAAAAATAGAGGATACTGTTGTATCATGAGTAGTTACACTGTTTGAGGGTGTTTCTAATGTCAGGAAGTATGCAACAAGAATAGTTCAATGATATGAAGGAAAACAAAGCTGGACATAACTACATATTACCATGCATTGTGGTTCTGATAAGCAAGGAGGCAGATAAAACCAGCAGCAACAACAATTATTTTTTGAGAAAGTGAGCAATCATAAAATGTGGGGTTTTACCTAACAATAATTTGATGCAAAAAAAGTTGACAGTAGTGGTGCTTGTAAGTGTGAGTGTGCGCTCGCGCGCGCATGTGCGTGTGTTTTATGGTAACACTGTTTAATAGTTTTGAAATACCACAATGTATAATAAAAACAGTCATCACTATTTGATCCTCTACTTTTCTGTTATCTGCCCCAGGTCTCTTAATTGTACATGCATGGCATTCTGACTATCCTCCTCTGAACATCACTGTAGCAAAAAAAAGAGTGATTCTCTTTAGAGGTTAATTTATCTGTTCAGACGCCACCATGATTTTCAGGAATCAAGGGCTGCTACTACACAATTGAGCAGACTTGCTAGACCATAAGGCCTTTATCTGCTGGCAGTTTTGCATGTTCATATGAAGATAGGAATTAACTATTTTGTTCACTACACTTCTGGCAACAACACAGTGTTAGTTAATGTGTTAGTTAGTTAATGTGGAGGGGATCTTTAGACTAAAGCAGGGAGGTATCACCAGAGGGCATGGTTTGAAGTTGGAAGGTGGAAGGGTAAGGGGGAAAAGAGGAGGAGGTTTTTCACTGAGAGGGTGGTGGACCCTTGGAATGCACTGCCTGGTGAGCTAGTTCAGAGATCCACAGTGGAGGGCTTCAAGAGAGGATGGGACAGACACAGAAAGTGGATGTATCAGATGATGTCCTGTCCCAGGGGGGGGTGGGGATGGATGATACGGGTTTCTGGAGCACAAGGGATGGGAGGGTCTCGGCACCCAACTAAGGATCTAAAGTTCGAGCAGACTCGATAGACCGCAAGGCCTAATCTTCTGGCAAATAGTATGTTAGTATGTTAGTTCCATCAGTAACTGATCCAAATCTCTTCAGTATTTTTGGTCATTGAGGAGCATATATCTTACTAAGGAATGACCCTTGGTGATCAAATACTGTGAAATAAGAGCCATGTTTCTCAGTTATTCCAGTGACAGTACTATTAATTGGAGTAATTAACCCTGGAGGAAGCTCAGCTGTATGAACAGCTGCAAATGATTCAGTACCAGTTGTCATTGCCGGTAGATGGCTGGGTACTCAGGAGATGGCAGTGTTTATTGAGCTGTCTCAGTATCATCATACTGTTATATTCCTTGCTGCAGAGTTTGTTTGAAAACACTGTAAGGTCTTAACTGCTTTTAACAAAATTCTTGCATTTTCCACATGAATGTTAAGTGATTCAGTGATAGGAAGAACATAATCATTAATGAAAAGCAGTTGGAGCAGAAAGATAAAAAGTACACATAGGTTTGCAGTTTACTTTAGCTTGCTTGTTTGCTGACGCTGGAGCAGCAGGTGGCAGAATCCTAAACCAGCTTTCATTCAAAAGTGGATATTGGCAAAGCTTGTATACCACTCCACTAGCATTCATACATGCTGTAGGTGAATTTTGTTGCAGTGAATGGAGTTGAAATTAGGAACAGAATTGGTACAGAGAAGCCCACACCAGTGGACTTGACAGGGTTCCATTTTAATGAATTGGGGGTTGGGACTTGGATGGCATCCTCAACACTCACACGCACCTCATCTCTTTGGCAGACACAACTAAATGAAATGTGTAGGAGTAGAATCAGAATATAAACTAGACAGATCAGGGAAGAACCTTGGTGATGCCTAATCTCACCCACAAAATGGCCCGCCTTGCCCCCTTTTCTGTTGTTGGCTAATGCAATGGTCTGAAATTGAATTATAACTTATGTCGTTCAGTGATCTGACCAATGAGGGTAGTACCATCCCACACAAAATACCAGGGTGTGAAACCTCAACCAACATCTTGATTACTCAGACTATATCAGAACAGTCACTTTTAAACTGTACCTAAACAAGGGAGCTCACTATCCTGGTAAAGGATTCAAATACTTCCTTACTTACAGAGCTTCCATCCCCATAGATTAGGTAGATATTTAGGACCTGCCAGCCTTCCAAGCTAAACTATGACTGGTGCTAAAGGGAACATAAATATTGCTTTACTTTTTTTATGTTGGGACGCTTGCGCAGCCAACATCTTTTGGTAGTGGAGATTTGGAGGGACGGTCGCTGTTGGGCGAATGCAGGGCATGCACCAGTAGGTGCATCCCTCATTCCCCAATCAGCCTGCATGCTGGCACCACACCATGCATACTAATGTGGTGATCACATCAAAGGAAAGGTCTGCTGCAATGTGAGCAAAGCTCGTCACATGCAGCGGACCTTCCTACATGCTTCCCCGCTACAAACATGGCAGCACAGTGGCCACTAAACTGCCGACTTCGGGGTTGCCCAATCCCCCGGTCGGCTTACCCTGACCCTCATGTATGTGCCAATGGGAGAGCCCACTCCCTGTCGGCATAATGTGTCCCCCCCTCCTTTTTTGCTTGTCAAGGGGGTGCCTAATCCCCCTTGGCTCATGCGCCCCCCCCACTTTTCTTGTTTTTCGATCGGGGTGCCCAATCTCCATCAGCATCCATCCCCTTCCCACTTTAATGAGCAACGGGGAGCCCACTCCCTGTCGACATGCTGTCCCCCTTTCTTCTGTGCTGAGGGGTGCCCAATCCCCTCAGCTACTGTCCCCCACTTATATGCCGACGGGGTGCCCAATCCCCATCAGCTACTGTATCCCCAAAACAAAAAACTGTAAAAGAAACCATCCTTGATGGGGTTTTTAACACCTGTAAACAGAAAATGGTCCCTCGTAGTCTTCCTACCCCCGCCCACCACCCGCACCCACCCACTGCGCATCCTGCCTCCCACACCCCTCACCCCATACTTACCTCCGGAGCTCAGCACAATGATCTTTGGTGGACCGGGAACCGTCTGCACTCTTCAAAGCCGACGCAAACTGAGGAAATGCTGGTAAGTTGTATAATGGAATAAATAGGGTTTTCAACTTTGATGCATATCTCAGGCATTTTTGGAATTTTGCACCACATTTTCAACATGGGGTTTTGGGACCCCTTCTCATGAATTCTGGCACTGTTATGATGTTAATCGGTCCCGAAAGGTGATTTCAGTCACTGCGTGGAATCACCTTTCAGGACCGATTAATCGAGACAATGGCAGTGTTCATGGTGGGCTCTCAAAAAGCCTATGTTGCAAATTTGGTGGAAAAAATCCAAAAAATGGCTGTTTTACGAGCGTGCATTGCTCAGTTGTGACGCACACTCATAACTTCATGAATTCACAATATTTTCATGCCAGATTTTCAACATTGTCACTTTTCTATACCTCCTTGTGAACAGTACAGCTGTCATTTTTCACATCCTGGCCAAAATGTGTTTCCGCACTTCCGGTGCACAAAAGCACGGTCGCTGTGGGAAATCAGTGTTCGGGGCAGATTACAAAAATGACAGTGGCACTGTTCATGAGCAGAGGTTCTAAAATGCCTATGTTGAAAATTTGGTGACGATACTCCATAAAAAGACTGTGTTACAAGCGTGCGTTGCGCAGTTTGCATGCACCCTCGTAACGTTGTGCATTTGTAATATTTTCACTCTGGATCTTCACCATTGGCATTTTTACACACTTCTTGATGAACAGTACAGCTGTCATTTTACATATCCTGCCCAAAATGTGTTTTTGCACGTCCGGCGCAGAATAGCGCGGTCGCTGTGCGAAATCACTTTTTGGGACAGTTTGAGGAAATGACAGTGACACTGTACATGAGCAGAGGTGCTAAAATGCCTATATTGAAAATCTGGTGCCGAAAGTCCATAAAATGACTGCATGTGTTGCGCATTTCCCACACACCCTTGTAACTTTGCAAATTTGCAATATTTACATGCCACATTTTCACCATTGCCATTTTTTTACACCTTCTTATGAACAGTACAGCTGTCATTTTTCACATCCTGCCCAAAATGTGTTTCCGCACTGCACTACCAAAGCCAATGCCAGCGCAACAACATTCGGCATTGACAAATGCTTGTTTACTATAATTATACATTTGAGCATATGTGAAACCTCCTTATCTCCCTACTGTGCTTTGAAATAGCCTTCCTACCTGATATTCACATTTCTCATTACTGATCAGTTCCAGATCCCAATAACATCAGTTGAGTGTTGGCACTGCATTGAAACTTGTGTTCTAGGCATCCACAACTGATATCCGTCGAGTCTGAGACTCCTATGTTGTCAACAAACAGCTAATTAAATCATAGTTAGTATTGTTGCTAAGGTTTCCATTTGCTTGCAACATAAAAACTAAAACTAAAGGAAGATGAACATTGTTTGTGTAGCCTTTTTATGTTTCCTTATGTAACCCCTACAAATGGTGGTTCTCGAAAAGTATTCATTGAGCTTGCCTAAATGCTCACTGCCAGGCTGGTGTCCTGCATTCTAGCAGTTTAAATGTATTGCCAGAGGTGCCTGTATAGCCTCTGTGTACTGTCTCTTTTAATAGCAGCCTGGATTGCAGTCATAATTAATCTGTGAGGGAGCTCTGTTAGAAGATGTACTTGTTTGTTGATCATTTATTAGAATAGTGATAATATTGCAGTTTGTCTAACCTGCCTTCTTTGTAGCATGGACATTTCTGTTTATCTCCACCATCTTGGTCTTGGACTACTGAAATGGGCCAATCAGTACCTTTGGGGACACTAAAATGGAGCCTGTCCCCAGGGGCTTTGTCGAACAAAACTCTGTAAGAAATGGAGTTCGGGCTTTTGCGCCTAAATGAACCTGGAAGGAGAGCCCTTGTTGTGACTGACAGAGGAATTAGCCAACCAAACCTTTTGAATCCTGAGGAAAGTCCCAGACTGCTTGCAGTTTTAGTTCAGATCTGAGTTGGGAAGTGAAGGAGTAACAGCTCGAGATAGTTGAGCAGTAATCCTGCATAGATTCACGGGGGAGAACTGTGGAAGGGCTGAGTTTTGGCCTGCCTGCTGTCCCTGAGAGGGAAATTGAAGTTTATTTTGGCTGAATCCAAATTGTGAGGATGATTTAAGCCACAGGACTGTGACCAGGCTTTAACCTGAAGAAGACCGAAGATTTGCTGAATGTGAGGTGGCCTGTCAGGATTTCCAGCCACCTTTGAACTCCCGGTTTGTACAGAGACTCTGTAATTGCGACCTCATAGCAATCTGTCAGGTACAGTAGAATTTCTTACATGTAAATGTGCTGTGTGCTGTTAGTGGGTCGTGATTTGGTTCCCCACTGTGTGCTGGAACTGTGTTCTGCTTGCTGGAGGCTGCATCCAGCTCCAACAGACTAAATCCATTTGCATCTCTATTTGACCTGGGCTTTGCCACAGTGGCCCAGCCAGACTACCCGCTACACAGAGAAAACCATCGACGAGAGACCTGCCTGGGGATCAGCCCCCTGCTCAATGCCTTGAACAGGAACAACACCTCAGTGATTCATGTGGGCCCTGCTTCTCCTAGCACTCCAGCTCAACAACCTGCAGTCTCGATTTTATCCTGCCTGTGTCCTGTATTGGGTATCATGAGTAAACATCAGGGTAGCTCCCTGCAACAACAGCTAAATCTAAAGTGTTGTCATCTAATTGCTCTGTTGTCTTTTCCTTCATGAACTGAGCCCTCCGGCTCTGGATTACAAATAGTGTGTGTTGTGCATGTTGCTTTCTTCCATCACAAGACCCCAACCAGCTGTGATGCCGGCCTACCCTGGGCAATGGTCCTGGCTAGCCTACCTTTTTCCTACCTGGGTACCCAGAGTGTGTGACTGTGTAGGGACTCTGAAGTGCATGCATAACTGTCTGATTGATTTAGCCTTTAAGCCAATCAACCTGATTCGCCCCTACCTTGTTCAAGTCACCTGAATAAATCAGATCTCTTTTGCATTTAACCTGACTGTGGTTCCAGTTTGTGCCAAGAGTACTGTACTGTTGCTATTTGCTGTGCATAACCTTGTTTTACAGGGGTCCCAGGTCGAGCTAAAGGAACCAGCCCTGGTGGTAAGTGCAAACAGTGTGGAGTAATTGCATGGTGAATAAGGGTCATTGTGAAAGTGACTATTGTATATTGTTCATGTCACTAGAAGAAGAGAGTTACAGTGTCCCAGAGGGCTGTGCCCAGGTTAGCTTGACCACTAGCAACCCTGACCTCTGGGTGGAGGCACCCGTTTCAGTACCCAGGCCCCTTAACCTGCTACTAGCCAAGCAGGCAGGGGTAGTAGCCCTTGGGATAGCACCACCTAGGGGTTACATCTTGGAGGCTCACCACTGGGATTTTGTGTCTTCTAGTGGCCGAATTTATGAATTATTGTCAAACATAAATGGCTACCCCAACAGAAGTGGTTGTGCACTAGTTGGTGGGGTGGTGTACGGGGCAAGACATTGACCTCCATAATGCTTTGCTAATACTGGATATACCTATGGGCATTAGTAAGGACACTGTTGAAGGGGGCACTTTCTAATGCTGAATGTTTGAAAAAAGCTGTAGTGGTGGGTCGACAGGCTGATTTAACTGCCTAAACTCTCATGGCCTTTGTGGAGTGTAGCGACACCCCGGACAGTTCAAAGGTGCCCCAGACTATCACTCCAGAAGGGTTCCCAGCTGCCTGGAGGGTGATAACCAAAGATAGCAAGGATCCCTTAGAGGATGAGCCCCACTGTTATCTGAGTCTTTTGAGGAGAAGTTTACCAAGTTGTTACTGGAGGAGGGCAAAACTGTGGAGGAGTTAAAAAAAAATTATTCCTGCCACCTGGGAGTGTCATCTCCCCACTGTCCACATCCATCCCAGCACCTGTTCTTTCACCAACTTCTGTACCTGCCTCTGAGCAAGCAAGTAGTCATGGCCCTTACCACAAGCTCAAGGTATTCTCTGGAATCTGCCCTACTCCAAATGGGGAAGTCAGCCTGGAGACTTAGATAGACTCTGCTACTCTTGAGGTACAAGACTGGCAATGCTCAGAGGCCAAAAAAAGGGCCTGCCTGGGGGAAAGCCTCCAGGGACCTGCCCTACGTACTTTTTGCTCCCTGAGGTCCTCTGACCCTGACACCAAAGCCCAAGAGTACATAGTCGCTCTTGAAATGTGTTTGGGGCACCTGTAGTGTTGAGGTCTTGAAATGGAAATTTAAAGATGTTAGACAACAGCTGGGGGAATTGTTATCTGCCTACATGGATCGATTAGAAGGAATCCTACAAACCATTTTTCAGAAAGGAGGCTGGGCCTCTAGTGAAGTGGACTGGGAAAGACTGGATCATATACTCTGCTCTGCCCAGCACTCCAGCTGGGTGTTGCTCAAATTGCAACTGCATCAAAGGAAATCTGGTCCCTTGCCCTTCTATGTGTTGATGAAGGAGGTACAGGAAGTTGAGGAGGAGGAGGAAGGCTTTTTGGAGCCCTGCACAGTTGTAGCTACTGCAACCCCTGCTTCAGGTGTGGGGTTGGTCGCTGATTGCCTGGAATCACTGCAATCACATGACGGAATCCAAGAACTAAATGTCAGCCCCGGGGGGCCCAGCCAGAGAGGGACTGCTATGGATGCTCCGCCATGGGATGAACTGCTGAGGGAATTCAGAGAAACAAAAAACAGTCTCTTAATGAAGGCCGCTCCTGTGAGTACAGGCCCCGATCCTTATCCAACTGCTTCTGCTATGGGGGTGGAAGTGCACACCCAGGCATCTCCTGCTGACAGCAGCTCAAAAATTGATGCCTTGACTACGGAAGTGAGAGAACTGATGAGATGTCTCCAAATGCTCGCCACACTGCAGACAGAGGTGGAACTGATGTTTTCTGTTGGTAGTACCCTCGCCTCAGCCTTCAATGTGATGTCTCAGCCACACCAGACCCCAGAAAGCATATATTGCCATGATTGCGGGAAGGATGGGCACATGAAGAGAGAATGCCAGTCTCCAAAAGACCTAGATAAAGTTGTATACAGACTTCAAGGGGAGCTTGGGAAAGCGAGACCATGTCCAAGGAGTGCCGGAAATGACCGCAGTGCAGGATTGAGAAATCCTAACTCAAATTTCTTTGTGGCTAAACCATCTGTACAGGCCTCTGCTACTGCCTATCCAGACTAGTCCAGAATAGTAGGCCCTTTCTATGCAGACTTCAGTGACTGTCAATGGTATACACGCTCGGGCTGTGCTCGATAGCGGGTCGCAAGTGACCATTGTATTCCAGGACTGGTATGATAAACACTTACCTGATGTGCCATTACAATCTTTGGCAGGCTTACATGTGTGGGGCCTGAGCAACAAGTCTTATCCTTACCTAGGATATGTCCGGCTCTGGTTGTCTTTCCCTGCAACTTTAACTGTTGTAGATGAACAAGTAGAGACCCTAGCCCTGGTGTGCCCTCTTACGGGATTGTATGATGGGATACCCTTGCTCTTTGGAAACAACACCCACATGTTTGGAAGACTAGTGTAGTTGTGTTAACAGAAACAAGGGAAATGGACTGGGCAGGCACTGAGAATCGCAGCCCTGATAAGGAGAGCCCAAAACCTTAAAAAAAACCACTACTGAAGTAGATGGAGATGAGCCGGTGGGGATGGTGTGGAAGAAAGATCTTGATTCTCTGGTACTACCTCCCAATGCTCAGTGCACCATTTATGGAGAGGTTTGTATTAGAAAAGATGTAAAGAACAAAATATTAATGTTGGATGCACCAGGCGATGGAAAGTTGCCAGAAGGATTATTGGTTAAGCCCAGCATTTTGCCTGCCCGTGCACATGCCTATGCATGATGAGTGATGGTCCAGATTCAGAATGTGTCAGATCAGGAGATCCAGTGAACAGAGGGTGCACCCTAGCTACAGTACACTGTGCAGACACTGCAGTATTACCCAGTAACAAGTGCTCTGACAAGAAGAAGAGAGTGACCCCAGACTTATTTGACTTTGGTGATTCCCCCATTGCCAGCTGAATGGGAAGGCTAGAATTGGCAAGAAACTCCCTCAGAGAGACCAAGTGTTTTTGTTAAAAGAATGGGGCGTGCGGTGTGTCCAGGGTGCAGAGTATCACATATGCCTACATGATGACTGGCCATTTCGAGAGAGATCCCGATGCCTTGCCCCAGCAGACATAGATGATGTTAGGAGGCACCTGCAGGAAATGCTCACTGCTGGCATTATGCAAGAATCAAGGAGCCCATATTCCTCTCCCATTGTGGTTGCGCATAAGAAGAATGGGTCCATGAGAATGTGTGTTGATTATCGAACCCTGAACCAGTGGACCATCACAGATCAGTATACCATGCCCCATATACAAGATGCCCTGGATTGCTTGAATGGGAGCAAATGGTTCTCAAATTGAATCTTTGCAGTGGATATTACCAGATTCCGATGGCCCGGAGGACTGTGAGAAAACAGCCTTCATCTGTCCTTTGGGGTTCTCAATTCCTGAGAATGCCACAGGATTCTGGGCACTCTGGCCACCTTTCAGCGACTGATTGAATGTGCAGTGGGAGACATGAACTTGCTGGAACGTCTAGTGTACCTAGATGATGTCATTGTGTTCGGACGCGCATTAGCGGAGCATGAGACCCAACTGTTTAAAGTGCTGGACCGATTGGAAGACTTCATCCTCAAGCTGTCCATCGACAATTACCAGTTCTTTCAAACCTCTGTGAAGTATGTGGGGCACATAGTATCTGCAGAAGAGATAGAGACTGATCCCAGTAAGGTTGAGTCACTGACTACTTGGCCCCAGCCCTGTAACTTGAAAGAACTACATCATTTTCTGGGGTTCTGTGGCTACTACTGCAGGTTCATAAAAGACTGCTCCTGAATCTTACCCAGGGTTACCCCACTACCAACCATAAATACAAGAAAGGGCTGTTAAAGAATCAGAGAAAGTGTACTTCCACACAGGTGAACCTTTTGGGCCCTGCTGGAAACCTGAATGTGAAGCAGCCTTCAAAAGTCATATACCAGCTCACCCATGCCCCCATCCTCACCTATGCTGACCTTACCAAGCCCTATGTGTTGCATATGGATGCTAGTCTAGTCTGCAGGGCCTAGGAGCTGTTCTGCATCAAGACCATGAGGATGGTTTGAGACCGGTAGCTTTTGCCAGCAGGAGTTTGACCCGTCAGAGTGAAACTATCCTGTGCACAAGCTGGAGTTCCTTGCCCTAAAATGGGCCATCATTGATCAGTTTCATGAGTACCTCTATGGGGCAAAGATATTGGTGAAGACTGACAATAACCCCATTGACCTATGTACAGACTTCAGCTAAGTTAGACACCACTGGGCACTGGTGGGTCTCTGCCTTATCAACCTATGATTATGCTGTCATATAAAGACCAGGACTGAACCATATTGATGCTGATGCCCTGTCACAAAGGCACACTTCCAAGAGTGATTGGGTCAGGCTGTCTGAACCTGACATCTGAGCATTGTGCCAAAAGTTTGACAGAGATGAACAGATGTCTGCGGACACAGTGGATTGTCTAGTAGATTGTTTGGGCCCTCCTGATACCTGCATACCAGCTGCCTATTGCCATTTCTCTGCTCTAGATCTTAGTGCACTACCTCAACTTGACAATGACAGTATTCAGTGGGCTCAATCCCAAGATCCCATGATTCAACCCGCACTTGATGCCCTGCGAGCGGGGAAAAATGTGTATAAGTTGCGTTCCCCTGACTTGCGAACAGCCCTATTGTTTAAAGAAGGCCCCAGGTTGAAGTTACTCAATCAGTTGTTATACAGAGATAGTGGATCATACTGGTCAAGTAGACAAGCAACAATTGGTCCTGCCCATGGCCTTTAAACACTTGGTACTGAGGTCCCTCCACAATTACATGAGGCACCTTGGGATTGACAGGACTCTCGACCTGGTATGATCTCAATTCTACTGGCCCAAGATGGGGGCCGATGTTGAGCACCATGTAAAGACCTGAAGTCATTGCCTGCAAAGAAAAGCCCTGCCTCAGAGGGCTGCCCCCCTTGTCAATATCATTACCAGCACCCCCATGGAACTGGTCTGCATTCATTGTTTGTGTTTAGAACCTGATCAACGGAATATTGGCAATGTGTTAGTGGTTACGGATCATTTCACACAGTATACACAAGCTTTTCCAACTAAAGCTCAAAAAGCCTCTACCATGGCCAAGGTGCTAGTGGAAAAATTCTTCGTCCACTATGGTGCCCCCCAATGGATCCACTCTGACCAAGGCAGAGACTTTGAAGTAGGCTAATCAAAGAAATGCTCTCTCTGTGGGGGGGTGAAGAAGTCAAGAACCACCCCTTGTCACCTGCAGGGGGATCCTCAACCAGAACATTTTAACTGCACCCTTCTAGACATGCTGGGCACTCTCCATCCAAAGACCAGCATACGTGGAGCCAGCAGATTAGCACCTTGGTACACATATACAATTGCACCAAAAATGGTGCTACTGTGTTCTCCCCCTACCGCCTCATGTTCGGGAGGGAGGCCCGACTGCCAGTTGATGTCTGCTTTGGGGTCTCTCCAGATGGGGTCCGAGCCAAAAACTACCTGCAATATGTAAAGAAACTGAAAGCTCAATTGAACCATGCAAATCAACTGGCCCAGACAATGGCCGCTAAGAGAAATCTCACCAACAAAGAGAGGCACAATAAGAAAGTAAAGGCTCAAGAGCTATGGCCCGGAGACTGTGTGATGTTATACAATTTGGGACTACATGGCAAGCATAAAATTGCTGATAGGTGGCTCCATCTTCTTCATGTAGTAGTTGGAAAGTTGGATTATATACCAGTATACAAGGTACACCCAGAGAATAACTACAAAGCTGTCAAGATCATGCACCATAATCACTTGCTGCCTATTGGTCAAGTTATTATTGAAGCTGAGCCAGCAGACATTGCCTCCCCATAGCCGGTAACTCGTGCTGCTGCAAAAAAGACAGAGTCAACCTACCCCAGTAGTTACAGATTTAAGGTTTCCCCCGCAGCAAGCCCAGAATGATAGTGACTGTCAGTCCACCTCTGATGAAAGTGACTATGGTAATGCCTATTATCCCTCCTATGAACTGAGTCAGTTGTTTCGTGGAAATCCTGTGCAGAATTGTAGGGATGACGCTGGGCCTTCTGGGCTGCCTAACCCCCCAGCTTCGTCCTTGGAGACAATGCTGCCTGAAAGTGAAGTGCAAAGTATCACGTCTGAGGCTGCAGACTCCCTATGTTTAGTGGAACTGTGTGACTTGCCCGAAGAGGAGGCTGATGGTCTGAGTCTCTCTGGTGACACACCAGAACTTGAACAACAATATGAGAGTGCTGACAGCCCTGCTTCAGTGCCACAAAGCCTAATTGTGCCAGAACCTTCTCTAAATCAGCCAAGAGTTGTGGAAACAGAGCCTACAGAGCAAGGAGCTGACAGTGCTCCCAGTTTGGACATTCTTATCCATGCAGAGACACCCCTCATGACTGACGAAAGCTCCAAAGTTAGTGCTGAAAGTACAGAGACAGTGGCTGTGCCCCCCAGAAAGACTGGCCAAGCTGTTAAGTCAGTATTGCGCTTCAGGTTTGATTCTCCAAGTAGGCTAGTGGATTTTCCTCTCAATGTGGTTCACAAAGGTGTTTATATTTCTCAGAGCTTACTACCCAAATTGAGCTTAATGGCCAATTCCAGGTTGATTCTTCTTCCTTCTCAGTATGATGCTCCTTCCCCATCTAACCCCAAGTTAGCTGATAGGGAAGGCCCCCCCCCCCCACATTGTTTAATGTGCAAGAAGTTATAACATGAATCAGTATTGTGATGTCACAAGTATGTTAATCATAGTGGAATCAGTATCACCTGTATGAAACATGCATAAGTATTGTCAGTACAGATATAGTGTTGTGAAGTATGCTGAAATGTATAGTAATGTGACAAGTTTATGTTAATTGATGTATCAGATAGTTTTTGCATAGCATGCTAATGTCATATATGTCTCGTTTATATTGCATTTTCAATAATGTGATGGTACAGACTTGACACAGATGCCAAGTTTTCTCCAGGCAGGGAAGGGTGTAACCCCCCTACAAATGGGGGTTCCCAAAAAGTCTTCCTTGAGCTTGCCTAAATGCTCACTGCCAGGCTGGTGTCCTGCATTTTAGCAGTTTAAATGTATTGCCAGAATGTGCCTGTATAGCCTCTGTGTACTGTCTCTTTAAGAGCTGCCTGGATTGCAGTCATAATTAATCTGGGAGGGAGCTCTGTTAGAAGATGTACTTGTTTGCTGATCATTTATTAGAATAGTAATAATATTGCAGTTTGTCTAACCTGCCTTCTTTGCAGCATGGACATTTCTGTTTATCTCCACCATTTTTTGTCCTGGACAGCTGAAATAGGCCAATCAGTACCTTTGGGGACTCTAAAATGGAGCCTGTCCCCAGTGGCTTTGTGGGAGCAAAATTCTGTAGGAATTGGAGTTTGGGGCTTTTGGCACCTTAATGAACCTGGAGGGAGCCTTTTGTGACTGACAGAAGAATCAGTCAACAGAACCTTTTGGATCCTGGGGAAAGTTCCAGACTGCTTGCAGTTTCAGTTCAGATCTGAGTTGGGAAGTGAAGGAGTAACAGCTCAAGATAGTTGAGCTGTAATCCTGCATAGATTCGCAGAGGAGAACTGTGAAAGGGCTAGGTTTTGCTTGTCTGTCTGTCTGCTGTCCCTGAGAGGGAAATTGAAGTTTATTCGGACTGAATCCAAATTGGGAGGACGATTTAAGCCACAGAACTGTGACCAAGCTTTAACCTGAAGAAGACCAAAGATTTGCTGAATGTGATTGGCCTGTCAGGATTTCCAGCCACCTTTGAACTCCCAGTTTGTGCAGAGACTCTGTAATTGGGACCGGATAGCAATCTACCTGGTACAGTAGAATTTCTTACATGTAAATGGGCTGTATGCTGTTAGTGGGTTGTGATTTGGTTCCCCACTGTGTGCTGCACTGTGTTCTGCTTGCTGGAGGCTGCATCCAGCTCCAATGGACTAAATCTGTCTGCATCTCCATTTGGCCTGGGCCTTGCTACACTGGCCCAGCCAGACTACCCGCTACACAGAGAAAGCCATCGACGAGAGACCTGCCTGGGGATCAGCCACTTGCTCAATGCCTTGAACAGGAACGATGCCTCAGTGATTCATGTGGGCCCTGCTTCTCCTGGTACTCCAGCTCAACATTCTTCTGCATGCAAAAAAGACTTCACAAGTTTAAAATATCTTCTCCTTTATTTCAATATCTGCCCCCTACGTTTCGCTCCTATGAGCTTGTTCATTGGGTTTTTCTTGTTCTGTTTTGAAACAAAATGTAAAGATACTTTTAAATTACTGCTTTCTCTTACTTATATATATACTTGTCAGTCTAAAAGTAATTTTGAAGTAATGTTTATACTCAGTTAATCTACCTGAGTGCTTCTCACTGTGTGCACATAATTCATTTAGTTCAAAAAACTTTTAACTTCTTCCTAAGGGAATGAAAACCATATTTATGAAATGTGCTTGCAAATGCATAAACAAAGATCATGTTACATCCAGTGACAAAAGTTTGCAAAGAACTTTTAACCCCCCATAACATGCATACCTGGGTACAATACTATCAAAAGTAAAGAATCCTTTATCTTGTGAAAGCAAGGCTTTCCTGTTCCAATTGTAACTCTGAAAAGACACATAATGAAGCGCATTTACTTGAAAAGGCTTAAAAGGGCTTATATCCTTTTTGGAATTGCAATTTTATAAGCTGGACTTGTTTCTTACCTCAACGAGTCTCACTCGAGATTAAATTTAAATGGTAAAGGAACCAGCTTTTTTACCGCAACTCGTGCTTTAGTGACAAAACTTTTTTCCAAAGCTCTACATTGCACAATAGCATTTTAGAGATGCTGTGGCATTCCCCTCAGCTGCTAATCCTCTTGAGCAGCTTGGATTTCCCGCGGGAGTGACATGTCACTTCCTGTAACTCTCACGATGCGAGAGTGTTGCCATGCAACACAGCAGCTGCCACCTGTGGCTGGCCCTCAACCTACTCCCTGTGCCCCCCCGCAGCCCGATCGCAGGCAAAAGCTTAAATCACCCCCCTACCAGCCCAATCGCGGGCAGCAAAGTGTCCCCAACATATCCTGGTGGTCCAGTGGACGATAAGCCTGATTGCAGACTGAAGAGGTTTGAAACTCCCCAGAACGTATCCCTGATGGTCCAGTGGACCCGATAAGCCCGATTCATTCACAAATCTGGACTGCCTTGTACGGTATGGGCTGCATGCCCATTGGCTCTTGCTCTGCACAATGGGCATGCAGCCTCAACGGAGTCATGGCGGGCAGCAGT
This sequence comes from Neoceratodus forsteri, assembly GCA_016271365.2. Lineage (NCBI taxonomy): Eukaryota > Metazoa > Chordata > Ceratodontiformes > Ceratodontidae > Neoceratodus > Neoceratodus forsteri. The sequence continues at coordinate 803,999,058 of CM028137.1, forward strand.
GCGGCAGGCGGGTGGGATGCTGCCGCCCGCCAGCTGCCGAGGGGAGCGGGTGGTGGGGCTTCGTGAGGTGGGTGGGGTGGGGACACTAGATCACCAGGGATATGGTCTTGGGGGTGGGGTGTCGCAACATAATGCAGCCCGCGATCAGGCTTATCGGTCCACTGGACCACCAGGGATACGTTCTGGGGGTTAAACTTCTTCAGCCCGCGATCGGGCTTATCGGTCCACTGGACCACCAGGGATACGTTCTGGGGGGTTTCAAACCTCATCAGCCCGCGATCAGGCTTATCGGGTCCACTGGACCACCAGGGATATGTTCGGGGTTAAACTTGTCAGCCCATGATCGGCCTTATCGTCCACTGGACCACCAGGGATACATTCTGGGAGGGGTTTCAAACCTCATCAGCCCGCGATCGGGCTTATCGGTCCACTGGACCACCAGGGATATGTTCGGGGGGGTTTAAACCTCTTCAGCCCGCGATCGGGCTTAGCGGTCCACTGGACCACCAGGGATATGTTCGGAGGGAACACTTTGCTGCCAGCGATCGGGCTGGTGGGGGGTGATTTAGCTTATGCCTGCGATCAGACCAGTCGGGAGAGGGACTTTTCTGCTTTTGCCCGCGATCAGGCTGCAGGGGGCACAGGGAGTAGGTTGAGGGCCAGCCACAGGTAGCAGCTGCTGTGTTGTGCCCTGCAATGCGGCAGCTCACCTGTGGGTGGCCCTCGACTTACTCCTTTTTTTTGGCTCAAAGTTGTGCAGGCGCAGGTTGGGGGTTGCGCCTGCACAACTCTGCACAGCCTGGCTGAATATCGGGCTGTGCAGTTTATGCATGGTTCTTCCCCCTCCAGTTCAGCATGCATTCATTTGCATTGCGCTGTTGCTCAGCATGTTTTCAGTGGTGCAACTGCCTCCTGCTGAATATCGCAGAATGGTGCAATTTCGGACTTGCGCAGGTGCAACCCTATTGCGCATGGTGCAACCCTTTGAATATCCCATCCTGCAGCCAGAATTCACAGTGCTATACAATATACTATAGAAAGTTACATGTTTAAACACACACACACACACACACACACACACACTCCATGCAGAACACAGCTGGATAAGGTACCAGTATTTAGGAAACTTGTCATCACTAAGCCATTTGCAGTGTGGTATGGGTGAAACCCAGATCACCAGACCAGGACCAGTGCTGTAAAATCTGCACCGGGCACAGCTTGTGCAAATATTGCTGATCCCGTGGATCAAATAAATACATGCAAATAAATAAATACTCAGCTTTGCCTCATGCTTCAACCCACCCCAATGAGCGACGTTATTACATGATAACACACACCCTGTCATGCCTTATTGCTTAAATATGCCATTTACCAATGTGCTATACTTTGATTCAGTTAGTATATACAACAGCCTTCATGTGAACACTCTGGGCTTCTCTTTGACCCCTGATGTCTATTTGCTTTAGCTATTGTATATTGTTTGAACTGCTTTGGTCTTCTTGATGTGGTGCCTGTGTGGCTAAACTATGTAATATGTTTATCTACTGCTACCCATGTATCTCAGTGAATGATTGTTATAACTGTTTGCTCTCCGAGCCGTTGTTTTGGACTTGTTAACTGCTGTCTTTGCATTAGCTTCAATGTGGTGCCTTTGTAAATGAGTCTCTGACTCAAGGTTTATAAATCTGATATTTTTAAATAAATTAATAAATGTTTATGTTTAAGCCATGAAACACCTTTATCTAGTTAATGCGTTCACAGTCGTAGTGCTCTGCCAGAGCTTGTTGTCTTGTCCCCACTTTGGTTTTTTTCACCTCTACTTCTATTCCTCCATTGTTCATCTTCCCCAAACCCCCTCCCCGTTGTTGTTTTCTCCCTGGTCCATTCCCTCCCACTCTTTCCTTCATCCTGGTGTTCCCCAGTGCCCTTAGTATGTTTCTTTTGTCCCTGGTCTCCTCTCATTTTCCTTTATTTTGCTTTTGTGCCGCCCAGCTGCCACTCTGTTCTCTGTCAGACTCCTCCACTCCACCATCACACTTCTGCTACTCATGTTTTGTTGGTCCCATCTGTGTGCTCCAAACCTTGGCATGCTCCCTAACTCATCCTACCTTCTCTGGCTCGGTTTCCTGTTTTGGGGCCATTCCAGGCTGCCCCAACAGCTGCTACACCATTACTCTGTTGGTGCTTCCAGCTCCATCCCAGTGTCTGGAGACTCTGCCTTGGACTGTGGGCTTTGGACTGGGGATTGCTTCCAGTCCCCTGATGATTGAACTTCTGGTCTCCAGGGTGGGCTTCATCCATCATTGTGTGCCCCTGCTGTTTGCTACTCACTGCACAGTCCTTCCATCAGACTGTACTCTTCTTCGCAGGATTACCCATCTGATTTTCCTCGACAGCCTGCATTTTCTCTTGAATGTACCACTCTGACATTGAAAAACTGCCACTGAGGCCTGAGATGGATCCTGCAACCAACAGCAGATTTTGGAGAGAGAGAGAGAGAGAGAGACGATTCAGTCAATACTTGCTCTGAAATGTATATGTGATCTCTCTGATACAGAGCCAGTTGGAATAAGGAATTTTTATATCTGGACTGGGACTAGCAGAGTATCACAAATGTTTTTGGTGAAACAAATAAGAGAGCGATTCCAACTGTTAGGCAGATCAAAGTGTTTTGAAACATGCACTGCTACATGGCGTTGTGCAAGTCCTCTGAGTTTAGAAGTAGTAGGGTAGTTGGCAATGTCTACTGACATGGTGTTGTGAGCGTCTGAAAGTAAAGTTAATACTAAGACTTGCTTTGTTTGCAGGTTTGCCATAGTTAATGGGTGTCATGCTTCTGTTTTTTTATTATAAAAAGAATAGTTTCCGGTAAGAGAGGTAGAGAAGTACAAGCAAACCAAACCAAATAAGAACAATGTAATTGAGTTGTTTTGCAACATTTTTTTATGTTTTGTGATGAGCACCTTAAGTCTCTGTAGAATAGTGATAAAATGTAATGCAGTAAAGTTAAAAGTTGTAATTGTGTTCAAGTGTAAGTTAAGCCCGTATCCTTCACATCTGAATAGAGACCTCGAGTGCAGAACTGAGATGCAGTGCATGATGCAGTTCACCACGAGACCATAATAACTCTGTGATGGCAGCAGCCAGCAGGAGTATGGGAAGAGGGGTTCCCCATCTAAACTGCTGACAGTCCAGCAACAACGCTGGGAAGGTGGGAGGAGTTTATGCTAATTACAAGAAAAATGACTCAGAAGGTGCTGTTTTTTTTTTTAAGGAATATATTAACTGTGGGTTAGGGTGTTTGATTGCACCGTTACATTTTTCTGTAGGATACATTTACCAGCACCTTCAGGGTTTTTCTTCATTACAGATTCTGCTTCTTTTTCTGGGGGGGTATGGACCTGCTTTTTCTGACTCTGGATCCGGGATGGGGATGACCCTACTTTTTCTGACCTGGGCGTGGTCCTGCTTTTTCTTGGCTTAGTGAAAGTGGCTGAGCCAAAAGAAACAGACTCATACCCCCAAGCCAGGACAAGCAGGGCCATTCCTCTGTGCCTGAGTCAGAGAAGTAGGACCTTCCCTCCTGAGCTAGAAGATGCAGTGCCATACTTCCATGAGCCAATAGAAGCAGTCCATCGCCTTCCTGAGCCTGGAGAAGCAGGTCACCCTCCCCTGAGCTGCTTCTTCTGGCTCATTGTGGGGGAGGGGGTGGCCCTGCTGCTTCTGGCTCTGGGCAGGAGGGGGATATGGCAGATTGTCCTGCTTTTTCTGGCTCATGAAGAAGGTGGCCCCATTTCTTTTTGGGGGGGGGCCCAGGTCCCTTAATCCTCCATTCAGAGGTCAGACCTGCCCTGACTGTAATTTCCCTCATGCCCAGGCTTAGCCCCCTGGGTGGGGCTGCCAGGAGGGTTCCCCCTCAATGGACACTGTAGGCAAGCCACTGCTTACTCCCCTGGGTCAGGGCCATGGAAGTGGCATCCCTGGCGGACGTTGAAGGCAGTGGAGATGGCAGCAAAACAGGCCTTCATGCTGGAGAGTTTTTTTTTATGCTTAAATTCCCTCAGGAGGCAGAACATGCAATGATGTCAGTGGGAGGAACCCAACGTCCATCCCGCCTCCGCACATATCAGGCACCAGTCGCATCAGATCCCCCAGACTCCACCACGGATCCGCACTTTTGGGCTGGACATTCTATCACACACACCCTCCCCCCGCCCCTGGAGGAGGAGAGCAGTCAATGGGACGCTCAATCCTCCTCTCCCTGGCCGGCCCTTCGATGGCCTGAGTCTGGATTCAAATCCAGGTCACCGGTGTCACTAGTGGAAATCCTACCCTTGTGCCAACAGGCCCTGCTTCTTCTGGCTAAGGCAGGGCTGGGTGGGATGGCCCTGCTGTGCAACCACTGAGCCACTTGACGCTGCTCATTATTGATATGTCAGGCTATTATAGCATCTTATCTGTGTGGGCAACACTTTTTATGTTTCCTTGAGCTTGTGCAAGAAAAGTTTTTTTTTGGTTTTTGTTTCCTTGTGCTTGCGCAAAAAATGTTTTGTTACAAAGAAGGGCATTTCAGAGGTGTGTCAGTGACTAGCCCAATAAAAGGCAAGCTACACTCAGCTTATCCCTCACCACCAATGACCATCCAAGCTAAGTATGACCCGTGGTCACCGTTTCATATTGAAAGAAACCTAGAATTGCCCAGAAAGTACTGAAGTGCTCCAGGTGTGCATGATGGTGCATCCTCCACCATGCAGGGACCACCTGCCTTTCCACTCGCCTTTGCCATATGCCACAAACTCTTTAGGGAATTCTTACATTTACCAACATCATAACTTCTTTCTCTTTTTCTTTCTAACTAACACAATACACCCCTGCCACATACACCATGCAAGGAAACATTCTGCATTGACAAATGCTTGTTAGTATATAGTGTTGAAAAGAATGTAGAAGGAAGCATAATTTGTGCACATACAAAATAAGGTGTGCCATTTTGACAGTTCTGCCACATTTTGTCCCAAATTTATTGGTTTTATATGTATACTCAGAGGCCCAGAAATTAGGTTTTATAACCTAGGATACATCTTACACATTTTTGCTGCCCCAAAAATGTTTGTATTTTATGTCAGTTATTTTGTTGCTGCTTTTAGAAGGTAGTGTGGTCTAGTGGTTTGTGTACAGGCTTGAAAACATGGAGACCTAGGTTCAACTTTCAACACAGCCAGTTACCCACTGTATGACACAAAATGAGTCATTTAGCTTCTCAGTACATCAGGTCAGCTGTAAAAGTTGGAAAAACAACCCCAAATGAAAGCAGATGCCCCTAAACTAACCTAATGTATTCAAAAAAATTAGAAATTGTAAGATTGCTATTTTCTGAGTTGTTATTAATGTCTGAGGGAGGGGTGTCATACTGTTGGCAAGAGAAACATAGCAGGGCAACACATTCACATTGTTAATTTAATGTATTGTACTCAACTAGAAATTCTTGTACTTTCCATTTTTTTTTTCAAATATATTTTTATTGAAGGCTTTAGTCTAAGGTTTAACGTGCATGTGCAATTAAATATATACACACAGAAGTGTGTATGTGCAATTAAGTATTTTAGTGTATAGTAGAGCATGTTCTATATAGAAACCCATCCTTTTCAAAATGCTGTTGTACCATAGTTAAAGGTCATGGGATGTGATTGTACCCTTCTGGGGTAGAACAGCATTCTAGAACCTCTAGAGACTGCAGAAGTAAGTTTCATTGTGAAAGAGAAAAAACACAATGTACACATTTCATATAATACTAGACACTATGAAAAATACAGGATGAGAAACTTTTTGCATAACACAGTATGTTCTGCCCACCTCTGGGTTTGATTCCCATGGCCCGTTTGAGATTCGCTCTTGGGGTCAGAGAATCAGAACCCCTGTGCAGAACACACTGGATGTGCATAGTTGCAAATCCAGTATTCTCTATATAGTGGCATGCTAGCACCACTATAGTTAGAGTTGAGCAGGGGTTTCTATATTTAAACCTCAGATTTTTCACTTTAATATCTTTGTAACTATTCAACAATGGATTTGTGCAAAGTTTGCATGTGTGGTCTAAGGGGTAGGTCCTTTATTTGCCAAGTTTTGTTCCAGTTGGATGTGCAGATTCGAGATGTGGATAGCGAAAAAGTTTTCAAAAATCACTGTATTTTGCTGGGGTTTTCTATCATCATCTAGTGCCCAACTGGTGTGGAATTTTGGTCTGAAATGTTCATGGTAGAAAGGGTTTGTCCCACAGATGTGCCTTTCACTGCATTGGTGAAAAAAATATTAATCTGTTCCAGAGTTATTAAATTTTGACATTTTTATTCTGAGCATGCTCAGTACAGTCTTTTCGATAGCTGCTTGAAACAAAAAAGAATCTGGTCCATATGAAAAAGGATCCTTTTTCATATGGGGTAATCCTTTTCATGAGGAAAAAAATATTTTTGGTATGGTCGCCAACTTGGTTCCATTTACAAAAAAAATAATTCAAAACCCACAAAAATGACATCCTACATACACACACATACCAACACATGTATCTTGTTAATCGGGACCCAAGTAGGAGGACTCTGCACTTACTTTCTGTAAAAATGATCCAAAAATGTATTTTCTTAACATTTAAAAATCCTTTTTTAGGAGATAATTTTATATTTTTTTGTATGGGCATACTAAAAAAATTGGTCCATGTAAAAAAGGATGGCTTCATATGAAAAAAGAATTTGGACTTTGTTTTTTTTCTGATTCTTTTTTCATATGAAGGCATTCTATTTTGTATGAATGAAAAAAAGCATATGAAAAAGGATGCCTTCATACAAAAAAGAATGTGAAAAAAATAAGTCCAAATTCTTTTCTCTTAATTTAACTGAATGTGTCGTCCAAAGACAGAAAGTGATTAGATCAATTACATTTCACTTTGCAAAAAAACATGCTACAATGTGAGATATCAACCCCCTAATGTCAGCAGAATGGTGTCGGGGGGGTGTAATGTATTCAAATGTGGTCAATTACATTATGATTTACTAAATATTATTTAAAACTCATCCAAGTTCCTTGGGATTCAAAATTGCCTTAAATGACTTCCCATCAGTAGACAACATTCATGTTATGTTTCCCTGGTGTCTTTTTTTTAATTAAGTACACTTTATTGAATTTAGATAGAAATACAGTAACCAAACAAAATCAACATAAAATCAAAAACTGTGCAACTCTGAACAAGTAAACAAAACACAGTTTTTCTGGTGTCTGGTGGCACCCCACCCTCCGATTGCTGTCCCCCCATTAATATTCCCTCAATGGTTTCTTTTTGGGGGGGGGTTAAACTTGTAAAAAAGAAAGCGGTCCCTCAGCAATCCACCCCTACCCTGACCTCCCACTTAGCACCCCCACCCCACACACCTTCACTCACTTGAATATGTCCCAGGGTGAATATCCACTCTCTGATCGAAGACACCTCTTGTTGCTGGAGCCATCGACTGCAATATGAAAAACTAAGGTTCAATGCATTTTAGTGTGGTTTTCCATTGATAATAGTGACTGCAAATGGGTGACTCTCAAAAGAGTGACTCATTTGCAGTGCTGCACATGTGAACTACCATGTAAGGATAGCGATAGAATGAGACAGCGAGGGTAGGGGTGAGGGAGGGAGGGTTACGATGGTGACCGGAAGGGGAGGGATAAGGAAGAGGGTTTGTGTGGGGTAGTGTGTCCTGCTGCCACCAAGCTAGCCATGTGGTGTGATGGTGAGGGTGGCTAGCTTTGGTGCAACAGACACTGAGTTTGGGGCTATAGATCAGGAAACATTTTACAGCTGCTGTAATAATTTTTTTTTTCGGACTGTCTCTCCCTCCCCGACATGCACCCCCCTGGAGTTAGCAATCTAAAATCAGGAGGGTGCGGGGGGGGGGCACAGCCCCCCCCACATAAATCCTATTTCTAGTTGCCAGTTGTGGTGTCACTGATGAGTGTACATTGATGTTGTGGTTTTTGGTGATGTACACTCACCATAATGGCAATCACAGTTTTGTGATTGCCATTATTACATAGAATCATGAGGTTCTAACTTTGATGCATAACTTTGTCAGTTTTTAATGTTTCAACGCCAAATTTTCAACATGGCTTTTTTGAGATTCACCTCATGACCAGTGGTGGTGGAATTATGCAAATCAAATCCCAAAAGGTGAGTTCGCAGTTGCATGGTAAAATCATCTTTTGGGCAGGATTCAAAAATTGTCACCACCCTTGTTTATGAGGTGGGGTCATAAGAAGGTTATGTTGAAATTTTGGGATCAGAATATGTAAAAATGGTAAATTTATGCATGTACCTTTACATTTTTCTACACTCACTCATAACTTTGGTAAGTTTAAATATTTTTACACCAAGGGTGGGATATTCAGACTGCGCCAGGCTGTGGCGCAAGCCTAGGTGCAGCGCAACTGGGATGTGTCAAGGTGCTGACATGGTGATATTCAAAAGCACTGCACCATGGCTCAACACCATTGAATATTGCTCTGTGGACACCCACATTGTGCGTGGCGCAATGGCAGTGCATCAGTACAAGTGGCCAGAGAGGGGCAGGGGGATGGCTAGTGCAAGTGCCATTGCGCTAGGTGCATAAACCATGATATTCAAAGGTGCACATGCAAATGGGGCCATAATGCATGCAAGGTGCAAATGGGGCCATTTGCATGTCATTATGGCCCCATTTGCATTCAGGTGTGCCCATCCCCGGTGACTTGCACCTGGCACCCTGCCAGGCTGCAGTCGTCAAGGACCGACGCCCCCTGCACAAGCAGCAAAGTGCCCGACTGCCCAATCATGGGCATATGTATGAAAATATAATGGTCTATATCCCTGGTGGTCCAGTGGACCACTCACAGCCTGATCACGAACAGAAGTCTAATGAAGGATTAATTTCCATCCCTGGTGGTCCAGCGGTACTCCCCTCCCCACCCTCCCACTGAGCCCCGCTCCCCCGCTCCCCCTGGTCAGCGGTGGGTGGCAGCTCCCCACCCTCAAGCCACCTGGCCACCCGCCAACTGGCTGCATACAGTACAGCTGGACACCCATTGATCCACAGCATGGGCCAATGGGCGTGCAGACCGTACTGTACTACACAGTCCAGATATGTGACTGGATTCATTCACATATCTGGACTGTGTAGTACGGTACAGTCTGCATGCCCATCGGCCCACACTGTGGACCAATGGGCGTACAGCTGTACTGTACGCAGTCAGTCAGTGGTGGCCGGGCTGCTGGTGGGGCCGCCACCGCCACTGACCCGTAAGAGGGGCAGAGGCACTGAGAGACCACCAAGGATGGGAATAATCTTTCATTAGACTTCTGCCTGTGATCAGGTTGTGAGCAGTCCACTGGACCACCAGGGATGTAGGACCTTCTATTTTTATACATATGCCCGTGATCAGACTGCGAGCAGTACACTGGACCAACAGGGATATAGGACTTTCTATATTTATACATATGCTCGCGATCGGGCATGGGTGGTGCTACCCGACGGAGGGTGCCACTGGGGCTCGGGTGGCCACCCACTGCTGGCAGCTGCCTATTGCACCCTCTGTACGGGCAGCTCACCTGTGGTGGCTGGCTGTTGCTCCTTTATTTTTTGGAACAACTGTATGCAGCACATGTAGGAGTTGTGCCTCCATGGACTCCGTACATCCCGGCTGAATATCTGGATGTGGAGGTATGCATGGGCATGCCCCCCCACTTGTGCCGCATACATTAATGATGCACCCAGGCACATCAGGATTTGTGCCACACACTTTCCCTTTATGAATATTGCACCGGGGCTCATCAGTGGGTTGCACATGGCACAAATGTGTTGTGCCATGCACAACCCTTCTGAATATCTCACCCCCAATGTTTAACATAGCCCTTTTTTCACACCACCTCACAAATGTGACAGCTGACATTTTTTAAATCCTGGCCAAATTGTGTTTTTGCACCGATGACATGAAATGATGTTTCAGTGGTACAGAAGGATCTTTCTGCAGGGATCTGAAAATTTTCACCTACCAGGTTCATGAGATGAGGTAACGTAATAAGAAGGCTATGCTAAAACGTGGTGTACAAAGCCAGTAAACTGCCCAGGTTATAAATGAACATTGTAGTATTTCAATGTTCACTCATAACTTCACTTCTTTAAAGTAATTTGACTCTGAACTTTCAACGTAGCCATTTTTTCACACCTCCTCATAAACATGACGTTTCATGTTTTAAATTCTGGACGAGACATGTTTTCAGACTTCTTGTATGAAATAAAATTTCATCCAGTATACTATAAATGGTATATGTCATTTTTATAAGGTGAATCATAAAACGAGTATCTTGAAAATTTTGGGTCAAAATTAAAAAAAATAATTGTTAACAAACTTTGTGTGTAGTACTAGTCTTGACCCCAGTGAGTATGTTTTATGATTCCATGCTGGTAAGCTGCATTCGGCAGTGAGAGCCTGGTGAGCTGCATTCAGTGGTGAGATCAGTGACGCAGCTGGTTGTGGTTAGAGTGGGGAGATGTATTACTATATGACACCCCTCCAGCCAGGGAATGAAATGTTCAGGGTTGTTTGCACTGGCCCAGCTACCATGTAGTGAAGAAAACTGTCCTCTTGGAATAGGGTCCTGCACCTCTATGCTTGGGTAGCAGAGAGCCCTGTACATTGGCTGACAGATGCACTCTTTGCCCTGTACATCTGTACCTGCAGCCACATAGAAGTGCAGGGACCACAAGGCCCTGCACTTCTGCAGCCCATCAAACAGCCCCATGAATTCTTTATAGTCATCATTGCACAGAACTGCAGGGCCTGCAAGGCCCTTCACCTCTGTAGGTGGACAGAGTCTTCCTTGGTGCAGGGCATCTGCATCTGTTCATATCTCAAAAGAAAGGAAATTCTTTGCAAAACTTAGTTAATGCACCAGTTATGGTAACTTAATGCCACAAAACTGGGAAATCTGCCATTAGGGTTTCCAACAATAACTCCTTGCCCGTGCCCCAAGCATCAAAAAGAAAAAACATTAGGGTTTGGGGTATCCAGAGTCTTGGTGAGTCAGTGGGGTCTTCCTTGGGATTGTCAACCCTAAGGTCCACCCCGTTCCCTGCGTAAACAATAACACACATGATCTTCATGAAGAAAGCTACAACAAATTGTGTTGTCAACATGTAGCAAGACATAATTCTCTACCTTTGAAGAGTTTATCACTATGAGACACTGGCTTGGAACTGTTTCTTGTGCTTTGGACTACGGGCTATGGGCTGAGTGGGGGGGGGACTATTATTCAAATCAATATATTTGTTGACTAGGTAAGTACACAAGGACCAAGGGTCTGTTTACAGGCATGATCCAGGTGTTTTCAGTAAAACACAACATATCTGCAGAAAACTTCAAAGATTACAGAATTATTTATAAAAGACATATAATAATTAATGCACATTCATTATATATGAATAAAATAAATCATGCAAATTCAATTTAGCACATACAATAGCCATCACTGTACAAACAGTTATTAACATTTATATAAAAACAAATAAGAATGACAAGTTACCAAACAATTTATGTCTGACTGTTTATAGGGATCTTCTAGTTTGATCTTTTAGAAAACTCATTCCAGCTTCTTACAAAATAAGTATCATTGCACAGGTGACTGGTAACATTTGCATAAGGACATGAGTGACAGATGGCCTAACAGTTTTTGTCCAAAAACTTGTAGAGATGGAGCTAGTCTTATCTCCTTTGGGAACTCTTTCCATTTTTTTACTGCATAATAAGAAAAAGCTTTTTGTTCCATAACTGTTTTACATAAAGGTGTTACCAGCCATGACTGGTCAGCTGATCTAAGGCCTTGATTAGCACTATTCATAATTAACAAGTCTGCCAAGGGATTTCTGTCACCTAGACTTATATTTCTATCGATGAATTGCAATAAATTAAAAATGTCTTCCTGTGATAATGGTAACCAATTAACTTTTTTATACACTTTACGATGATGTTTCCTGTGTGAACTATTTGTAGTAAAACAACATATCATATTATAAAGAACCTGTCATTTATTTGTAATCCCAACAGAAGCTGACCCCCAGACTACTCTTCCATAGTCAAAAAAATTTTTTTTTTAGACTATATTTATCCCCCTGCAGCAGGTCATCCTCGTGGTCCCCCAACCCTACCGGTGTCGGGGTCCTTTGGGGTCTTGAGGTGCTATGCGTGCCCTGTCAGATCCCCAGAGCCAGTCTGGAGGCATCATCCTAGGTGGCCCCCACTGTTTCCTCTGTTTACTCCCCGAGATCCTACGCCCGAGACCCCCAGAAGTGGCGGTGCATGTGCATGGAGGCGTACATGCGCACCACAGCTCCAGTGGCAGGTCTCTTCAACCCTCCCTCAGCTTAATGTCAGCAGTCCTTGAAGCGGCATCACTACTTTGGCCTCCACCAGGAGGTGGCCAAGCTCTGAGGACACTCTTACACCCTCCTGAGGCAGAGGTGCCAGCAGCCACTCACGTCCTCTCGCTCCCCCCACTGACCTCCGATGACCCAGGCTCATTCCCGAACATGGGTCACTGGGTGGTGTGAGGTGTGGCATCCAGCACCTCAACCCTCTGTGCCACCAGGCTGGCCTATAGTCTAAAGTATTAAGCAAACAATTTCTAGCAATTGCAGTTTTTGTTTCAGCAGAAAGCACATTTTTTAGTCTATAAAGAAGATCTATCTTTCTATGCCAGATATCTGTAACATTTGCCATATGTCCATCATAATCTAATCCTGAGTCCAACGTAACCCCCAAATATTGAAAATGCTCCACTTGTTCAAGAGCAGTTTGATCAGACATCCTTACACAAAAATGTTTCACAGCCTTTGCATACCTTTGTGATGTACAATAAAGCATGGCTTTTGTTTTCTTCCTGTTCAGCAACAATCTATTTGATTCAAACCAGTCCTGCAGTTTTAATAACTCCAGTGATAATTTTTCATTTAATGAATTTATATTTGAGTCAGCTTTATAAATTACTGTATCATCAGCATATATAATTCAATCTGAATTTAAACATACATTTGGCATATCATTCATGAAAATTGTGAAAAGTAAAGGTCCCAATATTGAACCCTATGGAACATCGTGTTGTAGTGGATATGAAAAGACAAAATACCATCAAGCCTCACATACTGTTATACAATCTTTTAAATAGTCACAAAACCATTTTTTTTCTGATTCCCAAACTCCTATGCAGTCCAGTTTGGCCACCAGAAGGGAGTGGTTCATCAAGTCGAATGCCTTGGCCAGGTCCATAAAGACTGCACCTCCCAAACAACCCTTCTCCATATTCAGGTGCAAGTCATTTGTGAACCTTACCAAGACAGTCATTGTCTCATATTCCCTCCTGAAGCCAAACTGGGACTCGGTGAGTAGCAAGTGCTTGTCTAAATACTCCATCAGCTGGGAGTGAACACGCTTCTCTTGTATTTTACCTATGTAGTATTGTATTTATTTATTTAAAAATTAATTTACTTTTTTGCTTTTGGTAACCAGGTAAGTGCACTAGGCAAGGACCTGTCTATTTTAAGGCATGACCCAGGAAAGTACAGATAACAACAGTAAAAGTACAGATAACAGCGAGAAATAAAAATAAATATACAATCACATATTTGAACAATGTACAAGGGAGAAAGCAAGGTATCCATGCAGGGATAGGCAGTACATTACAGACCAGAGATTGATAACATCCACACAGGGATGCATGACTACTGCATGGATAAGTCACAGGATACTAAACGTTAAAAACATTGGTATCAGAAGATAACAGTCAGAGAGCAAGAGGCAATACTAAAAAGTATCAAGTGCATTTACAGACACCAAGAGCATTTAAATGAGAGAATAAAGCTTTCTTAAACATAGGATGAGAATAGGAGTTCCTGATCCGGAGAGGTAGGGAATTCCAGAATTTGGAGGCAAAGTGGGAGAATGCTTGCTCCCCCATCTTACTCAAGCAGAGCAGGACTGATAGCAGTGCAGAGGTTGCGACCTTCAGGGTTGAGAGTGTACCATGGGATTAAGCACAGCACCTAGGGAGTCAGGATGTGCGTGACAGGTAATGGAGTCAATGAAGCACTCTAGGGTATAGGAACGCAGATCTGAGGGGAGGGAGCCACTGCAGGACAGAGTAAAGCAAGCAGTGGTGGGTGAGGCGAGGGGCTGACAGGGCAAACCTGCAAATATTATTATAGGTGGTATCCCACGTATGGAGTACACCCACTTTAGCTTGGGCAAAAACTAGGAGAGAGTAGCTGAGTCCAGGGAGCAGAACATCCCTAGCAACAGAGATCCTGGCTGCAGGGGTGAGAGCGTGAAGAACACGGTAGGCTGCCCCAATCTTAAAATTAACAGATCTATAGATCTTGCTGATGTGGGAAGAAAAGTCAAGAGCAGGGTCAAGTGTGACCCCAAGGTACTTAAAGGAGTTAGTAACAGTGACTGTGGACCCATCAAGCCATAGGACCTGTAGCTTGGGGACTCAGCATGGGACTTTCTTAGGGACCCAAAGAGCATGGCTGGAGTTTTGGAGACATTAAGAATTTGATAATTTGAGGTGAGCCAGGATTGGATTTGTTGAGGAGCAAGAGATAGGTGGTTATTGATGTTGTCAGTGGATCTTGAGGCAGAAAAAGGGACCAAGTCATCAGTGTACATAATGGTCCAGCAGGGAGAGAAAAGGGTAAGGAGGTAATTTACAAATAGGGAAAAGAGCAGGGGGCTGAGTATAGATCCTTGGGGGACACCACAAGAAATAGGAGCAGGGAAAGAGAGGATCTTACAGAAAGAAACAGACTGAGACTGATTAGCAAGATAGCTGTTGAACCAGGATAGGGTGGATCCAGAAGCCCCAAGCACCTGAAGTTTGCATAAAAGCAGGGGATGATTTACCAAGTCGAACGCTTTGGTTAGGTCGATAAAACTGCCCCTGTAAGTAGGCCTATATCCATATTAGACTTAATCTTACTATTAAACTGTGTAAGAGCAGTTGTGGTACTGTACCCAGCCCTGAAACCATGCTGGACAGGAAATTGAAGATTAAATTTAAGTAAATGATTAGCTACCTGACAATGGATTAGCTTTTCAAGCAGCTTGATAAGGGTGGGTAGAAGCACAATGGGGCGGTACTTAGTTAATGTCTTTAGAGTCTCTTTTTGTATACAGGAATAATCCAGACAGTTTTCAAGCTGAGGGCACAGTGGAGGGCAAATGGACAGGCTGAAGAGCCTGGTTACAGGGGTAGCAAGAAGGGAGGCAGCCAGTCTAAGAATCCTTGGTTCAAGTCCATCAGGACCAGGACTGCCATGAGGTGGGATGGTTCTTAATAGCCGCAGGACATTCAACCTGGTAATGGGGGTTAACTCCAGGAAAGGAAGAGCATTAAGGGGAAGAGAGGGGATAGTTAGTGAGGAGATAGTCAAGGATGGAGAGATGTTGTGAAGCATGCTCAAGAGGGAGTTAAAGGCATTCGCGATAGTGGAAGGGTTGTTGCAGCTAACATCATTTACTATCATTTCACGGGAAGTTTGATGTCTATGACTCCCAAGGATCTCATTAATTTGTGATCAGTATCTCTTGGGATTACAGGCAGAATTACAAAGTAGTTCCTTGTAATTAATCTTTGCACTGCAAATCTCCTTCTTGCAGGTGTTCCTCAAAGTGTGATACACACAGAAGTCTGCAGGAAGCGAGGATGATTTCCATTGACTCCATAACTTGTCCCTTAGCTTTAGCATATGTAAGAGAGGTTGCTTAAACCATTTGGTAGCAGTGCACCTAACCCTGTGCCTAATAAGACGAATGTGCTTTTTTTGCTGGGAGAGTAGGGTATTGATGAAGTAGTCAGTGGCTTGGTTCATATCACATGCTGTGAAGAGGGGTGACCAGTCAACCAGCCAGAGATCACTTAGGAAAGCATTTGGATCGAGGGCAGAAAAGTTGGAGAAAGATAAAACTTTAGGAGGGCAAAATGGAGGGGAGACATCCCACACACAGTAAACAGGACAGTGGTCACTGATGGAGTCAGCTAAGACCCCAGCGGAGGAAATACTGTCCTTTTTGGTGAGCATCCAGTCAATAAGGGTGCGGCTGGGACCATTCAGAGAGAGGCTTGTGGGAGATGAGATGAGTTGTGACAGATTGGCCTTACTTATGGTGGAGGTGAGGTTGGAGGAGTAAGGGCCTAGCTGGTTTAGGTTGAAATCACCTAAACAGATTATTTCATTTTCTTTACTACTGATGGTAAGAGATCAATACGTTCCTCCAAACCTTTATTACAATTTTAGGGGAATATAAACACTACGATATGGATTTTCTTCAACCCACCCAATATTAGTAGAAAGTGTAGAACCTTACAAGATTGCAGTGGGTTTCAGGGCGAGAGAGAGAGAGGTTCAGATGAGTCTTACAGTACAAAGCCAAGCCACCACCGCTTTTGGGGAGGACGGTCAGCACGCAGCATGTTAAGCAGCTGGCAAGAGAGCATAGGGAATCAGGGACAGAGCTTCAACCAGATTTCAGATATCACTAGTATATTGACTGATTGAATTTTGTTGACCCGGTAGGCTCACTGAGACTAGAAGTCCCTTTTTCAGGGGCGACCGGGGGAGGGGGGATACAGATGGCAACCAACTGAAATTGATTCAGATTAAGCTGTTGGTGGTATTTTCAGTGAATGGAGGAAATTTGGCCAGGACACTGGGGAAATTCCCCTAATCTTTGATAGGGGATGCTGCCTCACCATGTGAGTATGGAGGAGCTCAGTTCAGAGGAAGCTGTGTTGGAGGAAGTACCTGCTCCTCATTTGGAGAAGACTGATCAAGAAACAGACTGCACTTTTGAGAAAAATTCTGAACAACCGTCAGATTTTTTTCCCAAGGATATGGACATTACTGAGGATGAACAACGTCTACAACAGGATCTAGACTCTAAACGTACCTATTTACTCAATATGCTGACTGAAGCGGAAAAAGAATTTGAATTGAACAAGGGTAAAATTGAAGAAGAAAAAAAAACGAAAAGAAATGCTAAAAGTCCAATATCTTTATCGGTGAAAAAAGGGAATTTTTCTGTACCTGGTACTTCACAGGATATACAACCAGAGGCCTTAGATTCGCAGGACTTTCCATTCTCAGGCAACAAAACAGACTAGAAACCTGAAGACGCTTTGCAAAATGCGGGATGGCTCTTCCGTAATGGAGAATTCGTACCAGACATCCTGATTCCTGGGACTCCTGAAAGGTCGGAGACTAGTTTCCCACCACCAGCAGATGGAGATGAACAATGCCCTGATATGGATGAATGTTGTCCATGGGGGCAGCATCGGCAGCTACACAGTGCAATGAGGCATTAGATGTTTGGTTGCAACTGCATCAGACACAGCGGACCAAATCACCAGACAACCCACAAATTGTAGCAAAGCTGCTCCAGTTCATTTGGATGGGCAAACTCCAGGAATGCAACAGCATACACATGGTCACGTCCACTTGAATGTTACTACAGATTCAGGTACTGTGGAACTTTTACCTAATCCTGATGATGAGGTGCTTGATTTAACTACCGCTGAAAATCATGGTCAGCCTTCCCCATTAACCCCAGCAAGCTATGCTAGCTTATTTCGCAGATCTGTTGAAGCAGGTAAACCAAGGTTTGTTGTGAGATTGTGATAAAAAGGAGGGTTAGAGATGCCCCCAGACTTCAACTACATGGGAAAGGAATTGTTAATTGACTCTTAACATTTTTCCCCAGCAGAGATATATGTTTTTATCCATGCCTCAGGGCATTTAAATTTTGACATTAGTTTTTGTTCTGCAGCTTTATTGGATAAATTCTGGGCCACTTATTACTCTGTTAAAGACACCTTATTATGGCATCCCTTCATTGCGATACCCACTACAAAGCCCACTTTCAAAAAAAAATCACAGCTCTCTTCAGAAATGAAGGTGTGAACGTTAACGACATGATTTACTGGTTGGAAAAGAGGTGTGCTGTTCAGGGTCTTCCTGAGGCTATTCTGGATGATTTTGATTTCTGGACTGGGGGATGGAGATTTTGTATACAGTTGAGGCAAACTGAAGAGGTGATCCAACACCTACCAAACTGTTTTTTTCTAGGTCGAGATTGTGGTATTCTGTTTTATCCAGGCCAGCCATGCTCATGTTATCACTGTGGCTCTTTAACCCATCTGAACACACAGTGTAAGGAACTCAAATGTCTCTCTTGTGGTGCACTTGGGCATATAGTAGCACATTATATGATCCCTCCTGTATGTACTTTACATGGGGTGGATGATCATTCATTTTCCTCCTGCCTGTGGGCAGCACATAATACCATGGATTACACAGAGCAAGACTTCTATGTGAATAAAGCTACCAAGGCTCATATTGGAAAGGCCCATACCACACGACCCCCTCTTCGGTCACATAGAGGGGAGATTAATCCTCATTTAAGTGTACCACAGACACCAGACTAGAGTACTCCAGCTCCTAGTACTCAACACCAACAAGTGACTAATATACACTCAGCTGATTTGGGACCCCCCCCCAGAGGTCATATCTACTCAAAATCCTGTAGTACTTCCATCTACCTCAAAAGAGATGCCCCCGTTCCATTGGAACAGATTGTGCAAACACCCTTTACTTCCCCTATTACTTCTACAGAGGATCTCACCTCCTTTCAGACTGTGACTAGGACCAAGAGATCAACAGGTTTTAAAGATTTACAAACTGGGACACCCACTCCAATACATACAGAAAACAGATATGAGGTCATACAGTCATGGGGAGATATGATGGATGATGGGGATTCAGATGTATCATTTCAGTCTACCCAAAGTGAGCCTCCCACGGAACCAGTTTCTTTGGCTACAGCGGGGACTTCCTCAAAGCCAAAGAAGAGGGCAACTCATGCTAGTAGGAAACAACTATGATAAAGTTCTACAATGATTCCTTCTATGAGGCTTATAAGCCTCAATATGAATAGCATTAAGTCAGATTACAAATGGAAAGCAATATTTTCAATATTTGTTGTCCTTACATTGTGATGTGTTTTTTCTTCAAGATATGAGATTACATTCTTTAGCAGAAACCGATCAGACCAACAAGGACTGGTATGCAGGTGATTCATATTGGTCATTAGACTTAGAACATTGTTCAGGTTTAGGTATATGTTTTACAACTTCAGAGGTTGTTTTACAGAAATGAATAGATGTGGAGCCAGGTAGGGCTCTAATCTTGGATGTTTTATCAGGTCTTTCCTGTAGGTTGATAAATATGTATGGACCACAAACAAAGGTACTTCAGATAGATTTGTTAAAGAAAATCCAGTCTGTTTTGTTCAACAATCACCAAATGTTTTGGGGCAGAGACTTTAATATCAATCTGTCAAAAGCTAGAGCTTTATCATCACAGAATAAAATTTATTGTGATGTGTCCTTTCTAAGGAAAGTAATAAAACAGGTTTCCCTTAAGGATGTGTTTGGGGATGATAAACAGCTTCAGAAGAATATATTTTATAAGGGTAAATTGGCCTCAAGAATCGATCATTGGTTAATAACAAAGACATTGCCAGTTGTGAGATGTGAAATTAAATTGACAGAAACATCTGATGCCTTTTTGGAACTCCATATAGCCTCTCATCCACCTAGAGTGCCGGGTAGAGGCATATGGAGATTCAATTCTAGTTTATTACAACAGCAGCCAATATTAGATGATTTGAAAATTATTTTGGCAGACAGGAAATCTGTGTTATTTTTATATGATTCAATAATTCCATGGTGCGAAGACACAAAACTCTGTCCGACTGAATGTTTGCAACATATTTCTGGACGACATTCTAAATTATGTGGTGATCAATATGTGTTACTAAGAACAGCTTTATATGAGCTTTTGATGGAATGAATCAATACCAGACAGGACCTCTCACTAGAGATAACAGAATTAAAATAACACATGATGGCATTGCAATACAACAGACAGGCCTCTTAGAACAGGAGCAATGCCTCGGTACACAAGGGACGAAAGAACAGACTAATCCCTATGAAGACTGTAGGTGCAAAGTTCAGTCACGACAAATTTTGAAATTAATAAATAGTAAGGGACAGATAGTTAATGATGATTGTAGTATTATGACAGTTTTGGAAAACCATGTTTTCCAACAATTTGGGACTTCAATAGCAGAAAATTAAGGGATGGCTACTATATTACAGATGGCGGCACCACCTCATTTAACTGAATTACAAGCATCTGAATTAATTAAGGAATTTTCTTCCTATCAGCTTGAAGGGGTTATACAGTCTTTAAAAATAAATACTTCCCCGGGATCAGATGGTCTCAGTAGAAACTCTATAAGATTTTATGGAATTGTATTCCTAACAAATTATTGGCATTATACAATGCCTTTTTACATGAAGACAGAATAGCAGATTCAATGTATGCAGGTTTAATGATCTTTCTGCTTAAAAAGGGTGACCGAAATGACATTAATAATTGGAGGCCTATTACGCTCTTAAATGTACATTTTAAATTTTTTTCTAAATTACTATATAACCGGTTAGCACAAGTATTAGATACTTTGATCCATCCCACTCAGTTTTGGTCCATACCAGCTAGAAACTTCATGGATGCACTTATTTTGTTATGGGAGATTGTGGATGCAGGTTCATATAAACAAATTGATGGATACATTATATGGGTTGATCAACAGAAAGCATTTGACTGAGTATCTCATGACTTTCTATGGTTGACATTGGCTATTTATGATATTCCAGCTATGTTTATTCACTGGCTATAGTTATGTTATGCCTTGGCTTATGTCAGACCCTATGACAATGGTATGGTGGGCAAAAATGTCAAGTTTTGTTTGGGTGAGACAGGGATGTCCTCAAGTCCCCTTTTGCTTATTTTCCATAGATCCCATTATATGTACTATTAATAGATCACCTAATATTAGAGGCATTCAAACATTGGATACCCCAGTTCTGAAGTCGATTGCTTACGCAGATGACTTGTATTTAATGGTTTAGAATGCTGCTGAAGGATGATTAACCTTGAAAGTGTTACATGCTTTACTGTTAATGGTGGGAGCTGCAATTAATCTTTTCAAAAGGTTCTATCTTAATATACAACAGACCAGTTACCCTGAACCAGATATTGATGGATTGCAGGTTGCTATGACACCCTGTAAAATTTTAGAACTGTTTTTTTGGTCTGGAAGACATGGCATGGTATAATTGGGAGTTATGCTTGGCAAAAGGCCAAGTGCAGGTTAGTAGATGGAATTCATGGAGGATGGGGAAGCCGAAAATAATTTGTATTATTAAAACTTTTTTGATACCAATCTTCCTGTTTGTTAGTCACATTTTTCCACTTCCTAAACCATTGGAAACTAAGGTTTTGGCATTTTTTTTATATATATATATTTTTGGGGTAGTCAACTCAATCCTGTCAAAAGAAATATTTTATATGCATCAAAGAAGGAGGGAGGGTAGGGATGATAAATCCCTTAGTATTTTCTCTTTAACATTTTTCTTTACCAACTTATTTCCCATTTTATCTAATAAGAAAAAAACTTTGGAGTTCTTGGGTTTCTCTCAAAATATCCCCTATTTGGCAAGAATGGCACCAAAATAATTTTTACATAAAAACAAGAGGAAATATATGTTGACTCCACAATGGACATCTATATTTGACTATATAAAGAAATGGAACATCCACTATAGTACAGTACAACATTGGACAAGTAAACAACTGTATGCATATATTATGGGAAATTTGCTTTTGGAATTACCTTTTCAACAGTTCGTTCAAGTAGAACAGGAGAACATAAAGAGCTTGCTATTAAATAAACAAATCCCTGGGAAGATGTGGGATTTAGTTTGGTTAGGGGTTCATGGTAGAATAAATACCAGGGGAAATCATAAACATAAAGGTCTTTCAGAACAATTTTGTCCCAGGGATACTTGTGGGGTACATATTGAGACTATAGATCACTTGCATTTTACATGTCCATACATCTTATAGTTCTGGGATGTGGTTAAAGAAAGATGGAAATCGACCCCCTTTGGTTTCTTAACTTCAACACAATTATATTATGGGATTTAACCCTTGTCTTGGACACAATATTCCCTTAGTATGATACATCTATTTATGACATGTTTTTTGTACTGGATCTGGCAAGTTTGATGCCGATTGATTTTTCAGCAGCAACATATAATGCCATTAGAGTTGTATTTTTTAATTTTGGATGAGTAATGTAGTATCAAGAAGATAGAATGCAATGGGATGTCCAACATCCAGCGGAAACAGTACTGGGATAATTGTGTTTGGTTGTAGCACACCAAGGTTTCTTCTTTAGAATGGTAATTGACATTAGATTTGGTGATAGTTAATTTGATTTCTTTAACTGTACATTTTATTTTTTTATTTTTCTTTATTGAGTTTATTTCCTTTTTTCCTCTTTGTGTGATTTAGCATGATATGAATTATTCTCTGATTACAGTAACACTGTCTTCAGACTTTTCACACTACTATTGTATAGTAGGTGGAGGAGGTGAGTGTATGGCTACAATACTTGTGTGATGTTTTCTTTATTTGAGTTGTATATTACTCTGAAGTGTTTGTCTTATTATTTGATTTGACATTATAATGAAATTTTCCCTACTCATAAAGGAGGGGGAAGGGGGATGGGGAATTGTGAGTACTATGCAGTAATATGTACTTCCTTTGATAGGGCTTTGTGTTATGCTGTCTCATAGAAACTGAAGGAATCTTTAACAGGAGATGTCTGCAGTAAGACACATTTTTTTTCCATTACCTCTGTGATGTGTTATGATTTATTTGAAGATCTGAATAACAAATTCCCTACACTTTTAGTTGGGGGGTCTTTTCAGTATTATGGTTTCATGTTGGTTTCTAAAAATTGATTTGAAGGTAACCTAAAAAATGTATGAATGTAATACCAATTTAATTTTTTTAAGTTCTGTATATTATTTTTGTGTGAGTCAACACTGTCTTGTATTTATTTGATTATTGAAGTTACAATAATAAAAAATTCCCTACTCTTTTTCAGAAGTGACATGGGATCTTTAACGTCCACCTGAACAACCACCAGAACTGGCAGAAGGGACCTCAGTTTAATGTCTCAACCGAAAAATGGCACCTCAGGAGTGCAGCACCCCCCCCATGCTGCACTATAGTGTCAGTATTGGAATTTTAACCCAAGTGCCTGGTGTGGGGATAGAACCCACAGCCTTCTGATCTTCCAGCTTCAGAGGCAAGTGTGCAACCTGCTGAGCCACTGACACTGCTAATATATATGGATTATTCACCAGTACCCAAGCCTCCAGCTCAGAATGATTGACATTAAGCTCTGGGTGTTAAGGTGGGTAAAGATTATTCCTGCTGACTGGGTCATGGGTGGGAGAAGCCTTACAGAGTGGTGTTGGGTGGGGCAGTAGGGCCAGGGTTAGGCTCAATGTCACCAGGGAGGGATAGTAACATAGTTATACCCCATACGGTGGCAATCACAACAGCACAATATACACACCCAGGGGATGTCAATTTCCTATGGAGAATGTACCTGAGGAGTCTTTTCAGGGGATTGAAGCTGAAGCCCACCTGAGGTGTGGGAGTTGTGAACTTAGCAACTAACAGGTTAGAGAAAGTAAAGTTCTCAAGGCTGGCATCATTAGAGTAGGAGGTAGTCACTGAGAAGAGGAAGAAGAAAGTCAAGGATAAGGAGGGTACAGAGTGTAAGCAGGCCAGCTGTAAGAAGGGCCATCTTATACCTGTAATGGAGAGCAGGAGACATAGAACTGTTAGCAGAGGGAGATAAGGAATAAGTTGGCAAAGGAACAGAGGCTTGGCTTATTTGTATTATGATGGCCTCTAGTGAACAAGCAATATAATCTACAGATGGGAAAGTCAGGTGATACAAAAAAATCATGTGGTCACAATCATGTGGGTGGGATGGTTGCGCGGCTTGTGGCAGCAGAAAGACTCAGCAGACTAAGAGATTAAATTTTAGTAGTAAAGCTAGCTAAAAATTTATTAAAATGCAGGCTCTAAATTGCGGGCTGTGTGAAGCTAAAATGACTGCAGCCAAATAAGATTAAATATTATTGGCCACAGGAATTAATTAGCAGGCTTCAGCTCCATTGTGGAAAGTCAGGTAGAAATGGTGCCAAGTTTAAACTCAGCTCAGCACTCTGTGTGAGGTCTCCCCTGCTGGGTTAGAAATCCCATACCTTTTCGGGTGGTGATGGCAACAAGGCACTCCAGTGATGTAAAGAGGGCAGGTAAGCTGCTCAAGAGGGGAATCAGCAGAAAAGAGAGAAGGGGGAGAGAAATTAACATGAGACTGGGCAGGTAGAAGACAGAGTTACAGGTAAATAGGAGCGGTGGGAGCAACTTGCAGTAGTAGGCTGGTGGGGGGTTGAATTTTTTTCCTCTCAGTATCTAGCAATGTTTTTCTTTGTTTAAGCTCACCCCTCACCCATACTGCCTAAGAGCACAGAAATCCCTCTGCTATAATGCCTAGGAACCTAGTCAGTCTTTCAATGCAGTATTAAATGTTACAAACAGACTAAATAGAAGGTTACATTACTGGAAGAACACAAGGCATGGCTAGCTGTAGTTACAATTAATTAAAAGTGCAAACAAACATTCAGCAAATTAAAAGATACAATCCAAAGACTCAGCAGGCTGAGCAGAGTTAAATTTTAGCAGTAAAGCCAGCCGTTTAACCAGGAAGAACATACTGAGCTGCAAACAGCTTATTTCCAGATGTATCCTGGGGGAGAGGGGAGTAGGAGATAGCTAACAAAAAAATAACAAGGTAAAATACAATAATATAGTTTTACAAGCTGAATCATAAATATTATAGGCAGAATAGTAAATGAATGCATCTAGAAAATAATACACACTCTAATATATACATAAAGGGGGAAAAAGCAGAACAGTAAGAAGAGGGCAAGACTAGAGAATGGAGAAAAAGAGGAAGGGCCACAAGCAGTTGCAGGCAGGATGACAAAAGTCAGAAAGAGGAGACTTTAGGGAAGAAGGAATAAGTAGAATGAATAGGAAGTAAAAGGGAGGACCAAAGTTATGAAAAGCAGTAAGAAAAAGCAGATTGGCCAACAACAGATTTTCTAGAAGGAAAAGAGAGAGAATGGAAAGTATAATTGTAGAGAGGGTAGGAGAAAGAAGGAGGAGGGGTCAGAAGGGATTTGAGATAAGAGGAAGAGTGCCAAATCAGAATTTAGATAAAAAAGAGACACAATGAGAAGGACACCAGGCATCAAGAGAGGGAAGGGAAAGAGCTGAGTAAAGAGACCAGTGGTAAGTACGAGTGGGGCAATCTGAAGTAAAGCGGCAGAAAGAATGAAAAAGGGGGTCCAGCCTGGCAAGGGAGTGTTTAGGGGCACTATTGTAGACTAAATAGTCAAAAATAGGAAGGATCATTTTTAGGTAAATTTCTCAGTGAGCAGGGAGTGGTATACTCGCTTTATTCCTGTACAAAGCACCAAGCTCCGGGTGAAGCTTTTTGGTGAATTGCATCAATCTGCACAGAGAAATCAACATGCCAATTGAGGCAGCCCCCGAGGTACTTACAGAAGGAGACATTTTTAATATTAGCACCATCACGGGTATTAAACAGTAGGGTAGAAGTAAGTTTGGCAAGCTTTAAGAGACAGTTGGTTATCCTTGAACCAGCGCTGAATGTTGTCAAAATCCAATTGAAGTCAGGAGGTAAGGTCACGGGGAGAGGAGCCAGATGCAAAAAGAACTGTGTCATCAGCATACATATGAATAGATGCAGATAAACAGACAGAGGATAGGTATAACAAAGATATAGGCCTATAGTTGCTTAAAATCTCTGTTCCACCACCTTTGTATAATGGAATAACAAAAGTTGTTTTCTAGAGCTCCGGAATTTCCAGTCATGAAAGAAAAATTTATTATTTTCATTATGGGATATGCAAAATGTTGCCAAAGCTGTCAATATGTGACTTGGATTACTGCATAGGCATAAATGGAGTCTGACTACAGATGCACTAAGGTTAGCAATCCACAGCTCTGTCATTTCCATCATTGACTACAGCCTTGTCATCTGTGACTCTGCCACCAACACATCCCTTCGACATATCTCCATGGCACTGAACAAGGCCTGCAGGTTCCGCACAGGGGCAGCAAGACTCACACATACCTGCAACCTCTGTGCTCAGACAAGCTGGCTACAGTTAAAAGATAGAGTTAAATACCAAACTTGTTTTTTAGCAAAATAAGTTAGTCTAGGACTCACGCCACCTGGGGTTCAGGACATGCTTAGCTCCTCATGTAATCAATATCTTACAAGGTGTTCTAAAAATCAGATCTTTCTGGTCCCTCATTGCCGCAATACCTAATGACAAAGATCGATCACATATAGAGCCCCACTCTGGCTAAACTCTCTACACTGTGTCATCTCTTCAGTAAATAAGATAGGCCCTTTTAAACATCAACTCTGACAATACCTAACCTCACACAACAGATGTGTTTGCTTCCTCTAAGCAATATTTATCCTCATCTACAATGTCTGGCCTCAGCACTTATTCCAGTGCCCCACTTCATGAGCTCTTATTTTTACCCTTCCTATTCATCCAGAACTTCCCTCCTCTTTTCTCCTCACCACTCCTCTACCTTTCAACTCCTGGCACTTCTCTTCACCCACCTGCCATACATTACATTACCTGCCAATTACCACTCCTGTTTAATGCCTACCTCACTTTCCATTCTCTCTTCCTCACCTCTCCCTACCTAACAGATATTGTTTGACAAGGCCTCCTGGCTGCATTCATTTGTGTTTATCTACTGTGTAAAGATATACCCTGCCTCCTGGTATATATTGTACAGTACCAGTCAGATTTGTTCACCTGTATTTTTTAATCCATTGTTGTATTGTTCATCCCTTGTTTTATGTTACTACCTTGTTAATCCCTTTAACATGGAACCTATGTAAAAGAGCTCCTGCTCAAAAGTGTTTCAATCTGAGATCTCAATAAAATAAAATAAGTTAATTTGCCCCAAGCTTTATAAATTTTGCTTCAATTCCATCCACCCCCGGTCCTTTTGTCACATCGAGGGACTTCAAGCATTTGATTACTTCCTTTCTAGTTACAATCCTTAAATAAAATCTGCCTCTGTTTCCTGTTTTTGTCCCCTCTGTTACTTTGCAATCTCAATTGGTTCACATAATTGTCAAGATTTGTAAAATATTAATTAAACCAGTCAGCAATTTTCTTCTTATTGTAGGCCCCCCCCCCATTTGAGGGCTTACCTTGTGCCCGTTCTCACATTTCTCCCGTTTGCCTCCTTGTGCCTGCCAGGTTCCCCAAGGTGATCCCCATTCACCACCGCTGCAGCCCGAGTTCATATGTGCCCCAGTTTCCCCCAAGTAGCCCCAGTGCTTACTTTTAGCCCATTATGGACTTAGAAGCTGGACCGTGACCCACCACTATCTGCTTTAGCACTCTGGTGCTACTGGGGGTTGCACATGCACAGAATCATACCTTTGATCTCCCGACCGCTCAGTTTGCGGTCAATTGAGAGAGCGTTCAATGATCCCTGCTTTGGGCAGTGTAGGGACCGGTGACCTAAGCAAGGGCCAAGAGAGCCCTCTTTGAATTTTAAATTACGACCACCACAAAACACTAAGGATCAAGGCTCATAAATATTAATTAGGAGAGCCCCGATCCTGCATGCATATTAATGAAGATTTTGTCTACCCCCGGGAAACTGCATGTTTTCAGCGGCTGCTGCAAGAAAAAAGGATTGTAAATAAGTGTGTAATTACCACAGCAGCTGCCAAATCATTGAAGGGGCTAACAAAATAAAAAGGGTATTAAATATAAATAAATGTATCTTTCCTGGTTGCACCAGTTTTAATGTTGGGACTCAGGTGAACAGCCTGCCTGCTGCCTGGGGGCACCTGATTTCGGCAGCAGTGACAGGCACAGGACTAAACAAAAATGTTTATTCTGGGCAGCACTTAAGAGGGCACATAAAGGGCTATTGAACAGTAGGGCAAATGAATGAATAAAGCAAACAGCCTGGCTGTACCAGGACTTTTATTTAGTACTGTGTTTGATCTGCTTTGGGGCTGTATGTTTAGCAGCAATTATAGTGCAGTAACAGCCAATCAGAAAGCAAGAATTTCCAGCCAAGATTATGGGGCTTTTGCCAGAGCTCATGGGACATAGCAAAGTGCTTATGGGGCCTCTGCAGGGACCTAATTTCAGACACCAAAACAGGAAGTCTATGGTGCGGCAAGTGAAGGCAATGAATATTAATTTCCTTGACTGACAGGCAGGATCAGCCAATCATTGTGGGAGCAGAAAATAGCTTCAGCCAATCAGGAGCCTCAGAGGAGCTCCATAAAAGGCACTGTGTTTTTGGCAGTGCAAGCAGATTCAGCATGGGGCCCCCACAGGGTTGGGGGCTCTGGCCCTCAGTTAGAGAAATGGGCCTAGCAATCCAGTGCAAGCCCCTCCACTGGGAAGGGTTTTTTTCTTCTGCCAAGAGATAGACAAGTTGCTGCCTGAACAAGAAGTTGCTAGCCTGGGGGTTGCCACAGAATGTCCTCCAGGGCTAGCCAGAGCCTTTCCACGTTGAGGGAAAACGTGGGCCAGTAACCTGATGAAGTCAGCTGTGAGAGAGCTAAACCTGCCTCAATAGTGAGAGTGTTGATGAAAGCCTGAAACCTCAGAAGGAGGAACACAATTTCTGCAAGACACCTGAGTGAGTAAATTGCTTTTGCAACATGAAACTCTGAGGAAGTCTTTAAGGGGCCAAGAAGCCCAAAGCCTACCAATAGTGACTGTCTGCCTGCATCCTGCATTCACAGCAACACTCAAAGTGCGGACATCTGCTAAGTGACCAGAAAGGGTCCAAGTACTGTGTATAAATGTGTCTGATTTGAAACTGCCTGCAGGACTGAAAAGGGAGTACTCAGAGCCAGGGCTCTTCCTAACTTTGCCTGTGAGATTCAGTATTTTGTCCGTGGGAGCTGCAAGTGCCAGCAAAGGCCACAAGGGACTGCATGTTGTATTATTGAGCCTAGAGAGCCACAGAAACCGTTTGCTGCCAAGTGCAAGTTTGGTGTTAAAAACCCTAGAGAGCTGCAGTAAACAGTCTATTGCCAAGTGTAAGTGTATTGTGTTGAAAGCGTTTACTGCATCTGTTTGCTAACCAGCAAAGTCTAAAAAGGGAAGTGAGACTTGCTGCAAGCTCAGCCCAGTTAAAGTAGTTGTAAATGGCGGTGAGTCAAACCTCGAGGTCAGTCCAGAGCCAGTATGTGGTCAGGTGGTGAAAAGCCAAGTTTCAAACATGTCTGGCCTCGTGCAACATATTTATTTATTTATTTATTAGCTTTTGGTAACCGGGTAAGTGCGCTAGGCAAACAATCCTGCCTATTTTCAGGCACGACCCAGGAGAGTACAAGACAAAGGAGCCACAAATTACAGTGATACATCAAGACATGATAACAATAAAGAAAAAAAAAAGACAGATTGCAAGCAGAAATATAACATTTTCAGGCACAATCCGGTGGAGTACAAGACAAGGTGCCGCAAATTAGAGTGATACATCATGACGTAATGACATTAAAGTAAACAATAGATTGCAGGCAAAATATAACCGGTATTCATAGTGGAAGGACAACAATTTAATACTCCAGGATACTCATAACAAAGCTTTAATGTTGCAACAACTGGGAGGGAGTCCGGGCAACAGGCCGGTGGTCAGCGGTTATGTTATGAGCATCGGCAGTGACCAAGTGTGATAAGGTGAGAGAACAATGAGTTTTTGAAAACCCGGTGGGAAGTGGCATTTTTGACCTGAAGGGGGAGAGAATTCCAGAACCGAGGAGCGAAGTACGAGAAAGTCTGTTCGCCCATTTTTGTGGCGCAAGGTCTACATGAGAGCAGGTGTGAGGAGGAGGATCTGAGTGAGCGAATTTGAGATGTGGGGGTCAGCAGGAGAGCCAGGGAGTCCGGTCTAGGGGGTCTAGTTAGGGAGTCAATAAAGCAACCCAGCGAGAAAGCCCGGAGATCCTTGGGTGACAGCCAGTTTAACCCGGAGTAAAGGCGGCAGTGATGAGTGAGGCATGGGGCGGATAAGGCAAATCTGCAGATATTATTATAAGAAGTGTCCCATCTGCTGAGCATGCTGGAGTTAGCGGAGTATAGAAGAGGAAGACCATATTGGAGCTGCGGGAGAAGCACCCCCCTTGCTACTGATAGTCTAGCAGAGGGGTGAGGGGTGTCAGCACCCTGTAGACCCACCAATCTCCGCCTTAACAGCACGACAGACTGTGTTGATGTGTGTAGCAAAGTCGAGGGAGGGATCAAGAGTGACCCCCAGGTATTTGAAGGAGGACGTGTTGGTGACCGAAGAGCCATCCTGGCACTGAACCAGAAGTATGGGGCCATAGGGGGTAGGTTTTTTTGTAGAGCCGAACAGCATGGCTTGCATTTTGTCCAGGTTAAGATGTTGACGGTTGTTCAGAAGCCATTGCTGAAGGACCTGAAAGTCATTTGAGAGTGAGAGGTTGATGTTCGTGATCGAGTTGGATCCCGAGTAGAGAACCAGGTCATCAGCATACATGAGAATGCTGCTTTGACAGGAGGAGTAGGGAATGTCGTTCAGGTAAAGGGAGAAGAGTAGAGGACCAAGAATGGATCCCTGAGGGATGCCACTGGTGATCAGTCTGGGGGAGGATATAGCCTTGTGAAAGGCTACTGTCTGGGAGCGATTGTCAAGGTAGCTATAGAACCAAGATAGGGTGGGGTCGGAGGCCCCAGTGGCTTGAAGCTTAGACAGCAAGAGTTGGTGATGAACCATGTCGAAAGCTTTGGACAGGTCAATGAAGACGGCGCCGGTGCGTAGACCGATATCCATGTTGTTTTTTATATCACTGGTAAGTTTGGTTAGAGCCGTGGTAGTGCTGTGTCCAGGCCTAAATCCATGCTGGCAGTGGGTAAGGAGATTGAACTTGCCGAGGTGTTCTGAGAGTTTACGATGAACAAGTTTCTCAAGAAGCTTACTAAGAGTGGGCAGGAGAGAGATGGGACGGTAGTTGGTCATTTGTTTGACATCGCCCTTCTTATGAATAGGGATGGTTCTGGATGTTTTCCAGGCCAATGGGACGGAGGAGGTCCCAATAGATAGATTGAAAAGTCTGGTGACTGGCTTGCAAGCCAAGGGGCAAACTGCCTGAGAATGCCAGGATGGATGCCATCAGGGCCTGGGCCACCACGGGCTGGTATGGAATTAAGAAGTTTACGAACTTCATGGTACGTAGTCAGAGAAAGCGCAAAGGAGGGATGAGTAGGGCTTGAAGTTGAGGGAGCGGGCCTATCGCCTCGGGTCTCATCAGAGGCGTCGGCCGGAAGTGAGGAGAAGAGGTAATTGAAAGCATTGGCAATAGTAAGCGGGTTATTACAGTGAGTGCCCTGTATATTCATGTCAGTAGGAGTCTGAGGCTTGTTATTGCCAAGAATTTCCTTGATTTGTGCCCAGTACGTTTTAGGGTTTTCAGCCGAGGATGCAACCGAAGTGCCAGATGTTGTTAAATAAGTGTGCTGACCTATAAATGAGCTGGATGTAGACTTAAAGTGCATAAATGTGCTGAATGTAAAAAAGTGATTTCAACCCAGAAGAGGGGCCTAGCCTACAGAATGTTAAAGTGTTGTTTCTCACCTGCAAGAACAAAAAGACCGTTGCAGTCAGTATTGGGCCGCCGGCTGTTAGCTTTGCCAGCATTGTAGCCTTTGGGGACAGAGCCCACCTGCCGAAAGCACTTGATCCTGATTTGTCTAAGCCTATGAAGACGTCTAACTATAAGTAATGCAGGGACAGGCCTGCACCACCATGGAAAGAGATTTGTACATAGTTTCAAGTATGGTAAACTCTGCGAGCGGCAGTTAATTAAAGTTTAAAGGATATAACCTAAAATTAGTTGCCTTAAATCTCCTAGGGGCCCCAACTAGCTGGCAAAGATACAGCTGCACCATCCATAAGGCCTGCACTATTCTAGAACTGTAATTACTGGTTACCCAGGTTGTGTGGGATATCAGGGTCTTACACTACGTGGGGATCTGGTACCAGTGTGGGCATTAATAATAAATGTTCTGCCTTAATGCAGCTAGATAGTCAGGAAGCTGACTACTCCAGAGGTTGGTGGGTGGCCACTGTGATGCCAACTGATTTAAAATGTACACTGTTTATCCTATCCTCAAATCAAACCAATCTAAATGAACTGTAAATCACATAACCTCAATTCCATTTTCACCCTTCCTAACCCTCCCCTTGTAAATAAACTTGTAGTTTGTTTTTGCAGATACCTGTGTTGTGAGCATATTAGTAGTAGTAAGTCATTAAACGCAAAGTGTTAAAATGTGGGGAAATGTTTGTGGGTCATGCTGGGGTAATGTGGGTGGATGTAACTTCCCAGAGGGCTGCACTAGCCAAAGATAGACCGACTTAAAGGTAAACTCTAGGTGGAGTTACTGCGCAATCTACTAACTTGGGAAATAACCTGATTTATGTTAAAAATAGGAACCCAGGCCCCTCAGTCTTGTTGTAGCCAGGCAAGGCAGGGGTTGTAGTCCTTGGTATAGGGCCGCCTAGGGGTTACATTATCAGTCAGTTCCCTTTCCCCATCAACTATTCTGTTTACTTACATTTTTGTACTTGGATTAATTAGTTCATTTATTGATTTCCAGAGTATCTTTCCATCAGAAAATGTTTGTGCCTGTTGATTTTTGTGTAACCCCTAGTTGGCGCTATCCCAAGGGCTACTACCCCTGCCTGCTTGACTAATAGCAGGTTAAGGGGCCTGAGTTCTGAAATGGGTGCCTCTACCCAGAGGTCAGGGTTGGTAGTAGTCAAGCTAACCTATTCACAGCCCTCCAGGACACTATAACCTCACTCTTTCCTTACTAGTGGCCAGAACAATACACAATAATCACTTTCACAATACCCCTGATACACCACACAATTACCCACACTGTTTGCACTTACCACAAGGGCTTTCCTCTGGCTCGACCCTGGGGACCCCCTGTTAAACAAGGTTATACACAGCAAATAACAGCAGTACAGTACGCTTGCACAAACTGGAACCACAGTCAGGGTAAATGCAAGAAAGAGATCTGATTAATTTAAAAGACTTGAACAAGGGAGGGGCATAATGAGGTTAATTTGCCTAAAGGCTGTATCAGTCAAACAGTTATGCATGTACTTCAGGGTCCATAAACAGTCATACACTCTGGGTACCCCGATGGAGAACGGTGAGCTAACCAGGAGCATTGCAGCTGGTTGGGGCTCTGTGAGGGAAGAAAACAACATGCACCACACACACACTAACTGTAATCCAGTGCCGGAGGGCTCAATTCATGAAAAGAAAACAAGAAGACAATCAGATGACACATTTCTAGATTAGGCTGTTGCTGCAGGGAGCTACCCTGATGATTACTCATGATACCCAAGACTGGACACAGGCTGGATGAAAATCGAGACAGCAGGTGGTTAATCTGGAGTGCCAGGAGAAGCAGGGCCCACACAATTCACAGAGGCATCGTTCCTGTTCAAGCGTGGAGCAGGGGGCTGATCCCCAGGCAGGTCTCTTGTTGATGGCTTTCTCTGTGCAGCGGGTAGTCTGGCTGGGCCAGTGTGGCAAGGCCCAAGCCAAATGGAGACAAATTCAGATACAGTCCATTTTGGGCTGGATACAGCTTCCAGCAAGCAGAACATAGTTCACACAGTGGGGAAACAAATCACGACCCACTAACAACTCACAGCACATTTACATGTAAGAAAATTCTACTGTACCAGGCAAACCGATCTCCGGTCACGATCACAAAGTCTCTGCACAAACTGGGGATTCAAAAGCAGCTGGAAATCCTGGCAGTCCGATCGCATTCAGCAAAATCTTTGGTCTTCTTCAGGTATGAGCCTGGTAAAAAATGAGTGGCTTACTTTGTTCTCACAAACTTGGATTTAGTCCGAATAATTCTCTTCTCTCCCTCTCAGGGGCAGCAGACAGACATGCAGACCACAACTCAGGCCTTTCCACAGTTCTCCTATGCAAAACTACTCAAACGGCTGTGTGACTGTCTCAAGCTGTTGCTTCTTCAGCTCCCAACTAAGATCTGACTCAACTGCCAGCAAGCCTGGGACTTTCCCCAGAATCCAAAAGGTTCGGTTGGCTGATCTGTCTGTCAGTCACAACAAAGGCTCCCCCTTCAGGTGCAAAAAGGCACCAAAAGCCCAAAACTACAATTCCTACAGATTTTGACTCCAGACAGCTCCTGTAGTCCAGCTTCATTTTAGGTCCCACCAGTACTAATTGGTCCAATTCAGCAGTCCAGGACCAAGACAGTGGAGATAAACAAAACAGTCCTTGCTGCAAAGAAGGCAGGTTAGACAAACTACTTTATCATTATCACTCTAAATGATTTTCAGCAAATAGTTACATCTTTCAACAGAGCTCCTTCTCAGATTACTTATGACTGCAATCCAGGCAACTCTTAAAGAGACAGTACACAGAGGCTATACAGGCATTCTCTGGCAATCACATTCAAACTGCTAAAACCGCAGTACACCAGCCTGGCAGTGAGCATTTAGGCAAGCTCAAGGAAGACTTCTCGGGAACCCCCATTTGCAGGGGGGTTACACCCTTCCCTGCCTTGAGAGAACTTGGCATCTGCATCAAGTCTGTACCATCATGCATCAGTTAACATAAACGTATTACTTTACTATACATTTTCACTACATTTCCCAATACTTTGTCCATTCTGACAATATATTAGGCATATTTCACACAAGTCAGTTGAACATTACTATACTAAATCAGGTAATAACTTCTTGTACCTTGAACAATGCAAGAGGGGGCCCTTCCCTATCAGCTAACTTGGGGTTGGATGGAGCAGGGGCACCATGGTGAGAGGGCAGAACAAGTAACCTGGAATGGGCTAGCAAGCTTAATTTTGGCAGTGAGCTTGGTGAAACATAAAACACCTTTGTGAACTACATGGAGAGGCAAGTCCACAAGCCTCCCTGGAGAATCATAGCTGAAGCGTACTACTGGCTTGACAGCTCAGCCAGTCTTCCTTAGGGGACAACTACAGATTCTGTATTCTCAGCACTAGTCTGGGGACTCTCGTCACTTGTGAGGGGTGCCTCTGCCTGGATGGGAATGTCCACACTTGTGGCACTGTTGGCTCCTTGCTCTGCAGGTTTTGTTTCTACAACACTTGACTCATTTTGCGAAAGCTCAGGTACAATCAAACTTTGAGGCACTGAAGGGGAGTTGTCAGCACTCTCATAGTGTTCTTCAAATTCTGGTATGTCACCAGAAAGACTCAAATCATCAGCCCCTCCTTCAGGCAAATCATACAGTTCCACAATACACAGAGACTCAGCATCTTCCGACGTGATACTTTGCACTTCATTTTCTGGGAGCATTGGCTCAAAGGATGAATCTGGGGGGTAAGGCAATCCAGAAGGCTCAGCTTCATCCTCACAGTTAGTCATTGGGTTACCTCGAAACAGCTGACTCAATACACAAGAAGGGTAATAGGCATTGTCACATTCACTTTCCTCCGAGGTGGACTGACAGTCACTATCACTCTGAACCTGCTGCGAGGAAACCTTGAACTTGTAACAACTGGATAAGGTTGACTCTGTCTCTTTCTTGCAGCAGCATAAGTCACCGGCCCAAGGGAATCAATCTCTGATTGTTCAGCCTCAATTATGACTTGGCCAATAGGCAGCAAGTGGTTATAGTGCATGGTCTTGACAGCTTTGGAGTTGTTCTCTGCATGCACCTTGTACACAGGTAAATCATTTAACTTTCCAACTACTACATGAGGAAGATGGTGCCACCGATCAGCAATTTTGTGTTTACCGTGCAGTCCCAAATTGCGTAACAATACACGGTCTCCAGGTTGAAGCTCTTGAGCCTTTACTTTTTTATCATGTCTCTCTGTGTTGGCTAGATTTCTCTTGGCGGCCATTGTCTGGACCAGTTGATAGACATGGTTCAATTCAGCTTTCAGTTTTTGTACATATTGCAAGTAGTTTTCAGCTCGGACCCCATCTGGAGAGACCCCAAAACAGACATAAACTGGCAGCCGGGTCTCTCTTCCGAACATGATGCAGTAGGGGGAGAACCCAGTAGCATCATTTTTCATGCAATTGTATGCATGTACCAAGGTGCTAATCTGCTGACTCCATTTATGCTTGTCTTTTGGGTGGAGGGTGCCCAGAATGTCTAGCAGGGTGCGGTTAAAATGTCCTGGTTGAGTGACTCCCAGTGGGTGATAGCGGGTGGTTCTTGACTTTCGCACACCCCATACAGAGAGCATTTCTTTGATTAGTCAACTCTCAAAGTCTCTGCCCTGGTCAGAGTGGATCCACTGGGGGGGGGTGCCATTGTGGACGAAGAAATTTTCCACTAGCACCTTGGCCATGGTAGATGCCTTTTAATCTTTGGTGGGAAAAGCTTGTGCATACCGTGTGAAAATGATCCGTAACCACTAACACATTGCCAATGTTCTGCTAATCAGGTTCTAAATACAAGAAATCTATGCGGACTAGTTCCATGGGGGTGCTGGTAGTAATATTAACAAGGGGGGCAGCCCTCTGAGGCAAGGTTTTTCTTTGCAGGCAGCGACTACAAGTCTTTACATGGTGCTCAACATCGGCCCCCATTTTGGGCCAGTAGAAGCGAGGTCATACCAGGTCAAGGGTTCTGTCAATACTGAGGTGCCACATGTGATTGTGGAGGGACCTCAGTACCAAATCTTTAAAGGCCATGGGCATGACCAATTGTTGCTTGTCTACGTTGCCACTACGATCTACTGTCTCCCTATATAACTGATTGAGCAACTTCAATCTGGGGCCTTCTTTAAACAATAAAGTAGCTTGCAAGTCAGTGGAACATAACTTAGACACATCTTTCCCCTCACGCAGGGCATCAAGTGCTGGCTGAATCATAGGATCTTGGGATTGAGCCCACTGAATGCTGTCATTGTCAAATTGAGGTAGTGCATTAATATCAAAAGCAGAGAAGTGTCAATAAGCAGCTGGTATGCAGGTGTCAGAAGGGCCCAAGCAATCTACTAAACAGTCCACTGTGTCTGCAGACTTCAGTTCATCTCTATCAAATTTTTGTCACAATGCTCAAATGTCAGGTTCAGACAGCCTGACCCACTCACTCTTGGAAGTGGGACTTCGTGATAGGGCGTCAGCATCAATATGGTTCAGGCCCGGTCTGTATTCAACAGCATAATCATAGGTTGATAATGCAGAAAGCCATCGGTGCCCAGTGGCATCTAACTTAGCTGAAGTCTGTACATAGGTCAACGGGTTATTGTCAGTCTTCACCAATATCTTTGCCCCATAGAGGTATTCATGGAACTGGTCAATGATGGCCCATTTTAGCACAAGGAACTCCAACTTATGCACAGGGTAGTTTCGTTCGGACGGGGTCAAGCTCCTACTGATGAAAGCTACTGGTCTCAGGCCATCCTCATGGTCTTGATACAGCACCTCTCCTAGACCCTGCATACTAGCGTCCATATGCAGCACATAGGGTTTGGTGGGGTCAGCATAGGCAAGGATGGGGGCATGGGTGAGCTGGTATATGATCTTATAAAAGGCTGCTTCACAGTCAGGCATCCATCGGGGCCCGAAGAGTTCACCTGGGTGGAAGTATACTTTTTCTGGTTCTTAAACAGCCTCTTTTTATGGCTGCATTGGCAGAGCCCTGCAGACGTTTTGCAGTAGAAAAGGGCTGACATCATGTTTTCCATCCGTGGAACTGTTTTTCCTCTGCCTGACCCTCCTCCAAGAAGCAATCTGCCCATGTTGTCCCTATGGACTGCAGCACTGCACTATATCACAGTGGGCATTTTTTTTTATAGGTGTTTTTTTTGTACATTTCTGCATCCCTGCTATTTCTGTCCCCTCCCCTTAACAGCAAGGGCGTAGCTACCGATACATCAGGCACGCCATGGCGTGTGATCATCATTACATTTCCGTTGGCTTCCAAAAAAAAATGCCTGAACGAATGATGGCAGCATCAGCCATCGTCACAATTCTACTAAACTCGACGATGACCTTCACAAAAGTGTAATGTGTGTGAAATGAGAAACGGCAGGCAGCAGCAGTAATTTCAGAATCGACTTGCTGGAATGTGAGGGTCAGGAAGGCACCATTGTTCAGTCTCTCTCCTTCCCCGGTGTCGAAACCCATCCCCAGTGTAAATGAAGGTGAGACTCCACCCCTCCCTGCCCTCTCGTCTCATGCGATTCCCGACAGGGAAAACATTTTCAGTGACTGTGGCGGCCGCTCCGAGCACAAGTAGTAGCTCTCGGTACGGGTTCAGCAGCAAAGTCTGAGGGAGTGGAAGTGAGACCACGGGTCAGCAGCAGCAGGCAGGCAGCGACCTTCGCCCACTGTGAGAGAAGAGAGAGACACAGTGGTGGGGTTCTCCCGTGGTTGCCCATGTTGTGAGCTGTTGCTGCCACAAGTTTCAGGCAGAAGGGAAATCCCGGAGTTGGGAGGAAGGTGCGTACTCGCCTCCTGGGTGGCACAGTTCAAATTTTGTTAGAGACAGACTGGCACAAACAAACAGATTACATCCAATACAGACCTCTTACACAAAGGAAAAGACGTGTAAATACCATGGTGGGGTGCTGTCTGTCTCCAGAAGAGAAGGAATGTAAAAGGATAAATGCAGAAATTGAGAGACAGCGCAAAAGAGACAAGAATCAAGCTCGTAGGGAGCTGAAATTACTTCTGCTTGGTGAGTGATTGCTGAGTATTTATGGCATTTAATTTGAAAATGAGTGACTTGTTCACCTTGCTAAGTAAAAACTACTCGGTGTAGTGCCGCTGCCCTCTGAGGGGCTCACCTGAGAGTGAAGCAGAACAGGGCAGTTCAGAAACTACTGCACTCCTGTCCTGGGGTTCTGGTGGCATTCTTGGGAAAGCGGTGGGGTCTAATTCAGAGTTGTTTTGTAAACTTTTAAAAAAGACATTAAGACATGAACAGTTTAGTAACACTGGCCCTGTGGTTTCAAGGCCCCAATACACAGATGTCTGGAAGCAGGACTTTTTGGAAGACTCACCCAGTCTGTGAAGCACTTTAGCAGCTTCCCGTTGCTGGTGGCCAGCAGTCCGATTTCCTCGTTCCTGCCTGCTCAGCTTTCTATTCATTGCAGACCTGCCTCCCCAGCCTGTAATGCCAGAGATTCACCCTTGGAGCCCAAGAGGGACGCTCTCTCTGTCTCTGTGTTGTGTTGGAAGGTATCGAGGAGTTTGGTTTGGAACATGCCATTTCCATGCTGACATTCTCCCTGAATCTTGAAAAGCACTGCTCCGATCCCAGTTCTAGAATGTGGTGGAAGAAAGCCCACCCTGTTCTTTACAGGTGTTGTGTACAGAACTCCGGTAATGACTGTATTCCCAGCCCTACACCAGACCCTTCAGCCAGAATTGTGCCCCCAAGCCCTGAACCCGCGGCTCTGGCTTTTACTCCTTAGAGCCCGACTCTTTTTGCAAGTGGCTTACATGAAAGGGGAAGTGAGGGAAAAGATTAGTAGAAAAAAAAAAACAGCTTTGTAAATGGAGCCAAGTACAGTGATGCTGTCTTCTTATGTTTGTAACTGTTGGTGACTTGTTGACATATATATAGAGTTTTTAATTTTGTCTAGTTTTTTCCCTCTTGGTAAATTAAAAATTATGTTTGTACCTGTTGGGGACTTGGCCCAGGTGTGATTAATGGCTCCTTAAGATCTTGCACCTAGCAGTACAATGTTAGGGATCACACAGTGGACTAAATATGAGTCTTTAGCACACCATTATTTATCCCCAGCTAATCTCCTGGCTTTCAGCAGTTGATGTTAAGGTGCCCTAGTTTTGTAACAATATATTTAATTACATCTAGTCTTGCTGTAATTTAAACAGAATTTACCATCAGAATTGGCAATATGACACAGAAAAGATAGCTCTTGGTGTATTAACATTCCATATTTTCCAAAGCAACTAACTACATTACCCTCATAAACATACAATCTGACACTAGGAAAGGACCACAGGGGCCATCCTAGTCTGCCCATTTTCTTCACAAACTTCATTATGCAGCCGTGGTGGATCTGACAAGACTTTGTTTGTATTTACAATTGGTAGGAGGGTAACCCTGAGTAAGGTTCAAGAGTGGGCTAATCACCTTGGAATAGTCTTTTATGAACCTGCGGTATTAGCCACAGAACCCCAGGAAACATTGCAGTTCTTTCAGATGATGGGGCTGGGGCCAAGTAGTCAGTGCTTCAACCTTACTGGGATCAGTCTCTATCCCTTTTGTAGATACAATGTGCCCCACATACTTCATGGAGGTTTGGAAAAAGTGCGCCTGTCAATGGACAGCTTGAGGCCGAAGTCTTCCAGTCAATCTAGGACTTTAAACAGTTGGTTCTCATGCTCCTCTAAGGTGCTCCCAAACACAATGACATCGTCCAAGTACACCAGGCATTCCAGTAAATTCATATCTCCCACCACACATTCCATCAGTCACTGAAAGGTGGATGGGGTGCCTGATAGCCCCTGTGGCATCCTCAGAAACTCGTAGAACCCCAATGGAAAGATGAAGGCTGTTTTCTCATGGTCTTCCAGGGCCATCGGGATCTGGTAGTATCCGCTGTGAAGATCCAACACTGAGAACCATTTGCTCCCATTCAAGCAGTCCAGGGCATCTTGTATACGAGGCATAGTGTATTGGTCTGGGATGGTCCGCTGGTTCAGGGTTCGATAATCAACACACATCCTCACAGACCCATTCTTCTTACGCACAACCACAATGGGAGAGGCGTATGGGCTCCTGGATCCTTGTATCACGCCAGCAGCAAGCATTTTCTGCAGGTGTCTTCTCACATCATCTATTTCTGCTGAGACTAGGTGTCGGGACCTCTCTTGAAATTGGCATTCATCGTGCAGGTGTATGTGATGCTCCACACCCTGGACACATCCCACATCCCATTCCTTCAACAAAAACACTTGGTCTCTCTGGGCAAGTCTCTTGCTAATTCTAGCCTTCCATTCAGCTGGCAATGGGGAGTCACCAAAGTCAAACAAGTCTGAGGTCACTCTCTCCTTCTCATTAGGTGCTTGTTGCTGGGCAATACTGCAGTATCTGCACAGTGTACTGTAGCTAGGGTGCACCCTCTGTTCACCCGGATCTCCCGATCTGACACATTGTGAATCTGGACCATCACTCATTGTGCATAGGCATGGGCATGAGCAGGCAAGATGCTGGGCTTGACCAATAATCCTTCTGGCAATTTTCCATCACCTGGTGCATCCAACATCAGTATTTTGTTCTTGACATCTTTCCAGAGGCAGACCTCCCCTTGAATGGTACACTGGGCGTTAGGGGCCAGTACCACTGAATCAGTATCCTTCTTCCACACAATCCTCACCGGTTCATCCTGGTCTACTTCCTTAGGTTTCTGTTGCAAATCATAGGCCCTCTTGAGCAGAACCAGAATTCTCAGGGCCCTCCCAGTCTGTCGCCCTTGTTTCTTGTGACAGAGTTGCGCCAGTCTCCCAAAAGTATGGATGTTTGTTCCAATTAACAGGGGAATCCCATCATACAGTCCAGTGGGGGGACACACTAGGGTCAGTGTCTCTACTTGCTCCTCTACACCAGTGACAGTTGCAGGAAAAGACAACCAGAGGTGGGCATATCCTAGATATGGATAAGACTTGTTGCTCAGCCCCACACATATAGACTTTCCAGGGATTGTAAGGGCACATCAGATAAGTGTTTGTCATACCAGTCCTGAAACAAAATGGTCATTTGCGACCCACTGTCAAGCACAGCCCAAGTAGGAATACCATTCACAGCCACATTAGTCTCCATTGAAGGACCACTATCTTGGACCAGTCTGGAGGGACAACAGCAGGGGCCGAAACAGATGATTTAGCCACAGAGAGGTTTGAGTTAGGATGGCCGAAGCTTTTACTGCAGTCATTTCGTGCACCCCTTGACCACTGACTCGTTTGCTAAAGCTGTCCTTGAAGTTGGTTCACCATTTTCTCTAAGTCCTTCTGAGACCGGCATTCCCTCTTCATATGGCCATCCTTGCTGCAATTGTGACAAATGACATGCTCTCGGGGCATCCTTGTGGAAAACATAGCAGGGGATGCTGGAGTATCGACGGGAGATTGTGATCTGACTTCTGCGGGTAGTTTACCATGTCTCAAAAGTTCCTTTAGCGTGGCAGTCAATTCCTTGAGCTCAGCCAAGAAGTCACCCCCAGTAAAGGATGCTTGAGGGTGCACCCCCACTCCCATAACAGTCATGTTCTGACAGGGACCAGGGTCTCTGTCAACAGGGGTTACCTCAGTGAACACACCCAGTTGTGCTTTTCTGACCTCCTTCAGCAACTCTTCCCCCCACTGTTTAGCCCATGGTGGAACACTCTTAGTGGTGTCCATTTCGGAAGGGACTTCCACTGCCTTGATCACTTGGGCTGCACTCACCCCATAATTATGTAACCCCACAGGGGGCGCAATCCCAAGGGCTACTACCCCTGCCTGACTTGTCACTAACTGGTTGAGGGGCTGGATCCAATGGCGGGTGCCTCCACCCAGAGGTCGGGGTCAAGACAGTCTGATATGACTTGGTCACAGCCCTCTGGGTCACTGCAAACCCCCCTTCTTCCCACTAGTGGCCCACACAGGTCAATCACTGTACCCTTGCAATATACACTTACCCCCAGGCTTAGTTCAATCAGCTGGCTATGGGGACCCCCTGTAAAGTAAGATGCAATTAGACAATAACCACCTGTACAGTAGTTTAACATAAACACACAGATCAGCCAGTATACCTTTGCAAAGCAATCAATCTGATTTATTTAGGGGGAAACAACAAGGACTGGGGGGAATCAGGTCAATTAGCTTACCACTCTAATATATATGTATATATCCAGGGCACTGTGCACAGGCCTAACCTATAAGTCACTGTCTCGGGGTACCCAGGTAGTAGAAGGCTAGCCTCTCGATGCTGCTGGTTGGGGCCCTGATGCAGAAAACAAGCATTGGATTCCTAAGAGGATTAACTAAAGCCAGCAGGCACAGTTCGTGTGGCCAATAAAGTAGCCAGACAAATCTTGTCCTCACTATGAACATCTGACAGGGAACTACCCTGATTTAGTACTCACGACTCCAGCAGAAAGATAACTCTCACACCACTCGCAGGACCGAGCCTGGAATTCAACCACTTCTCCACACATTTATATGAAAAGCAGAGGGGTACCATACCAGGCAACTGTTGTATAATACCGATTGCTTTCACTACAGAACACCGGGCCCTAATGACGCAGCTTCACTTGTCCTGACAGACCGAGCGTGACTGAAGCAGATTCTCCAGTCGTCTACAGGGTGAACCTGATAGGTAGCTGTGCTTTTGCAAAGCCTCCTCTGACCGCTGCCTAGCGGATTTAGTCCGGTACTTGCTGGGGTGCACTTCACCGAAATCTGGCCTTCCACATGTGCTTCCCACGCGAAAGCTCACCAGCGCAGGAGCCCAGAGCTCCTTCCTCGCTCACAACCACAACAACTCTGCCCTTTGGCAGTTTGGGCAAGGACTCTCAGTTCAGGCGCCACCCGATCCCATTGGTGGACTGCAGATACCAGTCACTTAAGTCGGTCCCCATTGGTGCAAAAAGGGCACCGTAGCCCAGAACTTCATTTCCCAGGATTACTGGCTGTGTCCCCTATAGCTAGCTGGCTCCAAAAATGAGTCCTGATTCTGGTTGGCTCAATTGATCTCCATTTTAATGTTCCCCCATTCACAACTGGCCCACTGCAACAACCCAGGTCCAAAATGGAGGGGCCAAACACACAGAGTCCCAGCTGCAATGAAAGCAGGTTAAACAAACTGCAACTTCACCAATATTCTAAATAATCACAGCCAAACAGTTATATCTATCAGTCAGGCTCCCTTTTGCACTTATAGTGACCACAAAATGGGAGTGATTTCACCGCAGCTCAGGCAGGATTCGAGCAGGGAAACCCCAGTCCCCCCTATACAAACCACTGAAACCTTCGAGCAGGCAGCTCTTAAAGAGACAGTATTGGAGGCTTTAAAAGCACTCACGACGAGCGCATTTTGGTGGCATTGCGCCGAACACCAGTTAGGCAAGGAGCACTTAAGCAGCTCCGGGAAGGCTTTTAGGAACCCTCATTTGTAAGGGGATTACACCCTTCCTGGCCTGGAAAGAACTTGGCGCCCACGTCAAGTAGTTACCCTTAAATCACTTTAAGGAAAAGCAGTTTAAACTGACAGAACATCAGGCCCTGGCTTACATACATTGGTACTGTAATACACAGTTTACTTTTGATTATACAACATTACACATACAGACAACCTTTTTCTTTTATAAATCAGGTCATTACTTCCTGCCCATGACACTTGGATAGAGGGAGCCCTTCCCTATTAGCTATGCATAGGCTAAGTGGGGCAGGGGCACCATACTCAAAAGGCGATACTAACAGTTGAGAATCATTCCCCAGGGTCAATTTAGGCAAGGAGCTCGGGGACGCATACACCCCTTTATGGACCACATTCAGAGGCAGATCCACAGGCTGGCCCAGGGACTCATAACTCAACCTCACTACAGGCCGTACTTCTCGGCCAGTCCATCTAAGAGTTTCAGGTAAACTCTCTGCGGG
Organism: Neoceratodus forsteri; assembly: GCA_016271365.2. Classification (NCBI taxonomy): domain Eukaryota; kingdom Metazoa; phylum Chordata; order Ceratodontiformes; family Ceratodontidae; genus Neoceratodus; species Neoceratodus forsteri. The sequence goes on from CM028137.1 coordinate 804,043,901, forward strand.
TTCTGCCACCCTCTCAGCCCCACTGGGATGGGTCGGGGAAACCACTACAGGAGGAGGGGACCCAGAGTCCATAGTACCTTTAGGGTCTAGTTCTACCATTTCTGAGCTCGCAGCATTGGGGTCAGCAGGGAAAATCTCTGGCACTGGCAAGGAACCATCAGGGCACTCAAAATATTCTTCATGTTCTAGCATGTCACTAGCTTGTTTCCCCACATCACTTCCCCCCTCGGAAAAGTCAGATAACTCAGCCAGGACAGACAGTTCAGCCAGGCTCAAGGATCCCACCTCTTTGGCTTGGATACCACTTACGTCATCCTCTGGGAGGATTGGCTCCAGAGACAAAGCTTGGGGCTCAGACAGTCCAGAGAGCCCAACTTCGTCCTCAAAGTTAATAAGGGGATTGCCCCTAAACAGTTGGCTCAGTTCATAAGAGGGGTAGTACTCGATATTATTCTCACTGTCCTCAGACACAGACTGCTGATCAGCTTCATCAGAGGGGGGTGAAGAAAGCCTCTTTAGTTTGATTTCTGGGGAATCAACCAATCTCGGTGTTTTCTTGGCAGCAGCTCTAGTGATAGGCCTGGGGGGGGGGCATTGGGAGGTTCAGTTTCTATCAGAATTTGTCCGATTGGCAGCAGATGATTTCGGTGTATAGTCTTCACATCTTTTGAATTGTTTTCAAGCCACACTTTATATACAGGTAAATCTTCCAATTTTCCCACAACAATATGGGGAAGGTGATGCCTTCTGTCAGCAATCTTATGTTTGCCATGCAGTCCCAAATTCCTCAGTAGCACTCTGTCCCCTTCTTTCAATTCCACTGCTTTCATCTTTTTATCATACCTTTCCTTATTGGCCAAGTTTCATTTAGCAGCCATGGTCTGGGCTAGCTGGTAGGCATGGTTGACTTGGGCTTTCAACATTTGCACATACTGTAGATGATTAGCCGCCTGAACCCCATCAGGAGAAACTCCAAAACAGACATCTACTGGCAATCTGGCCTCCCTTCTAAACATCAGTCTATACGGGGAAAACCCAGTGGCATCACTTTTGGTGCAGCTATAGGCATGTACCAAGGTGCTGATCTGGTGGCTTCATCTAGGTTTGTCTTTAGGGTACAGCATGCCCAACATATCGAGCAAGGTGCGGTTGAACCTTTCAGGTTGGGGTCACCCTGGGGATGATACGGGGTGGTTCTTGACTTCCATACCCCCCACAAGGATAGCATTTCTTTAATCAAATGGCTTTCAAAATCTCTCGCCTGATCGGAATGAATTCGCTGGGGGGCCCCATAGTGAGCAAAGAAATTCTCAACAAGGACTTTAGCCACCGTGGTTGCCTTCTGATCTTTAGCAGGGAAAGACTGTGCATACCAGGTGAAATGATCAGTAACTACCAATACAGTTTATTGCTGATGTTCTTCAGATCTGCTTCTAAACTCAGGAAATCAATGCAAACCAGTTCCATAGGGGCACTGCTAGTGATGTTGACCGGTGGGGCAGCCCTCTGAGGCAAGACCTTTCTTTGTAAGCATCGCCCACAGGTCCTGATATACTGCTCCACATCAGCACTCATTTTGGGCCAATAAAATCTAGACTGCACTAAGTCAAGGGTCCGGTCTATGCCGAGATGTCCCAAGTGATTATGTAGGGACTTCAACACCAGTTCTCTAAAAGCAGTGGGCAACACCAGTTGTTGTTTGACTACTCGCCCCTCTTCGCCTACGGTCTCCCTGTACAATAGTCTATTAATCAGTTTCAATTTTGGTCCTCCTTTATACAGCAGTGCAGTTCTCAGATCAGTGGAACACAGTTTTGACACATCTCTCCTTTCCTGCAGAGCTTCCAAGACACGGTTTATCGTGGGATGTTGGGATTGAGCCCATTGGAGGCTATCATTATTGAATTGGGGCAGCGCACTAGTGTCTAATGCAGAAAAATGACAGTAAGCAGCAGGCAGGCAGTTCTCAGATGGCCCCAAGCAGTCCACCATGCAGTCCACAGCATCAGGAGACACCTGTTCCTCCTTGTTAAATTTTTGGCAAAGGGCTCTTATGTCCGGTTCTGATAACTGGGCCCAATCAACTCAGGACATGGGCCTCCAGGAGAGGGCATCAGCATCTATATGGTTCAGGCCTTCTCCATATTCAACAGCGTAGTTGTAGGTTGACAACGCAGAGAGCCACCTATGGCCAGTGGCATCCAGCTTAGCGGAGGTCTGCACATACGTCGGGATTATTATCAGTCTTCACCAATATCTTAGCTCCATACAAGTAGTCATGAAATTGATCAACAATGGCCCACTTTAGAGCCAGGAACTCTAGTTTGTGCACTGGGTAGTTCTTTTCGGAAGGAGTCAAGCTCCTGCTGGCAAAAGCTACAGGTCTCAGACCGTTTGAGTGCTCTTGATACAATACGGCCCCCAATCATTGCAGACTGGTGTCAGTATGAAGAACATATGGTTTGGCAGGGTCAGCATAGGCCAGCACTGGGGCATGAGTAAGTTGATATATAATGTCATGGAAAGCTTCCTCACAATCAGCAGTCCAGCGGGTGCCAAACACATCATTTGGGCGAAAATAATTTCTTCCAATCACAGATGGTACAGTCTTCTTATACTTTTTATGGGTTGGAGGATATCCTTGCGTAAGGTTAAGCAGAGGGTGGATCACCTGGGACTAGTCTTTAATAAATTGTCTGTAATACCCACAAAACCCCAGGAACCGTTGTAGCTCCTTCAAGTTCTTTGGTTGGGGCCAAGTAGTCAAAGCTTCTACTTTGCTGGGGTCAGTCTCTATGTCTTCAGTGGATACTATGTGCCCCACATATTTTACGGATGTTTGGAAAAATTGGCACTTATCTATAGACAATTTGAGACGAAAATCTTCCAGTCGATCCAGGACTTTGAACAACCTGCTTTCATGTTCTTCCAAGGAGCTGCCAAACACTGTGACATCATCTAGGCAAACCAAACACTTGAGCAAATTCATGTCCCCCACAGTACGCTCCATCAAATGCTGGAAAGTAGCAGGGGCACCTGAAATTCCTTGGGGCATCCACATAAACTCGTAGAAGCCTAGGGGGCAAAGGAAAGCAGTCTTTTCTCGATCCTCCGGAGCCATTGGGATCTGGTAGTACCCACTGTGGAGGTCTAACACAAAACCATTTACTGCCATTTAGACAGTCCAATGCATCCTGAATGCGTGGCATGGTATACTGGTCTGGTATGGTCCTCCGGTTTAGAGTACGATAATCCACACACATCCGAACAGCTCCATTCTTTTTCCTCACTACCACAATAGGTGAGGCATAGGGGCTCCTGGATTCTTGTATCACCCCAGCTGCGAGCATCTCCTGCAGGTATTGCCTTACATCATCTATATCCGCAGGGGTTAGGTGTCGATATCGCTCACGGAAAGGTCACTCATCCTGCAGCCGGATGTGATGCTCAGCCCCTTGCACACACCCTACATCCCATTCCTTCAAGGAAAACACCTGTTCCCTCTGGGCGAGCCTTTCACTGATCCTTTTCTTCCATTCTGCTGGTAGTGGGGAATCACCAAAATCAAACAGCTCAGGGGTCATTCGGTCACCTCTCCCGGGAGTCTTGTTGTGGGGCAGAACAGCAGTATCAACACAGTGCACCACGGCTAGGGTGCAACCCCATTTCACTTGAATTTCTCGATCAGATACATTATGCACTTGAACCATTACTCTTCTGGCAAAGGCATGGGCTCTAGCAGGTAAGATACTGGGTTTAACCAGCAACCCCTCTGGTAACTTTCCCTCACCTGGTGCATCCAGCATCAATATCTTATTCTTAACATCCTTTTTAATCTGGACTTCCCCCTGTAGGACACACTGAGCATTTAGGGCTAGTAGCAAGGGTTCTGGATCCTTCTTCCAGATGACACCCACCGGGCCTTCGGGCTTTGCTTGGCTGGCCTTTCTCTGAGTCTCATAGGCCTTCTGAATCAAGGCGGGTGTTCTGAGGGCTCTCCCCATCCTGGACATCCATTTTTCCGAGCACAGTTGTGCTAAGCGACCAAAAATGTGAGCATTGGTTGCAATTAACAAGGGCACCCCATCATACAGTCCAGTGGGGGGACACACCAGTGCCAATGTTTCCACTTGTTCAGCCACCCCAACTACAGAAGTAGGAAAAGACAACCAAATTCAGATGTACCCAGAATAGGGGTTGGCCTTATCACTCAGCCCCCACACATGTAGGTCATCCAAAGGCTGCAGAGGCACCTCAGGCAAGTGCTTCCGATACCAGTCCTGAAACATAATGGTCACTTGGGAACCACTGTCTAACACAGCCCGGTTGGGTACTTTGTTCACTCTCATGGTGGTTTCCATTGAGGGACCCACCACGTCAAACCATTCAGGGGGCATGGTTTTGGCGGTCTCTTGGGCATTGGCCCGGGTGACAAAATTCTTCCGAGGAGGCCCTCCCTGAGGTCTGGCATAGGCCTTTCAATGCCAAGCCACTAGCCTACTGTTGACTCTCCTTAAGTTCTCTGGTAACCGGCACTCTGTCTGAAAGTGTCCATCCTCCCCACAATGGTAACAGAACTTAGTATCTCGAGAGTCTTTGTTGCGAGGAAAATATCTCGCCTGCCGGGAGGCATCGGGGGCTCTAGAGGGCTCCTCTTGGCTAGGTCATTTATTTCTAGATAACTTAGATTCCCCACATTTGGAGGGTTGGCAGTATTGTGTCTCAATTCTCTCACCATTTCCTATAGGTCTCTAATCTCAGCCTTCAAATCACTCACCACCCGGGGATCAGAGGAGACAGCATGCACCCCCACTGCACCCTGGGTCTCCGGGGGCACAGGAAAAGCATCTGGCCCCTGGTTCAATCCCCTCGGGGGGTGGGTCTCATCAGGTTCACTGGGCTCAGGGGTCTGGCATAGATTCACGGCCCCCACATAGTGTTCCCACCCTTCTTCATCAGTCTCAACCTCTCAAATCTGTCTCATCAATTGGCAATATTCAGGAGGGGTGGCCCGTCTATCATGTAACTTGAGTTATAACAATATCACACTGTAAAACCTAGCAGACTTTAAGATATGCTCCAGCCAGACCTGATTCGATGCTGGAGCAGTTACCCCCCACTTTCGATAAGCTTTTTGCAATGCCCTTTCCATTCTGGTGACAAAGGCTGACAGTTTCTCATTCCTCCATTGTTTGGCAGATTTGAACTTCCATAATAAGTCTTCCCCAGTTTTTGTACTCCCAAACACCCCATCTAGGGCAGAAAGGTACTCTACTGCAGTGGCTTCAGGGCTAGTAGCCCACAAGAAACAAATGGCTTCCAAAGCTGAGCCCCTCAGGCTCTCCATCAGTCTCTTTCATTTCTCCCCCTCAGAGCACTGTCACTCTTGGACTAGAGGGGTAGCATAGTCCATCCAAGCCTCCAAATCATCTTCCCCCAAGGGTACAGACACAGTACCAGAAAAAAGTTTTAATCTACGATAAGAGTCTAGCTGTATGGGGGGAACCACTAGGGGAGGTGAAGCCAGAATAAAACTCTTGGGGGGGCCCGGGAGAGGTACCTGGGGAGGTTTGGGGGTAGGTTCACCAGAAAGGTCCAACACCTGCAGTAACTCCTGAGTAGTCCTCCCTTCCACAGCTAGTAATTTAAGCAGTTTATCTTTAAAGCTATTAGTCTTGGGGGACCCCCCTGGGGTGACTGACCCACTCTGAATGTGAATGACCCTCCACCCCTGTTGGGCACCTTGTGGGTAAATCACTGGGGGCACCCTCTCGTGGTCTATAACTATACTGCATAAGAGCAGCACCTGCAAGGTCTGGTCAAGTAGATCAGCCATACGCCCTTTCATCTCTACCTTGCCTAAACATTTATTTTATTTATTAATTTAGTTTTTGTTGACCAGGTAAGTGCACTAGACAAATCCTGCCTATTTTCAGGCATGACCCACAACACGCTCCACTGCAGAAACAAGGTCAGCGTTCTTTGTCCCATGAGGTGCATCCAATAGTAACACAATTTTCTGGGAATCTAGCTCTTCGGCTTCACCCCACCCCAACAGTTTATGCACCATCATCATAACAGGGTCCAGCTTAATCTTAGTCATGATATCCCCCTCCAGTTTTTCCTTTAGTTTGGCCATGTTGAGGTACTTTGTCTACTCAGCCACTAGGGGACACTAATCCCAGCAGTGCCTCCAAAATGTAACCCCCAGGGGGCGCTATCCTAAGGGCTACTACCCCTGCCTGACTTGTCACTAACAAGTTGAGGGGCCTGGATCCAATGGCAGGTGCCTCCACAAAGAGGTCGGGGTCAAGACAGTCTGATATGACTTGGTCACAGCCCTCTGGGTCACTGCAACCCCCCTTCTTCCCACTAGTGGCCCACACAGGTCAATCACAGTACCCTTGCAATATACACTTACCCCCAGGCTTAGTTCAATCAGCTGGCTATGGGGACCCCCTGTAAAGTAAGATGCAATTAGACAATAACCACCTGTACAGTAATTCAACATAAACACACAGATCAGCCAGTTCACCTTTGCAAAAAAAACAATCTGATTTATTTAGGGGGAGACAACAAGAACTGGGGGGATCAGGTCAATTAGCTTACCACTCTAATATATATATATATATATATGTATGTATCTATCTAGAGCACTGTGCACAGGCCTAACCTATAAGTCACTGTCTCAGGGTACCCAGGTAGTTGAAGGCTAGCCTCTCGATGCAGCTGATTGGGGTCCTGACACAGAAAACAAGCATTTGATTCCTAAGAGGATTAACTAAAGCCAGCAGGTGCAGTTCGTGTGGCCAGTAAAGTAGCCAGACAAATCTTGTCCTCACTATGAACATCTGACAGGGAGCTACCCTGATTTAGTACTCACGACTCCAATAGAAAGATCAGTCTCACACCACTCGCAGGACCGAGCCTGGAATTCAACCACTTCTCCACACATTTATATGAAAAGCAGAGAGGTACCATACCAGGCAGGTGCTGTATAATCCCGATTGCTTTCACTACAGAACACTGGGCCCAAACGACGCAGCTTCACTTGTCCTGACAGACCGAGCGTGACTGAAGCAGACTCTCTAGTTGTCTACAGGGTGAGCCTGATAGGTAGCTGCGCTTTTGCACAGCCTCCTCTGACCGCTGCCTAGCAGATTTAGTCCGGTACTTGCTGGAGTTCACTCAGCCGAAATCTGGCCTTCCACAAGCGCTTCCCACGCAAAAGCTCACCAGCACAGGAGCCCAGAGCTCCTTTCTCGCTCACAACCACAATGACTCTGCCCCTTGGCAGTTTGGGCAAGGACTCTCAGTTCGGGTGCCACCCGTTCCCATTGGTGGCCTGCAGATACCAGTCACTTAAGTCGGTCCCCATTGGTGCAAAAAGGGTGCCGTAGCCCAGAACTTCATTTCCCAGAATTACTGGCTATATCCCCTATAGCCAGCTGGCTCCAAAAATGAGTCCTGATTCTGGTTGGCTCAATTGATCTCCATTTTAATGTTCCCCCATTCACAATTGACCCACCTCAACAACCCAGGTCCAAAATGGAGGGGCCAAACACACAGAGGCCCAGCTGCAACGAAAGCAGTTTAAGCAAACCGCAACTTCACCAATATTCTAAATAATCACAGCCAAACAGTTACTTCTATCAGTCAGGCTCACTTTTGCACTTTCAGCGACCACAAAATGGGAGCGATTTCACCGCAGCTCAAGCGGGATTCGAGCAGGGAAACCTCAGCCCCCTCTGTACAAACCACTGAAACCTGCGAGCAGGCAGCTCTTAAAGAGACAGTACTGGAGGCTTTAAAAGCACTCACAACAGCCGCATTTTGGCGCCATTGCGCCGAACACCAGTTAGGCAAGGAGCACTTAAACAGCTCTGGAAAGACTTTTAGGAACCCCATTTGTAAGGGGGTTACAATTACAATCTCCCTCTTCACCTTCTACCTTCCAGAGTTCTTTTATCAAGTCACAGTAATCAGGTGGGTTACCACTCCTATCCTGGAGCCTTAACTGGTGATCTGCAGTTTAGAATGCTTGACATGTTGCAGTATGTGCCCCAATCTCACACGGTTCAAATCACTAGTGGCTACCCCACCTTTCTAGACGAGTAACATACGCAGACAAACTTTCCCCCTTCCATTGCATGGTACCTTGGAATTTCCACATCAAAGTCTCCCCGACTCAATGCTCCCAAAATTGCCTTCAAGTACAGATAGGTACTTCTGAGCAGATGCATCAGGGTTCATGAACCTCAAAAATTTAATGGCTTCAAGGGCGGGGCCTGTCAAACTTTCTATGATTCTTTTCTGCTTCTCAGCCTCCACACACTGCCACTCAGGTACCAAGAGGGCAACATAGTCAATCCAGGTCTCCCAGTCATCCTCCCCTTGGGGGGTGGGGAGGGTGCCTAAGAAGATTCTCAGCCTTTGGTAGGAGTCATGACTAATGGCCAGTACAGATATAGGGGCCAGCACTGGCACAGGCACAGAAGGTGGGACAATAACAGGTGCTGGAGTGGGAGGGGGTGTTGGGAAAAGAACACTCCCAGGTGGCAAGAACAGTTTCTTAAAGTCCTCTACGGTTTTCCCTTCCTCCAGCAACAATTTAGCAAATTTCTCCTCAAAAGTCTCTGATAGGAATGATGTGAAGCTCACTGGTCTGTAGTTCCCCAGTTCATCCTTGGAGCCGCCCTTGTGGAGGGACACCACATGAGCCATCCTCCAATCCTGAGGTACACACCCTGAGTGTAGTGAGGCATTAAATAGGTCTGCCAAAGGTCCCGCCATGACCTCTACCAGCTCCTTCATTACCTTGGGGTGGATGCCATCTGGGTCTGATGCCTTGTCTACCCTCACTGCCCTCAAACCCTCCAGATCCCTGCCCTCTGTGATTTTCCCATCTGTCACCCCCTCTCTCTCTCTTTCTGCCCTCCTTCCCTCCCCTTGGGTTTCACCCCCCTTCTCCTTAGTCAGTACCAAGCAGAAATAATCATTTAGTGCTTCTACCTTATCATCCCCTGCTTCCACCCAACCTCCCCCCTTTCTAATCCTTACTATATGGTCCCTACAGTTCCTTTTCTCCCTGATGTACCTGAAGAAGTTATTCTCCCCCTTCTTAATGCCCTGCACCAGCCTGAGCTCCATAAATGCCTTGGCTGCCTTACTGCCCTTGTCACCTCCTTCAGTTCCTTCAGGTACTCCTCCCTGTCCTCCCCCTCTCTGTTTTATTGTACCTCCTAAAGGCAGCTCTTTTCCTCCTTACCTTTTCCATGACCTCCTTGCTCACCCAGCTAGGTTTCTTTGCCCTAACTTTCTTGCTCTGGGCCTTACTGCAGGTTCTGGTTGCCTCCACTATCCCCAGCTTTATGAGCCCCCACCTCGGGTTAGTGCCCATGCTAGGCTGAATTCTGGCCGGGTACCTTTTTACCACTTTCCATATCCTACCAAAGTCAGCCCTTCTGAAGTCCAGCACCCTTGTGCTGGGTTCCATTCCTTCCTTACCCAAATCCAACGTGAACCATACTGAGTGGTGGTCACTCCCCGCCAGTGGTTCTTCCACCCTAAGTTCCCTCACAAACTCCCCATTTGCCAGCATGAGATCAAGGGTATTCCCTAACCTGGTTGGTTCGCTGACCATTTGCATCAGGAAACTGTCCTGGAAGGCATCCAGCAGTACCTGCTCCCTTATATTCCTGGTTGTTGGAGTACTCCAATCCACTCCTGGCATGTTGAAGTCCCCCACAGTCACCACACTACCCTTCTCGAAGGTGCTCCTGATCTTGTCCCACTAGTTCCCTGTCTAACTCCTTTGTCTGAGAGGGTGGCCTGTAAACCACTCCCATCCTGAGTGTCCTATTCTTAGAATCCTGGATTTGCATCCATAGTGACTCCGTACTACCCTCCTCCCCTTACTCCCCTACACACTTCAGTCCTTCCTTCACATATAGTGCCACCCCCTCTTTTGCCAGTCACTCTATCCCTATGAAATAGCCTGTACCCTGGTATTGACAAGTCCCAGTCATTGTATTGGGTGGTCCATGTTTCAGTGATGGCTACAATGTCCACCACCACCTCTGCCATGACAGTCTGTAGCTCTACAGTTTTCTTCCCAAGGCTCCTAGCATTTAGGGTGACCACCTTCCACCCTTCCCCCTTCTGCCTTCTTTTAGTAGCATCACCACTAGTACTTGCCCTTTGTCACTGTTATGGGGGGTAAGCTCATATAGCTTCCCAACCTGTGGCCTCTGCATGTCCCTTGCCCACTTGCCAACCTCCACACCTAGTTTAAATTCCCAACTTCCTCTATGTACTCCTCCATCCTCTATTTCAACACTTTCTTTCCCTCGTCGCTCAAGTATAGTCTATCCTTGGCATAGAAACTACTGTCCTCCCAGCCCCCCCACCAACCCATGCCCTTTAGCATGACACCAGGTTCTTAGTCATTCATTAAAATCCTTTATTCTCAGCTTTCTTGCTGTGCTTGCCCTGGGCACTGGAAGTATCTCTGAGAAAGTTATTGATCTTCCTGCCCCCTCACATAATTGTCCTAGTTCCTCAAACCTCCTCTGGACTATATCTACCATCTTGTCAGCTTGGTCTTTCATCCCCAAATGTATAATCAAATAAGGCTTGTCCCTACCCCTTCTAGCATATTTTAGAACAAATTGTCCCACCCTTTCCACTGTCATTCCTGGGGCCTCCACCCAAACGCGACTATGCCTCTCCACTTTGCTACCCCACCTGACTCTTCTTAGTATTGAGTCCCCCAGCACTAAGATTCCACCCCTCTTACTAATTGATTGCTTCCCTTCCTCTCATCCTCTTGCTCCTGGCTCCTTCTCTTCCTCCTGCACAGTATTCCCCCTTCTGCCTCTGTTATAATTCCCCCAGCAGAACTTTCCCCCACTCCAGTTTCAACCTGCCTTCCAGAAACAATCAGATAGCTAAGGGCCCCTGACCAGACAATTAGCTCCCTTCCCCCACTATGCACTAAACTTTGCAGCTAGTGAAGACAGCAAAAAACAATCACAACTCCACTACAAGCACAAAAAATAGGTTCGATACCAGAAGAAACAGGTCTTTAATTCAAACAGCTTCACCAACAACACACCAAAATAGGCCTGAAATTAGAAGATGTAGGTTTTCAAGTCAAAGTAACAGCCCCACCAGAACAGCCCTAATAAAAGCACACTAAAATAGGGTTGAAATCAGAAGAAACAAAAGAAATTAGAAGAAGCAGGCCTCCAATTTAAAGAAATGACAGCCCCACTTAAAGTACACCAAATAGGTTTCAAAGTTTCAACAGCTCCCAAACAGTTCCCTGCAAGTCCCTTTTAAGAAGTAAGAAAAAGTCAGCCTGCTACCAAGTGAAACAACAAGACAAATCAGCCCACTTACAGCACACCAAAATAGGTTTCAAAATTCCAACAGCCCCAAAACAATACCCTGCTAGTCCCTTAGAAGAAGTAAGAAAAGAAAAGAAATGACCTGCTACCAAGTTAAATCAACAAGAAGCAATTTAAAGGTAGCAAGGAGCAGCTAGTGCATTGAAATGGATCTGATCCCTTCTCCTTCTAGTTTCTTCTGAGAAGCCAAAAGCAACTGTTACCACAAACCTGATTCAGCTTTGCCTCCAGTTATCAGGTAGCTGAGTGAGGCCTGGCCAGACAATTAGCACCCTTCCCCACTATGCACTAAACTTTGCAGCTAGTGAAGACAGCAAAAAACAATCACAACTCCACTAAAGGCACAAAAAATAGGTTTGATACCAGAAGAAACAGGTCTCCAATTCAAACAGCCTCACCAACAACATACCAAAATAGGCTTGAAATTAGAAGATAAAGGTTTCCTATTCGACGTAACAGCCCCACCAGAACAGTCCAAATAAAAGCACACTAAAATAGGCAATAGGCTTGAGGCCTGGTGGTGCAGAGAACTGAGGCACTGGTGCTTACCTTGAACCATGCTGGCAACCTGGGTTCAACAATGGACTCGAGACACCGGGGGCTGGCAGGGCAAGGAGAGGACTGAGCATCTGTAGGACTACTCTCCTCTCCTAGGGTGGGTAGTGGGGCGGCGTTGCTCTGCAGCGGCCTTAGGTGGAGACTAGGAGCACTGTAGAGGTGGCACAAGGGGGAACAACACAGAAAACCGGAAACCACTCCACAACTGGCCAGATGATGGCTGCTGGTCCACCGATGCCCCAAAGGAGCCACGTCCACCTCAGCAGCACCTCAGGGCCAAGTAGTTGTGCTGGTCTCCCCTCCTGATGCCTTTCCCCTTGGAGAAGGGGGACCCATCCGGTGAAGAGTTATGCTGGGTTACCCTGGGAGTGGCTGCTATGTGAGGTTGGAGGCTCAGGAAGGGACAGTTGGATCGGAAGGGAACTAGGTAGCCCAAAAGAGTGGTGGGTCATTGAGCACGTAGAAGGAAAAATAAATAAGACAAAAAAATGAAATAGGTTTGAAATCAGAAGAAACAGGCCTACAATTTAAATACAATTAGAAAAGACAGCCCAACTTAAAGCACACCAAAATAGGTTTCAGAATTCCAACAGCCCCAAAACAATGCCCTGCAAGCCCCTTAGAAGTAGTAAGAAAATAAATAAAATAACCTGCTACCAAGTTAAATCAACAAGAAACAAGTTAAAGGCAGCAAGGAGTAGCTACTCCACTGAAATGGATCTGATCCCTTCCCCTTCTAGTTTCATTTTTAAACAGACTGTCAGAATTGTTACAGGGTTTTCTAAATTTTATTAATGGTGGTACCATTTTAGGCCTTTTGTTACTCCATATACAAAACACAGGTGCATGATCACTCACACTATCCAGCAGAATTCCATTTGCAGAAATATTTATTTTGTTATTGGTTAAAATCCAATCAATCAAACTACCCTCATTCATTTTATTATTCTGCCTAGTTGTTTCTGTTATAACTTGGTTCAGATGTACCTTTAACAAGGATCTTTTGTTTGTCTCAGTTTGTGACCCTAACCAGCTTACATTTACATCACCTAAAATTAAAAACTCACTAGATCTCCTTTTAGCAAGTATTTCAACTAACTCTAATAACCCTTTTCCTTTTTTTTTTTATCATTCTTATTTTTTTTTTCTCCTCTGGTCAGCTGCCCCATTCCGACTGACCCCCCCCAGCCCCGTTCCCTGGAATAGCCGGTGCTTACCTTGTACCCAGCTCGGCAGCAGAGCCTGCGGGGAGTTGGTCCTCATCCTGATGCCACTGGCATTTTCTGCCTCTGGTTATCGTCCAGAAGCCCCAGGAGTAGAGCACATGCGCGTGGAGGTGCACATGCGCCCTATGGCCTTGGTTATGATTCCTTTCCCCCACCCCATGGCCTAATGCCCAGCCCCCTCCAGCCCATGTCACTCCCAGCCTCCATTAGTGGTTACCATTGGCCGAGGGGTGCCACATCCCCTCCTTGGAGAGGAGAACCTGCCTGTCAGCAGCGCAATCCAGCTCCACCCTCCCGCTGCTGACCTCCGGTGACCTGAGCTTGTTCCTGAACCCTGGTCACCGGTGTGCCACAAGGTAAGGCATCCGGCACCTCAGCCCTCAATGCCACCAGGCTGGCCCTCTAATAACCCTTTTTCACCATTTTGGGGGGGGGTTATTAATTCCTCCTAAAAATATATGTTTGGTCTTACCTAATTTAATCTTGAGCATAAGTAATTTACATAAAGTTTCTGTTTTCACTTTTTCTACTTCTAATAGGTTCTATGTCATAACGGTGACAGTACATCGCTGAAAAGCACAACAATGATGTACACTCTTCAGTGACCTCAATAACAGCACCAACTCAAAAACAAATAGAATAACATATCTATGCAGGTGGCTGTGGCCTCTGCACCTCCCCTCATGGGGGGCTTCACCCACTGCAACCCCTAAATAATGATTAGTAACTCCAGGGGGGTGCATGTCAGGGAGGGGGAGAAATTCAGAACAAGATGAAAAAATCAAACTCCCACAAACACAAAATAAAAATAATACCCTCACCCAGCCCCAAACCCTAGACCTCCCTGACTGCAGGCATCCACCCTCACCACCACACCACATGGCCAGCTCAGCAACACCCACTCAAACTAGCTCCCACATACCTCTTCCTGGAACTCTCCTCTTTCGATCGTCTTCCTCATGTAGATCGCCTTCCTCAACACTCGCTGTTATTGTCCTGCATTGTTACTATAACCGCGCTTCGCTACCCTTTCAGGGTAGCTCATATCACAGGCACTCAAATTGAGTCACTCAAAACTGAGCCACTCAATTTGATTCGCCCATATTATGTGATACCCCTCTAATACTTCTATTTAGTCGATATACACAGAACAAAATCCCACGACCACGTTTGTTGAGTCTATCATGCCTAAAATTTTCATATCCAGGCAAATAGATATCTCGATCCGTGATTTTCTCAGTTAGCCACGTTTCATTAATAATCATTATATCAGGTAAATATGTAGCCATCCAGGCTTTCAATTCACTCCATTTTGCTGTTATTCTACACATGTTCACATGTGCTACTCTCAACCCAGAGTAATTAAACCAATCTTTTTTTTTTGGATCAAATGGAAATTTTCAAAAAGGTCCTGGATTTGATTCAATGTCCCCAGTTAGCAAAAGCCTTGACATTAAAACCAAATTACTGTATGTACTGGCAGAATTGTTTTTCTTTTCAAATAATGCCCCAATTTTACAACATCCCTAGAATTTAAGAGATAGATATTAAAAATGTGTTTTGTAAAGTCAAAGTTTTGCAGTATTTTCCCACCATGACCCAACCCATGAATTTTACTTTTGTGTTCAATATTGCTATTCTGTAACAAAAAGTCTGCTGTACAAATGCTCAGTATGTACAGCACACCTATTAAACAACCCAAAATGACCATGTTATTAAATGCCTTTCTACCTGGTTTACAAATAATTCAACAGTATATAAAGCAGCAAACAATTAAACGTTCTACACAATATATTTTTCAGGTATAAAAAAAACACAGGGTTCAGATATAACACTCAGAATGCTATAGTTACACCCTGTATGTTGAGATAACACTTCTAATTTATGGTAAATCAAGAAACTTGTTATCTAAAATACTTCATTTCTTCAACATTTACCTACACCACATCCCTTTATTCTACCTAATAATCAACTTTTTTCTTACGTTGTTAAGCATAATCTGTAAGTAGCTTTGTTCAGTTGATATTTTCTTTTCCGAGTGGTACTTGCATCATTCATGCTCATGTTGTGAGGCAGCAGACATTTGAACTCTGCTGACCTGTCTCTACTGCTGCTGATGCTCTCCTGGCTCCTCCTTCACTGGTCCCAGTTCAGCCCCCTGTAAACCAGGCACCAGGGCTCCTCTCAGATGGCAACAGGAGCTGATAATACTGTAGACAGGGTTTTGCAGATCCTGAGGCAAGCGGACTTGCAGAGTCTCTGTGGCTTGTTGGAAAAAGCCACTGGTAGGTTGACTGTACAGGTGTACGGCACAGACTTTTGAACTCTGCCACCCTGCCTCTGCTGCTAAAGCTCATCTGGCTCCTCCTTCACTGGTCCCAATTCAGCCCCCCTTCAAACCAGGCACCAGTGCTCCTCTTAGATGACAACAGTAGCTGACAATGCTGTAGGGAGGGTTTTGAAGATTCCGAGGCAAGCAGACTTACGCAGTCTCTATGGCTTGTTGAAATGAACTGCTGGCAGGTTTATTAGGGTTGATAAACCCAAGGAAGACCCCACCACTGATTCGTCCAGACTCTGGAAACCCAAAACCCTAATGTTTTTTCATTTTGCTGCATGGGGGGTGGGGAGTTATGGTTGGAAACCCTAACACCAAATTTCCCTACTTTTGTGACATTAAGTTACCCTAACTGGTGCATTAACAAAGCGTTTTGCAAAGTATATACACACACACACACACACACACACTCAAACACACTTGTGTGTATGTGTGTGTGTTTAATGAATGACACAAATGTCTACTGTACAAGGAAATAATGCTATAGAAGGGGCTAACGAGTTAACAAATCCTCAGCCCAAACAATGGGTAGATGTATCAGTTCTTTATCCCCAAGATAGCTTTATTTCACGAGTACGCAACCTAGCAAGTGTTATAAATAATACATTTTGCTTGGTTAAAAGTTTTTTTCAGAGATTTCAAAAGTTTCCAGCAGTTAAGCTCACCAGGTTCTAATGACTTGATGATAGTTTCTGTGATTGCTGACTGAAACGGATTGGAGGCAGAGCTTCTGTTAGTTGACTGTTGTCATGGTTACTGATTGATTAGGACAATTTAGAATGTGCTTCAGTCATGTGGCATGGAAGTGATGTAACTGGAAAAAAGATGTCATCTACCTGCTTCTATGTGCTTGAATCTGGGTTGTTTTTTCAACTTTGTAAATTTGTTTTTCTAAAGGCTGATGGCTTCTTTCTGTTTGTGTTTTGTGGTAAAGTAAATTAATTCTACTGAATCTGAACATATGTTTTGATTACTTATTATAAAGCATGACAATATTTTAATCAGGATTGTTAATTTCTAAACATTTTAGATACCCCTTATGCCATGACAGAGTGCCTCATGTAAATAATTATACAGTTCTGAACCTCTGTGTTCATTTGACATAGTCCATTTCCCAAACACTGGTTTCTCTAATTTTCTTCAGAGAAACAATGTTTTGAATTTAAATTCAGGTTATTTTTTTAATTGGACATTTCAACATGATTTATAATATGTTTCTTTTGTACAGTGCATATGTTTGTTATTTGTATAAGAGTGTCTCCTCAAGTTCTTTGAGTGCCAGGACCACTCAGCTTCACATTATAATTCTCTTGGGCAAAGAATTGAAGAATGCACTCATATAATCATAGGATACACAGTAACTACACATGTAAACATATAAGGTCTGTTTCATAATGTTTTGGAATATTTGATGCTAGTGGAGAGTCTCTGTAGTGTTATGGGAGAATGTGATCTTGTAGCTAAGGTAATTTTTTAAGTTTGCTTGCACGCATGTGCAGGAAACATAGTGCCATCATTCAAGTTTTTGTAGGTGTGGCACCCTGTCTTCCAATTCAGTCAGTGTGTTTGCAGGCATGGCCACAGTTCACCAATGAATACTGCAGCTGTCTATGACAGCAATTGAAAATGCAGTAGCATACAGTTGAAAGGGAGAGACCCGCTTCAGCGAGCAGCGATAAGATAGTGTTGATAGCATAGTGCGTGCTCATGTGCCCCCCCACACACAGTATGGCTGATGGGGGTGCCCAATCCCCCGTCGGCTCTGCTGCACTCCCCCTCACCAATAGAGTTCCAGGTGCCACTCTGGGAGCCAACCCCAGCGTGGCAATGCTCCTTAAGGTCGATGGGGGTGCCCAATCCCCATCAGCTCCACTGTTCCCCCCAACCCCCAACAGACTACTGGATGCCACACTGGGAGCCCACCCCAGTGTGGCAACAGTCGTATGTGCTAACGGGGTACCGATCCTCCTTGGTTCCACTGCCCCCAAACAGACTTCCAGCTGCCATGCTGAGAGCCCACCCCAGCGTGGGCAAGTCCTGCATTGTCTCCATGAAAAAAAATAACCTGCAAGAAAAAAGGGTCCCTCGTTGACTGTCCTGACCCCACCCATGCCCACCCTCTGTATGCCTGCCTCCCACACCCCCACCTCACCCCATATTTGTCTCCGGAGTCCGGCGCAATGATCTTCGGGGGACCAGTAACACGTCCGCACTCTTCAAACCCGACCACGAACTGAGGAAATGCTGGTAAGCTGTATAATGGAATAAATAGGATTTTTTTCAACTTTGATGCATATCTTAGACATTTGGGGGAATTTTTTCACCACATTTTCAACATTGGGTTTTTGGGACCCCACTTTGTGAATTATGGCACTGTCATTTTGTTAATCGGCCCCGAAAGTTGATTTCGTGGTCACTGCGTAGAACCACCTTTCAGAACTGATTTATGAAATGACAGTGTCACAGTTCATGAGGTAGGCTCCCAAAAACCCTATGTTGAAAATTTGGTGAACAAATTCCTCGAAATGACTGTTTTACGAGCATGCATTGCGCTGTTCCAATGCACACTCATAAGTTTGCGAATTTTCAATATTTTCACTCCAGATTTTCAACATTGCCATTTTACCACATCTCTTAATGAGCAGTACAGCTGTCATTTTTCACATCTCTCCCCGAAATGTGTTTCCGTGCATGTAGTGCACAATGGCGCAGTCGGTGTGCGAAATCAATGTTTGGGACAGATTAAGAAAGTCACAGTGACACTGTTCATGAGCAGAGGTGTTAAAATGGCTATCTTAAAAATTTGGTGAAAAAAGTCCATAAAATTACTGTGTTACGAGCGACCATTACGCAGTTTCCCCATACCCTCTTAAGTTCATGCAATTGTAATATTTTCAGTCCAGATTTTCACCACTGGCATTTTTCCACACTTCCTTATGAACACTACAGCTAACATTTTTCACACCATGGCCGAAATGTGTTTTCACACTTCCAGTGCAGAAATGCGTGGTCACTGTGGGAAATCACTGTTCGGGACAGATTAAGAAAATCACAGTGACACTGTTCATGAGCTGAGGTTCCAAAATGCCTGTGTTAACAATCTGCTGTAAAAAATCCCAAACTAATTGCATTACGGGTGTGCATTGCGCAGTTTCTACTCACGCTCGTGACTTCACTGTTTTTTTAATATTTTCACTGCAGATTTTCAACATTGCCATTTTTTGCACCTCCCCATGAACAGTAAAACTGTCATTTTTCACATCCTGTTCAAAATGTGTTTTTGCACCTGTGGTGCCAAATGGCGTAGTCACTGTGTAAAATCTGCTTTCAGCTAACAAACTGATATTGCCACTATTCATAAGGTGGTGGTCACAAAAAAAACATTTTGAAAATTTGGAGTGAAAATGCCAATGAACGCCTGAGGCATTAGGGTTTCTGACCATAACGCCCCACCCTGTAGAGATTGACAGGCATCAGGGATGTGACTTGGGATTCTCGCCTGCAATGCTCATACCATTCCACACCCTGCAGCCAGTGAGAGGCATCGAGGTGTGCCTTGGACTCTTTGGCCTCAAAGTTCACCCCATTCTCCTATAAAGCACCCATCTCACCATATTTCCTGATGGAATGGGGTGAGCATAAGGGCCAAAGACCCCAAGGCACACCATGACACTTGTCGGTGTCTGCAGGGTAGGGTGTGGTGAAATGGCATGGCCGTTATGCCTGACGTCCCTAAGGCACACCCCAATACCTGTCAGTCTCTGCAGGGTGGTGGTGGGGTTGGCTTCAGTTCAATACTTCACTGCCATTCCTATTATGCAGCTCTCTAACTCCTACACTACCAATGCCAATGCCAGCAAGACAACATTTGGCATTGACAAATGCTTGTTTATCTTTAGAAGTTGTTTGTAGGTGTCAGAAACTATTTAAGATCCTAGACATGGGCCCTTATATGTAAGTTGATTTTGTTGGTTTCTGTATTGAAATAATGTGTTTGAAACCTGAAATAAAATAAGCAACATGTATTGATACATTTGTTGATGCAAACCAATGCCTGGGAGGGGGAGTAACTCTGGAGGAGGAAGTAACTCTAGCTGTTGTGGATCCATTCTTATGAAAGTCTGTTGCTTTTAAAATAAAAATGTATTTTGTAGGGAAGTGTTAAACCCAAACTGTTGAGAAACACTTTCTTCATCAAAGGCTATTGCTTCTAAACACAACAATGTTCATTAAAGAGAGAGGGCATTAAGTCAATTGTTAAGAAACCCTTTTTTTTTTATTAAAGTCAGTTGCTTTTAAAATAAAAGTGTATTTGGGGAAGGGGGTGGAATCCAAACTGTTAAGAAACATTTTCTACGAAAGTCTAGTTTTGAGGTTGGCATAAGAAATTTAAAACGGTAGTCAGTTGGTGATTCCATAATTGATTGATTAGTCTAGTGATGATATCACAGTTGATTAAATAGAGTGATATGAATTCACCGTTATTCAAAAAGGAGAAATAATGTATCAGTTTTTCTAGAGGAAAAAAGTCCTAACCATGATTAAAGTATATCTATATGTGTTTATTTTTTGCGGGGAGGGGGGTTATATAGTTTTTGGCAGGACTTTGTGTCTTATCTGGGTTTTTTTTTTACAAAACTTTTGCTTCTTTATTAAGAATTCAGTGCCTATTTATGTTCATTTTCCCTCATTTGCTCTACAGTATGAGACCTACAGATACAATGTTTGTGATCACCCCCCCGACAACCATTCCTTGTCAATGCCTTACAGATTTATTTATTTGTTTGCAGTGCTTATTTTTGTTTTTAAACATAGTAGATTTGCTAAGGCTCCAAACCAGCATTTTTGTACTGGACTCCGCTCTGTCAGTACAATTTGAAACCTCAACCTTTTTTTTTCCAGTAAAGATTTTTATTGAAATTTTGTTGAAAACATTACAAGAACATAATAGTTTTCCATTATACAATTATTAACACATGGATAGTAGAGCTATCTTGAATCTACATATAAATGAGCTGTACGTAGTTACCTTAGTTTAATCAGTTCTAGTGCCTCCATAAAAAACACTTGTGGATAGAAAGAGAGTTCTACTGTCACATACAGATGAAGAATATTGTATTGCCCATTGAAACCTCTACCTGAGCAATTCCTAATTGCTTCATATGTATTACCCATTCCTGCTTAATCAGGGAAGGAGCACTATTTCTGCAGATTGCTAACTATTTGAATAGTCTTGAAAAAATGTAAGAAATGCACTTATACTAAGGGTAGAACGAGCAAATGGAGGTCTTATCTGTCATCGAGCTCCTGTTAGTTATGAATCATATTGCATAGCTGTACCACCCAAAATGTAGCTGCCCAATTTTGATTTTAATTCTGACTTTGTTCAACTAATTACAACTTCACTAGGTAGTCTATTCCAGGGGTTCACGCTCCTCAAAGAGTAATAGCATTTCCTGTTATTTGTATTAAATGGTAAGGGTTTAACTTGTAGAGGGAGTCCCCTGGTGTTGGTGGAGTCTTTTTTTCCAGTAGGTAAGGGTCTTTGGTAGCATCATGCATAAATACAATATCCCGCAGGTATGTCTGGTCTCCAGAGATGTAAGATTGCATTTTTTGAATCTGCTGTCACATGTTTCCTTTTTGCAGTCAGAAATGATTTTTGTAGCCCTACACTGTACCTTTCTACCTTAGCTATCTCATCCCTTTTAAATGGGCACCACAGCTGGCTACCATAATCCAGTAGGAGTCTAACGTAGGCCCCATACAATGGCATTATAACTTCTGCCTTACAACTACAGAAGTTCTTCTTTATAGCAGTATAGCCTTAAAGGTTAGAGTAACAAGCTATGAATGAGCTTGGTACATCCAGCAGACATGTGTTTACTTCCCACAATCTCCACCTGCATACTCTGTGACTCTGAGCAAGTCACTTAACCACCTCAGTGCTGCCAGGTCACCCCTGAAAACAGATACTGTGCCTCATGGCCCTTACCCAGTTACCAAAAGAATATAAAAATAAATAGTGCGGATTACCTGATTAGCTATTACTGTTGCTGTTGTGCATTGTATTTCTTGAGCGTATTTGAAATGATTGCTGCAACGTCTTTTTCGCTGTCCATCACTTGGAGTACTGTATTACAGAATGTGAATGAAGGTGGAGTTGAGTGCCTCCCCATGTGCATTATGCAACAGTTTTGTAAACTGAAGTTAATCTCCTATCTATAGCCACATATGGAGACTTTATTTAAGTCCAACTGTATGGCTTTGATTTTTTCAATAGTACTGAATGCACCACCAAGTTAGTAACATCTGCATACTTGCTGGACCAATTTAGTACTTTATCATTCATGTCGATAAAAAGTGAGCCTGGTTCTGTGTGCCTTTTCCAGTTATCAACTTTTAAATAAATAAAAATTTAAAATATTATTGGACAGAGAACAGATCCCTGGGACACCCCACTAATCACATTTCCTACCATCGAGAAACCTCCACGAATGCTAACTTTTTATGTTCTATTACACAGCCAATTGCTGACCTGGTTTACTATGTTACAGTTGATGTTTAAATGAAAATTTTTTTCTATGATAGCACAATGGGGTATGGTATTGACTGCTTGGCAAAAGTCCAAAAATATAACATCTACTGAGTGTATATTTTTCAGTGCAACAGTGACCTTTCCATAGAAGCAGAGGAGAATCATGATATATAATCTACCTGACATAAATCCACATTGTTCCATGTCTATAATGTTTGTGTTTTGTAGATGTTCTATGGTTTTATCCTTAAAATCCATTCTAATATTTTGCCCTGGACGGATATTAAACTGATTGGATGCTAGTTATGAACATCATTTTTATTTTCTTTTTTGTGAATTAGAGCAACAGCAGCTGTTCTCTAATTGGCTAGAACAGACCATTGTTTTAAATAATTTTCAAGTTATAGTTTATCCAGTCCTGGTGCACTCTGTTTCTTTAGGTTGTTAATTTTGTGTTAAATGTCCTTGTGCTTGATTTTGATGGATTTACATTTTTCAGTAATTAGTTTGGTTGCTTGATGAGGATTTTTGCAGAAGACGGAACAGAAATAGTTATTTTTAATGGATTGTTAATCTGATTGTCCCAGTAAGTACTGGACATAATTTTGTGTCATTTTTTTTTTTAACGAGTTAATGTAGCCGTGGAACTGTTTGCTGTTATGTTGATTTGAATTTACTGCCAGCTTTAGTTCCATGGACTGTTTAGATTTTATTTTTGCATTTCTTTAGTATGTTTTTGTAATTTGTCCATGATTCATTCATTTTAAGTTTAACAAGTTGTTTGTATAGTTGCTTGTTCTTCCCGATTAATTTTTAAACCCTTTGTTAAGCCATTTTGGTTTAATCCCTTGACTATTATACTTATCGATGTTCTTAATATGTATATCACATATGGTACTAATTGTATTTTTAATGTGACTCCACATTTCTTCTACCATTTTGTTTTTAAGTGATGTATCCCAGTCAGTGTTTATAGCAGCTTCTATGATTTTTGAAATATCAGCGGTATTATATAGATAGATTTGAGTGCAACCTTTTATTGCAGTACATTTTAAATCCATTCAGATATCGACACTACAGTTATTGCTGCATCCACGGGGCTGCCCAACACAACAGTCTGAGATGTGTGCATTATCAGAGCTAAGGACACTGTCTAATATATTGCATGCCCTAGTGGGACTCATAACATGCTGCATCAGGTTAAGCTGTTTATATCACGAGAGGAAGTCCTGAATTGACTTTGTGGTACTTGTGTTAGCTGTCCAGTTTATGTCTCAATAATTGAGGTCATCCATAAATAATCCCTCCCCAGCATCACATGCCTATTCTGGTTCTTTAATAATTCCTGAGCTACAATGTCATCAGAGTCAGGAGCTGTATGTAACCCCCTTGTTACCCGGGGTTACTAGAATCCCAGTAAGACCTAGTGGTAGGCAGGGAAGGCAGCTTGTGAAACTCCAGTTAAATGGATTTCACACTGCCTCACTCTGTTCTCAGTCTCAGCTGAAACTGAGGGATGACATCACCATAGAACTGTCGCAGCTTCATGAGCCACAATGGAATCTGCAGAAGGGAGTTAGAGTAGATTGTTGGGAGGTTTGAACAGTCAGTCTGTAGTAGTCTGTAGTTGGAGATTGCTGTGAGAGGAGCACAGCAGCTATGTGCTCAGGCTCTTGGAGCCTCAGCCCTGAAATAGGGCTACATTTAGGGAAAGGTGTGTGTTTCCACCTAAAGAGAGACACAGTAAGCTGTTTTAAAGTGGTGGAGACTGCTGATTTGTGTCTCTGTGCCCCATCCCTCAGGGGATGGGGCAGAAAGGTTTGCCTGCTATTCCAGGGGCAACCCTCTGGCTACTGCTGGAGAAAGAAGCTGCCTTATTTTGCCCACATGTGTGGGGTACAAGAAGATTTTGTGATTCACCTGTGGGGCACCTGCAATCAAAGGGTGAGTTCTGCTCTTTCTAAAGGGCCCATGTTTCATCCTGAACTACGTAAAAGTGGGGATTGGGACTACTGAAGTAGTGGGAGGCCTAGAGTAATAGGCTTAGCCAAAAGTAAAAGTATGTTCAAGTCCAGCACATAGGGGAAGTCAAGACATATAGAGGAGATGTGACATACGTCTACCCAGTAATCTACATTGCCAAGCTTTCAAAAGAGTTGTTTAGTGTCCAGAGAAATGGCCGGGTATGGATTGTGGGAGCTGGAGGTGGGAGACCCCCCATCTTTAGTAACCACGTCCACCTCTACGGATTTGTTCTGTGGACTTCTACTTTGCCTCATGCACTTGGCCAGTGATGAGGGAAGTACCCAGATGTGGGATGGAAGGAAAATTCCCTCTAGGAGTCGAAGAATGTAAGGTGGTTTGGGGAGCCACCAACAGGAAAACTAGTTCATTCCCATAATGGACCGCAGATCAAGTGGCTGGCGGGGGGAGCCGGGCCAGTGGGGAAAACCCAAGTAGTGTACAAGTTGGGCTGTGTACCCAAAGCTGCATGCAAGTCCGGGCTGTGTGCCTGGTGGGTTCAGAGCCTGAGGGCTGGAAATGTGAAGAAGTGTTCTGTTGTCTCTAATCAGCATTACCAGGAATGTAGCCCCATGGGGGTCTGTCTATGCTTTGTTTGTTCAGTTGGGATGTGAATAAAAGCCACACTGTAGAATCCCATTCCTGATTTTGGACATTACAGTTATTGCTTCCTGTGTTCAGATTTACTTGGGTGCCTCTGTGCAGAGTAGCCAAACCTAGGCCCCCTGTGCCGAGTAACCTAGTCCTCCTTGAACCCAGTCCCCACCAGGTACTGCTGTCAGCTTCAACAGCATGCCACCTGTCATTTGCAAAAAAGGCAGGGGTCCGGGGGTTACAAAATGAGGCACCACCGAGTTTTAATTCTGGGAGGGAAGGTGCTCGGACAGATCACTAGCATTTTGGCTATCTGGCAGTGGAGTAGCCCAAAAGCACAAACAAGTTAACTAGTGTGTCACTGTGCTGTGGATCTTATGCTGCTGTTAAAAGTACAACTATTTTAAAGACAGTAAAGCTAAAAAAATTATGCCCTTGTCCTGCATCAATTATTTACAGCATTTTGCCTGCTTTTTATGTTGCTTGCCGCATGTGCAAGAAACATAGTACCATCATGGAGATTTCAGAGGTGTCTGCCTCCTCCTCCAATTGATCAGTGTACTTTGTGGCTTGACCTACAAAGAAGCCAATGCATTTGAAGCTGTGTATGACCGCTCAATGCAGTAACCTCTAGTTAAGAAAGAGAGGAGCTATGCTTCAGTAGGCACCGATAAAGATATCAGCTGCTCCACCGCGGCTCTCCCCATGAAGTCTGCAGCGCCCCTTACGCACTATATAGCCGGTACCCAATCCCCTGTCGGCTGGGCTCTATCCCTGCCCCAATGGTAGGTGCCACGCTGAGAGCCCACCCCAGCGTGGCAAGCAGATATCCTTTGCCATTAGAGGTACTTAATCCCCGTCGGCTGGGCATCCGTCCTTAACACGCTGAGCCCACCCCAGCGACAGCAATCACTTCCATAGTGGCAGGATGCCCAATCCCCGTCATTGACCACCCCCCAACGTCTTGTACCACGCTGGGCCCACCCCAGTGTAGCAAGCGATCCCAGCGTCGTTTTTTAACCTGTAAAACAAAAAGCGGTCACACAGCAACATCTACCAACCCCTCCCACAACCACCCCACCCACCTGCACCCAGCC
This sequence comes from Neoceratodus forsteri, assembly GCA_016271365.2. NCBI lineage: Eukaryota > Metazoa > Chordata > Ceratodontiformes > Ceratodontidae > Neoceratodus > Neoceratodus forsteri. The sequence goes on from CM028137.1 coordinate 804,069,685, forward strand.
TCCCCACCCCCTCACCCCATACCTACCTCCGGACTCCGGCACGGCGATCTTGATTGGACCGGGAAACATCTGCACTCTTCAAAACCGACCGCGAGACAGAAAATGCCAGTAAGCCATATAATGGGCTAGATAGGAGGTTTCAACTATTGCATATCTCAGGCATTTTGGGAATTTTTTACACAATTTTCAACATAGGGGTTTTAGGACCCCTTCTCACTGAATGATGTCACTGTCATGGCGTTAGCCGGGCGAAGGGTGATTTCATGCAGTGACTGTGCGGTGACTGTGAAATCACCCTTTGAGCAAGAATACCTACCATGACAGTGACATCATTCATGAGAAAATCAAGCAATTTGGTATAAATCAAAAATCTAAAATGACTGTCTATAATGTCGTTGTGCAGTTCTCACATGAGCTCGTAAGTTACGCAAAATTTCAATATTTTCCTCAGATTTTTCAACATTGCCATTTTATCACACATTCTTATGAGTGAGTATAGCTGTCATTTTCACATCTCACCTAAAATGTGTTCCGCCTATATGTAGCGCAGAATGGCGCAGTCGGTTCTTGAAATCAATATACGGGACAAATTAAGAAAATTACAGTGACACTGTTCATGAGCAGAGGTCTTAAAATAGCTATGTTGAAAATTTGGTGAAAAATTCCTAAAAATGACTGTTTTTTAAGCGAGCGTTGGCGCAGTTCCTACACAGGCTCCCGAGGTTTGCAATTTTCAATATTTCCACTCAGATTTTCAACATTGTCATTTTACCACACACTCCTTATGGGCAGTACAGCTGTCATTTTCACATCCTACCCAAAACGTGTTTCTGCCATGTAGCGCACAATGGCGCGATCGGTGTAGCATACTCAATGTATGGGACACATTAACAAAATCACAGTGACACTGTTCATGAGCAGAAGATCTTAAAATGGCTATGTTGAAAATTTGGTGAAAAATCCAAAAATGACTGTTTACGAGCATGCGCTACATAGTTCCCTACACACGCCAGAAGTTCGCAATCTCAATATTTGCACTCCAATGACTTCCAAATACCTAAACAGCACATAGAAGCAAGCAACATTCGGCATTGACAAATGCTTGTTAAAGAACTGTGTGATTAAGAAAAGTGTGGAAGACTAGGGGTAGCAACAGGAAAATTGTGCCCTGGACGTTGGAAATGTTTTTTAAAGAACTGTGTGATTAAGAAAGGTGTGGAAGACTAGGGGTACCAACAGGAACATTGTGCCCTGGTCGTTGGAAATGCTTTTGAGTGAACTGGGAAACTTGTAGTGTGAATGGCCATGCTAAATGGCTGAAATGGGCTCCTGCCATGGAGTCAGTTGAAGAAAAAAAAAAGTGGTTTCTGCAGTTTAAATTTGCCTGCTCGACGATCACCGTGAGGAGAAGAGCACTCACGAGGAAGAAGAGGCTCATTTGCATGGCGTTGTGTGATTGGTGAGGCTGCAATCAGTCCTGCCCCTCAGCCAGCTGTACAGTGACTTCCCAGTATTCGAGAGGGACTGTGAGTGGAGTGCATGTACTGGCTAGTGGAGGAGCATCGCGGTGATTAAAAAGCGCTGTAAAACTTGCAAAAATAGACTTTTCTGTTCAAAATCGGGTTCAACCTGCATCTCGATCGTCTGAATTGTGAGTGTGGTGACCAAGGAGATGGTCGGCAGGACTGTCCACCCGTTTTCTTTCTGAGGCATCCAAGACTGGCTGCAGGCCGTTCTTCCATCGCAACTAACAGCTACTGATAACAGTAAGTGCCAACAGTAAAATTTGCTCAAACAGTGATTTTCTGCCAAAAGCCAGGAAAATATGTGTGCAGCAGTGTAGTCGCTTTGCAAGTAACGACTGTGTCAAGTTCTACCAGCAAGTGCAAGTCTGCTAGGCCATTGACATTGCATAGTTATAAGTTCAGCATCAGTTTAAAGTTTTAAAGCCAGAAAGAGACTGTGAGTTGTAGCCAAATGTGCAGCACTAGTTTACAGGCAATCCTGTGCTTAAAATCCTGAGGCTTTAAGGGACTGTGAGTTAAAGAAATGTTTCCAGCAAGTGAAAAGTCCATGGAAAATCATGTAAATGTGCTAGAAAAAGAACAGTGCAAGTTTGTGCAGTTTGAGCAAAAGTTATCAGTAGTAAAAGAAATCGGATGCGCAGTGGCTTGACCCAATTTCTGAATGTTGATGTGCAGGAGTGCTGCCGCCGCCATTACAGGGTGGGGTAGTAAAGTAAACACAGCAGTAGAGGAGCCATTTTAAAAGTAAAGAAGGTGTTCAGTAAAGTGGGACTTTCCGTAACAGTGAGCATTTTGTTTGTTTTTCTGCAGTTATGGCCTCAGGACCAGCTCGCTACCCGGATCACGCCCGAGCTGCAGTAATAGCAGTAGTGAATAGGTTAAGGGACATTGAAAGGTGTTATTATGGAGGACAACTGCCTCCTCATGTGGCGATTCCTGGATATCCAGTGCAAGTGTGTCAAATTTTCTTAAACGCTGGAAGGGACGTCTTCATGATACCTCATTGTTCTGGGTTCCTAGAAAAATATGGCTTGTATAAAGTGCCCCAGATTTGTTTGGCTCCCACATGGACAAAGGTTCAGGAATCTGTAGTTGGCAGCACACAGCACCAGGCGGAGCCTGTTGAAGAAGACCCCTCGGGGGAGTGTGGCACAAAGCTAGAGGGTGCAGATTTAGAGACAAAACCAGATGTTGAAGTTTTGGATGCTGGATCTCAGAAGGAAAGTTCAGATAAAGCATCAGTAGACCCCTGGAGGGGGGGCCTAGCCCAAGTCTCATAGGAGAAGATGAGATGCGGGAGGCCTTTGAATGGGAAGTGTCGACCTCCGCGCCTAGTGATGAGTGGATAGTCTTAGGAGGGAGGACAACTGCTCACTCCTGGGCTCAGATGCTCAGTGAAGAGGAAGATGAGGGGGAACCTATGTGGCCTTGTGAAAAAGGAATGGGTACACAGCCTCAAGATCTTGCCTTGGAGGAATGCATGGAAGAGAGTGGTGATGCCACTGCCCTAGCTATGCAAGAAGAAGAAGTCAGGGATCCATTTTTAATCTTGTTAAGGATGCATAGCTGGCAGAACCAGGACTGGCCACCCCCAAGCCAGGCCAGTGGTCTCAGGATGACCAAAGCTAGTAAAGAGGAGAGACTGGTTTATAGGAAGGTGAATGAGATCTATGGGATGACCTTTCCTACCTTTCCTCGGAGAGTCTGGGAGGAGATTGAGAACAGCAGGAAATCCTGGATCTGGGCCGAAGCAATGAAATGTGTGCATCCTGGTGCAAACAAGCATGTCAGAAACAGACAATTTCATGAGAAATATACCCTGTGGAAGAGAGGCAGGACACTGTTATGGACAGAGTGCGAATAGTGGACGGAGAGGGACGTGAAACCTTACACTGTGTGAATTATGTGCACCCAGATGGGGAAATAATTCAAGTGCCTGACCCCCTGTACTATTGGCCTCAATGCGAGGACCTCCCAGCAAATGTGTCCGTGCCTACTAGATGGAAAGCCGAGCAGTGGTAGTCAATACTGCCACATTAGCCTTTGCAGTGCCTTTATTGATCCGCCAGTATGGACATCCAGGACTCAGGTGCCCCACATTCATCAGTTCTACAGTGTACTGGCCTTTCCAGAATCCATTGACTGGCTCACCAGATGACTTCAGATCCAGAGAGGACACCAGCCCAGCTGTATCCTGATCCATCGCCTGGTAATTGGATGGCGTCAGACCAGCTGTTTTCCTTTTTTGTTCCTGTTCTAAGGTTCCATCTCCAGAGATGACATCACCCCAGCAGTTCCCATATGTGCCCTCCTGTAGTTCCCGGAAGATGTCTGCCCAGCTGTATCAGAAGAAATGCTGCCAGGGAGAGTCTTCGGCTGAGGAGCAGGTCGGTGCAGATTTTTCATTCTACAAGGGGCTGGTAAGTCCAAACTTTTCTATCCTTATGACATTGCAGTACACACCCTACACTAGCAGACTCCAGAATGTGTGAACTGTCCTCAAAGACTCTCCCCTTTGGGACTTTGGCCTGCTAGAACTGAGCTTCACCAGGCTGTGGCCCAGGAGAGAATCTTTAATGGACTAGCCTTCGGGCACTGTGGTCACTAGTTGGGACTTTCAGGGCACTCCATCCCCAAATGTGTACTGTAAATAATGTCATTGTTTTTCTACTGTTTTCTAGTGTATATACTGTTTTTCTACCTTTTCTAAAAAAAAATCTTTTTGGGATTCTTCAGTGTTTTGATGGTAGGGGTTTAGGTAGACTGCGTATGCAGATTAGGAGTGTGTGTTGTCTTTCTTTTTTCTTGCAGTTGGTCCTGAAGATGATAGAAGAGAAGACAAGAAGAGAGGAGTGGCTCATCGGATTTCTTCACTAGTACTTTAGTGTGTAGTAATTTAAAGTACTGTGGTTGTTATTTTTGTTGTTACTGTATTAACCCTTTCCTTCCACAGGTGTGGTTGTGGGGGTAGGGAGGCAGTAAAGTGATGTAATGGTGTGGTATTAGTTTCTTGGTGTGTGGTTGCAGGTTGCCCAAGGTCGGGGAGGTCCCCAGGTTGTTTTTGTTTTGGGGTGTTAAGTTAGAGGCAGATAGATTTTCTCTAGAGGGCTGGGGGGGATAGACAGGCTGTGGTCCTGAATAGCCATAGGGTGTGCGGTGCTGAGCTATTAGGGCTATGCTCTGGACAGTTCTACCAGAGCCACTAGGTGGCCATAGTAAGTGGGTAGAGTAGAGGCTGATATGTCAGCTAAAGGCCTCTAGGCCCTTAGTGTTGCCTGCCTGTGCTCGCACATGGTAGGAGGGGGCCTGATCACCCCCCTCCGCAGGTAGCACATTGGGTGGGATGGCCTAAGCCAGGTAAACAATGACTGCGGACAGTCATTTTCCTGGTCAAGGGTGAGTGTAACCCCCTTGTTACCCGGGGTTACTAGAATCCCAGTAAGACCTAGTGGTATGCAGGGAAGGCAGCTTGTGAAACTCCAGTTAAATGGATTTCACACTGTCTCACTCTGTTCTCAGTCTCAGCTGAGACTGAGGGATGACATCACCATAGAACTATCGCAGCTGCATGAGCCACAATGGAATCTGCAGAAGGGAGTTAGAGTAGAATGTTGGGAGGTTTGAACAGTCAGTCTGTGGTAGTCTGTAGTTGGAGGTTGTTGTGAGAGGAGCACAGCAGCTATGTGCTCAGGCTCTTGGAGCCTCAGCCCTGAAATAGGGCTACATTTAGGGAAAGGTGTGTGTTTCCACCTAAAGAGAGACACAGTAAGCTGTTTTAAAGTGGTGGAGACCGCAGATTCAGGTCTCTGTGCCCCATCCCTCAGGGAATGGGGCAGAAAGGTTTGCCTGCTATTCCAGGGGCAACCCCCTGGCTACTGCTGGAGAAAGAAGCTGCCTTATTTTGTCCACATGTGTGGGGTATAAGAAGATTTCGTGATTCGTCTGTGGGGCACCTGCAACCCAAGGGTGAGTTCTGCTCTTTCTAAAGGGCCCATGTTTCATCCTGAACTGTGTAAAAGTGGGGATTGGACTACTTGAAGTAGTGGGAGGCCTAGAGTAATAGGCTTAGCCAAAAGTAAAAGTATGTTCAAGTCCAGCACATAGGGGAAGTCAAGACATGTAGAGGAAATATGACATACAGCTACCCAGTAATCTACATTGCCAAGCTTTCAAAAGAGTTGTTTAGTTTCCAGAGAAATGGCCGGGTATGGATTGTGGGAGCTGGAGGTGGGGAGACCCCCCCATCTTTAGTAACCAGATCCACCTCTATGGACTTGCTCTGTGGATTTCTACTTTGTCTCATGCGCTTGGCCAGTGATGAGGGAAGTACCCAGACATGGGATGGAAGGAAAATTCCCTCTAGGAGTCGAAGGCTGAAAGGTGGTTTGGGGAGCCACCAACAGGAAAACTGGTTCATTCCCATAATGGACTGCGGATCAAATGGCCGGCGGGGGAGCCGGGCCGGTGGGGAAAACCCAAGTAGTGTACAAGTCGGGCTGTGTACCTAAAGCTGCGTGCAAGTCCAGGCTGTGTGCCTTTTGGGTTTAAGCCTGAGGGCTGGAAATGTGAAGAAGTGTTCTGTTGTCTCTAATCTGCATTACCAGGAACGTAGCCCTGTGGGGGTCTGTCTATGCTTTGTTTGTTCAGTTGGGATGTGAATAAAAGCCACACTGTAGAATCCCATTCCTTGTTTTGGACATTACAGTTATTGCTTCCTGTGTTTGGATTTGCTTGGGTGCCCCTGTGCAGAGCAGCCAAACCTAGGCCCCCTGTGCCGAGTAGCCTAGTCCTCCCCGAATCCAGTCCCCACCAGGTACTGCTGTCAGCTTCAACAGCATGCCACCTGTCTTTTGCAAAAAGGCAGGGGTCCGGGGGCACATGTATAACACAGGCCGAATATGTTATTACCAGAATTTTTTTATTATTTTTAGCCACATGGCTTCAGTCTTTGATTGCTTATTTTTTATTTTATCAGATATATCCATAACTGATATGTTGTCAGACACATAAATGGCTATACCCCCTTTTTTTTTTTCGCTGTCTCTCAAGTCTAAAAAGGTATTAGCCATTTTTTTTTGTCTTATGTATCTACAGGAGACTATCATGATTTTGTGATAAAAACTTGTCATATAGTAGACTAGAGTGGGGGTTGTGGTCATCTGCTACCCCTCCTCTTTGGCAGTGGTCAACAGGAACCTGCACTGGGAGGTGGAGTGTCATGAGCAGGGAGGAGGGGGCCAAAATGGCATCTTTAGAAACAGAAAGGAGTTCTAGATGTGTGACTATAAGCCACTTCACCCCTGTGGGTGAGGTGATCTAGCTGGGAACTCCCCAAAAGGAGTCAGCTTCGGTTACTTCTCCAGCTCCATTGACTGCCACTAGGGAAATACCTAGGAGGGGAAGGGGCCAAAAACCAATAGAGCAGCTAGAAAGGTAATGGTTATCAAAAATGTGATTGTCAGAGGATGGAGACAGTGGTTTATAAAGAAAATAGGCAGCAAAGTATCTACCAGGGGCTTCCACAAGCAGGGGCACCACCACAAAAGTGGGGATAATCAGTACATGTGGAGAAGTCAGATGTGATTTGTAAACTTGGAAAACAATGACATGGCCAGCAATAAGTTGTAGGAGAAAAGAGCTACTTTCCAGAGGTTGGGAGACAACCTAAGGGCCATAGCAGCATTTATGGCTACCTCAGATGTCCTGCCAATGAGGCTTAAGGGATATGAGACACTCCTGAAGACGGATCAGTTTAACTCATAGCTGATGGAGGGGTGCAAAGAGGACCAGTTCAAATGTGTAGGGGACTAGGGACACATCTGGGATAGGAGGCTCTTTAGAAGGGATGGACTTCATCCCACAGAAGAGCGGGCAAATGTTCTGAGGCAGAAGTTTGATGTATTCATCACTAGCCATTTAAACTAGGAGTGGAGAAGGCTAATGTTAGGGGACAAAACAACCATGGAATGGTATGCGGCAAAACAAAGGCCATGCAGCAACCACAAGAAACAGACAGCAACAGAATCAAGCAAGAGGCTGTACACAAAAGCATTCAGGATATTAATCAGCCTGGGAAAAAATGGATTTGTTGTGGCATAACAAGTGAGGAAGCACTGTGACAATACCCCAGTGCTTTGAATCCTTCCTGGGTTCTTCATTGGGGGTGGGGATTCCCACTGACTTGGCTCAATATATAGTAGAAATGTAAAGCTGTATATAGCAATTTCAAAACAATATAGAAGCCAAGGAACCCCAGTTAGAAACACAGAAACATAGAACAAGTGGTAGCAGAAGGAGACTTTTGGTCCATGTAGTCTGCCCAAGAGTTCCGAAGACCTCTCTTGGGTTTTGGGGCCTAACCCCCCTTCTGAGCCCATGCCAGATCCTGCAGCTCCCCCTTGAGCCCTTTCTCTGTCCCACCCCTGTTTGAAAGCTGACATGGTCTTTGCATTCACTACTTGTGCCGGCAGGCCATTCCAGGGTTCCAGCTCTCTTTCCATGAATAGAGATGCAACTAAATTTTATTACACCAGCGAAATTCTGGTGAAATCGCAAATTTCACTGCATGAAATATTTCATGCAATTTCACCTCAGAAATTACACTTGCAATTACTCCTTTCATCTGCACATTTCACCGCATGTAAGTACCAGGCGAAATTGGAGAAAAAAAAGCTTATCACTTGACTTTCTCTCTAGCAGACTGCTGATCACATGGGTGACTGCACTTAGGCAGGAAGCCAGACTAAATGTATTTCCGTTAGAGCTGTTTCAGCTTAGTAGGAAGTAGGGGAGGAGAGAGAGACTACAGCAGGAGAACGCAAATTTGTGTTTCTAAAAAGTAGTGTGTGTGTGTGTGTGTGTGTGTGTGTGTGTAAAACTCCCCTTTCTTTTTCTCTGTTTTTTTGGGGGGAGTTGTAGGAGGAGAAGGAGATAGCGATTAGAATGGATAATTCTAAGACTGGGAAGAAGGCAGCTGGACTACCCCCACCCAGTGTCCGTATTAATAGGCCAGCCTTTATGTCTGTGCCCCCCCAACAGCAGCAGGAGCATGTGCCCCCCAGCAGGAGAATGCAGCCCCCACTCCCCAGGAGCAGCATGAGCCTCTTGCCCTATCCCAGCAGCAGCAGTATCCTCCTGTGGCCCCCATCCTGAGGCAGCAGCAGGCACCTACAGATGCCATCCCCAGCTATAGCATGAGCCCCACCTCCCCGAGCAGGAGCATGATGTGCCCACTGGTCCTGGGACATCAGCTGTTGCCCCCCCCCACCATAGAAAGTGTCATCAGCTGTGTGTTTTTTTTTTAGCAAAAACACGAATGATAATTCTGTTGTGATCTGCAACTTGTGTGGCAGATCAGTTAGAAGGGGCAAGACCGGGGGTCATTTTGGCACTGGTGGCCAAAACAGCCATCTGCAGCACCACCACACTGCACATTTGCTTAAAAATTAAAAAGAGCTGGCAGCAGGTAGAGGGGCCCGGGTGTTGCTGAGCAAGGGGAAGGGGGCCAGCAGGAGGCAGGGGCCAGTGGTCAGCATAGGCACCGCTGAAGGCAGCAGCAGCAGCAGCAGCATGAGGCAGGTGCAGAGCCCCTATCACCCTCACCCCAGAGACACAGGCCTCACCAGGTTCATGGTGGCAACCCAGTACAGCTTGCAGCCACCCCAGCACCAGCAGCAGAGAGCATTGAAGAGGATCTGAGAGCATTGCACAGAGAGGTGGGAGCTCTGCACAGTGAGTTCACTGATTTCCAACAGGAGGTCAAGGGGGACCTCAGGAAACTCCTTCAGGAGCAAGAAAAAATGTTTGAGCTCCTGGCAGAGCTGTGTCATGGTGGTGGTGGTGGTGGTGGTGGCAGGACAGAATGTGTACCTGGCGCCGGTGCAGTATAACGATCAGCCTCCAGACCAGTCAGCGCAGCACTGGCAGCAACATTTTTTTTTCTTTTCTTTCTCTTGTCTTTGCTTTCTTACTGTCACTCTTCCCTCATCTGCACCCTCTAAAAATTACAAAAAGCAAAAAAAATATGTATATATATTTTCTGTCCTCATCTTCTATATCCTTTCATTTGTTTTTGTCCATTTTTTTGTGTGCTATGCAATGTTTATGCTCCTTCCCTGTCCTCTTTCATATGTATACCCTGTCCCTGACCTAACCCTTATCAATCAGTCAATCAATCAAACTTTATTTAACCAGGCTATACACCTTTGAGCAGGCTCGTTTACAAGATGGTCCTGGAAGACATGGAGGACATTACCAATGCAATGGCGGTTATACAGACCATACATAAACACAATAGTGACATTACCAATACAGTGGTGGTTATACAGATGAAACATAAACACACTAGTGCATCTAACAAGTAAGAAGGTCAAGGCTTCTTATCTGTTTATGCGCCACTTTGCAACACCTGACAACATGCACATGCCTAATACAGAGTACATATTCATTCCAGGATGGATACAAAGTCATTCATGACACAACGGTATAAAAACATAGCAACCCAAAAAAGTACCAAGCAGTATCTTGCGCTGGGAGGTGGAGTGAGTGAGGAGAGAGAGGGGATAGGGGTAGTAGAAAAAGGGTGTTTGGGGGAGGAGGGGGTATATGGGAGGGGCAGGAGAGAGGTAGAGGAAGGGTTGTAGGATAAGTGCGGGGAACGGGATAACTGCTCCTGTGCAGGGGGTTGCAGACTGTAAGATTTGGGCTATTATTGATGGCATATGCAATTTTCTTTCAGCACAGAAGATAGGGTCTTAAAGGTAGATATGCCCGGAATGGTGCAGAGCTTTAGTGACTTCTGGAGTGCATTCCAAAGGGATGGAAGGGCAAAAGTGATAGCTGCAGTGCCATATTGAGTTCTGATTTTAGGGACTTTACACATTACAAGCGAGTAGCACTTCAAGCTGTAGAATCCCGAACTTCGAGTAAAGAAATTGGTGATATATGTGGGTAGTTTGCTAGTAATTGCTCTGTGGATCCAAAGGCACGCGTTTCTCTGCCTCCTGACTGTCAGGAAGGTCCAGCTTATCATTTCATAGAGCAAGCAATGGTGGGTGTTTAGAGGAGTATTGGTGATGAATCTCAAAGCCCGATGGTAAAGTGAGTCAAGCTTAGTTAGGGTCGACTTAGGATAGTGGCTATAGAGAATGTCTGCATAATCTAAAAAGGGGAGAAATGTAGTTTGGACTAGACTTCTCCTTGCTTTGAAGGTGAGAAGGTGCCTAATGTGGTAGAAGACACCTAGGCACTGCCTCAGTTTTTTGGCTAGCTCATCCAAGTGAACTATGAAGTTAAGCTTACTGTCTAGCCAAAAACCCAAGTATTTAAACCAGTCCACTGTTTCAAGTGGTTCGCCAAGTAGGGTATGTAACGTAAGGTTTTGAGTAAGAGCGGTTTGCAAATACGGTTGGGAGGACAGCAGAATAGCTTTTGTTTTCTTAGCGTTCAGGAGCAATTTAAATGAAGAAGGTTATGTTACAGAATATCAAAATCATTCTGTAGCTCTTTAAATGCAGCCTCAGGGGAAGGACTAGCCGTGTATAGCGCGGTGTCGTCTGCAAAGAGGTGCATCTTTGCCACATGAACCTTGAAGTCTTGGTTATTGATATAGATTGCAAAAAGGATGGGACCCAGGATAGATCCTTGTGGCATTCCTCGTGGAAGAATCGTGAATGGGGAAAAATCTCCTTGAGCTTTGATTTGCTGCATTCTGTTAGTGAGGTAGCAGCTGAACCATTTTATAGTGATAGTATCCAGGTCAAGGTGATGTAAGGCAGACAAAAGTAGGCTGTGTTCAACGGTATCAAAAGCCTTTCTTAAGTCTAGAAACAGTGCATAGATGTACTCTTTTGTGTCCAGTGAGTTTTGCCAATCACTAGTTACTTTGGCTAGGACAGAGATCATGCTATGCTTTGGTGTGAAACCTGACTGTATGGTGTTAAGCAAGTCTTTGGCTTCCAGGTAATCTCTCAGTTGGTTATTAACTATCTTTTCCAATAGTCTTAAAGTAGGGAGTACCCCCTGTCATGTGTTACTGTCTGTCAGTCACTTTTAGTCTATTTTACCTATAATCACTGTACCTTTTTACTTGGTTTATGTTAGTCCCTCTGACTTGTATGTATTTTCTCCTCCTATCCTCAAATGTCAAGTACTGTAATTTGTAAATTGTTCCTAGGAACACATTTTTTCCCAAAGCTATGTGTGATGTTATGGGCTGGCAGCAGTTGTTTTGGCTGTGTGCAGGATCAGTCTGAATGAATATGTACACAACAACCCTAGAAACATAAGCACTTTTATTGCGAAGTTAAACATAATGTAAATTTTTTTGGTGTATAATACATGTGTCCCCAAGGCTTGGGCTTGCCATAATGTTAACTTGGTGTTACAGTGCCCAACCACACCGCCACCACCACCTGGTCCAAAATGTGCTCTAGCAGGGCTGCAGTTTAACACAGCCTCTTGAAGCCATGCTACGTAGAGTAGGCATGATAAGATGAGAAATACAGCATGACTGGAAAAAATTAGGATGACATTGAGACTGTAGAGTGAGACAGAGTGTTGCCACTGTCTAACATGGCCCATACTTCAAGAAATATTTCCCAAAAAATGTTAAAGTAAATCAAGACCAAAATCAGGTCTCAGCCATGATGTTTTAGGGTGCCATCCCCCACCACCCAGACTTTAAATAGTCGTTTTAGGGCCTCTTTGCCTAACATTTCTGCCTGAAACTCACTGCTGTGGGTGTCAGACTGGGCCTACAAGTCCAGCAATGTTTCCCAACAAATTGCACAGTTAATTGAGACAGAAATTAGGTGTTAGACATGCAGTTACATGGCTCACGCCCACCATGAGGACCCAAATGTGCTGTTTTCTGCAGCGTTTAAATGCTTTTAGGGCCTAAGTGTGGTGCTGCTGGTTCCAAAAATGGCCCAGAAATCCAGAAATGTTTAAAAAAAATTGCACAGTGCATTGAGACTGAAATCAGGTCCCAGCCATGATGTCTTATGGCACCCATACCACCACCCAGACCAAACTATGGTTTCTGGTCCACTGTTTACAATTGTTTTTCGGTCACGTCTTGGTTCTGCCCGTGCAGCACACGCAGTAAATGTCCAGAAAAGCTGCAGAAAAAAATGGTACATTAACTTGAGAGTGGAATCTGGTCTCAGCCATGATGTTTTAGGGTGCCTCACCACCACTCAGACATTAAACAGTTGTTTTAGGGCCAGTTTGCCCAACATTTCTGACTGAAAATCACCGCTGCCAGTGCCAAATGGGGCCTGCAAGTCCAGAAATGTTTAAAGAAAAATCGCACAGTACATTGAGACAGAAATCAGGTGTCAAACATGCAGTTACATGGCTCACACCTATCATGAGGACCCACATGTGCTGTTTTCTGCAGCGTTTAAATGCTTTTAGGGCCTAAGTGTGGTGCTGCTGATTCCAAACATGGCCCAGAAGTCCAGAAATGTTTCCAAAAAAATTGCACAGTGCATTGAGACTGAAATCAGGTCTAAGTCATGATGTTTTATGGCATCCAAACCATCACCCAGACCAAATTATAGTTTCTTGTCCACTGTTTACAATTGTTTTTTTGGTCACATCTTGGTTCTGCCAGTGCAGTACAGGCAGTAAATGTCCAGAAAAGTTGCAGAAAATATGGTACATTAACTTGAGAGTGGAATCTGATTCCAGCCATGATGTTTTAGGGTGCCCCCCCCCCACCCAGACATTAAATAGCTGTTTTAGGGTCTGTTTGCCCAACATTTCTGCCTGAAACTCACTGCTGCCGGTGCCAAATGGGGCCTGCAAGTCCAGAAATGTTTCCAAAAAAATTGCACAGTACATTGAGACAGAAATCAGGTGTCAGACATGCAGTTACATGGCTCACACCTACCATGAGGATCCACATGTGCTGTTTTCTGCAGCGTTTAAATCCTTTTTGAGCCTAAGTGTGGTGCTGCTAGTTCCAAACATGGCCCAGAAATCCAGAAATATTTCCAAAGAAATTGCACAGTGCACTGAGACTGAAATCAGGTCCCAGCCATGATGTTTTATGGCACTCAAACCACCACCTGGACAAAACGATGGTTTCTGGGCCAGTGTTTACAATTGTTTTTCGGTCACATCTTGGTTCTGCCCGTGCAGCACAAGCAGTAAATGTCCATAACAGTTGCAGTAAAAATGGTACATTAACTTGAGAGTGGAATCTGGTCTCAGCCATGATGTTTTAGGGTGCCCCCCAACCACCACCCAGACATTAAATAGCTGTTTTAGGGCCTGTTTGCCCAACTTTTCTGTCTGAAACTCACTGCTGTTGGTGCCAAATGAGGCCTACAAGTCCAGAAATGTTTCCAAAAAAATTGCACAGTACATTGAGACAGAAATCAGGTGTCAGACATGCAGTTACTGTACATGGCTCACACCCACCATGAGGACCCAAATGTGCTGTTTTCTGCAGCGTTTAAATGCTTTTAGGGCCTAAGTGTGGTGCTGCTGGTAAACATGGCCCAGAAATCCAGAAATGTCTCCAAAAAAATTGCACAGTACATTGAGACAGAAATCAGGTCCCAGCCATGATGTTTTATGGCACCCAAACCACCACCCAGACCAAACAATGGTTTTTGGTCCACTGTTTACAATTGTTTTTCGGTCACATCTTGGTTCTGCCAGTGCAGCACAGACAGTAAATGTCCAGAAAAGTTGCAGAAAAAATAGTACATTAAATTGAGAGTGGAATCTGAACTCAGTCGTGATGTTTTAAGGTGCCCCCACCACCCAGACATTAAATAGTTGTTGGCCTGTTTGCCCAACATTTCTGCCTGAAACTCATTGCTGCTGGTTCCAAATGGGGCCTACAAGTCCAGAAACATTTTTCAAAACATGTTACATAAAATTAACACTGAAATCAAGCCCCAGTCATGATGTTTTATGGTGCCCAGACCACCACCCGGACCAAACGATGGTCTTGGGGCCACTGTTTACAATTGTTTTTTGGTCACATCTTGTTTCTGCCAGTGCGGCATAGGCAGTAAATGTCCACAAACGTTTCCCAAAAAATTGCACAGTACATTAAAACAGAAATTAGGTGTCAGGAATGCAATTACATGGCTTACATCCACCATGAGGGCCCAAATGTGCTGTTTTCTACACCGTTTAAATGCTTTTCGGGCCTAAGTGTGATGTTGCTGCTGCCTAACATGCAACATAAGCCGCTTTACCTTGATAAGAAAAATAAATCCTCCTGCAAAATGGTCCTACTGCAACTTAAACTTGTACTTGTTTCCTCCTGCTGCTGCTTTCTCAGTTGATTGAGAACTGTGGAATTATCATTTTGCAAAGATGATCCCCTGGTTAGCTCTGTTGTCTCTGTGGTTTTAAGTCAGTGTAGACTGAATGACATTTTGAGTGCTGCTGATGTTTCCTGTAGCTGCTGCCTGCTGCTCTGCCTAGTTTCCACAAGAAGTAATGCTTTGTCTGCTTCATGGGGATTCTCTTCACATAGTCGATCGATGCTGCTGCTGCACACATATATTTATTTTTTCAGGTGCAAGAGAAGGGGGATGGTGGGTTGGTATTGGGATATCATGAGTTGTTGTTATATGTTTGTACTTATTTTATATTTGTCTAGTGCGCTGAGGAGTACATTATCATGACAACATGAATGTGTAATCCCCCCCCCACAAATAGGGGTTCCTTAAAAATCTTCCTTGAGCTGGCCTAAATGCTCACTGAAAGGCTGGAGTCCTGTGTTTTAGCAGTTCAAATATATTGCCAGAGACTGCTGTAAGCCTCCATGTGCTGTCTCTTTAAGAGCTGCCTAGATTGCAGTCATAATTAATCTGGGAGAGGGCTGAGTATTTCTATGCTTGAGTCCGGCCCGGGCTACCAGATAATCGCGTCATTCTGCCATCGCTGTTGTGCAGAGGGAGCTCTGTTAGAAGCTGCGCTTATTTGCTGATTATCCATTAGAATAGTAATAATATTGTAGTTTGTCTAACCTGCCTTCTTTGCAGTGGAAGCACCAAGTTTTGTCAACAGCGACAATGCCAACCTCCCCCACAGCGACGGCACAATACCGATGTAGGTGTTGTGCCGCCTGTTCTATGGGTGTTTTCTGTGGGGGGCTGTGCCTCCCCACACCCCCCCAAGTGGGGGGCTCTGGCCTCCGCACCCTCTGGACTTTAGAATTCCAACACCAGGTCGGAGTTGGTCCAGGGAGGGGGCGGAACACTGGGGGAAGGCAAAACAAGGAAAAAGGACCGTTACAGCGAATGTCTCCATAATGGTATTTTTCCCTGTTTCGCCGTCGGGGTGTTGTCGAAAAAGGGGTGCACCGCTTTGCAGCATGGACCTTATGTATTGCACTACCATTTTGGTTTTGGACTGCCAGTCAGCTCCAACCAGTACCTTTGGGGCTCTAAAATGTAGCCTGTCCCCAGGGGTCTTGAGGGAGCAAAGTTCTGTAGGAATTGTAGTTTTTGTATTTTGGCGCCAAAACAGACCTGGAGACCTTGAACAGACTGACAGATCAGCCAACTGAACCTTTTATATCCTGGGGAAAGTCCTAGGCTGCTTGCAGCTAGAGTCAGTCTGAATTGGGAAGTGAAAGTGGTAACAGCTTGAGTGATTCAAGCAGCAGCCCCTGTATAATTTGTGCAGGAGAACTGTGAAAGGGCTAAGTTTTAGTCTGCCTGTCTGCCTGCTGTCCCTGAGAGGGAAAATAGAGCTTATTCGGACTGAATCTGAATTGTGAGGATGATTTAAGCCACAGAACTGTGACCAGGCTTTAACCTGAAGAAGACTGAAGATTTCTTGAATGCGCTCAGCCTGTCAGGATTTCCAGCCACCTTTGAACTCCCGGTTTGTACAGAGACTGTGTAATTGCGACCTGATAGCAATCTGCCTGGTACAGTAGAATTTGTTACATGTAAATGTGCTGTGTGCTGTTAGTGAGTCGTGATTTGGTTCCCCACTGTGTGCTGAACTGTGTCCTGCTTGCTGGAGGCTGCATCCAGCTCCAACAGACTAAATCCATTTGCATCTCTATTTGGCCTGGGCCTTGCCACACTGGCCCAGCCAGACTACCCACTACACAGAATAAGCCATCGATGAGAGACCTTCCCGGGGGATCAGCCCCCTGCTCATTGCCTTGAACAGGAATGACGCCTCGGTGATCCATGTGGGCCCTGCTTCTCCTGGCACTCCAGCTCAACAATCTGCAATCTCGATTTCGTCCTGCCTGTGTCCAGTATTGGGTATCATGAGTAAACATCAGGGTAGCTCCCTGCATAAATCTAAAGTGTTGTCATCTGATTGCTTTGTTGTCTTTTATTTCATGAACTGAGCCCTCTGGCTCCGGACTACAAATAGTGTATGTTGTGCATGTTGCTTTCTTCCATCACAGGGCCCCAACCAGCTGTGATGCCGGCCCACCCTGGGCAATGGTTCTGGCTAGCCACCTTTTTCCTACCTGGGTACCCAGAATGTGTGACTGTGTAGGGACTCTGAAATGCATGTATAATCGTCTGATTGATTTAGATTTTAAGCCAATCTACCTGATTACGCCCCACCCTTGTTCAAGTCCCTTGAATAAATCAGATCTAACTCTTTTTTGCATTTAACCTGACTGTGGTTCCAGTTTTGCCAAGAATACTGTTCTGTTGCTATTTGCTGTGCATAACCTTGTTTTACCGGGGGTCCCCAGGTTCCAGCTAGAGGAACCAGCCCTGGTGGTAAGTGCAAACAGTGCGGGTAATTGCATGGCGAATAAGGGTCATTGTGAAAGTGATTATTGTATATTGTTCAGGCCACTGGAAGGGAAAGAGGGGGGTTACAGTGTCCCAGAGGGCTGTACCCAGGTTAGTTTGACCACTAACATCCCTGACCTCTGGGTGGAGGCACCCGTTTCAGTACCCAGGCTCCTTAAGCTGCTACTAGCCAAGCAGGCAGG
Organism: Neoceratodus forsteri; assembly: GCA_016271365.2. Lineage (NCBI taxonomy): Eukaryota > Metazoa > Chordata > Ceratodontiformes > Ceratodontidae > Neoceratodus > Neoceratodus forsteri. Next base: position 804,087,163 of record CM028137.1, read on the forward strand.
GGTAGCAGCCCTTTGGAAAATGCCACTGGGATTTTGTGTCTTCTAGTAGTCGAAGTTACAAATTATTGTCAAACATAAATGATTACCCCAACAGAAGTGGCTGTGCACCAGTTGGTGGGGCGGTGTACGGGGCAAGAGATTGACCCCATAATGCTTTGCTAATACTGGATATACCTATGGGCATTAGTAAGGACACTGTTGAGGGGGCACTTTCTAAAGTTGAATGTTTGAAATAAGCTGTAGTGTTGGGTCGACAGGCTGATTTAACTAACCAAACTCTCATGGCCTTGGTGGAGTGCAGTGACCCCCTGAACAGTTCAAAGGTGCTGCAGACTATCTCTCCAGAAGGGTTCCCAGCCACCTGAAGGGCGATAACCAGAGATAGCAAGGATCCCTTAGAGGATGAGCCCCCACCGTTATCTGAGTCTTTTGAGGAGAAGTTTGCCAAGTTGTTACTGAAGGAGAGTAAAACTGTGGAGGAGTTTAAAAAATTATTCCTGCCACCTGGGAGTGTCACTTCCCTGCTGTCCACACCCGCCCCAGCACCTATTCTTTCATCAACTTCTGTACCTGCCTCTGAGCCAGCCAGTAGTCATGGCCCTTACCGTAAACTCAAGGTATTCTCTGGCACCTTCCTACTCCTAATGAGGAAGTCAACCTGGAGACCTGTATAGATTCTGCTATTCTTGCGGTACCGGACTGGCAATGTTCAGAGGCCGAAAAAAGGGCCCGCCTTGGGGACAGCCTCCAGGGTCCCACCCTACATACTTTTCGCTCCCTGAGGTCCTCTGACCCTGACACCAGCACCCAACAGTAAATAGTCACCCCAGAAAATGTGTTTGGGGGCACCACTAGTGCTGAGGCCTTGAAGTGGAAACTTAAAGAGGTTAAACAACAGCTGGGGGAATTATTGTCTGCCTACATGGATCGATTAGAGGGAATCCTACGAACCATTTTTTCGAAAGGAGGCTTGGCCTCTAATGAAGTGGACTGGGTAAGACTGGATCATGTACTCTGCACTGCCTGGCACTCCAGTTGGGTGTTGCTCAAATTGCAACTGCACCAAAGGAAATCTGGTCTCTTGCCCTTCCATGTGTTGATGAAGGAGTTATGGGAAGCTGAGGAGGAGGAGGAGGAAGGTTTTTCAAAGCCCTGCGCAGTCATAGCTGCCGCAACCCCTGCTCCAGGCATGGGGCCAGTTGCTGATGGCCTGGAATTACGGGAATCACATGATGGAATCCGAGAACTAAATGCCAGCCCCGGGGAACTGAGCAAGAGAGGAACTGCTACGGATGCTCCGCCATGGGATGAACTGCTGAGGGAGTTCAGAGAAGCAAAAAACAGTCTCTTTATGAAGGCTGCTCCTGCAGGTACAGGCCCCGATCATTATCCGACTGCATCTGCTATGGGGTGGGGGTGCCCATCCAGGCATCTCCTGCTGACAGCAGCTCAAAAATTGATGACTTGACTATGGAAGTGAGAGAATTGATGAAATGTCTCTAAATGCTCATCACACCGCAGAAAGAGGTGGAACCAAGGTTTTCAGTTGGTAGTGCCCCTGGCTCAGCTCCCAATATGATACCTCAGCCATACCAGACCCCAGAAGGCATAGTTTGCCATAATTGTGGGAAGGATGGGCACTTGAAGATAGAATGTCAGTCCCCAAAAGACCTAGATAAAGTTGTATACAGACTGCTTGGGGAGCATTAGAAAGCAAGACCATGGCAAGGGAGCGCCGGAAATGGCTGCAGTGCAGGATTGAGAAACCCTAACTCAAACTTCTTTATGGCTAAATCATCTGTCCAGGCCTCTGCTACTGCTTCTCCAGACTGATCCAGAATAGTGGGCCCTTCGATGGAGACTTCTGTGACTGTCAATGGTATCCATGCTTGGACTGTGTTCGATAGCGGGTTGCAAGTGACCATTGTATTCCAGTACTGGTATGACAAACACTTATCTGATGTGCCACTACAATCTCTGGAAGGTTTACATGTGTGAGGCCTGAACGACAAGTCTTATCCCTACCTAGGATATGTCCGGCTCTGGTTGTCTTTCCCTGTGACTGTAACTGGTGTAGATGAACAAGTAGAGACACTAGTCCTGGTGTGCCCTCCTATGGGATTGTATGGCATTCCCTTGCTCAATGGAACCAACGCCCACATGTTTGGAAGACTAGCGCAGCTGTGTCTGAAAAAAAGGGAAATGGACTGGGCGGACACTGAGAATCCTAGCCCTGATAAAGAGAGCCTATGATCTGCAAAAATGGACTACTGAAGTCGACGGCGATGAGCCGGTGGGGATAGTGTGGAAGAAAGATCTTGATTCTCTGGTACTCACTCCCAATGCTCAGTACACCATTCAGGGAGATGTTCGCATTAGAAAAGAACTGAAAAATAAAATATTAATGCTGGATGCACCAGGTGATGGAAAGTTGCCAGAGGGATTATTAGGTAAACCCAGCATTTTGCCTGCTCATGGCCCCGCCTATGCACAACGAGTAATGGTCCAGATTCATAATGCATCAGATCAGGAGGTCTGGTTGAACAGAGGGTGCACCCCAGCTACAGTACACTGCACAGACATTGCTGTATTACCCAGCAACAAGTACTCTGGAGAAAAGGAAAGAGTGACCCCAGACTTATTCGACTTTGTTGATTCCCCGTTGTCAACTGAATGGAAGGCTAGAATTAGCAAGAAACTCGCCCAGACAGACCAAGTGTTTTTGTTAAAAGAATGGGACATGGGGCGTGCCCAGGGCGCAGAGCATCACATATGCCTGCATGATGACCTATCATTTCAAGAGATATCCCGATGCCTCGCCTCAGCGGACATAGATGATGTTAGGAGGCACCTGCTCGAAATGCTCACTGCTTGTGTTATACAAGAATCAAGGAGCCCATATGCCTCTCCCATTGTGGCTGTGTGTAAAAGAATGGGTCCATAAGGATGTGTGTTGATTATCGAACCCTGAACCGGCAGACCATCCCAGATCAGTACACCATGCCCCTTATACAAGATGCCCTGGATTGCTTGAATGGGAGCAAATGGTTCTCGGTATTGGATCTTCGCAGCAGATATTACCAGATTCTGATGGCCCTGGAGGACCATGAGAAAACAGCCTTCATCTGTTCTTTGAGGGTCTACGAATTCCTGAAAATGCCACAGAGGATTTCAGGCACCCTGACCACCTTTCAGCGACTGATGGAACGTGCGGTGGGAGATATGAACTTGCTGGAATGTCTAGTGTACCTAGATGATATCATTGTGTTCAGACGCACATTACAGGAGCATGAGACCTGACTGTTTAAAGTGCTGGACCGATTGGAAGACTTCAGCCTCAAGCTGTCCATTGACAAGTGCCAGTTCTTTCAAACCTCCGTGAAGTATGTGGAGCACATAGTATCTGCAGAATGGATAGAGACCGATACCAGTAAGGCTGAGTCACTGACCACTTGGCCCCAGCCCCATAACCTGAAAGAACTATGTTTTCTGGGGTTCTGTGGCTACTACCATAGGTTCATAAAAGACTGTTCAAAGGTGATTCACCTGCTCCTGAATCTTACCAAGGGTTACCCCCTACCAACTGTAAATACAAAAAAGGGCTGTCAAAGAACCAGAGAAAGTGTACTTCCGCACAGATTAACCTTTTGGGCCCTGCAGGACACCCAAATGTGAAGCAGCCTTCCACAAAGTCATATGCCAGCTCACCTATGCCCCCATCCTCGCCTATGCTGACCCTACCAAGCCCTATGTGCTGCATACGGACGTTAGCCTGCAGAGCCTAGGAGTGGTGCTGTATCAAGACCATGAGGATGGTTTGAGACTGGTAGTTTTCACCAGCAGGAGTTTGACCCTGTCAGAGCAAAACTGTCCTGTTCACAAGCTGGAGTTCCTTGCCCTAAAATGGGCCATCATTGACCAGTTTCATAAGTACTTATATGGGGCAAAGATATTGGTGAAGACCTACAATAACCCATTGACCTATGTATAGACTTCAGCTAAGTTAAACGCCATTGGGCACCGGTGGCTTTCTGCCTTATCAACCTATGATTATGCTGTCGAATACAGACCAGGACTGAACCATATTGATGCTGACACCCTGTCACGAAGGCTCGCTTCCAAGAGTGATTGGGTCAGGCTGTCTGAACCTGACATCCGAGCATTGTGCCAAAAGTTTGACCGAGATAAACAGATGTCTGCAGACACAGTGGACTGTTTAGTAGATTGCTTGGGCCCTCCTGATACCTGCATACCGGCTGCCTATTGCCATTTCTTTGCTCTAGATATTAGTGCACTACCTCAGTTTGACAATGACAGTATTCAGTGGGCTCAATCCCAAGATCCTATGATTCAACCCGCACTTGATGCCATGCATGCAGGGAAAGATGTGTCTAAGTTGCATTCTCCTGACTTGCAAACTGCTCTATTGCTTAAAGAAGGCCCCAGGTTGAAGTTACTCAATCAGTTGTTATACAGAGAGACAGTGGATTGTAGTGGTCAAGTAGACAGGCAACAATTGGTCCTGCCCACGGCCTTTAAACACTTGGTACTGAGGTCCCTCCACGATCACATGGTGCACCTTGGTATTGACAGGACTCTCGACCTGATAAAATCTCTATTCTACTGGCCCAAGATGGGAGCCGATGTTGAGCACCATGTAAAGACCTGTAGTCATTACCTCCAAAGAAAAGCCCTGCCTCAGAGGGCTGCCCCCCTTGTCAGTATCACTACCAGCACCCCCACGGAACTGGTCTGCATAGATTTTTTGTGCTTAGAACCTGATTAATGGAATATTGGCAATGTGTTATTGGTTATGAATCATTTCACACGATATGCACAAGCTTTTCCAACTAAAGATCAAAAGGCATCTACCGTGGCCAAGGTGCTAATGGAAATATTCTTTGTCCACTATGGTGCCCCCCAGCGGATCCACTCTGACCAAGGCAGAGACTTTGAAAGTAGGCTAATCAAAGAAATGCTCTCCCTGTGAGAGGTGGAGAAGTCAAGAACCACCCCAATCACTCGCAGGGGGACCCTCTACCAGAACATTTTAACCTCACCCTTCTAGACATGCTGGGCACCCTCCATCCAAAAAACAAGCATAAGTGGAGCCAGCAGATTAGCACTTTGATACACGCATACAATTGCACCAAAATGATACTACAGGGTTCTCCCCTACCATCTCATGTTTAGGAGGGAGGCCCGACTGCCAGTTGATGTCTGCTTTGGGGTCTCTCCAGACGGGGTCCGGGCTAAAAACTACCTGCAGTATGTACAGAAACTGAAAGCTCAATTGAACCATGCATATCAATTGGCCCAGACAATGGCCACCAAGAGAAATCTCACCAACAAAGAGAGGCACGATAAGAAAGTAAAGGCTCAAGAGCTACGGCCTGGAGACCGGGTGTTGTTACGCAATTTGGGACTACATGGCAAACACAAAATTGCTGATAGGTGGCACCATCTTCCTCATGTAGTAGTTGGAAAGTTGGAGGATCTACCAGTGTATAAGGTATGCCCAGAGAATAACTCCAAAGCTGTCAAGACCGTGCACTGTAACCACTTGCTGCCTATCGGCCAAGTTATTATTGAAGCTGAGCCAGCAGACATTACCTCCCCTGGGCTGGTGACTCATGCTGCTGCAAAAAAGAGACAGAGTCAACCTACTCCAATAGTTACAAATTTAAGGGTTCCCAGCAGCAGTCCCAGAATGATAGTGACTGCCAGTCCACCTCTGATGATAGTGAGTGTGACAATGCCTATTACCCTTCCTATGAATTGAGTCAGCTGTTTCGAGGTAATCCTGTGACTAATTGTGGGGATGAAGCTGGGCCTTCTGGACTGCCTAACTCCCCAGCTTCATCCTTGGAGCCAATGCTCCCTGAAAGTGAAGTGCAAAGTATTACGTCTGAGGTTGCAGACTCTCTGGGTGGGATATTCAAAAGGGTTGTGCCATGCGCAATAGGGTTGCGCATGCGCAAGTCATAAATTGCGCCATTCTGCGATATTCAGCAGGAGACAGTTGCACCACTGAAAACAGGCTGAGCAACAGCGCAATGCAAATGAATGCATGCTGAACTGGAGGGGGAGGAACCATGCATAAACTGCACAGCCCGATATTCAGCCGGGCTGTGCAGAGTTGTGCAGGCACAACCCCAACCTGCGCCTGCACAACTTTGAGCCAAAAAAGGCTTAAGTCGAGGGCTACCCACAGGTGAGCTGCTGCATTGCGAGGTGCAGCACAGCAGCTGCCACCTGTGGCTGGCCCTAACCCAGTCCTACTTCGCAGCCCGATCGCGAGGCAACAGTATGCCTCCCAGCGGATCCCTGGTGGTCCAGTGGCCCCGAATACCCTGATCATGGGCAGTAAGTTAAATAATCCCCCGAAGTATCCCTGGTGGTCAGTGGACCGGAAATGCCCGATCGCGGGCAGTATGTTTAATAACCCCCTAGCGTATCCCTGGTGGCTAGTGTCCCCACCCCACCCACCCGTAGCCCCACCACCCGCTCCCCAGCAGCGGCGGGTGGCAGCATCCCACCCACCTGCCGCCCGCCGCCTGCCAACTGACTGCCGCATAAAAACAGTCCAGACTGGACTGTCTTAGACGGGTGTGGCTGCATGCCCATTGGCTCATGCTCCACCATTGGGCGCAGCCCTACCAGGCAGTCAGTCGGCAGGCGGCGGGGTCGGCAGGTGGTGAATGCTGCCACCACCGGCCGCTGGGAGCCGGGTGGTGGGGCTACGGCGTGGTGGGTGGGGACACTAGCCACCAGGGATAGCCGCTGGGGGTTTATTAAACATACTGCCCGCGATCGGGAATTCTCGTCCACTGGACCACCAGGATACCTTCGGGAGGGGTGGGATTATTAAACATACTGCCCGCGATCGGGCTTTCGGTACACTGGACCACCAGAGATACCTTCGGGAGGGGGGGAATTATTTAACTTACTGCCCGCGATCGGGCTTTTGGGCCACTGGACCACCAGGGATAGGTCGGGGGGGACGCCACATTGCTGCCCGCGATCGGGCTATTGGGGGGTGAATTAAACCATGCCTGCAATCGGGCCAGTGGGTGGTGGTGGGGATTCTACACTGTTTTGCCCGTGATTGGGCTGCAGGGAGCCTCAGTCCCCGATGGCTGCTGCGTGGCAGGGGCCAGGCGCAAGTCCTCGGGGATCGGTGCACCTACATGCTAATGGCATGCAAATGCGGCCATAATCAGATGCAAATGGCCCCCCCGCGCCTTGCATGAATTATGGCCCCATTGCATATCACCTTTTGAATCTTCGGGATTTTGCATGGCACAATGGTACTTGCGCCACCGCAAGTTGAGCGCTCCACTCTGTCAACTTGCGGTGGCACAAGTTCCACTGCGCCATGCACAGTGGCTGTGGCTGGGGGGTGATATTCAAAGGGGTTGCTCAATAGCGCAACTCTTTTGAATATCGCCCCGGACACACCCCTGCGCAACTATTTTGCGCAGCGAAAGGGCTTGTGCCTTAGAAGAGCGCAGTTTGAATATCTGGCCCTCTGTGTTTTGTGAAACTGCGTAAATTGCCCGAAGAAGGGGCTGATAGTCTGAGTCTCCCTGGTGACACACCAGAACCTGAAGAACAATTTGAGAGTGTTGACAGCCCCTCTTCAGTGCCGCAAAGCCTAACTGTGCCTGAGCCTCCTCAAAATGAGCAACCTGGGCCTTCGTCAAAAGATAATAATGAGCAAAGTGTTGTGGGAACAGAGCATACAGAGAAAGGAGCTGACAGTGCTCCCAGTTTGGACATTTCCATCCATGCAGAGGCACCCCTCATGAATGACTAATGCTCCAAAGTTAGTGCTGAAAGTACAGAGACTGTGGCTGTTCCCCCCAAAAAGACTGGCCGAGCTGTCAAGCCAGTATTGCACCTCAGTTATGATTCTCCTGGGAGGCCAGTGGATTTGCCTCTCAATGTGGTTCACAAAGGTGTTTATATCTCTCAGAGCTCACTACCCAAACTGAGCTTAATGGCCAATTCCAGATGATTGTTCTTCCTTCCTTCTCAGTATGGTGCCCCGCGCCATCCATCCCCAAGTTAGCTGATAGGGAAGGCCCCCCTCCTACATTGTTTAATGTACAGGAAGTTACAACATGAATCAGTGTTGTGATGTTACAAGTATGTTAATCATAGTGGAATCAGTATCACATGTATGAAACATGCATGAGCATTGTCATTATGGATATAGTACTATGAAGTGTAGAGAATATGTATAGTAAAGGTATAAGTTTACGTTAACTGATGCAGCAGATGTTATATGTCTCTAATATATATTTTCAATATTATGATGGTACAGACTTGATGCGGATGGCAGTTTTCTCCAGGCAGGGAAGGGTGTAACCCCCCTACAAATAGGGGTTCCAGAAAAGTCTTCCTTGAGCTGGCCTAAATGCTCACTGCCAGGCTAGTGTCCTGCATTTTAGCAGTTCAAATGTATTGCCAGAGAGTGCCTGTAAAGCCTCCATGTTCTGTCTCTTTATGAGCTGCCTAGATTGCAGTCATAATTAGTCTGGGAGGGGAGCTGAGTGTTTCTATGCTTGAGTCCTGCCCGGGCTACCAGATAATTACTCCGTTCTGCCATCGCTGTTAGTGCAGAGGGAGCTCTGTTAGAAGCTGTACTTATTTACTGATTATCCATTAGAATAATAATGCTATTTTAGTTTGTCTAACTTGCCTTCTTTGCAGCATGGACCTTATGTATTGCACCACCATTTTGATTTTGGACTGCCAGTCAGCACCAATCAGTATCTTTGGGGACTCTAAAATGGAGCCTGTCCCAAGGGGTCTTGTGAGAGCAAACATCTGTAGGAATTGTAGTTTTTGCATTTTGGTGCATAAACAGACTTGGAGGGGGAGCCCTTGCACTGACTGACAGTTAGATCAGCTAACCGAACCTTTTGGATCCTGGGGAAAGTTCCAGGCTGCTTGCAGCTAGAGCCAGTCTGAATTGGGAAGTGAAAGTGGTACCAGCTTGAGTGATTCAAGCAGCAGCCCCTGTGTAATTCGTGCAGGAGAACTGTGAAAAGGCTGAGTTTTGGCCTGCCTGCTGTCCCTGAGAGGGAAAATAGAGCTTGTTCGGATGAATCCGAATTGTGAGGATGATTTAGGCCACAGAACAGTGACCAGGCTTTAACCTAAAGAAGACCAAAGATTTGCTGAATGCGATCTGCGTGTCAGGATTTACAGCCACCTTTGAACTCCCGGTTTGTGCACAGACTCTGTAATTGCGACCGGATAGCAATCTGCCTGGTACAGTAGAATTTTTTACATGTAAATGTGCTGTGTGCTGTTAGTGGATCGTGATTTGGTTCCCCACTGTGTGCTGAACTGTGTTCTGCTTGCTGGAGGCTGCATCCAGCTCCAACGGACTAAATCCGTTTGCATCTCCATTTGGCCTGGGTCTTGCCACACTAGCCCAGCCAGACTACCTGCTACACGGAGAAAGCCATCGATGAGAGACCTACCTGGGGATCAGCCCCCTGCTCAATACCTTGAACAGGAATGACGCTGCAGTGATTTGTGTGAGTCCTGCTTCTCCTGGCACTCCAGGTCAACAACCTGCAGTCTCGATTTCGTCCTGCCTGTGTCCTTTATTTGGGTATCATGAGTAAACATCAGGGTAGCTCCCTGCAACAACAGCTAAATCTAAAGTGTTGTCATCTGATTGCTTTGTTGTCTTTTATTTCATGAACTGAGCCCTCTGGCTCCGGACTACAAATAGTGTATGTTGTGCATGTTGCTTTCTTCCATCACAGGGCCCCAACCAGCTGCGAAGCTGGCCTACTCTGGGCAACGGTCCTGGCTAGCCCACCTTTTTCCTACCTGGGTACCCAGAGTGTGTGACTGTGTAGGGACTCTGAAGTACATGCATAACTATCTGACTGATTTAGCCTTTACGCCAATCAACCTGATTACGCTGCTCCCTTGTTCAGATACCCTGAATAAATCAGATCTAACTCTTTTTGCATTTAACCTGACTGTGGTTCCAGTTTTGCCAAGAATACTGTACTGTTGCTATTTGCTGTGCATAACATTGTTTTACAAGGAGTCCCCAGGTTCCAGCTAGAGGAACCAGCCCTGGTGGTAAGTGCAAACAGTGTGGGTAATTGCATGGCAAATAAGGGTCATTGTGAAAGTGAGTATTGTATATTGTTCAGGCCACTGGAAGGGAAAGAGGGGGGTTACAGTGTCCCAGAGGGCTGTACCCAGGTTAGCTTGACCACTAACAACCCTGACCTCTGGGTGGAGGCACCCATTTCAGTACCCAGGCCCCTTAAACTGCTACTAGCCAAGCAGGCAGGGGTAGTAGCCCTTGGGATATTGCCACCTAGGGGTTACACATGCCAGCCCATGATTTGGATACGGGATGTTGGAATGCACCACATTTAACATTGTTCAAGGACAAGGTAAGCATTGAATTTTTTATTACGGGGATGGATAGTTGACTGCAGCTCGGATATCTGAGTCAAATTGTAATTGTATTATTTTTTCTTTTCTAAACACATGCAGGAATTCAAGAGCTGTTAACTCCAGATGCACTGCTGCTACTGTTCAATGCATGTGCAATTCATTAACTGGTGGTAAGTATTTCTTAATTTGTGATGGTCTTTGGTGGGCGGGTAGGTGGGCAGGAGGAAGTGATAGAGGTTGGGTTGGTGGATATGATTAAGCATTAAGTTTGTGGTTACTGCAGGACAGAGATGGCAGACTTTGACAGTAACTATCTTATATATGGCTCTGTCAATATTCAGGATTTCTGCTGCTGGGGTGCATAGTATGTTATCTCTCTTCACATCTGGCTGCTAGATGCTGGCTGTGCTCATCAGACATAGTTGTTCATGTCAAGTGTTCCAGTTTAACAGCCATTCCTTGGTGTAACTATAGCTTCCTGTAATGATGGTGGGGGAGGGGGTACCCAGTTGTTGCAACAATGCTAAAAATGTTTCCTTCTTTCTTCTTATTGCCAGACAGGTTCAAAGTACTTGAAGCAGAATGGTGGCTTGGTTTTCTGGTGCACATTTGCCGAAGCATCCCATCGCTGTGCAGCACTGGTGACTAAATAGAAGTCTTTCATCCTGGTGTGTGGATGCTGGATCGAGGTGCTGCACCAGCGAGGTGTGGGCCACTGCTGACAACTAAAAACATATGGTTCTTTTTGGTGGAAGACTGCAGGAGGAGGAGGTGGGGTAATTTAGCTGACTCCGAGGCAGCATTAATGTATACTGAATAACATAGTACTGGCTGTGCACTGTCCGACTAAGTTGTCATTGTCGTATATACAGTGGTGGCACACTCACTAAACATTCATTGATGGTGTCATGGAGGAGGTATATGTGGAAATGGGGGTGGGGGTGCTGCTGCTGGCTGTGGGAGTGGGGCACAACACCTTTAGCGTTCTTCCAGTGACACATCTTCCATGAAGCAGCCCTCACAGTCTTCGAGATTGGAGTCATCACCAGGTGGAAATTCAGTCAACATTGCTGCTTCATCTACTTCCCTGCTTGTAGAGGCCTTACCACTGTGGACGTCTTAGAAACATAGAAACATAGGATCTGATGGCAGATAAGGACTGTTTGGCCCACCTAGTCTGCCCATTTCCCCTACCTGATGAATAAGCTGCAGATTCTAGTTAATCAACAGCTTACTTCCTTCTAGCCCCCCCCCACTAGAATTGCTTTATGCCTGTCCCATGCATTCTTGAATTCTCCCACTGTTCCTGACTCCACAACCTCCTCAGGAAGGCTGTTCCATGCATCCACAACTTTCTCTGTGAAAAAATACTTTCAAACATTACCTCTGAGCCATCTCCCCTCTGTCTTCAAATTCTGCCCCCATGTTCTTGCACATCTCTTCTTCTGAAAGATGCTACCCTCTTGTACTTTGTTAATTCCCTTGAGATACTTGAAAGTTTCTATCATGTCCCTCCTCTCCCTCCTTTCCTCAAGGATATACATATTAAGCTGCTTTAGTCTCTCCTCGCATGTCTTCTGGTGCAGACCCTGCACCATTTTGGTTGCCCTCCTCTGAACAGCCTCCACTCTGTCTATGTGTTTGGGGAGATGGGGTCTCCAGAATTGCACGCAGTACTCCAAATGGGGCCTCACCAACTGTCTGCACAGAGGGATAACAACCTCCTGTTTTCTAGTGTTGATGGCTCTCCCTATGTATGCCAGTATCCCTCCAACCCTCTTTACTGCCTTCTCACATTGCTTGCCCACCTTTAGGTCATCTGATATAATTAATCCTAGGTCTCTTTCGATTTTGTTGTTGTTATTAACTCACTCCCCATTGTGTACTCTTCCCCTGGGTTTTGTTTCCCAGATGCATTGCCTTGCACTTCTTTGCATTGAATCTGAGCTGCCACATATTTGACCATTCCTCCAACCTTGCCAAAGTCCCTTTTCATCCTTTCCACCCACCTTGTGTATCAACCCTGTTGCAGATCTTTGTGTCATCTGCAAAGAGACATACCTTTTCTTCCAGGTGCTTTCCAATGTCACTTATAAAAACATTAAAGAGGACCAGTCCCAGTACCGAACACTGCAGTACCCCGATAGTTACCCTCCTTTCTTTACTGTGGACTCCGTTTTACTATTACCCTTTGTGTCCTGTTGTCCAGCAAGTTTTTTTATCCAGGCTACCACCTTGGGTCCCACTTCAAGGCTGGCTAACTTGTATATTAATCTTTTGTGTGAGACTGTGTCAAATGCCTTGCTAAAATCTAGGTAGGTCATATCCACAGCCCCTCCCTGGTCTACTACTTTGGTCACCCAGTCAAATAAATTTATTAGGTTCATCTGACATGACCTTCCTGCTGTAAAACCATGCTGCCTTGGGTCCTGTGCCCCACTGGCCTCTAGGTACTCAACAATTCTTTCCTTCAGAAGTGATTCCATCATTTTCCCTACCACTGAGGTCAAACTAACTGGTCTGTAGTTTCCTGCCTCTGCCTTGCTCCCACTTTTGTGAAGTGGGATCACATTTGCCCTCCTCCAGTTCTCAGGTACCTCCTCATCCTCCCACGATTTGTTAAAGAGAGTAGTCAGTGGTGTTACTGGTTCTACCCTTAGTTCTTTTAGAATTCATGGGTGAATCTCATCAGGCCCCATTGCTTTGTCCACCCTCAGTTTCAAGAGTTCTTTCAAAACCCTTTCTTCTGTGAATTACTTTATTTATTTATTTTATTTTAGTTGTTTAACCAGGTATAGCACACTAAGCTGAAAGCTTTTTTACAGGAGCGACCTGGGAGCACAAGGAGGTTAAGGGACTTGCTCAGGGTCACACAGTATGCATGTGGAAGCTGTGGGATTCAAACACAGGTCTGCTCTGCTGGATGTCACCAAATTTGCAGCTCAGAGCCTTAGACCACTGCCCTATACTGCCTCCAAACAAGGAATGGACTGGTATTAACTCCCCTATTCAGAGTTTCTCTCTTGTTTGGTTTAGGTACCTCCCCCTCCTCTTCCATTGTGAATACTGAGCAGAAATATTCGTTCAGTATCCCTGCTTTTTCAGTGTGACCCTCTGCCCACATTCACTCCCCTTTATTAAGTCTCTGTATCCCTCCCTTGGTCTTTCCTCACTCCCTAATGTACCTATAAAAGGTTTTATCTCCCTTCTTAACAGAGTTGGCTATCTTTTCCTCAGTTTGTGCCTTTGCTGTTCTGACTGCCTTCCCTGCCTCCTTCTGCTTTAATTGATAAAGTTCTCTGTCCTGCTTCTTCTGTGTTTCCTTATATTTCCTGAATGCTGTCCTTTTCTCCTTAACCTTCCCTTCCACCTCTTTTGAGAACCATAGTGTTTTTTTCCCTTCATTTTTGTTTGCTGATTTGCTTCACACAAAGGCTTGTTGCCTCAGCGATGGCTGTTTTAATTATTCCCCATTATTCCTCCACCCCTCCTTCTCACCCATTTGCTAGTGCTTTTCTGAGGCACTCTCTCATTTTCCCAAGTCAGCCTTCCTAAAGTCCAATACTCTTGTTTTCGTATGGTTTTACTCTATGGCTGTGTTTATTGTGGAACACACTGTTTAGTGGTCACTTGTTCCCAGATGGCTACCCACTTCTAAATCTGAGATCCTTTCTCCTTCCCCATTTGAGAGTACCAGTTCAAAGACTGCTCCCTCCCGAGTGGGTTCCAAAATTAGCTGTCTGAGGCATGCCCCCTGTAGGGCATCAAGAATGACCCTGCTCTTGGATGTGGCTGCAGCAAAGGTGCTGCAGTTAATATCTGGCATATTCAGGTCCCTCATCAACAATATCTCCCCTTTTTCTGCCATTTCAAGGATGCCTTCTATCATTTCCTTGTCCATTTCCTCCCCCTGAGATGGGGGTCTATACTCAACCCCCATGCGGATATGGTGCCATTTCCTGTCTCCAGGGTGACCCATAGTGACTCATCAACTTCCTGTTTACTCTTTAGTTCTGTTGCTTTAATCCCTTCCATTATATAGAGAGCTACTCCTCCTCCTCTTTTACCCACCCTGTCCCTCCTGTAGACTGTGTATCCTGGTAAGTTGATGTAACCCCCCTACAAATGGGGGTTCCCAAAAGTCTTCCAGGAGCTTGCCTGAATGCTCCAAGTCTGGGCAGTGTTCGGCGTCTGAGCTGTTTGAATGTGGTTCCAGGTGAGTGCTATTTGAGCCTCCACGTACTGTCTCTTTAAGAGCTGTCTGCTTGCAGACTTAATTAGTTTGTATGGGGGGACTGTGTGTTCTAATACCTGAATCCCACCCGGGCTGCTGTCAATTCTCTCCATTTCTGCTGCTGCTACATGTGCAGCCTTGTTGAAAGATATAACTGTTTGCCAGAAATCATTTAGAGTGACTGAGAAATTGTAATTAGTCTAACCTGTCTTCATTTCAGCATGAACTGTTTCAGTGTAGCTCTTTCATTTTGGTTCTGAATAGCTGACTTGGACCAATCAGGATGATAGGAAGAATCTAAAATGGAGCCTGTGGATGAATCGGTACTTGAACTCTCAATTTTGAGCCAGCCACAAGGGGATTGTATGGGCAGTGACTCTGGGAAATGTAGTTTTAACCTTGGCACTTTTTCTACCAACACAGGGAGTCTTATTGTGAGTGACAGCTGAATCAGCCAACGGGATAGTGTTGAGCTAAAGGAAATGCCCTGCGCTGTGACTGGAAAGATCAGATCAGTTGTGGCAGTGAAGATAGAAGGAGCTGTGTGCTTCTGCGGTGTGCAGTTTTGTGCGGGAAGCGCGTGTGAGGCCCTGAGTTTCGGTCTGCAGTCTTTGTGAGTGCCAGTTTGGATTGAATTCGAGTTGTGAGGAGAAAGAAGCACCAGAAGTGTGGAAACCAGGCTCACCCTGTAGAAGACTGGAGAAATTGTTGAATCGCACTCGGTCAGTCAAGAATTGAAGCTGCTGTGTGTGCTCCCGGCTATCTTGCAGTAATTGCGATCAGGATCGAGCAGCAGCCTGCCTGGTATAGTACTTTCCTTTTACATATGAATGTGCGTAGTGCTTGTGGGGAATTGCTATTTCCAATCCCCTGTGCTGTGTGCTGTGTGTTGAAGCTGGAAGCAAACCCCAGCTTGTCTCAAACTAAATCCGTTTGCTATAAACTGCAGTGGGGTCCAGTCACAAGGACCTTGTCTCCGTGTCCTGCTGTTTCTGACCATCCAGAAGAACAACCACCATCCGGTTCTCAGCTTGGGTATTGTGAGTACAAATCAGGGTATTCCCCTGCAGCCTGTTTTCAATCACAAGTGTGTCATCTAATTCTTGTTGTTTCTTTGCTTCATGGACTGAGTAATCAGGCTCTGGATTACAATTAGGTGTTGTGCATATATTTTCTTCTACAGGGCCCTATCCATCTGCACCTGCTGGCCAGCCCCAGGCAATAGACCTGGCTAGCCATCCCCCATCCTGGGTACCCACAGTGTGACTTTTCAGACCCTGTATGTGTGCACAGTGTTGTAATTTAATGCCACTAATTAACCTGATTTCCCCTTCCCATATTTCTGTTCCCTAAATAAATCAGATTTTTTGTTGTTAAACTTTAAACTATCTGAAATGTCAGTACCTTCATGCCAAGCACTGCATTGGTTTGTGTATGCTGTTAACCTTATTTTTCAGGGGGTCCTCAGAGACAAACCTGCAAATCAGTCTCGAGGGTAAGTGGTACCTTATGAATGAACAGTGTGTACATGTGGGGTATTGGTACTGTAACTCCTGTGCATCATGTGGACCATTAGAGGGATTAGAAGGGGGTCTCAGTGTCCCAGAGGGCTATGACGAAACTAGACCAACCATTACAAACCCTGACCTCTGGGTGGAGGCACCCGCCATAGAACCTAGGCCCCTCAACCTGTCAGTAGTCAAGCAGGCAGGGGTAGTAGCCCTTGGGATAGCACCACCTGGGGGTTACATCTTGGAGGCTCACCACTGGGATTTTGTGTCCTCTAGTGGCCACATTTATGAACCACTGTTAAAAAAATAAATGGGTACCCTGACAGAAGTGGCTGTGCACCGGTTGGTGAAGTGGCTTAGTAGGGAGGAGATCGACCCCCAAAGTGCTATGTTTATCCTGGACATCCCCCTGAGTATCAATACGGACACTGTACAGGGAGTACTTTCCAAGGTGGAAGGTTTAAAAAACCCTGTGGTGGTGGGTCGACATGCTGATCTGCTCACCCACACTTTCATGGCCCTAGTAGAGTATAAGGACCCCATAGATCACTCCAAAGTGCCACAGACTATTACCCCAGAGGGAACCCTTACTGCCTGGAGAGTGTGATAATTAAGGACAGTAGAGACCCGGGGGGGGGATGAGCCCCCCCTACTATCTGAAACTTTTGAGGAGAAATTTGCTAAATTGTTGCTGGAGGAAGGAAAAACTGTGGAGGACTTGAAGAAACTATTCTTGCCATCTGGGGGTGTTCCTCCCCCAACACCTTCTCCTGCTCCAGTACCCATTATGGTGGCTGAACCAGTGCAGACTCCTATTTCTGCTCCTGCCATTAGTCACGACTCTCACTGAAGGTTGAGGATCTTCTCTGGCACCCTTCCCACCCCCAAGGGGGAGGATGATTGGGACACCTGGATAGATTGTGTTGCCCCCTGATACCTGAATCAATCAATCAGGTCTTTATTTAACCAGGCGTTCATCGTTGAGCAGAAGCTCGTTTGCAAGATGGACCTGGGTGGCTCATGAACAATTGTATATACAGGTCAACACAGGTATTTACAAGGCAATACAGATAATACTTTTTACACAAAAGAAACAAGAAATTCATATGTACATAGAATTATACAGACATTGTACAGATTGCAGGGTATCTAAATACACAGAAGTGTCTATAGAAAGTTATAAGGCCGATTATATAAGGTTGCAGGAGGTAGAAAAGGAAAAAAGAAAACAAACAAAAAAAATTTACACAAGGTAGAGGCGGAGGTAGGGGGGAAGGGAGGGAGGTAGGGGGAGAAAGGCTAGAAGGGCACAGTGCACAGAGCAGAGCTGGGAAAACGGGATGAAGAGATGGTGGGTGGAGGAAAGGAGTATGTGTGGACCCTGGGATTGTATGCTATAAAGTACAGGGCAGGGAGGTTGCTACAACCCAGGAGTAATGAGCTCCTATCCGATATAGGAAAAATTAGGGGAAGGTCAGGCGTAGAGTTAATAAATCAGCGGGATATAAAAGATAGGACATTTAGGCTTGAGAGGAGCAAGCTGACGGGTCAGTGCTTAAAGTTGGGTCTAGGTGGCGCTGTATACCCATGCAGGCACCGGTGCTGGATCTGAGTGGCTGAAGCAGTTACTTGCTTCTCTGATAGTACAGAAATATAGCATTTTGAAGTCATTTAAACCAATTAGAGTGCTTAATTTGAGGGTTTTTTGCAGATTGTTCCATAGGGTAGGTAGCATGAAGCTTATGGCTGCCCTGCCAAAACAGGATTTTGCTTTGGGTACTTTAAGTGTGTGTCAGTGTGTGGAGACTGAGAACTGAAAAAGAATCATAGAAAGTCTGAGGAGTCCTGCCCTAGAGGCCATTCAATTTTTGAGGTCCACAAATCCTGATCCATCTGCCCAGAAGTACCAATCTGCACTTGAAGGCAATTTGGGGAGCATTGAGTCAGGAGAGAGCTAGATGTGGAAATTTCAAGGTACAAAACAGTGGCCAGGGGAAAGTTTTTCTGCATATGTTACTTGTCTGGAAAGAGCTCTGCAGAAGGCTTACCAAAAAGGTGGGATAGCTGCCAGTGACTTAAACTGTGTAAGGTTGGAGCACCTACTACAGCATGCAAAGGCTTCTAAATTGCAGCTCCTTCAATTAAGGCTCCCAGACAGAAGGGGTAACCCACCGGACCATTGTGACTTAATAAAAGAACTTCAGGAGTTTGAAGATGGGGGGGGGATTCTAATTCTGGGGTGAGGGCAGCCCAAGTGATCACAGCATCGGAAGGTCCTTGTGAAGTGGGGACCAATGAGGGTGTGCCACCATGAGGGTGAACTGCTGAGAGAGATCATGGAATTCAAAAACAGTCTCTTTATGAAGGCTGCACCTGCAAGCACAGGCCCTGACCTATATCCGACTGCCTCTGCTATGGGGTGGGGGTACCCACCCAGGCATCTCCTGCTGACAACAGCTCAAAACTCGATGTCTTGGCCATGGAAGTGGGGAAATTGATGAGGTGCCTCCAAATGCTTATCACGCAACAGACAGAAATGGCACCAAGGTGTCCAGTTAGTAGTACCCCCGTCCTGGCTCCCAGTGTGATGGCTCAGCCAGCTCAAACTCCAGGAAATATGTTTTGATATAATTGTGGGAAGGATGGGCTCATGAAGAGAGAATGCCAGTCCCCAAAAGACACAGACAAAGTTGTATATAGGCAACAAAGAGAACTTCAGAGAACAAATCAGTGGTTAAGAGATGCATGAAATGATCCCAATGAGGGTCTCAAAAATGCTAACTCATGTCCCTTTGTAGCAAGGTCAGTTGCCCAGGCCCCTGCTACCACCTCTCCAGACTGGTCCAGAATAGTGGGTCCCTCCATGGAGACCACTGTAAAGGTGAATGGAGTATCTACAAGAACTATATTAGATAGTGGCTCCCAAGTGACAATTATGTTCCAGGATTGGTATCAGAAGCATTTGTTAGACGTACCCTTACAACCATTGGAAGGACTGCATGTATGGGGGTTAAGTGAGAAGGCCTACCCCTACTCTGGGTATATCCGAATTTGGCTGTCTTTCCCCACCTCCATGGCTGGAGTGGCAGAGCAAGTAGAGACCCTGGCCTTAGTGTGTCCCCCTACTGGACTGTATGATGGGGTTCCGCTATTAATTGGGACAAATGCACATATGTTTGGACAGTTAGCGCAGTTGTGTTATGAGAAACAGGGGTCACAGACTGGTAGAGCTTTAAGAATTCTGGCACTGGTCAAGAAGGCCTATGATGCCCAGAGAGATGCTGACAAAGTGGAACCAGAGGAACCGGTTGGAATTGTCTGGAAAAAGGATCCTGAGTCTCTGATCCTGGCGCCAAATGCCCAGTGTACCTTACAGGGAGAGGTCCGTATCAGAAAGGATGTCAAGAATAAAATCCTCATGCTGGATGCTCCAGGCGATGGGAAATTGCCAGAGGGACTGCTGGTCAAGCCAGGTATTTTGCCTGCCAGAGCCCATGCTTATGCCAGACAGGTAATGGTCCAAGTTCATAATGTGTCTGATAGAGAGAGATTCGAGTAAATAGAGGTTGTACCCTGGCTAATGTGCATTGTGCGGATACTGCAGTTTTGCCTAGTAACAAGTGTTTGGGGGAGAATGACAGAGTGACGCCTGACTTGTTTGATTTTGGTGACTCCCCGTTGCCAGCTGAATGGAAGATGAAAATCAGTAGAAAACTTGCCCAGAGAGACCAGGTATTTTCTTTCAAAGAATGGGACATAGGATGTGTGCAAGGAGCTGAGCATCACATCCGGTTGCATGATGAAAGGCCATTTCGTGAGACATCTCGACGCCTGGCACCAGCTGACATAGATGATGTGATACAGCATCTGCAAGAGATGCTTGCTGCTGGTGTAATACAAGAATCCAGAAGCCCATATGCTTCACTTATTGTGGTAATGAGAAAAAAGAATGGGACAGTTAGGATGTGCATGGATTATCGCACCTTGAACCGGCGGACTATCCCTGATCAGTATACAATGCCCCGCATCCAGGATGCTTTAGACTGTCTGAATGGTAGCAAGTGGTTTTCCATGCTGGATCTTCACAGTGGGTACTACCAAATCCCGATGGCCCCGGAAGACAGTAAGAAGACAACTTTTATCTGTCTGCTTGGCTTCTATGAATTCATGAGGATGCCTCAAGGGATTTCAGGTGCCCCAGCCACTTTTCAACGACTGATGGAGCTTGCAGTGGGGGACATGAACTTATTAGAGTGCCTGGTGTACCTGGATAATGTTATTGTGTTTGGCAGCTCACTGGAGGAACATGAGAGCAGACTGTTCAGGTGTTGGACCGACTGGAAGACTTTGGCCTAAAACTGTCCATCGATAAATGACAATTCTTCCAAACATCTGTAAAGTATGTGGGACACATAGTCTCCACTGAGGGAACAGAGACCTACCCAAGTAAAGTTGAGGCCTTGACCACCTGGCCACAGCCCCACAATCTAAAAGAACTGCAAAGATTCCTGGGATTCTGTGGCTACTATCGCCGTTTCATCAAGGACTATTCAAGAGTGATCCATCCTTTACTTAATTTTACTCAAGGTTACCCTCCTACCCACAAAAAATACAAGAGGTCGGTTTCTTCTGAGCCTGAGAGAGTATATTTCTGTCCCAATGAAGTATTTGGAGCCAGATGGACACCTGAGTGTGAAGCTGCTTTTCGTGAGATTATATATCAAATTACCCATGCTCCTGTCCTTGCCTATGCAGATCCAGTGAAGCCCTATGTCTTGCACACTGATGCTAGCCTGCAAGGCTTGGGGGTTGTATTGTACCAAAAGCATGAGAATGGCCTCAGACCAGTGGCCTTTGCCAGTATAAGCCTGACCCCATCCAAAAAGAACTATCCTGTACATAAGTTTAGAGTTCCTAGCTTTGAAGTGGGCTATTGTTGACCAGTTCCACGAGTACTAGTATGGGGCTAAGATACTAGTAAAAACTGACAATAATCCTTTGACCTATGTGCAGACTTCAGCTAAGTTGGATGCCACTAGCCATAGGTGGCTTTCTGCATTATCAAAATATGACTATGCTGTTGAATACAGAGCAGGCCTGAACCACATAGATGCTGATGCTCTCTCCCGGAGGCCTGTTCCCCGGAATGACTGGGTCAGACTGTCAGAACCTGATATTCGAACTCTCTGCCAGAAGTTTGACAGGGAGGAACAGATGTCCATGGACGCAGTGGACTGTATGGTGGATTGTTTGGGACACTCTGAGAATTGCATACATGCTGCTTATTGCCACTTTTCTACAATAGACATTGGTGCACTGCCTCAGCTGGACAATGACAGTATTCAGTGGGCTCAATCCCGCGATCCCATGATCAAATCAGCTTTAGAAGCCCTCTATGCAGGGAAAGATGTGTCCAAATTACGCTCCACTGATTTGAGAACTGCATTGATATACAAGGAAGGTCCTAAGTTGAAACTGATCAATAGACTGTTATACAAGGAAACAGTAGACAGAGGGGGACAAATAGAAAAACAACTAGTGATGCCCACTGCCTTTTGAGACTCAGTACTGAGGTCCTCACACAACCACATGGGGCAACTTGGTATAGACAGAACACTTGACTTGGTGAGGTCCAGATTCTGTTGGCCTAAGATGGGGGCTGATGTTGAGCAACACATTCGAACTTGTAGTTGCTGCTTACAGAGGAAAGATTTGCCCCAGAGGGCTGCCCCCCTTTGTTAACATCACCATCAGTGCACCCATGGAGCTGGTCTGTATTGATTTTCAGAGTTTTTAAGTCAGATCAAAAAAATATTAGTAATGTGCCGGTGTTCACTGACCATTTTACGAGATATGCCCAAGCTTTCCCGACCAAGGACCAGAAGGCACCCACTGTGGTAAAAGTGCTTGTAGAAAACTTTTTTGTTCACTATGGGGCTCCACAAAGAATCCATTCTGATCAAGGAAGAGACTTTGAGAGTCGTCTGATCAAAGAGATGCTTTCTCTGTGGGGAGTGCGAAAGTCCAGAACCACCCATTACTACCCCAAGGGGGACCCACAGCCTGAACGTTTCAACCGCACTTTGCTAGATATGCTAGGCACCCTCTGCCCAAAGGACAAGCCTAGATGCAGCCAACAAACTAGCACCCTGGTACATGCCTACAACTGCACCAAAAGTGATGCCACTGGGTTCTCTCCCTACTGCCTGATGTTTGGAAGAGAAGTTCAACTGCTGGTAGATGTGTGTTTTGGAGTCTCTCCTGATGGGGTTCAAGCTGACAACTATTTACAGTATGTGCAAAAGTAAAAGGCCCGGCTAAATCATGCGTACCAACTGGCTCAAACCATGGCCACCAAAAGAAATCTGGCCAACAAAGAAAGGTATGATAAAAAAGTGAAAGCAGAGGAACTCCAGGAGGAAGATCAAGTATTGCTAAGAAATCTGGAACTGCATGGCAAACATAAGATTACTGACAGATGGCTACATCTCTCTCACATTGTAGTGGGCAAACTAGATGATCTGCCTGTGTACAAAGTAAGGCCTGAGAATAATTCAAAAGATGTTAAAACAATGCATAGAAATCATTTACTGCCCATTGGACAAATATTGATTGAGTCTGAGCCCCCAGAAAATGCCCCCTCTGGATCAGTGACTAGAGCTGCTGCTAAGAAAAAATCAAGAAAGTCTGCACCTACAGAAGCTGAGTTAAAGTGTTCCCCTCCACAAGTCCCAGTTGAACATGACTCAGTCCATGTCAGAGGAAAGTGAGTGTGGCTTTGAATACTACCTTTCTTATGAACTGAGTCAATTGTTTCAGGGCAATTCCCCAGTCAATCCTGGAGATGAAGTTGGGCCTTCTGGACTGTCTAAGCGCCCAGCTTTGTCCCTGGAGCCAATGCTCCCAGAAAGTGAAGTGCAAAGCATCAAGTCAGATGATATGGAATCACTGTGTATGTTGAAGCTTTCAGAGGAGGAAAATGATGGACTGGAACAGACTGGTGATATACCAGAACAAGAAGAGTATGTTGAGTGCCCTGACAGTCCATTGCCAGTGTCCAAAAGCTCTCCATGTGAGCCAAGTGTTGTGGACTCAGAGATTGTAACTACTGGAGCTGAAAGTGCCCCAAGTTCTAGCCCCTCTAGCCCAATGGAGACTACCCTGACAAGTGAGGACAATGCTGAAAATGAGGCTCAAAGTGCAGAGACTGTAACAGTTCCCCCTAGAAAGACTGGTCGAGCTGTAAAGCCTGTGGTGCACCTCAGTTATGATTCCCTCGGGAGGCCTGTGGACTTGCTTCTCAATGTTGTCCACAAAGGAGTGTATGTGTCCCCAAGCTCATTGCCCAAACTGAACATCAGTGCTAACTCCAAGTTAATTGTGTTGCCCTCTAGGTATGGTGCCCCTGCCCCATCCAGCCCCAAGCTAGCTGATAGGGAAGGGCTCCCTCTCTTCAGATTTCATGTACAGGAGGTAATAACCGAGTTACGGTACAATGTGTGTATAATACTGTGTAAAAAGTGATGTACTGAAAAGTTTCAGAAATGTGTTTCTGATTAGGTGATATGTTGACTGATGATTACATGTATAAGCCTAATGTGATACTGATGTAAATGTACGTGGTTCTGTTGAAATTTATGGGTGTGCTTACTTGACATGGATGCCAAATTTTCCAGGGCAGGATGGGTGTAACCCTCCTGCAAATGGGAGTTCCCAAAAGTCTTCCAGGAGCTTGCCTGAATGCTCCAAGTCTGGGCGGTGTTCGGCGTCTGAGCTGTTTGAATGTGGTTCCAGGTGAGTGCTATTTGAGCCTCCACGTACTGTCTCTTTAAGAGCTGTCTGCTTGCAGACTTAGTTTGTATGGGGGGACTGTGTGTTCTAATGCCCAAATCCCACCCGGGCTGCTGTCAATTCACTCCATTTCTGCCGTTGCTACATGTGCAGAGGGAGCCTTGTTGAAAGATATAACTGTTTGCCAGAAATCATTTAGAGTGACTGAGAAAATGTAATTTGTCTCAACTGTATTCATTTCAGCATGAACTGTTTCAGTGTAGCTCTTTTATTTTGGTTCTGAATAGCTGACTTGGACCAATCAGGATGATAGGGAGACCCTAAAATGGAGCCTGTTGAAGAATCGGAACTTGAAATCTCAATTTTGAGCCAGCCACAAGGGGATTGTATGGGCAGTGACTCTGGGAAATGTAGTTTTAACCTTGGCACTTTTTCTACCAATACAGAGAGTCTTATTGTGAGTGACAGCTGAATCAGCCAACAGAATAGTGTGGAGCTAAAGGAAATGCCATGCTCTGTGACTGGAAAGATCAGATCAGTTGTGGCAGTGAAGAGAGAAGGAGCTGTATGCTTCTGCGGTGTGTAGTTTCACTCGGGAAGCGCATGTGAGGCCTTGAGTTTTGGTCTGCAGTCTTTGTGAGTGCTAGTTTGGACTGAATTCGAGTTGTGAGGAGAAAGAAGCACCAGAAGTGTGGAAACCAGGCTCACCCTGTAGAAGACTGGAGAAATTGCTGAATCGCACTCGGTCAGTCCAGAACTGAAGCTGCTGTGTGTGCTCCCAGGTATTTTGCAGTAATTGTGATCGGGATCTAGGAGCAGCCTGCCTGGTATAGTACTTTCCTTTTACATATGAATGTGAGTAGTGCTTGTGGGGAATCACTATTTCCAATCCTCTGTGCTGTGTGCTGTGTGTTGAAGCTGGAAGCAAACCCCAGCTTGTCTCAAACTAAATCCGTTTGCTATAAACTGCAGTGGGGTACAATCACAAGGACCTTGTCTCCATGCCGTGCTGTTTCTGACAATCCAGAAGAACATCCACCATCCGGTTCTCAGCTTGGATATTGTGAGTACAATTCAGGGTATTCCCCTGCAGCCTGTTTTCAATCACAAGTGTGTCATCTAATTCTTGTTGTTTCTTTGCTTCATGGACTGAGCCATCAGGCTCCGGATTACAATTAGGTGTTGTGCATAAATTTTCTTCTACAGGGCCCTATCCATCTGCACCTGCCAGCCAATCCTGGGCATAAGACCTGGCTAGCCCCCCCCCCCCCCCCCAAGCTGGGTACCCAGAGTGTGACTTTTCAGACCCTGTATGTGTGTACAGTACTGTGATTTAATGCCACTAATTAACCTGATTTCCCCCCTCCCGTATTTCTGTTCCCTAAATAAATCAGATTTGTTGTTGTTAAACTTTAAACTGTCTGAAGTGTCAGTACCTTCATGCCAAGCACTGTATTGGTTTGTGTATGCTGCTTAACCATATTTTTCAGGGGGTCCTCAGAGATGACCAGGCGAATCAGTCTCAAGGGTAAGTGGTACCTTATGAATGAACAGTGTGTACATGTGGGGTATTGGTACTGTAACTCCTGTGCATTGTGTGGGCCATTAGAGGGATTAGAAGGGAGTCTCAGCATCCCAGAGGGTTATGATCAAACTAGACCAACCATTACAAACCCTGACCTCTGGGTGGAGGCACCCGCCATAGAACCTAGGCCCCTCAACCTGTCAATAGTCAAGCAGGCAGGGGTAGTAGCCCTTGGGATAGCGCCACCTGGGTGTTACATTGACATCCCAGTCATGGTTCTCTGTGTACCATGTTTCAGTGACTGCCACAATATCCAGGCATCCCTCTTCCACCAAGGCCACTAGTTCAGGGAGCTTGTTACACAGACTGCGGGCATTGGTACTCATCACCTTCCATTTTTTTTATGGCCTTACCCGTTTTAGCCCCATCCCTGCCCTTACTGCCTTTTTTCCACATTTACCCCTGTCCTGCTCCCTACTGACTTCTCTGCCTTGGTGTTTACCTCTCTAACTACTGTGTTTTGTGGAGGAAGGCTGGGATTTCCTTCCTCTTTTTCAGTGCCTCCCCCCTTGGCTAGTTTAAATGCTTGCCAATGAAGCATTTAAACCTATCACCTAAGATCCTGGTTCCCCCCAGACAGATGCAGACCATCACACCAGTATAGGCCTGCATCCCTCCAGGTGGCTCCCCAGTCCCCAATGAAGCTAAAACCCTGAGCTCCACACCAGTTTTTCAACCATTCATTGAATCTCATGGTGTGGAATACCCTAGCATCATCCTTGCCATTGACAGGCAGCACCTCCAAGAAGGTTACCGTACATGCTACTTGTTTAAGGCCCCTCTCCAACTCTACAAACTCCTCTTGTACTGCTCTGATCCCATTCACAGCCAGGTCATTTATCCCTAGGTGGACAATGATATCCAGCTCCTTCCCCCGTGCAGCTGTTCCCACGACCCTGAGGATTCGCTTCCTGTCCCTCCGAGCCATGGCGCCAGGCAGGCACCTAACCTCCCTATCCCCTTCCTCCCCCACTTCTACTCCCCTAATGATTGAGTCCACAGCCAGGAGTTGTTTCCTGCTGTTTCTTGCTCTGAAAGCAAAGTTCTCCTCTGTCAAAAACAATAGGAAGCTGTAATTGGAGACACCTGATTTTGTACTCCTAAGCTCCTAAGCCACACCCCCAATAAGATTCACCCTCTGCTCCTGACTCAGTAAATTAAGCTGATACAGCCCCCTTCCTCAGAGACACACAGTGACTTTCTTCTTTTTTTTTCACTTAAATGAGACCCCCTTCTTCTAATAAAGTACCTGTTTGCTTAACCCAAACAGGCACTGACTCCTGCTGAGATAGAAGTGATTTATCAGTAAAAAAGCTGTAATTCTAGACTGTTTCATGCTCTGAAAGCAAAGTTATCCTCTGTCAAAAACAGCAGCCTTCAACAGTCTTCATTGTCATCATTGTCCCTGAGACAGAGTTCTTGGGGCAACACCATCGAAATAATTGTGTTATGTAGAATGTGAGCCTCATTCACTTTTATAAGTGTTAGGTTGGAAACATTCTTCGTTGACAGATTTGTCCTATGGTCATGCACAATGGCCCCAGCAGGACTGAACACCCGTTCCACACTGACACTGGATGGTGGGCAGCTGAGGTATTTAAAAGCAACAGATGCCAGTGCAGGCCACTCACTCACTTTGCTGTTCCAGTACACCAATGGCTCATCAGTGATGCCAAGATGCTTGCTGTCTCCCATGTAGACATCCACCATACATTGTGCTGCCCTGAGTGCTGCTGCCTCATCATGCTCCTCCTCCTCCTTCTCTTCAATTTCTTCAACGCCCACCTGGTACAGAACATCTCAAATGGGATTACCTGCCATGCTGTGCTGCGACTTTGACATTTTGTCTGATTTGGTGGCCTCTGATGATTTACTGGTGGTGGTGGTGGTGGTGGTGGTGGTAGCAACACCTGGTATTTCTTTATGTGCCTTTTGTGTCTCTGCATTTTTCATCTGTGCCCCATGTATCCATCTGACAAGGTAATTGGTCAATTTCTCCACTTGTATTTGACCCCCTTCAATCATGGCAGGCAAGCCACGTTTGTACCGTGGATCCAGCATGGTAGCAACAACAAACTCATTAGACTGCATAATGCCACAGATATGTGTATTGCTGTCCAGTATTTGGAGCACGTGACCCACTGCATGAACAGAACTCTGATCATCACTTTCCTTCATCTGGTGAAGGACATTTACCAGTGTCTGCCTCAGCACATGTATCAGGGGTATTGACTGACTCATGCAGGCAGTGTCCCCACTCACAGCCTGTGCTGTATGCTCAAATGGACACAGAATGCGTATTATGCTATCCATTTGTCACCACTGCTCCGTTGTTAGGATGATGGATACTCCAGCACTGTCCCTGGTGGTGGTGTACAGCAGTAGGTAATCTGAAACCACCTTATACTGCTCATAAAACTGGTCCAGCATGTACAGCATGGAGTTCCACCTGGTAACAACATCAAGCTTCATACGGTGCTGAGGCAGATGGTTAGTGCGCTGCAGCTCACGCAGATGGTCATGGGCCTTTGCAAAATGGGCAAAGTGAACACAGATGCGTCTGGCTACAGACAGTTTATTTTATTTCATCCTGGTTCAGAAATTGCTGCACAACTAGATTAAGGCAGTGTGTCAGGCCGGGAACTGTGAAAAAAACACCGTCACTAAGGCACTTAACAACATTGGAGCCAATGTCACTGGCAATAAACCCTGCTGTGAGTGACTGTGCGTTGATCCACTCATCAATGTTATTTAGCTGCACATTCAGCATTTTCTCAGCAGAGTGAGACCCTGTAATACTTTGCATAGTTATGGTTGTATTCTGTTGAATACCAGGTGCATTGCTACCACTACAGTTTTGCTTTATGCAGCTTTTGCCAGGGCCCAAATCAACAATCACCTCAGGTACCTGTGCCCAGTATGCTGTTATGCACAGATATGAGCTAACTGCTGTCTGCCCACTTGTCCACATATCCATGCTAAGGTGGATATATTTTGAGGAAGAATGCTTCATGGCATGTAGGATGGACTGTGAAACTCTTCTATAGAGTTCGGGCATGGCACGCTTGGAGAAATACGTTTGTGATGGCACTTGCCATTTGGGGCAGGTACAGACCATCAAACAGCAGAATCCTGCATTCTCCACAAAAGAGAAGGGCAACAGGTCAATGGCGAGCATTTCAGCTGTGGCTGCATTCAGCTCAAGTGCAGCAGCATAATTGGGGGGGTACTTTGACTGCCGCTCAAACACATTCCTCAATGTGGGCTGCATCTTGGCAGCAGGTTGAAAAAACGCTTTACTTGTGCCACCAATGTTGTTCTTCCTGGGGTACCAGTTGACTCTTGGGGCCTAGGATGTGCAGCATGTATGAAACTGGTTATTTTGCTGGATTTGGGGCCTGACGGTGTACTTTTATGACTCGTGGGAGTGGCAGCTCCACTGCTACTATGTCCACAGCTCAGGAGATAAAATGATTCCTCACACTCCTCCTCCACTGACCCACTCAGCCTTCCTTCCTCCTGCTCTATTGCACTGATGTCACTAACATTAAGCTTGATAAGGGAGGTTCTGCCAACAACTATGGTGTCTTTCTGGTGCTGGTGCCAGCACAATGGGTGCTTGTTTTTCAAGTGGACGTGCTGCCCACTGGTGCCTAGGTGGCTGCCCTTTTTTCCATGACTTTCACGTGCTTAACACAGCTGACAGATCGTCATGGTGTCATCAGCTGCTTCAAGCATGAAAAAATCCCAAACTAGGGACTTTGCAACTCTAGATTTGACATGATGGGACTGAGACTTGGACAGCGTAGCCAAAGGTGTGGAGGTTTTTGCTTTTTATGCCACTTGCATGATATCCACCATGCTACGTTTGGGAGGTGAGGTGACTGGACTGCTTGTTGTAGACTTGCTGATATCCTCGCCCTCAGTCTTGTCATATAAATGGGCTACATCATCATCTCCCTTCATCTTTTTCACTTCTGGCTCCCACAGGGGATCCAACACCTCATCAGCAGCTGTACCAAAACATAGAGAAATATAGAAACATAGACTTTGATGGCAGATAAGGACCACTTGGCCCACCCAGTCTGCCAATTTCCCTACCTATTGGATAAGCTGCAGATTCTAGTTAACCAACAGCCTACTTCCTGCAACCCCTACTATAATTGCCTTATGTCTGTCCCATGCATGTTTGAATTCCCCCACTGTTTTAGACCCTAGCCTCTCAGGAAGGCGGTTCCATGTGTCCACCACTCTCTCAGTGAAAGAATTTCCTCACATTATCCCTGAGCCGTCCCCTCTAACTTTAAATTGTGCCCCATTGTTCTTACACATCTCTTTTTCTGAAAGATACTACCCTCCTGGACTTTGTTGATTCCCTTGAGGTACTTAAAAGTTTCTATCATGCCCCCCCCATCCCTCCTTTCATCAAGGATATACATATTAAGCTCTCTCAGTCTCTCTTCATATGGTTTCTGATGTAGACCCTGCACCATTTTAGTTGCCCCCCTTTTGACTGCTTCCACGCTGTCCTTGCGTAGATGAGGTCTCCAAAACTGCAGACAGTACTCCAGATGGGGTCTCACCAACTGTCTGCACAAAGGGATAGCCACTTCCATTTTTATGTTGCTTGCACGCATGTGCAAGAAACAGTGCCATCATCTGAGTTTTTGGAGGTGTGTCAGCCCGTCTTCCAATGCAGTCAGTGTGTTTGCAGGCGCTGCCCCAGTTCCCCAATCACTGCTGCAGCTGTCTATGACAAGCTGAAAATGCAGTGGCATACAGTTGAAAGGGAGAGCTCCGCTTGAGTGAGCAGAGCTCTCCCCCCCACACACACACGCGCGCGTGCACGCACGCACACTGCATGCTCATGCGCCTTCCCCATCACTGTACGGCCGATGGGGGTGCCCAATCCTGTCGGCTCCGCCCCCAAAGCATCCAGGTGCTACTCTGGAGCCCACCCCAGCGTGGCAAAATCATATTATGGCCAGCAGGTGCCCAATCCCCGTTGACTCCACTGTCTCTCCCCATGCTGTTGCGATGGGGTGCCCAATCCCCATCAGCTCCACTGTCTCCCCCAAGTACAGGGTGCCACGCTGGGAGCCCATCCCCAAGCGTGGCAACAGATGCCATGGCCGACAGACATGCCCAATCCCCGTCGGCTCCATGCCCCTCCACCAGCCATCCTTGTGCCACGCTGGAGCCCATCCCAGAGTGGCAAATGTTCAAGTCGTTATTTAAAAAAAATATAAAGAAAAATGGTCCCCACCTCCCTGCCCCCACAACCCGCACCCACCCACTGTCACCCCACCTCCCACACACCCACCCATACTTACCTTCCGGAGTCCAGCACGATGATCTTCGTGAACGGGAACACGTCTGCACTCTTCAAAGCTGGACCGCGAACTGAGGAAATGCCGGCAAGCTGTATAATGGGATAGATAGGTTTTTTCAACTTTGTTGCATATCTCAGGCATTTTTGAATTTCTGCACCAAATTTTCAACATGGGGTATTTGGGACCCTCCTCATGAATTCTTACTGTCATGGCGTTACTCAGGCCGAAGGGTGATTTCGCAACCACTGCACAAAATCACCTTTCTGGAATGATTAACGAAACAACACTGTCAGTGTTCATAAGGTGGCTCTCAAAGAGCCTATTTTGAAAATTTGGTGGTGATCTAAAATGACTGTTTCACAGTGTGCGTTGCATGGTTCCTACACCGCTCATAAGTTCACAAATTTTAATATTTTCACTTCAGATTTTCAACATTGCCATTTTACCACCTCCTTATGAGCAGTACAGCTGTCATTTCATCTCTCCCAAAAGCGTGTTTCCGCCATGTAGCGCACAATGGCGCATTCGGTGTGCGAAATCAATGTATGGGACACATTAAGAAAATCACAGTGACACTGTTCATGAGCAGAGGTCTTAAAATGGCTATGTTGAAAATTTGGTGAAAAATTCCCAAAAATGACTGTTTTACGAGCGTGCATTGCGCAGTTCCTACGCACGCTCGTAAGTGCGAATTTTCAATATTTGCACTCCAATGATTTCCAAATTCCTAAACAGCACATAGCAGCAAGCAGCATTCGGCATTGACAAATGCTTGTTCTACTTGTGATGCCCCTCCCTATGCATCCCAGTATCCCCCTGGCTCTCCTTACTGACTTCTCACATTGCTAACCCACCTTTAGGTCATCTGATATGACTACACCCAGATCTCTTTCCATTATTGTTGTCGTTAGTACCTCCCCTGCTATTGTGTACTCTTCTCCTGGATTTTTATTTCCCAGATGCATTACTTTGCACTTCTTTGCATTGAATCTAAGTTGCCATATGTCTGACCATTCCTCCAACCTTGCCAAGTCCCTTCTCATCCTTTCTACCCCCTTGTGTATCAACTCTGTTACAGATCTTTTGTGTCATCTGCAAGGAGGCATACCTTTCCTTCAGACCCTCTGCAATGTCACCTATAAAGGCGTTAAAGGGACTGGACCCAGTACTGAGCCCTGAGGTACTCCACTAGTAACCCCTTTCTTCAGAATGTGTTCCATTCACTATTACCTTCTGTGTCCTATTGTGCAGCCAGTTTGCTACAGGCTACCACCTGGGACCCACTCCCAGGCTGGTTAACTTGATTATTAATCTTTTGTGGGACTGTGTCAAATGCCTTGCTAAAGTCTAGGTAGGCCATATCCACAGCCCCTCCCTGGTCTATTACTTTGGTCACCCAGTCAAAGAAATCGATTAGATTCATCTGACATGACCTTCCTGCTGTAAATCCATGCTGCTTTGGGTCCTGTGCCCCACTGGCCTCTAGGTACTGAACAATTCTTTCTTTCAGAAGTGATTCCATCATTTTCCCCACCACTGAGGTCAAACTAACAGGTCTGTAGTTTCCTGCTTCTGCCTTGCTCCCACTTTTGTGAAGGAGAATCACATCTGCCCTCCTCCAGTCCTCAGGTACCACCCCATCCTCCCATGATTTGTTAAAAAGTGTGGTGAGTGGTGTCACTAGGTCCTCCCTTAGTTCTTTTAAGACTCTAGGGTGAATCCTGTCAGGCCCTATTGCTTTGTCCACCTTGAGTTTTAGGCGTTCTTTCAGGACTCTTTCATCTGTAAATGGACTGGTGTCAACCCCACTACCCAGAGTGCTTCTATTGTTTGGTTTAGGTAACTCCTCTTCTTCTTTTGTTAATACTGAGCAAAAGTGTTCATTCAGTATCTCTGCCTTTTCACTGTCTCCCTCTGCCCACCTCCCCTGTCCTTTATTAATCTTCACTATCCTTCCCTTAACCTTTCTATGCTCCCTAATGTACATATAAAGGTTTTATCCCCTTCTTAACTGAGTTGGCTATCTTTTCCTCAGTTTGGGCCTTTACCTTTTTCGACTGCCTTCCCACTTCTTTCTGTTTAATTGATACAGTACCCTGTCGTGCTCCTTCTGTGACTCCTTATACTTTTTGAATGCAGCCTTTTCTCCTTAACCTTCCCTGACACCTCTTTTGAGAACCATAGTGTTTTTTATTCCTTTGTTTTCTTTATTTGTTTACATAAAGGCTTGTTGCCTCCATGACCAGTTTGATTTTTCTCCATTGTTCTTCCACCCCTCCTTTCTGGCCATTTGCTAATGCATTCCTCAGGTATTCACCCATTATGCCAAAGTCAGCCCTTCTAAAGTCCAGTATCCTTGTCTTTGTGTGGCTTGTCTCCATGGTTGTGTTTATTGTGAAGTACACTGTGCAGTGGTCGCTTGTTCCCAGATGTCTACTGACTTCTAAATTTGTGATCCTCTCTCCATTTGAGAGCACCAAGTCTAATATTGCTCCCTCCCAAGTAGGTTCCACCACTAACTGTCTAAGGCATGCCCCGTGTAGGGCATAGAGAATGACCCTGCTCTTGGATGTGGCTGCAGTCCATGTCATCCAGTTAACATCTGGCATATTCAGGTCCTCCATATTATATCCTCCTCCTCCTCCTCATCCCTATCACTGGCTACTGCCAGACAAACTTTTCCCTTCTCTGGCATCCCCTCAAAGGGGAGGAGGGCTAACTTTCCTTTTCTCCTTCTCCCAGAGAAACACATTGAAGCTGGACACTATAACCCTCACCACCATCAGCTCCACCATGAGCAGGAACAACAGTCACACTGACAACTTTTTCGACCTCCTCCTGGACCTCTGTGCCTCCGCTGGTGTGAGTGTCTTCCTTATTCCCAGTATGATCCCCAACAAGCATACTAGCTACAGATTAGGCAATACAAAAATGAGTCACAGACTTCAAACCACTTCTAACTTTGATTTTGCTGCTGCTGTCTGCCACAGCAGCAGCGGCAGAGGCCACAGAGGGCACAGATTCACAAATAGGTTTGCTTTTTCCATCAGACTTCTTTGAGCCACCTCTCACCCTAGCACCTTTACCTGAATGTCTCTTGACAGGCATATTCATTTTTATGTTTGCTTGCGCGCATGTGCAAGAAACATGTTGCGGCAGCTTGCTGCAGTAGCAGGTTGTGGAAGTGCGGCAGTGTTGTGGCCAATGCCGCCACTGCTTTCTGGGGCTTGTCTCTGTGTCACCAGTGAAGGAGCACACTGACTATGACACTAGATTTCAAGTGAGCCACCAACTTGAAAGAAATTCGCCGTCCCGTGATTGCAGGGTGTAACCACGCGGTCACTGCCGTCCCTGCCTGCATTGCTCCATCTGACCACGAGCAGCACGGTGTGTGTTTGGGGTTCGGGCTGGCAGCTTCCCTGTGCAGCTGCCTGTCAGGGCTGCTCCCATGGCTGTTGGAGACACAGTGCAAGGGACGTAGCTCACCTCATAATATATTCTTTATTTTCTGCTGCTAAAAAGTTGCAAGAAGGCAGTTGGGATTTTGAAACAGCCCGATAGCTCTCTGGAGCATTCAATCAGTGTTCTTAGTAGCCAGTAGTGGATCGGGAGAGCGGGTGATGTGACCGCATATCTCATTAAGATTCCCCTTCCATTCCCTGCATGAAAAGAATTTAATTATTCACCCTCCGCGGGCTGTGGCAATGCTGCGTGGGCCGTAGGCGCTGCAGACTGAGCAGTTTACTTTGTGTATCATGATTCATGGACAGTTACATAGCCTTGCGAGTTGCTACGAGTACAGGTGCAACCAAATTAACTCCCTGACTCCCAGACACACACTGACTGAATTAGGTTCAAAGGGCAAGGCGGTTAACTGGTACAACTCAAGGGGCGCTGGGTTATATGGGTCATGGTCTCCACTAATAATACGAGATGCAGGCTCAGCCCCACCAATAATTTAATTTGTTGTCCACTGGTTTTTGCTTTTGGCACTTTACATTTTATTTTCTGTAACCTCACACCTAATTATTTTTTGCTGTGGCCTGCCCCCTCCCAGTCCCCATTGGTACTTGCGTGTATGTTTTTCCCGTGATCTGGTGGTGCGTCCAATGCCTGCTCCCGTCCCTGGGAGCATTAGGAAATTTTTAATGCACATGCATGCAAAAAGAGTGCCATTTCACTGGGCGACGGACTGGTAGTCAGTTACAGAGTGTGGTGGACGTGTGATCATGGATGGTGGAAACCAGGGAACACCAGCCAGGAGGTTCAAGAACATCACAGGCCAAGCAGTGGCCAGACAGAAGCAAGCCAGAAGGAGCCAAGCACCAGGACATTCAATTAGGCTGGTGTCGGGTGAGTGGTGAAGTGAATGGCTGTCGGGTGAACATGGGCATGGCAGTATTTGTAATGCGTGGTCGCGGCTTGTGGGGTCAGAATCAGTAGACTGGGTTGCCATGCTGCTGCTGATGAGATCGCTGTCAGGACAGGTTTGGGCAGCTGCTGAGGTCCTGTATGAGCTGAGGAAGACTGGCAGATGACCACCGCACGGTCAGCACTGAGTGGCAGACGGCAGAGAACCAGCCAGCAGGAGCCGGGTTGGTAAGCTCACTGCTTTGAGTCAGTCGAACAGATCTGATTTTTCATCTTTGCTGTATTGTGAAGTGAACAGCTGAAATATTTCTTAAATGTTACGGCCCATGGATGTCATGGTAGTGCTCACATCGAACACCACCCAAACCAATGTGTTTTGTTTATCAGTTAAAACTAACATTATAGGTAAAGGAAGCATATGTTTCTGCAGCCTGCAGCACACACGTGTTCTCCACTGGGGCTAGTGTTCAGTTACATAGATAAATATATTGTCGTTGGGGTCAGGGCAGATTTTCAGTAGCGTGCTTATTCAGACAATCATTCTTGCCTGATCATTTCAAACAAAGGTTTCATGATAACATCAAGCCTTAAATTAGATTTACTCAACCCAGTTGTACTAAAGTGGAACACTCGGAGAGTAAACCCGGATTGGTGGATCCAGGTTATAACAATGTTACCCCATGTCTCCTGTCTCTGGTGGATGGTCGATACAGCTACCCTGCCCTAGGGCCTTGTTGGGTGCAGATTGTAGCAATGTTACTCCTCTATTTCCATGCCTGGTGGGTGCAGCGATGCTGTCCCCATCCCCAGTCTGCATTCTTCTACAAGCTACAGAGAAGCAGCACACATTCCGGTATAACTGCTAAATACTTGCCATTTTTCTGTGCGTGCAGAGATAAAAAAATATGCCCAGCTAAGAGAAATAAATGCAGGACATCACAGGTTGCTGCTCCTATGTCAGGGACCCCTGCTATGTAATTGTTGTATCATTGTAGTTCAGTGAATATTATTTTATATGCAGGTGTTTTATAAGTGTTTTTATGTTGCTTGCACGCATGTGCAAGAAACATAGTGCCATCATCCTAGTTTTCGGAGGTGTGGCACCCGTCTTCTAATTCAGTCAGTGTGTTTGCAGGTGAGGCCGCAGTTCTCCAATGACTGCTGCAGCTGTCTATGACAGCAGTTGAAAAATGCAGTGCCATACAGTTGAAAGGGAGAGTTCCGCTTCAGTGAGCAGAGCCCCCCCACACATGCACGCACACACGCACGTAAGCACACATATGGCTTGCTGATGCACCTCACCCCCCACACACACTGTATGGCCAATGGGGGTGCCCAATCCCCCGTCGGCTCCACGTCTCCCCCCAACAAAAGCTGTCCAGGTGCCACACGGGGAGCCCACCCCAGCATAGCAAAGCTTGTTATGGCCGACTGGGGTGCCCAATCCCCGTCGGCTCCAGCCCCCAAACAGCCTTTTCCAGCTGCCACACTGGGGCCCACCCCAGCGTGGCAAATGTCCAGCGTCGTCTTTTAAAAAAACAACCTGTAAACAAAAAGGTCCTGCATAGTCTCTGTCTCCCTACCCACCATCTGCACCCACCCACTGCACACCCTGCCTCCCCACACCCCCGCTCACCCCATACTTACCTCCAGTCCATGCGGCGATCTTGATGGACCGGGAACACATCTGCACTCTTCAAAGCCGACCGCGAACTGAGGAAATGCCGGTAAGCTGTATAATAGCATAAATAGGGTTTTCAACTTTGATGCATATCTCAGGCATTTTGGGAATTTTGGGCCCAAATTTTCAACATGGGTTTTGGGACCCCTCCTCATGAATTCTTGCACTGTCATGGCGTTAATCGGGCCGAAGGGTGATTTCATAGTCACTGTCGAAATCACCTTCGAGACCGAGAAGCGAAATGACAGTGCCAGTGTTCATAAGGTGGACTTTCAAAAGCCTATGTTGAAAATTTGGTGAAAAATTCCTAAAAATGACTGTTTTACGAGCGTGCATTGCACAGTTCCTACGCACGCTCGTAAGTTCACGAATTTTCAATATGTTTACTCCAGATTTTCAACATTGCCACTTTACCACACCTCCTTATGAGCAGTACAGCTGTCATTTCTCACATCTCACCCAAAATGTGTTTCCATGCATGTAGCGCACAATGGCACAGTCGGTGTGCGCAATCAATGTTTGGGACAGATTGAGAAAATCACAGTGACACTGTTCATGAGCAGAGGTCTTAAAATGGCTGTGTTGAAAATTTGGTGAAAAAAGTTCCCTTCAGCCGTTCTGCAATGTTACTAATGAAGACCCTGCAGCACCCCACTGGTCATGCCCTCTCCCTAGACTGCAACCCATTTACCACCACTCTCTGCCTCCTGTCTGTTAGCCAGATTCTAACCCAGTTTACCACCCTTTCCCCCATGCCCAGGATGGTGTCAAAGGCTTTGCTGAAATCAAGGTAAGCGTTGTCCACTGCCCCACCCTGATTCACTTCCTTTGTCACCCAGTCAAACAAATCAACCAGATTTGTCTGACATGATGTTCCCACTGTGAATCCATGTTGTCTATGGTCCTGGGCTCCGATGGCTTTTAGATGCCCCACTGTCCTTTCTTTAAGCAATGTCTCCATGATCTTCCTCACTACTGAGGTGAGGCTGAACGGCCTATTGTTCCCCGCCTCCTCCCTGCTGCTGGACTTGTGTAGAGGGACCACATGTGCCCTTGTCCAATTCACTCATGTTGAATGACTCCGTGAACATGGCTGCCAGAGGTACTGCTATCTCCCTTCACAGTTCTCTTAATATCCTTGGGCGAATGCCATCTGGTTCCATCGTTTGTCCACCTTCAATTTAGTGAGCTCCTGCAGGACTCTTTTGCCTTTGAATGGGCTCTTGTCCACCTCTTCACCCCAACTGCTGTACTGCTGTGGCCCTTGCCCCTCTCACTCTTCTGTGAATACTGAAGGGAAAGACACAGTGGATGTCTTGGGAGGAAGACATGGAACTATCACTTCCAAATACCTAAACAGCACATACAAGCAAGCAACATTCGGCATTGACAAATGCTTGTTTTACAAGTGACAAGAATTTTAATTCACTGAGGCAGAATCTCCAGTCCCCGTTTGTCAGTAATGGTGTACAAAACAATCTTTTGCTTATGAAACAAAAGAATATAAAACGGTATGATCTGTGGAACCAATAACTAACATTTACTCGCTATCTGATTTTGTTCTTGAAAAGGCCAAGAAATTTGAGAATATAGAGGTAGTCATTGACAGTGTGCTGTCATTTTCTGACCGTGTTGATCAACTACTTTGTGATGTTATGGTAGTACTGGGTTTCTGACTAACTTTTAATTAATGTGAACAGTTTCATTCTCTGGTAATGGGTAAAAAGGCTGTGCTGGGCATGCTTTCTCTGGGGCTGCAATCCAAATTTAAATTTGTTGATGAAATACAGGATCAGGAGGGGAACCACTATACTGTGCCTGCACAAAGCTACTTTCATCTCGTGCTTGCTGTTAATTTAGGTTTTGTCAGTTTATGTCAGATTTGTCAGATAATTATAAATCCTCCTTAACCACCTCCTGGGGCTCAGGGTGTAAGTTCCGGTACAACATCAAGGAAATCTGTGGAAAATACCCTAACCCTGTTCCCGCTCAGGTCTTGGTCAACGGGTCTTTGACGTCTGACCCTACCCAAATTGCTGAGGCTTTCAATCATTCCTTCTCAAACTTCAACCATGTTTCTCCCCCCTAATTTCTTTGATCTACCTTCTTCTTGCACCCCTACCCCCTCAGAAGCCCCCCCTTACCTACACCAAATTACACCCAATTCTGCAGCACCATATCTCATAAAAGCTCTGAGCCACTCCTCCTTCAGCAGCGACTCCCTTGATGTGAAGCTCCTTCGACTCACCCTCCGGGAGGTCCTAAACCCACTAACTCACATTTTAAACCACTCCCTGTGTCTAGGTAAATTCCCCTCCAGGTGGAAATACGCTGCCATTACCTCCATTTTTAAAAGTGGGTATCACTTCGATACTGATAATTACCGCGCCCCATCTCCATACTCCCACCCCTATCCAAGGCCTTAGAGTGGATTGTGTCAGACCAGCTCACTGTTCACCTCTCCAAATACAATCTACTCTGTAAACAACAACATGGCTTCTGCAAAGGGCACAGTACTACCACTGCCCTTCTTTAGTTTACCACCCACATACACTCTGCGTCGGATAAGGGTCACATCACTGGTGCTGTCTACATAGACCTCACAAAGGCATTTGACGCCGTCAACCACTGCCTCCTACTTACCACCTTGACCAACCTGGGCTTCTCCTGTGATGCGATGGGCTGGTTTATGGACTACCTCATGAACCAGCCCCAGCAGGTCAAAATAGGGAACACTTTATCCAAAAGTCTGCCTGTCCTCTCTGGCATTCCTCAGGGTTTCATTCTTGGGCCGCTGCTTTTCAGCCTATTCCTCAGCTCCCTCCCCATGTCCTGCCCCAGCAATCTTTTACTGTATGTGGATGATGCTGTCCTCTTCTCCTCCAATCCTGACCCCTTTTAACTCCACTGCTCCCTCCAGGCTGCCTTCAGCTGTGCTGAGAACTGGTTCACCGCTCAGCGACTTACTATTAACTATTCTAAAGCCAAATTTATGCTGTTCTCCCACCTGCAGAATGCAAGAAAGCAGCATTTCCATCTAGTTCTAACTGCAAACCAGATCCCCCCCCCCGAAGCAAGTGGGCTCCTTCAAATACCTAGGCATCACCTTGGACCTTGGACTTAATTTCCACCTTCATATTTGCCACCTATCCAAGTCCTTAAATGGCAGGTTGGAACTGTTACACCCCTTCAAACACTGTCTCACCCTGGATGCCCTCAGGCTTGCTGTCTCCTCCTCGGTTCTCTCGCTGTTGGATTACGGCTTACTGATCTACGGAGCAGCAAATACCATTGCCCTAGATAGTCTCCATCGCTCCCTAAATAAAGTTTGCTGCCTTGTCCTGGGATGCAATTGGCTCATGCACACCTGCTCACTTTATGATGATACCGGCTGGCTAAACCTCGACAACAGAATCAGGTTCCACGGTGTTTTCAGATAGCTTCCGTTTGCATTCAGGTACTAGGCAGGGATGTCCCCTCTCCCCTTTACTTTTAATTTATATCTGGAACCTCTAATAAGGAGAATTAAGGCCTCAAGCACGGTACAAGGGGTATATGTGGGTACAAATAATCTAAAAATCTCGGTTTACGCTGACAACATCCTCCTGCATCTGACCAACCCGGTAGCTTCTCTAGAGGGGGTGTTCGAGATTGTAGAGGAGTTTAGTAAATTCTCCAATTATAGTTTGAATTGTAATAAAACCAAAATCCTTCCTCTTAATCCTCATACATTCTGACAAGATTTCCATAAATTCAGTATGAAATGGTCTCCGAAATCACTGAAATATTTGGGGATCCATCTGACACCAGACCCAGGGCGGTATCACAAGTTAAACATGGAGAACTTGATCGAGAACATTCAACATGATTTTCATAGGTGGAAATCCTTACCCATCTCTCTATGGGGGAGGATGAATATTATTAAAATGAATGTGCTCCCATGGTTATTTTTCCCTTTAAATATGAGTAACAATTGGCTACCTGTTTCCTTCTTCCAAAAGGTACATGCTATTATATTGGAGTTTTTATGGTTAAATAAGAGTCCCAGAAGGGCATATAATAAGCTTGTTTTACCTAAAGAAAAGGAGGGACTCAAGTTACCTAATTTGTTATATTATTATTGGGCCAGCCACCTATATAAAATAGGAAGATGGACACCCCCAACCTTCAATAATATGGGAAACATGTACTCTCCCATTTGGGCACAAGTTGAGAGTGAAATATTCGCGAGTGTTAGGATTTCCCCAATGGCGGCATTATTTGTGCCTCACAAAGTATTGCCAGAAGTGATCAAACAATCAACAATTGGAGTGTCTATCAAAGTTTTTGCCCAGGTGTGTGCCTGCTTAAACATTTCCCCAAATAAAGATGTAGCACAGGTAATTATAAACAATCCCAATCTCAGGTTGGGGGACTCCATGATAACGAAGAATTGGATGCCCCAACTACAGGGCTTACGAGCACTGGACTTTTATCAAGATGGTGGCCTAATGTCACATGTAGCAATTGCAGATAAGCTTCAGGCTCAGGTTAAGTGTGACTTTAAAATCTTTCAATTGCGCCATCTGTTTCAACAGAAATTTGGTGAGGTGAGTCCCCTTACCAGGCTAACCGATTTGACGGAGCAGTGTGTAATATTAGCTAACAGACCACATGGCATCTCACTGATATATAACTGCCTCCTGGATACTATTCATCCAGATGTGCTACCAGCATCCATGGTTTGGAATTACCTCATCCCCAACTATAGAGCTATTTGGTCAGAGATATGGAGAGATATGCATAAGTACATTACGCAGGATAGACTTAAGGTCCCGGAATTTCAAATATTAAACAATATGGGCCAGATATTCAAACTGCGCCCAAAATTTGCACAATAGTAGGAGCAAGCACAAGTCAATTGTGCACATGCACAACAGACGTGATATTCAAACGTGGAGCAAGTCAAATTGCGCAACCAGCCAACATCTGAATATCGCACAACCTGCGCCATAGCGCAATCAGGAAGGGGAAGCTGAGCACATATGTTGCGCCATAGCGCAACAAGGTCAGCCCAGCTGAGCAGTCTAGAGGTGTCATAGCGCAAGCAGGAAGCCCCCCCAGCAGCAGAGCAATGGAACTGCACAACCAGGGAGGTAGGCAGGGGCCCACCACCCATGCCACAGACAGGCACAGGAACACACTTCAGAACTAACAACACACCCCCACACCCGAAGCACAGCATCACTGGTGGAGGGATGGAACATCCACTGGCCCATGGGGACAAGCCAACAAAGCACAGCTGGGCCATGGCACCCCAGCACACCCACTGGCAAGCAGAGACTGCCACACAAAGGGGCCGGACAACCCAAGTGTACAACAGCCCCCCCCGTGCACAGCACACCCTGCACTGGAACCCCAAGACACCACCCATGAGCAGTGACTGTGACCGGCACTGCCG
Source organism: Neoceratodus forsteri (assembly GCA_016271365.2). NCBI lineage: Eukaryota > Metazoa > Chordata > Ceratodontiformes > Ceratodontidae > Neoceratodus > Neoceratodus forsteri. Next base: position 804,129,552 of record CM028137.1, read on the forward strand.
GAATCACCATGCCCCCCCGGCACAATGCAACCGTGTGTACCACAGAACCATACAAGCCAGACCCACCAGGAGCTCACAGCGGTGTGTGGCAGCACATGATCAGACCGGCTGAAAGTCACCACCACACCAGGGACATCCCCCCACGCACACACACACACAATCCCAGGACAACACCACACCAGATGCCATGCACACCACTGCAACTGAGCACATATAGCCAGCTGCAAATCAGAGACCACCACGGTATTCATAACAAAATATATATATATTTCTAATCAATAACACAACAATAACAACAGGAACAACCATAACTATATACAATACAAGGGTGGGGGTACGGGTATAAGGTAGGGGTGGGTGTGGGGCAGGGGTGAAGAACTTGGTGAGGGAAGGCAGGGTGTGAGGGAAGAGTAAAGGGGGTAGGTGTGGGGCAGCTACTACCCCCCAGGCTGCATATCAGCAGGCTGCCTCTGTCCCTGTGGCCTCCTCCGGCGTCGGACACCTCTCCGGTTCATCTCCCTCAGAATGTGCAGGGACTCAGTGGACAGCTCCAGCAGGCAGTGGATGGCCTGCTCAATTCTGTGTAGGACCCGGACACCTAGGGCAAGGGAACAGAATCAATGGCTGTGACTGTCCACAACCCTGAAGCCCACCCAATATGCATGGCATACAGCCAAGTGGCCCACCCCTGTGATGGACTGCACCCACTCACAGTTACCGTGCACAAGCCAAGCCCAACCAGGCATCAACAGCCATGTGTGCCACTGCACACAGACCCCACCCATGACCAGCACAGCACAACCAAGGCAGTACAGTGACATGGCTACGTGGTGGGAAGGTAGTGCCACAGCCATGTGCCCAGTGCATGCATGGACCACCAGTGATGCACACACAGACATGCAGTGCCACTGGACAGTGCTGACTGTCACACGTCGTGTGCATGGCAGTGTTGTCCATGGATGGTGGCCATGCCCTTCCCCCCCATAGCATGCAATAGCATCCATGATGTAATGACACTCACCCTCATCAAGCCGCTGCTGTGGCGGCTGCTGCTGCTGCTGTGGGCCCACACCACTGCCATGTCTACCGGCCACCTCCGCAGCACCCCTCTGTGCCTCATCCCGGGCCCTCGTCCGCTCCTCCATGCCTGTGGGAAAAAAACACTGAGAAACACATTAGTGAGATCCCAAAGCAGACAGCCCCCTACCTCAATGAGTGTGCCTGCCCACACAGCCAGACCCATACATCACACACACCTGCAAACACTGTCACAGCCAACCATGGACCAACCCTCCCCCATGCTCTGGCCACAATACACAGTGTTACCCCTGCGGACAATACAGGTGCATAGACGGCTCACCCACCTGGCCTAGGCACAATGCCCCTCCTGGCACATGACCTCAGGTGCGCCAGCAGTGCCCACTCCCTCTTGCACAGGTCACTGTACTGGTGCCTGCACTGCTCCAGTGTTCTGCACCGCCCAGTGACCTGCTCCAGCTCGGTGGCCACCTGCTGCCACACATGGGTGCAGGCCATGTCTAGGGGTTCCTCCCCAAACAGTGGCCCATAGTGAGGCTCCACCATGGCCACTAGGTTGGCCACCTCCAAGCCACTCCACTGGGGAGCTCTCCTGTGTGCCATGTCTACAGGTTGATAGTAGGTAATATGGCGCTCCGCAGTGCTGCAACCCCACGTGGAAATGTTGCACAATACAACTCTGTCTGTCCCTATCGCGCTGTTCATACAGCGCTGTCGGTCCCTATCGCGCTGTTACCGAACAGCGCAATAGAGCTGCAGACATGCCATACGTACAGTGCCAAGGGGGTAAAGGTCGGGCACAAGGTCATGGGTCTGTGGCGCAAGACCACGCACAGCGCCATCGGACGTCTACACATCCAGCGCGATCGGTCGCCTGCATGCCAGTGCCACAGTGGACTATTGCGCAGTTGTGCCACAGCGCCATGTGGTGACCAGCACTGTAGTGCCACTGGCACAATGGTGGCCGTGTCCTGAATTGCTGATCGCACACAGCACATCATCAGCGCGGCAGACGCCTGCGTAAGCTACCTGGGCATGCAAAGTGTGGTATACTATGCAGTCACAGAACTGCGCCATTGGCTCAACTGGCTCAACCGTATTGCGCAAAGCGCAACAGCGCAATATTCAGCCGTCATATGCAAATCATCTGATCAGCCATTCAATGGTGCAGCAGCTCAATTTGCATCTCATTAAAGTTGCTCCACTCCTAATTTGCATGCATTGCGCTATAAATGTGCAACAGTGATCTGCAGTGGCCATATTCGGTTACTGCAGGTGATAGGTGGGTTGCATGCTGTGTGATGTTCTGGACTATGGTCATAGGATATTGCTGTATACTGCACAGTCACAGGTGTCCACTTCCACCCAACAGACTGTGACATGGCTGAGCAATGACTGGGTGAGGAGGATGATGGTGGGCGGAAGAGGAGGCCCAACTTCACTAAAGCTGAAACAGAGGCACTCTTCGAGGCCTACCTGGAGGAAAAGCCACTACTCAGTGGACGGCGGGGCACCCCTCAGGCCCGTGCTGCTGCATGGGAGGGGGTAGCTCGCACTGTAAACCTGCACGGAAGCCACCAGTGCTCCGTGCAGGAATGTAAGAAGAAGATGGGGACCGACAGGAGAAGGGTGAAGGAGAAGGTGGCAGCCCTCAGGGTGGCATGCGCTGCCACAGATGGGGGCCAGTGAGAGGTGGTGCAGCTGACCCCAGCAGAGGACCGTCTTGCTGCATCCATGCAGTGCAGTGCCATCGAGGGCTTCCAGGAGGTGGCTTCCAGACAGGTGGTAGCCCATCACTGCACGGTATGACATGGTCGGGGGGGGGAAGCTGGATCCCATGCACTAACATGTTCTCACTTTCTGTTACAGATCCTGTGCATCTGCAGGGGACAGTGGTGGAGGGCCCGTGCACTGTGGACATCCAGCCAGAGTTGGAGGAGGGTCCATCCACCTCTGCTGGTAGCCGGTGTGCATTGCACCAGTGTGCACACCTGGCTGCCATCTCTGATGTCGGTGAGTCAGGTGTGGGGGGTGCCCTTCCTGTGTCTCAGTGGTCTGGCATGCAAGCATGCCAGCATGCTGTGGCTGTGGCTGTGGCATGAACCTGCACCATTGATGATGCAACGACCGCTATGGGCAGTGACACGTGTATGTCACATAATGGACACACAAGAGGACAGCTCGCGCCCATGGACCTAGCTGGTTCCGTGTGTGCCAGCACGTCAGCACAGTCCCAGGCTGTGCTTGTCAGCACCAGTGGGGCAGCACTGGTGGCTGTGCAGGTCTCTGGCACTGTTGCGGACACAGCAGTGGAACAACTGGTCCCTTGGGCACAGCAGGCGGAGGGGCAGCAGCAGCAGTCACCCACCGGGTCTGGGGGTACAGGGTTCAGTGGTGGCATATGCACACTGCCTGTTGACTTGCCCATACCTGGTCCTGGTGAACAGCGCCCACCCTCAAGGGGTGTTGAGCATCAGGCCCTTCCATACCCTGAGGGACAGGATGACGATGTGGCAGATGACCCATTTGACAAGCACACCCGCCTGCTGCGGGCATCAGTACAGCAGCAGATGCGGGTTGCAACGTCCGTGGAGGCACTGTGTGTGGCTGTCGAGCAGCACAGCAGGGACAACGCGATGATCCTTGCAGGGATTGTCCAAATGCGGATGGATGTGACCGCTGCCATTGACAGGCAGACCCAGGCATTGGTCGCTGTCGTGGCCGCATTGGGCACACAGTCAGGTGCCCCTGTGCCACACACACCACACAGTACACTATCTACTCCCCGTTCCCGGCGTCGTGCGACACCCAGCCTGTCAACGCCGGGTTCTGCTGTGGGCATCCCGAGCACCCCTGGTGCAGGTATGTTCGGCATGCTGCAGACCCCTGTGCGGACAAGGTAGTGGGACCCCTGGCGGTCCATCGGTGCCACCCCATGTGGCCCATGCTCAGCCTGCCAGTGCTGCTGGGTCTCAGCGGTGCTGCCCACACCTCTGAGGTGGCCGTGGCACAGTGCCACATGACTGACCTGTCTCCCAGTGCGGGGCCTGTCTGGTGCTGCCCTGTGTGCAATGTGTGTCATGGTGGGCAGTGCACCAGTGGGTGCCCTGCCCAACACGGTGACACACGGACCACCTGCACACCCACCCAACTGCTGTCCACGGGTGCGTGTGCATGATGATGCCTGCATTGCACTGTACACCAAGGTGCAAGGGTGCCCAGCATCTGACACACGCATACGGACAGTACAGGTGGTGGGGGTTGCCTGTGGATCTGTGTGTTTGACATGTCTGTTCCTGCTCTGCTGTGCACCTGCCCCTGTGCACTTTGTGCCTGGTGTGTGTGTGTGTGTCTGTCCATGTAGTGTGTAACTATTCACCCCTCCCTGGTTGTGTGTTTGTGCACCTCTACCCTTCCACTCCCCTTGCCATCATGCACCCCTGGTGTGTTACCCTGTGTGTATGTGGGTTGCGCCCTGGACAGTGTTGGTTGCACATGGCCCCATGACTTACCTGTGTTGTGTGAAGTGCTCCTCTGTGATGGTGTCCCGGTGCAGCTGGACCAGCCGGATCAGTCGGGGGTCACGCCGTCCAAGGGGGGGCTGCTCATCCCCATCATCACCGGCGCCACCAGCATCTCCATTGCTGTCCCCCTCCTCGGCCTGTACAGCTATCCCACAGTCTTTGGCCATGTTGTGCAGGATACAACAGGCCAGGAATATCCCAAAGGCCTTTGAGGGGCTGTACTGTAGGGCACCGCCGGAGATGTCTAGGCATTGGAAGCATGTCTTCAACATCCCAAACACCCGCTCGATGATGTTGCATGTGGCAGCATGTGCTTCATTGAAGCGTTGCTGCAATGGGGTCATGGGGCACCGCTAGGGTGCGAGCAGCCAGGGACGGAGTGGGTATCCACTGTCACCTGTGTGTAGATAGTGGAGACTAGTGTCATGTTCAGGACTATATTGCCCCTAGCCCTGTGTGCCACTACCATGACACCTGTGGCTTGCCCACCCATCCCCCAACTTTGCCGCTCCTACATGCATACTCACCCACTAGATGTCCTGTAGGGATGTCCCCACTCTCGAATCAATGGCACAGTGCAGACTGGTACCATATGAATGAATCATGTGCTCCGCCAGGGTGCGTGGCACAGACATTGATGATGCGCCCACTGGCATCACACACCACCTGGCAGTTGACACTGGAGAACCCCTTCTGGTTGTGATATGCGGCCTCATCGGGGCCAGGTGACGTGCGAATAGCCACATGGGTGCAGTCTATCACCTCTAGCACGCCAGGCATACATGCTACCCTGTGGAACTCCTGTATGTTTGCTGCACGCTCTGCCACGGTGCTGGGGAAATGGATGTACTCCGCAGCATGTGCAGCAGTGCACTGAGGAATTGGGTGAGGATGCGTGACGTGGCTGACTGTGTTATGCCTGTGGTGTCCCCTGTTGGTGTCTGGAAGGTACCCGTGGTGAGCAAGCACATGCAGGCTGTTACCTTTGTCTCCACTGACAGAGCGTGACTCCGTCGTGAGGGTGCCTGCATCACATCTCTGCACAGCTCACAGAGCCGCCTCAGTATTGCCCTGTTCAGGCGGTACCAGCCCACAATCTCGACATCCAAATACAGCTCAAAGCTGATGCAGGCACGGTACTGCCTGTTGGGGGCGTACCGCCAACGGGCCCTTCCACGGCCACGTCCCCCTGCAGCATGCCTTCTCACCCCCCTCACTACAGCTTCCATATGGAAGCTGGCACTGTCCATCTCCCTGGCTTGTGTCCCCCCCAGCTGTTGTTGTTCTGTTCCCCCCGCTGTCCTGACTGCTACCTCCACTGCACCGGGTACACCTACTGGCCTCCGAACTCTGTGGCCCCACACGCCTTCAGCTGCCACTATTCTGTCCTGCCTGCTCCCTGGCCTGCACTGGTTGCTGCTGTGGCCTGCTCTCTGTTGCTGCCTCATGAGCATTCCCTGTCGAGTTCTTGCGCCTCTTCCTTGAGTCTTTTAATTTTGGCTCATTTCCGCCGTGGCGCAACTTCTGGCTGATCCACTGTTGCGCATTGCGCAAGCCTTTGAATATCGCATTGCGCACTTTATGCATGGATCCACCTCCTTTGATTGCACATGCCTTCATTTGCATTGCGCTGTTGCTCAGCATGTTTTCAGTGGCGCAACTGCCTCCCGCTAAATATTGCAGAATGGCGCATTTTTGGACTTGCGCTGGCGCAACCCTATTGTGCACAGTGCAGCCCTTTTGAATATCCCACCCTATGTATTTTATCCCATGCAAGTTATCTAAAATGGGATGAGGGCAATCCTCTACATGTGTTAGGTGTGGCCAAAGTGAAGGGACAATATTGCATATCTTTTGGGCCTGTGACAAAATTACACCACTATGGATAAAAATTCAATCCCAAATGGACCCCCTGCTAGGACTAGGGCAATATTTTACTCCAAAGATATGCATATTGGGGGATTTATCCTCTATCGTTGTCAGGGAAAGGAAGTACCATATCTCCCTCATATCAATGGTGGTCAAAAAATTAGCTCTCAAGCACTGGTGGGACCAAGCCACTATTTCCTACAAAGAGTGGTTATATGAGATGTCCTTTTGTCTCAGGATAGAAAAGATGATTGCTAGTGTGCGTAACAATCCAGGGGGGTTTGACAAGAAGTGGGGTAAGTTATATTCACTTTATCTGCATTAACTGGCAGCTATGGCTCGTGCTCTCCAAACTAGCTAACTGTTATCTATCTGATAGGACATAGTTAAAACTAGAGGTCTGGTTTTAGAAATTACAGGATCGCTCCAACGGGGAGGGTAGGTGGGGAGGGAGGAGTTGGGTGAATATGTATGTCTCAATGTCCTGGTTACACTGTAACCAGTATTAGTGTGAAAATTGTGTAAAATTCGCTAATTAAAAAAAAAAAAAAAAAGAATCATGTTCCACACCTGCTTCATGGCTAAAAAAATTGCCCTTTGTCTCTCCCCCTCTGGACTAGCCCCTTTAGTCAACCCTGAACTCAAGGTGCATCACATTCGTAGCATTGACAAGCCCCTCCTCTCAGTGCCCAGCTGCCAGACCTCCCTATTCCAAAGATCCTTTATCTATAGGGCCCCTCAGTGGATGAATAGCCTTCCCGGACCCTTGGCAAATGAACCTAGACTTGGGCCTATCAAAACCCACCTTAGGGAACATCTCCTGTCCTTAAGTGCCTGCGACTGCTCATGATTTGATGTTAGCCTTGACAATGGCCCCTGGCCTGAGTTTACCCCCTCCCTCGCCTGCTTCTCAGCCTAAGCAGTCAATGTCAGAAATTGTTTCCAATCTGTTCTATCTGTTATGTAATGACCATCACTAAGCAATTCCTAGTATTTGAATGCTTTTACTGCTCATTGTAACTAAATGTTTGCCTTCTGCTCATTGTAAATTTATCAGAACTTTATTCACTGATCTATTGTTAGTTGTGTCAGTCTGTATTCTTATCTCTGTGACGTGGATCCTTTGTAAATGAGTCTATTACTCAAAGGTGTTTCCGAATCCCAAATAAATAAATAAGTTTATTTGAGTTGGGTGGCTCTGCTCCCCCACACACCCCTTGTTTTTGAACACAGGGGTGGGGGGAATGAAGCCCCCAACTCAAGTAAGCTAATAAAAAAATTAACCAACAGGCCAATGTGGTGTAGAGCATGCCATCATTGAGCAAGTAGCATAACTTGAGCGCTACACTAATAGCAGAGGTTCGGTGATGGTCTGGCTTAACACCACGATCCCACATATAGGGGACTCTGTTTACATAAACCCCTGCTGAGGAGGGCGCTTTGACCCCTGGGCCAGGGGGTGGGGCTTTGACCTCTGACCCCTGGGCCAAGGGGCAGGGCTCTGACCCCATCAAAGATTTTACAAACCTTGCTTCTATGGCCGGTGGGGGCCAATCATAGCAGTTCCCAACTTCCCAGTGCACAAATTAGCTTGTGACTGGTTCAGTGAGTGAGGAGAGCCAATTACTCAGCCAAACGCAAGTGCTCTTGGCTCTTCAGACTGTCAGCACTCGAAGTCAGAATCGGCGGGAAGGGACGACAAAAGTATGTTCCAAGTGACGGTGAGTCCACCGTTGATGCCTGCCATTCAGTTCATCCAATACAGCGAGGAGGAATCTGTCTGAGTCTTAAGTCTGGGATGGGATTGGAGCATCGGGAGCATAATGGAGGATAATAAATATTTAATATATTGATACCGCTCACCTGGCACTCCACCTGGAGGCCGTTGGCATTGTTGTCTTGTCGATGTTAGAACTTGTGGGCTAGACTCGTGGTGGTGCTGTGGTGCTCGGCTCATCTTTTTCAGTCAGCAGCAGCAGCCTCAGGCCAGCAGCAACAACAGAAAAAAATCACAACAGTGAGAGTAACCTGACTGACAACAGTCACTGTAGTGGTTTGTGGTGGCAGGAGCAGCACTTTTTCCTGTTTGACTCTTTCAAGGTAGGTAGGTTGGAACTTGGTTTGGACTTTTGATTCGGGGGTGGTTATTGTTATTTATGGGCCTTTAGGGGCAGGGGGACCTTAGCCTCTACTATATTAAGTGGCTCAGGGGGCCTGTGTTACTTACTTTGTGAATGCAACTTGCAAATGCAACAAGCTATGCATGGATGGTATGCAAGTTCCTTAGTTTCCACATAGGCTGCCTTAGAGCTAGAGCAGAGTAACAACACACAAACCACTCATTCATCTTTACTGCTGTGGTGCACTGGTGTGAAGTGTCAATACTAGAATAATATATGATGGCAGAGGCTGGCCCGGTGGTGCTGAGGGTCGAGGCGCTGGACACCACACCTCGAGCCATGCCGGTGACCTGGTTCGGCGGGGAAGGGAGAGGATTGAGCATTCAAAGGACAGCTGTCCTTTCCCAGGAGGCAGGGGGGTGCAGGCTCAGCGCTTGACTGGCCTCTGGTGGAGGCCAGAGGTACAGCAAATGCAGGAGCTTACAGAGAGGGTTGGGAGTGGTGGACATCGGCAGAAACATCTTGATGTCGGGGCGCATGCCACTCCCCTAGAATAGGATAAAATCTGTCTCTGAGCAGTGGGGAGATGGAGCAGCAGTGCGAACTCACGACTCACACCTGCCTGGCCTGCTATTGGGTGCTCGATGAAACAAGAAGGATCTTGGGGTGCTGGGCGCCACCTTGTACCTGCCTGGGGGGTATACCAAAGCTCCATGGGAGATCACCTACAGGATCAAGGTAGGTCGAGGAGGAGTGGGGTAGGCGTCATTGGTGACTCCCGAGGATGCAGGGCTCCGAGAGCAGGGGAAGGTGGAAAAAGAGAAAGTAAAAAAAATAAAAAAATATATGTATATATAATATAATCTCTGTATCTATATGTCTGTCTTATGCCAGAGGATGGCCCAGGGGTGACTCTGAGGACAGATACAGTGTTGGTCATCAGCATGTACAAATATGCCACTTGGGTACTGCAGCAGAACCTTGCACATGTGCTGCTGCAGTCAATTAACAGAATAATGAAAACGAAAGATCCTTTTGGATCTGTTAATTGTACAATGCTGCATCATACAGTGATCTGTTTGAAAGTAGTACTTTACAGAAATGAACATGCTGAAGACCAGCACGATATAGTCAGACTCATCAAGTATTCTGGGGGAGGTGTTTGCCCAAGCACTGATCAATATTGCTTCTAAAGGAGATCACTGTTATTGTATGTACCAAGTGGGTCTTTGTTCACAGAACCAGTCTGTAATTTTTCATTCCTCTCAGATCGCCACAGCCACCGGCCGACCAGTCAGGGTTTAGACATCACAGTTAATGAGTCTGGTTATCTGTAGAAGTCAGAATCAGAATGAATGGGTATGGGTTTCAGGAGTGAAGTGAAGGGAATTGGAAAATGACAACTGGCATCTGGCATTCCTCACAGGGTAGGGACTTTGCTGTTTTTGCACTCTCAGAATTAAAGAATACGCACTTTATCGAAATAAATGTGAGCAATTGCTCCCATAGTTAACTGCATAAGTTAAGTAATCCACCTGGTAGTGCCATCCATAGTATCCTCAGCCTCACTGCCATGGCCCTGAGTGCTGTCCATAGTATCCTCAGCCTTGCTGCCATGGCCCTGAGTGCCGTCCATAGTATCCTCAGTATCGCTGCCATGGCCCTGAGTGCCATCCATAATATCCTCAGCCTCGCTGCCATGGCCCTGAGTGCCGTCCCTAGTATCCTCTGCCTCGCTGCCATGGCCCCGAGTGCCGTTCACAGTATACTCAACCTCACTGCCATGGCCCTGAGTGCCGTCCCTGGTATCCTCAGCCTCGCTGCCATGGCCCTGAGTGCCGTCCATAGTATCCTCAGCCTCACTGCCATGGCCCTGAGTGCCGTCCATAGTATCCTCAGCCTCGCTGCCATGGCCCTGAGTGCCATCCACAGTATCCTCAGCCTCGCTGCCATGGCCCTGAGTGCCATCCATAGTATCCTCAGCCTTGCTGCCATGGCCCTGAGTGCCATCCGTAGTATCCTCAGCCTCACTGCCATGGCCCTGAGTGCCGTCCATAGTATCCTCAGCCTCGCTGCCATGGCCGAGTGCCGTCCATAGTATCCTCAGTCTCGCTGCCATGGCCCTGAGTGCCATCCATAGTATCCTCAGCCTCGCTGCCATGGCCCTGAGTGCCGTCTGTAGTATCCTCAGCCTCACTGCCATGGCCCCGAGTGCCATCCACAGTATCCTCAGCCTTGCTGCCATGGCCCCGAGTGCCATCCACAGTATCCTCAGCCTCGCTGCCATGGCCCTGAGAAGCCATCCATTGTATCCTCAGCCTCGGTGCCATGGCCCTGAGTGCCGTCCATAGTATCCTCAGCCTTGCTGCCATGGCCCTGAGTGCTGTCCATAGTATCCTCAGCCTCACTGCCATGGCCCTGAGTGCCGTCCATAGTATCCTCAGCCTCGCTGCCATGGCCCTGAGTGCCAGCAATCACTCCCAGTATTGATTAGCAAAGCACTATTGGGAGCAATTGCCAGCATTCAGGGCTGCAGTGGTGAGCCTGAGGATACTATGGGTGGCACTACTCAGCGGATTACTTAACTTATGCAGTTAACTACTGAAGCAATTGCTGGCATTTATTTCGGGGCTGTGGCAGTGAGACTGGGTGTTTCGCAGCAAATAAAATGGAGACTCATGAGAGGGTCAGCTTAAGTGGTCAGTGCCTGCCTGATGGGGTGGGTGACCATTCAAGCAGTGTATGATGACAAAAGGGGGAGTCAAAAAAGCAACAGCATAGGGTGGGACCAAGCAAGATGAGGTGACAGAAGAGAGGTGGGAAGAGTCTGAGGGGTTGGAAGGAACGGGGAGGACAAGAAATATGCCTTACTTGGCATCTAAAAGCAGGAAGTGAGGGGGAAAGGCGTAGGGGAGAAGGGAACTGATTCCAGAGGGAAGAGCTTGAGTAATGAGAGCTTTGTAGATGGATAGATACTTTTATTTATTTATTTATGACTTTGATAACCGGGTGAGTGCACTGATCCCAGGGACCGTTTTCAGGCACGACCAAGGCCATACCACATGGTGCAGGGTGACAGTGAAGTACAAGGTAACAGTAATACACATGAAACAGATTTGATACAAGCAACGATAGTATGCACAATATACAGGTTTGATGCATAGGTCCATTTGAGAACAGTGAATACAAGGTTTCAATATCGGACATGAGGAGACTTGGTACAAACAAACAAATCGTAGGCACAGTGTACAATGTGAGACTGCATCGTCCAGTGAGCAAGTAACACACAGAATACTCAGTAAAAAAAAAATATATACAATATGTACAGGCAAGGAAGTCAAATATTACTGTGAAAAATACGATACAGAAGTTGTAGGCAGAGGAGCTGAGTAGTGTGGGTAGGTGGGTAACCCCTGAGCTGGGGAGTTGCCTAGTGTGGGTTGGTGTCAGTCCCCAGGGAGAAGCGGTGGGATGAGTTTGCCAGCAACCAGACTTTAAGGCAGGACTTGAAACTGAAGTGTGTGTCAATGGAACAGAGTTCAGCCGGTAGTTTGTTCCACTGCAAAGGGGCAGCTGCAGACCAAGCTCTGCTACTCATGTTGGTGGATACCCTAGGAACAGCTAGAGGGGCAGTACCATTAGAGCGGAGGTTGCGGAGGAGAGTTCTGGTTTTCAGAAGGACAGTTAGGGGGGATTCTGGAGCCATGCGGATGACATTGTCTACCATGCAGCAGATGGCTAGGTCAAAGCGACCTTGTAGCGGTAGCCATCCAAGGGTATTATAGAGGGTACAGTGATGGGTGGAGAATGGGGCCAATAGAGCAAAGCGACAGGCACTGTTGTAGGCAGCGTAGAGCTTAGCCATGGCAGTAGCTGAAGTCCTGGCATAAATAGGGGAGTAGTAGTCAAGAATAGGGAGAAGATTACCCTGGACAATGGCTAGTCTGGCTTCAGGGTTAAGGTATTGCCTGAATCTATAGGCAGCACCTAACTTTTGATGGAACCTTCTGACAAGGGAATTTGCATGCTCATTGAAAGTGAGGGAAGGGTCGAGCAGTACTCCTAAGTATTTGTAGGTACTGACACCCTCCAGGGCTGGGCCGTCTGGGGTGAAAATGTAGCATGGTTTTTAGTTCTGGCCAGAAAGGGCTTAGATCCAAACAGCATGGATTTAGTTTTTTTAGCATTTACTAAGAGGAGATTTTTTGAGAACCAGCTGTGGGCCGCAGCGTAGTTGTGTGAGAGAACTGAGGAGATTGCAGCCATGGATTTGTTACTGTGGAAGAGGACAAGGTCATCAGCATACAGGAGAGGGAGTGACAGTTGAGGCAGTCAAAGGGAAGCTCATTAACGAATAAGGAGAAAAGGAGGGGACCCAGGAATGAACCTTGAGGGACCCCGTCAGAGAGAGGTAGTGTGGGGAGCAGGTTTGACCATTACACATGAATTGTGAGTGATCAGTAAGGTAGTTAGTGAACCAGCTTGTGACTTTCTGAGAACAACCAAGGAGGGTGAGCTTGGAGGTAAGGAGAGCATGGTTAACCATGTCAAAAGCCTTTGAGAGGTTGACGAAGACAGCCCCAGTGGCTTTACCATTATCCATGTTAGAGAGAATGTGGTCAGTCAGAAGGGCAAGGGCAATGGCAGTGGAATGATTCTTGCGAAAGCCGTGCTGTTGGTTGCATAGAAGGGTGTATTTGCCTATGTACTCAGTGAGCTGATTGTGGACTGCTCTCTCGAGTAGTTTATGAGATGAGGGAGGATGGATATCGGATGGTAATTGTTGGAGGATTTGGGGTCACCAGATTTAAGAATGGGGATAACCTTAGCTATCTTCCATGGGTCAGGCATGGAGGAGGTGAAAAGGGCAAGGTTAAAGATGAAGGTGAGTGGCCTGGCAATCGCTGGAGAGATCAGCTTAAGGAAGACTGGAGATAGCCCATCAGATCCGGAGGAGCCATGGTTAGGTAGACTTTTATGTAGCTTCACTGTGTCGTGTATGGAGAAGGCTTTAAAATAGAATGGGGGTATTTGTGGGTGAGTGGCAAAGCTGGAGGAGGATGGCAGTGTATCAGGTATTAGGGCTGAGCTTTGAGGTTGAGCAGCTGGCAGCTTATTTAGGTACATGGATAAGTTGGTGAACTTATACTTGAAGACACTGGTCACATTGTGAGGGTCGGTCAGCAGCCCGTCCTGGGAGTTGAGATGTGGTTCAGGGTAGCTGGGGTGGGGGTTTAGGAGGGAGTTGATTGAGTCCCAGAATTTTCTAGGGTCTCCAAGGTTGGCCTTTTGCAGATTGCAGAAGTGGGTCTGTTTCAAAAATGTGGTCTTTTGTTTACATTTGTTCCTCATGTGCCTGTAAGCATCCCAGAGGACAGCAGAGGGGGTTGCTTTGAAAGTGGACCAGGCATGGTCTCTGGCCTTCATAAGGCTTAGAAGGTCTTTAGAGACCCAGCGCGACCACCCACCTCTGACCCGTCTGGTGGTGACAGGGAACTTTATTTATATAGCATAGAATAGCTATATATATAGCATAGAAACAAACTTTTACGGCAGAAAAAAACACTTGGCCCACCTAGTCTGCCCATTTCCCTACCTACTGGATAAACTGCAGATCCTAGTTAACCAACAGCCTATTTCTTCTACCCCCCACCAAGAATTGCCTTATGTCTGTCCCATACATTCTTGAATTCTCCCACAACCTCCTCAGGAAGGCGGATCCATGCGTCCACCACCTTCTCTGTGAAAAAATACTTCCTCACATTGCCCCTCGCATTGCCCCTGAGCTATCCTCCCTCTATCTTCAGATTGTGACCCCTTGTTCTTGCACATCTCTTTTTCTGAAAGATGCTACCCTCTTGGACTTTGTTGATTCCACTGAGGTACAAAATGTTTCTATCATGTCCCTGCTCTCCCTCCTTTTCTCAAGGGTATACATACTAAGCTCCTTTAGTCTCTCCTCATATGGCTTGTCTTGCAGACCCTGTACTATTTTAGTTGCCCTCCTCTGGACTGCCTCCATCCTGTCTATGTCCTTGCGGAGATGGGGTCTCCAGAACTGGATGCAGTACTACAGATGGAGTCTCACCAACTGTCTGTTCAGAGGGATAACAACTTCCTGTTTTCTGCTTTTTATGCATCTCCTTATACATCCCAGTATCACCCTAGCCCTCCCTACTGCCTTCTCACATTGCTTGCTAACCTTAAGGTCATCTGATATGATTACCCCCGGGTCCCTTTCCATTTTTGTTGTTGTTACTACCTCCCCCCCATTTGTACTCTTCCCCTGGGTTTTTGTTTCCCTAGTGCATTATTTTGCACTTCTTTGCATTGAATCCAACCTTGCCAAATCCCTTCTCATCCTTTCTACTCCCCCTTGTGTATCAACCCTGTTGCAGATCTTTGTGTCATCTGCAAAGAGGCATACTTTTCCTTCCAGTCCCTCTGCAATGTCACTTATAAAGACATTAAAAAGGACTGGACCCAGTACTGAACCCTGCGGTACCCCACTAGTAACCCCCCTTTCTTCAGAGTGGACTCCATTTACTATTACCTTCTGTATCCTTTTGTTCAGCTAGTGTTTCACCCAGGCTACCTCCTTGGGACCCACTCCCAGGCTGGCTAATTTGTTAATCTTTTGTGTGGGACTGTGTCAAATGCCTTGCTAAAGTCTAGGTAGACCATTTCCACAGCCCCTCCCTGGTCTACTACTTTGGTCACCCAGTCAAAGAAATCTATTAGATTCATCTGACATGACCTTCCTGCTGTGAATCAATGCTGCATTGGGTCCTGTGCCCCACTGACCTCTAGGTACTCAACAGTTCTTTCCTTCAAAAGTGATTCCATCATTTTCCCTACCACAGAGGTCAAACTGACAGATCTGTAGTTTCCAGCCTTTGTCTTGCTCCCACTTTGGTGAAGGGGAATCACATCCGCCCTCCTCCAGTTCTCAGGTACCACACCATCATCCCATGATTTGTTAAAAAGGGTAGTCAGTGGTGCCACTAGTTCTCCCCTTAATTCTTTTAGAATTCTGGGGTGAATTCCATCAGGCCCCATTGCTTTGTCCACCTTCAGTTTTAGGAGTTCTTTCAGAACCCTTTCTTCTGTGAAAGGAATGGGATCGACCCCCCCCCCCATCCAGAGTGCTTCTGATAATTGGATTAGGTACTTCCCCCTCCTCCTATTTTTGAATACTGAGCAGAAGTATTTGTTTAGTATTTTCACTGTCCCTCTTTGCCTGCCCACCGTCCAATCTTTTCAGCCTCACTATCCCTCCCTTTGTCTTTCTACGCTCCCTAATGTATCTATAAAAGGTTTTATTCCCCTTCTTAACCGAGCTGGCTATCTTTTTCTCAGTTTGGGCCTTTGCTGTTCTAACTGCCTTCCCTGCTTCCTTCTGCCTTAACTGGTACAGTTCTCTGTCCTGCTCCTTCTGTGTTTCCTTATACTTCCTATATGCTATCATTTTCTCCCTAACCTTCCCCGCCACCTCTTTTAAGAACCATAGTGGATCTTTCTTTCATTTTGATTTGAGACACCACAAGGATTTGCTTAATCAGATACCCCCACTCCCCTCCGTGTCTTATTGGATCTGAAACTGAATCCCAAACCTGATTTAATGTTCATGTAAACTGGATTGGGGGACCCGTCCAGGAAAATATCAGACTGGTTTGTTCACTATGCAGTGCCTGGTTTATATGTTGGTATTTGTTGTTTTTATCCTTGCTCTAGGATGACCTGAAGTTATAACGATCTGTAGGTCATGGCAGTTTTTTTTTCTTTTTTTGAAAAACAAAATTTAGTTGTTCCTGATTTCTTTGCATGTTCACTGGACTCATATTGTAATTGAGGGGCTCATGGCCCTACCCTTCCCCACATGGTGGGAAGGGGCCGTGAGACCTTTTGCTCATGAGTTTTAAAAATAAGCACCTGGGGCGGCCCTCCTTGGGGCAACTTCACTGGGATACTTAGAAGAGGGAACAAGTATGGTAATTCCTGCCTAGGCAGAACCTCCATCCCCTTGCCCCAGCTTGAGTGGACTTCTCCGTCTGGAGGACTACATCTCCTTCCTGCCCCACTGTGGGCCGGTTTGCTGTTGGGCGGCTTTTGCTGCTATGGGGTATATACCCCTTTCTCTCAGTGTTAGAATGTTAACGTCTCCTAGTTGGTTTGGAGCCTGTTTGTGTTACCATCTTAGTTTGGTTTATATACTCAGGATTTGGGTCTTCAGTTTCAATGTTCCTAATGTTCCCTTCCCCCCCCAAGGTTGACTGACAGTATAGCTCGACGGTAGAGAGCAGCATGAGAAGTAAAGAACCCTAAGTGTTGTTTTCTCGAGATTTGACAGTGTTTCCCTTAGATGCCACGTAATGTCATGGCATCCTTAAAAATTTGCTCTACTAATGTTAAAGGAATCAATAGCCCCAAAAAAGGATGAAGATCTTGCTTGAACTCAAACAGGTGAAGTGGGACATAGCTTGTCTTCAAGACCAGGTTATCCAGTTCAGAACATCTAAAACTAAAGAGGTCCTGGGTGGGTTCCATCCTTGTGGATTCCCATCCACAGGCTGAAAAGGTGGGCTCTGCTATTCTGATCCACCGTGGTCTGCCTCTCCAAATCCAGAAAGCTATTGTAGATGGCTCTGGTAGGTGGGTGGTCCTATTGGGCCTGTACAGTGGAAGGCAGCTCCACATCATTTCAGTGTATGCCCCCTCCACAGGTAAATTCTTCGGGTCCTTCTTCAAAGTCATTGCTGGCCTCCCGGAAGGTCAACTGGTCTGTGTCGGAGATTGGAATTGAGTAGAGGACTTATGACTAGATAAGAGCCCGGTGGTGGCAGGGGGTCTGAGGGCTTGTTCTAGGCTACTGAGAACCCTAAGATCAGAGGGTGGCTTAGTAGACCCCTGGCTCCTGCAAAACCACCTGAAGTTGGACTTCACTTTTTACTAAGCTGCATCCGGCTCATATTCCAGGTTGGACTGCTTTTACACTCAAAAGAGTCTAGCCCATTGTTTCAGGGACATGTAAATTCACCCTGTGACATTCTCTGATCATGCTATGATCTTGGCCTGTCTCAGGTGGGAGACCACGAGCAGGCCGGGACACTGGAGGTTTGATCCAGGGCTCATCCATGACAAAATATATGTAGAATCCACTAAAGAAGTGATAAAACATTACATCCAGGAAAATTTAGAGTGAGAAACGGCCTTAAAGTTCATATGGGATGGGATGAAGGCAGTGGTTAGGAGGCATACAATTGTTCACTCGTCCTATAAGAATAAACAGCACCAGACCACTATCAAAAAGGCCTCAGATCGAGTAGCCACAGTGGAACTAGAACATAAAGGCTCCAGGAAGAAGTCCCTCCTGCCGCAGCTGAAGGCAGCTAGGGATGAGTACAATACGCTAATGCAAAGGTGAACAGAAAATACCCTCAGATACACGGGGCAAAGATATTATGAGGGGGGGGAGAGCAGGTCGACTTCTAGCCCAATGCCTCCGCAAGCAGAAGGCTGATAGATATATCCCCTCAATTAAGTCAAATGATCCCTCCCTTTCATTGCTTACCCAACCCACAGAGATAGTTGCAGAATTTCAAAGATTTTACAGGGATTTATATACTGAAGAACGGGGACCGGGTCATGCCTCTGAGATTCAGGACTTCCTCGATAAAGTGGACTTGCCAAAACTGTCGGCTGAGCAAGGTAAAGATTTAGAGGTGGGTTTCTCTGAGGCTGAGATTACAATGGTGATAAAATTCCTTAAAACGGGCAAGGCACCCAGCCCAGATGGCTTCACAGCCGAGTTCTATAAATGTTTTGTGGCTGACCTGGCCCCTCCATGGTGCAGGAGTTTGGGGTGACCCCTGATTCCTGGGGTGAGGCTCTAGTGACAGTGTTGCCAAAACCAGTGAAGGACCTCCCTTTGCGCTAATTTCAGACCAATTTCCTTGTTGAACCAGGATGCGAAGATCTTTGCCAAGACCATTGGCTCCTGCCTCCAGGGAGTCATCCCCTCTTTAGTTCACCCCAATCAGACTGGATTCATTCCAGGAAGGCATACCCAAGACAACATTTGCCTTCTCTTAAACGCCCCCTCTTCCCCATCCTCTCCTTTAATCAAGACCCTTCAAGCGGTGGCATCCTTAGACACAGAGAAGGCCTTTGACTGGCTGGACTGGGCCTATTTGGACCAAACCCTGATTAAATTTGGAATCGGGGAGAGGTTCAGAGGATGGATTAATAACCTGTACAAGGAACCAAGGGCAAAAATTAAGGCAACTGGGGTCACCACCCCCTTTTTCAAAATAGGTAGGGCTACTAGACAGGAATGCCCACTCTCTCCCCTCCTTTTTGCCTTAAATATGGAGCCCTTGGTGGCAGCCCTCAGGCAATCCCCATTCTTTGAGGGCATTAAGGTAGGTGATACAGAACTCAGGGTCTCTCTATACGCCGATGATATTCTGCTGTATGTGTTGGATCCGGTACAAGCTCTGCCTAAGATTTTTGATCTATTGAGGACATTTGGGCAGTCTCCGGGTACAAGGTTAATGAATCAAAAATGGAGATCTTTCCAGTGGGCCATACCGTGGGGCTGCCTCTACCAGATTTGGGACATTTTAAATGGGCGAGAACTGGGTTCAGATACCTTGAGGTGTGGATCTCGAGGGACCCAGTACTGAACCCTGCGGTATTCCACTAGTAACCCCCCTTTCTTCAGAGTGGACTCCGTTTACCTTACCGTTTAACCTTCTGTATCCTTTTGTTCAGCTAGTGTTTCACCCAGGCTACCTCCTTGGGACCCACTCCCAGGCTGGCTAATTTGTTAATCTTTTGTGTGGGACTGTGTCAAATGCCTTGCTAAAGTCTAGGTAGACCATTTCCAAAGCCCCTCCCTGGTCTACTACTTTGGTCACCCAGTCAAAAAAATCTATTAGATTCATCTGACATGACCTTCCTGCTGTGAATCAATGCTGCATTGGGTCCTGTGCCCCACTGGCCTCTAGGTACTTAACAGTTCTTTCCTTCAAAAGTGATTTCATCATTTTCCTTACCACAGAGGTCAAACTGACAGGTCTGTAGTTTCCTGCCTCTGTCTTGCTCCCACTTTGGTGAAGGGGAATCACATCCGCCCTCCTCCAGTCCTCAGGTACCACACCACCCCCCCAACCATGATTTGCTAAAAAGGGTAATCAGTGGTGCCACTAGTTCTCCCCTTAATTCTTTTAGAATTCTGGGGTGAATCCCATCAGGCCCCATTGCTTTGTCCACCTTCAGTTTTAGGAGTTCTTTCAGAACCCTTTCTTCTGTGAAAGGAATGGGATCGAACCCCCCCCCCATCCAGAGTGCTTCTGATAATTGGATTAGGTACTTCCCCCTCCTCCTATTTTTGAATACTGAGCAGAAGTATTCATTTAGTATTTTCACTGTCCCTCTTTGCCTGCCCACCATCCAATCTTTTCAGCCTCACTATCCCTCCCTTTGTCTTTCTATGCTCCCTAATGTACCTATAAAAGGTTTTATTCCTCTTCTTAACCGAGCTGGCTATCTTTTTCTCAGTTTGGGCTTTTACTGTTCTAACTGCCTTCCCTGCTTCCTTCTGCCTTAACTGGTACAGTTCTCTGTCCTGCTCCTTCTGTGTTTCCTTATACTTCCTAAATGCTATCATTTTCTCCCTAACTTTCCCAGCCACCTGTTTTGAGAACCATAGTGGCTCTTTCTTTCATTTTGATTTGTTTATTTGCTTCACACAAAGGCTTGTTGCCTCTGTGATGGCAGTTTTGATATTTTCCCATTGTTGCTCCACCCCTCCTTCTTGCCTGTTTACTAATGCTTTTCTAAGGCACTCTGTCATTTTGACAAAGTCAGCCCTACTGAAGTCCAGTACCATCACTTTTGTATGGCTTGACTCTGCAGCTGAGTTTATCGTGAACCACACTGTTTGGTGGTCACTTGTTCCCAGATGGCTACCCACTTCTAGATCTGATATCCTTTCACTGTCCCCATTTGAGAATACGAGGTCTAAGATTGCGCCCTCTCGAGTGGGTTCCAACACTAGCTGTCTGAGGCATGTCCCTGTAGGGCATCAAGAATGGCCCTGCTGTTGGATGTGGTTGCAGCAAAGGTGCTTCAGTTAACATCTGCCATGTTAAGGTCCCCCATCAGCAATATCTCCCCTTTCTCTGCCATCCTGAGGTTGCCTTCTATCATATCCTTGTCCATTCCCTCCCCCTAACATGGGGGTCTGTATACAACCACTGTGCAAATTGTGGTGCCATTTCCAGTCTCTAAGGTGACCCACAGTGCCTCCTCTCCTTCCTGTTTACTCTTTTTATCTATTGCTTTTATCCCTTCCCTTACATAGAGAGCTACTCCTCCCTCTCTTCTACCCTCCCTGTCTCTCCTGTAAACTGTGTATCCTGGTATGTTAATATCCCAGTCATGGTTCTCTGTGTACCATGTTTCTGTGACTGCTACAATAGCCAGGCATCCCTCTTCCTTCAAGGCCACCAGTTCAGGGAGCTTGTTGCCCAGACTATGGGCATTGGTACTCATTTGGCCTTATTCCTTTTTGTCCCATCCCTTTCCTTACTGCCTTTGTCATTTTTTCCATTTACCCCTGCCCTTCTCCTTATCGACATCTCTATCTTGGTGTTTACCTCGCTAACTACCCTGATTTTTGTTTTGGGGGGAGCTAAGATTTCCCTGCTCCTTTCCAGTGCCTCCCCCCTTGGCTAGTTTTGAATGCTTACCAATGAAGTATTTAAACCTATCACCTAGGATCCTGGTTCCCCTCCTGGACAGATGCAGACCATCACGCCAGTATAGGCCTGCATCACTGCAGGTGGACCCCCAGTTCCCAGTGAAGCCAAACCCTGAGCTCTGCACCAGTTTTTCAACCACTGATTGAATCCCATGGCGTGCAGCACCCTAGCCTCACCCATGCCATAGACAGGCAGCACCTCCGAGAAGGGTAGCGCCCCTTCCCTGAGGCTTGGGGCTCTTAACAATATTTAAAACCAATCCATATGTAGCTCATAACAAACTTCAGAAAATAATGCAGAGATCCAGAGTAGATTCTATCATTCATTAAAAATAATGATCGCCAAATGGCAATCAGTTCAGTTTTCAATCTTCAGCTGAGGGCAAACGCCTGATTAAATAGGATGTTTTTAATCCTTTTTTTAAAGGTATCCACCAAGGGTGCCTCCCTTAGATGTCTCAGCAAAGCATTCCACAGGGTCAATGTGGCAAATGAGAAGGCACTTTTTCCCGAATGCCGCAGACTGGATCTGGGAACAACAAGGAGGCAACCCTCGGAGGAATGGAGAGCCCAAGATGGGCGAGGAGGAACCAGGAGGTCTTGCAGGTAGGCTGGTTCACCCTCTCACCCCGTGCAGGGCTTTATAGGTCAGTAATCCAACCTTGAAGGCAATCCTCCACTCTGCTGTATTCAGTTTGTATCCAGAGACACTGCCAGATTTCTATATAACGTCCAGGGCCAGTGGAATAGATGAGGCTAGGTTCATCAGAACCAATAGAACATCACTGGTATAGGCCAACAATTTGTGTTCCATGCCTGCTGTTATTAGGGAGGCCATAAGTGGGGTGCCACAGGGATCTGTCCTGGGACTGGACTTCTTCAGTATGTCCATTAGTGACATTGAAGAAGGAATCCAGGGCAAACTGTGTCTCTTAGCAGATGTGACAAAGCTCTGTGGGAGGGTGGACAGCAACAAGAGAATTAGGAAAATGCAGAGTGATCTGCATTGACTGCAGATGTGATCTTAGATTTGGTAGTTGAAATTCAGTGCCAAGTGCGGAGTGATGCAGCTAGGGAATAAGAACCTCAGAACAGGCTACTGTTGGGAGAGGTTAAACAAAGTACTATGACTAAGGAAAGGGACCAAGAAGTCCTCATTAGTGACACACTCAAGCAATTGAATCACTGCAGTAAGGCTATTAGTAAGGCAAATAAAGTGTTGTGTTGTATTGGGAGGGGTATAGATAGTAGAAGCAAAGAGGTAATATTACCTCTTTATAGGCAAATGGTAAGGCTGCTCCTAAAGTACTGCACCCAGTTCTGGACTCCTCACCTTAGGAAAGATAAGGACAGGCTAGTAGCAGTGCAAGAAAGGGTGACCAGGATTTACAAGGCCAGCAGGGCAGATCTTACAAGGAGTAGAGCGAGACACTAAACATGTACTCGCTTGAGACCCGAAGGAAGAGTGGTGATATGATGGAGACCTTCAGATTTCTGAAAGAAATAAACAAGGTGGACTGTGAGAAGATACTTAGCATAAGCACAAATTCAATGTCACAAGGGTATGAGTGGAAAGTGAAAGGGAGAAAGTTTTTTAAGAGGAATGTGAGGAAGTATTACTTTACTGAGAGGGTAGTAGAACCTTGGAACAGTCTGCCAGCCAAGGTGGTGGGGGCCGAAACCAAAAACAGTTTCAAGTACGGCTGGGACAGACTAACTGCATTTGTGGCTACGCAGGGTAACAGTAGCAGAGTAGGGAATATGGGAGAGGATGGGGAGTGTAAGTACCCTGGATGGCGATTCTCTCCCAGGAATGGGTAAGGAACCATGCGCAGACTGGATAGACCATTGGTCTTTTTCTGCCGACATTGTCTACGTTTTTCTATTAAAAGCATTCTGTGACTTGTACAGTGCACTCAACCTTTTATGGATAGGGTGCTATATAACAGAAAATGCTTTGCCTTGCCTAAAAGAAGTTATTTCTGTGGCCACCCAGTGGCCTGGCAATGGCATCACTTGGTACTTCCAGGTGACCTGTGTTCAGGAGGAGATCTGCGAACCTGTACTTGGTCGGCCATCTCTGAGGAAAAGTGCTTCCTATCATGGTGTACCCCAGCTTGTGGTTGGTATAGCGCCACAGTCTGCTGCCTCAGTGGCCTCTTGTGGTGGTCCAGAGAATTTGCTCCCTTCATAAAAGGAATGTATTCTCATTGCACTAGGCCAGCAGTGGTGCTTTGCATGATGATGCGGAGAAGGAAGATTCAGAGGACACCCAGTAGCTTGTACATTGTATCTTTCAGCACCAACACTACAGGAGTGAACCCCTTCCTGATGATACTGTGCTGTGGCACATTCAGTCCCCATCTGGCATGCCTCCTCCCAACCAGATGTGAGCCAAGCTGAAGAGCTAGGATTACCTGTGGTTTGTTCAAATATGTCTAAAGATTTACTGGAATGTGTCCAGGGGTCACGTTTAACTTTTTTTTGCACTGGCCCAACTGGGAAAGTGGTATCAATTTGCACTGGCCCCCCAAGATTTACACTGGCCCCAAGTTATAATGGTGATTACAGGGGAGAGGGAAGGGCTTTGTCTCCTCACCTCTTTCCAGTTACTCCCTGTTTTCCAGTCGTACCCCCCTCCCTCTCCTCATAAGTTCTTCTAGGTCTCCAATGGCAACCCCAACTCTCCAGAGCATCCCAACCCCACACTAGTCCCTGATGGTGACTGAAACAAACCCTCTACTCACCTTGTTGTCAGGCCACTATCTGGCTCTCACAACTAAGGTAAAAAAAATATATCTTCCCCACGCATCTTGGCTCTACCACCCTTCCTCCCTATGTCTCCTTAGCAAGTAACCAAAAGTTTGAAAGTATGTAAATAAAATCTTTAATAAAGCATGCCACCTATAGTAACTTAACAGTCTCAATGCAGGCCCAAAATGCCAGCACTCTCTCCCTTTAGTGCTTTACGGTAACGAGAGAGAGAGAGAGAGAGAGAGAATGCTGGCATTTGGGTCCTCGGATGAGACTCTTAAGAAGATACTATCAGCAGTGTGGGGTCTTAAGTTTTATTTGCATACTGAACTTTAGTGATTGACTAAGTGGATAGGGTGGGGAGGGTTGTGGGGCTGGGACGGATGGGGGGGCTTTATTTTATTTATTTTACACTAGCCCCATCAGGCAAGTCAGGAGGGAAATCACAGTGGCCCAAGGCAGCTTGCACTATGCTCCAGGCCAGTAAATTAATGTTAGGCGTGAACCCTGATGTCTCTGGCTACCACTGTAGCCTGTAGGTCAGCTGGGGCAGGGCCTGCAGGTCAATGGTGGCAGTCTGAGGTCTAGTCGGACATGGGGGAACCAGTTTGATTTTTTTTCTTTTCTTTTTTTATTACTTTTCACAGGTATTTGTAGTGTTCTGATATTGATTAATTAATTTTGGAACTTTTTTAAAATTTTTCTTCATTCAGGCAGAGGGTATACAAAAACATCACAATAGATACAGTTTCAAAAAATACAGTATACTGTACACCACCCCACTTTATGAGCTCTTCTGATGAGGATGATTCTGCATGTTTACTGGTCCATTTGTGAGTCCCTCATACGGTGATTAAAATAGCAGAGAGCTCTGCTAAGTTTACAGCATATATTAAAAATGAACTATAACAGTACAGCATAACTGATCGTTACCACCAGAGTGTATTTTGTTTATTCTTGGACCCCTGTGAAGAGTGTGGGTATAAAGGGGCAGGAGTTTATAGGCTGTATAAAAAGACTGGTCTACTTAAATGCCTATCTATGCTCCCCTGTTTAGAGCTTCCAGCCTACACCAATTTCTGCCCAAAGGCCACTTACTTTTCTGAAGTGAGCATCAGTGTTACCGTCAGCTTCTCCATCCTATTAAGCACCTCAACCCTGTTTATCTAGGTCGACATTGTGGGTGCAGCAGCTTGCGACCACTGGTCTGTAATCCATTTCAAGGCTAACATGCCCAAAGCCTGAAAAAAGTGATGCTGTGCATGATTCCCCAGCCGTGGCACAGTCAGGAACCCTCAGTACCAGTTACTCAAATGTGAATGGAACAGGGCATCCCTCAGTCTCTGAAGAACTCCCAGTATCTTCTGCCAGTACTACTGAAGACCTGGCAAGCCAAAAAAATGTGGAAGTGCAAGCCCACTTACCTCCACCCCTCTAGCATTGATTTGTATTCCCATTGAGGAAATTATACGAGTGTGTGTCGGAACCAGACCATACACTTCCATCGACATTCTCACCAGCTGCTGAGGCTGTGATTTTCCAATCTTACCTCTTTAGTGGTCTCCTCCCAGTACACTGAAATTGCTGTTCCTGACTCCCCCTCCCACTGTTCTCATATTTTCTATAACTCTGGGTATTTGTCTCCCAATAAAACTTGATAGCCTCTACTGATTGTGCTACCTCTACTGATTGTGCTACCTTTTCCTGTGAGCATTGCCGCACAGTTGAAGCTTTCTAAAGCTGTGAGTTCCCGTCCTACCTGGCATAATAAGTTATATGAGGTCAGGTGGTGCCTGATCTGTAGATATCACCTATAATTCTTGCCTTGCTAGGCTATACTTTTGCTGCAACTCTGCAAAGTGTACGCACTGCGAGTTCTGCATAAAATATGAACATACGAAAATTGCCAGCAGGAAAAGGTCTTAGTGGTTCATCAAGTCTGCATGATTGTGCAACCTAGTCTCTTACTGTAGCTGACCCACCCTCCAAGAGTGATCCTCCCTATCCCCCTCCACTCCCATTGCCACTCTCATTTTATCTGCCCCCCCCTTCAATGCCCCACTCTATCTAAAGATACCACCTCCTCAGGCTGTTCATTCCACTTTGGCACCACCCTTTCCGTGAAAAAGTGCCTTCTCATTCCTTTTTTAAATCTACCCCTACAGGTATCAGACTGTCTACCCCAGTGGTCCTCTCCCTTTTTAAACTGAAAATGCCCTCCACTTCAACCCTGTTTATACCCTTTAGATACTTAAAGGTTTCTATCATATCCCCCCCCTTTCCCTTTTTCTTCCAAGGAATACATATTAAGCTCATTTAACCTCTCATCATATGGTTTATCTCCCATGCCCTGAATCATCTTAATCACCCTACACTGGACCTCCTCAAGTAGCTTTATGTCCTTCTTCAAATAAGGGCACCAGAACTGCACACAGTACTCCTAGTGTGGTCTAACCAAAGACCTGTACAAGGGCAGAATGAGTCCTCTCTCCTGGAGGCAATTCCCCTGGAGATGCATCCCGACATTTTGTTTGCTTTGGTTGCTGCTTTATGAAACTGCATAGTGTTTCATATCACGCCTGACTATCACCCCATATCCTTTTTTTCCTTTGAGCTGGACACCTGTACCTTCCCTCAGCCGGTAGATGGCCCCTGGGTTCCTAGCTCCCAGGTCAGGATCAAGTTTAACATTGTTTTACTAACTCAAAACTTAGTGCAATTGACCAGGGCTAGAGCAGCTAACTCTCTACTTGTCTGTCTTAACTAGTGCAGGTTTTCCATTGCTGTTAGTAAAGTTAAGAAAGTTCCCTACTTTAGCAAGCTGTAGTTCTCATGCTAACTTCTGTCAGTGTTCCAGATGGCCTGGTGTGATTAAAAGTTCATTATACAATGGGGTAAATCCAAATGCCCAATCTCTGAAATTTGATTGGTTGTCTGGCACCTTTTCATAGAAACATAGAAACATAGAAGTTGATGGCAGATAAGGACCACAAG
Organism: Neoceratodus forsteri; assembly: GCA_016271365.2. Lineage (NCBI taxonomy): Eukaryota > Metazoa > Chordata > Ceratodontiformes > Ceratodontidae > Neoceratodus > Neoceratodus forsteri. Next base: position 804,156,617 of record CM028137.1, read on the forward strand.
GCCCATCCAGTCTGCCCATTTCTTTTTCTACCTTATAAATGTGCCATTGGCCTTTGCTCTGTCAATGGTCTATCTATTCATACTCATCTGTATTGCTCCCTTATGCATATCCCATGCCTGTTTGAAGCCCTGCACTGTATTCATAGCCACCACTTCCTAAGGTAGGCCATTCCATGCATCCACCACTCTTTCTGCGAAAAATAATTTTCTCACATTCCCCCTTAATCGGCCTCCCTCTAATCTCATGCTGTGTCCTCTTGTCCTGCTATCACCTCTCTCCCTCCTTTGCTCAAGGGTATACATATTGAGCTCCATTAATCTGTCTTCGTATGTCTTCTGATGCAGTCCCTGTACCATTTTGGTTGCCCTTCTCTGGACTGCCTCAATTTGGTTAATGTCCTTGTGAAGGTGTGGCCTCCAGTACTGCATGCAGTACTCCAGATGGGGCCTAACCAGTGTCTTATAAAGAGGGATTATTACCTCCCTCTTACGACTTGTGATACCCCTACTAATACACCCTAACATCCCCCTAGACTTACCTACTGCTTTAGAGGTCTGCTTGGATGATTTCAGGTCATCGGTGATGATGATGCCCAAGTCTCTTTCTTCCTTTGTGACTGCCAGCAACTCCCCTCCCAGCTTATAGGTGACTTCAGGATTTTTCTTCCCTATGTGCATGATATTGCACTTCTTTGCATTAAATCCCAGTTGCCACTCTTCTGACCATTTTGCTAGTTTATCCAGATCTCTTCTCATTCTGCCCACCCCATCTGGATCATCTACTCTGTTGCAGATCTTGGTGTCATCTGCAAACAGACAAGCCTTACCCTCTAGTCCATCTGTAGTGTCACTAATGAAGATATTGAAGAGGACTGGCCCCAGGACTGATCCCTGAGGTATCCCACTTGTGACTTGCATCTCTTCTGACTGTAAACCATTTACCACCACTCTCTGTTTTCTGCCCATCAACCAGCTTGCCACCCAGTTGACCAACTTCTGACCCACCCTGAGCCTACCCAGCTTATTTATCAATCTTCTATGTGGAACAGTGTTGAAAGCTTTGCTGAAGTCAAGGTAGGCAACATCAACTGCTCCCCCTAGGTCCACCACTCTGGTTACCCAGTCAAAGAAATCTATGAGATTAGTTTGACAGGACCTTCCTTTTGTAAACCCATGCTGTCTTGGATCCTGTGCCTCTATGGATTCCAGGTGTTGCACTATCCTTTCTTTAAGGAGTGCCTCCATAATCTTGCCCATTACTGAGGTAAGACTGACTGGTCTGTAGTTCTCTGCCTCCTCCCTGCTACCACTCTTGTGGAGCGGGATCACATGAGCCCCTCTCCAGTCTTCTGGGACCTCTCCTGTGCTCAGAGACTCACTAAACAGTTCTGCTAATGGCTCTGCTAGTTCCACCCTTAGCTTCTTAAGTATCCTGGGATGCATGCCATCAGGTCCCATTGCCTTGTCCACCCTGAGCTTAGCGAGCTCTTGTAGGACCCTTTCTTTTGTGAAGGATGTAGTGGTCACCTCCTTCCCCCCCCCCCATGTCCATGGTGCTGAGCTGTGGGCCCTGCCCTACCTTCTCTTCAGTAAATACTGAGCAAAAGTATCTATTTTGGATGGATGCTTTTACGGGATCCTCCTCCTCACACGCCCCCTTTTCTCCTTTGAGCTTAGCGATACCCCCTCTGGACTTTCTCCTTTCACTAACGTATCTATAGAAAGTCTTGTCACCTTCTTTTACTGTTCGTGCTAGTGTTTCCTCAGTTTGGGAGTTTGCCTGCCTTATTGCCTTCCCTGCTTCCCTTAGGGCAGTTTGGTATGCCTCCCTATCCTCATCCGCTGTTTTCCCTTATATTTCCTGAAGGCCAGCCTTTTGGCTCTGACCTTTTCTGCTACTGTATTTGAGAACCAAAGTGGTTTCCTTCTTCTTTTGCACTTCCTTTTCTGTCTAACACAATGGGATGTTGCTTCAAGTATTGCATCCTTAATGCTTGCCCACTTTGCCTGTACCCCCTCACCTGTGTTTCTTTTTGCCAGGGCTAGCTTAACTCTGTTGGCCATCTTATCAAAGTCAGCTCCTCTGAAGTCCCATATTTATGCCTTGGAGTGGGATGATTTAGATGTAGTGGCCAAATTGAACCATACCATGTGATAGTCACTGGCCCCCAGGTGACCTTCTACCTGGAGATCTGTGATCACTTCCCTGTTAGTCAGTACTAGATCTAGGATAGCCCTGTCTCTTATGGGTTGTTGTACCAGTTGTTTGAGGCCCTCCCCCTGCAGGGAATCCACCATGTGTCTAGTTCTGGCAGATGTTCCTGCTGGTATTGACCAATCTGTATCCGGCATGTTGAAGTCTCCCATTATCAGAACCTCCCCTTTAGCTGTCATGTTTTGTATATCTTCTAACAGTAATGTGTCTATGTCCTCCCCCTGGTCTGGGGCCTGTAGACAACCCCAGTTCTTATGGCTGTCCCATTTCCTGTTTCCAGGGTGACCCACAGTTCTTCTGGCTCCTTACGTGTATTCTGAATTTCTGTAGCTTTGGTATTTTCATTGACATACAGGGCCACTCCACCCCCCCTTTTTGCACCTCGGTCTCTTCTGAACAGTACACAGCCAGGTACTGAAGTCTCCCAAGTGTGGTTACTGGTAAACCATGTCTCACTAACTGCTACTATGTCCAGTTTAGCCTCTGACATTATTGCCTGCAGGTCTGGGATCTTATTTCCCAAGCTGTGAGCATTTGTGTACATGATTTTCCATTGGCCAGATTTCGGTGTGTTAGTTGTTGGGTGAGGTTTGACATTTCCCCTGTGTGTCGTATGGGGAGACGGACCTTTTTTCTTACCTGGTGATGCAAATGAACTGCAAACATACAGAATCTTTGTTTGACCACTAGCTGAGGGGGGAGTGGTGTTCTTCCCATTCGATGTATGGGGTGCTGCACCCCTCTCCCCATTTGCTAGTTTAAATATTCTGCAAAGATCTCAAACTTCTGCCCCAATGCACTGACTCCCTCCTTAGTCAGATGCAGTCTATCAAATTTAAAGAACTTTCACTCCCAGAACTGTTGCCAGTTCCCTACAAATCTGTGCCCTTTTTCCTGGCACCAGCCCTTGAGCCACATGTTTATCTCCCCTATCTCCCCTTCTCTGACCTCCTGTCCATCTGCCCCCCTCTCCCAGACTGGCAGGATCTAAGAGAAGATGTTGGATGAAATAGATGATAGTTTGTCACCCAGCCTGATCAAGTGTTCCTTGGTCTCCACAACTGACCAGCTGGTGAGATCATTAGTCCCTATGTGTACCAGGGTGTCAATGGTTTCTCCTGCTTTCTGAACAATTTTAGCAATGCGGTCAGTGTCTCTCCACACTGATGTACCTGGGAGACATCTGACCATTACCCCTGGCTGGAGATGGGTATCAACTCACTGAATCATGGAGTCTCCTATGATCAGAAGTTTTTTGGATTTCCTTTTTGCTTTTTTTGTTTTGGTTCCTGATTTGGGTGAGTTTTGTTGTGCTAGCTCCTGTGCTGCAGTGTTCTGCTCTGCAGTGTCCTCTGCCCCTTTGTTTGATTTCGGAGATAGAGGCAGATACTTGTTTGTAGTGTTTATATGTTTTTTGGAGGTAATATGTTGGAGAGCACAGAGTGATGGGGCACCCTATTTGCCCCTCGTAACCACCTGCCAACCTCCTGGACCAACTACCCTCTGCGATCGAGGTTCTTCTGTTGGATGTTGGGGAAATTGCGGGTGGTTCTTATAATGTATTTCCTCTTGAATATGAAATTTGAGGCACACAGTCTCTGCCCATGCTGCCCGGAGCTGAGCCCTAAGATCTCCAATGGCCCAGCATGTAGGACAGTGTCCTAAATCCTGTAAGACTGTCCTTCTGAAAAGTGTTCCACAGAACCTGCAGTTAATGATATCCATTCCAGATAAGTTGCTGGGTTTATAACCTGGTCAGAGTAATTAGAAGGAAGATAATGCAAGTAATGGTTTGATTTTGTGTTTTGTTTTCATATAACTTGTTATAACAAGTTAATATGCCTAAAATGTACCCTTATGTAACTATTACTGTGCTACCCAATGTATATCTTGTTTTGCTCCTGTACACCTATATTATGTCTGTGCATTTCTGCATATTGTAACCAATGTCCTGTGCTCTCCCCGGGTCATGCCTGAAAATAGGCAGGTCTGTTGCCTAGCACACTTACGCGGTTACCAAAAGCTAATAAATAAATAAATAAATAAATTATTAGTGCCCCTGTAAATGAGCTCACCTTGTGTGTGCCCCATTGATCTGCCCCTTCTTGCTTTGCCACAGGAAATGTCACAACTGTGGTACACTATAAAAGGAGTGTAGTGTGGGGTGGTTGGGGATGGGGGTGGGTGGCTGGGCCCTTTCCCTGCCAAAAAAAAGAACCATGGATGAAAGAACAAGGAGGTAAGAGCAGAAACAATCAGTCAACAACAAATGCAGTAACCCTGAAAGCTTATCCTAATGTTAGATAAAACTGTAAAACCTGTAAAGCACCACCTGCAATAATTTCAGAGAAGATATACCCTGTAAGAAACACTTTGCTACAGAGAAAAATAAAGCAGTAACAGAAGATATACCTTGCAAAAGACAATTTGAATCAGAAGATTACAGCAGTAATCTGTTAGCACACACCTGTAGGCACACCCTGTAATATTGCAACAGAAGATATACCCAACAACAACAATTTGAATCAGAGAAAAATAAAGCAATGAAATGTTAGCAACAAACAGTAGCAATCCCTGTGAGTACAAAATAAAAATAACAAAAAAACAGTAAATCTACTTAGCCAAAAGAAGTCTTAATCCTTTTCCCTTGCTCTGGCAAGGTTATCTGCTCTGCTCTGTCCTTTCAAGCAATCTTAGAAGGAAAGAGCTCAGGTGAAGCTAGGTGCCTTGGCCAGCAAACCAAGTCTTCTACCTGCCCTTCTATCAGAATGATAAATCCTCCACTGTACCCACCGGAAAAGGTGCCAGCTACCAGTGAGCCGCAACAGAAACCTCCTCTGAAATCACTCCAACAAAGCCAGGACTGGAAAAACACAGCGATGATTGGACGGCGAGATTGGCTCAACCTGCAGCTAATACGCACACAGAGCACTCCTACAGTAGCAAAGTGAGTGGCGAATTTTTAAAACAACTAAAACCAAATACACATCACAGATTCACAACAACACTCCCTTTTATATCGGGTTTTACACCCTTTACCTTCTTTTTCACTGTTGCGAAAAGTTAGTCAAATTATTTACTGTTACTCTAGCAAGAAGAACTCTCCGAGCGGCTCATGTTAGTACTGGAAGCACGGGCGAGACAACCAGAGCGGTAGTGTGTGATGCTGTACTCAGTCAGCGATGTCAGTGACAACACACTCATCAAACAGCAACCTAGCATAGATGGAAAATGAGCAGCATTTTTTAATATATTTTTTTTGTCTGCACAAGCATGAGAGAGAGACACAGCTCCTCACATCTGGATTGCCTTACTCTCCCTACCCACTTCACAGTGGACTATTTAAACTAGCGAGGAAGGATATTTTATTAAAAATCAATAACAAATATGTATAAATTTACATTTCTTTTCATGTTGTCTAAAACAAATAAAGCTAAACATTGCATAATAGCAATATACCATTCCAGGGTATGGGTATATGGGTGAATTTACCACTTCTGGTGTGGTTGTCACTCTGTCTGCAGCCTCATGACTGAACCACACCAGGCGTGGTAAATCCACCCATATACCCATATCCTGTCATGGTATATTGCTTAATTAACAGCTACAGTTATCTGGCAGTTCAAAAGGGGATACCACACAAGACTCGGTGTGAGTCATCACTCCACTTTTAGGATTTTCAGCTAGTGTCCAGACTGTGATCAAGGGTAGAGTGCTAAGTCACTAGCTTCCAGTTTTCTGAATGTGTCTCTGACAATTAGTCCCACATTATTAAGACCCCAGTGCCCCTCATTTTCCTTCATTTTGAGAGTCTGTATCCACAATTCCATTGACAAAATGCTAAGAGGTATACAGGGTCTGCCCTGCAGGTTGTGGGTTTTGTCCGAACCTCATCAGAGCTGCTCCATCTCCCTTCCAAATCTCTCAGCTCTGTACTTTTCCTGGACACCACTGCAGACCAGACTCTGAAATGACCATCCATAGATACATAGCTGCCATTACTGGCAAGTGTAGGGGTCCCCAGCTCTTCTAAAAGGATGATGCCAGCCAACACCATCCATGCAGTCCCACCCTTATGTCTGCTTGCGCGCGCAGAACACAAGAAACATACTGAGGTAACTAGAGCAGTGCAGAGGTGTGGCAGTGTTTGGTCAATGCAGCCCACACTTTTAGGGGCTTGTCCCATGACCACAAATCAACAGGGAACCTGCCAATAATGGCAGTTTCAGAGCGAGTGCCGGACATCAAAGAAATCTGCTGCTGCAATTACAGACAGTTTTGTCATTGCAGCGGCAGATCTCTTCCCTCTCTCCAGTCCCAACTAGGAAAATTTCAGCCATGCACATTACAGTGCACAGTGATGCGCATGGCTGGAATTATGAGCAGCTCAATTGCTCAATGTCTTTCCTGGTGAGCCTGCTGCCATAATTGGGGCTCCTGCCACCCACCCACCACATATTCTCTCTAAAGCTGACTTTGGGGTGCCCACTCCCATGTCAGCATGCCCCCCTGGCTGAACACATACTTTGCTGACAACATGGTACCCAGACCCCTTGTCAGCATCCCCCCAACTATTGTGGCACACTGGGAGCCTGCCCCAGTGTGCCAAATTAATAATGTTTTTTCTGACACTGGGATGCCCACACCCAGTGTCAGATGTGCCCCCAAGGCCCCCCTTTTTTTTGGATGACCTCAGGGTGCCTAATCCCCAAGACGGCATCGATCCTCCTCCCCTCCACTAGTCTGGCACACTGGGAGCCCACCTCAGTGTGACGATCCATTTTGTTTTCACCTGTAAAAAAACAAAAGTCCCATGATGCATTTTGTTTGTTAAACCTGAAAAAAATTACCCTCGTCACTCCTGCTGGCCCCTCCCCCAACCCGCACCCTCCCTCTGCGCAACCCACCTCCCTGCACCCCCACTCACCCATACTTACCTTCAGAGGTCTGGAGTAGTGATCTTGTGTGGACCGGGAACACGTCTACACTCTTCAATGACCAACTGGGAACTGAAGACGATTGCGGTAAGCCCTATACTGGCAATCAATGGGGTTTCAACTTAGGTTGATATCTCAGTCATTTTGTGGAGTTTTGGCCCCAAATTTTCAACATGGGGTTCTTGGGACCCGACCTCATGAGCACTAACACTGTCATTTCATTTCTCAGTCCTGAAAGGTGATTTTGCAGTAGCTGTGTGGAATCACCTTTTGGAACCGACTAATGATACGATACTGCCATGTTTCATGAGGTAGGGTCCCAAAAAGTCTATGTTACAAGTTTGGTGAAAAAACTCACAAAAATGACTGTGTTACGAGTGTGCTTTGCGCAGTTTCTATGTATGCATGTAACTTTGCCAATTTTCAATATTTTCACTCCAAACTTCCAACATTGCCATTTTTTCACACCTCCTTATGAACAGTACAGCTGTCATTTTTTACATCCTTCCCAAAATGTTTTTCCCACCTGTGGCACAGAATGGCACAGTCACTGTGTATAAAACTTGTGGGATAGAGTAATGAAATCACAGTGCCACTGTTCATGAGGGGAAGGTCCCAAAAAGACCATATTGAAAATTTGGTGAACAAATTCCAAAAAATGACTGCATTACGAGCATGCGTTATGCAATTTCTATGCATCCTTGGAACTTTGCCACTTTTTCATATTTTCACTCCAGATTTTCAACATTGCTGTTTTATCACACCTCCTCATGAACAGTATAGATGTAATTTTTTGCATCCTGCCCAAAATGTCTTTTTGTAGCTGTTGCCCTGAATGGCGCATTCGCTCTACAAAATCCACTTTCGGGACTGAGTAACGAAATTATTGTCCAACTGTTCATGAGGTGGGGTCCCAAAAAAACACATGTTGAAAATGTAGAGTGAAAATACCAACAAATGTCTGGGGCATTAGGGTTTCCAACCATAATGTCCCACCCTGTACAGACTGACAGGCGCCGGGGATATGGCTTGAGGTCATCAGCCGTAATGCTCACACCATTCCACCCCCACCCTGCAGCCACTGACTGGCATTGAGGTGTGCCTTGGGGTTTTTGGCCCTAACATTTACCCCATTCTCCTATACTGGACCCATCTCTGCTTATTTCCTTATGGAATGGGATGAGCATAAGGGCCAAAGACCCCAAGGCACACCATGACACCTGCCGGTGTCTGCTGAGTGGGGGTGAGGTGGAATGGTGTGAGCATTATGGCTGACGACCCAAAGGCACACACCAATGCTTGTCAGTCTCTGTGGGTGGGGGTAGGGGTAGGGGTTGGCATTAGTTCAGTACTTCACTGTCATTCCTATTATGCATCTCTCTGACTCATTCAATGCCAATACCAGCAAGCAAACATTCGGCATTGACAAATGCTTGTTTATTTAGTAGCCGGCTAGGTCAAGTAGTAAACAATAGTGGTGTAACAGGGAGGAAAGGGTTAATATGATAAGCAAATTCAATCGAAAAACAGGAATGCTGCAATGCAGAGGCTAGATCACAATTTTAATTTATGTGAGCAATTCATCAATGCAGTGTACCTGGATATGAACAAGTCAAGTGGTCAGGTCACTGTACACGAATACTTTCAATAAAGAAAATAAATCAAAAAAGTGATTCAGCAAAGGGAAACAGGAACAGAACTATTCATTTAGGAGAATGTAGTAACTGTTCAGATAAAGTGACCCAAAAAACAGTCAATATGTAACAAAAATAAAACAAATAATTAGCACACAAACTACAAATCTTCAGACGTAAAAGAAATTACAGAAACTCACTCACAACCTGTGAGAAATATGTAAAATCTTAGGAACTAGCCTGCTCTACCTTCATTTCACACATACACACACACACACACACACAAACCACACGGTCGACTCTCCCCCACTCACTCCCTCACAGACACAGAGAAAACTGAAACACTAATTAAGTTTAACTAACTATTCTCCAAAGATACAAAACCAAAAAAATGTTCCCTAGCAGCACTAGGACCTAAACTTGCAATTTTGTGAGCAATTAACTCTCAAAAATCACAAAAAAAGAGGTTTTTGAAGGGTTTATTGGCTGTGATACACCACACTGAACTGCTCTCTGATTCAACAGACAATATACTGTGCAGGAAATACCCTGCATGTGAGACTTCAGCTATCTACCCACAATGCACTGCAATTTCGCTGGCATTATTGTAAAACATCGGCGCAATTGAAACAAATGGCAAAATTTCGCCACCCAGGACTGAAAATGGTGTAATTTGGGTGTGATTTTACACTTTGCGTGAAAGCAGAACCGAGGGCGAAATTACATTACACCTAGACTAAATATTTTGTGTAATGCGGAAATTACACAAAATATTATGCTAGGCATAATTTTTCAATTTCGCACATCTCTATCCATGAAGAAATGCTTTCTTAGATCTTTTCTGAAGCTCTCTCCCTGTAGCTTCAATTTGTGCCCCCTGGTGGTAGGGCCAGAGGCCCTTTGGAATAGTTCTGTGTATGGCACCTCATTTATGTCTTTCAAGAACTTGAAAGTCTCAATCATATATCCCCTCTCCTTCCTTGTTTCCAGTGAGAAAAAGTTTAGCTCTTTCAGGCATTCCTCGTATGAGAGATCGTGGAGGCATTGTATCATCTTGGTCACACTTCTCTGTATAGTCCCCAACCTATCCCTATCCTTTTTCAGGTGTGGAATGCAAAACTGCATGCAGTACTCCAGGTGGGGCCTTTTCAGGGACCTGTGCAGTGGGAGGATTACTTCCCTGCTCCTGCTGTCGAATCCTCTCCCTATGCACCCCAGCATTCTATTTGCCTTGCCATAAGCTTTGTTGCATTGGCTCAATTGTTTCAGGGTGTTGCATATGATGACCCTTAGGTCCCTTTCTTCCTGCGATGCATTGAGCTTGACCCTGTTGAGCCAGTAATCCATTCTGGGATTCCCTTTACCCAGATGCAATGCCTTGCACTTCTTTGCATTGAACTTCAGCTGCCAGACGTCGGACCATCTGTCTAGCTTTTGTAAGTCACTTTGAATTTCCTTCATCACTTCCACACTGTGTACCCTACCACCGAGTTTAGTATCATCCATGAAGAGTACCAGCTTACCTTGAATGCCTTCGTCAATGTCACAGATGTACATATTAAACAGGACCGGTCCCAGGGCTGGGCCCTGGGGCACACCACTAGTGACTCTAACTTCACCAGATCTCACTCCATTGACAACCACTCTCTGACTTCTGTCCCTCAGCCAATTTCTCACCTACCTGACTAAGCTTTCAGCAATGCCTAGGTCTTCCAACTTTTTTATCAGGTGATTGTGTAGCACTGAGTTGAAAGCCTTGCTGAAATCAAACTATAGGAAGTCCACTGGGTGTCTCTTATCTAATTCCCTAGACACCCAGTCCCAAAATGTGATAAAGTTCATCTGGCATGGTCTGCCTGCTACAAAACCATGCTGTCTGTCATCCTGGAGGTTGTGTTTCTCTACGTAATCCACTATATCCTGTTTAACTAAGGTTTCCATTAATTTCCCCATGACAGACGTGAGGCTGACCGGGCTGTAGTTGCCAGCCTCCTCCCTACTCCCTCCCTTGTGTAGAGGTACCATTTCCACTTCTCACCAGTCCACTGGCACCACTCCCATCAGAAGTAATTGGTTGAAAAAATGTGCCAATGGGTCCGCTAGTACTTTAGCTAGTTCCTTTAGCACCCTAGGGTGCAGTCCATCAGGCCCTGGTGCTTTGTCAGTCCTTAGGTGCATTAGTGCCTCTTTAACTCTGTCTTTGGTAATCTTTGGAGTCTTCATCCATGGGTACCCTCTATCAGTTGCTTTATACCACTTTCTGGCAATTGGCCATTGTGCTCCTTGGTGAACACCAAGCTGAAGAAGTTGTTAAGGACAGTGGCTTTTTGTCTGTCATCCTTGATGATCCTGCCCCCATCTGTGAGTTTAGCTATCCCACCTCCTTTCTTTCTTTTCTCCTGGATGTATTGAAACAATTGCTTGTTGCGAGATTTGATACCTGTGGTGTTAAAACAAGCAACCTATCCCACAAACAACAAATAAGCTATTATATACAATAGAAGTGGCAGTACAAATGATGAGATAAAAAAGATATTTTGACTAGTGACATACGTAACAGCAACATATCAAAATATATTGTTGTGACTGTTGTCATAATGGATATGTTTAAGGTTACTGTCATCAGAGTGGAATACTGAACCAATCAGACAGCAGTCTTCACAGTACTGATGACATCACAATGCTTAGTGAAGCACTGAATCCAGCTGTTTAAAACCAGGCTAAATAGCAAAACCTTCAAATATTCTGCAGATTGAAGAGCTATAACTTGTAAACTACTGTTGTATATATTGAATATGCAACAGCCTGACTCAAACTAGGCAATTTAGCATCATGTGTGAGTGGGCAGGACTTTCATAACTCACTCATGGCACTGCCACTCATGAGTCATGGTCCTGCCCCCTCACATGTTAAGATAAATTACATATTTTGACTTGACACATAGCACCTGTATACAACACATTTAGATACCAAACCTTGATGAAAGTGTACAGGTGACTCAGAAACTAATAAAAGACAAAAAGCTAAGCAATTTGCAGAGGACATAATGCATGAAGTAATAATTCATTAGTGATAACTGTAACAACACAAAGTAATTACGTCAAAATCTTAAAGTTACAGTTTTCAAAAATGTGCATCCGCTGCATCTCAAAGTGGATCTATAGACAAGGAAAGAGAAGACAAGGATATTAGTTACAAAATCACAAAAATGGGACAATGTGCAAATTATTATTCATCCCTAGCGGGGCTAAACTCCCCAGGGTAAAAATTAGTTTACTCTCTCTAAAGGAGGGTTTTCACTCTGTCACCCCCATCCCTGATTTAAACATATGTAGCTGAGCCCCATGAAGTGGAAAGTGCTGAGATCTACATCATTACAAATTCACCAGGGCCCCCTGAATTGGTTCACTGAGTACTTGTCCAACCGGTCCCAAAAGGTGAAAATCAACTCCACCACCTCGAACCCACTCCCTGTCCACTCTGGAGTACCACACAGCTCCATATTAGGTCCCCTTCTTTTCAGCCTTTTCCTAAATTCTCTCCCCAAAGCCTGCAGGAAAGATCCTGCTGTACGCTGATGACGCCGGTCTTTATGCATCTCACCCAAACCCATCCCAACTTGAACTCTTCCTCCAAACCTCCTTTACGGAGGCAGAGTCCTGGTTCACCAAACACAAACTTGTGCTTAAACAAAAAAAATCAAACACTAAGCTTTTTGCCCACCACCAAAGCAAATTTAAACACACCCCACTAAAAATCAACACGTCCACTGCTCTGCCCCTTGAACAGGTCCACTCATTCAAATACCTAGGCATAACACTAGACTCGGCCTTTACTTTTCATGACCACATACAGCAACTCTGTTCAAATCTAAATTCCTGTATTGGGCTCTTCTACCGTCATCAGCAATGCCTTCCCCCAGAAGCTCTCCAACTTGCCATCTCCTCCTCAGTACTATCAGTGGTTGACTATGGAATTGTCATCTATGGGGCAGCTAACAACACCACCCTAAAAAGGGTCAAAGTGTCACTAAACAAAGCCTGCCACCTCTTGCTGGGCTGCCCCAGTACCACCCACACCTGCTCCCTCTATAACCAAACTGGCTGGACTTTGATGGCAGACTACAATACCACACCTGCCTATTAGCCAAAATAATCTCCGCTGGGCTCACGGCCCCATGCCTTTCCACTCTCCTGCAACCAACTCCACATACAAGGCACACCAGGAGCTTCCTCAAATCATCTCATCAGGTGCCAAGGGAAAAAAACCTCCCTGGGACAATGCTCCTTTCTCTATCGTGCCCCAGCTTGGCTTAACTCACTCCCCCCACACATTGCTGAGGAACTCAAGCTTGGCCACTTTAAATTCCTACTGCGCTCCCACCTTCAATCCTCATGCTCCTGTACCTGTCCCTAATTTCTGCTACCCATGACATTTACATTGGTCCTTTCCTCTGGGCATATTCCCCCTGGTTGAAATCTGGACACGTCTAGCCCTCCTCCTTCCCCTGCTCCCTCGCTTGCCCATCTTTCTGACAATGGACTCTGTCTAGCCTCTGACTTTCTCCCAACCTCTGTGTCACTTTATCTTCTTTTCTCACTACCCATTCCCTAGTCCCCCCTGAGCCACCATACAATCCCTGATCTCGGCTCTTACACATGGCCTGCCCTAAGCCCTGTCATCCCTCCCCCCAAAATCTGAACTGAAGATTGTACCTAGCAATGCCTCTAATGCTATGATCCTAGACCATTGTGTTGTATATAATGTAACACAGTATGCTCGCTATGTATATGAACTGTACCTGTCTTAACCACTTGTATTCGATTGTCTGTTATATGTATTGTTTTCTCTGTAATTGATATGGAGCCTTTGTAAAGGAGTCTTTGACTCAAAGGACTGTAATTCCAAACAACCAAATAAATAAAAATAAAAAATCAGTGGGTGCCTACAGGAATGTTGCCATTGCCACTAGTGATCAACCTGATATGTTCCTGTCTCCCCTTTTTCATCAGCTGCATAATGTGTCCAATGTAGAGGAAGGGACAGTAAACATAGAAACAGAATTTGATGGCAGATAAGGACCGCTTGACCCACCTAGTCTGCCCATTTCCCTACCTAATGGATAAGATGCAGATCCTAGTTAACCAACAGCCTACTTCCTCCTACCTCCACTAGAATTACTTTGTCTGTCCCATGCATTCTTGAATTCCGCCACTGTTTTTGACTCCACAACCTCCACAGGAAGGCTGTTCCATGTATCCATAACCCTTTCCATGAAACAATACTTCCTCACATTACATCTGAGCCGCTCCCCCCTCTATCTTCAAATTGTGCCCTCTTGTTCTTGCCCATCTCTTTTTCTGAAAGATGCTACCCTCTTGGACTTTGTTGCTTCCCTTGAGGTACTTGAAAGTTTCTATCATGTCCCTCCTCTAGCTCCTTTTCTTGAGGGAAACAGGGAACAGTCTCACTAATAAGCATTGATAACAAATGGACTACAGCTGGTTGTCAATTGGTGGATTTCATATTGAGGAGAATTAGTGGGACCAGTAAATGTGGTAGTAGTGATATCATAAGATGAGTGGTGATATGCACAGTACTACAGGAAAGCCTATGGGTGACTGGTCTCTCAGTTTGTAACTAGCGAGTAAAATAGCTACCAGACATTGTGTCCTTGACACTTTTCACTTTCACATAGACCGCTACTGGTATGTCACCAGTGACAGGTACTAAATCAGAATCCATGACTGAAAATGCCAAAAGCATTTCATAATGCCACTAATTTTGGGAGAGATTGAATTCAGCCAATCAAATTTTATTTTAGGCAAATATAGCACCATTCATTCATGTCTGCCATCATGGATATTTTCACTGCTCAGAGCGGACCCTCTGAATCAGGGGATGGTTATCTTCTTTTACAGGTCTCTGAAAAATGATTTTGGGGGAGTGCTTGGAGGGGTGGGAGGTGGGGACCAGAGGGGTTTGGATGGTCAGAGTTTTATTAATAATCTGGGTCTGGTCAGGTGGGGGAAGGCAGGGTGAGTGTTTTTTGGTGCATGGGTGGAGGAAGGGATTAATTACATAATGTGAGAGAGTCACAATCTATAGAGAAGTTTGCCAAGAAGGCGGCAGGAGGCTTTTTCCTGTGCAAAGGGTGGCAAGGTGGGATACCTTACAGGAAAGGGTAGGGGGTATATGTGGGATGATGGCACAGTGGTTTGGTGAAATGCTAAATACTTTTATTGATTTTGTAAGCAAAACTCACACATCAATTACACGTTGGAGGATAGCAGAATGTACACTACAAATCTCCTTTTACAAAGGATCAAATTAGAACACCCCCTTATTGGTACATCATGGGGGGAGTACAAAGCAATTAGGTATATAAGTCCACATAAAATTGTCCATTCGCATGCAGCCATGGAAGAATCCAGGGAAATCTGTCTATCAAAATGAGCTATAGTCGATTCCTTATTAACAAAATGACCTCACGGCCATAGTGATTCCCCCATTATTTACAAATAAATGATTAGAAAAATATATATATAAATATATTCAATCCCCCAGCTCCTGGAAGGAACCCACCAACAGTTTGTCCCCACTTATCTACTAGTAGGATAAGGATATATATATAGAGAAACCCATATTACAGTAATTATCAGTAGTTGTCTAAAGGTAATGAATCCTTTAACACAGAACAAGCAACAACTTAGGTAAAGTTACCCCACTGGCATCTACCCAACTATATAGGGAAATATTAATTAGCTTGCAGGGAGATCAATTAACAAGAGACCCAAAATGTAGTGAGGACCTTAACAGTAGCCCTGATTAAAAAAAAAAAATCGATATATTTTGCATGAAGAGTCTCAGTCCTGATCTTCCCAAACAGTATAGCAACCTAAGTAAGTACCATTGCATAGTACAGCCTAGCACCCCGGGCCTAGTTAGTAACAGACACATAAGGCCCTAATATACTTGCTGTTTTAATCCCCGTTCCATAAGGATATCAGCCCTCATCCGAAAAGTCCACAACCTCATCTCGATCCTCTAGCTCCTGTTCAATTCGAGTAACAATCTTATCTGCATCTGTTACATTGTTAAACAAGAACTGCTGCCCATTCCAAGCCACACGTAGCTTCGCAGGTAGAAGTAGTTGATGTTGCACCTTCAGTTTACCTAAGTGACCCCTCAAGCCATCGGACGCTCATCTCCGTTGTCTAGTACTGTAGGACAAATCAGGAAAAATCAGAATTGTGACATCCCCATATTTCAGCAATCTCCACCTATGGGCTACAGCTAGAGCGCGGTCTCGATCCCCCACACCAGTACAGATTAGCATCGGTGTCCGAGGGGCTGCAGAATCCAGCGGGGCTTGTCGGGGTGTAAATCTATACACCTTTTCAATGGAAAATGAGGAGTCCTCCTCTAACATTCCCAGGATAGCTGGTAAAAATGTTTGTGCAAACAGCAATGCGTCTTCCCCCTCAGTCACCTCTGGTAGGCCTACCACTCGGAGATTGCACTCCCTTGCCTGGTTCTCCACATTTTCCAGGTATTGGTATAGCCGCATGTTCTCTTTGATTAACTTTATTGTAGCCTCCATAGTCTTGAGGACTGAAGTCTCTGAGCGTTGAACCACCTTCTCGCAGTGGTTCATGCATGTTTCTAAAACCGAGACCCTTGAAGTGAGTGAATCAAACTTATTGTCCAGTTCTTGAACCGAGCTCACTAGTTTCTGCAGTGTAGTATGTATAGCTGCAAGGGAGGCCTCTCCAGTAACTGGCTCCACATGGTCTGAAGTCGCTCCACTGTGGCCAGGCCATTCCTCTCATGTCGATCATCTCGGGGTGAAAAAATCTGCAGACGAGGAGCTATTTCCTTTAGATTTCCCCATTGTGGCACTCCTCTAGATCTCTGGGTTAGTCCTTATACAGATAACTGTAGAAATTGCAGTTGTTTGACAATTACAAGGTATATATATTAACTATGCTCCAGGAGCTCGAGTCTTGAGCTGCTTCCATCTAGGCTGCTCAGCAGCGCCCCCTCGCTAAATACTTTTAATAAAAAAATAAAGATTGTCAAATTTGGTGTAGCTGTCAGGAACTTCACTTTGCTAAGAGTTAAGTTCCTGACCTTGCACCAACTTCACAGGTGAATTAAAACTTAAAATTAGTCCAATGTGCCTGTAGGTAATCACCAGAAGCCATGGAGCCCAGCTGATTTCAATGGAGCAAACCCTCAGTTCAGAGAATCTTGCAACAGTCAGTTGACAGGGCTGCTCAGAGCCAAAGAAGGCCTCAACACAAAATGCTTGAAAACTTGTGTTTTATTAAAGGTACCTCAATGTTTCACCTATATGGCTTCTTCTGGGGACACTATAAAAGTAAATAAACATTTTTAAGTAAAACAGTCACATTATAATGTTATGAAATTATTAAGCTCAAAAGCACATCATACATTTCCTCACATACCAGTACTCCTTATACATGACTGGGAGAACCGGACAGAGAAAGGGGGCAGAGCAGCATGATGGCTCCCAGCTGCTCCAGGTTGAATTGCAGTTGTCCAGTGTTCAGGTTAGCTTTGGTTCATGTTTTCTTCTTTTTTAGGTGCAGTATTTTGAAAGTTACTTAACTGTAATTACTTGTAGAAGCTCCATTTCTGTTTGCTGATATGAAGATATGTGTTAGCACTTTACTGAAAAACCGAAGTCGCCTTGAGCGTTGTGTTAATACAGACCTGGAGCTTAATAGTGTAATACCACCAGTTAAAGGTGGGATTGTGTGGATGCACTTTTGGAGCTTTGTCCTTGTCATGGAGCATGGGGAAGCTCATGTCGAGTTTTTAGAATACATAGTTGCTGAGGGATGGACTCCTTCTCATTCTGATCCAAGACAATTCCAGAGAGAGCATAGTGAAAACAGAATTGTACTGGGTGTGCTGAGGGACTCATTTTTACCTTATAAAAAGTATGCCATTGTTGCCTGTGACAGGGTTTTTTTTTTTTTTGCTGAATTTTATATCCGAGTTTACTATGCTCACTGGAGCGATTATCTTTGTTTAATCCCCAGAGGAACATTTCAGAAGGAGATAGAAGCT
The DNA here is from genome assembly GCA_016271365.2 of Neoceratodus forsteri. Lineage (NCBI taxonomy): Eukaryota > Metazoa > Chordata > Ceratodontiformes > Ceratodontidae > Neoceratodus > Neoceratodus forsteri. Next base: position 804,174,502 of record CM028137.1, read on the forward strand.
CAGGAATTGGAGATGGAAGCTTGAGAACTCAACAGGTGTAGAACCTTGTTTGGCAGGAGTACACTGAGGACTCCTAGAGAATAAGGGCAACTGAATGTGCATTGAAGAATAAGTGACAGACTCCTGGAGAAGAACAGAGTAACTCAACCATATTTTCTGGTTCTAATCACCTTTTAGTCTTAAAGATACACAGCTTCCAGTTCTAAAGGAAAGCGGTTTGTGAAACAACTCTTTTCAGAGGTAAAATATTAAATGTTATTGGATTATTTGGGTTTATTGTACTGGTGGACTCCCCTCATGTTCAAGGAGTTTTCAGTGAGCTGAACACTGGAATTACAATGGTCCTGGAAACAATTTTTCTTCTTCATACAAATGAGGATCCTAGGATTATTAATGATAAAACATTGTTTGCTGGCCTGTATCCAAATTTTGAACTTCATATGGAATAACTAGATTGCCAGCTCTAATTGAACCTAATGTTGTAGGTAACTGGTCTACAATACTGCTAATAATCTGAACCCAGTTTCAATTTGTCTGAATTACTGCTGAGTTTCAAATACTTTTATTATAGCTTGAAACTATTAAGAAGGGCTTTACTTTGAAGGCTAACAAACCAAAAACTGAAAGGATGTGTTAAACTCAGAAACAGTTTTTGCATTTTACGAGCTATGCCACAAACTTACAGTCTATGTTGGAAATATGCTGAACCTGAACATTGAACTTATCTGTGTTTTAAAAAAAAAGTTTGAATTTTAAAATCCCTGAGCATTTTTGCATGAATGTTCAAAAGCTGAAATTGGACAGGTTTAATTTTTAATTTTAGCTTAATTGTGTTTATGGGTTTTTACAGTGTTAATTAGAGAGGGGCCATAGCTAAGAAACTGTTACTTAAATTTTAAATCCTTTTTGTTACATGTGAAACTATATTATCCTAGAATCTGTCATATTAAGCAGCTTTTGTTATTCAAGGCAATTCATAATCATGGTGAAGTGGTTAACTGCTAATGAAAACCTTATAAGCAAACATTTTTAGGTAAAGTCAATTAATATGCCCCAATTTTATCAAACTATTAAGCAATTGATTATGACATAGCCTATTGAAATGCTTCTGTGGCTTGCCCTGCTCATAGCTGTCTCAGGGTTTTGCCTGGAAATGGGGAGAAGTATTTTCTGTATAATACTATGTGTTCCTGCCATATACATAGCTACATTCCAGGTGTGGTTCACCAAGAACCACACCTGGGATGTAGCTATCCCAGGATACACACTATTCTGAAGAGATCACAAAGGTAAAAAAGGTGGAAGGGTAGCAATGTATGTAAAAAACAACATCAATGCTATGGAAACCCAGGGACACAGCAGCAATGCGGTGGTCCTCTGGATCACCCTCGGAGCAGGAAGTAAGTACCCTATCTGAGTTGGGGTTTTATACAGACCCCCAGCCCAGGATAAAGACTTGGACAGGGAACTCCTGAAGGCCATCCTATAGATGGCAGACAAAAGAGAACTGCTGCTGGTCAGTGATTTTGATCTACCGGATGTGGATTGGCTCTCACACACAGCCTCTATGGAAAGGAGCAGAGAATTCCTCCTAGCACTAAAGGGCACAGAATTAGAACAGTTGGTGACCACACCAACATGAGAGGAAGCCATCCTGGACCCTATGCTCTTAAATAGTGACAGGATCTCTGACACAACGGTGGGCAGCAATCTGGGTGCCAGCGACCATAGGACCATCTGGATCACCATCACCAGTAAAGAGCAAGTCAGCCACAGCAAACTCAGGGTCCTGGATTTCAAGAAGGCTGACTTTTACTCAAATGAGGGCTTCCATAAAACAAACACTTAGCAAGGATACAGGGGGCACAGTGCAACGGAAGTGGAAAGCCCTGAAAGAAGCTTTACTCACAGTAACTGCCCAGTGTATGAAGCAGATCTCTAAGTCAAGAAAAAGGAGGAAACCATTATGGTATACCAAGGATGTAGCAGCAAAAATAAAGGATAAAAGGAAAGAGTTCAAGAGATTCAAGGGTACTAACAATGAGGCAGATATGGAAGTCTACAAAACAAAGCTAAAAGAAGCAGGGAAGGCAGTGAGGGCAGCCAAAGCCCAGACAGAAGAAAGAATCGCATGAGGAGTGAAGAAGGGTGACAAAACTTTTTATAGATACATCAGAGAAAAAAGGAACACAAATGGAGGCATTATAAGAATAGCAACCAAGGACGGCAAACAGGCAGAAAATGATTACGAAAAAGTGAAGATTCTAAACAGTTTCTTCTGCTCATTCTTCACAAAATATGGATGTGGGCAGGACAGTAGTGTGGTGGGTAGGTAACTGGCTGGGCGGCAGGACACAGAGGGTGGTGGTAAATGGCTGTCACTCCACAGAGGGAAGAGTGACCAGTGGGGTACCACAGGGATCAGTGCTGGGACCGGTCCTATTCAACATCTTCATCAGTGACATTGCACAGGACCTAGAAGGCAGAATTTCAATGTTTGCTGATGACACAAAGCTCTGTAACAGAGTAGACACACCAAAGGGTGTAGACAGAATGAGAAGGGACCTGCAGAAACTTGAAGAATGGTCAGGGATTTGGCAGTTGAAATTCAATGCAAAGAAGTGCAAGATATTGCATATGGGGCACAAAAACCCTGGCACAATATATCAGTTGGGGGGTGAGGATATAGCATGCACCAAGCAGGAAAGGGATCTTGGGGTTATCATCTCTGATGACCTCAAGGTAGGGAAACAGTGTGACAAGGCAGCAGGTAAAGCAACTAGGATGCTGGGATGCATAGATAGGGGCATCACCAGCAGGAAAAGGGAGGTCATAATTCCACTATACAAGACACTAGTGAGGCCCCACCTGGAGTACAGTGTACAGTTCTGGAGACCTTACCTATGTAAGGACATAGACAGGGTAGAGAAGGTTCAGAGGAGGGCAACAAAGATGGTGCATGGATTGCATCACAAGTCCTATGAGGACAGGTTGAAGGAACTGAACATGTACTCCCTGGAGGAGAAGGAGGGAGAGAGGGATATGATAGAGACATACAAGTATCTTACAGGAGAAACAGGGTGCAGGAATACACTATTTTTAAGTGAAAAGATGTTCCAGGACTAGAGGGCATGGGATGAAGTTGGAGGGAGGACGATTCAGAGGAAACGTGAGGAAGAATTTCTTCACAGAACGGGTGGTGGACAAGTGGAACACCCTGCCAGAGGAAGTGGTGGGGGCTGAAACAATCACGGGATTTAAGAATGCATGGGATAGACATAAAGGAATTCTGGAGGTCAGGGGTAAGGGACAACAGACTTCAAGGAAATCATAAACTGAACTTACAAGCTCAAATGGGCAGACTGGGTGGGCCATAGGCCCTTATCTGCCGACACTGTCTATGTATCTATGTATCTAAAAGAAGACAATGGCAATGGACCTGAAATGCAGAACACAGACAGACTCACCATAGAAGCAGATACTAGACCATTTACAAGAGACAGTGTCCTAATAGAGCTTCTCAAATTAAAAGCAAATAAAGCAATGGGCCCAGATGAAATCCACTATAGAATTCTGAAGGAGCTGGCAGAGGAAATTGCAGGCCCACTGGCAGAATTATTCACACAGTCTCTAGAGACAAGGGAAATACCTCAGGACTGGAGAAGGGCCACAGTGGTAGTATTGCACAAAAGTGGAAGCAGGGAGGAGGCCAGAAACTACCAGTCAGTGAGCTTGACCTCGGTAGTGGGGAAGCTTATGGAGTCCCTACTTAAGGAAAGAATAGTGAAGTTCCTTACAGAAACAGGGCAGCTAGATACTAAACAGCATGGATTTACAGCAGGAGGGTCATGTCAAATGAATATGATTGAATTCTTTGATAGGGTTTCCAAAATAGTGGACCAGGGAGGGGCGGCAGACATAGTCTATCTAGATTTTAGCAAGGCTTTTGACTCTGTCCCCCACAGAAGATTGATTAATAACCTAGAGCACTCCGGGTTAGGGCACAAAATAGTCAAGTGGGTTCAAAACTGGCTCCATAATAGAACGCAGAAGGTCACAGTCAATGGAACACTGTCTAGCGAGGGAAGGGTGATCAGTGGTGTGCCTCAAGGATCCGTCCTTGGCCCAGTCCTCTTCAATATATTCATCAGCGACATTGCTGATGTCCTGCAGGGTAAGGTATGCCTGTTCGCAGATGACACAAAGCTCTGCAACAGGGTAGATACAACTGAAGGAACGGCAGCAATGGAAGCAGATCTAAAGAGCCTAGAAGCATGGTCTAGGGACTGGCAGTTGAAATTCAATGCCCAGAAAAGCAAGGTCATGCACCTAGGTAATGGAAACCCAAGGGAAACATACACACTCAATGGTAAACAATTAACAGAAACAAAACTCAAACAGGATCTTGGAGTGCTTGTTACTGATGATTTAAAGGTGGGTAGACAATGTGAATAGGTGGCGCAGAAAGCAAGTAGCATTCAAACAACATGAAGTCTTGCTGTATTCTGACATATTGCAGTTAGCTCCAGCTCTTGAACTGCCCTGGAGAGTGATGGGTTAAATTCTATGCCAGGCATAGAACGTTGGTCTCGAGCTCGGTTGAAAACTCTGTCTGTGTCCTTTTGAAACCAAACCATAAGATTCTTTACTTCGCCTCACTGAACAGTCTCTCCGGAGATTTCTCCTTCTGATCGGTTCTATCATGGTTAAAGTTTCAGTTTTAGTCCGATTTTCATTCCATTTTTCGGTTTGAGACTCTGTCTGTGGTACTGTAAGTACTTAGATTAGTAGCTGTTGTGTGGAAATTGTGAAATTTTCCAATCGGTTTGGCTGAACCGATCTTGTAGTAAGATCTTGAAAAGCAAAAAATTAGTGTGTGGTTACTGGTCCATATCAGTTTTAAAAAAAAACGTAATTTTAGCGTTTTTTTCCATCACCCGTGACACGGTGAGAAACCAATAGGGGAGTCTTGCCTGGCAGGTGCCATATAAACGGTAAGTTGGTTAGGTTGGCCATGTCTGAGAAACCCAAGAAAAAAACCAGGCCCACTGGGATTCAACACTGCAGTGTGTGTGGAGAGGTCTTTGCTAAGGCCGATCCCCACACCATCTGTGTTTACTGTCTGGGGTTTGACCACCTCGATTCAGACTGCCACATTTGTAAGGATTTCCCTAAGTCTACCATGGAAAAAAGGTTAGGTAGACTTAGGGATAAGGAGGCCGAGAAATCCGCTAACCTGGAAGGCCAGTCTGGTTCGGTTCCTACCGAACCAGAAGGAGTGCCCTCTAACCAGGGAGATACTTCTTCAGGCAAGAGGAGAGCCAATCCTGAGGGATTGGTTCCTACAAAAAGAAGACAAAAGGATAAATCGTCCGGTTTGTATCCAGAGCTGCATGTTCTGACTGCTGAAGAAATAGCCTAAGTGATTCGGATTGTGGAATTGCTTCGTCCAGTTCTGACCGATCCGACGCCTTCTGGCAGGGGTTCGGTTCAGTAGGTTCCCCCAGTTCAGGATTATTCCCCTGAAGATTTTTACTAACCAGAGTTTGATGAAGAGGGGGATTTTGAAGAGGATGATTACGACAGTGAAAGTCTGGATGTGCCTGTGGAACTGGACGTCTCCCCAGACAGACCTTCTGGTGCTTCCCCTCCTAGGCTTTCTGAGTCCCCGCCCCACTTTCTGTTCTGCAGAAAAGTGGCTCAAACCCTCCAGCTTCCTATTGAGGAGGCTGTAGAGGATCAAGAGGAGCCTGACTTCATAGAGATGATGGACATCCCAGAGTCTAAGAGACTGTCTATTCCACTTCAAAGGTCATTTGGGAAACAGACACAAAAAATTCTTAGGTTTCCCAACTCTGTACCTCCTGTTGACAAGAGAATGGACAAGAGGTACACCTTGTCAGGCTCGGATATGGAATTTCTTTACCTACAATGCAGCCATGTTGGGGTAGTGCAGGCTGCTGCCTGTGAAAAGGCAAACATCCCCTTGGCTTCACACCCTCCAGACAAAGATTCCAGGAAGATAGATGCCATGGCAAAGAAACAGTACTTGGCATCATCTTTGGGACTCAGGCTGGCTAATTATATGGCCTATACAGCCAGGTACCAGACATCCAGGTGGGACACTGTACTAGCACTGGCTAAACAGGCCTCCCCCCAGCTAGCCAAGGAGCTGGAGGGGGTGGCTGCTGATGGGATTGAGGCATCAAAGGTGCAATTTCATGCTGCTGTGGACTCCAATGATGTGTCATCAAAAGTCATGGCTACATCTGTGGCTCTTCAGAGAATGGCCTAGCTCAGATGTACTAGCCTTTCGCAGGACACCCAGGCTAAGGCCATGGATTTCCCTGTAGTGGATAATTCTCTGTTTGGGGAGCAGACAGAGAATTACATGAAGAAAATGGATGCGTACAGGACCACTTATAGGAGTGCCCAGGCCAAGGAGAGGTAGGCAACTCCTCAGATGCAGCAAGCTTGGGGCAGGGGCAGGCTTTTTCACAGGCCTTTCTACCAGACTCAGGCCTCCTCTTCCTTTTCTCAGAGGGGGTTCTTCAGAGGGAGAGGCAGAAGGGGGATGAGCAGGGCTGCATACACCCCTCAGCCTAAGGCTCCTGCCAAACTGACACCATGATGTGTCAGCCCGGGTCAACTTCCCCATTCCAGTAGGAGGCAGGCTGGCTTACTTTGTCCAGGACTGGATGTCTGTTACCTCAGACAAGTGGATCCTGGAGGTTGTAAGCCAGGGGCTGGTTCTCAGTTTCAAAAGTTTTCCGAAACTGAGACTCAGATCTTTTCCACCTGTAAATACTTCAGAAACCCTTGCTCTAGAGGCAGAGGTTTTGTCTCCACTGGCTTTAAAGGCTATAGAGAGAGTTCCTACTTCATACAGGGGCAAAGGTCTGTACTTCAAGTACTTCCTTACCCTGAAAAAGACAGGGGAGTGGTGACCCATCCTAGATCTAAGATACCTAAACAAGCACTTAGTAAAGCCAAAATTCAAGATGGTGACTCTGGGAACAATTCTTCCCTCTCTGAGGCCAGGAGACTGGCTAGCCTCCCTGGACCTCAAGGATGCCTATTTTCACATTCCCATCAGGTGCTCCCACAGAAAGTACCTCAGGTTCGAATTGCCCTCAGGCCATTATCAGTTCAGAGCAATGCCCTTCATTCTAACCTCAGCTCCAAGGGTGTTTACAAAGTGCCTAGCAGTAGTGGTGGACTTTTCAAGAAGGAAAAGGATCTCTATTTTTCCATATCTGGACGATTGGCTTCTGGTGGGCCAGTCTTCGGACCAAGTCAAGTCAGATCTGCAACTTACCCAGAAAGTTCTCACTTCCCTGGGGGTTCCTTCTCAGTCTTCCCAAGTCAGTTCTTAAACCAGTACAGCTCCTCACTTTTATAGGAGCAGAGCTGGACACCCTCAAGGCAAGAGCCTTCCATCCTTTGGAAAGGGCAAAAGCCATCTCTCAGCTGGCCTCTTACTTTCTCCCTCTGGTTTCTCGACCAACAAGGCATTTTCTGCAGCTTCTGGGCCACATGGCAGCATCCACAGCAGTGGTCCAAGGGGCCAGGTTTCAGATGAGAGACATTCAGTTCCATATGAGAACCTTTTGGTCCCAGAGGAAAGATCCTCTTACCAAGCTAATTCCTGTTACTCAGGCTTTAATTCAGGATCTTCAGTGGTGGCAGGACCTGGACAATCTGAGGCAAGGTGTTCCATTTGTCTCTCAGACTCACTCTGTGGTTCTTACCACAGATGCTTCCCTTTTGGGGTGGGGAGCCCATCTGGGGGCTCTCACGGCCCAGGAACTGTGGTCCCCTCAGGAATCCCTTCTTCACATCAACCTTCTAGAACTCAGGGCAGTACTTCTTGCTCTACAAGCTTTCTCTCAGTCAATACAGAACAAGGTGGTTCAGGTCAGGATGGACAACACTACCACCATGTGGTATATCAACAAGCAGGGAGGCACTCAGTCCATGGCCTTGTGCATGTAGGCCATGAAAGTATGGTCCCTGGCTTATTCCCTGCAGACCTCTCTAGTAGTGGTCCACCTCCCAGGAAAGGACAATGTGATAGTGGATGCATTGAGCAGGATTTTCCTGGGCCACCATGAATGGTCTCTGGATCCTTCGGTGTTGAAGGTGATCTTCTCAAGGTGGGGCACTCCAGAGATAGATCTCTTTGCAGCCACAGACAATCACCAACTTTGTTGCAGACCCCAGTCTTGGGTTCAGTCCCTCTGGATGCTCTGATTTTGAACTGGGAAGCGAAGTTTCTGTATGCCTTCCCTCCTTTTCCTCTATTGTTCAAGGTTCTAGACAAGGTAAGGTCACAACCATGCAAAGTGATTCTGATTGCTCCAGACTGGGCCAGGCAGCCTTGGTACCCCCTGTTGCTGTCCTTAGCATTCCATCTTCCCCTGTCTCTTCCCAGGAATTATAATCTGCTGACCTCTTCTCAGAGGAGGATCTGTTACCCCAATCTCCAGCCACTCAATGTCAAGGCATGGCTCTTGAAGACTTACAGTATGCAGATTTACATCTGTCCCAAGGGGTTCTGGAGGTCCTCAAGGCTTCTCGAAAGTCTGCCACAAGAAAAACCTGCAACTCCAAATGGAAAAGGTTCAGTATTTGGTGTTCCAAGAAGCATGTTTCCCTGTACACTGCTGACTTCTATAGTTCTGGATTACATGGTTTACCTTAATGGCCTAGGCCTCAAACCAGCTACCTCAAAGTTCATTTGTCAGCTATTTCTGCTTTCCTGTCAGTGGGGAAATCTTCCTCTCTGTCATCTTACCCTGTATTCTGTAAATTTTTCAAAGGATTACTTCATACCAATCCCCCTTTTAGGGATCCTGCTCCTGCCTGGGATTTGAATATTTGTATTGCTCAGCTGATGCAACCCCCCCTTTGAGCCTATGTCCTCAGCAGCGCTCAAGTACTTGACTTGGAAAACTGTGTTTTTGGTTGCTGTTACTTCTGTCAGACGTATCAGTGAATTGCAAGTCCTGTCAGTGGAGCCTGACTTCATCTCTTTCCATAGAGATAAGGTGGTCCTTAGAACCAATAGAAGGTTCCTACCTAAAGTGGTTTCTGATTTCCATTTAAACCAATCTATGTCTCTTCCTGTATTCTTCACTGATCACACCTCGTCAGGGGAATGGAGGGTACACAGTTTAGATGTTAAAAGGGCCCTTAGTTACTATATAGAATGTACAAGGGGTCACAGGCTTGACTCCCTCCAGTTGTTCCTCACTTATGGGGAAGTAGGTAAGGGAAAACCTGCCACCAAGAAAACCATTGCCAGGTGGATTGTGTCCTGTATTCAATTCTGCTATGAAAAACTGGTAAAAACTGCACTCTCTGGCCTGAGGGCTCATTCCACTAGAGGTACAGCTGCATCTCTGGCTGCAGCTAGGGATATCCCCTTGTTAGAAATCTGTCAAGGCCACCTGGAAAACAGTTCATACCTTCACCAAGCATTACTCTCTGGATATCCAGGCTAGGAGTGATGCTAGGTTTAACACAACAGTACTTCAGAGCCTATTCCCAAAGTAGGTTCTGTCCCTCCTCCTGGAGGTACTGCTTAGTAGTCTGCAATATGTCAGAATACAGCAAGACTTCATGTTGTTTGAAGAAAAAATTACTCACCTTAGTAATTGTGTTTCTTCTAATGGAGTCTTGCTGTATTCTGACCTCCCTCCCTGCCTCCCCTCTCAGAACCTGTTTTTGGGAAGTGGGTGGGCAGGTGCAGTGTTGCACCCCAGGGGTGTCATTACCCCATTCCTGTTGTGTTGGGTGCTTTGTATTTGTTTAATTAAGAGTTTTTAGTTCTTATTACCTGGTTTTGGTTCTTTGGGTTTCCTGACTTGAGTCTTTTGGGGAATCCAAAGTCTTTGTTGCCAGTTGGCTACTAGGAGTTTTTTTACAATTTCCACATTATTTAGTCAGTGAGTTTTAGCTCATAAGAACCTGACGGTTTGGTTTCAAAAGGACACAGACAGAGTTTTCAACTGAGCTCGAGCCCAACGTTCTATGCCTGGCTTAGAATTTAACCCTTCATGCTCCGTGGCAGTTCAAGAGCTGGAGCTAACTGCAATATGTCAGAATACAGCAAGACTCCATTAGAAGAAACACAATTACTAAGGTGAGTAATTTTTTCTTCTTGGATGTATTGGTAGGGACATAACAAGTAGGAAGCAAGAGGTCATATTCCCTCTGTACAGGTCCTTGGTGAGGCCTCATCTCGAATACTGCATACAGTTCTGGAGGTCACACCTAAAAAAAGGACAGAGACTTCTTGGAGGCTGTATAGAGGAGAGCTACTAAAATGGTACAGGGACTGCACCAGGAGCAATATGAATCTAGATTACAGCAACTGCAAATGTATTCCCTCGAGCAAAGGAGAAATGGGGGGCTATGATAGAAACCTTCAGATACATAAAGGGCATAAATAAGATACAAACAGGTAACCTCTTTCACAGGAATGAGACCATGTGAATGAGGGAGCACAGTTTGAGACTAACGGGGTAAGTTTAAAACCAACATTTGTTAAGTTCTACTTTACAGAGAGGGTGATGGACCCTTGGAATAGCTTACCACCAGAGGTTGTGGAGGTCAAAACAGTCACTGCTTTTAAACTAGCATGGAACAAGTAGTACGGTAATCTCAGATGAAGAACAGAATTAAGGTGGTAGGCAATCTAGGCAGACTAGATGGATCATATGGTCCCCTTCTGCTGACACGTTCTTATGTTCTTGTGTATGGATAGTCTGGGGTAAAGAAATGACTAATGGTCAACTTTGTGCATGAGGGGACAGAAGCAGTTATTATTCTGCATCTTGTAAGTATTTGAGTTTTCTCAGGTTCTTAATCCCTACTGTAAACTGGCGGCTATGAATCACAATTTGATATAATGGTACTTAGTGTAGAGTGAACCTATAGAGTAATTACTCAGTGGTATATAGCGGGATTTAAAATTTAGTGGAATCCTGTCAAGATACAAAAGACAATGTGGCAGTATTTACTCCACAAAATACCTGAAATGTATATGTGCTTATGGTAACAAATAATGGGTTTAAAGAAGAATCTTTCACTTGGATCTTAGGCATTCTTTTGAGTTCAATGGCCTACACAACCAGTATAGTGTTATGCTTGTGCAACTGTGTTACTCTGTTGTGGCCATTCGCACTCTCTATTCCATGAGGAATTACCACCCTGTAGGTGTACAAAAGGCAAAAGACCCTTGAGGAGGGTTCAACCACTAGAGCTGCTGCAGGATGGTTCCCTTGGCTAAAGGTACCTTAGGAAGGAGCCCCCCCACCGAGAAGAGAGGTGAGCTTGCTGGAGGAGGAGGGGAGGATGATGGAGAAAGAAAAAATGCATCAGAGGGAGGCTGGGAGGAACAGCTTATATAGCTCAGAAAGGGAGCATGGCTGGTTGCTTACCCATTGTACCACAGGCATAGCCTTTCAATTCAATGTCCTGCGCAACTAATATAGTGTTATGCTTGTGCAACTGTATTATTCTGTTGTGGCCCTTCACACTCTCTATTCCATAAGAAATTACCACCCTATACAGGTACAAAATGCAAGGAACCCTCAAAGAGGGTTCAACCCCTAGAGGTGCTGCAGGAAAGTTCCCTTGGCTAAAGGTACCTTAGGAAGGAACCCCCAAAAGCACATTAGTAGTGGTCATTGACTAAGAGGTAAAGATGCAGACTGAAGCAAGAGGCTGTTTGATAAAACATCGATGAGAAGTACAACTTAGCAGAATAGCACAGATAAAATGGATTATACTGGTGACAACAGGGGGCTTCCTAAGGAGAGAGGGAATGGCCAGCAGGGTCATCATTCACCTCCATCCAACGGTGGAACATATCTGAGTAAACTAGGGAATACTACTAAACCTAAGTATTATGACTTTCAGCACAGAGGGGAGAAAAAAAAAACTTTGAGGAGGAAATCTCTGGGGATCCAACACCTAGGTCGCCTTCCCTCCAGGTTTGGGGTATTTTTGTTTAGTGATGGTTTTAGACTGGATTGCCTCCTCCACTGCAGGAAAAGGGGATGCTTCCTTACTTTGCAGGAAAAGGTACTTTAACTTACAGAATACCTCCTCACACTGCAGGCGACAGGAACACCTCCTCACACTGCAGGAGACAGGAATGGCTCCTCAAACTGCAGGAGAAGGGAACACCTCCTCACACTGCAGGAGGATTTAACTTTCAGAATGCTCACACTGCAGGAGAAGGGAACACTGCCTCACACTGCAGAAGACAGGAATGCCTCCTCACACTGCAGGAGAAGAGATTGCTTCCTCACACTGCAGGAGAAGAGAACGCTTCCTCACACTGCAGGAGAAGGACTTTACTTTTGGAATGCTCACACTGCAGGAGATGGGAACAACTCCTCACACTGCAGGAGAAGGGAATGCCTACTCACACTATAGGAGAAGGGAATACTTCCTCACACTGCATGATATGGACTTTTCTTTCAGACTGCTGACACTGCAGGAGAGGGGAACAACTCCTCACACTGCAAGAGAAGGGAATGCCTCCTCACACTGCAGGAGAAGGACTTTACTTTCAGAATGCTCATGCTGCAGGAGAAGGAAATACATCCTAACCCTGCAGGAGAAGGGAATGACTCCTTACACTGCAGGAAAAGGTACTTTAAGCTACAGGATGCCTCATCATGCTGCAGGAGAAAGGAATGCCTCCTCACACTGCAGGAGAAGGACTTTAGCTTTTCAAATGCTCACACTGCAGAAGAAGAGAGCACCTCCTCACACTGCAGGAAAAGGGAACACCTCCTCACACTGCAGTAGAAAGGAATGCCTTCTCACACTGCAGGAGAAGGGAGCGCCTCCTCACACTACAGGAGAAGGACTTTAATTTGCAGATTGCTCACACTGTCAACTGATTTTGCAACATAGTATTGCAAAGGCCAGTACACGAACAAACAATTTTTACAACATAGTGTTGCAATGGAAGGGACACCAACACTGTCAAATGTTTTTGCAATGTAGTGTTGCAAGGGCCTGTATGCCAACAACTGTTTTTACAACATAGTGTTGCAATGGCTGGTACACCAACACTGTCAACCATTTTTGTAGCATAGTGTTGCAATGGCCGGTCTGCTAACTCTGTCAACCATTTTTGCAACATAGTGCTGCAAGGGCCAGTATGCCAACCAACCATTTTTACAACATAGTGTTGCAATGGCTGGTTCACCATTTCTGTCAATCATTTGTACAACATAGTATAACAAGTTCAGCATGGTAAGCAGATAATATGCAGAAACATGATGAGCAGTAAGAAATGAACAAACAGCTCAGGTGAACCTGGTCCCTTTTCTAGTGTGAGTCTTTTGCTAGGCAAAGGTTATAGGACAATCAATGCAAGTAAAGAGGCAGTAATACAAGCTGACCAGTCCATCAAGGAATGCCAATTTAAAGGCAACATAAATACTCAGAGGATTTTTGCAGCGAAAGCAGTATTCGAACATGAGGTATATGGACCATAGAAGGTCACGACTCTCCATTATAACCCCACCCATCTTCCACCATAGGAAAAAACAAAGAAGCCACAGTAATGCGCTGTGACCCACATATTGATTTTAAAACTAGTTTACAGTGACAGCTGTAGCTGAACTAACCTCCAGAATATAATGAAGCATTATACAAAAGAAGTTAACAGCTTCCAGCAGTAGTTAGTTATAGCTTCCAGCAGTAGCTGAGCTGAACAGTTAAACAAGCATAGGATTTGTAGAAATAGTCAATAATGCACTGAAAAACAACAGTAATAATTGCTTGGTACAATTGCATGTAAGCAGGTTTGAATCTCATAAAGAAAACAATATAGCATTGCAGTAGACTCAGGTTTGATTCCCACTGAGCGCAAATAAACATGTTTGAGCAGATGTAAATCCCCAAAATAGCTATATGACAACAGATGCCTTATCAAAGGAAAAGTATACTAAAAGGAAAGCTGAGGTAAGGAAGCAGGAAATAAACATTACTCGAATGTAAGGCTGCTGAGGTAAAATAGGCCTTGGACAAAATGGAGCATGGCAGGGTAAAACTGGGAGTAACTGCTAGCTGAGCAGCAGGGCCAGGACCAGGTGCAATCAATTAAGGGACGTACAGGAGGCAGCAACTGCAGCGGAAGTTGAAACATGCAATAACAAGTGCAGGAAAACTGAGATGAGGTAGGAGCCTAAAGCACCGTCACAACAGAAACACAATGCAAGCAAAGAACAACAAGATGCTGAGGAAACTGAGAAAGACCCAAAAAGAAAACACAAACCCAAAAAACTGAAACACAGGAAAACAGAAAAACTAGCACACAAGGAAGCACACAGCAGCCAGAAGCAAAACAAAAACTAACCAAGGCAGGAGAAATGCACAAACAGAATCCAGTAGAAACCAAGAAGAGCACAGAGCACAAGCAAAGCCGGGGGTTGGGAGAAAAACAGAAGAAAGACCAACAGAGCCTCCAGCTGGCTAAGAAAAAATGTTTCAGAGGGAGGTTGGGAGAAACTGCTTATATAGCTCAAAAAGGGGGCATGGCTGGTTGCTCACCCATTGAACCACAGTCATAGCCTTTCAATTACTCTGTTGGATGGACTGCCCTTACTAGTTAGTACAAAATGCATGTATGGGTTTACTTTTCTGTTATGGGAAGTGATTTAGTGTATCACAGTACACAGATCTTGGATATTTTTAGAGATTTTATCTTAAAAACCTAAATCAAATTGTTTATCAAACTATTTTGTGAAAGACAACCTTTTAGAATCGAATACATGTAATTCTGAACTGAATTATGTTTGACATTAATCTATCTGATATGAAGATATTAATGAGGGATGTACAATGATTAATTATGGCTTGATGCATAATGTTGTCCAGGCTGTTAAATATTGTATCCTTGTCATGACTATGTTTGTAGATTTGGAGGTTGTTGTTTTTGTTAATTTATAATGACCAAAAAGGTCGAACAATAAATATCACTGATAAACATGACTTCCTTTTGTCAGATTTGTAGTTCAAATTTAGTTCATGACCTAGATAAAATAATTATACAGACAATTAGCCATTATGTTTTATGGTATTCTTGTATCACAATGCAAACCTGCCACCACACCAGTGTACTTTATTCACACTTGGGCTACAAGGCCTCTACACTCTTTGCCCACCATTCAGTAACTCACTGAACATGGCTGCCAGAGCAAAGGGCCAGTGTGCATTTCATTCCATAACAATATTCAGTACATGAATATCTAAAGTTGTACATAGTGTCACAAATTCCAGATCTTGAAAAAATGTGCAGTACATGTGAAGTAATAACTCTACATCATTTTTATAAATATTAAAATATAAAGATAAAAATGTTTTGTTAATTTAATCCCTTTACCTAAAGGGTAATGTTTAATAGTTTTTAAATTCATGGTTGCTCACCAAATCGCCCAAGAGAAACAGTTATTTCAAAAATTATTTACTAAACCAATTCAGCACAAACTATACATTGCTTGATCCTGTTACACGAGGTCTCTGCACACTTATTGGTACCCTCAGAGGTACACCGTAGACAGCTAGTGCTTAGGCATATGTTATACTAACATATAGGGCTAAAGGCATCTACCGTATAAGAGTAGATGTCAGGATATGTACGCATATTGTTGTAATACACTTTGCTTGCTAACACATATATGTTCTATGTATTTTCCGTGTATTTCTTACTTATAAGATGTTAGGACACCTGTGTCCTTGGAATAATTATGATATATAAGTCAGCATTGCCACCTTTTGGTGATTTGTACTACTATACTGAGTTATGTGAGACTCTGCATAAGAACTCTTTTATTTCACAAACTGATGACTACTACAAAATTGCATAATGTTATCTTGGGCCGTGGAGCCTCCTCTAATTTAGCCAATAGGGCTCATCTCTGTAACTAGAAATGTTTTTATCTTACAGTAACCATAGCAATTATCATAGGTATATAATGTGATACACTAAGTCTTGTACCTCAGAGATCCCAAGAGACACAAAGAAACCTCAAAGTATAGGGAACGCTTAGCACTGGCTCCCGGTTCGTATTGGTAAGAACTGCTTAGGGCAACTGTGATTTTATCCTTCTTGGTAGTAATAAGCAAGTTTACTACTCTTATGCAACATGTCTGTGATTACTTGCATTCCCAATATTGCCAAGAACCTGAAAGTGAGGTTTAGACCTCCTGACAATTGGCGACAGCGTGCAGGTGATATTTGGTGTTTGTAAGTTTTCACTAGTTGCTATAACTTTTCCCTTTCCCATGGGGATGGTAGGTGTACATTCCCGCATCACCTCTGTCATTTTAAAACCAATTTGTAGTCACTTACAAAGTCTGGCTGTTTTCCTTTTGGGTGTGGTCGATGCTGACTCGACCCACTCCATAGCAGCTTTGAATTGTAAGCCTACAAATTCTACAGTAGCCTGACTGTGTATAACATGCTCCTGCTGTGGATCGATACATAGCACGGTGCCTTTTTCACAGTTTGATTTTTCATTCCTTCCCACACAGTGACCACCGTATCAAATATCTGCACAGAACTGAGACTCAATGTCTCAAACTTCCTTGCCTCCCATGGAGAATGGGCTGACTTCGCACGGGACGCAAGTCAATCCAACAACCCTATACTGGGGATTTCAACCCAGTACACAGAGATGAGACAATCAACCAATAAGCGTCAAGCTAAAGGGCTGATGGTCGCGACTCTCACGCTGCTCTGGAAGCCTCGGAAGCGAGGTTTTGAACTCTTGATCTGCAAATTTCATCTCTTAAGCAACAGATGGGTTTGCAGGAAATGGAATGTGTTAGACTGCAGCAGAATTTGGAGTCTGAACTTCAAACTCTGCGGAATGAAAAGGATTCACTTTTGCTTCATTCAGCTCAAGCTGGAGAACAGGAACTTTGTATGTTGAAGCAGGAGTGTGAAAATTTGAGACAGAATAAGGGACAGTCATTGCATATGAATGACTTGTTAAGTACTGCGCATGTACAGTTGAGTGAGAAGATGGGAGAACTACAGGACAAGATAAACCAGGTACGTAATGACTTGGAAGTGGCTACTAGGGACAATCGCGAATTGAGCGCCGCATACAGAGTGTTGCAGAAGCAAATGTAGGGTGATGTTGATATGGATCTTGCAACAGTGAGTCATGCTGAATGTAAAACTAAGATGGCGAAACTGCGCCATCAGTGGGAGGTTCTGGCTGGACATGTTAAGGCGATGGGAGGTGTAACCTCTGCCTTACACACGACATCTGAAGGGGAGGTATCCGATGATGACATATCTCAGTACAATGCCCAGTCACACCCCTACTATGGCCCAGAAACCCCACCCAGCCATCTGCAACATGGCGGGTCCCCACTCCACCCACACCATGTCATACGTCATCAACGTCGTGACGCCCATCATGGGAGATGCCAACATGGTGGCCCCCATAATGGGGGGGGAGCAGGCCCAGGCCTGGTCCAGACGGCACCACCGATAGCCATTATTAATGTGGAAGACAGGCAAGAGATAGAAACGATGATTGAAACTGCAGTAGGTAATGTACCTCTTCCTGAGAGAAGTAAACGGGCCATTAAAACCCAAATTAGGTAGCTTCTGCAAGAGGCTGGCACTCAGGATGATACTGTTCATACTGTGGCCGAGGCTGCAGCTTGGGCCACCCTTGACGGCACCCGAGACAATCTACCTCTGCCTGATTGACCCATTAATCCCCTACAAATGGCCTACTCTGTTCAGCAAATAGCTGACAGTATTGGTCGGATGAACCCGTCCGACAATCTCAGCTGTCATTTAGAAAAGGTGCATTCTAAATGCGAGATGCTTAGCCTTGCTGCAGAATATCAGGTCCAGATACTACGCCAAACCATTGATCCTAGTTTGTGGGCCAAACTCCCCAATGCCATCCGCCAGGATGGGAATGCCAACTTTGATGAGGTTGCAGCTGAGCTCATTTCTGCTCACAGCCCAGGTGTAGTAGGAGTGATGCTTGCATACCCTGTAAAACAGAATACAAAAGAAAGTCCAGCGACTTACCACCAGAGATTTTGGATTGCCTACCGAGCAGGAAAACACCTGGCACAAGAAGCTGCAGATGTAGATCTTATTGAGTATAAGACCCTGTTCCTTAGGAACATGATTCCTGCAGTACAAGAAAAGGTAGAGCCAACCACCTACCCCAACACAGACAGGTTTGCTGACATCCTTTGGAAAACCGTAAGAGTTTACCAACTCTACATCCGTGATCTGGGCTCTGGTTCCAAGAAAGTAATCACCATGGAGCCTATTTCAGAGGCTGTGATGCACTACACTGTGGAAGGGCAGGCCCAACACCAACAGACCCTCCCAGCTAATAACCAACACCTCCAACAGGCCCAACAGCAACAGCAGCAATGGGGTGGGAACCGGAACTGGCATAAGAATAAAAAGCACAAGAATAAGGGCAAACAACAACAACAAAGAACGAGTCCTTCATATAGGGAGATAGCCGAGGAAAATTGGAAATTCTGAGAGCTCCTGGGGCAAGTGCACTCTGTGGCGGATGCTGTTCCAGCTTAGACCCTTGCGGCTGTACAACCGGTGACATAGACCCCAACGGGCCATGGTGACACCGGAAGTACAGGCCTTCAGGCCCATACAGGCCTGAACCCGGAAGCTCCCCCCTATATAGCATCGGTGCAGCATGGTGAAGTGATTCAAAGAAGCCAGGCCCAACCTCTCCATGCTCCCAGCAGTACAGATTGACAATTACAGGCCCCAGTCCGGATTGTAAACTGGTCTTGGACACAAATAGTAGGCCCTGCACCGAGACCGAGGTCAGGGGCCGCCTACTTGTAGTCTTGCTAGATACAGATGCAGCTGTGTCTGTATTACATGATGAACATCCAGACACATCTCCTTGGTCCACCTGACAGAGGACCAACATGTCAAGAGTAGCTGGTACTAGGTTACCTGCATACCAGTCTCTACCCTTGCCGGTAGAGCTAGGCCATTTAAAGACCTTACATACCTTTCAACTGATGATAATGCATTACCATCCTAGTATCATAGGAATTGATTTTCTTGCACCACACGGCTATGTGGTAGATCTAGCTAACATGCTATTGATACAGATTCAAGGTCAATACCACACCATTTTGATCCCCGATTCACATGTTGTGGTGACAATTTTAGCTAACAACAAAGAGTATGACGTCATAGATTTGTTCAAAGACCACAAGCTTTTTCTGAAGCTTCTCCCCATTTTGCAGCAACATTTGGAAGCATTTGCAATCAACAAACATGACTGTGGCAGAATGCACACTGTCATCGAAGTGCCAGGCCCAGCACATGAGAGGCAAAGACAATACCCTTTTTCAACTGAGGCCTTGCCTTCTCTCAGAGAAACAATCAAGTCACTTCTCAAGCAAGGAGTAATCAGAACTTGCATTTCTACTGCTAACTCCCCAGTGTGGCCCGTGAAAAAACCCACAGGTGCCTGGAGACTTACTATTGACTACAGGAAACTGAATCAGGTCACCCCCAGTTGTTCCCCAACTGTGGCATCAGCACCCGATGTGCTATGACTTTTGACCCCTGACCTGAAATGGTTCAGTGCCCTGGATACCTCCAATGGTATTTGGTCATTACCATTGGCCCCCAAGAGTCAATATAAATTTGCCTTCACCTTTGAAGGAAGACAGTATACGTGGACTTGCTTACAACAGGGATTCCATAACAGCCCATCCCTGTTCCATCTACATAAGATGGATGCTCTTGAGGGTTTCTCTACTCCCCAATGTCTTTTGCAGTATGTGGATGATCTGTTGCTGGCAACTGCCACACAGGAACAACACCTGGATCTCTTGGACGAACTACTGACTCTCATTCAGAGAGCAGGCCTGAAATGCAATCCAGCAAAAGCAAAATTATGTCAAAAAGAAGTACTCTTTCTGGGTCTAAAAATAACTGACCAAGGTCGAAGCCCTACTTGAAAGAAGATACAAGGATTGCAACACTTGCCATTGCCTACCAGCATAGCAACTCTTTGACAGTTTCTAGGTATGGTGAACTATTCGAGAGATTTTATCTGTGATTTTGCTCAGAAAGCTGTTCCTCTGTATGAGCTACTGAAAAAGGACATCCCATGGAGTTGAGGTCCTCTACATACCCAGACTGTGATGTCACTGAAGCAGGCCTTGGCCTTCACCCCAGCTCTGGTCAACCCCAATCCAGCACTACCATTCCATCTGGAATGAGCCACCTCTGACATTGCCATGTCAGCAGTACTGGCTCAGAAGGTTCATGGCACCCTGAGACCTATTGCATATGCATCACAGCTCTTGACCCCAGTGGAACAAAAGTACAGCATTTGTGAAAGGAACCTTCTGGCCACCTACTGGGCTGTCAAGCACTTTCTGTATATCATTGGGTACTCTCCAATGATTATAAACACCAACCACACACCAACTACCTTTCTGCTCTCAGATAGAGTGAAGGATGGGTCAGTCTCCAATACCAGGCTGACACACTGGTCACTTCTTCTCCAGGATAGAGACATACAGGTACACCCAACAAAAATTCCATCTATGCTGGCTCATGGACTCCTTTTCCAAGGAGAGCCCCATGGCTGTACACTGCAGTCACCTGATCTTCCGGATCCAGGTCCTTTCCTCCCTGCCATGCCACAAATACTTGACAACACCTCTTTGTGTCATATCTTTACTGATGGTTCAGCATCCTACTATCAGGGAGAACAAATTGCAGGGATGGGCATTCTAGTGATTTACCTTTATGGGAACACTGTTAAAATATCTAAGCATTGCAGTGTAGCATCATCACAGTATGCAGAGATGGCAGCAGTGGCCTGTTCCCTCGAGTTCATCCAGCATGGGCCTGAGGATACCATCATTTTTACAGACTCTAATTGGGTTTGTTGTTCTCTTACAGAATTTCTTCCTTTCTGGCAGAAGAACTCCTTCCTCTCCTCTGACGGCAGCCCAGTGAAGTACAAGGAACTGGTAATATACATACATTCACTGGCACAAAAGTTTGCACACAAACTCTATGTACACAAAGTCAAAGATCACTCTCTCCATGATTCCTATCATGCCTTCAATGATACAGCAGACACTCTTGCCAAGGAAGGGGCCTGAGGGGGGGACACCTGGATAATGGACCATCCAGAGGCCAATGCGGCAGTACATATCGCAGCACTCAGGAAGAAACCTGAACCCTTTTCCCCCTTGGACCTCTCAGCAGCCCAACATGTTGATACTGAACTCAAAGAAGTGTTCAGATTCCTTGACAAGAGTACCAAAGAGAAACTTCCCACACATAATCCCTACCGGAGGCATGAAGGTAAGTTACACTTGTCACCAGATGACAAGCTCATCTGGTACCAGCCAGATGATTCCACCACCAGGTTGTGGGTGGTCCCCAGACATCTTAGGTCTGAATATTTGCACCAAGTGCATGATACGCCCACTGGTGGACACCAGGGAGTGGAAAACACCCTCCAAAGGCTTAAGACCACCGCCTGGTGGCCTGGTGTCACCAAAGATGTTAAACAGTACATAGACAACTGCCTTCTTTGTGCGCCAAACAACCCCATCCCTACCAAACGAAATACCAAACTCTTACCAGAATGACACTATGGCCCTTGGCATGCCATACAGATTGATTTTATTGGTCCCTTAACCAATATCAGCAGAAATAACAAGTATGCTCTTGGGGTAACTAACCTCTTCTCTAAGTGAGCTGAAGCCTTCCCCACTAAAACATGCACTGCTAAAACCACTGCCAAAATCCTGGTGGAACAGATTTTCTCCAGGTGGGGCCTACCTCTTAAGGTAGACTCCAACAAAGGAACATGAAAGAATTTCTTGAACTTCTTGGAGTTCAACATAAGTTCCACATACCCTACCACCCCCAATCTTCAGGTCAAGTAGAGAAAGCCAACAGACGGATTAAGCAGATGCTTTCTAAATTCATTGAGGACAATCCCAAAACCTGGGATTCCCTACCAGCTCACACCCTTTGAAGTGATTACTGGAAGACAGATGCGATTACCTGAACACCTGCTGTTTGACCTGCACACTCCCACTGCAGACTGTGTGTCTGTAGATCAATATGTGGAAAAACTCAGAAAAGACCTCATATACACACATTTGTATGCTGCCAACTGCATGGGTAAAGCCCAGCAACAATCCAAAATACAGTTTGACAAACATGCACAAGAAGTGGATTGGCAGGTTGGAGATCAGGTAATGGTCCTCCGATTTGCACATCCCACCCATTCCTTCTCCAATAAATGGGAAGGCCCCTACCCCATTGTCAACAAGCTCAGTCCGGCAGTCTATCAAGTTAGACTCCTGCACAATAATAAACTGACTGACAAATGGTTACATGCAAACCAACTGAAACTGTATAAAAGAGCTTAATTACTTTTCCTCACCCCATTGGGCAGAATCGTACTGACTTACTAATGTTTGATTTTGCTTTTCAGATACACTGACAAGATGGCTATCTTGTTCCATTATCTCCTCATCTCAGGAGTTTTCCCCTGCATCCAAGGCATCGTACCGAACCTCCTACCACACCTTGATCATCCAGCATTTCCTTCAGAGGGAGTATCCATCAATATACCCGACAGTCTGATTACTGTTCAGGAAGGTTCCGATGCTTACCTCACTGCCTCGATTGTTGCTCCTAATAAATCTAGCCTACAAATTGAGTGGCAAACCACATCGCAAGGACAACTTCTCCCTGTGGCCAAACTCTCCAAAGGAACTTTCTAGGGTTGGCCCAATGCTAAATTATCCCCAAATGGTTCTTTGTCCTTGCTACAAACTGCTCCCAGGCATTCTGGTTTATACAACATTACTGCCTTAATTGATCCTACATTCTGTAATTCTTTGTCTAAGGATTCTGCTAGAAAAGTTTGTGCTGTACACCACATGGCTTCTGCTGCCATGTATCTCTCTGTGTTACCACCCACTGATAAACAACTTTTGGAATGTCCAAAGCATACCCCTGGTCCCCATAGTGGCCTAACAGCCACTGCTCTCCCTGGTTCACTGATTAATAACTTACAATTTATGCATATACCTGTTTTATTTAATCTTACTTACTGGAATATGAAAGAATTTGGTATGTGTCACAATACTAATATGTCAGCATTTTATAGTATGTTATTGCTTAATAGCTTAGCTGCATTTCAGATTCGTACTCAAGACCCTATTGCTGGGGTCCATACTGCTGAACATAGAGGCAACTTCAGGAGAAAACCCAATCCTGATAATCAAAGTCATAAACATAATACACGTGAAGTTGACAGTTCTGATGTCACAGGTGCAACAGGAACGTTCACAGGCCTTTTTGGTATGGCTATGTCTATTTGGAATAAGGCAGACATTGTTGCTATCAAATCTCACTCTGCCAAATTTTTGACTGGTTTGGTTAATAATATACTTACCCCCTTTATTGTATGGTGTGGATGGCCTTAGTCAGGAAGAAAGATACACTGTATACAACATGCAAGACATTGCTAAGGCATTTACAGACTCTAAAGACAAGATCAACGCACTCATTGCACAGAACAACAAAGAAGTAGATAAACAATACATTGCTAGAGAAATCCTCTGCTCTGCCTATGGCTCATACATTATCACTACCATCAACAATCTCTTCCATGATCTAGAATCTGGAAGAATCCCTGATATCATACATGATAGACGCATTTCCAAATGGTATTGTCCACGATGTAAAACCCCTAGCTGTATTGCTATGTGTATGCAACAATCTCTAACCATTCCTCTTTCTACAGCTAGAAACTTGGGGTTTGTGACCAGACACCCTAACACTGGTCCTTGTTTCACTGCTAAGAAATGTTCCATAAGAGATACTATGTTTGTTTCTTTTACTGTTTCTTTACCATGCTTTGATCCCACTACAGCCTTGTTTAACAAGCTTGCACTGGTACATTCCATCGGGCACCTGGATGAAGACATCTACAGAGAACGCCTGGATCTACCACCTCTACTGGTTTTCCATCCTTTCCTAGATGCCTGGGTGGCTCCACACACGGACTGCTGTGCGAAGTAGCAATACATTTACTGTGATGTATTTGATGTTATTCAACCTGGCTGTGGTTATTCTCCAGATAGCATTGATTGGACTTTTACCATGGATGATGACATTACCACAAATGGCACGGATTTCTCAGATTCAACTTTAGCTCCGGATAAGCTCTATTAATCCTATCATGAGGAGGTTCATCGCCTGTCAACATGGATTTCGAAGATGACCTACACCTGCCCTGTACAGTTGCAAAAGTGGAGACTCCCTACTGTTCGATCTCAGCAAAATTCTGACGGGGAGTACTGTGTGATAACTAATTTCAAAAGCTATACTTATGGAGCTAAAACATGTGTTATTCATACCCCCAATTTCTGTTTTGTCCCACAGCAGAAAACTGTTATTGGACATACCGTTATAACCCCGTCCCCCTTATGGATGCAGACATCATTGATGGTAACCCTGATTATCTGCTCACACTTTCTGAATACTTACCATATTTTAATGTACACATAGACCCACTCACACTTACATTAAAATAACTTTTAGACAGGAAAGACACACACCTCATCCACATCAGCAATAATATAACCAAGGCCAATGAAGCTATTCTTTCATTGATTAATGATGGTGATATGAATAATGCATTGACTAACACCTGGTTAGAAATTACTTTTAAAGGTTTTGTTATTATACAAGCATTTTTGATATTTTTCTTGATTATTATGCTATGCTGCCTACGATGCACACTGCGTCAACACTGTGAGCAGCTCAGGTTCCTCTACAAAGCTTGTGCGTCAGGTTTGCAAATGACCACTGCTCCCTGACCTTTCCCTAAATTTGCCTGTGTTGCCCTTGGAGGCAACATGGGGGGAATGTTACATGAGGTCCCTGCACCCTTATTGGTACCCTCAGAGGTACACAGTAGACAGCTAGTGCTTAGGCATATGTTATACTAACATATAGGGCTAAGGGCATCTACTGTATAAGAGCAGATGTCAGGATATGTACGCCAATTGTTGTAATATACTTTGCTTGCTAATACATATATATTCTTCTATGTATTTTCTGTGTATTTCTTACTTATAAGATGTTAGGACACCTGTGTCCTTGGAATAATTATGATACATAAGTTGGCATTGCCACATTTTGGTGATTTGTACTACTACACTGAGTTATGTAAGACTCTGTATAAGAACTCTTTGTTTCACAAACTGATTACTACAAAATTGTATAATGTTATCTTGGGCCGTGGAGCCTCCTCTAATTTAGCCAATAGGGCTCATCTCTGTAACTAGAAATGTTTCTATCTTACAGTAACCATAGCAATTATCATAGGTACATAATGTGATACACTAAGTCTTGTACCTCGGAGATCCCAAGAGACACAAAGAAACCTCGAGGTATAGGGAACGCTTAGCATTGGCTCACGGTTCGTATTGGTAAAAACTGCTTAGGGCAACGGTGATTTTATCCTTTTTGGTAGTAATAAACAAGTTTATTACTCTTATGCAACGTGTCTGTGATTACTTGCATTCCCAATATTGCCAAGAACCTGAAAGTGAGGTTTAGACCTCCTGACAATCCACTAAAGTTTTTTCACTTACTCCCTAATAGTAGCATGAGAGAATAACAGCACCTGATAAATGCACAACTGTGCAGCCTTTAAATCTTTGCTGGCACATTTGTGAAGAATTTCATCCCCCTCACCTTTGAGATTCTACCAGTAATATGTCGGCCATTGGGCCTTGTGTTGCTGTGGCAATGGCATCCTCATGGATACTTGCTGACATCTGTGATGTCCTTGCATGGCTTGACAGTGGCTATATGAGGTGGAGACAGCCAGGGTGCTCTTGCTGTCATCTGGCAAGGGGAAGATAGAGAACAGTATGAGATGCTGGATTTAAATTATTTCTGCTGGAGACCACTAACTGCTTGGATTCTGAGATTGCCCTTGTGTTTTGAGGCTGCGATAAGGGCAATTTGAATTCTAAAAATACTTCTGTAGAGAAAACATCAAATATGTTGCAGGTGATATCTTTTATTGGGCTAACAAAGTTATTTCTGAGACTAGCTTTCAAGAGATAAAATTCTCTTCCTCAGGTCAAAGTGGAAACAGCTGAACAGCATGACAGATATAAAGGAAGGAATACATAAACTAGCAGTTTACACATCAAAGCATTACAGCCAATTCACACTCCTTACAAACAGGACGACTCTAATTGTCATTGGAGTGTGTCTGTTGAAGAGCTCAACTTGTAAGATCAAAGAGCTGCTTCATTTTAGTCTGGCTCTGGACCATCAATTAACATTTGTAATAAATCAAGACAGGAAAAAAAATACATATTATTGTCTTTAGAAGATATGTGTTAAAAGAGCCAGAGGGTGCTGATGTAAGAGTTTAAAAAGAAACTGTGAAGCACTGTTTTAAGCATAATTACTGGTAATGTGCTAAAAAAACAACATCTTTATTAAGTCCTTTTTTCTTTAGTGTCAAAATATTGTATCATTTTTTAGTTCAAATGTTTGCCTTTCCTGACTGTTTTTGAAGTTACCTTTTAACATTCTGACAGTAAAATCACAGATGGAGTGGTCTGGTCTTGAGAAATGTTCCCCCTACTGGTTTATTTTCATTTTTATGGGTAAATGTGAATCTGTGGTGATTCATTCTTGTTTTGAGTTCTCGTCCAGTTTCACCAATATAGCAGCCTTCCTCACATTTTCCACATTGTATCATATATACTGTAGAACTATTTAATATCGCGTCGAGTTTATATCGCAGTCTGACTCTCACGTTCAGTAGTGCGTCAAATTACCATCATGCTCCACTACTGGCTGACAGCTAGCTTTCACCTGATAGGTGTTTTACACAGTACTAATATGTTGTGGTCAGCATAACTCTGTTTCTTGCCTGTTCTTTTGGATTACTGACCAGTGCATGAAACGTGTCTCTCTTCAAGTGGTTACACACTCCAGATAAAAAAAAAATCAACAAAGCGTGACTACTCAGCACTACATACAGATAACATTGACGCTGAGTTGTTGAGTGTTACTGCTCGTGTCTCGAGGCTCATGGCAGAGAATGTCACGGAGGAACTTGCTAATGCATCTCCCCCTCCAAAGAAAAAGAAAATGGTCCATTGTGTGTATCCCCCTGAGGTCCGTTTTGAGGTTGGCCAATATGCAGTTCAGCATGGGGTAATGAACACAGTACGATTTTATGACACTGAGTATAAATCTAAAATTAATGGAAGTACTGTAAGAACTTTTAAAAGAGACTACCTGCTGAAGCTAAAAGAAAACCCTGACCCCCATACATTAGAGAAAAGTCTGCCCTTTAAACCCCGAGGTCGCCCACCACTCCTTGTGGAGGATGTGGAAAAAGAATTGAGAGCGATCATTAAGTCTCTCCGAGCAGAGGGTGCTGTAGTTAATGGTCGTGTTTTGGCTGCAATAGCAACTGGCATTGTAAAAACCCACATATGCTCATTGAAAATGGTGGCAGTCTTTCATTTTCTTGGCAGTGGTCCTGGTTATTCCTTAACCACATGGGGTTCAGTAAAAGAAAGGGCACGAAAGCAGCACGAAAAACCCCTATTGACTTCCCAGACTTAAAGGCACAATTCTTGAAGTGCATTTCAACAGCAGCAATGCAAGAACTTGTAGCAAAAGAACTTATTCTTAACCTAGATTAAACAGGTGTAAACTTGATACCGTGCTCCCAATGGACAATGGACAGTATCGGTAAGAAGCAAATTGAAGTGTCTGGTCTCGGTGACAAACGACAAGTCACTGTGGTGTTATGCATTTCCCTATCTGGTCATTACCTTCCTCCACAGGTAATTTACCAGGGGAAAACTGATCAGTGCCAGCCACATTTCTCATTCCCTGCTAATTGGTGCATTACCCACACTGAAAACCATTGGGCTAACTCTAACACCACTGTGCTATACACCAACAAAGTGATTGTCCCATACATTAATAAAGTAAAAGCACAAATGAATCTCCCTGATGAGCAGCACACAGTACTGATTTTACATCTGTTTAGAGGCCGTACAACTGCAGATGTACTTGCAAACTTCGAGGCCAACAACATTATTCCAATTTTCATGCCTGCATCTTGCACCGACCTGTTACAACCTTTGGACATAGCCATAAATAAAATATTTAAAGATGAACTCAAAATAGAATTCACTGACTGGTATGCACAACAAATTTCAGACCAGCTTCAGGTTGGGAGCAGCAGCTGGCAGATTAAGGTAGACCTGAGATCCACAGCATTAAAGTCTCATCATGTACAGTGGCTGGTGACAAGCATTGCTAGCTTGTACACATGAGCTGAGGATTGTATCCAGGGTTTCCAGCAGGCAGGCATACTACAGGCACACAACTGCCTCAACAGTACAGTAATAATCATTTTGCTGTTCTTTTAACATCTACTTATCTAAAATTCTGTGTTTTGTTAACCGCTACTCACCGACCTTTCTCCCTAACAGAACGCCCAGGTTGAGAACCAGGACACTGGGGAGAATCATGAGACAATTACCGGCACCATCACGGAGAACTGAAGTGATGGTAAACAAATCAAAACTACACTATTAGAACACACTTACTATCCAGAGACTAAACAATGTTTCATTTTGTTTTTCAGACTGCTGTATCTGCTGTACCTTGTAGACTTGATGGTTAGCAACCAGTAACAATGCTGATGATGACAGCAGCGACGGCGTCGATAATGACTCCTGACTGTAGTTGCACAATGTATTAGGGTTGTAGACTCTGGGTGATTTAAGGTTTTAGGGGACTGTTTGTGCAGCAAGAAAAATACAAAAAAAAAAAAAAGCACTAGCGTCCATGTTGGGGTTTTTTATCGAATCAAGGGTACTGCTTGTTGTCAAGCTACAGCAGCACCATGTGGTCACTTAGAGTACATCAATGAGTGCAGTAAACATTATGTCATGCATTAAAGGTACAGCACGATAATAGCAATACATTTTTTACAGTAACAAATTCAAGTTCTACAGTACTACGATGCTAGAAGAACAGGTATATGAGTTTTGGATTTTAAATATTTTTCCATTATGAATGAACATGTCTCAGGAGAGATATGTGTACATAGTTTGCAGCGAGGTGCTTTGTATGGTTTTGTACCTTTGTTGCCTAGCTGGAGCTTGGTGGGAAGTTTGCTTCGCACCAATTTCTGCTTCAGGGTTGGTGGTTGGTGGAAGGAAAGCACTGGTGGAGTGGAAAATATATTTTTTAGAGTCTCATCTTCAGACAGTAGTGGCTATAGATCTTTAATTATTTTCTGTAGTTTTTCCAGTTCTGGGTTGTAGGTTACTACCAGAGGTGTGCAATCAGATGTTCTATGTGGCTTGTACCTTAGTAATTATTCCCTAGGCCTACAGAGTGCAGAATGGATATCCCTGTCAACGCTGCAGGTTTTATATCCCTTCTGCCTGAAAAATAATTTCAGTGTACAGTACTAAGATGTCTGTCCCTGTCGTCTTGGTTTGAACAAATGCGGTTGTACTGGATGACCTGGCTGTGTATAATGGATGTTTTGGTATGTGAGGGATAGTAGCTCGAGCTGTGATAGTAACTGCATCTGTCTGTAGGTTTTCTGTACACAGATGTTTGCAGTGTTCCATTTTTAGTGTGACTGTGGTATCCAGGAAATGCGCACACTTTGAGTAATTTATTTGGAATTTAATAGAAGGATGGAATTTATTGAAGCTGTCAAAAAATTGTTTTAAGTTTTCCTCTCCTGCTGTCCATATCATAAAGATATCATCAATATATCGATAATATTTTAATGGCTTATGATGTTGTGTGCTAAGGAATTTTTCTTCTAGATCTGCCATGAAGAGGTTGGCGTACTGTGGTGCTTTCCTGGTGCCCATAGCCATCCCCATATTTTGAAGGTAAATATCAGTGTTGAAGCTGAAATAATTGTGTGTAAGGATGTATTCCATAAGTTTGACTATGACATCCGGTGGATATTTGCTGTCTGTGGTGACGTTTCACAGGTATTCATAGCATGCCATAAAAGGTATCACCTGCAACATATTTGTTGATTTGTTTCTCTACATTGTTAACTGGACTAACATGGGTACCACATTTTTTTTAGAAATACTTCTAAAACTTTTGAAACTCTACATTTTGTTATAAAACTACATGATTGATTTTCTAAGTACAGTAAACCCAAAAAAAAAAAAACACAGACATTGTGTGGAAACAGCAGAAGGCATAATATAAGTCCAATAGAACTTGATTTAGTAAATAATTAATTTTTAAATAACAGTTTCTATTTAGCAACTTTGAGAGCAATCATGAATTTAAAAATTATTAAAAAAGTACCCTTAAGGCAAAAGAATTAAACAAAAAGTTTGTATCTTTATATTTAAATGAAAATTGATGGGTCATTACTTTACATGTACTGAATCTTTTTTCAAGATTTGGAATTTGTGACATGTACAGCTTTAGCTATTTATGCAGTGAATATTGTTACAGAATGAAATACACACTGGCCCTTTGCTCTGGCAGCCATGTTCAGTGAGAGTCATTGAATGGTGGGTAAAGAGTGTAGAGGTCTTGTAGCTCAAGTGTGAATAAAATACATGTTGTGGTGGTGGGTTTGCATTGTGATGTAAGAATAACATAAAACATAGAGGATAATGGCTGGGGATCAGGTGATAACCACGCTGTAATCACGAGTGGTTGCTAGGGCAACATGGTAAACCTTGAGAGCGCAGCTCGAGAGGTTTACTGTAGCCCTAGCAACCACGAGAGGTGATTTCAGTGTGGTTGTCACCCGATCACCAGCCATCATCTTTTATAGTGTATGGTCAAAAAAACATTGTTTGCATTCTATGTGTGAGAATTATGGAACTCCGGTGCATTCTTTTTTGTTGTGCTACTGTTTGGAAGTTCCGAAGTGTGGTTAACAACTTTTAAAATTCTAAACAGTGCATAACAAAGCTGTGTAACTGCTGATTATGGTGGTTAATAGGCACTTACCATACATTATATATTGGATAATTTCCTGTATAATTATTTTACCTAGTTTATGAACTAAATCTTAACTAAAAATCTGACAAAAGGAAATCATGTATAAGAAGTATTGGTATGTGAGGAAATGTATGATGTACTATTGAGCTTAATAATTTGTTGTAAAAATATATATATATATATACATAAATCTGAATGTTTTACTTAAAAATGTTTATTTATGTTTATAGTTTTCCCAGAAAATGCCATATAGGCGAAACATTGGTGTACACTCAATAAAACACAAGTATTCAAGCTTTTTGTGTTCAGGTCTTCTTTGGCTCTAAGCAGCCCTGTCAACTGATTGTTGAATTAAAACTTCATATTTCTACCTGGGAGTATCACAAGGTTCAGGGCTGGGACCCCTCCTCTTCTCAGTCTTGTACAGTAGGTGAACTTCCTATCTGTACCACCTCCTGGAATATAAACCTTTATACAGATGTCTCCTTCTTTAAGTACCTTGGGGTCTGTCTGGATTACCATCTCAATTTCTTGGCACACACTGATGTTGTCCACTTCAATCTTTACCCCATGCTTGGTGCATTTTGTAGGAATAATGCATGTATCCCACCCCTGTCTGCCATGAGAGTGTATTGAAGATGATTCTCCTATAATTGATTATGGTGACATAGTCTATAGTGCTGTACCCAAATCTTCCCTTGCCAGACTGGACCCCTCTTTCACTCCTTCTGCCATTTTGCCTTGGACTGTCCCCTTCATACCCATCACTGTTCTCTTTATACCTCACTCTCCCTCCCCAATGCCAGATGCATGTTCCACTGTGCCTCCTTTATTTCCAAATTCTGGTTTGGTTCCCTCCTTCAAACCTTACTGCTCTGCTGTCCTCCCCCCACTTACCCCCTATCCTCTCTGCAGTAATGTTTTCTGTTCCCTTTCTTCTCTCTACATGAAATCTACTGCTTGACAAGCTGCCTTCTCATATTATTTACCTAAATTCTGGTCCTCTCATTCCCCTTTCCTACCACTCTTCCTCTACTCCCTTCTCCCTATGTCTCTTCTTGGTGACTACTTCTCCCACCTGCAACTGTCTCTGACCCTTTACACAGATACACCCTAACCCCCTCTACTGTTTACCCTGTCCTTGTTTTGCCCTCATTTCCCACACCTGTTATGCCTTGATGGGGCCTACCATAAGCACTTTTATTGTAGTGATTTTTGCTGCAATGAGTTTAGTTTACACATCTGTAACATATTGTACCTTGCTCCTTTCATTGTACTGTGTTGTTCTCCGTTGTTGTACTATCAGTTATTTCTTATTGTTCTCCCCTCCACACCCTTCCCCTCAGAATGCATCAGGAAATGAGCAGGTGACAGCTCAGTACTGTATTTCTTCCCTGGTGAATTTTTTGAGATAGATAGATAGATAGATAGATAGATAGATAGAAAGATAGATAGCAAATTACAGAACTGGTTATTGGTTCACCAACTTGTATCTAATCAGAAGAATACTGTTACCATGTTATTTGGGACCAGATATTGGCTGAGCAGCTCAGACTCTCTGCACATTTGATCACCACCACACATCACCTGTCTGCGCCCCTTCCCCCAGTGCATTGGTGCATGGAGGTGGATCGGTGGATATAGGTGGGCGTCCAGATGCCCATCCTGGTCCTAAAGGGGATCCCCTGCACCACACAGAGCAAGGGATTGTGGGACACTGCACATCCTGAGAGTCAAAGAACAATGGGTGATTATCCAAGTGATTGTCTCCAGCCCTTTCTGCCTGACTGGAGGGCTGAGGCAGCATCATGGGGGGGTATCTGTCCCACTGTGGCTGGCAGGTGCTGTTCATGGGGTTCATGCAGCAGCTATGACAGATCCCTGCTTGTGTGGCCTACACCCCCGTACAGCACTCTGTACCTTAGTGAATAGTGCAGACTGTGGGCATGCCCCTGGCCACTCCTCCATTCTGTCCACACATGTAGCTTTGCAAAGGGACAGGGGATTCAGTGCTTCATTTGTCTGCTTGGTACAACCCAAATCATTTGAAATTAAGAAACCTAGATCTCTTTCATTTTTTGTTTCTGTATGCAATTTAGCACACAACTAACAAGGATGTTTTATATTTGTAGCACCTAAGTGTATAACCTTACATTTTTCATGATTAAAGTGCATTTCCCACTTGGTTGCCCAGATTGAAATAAGATTTAGGTCATCCTGTATTCTGGTAATTTCATCTGCATTAGCAAAAATGTTCCCTATTTTAGAGTCATCTGCATATTCAGTGGACCAGCAACTCAGTTTACTAGTTAAGTATGAAAAAAATGTGGAGCACAAGTGGTCCATGCAATCAGCCCTGTGGAACACCACTTGACATGGTCCCATTCTGTGAAAGATGTCCATTTATCACCACCTTCTGAGATCTACCTTCTAACCAATTAGAAATCTAGTTAATGAATTTCGGATTTATACTGCTATTTTTTTTACTTTTCTATTACTGCCCAGTGTGGGACTAAGTTGAGTGCTTTGCTAAAACCCAAGAAGATCACATTGCATAATGTTTTCTTGTCAAGATGGTAACTTATTGTTTCATAAAAGCACAGAAGGTTTTGAACAGGACCTACCTTGGTAAACCCATGTTGGTCAGGGTCAAGATCGCATAAAGTAGCTCATATTTTGTCTTTAATTAGACTTTTCAATATTTTGTAGAGGATTCGAGTCAGACTGGTGGGTCTATAATGACATACATTGTGCTTTTCTCCTTTCTTGAAAAGGGGGACTACATTAGCCATGTTCAAGTCTTTGGGGATACCACCACTAAGTATTTATGCTTTCTTCAAACAGCAGTTTAAGAGGCTACTGCAAGTAACCAACCATGATCTTAATCATATTCATTGTTATCAGATCAGGACCTGGCTCATGCTCAGTGTGCCACAAAGTTGGCCTCAATATGATCCTCCAAGTTTGAATTGCTATTGCCCGAGGAATGCTCCTTCCAAAACTTCCCCATGGAGCTCCTGTTTATACTGCAGCTTCCAAACCAGTCTTCTCAGATGGGAAGTGGCTTACAATAATATTTGTCATTTCACACTGGCATTCCATAGGCGTACACAACCCTGCTCCCTGTATGACAAACTTAGCTGTCCTCCTCTGTCACAGTCTTGTGACCTTTCCTTGAGGGCATCACTTATGGCATCCCACAAACCAAATGCCACTATCCCATCCCACACCTTCAGTGCAAGATATATATATATATATATATATATATATATATATATATATATATATATTCATAGCAAAAAAACTCGTTTAATGCATCAGTTAGGGTTGTTCCACAGTGACAAAAGCGAGGAAATTCAGTGTTAGGATTGAAAACCCTAACTCCAAATTCACCCCCTCTCAGCACCACACACACACAGACACACACACACATATGCAAGTAGGGGGGAGGACCAAGGCAACACGACCAATGACAGACAACCAGTAGCAGGTGACAGAAATAAAAAAAATTGTCTAAATGTACTACAAGACATCCCCACCCACCTGACCGGGTACTGCATGCTCAATGGAGATCAACAGCAAAACTGAGGCCATTTACACCAAATGTACACACCCCTGATTGCAGGTGCACACAATGTACCACACTTAGTAGTTGCATGGCCTTACCTAGCGATGCCCCACACCCCACCACACGTGGTAGTCCACTTCAGTGATAGAACACATAATAACTAAGTAGTTGTACAGGTATAATGTGTGTGCTTGATTTCATGTATAGACAATGTTCCACTGGTAGGCATTGGAGGAGCTTAGCAAGGCAGTGCCCCACCCACTCAGACCACGTACTGTGTACTTAATGGACAACTCCACGTAAAATCAACCCATGAAGATCAACACTGTAACTCGCTGATTGTAGCCTTCCAAAGCTTAGTACAATTGTAACTCACAGAGTCTGTGACAGAAAATGTCCCCTTCCATCCTACAACACTTATCCCATTGTGACTAAAAGATATAGTAAAAAAATTCTGTTTATATCTATGGTTAATCAACTTTATTCCTGTTGTACTACAATTAACATAGTTATCACTTTGATGGCATAAGTGACAGAATAGTCTGTCAAACCCAAGGACTACGTATTACAACATGAGTGTAGAACAACTGAAAAAAAGTGAGGCTGTGGGCATAAGTGGTATAGATCGCTCATTTCAACAATACAAAATTGACCACTATTTCAATAAGTGAGGCATCAGAGAGTCAATGCCATTATCTTTACCAGGTAGTATGTTCTCAGTAAAGAGCTACAGTGTAATTGAGCCTAAAGACAGCCATGATACACCTACGACATTGTAGCAACAGTAATGTTTGGGTATTTTGAATTTGCTTTCCTTAGCCAGGTAATTAAACTATTTGTTAGACAGAACAGATACTGCATTTGTAATGTACAGACACACTGAAGGTACATACATGTACAGCAGCAGTAGACTTACATCAGTTGAACTGTATACATGATTCTGACATTAAGAGTTGCACATCCTTGTACAGGGACTAGTTTTGCCATGCCTCAAGAGTAACCTCTGCATCTTGAGTGTACAGCTGCACTAAATTTAGTACAACATAAATTGTATTCTTACATGCAACAGTTCTTGTATCTTGATCATGGATGCATCTTGTAGTAAATATATGTTGTTGTCTTGATTTCTGTTTACTCATAAGTGTTAAAACCTTTGTACAGCTGCAATCAGAGACTTGCATCATTGATGTGTAGTTATGGTGCAGTACCAGGTGTGGTGGGGTGTGGGGCATCACTAGGTAAGGCCATGTAACTACTAAGTGTGGTACATTGTATGCACCTGCAATCAGGGATGTGTACATTTGGTGTACATGGCCTCAGTTTTGCTGTTGATCTCCACTGAGCATGCAGTACCTGGTCAGGTAGGTGGGGATGTCTTGTAGTACATTTAGACAATTTTTTTTTTTATTTCTGTCACCTGCTACTGGTTGTCTGTCATTGGTCGTGTTGCCTTGGTCCTCCCCCCTACTTGCATATGTGTGTGTGTGTCTGTGTGTGTGTGTGTGTGTGGTGCTGGGGAGGTGAATTCGGAGTTAGGGTTTTCAACCCTAACACCGAATTTCCTCGCTTTTGTCGCTGTGGAACAACCCTAACTGATGCATTAAACGGAGTTTTTTGCTATGAATTTCCCTTCTTTTTGAGAATGGAAAGTATAAGTAGTAAATACAGACATGGCACTGCAGTCACAGAATCCCAACACATCATTCACTGTATGAATGCAGACGTGGTACCACGGACCCTTTTTGCTCCTACGGTCTCATAATATCATTTGGTGTATGTATACTGTTCTGGCAGTATAGGGCCTACAGGCCATACAGTGACAGTATGTGATTTGTCATATACATACAGTGGTACAGGGACAGGTCCTTCAAGATATACACTATCACCACATGATCACCTGCATGGCTGCAGTGCTACTACTGCCTACTCTTCTGCCCTCACACTCCCACCACATAATCTGGTGTATAAATAGAGTGGTCATAGATCAAATACTTTACAGCCCACACTACCAGTTAATTATTAACATTATGCATTTGTAGTGGGAGTGCACACCTTTGGGATGCTGTTAACCAACCACAGTATTTCATGTATGACAGATCAATGGTAAGTGTTAAAAAAAATCCAGAACTAACATTTCCACCCAGAGTAATGAAAAGTTAGACACATCAATACTTGCATGGTCTTATGAGCACATAGTATTTTGTGTTGGGGATCTATCTAGTGATGCATTTCTATTACTGGTTTTCATTTCCATCTACTTAGCAGTGTAATACCACAGACAAAAAATGTTTTGCTGCTCTTTCACATTCTTTGATTATACTGTAACTGTTATTATTTCATACAACACAACATATGGCACCACGTTTGTGTCAAACTCAGTTACACATCTCTTTATTTCCTCATGTTGTACCTCTCTAACTTGACTTGAAAGATATTGTTCAGAAAACTGTATTCATGTTAACATATTTTTCTGAAGAAAGTGATAAGAAATTGTATGTGTTTCACAGTCTAAGTATGTTGAACTCTGCTGTGTCTCTAATCTTATACTGCATAACAAATGTTTCTTAATTAGAAAATAATGGTTTCTCCACAATTATGTTCACACTATCCTTATGACCTTGCAGCATTGTATTGTACCACAACATCTGCCGAAGTGTGAAATCTAGTTACATAGTTATGAACTCACCATGAACATAATCTGACATAGTCCTGCATTGTTATAATACTATATATGTTCTAAAACAATGGAAAATATTAAACAGCATATTGCTAAGCTCTATAGCTATCTGAAAAAAGAGATTAGCATAAGGCTGTTAAAAACGCTGCGCTGTTTTAGAGAATATTACCTGTTACACCCTTGTAATAAAATCAGTATAGGTAATACTTTGTAATGAAACATTTTTTTGACAGATGCTACCCATAAAGGAAAAATGAAACACAAGCAATGTTTTTAAAAAGAAAATATAATATTATTTATCTTTTATAATAAATCATATAAAATATCACATGTGCTACAAAGTATAAAATATGTGTATCATACAAAAAATAAATAATGCTTATTAAAGTAAAATAAGAAATACAAACATTTTACATGATCAAAAATCCTCTTAAAAAAAAGTTGAAAAAATATTGATTTTTGTAAACATTTAAAAGGAACATAATTATTATTTATAAAAGTATAAAACGATGTACAAACAACACACTGTCCATCAGAAAGAGAGGTGTGGCGCTGCTCGAGGCAGCCCAGTCCGGAAGTTGGACAGTATGTGGAGGCATAACAGAAGTGGAAGCTATTGTGGCATGGCAGAGGGGGAGACACAAATGAAGCTGTGGAGGCTGCTTAGTCCGTCTCTGTGTGAATTGTTGGTGGTGCAGGCGAAGTAGTGCTACTCGTGACACTGACACCTGCTGATGTGTCCACAGGCTCGAGCATCAATTTTATGGTTGCCTGCTGCACTGCGAAGAGGGACAATAATTTATCTTGCCCTTCCCGCAGCACAGCAGTTTCTTCCTTAATTGAATCAATTTTCTGCTCGAGCCTGCGGACACAGCAGCAGTGTACAGTGCATCTCTCCTCACTATCTTCTTCTGTAAAGATGCAAATAAAATAGCCATTAATATATACTTACAAATATTCAGTTTTTTTTCTTCTGTTGCATCTAATTATGATATTATCTTTTCCTTTTATGTATTGTAAGCAGACATATATCTGTGCTACTAGGAATATACATTAAAGTAGTGATTCTTAAACGTGACTGTTCTTACTGAATATATCATATCAGTCACATATGATGAATTGTTAGTCAATTAGTACTGTAAATTTTCAGAAATTGTACATGTGCTATATTTATATTATATATAACCTTACGCATCAGATTTTTGATTCATACAATGGTTGGTAACTATCTATAGCACAGTAAGATATAGAGCAAACTAAATTCCTTTATCCTCTAAAGTCTGTGCAACTACCACAATGTACACGTACTGTTTTTGTGAACTAGTTCTTAATTGTACATGTCTGTTGTACACCCTGACACTGTAATGTCAGGTGGTACATATTAGTCAATGTTAATTACAATCATTTCTGTTACATAGCAATGAGTTAAAACCACTGTTCTACTGTCGCTGTTTACAAGAAAGATTTAAGAACCATCTTCTACTGATGTTAAACATAGTATCTCACAACAAATGTTAAGCATTTCAATATCAGACCTGTCAGTTCTTTCACCAACTCTTTCAATAACACATTACGTTAAAACATATTAAACTACGCAATATTTAAACAATAAATACAATAAAAACATTGACTTTTTTATTGCCACATCATAACATAGTGGAATATAAAGCTACAGTAAATGTTGTAAGTACTACTTAGAATTATGTACAGACTCTCTATCTCTCAAAATATAACTCTTTTTTTACTATCGACAATCCATCGTTCACAGTTTGATAATGGAAAATCGTTATACAGAGTTACAACTTAGTGGTACACATCACAGACCAGATACTTGTCTCTAACCCTTAAATAATATTTACCATAAACAATATTCAAAACAGAATGATTCTGCATTCAGTTACCATACAGTTAAGCAATATTCCACAAAACGGTATTGGTGATGACAGCATTTACCCATGTCCTGGGGTGTTGTTTGGAAACAAGGCACAGCCAAGTGTCCAAAACACACCATGCATGGGAAATCCTGTCATTACCAACATCCTCAAGTGGCACATTGGAATTATACACTAGCCTGTTTTTTGGGTGAGATAGAAAATAGTAAATCAAGGTTAATTTCCACTATGTTTACGCAATGTTACTGTGGTACTTCTTGCACTGGGAAAAATACTCCCTGATTGCTACACTGCCCTGCTACTGAGGATGTGTACTTTTGTTTCATTATTCTTGGTTACACTGTATTTTCAGGGTATGCTTTGTGAGCAAGCAGCCAGTTGAGATGCCGAACACGGCGTTGGACAGCACGTTGCAGGCGTAATTGTCTTGTGCTTGATTTTTGGGACTCTGTTCTTTGTAGGGTTCTGTCTCTTAATGCAAATGAGGTACCCATTTGTTTTTCTTTTAACAACTACTGTCTTTTATTTAGTGAAACAGATGTGTATGCAAGTGACAAAGATGTTGGTCCGTGTGAACCGAGATGGGTGCCATAGTGATTTATGCACAGTTATCAGTCAAGAGGCTGGCTGTCATCTTAGTTTGTGTAGCAGTAAAACTATCTAACTACAGTGTGTTTTCATTTTTTACTGAGCTGCAGCAGACAGCAGCTTAGCGGTGTTCAATATGGCAGTTTTGTTTACCAATTTCAGTGGTTACATGGGTTTTAGAGATACAGCTGTTTGCCACCTCTTGTCATGTGGTGATTGCAGTTTTTACAATGGCAGAGCTGTGTCAGGCAGACAATGAGATCAGAGAAGGCATACTTCATTTTTATGCCCATTATATAATAGGATATAACTTGTAATAAAAATGTACTTATCATAACATATCAACTATATACTTCTGATTTTATACTTATGTTCGACAGTAGCACTCTCCTCCTCCTTCACCTGCACCACTGGTGTCACCAGACCTTTCGTGGACGCTATAAAAAAAAAATCACAATTTTATTTAATTATCAGAATTGAAATATTTCGACCTCAAACAAAACTCTTACTGCATTACATACAGATCACATACTGCACTACTGGCATCCAACTATATGTGAAAATTCTAAATAGCAAAGAGTAGAACATCTTAAAAATAGTACTATGAAAACTGTAATACACAAAAGGGCTACAATATTCGCACTGTATCAGAAAGTGGTACAATCCTTGTTTTAGCAGTACTGGGGTGTTTAAAAAAATTTGCCACAGCAAAATGCAACAGTGCTGCAACATGGTCAGTACAACAAAATGTGCACTTTCACCACCTGCATCATGCGTTGCACAGTGGCACTGTGCCACTGGAAGTCGAGAGACAACAGTATATCAACAACACAGCACCAGTGCTGTTTTACTATGTACATCAACCACAATATTCAGCAATGGACACCCACATGTTAACATATTACATGGAAACTACAAATGGTAACATTTCTGTGTTAATGTGGGCCAATTAGTATACAAGCAAGCCAATTAACAGTTACTTGTGTGTGGCATGCTGCCACACAGTGACCACTTTATGCTAATGGCCATGCCCTTTAGCTTCAATGCACCTCATAGCCGAATCACATCCTCGCAACATTAAAAGTGTCCTTTGTAGACCATTGCAGGCAACCCCGTCACCTGATCAGAGTCTTACTATAAGAAAATATCCCTGTTAGTCAAGTACAACCAACTACTCACCCAATCACACAGTTACTGTGTGGAAATATCCATACTGATGCAGTGAACCAAAACCTATCACCCACTCATGGTCTTTCCATGATATATATAACTGTACTGTCCACCTGGAGCCCACCCCATGGCCAAATGCAGACTTACCATGCTATATTTAAAGCTAGAGGTGCACTGGAACCTTATCACAACCTCACTGTGACATGAATTGATAAATCATTATGCTTGTTGGCCCAGTGGCTGCATCCAGGCCAATTACAGCAAATACAATTAACCAGTACACTGGTTGATAGTAGTACCTCCCTACCAACCCTACCACTGTGTCATGACAACCTCCTCACTCCCCTCAGTCAGCAGGAGACAGCAGCTTACCACCTGGTAAACAGGTACACACCCAACAACTGATAGCACTGAGTGTGGCTATACTCTGATTGCTACACAACATGAACACTGACTGTGCACACTGTAGCTTTACTACACAGTCCTAATATGTGAATATGTGGTTTAATTAACATGTTGGAACAGTCTACTACACTATATTCAACATGCCTATTGACCACACTGTGTGCCAATGTATACACAGTCATAGTTTATATTGTCAGACTGTGCTCAGCCAGATGGCTTGGAGGTAGGTAGCTGCTGATCAACATTACAGGGAGGTGGAGTAGGGCAGCAACAGTGACTGTCTGGGTAGTTAGACAAGTACCGTTATGCACCACACCACTGTCTCAGCATATTACCCACAGTCGTGCTGGGTGCAACCACTGCACCACTAGGACTGAGATAAATCCATGAACCACGTGTTTTGCTTCTGTCAAGGGTATAGTGTATGAGCCGTGTTATATATGTATGTCATTGAAAACCAGAATTGTGCAAGATGACTGTGCACTAGTCCTCGAGGAATATATTTACAGCAGCAGAGGCAACATTGGCTCAGTGCAGCAACATTTCCAATCAGGGATTGTAAAGCAATGCATAGCCAAGCATTAGCATGTGTGTGGGGGGTATCATAGCAACACACAATAGTGCCAGAGATCAGACTGTATTCAGAGGTACCAGCTCCTCTCTTGCACTGTGTAATACAGCACCTTACCTCAGTTTGGGCAGCCACTGTTTTTTGTTTGTGTTTTAACTTTACTGTGTGTGACAGTATTAATGTAAATTAAGTTATCACAACCACTACAATGTTCTTTCCCATGACCTATTCAATTTCAATACACCATTGTTTCTGCTGCAACATAATTTTGTCAGTTCGACATTACTCATTATAGCCCCAGGAAAAACCTGTTAACTCTCTGTTCCTCACTTTTCAAAAAGGCTTACTTATATTATACCCAACAAGTACTCATAGGAGATAGTCAACATTATGAAAACAGGTGCATTCTTACCATCTGACTCTCACAAAAATCACACTTTCGGAGTCAGACTCCACAGCCTCCACAGCTTCTGTCCATGCTGGTACTACCTCGGCAACAGGTGGGGAGCGCCTCTGACGATCTGTGAAATTAACATAAAAAGGATATTTAGTAACTGTATTATTTGAATCATCAGTTATTTAGAAACACTTTCTATAAATAATTGACATATTTATGTTACTTAACATGTTCCTTTATCAAATATTTTCCAGTCATGATACAGACACGTTAAATGGCACATGTGTTATTATGAATATTGCAACTAAACAAGTAATTAACATTATTCAAATTGTTATCAGTTCAACAGTGTAACTTATATGATAACCATTGCTGTTGAATTGAATAGCACTCCATATTCAGTATACACTTCCATATAACAACAGTTTAAGATATATACGCTAATACCTGATATACAGCTGATAACCATTGTAAAATCACCTCAAGTGGTTACTCCAGTGTCACTTAACCTCGATAGCACAGCCCCAAGACAGTAACAGTTACCCTAGCAACCATAAGAGATGATGACACTATGGTTGTCACCTGTATATCAGGTATTGTCATTTATAGTGTATGCGAGTTGACATGAGAAGTGACCTCCCCCCTACAACACAAGTAATTAAACCTTACCTTATTAATAACTCTGCACTGCAGCCACATATTTGACTATGATAACTATCTATTAGCATACACAGACTTAATGACATCGGTCAAAATAACACCATAGTTCAAATCCCTATCAGACATAGAGATTCCTAGAATCAGTAACAGTAAACTGAGAGAACTAGGATGTAATTTGAACAACAACAGAATGGACCTGGCTTCAAAGGATCAGAACAGATTGATAATAACAGACAAACTTTAGGGATTGTAGACTCAGAATGCTGATATGATAAGGAGATTAGTGTTAAGAAGCACCTTCAGTCACAGCAGCATCTTGTTATGGTAAATTATCAGATGGATGTCTAAGAGTAATCCCCACTGTTGTGCCACTGAAACACATATTCTGTTATGGACACATTAACATCTACAGCCTTAATCAGGGCCCAACCTGAATAGTAGTGACAGTCAGTAAGTATGACTGCATAAAACCCAACCACCCATATGTCTGTCTGATACAAACAAGTCACCCCAGCAGTGTAGTGTACCTGCCACTCCAAAGCATGACTCCTGTTTACCCATTCAACCATATTACATTCTTTTTTTTTTCTGGTAGTATAGCGCCTCTACTCCCCCACTCCCCAAGTGCAATCCCTGAACCTCATACCCACATTTTTGTAAGGATTGCCCCACTCTTGTACTAGTATCCCACCCCCCAATCATAATTTCTAACCCATGTAGGCACATTAATGAACGGATATCCCTCCAGTTGTACTGGTACCTCCCACCCCCTAAGCACGATCCTCACCCTACATTGTCATGCTAACATCAGAATATACCTGCTGTTCTAGTGGTACACGCACCCCCCCAGCTGCAATACCAAACCTGTTGCCATGAAACAGTAATGTTTTACTGGTGAACTAGTACTCCCCCCAGCCCCCAAACCACAATCCATGACTCACAGCACTCAAATATGACAGCAATACCTAGTGTTTTACTTCCCCCAAACTTGAAGTGCGCTGTCCATCCTCCAATACACAGAGTAGGAATGGGTCTGACAAGCAGGTCAGTTCTCCTCTCACCATCACAACTGGCTAGACACTGTGGTAGCGCTCATGCATACCATCAGCCAGCTATGGTGGTCAGAAGAGTCCTGAGCTGTTTGGCACTGATCTATCAAATCTGTGTACAGGAAGATGGGCAGCACAGTTCTGGGCAGGGGCAGGCACCACTACAATGGCAGATATTTCTGTCATTGTGCGACTACTGAGAGTTTGCAGTCATGCCTCGGGTGGGTATACACATCACTAAAACACCAAGAAAATCATCTAAGTAAGTGGCTAC
This sequence comes from Neoceratodus forsteri, assembly GCA_016271365.2. Lineage (NCBI taxonomy): Eukaryota > Metazoa > Chordata > Ceratodontiformes > Ceratodontidae > Neoceratodus > Neoceratodus forsteri. The sequence goes on from CM028137.1 coordinate 804,218,879, forward strand.
AGGGATTGCACATTGCACTTGGTGGATGGGCTAACCACTACAACACCAAACACATGCTCTCATTAGCACAACTACATTAGGTGGTATAGTGCTTGCAGAATGGGGTGTACACTACAACACAACACAACTAGTATTATTATGAAAATATTGTTACTTTACTTACGGTGTGTAACACGCTCCCCAGCTCGTGGTTTTCCAGCCGCCTCCCAAAGCTCATAGCCGAGGTAGTACCAGCACATGTCTTGATCAGGTATCTCCTCCCTCTGCTTCAGTTGGTAGAAAAAACGCTGCCGCAACAGCTTCCACTTCCTTTGCATTGGAGTGGCATCTTGTTTCGAACTTTCAAAATAACATGTAAATATGTGTGTATGCACCTCCACATACTGTCCAACTTCCGGTTCATGCTACGCATAAGAATGCGCACACTCCCCCGCACCTGGACTGCCTCAAGCAATGAGCACACCTCTCTCAGACTCCAGATTCTCATTTTTCTGCAAAAAAACCCACAAATAATACTATATTACTGCCATGTTCTGTGAAATATATGACTTTCTGTTCTATTAAGTTTCACAGGTAAAATGTTAACAGCTGTATCTTACTAATTTTGTTATCATTATTACAAATATTTACATGCGTACACACAGAAAATACTGTCAAAATATAATATATCCAATGAGTAGTAACTACTGTTGTACCACATAACATTTGAGCATTCTTTTTACTACAAAGGTTGTATTATAGCATAGTCACACTTGTGTGCACACTTGACACATCCTGATATTGATGCTGTGATAACACTAACATCTGCAAACACAATTGGTACCTGTACTGTACAATGTTCAGACCCCCTCAAATAAACATTACTGACAACCCAGTGGAGCTGCATCATTGTACAGAACAACATGACAGCAACCACATATGGGTGGTACCCAAGCCCCAGCGCAACTGCATGTTGGCATCACCCTCCCTCACCAACTGTGGTTTTGCTAAGTCAAATATTACATCATACAACACTTCACCCAACCCCTGTCACCAAATTGTCTGTTTTCTGTATAAAAATAACCGTTCTGCTGTAGTGCAGCTGCCACTCCACCCAATTAGGTGAACAAGTACAGTGATCAGGGCCACAACGGATAAACTGTTAATACTTGAACCATCATAAGGTGAAACATTATACTCCACAGTACTGGTAGCAGTATTTTTTAAGATGAAAAAATAACAGTTACTTTAAAAGAAATAACCACCAACCTACAAGGGGGGGGGCATCACTACACAACAGGTGCTGAGTTTCACAATGCCAGGAACAAGTAACTGATAAACAGGACACCTACATACCAATGACAGCATGATAATATAAAAATAGATATGTTGGCGCTTGCATGCATTCTGTCACCATTTTCATGCATACCACTAAACAGTGTAATCCTCAAATCTACCACCACAGCACTTCAGTGTACTATTCCCCCTACTACTTTCTACCCAGTTACAGATGAGCACTGCCACAGTAACATGTACAATGCAGGGTAACTGTCAAATATATTTCACAATGCTAAGCATGCCACATCATTGTTAAATATTGCCCTGACTACAGCCTGCTGCATCCCTGCTGCACTTTGTCCAGTGTTGTTCCACAGCCTGGAATGGTCTAAATATTCCCAACCCATCTGTTACATCTGTGTGAGTGATGTATACACCTGTTCTATTTTTTGACCAACATTTCTTGGTTCTGAAAAGAACCTTTGTTTGCACTTTGTTATTTGTTCAAGCAGTCTGACATTCTTAGAGGACTTTGAGGATTGCATCTCGAAGGTCTCCCAGGAAATGGCAATTGCCAGCATGCGAGAAGTGTACACCATCTGGTAGGTATAGCCAATCATAACAATACTTAATTTCGGGGTGACGTATGGTGTACATTCCATACATGCGTAGAAATGCAGATATTTGTATGTTGACTTTTCTTCGAGCTCTGTCAATCAGATACATATGGTGTTCTGCTTGCCAGACCCTACGCTCTGTAATATCCAAAAATATGATTATACAGGAAGGCAACATACTCATAATAGAAGCAAGTTCCAATTTTGCTTCTGTTACTAAATCTACCCAGCGTTTTGTTCCCAAATCATTGCCTCCAAGATGTATCAGCAGTATGTCAGGATGAGGCTGAGTACTCAAAAGTCTGTGCATGGCTGGCATGAGGTGCTCCCACCTCATTCCACCCCTACCAAACCACTATACAGAGCAATTTGGGAGCTGCAGATTTCTCCCATAATCACTATTTTGAGCATACTCAGACGCTCGTCTCACGATACTGCTTCCAACTATAGATACATAGATACATAGACAGTGTCAGCAGATAAGGGCCTATGGCCCACCTAGTCTGCCCATTTGAGCTTGTAAGTTCAGTTTGTTTTCCTAGAAGTCTATTTCCCCTTACCCCTGACCTCTAGAATTCCTTTATGTCTATCCCATGCATTCTTAAATCCTGTGATTGTTTCAGCCCCACCACTTCCTCTGGCAGGGTGTTCCACTTGTTCACCACCCGTTCTGTGAAGAAATTCTTTCTCATGTTTCCTCTGAATCGTCCTCCTCCAACTTCATCCCATGCCCTCTAGTCCTGAAACATCTTTTCGCTTAAAAATAGTGTTTTCCTGCACCCTGTTCCTCCCTGTAAGATACTTGTATGTCTCTATCATATCCCCTCTCTCCCTCCTCTCCTCCAGGGAGTACATGTTCAGTTCCTTCAACCTGTCTTCATAGGACTTGTGATGCAACCCATGCACCATCTTTGTTGCTCTCCTCTATCCACAAAGTCCTTTTGCTATTTTCTGCCATTCTCAGGTTTTAAACTCAGAAGTGGACAGAGAGCTACCAAAAAAAGTCAGTGTTCACCCTGCAGTGGCTAGGCAGTAGTCAAAGTAAAACTGATATTTTCCCTCTTTAGTTCAAGCCAGCTTCACTGTGCTGTTTAATCACACACAAATAAAAAAAAATCATTGGCTATTGCTCTGGCTTCATTAACCAATGTAGGCCAGGCACTGACTATTGCTAGACCTCTGCTGCTGCTAAGATTTGTAAACATTGAGAGGTGGGAACATGCATCCTTTTCATATGCAGTTTGAAACAATTACAACCACTAAAGCATGTCTGATTGGTTCCCTCTTCTGTTATGGGTCCACGTGCAGCTTCCTATCTCCCTCTATTTGCAGCTGCATCTGTACAAGTTAGTACTAAACTACTGTCTGACTTTACAAAGTTTTATCTAAATAATACAGCATCTTAGATTATCACAAGTAACATTATCAAATACAGCACTAAAAAACATTTTGATTAATGGTATTAACATGTTGCTACCACTTCTTTAATACTCAAAAAATGTGTTATAAAAGATACTATACTTACAGTTTTGGAAAATGCTGTTTCTCAGTTTGCACTAGGATGGCTGCTGTTGCCGTCTTCTTCAGTGTTGTCCGTCTCTGATTGGTTGTCTCACATGGCCTGACAAATCTTACATTACATTGGTAGAGCAAGCTGTCACTCAAATACAATCAGATCTGATTCGATAATGAATCCATTGTACACTCCCAAGTTCACAATTTGCGACACTTTAGAACGCACAAAAGGAACTTGCGACAATGTCGAATGAACGAAAGTATTTTTTGCAACACTTCCGAATGCGCGAAAGTACCATTTGTGACACTGTCGAATGCATGACACCACTATTTGCGACACTTTCGTACATTCGACAGTATTTTTTCCAAATTGTCTATTTTTACAGCAATTTGATGCTTAATGACAACAATAACCAAATTCTTGAATGCCGAACAGTGCTACATTGCATTGGCACTGTCACAAGTGGAAACGCATGGCATTGTAACTTTGTAAATACACCCACAAAAAGGTGGATTTCTTCAGTGACAACGGAACAGCGCAAGTAACTTGTAGTAATGCATTGTCTGACAGCTGTTAAGCATGTCACAAAGCATCATTTTTTTATGCGGCATTGACAACTAATTTCCAACAATGTCATCTTAGGACATAAATGCAATGTTCCCAAACTGACATGGAAATACTGCAACTACACTAACTTACAAATGTGTGTAGTGAAGTCCATATGCACACTCACATAAACAGTCATATTACAGACTATGATTGCCAAATTTTAAACATACTCATTTCCACACCTCTTCTGATGAATAGTGTGACTGTCATTATCACTACACGCTCTGAACAGTGGCTTCACACAACACCTGCAACAACAGTAACTGTAACAACATAAAAACCATCTCACAAGAATCTGACAAATGACAGCTGTGTAATTGCAAAAATAGTTGTGTTAAAATACCAACCTTAACGATCTCACATATAAATATTCATAATGCACTAACTACCACTAAATGGGCAAAGTCCACTTATTAATGTGTCACTAATTAACAGAAAGAGCATTAATAAAGTTATTGTGTAACCAGCAGTGTGCCAGCAACAGCTATATAAATGTTTCTGAAAAATACTAATTGTAAATAACTTAACAGTGAAAATCATTTGAAAGAACATCTAGATGCTATGGTGATAATGATATGCAAGACAATATTACAGAAATAAAGAACAACTGTTACAATGTTAGTAACTCATGCGATTAAAAGCTTGAAAATAGTATCTTTTTATAACTGATGCAATACTTACATCAGATGTCTCAATGAACAATGTTAGAAGGCATGAACAGAATCATATAGTAACATTGTCTTTTTCTCTGTCTTTCACACAGGTGACTGATACTTCTGTAAGATTGCTTCTGCCACTGTGGGCTATCATATGAAAAATGCCAACTAAATACAGATGTAGATGTATAAGTAAATGTGACAGGTATCATAGTACTTCACTGTTGCTTAAGGCTGGCAAAGAAAACACAAATGTAACACCAGAATATGAACAGAAACAGACCTTCACTGCAACAGTGACCCCAACTATAACTCACTGTGCATCAAAAGCATATACTGCCTCAAGAGCAAGTAAAAAAATGCTTACCTCTGCAACAGTTGTGCAGATCTCTCAGAAGAAACACAACCATTGTAACTGCAACCATAAACAGACCTCCAAAACAACAATGTAAAATCACACCTGGTGATTATCATCTGAGAAAGCAGAAGTACTTTCGTTCACTAGCAAGTAAAGCCAAGATCGACAGACTTATTGCGGCTGTGATGAGACATGAGCACAAAAAGACAAAGAGCCATCTGTCTTTGATGAAATTGCATCTCAAAGTGTGCACCTTTGTTAACAGAGCAGTGTTTGTTCTGCAACGGTTGTGGCGTAAGCTGTCTCATGTGCTTGAACAATTCAGAAAAGTTGTGTATGACATCAAAAAAAAAGGCTACAACAGTATCCTTCTTTGACTGTTAACAATTTCTGTGATGTTTTCACAGGTCACTGGATGCACACACAGCACTCAGAGGCATATTTCTGGGAAGAATCTTATTATTACCAGAAAAAGGAACTCAAGTTCGTCATTGATGAGTCCGGTAAAGTGGTCAATGTCCTCAGTGTCTGTGATGACAATGAAATGGACACAAATGATGACTGTGATGCAACTAGCGTGTCCCATAAACGACACTGTCTGGCATGGGCATGTGATGACACCTGTAACTATAGACAATTGTTATTTGAAAAAGTTGAACAGTTTGTCAACCTGTTTGTGATTACAGATCACAAAGAAGGATATAAACTGTTCAGCAAAATTGACCATTGTGAAATTCGTCCACATACTGGACTAATGGGTCACTCACTTGCATGCCTCAATAGTGGTGTTTGTGATAGTCTTTTTTCACAACATGTGGATGCTTGGAGTGCATCAAACAGGCATGTGAAACTTTGTATACAGAGTATATGAAGTACGATGAGTTGTAAATCAGTACACTTGTTTAAATGACTTATTGCAGTCAGGTGACATGGAGGGTGCCATCACATTTCTAAAACAACTGCAACATGTCACTTCTGTATCTGATACACAAATTTCTCAGTTTAACACTTCTGCTGAAACATCAGTTTCAGTCTTAGAAAGTGACATACTGAGACAGTACGGCAAAGAAATAGCAAAATTTGAGCTGGCAAAGCCTCAGAAGTTTGACTCTGTATGTGTGTCATGTGACCATTTGTGCTACAGTAAACAAACAGTCACAGTGAACCTGGAAACCTTGTCACCATACAATGACGTGGTTCCGTATGTCAGCATTTTTGCTGATGAAATCTGACTTTCAGTTAGAGAATACCATTTTGCTGTGCAAACACTGTTTCTCCAAACTAAAAAGTAACATTTTGCCACCAAGGTCACTGCTGAATAATATGGAGGTACATGTTACGCCAAGTGAGATTTCAACATTGAATATGTTTGAACGCATTTTAATTCAGACAATGAAACCATTCCAAAACATTCTACGTCTGAACACAAAGACACAGAACATTCCACAGAAAGAACTTGTTAGATCTCTAAAGGGTTCCGTAATGTATTTACCACTTCCTCTACAGGAAAATGTGGAAGCAATCTCAACTGAAAATAGTTTGGTTATTCTTGTAAATGGTGTTCCAACAAAGTCCAAGGTCATCTGGCAAGATGTTGTCAATGTACAAAAGGTGAAGCTTGCTCTTAGTTATTTAAAGAGTAATAATCCCTTTTATGCAGACCTTGACATAGATCAGATGACTAGTCTCTCTGTCCAACATGATCTATTAGAAAAAAAGTCAACCAATCATTAAGAAGGTCAGTGGACAGACAAGTGACAATATGTATGAACAGTACACAATTCACCCACTACATGGTAGAGACCCAGTGGGAGACAACATTGATCTCTATCAAATGAAACAGGTGGAAGGTGAGCCTGTCAGCATTTGGGAAGCAACACTAGAAGCACATTGTTTCCCAGACTTATTCCCAAAAGGGTCAGGTGGACGCCTAGATGAAAAGGAAGTGTGTGTGTGCAGGGTGCTGAGTACCGTACCAGCCGTATCCTCAGTAAAGATGGCAAATTCAGACGTAACATGCAGTACCTGTTTCATCTCCTCTGGGAGAGTGAACTTAGCATTCTGTCTGTGTCCACTGCACATACAATTCGTCTCAAAAGTGCACTAGATGGAATAACAGCTGCTCAATTTCTAGAGAAATTAAAGCAGAAAGATGAAAATGTGCAAGTGAATCTGTCTTCCATTCTTTCAAGACTTCGAGGCACCAAAGAATATTGGTATCACAGACACTCTGAAGTGATGACAATGCTGTGAGAGTATGGCATAGCCACATGGTTTGTCACACTTAGTTGTGCTGAATATGCCTGGGACGAGCTCATTGAACTGTTGAAGTGGGCAAATTCTGATGTCGAAGGGCATCTCATCAATGACTGTTGGAGAAATGTGCTCACTTGATCCTGTGTCTGTCACAAGACATTTTCACAAGTGGTTCCATGACATTCTGGCTTTCATATTGTCAAAGGACAATCCACTTCTTGGTATTGTGGAGCATTACTTTTGGAGAACGGAGTATCAAGCACAGGGTGCCCCTCACATCCATATGTTGTTGTGGATCAAGGATGCACCATGCATAGGTGAACATGAAGCTGCACAAGTGTTAGCATTCATCAAGAAATATATCAATTGTCACATTCCAGACAAGTATGATAGTCCTACACTATGGAAGTTGGTTCAAAAGTTCCAGCGACATATTTGTACAAAATACTGCCGTCGAGTAGTAAAGAACAAATCTAATTGGTACACATGATGTCGCTTTGGATTTTATAGAAGAGTTTGTCAGGATGGTGCCATGAATGACCTTTTCTCAGCAATGCGACACCACTTGAAGGCAAAATCAACCAAGAGGGTATACGAGTTACCCAGAGATGAGAAAGAGGTGTACATCAATGACTACAACCCAACTCTTCTTCTAATGTGGCAAGCAAACATAGATGTTCAGTTTGTGGCTGATAACTCATTGCCCTGGTGCGGTACGTCACTTCATACATAACCAAACATGAGCAGACTAGCTTGCAAGATCTTTGGGAAGATATTGCCAATTCAAGCAGAAGCCTGACATCTCAGCTCTGGTCATTGGGATTGAAGACTCTTTCACAGAGAGAATGTGGAGCTTATGAAGCCAGTGACCGTTTAAGGGGTACACATCTGTATGGGAAGTCTGACGCTGTCTGGTTTCTCAGCGTTAACTACAAAGAGAAACGCAAACGTGTACTGATTCCCCATGCCAAAATTGAGGAGTTTGCTGCCAGTAGACCTTCTTCAAAACATATCTTGAAGAATAACCTGATAGACACATACTACCCCAGTAGAAACTACAACATTAATGATATGTGTCTCTTTCAGGTGGCTAAGTGGTATGACTACAAGGCAAATATATCGCCTGACTCAACACGCCAGATTTATAAGGTTAATGGAGTGGGTGGCTTTCTCATAATGAGACACAAGCCATGGTTCATAGACCACTGTAGATTGCATCTAGGCACATCGGAGAGCAGAGAACACTACTGCTTTGCTCTCCTATTCCTATTTAGACCCTGGAGGAGTGAGTCTGAATTAAAAGGTGACTGTGATACATTCGAGGAAGAATTCAATCGCAGTTACGAGACTTTCAAAAGTGAATGCTCAGACACATACATACAGAGACTAGAGGCTGAGAAAGAACAGCTTGAGAAGGCAGAGAAGCAGCTTCAGGAAGACACTCCTGTTAGTTCACAAGACAACCTTGATCCAGAAGGACAAGCTGTTCTAGGTGAACCTCTGCCCTTAAATGCCCCAGAAGTGTTAATGTCAGAAATTGAGACAGCCATGGAACATGGAACACACTCCACTGTCAACCCAGCTGACTTGAGAGAAAGACTAAATCAGCAGCAGCATACAGTTCACTCTCAAGTAGTTGGCGCTGTCCAACATGGGCTACAACATGAAACAAAGAAATGTGACTGTCGTGACTATAAACCACTACTGATCTATGTTAGCAGTTCAGCTGGCATAGGAAAGAGTTTCCTTATTGAAGCCATCACTGCTGAAATACGGAGCCTGACAGGGTCATCAATGGCTGTTGCTGTTACTGCTCCCACAGGACTAGCCGCACACAACATTGGTGGAGTTACATTACACCATCTCTTTATGTTGCTAGTGGAACATGGCAGAACTGGAGATTATCGTAAACTGTCATTTGAGGTTGCAGCTCAGCTCCCGTTCCATGTTCACAAAGATGAAGTTACTCATCATTGATGAAATCAGCATGGTCTCCAATGTCATGCTTGCCTGTATTCATCTATGTCTACAGGAGATCTTAGGTACTGACGATGGAGTACCATTTGGCGGTAAAAGTATAGTTGTTTTGGGAGACCTTTTACAGCTTGCACCAGTCAATGCAGACCATGTATTTACAACTCTAACTGCCAAGCAAGCTAAGAATATTCTCAGCTGCATTGCAGGCTATACCATTTGGGAACTATTTACCTACATTGGGTTGTCTGAGAACATGCACCAAAGAGGTGATCTGGCTTACAAATCACTTTTAGATGAAGCTTGCACAGGTTCTCTATCACCAGAACATGTTTGCATGTTAAACGATCGGAGAATCACAGTAGATACTGCATCCATAGAAACAGCATGTAATGTTTTCAGTGATGTATACTCTACAGGGACACACACAGTGTGTCTTATGCCATGACTAAAGAAATGCACTGAGTTTAACAATCTAATGCTGCAGAGAGAAAAACAAGAAATTCTAACTCTGCATGCTGTTGATACAGTTGATGGTATCATTCTTAGTCGCAACCTAGTAGCAAAGATGACTGAACAACTCAGTGAACTCAAGTCAGATGTTTCACGCACAGCTGGCCTAGAAGCTGTTCTCATACTTTGTAAGAATGCACGTATCATGCTGCTACGTGATCTAGATGTTGAATGAGGCATGGTAAACGGTGCCATGGGAAACATAACTGACTTTGTCTACAATGTCCAGAACACATATATAGAGACACTTGTAGTCCACTTTGACAACATGGAACAGCCTGTACACATAGAGTGGACCTGCTTAAAATTCCAGGTATTTAAGGATATCTGTGTTAACAGGAAACAATTCCCATTATGTGTTGCATATGCTGTGTCCATTCACAAATCTCAGGGCTTGAGTTTGGATTCAGCAATGGTGGACATAGGTACAGACATTTTCAAGGATGGCATGAGCTACGTGGCACTTTCATGTGTTCGCAGTCTTTCTGGGTTGCACATTATAACTCTAGCAACTCAGAAAATATGAGCTGACAAACGATGTATTCTTGAGTACAACAGGTTATGTACTCTACATCAGCCACGAATGTCTTTAATACCACTGCCTACATATCTGGCTGTCTCACATCATACAGTCAAATCTACAGGTGTCAACAAACAGACACAAGCTTCCAGAAGTGATTCAACTCAAAAGAGTTCAATAAAGGGCACAACTTCAAGTAAAAATTCACAGCCAGCAATTCATCAGAAATCAGTTGGTGTAGCTGCTGTGCCAATGTTTGACAACAGCACTAGAGTGAACTGCTATACTAACTCAGCTATGCAAGTTTTTCTTACACATGCCACACTTTGTGCAGGCAATATCTGCTTCACAAGACAATGCCCTATCAAAGACATTGAAACAGATAATCAACATGACTTCTGACCAGGCTCACAATGTACAGTCACTAACACCACTTCGACAGCTGTTAGGTACATATGACGGATGTAGTACATTTACTGCTGACATACAGCAAGACACTAATGAATTTATGATGGCTGTCATAAACAACTTGGATGAAGACGGCACCCCAATGCGCCACTACTTCACAGTGTCATATGTAACCAAATATGTATGTGTTTCATGTGGCCATTCACAGCGTGAAACCACAGAAGACATGCTGTGGATTACTCTTTTTTGTCCCTCAAGCCAAAAGTGTCAAATTCTGACAGCTATTCACCAATGCTCAATGTGGTCACTCCTGCAAAAGGTGTGGAGGCAGATGCACTCAGTCCATACGTCTCAGGAGTTCATCTCAATATCTGTTGCTTATGTTGCACAGGTTTGACTCCAATGGGCTCAGAGTTGACACTCCTATCACAGATTACACAGCTGGTAGAATAGTCTTTAACCAATCAGTGTTTGACACTCACAGTATAATCTCTCACCATGGCCAATCCATGCATTCTGGTCATTACACCTGTTTACTAAGGTACAGAAGTGGATGGGTAGAGTGTGATGATTCTACAATCAGTTTTAAACAGAGACTGCCACGACACTTAAGAAATGCATATCTTCTAATATTGAAGAATTATGATGACCTTCATATTTCAGAAGAATAGGACAAAACATGTTGCATTTTAAAAATGACTACTTTGTAACAGAAACAGTCATAGTTTACTACAATTGTTTCCAGTCTACGACTCTCAACAAACCATAGCATTGCAACAAAAATGCTATACTGGCAGACACATTTCATGCACTATGACATCTAAGATCTTGTGTGGATCAGTGACAACATGGGAATTGTTGTAGTGGCTTCAATCAGTGCCAACAGTATTCACAGTTACTAGAGAAACCATGCTTACATGTCTATCAAAGATTGTACATCTCGAAACAGAGGCCTTCCTGCATCTCCTCTTCTGTACATATCTTTTCTTGTTACTGTATCATACCCATACATAACAAGACGCTGCTGCCAGTTTTTAACTATTACTCTCTGCAGATAAAGAAAAGTTCTCAGTTACCATCGTAAACAACTGAGCAACACATGTCTCATGCACCAAACGGTGCACTCTGTCTCAAGTTGTCTCTCACCACTTGTAGTTGTCTATTAGCTGTTGTCATGTAGACAACAACATCATTTGCTCACCATGCAACAGTGTTGAACTATGCCTGCTTTATTTGGTATACTGATACTGTACATATGCAAAAATAACAATCTTTATTCATTATACAACAAGTTGAGTGAAGTAATTGTAAGTACCGAACGATTGCATCTTACCATTAACTGAATTTGCCATGGCTTTGTAATTACTTGCAAATAATATTTGCATTCTTATTCCATCTTGTCATTGTTGCTAACTACTTTTATTGTTCTACTAAAAGTATTAGTATAGGAGTAAATTGGAAATTAATGTTTTACATATAATACAGTACTATTCTGTTTAAGTTCAATGCACCATGTCTTTGATAAAGACGGCATATCATGCAAATTTTTTTACTTACTAGTTCAGAAGTAACATATAAGCCAATGTAACAATTGAAAATAATGTTTTTTGTTCCTAGAAACATAGAAACATAGAATTTGACAGCAGATAAGGACTGCTTGGCCCACCCAGTCTGCCCATTTCCCTACCTACTGGATAAGCTGCAGATCCTAGTTAACCAGCAGCCTACTTCTTCCTACCATCACCCCCTAGAATGGCCTTATGACTGTCCCATGCATGCTTGAATTCCACCACTGTTTTTGACTCCACAACCTCCTCCAGAAGGCCGTTCCATGCATCCACAACCCTCTCTGTGAAAAAACTCCTTAAATTACCTCTGAGCTGCCCCTCTATCTTCAAATTGTGCCCTTGTTCTTGCACACTTCTTTTTGAAAGATGCTACCTCTTGGACTTTGTTGATTCCCTTGAGGTACTTGAAAGTTTCTATCATGTCCCCCCTCCTCCTTTCCTCGAGGCTATACATATTAAACTCCTTTAGTCTCTCTTCATATGTCTTCTGGTGCAGACCCTGCACCATTTTAGTTGCCCTCCTCTGGACAGCTTCCATCCTGTCTATGTCTTTGTGGAGATTGGGTCTCCAGAACTGCACGCAGTACTCCAGATGGGGTCTGACCAGCTGTCTGTACAGAGGGATAATAACTTCCTGTTTTCTACTGGTGATGCCTCTCCCTATGCATCCCAGTATCCCCCCAGCCCTCCTTGCTGCCCTCTCACATTGCTTGCCCACCTTTAGGTCATCTGATATGACTACCCCCAGGTCCCTTTCCATTTTTGTTGTTGTTAGTATCTCACCCCCCATTGTGTACTCTTCCCCTGGGTTTTTGTTTCCCAGGTGCATTACCTGCACTCTTAGCATTGAATCTAAGCTGCCATACATTTGACCATTCCTCTAACTTGCCAAGTCCTTCTCATCCTTTCCACCCCACCTTGTGCATCAACTCTGTTGCAGATCTTTGTGTCATCTGCAAAGAGACATACTTTTCCTTCCAGTCCCTCTGCAATGTAAACATATAAAGACATTGAAGAGGACCGATCTAATACTGAACATTGTGGTACCCCACTAGTAACCCCCTTTCTTCAGTGGACTCCATTTACTATTACTCTGTGTCCTATTCTCCAGCCAATTTTTACCCAGGCTGTCATCTTGGGACCCACTCCCAGGCTGGCTAACTTGTATATTAATCTTTGTGTGGGACTGTGTCAAATGCCTCCTAAAGTCTAGGTAGGCCATGTCCACAGCCCCTCCCTGATCTACTACTTTGGTCACCCAGTCAAAGAAATCTATCAGGTTCTGTCTGGCATGACCTTCCTACTGTGAATCCATGCTGCCTTTGGTCCTGTGCCCTCTGGCCTCTAGATACTCGACAATTCTTTCCTTCAAGTGATTCCATCATTTTCCTATCACTAAGATTAAACTAACAGGTCTGTAGTTTCCTGCTTCTGCCTTGCTCCCACTTTTGTGAAGGGAATCACATCTGCCCTCCTCCAGTCCTCAGGTACCACCCGTCCTCCCATGATTTGTTAAAGATGGTAGTCAGTGGTGTCACTAGTTCTACCCTTAGTTCTTTTAGAATTCTGGGATGAATCTCATCAGGCCCCATTACTTTGTCCACCTTCAGTATTAAGAGTTCTTTCATAACCCTTTCTTCTGTAAATGGGCTGGTATCAACTTCTGTATCCAGAGTGTTTCTACTGTTTGTTTACACCTGTAATAATATGACTTTTTTTTGTACTTGTCATACAAGTTATTCTAGCCTATGTAAACAATGTTGATAATTGTAAATCAGACACTGTTACTGATCACAGCGTAATTCATACCTGTTCCAGACAATATTTATGATTGCCTCTATTGAGGGGTCAGGTGGGAATTTTCCATATGCACCTAGTCAGTGACATATCATTAAATATTTAACTGAACATGCCAGTAATCTAATGTCACTGAAATCAGAATTTTTAAATATTCTATTACTTAAACACTTAATATATGGTTTTTTGCCCACCCCAGGAACATCCACATTATCAGTCACACAATAACAACTACACATTTCTGTTTCATGTGTGTAATCACTGCTTAGAAGATCCTGACATACCTTTATTAACATAGGACACAAGTAATGGATGACACATAACTAGAATATTCAACTACTTTAAAAACAGATGATATTCTTAGCCAAAGTCTCTTCAAGATCAGTAGCAAATATACAGTGAAGAGCCACAGGTTCAGCTTGAGTGTCACAAGTACAGGAGGAATGTCAGAAAGCACTTCTTCCCACAAAGAGTAGTGAACACTTAAACATCACTGTAAACACAGAAAACCTGATTAAAGACAGTGACCAGCTATTAAAGAACCAGGTATATGCATAGAAGGTAGATAACAACCCCACCAACAATAAATAGGAGAGCACTGCAGGGACAGCAAACACTGAACCTCAACATGTGTGCCCTGCTACACAATCACAATAAATAGTACCAATTTCCTTCTTATGCTACCTTCTTTCTATACTGTATTACAATATCACATACTTGCTCCAATTCATATAATTTAGTCACTATAAATGTGACACATGTACATATATTCCAAGCAATGATTACACACATACAACGATTGTATTGTGAGACTGATTTTGTAAAGTAAAAACAGTCATAATTGGGCCTTTTTCTGTTTCACCAATTGGCAATAAATATTTTTTAAAACATAAACACCTGTGTTGAGTCTTTACTGACAATAGCATTAAGGCATTAGAACAGAACTGTTGTTTCTATTAACATGCAAATCAGCTGCAACAAATAGTGCCACAACTCTGTGTCCAGGATTTCTTTTGGCTGCTATGCTGTCCACTCAGTATCCACTACAGAGACGATGACGTGGCACATTGCATGTCACACTTCCCATAATTCCTAAGAGTGTAAAAAAGTCTGCAATGCGCTTACTTTTCCTGTGCCTCTGCATTCAGCATGTAGTAATTACTGCAGCAAGGTGCCACACATCACCACCTAACACTATGCAGCTGTGACGATACACTTAGGATGCCATCACTGCTATGTCTACTGCGATTCCCTGGCTAAGCTTCTGCAACTTCTAACTGTGGCAACTTCACTGAACAAGTCATAATGCACCACTAATTGTCAGAGGCGCAGCAGCTCTAGCTGCACAAATCCATGCTAATCCTAAGTAAGGTAACTTCAGTTGTATTGCAAGCAGTGATGTGTGCCATTCATGTACAAACCCTCCCCTGAGTTCTGTATATTCACTAACATGTGCATTCCCTGACTTGTGTTCTGTATCTACACTTACAGTGTAGTACCCACTGTCACATTTGTATACACATTTCCTGCCTGAATACATTCAAGTTCCAACTGTGCTTACTTGACTATTCCTGTAATCAGAGATCTACACAACTGATTTATATTGCCTATCTTTGCCTGCAGCTCTTTAGTTAGGATGCAGCAAGTGATGTGGAAGTGCCGTTCCCCCTATTGCACTGTTAAACTCCATGTTTTTTCTGTTCTGCACTGTCAACAAAGTGTGGTATATGTGGGCTAGGTGTTCATACATTCAGTTACAGATACCCTGTAACTCCTAACTAAGTGAACTAACATGTCCCAGACTTACATCTACTGTCACTCAGCAGTCAGAGTGCAGTACCTGTTCTACAGAGCTGTGTGACATCCTACATAAGGACATGCAGCTGTGAATGTACAGTCAGAATCAGTAACTGGTACGCATCTGAGAATTGCCTGTGTGAACCCATAGAAACCCTAACTGTGCTAAGTTATGTGTATCAACAATTACAGAGCTGTACCGTTGATATTACTTGCCTCATTCTTGCTGCATATCGGTACTCATAATGCTTTATAAACTTTGAGGAAGGGGGTATTACCTATCTCAGCCAACACAAACACTAACTGTTCTAACTTGAGTGTCCCCGGAAATCACAGATGTCTACCATTGAGGTCCACACCCTCAGCTGTGCTGTGGGTTTCTACTAAGGATCCAGTACCTGGTGTCATAGTTTGAAGAGACATTGCCTGACTGAAAACATTCAAGCGACAACAATACTAACTACACTTTACCTGTAATCAGGAAGTTGTACAACTAATCGGCATCACCATTCTTTGCCTGTGGTTCTTCACTTAACATGCAGCAAGTCTTATTGTATTCCTGTTACCATGTGTCTCCCTCCCACTTCCATGTGTGCCTGTCTCTCTGTGTACCACTGTTGCTCAGGATGAATAGGTGTCACAGGATGTCTTCACACACAGTAGCACAGTGGCACCAAACAGAAATGTCAATACACATGGTAGCACAAAGCAAAGCACAAAGAGAAACAATTCTGAAAAACACTGCATGTAATACAGTGACGGGAGCATGGGGCCCTTTGGGCCCCATGCTCCCACCACACAAAACACAAACATAAACAGTTCTGAAACATACTACATATAAATTATAATACAGCAGCAGCACATATTGCGGCAGCAGAAGCACACCCCATGCTACCGTCACATACAGCATCGGCAGGAGTACAGGGTCCTTTGGGCCCTGTGGCCCTGTCACATGATGTTTTCTCACATAGTAACATTGTGCCCGCAAACACAAATCATTATGCAAATGATGAGACAAAACGAAACAAAACAGGAACAGTACCGTACACAAACAGTGAATGTAATACATTGGCATCAGCATGGGGCCCTTCAGGACCCATGCTGCTGCCACATAATGGGGCAGTGGGGCGGGTCCTTCAGGTCCACGCTCACGCGTAATGTGACAGCAAAATCACGGTGCCGGGAGCGGGGGCCCCTCAGGCCCCACGCTCCCACCACATAATGCGGCAGCAGAGGCACACCTCATGCTCCCACCACATACGGTGGTGGCAGAAGCACAGGGCCCTTTGGGCCCTGCAGCCCCATCATGTGATGTCTTCTCACATAGTAACATTGTGCCCGCAAACACAAATCATAATGCGAATGGTGACACAAAACGAAACAAAAGAGAAACAGTACCGTACACAAATAGTGAATGTAATGCACTGGTGTCAGCGCAGGGCCCTTCGGGACCCATGCTGCTGCCACATAATGTGGCAGCAGGAGCGCGGGGCCCTTCAGGACCCACACTCCCGCCACATAATGTGGCAGCAAAATATGGTGGCGGGAGCACGGGGCCCCTCAGACACCACACTCCCACCATGTAATGCAGCAGCACAAGCATGCCCCACACTCCCTCCACATACTGCCCTAACTGATGCAGTAAATGGACTTGATTGCCTCTAAGTTCCCCTCTTTTTGAGAATGATTATGAGAAATAGTGAATGTAATGCGCTGTCGGCAGTGCGGGTCCCACAAAATGTGGCTGTGGGAGCATGGGACCCTTCAGGTCCCGTGCTCCCACCATGTAATGTGGCAGCAGAAGCACGCCCCATGCTCCCACC
The DNA here is from genome assembly GCA_016271365.2 of Neoceratodus forsteri. Classification (NCBI taxonomy): domain Eukaryota; kingdom Metazoa; phylum Chordata; order Ceratodontiformes; family Ceratodontidae; genus Neoceratodus; species Neoceratodus forsteri. Next base: position 804,236,548 of record CM028137.1, read on the forward strand.
ACATACTGCCCTAACTGATGCAGTAAACGGAGTTGATTGCCTCTAAGTTTCCCTCTTTTTTGAGAATGATTATGAGAAATAGTGAATGTAATGCACTGCCACCACATAATGTGGCAGTGGGAGCATGGGGCCCTCAGGCCCCGCGTTCTCACCACACTATGTGGCAGTACAATATGGCAGTAGGAGCACGGGGCCCTTTGGGCCCCGGGCTCCCGCCACGTGGAGTCTTGTGACATGCTAACAGGAACAGCAATGCAAACAGAAGCGCTAACAGTGGTGCACATGGTAACACAATCGCAAATGAGAACAGAAAGGGTAACACACACAGTGGTGTAGACGGGAATGGTCCGCCACGTGATGTCTTGTCACATAGTAACATGGTGCCCGCAAACACAAATGGCAATGGACATGGTGACGCAAAGCAAAACAGAAAGAGAAACAGTACTGTAGACACAAATGACAAAAAATAGCGGAAACACAAGTGCAAATGAAAACGCAAAGGATAACGCACATGGTGGCGTGCACATGAACGATAAGTGAAACGGGAACTGAACCACAAGCAGACAGGGCGATGGTAACAGTAATGTAAGCACACAGGCTGGCTTTCCCCAAAAGCTGCATAGAGAAAAACAGTATGTACAAAGAACATATGCATAATAATGGGTCTCGGAGCAGAAAATGAGGAGTTGGAATACTAAATTGCTTATATCTCAGGAACCGTACGACGTAGAAAAAAAATTTAAAAGTCATATGATTTATGACTTTCCTGGCTAGTTTTGTACTTAGCCCCCATTGGAAGGCTAAGCATTTTTCCAACAAAAAGTCCGTATCTCGCACCGTTTCCGAGATACAGGCCCTGAAAGGCGTGGCGAACGCCGTAACGTTATCCTATGGGAAAAAAGAGAAGTTCGGAGATCCATAACTTTGGCTCCCTGTAATATTTGTTCACCAAACCACTACAAGGCACATCTGTGGGATGTTGGCTGTCTTCCCTCCAAATTTCAGCCCAAAAGACCAAGCCGTTATTTTGCAGCAGGGCGCCAAAGGATTGCTGCAATGCATCGTACACTGTAATGTTATCCTATGGGAAAAAGTGTCAACTTTGGAGTGCTGTAACTTTGCCGCCATGTAATATTTTTTCAATGAAATACTGAAAAGCACATCTGTGAGATGTTGGCTGCATTCCCTCCAAATTTCAGGCCAAAGCACCAAACCGTTCTTTTGCAGCAGGGTGCCAAAGAATTGCTACCATTTTCCCATAGCCTAGAAAAGTACTGTCGCAATTTGCGACAGCTTTACAATTCATTCTAGAATCGCAAGTGCGACAGTACTTTGCGAAAGTACCTTTTCCAGAAATTTGAAAAACATATTTCTGGGGTGTTTTACCCCAAAATAAAGACATGCCTAGCATCCTCAGAGCCCGACTAGGTGAATACAAAAAGAATTAGGTTGCTAGAAGGTCCCAATTTTAAATGCCAAGCATTTTTCTTATCACTAACTGAAAACAAAATGGCAGATCTGCAACAGTAAAAGGGCCATTTGCGACACTAAAAAGTGCATTTGCGACACTGTTGAACTTTTTGTTAACTTTTCCCATTGACTTATAATGGGAACTTGTTTTTTGAATAACTTTTGAACCGTTTAATATTTTTTCACGAAATCTTCAAAAGGCACATCAGGGATACTGGCCCCACATTCTCTGAAGATTGTGGACCAGTCGCGCAAACCGTGCGACCTGTAGGCGCGACCGTTAAATTCCAGAAAAAGCGTAAACGCATGTGCAGATCATGCTTAATAACTCCATAGCCGTGTATCTGACTGGTATGAAACTTGGCAGATCCCAAGGTATATGAGTCTTGATCAAGTATTCCAAATTTCAGGCAAATCCATCAAACGGTTGCAAAGTTATTAAGGTGCAAAATATTAGGTTTAACATGTAAATGGCTCCTCAACCCTAACTATGGTAGCACTACCGTGCTACCATAATATATATATATATATATATATTTATATGTATATATCCCCTCGGGTCTGGCAAAAACATCCCACTGAATACCCCCAAACTTAAAACCAGGTCTGGGGAATCCTCCTTTGTGTATGTTGCACCAACACTTTGGAACTCCACTCCATCTACTCATTCCTCAGCACATACCGTGAATTCCTGCTTACAATGTCCAAGGGCTCCTGTCCTTGAATATTTGTATTACTTGTTTATGCAGTGTTTCCTGATATGTTACTGTGTATTTCTTCAAACATGTAAAGCTCAACATGTATTTCCCCATGTACCAAGTGAACATATTACATTATTTGCATTGTTTCTCATTGTCTAACATGTATTTTAGTCCCATTCATGTCTACTTATGCTTCAATGTTTGCTGATTTGTTTCTATCAAAACTTGTTTCACTGCATGTGCTTAACAGTCATGCCTGAAAATAGGTATTTGTCTGCCTAGTGCACTTAACTGGTCAACACAAGCTAAGTAAATATGTATGTGTATTTTACCTCTCCCCCACTCCTACTAGGTCACATCTATAAATGAGCATGTTGTTCTCTGTATGGCTTACCTGGTAAAATGATTCAAAATAAATAAATGATAAAACATAGAACAGAGAAACATAGAAGTCAATAGCAGATAAGGACAGCCAGGCCCATCTAGTCTGCCTGTTTACCCTACCTGCATTTGTGCCAGCTAACTCTGCCTAGTCAGTGGTCTTATTTACTTCTTCCTTCTGTATGGTTCCCTTGTGCCTATCCCATGCATGTTGGAATCCCGTCACCATGCGAGCTCCTACTACCTCCTGGGGCAGGCTGTTCCATACATCCACCACCCTCTCAGAGAAAAATAACTTTCTCACATTTCCCCATAAGTTGCAACCCTCCAATCTCATGTCATGCCCTCCTGTCCTAGTACTCTTTCTATACTGGAAAATGTTGTTCCCTTTCACCTTATTTATGTCTTTGAGATATTGAAGGTTTCTATCATATCGCCCTGCTCCCTCCTTTGTTCCAGTGTATACATATTGAGGTTCTTTAGTCTGTCCTCATATGCCTTGTGATGCAGACCTTGCACCATCTTAGTTGCCCTCCTCTATACTGGCTCTATCCTGTCAATGTCTTGACAGGATAGCCCTACTGTCAAAGGCAGTAGGACTTTAATAAAGGAGTGGGGAGGTCATGCCAGATGGACCTCATTGACTTCTTCTATTTACTGTCAAAAGCAGTGGACAAGGGTGAGGCTATGGATGCTTTCTACTTGGACTTCAGCAACACCTTCAGCTTGGTGCCACACAGGAGGCTTATGAAGAAGTGTGGGACCTGGGAATGGGGAGATCTTATCCAACTGGATTAGCAACTGGCTAGGGGTGAGGACACAAAGGGTAGTGGTAAATGGGACTCACCCTGGGGTCAGGAAGGTGATGAGTTGGGTACAACAGTGTTCAGTCCCTGGACAAGTACTCTTCAATATGTACATCTGCAACATAGAAGAGAGTATACATGGGAAGATTAGCTGATTTGCAAATGACAGAAACATATGTGGCAAGATAGACACAGATGAGGGAATTAGGAGAATAAAAAGGGATCTACAGAGGCTAGAAAAATGGTTTGAAAGTCTGGTAGCCCAAGTTCAATGCAAAAAATATAAGGTTTTTGGCAAAAATTACCTCCAGAGTACTGGATAGAAGCTGTCAGTGTGTACCAAACAATGAAGTAAAGGAACCTTGGTGTAATAATTTGTGAACATTTTCAATATCAGCCCAGTGTAATAAGGCATATGCTAAGGCAGTACCCAGTGATTATGTCATGCAGATTATAACATAGCATAATCCGCGTGGCAAACATAGCATGTGACAGAATAGCTACAGGGATAGCATAGCGCAAGCAAATTACTGCTATCTCTGTAGCTGTTGTCACTCAGGAGAAAGCGGACAATATGCTAGCTAGGTGCTTCTATGCAGAGCTGCTGCCATGGTGCAGAGGTTAGGGCCACAAGCACCAAAGAGCAGCAGAATGTACTGGAGACCAGGGTTCTATTCCTGGTCTTGTGTCTTTTGTTCCCCCCCAAGTTTTATTTTTAATTTGTTCTGCCCCCTACCCTGCGCTTTTGCCCCCATCCCCACAAATACAACTCCCCGACAAATTCCTCCCTGTCTCTGAGTTGCGACCCCCATGGAGGTGATTATTAATAGGGGGTGTGGTTAGCGAAGCCCCCCACAAGGGTGTGTGTGGGGGCAAAGCCCCTGCAAACACTCCTTGCAGCTGTTTTCTTTTAGCCATGGTAGTGCTCGGTGTTTTACCTGAGCACTACCATTGGCTTTGCCATTTTCCGAGCAGTTTTTGGCCACGCTATCTTTGTTTTTGGTGTTACAACCCTGTGCCTGCTAAGACCAACAGGATGCTGGGCTGCACTGGCAAGGGCTTCACCAGTAGGAGGCAGGCAGTAATCATACCCTTCTACAGATCGATGGTAAGACTACATGTAGAGTGCTGCGTGCCATTTTGTGGCTCTCATCTTATGAGGGACAGAGATTGCCTGGAAAGAGTGAAGAGGAAGGCAGCATGACACATGGTATGCAGTGAGGGCCTTACAAGGGAAGACTGAGCAGGAGATCTTGTATGTGATAGAAACAAAAAGGGAAAGGAGAGATATGATAGAAGTATTTAAGTACCTCAAGGGGATCAACAGGGTATATGGTCAGCAACTGTTCAAATGCACCTTAAGGACCTGTCCTGGGGGCACAGATATAAATTGGCCAGGGAGAGGGTAGAGGACAAGTGCAATAGCTTGCCAAGGGAAGTGGTTGAGGCAGAGACAGTGTAAGGATTCAAGAAGTGGTTGGATAGGCATAAGGGGTTCAGGTTCAGTTTATTTATTATACTGGAAAAGCATGTGAGCAAGTTTGCCCGTTTTCCCAAGCGTCCAGTTAAGGAACAACAAGCAAGGTTACAGAGTACATAAGGAGAAACAGTAACACAATTCAATATAATATTTACAAAGTACCTGACAGTTATAATGCATAGCAGTTAAAATTAATAAAGACAAAATAGGGGGAAAGAAGATTAAGGAGGGTTAAGGCTAATGGGGGCTGTACTAAAGTGTCTATACATTAGGTGATTAAATGCCACTAGTGATAGGGGAAATGATGAGAGAGGATGTATACCCCATGAGGCATGAGGTGGGAAAGTAGAATAAGAGGTACAACGGGGGAGAGAGTTAATGGGGGGGCAGCACCAAGGGGTGGTGGAAGAGAGGTGTCTTCTCAGGTTGTGCTTAAAGGAAGAGGCAAAGGGACAGAGGAGGAGTTCAGGAGGGAGAGAGTTGTAGAGTTTAGGGCTCTTAGAGGAGAGGGTGTTTTGGCCATGTGTAATGCAGCAGAAAGGGATAGAAAATGAGAGAGAGGAGGACCTTCTAGTGGACCTGGGGTGGATTGTCCTGGGGAAGAGAGATATGATGATGTCAGGGAGGACACCAAGGGAGAGTTTATGGATGAAAGTAACAATTTTGCTCTTAAGATGGTTCTCAGGGGAGGACCAGCTAGAAAGTCTTTACAGATTGCAGTGGTGACTTAATCTGGGGAGACAAGTAACAAAATGAATGATGTTATGGTAGGAGCTAGGAAGCTTGCTGAGATTTTTCTGGGAAAGAGGGGGATAATAGACTAGGGCTCCATAGTTGAAGAGTGGGAGAAGGAAACTACAGATGAGGAGCGACTTGGAGGCATAGTTAAGGTAAGGTTTAACCCTGTAGAGCATGCCTAGTCTCTGATGAGCTTTCTTGATAGTAAGATTGATGTGTGCTTCAAAAGTGAGGTGGCAGTCAAGGAGAAGACCAAGGTATTTAAATTCCTGAACCCTCTCAGTTAGGTTCCCATTATTATCATGCAGGGGGAAATCAAAGGCAAGCGATCTCCTGGGGCTGGCGAAAACCATGACCATTTTTTTTTTAATTGAGTACAAGACCCTTGGACGAAAATCATGTGTGAAGTCTCTTGAAATCATGCTGAAGTTTGTGAGCAAGGGACGAGGGGTCCTTATCTTTGCAAAAGAGGGCTGCATTGTCAGCGTAGAGAATTAACTCTGTATTAGTGCAGATTTCAGGAAGGGAGTTTACAACAAGGGAGAAGAGAAGGGGTTGATAGCATTGTTAGCAAGGGAAGGGGAAGGTGTAAATCTACTAAACAGACTTACTGTAGCTGCTATTAGGTGACTGAGATTGAGCTGTACTGCACTTTATTTTCTGCACATATAATTGTTTAGTATTCATTCAAACTTGTACCAACTTTGTTTTACCATATATTGTTCAGATGTTTTGCTACTACGTATTGTGCTGCTGTTTCTTCCACCATTCACCCTCACCCCGAAATGAGCCATGGCTCAGTGTGCCTCTCCCAGTTACCAATTTTCAAATAAAAACAATAAATAAAGATTAAGCCCACTCACTAATAGGCTAGAGTGGAAGTAAATGAAACCAGAGCAGACTGAATGGACCTTTGATTTTTGTCTGCCATGTTTTTTTCTATGTGTTTATGTTTCCATCTGTAGCTCTTTAAGTTGGCTAAACCAGGCTTGGATTAAACCATGTCTCTAGTTGCTTCTTGCAAATAACGTTTTGCTTTTTTTAAATTTAAAGAAACTTATGTGTTGCCTATTTTAGTAACATGGCCTGCTCTGGCATTCTGTCTCTGAAGACTCTCCCATGTGTGATCAGGTGTTTTTTTGTTTTATTTTTATTTTTCAGGTTTTGTTTTTCTATCCTCTAGTCACAGCCACCAAGGGTGTCTGATCTGCTCTCCCAATTCCCATCTCCCAACCTTTTGGGGTCTGTGAGAACTCTAATATAGCCAAGAGGTGGACATGTCCACTCCTTGTGCTACATCATTCTGGCTGATTGCTGCTGTAGGGAGTAGAGTTGGACTACTTGGGGATACTGTATGTCTAGCTGCTGCTACTGAAGAAAGAAAAAAATCTGCCAGTTGCTTATCTACTAACAGGCAGGAGGATTTCTGTTTCCATGTCATCACTCCTGTTGTCAGAGAAGGCTGCCTACCATTTTTCAGCTTGGAGCATGTCCACAGCATCAGAGGGCATGGCTTGGGGTCTCCATCTTAGCCAGCCCTGTCACTGCCAGTCTGGATTCCACACCCATTTTTTTATTCTTCTTTATCTCTATGGGCCGCTTCCGTTCTAGGTGGTGCAGTGGAGAACTGCTGTTTTACTTTCCTTGGTTTAGGATGCTACACTACTTGTGATGTTTGCTTTTTGTTTGACCACCATGATTGGGTGACATTTTGGTTTGGTTTTGGACTTCTCCTGTGGGAGGAATCTCCAGTGGGTATTCCTGCTGGCTGCTCAGTCACCATGTTCCTTTGGTTGCCTAGTCCAGGGAGTTCTGTGGCAAGTTCAGTCTGATGCACTCATGTCCTCTAACCTCGGTTGCATATCTGTTTTTTGATTCAGCCTTCTATGGCAGGGTTCATTGGTTGGTGACCTTGTGTGGTGCACATATCCCAAATCTCCATCTATTTGCCTTGTCAAGGGAGCTCTGTGGACAAACTTATTCAGATGCATTCATGTCCTCCAATGTGGAGCTGTTTATGGATTCTTCTTTCCTAGAGACGGACTTCATTTGGATTAACCTCTGGGGATCTAGTGACTCCTCCAGTTGCCTTGATTTGGGAGCACTGTGCCTACTGTACATACACCACCTCAGGCCTTGTGGCCTTTGAACACACTGGATCTTTCCATTTTGTATTAATTCCTGGACAATTGGAAGGCCTGCAGTATGTTACTGTTGTTGACATGTCCAATTTGATAAGGACATTTTTGTGCCTGTTTAACCATCAATGGACCTTCTTGGTTGGCTATCTCAGAATGCTCTTCCAAGCATAAGAGAAGCAATGCTGCAGAAGACATACATTATGTCAGTACCACAGGCCATACTCAACCAGGGATTATACTTCTACTGATTCTTGGTCTCCAGATGGGTGTGGGATTGTCACTCCCATCCTAGGCTCAAGTGTCTGACCTGTGCATGTGGAGTATACTACTGGTCCACATGTTATCTCTAAGGTCTAAGCTATCTCTGATGCAAGAGGGCTGGTTGAGCACTCTTGCTATGCAAGATCATTACACATGAATGGAACCACAGGAGATGCCCCCACTTCTGCCTGGAGGACAAGCATCTCCAGTTATAAAGGATGTCTCTGGCAGGGTCCCTCCAAATGCCCAGACAGCTTTTACCCTGCTTCATACAAAACAACAACTGGATAGTCTCAGAGGTCTGGTCAGTGCTGTGCAATCTGCTTTTGACTGTGTTTTCTAAAGTGACTTGGTCTTCTATATATAGAAATATCATAATCATCTCATATAAAGGAATGATGTCAGAATAACTTAATACAGTACACATAAATCTGTGCCTAAAACATTCAAACAGAGGAAAGCATGTTTCACATTTTCTATTTGATTAATCCCACAGTCACATATAATATATGGAATAATGTATAGGCAACCGTACATGACAAGGCTATGTTTCCATCAAGGAGCTGAGAATTGATCACAGCATATGAACCTCAAGAATGAAGCTTGACAGGTCCGTGCTGTCATCTCAAGCCTAAGATGAAAACACACAGCAAGTTTTATTTTATAAAGTATATTCACACAGGATTCATAAAATTGCCCCCTGAAAGTAAACAAACAAACAAAAAACCAAAAAAACTTACCATTTCTTTGTCCAGTTTTACAATCAAAATTAAATTGATTGACTTTTACAAGTTAAACGGTACAGCTCTGGTCACTGGGTGGTTTTTAAGAAGCTGGGTGTGGGGTGAATGAAGAATTTAGATGTTATGACCATTGAACTGTGCCAGGCAACTGTTTGGAAAGCATACAACACTTTGGAATGCGCACAACCTTTTATATTGTGCACAATGAGGATTTTGGACAGGTGGGTTTTTATACAGAACAATGGTGAGCCATATACAATAGATCTATTCTCAATAATGTTATGTCTTAATTCTGATATTTTAGATGGAAAAAGGCCCATTCTATAATATGTAAATAAGCACCTCAAATATGCCTCCTATATAAGACCAGGATAGATCTCAAAATTATGAATGGTTTAAATTTTCAGGTACCAATATTCAAATTTTGATTACATTTTTCCATGTCTAGTTGCCTATCAATACCAATTAGCCTACTTTTTATATCTTTCAGATAAAGAGCATATGTCAAATTTGTGCAAACTGTATTCATTGAATAGAAAAATACATCCATCAGTTATATAAAACATATATTAGAAACATATTCTCAAACTAGAATACATATACTAAATCAATCAATCTATCTCTCTCCCTATCTATCTATCTATCTATCTATCTATCTATCTATCTATCTATCTATCTATTATAGGGGCATGGTTGCACCCCTATAGTTAGGATTCAGTCTTCACTTCTATGTTAAACTCAAAATTTTACACTTTAATAAATTTCCAACTGTTCAAGTGATTGGCATGAAATTGTACATGCGCCATCAAGGACCAAGGATCTCTTGATGTGGAAAATGTTGTTCCAGTCAGATGTGTGGGTGCAGAGATATGGATTATCAAAAAATTTGAAAATTATAATTTTTGGTGAAATTCTTTTTCACGCTGCTGCACAAAACCAGTGTGGAAATTTAGCTGAAATGTTTACTATATATGTCTTGGGTCACAAGTGTGCCTCATGAAGGTTTGATGAAAAAATATTAATCTTTTCCAAAGTTATTAAATTTTAAAGAGTCCCATTATTTCTTATGGGACCAGTTACTGTGGATGTTCTGCTCAAAAAAGGATTCTTTATCACAAGTACGAAATCCTTTTTTGCAAACATGGAATCTTTTGCCTAAAATGCGGAATCCTTTTTTATGCCACCACCATCTTGTTTTCAGTTAGCGGTGAGAACAAAATTCAATAACTTAAAAATATACAGGTTTAGTAGACAAGAGTTGTCTTTACCTAACTAGGACCCGTGCAATCCGATTCTGGGTCAGTTTTTTGAAAAGTCACTTAGAAATGTGTTGGTTTTTTTTTCACACGTGGAACTCCTTTTTCATAAACCGCAGGAAAAAAGCCACAAAACAGGATCCTTTTTTTCAATTTGGGAAAAAGGTGTTTCTTCTACTGCAAATCACAAAACGAAGACTTGCAAAACAAGATTCTTTTTTGCAATTTGTGAAAAAGGAACTGCAGAAAGGGATTCTTTTCGCAATCTGTGAAAAAGGAATTTTAAGACAGCTGTTTCTTTGTCACTCCACAGTTCACAAACGGATGTTAAGTGTGGTCTGAAATTCTCAGGGTACAAAGGACTTACCCCACAGATGTGCCTTTTGTTGGTTTGGTGGAAATATATTACTTTGCTGTGGAGTTCTGTGGCTTTAAATTTTGGTTCATTTCCCATGGGATAACATTGTAATGTGAGGTTTAGACAGTCATTTCTTTGTCAGTGCACTGTGAAGAAATGGCTTTCAATTTTGCTCTGAAATTTTCAGGGTACAAATGCCTTGTGCCACCAATGTGCCTTTTGCTTGTTTTGTGAAAATATATTAATTTGGTGTCTTGTTACACAAGTTTCACATTTTGCTGTGTTTTTTTGTATGATGACATTGCAATGTGGGGTGTTTTTGGTGCTGCACACTACAGGATGGCAGCACAGCCCACAGGCAAATAAGGATACCACTGCATTATCTCAAGAATTACTCTGGACCCTGTGCTCTCACATGCAAATATTCATAGGATTACTGACTGATGGAAGCACAGGGCCCAGATGGCCCTGCGCTCCCACAATCAAATAAAGCTACAATTATACAATCTCAAAAAGTAAGAAAATTCTTGCAAAAACACTTCGTTAATGCATCAGTTAGCATTTCAGTGACAAAAGTTTGGTAATGTGGTATTAGGGTTTCCAACCCTAACACCCCACTCCCATCCAACACACAGCAACAGGTGTGGAGGTATGCCTTAGGGTTGTCATTCCTAACACTCATTCCATTCCCCTATACTTTACCCATCTTTGCTTATTTGCTTATGGAATGAGGCAAGCGTTAGGGCTGACAACCCTAAGGCACACCCCTCATGCCTGTTGCTGCATGCAGGATGGGGATGGGGTGTTAGGGTTGTACACCCTAACATCACATTTTCAAACTTTTGTCACTGGAACCCTAACTGATGCATTAACAATGTTTCTTTCCAAAATATATATATATATATATATATATATATATATATACACACACACACATATATATATATATATATATATATACACATATATACACACATGTTAACAAAACCTGACGTGTGTTATATGTCAATGTATCCCATAAGGGTATATTTGTGGATTATTTGTGAATGATTTTTGTGTTTGTGCACATAATTGTATTTTAAGCTGTCATTTGATCAATTGAAACTTTAAAAAAAGTGTGTTTGTTTTTTTGAAGAAAAACTTATTACACTATTTGTGCAGTGCCACACTGGTAGTGCAAACTCAGGTGTAGTAAGAGTGCTTACATTACCAAATAAAATCTCTAGTTATGTCTGCTAGATGTGGGTAAGAAATATTATCAAACAATAAACCACTAGCAAAAATAAATTTGTGTTAGAAGTGTACATTTGTTTATTAATTTAAAACTGCTAATCGGGAAAGGTACACTGAACCAAGGCTAATTTCCAGGTGTGACTGAATGATCTGGGGATCTGTAATTAAAACAGGAAAGGGGGGATAAGTGTAACCCTCCTGTTACCTGGGGTTACTAGAATCCCAGTAAGACCTAGTGGTAAGTAGGGAAGGCAGCTTGTGAAACTCCAGTTAAATGAATTTCACACTGTCTCACTCTGTTCTCAGTCTCAGCTGAGACTGAGGGATGACATCATTTTAGAACTGTCGCAGCTGCATAAGCCACATTGGAATGTTGCATTTGGAGGTTAGAGTAGAACATTGGGGAATTTGAAGCCAGTCTGTGTGCAGTCTTAGAGAGAGACTATAGTGCAACAGTGTGTGTGCAGGCTCTCAGAGCTTTAAGCTCTGTTTCAGAGCTACTTTTGGTAGGTGTGTGTTTCCACTTGAAGAGGAACACAGAAACTGGCAATTGAAGGGGTGGAGACCACTTTCAGTGGTTCAGTAGCCCCATCCCTGAGGGGACGAGGGGAAGGTGTTTGCCTGTTTTCCAGGGGCAACCCCCCTGGGTCCGGATAAGGGTAAGAAGCTGCCTGTTCAAGTTGTGCTGAGGCACCAGAAGCTCTGAGAGGAAGATTCCTTGTGGAGGAAACGCCTGTGGGGTACCTGCAACCAAAGGGTGAGTTCGCTCTGAAAAAGGACCAAGTGTTTTCACCTGAACAGAAGGAAACTAAAGGGACTGTTACTGTGGGGTCAGGAAAAGACAGCCAAGTACAGTGGGAAGATGTGGGGATTGGACTGCTTAACTCAGTGGGGGGTCTAGAGTAATGGAAAATGCCACTTATAAGTATGTTCAAGGCCAGCACAAAATGGAAAGAAAGGGGGATTGGACTGCTTAACTTTGTGGGGGGTCTAGAGTAGTGGACAATGCCACGTATAAGTATGTTCAAGTCCAGTACAAATGGGAAGCAATGCAAGTAGATGGAATGTGAAATACATTTAGCAAGAATCTACACAGCAAAGTGTTAAAGGATGAGGTGTTTACTGTCCAGAGAAATGGGCGGGTATGAATTGTGGGAGCAAAAGGTGGGAGACCCCCCATCAGTAGTAACCAAATTCACCTCTACGGATTTGCTCTGAGACACCTTTTGCTTTTTCTCAGGTACTTGGCCAGTGCCTGAGGAAAGTACCCAGACATGGGATTGAAAGGAAGATTCCCTGAGGGAGCCAAGGTGCTCATAGGTGGTTTAGGGAGCCATCAGAAAATGTTTCCATGATATATGGAAGGTGTCCAAGTGGCTGGCAAGGGAGCCGAGCCAGGGAAAACCCAGAACAGTGTACAAGTTCGGGCAGTGTAACACAAAGCAGCGTACAAGTCTGGGCTGTGTGCCCAGTGTGTGGTAGAGCCTGAGGGCTAAAGGATGAGGATGTGTTCTGGTCTCTTTTAATCTGCATTACCAGCAGTGTAGCCCCGTGGGGGTCCATCTATGCTTTGTTTATTCTGTTTGGATGTGAATAAAAGCCACACTTTAGAATCCCACTACTGGTATTGGACATTACAGTTATTGCTTCCTGTGTTCGGAGTTACTTGGGTGCCCCTGTGCAAAGTAACCAAACCTAGCCTTTGTGCCGAGTGACCTATTCCTCCCCGAACCCAGCCAACCTGGTATTGCTGTCAGATACAAACAGCATACTGGCCTGGGGTTACATAAGAATAAAAATTCTGCAATAAATATAAGGCAAAAAAATTAAGCAAATCAGCTAAAAGTACATTGGGGAAGACATTATAAAGGATATATGGCATAAGGAAGGAAAAGAGAAACTAGACATTGTTTGCTATGCTGTATTATTTATAAATATATATATATATAGTTTTTGTTGACTGGGAAAGGAGGACTACATAATTCTGCTTGTTTTCAGCCTCATCCCAGGGAAGGGGGTACAGAGGGAGATAAGGATGGATGCCAAATGACAGTGAACCAGATTATGCTGTTGGTAGTATTTTTAGTGAATGGGGGAAATTTTGCCAGGACACCAGTGAAATTCTTGCTCTTTACGAGAAGTGCCATGGGATCTTTAACATCCAACTGAACTACCACCAGAACAGGCAGATTGGACCTCGGTTTAACATCTCATTGGAAAGATGGCACCTCAGGAGTGCAGCACCCTCCTCATGCTGCACCACAGTGTCAGTACTGGGATTTAACCCAGGTGCCTGGAGTGGGAATAGAATCCCCAGCCTTCTGATCTTCAGGCCTTAAAGGCGAGTGTGCAACATGCTGAGCCACTGACATGATATTGATACATGCATACATATATATATATATATATATATATATACAGATAGATATACACACACCCACACATACAAAACATAAAGCTAGATTCACAACTGGAAAGGTGGGTAAGCTGGCCTTGTTAAGGACTGGAGGCCCCTCTTTTAGTATGAAAAGGAAAACATAAGCTGGCTCTGTGGTGCCAAGCAGTGGGACCTGCTCCGACATGCTTGTGACCTGCGTTCATACCCTGAGCCCAGGATGTCAAGAGTAGAGACTATAAGGAAAGGTTTCGGACAACCCTTGAGATAGGGTTGTACCACATTACTCCAGTAGCTATTCCTGGTGGTGGTATGGTGAAGATACTTTTGGAAGCCTGGGTGATCACTCACTGCTGGGTGCCCCCCCACCAGACACAGTTTCATGAGCAGATGTTTAAGAGATAAATAGGGCACAAAAAAAGGAAAAAGTCCTTTAGACATGTAGGGTGAGAGTTTCCCATGCCTTCAGCCCCTAAGCATACTGATTCCAACACCTCAACCGCTCCTCTAACACTGCTCTTTCCTGGTCATATTGAAGCACCCCCTGGCAGGTTCAATATGTACACCATGGGGACACCAGAGTAACTGAGCAAGCCAAAAGTGAATTTGGTGGGCTGTGGGGACCTTAGAACTGTATGGAGGAGGAGTAGGGTGTTGAAGGACAATGGACAACAAAAACATAATAAAACAAAGAAGAGCCCAGCCCTTTTAAGATATTATGATGGACCTCAAAACGTAGCTTGTTTGGCATCAGAGAATGGTACAAGGGGAATTCCTTCTGCTCCATCTTAGTTATTGAGATGTTGTTTACTGCACAGTCTCTTAAGCCACTTGGCATATGTGGATGACCTGTATAATAGGCTCAGCAGATTCACTCATCACAGTTTCTCAGGAATACACTAGTTAAGGAATTAGGCAAGAACAGGGTTATATTAATCTTCTGTTAATCACCCTCCAGGGGTATGATGTGGCATGAGGCATGGCCAAGTGCCACATGCCCCCAGAGGGTGATTAACCAGACATTAGAAAATGGGCAAAGTTCAGTCTTGATTCTGATTGGCTAAAACTGCCAATCAGCTGGTCTGGTATGAGACAACAGAGACCAGGAAATAACAAGTTCCAGTCTCTATTGCCTCATATTGTTCTAAAAATCAATGGGCCAGTAGAACGTTAAAAAGGCTGTTTATTATCTCACTTAGTGAGTGGAGACCCTCCCTACCAACTGGACTTAGAACTGCCAAAGTAAAAGACTACTGCAAGTGTTCACATAAGACTTGTTTCACTCTGCCAACTCAAATAAAAATAATGTGTACCTTGGAAATATGTTTCCCATCTGATCACTGGCAGTGATGATGATGTCCCACTCGGTGCCACTCCTGTTGTCCCACTAGGCACCACTGCTAATGTCCAGATCACATGTAGCACATACTGCATAATCAATGTGGGAAAATAAATGGGAGCACTCAACCACATATTAAAACTAACAAAAAAAGAACTAAAAGAAACACTTAGAGGTCTGCCATCTCTTCCCATCTCACTATACTATACTATACTATACTATACTATACTATACTATACTATACTTTCGGGAGACACATCATCTGAGCACACATGAAATGACATTCCGTAAATGCTGCATCTTCTGTAGCACAAAACCTTATTAATGAATGCACACAGCACAACAAAAGTTTTTTTAATAACTTTAAGCCCTCTATACGAGAAAGTGTGTGTGTGTGTGTGTGTGTGTGTGTGTGTGTGTGTGTGTGTGTGTGTGTGTAGGGAGGTAACCGTGACAACCAACTACAAACTACAGAATCTCAACTAGATCAAAAGTTGATAGCTCAAAAAAAGGCATTCTGATATAGGTGGGGAAATTATTTTTTTTCAAAAGAAATAAAATGCTCAAGTTTTAACATCTTAACATGAAACTTATTTTTTTAAAACATACATAATACAATGCCCATTTTCTAAAAGCAATAACACTCTCCAGGGTGGGCAGTATGGGCAATTCTGGACCTTCCAGGGACTATAAGGCTCTCCACCTGCAGCGCCAGGCTCATTACACCCCTGGGCAGTCCGGTATTGCCCAATACTGCCCACCCTGTCAGGTATTATTGCTTGCTTAACATAATCCCTGGAAGTGCTTTATTGCTATTATTAAAATTGGTATTTTAAAATAGCGCTGTACCCTGTTTGGAATTTGATGAGGTTCTACATGTATTTTTATTTAAGATTAACATACATTTAATAGAATGTTTACTGCCAATCAGAAAGCTCTGTTTCACCAATACTTTTTATAATGTTCATCAAACAGCATACTTGACTGGCTGAGCTCCACTACCCGAACGAATGTCACTGGTATTCACTTCTCTATAAGAACATCGTAGATAGCATTTCAATGAAAGAAGGACTGTAGCAGAGGATCCTTCTGTTTTTAGGCCTTGCTGACAGGAACAAACTACCAAACGCACTCCAATAAATCTCTAACCTTCCTGCTTTCTGATTGTTACTGCTGGGACATCTCAAGGACCCCTGCAGCTGTCCAGGTAACACTGCTCACTAATCTACCCTAGCTGCCCCTTCCCATCCAGGGATTTACCTTCCTTACTTCTCTCATGCCCCTGACCCACTAAGTCTCGGAGTACTACTCACACAAGATCATGGTTTCCTGTCCTGCTTTTGCCCCCTCCCCCCCGGTTACCCTGCCTAAGGAACACTTGTACCTGCTATTGAGATAACTCTGAATCTCCTCTGTAACCTCTGTCTGTATAAGTGTTTAGCACCTTAACCTGTATCCATATACCTTGTTGTTTTGCACTATAGCTTAAGCAGTTTGTGCCCTATTTGTACCTGGGGACCCCTATGAAAATGAGATATTGCATCTTATGAGGCCATCCTACAATCTGGAGGCAGTATAGTGCAGTGGCCTAAGGCTCTGAGCTGCAAATCTGGTAACATCCAGCAGACCAGACCTGGGTTTGAATCCCACAGCTTCTACTTGCATACTGTGTGACTTTGAACAAGTCACTTAACCTCCTTGTGCTCCCAGGTCGCTCCTGTAAAAAAGCTTTCAACTTAGTGTGCTATACCTGGTTAAAAACCAAAAAAATCTGTATGATGCCCATTTTGAAGAAATTAACTGCAACAATAGATGGCAGGCTGCATGCCCAGCAGCACTTTCCAATTCATTATTAGTTTCATTATAGATTTCTCAGGCCAGTCGGTGTCACCAACATTTCGTCTTTACAGGTTTCTCAGGGTCTGTGTTCCTATAGTAGATACATATACAAATAAGTGTATTATTATGGGCTGGCAGTATTGCCGAGAGGTTAGAGGAGCAAGTTGTGAGTGAGCATGGTTCTTCCAACAGACCTGGGTTTCAGTCCCACAACCTCCAATTGTACACTGTGTGACTCTGAGCAACTCACTCAGCTTCCACACGGCTCCCAGGTTGTCCCCATAAATATGCTTTGTGCTCAGTGGGCCTTACCTGCTTACCAAAAAAAAAAGTTATTTTTAGCTCCGGACAGAATATATTGGCAATATGCATCTTTTTCACTGGTTCAGCTGGCAACTAAGTATGTGTAGGAATTCTTGTGCAGTGTTGATTGAATGCATAGAATATGGATCTGAGTGCATCTGCAATGAAGGTTTTTGTCTTTTCACTCAGTTTGTCCCCAAAAAGGGACTACCACCCTTTCAATGTACTCCAGAATTTGGTGATGTGTGCAAAGAAATCTTCTTGAGAAGGGTTTCACCTCTAGAGGTGCTGCAGAAACAAGGTCCCCATTGTATAAAGTAAGTATGGCAAATTTTCTGAAAGGAGAGAAATGAAGTCACTGGAGTTGGAGGGAGGATGGCAGAGCAGGGAAAATGGGCATCTCAGGAATACAGTGGCACGCACATTAAATCATGATCAAGGGGAGAGAGGACAGTGAGCAGCGAAATTCACCACTTAACCAGGGGCAGGCATGTGCCTGTACAATATAAACTTCCACTTTTTAAATAACCGTGTTTCATTTTTTAATTTTTTACTGGTTACATCCAATGCATATGTTTTAACCATCCAGTTGTGTTCCTATACCAAAATTACAAATAACATAAAAGAACAAAAGAATCTGTTGCAGTAACTCAATTGTGTGACTCAACAGTTTACATTTTAACTGTTCCTCTTTTATTCTCTGATTTATGTGAAAAATAGTTAATGCTGCCAGTCTCAGATGGGTTAATCTCCTTACTCCCTTCTACTTTTTTTGCAGTTTTTAATTTTGCACAATGCTTTACTTGGAGAAAATCATTGTGCCTTCCTAGGCTTCTGTCCTCTCAACTGTAAAATTAAGTAGAAGCAATGAAAACAAGATGTTGCACACTAGGTTAGGGGCAGCTGGGCAAATAAATTATAAAATGTGTACTGAAAATAGAGCAGGCAGAAAGGTTTGCCTGCAAATGGCTTGCCATTCAACAAAATGCACCAGGCATGGGAGGATTTTTCCCTTTGCCTAATTGCAGAATTAAGTTAGAAGCTAACCCAGATTTCTCTAAACATGGAAAAGCTGTGAAAATTTCGAGTCTTCCAGTAATCTTTTGCTAAAACTCTATTGTTGTCTGCATGCCACAGGAGAAATCTACATTCATAGATTGAGTCATGATGATCCTTTGCACTATAGGTGGCCAAAGCACAAGCGCACCACAAGTACAAATAGCCAAATGCATGCGTACAGTAGACAGACTACTGTCATATACAAATTAGTGCACAGACTAGAAACAACATAATCAATGCATTAGTATCAAGCCTTTTAGGGGTGGTGAATGTCATGCAGTATGATGTAGTTGTTGCACTATGGAAAATATCATGTAGGTCAGAGTTAACACATTCAGACATCTGTGAAGTCATATACAGTAGCTGTTCCCCCATCAATAAAAATGAAGTTCACGATGCATTAAGAAACCACTAGTTATATTATGCATACTCCCCTTTTACAGATGACCTTGTTGTATGCTGCTTCTAAATAGAATATATGTCTGACTAGATTATGACCTTCCTCTCCTCTTCCTGTCTACATGTTCCCTTTGCAGTGTAAGCCAGTTCTGTCTATGCCTGCAGTCTCTTCCCAATCTCTTGGGGTGCTGCAGCCTGCTGTAACCTTCCAGAAATTAAATATCAGTGCTTTTAGTCTCTGTCCTCTCCTTCACCTGGTGTGCACTGAAAGCAATTATTCCCCAAAGTACATCTGCTACAAAGGATCCAATATGTAAAACTCATTCAGAGATCTATACAGTCTACTCGGAACAAAAACTAAACAAAAAAAAACAGAATGGCCATCTGGGTGATATAGATCAATCTGTGTTGTAATGAGCCAAGAAACGTTTGGGAAACAAGATAAATGAGAAACTCTCTTCTCCCAATCAAGGGTTCCTTACCATGATGCTGTTTACACAGTGCCAATAACTATAAATATTTAAGGCAACATAAGTCTTGCTTTACCTAATATAACCAGAATAATAGATAGGGGATTAAGGGGAGACGTGATAGTCAGGTATGCGATAGGTGAAATATCAGCATGAGTGCCAAGTGAGTTCGGAGGTTATCACAAGTGGCTCTGCACAGCGGAGCCATGAGGGATTAATCCCTGAGCTCACTTGGTACAAGTGCTGAGATTTCACCTATCATATACCTGACTATCATGTATGCATTTTATATAATAGGGGGTTTGCGTCCCATAGTATCTATTCTTTACTTGTATTGCTAGGTTGTGTGTTATTTACCGGTTGGTGAAGTTTTCTTTCTTGTGGTTGTCATCCGTGGGAGTTCTGCAGTCAGTGATATAATACTTTGGGATTTGTTGTTTGTCTTTATGTTGTCTACTATTAGTTTGTTTTAGTTCCTTGTTCCTGGTGTAAAGTGTTGGTGTTACTCATTGGATAATGTGTCGATTTCTCATTCTGACTGGTTATTCGGTAAAGTAGGTGGGGATATGAGATTCTCAGTGTCGGCTTTTGTTGTGCCATTAGTCATGTCCTTGCAATGAGTTTCACCTGTATTTTAATATATTTTTCATGTATTCCTTCGTTTTTATGGGGTGGAAGGGTTTTACTTTCTTATAGCAGTGTATGTGTGTGCGGTGCTCATATTTATCATGTGCACTATGGAACTGCAGTTGTGAAAGTACTCGCATCTTTGTTTTACTCTGCTGAGTACTTTATTTTCAAAGTTTCATATGATTATTATGTGACCTGTATTTTACAATGTGTTTTCACATTGTAATGTGTTGCATGTTTACGTCATAGTTTGTACTTGGTGCAACTAGTAACTGTTTACGTTACAGTTTCATGTATTCCACTTTAGTATACAGATGTTTTGTATACTATTATTTCAGTGTGGCCAACAATGTGTTTTTCAAAGTAGATCATGTCTTTATTTGACATACTGAATATTTCCTATTACTTTGATGTCACAAATCAAGTATTCATACAAAGAAAAATAAACTTTTGTTGATGTATTAATATACATGTTATGCTTATTAAATGTCTGTAATTTTATTGTTTTATTTTTATTTCTTTCCTCTTCAGTGTTTCTGAGTCGTTTAGTCTTCTCCTTTTTATGTTTGCTTGCACGCATGTGCAAGAAACATAGTGCCATCATCCGAGTTTTCGGAGGTGTGGCAGCCCTCTTCCAATTCAGTCAGTGTGTTTGCAGGCGCGGCCGCAGTTCTCCAATGCCTGCTGGAGCTGTCTATGACGGCTCCAAAATGCAATGGAGTACGGTTGAAAGGGGAGCTATGCTTCAGTGAGCAGCGATAAGATATCTCCTGCTCATCGCGCTCCCCCCTACACACACACACACACACACACACACAGGCACGCATGTGAGTGCTCCGCTACGCACACTGTGTAGCCGACAGAGTGCCCAATTCCCGTCGGCTGTGCTCGCCCCCTCAAGCAGAGTTATATATATGCGCTGGGTGCCCACCCAGCATGGCACATTAGATAGGCGACGGGTGCCCAACTCTGTCGGCTCCACTGTCCCCTCAGATAGGGTGCCACGCGGGAGCCCACCCCAGCATGGCAACAGATGTTGGCTGTCGACGGGGTGCCTAATCCCGCCGGCTCCACGCCCACCCCACCAGCCATCCTTGTGCCATGCTGGGAGCCCATCCCAGCGTGGCAAACGTCCCGCGTCGTCATTTTAGAAAAAAAAAACCTGAAACTGAAAAATGGTCCCTCGCAGTCTCTGCCCTCACCCGCACTCACCCACTGCTCACCCTGCCTCCCCATACCCCCCTCACCCCGTGCTTACCTCCGGACTCTGGCGCGATGATCTTCGGTGGACCGGGAACACGCCTGCACTCTTCAAAGCCGACCGCGAACTGAGGAGATGCCAGTAAGCTGTATAATGTAATGAATAGGGTTTTTTCAACTTTGCTGCATATCTCAACCATTTTTTGGAATTTTTGCACCAAATTTTCAACATGGGGTTTTTAGGACCCCTTCTCATGAATGCTCTCACTGTCATGGCGCTCATCGAGCCAGAAGGGTGATTTCGCAGTCACTGTGTGAAATCACCTTTTGGGACTGAGTAATGAAACAACACTGCCACTGTTCATAAGGTGGGCTCTCAAAAAGCCTATTTTGAAAATTTGGTGGAAAAATTCCTAAAAATGACTGTTTTACGAGCATGCGTTGCACAGTTCCTACGCACGCTCTTAAGTTCGCAATTTTCAATATTTTCACTCCAGATTTTCAACATTGCCATTTTACCACACCTCCTTATGAGCAGTACAGCTGTCATTTTTCACATCTTGCCCAAAATGTGTTTCCGCCCATGTAGTGCACAATGGCGCAGTCGGTGTGCGAAATCAATGTATGGGACACATTAAGAAAATCACAGTGACACTGTTAATGAGCAGAGGTCTTAAAATGGCTATGTTGAAAATTTGGTGAAAAAATTCCTAAAAATGACTGTTTTACGAGCGCGCATTGCGCAGTTCCTATGCACGCTCGTAAGTTTGTGAATTTTCAATATTTTCACTCCAGATTTTCAACATTGCCATTTTATTACACTTCCTTATGAGCAGTATAGCTGTCATTTTTCACATCTTGCCCAAAACGTGTTTCCGCCCATGTAGCGCACAATGGCGGAGTCGGTGTGCGAAATCAATGTATGGGACACATTAAGAAAATCACAGTGACACTGTTCATGAGCAGAGGTCTTAAAATGGCTATGTTGAAAATTTGGTGAAAAAATTCCTAAAAATGACTGTTTTACGAGCGTGCGTTGCACTGTTCCTACGCACTCTCATAAGTTTGAGAATTTTCTATATTTTCACTCCAGATTTTCCACATTGCCATTTTATTACACTTCCTTATGAACAGTACAGCTGCCATTTTTTACATGTCGCCCCAAATGTGTTTCCTCACATGTGGCGCACAATGGTGCAGTCGGTGTGCGAAAGCAATGTTTGGGACAGATTAAGGAAATCACAGTTACACTGTTCATAAGCAGAGGTCTTAAAATAGCTATGTTGAAAATTTGGTGACAAAAGTCCATAAAATGACTGTGTTATGAGTGAGCATTGTGCAGTTTCCACACACCCTCATAAGTTCATGACTTTGTAATATTTTCAGTCCAGATTTTCACCAGTGGCATTTTTCCACACTTCCTTATGAACAGCACAGCTGTCATTTTTCACAACATGGCCAAAATGTGTTTTCACACTTTCAGTGCAGAGAAGCGTGGTCGCTGTGGGAAATCATTGTTCGGGACAGATAAAGAAAATCACAGTTACACTGTTCATGATCGGAGGTCCCAAAATGCCTGTGTTGACAATCTGCTGTAAAAAATCCCCAACCTAATTACATTACGGGTGTGGGTTGCACAGTTTCTATGCACGCTCATGACTTCACCAGTTTTTTTAACATTTTGACTGCAGATTTGCAACATTGCCATTTTTTACACCTCCCCATGAACAGTACAGCTGTCATTTTTCACATCCTGTTCGGAATGTGTTTTTGCACCTGTGGTGCTAAATGCCGTAGTCACTGTGCATAAGCAGCTTTCAGCTAACAAACTGATATTGCCACTGCTCATGAGGTGGGGGTCACAAAAACACATGTTGAAAATTTGGAGTGAAAATACCAATGAATGCCTGAGGTGTTAGGGTTTCCGACCATAACGTCCCACCCTGTAGAGAATGACTGGCATCAGGGGTGTGACTTGGGATTCTTGCCTGTAATGCTCATACCATTCCACATCCTGCAGCCAGTGAGAGGCATTGAGGTATGCCTTGGACTCTTCGGCCCCAAAGTTCACCCCATTCTCCTATACCGCACCCATCTCACCATATTTCCTGATGGAATGGGGTGCGCATAAGGGCCAAAGACCCCAAGGCACACTGTGACACTTATCAGTGTCTGTAGGGTAGGGTGTGGTGAAATGGTGTGGCCGTTATGCCTGACGACCCAAAGGCACACCCCAATGCCTGTCATTTTCTGCAGGGTGGTGGTGGGGTTGGCTTCAGTTCAGTACTTCACTGCCATTTCTATTATGCAGCTCTGTAACTTCTACACTACCAGTGCCAATGCCAGCAAGCAAACATTCGGCATTGACAAATGCTTGTTGTTGTAGATTTAGTCAGAGTCCTTGTCTGATGTGATTTGTAGTGGTCTTTTCCTTGTGTTTTTTATGAGCATTGATATCTGTAGAAGAAAAAGATAGGTTAGATTTGTACTATTCATATCATTGAAAGTGTGCATTATGTAAATTTCATATTCATACCTGGGTAAATATTAAAGTTAACATGCTTGGCATCTATAGTGATGTTTTTAAACCATGTGCCAAATGTTTGTTCCCACTGTGGTTTTATATCTTTAGTAGTTTTTGCTTCCGTGACATGTTCAGTTGCAGTACCAGATGTACTAGGTTCTGGTTCTGTTGGTTGTTATTTTATGTGAGGAGTCTTTTCTGGTGCTTTATTGTTGTTTGTTAAAATACTTGAAATTTTAACTTGCTTTTCCACATTGAGTTTTGAGTATTCATTTAATGAGTCTATTTTCTTATGCCCAGAAATTTGTATTATTTCGTTTGGAGGAATTCTATGGTCAGACAGCTTTTGAATTAAGTGTTTGTGTATAGAATGGTTTGTAAGGTTTTCTTCTGTTTCTATGCCAGCTCAGTTTACCATATTTTTTATCATTTTGCTAATGGTGTTTACATCTAATGGTTGGTTTTTGAACCAATAGGTAGGGTACTGGGCTCGACCTGTATGGTAATTTATAGCAAAAAAAAAAGGAGATTCATCTAGCAGGGTGGTAGGTGGTCTTTTGTCTTGATAGAGCATGTCATTTTGAACAGGACATTTTTCAGTATCATTGCATTCGAATGCTCTTGGTTTTATTTTCCTGATGTTTTTAGGGTTCGATACAGTTCTGGTTTTGGTCTGACGTTCAGTGGTGTTTTCTAGGTATTTTTTATTTGTTTCATCAGATTTTAATTTAACATCTCTCCATTTAAGGCTTCATGTTTCTGTCATTCCATGAATACTGAAGTACAGAGTAACAGTGTACCAGATTGCATTTAACACTAATTGTGGAGAGTATGGTCCGAGCTCTTTCTAATCATAAAGGTGTTCAATCATACTATCCGTTAGTTCTTCTGCAGCATACGGTTTGTTTCCCTTACCAATTTCTTTTAGGTGCTTTTGTTTTGTATCAATCACTTGTCTGGTTTTAAGAAACTTTTGAGATGTTGTTAGACATTCAGGACATACGTTCTCTTTCAAATAACTGTTTATACTTGTAAATGTTGATTTTATGGTTAATGGATCGTATGCTGATCCATCTTGCTTTTTTTTAGATTAATAAAAAAGTGACACAGCAATTGATCCAAGTATTCTGGTGAGATGTCATGTATTTCTTCATTTAGTTGTACCACATCAGTTTGAAAGCTTTTTAGTTTTTGTATATCAGTTTCTGTCTTCCTTTTGGTGTTTTGATTTTTCCCCGTGTCTATGTATTTATTTAATTGTACTGTAGTCATATTCCAGAAAAGGGGGACTTGACTTTATAGTTCCATCTGTATTTTGTAACTGTAGATTGTTTGAAAGTATGTTCAGATCAGTGAGAAGTTCTGTCTTTTTTAAGATCTTTCATAATTTTCAGGATTTCTTCATCCATTTTTATGTTTGCTTGCACACATGTGCAAAAAACATAGTGCCTTCATCAGAGATTTCGGAGGTGTGTCACCTCCTCCTCCAATTCAGTCAGTGGGCTGGCAGGCGCGGCCCCTGTAAACCAATGCATTTTGGAGCTGTCTATGACACGCTCCAAAATGCAGTGGCATACAGTTGAAAGGGGGAGCTACGTTGAGTGAGCACCGATAAGATATCAGCTGCTCACGTGCAGCTCCCCCCCCACGCACAGACAGACGTGTGTGCCCCTGTACTGTATAGCTGACGGGGTGCCCAATCCCCATCGGCTGAGCTGCGTCCCCCACCCCCCCCAGTTGTTGGTGCCACGCTGGGAGCCCACCCCAGCTTGGCAAGCACTGTAGTCCTTACTGCAGGGGTGCCTAACCTCTGCCGGCTGAACACCCCAAGTCTCGCAGCATGCTGGAGCTCACCCCAGCGTGGCAAACATCCCACGACATCTTTTTTTTTGTTTTAAACCTGTAAAATAAAACTGTCTCACGCGGCCTCCCAACCCCTCCCACAACCCGCACCCACCACTGCGCACCCAGCCTCCCCACACACCCATACTTGACCTCCGGACTCTGGCGCGATGATCTTGGTGGACTGGGAAACACGTCTGCACTCTTCAAAGCCGACCGCGAACTGAGGAAATGTCGGTAAGCTGTATAATGGGTTACATAGGGGTTTCAACTTTATTCCATATCTCAGGCATTTTTGGGATTTTTATGCAAAATTTTCAACATGGGGTTTTTGGGACCCTTTCTCGTGAATTATGTAACTGTCATGGCGTTATTGGGGCCCGAAGGGTGATTTCACGCAGTGACTGCGCAGTGACTACGAAATCACCCTTTGGGCCTGAATACCACCATGACAGTGACATCTTTCATGAGAAGGGGTCCCAAAAACCCCATGTTGAAAATTTGGTGCCAAAATTCCAAAAAATGACTGTTTTACGAGCGTGCGTTCCGCAGTTCCTACACAGGCTCGTAAGTTCGCGAAATTTCAATATTTTCACTCCAGATTTTCAACATTGCCATTTTACCACACCTTCTTATGAGTAGTATAGCTGTCATTTTTCACATCTCACCCAAAATGTGTTTCCACCCATGTAGCGCAGAATGGCGCAGTCGGTGTGTGAAATCAATGTACGGGACAAATTAAGAAAATCACAGTGACACTGTTCATGAGCAGAGGTCTTAAAATGGCTATGTTGAAAATTTGGTGAAAAAATTCCTAAAAATGACTGTTTTATGAGGGTGCATTGCGCAGTTCCTACGCACACTCGTAAGGTCGCGAATTTTCAATATTTTCACTCCAGATTTCCAACACTGCCATTTTATCACACCTTCTTATGAGCAGTACAGCTGTCATTTTTCAAATGTCATCCAAAACGTGTTTCTGCCCATGTAGCACACAATGGCGCAGTCAGTGTGCGAGATCAATGTACAGGACAAATTAAGAAAATCACAGTGACACTGTTCATGAGCTCAGGTGTTAAAATGGCTATGTTGAAAATTTGGTGAAAAAATTCCTAAAAATGACTGTTTTACGAGCGTGCGTTGCACAGCTCCTACGCACACTCATAAGTTCGCGAATTTTCAATATTTTCACTCCAGATTTTCAACATTGCCATTTTACCACACCTCCTTATGAGCAGTATAGCTGTCATTTTCACATCTTGCCCAAAATGTGTTTCCACCCATGTAGTGCACAATGGCGCAGTATGTGCAAAATCAATGCATGGGACACATTAAGAAAATCACAGTG
Source organism: Neoceratodus forsteri (assembly GCA_016271365.2). NCBI lineage: Eukaryota > Metazoa > Chordata > Ceratodontiformes > Ceratodontidae > Neoceratodus > Neoceratodus forsteri. The sequence continues at coordinate 804,263,464 of CM028137.1, forward strand.
ACACTGTTCATGAGCAGAGGTCTTAAAATGGCTATGTTGAAAATTTGGTGAAAAAATTCCTAAAAATGACTGTTTTACGAGCGTGCGTTGTGCAGTTCCTATGCATGCTCGTAAGTTTGCAAATTTAATATTTTCACTCCAGATTTTCAACATTGCCATTTTATTACACTTCCTTATGAACAGTACAGCTGCCATTTTCATATGTCGCCTAAAATGTGTTTTCACATAGTAGCGCACAATGGTGCTGTTGGTGCTGAAAGCAATGTTTAGGACAGATTAAGAAAATCACAGTTACACTGTTCATGAGCAGAGGTCTTAAAATGGCTATTTTGAAAATTTGGTGACAAAGTCCATAAATGACTGTGTTATGAGTGAGCAATGCGCAGTTTCACACACCCTCGTAAGTTCATGACTTTGTAATATTTTCAGTCCAGATTTTCACCAGTGGCATTTTTACACTTCCTTATGAACAGTACAGCTGTCATTTTTTCACAACATGGCTGAAGTGTGTTTCACACTTTCAGCGCTGAGATGTCATGGTCGCGTGGGAAATCATTGTTCGGCACAGATAAAGAAAATCACAGTGACACTGTTCATGATCGGAGGCACCAAAATGCCTGGGTTGACAATCTGCTGTAAAATATCCCAACCCTAATTATATTACGGGTGTCGTTGCACAGTTTCTATGTACGCTCATGACTTCACAATTTTTTAATATTTTGACTGCAGATTTGCAACATTGCCATTTTTTACACCTCCCCATGAACAGTACAGCTGTCGTTTTTTACATCCTGTTCGGAATGTTTTTGCACCTGTGGTGCTAAATGCCGTACTCGCTGTGCATAAGCAGCTTTTGGCTAACAAACTGATATTCCCCCTGTTCATGAGGTGGGGTCACAAAAAAACACATGTTGAAAATTTGGAGTGAAAATACCAACGAATGCCTGAGGTATTAGGGTTTCCAACCATAACGCCCAACCCTGTAGAGAATGACACGCATCAGGGGTGTGACTTGGGATTCTTGCCTGTAATGCTCATACCATTCCAAACCCTGCAGCCAGTGAGAGGCATCGAGGTATGCTTTGGAGTCTTCAGCCCCAAAGTTCACCCCATTCTCCCATATCGCACCCATCTCACCGCATTTCTAATGAAATGGGTGCGATAAGGGCCAAAGACCCAAGGAACACCGTGACACTTGTCAGTGTCTGCAGGGTGGGGTGTGGTGAAAATGGCGAGGCCATTATGCCTGATGACCCAAATGCACACCCCAATGCCTGTCACTCTGCAGGGTGGTGGTGGGGTTGGCTTCAGTTCAGTACTTCACTGCCATTCCTATTACGCAGCTCTGTAACTTCTACATTACCACTGCCAATGCCAGCAAGCAAACATTCGGCATTGACAAATGCTTGTTTCTTCTTTGAGATTCGCTATACTGTTCTCTTCAATTTTTTCTGTTTCTACTTTAAATTTATTGCTTCGGTTTTCATATATGTTTTTGTTCACATTTATGATATTTTATGGTTTACGGCTTTGTTTTGTCTCTGTTCTAATGTCTCTTTTTGTAATATTGAGTTCTGAATTTCTTACATTTTATGTTGTTTGTGCATGAGGAGTTTTACCTGATTTAAGTGTTTTATTTCTGTTAACTATGGATTTCTTTTTATGTTCCATGTTAGGGGTAACGGGCAGTTGTTTTACAGTAATTTGTAAATTGGTATGCTGTTTTTTAACACTGGAACATCACTTTCTTTTTATGGTACACTGTTTGTTTAATTACATTTAATTGGCATGCATGGGACATGTCTATTAGGATGTAGTTTGGCACTTCAGCTTTCTGACTCATGATGCGTACATAGTGGTGATATTAGGTGCTACATAGAAAGGGTAGTGATAACTTTTCGGTTCTCCACTGTGTACACGTCATTTCTTGATTGTTCCTCCCTAGTGGTGATATGTGGTTTTATCAAATAACTTATCAGCAAACTCCTATTATATAATGGGTGGAATATTCAAAGCAGTTGCGCATGGCACAACTGAGATGCCCATGCGCAAGTGCGGAAATGCGCCAAAGAGCGATATTAAGTGGGAGCCATTGCACTGCACAATTTGCAGTGTGCTAGTGTGCAACCCTAATGAATGTATGCACAAGTGCAGGGGGCATAGCCATGAATAAGTGGCACAGTGCGATATTCAACAGCAAGCAAATGGAGCAAGTGCGGAGCAACAGGGACATGTGCAGAGCAACTTGAGCCCATAAAAAGAGGAAGCAAGTAAGGGACGGAGGCTTGCACCACAGGGGAGCAATAGAGAGGGAGAGTAAGTGGGCAGGCAGGACAGCAGGAGGGGTGCAAGACAGAGGTGGGCAGGAAGTGCAACAGAGTGTGGTACTGGGTGTGTGACACTGATTGTGCCTGTGTGTGTGAGCGACTGTGTGTGTGCATGTGAGACAGGTGTGGGGGCAGCATCAGCAGCATGTGTCTGCGATACCTGGCATAGGAGGGGCAGTGAAAGTGCCCAGATGGGTGGGAGGCAGAGGCTACAGCCAACAGGCCACCAGCTGGGAACCCTGAACATAGGAGTGCGTGAGGCGCAGAGCCACACGCAGTAGCACACAGCCAGGGGTGCCTGGGGCGAAAGCCACCTGGGGGGGCAGGACAGCCCAGGCCATGGCCAGTGCCATCTTCCAGATGGAGGCAGTAATGAGGGTGTGAGGAGGCAGGAGGCAGAGTGGTGCAGCCGTGGAAGGGCCCGTTGGCGGTATGACCAGAATAGGTGGTACCGTGCCCGCACCACCTTTGAACAGTACAGAGATACAGAGATTGCGGGCTGGTACCACCTGAACCGGGCAATTCTGAGGCAGCTCTGGGAGCTGTGCAGTGATGAGATGCAGGAACCCACAAGTCAGAGCCACGCTCTGTCGATGGAGACCAAGATCATGGCCGTCATGTGCCTACTTGCCACGGGTACCTTCCAGAGACCAACAGGCGACACACCCCAGGCATAACCCAGTTGGCCGCATCATGGCTCCTCAGACAATTCCTCAATGCACTGCTGCCACATGCTGCAGAATACATCCATTTCCCCAGCACACAGGCAGAGCATACAGCTAACATGCAGGAGTTCCACAGGGTGACATGTATGCCTGGCATGCTAGGGTCCATCGACTGCACCCACGTAGGCATCCGCACACCACCTGGCCTGGAGGGGGTAGCCTACATCAACATGAAGGGCTACCCCAGAGCATCAACTGCCAGGTAGTGTGCGATGCACACACCCTGGTGGAGCACACACTGACTTCATCTGGCACCAGTCAGCACTGTGCCACAGGTTTGAGAGTGGGGACATCCCCACCGGCCACCTAATAAGTGAGTATGCTGTTGGAATGGGCAGCCTGGCACAACAGGGCAAGGCATGGGGGATGCTAGGCCGGGGCACCAGATGGTGTGGCCGGGAAGGCAGGGGGTGCAGCTACACAGACCACCATGTTAGCCACACATCTCAACACAGAGGTGACAGTGGATACCCACTCTGGCCTTGGCTGCTCACCCCATACCGGTGCCCATCAACCCCAGCGCAGGAGCGATACAATGAGGCACATGCCAGCACATGGAACATCATCAGGCGTGTGTTTGAGATGCTGAAGGCCCTGTTCTGTTGCCTGGACAGGTCTGGCGGTGCCCTACAGTACAGCCCCTCAAAGTTTCTGTGGCCTATTCTTGGCCTGCTGTATACTACATAACATGGCCACTGACCATGGGATAGCTGTCGAGGTTGAAGAGTGGAACAGCAGTGGGGACGACGCGGCCGCCGGGCCAGGTGATGGTGAGCAGCCCCCCCCGGGTGAAGGGAACCCCAGCTGAACAGGATGGCCCAGCAGCACCGGGACACAATAGCAGAGGAGCACTACGGTGCACACAGGTAGGTGAACATGACCACATGCATGTCCTAGGGACCATGGCACAGCATTCAGGCATGCAAGGGTGGGACCCATGACAGTAATGGCTGAAGAGGAGCATGGACAGGCATGGGACTGGACTCCGTGGAAGCACCCCATACAGCACTGCACACCCCTCACACCCCCCCACACACACCTGCACACACACGCGCATGGACACGGGCACCTACATGCTCAAGCCCAGAGGCCGCCACCGGGCGTGTGTCAGACGCTGAACACTGGTGCACAGTTATGGCCGGCACTGTGTTGGCATCATCATGCATATGTCACAGTGGCCAGCAGCTGGGTGTGTGTGCACAAGACCTGTGTGCGGTGTCGACCATAGATGCCATGTCCCTGGAACACACACACCACACCAATGTGCACACAGGGCAGCGGCAGACAGCAGACAGGGAGGATAGTGGCTTAGGACTGCCGTGTGGTTGCACGGCCACCACAGACATGTGGACGGCCCCACTGAGACTGCCCAGCAGACACGGACTGTGTGACGGCCACAGTGGGTGTCTCTGATGGTCTCCCAGGTGTGTCACTGCGAGAACGCAACTGTTTCCTCACAGGTGTCTGCAGGCTCCCGAACATGCCTGCTCCAGGTGTACCTGGAGTGCCCACAGAAGATCCTGGCATTGACAGAGAGGGGTCGCATAACGCCATGACTGAGAGGTGGAGAATGCACTCTGCCGGGTTTGCAGTGGATGGCCATGCACCAGGGTGGCAAGTGGTGCTAGACTGGCCATGACCACAGCGGTAAGCCGATCCAGGGCTGTGGTCATGTCCTCCCACATACGTGTGGTCTCAGCCAGGAGCTGTTCATAGTCCCTGTCATGCCTCCCTATGGCCTGGTGCAGCTCTGCATGGAGTGCACTCACCCCTGCCAAGACCAGCACCTGTTACTCCATGGAGGCCCGTAGCAGACAGGTGTGCTCGGTCAAGGGGTCAGTGCCCTGGGGGCATGGGCATTGCACTGACCCATGGGTGGTGCTCAACCCCACAGCCCAGTCCCCCATGCTGGTGGGGGCTGCACAGCAGGGTCCTCTTGGGGCTGTTCATTCTGCAATGCACCGTCGGCGGGAACTGCTCCCGGATGCCCTTCAACATCATCTGGCTGCTGCTGCCCCTCCAGCCACTGTGCATCGAGCAGTGCCGGTGCAGCTACATCACCACCAGCACCCCCATCAGCCTATGCTGCACCGATGGCACCCACAGCAACACCGGGTGTGGGGGCCATTGGGTGGACAACTGCCACCAGGGCACCATCTGCACTGCCGTGGCAGGTGTGTGGTATGGGTGCCTACCCCTGAACAGCAACACCACTATCCAGGATAATGGCCACATCATCATCAATCCCGGACCCCGCCCAGATCTGTGTCTCTGCATACTGGACGCCATGGCTGGTGTCATGCTGAAACACAGCCAGGGCCTCATCTGCAACCATGCCACAGGCATCCGGATGGTCTGAGGGGTTGGGCTCCCTGCGGCCCAGCCCCCGGGCACCAGTGGAGGTGGAAGGATGGTCCTCCAGGTCTAGGACTGCCCCCATGGTGGACACCCCCACCCCTGCCGCTGCATGCAGGCACTCCAGTGCTGAAAGGGAACACAGTCGCATTAATGCCACAGGCACCCACCCCTGCCCCCCTGGCCAGGCGCTGCGGTACATACCATGCAGTGATGGGCTGCCCCCTGTCTGAAACCCGTGCTGCATGGACGCCACCACCAACTCCTCCAGCAGTGACAGCTGTGCCACATCAGGTTGTCCACTACCCGTGGCAGCACGTGTGGCCTGGATGGCAGCCACCTTCTCCTTAATCCACCCCTGGTCTATGCTGACCTTCTTTTTGCACTCCTGTGCAGTACTTTGATGGATGCCCTGCTGGTTCACGGCCCTGGCCACACCCTGTCATGATGTTGACTGGGCCTGTGGGGTGCCTGTAGAGCCACTCAGGAGAGGCTCCTGGTCCAGGTAGGCCTCGAATAGCGCATCGCTCTCTGACCTCATGAAGTTGGGCCTGCGCTTCCGTGCAGGCCCACGCTCCTCAACCTCCTCATGATCCATCATGCTTAGTCCTGTGGGAATAAACATGTGGTCAGTGATAGCTACAATCTACACCACCCTCCCATTCCACTGTCCCGACAGGCCCACAGCCTGGTGGCTTACCTCTGAAGGATGTAATACCGGTCTAGAGCCTGTGCAGTCCTGTGGCACCTTTATAGTGCATCATATGCAAAGGAGGGGGATGTGCAACTGTAATGAGATGCAAATGCCTCCAGTGCGCTGCGGATATGCTGATTTGCTAATCTGCATATGCTGGATGAATATCGCGAAATTGCGCATGGCGCATTGGTGTTGTGCATGCACAAGCCATGGCACAATATTGTGACAAGCACAATAGGCCCGGCAGTGTGCATGCGTGCAGTGCTGTCACGTATATCACTGGTGCAGCCTACGCACACTGCGCTATCCGCGGTACAGCGCTCTGCCACTATTGGGCATGTGGCGCTCATGCACTGTATGCCCTATGGTGCCTGGGTGCTATTGGACCATGGACCGTGGGACCCACGTACCCCTATTGGGCATCATGCATGGCGAGCCCAATCGCGCTGTCGCGCACAGTGTGCGTGCCGAACCTTTGACCCCATGATTGCCCTTTGACCCTCTGGGTGACCTGCGGCATGTGCCAGTGCTGCACCAGCTGTGTCACGCAACCCCGTAGCTGCGTGATTGGTGATGGCAGCGCATCACCGTGCGAGTCGTGCATCCCCAGCACGCAGTGGCTGCGCGCCTACTGGGTGCCATTTTTTTGCTACGCTACTGTTGATACAGCATGCCGCAGACCGCAGCAGTGCCAGGGCACCTAACTGGTCGCAAGTGGAGCTAGTCAACCTTGTGGCCCTTGTGGAGCCACATGCAGGAAGTCTGTTTGGCCAGGTGCCCCTGAATTGGCCACGGATGGAGGTGTGGCAGGAGGTGGCTGAGGGGCTGGAGAAGGCCACAGGGGCACAGCACAGTAGTGAGCAATGCTGCCACCACTATGGGGACCTGCAGAGGACTGACCCTGAGAGGCTACGGGCACTACTGGCATGTGTCCTGAGGGGCACCATGCCATGTCAAGGTAAGTGCTCTACACCCATGTCCGTGCCCATCCAATGTTCTGTGGGGCCAGCAGGGTGGCACTCCATGCTGTGGGGTGGTGGATGGGGCTGTCTCATTCTGTTGGCCATGGGGAAGTCATGGGTGCGCTGACACCACTCAGCGCTGGGACAGGGGCATGCTGTGCTGGGGGGGCATGTGGTGTTGCCAGGTACTGATGTATTTTTCTCCATTTTGCCCTACTAGGCCCTGAGAATAGAAGGAGGGCATGGCTGGCTGGCAGGCACTGTGGGTGGGCCAGGGCAGGCCACAGCAGGGGCTCAGGTGCAGGATGCAGGCCGCATGGTCAGTGCTGCCGGACAGGCACAGGGTGTGCCACAGCATGCAGGTAGGCACTGTTCCAAGGTATGATGTTGTGCATGGTGGGGGTGGGCCACAGCCCCCTGTGCACATGGCCATTCCAGCTGTGCACCACCCACGATGTCCATTGCACCATGCTATGGCTATCGCACATGTGTGTGGCTGCTGCGGGTGGGCTGTGGGTGCACCTGGATTCGAGCTGTGCCACTGCCATCCCGCCTTTTAGCCCTGGTGCCTGACTGCCATGGTTGTGGTGTGCGGCACATAGGTGGTGTTGGTGTGCAGTGCTCTGCGTGGCTGTGGATAGTTGGGTTGGTGGCTCATGTGGGCACACACACTATGGGAGGCTGTGTGCCATCTCAGGGGTGCATGTCACCACTGTCTGCTGCACACGGTGAGTGGGCTATGGTCATATAGCCATGCACTCATACCATGTCCCCTCCTTTGTCCTAGGTGTCGGTCACCCTGATGTCAACACCAGACTCCTGAGGCGGATCCTTCGGCTCACCACTGTCATGCACCAGGTGGCATGGCTGCTACAACAGACACTGTGCAGGCCGCAGTGCAGACATCAGCGTCAGGCACCGGTGAGGCATGGACACCTATAGGGCTCATTGCCATGCTACTGTTCCCCTTCCCTGTCCCACCTCCCTTGCCCTCCCTTGTACCCTTGTCTAGCCATGTCCCCTATCCCCCTGCCTCCCAGTTTGTATGTGGTCTCCCCATTCCTTGCTCCCTGTTCCCAGTTACCTTTTAATATGTATATAGTTGTTTTATGCCTGTTTTAATACACATTTCTTTGGTTAGCCATCTGTGTCTGTGTTTGCTTTGCAGCTGGTGTGTGGAGCCATGCTGCAGTGGTGTGCATGGTGGGTGAGTGGTACGTCTAGGGTGGACTAGGGGCTGTGCCTGGTGGTCTCCACCCATTGGCTGGTAGCTGTGCCCTGGGGTGGCTGTGGGCTCTCTGTTCATGTTGTGTGGCATGTGCATTGCCAGCAGTGGTCCAGGTGGCATGTCACATGCCTTCCTGTGGGGGTTGCTGGTGGCTGTTTGCCAGTGACCATTGGTGCCACCCTGCCTCTGTGCACCACTGTGGTGCACATGGCTGGGGGTCTGATGCCATGTACCTGCCATGCCTGCCTCCCTCCCTCCTGGCATCCTCTGCACCGTGGTGGTGGTCTATCCCGCCCTGGTGGCATGCTCCTTGCTGTGCCTGTTGTCCTGTGTCCTGGCACATGCGCCTCTGCCCCTTGCGCAGCCCTGGTTGCACTATGGCGCATGTTGGTTTGCTCCCTGGCACAGCCCTGGTTGTGCTATGGTGCATCCCAGTGATATTCAGCCATATTGTGCTGGCACTTGCTGTCATGCACAACCTTTGAATATCATGTTCTGTACACCATCGCGCAGTGGACTTACGATGCGCTGCTCCTGCGCCTGCCTCTGGCACATGTCTGACTATCCCACCCAATGTGTATTACCAGGCTATAATGCCGTTGAGAGGTTCTAATCACATGTGAACCCTGAGATTGAAGCTCGAAAAGTTCCAGCATGTCACCAGAACCATGAGATAGGAATTATAGCCAAGAAAATCATTGTTCTCGATCTGATATTTTTTGTAATATATGGATCCAGTTTGTTCCTTTCCCTCAAAGGAATTGCAATTCCTCCAACCCCCTGTTTCTTATTTTGGATGTGCAGAGAGACTTTAAGAAACTGTAGCTATTCGGGGCTGCTACAGAGTAATGACAGACGGAGTGCTGTTCATTTTTAGGGGCTGTTCCTTTTTCCTTGTTTATTGGAGCTGTAGTAGTTTCTGCCTGCATGAGTGCCACTTTTGTTGCATTACTTTGGCAGTCAGTTTTTACTTTGTATGGGATGGTTACATTAAAAGCCAACTCATAGCTGCATGAGGATTTGTGTAAACACTAGCTTTGGTAATACTATCATTGCAGTGTCGCAATGATGGTATTATGAAAAAGTGACACCACTAGTATGGTATTATGGAAAAAATGACATAACAAGTATGATATTATGTGAATTAGTGACCTCACAAGCATGGTATAATGGGATTTATTTTATGGGTTTTCTATCCCTCGTCAGGCATACACGCTGTCCGTTGTTGCTACATAAAGATGTGGTCCACTGTGTAGATTGACTCTGACTGCTTTTACATTGCCACTTTATGGCACTATGCATTAACACTATAGCACTTTAAGTAAAATTGCCATTTAGCTCAGTACTCAGTCTTGGGTGCTATAATTTTTGGTTTTTTGTTCTGTTTTCTATCATTTACAAGGCTTATCTTATATTACAACTGAAAATGCTGACATATGTGTAACCTCCTTAATCTCCCTACTATAATGATTTTGTACACTTCAGAATAAACTTGCTCCCCCCATTGCTGAAATTACAGGGGGACTTACCAGATCTCGGATCCCCTAGCTCTGAAGTGAGCCCTGGTAGCTCACACATCACTGCCATTCACTTATAATGGGAAAGGTCTCAATTTAAAGATAGAGCCTTTATGGGCCCCCCTAGCTCCCAAAGCTCATAAAGTGTAATTCCAACACTGGTCCCCCCTCCACCTTTTTTAAGGTCCCTGGTTGATACATAGAGAATAATACATAGATGTGTGTATGTTGCTAGAATGTTATGCACACACCAGGTGTGGGATGCTCCATAAACCCTGAGAGGGAAGCTCATGGGGTTTATAAAAGCATCACACAGGAAGGGTATGTATAAAATTCTGGGTTAACCACATAAGTGTATGTTTTGATTTTTATAATTACTGGGCAACATTTTTAATTGCATTATGAGATTATGCCACACAGTTCAGAATCGTGTGCTTGATTGACAGATACTGATTACACACAGCCAGATGTAATGTATAATTACAACATGGTTATGTGTGTATAAAAATCTGAATCAGTAATCATTACCTTTTCCTACTACTCATTTTTATGTTCATCATGTGCACAAGCTCAGACAAACATGTTGTTATAAGAGTTGCTAGAGAGGGGCATGAGGGGTGCCAGCCCAATGGTGAGTGGTGCTGCAGGGGCCAGTCTGTGGCTGGCAAATTAGCAGGCAGTGTCCTGATGACACTGGTTTGCTGAGGGGCTCGTCTCGGCAAACATTTCAAAGGACAGAGCCGATGCTACGTGCAGCTCTGTCCTTTGAAATGTGAGCCCTTCGGCTGCAGCTTACTGTGTCTTTCCTTGTTAAACAATGTCCCCTTTCCCTGCTGCTACTTAATGTGTCTCTCCTGGTTAAACAATGTCTCCTTTCCCTGCTGCCACTTAGTGTGTCTTTCCTGGTTAAACAATTTCCCCTTTCCCTTTCTGACAGCAGGATGCCCACTTCCAGTGTTGGATGCACCCCCCCAACCCATCTATATCCTTAGCCAACATCAGGGTGCCCAATCCCTGTGTCGGCATCCCTTTCCCCATCACTATTGTGACACACTGGGAGCCCACCCCAGCGTGACTAAATTTATATATATATTTTCTTTACTTGTAAATGAAGCAAACCTTCCCTCACGGTCTTTTATTTTTTTTAACCTGTAAAAGCAAAAACCATCCCTCGCTGTCTCCCCTGTCCCCCTCCCCCATCCCGACCTTCCTTCTGCTCTCCTACCTCTCTGCAGCCCCCTTTACCCCATGCTTACCCTCTGAGGTCAGTGGACATGATCTTCTGCGGAGTGGGGCACGTCTGCACTCTTCAAAGCTGACCGGCAAACTGAAAGAATGAAAGGTAAGCCGTATAACGGGAGTCAATAGGGGTTTCAACTTAGCTTGATATCTCAGACATTTTTAAGAATGACAGCCCCAAATTTTCAACATGGGGTTTTGGGACCCCACCTCATGAACATGTCACTGTCATTTCGTTCCCCAGTCCTGAAAGGTGATTTTGCAGTCACTTCGTGGAATCACCTTTTGGTAGTGAGTAACCAAATGACAGTGCCACTGTTCATGAGTTGGGGTCCCAAAAAGCTCATGTTGCAAATTTGGTGAAAAAATTCCTCCAAAAAATGACTGCGTTACGAGGGTGCGTTGTGCAGTTTCCACGCACGCTCGTTACTTCACCAGTTTTTAATATTTTCACTCCAGATTTTCAACATTGCCATTTTGTCATACCTTCTTATGAACGGTACAGCTGCCATTTTTCACATCCTGCCTGAAATGTGTTTTCACACCAGTTGCGCAGAATGGCGCCGTCGCTATGCGAAATCAACTTTTGGGATGAAGTAACAAAATCACAGTGCCACTTTTCATGAAGGGAGGTCCCAAAAAGCCCATATTGAAAATTTGGTAAACAAATTCCAGAAACTGACCACGTTATGGGCATGCGTTGCACAGTTTCTGTGCACACTCGTAACTTTGCCAATTTCTCATATTTTCACTCCAGATTTTCAACATTGCCATTTTATCACACCTCCTCATGAACAGTATAACTGCCATTTTTCACATCCTGTACAAAATGTTTCTAGCACCTGTTGCTCCAAATGGCACAGTCGGTGTGGGAAATCACCTTTTGGGATTGAGCAACGAAATGATAGCACCACTGTTCATGAGGTGGTGTCCCAAAAAGCCAATGTTGAAAATTTGGTGTGAAAATACCAACAAAGATCTGGGGCATTAGGGTTTCCAACTGTAATGTCCACCCCCTCCTGTGAGACCTACAGTCAGTGCGCGTGAGCCTTAGGTGTTGGTCATAATGCTCACACCATTCCCCCCACCCCACCCTAGGGTCACCTTTGGATAAGGTAAAACTGGATGCTAAACCACACCCCAAATTCCGCCTCTGGCTCCACCCCCTTTTTACGACTGGCGAGTATATCGCTCCTCCTCCAAAGCCATTTGTAGTGTTGGAATAGACATTACTAGTGACAGGAAATCATTTTTATTTTGTTATTTATTTATTTATTTGATTTATTTATTCAGTTATTTATTTTTATTCTTTAACAACCAGGTTAACTCCCATAGGCCACATGGCCCATTTTACAGGAGCGACCCAGGAGCACAGGAAGGTTAAGTGACTTGCTCAGGGTCACACAGTATGTAAGTGGAGGCTGTGGGAATCAAACTCAGGTCTGCTGGATGTGCCAAGCTCATCCATAGCTTATTGCTCAGCCCTCTGTTAAACACTCTTATGTTTTCCTTTCCATGTCAGTCATGTATTCTGATGCTTTGAACAATTTTTGATAACTTAATTATTGATGCTTGTGGTACCCTCAATACTGCACTGTGTTCCCCTTTACCTCAGCAGTTACTGCTGTTTCTTTTCATATTTCTAAGACATTCCACAATTTCAGATACACCATTCCATGCTGTTTATCTGAATGACCTGTAAAAGTGTAGCTTATATCATGGAATGTTCTGTTAATACAAAAAATTAGAGCAACTGTGGTGATAAAAGCAATAAAAGTTAGATTATTAATTTAACAAAAATGGGTCAAAAACATACCAGAATATACGATAAACAAAAAGAAACACATGACAGCATATAAAGGTGTAAAAGCTGTTTCCTGTCATAGCAGTAAAAGACCATACTTAAAATTCAGAGTGGAAAAGATTAGGTTAATTTACAGCTAATGATCTTAATGGCCATACTTTACACCTACCAGGCAGGCTGGTTTTACAAACAAAGGCAGGTCTGAATGACTGTGGCATCAGAACTTCTTTGAAACCTGGACATGCAATGCAGCCAAAACAGTGAATGATTTGATACTTTAGTTTTAAGAGAATATGAGTACTCAAAATGGCCCAAAAACCAGACTCATTTAATCAAAACTAGATGACCAGATAAGGACCCTAAAAACTGGATTATCCAGTCAAAAAATGGATAGGTGGCAACCCTACCCCACCCTGCAGCCAGTGATAGGCATAGGGGTGTGCCTTGGAGTCTTTGGCCCAAACATTCACCCCATTCTCCTATTACTGCACCCATCTCTGCTTATTTCATTATGAATGGGGTGAGCATTAAGGACGAAGACCTCAAGGCACACCATGATGCCTGTCACTGTCTGCAGAATGGGGGTAGAATGGCATGAGTGTTACGGCCAATGACCCAAAAGGACACCCCCAATGCCTGTCAATCTCTGCAAGGTTGGGCATTAGGGTTGGAAACCTTAATACCTTATTAAGGAAGTAAATCAGAGAGGAATGGTTGACGTCACCTACCTTGATTTCGGCAAAGCCTTCAACAACATCCACCACAGAAGGCTGATTAACAAGATCAGTAGTCTGGCACAAGCTGATAAACTGGGTTAGAAACTGGCTGATGGACAGGAGGCAGAGGGTGGTGGTAATGGGATTCAATCCGTGGAGAGAAGGTGACCAGTAGAGTACCTCAGGGATCAGTCCTGGGACCAGTCCTGTTCAATGTCTTCATTACAGACATTGCCAAAGGGCTAGAAGGAAAGGTCTGCCTGCCTGTTTGCAGATGACACCAACATCTGTAACAGAGTGACTACTCCAGAAGGGGTGGAGAAAATGAGCAGGGACATGGAGAGGCTTGAAAACTGGTCTGAGTGGCAACTGAGGTTCAATGTAAAGAAGCCCAAATAATGCACCTGAGAAGAGGGAAACCTGGGGAGAGTTAAAGGATGGGGTGGAGGTGCTGATGATCACCAAGGAAGAAAGGGACCTAGGAGTTATCAGTTCTGATGACCTAACAGTGTCAAAGCAGAGCACAAATGTTGCAAGGATGGCCAGTGGCATACTGGCATGCATAGGCAGAGGTATCACTAGCAGAAGGCATGAGGTGGTGATGCCATTGTATAATGCACTAGTGAGGCCTCACCTACAGAACTGAATGCAGTTCTGGAGACTGCAAATGTGCAAGGACATTGACAGGGTGGAGGCAGTCCACAGAAAGGCAACCAAGATGGTACATGGCTTGCAACACAGAATATATCAAGAGAGATTAAAAGGACCTCAACATGTACTTATTGGAGGAAAGGAGGTAGTGGGGGAACATGATAGATACGTTCAAGTACCTCAAGGGCATAAACAAGGTGCAGAGGTGGACATCTTTCAATACATCAAATGTTCAGCATTGACAAATGCTTGTTTTTTATCCTAAAAAAAAGAAAACTGTATATCATTGTTCGCTGTGTAACTCCTCCTCCCCAAAACAGTATACAGACACTGGGGGTGCCCAGTCCCCCAGTGTCCTCATCTGTCCATCCATTATTATCTGCTGTGTAACCCCCCAAATAGTATGCAGATACTAGGGGTGCCCAATCCCCCAGTGTCATCTGTCCGTCCGTTGTTGTCCACTGTGTAACCCCACCAAGCAGTATACAAACACTGGGGGTACCCAATCCCCCAGTGTCCTCATCTGTTCAGCAAACTCCCTGAAAAAAAATGAAAACTGTCTCTCTTTGGGTTTTTTCCCCTGTAAAAAAGAAAAACATCCATAGTTGTCCATTCTGCCATTACCCAACCCCCTACCATCCCACTCAGGACCCACCACCCCGTACCCCATACTTACCCACTGGAGGTTTTGTTGCCATAATGTACCTTGGTCTGCAGGCATGTCTTCACTCTTCAAAGCCCAACTGCGAACTGAAGTAAGCACTTTAATGTATTTCAATGGGGTTTCAGCATCAGTGTGTTTCAATAGGGTTTTCAACTTGACCATTTTAAATATTTTTGCCCCAAATTTTCAACATATTGTTTTTGGGACCCCACCTCACAAACAACTTCACTGAAGCAATTTTCAACCCCCCCCCCCCACACACACACCAGTGCACACCACGAACATTTGACATCGACAAATGCTTGTTTAGTTACTGATCAGTCTGGACCATGGTAACTTCAGTCAAGCAGAAACCTACAGTGAACACTTTCAGTGCAGGTCCTCCACTCAGTTAAACAGTAATTATTATAAATAATGAATTTCAGGCAGAAAAGGCCAGCATCACACAGGCACCCTAAAAAAAAAAAACAGTATTATTTCATCAAGAACAAAGGTAAAAATACAGTAAGGTGAGGAGGATACACTTATGTCTAGATTTCCAATTATATTTAAAAAAGGGTAACACTAGGTTGCATGTTGCATTTAAAGGAAGCTCTCACAGGACCTGTTTAAAATAAGTCTCTATAAATATGAAGTAAACAGCAAGACAACTAATATAATCTGTCTTGTTCAATTTTTGAAGGTATTTCTGACTAAGGACATGCAATATAACTTAACCCTTTTGTACCTTTTTCCTTCGCACTACCTTATGTTTCTCTGCATAGTTATGAAGGCTTACTGCTGTGGAAACCAAGAAAACCTGGACCAGATTTTCAAACAGCTGCTGAGATAGTTATACCACCTACATGGTAGTATAACTTCTGGTTGCCATCGCCTTGCATCCTGAATATTTTAGACACATGCATAATTTTTTTTCTGGAAAAAGCAGCTTGTGTTGCAAATGCGTCCAGATGTTTATAAATATGCTGAAAGCATCCCAGTCACTTAATCTCTTAATGCTCCAGTTCACCCAGCTGTGGAAATGAGTTAAAGCTAGACCTTACTGGAAATTAACATGTTTCATCCAAGTTATTCTGGCTAAATAAATTGTAAACAAAAAAAATGGACTTAATCCCTTTACTGACAGGCTTCCCAGTCTATCAAATCATTTTTATGTTTGCTTGTGCACTTGCGCAAGAAACATTATGTGGCAGCTTAGCAGAGAAGTGGGTTGTGGAGGCGCAGCACTGTGGCAGCTGACGGAGGCACTGCATTTGGGGGCTTGGCACTGGTGGACCAATGGAGGCACAGTGTGTTGATGACACTGGCTTCCAAAAGTGCCACTGACTTGTAACATTTTTGTCGCAGCAATCATGGGCCACCTCATCATTGCAGCATCAGCCATTCCACTGCAATGGGGGAGTGACCTGTTATTGCTGGGCAGAACATTGCCAAGTGTAATATTGTTAGTGAATGCAACGGCAAGCCGCCGCCATGTTCTCAAACAATATTGGACCCCCTAGTGCCGAGGGGGTGCCCAATCCCCCTTGGCATCATGTGCCATCCCCACAACAGTTTTTGTTTGCCGACGGGGGCCGCAATCTCCGTCAGCTTCATTTCTCCCCCAGTGTAATATGCCGACGGGGGAGCCCACTCTCCGTCTGCATAATATCCCCCCAAAAAAACACATTGGTTTTGAGCTGAGGGGGTGCCCAATCCCCCTCGGCTCTTGCCCCCCTGTATGTGCCGATGGGGGTGCCCAATCCCTCGTCGGCTACAGGCCCCCCAACACAAACACTCATGTGGCATGTTGGGAGCCCACCCCAGCATGCCAAATGTCCCTGTGAATAAAAAAAAAAGTCCCTCAATTTTTTTCCCCCTGTAAATCAGAAAATGGTCCCTTGTTGGGTCCAGTGGCCCCGCCCCCCAACCCGCACCCACTATCTGCACACCCTGCCTCCCCACACTCCCCCCTCACCCCATACTTACCTCAAGAGCCCAGTGCGATGATCTTTGGTGGACCGGGAGCACGTCTGCACTCTTCAAAGCCGACTGCCAACTGAAAAAATGCCAGTAAGCTGTATAATGGCATACATAGGGTTTTTTCAACTTTGTTGCATATCTCAGGCATTCTTGGGAATTTTGGCACCAAATTATCAACATGGGGTTATTGGGACCCCTCCTCATGAATTCAGCCGCTGTCATGGCGTTATTCAGTCCCGAAAGGTGATTTTGCTGTCACTAAACAGAATCGCCTTTCGGGACCGATTAATGAAACAACAGTGTCACTGTTCACGAGGTGGCCTCTCAAAAAGTCTATGTTGCAAATATGGTGGAAAAAATCCAAGAAATGACTGTTACCAGCGTGCGTTGCGCAGTTGCTATGCATGCTCATAACTTGGCAAATTTGCAATATTTTCACTCTAGATTTTCACCATTGCCATTTTTCCACACCTCCTAATGAACAGTATAGCTGTCATTTTTCACATCCTGGCCTAAATGTGTTTTCGCCTTCCGGCACAGAATAGCGTGGTCGCTGTGGGAAATCATTGTTCAGGACACATTAAGAAAATCACAGTGACACTGTTTGTGAGCAAAGGTCCTAAAATGCCTATGTTGAAAATTTGGAGACGAAAGTCCATAAAATGACTGTGTTACGAGCATGCATTGCGCAGTTTCTACACACGCTCATAACTTTGCACATTTGTAATATTTTCACTCCAGAGTTTCAACATTGCCATTTTTCCACACCTCCTTATGAACAGTACAGCTGTCATTTTTCAGATCCTGACTGAATTGTGTTTTCACACTTCCGTCGCAAAATAGTACAGTTGCTGTGGGAAATCAGTGTTCGGGACACAATAGGAAAATCACAGTGACACTGTTCGTGAGCAAAGGTCCTAAGATGCCTATGTTGAAAATTTGGAGATGAAAGTCCATAAACTGACTGTGCTATGCACATGCGTTGCACTGTTTCCACGTATGTTCGGATGTGCGAGCATTTTTAATATTCTCACTACAGATTTTCAACATTGCCATCTCTTCACACCTCCCTATGGATGGTACAGATGTCATTCTTCACATCCTGCCCAATCTATGTTTTCGTACGTGTGGCACAGAATGGCATGGTCACTGTTGGAACTCAAAGTTCTGGACACATTGACAAAATGACACTACCACTCTTCATGAGAAGAGGTCCCAAATGCTTTCATGAGATGGGGTCACAAAAAGGCCATGTTGGAAATTTTTAGTGCAAATACCAACAAACGCCCGGGGTGTTAGGGTTTCTAGCCATAATGTCCCACCCTGTACAGACTGATAGGCATCGGGGTGTGCCTTTGCATTGCCAACTGTACTGCTCATGCCATCCCACCCCAACCCCACCCCCAGCCACTGACAGGCATTGAGGTGTACCTTGGACTCTTCGGCCCCAGACTTCACCCCATTGTCCTATGTTGCACACATTTCAACATATGTCCTTATGGAATGTGGTGACTGTAAAGCCAAACACCCCAAGGCACACCTCAACACGTGTCGGTGTCTGCAGAATTAGGTGAAGTGACATGGCATGCCCTTCATGGGCGATGAACCAAACACTTACCCCACTGCCTGTATGCCTCTACAGGAAGGAGGTGGGGTTGACGTGAAGTTCAATACTTCACTGCCATTCCTATTCTGCATCTGTCTAACTCCTGCATTTGCAATGCTAATACCAGCAAGCAAACATTCCGGCATTGACAAATGCTTGTTTTATATTGACCGCAATGAAAAGTGATGGTATATATGTGAGAGAAGGAAGTACAAATATGCCAGCATGAACCAATGGAATTTCTCCTGTAGCTCAGCTGCAGGGCATTCACTTTTTAGTTCAAGTTCAAGTTTATTGCAGGAAAACTCCATTGAGCAAGCTCATTCACAAGGAGGTCCTGTGACATAAACACTTAAAGTACAAACATAGATAGGTAATAACAGTATATACATGAAATGCACATTACATGATACAGGCTGGATATACATACAAGGGTACCACATAGGGTGACTGCAGGTGGTAAACATTAATATAAGACAGGGAAGTGACTTACAGGTTGCATACTGATAAATGAAACATGATGACTGGTGTGTGCAATACATATATTTTGGCAGCTAGAACAAACAACAGACTACAACTGATATGGGGGGGAGGAGTGATTTGATAGAGTAGCAGTGGAGCGTAAGCATAGATAAAGCCAGGAGTAGAAGGGGAAGGGAAAGCAGTTAATATGACAAAGCAATTATACCTTACCAGTGGATAAATATGGCACACATGGGAAGGAAGAGACTTAATGACAGTTACAGGTGTCTTTTATTTTGGCTGAACTTAGCGATTTGTAGAAGTTTATTGAAACTGTGCTAGTTAGTTTCAGTACGGTTTGTAATTGGTTCCAAATGGAGGGAAGGGCATATGCAATAGCACGTTTACCAAAGGAGGTCCGCATCCTTGGTATGTCAAGTATAATAAAGTCAGATTTTCTTAACGAGTATGCACTATGTGAGATACTAATAAGGGAAGAGAGATAGCTTGGCAATTTCTGCAGGAGCAGTTTAAGAGTCCATAGCCCAGCATGGAGCAGGTGTCTAGTAGTAAGGGATATCCAACAACAGCTGCATATAAGTCACAGTGGTGTGAACGGTAAGGAGTTGGTAACGAACCGTAACGCACGGGTGATAAAGGATGTCCAGTTTACTTAGATTTGCAAGAGTGGTGGAGGAATAGATTACATCGCCATAGTCGAGTAGGGGGAGAAAAGTGGCCTGTACAAGCTTGTTTCGAGTTTCAAGGGGAAAAGGGCCTATTTCTGTAGAAGAAACCTAACCTTGCTTTTAACCTTCTAGAGACATCTTCGACGTGGTCATTGAAAGATAATTTATTGTCGATCCAGATACCCAGATATTTAAATTTGGTTACAACTTCCAGAGGCTCGTTTAGCGTGGTGACAATGAAGTCTTGGGCAAGGGTATTGGAGGGGCCTGTGACAGCACTGCGGGAGAATATCATCGCTTTAGTCTTCTTAGCATTGAGCAGAAGCTTTGCCTTTATTAGATTAAGCTCAAGTTGTGCGAAGTCCGCTTGAAGCACTCCCTTGACTTCAGATAACGATGAGCCAGAAGTATACAACACAGTATCATCTGCAAAAAAGTGCAGATTGGACGTAGATATGTTAGCATCTAAGTCATTAATGTACAAAGAAAACAAGATAGGGCCTAAGATGGATCCTTGGGGACTCCTCTTGCAACTGGCAGCAGAAAAAAAAGCCTTCCGCCTTTACTTTTTGGAATCTTCCAGTTAGGTAGCTAGAGAACCACTGGGTGGTATGGTATGTGGCACCCAACTTTGCAAGGCAATTGACTTATAGTTTGTGATCAACAGTATCAAAAGCTTTACTGAGGTCCAAAAAGACTGCGCCAGTTACCTTCTTAGCATCTATAGCAGAGATCCAATCATTGGTTACTTTTGCTAGTGCAGTGATTGTGCAATGATTAGCCTGGAAGCCGGATTGAGCTGGGTTAATGAGAGAGAAGGTTTCCAAGTAAGATTTTAACTGAATATGGATCAGTTTTTCGAGAACTTTAGAAAGGATAGGCAATATGGAGATAGGCCTATAGTTGTTTATCGCATGGGTCACCAGATTTAAATAGAGGAGGATATGTGCTGATTTCAGCAGGATGGCACAGTAGCAGATGTAATGGAAAGATTGAAGATGTGGAGAATTGGGGCAGTGAGATGGGCGTAGCCTGACCTTAGGAAAAAGGGTTCCAAGCCATCGTCCCCTGCACTTTTTTTTGGTGTCTAAGTTAAGAAGAGAATCTTTCTACTTTATAAGTTATCTCTGCAGTTGGAAGGGCTGGGTGCAGAACTAGATGTAGGGGAAGGGTATGCTGGCTAACCGCAGCACCAGCATAAGGTGACGAGTCAAAGCTAATCCAGCTGTGGCAAAGGGAGTTAAGTTCTCCAGGATTAGGGACTTGTTTTCCACAATCTTGCCACTTGCAACTATCCTTGCTGGGACAGAGGGGCCATGGGCCATCCTTCTATAGCTTTGATAGTCTTCCATATTTTATGAGGGTTACCTTTAGCTTGTTCGAGAGTAGAAATATAATAGTTAGCTTTAGCAGAGAGAAGTTTTTCACACAGTTATTCCTGGCTGTTCTAAAGGCCTGCCAATCTGAAGATTCTTTGAATGTCTAGCTTTAGCCCAGAGCTTATCTTGAGCTATAAGGGCTGCCTTGAGATCCGAGGTGAACCAGGGGTGGAATTGTTCCGCACTTACTTTGATGAAAGGGCATGCTTATTTATTATTGTAGTGAGTTTGTCATTAAGGATGTAAGCTGCCTTGTTGACATCTTTGGCTAGGTAGAGATCTTGCCATCTGATCATGCTCAGGTCAGATAGGAAGTTTACTGCACTGAATTTGCAAAAGGATCTTTTTGTTATAAAGATGGGTTGCTGCCGGGCCTTAATTTGAGATCTTATGCAAGCAACAATTCCATGATCGCTCATGTCGTTGTGAAACACTGCCGAATGAGATATTTTGTGTGGATGGGTGGTTAGTACCACATCTAGAATGGAACTGTTGGCAGTATTTAGAGTGTTGTTCCTAGTGGGTTCACTGACTAATTGCCCAAGACCTAGCTTGTCACAAAGGGATTTGAGGCCGTGTGATTTAGGTGACAGCCAGTCCATATTTAGATCTCCTAGAAATATTGTTTCAGTTTTTGCATCTACGAACATGGATTTCAAAAGATTAAGGACTTCATCACCACCAGACGGGGTCTATAGCCACCTAGGATAATGATACATTCCGAGGAGGGAGATGAAGGCTCAATAAACTAACTCAAATTCCTTGACTAGAGATTTGCAACTAATATCGGTGACCGAGTACTTAGATTTGGCATAGATAACCACACCCCCGCCTCTAGACTCTCTATCTGCTCTAAATAAATTGTAGCCCTGCAGTGATATTTGTTGATCAGTGTTACGTCTTTTAACCATGACTCAGTAATTATGATAAGGTCAGGGTTAACGTGTAGCAGCCCAGGCTTGCAGCTGTACAAGTTTTTTAGGCAGGCTTAAAATGTTGACCATCATCATTTTGAGACCTGTGGCTCAAGCAAAATCGATAGGCGAGGTAAGTTGTAGGGGGGGCCAGGTTGAGCTCCCACATTTCCTGGAGCAGAGAAGAAGCAGAGGTATAACTTTCTTTAAGGAGCTTATAAGAATGGAGACTGCTTTTATTTCTTCATGACCATATCGTGGCTGCAAGAGGCGGCACCACTGTAATGACAGTTGATCGTGATCAATGTAAGTGCTTGAATAGACATAAGTGAGGACAGTAGCAAGGGGGTGTAGGCTAACCGGGGGAAATAGGCTAAAAGGGGAGAGGAGAATGACATAGTGTCTGCACGGTAGACCGTTATAACATTAGGTATTGATAAGGTACATCGGAGAACTGAATTGCATTGAGGTACTTCGAATTGCACTGTATTGCTGAGAACTCTGCACCTTAGGAGCAATAAACACACAATAAGGAGAGCCATGGTCCCAGATTGAGTGGTCTCGTGATTTGTATTAGTGCAATATTTTCTAGGCAAGTAGTTTGCCCACCTAGGTACTCACTTAAAACCTAGATGAGAAAATACAGTAGAAAGGGGAACAAGGAGAGCAGGAGCAGCTTAGTTAGTGTGGGGCTCAAGAGATATTCACACAGGGCAGTCTTATTGGCCACACAGATACCAATCATAGGTTGGCAGCAGGTCGAAACTAGGCCAATGAAGCAGTAATATGATATAGGAGGTGGATCATGAGTGTATTTAAAGGAGGCCTGGGAGAGGGGGGTGGTGGGGGTGGGAGAAAATTTCAGGTCAGAGCGAGAGCTGAGAAGTCAGAATTAAGCAGGGAACACTGTAACAGGCTGTAGAGAAGGTGCCCCAATCAGAGCAAAGCAGGCAAGTGGGCGTACCAATCACAATCCCCCTATGGCAGTGCCGCACCAATCAAGGGTGCCCAGGCGTGCTGGCTCTCAGCAGAGGATTCTATCGGTATGACAGCGCAGCATTGGTAATAATAGGGTGCTCAGCATCTATCTGAGTTGAGTCTGAAGGGTGGATGGCAGACACTGAGGGCTTCCTGTTTTCAGCTGCAGAGCTGTCGCACAGGCAGTTTTAAGGAAGTTGTCAGCTTGTTGAGTGAAGCTTAGGGGAACCTCAACTACAACCACCCCTTGTAGCAGCACCAGGAAAGAAGTAGAATGATAATGCAGGCCATATTGCCCACGAATGAGTACAGTGATTTATGTAGGAGACCAAGAAACCCTCTAGTGGCAGGTCTGTATAACCTGCTAATGGAAAATTAGTCACTTAAAAAAAAAAAAAAGTAGTTAGACTTATCGGCGCCAAGGCAGAGTGCTTGGATGGGGGAAGGGGCACTGCAGGAAAAGCAGTCAGACAGAAGAGGTGTAAGCACTTTAAAACAGTAGTAGAAATTACGATCCAGCTAATACAGTTGAAAAACTTCTAATTACACAGTTGAAATGTGCTTAGTTCTATCGAAAATCTAACAAAGTGCCAGGTGTCTATAGTAGGGGAAAAGGCCTGGCCAATCAGAGTGGGTTTGCTGGAAGCACCCATGTTCCGATTGGCTGCGCTGTCCCGTACCTTCCAAGGAGCTGCAGGCGGGTGTCCTGGTCTTGGTCGGTGGCTGGCTGGGTGCCGGCCGACCGTGGGGGAGCTGAAGCAGCCCTGTTCAAGGGCAGGCAGCTGGAGAGAAGAAGAAAGAGCAGGTCTTAAATAGCATAGAGGTTAAAGTGGGTTAGATTTGAGCAGTTTAGTAAGACAAAAGGTAGTTAGACTTATCGGCGCCAAGGCAGAGTGCTTGGATGGGGCGCTGCAGGAAGAGCAGTCAGACAGAAGAGGTGTAAGCACTTTAAAACAGTAGTAGAAATTACAATCCAGCTAATACAGTTGAAAAACTTCTAATTACACAGTTGAAATGTGCTTAGTTCTATCGAAAATCTAACAAAGTGCCAGGTGTCTATAGCAGGGGAAAAGTCCTGGCCAATCAGAGTGGGTTTGCTGGAAGCACCTGTGTTCCGATTGGCTGCCCTGTCCCGTACCTTCCAAGGAGCTGCAGGTGGGTGTCCTGGTCTTGGTCGGTGGCTAGCTGGGTGCCGGCCGACCGTGGAGGAGCTGAAGCAGCCCTGTTCAAGGGCAGGCAGCTTCCAAGGAGCTGCAGGCGGGTGTCCTGGTCTTGGTCGGTGGCTGGCTGGGTGCTGGCCGACTGTGGGGGAGCTGAAGCAGCCCTGTTCAAGGGCAGGCAGCTTCCAAGGAGCTGCAGGCGGGTGTCTTGGTCTTGGTCGGTGGCTGGCTGGGTGCCGGCCAACCGTGGGGGAGCTGAAGCAGCCCTGTTCAAGGGCAGGCAGCTTCCAAGGAGCTGCAGGCGGGTGTCTTGGTCTTGGTCAGTGGCTGGCTGGGTGCCGGCCAACTGTGGGGGAGCTGAAGCAGCCCTGTTCAAGGGCAGGCAGCTTCCAAGGAGCTGCAGGCGGGTGTCCTGGTCTTGGTCGGTGGCTGGCTGGGTGCCGGCCGACCGTGGAGGAGCTGAAGTAGCCCTGTTGTAGAGTGGAAGGGGGCAGAGTCTCATTGAATCTCCAGCTCTGATGAAATCTAGATATAGCACTGTCATTAAGACTCCAAACATAGCTCCGCCTTACGTATTAGATTAAGAGTGCAGTTACTGCTGCCTTTAAACAGGTCTCAGCAGAGACTGGAGAAAACATAAAGAGTGGTCAAGGGTATGGCAGCTGGGCTTCAATGCAAAAAAGTGCAAACTAATATACTTAGGGCATAGAAACCCGGGGGTGGAGTGGTACTGACGACCACCATGCAGGAAAGAGCCCTAGGGTAATCATGCCAGATGACCTAAAGGTGGCCAAGCAGTGCAACAAGGCAGTTGGGAGGGGCTAGCGGGATGCTGAGGTGCATAAGGAGGGACATCACCAGCTGAAAGTGGGACATGGTGTTGCCCTTGTACAGTGACAAACAAAAACAAAGAGCATGCCAGACAGTAAATTTAGCACAAATATATGCTGAATAGCTTTTATTGCATACCGAGAATCAGGCCAGACACCCCTGCGCTTCAGCGTTTGTGCCTTCAAAAGGGGTACAGTGCACTGGTAAGACCCCACCTTGAGTACTGTGTTCAGTTCTGGAGACCACATCTCTGGAAGGACACAGACAGAGTGGAGGCAGTTCAGAGGAGGGCAACTAAAATGGTGCAGAGTCTGCACCAAAAACCCTATGAGGAAAGACTAAAGGACCTCCAAGTGTACACCCTGGAAGAGAGGAAGGGGTGATATGCTAGAGATTTTTTAAATACCTCACATGGGTAAATAAGGTACAGGAGGGAAGTATTTGTTTGGAAAATAGGAAGCTCAAAAACAAGGGGAGATGCTCTGAAGTTGTAGGGTGGTAGGTTCAGGAGAGATGTGAAGAAGCACTTCTTCACAGAAAGAGTGGTAGATCTGTGGTACAGCCTTCCAGCAGAGGTGGTGGGGACAAAGACAGTGGTGGATTTCAAGATTGCATGGGATAGGCATGGGGGAATCTTAGTGGAAAAGAAGAGGGAGGGAGAAAGAGCCAGAGATTGATTAGGGTCTGTGGTGACAGTATAGGTAGGGAAAAATGATCAGACTGGGTGGGCCAAGGTTCCATGTAAAAACAGCAAAAAAAGGGAGTGACTGCAAAAAAACAGCGACTGCAAAATAGCAGGTTCGCTTACAGTGACTGCCACTAACAGCACATCATACTGCAGTGACTTTCTGAGGTGGCTTTGCCCACCGCACCCCCCTAAAATTATACAATCACCACCAGGAGGGACGCAACTAGGGGATGGGGAGAAACTTGGAAGTGGGGATATTCTACAGGGGGATTCAGCTCTGGAGGGGGAGAAACTTGGGAGGGGGCAGATTATCTGTTATGACTCTGAAGGGGAGATGCAACTCGGGAAGGGGAAGAAACTTGGGAAGGGGAAGATTTTATATTCACACTCGGGAGGGGCTGGTGCAAAAGTGGGCGCAAGACTTTTTTAAAAAGATGAGTAATGCCAAGTTTAGAATCCAGGTATGCTGGACACAGCAACCATACACAAAGCCAGTGACTCTAACCTCTAGGCTACTGCACCAACACAGTTTTCCAGCAGACACCAGTAACCACGTTACTCTCTATGTTTACTCCCTACAGTGCTGAACAGCACTACAGCCTCATTGTTCAAATAACCAGACACTATTAAGACCGTGTCGCCAAAATGACATTCACTATATTGGACGCACTATTGTTCCCTCGCTGTTTTGTGTTCACTATTTTAACGGGATACCATGGGCCAAGCAGTCTTTATCTGCTGGCAAATTCTATGTTTCTGTTTAAAGACTTCCTATCAAGTGACAAGAAAGAGCGAACCCTGTGTATTGGATGATAAAAAAAAAAAATTCAGCATCAACAAAAGGTGCCTTTGAAAGGAAGAAACAAGAGGATGTTCTAAGCTCTTGAAAATAACTCCCATCACAACTCAGGTTGGGTACTGTGAATGTGCAAAAGGGTCAGATTTGCATCATCCATTTCCAGCTTAGCAGCTACGAATGTTTTTCTTTCATAGTTACCCTGTAGTTAGGCTTCCAGTCTTGAAAGGAGTAAACTGGTAAATGATTTTTGTGGTTGTCTACAACATATACAATATTTTGATCTCTTGTAGGACAGATGCACTAAAGTGGGTTCAGCTGACAGGATTTGACTGTTATATCCAAATCTCCCATATGCATTTAGATATTTGTGGTCAGAAAATGCCAGCAGACATTTCATCTTCAACTGGTGCTTTGGGGGCCAAGCGAAAGTCTAGCCAAAATAGTTAACAGGTCTGTGTTTGCTGTGCTCTCTGGCTCATAGAGTGTCAGTGGCTCAGTAGGTAGCATGCTTGCCTCTAGGGCCAGAAGAACAGAAGGCTGTGGGTTCTAGTCCCACACCTGATACTGAGAATAACACCTGTAACCAACACTGTAGTTCAGTGTGAGTGGGGTGCTGCACTGTTGACATGCCATCCTTCAGATGATACATTGAACCATGTTCCCTTCTGCCCAATCACTGGTCACTGTCCAGGTGGAAGAAAAAATATCCCATGGCACCTTTTGAAGAGCAGGGACGTTTCCCTGGTGTCATGGCCAATGAAAACAGGCTCATGTAACTCACCCTACCAGGATGCAATGTGAGGAAGTATTTTTTCACAGAGAGGGTGGTGGACACATGGAACGGCCTTCCTGAGGAGGTTGTGGGGTCAAAAACAGTGGGGGAATTCAAGAATGCATGGGACACCTAAGACAATTCTTGTGGTGGGTAGGAAAAAATAGGCTGTTGGTTAACTAGGACCTGCAGCTGATCCATTAGGTAGGGAAATGGGCACTCTAGGTGGGCCAAGCGGTCCTTATCTGATGTCAAAGTCTATGTTTCTATCTGAAAATTCAAGTTTCAGACAATAGCTATGCAGCTTACATTTAAGCACAGCAATTCTAGGGCAGAAAGATGACTATCCAGTGGCAGGGAATTCCAAAGGCCAGAGGCTGTCACCACAAATGCCTTACCCCAGCTGATTTTAACCTGAGACACCACCAGAAGACACTGCCCAATGGACCAAATGACTCTTGAGGGCATTAGGGGTCAAAAGGTC
This sequence comes from Neoceratodus forsteri, assembly GCA_016271365.2. Classification (NCBI taxonomy): domain Eukaryota; kingdom Metazoa; phylum Chordata; order Ceratodontiformes; family Ceratodontidae; genus Neoceratodus; species Neoceratodus forsteri. Next base: position 804,291,073 of record CM028137.1, read on the forward strand.
ACAAATGTACTGAGGGTCCAACTCATTCAGGGCTTTATAGGTGACCAAAAGAACCTTGTAGTTAATCTACTACATTACAGGCAGCCAGCTCAGGACCCTGAAAGAAGGGGAGATAGGATCAGACTTCTGAGCAGAAGTTAGTATTCTTGAAACAATGGTCTGTACTAGCTACAGATGGTGTATCAGACTACCAGGTAAGCCCTTGCAAAGTGCATTACAGTAGTCTAGACTTGAGGATACAAGGGCATGTACTAATGTGTCTAAGTCAGCAGAGGCAAGAGAAGAATGGAGTCTGGCAATGTTTTTCAAATGCGGGACGCAATTCTTGACAACCATCAACATCTGTGATTCAAATGTCAAGCAGTTATCAAGAACCATCTCCAGGTTTCTGACTTCCCTGACAGTCTCAAGAGACCCCTGTCAAAGAGGGTCGTCTGAGGCTACACTTTGATGCTGACACCTGCCGATCAGAGCCAGTCTCCAGTAACACTGGCTTGCCTGGTTTCAGAGTTAACCAGTTGGAGGCCATCTCCTTATTGATATCTGCCAAGCACTGTTCTAAGAGCAGCACAGAGTCTGGCCATTCAGGAGCAAAGGACAAATACAGGTGGGTCTCACCTGCATAGTAGTGAAAACTCACACTTTTGTGGCTAATTACAGTATATCAGCCGCAGCATATACACTGTGAACAGCAGTGGCAAGAGAACCGGGCCCTGAGGAACACCACAGCCTAGGTTCACTGGCTGAGAATGGTGAGACCTGACCACAACCGACTGAGCTCGATCTGCCAGAAATTACTTGAACCATTCAAGCATGGGCCCTGTCAACCCTACCCAAGATCCCAAGATCAGCCACATCAAATGCCAAGTACAATTCCAGCAGAGTCACAGTGAAACCCCCTCCAAGGTCCATGCCAGAACGAAGATCACTACATACCCTGACTAGTCCACTTTCCATGCTGTGGCACCTGCAAAACCAGACTGAAATGGCCTGAAGATATCATTTGCTTTTAAATAATCAACCAACTGCTTGAATTACCTTACAGATAGGCAACAGCAGGTCAAGGTCGAAGGGGAGCTTTCCCTACTCAAACCACTAAAAAGAGGTGTACCACAGGGTTCCAACTTGGGGCCCTTACTGTTTGCAATTTATGTAAACAATATCGATGTCAGCATTAAGGAGGCCAATATTCACCTGTTTGCAGATGATATGGTGCTTTACCTAAGCCGCCCATCACCAGAAGCTGCCTGTGGAGATTTGCAAACAGACTTCAATCTGCTGCACAGTCAGCTTCTCAACAAAAAATGATTACTCAATGCCAAGAAAACAAAAGCAATGCTGTTCTAACCCGCTAATCATACGACATACCCTACTATTGTTGGTTCCTTACCCCCCATTACCACTTTATTAGGAGAAAGACTGGAATTTGTGATTAAATTTAAGTACCTGGGGGTCTGGCTGGACCACAGGCTCTCTTTTGTGGCTCATGTTGAGGATCTACTGAAAAAACTGAGGCAGAGACTTGGTCTCATTTTTAGGATAAACTGCCTCCTGACCAAAGATGCTAAGATGCAGCTAGTTCAATCCATGTTCCTTTCCCTAATTGACTATGCTGACTTGATTTACAGTCAGTGTACTGCCTCCTGTCTTGGTAAACTGGACACCCTGTATCACAGAGCCCTGAGATTCATAATTGGCCTACCCCTCACCACTCACCATTGCTCCTTATATACAGCTATGGGGTGGACCTCTTTTCAGTATAGATGGAATAGAAATGTGGCTATCTTAACCTTCAGAGCTATTACCAACAAACTTCCCAATACATCGCTTACTGTCTGCCGCAAAGTTTGTTAGGCAACTATGCATTGAGAAGTTACTCCCTGATTTCACTGAAAGTGCCTAGGTACAACACATGTTTCGGGAGAGCGGCCATAGGCTTTGTGCTGCCTTCACTCTGGAACAAATTACAGAAATCAATGAAACTAAACATCCCCGTTAGTCTCACCATCTTTAAGACCTTGTATGCCAAGACTGTTAAGGAACTATGCAACTGTTTCCCTCGCTCTTAGTAGGCTTTGTTATCTACTGCTTACCTGCCCCCTGCATCACCACATAAACCTGGCCCCTTGTCTGTCTTTACCAAAATTCCTCTATCGCACTGCTATTATTCTGTCACCCTTCTTACCCCCTGACCTCTTATCATATGTGTACCCAGCCAGTTATCTTAGCACCCCTCTTAGTGCAACTGCCACCCCGCATCTCACCCACCCCATGTTAGCTTCCTGCCTCCACCCCTTTAAGCCCGTATCCTATGCCTTGACCCATGCTAAAATATACATATAGTATGACTTTAAAATCCCGTTGCTTGTACTATTCATTTCTATTTCTATGCAAATATTGTCAGCCCATTACCTGAACCTATTTGCTCTTGCACTGTATGTACCTTTCTTTTCTGTTTTATGTACAACTGTGCCTATTTATTGCTTGTATATAATGTATTGTTCTTTGACCTTGCATGACACAGGTCCACCTTGTAAATGAGCTTGCTCAATGGTGTTCACCTGGATAAATAAAGACTTGATTGATTGAATACCACTCTCTCCATCACCTTCGGCTTCACCAAGGGAAATAGGATTTCCCCTAAAACAAGAGTTCTCAAACTTTGTCATAGTGAGCCTCCCTGAAGATATTGAAAAAAATCTCAGGCCTCCACTAATTTTCTGAAACAACATCATGCTGCCCCATAGAAACAGTGCTGTACAACACTTTGCATTGTACTTCAGGAACAACATGAAATACCCTAGAATAAATGAGTTCATTCCCCTGGGACCATTTATGTTAAGTTTGCTCCATCTCTTCTTACAAAACATCAGCAACTCAAAATTTAAACCTGAAATGCATGTTACAGTGAACCCATTCCTGAGCAGCCCATTTTATAGCACCCTTTACTCTTTTCTTGTAAAGTGTCCTTTTCACTAGAGATGCAGCAAATTTTTAATCCACGGGTGAAGTGGACATAAAGTGGCCACTTTAGAGTTAGTGGAACACTATATGGTAGGGCACGAAGGTGCTCACTTCGGCCATTATTATTACCACTTGGCATTGCTATTATGCCTTAACACGAAGTATGGCAAAGTGAGAAGAGAATAGGCAGCTTCCCACACATCACATGGCTTACAGTACTGTAAGTCACATGCTTTAGCCAAGCAGGAAGGAAGTGAGTCAGAGAAGCAGTTTCACTTTCTCCTTTGCATTTGTAGAGGGAGAAAGCATTGTGAGAGTAGACTAGGAGTTAAAGTACTTGATTGCCTTGCCACTTGCATTTCAGAAGAAACATAGAAACATAGACTTTGACGGCAGATAAGTACCGCTAGGCCCATCTAGTCTGCCCATTTCCCTACCTACAGAATAGGCCGCAGATCCTAGTTAACCAACAGCCTATTTCTTCCTACCCCCCCCCCACAAGAATTGCCTTATGTCTGTCCCATGCATTCTTGAATTCTCCCACAGTTTTAGACCCCACAACCTCCTCAGGAAGGCTGTTCCATGCATCCACTACCCTCTCTGTGAAATAATACTTCCTCACATTGCCCCTGAACCGCCCTCCTTCTATCTTTAAATTGTGTCCCCTTGTTCTTGCAAGTCTCTTTTTCTGAAAGATGCTATCCTCTCGGACTTTGTTGATTCCACTGAGGTACTTAAAAGTTTCTATCATGTCCCCCCTCTCCCTTCTTTCCTCAAAGGTATACATATTAAGCTCCTTTAGTCTCTCCTCATACGGCTTCTCTTGCAGACCCTGCACCATTTTAGTTGGCCTCCTCTGGACTACCTCTATCCTGTCTATGTCCTTGCGGAGATGGGGTCTCCAGAACTGGACACAGTACTCCAGATGGGGTCTCACCAACTGTCTGTACAGATGGATAACAACTTCCTGTTTTCTGCTGCTGATGCCTCTCCTTACATCCCAGTATACCCCAGCCCTCCCTACTGCCTTCTCACATTGCTTGCTAACCTTAAGGTCATCTGATATGATTACCCCAGGTCCCTTTCCTTTTTGTTGTTGTTACTACCTCCCCACCCATTGTGTATTCTTCCCTGTGTTCTTGTTTCCCAGGTGCATTATTTTGCACTTTTTGCATTGAATCCTAGCTGCCATACTTCTGACCATTCCTCCAACCTTGCCAAGTCCCTTTTCATCCTTTCCACGCCTCCTTGTGTATCAACCCTGTTGCAGATCTTTGTGTCATCTGCAAAAGGCATACTTTCCTTCCAGTCCCTCTGCAATGTCACTGATGAAGACATTAAAAGGACTGGACCCAATACTGAACTCTCGGTACCCACTAGTAACCCCTCTTTCTTCAGAGTGGACTCCATTTACAATTACCTTCTGTGTCCTGTTGTGCAGCCAATGTTTTACCCAGGCTACCACCCTGGGACCCACTCCCAGGCTGGTTAATTTGACTATTAATCTTTTGTGTGGACTGTGTCAAATGCCTTGTTAAAGTCTAGGTAGACCATGTCACAGCCCCTCCCTGGTCTACTACTTTGGTCACCCAGTCAAAGAAATCTATTAGATTCATCTGACATGACCTTCCGCTGTGAACCCATGTTGCCTTGGGTCCTGTGCTCCACTGGCCTCTAGGTACTCAACTATTCTTTCCTTCAGAAGTGACTCCATCACTTTCCCTACCACAGAGGTCAGACTGACAGGTCTGTAGTTTCCTGCCTCTGTCTTGGTCCCACTTTTGTGAAGGGGAATCACATCCGCCTTCCTCCAGTCCTCGGGTACCATACCATCCTCCCATGATTTATTAAAAAGAGTAGCCAGTGGTTTCACTAGTTCCTCCCTTAATTCTTTTAGAATTCTGGGGTGAATTCCATCAGGACCCATTGCTTTGTCCACCTTCAGTTTTAGGAGTTCTTGCAGAACCCTTTCTTCTGTGAAAGGACTGGGATCGACCCCCCTATCAAGAGTGCTTCTGTTAATTGGATTAGGCACTTCCCCCTCCTCTTTTGTGAATACCGAGCAGAAATATTCGTTCAGTATCCCTGCTTTTTCACTGTCCCCCTCTGCCCACCCACCGTCCATTCTATTCAGCCTCACTATCCCTCCCTTTGTCTTTCTACTCTCGCTGATGTACCTATAAAAGGTTTTATCCCCCTTCTTAACTGAGTTGGCTATCTTTCCCTCAGTTTGGGCCTTTGCTATTCTGACTTCCCTCCCTGCTTCCTTCTTTAAAAAAGCTATATCTTTATTTAGTTTTTGTATTGTACTTGTGGGGTTTTGTTTTGTTTTGTGTGTGTGACTGACTGTGTATGTCAGTGAGTGTCAGTGTGTGTGTTGGTCCAGGGACTTGTTGTGTGTGTCAGGATGGACCCAGGAGAAGGTGAGTCACTGGCCCGTGGGCACGGTCAGAGGGGAGTGCGGACCCGTGGGGGGTGGTGCGGTCGTGTCATGCTGGACCGCTCCCGACTCCTGGGTGTTGCTTCCCCCCATATTCAAGCAACAGGAGCAGCAACAGCACCAGTGCCACCAGTGGCTGCTGTGCATCCACCTTCTCCACCACTACCACCACCACCGGTAGCAGCAGCTGTAGGGGCTCCAGCAGCACCCCCTCCACCACCTCCACAGCCACAGGAGGTGGCCCTGGAAAATGTAGGTGGTGGGACTCGTGTGAGGACTGTGTCTAGTCCACCCTGCAGCTCCCCAGTGTGGGAGTTTTTTAACTCTGTGGGGGGAGACAGCACAGTGGTGGTTGTGTGCCATCTGTGTGGTGTGGTGGTGCGCCGTGGCCCCCGTGGGACACATTTGGGGACTGGTGGCCAGCACACCCACATTCTGAACCACCACAGGGAAGAGTGGCAGGCTGCCATGGAAGGGGCCAGGCGTCCACCTGCTGGCCCTTCCATGGCAGTGGCAGAGGGTGCTGCTGGGGTGGGAGTTGCGCCTCATCACCGCTGCAGCAGGAGCAGGGCTAGTACAGCAGCTGCTCCACCACCACCACCACAGTCACCAGCACTATCCTCTCCACCACCAACCCCACTACCTGGATTCCCTGCTGCAGTGGACCCCGCCACAGTCCTTGCAACACAGTCTGACATCACCCTGGTGTGGGCAGCTCTTGAAGAAAACAATGAGCGATTCAGTGCTTTGCAGCAGCAGGTGAACAAAATAGAACAACAGCAGCAGCAAATATTTTCAATGCTGCACCTGCTGCTGGACCACCATGGCATCCCACGGCCACAGTAAGTTAGGGGATTGTTTTCTGCCACCCCACCCCACCCCACTACTGTGTTGTACTGTTTTCGGGTGTTTTTTCTTTGTTGTTGTTTAATCATACACATTTTCCCTTCCAGGGGAATCTTTCTTGCACCACATAGTACAATACATTTTTGTGAAAACCGCCCGTAATTTCATTACAGTGTGTCATGTGATGGAGAAATTCCCGTTCTGAAAATCTGCCCACATTCTGCCTCCCTTCTCAGCAATGTTAGGATGTGATGGCAGGGAGAGCACATGTGCATGGTCCTTACAATGAATATCCGATTGTCCAGCAGCTTTCCGAATGTTTCTTTATGTTATAATGGTCAATTTGTGGTGAAACGTGTGGGCATGTTTCCAGTAAGAAGAGCCTTGTTAGTGGAAACATTCCCACATTTCACCGCAAAGTCAACCTTATAACATAAGGAAACATTGGGATAGCTGCCGGTCATTCACTATAGTGGAGCATGCACCTGCACTCCCCCTGGCATCACGTCCTAATGTTGCTGAGAAAGGGGGGTGGAATGTGGGTGGCTTTTCTGATTGGTAACTCCTCCATCACCTGACACACTGTAATGAAATTATGGGTGGTTTTCACAGAAATATATTGCACTCAGTGGAGCAAGAAATATTCCAGTGGGAGTAATGCCCCCACATATTAGTTTATGTGCATCACCATAACTATGTAATGTGGTGAATCTCTGTAAAGCAGCAGCGCGACAAGTGTTAACACAGTGGAATGAGAGTGTTTCAGCACATACAAAGTCTCCCAGAATTAATGGCGCACTCAGTCATGCACGCAGCGGTGGCACAGAGTCCCAGATTTTATCTGTAGGCCCAAAATGCATCCTGCTTGCATGCAGAAAATTGACAAGTATTAACATAGTGGAATGAGAGTGTTTCAGCACATACCCCAGTATAAAATGATGACTGTGAGCGTCGTGTTGCTGGTCCAATGTGTTCTGCGAGACGATTCAAGCAAATGCAATGTGATCATCTCAACTGGATTGAAGGGTGCCCTTTGGCTATACACTAATAGTAGCCTTGGTGAGTGGATATAGATATATATATATATATATATATATATATATATATATAGATATATGGTTGTGTATTTTGTAGGTGAGGAGGAGGTTGACATGGACATGTACTCATGGTATTGTTCTGCATCACAGGTCACACAGAAACTGTTGGTGTGCACATTCCAGTGCTCAATGAGAATTTTTTGCGCTGAAATTGGAAACAGATAACTCTCAAGCACATGAAGGTAAGTATTTTTTTTTTGGTGGGAGGATCATATTTGCAGGTTTGCCTGTAATGGTTTCTTATTTTGTTACTTCTTCACAGATTTCATCAGCATCCTTCTGGAGTCCGGTTGTCTTAGGATGGTCATGGTCATCTAATGAAACGACTTCTGTGTGTTGCATGTGTGCCCAAGCTCGGGGGAGTGGGGTGCCTGATGTTGAAGAACTTTTTTGGATAAGGCCACTTTGACAGAACAACAAAGCATCTGGAAGTTTCCTAAAAAAGAAATGAATGACTTCTTACAACTTAATTGTTATGTGTCCCTCCCTGGTTCTCAAATCTCAATCTAAAGTCAAGTTACATTTCAAACCCACATCTTGTCAACTAACGCAATCTGTGTGCAATATCTGCTGCAGTCTTTCCAAAACAATGAAACGGATGAAATAAAATCTTCATACTTACCAGAATGGATTTCACATCATGGATATTACATCGCTTCATCTCTGTACAGTACAGCTACAGTACCATTCCCAACGAGTTTTAGCAATACAGCCTTTTTTGTTACCCTGTAAAAGAAACAAAATAAGTGTACTGTATGTGTTTTACCATTGCAGCTCTGAAAAGCTACAGAAAACAAAACATACAACTGAAGGAAGTGAAGCAGCATAACAAACATGAGTACACATACTCACTTTACAGTTTATATATTAAGAAGCTTTGTGTCTGTGGCTGATGGATGTGGTGGTCCAGACAGACTCAGGCTCAGTGGTGGCAGTGGCTAACATCAGTCCCGGTGGTGGTGGTCCGGGGGTGGATAGACTCAGGCTCAGTGGTGGCAGTGGCTAACATCAGTCCCGGTGGTGGTGGTCCTGGGGGGGCAGACAGACTCAGGCTCAGTGGTGGCAGTGGCTAGCATCAGTTCCAGTGGTGGTGGTCTGGGGCGGACAGACTCAGGCTCAGTGGTGACAGTGGCTAACATCAGTCCCAGTGGTGGTGGTCCAGGGGCGGACAGACTCAGGCTCAGTGGTGGCAGTGGTTAACATCATTCCTGGTGGTGGTGGTCCAGGGGGGCACACCACCTTTTAAAAACTTCAATTAAAACCTGCCAACGTTAACCAAATCATCATCCTCATAAACAAAGTTGCTCTCACAGTCATCGATGTCTGAAGTCTGACCACTGGGAAATTCTTTCTCCATTGTGTCATCATCTACGTCAGTGGTGAGACATTTCGAACAGCCACTGCCAGTGCCACCAGGATGCTCCATTTCCACATCAGCAAGACCACCATGATTTAGGCCAGGCTATGAATACTGAGGTTGCAGTCTGTGCTGGTGTGTGCCTCTCATTCATTTTAATGAATGCTAGCAAACTAACATTTGCAGGAGACAGGTTTGTCCAACGATCCCTGACTATTGCACCTGCTGAGCTGAATATCCTCTCAACACTTACACTGGAGGGTGGGCATGTGAGATACTTCAGTGCCACTGCAGTCAGCTCTGGTCATTCACTGACCTTTCCACTCCAGTACAAAAGAGGATCTTCAGTTATTGTCAGATGCCTGTTTTCAAACAAATATGGCTCAACCATTCTCTGTGCCTCACTAAGTCCAGTTGTTGATGTATCATCCTGTTCTCCCGAATCATTTATTTCACAAATACCCATTTGGGACAAAGCCTCCCAAAGCTGGTTGATGCCATCAACTTTGGATGACAGACCACCCGGAACTGCAGTCCCCTTCCCCTTGCAGGATATGCTTGATGGTCCTCCAGGTGCACCTTCAGCTGGATTATGCTGCTGAGGTTTGCTGACCTTGGCACATGATTCTGTGCCCCATGAACCAAGCGCACCAGTTGACCACTGATATTTTTTACCTGTTCAGGCCCTCCCTCCAGAGTACTGATGCAATTCCACGTTTGTATCAGGGGTCCAGCATTGTTGCTATGGCAAAGTTGTCAGTACGCTGAATGCTCACAATGTGACAATTCTGGTCGAATACTGTCAGCATGTGTTGCAGCAACATACTGCTACCACCGTCTCTGGCAACATCAAGGCTATGCTGTGTATTCACCAATGTCCCACAGCAGTGGAATTGATTGGCTACTGGAGGGCAGACTCACCATTCACTGCCTGTGTGGCATGTTCAAAAGGCAGAAAAAGTGTTATTACAGAGTCCATGTGGCGCCACTGTTCAGTCGTTATAGACATGGAGGACCCCGGAACTGTCACAGCTAGTGTGCATAACAAGATATTCTGAGATGGCTTTGTATTGTTCATACAACCTCTCTGCCATGTATAAAATAGAGTTCCATTGGGTGACAACTTCCAGCTTCAAGTGGTGCTGAGGCAGGCTGTTTTGTATCTGCAACTGCCGCAGTTGGTCACGGGCCTTTCTAGATCTTGAAAAGTGAGAGCAGATATGTCGTGCAATGGTCAGCATTTCCTTTATATCAGGGTGCTGCAGAAATGCCTGAACCACAAGATTTAAACAGTGGGCCATACATGGAACATGAAAAAACCCACCATTCGTGATGCATTTCACCACATTTGACCCATTGTCACTTGCTATGAACCCAGCTCTCAGGGACAGAGGGTTTAGCCATCTGTCAATTTCAGTCAGTGCCACGTCCAACATGTTCTCACCAGTGTGAGAACAAGTCACATTGCACATAGCAATCGTTGCATGCTGTCGAACTCCTGGAAGATTGCTACTGTGACAATCCACCTTACTGCACTGATTATTCACACTACCAACATCACAAACAACCCCCGGCACCTGCACCCAATGTGCAGTTATACAAAAATATAAACTCCCCCCTGTTTTGCCACTTGTCCACATATCCATACTTAAATGGATGAATGAAGAGGAGGAATGTTGAAGGGCATGTCTTACTGAGTCGGACACAGTGCGGAACAACTCGGGGACAGCACGGGTAGAAAAGTAAGTCCTGGATGGGACTTTCCGTTTTGGACAGGCACGTGCAGCAAACTGCCAGAACCCAGAATTCTCCACAAAGGAGGAGGGCAAAAGATCAATTGCCAGCATTTCCACTACAGCAGCATTAAGTTCACGTGACACTGTATGATTCGGGGGGTACTTCAGCTTATGCGCAAAAACACTCTGTAATGTGGGCTGGCTTAAACGTTTTACACAGGGTGTGCTGATCACACATGGTTGTGCTTTGTGATGAATGGCATTGGCAGGGGGTGGAGTGTGGACATTTGATGAAGACGGTTGATCAGGTGATGATGACAAACCCAGAAATGCTGTTATTTTGCCAGATTTGCCAACTGGAATTGATGTACCACTTGCACTAGACATACTGCATTCACCACCGCCACCACCACAAAAACTGCTACTCTCACCAGCACTGGACATTTCAAAGTCATTATGGTCCTCCACCTCATCATGCCTGTAGTAATCCTCTGCTCTTATTACCACACTACTGCACATGTTTAATTTCCTACTGTGTTTAACAGTCATGGAAGGGGATAACATGTTGGCTATGGTTACCGGTGACAAGGGTGAATGCCCCACTGTGGTATTAGCTGCCAGCTTGTGCTGGGTCCACAGTGCCAAGTGCCCATTCTTAAGATGCATGTACTGTCCTCCTGTGCCCAGATGGCTCCCCTTTTTAACTCGACTCACACGCACATGAGCAAACCTGACAGATTGCAACTGAATCATCATTTGCAGCTTAAACAAAAAAATCCCAAACAAGGGATTGTGATGCTCTGCTTTTAACATGTCCATGATGTGACTTATTTAAGTCCATTATTTTAAGCTCTGAAGTGGGGGGGGGCATGTGATGTTTCGGGCATTGTACACCTGGACTGCAAGTGACCACCACGACTACCTATCATATTGATTACTGGGTCGTCATCATCAACTAAAACTGGTAGATCACAAGTTTTTACAGGGGGAGGAATTCCTGCAAACAGACTCAGACAGAGCCACTTTGACTTTCTTCTTCTTCTCCGGTTCCCAACTGGGGTCAATTACATTATCATCATATTCATCAACATCACACACATCCACATCTTCTGCTTGGATGCTAGCATGTGGACTGCATGTTGCAACAACAGCAACATCATCGTCATCATCATCACATTCATCATCAGCATCTACACCACCATCACCTGATAATTTTTCACCACACTGTGAATCACTGCATGCAAATGCGTGACGTTAAGTGCCACGGTGGACGGAATATCACATTGTATGCTATCGTTGACATGATCATCAGAATCCTCAGGTTCAGTTACTGGGATGTCACTTGGAAGTATGACATCATCTACGCTGCCACTCACTTGCACTGCTTCACACTCAATATTTTTGGATACGGTACACTGGTCGGAATTAGAACTTGATGCAACAACACTAATACTACCTCCACCACCACTAACACCATTAACACTAACACCACCAGCTGGGAAAACATCATCTCTTCCAACTATGAGTGAAGCTACTGATTGGGCTGTAAAAAACATTACAGGAGAAATACCTTTCCTCACATCAGCAGTGCACTTCTGCATCTGCGTACTACTACCACACCCACAGACCATCTTACTGCCAACATTGTCATGGCGAGAAACAGCTTTGCTTACATGTCTCTTTGTAGGCATTTTGGGGGATCAACCACAATATTATAACCAAATTCAGATTTTGATACATTCACTCTCTGATTGTAGAGATGCTGGATGTGAAGCCAAATAAACAACTGTGGCTTCAGCAACAGATAAGAGACTACTCTGAGACTGTCACAGAATTAAAACAACTTCAGTACCAGTGGTGCTGATGAGGTCTCAAAAACAATCCAATCTGGTAAAAAATATACCTTTTGAATGTGGGGGTGGGGGGGAGCACTGAATGCAGACAGTGCAGATTTTTACGGCACTACAAGCAGCAAAACTAAGAACAGATACCACGATTGCAGTACAAAATCAGGCAGCTGCAGTGGATAGCAGGTTCACACTGCTGCGCCTGTAATTACACTAGTCTGTGGCACAATAAAAAGTGTATTATTTGATGCACACAGCACTGCACACACACTCACACACAGAACAGTCTGTGTACAATGCTGAATGAGGAATGCATAGCAAATGCAAAAGTTCAGTACTATGACACATTACGTATTGTAAATTTGTAATGTAAATAACCTGAACTTATGAATTGCTGCACCACATCCACACAACAAACAGCAAGAACATTTCAACTAGTACTGACAATATTACTGTGTGTACATTAACACAGTCAGTTATATAACAAAAATATAAGCAAAAAACAAAGAAATCACTATTTCTCCAACTTAAATCTACCTACACCACAGATACGCCCCTCCCCCAAAGCACACTTTCACTGTCTTTCACCACACACACTCAATGTTGTAAATTAACATTCAAAATCCACACAAAAACAAAAATGCTTGATGATATGAGCACAGGAGGGTTTCCTACAATCGATGAAGTAAAGTTGGATCCCAAAAAAAACACAAAAATGCTTTTTGAACAGCTTTTACAAGATTCCTATCACAGACAGCTATCAAAGCACACTGTCTCCTACTCCTTCCTACTCATACTACCCGAACTGAGGTTGTGCAGATCAATATAGAGCCCATGTGACCTGAAATCCTATGAATCACTGCAAAATTCGCTTTCAGAGCTCAAAAACAAGGTGAAGTGCACTGCCTGCAATGCACTTCACCTTAAATTTGGCAGAGTAGTGGTCTAGGGAAGCGGAGTAACGTGAGGCTATTGTTTCCAATGGACTTCATGTTCCTCATTATAATGCGAAGTACTCCGCTTCGCGTTGCGGAGCACTCCGCAAATCTGCCTTTGCTCCGTGAGTCGCTTCACAGAGCAGATTGAGCCCACTTCGTCCACCACTACTTTTCACCTCCATGTTGAGTCTGCTTTAAAATTTTTTTAGGTTTAAAAAAATTAACTGGTGCACTCATTTTAAGCTGTCTACCCCAGCTTTGCCTCAGGATTGGCAGCTGTTTTCAACACCCACTATATAACATCCCTTTTCTTGTGACTAAGGTAAACTAGTATACAACAGACACTGCTCCCTGGTCACATGAGACAATGGCTGAGGATAGTGATGAATGCCTGGGGCTTGCTATATTGAAAAGAGCACTCCTTTTAGTTATTTCGGATCTTAAAACAAATGCTAATGCAGACTCAATGTGTAGAACATAGGCATCTCTCAAGACAAGAGAAAAGGGGTGATCTAAAAGGGAATGAGAAGTTATACTGTACAGTAGTTTCTTGACTTTCAGGTAACTTGCACTGCTGCCTATGTACTTTGGTACAGTACATCATCAGGCTTGAGAGGGTCCCTCCTGCAACAGGTTGGTGCCTTCCCAGGGAGGCTAGCATCATCATTATTTGAGAACCACTGCCCTACGCATGGTGGTGTCCCGTCCTTTCATTTTGAACTCCCATCCTTTTGCAGCACCCTATGCCTTCCTCCATGTTTTAAAGCAGAGCCCTGACTCCCAGTATTGTTACAACTACAGCATTTGTGGGACTCACAGAGAAAAACAGCAAGGTGACCCAGAGCTACAAAGGAACAGCTAGAAGGAAAATGAAAAAAAAAATAAAAGGATTCAGATAAAGAAATGGGAAGAAATGACAAAGATCAGAGATGGGGACTGTACAAATCATGCCTGCATTGCTCTAAAAATGCCCCAGCCTTTTCAAATATTTCTTGGGGAAACACTGCGAAGGATGGAGGCAGGTTTAAAACTGGCAGTCTCGCTGGGATTTAAAGACAGCTTCTTGACTAAGGGCCTGACCACTGCATCTTTCAAGTGCAATGGTACAAGGCCCTCAGCCAAAGAAGCAATCATGATAATCATTAGTACTGGAGCCACTGCCCCATCACAACTTTAAGTGATATAAGTGATTTATAATTAAAAACAATGGTTTCACTAGTAAATAATTTGCAGAAAATGTTTGATTTTAATGTGTTGGATTGTCTGCTTAGTCTTAACTGCTCCAGATGTTAAAACAGTTTTGAGCTTGATCACAACTTAGTGATCGCTAATGTGTGACAAATTGTCCATGAACCACTACTAATTAACTTAATTACTCTGCAGTAACAATGAGAATTTTGATTAAGCAAGCTAATTGGAGTGCAGAAAATGTGGCAAATGAGTCAAGATTTGCTACAGCCTCCCTCCCCCCCATCCCTTAATAGGGTTACCACCTTTTAAGAAGCCCAAAGTGGGACATTTCTTACTGAAACTGGATTTTTCACAGGACAATATGTCATCTCGACCAATGCAACAGACATGTTTTCTCTAAATAATCAGAATTAAGACTAAGTGTTGTAATTTTTTAGTTGTTTCTTGTGTTTTCTATTATTTTAAGGTATTTTAGTTAAGGTATTATAGTTTCTTGCAACATTTAGAGGAAAATCTGAAAATATTTTTTCTACTATAATGGCAGGACATTTAGTATTTTTCATGTTTTTCTGCAGGACACAGTTGCCCAAATCGGGACTGTCCTGCGAAAACAGGGACAGGTGGTAACCCTATCCCTTAACTGTTAGCTGAGACAGCTAAATGGGAGGGACCTGTGACCTGTGAAAGCAGAGTCAGGTGTGCCCCAGATCGATTTTACTTCTGCTTTTAGAAGCAGCATATTTGGGAGAGGAATAGAGGAAACCAGCTACAGCTCCCCCATCACTTTACTGCTAACTGAGACAGCTAAATGGGAGGGGCCTGCGACCTATGAATGCAGAGTCAGGTGTGCCCCAGATCCATTTTGCTTCTGCTTTTACATAAGGAGTAGGCCATCAAGCAGCCCCCTGCACTAAGGACCCCCGAGACAAAGACATCACAGCAGAGTCTGCCCACCAGAGTCAGCCCAACAAAGCAGCCGGCAGCCAGAAACTCTGCTCTTCAGCAGTGGGTACGTGAAAGCAGGTGTCTGGAAGCAGTAGGCATCAGCAGGAAGAAGCAGAGGACTAGGAGATTCTACCTGGCAACTGCAGTGAGATTCCTGATTAACTCCTGTTCTAGAACACTCAGTGCAATTGAGTGAGGAGAGTCTGGGATACACAAAAATTCAGGAGTAGGTGAAACACCCTATATAGGGTAAGGGAACAAAAAGGCTTGGAAAAAAATCACAGATAGCTGGGAATAGGTGAAACACCCTATATAGGGTAAGGGAACAAAAGGGTTTCAAAGGATTTATAAAAAATAAATAAATAAAATGGCAGAGTAGAAGGTAAACATGATGGGAGTGGTGCAGTGCAGTGGCTGTGGGGTGGCAGTTTTCAGGGAGACTTTCTGGAGACTGCGGTGCTGCCCTTTCTGTATGCACCTCTCTGGGCTGAGGAAGAAGGTTGCTAGACTCCAGGCCAAATTGGCTAAGATCAGGGCCTCTGGTGTTCTGTGGCAGAATATTCTGATTTCTGCGGCAGGGCTCCTTGACTTCTGCGGCAGCATTTTCTGATTTCTGCGGCATGATTTATTCATTTCTCTGGCAGAATGCAGTCCTGTCATTGGCTAAATATGATGTGATGTCATTGATGACATCATATGCTGAGCATAGAGGAGGGGCTTTAGGATAAACGAGGTGGGAAAGAAAGCCTGACACTGTGGAAAAACAGTATATTTATACGAAAATTCACCAAAAACAATGAATTCTGCGGTACTATATATATTCTGCAGCATGATGCAAATTCTGCGGCAAATTCCACAACCACAGAACCGCAGAACTCCAGGGGCCTTGGCTAAGATTCAGGGAACCTCCTCCTCCACCCAGGGACTAACAAATCCGCAGTCACTAATTCAAAGGATGCCTAGGAGGAGGAGTGGTTGGACTACGGTGGGCTTGCGGAGGGTTATGGTGGTGAGACAGAGGCACATCCTCCATCCGGTAACACTACACAGCTCCTATGCCACTCTGGCAGAGCAGGACTGTCCCATGGAGGCACCCGAGGTAGTTACCAGGGAGGATGTGGGGGTTCTCCATAGTGGAGACCCCAAGAAGGGTAGCAGAGGACCCCAGAGGAGAAGCAAGCAACTCTGGGTGGGGGACTCCATCATGAAAGAGACTGATTTGGGGACAGGAAGGGGGGGGAGAGAGGTTAGGTGCCTACCTGGTGCCATGGTTCTGAGGAATGGAAAGCGGATCCTGAGGATCGCTAGTGCTGCAGAACAAGAGGGAGACCTGGATGTCATTGTCTACTTGGGGACAAATGATCTGGCTAGGGATGGGGAGAGGATAGTACAGGAGGAGTTCAGGGACTTGGCGAGGGGTCTTAGGCAGGTAGCAAGCTCAGTGGCCTATTCTGAGGTGCTGTCTGTCTATGATGGGGGAGGATAGGGTACACCATACCAGGAGCTTTAACCATGGTTGAGGGACTGGTGCAGGGAGGAGGGTTTCAGCTACATCGGGGACTGGGGCCATAACTGGAGGGATAAAGGCCTATACCGGGGAGATGGCCTGCATCCATCCGGAAGATGGACCACAGTCCTTAGTGAATGGTTTAAATGTTACCTTGGCAAGCATTTAAAGTAGCCGAGGTGGTGGTGGAAGAAAGAGGAAGACATAAACTCCTCCACACACAAACTGGAGTAGTCAGCAGGGAGAACCCTGAGGGAGACAAATCCCCCAAGGGTACCTAATAGAAAGAAAAACAAGTTAGTAAAAATGAAGATAGATGAGAATGGGAACAGAGGCAGTAAGGAGAGATGGCAAAAGGGAAAATGGGGTGCTGCTAAGCATGGAGGTGCTAGATGTTGGAAGGTGATGTATGCCAACACTCGAAGTCTGGGAAATAAAATTCCAGACTTAGAGGACATTATGACAGAGACTGACCTGGACATTGCTGCTATTTCAGAATCATGGTGCATTGAGTACCATGACTGGGATATAGAGATACCAGGCTACACTCTGTTCAAAAAGGACAGGGTGGGAAGAAAAGGAGGAGGAGATGCTCTTTATGTAAGAGACAGCATAGAAGCAACAGAGGTACAGGGAATACAGGGAGGGGCAGAAGTACTGTGGGTCACCCTACAGATGAGGGATGGAGCCACCATTTGCAATGGAGTGATCTACAGACCTCCAGCACAGGGGGGGGCATCCAAAGATGGCAAATAAGGGTGAGGTGCTGTTGATAGGGGAACTTCATTCTGCCAAATGTAAATTGGAGCATCCCAGTGGCAGCTTCAGCTAGGAGCAGGAACATCCTGGACTCCTGCAGGGGGCATTCCTCAGGCAACTAGTTAGGGAGCCCACTTATGAGGGGCAATACTGGACCTTGTACCAACTAAAGGGGACAATGTTCCAGACATCATGGTGGATGGCCACCTGGGGACCAGTGATCATACTGTGTGGTTCAATGTAAGTACTGAGACAGAATTGAACCACCCAAGGAAAAGGGTACTGGATCTCAGGAGGGCCAATTTTAAAAAGATGGGGGAATGCCTCAGGGATGCCCTGGTTGGGAAGGGGACTTGAGTGGAGTGGAGGAACATTGGGCAAAACTGAAAGGGGGGCATAGAGAAGGCAACAAGCCTCTGTGTCAGGCTAGTAAGCAAAGGCAAGAGGAAAAAGAGACTGCTATGGTTCTCTAAGAAGATGACTGGGAAGATAAGGGCAAAAAGGTTAGCATTCTCAGGAGGTATAAGAAGACGCAGAAAGAAGAGGATAGGGAGCTGTATCTGGAGAAACAGAGGGAGGCAGGGAAATCAGTTAGGAATGCAAAGGCGCAAACAGAAGAGAAAATAGCCCAGAAAGTACAGAAAGGGGATAAGAAATTTTTTAAGTATGTAAGAGAAAAAAGAAAGACTGGGGAGGGATTATTAGACTTAGAAGGGAAGGGGAGGAATTGTGTGGAGGGGGACCAAGAAAAAGCAGACATCCTGAACAAATACTTTAGTTCAGTGTTCACAGTAGAAGGGGAAAGGATAAGGCAAAGGGGCCAGATGGGATACATCCAAGGATACCGAGAGAACTCAGGGAGGTGCTGGCTGCATCTCTGGCAGTCCTGTTCAACCTCTCACTGGAGACAGAAGTCATTCCGTGGGACTGGAGGAGAGCAGATATAGTTCCACTTCACAAAAGTGGTAGTAGGGAGGAAGCTGGCAACTACAGGCCAGTCAGCCTGACTTCGGTGGTTGGGAAATTATTGGAATCACTACTGAAGTAAAGGATAGGGGAATACCTTGAATCCAGCTGCTTACATGACCCAAGACAGCATGGATTCACAGGGGGAGGTCTTGTTAAACAAATCTGATAGATTTCTTTGATTGGGTGTCCAGGCGATTGGATCAGGGAGGAGTGGTGGATGTGGCCTACCTAGATTTCAGCAAGGCCTTCAACACCATTCCACATAGAAAATCCGTAAGCAAGTTGGGTAGCCTAGGAGTGGGACCAAAGGTGGTTACAGGGAAGAGGAAATTTGTGCTAATAGACAGCAGTTGTTAAGGTACCTAGTAACAAAAATGGAAAACTTGCCTCCAGCTGAGCCACAGATCACTGGTGAGACCTCACCTGGAGTACTGTGTCCAGTTCTGGAGACCTAATCTCTGGAAGGACATAGAAAGAATCGAAGTGATCCACAGGAGGGCAACCAAAATGATGCAGGTTCTGCATCAAAAGCCCTATGATGAAAGACTGAAAGACCATAATGTGTATACCCTGGAGGAATGGATGGAGGGAGAGGGGAGATATGATAGAAACTTTTGGTACTGGATCAATATAGTGGTTCAAAAACTACACTGTAATAACTGCGCTGTGTAAAGCGCTACAGGATTTAGAACGACAGGGGTTGAATAGAGGTAGGGAATTACTGTTACCCCTGTCAATTCAATTCATTTTTATGGATTAATCATGATAGGTAAGTACCATGATTATTACAAATAACACATACAAATATCACAGTTAAACTCAAGTTAGAACACATAAGGTGCATTGTGCAAAATAAAACATACAGTAATAACATTGTCTCTGTGCTTACACTGGGAAGGGCTGAAGTTGCCATGTGTGTGGCATGGGCGGAGATTTGGGGGGGCATGGGGGCATGGCCCCTCCAAAACACTGACAAGACTGCTCCTTTAAGTACTAGCCAAGTGAGGCTTGCTTGCGCGTGTGGGACATCGCTGCAGTCCATGGTGGAGGCTCCAAGTCTGTCCGCACCGCATGCGTGCATGCACAGCACAATTAATTGACTTGAGTGACTTGAGTCAGATTTTGAGTGACAGCCCAGCCGCCAAGCAGTACGGGGGATGTGAGTCATGGGCATGGCCAGAATAGATAGAGCACTGCGATTGGTGTAAGTGGGAGCCCTCAGCCCAGCTAGGACGTCCTGATGATGTCAACCACATGATCGGCTCAGGGCTCCCACTTACCGATCACATGATGAGTCAAATCGATGGGAGGGTAGTTTCTCCAGGCTCCTCCCAGGTGGGCCATGTCAGTAGTGTTCGGCACAGCATGGTAGGCTATCAGTGCGGTGGCACCGGCGAGCATTGGGGCATGAGAGATAGAGACAGACAGCGAGAGAGAGAATGCTAGAGAGCCAATTTGAGGTAGAGGGCACGCTTGACAGGCAGGCTGGCAGCAGGCGGGGCAGAAGGGACACAGCCACAGTTCAGCATTTCAGCTAATCAAATCAACAACCTGCTAAGTAAGTACTGCCCCTTCTTCTCTTCACTGCCTGCCAGCATGAGTTCAGTGTGCCATTTAGAGTCACTACACTGAGCTGTGTGGTTGTCGGATGGAGCAGCACAGCGGGAGTTACTGGCTTCAGTCTAGAGAGTCTAATGTCGTGACTCTTGTTGTTTCATTTAAAAATAACACTGACTTGGTGGTCTTACTGGTTTTAAAACACCCTATAATTTAAATAAATTTACTACTCCCGTCCACCTGACAGTCCCTGGGTGTAGCATCATTCAGACGTTGTTGTGGGGGGTGGGGACCAGTGGGATGGAGTAATATAAGGCCAGGAGTACAGTGTTGGCCAAGTAGGTAGCCTGGTGGCTGGATTAAGAAGGATTAGAAACTGGATGGAAATGGAACTTACTGTGTAACTTGTTGCTTGCTTTAAAAAAAATCAGTCTCTCAGACTATCAGGTCTTTCAATTTGTCTCTCTGAGTGAGTCTGAGATCCTAGGAGAGGAAATCTCTCTCTCTGTCTCTAGTACAGGCAGCAGGGACTGGGCACTTTTTTGATGGTTTAAAAAAGTTTGCTTCAGTCTGTGTATCTTTGATTTTATATGTAATTTCTGCAGTAAACAGTCGGACTACTTGGGTCTATTCACAGTCTGTCTCTCTGAGAGGAAAAAATATCGATATATCTCTCTCTAGTATGGACAGCAGGGACTGGGTATTTTTGATGGTTTAAAAAAGTTTGCCTCTGTGTATCTTTGATTTATATGTAATCTCAGCAGTAAACAGTCAGACTACTTGGGTCTATTCACAGTCTGTCTCTCTGAGAGGAAAAAATATCTATATATCTCTCTCTAGTACGTGCAGCAAGGGCTAGGCACTTTTGATGGCTTAAAAAAATAGTTTGCCTCCGTGTATCTTTGATTTATATGTAATCTCAGTAGTAAACAGTCAGAGTATATACTTGGGACTATTCAGAGTCTGTCTCTCTGAAAGGAAATCTATATATCTCGTACGGCCAGCAGGGACTGTGCACTGGCAGACGATGCCAGCTTGCTTGGTTTAAACAAAGTTTGCCTCTGTGTATTGTGACAAGGCGCAACCTCGCCACGGGATTCAGGATCAGCTTTGCGGTGGTTAAGGAGTCTCAGGAAGACCAGTTTGTTAACATCAAACCAACCAGGTATATTTTTATTTTCTTAATATGGTTGGTGACACAGAACTTTGGGCTTCTGCCCTTTTCCTTTTTAAACCCCACCAGGGAAAATGAAACAAAAACAGAAATAAAGAGGCCTAGATCCGGGTGGGAGCGCTGACTAAACAATCCCTGACCCTAACTAGAAACCCCTCTTTTCCTTCCTGTTTTTAAAGCTCTTCCGTCTGTGCAGCTGCAGCTAATCAGCCAAATCAGCTGCAGCTGTACCCTGACTATTTTACTCAAGGAAACCCCCTCTCCTCCAGTACCTGAGTTTACCACAGTATCTTGATTTATATGTAATCTCAGTAGCAAACAGTCAGACTATATACTTAGAACTATTCAGAGTCTGTCTCTCTGACAGGTAATCTATATATCTCTCTAGTACAGGCAGCAGGGACTGGGCACTGGCAGATGCTGCCAGCTTGCTGGTTTAACAGAGAGCAGATCATACTATCCCTGGCTTCATCTGGTTTATCACACAGCTAACCAGATAATTTTTGTTTATTTAAAAAAAAAAAAATACCTCATAGTCCACTTCTTATATCTTTTCTAACGCATCGGTTTTTGTCACAGCTACTACTGAGCTAAGAGCAGTCACGCTTAGCCATAGTGAGCTAACTTTGAATCACTTTAAACGACTGAAGTTCATTCTCGGCCTGTTATTACAAGCTGTAACTCAACCAGCTGAGTCAGCTAAAAATAAAAATTGATGATGGACATTCGCAAGTTTTTGAGAAAAACAACAAATTGTGCTGAATCGCGAGCGCCTGATCCACAGCGGCAGCAGCAAGACGTTACATCTCCAGGCCCAGGTGCAGCACTAGCTTCTTCTTCTTGTGAGCCCTTACTAGTTGCAGTATGTGCACAGCAAGAGGATCATCTCATCTCTTCAGAGGTAGCGCTAGTGACTGTGAGTAGGCCAGGGCCTTCCTCTTCTATTACCAAAGATAGTACAGAAACAGATGATTTGGCCAGGCAAACTGTCCCTAGGGATCTTGGAGAGAAATGCAGTGGGCCTAATCAACCACATTTGCCTGATTTTCCAAGGACAATGTTTGGGAAACACAACCAGTCATTTTCTGTTTTCCATTACACAAAATTTCCTTGGATTGAATAGTCGGTTCAACAAGATGCTGTATTCTGCTTTTCGTGCCGTCACTTTCATACTGAGACAGGCTATGTAGAAGAATCATTTATCAAAAAAGGTGTGAGAGCTAGTACGGAGAGGTCACGTGATGGCATCCATCTGAGCAGCAGCTGAGATCCTGAGCTCCCCCCTCTGGCCGCCTAATCTGCAATTTAAAGTGCATTTGTACGCATATTTCTTCAGAAATACAGTTAAATAGTAGGTGGTATAACTCTTTGCCATCAATAAAAATCCTTGTTTTGGATTTTTAAGCCTTAGCTGGATCGCGATGGAGGTGGATTCAAAACAGGCCCTCACCAAGCACACCTCACATCCCCTAGAAGGCCTAAAAAGCAGAGAACCAGGCCCCAGCTAAGCCGGACCGTGGAAGTGATAAATCACCACAGCCTACGCCGTTATCGGAGGATAAATTTCTCCAGGAGCTTGCACCCTTGAAAGAGCTGCTTGTGGATCTTACAGGGGAACTTAAATCCTTACGATGCGACCTTTCTGATGTTACTAAAAAGGTCTCTGATGTGGAGGTTAAGGTTGCTTCTGTTGAAAACTGGAGATCCAGGGCTGAAATGGAGATATCTGACCTAAGACAACAAGTGAAGAAACTCCAACTTAAGACTGAGGACCTAGAGGGGCGAAATCGCCGAAACAACTTGCTTATAATTGGTCTTCCGGAGTTGGAAGAAGGCCCAGACCTTATGGCTTTCCTGCAGAGGTTTTTTGTGAAGATAGTGGGCCCATCTCCCATAAATGCCTCTTACCACCTTGAAAGGGCTCATCGTTCGCTGCGCCCTCGACCTACAGCTGGAGCCCGCCCGTCCGATTATCATTAAATTTTTAAGTTACCTGGAAAGGCAGCATGTGTATGTGAAGGCCCGGGAGCTTAAAGAAATTTTGTGGGGTACCTCGAAGATTCGGATTGCCCAGGACCTTCCCAAGGAGATATGGGAGAAGAGAGCAGCGTACCATCAAATAGTCCAGAAGCTTATAGCAGCAGCTATTCCATTCAGGATGATATATCCCGCAACCTTAAAAGTGACTGTAGGAGGCTCAGCCACAAGTTTCAACACCCCTGAAGCGGCCACAAGAGCTTACCAATAGATTGCCTGACCTGTTTAAGGGATCCGGTTGAAGACTGCCTGAAAGACTTTTGGAGGCTGTGTTAATGCCTGTTTCTTAATGTTTTTGTGTCGTTTAATGGTCTTTATGTCTATCGTTGTTGGTTGTTGTGGCGTCCCCCAGCCTTCTGTGTTGCCCTTGCCCATCCCTTTCGTCACCTACCTTCGTGTTGTTTCTTGTGGTGGCCTTTTCCTGGTCTTGTCTGGCTGTTTGAGCTTTTTTTCGCGGGGCTCTTCTAGCGGGATGGCCGCGGGTGCTGAATCTGAGTCGCTAGGTTAGGGCCTGGGCTCGCGCGTTGGTCTTGCTTTATGAGGCGCGTAGGCTGGCGGCGGAACGTTTTTCTCGGGGAGTGGTTTCCGGGAGGGAACTTCCTAGGGGGCGGACCAGTTATGGTCCGTGGTATTAAAGGTCCCCTTGGAAACAGCAACCGCTATGCTGAATTTCCGATGAGCTACCTCTCTGTCTTCTGAGGAAGGGCGTGTGTTGGGACTGCTTCCCTGTCTTTTGTCTGGTGCCGATCCGGGTAGGTGGCCATCTGATTATTGAGGTGTGGGAGGTCCATTATGGGGTCACCTGGTGGGAAGAGGTCTAAAGAATGGTTTGACATTGGGGGCTTGTATATGCTTATGTTTATCTGCCTTTTCTCCTCCCCCTTACCCCTTTCTTTAGATTCCTCAATCCTTTTGCTGCATTGGTATGTGGGGGCGGATAGGTGGGGCGGCCACGAGGGGGCTTGGTGAATCTGCGTGTTGGATGTGGGATCATGAGCCGTGCGTGGGGTTGCTAATCTCTGCCCTGGGCCGATTGGTAGTAGGTGCTGATTGAGTGATTTATGGGGTGCATATCTATGTTGAGGAGTTAGGGTTTTTGATATTATATGGCTATCGGCTTTTGGCTCTGGGGGTTTGGAGATTCGCGTGGGGAACTGGGGGGTCAGTAACCCGGGGTAATGGGTTGTACTTTGGATTTTTGCTGTGCGGACCCCCATCTGTACATAGTTTTTGTGGGGTTGGTTTTCTGGGGTGCTCTGGGTGGGGGTTTCATGCTATTGATTATAGTACTGGGTTCAGCAGTCTTGTTTGGGGATCCTTTTAGGATGGTTTGTTTGTTAATTCATTTCAGAGTCTGGGGTTGGGGGCATGTGGGGGGTTACAGGTTGATGTTTCAAGTAATTTTCGTTCGAGTCTGGGGTGTATTTGTAAGGCGGGTGGGTGGGATTTATGCGATGGGATTTCAAACTTCTTATAAGGGAGGTGCACCCTGCTGTAGTATGTTGGAGATATTTTCTCTGGCTATCCAATTGCAGCGAGATAATTTTAAAGTGGCTATGAGTACTGTTAAAATAGTATCCTGGAATGTGAGAGGGCTCAGGGATCGGGTTAAACATTTGCAGGTTTTCAATCATTGCTCCCTGCTCCACGTGGACATTCTGTGCCTGCAGGAAACACATTTAGGCCGAGATGAGGCCAAGCTGCTTTCTCGGTCTGGGTTCTCCCAAGTTTACCTTGCTGGGAGTTCTCACTTCAGTAAAGGGGTGGCGATTCTTGTTAAGAGACACGTTTTATTTACTAAGGATCTGGTCTGCTTGGACCCAGAGGAGAGATTCATTCTAGTTAAGGGTAATCTAAACGGAGTGAATATAGTTCTAGGTTCGGTATACGGACCGGTAGGAGGTAATCCTGAATTCTTCAAGAAGTTAACAGATAAGTTGGCTAGTTTTTTGCCAACTCAATATGTGTTAGGGGGGACTGGAATGTGCCTTTCCCCTCGTCGTTGGATAGAGAGCCCCTGGACAGGCGGGCACCTTCTTCGGCCCAGAAAGCTCTCTGTGAAATGGTCTCAATGCTAGGCCTAGGTGATCCATGGCGTATTGCCAATCCTTCTTGTCGGGCCTTTTCCTTTCAATCCCAGTCACATGGTACTAAATCGAGACTAGATATGATATTAGTTAGTTTATCCTCTCTCCCGAGTGTGTCTTTATCTGGTATAGAGCCGATTATTGTGTCAGATCATGCTTTGGTTTGGTTACATCTCTCTTCAAGCCCTGATTATTCTCGTGACTCCATGTGGAGACTAAATACTCAACTATTAAAGGATCGGCACTGTGTTTCGGAGATCAGCTCCAGAATATCGCTTTTCTTGGCCGACAATATGGATTCCACCCCTAGAGTGGATATGATATGGGGAGCATTAAAATGTTATCTTAGGGGTGACCTTATTAAGATGGCTTCCCTTAGGAAGAAAACCCGGTTGGCTAGGTCGTTAGAGTTGGTGGGTAGGATAAGGGAGTTAGAAGGTAGATATTCATCAACTTCTTCGGTTTCAGACCTTAAAGAACTCCTTTCAGTTAAGAATGAATACTCGGACCTTCTGAAAGAAAAGATAGAGTATTGTCTATTAAACTCAGGCTAAAGTACATTGATCTCGGTGAGAAATCCGGTGAGATTATTGGCCCTCTGCGTGCAGCTTGAAGGCTCAAGGCTTATTCCCTCTTTGGTTTCCTCATCCGGAAGTACTGTTTCCTGCCCAGAGAGATTGCTCAGGTCTTTAGGAATACTATTCCAATCTTTACAGTCCTCCTCCGACATCTCCCACGAGGGCAGAGGTCAGCAATTATATTAGAGGTATTGGTGTCCAGTATATTGGAGTCCCAACAAGGAGCTTATTGGCTCCTATCTCAACCAAAGAGATCCAGAGCACTATTGCCTCTCTGACTCGGACAAAGCACCGGGCCCAGATGGGTTCCCAGCAATTTTTACAAAGTTTTGCTAATTTAGTTCCTATCTTGCTTAAGCTATATAATTACTTCCTAGTTGCAGTGGAACTTGATCCGGCTTTGTTGAGGCCATCATAGTTTTAATTCCTAAAGTGGATAAGGAACCTTCTGATCTGGCTAGCTACCGTCCCATTTCTCTTCAGAACTATGATGTTAAGATACTAGCCAAAATACTTGCTGAGAGGATTAAAAAGATCTGGGCGGAGCTTTTGAGCCCTGAACAGGCAGGTTTTGTCTCCGGGAGATCAGCAGCTGACCATCTGAGGACCCTTTCGCATATCTCGCAATACGCCCGGTCTGCTTCAGATCCGGTTGTATTAGTCTCTTTAGATGCTGGGAAAGCATTTGATCGGGTCGATTGGTCCTTTTTGTGGACGGTCATGGAGGAAATGGGCTTCCCGACTCCCTTTCTGAATCTGATACGGGTGTTCTATAGGTGCCCCTCTGCAAAAATCTATTGCAATGGGGTATTATCCCCCTCTTTCAGTCTTCTTGCTGGCACTAGGCAGGGTTGCCCCCTTTCTCCTTTATTATTTAATTTATACTTGGAGCCTCTATTGATTAGTCTTAAGTCTTCCCCTCGGGTAAAAGGGATCAGATTCCATAATCGGGAGCTAGTTCTCTCTGCGTATGCAGATGATGTCCTCTTACATCTGTCAGACCCAGTAGCATCATTAGATGCAGCCTTGGACATTATTAAACTGTTTAGCTCCTTTTCTGGCTATAAGTTAAACATTTCGAAATGTGAGATCTTTCCCTTAAATAACTATACTTTTAAGAGATGTTTTTCTTCCTTTGGTATGAGGTGGGCTTCCAAGTCAATTAAGTACCTGGGGATCTACTTCTCTACTGACCCGCTATTGCTCAAAAAACTAAATTTAATTAAGATTAGAGACTCGATTACTCAAGACTTGCAGCGTTGGGCATCCCTTCCTATTTCCTTATGGGGCAGAATTAATATCATCAAGATGAATGTTCTTCCCGGATTTTTACCCAGTGAACCTTACCAACCTCTGGCTCCCTCTTTCCTTTTTTCAGCAGCTTCATAGTTTGTTTTCCACTTTCATCTGGAGAGGGAAAGGGGTGCGGTGTTCATATGGCTCTCTATCACTTCCCAAAGAAAGAGGAGGCCTAAGACTTCCGAACTTTCAACTATATTATTGGGCAACCCACCTGTCCAAGTCGGGAAGGTGGTTCTCTGTGGAGCCTGAAAGCCTGTCCCCAATTTGGCTTCAGTTAGAATCGGCTTTTCTCTCCGAGCTTAGATTTGACATATCCACTCTTCCTTATCTTACCCTGAAAATCCTCTCACAATTGATCTCGGATGATACGGTGGTAGTTTCTCTTAAAGTGTGGGCCCAGTGTCTCAGGTTTTTCCGGATCTCTAACCTTACGGACTTAGGGCAGCTGATTTTTCTCAACCCCAATATTACTTTAGGGGGCTCTTGGTTAGGAACAAACTGGCTCCCACAACTTAAAGACTCCAGGGTTGAGCATTTGTACGGCCAAGCTTCGCTTTTCACATCAAGTGATATTCTAACCAGATTTGATATCCCAAGCAGAGAGACTTTTAAGGTGTTCCAGCTCCAGCATCTGGTGAGTAGTAAGTTTGGAACGGTGTTTAAACAATCCACGGTTCATCCCTTCCTCTCCAACGTTATTATGTTGGCGTCCCGGCCCCACTCCACTTCGCAGATATACTCCTACCTCTTGACTTTTAACTCCGGGGAGGAGGTTGGTGGTCCCTCGGTCTGGACATATCTTCTTCCCGAGGATGTACCTTTGTGGAGAACCTATTAGCCTAATCTACACAGATATCACACGCAGGACAGGTTTCGTTTAGTTCAATATAACATTGTTAATAACCTATACTTCACTCCGGTCAAGCTTTTTCAGTGTAAGCTGACTCCTGCTCCAGTGTGCTTCAGGTGCTCGCAAGATGAGGGCACCCTGATTCATGTTTTTTGGGAGTGGATTAAGGTTGCCCCATTGTGGTCTTTGATTCGGGAGACCCTGGATCCCCTTCCGGGTCTGAGCAGATTTTTCTCTCCAGAAATTTGCATACTGGGTGACTTTTCTCTGATTGATAGTGTGGAGCATAGGTACCATATGGCCCTGATATCTATGGCAGTTAAAAAGTTGGTTTTAAGGCATTGGAAGGACCAGTTGGTCCTATCCTTCGCGGACTGGTTAAAGGAATTGATGTCATATCTCCAGTCCGAAAATTTGATTGCCAGTTATAAGAACCGTATGGACTTATTTTGTAAAAGATGGGGTAAGCTCCAGTCTCTTTGCTTACCTTAAGGATAAGTTTGACGACCTGATCCCTGGACCCTCATACTATATAGCATAGCAGTAGTTACCTTAGCATACCGTCTTATTGTGGTGTTAAGATATGTTCCCCTTATTATAACCTGGACGGTTGGTCTGAATATTAGACCGGTTGTTTAATAGGGGTGATATAAAGATTTCAGAAACTGTTAATTTATGATTTAGCGGGTGCACCTTGGGGGAGGGAGGGGTGAAGGTACATACTTTTGGCACATGGATTGACAGACAGATATTTTATGTTGTTTATTCTTGAATGTCCTTTTTTTTATTATATTGGTTGGGGGAGGGGGTTGGGGGGTTTGGTCTGATTTGGATTTACTGGTCTGTTCTTTGATCATTATGGTTTTTTGGTTGTATTACCTTTGAAACTAATAAATTTAAATTTCAAAAAAAAAAAAAGGTGTGAGAGATTTGAAAAAACTCTCAGAAAGTTGTGTAACATGCTGTTTCCCAAGTTCATGTGAAATGTATGGAAAAGTGGCAATGCTTCAAACTTAGTCAAGAAACTGGTTCAGTGGCTGTGAAGCTTTCAGCAAGCCATGAAACTCTCATTGAAAGAAACCGTGATTATCTTGCAAAGGTTTGTGACATTGTCAGGTTACTTTTGAAACTTGGTTTACCATTGTGAGGGCACGATGAGGGGAAAGAATCTAAATTGAAAGGAAGTTTCCTTGAGTTCTGTGATTTCTTTTCAAAATATGACAATTCTTTCAAGAAAATGCAGGACAGTTATTTTAACTACACAAGTCCTGACTTTCAGAATGAAGTACTGCAGATTTGTGCAGAATTGGTTTGCAAAGAAATTGTAGGGGCAGTGAGTAAGACTGGGTTTTTTACTGTACTTGCAGATGAGGCCAGGTCATTTAAGACAGAGCAGCTTTCTTTTTGCATCAGTTATGCAGAAAACCTAGATGTTAAAGAGAGGTTCTGGTGCTTCATCAATTGCTCAGCTTCCAGAAATGCAATGGCATTTACAATGCTATAAAGGAAGCTTTAGACACAACTAGATTGCAGAATCGGCCAATAGTTGCACAGTCTTATGATGGTGCATCCGTAATGTCAGGACATGTTACAGGAGTTCAGCAGCAGCTGAAAGACGACTATCCATTAGCAATGTATGTACATTGTATGTCACACAAGCTCAACCTTGCCCTTGTAGACTGCTGTAAAGTCAATCGTAATGCTGTGGTTTTTTTCCATGTAATTGAGAAACTGTATTCAGTTTTTGCTGAGCCAACCAATCATCAAGTGTTTCTTGATATGCAAAAAGCTTTGGGTCTAAAGCAGTGAGAGACAGTGCAGTTGAATGATACACGGTGGGCATGCAAGTGGAGAAGTGTGTTTACGGTACAAATGCAATACACTGCCATCATGCAGTGCCTTAAATAACTTGGTGAACAGGGAGAAACGCGGTCTGTGGAAGCTACTGATCTCTATCAGAATATGAGTGGTGTGCAGTTTATTGCTTGCTTAATTATCTTACAAGATATTCTGAAAGTAGTTTATATCGCTCACAGAGGACTTCAGTGCAGTGATATCACGCTTGCAAAAGCTTCTTGCATAATAGAAAACATGAACGTGTACTTTACAAAATGCAGAACTGAAGACGGCTGGAATAAAATGTTGAAAGAAATTACAGAATTCTGCAAAGAGCATAAGATTGCAGTGCCAGATGAAGATACAGAGCAAGGGGCAGGCGAAGCTCCAAAAAGAAGGGTTGTAAAAACCTCAGCACGTCTTAAAGACTTCCTTGTACCAATCACTTTGGGTCAAAGAGAGGGTGCACAACAAGAAACTGCAGCTGCAAGTACAAGCGAACCTGAAAAATCCCGGTGGCATCACCAGTTTTATTTACCTGTTTTGGATGCCATTATTGGTGCGTTAGGGAGGAGCTTCTCAAAAGAATCTATGGAAATTGCTGCAAGCTGTGATTCAGTGTTAAAGTGCAACAAAAATGGCATTCAGCCACTCTTGCAGCGGTATGCAGACCTACTAAACATAAATCCTCATCTTGCAGCTGCAGAAATGGAAATTTTTGCCAGTACTGAATCTCCTATTACTTTCCGGAGGCTTGAAAAAGAAATATCTCAAACCATTTACCCAAACTATTACAAACTATTTCAGTTAGCTCTCACTTTGCCTGTCGGGACAGCCACATCTGAACGAAGCTTTTCTGCAATGAGACAGATTAGAAACTGGTTTTATTCAACCATGGGAGAAGAAAGATTTTCTTCAGTGGCCCTCCTTCACACAGAAGCTGATTTGACTGCAAAGCTAGTCCCAGAGAACATGGTAGACGTTTATGCTAACTGAAGGGAAAGGAGAATGCAAGTACATTAAAGTATTTCTGTATTAACTTAACACAATGTATGTATCTGATAAACCACCAGTGAGAATAATACAGTCACGTGCAATCTGTTCAGCCCCACCCCTGCTCCCACCCCAGCCCCACCTCCTGCCCCCCAAATGTCAAAGGCAACCACGCCCATGGTGTGTGGTGCCTGGTTGAGCCACTTCTGTGGTGGAGTGGCTAAAGCACTGGCACACAGCAGGTTGGAGACGTGGGACTATGATTCATTTCACCCCAGGGTCTCCTGGTGTTGCAGCTTTTTTTTTATGTTAAAAAAAAAATATTTCCCCCCTCCCAAGTTTCTCCCCATCCCCGAAGTCCACACTCCCTTGGAGATGATTATTTTAAGTCTGGGGGGTCTGAGGGGTGACGCCCCTCACAAAACAGAAAATGTCCCTTTATTTTCTATGGTGTTCCATTGTTTTGGTATGGTCAGTGTTTTACCCGATTTCAGACAACACTGTTTTGCTTGTGGCATTTATTGTCACGCTGTTATTGTGAGTGACGTTATGACCCCGTGCCAAACTTTCAAGTACTGTACCTCACAGGTATAAATAAGGTTCAAGAAGGAAACATTTTTCAGAAAAAAAGATGTTCAAGGACAAGGAGTTATGCTATGAAGCTGGAGGGAGGAAGACTTGGGGGAGATGTGAGAAAGTACTTCTTCATAGAGAGGGTGGTGGATGCCGGGAACAGCCTCCCAGCAGAACTGGTGGGGACAAAAACTGTAATGGGGTTCAAAAAAGCATGGGATAGGCAGTAGAGAACCTTAGTGATAAGATGGGGGGGATACATCGGAGGTCAAGTAGGGTCTGCTGTGATACAGTAAGTAGTGAAAAAGCAGGCTGACTAGATGTGCCAAGTGGTCCTTATCTGCCATCAAATTCTATGTTTCTGTGTTTCTATGAGAGATGCAGATTCCTAACAAAATTAAAAATTTAATTATCATAGTTTATCATAATTAATGGTGTTTTATGTGGCTTTATGTTGTGACAAGAGGATTGAGTTTACAGGAAACCTAATTTCCACTAAATTATAAAGTGCCTGGTTATTATTTGAGAATACAGTTTTCTTTTTTCATTTCTCTGTAGTATCTGATTCTGCTCCTTTCAGACACCTTTCTAATTCTTCTCTCCCCTATTCGTATCTTTAACTACTCTCTCTACCCCTGTGCATTTCTTCTGCCCTCCTCTCAGGGTTAATCCTGTACTAGATCATAATCTGTTCTTGGGATTGGAAACCCTACCCCCCATCTATGCTAACCTATCTCCTAGTGGCCTTCATTCTATCATTGCCTTTGTTCTACTTTTCCTTCTAACTCCACCCCTTCTCCAGCTAAATTGCCATCTTTTGTTAAGGTGCCATACCCCCACCCCCCGCTGATGGTCTGCCACCAGCCACCTGCCCCCTCGTCTCTAAAAGTCTATAATAACCCTCTCATTTCCTTCCTTCCACCCAGGGACCCTGCACCTGAAGCGGCACCTTCATTCTGAGTGGCCGCTGTCTGGGCAACCACCAGCTGCCGCCGCCTGATCACAGCTTCACTCCCTGACCGTCGCCACGGTCCCGAAACCCGGATCCACAACTCAGGTACTGCCACTCACAGAAAATTTGGAGTCAAGGCCTCTGATTGGTGCGGCGAACTGCAGGCAGCTTCTCATTGGCCTGCACACCTGACCAAGCCTCCCCTGATTGGCGCGCATTTCCGCATTGACTTTACAGAGGTTTTAGGTAACATATACCCAGTGTACTGCTATGCTCTGCAATGCACTGAACCCTTTCTGGATTTTTCGCCCGCCCCCACCACCCACTCCGAGACCTCCTATTAAATACAGTAATAGCCCCACCTACATTGGCCAGCCTTAACCTTATTGGTACATTACTGTTAACTGAGCATATCCCGGGAAACCTCTGCCCTCCTTCGGATACCCTTAAGTCCTTTACTATCTAGTGCTGACTATCTGCAATAGCTCCATATTACAGCTTCCCTCCACTACTCTCAGTACATTCCCTTCCTCTAACCCTCCATTCACAGAAAGATATAGTATCAGCATTAACTACTATTCTCACTGACCCGTTGCTACAGCTATCTGCACCTGCCTGCACTTCCCCTTTCCCTATTTAAAGCCCTGATTACTGTAAGTTTACCTATCCTCAGTACATTGACCTAGCAGCCGCTAGGACCCTATCCTAGATAACTGGCACTATACCCATTGTTTAGTCAGCAGAGGAACAGGAATCTGAGTATTTGCGTTACTGCATTCTCATTCTTATATGGGGAATAAATTGGCTCTAACGTGCCACACAGCAGCCGTTACTATCAAAATTATGGCGTACCTCTTTCCTTAATATCCTGATATTAATAAGCAACATATCCGTTGTATCTTTTGAAAAGTTTGGCCTTAGTTCAGCTAGGGAGATTACCATCCTCTCCGATGCTACCCCCGGCCACTGTACCTCCACCCATGTAGTTCACCTTCCTCCCGTCACCCACTTTTGTTGCTTCTCCCCCCTCTACTTCTCACTTCCCTCACCTATGTCAATTAGAGCACTGACGCTTATCACTATCAACTGGCGTTTCAACATATCCCTCTCTATCACTAAACTGTTATGTTGGCCAACAAACAGTGGGCACTCCTTAAGGAAAAAAGAGCTCGTAACCTATACAAGTGTCCTAAAGAAACTACTGCTACTGATACTTCTATGCTCAGGTAACATCGAGCTAAATCCGGGCCCTCCACTAACTCTTACTTCGCCCACGAAATTTGCTGCTGCACCCAGACTTAAAATGATGCTAATCAATATTTTAAGTCTGACTAAGAAATTTGATCAGCTGCAAACTTGGGCCTCCCATACAGATCTGGATTTAATCATTATTACTGAGACATGGCTCAAAAAGAACATTACTGACCAACAAGTCTCCCTCCTGGGCTACAATCTATATAGGGCAGATCGAGGGTCTGGGGGGTGGATTAGCTGTCTATACTAAATCTAAATTTTCAGTCAGCAACATTCTTTGTAATTCAAAATCAAAAGACTGAGATTGTATCCCTGAAGCTCCACCTTTCGTCCACGGATTGTATTACAGTCATTGGTGGTTATAGGCCCCCTTCGGGTAGCACTGATATCCTAGATATCCTTAAATCTCTCATCACCTCAGCCAATACGGAAACAATAATTCTCGGGGGGATTTCAATATGGACTGGCTTACCCCAAAATCGCTTAGCCTAAAATCCTTCTGTGATGAACATGGGCTTGGCCAGCTAGTTAGTGAACCCACTAGGATTAATACTTCAAATATTGCCAAAAGTTCACTACTAGATGTTATTTTAACCATGCATCCCCATAAAATCTCTCATTCTGTGGTCTTCCATAATGACATGAGTGATCATGGGGTCGTTGCTTGCATAAGATCACAAACAAAAGCGCGACAACAGCCTAAGCTTATATCCATACGGTCCTATCGGAAGTTCAATGCTTCTCATTTTTTGGCTGACTTAGGCATGATTCATTGGCAAGATCTCTATCTGGCTAAATCCGACGACGAGGCTGTAACTATACTTAATGCCAACCTCAATGCCCTTGCCAACAAGCATGCGCCCCTTTGTTAAGATTAGAATGCACAGCACCTCAAACCCTTGGTTTACCTCTGACCTCAAGTCTGCACTCATTAACCAGGACAGAATCTGGGCTCATGCTAGAAGAACTAAGAGTCCGGCTGACTGGCAAGCCTTTAGAACTGCCAGGAACACCTGTGTTAAAAGCATTTGCACTGCAAAAGCAGGCTATTATGTTTCCACCTTGGAATAAGCAAATGGGAATCCCTATAAAATCTGGAGGACAATTAAGTCTATTGAAGGACGTCCTACTGCTCCCTCCATTCCAACTAAGATCCACAGCAATGGGAGGGTGGTGGAAAATAAGCATCAAATCTTCAAAGAACTTAACTCCCACTTTGCCACTGCAGGATTAGCCTTCAACTCTTCACCGTATGCATGCAGTCACACCCATCAAACTAACCTTCTTACTACCCCCCAACCATAACTTGTCCCTTTCAGCCCCTCGCATTTAACCCTCTTACTATCCCCCCAACCATAACTTGTCCCTTTCAGCTCTTCCCATTTAATTACAAAGAAGTTTAAAACTTGCTCATCAACCTAGACACCAAGAAAAGTGCCGGTGACGATGGTCTTGAACCTTTTTCCCTAAAATTAGGCTACTTACATCTCACTGCCCCCATTCTCCATATACTCAATCTCTCTATTAACACAGCCACAGTTCCCTCTAGCTGGAAATCCACCAATATCCTTCCTCTATTTAAATCAGGGGACCCATGGGACCTAAACAATTATAGGCCTATCTCAATCCTTCCCATTTTTCCAAAGTCCTTGAGAAACTGATTCATACTCAATTAAAATACCATTTCGAAACATCCTCACTTCTTAATCCTGCGCAATCTGGCTTTGGCACCAAACATAGCACTATCTCTGCATTGGCAAAAGTCACCAACAATTGGGTATCTGCTATGGACTCTAATAAGATCACTGGTGCAGTATTCCTTGACCTCAGTAAAGCGTTTGATACCGTCGATCATAAACTACTAGTTTCTAGCCTTACTAAACTAGGTGACACTCCCTCCACTGCCCAGTGGTTCACCAGCTATCTCTCAGGAAGGACACAGAAAATCAAAGCAGATGGCCTATTCTCAGCATCCCAGCCAATTACTAGGGGAGTCCCGCAAGGCTCCATCCTAGGCCCTATCCTATTCTCCCTGTATATAAATGATCTGGATGTACATATAACCAATTCCAAGCTACCCTTCTTTGTAGATGACACAGTTCTGTATGCCTCTGGCAGATCAGTGCCGGAGTTTAGGGATGTGCTTCAAGCTGACTTTGCTCAACTTGAACGTAATCTTATTAATGTTAAACTCCTTTTCAATGCCAAAAAACCAAAGCAATGCTCTTCACTCTTAATACCACCACGTCTGCCCGCCCCTTGACTTACCCAAAAACTTTATCGTCACATCCTTAGGTGAACCATTGGAAGTCACCTCCAAATTTAAGTATCTTGGCCTTTGGGTCAACAATAAGCTCTCCTTTAACGACCACATTGACGACCTTTCCAGAAGACTAAAAATCAGATTAGGCTTTTTCTTCTGAAACAGGGCCCTCTTTCTGACAGAGACCAGAACTAGGCTGGTCCAAGCCACATTCCTTCCTCTACTTGACTATGGGGACCTAATTTACATGTCAGCTGCAACCTCAAGCCTAAATAAATTGGATGTCCTTTACCATCGTGCTCTACGGTTCATTACAAACTCTCCATATCGAACCCATCATTGTGATCTGAATGCTGCCTTAGGCTGGATGTCACTTGCCTCTCGATGCCTGATGCATGCTGGTGTATGGTGAATCTCCTGCAATGTGTACTCACTCAGGAAATCTGATTATATTTCCCTTGATGTGCCTAGAACTCGCACTACCTTTTGCAATATTTCCCTTGATGTGCCTAGAATTCGCACTACCTTTGGCAAACGGGCAATATCATATGTTCTCCCATCCAGTTGGAATCAGCTTCAAGCCACTCTGAAACTATCTAGTACTGTCTCCTTTAGCTTCTATAAAAAGCTAACTGCATCAAAATTTAGAGCTAAATGTAACTGCTTTTAAGACTCTTCCTTTATTTATATGTCTCTCTATGCCCTTCCTATGTACTGGTATCTGCCATGATCCTATTGAGCCATATCTTACCTCCCTTACTCCGTTCTTTCCCTTTTCTACTCCCTTTTCTATTTACTTGGCTGCTTTATTACTCTCCCTGGTTTGAATCTAACCATTGAGTACTAATGTTCACAAGAAAATGTAGTTTACATCTGCTGTGTTATGCCCTAAGTTGAGCAGGTTGTACCGTATGAACGTAAAATTGTATTTTATATTTTCCAATCTACTGTGATGATCTTTTTTGTACCCTATGTATTGATGTCCTTGTCTGTATATATGTACCAGGATCTCCTTGTGAATGAGTTTGCTCAATGGAGTTTTCCTGTAATAAACTTGAACTTGAACTATACTTTTACTGGTAATAAATATTTTTTGATAAATATACTTATTACCAGTAAAAAGTTAATTAGTAGTAGTTCAGACATTATTTTGGACAGAATGTGTTGCACATTTGGGATCACTAAATTTTCATCAAGCCCTTTTGTCTTCTTTTCATTTAGCACAAGATTCCCTTGCAAAACTGTGTTTAATGAAAACACATCTAATTTGAAAGTCTGCAGTGACACTACAGCTCTTGCAAGCCAGATCAAATCATTCATAAAGAAAGACAAAAGTAGTGTCCTTAATACTGAGTCTTATGGTGCAGCTGTTCTTTTAGATGATGTATTCGATCTCAAACTTCTCTTGCCACAACTATTTAAGTTAAACCTGTTAAACCTGAGCAGGGTATCTTTGTACTTAATGAGAAGTTTACATGCTTCCTGAACAAGCATTTCAACTAGCCACTGGGGGGTGCTGTCGGGAGCAGGGGGATTCAGGCAGCCGACCCTCACAGGTTAGGTCACACATCAAGCAATACCAGGATGTCAACCCTTGGGCAGATACACAGGTACCGCTGAGGACATAATGATATCACCACTAATAAAAGGGCCTGGACCACAAGCAACCAGTAAGGTAATAAAAAGAAAGCACCACATAGAACACTCCAGGAAAAGTAGGATGAAGCAAGGGACTAAACACAAGGAGTGAACAAAAAGATGCTGCATTTCATGGAAGGTCATGCACACAAATGCCTGCAGTCTGGGGAACATGATCCCAGACCTGTTGGCTGCAATGACAGAGGCTGATCTGGACATACAGTAGTGGCGATAACTGAAACATGTTACACCAGCAAAAACAGCTGGGACATAAGTGTACCAGGGTATGCCCTGTTCAGAAAAAACAGGGAGGGTAAAAGGGAAGGAGGGATTGCCCTCTACTTCAAAGAGAGCATAAAGGTGCCTGAAATTCAAAACAGGCATGAGCAAACAGAGGAAGTTTGGGTCACAATTGAACCAGGCAATGGAACAGCTATTCACACAGGGGTCATTTACAGACCCATGGCTCAGGCTGAGGAAACAGACAAGCAGCTGCTTGAAGACATGCATGAAATGACAGCAAAGGGGGAGGTACTGCTAATGGCAGAATTTAACATGCCGGAGGTAGACTGTTCCATCCCAGCAGGGTCCTCAGCTAGGACACAGGACTTCATGGACTCCCTTGAGTGGACTGGCCTTAGGCAACTTGTTCATGAACCTACCAGGGACCAGGCAATCCTGGATCTGGTGCTGACCAATGGGGACAGGGTAGTAGATCTTGGGGTGGAAAGTCAGTTAGGGTTCAGATACCACACTATGGTGTGGTTCAAAGTGGACACGGGGATCCAGTCAACCTATACAAAGGCAAGAGTCTTAGACTTTAGAAGGGTGGACTTTAGCAGTATGGAACTACAGCTACAGGAAACCCTGGAAAAGATGGGGATAGGTGGGGACATTGAGGAGAAATGGGCACACATCAAGGAGGTTATAGCAGAGGTAACAAAATAATGCATTAGTCAATAGCCAAGAGTAAAAGGAGAAGCAAACCACTGTGGTTCTCAAGGAGGGTGGCAAAAAAAGTAAGAGCCAAGAGGCTAGCCTTCAGAAAGTATAAGTAGATATAAAGGGATGAGGACAAGAAAGTGTACCAGAAGTGTCTGAGAGAGGCAGGAAAGGCAGTGAGGAGCACTAAAGCACAAACAGAGGCGAGAATAGCTCAATCAGTTAAAAAAGGAGATAAGACGTTCTTCAGGTACATTAGCAAGCGAAGGAAGGCAAAAGGTGGAGTAGCAAAGCTTAGAGGGATTGGGGGGGAGATAGTGGAGGGATATTTCTGTTCAAGTCTTCACTGTGGAAGCGGATGGCCAGGGCATGGAGCTGGACTTCAAAGGAGCGAATGATAAGGAGGTAAACACCAGTCCATTCACAGAGGAGAGGGTCCTAGAAAAACTGGCGAAGCTAAATCATCATAGAATCCTAAAAGGCATACGAGTTCTAGAGGCAGACCTATTTTGAACTTGCCACCAAAAATTACTAGTGGAAATGGTATTTCTGATTTCCCATATGATTATCTAATCTGGTTTTAAAAATTAACATTGTTTCACTCATCACAATTTCGAATGGCAGATTATTCCAAGTACTGGCTATTCTCTGTGAAAACCAGGAATTTCACTTTCCAGTCTTGTTGGTATCTGCTTTTATTTTGTATTTGTAAGATCTTGTATTGCTAGTATTTGTTTGTTTAGTTAAACTAATTGTTTCAAGCAAGGCATCATTGTGCATTGCTTCGTAGGTCAGACATAAGTCTCCTCTTAATTGCCTATAATTCGTGGAATATAATTCTAGGTTAAGTCCTGATTAATAAAGTACAATATGTTATTCTTGGAATTTGTTATCACCCTCCTAATACTTGTCCAGAGTACCTACACAACATTGTCCATGAAAGAGAAACTGCTTGTACTTTGGGTGATATAGTGTTGATGGGTCATTTTAATATCAGTGATACTGATTTGGTGAACCTAACTGCCACATTAGGTTTGGGGAAAATCTTATTAGATATTAGTGAACAATGTAATCTTACACAATGTATAAAAACACCTACTAGAGGGAATAATATCTTGGATCTGGTTTTCTGTAACAAAAATCTGACTGTAAAAAATGTTATGATCTGTTCACCCATAGGCAACAGTGGCCATAAAGCTGTTAGTTTTATATTGGAACAATCAATAACTATTGCTTATACCTCAACTAAAATCTATTTATATGAAAAAGCTAGTATGTTGGCTCATTTAAACAATATCAGTTGGCAGGACATTCTCTCTGCATCTGATATTAGTGGATATTTCTTTGCATTTAATTATGCCATCTGCAAATTATGGGATAATCACTTTCCATTCAGAATTAAAAAAACAAGTGGTCATCACTATCTCAAGTGGATGAACACATCTATTAAAAAACTAATCAAACAGGGGTCACGTGATGAGCTCGCTTGGGTAGGACACATACCGCGCTTCTCCAAGGCCCACAGCATTTAAAATATGCAGTTAAGTTCCCCACACTGGTCGTCGCTTCTGCAGAGGGTTTTTTTTTAGA
The DNA here is from genome assembly GCA_016271365.2 of Neoceratodus forsteri. Taxonomy (NCBI): domain Eukaryota; kingdom Metazoa; phylum Chordata; order Ceratodontiformes; family Ceratodontidae; genus Neoceratodus; species Neoceratodus forsteri. The sequence continues at coordinate 804,331,295 of CM028137.1, forward strand.
GTGGCTGACATTGTTTGTTCCCCTCCTATCGTGCTGTGTTGAGATCGCGGCGGTTTAGTTGGTGGCGAAGAGTGTGTTTCGCGGAGGTCGCCTGTGTAGGCCTGGCCCGAGGCTAAATTAAATATGGAACCTGAGCAGGTGGAACCGCTAGCGGGGCGAGCCCCAGCAACAAAACAGCCTAAGCCCCAGTCACCTACCAACTTGGAGCAAGGAGAGGATTTGCCTACAGAGGGAGGCTCAGGTGTACACCCTGATGATATAAAAGAAATTAAGTTTCTCCTGCAAGGCCTGGTGGTTGATTTTGTGGAGGTAAAACCAGCCCTTCTCTCTCTGGCTCAAAGAATGAGCGATGCAGAGGTTTGAATCTCCTCACAGGAGAGGAAAGTCTCGATAGTGGAACAGGAGATGGGGGCTATCTGGAAAAAAATTAAGAAATTAGAAGAAAGGCTGGAAGATCAGGAAGCTAGAAACCGGAGGAACAACCTTATTTTGGCAGGGCTTCCTGAAAGGGCCGAAGGCCCAGACTGCGTCTCCTTTATCCAGGAGTTGTTGTTGAAAATGCTAGGCCCCTCGCCTTTTGGTGAAGGGTATAATTTGGAAAGGGCCCATCGAGCTCTTCGGGAGATCCCACCACCGGGGGCCAGACCTCGAGTTATAATTATGAAGTTTCTTAACTACAAGGAGAAAACCCATGTCCTTCTGGCTGCAAAGCGGAAAAAACCTCTACAATGGAGCAGACACTCTTTGTGGTTCTTTCAAGATCTAATACGGGGTTCGTGAAAAGCAAAAGGAATACAACGACATCAAGAAAAGCTTTATTTGGCAGGAATAAAGTTTTGGCTTCTATACCCTGCTACTCTCATGGTGCGATTGCAATCTGGAGAAAAGAAATACCTGACGGCCAGAGATGCGTTGGAGGGGTTGAAAATGGACCTTCCGGAAATATTTAAATCTGTAACCTGAATGTGTTCTCACTGGAGGACTAGACCTTATAAAAGGAATTTCGAGGATGATTGGGGCTCTCATTATCACTGAGACTGTTAATTTAGGCTTTAGACGGCTTGAGACATTTATTTTAAGGACTCGGACTTAATTCAGTTATGGGAGCGGGTAACATTAACTAAATGCATGTTTCTCTCATAGGTTCTAGGTCAATGGGTTGGTCCTTCGCCTCACGGCCTTTTAAGGATGGGACTATAAATGTTGTTGGGGGGTTCTTCGCCCTTTGGTTTATGAGTCAAAGGCCAATGGGCCGTTTGGTTTTTGTTTGGGGTGAAATGTTATTCTGGGGGATAACAAAATGGGCTCAGGGGTTTGAACGTAGTGCCCACTATAAATGGGCAATATAGTTGAGTGTTAGAATTCTCAGAAGAGAGCATAGCCAGTAGACTTTCATGAATGGCGTAGGGGGTGAGGATGTTTAACTAATGATTTGCCAGGGTTCCCCCTTCACGTATTTGGGGGATTTAAGCGTTACTACTCTCATATGGGTAGGGACTGACTTGGCTGGTTTAAAGAGGATTTAAGGGCCAGTTCTGGGGCAAGGTGGGTTCGATTGGGACTGAGGGGGAGCAAGGAAACGGGTTTATCCATGACTCAATTGGAAATAGTGGTACGGTCTAGGGACCGGGGTTGGGGGTGGGTCCTGGGGAGGAAGGAGAGAGAGTACACTGAAGGGGAGTTATGGGGAACAGATCCCGGGTTGGTTTTGCCCTAGGATCCTGTTTAAATTCTGGTTAGGTGGATGGCGGGTTACAAGATAATTTCCTGGAATGTTAAAGGTCTGAGGGGACGTCAAAAAAGATTGACTATCCTACGACATATTGAGCAGCGGGGGGCTAACATTGTGGCACTTCAAGAGATGCATCTATTACCTGATGAGATAGGTACTCTTAGGAGGCGTTGGGTGGGCCAGGTTTTTGGAGGGGGTAAAGAGAGAGCTTCGGGGGGGGGTGGCGATTTTAATTAATAAATCTTGCCCCTTTGAGGTGTCCCACATTTTGACAAGACAGGACGGTAGGGGAATTTATATTATGGGCTCCATTTATGGAAAGGGAGTAGTGGTTGCCTCCATTTATGGTCTAACACCTCCAGATCCTGATTTTTTCGCATCACTTGAAGAGAATATTGCTACATTTCCCTCACTCTCTCTTATAATGGCCGGGGACTGGAACCTGTATTTGGATAACAGGGAGGATAGGATACCACCATATAATGGCCCGATGTCTAAAGCCCAACGTGCTCTAGCCAAGTTTCAGGAGTCAGCATGTTTAATGGACCCATTCAGGCTTTTTCCCAATAAGGGCCCTAGAATGACTTTTTATTCGGCCGCTCATAAGAGCCACTCTAGGATAGATTTTTTTCTAATAAATAGGAAGCTCTGGGGGAGATTAGAGCAGTCATGACTGAGGGTAGAACTCTTTCAGATCACTCGCTTATTCAATTGTGTTGGGAGCCTAAAACCTTGTTGCCTAGACCTTATAGGTGGAGACTTCATGATTGGTTACTCTCAGATAAGAAGGGATGAACTAGAAAGGGCCCTACAGGAAATTATTAGGGTGCAACTTCCACATTGATTGACAGGAGGTTAGCTTGGCCCACTTGTAAGTTTCTGTACTCTATGGCAGCTAAAACTTTAGCAGCCAAGAAGAAGCTAGCTAGGAAAGCCCAAGAGGAGTTTTTAGAGGGGGCAATAATTTCCTTGTCGCAACAGGAGGGGTCTTCGGAAGATGTGGACTTGGAACTTAAAAGTTTAAGGAGGGAACTCTCAGAGATCTGGTATGGGAAGACTGAATTTTGGTTAAATAAGATTAGGGCGAAATTTCTCCTACAGGGTGATGTCCCGGGACGTCTACTGGCAGCTAGAATTAAAGAATGGGAGGCCAGTGGGACAGTCCCTCAATTTTCATGAGGGAGGTTGTGACAGACCCTCAAGAAATGGCAGAAGCCTTCGCTTCATTTTTCAAAGGAATCTATCAAGGTGGCGATTCCGGGGTGAGGAAGAGGTCAAGATCTATTTAGAGGGTTCAGTTACCTACATTAGACCCTGCTCTAGCTAGTGGACTAGATGCCCCATTAAGCCTCAGAAATTATCGAGGTGGTTCCCTGCCTCCAGGCAAATCACCAGGGCTTGCTGGTCTTACGCTAAGTTCTATCAAACCCATATTCAGACTATACTCCCTATACTTAAGGATTTTTTCTTACAATTATGAGGATGGGATTTACCATTCTCCCTTGTATCAGGCATTTGTTCACTTATTCCCAAACCAGATAAGTCTAGGAATGAAATGGGAAACTACAGGCTGATAGCCTTAATCAATCAGGATATTAAGATCCTTACCAAGATTCTGGCGAACAGGATCATGACAGTGGCCCCAAGCCTGATAAGTCGGGAACAAGTTGGTTTTATGCCAGAGAGAGGAGCAAAAGATGTGATTAGGAAATTGCACCATATACTTAATTATGCCACTGACTCTTGGTCTCCATTAGCCCTGATCTCTATTGATGCTGAAAAAAAGCATTTGATAGAGTCTCGCACTTATTTTTTTTTGCAACAATGGAGAAAATGGGGTTCCCTGAGGGACTTATTAGAGGCATTAAGAACCTTTATGCGGCACCCACAGCTAGAATTTTATGTAATGGCTATTTATCAAGGGAATTTCAACTTAAAAATGGAACTCGGCAAGGGTGTCCCCTCTCGCCGATTCTTTTTAACATTTATTTAGAGCCTCTATTAAGATCTATTAACAGAGAGGTAAGGGTTCAAGGGATAGAAATTGGAGGATTAGAGTTAAAGTTTTCAGTCTTTGCGGACGATATACTGCTTCATTTAAGAGACCCAGTAAATAGTTTTGAGGCTGTTAGAGAACTAATAGAATGGTTTTCTGCGGTCTCAAATTACAAACTCAATCTTACTAAGACACAAATTCTTCCCCTGACCCCACATGTCTTTAAAGCAGACTTCTCTCCCCCTGGGGATACAGTGGAACAAGGATAAGTTAAAATACTTAGGAATTTGGATCACATCGAATCAAGAAACTGGAGCTGAGGCTAACATGGGGGGAACTATCTCAGAAATTTCAGGGGACATATTAAGATGGAACAAACTACCTCTGAATTTCACGGCACGGTTAGGTATCATTAAAATGAACGTTCTTCCTAGATTGTTATATCCAGTTTATTTAGCCCCTTACACTATCCCCGTTAGGTGGTTCAATTCAATTAAGAAACTGATATTAGATTTTCTGTGGAATGGTAAACCTTCTAGGACAAAGTATGGGGTATTAGTTAAACCATATGAGAAGGGAGGAGTCAGACTACCTGATCTCCAGGCTTACTATGTGGCAGGCCAGTTGGACTTGGTAGCCCAATGGGCAATAACTTCGGGCGAGGGCTATGTACCCGCCTGGCTACAAATTGAGAGGAGTCTACTAAAGAAAATGGGATATTCTCCTGAGTCGTTATTGTATGCTGGGCCTTTAAAAAAAAGATTGGGTAAATTGGGGTTGGGGAACCCAATCTGGAAATCCTTAAAGGCTTGGTGGTCTTTTCTCACTCCATCACAGAAAAGATGCCAATTAAAGGCCAGGGATCAACCTATTTTAGGTAATCCTAATTTGCTTCTAGGGGGTAAGGTGCTTGGGCAGAAATGGGCCGCTTATTTAGAGGGTCTCACCTTGGGCGATATGCTACAAGGGGGGAGGGTAGTTCTGCCATTACAATGTAATGAGTTGTCTTATTTCCAGAGGATACAGCTTATACATCTGATTGCAGGAGCCCGGGGAGACTGGGGGGATTTCTCAGATAGCTTTCTCTCATGGGGAAAACTGAAGGAGGCCTTTCATAGAACTAATTTGCTCTCACGAATTTATAAGCTACTCTTAGATTCTAGATCTGTTAGTGATTATACCCCCGTCCCTTATTGGGACAAGGTGTTGGCTTCCAACTTAAAATGGGAGTATATCTGGAAAGCCATCAGGTATAATGCAATTCCTAAATATAGGAATATGCAGTTTTTTTTGGTCCAAAACATTTACTATACCCCTGCAAAGCTATGTTCCAGGGGGTTGAGGCAGACAGATCTATGTTTTCACTGTGAGACAGAAGTAGGTGATTTGTTGCACATTATGTGGACCTGTTGTAAAATTTCTTCCCTGTGGAGTGAGATTAGACAAAATATGGACCCCATGTTGGACTACTCAGGATATATGACCCCAGATGTTTGTGTGGTAGGGGATTATTCGCAGGTTAGCGGAATCATACCGAAATTTCATCTTTCTTTAATGGGATCGGTAGTAAAGGCATATATAGTCAAACATTGGAAAGATGATCAGATTTGTTCCTATAATCAATGGGTGAAGGACTTGTTGGGGGTCTTGGCTATGATTAAAAAATACTTAATCTCAGAGGGAAGACAGGAGATTTGTGACAAAAATGGGCATTACTAGAGTTAGTATACTCCCAGCAAAATTCAGGCCCTAGCACACGAATCTGTCTGTCTGGTTTGAGTTAGCAAAGAAACATTGTTTAGAATTTAAATGACGTTATAGGTAGGGGACGAGAACTTTTTTTCCTTAATTTTGATGTTCCTCTTGAGTTTTAGGTAATCTCAATTCATGTCTTTTTCAGGTTCGTAAGCTTGGTAGGTCTAGGATGATTTTTATATAATGATGGCCACCTGGGTAGTTGGGGGTTAAGTTAAGGGGTACTCTCTCTCTTTCCTTAGGGGACATGCTGGGCGTGCCACCCGAAAGGGACTGTGGTACGTTGGATTTCTGGGGCTGAAATGTTTGGCTGAATGTTAGGGACTAGATGAGTTGATTAAAAAACCTTAATATAATGGTGATAGGTTAAAATTACTTGTTATGGTGCAGTTTAAAAGGGGGTGGCATTCCGGTATGATCGTAAATAGGGGTTGTACATAGTTCACACGACCAGTTTGGGGTTGTGTTCCCGGTACGTCCGGGTTTGTGTTTTGTTTGTACACTTATTGTATGAGTTTAAATGCAATAAAAGATTTATTGAACAAAAAAAAAAAAACTAATCAAACAAAAAAACATTAAGACACTCCAAATATATATACTCCTACACAATTGAATTGAAACTCTTATTTGCTGGTACAAAAAGAATGTAACAGTCACATTTAGAAAGCAAAAAAAAGAGGGAATATAAATTAGCCTCAGAAGCTAGTAAAAACAATAGCAAGTCCTTTTTCGCTTATGTCAATTCACTTAAGAAACCTCTTTGTCAGTTGGGCCCTCTACAATCAGACGATAACATGATTCATAATCCTAGTGACATGGCAAACCTCTTTAACACTAAATTTTGAGAAATCTTTCAAAAAAATCAGAAAAGTGTAACACTGTGTCACTCTCAGGACATTCCTATTATAATATCTGAACTAGAAGTTCATAAGAAACTTTTACAACTTAAGGGTAAAACCAGTGCTTCACCAGACAATATTTCTGGTCATCTTTTATTTCTTCTGGCTGATAGTTTGTCTTTTCCATTAAAATTGCTATTTGAGCAATGTATTAATTCATTCTATGTTCCCGAACTCTGGAAAACTGCCTTTATGATTCTTATTCATAAGAAAGGTTCTCGCAACAACTGAGAGAACTACAAACCTATTAGCCTTACATCTCCATTACATAAACTATTGGAGGGGCTAATTAAGGAGATGATTTCCGATACTCTGGACAAATTAGATACTGGTCAACATGGTTTTAAAAAAGGTCGCAGTTGCATGACTAATTTGCTCTGCTTTTATGAGGATGTCAGCCATTATATGGATAACAGAATACCCTATGATATTGTGTTTATAGATTTTAGTAATGCTTTCAATTCTATACCCCATTGGGCTATTATTCAGAAGTGAAGTACCTTACAGATTAACTTCAATATCATAAGCTGGATAGCACAATGGCCGGTTGCTCACACTCAGCAAGTACTAATTAATGGGCATCTCTCTAATGTTGGCTATATCTGCAGTGGGGTTCCACAGGGGTCCGTGTTGGGTCCATGTTTGTTTCTAGCTTTTGTTGCAGACCTGACTCAGAATTGTCACTCTAAAGCCATAAAATATGCAGATGATATTAAAATTGGTGGACCTCTAGACTATGACAGTGTCGAGACTATCCAAAAAGACTTAGACCTTATTATTAACTGGGTCAAGACTTGGGATATGAGATTAAATCATGACAAGTGCAAAGTCATGCACCTGGGTCCTCATAACTTATGTCATTTATATAGTTTAGATGACAATTTGCTTGTCAGTACCTCCATAGAGAAAGTTCTTGATGTCCATATAATGCAAGATTTTTCACCTAGTATGCAGATAAATAAAACTATTTAAAAATCAAATAGTGCTGTGTGGTCCATGTCAGAAACCCACTCAGCAGGTCAGGCCCTCTGCTCCCACACTGCCAACCTCCAAGTGCAGTCTTGTGAACAGTTAGCAGAACAGGGTAACCCTCCTGTCTGTTTTGTGGGTTCGAATCAAACGTTGGACTCATGTTCTGGAGGAATTTAAACTGTGAACCTCTTGCTAGTGTTCCCAATGTACAAGCTCAGATAATTCTGCTCTTCAGGGGGGCCAGATATCTTTCACCTACGGGCACCTAACCAGGTGTACAAAAAGAACCCTTAAAAACTCTATGAAAGATTTCAGAATAAACTATTACCTTTTCCCAGTTTGGTAAAACCAGTAAGCTTTGTACAGTGTCAACTTTAACCATGTATGCTTCACTTGTCAAGAAAAAGAATTTCAAAGGCACACCAAGTAGTCTCTAAAACAGAGGTTTACTTAAAAATAGATAAAAAAAATATAAAATGTAAATACAGAACCATATATCACAAAAACATACAATCATTTAAAGGAACTAGGGTTAAAAAAAGTGCAAAATTCCTACCACCAGACAATTAGACTTATATAGCTAATGTATTTCTTCTAATAGTGCTGATAGTCAGATGTTGTTGTCAAGAGAGTCCAAACGTGTGTGTTTACAGGTCACTCATAGCATAATTAAAACACTGTCTTGAGCCTGCCTTCTCCATGATGTCACCCAGCTCCTCCTCTGTTTATTAAAAATTATACAATCAAGATGTCATCACTCAGAAGGTAAATTAAATAAGGTTAATTTCTAAGTCCTTCTTTCATCCATGAGCAACATCCTGCTTTTACAGACAACAGAGGAACATTTATGACTTCGCACCAGTGTGACATAACCTGTTTTTCCTCCTCTAAACGTCTTAAAATGGATATTTTCTATCCTGTCACCGGGCAAGCTACAATTAAGCTAGATAAACAGAAGATGCTTAATTTAGGCCTCTTCTAGCCTGTAATTATCTCCTGGCTTTCATTGTTTAGCTGGGACCTGGGGGGTCATCAGACAGACTGACTCAGCATGTCTCATGAGAGACACTCAATAGCACATTTTTACATTACAAAAATCATACAGCAATCAGAACCAGCTGTCCAAGTGTCACAATCCTTCCCACCTAGACTGAATTTGGGGGCTCTATCCCCTGCATGGGATGAGCTTCCCAAATCAGTTCACTCCTCGTAGACACGAGACAGCCCATCTGAGTTCTGATTTTTATCTCCAGCCCTATGTAGAATTGTCATGTCATACCCTTGTAAAGCAAGACTCCATCTTTGCAATCTACCATTGTTTTTTCCCATTTGTGTCAGCCAAACCAGGGGGTTGTGGCCAGTCTGTACCACAAAATGCTGCCCATATAAGTATGGCTCTAACGTCTTTAGGCCCCACACTATGGCAAGACATTCCTTTTCCACAGTAGAGTATGCCTGCTCCCTGGGAAGTCACTTTTTACTCAGATAACCTACAGGGTGAACTTTCCCTTGGCTGGATGTCTGACTCAGTACTGCCCCAATACCCACATCTGAGGCATCAATCTGAACTATAAAGGGTCTGCTATAGTCAGGACTTGTCAAAACAGGAGCACTGCACAGTGCCTCCTTTAGTCTGGTAAATGATTCTTCACAGGCTGGTGCCCAGGTAATTTTTTTTGGCTTCCTTTTCTTTACCAGGTTAGCTAGGGGAGCAGCCAGGGCACTGTAATTGGGTACAAACTTTCTATGGTACCTTGCTGTCCCAAGAAAATTCCTGACTTGCTTCTGCGTTTCTGGTCTGGGCCACACCTGAATTACCTCTATTTTTATTTGGTTAGGAAGGAGCTGTCCTTGGCCTACCACATGCCTGAGGTATGCCACTTCTCCCATGGCCACCTGACACTTCCCAGCATTGACAGTGATCCCGGCCCTCTGTATCCTGCCCAGCACTTCCCTAAGGTGGCATAGGTGTTCCTCCCAGCTGGCACTAAAGATGGCAGTGTCATCCAGGTATGCCACAGCGTACTCCTCAGCACCACTTAACACCTGGTTCACCAACCTTTGGAAAGTGGCCGGAGCATTCTTCATTCCAAAAGGCATTACTTTAAATTCAAATAAGCCTATTGGAGTGATGAAGGCCAACCTCTCCCTGGCTTTGTCCGTCATCTCTACCTGCCAATACCCCTTGGTCAGGTCAATCATAGTAAGTTAGTTCGCCCCTCCCAACTTGTCCAGGAGTTCATCAGTTCGGGGCATCGGGTGGGTGTCTGACTTCATGACTGCATTCAGTCCATGATAGTCCACACAGAAATGAGTAGTACCATCTGGCTTAGGCACAAGGACTACAGGTGAGGCCCAGGGGCTGTGGGATCTCTGGATTACCCCTAAATCCAGCATCTCCTCCACTTCCCTCCTAATGTCCTTTTGGACAGCCTCTGACACCTGATATGCTCTCCGCCGTATGGGGGTCTGTATCCCTATCTCCACATCATGAGTCACTAAGGGGGTTAGTCCAGGCTTGGTGCTAAACAATGGGGCAAAGTCTGCTAAAACCTCCCTTACTTCATGGATCTTGTCTGGGGTCAGCTGGGGAGACAATTTAACTGCCTCCTCAGAGGAATCCCACTTACTTTTTTCCAGCAAGTCCAGAAGGGGGTCTCTTTTGTCCATCCCCTCTCCAGGACTATATACTGCAAACACCATGTCAGCCCTATTTGCATATGGCTTCAACATGTTGACATGGTACATCCTTTCTGTCTGTCTTCGGTCAGGTAACTCTGTAATATAGTTCACGGCATTTACCTTCCTAACCACTTTGTACAGTCCTGCCCACTCAGCCTGCAGCTTGTCTTTCCGGACCGGAAAAAGAACCATGACTTCCTGACCCACCGTGTACAAGCGAGCTCTGGCTCTGCGGTCATACCACATTTTTTGTTTCTGTTGGGCAGCTGCCAGGTTGCTCTGGGCTATCCCCATAAGCTCCTTCAGCCTTTCCCTAAACCTAAGGACATAATACACAATGGGAGTTCCCTGGGTGGCATGCTTGCCTTCCCAGTCCTCCCAGATCAAGTCTAGGGGCCCACGTACCCAACGTCCATATAAGAGTTTGAAGGGGGAAAGTCCTGTCGACTCTTGGGGCACCTTCCTATATGCAAACAACAGGTGGGGAAGGTATTTCTCCCAGTCTCTTCCATGCTGTTCAGCAAATGCCGGAGCATTGACTTCAGGGTACCAGTGAATCTTTTCACAAGCCCATTGGCTTGTGGGTGATACAGTGTCGCGCATCTCTGCACCACCCCACACTTCTCCCACAAACATTTAATCAGGTCCGACATGAAGGAACCCCCCCGATCGGTGATAACCTCCTGCGGAAACCCAACATGGGAGAAAACCTGAAGTAAGGCATATGCTACTTTGTCTATCCTCGGTGAGGATAGGGCGACTACCTCTGGGGACCGGGTGGCATAATCCACCACAGTCAGGATGAATCTCTTCCCTGAGGAGCTGGGAGTATTTAAAGGCCCCACAATATCCATTCCCAGCCTCAGGAATGGCTCCTCCAATATGGGCAATGGAATCAGGGCGGCTTGGGTTTTCTTGCCCACCTTCCCTATTTCTTGGCACCAGTGACAAGACCTGCAATACTCCTTCACCTGCTGGGTGAAGTTAGGTCAATAAAAATTCAGGGCCAACAGCTGCAGAGTGCATCTGATTCCCAGATGACCAGACAAGGGAATATCATGTGCAATCTTGAGCAACTGCTCACGATACTCCTGAAGAATGACAAGCTGCCTGCCTAGCAACCCTCCCTCTGTCTGCACAGCCTGAGTATACATAAGTCCATTTTCCCAATAAACCTTATGTCTGCCATCACCTACCTGTGCCCCGTCAGAGTCTGCCCAAGCCATCAGCTTCTCTAGACTAGGGTCACTTCTCTGAGCAGCTGCAAACCGCTCACACATTCCCAAGGCATGGGACAGGTCCCCTTCAGTCACTAAACTAGGGTCCCTAGCACTAGCGTCAGGGCAGTCAGGATCAGTGTCATTCCCAACCCTCTGACAATGAGCCACCCTTCCCTCTTCAGAGCAACCCTCCGTAGCTGTGTGGTAAACTGCTTCTGGGGAAATTTCTACCCCCTTTTCATTCCTCTCCCCATCTGGAGACACAGGCTGGGGAACCAGCCTCTCAGTGGTTTCCACAATGGCTTCTGTGGAGTTCAGGGAACTACAATTTTCCCTTGCCGCTTGGCTATGGGTAACTGTACACACCATCTCCTGTTTGAGATTTTTGCCCAGGATCACATCCACTGCTAAGGTTTGGGCTATAGCCACTTGTTGCACAGTTCCCCCTGTTTCACCCCAGTCTAGGAGAACACTAGCGAGGGGCAATGTTTTCTCTTCACCAGTAAAGTCCTGTACAGTGTTGTATTTATTGGGTATAAGCGACCCAGCTCTACTAGATCCCCTTTTACCAATGTCAGGGATGCCCCTGTGTCCTTTAACCCTTGCGTCTGTGCATCATTCACCATGACTGGGTGCATGTGTTTCCTCATGTTCACAGGCATGCTTCCAGGGACACACAAACAACCCACTTCCTTCCTAGACCCCTGTTGTGTATTGCTCACCTTTTTGGGACACTGTCTGGCAATATGCCCAGTATCTTTACACAACCAACATTAATTTCTTTTCTCAGATAAATCTTTTCTCTGAAACCTGGGGCTAACTGGTTTTGGTGGCTGCAGTGAGGGTTTTAGCTGCCCTGAAGGTGCACTTTTCCCTTTCTGCACAGCCACACCCACCCCATTTGCTCTCAGAGAAGGTCTGCTCTTGGCATAGAGATCCGAGAGTTCAGCAGCCTCTTGCACTGTTTTACGATCTCGGTCCTCCAGCCAGGTTTTCAGCTCTGCTGGGCATGCCCAGAAAAACTGTTCTAACAAAATCAAATTTTAAATTTTAACAACAGAGTTTGCTTCAATTTCTTCCCACCAACGTTTTAAAAACTGACGTTGTTTCATGGCTAGCTCCTCATAGCTCATGTCAGGGCTTGTCCTGAGCTTGCAGAATTTAGCTCTGTATGATTCAGTCATTAATTCAAATTTCTTTAATAGTGCAGCTTTAAGTTTGCTGTAATCATCACTGTTCTCATTGTCCATTTGACCCAATGCACCCTGAGCTTTCCCGGTAAGTAGCGGGGATAGCTGGAAGCTCCAGGACTCCCTAAGAATTTTAGCCTGAATACAAACTTTTTCAAAAGAATTTAAAAAGGCATCCATATCCTCCCCCTCTTTAAATTCGGCTATCAAGTTGGAATTTAATTTGTAACCCATTCCTGTAGTCCCAGTTAAATCCAAGCCACTTACCTGCTCTGGTGCCACTGGTTGGAGTCATAGCTTCTCCAGTTTGTGTTGCCTCTGGCGCTCATGCTCCTCACGATCAGCATCTCAGCATTCTAGATCATGTCTCAGGTTATTTGTCCCAGCATGGACTATAGCAAGTGGGAATGGTTCAGAATTTTTTAATATAGGCTGTAGCATACAGGTGATGTCTGAGAGTTTTGCCACGCTAAAAGAGGATACCGTTCTATTCTGCTTGTCAGGGTTGCATATCAAACAATCTAGGTTTTTAGCAATAAAGCCACCAAGGATGTATATTTCTTTATTAATCTCTTGTTTTTGGGGAGCATTCGCAATCATAATCTCAATATCATCCCCAATATTGTTAATTACAAACACCCTGTGATAACCCCATTAGTCGGTCTGTACTGGGCATATTACTTAATGAATTTATATTCACAGGTAACTTTGCAGCCTGTTCAACCTCCTTTGAAGTCTGTGAGATGCAATTTCCTGTGGTAGTAATAGGGAGTCATCATTTAACATTAGCTTGCCTTGATCTAAGGGGTCAAATCTATTTTGGGTGATTATGGAGAAGGCTCTCCTACCCCTGCATGTTGTTTTAGAGGCTTGTACTACATACCAGTCATTATCAGTGTTAGAGACTGTTTCCTCCTCCCTAATCCTTTTCTTAGATGACTGTACGTGCAAGTTAGTCTGTAGGCAGGTGTCATTATAGGTACTATCAAGGGGCAACCAGCTGATACAGAGTTTTGAAAGCTCTCAGCATTAGGGGGTGATATTGGTTTAGTTAACTTATGGTTTGTCACGTTAACTTCCCTATATATTTTGCTTACATCTGCCTGACTATCCTCCAATGCCTTTAGTCTAATACCAAACATAGCAATTTCCTTACTCATATCAGCATTTTGCACACCTTTTGTGCATATAAACAACTCATTACATTCAAGGCTCGCCTGAAGGCACTCCTATTTTCCCAAGCTTTTATTGTATAAATTATAAATTGCAGCAGAATCTGAGATTATTTATTGGAGTTACTTATTTTATTCTATTTTTAGCTTAAATAATTCTGTGATGTTGTTGTTTTGCTTTTTATGCTGTTTTATTAATATTTTGTATGGCACCCAGAGCCTCTGGGATTGGGCGTCTTTTAAATAAACTTTGCCTTGCCTTGCCATTTCCTGCAGGCGGTGGCCTGATGTCACACATTAAATAAGTGCTACACCTGACTGTGAATTCTCCTACACTTGTTATAATTTGTGCCATTTTAGTATTTGTGCAATAACTATTCAAGTTCCTAAGTTGTTTCTGCCAGTGTTCCTTGTGGAAAGAGATATTTTATTTTTCCATTTTTATATCATCCAGCAGTAGTTAAGATTGCTTATCTTAACTTATTTTTGGCATGCTATAGACACTTCCTACCACTCCTAACATGCGTAATATGCATGTAGAGATGCACGTGCCCTGCCCGCACTCACCCTGCTCGAAGCAGGGCAGTTTTTTATGTGATAGAGTGACCTGGAAGTGGTCACAGGGGCACAGGAATGTGCCAAAATGTAAAATCTTTTTAAAATGATCAAAACAGCAGATGTGACTGCCACTCATACGTGACAGTGGCACAAGATACCAACAGATCCCAAAAAATTAAATATTTCAACTCCCTACACACTTGTAGGCTACAGGCTATAGTTCCTAGATCCCTTCAGAAACTACAGAGACTCTCTTCCTGCTTCCTGCAGGGCTCAGGTGCTCACAATAGGCTAAGCTGTGTTAGTGCTGCAAAATCACTGAAATGGTCCCTGAGGAGACCACACACTACAACACCTCTCACTAATGCTGCTTAGTGAACTAAAGGTGGAAAAAGTCATGGGTCTAGATGGCATACATCCCAGGGTCATAAAGGAACTGAGGACTGAACTGGAAGCCCCTCTGGCAGCCCTTTTCAGTGAGTCCTTACACACTGGAGTGGTCCCACAGCACTGGAGAAGGGCAAACGTTGTCCATCTTCACAAGAGTGGTAGTAAAGAAGAAGCAGGGAACTACAGGCCAGTTAGTGTAACCTCTGTAGTCAGAAAGATAATGGAGGCACTCCTTAAGGAAAGAATAGTGGAACACCTGAAAGCCAATGAATTGGTGGATCCCAGGCAACATGGGTTCTCTGCAGGACGATCCTGTCAAACTAATCTGATAGCTTTCTTTGACTGGGTGACAAAGGTAGTAGACCGGGGAGGGGGTGCAGTAGATAGTGCCTATCTCGATCTCAGCAAAGCCTTTGATACAGTCCCGTATAGGAGACTGGTCAAAAAGCTAGGCAGTTGGGGTTGGGTTGCAAGGTGGTGAACTGAATTGGACACTGGTTAAGGAACAGAAAAAAGAGGGTAGTTGTGAATGGAACTAAATCAGATGAAAGGGAGGTGACCAGTGGGGTATCTCAGGGGTCAGTTCTGGGGCAGTCATCTTCAATGTCTTCATCAGTGACATTGCAGATAGGCTGGAGGGAAAGGTTTACCTGTTTGCAGATGACACCAAGATCTGCAACAGGGTGGATACTCTGGAGGGGTTGGAAAGGATGAGAAAAGACCTGGAACTGCTGGAGAGATCATCAGGGGCATGGCAGCTAAAGTTTAATGCAAAGAAGTGCAAAATCATGCATGTTGGGAGCAGGAACCCTGAGGCAAGCTATAGATTTGGAGGGGAGCTGCTGACAGTAACTAAGGAGGAAAAGGACTTGGGGTCATAATCATGGATGACTTGAAGGCCCCGAGGCAGATGGCAAAGGCAATGGGAAAGACCAGTAGGATGTTGAGGTGTATTGGAAGGGGAATCACAAGCCAAAGGATGGAGGTAACAGTTCCACTGTACAAGACCCTGGAGAGACCTCACCTTGAATATGGTGTACAGTTCTGGAGATCACACCTTCAAAAGGACATTTACAAAATAGAGACGTGCAGAGGAAGATGACCAAAATGGTGATGGGATTACATCACAAGCCTTACAAGGAGAGAGTGAAGGACCTCAGTCTGTACATGCTGGAACAAAGAAGGGAGAGAGGTGACATGATAGAAACATTCAAGTACTTCAAGGGCACTAACAAGGTGGAAGGGGACAACACATTCCAGATTAATAGTAGTGCCAGGACAAGAGGACACAACATGAGACTGAAGGGTGGCCGCATAAGGGGAAATGTCAGGAAGTTCTTTTTTATGGAAAGAGAGGTGGATGCATGGAAAAGCCTGCCCCAGGAGGTGGTGGTAGCCTGTACAGTGGCAGGCTTCAAACATGCATGGGACAGAAACAAAGGAATAATAGAGATTGGAAGAAAAATCTAAAGCCAATGACAGATAAGGTCACTGGACGCTTCGCTAGGCAGCATAAATGGGCAGACTGGATGGACCTAGCAGTCCTTATCTGCCAACAGCATCTATATATCTATGTATTAATCTATTTCAAGCATATAGTACCATTCTAATGCTCCTTGACTTCTATACCACTAAGCCATTGTCCACCAAACCAAATTCTTTCATATTGTTAGAATGGGTGGCACCAGGACAGGGCTGGATAGGGTACATGTCCTAAAACAACAATCTGATGTGCCCAAGCTGTGCCTCAGCATTGATACATAGCTGGCAACATTGTCTGTATTTAAATTTGCATGCCCAGACTCAAGCCCTGTGTATCTTGCGTATGCTCTGGTCAGCCCTAATTCCTGGAGTTGCTACCAATTTTCAGATCAATAGCAATTACTGAATCCATATTTGCCACAAAATTGATTATTTGTTACATTTTTCAGGCAGTTAAAGTAGACTTATGATGTCTAAATCTTACTTTCCATTCAGCTAGAACACTGTTTATTTATAACCTCCACTAATTGTGCATGGACTATTGTGTTTATTCCTGGTCTGTAGCCAAGCTTAATTACATGGAGTTTGGACAGTAATTACTGGGTTAGTATGATCACCTGATTTATGAATGACTGCCTAGTGCCTGCATCCATTATGCACGTCATTCAGATGTAAGAGATGCCAAATTAAAGGTATGCAATCAGCTTATGAGTCCTATTCCATCCTGTTATTGTACTGTCAATCATATAATACAGCAAACATTGCAGCATTCTTACCACCTATGGATATTCGAAAACAAAGTCTGTATATTTTTGGGGGGAAATATCATTTTGAGTAGTCTGCTGTAAATGGAAACTGCATGTGCTCCTTGGAATGGGTTTTTCAAAATGTGAATGGAAGCGATGAGCCTTCATCCATAGCAAGTGCTGAGTCCATCCTCCTCTTGGACACGGTGATTTTTTTTCAAAACCCACAAGCATTTTGTAACAATCAGACATGGTTTTTGGTGGCATAGGTGCATCTTCTGATATGCCCGCCACACAGCAACATTTTACAGTAAACATGTTGATGCCGAGCACATTGACAGTTCACTGTAAAGTCCACCTGGGACCCTGGCACTCTTTCCCCAAGACCTGCACCCCTACCCCGAATCAACTCTGACTCAGAGTTGATAATCCCCAAGTCCAGGGGGTGTGGGGGGCAGAGCCCCCACATGGAGAGTTCAGCAACTGTTTCTCCAATGGATTTATGTGAACCACAAATTGCAGTCAACAGAAATCCATCACTGTAATGTTGATCGACAAAATATTTGTCGAACCAGCATCGTAGAGCCTATCTGCTTACAAAGACAAAGTCCGCCTAGAGAGAAAAAAAGAGCCTAGGTGACAAAACCACTGATTGGATGGATGGATGGATGGATGGATGGGCGGATGGATGTGAGGACTCTGTGCCAGGTTCCCTGCATCCACCTGTGTCTCACATCAAGGGGCAGATGCAGCCCTTTTGAAAATTGTCCTGAATGCATTGTAGGTGTTGGGATTTTAGAAACCAAGCCCAAGACCAAACTCTACCCTTAATCATTCAGCAAGTTGATTTAAAGTGCAGAAGCAGCCACTGACATAAAACATTAGAAACATAGAAAAGAACAACAGATAAAGGCTTAGTGACCCATCCAACCTGCCCAAGCCTGTCTAACTTTGGGACTGTGCCTATGTCAGTCCTTCCTCCCCTTCCCCCATATGCACTATTTCCAGGTGCCTGTCCTATCCCTTTTTGAACCCTCCTACTGTTTCAACCCCAGTGACCTCGTCCGGATACTTGTTCCTGTCTGTCACCACTCTTTCTGTAAAAAATGTAGCTCCTGACATCTTTCTTGAACCACCCCTCATCAGTTTCAGGGAATTACCACTGGTACCCATGTTACTACTCATTGTGAACAGCTCACTGCTGTTTACCTTGCTTATTCCGCAGAGGTTGTCTCAATTATGTTACACTTATTTCTCCTGTCCTCCAGCATGTACATGTTTAAATCCTCCAAACACTTCTCAAAGGACCTACCTTGTTGCCCCTGTATCATTTTGGTGGCTTCTGTCTGTACCAACTTCAACCTGTCTCTGTCCTTCCTCAAGTGTGGGATCCAAAACTACACACAACATTCCAAGTAAGAGCAAGTCAGGGATCTATACAGGGACTGTATTTCCTCTCTCCTTCTGCTAGTGATCCCTCTCCTTATGCACCCCAGCCTGCAATATGCCTTGCCCACAGGCTAGCCCTACTACACTGTGCTGATACCTTCATGTTTAGCATTATTAACACACCTTTCTTTTGATGTGCTCTTGAAAGTGAATACTGTAAATCTGCCCTGCTTAGCTCTGCTAATGACCCACGAAGGTTGTGGAGGAACATAAACATAGTCAGCGGCTCCTCCAACTCTGGGGTATCTGATATGATCATTGGTGGGTCAAGTTGTAATAATCCACTTATGATCGCTAATGCTTTAAATTCCCACTTTTCTGACTTGTCTGCACTTACCTCCCTTTTCCCTGCTGTACAGAATATCAGTGGCCCTCAGCCTCTGTCCCTCAGGAGGTTCACTCCTCTCACCCATTATTTTATCTCAGGGCTGTGCCTGTCATGGAGACGCAGAGACATCTCTCTGGTCTCTCCCCACACTCCAGAGCTGGCCATGATAACATGGAGCCTAAGCTTCTGAACCTGGGTGCTCCCCACATTGCCCTTCCAGTGGCACATATCTTCAACCTGTCCCTTGCCACTGGTGTTATCCCTGGCATTTAGAAAGTAGCGAGGATTGTCCCCATTCCGAAGCAAGGTAACCCCAAAGTCCTGGACAACTATCGTCCAATTGTCATCCTATCAGACATTAGTAAATTCCTAGAGAAAGCTGTAGCCGAACAGCTCACAGAGTACATTCTGGCTCATAGTTGCTGTCCCCTGCGCAACATGGCTATCGTAAAGGGTTTGGCACATCCATGGCCCTTGTCTCTGTCTCTACTAGCATCAGGGCAGCCATGGACCTGGATGAACTCTCTGGGGCCACATTCATTGACTTATCCAAGGCCTTTGACCTTGTGGACCATGCATCACTTTGCTCACAGATGCAGTCCCTTGGTCTGTCCCCTCCTGCCTTGAGTTGGCTTAGAAACTACCTCCAGGGCAGAACACAGCAGACTAAATTTAACAAGGTCCTCTCTGACTCCACTCCAGTGACCTCTGGTGTCCCACAGGGATCAGTTTTGGGGCCCTTTCTCTTTTCCACATTTGTTAACAATCTCCCTGCTGCGGCTTCCAACTGTAGCGCCACCCTTTATGCTGATGATCTTGTCATCCTTGCACATTCCCTGGACACTGGGGTTCTAAATCTTCAGCTAAGTGAGGCCTTGAAGAATATTTAGTCCTGGGTAACGTCTCACAAGCTGGTCCTCAACCTAAAAAAAACTCAGGCCATGGTTTTTGGGTCAGTAGCCAAGATAAAGGCCTCCCCTGTCCCTCTATGTGTCAGTGGTGTGGATGGCTCTCCCCTCCTAACCAAGGTTTCTATAAAATACCTTGGGGTGACACTTGACCCCCAACTTGACCTGGGGTGTCACATCCTAAATGTTTACAGAGCCGTAAACTGTAAACTGGGTCTTGCCTACAGGGCAAAAAAAAATTTGACGTCTGCAGCTCATTTGGCATTGGCCAGATGCGTGCTGCTCCCTTCACTTAGCTATGGCCTCCTCCTGTTCACTAGCACCTCCAAGGTCCACCTTGCTCAGTGGAATACGACCTACAACAACATCTGCCGCTTTGCGCTGGCAGCCCCACATCTCAGCCATCACTGTAAATTATATGACAAACCGGGCTGGCTTTCCCCAGCCAGTCACTTGAAATATGGGTTGTACTGCTTCATAGGAAAGGTGCTCAGAACCGGCACCCCTCCAGGGCTGGCATGGCTTCTCAAGCCTGCTGAATTCTCCTCCCTCAGGTCTCAGGATCCTGGGGTGCTAAAAGTTCCTTATACTCGAACCCTAATGGGTTGCTACGTGTGCTCCGAGGCTATGGAACTCCCTTCCTGACAACGTACGTTCCTCCCCCTCCTACCTGAATCTCTGGAATTCCCTGTGGGAGCACTTGAAACTGTCCTCTGTGTGCGGGTGTCCCAAGCCACCTTAACCAGGTCTCCAAATTGGTCTCATCCAACCCACTGCCTACTCTCCTTTAACTCTGGGAAGCATGTGATTGCTTGCTATCTGCTTATGAATTATGTGGCCCTGGTAAAAGGGTCACTCATACAATGTAATCACCATTGAATGTCTTAGTCTATTTATTCCGTATGTATATGTATATTTTAACTATTACTGCTCACTGTAGACTATCTATGTTCATCTAACGCTTTGTGACTATGTACATTGCCCTTCTTGTTGTTATGTACCTTGTTTGAACCTGTATTTTCATTGTACTTTCCTGGGTCGAACTTGAAAATAGGCATACAGCTTGTCTAGTGTACTTACCTGGTCAACAAACACTAAATAAATAAACAAATTATCACCACATTCATTCTTTACCCCATTCTTGGTTTCTTGACCCCTATGGGCATGACCTTGCACTTTGTAACATTAAATTTCATCTGCCACACCATTAACCACCTCTCCAGATTTTCTAGCTCTATCTTTACTTATCCCCTCCTTGTTTCTACTTTTCCAGAGACCTTGGTGTTGTCTGTGAAGAAGAATATCTTCCTCTGAACCCCCATGCGTATGTCACAAATAAAAATGTTAGAAACAACTGGTCCTGGAATTGATCCCTGGGGCACCCTGCTCATGGCTTCCTTTTTCTTTTGAGAAGTCTCTATTTAGGTGTACCCTGTTAGTCCCCCCGCCCAACCAATTTTTCACCAACCCCATAATCTTGTCATCCACCCCCAGGTCAGCCAACGTCTTTATCAGTCTCCCATATGGGACTTAGTAAAAAGCTTTGCTGAAGTCTAGGTACAAGACATCAAGTGCTTGACCCTTGTCCATGGCCTTTGTCACCCAATAGAAGAAATTCAATCAGTTGATTTGGCATCTGCAGACCTGGTGACACTGGTGCATACATTTGTGACTTCCAGACCTGACTATGGCAGTGCTCTGTATCTCAGGTTTAGGGGAAGTGCATTGCAAAGCCTGCAGCTGGTGCATAATGTGGCTGCTACATTGCAAACTAGCCTTTTGGGATCATGTCATGTCTCCCTTGCACAGCGTGAACTGCACTGGCTCCCAGTTAAGAGATGCAGCTCCTTTAAATTTGGTTGCTGACTTATAAGGCCCTACACAGGTTGGGCCTGGGTTACTTGAGTGAGCTCCTGCATCCTTATGTATCTTTGCACCCTCTCCACTCCACTAAAGAGGGCCTCCTGGTTGTTCACAGAGCTAGATGAAAAACCCCATGGGACTGGGCATTCAGGGTAGAAGGCCCAGTCCTCTGGAATTCGATCCTGAGGTCCTGTAGGAAGGCCCCCCCTATGTGGAGGCCTTTAAAAGGAGCTTTACGACATTTCTCTTTCACCAAGCTTTTGGTGAGTAATGTACTGCCAATTATTTTTTTTGTTCCAAGTTGAACTTACCAAGTTATTTATTTATTTATTCTTCCAAATATTTTATTAATTGTATATAGAGGGTTTAAATAGAAATGTTTTGATTGGTTATCATTTATGTAAATGCTGTAGCATCCTGAGCCTCCTGGAAAGGGCACCAGATATAAATAAATTCTACTACTACTATTACTGCTAGTAAATCCATAATGTTTAGAATCCTGCAGGCCTTTGGCATCCAGGAACTCCTCTATCCTTTCCTTAATCATAGACTCTAGTAGTTTCCCCTCCTATAGATGTAAGACTGACTGGACTATATTTGCCTGGCTCCTCCTAACTCCCACTTGTACGTAGGGAGAATTATATTAACTGTCCTCCAGTACTCTGGCACTTCTCCTGTCTCCAAAGAGCTGTTAAAAAGAGTCATTAGCAGACCTACAAGGACCTAACCCCATCACCTTTAACACTTGCTGGTGCAACTCATCTTGGCCTATTACTTTATCCACATTTGGTGCTTGAAGTCTCACCAGCACTCGCTCCTCCAATATAGGCTGTTCATTGACACCTGTTAGCGATTCCCTGCTGGCTGCCATGCTGCAGTCTGGTAGAGGACCATTGTCCTCCATTGTGGATACTGAACAGAAATAATTGTTCAGAAAATTTGCCTTACCCTTCTTATCTTTTACCCATTCCTCCCACTTCTTTAGTCTGATCACTCATTCCCTCGTTTTGTTTTTGCTATCCAACATAGCAAAAAAAAACACCTTGTCATCCTCCCCAACCCCTTCCACTGGCCCTTGTTCTGCCTCTGCTATTGTCTGTCTCACTGCCCTGTTGGACACCCTCATTTTTTTCTAATATGACCCCTTGTCTTCCTCAGTTTGATCCCTTTTGTACCTAATATATGTCTTCCTTTTTTTTCCTTACTGTCTCCCCTACACTGTTCCTGATTGTCAGGACTAGATCTACTATGGCCCTTTCCTTAGTGGAATCCCTAACCCTCTGGCTCAGGTATGCCTCTGGCATTCTTTCCACTAGGGCCTAGGTCCTTGTGTTCACTGTTATCGGTGGATATCCAGTGAATATGGAGACCATGATTGAGCAATTGTAAAAAGGGTGACTCAATCACGGCACCTGTGTTCTGGGCTACCTGGCAGGGTAGTGACAGGATACCGGGGTGGGCGACTACAGTGACAGGATGTGCATATATACACATGTGCAGGAGGGGAGGGACCACACCGCGTGACAGGCAGAAGGGAAGGGAAGGTATGTGGGGTGTAGTGCAGTGATCAGCTACTGAGCTGGCTGTATGGCATGGTGGGTAGAGTGACAAGCTGGGGTTGGGAGGGTGACAGGTTTGGTTCTGGGGCATGATTGCTTTTTGCATTGGGGCCATTTTTTTATTTATTTGAGTTTTACACACACACCCTGACATCCACCCCTCTGGAGTTGAGAATCTTTAAGTAGGGGGTGAATGGGGCAAAGCCCTCTAGGGGGGTGCGGGGGGGTACAACCCACTGCATAACATAGCAAACTGTTGCTGGTTTTGTAGTCGTTGCGAGTGTACATCGCTGTTATTTATTTTCGGCGATGTACACTCGCCCTAACAGTGATCGCTATTCAGCGATCGCTGTTATGACATAGACCCCTATTGGTGTGCTTCAGTATACATCTAACCAATTGAAATCCCCAATATTAATGCCATCCCAAATTCTGCCCTCCTTTTATCTCATCTCCCACTTCATTGCCTGTCTCTTCCATCTGTACTGGTGGCCTGTACATCACTCCAATCCTAATTACCCTCCCTTCCCTGCAATCACCTGTAACCATACTGTTTTAGTCCCTTTAGCCCTGTCTGCTTCCCGGATTTGAGAGACAGTGATATATTCTTTTATGCATAATGCCACTCCACCTCCTCTCCCTTTTTTCCTGTCCCTCCAGAACAATATGTTCTCTGGTACTTGCAGATCCCACTCAGAGTGGTGAGTTGACCAGGTCTCCATCACAGCCACTATATCCACAATTGCCTCAGGCATTACTGCCTGAACATCACAGGTTTTGTTTCCCATGCTCCTGGCATTAGCATCTTGAGAAATGGGGATGGGGAGCTCCAATGCATTTTTTTTTTCTCAAAAAGTTTAAAAATACAGCCTTCACACTGTCCAGTTCTTTTTGTTTTTTATTTATTACAAGACACGCCGATGTTTCACCCCATAAGGACTTCTTCAGGCGATTTATT
Source organism: Neoceratodus forsteri (assembly GCA_016271365.2). Classification (NCBI taxonomy): domain Eukaryota; kingdom Metazoa; phylum Chordata; order Ceratodontiformes; family Ceratodontidae; genus Neoceratodus; species Neoceratodus forsteri. The sequence goes on from CM028137.1 coordinate 804,355,154, forward strand.
TCTGCAAATTAAAATAAGAAAACAAATGTTCAGACACTTGCTACAACAGGCTGTTATGAGACACATAACACTTAATTATTCATAGCTCCAAGTTCATAATATTGATTTTTGGCAGTAAAATATGTACCATATTTCTTATGTGGTGGCAGTAATAGATTGTAGTTTATTTACATCCCAGGAGCTCATGCATCTTGCATGTTTATTTTTCTGTAAAATTTCCTGTCAATACATTTTTTACCCACCCTTTCGGCTTGTGTCTAGGGGCCTGATGGTATGAAACACCAGAGGAAGGGGGCACAAGCCAGAGAAACACAAATGCAGCATAAATTGAATGGAGAAACGAGGCCTACCTCACCAATGACTTCCTCAATCAGCACTGATTTCGAAATTGCACATCCCGGGAACAGCACCATAGCCAGGACAGCCATTGCAGGTACAAGGGCTGGGAGAGAAACTGGTTAGACATTACAGTGCAAAATAAAACCACCAAAGGAACCAGAATATAAAAGAATAAAATAATTTATTTATAAGAAACATAGCTCCATGGGGCTGTGAGGAGGACTGGAGACTGACACACAGGCACAGGGCATTTTTTCAGCAACACAAGGCTGCGGTACAAACTTAGGCCTAAGCAGGCCTCAACTAGCGGGCTCCACCTAAATGTGGGCTGAGGGGCACCAATAGCTCAAGCAGAAATGCCGGACTACTCCTTCACTAACCTGGGCTACCAAATCAAGGCCACCTCAGGCTGCTCCATTGTTCAGCCATTCTCTCCCCAGGGACTCAGACTCATTACAGGCCATACACACCACTACTGCTCCACCTGCTTAATTGGGCCTGTGGGTATGGTGCCCACCTCGATCCCAGACCTAGCCAAAACACGGGAAAGGCCAAACCGACCCAAATCTCACTCCCGGCAGGCCACTAATGAGGAAGCAGAGTGCCACACAGGAAAGGCCTCCTAGTGCTGCAGCCACCAGAAAGCCACACCCTGGTGCTGCCGCCACTGGGAGCCCCCACTGTCCCTTCACCAAACACAGACTAGTGCCATGGAGCACAAGGTGGGCCTAAGCACAAAACAGTTCCTCCATGCCACAGCTCTCCTCCTACACTGGGGTCCTAATCCAACAGCCGCAAATCCCTGACACCTCCCACCAGAACCCAAGCAATCACTCCACGCTGCTCAGAAGTCAAGTCCATGTCACGAACTGGGGTTCAAATCCCCGGCCCACTGCCAGACATCCCCACCGACCTCCTCCTTGAACCTTCTGATGCCACCCCTTAGATACCCACAGGGGCCAATAGACCATGCCTAGGGGCAGGAATGGCCACCCTCCCATATTGTCCTAAAAAGGAGAATGGGGAGGAGGGAGAGAACAGTTACACTAGTAAGCCCCATAATGAAGGGGACTTAAACATTAAACCAACATCGCCATCATACCTTTAACACTGTTATTTCTTTTTTTCACCAAACCAACACTGGGTCCAAGCATACTTTAAAGCACAATATGTAAAAATTGTATTAGTGCTCTATTGTTTTTGTAAACCCATGGTCTATTTAGATGTTTTAAATTAATATGATTCATTACTCTTTCCATTTAGACATTTCTTCATGTACTTTTCACCTATTTGTAATTTTATGCAGTATTGCATAGTTTTTGGTGCTCCATGTGGTACACGGACTGGCAGATCGGTGTTTGTTGATGTAGTTAGCATTGGTGCTCAGACCCACTCAGCCCCTGCTCTGTGTGGCCAGGGTCACAGAAATGACCTTTGTGCATCCTTACCACTACTCTTGTAATTGCAGGGCAGAATGAGTAGTGCACCACTGTGCAGGTCACACCAGCCCGTGACTCTGCTCAAAGGAGAAGAATTCATGAACATTTTCTTGTAACTAGTGTTCGAGTTTGTGAGGATGTAAAACTAGTACATTGGTTCAATATATTTCAGTCTGTGTCTATCTTTGTTTGGCTATTCTTTCTCCTTTTTTCTCTATTTGGTGCTTCAATGTGACATGACATAAAGGAAATTAAAAGGCAGGCTTGCCATTTTTTTAAAGGTATGCTTGAACTCAGTGTGGGCTTGGTGAAAAAGGAAATAATTTTAAAGACATGGCAGTGATGTTGGTTTAATGAATTAACAGGATGTTTTACAGAAAAACCGGGGCAACGAAGCTAGATGAGCTCATGGGATGTGAATAAACTGCAAGCTATTAATGCTACTGCACCCTGTACCCAGGGTTGATGGTGTTTGAGGGTACAGTTTACTGTTGGTCCTCTTCTGATGTCATGCATACTCTGATAATTGTACCCCTTCTGTATGTACATGTTGATGTTACTCGTAACACATTGTAACCCTTTGCTTATTATAGGGGCATGGTAGCGCCCCTATAGTTAGGGTTGAGCAGGCACTTTAATGTTAAACCCCAAATTGTGCACGTTAATAACTTTGTGACTATTCAACAGATTTGCACAAAATTTGAAATAGACAGTGCTGGGCAGTATATCTCTTGATATGCCAAGTTTCATTGGATCGGATCTGAGGATTTCGTGCAGCAAATCATCAAAAAACACGTTTTTCACTAATTTTTATCAATGTTTCCGTTTTTTCCTCACCACGTTGTACTCACACTGTTTGGAATTTTGACCTGAAATTTTCAGGGTAGAAAGAGATTATCCTAAGGAACAATCCAGCATTGGTTTGGTGAAAAAATATGAATCCATTTCAGAGTTATTAAATTTTGACATTTTGGATCAAGGATTCCTGGTCATGAATGGCTCGCGAACAGGGATTGTGAAAAGGGATTTGAAAATCTCATCCCTGTTCATCAGCCACCATTTGATTTTCTCGCTTAGTCAGGGACACTGGTTTACCGGGATTTAGAAAGGGCATATTCCGTTTTGCACATTGTAAAAAATGGTATTGTCACCGGTGTCTGCTAAGCCAAAATCCGCTTCTACCGGTGTTTGGTTTTGTGTATTTTAGTTAACAATTTTTAACCCTGCTAACATGCATTTTAGCAATTTTGATTTCCACTATTACACATCCTTCCATCCTTGTACCAATTTAAAGTTATTTTAGGTACAAGAGGTGATGGCAGCAGCAACACTACAGCCCCCATCCCTAAGGTGTAATGGAAGCAGCACTATGCCCCATCCCTCAGGCACAATGGCAGCACCAACAGCACTACGACCCCCATCCCTCTGGTGTGATGGCAGCAGTAAAAGCACTACAACCTCCCTCCCTCAGGTGTGACAGAAGCAACAGCACTGTGGCCCCCATCCCTTAGGTGTGATTGCAGCAGTACTACGTTCACCAATCCTCAGGTGTGATGGCAGTATCAGCACTATGGCCCCCATCCTCAGGTAGGACAGCAGTAGCTACATTCCCCATCCACCAGTGGTGATGGCAGAAGCACTACAGCCCCCACCTTCGGTGTGATGGCAGTAGCAACAATGCAGTCCACATCCCTCTGGGGTGATGGCAGTAGTGACAGCACTATGATCACCTTTCTTCAGCACCCACACTCCACATGCACAAGTTACAAATGACTTGGTCTCTTTGCTTGTTAGAACTCAGAAGTGAATTAATCTGAACCATCACCACTAAGGTGGACTACCTTTGTTTTTTCCTATCTATAATTTAACTGCCTGAATTGGATTTCTGCCTGTGACACTGCTGACCAGGGTTAGGGAACAGACTTGGGTGTTGGAGGGCCAGCTGGTGGATGAAGGCTTGATTGTCCAATGACCACTCACCTTCTCCTGGGAGGGAGGGAGGGAGAGTTCATGGCTCAGCATTTGCTGGCCCCTGGTGAAAGCCAGAGGCATGACAACATGTCAGCCCTCACTGCAGGAGGGAGCGTGATGGACGTCGGCTTGTGCCTTGTCATTGTGTGGCCTGTCACACTCCCAAGAAAATGGGAAAACACCCACTGACCCAACTGAAGGACAGCTGTTGGTCCCTTCATAAGCCAGAATCCCCAGACATGTGTCCGTTCTGACCCCTGCCATGCCCAGGACACTGGAAGCTCTTTAGGGCAATCCTCCTCTCCTGGTAGCCTCCCACAGGGGGTAGGGGCCCACTCAATGAAGGGATACTTTGGGTTACCTGGTAGCACAGCAGTAAAGAGCAGTGGATGGTGGTCAGGACTCAGCAGTGATGGTAGGGGGCCTTGGCAGGCCTGAAGGAGTAAATGGCCAGGGGTTAAAAAACTGCTTAAATTTGCTTCTTTGAAATAAAGTGTCTTCACCTAAAAAATCCACAAGTGATTAGTGGAGGACGTTCAAATGGATTTATGCATCTACCAGACATGTGGATGCTTTTTTTTCCCCTTGGTGTCCATGAAAAGGGTGTCTCCCAGTTTACATGTCTTTGTTCAGATGTGGCTTGAGCACTACTCTGCCCACCAGCATCATACAGCCCTGGGGTCTTACCTTCTGTACGTCATTGACTGTGCTTTCAAAATCCACTGTCCAAACATAAATACACTTAAATTCTTAACATTTGCTTTTTGTTGAAGCAGTCTAATCAGAAAACCTTTCGTTGTCACACAAACTGAAACAGTAAGTGGTAGAAAAGCTGCAAATGATCCAATTCACCTAAATGGGGTGCTAACTGTGAAGTATTTTCATAAGTAGTAAGGCAGTTTCTCCTTTGTGAACATACTTTCATTCAGACTAGTTTTCATTCAAACAGCTGAGGATTGAGGATGGCCCTACTGGTTATAAACTTGAATAAGCTAGTTGGTAACAGTGATCCTGCATTTAGCAATCTACAACCTAGATGCTTATATGCAAAGAATACAATAAACACCTGACTAAAATCTATAATCAAGCTTATAAAACACATAAAATGTATCTGAACATTTATCTTTACCTGTACAAAATAATTTTAGCCCAAGTAAAGCTCTGGTAAATTACATGGTACCCTGACTACTATTCTATATGATGTAGTAAACATGTATTGGTATTTTTTTATATATATTCTTTGTAAAGCAGGTAAGGCCCACTAGGCAGAACTGTCTGTTTTCAGGAGTGACCTAGAAGCACTGGGAGGTTAAGTGACTTGCTTGGTGTCACACAGTATGCAAGTGGAGGTTGTGGGAATCAAACCCAAGTCTGCTGGATGTACCCAGTTCATTCACTGCTTGTTACTCTAACCACTAGGCATGGGTGGTTAAACTGAATGGCTGAGTACAACAAAGCAGTGTGGGTGATTTCCTTACTGACTCTATATGCAGCAAAGCAGAAAGAATGCAAAGCACAGCAGCATTCATTTTAAGATGCTGAAATCTGGGTCAGCCTGCTGGTGCTGCGGTAGCACTATTGCTTGCCAATGCCAGCAACCCAGGGTCAAGCGAACTCGGGTTGCTGGGTCTGGCCAGGGGAGTAGGATCGAGCACCTGGGGACTGCCTCCTCCTCCGGGAGGGTGGGCTGCAGGTCCTGCTGCTTTACCACCACCTGTGTGGACCACGGGTGGTGATGCAATGGTGCTGCAGAGTGATCAGGAGGGGAGGACCCTAGCCAGGATCTGGAGCAGTGGCATGTCTCTATGTGACCTACCTCCTTGGATCTCCTCTAGTGCCAGTGCCCTCAGGGACAGAGACCAGAAAACCAGGAACAATCACCCCACATTGGCCACTGGCAGAAGGGACCCAGGTGCCCCAGACTTCATAACCAGGCTCCAGGAGGGACCCACTGAGCTGCCCAACACACACTAAGGAAGTGTGGATGGGTGACCTAGGTTCCCTCCCTTCCCACCTGGAGGGTACAATCCAGGCAGGATAGGGCAGGACCACAGGAGCTCCTGGCATTACCTGGGGCTGAAGCTACGTGATACCCAGCCTAGGGATCTCTGAAAAGTGGAGACTGATGTTGTGAGAAGGGGACATAGAAAGAGAAAATTAAAACAAATTAAAAAAGCTGCTGAAATCTTAGAGATTATGTGCAGTGACATGCAATTTCCGTGAGGCACCGGTACAAGAATTCAAAATCCGCAAACCAAGCAGGATTCCGTGATTGTTACCAGCGTTACCGGTAAAAATGGAAAACCAGGGTCCCTGCGCTTAGTGAGGGGAGAAAACAAAATGCTGTAACTTATGACAGTGATATGTTCCCTTTTTTAATTAATTCCCTGGTGTCTAGTGGCTCCCCACTCTCTGATCCCCTCCCTGCCCCTGTACATATTTATAAATATTTTCCAACACTGGGATGCCCACCCCTGGTGTCGGAAAATAAACAATATTCAATGCAGAATCCTGCATCTAACTGCCATTTTTCGATTCAGAATTCTGCATCGAACTGCACTGCCCCCAAGCCAGTTCTAATTTTTATTATTGTACCTGACATCGGGCCACTCCACTACTGTGGCACACTGGGGAGCTCACGCCCAGTGTGCTGAAATAGTTGAATTATTGTTTCTGACACCAGGATTCCCACCCCCAGTGTCAGATGCCCCCAAACAGCCCTGTTCTATTTTTCTCAATGTAGGAGTGCCCAACCCCCATGTCAGCATTCAATGAAGTCCCCCACCCCAATCACTGTGGAACACTGGGGAGCCCACTCCCACTGTTTAAAAAAAAAAAAAAAATTATAACCTGTAAAAAAAAAAAAGTCCCCTGTCTATTTTAAACATTTTTTTTACTGAAAAGAAGAAAACAGTCCCTCGTCATCTCCCCAGTCCCCCTTCCGCCATACCCACCCTCCCTCTACACACCCACCTCCCCGCACTCCATTTACTCCATACTTACCTCCAGAGGTCGGCAGGTGTCATCTTGTCTGGACCGGGACACGTCTGCACTCTTCAAAGCCGGACTGCAAACTGAGGAATCAAGGTAAATTCTGTATAATGGCTGTCATTGGGGGTTTCAATTTATGTTGATATCTCAGTCATTTTAAGGAATTTTTACCCCACATTTTCAACATGGGGTTCTTGGGACTCCACCTCATGAACACTGGCACTGTCATTTCATTACTCAGTCCCGAAAGGTGATTTTGCAGTCGCTGCATGGAATCACCTTTGGGGACCAATTAATGAAATGACAATGCCAGTGTTCAAAGAGGAGGTCCCAAAAAGCCCCTGTTGAAAATTTGGTGCAAAAAATCCAAAAAATTACTGTGTTACAAGCGTGCGTTGCATAGTTTCTAAGCACACTCATAACTTCGCCAATTTTTAATATTTTCACTCCAGATTTTCAACATTGTCTTTTTTTCACACCTCCTCATGAACAGTATAGCTGTCATTTTTCACATCCTGCCCAAAATGTGTTTTCACAGCTGTGGCACAGAATGGCACGGTTGCTGTGCAAAATCAACTTTTGGGATGGATTAATGAAGTCTCAGTGCCATTTTTCATGAGGTGGGGTCCCAAAAAGTCCATGTTGAAAATTTGGTGCATAAATACCCCAAACCACCTGAGTTACGTGCAGCCGTTGAAATTTTGCTATGCACGTGCGTAACTTGGGCAAATTTTTATATTTTCACTTCAGATATTTAACATTGCCAGTTTTTCTAACCACCTCAAGAATAGTACAGCTGTTATTTCTCACACCATGCCCAAAATGTATTTACACAGCAGTGGCGTGGAATGGCACAGTTGCTGCACGAAATCACCTTTCTGGACTGAGTAATGAAATTACAGTGTCAATGTTCATGAGGTGGGGTCCCAAAAGGGCCATGTTAAAAATCTAGTGCAAAAATACCTACAAATGCCTGAGTTATGCACGTTCATTGGAATTTTTCTACACACGGGCTTAACTTTGGGAATTTATCATATTTTCACTCCAAATGTTCAACACTGCCATTTTTTTAACACCTCCTCATGAATAGTACAACTGTTATTTTTCAAATCCTGTGAACAAATTTTTTCCACATCTGGGGCACAGAATGCTGTTACAGTTGTGCAGAATTGCATTTTGACTGGGATTTGAATATTTTCTGTACTGGGTAAATGGGGTGAGGTGATAAGGTTATGTTGAGCATTTGGGGTGAAAATTGTTTAAGATGGCACAGTCATGACTATTTGTTGCAATTTCGCTATGCCTGCTCATAACTTAATCTGTGGAAGTGCAGGGGCTGGATACCCCTGTGTTTCCACAGCTAGTTACATATGTGGAGGGATGGGAGAGCAGGATCCAAAGGACCCTGCACTCCCACAGTAAAATAAAGACAATATTATACAGAAATCTGAATACTACAAGACTGCACTCGCTGACACCTGGGAAAATGCAAGAGCATTCTGGAATAACATTAAAGATGTTACCGGGAAGGAGTCCAAATCACCCCCTACTACAATCACAATAAACGGGAATACTATCCTGGACCTAAAAGTCATAACCAACACCTTTAATGATGCCTTCACCGACCTCAACAGCATCCTCCCTCCTGACTTTTTCAATAACAGCAACCCCCTTCCCACCCATCAGTCATCACCAAAAAACTGTCCCCCTTTCTACTTCAGAGCAGTAAGCAAAAATACTGTCAGGAAATACATTTCCAAAGCCATCAAAAACACTAGAGCAAGTGCTGACACACTGGACCTCAAACTTCTGTCCCTCACTCTAGACAAGGTTCTGGGGCCTCTCACCAGGATTTTTAATCTCTCCCTCTCTCTCAGCCAATTCTCTGACAGATGGAAGGCAGCGACTGTCACACCTATCCATAAAGGTAGTGACCGGACCTCCCATGTGAACTACCGACCTATCTCTATCCTGCCACCCCTCTCTAAGGCCCTGGAATGGATAGTAGCAGACCAGCTCACTGATCATCTGGACAAGTACAACATCTTTTGCCAGCAGCAACACGGATTTAGAAAAGGGCACAGCACTGCCACGGCACTTCTTGAGTTTATGGGAGCCATACACAACTCCCTTGATCAGGGTCGCCTAACAGGAGCTACATTCATCGACCTGTCAAAGGCTTTTGACACTGTCCACCACCGCCTCCTGCTTCATCAGATACTGAACATTGGCCTCTCTGTGGAATCAGTGAAATGGTTCAATAGCTATCTTGACAACAGGTCCCAATGTGTAAAAATATCAGGCGTGGTCTCCGACACTAAACAGGTTCGCTCCGGTGTCCCCCAAGGCTCCATCCTGGGCACATTGCTGTTCAGCCTGTTCCTCAACTCCTCCCCAGCTCCACCTCTCAGCAAGTCATACTCTATGCAAATGATGCGGTGATTCTTGCCTCTCATCATGACCCAAGCCACCTGCAACAAACCCTCCAACACAGCTTCACCTCTGTTGAAAGCTGGTTCAAAGAACATAAGTTAATCCTTAACCAGAAAAAAACAAAGACCATGATTTACACCAGCCACAAAAACAAGCAGAAACACCACCAACTCTCCTTAAACACCTGCCTCAGGGACTCCCTGAAGCAGGTTGACTCCTTCAGATACCTAGGAATCACCCTAGACCCACACCTGTCCTTTGGAACCCATACAACCAATGTCGCTAAAACCGTGAATACTAGACTGGGCTTACTCTACCAGCTTCATCGGCACCTGACTAAAGAGGCCCTCTTTGCCGCAGTTCAAAGCTCGATCATCTCCCAGACTGACTATGGTCTTGTCATCTATGGCACTGCCACTACCACTGCACTCAGAAGGATTACTACCTCCCTAAACAAGGCCTGTCACTCATCACTGGGGCCGAACGGCTCACACACACCTGTGACCTCTACTCATAAGCTAACTGACTTCAACTTGATAATAGAATTCAGTACCAAACCTGCGTGTTTGCTAAGAAAATACAGTTGGGAACTGCCCCTCCCGGGGTTTGTTCACTCCTTCAAATGAAAACCAGCTCCAGAATTACCAGGGGTTCAAAGCCACAACTTTTCCATATCCCTTGCTGCTGCACAGCCATTGGCCAGCGTTCATTCGCCTACAGGGCACCCACTTGGTTTAATGGTTTTGCCAATGATACTATCAATACCACTGGGCTAGAGGCCTTCAAATCCAGGCTCCATAACACCCTGGTCGCTTCCAGCATCTGCGACTGTCATGATATAATGTCTATGCAACTCCACTCTGCTACTGCTTTTTCCTATATCTAGCTCCTTACATAACGCACTTGCCCTAGTTTGGCCTCTGCCCCACATGCTCTTCAGCACCTGACAATGCCACCTTCCTGGCAGCTCCACTCCACCCACCCTCCTTATCCTTACCTACCCCCCACCTCTCCTCTCTTCTCACTTTCTTACCTCCCCCTTGCCCCTCTCATTTCTTTCTACAACCCCCCGATTTTCCTCTTCCTTTCCACTTTACCTCTCCCTGTCTGTTCAAAATTAATTTGATATCGTTTACCTTACTTGTGTAACAATTTTGTATATTGTCATGTGATAACTATGTCTTGATGTGGAACCTTTGTAAAGAGCCCTGGGCTCAAAGGTAATAGTAATCCTAGAATTGAAATAAATAAAAAAATAAAAATAAATAAATCTCAAAAAGTAAGGAAATCAATTGCAAAAAATGTTGTTAATGCATCAGTTAGGGCTGAAGTGACAAAAGTAGGAAAATGAGACGTTAGGGTTGAGCCCCTAACACCCCCCTGCGACCCAACCCCACCAGCCCACTGCACACCCACCTTCCACAGATCAACACATGTTGGGGTGTGCCTTGGGGTCATTGGCCCTAACTTTCACCCCATTCTCCTTTACTGTACCATGTCAAGTTTCTTACACATGGAATGGGGTGAGGGTTGAGCCTGATGACCCCAAGGCACACTCCAACGTGTATTGGTCTGTGGAGGGTGGGGGGTGGGCTGGTGGAGGTGGGGTTGTTAGGGGCTCAACGCTGACATCTCATTTCCTACCTTGTTGCTTCAACCCTAACTGATGCATTAATAGTTTTTTGCAATTTATATAGATCTATAGTATGTTCTGTATTCTAACTGGTACCATGTTTAGCTGTATTGTGATATGAAACTTTTTCAATAAAAAGTATTAACTGCAAAAAAATAAATAATGCCACTGCATAAGAAATCAGGTAATGTTTTAATGCCAAAAAAATCAATACTATGAATTTTGAGCTATGAATTATTAAGTGTTACGTGTATCACAACAGCTTGTTGTAGAAAGTGTCTGATAATGTTTTTTTTTTTTATTTTAATTTGCAGAAGTAAGTCCTCCGAAGAAGATCTTATAGGGTGAAAGATTGGGGAACCTTGTAATAAATAAGAAAAATGGAAAGAACGGGACAGTGTGAAGGCTATGTTTTTTCAGCTTTTAGAAAAAAAGCAGTAGCGCTGTCCCACCCCAATTTTTCAAGATTCCAGTTACAGTCGCCAGGGAGTAGCTCACCAATCAAAGTCTGCATAATCTACATGGTGTAGTTACTTACAGCAACACTTTTTACCTTGTATAATAAGCACACATCACTTTCATTTTACATACTTGTTTTGTCCCACCTGATGTCTCTCTCTCTCTCTCTCTCTGTTGTCCCTGAGAAGTGCCCTCTGCTCCTCTGTTTCCTCATACTCTCCTACCCCTACTGTGCTCCATTTCCCTCAGTCAATGTCCTGCCTAATTACTCCTTCCCTTCTCTCCTATGAATTCTATTTGCTCCACAGTATTGTTCCCCCCCCCAGTCTTGTTTTGCCAGCCTGTACAATTTCTAGGGAGAGGCCTTCCTGCCTGGCTCTCTTCAGTTGTATGTATTTCCCTATCCTCAGCTGTGCTGCTTCCCCTCTCTCCTAGTTTAAAGTCCTTTCTAGGTGTTGTGCAAGAGTACACCCCAGTATGCTGGCACCCTCCCCATTGGGGTGCAGGCCATTCACCTTAAACAGTTTTTATCCCTGCCAGGTGTTTCCACAATTTCCTAGAAACTGAAAACCTTTCCCCCTAAACCAGCCCTTCAGCCATGCATTAAACTGTTCTGTTTTAAGCTGCTGCCTGTGACTGAATCATGGCTGTGGCAGGACCGCAACAGGAACATCAGGCCAAGAGAATTTCAGGTGGGGGGGGGGGCACACAACTGAACATGAGTCTTGGGGAAACTCTAAACTATACTTTTATGATCTTCCTCTGTCCGAAAAGCATTATTTGGTGCCCCCTGGGTTGATGGGCATGATGGCCCTGGACCTCAGAGAAGGTCACGCTTATCTGCCATGTCATTGAGATTCCTGCCCAGGTGTAGATGGTCTCCTTCAGTTCCTGTACACTCTCCTTGCCAGATCATTTGTGCCTGCTTTACATGTACTATTGTTTCTGGTCCCCCACCCCGTTTTCATATTTCACATACTTCAAACGTTAGATGTAGGAGTGTCTGCATTTAAAGAGGACTGCACTCAATGGCATTTCATATGAAAACAATGCATACCAAACTTTGCAGGCTTCATTGTAGGAGGTACATATAATATGATTTGTGTTATACTGTATGACATGAGAGACCCTGAAGAAAACTAGGGCTGTAATCAGACCAAAACAACTGGCAGTGCCTCTTTAAGACTGCTTAGTAACTGTACAACTATACTGGTACATAACTGTGAGAGTTATGAGCTGAAATAATCTGCAACTGTTCTTTTGTTGGTATGTATATGTGACAATGGTTTACACTGAACATTACTTGTATCAGGTTCACAAAACGTACATTTTGGTGTAAGATTATATTCAAATTCAGTTGCAAAATTTGAAAAGTAAGCACATAGAAACATAGAATCTGTTGGCAGATAAGGACCATACGGCCCACCTAGTCTGCCCATTTCCCTACTCACTGCTGCAGCCCCAGATCCTATTTGATTTGCAGCTCTTCTGCTCTGCACATCTCCAGGGTACCCTTATGTCTATCCCATGCATTCTTGAACCCCTGTATTGTTTTCGCCCCCACCACTTCTGAGGGAAGGCTGTTCCATGGCTCCACCACCCTTTCAGTGAAAAAGTACTTCCTAGCATTACCCCTTAGCCTTCCACCCTTCAGCCTCACATCATGCCCCCACTTTCTTGTGCAGAGTTTTCTCTGAAATGTTTTCCACCTGTACCATTTATTCCCATAAGGTACTTGAAAGTCTCTATCATATCTTCCCTCTCCCTTCTTTCCTCCAGTGAATAGATATTAAGGTCCTTAAGTCTTTCCTCGTAGGGCTTCTGGTGCAGTCCATGTACCATCTTCATTGCCCTTCTCTGGACTGCCTCTATTTTGTCAATGTCCTTCCAGAAATGTTGTCTCCAGAACTGGACACAGTAGTCCAGCTGAGGTCTCACCAGTGATCTGTATAGTGGCATCACCACCTCTTTCCTCCTGCTTGTTATGCCCCTCCCTATGCATCACAACATTCTGTTTGCTCTCCCCACTGCCTTTTCGCACTGTCTGGTCACCTTCAGGTCATCAGATATGATAACCCCTAGGTCTCTCTCCTGAGTTGTGGTGGCCAGAATTTCTCCACCCATCCTGTACTCCTCCCTTGGATTCCTTTTACCCAGGTGCATGATCTTGCACTATAGGCATTGAAACTTAACTGCCAGACACCCGACCACTCCTCTAACAGGCTTAGGTCCCTTCTCATTTTTTCCACCCCCTCCGGTGTATCCATTCTGTTGCACCCCAGCTTGCTCTTCACTAGCTTAATTGTTCTCTCTCTTATCCCCCTGTCTTATCAACACTAGGCCCGTCCATCCCCTTATTCTTCCTTTCCCAACCTCGGATAGGAGCTCACTACCCTGGGTTGTGACATCCTACCATGCCCCATACTTTATAGCATTCAATCCTGGGGCTCACACATACTCCTTTTCTCCATTCACCTTCTCTACATCCTGTTTTACCAACTCCTCTCTGTGCACCGTGCTCTCCTAGCCTTTCTCCCCCTACCTCCCTCCCTTCCCCCCTACCTTCACCTCTACCTGGTGTATATTTTTATTTTTATTTTTTTTCTTCCATTACTTTCTCCTGCAACCTTAGATAACCTGCTTTATCTTCCTATAGACACTTCTATGTATGTAAATACCATGTAATCTATACAATATCTGTATAATTCTATGTACATATGAACTTCTTTTTCTTCCTCTCTGTAAAGAGTATTATCTGTATTGCCCTGTAAATACCTGTGTTGACCTGTATATACAATTGTTCATGCTCCACCCAGGTCCATCTTGCAAATGAGCTTCTGCTCAACGATGAACGCCTGGTTAAATAAAGACTTGATTGATTAATTGAGATCTTGGCATCATCTGTGAAGGGGCACACCTTTCCCTCCAGATGCTCTGCAATATCACTAATGAAGACATTGAATAGGACTGGCCCCAGCACCGACCTCTGTGGCACCTCGCTGGTCACCTCCCTCTCCTCAGATTTCATGCCATTTACCACCATCCTCTGAGTCCTGTCCCATAGCCAGTTCCCAATGCACTTTACCACCATAGGACCCACTCCCAGGCTTCTCAATTTATTTAGCAATCTCCTGTGCTAGACAGTGTTGAAGACCTTGCTGAAATCCAGGTAAGCCACATCCACCACCCCTCCCTGATCTACCACCCTGGTTACCCAGTCAACGAAGTCTATAAGATTCATCTGACAGGACTTTCTCACCGAGAATCCATGCTGTCTTGGATCCTGTGCCCTGCTATTGTCCAGAAACTTCACAATCCTCTCCTTAAGCAAGGATTCCATTTGTTTTCCCACTACTGAGGTCAGGCTTACAGGCTTGTAATTGCCTGCCTCCTTTCTGCTTCCACTCTTGTGGAGAGGGATCACATCTGCCATCCTCCAGTCCTCAGGTACCTCCCCCGTCTCTAGTGATGCATTGAAAAGAGCAGCCAGTGGTTCCGCCAGCACTTCCCTGAGTTTCTTTAGTACTCTGGGGTGGATCCCATCTGGCCTCATTGCCTTATCTGCTTTTATTTTCCTGAGTCCTTCTGGGACTCTTTCCACCGTGAATGTGCTGGTGTCTACCTCCCTTCCCTGAATACCCCTCTTAATGAGTCTTGGTACCTCATCCTCCTCTTTCCTGGTGAATACTGAGCAAAAGTACTTTTTCAGTAGCTTAGCCTTTTCTAGGTCATCCTCCACCCTTTCTCTTCCTTCCTTCTTCAGCCTAACAATCCCATTTCTGGTCTTTTTCCTCTTGCTAATGTATCTGAAGAGGGTCTTGTCACCTTTTTTAATAGCCTGGGCTATACCTTCCTCTGTCTGTGCTTTAGCCCTTCTAATTATTTTCCCAGATTCCCTCTGCTTCTCCAGATATTGTTTTCTGCCCTCATCCTTGTGTGTTTCCTTGTCTCTTCTAAAGGCTCTTTTCTATTCCCTTACTTTCTCGGCCACTACCTTCAAGAACCATAATGGCCTTTTCTTTCTTTTACTCTTGCTATGCATTTTAACACTGAGACCTGTTACTTCTGTTATGACTCTTGAATCTAGACTATTGTTTTTCCAAATCTCCCCCTGTACCTGCCACTGCTAGGGATCTTTTAAGATTTCTACCCATCTCCTTAAAGTTAGCCTTCCTGAAATCTAGGACCTTTACACTTAGGTAAATAATCAAAATCTATACATCAATGAGCTCTGACTGCTTAATGCTGTCAGTGGTAATACAAAGACACGCTGTAGACTCCACAGCATGCCTCTTAGTGGTTTTGCTAGTGGTGAGCTTATGGGGACTGGAAGACGATTAATGACTGAGCTAGTTGGGAAAGGAAAAAAGCATTCAGCAGCCAGTACCCACCATACTACCCAGTCAACCAGGTGCAATCCTGAATATGCAGGTAAAGAGGTTTCATTGGGCTCTTGCCCTGCAAAGGTAGGGGGTCGGGGAGAGGGTTAGGGAGGGGGTAATCTAAAAATAGTGTCAGTTGAGAGGATGTAGTGGCAAGAGACCAGATAAATTTACTTTTGGGGGGTACTGAGAGAGCCTGCTTATGGGAGGTAGTTTGGCCTAATAAGTATGCAAAGCTGTGAACCTGGATGCCCGGGTTAGACTCCACAACTGTGTGACCTTGAACAAGTCATTTAACCTCCCTGTACTCAACCTCCCTATAATCTCTCTGAATTCTATCTCTTTGCTGTTTGAATCTTCCTCTGAGCTGAAAACTGCAGCAGTACTTTCTCTCCTCCATCTTCTGGACCGTAAAAGCGCTTTGGGATACACATAGTATGAAAAGCACTTAAACCAATGTCTTTTCCTTTCCAAATGGAGGGGCTTTGGGGAGTAGGGAGGGACAGATGTAAAGGAGATGGCAGCACATACTGGCAGGATGTTGTGAGAGGACACAGTGGGGGGGCAGGAACTAGCCCTGGACTCCTGTAGGGTTGAAAACTGTTTTACAGCAGATCTGCTACAGAACATAAAGTACTGAAAATGAAATGACATATGCTGGAATATCTGAATGACAAAATATGACTGTGAATCCAATACTGGGGTATTAGCAGGCCCTTACAATCTCAGATGCACCATATGTATCCCTGTGCTAAGTGACAGAGAGTACATACTGTAAGTTTTTCATTGCTGTGAAAGTTTCAATTTTTTCACACTTTGGAATCTTTTTTTTTGTATACAATAATGACAGCTTTGTTGTGTGAAAGTCACAAAAAGCATTAGACAGTACTAGTGGCTTGAATACAAAACCAGAACCAAAACATGGAGTGATTTGGTAAAACCAGAGCCATAACCTCCCCAGTTTTGCCCACCTCTAGAATTAAAACTAGATAAGTCAGTGAGATCATCCCCACAGATCTTCTTTTCAACTGTTACTGGTTCATAAGTCTATGTACCAAGTCTTTTTTTTTTTTTTTTTTTAGCATCTGACTTTTTCAAATGTTATTTTCATCCCCCTTCTAAGTTTTAGTGGTGCAGCTGTTTAGTATAATAGGTTACTGAGCTCATTCTAACTTATCAGATCATTCAAAAGTATTTCACACAATTAGCATTACATGTCTAGGGCACAATATTCAGCAGAAAAAATCACACACGTGACAGGAAACTGTGCAATGGGGGGTTCACAAAATGTCTTCTGCATGCATGCGATTTTCAAACAGAGTGCCTCTTCACAAACCTTTTCCCACTGTACAACAGCTTGCAGCTTAGTATAGTCAGGCATATTATGTACTCAGAAAACGAAATTAATGTTTCCGTGAAGAAACTGCTGAAAATAGCAGTTTTTCTACAGATCACCAGTGCAGAGATTTTATTTCCAAACATATGAGTTCCACACCAAACATTGACCCTGACCCATTCTCTGGACCTCTGGAAATTGTACTCCTGTTCTATACATAGGCAAGGCTTAATAACATGATTGGCAGCCAGACTTGCTATACTTGCTAAAACTGAAAACTTGCTAAAAGTTTGTAGTTTGCAGTTTGATAACCACTGCAGCTGTAAGTAAGAACCAGCGATAAAGAAGATGCCATACCTTGCCTTATATAAAACCAGATATTGCATTTGGAAGCATTCTTTTGTAGTATAATGCAGGGCTTTGGGAAAACATTATTCAACAAATGAACTTCAAATTAAGTAAGGAATAATAGATGACAGAGGGTGAATTATGCTAGCTGGTGGTTTTGAGCACAAAGCATCGATGACACATTAAATCACCGGAAGATATTTGACAAAAGAGTAATTTCCCTCTGTTATGTATTATTCCACTTATAGGGTATGTCTAGAGCTTTTTATGTATGAAAAACAGTCTCTTCTAAAATGTTATTGTGTATATTTTAAGTTTTTGTGTACGTTCTGAAAAAAACTGTTGTGCCCATTCTGTAATCAGCAGAATCTTGTATACTGGCTCATGTTGACTTCCACCACTGTTGTTTCCAATGAAGCATTTCACTTGGTAAAATTCAGGAAAAAACTACCAAAATAAAAAATGCCAGTGACAGTGTTATCATATACATTGTCAATAAAAAGCTGCAGATGTTTTTAAAACAAGGGGAAAATGTGTCTGTGAGAATTCGCATGTGATCAGGTGGGCAGGCATTTAGACTGGTGAACTGATTCCTGGATTGAGAGGCATAGTAAGGGGGAGACACAAGCAGAGCAACGGGGGGGCACCCTTGCTGCAACACTGGCACCCTTCTGTCAAGGTGTGTGCCAATTCCTGCCATCATCTCTCCAAGAAGATTTACACTGTAAACATGTTCAATGACACATTTAGTCACAAGGTTGCGTGTACCAGAACAAAACTGCCCATATTTGTGTGTGTGAAAAATTACACACAACAAGAGGCAGGTAAGGTGGCCATGAGTGCATGCTCAAGATAGAAAGATGTGATTGTTCACTCACTGCCAGGCCAAGCTGCCTTTAGTCTCAAACGAAATGAGGCTCTGGTTGGGGCCCGTTGATGTGGGGTACACGTAACTCTCATCTTATGTCTTTGACCTTGCTATTCAGAATGGACATATTTCACTATACTCTCACACTTTGTTTCAGCCCCAGTCTTGCTGACCTAAGGCATATGTCTCGTCAAACTTGGCACCTGATTTTTTTTTTGCAGGGGGGGAGAGGGAACAGGCAGAACTACTACTCCAGTGAGTCCAAATGTATAGTATATAAAATGTAAAAATCCTACCAGCATCCTCTAGAAATATATCTTGTGTACCAGCGTCAATGGGATCATCAGTTAAGTTGTGTATGTGAAGTGCAGTTCTTCCAAGTTTCCAGAAAGGTATAATATGTTTAAGTACTACAAAAGAACCCTAGAGCAAATGCCCTGAGGCATGGGTTATCCCAGAGGATATTGGCCATACAGCCCAATTTTAAAGAAAACACAATTGCACATACCCCAATAATGCAAAGCATCACAGGAAACATATGCAAATCCCAATGAGAGGATTTGGACTGGCTCAACTTTAAACCGAATTGCATGGTGCCGGAAGGCCTCAGAGTGCAATCAGCAAAGGCTAAGAACAGCAGACACATACACATGTTTCATCCTCATTTGGACTCATCAGTGTGCCATATCTGTGTCTTAGACCAGGGGGAGGAAGCCAGCCACCCCTTAAGGGGGATGATATTTGTTTGGGCCATGGGAAACTCAAAATAGAGAAGGAAAAGAACTACAAAAGAACCGCAGAGCAAATGCCCTGAGGCATGGGTTATCCCAGAGGATATTGGCCATACAGCCAAATTTTAAAGAAAACAGAATTGCACATACCCCAATAATGCAAAGCATCATGGGAAACATATGCAAATCCCCATGAGAGGATTTGGACTGGCTCAACTTTAAGCAGAATTGCATGGTGCCAGGAAGGCCTCACAGTGCAATCTGCAAAAGGCTAAGAGCATCTACCCATGATAAATGAAAAAAACTGGTTAAGCTGAAAACTAATTAAGCTGCAGACCACATCACATTTTCAAATTAACACTTACTCGCTGTCATTTTGGTACACCTGGTTGGCTATTGTGCCCCAGGCCCCTAAATCTGGCTCTGCCACTGGGAGGAGGGGTGAAGGATTGACTGAGATGCTGGTAGTGAATGGCATCATACCAGAGAAAATCAAGATGGAGGCTTGGAGGCTCCCCTGATGAAGTATCAGGCTAGGGACCTGAAGTGTTGAGGTTAGTGTCATGCTTCAAATGTTTATTATTTAACAAAGTCACTCATTTTTTGCAGCAAGTAACTTCACCACCAAGTTTTTCATTTTACCTTTGTACCTGGTCCCAGAGTGCCATTTCTGTGCTTTGCTTTTTGTACCATGTTGTGACCCTGCCACTAATGATGTATCACCAAGAATCCCCCCCCCCATTTTCCCTCTTCCTCATGTCCCCTGACACAACTTGGGTTGGTTGTTCCATCCTTCCTTGGCCTAATGTACTGCACTATTAGCCATTCCCTGGTTTCCAATGGCAACCACCTTCCTACTTCTATCTATTCCAGATCTTGAGATCCAATTCTGTGGTTACCCCCTCACATGCTTTCCCTGTTGGCTGCTCAGTTCCAGTTGTAGCACTCTGACCCCCTTAGATCTGCATGCCTGTAGTAGATCTAGTCAAAGAAGTTGACCAGATTTGTCTGGCAAGACCGTCCCCTCATGAATCCATGTTGACAGGGAAACAGCAGAGGACCTCTTTACCATCAGATGTGAAACCCAGATCCCTCCCTGTGTCTCTCATAATTGAATCACCCACGACATGTACCTTTCTTGTGCCCCCCTTGGGGCTCTGCCCATCCCCTGGCATGCTCTCTGGCACTGCCTGCCTGATAGGCATGCTGTTTCCCTTTTCCCTTTTGGGGGAGATTGGGATACCTCTTGTTGCAATATTTGATGTTCAGACTTCTAATAGAGCTATTGGAATTAAAGAGTTTTAGGTAACATGCAGAAATGTTCAAGGCATTATGCAGTGACATGTGTATCTATCTATTTATTTATATATTTATTGATATTTATTTATTGAAACATATTTTACTAGTTAAACAAGCAGATCCCAGGAGGTTCAGTTCCAGTTGCAACTGGCAGGGCTGGGGGGGGAGAGAAGGATTGTCATAAGGAAGAATACAATGACTTACGTACTTCTTAAATACAGACAGAATGCAAAGTCAGTAGTGATACAGTGTGCATTGTACAAAATATTGAAGTTACAGTAAAAACCCACTGTTTGACTATAGAGTTAAGTGTGTGCTTCAAAGTACAGTGCAAGTATCCTTGAGGTGCAGTAGTTTAGAGAACTTCATAGAAATAGGTAGTAAAATTACAGCAAGTCCTACAGCAAGGACCTGATGGGGTACACCCCAGAATACTAAGGGAGCTCTAAGAGGTGCTGGCTGCACCTCTGACAACTCTGTTCAACTTATCAGTAGAAACAGGAGAGATTCCAAGGGACTGGAGGAGGGCAGATGTGGTCCCACTTCACAAAGTGAGAACAGGGAGGAGGCAGGAATTTACAGACCTGTCAGCCTGACTTCGGTAATGGACAAAGTAATGGAAACACTACTGAAGGAAAGGATAGTGGAATACCTTGTAATTAGTGGATTACAGGAACCAAAGCAACATGGTTTCACAGGGGGAAGGTCTTGCCAGACAAACCTGATTGAGTTATTTGACTGGGTGACGAGGGTAGTGGATCGGGGGGGGAGTGGTAGATGTGGTCTACCTAGATTTCAGTAAGGCCTTTGATATGGTTCCACATGGAAGACTGGTGAACAAACTGGCCTGTCTGGGAGTGGGCCAAAAGTTATAAACTGGGTAAGAAATTGGTTAAGCAACAGGAGTCAGAGGGTGGTGGTAAATGGTGTCCACTCTGGAGAAGGCAAGGTGACCAGTGGGGTGCCTCAGGGCTCAGTACAAGGCCCAGTCCTCTTCAATGTCTTTATTAGTGACATTACGGAAGGGCTAGAAGGGAACGTATGCCTGTTGGCAGATGACACAAAAATCTGCAACAGAATAGACACACCGGGGGGACTGAGGGATGATTTGAAAAGGTTGGACGAATTGTCAATGGTTTAGCAACTGGGTTTTAATGCAAAAAAAGTGCAAAATGATGCACCTGGGGAACCAAAACCTGGAGACTACATACCAATTGGCAGGGGAAGTACTGGCAACCATCAAATAGAAAAGGGGCCTGGGGGGTAATCATTTCTGAGGACCTGAAGGTAGACAAGAAGTGTGATAAGGCAGTGGAAAAAGCTAGCAGAATGCTCGAGTGCATAGGCAGGTGTATCACCAGTAGGAAGAAGGAGGTAATATTACCCCTGCATAGATCACCAGTAAGGCCCCACATCGAGTACTGTGTCCAGTTTTGGAGACCCCCACCTCTAGAAGGACATTGATAAGATGTTGACAGTACAAAAAAGGGCTCCCAAAATGGTGTAAGGCCTGCATCAAAAGCCCTACAAGGACAGACTCAATGAACTGAACATGCACTCTCTGGAGGAAAGGAGGGAAAGTGAAGATATGATAAAAACATTCAAATATCTAACAAGTATTAAAAAGGTACAAAAAAGTAGCATTTTCCATAGAAAAAGAAGCTTGAGAACAAGGGGTCATGTTATGAAGTTGGGGGGGGGCTCAGAGAAAATGTGAGGAAATACTTCTTCACAGAGAGGGTGGTGGATGCCTGGAACAACCTTTCAGTGGAAATGGTAGGCACCAAAATGGTGACAGGATTCAAGCATGCATGGGACAGATTCAAGGGGACCTTGGTAGTAAGGCAAGGGAGGAGATGATCGGAGCTCAAGTAGGGTCTGCAGTGGCACAGCAGGCAGGGAAAATTGGGCAGACTAGGTGAGCCAAGAGGTCCTTATCTGCCAACAACTTCTATGTTTCTATTTCTATGACTGATGGGACACATACAAGCTGAATAGTGCATGCAGTCCTGAGATACAGTAACAGGTCTATGTCAGATACAAGCAGAGGAACTATGTCTAGGGCAACTGGGACAAGACACTGAAGAGGAGTGATGAGCCATGATTGATCTCTTGCACGAGAAGTAGGTAGGCAATGGAGTGATACTGGCAGGAGGCTGTTCCATATGGAGGAGTGCCTGTAGGTAATGGAGGATTGCTCAAGATTGCACCTACAGCATGGGGTTTAGAATCAGCAACCATCCTCAGACCTGAGGAGGTGAGGTTTGTTGCCAGGGTAAAAAGTTCTGAGAGGTAGCTCGGAATTTTCCAGACCAGTATCTAGCTCTCATTAGTGCCATATGTAACAATTGCCTATTCAAGGAAGGCACCCCCCCAAAGTCATTGTGCATGGTGCAGTGGTGTGTCTGGGAGAGAACAAGCCAGATAGAATCTTCACAAGGCACTGAAGATGGCGGTAAGTTTTTTCAGGGTAGAGGAGTTAGCACCAACATATACAACATCCCCATAATCCAGCTGGGGAAAAATGGAGTATTCAATCCCCAGTATCCTGATGTGAGGCTGTAGGCAGCTCTTTACCCTATAGAGGGTGTCAAGTTTGGCACAGCACTTTGCTGCTACTTGGAAGATAACGTCCAACTTTCCATGAGCACAGTGTTGCATAGCACATTTCACAGCAATGAAAGTGGAACATATGCGTGATGAGGAAAAGTGCTTAATCGAATCAATTCAGAATGGAGTCAGCCAAGGCATGACTGCTTCAGTCGCTAATACTTTACCATGTCACTTGAGCATCAAAATGCTGTTTTACAACAGGCAGGAAAAGGTCAACTAATCTTTTTAAAAGAGATGCAGGCTTTTAGAGAAATGAAGGTACTGGATGGTACGGTTGCTATCCACTGCCTTGCTCTGCTAGATGAAATAGGCATGTGTTTATGCAAACAGAATGAACAAGACTTCATTAAAATGCATGGTCTTCTCCTGTCCTCAGTGGTTCAGTAAAGCAATAAGTCATGACAAGGCATGGGTTATTGAGGGATTTACCCACATCTCATGTTGTGTGTCACAAGGTGTAGCCGAGTGAATTAACCACATGAAATGTAAATAATCCTCTAATTACCAATATCCTTGAGTGCCTTATTGCAATTATACAGTGCCTTCACAAAGGCAGTGTCAGGGCACTGTCACCCAGCTAGGATACTGAGTGTGGAGACAGAGGGTTCTTGTGGTCTGGGGGAGCATTACTGATTAATTGATTTTTATTTATTTTTTTATCTTTGTAATACAAGTTGGGGGCATCTATTCTTTTTCGTTTTAATTGGGTTCACCACAACATAACCCAGATAGACCATCTTAGGGTAGCTGGTTCATTCTACTGGGGTGTCAAACAGAGGAGGCATACTGATGAGTCCTGTTAGGACGAAACACATGTCTATGTCTTCTGTTGGCACCCTTTGCAAACTGTGTGAGAGGCCTTTCGGCACCATGCATTTCTGCTTAAAGTTGAACCAGCATAATATTCTGTGGTGATATGCATATGCAGCCCATGGTGCTTTGCATTATGGGTGCATGTGTGGTTTTGTATCTATTCTTTTGTTTTTTCTGATTGGATTGGGCAGCTCATCAGGATCAACTGGAGCAGCACCTGAGGCAATCCACCAGCAGCTTTTCTGTGTCAGCGATGTGTACTTTTTCCCCTAGCAGCACCTTCTGCCATTTGTTACAGGGCAGCTAATACAGAGACAGAAGCACACACTGGGAAGCAAGGTTTGTCGGAGGTCCGTTTCTCTTGCAGTAATTCTAGTTGATTGTTTTTTCACAGGACAAGGGAGTGTCTACCCTCCCTCCCCCACCCACCCAGGGGTCTTCTACCTAAGTAGCCAACAGGTTACTACTTCATGTGGCCAAGGGGAACCTATCATGAGCACTGTTAAAGGGGTCAGTCAATCACAGTAAATAACAGTTCAGAGGGGATACCTCTACAATAGTGCTCCGCCAAAGTATTAGACAGTAAAGGAGAGGAGCACGGGAAGAGGAAGTGGAGGATAGACAGAGGAAAGAGAAAGAGGGAGAGAGGAGGGAAAAAAATATTAAGAGAGGGTCAACAGAAGAGCAGAAAAGGAGAATGCAGGGAGTGGTACAGTGCAGCTGATGTGGGGCTGCAGTCTTCAGGAGAATGTTCTGGGTACTGCGGTGCTGTCCCATATGCAGGCACCTCTCTGGGCTTAGGGCAAAGGTTGGCAGTCTCTGAGCTGAGCTGGCAGGTGTACTTGCAGCCTTTGCCCCCACCCAGAGGCCACCAGTTCCTCAGACACTGCCACAATGGATGCCCAGGCAGAATGCTGGCTGGTCTGTGGTGGGCTCAGGGAGCTTGAGGGAGGGCAGAAGCACATCCCCCACCCTGTCCAACGTAGGAACTTCACTGTCATGGATGAGCGGGAAAGCCCCACAAGGGAACCCGAGGTTGGGACCAGGGAGGATGAGCAGGTCTTCATGGAGGTAGACCTAGGGGTGGGAGGTAGAGGACCCCAGAAGAAGAGGAAGATACTCCTGGTGGGGGACTCAATAATCAGGAGACTGCATCTGGGTACAGGTACAGGGGAGGAAAGGGAGATCAAGCGTATCCCATGAGGCACAGCTCAGAAGGAGGGGAAGCAAATGGTAGTTCGTGACATGCGCAACTGTGACTGAGGGAACCGCAAAATGGTGACTCAATTGCAGCGCATGTATGAGGGCTACCGACAAAGTAGGGTGACCAGATGGGGTGGGTTCGCACATGTAGAGACAGGATGTTGCTACACATACGTGCACATGGGGGGGTGGGAGCAAGCACGCTCAGCGAGGGGTGGAAGGGATTTTGAGGAGTGGTGCCATGGTGGGCTGCCGAGCTGGCCCCGTGGTGTGGTGGGTGGGTTCACAGCTTGGGTGGACAGGGTGCTGGCTTCAGGTCCGGGCACAGGTACGTTTTTGTTGTGCCCTACCTGAATTATTTTTTTTTTAAATGTTTTGCACCCCCCAACATACCCCCCTCAGAGTTCAGAATTTTTAAGTAGAGGGGTGCAGAGGGGCACAGCCCCCTGCATAAAACGTTAAAAATGTAGGTCACCGGCACCATTGTGTTGTGCGCCGGGGAGTCACAGTGCCAAAACAGATTTTCAGCACTGTGACTTTGTCGTTACAGTGATCGCCTTTCAGTAGTCGCCGTTATGACATAGAATCAAGTAAATCCAGAGGATCACCACAGCAGTAGCAAGGAGGGGGGAACTAGAGGTCATGGTCTATCTGGGGACAAATGAGCTAGCCGGGGAGGAGGTGAGCATAGAGCAAGTGCAGGAGGACTTCAGGGGGTTGGGTAGGTGTCTTGGAGAGGTAGTAGATTCCATAGCATTCTCAGCGGTGCTGCCAGTCCATGCCAGGGGGAAGGCTTGTATCCTCCGCATCAGCAAGTTCAACACTTGGTTGAGGGTGTGGTGCAGACATAATGGTTTTGGCTTCACTGGGGACTGGGGACCCACCTGGAGGGATGGGGGTCTGTATGCAGGGAATGGCCTTCATCTGTCCAGGGAGCAGACTGCGGTCCTTAATGAAAAGTTTTTATGCTTCCTAGCCAAGCATTTAAATTTGTCAAGGGATGGCAGTCATGAACAGGGAGACTTAGGCAGCCCACCCTCACAAGATAGAGTAGTTAGCAGGTCAAAGCAAGAGAAATTGTTGAGGGCAGATATTCTCAAGCTCATTACATGGGAAAAGGCAGACGAGGGGAAGCAGCATAATTAAGATACCAGGGGTGGAAAGGGAGAAAGGAAGGGTAGTTGTAGAAATACAAGGGGGGGCAGGCTGAGAAACACAAACGGATATGCCTGGGCTCATTACAAGAGATAAGCCAGAAGTAAACAGGAGGCAGGAGAATAAAATGAGGGTTGGAAGGAGAGAGCGAAAAGGCAACGGTAGAAAGGCAAGGGGCACAAGCTGTAAAGCATGGACAGCTGTGTATAAAAATGCCTGCAGTCTGGGAAACAAAATCCTGGACCTGGCTGCCTTAATGGCGGAGGCAGACCTGGACATGGTAGCAATTACTGAGACATGGCTCATTGGAAATCATGACTGGGAGGTAAATGTACTGGGATACATTCTGCACAGGAGGGCTAGGGAGGGTAAAAGCTTGGGGGAGTGGCCCTTTAGGTCAGAGAAAGTATTAAAGCAATGGCAGTGCAGAGCAGACAGGGAGAGGCTGAAGCACTGTGGGTCACACTTGATCCAGGAGATGGAACATCAGTTCCCACAGGAGTGATCTACAGGCCTCCAGCACAGGGGGAGGAGGTTGATAGAGCATTAGTGGAGGAAATACAAGAGATGACAGCAAAGGGAGAAGTACTGCTGCTGGGCAATTTTAACATGCCAGATGTAGACTGGACCGTCCCAGCAGCAGCCACAGCCAGGAGCCAAGACATCATAGAATCCTTGCAGGGGGCAGGCCTCAGGAAGATGGTTTGGGAACCCACCAGGGACAAGACAATCTTAGACTTTGTGCTGACCAATGGAGACAGAGTCAAGGAAGTCAGGGTGGATGGGCACCTAGGGTCCAGTGACCATCAAACAGTGTGGTTCAGCATCAGTGCAGTATCGCAAGAAAGCCACACAAAGACAAGAGTCCTGGATTTCAGGAGGGTGGACTTTGTGAAGATGGGGAGGGGGATCAAAGAAGCCTTGGATGGAAGGGAGTCAAGGGGAGGGGTCAAGAAGCAGTGGGCATAGCTAAAAGAAGCCATTCTGGAGGAGGCAAACCAGTGCATAAGGCTAAGCAACAAGGGAAAAGGAAGGAACAAACCACTGTGGTTCACAAGAGATGGCAGAGAAAGTGAGGGACAAAAGGGGGGCCTTCAGAAAATACAAGGAGACAAAGAAGGATAAATATAGGGCAGCGTACCTAGACAGACAAAGGGAGGTAAGGAAAGCAGTTAGGAGTGCAAAGGCGCAAACAGAGAAGAGACTAGCTTAGATGGTAAAGAGGGGGGACAAAACATTTTACAGGTACATTAGCGATAGAAGGAAGGCCAGGGGAGGGATTGTAAGGCTGAAGGAGGAGGAAGAGGTGGGGGTAGAGGAGGACTTAGAAAAGGCATCAATACTGAATTAATACTTCTATTCGGTATTCAGAGTGGAGGGGGAGGGACAGTGACCACAACTAAACAGGGGGAACAAAGGGAAGGGAGAGGTCAACACCAGTCCTTTCACAGAAGAATAAGTCCTGGAAGAACTTTCAAAACTGAGGGTGGACAAAGCAATGGGACCAGATGATATACACCCCAGGGTATTAAAGGAATTGCGTACAGGGCTAGCAGAATCACCAGTTGCCCTGTTTAGTGAATCACTCAACATAGGGGTGGTTCCAGAGGACTGGAAAGGAGCAAATGTAGCCCCGCTCCACAACAGCAGTAGCAAGGAGGAGGCAGGAAACTATAGGCCAGTCAGCCTCACCTCAGTAGAGGGTAAGATTATGGAAGTGCTGCTTAAGGAAAGGATTGTGGAACACTTGGTAACCATGGGAGAACAGGATCCGAGGCAGCATGGATTCACAGCAGGGAGGTCATGTTAAACAAACCTGATTGACTTTCTTGACTGGGTAACAAAGGAGGTGGATCAGGATGGAGCAGTGGATATCGCCTACCTCAATTTCAGCAAGGCCTTTGACACAGTACCCCACAGAAGATTGGTGAACAAGCTAGGCAGCCTGGGGGTGGGCCACAAAGTGGAAAACTGGGTTAGAAACTGGTTGAGGGTTAGGAAGCAGAGGGTGCTAGTAAATGGGATCAAGTCCGAGGAAAGAAGGGTGAACAGTGGGGTGCCTCAGGGATCAGTCCTGGGGCCAGTCCTTTTTAATGTCTTCATCAGTGACATTACTGAAGGGCTGGAGGGGAAGGTTTTGCTATTTGTGGATGATACCAAGATCTGCAACAGAGTAGACACCCCAGAGGAGGTTGAAAGAATGAGGAGGGATCTGGGTAAGCTGGAGACATGGTCACAAGTGTGGCAAATAAAATGTAATGCAAAGTGCAAAATCATGTATCTGGGGTGGAGAAACTGGGTAGACAACTGTAGTATGGGAGGGGTATTGCTGACAGTCACCAAGGAAGAAAGGGATTTAGGGATAATCATCTCAGATGACCTAAAGTTGTCCAAACAGTGTAACAAGGCCGTTGGGAGGCCCAGTGGGATGTTGGGGTGCATAGGAAGTGGTATCACCAGCAAAAGAAAGGAAGTGTGATGTCATTGTATAAAACGCTGAACAGGCCTCACCTAGAATACGGTGTTCAGTTTTGGAGGCAGGACCTTCGCAAGGACATAAACAGGGTGGAGGTGGTCCAGAGAAGGGCGACCAAGTTGGTGCAGGGCCTACATCACAAAACATATGAGGACAGATTAAAGGACCTCAATATGTGTACACTTGAAAAGAGGAGGGAACGGGGGGATATGATAGAGACCTTCAAGTATCTTAAAGTCTTAAACAAAGTGAAACATAGAAGTAGAAACATAGAAGTTGACGGCAGATAAGGACCGCAAGGCCCATCCAGTCTGCCCATTTCTTTTTCTACCTTATAAATGTACCATCGGCCTTTGCTCTGTCAGTGACCTATCTATTCATAGTCATTTGTATTGCTCCCTTATGCCTATCCCATGCCTGTTTGAAGCCCTGCACTGTATTCATAGCCACCACTTCTTGTGGTAAGCCATTCCATGCATCTACCACCCTTTCTGTGAAAAAAAGAATTTCCTCACATTCCCCTTAATCGGCCTCCTCTAATCTCATGCTGTGTCCTCTTGTCCTGCTATTTTCTTATATTTAAACATGTTAGACTCTTTCACCTTTTTTATGCCCTTAAGGTGTTTAAATGTCTCGATCATATCACCTCTCCCTCCTTTGCTCAAGGGTATACATATTGAGCTCCGTTAATCTGTCCTTATATGTCTTCTGATGCAGTCCCTGCACCATTTTGGTTGCCCTTCTCTGGACTGCCTCAATTTGGTTAATGTCCTTGTGAGGTGTGGCCTCCAATACTGCGCAGTACTCCAGATGGGGCCTAACCAATGTCTTGTACAGAGGGATTATTACCTCCTCTTACGACTTGATACCCCTACTAATACACCCTAACACCCCCTAGCCTTACCTGCTTTAGAGGTCTGCTTGGATGATTTTAGGTCATCAGTGATGATGATGCCCAAGTCTCTTTCTTCCTTTGTGACTGCTAGCTCCCCTCCCAGCCTATAAGTGACTTCGGGTTTCTCTTCCCTATGTGCATGATTTTGCACTTCTTTGCATTAAATCCCAGTTGCCACTCTTCTGACCATTCTGCTAGTTTATCAGATCTCTTCTCATTCTGCCCACCCCATCTGGATCATCTACTCTGTTGCAGATCTTGGTGTCATCTGCAAACAGACAAGCCATACCCTCTAGTCCATCTGAGGTCACTAATGAAGATGTTGAATAGGACTGGCCCAGGACTGATCCCTGAGGTACCCACTTGTGACTTGCATCTCTTCTGACTGTATACCATTTACCACCACTCTCTGTTTTCTGCCAGTCAACCAGTTTGCCACCCAGTTGACCAACTTCTGACCACCCGAGCCTACCTAGCTTATTTATCAATCTTCTATGTGGAACAGTGTCAAAAGCTTTGCTGAAGACAAGGTAGGCAACATCAACTGCTCCCCTTGGTCCACCACTCTGGTTACCCAGTCAAAGAAATCTATGAGATTAGTTTGACAGGACCTTCCTTTGTAAACCCATGCTGTCTTGGATCCTGTGCCCTATGGATTCCAGGTGTTGCACTATCCTTTCCTTAAGGAGTGCCTCCATAATCTTGCCCACTACTGAGGTAAGACTGACGGTCTGTAGTTCCCGCCTCCTCCTGCTACCACTCTTGTGGAGTGGGATCACATGAGCCTTTCTCCAGTCTTCTGGGACCTCTCCTGTGCTCAGAGACTCACTAAACAATTCTGCTAATGGCTCTGCTAGTTCCTCCTTTAGCTCCTTAAGTACCCTGGGATGTATGCCATCAGGTCCCATTGCCTTATCCACCCTGAGCTTAGCAAGCTCTTGTAGGACCCTTTCTTTTGTGAAGGGAGTAGTGCTCACCTCCCTCCCCCCTGTGTCCATGATGCTGAGCTGTGGGCCCTGCCCTACCTTCTCTTCAGTAAATACTGAGCAAAAGTATCTATTTAGGATAGATGCCTTTACAGGGTCCTCCTCCTCACATGCTCCCTTTTCACCATTAAGCTTAGCAATACCCCGTCTGGACTTTCTCCTTTCACTAATGTATCTATAGAAAGTCTTGTCACCTTCTTTTACTGTTCGTGCTAGTGTTTCCTCAGTTTGGGACTTTGCCTGCCTTACTGCCTTCCCTGCTTCCCTTAGGGCAGTTTGGTATGCCTCCCTATCTTCATCCCGCTGTGTTCCCTTATATTTTCTGAAGGCCAGCCTTTTGGCTCTGACCTTTTCTGCTACTATATTTGAGAACCAAAGTGGTTTCCTTCTTCTTTTGCACTTCCTTTTCTGTCTAACACAATGGGATGTTGCTTCAAGTATTGTATCCTTAATGCTTGCCCACTTTGCCTGTACCCCTCCTCACCTGTGTTTCTTTTTGCCAGGGCTAGCTTAACTCTGTTGGCCATCTTATCAAAGTCAGCTCCTCTGAAGTCCCATATTTTTGCCTTGGAATGGGATGATTTAGATGTAGTAGCCAAATTGAACCATACCATGTGATGGTCACTGGCCCCCAGGTGACCTTCTACCTGGAGATCTGTGATCCCTTCTTTGTTAGTCAGTACTAGATCTAGGATAGCCCTGTCTCTTGTGGGTTGCTGTACCAGTTGTTTGAGGCCCTCCCTGCAGAATCCTATGAGTCTAGTTCTGGCAGATGTTCCTGCTGGTATTGACCAATCTGTATCTGGCATGTTGAAGTCTCCCATTATCAGAACCTCCCCTTTAGCTGTCATGTTTTGTATATCTTCTAACAGTAATGTGTCTATGTCCTCCCCCTGGTCTGGGGGCCTGTAGACAACCCCACTTCTTATGGCTGTCCCATTTCCTGTTTCCAGGGTGACCCACAGTTCTTCTGGCTCCTTATGTGTATTCTGAATTTCTGTAGCTTTGATTATTTCATTAACATACAGGGCCACCCCTCCCCCCCCTTTGCCTCGGTCTCTTCTGAACAATACATATCCAGGTACTGAAGTCTCCCAAGTGTGGTTACTGGTAAACCCGTCTCACTAATTGCTACTATGTCCAGTTTAGCCTCTGACATTGTGCCTGCAGGTCTGGGATCTTATTTCCCAGGCTGTGAGCATTGTGTACATGATTTTCCATTGGCCAGATTTTGGTGTGTTGGTTGTTGGGTGAAGTTTGGCATTACCCTGTGCATCGTATGGGGAGACAAACCTTTTTTCTTACCTGGTGATGCAAATGAATGGCAAACACGCTGAATTCCTGTTTGACCACTAGCTGAGGGGGGAGGGGTGTTCTTCCCATTCGACGTATGGGGTGCTGCAACCCTCTCCCCATTTGCTAGTTTAAATATTCTGCAAAGACGTCAAACTTCTGCCCCAATGCACTGACTCCCTCTTTAGTCAGATGCAGTCCATCAAATTTAAAGAACTTTCGCTCCCAGAACTGTTGCCAGTTCCCTACAAATCTGTGTCCTTTTTCCTGGCACCAGTCCTTGAGCCACGTGTTTAGCTCCCCTATCTCCCCTTCTCTGACCTTCGTCCATCTGCTCCCTTCTCCCAGACTGGCAGGATCTCAGAGAAGGAGATGCCAGACAGAAATAGATGATAGTTTGTCACCCAGCCTAGTCAGGTGTTCCTTGGTCTCCACAACTGACCGGCTGGCGAGATCATTAGTCCCTATGTGTACTAGGACATCAATGTTTTCTCCTGCTTTGTGAACAATTTTAGCAATGCGGTCAGTGTCTCTCCATGCTGATGTACCTGGGAGACATCTGACCATCACCCTGGCTGGAGATGGGTATCAACTCCCGAATCATGGAGTCTCCTATGATCAGAGTTTTTGGATTTCCTTTCTGCTTGTTTAGTTTTGGTTCCTGATTTGGGTGAGTATTGTTGTGCTGGCTCCTGTGCGCAGTGTCCTGCTCTGCAGTGTCTTCTGCCTCTTTATTTGATTTCAGAGATAGAGGCAGATACCTGTTTGTAGTGTTTATATGGTTTTGGGTAATGTGTTGGAGAGCAGAGGTGATGGGGCACCTGATTTGCTCCTCCTAACCACCTGCCAACCTCCTGGACCAACTACCCTCTCGGTCGAGTTTTTCTGTTGGATGCTGGGGAAATGGCGGGTGGTTCTTATAATGTATTTCCTCTTCAATATGAAATTTGAGTGCAATCTCTGCCCATGCTGCCCGGAGCTGAGACCTAAGATCTCCAAAGGCCCAGCATGTAGGACAGTATCCTAAATCCTGTAAGACTGTCCTTCTGAAAATTGTTCCACAGTACCTGCAGTTAATGAAATCCATTCCAAATAAGTTGCTGGGTTTGTAACCTAGTCAGAGTAATTAGAAGGAAAAAAATGCAAGTAATGGTTTAATTGTGCTTTGTTTAACTTGTTATAACAAGTTAAATTACTAGTGCCCTGTAAATGAGATCACCTTGTGGAGGCCCCACTGATCCGCCCTTCCTGTTCTGCCACAGGAAATGTTACAACTGTGGTACCCTATAAAAAGGAGGTAGTGGGTGGTTGGGGATGAGGGTGGAGTGGCTGGGCCCCTTCCCCTGCCAAAAAGAAGAACCACGGACAAAAGAACAAGGAGGTAAGAGCAGAAACAATCAGTCAACAACAAATGCAGTAACCCTGAAAGCTTATCCTAATGTTAGATAAAACTGTAAAACCTGTAAAGCACCACCTGTAATAATTTCAGAAGATATACCCTGTAAGAAACACTTTGCTCAGAGAAAAATAAAGCAGTAACAGAAGATATACCTTGCAAAAGACAATTTGAATCAGAAGATTACAGCAGTAATCTGTTAGCACACACCTAAAGCACACCTTGTAATAATGCAGAAGAAGGTATACCAGCAACAACAATTTGAATCAGAGAAAAAATAAAGCAATGAAATGTTAGCAACAAACAGTAGCAATCCCTGTGAGTAAAAATTAAAAACACCACCACACAGTAAATCTGCTTAGCCAAACTAAGTCTTAATCCTTCTCCCTTGCTCTGGTAAGTTTTTCTACTCTGCCTTTCAAGCAGTCTTAGAAGGAAAGAGCTCAGGTGAAGCTAGGTGCCTTGGCCAGCAAACCAAGTCTTCTACCTTGTGCAAGTGGGCTGCACCTTCCAGTACAAGAGCTGTACAAGGACAAAGGGGCACAATATCAGATTGGAGGGGGGCAGGATAAGGAGAAATGCAAGGAAGTTTTTTTTCATGGAAAAAGTGATACAGTAGATGCTTGGAATAGCCTTCCCCAGAAGAAGAAGAATCAGTATTTATATAGCACTTTTCATACATCCAAAGCACTTTACAAGCAATGCTAGACTGGTAGTGAAGTGACCGAATGTGTGGTGGCGGCCATATCGCACATCATCACCCACACACAGCCTGGATAATTGCATGAACCAGTTTATGGGAAGGGGAATGTTGGCCAGGACACCGGGAATGTTCCCTACTCTTTGCGAAGAGTGCCCTGGGTTCTTTTACTTCCACCTGGACACCCACCAGGACAACACCAGGATGGGCAGAAGGGACCTCGGTTCAACGTCTCATCCGTCTCATCCGAAGGACGGCACACCCCAGCAGTACAGCACCCCCCAATACTGCACTCAGATGCCAGCGATTTTTAGGTGCAACTCCAATCCCGGTGTGGGACGAGAACCCACAACCTTCTGGTCCAGAAGCGGATGTGCTACCAACTGAGCCACGCTGACACCTGGAAAGTGGTGAGTGCTTAACACAGGGGGATTCAAACATGCGTGGGATAGACATAAGGGAACGTTAGCTTTGGGAAAAAGAGGCAAAGGCCAATGACCAAGTAAGGTTAGCAGCTGTTGATACAGGCAGAAAATACAGGCAGACTAGGTGGGCCTAGTGGTCCTTATCTGCCTTCCACTACTATGTTACTATGTTATTAAGTTACCCATTTGTAAATTTAAAAATGGGTTTAATTATGTTTTGTTTTGCATTTTATAAATGCCATTCCATAGCCACTGGTTATTGCAGGATTTACCCACAGGTAAAGGACTTAGCTGACCAATCAGCATGCAAGATGTTTTATGTCCTTTGTACAATTAATGGTGCCTATGCACTAATGGGGCATAAGGTACATGCACCCACGGACAGGTGTGCACAGGCTGGTATGTACCATCGCTGGCCATCTGCCCGCAACCCCACCCCCACAGCACACAGGATCACAGACGGCAAATGGGGGCAGAGGAGTAGACCCAGTCGGGCAGCTAACCAGATGCCCATCCTGGGTCCGTGAGTGGATCCCTTGCTCTGTGGGAGCAGGGAAGTGTGGGACAGCACAGGTCTGGGTGCATGCATAGCACACACTGGCACCCGGGCACAACACTGTCTGAGTCAGTTGTCTATTGGTTCCCTCCCCCCTGTCCGTCACCCATGGCACACAGATGTACCCCCCCACATCTGAGCCCCTGCCCAGTCCCGTATGACAGGCAACTCCCTTCAACAAATCTGTGCCCCCAGCCAGTTCCAGTAGCAAGGTGTAACCCCACCACATCAACCTCCCGCCTGACAGTCCCAGCAGCAGGTGTAACACCTCCACATCAGCACCCCTGCCCAGTCCTAGCTGCAAGACATCCCCCAACTGAGCCTTATCCTGGTGGCCCCTGTCCATTAATGTCAGCATGACCACCTTCCAACCCCCCAATCCCAGCCACCCTACCCCTCATTGGTGGTTAGTGGCCTCCCCGTGGGACCAAATACACCACCCCCTGTACCCTGTACCTGCAAGTCGATACCGCTGTGATGGATGGCAAGTGGCACATCTCTCCGCACACCACCTCAACCACCCGCTGTTCAACTGATGCTAGGAGCACTCCTCCTATTTATAGGTTCCCTATAAATCGGCAACGCGCTCGCAGTATCAGTTGGATGGCAGGTGGCTGAGGTGGTGTGCAGAGAGATGTGCTGCTTGCCATCCATCACAGCGGTATCGACTTGCAGGTACAGGGGACAGTGGGTGGTGTTTTTGGTGCTGTGGAGGGACCAAAACCACCAATGAGGGGCAGGTGGGCCAGGATCGGGGTCAGGGTGGTCATGCTGTGCAGTAATGGATAGGGGCCACCAGGATGGGGTGTGGTTGGGGATGTCGTCTTGCAGCCAGGACTGGGCAGGGCTGCTGATGTTGGGGGTGTTCACCTTGCTGCCGGGACTGGGTGAGGGCACAGATGTGTCGGGGGGGTGAGCTGTCTTTCGGGATCGAAGACGGGGCTATGCTGTGTGGGGGGATGCCAACTGACTTACAGGACTGGGTGGTGGCTCTGTGTGTACGTGGGCCTGACCGCATACCATAGTTGCAGCAGGGTACCCCCTGCCATATCCAGTACCCTCCTGCGGGCCCCCCCATGTGCAGAACTATGCACCTTTGTGAAAGGCATGTAGTGTGGGCACACCTCATATCTTCCCCCAGGCCACCCTGGTACATAGCTGCCCATGCAGCCGGGACTCAGGTGCGCACCTGACAAGCGCACATTTGGTGAATGCCACTGGAGATCCATGGGACTCCCACTGTGCAGCATTCCCACATATGTATGCCTACACCCCTAGTTTATGCAGTGTGTTGGCATGATGCATAGAGCCCATTGTTTTTAGCAAATGTCGAAAACTTCCATGGGTCAAAATGTTGAAATCTTTCCAGTTTTTTTTGAAAGTCAAAATTCTTCTCAAGTGCCAATTGTGGAAGTCAGTGTTCTAACAGAGACCAGATCATAGAAGATTATATGAGACATAACTAGTACTTTTTCTTTCAGAAACATCAATTATTGCTGACTTCCATGCCAATAAAACTAGAAGTCACCTAATATTCCTGGCTTCTCTTTGGGAGTCAAATACTTCCATGCCCTACATTTTGGAAAATGTTACCATATTTTTGGAATTATGAATGAGGGATTTCAGCCAGTTTGGGCACAGAGCCACTATACCTGATCCAGCCCACAGTGGTCTCTTGTGCAGCAATGTCAGGGAGTTTTGTTGCCAGTGTCCTTCCTGGGTAACTCTTGCCACAGTGCTTTTATGCCAAGGTTCTTCATCTTTTAAATGATTACTTTCTTATTACTATTTGTATTCCAAATGACTTTTAGTGGCTAATACTGCACCAAACATTCCTTACCATATGTAACAAACTATGATTTTTGACAGCTGACATCTCAGTTACTTGTAAAGTTAAACATGGCATGTACCACCTTCAAGATGTGTTGTAAACCATGCCAGACCCTCCAACATTTTGTTAGTCAAAATAGGTACACTTCTGTGTTTCAGTGAGTTGGGGGACATATTACAGCCGGGGTTCTGGGGGCCGCCAGGCCCCCCTAGAAGCTCTGGGGGGTTAGATGCTCTGTGGTGAGTTTTGGGGCTTTTACTGAAGGTAAAACACAATTTTGATGCTCTAAGTTTTACTCTGATCTGTGGTGAATTTTTTGGCTATTTTTTTGAAGATACAATATGCTATTTTTATGTGTTCACTACTCATGACTCAAGGGGGAAAATTATTGTTTTCCACTGGAGTTAGGGATGTTGGTGTCTCTCTGGCTAACCTTGGCTTAGAGTCTTTAGCTGCAACTGAGGTGGGCAGCTGACTGACCAACAATGTCAACCCTCCACCTCATGACCTTTTTTGCAATGTCCTGTGATGAAGATTCTTCTTCCCCCTCCTCATCCCTCTCCCTTCCCTCTCCTCTTCCTCCTCTTCTTCTATTTCTTCTTCTCAAAAACAAGGACAAAGGTCAACAATATGCCCCCACCACTATTTGTAACTAAACTTGAACACACTTGTTTTGAAGTACTACAATAATAAATAACATTGCAATTATGTACTTGGGTTGCTTTGCAAATGGTGACATTCCTATAGAAATAAGTTACAGTACAGTTCCACTGTACCACCACAGCCACAATTTAGCTGCTTCTCTTGTTAATCTGTAAGAATAAAAGGAGTAGGACTCACCTGATGTCTTCTCTCCCCGGTCTCTGTCTCTCTCTTGATCTCCTTCGATAGTGCAGCTCAGATTTGAAGGGCCATTGCTGTGTGGTACGCTCTGCTGCCTCTATCCATCTGACCATATCATCCCTAACCAACCCAT
Organism: Neoceratodus forsteri; assembly: GCA_016271365.2. Lineage (NCBI taxonomy): Eukaryota > Metazoa > Chordata > Ceratodontiformes > Ceratodontidae > Neoceratodus > Neoceratodus forsteri. The sequence continues at coordinate 804,392,701 of CM028137.1, forward strand.
TCCCACAGACAGATAAGGCAACAGTCACAAATGGGCCTCAAACAAACTTGAACAAAAAAAGCAGATGAAGACTTCAGCTGGACCAAAAGAGTAATGGCAGTCTCTACATGCAGAAATATGGCAGGCTGTCTAAGCCGGCAGTGGATTTTCATTGGGTACCCACCCCCAGATGGATCACCTGATGCACAGTGCTGCTCACCTGCCATTGGTGATTCACAGCCAATAGAAGTGAAATTCCCAAGTTCTGTTTTCCAACAGAATTGGCTTATGCACATCACTGACTATGGACGGTCCGACTGGACCATGCCTAGCTGGTCCCTTTACCTGACATTGGTTGTTCAATTAAAGGGACACATGCTGGCAGGCAACAGGTAATAGGATCATCATTGGCTGGCATGCAGGGAGAAGGAGAGTGTGCAGTAGGCAGAATGGATAACACAACCTCTACACAGCTAAATTCTGATTTCAGGAAAAGCTTCTGGACACTGGGACAGCCCTTTGGATACTAGGACTGTCCCAGTCAAACTTGGATGTTTGGTAGCTCAACCCCCCCCACCCCCACCTCTAGTTTCACACTATTCGAAGGGACCATGAGTCACCATTTTTCAGTGCTGGATGAAAACATACAGCTACGAGTCACCAGAGAGCAGGTGTATTAATTAGTGTCTTTTTAATTTTGCATCAAGTTTCTAAATGTTTTTGCAAATTTAATTGTTTAAAGATGAAAATTCAAAACTTACATTCAAAACAGACTCAATAATTTCTACACAATAATATTCTGATACTTTTAAAGTTGTCATCTACAAGAACGTTTGCAGGAACTGAACTGTTCTATAGGTAGATACCAAAAATAATTACAATTTTAAACAGTAACAGAGGGGAAAGACTTGTGCAATAACTTGATACTCTGCATCCCATACAGTAATTAGGAAGGGGATGTCAGCGAGATCCGAGAAGGGACTAATAGGCCAACCGGGCTTATCTACTGTGACTAAATTAAGAAACTCCTCTAAAAGGATATGTAAGGGGGTGAGAACTGTCACAACCCCAATCAGCAGGCCAGCCCTCTACTTCCAAAGTGCCAACCTCTGATCATAGAATTGTGAACAGTTAACAGAACAATGTAACCCTCTTGTCTGTTTTGTGGGTTCAAATCAACCTTTGGTCTTAGTTCTGGAGGGATTCAAACTGTGAACCTCTTGTTAGCATACCCAATGCACAGGCTCAGATAATTCTGTCTTTGGGGGGCAGATATCGTTGCCTATGGGCACGTAATCAGGTATTACAAAATGAACCCTTAGAACTCTATGCAAGACCTAGAGAACTCTGACCTGTTTCCCAGTTTGGTACCACAATAAGCTCATGCACAGTGTCAACTATAACAATCTAAGCTTCACTTATAAATCCCAGTTGCCACTCTTCTGACCATTTTGCTAGTTTATCCAGATCTCTTCTCACTCTACCCACCTCATCTGGATCATCTACTCTGTTGCAGATCTTGGTGTCATCTGCAAACAGACAAGTCTTACCTTCTAGTCCATCTGCAGTGTCACTAATGAAGATATTGAAGAGGACTGGCTCCAGGACTGATCCCTGATGTACCCCACTTGTAACTTGCATCTCTTCTGACTGTATACCTTTTACCACCACTCTCTGTTTTCTGCCCGTCAACCAGTTTGCCACCCAGTTGACCAACTTCTGACCGACCTCGAGCCTACCCAGCTTATTTATCAATCTTCTGTGTGGAACAGTGTCGAAAGCTTTGCTGGAGTCAAGGTAGGCGACATCAACTGCTCCCCCTTGGTCCACCATTCTGGTTACCCAGTCAAAGAAATCGATATGAAATTAGTTTGACAGGAACTTACTTTTGTAAATCCATGCTGTCTTGGATCCAGTGCCCCTATAGATTCCAGGTGTTGCACTATCCTTTCCTTAAGGAGTGCCTCCATAATCTTGCCCACTACTGAGGTAAGACTGACTGGTCTGTAGTTCCCTGCCTCCTCCCTGCTACCACTCTTGTGGAGTGGGATCACATGAGCCCTTCTCCAGTCTTCTGGGACCTCTCCTGTGCTCAGAAACTCACTAAACAGTTCTGCTAATGGCTCTGCTAGTTCCACCCTTAGCTCCGTAAGTACCCTGGGATGCATGCCATCAGGTCCCATTGCCTTGTCCACCCTGAGCTTAGTGAGCTCTTGTAGGACCCTTTCTTTTGTGAAGGGTGTAGTGCTCACCTCCCTCCCCCCTGTGTCCATGGTGCTGAGCTTTGGGCCCTGCCCTACCTTCTCTTCAGTAAATACTGAGCAAAAGTATCTATTTAGGATAGATGCTTTTACAGGGTCCTCCTCCTCACACACACCCTTTTCTCCTTTGAGTTTAGTGATACCCCCTCTGGTCTTTCTCCTTTCACTAATGTATCTATAGAAAGTCTTGTCACCTTCTTTACTGTTCATGCTAGTGTTTCCTTAGTTTGGGACTTGCCTGCCTTACTGCCTTCACTGCTTCCCTTAGGGCAGTTTGGTATGCCTTCCTATCTTCATCCCGCTGTGTTCCCTTATACTTCCTGAAGGCCAGCCTTTTGGCTCTGACCTTTTCTGCTACTGTATTTGAGAACCAAAGTGGTTTCCTTCTTCTTTTGCACTTCCTTTTCTGTCTAACACAATGGGATGTTGCTTCAAGTATTGCATCCTTAATGCTTGCTCACTTTGCCTGTACCCCCTCACCTGTGTTTCTTTTTGCCAGGGCTAGCTTAACTCTGTTGGTCATCTTATCAAAGTCAGCTCCTTTGAAGTCCCATACTTTTGCTTTGGAATGGGATGATTTAGATGTAGTGGCCAAATTGAACCATACCATATGATGGTCACTGGCCCCCAGGTGACCTTCTACCTGGAGATCTGTGATCCCTTCCCTGTTAGTCAGTACTAGATCTAGGATAGCCCTGTCTCTTGTTGGTTGTTCTACCAGTTGTTTGATGTGTCAGTTTCAGCAAGACAGTAGTTTCTCCTGGCAGACATTCCCCTACATATTTTATATTGCAGAAAAAATATCATATTGTAATCAGAACCAGTTGTCCACATGCCACAAGAACTATATACAAACCCTCAAAAAGAGGATTAACAGTGACTTCCAATAATGCGCATTCAGATCGAATGTGCATTGGGGACAAGTCAATTGTCTGTCCAGGATTGGGTTTCCCGACCACAGAGTGAGAGGAAAACCCAGGGATATATTTTCCCCTAAATTCAAGATTGGGTAGGATGAGAGTTAGAGAAAATAACAGGAAGAGCTGCGTGACAAAAAAATGGGGTGGCGTTAAGGAAAAGATATGGTATGGGGAAAAAAGGTGCTGCTCCAGCGGGGTCTGACTCAAGCGTGGCATGTGGATTAACCAGAAGCCCGTTCCCCTTTATAGATGAGAGGGGGGAGGAAGATAACATTACCGGATATCCCTAAAATATTCACAAAGACCTGCTCAGGTATCTGCTATGAGGGGGAGCACCAATCCTCCCAGGGGCTCTCCCAGTTGCCCACCCTCCCAAATATTCCAGGGAGGTAAAGGTTATTATTTATGTGGACTCTTTACAAGTCTGTAAGAGCGTAGGATGTATGGCACATAAATAGTCTGTTCACAGATTTATAGGTGCATTCAGTCCCAGTGTACGCTGCCATGCTTGAGTCACAGAATTTGCTGAGAGGAGATAGTTCTGAGGAGTAATTGAGGGCAAGCAGGGGGATTGGGGTCTCCGGGGACACCCAGTCCTTCCACTAGCTGCTGTGGTGGAGGAGAGGTGGCCCTCATGTGGGGGAAGGATGAGGGAGGGTCAGGATCCATGTCTGTCAAATACCATTTGCACCTTTGATCGTATCCCAACATCTGGGGTGGATCCAATTAGATCAGAGGCACCCCGTCACGGTGTCCTAGTCGAGAGGGGAGGACGGCATAGGTGGCCAACCACCAGGCCCTATTTATTATCAGCTGATCCCTTCCAAGTCTAACAGAGACAGTGTGAGACACTATGCCCACTGAAAATGTTCCAGACAATCCCCAAAGTGCACTAACCTTTACGTTTCCAAGGGTTAATTATTCTCAAGTGTGCACCGGTGCCACCAGGCTACTCACCACTGAGAAGACCCCAGAACTGCACCCTATTTAGTGGGTTAATGCAGTAAAGCCTGCTATGATACAGTTTGATGGGGTGAGATCCCAAGTTCAGTGAGGGCATCCGCGCCCGGATGGGTGGGAAATGACTAAGGCCCACAAGCCTCAGCTCAAGCATGGGGACCCCTGAAAGCCCCTATGTAACCCCCCTACAAATGGGGGTTCCTAAAAGCCTACCAGGAGCTTGCCTAAGTGCTCCCTGCCTAACTGGTGTTCGGCGTAATGCCGCCAAATGCGGACGTTGTGAGTGCTTTTAGAGCCTCTGGTACTGCCTCTTTAAGAACTGCCTGCTTGCAGGCTTTATTAGTTTGCAAGGGGGGACTGTGAGTTTACTGCTTGAATTCCACTCGAGCTGCCATTTAAATCGCTCTGCTTCTGCAGTCGCTAAGAGAGCAGAGGGAGCCTATTTGAAGGATGTAACTGTTGGCTGGGAAATATGTAGCGTAACAGTGAAAATGTAGTTTGTTTAATCTGCCTTATTTACAGCTGGGACTCTGTGTGGCTGGCCCCTCCATTTTGGACCTGGACTGCTGAGATGGGCCAATTGGAGAGGGGGGACTTTAAAATGGAGACCACTTGAGCCAACCAGAACTTGGACTCCAACTGGGAGCCTGCCTGAAGGGGAATATATGGCCGGTGCTCCTGGGAAGTGTAGTTTGGACCCTGGCACCTTTTTTGCACCAATAGAGGGTGTATGAGGTGACTGATAGAACAAAGCAGCCAACCGGAGCCCTGTGGAGCAAGAGGAAACTGCCCTGCAACTGTCCTGGAAGGGCAGAGTCATTGGTGATCGTGAAGGGAGAAGGAGCTCTGGCTCCTGCGCTGTGCAAGTCTTCACACGGGAAGCACGTGTGTTGGGCCGAGAAAGCTGGCGACTACATCGCCAGTAGAGAAAGCAGACAAGATCCGTGAGGAGTGCAGGCAGAGGAGGCTGTGCGAATACAGCTACCTACCAGACTCACCCTGTAGAGGACTGGAGAATCTGCTGAATCATGCTCGGTCTGTCAGGACAAGTGAGGCTGCATTGTTCACCCAGTTTGATCAGTGAAAGCGATCGGGAGTTTGGAGCAGCTGCCTGGTATGGTACCCCTCTGTGTTACATATAAATGTGTGGAGCAACGTCTGGATCACAGGCCAAGTCCTGCAGTGGTGTGAGAGAGATCTTTCTGCAGGAGTCGTGAGTACTAAATCAGGGTAGCTCCCTGTCAGATGTTCCTTCTGAGGGAAAGATTTGTCTGGCTGTTTCAGTGGTTGCATGAATTGTGCTTGTGGGTTCTTGCAAATCAAATCTAGGTACCAAATGCTTGTTTTCTCATCAGAGCCCCAACCAGCTGCACCGAATAGGCTAGCCTTGTAAGGCCTGGGTACCCAAAGACAGTGACTGCTAGGTTTGTCCTGTGCACAGTACCCTATATAGTAGAAGTGTTAAGCTGATCAACCTGACCTCCCCCGTCCTTGTTATTTCCCCCTTAATAAATCAGATTTGTTGTTGCAAGGTATACCGTTTGAACTGCGTGTTTGTGCTACCCTTTTGTGTATGGGTTATTTTATAACTGCATCTTATTTTACTGGGGGTCCTCAGCACCAAGTTGGCCATCCCGACCTGGGGGTAAGTGTAAGTCATAACTATAGTGTGGGAATTGCTGGTGAGCCACTAGTGGGAAGAAAGGGGTGTTGCAGTAACCCAGAGGGCTGTGACCAGGTCATATTTGACAGTTCCAACCCCGACCTCTGGGTGGAGGCACCCGCCATTTGATCCAGGCCCCTCAACCTGTTATTGGCTGAGCAGGCAGGGGTAGTAGCCCTTGGGATAGTGCCACCGAGGGGTTACACCTATATAACAGGAATTGGCAAATAGCAGATCAAACTTCATATCCGAGCAAGGTGTTGATCAAATCGGAGCCCATATCCTCCTGCCACGAAAGACTCGGCAGTTTACCATTCACCTGCATGACCCTTTGTTTACTTCAGACTGTGGGAACTGGTTAAAACATCCTCCCTGTTTCACTCTCTGGTCCCGACCAGGAAGGTAGGCCTACTGTGGCGGCCGCCCCCTGCCACCACCCCACCAAGAGCAGGTGCTTCCAACCATCCTAAGAGTCCCATCACATAAGCCAGTGACCTCCAGGAACCTCACTCATACCCTCCACATATCACAATGTCAGCCAGGGCATCCACCGGACCCACATCCACTTCCCACCTCTGTACTCACTGCGAACCCAAAGTCGGAGTTCAAAGAGGGTCTCAGCAGGGATTCCTGGAGGATTGGGCCAGCATCCACTTGATTGAGTCGATTGTGGCCTGTTGATTGACTCATGGGCCTGGAGGAGTCCACCTAGTAGGGCCACATTCCACTATAGATCTCTGGGGTAGACGAGCAGAGGTTGGAAGGGATATGCTCTGCTTCTTCAGGTCTGCATAAGCTTCCTCCATGTTGTCATAGGTTTGCTGACCTGAGGGGAACTGTACCACCAGCTAGGGTAAGGAGTCCTATGAATCCATTCTATCTCAAAATTAAAGTCAGTTCTCAGCTCTAGTGTCTCTCGGATGAACGTCTCCACGAACAGCTGGAGGTCAGTACCCTTGCTATTTTCAGGAACTCCATAGAGCCATAGGTTGTTGTGGTGGTTACGATTCTCCGCATCTTCCTGGTGCTCCACCGTAAGCTGGCAAAGGTGGACTACTTGATTAAGTGTGTTCTGAAGTTGTGAGCTGGTTGAGGCCTGCTTTTGCATGTTTTCTTCAAGGAGGAAACTGTGATGTGTAGATCTGCCAGGTCCTTTTGAAAAGATTCTTGATTTTGTTTGAATTGATGAAAGTCTGATTTGAATTCTTGCATCTCCAACAGTATTTCGTCAAGTTTGGTGTCCATTATGCTCGACTGTCGTGCCTTCAGTCTATTTTTCCCCCCTGCTTTGGTCTGTTATTTTAGGGTTTACAACAGGGGCACGGGCTCAGAGCTCATGAATTAAGGTGCCACCTAACCAGAAGCTGAACCGGAAGTCCCTTATTTCCTTCTTAATTCTTCGTTTCTTTTCTTGCCATCAGACTCTTATATGTTGCTGATTTAGCCTTCTGGATGAGGTCACTGGATGGTGACCATGCTGTACATGGTACGTTCTTGAACACATTGATTTTGGAAGCCATCACTGCACAGAGGTTGCTTCTGATGCCTGTATGCTCAGCATATGCTCCAGTTACTGCATGTCCTTCTGCCGATTTTTCTAATGAGCTTCTAAACTCTGTAGTGTTTTTCCTGACCATGCTAAATATGCTTTCTCAGAAAGCATTGCTATGTGGGAGCAGTAGAGCATATTTACCTAACTGTGACAGCAATCTAAACTGTGGTTGCCCAGTGGCTGGTTCTGTCATTTGTGACACATTGTGCCAGACTCTATCAATCCTGTCCTCTTCAAGAAAGAAGGTAGGTAGATCAGTGGATGTCTGGTATAACATGAACTCCATGAACAGTTCGTTAGTTCGGTTCTGTGGAATTACATTAGGGAAGTTCTGCAGCAGAGTTTCAATCATGGAGAAGTTGGATGTCAGTTGATTTTGTGGGTCAAACACAACAACAGCCTTAAGTACAGGGTCATTGAGGGGGAATTTCTGTTTCATGTACACCAGAGTGTTCTGATAAAATCCCCTCACCTCAGCACAGAACTTGACAACTTCACAGGATCCCTGAAGATCTTGTCTCCTAATCATTTGAGATGCAGAAAACCCAATAAATAAATCTGCATTCAATTTCTGCAAATCTTTTTCAGTGACATCTATAGCAAGGAGGTTGTCCTTATTGTCCATGATCACAGAAGGTTTCATCAAGCATCCTAGCAGCTCCTGATATAGCTTCATTATAGCTAGTTGTAGTCTGTGGATCATGGGATCTTCACACTGAAGCAGCATGTTGAATGTGTCAGATCTGGGAATGATGGCATATAGAAAGAGCACATACAATTTGTAGATGGGTCCACTGAAAATGTTAACCAATCTTCTCTCCCTGGCTCCAGTATCACCTTGTACCCTTGTCTTCTGTCGTTTTGATGGACCAGGCTCGTCATTATCATAGTGGGTTAGAAAATAGCATCAGAGTCCATCCCAGATCTCTAGGACTCTTTCCAGTGTACGTGACATACTCAGCCATTGAGTTGACACATGCTTCAGTACTTTCCTAATGTTTTCATTAAATAAAGAAATGTCTTCTCTCAGCAACTCCTTCCGTTTCACGTTCTTGTCAAAATGGTAGAATATATCTACTAGAAAATCTTGTAGACCAATGACAGCGCTTTAGCCCCCTGTTTTGCAGCAAGTTGTGCAAGATGACAGGCACAACCTACTCCATAAATTTCTCCTCCACTACGTTTTTCTTGTAAGAGTTTAAGAACTCCTCTGTGTTTGCCAGTCATAACTGATGCATTGTCAGAGACAAAAGCTGCACAGTTGCTGAGACTAAGCCCTGAAGCGGTGAGACATATTTCCATAGCTTCTACAATGTTTCTGGCATCAGCATAATTGACTGTGGGCATGTCCAGGAATCTAGTCCTAATTATCCCTTCTGCGTCTTCACAGTTAACCAGTACGGGGAAGTATTTGTCATCATTATCAGAACTTCCATCAGTGCTCAGGGAATACCATTTCTTGTCTTCTCCAGTGTCTGGCATCAGTTGTTTTCTGACCTCATCAATACTTTCTTTCCCAATACACTAAATGAGATGACTTGACTTTGTGTGGCCACATGCATATCATTTGGCTATATCACTGTCTGGAAAATCCTGGCAACCAGTTTGTTGAAGCTATCATTCACAGCAAATGGAAGGTTATGCTGCAATACAAATCCTTGAAAAAGAACTTCAACTTTTGTTGCTCCATCATTCACTGGGTTATGTGGATTGGCCCAAGCATTCATCAGACCTCTTGATGAGGTTAAACTCTTTTTTAGTTCAGCATTTGACCGGTGCTTGATTGTCTTTAGATGGACCTTCACATCATGGATGCCACCATGAGAAATGGAGAAATCACAAGCACAGTGTTCACAAAACGCATGCTTGTTCCCTTTACGGGATGGTTTTATGAAGTCCCTGCCTGCTGCTGAGTAAGAAACATTGAAAATGTTATCACGACGCACTTGTTTAGACTGAGACAGGATGCTGATTTGGAATGGGCTAAAGGCGCCTACTTTTTTCTACTAGCCTGTACTTTACTGCTTTTGCTTGCTCCTTCTTGCAACCTTTTTTTTTTTTTGTCTGTGACTCTCCTGGTCTTTCTGACTTTGGCTGATTCTCCTCACTTTTCTGTAATCTCTCTGCTTATCCTGATGCTTACACTTCTGTCGTGCCTCTTTATAATGTCTACTCTATCTGCCTCTTCTTCTTCTTTTTTTCTCTCCTGTTACTGTAATCTGTCTGAAGCTTGTCCTACCCTTCTTCTCAGTCTTGTCACCTTTACTTTCTTCCCCTGCAATATGACAAGCTACAGTTCAGTAACTTTCTTAATACAGTACTAAAAAACAGTAACAGTTACTAATACCACAACCAACATCAGTACTTGAGTTATGCCGGGGCTCATCTTTTGAACTTCACTTGGAGCACTTCACTGATAAATATTGCATACAATCACAGAGACAGAAATCCAACACTTCAAGGCTTATACAAAAGGTACACACACAGTATAGTGATGCAAATGACACTTTAATAACTACCAAGGTGTTTGGAAGGATGGGGATACTATTTGAATGGCATGAATTGTGTTCAGGACAGGTCAAACTATACAAGCAGGTTGTAGATCTCTATGAAGAAAAACTTGCATGGTAAGTTTAGGTAGTAGCCAAGGAAAACACCTTGTCACAGATGTGGACATTTGAGAGGTCATAAACCAGGGATAGGAAACTTACAAATCTGAAGTGGTGACACATGTGGCTGTGATAGATGTGACCAGTTACCATGAAATCATATGATCCACTATTATCCTGGTTGCCCTCCTCTGGACCCTCTACAGAAGAGCAAGGTCCCTGTTTAACAGGATTAAAATCTCCAGAACAGCAGGCAGCATGGGTTTATCTCAAGAAGATCCTGCCAGATGAACTTGGTTGATTTTTACAACTGTATTATGAGGGCACTGGGCAGGGGACATGCTTTGACTCTGTGCAACACAGTAGGCTGACCTGTGGGTTGAAGACTCTGGGAGCAGAGAAGAAACTGGTCAGGTGGGTCAAGAACCAGCTGCAGGGTAGACAGCAGAAGGTAGTAGTTTGGGGGGGGGGAGACATCACAGCCCAAGGCAGTAACAAGTGGTATACCACAGGGCTTAGTGCTGGGACTGGTTCTGTTTAACATTTCATAGCCGACATTGCAGTGAGGATTAAGAGCAAGATCATTCTCTTTGCAGATGCCACAAAGATTTGTGCCGAGGTAGATGGGGGAGGGAACAAAAGTACTTCAAGATGATTTGGTAAAACTAGAGGAGTGGTCTCTTACTTGGCAGCTTGGGCTCAATGCTAAGAAGTGCAAAGTGATGCATTTAGGAGACAAGAACCCAGGAGACAATTGCTGGCTGGAGGGTGTCCCATTAACCAAATCCAAGGAGGAGAAGGATCTGGGAGTGCTGATAACTGGTACTCGAACAGACTATACAGCTGGAATGGCCTGTATCTGCTGGCAATTTCGTATGTACATAAGCTCATTTTTAAAATCTATTTTGTGCAATAAGCAATCCATCCTTTTTTAATACACTGTGTAATAAAGGCGCTACATAACCTTATATCTTACAATGGCAAGAAAGAATCTTGGACTGTGATCGGTCAGTTTGGGGCTGGATCCGTGATGTTATCCCAGCACATCTTTACGGGTCTAGTCTTAGCCTCACTGTGAACCAATGTAGATGACATTATGGATGACCGCTAGCATACTCTCTTTTTTGCATCTCCTCTTAAGAAACAAAAATATTTTCCCACACTAATAAAAACATTCTTTCAAATTATTTTTTTCCTTTTATACAGTATATAACAATGAGCCATTGTATAATAGCAATAATGCCCTCCAGGGTGTGTGTCATTTGGGATAACGTAATGCCTCAGGTATTGGACGTACTCGGCCTACGGCCTTGTGCCCAACCACCTGAGATGTGACGCTATCTCAGCACGACACACACCCTGTTGGGCATTATTGCTTAATTATATTGTGGAGTGTTGTCCTGTACAAAAGTCTATTTCAAAATGCTGTTCTACCACAGTTCAAAGCTAATGGAATGTGATTCTACCCTACATTGGCAGAACAGCATTGTAGAACATCTAGAGACTGCAGCGGTCGGTTTCATTTTGAAATCAAAAGAACTCACAACATACATTTCACATAGTACATCACACTACAGGATGAGCAACTTAAGGCACAACCAATGTATTTTGCTACCTCAGGGTTCTGATTCCCATTGACCTCTAGAGCTTCGTTCTCAAGGTGATAGGGAATCAAACCCCCTCTGTGACAGAACACACTGGTTGTGCATATTTGCCCATCTATCACACCAAATATTATGGCAGATAACAGATACTAAAGAATCAGCTGTTTCAGCAAATACTACAAAATTTTGGGTTATACAGGAAAAATGTTTTTTAAATGACTGTGGGCAATATGGTATAAGAGGTGTTAATATATCCTTTTAAAGTCTAAAACACTGATTGATATGCATATTTGCATATACCCTTTATTTTACATGACTGTTCTGTCCTCGACCTCTAATTGCTGCATCACATAATGGCTAGAAAAATACAAAAAAGAACCAGTACCTTTACAGAGACATGCCAAGCACTCTTATACCATGATTGCTTACAGTTGTTTAAAAAAGCATTACATGTTTGCATTTTGATGGCATGGAATAAGATCACTGACCAGCCTCATGTCTCAAAAAACACTCCAAGCACCCCAAAAAACCCAAAATCCGCCATATTGGATCCCTGCTAAACACCAGTGTCCCAACTGGCTTGGCACTGTAATTCTCCAAACAGTACTTTAAAGCCACAACCTGTAGCTAAAATACATTTCCAACACTTCTATTTTGTTTAAAAACGCCAAGTGTGTACCTGCCCATTCCTTTCAACACAGTGTTGTCCCCCTAATCCTATGCTAACATCCGATAGTTCGTCACCATGCTCCAAAATGATAACAGGAAGCTGTCGCTGCTTAGCACACGTTAAAGGTGACGCATCAACAGTCTGCACCATTCTCAACTGAGCCAAAGCATAACAAAAATAAATAAATATGAACAGAATGGACTGCATTCTCTCTGCCCAAAATGGAAGAACTTAAAAACACACCTAACAGTAACCACAGCAATTACCAATGCTGCCACACATGCGCACAAGTAGCAAAAAATGGAGTAGTACCTCCGTGCTAAAAAAACAAAAACAAACGAGCAACAAATTTGAATCCTGTCCTGGCTCATACATCAAAAAGCAGCCGGGACACAACCTCAAAAACAATCTAGGTCCAGATTCAAACACTTCCTAGTCGTCCCCCCAAAATAAAACCACACTGCCCTATGAAGCACAAAGCAATACTCCACAGCCACATAACCCAGCAGTACTTCTTCTGGCGGAGCAATAAAATCACCCAAAAACTGCATAAAAAGATGAAAAAAACTTTCTCTACTATTTTTTCAGTATAAAAAAATTGAACTATTGTATAATAGCAATATACCCCAACAGGGTGTAAGTATACTGGTGGGTTTACCACTCCTGGTGTGGTTAAGTCACTCAGCTGCGCCCCTTGACCGAACCACACCAGCCGTGGTAAATCCACCAGTATACCCACACCCTGTCGGGGTATACTGCTTAAATATAAAACCTGCTTAAGGCAGGCAGTAAGTAACAAGGAGGGGGTATCAGTTGGCTCCCAAGGGGCCTTAGTACCACAGCTGATGTTAGGGCCCCAAGTAGCTAATTTTATAACAGGGGAAGGGCTACACATGGACCAGGAAGTCCCATACGTCATTCTGCAGGAGGGGTCCTGGCCCCCCTCCCCCCCCACCTGCAAGCAGCACTAGCCTCATCCAGCATTCTGCAGGAGGAGTGTCTGTCCTGACTGCAGTGACCCCACCACTTGCAAGCAACAGTGACCACCAACAGTGCTGTGACCATCTCTGGTCTCCCCCCCAAAGAATGTTGTTGTGTGCCCTGGATGATGTGGTGGGTGAGTCAGGGCACAGCACACAGGAAGCCTGTTCAGATGTTATTATTTGCTTATTTTATGCATTACTTATCGAGTTGTCCAGTCCTCTGCTTCTCTCTGTCCCTCCGAGCACACAGTTCTGGCCTGCAGTGATCTGCTGCTTTTTATTTGCTTTTTTCTGACTCCTGACTGAAATGAAACACAGTCAGCTGGTGTGTTCTACTTTTGCCGCTTAAACAGCTATGTGATCTGGCCCAGACAGCTGGGGGGGGGGTGAGACCTATAAGTGAGTCTTCACCGACGGACAGTCTGGGACACCGCTACCTGCACACAACACAGGACGGTCGCGGAGCTGCAACGAGCAAAGGTGGAGAATTGAATCAATTAAAGCGGATCCAAATACTCAGCATCTCGTCTGAAACACTAGAGCCTGCCAAAACAATTAACTCCTGAAATCTCGATCTGTAGAAGATTTACCACGACTAAATTCTTGTCTACTGTGCACTCACTGACACCTCAGTGCTACATGCGGGCTACACGCAAGGCAATTAACCACTCAGGGCTTCTCGTTCTCCTGCCAGTGACTCTGTCATATTCATAAGCAGCACTTGACTAGCACGGTCAGCAGCGAGCTGAGGAGATCATATGAGTGTCAGCAGCAGACTTGAAGTCCTGGTCAGGAACTATCATACAATGTAAGGGCACCCTCTGCAGGGCACCTAATGTGCCAGCAAACCACTCTTTCTCTCTGCACAAAGCAAGGAGCGAAACGACTGGGACTGTGCTACCTAGCGGCAGTCAGCATTGCGGCTTCTTGGCTCCAAAAAACAAATAATTTTGCAGAAAAACCTCCTAGTTTTCCCCAAATTCGGTACATGGTACAGATGACTCGGGATACGGTACCAATGTTTAAAAAACAGTATTGTACTGGCAAAACCGGTACAGTTGGAGGGTATGCCATGCAGTTTTAATGAATCATGGATGAGAAGCTTTAAAGTTAGAAAGAGTGTGGGACAGCATAGTTGAAAGGCACATGCCTGTGGTTGTATGGGGGAAGAGATCCTCCCCATACCCTACTTAAATCAATAGGATAACCACAGCTCTGCTTAGAGTGAGTTGCATTTGCTGCGCTCCCTCCGTGTTGCTTGCTGGGGCTTGGCCTCCCCCAACCCCCCGTGCTCCATGCCTCCCTTGTTGTCCTCTGCCTCTCGTTGTTTCCCCACCCTCCCTCTCTGTTTGTTTTGTTACCTTTTCTTTTGGGAAGGCGGGGGGTTCTTGCCTCACCTCTAGTTCTGCAGCGCCAGTTTGTCCTGCAGTTTCACTCGCTCATTTACCGCTCCCTGTGGACCTGTACTATGCCGACCTGTGCTCCACTCATAGCCATTGGACAGCCATTAAGCCTCTCGCATACTGCCTTGTGAATGCCTCACACTCATTACCGCAGCATTTGAGCTCCGGAATAGACATCTTTCCACAGAATCGAACAGCTTCCTATGACCGCTGTTTCAGACTCAGGAGCTCTATGCTTCCGGCTGCCACGCCACCTCAGTGCTCCCTACTTCTTACCAGGAGATGACACAGTCTTTACATTCACTTTAGACACGTACTGGTAGCCTCTATGTACGCTACAGTCCTTACAGGCAGTTTGGACTCCAGGATGATGCATTCTAGTTATAAGGCAAGTCATGACTGCCTTCAATGCTACTGCTCGCTAAATTCGTAGTGCAGGCAAAACGTCCCTTGCTCACGACAGGTTGAAATAGTAGCTGCACTCTGCTATGCTTCAGGATTCTACTATGCTGCATACTACCAGATACAGGATTTCTCCATGTTATGTAGCATTCAATCCATGCTGGCAATAATGTCTTCCCCCTCCTTTGCAGTCCATTTGGGATGCTTACAAGCATTGCCTCCTGCTTGTACACCAGCTTATATCTGCTTCTCACAGCATAAACGTCAAATAAACCTACTCTGTTTAATTCAGTTATCTCATCAAACCTAGCGCTATTCCTTCCAATTCCTATTCCCTAAACTTGGTTTACAGAACCGTGGATTGCATATTTGATAAATACAGCTGCTGCCTGTCAGCTTCCGTGAAGCTAGCTTGCTTATTCTAATTAACACGATTGTGGGACAGGGTCACCAACTACTGCTCATTCCATTACAGCTATCCAGCCTTCTGCTTCCTCCAAACAGCCTGTGCTGTCTGCATCCATCATATTTGTCCTTGCTCGCAGGGTTAATGCACATGGCCTCCAGCTAGCGTTCATGGTCCTTTGTCCAGCCATGACCACTACATAGGCAGAGACCATCCTCGTATACCTACTGTTACCAGCTATAGTATTTGCCCACTTCTAAGTCCTATTTTGCTGTATTAAGGCTTCACTTTAGCACTGCTGCCTTACAGGCTCCCTATTAAGGATGTCTATTTGCTTCCTCTTCCACTGGTCTCCTTGCTACCCTGTGTGTGGGTTCCCGGTCATGCTAGCCTTCGTGGGGCCTGGCTGCCACTCTCTACTACTTCCTTCGGCTGACCTACATGTGGTCCAGCTGCTTATTCTACCCCATGTATGGGTTTAGCTGGTCCATTGCTTCCCTCTGCACTTCCTGCCATGTACTCCAGCCATGCGCGCTATCAATACTTTCACAGCCTTGCTCCAGATCCACCCTGCTGACCATCACCTGCCTACTGCTTTCCTTGAGCTCAGAGTATCAGCTCTATGCACCATCTTGGATCACCTTCTGTGAACCCTGCCTAGTCCTGTCTCCTGCTATTTTGTTGGATCTGGCTCTCCTGGACATTTCTCATCTGCCTGCCTTGCCTTGCCTCTGCCGTGTTCTCCTTCCCCATGACCTAGACTCTGCCTGCTCATGCTGCTCCCTGCCTGCCTCCTTTGCTTGGGTCCTCCTTTGGGCATTCATTGGATCTCCTTCTACTAGAAGCCTTCATTCCATGTCGCTCATTTATCTCCAACTTTCCATCAAGCTTGGATGCATTGCCAGGATATCTCACATTTAGCCGATCTACTCAAGTTCTGGATTCCACAGCTCTCACCTTCACCTGCTCGCTGCTTCTACTCATCAGGATCCTTGTACTTCACTGTGGACCTACTTCTAATCTACATATCAGCTCTACTACAATCAATTCCTTCGGATGTCTCACCATGCTGCTTCAGTTTGTTTGGATTTATTACTACCATCTCCTGCCAGGACTCTCAGCCGAGTTCTATTCTTTCCTGCCATCCTATCTCATGCTTGGGCCTCAGACATCAACTTACTCCACTGCCTAAGGATTATTACATCTGACTGAGATGCCAACTCATCCGACTCTGTTCCCTGCATTCTGCTGCCATCCTCGCTCAGGAACATACCATCTCTACAGGACCATCATTCTGCTGTCATAAGTTTGCCTTGGCCCCTGTGTCCACCTTGCCAATCCCATGGCATGGAGGTTATATTACAATTATTTATACTCCATGATACTGGCCCATGTGCGGGTCTGTTCTTATTGCACTCAATTTTGGACTTGCCGGATCATCCTTACGAGTTCAATTCCAACTGCTGTATAATCCTGGCTCCCTTAAATGTTCCTACATTGCCCTCTATACATGTCTATATACATCTAGGAACTTATATTACTCACTATGTGAAGCTCCTCCATTTATATGTTTATCTATGTCCTCATTCTTCTGTATATTCCTTATACATTCTAGTCAATACTACTACTCTGCTACTACGTCTGCATCCTGCAGGTCCAATATTACTACTACTGCTGACCTCTGCGTAGGTCCACTTCTTAACACTATTTGCGCATACTAACCTGCTTCACCTTCAGGGCCTAGAGGTTCATCACAGGCTATCTCACTTACTTACGACCTGCTTTGCTCCTAGGGGCCTGGATGCCTATCCAACCATATTCTACCGATTTGTAATACATCACTATGCAATATTTGGCTCATCAGACGACGCTCTTCGATTTATGTGCTATTACCATTTCCTCATGCTCCTCGCCATATACCATACATAATATATGCAATATTACTCCTATGCTACTACATCTGCGTCATACAGATTTAACTACTGCTACTACTACTGACCTATGTACAGGTCCACTTACTTACACTATTTGCTCATGTTACCTGCTTTGTCCTTACAGGGCCTAGAGGTTCATCAAGAACGACTCACCTATTCTACAAAACACTTTGCCTCAGGATCTGGAGGTACATCTACCTTATATCTACCTATCTGCACTAAGATCTATACCTAATTCACTTACCTACTCCACTTTGGACCGGAAATTCCTACTGCTCTGCCCTCTCCAGATAACGCAGCATGCACCCAGTTCTAGTGCTTTATCACCAAGCCCTTCATTGCAAACTTGCCAAGCGGAACATGAACTAACTGTCCTCCTACTCTGAACATGGACACTTAACTTTTGGTTACTGGTTCTCCTTACAGAAGCCTTCCTCATCTACCAGAACATTCACCAATGTAACTTAGACGCTTCGAATTATCGACCATGGATTCCAATCTACTACCATTCTGCTCTGGACATGGATTCTTGGGCTAGAAGTTGCCAGACGGATGCTGCTACTTTCACCAACTGGAATATTCAGAACTTATTCAGCTTTCACTTCAATGGCTCAGGATCTCTAACACTGGAATTTGAATTAGCTTAAAATTGTTACTTAGGATTATTCTCCCTTAGAATGCCCAGAAGGATGGGTAGGTCAGTAGCCATGGGTCCTCAGAGGTTTCGTCCAAAGGGGATTTTTCCTCTCCTGCGTGCTACTGGTAACACTCTTCAGAGCTGGAGGAGATAATCATTTGATATCATTATTCTTTTGGGGGTCTCTTACTACTGGACTAAGCATTCTTTTTTATGGTGGGATACAGAGTAAGGCCAAACCAATACCAAGTTATAACACGTTACGCATCAGTTCAAGCATCTAAGCACCTTGCATAGACTATCCTGCTTACTTGTACTATAATTGCTGACTGCATAACTATGTTCAAAGTACCTAAGTACTGATCAGTTCAAACTGCCAATACCTGACAAGCATTGTCCTACTTACTGGTCTGGCCTCTGTGTCCAAGCACAACCTACATTATTCAGCTACAGTACTATATGTAACATAAGTACTGAGCTCTGAACCACATACAATAAACTTCTGATATTTACTGTAGGATGCTTTTTGTCCCACTGTTTCTCAACCATGGTTATGACTTGAATGCTTTCTTTAAGCGACTTAAATATAAGTCTATAAAAGCCTTTATACTTTTTTTGATTATTCTTTGTATTAAAACTTTTAAATCTACAATATAAAAAAATAGTACAAGAAGTCTAAGCCACTTTAGTACTGTTTTTATTTACCTTGCCTGCTATGACAGGGAGATCCTGCCACTCTTGTGGACTGACTGTTTTTTAAATCTGTTGCAACAGTTCTTCTATTTCTTAGTCCAATCTATCCTTTACAATTTGTAGTCCTTAAGGTTGGCCACCTATGGGTGCCCACTCCCCTTTCTTGACTATGCTACAGTGTCCTCTTTAATTTTTCTTTTCCCTCTCAGGTTCTGACACAAACAACTCTGACAGACCATCTTATTTCAGAAGCAGGACCAGTGGAGTGAGCATTAAGAGTAATTCTCCTGAGTCGAGCACTAGGACTGAAACCCATACAGTAAAGTTTATGTGCTCAGCTCCCATCTTATGTTCTCACCACTAATCCCCCGTCAGATAACATATTTACTTCCATGGAGTATATAGATTCTATTTTGTCAGTCTTTTACATTAACAATCAGAATATTTGAGGTATGTTGACATCTGGTTTAGTGAAAAGCTATGGAGCCAGATTCACAAATAATTGCAAAGTGCAAAGCAAAGGTTTGCACTGCACCTTACAGTTGCACAGTTTTGAAATTGTGCTATTCACAGTTGGACAGCGCACTGTGCTATCCAATTGTGAATAGGGGCCAGAGAGGGCAGCACTAACCCTGGGAAACCACCACTAAGCCAAGTAGCGCTGCCTCCACAGCCAGTCAAGAGAATGGCCCCAGAATGAATAGCGCAGGTGTGCTGTTTGCCATTCCCAAAAGGAGGCATGCAAATGAACCCATTGGGCATGCACAGTGCTGGGTGGCCATTTGCATGCCCATTATGGGCCCATTTGCATGGCCTGTGGTGAGTTTAGCGTGGCGCTCCCCCATCACTTATCGACGACCCAAGATAAAGTATGTGTAATCCCTGGTTGTGTAGTGTCCCCCCCTTCACTGATTGCTGGCCCATTGTGGTTGACACATGTATCCCTGGTAGTCTAGTGGTACCTCCCCAGGTCTCTGATCACTGACCCCATATAATAGAAATAGTTTTTCCCTGGTAGTCTAGTGATCCCCCGTTCTTAGATTGCCATTCTGGATTTACGTGAAAAATCATTCCCTGGTAGTCTAGTGGTCCTTTCTCCTCACTGTTCTCTGATCATCATCCCAATATTAAAAAAATAATTCCCTGGTAGTCCAGTGGTCCTTACCCCCTCCTCTGTTCTCTGATCACCATCCTGATAATAAAAAACATTATTCATTGGGTGTCCAATGGTCCCTCCCCCAGTCACCGATCGCCATACTGAGTAAAAGAAAAGTGCCTCCCTCGTAGTCCAGTGATCCCTCCCCCACCCCAACACCCGTCCAATAAATAAAATATAATTTTTATTGGTGTCCAGTGTATCTCCCGCCCCCCTGCCTCGCTCCCTTGGAAAAAAATGAAAGTGTCCCATTTCCCAGGTAGTCTAGTGGACCACCCAACCTCCCACTCTGGCAGACAGTGACCTACTATCCCACTCCCCAACCCCGAAACCCAGACAGCGACCGACACAACCCTTCTCCCACCACTATGGTTGGCCACTATCTGAACTGTGAATAAGCGAGTACAGTATACACTATGAGCTTGTTAGTTATTGGATGGGTGTTCAACTGGGGAAAGAGCCACTGGACTGTCAGGGAGGGACTGTTTTCTTTTACTCAGTATGGCGATCAGTGACCGGGGGGGATGGACCACTGGACTACCAGGGAATGATTTTTTTAATATTGGGACAGCGGTCAGAGAACAGGAGAGTGGGAGGGATAACTAGACTACCAGGGAATAATCTTTTTAATACTGGGATGGCGATCAGAGACCGGGGAGGGGGAAGGGACCACTGAACTACCAGTGAATTATTTTTTTAGTATTGGGACAGTGATCAGGGAAGAGGAGAGGGACCATTAGACTACCAGGGAATTTTTTTTTTAATATAAGAATGGCGATGAGAGTATGGGGGGAGGAGGAAAGAACCACTAGACTATAAGGGAATAATTTATTTACATATTGGGACAGTGACTGGGGAGGGACCACTTGACTACCAGGGAATTATTTTTTTAATACTAGGACGGTGATCGAGGAATGGGGCAGGGGAGAGGGACCGCTGGACTACCAGTGAATTATTTTTTTAATATTGGGACAGCGATTGGGGAACAGGGAAGGGGGGAGGGACCAATGTACTACCATGGAATTTTTTTTTTTTTTCAATATCAGGATGACTATCAGAGTATGGGGGGAGGGAAGGACCATTAGACTACAGGAGAATAATTAAATTTCATATCAGGATGACGACTGGGGGAGGGACCACTTGACTACCAGGGAATGATTTTGTAATATGGGACTGCAATTGGAGAGCAGGGGGCACCGCAGTACCTCAACCGACCACTAGGTTTACACAGGATACCACCAGGTCTCGGTCGGCGGAATTTTCTCTACACAAAAGACCTCCCCAAAAGGCTCTTGCATGGAGAAAAAGCTCTGTGAATCAGACTGCATGGATATGCAAGTGCCCTCCAATTCATTTGCACTGCGTACCCCTCAAACCTGTGCCCTGTCACAAACCCACTTTGTGGGTGCAAACTTGCCTTTTGTGAATAGCACACTGGGCCAAAACGCAGTTTGCATGGTGCAAACTGGGTTTGCAACAGGGGAAACATTTTTTGAGAATCTAGCCCATGATCTTACAGTTTTGAAATGCATTGGAAGAAATGTTTAACATTACAGTTAGCAGTTGCGGAATGGGTGTGTGGGTGGCCCTGCTTGTGTGGTACCTGTGCCTGCAGGGCTTCCTGTGTGTGTGTGCAATGTGAATGTGGCAGGCAGTCAGCGCATTGGCTGTGGCACACAAAGAGCAATATTGCACCCGGGGGTCACACCCTACCCAACATGGTCCCAGTAAGGCCCTAGCAATACAATGACAAACTGACAACACATTATAGGTTTGAGGTGCAAACATGTTTAATTACACGGTGGTCATTACACACATGTGCCCATTGCACAGTGCACCCCAGTGCCACCCAACATGCGTGCCCCACACACATCCATGCACACAGTCATGCATATATATATATATATATATATATATATATATATATATATACACACACACACACACACCTCCCATGTGACTGCACAGTGCACCCCATGGACATGTGCCCCCTGCCGTGCATATGGCCACACCCTCCCGTTACAGCCCCACCCAACAGTTCCCCTACTGCACAGGTTACCTGGGCAACTCACGGCCATTTGCCAAGTGCACGCCGTCCTCGCACCAACCCCTCCAGTGCCAGGTGCTGGGCTGTGGGGGACCCTGCCGGTCTGGTGGGCTGTGCAGTGCCCCTGGTGGACCTCCCCTGGCATCGCACCCTGTGGGCCTGTGTGTGCCCCCACAGGTGGACTGCTATGCCTCTGCCCACGCAAGCCTACATGCCTCTGTGCCATGTGTGGCAGCAGCCATGCCGGGGCTGCACGGTGTGTTCCCCCATCCTGTGCTGAGCACCTCAGGCCCTGTGCAGCCTGCGGGGCACCCTCCTCGGTGTGCCTGCCACCCTGTGCGTGCCCCGTGACTGACCCCATACCTGTGGAAATGTGTGTGGTGCTAGGCCCAGCCTGTGCCTGTATTGCTGGCACACCTGTGTGCACCATCATTGTCGCATCCAGGTGCTGTCCTGTGCCCGGGTTGGTGTGGGTGGTGTCTGGCTGGGCGTGCAACTCTGGCAGCATGACTGACAGGTGGGCGGGTACTGACACCTGGGCTGGAGTTGGGGGAGGGGTTTCCACTGGCTCTGGTGGCTGTGTCTGGGTGCTGGACGGAGCGGTGGCCGGGGGTGCTATCTGCTGGGCCAGGCCTTGCAGGTGGTGCAGCGGCAGCAGTGCATACCCTGTGGCCTGCATGGCCGTGGCCATGGCTGTATCCTAGCACTGCTGGTTTGCCAGCATGTTCTTCAGGCATGTGCGAAGGCAGTCCATGATGACCATCTGGCGTTCAGCACAGTGCCAGATGCCCTGTATGGCATCCCCCAGGCCAGCCATGCATGCTGCTGTGTCTCTCATGAATGTCTGTATGGTGCCAGCGATGCTGGTTAACTGCAGCTCCATGTAGATGTGGTGCTCCTGCATGCCCTGCCGTATGTTTGCAAGCTCCTGCCTGCAGTCCCCCTGGCTGGCCAGCACCAACTTGCAATAGTCCCCGATGTAGGCCGTTGGGGACAGCTGGTCCTGCAGCACCCAGATGGCCTCATCTAACTCATCAAGTCCATGTGTGCTCAGTGTCCTCAGCTGCCGGCAGGTCTGGTGCCAATGCTTCCCACTTGACCACGGGCATCTGCACCACCTCCACAGATGTGGCGGCACTGCTGGTGGTGTCCTCGGTGGTCCCTTTCTGTTCCCATGGTGGTCCAGCTGCGTCCTCCTCACTGCTGTCCACCACCTCTTCTGCCATGGGGCTGTCGCCATCCCCACTCCCCTCAGACTCAGACATCAGCTCTGGTGTTCCTGCCCCAGGTGTGCCGGCAGCAGGGCTGCCTTCAGCATCCGTTCGGCTGCTGTCATCAGCCGACGCCATGCCGGTGATCTGGGCCATGCTGGCACCTTCCCGGCCCTGCTGCTGCTGCTCCCGCCCTCCGGCTCTGCTGGGGCTACCTGCGCCAGCTGTCACTGCACCTGTAGGATGGGAAACGTGTTAGTGTGTCCCTGAATCACAGTGTGCCCTCACTTGCCTGATCAGTGTTTCCCTCACAGGTCTGCTTCAGCGTGGCGCTCTGGCATTGCACCCACCACACCTCTGTGCTGTCCCACCTAGTGTATGCCTCCACTGTACATGCGTCCTGCACCAATGGCATGGACCCTCGCCATTGCTGCCCTTGCTGTGTTGTCTATCCTGGTATGGCAATTCTGGCTGTCCCATGGCCACCCTGTATGGCTCCCCACTGCACAGTGACATTGTGCATGGGCATGCCCATGGGGCCTCACTGTGCTGCAGAGGCCTGCACCCCTGGGTACCTACGGTTTCCATGCCAGCCATGCATGGCCCCTGCAGCCCTCGCCTGCACTCAGCAGGCACTGGGACAGTGACCCATGCACCCTCTCTACTGCCCAGCACATGCCTGTAAATGGCTCCCTTCCCAAGCATACAGTGCAGGTCACAGTATCCCTTAGTGCTGCCCAGGCCATCCCTCAGGATGCCCCCCTAACAGTTCACAGTGCAGGACACAGCAACACACAGTGCAGCCCAGCCTACCCCTCAGCATGCCCCCATCAACAGTTCACAGTGCAGGACACAGCAACACACAGTGCAGCCCAGCTCACCCCTCAGCATGCCCCCTAACAGTTCACAGTGCAGGACACACAGTGCAACCCAGCCCACCCCTCAGCATGCCCCCCTAACAGTTCACAGTGCAGGACACAGTGCAGGCCCAGGCCATCCCCTCAGCATGCCCCTAACAGTTCACAGTGCAGGACACACAGTGCAGCCAGCCCACCCCTCAGCATGCCCCCAATAGTTCACAGTGCAGGACACACAGTGCAACCCAGGCCATCCCTCAGCATGCCCCCCTAACAGTTCACAGTGCAGGACACACAGTGCAGCCCAGGCCATCCCTCAGCATGCCCCCTAACAGTTCACAGTGCAGGACACACAGTGCAGCCCAGCCCACCCCTCAGCATGCCCCCATCAACAGTTCACAGTGCAGGACACAGCAACACACAGTGCAGCCCAGCCCACCCCTCAGCATGCCCCCCAACATTTCACAGTGCAGAACACAGCACCACACAGTGCAGCCCAGCACAGCCCTCGGAATGCCTCCCCTTCCAGGTAATTGGGCCTGTCCAAGCCCCTCCACGGTTGCCCATGGGTCGTTCCTTTGCACTACTGCACATGGCAGCTGCACATATGCTTGGCCTGCCCCTCACCATTTTCTGGTTCCCTTGGCCCACTCTGTGGCCGGCTGTGGCCATGTGGCAGTCCTGTGGCATGCCTCCCCACCGTTGCAACTGCCTACACATTGCCACCCCACTCCCCCCATCTTTGTCATTGGCTTGGGTACTGTTGCCCTGTCTGGCCTGTCCCATACATTGCTGGTTGTTTGTCCCTACCTGTGGCTATCCGATGTCTGCATGTGTCCAGCTGTAGGACACCGACGATGCTTTGCTGGCTGAGGTGTGCCGCAATCCTCCTCTCAATGGTGCTGAGTGGCTCCTGCTGGGTTGGTCAGCCCCCTGTGCCCTGTGCCTATTCTACGCCACCTTGCACTTCACCAGGTGCTTCAGGTCGTTCCATTTCTTCTGCACATCTTTGACTGTCCTGCGCTGTGCAGTGATGGCATTGACCCTGCGTGCCACCCTGTGCCATGCCCTTCTTCTGTTTGTCCCTCTTCTTGGCATCACCTCCACGGCCCATGAGGAGTGCATGGTGGCGATCTATCTATTCCACCAGGGTGTTAACCTCCTCATGGTGAAAGTTCCTCTTCCTTCTCTGCTGTTCTGCTGCAGCTTGTGCCATTGCTGTGGCGTATCCGCTGGTGTATGTTGGGCCGCTACCGAATGTTGCACACTTTTATATGGTGTATCTTGCGTGTCACGACTTATGCAATTGCCAAATTCTTGCGGGTTCTAGAATCGCACATATCTTGCATGTCGCAGTTCCTATTGCATTATCTTACGCAACTGTATTTCTTGCATCTGGCATATTTCTCTTTCTAGAATCGGGCATGCTGTCTTTAGCATATTGGCTACAGTACTATGTACTGCATACAAACTCATCTCCATGCACCAGCCTCCTGGTCTGGCAGGTGTACTTGTCCCTAAGCGTTCCAACAGAACACTGCAAACCTCCAGCAAAAAAATTGCTCGAGGTGCCTAGGATCAGGACCTAAAGAGGGAGCAATTCATTCACCTACTCGGCTCCCAATTGATGGAATGCTCTCCCAGAACCCCTATAAATGGCGAATTCCCTAGACAGCTTCAAAAAGGGGTTAAGTGTACTACCAAGAAAAATGTCTCTACCTGCTATCATTGATCGACCTCTATCACTCAATATAATGTATCTGCTATGCTTGCATAAGGTAATGTGTTGTATCAGTATTATTGACTTCTAAGTCAAGGTGTGATATCGCCTACACATCAACTGTTTAATCCATGTCGATTTTCTCATTCCTTCTATGTAAAAGCACTTACTGTGACTGTTTGATTAAATAATTGTCTGTAATGAAATGTTACCCTAATTGTATAACTGTCATTAATTCTGTGTTGCCTCTGAAAAGAGGATCTTTGGTCCCAGTAGGATCACCCGGTTACCAAAATGAAATAAGTTCAAAGCCCTTCAGAGCTCCAATTACTGCAAAGACACCTTTGATATGCGTATCCTACACCTTGCGCTAGACTCGGTTATCTCCCTACTCACGGACCTTCTAATTCTGTCCCTGAGCCTGGGCCAGTTCCCAACCTCATGGAAAATGGCAGTGATAACAACAATATTGAAATGTGGTGACAGCTCCCCTCCCAAACAACTACCAGCCCATCTCGATTCTGCCCTCACTCTCTAAAGCCCTTGAAATGATCATGGCCAATCAGCTCACTGACTACCTCCTTGTATACAACCTCTTATGTAGGGAGCAGCATGGTTTCCGAGCTGGTCATAGCACTACGACCGCCCTCACAGAATTCGCTAACTCCCTGCACTCCATGCTTGACAAGGGGCACCTCGCAGGGGCAATGTTTATAGACCTCTCAAAGGCCTTCGACGTGGTTTCTCATTCTCTCCTTCTTAACACATTACAACAAATTGTGGTCTCTCATTGTCCACTTTCATAGTTCTCCAGCTATCTTTCATTTAGAACCCCAATGTGTTAAAATTAATACCATATCTACTATGCTGCCTGTGCGCTCAGGAGTTCCCCAGGGATCTATCCTGGGTCCCCTGCTATTCAGCATCTACCTCAATGCCCTGCTTAAATCCTGCCCCGGCAACCTTCTCCTCTACATGGACGATGCTGTTCTTTATGCCACACATCCTGATCCTCTCTCTCCAGTGTACCTTACAAAACTCCTTCTCTCAGATTGAACACTGGTTTGCTGAACACAGATTGGTGGTCAACATTAAAAAAACTAAGATGATGCTCTATGCCCACCGCCAAAACAGATCAAAGTATTTCCCCCTGGAAATACTCTCCACCTCTCTCTTCCCACTGGAACAGGTCCAAAAGTATAAGTATCTAGGTATTATATTTGACTCTTCCCTCTCATTCCATGAACATATAAAAATCCTCACCTCCACCACCAACACCTGCATTGGTCTCCTTTATAGACATAAAGACTGCCCGCCACCTGAAGCACTTCACCTAGCTGTTACCTCCTCAGTCTTATCGCTGGTGGACTATGGCCTCACAATCTATGCTGCCGCTGACCCTACAGCGCTTCATCAAATACAAGTAGTCATCAATAAGGCCTGCCAGCTCCTCTCTGGTGCCAACAGAAATACACATACCTGCACCCTATATGCACTCACCAATATCCTCTCCCTTGAGGAAAGACTATTATACCAGACCTGTCTCTTCACCAAAAAAATCCACCTGGGTTTAACCCCAATAGGTGTCATGGCTTCTCTTCAGGCAGCCACCATCTCAGCGTCCACGTGGACTGCCCCAAAACTATCCGGAAGGTGCCTAGGGTAAGGACCACCCTGGTCCAGCGATCCTTCCCCCTTAGAGCTCCATCCTGGTACAATGCCCTCCCTCCGGCTGTCACATCAATCACCAATCTAGGTCCTTTTAAAGCTGCCTTAAGGGCCCATATCCTGTCCTCATGTCAATGCCAGTGTAACTGGTAACCTGTGGATCCTGCACCATGCCGCTAGGCTACGCACCCGCCCTTGGCCAGGCAGTGGAGAGCCCTCACTATTTCTTGCCTACAGGCTCCTTACCTCCCTCGGGTACCATATGGTTGCGTTGGACTATGAATGCATTGTATTATGTATAAGACAAGGTCTTCCTGAGGCGGTTTACTACCAACTCATACCGTGTATTGCTTTAGCTACCAATTGTATAGGTCTTAACCGCTCATTAGGTAAATATGTCAATAGCTCTGCCCTGTTTTAGTTACCAAATGTATAGGCATTAACCCATGCTCATTGTACTCACCCACATTTATTCTATGTATGTACTGTATGAATGTCTATGTTTTATTCTGACGTGGAGTCTTTGGAAATGAGTCTATGACTCAAAGGGTTGTAATTCCGATTTCCTAAATAAATAAATGATAAATGTAATACTATCAGTTGGGAAGATAGAAGACCCATTTTCCAGGCACTTAATTAGGTCTGTTGTGGTAAAATTGATCTTTCAGGTTTGGCAATTATTTGAACAGCACACCTTGCACTTGTACCAGGTCCTCATCCACAAAATTAAAAGGCCCTTCTTGTTGTGAAAGAGAGCGTACTGGGGAGCTTGACAGGAGAATGTCTCAAGGTAACTTAAATTTATAGGATAAAACCAAAAGGAGTAATTTAGGGGCATATGCACGAATGGGTGGAGTGGCTATGTGCCATGGATACTTCGCACATATTGTGACCCCCATGCGGGATGCACAAACTGGGGTGTGCAACCCCTACGCACTGACCCCCTGGCTGCATGGACTGCAACACGCTGGTGGTGGGTGGGGGGCAGGGGGCATAACTGCCTGCTGGTTACGGCAGGGGGAACCCTGCCGTAAGTGCTGTATGCATCACTGAACACACAGACTCCTACCCGGTCCACAGAGGAGTGTCCCGTCCGAAATCCACAGTACTTCAGCACCCATCCCCCATGGCCACCCACCCATCCACCTACCCCAACAGACACCCATGGCACCCCCCATCACTGCAGCTTCCCCCCCCCCACAAAAGGGAGCACCAGCCTCAGGAATGCAGTACCCACCCGCTCCACTGCCCCAGCCCCGTACATGTCCACACACTCACCCCATCCAATACTAGCTTCCCCTTGTAGTGCTGCAGGGGGCGTCCATCCCAACACAGTCTCCAGTGTGTTTGGCCACTGTTCATTTGGACTGAATGCTTGCATGCCACCTGCTGTGGGCACTGCCCGGCCAGCATTGTAGACCTCTGACCCCTGATCCCATCCCACAGGACTCTCACTGGTACTCAGTGGCTTCCCCCACCCCTGCGGCACCAACAACCCCCTCCATACCTGCATAGTCAGTGCCGCAGCCGGACGGCCAGTGGCACAGCCTTCCACACACCTCCTCAGCCACCAGCCATCCAAGTAATGCTGGGAGCTTGCAGCCTATTTATAGGGGCACATTCCCAACATCATTTTGATGGCCGGTGGCCAAGGAGGTGTGCGGAGGGCTGTGCTGCTGGCTATCAAGCCACGGCACCAACTATGCAAGTACTGGTGATCAGGTAGTCAGTGCCACAGGGGTGGGGGAACCACTACCAATGAGGGTCGTGGAGGACAAGAACAGGGGTCAGTTGTTTGGGACCGGGGCACTTGTGTGCATTGGGGGGGTCCCTTGTGAGATACTGTGGATGGAGCAACTGTAGGGGGACTGTCAAGTCTCATACCAGGGAGAGGGGCGGCCATGTGTGGGGGTGGGGGGGTGCTTCATCTATCATAAGGTCGGGTGGCATTTTTGTGGGGGGTCTTGCTGCATGGGTGCCGGGCTGCCATGTGTTGTGGGGAGGTGCAGCGGTTGGCCCCTGTGCACCAGGTGCTCGGCCAAGGGGCTCTCCACCAGCCGGGGCATAGCTGCATGGGTCCTGGTGTCCGCTGGTGCTATTCACACACCCAGACCCACACCTGCCCATGTAAGGCATCCACTCTGAGACCCAAGACAGGCTTCCTATTGGATGCCCACCCTGGTCTGCTACTCCACCATCAGGCCACCCTGCATGGCTTTGCATGCCGGGGAGGGTGGGGCTGTGGACAGGTTGTGACCATTGATGAATATGACCTGTGTGCACCTGCCTGCAGGTGTGGAGCTACTCGGGCAGGATATGTGTCTCCAGCACGCATTTCCCGCCCATTTGTACATAGGCCCATTAGGCAGAACAAGATGAGTTATGATGGTACCGAGCATAAAAGACAACCTCCCAAGTAAGCACATCACAATTTCAGCAATGTTGTAGATCTGTTTTTTTTTCTTGTTGAGAGCATTAACAGATTAAATTATCCTCAGTATGACAGTCTGTGAGATACAAATTAGTTCTGGTTACATCATAAAGGAGACAATTAAATATTGTGCAGTTATTGATTAATGACTTCTCTAGAGTTGCTTGTAGTTGCTGACAAAATCTTTCAGGCTTAAGACTTTATAATCTGTGATGAAGAGTCATAAGTGGACCTCCTCCTGTGTAAATAAGCTGACAGGTTGGTTAAGAGAGAATTCTGAGGAACTGTGTTAATTCAGAACTACGAATTGTATAAACAATTCCATCAACCTTTTTTACAAGTATTACAGCATGAGTTACTCGCACATTTTCCAGTGAATGACAGCTGCCATCCCTCAGAAAATGACAGCCCTTTAAGTTAGACAGGCAGTTTAGCATTTACATTCTCACTGGTAAGGGTGATGTCATGTTTATAGACACCGGCTCTTCAATATGTGAGTCTAATGAACTGACCTTGTTATCATGAGCTTGTTTCTCCAGTTTTAGCAGCGATTGAGTTGCTGGAGGGCTCAGCATATGGCTTTTACTGTGGCTTCTTCTGCTTTCCAGAGGCAATATCATAGCATCCCTCACTCTGCCTCTGAATTTAAACTGTTGTGAATTTTTTCTGACCATTTTTGGCATGTGTGAGGGATTATAACTTCAACAACTTTTTCTGTTTGTTGCCGGCTTCAGAGCATATGTTGAGGCAGTTATGTGGGGCTCAGTGCACTTGTCAAACTTTTTTTGTCAGAATGTACTTGCACTAGCAATAGATTTTCACTCTGCATTTATGATGGAGGTTTGTTCAGTGTGCTGCCCCCCCATTCAAATGGTGGCTTGGTGTGTCTCTAATTGAAGACACAAGTCAGAAAGCATTTATCAAATGACAAGCTTCATCTGTTAGTGTAGTCCAGAAATGATTGACACCACCTCTAGTAATCTGTAATGTTGCACTGTATTTCATTAAATATTCTACGCTCAGTTTCTGCAGCTCAACTCCAACTTCAGAAAAGGTTTTTCTTTTCCCTGCAAGTTCAAGAGAGTAATCTTGAAAAAAAAAGTCAAGATCCAGTCATTCCCCCCAGTCGCGGTTTCTCCTGTCTTGGGCTATTTTCAGAATGCCTTCTTTAACAGAGAACCTGAGAATGTTTACAGTAATAGGTCTGGGTCTCTGACGTTATTTGCATTTCACTAACAGGATCCTGTGAGCACATTCATTTTCCAACAACCAAGGCAACTGATAATTTAGAACCGATATGGATAAGTGCAAATTATGCAATGGCAAGAAAGAATCCTGAGCTCTGATTGGTCAGTCTGGGGCTAGACCCGTGCTGTTATCCCAGTACAACACCACAGATCTAGTTCCATCACACACACACAACCCAATCACATAAAAAAAGAAAACACTGCACGTCCTGTCTTCAAAGGAATATAAAAGCTGTGATTATAATCGGCTTCACGGCAATCCATTAGTCCATGCTAGCACAGTCATCCCAAAGCCTCACAGATTCCTGCTGGCACAGACACAAAAACATCTCTCTCTCTCTCTCTCTCTCTCTCTCTCTACATGTCAGAGGCTACCTTCCCCTCCAAACAAGGAAAAAAAAAACTTTAGAGTTCTGAATTTTATCATGAACTTCTGTTTAAAACTAAACCTGCAGGTCAGCTGTACCGCTCTTCCCCAGCTTGTCAATGAACCACGCTACGCTTTACCGTCAGCACTGAGACACTCTTGCACCCGCTCCTCTTTGCTCCTCTTTACTTAATTTAAAAAACAATAAAAACAAAAATCACTGTCAGCTCACCCTGTTCAGCCCCAAAATCACTCTTCATAGATTCCCTTGCTTTTTACAAAAGAAAAACAAGCAAAGTACAGTAAATGCCGTGTTTGCAGTCGGTTTCACATCACTCCCCAGCTGTACTCTCAGATGTTCACTCTGTGAACATTGTAACTGCCAGCAAACCTGGCATTCTTTTTAAAAATAAAGAGATCATCTAAGTAAGTCCAATCAAGTTCACAGCCTAGCAGTTCCACCCACTCAGAAATGTTAGCTCCTTCGCAGCACTCCCTCCTTGTCTCCTCGCAAGCCACCATATACACTGAGCACAAACTTGGCTTACCAGATATTGTAGCCACAAGACAGCAGGCTGGTAATCTCACTGATCAAACATAGAAATAAAAAGGAAAACAAATACATAGATGTAGCTGGCAGATGGGGGCGGGGGGTGGTGACGTGCTGTGGAGGACAAGATTAGAAACCAAGGGAGCTCCACCTAGTGGCCAAAACAAACTGCACTACTTTTTTTCTGAGTATTCCTACACATTGAACAAAATATGAAAAAATAAAATTATTTTAAATTTACTTTTTTTTCTTTTTACACAGGAGCCATTGTATAACGGCAATAATGCACTCCAGGGTGTGTGTTGTGCTGGGATAATGTCACTTCTTGGGTGGTGGACGCACTCGGCCTGTGGACTCATGCCCAACCACCCTAGGCATGACATTACACCACAACAGCACACACCATGTAATGCATTATTGCTTAAACAGTACACGCACCAAACTCTGTGGTAAAACAATAAAAATACAATGGCAATGAAAGAATCCTGGGCTCTGACTGGTTAGTACCCACCTTCACCAGTGATGTTATCTCAGTATAATATCACTGTATGAAGGTCTGGCACCAAAATGACCTCAGGGAAAAAAAAAAAAGAAAATCACTGCACCCTTGCATCTGAAAGTGTCCCCCAAGTCCTGTCTCCTATGACACACATAGTCTCTCTACCCCTCCCCAAGTCCCATTTAATTTTTATTACCCCCAACTTGAAGCAAACCTGCAGTTTCTTATTGAAACAGACATTGTTTGCAGCCTTCTTTTTGTCATGCCACACAACAAAAAATGCAACTTGTTCCTCAAGTGCCACTGCATACCGCTTCGTCATTCTCACAGCGGTGTTGTGAGATTCTCGCACTTGGCCGGCCGTTTCTCACTGAATCTGCACAAAGTTTAATTTTAAGTCACTGCTTCTTTCCTTAAAGAAAATAATTAAAATGTTTGTACCATTTATTTCCCCCAACAAGTATCCACTGAAGCAAGGAACTCACCAGATTCCTCCCGCGAACCGGAAGTGTCTGTCCACGTTACTTCCTCACATTTCAAAACTGCAGTGGTTCGCTGCACTAACCCAAGATATTGTATCCCTCCAGATAGTCTCTGTTCCTCACACAGATGACAATTACACCAATACCACACAACAGACTGACGGTGGCTGTGGGGGGGGGGGAGCTGACAGCAACATAATAAAACAAGAAGGACAGCATCTCAATGAGATACCAATATGTAGCAACAGCACCACCATCTGGGCACAATAAAATTGTGTACTTTTTTTTTAAATACTACACCTCCACATACAAAAAGTCAACTAAAAATGTAAAAGATAAAAAATATTTAGGGGCGCAATAGTGCCCCTATAGTTATGGTTGAGTAGCCTATTCAATGTTTAACTCAAAATTTTGCACTTTAATAACTTTGCAACCGTTTGATGGATTTGCATGAACTTTGGCATGCGCTGTCCTGTTTGGTAGGTTTCTTGATTTATTAAGTTTCGTTCCAGTTGGATGTGCAGTGTCCGAGTTACAGACAGGTGAAAAAAAAATGTTTTCACTGATTGACTTTGCTGGGCTTTTTCTTTGAACTTGCCTATAGCCAAGAGGGTTTGATTGTTTGGTCTGAAATTTTCAGGGTAGAAAGGATCTACCCCATAGATGTGCCTTTGGCTAGTCTGGTGTAAAAAGAATTTGTAGTTTTCAAGTTATTGCAATGTAAAAATTCAAAAAAAATGTTTCTGAGCATGCTCAGTAAGCACTTCAAGATAGTTGTGTGAAACGAAGTAAGAATTCTGCTCCATACAGAGAAATTCCTACTTCATATGGCCGCCATCTTGTTTTCAGTTTGGCCCCCCAAAAATCTGAAATCTCCCAAAATGATAATCTGGGGAGGAACCAACACATGTAGCTAGCTTATTGGGACCCCCTTTGGTGCATTCTACACTTTACAGGACAAAATATGCCCATAACATGTGTTTATTTAATCATTTAAATCCTACTTCGTATCTACATAATACGATCTAGGATCCTACCTTCGTATGCACAAGATACGACCTATGATCCTAGGTCATGAGCCGAAAATAGGAATATTATTAAAAAAAAACTGTTTCTGATGACATGGGGTGCCCAATCCCCATGTCAGCAGTTGAAGATCCCCCCAACCCAGTCTGGGACACTGGGGAGCCCACTCCCTGTGTCCCCAACAGAAACAATCATGGCTGACAACGGGGTACCCAATCTCCACATTGGCAGTAGCCCCAACAAAAGATAAAGCATGTCTGACAGCAGGGTGCCCAATCCCTGCATCAGCAGTCCCCCCCAAGATGGACACTGGGGAGTCCACTCCCAGTGTCCCCAGTAATAATATACCCCATCATCGTCAGTACTGACACTGGGGAGCCCACTCCCAGTGTCAAAAACTATTTTAATAACTATCATTTCTGACAACGGGGTACCCAATCCCTACATCGGCAGTCCCCCCACAAGACAGGACACTGGTGAATACACTCCCAGTGTCCCCACTAATATTATACCTCCCACTACCAGTATGGACACTGGGGAGCCCACTCCCAATGTCTAAAAATATTTTAATAACTATCATTTCCAACAACGGAGTGCCCAATCCCCACATTGACAGTCCCCTCCCAAGATGGGACACTGTGGAGCCCACTTCCAGTGTGTCCAGTAGTATTATACCACCCGCAACCACCAGTACTGATACTGGGGAGCCCACTATCAGTGTCAAAAAATATTTTAATAACTATCCTGCAAAAAAGAAAACAGTCCCCTGATGACTTTATATATTTTTTTAATCCTGTAAAAAAGAAAACGGTCCCTCGTTGTCTCCCCGTCCCCACTCCCCCATTTCCACCCTCCATCTGTGCACCCAGCTCCCTGCACCCCCCATCCCATACTTACCTCCAGAGGTTGGTGGCTGCAATCTTCTCTGGACTGGGACACGTCTGCACTCTTCAAAGGCGAACCGCAAACTGAGAAATACAGGTAAGCACCATATAATGGCTGACAATGGGGTTTTCAACTTATGTTGATATCTCAGCCATTTTTTGAGATTTTTGCACCAAATTTTCAACATAAGGTTCTTGGGACCCCACCTCATGAACAGTGTCATAGTTATCTCATTACTCAGTCCTAAAAGGGGATTTTGCAGTCACTGCGTGGAATCACCTTTCAGGACCGATTAACAAAATGTCAGTGCCAGTGTTCATGAGAGGAGACCCCAGAAAGCCCACATTGAAAATTTGGTGCAAAAAAATCAAAAAAGGCCGTGTTATGAGCATGCGTTGTGCAGTTTCCATGCATGCTCGTGACTTCGCCAATTTTTAAAATTTTCACTCCAGATTTTCAGCATTGCCATTGTTTCACACCTCCCCATGAACAGTACAGCTGTCATTTTTCACATCCTGCCCAAAATGTGTTTTCACACTTGTGGCATTGAATGGCGCAGTTGCTGTGTGAAATCAACTTTTGGTATGGATTAATGAAATCACAGTGCCAGTGTTCATGAGGATGGGTCCCCAAAAGGTCATGTTGAAAATTTGGTGAGGACAGTTTTGAAAATACCCATGTTACATGTGTCCATTGAATATATTCTACGCATGCACACAACTTTGGTACTTTCAATATTTTGTTACCAAATTTTCAACATAGCCATTTTTCCACACTACCTCATGAAAAGTATAGCTGTCATTTTCCACATCCTGCCCAAAATATGTTTTAGCAACTGTTGTGCAGAATGGTGTTGTAGTTGTGCATAATTACATTTTGTCTTGCATTTCACAATTTCTGTGTACCAGCGTACATGATGTGGGGTAATAAGATGGCTAAGCTGACAATTTGGTCACTGTTGTTTGACACATGGAAGAGCACGGGCCAGCGGGCCGTGTGCTTCCACACCTACATACATATGCGCATCTATGGAGGAATTGAAGTGCAGAGTCCCCCAGTAAAATAAGGATACTATTATACTACCTCAAAAAGAAGGGAAATTCATTGCAAAAAAACTCAGTTAACGCATCGGTTAGGGTTTCTATTACAGTGACAAAAGTCAGGAAATTTGAACTTAGGGTTACCATTCTCCTATACTGTACCATATCAGCTTGTTTACACATGGAATGGGGTGAGAGGTAAGGTTGATGACCTCAAGGCACGCCCCAATGTCTGTTGGTGTGTGAAGGGTGGGAGGATGGGAGTGAGGTGGTAGGGTTGGTAACCCTAAGTTTGAATTTCCTGACTTTCATCGCTGTAATAGAAACCCTAACGGATGCATTATATTATATATTCATTGCAAAAAACTCCATTAATGCATCAGTTAGGGTTGATAGTACAATGACAAAAACTTGGAAATTCAGTGTTAGGATTACCAGGCCCTACACCCCACCCCACCACTACCCACCCCCACCTCACGCGCAACAGGCATCCCAGGTGTGTGTCGAGTCATTGAGCTAACTCTCATCCCATTCCATGTGTAAACAAGCTGAGGTGGTGCAGTATAGGAGAATGGGGTGAGACTTAGGCCCGATGGCCCCAACACACACCCTGATGCCTGTTGGTGTGTGGAGGTGGGGAGGTAGGGGTTGGTAACCCTAACACCAAATTTCCAAACTTCTGTCATTGTACTATCAACCCTAACTGATGCATTAAAGGAGATAGGAAGCATTTTTGCTGCTGTTCCTTTTTTGGAATAAACTGAATAATACAACAACGAATGCTGTGTGTCATTTTATGTGTTGTGGATGAGTTGTACAGTGGTTGGTTACCTGGAAGACAGTACTGCCTTTTGCAGTTGTTTTTAAAACCTGATCTCCGTTTTCCTTTTTTTTTCCTATTTGATTACGCACCCACAGAATGCACATTACATCAAAGACTCCTGACACCACGCTGTGGTTTTACTGACCGGTTGTGCTCACTGCTGGTGTACTATCTTAACCGCGTTAGCCAGGGTGGCTACAGTTAGGTTTCTTTTATTTTTGTTTAGTGTTTTAGCAGTAATAGACTTGATCCTATGACAACAAGCTGTACTTTACAGCCTGTGACTGACGGGAAGTAGCAACGGTCTGTTACCTATTAGTAGAGATTGTCCATTGTAATGTTCAGCAATCATCAATGATAAACAGCATCTGATATTTACTAGTAGCTGTATTTTCATTTCATCCTGATTAAGTTCATTTGTACAGTCATTTACAGATCACATCACTGATAGATAATCAAACCTTTCCATCCCCCTCTCCCCCCCTCAAAAAAAATATACACAAACCACTACTACTGTCCATCTCCATCGGGACTTAAATGTAAACTGGACTGAGTCGGTGATAGGGTCCGGGAGGTGCTTACTTAGTTCACAGCTAATACTGACTGAGTTGGCTCTGGACGGGTAGTGAAGTAGCAGAGTGGGAGTCCATGCAGAGAGGGCTCACTGTGACAAAGCAGCTCATTTCAAGATGCAGGAGTGGGCGGGATGGGGTACAGGAAAAAAAAAAAAGCCCAGTGAATTGGAAAGGGTCCCTCTTCTTAGTACAAATTTTCAGTATCAGTCTAGTGCTCAGAGTCTGCCACGCAACAATTATCTGTGATACTGTGTTGCATAGTGAGCTTCAGACGAGCATCCACACCATGGTGCAATTAAGCAATATGCAACAAAGGATTTTTTAGTTAATACCAATTATATGATTTTCTGTATGTGTAAAAGGGAAGAGGTTGAGACTGGGGGGGGGGGTTGTGCATCTGAGAGTCTGAGGAAAAACCCTGATTGACTATAGGTGAGAGTGAACAAGCACAAGTCAGAATGGGTCCCAGTGGTGGGTCAGACTCCAAAGTTGGCACTTGACAACTTGGCATAATGGCATGGCATTGGAGACAGCAATGAGCAAGCAACACAAACACAAAGTAAAACACTAGGGGAACAGCAGTACCGTGCTCAGCCGCTCGCCCTCATCACTCACACAGAAGAGGACTGCCAAGGCTTGCTTGCATTCTCCAGCCCCAGCCCGCTTCTTATAAAACTTTAATGTCTGTTTCATCAGCGAACAAGCAATTTGTGGTGAAAGTGGAAACCACCTGCATCACTTTTCAAATTCTGAGTTTGTATTTTTCATTGGAGCCCACCCCACGATTACGAATTTCAGATGACAGGGTGTCTTTTTTGGGGGTGAGTCACTGCCCCCCCCCCCGTGGGATCCATTCTAGTGTTGGGGCCACAGGCATCTGCCTGTGCAGCCAGGATATTGATGCCGTCTAAGCAGGCACTCTAAGTATGGACTGTCATCAGATGGGCAGATGTATCGGGTTTACCACACGAGAAATGTTTTTTTTTATTGATCTGATTTCTGTTAATTCTATCTTATCAATTTATTTTTTTATTAGATTTTAAATTTATTATGAAAACTGTTCATTAGTTAATAAGCAGACAACAGATACAAACGAGAGCCAACGGGATGTGGGATGGGTGAGAGGGTAGTGTGGACAGTTGAAAAAAAAACTGAGCTGATAAATGTAAGTGTTACAGTGGTGAACATGCACCATTTTAATTGTGGAATCAAGGAAGTAAAATCAGAAGAAAAAAAAAACGCCTGAGGTTAGCGGCGTAATAACTGTCATGTTGAAATGGCAAAACCTAATTAACCAAATGAGCACTACTGAGAATGAGTAAGCATCAGAAAAATAGATAATCAATTTCAGCACAATTTATCATGCAAGATCTAAAAACTCATCTAATGGGATCGTGTGCTGTTCTTCAGTCGAATCATCATCAGACGAAGAGTCTTCAGCATCTGCAGCAAGTGCCTATTCCTGTTTACAGCCAGCAGCTCATGCGTATAAGGAAGAACAAGATGATTTGATGACTGAAAGGAGCAAAGAGATCCCCCTTCAGCACCTTCAGAACCGTGATCACTGTCATTCCTGCTGTCTATGTACTGTTCCTCAATAAACCCTTCAGCCATTTAAACCTGAGATGTGAATTCGAGTACTGAGATCAGAGTAATTCACATCATTGACCAGGAGGTGGCAAGCGCTACCTGACACTGAAACTGTCAGGCTACTGCATATAGGCTAGTAAAACAGAGATGAGAAAAAAGCATGACACAGATGTTTTTCACAAAGAGGTCTTTATTGGAACAAAATATCAAGCACTCTTTTACACGGACACCACATTTAAACAATATTTCAGCTTATTTTTCCCGATCTCCTTCAACAGAGTTTTTTGCAATGAATTTCCCTTCTTTTTGAGAAAGTGTAATGTAAATAGTAAGGGTCCCGCACTTCCCTAAGATTGAAACTTTTTGTGCAATGGTACAGTATGCAAATGTGGAAGTGCAGGCCCTCTGGGCCCTGCGCTCCCACTTACACATAAGTTCAGGGACATAATGCAGGCCTAGAGACATGAAAATGAACCCTTGGAGCACTAAATTGCCAATATCTCAGAAACCGTAGCAGCTAGCAAAAAAATTCAACTTTGGTGGTATTCATGACTTTCTAACCTCCACCCATGCTTAGTCCACTTGCTGTGAGTAGCGAAAAATCCGTATCTTAAACTGTTTTTGAAATATGGGCATCAAAAAGCATAATGGATGTCGCAATGTTAACCTATGGGCAATTTCACAAGAAATTGTGCGACGAACGTCGTAATGCAGTGATTTTTTGAAATTTTGTAACCAAATATTCAACATGGGCTTTTTGGGACCTCCCCTCATGAAAACTGGCACCGTGATTTTGTTAATCCTTCCCGAAAGTTAATTTTGCACAGTGACTGCACCATTATGCGTCACAGGCATGAAAACATGTTTCGAGCAGGATGTGAAAAATGACAGCTGTACTGTTCATAAGGAGGTGCAAAAAAATGTGAATCCATGCTGCCTTGGGTCCTGTGCCCCACTGGCCTCTAGGTACTCAACAATTCTTTCTTTCAGAAGTGATGCCATCATTTTCCCTATCATTGAGGTCAAACTAACAGATCTGTAGTTTCCTGCCTCTGCTTTGCTCCCACTTTTGTGAAGGAGAATCACATTCACCCTCCTTCAGTCCTCAGGTACCACACCCTCCTCCCGTGACTTGTCTAAAAGGGTAATCAGTGGTGCCACTAGTTTTTCCCTTAGTGCTTTTAGAATTCTGGGGTGAGTCCCATCAGGCCTCATTGCTTTGTCCACCTTCAGTTTTAGGAGTTCTTTCAGGACTTTTTCTTCTGTGAATGGACTGGTATTGACCCCCCCCCCATCCAGTATGCTTCTATTATTTCGTTTAGGTACCTCCCCCCCTCTTCTTTTGTGAATACTGAGCAGAAGTTATCGTTCAGTATCTCTGCTTTATCACTGTCACCCTCTGCCCACCCCCTCCCCTTTATTAAGCCTCACTATCCCTCCCATGGTCATTCTTTGCTCCCTAATATACCTATAAAAGGTTTTATCCCCCTTCTTAACTGAGTTAGCTATCTTTTCCTTGGTTTGGGCCTTTGATATTCTAACTGCCTTCCCTGCTTCCTTCTGCTTTAACAGGTGCAGCTCTCTGTCCTGTTCCTTCTGTGTTTCCTTATACTTCCTGAATGCTATCTTTTTTTCTTAACCTTCCCTGCCACCTCTGTTGAGAACCTTAGTGTTTTTTTCCTTCCTTTTGTTTTGTTTATTTGCTTCACACAAAGGCTTGTTGCTTCTGTGATGGCAGCTTTGATTTTTCCCCATTGTTCCTCCACCCCACCTTCTTCCCCATTTGCTAGTGCTTTTCTGAGGCACTCCCTTGTTTTGCCAGTGTCAGCTCTCCTAAAATCCATTATCCTCACCTTTGTGTGACTTGACTGTGACTGTGTTTATCGTGAACCAAGCTGTTTGGTGGTTGCTTGTTCCCAGATGGCTACCCATTTCTAAATCTGAGATCATCTCTCCATCCCAGTTTGAGAGTACCGGGTCTAAGATTGCTCCCTCACATGTGGGTTCCAACACTAACTATCTGAGGCATGCCCCCTGTAGGGCATCAAGAATTACCTTGCTCTTCGATGTGGCTACAGCAAAGGTGCTCCAGTTAACATCTGGCATATTCAAGTCCCCCATCAACAATATCTCCCCCTTTTCTGCCATTTTAAGGATGCCTTCTGTCATTTACTTGTCCATTTCCTCCCCCTGAGATGGGGGCCTGTATACAACCCCCATAAAGATTGTGGTGCCATTTTCTGTCTCCAGGGTGACTCACGGTGCCTCCTCTGCTCCCTGTTCACCATTTAGTTATGTTGCTTTGATCTCTTCCCTTACATAGAGAGCTCCTCCTCTTCCTCTTTTATGCTCCCTGTCCCTCCTGTAGATTGTGTACCCTGGAATGTTGACATCCCAGTCATGGTTCTCTGTATACCATGTTTCTGTGACTGCCACAATATCCAGGTGTACCTCTGCCATCAAGGCCACTAGTTCAGGGAGCTTGTTACTAAGACTACATGCATTGATACTCCTTGCCCTCCATGTTTTGATAGCCTTACCCCTTTTAGCCCAATCCCTGTCCTTACTGTGTTTGCTTTTTTCTCCATTGACCCCTGTCCTGCTCCCTATTGACTCCTCTACCTTAGTGTTCACCTCACTAACTACTCTGCTTTGTGTGGGGGAGGCTGGGATTTCCATGCTGCTTTTCAGTGCCTCCCCCTTGGATAGTTTAAATGCTTGCCAATGAAGCATTTAAACCTATCACCTAGGATCCTGGTCCCCTCCCGGACAGATGCAGACCATCACACCAGTATAGGCCTGCATCCCTTCAGGTGGACCCCCAGTCCCCAATGAAGCCAAAACCCTGAGCTCCACACCAGTTCTTCAACCATTCATTGAATCCCATGGTGCAGAGCACCCTAGCCTCACCCATGCCATAGACAGGCAGCACCTCCAAGAAGGTTATCACACATGCTACTTGTCTAAGGCCCCTCCCTAAATCTACAAACTCCTCCTGCACTGCTCTGATCCCATTCTCAGCCAGGTAATTTGTCCCTAGGTGGATAATAACATCCAGCTCCCTATCCCGTGCTGCTGCTGCTTCCACGATCCTGTCCCTCTCAGCCATGGTGCCGGGCAGGCACCTTACCTCCCTCTCCCCTCCACCCCCCAGTCCTACCCTCCTAATGATTGAGTTCCCCACCAGGAGTTGTTTCCTTCCCCTGTGGGGTTCTGTGCCACCCTCCTCTGGGTCTCCTTTGTGGAGATTCCCAGCA
The DNA here is from genome assembly GCA_016271365.2 of Neoceratodus forsteri. Taxonomy (NCBI): domain Eukaryota; kingdom Metazoa; phylum Chordata; order Ceratodontiformes; family Ceratodontidae; genus Neoceratodus; species Neoceratodus forsteri. The sequence continues at coordinate 804,434,808 of CM028137.1, forward strand.
TTCTCCTTGGTCTCCACTTTGTGTGCCTCAATAGAGGAACCACGCTCTACCAGAATGGAATATGAATTGTGGAGAAGTACAACTCAAGGGATGTGCCTCTGATCCACCACCCTCACCCTCCCTGAGCCCACGGTGGTCCAACTGCTCCTCTTTCTTGGCAACCTCTGAGGCAGCAGCAGTGGCCCTAGTGGTCCCTGGATGGGGGAGGAGGTTTCCTGAATCCTTGCCAGGTCATCCTGGAGATGGACGACCTCCTCCCTCAGACCAGAAAGGTGTCTACAAATAGGCAGCATCACAGCCTCCAGAACATCTCCCAAAAGACTGCTGCCCCACAGCCAGTGCATTGCACCACTCCCCATGTCTCTCTCCCTTCCCGTTTAGTTTTTTTTTCTTTTTTGTGAGCATTAATGCAGTATTATAAGATATTAAATGTCCTGTAAGGAATATCATACAATGCATAAAAGACATAATACTGTCCAACTTTATTTTAGTACTGCATATAAGTTATTGTCCTGTATTTTAATGAGTTGTACCTAATAGTAGTGCTTACACTCTGTAATGGGATGCTTATTAAATGCCTGCTTATTTCATAAAATGTTCAAAATTAATTAAGCACGGTCAGATAGATAGCACCCAAACACCCCTGTTACTATGTTATAGTCTCCCATTAAGGAGCAACTCTTACATCCCAGGGTTCTGACAATAGTATCTGAATTTGAAACATACTTTCGGGGGGAGGGGGCAGGGAACTTACAACAGTAAAAGCTAAACAAAATGTTCTTATTTTATTATTCTCCAAAAGTTATAAAGATGTGTGTACCACCTAATTTTATCAAAGACTCTATTATGGTTTAAAAACGAGGCTTCCCAAACTAAAGCCAGTGATGAGCTCCTGACACATACCTCTCAACCTCCTGCCTCATAAATCAGGGACAAGACTTAAAATAATCAGGGACAAAGGACCAAAATCAGGGACACAACTTCAAAACTGGTGATATCCACTCAGAAAGCTGGTAGAATAAGGGGCTTAGTGTAAAATGCATTTTCTAAGGAAAAGCAAGTCTGTAACTTTAATGTTTGACATTATTTTGTGCCTACTACTTCCACTGTTTGGTCACGGAAACACAATTTTTAGGAGGGACAGAGTAAAATTTGAAGGCAAAATCAGGGACGTCCCTGAAAATCAGTGACAGTTGAGAGGTAGTGCTCCTGTAGGTATAGTCGGAGTGGGACTTGTTTCTGTTGGCTATTATTATCATCTCATTGTGTATGACTAGATAACAGTAAAATTATTCTTTCCCAGAAACTGCAAACTTGTATAAAGCCAGCAGAGGTCCGGTCCTGCAAAGGACAACTAGCAGGAAAATTATGTTGTCCTAGGACACATGACAATATCAGTGGTTGTGGTGAGACTCAAACCTGCCAAATCAATGTCGTTACAGAAATTTCTCCACTTCAGGGACTTGCACTATTATTAAAAATAATCAAAGCACAATTTTAAATGAGATAACAAAGTGCTATTGATGATACTGCAAACAAATCTGCTAAAAACAAGTGTCAAAGAGGGACACTGTGTTATAACTTTGTCTTGATTGTTTATAGTAATAGCTTATCATTAAAAGATGGGTTAGAAACACCTCCAAAAGATACAGGCAGATATTAACTGAGAATATCCAAAACCATTTGAAAACTTTTAGGACAAAAGCTTAGAGGGGGAATTGTCAAAAATGACAGCTATGGCCATTGGCCACATATATAGATTTCAGTTAGAAACAAAGTATAATTATTTTATTTCACAAAAGGCCTTAATATGGGCAGTACACTCTGACTGATATAAAAGGGGAGTATAATCCCATAGGTATTGTTCATAATTTATAATCTATTTGACCATTTAAACCCCGAGGTATCAGAGCATCAAGCAGAGATATTCATTAAGGTGTCCCTCTCTCAGAGAACATTTTCCCGGCCTCCTCCTCTGACTAGTGAGTGAACATGCTCTAGGGCTTTAAACATCAGGCCCTGTGTTCTAGATCCATGTGCCTCCCTGAAGTGTGTACCCAGGGCATTATTAGGATTTTTGTTTGTAACCCCCCTATAAACGGGGGTTCCCAAAAAGCTTCCATGAGCTTGCCCAAATGCTCGTTGACAGGCTGGTGTCCTACGTTTAGTGTTAAATGTGTTGCCAATGAGTGCCTGAGTGGCCTCCATGTACTGTCTCTTTAAGGGCTGCCTATTTGCAGTCATAATTAATCAAAAAGGGGGGGGACTGTGTGTTTCCATGCCTGAGTCCCGCTCGGGCTGCTGAATAATCGCTCCGATTCTGCCATCGCTCAATGCGCAGACGGAGCCCTGCTGAAAGATGTAACTAATTGTTGGTAATCCCTTAGAGTAGTGATGAAAATGTAGCTTGTTCTAACTTGCCTTTCTTGCAGCAAGGACTGTTCAGTGTAGCTCCACCATTTTGGTCCTGAACTGCCCAATTGGACCAATCAGTATGTGAGGACTCTAAGATGGAGCCTGTTAAAGTGGGACTGTATGGATTACTCGTTGGGACTTGTAGTTTTGGGCTTTTGGCACCTTTTGCACCAAAAGGGGGGAGCTCTTACTGTGACTGACAGCTGGACCCACCAATTGGCCCTTTTGGATTCAAGGGAAAACCCTCGAGCTGCCTGCTGGCAAGCCGGAATCGAGTTGGAAGCTGAGGAGGAAAGAGCTTACATAATCGAGCAGCCGTGTTGCGCAGTAGCTCCTGTGGGAGAACCGTGGAAGGCCCGAAATCCAGCCTGTTGCTGTTTTGCCGAGAGACAGAGAAAATTAGTCGGACAGTGATCTGATCAGTGAGTTGTGAAGTAAGCTATTGGATGGAGACCAGGCTCAACCTGAAGAAGACCAAAGATTTTGTCAAGCACGATCGGCCTGTCAGGACTTTAGTTACCTTTATGCTTCTGGGTTTAGCATTGATTTTGCGATCGGGGTTGAGGAGCAGCCAACCTGGTACACTAAACTTTCTTTACATATAAGTGTGCTGTGAACTGGAGGGGGTTTGCAATTGGGTTTCCCCCTCGAGCTGAGTTGTGTGTTGAGGGCTGGAAGCTGTACCCAGCTCACGTCGGACTGAATCCGCCTGCTATTCAATGCAGTTGGGCCCTGCCACGAGGGCCTTGTCTCCCTATCCTACTCTTTCTGGCAATCCAGAACATCCATTCTTCATCCTGTTCTCAGCCGTGGGTATCATGAGTAGCAAACAGGGCAGCTCCCTGCAACATATCTTTTAAATCACAAGTGTGTCATCTGATTAATTTGGTGTGTTGTTTCCACGAACTGAGCCCACCAGCTCTGGATTACAGTCAGTGGGTGTGCATGTTATTTCTTTTTCCTCGCTGGGTCCCTACCAGCTGCAACACTGGCCTACACCGGGCAGCAGTCCAGGCTAGCCCCCTTTCCCATCCTGGGTACCCAGAGAGTGTGACTGATAGGGACACTGCTGCATGCGTAACTATAATATTTATAATGTGTGTGTGTAAGCCAATTAACCTGATTGTCCCCCATCCTTGTTATAGCCCCTTGAATAAATCAGATCTACATTTGTTCTGCCATTTACATTGACTATGGTATCCATTTATGCCTGAGGTATTGCATAGTTGCTTTTTGTTTTGCATCACCTTGTTTTACAGGGGGGTCCCCAGAGCCAAGCCGAAGGAGCCTGTCCTATGGGTAAGTGCTAAATCTAGGTATATGTGTAAAGTCTATCAAGGGTATTGGGAAGGTAAACATTGTGTACTGTGTGGGCCACTAGCAGGAGACAAAGGGGGTCACAGTGTCCCAGAGGGCTGTGGCCTGGTTAGTCAGACTAACACCAACCCTGATCTTTGGGTGGAGGCACCCGCCACTGAACCTAGGCCCCTTAACCTGCAACTAGCCAAGCAGACAGAGGTAGTAGCCCTTGGGATAGTACCACCTAGGGGTTACCTCTTGGAGGCACCACTGGGATTAGCGTCCTCTATTGGCCAAGGGCAAAAGGCACCCTGATATGTATAGTTTTGGGGAGAAAATGGAGGATATTGCTACGCCCAAGCTGAAAATTGCCCCTCATAAGCTGTTAGTGCACCAAATGATGGGGTGGAGTGAGGCTGAGGGGTTAGACCCTCAACAGGCTCTCCTGTTACTGGATGTCCCATTAGGGATTGCTAATACTGATATTGTAGCCACTGTGAAGCATGTTAAGGGTTTGGGTAAAGTAGAGGTGAGGGGGGAGAGATGACGATTTGGTTGAACAGACTATGATAGTGTTGCTCTCCTGTAGCTTCCCGATAGTTCCAGAGAAAGTACCCCCTGTTATTCTGCCAGAAGGTGCCCAGAAGGGGTGGAGGGTCATTCACCTGCACAATGACCCGACTACCCCGGGTGGGTCCCCCCCCCCCAAATAGAAGGGTTTAAGGATAAGTTGCACAAATTATTAGCATCTTTGAAGACGAACTGCCCAAGAGCTTGTAAAGGTGTTAGACCTTTCAGAGGAACACATACCCCTGCACTCCCCAACCACCTCTCCAGCTTCCCCAAAGAGTTCTCCTGTAGTCCCCTCCCCCATAGTAATTACTCTTGATACAGTTGGATTCCTACCGAAAACTCAGACTCTTTTCAGGCACAGTTCCAGTGCCCCTGGGGGAGAACGACTTGGAAACATGGATGGACTATGCCACTCCTTCAGTACAAGAATGGCAATGTTCAGAGGGGGAAAAGAGAAAGAGGCTGATGGAGAGTTTGAGGAGCCCAGCCCTGGAAGCCATCTGTTTCTTGCGAGCAACTAGTCCAGAGGCTACGGCAGTTGAGTACCTATCTGCACTAGGAGTGTATGATAGTACTGAGTCGGGGGATGACTTGTTGTGGAAGTTCAAGTCAGGCAAGCAGTGGAAAAATGAGAAATTGTCCGTATTTGTTACCAGGATTGAGAGGGCTCTGCAGAGGGCCCACAGAAAAGGGGGGGTGCCCGCGAAGGAACTGAACCGGGTCAGACTGGATCATATCCTAAAGTCAGCCCGACATTCTAGTGGAATGATACTGAAACTCAAGTTACAAGGTAGGAAGGCTAACCCTTCTGAGTACTGTCATCTTATGAAGGAAATTCATGAAATTGAGACTGATGAAGAGGACTGGGAGCCCTATGCGGGGATGGTTGGTACCTGCCCGACTCCTGAGAGGAGTGACTCTGATGAGGCCCAGCAGTTGAGAGAGTTGATTAAAGAGTTGACTGAAGTAGCCAAAGAACCTGACCTGTATCAGGCATCCCCAGAGGCCAAAGGTAGAGTGGGAGTACATGTTGTTTCTTCGGAACCCCAAGCTGAGGGTAAACTACTGGAAGAAGTGCGAGAGCTGAGAGTGTTAGTGGGGGACTTGCTGCGGACCACACCAAATCCTTGCCCTGGTGGAAGTCCCGAGGATCCAGGATCCAAAGCACAAGCCAAAGATGAGCCCTCCAATACCCCTGTGGTACACAAGTCGGGGGATGGCCCGCGAACCCCATGAGATCCCCTAGAGCCTACTTTTTGCTATCAAAGTGGAGAGGATGGACGCACCCGGTTCTTCTGCTGTTCACCGGAGAATTTGAGGAGGGTCATAGCCCGGTTATTGGCTGTGATTTGACAAAGTAATAACTCACCACCGGGGGAGCTGTGTGGAAATGTTACACTACCAAAGCCCATGCCAGATCAACACAGACATCAGTGCCCCCGGAACGGTCCGACGTAGTGGGTCCCTCCATGGAGACAACTGTGAAGGTGAATGGAGTGTCTACCAGGGCTGTGCTTGACAGTGGCTCCCAAGTAATTATCATGTTTCAGGACTGGTATTGGAAGCACTTGCCTGATGTGCCCCTACAACCGTTGGAAGGTCTGCATGTCTGGGGGTTGAGCGAAAAGGCCTACCCCTACACCAGGTATATCAGGATTTGGTTGTCTTTTCCTACTTCTGTGGCTGGAGTGGTGGAGCAAGTGGAGACCTTAGCTTTGGTGTGTCCCCCTGCTGGACTGTATGATGGGGTCCCTCTATTAATCGGGATGAATGCCCATATGTTCGGGAGATTGGCGCAGTTATGCTATGAGAAACAGGGGCAATGAACTGGTAGGGCTCTGAGGATTCCTGCCTTGATTAAGAAAGCGTATGAGTTGTGGCAGAATGCTGAAGAGGTGGATTGAGACAAACCAGTCGGGGTGGTGTGGAAGGAGGATCATGAGTCAATGGTCCTGGGCCCCAACACCCAGTGCACCCTACAAGGGGAGGTCTGCTTACAGAAAGATGTCAAGAATAAAATACTCATGCTGGACTTTCCAGGCGATGGGAAATTGCCGGAAGGGTTGCTGATTAAGCCCAGTATCTTACCCGCTCGTGCTCGTGCCTATGCCCGATGGGTCATGGTTCAGGTCCACAATGTGTCAGATCAAGAAATTCGGGTGAATAGAGGCTACATCTTAGCTACTGTACACTGTGCAGACACTGCATTGTTACCTAGCAATAAGCCCTCTGGAGTGACTGACCAAGTGACACCCAACTTGTTTGACTTTGGTGACTCCCCATTGCTAGCGGAATGGAAAACTAGAATCAGCCAGAGACTTGCCTAGAGAGATAAGGTATTTTTGCTGAAGGAATGGAATGTAGGATGTGTCCGAGGAGTGGAGCATCACATACGCCTGCAAGATGAACGGCCATTCCGTAAGAGGTCTCGGTGCCTAGCACCAGCAGATATAGATGATGTAAGAAGGCACCTGCAGGAAATGCTCATGGCTGGTGTGATACAAGAATCCAGAGGCCCTTATGCTTTGCCTATTGTGGTGGTGAGGAAAAAGAATGGAACAGTAAGGATGTGTGTAGATTACAGGACCCTTAACAGGTGGACCATCCCCAATCAATACACCATGCCCCATATTCAGGATGCTTTGGACTGTCTAAATGGAAGCAAGTGGTTCTCGGTGTTGGATCTTCGCAGTGGGTACTACCAGATCCCCATGGCCCCAGAAGACCGTGAGAAAGCAGCCTTCACCTGTCCGCATGGGTTCTATGAGTTTATGAGGATGCCTCAGGGGATCTCAGGGGCTCCAGCCACCTTTCAGTGACTGATGGAATGTGCAGTGGGGGACATGAACTTGTTAGAGTGCCTGGTATACTTAGATGATGTTATTGTGTTTGGAAGTTCATTGGACAAACATGAGAACTGACTTTTTAAAGTGTTGGACCGACTGGAAGACTTCGGCCTTAAGCTGTCCATTGACAAATGCCAGTTCTTTCAGACATCAGTAAAGTATGTGGGGCACATAGTGTCCACCGAGGGGATAGAGACTGATCCCAGCAAAGTTGAGGCCTTGACCACCTGGCCCCAGCCCCACAATTTAAAAGAATTACAGCACTTCCTAGGTCTTTGTGGTTATAACCGTTGGTTCATAAAGGACTACTCAAGAGTGATTCGGCCACTGTTGATTCTGACCCAGGGTTACCCTCCCACAAACAAAAAATACAAGATAATGGCCCCCACTGAAGTAGAGAGAGTGTACATTCGCCCAGGTGAACTTTTTTGGCCCCGATGGACACCCGACTGTGAGGCCTCTTTCCACGAAATCATATATCAACTCACCCACGCTCCTGTCCTTGCTTATGCTGATCCTGCTAAACCCTATCTGTTACATACCAATGCTAGCCTACAAGGTTTGGGTGCTGTGTTGTATCGGGAGTATGAAAATAGCCTTAGACCAGTGGCTTTTGCCAGTAGGAGCCAGACCCCATCGGAAAAAAAAACATCTTGTACATAAATTGGAGTTCTTGGCATTGAAGTGGGCCACTGTCGACCAATTCCATGACTATTTGTATGGAGCAAAGATACTGGTGAAGACCGATAATAATCCACTGACCTATGTGCAGACTTCAGCTAAATTGGATGCTAAGGGCATTGGTGGCTTTCTGCATTGTCCACTTATGATTATACTGTTGAATACAGATTGGGCCTGACTCATATAGATGCTGATGCCCTTTCCTGGAGGCCTAATTCCAAAGGTGATTGAGTCAGGCTGTCAGAGCCTGATATTCGAGCTCTGTGCCAGAAGTTTGACAAAGATGAATAGATGTCCACGGACCCAGTGGACTGCTTAGTAGACTGTCTGGGCCCCTCTGACACTTGTATACCCGATGCGTACTGTCGCTTCTCCATGCTAGATATTAGTGCATTGCCTCAGTTTGATAATAACAGCCTTCAGCGAGCTCAATCTTGCGACCCAATGATCCGACCAGCCCTGGAAGCCCTCTACGCAGGGAAAGATGTGTCCAAGTTGCGCTCCTCCAACTTGGAGAACTGCACTATTGTACAAAGAAGGCCCTAAATTGAAGCTAATAAATCAGTTACTGTACCAAGAGACTGTAGATGGGGGGGCCAAGTAGACAAGCAACAATTGGTCCTGCCCACAGATTTCAGAGACTTGGTATTGAGGTCCCTACACAACCATATGGGCCACCTCGGCATTGACAGAACCCTTGACCTGGTGATGTCCTGATTCTACTGGCCTAAAATGGGGGCAGATGTTGAACATCATGTACGAACTTGTAGTCGCTGCCTACAGAGAAAGGCTCTGCCCCAGAGGGCTGCCTGCCTTGTTAACATTAACACCAGCACACCCATGGAGTTAGTTTGTATTGACTTTCTATGTTTGGAGCCCAATCAGCGTAATATCAGTAACGTGTTGGTGGTCACAGATCATTTTACCGGATATACCCAAGCCTTCCCCACCAAAGATCAAAAAGGCATCCACTGTGGCCAGTGTGCTAGTAGAGAATTTCTTTGTTCACTATGGGGCCCCCCAAAGAATTCATTCTGACAAAGGCCGGGACTTTGAGAGTCGCTTAATCAAAGAAATGCTCTCTCTATGGGGGGTGCGGAAGTCAAGAACCACTCCCTATCGCCCGCAGGGGGACCCACAGTCAGAACACTTTAATCGCACCCTGCTTGACATGCTGGGCACTCTCTACCCGAAAGACAGGCCAAAATGGAGCCAGCAGCTCAGCACCCTGGTCCATGCCTATAATTGTACCAAAAATGATGCTACCGGGTTCTCTCCCTATCGCCTCATGTTTGGGAGAGAGGCTCAGTTACCAGCGGATGTTTGTTTTGGTGTCTGTCCTGATGGGGTCAGAGCTGAGAACTATCTACAGTACATGCAAAAGCTAAAAGCTCAATTGACCCATGCATACCAACTAGCTCAGACAATGGCTGCAAAGAGAAATTTAGCTAACAAAGAAAGATATGATAGAAAAGTAAAAGCCCAAGAGCTTCAAGTTGGAGATCATGTATTGCTGCGAAATCTGGGATTGCATGGCAAACACAAAATTGCTGATCGGTGGCACCATCTTCCCCACATAGTAGTAGGCAAATTGAATGACGTACCTGTGTACAAAGTGCGGCCACAAAAAACAACTCAAAAGATGTCAAGACCATGCACTGTAACCATTTGTTGCCCATTGGCCAAATCATGATTGAAGCTGAGCCCCCAGAGATTGTTCCCCCCAGACCAGTGACTCGGGCTGCTGCAATACAAAGACAGAATAAGTCTGCCCCTGTGGTCGCTGACTTGAGGTTCTCTCCACAGCAAACCCAAAATGATAATGATTGTCAGTCTACTTCTGATGAGAGTGAGTGCAACTATGCTTATTATCCCTCTTATGAACTGAGTCAACTGTTTCAGGGTAACCCTATGGTCAATTGTGGGTATGAAGCTGGGCCTTCTGGACTGCCTAACCCCCCAACTTTGTCCCTGGAGCCAATGCTCCCTGAGAGTGAAGGTCAAAGTGTCCAGTCAGATGATGTGGAGTCGCTGTGTATGGTAGAACTGTGTGATTTACCTGAGGAAGAGATAGGTGATTCGACACAGACTGGTGACATGCCAGAACCCAAAGAGTACTTTGAGTGTAATGATGATTCCTTTCCAGTGCCAGAGGACCATCTCAGTCAGCAAGGTGGTGTAGAACCTGAATTTACAGAGCCAGGGGCTGACAGGTCCCTGAGACCGAACTCTTCTATTTAGACAGAGGCCCCCCTTGCAAGTGAGAAGAGTGCAGAGATTGAGGTGCAAAGTACAGAGACTGTGGCTGTTCCCCCCAGCAAGACTGGACGAGCTGTCAAACCAATAGTGTGCATCAGCTATGATTCCCCTGGGAGGCCAGTGGATTTCCCTCTCAACGTAGTCCACAAGGGAGTTTATGTGGCCCAGAGCTCCCTACCCAAACTGAGTTTGAGTGCTAACTCCCAGCTGATTGTTCTGCCCTCTAAGTATGGTGCCCCTGCCCCATCCAGCCTCAGGGTAGCTGATAGGAAAGGGCCCCTGTTCCGCATTGTTCCATGTGCTGGAAGTAATAACCGGATTTTTTTGTTTGCCACCTTAACTTCCTTTGGGTTTCCGGAGGAGTTCATAAAGTGGATTAAGGTTATGTATCCTTGCCCATCGGCCAGAGTTAAATGTAATGGGTTGCTGTCTCCTCCTTTTAAGTTAGAGCGGGGCACCAGACAAGGATGTCCCCTCTCTCCCCCCTACTTTTTAACATATACTTAGAGCCTTTACTACATAGATTGGCTAGCAACAACAATATAGCAGGTATTCAAATAGGAGAGAAGAAGTATGCCTATTCGGTATATGCAGATGATATTCTATTGCACTTAGAGAGACCAGTTATCTCAGTTCCGGCTGTGCTAGAGGAAGTAGAGGAATTTTCCAGAGTGTCCTATTATAAGATAAATAGAATAAAAACAAAGATAATGCCACTGAACTATAGGGTGAATAAGGAGGAGTTATCCAAGTTGGGCCTGGTCTGGGAAACAAAATCTGTTGATTATCTAGGAATTAAGATTTTCAGGGATCTGAGGTCCATTATGCGAAATAATATTGATAAAATAATTAAAACAATAGTTTTAGACCTGGAAAGATGGCGACTACTCCTTTTTTCCCTTTGGGGTAGGCTAGGCATAATTAAAATGAATCTGCTCCCAAGGATCTTATATCCGTTAGGAATGTTAGGTGTATATCTGCCAAAAAGTGGTTTTCCAGGCTGCAAAGTATTTTAAACTCCTTTTTGTGGAAAAAAAAGAGTGTCCGAAGGTCTTATCTTAATCTGACTGCACCGAAACTAAGGGGAGGACTGGCGGCCCCTTCCTTTTTTCTATATTACCTGGCGCAGCACATTAACAAACTTTTCTTCTGGCACAGGGAGTTAGAACAGGCTGCATATTACCCTCTATGGCTTCCGATAGAAAGATATTTGGCAACCCAAGTAAAGTGCTCATTATCGGCCCTTTTATTTGTTTCCCAACTTACACTCCTAAATCACTCAGAAATAATCCGATGGGCTGGTCTTTGAAGGCGTTGCACCAGGCTCAAAAGCATTTTGTTTTGAATTGGTCACAGTCCGTTGAGCAGCCAATCTTTAATAACCCACATTTTAAGATTGGTGGTACTCCAATACCATCCATTTTTTGGCCTCGGCTGAGTGACTGTAAAGTCTCGGATGTATGGAGGAACGGGACACCGGTGACCTTCAGGCAGCTGCAACTGACTATGGGTGCCGTAGATAATGAAACCTTTAAATACCTCCAAGTTTGTAAGACCATTGCTTCGTTTCCTTTGGTGACTCCACTAGTCGGTACGGAGGACAGAAATTTTAACACGCTCACACAGGCTGCCTCTCAACCACATGCAGTGTCTAACATATATAAAATTTTGCAGGACTGGGACCACAATTTGCCGTCAGGGATCTGCCCCTACTGGGTGAGAGAGCTTGATATCCCTGAAGATGCTAGTGTATGGGAAAAACTCTGGTTATCAATATATAAATTTACTAAACAAGACAGACTTAGGTCAGTACATTTCAACATAATGCACAACATATATCTGACACCAGATAAGCTCTTTAGATATGGGACACTTTCTGCTGCAACGTGTAACAAATGTAACAGTAATACTGGTTCGTTGTTTCACATGCTGTGGCAGTGTCCTCGTATAAAGACATTCTGGCAGTCCATCAGTAAGAATATGGACCTATCCTTGGTTTAAGTGAATTATTTACACACATAAGCATGTATAATAAATTACTTTCCAGTCGACACCCCTAAAAACAGGAGACGTACATGACACTCATCGCTGCAACAGCTAAACTTGTAATCATGAGACACTGGGTAGAGGAGAAACCTCCTACACTGTTGGAATAGTATAGGGAATGTGTCTTGGCACTGCAACCGGAAAGACATATTGCATTTATGCGAAATGGAGTGCAGGCTTTTACTCAGTTATGGGGTGGACTAGAGGCTATTCTGACATCTTGGAAACCTAAGTAATATGGGTATGTGCTTATTTTTACTTTAATTTTATTTGATGGGTGATTGTGTGTAGTCCGGGGAGTGGGTGGGATGAGGGGTTGCATTGGTTTTATGGAATTGTCAATGTTATTCCTGGTTAATGAACTTGTGTATCCTTTTTTTTTTGTTTGTTTGTGTTTTGTGTGCCTAGATTTAATAAAGTTCTCTTTAATTAAAAAAAAAAAGTAATAACCTGATTTCATACTGCAGTGTGTATATGAGCAGTCTGTGTAAAATGTGTGTAATGTAGTTTAGAAAAAGTAGTGTACTGTGAAATACAGAAAATGCATATGGTAACAGTTTAATGTGCTAATTAATGTTTTAAGGAGTTATAGGCATTCTCAGCTAGTGGTATAGGTGTGTAAGGAAATTTGTATTTAAAGTTATTGGGATGGTATCGACTTGACGCAGAAGCCAAGTTTTTCCAGGCAAGGAAGAGTGTAACCCCCCTTTAAATGGGGGTTCCCAAAAGGCTTCCATGAGCTTACCCAAATGCTCATTGCCAGGCTGGTGTCCGGCGTTTAGTGTTAAATGTATTGCCAGTGAGTGCCTGAGTGGCCTCCATGTGCTGTCTCTTTAAGGGCTGCCTGTTTGCAGTCATAATTAATTAAAAGGGGGTAGACCATGTGTTTCCATGCCCGAGTCCTGCTAGGGCTGCTGAATAATTGCTCTGTTTCTGCCATTGCTCAATGCGCAGAGGGAGCCCTGCTGAAAGATGTAACTAAGTTTTGGTAATCCTTTAAAGTAGTGATGAAAATGTAGTTTGTTCTAACCTGCCTTTCTTGCAGCAAGGACTGTTCAGTGTAGCTCCACCATTTTGGTCTGAACTGCCGAATTAGACCAATCAGAATGTGAGGACTCTAAGATGGAGCCTGTTAAAGTGGGACTGAATGGATTACTCATTGGGACTTGTAGTTTTGGGCTTTTGTCGCCCTTTGCACCAAAAGGGGGAGCTCTTACTGTGACTGACATCTGGACTCTCCAATAAGCCCCTTTGGATTCAAGGGAAAACCTTCGAGCTGCCTGCTAGCAAGCCAGGTTCAAGTTGGAAGCTGAGGAGGAAAGAGCTTGCATAATTGAGCAGCCATGTTGCACAGTAGTTCGCGCACGAAAACTGTGGAAGGCCTGAAATCCAGCCTGTTGCCGTTTTGCCGAGAGACAGAGAGAAAATTAGTCGGACAGTGATCCACTCAGCAAGTTGTGAAGTAAGCTAATGGATGGAGACCAGGCTCAACCTGAAGAAGACTGAAGATTTTGCCAAGCACGATCGGCCTGTCAGGACTTTAGCTACCTTTATGCTCCCAGGTTTAGCAGTGATTTTGTGATCGGGGTCGTGGAGCAGATGGCCTGGTACAGTAAACTTTCTTTACATATAAGTGTGCTGTGAACTGGAGGGGGTTCGCAATCGGGTTTTCCCCTCGAGCTGAGTTGTGTGTTGAGGGCTGGAAGCTGTACCCAGCTCGTGTCGGACTGAATCCGCCTGCTATTCAATGAAGTTGGGCCCTGCCACGAGGGCCTTGTCTCCCTACCCTGCTCCTTCTGGCAATCCAGAACATCCATCCTTCATCCTGTTCTCAGCCTTGGGTATTGTGAGTAGCAAACAGGGCAGCTCCCTGCAACATGTCTTTTAAATCACAAGTGTGTCATCTGATTAATTTGTTGTGTTGTTTACACGAACTGAGCCCTCCAGCTCCGGATTACAATCAGTGGGTGTGCATGTTATTTCTTTTTCTTCACAGGGCCCCTACCAGCTGCAGTGCTGGCCTACCCTGGGCAATGGTCCTGGCTAACCCCCTTTCCCATCCTGGGTACCCAGACAGCATGACTGATAGGAACACTGACAGCATGCGTAACTGTGATATTTATAGTGTGTGTAAGCCAATTAACCTGATTGCCCCCCATCCTTGTTATAGCCCCTTGAATAAATCAGATCCACTTTTTTCTGCCATTTACATTGACTATGGTGTCCATTTATGCCTGAGGTATTGTATAGTTGCTTTTTGTTTTGCATCACCTTGTTTTACAGGGGGTCCCAGAGCCAAACCAAAGGAATCTGTCCTGGGGTTAAGTGCTAAATCTAGGCGTATGTGTAAAGCCTATCAGGGGTATTGGGAAGGTAAACATTGTGTACTGTGTGGGCCACTAGCAGGAGACAAGGGGGGTCACAGTGTCCCAGAGGACTGTGGCTTGGTTAGTCAGACTAACACCAACCCTGACCTTTGGGTGGAGGCACCCATCACTGAACCTAGGCCCCTTAATCTGCTACTAGCCAAGCAGGCAGGGGTAGTAGCCCTTGGGATAGCGCCACCTAGGGGTTACATGTTGATAACTGAATGTATGTGCACCTGGATGTGGCACTTTAGGGGGCAAATGCTGCGTCCAACATAAAGCAGTCTGCAAGTGCACCAGCAAACATATACACAGAATGGAGTTTGGTAGTCAATATACCCATTCAAGATAAAAACCTTTCCACTAACTGGATGCTGGAAGGTATTTCCTGTTGTTGCAAAATCATAAGCATTGCAACGTCTACATCTATTGAAGCCCCATGGCAGATGTCTGATCTCTCAGATTTCTCAGTTTGATATTGAAAGTGACTGCTCGTGACATAATCCGCTATATTCATTCCTTTTCTAAAGGATACTCATGGTGCCATGCCCACTAATGGCCCTATTTCTGGATCTGCTAATAACACTGACAGCCTATTTCTCACAATTTGTTACATTTCCTCTGCTCTAGAGTGGTAATCTGTGACAAAAGTAATAGGCTGTTCAAGTTGTGAACTTGCATTTTGACTTATCCTTGTTGTTTTTGGCATCAGCAAAGGCTCCCTGTTTATCCCTTTCACCTTATTCAGTGCATCCTGAACTATCTTGCAGGAATACACCCTGTCTTTGAAATGGAGAGACATTTTTTCTGCCTCCTCCTGAAACACACTGTCTGAGGTGCAGTTCTGCCTGAACTGTGGGAATTCACCGTATAGTATACAGTTCATCAATGCTCTGGGATGTTAGCTGTCAGTTCTAAGTACAGTGTTTCTTGGTGTTGATTTTCTATAGGAAACACTGTTGACCTTAATATCCATTGTTACTTTAAATGTAATATCTAAAAAAGTGAATGGTGTGGCAGTCCACCTGACTTGTACACTTCAAATTCCAGCTATTGGTGTTCAGCCACTCCATAAATCGTACTGCTGACCTGACTCCTCCACCACAGACACAAATGATGTCATCAATAAAGTGATACCAGGGTGTGATGTGTCTCAGCTGGGGCTTCAGAATCAGCAAACTAGACTTGTTTCTCCCAGAAAGCCACAAATAAATTACCGTAGGATGGCGGGAGCACCACCACCTTGGCAGTACCCTGTTGTTCTAAATAAAAACTGCCCCCAAATGTGAAATAATTGTGCCTTAGCATGTACTCCAGTAGGTCCAGCAAAAATCTCTTGGGAACATTTTGGAAATCTGCTTCAGTATTCAAAAAATGTTGAACAGCCTTTAAACCCTTTTCATGAACAATACAAGTGTATAGCAATGTAGTATCAATTGCTACCCATCAGAGAGTCAGACCATTGGATCCCTTCAAGTTTATTTAAGGCATCTGTTGTTTCTCTTTGATATGCTGGTGTTTTCACTACCAGTTGCTTAATAAACCAATCCACAAATTTGAAGGGACCCTCTCCAAGTGACCCAGTGCCAGAAGCAATGGGTCGTCGGGGGGGGGACTCACATGTGAGTCTTAGACAGGGTGTACAATGTCAGACGTACAGGATATTTTTGTCTCGAGAAATCATTCTTACTTTTGTTAGTCCATTCCATCTCAAACGCATTGTCAAAGAGTTCATATCCTATACCCTTATATGGGTTAGTGGGGTCAAATGTTAACTTAGCATTGCAGTTAGAGTCAAGTGATTGCTTTTTTATTTCTTCCACATATTTGGTGGTGTCCTGCACCACCACAACATCACCCTTGTCAGCAGATTTTATTGTGATATTTTTTCCTGAGCTGACAATTGCGGTACCTTGGTGGCGAGATTGTATTCCTAAGAGCCTTGACATCTTCTTGTACCAATTTCTCAAAGATGTTAACAGTGTTATGTCTCAGGGTGCAAGCGCAGAGCACACTTTAACTTTTAACGTTGATGTTTGCTTTCAGTTGTACATTCCTTTGTCCCTCCCCTGCCCCCACCATCATAGACATATTCTCATCAGCATTGTTGATTACATTTATGATGTAACCTGGGCGCCGTGCTGATGACCACAATGCAGGTTGAGGGGCCTGGGCTCTGTTCTGATGGTGACTGTTTTTTTTCCCCCAGAATAGAAAATAATAGCATGGTGCCTCCACCCAGAGTAAATATAGTGGGCCAGATGTTTGTAGGGTACAACCCCCTGGGATGCTTTACCAACCCCCCTCCCTCACAGTCACCCCACATATGGAATATCATAAACCACTGCAACACTTTACTTTGCATGCAATTAATGACTATAGCTAATAATATGCTCACTGACAGTTCTCAAAAACAAGAAATGCTTTATCAAAAAGGGAAAAAAGGGAAGGGGAATGCAAGAATAAATGGATCCATGATGCCGGTGAAGCAACAAAGTTGTCGACCAATGTTACAGTGATGCATTTATGTCGACTGCAATTGCGGTTGGCATAAACCCATCCAAAGAAAGTTACTTTTCTTTCGGGGTGCTTTGCCTCCCGAACCCCCCATGTGAGAGGCTCTGCTCCCCGCACTGCCCATAATATAGATAATCAATTCCAAGTCTGAGTTGATTCGGGAAGGGGGTGCAAGACTCCCAGGGAGCAGTGCCGGGTCCAACGGCTACATTACAGAGGCAACAGTGAATTGTCGCTGTAATGTCATTTGATCTGTAATTGTCACTGTTCGACTGGCATACCAGAATAAACAGTAGTATAGGCAAACAATAAACCTGATACACCCCTGCCCAAGCAAGGGGAACATAATATGGTTATTTTACACTGGGTGTGATAACTTTTGTCTGGTACCAGTAACAGAACTATAGCACAAGCACAGTATTAAACATTAGATTCTGGGGGTTTTATAATACAGCCCTGTTGCAGGCCTGATTGCAAAGGAATTTTGCGGTGGAGTACTTAATGAAAATTTAGCAAGCTTGCATTTTAACACCTTCAACAGACCATAGGATGCTAGCACAAATTTAAAGAGCAGCTGACATCTTCAGGAGCACTTTAACAAAATAGAACATTTAGACACCGTTCAGCTTGATTCTCACATTAGTTCTGTATTCCTCCTTCACAATATTTATTACTGGTGTTGTTTGCATGAAAACAGGATCTTTGCATGTGAAGAGTTCATCCATTCCTGTTGCTTTCTCCTTACCTGAAGTGATAATGCACTCCTTGTGGCATCACAGTTACTCCCATGGCAAGAGATTGTGATGTCACAACACAGGATTGTGATTTGAAGTAGGGAGTAAGCTAAAGAAGCAGATGAACTCTAAGGTATAAAGATCTTGTATTCAAGCAAGTTTTCTCAGTAATAAATAATGGGGGGGGATCTATAGAATATATATGGAATGCAAGCTGAATTCTACCTAAATATCATGTTTTTCAAAGTTTTCTCTGAGGCGTCAGCAGCTCTTTAATAAAGGATGAAATTCCAACCAACTTGCTTGTATTGTTTCAAACAAACTGAAGACCCCAACTGTAATCCAACAGGGAAAATAAAAAGTCTCGCTAGCAATGCCAGCACTCATGTGACCCTTGGCTGCATCAGACCAACAGCAGGATGGCAGTTCAGAAGGAGCAGGGAGCAGCTCACAGGACCAAGAAAATAGCCCAGAAGACTTGGATTCTTTTGAGCAGATGACAATGGTTCAGCCCTTCTTTTTTTTTCATTTATTTACTATTTTTGGTGCCCACCCACTGCCGGGGCCATCCACCCGATCACGGACCCCTCGGCTGTGGCTTTCCCCACATTAGCTGCTCTCCTGGGACCCCCTGGCTTGCCCCCAGGGTGGGGTCACGGCACCCGGCCCAAGGTGCCATGAACTACGGGATAGGGCAGGAGTCGGCCTGGGGAGCCGTTTGCAGCCGGGGGCAGGCTTCATTAAGGCAGTGGACTGACTTCTTTTTTTTCCCCTGTAAGCGGGGACAGGAACATGCAATGACGCCAGCATTTGTCCGGCCCCCTCTGATGCTTGTTGGCGCTGGTCGCTGTAGTGCCCCCAGCCACTGCTAAGAATCTCCCATGCACCGGTGACATGCCACACCCTCCGCCTGGAGAAGGAGAGCAGTCCATGGGACGCTCAATCCTCCCCCCCTGGCTGACCCTCCGATGACCCAGGTCAGTTCCCGAGCCCAGGTTGCCGATGTCAGAAGCGGAAATCCAACCGATGTGCCGACGGACCAAACCTAACGGTTCAGCCCTTCTTGTCTCGTACTTCCATGGACGCTGCTCTTCTGGCTCACACTTCTCTGGATGCAAAACCCTTTGGGCACCCCTTCTCTAGTTACAGCTCTTCTGAATCACATCCAGGATACAGGAGCACTGCACAGTAGCTTCCTGGTTCCCAAAGAGCCCAGACCCAGGAGCTACCCCATAGTCCAACTTCCCCATATGGGTTGAGAGTACCGCAGTACTCAGGCATGCTCCCGTGGCTCCCTGTTCCCCGATCCACTCCACAGGTCACCATTGCGAATGAGTTTATACTCAATGTTTTTTACCTTAAAATAAACAAACAAACTTGATAAGGGGTAGCTAACCCCACACCTGGCTCCGAGGTGGCCTGGACAGGATGCAGCCTCTGTCCCCATTTGGATCAGCTCAGTAACTGGGTCCTTTTCAGTTGTGCAGTGGCTATCATTTGTTCTAAACGGCCATCTAAACTACATAAATTTAACTTTGAAAACAGCCCCTATTTATTTTTATTGAAGCGAGCCCCCATGTTCTACAAATAATGATATCACGAAACAAGCAAGCATGGGGATGGAACGGGGGCTGATCGCCGACTGAAGTGGTATCAAGAAGTGGAAGGGATTAGCATGGCTCTTCTCCACAGATCCAAAATACAATCCCTTCCCTTCCCTTCCAAAATGGGGGTGACTATAACAAAAAATATGGGCATCATAGGACTTCTGCCCTGGTAAGGTTTAGTTATGCTTCTTCGGCCAGGGACCTAGATAGTTGCTCTTTAAATCTCTTCAGCTTGTGGCATTACTGCATCATTCAGCTCTTCTATACTGAACTCCGTGTTGGTAAAGTTATGCTTGTCCCAGTTTTAATCTTTGAAAAAGGATTTTAGATCCAATTTGTGTGTCAATTTAAATAAGCCTACCTGAATACTGAAGTAATCAGGTTATGCTGTCGGAACAAATGTTAGGCATTTTGAAAGTACTACAGTCTGTGCTGTTGTGAGCTTAACTGATGAAATATTTGTTACCTGCAATGTAGCTAGGTTTTCCTTGCTGATCCCAGCCTCATATGGCTTCCACCTTCGTTTTCAACCCATCTGTGTCCTCCTCTTCCTTTCTTGGGTAATTGTCAGAGGCTTGAGTGTATAAAGTCGAGGCTGTTAAACATAAAAACATAGAATTTGCCAACAGAGAAGGATCGCTTGGCCCACCTAGTCTGCCCATTTTTCTCTGCCTATAGTATCACTGCAGATTCTACTTGATTTCCAGTGCATTTACCCACCCCACTTCCCTTTCTCAGGATTCCCTTATGCATACCCTATTCATTCTTGAACACCACCACTGTTTTTGCCCCCACCATCTCACCAGAAAATTGTTCTAGGAATCCACCACTCTTTCGTTAAAGAAGTACTTCCTTACATCTCTCCTGAATTTATCCCCCTCCAGCTTCTTGTCATGCCCCCTTGTCCTTGAGCACCATTTTTTCTGAAAAATACTTCCCTCCTGCACCTTATTTGCCCTCATGATTACATATTTAAAGGTCTTTTTCATATCCCACTGCTTCCTCCTCTCTGCCAGGGCGTACATATTTAGGTTTTTAAGTATCTCCTCGTAGGACTTCTGATGCAAACCCTGCACCATTTTAGTTGCCGTTCTCTGGACTACCTTCACTCTGTGTTCTTCTGGCCGTTCTTTGGACTACCTTCACTCTATGTTCTTCTGGAGATGTGGTCTCCAGAAGTGGACACATTACTCTAGATTGGGTCTTACTAGCAATGTATACATAGGCAATATCACTTCTCTTTTTCTGTTGTTGATACCCCTCCCTATGCACCCCAGTATCCCTCTAACCCTCCTAACTGCATTTTCAAACTGCCTGGCTATTTTTAGGTCATCTGATATGGTTATCCCTTGGTCTTTTTCCTGCTTGGTGGTTGTCAGTACCACTCCTCCAATTTTGTACTCTGCCCCTGGGTTTCTGTGCTCCAAGTGCATTACTTTGCACTTTTTCGCGTTGGAACCCAGCTGTCATAGCCTTGACCACTCCTCGAGTTTACTCAGGTCTTTGCTCATACTTTCCACCATCACACCAAATCCCACACCCCCGGAGTGTCCACCCTATTACATATTTTGGTGTCATCTGCAACGAGGCAGACAGCTCTTCCATTTCCTCTATGATGTCACCTATAGAGATATTAAAGAGGACCGGTCCCAGTGCTGATCCCTGAGGCACCCCGCTGGTCACCCCCCTTCCTCTGAATGAACTCAGTTTAGCACCACCCTCTGCCTCCTATCCCCTAACCAATTTCTTACACAGTTTACCACCTTTGGACCCAGTTTGTTGTTTCTAAAAAGAGACATTTCTCTGCCCAACCGTGCTGTCACGTGGAACAGAATGATCTTGTCTATTGCTGGGATGTCTGTTCTGATTACGGCTTCTAGACATTCCTCGGCTCCTCAAGCAGCACTTCCTTTCCCAGCTA
Organism: Neoceratodus forsteri; assembly: GCA_016271365.2. Classification (NCBI taxonomy): domain Eukaryota; kingdom Metazoa; phylum Chordata; order Ceratodontiformes; family Ceratodontidae; genus Neoceratodus; species Neoceratodus forsteri. The sequence goes on from CM028137.1 coordinate 804,456,072, forward strand.
AAAACACCACCCACCTCATAATTGTCTCTATCAAATTTGTTATGTTTCTCTTCTTCCACTTCACTTTCTAATTTGCACATCTTCAATTTAAAATTACCATCAACATTCTTAAACTCTATGGTCTCCTGGAACTGTTTGGATTGAGTTTGAACTTCCTTCAGCTTGTTTTAATTTTTTCATAATTTTGTTTATCCTCCTAAATCAATATACTGACCAGGTGTTTCAAGCATGTTTTGCAAGTGACTGTTCCCACCAATTTTTAAGGTCTCTATCTAGGTTACCTGAAGAGGGGGCTTTAAAAGCTCTTAATCCTTGGGGTACACGGCCCACTTCCTGACATTGCTCCAGTTTCATTTGGTCAAATCAGGTACTAATTTCATGGCTATAGGTTTTCTATTTTCTGAAATAGTTCTTTGCTTTCTGGCCTTAAAACATTTTCTTCCCCCATGGTGTTGAAATGTTTGCCTTTAATCCCTTGCTCCCTAGCACTTCTTTAGCATTTCTAAAACAAAATGCACCTTCCTTCTGTTGCTTGACAGAGGTACATGGATCCTCTTCCTCTGAATCTTCACCCTGTTGCCTGCTTGTTGCCATGTACTTTGCATGTTATCACTCCCTCCTTGACTGGGTATTGTCCACCTACCCCATTGAATCGTTGCCACCGGCACTCTACCTGACTCATTCAGTGATCATTACCTCACATATTGTGTCAGGAAAGTTCATCTTCCCCAAGCCTCCCCTAAATACATTTAGCATAGGTACCTCAGAACCATTGACATTGATGTCCTACTCTCTGACTTCTTCACCTCTGACTGGTCTCCCATCTGCGCTTCTCGTGACATCAATAAGGCCCTCGCCCTCATCACTAGCATCTTTAACAGGGTCTGGGGATGTACACGCCCCGCGCAGAAACTTGTGTGCCAGACATTTACACCACCCTTGGATCTCCCCTCACCTGACTGACCATAAAACCAGGGACCTGACATGGACTACTTATAAGTCTTCAGCCAGCCAATCACCCTCCAGAACTACAAGACTCTATAAAACACCTGTACCAAATCTGTCTGTTCTGCCAAAGCCCTCTACTACCAGTCTCAACTTAATTCTAATCTACACTCCCCTGCCAACTTTTGGAAAGTCCTTCACTCCCTCCCAGACCCCCGCCATCCTCCATGCCCTCTCTACTAGTGGATGGCATTCTAGTCTCTGATCCTCTCTCCGTCACTTCTCATTTCAATAGGTTTTTCACCACCTGCACTCTCCTTAACCAACCTAATCCCATTTTCCCCCTCATCAATCGCTCCATCTTCTGATTATGCATTCTCCTTCCCCCTGGTAACCCCACAGGAAGTCTTCAATGCTCTATCCTTCCTTAACTCTACAAAGCACAGCCCAGATGGGATGGACCTCAGGATGCTCAGACTCTTCCCCCAGCCATAGTCCTCCCCCTCATCTACATATTGAATTTCTCCTTCTCTCGCAACCATCCCCCAAGCCTGGAAAATGGTCAAAGTCCTACCCATCCATGAAGGGGGCAACCCTGCCTCCCAAGGGAACTACAGACCCATATCCCTACTCCCTGCCTTGGCAAAGTGCCAAGAAACCCTCATGCTCTCTAGACTCACCTCCTTCCTTGACAGCACCTCTTTTCACACCCCCTTCCAGTCAGGCTTCAGAAAGACCCACTCTACTGTCTCCTCCCTCCTCTGTGTAATAGACTACATTCTTACCGCTAGTGACAAAGGTCTCCTCACCACTGCCATCTTCATAAACCTGGCAAAAGCTTTTGATTCAGTTTCCCACCATCTCCTCCTCAATAAACTGGCCTCTGCAGGCCTCTCTTCCTTCACTGTGAATTGATTCTGGTGGTATCTCTCTGGGTGCCAGCAATCAGTACAAGTCGCTGACTCATCCCCTCCTCTCACTACCCATGCAGGCGCCCCCAAGGCTCTGTACTGGGGCCATCTTTTTTCTCTATCTTTATAAATGACCTTCCCTTAGCATGTGTCTCATCGAACATACATATGTAGACTGATGACACGGTGCTCTACCTGTCTGACCCCTCTTGTAGAGCAATTGAAGCCCCACTCCAACAAGATTTCCTGAATGCTCTATAATGGTTTAGCAAAAATCAACTTACAATGAACACTCAAAAGACTGTATCTATGACCTTTGGCTCCTCCCAGAAGCTAGTTAAGATCCAGCACCCCCCAACTTTCCACACCCACGAAGGCACCCAATTGGAATCTGCATCTGACTTCAAATATCTGGGAGTCTGGCTTGACCCCAAGCTGGACTTCTCCCACCACATTGATGCCCTGTACATCAAACTCCACCCTAAACTATTGGCCTTATATCATTCCAAGGACTGTCTCACCCTTCCAACATGCTGCAAGCTTGTCACAAAGCTGATTCTTCCCTTATTTGACTATGTAGATGTGATCTGTGGCTTGGCCCCCTCCTCCTCACTCGCTAGGCTGGACACCTTGTGCAATGCCTTTTGCCATTTCACCACCAATCTTCCTCTCCTAATGCACCACTGCTCATTGTACTCTGCACTCTCCATCCTTCCTCTCTCTCTCCCCCCCGTGCCAACAACTACACAGTGCATCCTTCATAGCTAAATATTGGTTTAACACTCTCCCTACTTACCTATCCTCCCTCTTCTCGCCTACCAGCACATCTGACTATCCTGTCCACTCTAGAGACTCTCACACCTTCTCAATCCCTTAGGTGCATTCCTGCCCCAGACAATCTGCCTTCTCCTTCCTCCTCCCCCTAATCTGAAATAGGCTCCCCTCTTCTCTGTAGATGTCTCCCTCCCTTTTTTCCCTTAAACATCAGCTAAAACTCTCTATTCAGCCCTCCTGCACTTGCCGCCCTACCCAGGCTCCTTGCTGATTCCCCCATAGCTTCCTTCTCAACTGGCTGGTTCTCCCCCAAGTATACCTTGTTAGTCCTAAGTCTATGAGTGACTGTACCCTACTCGCACTTTGTTTCGGTTTCTCCCAGTTGTGAATACCCTACTCCTTTTCAGTCCCCTATTTAGTATGTCCACTAGCTAGCTATCCTGCTCATGCAGTGTAAAGCTGATTGTCTACTCTTGTTGTACCATGTATTGTTTTCGTACCATACTTAACTGTAATGTAAATTTTTGTTCTGTACTCTTCCTTCCCCCCTCCCCAGGTCATACCTGGAAATGAGCTCTGGCTCATTGTGCCTTTCACGGTTACCAACTTTTAAATAACTAAATAAATAAATAAATGAAATGAAATGCACTTGCTAGGTACGTGCCTTTTTCAGAAACTGGATGAGGGTCCAAATGTGGGGTTAACTGTGTCTGAGGAATCCTACCAGGTGTTGCTCCAAAACATTTCAGAGAACTGTTGTAGTGAAAGAAGAGCACTCCCAACCAGAAGGTGGGAAATTCTGTAGGAAAACACACATATTCTCCCCTTCAGACCCCTCTGGGACACCGACAATTCTTAGGTTATTGCATCTGCTTCTGTTTTCCATGTCATAAGTTTTTGAGAAGAGATTACCTGTTTACCAGAAATGTATTTCAGTTGCACGTTCTAGTTTGGTTAACTAGTCTTCAGCTAGGGTAATCCTCTCTTTAGCTGTGTCAGTTTTGTCTTTTAATTTTGACATACTTGACTGAGATGAATACATGCTGATTTTTATCTTTGATATTTCCTTCTTAATTTGACAGAGTAATTCCTTTATGGAAGAGTTTTTTACTTTACCTCCTGCTTTGGCGGCAGTTTTTTCTGTCAGAGTTGCAATTATTATTTTTTTTTTTTCACTTTATCTTTTTATTCTTGATTTTAAACAATACAAACAAACTTCCCTTTACAGGCAAGATGGTAAGTCAATATCAAGTACAACATTTATGGTAAGTGCAAGAAGCATACAAACAGTAAATTATCATTATCTCATCCTAATCCACTTGGTAAATATTGATCAGACATATCCTAGAAACTATGTAATCATAACTATTCAAAAATGACACATTTTATAATGGATAAGAGAAAGTTGTTGTGCATCAACCAATCTATAATATTAAGATATGATAGTTCACTTACTGGTCAAGACTTAAGGAGATGTTAACTTAGAATCCTACCAAAAGGGAGCAATTATAATGTAAGAGTCTCAGAAAAAACTTAAGATTCCTAAATAAAAAGACAAACACAAATTCTACAGAATTTGTTGGAAATAATGTAAGAATATTATAAAAGTTTCCTTAATGGTCCATTAAATGAGTGTTATAAAGATAATTAAAATAGTCCTGCCAACATTTGTCATATTCCTTTAGTCAGTTGTGAGCAGAGTAGGTGATATGTTCCAAAGAGGCATACTGTGAAAGATTTTTGAGAATATCAGAAATAGAGGCAATATTAGTGGTTTTCCAGGACATCAGTATAAGTCGCTTAACTTGAAGAGAAAGCAGGTTGAGCCATTTATTTTGGGATCGAGAGAGGAAGAAGTTAGTAGAAGTTGGAATTCCAAGTAAAAATTATTTGGGGTCAAAAGAAATATTGTGACCAAGTACTTTAGGAGCAAATTGATGTAGAGAGTTGCCATTATTGAGACTGTTGCTGGGGCCACTCACGTTACTCGACCCAGGCATCATCAGAGTTATCTGAACTAAAAAATCTATGACTCCATGAAAACTAAGCTGATTTTGATAAAATAACTCAATTTCAATAGATTAGGATAAGGGAAAATGAAAATAATAAACTTTTTTTATCATAGAATATTTTATTAAGGTTTTTCAGCATCGTCTTACACTTCCATGTTCATTCTTCTCTCATGCATGTTACAAGATCTTCAAGGTCCATATTAATGCATTATACAATATATAACAACAGGCTAAGCACCTATATTCGCTTCACATACATATATCTTATCCTCCTTAAACTATATCTACTCATTCATGTTAGACATCTGGATCATCTAGTACAGCACTTCTAATGACTAGTATGGGTAGAGTTCCTCAGCGGGGGGGGGGGTTCTGCATAGTGGTGAGTTAAAATAAGAGTCCCACTGCTTATGGAAGTAAACCAGTTGGCCTCAGTGAGCATAGGTCAGCCTTTCCAACAGTGCCAGTTTAGCTATAGCTGCATGCCATTGTCTTATACATGGACTATTGACTTGTCTTCGTTGCATTAGAAGAAGCTGCTTAGCCTGTAGTAAAACTACCATGACCCACTCTCTTAAAGCCTTTGGGAGTGTAAGGAGACTAGACATGTCCCTCAGCAGCAACTTGGGATCAAGCTGAAGGTCCCTTATGCCTAAAATTAAGCAGCAATCTCACCTAACTGCCCCCCAAAAATCAGAAAGTCAGAAAGGTGAGCTCCAGGTTGCTGGCATCTCCAACAATCCGAGTGTGGCAATAATCTTGCTGCACATAAAATGGCTGGGGTTCTATACCATCCCAACAAGATTTTTAACTGTATTAATTGACTCTTAGCATCCTTATATAACCTATGTGCATTTTGAAGGCACCCAGCCCATGTGGAGCTTGGTATTGCTATCCCCATCTCTAGCTCCCATCGAGTTCTACAATGTTCGGTAGCATCTGGTAAGGAGTATCTGCCTATAGCATAAAATTTACCTATGCGTCCCTGAGAGGACGTTTCATTATGTAGGGTGGACAGCCACTTCCACTTGTTATCTATTCGTATCTGAGAGGAAAGGGCCTGTATAAGGCTGCGTATTTGAAGATACTGCCAAAAGTCAGTATTTGGAAGGCTAACTTTCTTTTTCAGCTGGTCAAAGGATAATAATGTATTCGAATCAGGCATCATGAGATCCCTCACATAACGTATTCCTTTTGTCTCCCAGGTAGACCAATTAAGGGGTTGTCCCTATAATGTTATAGAGGTATTACGCCACAACTCTGCATAGGCCAGGGGTGGAGCCCAAGCCTTCTTAGGTGTATTTGACAGGATCATAATGCGACGCCAGGCATAATGGGAATGACATATGATTGGGGAGAGGCCCTTTCCTGATGATCCACCAGAGCTCAACAGGGATCTAAGCGAAATGGGACCTGCCAGGTCTCTTTTGAGGCCCACCCACACTGGCCAGGATGTGTTAGGTGGTACAAACCATTTTGTTATTTGTGCCGCAGTGCATGCCAGATGATAATTCAGAAACCAAGGGGCCCCAAGGCCTCCCCTAGTCCAATGCTCCCTAAGCTTGTTTTTCCCCCACCTATGTGCCCTTTTCTTCCACACTAGCAAAGAAACCATTCCTTCAAGGGTATCAAAAAGTTTGGAGGACAGCCGTATTGGGAGATTATTAAATATGTACAGTGCCCTCGGGAGTAGTAACATACGTACTGAAGCCACTCTACCCATCAAGGATAAATAGCTTTTTCCATCTCTCCATTTCTACACTTAATTGTTTAAGCAAGGGGGAAAAATTAACAGATTCAAAATTTGCCCAGTTAGAAGGTATATAAATTCCCAGATATGAAAACCCTTGCGGGGCCCATTTTAGTTCTGTGCCATGAAGACATTCCGGTAGGCAGAGTGGGTTCAATGGGGCAAGTACAGTCTTGCGTTGATTCACCTGTAGCCCTGATAGCTCCACAAAATTTGTAAGAACTGAGAGGGCTAGTGGTAGTGACTCTTGAGGATGAGACAGGGTAAGCAATAAGTCATCTGCATGAGCAGCCACTGTATACTCCCTACCCTACACTGATATACCTGATATCCCCTTTTTATTGTCAATCGCACAGATTAGGGAATCCAAAACAACTAGAAAAAGTAAGGGGGATAGGGGACAGCCTTGGCGTGTATCCCTATAAAGTGCAAAAGAGGGAGAGATAGTAGAATTAGTAAGGATCTTTGCCTTGGGGGAGTTATAGAGCGTCGAAACCCACAAGCAGAATTGGGGACCAAATCCATATATACGAAGAACCTCATGAGAGGTAATTCCCTTCTACCAAATTGAAGGCCTTTGCAAAATCTACAGCTAAGGCAGCCATGGGAATTTTTGCTCTGCCTGCCACCCACTTCAGGTTCAGCAACAATTTGGTGTTGTCAGAGCCTACCTTTCCTGGCTTAAAGCCAACCTGAGATGGGTGAATGATTGAGTCAAGACTATTTTGCAATCTAGTAGCCAATATTTTAGCCAGGATCTTCGTATCCACTGACAATAGTGATATGGGGCGGAAGTAAGCGCAGTTCAGGGGGTCATCAGATTTTTTAGGTAGAACTGTAATTAAAGCCTCATTCATTGTGGTGGGAAGGGAGCCCGTAGAGTGGGCACATTGCAGAGCAAGCAGTAGAGGGTTTGTAATTTCTTGGTCTAGAGCTTGATATAATTCAACGGTCATTCTGTCCGGTCCAGGGCCTTTCTCTTTGGCCATATGGAACAGCGCTTGCCGCACTTCTGTCTCTACAATAGGTCGGTCCAGAAGATCAATTTGCTCTCGGGTTAGTGAGGGCAGTGTAAACCCCTTACAGAACTGACGCAGCTTATGTGCAAGCTGTTCCCTCGTATATATGGATTTGGATTGATATATTGTCTAGTAGTAGTTTTTCATGGTCTCATTAAACCCTTTCGAGTCACTAACCACTGAGCCCATAGAAGTACGTAGAGCATGGATCTTTGCAGATGCTTGCTGTTTTCTTAACTTATAGGTAAGGAGCCTCCCCCCTTTGTCACCCCCTTCCCAATACCGATGCTTCGCCCTAAGCCAGGTGCATTCAGCCTTATGCTGTAATAGTGAATTTATTCGATATTTGAGTCCCACTATATGTCTTATCAGCGAGGCGTCCCTACACGTCACAGTAGTGGTCTGGGATGCCTTAAAGTGACCCCCTAAGTCAGCAAGTTCTGCCTGTAACATCTCTGTCTCTTTTTTCTGGTTTTTATTCTTCTTTGCAGCAAAGGCAATGATATGCCCTCTCAGAGTGGCTTTAAAAGCCTCCCAGATCACACTCGCCGAGACTTTCCCCGCCTTGTTAAAAGTAAAATACTCCCAAGCAACTTCCCGCATCCTTTTTTGAAATTCAGGGTCATAGACTAACAAGGGGTTGCACCTCCATCTTGTACCCCTATTACAGTTCCCAGGGGCAGTGTAGGTGCACGACACTGGCGCGTGGTCTAAAATTAGTATACTGCCTATGTCAGTATTTGTGATGGCACTCAAGGCTAGCTGGTTAGCTAACCAATAGTCTATCCGACTATGGGTGTCATGTGGGGAGGAGTAGTACGTGTAATCATGGCCAGAGGGATAGTTGCGCCTCCAAACATCCACTAAGCCCCATTCTGCTATCATCTCCTGGATTGCAGCATGTGCCTTCGTGTGTGTCTGAGGGGTGGGCTGGGATTTATCCAAGAATATATCCGGTACTATGTTAAAATCCCCTCCTGTTATCAAGGGAATAGTGGAGTCCGACTGTGTTAATCCAGCAATAGGCTGGCTTAAATTCGGAAAAAACTCCGCTTGGTCTATATTTGGAGCGTACAGATTGCACACTATCAGAATGTCCGAGTCAGATCTTAATTTAATTATTGCCCACCTTCCTTGTTTATCTGCTCGGGACTCTTCCATTACCCAATTGCTTGCCTTCCGAATTAAAATAGCTACCCCCCTTGTTTTAGTAGATGCAGAGCTAGCAAACACAGTGCCGACCCACGATTTCTTGAGCCAAGGAATGGATTTACAAAGGAGATGTGTCTCCTGCAAGAGAGCTATGTCTGTGTGCAAGGAACGCAAATATTGTAGCACTTTAGTTCTTTTAACAGGGTGGTTTAAACCCTTTACGTTCCATGACACAAGACGCAGACCTTGTATAGTAGCTGGAGGCATTTCAGCCATATATCAGAGACTGCAGGGCTTGCTCCATGATATTCTACCGGAGTGGACCATGACGTCCTACTGAAAACTACCACTTGAGGAATCTACTGTACCTTATGATCCGAGAGTTGTCAGATGCTATGCCTCCACACACAAGAGAGATTTTAGCTTAACAACAGTAGCCACAGGAAGTGTAGGTGAACAATAAAACTAGTCTGCCTAACACTAAGTACTGCTCTTATAAGAGTGGAACACCTATATATGTCTGACTTAACTACCCTATGTAATGATCAACCAGCAGATCACTGCTAACTGCTACAGACGTTCCCAAGAAGAGGATAGACATAAACCGTATCCTCAGCTCCACTAGCGTCTGTGCCTAGGCATTATCAATATGAGTCTCAACTCCTCTGGGTTTTAACCCTCCTCAGCTGAGGAACATTCCTCGGAGAAGGTGTAATCCGGGGGGGGGGCCTAATGTCAGTATAGGGAGGAAAGGGGGAAGGGGGAATTACCAACTCAGTGAAACTGGGAAGGAAGTGATAGGGTAGTTCCCTATCAGTAACACACTGGCCAGGCCCCCATAACTCTTGCCCATACAGTGCTATGCACCCTAAGGCACCAGAAGCATGGAAGTTTCAGCCACTTCAACCTTGTTTATACACCCCAGCTATCTAATTTAGAAGGTAGTGATGGAGGGGGGGTAGGGAAGTTGAAGTAAGAGGGGGTGGGGAGCCTGGGAGGGGAGGGGGGAAGTTTTCCCCACCTGGATCCTGTATTTCAAAACATTTAACCATCACAAGCAGGGGAAAATGTATTACATTCCTACATTGCTATTAAACCAACTGTTTGCTACAACATGCAGAAGGATATTAGAACTATAGTCCATGCAGACAAGATCAGTCCAAGGACCAAGCTTCTTCCCCAAGCCGTTAGTCATCTGAGATCATTCTCCAGCAGCTGGGAACTCTTCAGAAGCTACAGCTGCCGCATACGACTTTATCCCTGGTTTAAGCTGATTAGAGATGTCCACCACCTCCAGCAAGGAAGATTCCAGGTTATCAGCCCAGTCCATACAGTTCCTTGTTCAGAAATCGAGGATTCGGATTCATCCACAAGGCAGTCAGAGCCAGATACTAGAGGCTCATCTCTAAGCATTTTCGCTGGTGGGGCTGTTCTCTGCAGATCCGGGGAAAGCTGTTGCCCGCTACTGGAGTGTAGTCACTGTCTTGGAATCAGGCTATCGTTTCTGGGAGGAAGAAACGGCAGGTTTGAGTCAACAGCCAGTGTAGGTACAGGCCTATCATTCGTGTTGGCAGATCTCTCTCTGGGGGGCTGATCAGTCCAAGGACCTGGTTCTTTCTCAGTCCTGTTCTCTGGGTTCCGTAGTTGACGATTTTGGTTCCTAGTTCTGGTATCCAAAGGTTCCCATAGCTTCCTGGGGGATGTAGTTTGTAGGGGGAGATTGGGCCAGTACTTAGAGGCCCATCTTTCAATCTCCTCAGGTGTCTCTGCAAGCAGCTCCCTCCCTTCTTTGGACACCAGCAGTCTGGTAAGGTCTTTAAATCTGTACTGAAATTTGTAAGCTGACAACATCTTCTTGACAGGGCCAAAAGCTCTGTGCTTATTCGCGGTTTCTTGTGCAAAGTCTCTATATATCGAAATCACCGCCCCTTGCCATCTAATTTCACCCAGATCTTGAGCTGCACTTAAAATACGTTCTTTTGTAGAGTACCTTAGAAAGTAAGCCACGACTGGCCTCGGGGCTAGTTGCTGTTTCTCTTTCCTTCCCACGATCCTATGGGCCCTTTCAATTTCAAATGGGCCTCTCCAACATTCCCCCAACATTTTAGGCAGAGACTCGTTGAGAAACTTTTCCATGGAAGTTCCCTCAGCGCCCTCGGGGACTCCAATAATGCAGAGGTTATTATGCCTCCCCCCGTTTTCCTGGTCTTCCACTCTGGCAGGTAGCATTTCCAGTTGTAGGCCTTGCATTCATACTTTCTGTGTTAATTTAGCCTGTTGTAGCTCCAGAGATTCCACTTTTTGCTCTGTGACATTTAGCCGATCTTGCATCACACATATCTCTGCCGTGGTGTTTGTAAGCGTGGTGTTGATGGTATCCACTCGCAGCAAAACCGCCTCCAACATTCGGGTGATGTATGTTAGTGATTCAGTCACAGAAGGCGTTTGCACAGTAGCAGCTGGTATCGTGGAGAGTCCGGCTGAGATAGTCTCGGTCGCCACCTTCTTTGGGGTTGATTGGGCTGGCACAGGTGCTGGTAAGGCCTCCATCTGCAGGTTACGTGGGACAAATGCACCTTAAATCCTGAGGTTTGGGCTACAACTTCTCTGGCCTAGCTGAGCCGCATCTCTCTCGAATCGCCAGTGATTAAAGCAGTTTAATGGTACAGCTCATGTTCAGAAAACACACCGACCGATTAAGGGCAGTTCCCCCAACGCATGCTCTCAACAAAAGAACCGATTACATCCCGGGATTAGGCCGACTCGTCGTTGTTCTTTCTCAGTGAAGAGGAGCCCAAGAATTATGCTGCCATTTCTATGGCGGTCAAGCCACACACCCCCCCCGAAAATAATAAACTTAAATAGGTTTTTGAGTTTGACTGAGCAGATCACTTTAGAGTGAGATGTTGTGCTGAAGAGATTGTGGTTCAGTTTGCCATCTTCTTCAGTGCCGGTACACGCTCCATGTCTATGTAAGTATTTTTCAAAAGCCTCTTCTACTGTATGTGCACAATGGCATTTTTTAATAAATGTTCAGAGGGAGCAAGTGGGGTATTCACTGGACCACCAGGGCTTCTTGATATAGGGATTAGGAATAGGTGAACCGTCAGATAACCGGGGACTATAAACTTGAAGGAGACATATTTGACAGAGATGCCTGTTTGCTGGGTGCCACCACTTGGTGCAACGTTAAAATGGCAACATGAACTAGGTATATGTAACAATGCCATACTTAGCCATGGGCACACACACCAGGAGGATGGCTGGTACAAACCCTATTTGCACTAAACAACATCCGTATTTCAAGTTTGTATTGTGCTATGGTCACAGTGGGGAGTCCTTCCCCCTGCGACCCACGCCAGTGTCTGTGTATCCCAGTAACAGGTGCAAGTTTCTGGCACAAACTGTCCATTTTGCCTTGCTCCCAACATTTGCAGCTGAGAATAGGGTCCCTGTGTGTTTTGTCCTGTTGTCAGACATGCACATAATATACAACGAGAGTTTAACACTGTTGCCATTCGTCATACAACACTGTTTTTTTTTTTTTTCCATTTACAATTTTTTGATTTTTCCCATTTTTACTCTCCTGCCCGGGGTCATGGCATACACATGCGTATGCAGACGTGGAGGTGTGCATGCACGCCAGGATCCATTGACCCCTTCCACCCCACCCCAAACTTGCATTGCTACTCCTGCCACCTGCGCACCCATCGGACCTCCACCCGATGGATGTGGGACTACGGAGGAGCAGGCGTCCACCCCTGGAGGGGAAATCCTGCTCCAACCCTCCCCCCGACCAGCACCCTGGTGACCTGAGGTCATTCTTGAACCCAGGTCGCCAGTGTGGCACGAGATGTGGTATCCAGCACCTCAACCCTCAGTGCCACTGGGCTGGCTTAATGATATAACAACACTTTTGAAATTGTCGTTTCATGAAGCACTAGTATGACAATAGTTCTAAACTCTTGTCATATAAAGTACAATTTTGAACCATTGTTGTATGTCCTACACGACAAGCTGCTCATGTATGCCATTCAAAAATGGATGTAAGGTCGCACAAATGGTTAGTATTCCCCCTGAGTGATGTCAGAGATCTAATGCTGCAGTTAGCTACCTCTAACATCACATATGAGGATCAATTTTTTTTCATCAAGCTTTTGCTTGTCTCTGGCTCACCCAACAGCAACCTCCAAGCCCATCACCAACCTTCTCATGGACTTATTGATTGTGCACCACTTGTCCAGGAACACAGTAGTGGTGGGTGGCAGACCATGTTGGTCATGTGTGGGTCTGTGCAGTGTGCTGGCATAACAGCAGACCAGGGCTTTTTTTTTTACTCTAGCTCCTGGTTTTCTTCCTGAGGGTGCCAGTGTGCAATGATGCACACGTATCCATGTCTGGCATCCAGTGGCTGCCATTTTCCCCATCTCAGTGCTCTTGGTATGCTGCCATCTGGTCTTCACCACATGGCAGTCAAGTAGCAGGATGCAGCACCCTTCCCCCTTCCCGAAGGAGAAGAACTGTTCCTGGGACGCTCAATCCTCCAGACCCCAGCTAGCCCCAAGTGACCTAAATCTGTTACAAGATCAGGATTACTGGTATAACGAGTGGTAGCGCTACCCCCTGCACTATTGCACTGACTCAAAGAATGTTTATGGTAGACATCTGACATCAGTTCAGGAAGATTGTTTAGAGTTTTGTAGAGGTTTGCAAAACAAAACACTGCTGCACTCATGCAGGCTCCATAACAAGAACCAGGCATTAGTTGTAGTGGATAGAATTCCATTATTTTTTTTTAAACAATCATATAAGGCCTGCCTGATGGCCATGTGGGGGATGGACTAAAGCTGTGCAGAATGTGTAATTGCACTAGCAAAATTCATGCAGAATGGCGAGTCTGCTTCCAAAATGCATCGGGGAATTGCTTTTCCAATATCATGCAATTCTGAAAAGCATTTCCATGTAAACTGCACAGTATTATTTCACCTTTACTGAAAAACTGGAAGATTTATCGCTTGATCTTGCATAATTTGTAAGAATAAGGTAAGAAAATGTACTTAGTGTGAAAGTGACTTTAAGTTCTTTGCGTGACTGCACCCGAATTTTAGCAGATACACAAACTGTCATTTTTCTTAAATGAATAAATGCCAAGTTTACTGCAAGTGCACACATGGTTTTAGCAATGTCACAATATAACTGTTTACAGTAGCCAAGAAATCTGCAAGTTTAAAATGTACTGTGGTACAAAATAAACATACTTGCATGTTTATTGACTGGTATAAGTACAGGAGTTTTTTTTCTTGCACTATTGTTACAGAAATGTATAAGAATAGTGCAAGAAAAAAAATCCTGTGCTTATACTAATTCAGAAATATGCAAGTATAAAATATAGTGTTTAAAGATGAATGACATCTTGTAAGAACTGCAAAATGAAGACTGCTTTACTCTGTATACATAAAGTAATAATGCATGTTTTCATAGTGCTGGTACAAATCTGTAGGTACAATCTGAGCTGTAAAAAGCTGCATGTACATCAGCGAAAACTTCTTTAAAATGTATATTTAGGTACTGTTCAGCTAATATTACTGTAACACACCCCCTTGAGGTTAGAGCTTTTGGTTAGTGTACATGTTTAGTGTACATGTTTATGAGTTATGGGGCTCCGTGCTCATGGACCCTTTAAAGAGTTAATGTTCTTTGCCTCTGGGGTACTGCCTGTGATTGGTGGGGAGTGCCCTGAAGGGCGGGCTTTTCTGGTCTGAGCAGGAGCCCATGGCAGGAAAGAGAGAGAGACAGAGTGGGAGCTGAGTGATGACTGCCCCTGGTGAACAAGGTCCTTTTCCTCTTGGGGTGAGAAAGTGGGTGCAGCTGGGTAAGACATGGCAGTGACCTTTGGGGAGAAAAGACCCCCGGGTGGGGGGAACTGCCTTGCCTTATGAGGGAAGACTAGCAGAAGCTGTGAGTAGTGGAAGTGAGGTTTCGAACCTGTGATGTGAGGACCAAAACCAGCTAAGGATCATGAGTACATGTTGTGAGCCCTGACAGGTTGATGTTGTGCAACACAGAGCAAGTAGCTGTTTCTCTGTCCCAAAGGGAATATGTACAGTCCATGGAACAGTATGTTTCAGCTACAATGGAATGGGGAAATCAGGCTCTGAGACTCAGGGGGTAGCCTGCCTGTAAATCACAGGAACGGTCTGCTCAGAAGGGAGTTATATGGAGCCACTAGCCTGGACCGGGAGTTATTGGTCCAGAGTTTTAGGATCCAGTAACTGCAGAGGTCCAGGAGAGTGAGCTGTGAGAGTAGCCGAGAAAAGAGGATCCTACCTTTATAGATGCAGGAAGAAACCAGAGTACAGTGGGGATCAAAACTGTGTCCTTTGGCATAGAAAGTGCTGTTGATGGAAATGACATGCTGCCTAAATATTTAGGGGTCGTCAGCATGACACTTCACTTGATATGGGCACAGCACACTGGACTTATGGACAATGAGTGGACACTGATCTGAGAGACCACCGGTCCAAGCCTGGGAAAAAACCTACTCCCAAGGGATCTTTTTTAATTCTTAATCAAGTTGTTTGCCTCCATGGAGTATCAAGTTCAAGTAAAGGATCCTGTTTGCTGTTTTAATTGTTCCTGAACTATGTTTTATGTCTGCAAGTGTTATATGCTGCTAATCAATTTACTTTTCAGTCCCGCACCCCTTGGGAGAAGATCTGCATCCTAGTCCAAAGAAAGCAAAACATAAATCAACTTTGTGTTTCTGATGTGGTCCCACCTCCCCAAGGACCTTACCACCAGCATACTCCTAGACTCCAGGGAGGGGGTGGGCTACATTACATATTGCCTTTCTTAGATTTCTCTTTCCTGTCATTACTGAGAAAATACGCAGTTTGTCTACCCTTGTTTTCTTATTCGCCATTTGAATTCTTGTCCCACGTCATGATTAGTCATGGTAGTGACTGTGATACCACAGGTAGAGTACAGTATTATGATTTCAGAGGTTTGTTAATACTGATGTGGAGACCACCCTAAGAGTTGTAAGAGTGGTCTTTTGCATTTAAATCCAAAATGTTGGGAGCAGAATGAAGACATTCCATTTCAAAAATGCAAGAAACATGGAAGACTGTATCAAGGTTATTGCTTTTTGGCAAGACACTTAAACAGCGCAGTGTCAGTGGCTCACACCCATCTCCAGAGACAGAAGGTCATGGTTCTAGCCCCTCTTCAGGATGTCAAACCAATACTGTAGTGCAGTGACCCCAGTCACATTTTTTCTTGCATCTTATGATATTGTAAAGGAATTTGTTTTCATGAAGCAATGAATTTTCTTCCATGAATTTTTCATGCAAGCAAAATGCCACAATCCTTACACATTCCTTACATGTAAAATGTGCATGTTGCATGCATATGCCAGCTTATAAAATAGGTAGGGAATTTGCTGCCTTTGGATTGACCAAGAGGGTTCAGAACCTAGTGCCTTAAGGGGTGACAACCATTGAGTTGGGAACCCTTCCGGCAGCCAGAATGCAGCACACCTATTTATCAATGCCTGCTAAAAATGTTTTTTAAAATCATTTCTGTCAGCCTTGTTTGTTTTGTAAAAATACATGACACACACACTGAATTCCTATAAGGTTAATAGCCATAATGTGATATATTAAGACAATCACCACCACTGCCATAGCATCAAAGTAATGTAAGATAATTAAATACAGCACTAGCTTTTGTTTATAGTGTTTTTTTTAGTTAGTTCAAGCGTCTTACTTGTTAGGCCACCAAACCTCAGTTTCATGTTTAACCACTGTTCTGCACTTCATCCACCCACCCCAACCCAGCCATCAGCCCACAACGCAGTCTGCTCACACACACTAGACAAGGGACCAGCTGCCTGTCCAACTGCAGAACAAATAAACTTAATTTAAAACATGGGAAAAACATGCTGTATTTGCTGGAGGCATCAACAATGGTTAACGTGTTCAACCATCAAAGCAGAACCATGGCAGTAACATCTTACAGCAGCATTGTATTTCAGCTGGTCACCTTCTGCCAACAATGAGCAGTGTCATGGTAATCAGCATTTAAAATATTTAAGTATTGTCACTTGCCTGGTTCTAGCAACATTACCTAGCTTTGGGTCACACACTAGCTTCACTGTCCAGATTGGGTGCGCTCACCATCGCTAAGTGAGTAGGTCGCACATTCACGAAGGTCAGCCACCTAGCACATTCATGCAGGATATCCTTTCAATTTCACTGGTATCCTGCATGAATGCCTGAGATGGATGGCCTTCATGAACCAATTTGCGTGTTCGTGAAGGCTCTCCACCTCGCACATTCATGCAGGATACTGGCAAAACTGAAAATATATCCTGCACAAATGTGCGATATGGCCGGCTTGCATGAATGTGTTGTAACCCCCCTGTTAGCTGGGGTTACTAGAATCCCAGTAAGACCTAGTGGTAGGCAGAGAAGGCAGCTTGTGAAACTCCAGTTAAATGGATTTCACACTATCTCACTCTGTTCTCAGTCTCAGCTGAGACTGAGGGATGATATCACCATAGAACTTTTGCAGCTGCATGAGCCACATTGGAATCTGCAGTTGGGAGTTAGGTTAGAATGTTGGGAGTTTTGAAAGGGAGTTGTGCATGAGCAGTCTTGAAGAGAGGAGCACAGCAGTCTGTGCACAGGCTCTTTGAGCCTAAAGCTCTGATATAGAGCTACTGTTGGGGAAGGTGTGTTTCCGCCAAAAGGGGAACACAGTAAGCTGTTCGTGAAGTGATGGAGACCGCTGTTACTGGTCCCTGTGCCCCATCCCTGAGGGGATGGGGGTGGAAAGATTTGCCTATCATTCCAGGAGCAACCCTCCTGGTTCCGGCTAGGGAAGAAGCTGCCTTATTCCAAGTTGTGCTGCGGCACTAGAATCTGTGGGAAAGAGATTCCTGTGAAGAATCGCCTGTGGGGCACCTGCAACCAAAGGGTGAGTTCGCTCTGACATAGGGCCTATGTTTCACCTGAACTGCTGTAAAGTGGGAATTGAACTGATTAATCAGTGGGAGGCCTAGAGGATGGGCTAAGCCAAGTAAAAGTATGTTCAAATCCAGCACAATGGGAAAGCCAAGACATGTAAAGGAAATGTGCCAAGCATTTACCCTTTAATCTACACTGCCAAGCTTTTCAGAAAGAGGTGTTTAATGTCCAGAGAAATGGCTGGGTATGAACTGTGGAAGCAAGAGGTGGGAGACCCCCCATCAGTAGTAACCAAATTCACTTCTATGGATTTGCTCTGTGGCCCTTTTACTTTCCCTCAGGCACTTGGCCAGTGCTGAGGAAAGTACCCAGATGTGGGATTAAAAGGAAGTTTCTCTTATGGAGTCGAAGGCTCTTAAGTGGTTTAGGAAGCCACCAAAAAATGTTTCCATGTCAAATGGAAGGTGTTCGAGTGGCCGGCAGGGGAGCCGAGCCAGGGAAATCCCAGAATAGTGTACAATTTCGGGCTGTGTACCCAAAGCAGCGTGCAAGTCTGGGCTGTGTACCTGGTGGGTTCAGAGCCTGAGGGCTGAAGTGTTGAGGAAGTGTTCTGATTTTTAATCTGCATTACCAGAAGTGTAGCCCCATGGGGGTCCGTCTATGCTTTGTTTTGTTCTGCTTGGATGTGAATAAAGCCACACTTTAGAATCCCATTCCTGGTATTGGACATTACAGTTATTGCTTCCTGTGTTCGGATTTACTTGGGTGCCCCTGTGCAGAGTAGCCAAACCTAGGCCCCCCGTGCCGAGTAACCTCATCCTCCCCGAGCCCAGTCCCCACCTGGTACTGCTGTCAGCTTCAACAGCATACCACCTGTCATTTGCAAAAAGGCAGGGGGTGAGGGGTTACAGTGTGATCTGCTCTTTTTTGAGGGTGAGCACAGCACTGGCATGGTGAGCACTGAGGGGCAGATAATATAATATAAATAAATATCTAAATATCACAGGCACATATGAAATAAACAACTCCTTATCCTCATTTCTGTAAAATTACAGATAAAGTCTGTGTGGGGGGGGGGGTAAGTCACATTCCCTCTCTTTCTATCTCCTGCAGTCTGTATTTCCTTCATAAACTTGCTATCTATGGACTATTTTTCTCCATTGATTTAGAAGTTTAAAAATTGAATAATATTAAAGTTGAAAGCTTGTTGCCATGTGTTTCATTGCTTGTTACATTGATACCCATTTTCTAAGCACAGTAAGAAACTCAGGAGTGGTAGCTGTCATGGGTTAATGCACATCCCTGGCAGGGGGCAGGAGACAGGAGGCCCAAGTGCCTCTTGCCTCACAACACCCCAGCGGCATGCATTAACCCATTACAAGCACCACTCCCTCATGTCTTATTGCTTACATATATCTTTGCACGTTGTAGCAGTACAAATGCTTACAAAGTTCTTTCCTTTTTTTTTGTTCGATAATGGATGGATTATACAATTTATGAATGAATCCGTGGTTTACATAAAACCATTTAATACTTTTCCATGGTTTATCTAAACTGGATTACTAATCCATAGTACTAAAAAAAAATTCCAATTTCAGAATTCTGCTTCTGTCAGAATTCTGTGGAATTAGGTGGAATTTCTGAACTTTCAAGAAATTCTGGCAGAGGTGGAATTTGAAAATTGCCACACAGTTCTAGGATAGGACCACTCTACACATGGGTGGCTTTTGAGTTTAATTCCTGGTCCCAGAGTCATAGTCAGGTGAGATGAAGTTAACTGTACAGTCCATGAGGTGCAGGCTGCTTCCTGGGAAAAGATGACAGTTTCTGCTGGACTTAAACCTCTCCCGAGTGTCCCAGAGTAAGCAAAACACATGGGCAGGACCAGCTCCTTCTGTCTAACTTTGGAGGTTGGTCAGGCTCACAGTGGGGTCACTGAGGTGGCCTATGCTCATCATGACACAAGCTCATGACTGAGCTTCCTAGTACATTGTCTAGACCACCTGGCTTGTTCTGATCTAGAGGAATACATCAGCAGTGTAAGGCATGAGCCAGGCCAGACCTAGGAGCAGCATAGCCACCTGGCAGGCAATATCCTCAGGATAGAATCTATAAAGCATGTACCATTATTCTGCTGTAGAAACTCATTAATATTGCAGCTTCTCCAGACCACTAGAGGCCAGAAGAGAAAACAGGGGTGCAGCTAGAGTCTCAGTGCAAATCGGAGCCGGACATTCCTACACCAGGTAACAAGACATGAAGTTGCGGGAGACGAGAAGTAAGCAAAAAAGGGAATAAAATAGTATGAGAAACATTTTTATTTATTGAGTTTTTGTTGACCAGGAAAGGAGGACTAGACAGTTCTGCCTATTTTTAGCCTCGTCCCAGGGGAGATACAGATGCAAACTGACATGCAGAACCAGATTAAGATGTTGGTGATATTTTAGTGAATGGAGGGAAATTTGTCCAGGACACCAGAGAAATTCCACTACTCTTATCGAGAAGTGCTATGGGATCATTAATGTCCACCTGAACAACCACCAGTACAGGCAGATGGGACCTCAGTTTAACATCTCATCCAAAAGACGGCACCTCAGAAGTGCAGCACCCCCCTCATGATGCACTACAGTGCCAGAATTGGGATTTATCCCAAGCTCCCAGTGTGGGGCAAGGACCTACAACCTTCCAGTCTTCTGGTCTCACAGTGAGTGTGCTACCTACTGAGCCACTGACACTGAAAATACAGGGGACAAAAGAGTGAAAAATATACAATATGTATATAATGATTAATGATACATTTTGACTTATCTATTTTTGGTCATTATCAAACTGAACTGACTTTGGCTGTCGAGGTTAATATTTATTTCCTATAGACTTTATGAAACAACAGATGACAAATGCTGCGGTCTTACTGGTCACTTTACTGGTTATCAGTTATTAAGAAATGCAAAGTAAAGTAAGCAAAAGACATCATCATACTTCCTTTTACCAAACGAGTATGAATCCACCCTTTTATTTCTGTACACTTTTGTTATATCTCTATGCAACAAAGTTTGTTCACTCATAAGAAGGAACCATTTGTTCAGTAAGAGAAATCCCCCTTGCCCACACATACAGTGGAACATGACTTGTAATGAGTCATAATATGAACACTTAGAAAATGGAACAAAATAAAATATAGAATTTCTAAAAGGCTTATAAAAACAATGACAGTCCCCATCACGCACATTTCTCAGGCATAATCATAAACATCTGGATTAAGGGCATTGACATCACTTCAGAACCAGTCCAGCTGGTTATTATCCAATTGGAAATGGCTGGCACTGCACATCTGTCATGGAATACTTAATTGATACCAAAAGAGTGACATACAAAAATCACAGAAAACATGTTATTTTTTTACACAATTTGTATAACACAATCTGTACTGATAAATTTAGAAAGGATTCAAAAAATCTTTAAAGAGTATTTTCTTTTAAGTAACAGTAATGCAGAGATTTGATGTAGCACTGATTCAAATTTCTCCAGAAATTTAAACTGTCATGACTCAAAACTTATATTGAAAAAATTAAGGTCCAAGACACAAAGCTAAACTAGGTATGTGACAAAGACACCAAAATGGTGCACACAGCTACATACCCCGTAGCAACTGGATGTATCACCAGATTCACCAAGGTGATGGAAAGGCTGACCTGTGCATAGAGTGGTGTAGAGTGGCAGGGAGCATGATGGGGCTAGAAAAGGGTGCACACACCATCTCAAGACAATAGCCACTTATTTTATTGAACAAAAAATGTATTCAGGAGGCCAAGTGCACATATGTAGCACCTCCTTTCAGAGTCTTCCTCAGGGAGTGGTGCTAGCATGTCAACTGCAATAATTTTTACTCACAGGCTAATTACACTTAAAGCCACCTACTCAGCAGTTAACAATGTCAGAGAAATGTGTGCGTTTTAAAGTGCCGTGTCCAATTACAATTAAAACAGTAAAAAAAAAATTACATTCGTGGACAAATCTCAGTCACTAACCAGTGACTTACTGGGACTATACAGTTGATATGGCAAACAAAAATTAAAATAATTCAGTGCATAAATATGTACGTACAATAATATAAGTGCAAATATCCTATCATAAAAGGTTTGTTACCATGCAACATACAAATGCAAATACTCCCCTTAAAGTGCTGACTAGAAAGTTATTGTTTTCACAAATTAACACCATGACCATGAGTAACAGATGCAAGGCATTAAATATTTACTGTAAGTGAGCCAGATTGCTCCTCCAGCCATCACAATTTATTATCCCCATTTTGGTGTCTTGCTTACTTGGTCCACGGACACAGACAGATTTCTGAGTATTGTATAAATTAATAAAGAATCCACAACCTATGCTGTGCTCGAGACCGAACCCACCAATATTAATTCTATAACTAGTCCCACGGTTCCAATACCCAAACTTCACAAATCTTAAACCATCACATTAAACAATGTTTTATGAATTCATACTGTTCAAAACAGTGGTGATCAACAAAGACATAATACGGTCCACAGGACACTTCCATTTATTTGAATTGTTCAAACCCTAGTCCAACATGGTGGTCAGGTCTCAGCCACAGCTAGGAGAAACAATAACCCACAATAAGACATTTTCCGTAATGATTGTTGCATACCAACAAAGATAAAAAGTTCAAACATTCTTGTATTGATATGTTTAACCTAAATTCAGAATCACAGTGCATCCTATATTAGAGAACAGTACTTATAAATAAGGTTTAAAGTTTAACACTGTGTTTGAATTATTTGGATGAAAGGACTTGAGGTGAAAAATCCCTTCTGTTTCTCTCATAGGTAGTTCCTTGACCCTGTCACCTCCTCTCTCATTGTAAGGTACATGGTCCAGGGCCCTGAATAAAAATGAAATTTTGGTGCACAAATGGCAAGCCCTAAAATGCTCCCCCAGATCATTGGCCTGATTTCCCTGCTGAATTACTCTTATTTGCTCTTGGATCCTCGCCTTCATACAGCTTGTAGTCCTACCTACATAGAGTTTGCCACAGGTTCACCCATCTACATACTGTATATCACATATCTGGTTAGGCAATTCATGTTGAATCTAGTGTTAAATTCTTCCCGTGTTTGGATTGATAAAAACTGGACCAGTAACTGCATACCTACTTACATTGCAATTGTGATATTGAAAAAAGACTGTCCTCAACCGTACAAGATCCACTGACCTGTCAATATAATGACTGAGGGTTAGAAGTTCTTTTAAATTATTCCCTCTTCTGTAAGAAATTCTAGGTGTAGCTCCCACTATAGGTCCCAACTCCATGTCCATACTCAGAATCTGCTATCTGTTCTTCACAATTTTGGCCACTTCATCTTCTCCTAACCCATAATCCAGAACAACATTTTTTTTGTCTCACTGTTCCCATTCCTTTCCTTTCTTTTAGATACAAGGACAGAGTCCCTGGACACCTTCTCAGTCTGTTTCTTAAGATGTATTAATCACTTTAGCTGAATTGCTTCCCTGCAGGAACTTGATCGACAGCATTTTATCTTCTTTTTCATAAGTTGTTGCCAAACTGCAGTTTCATTTAATACACAAAAATTGTAGCCTGTTTGCAGCTGTGTAAGGGCTGCACCTTTGGCTTTGTGAGGTGTCCGGTTTTACTCTTTTTAGTGTGAAGGGGCAGAAGGGGCTGTATCTGTGGAAATGCATACCCACCCTTGGAACTTCCCTTGTCACCACCATAAAAGAATGTGCAACATACCATGTGTGAGCAATGTAAAAATGTCAAATGTTGATCAGTTTGTAACACCTGCAGCTGCAAAGGTGGCCAATTATGCCTGAAATGGTTAACCAATAATTGATAACACCTGCACAGGGAGCAGATGGGAATGGGTGTTTGTGCTGACGTGGAGCCTTTGCAAAAGAGTCTTTGACTCAGAGGATTGTAATTCCGAAACTTTAATAAATAAATAAATAAATGTTGCCATGGCCAGCTGCTGACCCAACAATAAGGTTGGGACTGTGGTATGGGGGGCCCAACTGAACAGGTGATACAGTCTGGAGGGCTACCTGGCATCATCAATAGGGAACCAGGGGTGACACGCTCTTATCAGCATCCCACAATAATGTGGTACACGGGCTTTATGTTTGCATGTTACTGTATATGTTCTTGCAGTGATCAAGGTAGCCCTATCTAATTAGAAAATGAATGCAGCACAGCGGAACCTGCCAGAATGAATGTAGTGCCTCAGGCTACTGCATGGCAAAAGGTATTACCTGGCATTGAAATTGCCTTGTTTACTTCAGTACTGTAACTCTGCTGCAGAATGCTGCAGTGTTGCATTGCATCTTGGTGTTTATCAGACCATGTGAGGTGTGAAAGAGTCTAACTGAAGGGACCCACCTTGATGTTTCCAGGTATTCAGGTGTGCCAGTCCGACACTGTTAATGGACACAGCCAACCAACTTTACCACAGAGAAGAGAGCAATAGCTGACATGGATTTTCTCCATCACTACCACACCCTATATACAGTAGATGTTGAGCACTGAGAGATTCAGCAGCCCACAAATAGCTGGCGTGGAAGGGACTACAGGACACCATCAATGGAGGACCAAAACACCATATGATAGATGACACAGCACATGCCTCCATAAGCCTGCTCCCCACTATGCACTACTCTGTTTGGTAGAGATGGGATGAAGTTTTAATTCACAAGTGAAGTTGCCTTGAAGCGGTTGAAATTCACCTTCACAGAGTCTCGCTAAGTTTTCCCGACCCGTCGCAACTTCGACTTCTCCCAAACTCGTGAAGTTTTCACCCACGAATGACAGATTTTCACTCACAAATGGCAAAGTTCCACCATTCACAGGTGAAGTTCTACACCTCATATCCCAAATTCCGCACTTCGTGGTGGAACTTCGCACTTTGCGGATCAATTTGCGCTCTGCGAATTGTGCTAAATTCACGGATTAATTTGCGGAGCAAATTTTGCCAATTTTGTCCATCTCTACTGTTGGGTAGCCCACACAGGCACCTCTCCCACCATTAGTATGCATTCTCCAATGACACCCCTTGCAATGTGTCACTGCACCATACAGAACTCACATAATGCATTCACTGGCAATGCACTTTATTGTAGTTCAGTATTCGCCACTTATAACATCTACATATAAGCCAGACGGCCATTTATACGAGATGTTTGTCTAATGCCAAAAAATATTTCCCTGTACTCCCTAGCCAAAACCTTGAAGTTATACCAGCCTAGAGCAGCTGCCAATACTGGCCACCAGAGAGCATCATAATTGCTAATTTGTCAAGACCTGCCAGCTGTTCACAACTCACAAACAGGTGCTAATTAGATAATGTGGTTATGGTTAAAAGCACCTCAGCAGGAAGTATCAGCTTCCTTTGCTTAGTTTCTCACTTCTGGCTTACCTGCTGAACTGGAGCTGTCTGACAAAAGGAGTGGCTTCACATTACCCTGAAGAGTTGCCTTTATTGAGAAGTTGGAAAAGTTGCAAAGCTCAGCCTTCAAGATCTGGCTATTCACTTTGTAATCCCCAAGTACACACTAAGTGGTTTAATCTAAGTAAAGGAGGACCCGCTGTCAGAGTGGCACTCCAGCTACCTGAATCCAGACTGCAAGAAAAGTGGGAGGGCAACGACAGTGATGTGGCGGAGGCCTCCTTACACTGGATTACAAATGCAAGGGGCAGAGAAGCCTTACTGCTACAAAAAGCACCGCAACTTACAGTAGCCTTTGACAAGCCTGAATTCAAACCTACAGATGACTGGTTAATCTGATGGAAACATTGTCATAACATGGGCTATAAAAAATCTGTGGCGAGAAACAGAATGTCAGTTCTGATGTAGCAACATCCTGGTTCTGTGATGTGCTGCCCAGTGTTTTAGAAGGTTATGCTACCTTGACATTTTTAATATGGATGAATCCAGATTTTTCTTCTAATGTATCAGCTATTGGACACTGCTTTAAAGCTGGCAATAATCCTGTCAGACTAAAGAAAACTAAAGAGCGCATTTCAGTGCTCCTGACATGCAACATATCTGCAACTGAAAAAAAGAAATCCTTGCCATTGGCAAATCTACCCAGCCTAGATGTTTCCATGGCATTAGAAATCTTTCTATGGTGTATAGAACAAATCAAATAGCCTGGATGACTGGTGATATATTCAGTCAGTGGCTACGTGACTGGAACAGAAATGTACAGTCCTGCAAGATTGCCCTGATCCCAAACAATTTTATTGGCCATCCTCCATCAGTGGTCTCCAGAACATAAAACTAATACTTTTGCCCCCCAACGCAGCCTGCATAGCGCAGCTGTTGGATCAAGGGGTAATTAATAGCTTTATGAGGCACTGTGCTTGGTCAGCCCATCAGCGCAGTGGCAGTGCTACTGATGGAGATGCTGGTGACCTTAGTTTGGAAGCAAGCTCAGGACATCACAGGGCTATCCAGAGGGGAGGAGGATCGAGCATCGTGGACTGCTCTCCCCCTCCAGAGGGTGAGTTTTTTTTTTTCACAGAGCCTGGGATCTGCTTGGGTCCTAGAGGCAGCTGGAGGAATGGCACTTGGACTACCCAGAAGGCTGGAGGAGGTGGGGCAGATGCCAACATTTGGCACACAGGACCATGCAGAACACATGATGGCATCATTGCAACTTGCACCACTCTGGGTACTAAGAGGAAAAATACCCACTAGTGGCAATATGGCGCCTTGACACTTTCAGGCCACATACCCCACTAGCTGGCTCCCCAGTCCAGATTACTGTATCTGGTTCCTGACAGGATTTGGGGAACCCCATTGACCCTACTGGGGGGCAAGCTCTGGAAGTACTGGCTGGTAGGTAAGTCCCTGTGGACAGCAAGGTGACAGGGTTGGGGTAACCGGGCAGAGTGGGGGCCATCCAGTAAGGAAGTGAGAAAAACAGAGGCACTATGCTAGGCATATGAGGGCAAGAGTGCTAGAACTGCTTGACTCAAAACAAGATCTTACAGCGGCCACCTGTATCAAAAAGATAAACCTTCTTGACACGGTCTGCTTGATGAGTTACGTGCAGCAATGTGTAACAATGGACACCATTGTTAGGTGCTTTACAAAAGGGGGATTTGCACCTGAGGCAGAGTCAGTGAGTCGAGGCCCAGAAGAATCAGCCCCACCCCCTTGTCTGACCCTGGAAGAATTCAGTGACCTCTACAGTCTGGTCAACACTGAAGAACCACCGCAGGAGGCTGACTTCACAGAAGCTCTGCAAGGCATCAAGTCTGAGGCAGAAGAACCAGAGGATTCTGGTTCTTCCTGGCCAATCTCTCTACTACCCACTCTGTCTAAATTACTTGAAAAAATTGTTAACATCCAAATCAGGGAGCACTTGGACTCACAGAATCTGCTAAATGCCTCTCAATTGAGTTTTAGAGCTAAGCACAGCATGGTTTCGGCCCTAACCAAAGTTACGACAGATTGGTAGACAGCCTTAGACTCCAAGAAGCATGTGTTTGCTCTCTTCCCCGACCTCAGCAAGCTGTTGCTAGCCTTGCTTGTAGAGCAGAAAGCAGCTAACTAAAAGAAGCTACATTTTCTTGTTAATTTAAAACATATCTCAGCAGGAGTCAGTGTCAGTTAAGATTAAGTAGAGAGATAACTTTATTAGAAGTAGAAGGGGTCTTATTTAGGGTTAAAAGAAAGAAAAGAAAAGAAAGAAAGGCAGTGTGTGTTCTGTGCAGGGAAAGGTACTGTATCAGGTGACTTTGCTAAACCAGTAGGAGGAAAGAGAGCTTACCTGGGGGTGTGGTTTAGACACTAGAAAAACAGGTGAGTCAAATTACAACTTCCTGTTGCTAGCCTTGCTTGTAGAGCAGAAAGCAGCTAACTAAAAGAAGCTACATTTTCTTGTTAATTTAAAACTTATATCTCAGCAGGAGTCAGTGTCAGTTAAGATTAAGTAGACAGATAACTTTATTAGAAGTAGAAGGGGTCTTATTTAGGTTAAAAAAGAAAGAAAAGAAAAGAAAGAAAGGCAGTGTGTGTTCTGTGCAGGGAAAGGTACTGTATCAGGTGACTTTGCTAAACCAGTAGAAGGAAAGATAGCTTACCTGGGGGTGTGGTTTAGACACTAGAAAAGCAGGTGAGTCAAATTACTACTTCCTGTTGCTAGCCTTGCTTGAAGAGCAGAAAGCAGCTAACTAAAAGAAGCTACATTTTCTGTTAATTTAAAACTTATATCTCAGCAGGAGTCAGTGTCAGTTAAGATTAAGTAGACAGATAACTTTATTAGAAGTAGAAGGGGTCTTATTTAGGGTTAAAAAAAGAAAGAAAAGAAAGAAAGGCAGTGTGTGTTCTGTGCAGGGAAAGGTACTGTATCAGGTGACCTTGCTAAACCAGTAGGAGGAAAGAGAGCTTACCTGGGGTGTGGTTTAGACACTAGAAAAACAGGTGAGTCAAATTACAACTTCCTGTTGCTAGCCTTGCTTGTAGAGCAGAAAGCAGCTAACTAAAAGAAGCTACATTTTCTTGTTAATTTAAAACTTATATCTCAGCAGGAGTCAGTGTCAGTTAAGATTAAGTAGACAGATAACTTTATTAGAAGTAGAAGGGGTCTTATTTAGGGTTAAAAAAGAAAGAAAGAAAAGAAAGAAAGGCAGTGTGTGATCTGTGCAAGGAAAGGTACTGTATCAGGTGACTTTGCTAAACCAGTAGGAGGAAAGAGAGCTTACCTGGGGGTGTGGTTTAGACACTAGAAAAGCAGGTGAGTCAAATTACAACTTCCTGTTGCTAGCCCTTTTTCTTACTAATTGCCCTCCATCCCACTGCTCCACCCTCCCAAAGCCAGTTCTACTTTTATAGCCACTGGATATGACTGTCAACAGGAACTTCCTGTTTGGCAGTAGAAAGGAAAGAATCATAGAGAAACATTGGTTTTGTCAACCCTAAAGTAAAAAAAAGTAGCTCACTCTCCCCCGCAGCTGCTGGTGGTCTGATACTGAGCAAGGAAGAAGGAGGAGGAGGCTACTGAAGAAGATAGGAAGTTGCTGTCCCAGAACAGGAAGGGTCAGAGTTGTAAGGAGAGGAGAGAGTAAGCATCCAGAGAAACAGTAGAGAGGACACAAAATAAGACATGATAGGAGTGGTGCAGTGCAATGGCTGTGGGTGGCAGTGTTCGGGAGACATTCTGAGGCTGCTATGCTGCCCTATTTGCAGGCACCTCTCTGGTCTGAGAGAGGAGGTTTCTGCTCCAGGCTGACCTGGCAAGGATTCTGAAACCTCCTCCCCACCCAGGGACCACCAGGGCCAATGCCACTACCTCAGAGGTTGCCAAGAAAGAGGAGAGGCTGGACCAGGGTGGGCTCAAGGAGGAGAGGGTGGTGGAACAGAGTTGCATCCTCCAGCTGTACCTCCACAATTCATTCGCTCTTCTGGTGGATAGTGGTTCCTATGGAGGCACCTGCAGTGGAGACCAAGGAGGATGCTGGGAACCTTCACAAAGGAGACCCACAGGAGGGTGGGCATGGGACCCCACAGGGGAAGGAAACAACTCCTGGTGGGGGACTCAATCATTAGGGGGTAGAAATGGGGAGGAAGGGAGAGGGAGGTAAGGTGCCTCCTGGCACCACAGCTTGGAGGGGCAGGAAGTGAATCCTCAGGATCGTGGGAGGAGCTGCACGAGGGAGGGAGCTGGATGTCATTGTCCACCTAGGGACAAATGACTAGGAATGGGATCAGAGCAGTGCAAGAGGAGTTTATAGAGTTGGGAAGGGGCCTTAGACAAGTAGTGCATACGGTAACCTTCTCGGAGGTGCTGCCTGTCTATGGCAAGGGAGATGCTAGGGCACTTCTCACCAGGGAATTCAATGAGTGGTTGAAAAACTGGTGTGGAGCTCAGGGTTTTGGCTTCATTGGGGAATGGGGAGCCACCTGGAGGGATGCAGACCTATACTGGTGCGATGGTCTGCATCTGTCCGGGGGAACCAGGATCCTAGGTGAGAGGTTTAAATGCTTCATTGGCAAGCATTTAAACTAGCCAAGGGGGGAGGCACTGAAAAGGAGCAGGGAAATCCGAGCCTCCCCCCACAAAACATGGTGATTAGTGAGGTAAACACCAAGGTACAGAAGTTATTAGGGAGCAGAACAGATTTAAATGTAAAAAGGCAAAGGCGTAAGGACAGAAATGGGGCTAAAAGGGGTAAGGCTATCAAAAAGTGAAGGGTGATGAGTACCAATGCCTGTAGTCTGTGTAACAAGCTCCCTGAACTAGTGGCCTTGATGGAAGAGGGTTGCCTGGATATTGTGGCAGTCACAGAAACATGGTACACAGAGAACCATGATTGGGATGTCAACATACCAATATACACAATCTACAGGAGGGACAGGGAGGGTAAAAGAGGAGGAGGGGTAGCTCTCTATGTAAAGGAAGGGATCAAAGCAACAGAACTAAAGAGTAAACAGGGAGCAGATGAGGCACTTTGGGTCACCCTGGAGACAGGAAATGGCACCACAATCCGTATGGGGGTTGTATACAGACCCCCATCTCAGGGGGAGGGAAGGACAAGGAAATGATAGAAGGCTTTCTTAGAATGGCAGAAAAATTGGAGATATTGTTGATGGGGGACCTGAATATGCCAGATGTTAACTGGAGCACCTTTGCTGCAGGCACATCCAAGAGCAGGGTCATTCTTGATGCCCCACAGGGGCATGCCTCAGACAGCTAGTATTGGAACCCACCTGGGAGGAGCAATCTTAGACCTGGTACTCTCAAATGGGATGGAGAAAGAATTCAGATTTAGAAGTGGTAAGCCATCTGGGAACAAGCGACCCCCAAACAGTGTGGTTCACGATAAACACAGCCATACAATCAAGCCATACAAAAGCAACAGTACTGGACTTTAGGAGGACCGACTTTGGGAAAATGAGAGAGTGCCTCAGAAAAGCACTAGCAAGCAGGCAAGAAGGAGGGGTGGAGGAACAATGGGGAGTGATCAAAACAGCCATCACAGAGGCAACACGCCTTTGTGTAAAGCAAATCAATAAAACACAACGAAGGAAAAAAACGCTATGGTTCTCAAAAGAGGTGTCAGGGAAGGTTAAGGAGAAAAGGACAGCATTCAGGAAATATAAGGAAACACAGAAGGAGCAGGACAGAGAACTTTATCAGTTAAAGCAGAAAGAGGCTGGGAAGGCAGGCAGAATAGCAAAGGCCCAAACCGAGGAAAGGATAGCCAATTCTGTTAAGAAGGGGATAAGACCTTTATAGGTACATTAGGAGGAAGAAAGACCAAAGAAGGGATACTGAAGCTTAATAAAGGGAGGGAATGTGGGTAGAGGTGACAGTGAAAAGCAGGATACTGAATGAATATTTCTGCCAGTATTCACAAAGGAAGAGGAGGGGAGTTACCTAAACCAAACAAGAGAAACACTCCAAGGACGGGGGTCGATACCAGTCCATTTACAGAAGAAAGGGTTCTGAAAGAACTGATAAAATTGAAGGTGGACAAAGCAATGGGGCCTGATGGAATTCACCCAAGAATTCTAAAAGAACTAAGGGTAGAACTAGTGACACCGCTGACTACTCTATTTAACAAATCATGGGAGGATGGGGTGATACCCAAGGACTGGAGGAGGGCAGATGTGATTCCTCTTCACAAAACTGGGAGCAGGACAGAGGCAGAAAACTACAGACCAGTTAGTTTGACCTCAGTGGTAGGGAAAATGATGGAATCATTTCTGAAGGAAAGAATTGTTGAGTACCTAGAGGCCAGTGGGGCACAGGACCCAAGGCAGCATGGATTCATGATGGGAAGGTCGTCAGATGAATCTAATAGATTTTTGACTGGGTGACCAAGTAGTAGACCAGGGAGGGGCTGTGGACATGGCCTACCTAGATTTTAGCAAGGCATTTGATACAGTCCGCACAAAAGATTAATTCACAAGATAGCCAGCCTTGGAGTGGGTCCCAAGGTGGTAGCCTGGATAAAAATTGGCTAGACAACAGGACGCAAAGGGTAGTAGTAAATGGAATACACAGTGAAGAAAGGAGGTTACTAGTGGGTACCGTAGGGTTCAGTACTGGACTGGTCCTTTTTAATGTCTTTATAAGTGACATTGCAGAGGAACTGGAAGGAAACGTATGTCTCTTTGCAGATGACACAAAGATCTGCAACAGGGTTGATTCACAAGATGGAGTGGAAAAGATGAGAAGGGACTTGACAAGGTTGGAGGAATGGTCAAATGTATGGCAGCTCAGATTCAATGCAAGAAGTGCAAGGTAATGCACATGGGAAATAAAAACCCAGGGGAAGTGTACACAATGGGGGGTGAGATGCTGACAACAGTAAAAATAGAAAGGGACCTGGGGGTAATTATATCAGATGACCTAAAGGTGGGCAAGCAATGTGAGAAGGGACTAAGGAAGACAGGGGGGATACTGGGATGCATAGGAAGAGGCATCAATAGTAGAAAACAGGAAGTTGTTATCCCTCTGTACAGACAGTTGGTGAGACCCCATCTGGAGTACTGTGTGCAGTTCTGGAGACCCCATCTCCACAAAGACATAGACAGAGTGGAAGCTGTCCAGAGGAGGGCAACTAAAATGGTGCAGGGTCTGCACCAGAAGATATATGAAGAAAGACTAAAGGAGCTTAATATGTATACCCTAGAGGAAAGGAGGGAGAGAGGGGACATGATAGAAACTTTCAAGTACCTCAAGGGAATTAACAAAGTCCAAGAGGGTAGCATCTTCCAGAAAAAGAGATGTCAAGAACAAGGGGCACAATTTGAAGATAGAGGGGATGGCTCAGAGGTAATGGAGGAGGTATTTTTCACTGAGAGGGTTTTGATGCATGGAACAGCCTCCTGAGGAGGTTGTGGAGTCAAGAACAGTGGGGGACTTCAAGAATGCATGGGACAGACATAAGGCAGTCCTAGTGGGGGGTAGGAGGAAGTAAGCTGTTGGTTAACTAGGATTTGTAGCTTATCTGTTAGGTAGGAAAATGGGCAGACTAGGTGGGCCAAGCGGTCCTTATCTGCCGTCAAATTCTATGTTTCTGTGTTTCTATTCAACACGGTGGACCACAACATTATGCTTAATGCTCTGAGTGACATCAGTCTCAACAATGCCACCATTAAATGGTCCACCTGCTACCTTACTAGCAGATATTAGCAAATCAAAGCCTCAGGTGACTTGTCTGCTCTAAAACCATTGCCACGAGGTGTGCCTCATGGTTCCATTCTGGGCCCAGTCCTTTTTACAATCTACATCAACAATCTTGATTCAAATCTATGCACAGCTAATGTTCACCTGTTTGCTGATGACACTGTCCTCTACACCATCAACCCCATTCTGGACTTGGCATTTGAAGACCTACAGCAGGATTTTATTTCGCTACAGCATAATCTAATTAAATGCAAGCTCCTACTCAATGCTAAAAAAACTAAAGCTATGATTATCTCCCCCAGGGCAGCCCCTGGCCCCTCTAGCAATCACAAGATCTTAACTCTGTTGGGCGAACCCCTTGAAACGGTGGACAACTTTAAATATCTGGGGTTCTGGCTGGACAATAAACTTGATTTCCTATTTCACCTGAATGAGGTCACCAAAAAACTAAGACAATGCTTAGGCATATTCTACTGCATCAAACACCTCCTCACCAAAGATGCCACGAAGAGGTTAGTGCAATCTACATTCATGCCACTTCTGGAGTATGCCAACTGCCTGTACAATACCTGTCCTTCCTCAGCGCTTAGTAAGCTTGACACCCTCTACCACAGGGCCTTGAGGTTCATCCTTAACCTGCCTTCTAGCACTCATCATTGTCTGCTCTACCATGAGTTGGGATGGCCCTCCCTCTCCTCAAGGAGGAAAATAAATACTCTACTCTGGCTCTACAGAGCACTGTCTGAGAGGCTTCTGGTGTACATCTTGAGCCTCTTCGAGCATGCCAAGGGTGCTTATGGTTTGCGACGCTTCTCCCTACTTTGCCTTCAGACACCAAGAATTAAAACATCCTATGGCTCGACTGCAATCACTTTCTCCTTCCCTTCTCTATGGAATACCATGCAAAACTCCTTAAAACATTATACCCTCCCCAGTCCATTCTCCTTCAAAGCAATGGTAACTGATTATCTGAAAGATACCTGTAACTGATTTAGATAACCTAACTTCTGCAACCTCCAATATGTTTTGCATTTACTGTGGCACTTAGAACGCCTTGTTCCCTAATCAGGGAGCTCCTAGTACTTGCCCATCCCTTCTCCTGCTCCTCATTCTTTCTCTCCCTCTGTCATTCTCCCTCTCTCTCTCTCTCTCTCTCTCTCCCTACTCTCTCCTCTCTCTCTATCTTTCTCCTCGGCAACGCTTCTTCCTTCTCTCCTTTCCTCCCTCTCCTCTCCCTTTCCTCTTTCTCATTCTCTTTCACACTCTTCCCCTCTCTCCCTCTCTTCCTCATTCTTCCTCCCACTCTCTCTCCCTCTCTCATTCTTCTTCCCTCTCTCTCTCCCTCCCTCTCTCCCCCACTCTCACTCTCGTCCATCCTTCTCTGGCCTAGTATATACATACATGCAAATAATTTTTTTGTGATGTCTTTGTTAACTGCAGTTATTATGATATCTGTATTTTTATGATATTTACAATCTACTCATGTACTCTTGTGATTGTCTACCTGTGTCTGTATACTTTTGATGTCCAGGACCACCTTGAAAATGAGCTTGCTCAATGGTGTCTATGCCTGGTTAAATAAAGTTGATTGATTGACTGAAGAGAACAACAGTGCAGCACTGGAGGAGATTACCATGACTACCATCTGTAATGTAATCCTCACGCTCCGACGAGCCATGGAGCAGTGGGCCACCATCCCACCCAACTGGAGCTTTCTTGCTGAGACAGAGAGAATATTGGGGAGAAATGTGCAGGAAACTAAGAGCCTGAGTGAAATAACATCCTACATAGGGCAGAACAATTAAAACAAAAAAGGGAAGTAACTTTGTATTTATTTTAAAGTACAGTATTTTAATGATTTAAAGTGCCAGTTTTAACAAAACGCCAGGGCAAAACCAAGCTAACAATCATCAGAAGAGCTGTAATCACTCAGTCACTCTAAACCTCTAATCAGTTGCTACATTATAACTTTGGTGCTTCCCTGTCAGTTTTTTTTTCATCTCGCAATAAAATGGATACTGGTTATAATGGACAAAATGTGATATATCGCATATGTCTGTTATACACAACATGTAGTGTATCACTCACACAGCCTACTATCCAACACCACAGTCTAACACATAATACTATACCCATGTGAAATAACAGTTCACCACCCAAGTTCTGCTAGCCCACTCTGCAGTATTTTAGTCAGTGGACCTCCTATGGTGAGATTCAAGGAAACATGGTGCATCCAGATTCCTGGGCAGCACAGCATTAGTGGAACCACACCATCCTGAGATAGAGGTATCATTCTGGTAACAGCAAGGTTGTACTGTGTACAGCACACTGCCAAGATATGACTGACATTACCAGGACCAGCAATAGGATGCCTACAGTCTTAACCAGCTACATACAGTGCATTCTCAACATGCCAAAAATGAATTCCATGCTGCCACTGATCTGTCTGTGGATGTTGTTGTGCTAAGACTGTGCTGTAGTCTGTAGCTGCAGGAATGGCATCAGAAGCAATGTCCACACTGAGTACCTCCTGTCTCCTGTACAGCCTATGTTAAAGCACCATGACTCATTGTGATAGGGTAAACACAACACCGGGGAACAAGGGGTTAACCCCTTGGTTGAGACTGAGGAAATGTAGAGACTGCAATAGGCAAAGAGGGGGATGCCTCCACAGGTGTGGCTAATTAGAGAGAGATTGCTAAAAGGCAGAGGGATCCAGCAAGGGAGGGAGTGAGAGTCTGGAAACTGCTGCTCTGTGAGAGAGGATCCAGGGCTGAAAACCAAAGAGAATGTTTAAGTCATAGAGAGAGAGTCTTTGGGGAAAAACAGCTGAAGCCTGCTACTGAGAACCAGACCATGCCTGGAGCAGAGGGTCCTGAGGTAAAGGACTAGTTCAGCCAGCTGGGCTAATAACAGTGAGTGGAATATACTGTTGAGAACTGCCTGCAGAGAAGGCTAAAGGGGAAACTGTTTGTTCTTCATTTAAGACTGTATTTTGAACAAACTGCTGGCCCACATAGGTGGTGCAAAGATTTCTTTGTCAAGTCAGCCTGAAAGAACTGTTTTACATTAACCTTTGTTATCTGACCAGGCTGGGGAAGTTGAACTGACTGATTATGATTTTCTGGAGTAACAACTTAAATTTGAAGCAATAAAAGTACATTTTGTTCTGTGAAATTGAAACACAGCATGTTGCCTTTCCATATACCATAAGCCAGCTTGTCACACCCATGCTACATGTTGCACACATGTCAGACCAATCAGTCATCCCTGATCAGGTTGCAGAGCTTGCAGCCATGACCACAGTTTTGATATTTCCATTATATACTGTAAGCATTGTGGGTGGACCCTGTGAACTTGGCACACACCTCTGTTATTTTTTCTGTGGCAGCACATGCCATTTGCATGTCCGTGCTGTGGAATGCCTTCCTTTTGTGGACAGGGAACAATTTATGAGGAACCCATGGCACATCCCTGCTGTTGGTGGCACTGATGCATACATACAATAGTTGTCCTGTGAAGGACATGTGCTCCTGGTTCTCCATGGTATTCCTGCTGTTACCAGTGACATCTGTGCCACTGAGGGATAGTTGCCCTTTAAGGCCCAGTGTTTTCATGGTCTGGCTCATGGTTATGCGCCATCCAGCCTGGGCAAGGGATGGATGTGTCCCTGTACTGTCTGACTCATGCATACATACTCCTGATGCATCACTAGCAAGCTGAGATGGAGAAGACCAAGGTCACTAAAATGAAGGAGCAGCAGATGGCCTACCTCCTGGTAACACTTAGGGTAATGCTTACCGGGACCAGGATGGAATCCACTGCAGGGGGGTCTGGCCTCTCCAGAAAAGAAGCATTATATTGTGCCTATTATCATTGTTTCTTGTCATCATGTTGCTCTGGCATGTGTACTGATGACACCCTTCTGCTGTCATTGCAGGATTTGGACCATACAAAAGAAATATTGATGCTACTGTGTGGGAAGGCCATGTTTGGCTGTGAAGAGGCAAGACATCAGCAACCCCATCTGTGATTATGCGAGGGGGACTGGCCACCAATATGGGAAACTGGAGTGGATGGGGAGTCACAGGATGGGACCCTGACCCAGGGGACTATGCAGAAGGGGGGGCCAGCAGGTCTGATATGGACATTTTAGAGTGGGTGCTTGGTCTGATGCCCAAACACTGAACATGGCTAAGGCAGCCTTAATGGCTTGCCCTGGGTGTGCTGCTTCTCAACAATCCTGCAAGGGGACCTGGACATCCTGGAAAGCTGGGCTCACACATGGAAATTAAATTTCAATATCACCAAGTGCAAGGTGTTACATCTTGGGCGGGGAACCCCTAAACACAGGTACACCCTGGGAAGGGAGGCGCTGGAGGCCTCAACAGGGGAAAAAGACCTAGGGGTCATGGTGGATGCATGTATGAATAACTCTGAGCAGTGCAGGAGAGTGGCTAGCAAGGCAAACGGGATGTTGGGATGCATCATAAGGGGGATCACCTCTAGGAGCAGGGAAGTGATTCTGCCACTGTACAATGGACTGGTTAGACCACACCTTGAGTACTGTGTACAGTAGTGGAGACCACACTTGAAGTGGGACATACAGCTCCTGGAGAGGGTACAGAGGAGGGCAACTAAGATGATCACGAGGACTAGGGTTTGGCGTGTGAGGACAGAGTTGAGGAGCTCTCTGTTTTCATTGTAGAGAGGAGAGACAGGGGGGGACATGATTGAGGTCTTCAAGTACTTCAAGAGAATAAATAGGGTAAACATGGAAGGGATCTTTAGACTAAAGCAGGGAGGCATTACCAGAAGGCATGGTTTGAAGTTGGAAGGTGGAAGGGTGAGGGGGGAAAAGAGGAGGAGGTTTTTCACTGAGAGGGTGGTGGACCCTTGGAATGCGTTGCCTGGCGAGTTGGTTCAGAGATCCACAGTGGAGGGCTTCAAGAAAGGGTGGGACAGACACAGAAAGCAGACATATCGGATGATGGCCTGGCCCAGGTGGGTGGGGATGGATGATAGGGGTTTCTGGGACACAAAGGGGGGGGGAGGGCCTCAGCACCCAACTAGGGATCTGAGGTTCGAGCAGACTCAACAGACCATAAGGCCTAATCTGCTGGCAATTAGTATGTTAGTAACTGGAGCACATACCCAGGGCATTGTGCTGTAACATGCCCAGTTTGTCATACAAACATGCCCTTGGTGTGCTCCATCCTGGTTGTCAGGATAAACACTCATGAGGATATGCTGCCGGTCTGTAACACAAAGTAAAAATGCACTTTTTTTGTATTACTGTTTTGTATTTGTGTGATCATTATTGGTGGTGGTGTTTGTGTTTATTGATTAGTTGGGAAAGTGGGGCATACTGTATGTGCCAGGTGTACACTAGGACAGCACATACAGCAGGCATGGGTCCTCTATACACATGTGTGTGTCCGTACTTGTACTATTAAGCAATAAGGCATGACCAGGGGTTAGAGTAACAGTCTGTTAATCACTCCCTGGGGCATAAAGTGGCACAAGACAAAACCAAGTGACATGTTGCTCCTAGGGGATGATTAAAATTACTGTTAATCTAACTCCTGAGAGTGCCTTATTGCTATTACAAAAAAATGATTCCAAAAGAAAAGTGTTAGAAGTATACCTTTTGACTATTTTCTACACTCAGAGGTAGATTTTTAATAAAATAGTTCATCCATGAACTGTCTAAGAATACTGATAAAATGGGTAGGGACAGTCTGAATCATAATTGGCTAAGACAGGATTCTACCCATGTCCTTTATTTGTACTAAACTACAGGTAAAGAAGCCCCAGTACATATGTCTTTAATGTAGTCGAATATCCTTGGGCAGCCATTTCAAAAACTTATTTTGCCGCCATTTTTTTCTGTAGGAATCGGCCACTGTTCTCGTCCATTCAGATGAAATAAAAAAACAATAAACAGAACATAGCAGAGAAACACAATAGACATGTTTACTTTAAACAAAAACATCCTTCTGATTTGTTTTTCCAACCCACGGCCATCACTGCAGTCTCTTGTGCCACCTCATTCTCACTCCTAAGCTGCAGATAGTCAGACTGGTGGGAGTTTTGCAGAACTCGCTACTTCAGATGCTAGCGAGCTGCTGACATGGCTGAAACAAAATCACAGTCTTGCCGGCGGTCCAGCATAGAGACCTAGTGGAGTGGCTCCATGTCATGCAACTGGA
The DNA here is from genome assembly GCA_016271365.2 of Neoceratodus forsteri. Lineage (NCBI taxonomy): Eukaryota > Metazoa > Chordata > Ceratodontiformes > Ceratodontidae > Neoceratodus > Neoceratodus forsteri. Next base: position 804,494,993 of record CM028137.1, read on the forward strand.
CACAGTGCCCCTAGTGACAGCTGAGCAACATGCTAGCACTTTGGCAAGCAGAAGGACTAATACTATAAAATTTAGCATTTTGATTAATAAATCAGAAATGTTTTCAACTGTATGACTTTTATAAACATATGCCCATTTTATTAGTGTAATAACACACTTTGGGGTGTGGTTAGTGTGGATAAACGCACTTCTAAGGACAGTAAGAGCACTTGGCCTATAGCCTTGTGCTCATTATGCCCTTAGGCATGCATTTAGTATAGACTAATATATGTGAAGGTGTGTGTAACAAGAATTTTACGCACACCCGAGATGATGGATGCTACATATACATCACCCCATATTTGATTTTATATAATTGCTGGGTTTCATTTTTTCACAACAACTTATAAAATAACAAGACATCTGTGTACAGCCACTGTCGGACTGGGTTTCAGACAGGTCTGCAGTTGAATGCGGCTGCTGAAAGAAAGGTGTTTCAATTTTTTACTTTTTTTTAAATGTAGTCCAGTTTAAGTATTTTTAGCCAGCAATTTTTTTTTAATGGATTTACTGCTAAGTCTGAGTGGCGGTGTAGTTGCCAGCAAGTCTTCGGCAGTAAGCCCTGGTGTCCAGCACTGAGAAAGGGAACAGCACGGCTGGTGCATGTGCAGGAGAAGGGAAACCTGGCTTGAGTTTGCCATTATAAATATTAATTTATTACGGGAAATTTATGCAGTGGGTCTCCCTATGGGAAACAATGAAATCCATTAATTATTCCGCACCCTGTCATGTGTTACTGCTTACTGGTTCAGAATCAGACTGCATCATTCCAGTCTTTCAGCACTGCTGAAGGATGGAATGATGACAGGAAGAATAAATGTATTATGGTGATCAGGCTGTATACAACAGTGCAACAGAGATTAATGTTAAGTCTCAGAGTGCTGGTTGCCAATCAGATTGCAGCAATTATGAGATTCTAAATGGCTCTGATAAGCTACAGAAGGTTCTGATAGTTATCTGAGCCTTATCAGATCTTTCAGAACCTTTTTGTCTAAAGTACAAAAGCTATTTAAACCATCACTGGCCACCCTTAAACTATTGTCAGTGAAGGGAAAGAAATCTAAAAACAACTGGGAATAGTACTACTCTACCTCCAGCCTCCTTTTTGGGTTTTTCTACCACTACCACCAGCCTTCATACTACATAAAGACCTGCTGCGGGAGTATACAAAGCTCAAAAGTCAATGTTTTAAAAATTATCAGAACCATTCCTTTAGTTGGCCCCTGTTAATGGAATTCGTTATTGCTCCATCTTAGGAGTCCTTCCTCGATGTAGACATTTAAGAAGGTGCTAAAACTGTATTTATTTGCACAAGCATATGGCACAGTTTTATTTGCACAGCCTTCTGATATTTTACTGTGCATTGTGGTGTTTAATATCTGTATCTATTTTACTGTTTTATAGTGATGCGCTCTGAGCCCTTGGGGTAGGGTACTATAAAACTAAAATTGCCTTGCCTTGCCTAATCAAAACATCTTAAAAGTTCTGATAAGGTTCTTTTACAGAAAATGGCATGGGTTCTGGGTGGTTCTGAACTTATCCAAACTGGTTCTGATATTCCTAGTTTGTGTACAGAACTCTATGGATTAGTTGTTGACCCATCAGAACAGTACTCGGAGTTCTGAGTACAAACCATGACACAATCACAACTCCAAATTACTGGTTCCATGAAAAGAACTGTATTGAATGTTGTCAATAATAAGGAAAACAACAGAAAATACAGTTGTTCACATCCACTCTTTTTTGGTATGGTTACATGTGGATCATTTGGGGATATGAATGCTCTTTCTGAAAATACAAATGTTGCAAAGAGTTGAAAATGAAGTCACTTCCTTGTCCTCCACAAAATGATTCTAGTGACAGTGCAGTCTAGTTTGAGTACTTGTGAAACAAGAGGACAACTTTTAGTGACAGAAGACTCAGTTAAAAACTCTGCCAGCAATTGTATCTAAGCACAGCACGGTTTTGGCCCTTACCAAAGTTACAACGCCTCACCTGTAGAATTTTCTCTTTGTGTTCAGTGGAATTCTGCAATTCACCCTTAAAAATCCTGCAGAATGTGTAATTGTGCTGACGTCAAATGGCAAAACTGACTGATTCTGTACAGAATAATGCATTCTGCGGATTCCTAATGCTTCACTGAACTCTAAAGAAACTGATTTTTAATTTTGCCCTTCTCTGTTTTGAATCACACAACAGTCAAAAATTTCGAAAGAAGGCATGAAGCACATGGATGTCAGCAAACACTGTCGAAGTCATTCAACTTTCCTGTGCTTTATCCTTACCAGATGCATGACTGAGTAGAAACAAGCATTTGTTAATGCCAAATGTTTGCTTGCTGGCTTTGGCATTGGTAGTGTAGGAGTTACAGAGCTACATAATAGGAATGGCAGTGAAGCATTGAACTAAAGCCAACCCCACCACCACCCTGCAGAGACTGACAGGCATTGGGGTGTGCCTTTGAGTCATCAGGCATAACAGCCACACCATTTCACCACACCCTTCCCTGCAGACACCGACAAGTGTCACGGTGTGCCTTGGGGTCTTTGGCCCTTATGCACACCCCATTCCATCAGGAAATATGGTGAGATGGGTGCGGTATAGGAGAATGGGGTGAACTTTGGGGCTGAAGAGTCCAAGGCACACCTCAATGCCTCTCACTGGCTGCAGGGTGTGGAATGGTATGAGCATTACAGGCGAGAATCCCAAGTCACACCCCTGATGCCTGTCATTCTCTACAGGGTGAGGCGTTATGGTCGGAAAACCTAACGCCTCAAGCATTCGTTGGTATTTTCACTCCAAATTTTCCACATGTTTTTTGTGACACCCATCTCATGAACAGTGGCAATATCAGTTTGTTAGCCGAAAGCTGCTTTTGCACAGAGACTACGGCATTTAGCATCACAGGTGCAGAAACACATTCTGAACAGGATGTGAAAAATGACAGCTGTACTGTTCATGGGGAGATGTAAAAAATGGCAATGTTGAAAATCTGCAGTGAAAATATTAAAAAAAACTGATGAAGTCATGAGTGTGCTTAGAAACTGTGCAATGCACACCCATAATGTAATTAGTTTGGGGATCTTTTACAGCAGATTGTCAACACAGGCATTTTGGGACCTCCGATCATGAACAGTGTCACTTTGATTTTCTTTATCTGTCCCAAACAATGATTTCCCACAGTGACTACTCATTTATGCGCTGAAAGTGTGAAAACATATTTCGGCCATGTTGTGAAAAATGACAGCTGTACTGTTAATAAGGAAGTGTAGAAAAATGCCACTGGTGAAAATCTGGACTGAAAATATTACAAATTCATGAACTTACGAGGGTGCGTGGAAACTGCCCAATGCTCACTCATAACACAGTCATTGTATGGACTTTTGTCACCAAATTTTCAACATAGCTATTTTAAGACCTCTGCTCATTAACAGTGTCACTGTGATTTTCTAAATCTGTCCCAAACATTGCTTTCACACACCGACTGCACCATTGTGCACTACATGTGTGGAAACACATTTTAGGTGAGATGTGAAAAATGGCAGCTGTACTGCTCATAAGGAAGTGTAATAAAATGGTAATGTTGAAAATCTGGCGTGCAAATATTAAAATTCACAAACTTACAAGCGTGCGTAGGAACTGCACAACGTGCACTCCTAAAACAGTCATTTTTGGGAATTTTTTCACCAAATTTTCAACATAGCCATTTTAAGACCTCTGCTCATGAACAGTGTCACTGTGATTTTCTTAATGTGTCCCATACATTGATTTAGCACACCAACTGCGCCATTGTGCGCTACATGATCGGAAACACATTTTGGGCAAGATGTGAAAAATGACAGCTATACTGCTCATAATGAGGTGTGGTAAAATGGCAATGTTGAAAATCTGGAGTGCAAATATTAAAAATTTGCTAACTTACGAGTGTGCATAGGAACTGCGCAATGCATGCTTGTAAAACAGTAATTTTTAGAAATTCTTTCACCAAATTTGCAACATAGGCTTTTTGAGAGACCACCTTATGAACACTGGCACTGTCGTATCATTAATCGGTCCCGAAAGGTGATTTCACACAGTGACTGTGAAATCACCCTTTGAGCCCAATTAATGCCATGACAGTTTTGGAATTCATGAGGAGGGGTCCCAAAAACCCCATGTTGAAAATTTGGTGCCAAAATTCCAAAAAATGCCTGAGATATGCATTAAAGTTGAAAAAAACGTATTTATTGCATTATACAGCTTACTGGCATTTCCTCAGTTCGCGGTCAGCTTTGAAGAGTGCAGACATGCTCCCGGTCCACTGAAGATCATCTCATTGGCCTCCGGTGGTAAGTATGGGGTGGGGTGTGGGGAGGTAGGATGCACAGAGGGTGGGCACGGGTGGGCAGGGAGACCACCGAGGAACTTTTTTGTTTACAGGTTGTTTTTTTTGGAAGACAACGCGGAATGTTTGCCACACTGGGGTGGGCTCCCAGCATGGCAGCTGGAAGGCTATTTGGGGGGGCCTGGAGCCGACAGGGGATTGGGTGCCCCCTCTTCGGCCATAACAATTTTTGCCACACTGGGGTGGGCTCCCAGCGTGGCACCTGGAAAGCTTTTTTGGGGGGAGCGCAGAGCCGACAGGGGATTGGGTGCCCCCATCGGCCATACAGTGTGTGCGTAGGGGGGGAAGTGCATGAGCATGCAATATGCGTGCATGTGGAGGTGGGAGCGCTGCTCACTGTAATGTAGCTCTCCCTTTCAACTGCACTGCATTTTCAACTGCTGTCATAGACAGCTGCAGCGTTCATTGGAGAACTACGGTTGCGCCTGCAAACACACTGACTGAATTGGAAGATGGGTGCCACACCTCTGAAAACTCGGATGATGGTACTATGTTTCTTGCACATGCGTGCAAGCAAACATAAAAAAGACACAAGGTGAAGAGTGTTAATTCAGGCACTAGCGCTGCTGCCAATTATAGACTGAGGGACTGCTCTTGATTAATCGGAGTGTTCCTTTTCTCTGTGCATGAAACACTCTTATTCTGTCAAGGGTGTCTCACGTACAGCTGCCCTGGAAACAAGTATGTTCGGCTAAGCTTTTTTTAAATATTCAATATATTAGTGGTCAAGCTAGGTCAATGGCATACTAATACAGTCAATAAGACAGTCTGTCTCACTTACATTCTTTGAGTATCAGAACCATGAACCTAATACCCTTCAACAGATAATTGTCCTGCATACATTGAATTTGGTCCCATACTATTTTAGTGCACTTTTTTGTGTGTTCATGACTGTGATAAAGCTGGGCCCTACTGAAAATATGTTGCTTCTCAGTGGTATTATCCAGGGTAAAGAAACTGCAATAGTTGTAACCTTTTTTTTTTTTTGAATAAAAGTTAAAGTTTGGAAGGTTCTCTCATTTGATAATACAACAGCAATTAGGGTGTTTCCCATGTTTGCTTATGGTGATAGTTTTTTATACCTCATTAGAATTGTGTCATACTACATCACACGGGAGTGCCAGTGAGTTAATTGCAAGCAAAAGGATTCAGCATAGCCAAACAAACAATAATGAGGAGTTCAATTTTCCCTATTCGAGGAGCAAAATCTTGAATATGTGACATAACAAGGTTAACCATATTGTGCCCTTGTGCTCAGCAAAGTCCTATGTACATAGTCTAAACTGATAAGTGAGTGTCTCCATTAAATTAATGACATTTACTTTGCTAATCTAACCGCTCGGTTGCTGGGGGTCTGGTATTACCCACTATTTAGTGATTAACTTCCTTGCAAACACATGGGGACCATTAAAAGGAAATCTATATTGTTGTTTGACCATTGGCCAAGTTTTTCAACAGACAGCATCCAGGATCTAAAGAAACATTTGTAGTAAAAATATCATCAGCAGTGTCACTGATGGTTGGACAGCAGTCACCGGGTAGAAGTGTTGCTTGCAGTACTAATGACTCAGGTTTTGTGCCCCTATGCTCAAAAGGCAGGTATTTTGCAAAACTGCTTATTTTGATGAATTTGATAAGATCCAGAGTCATCTTGAAATTGTTTAAGAACACCAGACTGATTATGTATGAACAAGGTTGTCATTTATTTCAATCAATCAATCATTTTTATTTTACCAGGAATAGCATTATTGAGCAAGCTCATTTTCAAGGTGGTCCTGGATGGACACATACAGAAAAACATTTCATACATACATTAGTACACTAGAAATAACATTGCACAATACATTCAGGAAAGGTCTTAAATAATGCAACATAGGGTACAGAGCAATTAAGATCTGTATAGGCAGATTTCATGTAACAACTGCTTGATAATAAAATACAATACATTGAGAGCCGCAATCAAATAGTTTCAAAGGTACAAGTGCTAGACAGGTGGTGGAGCACAAACCAGGTGTCTCAATGAGAGCTGTGGAGAGCTGTAGAGGGTACAGGGTGGTCCCCTTCACAAACTTTAGGGAGGCCTACTGTTTTGACATTTGCTGATCTGGCCTGGTTCTCTAGTGACTCCAATCTGGCCCTTAAGTGCTGATTCTCCCTAGTAATGAGGACAATTACACTAGTCGATGCATCAGCCTGTTTGCGGATGTCTCTCATATCCCCTTTAACACCATCCACAGTGTTTTCCAGTATGAGCACTCAACCATTAAAATCATCAACTTTTTGGTTCAGTGTAGTTACCGATGATATTAGTGTCTGCAGCTTGTGCCCTAGAGACACCATAGTTTCTCCCAGAGCAGATCCAGCCTCGGCCGGTATAGCTGTCTCAGGCCTCGCGTTCCCCCCAGTGCTTTTGTTTTTCTCCGCTCCTCCAGCTGCTTTTTCCCCCTTCTAGGATTCCCCATGGTGACTAAATCACAGTCACTGAGTTCACTGGTATAGAAATAAATCAGTTTCCAGAACCAGAACGGGAGGATTGAGGGAGATTGTTACTTTAGTTTGTAGAGCTGTTGAAATCTGCTGCTAGCTGCTCGGGCTGCACAGCGCCCCCAATCAGTATGGGCAAAATTGATATGGACCGGTAATTTTTAAGGTCACAGGGATCGCCTGACTTAAAGAGGGGGGTTATATGTGCTATTTTCTAAGAGGAGGGAAGTACCCCATGTGTAAGTGACAAATGAAATATGTGTGTGATGGCACTGTAAGGTAGGGGTGGCCCAATTTGAGAAAAAGAGGTTCAAACTGATTAGCACCAGCACTTTTTTTATATCTAGGGAGATTTAAAGGTCTTCTACATGTTTAAATGAGATAGGGTTGAAGCTAAACTCCGAATGTGGCTGGGTACTTGAAGGGATGATTGGTGGGGGGGCTGCAAGAGAAGGTGGTTCATACCTCTCAACCTCCTGCCTCACAAATCAGGGACAAGGCTTAAAAAATTAGGGACAAAGGACCAAAATCAGGAACACATCTTCAAAATTAGAGATATCCACCCAGAAAGCTGAAAGAATATAGGGCTTAGTGCAAAATGCATTTTCTAAGGAAGAAAAAGTCTGTAACTTTAATGCTTGACATTATTTTGTGCTTACAGTTTCCACTGTTTAGTCACGGAAATACAAATTTTAGGAGGGACAGAGTAAAATTTTGTGGCAGAATCAGGGACATCCCTGAAAATCAGGGACAATTAAGAGGTATGAGGTGGTTAGCTGGGGACATATCCAAAGCAAGTCCTGCAGTGGTGAAGTGGTTATTAAGTTGCTCTAAAATGTGGTGTTTATTTGTAAGTGTCTCCATGAGAAACAATCTTAGTGGGCAGATAGGGTGTTATGCTATACCCTTCGATCTTGCTTAAGATTTGCTAACATTTTGTGGCATTGTTTTTAGACGAGTCTAATGCCATATGGAAATATTCTGTTTTAGCGGACCTGATGAGTTTGGCACAATAATTCCTTGCTACCCTGAATGCTATCCAATCAGGCTCAAACTTGGATTTCTGAGCCTTCTTCCACAATGCATCTCTGGCCTGCAATTATATTTTTATGTTTGCTTGCACGCATGTGCAAGAAACATAGTGCCATCATCCGAGTTTTCGGAGGTGTGGCAGCCCTCTTCCAACTCAGGCAGTGTGTTTGCAGACGCGGCCGCAGTTCTCCAATGCCTGCTGGAGCTGTCTATGACAGCTCCAAAATGCAGTGGCGTACAGTTGAAAGGGGGAGCTATGCTTCAGTGAGCAGCGATAAGATATCTCCTGCTCCTGCGCGCTCCCCCTACACACACACACACATACACACACACACACACAAACAGGCACGCATACTGCGTGCTCTCCCCCCCCCACGCACACACTATGTAGCCGCAGAGGTGCCCAATCCTCCGTCGGCTGTGCTGCACCCCCACCAAAACAGAGTTCCTTATGCCATGTTGGGTGCCCACCCCAGCGTGGCTACATGGTATAGCCAACTGGGGTGCCCAACTCGCCGGCTCCACTGGTCCCCCCACAGAGTACAGGGTGCCACGCTGGGAGCCCACCCCAGTGTGGCAATATATGCTATCACCGACGGGGATGCCCAATCCCCCGTCGGCTCCACGCCCCCCCACCAGCCGACCTTGTGCCATGCTGGGAGCCCACCCCAGCGTGGCAAATGGCCCGCGTCATCCTCATTTAAAAAAAAAAAACCTGAAAAGCAAAAATGGGCCCTCGCTGTGTCTGCCCCCACCAGCGCCCACCCACTGTGCACCCCGCCTCCCCACACCCCCCTCACCCCATACTCACCTCCGGACTCCGGCGCGACGATCTTCGGTGGACCGGGAACACGTCTGCACTCTTCAAAGCCGACCGCGAACTGAAGAAATGCCGGTAAGCTGTATAATGGGATAGATAGGGTTTTTTCAGCTTTGCAGCATATCTCAAGCATTTTTTGGAATTTTTGCACCAAATTTTCAACATGGGGTTTTTGAGACCCCTTCTCATGAATGCTCTCACTGTCATGGCATTAATCGGCCCCGAAGGGTGATTTCGCAGTCACTGCGCGAAATCACCTTTCGGTACCGAGTAATGAAATGACACTGCCACTGTTCATAAGGTGGGCTCACAAGAAGCCTATTTTGAAAATTTGGCAGAAACATTCTTAAAAATGACTGTTTTACGAGCGTGTGTTGCGCAGTTCCTACGCACCCTCGTAAGTTTGCGAATTTTCAATATTTTCACGCCAGATTTTCAACATTGCCATTTTATTACACTTCCTTATGAACAGTACAGCTGCCATTTTTCACATGTCGCCAAAATGTGTTTCCGCACATGTAGCGCACAATGGTGCAGTCGGTGTGCGAAAACAGTGTTTGGGACAGATTAAGAAAATCACAGTTACACTCTTCATGAGCAGAGGTCTTAAAATGGCTATGTTGAAAATTTGGTGACAAAAGTCCATAAAATGTCTGTGCTACGAGTGAGCATTGCGCAGTTTCCACGCACCCTCGTAAGTTCATGACTTTGTAGTATTTTCAGTACAGATTTTCACCAGTGGCATTTTTCCACACTTCCTTATGAATAGTACAGCTGTCATTTTTCACAACATGGCCGAAATGTGTTTTCACACTTTCAGCGCAGAGATGCGTGGTCGCTGTGGGAAATCATTGTTCGGGACAGATAAAGAAAATCACAGTGACACTGTTCATGATTGGAGGTCCCAAAATGCCTGTGTTGACAATCTGCTGTAAAAAATCCCCAAACTAATTACATTACAGGTGTGCGTTGCACAGTTTCTATGCACGCTCGTGACTTCACCAGTTTTTTTAATATTTTTACTGCAGATTTGCAACATTGCCATTTTTTACACCTCCCCATGAACAGTACAGCTGTCATTTTTCACATCCTGTTCGAATGTGTTTTGCACCTGTAAAGCAATACCGTAGGCCGCTGTGCATAAGCAGCTTTCGCTAACAAACTGATATTGCCACAGTTCATGAGGTGGGGTCACAAAAACCATGTTGAAAATTTGGAGTGAAAATACCAACGAATGCCTGAGGTGTTAGGGTTTCCAACCATAACGCCCCACCCTGTAGAGAATGACAGGCATCAGTGGTGTGACTTGGGATTCTCGCCTGTAATGCTCATACCATTCCACACCCTGCAGCCAGTGAGAGGCATCAAGGTATGCCTTGGGCTCTTCGGCCCCAAAGTTCACCTCATTCTCCTATACCATACCCATCTCACCATATTTCCTGATGGAATGGGGTGCGCATAAGGGCCAAAGACCCCAAGACACACCGTGACACTTGTCAGTGTCTGCAGGGTAGGGTGTGGTGAAATGGTGTGGCCATTATGCCTGACGACCCAAAGGCACACCCCAATGCCTGTCACTCTCTGCAGGGTGCTGGTGGGGTTGGCTTCAGTTCAATACTTCTCTGCCATTTCTATTATGCAGCTCTGTAACTTCTACACTACCAATGCCAATGCCAGCAAGCAAACATTCGGCATTGACAAATGCTTGTTAGATCTCTGGTAAACCTGGGGCGTGTCTTTGTCCTTGTTCACAATTTTACTAGAGAGGAATATTTGTTCACCACATTCAGGATCTTTTTATGGAAGACAGTATAGGCTTCACTGACTGTGGGGGCCAGGTAGAATTCTTGCCATCTTAAAGAGCTAGTGGAGCCAAAACAGGCAGATGTTAAAATAATCCAAATTTTAAGTAATAATCAGTTGTAACTTTTTATTTCTAAAGTATTTTTGGTTTTTCCTTTTGCTCATCAGAAAGTCTTCTATGTGATAATGTTGTGCTGGATGTGTGGAACAGCTCTTAGCCTGGCAGCTGTCCTATCTAACTCAATTGCCCCCACACTACATCGTCAGTATTATGATCTCACTGACAGTGACATCACAGGTAAATGACCTGGCAGTCACTCACCCACTTGCTGTTCCTAAGTAGCAGTGATGTCATAATGCTGATGTTGTAGTGTGGGGCAGTAGAACAAGATATGTCAGCTGCCAGGCTAAGAGCTGTTCCACACATCACACCTACTAACATCAGGTAAACAATCTCCTAATTAAACAAAGGGAAAAGAAAAAGTTTCTGAGCTATAAAAGGTAATGTTGGCTGCTTTTAAAATGTAATACTAGTATTAGGCAGTACACTAGCTCTTTAAGAGGCTCAACTCGGTCAGAAAGTCAGTACAGTTGAAAAAAGCTGGTGGCAGATACATGTTTTGGAGGGGCCCTCGTGCATGCAATGACCCTGTGGGCACTGATATCCTTATGAAACACCCTGGTATGAATGATTTTGTAAGGTTTGTTTACAAGGATCAAATCGAGGAGGCTGCTGTTTGCTGGGTTTTTGGTGTTTGGGTGAGTGTGTTCAAGGATGAGCTGCATGAGGCCAGCTGTGTCACAGAGGTCTTTTATAGATTAAGAGCTTGGGCAAAATCAATAGAGATTAAAATCACCGAAGATGACAGTTTCTATGGTATATGCCTCCATATGGGTACAAAGATGGGGTAACAGTTCAAGCCCCCCTGCAGGGAGTCCATAACACCCTAAAATGAGTAATGACTCAGTTGGGACTGTGCTTGAGTCAATTATAGCAGCTGTAAATTTATCTCAAATATGTCTCAAACAGACTTCTAGGAAAACATAAAGTGAACTTACAAGCTGAAATGGGCAGACTGGATGGGCCATTGGCTCTTATCTGCCGACAGTGTCTCTGTATCTATGCATCTATGTATCAAGGACATATGTTGCAACTCCCACATCTGGTTGGGCAGTCTGTCCTGAAGATGTTATAGGAAGGGATATTTATGTCTTGGTTTCACGTGGAACTTCTTAATCAGGTTTCTGATAATGCTAAAACATCTGGCCTTGTATGGCAGACCCAAGCCTGTAATAAATCTAACTTTTTGAGTAGGCTACACACATTGGGCCCTATGCACTATCCCTCAGAGTTGTTATGCATGTGTATCTGGCATGTGTAGCCACTCCACACCCAATGCGCAACGCAGGACCAATGCACTTGATCCTCCCGGTCCATGGACCGCACCAAACCGGGGGCGGACTGGGGGCGTGCCAGCACTACGTGTCATGCACAAAGGAGCGCATAGTGCTGGCCATGGGTGTGCAGAGGGGGCACAGGATACACCAGGGAGAACCCTGCTGTAAGCCCCCTACATGCCCCATGCACACATTAGGTCCCCGGCCAGACAGGGCAGAGAGGCAACTCACCGGGACCACCAGTGCCACCTGGCACAGCACACACTGGTGTGTGGCCACTACCAGGTGCCCCACCCACCCAATACACTCCAACACAGGGGCACCAGCCCACAGATGCTACCTCCCCACCCCCGAATGGCACCGCCAGCCCACCCCCATCACGGGCCCCTCTGGGCATATGGTGAGGTACAGTGCCTCCTGGCACTGCCAACAGCCCCCCCAACCCTGTCCAAGTGCACTGCTTCATGCATTGCTGAAGGACCGGTGGCATTACCCTCCTCTCACCCCCACAGCTGCTGGCCATCAGACATCCACGGGGTGCACTGCCAGTGTGCGGCCCACCTCATAGCTGATCCAGTGAGTGACCCAGTCTGGGCATCCGACTGGATGCCTGGCTGGATTCGCAACTCAGCCCCTGGCCTCCCTGCAGAGTCCTGCATGCTGGCGGAGGGGCCACGGACAGGTGTGCATCCATTGTGCATACTCCCGGGTGCACACCTATTCGCAGGAGTGGAGCTACACATGTGTAACCTGTGCCCATTTGTGCATAGGGGCCAATAACATGTAATATTTTCAGGCCTTTTAGGTGCGTTATTTCAGAGGGTGTATTTAGAGGGATCAATTATCCATAGCCATCTTTCTTTCTAATGACATGGGTCTAAAAGTGTTCACTCCATGAAATGTTCTGTTTAAAAATATGACCGGTTTTCCAGAAAGGGTTGGCATCTTTCAACATCCAGTGCTATCACTGTCAGTATGGTACATGGTATCTTTCAACATGTAACTGTGTCGCTATGCTGATGTTAGGATATTACTTACAGTTACTATCTCTGCCTTGTGCCCGTGGGGGCTCCACACAAGGTTGAAGGGCCTGGGCATGTTACACTCCTCAGACTGGAGGTTTCATTCCAGAAAACAGCATAAAATAGGATGGTGTCTCCACCCAGAAAAAGATAAGTTGGACAGGATCAAGTGTGCAATGCTGCCTCCTAAGATACAGTACCAATCCACCTTCCAACAGTTTAAGGACACCACCCTGAGAGCCACCAATTGTGTACTCAGATTTAGCAAAAAAACTATTTTGTGCACCACTAATAATATGTTCACACACATAAAATACAAAAATAGCAATGGGACTTTACTAATTGCAGCAGCTGGCACTGTTGATAGAAAGGGTGGTTAGTAAGCATGCAATTATAGTAATGATCAACAGTTTTCATTTGTTTATTTTTTATTTGTTGTGGTCTCGAACAAGCTCATTGCATAGGTTCCACATGAGAGATTCAACTAACAGTGATTGAAAATATGCAGCAGAACTGTAGGTGAGGGAAATTGCCAAATGGGAACACAAAAATATAGTACAAAGTTATAAGCAAGATGACTTAGGCAAGGAACAGAGACAGGCTAATAGTGGCACTATAAGATGCAAGGTGGGAAATAGGAAATGCAGGGGGAGAGGTAGACACAGGCAAGAGGGAGTTGGAAGGGGGAGTGAGAAGCAGTGGAAGTCAGTGTTAGCAGGAGGAAAGGGATAGAGTGGGAGTTAAAGAGGTTCAGGAGGAGCCACACCTGAGCCGTATTAAGGAAACATCCACTAAGAAGGCATCATCGAAATAAGGGGATTGGGGATGGGAGTTGGTGGGGAGGGGAGAGATGGAGGAGGCGGGGTGAGGGAGAGGGGAGTTGAAGGAGGCGAGAAGTGGGGGAGGGGTTGCAGGAGGGCACAGATCAGGTGAGAAGCCCCAAGCTCTGGGTACAGGGCCTAGTGGCAACCGAGGAGTGATGCCTAGGCATGAGATCAGGCAGCAATAGTGGTTAAGGGAAACAGTCACAGCTGGCTTTTGCAGTGAGGTGTTTTTGAAGCTCACGTTTGAAGGGTCCTAAGGCTGTTAATGAGGAGATGGCAGGAGGGAGATCCTTAGTCCATGCGGGGGCAAGGTGTGCAAAAGTTCTTTGACCAAGGGAGGTGCGGCACTTAGGAACTGTAAAGACCATGGTATCTGAACTTCTGGTGGGATGTCCATTTTCATGGGGGGGGGGGGGGTGAGCAGCTTCTGTACACCTGGGAGCATCTGGCTCAGATGCACTTTCTTGGCCAGTAGGCACGTGTGGTATTTGAGCCTGTCAGTGAACTGGAGCCAGTTAGCTTGGTGATATAGGTCACATGAATGTGTGAACCATGTGGAGCCAGTAAGGAACCGACAGGCTTTATTTAGAGCAACTGTGATATGGCAGAGGGCAGTGGCTGAGGCAGAGTCATAGACTACGATGCCGTAATCAACAAGTGAAACCACAGAACTGTTGATAGCGAGATTTAGGACCTCTGGTGTGAGACTTTGCTTGTGTCTCTGTAGCAGTCCAGGTGCTTCTTGCAAGAATAAGGCCCTCCCTCATACCATACAAGGAATCCCTCTGCTAACTAGACTGTTAGCCCCACTACCCACAACATTGCAGTTCCACAGCATTAACCAACCAATCCTATCAAATGGCTTTACTTGTAAATAATTAATTACAGAAGTTAATTAATTACGGAAGGGGCAAGAACACAGTTGGTGAAGGGGGAAGGGGGAGGAACACATAACAAGGGTACATGGAGGGGTGCACACAGAGGGAATAAATGAGAATAGAAGAATAAAGGAAAGAGAAGGAAGGTCAGATTCTAGGTGGAGGGTGGTGTCTCAAACAAGATAGATGACCTGCTGGCACTATTAGCAGACAGGAGAGTGGACATAGCTGCAGTAACTGAGACTTGGGAACATCAGACCATGACTGGGACCTTGTGATCTCTGGATATAAACTATACAGGTGGGACAGGGTGGTCAAGAAGGGGGAGGGGTGGCAGTTTATATCACAGAGGGAATAACTTGCACGAGGGAGGAGTCAGAGGAAGGGGAGGTGGAGGCATTATGGGTTCAGTTAAGATCCAATAGAGCAATGGTTCTCAGACTTTGTCACAGTGAGCCTCCCCAAATCCATGGAAAAGATTTTGAGCCTCCCCCAAAAACTGAAATAATCTTGGGCCTCCCCAAAGAAAAATAACGTACTGTACTTTGTGCACTACACAATGAATAAATTGAAACCCTTTTGAGTACTTGGCTCACTCAGTTCTTTGTCTTATACTGACTTGGAACTTTTGAAAAAGAGCTCCTGCGCTCAAAGGTGTTATCTGAATAACAAATAAATAAACAAATATTATTCAACTTATTGTAAACCTTCCTCCTCCCCCACAGGTCAACCTACTTGCTCTGCTATTTTCACTCTTGAACCATTGTTACCCCTTGTTGCAGTACTTTCATGGGTCATACTACTTCCTCTTTTTCCTCTCTATATGAAATAACCTTCCTGCATACTTTGCTCTCCCCTCCTCTCTGTTCCTAAGCAACATCTTAGGGATTACTTTGCTCCTTCCTGCTATTGCTATTATCACTTCTATGCTCAACCCTTGTATTTGGGCTGTTCTGCCATCAGTTTACAAATTGATCCATTACCACCATTCATTATTAATTTATTGTTCATATTTATTTGCACTATTACTCACTGTATATTTCTTGATTGTTTTGCAGTTACCTTTTGACATGTATTCACTCCCTACCCTTCTCCGGGTACACCTGGAATGAGCCTTGGCTCATTTACCTTCCCTTGTCACATATTAGAAAATAAAGACATAAAATTCACCTACTATTATCCTCTTTCAGTTTGCTTCATCTCTTCACTCAAAATATATAAAGCCCAAAATTTAAATACAGTACTTTTTCAGACTTGCTTGAGCCTCCCTTGGAACAGGTTGGGGCCTCCCCAGGGAGGCTGGCCTCACCATTTGAGAACCCCTGCAATAGAGAAAGAAAGGGGATGTTGGAGTGGTTTACAGACCACTCAATCAGGATGAGGAGAGGGACAGGGAACTGAGCTCACAAATATTGGATGCTGTGGGGAAAAGAGAGGTGGTAATTGTGGGGGACTTCAACCTGCCCAAGGTGGACTGGAGCATTCCCTCCACAACATGTGCTAGGAGTCAGGTAATCCTGGAAGGACTGCAGAGTGGGTTCCTGACTCCGGGTGTCACTGAACCAACAAGAGCTGAGGTAATTCTTAATCTGGTGCTCACAAATGGGGAGCATGTACAGGAAATAATGGTCAGGGAGCCACTGGGTGGAAGTGATCATTGCACAGTGTGGTTCCAGTTGGATATGGTCAGGGAAAGGATCCTGATTAAGACCAAAATCTTGGATTTCAGGAGAGCTGACTTCAGAAAAATGGGCGAAGTGCTAAGGAGCCATCTGGCAAGCATCAGAGCAGATATGGGGGTGGACCAAAGGTGGTCCATCATTAAAGAAGGAATACTGGTTGCCACAAATGAGCACATTAGGCTCAGGGGGAAGAGCACAAGGGCCAAAGTGCCCGGCTGGTTCAGTTCTGGGTTCACCCCGGCAATAAGGGAAAAGATGTTGGCCTATAGAAAATTCAGGAAGACCAAGAGAGAGGTGGCTGGGGAAAATTACTTAAGGTTGGCTAGTGAGGCAAGTAAGGAAGTCCGGAGAGCAAAGGCACGGGAGGAGCTGCAGATAGCTGAAAGAATTTAGAATGGGGAGAAGACTTTCTTTCGCTATGTAAGTGAGAAAAGGGACAAGAAGGAAAGGATTGTTAGGCTTAAGAAAGGGGTGGAGTGGGTGGAGGATAATGGGAGAAAAGCAGAGATACTAAATGAATACTTCTGTTCCATCTTCACCAGGGAGAAGGATGGACCAGTGCCTTCAGAAAGGAAAAGAGGAGCAGGGGGGAGGAGAACACAGATGTAGTGATAAAGAAGGATAGCGTGAGGGAGGGGCTGCTGGCACTGAAGGTGGACAAATCACCAGGCCAGGACAGAGTACATCCAAGGGTACTAAAGGAACCAGCTGAGGAGCTGGCAGGACCACTGGCAAACCTATTTAATAGTTCACTAGAGTCAGGCGTGGTGCCGCAGGACTGGAGAACAGCACATGTAGTGCCCCTCCACAAAAGTGGTCCCAAGGATGACCCAGGGAAATACAGACCAGTCAGTCTGACCTCCAGTGTGGGCAAGCTCATGGAGACCATACTAAAGGAAAGGTTGGTGGAATATTTAAAGAAGCATTGTCTACAGGATGCAAGGCAGCATGGGTTTATGGGGGTGAGATCATGTCAAACGAATCTGATTGACTTCTTTGATTGTGTCACTAACACAGTAGACAGAGGCCAAGCAGTAGACATCCTCTATCTTGATTTCAGCAAGGCCTTTGACTCTGTGCCCCACAAAAGGTTGATCAGGAAGTTGATGGATCTCAGGGTTGGGGAAAAGATGGCCCCATGGGTGGAAAACTGGCTGAAGGACAGAACCCAGAGGGTGGTTGTGGAGGGAGAGTTATCTGGCACCAGAGAGGTAACCAGTGGAGTCCCACAGGGCTCAGTGCTGGGGCCGGTGTTGTTCAATGTCTTCATCAATGATACTGGGGATGGCATTAAGGGCAAAATGTGCTTATTCACGGATGACACCAAGCTCTACATGAGAGTGGACACAGCTGAAGGGATACAAGACTTGCAGGAAGATCTGGAAAAGCTGGGGAGGTGGTGTAGAATCTGGCAGCTTGGCTTCAATGCCAAGAAATGCAAAGGTTTGCATATTGGAGCCAAGAATCCCAGAACAGAGTACTACCTGGGTGGAGTCAGAGTATGTGCATCAGAGGAGGAGAAGGACCTGGCAGTGATGATTACTAGTGACCTGAAGCACTCCACGCAGTGCAAGAAAGCAGCAGCAAAGGCAAATAAGATTCTGGGATGTATATCTAGGGGGATCAGTAGTAGAAGAGAGGAAGTTATACTGCCATTGTACAGGTCACTGGTAAGGCCACATCTGGAGTATGGAGTTCAGTACCTGCGCCCATACCTCAAAAAGGACATTAACCTGCTGGAGAAGGTCCAGAGGAGGGCTACAAAGATGATAGCAGGTCAGCAGGGTTAGGCATACGAGGAGAGGTTGAGGGCACTGAACATGTACTACCTGGAAGACAGGAGAGAGACAGGGGACATGATTAGGACCTTCAAGTACTTGAAAGGGATAAATAAGGTTGATAAGGAGAGTCTCTTTAAGCTGAGTAGCAACCATAACACGAGGGGTCACAGTCTTAAGCTGGAGGGTGGGAGGTTTAGGAGGGATGTCAGGAAGTACTTCTTCACAGAGAGGGTGGTGGACACTTGGAATGCATTGCCAGAAGAGGTCATCTCATTGAAGACAGTGGGCAGCTTTAAGATAAGCTGGGATAAACATAGTGGGAAGGTAAGAATCATGAGTAGGGAGGATGGGAGGATGGGAGGAGTGGGGAGGGAGGGCAGGGACACTGGCTCAAGCTGTGGACCATGCAATACAAGCAGATTTGATAGACCAAATGGCCTTCCTCTGCTGGCTTCTTCGTATGTTCGTATGTAAGTTGTAAACAATTTCTAGGTACCCAGATTAACTTAAAAATGTCCCTGTACTCAAGATGGGTGGTACTCCTCTCTGTCACCCTGCTGCCATCGCTTCATATTTCAATTCCTATTTTGCCTGCTGTGCCTGTTCTCTTCTCTCTTCCCTCTTCCTCCTTCTCCTCCTCTCTCTCTCTCTCTCTCTCTGTATCCATCCTACTATCCCTCCTCCTTCATCTTCTCTTTTTCACCCATTACCACTGTTGTTGCTCTTAAGGCCCTCTTTACTCTTAAATCCTCACAAGGTGGGAGCCCTAATGGCCTTGATCCTAGACTCCTTTTTCTCTCCACTCATACCATAGCTCTCCCTATTACCTACCTACTCAGCCTCTCTTACTCCTTATCCTGTGTTCCTAACTCTTGGAAGTTAGGTACTGTCATTCCCCTTCCCAATGGGAGAGACCTCTGTTTCTCTAGTAATATCTGTCCTATCTCTCTTTTTCCCACTCTGGCTAAACTCTGGGAGCATCTTGTTTTCTTCTAAGTCTTCCCTTTTCTTGACTCAACTTCCTTCTTCACTTCTTTAGAAAGTTACACTCCACTACCACCTCTCTCCTCCAGCTCACTACTACTAATCTCTCTGGCATAGATCAGGGCCTTGCCACCTCCACCATTTTTGTTGACTTAGCCAAAGCTTTCAGCACTGTAGCCCATCCCATTCTCCTGGACAAGTTTCAGGTAGCTGGACTGTCAGCTTCCTCAATTGAGTGGTTCTGCTTCTACCTTGAAGGCAGATCGCAAGCTGTCTGTGTTGGTGACTCCCCCCCACTCCCTATTAACTTAGGCATCCCCCACAGGTCTGATTTATTTCTCCATTTTTCTAAATGACCTCCTCGATGCCTGTTCCTATGTGTCCATGCAAATGTATGCTGACGATTTGGTATTCTTTTCCATTGGCTCCTCTGCCCTGATCTCATGACCCAACTCCAACTGGAGTTTAACAACATCCAGCTCTGGTTCTGAGAAAATCAGTTATCCCTCAGTGCTAAGAAAACAGTCTCTATCATGTTTTGCACCAGGCAGAGGCTTGCTAGTTTCCCTGCCCTTATTTCATATGCTTGATGGTGCAACTATTAAAGATGTCTTATCCTTCAAGTACCCCAGGGTCTGGCTGGATTGCCACCTTGATTTTTCTGATCATGTGGATGCTATTCATAAAATGCTGACCCGAAGTTTGGAGCACTATACAGAAATAAGCACAGCATTCTGGTACCTGCACATAGAGAAATTCTCATTAAGATGATTTTCCACATTTTTGACTATGGAGACATTGTTTATAGTGTTGCTCCAAAGTCCATGTTAGCTACCTGTACCCTCTCCTTCACCCTTTCTGTCACTTTGCCCTTGATAAACCCCTATGTACACACTGTTGTGCTGTGTACTCGTCCTTCTTCCTCCCCCTCTCTTGATGCCAGGTGCCTCTCCCATTGTGTTTCTCCTATCTACAAATATTGGTTTGGCTCTCTCTCCCCCCCCCATCTTGCTTCTTCTCTCTCTCTCTCTCTCTCTCTCTCTCCCCCTTCTTCCTCTTACTCCCTTTGCAATGCTTGCTTTGGCTCTCTTGCTTTCCATCAAGTGAAATCTACTGTTGGCCAAGCAGCCTTCTGGTTCTGTTTCCCCTAACCTATGGAGCTCTCTTCCCCCTTTCATTCAGTCTGCTCCTTCCTTTCCTAATCTGAAATCTTTCCTCTGTGAGTTCTCTATTCACTACTGCAGTTGCTTCTGATACAGGGGTGGGTTCCTTTTCACCTGCCTTTCATCAGCACTGACACCAGCACTGCCCCACTCCCCTAGTTTCAGTCATTCCTCCCGGTTTCTTATTTTGTTGCTACTTACTGTTTAATGTTCTTCTGCCCTTTCCACAATTTACTCCATAGCAATTTATTCTTTGTGTTCTTAAATTGTATATTTTGATTTATTATTTCCATTTTACTGTATTATTTTATACATTGTACTTTGTATATGTTCTCTTCCCCCTACCCCAGAATGCATCTGGAAATGAGCTGTTACCAGCTCAATATGACTTTACTGGTAAAACTTTTGAAATAAATAAATAGGTTACAGGCCTCATGAAGCATTTGTGCACTTAAGAACTTACTGCAGACTTACAAAAATAAACCCTACCCGAGTGGCATTTGCAGGCAAATAATAAAACCGCAAAATTTGTAATCCAAATTGAAAATCATAATTCAGCAAGGGAATTGTAATCCAACAAGGAAACTTTAAACTTGGGTGTGCTACCACTTGGGCTTCAAGTGTCTTTAATGTCTGACTGGCTAGGCCAGTACTCACTTGTCTGGATGACCACAGCCTCACTGGCTTGGGGGGAACATAGGAGCGGCTCTTCAAGTATCAGGGAGGGCTTCTGGAGTAATCTTGCACAGAGGGCAGCAGTAGATCTCTTTGCTGGTATTCAGGCCCACTTTTGCCCTTTAGGCAGTGCCCTCTGACCCAGTGGTTGCAGACAATATGGCAGCATGTCAATGCTCAGATGAGGCCTAGACTGACGTGCTCCCTTGTCTCTCCCTGGGGCACACACATGATCAGGGTACCAAGGCAGAGTTGGAGCTCACTGACCTCGCCCTTCCCTCAGTCACACCAGCAGAGACAAACCTCTGTGCCCCTACCTCTAAACTCCAACAGCAGGTCTTTGAAACCTATGTAAACAGTAATCTTTCTATAATTAATTTAGTTTCAATCTAGATGGGACTCTAGTAAGTTCTGGCCGCCAAACAGAAACTTATTTGACTGCACCTGAGCTGGACTTCAGCTTCTCAGGAAGGCCAGCTCTTCTAAGAACCCAAACAAGACTGGCTGAAGCTCCAGGAGGTCATTCTAAGGTGCTTTCTACCAATGTGCATCACTTTGCACTTTTTTGCACTGAACTTTGGTTGTCATAATGTGGACCACTTTTCCCATTTTTCGAAGTCTCTTTTCATTCATTTCTCCAACTCCCTCTTCGGTGTCTACTCTCCTGCAGATCTTAATGTCATTGGCAAAGAAATACACCTTATTCTGGATTCCCTCTCCTGTATTGCAAGGGAAGATAGTAAAAAGCACCTATCCTAGAACTGATCCTTGGGGTACTCTGCTTGTGACTCCTTTTTGCTTGGAGTGCACACCATTCACAACTCTGCACTATGCCCTGTCTCCCAGCCAGTTCCCTATCCACGTGGTCAGTTTGTTCCCAGTTTTTTAGCTGCCTTCTGTATGGAACAGAATCTAAGGCCTTGCTAAGGTTGAGGTACAATAGACAATACATCCCCTGCATGGTCCCTTTCCAACACCTTTATGTGCCAAAGAAGTCAATCAGGTTAGTCTGGCAAGATCTCCTTGCCATAGACCCATGCTGCCTCCTGTTCTGCAACCAATTTGTTTCCAAGAATTTTGCAATTTGTTCTGTAAAGATGGTTTCCAGCAGTTTGCCTGCAATCAAGGTTAGACTAACCAGTCTGGAATTTGTTGGTCATCCCTGTACATGCTCTTGTGAAGTTGTACCACAATATCTACCCTACAAACTGGTGAGACAAATCCCTCGCAGCACTCTCCCCTTAGACAGAGAATCTTGCTTTAGGAGAAGACAGAGATTTCTTAATGTATAGACTGAGAAGCAGATGGTACTAGCTCTGCCTGGCCCAATCTGGGGATATTGGAATCTTTTCTGCTCTCTCTTTGGATTTTGAGAGGTACTGTACATGCAAAAGGTGAGGGAATGGGGGAAAATACGCACAAGTTCCCTCTCCAGGATACTGACATGGCCTCCTCTGACACTGTGCATACCACTGGAGGTCTGCAGCAGAACAGGTTCAGCATTTTGCCCCCCCCCCGTGATGTGAACAGGTCCATCTCTGACATGCCAGATTTCACATTTTGCATGACATCCACTGCTTCCTGGACTACAGACCAGTTGAATCAAGTAACCCAGCCTGCTCAGTGAATCTGCTACTACATGTAGCTTCTCTGTTAGGTGAATTGCTGAAATCTGAAATTGGTCCTATGGGGATCATATCCCCTTCACTGAGAATCCCTCTGGATGTGCTTTCTGGCACCAACATTCTTTCAGATAACACTGTGTGTCCCTCATTTTCAGTATGGATAAGGAAACAACTGTCATTGTTGAGGATATTTAATTAATCCAGGAATTTAAGGAATCCTTGTGCTGTCCTGTGGGAATATATGGGACAAAAATGGTAGCAAAGTTCAGCAGCTCTGATGCCCTGTGCTGAGATAGCAAGAAGATTTTGCCTTCACAGTGGTCAGTTCTGCACCTATGAACTCAAGGCATTATCCGCATTCCAGAAATAGAGGTTACTTTAATCATAGTTCAACCACTAGTATTCAGTTCACATCCCCACCCAAGCAGTCTTCCACTGACATGCTCAACCACTGGACAAGTCCCCAAGCTGACCTCCTCCCACCAACCATGTGGTCCTCCAGATCTGCCCCCACAGAACAGGTTTCTTGTATTCTATCCAAAACTCACATCATTCTGAGATTTAGGTGAAGTCCCATAAACTGGGGATTAACATTTGCTTTCGGGCTAGTACAAAATAAATTAGGTTGCCTCCAACATATTAGGCCATCAAATTTGGGTTTGGGGTGACATAAACTGGGTAATTATTTTTTCCATCAAGGTTTTTATCTGCCCGCTAACAACCTGCTACCTTCATTCCTGTCCCCCCAGCCCTATCACTTGCCATCTCTGGGAAGCTACACAAGCCTCCATGTTCCCACATGGCATCATATCCGAGGGATGCACTCCCCTAGCTAGGTTTGGATCCAGTCAGGAGACAGGTGCTCAGTTGGTAATGAGGGGTGTGCGTGAACCATCATCCAGCAGGATGAGTTTTTTCCATCCAGTTTTTAGCCAGGAGTGATGGCATGCAATGGCACGCACGCGTGTGCCCAGCTATCTGGCAGCAACCCCTTCCTTTCATAGGTTTTTGTTGTACAGTCACCCAGTCTCCACAGGGTGGCAGTCAAACAATGGAGCATGTCACCCACCCCCTCCCTGTGGAAGGAGAGCTATCCTGTGGGACAGTCATCACTCCCTCTTTGGCTGGTTCCCAGCCAGTCCTGCGTTCAGGTCACCAGAGTGGTGTGCAGTAGCACTGCCCACTGCACTACCTGGCTAGGTTGTGCCATTCTTACTCAAAGGTGCAAGGTGGCCATGAAGATGGGCAAAGATAGGGTTATGATTTGAAAGCAGATGTTGAATCCCAAATTTTTTTCTTAAGGCTGGGCTTTTTTGGTGTAGGAGAAAACTCATGGTTTTGTCAAAGGAAAAATGACAGAAATCATGGCAATCAAGGTAAAAGTCATGAAAAATCAGATCTCTTTCCTGTTGAGCCAAATTAATTCCCTTATTTTTTATATACGCACATCAGCAAAGATCCAAATATTATAAAAAATGCATTTTTGAGCCAGCCCAGTTGTGCAATGGCAGCTTGTTGGGCTATCATCTGAGTGCATTCGCAACCATGAAGGGAGGAAAGACTCAACCCAAATCAATGTATATAGTTTGTATAATGATATTTGTTGTTCACAAGCCACTTAATGTCGACTCCACCAATGTTTCGTAGCCCTAGGCCACTTCCTCAGGAAGGCAGTCTTGGATTTAAAGTGTAGGTAATGCAGAAATGTGATTTACCCTCTTGACCTTAGTCCTTTATGGGTGTACTGTCAGTTCTGTTTTTTTTCTCAGTGTAAGACTTCTACTACGATCTATAAGTAACACGCACAGACTGAGACTACATTGCCCTCTAGTAGTAAACAATAAATATCATTATGCAAACTATATACTGTACATTGCTTTGTGTTGAATCTGAGCCTTTCCTCACTTTATGGATAAGAATGTTATCAGATTAGCATCACTGAGGGAGGCTACCCCTCCCCCCCAATAGTTTGGTTTAAACCTTACTACAGGCACCAGCATCCAGTAATGCCACCTTTTACACAGACTGTCACCTGAGTGACCAGG
Source organism: Neoceratodus forsteri (assembly GCA_016271365.2). Classification (NCBI taxonomy): domain Eukaryota; kingdom Metazoa; phylum Chordata; order Ceratodontiformes; family Ceratodontidae; genus Neoceratodus; species Neoceratodus forsteri. The sequence goes on from CM028137.1 coordinate 804,519,632, forward strand.
GCCTGTGTGTGGTCCCCAGAATCCAGGGGTGTCGTTAGCCCAAAAAATGGGGCATGTGCCCCCCAGTTTCAACTAGTGCCCCCCAGTCCTTTCCCCTACCCTTACATTAAATTAGAGCCAGGACTAGCCCAGCAAGACCTTGCCTGCTTTGGCTATGGCCCTGCCAGGGTGCCTTTTTTTTTTTTTTTTTTTAGCCAGAGCCTTAAGCAATTTTTGGATGTGCCACTAGGTGCTGTCACAGCTCCACCCACTGGTGGAAATTGTTGAAGGGAGCCTGAATGCTCCCGAAGACTTGAAGACACCCCTTGTGCCAGCTCACTCACTCATGCCAAGGACACTGACTGGCGTACAGAGCAGAGTGCCAGAAGAACATTACAGCAATGGAAATTTGAGTTTGAAGGGGAGGCAGTCCGACTGCTGCTGCAGCCAATTATCCCCAGACCCTTCCTTGGTGAGGGTGTTTTGCAGTCAGTTGAGCCGAGAGAGCAATTACTACAGTTTTCTCTCAGTCTGTGTATCCCAGGACCGTCGACCCGCAATCTTGATCTCCCGTGGTGAAAAATGTGGCTCTGCTCCACTCATTTTGCAGCTATCAGACTGTGTTTTGCTGAGACAGTCGGTTGGGTCTGGGCGGGCATTACCTTCGATCATCAGATGTGATCCCCTCTCTCAGAGCCCAACTAACAGCCAGCATCATCTGCAAAGGTAATGAACTTCATTCATTTGTACAGTCTTGGGGTAGGTGTGTTAAGGGCATACTGGTGGACCCCAGAAGACTCTGGTCCCAAACCAAACAGATGGTCAGGCACAGGCATGGAGGGAAAAGGAAGGGAGGGCTGTAAGGGCAACACCTACCTAAGGCTTCCCTTCTGCCTCATCACATCGACATCACCTAGGAAGAAAGACCACTACTTTCAGGGGAGTGGCACTGGCTTCTCACTGTTGGCTACTTCCTCCTATCTCTGAGTCTAAAATCATTTATTTATCATCATTGTTTAACACTGCAGATGGCTGGGCATCTGATTGCTGTAGTACAGCTTAGGGTGGCAGTGTGGGTGGAAACTTTTTTCACAGCAGGCTGGCTTCTGAAAAAAATCACAGCTGAACTGAACTCCAAGCTTTTGACTTTTAGTTTCTATGTTTTGCATTTGCCTAATCAAGAGAACATGGTGTTAGCCAATGACTGGTTTAGGAACTGAACCAGGATCCAACTAGATAGCTTGGCTTTTGACTATTTTCCCCACCACAAAATTATGGATCAGTGTCATTGGGAGGCAATCACTAAAAAGTGTGACAGAAACTAAGATTGGTTTGCGGGATGCTTTGAGCGTCAGTGAAAGTCAAAAGGCCAGACTGAGTCCATTGGAGGACAAGGGAATGACTTGTAATGTAAATGCCAGTGGAGTATGAGCACAGGCTGATGATTCTATTCATACTTCAGCTAATATTTACATGCCTGTTGTGTGTGGCTAGTAGTGGCTAAAAGGATCTCAGGTCAGCATGTCTACAATATGTCAGTATAAATGAACAGCTGTTGACAGACCACCAAGCTAAAATAAACTGCTTCTTCTGTATAAGCGCAGACTTATATGTGGCACTGCATTAGAGTGAATAAGTGAATGAATATAAAAAATAAACATTTATATTTAAAACAGTTTAGCAATATGACACTCCAAGATGCAGGTTTCTTTCCCTGAACAAATATGGCCAAGAGCATTGTGAGGCCGGAGCACTTGTGCCGAGTGTCTTCTTCCACCTGGAAGTGTGGTCCTTTCTGCCATTACAGGTAGCTTATGTGTGATCTATTAAGTTGTTAGAACACTGGCTTGGGAACTATGAAATCATAGGTTCAAACCCCAAGAGAGCCAGACACTCACTGTGTGACCATAGCAAGTCACCTACCCAGTGTTTCAGTCCACCCAGCTGCAGTAATGGGGAGAAGTAGGACCCTGCTGAAAATGAGATGTCGCATCTCTCCTGGGCTAAAAATGCACAAGAATTGTAAGTTAGGCTTAAAAATGAGATTTAGCACCTAAGTGTCAGTGTGCATTGGTAGTTTAATTCCATAAAATGTGAGTAAAACTTGGGCCACATGTAAAAAGATAACTGCCTGTGGGGGCCGCTGTCATTAATTTTACTAGAAGCCCCTAACCTCCTAAAACTGGCCCTACCTCTCATATTCAGCTATTAAATCGCTATGCTTGTTACGCTGCAGATTTCATAGAAAATGCTTCTAAAAGGCACAATTTTGCAACAAATTCTTCAAAACTTCTTCCTGGGGCAAATCCCCCTGGACACCCCCTTTTGGCATAAGTCACTAATAGGGGCATGTGCCCCCTCACTTTTAGAATCCTGCTGATGCCCCTGCCAGAATCCCATGCTGGGGCCATTGGGTTGAAGGTATCACAGGAGTGAGGAACAAAGTAATGGATTTGTTTCTGCAAGCAATAAAACATTATGGTATGGTCTAAATGACTGTCTGGCTTTAATACAAAGCATTGATCTCACCCCATTTCCAGCAGTTCTGAATTCCTATAAACAAAAATTCAGCTAGATGAAGACATTATCCATTCATAAATAATCAGCAAAAACATCACTATCCTTATAAAATAAGGATTCATACAGTTTAGTATGTAGAAAACAATTCTCATATATGTCCAGCTTTTAAACAATACGGAAGACTCTCGTCTTCATCTAACTGAATTTTTGTTTATAGGAATTCAGAAATGCTGGAAATAGGGTGAGATCAATGCTTTTTATTAAAGCCAGACAGTCATTTAGACTAATGTAAATAAATATTAAATGTGGATAATGGATAAGGAGGTAGGCCATAGTTAACAGGCACTTATGATCATGTTAGAAATAAGTAGGATGTCATGGTTATAAACGAACTATCTAAAAAATATGTCAAAACAGCATATGTGCATATAAGCATTATTTTTAATATTTTGCACTGTTAGAAATGAGATATCATTAATTTTTGTGTCTCTCTTTTTTAAGAAAAAGGAACCTAAGGGACAACATATTTATGAAATATACAAATTAGTTTGGAAGACTACTATGACTTCAAAACAAGTTCATTCTCTGAAACAAAGGATGTGTGGGGGTAATTGAATATTCTTGTGACTTGTTATACATACTGTTATGAACGTTAGGGTTCATGAGACATGCAACTTAATATTTAAGAAGTTTGGAATGAAACATAAAGTTGATATTATATATTTTTTAGGTCAGTTTTGAAAAAATCTATCCTTAGAGGATCTGTTTAGTGATGAGAGATACTATTTGAATCATTCCCTGTAAGTAGCACCATTGGGAGACAATACATTTGAATTATACGTAATTATGGTTGATTAATGTTTGAAATTTGATGCGGACAGTATTTTTTAATTATTTTTATTTATGTATTTTCCAGAAAGGCAACTCTTGATAAAGCCTACACTGTAGGTGAAACGTTGAGTTCATTACCATTTGTATACAATAAAAGAAAGAAGTCATGAAAATTGAATAATCCTGTCTGCATTTATATTTCTACGGCTCCTTACCATCTCCTTTGCTCTGATACAGAGAAATCATCTTCATCCTGTCTGTAGCCTGATCTTTTGAGGAAAGGCTAATGAGAAGGCTGTGACATTGCAACTTGAGGCACATGTGACAGCCTGACATCTATGATCTGCTCCGGTCTGGTTCCAGATCTAGGCCCAGCACTGAGGTAGCATTGGTTAGAGTACACAGTGACTTCTCAGGGTGAGAAATTGAGGTGAATGGTAAATTCTTGTTCTTATCAATGTCTCAGCAGCATTTGATGCTGTTGTCCATGGGTTGTTGGTGGATCATGTGAGGGAGTATGGAAGACACACTGGCACAGTCATCTGTTGGTTTGAGTCCTACCTCAGAGATAGAATTTAGGGTGGAGATGGGAACTGTCCCATTGCCTCTAATACCCCTGCTTTGCAGCGTAACCCTAGAGTCAGTCCTCCCACCTATGTTATTTGCAGTGTTCATGTTGCCCCTGGGAAAGATCATCAGGTGATATAGTTTGGGTTTGCATTGCAATGCAGATGATACTTAGCTGTATCTGTCATTTGCACTCAGGACTCTGAACACTGTGGAGGTCCTAAATTTGTGCCTGGCTGAGATTCAGAGCTTGATGATATCTAGCTGGCTGAGACTTAACCAGGACAAGACTGAGGTTCTGGTAGTCGAGCTGGGTAGAAGGGGTGGTGTTGCAATAGCCAAAGAAGTAACAGGGCTTTGCATCAGGTCCTCTAGGCTGTTGGCTACCACTAAGGTGAAAAATCTAGGGATCATTCTAGATGAGAGCCCAACATTTGAGGCCCAGGTATCAATCATAGTCTGGAGTGGCTTTTACCATCTTTGGAACATCAACCGGATTAGGTCCCTTATCCCTTCCAAAGACCTGCTGACACAAGTTCATGCATTTGAGATATCCAGGCTTGGCTACTGTAATGCATTCTACCTTGGGGTCAGTGAAGCTACTCTATGACTCTTGTGTAGAACCAGTGGCCAGGTTGCTGACTGGCTTTCTGACCCCAGTTTTGCATGACCTGCACTGGCTATCTGAGAAGTGGCATGTGACCTTCAAGGTTGGTTTGCTAATCTACAAGGCTGTACATGGGTTGGTCCCTTGCTATCTGCTGGAACTCCTGAAACCCCATTAATCCTTATGTCCTCTCAGCTTCTCTGAGGTGAGCTTCCTCTCGGGCCCTAGAACCAGGCTAAAGTCATCCAGGGATAGTGCATTTGAGGTGGCTGGCCCTATGATGTAGGATACACTACCTAGAGCACTAAGGGAGGCCACCTTGGTGGAGGCTTTTAAAAGGGGACTAAAACATACCTATTTAGCCAGGACTTTGGAGACTAGGGTTGGCCCGGCTTAGCAGTCCCTTGTATGTGGTCATTTTTATACTTTTATTTAATATTTTATATATTTATTGAGACTTGTTTCTGAAGTATGGATTACTAATGTCATATTACTGTCTTTTTCACTAATTATGTAAGTCCTGACTATTGATGAGCCCCCCCCGGGAAGGGCACCTAAGAAATAAATATACTACTAGTACAGTATGACTAGCGATGGTATTCCAGTTGCTATACTTGGATGCATGTCCATATTCAGAGTGGGTTAAGCCACTTCCCTGTGGCAAGAGGGGTGCACAAGATGGACCCTGAGTCCACTCCATCATCACAATACTATGTTACTAAGTAAAAACATATTTTCCATTACTTTTAATGGTAGTACTTCACTGATTCTTGCATTGACAATGCAGACTATCTAATCAGCTTATAGTCATAGGCTTGACATGCAGATACCGTATGTGTAATTGTTCAGTTTTAAACTATTGTTGTGATGCACTCTAAGCTCATGCATAAAGGCAATGAATAAAAAAAAATTATTATGATATTACTAGAACATAATACAAACATCACATTTATTACCCTGTGCCATAACGTGTCTATTTGGTTGACTCACGCAAGTGATTATGTAATATAATAAACCTTACCATTTGTTTAGTGCCCTTGGGGCTAAGAGGGCCTTTAAAGGCTAGAGATGGATAGCTGACAGTATCCCTTTAGTCACAGATTAGATTGCTGCTTCTCGTGTAAGGACATCCACCAGCATATAATCACTTTAGCAGTCTGCACAAGATAATTTCACAGTGAAGTAAGCATCTTACTCCAGAGCAGCAGACATCCAAAACACATATGTTCTCATTTGGCTTAAGGTGAAAGGAAAAGAGTTCCCCATCAACAACAAATTTTTATTTTTTACAAACTCTTATTAAAGCTGGGGATTTTCAAAAGGTTGGATGCCTACGCAATTGCATGCTGCACTTGCATCTGCATCTAGCCACTTGTGTCCAGGCAGCTGTTTTCAGATGTTGTGTCCGTTTATGACACAAAGTCACAATTTGCAGTAGAAAATGAATGCAGTTGAAAGTTGCATCCAGTCAGGTTGTAATTGCGTCTATTTTTGGACACAAACATTGGGCACTGTTAGGACATCTAAAAGATGGTCTAACAGGTTTGGATGCATTTCTGTTTTAAAAATAGCAGCAAATGCATCCTGAGTGGATCCTTCTGAAAATCCTAATCACTTGTTTACCCAAGATAGCTTTTTAGTGGACTGTGCTTCTACACTTCTGCATCTGGGAGAACTGAAACACAGGGAGATGGGGGGAGTGAAGACTTACTCTGGGACATGCCATGAACAAGTGTCCATGGTGGGATTCAAACATCGGACCTCTGGGGTCATTGTGCTGCAGTCTAACTCCTGGAGTTCTCTATATTCCTGAAATTGAACCTCAGATATGCACCTTGTACTGTATGTGAATATGCAGACTGGTACCGTCTGCTGTAATGACAATGAACAGAATCACCTTGATAACTACATTGAAGATTTTCTGCTGACAGTACAAATGGGCAGGTATTAATCCTCTAATTCCTGAGCCTTTAATCTGCAAATACAGCAGAGCTGAGTACCAGCTTAAGTTACTGAGCATGCCTTCTGTAGCATTGTACATTGCAAAGAGGTCATGTCTTATGAAAGTAATGCAGGACAGACCATCAGTATTATACAATACTAAAAACAATTAAACAGCAGAAGTACACAAGAGAAGCATAAAAGAACCAGAAAAACATAGTTACAGAATTAAGCAGGTTTAATAAAGCCTCAAAAATAGACATAGACCAGTGTTGTGTAGTCTGTGAAAGACCCCCCACCCAGGGGGACATAATACGCCTGTCCAAAACAAAACCAGCCCACAAAGGCCACAACTGGCCCACCCACAACACAAACAAGAACAAAAACAATGAAGCCCCCAACAAACATGTAAATGAAAAATGGCAAGAAGCCCATTGCACAGGAGCACCATATTCTTCCCCTCCACTCCATGCCTGTGGTCCTTTTGCAATGTTAACTTGTGAATGAACAACTACTGTGTACTTCCCAATGGTGATGGTGGCCTCCTGCACTGACGCCTTGATTGTATGAAGGAGGAGCACTTGATAGTATAGACTTTCTCCACATCCTCCTAGTTGAGGTCCACCTTTTACCTCAAATGTCCTCATGCAGTACCTATGAAATAGAAAGGACACATGTAAGCAATCATTACATGCACTGTGCAACATTCAGCCAGCACATCGGCAATGATGGGCTGCATCACCATTTATACTGCGGATAGCTCAAGGGGAACACATTCGGAGCCAAACGGATGCGCACGTAGAACAGTGCATCACACAAAAAAGATGTGCAAAAAAGATGCTCTGGCTAGCTCTATTGCGATGTTCAAACAGAATGCACAATTGGAACAGACCCTGCATTCTGTTTGAATATCTGACCCTGGATGCGCGGTGTGGTACAGCTGCACCCTCCCTGAGATTAATAAAGCACCATGGGACATCTTTCTTATTTTCACCTTTTTCCTCCTCTATAGTCTGCTGCAGCAGCAATTTACCTATCTTACTAAATTGACATTTTCTGCCTCAGTAGGTAGACCACCTACCTAGGTATTCTCCCATCTCACTATCCTTTGCCTTTCCCTTTTTATATCCTTTTTTTGTCTCTGAGTGGTGCTAAATTGCTTAGTGTTAAATTGCTCCAGTGCCAGAATAAAAACAAATGTGCATATAAATAAAGAAATAAAATGTTAATGCAGACTTGCATTAAGAAATGTGGGGCAAATTGAAGAAAACGTCCCCAGAAATGTCTCATTTCATGGGAGCATCATTGAAAATATAAGGGAGAGACTTGTACTTTCCCTTATTATACTTTTGTAAGCTGCTCTGCCATTAACATAAGCTGTTATTTTAAAATACATTTTCAGAAAGTAAAATAGAGGCTCAAAGCTTTGGCTTATGTGCCTGTTATGATAGCACCTGTAAAGACGTTTGTATGTTCATATGTAACGTGCTTATGTACACCTTACGAAAACTCTACAGAGAAGGAATATAACATTTTTCATCCACTACCCAACTAAACTGTGTCCTTCAGACCTTGCGCTCCCACAGTATCTCAGGCACCAGCACACTGCCCCATGAACCCTGCGATACAATGTCTTTAAGGGTGGGAGTGCAGAGTCCTTCAGACCCTGCGCTCCCACAGTATCTCAGGTACCAGCACAATACCCATGGACCCTGCACTACAATGTCTTTATGGATGGGAGCGCAGGGTTCTTTGGACCCTTCACTCCCACAGTATGTCACATAGCAGCACAGCGGCCCACAAACCCTGTGCTACAATGTCTTTAGGAGTGTGAACTCAGGGTCCTCCGGACCCTGCACTCCCACAGCATCTCAGGCACCAGGACAGTATCCCATAGACCCTGCTCTACAATGTGCATCACATCTTTAAGGTTGAGAGCACAGGATCCTTTGGACCCTGTGCTCCCACAGTATGTCAGGCTCCAGCACAGTAGCTCACAAATCCTGTGCTACAACATCTTTAGGGGTGGGAGCGCAGGGTGCTTTGGACCTTGCACTCCCACAGTATCACAGGCACCAGTACAGTGCCCCATGGGCCCTGTGCTACAATGTCTTTAGGGGTGAGAGCGCAGGGTCTGAAGGACCCTGCGTTCGCACAGTATGTCAGGCACCAGCACAGTGGCTCACAAACCCTGCGCTACACCATCTTTAGGGGTGGGAGAACATGGTCCTTAGGACCCTGTGCTCCCATAGTAACTCAGAAACCAGCACATTGCCCCAACAGATCCTGTGGTAAAACTTCTGAAGGCCTGGGAATATGCATTATTTAAAAAAAATCCTTCTTTTGTGAGCTGCCAAAATCCTCTTTCGCAGCCGATTCGTATTTTGCGAGTGTGTTAAAATCACACGTCATCATGACAAAACAGGATTAGGGCCATCTGGTCAGGGTCCCTAATCCTGTTTCTCCATGACGACACAGGATTTTGACAGCTCGCAAAACAGGAATCAGCTAGTGAAACAGGATTTTGACATCTCACAAAACAGGATTAGGGTTGCTGACCAGATGGCCCTAACCCTAATCCTGTTTCACCATTATGACACAGGATTTTCACAGCTCATGAAACAGGAATCAGCTCATAAAAGAGGATTATGACAACTCACAAAAGAGGATTTCGAAAAATAATCCTCTTTCGCGAGCTGTCAAAATCCTCTTTCGTGAGCCAATTCCTATTTCGTGAGCTGTCAAAATCCTGTGTCGTCATCACAAAACAGGATTAGGATTCCTTGACCAAATGGCCCTGCCCCATATCCTGTTTCATGATCATGAAACAGGATTTTGACAGCTTGCGAAATAGGAATTGGCTCATGAAAGAGGATGTTGACCGCTCATGAAAAATTACTTTTCTAAATCCTCTTTCATGAGCTGTCAAAATCCTTTTCCGCAAAGTGATTCCTGTTTCGAGAGCTGTCAAAATCCTGTGTCGTCATGGTGAAACAGGATTGAGGTTCTCTGACCAGATGGCCCTATCCCTAATCCTGTTTTGCCAGACAAATTCCTGTTTCGCGAGCTTTCAAAATCCTGTTTTGCAATCATGAAACAGGATCAGAAGTGAGTAGCAAAACAGGATTTTTTAAAATGAAAAATAAGCATTCTGAGGCCACTAAAAATACACTAAAGGCACACAATGATAGAGGACGTCCCCATGAACAGAACACATACTTCCTTTACCGCAGAGGACATTCTTAGGCACAGTTATAATAGTTTGTTTGTGTCAAAAATAAAAAAAAACAAGATGGCGGCTTGTGAAAGAAAATTTTTTTCTGATGAACGAGGATTGAAAGCATCCTCTTTAGTGAGCTGTCAGATCTTTCATGAGACCCAAATCTTGTTTTGCAATATGCAGCTATCCAAAAGACTGAACTCAGCATGCTCAGAACCCAACATTTTAAAATGTAATAACTTTGGAACAGATTAATATTTTTTCACCAAACCAAATGCTGAATTGTTCCTAGGGTCACGGTCTTTCTATCCTGAAAATTTCAGACCAAACATCCATATGGTTCAGCCACTGCACAATAAGGAAAAAAAAACAGCCAAAATTGGCAAATTTTCACATTTTGTAACTCTGTGCTGCATAAAATCCGCTGATCCAACTTGCACACAACTTGGCAGGTCAAAAGATCTACCCCAGGAGACTGCACATGCTGTATTTTGTGCAAATCGGTCAAACAGTTGCAAAGTTATTAAAGTGCAAAATTTGAGGTTTAACATAGACACCGCTGCTCAACCCTAACTATAGTGGCACTACCACGCCACTATAATATATATATATATATATATATATATATATATACACATATACACAAAATATATATATATATTTATGCCATACCTGTGAGGATAAAATAAGGCAAATATTTTCGATATCCTCAGGGTGGTCAGACCTACAGTGAGAATATTGCATTTATCCTCACTGTAGATAAATTTATCCACACAGTAGGTAGTGATTGGTTCATTCATAGAAAGTCTGCTTGCTGTGGAGAAGATTTCTGTAAGTTTTGCTGTTGTTTTTTAAACTACAGGAGAGAAGGATTAGTTAATTCTACTTGCTGTTGAAAGAGTTAATGTGTAGAGGATTTTTGTAAGTTTTGATACTGTTTTATTTTCTTTTTAATTTAGCTTAAAATTGAATTTCTTAAATACTGAAATACCACTGGGGGTTGGGTCTTAAGGCTGTGAGGGAGGAGCTTGGGGAGCTGCAAACTGACTTGAGCCCTCAGAGCAGGTCAGGAAGGAGAAAACAAGGAACAGCCATATGAGCTAATTCTTAAAGACATATAAATATATAAAACTTATGAGTATATCTGTAGTCCTTATGATTAGGATTGTGGTTTCCAGTTAGTACTGTAGTTGGCTGTCTTATGCAGCCTACACAGCTTTAATCCTAACTTATATACTGCTTAACCCCAGGCCCCCTTCCCCCAGCTCCTGAGGTACCACTTTAAATCTCAGGTCTTCATACCACCTCATTAGTCTCTCCTTGCCCCATTATAGCACTTTTTTCTCCCCTCACCCTGACCCCTTTTTCTCTTCTATCACTCCTTCCCTCCAGCTGCATCTTCATTCCTCCCCCTCGCCTCTCATCCCTGTTTCTCTGCCACTCCTGGGCACCTGACCCTACCTATTCCTTGTGTGCACATGCATCCTAGCTGTGTTCATCATTTTACTATAGCTGCCTCTGTTGACTACCTACACTTCTCCTCCCCCTCCTCTACACCTTGCTCTTCCTATAATTGACCTCTTTCAACAGCACTGTTGTACATTAATTGTTTACTGTTATTTTACTGTTGCTTCCTTGTTGTTTGTTATTTCTGATGTGGAACCTTTGTAAAAGAGCTTTGGCTCAAAGGTACTTGTAATCCTAGAATAAATAAATAAAATTATGCTGCGTGCAAGGGCATTTAGGATTACAATTTCTGTTACAGACTGGGCTAGGATTAGTTAATTCTACTTGCTGTAGAGAGAGTTAGTGTGGAGAGGCTGAATAGGTAATGTGGACCATAGGTAGGATTGTAGGGTGTAATGGTTGTGGGGCAGCAATGCAGATGAACATACTGTGGAGGCTGGGAGGTGCCCAATATGCCACAGGCTAAGGAGGCTCGAGGAAGAGGTTCAGTGGCTTGGTAGAGAGCTGGGGCGGTTGAGGGATGAGGGGAGGATTGTGTCGGTAGGAAGGCTGACATCTGAGAGTATTGTGGGGGCACCACAGAGAAGGAACAGTGGGTCAAGGAAGGGGTCAGGGTAAGGGGGCAAAGTAGACAGGAAGCCAGATGATGAAGGGTGGACTCTAGTAGGACCTAGAAAAAGAGGAGCAGCAGTGGGCAGGAGGGAGAGGAAAACACACAGTAAGACAAAGGGGGTAGGGAACATGTTTGCTGTACTAGCAACACATGGGAAAGAGGATGCAGGAGGAGATTGTACAAGGGATAGTACTCAAAAAGAGGAGGGAGTGAGGGGCATTACTAGTGGAGAGATTGAGCATGGCATGGCAGGGGAAGGGATGATACTCAGAAAGGTGAGGAGGGAGAGGAAGAGGAAGAGGAAGGTTGGTAGTCAAACAGGAGGAGGGAGGGTCTCAATTGAGAGGGCAAGGGGAAGACACTGGGACACATTGTAAAAGCACCATCTTGAGTGGACCCAGAAATGAGAACCTGGGTGGAGGGGGGGGTAACGCGCACGGGGAAAGAGGAGGGAAGTGTACTGGTGTTGGGGGACTCCATACTCAAGGGGATCAGATGGGGCAGCAAGGGGAAGAGGCACAGTCGGATATGGGTGGAGTCCATATCGGGATTAAAAGCAGACAAGGCAGGACAGGCAATGCTAAAGTGTGTAAGGAGGGGTAGGAGGAAACTACACATTGTAATATATGTGGGGACAAATGACCTAGCAGGGAAAAAGAGTGGAGGTAACAAAGGAGAGGACTGAGGAAGTGGAAAGGTTATGTGAGGAGATTGGGGAGTCTGTGGCATTCTCCGAGGTTCTCTCAGTACCCTGCGCAAGCACAGTGAGAAAGGAGAGGATTAGGGAGTTGAACACAGGTTGGTAGAATGGTATCAAACTAAGGGATATGGGGTTGTGGGTGGCGGGGGCAGTACCTGGATAATAACAATCTGTTTGCAAGAGATTGGCTGCACCTGAGTGGGAAGGGGAAGGAGGTATTAAAGCAAAGACCGGAGAGGTATATTGCGACAAAGGTGGATTTAAACTAGGTGGGGGGGTGGCAAGTGGACAGCAGGTAGGCAGGGATCCGATAGAGTGGAGTCACAGCCTACCCCCAGGCTAGCAGAGCAGGACTCGGGCAGCCGTAAAAGGAGGGAGTAGAAGGGAGGAAATGGAGGCCAGTGAAGGGAAGGGGCAGGATGGAGAGTGGTCTCACTGAATGCAAGAAGCTTAGGCAACAAATCAGCTGAGCTACAGGCACTGTTAGCAGTGTGGAGGTGGATATTGCAGCTGTCAAAGAAACGTGGGCAACTGAGCACCGGGACTGGGATCTGGCAATCCCAGGATACAAATTATCAGGAAGGACTGCAAGAAAGGGAGGGGCGGCGGGGTGGCAGTCTATGTGAGGGACGGGATCAAATGCACAAGGGATGAGGGGGAAGAAAGGAGAACGGAGGCAATCTAGTTGCAGCTTCTGGACTCAAGGGATAGGAAAGTGAGGTTTGGGGTGGCATACAGACCACCGTCCCAGTCTGAGGAGCTTGACAGGGAATTAGTGGGACAAATCAGAAAGGTATGTAGAAAAGGGAAGGGGGTCATTGTGGGGGATTTCAACTTGCCGAGGGTTGACTGGAGCATTCTGGTCACCTCCAGTGCTAGGGAGCAAGTGCTCCTGGATGCAATCCAGGAGGGTCTCCTGACACAGTTGGTTAGTGTACCTACTAGGCTAATGAACACTTTAGATCTGGTATTGTTGAATGGGGAGGTAGTAAGGGGAATAAAGGTGGAGGACCCACTAGCTGACAGCAATCACCAAATGGTGTGGTTTAATATCACAATGTGCAGGGAGCCAGAGAAATCAGTTACTCGGGTGGTAAACTTCAGGGGGGCAGACTTTGGGAAGATGCAGGAAGTACTAAAAGGGAAACTGGAGGGCATAAGGCAGGAGATGGATGCAGAGCAGAAATGGGATATTATTAAATGGGGGATTACAGAGGCAACAGAAGCCTGCACCAAGACACAGAGTTAGAGGAGCAGAACAAGAAAACCATGCTGGTTGAACAGCGAGGTAGTGGAGGTGGTAAAGCAAAACAAGAGGTGCACCAGAGGTGTAGAAGGACGGGGAAGGAAGTGAACAGGGAGAAGTATGCAAGATGGTCCAGGGAGGTGACCAGAAAAGTGAGAGAAGCCAAGGCCCAAAGGAAGCTGAGATTAGCACAGGGAATTAGTGGGGGGGACTTTTCAGATATATTAGGAGAAAAGGAAGTGCAAGGAGATGATAGTGAGGATAAAAGGGTGGGAGTGGACGGGAAAATGGGAGGAGCAGGTAGAAGCACTGAATAAATACTTTTGCTCAGTGTTCATGGAAGGAGGACCACTACCACCATTGGGCTGGGAGGTGGGGACAGGGGAGAGGAGGCGACAGATGGAAGAATTGAGACAAGTAGAGTTCTAGAGGGACTGAGGGCACTGACTGTAGACAAGGCACCAGGGCCGGATGGTATCCACCCCAGAGTGCTGAGGGAGATGATGTAGATGTTGGCGGAGCCACTGGCAGATATGTACAGCACCTTACTGGAGCTGGGATGTGTGCCACTGGACTGGAGGATGGCACATGTAGTACCATTACACAAGAGCGGACCAAGGGATGAACTAGGTAATTATCGTCTGGTAAGTCTCACCTCCATAGTGTGCAAACTCATGGAAACGATACTAAAGGAAAGACTGGTGTCGTATCTGGAGGACAATGGCCTCCAGGATGTGACGCAGCATGGGTTTCTTTCAGGGAAGTCTTGTCAAACCAACCTGATACAATATTATGACTGGGTGACAGGTGAGCTGGATAAGGGTCATGTGGTAGATGTTCTTTACTTGGACTTCAGCAAGGCCTTCGATTCTGTGCCTCATGGGCAGCTTGGGGGAAGCTAACTGGTGCAGGGATGGGGCAAAAATGATGAACTGGATTACAAGCTGGCTGAGTGGGAGGCTCCAACGGGTGGTGGCGAGAGGGGAGATCTCAACTCCAAGGCCGGTGACAAGTCGGATGCCATAGGGCTCTGTGTTGGGCCAGTATTATTTGGGTTCTTCATATCAGACATTGCACACGGAGTGGTGAGCAAGGTAAGTCTGTTCACTGATGACACCAAAATCGGAGCAGTGGTGGATGGAGAGGAGGGATAGAAGCAGCTGCAGGGGGGGACCTAAGCAAGCTAGAGGAAAGGTCAGAGAGGTGGCAGCTGGGGTTCAATGCAAAGAAGTGTACGGTTATGCACTTTGGGGTGAAGAACCCAAGGAGAGAATACTGGCTGGGGGGGTTAAGCTGGGGATCACTGAGGAGGAGGAGAAGGACCTAGGGGTAATGATAACAGGAACCATGAACAACACTGCCTAGTGCAGAAGAGCAGCTGCAAAAGTGAACAAAATGCTGGGGTGCATAGTGAGGGGGTTTTCATCCAGGCAAGGAGAGGTGAACTTGCTCCTCTACAGGTCGCTGGTAAGGCCGCAAGTATTGTGTGCAATTTTGGAGGCCGTACCTAAAGCATGATATCAGGCTACTGGAGGGGGTGCAGAGGAGGGCAACAAAGATGATATGTGGAATGGAGGGGAAAGACTATGACAGCAGGCTGGGAGACCTGAATATGTACACCCTGGAGGATAGAAGGGACAGGAAGGACATGATATAGACATTCAAGTATCTAAGGGGAATCAATAAGGATGGGGAAGTTGGGGTCTTTAAGCTAAGGAGGGGGAGGGTCACCGGGGCATGGGTTAAGAATAGAGGGGTGAAGATTTAGGAGGGAAATGAGGAGACACTATTTCACAAAAAGGGTGGTAGCAAAATGAAATGCACTACCGGAATGGGTGGTATCATGTAAATCTGTGAACAACTTCAAAAGGGCATGGGACAGGGAACAGGGGAGAGTGAGGGTGTGGGAGCTGGGGGTCTGCAAACTAGGGGTACTAGCTGCACACTCGAGCAGACTTAGATAGACCGGGTGGTCTGTTTCTGCTGGCACATTCGTATGTTCGTACAGACTTTGACGGCAGATAAGGACCACTTGGCCCACCTAGTCTGCCCATTTCCCTACCTA
This sequence comes from Neoceratodus forsteri, assembly GCA_016271365.2. Lineage (NCBI taxonomy): Eukaryota > Metazoa > Chordata > Ceratodontiformes > Ceratodontidae > Neoceratodus > Neoceratodus forsteri. Next base: position 804,535,388 of record CM028137.1, read on the forward strand.
CTGGATAAGCTGCAGATCCTAGTTAACCAATTGCCTATTTCTTCCTACCTCCCACAAGACTTGCCTTATGTCTATCCCATGCTTTCTTGAATTGCCCCACTGTTTTTGACCCCACAACCTCCTCAGGAAGGGCTGTTTCATGTGTCCACCACCCTCTCTGTGAAAAAATACTTGCTCACATTGCCCCTGAGCTACCCCCCCATCTTCAAATTGTGTACCCTTGTTCATGCACATCTCTTTTTCTGAGAGATGCTACCCTCTTGGACTTTGTTGATTCCCTTGAGGTACTTAAATGTTACTATCATGTCCCCCCCCTTCCTCAAGGGTATACATATTAAGCTCCTTTAGTCTCTCCTCGCATGGCTTCTGTTGCAGATCCTGCACAATTTTAGTTGCCCTCCTCTGGACTGCCTCCATTCTGTCTATGTCCTTACGGAGATGGGGTCTCCAGAACTGGATGCAGTACTCCAGATGGGATCTCACCAACTGTCTGTACAGAGGGATAACAACTTCCTGTTTTCTACTGGTGATGCCTCTCCCTATACATCCCAGTATCCCACCAGCCGTCCCTACTGCCTTCTCACTTTGCTTGCTAACCTTTAGGTCATCTGATATGATTACCCCCAGGTCCCTTTCCTTTTTTGCTGTTATTACCCCCCCATTGTGTACTCTTCCCTTGGTTTTGTACCCAGGTGCATTACTTTGCACTTCTTTGCATTCAATCCAAGCTGCCATACTTCTGACCATTCCTCCAACCTTGCCAAGTCCCTTCTCACCCTTTCCACTCCCCCTTGTGTATCAACCCTACTGCAGATCTTTGTGTCGTCTGCAAAGAGGCATGCTTTTCCTTCCAGTCCCTCTGCAAGGTCATTTATAAAGACATTAAAAAGGACTAGACACAGTACTAAACCTTGTGGCACCCCACTAGTAACCCCCCTTTCTTCAGAATGGACTCCATTTACTATTACCTTCTGTGTCCTGTTGTCCAGCTAATGTTTCATGCAGGCTACCACTCTGGGACCCACTTCCAGGCTGGCTAATTTGTTTATTAGTCTTTTGTGTGGAACTGTGTCAAATGTCTTGCTAAAGTCTAGGTAGGCCATGTCCACAGCCCCTCCCTGGTCTACAACTTTGGTCACCCAGTCAAAGAAGTCGATTAGATTCATCTGACATGATTTTCCCACTGTGAATCCATGCTGCCTTGGGTCCTGTGCCCCACTGGCCGTTAGGTACTCAACAATTCTTTCCTTCAGAAGTGATTCCATCATTTTCCCTTCCACTGAGGTCAAACTGACAGCTCTGTAGTTTCCTGCCTCTGTTTTGCTTCCACTTTTGTGAAGGGGAATCACATCCACTCTCCTCCAGTCCTCGAGTACCACACCATCCTCCCATGGTTTGTTAAAAAGGGTAGTTAGTGGTGTCACTAGTTCGCCTCTTAATTTTTTTAGAATTCTGGGATAAATCCCATCAGGCCCCATTGCTTTATCCACCTTCAGTTTTAGGAGTTCTTTCAGAACCCTTTCTTCTGTGAAAGGACTGGGATCAACCCCCCATCCAGAGTGTTTCTATAGATTGGATTAGGTACCTCCCCCATCTCTTCTTTTGTGAATACTGAGCAGAAGTATTTGTTCAGTATCCTTGCTTTTTCACTGTCCCTCTCTGCCCACCCACTGTCCCCTTTATTCAGCCTCACTATCCCTCCCTTTGTCTTTCTACACTACCTAATGTACCTATAAAAGGTCGTATCTCCCTTCCTAACTGAGTTGGCTGTCTTTTCCTCGGTTTGGGCCTTTGCTATTCTGATTGCCTTCCCCGCTTCCATCTGCTTTAACTGGTACAGTTCTCTGTTCCGCTCCTTCTGTTTCCTTATACTTCCTAAATGCTATCTTTTTCTCCCTAAGCTTCCCCGCCACCTCTTTTAAAAACCATAGTGTTTTTGTCTTTTGTTTTGATTTGTTTATTTGCTTCACACAAAGGCTTGTTGCCACTGTGATGGCAGTTTTGATGTTTCCCCATTGTTGCTCCACCCCTCCTTTTTGCCTGTTTGCTAGTGCTTTTCTGAGGCACTCTTCCATTTTGACAAAATCAGCCCTCCTAAATTCCAGTACCCTCACTTTTGTGTGGCTTTACTCTGCGGCTGAGTTTATCGTGAACCACACTGTTTGATGGTCATCTGTTCCCAGATGGTTACCCAATTCTAGATCTGAGATCCTCTCTCCGTCCCCATTTGAGAGTACCAGGTCTAAGATTGCTCCCTCCCGAGTGGGTTCCAACACTAGCTGTCTGAGGCATGCCCCCTGTAGGGCATTGAGAATGGCCCTGCTCTTGGATGTGGCTTTAGTAAAGGTGCTCCAGTTAACATCTGGCATATTCAGGTCCCCATTAACAATATCTCCCCTTTCTCTGCCATTCTAAGGATGTCTTCTATCATTTCCTTGTCCATTTCCTCCCCTGAGATGGGGGTCTGTATACAACCCCTGTGCAGATTGTGGTGCCATTTCCAGTCTCCAGGGTGACCCACAATGCCTCCTGTCTTCCCTGTTTACTCTTTTGTTCCGTTGCTTTGATCCCCTCCCTTACATAGAGAGCTACTCTTCCTCCTCTTCTACCCTCCCTGTCTCTCCTGTAGATTGTGTACCCTGGTATGCTGACATCCCAGTCAATGGTTCTCTGTGTACCATGTTTCTGTGACTGCCACGATATCCGGGCATCCCTCTCCCATCAAGCCCACCAGTTCAGGGATCTTGTTACCTAGACTATGGGCATTGGCCCTCATTACCCTCCATTATTTGATGGCCTTACCCTTTTTTCCCCATCCCTGTCCTTACTGCCTTTGCCTTTTTCTCCATTTACTCCTGCCATCTCCCTATCAACTTCTCTATCTTAGTGTTTACCTCACTAAGTACCCTGATTATTTTGGGTGGGGGGGCTAGGATTTCCCTGCTCCTTTTCAGTGCCTCCCCCATTGGCTAGTTTTAATGCTTGCCAATGAAACATTTAAACGTATCACCTAGGATCCTGGATCCCCTCCTGGACAGATGCAGACCATTGCACCAGTATAGGCCTGCATCCCTCCAGGTGGACCCCCAGTCCCCAATGAAGCCAAAACCCTGAGCTCTGCACCAGTTTTTCAACCATTGATTGAATCCCATGGTGTTGAGCACCCTAGCCTCACCCATCACCCATGCCATAGACAGGCAGCACCTCTGAGAAGGTTACTGTACATGCAACTTGCCTAAGGTCCCTCCCCAACTCCATAAACTCCTTCTCCACTGTTCTGATCCCTTTCCTAGCCAGGTCATTTGTCCCTAGGTGGACAGTGACATCCAGCTCCCTCCCCCCATGCAGCTGCTCCCACGATCCTGAGGATTCACTTCCTGTCCCTCCAAGCCATGATGCCAAGCAGGCACCTTACCTCCCTCCCCCAGTTCTACTCTCCTAACAATGGAGTCCCCCACCAAGAGTTGTTTCCTCCCCTGTGGGGTCCCATGCCACCCTCCTGTGGGTCTCCTTTGTGGAGGTTTTCAACATCATCCTTGGTCTCCACTGTGGGTGTCTCTATAGAGGAACCACACTCTTCCAGAATGACATATGAATTGTGGAGAGGTACAACTGGAGAGATGCACCTCTGTTCCACCACCCTCACCCTCCCAGTGCCCCCTGTGGTCCAACCGCTCCTCTGAGGCAGCGGTGGTGGCCCTGGTAGTCCCTGGGTGGGAGAGGGGTTCCCCCAAATCCTGGCCAACTCAGCTAGGAGATGAGCAACCTCCTCCCTCAGGAACTCGTTTGCATATTTGGCCTCAGTAGCAGTAGTAACTGTATTCAAATGAGAAGAAATTTAAAACAGAAAATGATAGCATGGTACTGTGAGCATGAAAGTTGTTCAGCACAAAAATAACTACAAAATGAGTGGTGTTTAATTTATGACTAGTTTTTATTTTTTTATATAATTAGCAAACAAACAGTAAAACATGCTATTTTTTCACTTTTTTGACAAACAAATTCAAATAACTTTAAAACGAAAAAATGATAGCATGGTACTGTGAGCATGAAAGTTGTTCAGCACAAAACTATCTACAAAATGAGTGGTGTTTCATTTATAGATACATTTTAATTTTTTTATAATTACCAAAAAAAAGCAGAAACTCCATTGTTTTCACTTTATGCAACAAATAAATGCATATAACTTTAAAATGAAAAATCATAGCATGGTACTTTGAGCACAAAAGTTAATCAGGACAAAAATATCTACAGCATGAATGGTGTTTTATTTCTAGATTTCTTTTAGATTTTTTATGATCTGCCAAAAATGGCAAGAAATTGCTTTTTTCCACTTTTTTGGAGGTATGGCATAAATGGAATACGCAACCCACCTACTGGAAATATTGTCGATATTCTTTGTTCTCGTGCCAGCTGACCCAATGACATCACTCGAGGCTTCACTACCGGTGATTTTATCGGGTCAGTTGGCACTCAAACAAAAAATATTGACAATATTTCCAGTAGGGGGGTTGCTTATCCCTTATCTATCTATCTATCTATCTATCTATCTATCTATCTATCTATCTCTTGCAAAAAACGATGTTAATGCTTTAGTTAGGGTTCAACTTAACCCCATAAAAGTAGAAAAATGTGGCATTATGGTTTCCAACCCTATCTCCCCACCCCTACCCCAGCAGCAAAAAGGACAACATCAGACAAGCAACCATAGACAGCCATCATCAGGTAAGGCAAACAACATACAACTATTTCTGGATTACACAAATAAAGTACAGTAGCACTAATGTGCTACCTTTGTATTTGTACCTATGCCCTGCACACTGCAAGACATACACAATCACTTCTGGCTGCAGATAGAAATCCACAATACTCAAATCACAACCCTACTTCTGTCTGCAGAAGCACAAGCCCCTGCAGCCACAGATGCAAATCCATGATACCCTAATTACAGCAGTTATTCTGTCTGCAGAAGTACAGGCTCCAATGGGGACAGCACTTCTATAGCCACAGGAACTCCTGCACAATGGAAGACATACACACACTTCTGGCTACAGAGGCGCAGGCCCCTGTGGGGCTTGCACTTCTGAAGCCTCTCACAGAAATCCATTGTACCCAAATGCAATACTAGTTCTGTCTGCAGAAGTGCATGCCTATGTGGGACTTCTGCTTCTGTAGTCACAGATACTCTTACACAGTGTGAGACATACAGACACAACACAATTAGTCATGACCTAAAAATTCTCGTAAAAGAAGAATTTGGGGATCATATCAGAGGGGTTATCTCAAGTACCCTACTGCATGTGCTCAGAAGTCAAATTTCAAAACCTAATAACTTTGGGAATTATTAATTTTGCTTCATGAAACCTTCAAAGGGCACACCACTGAGACAAGCACCTTCTGCCTGAAAGTTTCAGAACAACATTTTATAATATTTTGGCTGTAGTTGGGAGCAACAAAATAGCAGACAGTAGCATTTTCATGTATTTTTGACATTTCCAGATCTTGGTATCCAGTTCGGTGGTCATCATGAGAACTTACCACCCAGACTGTGCATCCCAAATTTTGTGTTATTTCTTCAAATGCCACTGAAGTTGCTTAGGTGCAAAGACTGGGGCTTAACATTGAACAGTCTTCTCAACCCTAACTATACTTTCCCTACAATGCAAGTATAATAGAAATATATATATATGCTTTTCACAAAAAACCTGTGTTAATGCACCAGTTAATATTCAAGGTAATGCCAAAAGTAGGGATATGTGGTATTAGGGTTTTCAACCCTAGCTCCCCATCCCCCCAAGCAGCAAAAGGAAAAAAAAAGCTAGGATTTTGGGTCTCCAGAGTCATGATGAATTGGTGGTGGGGTATTTCTTGGGGTTGTCAACCCCAATGCTGCCTCCTCCCCCAGTCCATAGCCTCCTGTCTTAAGCACAATGTACAGCTCCAATCCAATGCATTATAGTGATACTCTCTTCAAAGGTAGAGAGGTACGTCTCACCACATGTTACCTACAGAATCTGCTGTATCTCTCTTCACACAGGGCCCTGCATGAAGAAAGAAATCACGTCTGACCTTGTTTGGGCAGGAGTAGGCATTAGGGTTGATAACCCAAAGGAAGACCCCATCACTGATTCACCAAGACTCCAGAGACCAAAAACCCTAATGTTTTTTCCTTTTTCTACTTGGAGAGTGGGAGCAGGAAATTAGGATTGGAAACCTTAATTCCACATTTCTCTACTTTTGTGGTGTTAAACTGAACCATAATTGGTGCACTAACTCAGTCTTTTGTGAAGAATTTCCTTTCTTTTTGAGATAGTGGAATTGTATCCTCATTCACAATGGTCCCTTTGGGAGCTGTGTGAACAGATGCAGATGCCCTTGGTCCTACACCAAGGGAAGACTCTGTCTGCCTATGGAAGTGCAGGGCCTGCAGGGCTTCTGTGCAGCAATGTATGTCAAGAATTCATGGTGCTGTCTGGTGGGTTGCAGAACTGCAGGGCATTCTGTGTCTGAACTTCCATGTGGCCAGAGACACAGATGCACAGGGCAAAGAATCCATCTCTCAGTCAAAGCACAGGGCACTCTGGCACTCATGTGTGCAGAGGTGCAGATCCCTATGCCAAGAGAAGAGTTTTCTTTAGTGCATAGTACTTGGGTCTGTGCAGACAACCCTGCACTTACCCTTCCCAAACTGTGGGATGGTGTTGTATAACAACACCATCCTCCCCAGCCTTGGCCCATTCAACTGGGTCACTGGGATCACCCCCAAACTCAGCTAACTGGCACAGGACCAAAAGCACTATCCACTGGGTAAACTGGTACTGGACTGGTACTACACACAGTGTTTCTTAACAATTTTTTTTATTTTGACCCCAAATTGTTAAGATAGTAATTTTATGGCTTCCCCTTATCAATGTGACATGTGGCATTTATTGAATAGTGGCCCAAACAGCATTTTGCAGCACATGTGCAAAAACAAGTCTCCTGCAGGATCTGAAAAATGACACCTGTCATGTAAATGAGGTGGTGTGAAAGAAATGGCTATGTTAAAAGTTTGTAGTTAAAATATTGAAAATTACTTGCATTATGAGTGAATGATGAAATATTTCAATGTTCGTTCATAACTTGGTCATTTTACTATATTTTTACATAAAAATGTCAACATAGTTTTCTTATGACCCCACCTCATGAACCCAATAGGAGAAAATGTTCAAATCCTGCCCAAAATGTGACTTTGCACAGTGATCACAAAATCACCTTTCAGGGTGGATTTGAAAAATTTCACCTGCCTTGTTCATGATGTGGGGTCCCAAATAGGCCATGTTGAAATAAAAATGATAAAGTTATGAGTAAAAGTTTAAACCCCATTAAAATACATTAAACTGGACTTAACCTCATTTTCTCATATCACAGTTACCTGTTCTGGCAGCAAGACATGTTTTCAATTGGACAGTGGATCTATGCCAAGGGACAGTTGTAGGTGAGTCAGGGTTTGTGTGTGGGTGTGTGCGTGTGGTGGTGGGTGCTGAGTTGGGGGTTGGGGTGGAGGGGGTGGTTGCCTGAGTGGTCCAGATTAGAAATGGACCATTTTCTTCTTTACAGGGAAGAAAATAAAGATAATGAGGGACTATTTTTTGTTGTTGCAGGATTTAACATTATTGGATCTGACACTGGGGACTGGGCACTCCAGTTTTGGTTTATACTTGTATGGTAGCACTGGGGGTGGGCACCCCACTGTTGCCAACTGTGCATTGGGGGATGTGACCTAGAAGGCAGGGGGTGGGCAAGTGGTACCAGTAAATATCAAGCATCTAGCAAACTGCAGCATAAGCAGCACTTTACATGGTGGGGTGTCTGGTTGGTCAGGTCCTCAAGTTAATCTCCCAGTGACACTAAAATAAGTTATTTATTTAAGCAATAATGCCAGACAGGGTATGTGTTGTGCTGGGATAACGTCATGCCTCAGGTGGTTGAGCATGAGGCCACAGGCTGAGTGCATCCAATACCTGAGGCATCACGTTATCCCAAATGACACATACCCTGGAGGACATTATTGCTATTATACAATGGCTCATTGTTATACAGGATAAAAAAATCATTTTAAAGATGTTTTTGTTAGTGTGAAAAATAAATAACTGAATTGTAGAACTGTGGTTAGAGTGGCTGGTTTTGTACTTTTTCCAATAAAAAATAATAAAACAGATAGATGAAGAGATGGAGAGAGAGTAAGAGAGACAGATAGATAGATAGACAGACAGACAGACAGACAGACAGATAGAAAGAACACAACAGGGAGAGAGAGAGAGAGAGAGAGAGACAGAAAAAAAGATAGAGAGCAATCGCTGGCTCACTGCTCCCACTCAAGCCAGCAGCACTACTCCAGCTGCTGCTAAGCAAACCAAGAAAGCCCCATTGTTCTCATATGGAAAATGCAGGTGAATGAACTCTCACAAAGCTGGGCACGCTGGACTTTGGGGTGCCCAGAAAAGATATTTCTGGCTGTTTTTTTAAACAAACACCAGAATCTACCTAACCATTTAATATTTTCTCCAAGAAACCTTCGAAAGGCACTGTCATGGCACACACCACTTCTACCCTGAAAGTTTCAGGAAAAGTTCTATTCTGTCTAGGCTGTAGGTGACAGCAAAAAAAATGTATTAAGTACAGCAAACAATTTAGACAGTAATGCAAAAATTACATATGCAGATGTCAAAAACTGCATAAGCTGACATCACAAAAATGTTCACATATTGAGACCTTGCCTCTTAAGCAATGCATGCCAAACCATTCACTAAAAGTACCACCAACAGCTTAATCTGGTTCAATTTCAGTTGGTTACCATCTGTATCTCCTCCCTTCCCCAGGACGAGGCTGAATATAGGCAGAATGGTCTAGCCCTCCTTTCCCAGTCAACAAAAACTAAATAAACAAAATTTGGGGCAATTTCATTGAATGCAGCCAGAGTTATTGTGATGCAAATTTAGGGGTTTAACATAAAACTCTCATTCAACCCTAACTGTACTGGTGCTACCACACCGTGCCAGTGTAATACATATTATATTGGCACGGTAGTGTCAATATAGCTGTGGTGGACTGAGTCTCTATGTTAAACCCTCTAAATTTGCACCTTAATAGCTTTGGTGGCATTTGACAAAACTGACCCAAATGTAGCATGTGTTGTCTAAGAGACAAGGTCTAAATATATGGAAAGCTTCGTGATGGCAGTTTGTGTGGTTTCTGAGATCCACACATATCATTTTTACATTAAAATGTCTAAATGTTTCCATTGCTTAAAGCAGCAGTATTTGTTTCTAAGCATATGGATATTTTCCAGCAATCATTTTAGTGTGGCAAAAAGATTAAGATTGAAATATTCATCAGTTTCTTTTTATCTTCCATCTTAAATTCACAATATTTCATAGCTATGCCCTCTTCATCAGTTAGGTGGTGTTCTGCATGTTTGTTTTGTATCATTCCCAAGTCTGAGGTTCCTAGCTTTTAATGTTCCCCAGTTTACTTCATCCCCCAGGAAACTTTGGCTATCTTTTTCTTACACTCTCCTCTTAAAAAGTTGTTACTAAGCATGATGCAGGACCAGCCTTCTTCCCACTGACAGAAACAGGTCATGCTGGTCATGGCTGGTAACCAAGATATGGGATTTTGATGTTTTTAGACATTCCCACTACCGTGCCATGCCCACCATAAAAAAACTTAAATATCTTGGTAGAGTGTTGTGCTGTTTACCACCATAAACATGTGGCAGCACCATCCTGATACATCCACGGTATGAATCTAGCATGTACATTCAACAGGTAACCTCAGCAGAAAAGATTTTTACAAACTGAGAGTGACTGCCATCTTTAATGACATGAGTCCTTAATTACACAATTAGCTGTAAAAGCAGTTTTAATAATATCTAAGAAAACAAAAAATACACTGAGCATGAATCATAGGATGTCAAAAAAATATTTTTGCTAAAAAACTATGTGATGAAATTTGAAATACATTTTTGCTAAAAAACTATATGATTATTTTTTTTTTGCTGACTAACAAATACTGCTGCTTTAATACACTTTCTTTCTCACCTACAGCCTAGATGGAAACTGTGAGGACAGAAATGCCCTGTGCCAAGGTAGTGCTTTTCTGAAGTTTTGTGAAAAAATATTAAACGGTTCCAGAGTTATAAAGATTTAAATGTTTTCATCTGGGTATGTTCAGTAGGGTTTTTCGATAACCCTCTGATATGGACAACAAAATCTGGGGTTGTGAGAGCTTTTTTACTTTTTCACCATTTACTGTACTTCTCAGAATCCGAAAAACAGTTTTCAAGTCACGATAGCCACCATCTTGTTATTTTCCTGAAGCAAAAAAACATGGAAAAGACATAAAAATTATTTATTAAAAAACAAACAAAACACCTGAGCCTACTTAAATGGGACCTGTTTAGCTAGATTTTGGTGTTTGTTTAGAGAAATCCAGAAATGTGTTTTCTGGGCATCCCAAAATCTGGGGTGCCCAACTTCATGAGAGGAGCTGTTCACCCATGTTCTCTGTATGAGAACAGCAGGTGTTTCTTGACATCTGCAGCTGCAGCTGCAGATGGAGACATGCTGTTGGCTTATCTGCCAGCAGTGACCTGGCAATCTCTCCCTCTCTCTATCTAGCCATCTTTAAATCAATCTATCTATCTATCTATCTATCTATCTATCTATCTATCTATCTATCTATCTAGTTTAGTAATATTAAATTGCCTCCCCCTCCTAGCTCACCAACCCCCTCCCTCGTGTTTCCCCAATACTTTGTCCACCCCAATACTGCTTGCCAATCCCTTCCTTCCAGGCCGCACTCCCCCCACCATGAATAGGTGACAGCACCAAGGTGCCCAACCCCGGTGCCGCCCTAAAGTTAAGCTGACACTGGGGTGCCCAGTCCCCAGTGTTGAATCTATAGTAATAACCTGCACAAATGAAAACAGTCCCTCTATGTCATTTTTGTTTTCTTTTTAACCTGTAATAAGAAAACAGTCCTTCACTAATTTGACACCCCACCCTGACCCTCCACTCAGTGCCCGCCACCCTACCCCACCCACACACACTTTCACTCACCTAAAAGTGTCCCATGGTGTAGATACACTCACCCATTGAAAACATATCTTGCTGATGGAGCTGGGAACTGTGATATGAGAAAACAAGGTAAGTCCATTTAATGTACTTCAACATGTTTTGAACTTTTACTCATAACTTTGTCATTTTTTAGTATTTGTACATCATATGTTCAACATAGCCTTTTTAGGACCCCACCTCATGAACAAGGTAGGTGACATTTTTCAAATCCTTCTCAAAAGGTGATTACACAGTCATTCCACAAAATCTTCTTGTGGGTGGGATTTATAAACTTTCACCTACCAGCTTCATGACGTGGGGTTATAAGAAGACTATGTTGAAAATTTGGTGGAAAAAAATGGTAAAATGATCAAGCTAGGAGTAACCATTGAAATATTTATAGCCCTGCAAGCAGCAACCATAATGTTCACCCCATTCCATCAGTAAATAAGCTGAGATGTGTACAGTATATGACAATGGGGTGAGTGTTAGGGTTGACAACCCCAAGGCACATGCCATGCCTGAGTTATGAAGAAAAGGGAGAGGTCAAACTGTAATGATTTGTACTGTTGCAGCCTGCATCGTGGGGATGGGATGCTAGTGTTGGCAACCCTAATACTTGTTGGTTTAACATAAGTAGTGCATTAACAAAGTTTTTTGCAATGAATTTCCTTACTTTTTGAGTTAGTATAATCCCTACGTTTCCTTACTTTTTGAGATATTATAATTGTATCCTAATTTGCCTGTGGGAGTGCAGGGCCCACCATAGATGCATACATGTATGTTGCTGTGGAAGTGCAATGGCCCTGCACTCCCATTTCTGCTGAAACAGCAATTTCATTCCTTCACTGTATGGCTTGTTGAAGTTCCAAGGTTATTTTATGGGAATTTGCATTTTTTATTTTTGTGATTTTTTGGGGGGGTGGAATGTATTATTCTTGCACCACTCATTAAGATTTTTTGTTTTGATATATAGATTGGCCCTTAAATTCCAGATTTTGAGAGAGTTATGACTTGCGGAAGTTCCAGTGTTATCCTATGGGAATTTTAATTGTAATTTTTTTTGTATTGCCCCTAAATGTTTAGGGGAGAAATATGTTATTCCTGCAGTACTCATTAAGACCTTGATATATAAATTGTCCTTTAAATCCAAATATTTATGACTTCTTATGGAGAAAGTCCAGAGGGGGTATTGCTAAGATCAAAGGGGATAAGGGGGAGTGTGAGAAGGAGTACCAAGGAAAAGCAGCTATCCTAAATAGACACCTCTGCTCAGTATTTACTGAGAAGAAGGTAGGATAGGGCCCACAGCCCAGCATCATGGACACATTGGGAAGGGAGGTGTGCACAAGTCCCTTCACAAAAGAAAGGTTCTTGCAAGAGCTCGATAAGTTAAGGGTGGACAAGGCAATGGGACCTGATGGCATACATCCCAGGGTACTAAAGCAGCTAAGGGTGGAACTAGCAGAGCCATTAGCAGAACTGTTTAGTGAGTCTCTGAGCACAGGAGAGGTCCCAGAAGACTGGAGAAGGGCTCATGTGATCCTGCTCCACAAGACTGGCAGCAGGGAGGAGGTAGGGAACTACAGACCAGTCAGTCTTACCTCAGTAGTGGGCAAGATTATGGAGGCACTCCTTAAGGAAAGGATAGTGCGACACCTGGAATCCATAGGGGCACAGGATCCAAGACAGCATGGGTTTACAAAAGGAAGGTCCTGCCAAACTAATCTCATAGATTTCTTTGACTGTGTAACCAGAGTAGTGGACCAAGGGGGTGCAGCTGATGTCATATACCTTGACTTCGGCAAAGCTTTGGATACTGTTCCACATAAAAGATTGATTAATAAAATGGGTAGGCTCAGGGTGGGTCAGAAGTTGGTCAGCTGGGTGGCAAACTGGTTGGTAGACAGAAAACAGAGAGTGGTGGTAAATGGTACACAGTCAGAAGAGGTGCAAATCACAAGTAGGGTACCTCAGGGATCAGTCTTGGGGCCAGTCCTCTTCAATATCTTCATCAGTGACATTGCAGATGAACTGGAAGATAAGGTTTGTCTGTTTGCAGATGACACCAAGATCTGTAACAGAGTAGATGATCCAGATGGGATGGGCAAAATGAGAAGAGATTTGGATAAACTGACAAAATGGTCAGAAGAGTGGCAACTGGGGTTTAACACAAAGAAGTGTAAGATCATGCACATAGGGAACAGAAACCCTGAAGCTGCCTATAGGTTGGGAGGGGAGTTGCTGGCAATCACAAGGGAAGAAAGAGACTATGGCATCATCATCACAGATGACCTGAAATCATCCAAGCAGACCACTAGAGCAGCAGGTAAGGCTAGAGGGATGTTGGAGTGCATTAGTAGGGGTATCACAAGTCTTAAGAGGGAGGTAATAATCCCACTTTACAAGACACTGGTTAGGCCCCATCTGGAGTATTGTGTGCAGTACTGGAGGCTGCACCTGCACAAGGGCATTAATAAAATGGAGGCAGTCCAGAGAAGGGCAACTAAAATGGTGCAGGGACTGCATCAGAAAACATATGAGGTCAGATTAATGGACCTCAATATGTACACCCTAGAGCAAAGGAGGAAGAGAAGTGGTATGATCAAAACATTCAAACGGCATTAACAAGGTGAAAGAGTCTAACATGTTTCAATATAAGAAAAATAGCAGGACAAGAGAACACAGCATGAGATTAGAGGGAGGCCAATTAAGGGGTAATGTGAGGAAGTTATTTTTCACAGAAAGGGTGGTGGATGCATGGAATGGCCTACCTCAGGAAGTTGTGGATAGGAATACAGTGCAGGGCTTCAAACAGACATGGGATAAGCATTAGGGAGCAATACAGATGAGTAAAGGCCTATGGCACGTTCATAAGGTAGAAAAAATGGGCAGACTGGAAGGGCCGTGCGGTCCTTATCTGCTGTCAACTCCTATGTTTCTATGTTATTAAAGTTCCAATGTTATTCTATATGAATTTAAATTTTTTTTCATTTTTATGTAGGCCTTAATTTTTAGGGGTTATGTGTTATTCTTGTAGTACTCATTGAGATCTTTGTTTTGATATATAGATTTTCCCTTAAGTCAAAATTTTGAGGGAGTTATGGCTTGCTAAATTTCGAATGGGAAAAAAACTAAGTCCAAATTCTTTTTTTATATGAGTGCATTTTTTTCATATGAATGAAAAAAGCATATGAAAAGGATGCCATCATACAAAAATAAAGCTGTACTTAGTTTTTTCACATTAATTTTTCATATCAAGGCATCCTTTTTCTTATGCTTTTTTCGTTCATATGAAAAAATAATGCCTTCACACAAAAAAAGAATCGAAAAAAAAAACTAAGTCCAAATTTTTTTTTTTGTATGAAGCCGTCCTTTTTCATATGGACTGATTCTTTTTTCATTCCAAGCAGCTATCCAAAAGACTGTATGAGCATGCTCAGAACTGAAATTTCAAAATTTAAGTACTTTGGAACAGTTTAATATTTTTCCCCACACTAGCAAAAGGCACATCTGTGAGCCAAGTTCTTTCTACCCTGACAATTTCCGACCAAAATTCCAAACCATTTATAATATGCCGGTAATATCAGCATTTAAACAAAAAAAGAAACTGTTTGTTTTTTACTTTATCTGCACAAGCACAATAGCACCTGTGCCTCTGAGTCACACGCGTGTGCATCTACCGTATGAGTTTGTGTGTGTGTGCGTGCACCCATTAAGTTCGGAGAACAGTTCTTAGGGATGTGCACTATCTTTGGGTTTTAATATCTCTCTTTACCTCCCTACTACATTAAAATGATAGAATTTGTTCTGTATGATGTCCATTCCCCAAAACAGCTTGCGGCAGTATTAACCTTCCTTTGTTTGTGTATATGTACACACACGCACACGCACTCACTCATTCACACACGCACACACATCATGTTTCTCTCTTGACACCAAAGGCTCTGATCTATGCTCCTTGCATCACAACACAATGAAAGAATCATGCAGCAGCTCTGTAATCTAAAGGAATATGCCCATTTACAACCCTACTAGAAGCCTCACTCATGTTGGAAGATATGATTCACCCTGTATTTATATTCTGAACTAGCTTTGGCAGTAACAGAACACAAAATAATAACAGCAAGAAGATGGACAAGGCATGTGCTTGGCAGGAGTAATGCCATCTAACTCTGGCTGAGGATGTTTGTATACTTGGGGTGGGATATTCAAAAGGGTTGCGTATGGAACAACAGGGTTGAGCTATGCACAACCCACCGATGTGCCCTGGCATGCTGTTCAATGGGGCAAGTTGTGCTGCACAACCCCTGATGTACCGGGGCGCAACAGTAATGAATGCAGCACAAGTGCGGGGGTGTACCCATGCATATGTGGCACATCCCGATATTCAGCCCGGGATGTGCAGCACATAGGCTGGCACATACCCACCTTGCGTCACTCAGGGGGGCGAAGTTGTGCCTGGCAAACTAGGAACAATCTCACACCACAGGTGAGCCGCCATTGCAAGGCACAAACGGCAGCCACTTGCTGTGGGTGGCCACCCGACCACCCAGGACACAGTCCACATGCACCCTGCCCAGGGGCATCATGCCCCCTCACCCATCTGTGGGCATCAGGTACATATCTCTGGTGGTCCAGTGGAGGGAGCCTCAGAGGGTGGGTGGGAGGGGTACCACTGGACCACCAGGGTATCCTTCGTTCATTCCACCCATGATCAGGCACTGGGGGGTTCCACTGGACCACCAGGGTTATACTTCACCGAAGCCCATGATCGGGCGATGGATAGCGGTCCACTGGACCACCAGGGATTTATTTAACTCATGCCCACAATTGGGCATAGGATAGTGATCCACTATCTATTTAACTTATGCTCACCTAAGGTCAGCAGGGTGTTGGTCCCCGATGGCTGCAGCCTGGCAGGGCGCCAGGTGCAAGTTGCTGGGGATCGGTGCACCGCACACAAATGAGGCCATAATGACATGCAAACGGCCCCATTTGTGCCTTGCATGCATAATGGTCTCATTTGCATACCAAATGCTGAATATCATGGTTGATGCGCCTAGGGCAACTGCACTTGCGTTGGTGCATCCCCCTGCTCCCCTCTTGCCACTTGCTCTGGTGCAGTGCCACTGCACCATGCGATGTGTGTGCGCCCTCAGTGCCATATTCAACAGTGCTGAGCCATGGTGCAGCACCGTTGAATATCGTCTGGTCAATGCCCTGGCACAACCCTGTTGCGCTGTGCCCAGGCTTGCACCCCTGCCTGGCACAGTCTGAATATCCCACCCCAGGTTTCCTCTCTAGCTATAAGTTAAAACATTTAGACATGCTGATCAATAAACAAAGAACTATGGGGGTCATTATAATTTGCTATTTGAAATAAAGCATTTCAGCTTTACTCATTATGTTCACTATCATTAGCAGTCCCTGAACCTGAGATTCATGCTTCAGTTGCTCTTCATAACTTCCTATAAATGTGAGGTTCAAATGAGAGCCCTTTCGTACCCCCGACTCACTCCAGCAAAATGTACAAAATGCTAAACTTACAACACAAGTCCAAAACACACAATTAGGCACAGCCTAATATGTTTACATGGCTATGAAGCTCAAATGTAATGTGGCCAGTTTGCATTGTGGTAGCTTTATATTTATATTTATTTGCAGTTTTTTTTTTCTTTTACGTTGTCCATGCCTGGAGGGGGAGTGAGTGGAGCCAGTTGAGTGCTTATGTGATCACAAAAAAACACTCTTTTTAATATTTGTCTTTCTGGTATTCTTCTGTGGGAATTTGTGTATTTATATGTGCCCCCCCTCCATTCTGCCACACACATAGATACTGACAATAACTGTCTCAATATCACTCCAGTCCCACAAGGTGAATCAGGAGTGCATTTGATGCTCATGTTGGTATAGCTATAAGAAAGTACAATTTGAAAGGACTTCCCAATCGGCATTGCTGCAGTGTGAGTTTGACACTGAACGCTAAATGCACATGAAGCACTCTTACAGCTATAATAGTGCTTCATGAGATCCTTAATTAAGACTCCGGATTGACTGAGACAACTCTATTGATCTATAATAGGAAACCCAAGGCCCACTGAAAATGAAATATTAAAACTAAGATAGGCTATCCTAACTTTTTAAAAGATATATATCGTTGAACCATACCTTTGGTATTTTTTGATTACCTTTCTTATCCCATTTAAAAAAACACATATCTACTACACACTAGATTAATAACCGTGGTCTTGTGCCCAACCCGAAGTCAGCCCTGTTAAATGCAGAAGGACAATTAGGGGGCTCTGATTGACCACCATAGTACTGGCACTCAGTTTTCCTGCATGGTATGGAGGGCTTGAAGGGAGGCAGTCCCCCAAATGTTTGTTTTTTTTTTGTTTGTTTTTTTTTTAGTGCATAACTGTAGGTGTTATTTGTTTTATTTATTAGGAGGGGTACACTGACATGTTGCCCACTAAAACAAGGTCTCCTTTTTAGTGAGGTGTCAGAAAATAAGATGTCCAGAACAATGCACACATTATACAGGATTCTGGCATTTACCATGGTTCACAGTACAGCAGGGTCTGTGCTGACAATTCAGCTTGTTCCATAGATCATTCCACAACCAAGATTGAAAAGTTCTGATAGTATTACAAGTACATCTGGTACTCCCAGCCTTCGACTTGACATATCCAACAAATCCCTCATCACATGGAGCAAAGGATCAAGCTTTGGGAAGACCCAGGCTTCTACTTGGTAGCTTGGTGTCCAGCTCAGCAGCCCCAACCACCCCATTCTTCACCTGTGCAAGGGGGCCACCAAGGTTGATGGAGGGGCATTAGCATACGCAGAGGCATGGCCCAGCTAAGTGCAAATTACAAGCATGCCAGACTAATTTGGGACTAGGTCCTTATACAGCATGCTGATTGGCTTTGCTCTGAACTTTATTATTTGTTAGATTTTGGATTCTGTCTCAGCATGTCATTTAAAGCAGCAGTATTTGTTAGCAGAAAGCATATTTTATTACATATTATTTTTAGCAATAATGTTTTTTGGACAAAAACATCCTTGCATCCATTTCTCTTTTTAGCGAATGTCATTTCTGAAGTGAGATATGAGATACCGAAGTTTTAAAAGTAACTGCTCGCTAGCCACGCCCACTATAAATAAATCGTTCTGGTGTGGTGCTGTGCTGCCATCCACAGTATGGATCCAGTATGTAAAGTCAAAAAGTGACCTCAACAGCAGAAATCTTTAAAAGTTGCTAGTGGTTTCCTATTGGGTTTCATACTGGGTTGTTTGGATGAAAGAAGGCTATGTGTCCATTTAAACCATCCACCCACATCAGCGGGAAGAGTCTGGCCCCATCCTTGGTTTATTTCTTATTAATAGTACTGAATCGAGTCTGTTTTTGAAGATAGTCAAATTATTACTATAAACCACTTTATTTGGCAGTTGATTCCAAATCCTACCTGTATGATGTATGAAACAATTGAATCATTCATTATTGACTACAGTATTTAGTCTAATTTGGAGTTTGTGTCCCTGTAGGTACTTTGGCTTTTTATGTAATTAAATTCCTAACTCTGACTTTAATTCTGTATCAGTCATGAATTTGTACATGTGTAATAAATTGACCCTAATTCTTCTGTTTTCCAGGGTATACAAGCCCAATTTGTATAATTTATTCTCGTAATCCATGTCTCTGAGCCCTGATATATGTTTTGTAAATTTGCACTGGAAACGCTCTACCCTGTCTGTCTCCCCTTTATAATATGGACTCCATAGTGAAGACCCATAGCCAAAATGTGGTTTATGTAGGACCTATAAAGAGGCAGCATACAACTTGATGAACAACTAACAAAATTATTTTTAATATTCCTTAACATGTAGTTTGATTTTTGTATTGTTTTAGTGCAATGAACTTTAAAGTTTAGGCTATTGTCAATAAAGATACCAATATCCTTTTCAATTACAACTGATTTTAGGGGTGTTTTATTTAGATTATAAGTGCAATGACTGTTATGCTTCCCCATGTGCATTACCGAACACTTGCCAACATTAAAGGGCGGGCCTTTAGCTTCTGACCATTCTTCTATTTTTTTTAAGTCTTTATTAAAACTTGCAGGCCCAGATATTCAAAAGAGTTGCTCCATGCACAACAGGGTTGCGCATGCGCAAGTCCTACATTGCGCCATTCTGCGATATTCAGCAGGAGGCAGTTGCTCCACTGGCAACAGGTTGCTCAAAAGAGCAATGCAAATGAATGCATGCTCAACAGGAGGGGGAGGAACCATGCATAACCTGCGCAACCTGATATTCAGTCGGGTTGTGCAGAGTTGTGCATGCGTAACCCCCAACCTGCGCCTGCACAACCTTGAGCCAAAAAAAAAAGGATCAAGTTGAGGGCCACCCACAGGTGAGCTGCTGTATTGCAGGGCGCAACACAGCAGCTGCCACCCCTGGCTGGCCCCCAACTCGGTCCCTGTGCCCCCCCACCAGCCCGATCGCGGGCATCACAGTTACATGCAAACCCCACCCACACATCTCCCACAGTCTGATCGCGGGCAGTACATGCACAGAACCCCCCACACACCTCCCCACAGCCCGATCGCGGGCAGTATCACGACATGAACCCCACACACACATCTCCTACAGCCCGATCGCAGAGGCAGCATACATGAACCCCCCACACACACATCTCCACAGCCCGATTCGGGCGACCTATATGGGCTTCCCCAGTGCCCGATCGCGGGCTGGGGTCCCTCCCCAACTCCGAATAACTCCCTGGTGGTCCAGTGGACCCGTAAAGCCCGATGTGGGCAGAATGTCACAGCACAACCCCCAACCATCTCCCTGGTGTTCTGGTGTTCCCCGCAGCGGCGGGTGACAAGCCTCCACCCGCTTGCCGCTGCGCCACTCGCCCACTGAACTGTTCAGTAGGCTGCACGCCCATTGCGCAGAGCTACAGCCAATGGGCATGTAGATTTACAGTCATAGATCGATAGTCCAGATTTGTGAACGATCATTCACAAATCTGGACTGTCATGTACGGTATGGGCTGTACGCCATTGGCTGTAGCTCTGCACCAACTGGCGTGCAGCCCTACCGACAGTCAGTCGCGGGCGGGCGGGTGGCAGGCGGGTGGATGCTGTCGCCGCCGGCTGTGGGGGGCGGGGTGGAGGGCTTCGTGGGTGGGTGGGGGGACACTAGACACCAGGGAGATGTTTGGGGGTTGTGTTGGACATTCTGCCCGCGATCGGGCTTTACGGTCCACTGGACCACCAGGAGTTATTCGGTTGGGGAGGGTTACATTCTGCCCACGATCGGGCACTGGGGGTCATAGCAGGTTCTGCCCGCGATCGGGCACGGGGGTCATACAGGTTCTGCCCGCGATCGGGCACTGGGGGTCATACAGGTTCTGTCCGCGATCGGGCACTGGGGGTCATAGGTTCTGCCCGCGATCGGGCTGTGGAGATGTGTGTGGGGGCGACATGAACATGTTCTGCTCCGCGATCGGGCTGTGGGAGATGTGTGGGGCACATGTAATGCGTTCTGCCCGCGATTGGGCTGTGGAGATGTGTGGGGGGTGTGTAACTGTGATGCCCGTGATCAAGTTGCATTGTGGCGTCGGTCCCCGACGGCTGCTGCCTGGCAGGGTGGCCAGAGCAAGTCCTCGGGATCGGCGCACCTATACGCAAATGGTATGCAAATGGGAATATAAATAGATGCAAATGGCCCCCGCGCCTTGCATAAATTATGGCCCCATTTGCATGTCACCTTTGAATATCGGAATTTGGCGCATGGCGCAATGGTACTTGCGCCACTGCAAGTTTAATGCTCAACTCTGGCAACTTATGGTAGCACAAGTCTCACTACGATAAGCAAGAGTGTTATACTGGTGATATTCAAAGGAGTTGCTCAACAGCGCAACTCCTTTGAATATCACCCCGGCCACACCCCTGCGCAACTATTTTGAGTGGCGAAGGGGCTTGCGCCTCAGACTGGCGCAGTTTGAATATCTGGGCCACAGTATTATCTGTAGTGTTAGTGGGGCCACCCAACTTCATGTCATCCACAAATTTGACAATCCAGTTATCTATTCCATCATGGAGATCACTTATATATAGGACAAAAAGAACTGGCCCCAAAACCAATCCCTGAGGGACTCCACTGGTGTCCTTGTGCCAGTCGGAACAACATCCTCCAATTCTGACACATTGTATTCTGCCAGTGAATCAACTATGAATCCATTTGATTAGACGTTGGTCAGCTCCAATTGAGTACAGCTTTTTTATTAAATTAGAGTTAGGCACTTCATTGAAGGCTTTTTGGAAATCAAAGTAAAACATGTCCACTGGTTTGTTTTCACATAAACATTTGCTAACTGTCATAGAAGCATAGCTGATTCATAATACATGCTCCATTGTGCCTGAACCCTTGTTGTTTACTGTTGCTAAAATTAATATTATGTACATTTTCTTCTAGTTTGGCTTTCAGAAGGGTCTCTGAAGTTTTACAGAGAATGGATGTTAGGCTAATCGGGTGAAAGTTAGATACAATGTTGTTTCCTTTTTTGTGTAAGGGTATCACAGTTGCCAGTCTCCACTCATGCAGAACTTCGCCAGTTGAAAAAGACTTATAATACTATGGTACCAATAAAAGCAAGCCTCTGATTGGTTAGCTGGCACCAACACAGCGTTGTAAAATCTGATATTACCAAGGCAAGACGTGCCAGCCAACCTCACCCACGACTCCCCAATACTGTATCACTCTGACCCCCATTTCGAAAATGAACCAACACCATATTTCACTCATTGCTTAAAAACAGAGCCTAAACTAACACGTTATGCAAACAATGAATACCATCTTCAACCTCACACATAATCAGCTGGATCCTAATGTCCCCCAAATTCATCATCAGTCATCTAAAACTATAAATACCTCCAGATATACTAGCACCACAGTCTAGTACATGCACTGCACTGCACTGCATCCCCGCTACTCAAGTCACTCTCATACTGCAAGCACAGCCTTCAACCTCTGCCCACTCAAGCTTAAATTCACAGCTGACAAGTCGACCTGTGATACAGGGCACACACATGTTCAGTATCACATTTCACTTTTTTCTACCATCATTTTTCAAACATTTAGCCCTCGTTTTTTAAAAAGAAACAGTTCATCACCTTCAGTGCCCTATAACAATTCAAATAATACATTATTTCAGCAATGATGCTGACAAGCAACAACGAGTCTTATGGAGCTTCACCGCTGTGCCGACCAGTGACGCCATCAGTCTACAGTCTTGCTGCTAATTTTATTCTGTTAAACTACCTATTTTCGTTTATTCCTTCTTTTACTAATTCATCTGAATTCCACTTCAACAAACTGAGCTACAGCTTCCAAGCTGACTTATTAACAGACCATCTTGTTTAATGTGTGAACCGTACTATTTTCTTTCTGGCGTAAGAATACATAAACAAAAAACATTTAAAATACCACAAAAATGCCCTTTTCTTTATTATTTTCTTACAAAAAAATATAGGAACCCATAGTATAATCACAATAAACCACTCCAGGGTGTTGGTGATGCTTGGATTTACCCACGCCTGGATGGTTTGATCACTCGGCAAAACCACGCCAGGCATGGGTAAACCCAGCATCACCAACACCCTGTCATGGTTTATTGCTTAATTTAATAACTTTGTTAATGGGCTTAATATTTGAGAACTTACATTCTTAAGAAGTCTGGGATGCAGTTTGTCGGGTCCTGCTGATTTGCTATCCTGTAGTTTATTTAGTAAGTTCTTGACGTCATTCTTTTTGACTGTTAGAGACAAATTATCATATTCTTTTCCTAAGTCCTGAACTGGCTCACTGCAATTAGAATTGTAGACACTACTAAAGTAGTTGTTAAATGCATCTGCTGTTTCTTTCCCTGTTTTTAAGACTTTACCTTCTTGAATGATGGATCCTATTTGCATTTTTTTAAATTTTGATTATTTATGTATGCATATAAATGTTTGCAGTTGTCTTTTTTTATGTGCAATTTTGAATTACAGTTTTTTTCTTTTCAAATTTAATCATTGTTTTTAGTATTTTGAGTTTGCGTTTGTAGTTATCTACTGCCTTGTCAGTATTACGTTTTTTCATATATCAAATGCAATTTTAATTTTTTTACACTATCTTAAGATCTTTTTGGTACACCACATGGGGAGCTTGCCTCTTTTATTGTAAATGCTTTTATTAGGTACAAATTTTCCTTCAATATGTAGGAGTTTATTTTTTAAGATGTTCCACATTTCTTCCACTTTTTTATTCATGAAGAGTTTGTCCCAATTGCATACTGATAATTCCTTTTTGATTCTTGTGAAATCTGCTTTATTGTAATTTTTATGTTGTCTTGCACATGCGCAAGCAACATTTTGTGACAGATTGGTGGAGTAGCAGGTTTTGGAGATGCAGTCGTGTTGTGGCCAATGGTGCCACTGCTTTTTTGGGCTGGGCTCTGTGACACCAATAAATGAGCACGCTGTCTATGACAGCTGCTCAGAAGTGTGCCACCAACTTGAAACAATTTCACCACTGCAATGAAGGAGCAACCTGTCATTGCAGGGCATGCCTTGCCTGGTGTAATATTTCAATAAACATAGCAGCGGCTGTCGCCGTCTGCCCCTCACAGTCCCACGTGAATGCCGACATTGGGGGTGCCCAATCCCCCTGTTGGCATTCCCCCTCCTCAGTTCATTTGTCAATGGGGGAGCCCAGTCCTTGTTGGCATTATGCCCCCCATTTTAATTTGTCTGCTGAGGGGGCTGCCCAATCACCCTCGGCATCCTGCGCCTCCACCCAAACACAGACAAGTTATCTGTACCAACAGGGGGACCAACACCCATCGGTTTCAGTCTCCCTCCCAAAAAAACACAGGTGGCACACTGGGAGCCCACCCCAGTGTGCCAAGACAAAGCCTGAAAAAAAAGACCTTCCCATGATACCTTTTTCCTTTGTTTTTAACCTGTAAAAGAGAAAATGGTCCCTCATTGTCTCCGGCACCCCTTCCCCCAACCCACACCCACTCTTTGCACACCCCACTTCCCCGCACCCTCCTCACCCCATGCTTACCTCCGGAGCCCAGCACGATGCTCTTCGGTGGAGCGGGAACACGTCTGCACTCTTCAAAGCCAAAAGCGAACTGAAGAAATGCTGGTAAGCTGTAGAATGGTATCAATGGAGGGGGGGATCAACTTAGGTGGATATCTCGGCCATTTTTCTGACTTTTGGCTCCAGATTTTCAATATGGGGTTCTTGGGAGCCCACCTCATAAACTCAGTCACTGTCATGTCATTATTCAGTCCCGAAAAGTGATTTCTCAGTCACTGCATAGAATCACCCTTCTGGACTGATTAATGAAATGACAGTGTTACTGTTCATGAGGTGGGCTTCCAAAAAGCCTATGTTACAAATTAGGTGAAAAAATTCTAAAACATGACTATGTTACAAGCAGGCATTGTGCAGTTTCCATGCACGCTCGTAACTTCAAGAATTTTTAATATTTTCTCTCCAGATTTTCAACATTGCTGTTTATGCACACCTTCTTATGAACAGTATAGCTGTCATTTTTTATATCCTGCCCAAAATGTGTTTTCGCATATCTAGCGCACAATGGGGTGGTCGCTGTGGGAAGTCAATGTTCGGGACAGATTAAGAAAATCATAGTGACACTGTTCATGAGCAGAGGTCCCAAAATGCCTATGGTGAAAATTTGGTGAAAGAATTCCACAAAATGACTGTGTTATGAGCGTGCATTGCGCAGTTTCTATACACACTCATGACTTTGAGAATTTTTAATATTTTCATTCCAGATTTTCAACATTGCCATTTCTTCACACCTCCTTATGAATGGTACAGCTCTCATTTTTCACATCCTGTCAAAAAAATGTGTTTTCGCACATCTGGTGCAGAATGGCATGTTCGCTGTGGGAAATCAATGTTTGGGACAGATTAACAAAATCACAGTGCCACTGTTCATGAGTGGAGGTCCCAAATGCTTTCATGAGGTAGGGTCACAAAAAGGCCATGTTGAAAATTTGGAGTGCAAATACCAACAAACGCCTGTATGCTAGGGGTTTCTAACATAACGTCCACTCTGAGAGACTGACAGGCATCGGGGTGTGCCTTTGATTGTTGGTTGTAATGCTCACACCATTCCACCCCCACCCCCACCCAGCAGCCAGTGACAGGCATCAAGGTGTGCCTTGGACTCTTCAGCCCCAAAGCTCACCCCATTCTCCTATACTGCACCCATCTCAACATATTTCCTTATGGAGAGGGGTGAGCTTAAGGCCCGATGACCCCAAGGCACAATGCAACACTTGTCAGAGTCTGCAGCGTAGGGTGAGGTGAAATGGCATGAGCATTATGGCCGATGACCCAAAGGCACACCTCAGTGCCTGTCAGTCTCTGCAGGGTGGGGTGGGGTTGATGTCGGTTCCATACTTCACTGCCATTCCTATTATGCATCTTTCTAACTCCTGCACTACCGATGCCAATGCCAGCAAGACAACATTCAGCATTGACAAATGCTTGTTAATAATTGTTGCTCCCTTAGCAGGTCTTACTTTAGTTTGTAGTTTGAATTCTACAATGCTATGATCGCAGTTGGCCAAATTACTTCTTAGGTTAATGTTTTTGACTGAGTCCTTTAAGTTAGTGATCACAAGATCCAACACATGTTCTCCCCTTGTGAGCTTATAAACCAGTTGGTACAAATTAGCTGATGTTATAGCCTCTAGAAATCTATGTTCTGGTTCAGTTTTGCAGGCTTTATTAAGCCAATTTATACCAGGATAACTGAAATCTCCTGTGATGACTATATCTCCTGCGACTGCTAGACTTTTTAGTGCGTAGTTGATTTTGTTGTCTACGTCGATATTTGAGTCTGGTTGTCTATAAAAGACTCCCATATAGAGCTTCTTGGTCAGTTTAGTGTCCACTGTAATCCATAATGATTCTAGTGATGGCTATGTTTAATGATTGGAGTCATGAATGGTAACATTTAGTAAGAAAAGATGTCTTAAAAATGTTAGATACAAAAAAAGTACCGATGATGAATCTAATTGTGCCAGAAATACATTACTGCTAAAAAACTGAATGAGTTAGGTTTTGTTTTGCAACTAACAGATACTGCTGCTTTAAATATTTCTAGAACCTGGAGCAAGCACACTGCCACATGGATCTATGATGCCGGTTCAGCAACACTTTCATCGACCAGCATCACAGCGATGGGATTTATGTCGACCGCAAGTTGCGATCAACATAATTCCCTGTGTCTCCCAGTCCTGTTTTTTTTTTATCTGGGGGTTTAGCCTCCCAAACCCCCCATGTGGGGGGTTCTACCCCCATACTCCTGTACTAAAGATTTTCAACTCTGAGTCAGAGTTGAATCGGGGAGGGGGTGCAGGACCGGGAGACAGTGTGCCCCTGTCTCAGGTGCACCAACACAGTGACCTGTCAGCAAACTGTCGATTTTGTCAACAGTGACATAGGTTGCTGTGTTGGTGTCACTGTCGGGGGGGGCATACCCTGTCACATGTGATGCTGATGACCTGAGTTGAGGAATGAGCCTGGAGCATCAGAGGGCCAGTAAGGGGGGGGGTTGGATGAGCTTCCTACAGAAAGCTCTCCTTCTCCAAGAGAGGGAAGTTGTTGGTGCTTGGTGCTTGAGTGACACTTAGCAGTGGCTAGGCCAGGAGCACTCTGTAGGGGTGAGACAGTGGCAGACATCTGTGGGGCAGTTGTGGAAACAGGCACACTCACGCGGTGATGTCACTGCACCTCCACGTCTCTGAGGACACCAGGAAGAGAAAAACCCCAGCTGCAGCCATACAATGAAGCTCCCTCTCCTCAATGCTGGAATAATGCCTCCAGCCTAAGTCTCAGAAGGAACTTGGGTAGATCTCAGTCTCTCCCTCGGGAGCCCTGCTATAGGGGTAAGCTATGGGGCCTCCACTTTCCACTTTGGGCAACTGGTGGGGGATGTCAGGTGGGGAGTTCAGGGGGTCAGATATGGGGTATATCCCCACCTGCCAGCATGGTGATAAGGAGAACTGGGGAAAAAATGTCAAGGAGTTAGTCAACTGTCTGCTTCAGAAACATCCAGCTGCCCCTAACTGATCTCACAGTTGATGTTTTGCCATGGTAAACAGCATGAAATCAGTTCAAATACACTGTGTTGTCAAAAAATCCTGAGGAAGACTTTTCATACGGACGTCATGGATATGTCAGTAAAATATATGGCAAACCCTGTGATTCCATGTGAAACTTATAATGGTGTTCTGTAGTAAATTGTACTTGCTGAATCGAGTACAGAACATTTATAAAGTTATATACTAAATGTATACCTGCTTTTCTGCCACGCTATTCCCATCACATGCCACTGACTTCTCTGCTCGATGAACTTAGAAGTATGACATCACTGTCACACTTTCAAACCTCTGTTTGAACCTACAATATGAGCCATGTAATCAATGGATCATAATCAATAATCTTATTTTATATAGTGCCTTTCCAGCAATAGTTCAAAGTACTGTTCTCAGAATATAAATTACAATTGTAACCACCCAGTCCCCTGGGGTGAATAGAATCCCCTCAGTATCAGTGCTAGGCAGGGAGAGGCAGCTGATGATTAACTAGTTAAATGGGTTTTTCATCTACTCACTCTTTTGTTTACTTGGCTTCAGCTGAGATGAGAGAGATGAGCTCATTTGGGACTCTTGCAGCAGCATAAGCCACAGCAGCTGTGAGGAGGGAGATTAGAATCTTGAGATGGTAGTCAGTGAGTGAGTGAGTGTGTATGTCAGCAGTTTGAAGTGTGAGGAATGATAACTGCCAGTTGAGGGCTCTGAGGAAGGCCCTGCTTTCTCACCCTAGTCCTGATTTTCTCCAGTTTGCCAAGAGAAGTGGTGGAAGCCATTGTCTGCAGCAGGATCTCCTGATTTTCATCCCTGGAGGGGTGAAAAGGACTACTAGTGGATGGATCCTAGCAGCAATCCCCTATTTGATCCAGGATGTTTGAAGCTGCCTGTAATGTCTAACAGTGAGTAGGATCTGACTTTTTGCTGCAGAAAACAAGTGCCTGCACGGTTGTGTTCTCTGACTAAAAGGGAAATGCACAACCTTTTCTGTTCAGAAGTGTGAGACTGTTCTCATTTAAAGTTGGCTGACTTGTGTGATGTCCAGAGGTATGACCATATCACAATGTTCGGGACTTTACTTCTTCCATTACCAGTGTAGTGTTTTAAATACAGGATGCAAAAGTTCATTCAATTATGCATTTAATCAAGTGTGTTCAAGATGTTTAAGGTGTAACTCTGAAGAATGGCTGGGTATGGATTTGGGAGCAAAGGATGGGCAGACCCCCATCTGGAGTAACCAGTTCAGGACTACAGGTTCAGCAAGGGCGCCTGATTACTTTAGACATAGGGCCAATGTCTGAAGAGGATTTAACCCCCTGAGGTGGGCTGTGCTAGTTATTAGCCAAATGTATGTTCAGTTGTGGCCAGTGCCACTAGAAGAAATGTTCAGTTGTGGTCAATGCCACTGAAAAAATGTTAAATGTCCTATGAAATACGGGAGTACATGGTGAAAGAGTTCTGGCAGTATGTGTGTGTTCAGTTGTGGCCAGTGCCACTGGGAGAGTGTTCAAAGTCCTATGCTATATGGGTATACCAGTACAAGATGTTCAATGTCCTACAGTGTGGGAATATGAAGAGTTTCCTGTCAGATACAGTAGTTTTGTTGTTCTGCAAGTTCCTAGTGCCATGATGTGTAAATCTTGGGGATCCACCCTTGCTTTACAGAACATCTTTTGGAATAACGCCACACTCTAGAACGCCAACCGTGGTTTGAGCAGTTATGTTATTGCTTCCTGTATGTGGATTTACTGGGTACCACTCCAGAAGTACAGATCTAGCATAGCCCTAGCAAAAAGTTCTCTCCCCAGGACCTGGTTATTTGTAAATACCTTATAGGTCAATAATTGCTTTTGTAAACCCCCACCCCTTTTGATCTCTAGAGTAATGAGCCTGGTATACATTCCCAATGCTAGCGATGGTACCACCACTAAATGTGTTTCCTGAAGTCTGTGCCCAGTTAAGGGTGCCAGGGATAGCTAACTGTGTAAAGTAGCGGGGGGGGGGGGTGGTTACACAATATAAAAAAACTAATTAAAAAAGCAACAATAAAAAACAGCCAAGACACATAACATGTATACCAAGATCATACATTCATATATCAGAAATGACAAGGGTAGAACAAATAATCATATATTGCAAAACTTTATAAAATATTTAGCAATGAGATCGTATAATCACCAATTAGAACTTTACAAGTCTGTTATCACTATTTCTACATCAAAAGTGAGTTAAATTTACCAACCAAAGCTACCACTCTAATTTACATGGAAAGAGAATTCTACAGTACAGCTGCCCTGTAAGTAATGAACTGGCCACCTACTAACTTCAGCCAAGATTCTGGAACAGATAATGACATTGGGCCCTTTGCACAAACATGTGGGTTGCCTATGCAGAGGCATGGAGGCAACCCTAAGTCAGAATGCTGCACAGTAGGGTCCAGCAGACCCCCAGTGGCATTCATGACAGGTGTGCAAGCCCCTTGCACACTTGATCCCCTGGCCAATCGCATGGCTACATGCCATAGGCAGGCCAGGTGTTTGGGGTGTGCTTGCACTCAGCACCATTCACTAAGGTACGGAGTGAAAGGCACAACAGGTCACAGGGTATGGCAGCTGGAAGCCTGCCATAACTCATGCACACAACCTCCCATGACAGCCACTGGGAGACAGTATGATGGACAGCATAACCTGAAGAGTGGCAGTGTTACCTTGTCCGTGGTGGTATCTGACTCTGTATCATGGACACAGGGACCACAGCACACAGTTTACCAATACACAGTAATACACACAGCTGCACCACAGCGTAGTACTATAGCCAGGCAACATATGTGATGGAAGTCCACCAACAGTACCTGCCAGTTATGGTGGGACATGGATTCCCCAGTCGGGTTGCCCACGGTCCCCTCCTGCATAGTAGAGCATACACCAATATCTCTATGTTACCCATATATACCACACAGAACATGGTGACAGAGCAAACTGTATGACCAGGGTAGTATTCATATACCAGAGCTATTGGCTGCATGCAGATGCACAGCAGGCAGTGGACATGCCATAGAAACTCACTGTGGACTGGGGACATCTCGTGGCAGTGGTGCATAGTTTACCATGCAAGGGGTTGGCTGTACTGCCAACACACAGGTATGGCTGGCCATACTGTACTCCCACATAGGGTAACCCATGGGGGATTTGCCCCTACTGTTCCTGACTTGGAACCCATGCCTGCCCAGAGTCCTCTGCTCATGTAGAGCAGGAGATCCACTATGGGACCACAGGATGGGCATCCAATTGGCTGCCTGCCTGTGTCCTTCACACCACCCTCTTCCGTACCCCATGATCCTGTGCACTGGGGGCAGGGCTGTGGACAGGCAGCCTTCATTCGTGAACGCTGGCCTGTGTATGCCTGTCTACTGGTGTGGAGTTGCACTTGCCTGTTACACACTCTTGTACATACCCCGTGCACATTGTTGTAAATAACACTGTCCAATAGAAAGAACATGACTGTGCAAAAGATCCCTCAAATACGTTGGACCTAAGTTATATAAACATTTATATGTTAATGAAAGAATTTTTAAATCAACTCTTTTCTCAACAGAGAGTCAATAAAGTTGTTTCTAAAATATAGAAACTATATGATGCCAACTGATATACTGCTCTCCTCAAGCCTACATTAGAGCAAATGATTTGCTAACTCCTCCTATTCAACTACAAACTGGAACCTACCAAGGCTGTCCCCTCTTCTCTTCATTCTCTATGTAGAACCTGTGGCATGTGTACTCTGAAGGGAGGAGAGAGAGTTGAGGGGGTCCCACTGGGGGCGTCATACTTACAAAACATCTCTGTATGCAGATGATATTCTCCTCACCCTTTTGGACCCAGGCACTTCTTTTCTGGTAGCCTGGGATGTCTTAACAGAATTTGGTCAACTGGCAGGATTCTGACTTAAACTTCAAAAAAACAGAGGTTCTTATTCTGAAGTACTCTCCCAATATTCTTCTTAGAAGAGACCTGTCCTTGCGATGCCATAATACTACATTAAATACAGTACCTAATAGTGATAATTCCAAGGGATCTGGTAAGTTTCGAAATATTAAATTATGAGCCTCTCACACAAAATTTGACAGAGGATTTGAGGCATTCGGGACAGTTACCTGTACCTTTTTTTTTCGCCAAGATTGAAGTGGTTAGAATGAATATTCTTCCACGCCTTTTATACTTTTTCCAGATGCTCCCTATTTTCACTGCACAATACTATTTTAGATCCTGGTATAAATTAATCTCCAGATTCATTTGTGGAGGACAGACACCACAGCTTAGATATTCTGTCTTACAACTTCCACTGTCTAAGAGTGAGGTCAACTTACTAAATTTAACAAATTATACTATAGCCTCTCATTTACACATAATACTAACTTGGATCCTCCCTCAGACCTCACCACCATGGAAACAAATTGAATTTTCTATTAATGATCTCTATGACATTAGCCCTATTCTATTGGTGAATATGCCCACTCCACTTGTACTGACTAACTTTACATATTTTACAGCCCAAACCTTATTAGTTTGGCAATGGCTCAAATGGAATCAAAGACTGACACATGTCTTTTACTTTTTCTGAGTTTTAACAGCAAGGCAATGACTTCCTTCCTACCACGAGTGACACGACATTCCAGAGATGGAGGTCCCTAGGCTTAATTTACATATACCAATTCCTAGATGTAAGAGGAATCTTACCTTTTGAGACACTGCAGCACCAGTACAGCCTTACAGGCCATAAACATTATAGATATTTACAGGTCCACACTAATATTTTGCACAGAAAAATGAAATACACATGTTTACTGGACCTAGTACCCCTTCTCTTTCACATGCTGCTTGATGCTTTTCAAAACCAGCCCTCGGGTCAAATGATTGGTAACCTCTACTGAGGCCTTCAAGAATATCTTGGTGATATGACCCAATCAATATTAGACATCTGGAATAAAGAATTACAGGCTACTGTTCCTTTAGAAACCTGGCTTTGACACAAGATCCTGGCTGTGGAAATAACCTTGACTGTCTCCTGGTGTGAATTTGCCTGGAAATGTCAGTATCACTATTTCAGGATTCTGGCAGTCTTGAAATATATGCCACTTAGGTTCTGATATTGTTGGAGATGCTGTGGACATTCTAAAGCAGAATATTTTCTGGACTTGCCCAATCCTAACTTCCTACTAGGAAAACAGAGCAGAACAATTTGATGCTTTGTCAAGACCACGCTTTCTGGTCTCACCAACCATGGTCCTAGTTTCCATACCAGTGTCCAACATTCACCTTTCTCCCAAATCAATTGTTTATACATACCTGCTGGTGGCCCGGAGAGTGATAACTCCTTTGTGGATGACCCCACAGACATCTACAGTTACTACATGGTGAGCCATCATGTCAGACATATTTACTGTGGAAAAATTAACTGCTACTCTTCATAACAGAGTGTCACACTTCTCCACCAAATGGTAATGCTAGGTTATGTATTA
Organism: Neoceratodus forsteri; assembly: GCA_016271365.2. Taxonomy (NCBI): domain Eukaryota; kingdom Metazoa; phylum Chordata; order Ceratodontiformes; family Ceratodontidae; genus Neoceratodus; species Neoceratodus forsteri. Next base: position 804,568,195 of record CM028137.1, read on the forward strand.
CTCAAATGAACACCAAGATTTTGCCCATAACAGAAATGGTTCCTGTCTAGCCTCAACTGTGGCAATATACAGTAATAATCTATACAAAACACTTAAATCAATTTGAGATTTTAAAATGCATTCATACCCAGTTTGTTGCCCCCCCCCCCGTAACAAGACTTATAAATCACTTGACTTTTAATTGATATGACTTTTAGTATCATATTACAACCCTGATTTCTAAAACTAAAAGATTCAAAAGGGGCCAACAAAAGCAATAATTTGGAACACAACACCATGCAGTTAGTTTTTCCGATAGTTAGATGAAAACATTTATTTCAACCATACCTTGATTTTACCCAAACAGAATTCTAAGTTTTCCAATGACTTATCTAAAAAAGATTTAAAAGATAAACATAATTAGGAGTCATCTGCACACTGAGGAGAATTAACTTTATGAAATAGTTCTAGAAAAAGCAAATAAATAGGGGAATATATTACTGACTGCAGTAGAATACCACATTTATCTCCACTAGTAAGTAAAAAGACCTATAACTCATGAGTGGCAAAGCCACAAGTTAGTTATAAAGTTCTTACCACTTGTGTGTAGAGATAAATGTGTTATTCTACTGCAACCCATTATGTATTTGATATATCTACCACACAATTTGTAATGCTTTTCCTAATGTTTTACCTTGTTTTGCCTTTCTTTCCATTGTCAACTCTTCATCTAACCTATTGTTCTCTCTGTTCTATTTCCAGATTCTAAATGGAAATAACATGTTCTAAATTAAATAGTGTTCTAAGTGAAATAAATTGTGCTCTAAGTGAAAATACATATTTATCCAAAAATAACACAATTTATGTGCCCAGTTTATTCACCACTGGTGTGGCATATACAAACAGAAGGGGACTAAGAAGCAGTCCTTGTGGAACCCCAGACAAAATGCTGCTCTTCAGTGACTGAAATTATTACACAAAACAGAGAAAGACTGTAGTCAAAATGAGAATGAAAACTCCTAAGAGCACATTATGATATCCCAAAGTACTCATGCAGTCTCTACAGAATAACCAAGTGATTAATCATATCAATAGCTGCAGGTTAGTAGGGGGAGTGGCTTAGTTAGAAGGAAGCTACATTTAAAGACTGCCTTAGAAAGATTTTGCTAGTAGCTTGGCAGAAGACACCAGGAGAAAGGACTGGATTTTGCTAGTAGCTTGGCAGAAGACACCAGGAGAAAGGACTGCTGTGTGACTGGACTTCTCTACTGGGACTAAAGAAGTAGAACTCTTGTACTTGGAACTTTAATTTAGGGTAAAAAAAACTAAAAAACAAAACAAAAAAAAGTGTGTGTTTGTCTGAGTTAACTGAACTGAATGGTTATCTGAACAGTTATCTAGGTGTAAATCTCAGGTGATTGAAAGGACTTGATAGCTGTGAGGTTTAAATTACTTGTAGAAAGTTCTAGTAAGTAGGTGGGAGTGGCTTAGCTAGAAGGAAGCTACATTTAAAGACTGCCTTAGAAAGATTTTGCTAGTAGCTTGGCAGAAGACACCAGGAGAAAGGACTGCTGTGTGACTGGACTTCTACTGGGACTATATTGCCCTCCCTTCCTCCCTCCACCCTCCCACCCAAAGCTAGTTCTACTTTTATAGGCACAGAATTTGACTGACAACAGAAACTTCCTGTTTGGGAGCAGGAAGTGAGTGATCACAGAGCCACCAAAGACCCACCATCCTAGAAGGGCAAGAGTAGCTCCGGCCCTCTAGCTGCTGGAGGTCTGCCTCTGAGCAAGTAAGGGGTCTACTGAGAAATATAGGATATTCTTGTCTCAGAACAGGACAATCAGGAGCTTAAAGGGCACACAGGCAGAAAGTAAGGAGAGAGAGAGAAAAAACAGAGGAAAGAGTAAGGATTGCAAACAGTTAAGGGGCCAAAAATAAGACATGATGGGAGTGGTGCAGTGCAGTGGCTGTGGAGCAGCAGTCTTCCGGCAGACGTTCTGGAGGATGCAGTGTTGTCCCATTTGCAGGCACCTCTCTGGGCTGAGGGAGGAGGTTGCTCATCTCCAGGCTGAGTTGGCCAGGATTTGTGGGACCTCCTCTTCCATCCAGGGACCACCAGTGCCACTGCCATTGCCTCAGAGGTTGCCAAGAAAGAGGAGTGGCTGGACCACAGTGGGCTCAGGGAGGGTGAGGGTGGTGGAACAGAGGCGCATCCCTCCAGTTGTACCTTTACACAATTTCTATGCCATTCTGCCAAAGTGTGGTTCCTCTATGGAGGCACTCACAGTGGAGACCAAGGAGGATGCTGGGAACCTCCACAAAAGAGACCCACAGGAGGGTGGCAGGGGACCCTGCAGGGGAAGGAAACAACTCCTGGTGGGGGACTCCATTGTTAGGAAGGTAGAACTGGGGGAGGAAGGGGAGAGGGAGGTAAGGTGCCTGCCTGGTGCCATGGCTTGGAGGGACAGGGAGCGAATCTCAGGATTGCTGGAGCAGCTGCATAGGGAAGGGAGCTGGATGTCATTGTCCACCTAGGGACAAATGACCTGGCTAAGAAAGGGATTAAAGAAGTGCAGGAAGAGTTTGTGGAATTGGAGAGGGCCTTAGACAAGTAGCAAGCACGGTAACCTTCTCGGAGGTGCTGCCCATCTATGGCATAGGAGAGGCTAGGTGTTCCGCACCATGAGATTCAACAGTGGTTGAAAACTGGTGTGGAGCTCAGGGATTTGGTTTCATTGGGGACTGGGGTCCACCTGGAGTGATATGCCTATACTGGCATGATGGGCTGCATCTGTCCAGGAGGGGAACCAGGATCCTAGGTGATAGGTTTAAATGTTATATTGCAAGCATTTAAACTAGCCAAGGGGGAGGCACTGAAAGGGCAGGAAAACTTATGCCCCCAAAAAATCACGGTAAAGGCGCGTAAACACCAACATAGATGAGTCGATAGGAGAAGGGCAGGGTAATGGAGAAAGTGACAAAGGCAAGAAGGACAGGGATGGGGCAAAAAGGAGTAAGGCCATCAGGAAATGGAGGGTAATGAGTACCAATGCCCGTAGTTTGGGCAACAAGCTCCCTGAGCTGGTGGCCTTGATGGAAGAGGGATGCCTGGATATCGTAGCAGTCACAGAAACATGGTACGTGGAGAACCATGGCTAGGATGTTAACATACCAGGGTACATAACCTACAGGAGAGACAGGCAGGGGAGAAGAGGGGGAGGAGTGGCTCTCTATGTAAAGGAAGGGATAAAAGCAACTGAACAAAAGAGTAAACAGGGAGGAGAGGAGACACTGTGGGTCACCTTGGAGACTGGAAAGGGCACCACAATCCACACAGGGGTTGTGTACAGACCCCCATGTCAGGGGGAGGGAAGGGACAAGGATATGATAGAAGGCATTCTTAGAATGGCAGAGAAAGGGGAGATACTGTTGATGGGAGACCTGAATTTGCCAGATGTTAACTGGAGCACATTTTCTGCAGCCACATCCAAGAGCAGGGCCATTCTTGATGCAGACAGGTGGCAGGCCTCAGACAGCTAGTTTCAGAACCCAATCATGAGGGAGCGATCTTAGACTTTGTACTCTCAAACGGGGGCAGTGAGAGGATCTCAGATCTAGAAGTGGGTTGCCATCTGGGAACAAGTGATCATCAAACAGTGTGGTTCACGTTAAACTCAGCTACAGAGTCAAGCCATACAAAAGTGAAGGTACTGGACTTCAGGAGGGCTGACTTTGGCAAGATGGGAAAGTGCCTCAGAAAAGCACTAGCAAACAGGCTAGAAGGAGGTGTGGAGCAACAATGGGGAATTATCAAAACTGCCATCACAGAGGCAACAAGCCTTTGTGTGAAGCAAATGAACAAATCAAATTGAAAGAAAAAGCCACTATGGTTCTCAAAAGAGGTGGCTGTGAAAGTCAGGAAGAAAAAGATAGCATTCCGGAAGTATAAGGAAACACAGAAGGAGCAGGACAGAGAGCTGTACCAGTTAAGGCAGAAGGAAGCAGGGAGGGAAGTCAGAATAGCAAAGGCCCAAACTGAGGAAAAAATAGCCAACTCAGTTAAGAAGGGGGATAAAACCTTAATAGGTACATCAGCAAGCGAGAAAGACAAAGGGAGGGATAGTGAGGCTGAATAGAATGAACGGTGGTGGGCAGAGGGGACAGTGAAAAGCAGGGATACTGAATGAATATTTCTGCTCGGTATTCACAAAGAGAGGGGAAGTGCCTAATCCAATTAACAGAAGCACTCTTGATAGGGGGTCGATCCCAGTCCTTTCACAGAAGAAAGGGTTCTGCAAGAACTCCTAAAACTGAAGGTGGACAAGCAATGGGGCCTGATGGAATTATTCCAACCCCATAATTCTAAAAGAATTAAGGGGGGAACTAGTGAAACCACTGGCTACTCTTTTTAATAAATCATGGGAGGATGGTGTGGTACCCGAGGACTGGAGGAAGGCAGATGTGATTCCCCTTCACAAAAGTGGAACCAAGACAGAGGCAGGAAACTACAGACCTGTCAGTCTGACCTCTGTGGTAGGGAAAGTGATGGAGTCACTTCTGAAGGAAAGAATAGTTCAGTACCTAGAGACCAGTGGGGCACAGGACCCAAGGCAGCATGGGTTCACAGCAGGAAGGTCATGTCAGACAAATCTAATAGATTTCTTCAACTGGGTGACCAAAGTAGTAGACCAGGGAGAGGCTGTGGACATGGCCTACCTAGACTTTAGCAAGGCATTTGACACAGTCCCACACAAAAGATTAATAGTCAAATTTACCAGCCTGGGAGTGGGTCCCAGGGTGGTAGCCTGGGTAAAACATTGGCTGGACAACAGGACACAGAAGGTAATTGTAAATGGAGTCCACTCTGAAGAAAGAGGGGTTACTAGTGGGGTACCGCAGGGTTCAGTATTGGGTCCAGTCCTTTTTAATGTCTTCATAAGTGACATTGCAGAGGGACTGGAAGGAAAAGTATGCCTCTTTGCAGATGACACAAAGATCTGCAACAGGGTTGATACACAAGAAGGCGTGGAAAGGATGAGAAGGGACTTGGCAAGGTTGGAGGAATGATCAGAAGTATGGCAGCTAGGATTCAATGCAAAGAAGTGCAAAATAATGCACCTGGGAAACAAGAACCCAGGGGAAGAATACATAATGGGGGGGTAGTAACAACAACAAAAAAGGAAAGGGACCTGGGGGTAATCATATCAGATGACCTTAAGGTTAGCAAGCAATGTGAGAAGGCAGTAGGGAGGGCTGGGAGTATACTGGGATGCATAGGGAGAGGCATCAGCAGCAGAAAACAAGAAGCTGTTATTCCTCTGTACAGACAGTTGGTGAGACCCCATCTGGAGTACTGTGTCCAGTTCTGGAGACCCCATCTCCACAAGGACATAGACAGGATAGAGGCAGTCCAGAGGAGGGCAACTAAAATGGTGCAGGGTCTGTAAGAGAAGCCATATGAGGAGAGACTAAAGGAGCTTAATATGTATACCCTTGAGGAAAGAAGAGAGAGGGGGGACATGATAGAAACTTTTAAGTACCTCAGTGGAATCAACAAAGTCCAAGATGGTAGCATCTTTCAGAAAAGAGATGTGCAAGAACAAGGGACACAATTTAAAGATAGAGGGGGCAGTTCAGGGGCAATGTGAGGTATTATTTCACGGAGAGGGTAGTGGATGCATGGAACAGCCTTTCTGAGGAGGTTGTGGGGTCTAAAACTGTGGGAGAATTCAAGAATGCATGGTACAGACATAAGGCAATTCTTGTGGGGGGTAGGAAGAAATAGGCTGTTGGTTAACTAGGATCTGTGGCCTATCCTGTAGGTAGGGAAATGGGCAGACTAGATGGGCCAAGCGGTCCTTATCTGCTGTCAAAGTCTATGTTTCTATATTTCAAGTAACATTACCAAAGTGTATGTTCCATTGCTGTTATTAAACAAAATGTCATTAACCACCTCAGCTAATGATGTTTCAGGCCTGTCGAATGGGTGAAAGCCTTACTGAAATTTTTCACACAGTTTATTTTACCTTAAATACTGTTGAAGCTGAGTAGCTACCACATTTTCCAAAAATTTAGCAATAAATTATGAAGATCTAAACTGGACGATAGTTTAACAAAATCTTGGGATCCAAATGTTTTTCTTAGCAATGTTTTCACTACAGTCTCCTTTAACAAACAAGAAACAAAGGGTCTCTGAACGGAATAATTATTTCTGAATAAATGGCTCTAAAACATTCAAGAAGTGGGAAAAAATTATCACAGCCAATGGGTCATCAGTAATTTTTGATACTAATAACTATCTTATAAAAAGCCTCTAAAGGAAATGGAATCTGCATAAACTGAGTATTAACCGAAGAATAATCAGAGGCAGATATAGTAGTATTCAGGATCAATATTGGAATCATACTGTACTACCTACACTATCAGTAGTGGCCTTAAGTTAGTTTATTAAAAGATCTGCAAATGTATAATGTCTCATCAGATAATTAGTTAAAATCAGTTTGTGCTAAACTATTTAAAAAATTATCAACCACCAAATACAGTTCCTCAGTCATTTGAATTTTGTGCAATGGATTACTCATAAAAAAGTAGCCTTAGCATCTCACTCCGCATTAACAGTTAAGGGCAGTTCTGGATGTCTCAAAATGAAACCCCAGTTTCAAAGACCTCTAAAGTTTTTCAGGTTTACAACATTATCATATCTATAAGCTGATATATTTTCATTATACCAAGGATTTACTGAATTTCTGTTAGATTAACTAAATCTCAGAGGGGTGTACGTGTCAAGAACCTAAAGTAAAGACTCACTGAAATGGTAACTGTTCAATATAGCATTTCAACAATAGCGCAGGCAAAACTGCGCTTCAAAAGCCACATATTGCTTGACAGTGACGGGATAAGATAGTGCACATTAGTTGCAGTTACCCCTGTAGCTGTTAAAGCAGAGTGGAAGGAGTCAAGTTTATGAAAGCAAGGTGCTTTGTCAAGTGAATTCCATGGTGGAGAGGCTAAGGTACCAGCACAGAGAGCAGTGGAGGCTTGGAGACCTGGGTTCTGTTCCCAGTCTCCCAATTTTTTATATTTTCAGTTTTGGCTTGTTCCCTGACTGTTGTGTTTTCCCCCAAGGTTCTCCCCATCCCGAAGTTCCACTCCCCATGGAGTTTGTTATTTAAATATTGGGGGGGGTGCTTCTTCGCTGTGGTAGTGACAAAAAAGAAGCAGCACAGAAAACAAGCACATTAGCATGGTGGTGGTCCTCCATGTGCTTTTGGACTGCTGCCATTGGTGCTGTTGTTGAATGCAGAATTTTTCCTGGTCACTGTTGTAGGCGCTGTTTTGACTATGTGGTTCTTGACCATGCTGTTCTTTCAGTCGGCATCTTGACCTAGTGCCACTGAAACAGTCAAGAGAAAAATTGTTTAAAAATGGTATACATGAATGAGAATGAAAGGAAAGTCCTGTGCCATCCACAAGGGTCAATTGCTCTATGTGAAATTTCAGTTTACTGTGTGACAAATTAGAGTAATTGCCTTGAATAACATTGAGTTATCTCAGTATTTTGCAAGATATCCCAGCAAAAACTGTGATGAGAGTACTTGATCTAGAGGGACAGCACAGTAAAGCACTCTCCTGGATGGTCACCTTAATATTTCCCATGACCAGACAATGATTAATACTGAATGTCCTTTGACAGCACAAGGTTGAGCGTATGGTCTTTTAAACATTAGGAATGGGCTCAAACTAATCAGTTAATCCCAAGAAATCAGAAAAAACGTATCCACCTTGGAATCCACAGGTAGATTGTTTAACCCTCCCATAATAATAATGTTATCCATAGTTAACAAATAAAATATAAGAAATTTAGAATACTCTAATAGAAAATGTATACACTTACCAGGGATCTGTGAGCTACAGCTAATGTGACTGCACCATTTAATATGCAACTATGCTGCTCAAATGATGTCGCATCATCTGTATCAAAATTCCTGGCCACAATCTCAGCCCTAGTGATTAAAGTCACCTCTTACCCCATTTGCCATTCCAAGTTTCTAACAAAAGATTATTGCTAAAAGCCAACCACATTTCAGGCAAACATACATACATCAAGAGAGTGTTGACCAATATAATCATTTCCTGAAAGGCTCTATTCATCAAAGATGTAACATTAACCAACTCAGATTATGAAATGGGTGCACAAAAAATCAAAAACACAATTGACCTAAGAGCTCAGAACCCAGTGTTAACATCACCCTACACCAGCACTGGGACAAGAACCGTGACATCACTGGCCCCTTTACATTAAGTAGGCAGAGCTCTAGCAATGCACCTCAGTTCACTTGCTTGTATTAAAATTAGATGTAGCACCTGCTGTCTACTGACCAAACAGTAACATTTCCATGGATCTATAGGATTACTCTTTTCCCCCCTTTTTACTTTTTTTGTCTGTTTAATTCATGTTTTTTTCCCCCCTTTTCATCTTTTTCTCTTTTTAATTCATTCAAATAAAGTATTTGGGAAAACAAAAACTGGAGGGTCAGCACAAGGCATGAAGTACACATTACCCAAGGGGAGCACAATTAAAAAAACAGTCTTTGGCCCAAAGATGACAGCAGTGGCCCTGGGTCAGCACCTTCAAAACAGTTTTTAATTCAGAAACTCATAAATAGTCTTTCCCTGTAAAAACTCTCATTTGCTTTTATTAATCAACAGTTCTTAGACATACCACATCCCTTAGGCAATTTCATACAGCAAAATGGGCAGTTCCAGAGTCCAAACATCAATTCAAATGCAGGTGAAACATAGGTCTCTTCAGTATCGCACAGAAACAAACTGTCTCTATTCCAGCTCAGTGGCTTTGACTACGAACAGTATCTTAAACCTAGCAGACCTCACCTTGCTGACCTCACAGACCAAATGTCAGACTGTAGCCAGGCCCTTAACTTTTCGACATTATGCTGACGTCTTCATCAGAAGTGGTATGTCATACCACTATATTAACATACAAAGCAAACAAAAACACAAACCAGAATTGCATACAAACATATACTTATCCTAATTAACTCAAAGTGCAAAATAGTGCATTAAAGTATATAAACAGTGCTCACATGCAAATTTAAAAACTGAACCACATATCATGGACAGACAAACATGGACTGACAAACAGTTATCGAAAGAGAAATTACTTTCATTAATGCCTGTGCTAAAAGAAAGAGTTAATACTGGTGCAGAGGAGGCAAAAAACCATTAATAAAAAGGCAATACATAACCAATAAATAGCAATGCACAAACTAAGTCCATAAATAGAGATGCAGTTCATAAATATGAATGTAAAAGTAGTTCACCATTCAATCCATGCAGCCATACATTTCCTAGTGTATATATATCCAATAGGCTACTTATGTAACAACGTTTCACTTTATTAGTCATATACTAATACCAATAGACACATTTCCTAATCACAGTAAGGCACTCCAGGATGTGCTCTGTGCTGCAAAAATGGCACTTTTTGGGGTAGTAGAAACAATCTGCCTTTGGCCTCCGGCTTCAATCTCGAGCTGAGGTATACTGTTATCTCAGCACAAAGCACACCCTCTCATGCCTTAATGATTATAAAGAATTAGAAAGACTATTGCCTTTACTTTTATCAGCAAGTGCAATCTTAAGAAAAATTAAAATCTGTAAAATTACAACAGCACAGGAAAGGACTATCATACAAAATAATTTCAGAAAAGTGGATAACAAGAATACGTGACATCTACGCATTAAAGGATTACATTTTCATCAACTACATGTATTATTTTTTATTATACAATGGCAAGAAAAAATCAAGGATGCTGATTGGCTGTTAAGCCCAAGACAGAGTGATGTTATTACACGATAACATCACTGTATCAAGGGCAAGCTGCTAATCGACCACACGATGAAACCGGAATCACTGCCCGCTTCATACCTACACAAGCAAATATTACCCTTCACGGCTTAACAACCCCCTTCCCCCAAAAAAACACCAATTCATCCTAAAGTCTGATGGTCAGGAAAACCTAAAGGTACGCTTGTGCAACTGATTTTTTTTTTTCAAATCTGCCTAAAACAGCATTGTCCACAACTTCATACAATCTAAGCTTGTACCTAAAACTGCCGCTCCGTGCGGCGCGGTCCTTCTCATAAGGGACTTCAGGGATGCTCCCGTTCAGCCGCTTGTTCGCATTAACACAGTCTGAATAACAACCAAAAAAAAAAAACTAAAAAATAAAGTGAAAAAAAGGCAGAGAGAGAAAAAAATGGCTTTTCCCGCTTGGCCCAATGTCTTGTCAGTGGGTGCACTGTAGAGTTTCGCTATGCAAGTCACCCTGCACAGTTGCTCAATTGCTTCACACCTGAATTTAAAACAAAATAAACTCTTTAATACAGTACACTTCAGATCACAGTCCACTACTACAGGTCAGGGCAGAGAGAGAGCGCTGATAGTGCCACATGGCAGAAACAAGAGAAATATTGGGGGACTCAGTGACTAAGATCATTCTGGGTGGAACTCCACCTTGTGGTGGAAGAAATATTTAGAACTTTTTTTTTGAAAGATACACCTACACCCACAAAAATGAAAGAAAACATATGTTCAAATGTATTTTTTTGTTGTACTTTTTAAATTAACAAATGCGCCATTGTATAATAGCAATAAGGCACTCCAGGGATGAGTGTTATTGTGTAATAACATCACTCCTGGGGTGGTGGAAGCACTCGGCTTCGCCTCATGTTTCAACCCACCCCAGGAGTGACGCTATACTAACATACTAAAATGCCAGCAGAATAGGCCTAACGGTCTTTCATGTCTGCTCGTTTGGTCAGCCTCCACCCTGGGTGCTGACCTTGCTGCCCCCCTTGCCTCCTCTGGCTTCTCCCTTCCCATTTCCGGATATTCTTGCTGCATTGGATTTTGCTTCTAGAACCCTTCCCCTTTACCTGTCCCACCCCCTCTTGAACCCCTCCACTGTCTCTGCCTCCACCAGCCCCCTAGGCAGCGCATTCCATGGCTCCACCACCCTCTCAGTGAAGTAGCACCTCCTCCTTTCTCCCCTGATACACCCAAGCATTTTATTTACTTTAGCAGCTGCTCTCCTGCACTGCTCCAAGTTGTTCCATTTGGCATCAATCATCACCCCCAGATCCTTCTCCATCATAGAGACTGTCAGTCTTACTCCCCCCAAGTGATAGCTATACCCAGGGTTCCTAACACCCAGATGCAGGATGCTACAATTATGTGCATTAAACCCCAACTGCCGTGTGTGTCCAGTTTTCCAGACTCCTCAAGTCTTCCTGAAGTACCCTCCTACCCACCTTACTGTCTACCTCAGCCCCCAGTTTGGAGTCATCTGTGAACAGGCTCATTTTACTCCCAATTCCCTCCCTGATGTCTGCAATGAACACATTGAAAAGGATAGGGCTCAACACTGAATCTTGCTGGACCCCGCTGATGACCATTCTGTGCGATGAGGCTTCACCCCTAACACTACCCTCTGCTGTCTATTTTCAAGCCAGTTTGCCACCTACCCCACCAATTTATCCCCAACCCCCAATTCCCTCAGTTTCCAAATCAACCTTCCATGCGGAACTGAATCAAAAGCCTTGCTGAAGTCCAGATACAGAACATCAACAGGCTTTCCCTCATCCAGAGGTCTTGTCACCCAGTCAAAAAATTCTGCTAGGTTGGTTTGACACAATTTCCCCTGGACAAACCCATGTTGGCTGTCATCCTGAAAACCATTTACCTCCAGGAATTCCACCATCCTTTCTTTTAAGATGGTCTCCATCATTTTTCCTACTATGGATATCAGGCTGACCAGTCTGTAATTTCCCGGTTCATCCTGAGATCTGCTGTTGTGGAGGGGCACAACATGTTCCATCCTCCAGTCCAGAGGAGCATGTACTGATTGAAGGGAGGAGTTGAATAGATCCATCATTGGAGCTACTAGGACATCCACCCTGGGGTGGATGCCATCTGGTCCTGGAGCTTTATCTGTCCTCAGAGACTTGAGAGTCTCTCTTACCCTCCCTACCTGGATCTCACCATCCATGAGTGCCTCCTCTGCTATGCCCCCTCCTCTGCTATGCCCCTTCCCTGCCCCCCCGTGGGAGCAGTCCATCCCTTTCCCTAGTAAAGACCAAACTGAAATACTCATTTAGGACTTCAGTCTGCTCTTCCCCCTCTACCCATCCCCTCCTTCTTCAGCTTGCTTATCTGCCCCCACCCTTCTTTTGCACCCTAATGTATCCATAGAATTCCTTCTCCCCCTCCATGATTCCTTTCACTAGTCTAAGCTCTTTATTAGCCTTGGCAGTTCTTACCATCCTACTGACCTCCCTGAATACCCTGTGGTACTCCTCACAGTCTGTCGCGCTACGGGAGCACTTGTACCTTCTAAAGGCCATCCTTTTGTCCCTCACTTCCTCCTGCACTTCCCTTGTCCACCAGCAAGGTTTCCTAGCCTGGCCATCTTATTTTGGGACCTGGCACAGGTTTTTGTGGCCTCCAGGATGCCCAGCTTCAGGATTTCTCACTGCCTCTCCATGCCCATCCCAGGTCTGATTTTACCTATATGCTCCCTGAGGATATCTGCCATCTTCCGGAAGTTAGCCCTCATAAAGTCCACTACCATGGTCTTGTTTGGATCCTCTCCTTCCCCAAGTCCAAGGTGAAACATACCGTAAAGTGATCACTACCAGCCAAAGGGTCTTCCACCACCAGGTTCTTAACCTGATTACCATCTGCTAGGACCAAGTCCAGGATGTTGCCCTCCTTAGTTGGTTTCCCTACTAGCTGAGTCAGAAATTCATCCTGGAGGGCATCAAGGACTCTTTGCTCCTTAGCAGATGACAATGCCATGGTATTTCAATCTGCCCCCGGCATGTTAAAATCCCCTAGTATCACATTCCCACCCATGCCCCTACTACATTTCTTTCTCAGATTGTCAATCAATTCCCCATCCATGTGCTCCATTTGCATGGGTGGCCTGTAGACCACCCCTTGATTTACCCTCCTCCTCTTATTATCCTGTAACATGGCCCAGACTGCCTCTACGTTTTCCTCCCCCTCTTCCTCCCTGCTGCACACTATCCCTTCTCTAATGAATAGTGCACCCCCTCCACGCCTACCCACTGTCCTGTCCCTTCTAAATGTAGTGTACCCAGGTATCTTCATGTCCTAATCATGATACTGGGTGGCCCAAGTCTCTGTGATTGCAGCCACATCCACCCCCCCTTCCACCATCAAGGCATGCAACTCCAGCATCTTGTTCCCCAAACTCCGTGTATTTATCAAAATGATTTTCCAGCCCCTCCCAGATTTTTTCCCCTGTCCTCCCAACCCTCTTGCTCCTGTTAGGGTTGGGTTTCACTTTCTCTACACCTCCAGATTGGGGGAAGACCATACACCCTCCTATGATGTTCCACAGCCCTGTACCCTCCAGAACCCCCCCATCTAGTTTACATCCCACCTCGCAGTTATGTACTCACCTAGCTTTTTCTTAGGGACCTTCTTCCCTTCCTTACTCAAATGTAGCCTATCCCTAGCATAAAGCTCTTTACTCTCCTGTGTAGTTCCCCAGTCCCACATCAAACCATACCCCACAGCTGGACACCATTCCCGTAACCAACTGCTGAGTTCCCTAATTTTCTGCTTTCTTTCCAGAGTGCCCTTTGGCACGGGCAGGATTTCTGAAAATAAGACAGTACAGTTTTCTACTGCACATAATCTTTCCAGTTCCCTGTACCTGGCTTGCACTTCCATCACACTATTTTCCACCACATCATTAGTGCCAGTGTGTACCACAATGTGGGCCACCCCTCTGTGCTTTCTTACTAACGAGTGCACTAAGTACCCTACCCTGAACACAGTCATCCCCAGCATACACTCCACCTGCATTGTGCTCCCTTTTCCTTCATTCACTCCTCCCCATCTGATTCCCCTAATGATGGAGTCCCCAAATGCTAGGACCCTCTTTTGCCCATTTTCAGTGCCTTTTCTACTTTTACCCCCTGCCTCCTCACTGCATGGCTACTTTGCCTCTCCCCCCAGTGCCCTCTCCTTTCTCCCCTCATCATCAATTTCCTTATCCCTTTCCCTCCAGTCTTCTAACCTTCCCCTACTAGAGTTTTCCCCCACCTCCCCATTCTCCATGTTGACCTCCTTCCCCTGCCTGCTCTCTTCACTCAGTCTTTTCCTACCTGTGATGCCTCTCGGGTTCTCAGGTAACTTGTCTCCAAGTAATCTATCCCAGCCCCACTTTGACTCTCCCACCCACCCCTTCCAGTCCTATCATCTTTCTGCCCACTAATCACAGCCTGGTCACTTCCCTGGAACCTCAAGTTCACTGAGATGTCTGCCCTAGACCCCACTTCTCTCCTCATACCCATCCCCCAGCACCGTTACTTTCTTTCCCCTATCCACTCCCCATCCCTTCCCCTTCCCTTTTCCTATCCACCTTATCTCTCTCTCCCCTCCTGAATGACTGTATCCTTCCGACTCATTGGGGTTGTGGTGTCTGTATCCTGTAGATTTACTAAGGGTGTGTTCCTAGTTCTCATTTCAACACCACCCCTATTTGAGTACTCCCCCCCCTCCCAATTAATGCAGTCCCTTTCAGAGCACACACCATCCTTGGTCATGAAGCTAATCACTCTAGTAGTTACTTCCAGCCAGTCCTCCTTTCTTGTTTCCTCCCTCCTCCTCCTTCTTCCCCCCCCACTCTGTCACCCATCTGCCTTCTCCTGTTCCCCATCCAACCCGGTCCATTTCCTCCTTGTGAAGGGTTACCCATACATATCCCATTTAATTCCTCCTTCTCTCTCTCTTCTTGTTATTAGCCACCCCATTGCGATCCCTGGCTGCACTGCCCCTGTCCCAGCTCTCCCATTCCCTCCTCAGCCGAACAACTTCTGCCTCCAGCTATGATAATCTATTACATATTGGGCAAAACCCAGTTCTCCACAACAAATCCATGTAGATCACAGCTCCACACCCATTACACCCAACTATTCTCCTAGATCCAGTCCTCCTCCCTTCTGACCCCTTTCTGTGCCTAGTATACCCCTCCTTCTCCCCATCTTCCCTGCTCCCTCCCCGACCTCCAGCCCCCTTCCCATCCGCTCTGCAGTCCATCTTCAAATTGCATTTTACACCTCTTTCTCCAATGTCTTATCTGGTAGCTTCTATACAGTCCCTTTTTATCACCCTCACATCCATCTCCTGTTGTATTGTTCCCTGATAGAAGCCCAGGTATAATGGATAATCCAACAACTTAGATTCCCTTTTCCCTTCTGAAAAGTTCAGGTTAGATTAGGTTAAGATGCCCCCTACTTGCACAAATAATACAGCTTTTGTTAAGGGTAACACATACCCTTCCCTTCTTATTGGATAATTCCCACTATAGCAATAATAGAAGACAATAATTAGTAATCACTGTACACTTCAGTTCCCCTTTCTGCAGTCCTCCTGCAATTACTACCTTTTCAAGTATGTACTACATTTTCTCTTTCTTCTTCCCTTTCAGTTCACCTAATACATTCTACCTTGTACTTGTTACTACCACTTAAATCATGTCACTCTATAAGATAACGAATATATCAAGACATGCTGTAAGACATCCTATAAGATAACTATAAGATAGAAACTCTAGAGATATAAAGTCACTCCTACAATATAAGATACTCAATAAGGTAACTATGAGATAAATCTCTAGAGATATATCAAGTCCGCTGTAAGACACTCTATAAAATAACTATAAGATAAAAACTCTAGAGATATAAAAGTCACTCCCTAAAATAAAACAATAGAGATATTAAAGTCTCCTTCTCACCAATTTTATGAGAAAAACTCCCCTCCTCCTCCTCTGATGTTGGTAGCTTCCTCCGGGAGGAGCCCAAGGAGCCTACTTAATTAATGGAGGAGGTGCGGGGTTCTGCAGAGCGGGAGCCTGGAAATTTTTTCATCCGTCAGTAAACAGACCATAAGTGGCTCCACTTGCTCCACTTTTATAATGAAGCCGCTTTTGAAATTTGGCACCCTGTGCCCTGATTGGCTCCCCTTGAGCAGGGAGCCCAGTCCAGCCCGGTCCATTTGCAGCAATGGCCACTGTGTGCTCCTTATGTGGCTACAGCTGCCAACTTCTGTCCTCATGGCTAGAGTCACTGACTCCTGACCTCGCAGCTACAACCACCGATCCTCACAGTGGCTCCAGCTGATGACCTTCCCTGCAGCTATGGCCACCGACACTCCCTGCGGCTATGGCCGCTGACACTCCCTGTGGCTACAGCCACCTAACTTCCCTTGTGTGGCTATGGCTGCCGACATGGCCAACAAGCTGGCCAGAATGTGGGTCAGTGGAAGCAAATACTTTGATGCACGGGCTTATGCATCTTTGTATATGACACTGCACCATACACAGACATGCCTGACTTACTAATGTGCACCATGATGGTATGCAGACACATTTTGCACACAGTACTGAACTGCCTGGTATGTGTTCCATGGTTTGTGCCAGGTGGTCCCTGTCCCCTGGCACAAATCTAATATTCTTAGTATAGCATATAGCAGTATAGTGGCCACAGAAAGCTATGCAGGACATTTATAGTGTGTTAAACAGTAGTCAGCATTTTTCAGTTTAAATTTTTTAAATTTGGTTAAAAAGAACAAACCGGTCTTGTATATCTATTATTCATACCATTTGGCATTTATTTAGCACCTTTCATACATTATGATGAATTTATAATTAATATATTATTAGTTAAAGTAATATTGTACTGGCACTTGGTTCACTTATCATACATGTGGCTAGGACAAAGGGGTTGATGGGATTATTTCAATTAGAAAGTGCCCAGAATCACTACGACTTCTTCCTGTGATACGATAGGTCTGTCTCCTTGTTCAGTCAGTAATTCAGTAGATACTGGTGCATAAAGCAGTATTGTTAGCCCTTTATCTGCATAACAGAACGCTGGCCCTGCAACATAATGACAATTTGTGCAATGTCCAACCTATGTCATTTCTCTTGCCTACAGTTTTGTCTGAGCTGGGCAAGGCTTTGTTTTCTTTTTCTGCACCTGTATCTTGGAATTTGTCAGACCCTGTTTAAAGAAACTGTGCTAGTCTGATTGCTTTTTCTACCTTCATAAAACAAAAGTTTCAGCCTATTTGAAATTGTTTTAAATGAATATTTTATTTAAGCAATAATGCACAACAAAGTGTGTGTTGTTGTGGGATTTACCCACACCTTTTTTTTATACTTTATGTTTATTGAGTATGTTAAAGACTCATTCAATATGCATTTACTAGGTTCCAAGATATAGAAAAGTGTGAACCACATGTCTTATACAAAGGACTGGCATCATATCTCCCACTGTTTCAACATGGTGGGGGCATTCGTATAAGTGTAATAAGGTAAACTTTACATTAGTAAGCAATAATAATGCAAGAAATGGCCATCTGCACCAGGACCACGGACTTTTAACCAAAAAAGACTTGTAACATCAAAAAGTCCCTAAGTAAAATACTCTTGATAAGGTCATTAAGATCAGCCAGAGGTCCATGTAGTTAGTAAATATGTTCCAAGTATATCAGACTGACATCAACTATTTCGAGCTCCCCCCAACTGCAATTAGTACCAAAAAGAACATTTACTGAATGCAACTTCCATACCAATTACACTAAACAGGAGAACTTTAACAAACAGCAAAAAACGGACAGTAGATCAAGAAAGTGAACCAGCAATTGTTAGTATAGGATAAATATTATATCAAACTGTAGGCCTATTATGCACTCCAAGTGTAATCCTAATCGCAGAGCTGAGCGGCTGAGAAATTCAGTTCCTTTCAGTCTCTGATTTACCCACACCTTGTGTAGTGTGTCACAAAGTGCATCCGAATGACTTTAACCTCATAAGAAGAGGGTAAATCCCACTAATACGCACACCTTGATGTGCATTATTGTGATTATATACAGGATAGTGCATGAGACACTATGCACAACAAGGCTATTCTCAACCCAGTGGTTACTATGCGGCCAAGGATGATCTAGAGAGGCGAAGCTCGAGAGGTCTCTGGGTCAGCATAGCAACCATGAGGTTGAGAGTAGCCTTGTTGTGCATAGTGACTCATACACTGTTCTATATAGTGTATGGTGTCTCCAAAAACAAATACTGTAATGGTTTCATCACCTAAATTTGATTAAAAAAAAAAAAAAAATAGAAAATATTTCCCGCTGAGAGTTAACCCTAGTTGCTAGAACACATTGCATGGTTGTTGGGGACCTGGCATCCCTACTGCACAGTTCAATTGGTTGACTTTCAGGTTTGGGTGGAGTTTTGGAGTAAACAAATGTAGACTCGTGTAGCATGTGGACATTCATTAACAGGCAGGAGTTGTCAGTATTTTTAAATATCTAGTTTACCCTGCCTTTTTTCTATCTGTTTCAACCTCTGACTGTCTATTGTTGCCACTTCCTTATTAACGTGACTGGAAAAAAAATGCATGGGCAGCATTGTTGCATGACGTCACTACAGCAGAACAACTTTTTAGAGAGCTTGGAAATCTATGCTCAACAACATTCCCCCATACACTATAAAAGGAATCTGTATAATTTTTTTTTAATGAATAAGGTTCAAAGAAAGTAAACATTTGATCAGCGGGACTTTCACCTGTTGTCTGTTGCAAGATTTACCCATGGTCATGTGACATGTTTTGACCAATGAGTTTACAGGATTTTCATGACCCATTTTATAATTTGTGCCTGTAACTGTAATATATCATTGTTTGTACTGCATCAGGGATGTTCCATTGAATGAGATCTCAGTGACATATCATGTTTCGAACATTAATTAATTCATTCATTTATTAGCAACACAAATGTAACCCCTAGGTGGCGCCATCCCAAGGGCTACTACCCCTACCTGCGTGGCTAGTAGCAGGTTAAGAGGCCCGAGTTCTAAAACGGGTGCCTCCACCCTGAGGTCAGGGTTGGTAGTGGTCAAACTAACCTGGGCACAGCCCTCCGGGACACTGTAACCCCCATCTTTCCCTTCTACTGGCCTGAGCAATATACGATAATCACTTTCACAATACCCCTTGTACACCATACCAGTACCCACACTGTTTGCACTTACCCCCAGGGTTGGTTCCTCTGGCTCAACCCTGGGGACCCCCTATAAAACAAAGTTATGCACAGTAAATAACAAAAGTACAGTACTCTTGGCACAAACTGGAACCACAGGTGGGTTAAATGCAGCAAAAAAGTCAGATCTGATTTATTCAGGGGACTTGAACAAGGAAAGGGCATAATCAGGTCGATTGGCTTAAAGGCTATATTAATCAAACAGTCATGCATGCACTTTAAGTCTCCACACAGTCACACATTCTAGGTACCCAGATAGAAAAATGGTGGGCTAGCCAGGGACGTTGCAGCTGGTTGGGGCCCTGTGAAGGAAGAAAGTAACATGCACAACACACACACACTACTTGTAATCAGGAGCCAGAGGGCTCAGTTCATGAAAGAAAAAGCAACAAGACAATCAGATGACAACGCTTTAGATTTAGCTATTGTTGCAGGGAGCTACCCTGATGTTTACTCATGATACCCAATACTGGACACAGGCAGGACGAAATCGAGACTGCAGGTTGTTGAGCTGGAGTGTCCAGAGAAGCAGGGCCCACACGAATCACCGAGGCATTGTTCCTGTTCAAGTGTTGAGCAGGGGGCTGATCCCCAGGCAGGTCTCTTGTCAATGGCTTTCTCTGTGCAGCAGGTAGTTGGGCTGGGCCAGTGTGGCAAGGCTCAGGCCCAATGGAGATGATTTTTGATTCAGTCCGTGGGGATGGATGTGGTTTTCAGCAAGCAGAATACAGTTCAAACCACAGTGGGGAACCAACTCATGACCCACTAAAGCACACAACACATTCACATGTAAGGAAATTCCACTGTACCAGGCAAAAGGCCCTCCGGTTGCAACTACAGAGTCTCTGCACAATCCGGAAGTTCAGAGGTGGCTGGACGTCCAGACAGGCTGATTGCATTCAGCAAATCTTCCGTCTTCTTCAGGTAGGAGCCTGGTCACAATTTAGTGGCTTACCTCGCTCTCCAAGTTCGGATTCAGTCCGAAAAAGGCACAAGTTCCCTCTCAGGGACAGCAGGCAGGCATGCAGGCCAAAACTCACGCATTTCCACAGTTCTCCCGTGTGAATCCACTATGGATTGCTGCTCAAACTACCTCGAGCTGTTACTTCTTCACTTCCCAACTTAGATCTAACTGAAACTGCAAGCAGTTTGGGACTTTCCCCAAGATCCAAAAGGTTCGGTTGGCTGATCTGTCTGTCAAGTCACAACATGGGCTCCCCCTTCAGGTTATTTTAGGTGCAAAAAGCCCCAAGCTACAATTCCTACAAGTTTTGACCCCACCAAGCCCCTGTAGGTAGGCTCCATTTTAGAGTCCCAAATGTACTGATTGGCCCATTTCAGCAGTCCAGAACCAAGATGATGGAAACATGCTGCAAAGAAAGCAGGTTAGAACAAACTGCAATAGTATTACTACTCTAACAAATGATCAACAAACAAGAACATCTTCTAACAGAGCTCCCTTTTAGATTAATTATGACTGCAATCCAGGCAGCTCTTAAAGAGGTAGTACACAGAGGCTATACAGGCACTCTCTGGCAATCACATTTAAACTGCAAAAACACAGGACACCAGCCTGGCAGTGAGCTTTTAGACAAGCTCAAGGAAGACTTTTAAGGAACCCTCATTTGTAGGGGGTTCACAAAATAGTTCAACGTGTTGCTTTCATCCCCAACTTATACTAGAAGCACCAAACTTCAAGGTAAAAAAGAAATGGTGTAACGGCACAGTATGGTGCAGAAAACAATTATCAACAACAGCCTACTTGCATATTTGTGACAGTGTGCACATTAGAAGGAAGTTGTTGAGATGATACTGAGAATTTTGTGAGGAATAAATGATGGTACATAACTAAAAATTGAACTCAGGGGCTGGCCTATCAACACAGCGGTCAGCCCAGTGGTAGCACTACCACTTGTGACGCCAGTGACCTAAGTTCGGGAATGAGACTGGGTCATGGGAGGGCCAGCCAAGGGAGGATGGTAGAGCATTCCAGTAGATGGCAGCCTCCTCAGGGATGGAAGGGCTCCTGGACTCTGTGGCAGCACCACCACCAGGTGGAACACAGGTGGTGGTGCAGGCTGGAGTTAGTAATCAAGGGTGGGGGACGTCATCATGCTCTGCACATAACATACCCTGCATTATTATGGGCCTTGACAACTGTGGGGTTGGGGTAGAAAAAAGGAAGAAAAGACCAAAACACACAGCATGCCATCCACTGCCTGCTGCAGGTCCTCCACTGATGACTGGGCTCCCACTTCAGAGTCAAGGCTAAATATCTGTCGGAGGAACTGGCCAAAGCCTTCCAGACCCACTCTGGGTGATCACCCAGAGAGGAACATGGAGCAGAGGTAAGTTCCGGGAGTGGCAAGTAATGGGGCTAGATGGAGTGACAGGAATGATGTGTTCTGTTCAGGTGCACAGGGAATGAAGTGTAGCAAATGAAAAATAACTGATCCCGGTTCCCTGAATACTGTCCAGCTGCTCTACTTGCTGAGCTAAGCATGGCACCCTTGGGCTAACTAGTTGTCCTGGTAGCTTTGCTCATAGAACATGTAGGACAGGATTATGGGTTCAGTTCCCAATTAGTCCAGTGGTGTTCATCTCAGGGTGGGGGATTCTGACAAATGTAACAGAGTTTTCAATTCCAACCCAACTTTTCTTCTCCCTTGTGAGCAGCCTGACTCATTGTTTTAATGGTGTTACACTGCTGCTTTAAGAATCTTGCCTGGGTAGAACAATATACTGTATGACCCATTATGTTCCATTTAATTCCTTCTTTTCATACCCAGTCCAGTGGGTCAGTGCCCCACACAGGCAAATGTCTGCAATGAACTTTGGCTCCACATTCTTTATTTTCCTATTTTCCATATAATCTGTACTTCCAGAAAGTATGTTATAGGGCCAACAAAAATGTTTCACATATTCATGACAATACTGACAAGATTCAGATTTGGTAACCACTTACTTTTATTCTTTGTTAACTGGGTAAGGCCCACAAGGCACACTACCTGTTTTCAGGGGTGAGACAGAAGCACACAGTATGCAACTGGGTCATACAGTATGCAAGTGGAGGTTGTGGGAATCAAACCCAGGTCTGTTGCATGTACCAGGCTCATTCACAGCTCAGTACTCCATCCTCTAGGCTATACTGCACCTCATAATATTTCTAGTGTGTATAAAGTTGGTCTCAGCCTTTTTTTCCAATGATCACTCCCTCCCACCCTCATTTACCTTTAAAAAATACAGTCACGCTTGAAAAGGATACCATACAACCTGAAAACATGAAACCATGTGCTGTAACAGAATTAGGGACTCCCACCCCCACCCCTGAGGAAGGCCAGCTTGGATCATTTGGTTTCAATTCCCAGAGATCAAACTGGCCACAGGTGGCTCATCCATCACTAACCCAGAATATGTGTGTTTTTGTGTAAAAGGTACTGAAACTAGCAACTGTGTGAATTCATCTGGGTTTTCATGTTGTGAGACATCTTGGGTAGAACTCTTTTGCAAACAAGCTTAACAGCACACCATGCAAAAAAAAAAAAAAACAGCTATACGCATAAATATTATTACAGCTATATAAACTTCAGTTCCATTTTATGTCACATCTTGGATTTTTTGACTTCATATTACAAGAAAACCAACAGCGAATAATTCAGTGACCCTAGAGTAGAGTCACACTGATAATAACTATCCAAGGATGCCCCCTGGGACTAGGCATCTCAAGAATTGAGAAAATAATAGAAGAAAATTAGAGATATATAGCGTAACTTCTTCCCCAGGCAGAATGTCAGAACCCGTTAGCTCCTTTGTGTGAGCAGAAAGGCACACAAGGTGGACAGTCTGAAGGGGTTTAACCAGTGTATTCTTCTTTCTAAAGAACGTGCATCACTGTAAACATGCCCTCTGGTTCATTAAAAGAGGAAGCCTGCACACACTGCCAATTAGAAAATGCTTTTCTGGCCCACTGATTTATCAAAATTCAGCATCTAGACAAAAAGCTGCAACTTGCAATATTGTAGATTTACAAAGGTGATGAAAAGCAGAATACTAATTAGCTATTGGCCAGAACATGTAAAAAATGTGCTTGTTTTCTGTGATTCTTCTTTTTTGCTCTCTGTTTTTGCTTACAGCCCAGTGGACTGGAACTGCTGCTAAACCCACACAGTTTAAAGGTCATGCAGTTAAAGAGAATCATTATACATTTTCAAAGTCAGCGTAAAGCCTAACCATCTCGGCTAAGCATCCTGCAGGCAAGTGAGGCAGAAAACGTTAAACAAGCAGCTTTGAACACTAAAATACTCCTAAAATATTCCAGCATCTCACATCAGCAGGGATGCCACTCCTTTTCCTACTCGGAAGCTGTCTAGACAAGATGAAAAAGGTGCTGCCTGATACTGCATGGAGATTTTGAAGAGGAAATTCATTTCCATCTTTGTTACAGCAAATCTGATAAGCATGAAAGCACCGTCGAACAGTTTTCTTAGCATCTGTTTCTGTGATGTCATAAGGTGCACAAAATGTGGTCTCTTTTTCCCACATAGCATCCTTAATTTTGGTGTAAAAGGTTAAGACATAGTAGGACTCCAAATATGTATGTATTGAACTAAGCAGATCTGCTTCTAGGATGAATGATATACGAGGGAGCGGAACACCGCAGGAAATGTTTGCCTGTCTAATACCACACCACCAAGTACACATACACATACGTGTAAATATGGGTTCTCCTTGTTCATCAGCACAGCATGGATGAGAAGAAGGAAAGTATTAGTTCTGCCAGAAAATCAGCTGAATGAAGCAGAGAAATAAGTAGGGACAACACTCATACTACTAAGGGTAGAAGATAAAAAGAGGAGGGAGGTCCGTAAATGTCAGGCCCCTGCAGACCATTGGCCATGTCAATGTGAAAGCCCTTTTGTTATGTTGGCTCGCTCATGCGCAGCCAACATATTGCAGTAGTAGCAGATTTGGAGGCGCAGTCACTGTTGGGTGAATGCAAGGCACACATCAGTAGGTGCATCCCTCATTCCCCAATCAGCCAGCAGCAGGGGCTGACACCCTGCATATCTAATGTGGCCATCAGATTTGAGAAAAGGTCCGCTGCAATGAGAGCGAAGCTCTCATGCAGCAGGATCACAACACGTCTCCCAATGTGCAGGCAACATGGCGGTAGTGACTGCCACCGCCACCTGTCACAATGCTGATGGGGGAGCCCACTTCCCATTGACATAATCCCCCCCCCCATTTCCACTGTGACATCATGCACCCCCAAACAAAATGCCTTTCTTTGCCGACGGGGGGTCTAATCCCCATCGACTGTCAGTCCCCCCTTTCCCAGTTCAATCTCTGCCGATGGGGAGCCTACCCCATCGGGCATGACATCCCTCTTTGTTGTGTGCTGAGGGGTGCCTAATCCCTTGGCTCGTGTCCCCCTCCCCCTTCTGTATGTGCCGACGGGGGTGTCCAATCCCCCATCGTCTACTGCATACCCCCCAAAAAAAACACTTGGGTGACAAGCTGAGAGCCCAGCCCAGGGTGCCAAATACCCTGTAAAAAAAAAAACCCTGTCCCGCAATGTTTTTTTTTTTCATTTTACCTGTAAAACAAAACGTTCCCTCGTGGTCTCCCTGTGCCCTACCGCAACCCGCGACCACCCTCTGCGCACCCTTCCTCCCCACACCCCCTTACCACATACTTACCTCCTGAGCCCTGCATGATGATCTTCGTTGGACCGGGAACATGTCTGCACTCTTCAAAGCCGACCGCAAACTGAAGAAATGCCGGTAAGCTGTATAATGGCATAAATAGGGTTTTTTCAACTTTGGTACATATCTTGGGCATTTTTGGGAATTGTGACACCACATTTTCAACATGGGGTTTTCGGGAGCCCTCCTCATGAATTCAGGCACTGTCATGGCATTATTCGGTCCCGAAAGGTGATTTCATGGTCACTGAGCAGAATCACCTTTCGGGGCCAATTAACAAAACGACAGTGCCACTGTTCATGAGGAGGGCTGTCAAAAGCCTAAGTTGCAAATTTGGTGGAAAAATGAAAAAATGGCTGTTTTTGCGGGCGTGCATTGCGCAGTTTCCACACATGCTCATAACTTTGTGAATTTATAGTATTTTCACTCCAGATGTTCACAATTGGCATTTTCCCACACCTCCTTATGAACAGTACAGCTGTCATTTTACATATCCTGGCCAAAATGTATTTTCACACATCCGGCGCAGAATAGTGCGGTCACTGTGCGAAATCAGTTTTCAGGACAGTTTGAGGAAATGACGATGACACTGTTCATGAGCAGAAGTCCTAAAATGCCTATGTTGGAAATTTGGCGACGAAATTCCATAAAATGACTGTGTTACAAGTGTGCGTTGTGCAGTTTCCACACACCCTGGTAACTTCGCAAATTTGCAATATTTTCATGCCAGATTTTCAACACTGCCATTTTTTGCACACCTCCCTATGAACAGTACAGCTGCCATTTCTCACATCCTGCCCTAAATGTGTTTTTGCACCTGTGGTGCACAATGGCGTGGTCACTGTGCAAAATCAACGTTTTGGGCAAATTAACAAAATCACAGTGCCACTGTTCATGAGGTGAGGTCCAAAAATGCCTCGTGTTAAACATGTGGGTAAAAATTCCCCAAAATAATTGGGTTACAGACGTGTGTTGCACAGTTTCTATGCATGCTTAAGACTTCACCAATTTTTCATATTTTCTTTCCAGATTTTCAGCGTTGCCATTTTTTTACGCCTCCTCATGAACAATACAGTTGTCATTTTCCACATCCTGCCCAAAATGTCTTTTCGTCCCTGTGTCGCCAAATGGCATAGCCACCTTTCAGCTAACAAACTGATTGTGCTGCTTTTCATGAGGTGGGCTCACAAACAGCCCATGTTGAAAATTTGGAGTGAAAATACCAACACATGCCTATGGTGTTAGAGTTTCCAACTGTAGCACCCCACCTTGTAGAGACTGACAGGTGTCAGGGATGTGACTTGGGATCATCAGCTGTAATGCTCATGCCATTCCACCCTCACCCACACCCTGCAGCCAGTAACAGGCATTGTGGTGTGCCTTGCACTGTTTGGCCACAAAGTTCACCTCATTCTCCTATATTGCACCAACCTCAGCCTATTTCCTTATGGAATGGGGTAAGTATAACACCCAAAGATCCCAAAGCACACCACAACACTTGTCAGTGTCTACAAGGTAGAGTGAGGTACAATGGCACAAGCATTAAAGCTGATGACCCAAAGACACACCCCAATGTCTGTCGGTCTCTACAGGGTGGGGTTGGGGTTGGCGTCACTTCAGTACTCCACTGCCATTCCTATTATGCGCCTCTAACTCCAGTTCTACCAATGCCAGCAAGACAACATTCGGCATTGACAAATGCTTGTTTGGCTACATCACACATCAGCTTCTATTGACTAAGGGCCTCCATTCATGCCTTGCTACCAGCAGCTGAACAGAAAAATTAGCCAATCCTACATGCTGGATGGAGCACCACCAGACTAAGAGGATTCGCCTGTATCCCACATCTGCCCGCATCTCCCCAGTATCCTACTACCCTCTGTATCTTCCCTGTATCCTACTGTCCTCTACATCTACCCTGTGTCCTATTGCTCAGTGCAGCTCCCCTGTATGCTACTGCCACCTGAATCTCCCCTGTATCCCTCTGCAGCTCTGCAGTATCCTACTGGTCACCACATCTCCCTTGTATCCTACTGCCACCTGAATCTCCCCAGTATCCCTCTGCAACTCTGCAGTATCCTACTGGCCACTGCATCTCCCCTGTATCCAACTGCCCTCTGCATCTCCCCTGTATCCTACTGGCTTCCACATCTTCCCTGTATCCTACTGCACTCTGCATCTCCCCAGTATCCTACTGCCTTCTGCATCTCCACTGTATCTTACTGTCCTTGGCATCTCCCCTATATCCTACTGCCTCAGCATATGTCCTGAATTCTAATATCCTCTGCATCTTCCCTGCATACTGCTACCCCTGCATCTCCCCTGTATCCTACTGCCCTCTGCACCTCCCGTCTATCCTACTACCCCCTGCATCTCTCCTGTATCCTACTGCCTTCTGCATCTCCCCTGAAATCTACTGCCCTCTGCATCTCCTCTGTATCCCACTGCCTTCTGCAACTCCACCGAAACCTACTACCCTCTACATATTCCCTGTATACCAGTACCCTCTGCATAGCCCCTCTATCCTACTACCCCCTCCATCTCCCCTATATCCTATGGCCCTCTGCATCTCTCATGTATACTACTGCCTTCTGTATCTCCCCTGAAACCTACTACCCTCTGCATCTTCCATGTATACCACTACCCTCTGCATCTCCCCTGTATCCTACTGCCCTCTGCATCTCCCCTGTATCTTACTACCCCCTGTATCCCCCCGATATCCTACTGCTTTCTGCATCTCCCCTGAAACCTAATGACCTCTGTATCTCCTCTGTATCCCACTGTCTTCTGCATCTCCCATGAACCCTACGGCCCTCTGACTCTTCCCTGTATCCCACTGCCATCTGCATCTCCCCTGTGTTCTACTACCCCGGTATATCCCCCATATCCTACTACCCCCTAAATCTCCCCTGTATCCTACTGCCCCCTGCATCTCCCCTGTATCATACTGCACTCTGCATCTCGCCTGTATCCTACTGCCCTCTGCACCTCCCTTTAATTCTACTACCCTCTGTATCTCCCCTACATCCTACTAGCCCTGCATCTCCCTTGTATCCTACTGCCCTCTGCATCTCCTCTGTATCTTACAACCCCCTGCATCTCCTTTGAAACCTACTGCCCTCTGCATCTCCCCTGAAACCTACAGCCTGCTTCACCTCTCCTGTATCCTACTACCATATGCATCTCCTCTGTATCCTGTGCCCTCTGTATCTCCCCTGTGATCTACTGCACTCTGCATCACCCCAGTATCCTACTGCCCCATGCATATCCCCTGTATACTACTGCCCCATGTATCTCCTATGTATTCTCTGCCCTCTGTATCTCCCCTGTTCCGGACTGCACTCTCCCACTCACCCTATATCCTACTGCCCCTGGCATCTCCCCTGTATCGTACTGCCCTATGAATCTCCTTTACATCTTGTACCCTATGCATTTCTCCTGTATCTTATTACCCCCTTTCTCCCCACATCCTTCTACCCGCTGCATCTCCCCTATATCCTACTGTTATGTGAAATCTATCCTGTACACTACTGCCCCTGAAACTCCCTTGTATCATATTGGGCCCCCCCACATCTCCCCTGTATCCTACTGCCCACAGCATATCCCCTGAATTCTACTGCCCTCTGCATCTCCCCTGTATCATACAACCCCCGCATCTTCCCTGAAACCGACTGCCATCTGCATCTCCCCTGTATCATATGCCCTCCGCAATTCCTCTGTATCTTACAACTTGCTGCATCTCCCTTGAAACACACTGCCCTCTGCATCTCTCCTGTATCCTGTGCCCTGCGTATCTCCCCTGTGTCCTACTACACTCTGCATCACCACATATCCAACTGTCCTCTGCATCTCCTCTGTATCCTGTGCCCTCTGTATCTCCCCTGTGTATTACTGCACTCTCACTGCCCTCTGCACCACTTCTGCATCCTACTGCCCTCTGCATCTCCCCTGTATCATACAACCCCCTGCATCTTCCCTGAAACTGACTGCCATCTGCCATCTCCCCTGTATCATACTGCTCTCTGCAGTTCCTCTGTATCTTACAACCCACTGCATCTCCCCTGAAACCCACTGCCCTCTGTATCTCTCCTGTATCCTGTGCCCTCCATATCTCCCCGGTGTCCTACTGCACTCTACATCACCACATATCCTACTGTCCTCTGCATCTCCTCTGTATCCTGTGCCCACTTTATCTCCCCTGTGCCCTACTGCACTCTAAATCACCCCATATCCTACTGTCCTCCACACCCCCCCGTATCCTACTGCCCTCTGCATCTGCTCTGTATCTTACAACCCTATCAGCTCCCCTGAAACCCACTGCCCACTGCACCTCTCCTGTATCCTACTGCCATCTGGATCTCCCCTGTATCCTATGCCCACTGTATCTCCACTGTATCCTTCTACCCTCTGCATCCCCCAGTATCCTACTGCCATCTGCATCTCCCCTGTATCCTGTGCCCTCTGTATCTCCCCTGTGCCCTACTGCACTCTGCATCACCCCATATCCAACTGCCCTCTGCATCTCCTCTGTATCCTGTGCACTCTGTATCTCCCCGGTATAGTAGTCCCCTCTGCATCTCCCCTGTATCCTACTGCTCCATGCATCTCCCCTGTATCCTATTACCCTCTGCATCTGCCCTGTATCCGACTGCCCTCTGCATCCCCCATGTATCCTACTGCCTCTGCATCTCCCCTATATCCTAATGTCCTGTGAAATATCCCCTGTATCCTACTGCCCCCGAATCTCCTTTGTATCCTACTGCCATCTGCATCTCCCCTTTATCCTACTGCTCTCTGTATCTCCTCTATATCTTACAACCCCCTGCATCTCCCCTGAAACCCACTGCCATCTTCATCTCTCCTGCATCCTTCTGCCATCTGCATCTCCCCTGTATCCTGTGCCCTCTGTTTCTCCCCTGTATCCTATTGTCCTCTGTATCTCCCCTGTGCCCTACAGCACTCTGCATCACCCCTATATCCTAATGTCCTCTGCATCTCCCCTGTATCCTGCTACCCCATGTATCTCCCCGTATCCCTCTACCTCTGCTGTCTTCCCTGTATTCTATTACCTGCAGTATCTCCCCTGTATCCTACTACCCCTGCATCTCCCCTGTATCCTACTGCCCTCTGCATCTCCCCTGTATCCTACTGCCATCTGCATCTTCCTGTATCTTAGTATCATCTGCATCTCCTCTATATCCTACTGCCCTCTGAAGCACCCCTGTATCCTGTGCCCTCTGTATCTCCACTGTATCCCTCTGCACTCTGCATCACCTCATATCCTACTGTCCTTTGCATCTCCTCTGTATTCTGTGCCCTCTGTATTGCCTCTGTGCCCTACTGCACTCTACATCACCCCACATCCTACTGTCCTCTTCACATTCCCTGTATCCTACTGCCCTCTGCCTCTCTTCTATATCTTACAACCCCCTGCATCTCCACTGAAACCCACTGCCCTCTGCACCTCTCCTGTATCCTACTACCATCTCATCTCCCCTGTATCCTATGCCCTCTGTATCATCCCTGTATCCTACTGCCATCTGCATCTCCCCTGTGTCTTGTGCCCTACTGCACTCTGAATCACCCCATATCATACTGTCCTCTGCATCTCCTTTGTATTCTGTGCCCTCTGTATCTCTCCTGTGTATTACTGCACTCGGTATTATCCCATATCCTACTGCCCTCTGCACCACCCCTGTATCCTACTGCTCTCTGCAACTCCTCTGTATTTTACAACCCACTACAGCTCCCCTGAAACCCACTGCCCTCTGTATCTGTCCTGTATCCTGTGCCTTCCAAATCTCCCGTGTCCTACTGCACTCTGCATCACCCTATATCTTACTGTCAGCTGCACCACCCCTGAATCCTACTGCCCTGTACAACTTCTCTGTATCTTACAACCCCCTGCATCTCCCCTGAAACCCACTGCCCTCTGCATCTTTCCTGTATCCTGTGCCCTTTGTATCTCCCCAGTGTCCTACTGCACTCTGCATGACCGCATAGTCTACTGTCCTCTGCATCTCCTCTGTATCCTGTGCCCTCTTTATCTCCCCTGTGCTCTACTGCACTCTGCATCAATCCATATCCTACTGTCCTCTGCACCTCCCCTGTATCCTACTGCCCTCTACATCTGCTCTGTACCTTACAACCAATGTGCCCTCTAATTTTCAGTCTCTGTGGGTGGGCAACTGATATGTGTGTGCAGCACTTTGTGCAAACAAATTGATTCATGTGCGTAAATTGGATGGACCAAACAAGTGATATATTTTATTGCCAATAAACAGTAGAAAACATAACCAAACACTCAAATACTCAATGCAAAGTATAAATATACATTCTGACACAGTCCAAAGATTGGATGTGCATTATGCACCATAACAGTATGAACTGGAAACACGTGTAAACTATGTACATTTTAAAGAGTCTTGCATGCATCTAAAAGGGGTGCTGCTGATGATGCATTGCTAAGAAATAAACATTTACTGTTTTTCTCTCCTGTCTTTCCCATTCTGCCAGTGGACATGTATTTTATTAAGATCCATTTTTCCACCAGAAGCTAAAAACAATTTTGTTCACATCAGCATATCTAAATGGCTTTCTTCCAAGTGGTTTCTTTGTTTGCTCTTATTACTGTTCATGAGACTGAAGCCTCTTTCACAGTCAGCACTAGAAGCTTGGAATCTAGTAGTAGTAGTACAATTTATTGTTCAGCATAAAGCAGTTACAATATTCTAAAATCAGGACAAAATACATAGTAAATATAAATAGACAATAAATAAATCAACAAGGAACTTAAATTTCTTTACAGTGCAATTCAATTTAATAGTGTTCCTTGAGTACCTTTTCACATAAAAAACCTCCCCAGGACTTCAAGTTCCCCTAAAAAACTTTACAAATGAGTTGAAATTAAAAATCTTGCAAAGAGCTCTACCATGTTCTTCTCTTTCATAGTAAACAAATATTCCAAAAAAGATCCTCCAGGGGGAGGCTGAGATCCCCTAACAATCCACCCAGCAGTTTTTTCCTAGTTGATTCATACCTAGGACACAAGAGTACCACATGTTTAAGATCATCTATAGTCCCCACTCCACATTTACAATATGGAGAAAGTACCCCCTCTCTTTTTTGTCTGAAATGAATGCATTGAGCATTATAGTTTTCAGTTCTGAATCTTGTACAGATTCTCCTTTGTTTAGGACAGGTTA
Organism: Neoceratodus forsteri; assembly: GCA_016271365.2. Taxonomy (NCBI): domain Eukaryota; kingdom Metazoa; phylum Chordata; order Ceratodontiformes; family Ceratodontidae; genus Neoceratodus; species Neoceratodus forsteri. The sequence continues at coordinate 804,600,249 of CM028137.1, forward strand.
AAAAAGAAAGGGCTCATATCCCCATGAAATCTTTACTTTTTTATAAAACCCATATAACTTAAGCTTGGAGAGTTGAAGATAGCAAGAATTTATGTCTAAGTCAATAAGCTTCAATTTGACATCCTGCCTAATCTTCTCAAATGGTCTTGTGTAAATTTTATTTAAGAGATGGCCCAATCCAGCAGGCATTATTGTTTCCTTAATAAGTTGAAATAAAGGGATGTACATATCCCATGCTGGCCAATTTGATGACTTCCTCTACACACATTCTGGGATGTGTTTGTTGGGGCAAAAGAAAAAGTTTCAACAAAAAGAGAATCTGTCGTTCACAGATGAGAGAAGTCAAGGAACGTTGTCCTAACTCCAAGGCAAGAATACAGCTTGGAGTTCAATTTGGCAACATTAAGATGTATTTACAGAGTTTATTCAGAATTATTTCTAGTTCTCTAACCTTAGTATAACCCCAGATTTCAGAGGCATATAACATGCTCGTTCTTATTTTGGCATTAGCAACTCTTAATACCCCTCTGATTGAAGACTTCCCCACCTTGCTGTTAAACATTTTTAGGGTATTTACCAAAGATCCCATTTTAAATCGAACAGCTTCCAAATGTTTTGTCCAAGATAGGCTATGTAAGTAATAATACCCGACAGGGTGGGTGGTATTGGGCTATACCGGACCACCCAGGGGTGTAATGAGGCCCGACGCCACAGGTGGAGGGCCTTATAGCCTTTGGAAGGTCTGGTATACACCAATACCACCCACCCTGGAGGGTATTATTGCACTTAGAAAATGGGCACAGTCATAAAAAAAAGGTTAGTTATGATGTGAATTAAAAAAATAATTTAAAATAGGTTTTTGTAATAAAATAGTTCCTCCACCTATATTGGAATGTTTTTTTTTTTGTCTCTTGTCTGAGCTAGGGACTTATCCCTTGGAGCAGCTGCATAGCTCTAAATAGACCAACCATCGTGGCTAGCGCTGTTCCCCCATTGGGCTGTTTCCATGCTGCAAAGAAACATTTTAGCCAGCTGAGTTCCTCATGTTAAAAACTGCAGGCAGAAACTATCAAATCATGAAATGATCTGTTTCTCCAGAGCTGTTTTTTTTTCTATCTGCAGCTTGCCTGACCCCCCCCCGCTACTCTTTAACTCCAGACCTCCCATCCCTCTATGCAGCTCCATGGTGCCGCTGCCTGTGGTTTCTATTTTTGCCATTTTTTTAAAATAGAGCAGTAATGAGCAGGGAGCTGAAGAGCGAGTGATTGATCGAGCTGCAGAATTACAAAACAGCACTTTTGATGGTCGGGCGAGCTGTCAGGAAACAAACAAAAAGTAATTCTGCTAGATACTCTTGGCGGTGATTTGAAATTCTTTGCTTTTTCTGCATTTGTTGTTCTGGGTTGCTATAAGTCAGCAAGTAAATCATTTGGAACATCGGTGAGGAGCGATGGTTGTGGGCAGCCTCATCATGGAGCTGTTGAGTACGGGCAGAAGGTCTGTAGATTTTGGAAGGATGTGGGTCACCAGAGCTGGGAGAAAAAAAAACAGGAAGATGTATGTGTTTCTGTGATCAACTGGGAGACAGGGTGTTGTTCATAAACTTGAGTGTGTCAGGAGAAGTGACCCAAGTGGAGATCGTTGATGGGGGGGCATGTATCATAGGCTGGCACCCTGGGCAGGGTATGTGTGGGAGTGAGTATATATTTGTGTGGTAGGACTGTCTCAGGCTTTTGTCTGGCTAAAAACAAACAATCAAAAAAAGAAATGCAGTAAATGAGCACAGCTGAGGTTGGGTGCCGTAAGGTCAGGCAACAGGTATTGCGGGAACAGTATCTCTCACTAAGCGAGAGAAAAATGGTGGCAATTTGAAATTTAAATGAGGTTCTTTTAGCCAATTAAGGCACAGGGTGGGCACCAAGATACTTCAGTTGGGTGAAGAGGCACTTTAGGCTGGTACTTTTTATTTCCTGGTCGTCTAGTGAAAGTTAATGTACCCCCTGGCATGGGTACCAGCCAATCAGAGACCAGTAAATAAAAAGCCCATTTTCTAAAGGCAAAACGGACACCTAAATAGTCATAGCACTTAACAGTGTCTATATGGTTATCGTTTAGCCTGAAACCTGCCATATTCTTGGTTTGAGAGCCAAAAACTACAATGTTGGTCTTGCTGAGATTAACTTTTAGTTTTCTTTGAGAACAGAGAGATTCAAAGTAAGCCAATTTTCTTTTAAGACCTAGGACTGAAGTAGAGAGCACGACTAAATCATCTGCATATGCTAAACATTCAATCCTTTCAAATATTAATATTTGAAGCATGAAAATCTGGGTTACCAAACTGATCCAAGACTGTATTAATGTAGATGTTAAAGAGAGTGGGGGCCAAAATACACCCCTGTCTGACCCCCACGTTTGTCTCAAATCTATTAGTTAGATGACCATACTGATTATACTGGACCCTTGCCAATGTATTTTCATAGTCTAACAATAACATCAAGAAGTGAGGCCTCCAACTTCATATCCCTTAATGCAGTCCAAAGGATTTTTCTACTAATGCTGTCGAAGGCCAAGGAGAAGTCCACAAAACAGGAATATAATCTGCTTTTTCTCACTTTAGCATACTTCCAGATCAGGTGCTGAAGCACATAACAGTGTTGTACTGTAGAACGTTCCTTCCAGAAACTGTTCTGTGCCTCATTCAATACTGAGTTCTTCTTGACACACGACAGCAATCTGCCCAAAATTATATTAGAGAAAATCTTTTGTGAAACATCTATCAAACAAATAAGCCTATACATCCTTGGGTCATTTGGATCCTCTTTTTTAAAAATTGGGAAGATAACACTACCTGCCCAACTGGAAGGCTAAGAGTATCCCTGAACCAGGCCATTAAACAGCAAAAGAAAAAAAGGAATCCATCAGTTAGTAAAAACCTTATACAGATCACCAAGGACCCCATCTGGCCCAGGCTCTTTATTTGCCTTAAGCCCAATCAGTGCCATCTAGATTTCATCCCCTGTGATCAAGATAGGTCTTGAAAAAATGTCATCCTCCTGTATTTTGAAAGCATCAGGTATCTCCTGCTCTTCATGAGAATAATAGAGCTTGGAGAAATGAGATGCCCAAACTTCAGGTGTAATATAGACTTCAATCCTATTGGCATATCTATTATATCCCTGGGCAACAATATTCCAAAATCTCCTTCCATCCCTATCCAAAACAGCCTGCCTCAGTTTTTCCCAAAGTCCCTGAGTATGTTTATGTCTCTTCCATTCTAGAATTTTCCTATATTTTTCTCTTTCAGTCTTTAGCAATTTAACATCTGCTGCAGACTTATTTCTTTTCTTCTTATGCTGTCTTAGTTTTCCTCCAAACTCTTTCTTTGCCTGTAGGCATACCGAATTAAACCAATACTTTTTATAAAGAGACCTAGGACAGTACGTTGTTTTACATCTAGGTCCAATTAAAGAATGAATAGTTTCCCAATTCTCCAAAATATTAAAGGCCTTACTTTTGTCCAAGACCAACTTGTGAATATCACCAAAGACTCCTGTACTAAGAATTTCTTTGAAACTAGCTTGATGAATCGGCCCCCGTCTAATCCTTCTCTCGTTTATGACTTCCAGACTCTTTTCCTGTTGTGCTTCACTCCCTAAAGTCCCAAAAGGGCATTTGATGTTAATTACAATAGCACAGTGTGCTGATTCCAGTCTATCCATGACCTCTAACTTTTGGATCAGCTTTACTGCTTCCAAATTGATCCAAACCTGATCGGGGTTGAAGAGCCAGTAGGCCCTCTATATGTTAAGGATCCAACTAGATCTCCATAAGTTCTACCATTTAAAATACAGAAATTTCTACTGACCAGGCCCACTAGCAATTCCCTATCTCTGAGGTTAGATTTTAGATCCTGAGCAGTCCTAGTATGAGATATTTAGATTAATTATAGATATTGTATGGATCATATCTGAATATACATCCTCCAAGAATCGAGAAGGAATTCTGCCATTAAAGTCTTCCAAAATAATTATAGGACAAGATATACTCTTATCTGACAATTCGTCAAGTGTCATTTTCAGATCCTGTTCGAAAAGGTCAGCGGGATCAGTAGCTCTTTTGCGAGGGGGAAAGTATATATTGCAGATAATGATCTTCTCTTGTCCCTTGCTAATCATTACAGCCAAAATACCCTCTGACTTAGTAGAAATGTTAGTGATCTGAAAATTTAGCAAAGTTTTGATAAAAAAAGGAAATACCCCCTTTAAACCTTCCAAAGTTTTTATCTTTAGTTGCTGGCAGAGTAAAGACAGAATATCCAGCCAATTTGGGAGTTACATTTTCTGTACACCATGTTTCTTGCAGCCCAGTAATATCAAAATTATCCAGAAATCTCACTACTTCAGGGTCAATTATTTTAAGATGGATGCCCTCAATATTCCATGAAAGTATAGAAAGGGCATCCATATATCGATCCCCAGTTCCCTTATCCAAATTTAGCTGGCATTCGGAGTTCATTCGTTTGATATTATCTACAGGCTGCATTTGTCAGGCTGAATCAATAACTGTCAGCGGCGAGTAGGTATTAGGGTCAATTAGGTTTCCAAAGTCAATCAGGCGGGTTATCTGCCTCTAAGACTGTTTCTGGACTATCCTTAGTCTGTGTCAACCTGGAAAACACTTTGCCCAAGTCTAAAGTGTTAACTAAATGTATTCCTAAACAATCCAGGTTGCTGGCCAGAGAAAGCAAACTGCTAGCTGTATGAGGATTTTTAAATGTAATATCAATCTGTGTTTTGGGCTCAGGATCACCATGTAACTTTATGGACTCCACCATGTTTCTGGAGATATAAAATCCTAATGCTCTTTCCAAGAGCAGCAACAAATCTTCCCTAACTTTCCTATGAGAATCCTTGAGTGAAACCTTCCACCCAAAGATAGTTATGGTCCTACTCAGTCATACTTCTCCCTCTGCTTCAGTACATGATCCTGTATCACTCCCAAGATTTTTCTCTGTACTATCGTATCCTTCTCACTCTGTACCTCCCTATGGAGAATCTCTTCTGGAGAAGGATAAGGCTGTGCAGCAAGCTCTATACATGATAGCTTCATGTTTAGCTTGGAATGTAGCACATACATCAATAAGTTTAGCTACCATGCTGTACTGCACGTTAGTCAAAGCAAAGTGGATCATGTCAGTAAAGGATTTTAATGATCCTCCCTTTATTTTTTCAGCAACTATAAATCTGAAGTCATTGTACTGGCTAACAAATTCTGCCTGGTCCACTGATAAAAATAAATAGTCCTGATATTTGCTGTACATTGTCTCAATGTTTGATAAGCCAAACTCAAAGCTGCAATGTGGCATTGCTGCAAAATCAAAGGCAGATCAGTTAGAAAGTTCACCTGCAGGAAGTCGGCTGTCCAGATGGTCACATAACAGGCTAATGAATTGCAAAATTGCTGTTGTGCTTACTTCAACTGTGCAATTAGCCAAAAGCAGTTTTACTGGTTGGCTCCAGTAGACAGTTTCACCCAGGTACTGGCTTCTGATCTTTTTATTTTTGCCCTAGCAATCTGTACAGCTTCAACTGTTGTTAGACCACTTTTCTGACACATCTTAGACAACTCTGCCAACTCCAAAAGTACATCGTTTAATACTGTTATGGCAATGTGGTATTCAGGGTTGGACAGCTTCTTAAAGCGGTACTTAGCAATGGGATCTTTGATGGATGCCTGCGTAATTGTATGTGATGTCATTTGCCCTAGGTATGGTTTACAATAACTACTCTGGGTATTGTCAAGCTCAGTGGGTGTTTTAAAATGTATTTTTGCAATGTAGTGAGTGAGTCAAAGTGATATGAGAGAGGAGATACATTTAGGAGACTATTTCTCTTCCGGTCCTGATTCATACTAAGCACAATCTGAATTTATGAAATTAAATGAAAAGGAAATTTTTTGCGCTGCCATTTTTTGCTGTCCACTTTAGAATTACTATCCCCGTGTAGCCAACATGGGCAATCTTTTACAAGCACTGATTCATTGAATCTCAAATGTGCATATAATGTGAGACCCCGTTTTAAAGAGAAGTGCAATCTCATCTCTCTAGATATATGTACAATCAATGTCTCAGCCTGCTAATTCAGAAGGTTATACCCATCCCGGCCCCAACAAATACATAAAAAAATGACACAGAAACAGACAGTAGGTTGCTTTGATGCTTTTATTGTAAACAAAAACTATAGTTTTCCCATTTTTTGTACTGAAAAAAATGAACACACTTTCAACGGTGAGGCTTTAAATCCATTATAAACACATTTTATATGTGAGACACTGCTTGGGGAGGAGGCAGATTACACTGAAGTTGTGCAGCTTTAAAACTGAAATAATATAATATACACCCTATGTCAGAGAATCTTTCACATTGCTTTGTTGGGGGGCATCTACCAAACAAATAAAACATGCCATTTCTGTGAACAGCAGGGGAATACTGTTCATTATCAAGTACTGTCTTACTGAAAAGAGGTGTCAAGCCGAAAACATTGCTGTTACTGGAAAGCCAATTGGGTGGAATTTGGCAGATCGGTTCCTTTGTTCAATAACTGGAGTGAGAGCGAGATGTCTGGCTTGTTAACTGCTGGCTTGTTACAGTGAATGGGTTGTGGCCTCGGGGGGGGGGCATACAATGTTTTTTTTCCCATTCACTTTCATGTCCTGCTGTTTGAGTCTTAAATCTGAGTGATGATTGTTGTCACTACTTCATGAACATGAAGATCCCTGTCAGCTGCTTTGTGCGCTACTACTGAAGCTGTGTGCTGGTTATTTCTAACTGCTGTGCGGGCGCACATATGCACACCTTAGGGGGGACATAGCTTACAACCCTATCAGCTCCCCTGACACCCACTGCTGTCTGCACCTCTCCTGTATCCTATACTGCCACCTGCATTTCCCCTGTATCCTATGCCATCTGTATCTCCACTGTATCCTTCAACCCTCTGCAACCCCCAGTATCCTACTGCCATCTGCATCTCCCTTGTATCATGTGCCCACTCTATCTCCCCTGTGCCCTACAGCACTATGCATCACCCCATATCCAACTGTCCTCTGCAACTCCTCTGTATACTGTGCCCTCTGCTTCTCCCCTGTATCTTATTGCTCTCTGCATCTCCCCTGTATCCTGCTGCCCTCAGAATCTCCCCTGTATTCTACTGCCCTCTGTATCTCCCATGTATCCTACTGCCTCTGCATCTCCCCAGTATCCTACTACCCTCTACATCTGCCCTGTATCCTACTGCCCTCTGCATCTCCTCTGTATCATATTGCCCTCTGTTTCTCCCCTGTAACCTACTACCCTCTACATCTCCCTTGTATCCTACTTCCCTCTGTCTCCCCTATATCCTACTGTCCTGTGAAATCTCCCCTGTATCCTATTGCCCCCTGAATCTCCCTTGTATCCTAATGCCCCTACATTTCTATATCCTGCTGCCCTCTGCATCTCCCCTGTATTTTACAGTCCTATGAAATATCCCCTGTATTCTACTGCCCCCTGAAACTCCCTTGTATCCTACTGCCATCTGCATCTCCCCTTTATCCTACTGCCCTCTGCATCTCCTCTGTATCTTACAACCCCCTGCATCTCCCCTGAAACCCATTGCCCGCTGCATCTCTCCTGCATCCTTCTGCCATCTGCATCTCCCCTGCATCCTGTGCCCTCTCTGTCTCTCTTGTGCCCTACTGCACTCTGCATTACCCCTGTATCCTACTGCCATCTGCATCTCTCCTGTATCTTATTGTCCTCTGTATCTCCCCTGTGCCCTACTGCACTCTGCATCACCCCTATATCCTAATGTCCTCTGCATCTTCTTGGTATCCTACTACCCCATGAATCTCCCCTGTATCCCTCTTCCCCTGCTATCTCTCCTGTATCCTATTACCCATGGTATCTCCTCTGTATCTTACAACCCCCTGCATCTCCCTTGAAATGTACTGCCCACTGCATCTCTTCTGCACCCTTCTGCATCTGCACCTCCCCTGTATCCTGTGCCCTCTGTATCTCCCTTGTGGCCTACTACACTCTACATTACCCCTGTATCCTACTGCCATCTGCATCTCTCCTGTATCCCACTGCATCTCTCCTGCATCCTTCTGCATCTGCATCTCCCCTGTATCCTGTGCCCTCTGTATCTCCCTTGTGGCCTACTGCACTCTACATTACCCCATATCCTACTGTCCTCTACACCTCCTCTGTATTCTGTATCTGTCCCTTTATCATACTGCTCTCTACATCTCTCCTATATTCTATTGCCCCCTAAATCTCCCCTGTATCTTACTGCCCTCTGCATCTCCTCTGTATCCTGCTGCCCTCTGCATCTCCCCTATATTCTACAGTACTGCGGAATCTCACATATGTCCTACTGCCCTCTGCATCTCCTCTGTATCTTACAACCCCCTGCATCTCTCCTGAAATCCACTGCCCTCTGCATCTCTCCTGTGTCCTTTGTCATCTGCATCTCCCTTGTAATCTACTGCACTCTGCATCACCCCATATCTTACTGTCCTCTGCATCTCCCCACATCCTTCTGCCCTTTTCATCTCCCCTGTATCTTGCTACCCCTACATCTCCCCTGTATCCTACTGCCCTCTACATCTCCCCTATATTCTATTGCCCCTGAATCTCCCTTGTATCTTACTGCCCCTCTAGCTCCTCTGTATCCTGCTGCCCTCTGCATCTCCCCATATCCTACAGTCCTGTGAAATCTCACCTATATCCTACTGCCCCTGAATCTCCCTTGTATCCTACTGCCACCTGCATCTCCCATTTCCTATTGCCTTCTACAGCTCTCTTGCATCCCACTACCCTCTGCATCTCCTCTGTATCTTACAACCCCCTGCATCCCCCTGAAACCCACTGCCCTCTGCCTCTCTCCTGTATCCTACTGCCATCTGCACCTCCCTTGTTTCCTGTGCCCTCTGTATCTCCCCTGTGCCCTGCTGCACTCTATCACCTCTGTATCCTACTATCCTCTGCATCTCCCTGTATCCTACTGCCATCTGCATCTTCCCTTTATCCTGTGCCCTCTGTACCTCCCCTGTGCCCTAGTGCACTCTGTATCACTCCTGTATCCTACTGTCCTCTGCATCTCCCCATATCTTACTGCCATCTGCATATTCCCCATATCCTGTGCCCTCTGTATCTCCCCTGTGCCCTACTGCACTCCATATCACTCCTGTATCCTACTGCCATCTGCATCTCCCCTGTATCCTACTGTCCTCTGCTCCTCACCTATGCCCTACTGCACTCTGCATCACCCCTATATATTACTGTCCTCTGAATCTTCCCTGTATCCTGCAGCCCCATGCATCTCCCCTGTAACCTACTGCCCCCACTATCTCCCCCATATCTTACTACCCCCAGTATCTCCCTTGTGTCCTACTACCACCTGCATCTCCCCTATATCCTACTGTCCTCTGCATCTCCCCTATATCCTACTGTCCTGTGAAATCTCCCCTGTAACCTTCTGCCCTCTGATTCTGCCTTGTATCCTATTGCCCCTTGTATCTACCCTGTATCATGCTGCCCTGTGCATCTCCCCAGTATTGTACTGTCCTGTGAAATCTCCTCTGTATCCTACTGCCCCCTGAATCTCCCTTGTATCCTACTGCTCCTACATCTCTGCTATATCCTGCTGCATCTCCACTGTATCCTATAGTCCTGCAAAATCTCCCCTGTACCCTACTGCTCCTGCATCTCCCCTGTATCCTGCTGTCCTCTGCATCTCCCCTGTATCTTACTTCCCCTACATCTCCCCTGTATCCTAATGTCCTCTGCAGCACCCCTGTATTCTGTTACCCCCTGCATCTCTCCTGAAATCTACTGCCCTCTTATCTCCATTGTATCCTATATGCATCTCCCCTGTATCCTACTGCCACCTGCATCTCCCCTGTATCCTTTGTCCTCTATATCTCCCCTGTGCCCTACTGCACTCTGCATCTCCCCTGTATCTTACTATCCTCTGCATCTCCCCTGTATCCTACTGCCCTCTGCAGCGCCCCTGTATCCTGCTACCCCCTGCATCTCCCCTGATTACTACTGCCCTGTGCATCTCCTCTGTATCTTACAACCTGCTGTATTTCATCTGAAACCTACTGCCCTCTGCATCTCCACTGTATCCTACTGCCATCAGCATCTCCACTGTATTCTACTGCCACCTGCATCTCCTCTGTATCCTGCTACCACCTGCATCTCCCCTGTGTCCTGTGCCCTCTGTATCTTCCCTGTGCCCTACTACACTCTGCATCACCCCATGTCCTACCGTCCTCTGCATCTCCCTTGTGTCCTACTTCCCCATGCATCTCCCCTGTATTCTACTGCCCTCTGCATCTCCCCTGTGTCATACTACCCCCAGTATCTCCCCTGTATCCTACTACCTCCTGCATCTCCCCTTTAGACTACAAGCTAATGAAACTATATGCTATTCACCTTTTGAATGCAGCACTTTCTCAAACAGGAGATATGCATGGAGCAGTAGGATACAGGGGAGATGCAGAAGACAGTAAGATATGGGACAATGCAGAGGGCAGTAGGGCACGGGGTACTTCAGAGGGCACAGGATACTCAGGAGATGCAGAGGGCAGTAGGATGTATGGGAGATGCAGGGGGAAGTAGGATACAAGGGATATTCGGGGGCAGTAGGATATGGGGCAATGCAGAGGGCAGTAGGACATAGGGGAGATTTAGAGGGCACAGGATACTTGGGAGATTCACAGGGGATTAGGATTTAGGGGAGACCCAGCGGGCAGTAGGATACAAGGGAGATGCATGGGACAGTAGGATAAATTTGAGATGCAGGGGGTAGTAGGATACAGTTATGCTTTCCCTCACCATTTTTCAATAACATTTATTTCGTTGACCTTGTTTAACCTTTCCCTTTGATCCCTCACCAACAGGTATGCTATTACTCTAGTCCATCTCACATAACCATGATTCTTCTAGGCTTTCCAGGTATGTTCATTGTCTGCAAGTCAAACAAACTAACTGGTCCTTTTAATATTAAATTTAGCCATGTTTGTGCTGAGAAAAAAAGTTATTTTCTCCATCTTACAAATTTCCTGTATTATTGCAGCCCAAGTCACTATGGAGGGGGAGTTTCATGAAGCCAGTTCTTGTTAATTACTCTGGTTGCTGCCACAATGAGAATTCTCCACACATACTGGGCCTCCAATCTCCTGATGTCTCCCAGCATCACCCCCAGGACCAATTCCTTCAACTCTCATGAAGGAAGTGCATCAAAAATCCACTGGAAGGCCCCATAGACTGCCCTCCAGAATGTCTGAACCTTCTTACAGTTTAAAAATACATGGGAAGATGTGGCCCTGTGCTGTACACACTGTTTTCAGCACTGACCTTTGGCAACTTGACCCCCCACACCCAATTTTGCCTGGATATGTGGTGTTATTAAAAAAAACTACTGAATCTGAGTTTCCAGGCAAATTTCCACCACCATGTGGAATATTTAGATCTGAGAGCATTTACAAATATTTGGGACCAGTTGTCTTCCTTAATTATTATATTATTTTCTTGTTCCTACTTCAGTCATATTTCCTAAGTACTGTCCCCTTTTAGGGCCCTCAACCCTTTATATATTTGTGAGATTTTCCCAGTGCATACTCTTGTTAATATATTAATCAGCAGTGTTTTACCTTAGCCGTGGCAGCCTCTCAGATGGAAGTGCTGTACCTAAAGTGATCCATATTTAAGAACCCATATGCATCTGTCACTTGCTCAAAAGACAAATAGATGTTCTGCTCCAGCAGTTGTTGTGGGAAACAGAAACCTTGTCTCTTAAATTGCCAAATTTGTGTATCTAGATTCATTGGGATGAAGGACATATGCCTGGTAAACCTTTTGCATGACCAGATATAGGCTCTGACTTGAATTTGTATAGGATTTTCTGATCTGTCAAGATGGTTGAATGCGTATGCAATAATAACCGACAGGGTGGGTGATATTGGAAAATATCAGACTGCCAAGGGGTGTAATGAGGCCCGATGCCACAGGTGTGGGGAGCATTCTGAACTGGACCCTTGATTGCAACAGTTCCATGTCATAATAGTGATTGCAAGACAGCAATCACTATTATGGTGAGTGTATAGCACCGAAAAGCAAAATGGAATATACATTTGTCAGCGACCTGACATCCAGAAAAACAAAAAGTGTTTTTGCGGGGGTGCTGCATCCCCCCCCCACACCTCCCCTCTTCAACAGTAGGATACAAGGGAGATTCAGGGGAAAGTAGGATACAGGGGTGATTTCACAAGACAGTACGATATTTTGTACTTTCTTATTTTGCCACTTGTCTGTCTCTTGCCAGTGTGGTTGCACAATCAAACTTTTCTTGTGGCACCTAGGAATCAGCCACTCTGACAATTCCATAATTTCACCCTGTTATCTCCCCCCTTTCACTTGCTGTTTCTATTCTTTCTTTCTCCCTCCCCTTCCTTCTCCGTGGTTAAACATATATGTGTGAATCATTCTGTGAGACTGGGATCCTTTGGTTTGCAAATGTATATACTTATATTGTTGAAATGATTGTAGAAAGCTATTTGGGTTTATTAGAGGTTGACATTGAGATGCATTTTGACCTCCATAAGCTTGTTAACAGAACTGTCAACCAGAAACCAGCTCTGTGACAGAATGTTCTATTTTATTGCACCTGTTAAAAACTAGCTGTGTTCTTCAGGTTGGCTCCAAGAAATAAACTGACAAAGTTCTGGTACATTTTGTGAGAAGCAGAAGATGCAACTTACAACAATCAGGATGCAGAGTTTAAACCACCAGAGACATCTTATAAAAGTAGAGCAATGTTTCGTTGACAGAGATAGAGCGACTGAGATTAAATTGAGAGGGAGAGATTCTCAGAGGTAGGACTTTGTATTGCCTGTATGAAGAGCTATCATGTACAATGTTTTAAATTATTTATTGTTGATAATAATAAAATGCTACTTGTGAATTGTATAACTTCTTCTGGTTTGCCTATGCTTCTTGACCTATGCCTCTATGACAGCTGGTGTCAGACAAAGTGAGAGTTATGCTGTGCATACTCTACACCAAGAGTTTTGTGCATTGATACTAGACCTGGTACCAGTGAAGCATAGAAGAAAGGTATGGATTCTGTATCAACAAGCCCAGGAGTGATTACCAGAAGAATGGCAGCCAAATCAGAAGCAGAAACAAGAGTCCCAAACTGAAATTGTACAACCGGCACCAGTGATGAAAGAAGAAGAACAGACAGGGACAGAACCTGAAAGCATGTCTGCCTTCTTCAAATGGTGTGCTATACAACAAAGAAAGACTGAGAAACAGAGAAGAGAAGAGAAGAGAAGAGAAGAGAAGAGAAGAGATGAGATGAGATGAGATGAGATGAGATGCAGCGACATGAGCAGTGATAGCTGGAGGCCTTGCAAGCTATCACAGTTGGAAGATCTGGTACAGGTCCAGCAGATCAACAAAACACAAACAACTTAAAAGACATTAAACTTATAAAGCTGTGTCTCTCAGACAATATCAAATCATATCTGACAACTTTTGAAAGGGTTGCCAGCGCCTGCCAATGGCCAAAGCAGCAATGGGAAATCAGGCTGGTACCTTATCTGATAGGTAAAGCCCAACCTGCCTACAGCAATATAAACACTGCACAGTCAGAACAATATGAACTTATGAAAAGAAAAATCCTTAAAAGATATGACATCTCAGGAAAGGTCTACAGGCAGAGTTTCCAGTCCCTAAAGTACCACTCAGTTTACAATCCTTGAGAAGCTTTCACCCAGCACTGAGAACTCCTTATTAAATGGCTCCAGTCAGAGGCAAAACAGTCCCACATATCATCGACATATCTGCAATGGAGCAATGTGCCAACATCTTTCCTACAGACATGTGCTTTGGGTAAAAGAACACGAACCAGAAAGTGGAGAAAAGGCCATTTCTTTGGCTGAAGACTATCAGATGGATAGGCAGACACTGCAGCAGTGAAGTAACAGCCAAGGAACAGTAAGACCCTCTTTTTCCCAATTCCATTCCCGATCAGATGAGAGCTCTGATAAGGGCAACAGAACTGCACCCAAAGACTTTATTTGCTATAACTGTAATAAGCCAAGCTATACTGCAAGAAACTGCCACCAGTACACAAATCCTACACTCACCACCAAATAAGAAGCTGTGCAGCTATATTCAAGTGCTTCATTTATTGAGGTGCCAGTAAAACAAACACACGTCTTAATGCATTTCAGAGAATTCCTTTATCATGTCTTTTGATAAAGGAATTATCTGAAATGCATTAAAATGTGTTCATTTACCAGCACCTCAATAAATGCAGCACTTCTTGATTATCTCTGAACAGCTTCTTATTTGGTGGTGAGTGCGGGATTTGTGTACTGGTAGCTGTTTGATTGGTGTATCCCGGCACCCCAGCCCAGTGCATTCTCTCTACCTTAGAATACACACTGCAAGAAACTGCCATAAAAATAAGGAGGGTAACACTGGTTCAAATTTGGCCTTAACAAACTGGGGGCAAGTGTTTAACAGATGGCAAGCTGGAAGATAAGAATGTGAAGGGACTTATAGATTTGGTAGGCAAATAGACCCTTGTGCATGTTGATCTTCTGGGAAAAGAGTGTGCAAAAGGACCAGGTACTGGGGTCATCTGCATCCATGAGGACACTCAATACTATCCCACCACTCAAGTGACTCTAAACATTAATGGGGTGTCACACCAAATGAAAGTGGGGGTAGTACCAACATTAATTGTGCCTGAGATTATTGGAAATTACCTTTCAGGATTTGCTAAATTAATCACAGAGGGAATAAACCCTGTTGTTTCAGCAACTGTGATAACAAGAGCACAGGCAAAACATATCTAATGTTGGGGACTCTTTTCCTTTTTGGAGACTTTGATTTGGACTTGTTTGACCCCAACTCCAAGATAAGGAAGTCCAGCAAAGAAAGAAGACGCCTGAAAAAAACAGTGGTAACGAAAGACTGATGGACATAAGGGACTGATATATGAAAATGCTGAAACTAAACTGATAACTGATTATGATTTTGTTTCTGAGCAAACTAACAGTGTTTCTTTCCTATGTTATTTAAGCAGTTTGGGGGCAAAACAAAAACAGGGTGAACCAATGTTTAAAAAATGTAATGGGCTACTGTACAAAGTTTATGTTAATCCTCAGATGCAGGAAAAGATTCAGCAATTGGTCATACCAAAGAAGAATAGAACTGAGTTGTTGCAGATAGCGCTTGTTAGTCCTATGGCTGGTCACTTGGGGAGGAACAGTACCCTTTCCAGACTGTTGTACAGATTTTACTAGCCTGGGATTCATGAAGAGGTTGCTAGCTATTGCAGTTCTTTTGCCAAATGTCAGAAAGTAGCCCTAGTGACTAAAAAAGGAAATGTTCCCCTACCTTTGATAGATGTGCCTTTTGAGAGAATTCCAATGGATGTAGTTGGTCCCTTAGACAAAAGTAAAAAGGGGAATTGGCTCATTTTGGTAGCATGTGACTATGCAAGTCCAGTGCATACTGTCACAGTTCCAAAAGTGGCAGTAAAACTTGCCAAAATGTTCATCAGAGTGGGCATATCTACAGAGATTATTGTTGAATCAGGGTAGTAATTTTGGTGCTGCATTGCTGAAGGAGCTGTACCAACTGCTAGGTATCACTGCCATAAGAACCTTACCTTATCACCCTCAGACAGATGGTCTTGATTGAGTGCTTTAATCAAACCTTAAAATGCATGTTTAAAATGTTTGTGACAGGTGAAGGGAAAGATATGGACTAGTACTTGCATTACCTGCTTTTTGCTTACAGAGAAGTGCCACAAGCATCAACAGGTTTTTCACCCTTTAAAATGTTGTATGGTAGACAACCTACAGGGCCACTAGATGCAATAAAAGAAACGTGGGAATATAGCCCTGGTCAGAAAGAATCTATTGCATCTTATATGTGTGCACGGAGAAAGAAACTGGCAAAATATGTTGAAATTGTCCGCAATAATCAGGAAGAAGCCCCAAAACAGCAGAAGGTGTATTATAACCAAAGGGTAAAAGAAAATGATTTTGAGCCAGGTGAAATGGTCATGTTAGTGCTACACTCTACAGAAAAGTAAGTGTTAATGAAATGGCAAGGGCCTTATAAAGTGCTTAGGTGTACTGGTGCACTTAACTCTGAGACTGAGACCCCTGACAGTAGAAATACTAGCAAGATATGCCATGCTAACCTCCTGAAGAAATGGGTTGAAAAGACATCAGAGGTTGCTTTGTTAGTAATATCAGAAACTGCTGAAGAAGATACTGACATAGTTTATGACAGACTAGAACAAAATGTAACTGGCCTGGGAGTTGGAACAAACTGTAACTTCTGATGCTGTAAAGGTGAATGTTTCCTTATCCACAGAACAAACCACAGAAATTTGTAACCTGGTAAAGACATTTCAAAGTACTTTTAGCACAGTGCCAGGCCAAGCAAAAGGGATTGAGTATGTAACAGTGACACTGTGACAGGGCATGCTGGCCCTAACAGACAAAGACATACAGCTTACCAGAGTGGTTAAGAGCAGTCATAGGTAAGGAAATACAGAAATGAAAGTGTTGGGTATCATTGAAGAATTGAGAATTGCTTGTTCATCGCCAGTGGTGACTGTAAACAAAAAAGAAGGGGGGGGGGGCGGTATGAATCTGCCTTGATTTTAGGAAACTTAATCAAGTGTCTGTATATGACACCTATCCTGTGCCCAGGATACATGATTTAGTGGACAGATTGGGAAATGCCATGTACAGTAGTACCCTCAATCTCATGAAGGGTTACTGGAAAATTCCCCTAGCTAAAGATTCTAGAGACAAAACTGAATTTTCTAGTCCATTTGGTTTCTATCAATTCACCACCATGCTGTTTGGTTTACAAGGCACACCTGCTACATTCCAGCAATACATGGATGTAATTCTTGCCCCTCACACTGGTTATTGTGCTGCTTACCAGGATGATGTCATGGTGTACAAACCAGACTGGAAAAGCCACCTGGAACACCCATGAGCAATTATCCAGTCTATCAAAAATGCATATCTGACCATTCATCTTATCAAGTACTCATTAGGCATGCAGAAAACCAGATATTTGGGTTATATTTTGAAAAATGGAGAAGTAAAGGCAGGGATTTCCAAGAATGTAACTGTAGCTAACAATCCTGTCCCTAAAACAAAGAAACGTATCAGGACATTTTTAGATCTGGCTAGCTACTACCAAAGATTTGTTCCCAGCTTTACCCAGTTAGCTACTCCTCTCAATGAACTCACAAAAAAAATGGTACCTGTGTAACCCCCAGACCCCTGCCTTTTTGCAAAACGACAGGTGGCATGCTGCTGAAGCTGACAGCAGTACCTGGTGGGGACTGGGTTCGGGGAGGACTAGGTTACTCAGCACAGGGGGCCTAGGTTTGGCTACTCTGCACAGGGGCACCCAAGTAAATCCAAACACAGGAAGCAATAACTGTAATGTCCAAAATCAGGAATGGGATTCTACAGTGTGGCTTTTATTCACATCCAAACTGAACAAACAGAGCATAGACGGACCCCCACCGGGCTACATTCCTGGGAATGCAGATTAGAGACACAGAACACTTCTTCAATATTCCAACCCTCAGGCTCTGAACCCACCAGGCACACAGCCTGGAGTTGCACGCAGCTTTGGGTACACAGCCCAACTTGTACACTATTTGGGTTTTTCCCTGGCCCGGCTCCCCTGCTGGCCACTTGATCCACGGTCCATTATGGGAATGAACCAGTTTTCCTATTGGTGGCTCCCCAAACCACCTTAGAGCCTTCGACTCCTAGAGGGAATTTTCCTTCCAATCCCACGTCTGGGTACTTCCCTCATCACTGGCCAAGTGCATGAGGCAAAGTATAAATCCACAGAGCAAATCCGTAGAGGTGGACCTGGTTACTAAAGATGGGGGGTCTCCTACCTCCAGCTCCCACAATCCATACCCGGCCATTTCTCTGGAAACTAAACAACTCTTTCGAAAGCTTGGCAATGTAGATTACTGGGTAGATGTATGTCACATCTCCTCTACATGTCTTGACTTCCCCTATGTGCTGGACTTGAACATACTTTTACTTTTGGCTAAGCCTATTACTCTAGGCCTCCCACTACTTCAGTAGTCCAATCCCCACTTTTACACAATTTAGGATGAAACATGGGCCCTTTAGTAAGAGCAGAACTCACCCTTTGGTTGCAGGTGCCCCACAGGCAAATTACAAAATCTTCTTGTACCCCACACATGTGGACAAAATAAGGCAGCTTCTTTCTCCAGCAGTAGCCAGGGGGTTGCCCTTGGAATAGCAGGCACACCTTCCTGCCCCATCCCCTGAGGGATGGGGCACAGAGACCCTTATCAGTGGTCTCCACAACTTTAAAATAGCTTACAGTGTCTCTCTTTAGGCAGAAACACACACCTTTCCCTAAATGTAGCCCTATTTCAGGGCTGAGGCTCCAAGAGCCTGAGCACAGAGCTGCTGTGCTTCTGTTACAACAATCTCCAAACTCCAACTGACTACAGACTACTGTTCAAACCTCCCAACATTCTACTCCAACTCCCTTCTGCAGATTCCATTGTGGCTCATACAGCTGCGATACTTCTATGGCGATGTCATCCCTCAGTCTCAGCTGAGACTGAGAACAGAGTGAGACAGTGTGAAATCCATTTAAATGGAGTTTCACAAGCTGCCTTCCCTGCCTACCACTAGGTCTTACTGGGATTCTAGTAACCCCGGGTAACAAGGGGGTTACACCTGAATAATGTAAAATGGTCCAGAATGTGATGAGGCTTCCTGGGCCATCAAGATTACCATATGTTCAGCCCCTGTTTTAAGAAGTCCAGACAATAAGAAACAATTACTGTTACAGACAGATGCAGCAGAGGTAGGTCTAGGCACAGTCCTGAGTCAGAATATAGATGGGAAGGAACATCCTATTCTGTATATCAGTAGGGAACTGCATGACAGAGAGAAAAAGTACTCCACAATGAAAAAGAATGCCTTGCTGCAAAATGGGTAATGGAGATCTGTAAGTTTTATCTGCTAGAAGCTGATTTTATACTTATAACAGATCACAACTCTCTCTGTTGGCTTAAATAAATGAAGGATAAAAATCCCAGAATCGGTAGCCAGCCTGGTGGCATTGAGGGTTGATGTGCTGGATGCCACACCTCATGCCATTCTGGTGACCTAAGTTTGGGAGGAAGCTTGGGCCACTAGGGGTTGGTGGGGGGGAGGGATGGGAGATGATTGTTGTGGATGCTGGGCTGCTCTCATCTCCCACATTGGAGAGGCAAGTTTCCTCACTGTTGGCTGATGCCCAGTGGAGGCTGGGATGTCAGATCACTGGTCTGGGGGACTGACACAATGTCAGGAGGGTGGAGGGAGTACATGGTTCCAGAAGACCGCACATGCCTCCATGCACGCATGCCCACCATGCTTGCCACTGCTCTAGGATGGGAGGAAATGAGAAAACAACCTATGTCTTTCCCTGGCCATGTGTGATGGCCCCCGACACTCCCAGACTCCACTCCTTGCAGATCCCCACTGGTAAAGATGGTGGGGGGAGAGGTTGACAGGGTTAGGTGCTGAAGAGGGCCCAACAACAGATGCAAGGTGGCCCCAGAAAAGCAAAAAGCTCTATAAAAAAAACAGAATCACATAGTGGTACCTACCACTACAGCTATTTAAATTCAAAGTGATTCACAAATCCAGAAAACAGAATGTCAGTGCTGATTTTCTGTCAAGATATGGTTCAGCAATTGAGAATTCAGAAGGTTCAAAAGATATGTGTGTGCTTAACTGAAATGTTTGCTGTAAAGGTGTTCTGAGAAAAAGGGATGTTGCATATGCAAAGAACTTTAGATGTTATAATGTAATTTAAAAGAGAAAAAAAGAAGGTTTTGGAAACCTGTTTAGAAAACCAGGTTCCCTCTTAAAGAGGGTGTGCGTGACAGGGTTGGGTAAGATTCTGTCCCATTTGTTATGCAGACAAAGTTAAAAGCAAATATCTGTTTTGTACACTCTTCTATTTTGCCACTTGTCTGTCTCTTGCCTGTCTGACTGTGCTATCAATTTTTTCTTGGGGCACCTAGGAATTGGACACTCTGATTGTCCCACTATTTCCCCCAGTTAACTCCCTTCTTTCACTTGTCATTTCTATTCTTTCTTTCTCCCCTTGCTTCTCTGTGGATAATCTCTGTGGTTAAAAGAAATATATGTGAATCTGTATGTGAAACTGGGATCCCTTGATTTGCAAATGTATATACCTATATTGCTGAAATGAGTTGACCTTGAAATGTATTTTGATCTCCACAAGCTTGTTAACAGAACTGTTAACAGGAGACCAGCTCTGGGACGGAATGTTCTATTTTGTTGCACCTATGAATAATAAATAATAATAAATACATTTTTATTTATATGGCACCTTATCCAAGACCAAGGCGCCTAACAATTTGAAACAGAATCAAGCAACAATACATTATCAGTAAAACAACAATAAAATATTCATCAAAGAGGAAGATCAGTCGTTAAATGCCTGGTGCCACAAAAAAGTTTTTAAAGCTTGTTTAAATCATTCCACAGTTGTGCACTCCCATAACTGATGGGGTTAGAGAATTCCAAAGGGTAGGGTCTGCATACATAAATGCCCTCACCCCCCGATGATTTCAGACCCACCCTTGGAATCTCTAGCAACCCTTCTTCGGCCAAGCGGAGTGATCATCCAGGGCAGTATGGAAAGAGGAGCTCTTTCAGGAAGTCCAGCCCAGTCCGTGTAGGGCTTTAAAAGTCAGCAAACTGACTTTAAAGGTGATCTGCCACTGTACTGGCAGCCAGTGCAGCTCACGCAGCACTGACGAAATATGACATGCTTGAGCAGTTCCCATCAAAAGCCAAGCTGCCGCATTCTGCACCAGCTGCAAGTGGCAGATTTCCACCCCCAGGAAGCCCTAGGTAAAGAGAGTTGCAATAATCTGAGTGCGAGGACACAAAGGCATGGACCATAGTAGGCAAGTCGCCAGGCAGAACCAGGTGCCTAATCCTGGTGATATTCCTAAGATGGTAAAAGGAAGATTTGATGACAGTTGATATCTGTGAATGCAGGGTCAGCCCTTCATCAAAAATTACCCCCAGGTTACGCACATTTTCAGAGGTCGGGAGTGAAACGCCACAGAGAAAAAGTCCCAAGGGAAAACCAACCCCCAACCCCCCTATCAGGCAACTCGGATCCACAACCAACACCTCAGTCTTTTCTGAGTTCAACTTCAGCCAGCTGGAATCCATCCACTCCTGGATTTTTTTCAGACAGTTATTAAAGACCGAGAGAGCGCCTTTCTGGTTGGGTGTGAAAGAAAGGTAGAGCTGGGTATCATCAGTATAGCAGTGAAACCTTAGCCCATACCTTCTTACAATGTCTCCGAGAGGTAGCATGTACACCGCGAGCAACATGGGTGATAGCACTGACCCCTGAGGGACCCCACACGACAAAGAGATGGGGTCTGAGGAAAAGACCCTAGACACCACTCTCTGAGTTCTACCCATGAGGAAAGATGTAAACCACTTGAGGACCATACCAGACAGTCCACAGATGTACCTCAGGTAACCAAGCAACACTCTGTGGTCCACGGTGTCAAATGCTGAAGAGAGATCCAGAAGAACCAAGATGGAGCAGTTTTTCTGATCTCTAGCCATCAAGAGATCATTGAGCACCCGAACCAGTGCTGTCTCAGTACTATGTCTCTTTTAAAAAACGGATTGGAGTAGTTCATAGATGTCATGGATGATCAAATGGTCCTCCAGTTGTGCTGCCACTACTTTCTTAATCACCTTCCCTAAAAAGGGGAGGTTAGAGATAGGTCTGTAGTTTGCATAGCAGTCAGGGTCCAAGGTAGCTTTCTTCAAAAGTGGTGTAACCACCGCCTCATTCAGGGAGCTAAGAAACTCTCCACATTCCAAGGAGCAACAAGACTATCTGCGCAAGGACCAGACCGATGACATCAATACAACCCAAAATTAAGGAAGTTGGCCCAGGATCCAAACTACAGCACATCGGGCGCACACCCTGGATGATCCGCATGACATCCATGAACTCCAGTTGGCTGAAGGTACTCCAGGAAGGTCGAGGTGCAGTGACTGCATACTGATCAGAAGCAGCACCCATAGAGTGTGCCGGCTGGAGTACCGCTCTGATATCAGCCACCTTATTAGCAAAGAATTGAGGAAGTTCATCGCACTCTTATTACGAAAAGGCTTTCTGGACATATAGACAAGCTGGGTTGCACAGGCTGTCTACAGTACGGAAAAGTTGAGCTGGACGATTCTGTTGGCAGCAATCTCCCCGGACAGGAATTCTGCTTTTTTACGGGTGATTGCAGATTGATAGACTTGATAATGGTCCATCAAGCTAAGGCAGTCGGTATCAAGGGTGGACTTCAGCCAGCAATGCTCCAACCTTCATCCTAGTCTCTGCATCTCCCTCAGAGTCCCATAAAACCATGGGGATTGAGGGCAAAGGGAGAGAGGATGAACTCAGACTGGAGCAATGGAATCCAGTGCTACTGGGATGGTCAAATTATAGGCCGTCACAAGGGTCTCTGGGTCACTGCTTGCCGACGAGAGGGACGATAGGTCAAGCAACACCGCCAGGCAATGAGTACTTATATCTCATAAAGGACGGTACCTAACCATCTCCACAGGAGTAGGCCTATGAAGGGTGGTGCTAAAACTGAACCCCATGATGTAGTGCTCGGACCACCCAACTGGTTCCACCCCCAAGTCCGATGTTTCGATCCCAAGGAGGAAGACTAAGTCAAGGGAGTGTCCATGTTTATGAGTGGCAGTGGCAACCACCTGTGTAAGGCCCAGTGATGTCATCAACTGGAGGAAGTGCTGACCAAATTGCGAGAGTTCGTCATCGACCCAGGCATTAAAGTTGCCCAGAACCATCAGTCTGGGTGACTCAAATGCCATGTCAACGATGAAGTCCGCCACTTCCTGAAGGAATCACTTCTCATCACCAGGTGAACGATAAATGAGGGCAATCCGATAACCTACACCTGCCACTATGACACACTCGAATGTCTGAGCCTCCTAAACTAGTACATTCGTGAGGGCCAGTTCGGTCTTGAAACAGACCGCAACCCCCCCCCTTGTGGTCCAATCTCGGACAGTATATCACCGAGTACCTGGCCGGAGTTAAAGCCTCCAAAATGGGGCCAGAATTCTCATCCAGCCAGGTCTTAGTGATGCATGCCAGATCCACCATTTCAACAAGATCTGCAATAACTGCAGTCTTGGGCCCTGTCCACACTATGCCTCTGTAACATTACAGAGGGCTCAAACCGTTACCGTAATGGTTTGCGTTTACATCTGTAACGTTACAGAAGGCGTTTTCAAAACCGTTATAGAAACCTGTTTGTATGTGGTTTCTACAACGGTTATGGTAACGTTTACAGATCTATAACGTTACAGCCTGCAGTGTGGACACGTGAGAGTGTGCCCTCCAGTCCCCTACTATACCACAATGCAGCGAGGCAGTGCAGTGGTGCAGTCTGGGACGTAAACCAGGGCAAGAACCAGGAAGTGTACAGTGCTGATCGCGAGTGCGATCGCGAGTGCAGTGAACCCCATCAGTCAGGCGTGGGTATTCCAATAAATGCCACCAGCTGGTGTAGTAGCCCAAGAACCAGCAGTAGGAAGCATCAAGGCTGTGTTTGTGCAGAGTGCTTTGTCTGAGCGGGCCAGTATAGCCAGCAGTGAATCAGTGAAACATCAGTGTCCCAATAACTGCACAGGCAGTAGGCATTATAGGTAGTGGAGGTGTAGGCATGGCTGATCGTGGTGCCACATGGCCTGATGAGGCAACGAAATTCATTTAGTTGACTACTGGACACAGTGAATGGTACAGTCAGAATTGGCTAGTGCACGTCGCAACACCAAGGTGTATCAGAAAGTGTCCAAATACCTATTTGAACATGGCATCGAAAGGAGTGCTAAACAATGCAGAGACAAAATAAAACAACTCAAAGTGCGCTACCACAAGACTGGTGACAGCAACAGGCGCTCTGCTGGTGGTCATGTGGTGTGTCCATTCTATGATGAATTGGACAAAATACTGGGAACAAGGCCAACAACCGAACCTCACTTTGTCCTGGAGAGTTCTGCAGTGGAGTCCGATGATGATGGTGATGGTGCAGGGACGGAGGAGTCATGCCAGCCCAGCACAATTGATGCTGACGTAGAGGCAGGTGGAGAGTCAGGTATGCGCACTATCAGCCACTATGTGGGGTGCTGGGGGGTGAGAGGTGTGTAGCACATAGTGGGTGGCATGATGCGGCTGAGAGGCATCTGGGGCACAGTTTGGAACCAGATGCCAATGACTGCATTAATGTAGTTGGGGAGGTAGGGGTATATGTTCAGTGTTCTGCAGTGCAGTTGTATACTGTATACTGAATAGTGCTATGAAGTATTTCCAGTAGTTATGGTTGAATGATGCGGACTGCATGGGAACTGGGTAACATAACAAATAAATGGCTGGGTGTGGTTGGGGTTCTTGGTGGGGATGGGAGGTAGCATGGTGGTGTTTGCTGGGGGCCTGGCAGTTGTGTTGTACACTGTGTACAAACAAGCTGCTGTCATGGAGGTGGGTGGTTGCAGTGCTGCCAGTCAGCAGATGTTACCAAGAAGTACTATGCCACTTGAGAGTAACCATGTGTGGCATGCTCATAAACAACGTTTGTTGTTCTGCAGATGATGAGAATGATGAGCAGACATCCTTGGATAATGACCTGCTGGAGGCATCATCATCAGTGTCATCCGCTGCATCATGTGCTATGAATGATGAACACCCTGGAACATCAAGTGATACCTCTGGTGGTGGCAGGCGAGGAGCTGCCAAGCGCTCATTTGAACGACAACCACTTGTCAACCTGAGAAAGAAGAAGAAAGAATCAAGACTGGCCGACCTGATTGGAGCAGTGCTGGAGCCCACACGGCAGATGCTGCAGCAGCAGCATCGAGAGCTGCTTAAATTGGAACGGGAGAGGGCTAGGGAGGAGAGGGAGATGGAGGAGAGATTAAGGAAGCAAGAGGCAGAGCAAATGCACAATTCTTTAGCAACATGTTAAAACTCTTAACTATGCAGTTCCAACAGGCAGCCACAAATGTCATGGTCCAGCCACAGGGTAGTATGCCACCTGCAGAACCTGGTAATGCAGCAAGTATGTTTGCAGGCATCACGCATTGCAACAAGTTCCACCAGGTCGGCAGTACTCAAGGCACTATGTCCACCACTTGTACCCCTGTCATGTCCCACAGTGCTTATCACGCAGTCAGTCATGGCAACATCCAGCATGCTACTGATGTCCCATGTGGCTCTCTGTCCTTCCATAACATGTACCAGACACCTATGCTTGGCAACCCTAGGATAGGAATGAGGGTGACTAGTGGTGGTACAGGAGTTCCACCTACTGTGTCGTGTCAGACACATTTTGATTCAAACCCACAGCATGGCAGCATCCCCTCAAGTGCCCCATCCACTTTGCCCTCTGCCACCAATACGCACACACAGGGTGCCAGGAATGCTGATCCTGAACCAAAATTGGCTGTTCCAAGCTTCACACATGAGCTGTACAGTGAAGATTTCCAGTGGACAACACTGTGAGCTCAAGGGCTGGTCTCCCATGTTACTTTTGGAATGTCACTTGTTCTGTGGTGGCGTAATTTGTTAGAATAATACCTGTTGTTATCCCCCATAATGTTACTCAGGAACCCAGTACAGCTGGTAAGCTACACTGTATGAGAAGTGTTCGATAGTGTGAATCAGTGGGTCATAGCACACTACTGGTAGTTGCTTAACAACTGCAGAACTGTTTGTTACAAATGCACAGCAGCGTATAAGCTCAGGATGACTTTATTGTACAATTGCACAATTGCACTGAATGTAAAGTGCTGGCATCGTATGCTACTATTAACAAATGAAACACTGTACTGGCAACATTATGTCGTTGCATCATTGTCTGTTGCACAGCTGTGCATTTCTGCCTTGTTTATTGTTGTTGCGCATCATTAACTGTTGTTGACATTGCAACCTTGGGACGGTACGGTCCAGCACTATGTTCTGTATACCTGGTGGTGGAAATAAACACATATCAGGAATGTATGACAAAATATGCAATACTGTCTGAGTCCCTAAAAGGGACACAGTTTTCCTTAGCTGTGAAATACATGTAACTGCAAATGAGTGACAACATTACTCACCAGACTGATTTTATATGGTATGTTTTTGTTTATTTTGTTTATATTTAATTATGTCTGTGCACGTAACAGGCGTACTACTGAGGCAATGTTACATACGATGCTCTGTCACATATGTTGTTGGTCTGCTGTGCCTAATGTTTGATCATTACTGTGCCAATGTTTGACATCTGCATCATATGTTTAGTGTGCAGTGTAGTACTTCATACATGGAGTACACTGTGTATGGCAGAGAACCTCGAAAGAATACATGTCGTGACACTGATGTGTACCAATAGGGCCTAACGCTACATTTCTGTCTGGCTCATGATGCAAGGATGGACATGGTTTGTTGTACCACCAGACATCTAACGACATACTTGCCATGCATACAGCAATAAACACAGAACTACTGAACTGAACTGACTTGCGTATCATTCATTATGCATGTTGGAAGTACATGGGTCACTGGTGGGCATGGGTTGCTGTGACATGATAGGTGGTATCTTGCACAGGTATCTGTGAGTGTGTGGAAAGGTAGATGGCTACACGATTGTTACACAGTGTGTCATGGGTGTGCTGGTTTTTGCACTGCTGCATGTGGACACCATTGCTTATCACTTGGTGCAATGTGCACATATGTGCAGGAACAGAACTTACCGAACCTATGCATCCATGAGGTTGTCAGCTAGGGTATCCCTGATCAGTGATGCGTATCGACTCTGGCCCGTGATAGTCATTTCCTCAGTGGGTACACTGTCATGGTCTGTAGGCTGTGGATATATGTCTGTTGCGCTGTCCAGTTCCCAGCTGTCCATGAGTATCTCTGCCCTTGTCTCGCACAGATTGTGCAGCGCACAGCATACCCCTATGACGTAGGTAGCATTGTTGATGCTGAATTCACTTCTCTTCAACAGGCATTGCCACCTCCCTTTGAGGTGCCCAAAGGCGCATTCGACCACCATGCGTGCCCTACTGAGTCTGTAGTTGAAGTTGCGCTTCTTGGGGTCACCATAGTCATTGTACAGCTTCATGAGCCAGGGCAGTAGGGGATAGGCAGGGTCCCCCAAAACAACAACAGGCACAGCAATTCCAGCTATGTGTCTTGGTGGTTCCATGAACAGTGTACCATTCTGCCCAAGGGTGAACAGCTTGCTGTTTCGGAACATCCTTGCATCATGGACCTTGCCTGGCCATCCCACTTTAATGTCCATGAAACAATACCTGTGGTCGATAAGAGCCTGCATGATGATGGAGTAGTATGATTTCCTATTGAAGTACTCTGTGGCATTTCCTGGGGGGCATATGATTGGGAAATGGGTGCCATCCACTGCACCACCACAACTTTTGAATCCCCAGTCCTTCTCAAATCCAAGCACTATGTCATGCACATTCTGCACCCGTACAGCCTTTGGCAGCAGTACTTTCACTATGGCACGGCACACTTCTATGACTATTACCCCCACAGTGGACCGACCAACACCAAACAGATGGGACACTGTTCTATACTCTACATTTGTTGACAGCCGACAAAGTGCTATTGCAACTCTTTTGTCCACTGGTATGCTGGACGTAGGTGTGTATCCCTCCGGATGATGTACGGAGCCAACTCACCACAGAGGCAGTTGAATGTCTGCCTGCACATCCGGAAGTTTGATAGCCACTGCTCATCTCTCCAGGATCGCACAATGTTGTCCCACCACACAGTGCTTTGTCTGTGTGCCCACACAGCCCTGGGTACTGTGCCACTTTCAAGGATACACATCAATATGTCCTGTAATATGGACACTGTGTCAAGCACACCTTGGCAAATGCTGGCAAGCCTGCATGAGGCACGACGTTGTGCAGCCCTCCTCTGTCTTCTACACCGGGCAGTCTGCAGGTTCACTGCATAATAGTGCATTATACCAGCCAAGGAACACACTGCTTTCGAAATGCTGCCATGTTTCACACCCTACTGTGTTCTGTGTGCATGGCAACCCTTGGCATTCTGGGACATTGCTATTCAGCACCTACTGCATCTTGGGATAGCCACTGCTTCCAAGGGGTTACACCACTCCCAGTATTTTTCAATAGTGTGGACAGGCTGTAACATTATCGTAATGGTTTCAACACTGTTCCTTTTGTAGTGTGGACACACTGTAACGTTACAGGGCTGTAACGGTTTCAAACCGTTACAGCTTTTAGTGGTGTAGTGTGGACAGGGCCTTGTTCTTGGTGTACCTGACATTGCACAACACCGCCTGAGTTGGACGAACCTCCCAGGCCATCCAAGCCACCTGCCTACCACAATCGGTGGTGCCCTTGAGTATGCAAACCAGACATAAAGGACCACATTCTGGGTTCCATTTCACCCCAGGGCATCTACTGGATCCTACTACCCTAATACGATGACCCCCCTCATTCACCTACCACTGTTCATAGCCCCCCACCCCTTTCCATCTCCTACGCACAATACTCAGCACTCTACAGCACTGGTAAGTTGTAAACTGAAAAGGAGGAGGGAAAAAAAAGGTGGAGGGCACAGACAGTAGAGAGTGAATACGCACAACTGTGGGGGGGGGCACCTAACACATTCCATACAACTCAAGGAATAAACAGAATCTTTCTTAATGCAGATAGACACCCTCCAAATCCAACCCTCCAGACAACCCTAATTTATACTCTACCCAATAACACTTCTAAAAAACCCACCCAAATCACACTATTCTCACTTAAGCAATATTTCAAAGCTCATAACCCCTACTAAAAAACATAAACATAACAACAATATAAGTACAATAAAAACCACTATAAACAAACCATTAATCACACCCTAAAATAAATACTCTCAATCACCCACCCCATATCAAAAACAATATATATAAAAGGAAAAATATAAATAACTAAACTCAAAAACCCAAACAATAAAAGGTCAGCCAAAGAAAACCAGTCATAAAATGAATGATACTCAATGAAATGAAAGACTAGATGTGCTCATCAGGCTGGCCTCAGGAAAGAAACAGACACAATTCTGGTACATTTTGTGAGAATCAGGAGATGCAACTTACAACAATCAGGATGCAGAGTTTAAACTGCCAGGAAAATACATCTCATATAAGAAGAGCAATATGTGTGTGTGTGTGTGTGTGTGAGAGAGAGAGAGAGAGAGAGACTAATATTTAAACTGAGAGAGAAACTCTTAGATGTAGGACTTTCTTTGTTTGCACTATTTGTATGAAGAGCCATCCTGTTTAATTTTAATGTTTTTATTTTATTGTTATTGATAATAAATGCTACGTGTAAATTGTATAACTTCTCCTGGTTTGCCTATGCTTCCTGACCAAGGCTACTGGTTTTGGTTTTTTATCGGAAAACCCGGTAAAATTCCAGAATTTGGACTGCCTGCACACTAGTAAAAACAACGAATTTCATGGAATTTGACATTTTAGAGCAGATCAGTAAATCAGTAGAACTTGTATTTTGCTTATATTCGCTTCCTGTACTATTTTTGATTTTGCTTCATTTAATGGGCTACATATTAATCCTTTCAGTCTGACTGTTTATACACATCCTAAGATAATGACAGTAGAATCCCAGTAAAATCTGGAAATTAGACTGACAATCACTGGTGCAATTCCTAGAATTTCAAGTCTTGAAAATGAAATGTCCTTATTTTAATCACCATAAATCGGTGACCTTGTTCCTGACCTATGCCTACAACAGTTCTCTCAAATAGTATGGCTTGAATGACAATCTTAATTTTAAACCATTTTTATAAAAACTGATTTGCATATGGAATCCACTAACGTGTTCTCTATCTCTATAGTTTCAAGGTTACACAGAAAAACATGCCATAATCTATTTGCTTCTATCTGGATCAAGCAACAGAGGTCTCCTGTTGATTCCCATTAAACAGGAATGGAAGACTGCAACCAGAAATATCTAGGCTTGATTTGTCCCTATGTTATTTGAATATTTCCTAGATAAACCTATGGTGACATTCTTTATTATCTTTGTATAAATATATGCATTCATACTTTGAAAGACTTTAATTAGACAATCTGCTTACCTTATATTAGCCAGTCAGAAGGCAATATGGACACTTTGTCTTTACTTGACCTTGCTACTTAAGGACAGTCTAATCCTCCATGCTCCCACCCCTGATGAAGATTCATATAGAATCAAAACACCAATGTATTTGGTGGCAGGCCTGGCAGTAAAATAACTGTACAGAATGCACTTTTTGAATGTTGTATATGAAAATACTATATTGCACTGCAAAAAAAAATCTGGTTTGCTATACATGACTGAAGCTGAACTGAGACAGCTCTTGCTATTATTCTAAGCTGCCACCATGCTGCTATCTGCTGCTATTGTTAAGTAAAATAAAAATAGCAACTGTAAGCAAACCACTTAAAACTGATTGGTAGACTGTTTCACTGATGCACCTTTATCTGAGCTCCACATTCCAGTTTTTGCACAAGCCTGACATTATTGCTGGTCACATCACTTACAGTATATAGAAACACAGAGACTCATGACTAGGAAAGGAAAGAAATTCCTGTGAATCATGTGTGTTGCTAATAACAGCATGCTCAATTTGTCCAGAATACACACACTTTTTTTTTCAAAAGATATAGGTTAATAAGTAAGCAATAACACACAATGGGGTGTGGGTGAATCTGTGATACGCACATGAGCAGGGGCATAGTGAGGTACAAGGCCACAGGCCAGGTGCTCTTACTGCCTCTAGCAGTGTATTTACTACAGATTAACCCACACCCTGGAGTGTGTTGTTGTGCTTATAAAATGGGTATATGATGAAAAACTGTGATATTCTTAAAAAAATGTAAAACATAAAAATAAGTTTCATTTTGTTATAAATTGTCCCTCCACTTCCCACTTGATACTAGGAGCACTCTACTATTATCCTGTGTCACTAGGGATGCTGTGCTGTGCTGCACTGTGTTTCATAGACCTGCAGGGTTGATAGATTAGGCCACCAGCAAGACCACAAGTTTCTTAAGGTCTTGCAGGCAGCATGCTACCATCTGTGATAGCATGGTTTTAAATCTTGGCATGTGACACTTACTTGCAGGTTGGGAGAGAGTGTGAGACAGTACTCCCTGATGTCTTCTTATTGGGGGAGAGTAGGTCAGCAGGGAGAGGGATTATCAAACAGAAACAACATGTTTTAAGTCTTGTGACAGTTTTTGTTCTTTCAACAATTTTAAAGCAAGTGGCTCACTACGAAAAAAAACATGGCAGACAAATTATTTTTTAAGGACTGGGATGGATAGCAAAGGATTTACACTTTAATGCAGACACAGGTATTGGCACTCAGTCCCATAGAAACGTTACTGGGTTGGCAGAGCGACCTGTCAGAAGAAAGGAAATGTGTGCTCGAGAAGTATGGTCATAAGGGACAGACCTCAAAGCAACAGATGAAGTTGAACCGAGAGCTGCAGTTTGCATTATTTTATTGGAAATATTGTTCAAATCTGTTATTCATAGATTTGTGTATTTTTTTCTTTTTTAAACATTATGTGGTTATTTGTCGGCGAACAGACTGTGGAGTGGCTTAGCCTTGCAGATGGAGTGGAGCCAAGGCACAAGCAGTATCACGGTGAATAGTCATCATCATCGGGCCTTTGGGAAGTTTTTAACCCACTGAGAAAAAAATACTGTTGTTTGGAAGCTGTCACTTGCAGTACATTTCTTTGGATTACAGATGGGATGGGTGGCTACTGCTTTTAGTTTAAAGGTCAGTGGTTAGCACAGCTCATGCAGCCGAGCACATCTGTCTACAGCTGACATTACAGTAGACCTGCAGAGCTTCCTGGCGGACAGCACTACTTGTCAATGGTTGGAAACTTCAAGCAGAGTGTTGGGTCAGTAATTTAGATCTTAAATGATACTTCATTCTTTTAATAGTGTTATTTTTTTAGGTTTGGGCCATTCGTATTGTCTGATGTATTTTTGATAATTGGAATTTACATAGTTAACATTAAAAGTATCATAATTTCAAAATCATAACCAGCTCTCACTTACAGGTATATATATATATATATATATACATATGCACACATAGAGAATACATGATGGGCAGGAGTGTGATATGGAAAATATCTTCACTCCTGCAGAGTGAGCTCTGAATTTCTCAAGAGCGCCGAAGGCACGAGTGAGAGTATCCAGAGCTCATGATGCAGAAGTGAAGATATTTTCCATAGCACACGATCTGCACAACATGTGTTCTATGTATACAACAGGGGTTCAAGTTTCCGAAGTATTGTTATGATTTTTTGTGTTCTGTTGCTGTTTCTGTGTTTGCTGTTTCTGTGTGTGAGATTTTCTGAATGGGCTGGCAGTGTTACAAACTGTGGGAAAAGCTGAGTGTGTTTTGCAATGCTAAGTAAGTTAGCTTCAGGCAGCAGTGAAAAAGACTGTTTTTTGAAGCTGTGTGTTTTAAAGTTCAGTTTGCAGTCAAGCTGAGAGCATCAGAGCAATGGGTTGGGAGTGAGAGTGTATAGGAAACACTTGAGAATGTTTGTTGGCTGTAGGCAGCAGTGAGAATGAAACTGTTTTGTGAAGCTGTCTGATTTAGAATTCTGGCTGCAGTGAAGCTGAGCTTCACAGCAACGAGTTGGGAGTGAGACAGAATATAGGAAACACCTGAGAATGTTTTGCCATGGTAACTCAGTTGGCTGCAGGCAGCAGTGAAATATCTCTCACAGTGGTGATGTCACAACATGATTTATCATTTGTGGTGATGTCACCACAGTGAGAATGCATGTTTTTTTGACACTATTTATCACTCACCCTATTGTGTATGTATATATATATATATATATATATATATATATATATATATATAGAGGTAAAAGATTGCCACGTATTGTTAGCGATTCTGTTAGTTGAAAACCCTGATGCCACTTTCATTCGGGCAGCATTGGGATCGCCAGCCCTAACCTCACCCCATCGACATGTGTAAAGCAGCAGAAGTATAGGAGAATGGGTGAGAGTTAGGGACCACGATCCAATGCGCACCCCAATGCCGGTTGGGGGTATGGGGTCCAAGGGGGTTTTCAACCCCAACAGTGAATTTCCTCACTTTGTCGCTGGAACAACCCTAACTAATGCATTAAACGGAGTTTTTGCCTCTAATTTCCTTCTTTGAGAATGATAACGAAATTGTGAATGTACTGCATGGCGGGAGCTGGGCCCTTAATGCGCTAGGCATACTAACAGGGACAGCAACGCAAACAGAAATGCTAACAGTGGCGCACTATGGTAACACAAGCACGAATGAGAACAGAAAGGGTAACGACATGGTGGCGAGACGGAATGGTCTGCCACGTGATGTGTTGTCACATAATAACATGGTGCCTGCAAACAGAAATGTCAATGGGCATGGTGATGTAAAGTGAAACAGTAAGATAAACAGTACTGTAGACAGAAATGGCAAAATAACAGAAACGCAAGCGCAAATGAAAACGCAAAGGATAACGCACATGGTGGCTAGACGCCAATGGTAAGTGAAACAGGATAGGATCTCAAGCGGAAAGGGCAACAGTAACAGTAATGTAAGCACACAGGCTGGTTTTCCCAAAACCTGCATTGAGAAAGACAGTGAGTACAAATAATGTATGCAAAATAATGAGTATCGGCAGAAAATGAGATCTTGGAATACTAAATACATTATATCTCAGGAACCGTACGACGTAGAAAAAAAATTTAAAAGTCACATTATTTACAACTGTCCTGGCTAATTTGAATCTTAGCCCCATCAGGGGGCTAAGAAGTTTTCCAACGAAAAGTCCGTATCTCGCACCGTTTCCGAGATACGGGCCCTGAAAGGCGCGGCGAACACCGTAATGTTATCCTATGGGAAAAAAAGAAAAGTTCGGAGCGCCATAACTTTGCCTCCCTGTAACATTTTTTCACCAAACTACTGAACGGCACATCTGTGGGCTGTTTGCTGTCTTCCCTCCAAATTTCAGGAAAAAAGACCGAACTGTTATTTTGCAGCAGGGCCCCAAATGATTTCTGTTAAGTGTCGGGCGCCGTAATGTTATCCTATGGGAAAAACCGTCAATTTTGGAGTGCCGTAACTTTGCCGCCATGTGATATTTTTTCACCAAACTACTGAAAGGCACATCTGTGTACTGTTGGCTGTCTTCCCTCCAAATTTCAGGAAAAAGACCAAACCGTTATTTTGCAGCAGGGTGCCAAAGGATTCCTGTAATGCTCACGCCGTAATGTTATCCTATGGGAAAACTGTCAACTTTGGAGTGCCATAACTTGCCGCCATGTAATATTTTTTCAATACAACACTGAAAGGCACATCTGTTAGATGTCGGCCAAGCGCTTCCAAATTTCAGCCCAAAACTCCAACGGTTATTTTGCAGTGCAGTGCCAAAGAATTGCTGTCATTTTCCCACAGACTAGAAAATTACTGTCGCACTTGCAAAAGCTGCGAAATTTGCAACACTTTCATGAGCACGAAAGTAATTTATGAAAGTACTTTTTCCAGAAATTTTAAAACATATTTCTGGGTGTTTTACCACAAAGCAAAGACATGGCAAGCATCCTCAGGGCCCGACTAGGTGAATACAAAAAAATTAGGTTGCTAGAGGGTCCCAAATTTAAATGCCAACCATTTTCTGATCACTAACTGAAAACAAAATGGCCGATTTGC
Source organism: Neoceratodus forsteri (assembly GCA_016271365.2). Lineage (NCBI taxonomy): Eukaryota > Metazoa > Chordata > Ceratodontiformes > Ceratodontidae > Neoceratodus > Neoceratodus forsteri. The sequence continues at coordinate 804,635,245 of CM028137.1, forward strand.
AGTAACAGGCCCATTTGAGAAAGTAAAAATGCATTTGCGAAAGTGTTGAACTTTTTGTTAACTTTTCCCATTGACTTATAATGGGAAACTGTTTTGTGAATAACTTTTGAACCGTTTAATATTTTTTCACGAAATCTTTGAAAGGCACATTGGGGACCCTGGCTGCACGTTCCCTGAAGATTTGGGGCCGGTCACGCAAACCGTACGACCTGTAGGCGCGACCACAGAATTCCAGAAAAGCGTAAACGCGCGCACAGATCACACTTAATAACTCCGCAGCTGTATATCTGACCAGTGCGAAACTTTGCAGATCCCAAGGCCTATGGTTCTTGATCATAAATTACAAATTTCAGGCAAATCCAGCAAACGGTTGCAAAGTTATTAAGGTGCAAAGTTTTGGGGTTTAACATAGAAATGGCTCCTCAACCCTAACTATGGTAGCACTACCGTGCTACCATAATATATATATAGATACAGATGGATAACTAGACCGATAATGGAATCTATTTTACAGGTATGTGTTTTACACCCTTTATTTATGTTTTAATAAAATACATTGCATTGGATATATACTTTTACTTTTTTGGGGGAGGGGGAAGCACATGGTGATGTGTACGTACACATTACCAATATGGCTGCCAGAAAAATGTTGGAAAACTATTTTAGGCAGGCACTGATATTTGTGCTGTGTCCTGCTTGTCAACAAAAAAGTCTGAAGCCTTTGGCTTTCTTTTCTAAAAACTACATGGTTTCAGAACCTTCTTAGCCAATCAGGATGCAGAAAATTTCTTACCCATTTTATAATCAGTTTTACTGACTCCTCCATGCCTCTCAACTGTCCCTGATTTTGCCTAAAAATTGTACTCTGTCTCTTCTAAAATTTGTGCTTCCTTAGCTAAACAGTGGGGGTTGTAAGCACAAAATAATGTCAGGCATCAAAGTTGCAGACTTGTCCTTCTTTAGAAAATGCATTTTGCACTAAGCCCCATATTCTACCAGCTTTCTGGGTGGATATCTCTAATTTTGAAGATGTGTCCTTGATTTTGGTCCTTTGACCCTGATTTTTTTTAAGCCTTGTCCCTGATTTATGAGGCAGGAGGTTGAGAGGTATGGACTCCACCGTAGAGCACACAAGGAAATTTAGCACTCCCCATCTGTTAAAATTTACTCAGTGCTTTAGTGTGAGGGGTTTAAAAGCAGCAGTGCAACAAAATTGGACAAAACATTTTACCTTACTCTTTTTTTTCACTATAAAAGATTTTAGGCTTCTTCCAGTTTTATTTGGTGGTAACATGTTTATAATTCAACCAACATTTTAGTATTTTATAAATGTTTTAATTTAGTTTTTTCTCAGGAAAAAAAAAGATGACCACCACAATTTACATAGAAATTGCATTGTAGATATGGCAAGGATTAGGATTGAGAAAAGAAAATAAGACTCATGGTGTGCAGCACAAGAGGTACTTAGACAACTACATTTGACTGATATGCTAATATTTTTCTTAATTGTTGCTGAAACTAGCTTTTTGGAGAAACATTTTTTTTGCACTGCTGCTTTAAGTCTGTGTCAAATAGCACTTTAGTGTCTCTGCTTAAATAAATACCCAAATATTTACTCTTCTTGGCATACAATCTTAGCAGGAATCTGTCCTAGACCCCTGTAGGACCAGCTAATAAAATGTAAAAATTTCCATTTTACTCTTATTTAATATATATCCAGACAATTTTCCAAATTCATTGAGTCCACTGCAAGACTATTCCAGAGACACTTTGGGGTTCATCAGGTAAATAAACACAATATTCCCACACAATGCCACCTTCTGTTCCCCATCCTCCTGATAAACCCCACTAACATTTTTGTTCTGCCTAATCAGCTGTTCCAAAGCCAACAGAAGGGGCAACATTGGACATCCCTGTTGCATGCCCCATTGTCAATTCAGCCACCCCAGACAGCTCCCCATTTGCCCCGACATGCTATCCATGCAGGGTAAAGTTTCTGTATTCCCTCTGTGAATCATTCTCCATCCTTAACATAGCTAATGTCTGTAGCAAAACACCCATATGACAGTTGGTCTGGTGGTGCTGAGGGTTGAGGCACTGGATGTCAAGCCCTCGCACTATGCCAGTGACACGGGCACGGGAGCGAGTGTGGGTTGCCAGGGGTTGGCCGGGAGGAGAGGATTGAGCATCCGGAGGACTGTTCTCCTCTCCTGGGGAGGGGTGGGCTGTGAATCCCCAGCATCAGTATCTCCCAGTGGAGGCTGGGGGTGCTACAGCTGGGAACACTTCAGAAAGGGGTGGAGGTGACAGCAGATGTCCACAGGATGTGTGTGGAAGTGTTAGATGTCACAGCACATCTGTGCCTCTGGGGGGTCATGTTCATGAACAAGGAAACACCCTGACACCTAGGAGGATAATGATGAGCCCGCAGCAGCCCAACACCCACCGCCAGATCCTGCCCAACCAAGTCTTCGATATTCTCCAGCCTCCGCCTGCTGACTGGATTCAAGGTGCACCAAGGTATGTAGATGGTGGCCTCACCTTGGGGGGGTACAAGCTGGGGGGTCACTAGAAGGATAGGAGTGCAGGATGGCATTCTGGGGGTGGCTAGGGCTGGAAGGGTGTCAGGCTAGAAGGGAGAAGCTGCCTTTGGGGGCTACATCTGAGGGAGTTCCCAGGGGCTGGCAGTTGAAAAAAAAAACACCCATATGATTATATTGAAAGCCTTTCCCACATCAAGGCTCACCACAAAGTTTTTAGTTTTAAATTTTTTGAGGTGATTTAGTACCTGAATCATACTTTTCACATTATTAGGGATGATGCATGTATTATAAGTTGATATGCTTATTATATTTTAGGGAATGGCCTAGTCACACTCAAATATTTGAAGCAGTTGATCTAGTCAGTGGGAAGGCTGTCAAAGGTTCTGATTTCTATTTAGTTCTCACTCATCTTCAGATTAGAGGGGGTAGTAGTAATAGAGCTTTAATGTTTGGAAGTATGACATTATAGCTTACCATAGTTTTTCTCATGCTGGCAATTTTTTGATCATGTGGAAATCTGAATGGAGATCATCATAACAGAGGATAGGATAACTATTATGCAGGGCCATAACATTCCATTACCTGGAAGACTCATAAGTCATCTGGCTCCCCTGCTGACCTAATCAAGTACCAAGCCCTTGGGAATGCCTGTACCGAGCCACCAGGTTTGCCAAGGCTGAGTACTTGCCTCCACCTTCCAGAACAACCTTAATCACCCTCCTAAGTTCTGGAAGGTCATCCACACTCTCTTCTCCCCCCAACCCAGTCCTCTTCCCTTGTCCTCAAGGTGGGTAACACCCTTTTTTCTGACTCCTTTCCAGACTGGCATCTGTAAACACCACTCCACCAACTCCTCCCTCCTCTGGCTTACTGACTCCATTATCTCAGGCATGGATCAGGGCCTCATGGCCTCTGCCATCTTTGTCGACTTGGTGAAAGCCTTCAACACTGTTGCCCATCCCCCTCCTCCTTGACAAGCTTAAGGCAGCGGGGCTCTCTGACTCTGCAACTAACTGGTTCCGCTCCTACCTTATCTTAAAAATGATTCTCCCCATCTTTAACTATGGTGACAATGTCTACAGTGTACGACAAACACCACCCTTGCCAGACTGGATTCCCTCTTTCACTCCTTCTGTCGCTTTGCTTTGGACTGTCCGCCCACACTCACCATTGCTCCTTATACTCCTCCCTCTCCCTGTCCCTCCTCTCCCTTGAAGCTAGACGTCTCACTCATTATGCCTCCTTTAGCTCTAAATTCTGGCTAGCCTCCTTCCCCTCTTACCTTAACTCTCTCCTTTCTCCCCCCCCCCCACCTTTCTCATACACCCTTTGCAACTCTAGCTATCATTCCCTTGCACTTTCTTCAATGAAATCCTTTGCTGGCCAGGCTGCTTGCTTACTCTCTTTTTTTTGTTCCTTCTCCCCTGCAACAGCAAGAAGCCCTATGTTACCTCTGCACTTTGAAAAGTATTTTCTTGAAACCCAATGGATAGACCCTCTTTCCTGTTTCTTGCATAAATTGCCTGTTGATGATGATTGGGTTTTAACTACTGTATAATTATTGTTCTGATTGTTTTCTTGAACTCCTTTTCCCCCTTCCCCCAGGATACACCTGGAAACGAGCTATAGTGTATGATAGAATGTTGTTACAGATAAAAATCGGCACCTTTCAAAACATTGTTATGCTGTATTAGCTACATCATCGTAGCTGTTATGCTGCACTAGCTACATAGCTACTACAGCATAGCAACATCGAATGCACTAGCGCATGCACGTTACACATCCAGGAAGCGGTAGCGATGAAAAGAAGATCGAAGGAAAGTGGCACTGAGGGAGAAAAAAAACAGTAGAACTGATTACTTAACTACAGTAACTTTTACTGTTTGTGTGGGCATCCTAAGCTATAAAAAACAATGAATAGTTACCTCTCGGTAACAAGCCGTGTTAGTGTATCTCGAGATTGCGAATGGCAACCAAACCTCTCGAGCTTTGGTCTCAAGGTTAATGTGGTCGCCATGGCAACCTCTCAACACACTAACCATCTTGTTACCGATAGGCTACTATCCATTATTCTCTACGTTATCATCTAGAGAGTTTCTTGAGGCCAGACATGATATCACTGAAAACGACGAACTGTGTTGCTCTAATAACTAGTTTAACTAGCTCATGAAGGCTTTCCCAAATACCAACAGTGCTGAGTTTATGAAAGAGGTGATGGTCTATAAGGTCCAAGGCATTGGCTAAGTCAATAAAAACTGACCCTGAAAGTTGTCCTGTAGCCAGCACAGATAGAATGTCACATGTCCCTTTCACTAGTGGTGGATGATTGTCCAGAACTGAAGCCAGATTAAGTAGGGCAATGCAGGTTAATGGAACTGAGGAATATACAGATCGGTAAGCCTATAAATTGCTTTAGGAATTTTAGGAAACTAAGAGATAAGCAATGGGACTATAGTTGATCAGGTTTGACTTATAGCTTCCCTTTGGCAATGAGGTAATCTTAGCCTGTATCCAAATAAAGCAGCTGACACAGTTCCTCATCAGATGCTGGTTCTGAAGTTAAGACAATGTGTAATTACAGGAAATATAGCAAAATGGATAGAGAACTGCTTGCTATAGGGTTCAGTGGGTACTGGTGTAAGGGACAATGTCAGACTTGAAGATAATCACCACTGGGGATCCCAAGGGATCTATGTTGGGGCCCCTTCTGTTCAATATTTTTACTGATGACCTGGAGTCGGGCATCTCAGGTAGTCAGGGCTCTCAGTTCCATGTGGCACTTCAGTTCTAATTCTTCAACTGAACTCCTGCACATTTGTGGCAGGTTTGTTCCAATCTTGTGGCAGGAATTATTTACTTTCGTGGTGGATCTCTGTCCAGCCATTAACAAACATACAGTACCATGTAACGTCACCGAGGAGGGTCTTTAGGACAAACAAATAATGGAAACAAACCTGGAATTGTGAACAATTAATATTTATAACTGGAAAACATCACAAAATTATAAATTGGATGAATGTTCCCATTATTTGTCATCCCTCACATTTCCTTAATATGATCATATCTCTTTGCCTGCAGCACCAGCCTGTGTTATGGGGCCAATGTCATACAGTCACCAACAATGTCAATGTCACCCCACTGTCCACAGAAGGCACTAGAGAGTGTTGAGTGAACATCACTCACCCCTCCTGAAGTATGAGCACACTGCCTCTGCAGCAAGTTCAGCATCCCATTGATTTGGTACTGGGAGTCAGGTCACACATAAACCCAGCTCTCTTGTGTGGCAGCGCAACATTCTACACATTTCCAAGCCTGTGCTTCAGTCATAAGACCCTGTGGCCTCTTCTAACTCATTAGTAATAATACGATTGCTGGATTTAACTGATCCTGTGTTTTATGAGTCTCTTCCTCTTTCCTGATTTCTTAGACATGCAGCATTCCTGCATTGTCACTTTAATCACTTGTCTCGCTTTCAGCTCCCAGCCTTTTATCAAAATGTATTTCAAAGAATAAAAGTAATGAATTATAGCCTTTCAGTGACAGATACAGTTTTCTGTTTACCAAGTGGCACAATATGCATCTTTTTGACACCAGAATAGCCTCATTTAAGTGAAACCTCTAGCTTTCAAGAGGGTCCCAGGGGGCAACAACAATATCGGCAGCATCTATTATAAATGTAATGTAAATAATCCAAGAAAATGAATAAAAGGAATATACACAATCTATACATACAGGATAATATAACAAAAATGATGCTTTGCATCAATCAAGTTAAGATTCAAAATTATACAATGGCAAGAAAAAATCCTGGACTCTGATTTGTCAGTCTTGGGCTGGACCTGTGATGTTATCCCAGTGCAACATCATGGGTCTAGTCTCAGCCTCACTGTGAACCTGTAGATAGCCATTTGCTTGATTTGCTATTGTTTGATTGTTTCATCTCCTTTTAAAAACCAAAAATATTTTTCCACACAAAAACATCTCTAAAATGATTTTTTTTATTCTGTATAAAAACGAGCCATTGTATAATAGCAATAATGCCCTCCAGGGTGTGTGTCGTTTGGGATATCATCACGCCTCAGTTATTGGATGCACTTGGCCTGCGGCCTTGTGCCCAACCACCTGAGGCATGACGTTATCCCAGCACGACACACACCCTGTCGTTCATTATTGCTTATATAATATTGCCACTTGAAATAACCACATGTGGCTCTGACAATTTGGGGAAGAGGCACACATAACAAAAACAAGGCACAGTGTTAGATTGCAGTGTTATTATTTTGTACAGAGCATCTACTGCAAATGCTTATCAATGGAAAAAGAAGCAAAATACATTTTGGATTAATACTGACAGATCTATAAAAATAAAAGACCTCAAATCCACAGGATTCCAACCACTATTTGCTTACAAAAAAAGAACAAAAATTCTATAGACCCTCATAATATTACACACCGTGGATAGTATGTAAGCAGTAAGACATGACATGGTGTAATTTATGCTAAGATTACCACACGACCAGGGACATTGTTATGCCCAACACCACAAGCAAGGGGGTCCTTACAGCCATTGAAGTGCAGTAATCTCAACATAAATCAAACCCTGGAGTGTCTTATTGCACATATAAAATGAGTTTTGTGTCACGTTAAGGAATTACAAGAAACATTTTTCAAAAATGTTTATAAATGTGTTATTTTAGCTAAATAGTTCTTCCACTAGAAGACTGTTGCTAGAGGGTGCTATTGCCAAGATTTTCTCTTGTCAGGGTTGCAGTGTGCCTTCTTTAACATGCCACTGTTAGTTTACATTTGTTTTTCTTTTAGTTTTTTTCACAGTTTTACTTTTCTTTACATAAAAGTTGCAGATGTATCAAACAGGGCAAAGCAGTTAAGTAGCTATACAAAAACTAACAGCAATATTTTTTACTCTGCTCTGTGGTGTAGCAGGGGGGAGTTGTGAAAATTCTGAAGGCACATAGATCTGTTGGGTCCTGAGGATAACTGGCACTGGTACGTTTTGTTGGGGGGGGGGTGATGCTGAGCTTAGGGTATGTGTGAACATCTGCCTTTTCCAATCAAAATCCCATATTTAACCCACACATTTTATAAGTACAAATTTCTATGGGGGAATTCTTGTATAGAAGTCTGCATGTATTGTCCACTTCTGGAGTGACCATTTGGGCATTGGCATCATACTATAGGTAGAACTGGGCAGACTACATGGTCCAGTGGGCCTGTTTCAATACTTTCTTTTTATCATAGTATTTAAAACATGGTACAATACAACCAACTATAATGTTCTGCTTACAAAGAGTGTCATAACAATATCGTAAAGTATTACAGAGAGTGCAGAGCAAGTGAAACACCATACATAGTTACCCCTCTCACCTCGATGTACAAGCATGAGAATGTTAACCATAAACTCTGTTGTCAATTTCTCTGTGTTGATGTCCACTGTGTTGTATTGCATTGGGATACATGGAATTTCTGTGCTTTTTTAAAGTGTTGCTTTACTGTCAGTCTACATTTAATCATTTTATTTTATTACAACACAAATAGATGTACCCCCCACCCTCGGGTGCCGTCCTAGAGAGGGCCACTACCCTTGCTTTGTGGGCCCTAAAACATGATTAAGGGACCTGGGTTCCCATGCTTGTTATTACCGGGGGTCCTTTCCCAAGATACAAATAAAATGGTGGTGCCTCCACCCAGAGTATGCTTAGTGGGACTGATCAATATAGTACAACCCCCGAGATGTTGTACAAACCCACCTCCCCAATACAGTTACCCCAAGCATGGACTTACCAGGATCAACTATCTCCACATTCAGCATTTTTTCATTTTTAACTTCAGCTACTAATATGTTCACCAAAATCAGGCTAAGTCAGACCTTTTCAAAACAGCAACAACATAATTTATTTACATGGGGAGGGCTAGGATGGGGTAAGTGGAACAGAGGTTAAGCAAAATATTTAGTAATTTGCATTTTGAAGATAAGTATTTCTCAATAATCATTTTTCCTTTCATTTTCAAACCCAATTCACCCTTTGATCATGCAGCCACCAGACCACCTGACTATCTAACTGCTGCAGATATTCAAAATACCCAGACCCGCAGATCCCAGTTTCGGATGGTGCCCCTAATTTTGTCCCTGGGTACCCAGATGTTGAGTTGCAGGCCTAAGGTGCAGCTGGTCAGCCGGCGTTGGTGCGCTTGAAGAATTAAAATTTACTTTTTACACCTTTCTCTTATATCTCTACTGGCTTCCTACACCAGCGGGCATATCTGAACTATATACAAGTCCCCAGGATGTTGCAGGGCAGTCCTTGGGTGGCACAGATTACTGAAGTTCAGGAGTTGGTGGTAACAGCAAAACAAAACTGGGTACAATTCTTGAATTTGAAGGGGCAAGAAAAGTGCAGCTTGGATCTTCAGCTTGCTGGGAGATCTTGCAGCTTGTCCCCTTTTTGCCTATTGAGGCCCTTTGCAGAGAACACATGCAAGGCCTGCCAGCCACAAGGGACCCAGACCTGGGAGTGGCCCCGTGGCCCTGTTCCCTCATATATCAGAGTGCCCTTCATTCAAGACCCGTAGCCCCCTGCAGCCAGCTGACCCCACTTGATGGGGCTTAGTGAGTTCCCCACCTGGCCCTGGATTTAAGATGGAAACTTCTTAAGTCATCTTTCCTTTACACAGTTCCAGCTACGATGTGCAGCCAAAGCAGTTTCTGTCCTTCCCTGTCTCCCAGACCCCAGAGGGTGCAAGTCTAGGCTACAGATTCATCACAACAGTATCTTTCTTTAGCCATATCTAGGAGCTGACAGCAGACACCCAGCCCCAACAGACTCTTGCTAGTCCTTCTGCTTTCACAGTCTCTCAACTTGGAACACAGCCACAACCTTGCTCCGGCTCACACACAATTCCAGAAACTCATTTGTTCAGTGTTTGAGTTACAGAAATGTCCATTTTCCTCTCACCATACAGGTGCAGAACAGTCTCCTATCTAAAGAGGCTCCCTCTTCACAATTCTCTCATCACATCTCTCTTCACACTTGCCTCACCAATGAGGTGCAGATGAACATACTTGTCTTTTTCAGGCTCAGACATAACCTTTGTCTTTTTTCCAGGCTCAAGACACAACCTTTTTCTTTTTCCAATCCCAAGACACAACCTTTATCTTTTTCCAGGCTTAAGACACAGCCTTTCTCTTCATCTCACCATTGTGGTACAAACATTACCTATCGGCCGAAACACACAAGGCCATTGCACGTGGCAACCTGCTTCCCCACCTTGACTACTGCTTCCCAGTTTACTCGTACCTATCCAACACCCTGCACAAGTGGATAAACTCAACATATAACTCTATCTGTCGATTCGTCCTTCAAGCTCCTTATCGCTCCCACCACAGCTCACTCTACCAGTCACTTGGGTGGCTCACCCTGCAAGGTCACTTTGACTATGCAGTGGGTTGTCTGGTGGACAACTCCCTCAGGAACCAACATATGTCCCCTTACTCACCCCTCTTGACAGGTAGAGTGGTCCATTGGAATCTCAGGGCATCCTCAGTCCCCCTGCTAGAAGTACCTCGTGCATCCACTACCATGGGAACTCAAGCTTTCTCAGTCACAGCACCCTCCCTGTGGAACAAGCTCCCCCTATCTGTCCATATGTCCCCCTCCTACCCAGCTTTTAAATATAACCTGAAGACCTGGCTCCTCACTGCTGCAAAATGTCACTGTTTCCATTCAGCAATGCTAGCGTCTACAACTTGACTATGCTCTAATAGCACTTAGACTTTCACCTGATGCCCTACAGCACTTATACCACCCTCCTGCCCCACTAGTCTGCCCCTTTTTCCCACCTCTTTCCTTTCTGCCCCACCCCTAAGCCTACCCCTGCCCCCTTTCCTCCTGTCTTGCCCCTTTGATGTTATGAACTGTGATTGTTTTCCTATTTGAATTTTTATTACAGCAACTGTTTTTTCTCACTTGTACTTGAATTGGACCATGTACCTGTATACCATTACTGCTTGTGTCTTGCACCATCTGCATTATTTTGCTTGTGGCTATACTTATGTACATACCGATATAGCATTACCTGGCTACCCTGTCTGCACATTGTCATTGCATTACCACTGTTCTCTCTCCACCTCACCGCCAGCTGTTGGGCATGCACGTATTGTATCTTGTAATTGACTGTTTGTACCTGTACCTATTTTTTGTCACCTTGTGGCCCGGGTCATGACTGAGAATGGTCTTCTGGATCAGTGCACCTACCCAGTCACCAAAGACATAAATAAATAAAATCTTCACAACATAGCAATCTTTTCTCAGGAACCTGCAGCTTTCTCCCTTTTCCAGCAAAGCCACTTGCACAAACTTTCTTCTCCTTACTCTCTTGATGAGGAAAGGCACTAGGACAACCCAGTGGTGCTGAGGGTTGAGGCGCTGGACACCACACTTCATGCCATGCTGGCAACCCAGGTTCGGGAATGGACTCGGGCCACCAGAGGTCAGCAGGGAAGGGAAAGGACTGAGCATCCAGAGGACTGCTCTCCTTTCCTCAGGGTAGGTAGTGGGCCTGCTGTCACTCCATAGTGGCCCCCGATGGAGATCAGGGGTACTGTAAGGAAGTGATGCACTAATGGGGTGGAGCTGCAGTGTACACCGGCAGACAGGTGCACAGATGTCATTGCATGTCTGAGCTTCAGGGGGACTGTCCAACAAGAGCAAATCCCTGCCACGATAGGTGACAGCAACCTCCAGGGGCCACCACTACACACCCACCACCGAACTCACCTCTCTGGCTCTCCTGATCCCCTGCATTGCCTTGGGTCTGGTTTGTGGGGTCACCAGATTGCGGTGGGGTAGGGATTGTCTCTCCCTGATTTCCTAGTGAGCGAGGATCAGATAGGGTGGTAGAGCGGTTGCAGTGAGAGGGGTTTACCTGAGAGAGTTCCATGGATGGCAGTGAAGAAAGAAAGTCCACAAAAAAAAAAAGAATGGGGAAAGGCACTGCCAGTCCTGAAGGACAGAGTGCTGGCAGCCCCCAGGCAGGCCCTTTCTCAGCCTTGCATCCCCATTCTCTCACAGGGGCAAGATACCCTCTCCATGTGGAGGGGCTCTCCCCAGACTGACTTCAGAGCCAAGAGTTCTGTCCTTTTGGGAGCTTTCTAGCAGCTCCCCATTGGCTGGAGCCACTGTACTTTCAGAAAATTAATATGTATGAGGCTCCCTCGATGTCTCATTGGCTGCCAGAATAATCTCTGCTATTTTCCCTCAAGAGCCTTTTCACAAGCCCCAGAATCCTCCTGGCAAATCCTGCCTTTGTGGTTGGTTGGCTGATGTCACATGCCTGCCAAGCATGGCTGCTAGATATACAATCCCAGCACAGTTTATTCAGCTTTCCAAGTTTAAGGCAGTACTGCAGCTAAACCTTTTACTTTTATTTTACACATGCCCCACCATTTGATAGCCACCGCTGTGCCTTTTTCAGTGACTTCACTGTTTAACATATTTAAGTTGCCCTTTTCCAGTCACTGATGTCTGTATTCATTACCCCTAGGCAGCCCCAGCCATAATCCCACTGCAGTTCACAATGTCCCAAAGTCCACCCATTCCTGCAGTCACAGTAGTCATTTCTTTTCATTTAGTTCCCCACAGAACTATAATCACACCTTCACTATGTAGAACTCCTGCACATTTGAACATTGCCTGTATTCCCATCGCCTGTAGCCAGGGACCCTGGTTTTCCATTTTTACCGGTAACACCGGTAACAATCACGGAATCCTACTTGGTGTGTGAATTTTGAATTCTTGCACCGGTGCCTCATGGAAATTGCATGTCACTGCACAGAATCTCTAAATTTCAGCATCTTTTTACATTTTTTTATTTTCTCTTTCTATGTCCCCTTCTCACAGCATCTGTCTCCACTTTTCAGAGATCTCTAGGCTGGGTATCCCCTAGCTTCACTCTCAGGTAATGCTCAGGAAGTCCTGTGTGCCTGCCCTTATCCTGCCTGGGTTGTAACCCCTCCAGGTGGGAATGGAGGGGACCCCAGGTCATCCCTCCACACTCCCTGGGTGTGTGTTGGGTAGCCCAGTGGGTCCCTCATGGAGCTTGGTTATGAAGTCTGGGGCACCTGGGTCCCTTCTGCCAGTGGCTGATGTTGGGTGATTGTTCCTGGTTTTCTAGTCTCTGTCCCTGAGGGCACCAGCACTAGAGGAGATACAAGGAGATAGGTCACACAGAGACATGCCACTGCTCCAGATCTTGGCTAGCGTCCTTCCCTCCTGATCACTCTGCAGCACCATTGCACAACCACCCATGGTCACACAGGTGGTGGAAAGCAGCAGGACCTGCAGCCCACCCTCCCTGGAGGAGGACAGCAGTCCCCAGGTGCTCAATCCTACTCCCTGGCCAGACCCCGGCCAGAGCTCACTTCCGACCCCGGGTCACTGGTATTTACAGAGTACTGCTACCGCAGCGTAGCAGGACCCCAGATTTCAGTCATCTTAAATGAATGCTGCTGTGCTCGTGATTCTTTCTGTTTTGCTGCGATAGTCAGTAAGGAAATCACCTGCACTGTTTTGTTGTAATCAGCCATTCAGTTTAACCACCTATGCTTCCCACCAACATCTCCATCACCTGAGAACTGCTTTCCTTCCTAAAACCACAGTTTTCACGTAGTATGTGCCTAAGACTCTACAAGTATCAGCACACATGGGGCAGGCCACTGCAAAATTGCAGGAAAAGTAACCTGAAATTGCAGAGATTTTTTGCAAAACTTGCTGGAAAATTGTAGGATTTGTATAGATCCTGTGTGCTTCACAATAAATCCTTACTGTTTTCTACAGCATATGTTAGTCAGCATAAACTACTAAATGAATACACTGACACTTGAATATGTTTTAAATATGAAAAAAAATTATGTTTCTAACATGAATCCTAACTGTGTAAGATGTGTTGCCTCTTCCAAAATGTAAAAATATCTGCCTCATACAGTGTTAGATTCTATTTAGTGAGCCACAGAAAATCAATATTAAATAAATCCAGAATAAACAAATGTTATCTGTTTCTGGATGTAAAATAATGAAGCCTGATCAAAAGCTATTTACAGTGCTGTCAACTATTCACTGACTTTGATATAAGAAAAAATAAGCAGATGGAGTGGCAAATAGTTCAGTTTTAGTAAAATGTTTTAAAGTGTTTCATGTTCATAATTTGTACTGTAGGTACTGTGCACTATTATTAAAATCATATATTAAAACATTACATATGGGTGTTATTATGGCTGGCAGTATAGCCTAGTGGTTAGAATAACAAACAATGATTGAACTGGGTACATCCAGCAGACTTGGGTTTGATTCCCACAACTTCCACTTGCATACTGTGAGGCTCCAAACAAGTCACTTAACCTCCCCAGTGCTTCTAGGTCACTCCTGAAAACATGCAGTTCTGCCTAGTGGGCCTTACCTGGTTTACAAAGAATATAAAAAAAGAATACCAATATATGTTTAGTACTACATCATAGAATAGTAGTCAGGGTACCACGTAATTTTCTTGAGTTTTACTTAGGCTGCAATGATTTTGCATAGGTAAAGATAAATGTTCAGCTACATTTTATGTGTTTTATAAGCTTGTTTTTAGATTTAGTGGGTTTTTTTTGTATTCTTTGCATATGAGTATCTAGGTTGTAGATTGCTAAATGCAGGATCACTGTTTCCAACTAGCTTATTCAAGTTTATAATCAGCAGGGCCATCCAAAATCCTCAGTTGTTTGAATGAAAACTAGTCTGAATGAAAGTATGTTCACAAGGAAAAAGCTGTCTTATTACTTATGAAAAGACTTCACAGTCAGCACCCCATTTAGGTGAATTGTATCATTTGTACCTTTTCTCCCACCTGCTGTTTCAGTCTCTGTGGCAACAAAAATTTGTCTGATAGATTGCTTCAACAAAAAGCAAATGTTAAGTATTTAAGTGTACTTATGTTTGGCCAGTGGATTTTGAAAGCACATTCAATGACATACAGAAGGTAAGACCCCAGGGGCTGTATGATGCTGGTGGGCAGAGTGGTGCTCAATTCACATCTGAGTTCAGACATGAAAACTGGGAGACACCCTTTTCATGGACACCAAGTAAAAAAAAAAAAAAGCATCCACATGGCTGGGAGATGCATGAATCCATTTGAAAGTCCTCCACTAATCACTTGTGGATTTTTTTAGGTGAAGATACTTTATTTCATAGAAGCAAATTCAAGCATTTTTTTTTTTGCTCCTCCTAACCCTGGCCATCCACTCCTTCAGGCCTAACAAGGCTCCCTACCACTGCTGCTGAGTCTGACCACCATCCACTGTCCCTTACTGCAGTGCTAACCGGCAACCCAAAGTAACCTTTCATTGAGTGGGTCCCTACCCCTGTGGGAGGCTACCAGGGGAGGAGAATTGCCCCAAAGAGCTTCCTGTGTATCCTGGGCATGTCAGGGATCAGAACGGACACATGTCTGGGTCTTCCGGCTTATGGAGGGACCTGCAACCATCCTTCGGTTGGCCAGTGGGTGTTTTCCCATTTTCTTGGAAGCATGATAGGCCACATGATATCAAGGCACAAACCGACGTTTGTCATGCTCCCTCCCGCAGTGAGGGCCGACGTTTTGTTGTGCCTCTGGCCTCCACCAGGGGCCAGCAAATGCTGAGCCATGAACCCACCCTCCCTCCCAGGAGAAGGTGAGTGGTCATTGGACACTCAAACATTCGCCCACCAGCTGGCCCCCCAACACCCAAGTCTGTTCCCTAACCCTGGCCAGTGGTGTCCCAGGCAGAAATCCAATTCAGGCAGTTAAATTATAGATAGGAAAAAACAAAGGTAGTCCACCTTAGTGGTGGTGGTTCAGATTAATTCACATCTGAGTTCTAACAAGCAAAGAGACCAAGTAATTTGTAACGTGTGCATATGGGGTGTGGGTGTTGAAGAAAGGGAATCATAGTACTGTCACTACTGCCATCACCCCAGAGGGATGTGGACTGCATTGTTGCTACTGCTATCACACGAGAGGGGTGGGCTGTAGTGATACTGCCATCACTACTGGTGGATGGGAAATGTAGTACTGCTGTCGCCATACCTAAGGGATGGGGCTGCAGTGCTGCTGATTCGTCACACCTGAGGGAGGGAGGACATAGTGCTGTTGCTGCTGCCATCACACCAGAGGGATGGGGGATGTAGTGCTGTTGGTGCTGCCATCGCACCTGAGGATGGGGCGTGGTGCTGCTTCCATCACACCTTAGGAGAGAGGGCTGTAGTGCTGTTGTTGCCATCACATCTTGTACCTAAAATAACTTTTAAATTGGTACAAGGATGGAAGGATGTGCAATAGTGGAGGTCAAAATTGCTAAAACGCATGTTAGCAGAGTTAAAAATTGTTAAATAAAGTACACAGAACCAAATACCGGTAAAACTGGATTTTGGCTTAGCAGACACCGGTGACAATATCGTATTTGACAATGTGCAAAATGGAATATGCCCTTTTTCAATCCTGGTAAACCAGTGTCCCTGCCTGTAGCTAGTGCCATTATCTATAGCCCCTAGGTGCTGGACAGGATTTGCTCATGAATTATTCATGAGTCACCTCATCAATACTCATGAGGCAACTCCAAATGTTGAAGTGCAATTGGCACTCACAGAAACTCCTTCTGCTCTTCTCATTGCCTCTCCGGTCCAGCTAATGGTCCCAGTCCATCTTTTACTTTGCCCTGGAACCAGGACCACCAGAGAGACAGCCAGGATGGCACCCAAAATGGCAGAATGAAACTGTACCTTCTGCGCATGTGCAGAGTGCTGGCAAGCACACGAAGGTGCAAAAACTAAACAGGCGCTTTGTACTTCAGCTCCCTGGGCCCCACTCTTCAAAAACTATATGGGTGCCCAAGGGAGGATCTCAGGAACTACCAGGGGCACAGGAGATTTACAGGGGGTAACCAGGACCAGGGAAATAAAAGAAATGGGGTGGAACAAACCTAGGGGAAATGGGAGCCCCAAAGGGGTAGTCAGGTAATCCCTGGGACAAGAGAGTTACACTCCCCCTCCCCTTAAATGCTTAGCGTCCCTGCCAAGCATGAAACATAACATGACTCCATCTATAAACATTAACCCATTTACATTAAACACATTACCCACACATTTAACATCCTACACTATACACATAATTACCTGTTCTAACAAACAGCATTAAATCACATCCTATTTTAGACAATTTCCATCTATTCCTGCAATTACACACATTCTCCATGCCTCAGAGCTGTAAATGGTGTTAACCCTCCCCAGGGACCCTTAGAATTAAAGTTTTCCAGGTGGCACAAATTGTAGTGCAAATTTCACTTTTGAGCACTAGGAGGCAATCACTCCCCTTAACTTTCACTAACCAGCAATGAAGTCAGCCCAAGCCAGATTTGGCACCAAAATACCTCTCCAGAACCTTCCATAGACTGTCCACCATTTTTAAGGATCCCCAACATTCTAGTGAGTTGGGGGGGCCATGCTAGGCATGACTGGCACAGGAGATCCCAGTGGTGCCTCCATTTATGTAGCCCCTCTCTGGCACTGTC
The DNA here is from genome assembly GCA_016271365.2 of Neoceratodus forsteri. Lineage (NCBI taxonomy): Eukaryota > Metazoa > Chordata > Ceratodontiformes > Ceratodontidae > Neoceratodus > Neoceratodus forsteri. The sequence goes on from CM028137.1 coordinate 804,652,387, forward strand.
CTAGAGAGGGCCACTACCACTGCCTTGTGGGCCCAAACAAGGTTAAGGGGCCTGGGTTCCCATATTTGTTATTGCCAGGGGTCCATTCCCAAGATACAACTAAAATGGTGGTGCCTCCACCCGGAGTGCACTTAGTGGGACTGATCTATACAGTACAACCCCCTGGGATATTGTACCAACCCACCTCCCCAATACAGTTACTCCAGGCATGGAATTATCAGGATCAACTATCCCCCACATTCAGCATTTTTTCATTTTTAACTTCAGCTACTAATATGCTCACCAAAATCAGGCTCCTATGTCAGACCTTTGCAAAACAGCAACAACATAATTTATTTACATGGGGAGGGCTAAAATGGAGTAAGTAGAATAGAGGTTAAGCAAAACATTTAGTAATTTGCATTTTGAAGATGTGCATTTCCCCAATAATCATTTTCCTTTTTATTTTCAAACCCAAATCACCCTTTGATCATACAGCCACCAGACCACCTGACTATCTAACTGCTGCAGATATTCCAAATACCCAGACCCGCAGGTCCCAGTTTAGAATGATGCCCCGAATTCTGTCCCTGGGTACCTAGATGTTGAGTTGCAGGCCTGAGGTGCATCTGATCAGCCGGCGTTGGCGTGCTTGAAGAATTAAAATTAACTTTTTACACCTTTCTCTTATTTCTCTACTGGCTTCCTATGCCAGAGGGCATATCTGAACTATATACAGTCCCCAGGATGTTGCAGGGCAATTCCTGCTCTTATTCACAGTTACACAGAAACATAGAAACATAGACTTTGATGGCAGTTAAGGACCGCTTGGCCCACCCAGTCTGCCCATTTCCCCTACATATTGGATAAGCTGTAGATCCTAGTTAACCAACAGCCTACTTCTTCCTACCCCCAACCAAAATTGCCTTATGTCTATCCCATGCATTCTTGAATTCCTCCATTGTTTTTGACCCAACAACCTCCTTGGGAAGGCTGTTCCATGCGTCCACCACCCTCTCTGTGAAAAAATACTTTCTCACGTTGCCCCTAAGCCATCCTCCCTCCCTCTAGCTTCAAATTGTGCCCCCATGTTCTTGCACATCTCTTTTTCTGAAAGATGCTACCCTCCTGGACTTTGTTGATTCCCTTCAGGTACTTGAAAGTTTCTATCATGTCCCCCTCTCGTTCCTTTCCTTGAGGGTATACATATTAAGCCCCTTTAGTCTCTCTTCGTATGGCTTCTGGTGCAGATCCTGTAATATTTTAGTTTCCCTCCTCTGGACTGCCTCCATCTGTCTATGTCCTTGTTGAGATGGGGTCTCCAGAACTGCACACAGTACTCTAGATGGGGTCTCACCCACTGTCTGTACAGAGGGATAACAATTTCCATTTTCTACTGGTGATACCTCATCCTATACATCCCAGGATCCCCCCAGCCCTCCTTACTGCCTTCTCACATTGCTTGTTTACCTTTAGGTCATCTGATATGACTACTCCCAGGTCCCTTTCCATTTTTGTTGTTGTTAGTACTTCCCCCCCTCATTGTGTACTCTTCCCCTGGGTTTTTGTTTCCCAGGTGCATTACTTTGCACTTCTTTACATTGAATCTAAGCTGCCATACTTTTGACCATTCCTCCAACCTTGCCAAGTCCCTTCTCATCCTTTCCAACCCCTTCCCCCCCATGTATCAACCCTGTTGCAGATCTTTGTGTCATCTATAAAGAGGCATACTTTTCCTTCCAGTCCCTTCACAATGTCACTGATAAAGACATTAAAAAGGACTGGGCCCAGTACTGAACCCTGCGGTATCCCGCTAGTAACCCCCTTTCTTTGGAGTGGACTCCATTTACTATTACCCTCTGTGTCTTGTTGTCCAGCCAATTTTTTACCCAGGCTACCACCCTGGGACCCACTGCCAGACTGGCTAATTTGTTCATTAATCTTTTGTGTGGGACTGTGTCAAATGCTTTGCTAAAGTCAAGGTAAGCCATGTACACAGCTCCTCCCTGGTCTACTTCTCTGGTCACCCAGTCAAAGAAATTTATTAGATTTGTCTGACATGACCTTCCTACTGTGACTCCATGCTGCCTTGTATCCTGTGCCCCGCTGGCCTCTAGGTACTCAACAATTCTTTCTTTCAGAAGTGATTCCTTTACTTTCTCTACCACTAAGGTCAAACTAACAGGTCTGTAGTTTCCTGCCTCTGCCTTGCTCCCACTTTTGTGAAGGGGGATCACAGCCACCCTCCTCCAGTCCTTAGGTACCACTCCATCTTCCCATGCTTTGTTAAAAAGGGTAGTCAGTGGTGTAACTAGTTCTCCCCTTAGTTCTTTTAGAATTCTGGGGTGAATCCCATCAGGGCCCATTGCTTTGCCCACCTTCAGTTTTAGGAGTTATTTCAGAACCCTTTCTTCTGTGAATGGACTGGTATCGACCCCCCTATCCAGAGTGCTTCTATTGATTGGATTAGGTACCTCCACTTCCTCTTCTTTTGTGAATATTGAGCAGAAGTATTCATTCAGTATCCCTGCTTTTTCACTGTCACCTTCTGTCCACCCACTCTCCCCTTTACTAAGCCTCACTATTCCTCCCATGTCCTTGGGAGGCACAGGTGACTGAAGTCCTGGGGTTGGTGGCAACAGGAAAAACAGAACCTGGCATGATGCTTGAATTTGAAGGGATAAGAAAACTGCAGCTTGGATCTTCAGCTTGCTTGGAGATCTTGCAGCTTGTCCTCTTTGGCCTATTGAGGCCTGTTGCAAAGCCTGCCAGCCACAAGGGACCCAAACCTCAGAGTGGCCTTATGGCCCACCTCCCTCACAGAGTAGAGCACCCTAGTACTTGGGTACAAGACCAGTGGTCCTCTGCAGCCAGCCAACCCCACTTGATGTGGGTTAGTGAGTTCCCCACCTGGCCCTGGATTTAAGATGGAAACGTCTTAAGTTATCTTTCCTTTTCACAGTTCTGGCTACCATGTGCATACAAATCAGTCTCTGTCCTTTCCTGTCTCCCAGACCCCAGGGGGTGAAAAGTCCAGGCTACAGGTTCATCACAACAGTCTCTTTCCTTAGCTGTATCTAGGAGCAGACAGCAGGCACCCTGTCCAACAATCACTTGCTAGTCCTTCTGCTTTCACAGTCTCTCAACTTGGAACACAGCTGCAACCTTGCTCTGATTCACACACAGTTCTAGAAACTCATTTTCTCAGCTTTTGAGTTACAAAAAAGTCCATTTTCCTCTCACCATACAGATGCAGAACAGTCTCTGATCTGAAGAGGCTCCCTCTTCACAATTCTCTCATCACATCTCTCCTCACACTTGCCTCACAGATGAGGTGCAGACAAACATACTTGTCTTTTTCTAGGCTCAGATACAACCTTTGTCTTTTTCTCAGGCTCAAGACACAACCTTTCTCTTCATCTCACCACTGTGGTGCAACTTCATTACATAACAATCCTTTCTCAGGAACATGCAGCTTTCTCCCTTTTGCAGAAAAGCCATTTGCACAAATGTCTCCTCCTTATTCTCTTGAAGTGGCAAGGCACTGACTGCCCTAGGGGACAGAGTGCTGGCTGCCCCTGGGCAGGCCCTTTCCCAACCTTGCAGCCCCATTCTCTTACAGGGCAAGAACCCCCCCCCTCTCTGTGGAGGGGCTCTCCCCAGACTGACTTTAGAATCAAGAGTTCTGTCCTTTTGGGAGCTTTCTGGCAGCTCCGCATTGGCTGGAGCCACTGTTCTTTCTGAAAATTAATATGTATGAGGCTCCCTTGATGCCTCATTAGCCATAATCATCCCTGCTATTTTTCCCCCAAGAGTCTTTTCACAAGCTCCAGAATCCTACTAGCAAATCCTGGCTTTGTGGTTGGTTGGCTGATGTCACATGCCTGCCAAGCATGGCTGCTAGATATACAATCCCAGCACAGTTTATTCAGTGTTCCAAGTTTAAGGCACTACTGCAGCTAAACCCTTTACTTTTATTTTACACGTCCCACCATTTGATAGCCACCCCTCTGCCTTTTTCAGCGACTTCACTGTTTAACATATTTAAATTGCCCTTTTTCCAGTCACTGCTGCCTGTATTCATTACCCCTAGGCACCCCCATCCATAATCCCACTGACGTTTACAATGTCCAAATGTCCACCTGTTCCTGCAAGCACAGTAGGCATTTCTTTTCACTTAGTTCCCTACAGAACTATAACCACACCTTCCCTCTTTAGAACACCTGCACATTTGAACATTGCCTTTGTTCCCATCGTCTGTCACTAGCGCTATTATCTATAGCCCCTAGGCACTGGACAGGATTTGTTCATGAATTATTCATGGTCCACCTCATTAATATTCATGAGGCAGCTACAAATGCTGCAGCATGAATGGAACTCACAGAAACTCTCCTTCTGCTCTTCCCATTGCCTCTCCAGTCCAGCTAATGGTCCTGGTCCCTCTTTTACTTGGCACTGGAACCGGGACCACCAGAGAGACAACCAGGACGGCCCCCAAAATGGGCAAACAAAACTGTGCCTTCTGTGCATGAACAGAGTGCCGGAAAGCACCCGAAGGTGTAAATACTAAACCAGTGCTCCATGCTACAGGTCCCAGGGCCCCACTCTGCAAAAACTACACAGGTGCCCAAGGGAGGATCCCAGGAACTACCAGGGTCACAGGGGATTTACAGGGGGCAACCAGGACCAAGAAAAAAAAAAGAAATTGGAGAGGAACAAACCCAGGGGAAACAGGAGCCCCAAAGGGACAGTCAGGTAAGCCCCCGGGACAGGGGGGTTACATATAGTTGAAGTTCATGCAGAAATTCAAAACAGGGTTAGGTCAGCATAAAAATAAATTTATTTTATTTATTTATTTCATGGGTTGGAAATAACCTTTGAGCGAGGTGCTCATTTTCAAAGGTTCCACGTCAGTATTAAACAATACAATGCATACATACATTTATACATACACACATACATACATACATACATTATAAGAACTTCAGTTCACAAAAAAAATAGAAGGGAGTACATTTCACAAAGGTAAGGAAATAATTTGGGCAACACCATGTACAGTCACTAATAACCTGACATATACAGTAGCAAGTAAGGGATAATTCAACCATGGCAATGTTCAGGCAATGAATTAGTTGACTTATAGCAGATGCCCAAGTTCAGAGTACCTCTGATAAAATGAGTAAAGTTAACAGATGTTCACTTTATTGTTCAACTGGTATAGTAAAACGCATCATTCAGTTTTGAAAAACAAGTGCAAGGAAGCTTGGTGGATAGGATCCGTTGAGGGGGTAGCAGCCTAGAGGGTAGGCTCAGTCCAGAAAGTGGAGGGCTTAGGCAAGGAGAAGGAGGTGGAGTAGACTAAAGGGAGACTATTAGGAGAGATCAAATTTAGGCAAGAGGGAGTGGGGGGTAGGGGGTGCAGGATAGAACAGTAATGTAAGTGGGCGGCTTTGTGTTAAAAGGGCGGACAGGTAGAATGGGAAGGAGAAAAGGCAGATGTGAAAAGGGTAAGGGTGGAAAGACTGGTAGTAGCAAGAGCTTAAGGTGTAGGAGGAGAGGAGAAATTTTTAAAGTGCATCAAGACACTGAGAAGGGCTAGGCACCAGGTCAGTGGAGTCAGCTCATACAGGGCATATGATTCAGGCTAGGGAAAGGAGGGGGTAAGTCAAGGCCTAGAATGGCCAGAATTGACAGGTGAAATCCTGCACTCACAAGATCCAGTTTCAGCAAGGAAGTGTATGACGTCAGTTCTGAAAGTGCAAAGACTGTCTCTGTTTAGTAAAGAAGTGTGGACTTCATTCAATCAAAGTGGGGCCCTATACGCAAAGGATCGTTGTCCTAGTGAGGTTTTCATGAAGGGAACAGAGCGGGACAACGGGTCATTCCCCTGGTCTGATAACTAGAGAGGTTAACCTGCAGCAAGTCCCCCATGCAGGGGGGAGCTTTGCCAAGCAAAGCAGTCTTACCAAGGAGGCACGTCAGATACTTTATCTTATTCCTGAAGTTCAGTCAATATGTCTGCTCATACAGCGAGCAGGTGTGTTCTAGGTTATCCACACCTTGGGTGAGTCTGCATGCTTTGTTAAGGGCAGTCTCTACACATTTAAGAATAATGTCAGTAGCTGCACTGTAAACTGTCAAGCTGTAATCTGTGAGTGTCAGAATAGAGATAGATACTGCCAGACAGAGGGTAGACGGTGTAAGGAATTTTTTGTGTCTATAAAGGATTCCCAGCTTAATATTGACAGCTTTAAAACCTGGTCGATATGTTGAGTGAAGCAGAGGGTGTTATCAACAGTTACCCCTCGATATTTGAAAAAGTGTACCTGTTCAAGAGGGTCAGCCTTGTTACTGAGGATGGTCAGAGCAGGGTGCTTTTTCTTGAGCTGGTGACTGGAGATCAGTACAGTTTTAGTCTTCTTATAATTAAGGAGCAGTTTCTAAGTGCTGAACTACTCCTCCAGATGGTAGAAGGTAGACTGTAGTTCCCTGTGGAGTTGATCGGGCTGGTTGCTACTTCCAAGGATGACTGCATCATAAGCGTATAACATTATTTTACTCCTGCAGGCATCTGGAAGGTTATTTAGGAACAAGCTAAATAGCAGGGGCCTCAATATGGAGCCTTGAGGGACCCCAAGAGAGACATTCCTTGCGGATGAGATGGTGGAGCCTATTTTAACACTGTGGGACCTGCATAACAGGTAGTTCTTGAACCACATGACTGCTTCTGGGGCCACACCCAAGGACAGTAGTTTCTGAAGCAGGATAGGATGGTTGGCAGTGTCAAAGGCTTTAGTGAGATCTATGAAAATAGATCCCACTAACTTGCCACCATCCATAGCCTTGTGCACATAGCTGAATAATTCTACTAAGGCAGTGGCCGTGCAGTGGCACTTCCGAAAGCTGTGGTGCTAGGGACATTGCAGACCATACTTCTGAAGGTACCCAGTGAGCTGATCAGCAATTATTCTCTCCAATGTTTTTGAGAGAGGGGAGAGAATAGAAATAGGCCTGCAGTTTGTAGTCCATGAGCGATCCCTGCTTTTATGATCTGGAGTCACTAGGGCCTGTTTCAGTACAGATGAGAATTCAGCCAAGGCAAGTGATTTATTGAAGATTTTGGTTATTGGAGTTATTACTTCGTTAAGAGCCATAGCCACCAACTTCAGGTTGATATTGTCACTATCAAGCCAGGTTTTGCCCAGTACCTTCTGAACATATTTTCTGGTCTCATTTGAGGTGACACATTTGAAGTAGAAGTTGGGATGACAGGGATTGCCATATGATGTTAATGGGGTTTGTTCAGTGGAATTAAGGTAGTCAGGTGGGAGTACAGAGCTCAGATCAGTGAATGCAATATTGAAAGCTTCAGCTATGGTGTGAGGATCCAAAGTTAGTGTACCATTCAAGCTGAGCATCGTAGGGTGCCTCCTATCATCTTTACCTAGAAGGTCCTTTATATTCTCCCAAAATCTTTTTCCATTACCCCAGTTCCTGTCCATCTGTTCTTTATAGTACTTAACTTTAGTGAGTCTTGCTAGAGTCACACACTTATTGCATGCTGCCCTGTACTTCTGAAAGTCTACCAGATTGCCAGAACTTTTTGCCCTACTCTACAGGTTATCCCTGGCCTTCATTTCATCTAGAAGATCCCTAGTGATCCACCCATTTGAGATTCCCCTGACCTTTGTTTTCTGCAGTGGTGCATAGAAGTCACAGATTGCAATGAACCTAGTTGAGAAGTAATTAAGGGTGCTGTCTGTATCCTTAGCCTCGTCAATGGGAGACCAATCAACTAAAGACAAAGCTTCTTTAAACGCACCTAATTTCCCCCTCTTTAATACCCTGCTCTGGATGGTAAGTGGGGCCTTTTCCCTCCTGATTCATCCAAGTATATATATAACTGGAGAATGATCACTGAGACAGTCAGAGAGCACCTCAATGTTCTTGATTCTAGTAGGACAGCTTGACAAGATCCAGTCTAGTAGGGTGCCCTTGCCAGATCTGTAGTTCATTCTTGTATGCTCAGAGATCATTTGTGTGAGGTGCACGCTGGTGACCTGATCCTTAATAGGATCAGAGTCCTTGGAGTGTCAGTTAATGTTGAAGTTACTGGTAATGATGACGTCAGTTTTCCTCTCAATGTTGGAGATGGCTTCCAGGACCAGGCGAAACCCCTGTTTGGTCTCAGTGGGGAGAAGGTATACAGACAGGTTGGTAAGCAGCTTGCTATGCCTGCAAATGGGTAGTTTCACCGCAAGCAGCTCATAGTCAGTCACCAGTAGTACCAATGATTGGCAGCACACTTCCCTGGATTGATTCCTTAACATATATGAGACATTCCACCCCATCCTTTTCCTGGTTCTGTCCAATCTGAAGGTGTAGTACCCTGGGAGGGCTATCAGGTTATCCTTGATGTTAGGGGTAAGCCAGGTCTCGGTAAGACATAGAACATCAGGGCCATGTAGCTGCATCCAAGGTTGTAGCTGGGTGAATTTTGGAAACAGACTGCAGATGTTCATAGCAGCTATTTGTACACCACAGACCTTGTTCCAACCCCGTGTCCAATTAATCAGGGGACCTGGGTTGGGGTGCACATCATCAGAGAGTAGGAGCAACAAGAGCATTATGTACCTGGCTGTGTGAAGTAGGGCCAGTGTGTGTTTACTCCTTCTACAGTAGATTTTGGGGTGCAAGGAGGGTCCTTTATTCCTTATTGTTGGAACAGACAGCTGGGCTAGAATGATGGTGCTACTACTGATTACAAACAGGGTGACATAAGGGGTAGGTGGACTGAAGGGCATTTTGCAAGGTGCATAGTAGATGGTTCCGACTTGCAGCCCTCCAAGAGAAGGGGAGACAGTGTTTAGTCCATTATCATAGTATGCTGAAAGGATAAAGCATTGGCCAACAAGCGGAAGAAGGGTGTAGAGTAGTGCCCAGGTAATTGTTGAGCTCCCTGCCATGTTAGCAGACTAGACTAAATAAGGTGTTGTTTAACATGGGTGGAAGATAGTGAGTAGGCTACAGAGCTTATTTTGTAATCAAAGGTGTGTAGTTTTCCTCAGAGGTGCAGCTGGAGTAATAGACCAGCACAGAGCAGAAACTACAAAGGTACAGGAAGGGTAAGCAGCTGGTAGCTAGTAAAGTTGCTGTGACTTTAAGAGGGCAGGTTACTTTAAAAGAAAGAACAAGGTCCCTCTAGTGGAGGATCTGTATAATTTGCTAATGGGAAAATATTCAAGCAGTGAGGTAAATCCTGGCATCAGTTCCTAGATGATCTCTGGGTTGCTGTACTTAGTGCAAAGGGAAAACTCTGTCGGTGGACAGGAGCAGGTGAGATTTCTCCTGCAGTAGGTGCCAAAATTCAAAAAGTTCCAACCCGTACCTTGCTTGTAGGGGGTGCTTCCAGCTGGTTAGCCTTATGCAGGTTTTCAAACTGCAGATGCAGTTTGCTTGAGAGGAGTAGCCTGAAAGGGCATAGCAATCCCCTGAGAAAAGAAGGGTTCAGGCTTGGAAGGGAGGGGAATCAGTAAAACAAACGGGAGAATGAACAGGATGTGAGGGGTTGAAAATTTAATAAAGGGAGAACAAGCAGGGAGGTCATGTAGCTAGCTGGACGGGACCCTGCAGAGCAGTAGCCTCTACAGGAGTTGTGGAAGCAGCTCCTATTAAGCAGGGTGCACAGAGCTTAGAACACAGGCCAGAGATTTACAACAGCGCTGAAAGCAGGGGCACAGAGCTCTGGACAGATTGCATCACACTAGCTTAAAACAAATCTATCAAACTTAAATCAGCTCTAACAAGTCTCTACATCAGACATTAAATAGCTTAAAGTGAGCAATCCATAAAATTCAAGCAGAGAGATCAGTCTTGGCATCAATTTCTTGGCATCAGTTCCTAGATGATATCTGGGTTGCCACACTTAGTGCAAAGTGAAAACTCTGCTGTCGGACAGGAGCAGGTGAGATTTCTCCTGCGGTAGGTGCCAAAATTCAAAAAGCCACTACATAACATTAGTTATAATACAAAACAGACAAAACAAGATCCATCACAAACAGATGAACCCAGTAAACCAGTTTTCTTTCCTTCCTTCCTTCCTTCCTTCCTTCCTTCCTTCCTTTTGTCCTGGGTAAAACTCCTGTAAGATAAACATATCCTTCCCAGGGATGACCCAGGCCAAAACAGCACATAACATAAAAGCAAACAAGTACACTTTAATACATAAAACATTATATCATAAGAATTATACAAAAAGTATTAATTCTTTAAAAATCACAATGTGAAACAAGCACATGTAAATTTTACTTGTCAAGGCTTAACAATACTTTCCTTAAAAGTTAATGTATCACTAATACCTCTTCAATCCAAAGGAAAACCATTCCACAACTTTGGTCCTGCAAAGTTTAAGCAAGCAATAAGACATGATGAGGTGTGGGTTATGGCTGGACTGCGCTCATCCAGAAAAAACACAAGCCTGGATGCCTACCTGTCTACCCACCTAGAACCATGCCAGTGGATCAGGGCAAAACTCACCGGAGTGCTGCCAGACAAAGCCTGCTTCCCGGACACAGCCTTGAGCCACACCGCTGGTTCAGCTACTAGACCGTAGCACCCAGGTACAGTCTTAGCACAAAGCTGCCAACAAAGTTTTTTGAAACTTTGGCGCCTGACCGCTGATTGATCCAGGCTTCCAGAGCTCCATCTTGGACTGGCTGCACTCTCAGCCCTCACTTGCTGCTCCAAAAGACTGTTTGTCTGCTCTGTTCCAAAGTCCCTTTTTAAACTGAATACAGCTTAAAGTAATTGTAGCTTCGGGGTTAGAGCAGTTTTACTGTAATTTCCTCTCATTAATCAGTATTGTCTAATGTACTGTGTGAATAAGCGCATAGTTTCAAACTGATTTGAAAGAACGTGTACTGCTGTAAGTGATATACAGCTCCCTTAGCCTTACAGTACTAACTATAGAATTTGAAGTTACAGTTTGGGGCTTGTGTACAGACCCCCATGTCAGGGGGAGGGAATGGACAAGGATATGATAGAAGGCATTCTTAGAATGGCAGAGAAAGGAGAGATACTGTTGATGGGAGACCTGAACATGCCAGATGTTAACTGGAGCACATTTGCTGCAGCCACATCCAAGAGCAGGGCCATTTTTGATGCCCTACAGGTGGCAGGCCTCAGACAGCTAGTTTCGGAACCCACTCGTGAGGGAGCAATCTTAGACCTCGTTCTCTCAAACGGGGGCAGTGAGAGGATCTCAGATCTAGAAGTGGGTTGCCATCTGGGGACAAGTGACCATCAAACAGTGTGGTTCACATTAAACTCAGCTACAGAGTCAAGCCATACAAAAGTGAGGGTACTGGACTTTAGGAGGGTGACTTTGGCAAGATGGGAGAGTGCCTCAGAAAAGCACTAGCAAACAGGCTAGAAGGGAGGTGTGGAGCAACAATGGGAATCATCAAAACTGCCATCACAGAGGCAACAAGCCTTGTGTGAAGCAAATAAACAAATCAAAATGAAAGAAAAGGCCACTATGGTTCTCAAAAGAGGTGGCTGTGAAAGTCAGGAAGAAAAAGATAGCATTCTGGAAGTAAAAGGAAACACAGAAGGAGCAGGACAGAGAGTTGTACCAGTTAAGGCAGAAGGAAGCAGGGAGGGAAGTCAGAATAGCAAAGGCCCAAACTGAGGAAAAGATAGCCAACTCAGTTAAGAAGGGAGATAAAACCTTTTATAGGTACATCAGCGAGTGAGAAAGACAAAGGAGGGATAGTGAGGCTGAATAGAATGAAGGGTGGGTGGGCAGAGGGGACAGTGAAAAGCAGGGATACTGAACGAATATTTCTGCTCAGTATTCAAAAAAGAGGAGGGGAAGTGCCTAATCCAATTAACAGAAGCACTCTTGTGATAGGGGGTCGGTCCCAGTCCTTTCACAGAAGAAAGGGTTCTGCAAGAACTCCTAAAACTGAAGGTGGACAAAGCAATGGGTCCTGATGGAATTCACCCAGAATTCTAAAGAATTAAGGAGGAACTAGTGAAACCACTGGCTACTCTTTTTAATAAATCATGGGAGGATGGTGTGTGTACCCGAGGACTGGAGGAAGGCAGATGTGATTCCTCTCACAAAGTGGGACCAAGACAGAGGCAGGAAACTACAGACCTGTCAGTCTGACCTCTGTAGTAGGGAAAGTGATGGAGTCACTCTGAAGGAAAGAATAGTTGAGTACCTAGAGGCCAGTGGGGCACAGGACCCAAGGCAGCATGGTTCACAGCGGAAGGTCATGTCAGACGAATCTAATAGATTTCTTTGACTGGGTGACCAAAGTAGTAGACCAGAGAGGGCTGTGGACATGGCCTACCTAGACTTTAAAGGCATTTGACACAGTCCCACACAAAGATTAATAGTCAAATTAACCAGCCTGGGAGTGGGTCCCAGGGTGGTAGCCTAGAAAACATTGGCTGCACAACAGGACACAGAAGGTAATTGTAAATGGAGTCCACTCTGAAGAAAGAGGGGTTACTAGTGGGGTACACGCAGGAGTTCAGTATTGGGTCCAGTCCTTTTTAATGTCTTCATCAGTGACATTGCAGGGGGACTGGAAGGAAAAGTATGCCTTTTTGCAGATGACACAAAGATCTGCAACAGGGTTGATACACAAGAAGGCGTGGTAAGGATGAAAAGGGACTTGCAAGGTTGGAGGAATGGTCAGAAGTATGGCAGCTAGGATTCAATGCAAAGAAGTGCAAAATAATGCACCTGGGAAACAAGAACCCAGGAGAAGAATACACAATGGGTGGAGGTGAAAATAACAACAAAAGGAAAGGGACCTGGGGTAATCATATCAGATGACCTAAGGTTACAAGCAATGTGAGAAGGCAGTAGGGAGGGCTGGGGGTATACTGGGATGTATAGGGAGAGGCATCAGCAGCAGAAAATAGAAAGTTGTTATCCCTCTGTACAGACAGTTGGTGAGACCCCATCTGGAGTACTGCATCCAGTTCTGGAGATCCCATCTCAGCAAGGACATAGACAGGATAGAGGCAGTCCAGAGGAGGGCAACTAAAATGGTGCGGGGTCTGCAAGAGAAGCCGTATGAGGAGAGACTAAAGGAGCTTAATATGTATACCCTTGAGGAAAGAAGGGAGAGGGGGGACATGATAGAAACTTTTAAGTACCTCAGTGGAATCAACAAAGTCCAAGAGGGTAGCATCTTTCAGAAAAAGAGACCTGCAAGAACAAGGGGACACAATTTAAAGATAGAAGGGGGGGTTCTAGGGGCAATGTGAGGAAGTATTATTTCACAGAGAGGGTAGTGGATGCATGGAACAGCCTTCCTGAGGAGGTTGTGGAGTCTAAAACTGTGGGAGATTTCAAGAATGCATGGGACAGATATAAGGCAATTCTTGTGGGGGGTAGGAAGAAACAGGCTGTTGGTTAACTAGGATCTGCGGCCTATCCTGTAGGTAGGGAAATGGGCAGACTAGATGGGCCAAGCTGTCCTTATCTGCCATCAAAGTCTATGTTACTAAGTTTCTATGTTTTAAGTTAATCTGATGTATAATAAGAGTAGCTCATAAATCCAGACTGATTTTAAAGAAAGCTAACACTCAAAGTGATACACAGCTCATTTAGTGTTAAAGTGCTAAGTGTGAAATTTTAAGTTTACAGTTTAAGTTTAGTTTGCTATAATCCTTTTCTGCTCTCCCTGTGCCTGCCTCCTCCCTGTCTATAGCTATCTATGCCTCTCTCTACCCTCCACCCTCTTTCTTTTGTTCCTCTGAAACCCTTCCCTGGCCAACCTATACTTAATCTCCCTACCTCTCTCTCCCCCCGGACCCTCTACTCTCAGAGCCTGCCAGGGCTGCTGGACTGCTGCAGCTCTGCCCGAGCTAGTGGAATTGGGATACCGATTTACCACTGGAGGCCTTCTCTGGGATGAGAGCAGCCTGATTTCCAGGTCAGACTGCGCTCATTCACAAAAACTGGAAGAACGGAAGCCTGCCTGCCTACCCACCTAGAACCACACCGGTGGATCAGGGCAAGACTCGCTGGAGTGCCACCAGACAAAGCCTGCTTCCCGGACAGAACCTTGAGCCACACTGCTGGTTAGGCTACTAGACCGTTGATCCCACTGGCGCTTCGCAGCAGCTCCCCACCCTCCCCCCACCTCGCCCACCCTGGGTGGACCTTTTCTTATACAGACAGTTTTATGTTCAGATGACTAAGTGCCCAGTTTCCCATTGGTCCCTTATCATCCACGACCATTAGGGGGCTCCTAATGCTCTCCAGCTAATGTCGACCCGATCGCATCTACCTTGTGCTCCACTGTCTTGAACCACAACTAAGGCTATGTGCTCTTGAGCTACCACTTTCAAAAATCTTTTCTATGCTACTGTATCGGTCTAATCCACGAACTGTTCTACTGTCCTGAGGTGCACTCACTCTGAACTAGAGGGACATGGTCATCATGGCTAGCCTAACACACTCTGTCCTCATATACTTAGTGTCTCTGCTGCTCTACCTAGCCTCAGACAGACCCGATAATGAATACTTGGGTCAACATGCCTTCACACCATCTATAGATGATTACCAATTCTCTAATCTCCTTTGAATCAAGGATACACTGATGGACCTAACTGCACTTTTAATAAAAAATGTCTTAATCTACCTAACTGCTTATAATACTAAAAAATGCCTCTGAAATCACTTTTTCCTCACCCCTTTTTCCCACCGGAAGCTCTGGTACCTGCTGCTCCTGGCCATCCTCCTATCTGGTGACATAGAATTAAACCCATAATCTCTCACATGTGAATATACTACTAAGCAGCACCAAAGGTCTCCTCATCGCCCACCGCAATATAAGAAGCCTCGAGCACAACCTGGCTGAACTGGAGGCTTGGACATCACTGTACAAACCTGACTTATTGTGCCTATCTGAAACATGGCTAAAATCCACCGTACCTGACTCGCGATGCTCTGTCCCCTCATACAATCTCCTCAGGAAGGACAGACAATACTCCAAAAGAGGGTATATGCCTACAACCCTCCAAACAGTGGCTACCCTGGCTTGGACAAGCTACTAAATCAGATATCAGTACTCTGGGCCAAAAACGAAAAGATCATCATAGGCGATATAAACATAAACTGGCTAGGAAACAGCCAGGCCACTTCGCTATCAAAAATTCAAGGTCATAACCTGCACCAGCCAACCAGGACTGCCTCTTGCTCTAATACAAGCACACTTATAGACTGGGTACTAACAAACAGAACCAAGCATATCCACACTGCAGGCACTCTTGCGCATGTTATTGCTGACCATTTCTCATCTACTGCATTTGGGGGTTCCCCGAGCACCCCCACCCCGGCAAAACCACATTTCGTCACTTTCCAAAACTACAGCAACCTGGATCCCCTAAAATTCCTAGACAATGTGGCCAATATTAACTGGTATGGTCTTGTGATGTGCAGACTACCCTTGACATTTTCATCTCTGAATTGCTCGCCATACAAGATCACCCCCCCCTTATAACCCACCAGATAAAGGGGAAACATACAAGATGGCTAAAAAAGGACCTACTTGCCAAAATAAAAGGGAGAGACAGGAGCTGGAGCCATTTCAAGACCCCTGGTCAGCAAGAAGACTACAACACCTACAGGAGACTAAGGAACATTTGCAAAAAGGAAATAAGGACCTCAAAGAGCTCCTACTGCAAAACCTTGCTGAATAATGCTTCAGGAGACCCCAAAAAGTTCTGATCATAGATACATAGATACATAGACAGTGTTGGCAGATAAGGGCCTATGGCCCACCCAGTCTGCCCATTTGAGCTTGTAAGTTCAGTTTGTTTTCCTAGAAGTCTGTTGCCCCTTACCCCTGACCTCCAGAATTCCTTTATGTCTATCCCATGCATTCTTAAATCCCGTGATTGTTTCAGCCCCCACCACTTCCTCTGGCAGGGTGTTCCACTTGTCCACTACCCGTTCTGTGAAGAAATTCTTCTTCATGTTTCCTCCGAATCGTCCTCCCTCCAACTTCATCCCATGCCCTCTAGTCCTGGAACATCTTTTTCGCTTAAAAATAGTGTTTTCCTGCACCCTGTTCCTCCCTGTAAGATACTTGTATGTCTCTATCATATCCCCTCTCTCCCTCCTCTCCTCCAGGGAGTACATGTTCAGTTCCTTCAACCTGTCTTCATAGGACTTGTGATGCAATCCATGCACCATCTTTGTTGCCCTCCTCTGAACCTTCTCTACCCTGTCTGTCCTACGTAGGTATGGTCTCCAGAACTGTACACTGTACTCCAGGTGGGCCTCACTAGTGTCTTGTATAGCGGAATTATGACCTCCCTTTTCCTGCTGGTGATGCCCTGCCTATACATCC
The DNA here is from genome assembly GCA_016271365.2 of Neoceratodus forsteri. NCBI lineage: Eukaryota > Metazoa > Chordata > Ceratodontiformes > Ceratodontidae > Neoceratodus > Neoceratodus forsteri. The sequence goes on from CM028137.1 coordinate 804,668,748, forward strand.
CAGCATCCTATTTGCTTTACCTGCTGCCTTGTCACACTGTTTCCCCTACCTTGAGGTCATCAGAGATGATAACCCCAAGATCCCTTTCCTGCTTGGTGCATGCTGTATCCTCACCCCCAACTGATATATTGTAGGGTTTTGTGCCCCATATGCATTATCTTGCACTTCTTTGCATTGAATTTCAACTGCCAAACCCCTGACCATTCTTCAAGTTTCTGCAGGTCGCTTCTCAGTCTGTCTACACCCTCTGGTGTGTCTACTCTGTTACAGAGCTTTGTGTCATCAGTGAACAGTGAAATTCTGCCTTCTAGGTCCTGCGCAATGTCACTGATGAAGATGTTGAATAGGACCGGTCCCAGCACTGATCCCTGTGGTACCCCACTGGTCACTCTTCCCTCTGTGGAGTGACAGCCATTTACCACCACCCTCTGTGTCCTGCCACCCAGCCAGTTACCACCCACCACACTACTGTCCTGCCCACACCATATTCCCAGTTTGTGTAATAGTCTTCTATGTGGCACAGTGTCAAGGCCTTGCTGAAGTCCAGATAGCCATGTCCACTGCCCTCCCTGATCCACCTCCCCTAGTCACCCAGTCAAAAATTCAACGAGGTTGGTCTGACATGACCTCCCCTGGTGAAACCATGCTGCCTTGGGTCCCTATAGTCCATTGACAACCAGATGTTCCACCAATCTCTCTTCAGTAGTGCTTCCATGATCTTCCCGACTACTGAGGTGAGGCTGACTGGTCTGTAGTTCCCTGCTTCCTCTTTGTTCCCACTTTTGTATAAGGACTACATCTGCTGTCCTCCAGTCTTTGGGTACCTCCCTGTTTCAGTGATCGGCTAAACAGATAGCCAGAGGTTCAGCCACCACCTCTTAGTTCTTTAAGGACCTGGGTGCACCCATCTGGCCCCATTGCTTTATCAACTCTTATTACTTCCAATTCCTTCTGGGACCCTTTCTCGTGTAAAGGGACTTGTGTCCATTTCTGCACCATTCTCACCCTTGTACTCCCTTCAGACCCATTACCCTCCTCTTCCTCAGTGAAGACTGAGCAGAAATACCTGTTCAATATTTCAGCTTTACTGTTGTCATCCTCCACGCGCCCCCATCCTCCCCCTTCAGTCTCACTATCCCTCCCTTTGTCTTTCTTTTTTCACTTATGTACCTGTAAAAGATTTTGTCCCCTCTACCCACTGATTTTGCAATGTGCTCTTCTGTCTGAGCTTTGGCTTCCTTACTGACCTGCCTGCCTCCCTTTGCTTCTCCTGGTACTTCTCCCTATCCCATTCTGCCTGTGTCTTTTGTATTGCCTGAATGCAATCTTTTGGCTTTCACTTTCTTTGCTACCTCTTTGAAACCATAATGGTCTCCTCTTCCTTTCCTCTTGCTAACCTGCTAATGCATAATTCTGTTGTTCTTGTTATCCCCATTTTAAATACTGCCCACTGTTCCTCAACCCCTGATTCCTGTCCCATTCCCCTTAATGCCTCTTTCAAGTATCTCCCCATTTTCCCAAAGTCTGCCCCCCTAAAATCCAGGATATGTGTTTTTGTGTGGTTTGGTTCTGCTCTTTCTGTGATTTCAAACCACAATGACTGGTGGTCACTGTTTCCCAGGTGCTCCCCCACTATTATCCCATCACACTGTCCCTGTTTGTGAGCACAAGGTCCAGTATTGCCTTCTGCCGAGTTGGTTCCATGACCAGTTGCTTGAGGAAGGCACCCTGAAGGGAGTCCAGGATAAATCTGCTCCTAGTTGATGCTGCTGCTGGGATGCTCCAGTCCACATCTGGAATATTGAAGTCTCCAACTAGTACTACCTCACCCTTGTCTGCCATCCTTTGGATGGCTAGCATCAGCTCCCTATCTGTTTCTTCCTCCTGGGCTGGTGGTCTATAGACCACACCTGTGCGGATGGCTGTCCCCATTTTCCTTTCCAGTTTAACCCACAGTATCTCTCCCCCATTTTGTTCCTCCTGGATCTCTGTGGCCCTTATGTCATTTTTCACATACAGTGCCACTCCTCCTCCCTTCCTGCCTGCTCTGTCTCTTCTGAATATGTTGTAGCCAGGTATGGCCATCTCCCAGTCGTGGTTATCATTACACCAGGTTTCAGTGATGCCACAATGTCCAGGTCTGACTGCACCATGACAGCCTCCAGATCTTCCATCTTGTTGCTAAGGCTCCTGGCATTTGCACACATGGCTTTCCATGATTTGACCTCCCTAGACTGTTTCACTGTTCTACCCCAGCCCCTTCCTTGGTTGTCATTTATCCCTAGTTCTCCTTGCTGTCTGCCCTTCTGCTGAATTTTGCCCCTTTTCTGCTTATCCACCTCTTGGGCACTAATCTCCATCTTTTTCAATCATACAATAAAACATTCCTGGGATCCTCTCACTCTTCCACTCTAAATGACATGGTATTGAATAGTACCCATTGCAACAACCCCCAGACAATTGCAAGCTTCTTCAACAAACAATTCACAGACCTAACCAGGTACATGTTCTCCGTCCCTGCCCACATACTGCAGGTCTCTCGGTTTGTTCCTGTAAGGACTCTGCGACTCCTTTCACTTCAAGGCTGTTACTAGAAAGGAGGAAACAAAACTTCTTAGATCGATCTCGGATAGCACCGCCACAGGCTCTGACAGCCTCGAACCCAAACTACTAAAACTAGCTGCTCCACTCATTGTTGCTCCACTGGCCAGGATTTTTACCCTCTCCCTATGCCATAGTATCATCCCTGACATCTGGAAGATACCAAGAATCACACCTGTGTTTAAGAAAGGTGACCAAAACGACTCATCCAATTATAGGCCCATAGACATCCTGTCAGTGCTGAGCAAAATTCTTGAAAAACTAGTAGCCACACAAACCATCGAATTCCTTCTTTGAAACTCTCTCTCTCTTATCTAAAGGGCATAGTACGACCACTGCCTTACTGACACCATCTCTGCTATGGACACAGGTCTACTAACTGGGGCTGTCTTCATAGATATGACAAAGGCTATTGACCTGGTGGACCACTCCTTTCTCCTCCACACCTTAAAAACCATGGGATTTGCATTGAATGTAGTCAGCTGATTCTGTAATTACCTATCTAACAGAATCCAAGTTGTGAAGTTCAACTCTACTTACTCGGATCAAGCTACTGTGAATATTGGAGTACCCCAAGGCTCTATTCTGGGGCCGTTACTATTCTTGATATTTATTAATAATATCAGCTCCAGCATCTCCTCCACTTCAGTCCAGTTCTATGCCGTTGACATAGTCTTGTACACCAGTGCTAAGGATGTAAGTGACATCAATCTACAGCTATCCACAGATTTCTAGCATACACAAACCTGGCTATCGCTCAAGAAACTTGTTCTAAATAAGGCAAAAACCCAATCTATACTATTTGGATCCCTTGCTAGGCTCAAAACTAGCCAACATCTCCTGCTTTAATGGCTCACCCACTGGTGTTGTGACCTCGTTTAAATACCTAGGGGTAACCTTGGACCAATCCCTAAATTTTGACCAACACATACAGATAACTTGCAAATCTGTAAACTCCAAACTTGGCATTGCGTACCGGACCAGCTATTCCCTAACACCATCAGCTAGACTTGCCATTGCCCAGGGTATTTTCCTGCCTACCCTGACCTATGGGTTTGTTACATACGCTGCCTCTTCAAAATTGCACCTCCATAGGTAACCTACAACAATATATGTAGATACGCCTCATCGTCTCATAGGCTGAAACACCATTGCCTCCTTTACTCAGAGTTAAACTGGCTATCTCCCAGTGCCATCAAATTTTACTCCCTCTGTTCCACAGTTGACAGCATTATGAGAACTCAGATCCCCCCCCCGACACTGGCTGAGATGCTCACCCCTCAGTCCTCCAACTATGTCCTGCACTCATCTGACAAATCTCTCCTTATTGTGCCAAAATGCAAATCGACCAAGGGTGCCAGTGCTTTTGCCCTCCATGCCCCCCTGCAGTGGAACTTCCTCCCTCTCGATGTCCACCTAGCACCCTCGCACTATGCCTTTAAAACAGCGCTCCGCCGACATCTTATCTTATCCTGTTAGTGTTCATGTTTCAAGACCCCTTAGCATATGGCTTGCCTCCTGTTGCTCTAACCCTGCCTACTCTCGACTGCCTTCCCCTTGCACTTCTATGTTACCTGTCCCTTGTCACTCTAACATGTTCTCCTTGGCTGTTTCCCCCCATGGGGTTTACTTGCTACTTGTCTCTGTCTCCATGACCAGCTTTCTGACCATCCCCATATGGATTTTTCTGTCTGACTGAACTACCTCCCATTGCTTTCTGCTAGATCTACAGGATCTCCTCACAATATATGATTGTTGCTATTTTATCCTACCTGTTTCCTAGCTCTGCACCTATACTGGTGACTAAAATTACAGTATTGTTCTGTACCCTGCACTAAACTCTATACTTTACTCATATTATTTACACATGATGTATATACCCTATTTTGTATATTACTTTGTTCATGTTTGTTTTAATCTTATGCATAATACCCTGTGATGTAAAATACCCTATTTTGTATATTACTTTGTTCATGTTGTTCTAATCTCATGTATAATTCCCTGTTAGAATATTACTTCTTTTCACCTTCTGTATGTTTTCTGTAATTGCTCTGTAACATCCCGCGTTGTGTCTGAAAATAGTCATCTCTATGGCTAGTGCACCTACCCGGTAAACAAAAACTAAATAAAAAAAATAAAAGAGCACACCCCAGGTGCGTTGAGGCATGAGCTGCTTGTGCTGAGTGCCTTTAGCACCTGGGAAGTGCTCTTATCAGGCCATAACCCACACCTCAGAGTGTCTTATTACGCTTATAAAATGGGCCCCCAAATAATTATTAAAAAAAAAAAGTCAAAAATATAAAAAGGAGGTTTGAATACCTGAAATAGTGAAAAATAGTCCCCCATGGTAAAGTAATTTCTCAAGTGTTTATCAGCTGTACAAATCTCCCTATATATTCCTGGGCTTATTTTCCCACACTGTTGCTTTTAGTACCCTCACATCACAGCAATGCTCCATCAGCACAGGTATTAGTGTACCACCGCCCGGTACCGCTATCCCACTAAACTACAGTATTCCACAAAGATGACTGGGATGTCCGAACTGCTGTCTGACATGAACACACACACACACACACACACTGACAGCATCTCTCTTTCTGTAATTCCTTAAAACATTTCATTTTAACTTAAGCCTGATGTGTTCATACCTCTCACCCGCCTGTCTCATAAATCAGAGACAAGGCTTAAAAAAATTAGGGACAAAAGACCACAGTCAGGGACACATCTTCAAAATTGGTGCTATCCACTCAGGAAGCTGGTAAAATAAGGGGCTTAGTGTAAAATGCATTTTCTAAGGAAGAACAAGTCTGCAACTTTAATGTTTAACATTATTTTGTGTTACAACCCCTACTGTTTGGTCATGGAAACACAATTTTTAGGAGGGACAGAATAACATTTTGAGGCAAAATCAGGGACAGTTGAAAGGCATGCATGTGTTGTTTACTGTGTTTGGTTTGCTACAAATCCCCACTGTGCCCATTTGCCTCAGATCGATAGTCAGGTTTGAGGGAGAGCGAGTGTGTCTCACTGCAGCCGCTGTACTTAGTGCCTTTTGCAAGGCGCTTCCTAGATTGTGCATGTAACAGCTGGCTGGTCTGTAACAGAGGATGTTTTTTTACAGTTTGGATAAAAGTACTGGTGGAGGAGCGGGTCCGATTTTCTTTATTTGAAGGCAGTTGGGTCTGTAGCCACGGCACTTGGTTTGCTGATTTTATTGCAGGAGGCTTCAACCACAGCCTGGAACCACAGCAAGCAACACAGGTCGGGCTTCAGTTTAAAAGAAAACTTTTAGGGAATGCCAAAAAGACATTTTGTCAATCGGTGGGAAGGGGTGTTCCTCCCTTCGGACAGCACTTCCGAGATCGCGGTCATCTTTGTGAAATAGCTGAGAGGAGTAGCTGGTACCCGGGGATTGTACACTGATTTCTGTGGTGGTGAGGCATTGTGTGGCATAGTAAGTGCTGGTTGCGGAGTTATGCTGTGATAAGGACACAGCTCAAATGACCTACCAGCTAATCACATTCTTCAAAATTTTGTGACCATTTTATAAGGCCTTTTGACCCATCGTCTATGATCTATAACCCATGGCCTATAAAGTGCTAAATAAAAACAGATCGTAGTTCAGTGGATCAGGGCACACTCATTGTATAAAACCAACAATTAGGGCTAGAACATGGCAGGCATTTGTAACACACCTACTCAAATGGAGTCTGACTCAGGAATGGACATCCTAGTTTCCCAAGATATTTGAGAAGTCAGTTATATTTATCTACAGCTCTATGGTATATTTTTTGCATAACATTTCCCTAGAAATAAAAAGTTGCCACTACCATGCCCCCAAACCAGGAATATGGGATGGCTGGCATCAGCAGCATGGGGGGATCAGCCCCACAAAAGCCCAGGGGACCATACAGTGAGTACATGCAACCGTTACTGCTAAGTCTTCCCCCAGCATAACATTGCCACTCTCGACACCCCTCCATGGCATGGATAATGTCACACACACACTAGTCTGTGAGCTGGGGATTTATTTAGGAAACAATAATAAATCTAAGGGGACTGGTGTCACTGTAATTGGTGTTGGACTGAAATATACTGAGTCTGACCCTTACAGACAGCACTGCTGCAAGGCAGATGTCTCTACAGGCTGAGGTCATGGACTGCTGAATGGATAACAATCCATCCCTTCTTTTGCATTAAACCTGCAAGTGCTGAAGTATATGAATCAGTCAATTGCTGTGTTCCAGGATAAAATCTGTTTGTCAGCTCTGTTTATTACTATAAACATGGTTAGGATCAAGCACTGAATTCCCTTAGACACTTCCAATCTTGAGTCACAGCACACCCTCTCCTCTTGAGGTTAACACCCCTCTTCAGTACCCACATTCTACATAAAACATACTGTTCCATGCATCCCCCCACACAACAAACAACCAGACACTGGTCGTCACAAAACAGAGGGGAATGTATTCCCTCCACTCAAAGGTTCCCTGATTGCTTCCTCTATCTGTGTTTTAGCAACTGGGGATATCCAGCGAGGACAGCGACTGAATATGGGCTACCGTCAAAATGCAGCTCATTCTTAGTGCTATCCCCATGGGCTACCCTGCAAGAGTAGCAACCCTACTCAAAAGCAAGCGTAGGGAAGGACGACTGGAAGGGGGGACAGGGAAGGGGTTTTAGGGGACTGGTGTGCCTGCTGCTGCTGAGCTAGCCATGTGGTGTGGTGATGTGGGTGGATAGCTCTGGCTCAGCAGGTACTGGGTTCAGGGCTGGGACAGGGAGGGTAGAAATTTTGCCACTGTCTATGGCTGCGGGACTTTTTTTTCATCCGGACTGTGCCCCTCCCAACCTGCACTCCCCTGGGTTGAAAATCTAAAATCAGGGGGCAGGCACCCTCCCCAAAATACGCTTTTCTGATGTCAGGTCACCGCAAGTGTATATTGCTGGATTGCTTTGGCAATATACACTGCCGTGAATAGCAATCACTGTTTTGGCGATCGCTATTATGACATGGAACCACAACTGGGTAGTGGCTTAACAGGTATGCCAGGTGCTAGCCAGGAATAGGAGGGGATTGTGAAGGGGGTGCTTTTTCATTTTACTTGACTCTGGGGGGAGCATCACTGGGGAACATGGAAGGGCGATTTATTTTTTCAAATCTCAGGACCAAGGTGGAGGTGGGATTGAAAATATTGGGGGGACAACGGTGAGTTAACGTACTGATGCCAATGAACAAAAACCTTAAGTAGACAACATTTTATTGGTTGAACTTGAACTCTGCCCTTACCCCAAAAAGGGTCTAGTTCTGCCAGTGGAGGAAAGCATTTGTTCTGCAGGATGCTTAACCCTCCTCCTGCTAGGCCCACCACAGTGCTCCACACTCAGGGAAGGAACCCAAGTAATCTTAAAGGCAAACAGAATCCCAGACACTATATTATGTGATTGGTAAAGTGCAATATTTTAATAAGCTGAATATAGTAGGTCTTGGGATTAGAGATAATATATTGTACATGGGAAACCAAGTACAGTATGTAACTGAGTGATTGTAAATGAAGCAAGCTGTACTCAGACCTCCTGTTTTTGCAACAGACTTAGCTGTCCTTGTGACCCCGTAGAGCTCTTTCATTCCACTTAGAAACTTCACCCTGTTCCCCCTCTGCTTGACTAGCTTTATATTTTTAAGCTCCCTTTTTTTAGCCCTCACACCATTGTACTGGACCCTAACATGGCAAAGGTCCATTTCTGCTGCCCCCCGCACACCCAAGTGTTATATAAGAATAGCTTGCAGCACCAGCAAAGGTTTAGGATTCTTGAAACTGAACCTCTGTTTGGCCGAAGGTAAATTCTTCCATGTGGGGGTCCCAAAGGCTTGATTGACTTACTCACAACCTAAAAGTTTTGTGCAGGCCTGATGAGATTTCATAAAATTGTGATGTACCCTGTAGTCATTCTGCTAACTGGCTCCTCTTGATGAGGGGAAAGGGGAAGATTTCCAAACATTGCGTGATCTTGAGGTCTGGTTATGGACCAATAGAAATGCAGAGGCACCCAGGAGGATTCTATATTTCTATATCTACAGTCTTTCTTTTATCTAAATCTTCAGACATCTATATTTCCTTGCGGTAGTACCGTACAAATAAAGTATGCAGTTTTATCAGCCAACTCCTGTTTGTCAGGTTCACCATTTGCCTTTGCAGGATACAAAGACGCCTTATAGAATGCTGCGATAAACACAATAGTATATCAGCTGGAGATTCATTTAGAAAATCAACAGAAGTGTCACAGGACTGAAGTCACCATCCTTGGTGTGGGAGTTAAATGTATATGAGCCAGACCCTTACAGACAGCACTGGCGCAGTTCAGATGCATCTACAGGCTCAGGTCATGGACTGCTAGATGGATAACTATCCATCTTCTTTGTTTTTGTATTGAACCTGCCAGTGTTGAAGCACGTTAATCCAGTCATTTAAAATCTAAGAAGTGCAATACATCTAGGTCGGTGAAAGCCTAATGCTTTTCACTCGGCTCTAAAAAGATGTAAATTGAAATCTCAAGTGTGATAGTCATGGATGTATCAGAGTGGCAGCTGAGGCAGGCTTATTTTCAAGCAATTTGTGTCAGCATGATAGTGTCTGTCACTTTTCCCCTTATCAACTTGTTGACTGAATAGGCAATGACAGCAGTCAAGGGACAGACAGGGGCTCCAAGTAAAGCAGCGTCTTTATTTTTGCTTACTTGTATAAGTGGATGTATAAATCCCTTTATTTGGCACAAACTACAGATGCTGAAGAATTATAAAACTAAAAAATACGGCTTATAACAGAGGTCCCCTACTGTTAACTATTTTCCTGTGAGGTCACTTGCACAGTGCCTAACTTGTGCTAGTGGAGAGCAACCATGTTCCCTGGTAGCTCTGACCCAGAGGCATGGATCAGGTTGGGCTGTCTCAGCAGGGGACATACATACAGCTGGGAATTTGCTGAGGCTGCTGCATGAGTGGGGAGAAACCTTTATGCTCCCAGCCCCTCCCTACACAGGTGCATAGGGCTTTGCGGCACTTTTGTGGTTCAGGCATAATGTTTTACAAATAACATTTCCCTACCTTTTGTGCTAAAGATGTCAGATCTGGTAAGCATTTGTTTAGCCTCCACGTGCAAATATTGTTCCCTTTGGTGGTGTTTGTTTGTGCTTATAGTTTATTTACCCAGGAGAGGCCAGCTTAGAAGCAACAACTTGATTTTAGTGTGGCCCTTACAAACATATGAATAAATGAAAATAGCCAACAGAAAAATGCTTTACAGTTTACCTGGTCTGTTCAAGTTTTCTGACCCCTCGCCCCTGCCACCATATCTACTGAGGGATCCCCCACCCCCTCTCTGCTATCCACTAATCCATGTTTTTTCTCTAGTTTACAGCTGGGTGTGCTAAAGCAAAGGAAAGTTTAGAAAGACAAAGGGAGGGATAGTGAGGCTGAATAGAATGAACGGTAGGTGGGCAGAGGGGACAGTGAAAAAGCAGGGATACTGAACGAATATTTCTGCTCAGTATTCACAAAAGAGGAGGGGGAAGTGCCTAATCCAATTAACAGAAGCACTCTTAATAGGAGGGTCGATCCCAGTCCTTTCACAGAAGAAATGGTTCTGCAAGAACTCCTAAAACTGAAGGTGGACAAAGCAATGGGTCCTGATGGAATTCACCCCAGAATTCTAAAAGAATTAAGGGAGGAACTAGTGAAACCACTGGCTACTCTTTTTAATAAATCATGGGAGGATGGTGTGGTACCTGAGGACTGGAGGAAGGCAGATGTGATTCCCCTTCACAAAAGTAGGACCAAGACAGAGGCAGGAAACTACAGACCTGTCAGTCTGATCTCTGTAGTAGGGAAAGTGATGGAGTCACTTCTGAAGGAAAGAATAGTTGAGTACCTAGAGGCCAGTGGAGCACAGGACCCAAGGCAGCATGGGTTCACAGCGGGAAGGTCATGTCAGACGAATCTAATAGATTTCTTTGACTGGGTGACCAAAATAGTAGACCAGGGAGGGGCTGTGGACGTGGCCTACCTAGACTTTAGCAAGGCATTTGACACAGTTCCACACAAAAGATTAATAGTCAAATTAACCAGCCTGGGAGGGCCCCAGGGTGGTAGCCTAGATAAAACATTGGCTGCACAACAGGACACAGAAGGTAATTGTAAATGGAGTCCACTCTGAAGAAAGAGGGGTTACTAGTGGGGTACGCAGTGTTCAGTATTGGGTCCAGTCCTTTTAATGTCTTCATCAGTGACATTGTAGAGGACTGAAGGAAAAGTATGCCTTTGCAGATGACACAAAGATCTGCAACAGGGTTGATACACAAGGTGGCGTGGAAAGGATGAAAAGGACTTGGCAAGGTTGAAGGATGGTCAGAAGTATGGCAGCTAGGATTCAATGCAAAGAAGTGCAAATAATGCACCTGGGAAACAAGAACCCAGGGAAGAATACACAATGGGTGGGGAGGTAGTAACAACAACAAAAAGGAAAGGGACCTGGGGTAATCATATCAGATGACCTTAAGGTTAGCAAGCAATGTGAAAAGGCAGTAGGGAGGGCTGGGGTATACTGGGATGTATAGGGAGAGGCATCAGCAGCAGAAAACAGGAAGTTGTCATCCCTCTGTACAGACAGTTGGTGAGACCCCATCTGGAATACTGTGTCCAGTTCTGGAGACCCCATCTCTGCAAGGACATAGACAGGATAGAGGTAGTCCAGAGGAGGGCAACTAAAACGGTGCAGGGTCTGCAAGAGAAGCCGTATGAGGAGAGACTGAAGGAGCTTAATATGTATACCCTTGAGGAAAGAACGGAGAGGGGGGACATGATAGAAACTTTTAAGTACCTCAGTGGAATCAACAAAGTCCAAGAGGGTAGCATCTTTCAGAAAAAGAGACTTGCAAGAACAAGGGGACAATTTAAAGATAGAAGGAGGGGCGGTTCAGGGGCAATGTGAGGAAGTATTATTTCACAGAGAGGGTAGTGGATGCGTGGAACAGCCTTCCTGAGGAGGTTGTGGGGTCTAAAACTGTGGGAGAATTCAAGAATGCATGGGACAGACATAAGGCAATTCTTGTGGGGGGTAGGAAGAAATAGGCTGTTGGTTAACTAGGATCTGTGGCCTATCCTGTAGGTAGGGAAATGGGCAGACTAGATGGGCCAAGCGGTCCTTATCTGTCATCAAAGTCTATGTTTCTAGGTTTCTATGTAAAGTTAAGTGACATGCTCAGCTTAAGGTCACAAAGTGAATATGTTAATTAAATTACTGTTACAGACCTCCAAATGGTCCACATTCTCATTATTTTCCTGATTAGTGTCTAGAGTTATACATCTATTATACAACTCAGGTGCATTTTTTATTTATCAGCAAGCATGCAGTGCAGTTCAGCAGTGGTACAGACACAGTGGAGTCAAGCTTGGATACAATGCTCTACCTTTCATTGCAAGTCTACTTAATTATTCATGAGCCTACAGAAGATCCTGATTGGCTACTGAATCAGTCATTAACATCTTAGAAATGACCAATCCAGCTGCCAAGTGATGCTGTGCAGCAGGCACACTCGCACCACACTGCTTAAAATGTTATTTAAGTGGCACAGAGGGCTGAGGCACCAAGCCTCACCTGCCACCATGCCTGAGACTCGAGGTCGGGAGTGACCTCAGGTCATCAGGGGCTGACCGGGGAGAGGAGGATTGAGCACCTGATGGACAGCTCTCCTCCTCCGGGAGGCGGGTTGGGTAGGGCCCACTGCTTGCCTGCTTCCTGGTGGAAGCCGGAGGAAAGGCAGCTCAGGCCGGCAGATCGGGGAGGTGGGGCAAATGTTTGTTGGCACTAGTCACGGGAGTGTGTGGCAGACGCCTGGACATCATTGCATGCCACACCTCCCAGGGGACCAGAACATGGGGAAATTGCCAACAGCTGGATAACAGTGGATACCCACAGGCCCCACTTCCTGACTAGCTGGTCTTGCCAGCCCAAACTGGATCCATTCCTTGGTGGGGGCCTGGACTCCCCTGCTGCCGATCCCACCGCAAGTCCTGGGGGAAGATGGCTGGTGGTAAGTCCTGGTGGACGTCCAAGGGATAGGACTGGTGTGCTCGCCTGAAGGAAGGCTGAGCAGAGGGTGGAAAAACAGAAAAAGAAACAAAAAAAATAAATAAATATAAAAGAGAAAAAAGAAAATTGTTACTGTGATTAGACTTACAATCACAATACCAACCTCAAAGCCAATCATTTCCTTGAATTAATGATTAGCTGGAGGGAGGTGGTTTAAGGCTCCACCTCAGGCCATATATCCATCTATTCCCCCAACTGGTTGTTAATTCTTTGGACATGACCAGCTTCTCGGTCATTATTGCTGAAGTATTTCTGCAGAGTGCTGCAGTATGCTGCTGGGAACAGTATGACTCAAAGGCAATTAACCACTTTTGTCATGCAGTATCTTGTGATATGTCATTTACTGCAAGGTATTGCATTGCATCCTGGCTTGACTCTGCTGTATGCAAGCAATAAGACCCTTGAGGTGCTGGTTGCAAGTGGCTAATCATGTGCCAGATGCGTAGTAAGGCACAAGGCAACAGATCCAGTGCTTTCAGCCCCCGGACGTTTGGTTATCCACTACCACCAACACCCTGGCGTGTCTTATTGTGCTTACTAAATCTATATTATGGGAGAATTATAAAAAGTTTAAAATATTAAAAAAAGGCAATTTGACAAAATATGATGCTGATAAAGTAATCCATTTTTTATTACAATTAATTGATTACAATTAAATGAATACAATTATTGGTAATAATTCCCCCTCCCCGAGTTGGTCCCCTGAGTAGCTGTTTCTTATGGCATTGGCCCTCCAATAGGTAAGTAAGGGCTTGGGGGAGTGCAGAATGATGGGTGTTGAGTGGGAGGGTCAGGTGGGGGGCAGTTATGGCTGCAAAAAACATCTATTGATGGTCTTTTTTTTACAGGGTTTAAAAAAACAAAACAAAAATGGACCAAGGATTCCTCACTGGGACACTGGGGGACTGGGCACCCCAGTGTCACTGTTATATTTCTGGGGGAGGGAGGAGGGAGGAAGGGTCAGGTGGGAAGGAGGAAAAATACATATGTAAAAAGAAATAACCGTACATGCATGGTAGTGGGGGCGTGTGTGGGTTGAAATGCTGCAGTAATTGCAAATACAGAAGAAAATAGATCTAATGAATGTATTTAAAGTAAATGCAGCACTGTTCCATAAAGCAATAACACCATCCTGCATAGAGGAGAAAATCTCCTTGAATTTGTTACCTGTCAATGTATCTTCTATGGCTCTAATATGCTTTACAAATAAACTGTTTATGCCACCATTACCTGCATTTAAAATCTCTTTCTCCAACAAAGCAGATTTTAAAGAGCTACTGATGCCTCAAAGAAAACTTTGAAAAACATAATAATTAGATACAATTCAGCCTGCATTCCATATATATTCTATAGTTCTCTTCCTCATTATATATTACTGAGAAAAATGGCATGAATACATGATCTTTATCCTTTAGAATTCACTCACAGTTCATCTGCCTCTATAGCTTACTCTCTACTTCAAGTCATAATCCTCTGTTGTGTTATCACAATCTGTTAGCATGAGAGTAACTGTGATGTCACAAGCAGTGCATTATGACCTCAGGTAGGGAGAAAGCAACAGGAATAGCTGAACTCTTCAGGAACAAAGAATTTGTTTTAATGTAAATGACCTCAAAAGTAAATATTATGGAGGAGAAATACAGAACTAACATGACATACAAGCTGAACTGTGACTAAATGTTATGTTTTAATGGATGGATGGTTTTCTTTTTTCAGGGTTTAAAAAAACACACAAAAGAGACTGAGGATTCTTCACTGGGACACAGGAGGATTGGGCATCCCCAGTGTCAATGTTACGTTTCTGGGGGGGGTGCTGAGACAGAGGGTCGGGTTGGCTGGAGGGAAAAAATATATACTTTGAAAAAAGAAATAACTATGTATGAGCAGTAGTGGGGGGTCACTAAAGCAAACAAACGACAGTATTTCTCATCATGACACTAGGGCATCCCCAGTGTCACTATTATGTTTTTTTTTTTTGGGGGGTGCTGAGAGGGAGGGTCAGGTTGATGGGAAAAAAACCCTGACTGACAAGTGAAAGGAGCTTCTTGAGTGCTTTAACACAGTCTCTGACACAAAGAGAGAAAGAGACAGAGAAAGGGACATGGCAAACCTTGTCCATCCCACAGACAGAAACAATAGAGTGTACTGTGGGACTGCTGCAATGAATACAGACAGCATATTTATTCACGTCTGGCAGAGGAGACTGCAGTTGAACTCCAACATGTTTGGTCGGAAAGAATGCAGAGTCCTTTTCTGATAGCAAAAGGTCTGGTGGGCTCTGCCCACTGCAGCCCTAAAAAAGGAAAAACACAGTATGAAAACTGACTTTGGTGTTAAAGACTTGTATGTGCTGTTTGACATTGAGTGAGCAAGTAGGCAGAGTGAGGATGGACTCAGTCAGTTTATTAATCAGACAGTCAGGCAGCCTTGGATGGCAGTGGTAAGTTATGAAAAGAACCCTGTGCAAGAAAGGAAGATAAAAGGACACACACACACAAATAGAAAGAAACTTTTATTAAATGTGCTTAGTGGTGGTAAGGGTCATCATATGTTACAGGTACAAAGTTTAACTGTTTTCTCACTTGGTAAAAAGGCTGCAAATATAATCAAAGTACCAATGGTAGTAAAGGTGCAATAAAAGGTCATTATGAAATAATTATGTGGCCAGAACTAAGGCTGACAGTCTTCACCTGGCAATAAAAAAGGAAGTTACTTGGGAATGGGGTCTGAGACACAACATAATAATTATAGTGAGAAAGAAAACAAATGTTTCACTCTGGGGATCAAACCCAGGCATTCTGCACTCTGTTGTTTGGCAGCCTGTAACTCTACCACTGAACTAAGCTTCAGAAGAAGAAAATGCAAGGTGTGGCAAAGGACATCTAGCAATGAGTACAGCCCCCCCCCCACGTGCGTGCACACACACACACATATCACGTGTAGTGAATTTTTGTAACAAATAGTCTCTCTGAAGTTGTTTCCCAAGTTGCATTAAAACCCCAAAGTCAGAGCTAGAATTTTTTAACTGATCAACAATATAGAACTTCAAACCTTGCTGAAACTATAACTAACACCAGCAATGACATCCAACAATTTATCTCATACTACAGTACATAAATTGTAGTGAGAAAGAAAACTATGTTTTGCTCTGGGGATCAAACCCAGACCCACTACCATCTGTTGTTTGGTAGCCTGTAGCTCTACCATTGTACTAAACTTCCTATATAGGAGACGCATGCTGTAGCAAAAGACATCCAGCAGTGAGTACAGACCAAACCCATGCACACACAGCTGCAGGAAATGTTCACTAATAACAGAATGTCTATTTGAAGTAGTGTTTCCCAAGTTGCATTTAAACCTCAAAGTCTGAGCTGGAACTTTTCCACGTTTTCAGCAATATAGAGTGTCAAACCTTGCTGAAAGTCTATCACTAACATCAGCAATGACATTTAACAGTTTCTCTCATACTATGTAAATTGTAGTGAGAAAGAAAACATGTTCCACTCTGGGGATTGAAGCCAGGCACCATACCCTCTGCTGTAGCTCTACCACTGTACTAAGCTTCAAGGCAGGAGATTCATGCTGTGGTAAAGGACATTCAGCACTCAGTGCAGACTCCCACCAAGCACACACAGCACAGGGGATTACAGTTTACCCTGCTAGGTAGGCAAAATAGCATAGAGGTTAGAGCACAGAGCTACAAATTGGGAAACCAAGTATACCTGGGTTTAAATACCACAGTTGCCACATGCACACTAACTGACCTTGTAAATTGTTCAGGGTTTACAGGAGAAGCCCTACAGGAAAGACTTGGGGATCTCAACATGTACACCTTGGAGGAGAGAGGTGGCATGATATAGACCAACCAGTACCTCACAGGGTGCAGGGGGGAATCTTTTTCAAATGAGAAAGAGCACCAGGACCAGTGATGGAGAGTTCCAGAGAGATGTGAGGAGGTATTTCATCACTTGAAGAGTCATGTATGATGCCTGGAACAGACTACCATCAGAAATGGTGGATGCTAAAACAGTGTGGGACTTCATGCATGTGTGGCATAGAAATAAGGGAATATTAGAGAATAAGCAGGCAGGTGGGAGGGTTGCCAGAAATCAACTAGGGTTTAGGAAGACAGATTAGACAGGGAACGTCTGGGCAGACTGTTTGGGCCTAGTGGTCTTTTTTCTGCTGACTTATTCTTTGTTCCTATGAAAGTCTAAAACTAACATCAGCAATGACATCTAACAAGTTCTCTCATACTACATAAACATTTTACATTCTAGGGATCAAACCCAGTGTATTTTCATGAAGAACAATCTCTCTATTTGAAATAGTGTTTCTCAAGTTGCATTTAAACCTCAACGTCTGAGCTGGAACTTTTCAAGTTATCAGCAATATAGAACTTTAAACCTTGCTGAAAGTCTATTACTAACATTAGCAATATCATCAAACAATTTCTTTCATAATACATAAATTGTAGTAAGAAAGAAAGATATGTTTCACTCTGAAGATCAAAACCAGTGTCCATACCCTCATGATGGACAGCCTGTGGCTGTACTGCTGTACTAAGCTTCCTAGACAGGAGATGCATGCTGTGGCAAAGGACATTTAACTCTGAGTGCAGAACCACCTACACACACACACACACACACACACACACACACACACACACAGTGGATTGTCATAATTCCCAGTATGTATATTTGAAATAATGTTTCCCAAATTGCATCTAAACCTCCAAGTCTGAGCTGGAACTTTTCAAGTTATCAGCAATATAGAACTCCATACCTTTCTGAAAGTCTAAAACTTACATAAGCAATGACATTTAACAGTCTCTGTCATGCTACATAAACTGTAGTGAAAAAGGAAAAAACAAGTCTGCTCTGAGGATTAAACCCAGGCTCCCTACCCTGTACTATAACTTCACTGCTGTACTAAACTTCCTAGACAGGAGATGCATGCTGTGGCAAAGGACATCCAGCAATTAGTGCAGACACCCCCACTCCCCAACACACACACATATACATCTGCAGTGGATTTTCATAAAGAACAGTCCACCATCCTTCTCAAACAAAACAGCCTAGAGGTAAGAACACTGAGCTCCTGAATTTGAATCTCACAACTGCTACATGCACACTCAGTGACCTTTTAAATGGTGCAGGGTTTGCACAAGGAGCCATACAAGGTGCGACTGAAGAATCTCAACATGTACACTCTGAAGGAGAGGCGAGGAGAGAGAGAGAGAGAGAAAGAGAATGGTGACATGATGCAGAGCTACAACTACCTCGCAAGGTAAACTGGGTGCAGAGACGAGTATCTTTCAGGTGAGAAAATGCACCAGGACCTGGAGGTGTGCGGTGAAGCTGGATGGGGGAGTTCAAAAGAGATGTGAGGAACTCTATATTCACTAAAGGTGTGGTGCAGGCCTGCAACAGACTACCAGTGAAAGAGATGGAGGCAAAAGCAGTGGAGAGCTTCAAGCATGTGTAGGAGAGACATAATGGTATATTAGAAAAAAGGCAGGGAGATGAAAGTAGGGGTAGAGTCAATTTGAGTGCAGCTGATAGAGAAAAGGGGTAGGAGCATCAGATCTGGGATGGTATTCAAGCCCTCAAACCAAACAGAGGTGGTGGATAGTACCTTTGGAAGAGAAATTAAAAAGTAGTACTAGGGAATGTGATCTTGACAGGAGATGACTGTTATTCTGTATTTCATACCTAACAGGGTCAGTAATTGGTTGATAGGCAGAAGGCAGCAGGTGAGTATCAATTTATTAGGACTTCATGGTCTACTTCTGCTTCCAACCAAAGTATAAACTCAGTTGTGCTTAGTATAGGCAATCTTGAAAAGCTTCAGGATTTACTTCTGCCTCTAATTCAGGTATAACTAAGGATGGTATTAGAGGATATTCAAATCAGGTCACTGGGTAGCTGTTCAAAGTTGAACAAAGGAGACACTGTATCATGCAGAGTTGTCTCTGAGTGGAACAGACTTCCAGCACTGGTACATGGTGAAAATTATGTAACCTTTAAACATAGGTTTGACATCTGTAAGGATGGTAAGGCTGCACATGGTTATAAAGGTGTGTACTATCAGGCACTCTAACTAGGATTTCAGACTCCTTTGTCTTGTGCATATCCTATGTTTCAATATTCCTGTGAGATCTAAATCTTTCAGACCTGTACTGGAGTATTCTGCGGACATGAAGTGCTAGATGTTATGCCCTAGTAGAACCATCTAGAATGATTTTCTCTTCCAACACATGAGGGAACTAACAAGGAAGAAGGCTATTCTGGACCTGTGCTCTTGAACCAGAAACTTCTAGAAGAGAGGACTGTGAAAGCTCCCCTCAGAGCAACTGACCACAATTCTGTATGGTTCAAAATTCCCCCTTAGCAGCAGACATCAGAAATACAGAATGATAGCTTTGTACTTCAGATGGCTTTATTTCAAGAAGATGGAGAGATCCTTGAGGCTAGACTCAGAGGCAGGAATCCGTCAGAAAAGAGGTTCATGAGTTCAGCAAGTGTTCTTCAGCAGGTCAGGAAGACTAAAGGATGGAAAATGTCTATATTGTTCTCAGGGGAGGTAAGGAAGGAAGCAAGGGAGAAAACAGTGGCCTTCAGGAGGTACAAGTGGGAACAGCTAGAAATCACAAGTGCAAACAATCAAGAAAACCCTAGGGCAGCCAGTGCAGTGGTGAAGAAGGCCCAGTGGAGACTGAACTTTAGGCGCTCAATTTACAAAGCCCCGGGGGGGGGGAAAGGGGCTTGCATCCAAATGATTGATGCAAAGTGCCCTTGAGCCAAACGATGACCCAGGAGTGATTCACAAATGCAGCCTGCTTCTACCACAGGCAACTGAACCAGACTTGCAGTGCCCATGCACCACAAAATGGGCTGTGGCAAGGCACTAGGGGCTTGCAGCAGATGCAGGCTGCCATAGCTCCACAACTGGGATTCACAAGCCTCACCCGAGGGCGATCTTTGCCTTTAGACCAGCCAGGGCTGGTCTAGAGTATTTAGAAATCTGCCCTGGGTGAGATGACCACTGTGCAGCAAGGGTGGTAGGGTACTGCAGGGTGGGAGGTCCACTTGACCACCAGGTATTTGAGTAATTCACATATGTGGGGATCAGGGCTGGAGGGTCCACTAGACTACCAGGAATAATTTCATTACTTTACCAGGGGATTGGGGCTGGGGGAGTCACTACTGGGCTTTTATACTAATTATTACGGGCAATCAGGGTTTGTTGGGGGGGGCTAGGTCACCAGGTATATATTCATGAAATAATGTACATCATGGGCTGTTCAGGGCTTGGGGGGGAGGTCCGATAGACCACAATGGAATATAAAGGGACATTGCTGCACAGATGCCCATGGCTTGCAGAACTCTGTACAGGTGCGCCCTCTGTTTGGCACACTGCTATGGTTACCGCAAGCCACTGGATTTTGCCACCAGGACCCTACCTGATTGAGAATCGGGTGCAGGGCCCCTGGTGCATCGGCAATTGGTGCAAGCTGCCTTTGGTATGGCTTGTACCATCTTTTATCAATCAAGTCCTAGGAGAGTAGAGGGAGTGAATATCAATGACAAGGCATTCTTCATATACATTAATGAAAAAAGGGGAAAAGGGATGGACATTGAATGGCAGGCAAAGGGGTCAGATTGGGTGTTAGATGACCAGGGGAAAGCAAGCGTACTGAACAATTACTTCTGTTCAGTTTTCAGAAAAGAAAAAGACCACTGCTGAACATTTAAGTACCTCAAGGGAATCAACAAAGTCCAAAAGGGAAGCATCTTTCAGAAAAAGAGATGTGCAAGAACAAGGGGGCACAATTTGAAGACAGAGGGGGGGATGGCTCAGGGGCAATGTGAGAAAGTATTTTTTTCACAGAGCGGGTGGTGGATGCATGGAATGGCCTTTCTGAGGAGGTTATGGGGTCAAAAATAGTGGGGGAATTCAAGAATGCATGGGAAAGACATAAAGCAATTCTAGTGGGGAGTAGAAGGAAGTAGGCTGTTGGTTAACTAGGAACTGCAGCTCATCCAGTACGTAGGGAAATGGGCAGACTGGGTGGGCCAAGCGGTCCTTATCTGCCATCAAAGTCTATAAACTGTGGAGTGACTAGAGCTCAGAGCATTGGGCACAAACTTGAGGTAGGGTATGTGTCTGCAGACAGGGTTCTCAAAGGTTATGGCACTGAAAATCGACAAAATCCGCAGGCCAAGATGGGTTGCACCCCAACGTGTTGAGGGAATTGGGGTGAGAGCTAGCTGCCACACTGATGAACATTTTCAACTTTTCACTGGAGACATGAATGGTCCTGGGGGACTGGAGAAGGGATGATGTGATACTGCTCCATGGGGGGGGGTGAGGGAGAGACAAGGAAGACTCTGGGAACACACAAATTGGTCTAACCTTCATTGAAATCAAGCTGCTTGAGACCATCTTGAAGGAGCAGACAGTAAAGTTTCTGGAAGTTAATGAGCTAAAAGACTCAAGGAAACATGGCTTCATGAAAAGGAAGTCATACCAGATGGACCTCACTGATTTTCGCAATGTGGTGATGTGGGCAGCAGACAAGGGTCAGGTATCCTATTCCTGGACTTTAGCAAGGCCTTCAATTTAGTACCACACAGAAGGTTGGTGAAAAAGTTGGTGGACCTAGAATTAGGTGAGGGCATAACCAGCTGGTTTGGGAACTAGCTAGGGAGTGGGACCCAGATGATGGTGGTCAATGGACAGCACTCAGGGGAGAAGGAAGGCATTATTGGTGTATCCCAGGGATCATTCTTTGGACCAATCATTTTTAACTTTTTCATCTACAACATACTGTAGGTGAAGAGATACAAGGCAAGATCAGTGTGGATGCAGATGAAACTAAGTTGTGTGGGACAGTAGACAGTGAGGAGGGTATCAGTGACATTAAAAGAGACCTTGGTTGTCTAAAGCAGTGGTCAGGAGTGGGGCAGCTCAAATCCAAACAAATGCCTAAATTAAAAAAATAAATAAATACAGAGTCATGCATATTAGTAGACATGATCCAAGAACCAAGCACTGGCTTGGGGGTATCAGAATAGCCTAGATGTCAGAGGAAATGGATCTGGGACTGATAATAGCAGATAGCTTAAAAGTCACTGAACTGCACAATAAGGCATATGGGAGAACTAAGAGAATTCTAGATTGCAGTGAGAGAGAGTTCTCCAGTAGTGAAAATGTGATCCTGCCCCAGGGGCATCAGCTCCTAGAGTACTGCACACAGTTCTAGAACCCTCAGCTGAAGAAGGCTAGGGATAGGCTAGAGTGTGCGGAGCAGGGCAAGTAAGATGATTCGGGGGCAGCAGGGGAAATATTATGAGGACTATCTAAGCAGTCTAAATATGTACTCACTGCAGTCTAGGAGGGAATGAGGTTACATGATAGAGACATTCAAGTTTCTCAGGGGAATTAACAAGGTTGACTGCCAGCAACTTTTCAAGTGTTGCGAGGGGTCTACCACAAGAGGGAATGGGTAAAAACTGATGGGGAGGGCAGAAAAGATGTGAGGAGGCATTTCTTCATGGATAGGTAATGGACAGGTGGAATGGGCTGCATAAGAAGGTGATGGGACTGGAAACCTTGCTGGGTTTCAAGAGAGTTTGGGACATGCATAAAGGGCTGATATGAATTGACGAGAACACTGGGACTGGGAGGCTATTGCTAGGTGCCCGAGCAGGGGCCCACACAGCATAAGGCTAGTGGGGCTGGCAATAGATCCTAGAGGTTAGAGTAATGAGCTGTGAATGAGCTTGATAGATCTAGCAGACCTGGGTTTGATTCTCACAACCTCTACTTGCGTACTGTGTGACGCTGAGCAAGTCATTTAACCTCCCTAGTGCTCCCAGGTTGCCCCTGAAAACAGGCATTTGTGCCTAGTGGGCCTTACCCGGTTACCAAAAACAAAAAAAAAAAAAAATAGCCAAAGTACTGGATAGATGGACTGCAACCTTTTTCTGCCTGGAATTTTCTATATTTCAGTTACCTCAGAAACTCGCTGTGCATGCAGGTTACCCACATTCAAGAGCACATCCACGGGCCTGCTGCCAGGTGGCCAGGGCAGGGTACTGCAGCCATTGGCAGCGTGTCCCATCCTTAAGAAGGGAGGTGTTATTCCTAATTAATGCAGTGACCCATCAAGGCTGGCCTTGGAACTTGCTTCCTGCTGAGGGGCAAGCCTTGTGCCATTGCTGTGTGTGTTCAAGACCTTCTGAAGGGCTATGCGCAATACCAAGGAGGCTGGGAAAATCTATGGGTAGAAATCAGGGTGAAAACACCACTGCTGTGAGCATGATGATGCAGTACTCTTGAGACCCACTCCATGTGCTCAATAGCGTGAGAAGCAGTTGGTGAGTACTTGTTTGGGGCTAGGAGGTGGCAATCTTGGTTACAGGGGGAGGAGGCCAGCAGATCAAGGGAACACCAAATATTGAAACAGAAATTAGGTTATTCCACTGCACCCTGACAAGGAAATGAACCATTTTGTGCCCTCCCCATGAGGCAAGAAGAGCTGGGACAGCACTGGAGGTAAAGCATGTCTGGGAAACAGGCTTCCATTTAGAAGTCAGCAACTGGACCAAAGTAGACCTGATCTTGAAGTCCCAATGGGCTGCATCACTTCAACACAACCTGAGGGCTCCCTGTATGTCTTTTTGAAACTTTCAAAAACAGGCATACCAGTCATGTGTTCCAGTCACACCCCTAGCAGGCTTCTGTGATGAGTGAGCAGGTCTGCGCTTTACATGCCCAGAGACAACATTTAGCAGGCGCCAGGGGTTGCTGTTCTTTTCAACCCGCTTGATGATGATTGCAATCCCTAAGAACCCATAAAACGAGGTTTCCCCTAGCATTTATTTATACAAAATGTGGTGGGTGGAAGAGCTTTGCAACCTCTATGGTTCTTGTAAAATAGTTTTGCAGCTGCTATGATTCTGCTGAAATTGGGCTTTGCAACCCCTATGATTCTAGTGCAATGACACCACTGTGTATGCCTATGAATTATGGACTATTAGAAATGCAGAAGCAGCCAGCACAAGTGTACTTTTTTTTTTTTTTTGCAGTTAGTGCTCTTTATTCTCCTCCAGTTGCTTACACTGAGGGGCCGTAGAAGGAATGGACTACACTGCACTATGTAAGTTTTAAGAAAAGAACCTGAACACGGTAAACTAAGTTTCAGCTAAAGCTCAGAGTAAAATATATTGGCCATGCCTGGTGAGAAAGTATTCTCAGCTATTGGAATATATTAAAGGCCTACACATGTATAGTATGTATTTCAGTGTTACACTTTGTGCCATTTCTTGAGACTCATTCATCCAACTTAAACCTTGTTTTAACATAAATGTTGCGAGATCTCATGACACTATTGTCATGACATCCTTAGTGACAACTACTTATAATGGCTGTTTACTCACCTGGTAAAGGTGATTGTGTTAGTTCACATCCATGGCACTCCAGGCATTACATCATGGGTTTTAGCATACCTGATAGGCTAGTGATGCACATGACCTAGGATCAAATTTCACGTACACCCAGGTCCCAGGAGCCCCTGTTCATCAATTCAAATCTTCCATAGCTGAAAATAAGGTTAGTAACACCAACACAATGCATAAGCTAATAACACATCTTGAGACGTTTTCTACCGATCTGGCCCGCAAGGGCTCTTTATTTCTTATTAATACACTTCTAATCCTCGGTCTTCTAAGGGACCGACGTGAGACATCCTGGATGCCTTAGCAAGGAAACTAAAAATTGTGCCCCCTGTAATAGTTAAGTCTTTTCTGTCACTCTGATCTCTCTGAAGGGAGGGACGTGGAGTGCCATGGATGTCAACTAACACAATCACCTTTACCAGGTGAGTAAACACCCATTGTGTTGAGTTGATATCCATGGCACTCCAGGCATTACATCATGGGTGATTAAACAGCAGTACTGTACCCCAAGGGAGGGACAGAGTGATCTAAGAGTGAGAGGAGGAGCTGGCAGCTGAGAGAACCTGAGTAGCGAAGGGAGTCTGTAGTTTGTATAGGTAGTCCAATCTATAGTGTTGGGCAAAGGTATGGATGGAAGTCCACGTTGCTGCCTTGCAAATGTCCTCTGTAGACACATTGGCCCTCTCCACCCAGAAGGTGGACACTGCCCTGGTAGAATGAGCCTTAATGCCTACTGGGGGAGTAAGACTCTTCACCTTGTAAGCTTCTTGAATGGTTCTCTTTAGCCAACTGGCGATTGTAGACTTGGATGCTGCCCTACTCTGTCTCTGCCCCTTTGACACAATGAAAAGTCTCTGTCTTGTGTATGGATTGTGTTCTAGAAATGTAAGTAGCTAGTGTGCCCCCACGTCTAAGTTGTGTGGGATGGTGATGCCCTCCAGCTGAGAGTCATCAGGAAAGGTCGGTAGTTCAATGGGTTGCTCCCTGTGAAACACGGAAGTTATTTTGGGCTGAAAGGCCGGGACCGTGTGTAAGAGAACCCCTCCTGGTGTGAAGACGGTGTATGGCTCCCTACACGACAGTGCCACCTGTTCGCTGATCCTCCTGGCAGAACATATCGCCATGAGGAAGTAGGTCTTTAGGCCTGCCCAAAAAAGATCAATTTCATTCACTGGTTCGAAGGGTGCTGCACTGAGGGCATCCAGGACTAGAGACAGGTCCCATGGAGCTATGAGTGGTCAAGCTCTGGGTTGCAACACCTCTTCTGCTCTAAGGAATTGCATCGCATCCAGATGAGTCCTCAGGCTGTGCCGGCCTGTGGGGCTGAGGGCAGCACCTATAGTGGCTAGCTGTATCCAGAGTGAAGAATTGGAGAGACCCTTATCCACTCCCTGCTGCAGGAACAGCAGGATGGTGGACATGTCTGCGAGTGCTGGCTCTTTGCCCTTGTTGCTGCACCACTGAGAAAAAAATGGAACATTGTCTACTGTAGGTGTTGGTGGTGGAGGGCCTTCTGGACTGTAACATGGTGGATATGACCGATGTGTGGTATCCAGCTCTCAGCAGCCTCTGCCTCTCAGGAGCCAGGCTGTTAGTTTCAGTGTCCCTGGGGCAGGGTGGATCACGGAGCCCTGTGTCAGCTTATCTGGTTGGTATGGGAGTCTCCACTTGTCCATGGCCATGGCCACAACTGCTGAGAACCATGTTCTCTGTGGCCAATACAGTGACACCAGGATGACAGTCCTCTGAGATTGCCGAATTTTGGTGAGGATTTGCAGAAGCATGAGAATGGGTGGAAAAACGTAGGCCTGGTCCCGTGACCAGAGTTGGGATAGTGCATTGATCCCCTGTGAATGACGCTCCCTGTACCTGGAGAAAATTCTGGTTACCTGTGCATTTTCCGCCATAGCCATGAGGTCCATCGATATGGTACCCCATGTTTCCTGTATTAACCAGAATAGGTGTGGGTGTAGCTGCCATTCCCTGGGATGCACCTCCTGCCGGCTGAGCCAGTCTGCTTGTACGTTGAGCTTGCCCGCTAGGTGGACTGCATTGATGTGTATGAGGTTGGTCAGAGCCCAGTCCAATACCCTCATCACTTCTCTCTGCATAGCTCTGCTCTTGGTGCCCCCTTGCTTGGAGATGTACACTACGGTGACCTAGTTGTCAGAGCAAATCAGAACCGACTGACCTGATAAAGTGAACTGGAAGGATCGGAAGTGCGTGGTAGACTGCCATCATTTCCAGCACATTGATGGACAGTCTGGCCTCCTGAGTAGACCAGCGGCCTTGGGCTGGCAGGTAGTCTAGACAAGCTCCCCATCCTGACAGACTTGCATCCATCCCTATGGTGGCATCAAAGGTTGCTTCTGATGGGACCCCTGCTGTGAGGTGGTGATGCAAGGTCCACCAGGTTAGGGACCCCCTCACTGTGGGTGGTAGCGGTATCTTGACTTTCAGGTTCCATTCATTTGGTGAGCCCTGGGTCAGTAAGTAGTTTTGCAGTGGTCTCATGTGCCACCTGGCCCATGGGACCAGGTCATTGCATGAAGCCATGTAGCCCAGCATCTGAGCTATCTGGCCAACAGTCATGCGACTGTTGGCCTTCAGTTGATGGGCCAGGATGATCAAAGTTTTCACCCTTTTCTGGGCTGGGGTCGAGCCCACCCCTGGGACATGTTCATCTCTGCCCCAGGTGCTCTAGTTGTTGTGTGGGGACCAGGCAGCTCTTAGCCTGGTTCACTACCCAGCCATGATCTTTGAGTGTCCATAATGCCATCCGTGTGTGGACCTTTGTGACTGCTCTTTGGCGTGAGCCTGGATTAGCCAGTTATCCAGGTAGGGTATTACATCCACTCCCTGTTCCCTTAGCCTGGCAATGAGCACCACAGACACCTTCATGAATACCCTTGGAGCTGAGGTGAGGCCGAAGGGTAATGCCGGATACTGAAAGTGCTGGCCCAGTATGTGGAATTGGAGGAACTGCCTGTGACTTGGCCGGATTGGGATGTGTAGGTATGCATCCTTCAGATCTATTGATGTAAGGTAATCACCTACCCGAATGGCCCGGAGGGTATACCTTAGCGTTTCCATCTTGAACTTGTGGATAACCACGTGTTTGTTCAGGTATTTGAGGTCTAGAATGGGTCAGATTTCCCCTGTCTTTTTGGGAACGAGGAAGAAAATTGAGTACAGTCCCTGTTCTTGCTCGTGCTGTGGCACCACTTGAATAGCCGTTTTCCATCAGATCGTGCAAGATTTGCTGGACCTGGTGAGCAGAGGCCTTCTTCTTTGCAATGGGGAGCTTATAAACCTGTGTGTTATTGGTGTTTGTGCTAGTTCTATCGAGTACCTCCTGGATACTACCTCTAGGACCCATCTGTCTGAGGTTGTGGTGTGCCACATGTGTTGAAACAGCAGTAGTGTTCCCCACTGGTGGGTATTGATGCCCCCATGTGAATGGAGTTGCGTACTGTGGGTCTCTACAGTCATTGTTGTTTGTTCCTGTTTCCTCTTCCTCTGCCTTCAAACTTGGGGTTACATTCTCTGAAGGTAGAGGGCTGGTAACTGGTATTGAAGGAACCACAGAAACCATTTTGATTTCCTCTGCCTCAAAGAATTGGTCTGATAGAAATCCAACTGTCTACGTGCCTGATGAAATTTGTTTCCCCCCAAAATCTACATTTTCCAGAGGGCAGGTAGGTTGGTCTGCTCTTATTTTTGAGGAGATCCTTCCCCTTCTCCTTCTGCTTTAGGTACTGTTGCAGTCCTTCCCCAAACACGTGTTTGCCTTTCATTGGTAGGTTCTGTAACAGTGCTTTGGATTCATCATCATCTGTCTCCCATAGTTTGAGCACAAGGCTCTTCTGGCTCGGTTCGTCACGGCAGCGGCCCTAGCATCCAGTTTCAAGGAATCCACTGCCATGTCTGCTAGATATCTCGCTGCATCCAAATGTGCATTCCAGCAGTTCTGTCTCTCTGGCCTTGGGATCTACTTTCTCTAGGAGTTCCTCCAGCCATTGAGTTTGGGCACGTGCAGTGTAAATGGTGGTAGTGGATGCCTTAACTGCTGTGCCCTCTATCTCAAACAGCTTCTTTAACATATCCTCCACCTTCTTGTCTGTGGGGTCCTTCAAAAAGATGGTACCGCATGGGAGTACTGTCTTTTTGCTGAGTGCCACAATTTGAGGGTCAGTCGTGGGAGCCGTGCACTAGGTGTTGGCCTTGTCCTTCTGAACTGGGTACATACGCTCCAGATTTCTTTTGTCTGACATCCTGCCGGGTTCTGTTGACTCCCATTCTTTGATGAAGATGTCATCAATGGCCAGGCATATGGGGAAGGTCTCTTTGGTGACCTTCTTCTGCTGAATCATGAGGTCGAGTTTCGATTCAGGTTTGTCCTCCTCGATCTCGGAGTGGACTTTAGGATCCTCATAAGGCCTGGTATGAGGTCAAATGAACATAGTTTGGAAGAGAGAGAGGGAGTAGATTGTATCTCCATCTCCCCCTCGTCCAACACTGTAGCCTCATCATCATCCGGGAGCTCCCTGTCCCCAGTGTCATCCCCTGTGTCGGGTGGTGCAGCACTAGGGAGTGAATCAATTGTGTCTGTCTGGCCACCCATAGCCCCCCCCAGGGCTTCTGGCTCTGGCAGTGGCTTCGGATTTGGTGGCATCTTAGGCTGGGTCATAGCTTCCAACCTTTCCATAATTTTCAACATAAAGTTCTGTTGACTCTTCATCATCGCCACAGTGGCCTGTTGATTCTGGAGGAGTAGTGCCCTTGGGTCCACCCAGTTAGATCTGCTGGTTTCCAGGTTCTCTGCACCCATAATGGGAGATTGCTCCAGAGACAGGTCATCCTCGTCGTGCATACAAGCGGAGCATTATGGGCCAGTGTTGTGCAGCATTAAAGTTGCGCTACAGGTAGTACATTTCTTCGCTTTCACCATCTAAGAGAAAGAGAAGAGGGAGTGGAGGTTAGGAGTGAGCCATGATGGGCAGTCCAGGAAAGCTTGATGCCCCACTCAGTAGGCTCAGCCTATGCCAGCTTGCATGGTAAAAATGCATATAAAGATTGTTAGTCAACCAGCAAACAGGTGAAAATAACTAAAGTCTGGTCTCTGTACGTCAGTGGGCATAGACACAGACCTTAATGGGGACCTTACTCCCCCCCCATGTCTTAAACCAGGCCCCCTAGACATGAATGAATGGGGGGAGAATATAAGCCAAAATGGCTGCCAAGTCTATTGTCCGCCTGTATGGGCCCACATGGTGTGGCAAAATGGCAACCAAGGTGCTGCTTCTAAATGGTGGCCAGGACCAGTCACGGGGTGGGGTGTAAGACCCGATGACCAGCTTTAATGAGTTCCTTTGCCCTTGATCTAGCAAGGGTAGATAAGAGGACCAGCATAATTCAGTAGGCCGAGGACATCCACTCCCTTTAAATGGAGGTAAAAACATCTAGAGAGCCAGATGGGCCTAGTTGACTGACCGCTAAGGGAGGGGCCGGGCCTACTTGGGATGTACTACTGCTAGACGCCAGTAGGCCACTATGAGGAGGGGCCACAATGGCGGACCAAGCCATTGATGGGAGCAAAGGCATCTAGTGCCCGAAAGGACCTGCCATGTAGCCGCTATGAGAAGGGGCCACAATGGCGGACCAATGTGAGAAAGAGGAACCTAGAGCCCAAAAGGACCAGCCGCTAAGAGAGGGACCAGGGCCTTTGAGCTACTCACTGATGTGAGGAGAGGTGGGGGGGAGGGAGGAAGCACTATTCACAAATGGCGCCATGTGGTATCCACTTGGGAGGGGACACCCATGGGCAATCCATAGAAAACAAGTGTGTCCTCTGCGCAAGGGCTCTGCTGGTACTGAGCCAATTTTCAAGAGCATGCATTAAGTAGCTCTTAGAAGGAGGAGGCCGCCACAGCATGGAGTTAAGTGCAGGCCACCTGCATCCTTCTGGACCAGCCAAAGCATTTGAATGGCACCAAATTGGAATGATGCAGAGTGCAGAATAAGGCACCTTCTTGTCGGGTAAAAATAACTCTCACTGTAATCGAGCGAGAAGCAGAACATGACCAGCTGGAGCTACCAGAGCACCTTCTCCCTGCAGGGATGTTGACTGCCACGTGGAGGCTTTGCATGCTCTGGCAGTCCTCAGCCACCAACTGTTCTACAGTCAAACCGCCTTCAAAGATTGAAGGCACAACACACAACTCTGCATTTTCCCCATTGGCTTTGCGTACACCATTACCGGGGAGTGAAATTTAAAAACTTTGTGAGGGATACCAGTGGTGGAGATACAACCTAGCCAGCATTACTCCTGGGAGTATTCCTGAGCCTCTCTCTGGGCATAGTCTCTACCCTCGCAGTTGAAACTTTTTCTGCTAGACAGACAATAAATTCAAAAAACGCTCGCCAGGGCAATGCAGATGAACAACAGAATATCTAGGTAGGCAGCACGAGCTGCCCAGAACTAAACAACATGTAAGATGCAACTAAACAGTAGCTCAACATAAAGTTCCGTTGCAAAGTAAATATACATATATAAGCTGAATAAATTAAATCTTTCCAGGTAGGCTCAAGCGAAGTTTATCAAACATGATAAAACCTATAATAAAAAACATCTCTGTGACTTGGTCACAGGCCTTCTTTTTCTGGTAAAGTACAGGGACTCCTGGAGTGCTTGTAGCCTGATCAGATGCACAATTAGAACTGGTGAACAGGGGCTCCTGGGACCTGGGTGTACTCGAAATTTGATCCTAGGTCATGTGCATCACTAACCTATCAGGTGGGCTAAAACCCATGATGTAATGCCTGGAGTGCCATGGATGTTATGCAATGCCAGGTCTATAAAAAACAAGACAGCAATTATTGCTGATCTTGTTGAGTCATCTGACCTAACTTGCATCACCGAGACCTGGCTGGATGATAATGCTGGTCCCATATTGGAGTCAGCTGTTCCAGCCGGGTACTAGGCAATACATCGCCCGAGGCTGGATCGAAGGGGTGGGGGTCACTGTTTGTTTTAAATCAGAATTGGGTCTTGTGGAAGTTCCAGTGATGTCCCCTAGATCCTTTGAGTGTATCATGGGAGCAGGTGTGGGCAGCAGAAATTTACTCGTCTACCATCCACCCGGTGACGAGAAAGTTTTTCTGCAGGAAGTTGCAGACTTCATTGTTAACCTGGTGTTGGAGCTCTCCAGGTGGTTGGTCCTGGGGGACTTCAATGCCTGGGTCAAAGATGAACTCTGGCATTTGGTCAAAACTTCCTCCAATTGATGATTTTGTTGGGCTTCACACAGTTTGCTACCGCTGCGACCCATATTAAGGGTCACTGTCTGGATCTAGTGTTCACCCTGGGGATGAAGATCATGGAACTGGTGGTGGAACCAGTTGGGTGGTCTGACCATCACTCCATAAGGTTCAATTTCGCAGCCCCCCTTGTGAGACCTACCCCTTTGGAGATGGTCCAGTACCACCCTTTGAGGGGAGTTATCCCTGAGGGTCTGATGGCAGTGCTGGACCTATCGAGTTGGCCTATGGAGTGCATGGAACCAGATGCCTTAGTAGTGCACTATAATAATATGGTGCTGAGGGCACTGGATTTCATAGCGCCTGTCCGTGTTCGCCCCCTCTCCCTTTGCCTTCGGTACCCCTGGTTTGATGGGACATTGAGGAAGTTGAGAAGAGCGGGGCGAAGGCTGGAATGTTGTTGGTGGAAATCCGGCCTGGAAGGTGACAGACTTAGATTTATGGCCCATTATGTGGACTATCAATCAGAAATCTCCCGTAAGAAGGCAGAGTTCCTGTCCAGGGAGATAGCTGCATCAAGAAATCGACCAGCTCAGCTTTTCTGAACTGTGGACAGACTGTGCAATCCAGCCTGTCTGCGGGGTCAGAGAGCTTTTTCACAAATAAAGTGTGATGAGTTTGCGCGGTTCTTTGAGGATAGGTGTCATCGATCAGGTCGGAGATCCGTAATATGCGCTCTAATGAGCATGCAGTGATCGATGGAGTTACAGGCCTCGGTCTACTTGGACAGATTTTGGACCAGCCAGCGATCATAGATATCATGAAGATTGTCCAGGGCTTGTGACCGACTTGCTGTAGTTTGGATCCTGGTCCTACACGCCTCCTTGTGGGGTGCATGGATGTGATCGGACCAGTCCTTGCTGAGATAGTCTGGTGCTCGTTGGACCAAGGGGTGTTTCTGGAGTCTTTAAAAGAGGCTATTGTGACACCCCTTTTGAAGAAACCTTCCTTTGAACCAGACTGTCTCGCCAACTACAGTCCGATCTCTAACCTGCCCTTTTCGGGCAAGGTTATTGAGAAAGTAGTCACGTTGCAGCTCGATGACCTTCTTACCACCCATGAGGTCTATGATCCTCTCCAGTCCAGTTTCAGGAAGAGGCATAGTACCAAGATGGCGTTGATTCGGGTACTTAATGATCTCCTAATAGCGAGAGATCGGAGGAGCCATTCGATCTTGGTCCTCCTTGATCTCTCTGCAACATTTGACACCGTGGACCATGGGATGTTGCTAGATCACCTGTGGCTGTTCTGCGGACTGTCTGGGACAGTCCTCAGATGGTTCCACTTTTTCCTCACAGGCAGAAGTCAGAGGGTAGTTTCAGGAATTTTTTCCTCTGCTCCCTTTGCTCTGTCCTGTGGAGTGCCGCAGGGTTCTGTGCTTTTCCCCATGTTGTTCACGGTGTGTATGCTGCCGTTGGGAGACATTATAAGGTGTTATGGGCTGAGTTTTCACTGCTATGCAGATGATACTCAGCTCTATATGTCCTTTGTACCCAAACAGAATGACGCATTATTGGTCTTTAATAAATGCCTCACTGTGATTCAGGACTGGATGAGTGCTAACTGGTTGAAACTGAATCCGGATAAGACTGAGGTGTTGGTTGTGGACCCGGGTCATCATGCAGAGAAGTTGACTCCTGGGTTTCCCTCTGGCCTTGTGTTAGAGGGCAACCAGTTGAGACCTTCTGAACAGGTGCAGAATCTGGGCGTAAACTTGACAGCGACTGATGCTGAAGACACAGGTATCTGCCGCTGTCAAGTCTTCCTTTTACCATCTGAGGAATATCGCTCGGATAAAACACCTTGTTCCACATGATGACCTTCCTGTGTTGGTCCACGCCTTTGTTTCCTCTCATCTTGATTACTGTAATGCTCTATATCTAGAGTTGCCGGGGGTGGATCTCCGTCACCTGCAGCTGGTGCAGAACACTGCAGCCAGGTTGTTGACTGGGTTACCAAGAACTTGCCATATCACACCTGTGCTGCGTGAATTGCACTGGCTGCTGGTGTGGTGGAGAATCACCTTCAAGGTCATGTTGCTGACCTATAAGACCCTACACGGTCAGGAACTGGGCTACTTCCAAGATCTCCTTCGACCCTACTGCCCTCTCCGCCCACTCCGCTCCACTGACGAGGGATTGCTAGAGATTCCCAGGGTTCGTCTTCAGTCATCTGGGGCCAGAGCTTTTTCTTTCATGGCCCCAACCCTGTGGAATTCTCAACCTCGTCAGATTAGAGAGTGCCTATCCATGGAATCATTTAAGGCGTCTCTGAAGAGTTATCTATTTGAATTAGCATTGGAATAGGTTTATTGCTGCTTTTTATTGTTTTTATGTTGTTATTTATTATGTTAGATGTTATTTTGATATGTACTTGCGCTTTGATATGTTGAAAAGCACTTTATAAATAAACTTTGATTTTGATTTTGATGTCAGCTCAACACAATGCTTAGATACACTAGAAAATCAAAGACAAATAAGCAAATAGCAAGTGATCACTCTTTTCTTGCCAGTTCTTCACTTAGGATCCTGACTGACATGAGTAGACAAGCTAGAACCTGACACTGAGCACCACTGTGTCTTTGTACCGCCTTTTGAGGGTATCAGGGCCTTGGCAATGGTGACCTCTGCTTATGTATGAGTTTGGGCCTGTGACTGGCTGTTAATTCTTGTCTTCATCTTGAGAGCCACTATCAAACAGCAATCAGCTACTTGAACAAATTAAAAGAGGAAAGAATCAAGACCTTGTGGTTTATCAGGTTCTGCCTCCCATCGATTCAGCAGGCATAAGAAATGTAAGAGTACTGTCTGCTAAGTGATCATCAAGTACTTGTACAAGGCCCTCTAGATCATTTCTTTTTTGTTATTCAGCCCAAATTTAAGAGGAAAGGGATAAAAAACTTGTACTCAGGATAGTCCCATGGCCATGATAGTCCCATGGCCATGCCCTCCCCCACCCAACAGTTATCTCCTGCATTCCACCCTTCCCCATGCATCTTTCCACACATTGATTCTTTAAAAAAATAGTGCTGGTCTCCTTGCATTGTGCAGGGACCCAATACCATCATTTCAATGAGCTCCCCCCCCGCCAGTCTGGTTGACATCTTCAGCCCCAACTAATGGGGCAGGCTGTGTCTCTTCACAGATGACACTAAGCTCTGTGGGAGGGTCAATAGTGGTGAGGGAAACAGGGCAATACAGAGTGATGTATGAAAGCTAGAGGGGTGGTCTAAGGTTTGTCAGTTGAAATTCAAAGCCAAAAAGTGAAGGTAATGCACCTAGGGAACAAGAACCCCAGGACAGAGTACTAGATGGGGTGGGATAAGACTTAGCACTGCAGCTGAGAAATGGGACCTTGACGTTACCATCAGTGATATACTCAGACAATCAAGTCAGTGCTACAAGGCGTATAGCAAAGTAACTAGGATGCTGGGATGTATTGGGAGGCATATTAATAGCAGAAGGGAAGACATTATGCTTCCCCTGTATAGATCCTTAGTGAGGTCACACCTGGAGTACCGCACCCAGTTTTAGACTCCTCACCTCAAGAAGGATAGAGATAGACCAAAGATGGTGCAGCGCAGGGTAACAAAAATGATTCAGACAAAAAAGTAAAGGGGGGTATAGGGCACAACACCTTAAGAGTACAAAATAATACACTGAGATTGGAAAAAAGCACAATTACATGTTAAACAAGTTCAATTGTAAGCTTTCTAATTGGGCCGAAACTTAGAAAGTGTAACCAGGGGAAGGCTGCATCACAAGATCACCCAGGTGAGCAAGAACAGCTAGTAATGATCAGTAGGTGCATCCTGAGGAGACTGCAGAAGTGCCATGGGGGGGGTCAAGGGCTCTCAGAGAGGGTGGCAAGCTGTTCCAGGGGTGGAGGTGGCAGAAAAGAAAGCCCTCTGACCCATGCAAGTGGCAACTTGCAGTCATTCCAACATGAGGCTTGCAGCATGATGGAGGTTGTGGCTAAATGTCTTCAGCAGAAGTAGGGGGGACAGAGGGTATGTCACAGGATTTTATATAACCTGCCTACGGTGCAAGTCAGGAGGTATTTTCATCTGGCTTGAGGGGGGAGCCAACCAAGTCTCTGATATAGGGTGCAGTGGTGGGAAGAGTAAGGAGTAAGGAGTATTTACAAGAAGGGCAAAACAGCAGATGTTGTTGTAGGTAGTTTTTAATCTTGATAGGTTAGTGGAGGAGGTCTGTGAGTAGATAGGCGAGCCATAGTCCAGGAGAGGGAGGAGATTGCTCTGAGCAATGGCGAGATGGCTCCAAGAGTGAGGTAATTGATTAGTCAATAGAAGGTCCCCAGTTTTTGATTTAAGTGACATATTACATAGATACATAGACAGTGTCGGCAGATAAGGGCCTACGGCCCACCCAGTCTGCCCATTTGAGCTTGTAAATTCACTTTATGTTTTCCAAGAAGTTTGTTGCCCCTTAACCCTGACCTCCAGAATTCCTTTATGTCTATCCCATGCATTCTTAAATCCAATGATTGTTTCAGCCCCCACCACTTCCTCTGGCAGGGTGTTCCACTTGTCCACCACCCATTCTGTGAAGAAATTCTTCCTCATGTTTCCTCTGAATCATCTTCCCTCCAACTTCATCCCATGCCCTCTAGTCCTGGAACATCTTTTTTGCTTAAAAATAGTGTATTCCTGCACCCTGTTTCTCCCTGTAAGATACTTACATGTCTCTATCATATCCTCTATCTCCCTCCTCTCCTCCAGGGAGTACATATTCAGTTCCTTCAACCTGTCCTCATAGGACATAGGACTTGTGATGCAATCCATGTACCATCTTTGTTGCCCTCCTGTGAACCTTCCCTACCCTGTCTATATCCTTATGTAAGTAAGGTCTCCAGAAATGTACACTGTACTCCAGGTGGGGCCTCACTAGTGTCTTGTATAGTGGAATTATGACCTCCATTTTCCTGCCGATTATGCCCCTGCCTATGCATCCCAGCATCCTATTTGCTTTACCTGCTGCCTTGTCACAATATTAAAATCTCAATATGGTCAGAGAAGGAGAGGGTGGGGTCAAGGTTGATGCCCAGGTATTTAAAGGAGCTAATGTTCTCGAGGGGTGAGCCGTCAGGGGACTGGATTTTGAGTGTGTTATTGGCTAGAGCTAATTTGGTAAGTTTGGGTTTGGAGCCAAACAGCATTGACTTGATCTTCTTGGCATTAACCAGCAGTCTATTTGTGATGGACCACATGTGAGAATTACAGTAACTGGTGGTGAGTGTAGAGGAGAGGAGAGGAGAGGGTGGTCAAGGACAAGTCACTGTGGCAGAGGATTAAATCATCTGTTTATAGTAGGGAGCGGCAGGAGAGGCAGACCTGGGGGGCTGAGTTCACACAGAGGGAAAAGAGAATGGGCCCCATGACAGATCCCTGGGGGACACCACTGGAGAGCAGAAGAGGTTGCACCCCCAGAATAGACCATTTGGGTGCAGCCAGTGAGGTAGTCTTTGAGCCAGGCAGTGGTGGCGGAGGATAAGGCCAGGTTACCAAGTTTGTCAAGGAGGATATTGTGGTTCACCATGTCAAATGCTTTGGAGAGGTCCACAAAAATGGCTCCTGTAAGCTTCCCAGAATCCATGTTCCAGAAAACATTGTCAGAGAAGTTGTCCAGGGCTGTGAATGTGCTCTGTCCCTTTGTGAAGCCATGCTACTGAGGGCTGATGTGGTTATATTTTGTGATTAATCCATGATTTAGCAGTGTACAATCTTCTCCAGTAGTTTGCTTAGAGGGAAGAGGATGAATATTGGGTGGTAGTTGTCCATATTGCTGGGGTCACCTGTTTTAATGACCGGGATGACCCTAGCTTGTTTCCAAACAGAAGGTACCAAGGTAGTAGTGAGGGAGAGGTTGAAAACCGAAGTAAGGGGTTTGGCAATGGCTTGAACCACAATTCTGAGGAAACGGAGAGAGTCCATCACCTCTGGCGCTACCCTGATTGGGGAGGCTCAGGAGGAGTTTGAGTATTGTGCAGGGGGAGGCGGACCAGTAGTAGAATGGAGGTAAGTTGGGGTTCATGGCGAGTGGAGCCAGGAGCGGAGCACTGGGATTGTGTGTGGGGAGCTTGGTAAGATTTTCATTAAAGAGCCACCGATGCCTCAAAAAGAACTTTGAAAAACATAATATTTGACACATAGCAGCTTATATTTCTCATTAGCTCTGAATTTCTTATCCAAATTATTTATTACTGAGGTCAAATGCATGAAAACAGGATATTTGTTCCTTGAAGGTTCATCAGCTCCTCTTGCTCCTTTTCAACCTGATGCCATAATACTCTGATTGTGACATTAAAGTTATTTCCATGGCAACAGACTGATGTCACAAAAAAGCATTACAATTTCAAGTAAGGATTAAACTACAGAGGCAGATGAACTCTAAGGGATAAATATCTTGTTTCTGTGGGGATTTCTTCAGTAGTAAGCAATGCAAAGAAGAAAGCTCTAGAAAATATGTATTTAACCCTGTCACTGTTCCACTGGGTAGCCCTGACCTTGCACTTCACTGACCTCTTGTCCTCTCCCATGGCGCTGCCACACCCCACCCCACCTCTCCTCCTTACCCTCCACCTTCTACCCTCACCCACCCACCCTTCCTCGTACCATTACCTCTCCATCTTCTCCCTCTCTCTAATCTACTGATTTTTGTCTCTCCTTGACGTGGGTATACATTGTACAATACCTCAGTATCTGGCCAAATATGACCTGCTGTGTCCGGAACAACATGGATTCCTCCCTGGACACAGCACCACTACAGCCCTCTTGGAATTCTCCCAGCACCTTCACTCTGCTCTCATCTCTGGTCATGTTGCAGGCGTAGTGTTCATTGACCTCTCCAAGACCTTTGACACTGTCTGTCACCCCCCTCCTACTTGACTCACTCCACCAACTTGGCTTCTCCGCGGCCCACTGGCTTGGTTCACCAGTTACCTGTCTACCAAATCACAGTGCATGAAGGTAAATGGCACCCTGTCCAATACCCTGCCCATTCACTCGGGGGTCCTCCAGGGTTCCATCCTGGGTCTCATTCCGTTCAGCCTATTTCTCAACACCCTCCCCAGCTCCTGCTCGGGCAATATGCTACTCTATGCCGATGATGCAGTTCTCCTTGCCTCCCACCCTGACCCCACATCGCTACAGGAATCCCTGCAGCACACATTCAACCAAGCCAAAAAGTGGTTCCTTGACCATCGACTGGTCATTAACCTCGAAAAAAAACAAATCTATGCTTTTTTCGCATCACCAGAATAAGGCCAAAAAAGCCCCCCCCCCCGCATTCTCCCCAGTAACGCTCATCTTCTCAAGCAGGTGTCGTCCTGCAAGTACCTGGGCATCACCTTCGACTCGGCTCTTACATTCCACACCCACATCAATACCCTGTCCCCAGCCATAAACTCTCAGATTGGCCTTCTCTATCACCACAGAGATTGCCTCCCCCAAACCGCCCTCCAACTGGCCATTAACTCCTCCATCCTGTCCATAGTGGACTACGGCCTACCTGTCTATGCTGCAGCTGACAATACTGCCCTCACCAGAATCCAGACCTCAATAAACAAGGCCTGCAGGCTCCTGACCGGTGCATCCCTCCACACTTGCCTGCTCTATTCCACATAAACCTGCTCACGACGCAGGCCTGCTCTACCAAACCTGCATACTTGCCAAAAATCCCTGCTAGAACTCTCTCTCCAGGGGTCACTGCGTCCCTGCGGCTTGCATCCCCATCTGTTGCCACCTGTAGCTCAGTTAAGGTCACCTTTCTGGTGCCCTGTACCAAGACCTCCGTAGCCCAAAGGTCCTTCCACTACCGTGCCCCCACATGGTTCAACTCCTTCCCACCCCCTGTCACTAAGTCTACCAAAATTGGTCCCTTTAAAGTCGCTCTCTGTAACCACCTCTTTGGCACCCGAAGCTGTAGTTTCCCTTAATCAACCTAATGTTGGGGTCCCTCCCAATTTCTGCCTCATAGCCTTGGCAATGTCCTTTGGACTGCTCCCCCCCCCTTTTTTTTTCCTTTCTTCATCCGTTCCCCCCACCCACCTTTCCACATAGGTATTTCCCTGGTATGACCAGGGTTGTGACTTCTACTCTCGTTATACTTTATACGATTGTTATTTACTGCATGTAACTTTATTCCATAAACCACTGTTACATTGTGTTCTTTTGTGATCTGTATTGCACCTATATGTTGCCACTGTTGTATCTCACACTGTAACCATGTCTACCCTCCCTCCCTGCGATGAGGTGCCTTTGTAAATGAGTCCCTGACTCAAAGGTTGTAAATCTGACTTTCAAAATAAATAAATAAATAGTGTAACCATGTACTTTATCTGTATTGTCGTGCTGTAACATCTATTTGTATATTTGCCATCAAACCACTCTGTATCCGAATGTTTATGTATCACTCTGTACTTCTTATCTGATGTGGAATCAATTAACGAGCATCCGCTCACAAATCCAAGATTTAAAAATAAAATATATATATACATATATATGTAACCAGGCTTCAGAGAGAAAACATTCGCTCAGCAGCAGGGCCAGGTTTGCACTTCTGGTCAGGGGCACCCAAGCAATTCCAGATGCAGGAAGCAATAACTGAGAATGTCAAACCAGGAGTGGGATTCTAAAGTGGGGCTTTTATTCACTTCAACACAAGAATACAAAGAAAGATGGACCCCCATGGGGCTACACTCACTGGATATGCAGATCTATAGAGGTCAGAACACATCTTCTTCATAATCAAAACAACCCTCAGGTTCTGAACACATCTGGGCACCCATGCCCGAACTGGTACTCTCACTCTTGGATTCCCTGGCATGGCATCTCAGTCAGTACTAGTACACTTTTCCATATATCAGTGGACTTTTGGTGGTGGCTCTCTCAACCACCCATGAGCATTTCTAGCTCTAAAGGGATAAAATACATCCTTAATCCCACGTCTGGGTACTTTCTGCAGACACTGGCCAAGTGCCTGTGAGAAAGCTATAGGTGCCGAAAGTGAATCCATAGAGGTAAATCTGGTTACTCGAGATGGGGGGGGTCTCCCACCTCTTGTTCCCAAATCCATACCCGGCCATTCATTTGGAGTCAACACCTTTCCTTGAACTCTCTGTAGAATGCTATCTCGAAATGTATATCACATTTGACAATCTACTTTTCATGTGACTGGTGTCCTGACTTGCAACGTTCTCTAAATGGCTATGTGCACCTCTGTAGACCCCCACTGGTTAGATGCATTTCAAGCCATACACATAACTTCAAGTACTGTACTTGGCTGTCCTTTTCTGACCCCACAGTAGCAGATACTTTACACAACTGTCTACAGTGAAAACATGGACTCTGTGTCAGAGCAGACTTACCATGGTTCGTAGGTGCCCCAGGGCTTCTTACACAGAAAAAACAC
Source organism: Neoceratodus forsteri (assembly GCA_016271365.2). Classification (NCBI taxonomy): domain Eukaryota; kingdom Metazoa; phylum Chordata; order Ceratodontiformes; family Ceratodontidae; genus Neoceratodus; species Neoceratodus forsteri. The sequence continues at coordinate 804,709,713 of CM028137.1, forward strand.
ATGTGGTACCTCGGTACAAATTCTCTAGTCAGGCAGCTTTTCCTTCTCCAGCAGGGCCAGGGAATTGCACCTGAAATGCTGGTCTACTCCCCCATCCCTCCAGGGATGGGGCACTGGAACAAACCGGGGAACAGTCTCAAACACTTCTATTGGTTTCTTCTGTGTTCTTCTCTAGGGCAAGAACACACATCCCCTTCCTGTTTTAGCTCTATTACAGAGCTAGGCTCTGAGGGGCTGTCAACTGCAGTGCACCTCCTCCTTCCACTGAGTCTCCCACTAGACTTCTACCGACTGTCTTTGAAAACCACAACATTCTAAACTAACTCCGTGCTGCAACATTCCACTGTGGCTTATGCTGCTGCGAGAATTCTAAGTGATGTCATCCCTCCAGCTCAGCTGAGACTGAGGACAGAGTGCGACAGTGTGAAACCCATTTAACTGGAGTCTCACAAGCTGCCTTTTCCTGTCTGCCACTAGATCTATGGGATTCTAGTAACCCGGCGGACAAGGGTTTTTTATATATATATATATATATATATATATATATATATATATATATATAATATTAGACTAGTGCTACCATAGTTAGGTTGAGTAGTACTTTTAAGGTGAAAGTGTCAAATTTTGCACCTAAATTACTTTGCCACCGTTCAACAGATGTGCCTGAAATTTTGTATACATGATTGGGCATAGCAGGTCTTGGGATCTGCCAAGTTTTGTACTGGTCGGATATACGGCTGCGGAGTTATTAAGCGACAACCAATTGTGCAATTATGCTTTTTTGCGATTTCTTTGCTCTCACCTACAGGTCGCACGGTTTGTGCGACCAGTCTGAAAACTTCAGGGAACATGCGGCCGGTGTCCCTGATGTGCCTTTTGAAGATTTAATGAAAAGATATTGAACAGTTCAAAAGTTATTCAAAAAACAAGTTCCCACTGTGAGTCAATGGGAAAAGTTAAAATATTCAACACTTTCGCAAATGCACTTTTTAGTGTCGCAAATGGCCCTAGTAGTGTTGCAAATCCACTATTTTGTTTTCAGTTGGTGATCAGAAAAATGCTTTTCATTTACATTTGGGACCCTTTAGGGACACAATTCTTTTTGTGTTCACCTAGTCGTACCGTGAGGATGCTAGCTGTGTCTTTATTTTGGGGTTAAACACCCCAGAAATATGTTTTTCACATTTCTGGAAACAGTAGTGTCACAAAGTAGTGTCACTAGCAAGACACTTTCTCAAATTTTTGCGAAAAGTGTTGCAAATTGTGACACTACTTTTCAGGCTATGTACAAAATGACAGGAATTCTTTGCCACACTGTTGCAAACAAATGGTTTGGTCTTTTGAGCTGAAATTTGGAGGGAAGGCAGCCAGCATCTCACAGATGTGCCTTTTGGTAGTTTGGTGCAAAGATGTTGCACAGCTGCAAAGTTATGGTACTCAAAGTTGGAATTTTTACATAGACTAACATGGTGGCATATACGATTTCAAGGCTGCCTCAGATCTCAAATGATGCGAGATACAGATTTTTGTTGTGAGCGTAGCTCTATGGGCTATGCAATAGCAAAAACCTAGCCAGGAAAATAAAGATTTTTGAGAAATTAAAAATTTTTTTCTACGTAGTGCGGTTGCTGAGGTATTAGCAATTAAGTACTTCCAATGCTCGTTTTAAGCTTCGATCCCCATTACAATGCATACATTCTTTGTACACACTGTGTTTCTGTGTGCACCTGTTTGGAAAAAGCAGGATATGCACTTCTGTTACTGTTACAGTTATTGTTTCCGCTTGCATTTATGTCCCTGTTTGCATTACCGTTCCCGTGTACACCACCATGTGCGTTACCCTTTGCGTTGTCATTCACGCTTGCATTTTCGTTACTGTTACCATTTACGTTTCCACTACTGTTTCTGTTTGCGTTTTTGTTTGCATCACCATGCGCATTGCCATTTGCGTTTCCAGCAGCCCTTTCGTTTGCGTTTGCGTTTCTCTTTTGTTTTGCATCTTCCTTGCTGCTGCTGTTACCATTTGAGTTTGCAATTGCATTACTGTGCCCGTGCGCATTACAGTTTGCGTTTCCATATGCGCTTGCATTTTCTTTTGCACTTCTGTTTCCTTTGCTGTTATTGTTGCTGTTACCATCACCATTTGTGTTTACAATTGCGGTACTGTGCTCGTGCGCGTTTCTATTTGCCTTTCCGTACATGCTTCTGTTCCCATTTCTGTTTCTCTTTCCTTTTGCATTATTCTTCATGTTAACTTTACCATTTGAATTTACAATTGTGGTACCCTGCCTGTACGCATTATGGTTTGCGTTTACGTGTTCACTTGCATTTCCTTGCTTTCCATTTCTGTTCCCTTTCACGTTCTTTTTGCTGTGACAGCATTTCCATTTAAAATACCACTGCCATCACTGTTCACGTTACCAGTTGCATTTTTGCACGTGCGTCAATGTCCATTTACATCACTGTTTGCTTAGGCGTCACTTTGCACTTGCATTTCAATTAACGTTTACTTTACCATTTACATTTGCGTTACCATGTGCGCCACTGTTTGCGCTTCTGTTTGTGTTGCTGTTCCTGTTCCTATGTCACAAGACATCATGTGGTGGGAGCGCCGCCACATTACATTCACTATTTCTCATCATCATTCTCGAAAAGAAGGAAATTAGAGGCAAACGACTCTGCTTAATGCATTAGTTAGGGTTGTTCTACAGTGACAAAAGTGAGGAAATTTGGTGATAGAGTTGAAAGCCCCCCTTGGACCCCTCAGCTTCATCCCCAACCAGCATCAGGGTGCGCGTTGGGGTCATCGATCACTCTCACTCCGTTTCTCCTATACTCTGCTTCTTCACATGTGATGGGATGAGAGTTACGGCTGACAACCCCAATGCGCACCTTGATGCCGGGTGAGCGGGCTGGAGGGATCCAAGGGGCTTTCAACCCCTGACATCGAATTCCTCACTTTTGTTGCTGTGGAACAACTATCTAATGCATTAAATTGAGTTTTTGCCTCTAATATATATATATATATATATATATATATATATATATATATATATAATACAAGCTAAATTGTGTCTAAATATTATTTTATCCAAAGTTTTCTCAAAGGTGTCATTAACTTTTTAAAGTTGGTAAATTTGGCATTGAGTGCATTTGCAACTTCAGCAGAGTCTTTCAGGGGACCAACTGAGGGGGCTGAGATGGAGAGGAGGGTTGCTCAGTCCCAGGGACAAGCAGGGAGCAGATAGAAGACCAGAAACACCTTGGATTTCCAAGGCTTTGGGACTGTAGGTTGTGGAAGTAAGCAGCCTTACAGGAGTTGACTTGACATTTGCAAAGGTTTCGTAGTAATCGGTACTCATTCCCAAGCAGAGGGAAGGGGAAGGCTTTGTATGATGCCCACTTAGCATTCCTTTCCTTTATAAGTCTTCAGAGGTCCTTGGCGAGCTAACAGGTGTCATCTGCACACACTCTTCAAGTGGTTAGAGGGAAGTGCTTATCCTGGATGCTTGAGAGGGCAGTGATGAAGAAGCCAAGAGCTATGGGGACATCTTTTGAGTTATAGAGGGGAGACCAATCTATGGTTATTATGTCAGCATGTAGTTGGGAGGAATCATAATTTGAGTACACAGTGGGGAATACAGTTGATCCATTCCAGTCCAGAATACCCACAGTCGAATGGTCAGGCTGAGAGAATGATTAAAACTGTAAAACTGATCTTTAAGATGACATCTCACACTGGAACTGACCCACATTTAGCACTCTTGAGCCTATGGAACACTCCCATTTCAGGTATGCAATACTCACCTTCTCAGCTACTAAGAAGGACCTTACCAGAAACAAGACAGGTACGTCAACCACATGTACCGAAAGGAGCCAATCACAAACTAAAAATACTACAAAAGAAGCAGAGGGAGTATTACAACTGCGGTGCCAAAGACTTATCCATACTACATCCAGGAAACAGAGTATGTATGGAGACAGCTCAAGGATGGCAGCCAGCGACAGTTGAGGACACCAGACCTGAACCCAGATCATACACCATTGTTATACCAAGTGGTGCATGTTTTCACAGGAACAGACATCACCTGAGACATGACAGGACTGTTGCAACAGCTGCTGAAGCAGCAAATGGTGAACAGGTGATAGAGACTGGCGACACTTCAGAACAGAGTGTAGAAATGCCTGAGATGGTTCCTATTCAACTTCCGGACTCAGTAGAAGGCAAAGAACCAAGTTTGCTACTAGAGTCTCCTGCAGGTGACAGAGGCTCACTTGAAGAGGAAGGAGAGTGAAGATGTCTGTCAAGTATAATGACTATGTTTTAGGTTAGTGGTACACACCTGAATTCATCAAGGGTAAGTGTTAGAAACTTTCCTTTGGACATTTTGAAAGATTCAATATAGGTGTTAAAGAGACTTTAAAGTGGACATTTGAAATGTTTGAATTATTTGTGGGCAATTCAGTTAAGAAAGGGGGATGTAATATATGCTGTTGTCTCTTTAAGAGTCCTTCAGTATGGGTCATGCAGACCAGGAAATAGAGTGTATGTGTAACCAGTTTGAGCCAGTGTGTGCCAAGACTCCAGTGTGTCTGCTGAGCTTACTGAGTTATGTTATGCAGTTGGAAAATAAATATAAGATAACTGTTTTATTTAAATGAGTCTTGGAATCTATTCTGTGATCCTGCTTCTGTTTGGTATAGTGGTCTCCAGTGAAACTCTACAAAAACTGTTGTGTTGTTGTTTTGTGATAAATATATACCCAAGGTGCATAATAAGGCACAGGGTTGGTTTGGTTATTTAATCTGGTGAATCCATGAACATGAAGCCCGTTTTCATGGGCAACCAGATAATCATATGACATATTAGTGTAACCCCCCTACAAATGGGGGTTCCCGAAAAGTCTTCCTTGAGCTTGCTTAAATGCTCACTGCCAGGCTGGTGTCCTGCATTTTAGCAGTTTAAATGTATTGCCAGAGAGTGGCTGAATAGCCTCTGTCTACTGTCTTGTTAAGAGCTGCCTGGATTGCAGTCATAATTAATCTGAGAGGGAGCTCTGTTCCAAGATGTACTTGTTTGCTAATCATTTGTTAGAGCAGTAATAATATTGCAGTTTGTTCTAACCTGCCTTCTTTGCAGCATGGACAGTTCTGTTTGTTTCCATCATCTTGGTCCTGGACTGCTGAAATGGGCCAATCAGTACCTTTGGGGACTCTAAAATGGAGCCTGTCCTCAGGGGCTTTGTGGGAGCAAAATTCTGTAGGAATTGTAGTTTTTGCATTTTGGCGCCAAGACAGACCTGAGGGGGAGCCCTTGTTGTGACTGACAGACAGATAAGCCAGCCAAACCTTTTGGATCCTGGGGAAAGTCCCAGAATGTTTGCAGTTTCAGTTTTCAGTCTGAATTGGGAAGTGAAAGTGGTAACAGCTTGAGTGATTTCAAGCAGCAGCCCCTGTGTAATTCGCACAGGAGAACCATGAAAGGGCTGAGTTTTGGCCTGCCTGTCTGCCTGCTGTCCCTGAGAGGGAAAATGAAGTTTATTTGAACAAATCAGAATTATGAGGATGATTTAAGCCACAGAACTGTGACCAGGCTTTAACCTGAAGAAGACAGAAGATTTGCTGAATGTGATCGGTCTGTCAGGATTTCCAGCCACCTTTGAACTCCTGGTTTGTGCAGAGGCTCTGTAATTGTGACCGGATAGCAATCTGCCTGGTACAGTAGAATTTTTTGCATGTAAATGTGCTGTGTGCTGTTAGTGGGTCGTGATTTGGTTCCCCACAGTGTGTTGAAATGTGTTCTGCTTGCTGGAGGCTGCATCCAGCTCCCACGGACTGAATCCATATTCATCTCCATCGTGCCTGGGCTTTGCCACACTGTCCCAGCCAGAATACCCGCTGCACAGAGAAAGCCATCGACAAGAGACCTGCCTGGAGATTAGCCCCCTGCTTACACTTTGAACAGGAACAACGCCTTGGTGATTCGTGTGGGCCCTGCTTCTCCTGGCACTCCAGTTCAATAACCTGTTGTCTCGATTTCGTCCTACCTGTGTCCTGTATTGGGTATCATGAGTAAACATCAGGGTAGCTCCCTGCAACAACAGCTAAATCTAAAGTGTTGTCATCTGATTGCTTTGTTGTCTTTTCAGTCACGAACTGAGCACTCCGGCTTCAGATTACAAATAGTGTGTTGTGCATATTGCTTCCTTCCATCACAGAGCCCCAACCAGCTGTGAGCTGGCCTACCCCGGGCAACATTCCTGGCTAGTCCACCATCTTCCTACCTGGGTACCCAGAGTGTGTGACTGTGTAGGGACTCTGAAGTGCATGCATAACTGTCTGATTGATATAGCCTTTAAGCAAATCAACCTGATTATGCCCCTCCCTTATTTAAGTCCCCTGAATAAATCAGATCTAACTCTTTTTGCATTTAACCTGACTGTGGTTCCAGTTTCTGCCAAGAGAACTGTACTGTTGCTATTTGCTGTGCATAATCTTGTTTTACAGGGGGTCCCCAGGGTCGAGCTAGAGGAACCAGCCCTGGTGGTAAGTACAAACAGTGTGGGTAATTGCATGGTGAATAAGGGTCATTGTGAAAGTGATTTAAGCAATAAACCACTCCAGGGTGTGGGTTATGCTGGGATTTACCCATGCCTGGTGTGGTTTGGTCACGAGGTGCAGCCGAGTGACCAAATCCACACCAGAAGTGGGTAAATCCCAGGACAACCCACACCCTGGAGTGGTTTATTGCGATTATACTTTGGTTTCAGTATAGAATTGTTTTTAAAATGTGTTTTATTTTTTTTACCCAAAAAATATTGTTTTTCATTACAAATAACCTTACACTGAAAGAAAATAGTTCCTGATGTGAGATTAATTGAATAGTGTGTGTGTGTGTGTGTGTGTGTGTGTGTGTGTGTGTGTGTGTGTGTATAATATATACTATACACACACACACACAGACAAAATATGGAGTAGAATAGTCTGCTTTGCATGTGGAAAGAAACAAACAAAAAAAGCTGGCAAAAAATGCTCCTTGCTCTTCCCGTGTGTTAACGTGGTGTTTACTTAGAGGAACATGTTGTTTTGTCTAGCAAAACTGTCAGGGTCGAAGGGTTGATTTTAGGGTCGGATTTCCGGCATTGCGGCAGTTTTCTAGTCGGGAGGTAATTGTGCAAAGTGACCAGCAGTTAAAGTTTTTTTTTTTCTTAATTTCCTTTTATTGAGGTTATTATTTGCAGCATGGATTAAGGCATAGGAGATTTGTACTGATGTACCATGGAGCAGAGCTGCAGATATTGTAGGAAGGGAGTGGAAGGAGTGAAGAGTATCGGGCTGCAAGACTGAAAATAAAAAAAAGGAAACGGTAGTGATGATTTTAGGTTGGCATACTGTGTGAAAGTGTTGTACACTGGTCACTCATGACTCCCTTCTGAAGCACAGATACACCCGCTGGACCAGTGTTCCCCTGTAGATTGCTGCTGCTCAGTCAGGGTGCTACTCCCGCTGCTTCCATCAGTGCTGTGAACCGCTTGTAGAAGTTGTGACTGTGAGGTGCTACCATGTTGTGTGTACCAATTTACCGGTGTAGTGGGTACAGGAGGATGTATTTGAAGACTGTTCTTTTATTACTTGTTGACGGTTGCAGGTGCGACTGCAGAGCACGAGAGAGATTCACGACTACTTAACGGATCAAAGATGGCGGTTTGAGACTGTGGGCTTTGGGGGTTGGATGAATTTGAGAGCTGCGGCTGACTTGCACCTTTGCTGTGGGTATATCGTAGGATTTACCATGGCAGAAAGGTGCCAGCCAGCCAATTAAAACACAGGATTGTGTCTTTTGTTTTTAGTCCATGGTATAATATTGTATGTTGTTCAGGCCACTAGAAGGCAAAGAGGGGGGTTACCGTGTTCTGGAGGGCTATGCCCAGGTTAGCTTGACTACTGACAACCCTGGTGGAGGCTCCTGTTTCAGTACCCAGGCCCCTTAACCTGCTACTAGCCAAGCAGGCAGGGGTAGTAGCCCTTGGGATAGTGCCACCCAGGAGTTACATTAGACAAAGCTTTACAAAACAGGTAGACATTGACTGCCACCATGCCTGTCTTGTGGAAGACAGCCAAAATAGTCCCTATATTTAAAGCAGGAGACCCTCTTTCTCCCAATAACTACTGGCTGATCTCTATTCTGCCACAACTCAGCAAACTCATAGAGAAAATTGTGCACTGCCAACTTTCTGACCACATTGATAAGTACAACCTTCTGTGTGAGCAGCAACATGGTTTCCACAAAAAACACAGTACTGCCTCTGCCCTTGCCGTCTTCACAGACCATATCTACAGAAATATGGATTGTTGGAAAAGCTACTGGCATAGTATTTGTGGACCTGGCCAAGGCCTTCGACCTGGTCAACCACCCTCCACTGCAAATCAAGCTCCACCAGCTTGGATGCTCTAATGAAACCTTGTGTTGGTTCCACAGCTCCTTAACTGGACGTTCCCAGGTGGTGGTTATTGGTGCTGCCACCTCCTCTGAATTGTCTGTCTGTACAGGTATCCCCCAGGGCTCGATAATTGGCCCCCTACTGTTTTCTGTATTCAACTCCTTCTCCTCCAACAGCCTACACTGCTCTGCTCTCTTGTATGTGGATGACCTAGTTCTCTTACGCAGTGACAAGTCACTTCAAACATATCCTCAGTACTCACCCACAACTATGGCTCTGCCCATAACTGGTTCTTATCTAACGTGCTCCTTGTCAACGAGAAGAAAACCAAGTCAATGTTATTCGGATCCAGGCCCTACCTGGCTGGTATTGCGAAAACCAACTCCTCTCTCACTGTGCTCTCTCCATCTGGTCCTCCCCTGCAGACTGTCACCTTCTTCAAATATCTGGAAGTTACCCTTGACCCTGCCTCTCATTTACAGGATATATTAACACTATGGTACGCAGGGTAAACCAAAGCTGGGCGCTGTCTACCAACTAAGGAATTTCCTAACCTCAGATGCTCATCTAACCATTGATCGGTGCAACCTTTCTTCCCATCCTGATCTACTGCTTCCCCATTTTTCCCCCGCTATGTCCTCCATCCTTCATCACAGACTGAATTCTGTCTATAATAATGTTTGACGCTTCACTTTATTGGCTCCTTACGCAACCCACCACTGTTCCTTGTATCAGTCACTAGGGTGGCTCTTGCTCAAGGGCCATTATGACTATGCCTTAGGAAGCCTCATTGATGGCTCCCTGCGTGATGGTGTGGATTCACCATACGCTTCCCTCCTTACAGCCAGGGTGCCAACACGGTGTCTCCGCAAAACATTGCTCCCCCCCCCGGTGGTCCCCAAAGTCTCTTCGGTTATGGGTGGTAAAGCAGTCTTTCACTGAACCCTCTCTCTGAAACAGTATCCCTGCACCCCTCTGCTCAGCCGGTTTGCACCTCATCTTCAAGTCCCTACTTGGAATCTAGCTATTTTGTACAACCAGCTGTTCCTGCTTGCCAGGGTAACCCCCCTCCCCTATGTGTAACCCCCTCCCCCGGTGACTTTTATATTCCTGAGCAGACTCTAAACCTCCACTTGCACATAACCCTTGCACTTTTGTCCCACGCAATGTATCATTTTTATTTGTACTGTATTGTTATCACCCATGCATCTTCTCATAGACTGCAATCTCTGGAATTGTACTGTAGCTTGTATGTATTTCATTTTTATGTTTGCTTGCATGCATGTGCGAGAAACATAGTGCCACCATACAAAGTTTCTTAGGTGTGCCACCTTGCTTCCAATGCCCTGCTCCTTGTCACAGGCGCGGCCTCACCGCACCAATAAATGTCCAAGTTGTCTAAGACAGCAGTTCAGATGCAGTGGCATACAGTTCCAAGCAAAACACCACTACAATCAGCGGTGGTAACGTGTAGGCAATTTGCATACTGCCATCGGCGGTATGCAAAGTGTCTACACCTTGGCACTGCACTGGAACAGCTGTCATAGACAGATCCATCCCCCCGTAACAACACCCAATTAGCACGCTGAGGCCCACCCCAGCATGCTCATGCACCTCCCACACACTGTATGGCCTATGGGGTGCCCAACTCTCGCCGGCTCCACTCGGCTGCCTTCTATCAACTTCCCAGCTGCCACGCTGGGAGCCTACCCCAGCGTGGCAAAGTCCCGCATCATCTTTAAAAAATGGAAAATCACCTATAAAAAAACAGTCCCTCGCTGACTGTCTTGACCCTCTTCCCCCAACCCATGCCCACCCTCTGAGTGCCCCACTTCCTCACACCCCTACCTCACCCCATACTTACCTCCGGAGCCCAGCGTGACGATCTTCGGTGGACTGGGAACACTTCTGGAATCTTCAAAGCCAACTGTGAACTGCAGAAATGCCGGTAAGCTGAATAATAGCATAAATTGGGTTTTTTAACTTTGGTGCATATCTTGGGCATTTTTGGGAATTTTGTCACCAAATTTTCAACATGGGGTTCTTGGGACCCCACCTCATGAACTCAGTCACTATCATTTTGTTATTTGGTCCCGAAAGGTGACTTCATGGTCACTGTGCAGAACCACCTTTCAGGACTGATTTATGAAATGACAGTGTCACAGTTCACGAGGTAGGCCCCCAAAAATGCTATGTTGAAAATTTGGTGAAAAAATTCCCAAAAATGACGGTTTTACGAGTGTGCATTGTGCAGTTCCTATGCAGGCTCGTAACTTTGAGAATTTTTAATATTTTCACTCCAGGTTTTCAACATTACCATTTTACCACACCTCCTTATAAACAGTACAGCTGTCATTTTTTACAACTTGCTCAAAATGTGTTTTCGCACATGTAGCGCACATTGGCACGGTCAGTTTCCGAAATCAATGTTCGAAACACATTAAGAAAATCACAGTGACACTGTTCATGAGCAGAGGTGTTAAAATGGCTATGTTGAAAATTTGGTGACAAAAGTCCATAAAATGACTGTGTTACATCACTTACGTGTGTGCATTGCGCAATTTCCACGCACCCTCTTAAGTTCACAAATTTGTAATATTTTCAGTCCAGATTTTCAACATTGACATTTTTTCACACCTACTTATGAACAGTACAGCTGTCATTTTTCACACATTGGCTGAAATGTGTTTTGGCACTTCCAGCACAGAATAGCGCGGTCGCTGTGGGAAATTAGTGTTCGGGATAGATTAAGAAAATTACAGTGACACTGTTCATGAGTGAAGTTCCCAAAATGCCTATGTTGAAAATCTGCTGTAAAAAATCCTCAAACTAATTACATTACAGGTGTACATTGCTCAGTTTCTACACACGCTCGTGACTTCACCAGTTTTTTAATATTTTCACTCCAGATTTTCAACAATGCCATTTTTTACACCTTCTCATGAACAGTTCACCTGTAACTTTTCACATCCTATTCGAAATGTGTTTTCGAACCTGTGGCACCAAATGGCACAGTCGCTGTGCAAAATCATCTTTCGCCTAACGAACTGATAGTGTCATTGTTCATGCAATGGGGTCACAAAAAGCCCACGTGGAAAACTTGGAGTAAAAATACCAGGAAATGCCCAGGGCATTAGGGTTTTCTACCATAACGGCCTACCCTGTAGGGTCTGACAGGTGTCAGGGGTGTGAGTTGGGATTGTCTACAGTAATGCTCATGCCATTGCACCCCCCCACCCGCACCCTCCAGCCAGTGACAGGCATTGAGGTGCAACTTGGACCCTTTGCCCCCAGAGTTCACCTCATTCTCCTATACTGCACCCATTTCAGCGTATTTCCTTATGGAATGAGGTGAATGTAAAGCCCAACCACCCTAAGGCATACCTTGACACTTATCTGTGTCTGAAGGGTAGAGTGAGGTGAAATGTCGTGACCGTCATGGGTGACAACCCAAAGGCACACCTCAATGCCTGTCCATCTCTGCAGAGTGAGGGTGGGAGTTGGCGTCAGTTCAATACTTCAATGCCTTTCCTATACTGCATCTGTCTAACTCCTGCACTTCCACTGCTAATACCAGCAAGCAAACATTCGGCATTGACACATGATTGTTTATTATTGTCAGTGCTGAACCCATGTTACAGCTTATATGCTTCACTTCTACTGTAATGCACTTGTATCCTGTATTTTATGTTATCTGTGCCACTTATGTGGCCCAAGCTGTGCCTGAGGGTGTTGTTCAAAGTCTTCATCAATGACATTGGAGATGGCATTAAGGGCAAAAATGTGCCTAATCACGGATGACACCAAGCTCTGTGGGAGAGTGGATTCAGCTGAAGAGATACAGGACCTACAGGAAGATCTAGAAAAGCTAGGGAGGTAGTCCTGGATCTGGCAGCTTGGCTTCACTGCCAAGGAATGCAAAGTTATGCATATTGCAGCCAAGAATCCAAGGACAGAGTACTACCTGGGTGGAGTCAGAGTATCTGCATTGGAGGAGGAGAAGGACCTGGGAGTTATCACTAGTGATCTGAAGCACTCATGAAGTGCAAGAAAGCAGCAGCAAAGACAAACAAGATGCTGGGATGCATATCTAGGGGAATCAGTAGTAGGAAAGAGGAGGTTATACTGCCCTTGTACAGGTCACTGGTAAGGCTGCATCTAGAATATAGAGTTCAGTACTGGTGCCCACACTTCAAAACAGATGGAGAAGGTCCAGAGGAGGTCTACAAAGATGATAGCTGGTCAGCAGGGTAAGGAATACGAGAAGAGATTGAGGGCCTGAACAAGTACTCCTTGGAAGACAGGAGAGAGAGAGAGAGAGGGGACATGATTGGGACCTTCAGATACTTGAAAGGCATAAATAAGGTTGATAAGGAGTCTCTTTAAGCTGAGTGGAAACCATAACACGAGGGGGCACAGTCTTAAGCTGGAGGGTGGGAGCTTTAGGAGGAAAGTCAGGAAGCACTTCTTCACAGAGAGGGTGGTGGACACTTGGAAGGTGCTGACAGAAGAGGTCATCTCACTGAAGACAGTGGGCAGCTTTAAGAGTGACTGGGACAGGTATAGGGGGAAGGTAAGGGTCATGGGTAGGGAGAATGGGAGGAGTGGGGAGGAAGGGCAGGGACAGTAGCTCAAGCTGTGGATCCTGCAACATGAACAGACTTGATAGACCAAATGGCCTTCTTCTGCTGGCTTCTTCATATGTTCATATGTATGTTCTTATGAAAACTGTCCAACGCATCAGTGTCCTTAGCCGGTTACCAAAGAGTTAAATAAAATAAATAAAAACATTAAACAACAGAATGCAGCAAACGATTACAATACAGAAAACCACAAATTAACATACACAACATTACATATGTAACCTTGGCACTGTTATACCAAAGGCTACTACCCCTGCCTGTTTACCTAAGTGCAGATTGAGGGGCCTGGGTTCAGTTCTACCAGTCATCGGGGATTCTTGTCCAACAGAAAGATTACAGTTATGGTGCCTCCACCCAGAGATTTGTTTAAATGGGTTAGATTTTAAGCTAGCACAACCCTCTGGGAAGTTGTGCCTACTCACAGCCCTACCTAGTGGACCCACACTTGCAGTCTCCCAAAACACCTTACTTTGCATTCAATTGACCATTAATGGAGAGTACTAATAATATGCTAACAGTGACCACATTTATCAACAGGGTCTGGAACTTGGCATACACCATGTGTGCCTATAAAGAAATGGTTATCAGTAGTGACACAGTACTTTAGAATTATTTGAATCAACCCAGCACTCAGTAATGATATGTTCACAGATCAAGTTAACATTCAGACAAATAACTGATTTATATGGGGATTGGAACATGGGATAGGGGTCAATGGTTTTGTCTTTAGAAATTGTTTAAACACAATACAGTAACCCCTCTTGGCTGTCCAGTTAACTTCACTGAGTACCCAGGATATGTTATATTGCAGGCCTGATGCATTGCCGCGGGTTGGCCAGCTGGTTGGGGCCGTTAAATAAAGACATGATTAAGGCTTTATGGCTGTATTTGGCTGTAGCAATCATAAACATTTTTTTTGAAACACAGAAATTGTAATCCTTGGGCCCAATGGCCTTCAAAAACAGTCCCCCCCCATGCAACCTTGAAAGGCAAATCAGTTGGTATAAGCACTTTAATTGGTGTTGCAGGGTAAAACCCTGTGGTACTCACTGAACCGTGGACCTAGGGATCTGGGTTGATATCTTGGATGACTCCCTTCGAGGCAGGATCTGGCTGCAGGCTGCGAGACTGCGTCCTTTCTGGCTAGGACCAGCATACAGGGACCAGGGCTATCACGACTCACCCCCACTTCCTGGCATCCCTCCCAAGGATGGCCGCAACCCACGATGATCTTCTCAGGAGCTGTCTCCCTTCTCTGGTCATTTCGCTGCTTGGTTCTCTCAGGCAGCAACAGCCTTTTAGAAAAGTTGTCAGGCATCACAAGTTTAAGTTCTGGCACAATCTCAGATAGGCCGTGCAGCTTACCTGCTTGCAAGTTGCAGTCCTTGAATTGTACGCTGGCAAATAAAGTTCAGGTCTGTCTCTTTCAGCACACGGTTGAGAGACAGTTCTGGTGACCCCAGGCTTGGGATTTAGACCATAGTCTCTGAGGCAAAAGGAGTTCCTCACCATAATGCCCCACTTCAATCTGGTATTTCAGCTCGAGGGAACAAATTGCCTCTTTATTTCCCTTTTGGAGGATTGCAGCTTGGTATGCAGACTTGGCAGTCCCACTCTTTAATAAGCATGCAGACCGAGGAGAGACAAAACAGGTCTCTCTTCCCAGATTCCCCAAGTTGTAGGCAGAGCTCCCTTCCTGCTGGAAGTTCCAGCCTGACTCTCTAAACTGACTGCAGACTGACTCAGTTCAAACTGTCCCTCCTTAAATAAAGAGCAAAGTTCCTGGATTCCGATTGGCTGCCCAAACTGTAAATTACAGTTTCAGTCTTTTAATTGGACAGCATTTCGGTGCCTAAATTTGTACCTCTGTTTTCCCCTCCAGGAGGCTCTGGCACTGTCCCAAAAGTCTCTGCTGTACATCCTGGCTCCCGATTGGTTAATGGCTGCAAACATGGTGACTGAGTACACAGTTTTATGCAGTCCACACAATGTCCCCAAGAACCTCCCCTCCTTTCACACCCTTGATGGGACTGCTCTTGAGGACGTCTCCTCATTCAGGTACCTCAGCGTTTGGCTGGGTAGATACCTCAACTTCTCTGTACACATAGATGCCATTCTGAAAAAAGTAAGGCCTAAGCTCGATGCCCTCTACAGAAACTGCAGCTGCATCCCTCTTGTCACCAGGCACAAGCTGGTACAGAAGATGATCTAGCCCATTATCGACTACTGCGACATAGCTTATGGTGCCACCTCTCAGTTCCACCTATCCAGGCTGGACTTTCTCTATAACTCCTTCTGTCATTTCACTCTTGACGCCCCCTCTTATCCCATCATTGTGATCTTTACCGCTCCCTCAACTTCCTTCCCCTCCACAATCGGCGAGTTTTACATGGTGCTAAGTTCATCTCTAAATTCTGGCTTGGTTCGTTCCCCTCATACGTTTCCTCCTCTCTTGGTACCCCTTCCCCCTCCCTCTATTCCCTGAGATTCCTTGCTGACACTTGTACCCTTTCTATCCCTGGCAGAACCACATCCTCTGGCCAGAAAGCCTTCTTGTATCACCTGCCTAACTGTGGAATTCTCTGCCTCCTCAAATCTACTTCTCCTCCTCTCTTTTTTCTCTTACCTCTGCACTACACAACTATCTCACTCCCTCCTGCACCTGCTTCTGACTCCCTCCTTACCTAACTCCTGTCTCACGTTCTCTTCTGCCCCCTAACCTCATGCACTTACCCTACCCCTCACGGTCTAGCACTTAACCTCGAGACATGCTCACCTATGTGGAAAGCTACTGTGGCTGCTGCAGTGTACCACCCACATATCACTGTTGCACTCCACCTAGGCATGTGGCTCAGCACTGCTCTTTATTATTTGTATGTATTATGCGTTGTATACCTGCATCATCTATGCTCCTCATGTATTGTATATGGATGCCTCTCACATGGATGTACTTTTTACTATGTTACATACTCCTTGACCATGCTTGAATGTATGTATTGTATTGTATTATATTGTACCTCTTTATTGCTGCATTTAATCACACCTCTGTATTGCTGTACGATTTGTCATTGATACTACTGTACGTCCCACTGCCCCTTCCCCCAGGACGTACTGTGAGGCGAGCATTAAGTTGCTCAGTGTATTTTTCCTGGTGAAACAATTCAATAAATAAAATAAATAATAAAGTCCTGGTGCAGCCAGATTATTTCCTTTTTATTTATCTAAACCCTACAGACATATAGCCCCAACAGTGCCCTTTCAAATGCTGCCACACTCTTATATTTATTTGCCTCACTTTTCCTGTCATCAAAACACAAACCTCCTAGGTGGTATGCAGCTTCTCATAAATATTCATACAGGTGGTCATTAATATTCAAGAGCCCTGTTTATGCCCCCTTTTAAAGTTTTATTTTTATTATACCAAGAGGGCTCTCTCCACCCTCCTTGAGATCACCAATCCCCATTTAGCTCAGCAGGGGCATCGGGACCAAGAAACACATTTGGATCGATCACACAAACCGGCGATTGGTAAATCAAAAGCGCACAGTGCGCATGCACGATCGCCGCTTGCACCTATATCTACACCTAACTTCTTCTTGTGTTAACTCAGTCTTCCTATTCATCTAAGCCTCACCCTTTCTTTCTTCTCATAGCCGTGCACCTCCTTTCCTTCCCCCATTTCTTCTAGCCTCTCCTGCCTCCTTGCAGTGTTCTCAGCATCCTGAAGGGGTCCCTTGGACTCAGCTCCCCCTCTCCCCCTTTCACTCACTGCACTTTAGTACCTACCTGCCCAACTCCCCTCTGCCCCCTGGCACTCCCCCAAATTCCCCCATCTCTTCTAGCCTTCTCTGCCCCCCTTGCAGAGTTCTCAACATCCTGGAGGGGTCCCTGGGTTCGGCTCTCCCTCCCCTCCTCTTAGCATCCTGAAGGGGTCCCTTGGCCTTGGCTCTCCCTTCCCCTCTTCCTCCCACCTTTCACTCATGCACTTGATTACCTACCTGCCCAGTTCCCCTCTCCCCTTGTCACTCTCAAAAAAACCCTCATCTCTTCTAGTCTTCCCTACCCCCTTGCAGGGTTCTCAACATCCTGGAGGGGTCCCTGGGTTCAGCTCTCCCTCCCCCTGCCTCACCTCCCCCTTTCTGTCATTGCACTTGATACCTACATGCCCAATCCCCCTCTCCCCTTGGCACTTTAAGAATCATCTATACCACATGCACTTGTTAATATTTTTGCACCTCTCTGTAATTGTCCCCTCTGCTGTATTTTTCTGTTCTGTCTATAACCAAGTGATCCCTAACTACTAGTATTTTTTCAGTATTAGGTGCATGCCTGTGATGCCCTCTTGTTCCCTTCCCCTATACACTAAATTGCCTACTTTATGTTCACTGTATGTAACTGCTGTCTTATGAACCCTGAATGTATTACTGTTCATCCTCTCTGTACCCCTTCCCTCCAGGTCGCACCGGGAGACAAGCAACTTGTTGTTCAGTGTACTTTCCTGGTGAAACACTTCAATAAATAAATAAATAAAAATAAAGCAGCTGCTGATCACAATTTTAGTTTTAACCCCAAAATGGGCTAAATCAACATTCTGGGGCTGTTCTGGGGTAGTGGGGCACCAGAGGACTCGGGCCAGGTGGTAGATAAACTGGGAGAAGAATCGGGATACCTGGAGGTGATGGGAGAAATCCAGAAGTCACTTAAGGTAAGCCCCCAAATGGGGGGGGGGGTGTTACACATACAAACCATTTCAAGCATATAATGCACGGTATCATTTATACTGACAAATCTCTGTATCTATCAAGTTTTTTTTTAAATGCAGCCTAGAAGTTTGAAAGACTTGCGATACCAGCAGTTAAAATTTGAGGTAATGAATTATAATAAGTTCTGGCAGAGCCACTAGACTGTGAATGCATTAACTAGATAAGGGTGTTTCATGGGCTTAAACATAAACAGTTATTTATTTATTTATTTTAAAAATATTAGATTTACAAACCTTTGAGGCAGAGACTCATTTACAAAGGCACCTCGTAGAAACTAATACAAAGACAGCACAGTTAACAAGTCAAAAAACAATGATTCGGAGAGCAGACAGTTATAACAATCATTCACTGGAGATACATGGGTAGCAGTAGATAAATAGATTGCATAGTTTAGGCACACGGGCACCCCATCAAGAAGACCAAAGCAGC
This sequence comes from Neoceratodus forsteri, assembly GCA_016271365.2. Classification (NCBI taxonomy): domain Eukaryota; kingdom Metazoa; phylum Chordata; order Ceratodontiformes; family Ceratodontidae; genus Neoceratodus; species Neoceratodus forsteri. The sequence continues at coordinate 804,727,989 of CM028137.1, forward strand.
TCAAACAATATGCAATAGCTAAAGCAAATAGACATCAGGAGTCAAAGAGAAGCCCAGAGTGTTCACATGAAGGCTGTTGCATATACACTAACTGAATCAAAGTACATTACATTGAGAAAGGGTGTATTTAAGCAATAAGGCATTACAGGGTGTGTGTTATCATGTAATAATGTCACTCCTGGGGTGGGTTGAAGCATGAGGTGAAGCCGAGTGCTTCCACCACCCCAGGAGTGACATTATTACAAGATAACACACACCCTGGACTGCCTTATTGCAATTATACTATGGCTTGTTGTTATATACAGAATGAAAAATACATTTTAAAGGATGTTTTTGTTAGTGTGGAAAAATATTTCTTAAGAGAAAATGCAAGGAATGATCCAAATCCAAAGCTACGGTGATGTTATTGTGTAATAACATCACAGTTTCAATGGGACAGCAGCCAATCAGCTTCTTACATTTTTCCCTGCCATTGTATACTTAAAAATAATGCCACCTTCTGTATTACAGTTACCCATATGTTTTGCATTTTATTCTATGCACTGTTTTAGCAATCAACTCAACAGAACCAGGCCATCATTTACATGAAGGTGCTGTACCCTAACTGAAAACACTGCTGACATAACTGTATGTTGTGATAAAGGTGGAGGATAAACACAATGTTGAGACAAGTGTTTGAAGACATTTGATGTGTTTAATTGTTTTTTTTACAGACTGATATACAGTTCACACACAAAATTCATATAGTATAAAAGTGCATATGCCCAAATGCCAATGTAAATTCAACACATTTCATTACAAGCTGTTCTCTTGAAGGAAGATATTACTATATAAGGCCTAAAAATGGACATCAGGTAAATGTAAATTGGGGTAGGTGTGTTATTGAGGGTATTGCATAGTTTATCTTTTTTTGCTGCTCCACCAGATCAGCAATATTTGCACAAGCTGTGCCCAGTCCAGATTTTACAGCTCTGGCTGATGTGGGTTTTACCCATACCCCACTGCATGTGGCATAGTGTTATACTGTACATATGGCTACAAAGTCTAACCCATTGAAGGTTGAAGTTTCAGAAAACCATTATGCTAAAAATATCAAGACTCACTCCCTTCTTCACCCCCCCCAGTCACAATTAATCCTCTACCAAACTCATGCTTAAATACTGGTGCCTCTACATCCATGCCACTAAGCTTTTAATGCCAACATCAGGGTTTTATTTAACTCTAAAAATTGATTAGCGTTTTGCTCATAAAAGTGCTAAAACTTTGTGAAAATTAATAGCTCCTGCATCACTGTGTTTAACAAACACAGCACGTCTAGAAAATCTACATAAATACTTTTGGTACAGTTAGTATCATCCCAAGAAAATACTGCTAATCAATTATTTAAATCCCTGCAACATGCTTCTTTTTCCTGCTGCTGTGAATTCCCTCATCTGTGAAGTCACATTCTGCTTGTGGCAGTCCCCCCCCCCAAACCAGATAATTTATTTAAAAACATTTTGTTGACAAATTTTTTTTTTAGTATATCCATGGTCAAGAAAAATGAATTTTGTAAAAGAAACCAAAATCTCCATTTATCAGTTCATTGAATCACAATAAAGCATGTTATTAATTTTTCAGATTCTATGTGTAACCTACAGTAAGTCAAACAGATATTAGACACACAAATGTGGTTATTATCATTCAGTTATAAACATCTGTAGTCACAAACTGCAAGTTAAAAAAATTTAGTAGAATATTAACACTAGCCCAGAACTGCCTGTCTGAGAATGAAGTTGGTATATTATTTGGAAAAAGGCAAAACAATTGGGTCTCTTGCTACAGTATGCAATGTCCTGCAAAGATAGTGGTGTCATATGGCTTAATGAGGTGCTGTGAGGTGCCTAAGGGAACTTGTTATGCAGAAAGTTCCAGGAGTGCAGTCATAAAAACTGGAATAACAGGTTTCAAGGAGTAATTAACTCAGAAGGAATGTTAGAAAAAACTACCCCATTCATTCAGAGGTGTCAATGAATGTATTTGTTAACCATGCTGGTTTATCTTCTTGCTTCCCTCATGGTAAAAATGTGGAACTACAGTTGTGTTATTTTAAATGAAAAATTAATGATAAATAGCTTGTCCAGTTGGATGGCAGCTCTGATAGCTGTTCCAGTCTTTCTTTCCACTGATATAAACTGAGCCAGGAAAAAAGTAAATAGGAAAAAAACAAACAAAAAAAATAGCATTTTGTTTCTACAACTAGTTGCTAATTGCAGCTGCTATTTTTAACATGTGCAAGTCAACTCCACTTCTCAGACTTAAAAAGAAGAATACACTTCATCACAGACTGTGTTTACCAAGTAATGTGCCCATTTTAGTATATAAATGATTTAAGAAATACCTGAAAGTTGTCTATTTTCCTTGAAGTTGAATCCCTTAAGCTGTAGTTTCAGACATTTCTTAGTGTTTCCTTTTGAGACACCAGGTGACTCTGATAATCATTTGTTCCAAGGGTTTCTTTGAAGTTGAATGCTTAAACTGTAGTTTCAGACATTTCTTAGTGTTTCCTTTTGAGACACTAGGTGACTCTGATAATCATTTGTTCCAATGGTTTTTAAGTCAGTTTGAAGGCAATTTAAGTATCTTCTATTCTCTTAGTCCTTAGCAAAATGCAGAGACTCCACAGATTTGTTGTTCCTTGGTCCACACCCCAAACTCTAGTAAGTCTTCTTTCAGCATGATAGATCCACCTCATGCCCCTCCCACATGAATAAAAAAAAGGTGGGATGGACCGTTTGGAGCTTCTTGGGTGGAGGTGGAGTGGACCTTACTTCCCCAAATAAAACAATGCTGCCTTCCACTACTCAGGTTTCAGTTCTTGTACCATCCATTTAAGAAAGAAAATAGTACCCTGCAACCATTGACTAACATGAAAGCGTATTTATTTGAGAGCGGAAAACATTTCTTGGAGGAGGGTAAGGTGGAGTAGACTATTTACACCTTCAGTCAGTTCCATGGACAGAAAACATGACATCACTCCTTTTGTACATGCAATACTCCTGTAGGCTCCGCCCACAGTCGTAAAAATGTAACAACTAGTATAACAATGATCTTTGACCTATGTTAGTTTTCATAGTGGGGATATGCAAATAATTACTTAAAGATGCACTGGTACAGGATGAGGTGAGCTATTGTTGAAAAAAAAACTGTAAAAAAATTCAGGCACATTTTTCAAAACAATTTTTCTGGCCAGTGATCCAATATGTAATTTAAACCTTTGGTCAAAAGAAGGTCATTGTAGTGTAGTAAAAATAACACAGTGATGTGCTCAAGTGGGAAGCTGAGTGGCAAACCTAGTATTTGATTATGCAAAACCCTGACCCTGCACAGCACACACTCACCAGCAACAAAATAAAACAATATACCATAGAGAATAATGGGAAGCAAGAAGCCTTGTGAAAGCAGCAACCTAGTACAGTTCAACCTATAAAGAGCGTCCATTCTCTGACATACATGTAACCCCCTACAAATGGGGGCTCCCAAAAAGTCTTCCTTGAGCTTGCTTAAATGCTCACTGCCAGGCTGATGTCCTGCGTTTTAGCAGTTTAAATGTATTGCCAGAGAGTGCCTGTATAGCCTCTGTGTACAGTCTTTTTAAGAGCTGCCTGGATTGCAGTCATAATTAATCTGAGAGGGAGTTCTGTTAAAAGATGTACTTGTTTGCTGATCATTTGTTAGAGCAGCAATAATATTGCAGTTTGTTCTAACCTGCCTTCTTTGCAGCATGGACAGTTCTATTTGTTTCCATCATCCTGGTGCTGGATTGCTGAAATTGGCCAATCAGTACATTTGGGGACTCTAAAATGGAGCCTGTCCCCATGGGCTTTGTGGGATCAAAATTCTGTAGGAATTGTAGTTTTTGTATTTTGGCACCAAGACAGACCTGGAGGGGGAGCCCTTGTTGTGACTGACAGACAGATCAGCCAACTGAACCTTTTGGATCCCGGGGAAAGTCCCAGACCAGGGTTTTAAATAATTGATTAGCAGTTTTTTTTCTTGGGACTATAACTATAACTGTACAGAAATTATTTATATATATTTTCTAGAAGTGCTGTGTTTGTTAAACACAATGAAGCAAGAGCTATGCATTTTCACAAATATTTAGCACTTTTATGAGCAAAATGCTAATCAATTTTTAGAGTTAAATAAATCCCTGCAGACTGTCTTACAGTTTAGTCAGTCTAAATTGAGAAGTGAAAGTGGTAACAGCTTGAGTGATTTCAAGCAGCAGCCCCTGTGTAATTCGCACAGGAGAACTGTGAAAGGGCTGAGTTTTGGCCTGTCTGTCTGCCTGCTGTCCCCGAGAGGGAAATTGAAGTTTATTCGGACTGAATCCGAATTGTGAAGACAATTTAAGCCACAGAACTGTGACCAGGCTTTAATCTGAAGAAGACTGAATATTTGCTGAATGCGATTGGCCTGTCAGGATTTCCAGCCACCTTTGAACTCCCAGTTTGTGCAGAGACTCTGTAATTGTGACTGGATAGCAATCTGCCTGGTATAGTAGAATTTCTTACATGTAAATGTGCTGTGTGCTGTTAGTGGGTCATGATTTGGTTTCCCACTGTGTGCTGAACTGTGTTCTGCTTGCTGGAGGCTGCATCCAGCTCCCACGGACTGAATCCATATTCATCTCCATTGGGCATGGGCTTTGCCACACTGGCCGAGCCAGACTATCTGCTGCACAGAGAAAGCCATCGACAAGAGACCTGCCTGGGGATCAGCCCCCTGCTTATGCTTTGAACAGGAATGACACCTCGGTGATGCATGTGGGCTCTGCTTCTCCTGGCACTCCAGTTCAACAACCTGCTGTCTCAATTTCATCATGCCTGTGTCCTGTATTGGGTATCCTGAGTAAACATCAGGGTAGCTCCCTGCAACAACCGCTAAATCTAAAGTGTTGTCATCTGATTGCTTTGTTGTCCCTGCTTATGCTTTGAACAGGAATGACACCTCGGTGATGCATGTGGGCTCTGCTTCTCCTGGCACTCCAGTTCAACAACCTGCTGTCTCGATTTCATCATGCCTGTGTCCTGTATTGGGTATCCTGAGTAAACATCAGGGTAGCTCCCTGCAACAACCGCTAAATCTAAAGTGTTGTCATCTGATTGCTTTGTTGTCTTTTCTGTCACGAACTGAGCCCTCTGGCTCCAGATTACAAATAGTGTGTGTTGTGCATGTTGCTTTCTTCCATCACAGGGCCCCAACCAGCTGTGAGCCGATCTACCCCGGGCAATGTTCCTGGCTAGCCCACTGTCTTCCTACCCGGGTTCCCAGAGTGTGTGACTGTGTAGGGACTCTGAAGTGCATGCATAACTGTCTGATTGATATAGCCTTTAAGCAAATCAATCTGATTATGACCCTCTCTTGTTTAAGTCCCTTGAATAAATCAGATCTAACTCTTTTTGCATTTAACCCAACTGTGGTTCCAGTTTGTGCCAAGAGTACTGTACTGTTGCTATTTGCTGTGTATAACCTTGTTTTACAGGGGGTCCCCAGGGTCAAGCTAGAGGAACCAGCCCTGGTGGTAAATGCAAACAGTATGGGTAATTGCATGGTGAATACGGGTCATTGTAAAAGTGATTATTGTATATTGTTCAGGCCACTAGAAGGGAAAGAGGGGGGTTGCAGTGTTCCGGAGGGCTGTGCCCAGGTTAGCTTGACCACTAACAACCCTGACTTCTGGGTGGAGGCACCCGTTTCAGTACCCAGGCCCCTTAACCTGCTACTAGCCAAGCAGCCGGGGGTAGTAGACCTTGGGATAGCGCCACCTAAGAGTTACATCTTGGAGGCTCACTGCTAGGATTTTGTGTCTTCTAGTGGCCGAAATTATGAATTTTTGTCAAACATACATGGCTACCCTGGAGAGGTGGTCTGACACCAGGAAATTGAAGTTTAATACACAAAAGTGCTCTCTGATGCACCAGGAGAGGAAGAATAGGAGGGAAACTTACTCCCTTGGGGGTTGGTGATTAAAGAGAAGGAAACAGAAAGGGACCTGGGGTTTATGGTATTGCGTGACCTCAAGGTGGGCAGCCAGTGTAGCTGGGTGGTGGGAAAGGCAAATGGAATGTTGGCCTGCACTGCGAGGGGTTTTAATAGCAGGAAGAGGGAGGTGCCAATGCCATTATACTGAACCATGGTTAGGCCGCATATGAAGAATGGGGTGCAGTTCTGGAGGCCTCACCTATGAAGAGATGTTGAGCTGATGGAGAGGCTGCAGAGAAGGGCAACCAAAATGGTATGAGGGATGCAGAATGTACCCTATGAAAGAAGATTGAGAGGGCTGAATTTGTACACCCTGGAGACTAGGAGGGAGAGGGGGGACATGATTGAGACCTTTAAGTATCTAAAGGGAATAAATAAGGTAGAGGGTAACAGCTTGTTCAAATTGAAGAAGGGAGTGAACACGAGGGGACTTAGCCTCAAACTGGAAGATGGGCAATACAGCGGTAATGTCAGGGGGCAGTTTTTCACAGAGTGGGTGGTGGAGGCCTGGAACAAGCTGCCAGAGGAGGTAGTGGCAGCTGAAACAGTGGAGGGGTTCAAGAGGGCTCAAGATAGATTTAAGGGGTTGGGAAAAGAGGGTGGAAGCATAACAGAAGGGGGGAGGTAGGGTATTGGGCAGACTAGATGGGCCGTGGTGCCTTTCTCTGCCATCACATTTCTGTGTATCTGTGTACCCCAACAGAAGTGGCTGTGCGCCAGTTGATGGGGTGGTGTATGGGGCAAGAGATTGACCCCCATAATGCTTTGCTAATACTGGATATACCTATGGGCATTAGTAAGGACACTGTTAAAGGGGCACTTTCTAAAGCTGAATGTTTGAAAAAAGCTGTAGTGGTGAGTCGACATGTTGATTTAACTGCCCAAACTCTCATGGCCTTGTTGGAGTGTAGCGACTCCCTGGACAGTTCAAAGGTGCCCTAGACTATCACTCCAGAAGGGTTCCCAGCCACCTGGAGGGTGCTAACCAAATATAGCAAGGGTCCCTCAGAGAATGAGCCCCCCACCATTATCTGAGTCTTTTGAGGAGAAGTTTGCCAAGTTGTTACTGGAAGAGGGCAAAACTGTGAAGAAGTTCAAAAAATTACTCCTGCCACCTGAGAGTGTCACCTCCCCACTGTCCACACCCACCCCAGCACCTGTTCTTTCACCAACTTCTGTACCTGCCTCTGAGCCAGCAAGTAGTCATGGGCCTTACCACAAGCTCAAGGTATTCTCTGGCATCCACCCTACTTCTAATGGGGAAGTCGACCTGGAGACCTGGATAGACTCTGCTACTCTTGCAGTACAAGACTGGCAATGCTCAGAGGCCAAAAAAAGGACCCGCCTGGGGGAAAGCCTCCAGGGACCCATCCTACGTACTTTTTTGCTCCCTGAGGTCCTCTGACCCTGACGCCAAAGCCCAAGAGTACATAGTCACCCTTGAAGATGTGTTTTGGGGCACCACTAGTGTTGAGACCTTGAAATGAAAACTTAAAGGTATTAGACAACAGCCGGGGGAATTGCTATCTGCCTATATGGATCGATTAGTGGAAATCCTACAAACTATTTTTTGGAAAGGAGGCTGGGCCTCTAGTGAAGTGGACTGGGTAAGACTGGATCTTATACTCTGCTCTGCCTGGCACTCCAGCTGGGTGTTGCTCAAATTACAACTGCATCAAAGGAAATCTGGTCCCTTGCCTTTCCATGTATTGATTGAGGAGGAAGGCTTTTCGTAGCCCTGAGCAGTCATAGCTGCCGCAACCTCTGCTTCAGGCGCGGGGTTGGTCGTTGATGGACTGGAATCACTGCAATCACGTGACGGAATCTGAGAACTAAATATCAGCCCCGGGGGCCTCAGCCAGAGAGGGACTGCTACAGATGCTCCACCATGGGTGAACTGCTGAGGGAGTTCAGAGAAACAAAAAACAGTCTCTTTAGGAAGGCCGCTCCTGCGAGTACAGGCCCCGATCCTTATCCAATTGCATCTGCTATGGGGTGAGGGTACACACCCAGGCATCTCCTGCTGACAGCAGCTCATAAATTGATGTCTTGAGTATGGAAGCGAGAGAATTGACGAGATGACTCCAAATGCTAGCCACACCACAGACAGAGGTGGAACCAAGGTTTTCTGTTGGTAGTACCCCCGCCCCAGCTCCCAATGTGATGTCTGAGCCACACCAGACCCCAGAAAGCATATTTTGCCATAATTGTGGGAAGGATGGGCACATGAAGAGAGAATGCCGGTCCCCAAAAGACCTAGATAAAATTGTATACAGACTTTAAGGGGAGCTTTGAAAAGCAAGACCATGGCCGAGGAGTGCCAGAAATGACCGCAGTGCAGGACTGAGAAATCGTAACTCAAATTTCTTTGTGGTCAATCATCTGTCCAGGCCACTACAATCTCTGGAAGGTTTGCATATGTGGGGCCTGAGTGACAAGTCTTATCCCTACCTAGGATATGTCCAGCTCTGGTTGTCTTTCCCTGCGACTGTAACTGGTGTAGATGAACAAGTATAGACACTAGCCCTGGTGTGCCCTCCTACGGGATTGTATGATGGGATTCCCTTGCTCACTGGAACCAACGCCCACATGTTTGGAAGACTAGTGCAGTTGTGTCACGAAAAACAAGGAAAATGGACTGGGCGGGCACTGAGAATCCCAGCCCTGATAAAGAGAGTCTATGATCTGCACAAACGGACTACTGAAGCCAACGGAGATGAGCTGGTGGGGATAGTGTGAAAGAAAGATCCTGATTCTCTGCTACTCCCTCCCAATGCTCAGGACACCATGCAGGAAGAGGTTCACATTAGAAAGGAAGTGAAAAATAAAATACTAATGTTGGATGCACCAGGTGATGGAAAGCTGCCAGAGGGATTATTGGTTAAACCCATCATTATGCCTGCCCATGCCCATGCCTATGCATGTCAAGTGATGGTCCAGATTCAGAGTGTGTCAGATCGGGAATTCTGGTTAAACAGGGGGTGCACCCTAGCTACAGTACACTGTGTAGACACTGCTGTATTACCCAGCAACAAGTACTCAGATGAAAAGGAAAGAGTGACCCCGGACTTATTCGACTTTGGTGATTCCCCGCTGCCAGCTGAATGGAAGACTAGAATTAACAAGAAACTCCCCCAGAGAGACCAAGTGTTTTCTTTAAAAGAATGGGACATGGGGTGTGTCCAGGGTGCAGAGCATCACCTATGCCTGCATGATGACCGGCCATTTTGAGAGAGATCCCAACGCCTCGCCCCAGCAGACATAGATGATATTAGGAGGCAGTTGCAGAAAATGCTCGCTGCTGGTGATATACAAGAATCAAGGAGCCCATATGCCTCTCCCATTGTGGTTGTGCATAAGAAGAATGGGTCTGTGAGGATGTGCATTGATTATCGAACTCTGAACTGGCAAACCATCCCAGATCAGTACACCATGCCCCGTATACAAGATGTCCTGGATTGCTTGAATGGGAGCAAATAGTTCTCGGTATTGGATCTTCGAAGTGGATATTACCAGATTCTGAAGGTCCCAGAGGACAGTGAGAAAACAGCCTTCATCTGCCCTTTGGAGTTCTACAAATTTCTGAGAATGCCACAGGGGATTTTGGGTGCCCCGGCCACCTTTCAGTGACTGATGGAACGTGCGGTGGGAGATATGAACTTGCTGGAATGTCTAGTGTACCAAGGTGATGTCATTGTGTTCAGACGCACATTAGAGGAGCATGAGACCCAACTGTTTAAAGTGCTGGACCGATTGAAAGACTTCGGCCTCAAGTTGTCCATCGACAAATGCCAGTTTTTTCAAACTTCTGTGGAGTATGTGGGACACATAGTATCTGCAGAAGGAATAGAGACCAATCCCAGTAAGGTTGAGTCACTGACTACTTGGCCCCAGCCCCATAACTTGAAAGAACTACAACATTTTCTGGGGTTCTGTGGCTACTACCACAGGTTCATAAAAGACTATTCAAAGGTGATTCGCCCACTCCTGAATCTTACCCAGGGTTACCCCCTACCAACCATAAATACAAGAAAGGGTCTGTCAAAGAACCAGAGAAAGTGTACTTCCGTGCAGGTAAACCTTTTGGGCCCTGCAGGACACCCAAATGTGAAGCAGCCTTCCACGAAGTCATATACCAGCTCACCCATGCCCTCATGCTCACCTATGCTGACCCTACCTAGCCTTATGTGCTGCATATGGACGCTAGTCTGCAGAGCCTAGGAGCTGTGCTGTATCAAGACCATGAGGATGGTTTGAGACTGGTAGCTTTTGCCAGCAGGAGTTTGACCCGGACGGAGTGAAAATATCCTGTGCACAAGTTGGAGTTCCTTGCCCTAAAATGGGCCATCGTTGATCAGTTTCATGAGTACCTCTATGGGGCTAAGATATTGGTGTAGACCAACAATAACCTGTTGACCTATGTACAGACTTCAGCTAAGTTAGACGCCACTGGGCACCGGTAGCTCTCTGCCTTATCAACCTATGATTATGCTGTCGAATACAGACTGGGACTGAACCGTATTGATGCTGACACCCTGTCACGAAGGCCCACTTCCAAGAGTGATTGGGTAACGCTGTCTGAACATGACATCCGAGCATTGTGCCAAATGTTTGACAGAGATGAACAGATGTCTGCGGACACAGTGGACTGTCTAATAGATTGTTTGGGCCCTCCTGATACCTGCATACCAGCTGCCTATTGCCATTTCTCTGCTCTAGATATTAGTGCACCACCAACTTGACAATGACAGTATTCAGTGGGCTCAATTCAGGGATCCCATGATTCAACCCCACTTGATGCCCTGCGTGCGGGGAAAGATGTGTCTAAGTTGCGTTCCTCTGACTTTCGAACTGCCCTATTGTTTAAAGAAGGCCCCAGGTTGAAGTTACTCAGTCAGTTGTTATACAGAGAGACAGTGGATCATAGTGGTCAAGTAGACAAGCAACAATTGGTCCTGCCCACAGCCTTTAAACAGTTGGTACTGAGGTCCCTCCACAATCACATGGGGCACCTCGGTATTGACAGGACTCTCAACCTGGTATGATCTCGATTCTACTGGCCTAAGATGGGGGCCGATGTTGAGCACCATGTAAAGACCTGTAGTCATTGCCTCCAAAGAAAAGTCCTGCCTCAGAGGGCTGCCCCCCTTGTGAATATCATTACCAGTGCCCCCATGGAACTGGTCTGCATACATTTTTTGTGTTTAGAACCTGATTAACAGAATATTGGCAATGTGTTAGAAGTTATGGATCATTTCACATGGTATGCACAAGCTTTTCCAACTAAAGATCAAAAAGCCTCTACTGTGGCCAAGGTGCTAGTGGAAAAATTCTTTGTTCGCTATGGTGCCTTCTCAGCGGATCCACTCTGACCAAGGCAGAAACTTTGAAAGTAGGCTAATCAAAGAAATGCTCTGTCTGTGAAAGGTGTGGAAGTCAAGAACCACCGCTTATCACCCGCAGGGGGACACTCAACCAGAACGTTTTAACTGCACCCTTCTAGACATGCTGGGCACCCTCCATCCAGAAGACAAGCATAAGTGGAGCCAGCAGATTAGCACCTTGGTACACACATACAATTCCACCAAAAATGATTCTACTGGGTTCTCCCCCTACCGTCTCATGTTCGGGAGGGAGGCCCGATTGCCAGTTGATATCTGCTTTGGGGTCTCTCCAGATGGGGTACGAGCTGAAAACTACCTTTTGGACAGCCTCCTACACACTCGATATGCTGTCCGCCGTATGGGCGTCTGTGTCCCTGTCTCTACATCATGCATTGCTAAGGGGATTAGTCCAGGCTTGGCACTAAACAGGGGAGCAAAGTCTGCTAAAACCTCCCTTACTTCCTGGATCTTGCCTGTGGCCAGCTGGGGAGACAATTTTACTGCCTCCACAGAGCACTTCCACTTGATTTCTTCCAGCAAGTCCAGAAGGGGGTCTCCTTCATCCGTCCCTTCCCCAGGACTACATACTGCAAACATCATGTCAGCCCTATTAGCATATGGCTTCATCATGTTAACATGATACATCCTTTCTGTCTGTCTTCAGTCAGATAATTCTGTGATATAGTTGACATCATTTACCTTCCTAACTACTTTGTACGGTCCTGCCCACTCAGCCTGCAGCTTGTCTTTCCGGATCAGAATAAGGACCATGACTTCCTGACCCATCAGGTATGAGCGAGGTCTGGCTCTGCAGGCGTACCACACTTTTTGTTTCTCTTGGGCAGCTGTCAGGTTGCTCTGGGCTGTCCCCATAAGCTCCTTCAGCCTTTCCCTAAACCTAAGAACGTAATCCACTATGGGAGTTCCCTGGGTGGCGTGCTTGCCTTCCCAGTCCTCCCGTATCAAGTCTAGGAGTCCACGAACCCAGTATCCATATAAGAGTTCGAAGGGGAAAAATTCTGTCAACTCTTGGGACACCTTCCTGTATACAAACAGCAGGTGGGGAAGGTATTTCTCCCAGTCCCTCCCATGCTGTTCAGCAAACACTTGGAGCATTGACTTCAGGGTACCGTTAAATCTTTCCACAAGCCCATTGGCTTGTGGGTGATAAGGTGTCATGCATGTCTGCACCACTCTACACTTCTCCTACAAACATTTCATCAGGTCCAACATGAAAGAACCCCCTCGATCAGTGATAACCTCCTGCGGAAACCCAACATGGAACAAAATCCCAAGTAATGCATCTGCCACTTTGTCTGTCCTCAGTGAGGATAGAGTGACTGCCTCAGGGTACTGGGTGGCATAATCCACCACAGTCAGGATGAACCTCTTCCTGGAGGACTTGGGGAATATTTAAAGGCCCCACAATATCCATTCCCACCCTCTGGAATGGCTCCTCCACCATGGGCAATGGAATTAGGGCGGCTTGGATTTTCTTACCTGCCTTCCCTATTTCTTGGCATCGGTGACAAGACCTGCAATACTCCTTCACCTGCTGGGTGGAGTTGGGCCAATAGAAATTCTGGGCCAACTGCTGCATAGTGTGCATGATTCCCAGATGACCAGGCAAGGGAATATCATGTGCAATCTTGAGCAACTGCTCATGATACCCTTGGGGAATGACAAGCTGCCTGCCTATCACCGCTCCCTCTGTCTGCACAGCCTGAGTATACATCAGTCCATTTTCCCAATAAACCTTATGTTTACCATCACCTCCCTGTACTCCGTCAGAGTCTGCCCAAGCCTTCAGCTTCTCTAGACTAGGGTCACTTCTCGGAGCAGCTGCAAACTCACATATTCCAAAGGTATGGGACAGGTCCCCTTCAGTCTCTAAACTAGAGTCCCTAGCACTAGCGTCAGGGCACTCAGGATCACTGTCACCCCTAACCCTCTGACAATGGGTCACCCTTCCCTCTTCAGAGTAACCCTTCATAGCTGTGTGGTTAACTGCTACTGGGGAAATTTCTACCCCCTTTTCATTAGTCTCCATATCAGGAGACACAGGCTGGGGAACCAGCCTCCCAGTGGTGTCCACAATGGTTTCTGTGGGGTCCAGAGCACTACAATTTTCCTTTGCCACTTGGCTACGGGTAACTGCACACACCATCCCCTGTTTGAGATTGTTGACAAGGATGACATCAACTGCTAAAGTTTTGGCTACAGCTACCTGTTGCACAGTTCCCCCTGTTTCACCCCAGTCCAGGAGAACACCAGGGAGTGGCAATGTGGTCTCCTCACCAGTGAACCCTTGCACAGTTACAGATTCATTGGGTATAAGCTGACCAGGCTCTACCAGGTCCCGTTTTACCAATGTCAGGGATGCCTCTGTGTCCCTTAACCCTTTCCTCTGTACACCATTCACCATGACTGGATGCATGTGTTCCCTCATGTTCACAGGCATGCTTCCAGGGACACATAAACAATCCACTTCTTTCCTAGCACCATTCTGCGTATTGCTCATCCTTTTGGGACACTGTCTGGCAATATGCCCAGTTTCTCTACAAACCCAACATTCATTTCTTTTTTCAGAGAAATCTTTTCTTTGAAAGCTGGGGCTAACTGGTTTCGGTGGAGGCAGTGAGGGTTTTAGCTGCCCTAAAGGTGCACTTTTCCCTTTCTGTGCTGCCACGCCCACCCCATTCATTCTCAGAGCAGGTCTGCTCTTGGCATAGCGGCCCGAGAGTTCAGCAGCCTCTTGCACTGTTTTGGGATCTCGGTCCTCCAGCCAGGTTTTCAGCTATGCTGAGCATGCCCCAAAAAACTGTTCTAACAAAATAGCATTTTCTATTTTATCTACAGAGTTTGCTTCAATTCCTTTCCACCAACATTTTAAAAACTGACGTTTTTTTCGTGGCTAACTCCTCATAACTCATATCAGGGCATCTCCTGAGTGTATGGAATTTAGCTCTGTATGCTTCAGCAGTTAAATCAAACTTTTTTAACAGTGCAGCTTTAAGTTTGCTGCAATCATTATTGTCCTCATAGTTCATTTGACCCAATGCATCCCAAGCTTTCCCGGTAAGTAGCAGGGATAGCTGGAAGCTCCAGGACCCTCTAGGAATTTTAACCTGAATACAAACTTTTTCAAAGGAATTTAAAAAGGCATCCATATCCTTCACCTCTTTAAATTCAGCTATCAATTTGGAATTCAATTTGTAACCCAGTCCTGTAGTTCCAGTTAAACCCAAGCCACTTACCTGCTCTGGTGCTGGTGGTTGAAGTCGTAGCTTCTCCAGCTCATGTTGCCTCTGGTGCTCACACTTCTTAAGGTCTTCATCTCACTGTTCTCACTCCCCTCTTCTCCTCCTCTGCAGCTTGCTGATGCTCACGCTCTTCATGGTCATCCTCCCGTCGTTCCCGGTCAGCCTCTCGCTGTTCTTGCTCCCTCTTCTACTGGAACTCCAGCTCCATTCTGCGCAACTCAATCTGCAGCCTCATTGCTTCTGGCTCCATAATGCTGGTGACCTTTCCCTGCTGCTATGACCCTTTGTTGGCACTGGCCCTGCTGTCATCCTCACCGGATCTGGACACTGCACTGACCGCTGGCCCCTCCACACTCAAGGTTTGGTCCTTTACAGTCACAGTCTGTGACTCAATGCTCTGAGCATCTGCTGCCATTATGGCATCCATGAGGTTCTGCTTGGGGGCTCTCACCTCTTACAGGACTCCTCTGTCCTGGCACAACTGCCTCAAGTAGTCTGCAGTGTACCAGCTGTAGTTGGAAGCCATCTTCTTCCCTCACTATGGCTACTCTAACTTGCACTTTAGATGAAAATAAACAGGTAGGAACTTGACTTTAAGCCAAATGATATAGTTCTGTTTCCTTTTTAAAATATAAATCACTGCCTTTTTTTTGCACGTGAACTGTACAGTATTAAACTGACACACTGAACAGTTAAAGCTTGTGTTACCAAATTTTATCCATACCGCTGCTAACCAATCTGTCACAAATGCACTCAGTCGGTCAGGCCCTCTGCTCCCACAGTGCCAACCTCCGAGTGCAGTATTGTGAATAGGTAACAGAACAGGGTAACCCTCCTGTCGGCTTGTGGGTTCAAATCACCTTTAGTCTCAAGTTCTGGGGGGATTCAAACTGTGAACCTTATGCTAGTGTACCCAAATGTACAGGCTCAGATAATCTGCTCTTCAGGGGGATGCCAGATATCTTACATCAAAGAGCACCTAACCAGGTATCAAAAATGAACCCTTAAAACTCTGTAAAAGATCTTAGGTATATTCTTACCTTTTTCAATTCAGTAACACCATTAAGCTTATGAACAGTTGTCAAATTTAACCATCTATACATCACCTGCAAAAAGGAACTTCGAAGACACACCCAGGCAGTCTTTTTAAATGAGAGGTTTACTTAAAAATGGATAAAAATATGTAAAATGTAAACACAGAACACTATATCACAAAGCATACAATCACTTAAAAGAAAACAAGGAAAAGTACAAACTAAAACTCCTACCACAAAATAATTAGACTTTTTCTATCTAATGTATTACTTCTATACAGTGCTTATAGTTAGATGTTGTTTCTTAAGAGTCCAACAAAAAATGTGTCTCAGTAGAAACACAGAATACAGTTTAAAGTCTGTGTTTCCACCCCTTCTATGATATCATCTAGCTCCTTCTGTTAGATATAAAAAATTATACAAACAATGATCTTTGTGTCAGGATATATTTTAAATACTGTGACTTCAGAAAAACTAATTTCCCAATATGACTCCTTAATTAACATCCCCTCTTTAATCTTTGAGCAGTTCCTCTTCCCAAGGATCAAAGGATTTTTATGACTTTTCACACCATTGTATAAAAATGTTTTTTTTCCTCTAAAACGTCATAAAAGTTTACAATCCCTATATCCTAGCAGATGGGTCAGTTCTAATTAAGACAGAAACAGGAGAACCTTAATTAAGTTTCTCTAGTCCTTTTCATTACCTCCTGGTTTCAGGTTAACATATCCTGTTGCTTCTCTGAAACCGGGGGGGGTATTCATGGAAGCACTGACAATCACACATTATATTCTATATAACAAAAATCATAGAGCAATCATAACCAGCTGGTCAAGTGTCACAATCATCATCACGGATGACCTGCAATCATCCAAGCAGACCACTAAAGCAGTAGGTAAGGCTAGAGGGATGTTGGGGTGTATTAGTAAGGGTATCACAAGTCATAAGAGGGAGGTAATAATCCCTCTTTACAAGACACTGGTTAGGCCCCATCTGGAGTACTGCGTGCAGCACTGGAGGCCACACCTGCACAAGGACATTAACAAAATGGAGGCAGTCCAGAGAAAGGCAACCAAAATGGTGCAGGGACTGCATCGGAATACATACGAGGGCAGATTAACGGAGCTCAATATGTATACCCTAGAGCAAAGGAGGGAGAGAGGTGATACAATCGAAACATTCAAACATCTTAAGGGCATAACAAGGTGAAAGAGTCTAACATGTTTCATTATAAGAAAAATAGCAGGACAAGAGGACACAGCATGAGTTAGAGGAAGGCCAATTAAGGGGTAATGTGAGGAAGTTATTTTTCACAGAAAGGGTGGTGGATGCATGGAACGGCCTACCTCAGGAAGTGGTGGATATGAATACAGTGCAGGGCTTCAGACAGGCATGGGATAGGCATAAGGGAGCAATACAGATGAGTATGAATAGCTAGGCCATTGACAGAGTAAAGGCCTATGGCACATTCATAAGGTAGAAACAATGGGCAGACTGAATGGGCCTTGTGGTCCTTATCTGCTGTCAGCTTCTATGTTTCTATGTTTCAAACAGTCCAGTAGCAGGTAGCCACCAAGAGACAACCAGCATATGTGCAGTGAATATGGCCCACTGTGGGACAGTATACAATGCATGAGCATAACATCATGCACCTGTGCAGTGCACAGTGGCACATACAGACATGGCCAAGACAGTGAATGCACCACACAGGTCCTGGCTAAGTATGTGTATGCAATATGGGCATGGCCTCACAGCATGGCTGGTAGTATGGCTTTGGTACCAGAGGCTGTGCTGAGTGTCCCACCATGGCCTGCTGTTCCATGTGGAGAGCACCGTGGTAGTGAAAACATGTGTCCAGAGGCCTCATAGCACTGTGGCATTAGTGTATATGCATGTGCCAAAAGTATGCTGTGTGACAAATGTGTCACAGGTGGTAGTGGTGTGAGACAGGGTAGGAGGTAGAGGCATTGTCCATTGGTGCATAGACATGTACATACCAGCATGTGGTGACTGTAATGTTTTTTAATCCATAATGTGCTGGTGCCCTGATACATACAGGAACAACAGCCAATGGGTGTAATGGAGCAGTGCTACATATGGATTTCCCACTGAATAATAACATACCCAGGGCATAAACTGCATAACAGCAAACACACTGCCATCCTTGACAAGGACACACAGGTAGTGCAGAATGTACCACTGGGGCATACACAAAACAGTGAACACACTGGATACCAACACAGGCATGGACAGTGGCATATGTGCATGTGACACAAATGTGCAGGACACATATGCACAGTAGGAGCACGTCCACGTCCACGGCACATTGTAGTCCCATGGACAGGATGCATATGACTCCGGTGTAATGTGTGCAGTGGCACAATGCTCCACCACACAGACACACCAATTGCAGCAGGGAGGAACATGGTACAGACAGCACACAACCACAACCCTGTTATCCCCTTGTCCCCCCATCCCCGTGGACATAGCCATATAAGCAAACACGTACACCCTATACAACATGTTATGTATCAGTCATGAGAGGCAGGACAGACAGTGGGACATAGTAATTAGCAGTGGACAATGGATGGAACACCGAGGGCACAGCATGTATCCAGAAACAGCAATGGTGCTGGATGTTGGACATTGGGGCCAGCATACTACATTCAGGCTAACATGCAGCCCCGCTCCCCACCAGTATGTTGCCCAGACCTGGTGCATGTGTACCAGCACCATGAGATATTGGCAAAGCATGGGTGATGTGTGAGTACCACCCCTACTGTCTGGCTATTATCATGTGTGCCTACATGCAGGACAGGGATTGGCAGACACATCTGTCCCTCATATCCTGAACATGCAACAGTGCTGTAGGGGGGACAGCAGACTACACACCACCAGAATGCTGCAGGCAAGACTGAGCTACATGTGTACATAGGTGTCGGGTTGTATGGGCCCATGGGGCATGGGTTCCAGCAATATTTTCTGAAGCGGGTCCAACTCCACCAATAATTTTAACGTATGAAAATGCCTTTCTTTTTTTTTCTTTCTTGAATTTTAACATATAAAACTGTTTTTCTTTTTTTTCTTGTGGCATGGGTGGATGAGTGAGTGAGTGGGTGCCGGTGCCAGCAGATCCTGAACCAATCATGGTAATCATTGGTCGACTGTGGCACTTTTTGAATTTGGCACCTTTAAATCCTTACATGCATGCAATGCACCCGAAAAGAACGGGCAATCTCATTGGAAGGCACCACAGCAGGGAAGACTTTAATCAAGGCAGGAAGGAGAGATGGCAAAGTGAGTGCTAGTGGAGGAACGGGAAGCCATGAGTGACCGCTGTGAGGAGGTAGTGCCAGACCAGCAAGTGAAGCAAGTAAAAAGAAAAGAAGAAGCCCACTGGGGAAGTTGTGCAGTAGTGGTGGCAAACACTTAACATGCCCCGTGTCCGTGGGCTGGTGAGTGGTGACCATAGCCCCCAGGAGTCGGTACGGTAGTAGAGGCTGTGAGCGGCTGGGTGGGTGGTGACTCATGTCTGTTGGTCATCATGCTGGGCCAGGAAGGGCAAGGGCAGGGAGGCAGCCAGTGCAGCTGTGGAAGAGAATGGAGCGGAGGAGACAGCAGAGCCTCTGAGACCTCACTGTCTAGCACAAAGCAGTCACAGAGCAGAGGTCGAGGAGGACTGAGAAGAGAACAGCAGTCCACTCCAGCACCACACCGAATGATAGCAGTAATAATATACCCCCCAGCCCCAGCAAGAGCTAACAGTCATCAGTAGCCAGGTAAGATGGGAATGCAAGGCATCGGGAAACAAGTCGGTGGCGAGATGGAGTCAGGAGACCTCAGCTAAAGCAATGGGACCATACAGGGATGAGCAAAAGCATTTTAGACAGACTGAATGAAACAGACTTGTTCTTTCTGAGTTAGATGGAAGTGACTGTGTGGCCATGGCCTAGAGGGTAAGGCAGTCTGAGTACTACTGTGGAAACTAACAAGCAAGGTTCAAATCTCACCACAGTCTCATAGTTGATGTGTGACCATGAGACAGTCACAGTGCTTACTGCTTCAATCTGCTTAGCTGTAAATTGCTTTTCAGCTGAGCTATCCTGGCCAGCCTGGGTTAATCAACCATACTGAAAAAAATTCCCTCTTTTTCTAGCACACCACCAACTGAAGCTGGTGCAGCTTGTCATATTAGCTGCATGTTTTTTCTTAAAACATTTTGTTCAGCAAGACAGCTGTTAAAAACCGCCTGCCCCAACACATTTGCCCCCCCCCAAGTAGTAGCCAATGCACTGGTCAATTTGATTGGCATAATTTGATCTGCAAAGGATAGGGACACATCTTTGGTATGCTAGAAATAAATCGTTCTTATCCAGTCAACCCAGAAACAGTACCAGCTCAGGCAGCAATTGAAAGGGAATTGTGTGGAATCTCGATGCAGAAATGCCTCCTGATGTTGTTATCAGGCCAGGGACTATAAAAAACAATGACTTAGGTTTGTGGGTAGGGCCAGCAATTAGATACAGACTGGAAACATGTAACCAAATAGTCAACCTGGCTAGAGTACACCCACCCATACAAGTCAATTATTGTGTTCTGAGGCTCAGAAAACAAAATTTGACTTGGGTGAGTGTACTCAAGATTTCTGAGGGGGGGAGTTGTTGCCATCTTGTGTGTGCTGTCATTGTTGCAAAATACAGTAATTGTTCATCGTGTGTGGCAGATGCAGTTTGATCTGCTGGATCAAATGTGGTTCAAGCACACCAGTCACCTGTGAGACTATGGATCATTTGGAGGCAGACAGTTTGGCCTGCTACACATAAACCGGCAATCGCAGTTTGTATAGTGCATTCATGATTTATCAAGAGGTGTCACCGCATCAATATTGTTGGCACTGTTAGTAATATGTAAATCTAAACATCTAGACAACATCTGTACTACCAATGCATGCAGAAGTAATTAGAAGGGAATGAGAAGACAATGGCAAAGATGCATGTTCTAAGCTGCTTAAGCCATAAACAGAGGAAGGAGATATAAATATAGTTGGTGATTGTGAGAATAGCTGGTTAATAGAAGAATCAGCATTTTGTGTAGTGCTTTTCATACACACTGTATTCCAAAGTGCTTTACAAGCAGTTCTAGACTGGTGATGACGTGACTAAATGTGTAGTGGCAGCCATTTTGCACATCAGCATCCACACACAGCCTTGGACAATAGCATGAACCAGTTTTAAGGGAAGAGGATTATTGACCAGGACACTGAGAAAGTCCCCTGCTCTTTGTGAAAAGTGCCTTGGGTTCTTTTACTTCCACCTAGACACCCATCAGGACAGCTCCGGTGACCAGGATGTGTAGAAGGGACCTGTTTCATATCTCATCTGAAGGACAGCACATCTTAACAGTACAGCACCTACCTAATACTGCACCTGAGTGCCAGCATTCAGATATGATCCTAGTCCCTCCCTGCATGGGACTAAAACCCATGATCTTCTGACCCAGAGGTGGATGTGCTACCAGCCGAGCCACACTGACACTGATGCACATTGTTTTTAATTATGTGACCACCAAGATCTTTTTCCAAAGCAGTCAGATACTGTACAGGAACTGTAATTTTACAGAACTGGGCTGTTATGGGGGGATTGTTTCTGTTGTACAGTTTATATGGTACATACCAACTGGTTGTTAGCAGAGGTTCAACAGAACTATTAGGACTTTATCTGGAGGATGAGGTGACTGGTGGGTTGGTTGCTTGTTGGCTGATTGGAGAATGGTGTTAAGAACTTGTGAACCGAATACCTTCACATTTCTGCTTATTTTCTCAATTGCATACTATCTCTCCGGATTTACTGAGTTATAACTTGTGACAGCTTTACTAATTATGTTAGTGTTCCTTCAAAGCAGCTCATATCAGATTATATAACTTAAATTCATCTGCAATGCGAAAACTGAAAATGCACTTAATGAAATTGTTTTGAAATGGAGATGTCTGTTTTGTTGAGGAAAGCAATGCAGTATTTGGGAACAAAAGGCCTAACCTCTTTTATCAATACTCTTAAAGCAGGCAAGCAGCACTATATGCTAGTTGGCCAAGAAATCATCATATGGTTTTTCAGCAACAACTTATTTCTGACATCTTTTGCATAATCATGCTTAGTATATTTTTAGTTTTCTCAGAGATTGTTTAAACCACTTTTGTAGCTAATGTAGTAATTAATGATTCACATCATTAAAGATGGCCTCCACTAGTAGTTTTTAAATATCTCAGTTCCACTGAGGTTACCTGTTAAATGTTCATGCTACATTCATCTCCCTGATGGTAAACATACAGTACAACACTGTACCAGGATATTTAATGTTTTCATGTTGGGCATTGCACTGGCGATGGGAGTGGGAACTTTTAAAAATGTCAAAATCCCATGTCATGGTTTAGGAATTAAAAAAACAGGAAAAAGAACACATGCATCTTGATATGTTGTGGGACGGTCATTATTGCTGAAAAAAAACTGTATGGTTACTAACAAATACTGCTACTTTAAACTGCTATAACTTGTGATGACAGCTCTTACCATGTGTTGGGTGTTGTTTGCGCGTTTGCCAAATTCAGGTAAATCTCTTGGTTACTGACCTTATTTTTATTTTTCCTTTGGAATTGGACAAGACCCACGGGGCTTGGTGTGGATTTTTTGTTTGTTTGTTTCATTTTGTTGACCCCGTAAGCCCACTGGGCCTAGATGTCCCTTTTTCAGGGGCAACCGGGGGGGGGGATACAGATGGTAAGCAACTGAAACTAAACCAGATTAAGCTGTTGGTGGTATTTTTAGTGAATGAGAGGAATCTGGCCAGGACACCGGGGAAATTCCCCTACTCTGCCAGCAGGGGGCTTGACTTCCTGTGGAGTGGAGGAGCTCAGTTTGGAGCCAGACAGCAACTGAGGAGGAAGTGTTGATGTGACAGTGGTGTGGACTTGTGAGCACCCATGGATAAGGAATCTTCACAGAATCATTTAGCTGGTGTACCCGTAGGGAAGCAGATCTCCTTCCCTACAGGTCCAGCAGAGGAGATCAAAAACACTTCATGGTCTGGACAAGGCAGCGTTACAGAAAGTGAAAATCGTGATGTTTTATCAGACAATGCAAAGGAGAAGAAAGAGAGACAATGGCTGAAGGAACAGATGAAAAAACCGGGGTATGGTTGAATCAGTGTTACAAATGTCTGAAACAGAGATGGATACAGAAATAATACGAGAGGTGGCTGTGGAGAGGGAGCAGGTACAAGAAACAAACAGCGATAAGACTCAGGAGAAACTGCAGAAAGCTTTGACAGGACCGGTGAGCCTAACTGAGGGTTCAAAGGATGATGCACTAACATCAAAGAGTGTGCGAGTAGCTGGCGGAAAGGAACCTGACACAACACCGAAATGCCCTGCAGAACAACTGAAGAACACTTCGCAACAGGACAAACAAAAAACAGTAAGTCTCTCAAAAGAACCTATGTCAGGAACAAAAGACAGTATAAATGCTGGACAAAAGTTGGGGCTAAGGAAAGGGAGGGAAGACTTAAGTGTGCAAAATGTTGTGCCAAGTATAAAAACACCAGCAGCGCTTGAATCTTCACTAAAAGATGCAGGATGGAAAAGATCTGAAATGGGCCAGTGGATTCCCGACCCTAAACATAGCTCCATTCCAGGACTGGAAAAAAATAGAACAGTAGCACATTATATGCCTGAACAAGCTTTTATAACAGAATCAGATGTAGAACTGAATGCTGACGATGTACAATTTTCAGAGGGGGATACTGGAGCATTTCCACAGGCATAAAGAATCTCACCTTCTGATACCGGCGGTGAAGGAACTAGTAATAGGAACCCCACTTGGGGGAGCAAATGGACACAGAGGAGCGACAGGAAGAAAGTGGTCCCACACCTCAAGAAACAGCAAAAGATAACTGGGAGAGATTCAGAAAGAGAGACTGCTTTTTTCTCAACCCCCCCCCACCCAAAGACACAATGCAGTCAGAATACAATATATAGAAGGACTTGAAGAGACACCAGATAGGGTGTATATTGGGAAAAAATTGATTAAAGAGTCTCTGGATTTTTTTTCAAATGAGGTATATGCCTTGATACATGTGGGGGGAGGGGAAAGTATGTATGATATAAGTTTTTAAACACCTATGGGATTAGAGTGATTTTGGACAAAGTATGATAAATTAAGGTATTCTGAGTTGTGGATCCCATTTAGAGTCATTCAACTAACTAAACCAGAGGTAAAAAATGGGACGATACTGTTTAAAAATAAAACTGTAGCAGTACATGATATCACTTATTGGCTACAGCAGAAATGTGAAATATTGAATTCTCCACAACCCATTTTTGACTCTGTACCCTTCTGGATGGGGGGATGGAAATACAGGGTGAGGCTGAGACATAATAATCAGGGCACCTTCCTAGCAGTTTGTTTATTGGAAGGGAGCGAGGGCATTGTTTTTACCCTGGTCAGCCCAGGATGTGCTTCAAATGCGGTTCATATAGACATTTAAGTGTAGGATGTGACAGACTGAAATGCAATTTGTGTTTAGAATTTGGGCATTCAAGTTCAGACTGTCAAGGGGTTTTATAATGTAACCTATGTGAGGAGACAGGACATGCATTTCGCACGTCCCTGGGCTACTCATAACAGGTTGGACCAACCTTGTCAGGACACTTTAGTCATGGAAGCCCAGAAAAAAGACATAGAGTAAAGAAAGAAACAAGTAGACAAACAAGAGAAGAGGAACAGGAAAGAAGAGAAAGAGAGACAAACAATAACAATGAAGAAAATGTCATACAAGCTAGAGAGACATCAGAGGCCCATACTACAGTACCTGAAAAGGAGATAGTGCAAGAAACAGGAGAAGCTAATGCAGAACACAGGGAACAAGGGGCAGAGCAGGAAAAAGTGAGTCAAATGGAGGGGAATGTAATGCCCCCACCTGAAATGAAATAAGTATCAAAGAAAAAAGAGCTAAGACAAACTAGGCCCAAATCAAAGTTGGCAAAGCCCTCCTCACCAGTACAGGTCATTACCTTATCCAATAAATATGAATGTTTGCAGAGGATATTTTGGAATTGAGACCTGGAGGAGAATCAGAGTCATCATCATAACCTAATGTAACCTCAAAATCAGAGGGGGGAAATAAAAATAAAGGAGGTGATAAGGCCAAAGAGACTAGGGGTCAGGACAATAAGTGAAAGACAGAAACTGTAAAAGTAGGAGAATTTCTTTTCTTTTTTCTTTTAAATAATGTCCTCCACACCTACACTCAAAATTGCAACCTTGAATGTCAACAGCATTAGAAATGCAAGGAGAAGACTAGTCACATTATCTATATTAAAAGACAGTAAAGTGGATGTTTGTTTCCTTCAGGATACCAGATTAAACACAGTGTACCTGGACCAAATAATAAAAAAACAGTGGTGTGGAGGACCCTCCTTTTTTTTCCTTTTGGAACTGAATAATGTGGTGGGGTAGGAATCTTGTTCTCAGGAGATAAGTATAAAGTGATCAAGTTGATAGATACATGTGCAGGAAGGGCTTTATCAATAGACTTCATGTATGGAAATTGTGCATGGAGGGCAATTAACATTTATGCCCCATCTAGAAAAAAAGAAAGGGTAGAATTATTTAACCTAATCCAACCGTACCTTTTCACAACAAAATACATTATATGGGGTGATGATTTTAACTGTGTACTATCAAATCAGGACAGAGGAGCTTGTACAGATAAGAATTTTTGTGATTCAAACTGTTTAAACAAAATAGTGTTACAAAGTAATTTGAGGGATACTTATAGAAGCATTCATTCAAAGGGAGGGCGTACATACTTTAAAGGAAAGCTGTCAACAAGAATAGACTTCATTTTTGTATCAAAATTGTTACATGTGCAGAACTCTTTGATCATACCAGTAGAAACAACAGATCATGTGATGGTAGTAAGCACAACAGTAGTCCAACCAAATAAAACACAAGGGAAGAATTACTGGAAATTAAATGTCTCTTTACTGGAAGATCAACAGCTATATATACAAATAAAAGAAATATTTTTAGCACGTTTGTCTGTGGTAGATTTAGTAGAAGACTTAAGTTATTGGAGGGGGGAAACAAAAAATATTATAAAAGAAGAATGTATAAAATTAGCTTCAGAAAGAAAGATGACACAGTATAAAAAGTACCTTTCCCTTAGAACCCAGTTAGCTAAATTAGATAGTAGAATAAATACAGAGCGGGTCAATTTGACTGAAAAAATTAAGAAGGTCAAGAATGAAATGGAAGTATTACAGTATATGTTAATGGAGCATAAAATCTGCTCAACTGGTAAGATGGATTTAGGAGATGTTTTTGACAGTAGTAGTAGTAAAACAGTAGAACATAGAACAATGAATACATTAAAAACAGCTACTGGGAAGACAGTAAATACTATGCCAGAAATAAGACAAGAAGTGCACACTTTTTTAAAACAAATGTATGCCCCTAGTCACAGAGATGAGAATAAAATGAAGGCACTGATTAGAGATTTGGATATACCAAAAATACCAGATAGTGAGAAGAGTGGGTTAATAGAGCCCATTACTAAGACAAAGGTGCAACAGGCTATTAAAACTTTAAAAAATGACACTGCACCAGGGATAGATGGGTTGCCGTCAGAATTTTATAAAACGTTTGATAATATTCTAATTGATATATTAGTAGAAGTATTTAATGGGATATTGTTGTATAACAAAATGGATTTTCATATGGGGATAGCAGTACAAGTTTTTATACATAAAAAGAATGACAGAGAGGACCTTATGAACTGGAGGCCATTGAGCCTGCTAAATTCGGACTTAAACATTCTGATGAAAATTTTAGGTAAAAGATTGATGGCAGTAGCCCCAGTTACAATATCAACATCTCAAACATGTTCAATTACAGGTAGATCAATTACTGGTAATGTTTTTAATAAGGGAAATGTGGAACAACAAAAGAGGAGAAAATCACAGGGTATATTGTGTCATTGGATCAGGAGAAGGCATTCGACAAGGTGTCACATAAGTTTGTAGAGGTAGTCCTGGAAAAATATGGGGTCCCAAAACAATTCTATACATGGATCATGATGACTTGTGCAGCAGCAACCTCATTACCTCTGGTAAATGGACATCTGGGCTCTTATATGAAAATAGAAAGGGGGGTAAGGCAGGGCTATCCACTAAGCCCCTTACTATATGTTGCTAAAAATAATTCAGCAAGATGCAAGTGAAAGGAGTACAAACAGAAAAACAGGGAGTGCAAGTGAAGATGTCAGCCTATGCAGATGATTTATGCATATGTGTATCAGATATACAATCAGGCCAAAAGGCAATGGAAAACATAAATAGTTTCTCACAAATTACTGGAGCAAAAGTGAATCTGAGTAAAAGTACAATGTACCCATTAAGTATGAAAACAGATCTAATTCAGGAGATAGGAGGGATAAAAGTATCAGAGGACCCATTTACAGTCCTAGGAATAACTTTTGGAAGGGGAGATAATGGTAAATTAAATTGGGAGGGGAAGCTAGGAGAAGCCAGAAAGAAGGTGCAGTTTTGGAAAGGGTGGCAACAATTTAAAAAAAGAAAGTGCAAATAGTAAAGACACTATTATTACCTATATTCACATATTTAAGTGTGGTGTACCCAATTCTGGCAGTTTTGGAACCATCTCTCCTTAACTTAGCGTTTCAAACCATATGGGGGAGTAGGCTGAACCCAATAAAAAGGGAGGTACTTTATCAACCTATTAATAAAGGTGGAGTGAATCTAATAAACCCTATAGCCTTTTTTCTAGTATGTATTTTGAGAAGAATATAATAGACTCTGAAAACCCAAACCAAAAAATATGGACCCTGTTTGAAAACAAATGGCTAGCACCATGTGTGAAAGCCTGGAAAGAAAGGAAAAGTCTGATCTCTTACATTCATAATGGACCAATATATTTTAGACCCATTATATCTAAAATAAGGAGATGGAAACTAGAAGCAGGCCAGATAGTAAATAAACCTAGAAAATACATCTATCAATACATACAAGAACAAGGATTTATGATAAACATTTCCTTTAGTGGTATTACAGAAAGAAATAAAGATGAAATGTTAAAAACCTTGCAGGATAAATTCACACCTCCGAAAATGTGGGATACTGTATGGTTGTGTGGACACAGGTGTTTAAATGTGAAAGGAAATGCAAAACATAAAGCTCAAAAGGAGAGGTTTTGCCCATGACAGACATGTATTGCAACAGAAGAGACAATGGAACACTTTTTAATTCAATGTCCATTTGTAAAAGAATTTTGGGACAGATTATCTATACGATGGGAAGAGCATAGATGGAAACAGGTGACATATGAAGAAGAAGTAGTAGGTGGGTTTACTAGGAAGATTAGAGGATTTATTGCAGATATGATCCATTTCATTTTCACTTGTATCAGATATGTATTATGGCAGACTAGGTGTAAATATCTTCTGCAACAAATTGATAAGGACCCAGAGAGAACAATGTTAGCAGAAGAATATGAATTGAACAAACAGTGTCATTTTGAAAAAAAAATACTACAGTATAATGAACGGAAAAAGAGATGGGTGACAAAAATGTTTGTAAAATATAAAATTACAGAAGACAATTGAACAATAAGAAAAAAGATTCAGAATTGTATGTAAGCAGAGAATGTTATGTAAAGAAATGGCATGTTATGTATTTTGTGTGTTTATTCAATAAAATATTCCCCAACTCTCCTGTAGGGCCCCTTACATCCTGGCATTCTGCCAAGATGGCTGACCCCGGAGGTGCCGAGGAGAACATGGAGGTGTTGGAGGCAGGGGAGATGGTCTCCTCCCCTATCTCTGGAAAGCGAGAGACTACACTGGTTGAGACACTGCCTGATAATGGAGATGATCTGCTGACTTTGCCAAAGGACTCCAGGATGTCTTCAAATACTCTCCCTGGTCGAGACATACAAGGTATGCCTCTGGTTTCTCATCAAGCTGTTAACCAAGTTTTGCTGCCCTCTAAAGTTGCTGATGAACTGCATTCTGACCCTCTAAATACTGCACCTACAGATGTTGATTTTCTGCTAGTGTTGGAAAAACGGCGTTATTTAGCAAGAAAAGCTGAACTTTTAGCTCTTAAACGACCTGCTGCTCTGTCAAATGCTGTTTCTCATGATGACTCACCTCTGCTGAATGCAGCTGCTTTGATCTCTGACACATCTGAGAGAGAGTTGACACTTCCTCATTCCTCTTTAACTCATTCATCTTGTTCAGAACCAGCAGCATGTACTTCGACTGATGGTCTCTCTGGTGGGGGCTCGCCCAGAATGGCAGATACGGCTGATGAACAGACTGGCCTAAGACGCGCCGCCCCATTGCCTAACGCTGAAGGCCAGAGTACAGAATGGTCTGTTGATTCTGCTGTAAGTGCAGCAGGTTGGGAAAAGGATCCTAAAGCTGGAACTTGGCGCTCTGGACCATCTCCCATACGGATTAACCAGGAGCGTGATGACGTTTCTTTCCCGGTTGATTCTGCAGTTCCTACTCCTTCTCTACCTTTAGATTTCTCCTTACCACCTGAGTTACACCTGACTCAAAACCCTATTTTGAAACTACCCTGTGCTACCCCTGTTTCAAAATCTACTTCTGACACTGAGCAAGATGCAATGCATTTAAAATCCCAGGGCCCTGGGTCTCGTCCACCAAACGTAAGACAGGCTGTTCCTTCTCGTACTTCTTCTACCTATAAGACCTGTGCCTCTTGCTTTTCTGTCCCCACGCAACAAGCAAGAAGGCATAATGCGGTTAGACTGCAATATTTGGGTGGTATGGATGAAATGCCTGACCGTGTTTTTGTGGGACGAACTTTACTTAAAGACTCTATGAAGTTTTTTGCATATGAAATTCATGCCTTAATTCATGTTTCTCAAGAACCTAATTTTGATATGAGCTTTAAAACTTTAAATGGATTAGAAAGGTTTTGGACTATGTTTCATAAATTGAAATCTACTCCATTATGGGCCCCTTTTAGTGGAATTCCCTTAGCTAACCTGCACAAAAAAGTATTACTATTTTATTTTGAAATGAGCGGGGTGAGTTTAAATGATATCTCTGTATGATTAAAACAGCGATGTACTATTCTTACAGACCTAGAAGCCATTTTTGACACAGAAAATTTATGGACAGGGGGTTGGAAAGTGATAGTTATGCTTAAAACTACAGATGCTGGGATACAACATGTACCTAATAGCTTCATGTTAGGTAAGGATAGTGAGGTTCTTTTCTACCCTGGACAACTGAAGGCTTGTTACAAATGTGGCTCTATCAGTCATCTTAGCAGGATTTGCGATATGGTGAAATGTTCTGTCTGTGGTGAACTAGGCCACACTGGTTCTCAATGTGTTAAAGAACCTAAATGCGTTTTTTGTGAAGAGTCTGGCCACACTTTTCAACAGTGCACTTGGACTGCTCATAATTCCCCTACTCTTGCTGATGGGGAAGAACAGAGACTGCTTATTACTGTAGCACAACATTCAAAATTTAATAACCAGCCATCTGTCTCCCCTAGAAAGAGACTGTCACTTCAGTCCTTGGATACACAACCCCAATCCCTGATAAAACCCTCTGCCCTCTCTGGGGAGAAGGTAGAGACTCCTATAACATCATGCCTTCTTCCAGATGGTCCTGTGACTGATCCCCCTCCCCATAACACAGCTGGTAGGTAGTTCAAGTATGGTACCTTTAGCTCCAGTTCCTTCTTCGGACTTACCTGCTGGTACTATGGATCCTTCCCCCAGAAGCTATTACCCCTAGAACCAGGGTTACAAGGAGCAGTAGAAAACAAAGGGTCACCCTTCTCCAAGGTTTTAAAAATGGATGACATCCCCTTGGAGAATAAATATGAATTATTGTGATACCCCTCGGAGAACACAGATTCTGATTCCTCATCTGTAGTCTCCTCTCATCCGGAACTGACTACAGATAAAGAGGTTCCTGTTGATAATATGAGGTCTCAAAAAGAGGAAGGCCAGGGTAAAAGTAAAGCATAAAGAAAGTGTTTCTAGGAGGGGGAAACCTAGGTGAAAGACTTGGGTCTTGTGAATTGTCTTATACCTTACTATTCTGATGGCTCCTTCCTTTTCTATTCATACTGTGAATGTTAACAGTATAAAAAGGCAGCCTAAGAGGGATTCGTTTTTTCCTTTTTTATGTTGTCTAATGATTGGAGTTAAACTGTTGCAAGATACTGTCTAGAGGGGTGTTTCTACCATCCCTCTGTTATGGGCTCCTTTCGTTTGCCAATACCTCCAAGATCCACCTCTCTAGATGGACCTTTGCCTGTAATAACATCTGCCGTTTTGATCTTGGAGTCCCTCGTCTCACTCACCACTATGATCTGTACAGTAAGCTCAACTGGCTCTCCCCACCCAATTATTTGAATTTTGTTGTGGGAAGTTTCACGGGTAAGGTACTGGGTACTGGCATCCCCCCTGGACTGGCGGAGCTCCTTGTGCCAGCAGCCCCCACTACCTACCCCCTAAGGTCACTGGGCCCTGCTATCCTTAAGGTCCCTCCTACTCGTACAAAAATAGGGGACAGGGACTTTGTCTCATGTGCCCCTAGACTGTGGAACTCCTTTCCTGTGCAGGTCCGGACCTCCCCCCAGTCGGGCCTACGCACCTCCCTGTGGAACCACTTGAAGCTCTCGTCAGTATGTGACTGTCTTAACCCTCCCTGATTAGCCTGGTCCTCTGCACAGTATACTTGAGTGTATTCATTCCATGTATCTTGCAAATGTGTAAATTTTGTATATATCTGTATATATATTGCTGGTGACGTTGTGTCAGTGACGCTGTACCTTAGCGTATTGACTATGATTACTGTCGTGACCTGAGATATCTTACTATGTATGTTATGCTTCTCCTGACATCTGTATATCTGCCCTACTTGCTTCAAATTGTACTCTGTATGTTCTTTGATTTCCTGTACTCTACCAGGTTGTACCTGAAAATAGGCATGTGTTTGTCTAGTGTACTTACCTGGTTAACAAACGCTGAATAAATAAATATTAGATTTCATTCCCTTAATGAGATAAAACAAGCGCAAAAAGCATGGTTTCCTAGCCCTTCCTTCTAGTCCTTTGGGCAGGAGACTTGTTCTGGTTTAGGAATATTATTTAGCATACCTGATATTCATGTTGTTAAAGTACTAGATTTATATCCAGGGAGATTACTGCTTCTAGATGTTAGAATTTCTAATGTGGCCTATAGAATTTTAAATATTTACGCTCCACAGTCTAAGTCCCTTAGAACTGAATTGTTAAAGATTGCTCAACCTTATCTTTATACTTCTAAATATGTTATCTTTGGGGGTGACTTTAATTGTGGCTTATCCACTAAAGACAAATCACATAACACAAAAACAACTAAATTGTTTTGTGATTGTAATTTTTTGAAAACAGTATTGAATTCTGCTAAACTTCAGGATGCATACCTCATGCTGAACCACACCATACCGACCTTTCATAAAGGGCCGTAGGCCACCCGTATTGATTTTTTTTTGTGTGTGTCATGACATTTGACGCTTTCTTCTGCTTCCGTAACTGTTGCAGAATTTTCTGATCATAATCTTTTAACCATTACTTTAGATAATACCCAAAGTAGAATTTATGGTCCAGGTACATGGAAATTGAACATTACACTGTTGAATGACTTTCAGCTATTAAATCAACTTAAACTATTTTTTCAGGCTAGGAAATCTGTTTTCCTTTTATATGATGACTTATAGATGTGGTGGTCTGACACTAAATCGGACTTACAGCGTTTATTAAAACAGTTAAGCAATCAACATCATAATACCCCTTATTTTGAATACCACAGGAAACGACATCAGTTACAGAAACTTTTAACTGTCACATACTACAGGCCATGGCTTTACTACACAAATCAGTAAACTAAAAGCTGCTCTTACTGCATACCATTCCAACAAATTTGCATTATTACAACAGCAACAAAGGTTTGGTGTTACAGGCTCATATGATGTTGTTTGTCCATATGAGAGCTGCACCAAACTGATTGACATTAACGTTTTTGAGGCCCTTCTTGATGCATATCAAAATGAAATTACTGATAATTTAGGAATTCAGCACTGTATCACCGAGTATACAAAGAAATTATTTGGTCCCGTTACTTCCCAGGTAGGCAAGGCCCCTGCCTACCTTTACAACCTTGTGGTCCCTGACATTCCTTTAATCCTTGATGGACTTAACTACTAGAGATATTCAGGGACAGGAAGTGGAAGAGGTGATTCGCGCCTTACGTTTGGGAGTGACTCCTGGGTTGGATTGCCTTCCCAATGAACTTTATAAAATATTAAGTGCAGAATTGGGTGGCAAACTGGCTGCTGTGTTTAATTATGTTCTTCAAGTGGACACTTTGCCATTAGAAATAAATATGGGTAGCCTAATTTACATCTATAAAAAGGTGATAAAAGACTGTTACATAATGGAGACCTCTTAGTCTCTTAAATACAGATTTTAAGATATTGGCTAAAAGTTTAGCTCTCCGTTTGTTGAAAATTGCTCAGCATGTCATTTCTGCAACTCAGTTTAGCACCATACCAGGGAGAAGTATCTCAGACTATGTTATCTTATTGAGGGAACTGGTTGAATGGGGGAATCATGATTTACTGGATGGCTATTTGGTTTCATTAGACCAAAAACAGGCCTTCAGTTCTGTTAATCATGATTTTCTATGGCACACTTTACACCGTTATCATGTCCCTGATAGGACTATTTCCTGGCTCAGAAAACTGTATCGTTCTGCTACAATAGTTCTTCTTGCAAATGGATGGAGGGGTCCACTGATATCAATAGAAAAAGGAGTTAGACAAGGTTGTCCACTTAGCCCTATTTTGTTCATCTTTTTTTTGGATCCTTTGCTTCGTTCTATTAACAACTCTCAGACTATAGTTCCACTTTCTACTCCGCACTTTCTACCCCAATACTATCATGGCATATGCTGATGATATGAGTTTGGTTGTGGCAGATATCCCTTCAGTGAGTGAAGCAGTACATCAGTGTTTGGTGTTTGGGTCCATTTCTGGGCAGCCCTGAACCTGGATAAGTGTGTAGGTAGGAAATTAGGGACTAGTGGCATGAGGGACACTATGGTTTCTAACATTAGGATTAGCACTGTTCCTATAAAAAAATTGGGAATAATGTTTGGAGCTGGTTCTCTGGATATTTTAAATTGGGGTTCTAAACTGGATGTTGTACAAACTAAAGTGAATCTTTGGAATAAATGGAAATTAGGAAAAAAGAAGAGGGTTTATATGATTAAGACTCACTTGATTCGTGTTCCTTTTTTTAAGGTTTATCTTTCCCCCTCTGAGGGTTTTTGAAAGTAGACTATTTAGTATTTTCTTTCAGGCATTATGGGGCAGTCTCCTCAATCCGATCAAACGGAATTTAACTTATTTACCACTCATGCAGGGTGGTCTGAATATGGTTCATCCTTTATTTTTTTATAATAGTATTTTTTTGATGGCAAACATTAAACCTCTTTTAATTAATTGTCATAAGGGCTGGGAACCCTGTTTTTTTTTTGAGTCCTGTAGTCCATGGTTTAGGCACTGGGAATTGAACAGCCTTAAGATGGTTAGGAGTGTTCCTTTTATTCCAAGCTATGTTAGGGAGACTTTCTTATGACTTCAGCAGTGGAATATCTTTAGTACTATGTTAGTAACCCTTCATAGGAAGACCTTGTATAGGCATTTATTAGATCATATTTGTACTGAGCCCATTGTTTTTCATAAGTGTCCAGAACCCTATTGGGGCAACCTTCTGATACTTTTACATAACTCCAGAATCCCTCCATGGATGTGGGATCTACATTGGCTAAGCTGCCATGAGAGAATAAATGTGAAGGCAAACCAAAAACATTAACAGCTGACAGAATGATTTTGTAGTAGATTGGGTTGTACACAACAGGAAGAGATAATCGATTTATTCTTCCACTGTACTTATATACAGGGTTTCTAGTCTTTTCTTGCAACTAGGTGGAATGAGCCATTATTTTCCTCTGTATCCTATGTGAATTTAATGTATGGTGTATTCTCACATAAGTGGAGCAAATGGAATACTGACACATTGAATGTTGTCTTTACTGTTTTGAAATGAACAGGATTTGCACCTCCTAGGCAAGCTGTGAAGGGGAAGAGGTGCAGTGCAAATTGAGGCTGGGGGCAGTGGTGGGGAGCTGAATATAAGCACTAAGCAGTCCCATATTCATAGTATTTGTGCCACAGAAAGGTGTTTTGCATGGACGTCTTGTGTGGTGCTGGTGCCAGTACCACCGACCTAAACCACAACTCCCATAGACCCCAGCTGGGGGCTTTGACCCCTCATCCAGTGTCCCCTGACCCCTGGACCCCACCAAAAATTTTACAAACCCGGCTCCTGTGCATGTGTATCTGACTTGTGACAGTAGCGTGAACAGTGATATTGTACCAGTACTGTTGCCACAGTGTCTGCTGTGATGCATATGGACCCTATGGGTGCATACGGGAACATGAAGAAGGCAGCTGTAATGACAATGATGGCAGTGCTGCTGCCTTGATGCAGCACTGCTGCCAGCCAGGCATACTGTGGGACACCTCTGGCAACAACAACACAGGTACATTGATACCCAACATGACCGACTACCACTGCTGAGCAGTCCATGCCTTGCCCATCATAGGTAGGTTCACAGCTCCTATAGGAGTTCTAGGGCAGCAGAACACACCTGATACCCTCACCCTTTTCAGTGGTACCACTCCCCCCACCAGGGGATAGAATGCAGATAGTGCAGTGGACACACCATGCAGAGCATGGGGCTGTATTGGATGCCACAGTACAGTCTGCATGTACATAAGGCATACCCACCAAACTATCACACCTTATACAACCCATGAGAGGCTGATGTAGAGTGATGCACAGTGGCAGTAGTCATGCGTGTCCCAGGCAGCAGCATCCTCCATGCCTGTGGACTGTACACTGTAACCTATATGGTGCACATGGTGTAGGACGGTGCCATATGCACACACCTGGTTACATACCTTCACATGCCGCCCACAAGGCACTGGTCCTTGGATGTACCTGTCTTGTTGTACCTGCTCCTGCCCCTGGGTTCTGGTGACACCAGATGTGGATGCCTGGATGACCAGCATGGCTGCATGTGCTTCTGATCCCTGTGCTCTGGTGATGTCAGATTCGGGTGCCTAAGTGGTGGGCATGGCTGCAGGTCATCCATGCTGCACCTCCTATATTGAGGCTCCTCCGCTGCTGGACCTGTGGATACATGGAACACAGAAAACAGTATCTAAGACAATGACAGGTCACTGAACATCAAGACAGACATGTACCTTGCACACCTATGGAGCACAGGCAGCATGGAGCACACAGCCCCACACATCGATGCACAGGCATAGTGCCCCGATCGGTATATGGTGTGTCCCTGCCAGCCCTGTGACACATGAGGTGGTATAGATAGGAAGATGCTGCATGTATGCCAGATTCATCATGCTCCCCCCCCGGTAGACTCACAGATGGAGGCCAGACCCCTTACACCATACTTCACAGTGAACTGCACATAGCAGTATGTTCATAGGTTCATAGATCTGTACATGTCCATAAGCTTCAAGAGCCATATATAGAACCTGCCACTCAACTAGTGGGCATAAATCCATTTTTATTTCCCATATATTCATCCAGTAGATGTTTAAAAACATTTAAACTACTGGCTCCCACCGCTTCTCCAGGGAGACCATTCCAGACATTCACCACTCTCTGGTTAAACCACTTCCCTCTTCTGTTTGTCCTATATCTTTCTCCCTCTAGTTACTTTTCATGAGCCCTTGTACCCACCCATATATTCTCTTTCCATTAAAACCTGCAGCTTCACTCAACATTCTATCACTCTGTGATCTGTATACATAGCACAGATCTCCCCTCACTCTTCTATATGACATAGAAAAGAGACCCAGAGTTTCTAATCTTGCACTATACTCCAATCCTGCCACTGAACCAATTTTACTAGTAAACTGTCTCTGGACTATTTCCATCTTTTTGCTTCCTCCAATACTCTGAATTCAAGCAAAAAGAAGCACCATACTCCAAAGTGCGTCTCACCAGGGATCTGTACAGGGGCACAAGGACCTCTCTGTCGTCTTACTTCTAATATTGCGAAAAATACTGCCCATAATTCTAGTTGCTCAATTTGCACAAGTTGAGTTGTGCACATCAAAGCCCAATTTATGAGTAATAACTACCCCCAGATCTTTTTCCTTATCTGTTACCACTAAAGTCTGTGCACCTAATTTATATTGTGCTCTGACATTATTTTTTCCAAAATGCATAACTTTACATTTTAAAGTGTTAAACTCCATCTTCTGTTCCTCTGCCCATGTCTCTAAACCAACCAATTGCTCTTAAAATTTTCTTGCAGTTTCCTTGTTGTTTACTATAGCTCCAATTTTCACATCATCTGCATATTTGCAGATCCATGCTTCACCATGTACCTGCATACCGGAAATCAGAATATTGAAAAGCCTTGGCCCAAAACTGATCCCTGATGTGTAGGGTACACACAGCAGAACAGGTGGCCCATAACACCTGTAGCAGTGGATGCAGACATAAATGGTCCACGGAATCAATGAGCATAGCCCAGACTGCAAGGCACACCAACATACCTATATGCTGTGGTGTATGTGTAGAATGCGTACATACAAATGGATGCATGTGACCACTGCACTGTGGCAACAGATGGCTCACACATGTGTGTGCACCAACAATGACTTTCACCATATACCACACATGTGGTACATGCAATTGTGGCACATGGACTACACACACTCCACAGTGCTCTACCACATACATCTTGGGCCATGGACCACACAGGGACAGAGGGCCACAGGCAGGGCACATCTGATTGCCCAGTGGCCGCATCCCAGGATGTGTGCACACTATTGGGCATAAGAGAACATGTAATACCACAGCAGCAGTACACTGGCAAAACAGCATTGCTCCCAGAATGGGGTGACATGTGCCCTGTATATCCAGGATAGTTGTCCTTGATAAAATATTGTTGTCCTTTGCAGCCACAGTGCTTTGTTATCCCATATACACAAAGCAAGTCTATGGGACAAGGTCCCTGTAGCTGGCTCCATGTACCAGTACAATACAGGAATCCATGTGATCTGGAAGCCTTGCAACATGCCTGTGTGCCAATATAGCATGTATACAGGCACTACTACTTAGCTGCAGCACACACAATCATAGGTGGGACAGAGGTCACCTGAGAGGTACAGTCAGGCACTGCATTGAGATGGCCAATAGGTAGTCTGTGCATTCCACTCACCAGGAGTCCCTGTCAAAGTTCCTGTTGAATGATGCACCAGGGCACTTGCATGTATATTAGTCATACATTTGCTGTATTCACTTGTCTGCTTCACCTATATAGGTGACTGTGCACTGTTCTTATGAGCTGTTTTGCATAATAGAATTTGTGTCTTGATGATTACATAGTGTGAGCATGGATCTGTTGTAGTCAGGTGGGTTCCTGTTGAGCACAGTGCACAGACTTCCTGTTGGGTGTTCTATGTGGCGCTGGTTACCTGTGCATCTGGGATCTACACTGCTTAGCCTGCACCCTTCCAGCTCTGCACTGCATTGAGACCCAGGGATGCATGGGAGTCATGTAAATACATGCAAATAGCTTTGCCTCACCTGTTCATAGTCCTCCAGCAACATGTTCTGCCCAAGCTGTTACCAGCACTCCCCCTCACACCCAGTCATATCACCCCAGTGGTGTTGCCATTGTGCTGTGGTTCTGATGAGGCCCTGCACCTGGGAGAACCTCCAGGCCACTGTCTGCCAGATGCATACCTAAGTTGCTTGGGACACCTTCTTTGCTGGGGCCCCCAAGAGAGAGAAATCCTTCCTGAGGACTTCACTGATGAGGATAGCTACCTCATCATGGTGAACCTCCAGTCCCTCACCTGCTCCTCCTCTAGCACCCATTTGCTCCTCATAGCCATTGCCAAGCCCCACTCAGTGAATTTCACACTGTGGTTGTTGCTGCCATTTGCACAAATGATGCTGCATGTGTATGTAGCATTGTGTAGTGTTCGCAATGTGCCACATGATGACGTGACCACTTGCACGGTGCCCCACGCATGCGCAGTCTGAGCCAGCACATCTGTGACATTTGTGATCGCTAACAGCTGCTTGGTACTGCAATGATGTCAGACTGCAAATGATGGCAAACTGCATCAACACTTGTTATGTCATCACTGGATGCTATATGTGATTGCAAACTGGGACTTGCAATCACCATTTGTGCTCACTAATTAATTAGTGGCCTGCACAAATCAAAAGATATTAGAAGGCAATTTGCAAATGAGCCTACTCGCAAATGCAAGGAGAAAAATCATACTTTGCATGTTATTATGTGCTCATTACAGGCTCATTATAAAAGGAAACCTCCCTCCAGGGTCACAGTCTATACTGAGGAGAGTGAATAGGGAAGGCTTCTACAATGTGTGAAGTGGGACTGCTGATTGCAGGAGGAAAAGATAAGGTGCAACTTGCATATTTACACTTTGTAAACATCTTCCACAGTTGTTGTGCCCATGTACTGTTACCTGACGTTTTGCCCATGTTTGGCAGGATGGCGTCCAGATCACATGGCACTGGTGAGAGGCTCTGCCATTGCTAATTCAGCATCAAGGAACAGCAAGTAGGCAGCTGTTGCAGACCGGAGAGTAGTGTGCTGCATGTACATATGACCAAATGCTGCTTGCATACATCAAAAGGCATAGGTGCCTGCATTGAGGGGCATGCAGAGCACTTGTCATGGTGTACAACCAGTACAACAGTGGGGATGCATGGAGGCCAGCATATGGTGCTGCCTTGGGCCCACCACCTAGTGGTGTGCCATGGCTGCCAAGGAGTGACATGTGCGCCACATGATACATGTACAGATGTTGGCATCCTCCACATATTGTTATCTGCACACACCACATATGTAAACATCCTGCACAGCAGCAGATATACTGGCCAAACACTGTCCACACATGGTGCCCTCCATGTGTGGTTCCTCTGACACACTGTCTAGAGTGGAGTACAGCGTTCCCCCTGTACATGTTCATGCTCCTGTGGACTGTAGTACCATGTGTGGCATACACAGGGATGTGATCAGTACCCAGGGTACCTATGCACTGTACATCACTGGCCACTATGCTGGTATGCCTTGCATGGCTATGGCTGGGGGGCTGCAATGTGCGGCACTCATTGGTCCACTGAGCAGCACCCATCCACACTTGTGTTGCTTGTGTGGCCCGATGCATGGTGGTCTATCCCCATGCCATGCATGCACAGTGGGGGGCCACGGCTCTGTAGCAGCAGGCTGGACACCAGGCCATACTCTTCATGTACCCCCAGCAACTATACAGACATCCTGGGAGGCACAGACATTCAAATAGTGGTGTGGTAGCCATCTGTGGTGAGGGGCATGTGTGTGTACTCATACAACTCTTTCCTCAGTGGGCACTGGCACATGAAAACATGGGCAGGGAGGCCCAGTTCCACAGATCCGTCCCCTTCAAACAGCAGGCACTGACAGATGCCATCAATGCAGACTGCAGGGGGAGTGCGCCATAGAGGAGGTGAAAAAGTGTTTTCATGGAATGTGGCGGCACACAGAGGAGAAGCTAACAGAAGCATGGTGGTCACTGCATGCTACAGGCAGTAGCTCACCTGTACAGCCCTCCCTTACACCAGTGGAGGACCTGTTGGCAGGCACCCTGGGCTTGCAGTAGATGTGTGGTGCTGAGGGGGCATTGACACCACAGCCACCAGCACCCACCATGGTGAGTACGAGCACCAGGCAGCTGGGACTAGGAGTGCACAGGGACCAGCAGGCACTCATAGTGCACATGAGTGTTGCTAGTGCTGGGTTTGGACTCCACATGTCGGGGCCTGCATGTCTCACAGGTTATGCATCTGGTCTGCATGGCATGTGTTACTTTGGCAGGATACGTGGCTGTGCATTGTTCAGACCAGATGTGCATCATAGTTGTGCCATCGCCCCACTGGTGACACGTTGTTCTGTGTTCCCTTTCTTGCAGATCTATCAGGGTGTGCTGAGAAGGATGACAGCAATGACAGAGGTCCTCAAACAGGAAGCATGACCCTACTGCCACTCTGAATACCAGTGGAGAGGACCAGGAGAATGAGGAGTGTACCCCATGCCTGTTCTCAGACATGGAGACAGGGGAGGTGGAACTCCCATACAATGCTGCAGAGGAGGATGCAGAGGACAGAACCCCAGATGGCTGCACCAAACAGGTCCCCCAGTGCCGAAAGGGCCAGGGACACACAGCACATGAGAGGTAGTAGTACAGTAGACACACAGTCACCCTCTGCAGCCACTGCAGGGCACCCTATCCATGGCCCTCACATTTGTCATGTGGGTCCCTCCATACAGGTCCATCATACAGGGATATGTACCAAGGTGCTGTGGATGCCCATGAGTCTGTAGTGCAGGAGCTGTGGGCACCATCAGCTGGTGTGCAAGAGCAGGGCAACAGGCAGCTGTTGGTCTGTGGTGTTCTGCAATGATTCATTGCATGTCATCCTTTCCATACTGCTCCACAACACTGGTCTGCTTGATCACATTGCTGTGGCACAGGAGACAGAACTTATGGCCAGCAGTACTGTGCCTGCTGAGTCAAAAGAAGCATTTCTTGCCCATTTGGTGGAGGTTGCCATGAGGCTGTTCCAAGGGACGTCTCAGCAGCAGGTGCTGGGGGGGGTCAGAACGAAACAAGGATACCATGTAGAGGTGCAATTGGGTCTCCATTGTGCCCTGCGATGACCATGTGGTGAGCACTGAGGCCATCACTCCATAGCCATGGGTGGCTGAAGGCACGGCGCAAGCCCACCTGCAGGCCCTGTGGATGAGGGGTCCATGGAGGACAGTGCTCCCCGACATTGCCCCATGCATGACAGGAGGCCCATGGGTGTCATGGCAGGTGACCACGTTGCCCAGGACCCCTGTACAGCACCACCCTTGCTGGCAATACCCTAGGCAGCACAGGGCATACCTTTTCTTTTTTGGCCCTCCCGGGCCGTATACAGAGGCACTGTTACTAGAATCTTTGCATAGGGTGGGGTCAAGGGACAGAAGGTAACTTATTACTGAAAACAAAAAGAAAGATTTAGGGAACTTCAGTGGTCCCACTAGTTTTGTAACAGAACACAATAGCTGGTCAGGCAGGATAGACAGTATTAGTACAAAAACTGGCCTATACTACTTAGTGATCTCATAATGGCTGAAGCAGTAGGAATGAAACCTAGAGTCACCTTTAGCAGAGGGCCTAATCTTCAAGATAAGCTGGTACATAGCAGGTTAAAAACAGGTGACAGAATAAAAAGACACCTTAACTGGCTACCTAAGAGAACAGCAGGGTCCTACACGTGTCAAAGATGCAACATATGCCAATACTGTTGCACAGGGGCTACATTCACACACCCAAATATTTCTGGAATGAAGTTTGACATTAAGAATTGCTTAACATGTGATATAGTGTTTGTGGTTTATGTGCTGCGGTGCCCCTGTAACCAACTGTACATTGGACATACAAGCAGAAGTCTGAAAACCTGCATATAAGACCATATTAGATCAATTAGTAACGAGCGGGAGGACACACTAGTTAGGCTACATTTTAAACAGCAACATAGCTCAAATCCTTCAGGTCTCAGGTACATGGGAATAGACTCTGTCCCTACACTTAAAATAAGCAAGCAAACTTTATTTGTAAAATAGCACTATTCTCACAGGAACCATAGCACTAGCACACAAAATCATAAAATCACAGCTAAAAACAATAAATACTTTAAAAATATCAGCAACACTTATTCAGGATCCCAGAAAGTAAGCTGAAACAGATGTGTTTTTAAAGCAGATTTAAAATTCTCCACCATCAGACACTCTCTTATCCAACGAAGTAAAGAATTCCACAGGGTGGGGGCCACAAAT
This sequence comes from Neoceratodus forsteri, assembly GCA_016271365.2. Lineage (NCBI taxonomy): Eukaryota > Metazoa > Chordata > Ceratodontiformes > Ceratodontidae > Neoceratodus > Neoceratodus forsteri. The sequence goes on from CM028137.1 coordinate 804,770,813, forward strand.
TCAAAAGCACAGGCCCCAGAAGTCTTCAAACGAACCCTGGGAATCTCTAGCAATCCCTCGTCAGTGGAGTGGGCGGGGTGGACAATAGGGATGAAGAATCTCTCACAGATAACACAATCCCTGTCCATGCAGGGCCTTACAGCTTAGCAAGCCAACCTTGAAGTTGATCCGCCACTGAACAGGCAGCCAGTGCAGGCCGCGCAGCACAGGCATGACATGGCAAACTCACGGTAACCTTGTCAACAACCTAGCTGCCACATTCTGCACTAGCTGCAAGTGGCAGAGATCAATCCCCAGTAGCTTTAGGTACAGGGAATTACAGTAGTCAAGGCGGGAGGTCACGAAAGTGTGGACCAGTGTTGGAAGAGCATCGGGCAGAACAAGGTGCTTAATCCAGGCGATATTCTGTCTTAATAACTGACGACACCTGAAATTTGAGTGTCAGACCTTTGTCTAGAATAACACCCATATCTCGTACCCATTCAGAGATTATCAGCTGGCATCCGCCGAGCCAAAGTTCAGAAGGTCGCCTAGTTGATGACCCCTCTACCCAGAGACCCAGGTCCACCACCAAAACCTCGGTTTTATCCAGGTTCAACCTCAGTCAGTTAGTACTCATCTAGTCCTGTATCTCAGAAAGGCAGTTGTAAAACTCCAGATAACTCCCACCTGTTCAGGCACAAAGGACAGGTAGAGCTGAGTATCATCTGCATAGCAGTGGAAACTCAGACCATGCCGCCTTTCAGTGTCTCCCAACGGCAGCATATACACCACAAATAACATGAGTGATAGCACAGAACCCTGTGGAACCCACACAACAGGGAGAATTTGTCAGAGGAATGCATCCTCAAAACTACCCTCTGAAACCTGTCGGTGAGGTAAGATTGAAACCATCTGAGGACTGTACCAAATAGTCCACAGATCAGCCACAGGTGCTCCAGCAACACACCATGGTCCACTGTGTCAAATGCCGCAGAGAGATAGAGGAGAACCAAGATGGAATGGCTCTTACAATCTCTCACTATCAGGACATTATTGAGGACCCGAACAAGGGCCGTCTTGGTACTATGCCTTTTCCAGAATCTGGACTGGAGAGGATCATAGATGTCATGGATGGTAAGGTGATCCTCCAGCTGCAGCACGACCACTTCTCAATAACCTTACCCACAAAGGGAAGGTTAGAGATGGGTCTGTAGTTCACAAGACAGTCTGGGTCGAGAGAGGATTTCTCAAGGAGAGGTATCACCACCACCTCCTTCAGGGTATTCGGAAACACACCTGACTCTAACGAACACCAGACAATCTCGGCTAGGATCAGGCTGATGACCTCAACACACCCCACTAGGAGGCAAGTTGGGCCCGGGTCCAAACTACAGTATGTCAGCAGCATAGTCTGGATGATCATCATGACATCCTCGATCGCCAGCCAGCTGAAGTCAGACCAGACACACCGAGGAACCGCAACCTCCCACCGACCACTGCCATCCCCACTGGAACGTGCTGCACACATCTTGGACCTGATGTCAGCAACCTTATCTGCAAAAATCAAGCAACCCCATCACATTTTTCTTCTGACAATGCTCTACGAAACTGCAGACAGGCTGGATTGCATAGTGTGTCCACAGTTTGAAAGAGCTGGGCTGGTCGGTTCTGTGCAGTGGCAATCTCCCTAGACAGGAACTCTGCTTTCTTATGGGAGACAGCCAATTGATAGTCCCTATAGTGGGCCATCAATCTAAATCTGTTGGTATCAAGGCCCAATTTCCACCAGCAGTGCTCCATCCTTCGTCCGACTCTCCTCAGCTCCCTCAAAGTACCATTGACCCAAGGGGACCGAGGGTGCAGAGTGAGGGAGCGAACGCGGACAGGAGCAATGACATCCAGAGCTTCCATTACAGACCTATTATAGGTCTGAACCAGAGCATCTGGGTCATTGCTTGCACTCGGTAGACCCGATAGATCCAATACTGCAACCAGGCCAGTTGGAGTCAATTCTCTTAAAGGGCAGTACCAGACCATCTCCATAGGGGCAGGCCTACGGGGAGGGGGGGGGGAGCCTGTAAATTGAACCTTATAAAATGATGGTCAGACCTTCTGACTGGTTCCTCCACCAAGTTGGATGTCTCCACATCCAGTAGGAAGACCAGGTCCAATGAATGACCATGAATATGAGTTGCAGAGGTAATCACCTGTGTGAAGCCCAAGTAATTCATTAGTTGGAGGAAGTCCTGACTAAACTGCGAGAGTTCAACATCTTCCCAGGCATTGAAGTCCCCCAGAACCATCCATCTGGGGGACACCAACACCATGTCAACAATGAAGTCCGCGACTTCCTGCAGGAATTGCTTCTTGTCCCTAGGTGGACGGTAGACAAGAAAACTCCTGTAACCCACACCTGCTCCCAGGATACATACAAAGGACCATGTCTCCCCAACTGGTACATCCACAAAGCCAATTCCATTCTAAAACAGATGGCTACACCCTCACCCCTCCGATCCATCCTCAGGCGGTGTGTCACCAAGAATCTGGGCGGAATTGTGAACTCAAGTACTGGGCCAGCATTTTCATCCTGCCAGGTCTTGGTGATGCATGCCAGGTCTGATAACCCGACAAGATCAGCAATTACTGCCATCTTGTTTTTAATGGACCTGGCTTTGCACAACACCGCCTGAGTAGGATGGGACCCCGAGGCAGGCCGTGTCATCTGCCCACTCACAGTAGAGCCACTGGGTATGGGAATTAGACAGGGAGGACCCCTATCTAGGACCTATTTTGCCCCAGGGCATCTTTTGGTCCCCATGTCCCCAATTCGTCCACTCAGCATCACTCTCCCTCCGAGTCCATGGCCCCACCCCTATATTTCCTCCTTACAATCTCCAAAGCTCAGCAATGTCCATATACAGTACCTCAGCCAATAAATGGGGACATTCAAAGGGTTAGAAGCTGCAGAGCTCAGATGGAGAGTAGTGCCTTACCGGGGGAGACCTCTGTCAACACATAACGAGAAAAACTTACACCAATAAGCAGCAACAAAAACAAAACAAATAAGTAAGTAAAATAAAACCAATATAAATACTAAATATCTATATCCACAAATCCCTTCCCCCACAAACCAAAATAACACAAAAGAAGTAACAAACAAATAATAATAGCAATACCCACGAACCCCACCCTTCAAAATAACTAACCCTTAAACAATACAAAAGATAGTTATACAAATGACTAGCAATAAATGAAGCAAAATGAAACCAAGCAAAACAATACTTCAGAGGAAGGAACTGGAAGTAATGGGGCTCTAACTCCCCCCCGACCAGTAGAGTTCAAGTTCAAAGCTGCTGTCCTCTCACTAGCAGACAACATATGCAAAAATAAATAAATGAGCTATGAAGTCTGGAAGTCCTCTCAAAATGAAACAAACAGCACATCAGAGGTAGAAATTTGAAATAATGGGGCTCTCACCCCCACCCCGACCAGTGAAGTTCAAGTTCAAAGTTGCTGTCCTCTCACTACAGCAGACAACGTACAAAAATAAATATATGAACTATGAAGTCTGGAGGGCCTCTCGCAGCCTTACCAGTCAAGCCTTGATTAAACCAAGATGGTTACAGAGCACAATCCGCCACTTATTAAATACGTCGTATCTTCATACAGATGCACCACTGTCCCCAAAAACGAGAAAATCAAACAGTCACCAAAGATCTTCTTAGTCAAGGCCAGGAAACCCCAGACCTGACCCAGTTTATAGCTAAGGCAGTCCCAGACCTCCCTCCAGGATCAGGGCCCCAGAGCTGGACCCATCCTACAATGGCACCCTCTAAACAGTTCCCTGAGGTGGAACGGAGCCCAACACCCACCGGTGAGCGCTCCTTCACCCCCTCACCGCGCATGAAGCACAGGATGAACCACAGCTCCCCAGGCCAAATCCCAGGGCCCTACAAACTTTATCGTCAGTTCTCAGAGTAGAACAGCCTCCAAGTTCAGGGCACTAAGTTCAAGCAAGCTCACCACCTCCTCCACTCTGACTTCGCGACAAATCAACACTTCACAGAACTTTGCTGAGAGATCTCGAGTACAGCTTCCAGGGAACTCCTCCAAGGGACAAAATATGCCGGAATCACAATCTCACTAACTCACCGGCGGTCTCCAGGAGGATCAGATAGGAAGAAATAATTGTCCTCAGCTAAGCAAGCAATAATACCTAACAGGGTGGGTGGTATTGGGCAATATCAGACTGCCCAGGGGCGTAATTAGGCCTGACGCCGCAGGTGGAGGGCCTTATAGCCCCTGGAAGGTCCAGTATTGCCCATACTGCCCACCCTGGAGGGTATTATTGCACTTAGAAAATGAGCACTGTAAAAAAAAAAAAGAAAACCTGAAAACAAATGAATAAAAAATAAATTTTTCGAATGTTTTGAAATTAAATAGTTCCTCCGCCTTCATTGCAAGGATGGTCTTTTGTCCAAATGCAGACACCATAGTTAGAAAGTTGGCTGAGTGCAGTTACTGCCCCCACAGCAGATTGTTTCTTTTTTTTTGTTGTTGAACCCCCTCATTTGACAGGCTCTGTTTTTGTCTTGCTGATATATTTTTTTCACACTGGGGCTAGGTCAGAGGTTGCTATCATGACAAGGAAGCGCGGCTTGGGAGAGTAAGCGAGTGTTGTTGGGAGCCAGTTGTTGAGGCTATTTTTCTTTTTTATTTGATGGGCTTCGCTGCGTGTTATTGGAACTGAGTTTATTTCTTTATATGGCTTGTTTTATAAGTTCCTGGTCCTCGCTGCCTTCCATGAGGACCGGGAGTCTGAAGAGGAGCATTCATTTCATCCAGGGAGTGAGCCAGCGGGTGACTGACCGGAGGAGGGAGGAGCGAGAGTGCCATGGAGTGTACGACTGTCAGTGTCTGACCGTTCGCAGTAACACTTTCGGGAATTGCAGGGCGTGGGAAAAGATCATCGGTGACAGTACTGAAGAGGTGAGCAGTGCTACATAGAAACATAGACTTTGACAGCAGATAAGGACCGCTTGGCCCACCTAGTCTGCCCATTTCCCTACCTACAGGATAAGCTGCAGATCCTAGTTAACCAACAGCCTATTTCTTCTTATCCCCCACAAGAATTGCCTTATGTCTGTCCCATGCATTTTTGAATTCTCTCACAGTTTTAGACCCCACAACCTCTTCAGGAAGGTGGTTCCATGCATCACCCACCCTCTCTGTGAAACAATACTTCCTCATGTTGCCCCTGAACTGCCCCCCATCTTCAACTTGTGTCCCCTTGTTCTTGCACGTCTCTTTTTCTGAAAGATGCTACCCTCTTGGACTTTGTTGATTCCACTGAGCTACTTAAAAGTTTCTATCATGTTCCCCCTCTCCCTCCTTTCCTAAAGGGTATACATATTAAGCTCCTTTAGTCTCTCCTCGTATGGCTTCTCTTGCAGACCCTGCACCATTTTAGTTGCCCTCCTCTGGATTGCCTCTATCCTGTCTATGTCCTTGCGGAGATGGGGTCTCCAGAACTGGGCGCAGTACTCCAGATGGGGTCTTAACAACTGTCTGTACAGAGGGATAACAACTTCCTGTTTTCTGCTGGTGGTGCCTGTCCCTATACATCCCAGTATCCCCCCAGCCCTCCCTACCGCCTTCTCACATTGCTTGCTAACCTTAAGGTCATCTGATATGATTACCCCCAGGTCCCTTTCCATTCATTTTTGGAACTGAGCGTGCAACCGGCTGGAGGAGGGAGGAGCGAGAGTGTCGTCGGGTGAGTGAGAGTGACTGACATTTTGCACTAACGGTGTGGGGAATCGGGGGCATGGGGCAAGATGAATATTGTAGATTTAGAAAAACAGAAGTTAATAAAAAAAAGAAATGGAGTTAGCAGGCAGTTATTTGCATCAGGAAGGAGTGTACAGGGAGGACTGATGGTGGTGGGGGCTCTCTCACTAAGCGAGGGAACAAAATGGAGGTGTTTTTAAAATTTAAATGAGGTGTTGCAGCCAATTAGGAAACAGGGTGGGCACTACAATGCTTACTGGGTGAAGGGTCACTGTAGACTGGTACTTTTTGTTTCCTGGGCATCTATTGAAAGTTAATGTACCCCCCTGGCAAAGGTACTTGCCAATCAGATGCCAGGAAATAAAAAGCTAATTTTCTAACAAAGCTTGGCAGGTGCACAAATAATCCAGCAAAAAACGAAAACCCAGTGAACAGCAAAACAGAACTGGGGGATCGCATGAAATAAACACAGTTTAAAAAATGAAATACTAGCACTATCAGCAATTAAAACACTAGTATAATAAGTTCAAATGTATAGGTATAATTCCTAACTATAAAATTAGTACCAAAAGGGAGGAGGGGACAGAGTCAGTTTGCTGCAACAGAAAGAAAGTCAACGGATTCATAAGACTTAAGAGTGTAAAACTAGCAGGACTTAAAGACAAGTGTGGGACCTTAAACCCTTCCTCAAAAAATAAGTTCTGGGAACCTCCAAATAAAGCAGGATTATAAATGTAAAAATGAAATGAAAAATATTTGAATAGTTGTCGATTGTGTGCTGTGTATTTAGGAAGAACTTTCCTGAAAATAATTGATTTTTATTTTCTTATTTGTTTTCTTTCCAAGGAGCCAGAAATCCCAAGAACAGCTACTGGCTGGGGGAGTGCAGGTAATAGCTTCAGAGGAGGAAAGGGACCTGGGGGTAGTAGTCACAGGAAAAATGAAGGTATCTGCACAGTGTAGGAGAGCTGCAGCAAGGGCAAATAGGATGCTGGGGTGCATTGCCAGAGGGATCACCTCTCGAGAGGGGGAGGTCATACTGCCATTGTATAGATCACTAGTGAGGCCACACTTGAAATACTGTGTACAGTACTGGTGCCCATACCTCAAAAAGGATGTGAGATTACTGGAGGGGGTGCAGCGTAGGGCTACAAAAATGATCATGGGACTAGGGGAGTTGCCATATGAGGAAAGGTTGAAAGAGCTCAACATGTACTCACTGGAAGACTGCAGGATAAGAGGGGACACGATAGAGACCTTTAAGTACTTGAAAGGCATAAACAAAGGAAGGGAGGGAGGATTGTTCCACTTAAAGGGGGAAGAGTCATTAGGGGGCACAGTCTGAAGCTGGAAGGGGGAAGGTTTTGGAGGGAGATGAGGAGGCACTACTTCACAGAGAGAGTGGTGTCAGGTTGGCGCACACTGCCAGAGGAGTTAATCGCTCAAAGAACAGTGGATAGCTTTAAGCGGGGATGCGATAGAGTCATGGGCAGGGTTAGTACAGACAAAAACACAAAGGGGGAGGGACTGGAAAAGAGGAGGAAGAGAGAGGTTTGGGGGGTGGTGGGGCAGCAGTAGTGATTTGAAACTAAGAGCTGCACAATCGGGCAAACTTGATAGACCCGTGGGCCTTTTTCTGCCAGCAATTTCGTATGTTCGTATTTTCTTCTTACCTTTCAGCTCTCTGTGCTGTCTATGGATCCCCAGCCAACTGGATCAGTGAGACTGAACCTCTGACTGGTGATCACATAGCAACCATTCTTTCTGCATTTCTCTAAACATCTTTTAGTTTAAAACTCCCACGTTACCATAATTGAAAGTTGAATGAATATAAATATGCTAGTATACTGAAACTTAGTTGTGAGAGTTTAGTACTAATGCAATACAGAACTGATGTATAGCTTTTTTATTTTTACTTTTTGAATTTTTTGAATTTTGTGAAATACAGGATGATTGGAAGTTATAATTGTGATGTCCTCAAAATGAGCATTATAAATAACTGTTGTATTTCCTCTAAGCCACATCCCCTGACAAAGGCTTACCACTGAAGCGCTAGGGTTTTTAGCTCAATAAAGTCAATAAGTCAATAAATCGCATTTGCCATGATTTATCTGGAGTCTGTTTTGCTGTGTGTGCCTGGGCTCTGAGTTTGGGGCTATATACTCCAATGCCTCTCACTGTGCCAGGTGCACATTTTTTCTGTTGGCCCTACCCCTGTGCTGTCTGCTCACATGCCCTCTGCCCCTACATGTACCAGGTGCATTTTATTTCTGTTAGCCTTCCAACCACATGCCCCTTTCTTCTGTTGATGTGTAGCCTTTCCTTACCTTCTGATTTGCCTAGTAAACATGTCTCAATTGTACACTGTTATGTTGTGTCCTACCTTGTCTCAGGGAAGGTCTGTGCAATCAGTCTGTCACTCACCTCCTTGAAGCATCTGGCCAGCCCGGGGTCACACCTCCCATAGTGGATCAGTGGTTGGTCATCCGCGTCTGCACCACTTCCACCATCCAAGTGTTGCCATCACATGGCTGTGCAGTGGTATCCCATGTTGGACTGGAATATTGTGGAGGATGCAGCAGACCAGGAATATCTTGCACACCTTCACAGGGCTGTGCTGCAGAGGCTCATCTGACCAGACCAGGCATAAGAACCTCATTTTGAAGACTTGTTTGATGAGGTTCTTGGTGGCCCAGCATGCCTCATTGTAAAGCTCCTTACTGCCAGATGCTGGCCATAGCACATGTGTCAGCCAGGGATGCGGGGATATACACTGTCACAACTGGAAAATTGGGGGATGCTAAAAGGCAGTTGTTGGTTATGTGCTGCTGGTATGCCATGGGGGGGCTGTACTCACCAAGTAGCCATCCATCCTGTATTTGCCCAATCTTGAACATCTGGCACAGGGAGCAGTTGTGCCAGAGAAAGGCATCATGTGACCCCCACTGGGGTACTTCACCATCATATTGATGATCTAATAATCACCATCGCACACCACCTATATTGAAGTAGAAGCCCTTGCAGTTTACAAATGCCTCTCCCTCCTTCCCAGGTGGTACTTTGATGGTGGTGTGGGTGCAGTTCACTGCATCCAGCATATTCAGTTTGCATTCAACCAGTAGAATGCCTACATTGTTGCTGATCGCTCCTCCTGTGACACTGGGAATATAATTGTAACCTCCTTGTTCCCAGGCGTTACTAGAATCCCAGTTAGAATCAGTGGCAGGCAGGGAAGGCAGCTTGTGAAATGCCAGGTAAATGGGTTTCGCACTGTCACACTCTCTTTTCAGTCTCAGCTGAGCTGGAGTGATGATGTAATCTTAGAACTCTTGCAGTGGCATAAGCCACACTCTGGCAAGCAGTTGTCAGTTAGAGTAGAATGTTCAATAGTCTGTGAGTGAGTCTTCCTGGAGGAGGCTACAGCTTGCTGTGCAGCTCCTCAATCAGCTGTTATAGAGCTACCTCTTTAGTTTTGGGTAGTTTGTCCTCACCCTAGAAGAAGAACATAGAAGATTGTGTGTGAAGTGGTGGAGACCTTGCTAAATGGGTTTTCCTTTGCTCCATCTCAGAAGGGATGGGGAGATCTTCAGGGTTCAGGGGCAATTCCCCTCAGTCCATTCTGTCTGGTGAAGCTGCATTGGACATCTTCATTTGTTGTGAGTACAACTTTTCTTCTGAGTAAGTCCAGGAGAGGCAGTTTATGCCATGAGGCATATGTCTTTGTTCTGTGGGGGGGCTCCGCCCCAACACCCCCCGTTATGGGGGACTGCACCCCCCAGACCCCCCCACTAAAAATCTTCAACTCCGGGGAGGTCGAACTCAGGAAGCGCACAGGTCCGGGTTCTCCATAATGCCGTACGCTATTAAACGTTTGACATTATGACCCGGTACATAACTATTACTGTGTATTGAATTATGTAACACTGTATGTCTTTGTACTCCATGATGAGGTGCCTTTGTAAACGAGTCCTTGACTCAATGATCTGTAAATCTGATATTCTAAAATAAATAAATAAATAAACATAGGCAGGTAATTGGTACAAAGAAAATAAACACATGTAACATTGGGAATAAATGACAGTAATTGTAAACAGGAACTTTCACTGATAGCAAAGGGTAAACAAAGACAAAACTATGTAGGCAGTGTACTTAGAATGCCGGTTTCCATTGGATACTAAACTACTAGAGACAAGGGGAAAGCAGGAAATGTAGGGAGGAGGTACTAAGTGTAATACCCCAAGTTTGGGTTTCCACAATAGTGCCATAGGTCCCCAGTATCCCAGTGTACCCCAGTATAGGTGCCACAGTGGTTAGGTGGCAGGTTGGAGCTTATGTTTGCAGGAGCCCCTGAAAAGAAACTGCATCCCTGCAGTTTAAAAACTTCAGGCTTTTTTCTGTCTGCAGCCTGACCAGCACTGGCACGAGCATGTGCCATCTCCTTCCAGCTCACATTGGGCAGGTGCTTGCCTTCCTGATCACTAGGGACTCAACATCCTGAATGCCAGGGAGGGTTCTTGTGGCCAGAAATGGCAGTTTTTAAATAGTTGCGGTTAGTGGCTCTGGGTTGGTGGCAGCAGTGGTCGGGCAAGTGCTCTCAGGCACCCCAACAAAGAGCAGAAGGAAAAAGCTGGCCAGAGTGCAAGGGAGAGAGGGACACAGGTTAAGAAACATTGCCAGAGAGCTTACCAGTGGTCCATCTCACGTTCCTCCATGCAGAGTTGGTCCCGCAGTGCTCTGCGAGTGTGCAGCGAATCCGGTGGCTCCAGTCCCTCCCCTCCTTCTGTCGTTAGCGTGGTGTGGGCTCTATTCAGCCCAATTTTTAATTTTTATTTAAAAGTAAAAGTTTCAGTCCTTTGTTGGCGATGCCCACAAACGGAGTTGCATCTCTGAGCAAGCGTCGGTGCAGAGGGAGCATCGGGTATCACAAGGCCCCCAGTCATCCAGGTTCTGCCTGCAGAAAAGTCCCTCCCTCTTCCAGCAAGCCTCCCACCTCCCACAGCAGCTTTCTTCTCCCTGGGTCGGGGCAGTGAGTTTGTGGCAGCACCATGGGACAGGTGCTGACTGCCAGAGTTGTTTTTTTTTTATTCATTTAAAGAAAACAAATGTTTTGTTTAAGCGCACAAGGTGCCTAAGACATGGCCAAGCGCTGTGAAGGTGTGGTCCAGAAAGGGGGCTCCTAGTTTAATTATTCATCAAGCATGGCGACGCCCAGACATGGAGGGGCTTAGCATAAAGGCCTATTGGGGATAAAATTAAATATTCATTTGGAGGGTGGAGCGGAGGCAGGGTGGTCGAAAGAGATGGACAGGAAGGCCTAGGACAAGCCCAGCAGATTAAAAGGGGGCAAGCAAGACCCAAACAAGTATTTAAAGGGGGCAGGCATAGGCATACAGTCGTTAAATGGCTCAGCCATTTAGGCATACAGTTGTTAAAGGGGCACAGCCACATAGGCCCACAGTTGTTAAAGGGCAACTAGGCCCAGGTCTTAAAGGGTCAGATTAGGCCTACAGTCATTAAAAGGGGCATAGTCAGGTATCTGAATCTATAGCCTTTCCAGAGAACCTATTCCCAACTGCAGTATATCCACAGTAACAGGAGAACCCGATTTAGCTAGAGGGATCTCATGGTAGTTAGGTCCACTGAAAGCTAGGATTCACTCAGAATAGTGCAGTGCCTGTTTATTTACTGGGGTCTGGACATTGAGACTGTACAGTTGACCACTACAGTAGGAACTGTGACATTTATTACATTGCTATTCATCCTACAAACAGTATAAGTGCCAGAACTGTCTTTGCATTGCTTTGTGCCAGCATTTTGGTGCTGGAAAGTACCCGAATTGGTCTTCAGCAATCTCAAGAGTCACTTCACCAGTGTGCATCCTTATCAGTCCTCATCAATTCTTCAGGAATCATCTTCCAGTGAATCCTAGGAGCAGCCAACAGCAACTCCATGAAGAACTGTACTGCAGTCATCTCAAGTTGCAATGCCATGTTTATTGTTTTCCTCTGACATTTCCCCAAGTACAGCTTGGCACAGTGCAGAATCTGCTGTCCGTTATGTTATTTTGATGTCTGCATCACAGTACCATCCGAATTGTCAGTTCCAGTTCTCTGAGTGATGCCTTGTTTGTTGTTTTAAGTGTGCCCTTGGCTCGTCCAGCATTGGAGCCCAGAAGACTGTCATATTCCAATGTCCAGAGACATCCTTATCCAGACTTCTGTATCCAGTGGGATCTGCATCATCTTTTCATCCGGCAGTCCAGAAGTGGGCTGTTGCAGGGTGATCTTCTTCATCTTCCTCATCCGACTGTCCAGAAGTGGGCTGTGGCAGGGTAATATTCTTCATTTTCTTCATCCAGCAGTCCAGAAGAGGGCTGTGGCAGTGTGATCTTCTTCATCTTCCTCACCCGGCAGTCCAGAAGTGGGATGTGACAGGGTGATTTGCATTGAATCCTTCACCTGGCAGTCCAGAAGCGCACTGTGGCAGGGTGTTTGCATTGTTTCCCCTTTCCCGGCAGTCCAGAAGTTGACTGTGGCCGTATCTTGTGCGTTTCCATTCCAGCGTCCCTCAGTGGGTTCTTAGCCGAAGAAATTTTAGTCCTGTGTTTGTATTCTGGTGACCCTAGAGAGGTGGGGTGTGATCAAGAAACTCACAGTCTGTTAAAAATCCTCTATGCATTCCCCTAGTTTCCAGAAAGATTCTCAGAGTTGTACTGGATAGCTAGTAGAGTTGATTCTTGCCACAACAATCCCTTTGATTATACTTTCTTCTCAATGACAAAGAAAATTCAAACGTGCACAAACTGCCATACACCATACATATAGACTTTTCCTATAGTATGTAGCATGATTGATAGTGTGTAGGGTTTTACCAAGCTGCAGCGACAGCATGCATGGAGACATCCCCAGCAGTGACAGCCACAGTGCCCCCCACACACCCCAGTCTCTAGGATTCTAACTCTGAGTCGGAGTTAGACCGGGGCGGCAAACACTGAGCGAAGCACTCCCGATCACCACAGAGACCTCCACAGCAACCGGCAGATTTTACCTGATTCCTATCGCTGTAGCAACGGTATACCAGTGTGGAGTACTCCAGGTAACAATTAGAGGTGCACCTTGGGGTTGACTTAGAAAGTTCTGAACAGGAAAATAGGACACTCTTACAGTGTAGCTATACAGCCCATTGATCATTTTGCTAATCTGGTTATAGAGTCACCTTCTTACAGGGAGTAGAAATTGGACGCTCTTACATCATAGCTGTTACAGCCAATTCTTTTTACAGTTCTCCTCATACAGAAGATTAGAGTCTTAGGATAAGGCTTCAGGGCACCAGTAAGTTATCAGAAGTATTACTTAACACTGTTGTACCCCTTTCCTCCTGTTTCCTACCCTCTGGTCTGGTGTTTAATAAACTGGTTCCTTTCTCAAATCATGCCTCCTGCCTCTCCATTTTGATGAAAGTAACAACAGGTAGCCAAATAAGAAAAGAACTGCCTTACCACCTAGTGGATATACTTTGAAAGTCTGATTTCTAGCATTTAGACAATCAAAACACTCATTCCTCAATCATCATCTCTTTCAGCTCGCTTTGCCTGGTGTCATGGACAGGATACTTTAATTGTAGTCCAAAGCAGGAAACGGTTTGGCAGAAATGGAATCCAGAAGGCCAGAAACCTCGGGTGGAGCTGGAGAAGGGACACAGTTGAACCTTATTATGATGCCATACTACTTTGGTGCACCCTGGTTGCCACAGTTCTCTGGGGATCCTACAGATTCATCTACCACCAATTTGGGAGAGTTCCAAAGTAAAATATTGTCTATGTTCTAATTGTATAAGATTCCTGAGCGACAACAAGTAGAAATGTTAATTGGGCAACTCACCGGTGCATGCCTTGAGACGTTAGTACTTTGCCAGAGCATGAAAAGGCACATGTGGAGCAAATCTTCAACAGACTACATAGAATGTTTGATACTCGTATGCCTTCCGATCTAAAAATGAAATTTTTCTCAAGGGTGCAAGCAGTTAGTGAAACTTTACGGGCATATGCTCTCAGCTTGCAAGAGGCCCTCAAGGCGATTGAAAGGTTGGATCCCCATAATCTCCATGACCCTGATGAACTGTTAAAAGAAAGATTTATAGAAGGGGTGAGAAGTGAAACTCTCTGCCAAGAATTACAACTGTTGTCAAAGCAGAACCAGGACATGCAGTTTCTAAATTTCAAAGAGGAAGCCTTTGAGCTGTTGGGACATGAATGTCCCGGCGACAGATCGGATCTCCCGCTGTGTTGTGGGATACCACTGGAGAATTGCTGGAAGAGACATCTGGTATGCTGTCAGATTGCAATTACAAATAGTTGACCTGAATGGGTGTCAAAAGAGTCTCAGACCTCAGAGTGCTTAGGCAGACCACAGAAATTTCACATGTAACAGCGATCAGGGTATAGGTGAGTCTGCACCAAGAACCTCCAGCCAGGAGATGAACAGAGAAGGGCAGAAGTCTTCAGAGATGGAACTGTCCATACAGATGTGGCAGGATATGAAGAGGGGAACCTCATAATATCAGGCAAGATTTGAGAGTGAAATGAGAGACCAGATGGCAAGAGAACCAGAGTGGCATCCGTCTAGACCCCCAGTAGCCAGAAATATGGGAGGAAGGCCATCTGACCAGTTTGATGTGAATGGGTGGCCCATATGTAGAAGGTGTGGAATCAGTGGCCACATTGAGAGGAGATGTATTCAGGAGATGAGCACACCTGCCACGGCTTTAAATAAGGAGCCCCTGGGGTGGCGGACTGAGCCTCAGGACAATCCACAGTAGGTCCATTAAGAAACTCAACTCAAGCCAGGTTCATCGGAAATTGTCCAGCCACCACTATGAAAGTTAACGGAATTGAGGTGGACGCCCTATTGGACACTGGCTCACAAGTGATGACATTGCAGGATAAGACTTTCTTTGAGTACTGGATGAGAGAGCAGCTAACCCAACCCCTAAAAAGTGGATGAATCTGGTAGCCTGCAATGGTCTGGATATTTCTATTATCAGCTAGATGGAGGCGAATATTAAGTTGGGAAGGACTGAACACCCAAACCAGGGGATCCTGATCAGCAGTCTCTATGATGATAACTTACTACCTGTGCTTTTGGGCATGAATCTGTTCCAGCATTGCCAAGAGGACCTGATGCAAGTTCTGAGGGAACAGACCAGTTCACTTCCATGTAGAGAGAAACAGGTCTTGCAAGGGACAATTAAGCTGCTCCAGTGTCATCAGCGGTTTGCTAATGAGAAAGGAAAAATCGCAAAAGTTCGAGTAGTGGATGAAAGGCCAGTACAGCTGAAACCTTAGACCGAGATGATACTAATGTGCAGAACCAAAGTAGAATTGCAAGGTAAAGATTACACGGCCTTAGTGGAACCAAAGTGGGTCAAAGGAGAGGATCCAGTTGTGGCAGCTCAGGGTCTGGTCACAATAAAGAGTGGCAAAGTCCCTGTCTGCCTGCTCAATTATGGCACTCAGCCAGTGACAGTGTATAAATGGCAGGCCCTTGGTCGACTCATGAAGGTCAAATGGGAAGATGTCATCACCCCAGGTAAGGAAAAAGAGGAAATGTATCACTTGACCAGTGCCACCATAGCACTACGGGAAGTTATAGTCAATGGTGAAACCTCCAAAGCATGGATCCAGGAAATCAATATGGGAAATCCCAAGACTACAGAAGAAGACAAATCAGAGCTACTGGAAGTGATAAAGAGACATGCTGATGCCTTCTCTCACCATGCCTTAGACTTTAGCTGTGCAACAAATGTGAGACACTACAGTCCTACAGAGAATCACCCACCCATTTGGGAATGGTTCAGATCCATATCCCCTGTTCTGTGTCAGCTGACCAAGCAGTTACTAAAAGAGATGTTGGAGGCAAATGTCATAAAGGAGAGTCACAGCCCAAGGGTGACACCAATTGTCTTGGTTAGGAAAAAAGATGGACAGATACGATTTTACATAGCTTATCGCAAACTCAATAAAATCATGCACCAGCATGCCTGTCCATTACCCCGCATTGAGAATGCCCTCTCAGCATTAAGGTCAGCAGCATTCTTCTCTACATTTGGCTTAACAAGCCAATACTGGCAAGTACCCATGGCACCAGAGGACCAAGAAAAGGCAGTATAGTGCAGTGGTTTAAGGCTCTGAGCTGCAAATCTGGTGGCATCCAGCAGACCAGACCTGGGTTTGAATCCCACAGCTTCCACTTGCATACTGTGTGACCCTGAGCAAGTCACTTAACTTCCCAGTGCTCCCAGGTTGCTCCTTTAAAAAAGCTTTCAGCTTAGTGTGCTATTCCTGGTTAAACAACAACAAAAAAAAAGACAGCTTTTGTGACTCCAATGGTACTGTATGAGTTTTAATGGATGCCGTTCGGACTTTGCAGTGCACCGGGAATGCTTCAGTGCTTAGTGGAACAGTGCTTGGGCAGTGAGGATTTTTGCACTGTACTTCTGTACCTGGATGATGTTATAGTCTATTCAAAAACGTACAATGAGCACTTATAACACATGGAGCTGGTTTTCAAGTGCTTAAATAAATATGGACTGAAAATCAAGCCTTCAAAGTGTCATTTCCTGAAAGAGGAAGTAAATTATTTGGGACATGTTGTATCCGCAGATGGGATAGCTCCAGACTCAGAGAAAATCAAAGTGGTAAAGGAATGACCCTGTCCTGTCACCATCAGAGATGTGAGACGATTCTTGGGATTTGTTCGATATTATCGTAGATTTGTGAAGATTTCTCAAAACAAGCAGCCCCTTTACACAGACTGTTACGCCACTCAAAAGGGAGTAAAGTCAGCAAACACAGCTGAGTACATTGGATGCCAGATTGTCAGATTGCATTTGATTACCTTAAGGCAGTGCTCACCACAGTACTGGTACTAGCCTACCCGGATTATCAGAAACCTTTCCACCTCTACATAAACACTAGCAACAAAGGCCTAGGAACTGTACTTGCCCAAGTACAGGAGGGAAGAGAAAGAGTGATCGCCTATGTGAGTAGAGGATTGAGGGGTTCGGAAAGGAATGATGAATGATACAGTTCCTTCAAACTAGAATTTTTAACACTCGTTTGGGCTGTAACAGAGAAATTTCAGCACTACCTCACAGCTACTTCATTCACTGTATATACAGACAATAATCCCTTGGCATATCTTGACACAGTGAAGCTCGAGGTGTTGGAGCAGTGATAGGCCTCCAGGCTGGCCAACTTCAATTTCACAATAAAGTACCATTCAGTGAAGTCTAATGGTAATGCTGATGCTCTCTCCAGATTCTCTGATTGCGATGAAGAGGAAGTAGCTGAGACTGAGCTGGAAGATTTAGAAATGCCACAATTCATCAGGATTCCAGCAAGGATAGTCCAATTATGTTGTCAGTACTCACAGAGTGTCAATCACAGCCAAGAAACAACACCTACATTGCCAGCAGATGAGAGAACAGACTTATGGATACAGTTACAGAATTAGAATCCTGTGATCCAGAAACTCAAAGAAATACTCAGAACCAAAAGAACAATAAGCGCACAAGAAAGAAAGACTGCCCTCAGAACTGACTAAACTGCTGAGACAATGGAAGTACCTCAGCCTAGAGCAAGGAAAGATTGTACGGAAGACTTAAGATCCGAGAACGCGAGGAGAGATTGTTCAGATCCTCATTCCACAGGCGGAAATAGATATCATGATGGAGGCCTACAACAATGGGTCAGGTCATTTTGGACACCAAAAGATTGAGAAAACAATGAAAGAGAGATTTTACTGGTTCGGCATGGGAGTGGATATTAGACAATGGTGTGAGAACTGCATGGCCTGCAATCTAAAGAGAGAGGAAGATAGTAAATAAAGAGCACCCTTACACCCGATTGTAACCAGAGAACCATTGGAGATTGTTGCTGTAGATCATTTAAAGATCGTACCCAGTAGATGTGGATTCCAGTATGTGCTAATGATCATTGACCACTACACGAAGTTCATGGTGGTGGTACCAGTGAAGGACTTGTCAGCTCAGATAACAGCTGAAGCACTTTGGAAGCATTTCATCTGTCCGTATGGGTATCCATCTCAAATATTGACTGAGCAAGGTGGTGCATTCGAATCAATATTATTCAAAGAACTGTGTTCCATGTACAGCAGTAAGAAACTGAGAACAGCCCCCTATCACCCACAAACAAATGGGTTTTGTGAACAAGCAAATCACACCCTACTGGAAATGTTGAGGGCAATGTTACAGCATCAGAAAACAAAATGGCCTGAACTGCTTCCTGAATGTTGTTACCTCTACAACACTACTGTTCACTGTTCCACAGCATACATGCCCTATTACTTAATGTTTGGCAGACATGGAAGACTCCCAATGGACATGGTTCTGGATGTACAGCTGACATACAGAAGGCAGAGGATCCAACCACAGTATGGGTGGAAGAACACCAGCGGCAACTCAAAGAAGCAGCTGATATTGTGTCAACCCAGATGGGACATGCACAACAGAGGCAAAAAGAACAGTATGACTGCAAAGCACATGCTGTACCATTGTCTGTTGGGGATAGAGTTTTACTGAAAAACACTTGTTGCCTAAACACTCTTGGTGTGTAGAGTAAATAATGATAATAATACAGATTCTTGTGTCTCAGAGTCTGCCAAGAAACATTCATAAACAAGCAAGGAGTACTAATAAAGTTTATTATACTACTTATGCCAAGCATGTGACAAAGAAAATCACAAAGGAAAAGGGTTTCTCACCACTTCTCCTGAAGAATGTACATAATCTCCAGGATTGTAGCATCTCAGGTTCTCCAAGATCTAATTCTCTCTCTCTGCTCTGCCTAGAGAAGCTGCAGTAGGTTGCAGACAACTATATACTACAGATAACAGCATAGCAACAGAGATTACCTAATAGCTACACATATGAGAAACAATATGTATTGGTCCTAAGTCATTTTCCATTGGATAATGACTTAGGAGACAGAATTACTAATGAGTATTATATGAGACAGAATATGCTTCCATTAGCATTCCATTATAGCTTGGACAAAAGAAATGCTGACTGATTCAAACTACATGTGACATTTCTTGCTTATGGACAGTATAAGACAACGACATAACAAAGGCTTTCCCTCTCTCTGTCAGCTTGCTTAGAGACAAAGAGAAGTACTGACAGGGTTCTATTACATGTGGCATATCTGTCTGAGTGTAAAACACACACTACATATAATTATATGAGAATATAAGTATACAATAATCTAGATAAATGTATTGTAGTGAGGTATAAAGAATCATGCATAATAAACATTAGCATATATTAGCAACAAAGCACATTCCTAGCACTCATGCTTATATGATGGATGCCTATAGCTATATGTTAGTGCAAAATAGCAGTATTACAGTATAATAGACCAGGAATACAGTGCGAGGTGTATGTGAGGTGTATGTGGGACGATAGGGAGCATAACCCAGGTGCAACATACTCATACCAGAGGACAAAAGTTTGCATCCCGGTGGGAACCTACATCATTTGTGATTACTGAACTTCCATACCCAGGACTTACAGTATGTAGACTCAAATCAGAAATGGGAGGACACTTGAGTAAGATAATGCACCAAAATATTCTGAAGCCTAGTACGTTTTGACCCTCTGGTCTAGGCAATGGTCAGGATGATAAAGAAGACAGATGGGAGAGGCAGGAGACACACAAGGAGAGATACGGCTACCCAATAGAATGGCCTTAGTTACCAGGTATCACCATGCTCAGTCCCTTTTCTGCTAAATTTACTGAAGATTCTGTATGTAGCTCTGCACGTACAACAAAGGGTATTCCTCAAAAGCGTTGGATAGAAGAAATCCAGTAATCCCATAAGGGTCACCTGCAAATAAAGCAAAAATACAGTACAAAGTTAGAATATAGATTATCTTACAGCTAGAAATGTTAAACAGTAGAAGTGTTAAACAATAGAAATGGTAAATTGTAGAATTTAAGAATGTTTAAAGTTTTAAAGTATTGTGTCTTCTCAAAAAGTTTAGGAGGATACATGGGGACAAGTATCTTTTAGCGGGGCCAAATATGTAATACCCCAAAGTTTGAAATCACAGAAAGAGCAGAACCAAACCACACAAAAACACGTATCCTGGATTTTAGGGGGGGGCAGACTTTGGGAAAATGGGGAGATACTTGAAAGAGGCATTAAGGGGAATGGGACAGGAATCGGGGTTGAGGAACAGTGGGCAGTATTTAAAATGGAGTTACAAGAACAACAGAATTATGCATTAAGCAGGTTAGCAAGAGGAAAAGGAAGAGAGACCATTATGGTTTTCCAAAGAGGTAGCAAAGAAAGTGAAAGCCAAAAAAGATTGCATTCAGGCAATACAAAAGACACAGGCAGAAGGGATAGGAAGAAGTACAGGAGAAGCAAAGGAGAGCAGGAGGTCAGTAAGGGAAGCCAAAGCTCAGACAGAACACATTGCAAAATCAGTGGGTAGAGGGACAAAACCTTTTACAGGTACATAAGTGAAAAAGAAAGACAAAGGAGGGATAGTGAGACTGAAGGGGAGGATGGGAGCCATGGTGGAGTGACAACAGTAAAGCTGACATATTGAACAGGATGCTGCTCAGTCTTTACTGAGGAAGAGGAGGGTAATGGGTCCGAAGGGAGTACAAGGGTGAGAATGGTGCAGAAATGGACACAAGTCCCTTTACACGAGAAAGGGTCCTGAAGGAACTGGAAGTAATAAGAGTTGATAAAGCAGTGGGGCCAGATGGGTGCACCCTGGGTCCTTAAAGAACTAAGGGAGGTGGTGGCTGAACCTCTGGCTATCCTGTTTAGCCGATCACTGGAAACAGGGGAGGTACCCAAAGACTGGAGGACAGCAGATGTAGTTCCCTTATACAAAAGTGGGAACAAAGAGGAAGCAGGGAACTACAGACCAGTCAGCCTCACCTCGGTAGTGGGGAAGATCATGGAAGCACTACTGAAGGAGAGATTGGTGGAACATCTGGTTGTCAATGGACTACAGGACCCAAGGCAGCATGGTTTCACCAGGGGGAGGTCATGTCAGACCAACCTCGTTGAATTTTTTGACTGGGTGACTAGGGAGGTGGATCAGGGGAGGGCAGTGGACATGGCCTATCTGGACTTCAGCAAGGCCTTTGACACTGTGCCACATAGAAGACTATTACACAACTGGGGAATATGGGTGGGCAGGACAGTAGTGTGGTGGGTAGGTAACTGGCTGGGTGGCAGGACACAGAGGGTGGTGGTAAATGGCTGTCACTCCACAGAGGGAAGAGTGACCAGTGGGGTACCACAGGGATCAGTGCTGGACCGGTCCTATTCAACATCTTCATCAGTGACATTAGCGCAGGACCTAGAAGGCAGAATTTCACTGTTCGCTGATGACACAAAGCTCTGTAACAGAGTAGACAGACCAGAGGGTGTAGACAGAATGAGAAGCGACCTGCAGAAACTTGAAGAATGGTCAGGGTTTGGCAGTTGAAATTCAATGCAAAGAAGTGCAAGATAATGCATATGGGGCACAAAACCCTGGCACAATATATCAGTTGGGGGTGAGGATATAGCATGCACCAAGCAGGAAAGGGATCTTTATGCTATCATCTCTGATGACCCTCAAGGTAGGGAAACAGTGACAATAAGGCAGCAGGTAAAGCAAATAGGATGTTGGATGTATAGGCAGGGGCATCACCAGCAGGAAAAGGAGGTCATAATTCGGCTATACAAGACACTAGTGAGGCCCCACCTGGAGTACAGTGTACAGTTCTGGAGACCATACCTACGTAAGGACATAGACAGGGTAGAGAAGGTTCAGAGGAGGGCAACAAAGATGGTGCATGGATTGCATCACAAGTCCTATGAAGACAGGTTGAAGGAACTGAACATGTACTCCCTGGAGGAGAGGAGGGAGAGGGATATGATAGAGACATACAAGTATCTTACAGGGAGGAACAGGGCAGGAAAAACACTATTTTTAAGCAAAAGATGTTCCAGGACTAGAGGGCATGGGATCAAGCTGGAGGGAGGACGATTCAGAGGAAACATGAGAAAGAATTCTTCACAGAACAGGTGGTGGACAAGTGAACACCCTGCCAGAGGAAGTGGTGGGGGCTGAAACAATCACGGGATTTAAGAATGCATGGGATAGACATAAAGGAATTCTGGAGGTCAGGGGTATGGGGCAACAGACTTCTAGGAAAACAAACTGAACTTACAAGCTCAAATGGGCAGACTGGGTGGGCCATAGGCCCTTATCTGCTGACACTGTCTATGTATCTATGTATCTATGTTAGGGTTCCTTAGTAGCGCCGTAGGTCCCCAGTCTCCCAGTGTACCTCAGTATAGGAGCCACAGTGGTTAGTTGGCAGGTTGGGGCTTAAAGGTGACCTGCAAAATAGCGATGCAGCTCCCTCCCATCCTTACATACCTTGCAATACTGTTGCAAGACTCCGGGGCTGCAATCCGCATTATTTTTCATAAAGTGGTTTAATTTTAAGAAAGCACCAAAACTTTTGGCCGAACGCGGAAGTGCAGAGGGGACCCAACTGAGGAGGAGCACAAGTGTTCATGGGTATACACCCATTTAATGACATCACTCCTACCACTACTATTATAACAGCATTGGTGGTAGTTTATTATGCTCATTTATTGCCTGTCCAGGTGTTGCAGTAAGTAATATTTGGGGTGTCAAGACCCCTGGGGAGGCAAAAACATGAGCATAATAAACTACCACCAATGCTGCACTTATAACAGTAGTGGTGGGAGCGACGTTACTAAATGAGTGTAATACCCATGAACACTTGTGCCCTCTCAGTCGGGTCCCCTCAGCACTTCCGCATTCGGTCAAAAGTTTCGGCACTTTTTTAAATTTAACCACTTTATGAAAAATAATACCAATTGCAGCCCCGGACTCCCACAATAGTACTGCAAGGTATGTGAGGATGGAAGGGGGCTCCATCACTATTCTGCAAGTCTCCTTTCAGTTTGCAGGAGCCCCTGAAAAGAAACTGCATCCTTGCAGTTTAAAAACAAAACATTTTTTTTCTGTCTGCAGCCTGACCAGTGCTGGCATGAGCATGTGCCATCTCCCTCCAGCTTGCACTGGGCAGGTGCTTGCCTCTCTAGTCACTAGGGACTCAGCATCTCGAATGCCAGGGAGGGTTCTTGTGGCCAGAAATGGACGTTTTTGAATAGTTGCAGTTAGTGGTTCGGGGCTGGTGGCAGCAGCAGTCAGGCAGGTGCTCTCAGGCACCCCAACAAACAGCAGAAGAAAAAGCCACCCAGAGTGCAAGGGAGAAAGGGGACACAGGTTAAGAAACATTGTCAGAGAGCATATCTGTGGTCCACCTCTCGTCCCTCTGTGCAGAGTCAGTCCCGTGGTGCTCTGCGAGAGTGCGGCGAATCCGGTGGCTCCAGTCCCTCCCCTTCTTCCATCCCTAGCATGGCATGGGTTCTGTTCAGCCCAATTTTTTTCTTTTTATTTTAAAGTAAAGGTTTTGGTTCCTTGGTGGCGGCGCCCACATGCGGAGCCGCATCTCTGAGCAAGCGTCGGTGCAGAGGGAGTGTCAGGTATTGCAAGGACCCCCAGTTGTCCAGGTCCTTCCTGCAGAAAAGTCCCTCCCTCTTCCTGTAAGCCTCCTGCCTCCCACAGCAGCTTTCTTCTCCCTGGGTCACGGTGGTGAGTCGGCGGCAGCACCATGGGACAGCTGCTGACCGCCAGAGAGTTTTTTTATTTAAAGAAAGAAAAAATGTTTTTGCTTCAGTGCACAAGGTACCTAAGAAACAGCTGAGCACTGTGAAGGGGCAGTCCAGAAGGGGGGCTCCTAATTTAATTATTCATTGAGCGTGGCGACGCACAGAGGGGAGGAACCCAGCATAAAGGCCCATTGGGGATAAAATTAAATATTCATTTGGAGGGCAGAGCGGAGGTGGGGTGGCCGTATGAGACGGACAGGGAGGCCTAGGACAAGCCCAGCAGATTTAAAGGGGGCACACAAGGCCCAAACAAGTATTTAAAGGGGGCAGGCATAGGCCCACAGTTGTTAAAGGGCCCAGCCACATAGGCCGACAGTTGTTAAAGGGGGCCCAGCCATATAAGCCCACAGTTGCTTAAGGGGCCCAGCCACATAGGCCCACAGTTGTTAAAGGGGCCCATCCACATAGGCCCACAGTTGTTAAAGGGGCCCATCCACATAGGCCCACAGTTGTTAAAGGCGCCCAGCCATATAGGCCCACAGTTGCTAAAGGGGCCCAGCCACATAGGCTAACAGTTGTTAAAGGTGCACAGCCATATAGGCTCACAGTTGTTAAAGAGGCCCAGCCACATAGGCCGACAGTTGTCAAAGGGACCCAGCCACATAGGCTCACAGTTATTAAAGGGGCCCAGCCACAGAGGCCCACAGTAGTTAAAGGGCAACTAGGCCCAGGTCTTAAAGGGGCAGGTTAGGCCCACATTCATTAAAAGGGGCATAGTCAGGTATCTGAATCTATAGCCTTTCCAGAGAACCTATTCCCAACTGCAGTACATCCACAGTAACAGGAGAATCCAATTTAGCTAGAGGGACCCCTTGGTAGTTAGGTCCACTGGAAGCTAGGGTTCACCCAGAATAGTGCAATGCCTGTTTATTTACTGGGGTCTGGACACTGAGACTGTGCAGTTGACCACTACAGTAGGAACTGTGACATTTATTGCATTGCTATTCATCCTATGAACAGTATAAGCGCCAGAACTGTCTTTGCATTGCTTTGTGCCAGCATTTTGGTGCTGGAAACTACCCGAATCAGTCTTCAGCAATCTCAAGAGTCACTT
This sequence comes from Neoceratodus forsteri, assembly GCA_016271365.2. Lineage (NCBI taxonomy): Eukaryota > Metazoa > Chordata > Ceratodontiformes > Ceratodontidae > Neoceratodus > Neoceratodus forsteri. The sequence continues at coordinate 804,795,440 of CM028137.1, forward strand.
CACCAGTGTGCACCCTTATCAGTCCTCATCAAATCTTCAGGAATCATGTTCTAGTGCATCCCAGGAGCAGCCAACAGCAACTCCATGAAGAACCAGGCTGCAGTCATCTCAAGTTGCAACACCATGTTTATTGTTGTCCTCTGACAGTTCCTCAAGTACAGCATGGCCCAGTGCAGAATCTGCCATCCGTTTTCTTATTTTGACGTCTGCATCAGAGTACTGTCAGAATCATCAGTTCTCTTAGCGATGCCCTGTTTGTTGTTTTAAGTATGCCATTGGCTCGTCGGGCCTTGGAGCCAGAAGACCTTCATACTCCGATGTCCAGAGACTTCCTTATCTGGACTTCTGTATCCAGTGGAGTCTGCATCATCTTTTCATCCGGCAGTCCAGAAGCGGGCTGTGGAAGGGTGAACTTCTTCATCTTCCTCATCCGGCTGTCCAGAAGTGGGATGTGGCAGGGTGATTTGCATCAACTCCTTCACCTGGCAGTTCAGAAGCGGACTGTGGCCGGGTGTTTGCATCGTTTCCCCTTTCCGGGCAGCCCAGAAATGGATTGTGGCCGGATCTTGTATGTTTCCATTCCAGCGTCCCTCAGTGGGTTCTTAGCAGAAGAAATCTTTGTCCTGTGCTTGTATTCCGGTAATCCTAGAGAGGTGGGGTGTGGCTGAGAAACTCATGGTCTGTTAAAAATCCTCTCTGCATTCCTCTAGTTTCTAGAAAGGTTCTCAGAGTTGCACTGGACAGCCAGTAGTGTTGGTTCTTGCCACAATAATCCCTTTGTTTATATTATCTTCTCAAAGACAGAGAAGATCCAAACATACAGAAACTGCCATCCACCAAACGTATAGACTTTTTCTATAGTATGTAGAGTGATTGATAGTGTGGAGTACTCCAGGTAACAGTTAGAGGTGCACCTCGGGGTTGACTTAGAAAGTTCTGAACAGGGAATAGAAGTAGGACGCTCTTACAGTGTAGCTGTTACTGCCTGTTGATCATTTTGCTAATCTGGTTATAGAGTCATCCTCTTACAGGGAGTAGAAATGGGACGCTCTTATGGCGTAGCTGTTACAGCCAATTCCTTTTACAGTTCTCCCCATACAGGAGATTAGAGTCTTAGTATAAGGCCTCAGGGCACCAGTAAGTTATCAGTATTACTTAACACTGTTGTACTCCTTTCCACCTGTTTCCTACCCTGTGATCCACTGTTTAATAAACTGGTTCCTTTCTCAAATCATGCCTTCAGCCTCTCCATTTTGGTGAAAGAAACAACAGGTAGCCAAATAGGAAAAGAACTGCCTTACCACCTAGTAGATGTACTTTGAAAGTCTGATTTCTAGCATTTAGACATTTGAAGCACTCATTCCTCAGTCATCATCTCTTTCGGCTTGCTTCACTAAGCAGCCCATAAGACATAGTCAGAGGGAGGGAGAGGAGGAGGATGAAGAGGGGAAAGGAGGTGAGGAGTATTAGGAGTGAAAGGTGAGGAGGGGAGAGCGCCTGGGGCCTAGGTAAGGGGAAAGAGAGAAGCTGTGAATGGAAGGTGGAGCAAGGGGAGGTGAGTGCAGAGGGGAGAAGGAGATCAAGAAGTGGAGGGTCTAGAGATGAGGGGAATAGAAGGCGAAAGGAAGGCATAGCAATGATACGTGCAAATAAGTGCTAACAATAACGGGTAGAGTACACGTATAACTGCAGGATTACGAAAGATTGGTTCGATTTATACGCATGTGGGCTGCATCAATATGAACTAAATGGCGAAATAAATTACTTTTATTTATTTATTTATTTATTAAAGTTTCGGAATTACAATCCTTTGAGTCGAAGACTTTTTTGCAAAGGCTCCACATTTTACAAACAGACATATTTCTTTAAGCCAGTTTGAACAATCATTATTCAGCAGAATAATACATTAGGACTTTTCATGATTACATCAAACATTTACAATGCTAGGTTTGTATCTCTAAGGTTGATGATAGACCCTGGGTCATTGAGGTGGAGTGAGTTAGTAGCAGCCACATGTCTCAGAGTCAATGAGATGTCTCTTAATTCCTTTTTTAAATTGGCCTAGACTTGGGGCCAGGGAGTTGGAAGAGGGGAGTTTATTAAGCCAGATGGGAGCCCAATAGCTGAAGGACCTTTGTCCTAGCGCAGTCCTGCAGTGGGGGACTAAGAGGGGTGTGCTTGCCTGGTGCCTTGGGATGCTCCTGTGTGGGTTTGGTTGGATGAGAGAGTGTAGGTCAGTGGGTGCAAGCTTCATGGGTATCTTTTTGGCTTGGAGACAAGTGTGGTATTTTAGTCTCCCTTTGAAGGTCAGCCAGTCCGCTCGCTTATAGAGATAGTAATTGTGGGTTAGTCTATCACTTTCTGTGACCAGTCGGCAGACTTTATTGAGAGCAAGATTAATGCAGTTAAGGGCTATGAGGTCAGCCGTCCCGTAAATTATTATTCTGTAGTCAACCAGTGATAGAACTGAGCTAGTTTCTGCCAGCCATAGGGCCTGGGGGGGAGGCAGTATCTGTGTCTATAGAGATTCCCAAGTCAGGTGCTTACCAAGGAGGAGAGGTGGTTGATGTGTATGTGGTAGGTGAGGGATGTGTCTAGTGTGATGCCTAGCTATTTGAAGTGCGGGACCTGTTCAATGTGGATGCCCTGAGCATTAGAGATACTTAGGTTGGTGCTACTGTAGGGATTTTGGCAGTGCTCGAAGATCATAGATTTGGTTTTAGTGTAATTTAGTATTAATCGATGCTCAGTGAACCAGGCCTCTAGTTCACTAAAGCAGCTTTGTAGTGTATGTTGGAGGGTGTTAGGAGTATTATCTTTCCAGTACACTACGGTGTCATCTGCATAGAGCAGTAGCTTACCACTGCAGGCTTTTGGGAGGGAGTTCAAAAAGAGGGTGAAAAGTAGAGGGCCTAGACTAGACCCTTGAGGTACACCTGCAAGGACTGGTTGCTTGTCGGACAGGGTGTTGTTGATTTTGACTTCTTGTGTCCGATCAGTGAGATAGTGTTTGAACCAGGATATTGTGTCAGGGGCGAGATTGAGGGAGGGGAGTGAGTGGATGAGTAGAGCAAGACTGACGGTGTTGAATGTTTTGGTCAGGTCCACAAAGATTGCTCCTGCTATAGACCCCTGTTCAAGAGCATCGTGTATGTAAGATGTAAATTCGAGACGGGCAGTGGCAGTGCTGTGTCCTGCTCTGAACCCATGCTGTTCTTGGCACAGCAGTGTGTGTGATTGGCCAGGTACTCTGTGAGTTGGTCTTCCACTATTCTTTCAAGGGCTTTTGAGAGGGGGGGAGTATCGTGATGGGTCTATAGTTGCCAGGGTTGGTTGGATGACCCTTTTTTAGGATTGGCGTGATAATTCCCCTTTTCCAAAGTGTAGGGAATTGGCCTAGATGCAGAGAGCAGTTTATTATTTTGGTGAGGTGAGGGAAGGTCTCGTCAAGAGTTAGACGGAGGATTTTAAGGTCTAGGGAGTCGCTGCTGTACCTCTTGTTGTGTAAGGCATTGGTTAGGTAGTGTTTGGCCTTACTACAGGAGATGGTTCTGAGCCAGAAGGGGCGGGTGGTCATAGGGGAGGTGATAGAGGGGATCCTGGGAATAGGGTCAAAGAAGTTTGTTGGGAGTATGTGACTAAGATCGGCAAAGGAATTGTTCAGAACATTGGATATGGTGTTGGGGTCCTGTGAGAGGGCACCTTTGTCAAGTATGTGTGCAGGTGTTGGGTAGACGGTTTTCCCACAGAGCTCCTTGACATTATTCCAGAACTTGTTCCCAGAGCCCCAAGATGAGGTGAGTGCTTGTTTATAGTAGTTTGTCTTAGCTAGTCAGATAGCCCAGGGACACTTGTTTAGTGCCTCTCTATAGAGTTGTCTGTCGTGGGGAAGCTGAGAGTTCAGTGCCCTATGCTAGAGATTGTCTCTGTGGTGCATTTGAGCTAGCAGGGTCTGCGAGATCCATGGAGTGTCTCTACTTTTTATAACCTTTTTTGAGAATGGGGCAAACTTGTCACAGGCAATATTAAAGATTTTAATAAAGGTGGTAAGGGCAGCATCAATGGACTAGGTGGTGTGGACAGGTGACCAGTCACAGGTGGAGAGATAGCGTTTAATTTTGGTTAAGGCACCTTTTTTGAGGTGTCTTTGGAAGGAACTTTCAGCTTGGATGGGTGTGTTTTTATTCGACCAGTAGCATGAGAGGGGAGAGTGATCACTTAGGACATCTGGGAGCACTTTAATATTAGAGAGGCGCTTGGGAAAGTTTGTGAAAATGAGGTCTAAAAGAGTGCATGTCCCTGACCTGGGGTCTTGCCTTGTAGGGAACTGGACTACCTGGGTCAGGTCATGTGCTTGGGCTGCATCTTTGAAAGGGGCTGATGTCTTGGATAACCAGTTAACATTAAAGTCACCCATGATTATCAGCTCTCTCCTGGGGGGGGGGAAGCTGGGCTATAATGACGAGGATAGAGTCAAAGGCTAGTTTCTGGTTGGTGGGTATGTAGACTGCCATTATGTATAATGATTTCCCAGGGGAGCCAAGTGTGGTTTTGATTGTAATTGCTGAGTGGATGGGATGTAACAGAATTTTTCTTCTCATTCTTTGATATTTGTGCCCTACCTACCAAAAATGGATTCTCCCCTTGAGTAGTTCTATTTCAGGCTCACTAGAAGGGTTGTGAAACTACTTTCTGAATTATCTGTTAATGGTTTAAAAAGTGCAGATATATCCCTGCATTATTCACAAAAGGGAAACAGAGGCCCGATTTTCAAAAGCTTCTGACCCATGACAAGCAGGTGAAGTCTCCTAAATTTGTGCTAGGAGGACTGCAACCACTTGTCGGGGGTCAGAAGCATTTTTACAGTTTTTGTCATGTCTTCCATTTTGAATGCAGGAATGATGTACAGTATCTGCACATGTTGAAAGATTAAAAGGCAAAGGAGGAAAACTTAAGTTGCAAGTATAACTTCACTCACCAGGCTGTTTTCTCCTATCACTTCCCCAAGCTATGGAATTCTCTCCCCTTAACTATCTGCTCTGCCTCTTCCCAACACTCACTCTCCTCTCTTCTCTGCAGTTTCACTTCTCACTCCTGCATTTGCTCCTGATACCTCTCTCTGGTCAGCTGCTTACAACACATTACCCCCTTCCTCCTCGTCCTCTCCCTTTCTTCCTGTTCTGCACTTGACTAGCCCCCCTTTCACGCTTCCTATAGTATCTATCCTTGCATCTTCTGTTAATTCTTCAACACCTCAGCACTTTTGAAGTGTACTTCTTGAATGGCACCCCCTAATGATGTTATTACCCTCCAAATCCTCACTGCGTAGCTCACTTCTCCTCATCCTGACATAAATTGCCCAATGGCACTGGAGGTTGAGGCGTTGGTCACTACACCTCATGCCATGCCTATGTGTGGTGCTTAGCTATGATGCTTAGCTCCTATTTTACCTGTTATGTCATTTTTGTTCTTGATTTCTTCATTGCCCTCCTTTCCACCTCCCCCAGGACACATCAGGAAATTAGCTGTTATCAGTTCAGTATGTCTTTCCTGGTGAAACTTTTGAAATAAATAAATAAACTTGGCCCTTGATGGATCAGCGCTCAGTCTGGTGGTAGCTTTTTTTGGTTGCGCCCACACTCCATGGGGGAAAAGAATGTGACTGATGTACTTGACTTGTGTGTGCCAAAGACCAGAACTGATTCAAAGTAATCTGGTCTGACTAAACCATGAACTGATTGAGATAAGATGACCAGCAGTGGTACGACAGTGGTAAAATTGGGCAGGAAAAAGGGGAGAAACGTGGAGTAGAAAATGAAAATCTGACTCAGTTTCAAGAACAAAAGTGGGGAGAGGTTGCTGCTGTTTGAGGAAGAGAGTAAAAATGGAAACGGAGAACACAAGTTTGCATATAAAATATACTCCTAAAATGTAAAAAAGTGCACCAAATAAAGTAGAAAAATGCAAAATTATGGAGAATGCCAACAGAAACCTCCCAAAGATGCTATTCCCTGTACTGAAGTGGTGCTTCCCCCATAATTTTGTTTTGCATTTCTGCCATTGGTTTCATATGCCTGTCATGTGCATGATAAATGTGGAGAAGTAGGTGAAATCTGATCGTCCAGGTCAGAAGAAGGTAAAAAGGAGAGCAACCAAAATGATTGAAGCCTTGGAAAATATGAGCTATGATGACCAACTGGCAGAACCTGTACTCCATGGAAAAGAGAAGACTCACAGGAGATCTTTATTTACTGTATTAGCTTTTATTGACCTGCTGAGGACATTAGACACAGTTGCACCTATTTTCAGGTACAACCCAGGAGATTACAAGACAACGATACAATAGCGACAAGTAAAGTACAATACAATACAATAAAGACTAATGCAGCAAATTAACAAATACAAAAGAGCATGGCTGAGGAACAGAAAGATAAAAACACAAATGTAAGATACAAAATTCATGAAAATTCATAAGCTGGTCAGAAGAGCTAGTAAGCTACAGGCCAGCTAAGGAAAACAGCCAACAAAACTGAGATTATGGTGTTCAAGGATCTAAAGGAGATAGTACCATCTGACCAAGTGCAGCACTTCAAACTGCACCAGAATGAAATGACAAGGGGGCATTCAATGTCACTGATTCAATGAAAACATCAGAAGAAGTGTGTAACCGAACGGGAGGTAAACACTTGGATTAGACTGCCACAGCATGTGGTATCTGCAAATATTGTAATGGTCTTCAAGGTCAGATGTCATAAGAGGTGACTGGGTATTCCCACTGAGGCAAAGGGATGGAGGAACTTGATGGACTGATGGTCTTCCTTTCCCATTTTCCCATTTGAAACCGGTTGACGCTTTTGTTTGCTAGTCGTATCAGACATCAGAATCTGATGTTATCATCATCATCAGCATGTTTTATTTCTGGTACTGCTTTATGTCTATATGTACAGTCACTGTGTCTTATGGTTATAAGAGTAAACTGGTTAATGGATAGGTGACAGAGGATGGTGGTTAACAGCACTCACTCTCATGGTGGCAAGCAGGGTACCACAGGGTTCAGTATTGAAACCAGTCTTCTTCAATTTCTTCATAAGTGACATTGCAGAAGAACTGGAAGGGAAGCTATGCCTTTTTGCAGATGATACCAAAATCTGTAACAGGGTGGACATTCAGGAGGGGGCAATGAGAATGGGCAGGGGTCTTGGGAAATCTGAGGAGTAGTCAAGAGCATGGCCATTGGGCTTCAATGCCAAAAAGTGCCAAATCATGCACCTAGGGCATAGGAACCCAGGAGCTGAGTTTAAGATGGGGGGAGGTACGTACAGTCACTAAACAGGAAAGAGACCTTGGGGTTATCATAACTGACAACCTCAAAGTGGCAGGGCAGTGTGACAAAGCAGTGGGTGGGGCTAGCAGGATGCTGGGGTGCATAGGGAGGTGTATCTCCAGAAATAGGAGGTGGTGTCACCACTTTATCACTCAGTGGTGATGGCCCACCTGGAGTACTGGTCCAGTTTTGGAGGTTGCACCTCAGGAAGGACATAGACAGGTTGGAGGCAGTCCAGAGAAGGGCAGTTGAAATGGTGCACAGGTTGTATGAGAAGCCCTATGAAGAGAGATTGAGGGATCTTAACATGTGCAACCTAGAAGAGAGGCAAGCGAGAAGGGACATGATAGAGACCCACAAGCACCTCAAAGGGATGAACAGGGTACAGGAGAGGAGGCATGTTCAAATGTGAAAGAGTACCAGAGCCAAGGGGCGAGCAATGAAGCTGGGGGGGTTAAGAGGGATTTGAGGAAAACTCTGTGGGGGCTTCAATCATGCGTGGCAGAGAAGCGGGTTGTGGGGTACGGCAGTGTTACAGCCAAGGGAGGCACTGCATTTGGGGGCTTGGCACTGGTGGACCATTGGAGGCACAGTGTGCCGATGACACTGGTCTCCAAATATTAGTAAACAGGCAAGAAGGAGGGATGGTCACCAGAAACCAGTTAGGGTCTGCGGAGTCAGATTAGGCAGGAAACATCTGAGCAGAGTGAGAGAGCACAGCAATCCTTCTCTGCCAACAAATTCTGTGTTTCTAAGACAGCATTCTCGAGTATCTTGGGTGAGAGGATTATGAAGCAAAGCTAAGCAGTTCAGCACACAAAGGATCTGAAAAGTTACTCTTATAAGAGTCATAGGAACTGTACATATAAACATATTATAAATACTGCTGAAGATTTCCATTTTTTAAAATGATACTTATTGCAGCACCCCATCACCCCGTTTTTATGTTTGCTTGCGCGCATGCACAAGAAAAATTATGTGACAGCTTAGGAGAGAAGCAGGCTGTGGGGCACAGCAGTGTTACAGCCAAGGGAGACACTGCATTTGGGAGCTTGGCACTGGTGGACCAATGGAGGCACAGTGTGCCAATGACACTGGTCTCCAAAAAGTGCACCAAGTTGTAACATTTTCGCCACAGCAATCAGGGTCCACCTCGTCATTGCAGCATCAGTCATGGTGCTGCAATGAGGGAGCAACCCATCATTGCAGGGCAGAATGTTAGCTAGCCTAATACTGTTTGTGAACATGGTGGGTGGCTTGCTGCTGCATTCATAAATAATATTAGGCAGCCTCCTATGCCCAGGGGGTGCCCAATCCCCCTCGGCAGCATGTGCCCAACCCCAAACGGTCTTTGTTGGCCAACGAGGGCCCCAATCCCCGCCGGCTTCAGTGCCTGCAATGTTTATTTAGCTGACGGGGGAGCCCACTCCCTGTTGGCATCCCCGTTGGCAAGATGTAACCCCCTCCACTTTTGTTGTCTGCCGATGGGGGAGCCCACTCCCCGTCGGCATGATGTACCCTCCCGGTTTTGTTGCCTACCGATGGGGTGCCCAATCCCCGTCAGCATGATGCCCCCCCATTCTCTTGTGTGCCGATGGGGTGACCAATCCCCGTCAGCTACAGCTGCTCCCCCCAAAAAAGTGTCCCTTGGCACGCTGGGAGCCCACCCCAGCATGCCAAATGCCCCTGTAAAATTGGAAACTGTCCCACGTTGTCTTTTGATTTTTTCTATAAAGAAAAATGGTCCCTCACAGTCTGCCAGACCCCCACAACCCGCACCCACCCACTGTGCACCCTGCCTCCCACACCCCCCCCCCCCACTTACCTCTGGAGTCCAGCGCAACGATCTTCGTGGACGGAACACGCTCTGCACTCTTCAAAGCCGATTAGCGAACTGAGGAAATGCGGTAAGCTGTATAATGTAATAAATAGGTTTTTTTCAACTTTGCTGCATGTCTCAGGCATTTTTTGGAATTTTGCCATCAAATTTTCAACTTGAGGTTTTTGGGACCCCTCCTCATGAATTCTGCCACTGTCATGGCGTTAATCGGGCCCGCAGGGTGATTTCATGGTCACTGCACAAAATCACCTTTCAGGACCAATTAATGAAATGGCAGTGCCAGTGCTCATAAGGTGGGCTCTCAAAAAGCCTATGTTGCAAATTTGGTTAAAAAATTCCTAAAAATGACTGTTTTACGAGCATGCGTTGTGCAGTTCCTATGCACGCTCGTAAGTTCGCAAATTTGTAACATTTGCACTCCAGATTTTCAACACTGCCATTTTATCACACCTACTTATGAGCAGTACAGCTGTCATTTTTCACATCTCACTCAAAATGTGTTTCTGCACATGTAGTGCACAATGGCGCAGTCGGTGTGCGAAATCAATTTTTGGGACACATTAAGAAAATCACAGTGACACTGTTCATGAGCAGAGGTCTTACAATGGCTATGTTGAAAATTTGGTAAAATAATTCCTAAAAATTACTGTTTTATGAGCGTGCGATGCGCAGTTCCTATGCGCGCTCGTAAGTTCGCGAATTTGCAACATTTGCACTCCAGATTTTCAACATTGCCATTTTATCACACCTACTTTTGAACAGTATAGCTGTCATTTTTCACATTTTGTCCAAAATGTGTTTCCACGCATATAGTGCACAATGGCGCAGTCTGTGTACGAAATCAATGTTTGGAACAGATTAAGAAAATCACAGTGACACTCTTCATGAGCAGAGGTCTTAAAATGGCTATGTTGAAAATTTAGTGAGAAATGTTCATATAAAAGACTATGTTACGAGCGTGCGTTGCGCAGTTTCACACACCGCACTCTCAGACATTTGTAAATATTTTCACTCCAGATTGCCAACACTGCCATTTGCCTGCACCTCCTTATGAATAGTACAGCTGTCATTTTTCACATCCTGGCCTAAATGTGTTTTTGCACTTCCAGCGCAGACAAGCGCAGTCGTTGTGGGAAATCCGTGTTCGGGACACATTAGGAAAATCACACTGACACTGTTCATTAGCAGAGGTCCTAAAATTGCTATGTTGAAAATTTGGTGACAAAAGTCCATAAACTAACTGTGTTACGAGCGTACATTGCGCAGTTTCCACGCGTGCTCGTAAGTTCGCACATTTGCAATATTTTCACACCAAATTTTCAACATTGCCATTTTTCCCCACCTCCTTATGAACAGTACAGCTGTCATTTTTCACATCCTGGCTGAAATGTGTTTTTGCACTTCCGGCACAGAATAGTGCGGTTGCTGTGGGAAATCACTGTTTAGTACACATTACAAAAATCACAGTGACACTGTTCATTAGCAGAGGTCCTAAAAAATGCCTATGTTGAATATTTGGTGATGAAAGTCCATAAAATGACTGTGTTACGAGTGTGCATTGTGCAGTTTCCACGCACGCTTATAACTTTGCACATTTATAATATTTTCACTCCAGATTTTCAACATTGCTATTTTCCCACACCTCTTTATGAACAGTACAGCTGTCATTTTTCACATCCTGGTTGGAATATGTTTTTGCAGTTCCGGCGTAGAATACCGTAGTTGCTGTGGGAAATCAGTGTTCAGGACACAGTAACAAAATCACAGTGACACTGTTCATGACCGCAGGTCGTTAAATGCCTATGTTGAAAATCTGGTGATGAAACTCCATAAAATGACTGTGTTACTTGCATGCATTGCGCAGTTTTCATGTATGCTCGGAAGTGCAAGCATTTTTAATATTTCCACTACAGATTTTCAACATTGCCATCTCTTCATACCCTCTCTATGAATGGTACAGCTGTCATTCTTCACATCTTGCCTGAGCTGTGTTTTCGTACATGTGGTGCAGAATGGCACTGTCACTGTTGGAAGTCAGTTTTCAGGACACATTGACAAAATCACACTGCCACTGTTCATGACAAGAGGTCCCAAATGCTTTCATGAGGTGGGGTCACAAAAAGGCCATGTTCAACATTTGTACTGTGAATACCAACAAATGCCTGAGGCATTATGGTTTCTAACCATAATGTCCTACCCTGTACAGACAGACAGGCATCGGAGTGTGCCTTTGGATTACCAACTGCACTGCTCATGCCATCCCACCCCCATTCCCCCAGCCACTGACAGCCATCGAGGTGTACCTTGGACTCTTCGTCCCAAGACTTCACCCCATTCTCCTATGCTGCACTCATTTCAGCATATGTCCTTATGGAATGGGGTGACTGTAAAGCCAAACACCCTAAAGTACAGCTTAACACGTGTCGGTGTCTGCAGAATAGGGTGAGGTGACATGGCTTGACCGTCATGGGTGACGACCCAAAACCTTACCCCAAATCCTGTCCGTCTCTACAGGATGGAGGTGGGGTTCATGTGAAGTTCAGTACTTCACTGCCATTCCTATTCTGCATCTGTCTAACTCCTGCATTTCTATTGCTAATACCAGCAAGCAAACATTCGGCATTGACAAATGCTTGTTGTGTCTAGAGGTCCTGATGGTAAGCAACCGGGGATGGGGTACAGACCAAAAACCTTCCAGAGAGGTAAAGCTAGCAGGTATAAATAAAACAAGGCCTTACCTCAAACTTGGTTCTTTCAGCACAGTGCAGAGTACAGCTCCTTCACCAATCCACCTCTCACCACTTGCTGCAACATCAGGCCAAGCCGGGAGGAATACAGATCTAGACAGCATGCTTCATCCAAGGAAGAAATCAAGGAGCTCATTCAATAAATTTCAGCACCTATGGAGTAGAAACAAGAAAAGATATTTAATTCTGATCTAAATTTTAAAATGAATAAATAATTTGCTTAGCTCCATGGAGCTGGGAGACCAGAGCATATGTAGGGCAACACTTGAGAGGCATTAGCAGTATTAGATGATAACAGTGCTTACACAGGCCTAAAACAGTTAGAACAGGTGCAGACTCCACACAGTTACCCAAAGTCATCTCAAAGCTCAGGATCATACAGGTGCAAAATACAAACCATCTAGTGCCGGGGGAGTGCCTTACTCCCCCCACCCCAGATTAACTAACACAGGAGTTGCAGCCTTTACAATCCCATAACCATAAGCTCACCACCCTCCTTCCTGTTGGGAAAATGATGCCAGATTTACACTTGGAATGGGCAAACACAGCTTCCTCCTTCCCAGTTATACTCAATAGCAGTCCGTTAACGGGTCTAACATGGGTCCTGCCCCAGACACGGACACGGCAGGCCCAATAGAAATAAATCCCCAAATGCACTCTCCAACCATCCTGAGGCAGCGTGCCACACTGGCTACTGGCACTCTGGAGCTGCCACCTCCAGAGAAGGCCTGCTGTGGCCCTGCCACCATCACAGCAGCCCCACTGCCATACCTTGTCTGTTGGAGCACCAGGCCTCCCAAACTCAGTGACATCCTGACCTTCCTGCAACTGCTGTCCTTCCCTTTGCAGAGCTCCCAGAACCCAGACTCCATGGTCACTATACGTCTGCCACCCTTCCCCTCAGAAAATATTTAAAAAGGCATAGCCTCGACGCTCACATGGCCAGACCTCCGAGACCGAGGGGATTAGTCCCAACCCTACTTGCCCTACATAATGCCCGATGGCCCCCCGCCAAAAGGACTCCTCCTCCTCCTCCTCCTTCTTTATACCTGAACCTGGAGTAATGCACCCCCCCGGGATGGGACACTTGGATGCCCCAAGTCAGGACCTTAACCAATCAGAGAGAGCATGGGTTAGTAAGCCAACCCCGCGAGGGGTGGCTTACATTATTTAAAATAAACCTGTTTTACTTTATGGAAAATTAGACAAATCCCTGTATAAGAAGTGGACTATGCCAACTGAATATAGAACTTCAACATTTTAGCACTGTTTGCATGAGGCATCCTCTTAAAGTTATAAGAGTACATAGAATGTTTAGAAATAAACAAATATTGATTGACTGACAATGTCATTATGTGTAATACTGCATGTGTTTAAATGATATTACAGTTTGCTTCTTTACCTAAACTTATTTCTAAACCCACTAATCTCATTTTGTTTTGCTTCCATCTACAGCCATTTTTCTATTTACTTATTTAATTGAAATGTACATCATACAGATAGTAGGATAGCCCCATGCAGTGTGATCTCTCATTTTTAATGGCCCTTAGAAAAATATAAATGTTGCAGGCAGAAGAAGACTTGGAGTCAATCAAATCTGCACTATTCTAGCTACACCTACTGCAGCCTATCAGTGAATGCCGTTAGTCTGAACACCCAGATGGGAACTTTGACCCACCTGTTACGCTGTTCTCCTCCCCACACCCTGAGCCCACAGTCATGCCCCTGAACCTGTCCCATCTCACCTTAATCTCTTTGGCAGACATGGCTTTTACCAACTTGCTTAGCAATCTGTTCCACTTGCCCACCACCCTCTCCATGAAGTAAGACGTTCTTACAACCCTTTTAAATGTACCCCCTACCAGTGTGCACTCACGCCTCCTAGTGGCTGACACCTCACTACTGTGTGTTTGAACAGAGCTAACCAGTCATCTCTGTTGACCCTGTGGATGTATTTGTAGGCCTCAATCACACCACCCCTCTCCCGTCTTGTCTCAAGTGTGTACATGATTGAGACTAGACAGCTGTTTCTTGCATGTCTGCCGCTACATACCCCATACAATTTTAGTGGCCTCACTGTGGACCCTCTCTAGGTGGTTATGGTCCTTCCTGAGGTGAGGGCTCCAAACCTGTGCACAGTACTTCTGGTGTGGCCTCCCCAAGCATATACAGTGGCAGGATCACCTTTTGCCTCCTACTGGTGATGGGTCCCTTGATATAACTTAGGTACAACATGTGCAGCACTTGTAGTGCAGTTCAGTGAGGTACATGGTCACCGGTTTTGGGGGGGACCTTAAGTGCACAAAGAGAGGAGATTCATTTTTATCACAGTAGCAGGTACAGGTGTTTCCTGAACACCAGTTTCAGGAAGGTGGGAGGATTGGGGACTATTGCTTCATGCAAGATTTGTAACTTAGATCATCAAACCGTGAATTACCACAAATCATTCATTGCAGATAATTTTCTTCTCAGTGCAGCAATGCTACCACGGAAACAAAACAAAACAGTGACTCACTAAAAACATTGTTTTCCCTTGAAAAGACTCAGAGAAGCATGTCTCCCCTACCAACAGGTGAGGCACATTATGTCACTGGTATCGCTAACTGCTGAATAACAAGTTATTTAAAAAGGGAATGAGTATGAACTAATAGTGTATAGGAGCCCCACTGCTCTTTTTTTTAGTTCTCTTTTAAATAGAATTTTCCAAATATACATATGAGGTGCATCTGTAATTGCCTAAGATATTATAACAAAAAGTTAGATATATAGCATTCTACTAAATTATATATTTGGGGCTTATTTCACAAAAGATTTTTCCATAGGCCTCGAATTTTAAAAACACTCTCTATGGAGTGGATAGTGTCCTTAAAGGCGATTGGTCATCAAAAGGGATTTCAGACTGAAATGCTAGTTCTTTTTGATCAAATCTAAATGAGTTTATCTATATTTTCAAACATGGTCCATTCGCTAACAAATGTTCCATATTCTCTCTCCACAGGAACACCAGCACTGGATTTTATGGCATTTGCTCATCTGGTCTATCTGCCTCCTGACACTGAGGAAACACTTCTCAGGAAAATATCAACACAGCAATGCAGATGGCAAAATACAGATGGCTAACAGTAAGCATTTAAGTTGGAAACTCTGAAAGAACATAAGAAACACAAAATGACACATGCTCCTGTAACTCCAAGCATTATGAGTAGATGGGTGGACTGTCACTTCTCCTTCCTATGCAGGCTGGAGTCCTACAGGGCTCTATCTTGGGTCCCATCCTTTTTTTTAATTTGAACATACTGTTTTTGCCCCATTCTCTAGCCACTCCTTCAGTTCAGGACCTCCAGGCACCTCCTGATCCCCCCAGCCTCTCCAAGCCACAGCCACCTACCTCATCAGAGCCTTGGTTTACCCTACAGGTGAGGTTGGGGTAGGTGAGGACACCCCCAGACTTCTAGTGTTGAGAGGCAGTGCAGTACTAGAGAGGTGAGGATCTGGATTTACTGGTGTCATCATCACAGAAGTGCTGGTGTCATATTGTGTTCCTCATTTCTGTACCCCAAGGACAACACATGCAGTGACATCAAGGCATGCCCACACACACTGTGCATGCATCTGCATGCTGACATCCATGACATCTCTCCCTTCCTAGCCATCCTCAGTGGCACTACCACCAGTGGTCACGCAGGTAGCAGTATTGTGGCATAGAACAGAACCCACCCTCCCCAAAGGAGAAGAGCATCCTCTGAGATAATCGATCCACCTCCCCCTGGCCGGCCCCAGCTGACCTAAACCGATTCCTCAACTTGTGTCACTGGCATCATGGGTGATAGTAGGCCGGCATTGTTCCCATCCTTTTCTCCATCTTCCTGAATGATCTCCCCTCTGTCTGTGCCAACTTGCATATCCATATGCATGCAGATGACACAGTTATCTACACCTTTGGCCACGGCTGTGGATGTCTTGCTCCAGCATGACTTCCACAACATTCTGCACTTGTTTAACTCCAGCCAACTTTGGGTCAATACTGAAAAATAGAATCCACGACTTTTGGCACCAGCAAGAAACTAGTCAGGCTCTCCCGGCCCCTCTGTCTTTACCACCTTGGAGGACAACCCTCTTGAACTGGTCTCTTTCTTCAAGTACCTCAGTGCGTGATTAGATAGTGTGCTTGACTTCTCTGCCCACATCAATGCCATCTGCTCCTAGATCCACCCCAAACTTGGTGACTTGTACTGCAAAAAGAGCTGCATGTCTCCCAAAGTCCACCAGGAGCTGGTTACCAAATTGGGTCTCTTGTTTTTTGATTATGCAGATGTGGTCTATGGAATTGCCCCTCCTCTTCCTTTGCCAGACTAGACACCGTCTGTAATGCCTTTTGTTGCTTTACAGCTAAATCCCCCTCTCAAACTAATAACTGCTCACTCTACTGTACTTTACTCTGCTCTCTCTATCCCCCCTTCCCTGTCTGTCACCAGTTCCACAGCACCTCTTTCATCTACAAATACTGTTTTGAGTCCCTTCCTTCATACCTCTCCTCACTCCACTCTCCCATCCCCTCTGCCTCCTACTCCCACTGCATCAGGGATCCTTGTACTTTCTCCCTTCCCAACCCACGCACCTCAACTAGGCAGTCTGCTTTCTACTACTGCGTTCCCTCCCCCTGGAACCTGTTCCTTTCCTCTCTCTTCCCCCCCCCCATCTGCTTTGGGTATCAGCTAAAACTTCTCCCTGTCCCCTCCTATTCCTGCCAGTCCCCTGCCTGACCCTTCCCTGCTAGGGTCGACCATCCCTGTGCTTGGCTCCTACCTGAGTTCTGCCTCTGACTGAAATAATCTTTTCCCCAAAACTACTGCACTGTTACTTTTCTACCTGCACCGGTCACTTTATTTGCTCATCAGTGCTGCTAAATGCACCACTGTTTGATTCTTACCATTGTCATTGTTTTTTTGCCATGTTAACTTGTACGCTACACTTTTATACACTTTACTCTGTACCTCTATGGTTGCTCTGTAGCTCAATTATTGCACTCCCCTTCCCCTTTTCCCCCGGATCCTACCTGGAAACGAGCCTTGGCTCAGTGTGCGTTTCCCGGTTACCAATTTTTAAATAAATAAATAAATGAGTAATATATGTAGATCACTATGAATGATTTAGGGCTAGCTGGGCTTTAAGCTAGACCATAAGGTGCCATATGGCACCTCACAACCCATCTGCGCATCTATAACTGACTCCTCCTGCTTTCTTACCTCCATTTGCTATGCAATCAGCTAACCGTATAAATCCTTAATTTGTCACATGGTTGCCCAGTCTATCCAGGTTTTTATATGCTATACACTCCAATGTGGGCTCTCTACACTTAAATAAATGCTCCTGCCCATGAATTCTTGCTTATGTAGCTGTTGGCTATGGTTATTTATGTGCTGCTGCTGTTATAAGTGTGTATCACGATACCTTTTTTATTTTGAATTGCCTTGTTCTTCATTGCTGTCATTAATTTGCCATTACATCACTGCTGATGTTTAAGCACAATTTGCTATATACCTCATTGTAGTGATTTTGTCCCTGCACTGTATTATTCCCCCTCTCGGGATGCATCTGGAAACCAGCTGTTACCAGCTCAGTATGCCCTTCTGGTAAAGCTTTTGAAATGAATAAATAATAAACAAATAATAACTATGGCCTTACAAACAGTCTTCAGATATTGAGAACAGTAGAATACAGACACATGTGCCATTGTTGTTAACCTTAGCCCAGTACACGGAGTCAACCAGACACATGATGGGAATAGTTTGGGTCATGGTTGTCTTTTTTTTTTTTTACCTGTAAAGAAAAAACAGTCCCTCGCGGTCTCCCAGACCCCCCTCCCGCAACCCGCACCCACCCACTGCACACCCTGCCTCCCCATACCCCTCCTCACCCCATACTTACCTCCAGAGTCCGGCGCGATGATCTTCGGTGGACCGGGAACATATCTACACTCTTCAAAGCCGACCGCGAACTGAGGAAATGCCAGTAAGCTATATAATGGAGTAAATATGTTTTCAACTTTGCTGCATATCTCAGGCATTTTTTGGAATTTTTTCATCAAATTTTCAACATAGGGTTTTGGGACCCTTCCTCATGAATACTTCAACTGTCATGGCATTAATTGGCCCCAAAGGTGATTTCACGGTCACTGCGCGGAATCATCGTTGGGGGCTGATTAATGAAACAACAGTGCCAGTGTTCATGAGGTGGGCTCTCAAAAAGCACATATTGCAAATCTGGTGGTAAAAATCCCCAAAATGACTGTTTTATGAGCGTGCGCTGCACAGTTGCTACGCACGCTCGTAACTTCGTAAATTTGCAACATTTGGACGCCAGATTTTCAACATTAGCATTTTGTCACACCTCTTTATGAACAGTACAGCTGTCATTGTTCACATCCTGGCAGAAATGTGTTTTCACACTTCCAGCGCAGAATAGCGCAGTTGTTGTTGGAAATCAGTGTTCGGGACAGATTAAGAAAATGACAGTGACACTGTTCATGAGCAGAGGTCCTAAAATCACTATTTTAGAAATTTGGTGTCAAAACTCCATAACATGATTGTTACAAGCATGCGTTCAACTATTTCCACGCACCCTTGTAACTTCGCAAATTTGTAATGTTTTCACGCCACAATTTGAACAGTGGCATTCTTTCACATCACCTTATGAACAGTACAGCTGTCATTTTTCACATCCTGGCTAAAATATGTTTTTGTATTCCTGATGGAGAATAGCATGGTCGCTGTGGGACATCAGTGTTTGGGATAGATTAAGATGGAATGAGTGAGAGGGGAGAGTGACTGAGCTCAACTGAGCTCTGTCAGGACTGCTCCAGATTTGTTTGTGGGCAGAAAAAGGCCCCAAAGCAAGAGGCCAGTACAAAAAGGCAGCCTGCAGCACTGGGAGAAACAGAATGAGAGAGTGAGTGAGGGAGGGGGAGTGAGCGAACTCACCGGAGTGCTGTCAAGACTGCTGCGGATTTCTTTTTGGCCAGAAAAAGGCGTCAATGCAGGCAGGGGCCCAGTAGAAAAGGCCAGCCTGCAGCGGTGGGAGAAACAGTACGAGTGAGTGAGACAGGGGGACTGAGTGAGCTCAACAGAGCTCTATCAGGACTGCTGCAGATTTCTTTGTTGGCAGAAAAAGGCGCCAATGCAGGCAGGAGCCCTGTACAAAAGGCCCACTTGCAGCGCCATGACAAACAGAATGAGTACGTGACAGAGGGAGACTGAGCGACTTCAATGGAGCTTTGTCAGTACAGCTGCAGATTTATTTGTGGACAGACAATGGTGCCAATGCAGCCAGCAGCCCCATACACAAGCGCAGCCTGCAGCGCCAAGAGAAACAGAATGAGTGAGTGACAAAGCAGTAGTGAGCGAGCTCAACAGAGCTCTATTGTGATTGTTACAGATTTCTTTGTGGGCAGAAAATGCGGCAACACAGGCAGGAGCACAGTACAAAAGGCCAGCTTGCCGCCACGGGCAGAAACGGAATGAGTGAGTGAGACAGGAGGAGTGAGCGAGCTCAATGGAGCTGTGTCGGGACTGCTTTAGATTTCTTTCTGGCCAGAACAAGCCACCAATGCAGGCAGGAGCCCAGTACAAAAGGGCAGCCTGCAGTGGCAGGAGACACAGAATGAGCAAGTGAGGGAGGGGGACTGAGTGCCCTCAACGGAGCTCTGTCGCAACAGCTGTGGATTTCTTTGTGGGCAGAAAAAGGTGCCAACACAGGCAGGAGCCCAGTACAAAAGGGCAGCCTGCAGCACTGGCAGAAACGGAACGAGTGAGTGAGAGAGGGGGACTCAGCAGGCTTAACAGACCTGTGTTGGGACTGCTGCAGAAAAAGCCACAAACAGAGGCAGGAGCCCAGTACAAAAGGGCAGCCTGCAGCATCAGGAGAAACAGAATGAGTGAGTGAGAGATGGGGAGTGAGCCCACCTCAACGCAGCTCTGTCGGGACAGCTGTGGATGTCTTAGTGGGCAGAACAAGGTGCCAATGCAGGCAGGAGCCCAGTACAAAACAGCAGCCTGCAGCACCAGGAGAAACAAACTGAGCGAGTGACAGAGGGGCAGTGAGCGAGCTCAACACACAAGCGCAATCAACATTCGTCATTGACAAATGCTTGTTTTACATGATTGGGACTTTTTCCCATTAAAAAGATATCAGAATCAATAGAACCACACATCTGATGTGTAGACCCATACATCTGATTGTCTATATCAATCAAAGGACAATCCCGGTGGCCTTGATCAGCCTAGATGCTGTCAAAGCCTTTGACCAGGCTTCATGGCTCTTCCTTTGGGACACCTTGGTTCAATTTGGCTTTCCTGATGATTTTTTTCATTGCCATATGAATATTTGCTTGGCTCCTAAAGCATTTATTAAGGCCAATGGCAAACATTCCTCCCCTATCCTGTTAACCAAAGGCACCCGCCAGGGAGAAGTAGGAGCAAGATGGTGGCAGTGCTGTGCTAGCGTCTGCTAGCTCTCTGAGAGAGAACAACTTGCCTCCCCTCCGATCACTTGCTTTTCATACTTTGCTAAGGAGAGCTGTAATTTGACTTTCCTGTTCTTGTGGTCACTAGTTTTGACCCAAGAACCTAAACATTCAGCTGCTTGCATTGTAGTTAGGGGTTTTATTTAGAGTTTTTAGCATAGGCAGGAAGGGGAAGTGAGTAAGCATAGAAGCTAATTTCTTTATTTTCAGTTTAGAGTCCTGCAGATTGCTCATATTTCTTACATTGCTGAGTGCTAATGCTGGTGAGAGCTGCTGCCTGGTGACTGCCATTACCATCACTGCCTTCACCGGAAAAGTTATCCACCGTAGCGACTGACCACAGCGCCAGTAGTGAAGGTCTCCAACCATTACCTAGGTGCCTCTTTTTCCACCTAATCAAGAGGGACAACTGTACTGTGGAGTCCAAGTTTGTCGGCCAGACAGTCTCTTGGGAGAGCACGGTATGTAGAGGGTGCAGTCCACATTTTACTTCCCAAGGTCAAGGGAACAGAATATTTTTTGGAGGGACTACTGCTCTGTCCTCAAACCGGCAATATATCATATGCCAGTTTCAGTCTCTCTCACTTTGCCAGTGACTGTGCAGACTGGAATTTTTCATCTGTTAGCCTAGAACTTTCCAGTGGAGTATTGGAGAAGGAGTCGGACTGTGAAGGGACTCAGTGGCCATCGAGTTGCTGGTAATATCTCCTTTGCTCTTCTTTGGAGCTTGAGAAGCCCCTGGATGAACTTAGGTGCTTACTGGTTTTTGCACTCAGACTAATATTGTTTCCAGTTTTTGTGTCATCTGCCCTGAAGAGTGGGCCAGTGAGAGGATCCCTGGTCTCTAGATTTCTGGGCCCTGGAACAATCCTGGCTTATGACAAACTTTCAAATTGTACTATAACTGCTGGCCCTGTCTTTTAGGGCGTATTTTATTGATTGAGCTCTGCAGGTTTACTCTTCTGAGATTTAGAAATTTAAGATTTTTAGCTTGCTTGCACTCCTTTGTGAGGGGGGATAAGGATTGAGGGGGTGGTTAGGTTTTTTAATTTTAGTTTAATGTGTGGTGTGGTATATGAATGTTTAGATTTCTTTTGTATTGGTGGTGTGCCTGTGCGAGTGCTTGGAATAGTCAGCAGGCATTTCTTTGCTTGCCTGGACAAGTATAGTTGATCAGTCTGTGTTCTGGGATGCGCAAAGGTCTGCGGTGGGCTAGGATCATCTATGAGGCATCCTAACTACTTGATCTGTGGCCCTTCACCGACCTTCCTGTTTCCATCACTACAGCTCATCACTGTTGGGAGGTTGGAATTAGGAGCTGCCATATTGATCAGTTGTGGTGGGGTGCCTTGGACATATTAGAGGGGGGCAGGATAGTAGTAGTTAGGTGCAGAAGGCATCCGGGGGTTAGACAGGCCTTAGAGAGAAGCCAGACATGTTTGGTCCCCATCCCTAGGGTTTCCACCAGACTATGTGGGGAAGCAGCTAGAGAGGCAGCATTGCCTACCAATCCCTTGAGGGCAGTGCTTTTCAATGCCAGATCAATCAGAAACAAGACTGCAATTATAGCGGACTTGATTTCTACGGTCATTCTGACTTGCATTACTAAGACCTGGGTGGGTGATGATGCTGGCCCAACTTGGGAAGCAGTCGTTCCCTCTGTGTACTCCATTGTGCACTGCCCCAGAGTGAAGCACAGAGGCGGGGGAGTGGCCATCTGTTTTCGATCTGACCTAGGCTTCACTGTGCACCCAGTGGGAACACCTGGTTCCTTTGAATATGTGGCGGTATGTGGGGGTCTGGGTACAGGTTGCAGTATTCGCCTGATTTACCACTCCCCTGGGGCGGCAGGAGAGTTCCTGCAGGAGGTAGCCAATTTCATCATCAGCGAAACATTGGAGGCCCCCAGATGTTTAGTACTGGGAGACTTTAATGTAAGGGCTGATGATGAATCTTCTAGGCTAGGTTTCAACCGCCTCCAGATGATGTCATCTTTGGGCCTGTCACCAGAAGTTTCTTCCGTGACCCACCACGGCGGCCACATGTTGGACCTGGTGTTCACACTGGATCTTGAGATTAACAACCTCAAGATTGACCAGGTCTCTTGGTCCAATCATTGTACTGTGGCATTCTTGTTTAGCCCTCTGAGAGCCCTTCACCTGCTGAGATGGCCAACTACCGCCCTTTGAGGAGTTTGACCCTGGAGAGATTCTTGGCGGTAGCTGATCTATCTAGTGTGGGCAATGCATGTGGAGGAGGACCAAGTGAGGTGGTTGCTGCCTATAATAAGGCACTGTCCAATGTGCTCAACATTCTTGTACTGGTCTATGTATGACCCAAGTCCTCTCACTTGAGATCCCCATGGTTTGATGGGGATCTCAAGGCAATGAAGATTCTGGGTCCGAAGTTGGAGCACCACTGGCAGAGGATTGGGCTGGAAGTGGATAGACTTGTCCTGCATGCCCACTATAGTGACTACCAGGGGGCAATCAACCATAAGAAGGCATAGTTCCTGTCCAGGGAGATTGCTGCAAGGAAGAACTGACCAACTGTGCTCTTTTGGACTGTAGACAGGCTTTTACACCCAGCCTGTGTACAGCCAAAAAAAGCTTTTTCTGGTGCCTTATGCAAAGGGTTTGCTTGGTTCTTCTCTGACAGTGTGTCCACCATCAGGCAGAGAATTCTGCCAGTGAGCCAGAATATGGCCAAAAGTGATTACCTTGGATGTCAGAGGGGCATGCCAGCTGTTTGGGGTAAGTTTAAACTGGTGGAGGTGGCCGAGGTCATTGAGGTTGCTTCCAAGCTGAAGTACACATATTGTGAACTGGACCCAGTGAAGACACATTTCTTAATGGGATGTGTCAACTCCGTTAGCCCAGTGTTCACCTTGATTGTCCGGTGCTCTTTATCTCAGGGGGTTTTCCTAGATTCCTTGAAAGAGGCACTGGTGAGACCCCTTCTGAAGAAACCATCTTTAGACCCTGACATCAAGATGAATTACCACCCTGTCTCCAACCTTCCTTTTTTAGGTATGGTTGTCAAGAAGATTGCGGCACAACAGCTTGAGGAGCACCTTTTGACCTTCAGTCTTTACAAGCCACTCCAGTTTGGGTTTCGTGTAAGGCATAGCACAGAAACTGCATTAGTTCAGGTGCATAATGACTTCCTCAGGACAAGAGATGGAGGAGAGGGATCAATTCTTGTTCTCCTCGCTCTCTCCTCAGCATTTGACACGGTGGACCATTGTGTGTTGCTCGACCACCTGAGAGAGTAGTGTGGACTCACTGGCACTGTCATTTGCTGGTTTGAGGCTTACCTTGCAGATAGAAGGCAAGGGGTGGTGATGGGGAATTCCTCCTCCTCCTCCCCAAGCTTCTTGTCTTGTGGGGTGCATCGGGGCTCGATTCTGTCACCAGTGTTGTTTATTGTGTACATGCTGCCTTGGGTGAGCTCATTAGGAAGTACAGCTTGGGTTTTCATTGCTATGCAGATGATACCCAGCTGTATCTTTCCTTTGCCCTGGGACATCCAACGCAGTGGAAGTGCTTAATAACTGCCTTACCGAGATCAATGACTGGATGGCCTCCAGCAAATTGTGACTGAACCCTGATAAGACAGAGGTACTGGTGGTGGAGTTGAACAGAGGCATGATAGAATGGCCTCTGGTGTGGCAACAGGATTAATCCTGGGGCCTACACCATTGAAGGCCTCCTCTAGGGTGCGCAGTGTAGACATTATTCTTGACAACCGGCTGACATTTGAATCTCAGGTGTCGTCCGTCATCTGTTCCACTTTCTATCATCTAAGAAATGTCACCAGGATCAAGCTCTTAGTTCCGCCCAAGGATCTCCCTACCCTAGTGCATGCCTTTGTGATGCTGAGGCTTGATTACTGTAATGTATTCTACCGTAGGGTCTCCGGGAGTACCCTGCACTGGCTGCAGCTATCACAGAATGCAGCCATTAGGCTGCTGATGGGGCAGCCTAAATATTGTCATTTCACCCCCAGTACTGCATGAACTGCACTGGCTGCCAGTCAGGTGGAGGGTCCTCTTTAAGGTTGGCTTGCTCACCTTTAAGGCCATACGCAGACTTGGCCCTGGTTACTTGACTGACCTTCTAACACGTGCTGAATCGGTCTGCTCCCTCTTTTCCTACTCTAGGGGCCTCCTTGTGATTCTCAGAATGAGGTTCAGAACTGCCAGCAACAGAGCTTTCAGTGTTGCTGGCCCCATCCTGTGGAATTCAGTTCCTCCAGCAGTAAGGAAGGCCCCTTCAGTTGAGGTATTCAAAGCCCACCTCAAGACCTATTTATTCAATCAGGCATTCCCAGACTGTCTTCTAAAGAGAGTCCTAAGTTATACTGATTGTGTTGCAGGCAGCTGTTTTTATCTATGTTAAGGCCTGCTGTTTATCATATTTTACTTATAGTTTTTATATTTATGCATGTTCTGTATTTATTCTATTATTTTTTAGTTTATATATTTGTATTTTAACTGTATGGTGCCCAGAGCCTCTGGGATTGGGCACCTTAAAAATAACATTTGGCTTGCCTTGCCTCCCCTTCTTTTTGCTCTATATATTGAACCGTTAGCGGTGGCTATTCGGAAAGTGGATGGGATGGAGGGAATTCCATTGGGGGTTGAGTCTGTAAAGTTTTCCTCTATGCCGACAATGCATTATTGATGTTACTGAACCCCGAAACATCTGTACCGGTCCTATTCGAGACACTGCAGTCATACTCAGCACATTCTGGGTATGTGACAAACATACAAGAAGAAGAAGAAGAAGAATCAGGATTTATATAGCACTTTTCATACACAGGATCCCAAAGCGATTTACAAGCAATGCTAGACTGGTAGTGAAGTGACTGAATGTGTGGTGGCGGCCATATCGCATATCATCACCCACACACAGCCTGGATAATTGCATGACAGAGGTGTTTGCACTCAACTTTTCTCCTTCGCAAGAATTTAAAAAATGAATCCCTTCTCACTGGGGATGCTGTAAAATAAAATATTTGGGGGTATATTTACCCCAAAACCTGGTTCATTTAGAATTGGTTAATTATGAGTCTTTGACTCAATCACTTCAGAGAGACTTGAGTGAATGGTCCCAACTCCATATAACATTTTTATCCAGACTAGAGGCTTTGCATATGACAGTATTACCCAGACTGCTTTATCTTTTTCAGACCCTTCCTATACTGCCTGACCATTGTTATTTTACATCTTGGAACAGCTCCTTCTCTAGATTTGTATGGGCTGGCCACCACCCTTGGCTTCGCTGGACACTTACAGCTCCCAGTAAACAAGAGATGTTTAAATCTCCCCAATGTACAAGCATATTATACAGTGGTTTTGTGTAAAACTATAATGTCCTGGCTTAATCCTATATATTAGACAACCTGGAAATATATAGAGTTCATCTTAAATGATATGTTTGATATTGGCTAGATTGTTTTTGCCCCACCGAACTCTCTCCTGGATTTTAAGCTTTTTACTTTTAGCGCAAAAGACACTCTTCAAAGCTGGTATAAACTTAGAGCCCACTCTACATTAGCATACCCCTTCTATTTTGTACAGCTAAATCAGAGGCTGACTTTTTACCTGCCCATATGGACCTACCTTACCTTTCAAGATGGCACACAATAGGCCTCATATATATATATATATATATATATATATATATATATACATATAGATAGATATATAGATATATATATCAATTTTTAGATACCTCAGGGGTGGTTACGTTTCGACAATTGCAAATAGCTTATCAGCTTATAAGGCAGGATTATTTTCAATATTTACAAGTGCGGACATTTTTACTTCAAAAAGACTCTCACTGGACTTCACTCCCAAATCCACCTACCCAATTGCTAAAGCTATTGATGGAGGCCATACGGGGTATGCTCTATACACATTTAGTAGGTTTAGCCTACAAAGCCCTTAGAGAGACTTGGACTGAAAATACACGGTCCATCCTTGGGGCATGGAATGTTGAACTACAGGTAAATGTCACATACGAGAAATGGCTGGCCCCATTGCCCCATCGCAGGCCTCATTTTGGAAGGAATTTATTTGGAAGAGCCAAGTTTGGCTTTTTAATACCCCTGCTAAACTGCTTAAGTATTTACCATATCATTTTGGAACCTGCTGGTGGTAATGTGGAGAACCCACATCAACATTTGCACATATTTTTTGGCATTGTCCAAAGTTTAGCCTTTTTTGGCAAGAGGTGGGTGTCACTTTAAATCAATTATTATCACCAGATTTAATCTTATCCCCACAATCGGTACTGTTATATATTGGATTGGATAACCAGATTCCTCCCCTTGGAATCATGTTTTTATATATATATATATATATATATATATATATATATATATATATAATATATATACTACAAAATAACCCCAGAGCAAATGCCCTGAGGCATGGGTTATCCCAGAGAATACTGGCCTTGCAGCCAAATGTTAAAGAAAAACACATATGCACATACCCCAATAATGCAAAGCATCATGAGAAACATATGCAAATCCCCATGAGAGAATTTGGACTGACTCAACTTTAAGCAGAATTGCATGGTGCCAGAAGGCCTCACAGTGCAATCAGCAAAGGCTAAGAACAGCAGACACATACACGTGTTTCATCCTCATTTGTACTCCTCAGTGTGCCATATCTGTGTCTTAGCCCAGGGAAAGAGAGCCAGCCACCCCTTAAGGGGGATATTTGTTTGGGCCATGGGTACCCCAAAATAGTGAAGGAAAAGAACTACAAAAGAACCCCAGAGCAAATGCCCTGAGGCATGGTTTATCCTGGAGGATATTGGCCTTATAGCCAAATTTTAAAGAAAAACACAAGTGCACATACCCCAATAATGCAAAGCATCATGGGAAATAAAACATTGTGGTGTCCCCATGGCCCAAACAAATAACATCCCCTTTAAGGGGTAGCTGGCTCTCTCCCTGGGCCAAGACACAGATATGGCACACTAATGAGTACAAATGAGGACGAAACACGTGTCTGGGTCTGCTGTTCTTAGCCTTTGCTGATTGCACTGTGAGGCCTTCTGGCATCATGCAATTCTACTTAAAGTTGAGCCAGTCCAAATTCTCTCATGGGGATTTGCATATGTTTCCCGTGATGCAGAGGATATACCCCCCAACAGCGACACCAACACAGCATCCTACATCGCTGTTGACAAAATTGACAGTTCGCCGACAGGTCGCTGTGTTGGTGTGCCTGGAACAGGGGCACACTGTCTCCTAGTCCTGCACCCCTTCCCTGAATCAACTCCAACTCAGAGTTGATAATCTAAAGTACGGGGAGTGCAGAGGGCAGAGCCCCCTGCATGGGGGGTTTGGGAGGTGAAGCCACCCTGATAAAAAAAAGGACCGGGAGACGATCGGGATTTATGTCGACCACAAATTGTGGTCGACATAAATTCCGTCACTGTGATGCTGGTTGATGAAACTGTTGTCAAGTCAGCATTGTACAACCGAGCAGAGTGTGTGATTTACAATGCTCTCCCATCAATAAACAATTAATTAATATCTCACTGCACATAACAAACCTTTCACATAAATTAGAGTAATGCCAAAATAAAGAATATAATTATCCAATTTAATATTTGTTATTAGCAATATGATAATTTACAATGTTTCATAAGAATTATTCATAAGAAAATCTGCATTATAAACAGTATATTTATAACAATGGTCGATAATTACTAAATATTATACATATTCATCTTTCCATAAAGCATCAGAATACATGTTCAGATATTGTAGTAATAACATTTAACAAGTTCTAATGTCAAAGCTATGCGCAACACAAAAAAGAACATAGCTATGCAAGTGCTATATAACTGTCACAATTAAACATTTTTAATATTACAGTTTTGACATAAAACAGTACAGAGAGTTTACAGAGGTGTATATAGCAAATGTTAAGTTTTTACACATACACAATGTTAACAGTAACTATTTATCAATAATCTTCCATATGATAGGCCTACATAGCAATGTGCTGTTCTCACAAGTAAGTAACGTTGATAGAAAATATGCCACCTGAAGTGGGCACTAGACAAGTGTTAGTGAGAGACACGCAGTATACATAGAATATCAGGAATGTCCTTACTGTACTTGAAAATTATTGCACAATATGTGTGCAAACACATGCAAAGCTGCAGTGGCAGTTTTGTTGAACAATATGTCCTCGTGCATCACCAGGCAAATGTGAAGCATGTACATAGTGCATACAATGAACACGAAACATTGCTAACCAACAAACATAGTTCTGTTTGTCAATGTGTTTAATGTACACAGCAGTCACATACAATGGTGTGGCAGCAGTCAGAGCACATTCTATGTCACATAGTGCAGCAATGTTGAAATGAGCAGATTAGTACAACAGAACTCCATAGGCCTGAAATACCAATATGCAGTTAATAAGATTGCTCCACAGTCAAAGCAAGTGTTGTATGTCATGTGACTATGCACACAGCCCGCACCAATTAAGGCCCACTTAGGCTGTATTCTAGCAAAATTCACAGCAACACCTACCTTGACAGTTGGCATCATAAGTACCTGCATTTACCTAATCTGTTTCTGCTACTATTCATAAACTCATATGAAAAGAGCTGCACATGTCCAGGGAAGGTTGCACAGCAAACTGTTATGACTACTAGAGTGTGTCAAACAGAGTGAAACCACATTTCATCTACTACTCTTCTGCCCGGTGAAGGTCATTGTAATTTTTGAGAATCAGGACATAAACATCTTTTAGGTTCCAAGGTAATCTCTGTTTAAAAGTGCTCATGTAGTCATTGCATTCCATCCAGCCATTGCTGTACCTCAGCCATGTCACATAAAATCCTGAATGAACAGATGCTCCATGGTGGACTATCACAGTCTGAGTATCAAAGCATGCTTCCTTGAATTGTACTCTTCCAACTACAAAATCAATGATCAGTGTGTCAACTCATAGTCCATTTGCATCAAATCTCTGCAAGACTAAAAGAAGATACTGAGAAGTTCTAAGTTGTATGGAGTGAAGACACTGTACTCCACAGTGGGTACACCTCCAGCTACACTCTGCATTCCTGAGCAGTTGTTTGAACTTCACAGAACATGCCTGTGGAATATACAATGAAATCCACAGCATGTTTCCTGTTACTTCTTTGTGTGAATGTCAACAAGACAAGACCGGCAAATGTACTTTGTCACATAGGTGACAGTAAAGTACTGTCGCATTGGAATCTGATCTGATTCTAAGCTGTTAATGATGGCCATCATAAACTCAGTCACATCTTGTTGAATGTTATTGGAGAATGTTTGATGGTTATCATATCCACCCAACACAAGGAAAGGTGTCAGAGTCTGTATGTTATTGTCATGCTTGTCACTATCATTCACGGTCTTCTTTAATGACTGAAACAGTTCTGTGTCATGTGAAGATTTGATAGTGGCAACAAAGTGAGGCATGTGGAGAAATGCTTGCATTGCTGAGGTTGCATAGCAGTTTACTCCAGTACTATTGTCAAATGCTGGCACAACACTCATACCAAGCACCTTCTTTCATGGAGGAGAGCTTGTCTGTTTTTAAGTTGTGGATTCCTTCTTTGTGCTGTCTGAATTCAATGCTGCTCTATCTGTCCGGTACCTCTTTTTCATGCCAGAAACAATGACTGTAGCATTGTAGTCTGCCACGTGCATGAGTAGAGGTATAAGAGGCAATGTCAGCTGGTGCAGAGTACGCAGCCTGTTGTACTCGTCGATGCATCGTCTGTCAGTACATATTTTATGTGATGCTATGCAGACGTTATGCAAGCCAGACAGAGTCCATACACATGAAAGTACAGAATAGCTCATGCCATCTTTAAAGATGCCGGTGCCTATGTTAACCATTGCTGAGTCCAAACGTAAGTCTTGCAACTTGTGTATGGATACAGCATATGCAATACACACTGGAAACTGTTTCCTAATGCCATATATGTCTTTCACGATCTGAAACTTTACAGTTGTCCTGGAAATAGGCAATGACTGTTCAATGTTGTCAAACTTGACAACTAGTGCCTCTATGAATGTCTTCTGTATATTGTACTGGAAATCAATTATGTGTCCATTGCACCATTCACCATACCTCGCTCTACATCAAAGTTCTGGCGTAGCATTGCGTGCATTCATTCACACAGTTAAAAGTGCTTCTACTCCAGCTGTGCAAGAGACATCTGACTTTAGTTCAGACAATTGTTCAGTCAGCTTTGCTACCAGATTCCGACTCAAGACCGTGCCATCAATGTTGTCAACTGCATGCAGAGTAATGATTTCCTGATTCTGTCTCTGCAACATAATACTGTTAAAATCAGCACACTGCTTGTGTCGAGGCATGAAGCACACAATCCAAGCAGAATCTGAGTTCACACTACTGAAGACATCACATGCTGCAGTAAGAGAAATGCACTAATTTCTGATATGGCATGTGTTCAACAGAGAAACATTGTGTTGTGACAAAGAGAAAATGCTAGCCTGATCCAACAGTATCTTGTATGCAAGATCACGGCTCTGCCACATGTTTTCATACAGTTCAATGTAAAGGAACAATTCCAAAAGATTGAGTCCTCCAGTGCATCTTATTGTACTTTTTGCTTGCTTTACAATCAGTGCTATAAAGACATGCTCTCACAACAACACTCTTCCCACCAAATGGCTCACCATGGTCAGTTCCAAGTATCTCCTGGAGATGTAGATGGATATACGCAGCATGACATTTGAGACCATACTTATCAATGATCAGAAGTATCATCTTGACAAACATTGGTTACAGCTCAGATGCCACCTTACGGGAAAGTTTTTGGTACTCTCCTGTTTTGTCATGTTCCACAGGTAGCATAAACAACTGGTGTAGAGTTACCCCACCAATGTTGTATGCAGCCAAAACTGTAAGAGCAGTTACAGCTATAGAGATAGTTTCTCCTGTGTGTTTCCTTTTCTCCGCTGTGATAGCTTCAATAACAATACTCTTGCCTGTGCCAGCAGAACCACTAACAAACAGTAGCAGTGGTTCATAGTTTCTGCATGTATATCCTTTCTTCTCCTCATGAAGGATGCCATGTCTCACTGCTTCAGTAAAAGCATCATAAGCAGAAAACTGCTGCCTATTCAACTGATCAATCAGTACACTAGGATCCTTTATTGCATGAGAAGAATTTTCCATGGCACTTTCGACTTCACTCAGCAGAACCACAGGATCATTCATTGCAGGAGCAGCTCCAAGAGTGCCCTTTCCCCCAGGATCTATGTTTCCCTGAGAATTTCCTGGACTACCTTCCTCAAACTGTTTCTTAGTTTGTTCCATCTGCTCCTTCTCTAATTCCAGTGTATGAATGTATGTTTCAGACTGTTCAGTCTTGAGGGTCTCATATGAAAGGCAGAACTGTTCTTCACATGTTTCGCAGTCTCCTTTCAGTGTGATCTCATCCCTCCATGGCTTAAAGAGGAACACTAGAGCAAAGTAGTAATGTTCCTTACTGTCAGTTGTAGAGAGACTGAATTTACAGTGGCTAATAAGCCAGGGTTTGTTCTTTTAGCAAGGCACTCATCAAAGCCTCTGACCTTGTAAATCTCTCTGGTTTCATCAGGTGCTACATCAGTCTTGTAGTCATACCACTTAGCAACATGGTACAGGGCATATGTCATCCATCACACTAGCCCGATTTGGGTAGCATGTGCCAATTAGGTTATTCTTCAAAATGTTCTTTAATGATGGGCAGCTAGTTCTTCAATCTCATCATGAGACTTCAAAACACGCTTTCATTTCTCTTTGTAGTTAACAATGGGGAAATCGTACAGCATCAGACTTGCCATGCAAGTGTGTCCCAATCAAATGATCACTAGTCTCATATGCTCCGTACTCCCTGTGAGGCAATGTCTTTAATCCCAGTGACCAGAGCTGTGAGCTCAATAATTGGCTGGAAGTAGCAATATCTTCCCAAAGCTCAAGCAAACTGGTCTGCTCATGTTTTGTGATGCACGATGTGACACACCAAACAAGATACAGATATATATCACAAACTGCACATCACACATCAGGAGAAGAGTAAGGTTGTAGTCATTGATGAACACCTCATACTCCTGTCTGGATAACTCATAGACCCTTTTAGTGGACTTTGCCTTGAGATGGTGATGCATGACGGAGAACAAGTCATTTGTACTTCCTTGCTGGCAGACACATCTAGGGAAACCAAATCAACACCTGGTGTACCACTCATTACAACCCTTGATTGGTCAGCGACAGTACTTCCCACAAAGATGCCACTGAAACCTTTGCACTAGCTTCCACAGTGTTGGACTGTCATACTTTTCACAGATATGGCAAGTGACATAATGCTGAATGAAGTTCAGCACTTCAGCTGCTTCATTCTCACTAATATGAGAAGCATCTTTAATCCACAACAACATATTGATGTGTGGTGCACCTTGTGCCTGGTATTCTGTCCTCCAAAAGTAGAGCTTGACTAATCCAAGAAGAGGATTGTTCTATGACAATATGAATGTCACTATCTCATGGAAACAATGGTGAAACTATTGGGAAACAGAAACTGGACAAAGTGAGCACATCTCACCAAGTGTCATTGATGAAATACCATCGACATCAGCATTGGCCCACTGCAACAGTTCAACTAATTCATGCCAGCTGTACTCTGCACAACTCAGAGTAATAAACCAAGTAGCTGCACCATACTAGCGCAGAATAGTCATGACCTCCAAGTGTCTATGATACCAGTATTCTTTTTGTGCCATGTAAAATTGAGAGTATAGATGTCAAATTCACCTGTAGTGTTTCATCCTTTTCACCCAGTCTTTGTAGAAACTCAACTGCTATAATTCCATCTAGTGGAGTAGTCAAGCGCAGTGTATGTGCAATGAATGCAGAGAGGATACTAAGCTCACTCTCCCACAGCAGGTGGAACAAATATTGTGTGTTCCTTCGGAGTTTGACATCCTTGTTTAAGACTCTTGATGCACGATATTCAGCACCTTGAACATGCACCTCACATGCATCCACATAGGCTCCTTTACCCTGAGGGAATAAATCTGGGAAACAACGTGCTTCCAGTTTTTCCTCCCATTTGCTAACAGGACTACCTTCAACCTGTTTCATCTGGTACAGGTCAATGTTATCACCAATTGGATCTCTGCCATGTAGAGAGTGAATTGTGTACTGCTCATACACATCTTCATCAGTTGCCACATTGACCTTCTCAATCATTGGCTTCCTAGTGTCCACCAGTCCAAACTGAGCACTCATATCTGAGAGTTCATCTATGGTAAGGTCAGCATCAAAAGGATTATTGCTCTTCAGACAGTGTAGAGCACTTTTCACTTTCTGCACATTGAAAACATCTTGTCAAATGACCTTGGACTTTGTAGGGACACCGTTTACTAGTATAAGAACACTGTTTTCTTTTGAGATTGTCTCCACATTCTGTTTCAGAGGAAGTGGTAAATACATGACAGCCCCTTTCAGAGACTTTACAAACTCTTTTTGGGGTACTTTTTTTGTTTTTGTATTTAAGCATAGAATAGTCTGAAATGGTTTCATCATTTGTATGAGTGTTCATTCAAACATATTCAGTGTGCAATCTCAGTAGGTGTAACATCTGCCTCCATATTGTTCAGAACAGACCTTGGTGGTAGAGTGTCATTTTTCACCTTTGTCAAACAGTAGTGACACATGGTGACCACTGGGTCCAGGTCAAAGTCATTCTTTACTAGTAGGTAGGCCAACAGTCATGCCCACATGTCATTAAAAGATTTAATCTTTTCCAGATCAACAGTAACAGCCTGTAAAGTAGTCTGTGACACGAGACACACAGTGACAAACTTCTCTCTCTTAGCCAGTTCAAACTTGGCAATGGGTTTCCCAAATGTTTTTAGTATGTCAGATTCCCGAAGAGTGAGAGTACATGATACAGTGGCAGAAGTGTCATCACATGGTGTATCATAACATTTATTATTATGTTGCACATCCTGTATCACAATTTTTGCAGCTTCCATATCTCCTGCCTTTGATGACTCATCAAGCTGTTTGCATACCAACACAGCTTTTCTCACCTAGTATATTTTATGCACAAAGCTGAGCATCACAGGGTTGTGTACAGCAAGCATGTGCATATGATGAAATACACTGCAGCACACACCGCTATCTAAGCAAGCCAAGGAATGCCCCAGCAATCCTTTATGCTTGTGAATTTCACAGAGATCAATCTTATATAATAAGTTGTATCTCTGTTTCTTCCTCATGTCAAGAAAGTGATTCACAAACTGTGCAATAGCATTAAAGGATGCTTGCCTGAGATTACAGGTCTCATCACATCTCCATGATGCACAACATTTCTTTGGCATCTCAGTGGTTGAGTGTGTTTCATCATCTGCCACACTTACTTCATCACTGTGTTCCACACTCACATTACAAGCCTTACCACCTTCGACAACAGAAATTACAAGATCCTCAGAAACTGCTTGGTAAGAGTCCTGCCAAAAAAAAGCTTCTGAGTGCTGTTTATGTAGCCATATGCCTTGAAAAACTTCACAAAAGTTGTCTCTGTTCAGAGTACTAACATTTTGCAGCCTACTATGAACATACTTCACTATAGCAGTGAACCGTTCAATATCCCTCATCATTTGCATATGCAGTGTCGGTGGCTCAGTAGGTAGCACACTTGCCTCTGAAGCTGCGAGATCAGAGGGCTGTGGGTTCAGTTCCCACATCTGGCACTTGGGTTAATATCCCAGTACTGACACTGTAGAGCAGCATGTGAGGGGTGCTGCACTTCTGAGGTGCCGTCTTTCGGATGAGACGTTAAACCAAGGTCCCATCTGCCTGGATTGGTGGTAGTTCAGGTGGATGTTAAAGATCCCATGGCACTTATCGAAAATAGTAAGGGGAATTTCCCCAGTGTCCTGGCCAAATTTCCCTCATTCACTAAAAATACCACCAACAGCTTAATCTGGTTCAAGGTCAGTTGGCATTCATCTGTATCCCCCTCCCCTGGATCATGCCTGAAAATAGGCAGGATTTGTCTAGTGCACGTACCCGGTCAACAAAAACTAAATAAAAAAAAAATTTGTGTCCACAAACATGATAGGACAGCAAGTGCCATGTTTACAAATCTATAAACCCTGAGGCCAGTTTCATCAAGGGAAGTTGACTCCTTAGTTGTTTGCCTTGACATCTCATCATGTCAGAAATAATCCAATCAACTTTAGCCTTTGAAGCAAATTTTCACAAAAATGTAGACTTGCTAAGATGGCCACAAATTATAGAAGTGTGTTTCTTTTTACGGGGTGCTTTGGGAATGTTTGCAACCCAATCAGCTCTCCTGTGCTCCAAACTACCAACATCATGATCAGGAGCCGGGGCACTTTGCAGTTGTTCCTGAACAACTAACTGAAGGAGGCATCTCATAAGCAGCAGGCAACCTTTTCCTGTGAACAGACCTTACAATATCCTTAGCTTTCCTTGTGGCATTTTTACTGCCTACATTACTCTTCATCAACTTAGCATCACTACACTACTTATCCCTCCTACGTTTATTCAGTTGTCTATGACTTGTAGGCATTCTGTCTACTAAGAAACACAGGTTCCAGGCAACATAATGATACAGAATCACAGACCTATATAAGAAAAAAAACAATATTCAGTTTCCTGTAACTATTGATTTGCCATGAAACATTTCAAACAAATGGTAGTAAAATAAGGCGTCAGTATACACATTAAATTTCTATGAAGATTCAACAAGACAAATAAACAGTATCATTTTTATCATCTCTATATTTGTTAAAATCATATGCAACAAATAAACTTTTGACTTATAAACTTGTAACCTTAAAAACACAAAAAAACATTTTGTTTCAATAAAAACTCTCAACAAATGTATGTACTGGAAAAATGAAAACCTTTGTAGATAAGTTTTATTTTTCTAAGGCAATGTGTGACCTTTGTAAAGATATACAATTTAACTGAATGGTGTTTTTGTGAATACAAAATAGTGTCATGAAAGTTATCAAGGTACATGAAAGCACCCATTGAAGTCTATCATGATGACGAAGTAGCAAAATAACTAACTGCAAATGCCTTTGCCCTACCTAAACAAGCCCCATTGAAATACATTATGTTTTCGAGTGTAAAAAAAATAATAATGAAAGTTTGTGAGGGACATCAGTGAGAGACATTTAAAAACACTATGTTGTCAAGGACAAAAAATGTAATCACAAAAGTTTTCAAGCTCCATGAATGAGCCCCATTGAAATATACTATCTTACCGAGGTTGAAAAATGTAACTGTGAAAGTTTTCAAACTCTGTGAACGAACCCCATTGAAATAGGGAGGCAGTATTGCGCAGTGGTTTAAGGCTCTGAGCTGCAAATCTGGTGACATCCAGCAGACCAGATCTGGGTTTGAATCCTACAGCTTCCATTTGCATACTGTCTGATCCTGAGCAAGTCACTTAACTTCCCTGTGCTTCCAGGTCGGTCCTGTAAAAAAGCTTTCAGCTTAGTGTGCTACTCCTGGTTAAACAACTAAATAAAAAAGAATAAAAAATACACTATGTTGCTGAGGCCGAAAAATGTAACCATGAAAATTTTCGAGCTCCGTAAACCAGCTCCATAGAAATGCATTACCCTCTCCTATACATAACATAGCAATGTGAGCAAGGTCAAAATAATTGTTGCCACACAAACATTTTGTTGTCAAGCTACTTTGAAATTTTACCTTTGCTTCCCATGATACTTTGTGACCAGGAAGTGGTTTAAATCACTTTCTAAAAATGCTAGTGATTACAAAACTATGCACAAGTCATAAATAAAAGTTACAGACCTGAAATATATTGTCAAAAGCACACAGATTCAAGATTCTAATTAAGGAATTGGTGATAAAGAGACCTACCTATTAACTAACTCCACTAAGAGCAGCCATGTTTTTTTTCCTGGAAAAAACACCCACATAGAACATCTAACCAATGAGAGAGCAGTGAGACAAGATTGACAGTCCACAATAGCAAATGACACCACACCACTAATTTATGCAACTTTAAAATACTTAAATATTTTGTTTATGCACCACAGGAAATACTTGAACAGAGCCAATCATATTATGACAAAAAAAAACAAGAAGAAGAAGAAGGAAATAACACCATTTTGAGAAAACTGCAAAAATCAAGAGCATTAACAGTAAGTACATCACCTCAAAAGCAGTTTTAAAACTTAACTTTCAGATATTGTTCCCTGCTTAAAATAGTATTGTTTAAAAGCTCATTTCTTCCTACATAGCTTAGTTCAAGTGTCACTATGTACAATCATTTATTTAATAGTTAATTTTAACAGTTTAAGACAGAGCTTGAAGCAGTACTCACCACCACAAATGTCAGCTCAAAAGAGTAGACCACAGCCAGCTCGTGTATGTCTAGCAAGCTAACAGCAAATCAGTATAGTTCTTCTGCTGTGTTCTTTCAAATCATCCAATCAGAAAATTACTAATTACCACCAAAACATACTGGCCCAGATATTCAAACTGCGCCAGGCTGTGGTGCAAGCTTGGGCGCAGCTCAACTTGGCTGTGCAGGGGTGTGGACTGGGCGATATTCAATGGAGCTGTGCCATGGCTCAACAGCATTGAATATCACACCCTTGCCACCCCCAGTCGCACTGTGCCAGCGCAAGTGGCCAGAGTGGAGCATGGGGATGCGCTAGCGCAAGTTCCATTGCACCATGCACAGCAACCACGATATTCAAAAGTTGACATGCAAATGGGGCCATAATGTATGCAAGGTGCACATGGGGCCATTTGCATGTCATTATGGCCCTATTTGCATGCAGATGCGCTGACCCCTGACGACTTGCACCTGGTGCCCTGCCAGGCAGCAGCCATCGGGGACTGACACCCCCTGCAGCCTGATCACAGGCATTTGTAGTAAAAAAAAAAACTATTATGTCCAATATCCCTGGTGGTCCAGTGGACCGCTATCTGCCCAATCGCAGGCATCTGTAAAAATAGAAGAAGTCTTCCTATATCCCTGGTGGTCCCATGGACCACTATCTGCCCGATCGCGGGCATCTGTAAAAATAGAAGAAGTCGTCCTATATCCCTGGTGGTCCAGTAGACCGCTATCTGCCCGATCGCGGGCATCTGTAAAAATAGAAGATATTCCATCCTATATCCCTGGTGGTCCAGTGGACCGCTATCTGCCTGATCATGGGCATCTGCAAAAATAGAAGAAGTCGTCCTATATCCCTGGTGGTCCAGTGGACCACTATCTGCCTGATTGTGGGCATCTGTAAAAAAAGAAGATATTCTGTCCAATATCCCTGGTGGTCTAGTGGTACCCCCCACCCACCCACCACTGAGCCCCACTGCTGCCCGCTCCCATTCAGCTGGTGGGCGGCAGCACCCACCACCTGCCACCCCGCCTTCGCCACGACTGACACCTCGGTAGGGCTGCTGCGCCCATTGGTTCACAGTGTGAGCCAATGGGCATGCATCCTACTGTACTACACATTCCAGATATGTGAATGAATCATTCACATATCTGGAATGTGTAGTATGGGACAGGCTGCACACCCATTGGCTCATGCTGTGAACCAATAGGCGTGCAGCCCTACCGAGATGTCAGTCGGCGGGCAGCTGGCCAACAGGCGGGTGGGGTGCTTCCACCCACCAGCTGACTGGGGGGAGTGGTGCAGTGGGGCTCAGTGGGTGGGCACCACTAGACCAGCAGGGATATAGGATGGAATATCTTCTTTTTTTTACAGATGCCCGCGATCGGGCAGATAGCGGTCCACTGGACCACCAGGGATATAGGACAGAATTCTTATTTTTTTTACAAATGCCTGCGATTGCGTATGGGGGCTGCTGCCAAATGCAGCCGGAGCACTGGTGGCCACCCACAGGTGATAGGTGCTGTGTTGCGCCCTGCAATGTGGCAGCTCACCTGTGGGTGGCCATCAGTTGTTCCTTTTTTTTTGGGATCAACTTTGTGCTGGCGCAGGTAAGGGTTACGCATGCATGGCTCTGCACATCCTGGGCTGAATATCGGGCTGTGCAGAGTATGCACGGGCATACCCCCCTACCTGTGCCTGCATACATTACTGATGCGCTCGCGCGATCAGATTTGCCACGTACTTTGAATATCGTGCTGGGGCACATCAGTGGGTTGCCCATGGTGCAACACTGTTGCGCCATGCGCAACCCTTTTGAATATCTGGGCCACTGTGTTTTGTCTATGGCACAGGCAATCAAAAAATCTTTGCTGGCATATGTCAAGTATAACGTTTCTATTGGTACCCAGAAAGTACTGTAACCGAATAATTATTTTCAGAACCCACTGTTGCTACCTGTCTCAGGAAGAATAAAAAAGCATAAGAAAATTGCTCACCCTGCTGATTAGATCACACTAGCCACCAACAAACACAAATTGTCTTATTGACTTCTCTGTCACTCTGTTTTGTAAGAAACTGTTAGCATGGCAGAAAACTCCAGAATCACAGTGTGGATGGTAGGCAGCAGTTTAATTTGTTGAGGTGGTAAATATGCTCAAAGAAGTCACCTTGGTAGTGACTTAAGAATTCCAAATTGTAAAGTTTACTGGTTTGGCAAGGGAGGCATGAGATGGGAGCAGCTGATGCCAACCATGCTATCTCTGCTGAGCAACTACTCTGCGCCAGATGTACTGCTGATCTATCATGGAGAGAATGATTTAAGTGACAAAAGGTGGGTAGATTTAGTTGCTGAAGCTAAATTGGACATAGCTTCACTTTCAGAGATGTTACCCACCTGTAAAATTATCTATTCAGACATTACAGAGCGAATGGTCTGGTGTGCAGATCAACACATGTATCTGCTTGACAGGGCAAGAAAAAAATAAACATACACATCTCTGCATTTTTACATGATCTGGGCATGCACGCAGTTCATCCCCCAGAAATCAGGTATTTTAAAGATTGGCTGTGTCTAAGAGACAGTGTGCATTTCTCAGACACTGGCAATTGCCTGTTTTTGGAAGACCTCTGACGTGGCATCATGATCTGAAGAACAGTGTGTCTTGGCAAAATGCTCAAAGGGAACAAAAGGCTCTTTTAAGAGTCAACTTTCTTTGTCCAAAAATAGAAAAACAAATGCACACAAAAAACACTGAAATTCAGTAAGAAAGCTAGCAATACACAAAATGCACTCACAGCACATATTATTAACAACACAGGGTGCACATAGTTCCAACACTTATTTAAAAGTTTTACACAAAAAGTACACAGTGTTGGTAACTGAGGATTTGCCAACATCTTGCATGGTGTGTCACAACACAGAAACACGGTGTGACGTGGAGCATGCCTGTTGTCAGGGAAGGGAGATAACATTACTGCCAGATGTGAATTGGGAGGGTTAACATGTGGTGCCTCCAGGAATAGGGGGAGACAGCCTTGAGCCGGTGCTCTCTGTGAGGTGTATGGGTGTTGTGTGTGTTTTTTTGGGGGGGCCTGCCACACTCACCACTGTGTGCCAGGGCTAGTGGGTGTCATTGGGTGGCTGTTAACTGTTGCCCTGGAGGGTCAGTGGGCTTTTTGCCCTGTCCTGTGGAGTGTGCACAGGGCACATATAGG
This sequence comes from Neoceratodus forsteri, assembly GCA_016271365.2. Taxonomy (NCBI): domain Eukaryota; kingdom Metazoa; phylum Chordata; order Ceratodontiformes; family Ceratodontidae; genus Neoceratodus; species Neoceratodus forsteri. Next base: position 804,836,533 of record CM028137.1, read on the forward strand.
ATTAATGGTAGGGTCCTCCTTGTCATACCCTGTGCCCCTATGCAATGCCCTACACTAGCAGTACACACCCTAGTACATGGCATATAGTGCCAGCCCACCTTTTGCATGCCCCATCACATTGCTCCTTGTGTGATGGGGAGAATTGGACACATATGTGCTGCATGCCCCCACATTCGAGCATCCCATGCTGGGGGTGCATAGGGTGCAGAGTGGTTGTGTTCCCCAGATATGTTGCATGTAACCACTCCACCCCATTGGTGCATAGGGTCCATAAAGTGAGCAAATCATATAAAGACTTACACCCTGGGGGTGCCTTTCTACAATTATACAATTGGCCCAATGTGTGAAATAAATTGAAACTGTGTCAAATTATCTTAGCTATGAATGCTATTCCTGTGTTGTGCATTTACAGTATTTTGCTACAATCACGTGACATACTTTTCCCAATGGGTTCACAAAATTTCCACATATCATTGTATTATTAAACAGATACCATACCTACGTAAGGACATAGACAGGGTAGAGAAGGTTCAGAGGAGGGCAACAAAGATGGTGCATGGATTGCATCACAAGTCTTATGAAGACAGGTTGAAGGAACTGAACATGTACTCCCTGGAGGAGAGGAGGGAGAGAGGGGATATGATAGAGACATACAAGTATCTTACAGGGAGGAACAGGGTACAGGAAAACACTATTTTTAAGCAAAAGATGTTCCAGGACTAGAGGGCATGGGATGAAGTTGGAGGGAGGACGATTCAGAGGAAACATGAGGAAGAATTTCTTCACAGAATGGGTGGTGGACAAGTGGAACACCCTGCCAGAGGAAGTGGTGGGGGCTGAAACAATCACAGGATTTAAGAATGCATGGGATAGACATAAAGGAATTCTGGAGGTCAGGGGTAAGGGGCAACAGACTTCTAGGAAAACAAACTGAACTTACAAGCTCAAATGGGCAGACTGGGTGGGCCATAGGCCCTTATCTTCCGACACTGTCTATGTATCTATATCACTGTAATATGCCACATGCATATAGCTACATATGCAATAAATGATGTATATGATTTACTCACCTATATACACATATATCACCATATAATTTTTTTTTTCTTATTCCTGCTTCTCTTACAGAAATGAGCAAATATTGGACAGCAGAATAGTGCTGGAGGCTGTGACCAAAATTGGTGACCCCAAACTTTTTTTGAGGGGCACCAACATGCCTCTAGAGGAGACTTATAAGGGGGTAACCAAGTACCTCAGGCATGAAAAAGGCCTAGAGACCAAGAGGTGGAGGAAGCGCAGGGGGAAGTGGAAGCTGCTATGGCAGAAGTTCTACAAAATGAAGGACCTGGGGATGGTGCCAGAGAAGGACTGGGCCTGGTACGAACAAGCATACCAGCTGTGGCTCCAGGCAGGAAAACCAAAGTTTGGAGAGAGAGTACTTCATCATAAGTAAAAATTATCATTTCCATTAAAAGACTGTAATGTTCCAATCAGGCAACATGGTAAGACATGGGATGGGAGTGGAAGGGCCTTATGATGGGACAACAGCCCACCTCGGGTGACTTGAAGCACAAGACATAGTCAACTGCTTACAGCACCCGATAGGGTGTTGCCTAACATAAAGCAGACCCTGGAATACCTTATTGTAATTCTGTAATGGGTATTTGTTAGTGAAATTAATGAAGTTCTTAAACGTATTACTTTTAGCTAAGCTGTTGTCCTGCAATAGCAGAACCACTGAAATTGTTTTTTTGACAATAAGGAGCCAACATTCTTTCTATTAATTTTACAATTAATCTACAACAATGTCGGGGTAATCATAACCTTTACATTAAAAACAAAGGAAGCAGGTGATTGGCATCACAGCAGGGGTTGGGGGGGGCTGATAAACATGAGTGACATACTGTTGTCCCAAGATACAAGTAATACACACGTCATGAAAGCAGTTCTGCATCTCTCATGACTGCATGTGAATAGGACTATTATTGTGGCTTCTACACTGAATGTGCAACCATATACAACCACTGTGTGGTAGCACACAATGATTCTAATTCATTGAACCCCTGAGAGTATAGATTGACACATCAGTAAAAATCAGACATTAAATTTGTAAGAGCACAGTAATTGTTAATGAAGGTATGCTGTCTTTTTTTAAAATCATGCAATAATAAACAGCAGGGTATGGGTTGTGCTAGGCTAACCTCATGCCTGGAGTGTTTGGGCTTGACGCCACAGGCCGAGTGCATCCAAGTATCCAAGAAGTGAGGTTATGACAGTACAACCCACACCCTGGAATGCATCATTGCTATCATACTATGACTCATTATTATGCATTATAAAAAACATCATAACAATTTTTTTTTTAGATTTGTAGTATGTCAATATATCTTTGCATCTGAAGAGAAGATGAATACAATGCACGCAAAACATCAATACAGTTAGGTCATGCTGTAGGACTAGACCAGCGATGCTGTAGTTGGATGACATCACGGGTACATTCCCAGACTGACCAATCAGAGGCAAGCCTTCTTTCTTGCATTGTATCATTGTGTATAGCATGTTGTGGAAATATGTTCATCTTAAATTTTTTCTAACCCTCAAAGACACCAACTTGCAATTAGTGAGCAGATACAGTACTACAATACTATCACACCACAAAAGTTGAATAGACAAAAAGCAACTGTTGCAGCATTTTCAAGTTGCTCTGTTACAAAAGCGATATTAGTACTACAGTAAAACAATACTGCCATGTCAAAGCAGCAATGACACCTGCATATTCCATGAATGTTATTCAGTGCATAACAGCATTAAACATTGTAATTATCTGTCTTTAAAAAATATTCATAACTTAACTATGTGTAACCCTATTAACAACCAATGCCACCAATACTTTTCTCATACATAGAATCCAATATAGCAACATAGAAGTATAAAAAGTAATCAGATGTTATCGATGATATAACTTTGAATAATGTAATCACCAAAATGTTACCTATTTATGTCTATTTGTAGTAAAAAAAAAGATATTGCACAATTTCACTGAACATAATATTACTCAGGTGAATACAAAATGATAATTGTATCATTTCTCATTTTTTTGTTACAACAGCAACTGGAGCCACAGGTGAGGAAACAGCAGCTTCCCCAAACCCGGTCTCTGCAGAGGAGGGGACAGAAGAAGTACAAGATGATGATATTATCATCGTAACCACCGAATGTGAGTACCAGTAAATACACGCATAGAGCACAAGATACACATATAAAGTAGGTCATTCTTATCCTACTAAAATCTCTCATTCCTGCATCAACAGAATAAAAGGAAATAGAAAAAAGTTTGAAAGCTTTGAATCATAGCAAAAATCAGTGACAGTGTATTATTTCCACACATACTCATATACATATTTGTGTATGTGTATATGCATATGTGTGTCAGAAGTGCAACAGGTACAAACATCACTAAGCAAGCAATGAGGCATGATGAGTGTGCATGGAACACATTTAACCATACGGCCAGGGGCTTAATAAGGCACAAGGCCAAGGGCCGAGTGACTATAGCCACTGACCATGTGGTGAAATGTGTTCCATGCACATCCCACAGTGCCTTATTGTATTTATAAATTGGTCTTCTTTTTTAAACTTTACACAGTTGGGAAAAGCATATTTATATATAGAAACAATAGATTTACTTGTCTGCATTTATGATAAAATAGTCCTTCCACTCTGTTGCCTACTTTCTTCTTCCTGTTTTTTTTAATTATCTGTTTCCCCCCACATTCAATATATGGAATATTTGTCATGGAATGCTTTCCACGGAATACATGGATTTAAAATTCTGCTCAGTTCCACTACTAGAATGTCACTCTCCCAACATACCATGCACACACACAACAAGGTCTTTGTCACAGTCAGAAACTCAATTATCTCACTGTCAGAACAAGGAGAACAGATCTCCCTGGTCAGTACGCAAACATAGAAGGGTGGTTTTTCATTGTCAGCAAAGAATAAGTTGTAATAAACAATGCTTCAGACATGACCGTAATCAATCACATCCACAGTTCTTCAGTGGCCATAATTTCCTGATACTGGCAAGCACAGAGTAGTGCTTCTTTCCATGGTGCGGCAAAACAAAACCGAGACCACAACAGTCCTGTTTTAATAAACAGCCAACCAATAAGAGACAACAATTGATCCTTGTCATAACATAAAACCCTTATTAGTGTTTTTTTTTTCTTCTTACATAACTACCTGTCATTAAAGAAGAGACAGAAGCCAGACTATCTCACTGTATGTACACTATATACAACATCTACAAATTATGTTAAGGGTTTACAACTTTATAAAGCAAACTGAATGTCACAGTCTAACAATTTTTTTTCATTCCATGTGACATATATAGAACTACATTTATCATTGTTGGTAATACCACTTTTATTGTCAATTATTTACCCAATCATAGCACAGTATTACCATGTTGTTCAATTGCCTACAAAATATTACTTTGTAAATTATGATACTTTGCAATTAATGTAACCGTGCAAAAGGGAGAGAGGGTTATAGCATTGTGTGTTTGTGAGGCGGGGGTGGTTGGGGGAGTAATGGGGGAACACAAATCCCATATAATTAGTCTGCATAACAACAGCTATAGAAATGCCATATTTAGTACCAGACACAACACACTGTAATAGCATAACAGGCAAAGGTAAGTGTTCTATTTCACATAGTTAAAACCTAGTATATCTCCTCATTAGTTAACTTAGTTAGTTGTTCTATCAATCGCATTAAGAAAATCATGAATAGAAATATACTGAAGTACATTAAGAACTATGAAACCAACACAATAATACAGTAGTACTTAAGATGTGTTTTCCTTTCCTTTTTTTTTCACAGAACCACAAACAAGCCACACACACGCAATTTGTGAGTACCTGAACAGTCTGATTCAGGCCCAACAAGAATCCAATCAAAACATGAATACCATCATTGAATTACTCAGAACACAAAATAGAAATCAGGAAAACACCCAACTAAAATTAGGCCACATTGAAAAGCAAATCAATTCTAACACTCTACAAATAAAATATTTGAAGCAGGCACTCACAAAGAACATCCAAAAGATGACAGATGGAAAAGAAGTTCTGGCAACAGAGACGCCAGAAGAACACCAAGGTCCTGGGGCCAGATATTCAAAACTTTGCCCAGGAGGCTAAATTGGCACTGCCTGGTATGCTAAATTATCCCAGAACAAATAGCCCGCCATATTCAAAAGGAATAGCCCCGGTGCTAAACCCGCTGAATATAGCGTGCTAAGGAAGCCAGGCAAACTGGGCTGGGAGTGCAGTTTTAAAATAGCCTGGGAAATAAGACAGCTCTGAATATAGCAACAAGGACGTGCAAAATGCAATGGCAGCCCAAGGGACACAGAGGTGGAGCAAGTTGGAGCTGCAGGTGGAGGACAATGTGTGTGAATGCAAAGAGGTGTTTCACACCAACTGCAAAAAACAAAGCAGGCCACATACTGCAGAACTGTGCTATGCCGATGTGAGGTTTGCCTGGGACTATGCCAATAGCACAGTGCTAAGACATTAGCCTGGTGCAAACAGGTTAGCCTGAGGTAAAAGTTTGCTATATTCAAAGCACATATGTGAATGAGCCTAGTTAGGGAATCTGTGAGCAAACAGTCACATGTGCATCTCATTATGTGCTGCTTAGCATGCATGTCTGTGTAGTTTGCCCGGTGCTACTACATGGTGCACTCAACTCCACCTTTTCATCAGAATAGCAGTACAGGCTGGATGCTGCAGGATATAGGTGTAGGCAGGCACAAGCAGTGCATGCAACCCACCCATGCATCACTACAAGCAGTACATAAATATATATATATATATATATATATATATATATATATATATATATATATACACACTGCCTGTGTCCATACTGCATGTGCCCCAGAGGACAGCCTCCCCGGGCCTCCAACACCAACACAGGCAACTCACAGCAGTCGTGGGTGCAATAACAGTGGGGTGATTCAAGAAAGCATGGGACAGGCAGAAGACAATCTTTGTGGGAGGGAGGAGGCAGGCTATAGGCTAACTAGGATCTGCAGCATATTCATAATGTAGGGAACTGGGCAGACTGGATGGGCCAAACATTCCTCTTCTAATCTGCTGTCAAGGTCTCAGGTCCTATGCTTGTGTGTGTTACAGTCCCTGGTAGTCCAGTAGTCAAGCAACCCCCCAGCACGATCCCCGACTCCTGTTCAGTGAAAGACATATGTAAGTCCATGTGGTTCCCCCACCTTCCCAGCATGATCCCTGACTCCCATTCAGTGAAAGACATATGTAAGTCCATGTGGACCTCCCCCCACTCCCCCAGCACAATCACCAACCCCAAAGCACTCAATTCCCTGCTAGTCTAGTGGCCCCCTGACCCATGCTCCCCCAAACATCCTCCGAACAGAGCCAGTGACCAGTTCAGCCCTCCTTTCATCACCACGGCCGGCTGCCAACTGAGGTAGGAATGAGCGTACTGTAATGAATGAACATGTCCTCGCACTAGGAAGTGCTCATTCATTACAGTACCGCTCATTCATACTCGTCAACACAGCAACAGCTGTGATGGTGAAGGAGGGCTGAGCAATCGCCGCTCCATTTGAGGATGTTTGGGGGAGTGGGGTCAATACCGCCGAGTGGGGGTTGGGGACAAATTAGACTACCAGGGAATTGAGTGCTTTGGGGTTGGCGATCGTGCTTGGGGGGGCCACATGAACTTACATTTTTATTTCACTGAACGGGAGTCAGGGATCATGCAGGGGTTGGGGGGACCACTAGACTACAAGAGGTGTCCATAGCAGTAATTCAAAGTGTATCAAGGTTACACTTCGAATTAATTCAAGTACCTCCACCGTATTACAGCATGCTTTTTGCAGATGATATTTAGTGCCGCGCTACAGGAGGCACTGAATTCTGTAGCATGGCACTAAACCTTTAAATATGCCACTGCACCAGCATTCATGGCCACTTCCTTAACCCCCACCCCTGAATACATTATCTTTTAGCATTGGCGCTATCACATAGCACTTGCGCTATTAGGGCTTTTGAATATTGCAGCCTGGAGCATATCCAGTGCATTTCAGCTCAATGGATTTGTGCCATGTGCAATGCTTTGAATATCTGGCCCCTGGTCTCCAGTAGATGCATCTTCTGTCCCCTCCTCTGTCCCTCTTGTTCACCTTCCTCAACCAAGAAGCAGCTTCCACTTCCTCCTGCACCGTCATACCTAGCCACCTCCTTCTAGGTCTCCTTACAGCCTCCGGCAGCAGTGGCAGCTGTCACACCACCCTCTGTCAAGCAACTTCATTTTCTATAAACCATATTATTTAATTTTACAATTATCAATATTTTCCATAGATGAATTAACCTTTTTTCTTTGTGTTAAACTTTAAAAATTTGGAATGAGTCCTGTTCAAAATCACTATTTTTTTTTACAACAGTTTATTTTTTCAATGTAAAGATAACATATTTATTTTTTACATATCCTAGATTATTATTTTTTGAAACCAATATATCAATAAAAAATAATAAAAGTATACTTCTTATTTATATGGAACATGAATAAAAGTGTAAGTTTCTTAATATTAAAGTGCCCTTTTTCTTTCCAAATATTTCCAATAACATGTATCAGAATTCTTATTTGCTATAGAAATGGGGGGGGGCAGTGCCACTGGTGTTTATATCATGTGTTGGGGAAGAAGTGGGGGGGCAATGACAGATAATAAAGCTGGTGTGTGTATTGGTGGAGAGGCGGTGTGTTGGTGTTATGGAGGGGGTGGGGACACTGTGTATGCAGTGGTAAGAGAGATGAAGGGTTTATGAGGATGGGGAAAAGGAAATTGTTGTGGCATGACCCTAATACAACTGTGTGCCAGACGAGGAGTGACAATAGGGGAGGAACAGTTGGGGTGCTTCGAAGTAAGGAGGAAGGGGCCACTAGAGGGCATGGCTGGAAGCTGGAGGGGGGAAGATTCAGGGAGAAAGGAGGAGGTGCTACTTCACTGAGAGGTGGTGGAGCCATGGAATGCACTGCCTAGGGGCTGGTGGAGGCAGAGACAGTGGAGGGGTTCAAGAGGGGTGGGACAGGTACAGGGAAGGGTTCTGGAAGCAAAATCCAATGCAGCAAGAATATCCGGAACTGGGAAGGAAGAAGCCAGAGAAGGCGAGGGGGACAGCAAGGTCAGCACCCAGGTTGGGGACTGACCAAACGAGCAGACACGAAAGACCGTTAGGCCTATTCTGCTGGCATTTTAGTATGTTAGTATGTTAATGTTAGATAAGCAACAAGTCATTAAAGGGGCTGTGTTATGGTGGTATAACGGCCCACCTCAGTTGAGTTGAAACACACAGCATAGCCAAGTGCTTCCACCACCTGAAAAGGGCCGTTAGTACAACAGGGCACACCCCCATACTGCCTTGTTGTGATAATAGAATGGGTCATTTTCATTGTATTTAATGCCTTTCTGTAACATATTACTTTTAATTGTACCATTGTGTTGAGATAACATCCTAGCTGAAAGCTGCTCCTGCCCAATTGGGACTCAGCATTTTTTATGCCCATTTCATTATGATGTGTAGTATGGGGGGTACAGCAGAAAGGGGGGGTAGAGGTAAAGGTACTTGAATGGGGGAAGAAAGGCAATGATAGTGGAATATGCACATTAGAGGTCTATATGTCCTGGAGGAGTGGTAGACGGGGTATGGCCATGGTCTGTAATGGTTATGTGGGGGGTGTGCAGGGTGCAGACAGGGAGAGATAATGTAACTGGTGTCTATGGTGTTGATGGAGGGGGGAATACTAGTAGGATGGACAATACAAGTGAGGTGAGAGTGGGAGGAGTAAATGGCACTACCATGACCCCAAGAGGGGTGTGCATTTGTGTGTTGTGTTAGGGGGGCATTGGTACTGATGTGTGTGTGTGTGTGTGGTAGTGGGGGGAGGTGGAGAAATATTTGCACTGGTGTGTGAGTTGGGGTAGGAGGGAATCAATGTATGGGGTTGAACAAAAGAGGGAGGGTACAGTAAGTAGGGAATAGTAGTGCGATGTCCCAGAATGCTAAAGGGGGAGCTAGGGATGGTATGGTATGGTAAGAGAGAGGTAATGGGTGTCGAGATGGCTGAGGGAACAGTAACAGTATAGACACAGGACAGGTGTAAGTTACTGGGGGAGTTGGGGGTGCATGGTAGTGGTGTATAAGGTATGTGCTGGATAGAGAAGGGGGAGAGGGGAAGATGTAATACTACTGGTCCATAGGGGGTTTAGATGTGGGGACATAGTACGTAGTGGTAGGGGGTATGTAATAGTAGGACAGATGGAAGGTGTGTGAGGGGTGGGGGGAGAGGAACAGGGAAGGACAGGGAATGCTATTGTGGGGAGATAATGTTACTGGTTTGTGCAGTCGGGGCATACGGGGAGGGAGTCAATAGAATGATAGGGCAGAGAGGGCATTGGGGAACAGGTCAAAGCAATGGTATTAGCATATGCTCAGAAAGGATTTGTATATGTCAGTGTGAGTGTGTATGTTTGGCATGGGTGGGGGGGACATTGCAACTTGTGTATACAGCATGTGCTGTGAAAGAAGGAGCATGGGGGAACAGCAACAGGTAAAAGAGTGTGCTCTGGAAGTGGGGGGGAGGGATGTCAGGGTGTGTCATGGGGTCGTCAGGCTCAAGTCTCACTCCATTCGCAGTGTCATTGGCTCAGTAGGTAGCACACTCGCCTCTGAGGCCGGGAGATCAGAGGGCTGTGGGTTCAGTTCCCACATCTGGCACTTGGGTTAATATCCCAGTACTGACATTGTAATGCAGCATGAGAGGGGTGCTGCATTTCTGAGGTGCCGTCTTTCGGATGAGACGTTAAACCGAGGTCCCATCTGCCTTGATTGGTGGTAGTTCAGGTGGATGTTAAAGATCCCATGGCACTTCTCGAAAAGAGTAGGGGAATTTCCCCGGCGTCCTGGCCAAATTTCCCTCATTCACTAAAAATACCACCAACAGCTTAATCTGGTTCAAGGTCAGTTGGCATTCATCTGTATCCCCCTCCCCGGGTCGTGCCTGAAAATAGGCAGGATTTGTTTAGTGCACTTACCTGGTCAACAAAAGCTAAAGAAATAAATTCCATGAGTCACCAAGCTGACATGCTACAGCATAGGAGAATGAGGTCAGAGTTAGGACTGACAACCCCATGACACAACCCGACATCTGTTGGTGTATGGAGGATGGAGGGGGGGTAGTGGGGGGGGGTTAACCCAAACATCAAATTTCAAAACTTTTGTCGATGTGACAACAACCCTAAAAGATGCATTAAAGAAGTTTTTTGCAAAGAATTTCCTTACTTTTGGAAAGAGTGTAATCTAACCATTAAATGATATGTGTTTGGCCCCACACTCCAACCAAACTACCCATTTGTGCTTAATGATGTTCTTCTATGGGAGCACGGGCCCTCCAGGCCCTGAGTTCCCACTAACACATTAGTACGGAGCCATATGGAAGCGCCATCGTACTCCAAAGGATCCCTTGTAACACGTTTTTGCTATCGTCTCCTTAACTGTAGCAAGTAGGAAACAAATTCCACTGCAGGTGTAATCTATGATTTCCAAACTTGTTTTAACAGCTTAGATCACCTAAAGGTGATCTAAGCTATGGGTAGCGAAAAATCCATATCTCGCTTCATTTTCAAGATACAGGTACCGAAAGGTGTCACGGGTGCTGCAATGTTATCCTATGGGCAATTTCTCTACTTTGGAATGCTGTAATTTGGGCCCGTTGAATGTTTCAGTACCAAACCACCACAAGGCACATCTTGTGGTACCAGGGCTCACCACCCTGCAAATTTGAGGCCAAAGCACAATCCACCTTGGCACAATGAAGTGACAAAAAAAAACAACACATTTGAAAATGTGTTTGTGCAGTGTTTTTTATTTATTTAGTGTTTGTTGACCGGGTAAGTGCATTAGACAAATTCTGCATATTTTCAGGCACAACCTGGGGGAAGGGGATACAAATGAATGGCAACTGACAATGAACCAGATTAAGCTGTTGGTGGTATTTTTATGTTTTCATGGCACTCCTATCTCTACAATGGAAATGTTATCGTGCACAGAAAAAAGTTATCAAGGCTACTTTTTTTTTCATCGCGATTATTGTCGCAGCAACACATTATGTTGCCGCAATCAGAAAATGGCAAAATGGTGGAACTAGTTTGCAAAGCATATTTCCAGACCAGCTGGTGAAAAACAAATGCCAGGGTCATGTTCCTCAAGGCCCGATTAGGTAAACATAACTGTTGGTGTTTACCAAAGGGCATTATTTTTTGAGTTACAATGTTTTTTGCCTCTCGTTAACTGAAAACAAGATGGTGGCAGCACAAAAACAAATTCAAGGAGCACGACTCAAAAATGTGATCGCAAAAGTTTTTGCAGTACACATATAAATTTTCCTATAGGCTATAATGGAACATAAAAAAGTTGAATAACTTTTCAACGGTGCAATATTTTTTCACCAAATCTTCAAAAGTCACCAGTTCAACACAGACAAATACAGATAAGCAAATTTGAATCCACTCAAATGCATTCTTCAATCCATTATGGCCAACTGAAGAAATGTACAAAGGATGACCATTTTACATGTTTTAGATGTTCTACAGCTCCACAACCGTACATCCGACTGGAATGAAACTTTCCAGATCCAGAGATATGTGATTGGCAGGTGTGCCTACAAAATTTCAGGCAAATCAGGTAAATGGTTGCAAAGTTATTAAAGTGCAACATCTTGGATTTAACATAGAAATGACCGTGCGACCCTAACTACCTACCATAACGGCAGGCATTATATATTATGGTAGCACGGTAGTGCTACCATAGTTAGGGTTGAGGAACCATTTACATGTTAAACCCAAAATTTTGCACCTTAATAACTTTGCAACTGTTTGACGGATTTGCCTGAAATTTGGAATACACGATCAAGACCCATACGCCTTGGGATTTGCCAAGCTTTGTACCAGTCAGATACACGGCTATGGAGTTATTAAGAAATGATCTGCTCGTGCGTTTATACTTTTTCTGGAATTCTACAGTCATGCCTACAGGTCGCACGGTTTGCACGACCGGCCCAAAATCTTCAGGCAGTGTGCGGCTGGGGTCCCCGATGTGCCTTTCGAAAATTTCGTGAAAAAATATTAAACGGTTCAAAAGTTATTCAAAAAACAATTTCCCATTATAAGTCAATGGGAAAAGTTAACAAAAAGTTCGACAGTGTCACAAATGCATTTTTACTTTCGCAAATGGCCCTCTTACTTTCACAAATCCGTCATCTTCTTTTCAGTTAGTGATCAGAAAAATGCTTGCCATTTAAATTTGGGACCCTCTAGCAACCTAATTCTTTTTGTATTCACCTAGTCAGAGCCTGAGGATGCTAGCTATGTCTTTATTTTGGGGTAAAACATCCCAGAAATATGTTTTTCAAATTTCTGGAACAAGTACTTTCGCAAAGTACTTTCGTGCTCTCGAAAGTGTCTCAAATTTTTGTGAAAGCTTTCGCAAATTGCGACAGTACTTTTCTAGGCTTTGGGGAAATGACAGCAATTCTTTGGCACACCGCTGCAAAAGAACGGTTGGGAGTTTTGGGCTGAAATTTGGAGGGAACGCAGCCGACATCTCACAGATGTGCTTTTCAGTATTGTGTTGAAAAAATATTACATGGCGGCAACGTTATGGCACTCCAAAGTTGACATTTTTTCCCATAGGATAACATTACGGCAGCCGACGCATTACAGGAATCCTTTGGCACCCTGCTGCAAAATAACGGTTTGGTCTTTTTTCCTGAAATTTGGAGGGAAGACAGCCAACAGCCCACAGGTGTGCCTTTCAGTGGCTTGATGAAAAAATATTACAGGGAGGCAAAGTTATGGCACTCTGAACTTCTTTTTTTTCCCATAGGATAACATTACGGCGTTCACCTCGCCTTTCAGGGCCCGTATCTCGGAAACGGTGTGAGATCACGGACTTTAGGTCAGAAAAATGCTTAGCCCCCTAATTGGGGCTAAGTACAAAACTAGCCAGGAAAGTCATAAATCATATGACTTTAACATTTTTTTTCTATGTCGTACGGTTCCTGAGATATACGCTATTTAGTATTCCAACTCCTCATTTTCTGCTCCGAGACCCATTATTATGCATACATTCTTTATACTCACTGACTTTCTCTTTGTAGCTTTTGGGGAAAACCAGACTGTGCACTTACATTACTGTTACCGTTGTCCTTTCCACTTGCGGTTCCGTACCCGTTTCACTTACCGTTCACGTCTCGCCACCATGTGCGTTATCCTTTGCGTTTTCATTTCCACTTGCGTTTCTGTTATTTTTTGCTATTTCTGTCTACAGTACTGTTTGTCTTTCTGTTTTGCTTTGTGTCACCATGCCCATTGACATTTCCATTTGTGGGCACCATGTCACTATGTGACAAGACATCAAGTGGCGGACCGTTCCCGTCTACGCCACTGTGTCGTTACCCTTTCTGTTCTCATTCAGCTAGCATTACCATGTGCCACTGTTAGCACTTCTGTTTGCATTGCTGTTCCTGTTACTATGTCACAAGACATCATGTGGTGGGCCCCGCGCTCCCGCCGCTGCATTACATTCACTATTTCTCGTTATCATTCTCAAAAAGAAGGGAAATTAGAGGCAAAAAACTCTGTTTAATGCATCAGTTAGGGTTGTTCCACAGCGACAAAAGTGAGGAAATTCTGTGTTAGGGTTGAAAACCCCCCTTGGATCCCCTCAGCCCACCCCCCAACTGGCATTGGGGTGCACATTGGGGTCATCGGTCCTAACTCTCACTCCATTCTCCTATACTTCTGCTGCTTTACACATGTGATGGGGTGAGAGTTAGGGATGGCGGCTAATGTGCCACTCGAGTGAATGAGGAGGTGAGCGTCCTAAAACAATTTCCTCTCTGTCGCTAATAATTAGCTAACATGCATTAAACAGTTTTAGTCTCTAATATATATATATATATATATATATATATATATATATATATATATATATGGATATGCAGGGGTGTGATACATGATTTATTTATACAAGTGGTGTTTGACCTCGGGTAACCTCACGAGTGGCGTAAGCCATGAGTGTTGTGGCCGAGGTCAAACACCATGAGTATAGATAAATTGTGTATCACACAAGGCTCCCCCTGCATATTTCATTTATGCAATAGGAGAGGAAATGTGCAATGTGCGATTTTCTTGTATATTTAATTTTATTTTTTGTACATGTAACTTAGTTTGTGGGTTTATTTTAAGTAATAGTGACACTGCGCTTTTTTTTTGTGCCAGTTGTTAAGGGTGTTGCTGTGGATGGAGTGTGGAGACGTGCAGTCAAGGCGCCAACGTATGCAATGATTGGTGGAGTTTCACTGGTTCAGAAAAAGTGAGGAGAAAATGGTGGCGACTCTAAGTGAGAGTCTGTGGTTGAATCGGGGAGAAGACACAGAAGTACTGAGCTTCATTATGTTTTTTATTTGCCGAATATTTTCGAAAATAGTTGTGGTTTATTTATGTTTCAAGCTGTAAATTCAAAGTAGAATGAGTGGCGTTGGGAGGAAAAGGTGTCTGAGTTCAATGAGTTGTGCTTGCAGTGTAAGCGAGCGAGCAGACAAGTGGGGCAGAAAGAAAAAAAAACAGCGACTTTGGAGCATTTCTTTTCAGGTCAGCAGTTGTGCTCTTTGTGGGTTATGGATGGATGAGGAGAGATTTGTTTTAAAAAAGTGGCGGTTTGACTGTTTAGTAGTTTAGCAGTTCATTAAGAAGTCGGAGGCTGAGGCAGTTTGGGATGTGGTTGGCAACGCAATATTGGCCAGAGGACTGTAAGTGTGTAATGCCATTTCGTGGTGTGAGGAAATGCAAATGTATAATGCTGGGGAGAAATAAAAAAAAAAACAGATTTTTTTAACTGGATGTTTTACCATGGCTGGGGAAACATACTGTATGAAGACACCAGCAGAGACTTTGTGTGAGTGCCAGAAAGTGAAAGTATGATGAAGTAGGAAGTAGTCTGGCACTGTATGTATAAATGGTCACTGTATGTATAAATTTATTTATACATACAGTGACTCAGATAAATGGGTTTATTTAACTACATATATGGCCACCCCTATTGCATAAATATATATATATATATATATATATATATATATATATATATATATTATATTGCTGCTGCTAAAAAGCCATTACTCGTAGGTGGCATAGTGCAGTTCCCCTTGCACATGCCAAATGACAAAGTATTGTTAACGATATTTATTATCTAGAATGATTTATAGCATACCATCAGGGTAGAACTATTAAGTTTGAGTTAATTTGGAGGCCCTGGAAATTTTACATCTCAACAGTAGATGAATATTTTGTTCCATGAAAACCCTGTCCCAGACTTCATTAATTTTCCTTTATAAAGACCTCCCACTTGATATTATGTAGATTTTTTTTTATCTTTGCTCTTAGGTGAAATGTGACTTATAGTTAATATTATAATGGAATTTTTTTTAATAGATGTTTGATATGTACAAATTAGAAGTTCTCATCTGGTACAATTGTATTCCTGAAATGAGTCTTGATTTATTGTATAAAGATATCACTGTCTGAGCAAAAATTAATAAAAGGTTTTTTTTTATATATATATATTTTCCCATATCTGATAGTAAAGAACATTACTTGCTGCATTCTCCTGGTTGGTGATCAGGATTTTCAATCCTGAAGAGCTGAATACCACAAGTTAGACCAGCCATTCCCTGGTCTAACGTGTGCCATTTGGGTAACCCTTTTTACAGGGCTTGTGCCAAATATTTTGTGCAAGCTACCATAAAAAGTGAAAAGTGTCACAACTGTGCCCAATGTATTGAAATCGAGTGCAGTTGTGTCCAAGGAGTTTGGTGCAGCTGTGCCAAACGAGGTTGACACAAGCCCTGTGTCCCCCTTTGAAAATTGAGCCCATTGAATATTAATATAATGAACGATCTATTTACTATTACAAGAATGGACTCAGTATACAAATACTCTTTATAAACATTATTTCAACACTATTAACTTGTGTAACAGCCACCTGGATTACACATATAACAGCCTACAAACCACCCACATTACAGCCCTAACAGTGTCTCCAACTACAGCCCCTGCAAAAAGTGCACAATATCAGCCCCCATCACTTGCCAAACAAACAGCCACACATACCTATAAGACAAAGTTAATATGTGTAATAAAGTGTCTCTGAGCTACACTGCACAAAGTCATCCCCCAAATCACTTACCAGCCACTTTTCCTGTTCCCTTCCAGGCTTCTTTTCATGTTGCTCTTTCTTTACCATCCTGAAAAAGAACTAATGGAAGATGCACCAAAACCACACCTTCTTTGATAGGAAGCCACTACACTATGGAAACCTGAAAGGACCAAAACTAATGCCATTACACTACGGAAAAACACCAAGGGAACACTGTAGCAGGAACACACCAATACACAACAGAAACGCACCATCTTAAGGAAATACACTAAACAAGCTATGCATAAAACTCAGCACACTTAATGTTAAAGTAAATAGAACCCCCCCTCCCATGTAATACATAACACACTGAATAGGTAAGTCCCACACATTCATAAAATATCACCATCTTGGGATCAGGTAAGTTCACAAAGCCCACCTACACCTTGGGCTTGTCTTTATGACTTGTTCAACCCCTCAGTGGTGATATTTCCTCATATCTGACATTTACCTATCAGATATTCTTTCTCTCCCTCTTTCCATACACACACACACACACACACACATATATATATATATATATATATATATATATACATATACTGTACACAGATGCATATATTTATTTTATTTGTTTGTTTACCAAGTAGGTGCACTGCTGTGAGGACCATTTTTGGGCATGATCCAGGCCATGTAGATGGCACAGAGGGTGTGAACATAGTACAGACAACTTTTCAAGACAGCACAATACAGCAAGGCACTTAGTATAAACAGGTAGGTAGGTAGGTATTACTTTCATTGTTTGATCAACATTAAAAGATCATTACAATCAGCACCAGCAAAATCTATATATACATTAAAATATAAATTAATACTAAATATGTATCATAAAAGGCTTACACTAGCACTCACTCAACAGCAAACGTGTTAGCCATTTTATCTCTAATTTTCTGAATTGTTACTAAAAGTTTCACCATTCTTTTAATTACAAAATCATCTTCAGCGGTTAGCAAAATCTTTAGAATTAACTCTTCATCAGAACCAAGCAAAGATGCAAGGATAGGCCTCAACCATTTATAACTTGCACTATTGTATCACTTACATTTAAAAATTACACGAGCTAGATCTTCTTTTTCTTTGCCATTGCAGTGGCACATTAGTAACAACAGGTCAGAATTTCTATTAAACCTAACTTTTAAAATGTCAGAATCAAAAAATTCCATTTTGTATCTTGCGTAAGTTTTATGGTGAGTTGGACTTTCAAGAACATCTAAATATCTGAGCCCATTTCTACAATTGTTGAGGCTGTACCATTTTGCATATCTGGAACCAGCAATAGCCTCTACATTTTTGGTATTGAATTTTTTTATAAGCAATTTTTTTAATATATGATTTAAATTGATCTCCGATTACAATATTCATCCTGTAGTAATTTAACAGACCCCTAAGTTCAATGGAATCCAATACATTTTTAAGATACCTTAACCAGTGTTATTTCATGTAGCCCATTTGGTCTCAATGCATTTTCTCAACTAGGCACAGTTTTGTTAATATACCATTGGGCAACTTGGTTATTCTGATCCTAAAGTTGATCAGTCTAGAGTCTGCTAGTGCTAGTAGGTTCACCATTCCTACTTCTGGCTGAACAAACTGAGCAGAGGAGGTCATGGGAAAGGCCAACATACTATGCAAGACCTGAATTACTGCTTTTTCCAGTTTCTCTGTAAATTTATGGTCCCAGATCTCCAGTCCGTATAGAATTTCTGCACTATATTTTGCCTCAGTGGCTCTCAATAGAGGTTTAACTGAGGCCCCACCATAGAGATTAACTCTTTTTAATCCTAGAATTGTATTATTTCCCTTACTTGATATTGTGTCATAATGCATTCTCCAAGAACATGACTGAGAAAAGTTAAGACCTAAGTAAGGATAGGTTTTAACTACTGTACTTCTAAGGGAGTAGAGTCTATGGTCCATTTGAATTTAGGATGTTTCCCTCAGGATATCCCCCACCAGTCTCCAGCCCTCAGAAGGGATCCTCAGCTGTGACAGCGGCCCCGGACCTTCCCCGATTGGCCGCACCTGCTTAGGAAGACCTCTGCCTCCTTACCTGCCAGGAGCCAGCTGCGCTTTCCGTGCTGTAGCCCAACACAGAGCGTGGTCTCCATGGCATACCTAGCAGTGCTCTGCACCACAAGTTGCCCACCTGCACAAGCCTAGCAATTGCAGTCTTCAGCCCTTGGAAGGGCTCCTCGGCTGCAGCAGTGGCCCAGACCTTCCCCCGAATGGCTGCACCTGCTCAGGAAGACCCCTGCCTCCTTCACTGCCAGGAACTGGCTGCACTTTCTGTGCTGTAGCCCAACGCAGAGTGCAGTCTCCACGGCATACCTAGCCATGCTCTGCACTGCAAGTTGCCTGCCTGCACAAGCCAGGCAATTGCAGTCTCCAGCCCTTGGAAGGGCTCCTCGGCTGTGACAGTGGCCCCAGACCTTCCCCCAATCGGCCGCACCTCATCAGGCAGACCCCCTGCCTCCTTCACCACCAGAAGCCAGATGCACTTTCTGTGCTGTAGCCTAACACAGAGTGAGGTTTCCACGGCATACCTAGTCTAGCTCTGCATCGCAAGTCACCCGCCTACACAAGTCCAGCAATTGCAGGTATGCTCCCCTGAGATCCCAGAGCCTGACTCAGCTTATAAGCCGGACTCCTTATTGGACAGCAGCGCATTGTAGTAGAGTACCAGTTGGCCACTACAGTGCCTTTGAATTTTCAGATTTGTGGCATCGCAGCTTCTCAGACAGCGCTCCACTAAACTGAATTGCTAAACTGCATTTTTTGTCTCCTAATGCTTTTGGCTTGTTGAAACTGCTGATTTTTCTGCATTCTGTTTCAGTCTTAGGCTAGCTAGAGTTTAAATTCATTTTGTGCTAGCTCAATTTTCTCTTGTAGTCTGCAGATAGCCAGTATAGACAAGGAAATCATTGTTTACTAATGCATTTGGATTGTTGAAACTGTTGCTTTTTCTGCACACTGTTTCAGCCTTAGGCTAGCTTGAGTATAAATTGATTTTATGCTAGCTCAATGTTCTGTTAGTCTGCTGATAGCCAGAATAGACAAGGAAATCACTGTTTATTATTGACTTTGGCTTGTTTAAACTGCTGCTCATCTGTTCCTGTTTACCCTGTAATTTGGGCTCCCTTCCCATGACACTCTGTTTCTACTAATACCTCCCCCCCCAACGTTTCATATATTCCTTCTAACCTCTCCCTTTATTACCTTAATCTCTGACTTTTTTCTGCTTCTCTACCTCCCCCCTCCCCACACTTCATATACCTCGCTAAATCCCTGATTTGTCTCTGTCCACTCCTAGCTCGGCTGCCTCCCAGCCCTTTGTCCTGCTAATTTTGGACACTGGCACCTGGGTTCATATCACCCCCACCCCTCACTCTGCATTTCTGCATTTCTGCATTTCTGCTGAGCCCTTGTTAGCACCTTTTTAGTGTGCAATTAATTTCCCACCCCTGATTGTTCTGTCTGCCCACCCAGTTTTCCTCACCATCTCTTGTTCCCACTGATTACGTATTTTGGCTTTTCTCTCTTTTCCCCACCAGTCTCCATCCCTTGGAAGGGCTCCTATGCTGTTGATAACCTCAACACCCGGATGCTGCAACATAAGCTGGACAGCCTTTCAATACTTGAGACTTGGCTTTCCCCTAACATAACAGATTCATTTATTTTGGTCCCTGGATATATCATGTACAGGGTGGACTGCTTTACCAAATGTGGGAGAGGATGTGCAATGTACTTCAGGGACTACCTCCAGGCCCACATCCTGCACCTCCCGGTCACTGGGAGCAGCATGCAAGCTCTTGCACTTAAAGTATTACTTGGAAAGCATAATAAAAGCATCACCATCCTCTCAGTGTATATCCCACTGGGCCAGAAAACCCTTGGGCTAGACTCACTCGTGAAATGCCTCAGCTCCTTGAATCTAAATGCAGAAACTGTGATACTGGGAGACTTCAGTGCCAATTTGCTATCCCCTGCTGCAAGTCATTATTGGGATGTTGTTTATGTGGTGCATTTCTGCCAGCTAGACAAGTCACCTACCAGGACAAACTACAAAACTGGTACATCTATGCTACTTAACTGGGTTCTGTCAAACTGACTGGAGCATATCTCTAACACCCAGATACTTCCCGATACCTACAGCAACCACTCGCCTGTCCTGTTCCACTGGACCAATGCCTTCATCAAACCCCCTGGGAGAACAATTACAAGTAGGGTTCTTAAACAAGGTCACCTAGAGATGATGAAAGTTGAGCTGTGACAACAAGACTAGACAACAGTCCTTTCCTCTTACAGTGTTGATACCGCAACTAGAGCAATTTATCTTGATATTCAGTAAGGTCTGCGATCGGCATGCCCCACTAAAGAAGCAAAGAATAAAGGGCCACAGCAACCCATCGCTCTCATCAGAGCTCCTTGAGACTGTGAAAGTTAGAGATCATCTGTGACATATAGAGTGGGTAACAGGTAAACAGGCGGACATTCAAACCTACAAACAGGCCCGCAATGACTGTACGAGGCTGATACATGCTACAAAAAAATCAGTACTACAAGGAAGCCCTCACCTGCTCTTGGGGTGATGGCAGAAAACTCTGGACAAACCTCAAGGATGTCACTGGCATGGATAGCAAGGCAGCCCCCTCAATGCTTCTTATAGATGGTGTACCTACCACGGACCCTACAACAATTGCAAACTCATTTAACACATATTTTACTGATCTAAGTAGTATTTTACCCTCTGACTTCTTTCACAAGTCGAACCTCACCGTTAATGCAACTCCCCTAGACCCAACACCCCCTCATCCACCATTTCTCTTTAGAACAATCTCTTTTGCGGAAGCAAGGAAATACTTTCAAAAGGTATTGGGGAAGACCAAGCATAGTGGCAACTCCCTATACCTTAACTTTGTTGCTCTAACTTTGAAAGAAGTACTCATTTCACTGACACATCATCAATGTCTCCCTTAGTCTCACAGTTCCCACAACTTTGGAAAGCGGCTTTAGTGACTCCAGTGTTCAAGAGTGGTGATCGCTCCTCTCAAGGAAATTATTGATCAATCTCAATTCTACCTCCTTTATCAAAGGCCCTGAAAAAGATAGTTGCTGATCAGCTGGTAGAATTCCTAGAGAAGTACAACTTACACTGTCCTCAGCAGCACAGGTTTTGCAAAGGACACAGCACAACCACAGCCCTGCTGGAATTTATTGGATATATTCACAATTTCCTGGATTGTGGCGCTCTAGCCGGTGCTACTTTCATAGATTTGTCAAAAGCATTTGACACAGTTAACCACAACCTGCTAGTTGGGCAGCTTGAAGCTATCTGTCTTTCACGTGACACCATATATTGGTTCAAGAGCTACCTCTCAAATGGTTCACAACAAATCAGGATAGATAATACCCTCTCGGACAGCAGACCAGTTCACTCAGGGGTACCCAAAGGATCAATACTAGGTCTATTACTGTTCAGCATATTCCTTAAACAACTTGCACTCAACTGTAATTCTCAAACTCTGCTCTATGCAGATGATGCTGTACGGTTCTCAAGTGAGACTGACCCTAAGACCTTGGAACATACTATGCAGAGCTGTTTTACTGTAGTTGAACGCTGGTTTAAAAACAAAAAACTTGTCATAAACTACACAAAAACAAAGACTATGATGTTTTATAATCCCCAGAACAGAAATTGAACATACCCCCTTGCCATAACAAATAATGCTGGTGCCCCTGTTGAACTTGTCCAATGATTCAAATACTTTGGAATCACAGTTGATAGCACTATGTCTTATGCATACCATATTGACAACATTGCAAAAACAGTCAATATTCAAATTGGCCTACTCCACAGGCATAAACATAGCTTAACCCCTGAGGCTCTCAACCTTGCCATTCGCAGCTCAGCAGTCTCTCTCATGGATTATGGTTTAGTAATCTACAGATCTGCAATGGACACTGCCCTCCATCATATTAAAGTCACCCTTAATAAAGTATGTAATCTCTCAACTTGCTCTGGCCAATTCGCTCATACATGTGACCTTCATGCCATGCTAATTGGCTCCAGTTCATGGGTCAGCTCAAGTACCAGACATGCCTGCTGGCAAAAAAAGTGAGTATGGGCCTCATGCCTGCAAGGGTGCAGAAACTTCTCTCCACTTTCGAGAGCAGTCATCCCACCAGAAGCTCAGAGAGTGCCATCTTCAGTATTCCTAGATGTTGTACCTCTCTTGAACAAAGAGACTTTGCCTTCAGGGCTCCTAAATGGACCAACACTCTTCTATTTAGCATCTTTTGCGCTACCACTTTAGAACACTTTAAACATGAGCTCCTAAACTACCTGGTTGCTAAGACAAGTTGTGACTGCTCTCCTATTGCACTGCCTTGACAACAGTAGTGAACCTAACCAGTGTCCCCTGTTCTAACTGCCAATCACTGTCTTCCCCCAGGGTATACGGGCTGCCTTTGTCTTCTCCATTCCACCCTCCCCTATTGCCCTCTCTCGTCCTTCATCCATCTGCCCTTTCCCTCAGCCACCTGCCCTGTTACCTGCAACTTAGCACTGGTCTCTCTGTTACTTGCAATTTAGCACTGGTACCTGCATATTTTGTGTGTAGGCTGAGTATCTCTCCCCTGCCCACTTCATACAATTGTTGTCTCCTCCCCCCCCCCCCGTATCAGGAATTAAACTTGTTTTGTTCCCTAATTTGTACTTTCCCAGTGTATGTTGTCTATTATCGGAACCTTTATATAATGTCTGACTCAGGATGGTTCTCCCTCCTAGTGACTCTCTGTAATTTCTCTTGTTTAACTATCTATAAATCCTGATGTGGAACCTGTGTAATGAGCTTGTTCTCAAAGGTGTTATTCAGGCATTACAATAAATAAATAAATACATACATACATTTTGGATTTGCAAATATTTAGTTTAAGAGACATAATTTTAACAAATTCTTCCAGTGTGTTCAGCTTCTTTTGTAACCCAAATGGGGTCAGAGGAAATAAAACTAGGTCATCAGCATAGGCTAGTGCCAAGCAATGACTTGATATCATCCTAGGAGAATCAGATTGTAAATTGCCAAGTGCCAGTAACAGCTTATTTATATATAGAGCAAACAATGTAGGTGCCAAAAAGGCATCCTTGTCTAACTTCCTTGGTTTTTAACAATTTCTCTGAGAGCTGGCTTCCCAAGACCACTTTAATCTAAGCCCAAGTATCAATATACAAAAGTCTAATTAAGTTTACTAAAATAAGGCATATGCCCCAGTCAAGCATTGTGGACCATAGGGTCTCCTGATTAATGGTATCAAAGGCTGAAGAAAAACTGATAAAGGTATCAAATAATTTTTGATGTCTAAGTTTCACGTATTTTTCTAGTAGTGATGAAAAATAAAACAAGTATCCATTATAGAATGCTTTTAGCAGAAATCAGCTTGTAGTGGAGGCAAGTCTCCTAATCTTTGTATTTCTGCACTTAATCTGAAAAATACAATTCTGGAGAAAATATTTTCTATTATGTCTATCAGGCTTCTTTCTAGGTCTATCATTTTTAGGATCTTTCTTGTCCCCTTTTCTGTATACAGAAATTATTACTGATCCACACCTTGAATGTGGGATACAATTTTCTTGAATTCGTTTATCAAAAAAAGAAAAGAAGTCAGTAGATCCGACCATTCATTTACCATATAGATGTGCAGCTCTGCCAGGATCCCATCTGGCCCAGGGGCACTGCTTAACTTTAATTGATTCATAGATTTGATTACTTCTTGTGAAGAGTTTGGCATGAAAGTTGTTTTAATTATGTTGGGAGCCATAGTGGTCCAGGTAGAGAATATTGTGTGATCATAGATTTTTTTTTGAAATACTGCACCCAAGAATTATTAGGGACAAAAGTTTCAATATCCAATAATCTACTGTTAAAACCTTTTGCTACAAGAGACCAGAAATGTTTTTGATTATTATCTGATATCACAGCATGCATTTGCTCTCATTGAAATTTATAATACTCCTTTCTGAGGTTAAGAAATAACTAGTAGTCTTTTCTAGCATTTTTAAGTACTGTTGCATTGGTTGGATTAGGTTCCCTTTTATATTTTCTAAGAACAGCCCTCATTTTTATGTTTGCTTGTGCACAGAACAAGAAACATATTGCGACAGCTTGGTGCCAAAGCACGTTCTGGAGGTGTGGCACTGTTGAGGCCAATACTGGCATGGCATTTTGGGGCATGTGTGATGTCCACCAATAATGGGGGACACAGCCAGTGACAGTAGTTTGGAATGTTGCCACCAACTTGTGACAATTTAGCCGCTGCAATCAGGGGCCGCCTCATCATTGCAGCATCAGCCATCCGCTGCAATGAGGGAGCGACCAGTCATTGCAGGGCGGGATGTAGGAACCCTGATATATTTTGTGAACAGGGCGGCAGTTTGCCGCCTGTTCACAAACAATATTCCCCCACCATGTTTATGTGTGGAGAGGCCCACCCCCATCGACATAATGTAACCCTCGTTTTATTGTCTGCCGATGGGGTGCCCAATCCCTGTCAGAGAAGGAATCCCCCTCCCTTTTTGTTTACTGACAGGGGTGCCCAATCCCCATTGGCAAAAAGGAATTCCCCCCCTTTTGTTGTTTGCTGACGAGGGTGCCCAATTCCCCGTCGGCTACAGCTTCCCCCCCTAAAAGCAAGACTCCGGTGGCACACTGGTTGCCCACCCCAGCGTGCTACATGCCCCTGTAAATACAAAATGGTCCTGCAACGTCTTTTTTTTTTTTACCCCTGTAACAAAGGAAACTGTCCTTCGGCGGTCTCCTGGCCCCCTCACCTGCAACCTGCACCCACCCACTGCACACCCTGCCTCCCCACACCCCCTCACCCCATACTTACCTCCGTAGTCCGCCGTGATGATCTTCGGTGGACCAGGAATACGTCTGCACTCTTCAAAGCTGACCGCGAACTGAGGAAATGCTGGTAGGCTGTATAATGTAATAAATAGGGTTTTTTCAACTTTAATGCATATCTCAGGCATTGTTTGGAATTTCGCCACCAAATTTTCAACATGGGGTTTTTGGGACCCCGCCTTATGAATTCTTTCACTGTCATGGCGTTAATTGGCCCCAAAATGTGATTTTGTGGTCACTGCGTGGAATCACCTTTCAGGACTGATTAATGAAATGACAGTGCCAGTGTTCATGAGGTGGGCTCTCAAAAAGCCTATGTTGCAACTTTGATGGGAAAAATCCAAAAAATGACTGTTTTACGAGTGTGCAGTGTGCAGTTGCTACGCACGCTCATAACGTTGTGAATTTGCAATATTTTCACCCCAGATTTTCAACATTGACATTTTTTCAGACCTCCTTGTGAACAGTACAGCTGTCATTTTTCACACCCTGGATGAAATGTGTTTTCGTACTTGTGGCGCAGAATAGCGTGGTCAGTGTGGGAAATCAGTGTTCTACACAGATTAAGAAACTGACAGTGGCACTGTTCATGAGCAGAGGTCCTAAAATGCCTATGTTGAAAATTTGGTGATGATACTCCAT
This sequence comes from Neoceratodus forsteri, assembly GCA_016271365.2. Taxonomy (NCBI): domain Eukaryota; kingdom Metazoa; phylum Chordata; order Ceratodontiformes; family Ceratodontidae; genus Neoceratodus; species Neoceratodus forsteri. The sequence goes on from CM028137.1 coordinate 804,862,439, forward strand.
AAAATGACTGTGTTAAGAGCATTCATTGTGCTGCTCCTACACACACTCATAAATTCACGCATTTTCAATATTTTCACTCCAGATTTTCAACATTGCCATTTTACCACCCCTCCTTATGAGCAATACAGCTGTCATTTTTCACATTTCACTCAAAACGTGTTTCCGCGCATGTAGAATGGCGCAGTCAGTGTGTGAAATCAATGTTCGGGGCACAGTAAGAAAATCACGGTGACACTGTTCATGAGCAGAAGTGTTAAAATGGCTATGTTGAAAATTTGGTGAAAACATTCCCCAAAATGACTGTTTTACGATCATGCGTTGTGCTGTTCCTATGCACGTTTGTACATTCATGAATGTTCACTATTTTCACTCCATATTTTCAACATTGCCATTTTACCACACCTCCTTATGAGCAGTACAGCTGTCATTTTTTACATCTCGCCCAAAACCTGTTTCAGCGCATGTAGTGCACAACGGCGCAGTCGGTGTGCAAAATCAGTGTTCAGGACAGATTAAGAAAACTGATTAAGAAAAGTGACCTGGCCATGAGCAGAGGTGTTACAATGGCTATGTTAAACATTTAGTGAAAAAAGTCCATAAAATGACTGTGTTACGAGTGACCATTGTGCAGTTTCCATGCACCCTTGTACGTTCATGGATTTCTAATATTTTCAGTCCAGATTTTCACCACTGGCATTTTTCCACACTCCCTTATGAATAGTACAGCTGTCATTTTTTACACCATGGCTGAAATGTGTTTTCGCACTTCCAGCGCAGAAATGCATGGTCGCTGTGGGAAATCACTGTTCGGGACAGATTAAGAAAATCACAGTGACACTATTCATGAGTGGAGGTTCCAAAATGCCTGTGTTGACAATCTGCTATAAAACGTCCCCAAACTAATTGCATTATGGGTGTGCGTTTCCCAGTTTCTACACACGCTTGTGACTTCACCATTTTTTTTTAATATTTTCACAGCAGATTTTCAACATTGCCATTTTTTCCACCTCTCCATGAACAGTATGGCTGTCATTTTTCATATCCTGTTTGAAATGTGCTTTTGCACCTGTGGTGCCAAATGGCATAGTCGCTGTGCAAAATCAGCTTTCGGCTAACAAACTGATATTGCCATTGTTTATAAAGTGGGGGTAACAAAAAACACATGTTGAAAATTTGGAGTGAAAATGCCAAAGAATGCCTGGGATGTTAGGGTTTCCGACCATAACGCCCCACCCTGTAGAGATTGACAGGCATCAGGGGTGTGACTTGGGATTCTCACCTGTAATGCTCATACCATTCCACACCCTGCAGCCAGTGAGAGGCATTAAGGTGTGCCTTGGACTCTTCAGCCCCAAAGTTCACCCCATTCTCCTATACAGCACCCATCTCATTGTATTTCCTGATGGAATGGGGTGAGCAGAAGGGCCAAAGACCTCAAGGCACACTGTGACACTTGGTGTCTGCAGGGTAGGGTGTGGTGAAATGGCATGGCTGTTATGCCTCATGACCCAAAGGCACACCCCAATGCCTGTCAGTCTCTGCAGGGTGGTGGTGGGATTGGCTTCAGTTCAATACCTCACTGCCATTCCTATTATGCAGCTCTCTAACTCCTACACTACCAATGCCAATGCCAGCAAGCAAACATTTGGCATTGACAAATGCTTGTTTTTTTCCTGAACCTGCATCTCTTGTCAAACCAGCCACTAACTGTGTATACATTCTCCCTGTGAGTTCTCTCAGCATGCAAATCATTTTTGAGTAATTGGAAGAATTCCTAGAGGCCTCTATCAATTACCTCATGATCATATTCTTCTGATTCAATGTGTAGTCTGTACCTAAAAGTGAAAGTAGTAGCCTTGTTTTTGACATTCTGCTCCAATGACTCTGACCAAAGTAATTTATTTTTAACTCTACTTTCTAAAGGCACATGGTCTTACTGTGGGGTTGCCAGGTAAGGCTTTGCATCTAAGTACAACCATATAATATTAAAGGTAGGTGGTCACTCTCAGTTCTTGTTAGCATAGTCAACTTCTGCCAAAAAGTCAGTGGGTCCTTTCCACATCACCAAATCAAGGACTGAGGAACCCTTAGAGGGAATAAAGGTGTGACACCCCTCTTCATCTCAATGATATCTTCCATTTAAAGGGCACAGACCATTATAAATCATTAGATCTAACAGAAGCTGCCCATTCTGGTAAATCTTCACATTCTTTGAAGAGGGTTTATAGTTATCTGCAGTTGGATACATCCAGTTTAAGATTGTATTATCAAAAAGCCCATCATATTTTCCAGTTCTTGCCATAAAATCTTCTACTAGTTGCAAATAATCCTCAGGAAATTCCATTAATAGAGTAGTGACCACATTTCTTAAATAAGTCCAAATGTTCTTGGAATAAAATTAAGATTTTGTTGGGGGAATATAACATGAGAGCACTTTCCATGTAAAATTCCCAGCCATAATCCTAATCCCCAGAAAGAAATCGTCATCCTCGACCTTGACTGTGTCTGCAAAAACCCCTAGTTTAACATGAATTATCAAACCACAAGAATGTCTACCAGTACATAATTGCTTTAAACCTGGTCTAGGAAATGTTATGTAGCCCTTTAACACAATCTTATCTAATGGATCTTGCCATGTTTCCTAATGCATATAATCCCACATTTTGTGATAAAATTAAACCATTCTAAATCATATTTTTTGCATTATAGCCAGCAATATTCCTGGAGATCAAAGAAATATCAGAGACTATTTCCTTAAACAGCTAGCGTACAGTAATGGTAGATAGCTGTTTGTTATACCGTTTCTGTAATCATCATAGTTCATTAAGACAGTTTTGACCCAGTTTTAAACAGTAATGCTGTGTTGTTTGAGTGATTTTCTATTGTTTTAAAACTGGGAGCTTTCAGGGACTGTTACTCAGCATTTAGTCTGGCTCGCATGGCAATTCCACGTGACACTTCAGGTTTGGGTTCATTCGTAACTTTGCAGCAGATAGAAGTGTACTTAGAATCTTTTTTTGGTTCTGTATTGTGGTCAAGTATGTCTGTTTCTTCTTTTTCTCCCTTTGTTATCATGTAACTGTTTCCAGTCCTTGAGATAAAGTGCATAAGAGGTGTGGAGTATAAGGCTGCAATACTGAAACTAATTAGGTTTCCCTACATTTTCCAAGTGGCCAACAAGTGAAACAAATGTGGATTTCATTTCTGAAGGAAACCATTGCAGATTTTACTTGGTCCTGACACACTGTCGTCTGCAGACACACTCATTTCAAAAGGGAGGATTTTAAGTCATGCAGTAACATTAGTTGTGCTATCAGTGGTGCTGGCCAACATGTGCTATGAACTGTCAGTTGTTTGCACTTTCACCGACACAAGATGTAGTCGGCACGACTGAACAGTGCGCTGTCGGCAGTTTGTTTCTTTACCTAAATGTTATAGCTGTTGTGGTTTCTCGTGTAGAAGGCAGTCTGTCACTGAACTACTGAAATCATTTTTTCTTTTCTGCACTGTCATAACTTATTGGAGTTTATCTTTACTGTCATATGCTTTTTGCAGTCTGGCTGCCAGAATACAAGAAAATATGTGGTGATATACCCCACAATCCTAAGACATAGGCACCAGTTCATCACTGACTGAAACTGCATCACTGTCACTTCACATAGGGTCCTGCAAATTGTTTCATACCTTGCAGCCATAAACTGGATGTTTTTTTATAACTCTGGATGCATTGTCATCATGACACAGACTGCATTGTGAAACTCAGGTCCGCATTGCCATACTGCTCCAGATATACTGGATAATCAGGAGTATTGAATTATAGTGTATGGCTGAATGTTGTTCTACCTCAGTTTTCATCTGCATTGAAAAACTGTTCTACCACAGTTCAAAGGACATAAAAATGCTGTTAAACCCTTCTGTGCTTAAACAGCAGCCCAGTTGACATGCACTGGAGCCACAGTAATGGAAACTGCAGGATCAACCAGATAACGTGGCAGTTAGACCTACACACACTTGTGTAACCTCCCTAATAGACACAGAATCAACCAGAAAAGGTAAAATAAGCAGGATCAACCATATATATTTAAAAAAAACTTACAAAAATACATTAAGGGGATCCATCTCCAGTCACAAAGCGAGGCATACATCCACCATGTTTTTGTTTTGTTAAACACCTCCCAAACCCACCTGACAACCAATGACAGTGTGCACTTGAGATGCTGGGATGCCCTGTCCCTAGCAACAGCAACTCAACCTAACAACCAGCCCCAACTCTCTGAATAAGGCGCTGCAGCAAACTGTTTATTTTCTGTACTAAAAAAAATGAAAAAGTACTAAAAATTCTGTAAAATTACAGAGGGGACCATACACTAAAATAGTGGATGGGCAACACCATGCAGAACCAGTGTGTTCTGTCACCTCGGGGGTTCTGATTCCCAAGGACCTCTCGAGCTTCACTCTCGAGGTCACAGGGAATCAAAACCCCTCTGTAGCAGAACACACTGGTTCTGCATAGTTGCCCATCCACTATTCTCTATGTTATTGACAGTCAGTGTACGTCAACACCTACTTATGTGATCAAAAATGAAGTGACTGTCAATATCAATACAATACTCCTGATTATTCATCATAACTCGAGCATCATGGCAAAGCTAACCACAGGTTTCACAGAGCAGTCTGTTACACTGACAATACAACAAGAGTAAAAAAAAAATCCATTTATGGTTACAGCATATGAAATGATTTGGAGGACCACACATGAAGTAACAATGCAGATGTTTCATTCAGTACTAAAATGGTGCAATTGTTGGATATGTCTCCACATATTTTCTACACCGTCTTGCACACCCCAATGTGCAACACAGTGCCGAACATAGAAAAAAACATCTGATTTGACATATGCCCCACATGTCCCAATGAACCACCGATTATGGTGCAATTTATAAAATATTTTTCAGGACCCCACATCGAGAAAGTGTGTAGCAGATTCAGTAAAAGTATTGTGTTGGGTTCCCTCTCAGCTTCACAATTTCTTGGCTAACGGCTTAGGCTGCATGATTGATTGAAGGCATACTGAAGGGATGGGGGGGCAACATGTTGACATCACTGTTTAAAATGTTGTAGTGTAAATACTAGCCAGATCAGATTATGGCAAACCGATGTGCTGAGCATGGGTGTAGCCAGGCATACTCCAAGTACTCCACGGTGTACAATTTTATTTAAGGGGGATAGCAAATAGACTCTGAACAGCTTCCTTTTTCCATCAAAACTAACAAAGAAAATGCTGAACCTTTCTGAAATTGTATTCATAGGAGTCGAAACTAGAAGGACTGGTTACTGTCATTGCATCCCAAAGATAATACAACTTTACAGGCTCTAGGCTGGTATGTGGCTGTCTTAGGGAGCAATGCATGGCATTTGCATTTACCCATGCTTGGGGGGAGTAGCACAGCAGCACACCCTAACGGGGGGGAAGGGAGGGGGTAGCAGTGAGTCCACTTGGTGTGCAGATCTGAAATCCCTGGCTACACCCCTGCTGAGTTGTTCACTAGCAGAGCCCTGCTTGTGGAAAGTCTGACCTGTTAAAAGCATACAGTACAGGCAGATCATTTTTACAGCACTGTCTGAGACAGGATAGCAAAAAATAAAAATCACATAACCTAATACTATTACTACATCTTGTGCCCATCCAACCATTTTTATGTGGTCACTGACAGACACAGTTCCTCTCATTCAGAAACACTATGGACTTCTGTACAGTGAGGCTTACAATAGTCAGCTAGTCCCTCACAGCTTGACAGATTTGTGCTCCCTCTTTAGCTCCTATAATAATAACAGAAAAAAGTTGATACCAGTGACTACAAAATAAAAGTGTTACTAGCATGTTTGGAATACAAATGTTCCACACAAAAACAGTACCACATATATAAATGGCTTACTTTGTATTTTATATATACTGCCACTTTAAAAGTCAGGGACTCATGATTGACAGCTTTCCTTCTACCACGTAACTGCCACCAGCACACGATAGCTACTCTTGTCTCCTCTGTAGAAAAAATGATATGAGACTAGGACATTAACAGGAAAAAAGTAAGACTGAGCTCAAAAAGTTACAGTGAAATAACACACCACACTAACAATCTAGTTACTCCACTGCTCACGGAGTTCAAAAACCAGTAGTATACACTAGCTCTTTAAAGTGACTTTCCTCTTCAATACTATCTTGACTGTTGGGGCCCGATTCTGAAAGGTGTCCTTGGAGTGATATAAGTTGCACCGCTCCAAGGGCTATGGCAATACAGGATGTGCCAGGAAACCTGCACAGTATTCCAGAAAAAAAGTAGAGTCCCTGTGCTAAACTCCCCAGGATTGCTGCAAGTGTGGTACAGCACCCAACTAGTAATGCAGCAGTGGCACATGCTGCACGGATCTGGCACCCCTCCCACTGGTGCAACACAGGATGGGCACCACTGGTGGTGGTGGTGAGGGGGGATACACATGTGCCTAGTGGGGGTGAGGGGGCAGGAGGGGACATAAGATGGGTTGGTGTGCCAGCAGGGAGGCCGGTGTTGGTTCAGCACCCAGCAGGGCATATGCCTAAGACCTACATATATATATATATATATATATATATATATATATATATATATATGGAGGCATATGCCCCCCTCAGGGTGCCAAAGCAATCCCTTACATCCTGGCTACCACATCAACCCTCCCTATGCACCTCTGTGCCCCTCCTACCAACGGACCCCACTGGTAGCCCAGCCGAAACAGTGTCCCACTCAGTCATAATAGGCTTAGACCACCTCCTGGGAGGTCTAAGTGGAGCCCCTTGCGACAGCCATGGCGGGGCTTTTGGAATCAGAGCCCCACTGTGGCACAAGCCCCTTGTGACCTGGTATACGGTGCAGTGGATTCTCTCACTGGCGCAGCCCATGTACCGGGATAGGGAATGCCGCAACAAACAGCTAATATTTTTCAAATCAAACTACTTCTTGCTGGGAGCTGCAATACTGAACATAAGATTTGTAAGAAAGTGAGTTGTGCTCACAACAGAGGGAGGTGAACCTTACAATTGTCTTTAGTTTGTAGCAGATATTCTGCAGGTGGAGGCTACTTCTAACTGAAAGGTGAAATAAGGAACTTAGAATTATCAGGAAAAGACAGTCTTGTTACAATTCTTAAGATTTTCAGTGCAGGACAAGTTTAAACCCTGGGCTAAACATTTGTCACAAATCCTGAAATAAGTGCAGGTACAGGTTGTGTATTTGACCCAGACAGTAAACTGTTTTTTGTGTTTATCTTTGTGTGCCTTAAAAGGAAATTCCAGACTTTCTCAGGAAGTGATTACATCATAGATACTTATCGGCCAATAGCTTTGGTAACAGACCTGAGAACAACAGTATTATAAGCAAGTGTTTTATAGCAAACTCATCAGAACAGCTAATATTTTTCAAATCAAACTACCTCTTGCTGGGAGCTGCAATACTGAACAAAGGATTTGTAAGAAAGCGAGTTGTGCTCACAACAGAGGGAGGTGAACCTTACAATTGTCTTTGGTTTGTAGCAGATATTCTGCAGGTGGAGGCTACTTCTAACTGAAAGGTGAAATAAGGAACTTAGAATTATCAGGAAAAGACAGTCTTGTTACAATTCTAAGATTTTCAGTGCAGGAAGAGTTTAAAGCACAGCTGACTTATTTTGGGGCTGACTGCTTTCAGAGCACAAACCACCAGGCTGTTTTGGGGCTGGGGAGGTTTACCTGTGTCTGACTTGGATGTCTGGATTTTTCTCTGCTTGATTAGCAAGGGATTTTCTCTGTCAAATTGTTGTGTATAGTATCTTGCTGACAGGAAGGCACTCATCGCAGCGGTGGGTCAGAGCTCTTAGCTGATTGTTTTGTGAGGGCACAGTTTAGGCCCAACCTCTTCCCACCCCTCACCCCACCCTCCCCTGGAAATAGTTCCTTTATACCTGGGGTTCTGACATCATTTCCTCAAGAGTGCAAGGTGCATATCAATGTCATATCCTCTCTAGCACACAGCACTGAAAATATAAGCATACACATTGTATAGTATATATATTTCTATATAACAAACCAATCACACACACAAAAAGTACATAATCATGTGGGGAGTAGTGCAATGTAATGGCTGTGGGCAGCAGTCTTCCGGGAGTCTTTCTGGAGACTGAGATGCTGCCCTATTTGCAGACAACTCTCTGCCCTGAGGGAGGAAGTTGCCCATCTTCAGGCCACACTGGACAGCAGTAAGGGAACCTTCCACCAGGCCAGACTGGATGGTAGGAAGGGAACCTCCCCATCCAGGGAGCACCAGAGCCACCACCACTACCTCAGAGGTTGCAAAGAAAGCACAGCAGTTGGACCACAGTGGGCTCAGGGAGGGTGAGGATGGTGGAACAGAGGCACACCCAGTCAGTTGTTTCACTCCACAATCCATACACCATTCTGGGGGAGCACAGCTCCCCTATGGATGCACCCACAGAGGAGATTAAGGAGGCCGAGGACACCCGTCACAAGGGAGGCCCACAGGAAGGAGGCAGAGGACACCACAAGGAAAGGAAGCAGCTCCTAGTGGGGGACTCAATTATTAGGGGGATAGAACTGGGGGGAGCATGGAAAACTGAAGTAAGGTGCCTGCCTGGTGCCATGGCTTGGAGGGACAGGAAGCACATCCTCAGGATCACGAGAACAGCTGCACGGGAATCTGAGCTGGACATCATTGCCCACCTAGGGACAAATGACTTGGCTCAACATGAGATTAGAGCAGTGCAGAAGGACTTTGTAGAACTGGGGAGGGGCCTAAGACAAGTAGCACAGACAGACAAGGGATGGGAGGATCTCGGCACCCAACTAAGGATCTAGGTTCGAGCAGACTCGATAGACCATAAGGCCTAATCTGCTGGCAAATAGTATGTTAGTATGTTAGTATCCTTCTCAGAGGTGTTGCCTGTCAATAGCATGAGTGAGGCAAGGGTACTTTGCACCATGCAGTTTAATGAATGGTTGAAAAAATGGTGTGGAGCACAGGGGTTTGGCTTCATTGGGGACTGGGGTTCCACCTGGAGGGACACCAGCCTATACTGGCAGGATGGTCTGCATCTGTCCAGGAAGGAACAAGTCTTTTGAGCAATCGGTTTAAATGCTTCATTGGCAAGCTTTTAAACTAGTCAAGGGAGGCACTGATAAGCAGCAGGAAAATCCCAGCCTCTCCTACAAAACAGGGTACTAAATGAGAAAAAGACCGAGGTAGAAAGGTCAGTGGGGGATGCTGCAACAGAAGGTAAAGCCATCAAAAAATGGAAAGCAATGAGTACCAATGCCCGTAGTCTGAGTAACAAGCTTCCTTAATTAGTGGCCTTGATGGCGGAGGAACATCTGGATATCGTGACAGTCATAGAAACATGGTTCGCACAAAACCATGACTGGGACGTAACATACCAGGATACACTATCTACAGGAGGGACAGAGAGGGTAAAAGAGAAGGAGAAGTAGCTCTTTACATAAGGGAAGGAATCAAAGCAACAGAACAAAAGGGAAAACAGGGAGGAGAAGAAGCACTGTGGGTAAATTTGGAGACCGGCAATGGCACCACAATCCGCACAGGGGTTGTATACAGATCCCCTTCTCAGGGGGAGGAAATGGACAAGGAAATGATAGAAAGTATACTTAGTATGGCAGAAAAAGGGGAGATATTGCTGATGGGCAATCTGAACATGCCAGATGTTAACTGGAGTGCAGTTGCAGCAGCCACTTCGAAGAGTGGGGTTATTCTAGATGCCCTACAGGGGCATGCCTTAGACAACTAGTATTGGAGCCCACTCAAGAGGGAGCAATCTTAGACCTGGTTCTCTCAAATGGAGATGAAGAGAGGATCACAGATGTAGAAGTGGGTAGCCATCTGGGAACTAGCGACCATAGAACAGTATGGTTCACAATAAACACAGCAATAGAGTCAGCCATACAAAGACAAAGGTACTGGACTTTAGGAGGCTGACTTGCCAAAATGGGTGAGTGCCTAAGGAATGCACTAGCAAATGGGCAGGAAGGAGGGGTGGAAGAACAATGGGGAATAATAAAAACTGCCATCACAGAGGTAACAAGCCTTTGTGTGAAGCAAATAAACAAAACTAAACGATGTAAGAAACCACTATGGTTCTCAAAGAAAGTGGCAGTGAAAGTTCAAGAGAAAAAGAAAGCTTTCAGGAAGTACAAGGAATCACAGAAGGAGCAGGACAGAGAACTGTATCAGTTAAATCAAAAGGAAACTGGGAAGGCAGTCAGAACAGCAAAGGCCCAAACTGAGGAAAAGTTAGCCAACTCAGTTAAGAAGGGGGATAAAACCTTTTATAGGTACATCAGGGAGTGAAGGAAGACCAAGGAGAGATAGTGAGGCTTAATAAAGGGGGAGGAGGGAGGGCAGTGGTGACTATGAAAAGGAAGAGATACTAAACAAATATTTTGCTCAGTATTTACAAAGGAAGAGAGGAGGTACCTAAAACAAACAGTGAAACACTCTCTGGATACAGAAGTTGATACCAGCCATTTACAGAAGAAAGGGTTCTGAAAGAACTCATAAAACTGAAAGGTGGACAAAGCAATGGGGCCTGATGGGATTCATCCCAGAATTCTAAAGAACTAAGGGTAGAATTAGTGACACCACTGACTACCCTGTTTAACAAATCATGGGAGGATGGGGTGGTACCCGAGGACTGGAGGAGGGCAGATGTGATTCCCTTCACAAAAGTGGGAGCAAGGCAGAAGCAGGAAACTACAGACCTGTTAGTTTAACCTCAGTGTAGGAAAATGATGGAATCACTTCTGAAGGAAAGAATTGTTGAGTATCTAGAGGCCAGAGGGCACAGAACCCAAGCAGCATGGATCCACAGCAGGAAGGTCATACCAGACAAATCTGATAGATTTCTTTGACTAGGTGACCAAAGTAGTAGATCAGGGAGGGGCTGTGGACATGGCCTACTAGACTTTAGCAAGGCATTTTACACAGTCCCACACAAAAGATTAATATACAAGTTAGCTAGCCTGGGTAAAAATTGGCTGGAGAATAGGACACTGAGGTAATAGTAAATGGAGTCCACTTGAAGAAAGAGGGGTTACTAGTGGGGTACCGCAGGGTTCAGTATTAGGACTGTCCTCTTCAATGTCTTTATAAGCTACATTGCAGAGGGACTGGAAGGAAACGTATGTTTCTTTGCAGATGACACAAAGATCTGCAACAGAGTTGATGAACAAGGTGGGGTGGAAAGGATGAAAAGGGACTTGGCAAGGTTAGAGGAATGGTCAAATGTATGGCAGCTTAGATTCAATGCTAAGAAGTGCAAGGTAATGCACCTGGGAAACAAAACCCAGGGAAGAGTACACAATGGGGGTGAGATACTAACAACAACAAAATGGAAAGGGACCTGGGGTAGTCATATCAGATGACCTAAAGGTGGGCAAGCAATGTGAGGGCAGCAAGAAGGGCTGGGGATACTGGGATGCATAGGGAGGCATCACCAGTAGAAAACAGGAAGTTATTATCCCTCTGTACAGACAGCTGGTCAGACCCAATCTGGAGTACTGCATGCAGTTCTGGAGACCCAGTCTTCGCAAAGACATAGACAGGATGGAAGCTGTTCAGAGGAGGGCAACTAAAATGGTGCAGGGTCTGCACCGGAAGACATATGAAGAGAGACTTAAGGAGCTTAATATGTATAGCCTCGAGGAAAGGAGGGAGAGGGGGGACATGATAGAAACTTTCAAGTACCTCAAGGGAATCAACAAAGTCCAAGAGGGTAGCATCTTTCAAAAAAAGAGGTGTGCAGGAACAAGGGGGCACAATTTGAAGATAGAGGGGGGGCAGCTCAGAGGTAATTTAAGGAAGTATTTTTTCACAGAGAGGGTTGTGGATGCATGGAACGGCCTCCCAGAGGAGGTCGTGGACTCAAAAACAGTGGTGGAATTCAAGCATGCATGGGACAGTCATAAGGCAATTCTAGGGGGTGAGGGGTGGAAGAAGTAGGCTGCTGGTTAACTAGGATCTGCAGCTTATCCAGTAGGCGGGAAAATGGGCAGACTGGGTGGGCCAAGCGGTCCTTATCTGCCATCAAATTCTATGTTTCTAACAAATGACGCAAGGTGCTACTTGCATCATTGCTGTTTGACACAAGCACCTTGTGTCCACACAGAACCCTTTCAGAATCAGGCCTCTGAATTCCAAGTTTCCTTAAAAAAATGTTAAAACCAAAAATAGTGAGAGAGACAAATTCAAAAGTATGTGAACATTCTAAGCTATTTGTCACTTGTTTGCTAGTTCAAGTTTTAGGTTCCATTTTTTCAACAATGTTCCATTACTCCAGATGTAATTAGTGATCCTTGCATGGGAACAACAAATAGCAATGCCCTCAGCATACTTATGTCCTACCTTCTCAACTCTGTGAACCTCTATAATATCATTTTCATCAATTTGTAATTCTAATTCTACCTTAGAAAGTTGCAAAACGAAGTTTTTTTAGGGACAAAGAATCCTCTTTTTTAAACCAAAAATCCCTAAGTAATAGCATGTAGTATTAGTGTTACCTACTGACTCAGTGGAGTTAAATTAAAATGAGTGCCCTTATCTATACCGGTAGGGGTGGATCTGGGGGTCTTTTGTCACTGCTGCTTCTCCTTTTCCTTGTTATTCAGTTGAGGCTGAACTTCTTCTAGTTCACTCACTTGTGAATACTGTGTGGCCTGATATTTAGAAAGCTCTATGTGTTTTTGTGGTTGCTGTATGTTTCCTTTATTGATCCTGCCCCTGCTCTTAGAGTTCTTCCCAAGAATCTGAGCTCAGTTTCTAGTGTTTTCTTACTTTTACTGCTTGTTCTTATTTTTTTAGAGGTGTTTGAAAGGTTGGGGGTTGTTATTGGTAAGAAGTCAGGACTATCATTAACCAGGGGAACTTCTATCCTTAATTCAGATTCTATTAAGGGGTGGATGAGGATTCCTTACGCGGATACATATTATTTAAGATTCTTAATACATAATCTAGTCAAGCCCCATTTATAGCAATGTTTTCTCTTAAAGTATCAGTTTCACTCTTCACTACTATTAGTTGCTACTATTAGTTGCTCCTTTAATATTCAATATATTAACTATTAAATATTTAATATTAAATATTCATAAATATAAAGCTGCCAGAAATGAGTGCATGCGGGCAGTTAGGAGAGCCAAAAGCAGATACTTCTAGGAAGCTCTCTCCAACTCCTGGGGTGATGGAAAAAAATTTTGGAGTAACCTGAAAGACCTTACAGGCAAGGACCCTAAGTCACCACCCACCATGCTCAACATAAATGGAACACCAACAACTGACCTGTACACCATCACCAACACCTTTAACAATGCGTTCTCCAACTTGGATAGTGTCCTCCCTTCTAATTTCTTTGATGACCCCTCTGGTAGTAACCCTTCTGCAACTACTCCTCTCCTACACCCTGCCCCACAATTCTACTTCAAGGAGATCCCAGTGCATGAAGCCAGAACCTATATTCGGAAGGCCATTCACAATGCAGGCTACAGCGGTGATGCCCTTGACCTGAAGTTGTTAGCACTTGTCCTTGAAGAAGTCCTTGAACCCTTGACAAAGGTCCTCAACCTTTCACTAAGGATGTCTCAGTTCTCATCTTGCTGGAAACAGGCAACCATCACACTGGTACACAAAAGTGGAGACAAATCGCTGCACTCCAGCTACAGACCTATCTCCATCCTCCCTCCATTGTCTAAGGCCCTGGAGTGCATCGCCTCAGACCAATTAGTCAAGTACCTGGAAAAATACGACATCCAGTGTCCTGAGCAACATGGTTTCCAAAAAGGGCACAGTACCACCACTGCACTATTAGAATTCAAGGGCTTCATCCATACCACACTTGATCTAGGAAACTGTGTAGGGGCAGTATTCATCGACCTTATGAAAGCCTTTGATACTGTGAACCACCCACTCCTACTCAAGCAATTATCAAACATTGGGCTCTCCAATGAAGCACTGCTCTGGTTTTCAAGCTACCTTGGGGAGAGGGTTCAGCAGGTTAGGATTGCCAGTGTCACCTCGGAAGAAAAGCCAGTCCTTTCAGGGGTCCCACAGGGGTCCATCCTGGGGCCACTACTCTTCAGCCTCTTCCTCAACGACCTTCTCACTGTCTGCCACCAGAAATTATTGCTCTATGCCGACGACGCAGTCATGTTCACCAACCACCAAAACGCAGAGCTCCTCGAGAAACAATTACAGCTTGAATTCATGCGCATCGAAGAATGGTTCAAGTCACACAAACTAGTCATTAACTACAGCAAAACAAAGGTTATGACCTTCTACAATGCCAGAAGCAAGTACAAATCCCATGACCTCACCATCCTTAACCAAACAGGGACCTTGCTTGAACACGTTCCTGATTTTAAATACCTAGGTGTCATATTGGACAGCTCACTGTCCTACCATCGGCACATAGATTCTCTCGCCAAAACCACCAACATCCGTATAGGCCTGCTCTACAGGCACAAACACTGCATGACTCCTGACACTCTCCGGTTGACTATCAACAGCTCTGTCACCTCCATCATCGATTATGGGCTAGCAATTTATGGCTCTGCCTCCGCCTCTACCTTCTGCAGAATTACAGTTGCACTCAACAAAGCATGCAGGCTGGTAACTGGGTCTGATCAACTTACACACACTTGTGACCTGTACACGCGGGCAGGATGGCTACCTCTCATCAGCTGGATACAGTATCAAACCTGCCTCTTAGCCAAAAAAGTCCTCCTCGGGGTCATGCCCTCAGGCATTGAAAAGCTACTCATTGACCACCATTGAGGATGAGTAAAAATACAGAGAACTAGAAGTTCACAACAACTAACCTTCCTTGTCCCCAGATGCCGGACTATCATGGGCCAGAGAACCTTTGCCCACAGAGCACCACAGTGGTACAATACTCTCAACAAAGAAAACTCTTACTGCTGCTGCTCTTGGCCCTTTTAAGAGACAACTCCGACTTCATCTCATTTCAACTAGTCGTTGTAACTGCCTCGCCTAATCAGGGGCCCACCATTCACTGCCCTCCACTTCAGTGTTGACAACTATCTCTTCCCGCCTTGCCCCCTTCTACCTGCCTACCCCCTTGCCCCCTCTCCATTTCCTCCCCCAGGGCATTTCCTGACTTTTATCCCTCCTCTCTATCCCCTTTAGAGCTCTTACCCTCACCCTCTACCCTCCGACAATGGCCTTCCTGCCTGCATATCCCCTTCCCTCTCACCTGCAGTGCTTATTTCCAAGATTGACCTTGGCTGGTATGTCATGCTACCTAACATTTGGCACATTTTGAATTACTGGAATTTCCTAAGCCTCAGTCTCTTACTTCATGTTATTGTGTAACCATGTATTATTATGTTGACCTTTGTATGTATGTATACCCATCATTCCTTCGACGTGGAACCTTTGTAAATGAGCAGTTCCTGCTCAAAGGTATTTTTAATCCTAGATTTCAATAAAATAAAATAAAAATTAAAAATATCAGGCTTGCTGCATGTTGGTTTTTCATGACGGTAATAACATCTTCACCAAGGAACGATGGATAAAAAATTAGAGTCTTATTAGTTCACTTCTTCTGATTTGTCTGTGTTGCATTATTGAGGTGACTTTCTCCTGTATCAGAGGTTACCTGTTCCCAGTCTATTGATGTATTTTTACTCATCCTCAAAGTTTCTCTTTTTTGCTGCTTATCAAGTTCTTTAAGACCCTGTATGGTACTTTGCAAGTCCAAAATAACTTCTTTAAGATCAGTGTTAACATTCAAGTTAGAGTAAGAAATCTCTTTAGTTTCAATTCTATTGATGCTATCAAAGTTTACCAAATAGCTAGGTACAGTAATTGTAGATGGTTCTTTTTCAAGTGAAACCCATCCAGTTAGATCTAAACTAATGGCCTGTGTACCTTGATCAATGTCCTGTTTATTGGGACCACCTTGCCTCACCTCATCACTAGACCCTTCTTGTCTCTCTTCCAAGGTGATGAATTTCCTTTCACTTTGATGTTAGAGTTGCAGAAATATTTGGTACACCACATCAACTACTGCTATGTGCAGATCATTTGGTTATTATATTAGGAGTGGATGTAGAGTAAATAGTGCACAAGTTAAGGTTATCATAATCAATCTCAGTCTTGATTTCCTTATTTTAGACACTAGGGTTTTTGATTTAATTAATAAATGAGATATTCTGAGTTGCGTTTTATCAATTTGACCTTTATCAGATGTTGTGCCTTTCTTATCTTTTTTCTTGCTCTTCATACCCCACTTCATGTTGTATTTTCCAGACCTCACTCCTACTTACTTCCTTTTATTTTTCTGTGCCATTTTCTTTTGCTTTCCTTATTTTGTCATATTACCTGCTTTGCCATTATGAGTTCCATTTTCCCCATTATCTCCACTTGGAGCATAGCCAATTTCAGTCTACTATAGGACCAAACAATGATGGCTCTGTATCTCTCCTATTTATGAAGAGCACTTGCCCCTTGGTAGTAACCATAATTACTTGTGACTAATGCTCTGAAATATCATGTGATTAGTTTTGCAAGCAGAGTAATCTTCTACTCAAAAAGAATAATCTTTTTAGTTTCTGTAAAGTCAAATTGACAGCCAACACTCTTCAAAAATATAATAGAAGTGACTTATACTTGTGCACGGACGATCTCAAATTCAGATATCCTTCATGAGTCCTTTATACAGAGTTACAAGAATAGATCTGTATCTTCACCAAAAATTCCAGGTTATCTGGTAGTTTTTATCTGGACTGCTGGATGAACAGGAACCATTGCTCTTTCTTATCTGTCATTATTATTTTGTTCTTGTGGAGGACAGTCCCATTCCTTACTAATACCACCACCTCATTAATACCAAGACATTGGCTACCACCAATGTCCCACACACAGTAGCCTTTCAAAAGAGAAAAAAAAAAGAAAAACAAAAACTAAGCCAATGAATTGACCAGTGCTAAACAGACATACACTCTTGTTTACCCTAAATCTTAATCCTTTGGTATATTTAATTCAGGATGAAGCCCCCATTGATGGAATATAAAAATGTAAAAGACAAAGTTAAGTAAAGTTTAGCACACTTTAATATCTTAATATGTTTAATATTCTAGAATATAAAAGTGCAAACTTTCCAAAACTTACATTCTATTTTCCAATTCAGAGATCCCTTCCAGAGTTAAAATATATATCCCACATTGGTATCAAAACATTTTTAGTATAAAATGCTAAGAACTTTCTTTTTATTCTGTCATCATCCAAAGAGCTACAACTATTGACCTATAATGGCAAATCTATCTGAAGTGTGCTGCACCTGCGTACTCACGTGAAAGATGGTGCGAAAAAGATAAAATTATGAAATAGATTTATTTAAACTATGTGTTTAATAGTTGTAGTTTGTTGTTTTTAGGGATAAAATAATTAAACTCCCATAAGCTTAACTCTATAAGTTGACTACTATGGCTGCTTGTGACCTCCTTAGCTACTTGTATAAAAAAGTAGTAAAACAAAGTAATTAAAATAAACTCAAAGTATTAATAATAATAACTAAAATACTCTCCTGGGGCGAGGAGCAGAAGAGATGATTCTTGAAGGGGGGGTGCCCCCCAGGTTCACTTCCACATGTGCTAATCTTCTCCAGTGGTTGACTCTCCACAGAGCTCCCTGCCAACTCCCAAGTGGGGCAGGCTCCTATGGCCACCTCAGGACACGGGCGTCTACAAGGAATAAGGCAGCAGCAGGAAGAAGAAAGTGCCAAACACAAGCCACACAAGCTGGACTGGAAAGATAGCTGGAATTCCACTATAGCTCAGAAAATGTAATTATATATAAATAACACATTCGAGGCAATGGTGGCATACCTTTTATAAGTGGAAAATTAGCTTTCTGGCTATCCTGCTCAACTTGCTCCTTCACAAGACAGCATACAGTGACTCTGCTCCTCCCCCACACAGAGCAGTCTCAGACAACCCCAGTTCATTGATGCTCCTGGCTGAAGACTGAAACACAGGAGATTGAAACACAGGATGCAGACTTCTTGCAACCCATTATTCCTGAAATTAAAAGGAAAAACCAGGGGTACTGGTGCAAGGGTAAAACGAAGAACCTGCAACAATTTGAGTAGACAAGATAGATCTTGTGATCTCCTTCTGCTGGCTACTTTTGTATGTTTGTATGTTCATATGTAAAAACCTTAGTATAAATAGACAAAGATTAGATACATAATACAAAGTCTGTTTACTAGGGACAAGCAACTGGGGCAAAGTAGAATGGCCCGAGGGGCAAGATAATTTACAATTGCATTGGCAAAGGACAGGCAAATATTGCAAAGCATAACTGCTTGTGAAGAATAATGGATACATGCTAAAATTACAATAACAAAGGCCAGGTGAATAGTGTAGGACAACAGCAAAGGAATAATACAGACATATGGTAAGCCACATAAATAAACATTAGGGGAAATGGGGGCATGCCAAGCAGAGGAGGGTGACAGACTCGCTGAAGTGTCATTTAACCAAGGGAGCAGGAGCATTTGAAAGCTGCTGTAAGGAGCACTTTGTAGTGGGATTTGAATTGACAGTGGGAGTTAAGGGATTGCAGAGAAACTGGAAAGCTGTTCCACAGGTTAGGAGCTGCAGAGGAAAAGTTGTTTTGGCCCATACTAGTGGAGACCTGGGGACATTCCAATAGTAAGTTAGAGTGGCAGAGGTCGCAAAGGCATGTTTTAGGATAGAGGGGAGAGAGAAGATGGGGGATCCAACTTTATCCGGGGTGGCATTAGCCATGGTACAGCCTAGCAGGAAGTCTGGGTGGGCCTGAGGGGGAAGTGATCCAAGTGTCTTGTAGAGGGAGCAGTGATGGGAAAGGGAGAGTGCTAGAAAAGAAAACATACAGATATTATTGAAGACAAAGTTTAACTGGCAAGTCTTGAGGAAGAGATGAGTGTGTAGATAGTTGAACCATAATCCAATTATGGAAGGAGGGTGCCATGGGCAATGGTGGGTCAGACTTCGGGGGTGATGTATTTGATTTTGCAGTATGCTGCTCCCAATTTTTGATGTATGTGTCAGGTGGTGACCTTAATGTGGCCGTTAAAGGTCATCTTCAGGTCAAGCATGATGCCAAAGTACTTGAGGGAGGTGACAGTCTATAGTGGTGTACCAACAGAGGATAGGACCTTCAGAAGACCGATTGTGTTTGCTAGTTTGGATAGCCTGGGTTTGGAGTCAAAGAGCAAAACTTTGGTATTCTTGGTATTGACAATTAGCCTGTTTCTCAGGAACCACTCATAGCTGGCACAGTAATTTTCAGAAAGTGTAGAGGAGAGGTTGGTCATGGACTGGTCACTGTGAAAAAGTATGAGGTCGTCTGCATAGAGTAACGATTTACATGACAGACCGTCTGCATAGAGTAACGATTTACATGACAGACTATTCTTGGGGAGATAGTTCACAGTGAGGGAAAATAAAAGTGTCTATCTATCTGCAAAGCAGTGTGCAAAAGTTGGAGATTAGTGTCCAAAAGGTGGATAAGCAGAAAAGGGGCAAAATTCAGCAGAAGGGCAGACAGCAAGGAGAACCAGGGATAAATGACAACCAAGGAAGGGGCTGGAGTAGAACAGTGAAGCAGTCTAGGGAGGTCAAATCATGGAAAGCCATGTGTGCAAATGCCAGGAGCCTTAGCAACAAGATGGAAGATCTGGAGGCTGTCATGGTACAGTCAGACCTGGACATTGTGGCCATCACTGAAACCTGGTGTAATGATAACCATGACTGGGAGATGGCCATACCTGGCTACAACATATTCAGAAGAGACAGAGCAGGCAGGAAGGAGGAGGAGTGACTGTATGTGAAAATGACATAAGGGCCACGGGATCCAGGAGGAACAAAATGGAGAGATACTGTGGTTAGGCTGGAAAGGAAAATGGGGCCAGCCATCCGCACAGGTGTGGTCTATAGACCACCAGCCCAGGAGGAAGAAACAGATAGGAGTTGATGCTAGCCATCCAAAGGATGGCTGACAAGGGGTGAGGTAGTACTGGTTGGAGACTTCAATATACCAGATGTGGACTGGAGCATCCCAGCAGCAGCATCAACTAGAGCAGATTTATCCTGGACTCCTTCAGGTGCCTTCCTCAAGCAACTGGTCATGGTAACCAACTCGGCAGAAGGCAATACTGGACCTTGTGCTCACAAACAGGGACAGTGTGATGGGGGTAACAGTGGGGAGCACCTGGGTAACAGTGACCACCAGTCATTGTGGTTTGAAATCACAGAAAGAGCAGAACCAAACCACACAAAAACACGATCCTGGATTTTAGGGGTCAGACTTTGGGAAAATGGGGAGATGCTTGAAAGAGGCATTAAGGGAATGGGACAGGAATCAGGGATTGAGGAACAGTGGGCAGTATTTAAAATGGGGATTATAAGAACAACAGAATTATGCATTAAGCAGGTTAGCAAGAGAAAGGAAGGAGACCATTATGGTTTTTCAAGAGGTAGCAAAGAAAGTGAAAGCCAAAGACTGCATTCAGGCAATACAAAAGACACAGGCAGAAGGGGATAGGGAGAAGTACCAGGAGAAACAAAGGAGGCAGGGAAGCTGCAGTAAGGAAGCCAGAGCTCAGACAGAAGAACACATTGCAAAATCAGTGGTTAAAGGGGACAAAACCTTTTACAGGTACATAAGTGAAAAAAGAAGGACAAAGGGAGGGATAGTTAGACTGAAGGGGGAGGATGGGAGCAGCGTGGAGGATGACAACAGTAAAGCTGACATATTGAACAGGTATTTCTGCTCAGTCTTTACTAAGGAAGAGGGGGGTAATGGGTCTGAAGGGAGTACAAGGGGTGAGAATGGTGCAGAAATGGACACAAGTCCCTTTACACGAGAAAGGGTCCTGAAGGAACTGGAAGTAATAAGAGTTGACAAAGCAATGGGGCCAGATGGGGTGCACCCCAGGGTCCTTAAAGAACTAAGAGAGGTGGTGGCTGAACCTCTGGCTATCCTGTTCAGCCAGTCACTGGAAACAGGGGAGGTACCCAAAGACTGGAGGACAGCAGATGTAGTCCCCTTATACAAAAGTGGGAACAAAGAGGAAGCAGGGAACTACAGACCAGTCAGCCTCACCTTGGTAGTGGAAAGATCATGGAAGCACTACTGAAGGAGAGATTGGTGGAACATCTGGTTGTCAATGGACTACAGGACCCAAGGCAGCATGGTTTCACCAGGGGGAGGTCATGTCAGACCAACCTCATTGAATTTTTTGACTTGGTGACTAGGGAGGTGGATCAGGGGAGGGCAGTGGACATGGCCTATCTGGACTTCAGCAAGGCCTTTGACACTGTGCCACATAGAAGACTATTACACAAACTGGGGAATATGGGTGTGGGCAGGACAGTAGTGTGGTGGGTAGGTAACTGGCTGGGTGGCAGGACACAGAGGGTGGTGGTAAATGGCTGTCACTCCACAGAGGGAAGAGTGACCAGTGGGGTACCACAGGGATCAGTCTCGGACCGGTCCTATTCAACATCTTCATCAGTGACATTGCACAGGATATAGAAGGCAGAATTTCACTGTTCGCTGATGACACAAAGCTCTGTAACAGAGTAGACACACAGAGGGTGTAGACAGAATGAGAAGGGACCTGCAGAAACTTGAAGAATGGTCAAGGGTTTGGCAGTTGAAATTCAATGCAAAGAAGTGCAAGATAATGCATATGGGGCACAAAACCCTGGCACAATATATCAGTTGGGGGTGAGGATATAGCATGCACCAAGCAGGAAAGGGATCTTGGGGTTGTCATCTCTGATGACCTCAAGGTAGGGAAACAGTGTGACAAGGCATCAGGTAAAGCAAATAGGATGCTGGGATGTATAGGCAGGGCATCACCAGCAGGAAAAGGAGGTCATAATTCCACTATACAAGACACTAGTGAGGCCCCACCTGGAGTACAGTGTACAGTTCTGGAGACCATACCTACGTAAGGACGAGACAGGGTAGAGAAGGTTCAGAGGAGGGCAACAAAGATGGTGCATGGGTTGCATCACAAATCCTATGAAGACAGGTTGAAGGAACTGAACATGTACTCCCTGGAGGAGAGGAGGAGAGAGGGGATATGATAGAGACATACAAGTATCTTACAGGAGGAACAGGGTGCAGGAAAACACGTTTTAAGCTAAAAGATGTTTCAGGACTAGAGGGCATGGGATGAAGTTGGAGGAGGACGATTCAGAGGAAACATGAGAAAGAATTTCTTCACAGAACGGGTGGTGGACAAGTGGAACACCCTGCCAGAGGAAGTGGTGGGGCTGAAACAATCACGGGATTTAAGAATGCATGGGATAGACATAAAGGAATTCTAGAGGTCAGGGGTAAGGGGAAATAGACTTCTAGGAAAACAAACTGAACTTTCAAGCTCAAATGGGCAGACTAGGTGGGCCATAGGCCCTTATCTGCCGACACTGTCTATCTATCTATCTATCTATCTATCTATCTATCTATCTATCTATCTATCTATCTATCAACCATAAATGGGATGCACACTGATCGGGCTCGGAATATGCCATTTATCATCATGAATGGGGGAACAGGACCATAACTCACAAGTGGCACAGCCATGAGTGAGTTAAGAAAGTCCTACCCCCTCACAAGTGATGGCATATGTCATATTCTGAATGAGGCCATTTGTTGAATTTATGCAATGTATTTTAAATTATAGAGTTTGCAGATTAGTTGTTTAATAAGGAATAAACTGTTTCTGTTTAATTTCACTGTTATATTTTGAGTGCAGCAGAGGTCACTGTGACATCATCAGGCATTGTTCAAGCTATTCTCCCATTGGTTAAGAGTTTGTTTGTGACCAACTTTAAGGGAAGGTGATAATAAATGGTGATGACCCACCTAGAATATTGATAAATGATATCTCATCATTTTAGATCTTCAGGCCGTAGAAGTAAATCATTTATCTGTAAGGTTTCATTCTCACCTAAATTGTATAAATATATTATAGGGGCACAGTAGTGCCACCATAGTTAGGGTTGAGTAGGATGTTTAATGTTAGACCCCAATTTTTTGCACCTTAATAGCTTTGGTGTAATTTGACAAAATAGCCCAAAGTTTGGCATGCATGATCAGGCTGCCAGAATCTCAAGACATGAAAAGTTTTGTAATGGCACCTTGTTTGGTTTTCGAGATACAGAATGCCACACAACAGGAAAAAATGCATTTGGTTTCCCTATACTGTACTTAACATTGTTTTTTTTCTCTCACCTACAACCTAGACGGTGTACAATTTTTTCATGAAATTCTCAAGGCTGAAGGGGCCCATTTTAAGGGTGTGCATGTGGAAGGTTTGTGAAAAAATATATGGTTCCAGAGTTATAATGATTTTAGAATTAGTATCCTGACATGAACAGTCAAAAAACAAAAAGATCACAATTGCTTATTTTCATGATTTACCTTACAAATGGTAAAAATAAGATTGTAATTGCTTATTTTTAGGGTTCACCTCTCATGCTGACCAAAAAACACGATCATGTTGGCCACCATTTTTTTTCCTCATTTTAAACTCACAAACATTGAAAATGCATAGTTTATCTACTTCATTTATTTATTCAAGTCTCGGATTGCAACCTTCCAGCTGGAAGCTCATTTGCAAAGGTTCCACATCACGAGGGATAAATACATACAGTTAACAGATGGTGAAGTTGATGGTACAAAAGGTAGAACAAATGCAGAAATATTAAAATCATCCAGTCTAGTAGAGAGATATTTGAGCTGACAAGTCAAGGTACAGACATGGGAGGCTACAGATATCGATTAGAGAGATGCTGTTGTGAGAAGGCAAGGTAAAATGTAAAGTGCCTGGTAAAGAGATGAGAGAAGAAAGGGAGCAATAAGATTCAGGGCAGAAGGCCAACGGGACCAAATGCCCTTTGCCAGTGTAAGAGTAGAGGTCCAGGCAGGGAATCAGCAGACTCAAGGTTCCCATTGTCAGCAAAGAGGGTGCAGAGAAAGGAGGGGGGTTACGAGGCGGGGGTAGGGAGATAGCAGAATCTAGCTTAAGGTGGGGGTCAATGGGGGTGGTAAGAGGAAAAATAGAAGCCTATAGGTAAGGTGAGAGTGATGGGAGTGGTGGGTGGAGGGGGTAGGGAGATTTACAGAGACAGTAGGGATGGGGTGGTATCTATGTAGGGGAGTGGGAGAGTTTCGGCAGAGTAAGGAGTAGAGGGGGAGAATATTGTTGACGGAGGGGTGGGGACCAAGAAGGTGATAATAATCTATTTTTTTTAAACTGACCCTAACTAAAAGGTACCTGTTCAGCTAGATACTGCTGTTTGTATTGCTAAAAACACCCCAGAAATACCTTTTCTGGGCACCCCAAAAGCCAGGGTGCCCAGCTTAGTGAGAGGAGCCATTCACCCACATTCTCTGTATGAGAACAGTGGTACTTTCTTGAGTTCTGCAGCTGCAGCTGGAATTCGTGCTGTGGGCTGCAGTGAGAGTAGTGAGATGCCGATCCCCTGTTTTGCCTGCCTGACTCTGTCTCTCTCTTTGTCTGCCTCTCTCTCTATCTATCTATTAAGTAGATTGGGGTGTGCTTCTTTGTCCCCCTTCCCCTTCAGATCATCCACCCACCCTTTCCAATGTTTTTTTTTATTTGTTCATTTATATACATTTAATAAGTGGAGCAGGGTGCCCACCCCCAGGTACCGCTTTTCTTGATCCCTCTCCATGTTGCCCACCCCATTTTCTAGGTGGCAACATCAGGGTGCCCACCTCCCCGGTGCTGCTGAACAGTCACCCAACACTGGGGTGCTCAATCCCCAGTGTCAGAATGTCAGTGTCCCTGAAAAGAAGAAAACCATCCCTCATTGTATGTTTTTTTACTCTGCAAAAAGAAAACTGTCCCTCACCGATCAGACTGCCCCACCCCATCCTCCACTCAGCACCCACCACCCCACCTCACCTACATATCCTCACTCACCTGAACATGTCCCATGGCAAAGAGTCACTCTCGGATCGAGGACAAACCTTGCTGCTGGAACCGCAGACTGTAATATGAGAAAGTAAGATAATTGTGATTCAATGTATTTCAATGGTGTTTTGAACTTTGATGCATAACCTTTTTCATTTTTGCATATTTTGACCCCAGATTTTCAACATAGCCTTTTTGGGACCCCACCTCATGACCACTAACAGTGGAGGTATGCAAATCAAGCCCAAAAGGCAATTTCATGATCTCTTTGTGAAATCACCTTTTGGGTGGGATTTGAAAAGTTTAACTGCCCTTGTTCATGAAATGGGGTCATAAAAAGGCTATGTTGAAAATGTGGGGTCAGAATATACAAAGATGACAAAGTAATGCGCATACATTGAAATGCTGCTATGATCACCTGTCACTTGAATAATTTTAAATATTTTGACCCCAAATTTTCAATATAGTAATTTGTACACCCCCCATGAATGTGGCTACTGTTATTTTTCAAATCCAGGCCAAAATGTGTTTTTGCACCTGTGGTGTGGAATGATGTTTCGGTGGCACAGAATGACATTTCAGTGGGGATTTGATCATTTTCGCCTATCAGGTTTGTGACATGGGGTAATAAGAAGACTGTGCTGAAAATGTGGTGTACAAATATAGTAAAATGCCCACTCTATGACTGAATGTTGCAGTATTTCAACATGCACGCATAGCTTCAGTAATTTTCAATATTTAGACTCCAAACTTTTAACATATGCATTTTTTCACACCACTTGATAAACGAGACGTGTTATTTTTTTAAATCCTGGATGAGATGTGTTTTGACATTTCAGGCAATATACTACAAATGGTACATGCCATGTTTATAAGGTGAAGCATAAAGCAAGTCTATTAAAAATGAAAATGTGGGATCAAAATTTAAAAAATATATATAATTGTTAACAAACTTTGCGTGTAGTGCCAGTCTTGACCCCAGTGGATATGCTTTGTGATCCTGTGCTGCTGAGCTAAGTTTGGGAGTGAGCTCAGTGACCCAGCTGGATGGGGTGAGGCGGGGGGGTGGTGCAGTTATGCCTCACTTCCACAGCCAAGAAATGAAAGATGCAAGCTTGTTCACCCTGGCCTAGGTACCATATAGTGAAGACAACTGTCCTCTTGGCATAGGACCCTGCACCTCTCCACATGGTGGGAGAGGGCCCTTTGCATTGACTGACAGATGCACTTTTTGCCCTGTGCATCTGTATCTGTAGCCACATGGAAGCAGAGGGACCACAGGGCCTTGCGCTTCTGTAGGCCACCAGGCTGCCCCTGAATTCTTCACATTTGTTCCTTCACTGAAGTGCAGGACCCACAAGGGCCCTGCAGTTCTATAGGTGGGCAGAGTCTTTCCTTGGTGCAGGGCATCTGCTCACGCAGGTCCCAAAGTGATCTGCATGAATGAGGATATAATTTCACTATCTCAAAAACAAAAGAAATTCTTAGCAAAAAAACTTTGTTAATGAGCCAGTTAGGGTAACTTAACAGCACAAAAGTGGGTAAATGTAGCATTACCGTTTCCAACCCAAACTCCCTACCTCCCAAGAAGCAAAAGGAAAAAACACACTGGGGTTTTAGGTCTCTGGAGTCTTGCCAAATCAGTGGTGGGGTCTTCCTTGGGGTTGTCAACCCTAATGCCCACCTCTTTCCCTGAGCAAATAATGTCACACATGATCTCCTTTCTTCATGCAAGGCCTTGAGGGCCCTGCATGAAGAAAGCTACAACAAATCGTGTTGGCAATATGTGGCAAAACATACTTCTCTTCTTTTGCTGAGTGTATCACTATGAGGCACTGGCTTGGGTCTCTAACTTGTGCTTCAGACTGGAGGCTATGGTCTGGGGGGAGGGGTGAGCATTAGGGTTGAGAATCCCAAGGCACAACCTGTCCACACAACAGTAGAGCTACCACTCGTGATGCCAGTGACCCAAGTTTGGTAGTGAGCTCAGGGCATCATAGGTCTGACTGGGAGGAGGAAGAGGAGGAGGATCGAGGGTCTGGAGGGCTGCTCTCTTCCTTCAGGGGAGAGGGTTTGCATGGTCCAGTATCTGTCTGGCTTCTAGCTGAAGCTAGGGGAAAGGCACCCGGGTCTGCCTAGGGAGACTGGAGGAGTATGGCAGGCACTGATGTGTAGTGCATGGGAGCTCATGGCACATGCCATGGTGCCATTGCATGCCACTCCACTCAAGGAACAAAACAGCAATTGCACCAGGTAGGATGACACTAGTCTCTTGCAGGCCCTGAACCCTGCTATCAGGCACAGTCTATGCAAAATGGATCTAGGTTCTGGTGGGAATTGGGGAATGCCATCAACCTCATGGGGGGGACAAGCTCTGGGGGAAGAGACAGATGAAGGTAAGTCCTGAGGATGCCAGTGTGACAGGCTGGGGGAACCAGTAGAAGGAGGCCAGTTGGTGCTGGGGAGGAAGAAAAAAAAGATAATCCCAAGGAATATCCCACCCTGATTTGCCAAGACTCTAGAGACTCAACACCCTAATGTTTTTCCTTTTGCTGCTTGGGGGGTGGAGGTGGAGAATTAGGATGGAAACCCTAAGCCACATTTCTGTGCTTTTGTGGTGTTAAGTTACCCCAACTGATTCATTAACAAAGCTTTTTAAAGAATATATATATATATATATATATATATATATATATATATATATATATATATATATACATACTTATATTATGGTAGCAAGGTAGTGCTACCATAGTTAAGGTTGAGTAGCACTTTTAAGGTTAAAGGGTCAAATTTTGTACCTTAATAACTTTGCCACTGTTCAACAGATTTGCCTGAAATTTGGCATGCACGATTGGGCATGTTAGATCTTGGGAGCTGCCAAGTTTCGTACCAGTCAGATATACAGCTGTGGAGTTATTAAGCGACAACAAAATGTGCAATTACGCTTTTCTGCGAATTCTTTGCTCTCACCTACAGGTCACACGGTTTGTGCAACTGGCCCAAAAACTTCAGGAAACATGTGGCTGAGGTCTCTGATGTGCATTTTGAAGATTTTGTGAAAAAATATTAAACTGTTCAAAAGTTATTCAAAAGAAAGTTCCCATTATAAGTCAATGGGAAAAGTTAACAAAAAGTTTGACAGTGTCGCAAATGCACTTTTTAGTGTCACAAACGGCCCTAGTAGTCTTGCAAATCCACCATTTTGTTTTCAGTTGGTGATCAAAAAAATGCTTGGCATTTAAAATTGTGACCCTCTAGGGACACTATTCTTTCTGTGTTCACCTAGTCGGACCCTGAGGATGCTAGCCATGTCTTTATTTTGGGGTAAAACACCCCAGAAATATGTTTTTAAAATTTCTGAAAACAGTAGAGTCGCAAAATAACGTCACAAGCACAACACTTTTGCAAATTTTTGCGAAAAGTGTCGCAAATTGCGACACTACTTTTCAGGCTATGGGCAAAATGACAGGAATTCTTTGCCACCCTGCTGCAAACAAACGGTTTGGTCTTTGGGGCTGAAATTTGGAGGGAAGGCGGCCAACATCTCACAGATGTGTCTTTTCGTGCTTTGGTGAAAAAATATTGCATGGTTGCAAAGTTACGGTACTCAGAAGTTGAATTTTTTCCTATAGACTAACATAGTGGCGTACGCCGCGCGTTTCGGGGCTCGTATTTCTAAAATGATGTGAGATACAGATTTTTTGTTGTGAGTTCCATAGTTGTTTGGGCTATATAAAAGCAAAAACCTAGCCAGGAAAATCAAGATTTTTGTGAAATTTTAATTTTTGTTCCACGTCATGCGGTTGCTGAGATATTAGCAATTAAGTCCTTCCAATACTCGTTTTAATCGTCGATCCCCATTACAAGGCATACATTCTTTGTACACACTGTGTTTCTGTATGTACCTGTTTGGCAAAATTAGGGTATGCGCTTCTGTTACTGTTACAGTTACTGTTTCCAATTGCGTTTATGTCCCCTTTTGCATTACCGTTCCCATGTATGCCACCATGTGCGTTACCCTTTGCGTTGTCATTCACCATTGCATTTTCATTACTGTTACCATTTGCATTTCCACTACTGTTTCTGTTTACGTTTCTGTTTGCATCACCATGCGCATTGCCATTTGCGTTTCTGGCAGCCCTTTCTTTTGCGTTTCTGTTTCTCTTTCATTTTGCATCTTCCTTGCTGTTACTGTTACCATTTGCATTTGCAATTGCGTTATTGTGCCCGTGCGCAGAATAGTTTGTGTTTCCATATGCATTTGCATATCCTTTTTGCACTTCTGTATCCTTTGCTGTTATTGTTGTTGTTACCATTACCATTTACATTTACAGTTGCGGTACTGTGCATGCGCACGTTTTGGTTTGCGTTTCCGTACGCGCTTCTGTTCCTGTTTCTATTTCTCTTTCCTTTGGCATTATTCTTCATGTTAACTTTACCATTTGCATTTACAATTGCAGTACCATGCCTGTGCACATTATAGTTTGCGCTTACATGTGCGCTTGCATTCGCGTTTCTGTTTCTGTTCTCTTTCACGTTCTTTTTGCTGTGACACTTAACATTTCCATTTAAAATACTGCTGCCATCACTGTTCATATTACCAGTTGCACTTTCATACATGCTTCAATGTCCGTTTGTGTCACTGTTCGCCTCGGCGTCTCTTTGCACTTGCGTTCCTATTAACGTTTTCTTTACCATTGACATTAGTGTTACCATGTGCGCCACTGTTCGTGCTTCTGTTTGCATTGCTGTTCCTGTTACTATGTCACATGACATCACATAGGCGGGAACAAAGGGCCCAAAGGGCCCAGCTCCCCACTGCCGCATTACATTCACTATTTCTCATCATAATTCTCAAAAGTGAGATTTCTGAGAGGCAAAAATCTGATTTATTGTGACAGTAGGGTTGTTCCATTAGTGATAGTGAGTAATTAGTGTTGTTGAAAGCCCTCCCTCAGCTTCCATTTCCTCAGTCCAGCATCATGTGCATTGGGGTCATTGGTCCTAACTCTCACCCCATTCTCCTACACCTCTGCTTCTTCACACATGTGATGGGGTGAGAGTTAGGGCTGATGACCCCAATGTGCACCCCGATGCTGGTTGGGGGCTGAGCTGGGAGGTACAAGGGGGGGCTTTCAACCCTAACACTGAATTTCCTCGCTTTTGTCGCTGTGGAACAACCCTAACTAATGCATTAAACAGAGTTTTTTGCCTCTAATATATATATATACTCACACATACACACACACACACACACACCTACCTGTGAGTAATGAGGACACATGTTTTTATAATATTTTCTTGGAGGATATTCCTACTGCTACAATAAATGCATTGTCAGAATTAGTGAACGGGTTGCATAATAGCTTGTTTGTCACAAGAATACAAGAGTGCTACCCTTATTAGTGGCTACTTTTCAAAGTAGTTATTGAATCAGACAGAGAAGACCTCTCTCACAAGCAATGTGACTAGAGAGGTGGACATATAGCAAATCTCTTTCATAATGAAGCCATAAGAGTTAATAAATGTTGTTACTGTTAATCAGTTTTGCTACAGATCACACCAGCTGCAGCTCCAATGATATGTACCCAGCATAAGGAATGTGCAGTTGATTGTGTTTAGACAACCTGCTTCACTTCCACCTGAAATCTGTACAATCTTTCTACAGCTCTGTCTTTTTATCAAGTGTGGATAACCCTTCTGTATTGCTTTTTTTTTTATTTTTATTCAAGGAAATAACCTCTAAAATGTTGTTGATTCATATGAGTTAGTATTTAGCTTATCAATTAGGCAAGAATACATGCCAGTATGTGTGTCATACTGGGATAATGTTACATGTTAGGTGCATTGTGAGGTACAAGACCACAGGAAGAGTGCATTCAACCACCTGAGAAATTGTGCTATTGAGCCACACATGCCCTAAAATGCCTTGTTGTAAATATAAAATTGGTCAATTGAAGTGTTTACAGTCATATGTATGTTGTTTCACGTGCACTAATTTCACCAGCGAGGTTGTGCTGGGATAACATCATGGGTGAAACTGATTCTCCACCGATCAACTTTCAGCATTTTTTCTATCCATTTTTAATATCTCTCTTTTCTTGGCTAGTACAGACCAAAAACAAAAAAGGGAGTGCACCTGGGAGAAAAAAGCAAATACAGTCTGAAATGAACTGAAAAACAGGTTTATTGTCAGAAAACCACTCATCAAAACACAGATGCCTTGGAATCATGAGCAGAGTGAAGAATGGTGGTGAAAATGGGGATCTGCCCAGGCATGTCATTAAAGTGATGCTGTAAATATGATGTCACTAAAAGAATACCAGGCCACCAATGGAGGAATCCTGACTGCCTCATATTCCTTGTACAGATGCACTTATGTTGCAGCCTTTGCCTCTTACCTTGCACCACACTCTCATGCTCCTCACTAACCCCTGCTATCACACAGAGTCCACTCCTAACGGAAAACAGTAGCACCAAATCATTAATTGAGAGTGAAATCAGATCCAAACAAAAAATCAATTAAAATAAATTTTAACTTGAAAACTACAAACTGCACACTCAGCACCAAGCACAGACAACACTCCGAGCATGAAAATAACACCAGTCACAGCTTGGGTCATACCGAAAGTACACATAACAGGAGGGAGGGACCCAGTTAACAACATCTTTTATATTCACAATACACAAAATATTACCAACCTCATTTATTAACTGACAATTCCTACTGATTCATAATATGTCAGGAACAAGGCATGATTGGGGGGGGGGGATTATGCCATGTTACTATACCAAGTGGTTGGTTGGAGTCCCTTGCCCAAAGGGCGAGGGACATCAACCAACACAAGGTACATTAACACAGCATAATTCTCCCCCACCATGAAATTGTCTTGTTCCACTTATAAAGTGTTTAGTGATGTTATTTTTTTAGCAGTGCAGTAGCATTGTAATTTGGTGCTGTATCTTTAAATGGCTGCCTTTAGGGCATTAGCATAATTAGATACTGTATGTGGCAGGGGTTAGGTTGCAGCTGGTATGCTGCACTAGTTGGGTGCAGTTGTACTGCAAGGTAAAGGGTTATTTTGTTGCTTTAAAGGAGAAGTACTAGCAAACTTAATGTAGCAATCGCTGCAAAGTTTGGGGCATCAGTACCCCCATACCCCCTGTACTCACACTATAAATAGCAGCTTTTTGTACCTGAATACTCGTAAATTTTCCAACTAGGAAGGGTCCAGCTGGCATTTTCAAACAGATGGGTGTGGAGCGTTTGAGATCGGGCTGCAAACAATGTGATATGCTGATGCTCCACTGCACCTTCCTGTATTGTGCCCTTATGTATGGAAATTGAATAATCTCCCTATTTCCCATGCCCAGTGCTACTTTTACACAATTTGTATAAATGCCATGGTGTAACACAGTCTCAGACGCTCCATGCCTGCCTGTTTGAAGATACTAGCTGCACCCCTCCAAGTTGGAAAATTTACGAGTGCTCGGGTACGAAAATGCTGCTCTTAATAATGTATAGGGAGCATCCAGGTACTGATGCCTCAAACTTTGCAGCGATCGCTGCATTAACTTTGCAAGTACTTCTCCTTTAAATAGGTGTTCCCTGACTTTTAACTTCATGTACTTCCCATGTGATCAGTGAGGCTAAGCTAGAAGTTTGTTCTATGCTTTCTGTTCTTTCCATATGATCTGAGTCAAACCTGGTAGTCTAGGAAATCGATTATGTCATGTGATCTGAGTCAGGTGCACTGCTGGGCAGATGAGATTCAAAGAGTTTCAGCAGTACTTTGTTTTTAGCTATGTAGATATTTTATTACCTTTTTAGAACAATGTTTGTAGAAGTTTTGCTGACGGCTTATTGATGTATGTGTGCACTTTCTGTTACTGTGTAGAATCAAAGTTTTGAAATTTATTTAATAGGTTTTTCTTGTGTGAGGAGCACTAGGGCTTTTGGGGTTTGGATTTGTGAATAGGAAGTACTATATGTTTTTTTCAAAGCTGTAGGATGGATTTCCTTTACTGTTTGTGATTCTTGAGTAATGTTGCTGGGGGGGCAGCTTTTTTTTTAATTTGCAAGATTTGTTTTTGATATTGCCATGTTGTTTGAGTTGTATTGTGACTTTTTTGTCCCTGAGGATATATAAATTAGCAGACTGACCATTTTGACTCCAACTGCTTGTGTTCTCAAATAATGCACCCACTATCATGTTTTTTGAACTGGAGTTTATGCTAGGTTAATGCAGTACAATCTGAAAGGTCCTGACCAATGAGGAGTCAGAACTGACCAGACACCATTTTTATTAATGTTTATATGCATACTTCATGGTGTTCTTACAGAATAAGGTTATCTTGTGTTGTTTAGGCTAACTGAACCACTCTTTCACAGTTTGCGTTCCTCTTAACCAAATAGCACAAGAAGATGTTCATTTTCTGTAAGAAAAACCCACAAGTACGCATATAAACATGTAGCACCAGACTCCCTGTAGAGTCTTATAGGTACTGTAGAGGCAATGCTCTCTGTTTCTTTGGGGGAGATAGATGGCTGCCTTCCATGTGTACACCCCCTCTAGGCAGGATCAGGGCAGCATTAATATATACAATGCAACTAATTATACATCCTCTGCCTTTCCTGACTGATAGACTGGGTGTAGTAAGGTGGTCCTAATAAATGAGAGGCAGGGAATGGCTATCAGAAATGAAGGGGAAATACTACCTAGCCATGCAGTATGACTCCATACCCAGTTGCAGACTCAGATGCTTCAGTATGATTAATCTGGATGACAAGCCCCCCAATAAAGGGCCTGTCAGGAGTGGGGAAAATCGAAGAGTTTGAATAAGTAGTATAAAACCAGATGTTGAAAAGAGATATAAAGTGCAAGCAAAATGTGAGTTATGTTTTCCATTTTCTATTATGTCATATCCAAAATTATACTAAAAAAGATCCTATAAAACAAAATTTCTGTCCAGCCGAACCTCAGAAAAATATAAAAGTAAAATGTATTCAGAAGGGAGAGGCCATAGTCCAATCAAAAGCTGATGTAACAGAAACATTCAGATTGGAAAAGAATGGCCCACTCACCAATTCAACTTAAATATTAACTCTTTTTATTTTCAAATTGCATCCAGGCTATATACGTCCTACGTTTCAGGATTATACCCCTTCCTCAGGGAGTCCGGTTTTAAATTTATAGATATATTTTTTCTCCTATCCTTCTGTATTACAGCATCAGTATTGCTTTGTTGCTACCCTTAAGATGACACAGGACCATTTTTACCATATTCTCTTTAAATTTCTTATCTGTTTCATTCTTGTCTCCATGTGCATCCTGCATATATATATATATATATATATATATATATATATATATATATATATATACTGTATATATATATTTAAAACTGGACTCCCTGAGGAAGGGATATAATCCCAAAATGTAGGACATATGTAGTCTGGATACAATTTGAAAATAAAAATAATTAATATTTGAAATTGAATTGGTGAGTGGGCCGTTCTTTTCCAATTTGGGTGTTACTGAAAAAGATCCCTCATAGCCAATCAGAACACACAGCTGCTGTCCTTCTATTCTTCAACAACCAGACGGTAAACTCAGTATTGGAACTGTATGGTAATCTACACGTTCTGATTGGCTATGACTAGCACTACAGCACATCTGTGAGAAACTGCCAAACAGTTTAAGGTTTTCTCACATTTGGGCTGTAGCGCTAGTGAGACAGCAATTTTGGTGCTCTATTTTAAAAAAATGTTCTGGGTTTTGTTTATAGTATAATAGCTCTATTGGTATATTGGCTGGAGTTTTACTCAGTAATAACTAGACTGGGGTGCAAATAAACACTTCAGCCTGCAGACTCATTGCTTATTTACTGGTCCAGTTATGTAACCATTAAGACACGATAGGGTATTAGATGGGGACATAACACTTATAAGGGTTGAAGGTATGACATCGCTAACTATGCATATGGACATGTGGCTATCAAGACACAATGCACACCCTCAGATTGTCTTATTGCAGAGTAGGGGGAGTTTATTATAGGGGAGAAGGTCATGGCCTTTGTTTTCTTAGTGTTTAACAGAAGTTTAGAGTAAAGGAGATTGTTCTGTAAGTGGTTAAATTCTATTTGGAGGTCACTACATGTGAGTTCCAGAGTAGGTCTGGCTACATACAACACAGTGTCGTCCGCAAAGAGGTGTATGTCAGTCAACTTGACTCCAGCATCTAGTTTGTTTATGTAAATGGCAAACAAGAGAGGACCCAAGATGGACCTTTGCGGTACTCCTCTACAGAGTGTTTTTTTGGGGGGAGAGACCCCCCCCAGTCTTGATCTGTTGGTGTTGATCACAGAGACAGTTGGAAAACCACTCTAAAGCCATGTCACTGTTGTCAATATTCCATAGAGCAACCAGGAGCAAGGAGTGGTCTACCATGTCGAAGGCTTTGCTAAGGTCGAGAAACAGAGCATACACAAAACTTCTGGCATCCAATGCTCTCAACCTGTCATTCATGACCTTAGCAAGTGCTAAGGTGGTACTATGGTGGGGTCAGAAGCCAGACTGAGCAGGGTTTAGAAGGTCCAAGTTGTTGATGTGCTGTCTAAGCTGGGTATTAACCACTTTTTCCAGAAGCTTAGAGAGGGTAGGGAGTAAGGAGATGGGGCAGTAGTTATTAAGATCACTAGTGCTGCCAGATTTAAATAGTGGAATAATGTGGACAGTTTTCCAGATGTCCAGGAGTGAGCCGTGGGTAAGGGACATGTTGAAGAGATGGGTGATTGCTGGCGACAGAATCCGGTAGCCAAGTCTGAGGAAGAAGGGCTCTATCAGGTCTGCCCCAGCACTTTTCCTACAATCCAGATGGAACAGAAGGGCCTCAACTTCCTTTACTGTGACAGGGGATAAGGAGAATGTTGTGCGAGGAAGTGGCAAGGTTGGGGCAGGGCCTGGGCAAGTTGAGCTAGGAGTAAATAGTTGTGCACATATCCTAGAGGCAGGGGAGTCATCAAACACTAGGTCCATGGTGGCAAAGTGATTATTAAAGAGTTCAAGGATTTCTTGCTTGTCAGTAATAACCGAGTTGCCTGAAGAGATTTTTGACAGGAATGGACTGGCAGAACTGTGGCCTTGGATTTCCTTTAAGGTTTTCCAGAATTTAGTTGTACTGTTAGAGGAAGAGTTAAGTTTGGACTGGTAGTAATTAGATTTTGCATCCCTAACCATACTTATGCAGCGGTTTCTGACAGTTCTGAAAGCTGACCAATCATTAGGCTGTTTGGTCTTCCTGGCCTTCTTCCAAAGCGAGTCTCTGAAGCAGCTCTTCTTTCAAGCTCGATGAGAACCAAGGGCATGTTTTCTTATTAGTTCGGATTTTTACAAGAGGTGCGTATTTATTGATGGAACCAAGAACAATGTTTTGGAAGACTCCTCCTACTCTGTCATGGTGGGGATAGCCCCTCAAATCCACACCTTGCTTGGCAAATTGCTGGACTATGTAGATTCCTTTAAATATCTGGGGACGTGGATTGACTCCAATCTTTCCTTCAAAGTCCATATCGAGGAACTCTCCAAAAAACTTAAACAGAGGCTTGGGATTTTCTTCAGAATCATGCATCTATTAATGCAGGAGGGGAGAACTAGGTTGGTACAAACAACGTTCTTGCCTCTCATTGACTATTCAGACCTTCTGTATGGGCACTGCTCTAGTGTGGCCCTTGCCAAACTAGACACTCTGTACCACCAGGTGCTCAGGTTCATTACCGGTGCTCTCTACTCAACACACCACTGTACCATTTACAACATTGTAAGTTGAGGCTCACTTAGTCTTAGATGACAAAAGAACACCGTGCTCTGGATTTATAGGGCCACCTCTAACAAGCTGCTGCAATATGTTAAGGATTGCCTACCTTCTTGCATTCCTGGCAGCTATCTGCTGAAAACCCAGACTTGTATCACTCTTTACATACCCAGAGTTAGGACGCGCTTTGATTGGGTGGCGATTAGTCACACCTTACCAGTCCTCTGGAATACTGCTAAAAATTTGCTGCCTTCAAAAATTGTATCTAACGATGATTTATGGAGCCCTGCAACTGCTTCCGGCACTGAATCTCTGACTCTCCCTCCTACCTGTGTGTCACCTCCCCCTACTAATGGCACCTTTTCACCCTTTATCCCCCCTTACCCTTAGACCTACCACACTGACTAATGCAGCTAGTCAATCATGAAGGTATTACAATTGCCCCCTCCCACCCCCTCCTGACCTCTCCTCCCTCCACTATTCTTGGCACATCCTGTGCCCTCAGTGCCCTTGCTTTATAATCTTCTCCTAGGCCATGTAATGCTTTGCTGGTCTAGACCTCATCCAAGATAATATTGTACTCTACTGTCTATCAGAGACCTGCCTTGCATAGAACTTGCACATAGCGGTATGCTGACTGCCTTTGGTAACATGCCTGTAAATTATGTTGCCCTGTTCTGTTCTCAGTGTCAAGCCTTACATTGCTATTTGTAAATTATTGTACACCACCATGCCAAGCCATGCCTTTCTCACTTGTAATGACTGTACATAGGCTGCTAATGTTGCTACGCCTACTCCAAATTGTTTTATAAAATGGCATGAGAAAATCTAGAAATCTCATTGGCCAAAAGACACCAGCTGACCGTACACTAAATCTCTATATACACATAGTCATCCTGGTCCTAAACCACATCACACAATAAGCAAATCAGTCCTCCTACAACCAGAACCATCTTCCATCAGTCCCCCCTACAACCAGAACTGATTTTCCATCACAGACATGGCTGATACCTTTACACTGTAAAAACCTCCAACTGGGCCCTAAAAATAAAACTACCTTAAATAACAAATAAAACAAATTAATTAAATGTTTTTTTTTTTCCTTGACCATCACCCTCTCCTTAAACACATAAATAATTTAGAAACACTAAGTATTGCTTATAGTTTTCATTACAGCTGTTTCTTTACTGACAGTGAAAAATGCCCCTTCTATCTTTACTGTGCTCATCAGGGAAATCTCTTCTGCTTTCCCTGACTGTGAGACAATTGAGTCTGTGGCTTTAAAAAAGGCCTTTGTGTGTGTATACAGTATGTTAGAAGAGGAACATTCTGCCAGTGGAACTGAGGAGAATTCAGAATCCCTGTATTCCATGGTAAACATTCCGTGATCAACATTCCATTTCTTGAATGTGGGGAAACACTGAGAAAAAAAAAAGAATGAAGAAAGAAAGCAATAATACTATATAAATAAAGAGAAAAGATGGTAAATGATTCACCCTGCTGTTTAGCTTTTAGGACTGAGCAAGTAGTTCATGATGCTGTCAGTGAGTGTGGCAGTTTTGAACCACGCTCATGCTTGCAGCATGGGGCAACTGAAAAGCCTCTGTTATGGCTTCCTTTTAGTTTTGTCTATAGAGAGGAGAATGAAATAAAGTAAGGGGGCTGTGTGTCATACTTAGAATGAGGAAAACAGTATTTGTGAATTGTTGTGGCTGGCAGGGGAATATGAAGCTTAAGTGGGCAAAGAGGCACACACTGTATAACACTACTTTAATCTAGCACCAGTAGGCAGAAGGACTTATTTTATGTTAAAAACACAAGACTCACTTACATTTTTACTTATTTAAAAATGTGTTTCGAAATATAAAGACTGTGTCTAAAAAATAAAGGGCCATTTAATAAGTGCAATAATACACTCCGGGGTTGTGCATTATGGTGTGATAACCACACTCCTAGGGATGACCTGCACTTGGCCTTCAGCCTCATGCCTAACTATGCCCCTAAGATGCAGTTTATCACACATCATGCACACCCAAATAATATTAGCAAATGTGTGACTTGTGTTGTTGTTTAAACTCCCAGGTCCATCTTGTAAATGAGCCATTCTCAAATGTGCTCCACCTGGCTAAATAAAGATATTGATTGATTGATTGATTGATATTGCGCTTATAAAATGGTCTTTTATTTCTAAAATATTTTTTGTTTTATTAAAATATACTATTAAGAACATGTTAAAGTTAAAATGAATGTGTGTTTTTTTTATAAAATATCCCTTCCACCTACTGGGACTATAGTTAACTTTATGCTTTGTTTTAGGTCTTTTCACCTAATGTACATTCCATAGCTGTAGTTTTGTAGTTCTAAGCCCCAAGCCCC
Source organism: Neoceratodus forsteri (assembly GCA_016271365.2). Classification (NCBI taxonomy): domain Eukaryota; kingdom Metazoa; phylum Chordata; order Ceratodontiformes; family Ceratodontidae; genus Neoceratodus; species Neoceratodus forsteri. The sequence continues at coordinate 804,901,681 of CM028137.1, forward strand.
ACCCATTTATGATTTTATGTGTTACAAAAAAAGTTAATTAGTTTTTTTTTTTTTTACCATAGTAGATAGCCCTTTTTAGCCTAGGAGGGAGTACTTCAATGGAGAGAAAGCTGTTTTTTTTTTATAAAAAGACACTGTTACTGTTTTTATAACATCTATTTGCTCCTCCACCCAATAGCCAAGCACGCATAATTGGCCACCCTGCAATTGTAAATTAAAGGGTACCTAAACAAGCCATTTTTTAAAACTGCAAACTCCAAAATCTGGCTTCATAGCAAGGTAAGGTAAAGGCTAATGTTTCCATTTATGCTAAAACTGCATTTATGTAAATAACACAAATGCAGTTTCATAGCTTTTGAAAAATGTAAACATCAGCCTTTCACTTTCAAAAAACAGCCTTGGTTTCTCCCTAAGATGTCTGCCAAGTGTGTTAAGTGATGAGTCATGATGACATCATCGGAGCCAGAGACAGAGACCCACATATATTCCTATATAGTGCTAACTAGTTCTTCTTTCCCTCTTTGTTTTGAATTCTTGTACCAGAATGATCAAGACCATGTATTAACTCATGGATTATTTTCAGTACACATGTTAGGCTATGATTTTGTTCATTTTGTTTACTTTAACTTGCGGAAAATGTTTTGCAATCCAGCTGACTTTTTTCTTTGGAAAACTGCAGTACAGTACAACACTTCAAATACCTGATGATCTAGTGGTTATGTCATACACTGAATTTTGTTTTTTGTTAACCAGGAGAGACACACTAAGCTGAGAGGTTGTTTCCTGGTGTGGCCTGGGAGCACAAGTAAGTTTAGTGACTTGCTCAGGGTCACACAGCAAAGTACCGGTCTGGTTCAGTTCCGAAGCTTATGCTGTCTTGTTAATCCACAAATAAGGCTTTCTTTTTCCACATGAACCCCCTGCGCCTAGCCTGCCTTCTGTTGAACACCCCACCATCCATACCCTGTCCTTAGTACTGCCTGGGGATGCATATGTGTTTTAGGGTCTCATGAAGAGAATTATCACACCTCAGATTGTAATCTTGTATCTCAGAGAGTTGTGAACACCTGTACCAATACACATCATCAGCTGGCACTGTTAAAAAATGCCTCATAAATCACTCTCCAGTCCACATTTTCAATGTTTGACTTCTGCACCTACAGTAAACATTAAGTGGATCACCACCCTTCTGCACAGTGAAGGCAGTATGTACAGTTCCCCTGTTGTGTTTTTTTCTCACCTCATTAACCAACAACTAGGTCTTCCTGGAGGGCCAAGCAATAAGCATCATGACCGCCAGAAGAACTGCTGTTCATGCCCTCATAAGGGCTGCACTTACAACGGATAACAATATTATTAGCAGAGAGGCATACTAATGCCATGAGCGAATCCACCCAACTTCCAGTGTCAGTCTACTCCTTTACCTGTGATCTGCAGAATCTTACAGAACAGTTCCCAGCAATTCTTTTCCAGTACATTTCTGTGCTCTACTCCACAATGCGAGTTGGCTGGCTACCACCCTTCCAAATCTTGAATGAGCTATACACAACTCCCTCAATACTGTCCTAACAAACGTCAACATCCCCCCAACCCGATGGTAATTTCCCCACACTGAATTCAAGTAACTGTTTATGTGCAGCCCTTCCACTCTGAGTATTTGTCATTGCTGTCTACTCTCATCCACTGTCAGGTAGTGATCACGATGCTGGCAGCCCCACATTTCAGATCTCACAGTTATCTGCTCAACATCCTCCTTCATGTCTTCAACTAACCTGAATATAGCTGTATCCTGCTAGAATGGCCTCTTCAGTCCCTCTCTGGCTTTCATTCTTCTTACCTGCTCCCCACACCAAAAACTGGTGGGTTCACTACCCTGCTGCATTATGAATGTGGTTAGTACAGTCTCCCATGCTATTTTTACATATTAATAATAAACATGATCTTTTGGTAAGCCAGGCTGATAGCAGCATGGCACAAGTGAAATAATAGGATTTCCTACCCATATAAGATCTAAGCCACCTGTGATTAGGCACTATTTAATGACCTGCATAATGATGTGCACTCCCATCATTTAACAGTGCCTAATCAAAGGTAGCCTAGATCTTTCAAAGATGGGAAAGCCCATCATTCCCTTTGTTCCCTGCTATCAGCCTGACTTACTGGAAATATATGTTTATATTTGAATATGTCAGAATAAAACAGCGACTGTACTACTTGCATTCATGATGCAGAAGGGTGATGAGCTCACCAGTTTTCAATGTGAGGAGGAATAGTGAAGAATGAATACCAGAGGGGGGACTAAGAAGGCCACTCTTGCAAAGTACTGCTATAATTAGGGAAGGAGGGGTAGAAGGAGAGAAATATGAGCAGATTACTGTGAGAAATAAGATGTGGGGCTGCCAGCACCTTGATCACTTCCTGACCCCATTGCCCTGGCCAATATTCCCCTTCCCATGAAACCACTTCATGCAATTGTCCAAAGCTGTGTGTGGATATTAATGTATGAAATGGCTGCCAGTACACGTTCAGTCACTTCACTACCAGTCTAGTATTGGTTGTAAAGCACTTTGGGATACAATGCGTATGAAAAGCACTATATAAATGCTGATTCTTCTTATATTACTACCCATGGAAAAGAAGACAAGACAAGCATATATTTGATTTTCGAGAAGGTATGAATTCTAACATTGGACTGCACAAGACCTTTGCTACAAAGAAGTGGTGGATCTAGGGGATGGTGGAGGGTGTGACTGCAACCCCTCCCACACACACACACATAGTAACGTACTTGCTTGATGCTGCTGCTGCTGCATTTCACTTTGTTGAAGAAGTTTGATTTATTGATTGTACAAATGTTTACATCCAAACTGTGGATTACATTTGTAGTTTCCGTCAAAAATGTACTAGAAAAAAATAATAGCAGGAAATATAAAGGTTTAATAAAAATGTTACAAAGTGCATATTAACATGCACACCACCCCAGCACCCCCACTGTAGCATCCTGGATCCGCTATAACCACTAGACCACCAGATTATCCAAGATTTGTATTGCACTGTGGTTTGCCACAGAGAAAGTCAGTTGGATTAAAACACAATTCCAGCATGTTAAAGTAAACAAAATGAACACAACCATAGCCTAATATGTGTGTTATACAAAATGATGCACATGGTTGTGACCATTTGGGTGAAACAATTCTAAACAAAGAGAAAAAAGAACTACTTAGCACTATAGAGAGTCATCTATCTCTCTGACTTTGGCTCCAATGATGTCATTACATAACACATTTGGTGGCCATTTTGTTTGAAATTGGAAGGCTGATTTTACAATTTTCAAATGCTCTGGAACCACATTTAGATAAATTATATAAATTTAGTTTTAGCATTAATGAATACAGCAGCCTTTCCTTTTGTCACCTACAGAGTCAGATGTTTGAATAGTTTGTTGTCAAAATATTGTTTCGGTGTCCTTTAGCAGAGATAAAAACAAAGTGGGGGTAATTTCAGTTAACAGTTGACAGTCTGTGGCAGAGGTCCATCTGCCCACCATACCACCCTATCACTTTTGCACGAACCCCGTCATTCGCCTGGCCGCCACCACACACTCTCTTGGGTTTATACTGTAATACAGCATTGCAAGAAAGTAAAACTGAGCAATCTGAAAAGAGACTTTTACCCCCAATAAAAAAGTATTTGTTTTTGAAAAGAGCTGAATGTGGATGACAGCTACAATGAGTGCCACGGCCAACACAGGCAAACTTGAAACGGTGTTGTGACCGGTGTCAAATGAGTCTGCAAATACTGTATATTTGTTGAAGACTGTTTGCCGTTAAATCTTTTAACTAAGCTATAACTTTGGCATAGTGGATTATGTATATGTGTGTGCATGTGTGGGGGGGATTATTCTGAATTGGGACATGACAGCTGGCCTGAACGGAGATAGCCAGAGACTTACTGAGTGAAAACATGGCTGCCAACCATTTTTGTAATTCTGTGCTAGTGTAGTAACTGTATTTGTGATGAGGCTAAATGCCAGGATGGCCATGCATTGTGCTGTATTACTGCATGGTCTTAGGACTGGTTCTAGGCAAGGCAAGGTCATTTTATTTATATGGCACCCAATGCTGTGGGCTCGGGGCACCTTATAGTATGTAACAAGAGCATTCATTATAAAATCCAATTATAAATTGTTGGAGGTGTGGATAACAGATGGACACAACAGATAGTATGGTGCAATCCACTTGCTTTTGTGGGATGTTTATTTTTTAGTAGAACCAAAATTAAAATAAACACTGCAATATATCTTGCACAGAAAATAAAAGATGCAAAATAAGGTATCTAAATAATAAGTCTTGTGTGGCAAACCAGCACTGTTTCCACATACACGTAGTGCAGCATAGACTCCCCTAATGATCACCTGCACAGTCAGCACCAACTGACTCCCTATCTCCTGTATGGTCTCACAGGAGGGCTTTATACACCTGCCCCCTGTGGTCAGGTGATACCAGCATCATCATATCTTTAAACTTTCTTATTTAGCCCTCTTTTTAATTTACACAATCTCTGAGGGCTAACTAAAGACAATGTTTAGGTAGTTATTAAAAGCACCCAGGAATGAAATTAATTTGCTGGGGGAAGTAGAAAACTTTCCACTCCCTTTGAGTGACAGCCTAAGGAATATAAAATAAGGTCACTAGGGGCCGCTTCTGTCCTAAACAGCACCTAACCTGGCATTCCCCTTGGAAACACTACTTAGGTAGGACAGGTTGTATTTTTCCCCAGTGTCTTTAGGCCCATATTTTATACTCTGCTTATGTTCCACTATAATAACAAACTAAGCATTTGTCTGTAATGGAATGGAGAATACAGGGGCTTTACTGTGGCCACCAGAATATATACTTGTACAAAATTGTCTTTTAAAACTCTCTCTGTAAAGCTATGCTTGAAACCTTCTTTCAGTGTACCTTAGAAGTATAACTAACAGTGCAAATCATAAAAATGGCTTGTTTAGAAAGAGCAGCTACAAGCTGCTCTACGGGCTGTTGCTCATTTATTTTACTACTGGAACGACTGAAACATTCTTGCCGGCAGCTGCAAAGTTCAGCCATCAGTTTCTCTTTTCATTCTGGCCCTTTGTCAAGGGCTGTTTCTCTAGTGACACAGATAACCCTCAGGAAGCTACCTGAAGAGGGACCTGTGTCTCTGAGCTACCTCAGCACAATTTATCGCAGGGGCAGCCTGGTTTTGTTTTATTTATTTTAATTTTTTTGCCAGGCTGCTGTACCTCTATCTAATATATGGGATCCTGGAGAGAGAAGGAACGCTCCTAGCAATGAACGCTTGCTCACCTCTCTTCTCCATCCCATTTCCATGCCCCTTTTTGTAGGGCTGAACCTTCTCAGCTGCAAGAGCCATCGGGAACCTCAGGAGTAGCCAGTAACCTCAAGGGGCGAGCCACAAGCAGCAATGTAAAAAGTTGCAACATGCGTTATAATTATTTGGCAGCTCAGCCCCTACTCAGCTGCTCCTCCTATAACGCAAGATGCATTTTTCTGCAGAACAGGAGAGTGAGAGGGAGCGCTTTACACAGCACTTCTCCAACAAACCTCTCCTCTCCATTCTTATTGACAGCATGGCAAGCTACAGGAAGAAGGGGAGAACCACTAGCAGCATTTCCAGCAGCCACTTTCTGCCTTGGCGATTTGGCCCCAAACGATTCTTCCTCCTTTACTTCTCTGTGGCAGAAAGCTGTTTACTACTAAATTGGAGGGGGGAGATAAGGAGCTATTTTTCAGCACAGGGCTCCCTTTACTTACCCCCATGGCAGGGAATACATAATCAAGACCTTTCCCTAGCCACTTTCTTTAGGCATTTTATTTCAGTGTGCCAGTACATAAAACAGGCAGAAGCAAGGGAAGAGAACAGATAGAAAAATGGGGTTGCTGCTCCTGTAAATCCCTTATTTACCAATAACCAATAAAATATTCAGGGCATATAAAGCCAACTTTCCAACTAAATGCTGGGTACTTCTTCATTACATAGCAAGGGAAAAGTATGCACATGCAGTGCCTTTCTTTACAGATTTAGGCTTGCATAAGCCTGGAGGTCATGTTGCACTTGACCTCCCATACTACTGCTGGACCCAAGGAGATATAAGAATAAAGGAAAAGGGATAGCATGTAGAAATAGAAGGAACAGTTCACCCAAAGGTGGCCTGCCTTCTGGACTAGAAATGATAGAGACAGAAAAAGAAAAGAAAGGTTGCATCCAAGTGTTTTAAAATAAACGAGCATTTGTCAATGTCGAATGTTTGCTTGTTGGTATTAGCACTGGAAATGCAGGAGTTAGACAGATGCAAAATAGGAATGGCAGTGAAGTATTGAACTTCACGCCAACCCCACCTCCATCCTGTAGAGATGGACAGGCAGTGGGGTAAGTGTTTGGGTCGTCACCCATGACAATCATGCCATGTCACCTCACCCTATTCTGCAGACACCGACATGTGTTGAGGTTTGCCTTAGGGTGTTTGGCTTTACAGTCACCCCATTCCATAAGGACATATACTGAAATGGGTGCAGCATAGGAGAATGAGGGGAAGTCTGGGGATGAAGAGTCCAAGGTACACCTCAATGCCTGTCAGTGGCTGGGGGGTGGGGGTGGGATGGCATGAGCAGTACAGTTGGTAATCCAAAGGCACACCCCGATGCCTGTCAGTCTGTACAGTGTAGGACATTATGGTTAGAAACCCTAACGCCTCAGGCATTTGTTGGTATTTGCACTACAAATTTTCAACATGGCCATTTTGTGACCCCCACCTCATGAAAGCATTTGGGACCTCTTCTCCTGAAGAGTAGCAGTGTGATTTTCTCTATGTGCCCCGAATGTTGAGTTCCAACAGCGACCATGCCATTCTGTGCCACATGTAAGAAAACACAGATTGGGCAGGATGTGAAGAATGACAGCTGTACCATCCATAGGGAGGTGTGAAGAGATGGTAATGTTGAAAATCTGTAGTGGGAATACTAAAAATGTTCGCACTTCCGAGCATATGTGGAAAATGCACTATGCATGCATGTAACACAGTCATTTTATGAACTTTCATCACCAAATTTTCAACATAGGCATTTTAGGACCTCTGCTCATGAACAGTGTCACTGTGATTTTCTTAATGTGTCCCGAACACTGATTTCCCACAGCGACCACGCTATTCTGTGCCAGAAGTGCAAAAACACATTTCGGCCAGGATGTGAAAAACGACAGCTGTACTCTTCATTAGGAGGAGTGGAAAAATGGCAATGTTGAAAATCTGGAGTGAAAATATTACCAATGTGCGAAGTTATGAGAGTGCGTGGAAACTGCGCAACTCACGCTCATAACACAGTCATTTTATGGACCTCCATCACCAAATTTTCAACATAGGCATTTTAGGACCTTTGTTAATAAACAGTGTGATTCTCTTAATGTGTCCAGAACACTGATTTCCCACAGCAACCATGGTATTCTAGGCTGGAAGTGCGAAAACAGATTTCAGCCAGGATGTGGAAAATGACAGCTATACTGTTCATAAGGAGGTGCAGAAAAATGGCAGTTTTGAAAATCTGGATTGAAAATGTTACAAAGTCATGAAGTTACAAGAGTACATAGCAACTGCACAGCGCACGCTCATAAAACAGTAATTTCTTGGATTTTTTCCACCAAATTTGCAACATAGAATTTCTGAGAGGCCACTTCATGAACACTGGCACTGTCATTTCATTACTCAGTCCCAAAAGGCGATTCTGCGCAGTGACCACAAAATCACCTTTCAGGACTGAATAACACCATGACAGTGGTTGAATTCATGAGGAGGAGTCCCAATAACCCCATGTTGAAAATTTGATGCCAAAATTCCCCAAAATGCCTGAGATATGCACCAAAGTTGAAAAAAACCCTATTTATGCCATTATACAGCTTACTGGCAATTCTTCAGTTAACTGTCGGCTTTGAAAGAGTTAGACGTGTTCCTGGTCCACGAAGATTGTCACGCTGGGCTCGGAGGTAAGTATGGGGTCAGGAGGGTGTGGGAGGCAGGGTGCGTGGAGGGTGGAGCGAGGTTGGGGCGGGGCCACGGACTCAACGAGGACCGTTTTCTGATTTACAGGAACAAAAAAAAAAAAAGAAAGAAAAAAAACATTGTAGGACTTTTTTTTTTTACTGGGACAATTTATTAAGTGTTTCCTTGGGGGCTGTAGCCGACAGGGGATTGGGCAACCCTGTCGGCACATATGGGGGGCAAGAACTGAGGGGATTGGACACCCACTGGGCACAAAAATAATGTGTTTTGTGGGGAACATTATGCCAATAGGGAGTGGGCTACCCCATTGGTAAATTACACTGGAAAGGAAGGGGAATGAAGCCGGCGAGGTTGCATTTCTTCGGCAAACAAAACTGTTTGGGGGTGGCACATGATGATGCTGACGGGGACTGGGCACCCCTCGGCACTGGGGGCTGTCTAATATTGTTTGTGAACATGGCAAAAGCTTGCCGCCACATTCTCAAACAATATTACACTAGGCAATGTTCTACCCTGCAATGACGGGTTGCTCCCTCATTGCAGCAGAATGGCTGGCACTGCAATGAAGAGGCGGCCCCTGATTGCTGCGGTGAAATCGTTACAACTTGGTGGCACTTTTGGAAGCCAGTGTCATCTGCACACTGTGCCTCCATTGGTCCACCAGTGTCAAGCCCCCAAATGCAATACCTCCATTGGCTGCCAAACTGCTGTGCCTCCATAATCCACTTCTCTCCTAAGCTGCCACATGATGTTTCTTGTGCATGCAGGCAAGCAAACATTAAAAGGGTCCAATTCCAAAGCAGGGACTTCCCCAGTCACATAAATAATATGTTAAATTTAGATTATTATCGTTAAGAAATTATAAAGCAACACCAGACCTAAAACTCAAAAGCAATAAATTATTTTTATGTTTCCTTGTGCGTATGCAAGAAACATCTTGCAATAAAATGACATTTTGGAGGTGTGTCAGGGATGAATCCAATGCACAGCACTATACGGTGGGCTCTTCCCTGACACACAAATAAGCATGTAGCCAGACTGTGATACTAGTCACAGTTTCAGAGCTGGAAGCTGTTCTCTAGTTAAAAGTAATGAAGTGCTCCAATAAGAACACTTCATTCCTTTTATTTGCATAATGCTGGCTAGTAAGCAGACATCTCTGTCCCCTGTTCTTTGCCGCCATTTGTATTAAGCCCCCGCCATTTCCCTATCAACAGCAGCATTCCCTCCCGCTCCCTCCCTCTGCGTGCTGCCCTCCACACACCCTTTGTTCCCTATCCCATTATCAGATGCATTCCCTCCCGCTCCCTCCCATCCTGGTATCAGCTGCATTCCCTCCCACTTCCTCCCTCTGTGTGCTGTCCTTCCTGCACCCTTTGTTCCCCATCCCATTATCAGCTGCATTCCTTCCTGCTCCATCCTTCTGTGTGCTGTCCTCTCTGCATCCTTTGTTCTCCTCCCAGTATCAAAATTAATCTCTCCCGCTACCTCCCTCTGCATGCTGTCCTCCCCGTACCCCATGTTCCCCATCCTGGTATCAGCTGCATTCCCTCCTACTCGTGCCCTCAGTGTGCTGTCCTCCCCACACCTTTTGTTCCTCCCCAGTATCAAAATTAGGCCCTCCTGCTCCCTCCCTTTGCTTGCTGTCCTCCCTGCACCCCTTGTTCCCATCCCAGTATGTTAATGAAGCCCTCCTGCTCCCTCCCTCTGCATGCTGTCCACCCTGCACCCTCCATTCCCTGTTTCTTTGCTGACATCGGGGTGCCTAATCCCCATATCGGCATTATCTATCCTGCTGGACACTGGGGAGCCCACTCCCAGTGTCCCAAAATAAACATTTTTTATACCCTGTTGAAAAAAGAATACTGTCCCCAATGTCTTTTTTTAAGCCTGCAAAAAAGAAAATGGTCCCTCGTCATCTCCCCCATCCCGACCCTCCCTCCACACCATCCTATTCCATACTTACCTTTGGAGGTTGTCGGCTGCAATCTTCTGTGGACCAGGACACATCTGTACTCTTCAAAGCTGAACCACGAACTGAGGAATCAAGGTAAGTGCCGTATAATGGCTCTCAATGAGGTTTTCAATTTATGTTGATATCTCAGCCATTTTTAGGAATTTTGATCCTAAATTTTCAACATGGGGTTCTTGGGATCCCACCTCATGAACACTGGCACTGTCATTTTGTTTCTCTGTCCTGAAAGGTGATTTCACGGTCGCTGCGCAGAATCACCTTTTGGGACCGATTAACAAAATGACAGTGGCAGTGTTCATAAGGAAAGGCTACAAAAAACCCATGTTGAAAATTTGGTGCAAAAATTCCCAGAAATGACTGTTATGAGCGTGCATTGCACAGTTTCTATGCAAGCTCGTAACTTCACAAAGTTTTAATATTTTCACTCCAGATTTTCAACATTGCCATTTTTTCACACCTCCTCATGAACAGTATAGCTGTTATTTTTCACATCCTGCCAGAAACATGTTTTTGCTCTTGTGGTACAGAATAGCGCAGTCGCTGTGCGAAATCACCTTTTGGGATGAATGAACAAAATGACAGTGGCACTCTTCATGAGGTGGGGTCCCAAAAAGGCCATGTTGAAAATTTGGTGAAAAAACTCCAACCAAAATGGTTGAGCTACAATACACGCGGTCATTCAAATATTCTATGCACTCCTGTAACTTTGGTCATTTTCCATATTTTCACTCCAAATTTTCAGTATAGCCATTTTATCACATCACCTCATGAACAGTGCAGCTGTCATTTTTCACATCCTGCCCAAAACGTGTTTTTGTATCTGTGGCATGGAATGCCATTTTCCCACAGATTTGAAAATGACCACCACAGTAACTAACCAGATAGTTTTACGTTTGCCAAGTGTTCTATTTCCTTGTACTGTTCATTTTCTCAAGATTTTAAGATAAAAAATACGTAATACAAGTTAATAAGATGTTTACTGTTAAAAGTAAATGTTTCAAGTAAACAATCTTTTATTCAGCTCACGATGCATGTTATTAAAATTAAAAAAAATGTAGATGTTGTCAAAAGTTCACTTTCCATTCTTTTATTAAAAAGTTACCATTATTTGTATGTAATGATAGATACATTATCAATTTAAAAAAAGTACTGTTATGTATCTTGTGTAAGCAGATGCATTAACATTTTTTTAAAGAAAAAGGGTACTATTTTATTTATTGTGGAAGGATATCCAATAATATCTAACCATTTTCCTTTCAAATAAATAGTTTTCACATTCTTTATTAAGCATTACTGAGAGAAACCCATTGTATAAACACAATAACACACTCCAGGGTGTGCATTATGGTAGATCGCCACAATTTCTGGGTGGCTGAAGGCACTCAGCCTGCAACCTCGTGCCTCACAATGCACCCAGGGTGTGTGGAGATCTACCAAAATGCACACCCTGTCATGTGTTATCACTAGCATATAACTGCCATATGTTGCATTTATGTGTGAAATAGGTTGTTTTGAACAAAATTTAAATATGTCTGTCATTTACAGTACCTTGCTATTAGGTATGGATCAGACTTTTATTTTTCCACTGCCTCTCATGTCCAGCAGGTAGCAGCTTAAACATAATGACCAGGTTTGTTTCCATCACTGATAGGGCATTAAGTCCCTGCCTTTCCTGAGGAGGGTAAAAGTGGGAACCCACCATTTATTTAGTCCTTTTGGACTTTACACCTCATAGATGCGTGCAATCTTAGCATTAATAGGACTTGTGCAATTTATGTAGTCTGCAATTTGCACGTATATTCCTTATTTAGGTATTATTGGATGCTGCTGTATTGTATTATAGAAATTATTCTTTTGCTGTATCATCTTAAATGCACTTTTGGGTAATGTACAATATACAGAATGACCACCTAACCCTGTGCAATGATCAAAGTATCTAGACAGGTCTGAGGGTGCTTAAAACATGCATTTGGCTGTTTGTACCAAGATCCGATGACCGTTATTAACACTCTAAGTTCAAAACATTGTGGACATTTGCATGAATTTTCTATCTCGTTTGCCAATTGTGCTGTCTCTTTAAATGTTTTTGCACCATGCATTTTGAAGACTACACAAAGTGCTTGATAGCATAGGGTGCCCCTTGTTAAAGCTGGTAAAGCAAAATGTTGGGGGTTTTAATACAGCTGTGCAGAATGGGAAAATTCAGAATCTCTGGAATTTTTATGAAATTTCACAAAATTTAGCGAAATGACGTGGAATTTCATCAAAATTCTGCATAAGTTTTTAAATCTAGTACATTGGTTATAACTCAATAACCTTTTAAGCTAGAGCTCTGACATTTGGAATATAAACTCTTTGGGACAATGGCCAAAAATATATCAAACATCATTTAATTTGGTGGGATAGATTCAACATTATAGGTGCTCAAATGTTGTCATTTTATTGTTTGTGTGAAATTTTTATCTGCATATACCTTAACCATCTATTGGGTCAGGGATCTTAAATTTGGCATGATTTCTTGATGTTGGGTGTTCTAACAATGTGCCAGATTTCATGACAATATGATATATTGTCTGAAAATTATATGTGTTCAAAATCTGTCATTTAATTTTTTTCAGGATATTTTATTTCATGAAAAAAATTCATCTATATAGAACTCAGGCACCTTTGGAGCTAGACATGTGTAAATTAGTATGGATAACTTTTTTGTAATGCTTATAGAATGATCTAAATATGTAGAAAATATGATAAGAGATTTTTAAGTTACAGGGGTTCAAAACTTTACTTGGTAAATATTTGCAAAACTTTCTGAAAACTGTCAAAAATGTGGATGTTTGTAACTTCTCTGCTCTTGCATGCATACAGTTAACATTTGACATGCATATCCATAGTCCGTGTATCCTGGTGTCTAACTTAACTGGATAAATTGGTTAAGCACTTTTAATTTTGCAGAAGAAAAAAAATGACTAGTAACATTTTGTCACATATTTTGATAGCATATTCTGTAGATGAAGCATCCAGAATTTTTTTTTTGTGGAATTTAACATTAACAATGCATATATCACTACTTCATTTGATAAGCTGGGCTGAGCTTTTTGCAGTCCTGCTGTTCCTCACTAGGTGACTATGTCCCCCCCGTTTCTCTTTTGGCATAGCCAGATTGACTCAGTAGAACTACTGATCCCACTGATATCCTCTTTGTTCTTTACAGTGACAAACTTCCTTAAAATGTGAGTCACCTACTCCTTTTTCTATCAGTCTACACTGTTGGAATAGCCAGAATTCTTTCTTCCTGCTGTCCAAGACATTGCCTTCCCCTCGACATCTTTTTTGCGTATCTCTAAGTCCTAGACTTGCATCTACACCAGGCTCCCTGGATCATAAATTTACTTGATGTGATCCTTAAATATCCTGCATTAAGGTTGGAATTGTTGACATTATGTGCTTTCTTGTTCCAACCTGGGGGTCTGCCACTGTTGTGCTACCCAACTCAGCTGTCCATTTCTTAGTGAAACTGTGCATCTGACTCCTGAACCTGGTGACCCCATGCACTACCTGCCTCTTGTACCCCTATCCTTTAATTAGAACCCCCAGATAAGGCTGAGTGAAATTATAAAATTCCAGTTTTATGGAATTGTTCATGAAATTCCACAATTTTCACAAAGTCTCATGGGATTTGACTTTAAGTACAGATGTTATTTTGAAATTTATCACAGCAAGCAATTAACAAAATTGGCACAACAGTCCCCTTGTAAGGTATACAAACCTGCCAAATTTAATGGTATTGCATTCTCTAGTTTTAAAGTTTCAGGGGTTTATAAATGTGTAGTTTACATTCTTGCAAATTAATTTTTTAAATCTTGTGAAAGTTTTTGCTACTTTTCATTTAATCCCATTTAAAGCTGAAAATATGCACTTTTTCAGAAATGGCCATGTGATATAGTAGTTTAAATGTTTCAACTCAGGTTAAATTTGGATATGTAGTTTTAAAAGTAGAGGGAACTAACCAAAATTTCAATTTTGGCAACATGTTTGGCAGGCTATAATGCAGTCCCATTTAAAGCTAGAAATCTGAAACTATTTATCTATACAAATGTAGTGATACCTGGCATTTTTTTAAATATTTCAATGGATACTATCAAAGTTATACTAAAATTACAGAAATCCAAATTTTAGCAAAATGTTTGACTACCTATAACTCAGCTCTCATTAAAGCTTGAAACTTGAAGCATGGTACACATATGCATTATATGTGCTTCTCTAAATCCTGATATTGGGGAGAAATTTTGAGAAGAAATTTTAAAATGATCTCAAAATAACTGAAAATTTAATTCTGATTAAATTTTTTGCCACCCATTACCCCACCCCCTTTCTGTCTACAACGCTGACATTTGGTACACATTTGTAAGCCATGGGGTGCTGCTTACATTCCAAATGTTGTTATTTGGACACATACTTTTAAAATTATAGTGAAATAACTATAATTTAACATTTTGCAAAATTATGCGGATTTCTGCCGAATCAGGATGGTCATTCCATGGGCATTCTGCAGGCAGAATTTTATATTCTGTACAGCTCTAGCTTTTAGTAAACCTCTGTTACTGATTACTGTCTCTGTATTGACCAATAAAAACTTGTCACTACAACTAAGAGGGTCTGGACAGTACTTTATGTGTGAGGGTGTAGTGCAGTGCATTTTTCTTTGTTTTGTTTCCCATCTTAAATACTATAAGGTACCTATTGGTTTCAAGTCCATACCATAAAGGGTCTGCATTGAGCAACCTTTTCAGGTCTGAGAGTTACAAGTCCAGCTGCTGTGACAGATCTCCTCTGGAAAGCATTATGAGCGTAGGCATATCACATGTCCTTTGTAACAGATAATTTTGCTTAAATGTATCTCAAAACATTATTTGAATAAAATGCATGTTATTTAAATGGAACACTAAACAAAGAAAGCAAATGCTGAAAAAAGTTTCTCTTAGTTGTTTTTAATAATAGTGTTGCATTTTTTTTAATCCTATGCACATGTGCTAGTTTCAGTCCAGCTGGGTGTGCAAGCAAACAAATTGTAGTGTACCCCACCAGGTAGGAGAGCAGAAGAACAAACTGGGAGCACACCTTCCCCCAAGGGCACTTCTGCCTGCAATGCTGAATATGCTTAACCAAGAAAATAAAAAAGAAAGTGGAGCATACACCATTCAGAGTACTACTGAGCTTTATTGTCAAATACAGAACATGGTGCTAACACCCCTCTCTTAAAAGAAAGCAAGCAGTAGCACACTGGGGTGATCCAACAGGGCAAAGAAAACAATGGGCTTGATTTTCAAAGCCTGAGGAATGATGCAAGGTACCTGAATCAGACATAAATAATGCAAGTGGCACATTGTATCAACAAATGTGGCAATCTCAATTTTCGAATGCCATCTGTGTCGAAAAGGGGAGCTGCTGTGCTAAAGTGGCAGTGCTCCAGCCTTGTGCAATACAGTGGTGTATGCCAGGTTGCAAGAGGGTTTGTACTATGATGGGGCTGCAACATCCCTTTTTTAGTGATTTTGCAAGCCCAGCCATAGACACAGCAAGTGGCTCCACTTAGACCAGTCAGGAAGTAATCTAAGTGATGTACGCCAGTGTGGTGAAGGGGGACAGGGCCTGGCACTAGGCTGCTAGAGGAAGAAGGGGCACAGGAGGTGGCATGGGGCATTGGGGAGACAGCTGGACATGGGAGTGAGTACTTTTGCACCCTGCGGGGTGCTTTTTTTTAATTTATTTGTTGTTGTCTACAATGCATAACAGTGTTCTACAAAGTACTATAACACTGCATTATTTTATTTATTTATTTAAAAGTTTCACCAGGAAGACACACAGTACTGAGCAAATTGCTCATTTCCAGATGTGCCCGGGGGAGGGGAAAAGGGATGGTACAGCAGATAATGAGGTTAACAATGGGCAATTAGTGCTACATCATAGATTACAGGGAATTAACATACAACATCTAAATACAGTAGCTTAGGATACAGGGAGATAACCTGCTAACATATAAGCAGGGAAAACAATGATTACAATGACTTCAGACACATTTACCTGATGAACTAACAACTGTACTCAATAAATGTGTGTGCAGGTCAGTTTGGCTAATAATGCAGAGCAAGGTAGGGGGGATCAGGTGTGGGGTCATTGGGGTAGGGGCGCAAGGTGAATTTAGAAATAGTTGCATGTGGGGGCAATGAACTAGCACATGAGAGAGAGAATAGGGCATGAATCAATGGGGTGTTTTGAGTGTCAGCAGGGATGAGTTCCAGAGTTTGGGAAAATGGTGGTAGATGGATGCCTGACCAGCAGATGTGGACCTGGAGGGAGTGGCCAGGGTTCAGACAGTGTTACTCCTGAGGGAGCAAGAGGAGGAGGAGAGGGGAAGGGAGAGTGAAGACAAGAGGTTGGATGGGAGCACTCCAAACCATAACTTACCAGTGAAGTTGGCACAATGAGCCAGGCGGTGATCATAGATGGGGTGAAGTGCCAGGGATTGATATAAGGAGCAGTGGTGAGTGTGAGGTGGGCGGTCAAGAATAAAGTGACAGAAGGAGTGGAAGAGTGTGACCAGTCTGGCTAGGGTGATTTTGAGGGTGGCACTATAGACCTCATCACCATAGTCAAATGTTGGAAGGATCATTCTAAGTAGAATTTATCTGCAGACTGGCAATGGAATGCATTCACAATTCCAGTATAGGTGTCAGCGTGGCTCAGTTAGTAGCACATCCACCTCTGTACCAGAAGGTCATGGGTTCTCATCCCACACCAGGATTGAACTTGCACCAAAAATGCTGGCATCTGAGTGCAGTATTAGGGGGGTGCTGTACTGCTGGGGTGTGCCATCCTTCGGATGAGATGTTAAACCGAGGTCCCTTCTACCCATCCTGGTGTTGTCCTGGTGGGTGTCCAGGTGGAAGTAAAAGAACCCAGGGCACTCTTTGCAAAGAGCAGGGGACATTCCTGGTGTCCTGGCCAACATTCCCCATCCTATAAACCAGTTCATGCAATTATCCAGGCTGTGTGTGGGTGTTGATGTGCAATATTGCTGCCACTACACATTCAGTCACTTCACTACCAGTCTTCATTACTTGTAAAGTGCTTTGGGATACACTGTGTATGAAAAGCACTATATAAATGCTGATTCTTCTTCTTCTTCACCACCCAGTTTGAGGAGTAGTTTCTCGTGAATAGCATCCACATGACTAGAGAGGTCAAGGTGTTTATTAAGCCAGACCCCTAGGTACCTGAAAGAGGCAGTATCTTCCAACATGGTTCCATCATGAGTGTGGAAGGAGGGAGTGGAGAGGAGCTTAGATAGTCTCTGCCTTGTGCCAAAAGTCATGGAAACTGTCTTCTTGGTGTTTAAAAACATCTGGTTGGCCCATAGCCACTGCTGGACATTATCAAAGTTTAACACAAATAATAGGAAAAGTACAAGGGAAAATATTGATCCTGAAGATACAGAAGAAACCTGGTTTCAGATTCAAAGTACTACAACTGTTAAAAGTGATAGGAAAGGGGTAGGAAGGTAGGCTTTTACCAGATCCCCCTACAAAACCAGTTTGATCCATTAGTTGATCTGGAAGAAACCTATGAATCCCCCCCCCCCCGACACCTATAACACCTACCGCTCTCAGTTATACCAACACTGTAACTCCACTAGAAACCACTACTCAGAGCACAGCGTTGCATTCACAATCAAACTTTGATAATCTCATGGACCTTGATGTCAGTGCCATTGAGCAGCCTAAACAAATATTAGTTTTGGAGGACTCTATGGTTAAACAATTAGATTGAGAAATCTATAACCATGACAAAGCCAATAGAACCGTGTCAAGCTTCAGAGGGGCCAGAATCTCTGATATTACTAGAATGTCTAGGCCTATCCTCAAGGGATGTGGCAAATGCCCCCTGGTTATAATACATGCTGGGATGAATAACATCATGAGCCAAAACATTCAGACTATTAAAGGGACACTGTCAACCCCCTGAGGTCTCAAAGTGTCCCTAGTTTAAAAAACATATTTTATGATTGCAAAAATTATGTAAAGATCTTTGATCTAGTTGGTAGTTTGATTCTGACTCTTACTTTTTAAAAAAAGTAAAAAACAGACTGCCAAACATACTGGTGTTATCACACCATAACAGGTTTGTTTACATTACTTGATCAATCCCAAATGCATCAATGCGTCTTTCCTGGACTTGGGGACACCCACAACACAGTCTAGCCCCTCATGATGCAGTGGGAGTTTAGGTGACCACTGCCTTATGAGTGAAAGCACTGCTTGAGTGTATTTCTAATGCTCAGGAAGTATGTTGTAAGAACGGAACCAGGATTGTAAACAAAAACAAGGTTGTTTATAAACATACATTGCCATGCATTTCAGTTCTACTAAGCAAGGAGCCGGACAAAACAAACAGCAACATCAGTGTATTTTAGAGAGGGTAAGCAATCATAAAATGGGGGGTTTCAACTAGAAATAATATGATGAACAACAGGTTGACAGTGTCCCTTTAAA
This sequence comes from Neoceratodus forsteri, assembly GCA_016271365.2. Classification (NCBI taxonomy): domain Eukaryota; kingdom Metazoa; phylum Chordata; order Ceratodontiformes; family Ceratodontidae; genus Neoceratodus; species Neoceratodus forsteri. The sequence goes on from CM028137.1 coordinate 804,920,255, forward strand.
GAAGAAATCGTTGGTCTTACTAACACACTTACAGAGCTAGACAGTGACATTGTCTTCTCTGAAATACTTGCTGTTCCTAACGCTACTAAATCCCAAATGAATAAAATAAAACACAAACAACTGGCTAAGAATATGGTGCCATAAGCAACAAATAGGTTTATCACCCACTGGGAAGAATTCACAGATAGAAGAGACTTAATCTGCAGGGATGGCCTCCACCCCAGCAAACAGGGTTCTACACTGCTGGCACAGCACATTAATTATTTCAATAATAAAAATGTAAACTAACATGGGGGGGGACCCAAGCTAGACATGATCTGCCATATACTTATGGCACACATTTAATTACATTTGTGCATACTTAAGGGACCCCAGTGGTAGCTTGTAATAAAAATAGCAGCATTACTACTACTGAACAGTCTAAAACAGTAACAAAACCAAAACTCTGGTGCTGAGGTAAGAATTCTACTTCTTAATGCTAGAAATTTACAAAATAAAATGGACGAATTAACACACACACTACTCAAGGATAATACAGACATCTGTGGAGTCACTGAAAATTGGTTCACCAATAAGTGAGGCACTGGACAAAGGACTGTCAGTTGATGTAATATTTTTAGACTTCTCAAAAGCTTTTGATTCTGTGTCTCACAAAGTCCTTATCGGACTATTAGAAACAATAGAGTTGCAACCCCAGATAATAAATTGGATTACATCTTGGCTCTCCGACCACACACAAAGAGTTTCATTAAAAGGCCACTCGTCTTCGTGGGGTTCTGTAACCAGCGGTGTCCCCCAGGGTTCTGTTTTGAGACCAGTTCTCTTTAATATTTTGATCAAATCCATGCTTCTCCTAAATAACTACTGCTGAATGTCCAAGTATGCAGACGACTGCAAACTGGGGGGTATTGTGACGAACAGGGCATCAGCAGTTCAGATTCAAAACAATCTTTCTCATCTTGAGAGCTGGCCTATCCAAAATGAATGTTCATAAGTGCAAGGTAATGCATTTGGGCAAAAATAACCCGTTATCCTTACAAATTGAACAACATGGACCTACAGATAGTTGATAATGAAAAAGACTTAGGGGTAACTGTTACTAACAACTTCTCATTTGACTTACAGATTAGAAATACCGTTAAAATGGGAAACCAGATGCTAGGATGTATCCTAAGAAATATTAAGAGTAGGCATGAGAGTGTGATAGTCCGTCTTTTTTCTAGCTTGGTCAGGCCTGACTTAGAATACTTTTCTGCAATATGCAACCCCCTGCTTATTAGAAGTAATAAACTAATTCAAAACATCCAGTGCAAAGTCACTAGAAAAATCAAACAGTGCAGAACTTCGATTATGGCACCAGGTTGAGTAAATTGAACCTTTACTCAATGCATTACAGAAGATTAAGGGGAGACCTATGCATAGTATATAAAGCTCTAAATGAAACTCAATATCTGAAACTATTGGTTTGATAAGAAATTCCTCTGATGTTAACATTAGATCTCATGACAAAAAATTAAGGGGGACTCAAAACAAAACTAACAAAAGAAATCATTGGTTTACCCAAAGAGTAGTAGCAGCATGGAATGAACTCCTTAAAGGAGTAATTGAGAGTGCTACAATGGACACTTTTAAAAACAGGTTGGATGCATACATGGGAAGCAACACTTTTTTTTTCCACCAATGATTTGGTGACAAGCTCATAAAAGGTATAACTGCCTCCTAGCTTGTAAGTACCTATGACCTATGAACCTATGACTCTGTCTGGGGGACTGATATAGCTGGATATACTAAGTTTGCCAAAAATCGAACACATACCAAAGGAGGGGGGCATTGCCCTCTATATTCATAATAGTATTAACTGCCATGAGATAATTAACAACTATAGCACTACAATAGACAGTGAAATTGTTTGGGTCATACTCAAATGTGCAGAAGGCCCACTAAAAATTGGCCTTGCCTATCGTTCTCCCAGTTTAGACTCAACTAGTAATGATAATTTTATAAAATCAATTTGACATATGGAAGTCCTTGAAGACTATATTCTTATGGGTGATTTTTACCTCCCAAAAATAAATTGGACAACACTTGAAGGCAATGGTATGCCTGAAAATAAATTTACTGAAATTATTCTGCAACTTGATTTGGATCAACCTGTAAGGGCACCAACCAGGAAAATAACATTTTTGACTTAATCCTTACAAATGTTAAAGACACTGGAACTCACCCTAAAATATTGGATCTTCTTGGATATAGTGACTATAATAAAATTATTTTGATCATAAAATGTTTTAAGGCTGAACTATCTGGTGTTACCAAAATTAGAAACTTTAACAGAGCAAATTATGATGAAATTCAAAATTACATCAGCAGTTGGAACTGGCAAAATGAACTTAAACATTTGGATGCAACTAAGATGTGACAAGTCATACACAAACATATTGAATGGTGCATCAGGATGTGGATACCTGAACACATGAAATATAATAATAAGCAAAGGGTTCCTGTATAGTGGAAAAATAACATTAAAAAACAATTAAAAACAAGAAAAGGGCATATAACAAACACAAAAAAAATCTGAACTCAATTGGCAAATTTTTAAAGATAAAGCAAACAAAACAAAAAAATAGATCAGCAAAACAAAAACTCTAATTTAACCTTACTACAGTAACTAAAGATAAAAAAAAAGTTTTACAACTATATTGGATCAATCAAGGAAAAGTCTGGTGGAGTAGGCCCATTATTGAAAGATCAGCAACTTATTTCCAATGAGTGTAAGATGGCCGAAGTATTGAACACTTTTTTTTAAGTGTCTTCAAACCAAAAGAAAACACGGACCAGATTTTGACAGGCCGCTCAGATATACCCATAATATTTAGTCAAAAAGATATCATGGAAGCTATTAAAACTATGAAAACTGATTCATCAGCTGGACCTAATAATATATCTCCCAGTTTCATTAAGAACTTTTCTGGGGAATTGTCTGGTATACTTACTTTATTATTTAATGCCTCAATTGCTGTGAGTGTGGCAATACCAGAGTGGAAAGTAGCAACTGTCATACCAATACATAAAGGGGGCAGTAAGCAAAATGTTGCTAATTATAGACCTATAAGTCTTACTTCATGCATTGGTAAGCTAATAAAAAGACTTCTGCAGTGCAAAATCCTTACGCACTTAAAGGACAAGAGTTTATAGGATATAACTCAGCACGGACTTACGTAAGGAAGATCTTGTTAGAGCAACTAAATAAGCTTTTTTTAAATCAGTGAGCAATGCCCTGGACTCGAGATTTCCTGTGGACATCATATTCCTGGATTATGCCAAAGCATTTGACTCTGTTTCTCATAAAATTTTAATTAATCTACTTGTCCAAGTGAAACTCCACAGTAACATTATAGGATGTATTAAATCTTGGCTTAACAATAGACAACAGCAAGTTATCATCACAGTACAGAAATCTTCATGGTCCACAGTTACTAGTGGAGTGCCCCAGTGCTCCATATTGGGCCCTATATTATTTAACATTCTGATTACCACCATGCAGATTTCCAAGGGGGTATAGATTAGTAAATATGCTGATGACAGCAAACTTGGCTGCATAGTAAATAATTATCTTTCTATCAAATCATTACAGAGCAACTTAGACAATTTAGCAAACTGGGCTGCTGAAAATAACATGACTTTTAATGTCACAAAATGCAAAGTCATGCATCTGGGAAAGAATAACCATCTAGTCGATTATACACTAAATGGTATACAGCTCCAAACTGTTATGTCCGAAAAGGACTTAGCAGTCACTATTTCAAATAACTTAAAATTTAGTATACAAACCAACAAAAGAGTCAAAAAATGTCATGGCATAATTGCCTGCATTCTAAAAAATACCAAGAGTAGGAAACCAGAAGTTATCGTCCCTCTATATACCAGTTTAGTTAGATCACACATAGAATACTGTGCCCCTTTCTGTGCACCTACCACCATTAGTGACAAAGCACTGGTTGAAAAGGTCCAAAGGAAAATTACTAGGAAAATAAGTAACCTGTCCAACCTAGAGTATTCCAATAGATTAAAATCTCTTGGGCTATACTCCCTGGAATATAGATCTTTAAGGGGAGAATTATGTTTAGCCTATAGAGTCTTACAAGACCCAACCTTGTTTGAAATTATTTGTTTAGTAAAACATGAATCTACTAATAACACTCATTCACATAAACTTAAACTTGCTGCCTGCCTCAATAAAACTGTTAAAAGAAATAATTTCATAACACAGAGATTGCCATCTACATGGAACTCTCTTCCTCATCACGTAGTCTCAAGTGATAATATTAATCAATTCAAGCATAGACTTGACCAACATATGGGCGACAGAAAATTATTCTTCCACCATTAGGACAAATGGTGGTGAGTTCTACATGGGCTTGCCCTCAAGCTTGTAAAAACCTATGAACCTATGCTGAAATGTGGATGCCACCATGGGAGTGGAGGGACTGAATGCATACAGAATGGTGTCATCTGCATACATGTGAATGGATGCTGATGAACAGGCCAAGGGAAGATCGTTAAGGAAAATGGAGAAGAGAATCAGACCAAGGACTGAGCCTTGTGGGGCCCCAGTGTGGATGGGTAGAAGCAGAGAAAGAGAGTCCCCGATTCTGACCGTGATCTGCCCACTATGTAGGATTTGAACCAGTTGGTGGCAATAGGAGACATCCCAGTGGCTGAGAGTTTGCCCAGTAGAAGGGAATGGGAGACAGCATCAAAAGCCTTGGCAGAGTTGACAAAGATGGCGGATGTGATAAGGTCCTGATCCATGCCAGAATAGATGGAATCAATGAGCTGAAGGAGAGAGGTGGATGTGGAGTGGTTCTTCCGGAAGCCAGACTGGAAAGGACTGAAACAAGAGGAGGCATGAAGGTAAGGAGAGAACTGGGAGAGTACTATATGTTCTTGCAGTTTGGCAAGGATAGGAAGAAGTGAGATGGGGTGGTAGTTACTGGCTGCAGATGGGTCGCCACCTTTATGGAGAGAGATGATGGTAGCATGCTTCCAGGCAATTGGGATAGAGGCTAGCTCAAAAGAGAGATTTAGTAGTTCAGCAATGAGATATAAAATGGTTGGGGCAGACAGATAAAGTAGGCTAGCATCAAGGTCACCAGGACTCTTGCCTTCGGATGGACTCAGGACAAGGAGTGCCCTGAGAGCATTAAAGGGGGATACAGGGAAGAAAAGGAAGGGTGGAACAGGAGGCTCAGGGCACAGAGTAGGAGGAGGTGTAGTGGGGAGAGAAGAGAGGAGGTACAGGAGGTAAAAAAGGTATTCAATGCATTGGCTACCGGGGGGGGGGGCTCTGATGGGGTGGAGTCAGCCACTCTAAGGGTAGGGGCAGGAGAACTATTTGGAGGTGAGAATAGAGTGTTTACCACCTTCCAGAATTTAGAAGGGTGGTTTAAACTTGCCTTGAAGGTGCTAGAAAAGTAATTGGATTTGGCCTGTCTGACTAGCCTAGTGCATGTATTTCAGAGATGGTGGTATCTTTTATAGGCTGTGGTGGAGGGTGACCATTTGTGGTCTTTCCAAGCTAGGTCCCAAATCCTTAGACAATCCAAGAGGTCTGATGTAGTCCAAGGCAGATGGGAACTGTGGACTCTGGTGTGTCTAAGTGGGACATGGTGACTCCAGATGCTCAGGAAGACTGATTTGAAATAGTCGAGAGTTAAGTCAACTGGGGTGGCAGTGCTGATGTGTGACCAGTCTGTCCTGGACAGGTCATCAAGTAGAGGTGTGGCATCTAATGATTGAAATGAAAAAATTTGTAAGAATTTTGTGGGGCTTGGGGGGTCCGAATTTTCCATAACTCAAAATATAATCTGATGAGCAAACCTCAAAACTGTTATGGTATACAGACCGTAACAGTCATCAACTATATATCTATAATTGGGATGCCATTTGCATATCCTCTGAGCCAGTGGGTTGGAACCCCCCCCCCCCATGGTGGTCATATCCCATCGACTCTGAGGATATGAAAGGGGCACTACTACTTATAGATTGTAGTTGATGATTGTTACGGTCTGTATACTGTAACAGCTTCGACGTCTGCTGAGTTACGTGTAAATATGATGCAGTTGTTATTGAGACATATCACTTGCCCTTCCTTTGCTATGTTGGACTTGATAAGATTATATTTTGAATATAATGCAGTATCACAGTACTTTGTAGGACACTATTAGGAATTGCAAGACAACGAATAAATAAAAAAAAGCACCCTGCCAGGTGCCTTCCATGCCCAGCTGTCTCCCCGATCCCCCCATGCCGCCTCCTGTGACCCTTCTGCCCCAGGTCCCTTCCTGTCCAGCTGATTCACCCCCTCAATCATCCCAGCACCTCTAATGTTCATGGGGCAGTGGGGTGCCAGAACCCTGTGGCAATTCCCGTAGGTGTGCCAGAGGTTTAGCGCTAGCCTGTGGCTGTAATGTCTCCTGGGTTTTTGGTGCAGGGACCCTCCTTTTATAAAATTGGGTGCAGGGTCTCTCATGCACCCAGAGTTTGCAACAGCCCTAGAGTGACACAACTTGCATTACTGTACTGGCTCTTTGAAAATCGATCCCAATGTGTTTGGTTTCTACTTCAAACAGGAACATGACTATAACACAGACAGTTTCTGTTTTTGTGCCGTTGAGCATATTAAGCAACTTCCCCATGGAAGGGATCAAACCCATGTACTCCTACAATGTGAGACTTAACGTATTTTTGCACTTAGCTGTATACAACCAGTGGGCCTCAGTGAGAAAACTGCTTCTAAACCCTTTTTAGGGCAATGCACTCAGGATACCTCTTTAGCTACAACCCTTTGTGATAAACCTGTGTTTCCAAGTAATGATAGTAAACAAGGCATTTGTCAATGCCGAATGTTGTCATGCTGGCATTGCCTTTGGTAGTGCATTGTGGAAAGACATGTTTGGCAAGCTGTGAAAAATGACAGCTGTACTGTTCATAAGCAGGTGTAAAAAATGGCAATGGTAAAAATGTGGCATGCAAGTATTGCAAATATGCAAAGTTACAAGGGTGCGTGGGAAATGCACAACGCACACTTGTAACACAGGCATTTTATGGATTTTTGGCACCAAATTTTCAACATAGGCATTTTAGCACCTTTACTCATGTACAGTGTCACTGTCATGTCCTCAAGCTGTCTCAAAAAATGATTTCACACAGTGACTGTGCTATTCTTCACTGGACGTGCGAAAACAAATTTCGGGCAGGATATGTAAAATGACAGCTTTACTGTTCATCGAGAGGTGTGGAAAAATGCCAATGGTGAAAATCCAGAGTGAAAATATTATAAATCCACAACATTACAAGCATGCATGCAAACTGCGCAATGTACGCTCATAACACAATCATTTTATGGAGTATCGTCACCAAATTTTCAACATAGGCATTGTAGGACCTCTGCTCATGAACAGTGTCACTGTCATTTTTGCAATCTGGCCCAAACACTGATTTCCCACAGTGACCGCAGTATTGTTTGCCAGAAGTGCAGAAACACATTTCGGCCAGGATGTGAAAAATTACAGCTGTACTGTTCATAAGGAGGTGTAGAAAAATGACAATGTTGAAAATCTGGCATGAAAACATTGTGAATTCGCGAAGTTACGAGCTTGCGTAGCAACTGTGCAACTCATGCTCGTAAAACAGCCATCTTTTGGATTTTTTCCACCAAATTTGCAACATAGGCTTTTTGAGAGCCCACCTCATGAACACTGCCACTGTCCTTGTGTTAATTGGTCCCAAAAGGTGATTTCGCACAGTGACCGCGAAATCACCTTTCAGGACCGATTAACATCAAAACTGTGACAGAATTCATGAGGAGTGGCCCCAAAAAACCCATGTTAAAAATGTGGTGCAAAAATTCGAAAAAATGCCCAAGATATGGAGCAAAGTTGAAAAAACCCTATTCATTCCATTATACAGCTTACTGGCATTTCCTCAGTTAGCGGTCGGCTTTGAAGAGTGCAGATGTGTTCCGGTCCAGCCGAAGATCACTGCATCGAGACTCAGGAGGTAGAAGTATGGGGTGGGGTGGGGGTGGGAAGGCAGAATGCACAGTTGAGTGAGTGCAGGTGGTGGGTAGGAGACCACGAGGACCGTTTTCAGTTTACATGGACCAAGGAAAATAAATAAACACAGACGGTTTTTTTTTTACAGGTCGTTTCTTTTGTTTGGGGGTACAGTAGCTAATGGGGGATTGGGCACCCCATCAGCACAGAAGAAGAGGGAGACATGATGCCAACGGGGAGTGAGCTCCCCCGTCGGCACAGTACAACGGGAAGGGGGGGCGGATGCTGACGGGGATTGGGCACCCCCATCAGCAAACATTGTTTGGGGGTGTACAGTAGCTGATGGGGGATTGGGCACCCCGAAGTCAGCGCTGTCGGCAGAGTAGCGGCCACTGTGCCGCCATGCTACTAGCTGGCGAGCACGTAGGAAGGGCCCATTACGTATGATGAGCTTTGCTCGGATTGCAGTGGGCCTTTCCTTAGATGTGCTCGCCAGCTTAGTATGCATGGTGTGGCATTGTAGATTGGGGAATGAGGGACACACCTACTGGTGCGTGCCCTGCATTCGCCCAACAGCGACCGTGCCTCCAAATCCCCACTGCCACAAGATGTTGGCTGCGCACGCACGCCAACATAAAAAGTACACTGTTCACAAAATTAATTTGCAAAGTAATTTAGCTCTGGAAATGATTCTGATGTACAGTATGTTGAAGTATTTTTGTTTTTCAAAAACATATACTTCAGTTCTTGTCCAGAATTCAATTGCAAGCATTTGCCAGAAGATCTTATATCTCCTCTTAGACATGGTTTGCTTTTTGTAACATCTAGATTGGTCCAATAAAAGGTATCAAACCATTTGCTTCTGAATCTGTTCTTACAAGGACCAAAATGGCAACTACTCTATTTCTGTATGTACCTCTCCTCTATTGATATACAGTTAATATTCAAGATGCTTTAAATCTGTATTAGAAAAGAGCTTTCATGTTCAGTTCACTTGCTGTTTTTGACTAATCTATCTGTAAATACTAACTTTGAATCAAGGCATAAGATTACTATATTACCTTCTTGGTATGTGCACCTTATATTTGGAATAGCTGCAATCTAGTGTCAACACGTTTTGACAGTATACAAGACTGTTAATAGGTACATGTTTGTCTGCCATTCCTCCTTCCTTTCATCCCCTTAACTTTATACCTTTTTTCTATCTCTAACTTTATCCTTCCCCTCCACTGTTTCTACTCAACACCCACCACCTTTCCCCTTCTTCACCCCGCCCCCCATCTACGTTTACTCTTCCTCCTTTTTTGTCTTCTTTTGGCTATTTGCTTCTCCTATTTGTTTAATCTAATCTGCACTAGTTTACTATACAAATCTAGTCATGTGCCTGTAACCTCCCAACCCCCCAGCTAATGCAGTTTGCTGAACAAATACTGAATTATCACTTTTTGGACCTGTGTAAGTAACTAGTATTGATTCTGTTTTTGGGGTGGACTTTTTTTTTAGATTTAATTTTAATTTGCCAGGGAGGAACTGTAGTTGGGAGATATTTGCAGTCAGTTGTGAGTAGACCTGTTACTTAGCCTTTGTGAAATAGGTGCCTGAAAGGAAGGAAGGCACTCCCCGGGGTGGAGGGTAAGAGTTGTAGGTGATTGTTTCTGGATGGCATAGGTTTACTCCCACCCTTCCTCTCACCCCACCTGCCCCAAGTGCATAACTTCCTTTATAGCAGGGGCTCTGACATCACTTCCCCAAAACTGCTAGCAACATATACACCTGTCCATATCTTTAAAGGCACAGCACACTGAATAGGGGGTAGAGACACTCACAAGCTTGCACACACTAAAACAAAACCAAAAAACAAAAAAAGCATCTGTAACTGGAAGGAACACAGACATGTGGGGAGTGGTGCAATGCACTGGCTGTGGAGTAGCAGTCTTCTGGGAGACATTCTGGAGACTGCGTTGCTGCCCTATTTGCCGGCACCTCTCTGATCTGAGGGAGGAGGCTGTTCATCTCCATGCTGATCTGGCAAGGATTCAGGAAATCTGCTCCCCCCCCCAAGAACCACCCAGGCCACCACTACCACCTCAGAGGTTGCCAAGAAAGAGGAGTGGTTGAACCACAGTGGGCTCAAGGAGGGTGAGGGTTGTGCCTCTCTACAATTCATTCACCACTCTGGTGAAGCATGGTTCCTCTATGGAGGCACCTGCAGTGGAGACCAAGGAGGATGCTGGGAACCTCCACAATGGAGACCCACAGACGGGTGGCCCAGGACCCCACATGGTAAGGAAACAACTCCTGGTGGGGGACTCAGTTGTTAGGGGGTAGAACTGGGGAGGGAGGGAGGGAAGGGAGGTAAGAAATGAATCCTCAGGATCATGGGAGCAGCGGCAAGGGGGAGGGAGCTGGATGTTATTATCCACTTAGAGATGAATGACTTGGCTGAGAATGGGATCAGAGCAGTGCAACAGGAGTTTGTGGAGTTGGGGAGGGGCCTTAGACAAGTAGCACACACGGTAAATTTCTCGGAAGTGCTACCTGTCTATGGCATGGATGAAGCTAGGGCACTCTGTACCATGGGATTCATTGACTGGGTGAAAAGCTGGTGCAGAGCTCAGGGATTTGGCTTCATTGGGGACTGGGGCTCCACCTGGAGGGATGCAGGCCTATTCAAGTGTGATGATCTGCATCTATCCTGGAGGGGAACCAGAATCCTAGGTGATAGGTTTAAATGCTTCAATGTTAAGCATTTAAACTAGCCAAGCAGGGAGGCACTGAAGAGGAGAAGGGGAATCCTAGCCCCCCCAAAAAATCAGGGTAATTAGTGAGGTAAACACCAAGATAGAGCAGTCAACAGGGAGAAGGGCAGGGGTAAATGGAGAAAAAGACAAAGGCAGTAGGGACAAGGATGGAGCAAAAAGAAATAAAGCCATAAAAAATGGAAGATAATGAGTACCAATGCCTGTAGTCTAGGTAAAAACCTCCCTGAAATGGTGGCTTCCATGGAAGTGGGATTCCTGGATATTGTGGCAGTCATAGAAACATGGTACACAGAGAACCATGACTGGGATGTCAACATACCAGGGTACACAATCTACAGGAGGGATAGGGAGGGAAGAAGAGGAGGAGGAGGAGGAGGAGTAGCTCTCTATGTAAGGGAAGGGATCAAAGCAACAGAGCTAAAGGGTAAACAGGCAGAAGAGGAGGCGCTGTGGGTCACCCTGGAGACTGGAAATGGCTCCACAATCCGCACAGGGGTTGTATACAGACCCCCATCTCAGGAGGAGGAAATGGACAAGAAAATGATAGAAGGCATCCTTGGGATGGCAGAGAAAGGGGAGATATTGCTGATGGGGGACCTGAATATGCTAGATGTTGACTGGAGCACCTTTGCTGCAGCCACATCCAAGAGCACGGCCATTCTCGATGCCCTAAAAGGGGCATGCCCCCAACAGCTAGTTTTGGAACCCACTCGGGAAAGAGTAACCTTAGACCTGGTACTCTCAAATGGGGACAGAGAGAGGATCTCTGATCTTAAAGTGGGTAGCCATCTGGGAACATGCAACCACCAAACTGTGTTTCACGATAAACTTAGCTGTAGAGTCAAGCCACACAAAAGTGAAGGTACTGGACTTCAGGAGGGCTGATTTTGTCAAAATGGGAGAGTGCCTCAGAAAAGCACTAGCAAACAGGCAAGAAGGTGAGGTGGAGCAACAATCAGGAAACATCAGAACCACCATCACAGAGGCAAAAAGCCTTTGTGTGAAGCAAATAAACAAATCAAAATGAAAGAAAAAAAACACTATGGTTCTCAAAAGAAGTGGCGGGGAAGGTAAGGGAGAAAACTATGGCATTTAGGAAGTATAAGGAAACACAGAAGGAGCAGGACAGAGAACTGTACCAGTTAAAACAGAAGGAAGTGGGTAAAGCAGTCAGAATAGCAAAGGCCCAAACCGAGGAAAAGATAGCCAACTCGGTTAAGAAGGGGGATAAAACCCTTCTAGGTTCTACTCTGTAGGTATATTAGGGAGCAAAGAAAGACTAAGGCAGGGATACTGAGGCTGAACAAAGAGAAAGGTGGTTGGGCAGAGAGCGACAGTGAAAAAGCAGGGATACTGAACGAATACTTCTGCTCAGTATTCACAATGGAAAAGCAGGGGGAAATACCTAATTCGGTCAATAGAAGCACTCTGGATAGGGGGGTTGATATTAGTCCTTTCACAGAAGGAAGGGTTCTGAAAGAACTCTTAAAACTGAAGATGGATAAAGTAATGGGGCCTGATGGGATTCACCCCAGAATTCTAAAAGAACTAAGGGAAGAACTAGTAACACCACTGACTACCTTTTTTAATAAATCATGGGAGGATGGTGTGGTACCTGACAACTGGAGGAGAGCGGATGTGATTCCCCTTCACAACAGTGGGAGAAAGACAGAGGCAGGATACTACAGACCTATCAGTTTGACCTCAGTGGTAGGGAAAATGATGGAATCACTTCTTAAGGAAAGAACTGTTGAGTACCTAGAGGCCAGTGGGACACAGGACCCAAAGCAGCATTGATTCACAGCGGGAAGGTCATGTCAGACAAATCTAATTGATTTCTTTGACTGGGTGACCAAAGCAGTAGACCAGGGAGGGGCTGTGGACATGACCTACCTAGACTTTAGCAAGGCATTTGACACAGTCCCACACAAAAGATTAATAAACAAATTAGCCAGCCTCGGGGTGGGTCCCAGAGTGGTAGCCTTGGTAAAACACTGGTTGAACAACAGCACACAGCGGGTAATAGTAAATGGAGTCCACAGTGAAGAAAGGAGGGTTACTAGTGGGGTACCGCAGGGTTCAGTACTGGGGCCGGTCCTTTTTAATGTCTTTATAAGTGACAATGCAGAGGGACTGGAAGGGAAATTATGTCTCTTTGCAGATGACACAAAGATCTGCAACAGGGTTGATACACAAGGTGGTGTGGAAAGGATGAAAAGGGACTTGGCAAGGTTAGAGGAATGGTCAAATGTATGGCAGCTTAGATTCAATGCAAAGAAGTGCAAAGTAATGCACCTGGGAAACAAAAACCCAGGGGAAGAGTACACAGTAGGGGGTGATATACTGACTACAACAAAAATGGAAAGGGACCTGGGGGTGGTCATATCAAACAACCTAAAGGTGGGCCAGCAATGGAGAAGGCAGTAAGGAGGGCTGGGGGGACACTGGGATACATAGGAAGAGGCATCACCAGTAGAAAACAGGAAGTGGTTGGCCCTCTGTACAGACAGTTGGTAAGACCACATCTGGAGTACTGTGTACAGTTCTGGAGACCCCATCTCCACAAAGACATAGACAGGGTGGAGGCTGTCCAGAGGAGGGCAACCAAAATGATGCAGGGTCTGCATCAGAAGACATATGAAGAAAGACTAAAGGAACTAAAGATGTATAGCCTCGAGGAAAAGAGGGAAAGGGGGGACATGATAGAAACTTTCAAATACCTCAAGGGAATCAACAAAGTCCAAGAGGGTAGCATCTTCAGAAAAAGAGATGTGCAAAAACAAGGGGGCGCAACTTGAAGATAGAGGCGGGGTGGCTCAGAGGTAATGTGAGGAAGTAATTCTTCACAGAGAGGGTTGTGGAGTGGAACAGCCTTCTTGAGGAGGTCGTAGAGTCAAAAACAGTGGGGGAATTCAAGAATGCATGGGTCAGACATAAGGCAATTCTAGTGGGGGGTAGGAGGAAGTGGGCTGATGGTTAACTAGGATCTGCAGCTTATCCATTAGGTAAGGAAATGGGCAGACTAGGTGGGCCAAGCGGTCCTTATCTGCCATCAAATTCTATGTTTCTATAGCTAATAATCTTTTTTCTCTCTCCTCAGTGGCCTATTTTACATTCATATATAGTTCCTGGATAATATATATTTTTGAATATTATGCTTAACCTTGCTCTGTATCCCATATATGTTTATGACAAGAATGCTACATTATGCCAAGTTATGATTGTTACACTACTGTAGTGTTTTAAGAGTTCACAGTTTGGTATTGAGTTGTTTGCTTGCATTGTATTATATATGAAACTTCTAATAAAAAATTTAAAGGTCGGTTTGTCAGTAGTAAAAGGTTTTCTTACAATAGGTGCTGGTGATATCTAACTTACACCCGCTCTTTGATCGGAGGCACATTGATGCTGCCAAACTATGTTACTGAGATGGGGGTAAGAGGTTGGTGGTGTCCACACTGGGACCCCCTCTTCCCCCCCACACTACAGAGCTGCCAAATCAAGGACTGGAGCACAGAAGAAGCGGATTTAAAAGACTGAAATAAATTGCGGACACAGATAGGAGAGTCAGGCCAATCAGGTCGGACCAAGGAAGAGGCACTGAATTTAAAAGGAGAGAAACCGCCTTTCAGCTTCAATGCTGCTGAACTGTGTTACTGAGATGGGGTAGGAGGTTGGTGGTGTCCACGCTGGCACCCCCTCTTCCCCCACACTACAGAGCCACCGAATGAAGGATCAGAGCACAGAAGAAGCTGGTTTTTCACCCACCTACCCATCCCCACCAGTTTTTAAATGCTCTTCTTTGGCTTCTCCCCAATGGACCAATTGGATGCAATAATGTGTAGGCATAGTTGATCATGAGAATGGGCGAGCCTAGCTCATCAAAAAACTGCCATTTGATTGGGTGGGGATGTTGCATATTATACAGCATTAATGCTGCCTAAATTATATTGCATCAATGGTAAGGGGACTAGCAGAGGCACACCCAGAAGGAGAATCACCTATCAGGAACTTGCAGAAGGAGAAGTTCAGCAAAGGGGGTGGCCTCAAAGTGAACTCTGAGGCAGAGACATCTGCTGGAGAGACTTAAAAATCATACTGAAAGTACTGTGAATGCATCCATAAAGTTTAAACTGTGGGGAGAAGCTGCTGCATCATAACACGGGCACTGAAACTGTGACTTTTGAGACACTGCAATATAACCAGGGGCACTGTGACTTATACATAGATGCATAGACAGTGTCGGCAGATGAGGGCCTATGGCCCACCCAGTCTGTCCATTTGAGCTTGTAAGTTCAGTTTATGTTTTCCTAGAAAACTGTTGCCCCTTACCTTTGACCTCCAGATTTCCTTTATGTCTATCCCATGCATTCTTAAATCCCGTGATTGTTTCAGCCCCCACCACTTCCGCTGGCAGGGTGTTCCACTTGTCCACCACCCGTGTGAAGAAATTCTTCCTCATGTTTCCTCTGAATCGTCTCCCTCCAACTTCATCCTATGCCCTCTAGTCCTGGAACATCTTTTCACTTAAAATAGTGTATTCCTGCACCCTGTTCCTCCCTGTGAGATACTTGTATGTCTCTATCATATCCCCTCTCTCCCTCCTCTCCTCCAGGGAGTACATGTTCAGTTCCTTCAACCTGTCTTCATAGGACTTGTGATGCAATCCATGCACCATCTTTGTTGCCCTCCTCTGAACCTTCTCTACCCTGTCTATGTCCTTACGTAGGTATGGTCTCCAGAACTGTACACTGTACTCCAGGTGGGACCTCACTAGTGTCTTGTATAACGGAATTATGACCTCCCTTTTCCTGCTGGTGATGCCCCTGCCTATACATCCCAGCATCCTATTTGCTTTACCTGCTGCCTTATCACACTGTTTCCCTACCTTGAGGTCATCAGAGATGATAACCCCAAGATCCCTTCCCGCTTGGTGCATGCTATATCCTCACCCCCAACTGATATATTGTGCCAGGGTTTTTGTGCCCCATATGCATTATCTTGCACTTCTTTGCATTGAATTTCAACTGCCAAACCCCTGACCATTCTTCAAGTTTCTGCAGGTTCCTTCTCATTCTGTCTACACCTCTGGTGTGTCTACTGTGTTACAGAGCTCTGCGTCATCAGCGAACAGTGAAATTCTGCCTTCTAGGTCCTGTGCAATGTCACTGATGAAGATGTTGAATAGGACCGGGCCCAGCACTGATCCCTGTGGTACCCCACTGGTCACTCTTCCCTCTGTGGAGTGACAGCCATTTACCACCATCCTCTGGGTAATCTCGAGTAGTTACAGTCAATTTATCTATTTCTGCTAATAATTGCATTGTCTGCCTATTGGAGGATATTATAATTGAATTTTAGGCTTAGTGAAGGATATTCTAGGATTTGAGTAAAGATGTAGGATAGGTGGTACAGTGCTCTTCATTCGGACAGAAGTTAAAGTTTAATAGATTCTATATCTGTAGGCTTTAGTTAAATTGAGGGGATTTTAAAAGACTTTAAGAGTTTTTATATTTTAGGTTTACAGTCAAGGATAGACTAGGACGTGCAGGGCTTCAACTTCGGGTAGCTATTAAAGTCAAGTACACTGTAGCTAAACGTTAACCTACTAATTAAGTTAGTGTAATTCTGCTCATTATTAACTTAGCAATCATGTAGTTTAGTGTATTTTTGCTTAACTTTAGGGTACTTTAGTATTAACTTAGTAAGTAAGTCAGTAATTTAGTGTATTTTTGCTTATTATTCCGGTACTTTATTATGAGGGCATTTAAAGTACAGCTGCATTTAAGCCAGACGATATGGAGAGAACTGTTTAGGAAGATACTGCTGTCAAGCACACAACTGCAGATAATTCATTAAGTTGTAGGGTACAATGTGGTTAAGGGGTTGAGTAATTCCAGAACCTGACGAGTATTTATAGCCAGAAAAGCAGTGCATAAAATGTGGGACATTAGGGGACATAACATTGGACAGGGCAACCAGGGAAGGATTGTAAGTTGTAACAATTGTGGGCCAGCTGTATTTATGGAGATACTGTGGAAGATAGAGGAGGGGGTTGCCCAATGTGTAGGGCCATAGGAAAACTAAAAAAGGAGATGGGATGCCTCACTAAGGCATTACAAGTAATGGTGGAGGGCAGCATAGATGGGATGCAGGGGCAAACTGGACATGGAGCAGATGTATACGGACTAAAGAATATCAGCAATGGGGAGACAGAAAGAAGGCAGGCAAGGGCAAGGGACAGGTCAGCAGGAAAGCAGCACCCATAGGAAAGGGACAGAGGGGAGAGGTGGAAGATGACAAGAAATGGAGGAAATAAACAGGGGATGCAGGGGCAAACTGGACATGGAGCAGATAAACAGAAACTAAAGAATATCAGTAATAGGGACAGAAAAGAAGAAGACAGATGAAGGCAAGGGATAGGTCAGCAGGACAAGCAATACCTATATGATAGAGAAAGACAGGAGAGGGGAAAGCTGACAAAAAAAGGGGGACAAAAACAAGGAACTCAGAGCAGGAGCTGGACACCACAGGAAATGTCCATCTCGGAGGTGACAACATACAATAGATATGTAGTACTGACAGAGGGGATCCAAGGGAACAAAGGCAAGGTGGATAGGGAGTGGCAGCAGGATACTAGGGAGGGAGTGGGTGAACAAGGCCAGAAGATAGCTTATGAGGGCCAGAAATCACATGTTTTGATGGAAGGAGACAAGGAGGACAGAAGCGAGGGAGAGACAGGAAAGGGGAAGAGGGGAAAAAGTAAAATGAGGGTGGACGATAAAGGAGGCAGGAACCAGGGGTGAAATGGTAGGGAGAACGGACACTCTGGAAAGAATAAAATAACAGTTTATGGGGACTCGATAATAAAAGGTACACAATGGAGAAAGAGTGAGGACACATATATGAGGACAACAGTGCTATGCGTACCTGGGATAGACTCAGGTAAAGCAACTCAAAAGATAAGGGAACTGATAAGGGAGGCGGGGAAAAAAACAGACTTGTTACTGCACATTGGGACAAATTATTTAGTTGGGGAGGAGACAGAGGTGGTGCAACACATATTTATGGACTTAGCAGTGGCATGTAGGCAGTCAGTGAAATCACTAACCTTTTCTGAGATAATTCCTGTGCCAAGGGTGAGCACGGCTAGGAAGGAAAGGATAGGGGAATTTAATGGATGGCTAGGCTGGTGGTGTAAGGAGGAGGAATTCGGTCTTATTGGTCAGTGGGGATACACGTGGGTGGACAAAAGATTCCATAGTGGTGACAGACTACACCTGACCTGGGAAGGGAGAAAGAAAATTAAAACTAAAATGGGGGAATACGTGGCAAGGGAGCTGGGTTTAAACTACCAAGGGGGGAGGCAGAAAAGGGGAGGACAGAGCACCTCCCCCCCCCCCCACAGCAGCAGAGACAAGGAACAGAGAACAAAGATGGATGTCAGTTTAGAAAAAGGGGGCAAAGCAAGTCAAGTAGGATTATGTCAGAAGAAGAACAAGGTCATGACAGAGACAAAGGGGAGGGTGGTGGTGCTGAATGTGCGCAGTTTTGGGAACAAGATGGCAAAACTGCAGGCGCTTTTAGCAGAAGGCAGGGTAGAAGTTGCTGCCATTACAGAGACCTGGGCATCAGCACTCCAGGGCTGGGACCTATCAATCCCAGGTTACAGGTTTTATAGAAAGGACAGGGGGACAGGAAAAGGGGGTGGGGTGGCAGCATACATAATGGAAGGTATTGTGTGCACAAGGGAGGAGGATTTTGAAAGAGGGAGCAAGGAGGCGCTATGGCTCCAGCTCCAGATGAATAAAGGAAGGAAGATAAGGATGGGGTCATATACAGACCGCCCAGTCAGGGCGAGGACAAGGACAGGGAGTTATGCACTCAGTTAACAAATGCAGCTGAAAGGGGGTGATAGTAGTGGTAGGCAACTTTAACCTGCCCAAAATCGAATGGGTTAATCCAGCCACATCCTGTGCCAGAAGCCAGGCAATCCTGGACACAATCCAGGACGGTTTCATGACACAGTATGTGACCAGTCCCACCGGGGGGGAAGCAGTTCTGGACCTGGTGCTCTCCAATGGTGAACATGTACAAGATATAAACATTGGGGATCCCATGAGTGGAAGTGACCACAACATAGTGTGGTTCAACCTGGACATGGGTAGGGAAGACAGCCACACTAAGACAAGAGCACTAGACTTCAGAACAGTGAATTTTAAGAGAAAGAGGGAAATGATCGAAGAAGACCTAGGGGAACCTAGAGGAAGGCTTGGGTGTGGAGGAAATGTGGGACATGATCAGAGGGGGCCATACAGAATGCCACAAACAGATGCACAAAGATGAGAGGAAAGAGGGCGGGAACTTGACAACCTAGCTGGTTTAGCAGGAAGGTGGCAAAGGTAGTGAGTGATAAAAGGGTAGCATACAAGAAAAGTAGAAGGACAGTGAGGGGAGAGGATGAGGAGGAGTACCAAAGACTGGCTAAACTAGCAAAAAAGGAGGTAACACAGGCAAAAGCAAAGAAGGAGTTCCAGATAGTGGAGGGGATAAAGAAGGGAGATAGGCCTTCTTTCGATACATTAAAGAAAAAAGAGACAAAAAGGATGGCATGGTCAGACAGAAGAAGGGGGAATGCATAGTGGTGGAAAATGGGGGCAAAAGTGGAGATATTAAACAATTACTTCTGCTCTGTCTTTACCAAAGAAAGAGAGGGCTCAATACTGCACAGTGCGAGGAGCAGAAAGGAGGCTGGTGAGGATCTAATAGGGGCCATAAGGATTGAACAGGTGAGGGAGGGGCTCATGAATTTGAAGGTGGAAAAATCTCCGGGGCCTAATGGAATACACCCCAGGATACTAAAATAAATGGCAGCGGAGCCAGCCAGCCCACTGACAATACTATTCAATAGATCTCTTGATATGGGGGTGATGCCAGGGGAATGGAGAATAGCACTTGTCATGCCACTCCATAAGATTTGCCCCAAAGAGGACCCTGGTAACTATAGGTCTGTCATCCTGACATCGATTGTGTGTGAACTACTGGAGACAATATGTTGTTTAACGTCTTTATTAGTGACATAGGGGAAGACATTCAGGGAAAAATGTGCATGTTTGTGGATGACATCGAGCTCTGTGTGAGGGTGGACACTCAGGAGTGGATAAAGGAGATGAAAGAGGACCTAGCCAAACTAGAAAGATGGTCAGGGATAAGGCAACTTCGGTTCAATGCCAAAAAGTGCAAGGTGATGCACATGGGGCAAAGAAAATGAGAACAGAGTACTACATTGGAAAAGTTCGGGTTACACCATCGGAGGAAGAAAAGATCTGGGGGTGATAATTTCTAGTGACCTGAAACACTCGACTCAATGCAAAAAGGTTGTAGCAAAGGCAAATAGGATGTTAGGGTATATTGCAAGGGGATTTAGCAATAGGAGGAGTGAGGTTTTTCTGCCACTGCACAGGTCACTGGTGAGACCTGTCTTGGAATATGGAGTAAGATATTGGCACCCACACCTAAAGAAGGACATAAACATGATGGAAAGGGTCCACAGGAGAGTGACTAAAATAATAGAGGGACAGCAGGATAGATCATAAGCAGAGAGATTGGAAGAACTGGAGATGTACACTCTGAAGGAGAGGAGGCAGAGGGGGGATATGATTGAGACATTCAAATACATGAGGGAAATTAACCGAGTGGACTGCGGCAGCCTATTCAAGAAAAGGGCCACCTCTACCACCAGAGGGCACAACCTAAAACTGGTGGGGAGTAGATTCAAGAGGGACATAAGGAAGCACTTTTTTACAGAAAGAGTGGTGATGGCATGGAATGAGCTGCCACAGGAGGTCATGGAGTAGAAGTCAGTGGGAACCTTCAAAAGAGCCTGGGACAAGCATAAAGGAATATCAGGAGGCCTTGTAGGGAGAAAGCCCAGAAAATTCAGGGGTGGGAAAGGTGGGGACGGGGTCACAGATGTAAATCAAATCAAATCAACCTTTATTTATAAAAAGCGCCTTTCTAAAACCAAGGTGCCTGTACATAACATAATAAAATAAATAAATAAATAATTAAAAACCATGTATCAATTAAAATCATGACAACGACATTTAAAAATCATTATATGTTAGGCTAGAAAGAAATGTTTTTAATGCTACTTTAAAGTTTTGGACGGTTGGGCAATCTCGCACCTGAAAGCCAGAAACAATCAATATTATTTCGAGCAGACCCGATAGACTGAGAGGTCTCCTTCTGCTGTTCATTTTCTTATGTTCTTATTACCCTGCTTGTTGCTCTGTTCTATTTAAAGTAAATGGGTTACCTGACTGAGATGAATTGAAACTACTGAGCACCTCAGTGTAGTGAAAGGCTTGCACAGACAGCAAGTACTAATAAAAAAATTATTTAAACAGCAGAATAGTTTTTGATTTTACTCTTTTGTACAAATGTTTACTTTTTAAGCATTAGTATTTATTGCACTCTGCACTGTGGCCCTCACTGTTTGTAAATAAGCAAGCTAGAGGAGTGGTCTGAGAGGTGGCAGCTGGGGTTCAATGCAAAGAAGTGTAAGGTTATGCACTTTGGGGTGAAGAACCCAAGGAGAGAATACTGGCTGGATGGGGTTAAGCTGAGGATCACCGAGGAGGAGAAGGACCTAGGGGTGATGATAACAGGGACCATGAACAACACTGCCCAGTGCAGGAAAGCAGCTGCAAAAGCGAACAAAATGCTGGGGTGCATAGCGTGGGGGTTTTCATCCAGGCGAAGAGAGGTGATCTTGTCCTTCTACAGGTCGCTGGTAAGGCGACACTTAGAGTATTGTGTGCAGTTTTGGAGGCCATACCTAAAGCATGATATCTGGCTACTGGAGGGGGTGCAGAGGAGGGCAACAAAGATGATATGTTGAATGGAGAGGAGAGACTATGACAGCAGGCTGGGAGACCTGAATATGTACACCCTGGAGGAGAGAAGGGACAGCGGGACATGATAGAGACATTCAAGTATCTGAGGGTAATCAATAAGGATGGGGAAGATGGGTCTTTAAGTTAAGGAGGGGGAGGGTCACCGGGGAGCACGGGCTAAGAATGGAGGGGGAAAGATTTAGGAAGGAAATGAGGAGACACTTTCACAGAGAGGGTGGTAGCAAAATGGAACACCCTACCAGAATGGGTGGTATCGTAAATCTGTGAACAGCTTCAAAAGTGCAGGACAGGGAACAGGGAGAGTGAGGTGGGGAGGTGGGGTGGCAGTGGGATGACAAAGGGGAGGGTGGGTGGGTGGGGCAGTTGTGAACTAGGAGTGTTGACTGCACAGTCGAGCAGACTGTCTGTTTCTGCTGACATATTCGTATGTTCGTATTAATAACTCTGTATGCCACTGATTTTTGTATCGCTGTTGTATATGTTTAATTAATCCTTGATGGAAATCACTGCTTTTGGCAGTAACACTTGCCTCCCTGATAAAGCCCCATCAGCATGGTGCTACGTAGGGGGTGTTAGCACCATGTTCTGTATTTGGCAATAAATCTCAGTAGTACTCAATGGTGTGTGCACCCCACTTTCCTTTTTATTTACTCCACCAGGTTGCTGTGCAAGGCCAAGACTTCAATCCTATGTGATACGGACTGTCCTGCTTGGTGTATAGTCTGTACAGAAATTAACACGTTTATCAAAGGATAGCATCTCCCTACTCCAAAGTCTCCCAGGCAGAACTAAAGACATCTCAACCATGACTACACAGCTTCAATGGCAAAATGGTTAGTAACACACCTTGATTCCTGATGTACATATAAAATGAACCACAAATGGCAGCCGTACTGTATCCTTGATATTCATGGCTTAATCGAGCACCAGAGAAGCATTACTTTTAATATGATCAGAGGGCTGAAGCCCGAGGTTCAATGTGGGAGAATAGCTCCTCCCACATTCCAGATAAAAGACAACCTCTCCCAGCAGCTCTCGCTTAGTATGTTTTGAAACAGCTGCCTTTTTGATGAACTCTGGGCTCCTGCATGGCTAGTGTGGCCATGCCTCCTTCCCTTTCCTGATCTTTGCTGTTGTTTCTTCTCCCTTGCCTGTTTGTTCTTTCCCCATCTTTGCTCTGTGCCTGTTTTCTCCATTCCTCCCATTTCCCTCCTTCATTTTGCTTTTGTCCCCCCCACTCCCTGCTTCATCTGTATTTTGTGTTCCATTTTGTTTAGTTGTGCTGTGTTCCACCCCCCCCCCACTGTTACAATTCTCGTTCCCATTCTCATTATTCTTGCTCTCGGTGCCTCCCTTTTTGTTTCCTCCCCGCTCCTCCTTCCTGTTTGTAGTCCCCCACCACCACCACCACCTCATCCTCCTTCAAGTACTTAGGTGTTTGGTTGGACCAACACCTAAACTTCTCTGGACATATTGACTCCATCCAGAAAAAACTGCACCCCAAGTCTGGTGCCCTGTTCAGGAACCGTAATTGCATCCCTCCTATGGCTAGGCATGAAGTTGTTCAGAAGACGATACTGCCCATTTTTGACTACTGTGACATAGTCTATGGTGCTGCCTCTAAGTCCTCCCTGGCCAAACTAGACACCGTTCTTCAATTTCTTCTTCCGCTTTGCCCTGGATGCCCCCCTCCAGGCACCCACCACTGTGATCTTTATCGTGCCCTATCCTTCCCCCCTCTTTCAAACAGGCAACTCTCCCACTGTGCTAAATTCACCTCCAAGCACTGGTTGGGTGAGCTTCCTTTCTACCTCACCTCCTCCTTTATAACAACCCCCCCATCCTCCCATTCCCATAGATCAACTGACTTCCGCACCCTGGTAGTCCCCCGCAGATCCACCCTAATCAGCCAATCCATTTTTACTCTCACTGCCTCCCAAAAATTTGGAATTCCCTCCTCCCTCAAATCTGGCACTCATCTTCCACCTACTCCATCAGCACTGCCCTCAATAATTACCTTGCATCTAGCTGCTCCTGCCATGTCCCTCCCAAATTCCCTCCTCTAAGCCCTGGATAAACCCTACCCCTCTACCTTCACCTTCATTTTACCCTGTGAACCACACACCCCAAATTTCTAGCTCTCCTCCCCTTCCCCCAAATTGCTTCCCCTTACTGGCCTCCCTTGATCTCTCACAGAATGTAAGGGACCCGAATGCTCCCCATGGGTCCATGCATCCTGATGGATTATTGATTAGGCCCCATCCCCCCAAAAGGTGCAAATTATCTCCCTCTCAAGGGTTCAATTCTCCCTCTCTCCCTCTCTTATCACTCTCTAAATCCCTATCTACTGACCTTCCCCAACCCCCTTGCAGGGTACCCTGCATCATGAAGAGTCCTATCTTGGGTTAGGTTCTATTCCCCTCCAAGCATTTAAGTCACACCTCCTCCTTCCCTTTCTCCTCCCTCTTTAAATCCCTGCAGCCTTATCCCCACTTCTGTCTAGCTCCATAGCTCCCTTGCAGGGTTCCCCACATCCTGAAGGGGTTTCTCTGGGACACTGCCTATCCCCTTCTCTCTGGTCCCCAGTCCCCTCGCAGGGTTCTTCTCATCCTGAAGCTGTCTCCAGGGACACAACTCTTCCCCCTCTCCTACCTCACCCTTTCCTCTCCTTCCCCCCTTTTCTTTCATGTAAGTACTTGTCTACTTATTAACCTAGCACTTATTATTGTCCACTCTTTGTACATATTATGTGCAACACTGTTTTAACACTGTTTGTAACACCTGCCTTACAACTGTATGTTAATGTTCAATCAATCAATCAGTCAATCAAATCTTTATCCAGGCGATCACCATTGAGCAAGTTCATTTACAGGGTGGACCTATGTCACACAAGGTCAAAGCACAATACATTTATCTACAGACAAAAAATAGACATTTGTATATGATAAAATGATACACTCAGAACAATAGCAATAGGTCCAGTTAAGGAGTTAACAAGATTGATGAGGGCGTGGCCTGACCAGGCAGAAGATGGCAGCATAGTTCAGAATCTCTGCAGGAATGGCTATACTCTAACCTCATCCAGCCTTCACCAGACCTTTCTTTGGTACCAACTTCTGTGACCATCCTGTAATCTTACTGCCTGACACAGTTTGTAAGTCATTTTTGATCCATCATCTACTTACATTCAATTATTCTACACTGTACTGCTGCATACTAGGCCTCATCCTTCAGCATTATGGCAGATCTCCAAGCACAGCAAAGCTCACTTTTTAGAGTGGATGTAATGTTTTCTAAACTGATGGCTCAAATTAATGATCTAAAAACCTCCACCCAACAGAATGCAACCACTGTTGAAACTTTTAGCCAGAAAATTGCATTTAATGAGAAAGCAATGGCCTGTAACACCACTACTATTCATGACCTCCAGGCTACTGTTCGCAATCAAGATTGAACTATTAAATCCCTACAAGCCAAAATTGACGATATTGAAAATTGTAATCATAGCAATAATTTACGATTTTTTTGGCTTCCCTGAAGGTGTAGAATTAGGATACACTACTGCGCTTTGATTACATGTGCTGCCTGCAATGCTTAAACTGCCTCCTGATGTAACATTAATCATTGAGCAGTCTCACCGCACTCTGGGTCCCAGGCCAACATCAGACCAGTGACCAAGGCCCATCATTGCTCGCTTCTTGAACTATTCCCATACAGAATTAATACTGAAACGAGCCAGAGAAATGGGGACACTTCAGTGGCGAGAATTTAATATTTCCATCTACAAAGACTTTTCAAAAGAATTAACCATCAGAAGGAAGGCCTACAATACACTTAAACAAATCCTTCACCCAAGAAGCATTAAATTTGCTCTACGTTGACCCGTGACGCCTTTTCTCAGGCTCTTCCTTCAAGGATTTTGAAACCCCTGATGCCTTACCCAACTATCTGGAGGTCTTGCTCTGTAATCTTACCTTGGGAGGTTCAGCACCAATTGACAACCGGAACACAGCTTTGGTATCCACACGGAGGGTGGATGACGAGGTACAGGAACGTGGGGAAAGTATTGCAGAACTCACAGCCCCAAGCAGCAACGCCACAACTGATTTGACCCCAAGGCAATCAACACGGCTGCAAGAGAAGCTTCTGTCGGGGCATTATTCTTCAAGACTTTCATGCTGTTCTAGCGAGGTTTCACCCCAAACACCCCAAGCTGCAGCCTCTCACCTTCAAATCAACCACTGTATTCCCTTGAGCAATAAGTTTGCTCTCTTGAAGGATGACATGCGCTCCTCACAGGAGGATCTTTCCCAGCAAATTTCAGATGAACATCCCTCTAATTTGGGCCCTGTGCCTCAGGGATGTATTTCTGCCGACACTTATGGGCAGAAGTTGTTGCAAGTTCCCCCCTCAAATTTTAGAGCCACCCAAAAAGAAACGTAAGGCAAAGACCAAACGCAAGAACATCAATAGTCACAATCCTGCTAATAAATCTAAGGTGTCATGAGCTTAAATGGTCAGTAATATGGTCACAGTTGCTATATCTTGGTAGGTTTTGCTTCCAGGATACTTAAAGGGAGTGCCAGTTCACTTTTTCTGCCTAGCCACCCACTCTACAGTCTATACTACCTGGTTGCTTTCGCTCCAGCAGGTGCAGAAAGCAAAGGCTGTACATCGCGGCGCAATCGATTTACTTTTTGTTGCAGTGTTTAAACGAGCAGCTTAAAGGTCTTCAAGGGAACTTTGGTATATCAGCAATGCTTTTCTAACCCATTATTTTAGTGTTAGAGCTTATACATTACCTCACTAAACAGGCTCTCTGTATCTAGCCTTTTACTCTCCAGTTTCACAGAGCATCAGGTTTATAGTCTTTTGGCTGTTCAGTTGCATATCTTCAATCGGTATGCATACTGATTATTGCCTTTTCTTTTTTCATATGTGAATTATTATATATTACAAAGCAATGTACCCCTTTCCTCTCCTGAAGACAGGTTCTTGAGTATTACTGGCAACGACATTTAATCTCTCTCCTTCCCTACGCTCCATTATTCTTACTACCTCCTGTTTGCAATATGGAACTATCATTAGCACTCAAAGAGGTGGGCTATGTTTGGTGTACTGTTGCAAATGATTATCAATCCACATCTTCCTTATGCTCCTTATTTTACTCAAAGCCTACAGATATTATAGAAATCCATTGCTGTGTGGTCCCTCCTGTTTTGGGGCTCACTGGCCTAGTCTTCTAGACCTAGTCACCCTATATAACACCTATTTAGGCGATGACTATCTCTTCTGTCTACAGTTATCACCGAAGCTTATACCTCTCCACATAATCCCAATTTGCATTTGCTCAGGGCGTAAGGGCTTAAATTGACCTCCCCTTTCTTCTTTCCCCCTCAATATTGTATTTGTTATGTACTTCTTCTGTTGCACTGCAAAGTATACTCAGAGTCACTCTAATGTGGTAATGATCTACTTTTCCTTTTATATTTGTTCATTTGCATTCCACCTGGCTCCCTGAATTCATTACTCTATGTCTAGGCTGTACTAGCATCTCATATGTGGTTCTTTAATTTACTGTTATTTTGAGTTGGTATATCTTGTACTATTACTACTAATGTTTATAAATAAGTTCTGGTATTTAACTTTATCCTTATACCTTGTCCTGTTAGCTTAGAATTAAGCTAAGGTTATTACAGTCCCATGCCTTTCTTGGTATTATTCTCTTTCAATTTAGTTTATCAGAAATACTTACTTTATTATATTACTGGGATCAGACTTAGGTTTGGGCCGATGTTTATAACCGGTCCTCCCTAGTCTCCTCCCTACATCAATGCCCCAGATTGTGGTGAGAGAGTCTCTTAGCCAGTTGGCCGACTCATATCTCCTCACACCTATAAAACATTTTCTTTGTTATTTAGCTTACTAGTATTGTTGTTGTTGTTAATGACTTTTCTCCTTCCCCATCTCTAGTCTAACTTTAATAAGATATATGTGCCACTCATGTATCATATATCTCACTTTTTTTGGCTTGAATGTTCCTGCCACTCTCTGCATATATGTGAGCTCTCTATATTGTATTCTAATCATCCTCTGCCTCATTTATTTGTCCCTTCACACTCCAGCGATTATTCCCTTTCTTTAACACTAACAATATGAGTACTTTTATATACATGGAATGTGAAGGGACTTAATTCTCCTTGTAAGTGGAAGCAAATTCTTTCATATCTCAAAAAACATAAAACACAAATTGCTTTCCTTCAAGAAACAAAATTATTAGCAGAGGATGTTCATAGACTTAAAAAAGATTGGGTTGGTCAGATCTACGAAACATCCTATACCTCAAAAAAAAGAGGAGTTGCTATTCTTATTCATAAGAGTCTCAAATGGTCCCTTGTAAACTCTGTTTCCGATACTGACGGCAGATGGGTGATGGTCAAACTGAATAACTCTGGTCCTCTTCTGCTTGTTAATGTCTATGCACCCAATTCCAATACCCCAGAGTTTTTTCATAATTTAGCTCAACAGATTCTATCCTTTAACACTGATAATACACCAGTTATTCTTGGAGGGGATCTTAACTTAGCTTTAGAAGACAGCATTAACAGAAGTAGCTCCACTACAGAGGCCCACCCTAGAAGTATTAAAGCCCTCTCATTACTAATGCAAGATGTTGGATTAGCTGACGTATGGCACCTCCTTCACCCCCGCGATCGAGAATTTACTTTTTTACTCCTCTCTACATAAGACATACAGTAGAACTGACTACTGGTTAGCCTCTCCTGTTATAATGGAAAAAACTATTGATTCATCCATCTCTCCCATCATAATCTCAGACCATTCCCCTGTCAAATTGCAACTTTTGTGGGGCCCATTAGCACCTAAATCTTCTTACTGGCGGCTGGACCCTCTCCTTCTCAAGGATCCCAATTTCTTACCCACGATCAAAGCACAAATTCAGGACTTCCTCTTTCAGAATACCCCAACCGAATCTTCTATGTCCTCTGTATGGGAAGCTCTTAAAGCTATGATTCGAGGGAAAATTATCAGTTATGCTGCACGTAGGAAAAGAGTAAGGGGAACAACAGCTGGCTGACTTGGAAAAATCTCTTAAGGTTAAAGAGAATTTATACTTTTCTTCTAATAAGCACTGTCCTGATTCTCAATTTCATCTTGAAATTCTTCAACTTAGAGTTAAAATTAACAAATTAATTTCTCGTAAAACCGAACTGGCCTTGTTTAAACTTAAATATAAGTTTTGGGAACACGGCAATAAAAATGGGAAACTCCTTTCTTACCAGCTCAAAGCACAACAAATGGAATGACATATCCTAAGCCTAAGAGATGAACAGGGTACGATTCACTCCGACAACCCCTCTATAACCGTATCATGAAAACCTTTTATCAAAAACTATACTCTGACACAAATCCTCCATCTACTTTACAGATTCAACAGTTCCCTAAATCATTACATCTTCCTCATCTTTCTACTCTTGAAACAAATTCTTTCGATGAACCCTTCTCGCCTCATGAAATCCAGAAAGCTTTGTCTTCCTTGAAATCCGGTAAATCCCCTGGGGGAGACGGATTCCCTGTCGATTTCTATAAAATGTTTTCCGACACCTTATGTCCCGTTCTTCTTAATGTTTATCAAGAAGCTTCCAGTACTGGCAAGCTTCCCCCATCTTGCACCGAAGCAATCATAACCCTAATCCCTAAGAAAGAAAAAGACCCTACTCACCCCGCAATTACAGGCCCATCTCTTTATTAAACATGGATGGGAAGATATTTGCTAAACTACTAACTTCTCGACTTGAATCCTTGATTCCCAAGCCAACTCATTGTTCGCAAGCTGGTTTTATTAAATATAGATCTGGTTCTGATCACCTACATTCCTTATTTAATTTAATTCACAAAGCCAAATCCCTCAAGACACCAGCTGCAGCCATAGCTATTGATTTTGAGAAGGCCTTTGATTTCTTAAACTGGGACTACCTTCATCAAGTTTTATCTTATTTTGGGTCTTTCTCATACCTTTTGCTCCTGGATCAAGCTATTATATAACTCCCCTGTTACTAAAGTACTTACTTATTCCATCCTTTCCTCTTACTTTCATCTAGCAAGGGGAACTAGACAAGGCTGTCCCCTGTCACCTTCCCTGTTTATTTTAGTCATGGAACCCCTGACTGCTTGTTTAAGTCAATCTTCTGGCATTATGGGTATACCTGTAAGCAATTCAAGATATGTTTCTCTCTCCTATGCGGACAACCTCTTAATCTTACTTGAAAACCTGAATGAGGCTGGGCCCCTGTTGGTTGATTTGCTTAATAATTTTACCTAAATTTCTGGCCTTGCTTTGAATTATGGCAAATCACAAACTATGCCCCTTAACGACCACTGTAAAGCCTTTATGAACATACCTCTTGGATTCTGATGGTCACCACAGGGTATAACATATCCAGGAATCAAAATTACTAGTAACTTAGGGAAGATATGGGACATTAACATTAACCCCTTATTTGATAACATCAAAACAATTCTGGACAGATGGAAGCTTCTTAATCTCTCTTTCATGGGAAAAATTGCAGCCATTAAGATGTCCATTTCTCCCAAGATTTTTTACCTCTTTGCTAATATTCCTTTAGTCTTACCATACTCCTTTTTTGCTAAAATTGATAAATTAATAGGTAACTTTATCTGGGATGGGAAACCACTGAGATTTAATTGCAACAAACTTCGATCACATTGGAAAAAACGGGGATTCGGACTCCCCTGGTTCAAAGGCTACCTCTGGACTTTCTGAATGGCCCAAACCATTAAATGGTTTCAGAAACCCTCCCCTCACTCACCACTATGGGTTGCAATGGAATCCGCATTGTGCCTGGGAGGAGTTCCACTTCCTTAATTTTTAATCCCATTTCCTCTAAACTAAAATCTCACCCAACTATATCATCCTCTTTTCTTTATTGGAAACTAACCCACACATTTCTGAAATCCAATCCAACACCTTGGTTTTATGCCCCTTATGAGGCAATTCACTGCTCACTCTAAAAGATCACCCAATTTTCTGTTGTACATGGAGGAACAAAGGCATTTTCTTTCTCGGAGATATCTTGGACCAGAATTCACTCACTCTTAGATCATTCTCAGACTTGCAGGTCACATGGAAACTTCCTAAACAGGACTTCTGGAAGTTTTCACAAATTCAGGCAGCTTATCACATTCACTCTAGTTTAGTGTATAGGCATACTCTTCTAAACCTATACATCTCGCACTAGACTAATTTATTAGTAAAATTAAATAGCTCCATTTACAAAGACATTATTGATAATCTTCCTGATCAGTCTATACAAGACAAAAATAAATGGAGTACTCTTCTTAACTATAATATTTCAGATGCACAATGGTGTAATTATTGGCGTATTGCACATAATACCTTTAAAGATGCCCGTAGTTCTTTAATACAAACTAAAATCCTACATCTTTGGTATAGAACCCCCTCTGTGCTTCAACGAATGGGCCTATTAAATAATAATAATTGCTGGCGCTGCAATTTGGCCAACAGGGATCTACTTCATATCTTGTGGTCCTGCACTCCCATTAATAAGCTCTGGCATAAAGTCTGTTTACTTGCCTCCAGAGTAACAGGACAAAAACTACATTTTGACCCCAAGCTATTCCTTCTGGGCATCCTTATCCCCAATAGCTCTCTCCTCTCACATGCACGTTTTAGATGGCTAAACATACTTTCTCTTCTGGTCAAACGTCTGATTCTTATTAAATGGAAATCAATTCTGGTGCCTTCTCTTTCAGATGTTCTTCAAAGCCTCTCTCAGTATGCCTCCTTATACTGATTATCTCATGTTACTCATAACCGATCACTGTATATGACAGATGTTGGCAGAATTATGTCAAGTGCATCAAATCTAGTTCTTCTAGACCCTAATTCTTAACGATATTTAGCCCTCCTTCTTATTTTGCTCTTAGATTAGGTTTTCTCAAAACTTTTGTACACAGATTTCTCCTCTTTTTTCCCTCCTTCCCTTTTTTCTCCCTCTCTCTTTCCCTTCCTTCTTGCTTTTTCTCTCTTCTTTCTTTCCTTGCACACTTTTCTCTTATCTTCACCTCTCCATTACTGAACATTGTTCATATTACCACATTCATCACTTTTTTCAATTTACTGAATGCCTTGCCGTAGTCTGCCCTAGCATGTATTTCATACATGGTTGCTATTTTTGATCCTATAATACCCTATTGATTGTAACCCTTCTGCTCTCCACTTACATCCTGTCTAGGTTTGTGTTTTATTATCAATACATGTATATAAGGCTTCTCCAATATGTTTACCCTAAATACTGTGTTTTGTTAAGTGATATTTTATTCCTTACATGGAGGATAGTCTTCTATTGTATTAGATGAGTGCTTTCTTATATACTCGCATTTTAATAAAAAGATAAAGTGAAAAAAAAAGGAGTTAACATGATTGAGTTAACATGTACATCAATTTATTCAACAGAGAAGATAACAGTAACAGGTGTGGACAAGAGATAATAAAACATTCTCACTGTCGGCATTGCCTCACACAAGTCATGACATGGCATTCAGGCTTAGAGGGGGACGATTGTAAGATGCTGACAGGGGAGTGGCAGGTTACAAGGTAAGGCAAGGGCTGCTCTAATGGAGGAGTGCTAGGACAACAGGGCAAGGGATAACACTTGGTGGGAGGTCAGATAGGGTAAGGAAGAGTAAGCAGAGTGAGCAAAAGTAGATTGAAAGGAAAATAGGCTTAAGGAAACCACAGGGACAAGACTTAGGTAGCAATGCAGAGGACAGGTAAACGGCAGACACCGTATCATGCTAAGAGTGGGGGGAACAGTTGCAGAGTTCCTTAACACCACGAGCATATAAGGTCTTGAATATGGTAAGACTGACAGAGATGCTCAATTTCATTGATTTTTGCAATTTGTTCCAAAGTGATGGCAACACAAAACTTATGGCCGCTCTCCCAAAATGTGTATTAGCCCAAGGAACTTTCAAGGAAATCAAAATATAACTTCTCAGTGGATAGTTTCCGAACAAACTTAGTGGAAGACAGCCAGAAATGTATTGGGGAAGTTTTTTGGTAACAGCTCTGAAGGTCCAGAGAGCCGCATTTCTGTTCCACCTGTACTGAAGGGAAGACCACCCCACAGCTGCATACAGAGCACAATGATGTGTGTGAAGGGGTAGGCCAGTTATAAATCTCAAGGCTCTGCGATACAGGGTGTCCAGCTTAGCAAGATAAGAGGCAGTGCATTGACTATAAATGAAGTCTGCATAGTCAACTAGGGAAAGGAACGTAGATTGAACTAACTGCATCGTAGCATCTCTAGTCAAGAGGTGCTTAATCCTAAAGAAAAGACCAAGCCTCTGCCTCAGCTTTTTCAGCAGATCCTCGACATGATCTGTAAAGGAGAGTCTCTGGTCCAGCCAAACTCCCAGACACTTGGTGTTGGGCGGCTTAGGTAGAGCACCGTATCATCTGCAAACAGGTGAATATTGGCCTCCTTAATGCTGTCATCAATATTGTTTATGTAAACTGCAAACAGTAAGGGACCCAGGATAGATCCCTGTGGTACATCTATTTTTAGTGGTTTGAGAGGGGAAAGTTTACCTTCAGCCTTAACTTGCTGTAGCCTATCTGTAAGGTAGTCATTGAACCAACACATGGATGTTGAGTCCAGACCTATCATTTTCAGGGTGGAAAGAAGCAGGCTGTGGTCAGCAGTGTGGATTGCCTTACTTAGGTCCAGGAACACAGCACAGACAAAGTTTCAATTCTCCAGGGCTTGTTGCCAATCATTAGTCACTTTGACCAGGGTCGTAAAGGTGCTGCGTTTTGCTCTGAAGCCAGATTGCATGGGATTTAGAAAGTTCATATTGTCGAAGTAGATTCTCAGCTGTGCATTCATAATTTTTCCCAAGAGTTTAGACAGTATGGGGAGTAGTGAGATCAGCCTATAATTGTTAAGATCACTGGGGTCCCCTGATTTAAAGAGAGGACTTACGTGGGCAGTTTTCCATAGATATGGGAGAATTCCCTGGGATAAGGACAGGTTAAAAAGATGAGTAATTGACATGGCTAGGACATGGTATGCAATCTTTAGGAAGTAGGGGTCAAGGAAATCAGCTCCAGCACTTTTCTTAGTGTCCATTTGTAGAAGAAGATCTTCAACCACTTTCAGCGATGCAGGTAAAAAGGAGAAGACTGCGATAATGGTGCTAGGTTCAAGATTCTGTGTGCTAGTCTGGGAACATAACGTGCATGCAGGTGAGTTGGCAAATGCTAGACCTGCAGTAGCGTTATCAGAAATCATTTTCTAGGGAAGTACATTTCCAGACGTGTGGCCAGACAGCTCTTTGATTGTAGACCAAAATTTAGTAGGGTACTTTGTAGCAGAGTCCAGTTCAGAATGATAGAAGTTGGCCTTTGCCTTGCTAACCATCTTGGTGCAGGAGTTCCTGGCCCTCCTGAATTGGCATCAGTCCTCTGATGTTTTTGATTTGCGCTCTTTTTTCCAGAGCTTGTCCCTCTCTAACAATGCAGCCTTAAGTTCTGTGGAAAACAAACGGCATGTTCTAGTCTTTGCATGGACTTTTACCAGGGGAGCATGCTTATTTAAGGCACATGACACAATTTCATGGAAACTGTCATATGCCATATTCACTGATTTAGCTTGGTAAAAGTTCTGCCAGCGTAAGGAGAATTTTAGATCGTCGATATAGGTGAGTGGGTCAAAGTTGCATCTAGACCGCTTAGTAGAGAACTTAGATGCAGATGGAGGTTTAGAGGCAGTTCTTACACCAGCAATGAAGCAGTGATCACTGACATCTGAGGAATAAATACAGGCATGAGGAAAGAAATGAGGTTTGCTTACAAGAAAGACATCCAACAGGGTACTATTCCTGGGGTTTTTCTTGTTAGGACGTGTTGCTTCTTTGATAAGTTGCGTGAGCCCATGAGAGTCACAGAAGGATTTGAGAGGTATTGAGGCCTTGGATAGCCAATCAAAATTAAGATCCCCTAGTACAATTGTTTCAAGGGTTCCATGCCCCAAAATAGTCGATAGGTGGGATAAGAGCTGGAAACCAGCTGATGGTGGTCTGTAACATCCTATGACATGAAGAGCCAGGGAAGGGGATATTTTGACCTTGAGGTACAGACATTCAAAACTATTTGCAGCAGAGGAAGAGTCAAGGGTGGTGACCGTATATTTGTCCTTGACATAAATGGCCACCCCACTGCCCCTAGACTGCCTGTCGGCTCTAAACAGTAAATAGCTGGGAATGCTAACTTCCCTATCAGGTGTAGCTGGTCTGAGCCAGGATTCTGAAACCACCAATACATCTGGCTCAGTATGGATAACCCAGGTCTGGACTGAGGTGAACTTTTTTAAAAGACTGCATACATTAACATGCATAAAACTCATTCTTCTAAGCCTTGTAAGGTCAGATGGAGATAAAAGGGTTTCTGTAGGATCAGGGTTAAGTTCAATGTTGCCTGAACACAACAAGAGTCGAAGCAAAATTTTCTTTAAGGTAGCAAGATATAGTTTGAAATCTCTATCCTTCCATGACTACTTGTGATGTCTATGCTAGAGTGCAAGGTCCTGCTTCTTGCACTGTGCTGGCCTAGGGCAGCATACACTAAAAACCTAGCTGCATAGTCCTGGATGGGGTTAATACTAGGGATATGAGGAGACATACCCTGCACGGGTATTGAGTTGCAAGTCCCACCCCCAGGAGATACCTACAGTAGGTATGATGAAGGTGTAGGAGCATGGGGTGCAACGACAGCTATAGGATAGGTTACTGTGCAAGGAACATTGTAACAGAGGTTCCGACTCCCCCTGAGAGTTTGTTTGGCCAGGCAGATATATTGCACAAGGCACCAGCCATAGGATGGTCAGGAAGTGAAGCCAGACACCAGCCCACATAGTGACATCTTATACATGCGAACCCCTTCTGAGCTTTTACCACATGGGGAGCTACTGAGGATCCAAGATGGCTGCACACTAGGAGGATGTGGAGGAGCATCACAAGCAGGAGCTGAGAGAAACTTTTTTTTTTTTTTAGTTAAGGTATGCCACCGTTGCCTCATTTGTTTTAAACTCTCTGCTCTTTCCAGTTCGTCTTGGGCTGTCTGGCTCCAGTGTTTTTCCCCTGCTTTTGCTCTTTCCCATTCAGCAATCTGGTGCGGAGTCCTAGTGGTGGGCAGGGAGCCCTGGTACTGTGGCGGGTGAGCCGCCCTGCGGAGGGTCGAGTAGCTGTGGAGAACGCCAAAGAGAAAGTTCCCTACTATCCTGACAAGTTGTGCGTGGTGGTTATTGCATGCGCCGGACTGAGCACCTCTTTTGCAGTTTTAGAAGCAGCTTGATCTAACACATTCCAGTGTCGATTGTGGTGCTAAGTCCTCTCTTCAGGGAAGTATATCCTCTCTAATTGATTATCTGCTCATTTCTTTCTGTGGCTGTTATTATATACTATACTTTGGATTCTGGACTCTGGACTTTGGGAAACTGGATTTTCGCCTGTGGATTTTCGCCGTCTTTTACTATTTCCTGTTTCGATACTTATTAAGGCTTTTATCCTGCTTTCAGTTGAAAGCTGCACTCCCATTCTGTCTGCAGAGCTTCATAGAACTTTTGTTGACTTTTAAGTATGCTCTGACTTCTAAGCTCTAAACTGTAAGCATTAAACCTGTGCCTTTGCCTTTGCCCTTTTTTTTTATATCATATTACATTTATTTATATTTTCAACTTCTATTCCAAAACCGAGTGGTCTAGACAGGCAAGCAAGATCAGCAAGTAAGCCAGCTGCCAGTAGCCAGTAGCCAGTAGTCAGTAGTAGTTAGTAATCAGCTGATATCAGATAGTAGCTAGTAACCTGCTAGTAACTTACTTGGTCTGCTTTGACTGTCATTTCAGCCGTGCTCCCTATTCTAGTTCTGATTGTTTTCTTGATTGTTTCAAATGAGCATAATTTGTGCCTCAGTCGGCAGCTGGCCATGGTGGTGAGAGGAGGGCTGAGCCGGTCGCCAGCTCTATTCGTAAAGTGTTCCTGGGCTAAGCGGGGGCATCACTGCTGGGTGGGGTGGGGACCACTAGACTACCAGGGACAGTGCTTTATCTTACAAACCGGTGCGGGTTTCATGC
The DNA here is from genome assembly GCA_016271365.2 of Neoceratodus forsteri. NCBI lineage: Eukaryota > Metazoa > Chordata > Ceratodontiformes > Ceratodontidae > Neoceratodus > Neoceratodus forsteri. The sequence goes on from CM028137.1 coordinate 804,957,187, forward strand.
AGGGGGTGGGGGACCACTAGACTACCAGGGAAAGTGATGTAATGTTTTGCAAATAGGGTCGGGATTCATGTGGGGGGCCACTAGACTACCAGGGAAAGTGATGCAATGTTTTGTAAACAGGGTCGGGATTCGTGCTGGGGGACCACTAGACTACCAGGGAAAGTGATGTAATGTTTTGCAAACAGGGTTGGGATTCATGCTGGGGGATCACTAGACTACCAGGAAAGTGCTTTATCTTAAGCAAACGGGTTGGGATTCATGCAGGGGTGGGGGACCACTAGACTACCAGTGATAGGTCTTATATTTTACATGGAGCAGGCGTTGGGAATCATGGGGGGGCACCACCTCATTACCGCCAGCTTTTTCCCGGTGATATCTAGCGCAGCGTTACAGGTCGCGCTAATGACTGTAGCACAGTGCTATACATTTGAATATGCCGTGCTGCTGGCATTCATGGGAGCTCTCTTGTCCATGCCCCTGCATACAATTACCTATTAGCGTTGGCGCTATCACACAGTGCCGGCGCTAATAGGGCTTTTCAATATGGCAGCCTCGCACAAAACCAGCACTATTCCAGCGCTATGGATTTGCACCAGGTGCAAAGGTTTGAATATCTGGCCCTTAGAGTCCTGTCGACTATCTAAAGCATGCCCATGGTTATCAATGAACAAAGCAGAGCACAAGTTTGAAAGATACCTCCATATTCTACACTCTCCCCAGGATAGGACCATTTTTACTAGATTCCGCTTTGAGGTATTTGAGAGTAACAAAAAAAACTGGTTTATATCTAGGGGGAAAAACAAGGAATGTAAGTGTAAGTGTGGCTTGGGAGGAGATAACCTATTGCACTTAGTAATTTTATGCCCCCTCTATGAGAAATACAGGGCCATCTGGTTGGGCAAAATACTCAGACCACAGTCCTACCAACCAATGCAATTATTGACATATCTGTTTACAAACACTGATCCTGTAATTCTGAGCTCCGTGGTCTCTCTCCTTAAAATAATTGCTCAGAGAAGGCTTCATTTGACTAGCTAAATCTGAATCGACTATTAAAAGGGCAGAGCATAAAAATAAATATAAAATAAAAAAAAAATAAAAAAATAATCATAGATTCAATCATAACAAGCCCTAAACAAAACTGCATGATGTTCACTCATGACTAATGAATGAATTCCAGTAAATGTACCACCTGATGCAATTTAATGAACATTATTTGTCTGCACAAACTACCTCCCCCTGAATAACCAGGCGCCTATCAACTTTGGGGCCATTACAGTAAAGGTTAAACTTTCTGCTGTTGATTTTATAAGTTTTAAATGAACTTATTTATGTTACTATTAGAACATATTCATTTTTATGAAATAAGCTGATAGCATTTTAATGTGTAATAAGTTTTCATGTCATTCTCTAAGCAGAATACTTTCACTTTTTAACTGTTTTTTTTTATTGTTTTAATTATTTACTTATTTATCTGTAATGGCAATGTTGCCGACCAATAAACTTGAACTTGAACTTATAGTAAATAGTATACTGGGAAGTTGTTGACGATGTTGATCTATAATTGTGCTTAATCAGCCTGCACAACTACCTGTGGGATCACCATACAACAAGGATATAGATAGTAATCGCTGGTGTTATTGGTCTTTTTTAATGCTGAAAATGGCTGGCACAATTCCCTGTAAGTCCACTGCGGAGATAGTTCAGTATACCCTCGACAGCTGTCAATTTACGCTGACGTGGAACAATAAATACTACCGAGTTTCGCTACTCCGACACGAATACGCACTGATATATGTGACAGTAATTTGCAGCACTTATTGGTCGGTGATGGGTGTCTGTTCAGCGATAGGTAGGAGGGGTAATCAGAAAGATAAGCATATTGGATAGGAAGAAAGTAATGGACCAAGGAACAGGAAGGGCCGGGAGATGACAGTCCATATGATAATGAGCAGAGAGAAGGGATGGCGGGGGGGGCAAAAAAAATGCGGCTTTGCTGTACCTCTTCAGGCAAGGTGTCCGTGCTTGTGGTCTTGGGTGGCGGCTATGGAAGCGCCATCTGCCAGGTGGCCGTGTCTCCTGCAGCTGCTGAGCTGGGAGCCCTGGAAGGGTTCACGGCTGGGAAAAGAAAGAAAAATGTAGATTTTAAATACTGGTCCCAGACAAAGGCCAAGCAACCAGCAGGAGAGTAAATTTGCAACACAAAAGGAGCGATTTACTTGGTGCCCAGAGGTCTGGAGTCCAAGCTACTGGAACAGGGAAGGGCTGTAATCACATCTTAACACTGTAATTTTAGAAGACTTTAAACAGAAGGCTTCACAACAGAGGCTAAACTTTAAGTAGGTTAGATTAACAACAGAATATAAGCTCAGACAGCTCTTTTTTGCAAGAATTTCAAAATAAATGCAGAAATGGACTGTGAGCCAATCAGAACTGGCCTGTAAAAGGCGCTCACATTCTAATTGGCAGGTGGCTTTGCAGTATCTCTTCAGGCAAGGTGTCCATGCTTGTGGTCTCGGTCGGAGGCTATGGAAGTTCTGTCTGCCCGGTGGCTGCGTCTCCCGCGGCTGCTGAGCTGAGAGCCCTGGATGGGCTCATGGCCCTTCAGGCAAGGTGTCCGTGCTTGTGGTCTCGAGCGGCGGCTATGGAAGCGCCGTCCACCCGGTGGCCTCATCTCCCACAGCTGCTGAGCTGGGAGCCCTAGAATGTTGATCTTGTAACTTGAATGTAACATGAACACGACTCTTCCCCCTCACCCTCCCCCACCTCACCCTTCCCTCTCCTTTCACGTAAGCACTTGTTTACTTATTAACCCGGCACTTATTGTTGTCCACTCTTTCTACCTATTATGTACAATACTGTTGTAACACTGCTTGTAACACCTGCCTTACAACTGTATGTTAATGTTGATCTTGTAACTTGAACGTTTACTGTCTCATTCCTATTGTACCCCTTTCCCCCTGGTCGCACTGGGAGACAATTAATTTGTCACACAGTGTGCCTTCCTGGTGAAACATTTCAATAAATAAATGAATAAATCTTCTGTGCTCTTTTCTCCATTTTGCTCCATTTTCTTTTTGGGCATTGCTCTCCTTAAGGTCACTGTTCGGAGCCGCCACTCCCTCTCTGCACTAGCGCTTTCAGGCAGAGCGTGCTCTCATTGTGCTCAACTTAAAACCACAGTTCACGGACCCTGGCACTGAAATTTAGAGGTACTGCACTTTAACCAGTGTCATACACATGGAATATTAGAGCATAATATTCATACGTACTCAGCTTACTCACAACTGGTTGATACATGGATTCAACTGCTTACCTCTGACTGAAGCTTCTCACTGCATCTGACATTGTTTTTCACTGCCTACAGGCACGGAAGTGAACACGTACAAGCAGCACTATTCAACTCGGTAGTATTATGGGAGTACAGCATGAACCATAATCTTATTGAAGGCGTCATTTTCACACCCATGACTATGTAGTATGTATGAATAACTCTGTGCTACTCCCATTTCAGCAAAACCACAAACATACTCGGTAACCAGATTTCTTAATTAGTGCAAACCTCAGGTAACATGGATACTTCATTTTGAGAGTTGTTTATTCTCTGCTGCTTTAAAGCTACAATATACACACCCATTTGGTCCTCCTAGTGCTCCTGTTTGCAATGCCTACTGTTTGATCAAAGTTTGCCTCTTGTCCAGCGGTGTTCATTTTTCCTCCTTCTTGCTGTTCTCAGCCCTCTTTTCCCTGCTCCTCATCTTCCTCCTGCTCATTATTTCTGCTCCACTTCTAGTTTCTAGTAAAGCAGCAACCAGCTGCTCTTTCCTAGTCAGCCCATACCAGCAGTCTAACAGCCTCCGTCCCTAACTCATATCTTGTGAGGTATTTGAGTGAAGGTGAGCTTATTCTGTCTACCAGGCATGGGAGCCTGTTTCATCCAGTCACAGTTGTACTAGCAGCTTAACAGTCTCCATCCCTAACATACTAACATACTAAAAGCCAGCTGAATCAGCCTCATGGTCTGTCGTGTGTCTGCTCGGTAGCCAGCACCCCTACTGGGTGCCTGATTTGCTGCCCACCCCTCCCCCAGAGAGGAACTTCCCCTGCTTCAGTTTCCCCTGTACCTGTCCCACCCCCTCTTGAAACCCTCCACTGTGTCATCATTTGCCAGGCTCCCGGGCCGTGCATTCCATGGATCCACCAGACTTTCAGTGAAGTAGTGCCTCCTTCGCTCCCTCGTAACTCCCCCTCCAGCCTCCACTTATGCCCCCTGGTTGTTCCCTCCTTCTTAAACCTGAACACCTCCTCAGCTCCCCCTCTGTTGATCCCATTTACATACTTAAAGACCTCTATCATGTCCCCCCCCCATCTCTCCTCTCCTCCAGTGTGTACAAATTGAGCTCCTAAAGCCCCTCCTCATAGGGTCTACTCCCCATGCCCCATATCATCTCGGTCACCCTCCTCTGTACCCTCTCCAAAAGAGCAATGTCTCTCTTTAGGTGTGGTCTCCAGAATTGCACACAGTACTCAAGGTGCGGCCTGACAAGGGCATTATACAGAGGGAAGATCACCTCTCTCTTCCTGGAGGTAATTCCCCTGGCTATGCAGCCCAGCATCCTGTTTGCCTTTGCTGCTACTCTGCGACAGGTCTCAGTGTTATTCATTTTGACATCCACCACCACTCCAAGATCCCTCTCGCCCGACGAGGCCTGCAGTGTGTCTCACCCCAGGGTATATGCATGGCCCAGGGTTCTGACCCCCAGGTGCAACACCCTGCATTAAACCTCAGCCCCCACCTCCTTGACCATCTGTCCAGGGCATCCAGGTCCCCCTGTAGTGTCACACTCCCCTCCTCCCCGTCCACCAATGCTCCCAGCTTCGAATCATCCATGAAGAGACTCAGTTTACTCCTAATACCTCTCCCTATGTCCAAGACATAGGCATTGAACAGGAGTGGCCCCAGGACTAATCCCTGGGGAATCCCACTAATGACACTTCTGGGAGAGGAGACTATCCTGTCAACCACCACTCTCTGTACTTGCCCCGAGAGCCAGTTTTCTATCCACCTGAGCAACTGTCCTCCCACCCCATCTTCCCCAGCTTGGTCATCAGGCCATTGTGGGGAACCGAATCAAACGGCTTGCTGAAGTCCAGATAGAGGACATCCACCAGTCTATTCCTGTCCAGGGCACTCATCACCCAATCATAGAAATCAACAAGGCTGGTTTGGCATGATCTCCCTGGGACAAAGCCATACTGCCTGTTGTCCAGGTGTCCCATCTGTTGCAACTCTCCCCCAAGCTTCTCTTTGATTACACCCTCTATCACCTTGCCTACCATGGACATTAGGCTTATAGGTCTGTAGTTCCCCATTGCCCCTCTAGACCCCCCCTTTTGTGGCTAGGCATGACATGGGCCACCCTCCAATCTTGAGGCGCCCACCCTGTCTGCAGGGAGATGTTGAAGAGTGCAGCTAGTGGAGGCGCCAGCACATCCGCCAGCTCCTCAGCACCCTCGGATGAAGCTCTTCGGCCCGGTATACTCAGTCTTTAGCAACCAGAGGGCTGCCTTACCTGTCCACCATGATTACACCTCCCCTCATTTGCCTGTCCTTCCTGTCGCCCCAGTTTCGACTCATCCTCCATTCGGACCTCTTCCGGTTCACCAAACTCCAAGTTACCTACCTTATTTGTGGTCTCACCAACCCTCTCATCGGGAAGTGTGGACCCCCTCCTGCCCCGGTAAAGACTGAGGCAAAGTGCTCATTTAATACCTCAGCTTGCTCCCCCACTTCCTGAGCCCATCCCTCCCCAGTCCTAATCCTGCTGATCTGTGCCTTCACTTTCCTTTTCTCCCCTATGTACCTAAAGAACTCCCCCTTCCCCCAGAAACCCTGGCCAGGTTTTGCTCCATCCTCACCTTGGCCACTCTGACCACCCTGATGACCCTCCTGGACATCAGCTCATATTCTCCCCACTCCCTTTTTCCCTTGAGCACTTGAAGCATGCATAGGCAGCCTTTTTCTCCCTCTCCACCTCCTGAACCTCCCGGGTCCACCAACATGGCTTTCTGGCCCTACAGTGCTTGTGCCTTCCTCTCGTGCAGGTCCTGATAACCTCCTACACCCCCTTTTTAATGGCCTTCCACCTGGTACCAGCAACCATATCCAGCCTTAACTCATCCAAATACTCCTGAAGAATCCTCCCCATGCCCTCAAAGTCTGCTCCCCTAAAGTCTATTACCACAGTATTCATGCGTTTTTTATTACCCCCCCCCCCGGTACAGGTAAAACCAGACCGTGGCCTGGTCACTTTCTCCCAATGTGCTGCTCACCTCCAGACCCCTAATCTGGTCACTGTCTGCTAGGACCACGTCCAATATCCGGCCCGCCCTAGTTGGCTCCCCCACCTGCTGGGCTAGAAATACATCCTGAAAGACATCCATCAGCCTCTGCTCCCTGGCCACCGGGGACACCATAGTGCCCCAGTCTGCCATCAGCATATTTAGGTCCCCCATGACCACTTCCCAGTCCACAGTGGCCCCTAATCTTCTGCACCAGCTTGTCCTCCAGGCACTCTGCCATTGCAGGGGGTCTGTACACAACCACTATTTTCATTTTCTTACCCCCCTTCATTTGCAGGGTTACCATATTGCCTCCACCTGCCCTCCAGCCTCCTCTACTCCACCAACACCAATGTCCTTTCTGATTATCAGCGCCACCCCCCCACTCCTCTATCTTTCCTGAACATGGTGTAACCCTCCAGGTTTAGGTCCCAATAGTGCCCCTGGGTGGCCCATGTCTCAGTAATTGCTGCCACATCCACCGCCCTCTCAGCTTTCATTCCTTGGAGCTCAGGCATTTTATTCCCTATACTCCTGGCATTGATCAGGACCATCCTTCACCCAATCTCCTCACCCATTCTCTGTGTCCCTGTACAGCCTCCTGCCCCTATCCCCTGCCCAGTGCCCCTTGGAATTATACTTCTGCTTTCTGACCGCATTTTGGGTCCTTGGCCTACCCTTTTAAATGGCTCTGCCGGAGCGGACCTATTTTCCAACCCTCCCCCCTTTACAAGTTTAAACCTCACCTCTTGTGTATGAAGCCAGACAGTTATAGTTTAAGGATCTCCCTTCCCTCCAAGTTGAGGTGGAGCTTATCCCTGGCATATAACCCCTTATCCTCCCATATCATGCCCCCGTCCCTCACCAACCAATATCCCCTGGACTCTCACCACTCCCTGAACCACCGGGTCACCACACCAAGTTTCTGCTTTTTCTCCACTCTCGCTCTTGGCACTGGTAGTATTTCAGAGAAGGAGATAGAGCATCCTATAGAGTGGCAAACCCTGGCCAGTTCCCAAAATCTTGCCTGTATCTCAAGCTCACTGTTCCCATCTAAATCGTGTGTTCCCAGGTGCACCAGAAAGTCTGGGGTACCCCCTGCATTCCCTTGCCAGTGAGTATAGCAGGAATTTGGCTCTGTGCACAGACAGGCCTGGGATATAATTTACCTCGATAGGGCTGATTTTTCCCTCCCATTAGATACCCCTGATCATGGAATCTCCCAACAGGATCACCTTCACCTCTCCCCTCCCCACATTACTGAGCCTTTTGTGCCTAACCTGGATCCTTCTGCTGCCCACCCCCGTTAGCCCTCATCCCCCCACAGCCTGAGTGTCGCCGTCCTTCCCCGTCTTTTCCTGGCCCTTGCACCCCACAGCCTGGGTGTCACAAGTCGGTTTAGTCTTCTCCTTTTCCCTACCCTTCCTCTTCTATTTCACTGTCCTTGGTTAGATCCACAGGACTCTCCCCGACCTCCTCCTCAGTCTCATCCCCCATGCTCCCCTGCAGGTCCCCCTTATCTAGAGACCCTTCTCTGGTTTGAACCCCCCTTTGAAGGGCGCCCCTTCTTTAACTCGATTTCTCCTCCTGTCCCTCCATTTGTGCCCTCATCCCCCATGCCTGCTATTCGATTTCCCACCTCTCCTTGCTTGTCCTTTAATTTACCTCCTCCTCCGCTAGGTCAATTGTTTGAATTTGCTTTCCCAGTCCCCATCCCCCTCTGAATTCCCAGTTCTCTTCCTCTGGTCTCGTATATGTGTACCACTCATCTCCACCCACCCCTTCCTCTCCTGCCAAGTTGTGTGATGATTCAAATTTATTGTAACACCCAATGCCAACCCCTTACTTTTGACCCAATTTCCCACTGACCCCCCCAGGCTGCCCCTTGCCAGCCTCACCTGTCCTGCCATGCTCCCCCTTTTTTTTAATTAGGACAGTTCTCTCTACTGCTATCCTCTCTGGCACCTGCGCTCCTTGCTGCAAGTCCACGCTCCAGAAGCTCACTCCACCTGTTTGATGAAACGTGTTCCAGGCTCCCATTCCACCTTCCCCCCTGCCACCCACAGTCCCTCCCAGACACTTCCATTACCCCCCCAAAGCCTACAGTTTCCTCCTTAGCCAGTTTACCTCTTCCCTGATCTGCAATAACTGCCTGCAGAGTGGGCAGTCTCCCTCTCTCCAGGCCCAATTCAGTGTTATTGCCTCCCCACAGCCAGTGCACCCCACAACTCTTCCGAAGATGTCTGCCCTGGTGGTTGGAGGCCACCCCCATTGTCCTTCACCATACATATTTGGATGTTCCCCCCAGCCCTGTCTCTTCTCCCCCCCGGGCTACTACCCCGCACCATTCTCTAAGTAGCCATACTGTGGCGGTGTAAGAACAGTTTAGCCCCTTTACCGTTCTAGCAGTTACAACACCGCCCAAGAAACTAGCTACTAATCTAGGCAAAATAATTTGGCAGCTAAACATTTCTAACAGTTCTAACAGTTAAACACAGCCCTATAGCCAGCTCCTACTCAGAGACAATAACAGTTTTAACAGTCCTACAGTTAAACACCTAAACACAGTTAAACATTAAAACAGTCAAACAATACAGTAATTTCCCTCCCAGTTCACTGGACACCCCTATATTACCCCCCAGCCAATCAGTGCTCTACCTCCCACCTGGCCACCCCTCCTCTTTGCATTTACTAGAGGTCAGGGTCAGGGCCAGGGAGGGTGGGTAGGAAGAATATATGGGCCCCTACTGTTCATCAATATCCCACTGAGTGTACAGTACCAGTCTTGTAAGTGGCGCCCTGTCTTCTGATTGGGCCTAACCTGTTGCACTCCATCCTGACTCTGTTTTCTCCTGGCAGCCCCACCACTCCTCTGGCTCTCCCTTTAGCCTTGCCCTCAACTGATCTTACTGCCTCTGTTCCCGGACAATGCTCTGGCCGCTGATGCGGCCTGCACTCTCACCCATCTCTCCCCGAGCTTACAATCCTGCTGCCGATGCAGCCAGTGCCCTCTCCCAGCTCTCTCCCAATCTGCTGTGGTGGTAGCAGCTGGACTCACTCCTTTAAAGCCCAGCTGCAAGTCTCGTAAGTAGCACCCTGTCTCCTGATTGGGCACCACCTGTAGCACTCCATCCGGGCTCTGTTTTCTCCCAGCAGCCCCACCACTCCTCCGGCTCTCCCTTTAGGCTCACCTTCAGCTGCCCTTGCTGCCTCTGTTCCCAGACAATGCTCCAGCCATTAATGTGGCTCTGCACTCTCATCCTTCTCTCCCCAAGCTTGCAATCCTGCTGCCTGATGCATCCAGTGCCATCTCCCGACTCTCTCCCAATCTGCTGTGAGGTATGGAGCACAGACGGGATTCCCCTGTCTGCCGGTGATGGGAACCTGTTTCACCCAGTCACAGCTATACCAACAGCTCAACAATCTCTGTCTCTGATTTTACCTTGTGAGGTATTTGAGTGAAGGTGGGCTTGCCCTGTCTACCGGGGATGGGAGCATGTTTCATCCAGTCTCAGCTATGTCAGCAGCTCAACAGTCTCCGTCCCTGACTCTACCTTGTGAGGTATTGAGCGAAGGTGGACTTCCCCTGTCTGCTGGGGATGGGAGCCTGTTTCACCCAGTCACAGCTATACCAGCAGTTCAGCAGTCTCTGTCCCTAACTCTATCTTGTGAGGTATTAAGCGAAGGTGGGCTTCTCCTGTCTGCTGGGGATGGAGGTTGGTTTCATCTAGTTACAGACTATACCAGCAAGTCTGACAGTCTCCATCCCTTACTGATGCTTTCTGAGGCATTCGAGTGAAGGTAGGCTTGTCCTGCCTACCGGGGATGGGAATCTGTTTAATTCAATCACCATACACTTCTACTTCTGCCTTATTCTTGGTTCCATATGTCCTACAGAATGAAATTCAGGTCCACCATCTCCATTCGGCAGTGGGGCCCCTCTAACCCATTGGTAAAGCTTCTCCTGCACCTAGACCTTTCATTCATTCTCCCAGCCCATAAACAGGCTTTGTCATTGACCTCCTCCATTGAAGAATGGACTGTTCCCGCTTCAAGGCCAAACTACACATATCGGGATATCCAGTACTCTGCTTCTGCCCATGCTCCCAAGACTTGTTCGATTTGTCCTAGCTTCTCAACCTCATGCTGTTCTGGGGCCTGTCCGCAGCCAGCTCATTCATAACCCAGATTCTTCTCCATCGTCTGACTTTGGGACTTCATGGCTCTGCTTGTATTTAGTTTCCAACCTGCATTCCTTTATATCTGCAATTGTAGCTTGCTTCCAAGCTCAGCCAACTCTAGCCTCTGAAACATCAGCTCCTGCAGCTATCTCATCCATCGGCAGTGCTCCGGGTATTCCTGCTCCTCTGAGTACTCGACCAAGTGTTGTTATTCCATCTTCCTCAGAGCGAGCCACCACCGCTCCATACCTCAGATGTCAGTTTTGTCTCCTACAGTGTTGTTTCTATGATACCACAACCTGTAGCTTCTGGACTCCTAAAGAAGTTGACAATGTCTGCATTTGTCATAGCATTCAGCTTGGAATCAGTTCCAATTCCTTTCTGCCACGAGGCATTGGCCTCCTAGCTATCGTGCAGCATCTCCCTTTGGATTTTGTATGGATCCCACAGGCATCTCAGTGCTCCCCTCCTCTCCCTTCAATTGTTGTATTCTTCAGTCTGCTGTGAAGAAGCCTATAGTTGTTCATCAGCTGTTCCAAAATTATTTTCAAAGGGGATTACTCCTGAATCCTTGCCAGTACCCACCATTCCTGCCTATCAAATCAGTCCTGTCAATATCGCTGCTAGGACAGTTTCCAGCAAGCAGCATCTCCTTATCCACCCATCTGCTCCTCAGTAATCATCCAACCTTGGCATTGCTTTATTGCTTCCCTCTGAGGTCCATTCTGCATCCTATGCTCATCTCCACAACATCTTATTCATCACTGGACACCTTGGTCCTGGCTCCTGGCTGTTATACGCAGATTTCACAGATCTATTTCGGCTGTTCCCCATTCCTCCATCTCTCTGGCATCTCTATGGAATGTCTTCGAAGGACTGCCTTTATTTTGTAGTTCATTCTATGTTTGGCCACTACAGCAGCCCAAGGTTTTGACATGTTTCTTAGTGTGCTTTTTTGTGCACTACTTAACGTAGCTGCTGTCCAGCAGTTATTAATCTGTTTGATTACTTTCTCCTGATTGATCTGCCAGATTCTCCTCCCATGGCTTGTATTACTGCTCCTGTCCAGCTGTTCCAAGAACTATCAGTTACTCTGTCCAAGGAGAAAGCCTAACTCCAGTGAAATCCCTCTAATTCCTTGGCATCTTATTGGATTCAGACTATATGGAAGCCTGACTACTGACCAATAAACTCTACAGGATTCAACTTTGGTGGAGTCCTCTCCAAAACAGTCATCTTGCATGAAACATGAATTTATTTCCCTCCTGGGATACCTCAACTTCGCAATGATGATAATTCCTCAAGATTGGTCCTTCATTTGCTACCATGTAGCACTTGCCTCATCAGTTTCCGAATTGCACCATCATATCCAAATCCCAGCTAAGCTTTGCATATCATATCTAGCTATGTGGTCCCAATTTCACCTTCCTGGAATGGTTGTTTAATGTTCTTCAGAGACCCTTCCTCTGTCTTGCATCTCAGAATATACACCTATGCATCTCCATCACATGGCTATCCTGCTGTCTTTGAGCAGTCCTGGATCGCTGCTCTCTGGCCTCCAGACATTACAATACTTTGTGAATTCATCTACATTTCCTGTTCAAGATATACCCTATCTTGCCAGTCACCTTCCTTGGGGTCATCGTGGTTCCTTCAGACAGTATCTATGTTTCCTGATAATCAGCCCACAATGACATCATCAACAAAGACAGGTCTCCATCCTATTCCTTCATGCCATTCATACAGAAACTGACTTGGTTGTCTCCTTATCACATATTCACACTGCAATGGTTCCATTACAGGCTATGCAAATGATGCAGCCAATGCGTTATCTCTTTTCCGATGTCAGACCTTTCATCACCTCCATCCTTCAGCAGACTCAAGTCATAACCTCTCCCTTTCATTTAGTGACCTCATAATGAGTTAGAATTTAATCACCAGCAAATGAATGCCACATGTGGGCCACCCTAACTTCTGCCATCCAAGCCACTTATACTACAGTGGGAAGAGTATTCCTCATTCTGCGCACTGCAGTCCTCCCTGAATGCTTCTTCTCACGTAGAACATGTACTAGCATTTCTTAGCATTTTTAACTGTGCCATCAAGCCTTGAAACTATTATACAGAATAATGAAGCTATACCTATCAGGTATCCAGTTATTTTCCTCACAACCTACTCCATCCTCACTTTCACTGTTTTTCAGTCCTTCAGGAACACTCTTCTACCAGGTATTCAAAGAGCTTCAATCATTTCATCTCCTTATCACCTGCATAATGAAATACATAGTGGATTTACTAAACTCAGATCCATTTGATTCTACCTCAAACATCATGGTTTCTTCCACTATTTTGTCTAGCCTTCTTTAGATTCCTGCATGCTGGAGAATTCACTATCTCATTATCTTTTTCTGCCAAGTTCCATAAAAGCATTAATTTACAGAAAAGGGCTGATCATTATATCCTCTGCTACCTTCTTCAAAAGCTGACAAGATTACATGAAGGAGTTCACATAACCTATTATCCATCCTGTAATTACTGGAGTCCAGTAGCTCATCTAGACAAACTCATGCTTTTCCTCATACTCAGATCTGTCACATCCTCTGTTTACCTCTGATAAACAGTCAGCTATGACCACAAAATGGTTCCTAGACCCCTTTCTTCAATGGCTTGGACTTAATCCATATCCACTAGCAGGACATTCATCCTGATAGGAGTAGCTTCTTCAGTCTCAAGAAATAACATTCTTGCACACATCATCAACATACTCAGAAGATGGACTTCATTGGACTTTGAATCTTACATACTAAATCAGAATATCAGAACCATAAAGAACCAGAAATCAGTAAAAGCATTTAGGATCATCTCCACTTAGTTTTCCTAGAAGATGGGCAGGTCAGTAGCCATGGGTTCTCAGAGGTTTTCTCCCCGGGGGGGGGGTTCTCTTTTGTGTGCTACTGATCACACTCTCCATGAGTTGGAGGAGGTAATCTTTTAGGCCTTCTGTTCCCTACACACTACCTGGTTTATCTACCAAGGCTGCCAAGGCTGGGAATTGAGAAAGACCAACATTTACAGTATACACTAGCACTACTCTCTTCACCAAACATTGAATGGGAGGGCTGAAGCCAGAGGTTCAATGTGGGGAAATAGCTCCTCCCATATTCCAAATAAAAGACAGTCTCTCCCAGCAGCTTTTGTTTTGAAATACCTACCATCCTCCCCTTCCTCCTCTTCCTTCAGAACTCTGCTCACCCTTGGTGCTGGGCCTTCTATTCCCTACACACTACCAGGCTTATCTACCAAGGATGGGAATAGAGAAAGACTGAAGTTGTACAGTATACACAAGCACTACTCTGTTCACAAAACATTCAACCTAATATATTACGATATTCTGTTCCTTTAAATCTGCAAGTATGGAGCCATTTTCAAAACTACAACTTTAAACACAACTCCACTTGTGTAAAATGTTTGTAAACTGTATATACAGCAACTGCAGAGTTCCACTGAAGCTGGCTAGATGTAGACTATTAAGTCGAAACAATAGTTTTGGGAAACAGTTTATTTTTAATCTCAGAAAAGGCTGCCCCCTTGCCTCTCTTTCGTACTTGCTAGTAGGATGTTTGATTGTAGCGTGCTCCTAGAATTAGTTGGTTTATTTTTCATGCAAAGGGTTTCCCTGCATATCAAATTGAATCTTTGTCCATTCCAGCTAAAGAAGCCGAACGCCCCCAGCCCTTAAGAAATGTTCTGTTCTCATCTACTCTTTTCTCTTTTTTCATGTATGTTTCATTCTATTATGAAAACATGTGTGGCTGCTTCATAGGTACCAGTGCCACCTAAAGAACATGGGACAGGCAAAACCATAGTATTTTTTGTAGTTTTATGCACTTGTGTGCCTTGACTGAGTCCTCTTTCTATCTTCACAGTCTCCAACCCCACCCAAGGAACCATCACCTCGCACATGCTGCCTCCTCTAAATAGCATCCTGATGCAACTGTGGTTGCCCTCCCCCCAAACCACAAGCACACACACACACACACACCCTTAGGCAAGATCACAAGAAAGTATATAGCATGATTTGCATATGTTAAGGGGCAGAGGCAGATAACAAAAGAATTGGATGGACCAGGTTGGTGTGGTGGAGAGTGGGGGCATTATCTTGTTGGACAAGTCTGTTGCATTTGCTTGCTTTTGTTCCAATATAGCCCTACCATTTGAGCCACCAATCACCAATGTCTTTACTCAGGCTGGGGCGGCTGGGTACACTTCTCCACTAGGCCTAGCCTGCTCTACATAAGCATACTTACTTGGATGTCAGTGGTTCCTCAGCATCACTTTGCAGGAATTACAAGCCCTAACATCAGGCAACATGCCCTGCACTGCAGATTCCTGCCAACATGAGCCCTCCCCTTAAGCTACTAGGATGTAGTCATGCAAAGTCATGATGCATTCAAAGTTTATGCTTGCCACTAGATGTTAAATAGCCCAGACTTCGGCACCAACCTGGGTCACCAACTTGGGAAGCAGCAACATATACCATAAGGCCATCAAGCAGCTCTGCAGCAAATTTCTGAATGTTTGCTGGCTTCCCATCCACTGACAAAGGTCACAAACACGGTTGGTGATATTGATGCTGAATTAAACTATGGGACTCACTGCAGTGCCAGTTCCCACATATTGGAAACCATGCTTCACTGGGGGAAGGGTGGTCACTGCAGAGCAGCAATATGGTGGCAACAAGAGCTCACTAAGCTCAGGGTGGACAAGGCAATGGGAACTGATGGCATACATCCCAGGGTACTAAAGGAGCTAAGGGTGGAACTAGCATAGCCATTATCAGAACTGTTTAGTGAGTCTCTGAGCACAGGAGAGGTCCCCAGAAGACTAGAGAAGAGCTCATGTGATCCCGCTCCACAAGAGCGGTAGCAAGAAGGAGGCAGGGAACTACAGACCAGTCAGTCTTACCTCAATAGTGGGCAAGATTATGGAGGCACTCCTTAAGGAAAGGATAGTGCAACACCTGGAATCCATAGGCGCACAGGATCCAAGACAGCATGGGTTTACAACAGGAAGGCCCTGGCAAACTAATCTCATAGATTTCTTTGACTGGGTAACCAGAGGTGTGGACCAAGGGGGAGCAGTTGATGTCACCTACCTTGACTTCAGCAAAGCTTTCAATACTGTTCCACATAGAAGATTGATTAATTAACTGGGTAGGCTCGGGCTGGGTCAGAAGTTGGTCAACGGTGTGACAAACTGGTTGGCAGGCAGAAAGCAGAGAGTGTTGGTAAACTGTATATAGTCAGAAGAGATGCAAGTCACAAGTGGGGTACCTCAGGGATCAGTCCTGGGGCCATTCCTCTTCAATATTTTCATCAGTGACATTGCAGATGGACTGGAGGGTAAGGTTTGTCTGTTTGCAGATGACACCAAGTTCTGCAACAGAGTAGATGATCCAAATGGGGTGGGCAGAATGAGAAGAGATCTGGATAAACTGACAAAATACTCAGAAGAGTGGCAACTGGGGTTTAATGCAAAGAAGTGCAAGATCATGCACATAAGGAAGAGAAACCCTGAAGTCACCTATAGGTTGGGAGGGGAGTTGCTGGCAATCAAAAGGGAAGAAAGAGGCTTAGGCATCATCATCACAGATGACCTGAAATCATCCGAGCAGACCACTAAAGCAGTAGGCAAGGTTAGAGGAATGTTGGGGTGTATTAGTAGGGGTATCACAAGTCGTAAGAGGGAGGTAATAATCACTCTTTACAAGACACTGGTTAGGCCCCATCTGGAGTACTGTGTGCAGTACTGGAGGCTGCACCTGCACAAGGACATTAGTAAAATGGAGGCAGTCCAGAGAAAGGCAACCAAAATGGTGCAGGGACTGCATCAGAAAACATATGAGGACAGATTAATGGAGCTCAATATGTATGCCCTAGAGCAAAGGAGGGAGAGAGGTGATATGATTGAAACTTTCAAACATCTTAAGGGTATTAACAAGGTGAAAGAGTCTAACATGTTTCAATATAAGAAAAATAGCAGGACAAGAGGACACAGCATGAGATTAGAGGGAGGTCGATTGTGGGGGAATGTGAGGAAGTTCTTTTTCACAGAAAGGGTGGTGGATGCATGGAATGGCCTACCTGAGGAACTGGTGGATATGAATACAGCACAAGGCTTCAAACAAGCATGGGGCAGGTATAAGGGAGCAATAAAGAGGAGTATGAATAGATAGGCCATTGACAGAGTACAGGCCTATGACACATTCATAAGGTAGAAAAAATAGGCTGACTGGATGGGCCTTGTGGTCCTTATCTGCCGTCAAATTCTATGTTTCTATGTAACAACCTAAATCAGCTCCGATTCTCTATTAACTAAAAGCGTAAATAACTCCTGATTAAAAAAACTAAAACCTTCTAAGATACCACGGTGACTAGCCGGAATCATCCTGTAAAAGAACGGGACCAATGAAGGATGGAAAACAAGTATTGGACGGCTTAGATGTCTTTCTTTCTTCTCTGAGCTCAGTTAAAGGCTCGGAGCCTCCCATAACCAGCCAACTGGTGGTGCCTGAACTTACGTCAGTGTAAATCCTCACTATGCTAACTTAAATACAGGCGATGGGAGAAGAAACTAACAAGAGGTTAGTGGCCGTTGAAGCTAAGCTTACAGACAATGAACGTACCACCCAAGAAAATATGGCAGCTAATAAAGAATTGAATGAAGCGAATGCCCGAAATTCTGAGTGCAATGCTGCCTACATGCCGGATTTCTCCTTTTTAAAAGCCAAAATTGAAAACCTAGAGAACCTCCAAAGGCAAGCTAATATTTGAATTGTGGGCTTTTCGCCTAGATTTGTAGGAACCACCGACATCTTACAGACAGCGACCAGCCTGATTTTTCAAGACCTTCAGTTATTATTCTCAGACTCCGGGGTTAAAGTTTTGAAAGTGTTTGTGATCCCCCAGTGGCCTAGATCTTGGGGTGATCCTTAGCAGAGGTCACTCACAGCTATTGCCACCCTGTCAGCTCCAGAAGCTTAGACAGCCTTGCTGCAAGCTACTAGATCGCGAGGAGAAATACCGTGGGAGGGCAGCCATCTAGCATTCTTCCCAGATCTCTCAGGGCAAACACAGGCCTCGAAGAAGGAATTGCAGGGGATTAAAAAGGAGCTCTTGCAGCATAGCATAGAGGTGTGCCTTAATTACCCTACACACAGCAAATTCGCCATGCATCCAAGACGCACATCTTCGTGGACCCAACCTCAGCAGCTCAGTTTGCTGAAAAGCTCATTGGAGCACTACAACCACCTGAAGTTACCTCTGACAAGGATGGGTGAAGTACCACACTTTTTGGCATGGTTCTAAGTGTGATTCTGGCTAGAGGAATTAAGTTTTTTTTTTCTTCTCCTAATGACTGGTACCCAGTCTGTTGATAAATTGTTGAACACTTGTGTGTTAATGTTGTACTGGATTGTCACTCTGTTTGGGGGCTGCTGATTCAAGCTTAATTTAGAGTATTTTCTCCTAAGTTTTAAAACTGATTTAAGTGCTTCTTGTAGTCTTTCCTAGTTAAAACTGTTAGAATTGTTGCTCCAAATTCAATGTTTTTTTAATAGGACACTGCTTTGGCTACATACTATTATTTATGTATTTATTTAAAAGTGTTACCAGGAGGGCACACTGAGCAGAGTACTGCTTGATTCCAGGTGCGTCCTGGGGGAGGGGGAACATAGGAACAAATGTATAATACAGTACAATTACAACACAGTATAAGGAGGATGGCTAAACTAAAATAAGTTACACAGATACATACATTAATTTATATGTAGCAGCACTTGAGATAATGGAAGAGACAGAAGGCAATCTGGAACAGGAATCAGTACTGTTCTGTAGTCGTTCACTTCTATCCACACTCACATGGTGTGGTAAAGTGTTCATTTGTGAGGTGACTGAGGTTCGGGAAGGGAGTTGTTAGCCGGATGCTTGCAGGAAGGGAGTTCCAAAATTTGGGCATGTGGTGTCTGAAGGCTGCTTGTCCTGATGACGACATGTGTGGTACAGACAGAAGACATGTGTCAGCATTTCTTGAGGAATATGCCGGTGCAGTATGGGACATGAACACAGCCTCCAGGTATGGAGGCAAGGTTACTACAGTTGTTTAAATGATGGTGTACTAGAACACTACTCTGTTTCTGAACATTAATCATTTCCTATAGTTCCATACTGTAACCCATAGGGCAGATTGTCTTGCCTTGCCTTGCCTTAGTCTATGGATGTATAAAGCTACTTAATGGAGTCCAGGCTACCGTTTAAATTGCCTGTCTATAGTTATTAAGCCATTCAGCCCTCCACAGTCTTTTAGTCCTACATGGGACCTGATATCCTGGTTTTCTTTACTGTCTGCTACTGTATATATTGGGGTGAGAGTGGCTTTGTCCTTCAGAGTAATAGTTCGGACTTTACTCCTTTCAACAAATATTTAGCAATTTTCCACACTGCCTGGACTTATGGACTTATTAACCTTAACTGTCCTGGATTGATAATACTTGTACATCTGGTGTGGGTGTCAACGCACCTCAGTTCTTTAATTTTGGTGTACTGCAGTATGTGCTGTAATATCATAAAATCCATACATAACAAGCATTTGTCAATGCCAAATGTTTGCTTGCTGGCATTAGTATTGCTAGTGCAGGAGTTAGACAGATGCAGACTAGGAATGGCAGTGAAGTATTGAACTGAAGCCAACCCCATCCCCACCCTACAGAAATGGACAGGCACTGGTGTATGCCTTTGGGTAGTTGTCCATAACACTCATGCCATTTCACCTTACCCTACTCTGCAGACACCAACAAGTGTCGAGGTGTGCTTTGGGGTGTTCGAGCTTTACACTCACCCCATTCCATAAGGAAATATGCTGGAATGGGTGCAGTATAGGAGAATAGGATGAACTTTGGGGTCAAAGAGTCCAAGGCACACCTCAATGCTTGTCACTGGATGCAAGGTGGGGTTGGGGGTGGAATGGCATGAGCATTACTGTTGACAATCCCAAGTCACACCCCTGATGCCTGTCAGTCCCTACAGGGTAGGGCGTTATGGTCAGAAACCCTAATGCCCATGGCGTTTCTTGGTGTTTTCACTCCAAGTTTTCAACATGGGCTTTCTGTGACCCCACAACATGAACAGTGACACTATCAGTTTGTTAGCGGAAAGGTGATTTTGCATAGTCACTGCACCATTTGGCGTCACAGGTATGAAAACACATTTCAAACAGGATGTGAAAAATGACATCTGTACTGTTCATGAGGAGGTGGAAAAAAAATGGTAATGTTGAAAATGTGGAGTGAAAATATAAAAAAATTTGTAAAATCACGAGCGTGTGTAGAAACTATGCAACGCACACCCATAATGCAATTATTTGGGGAATTTTTTACACCAGATTTTCAACATAGGCATTTTGGAACCTCTGCTTATGAACAGTGGCACTGTGATTTTCTTAATCTGTCCCGAACATTGATTTCGTAAAGTGACCGTGCCCATTGTGTGCCACTGGTGCAAAAACATGTTTCAGGCAGCATGTGAAAAATGACATCTGCACTGTTCATAAGGTGGTGTGCAAAAATGACAATGTTGAAAATCTAGAGTAAAAATATAAAAAAATTTACGAAGTTATGAGTGTGCGTAGAAACAGCGAAACACACGCTGGTAACGCAGTCATTTTTTGGAATTATTTCACCAAATTTGCAACATGGGCTTTATGGGACCTCTCCTTATGAACACTGTCACTGTGATTTTCTTAATCTGTCCTGAACATTGATTTTGCACAGCAACCGCACCATTCTGTGCCACATGTGTGAAAACACATTTTGGGCAGGATGTGAAAAATTAGACCTGTACTGTTCGTAAGGAGGTGTGGAAAAATGACAATGTTGAAAATCTGGAGTGAAAATATAAAAAATTCTTGAAGTTATGAGTGTGCATGGGAAATGAGCAATGCACATTCATAACACAGTAATTTCTTGGAATTATTTCACCAGATTTACAACATAGGCTTTCTGGGAGCCCACCTCATGAACAGTGACACTGTTGTTTTCTTATGTGGTCCCAGAAGGTGATTCTGTGCAGTGACCGCGAAATCACCTTTTGGGACCGAATAATGAAATGACAGTGACTGAGTTCTTGAGGTGGGGTCCCAAGAGCTCCATGTTGAAACTTTGGAGCCAAAAGTCACAAAAATGGCTGAGATATCCACCTAAGTTGAACCCCACCCCATTTATGCCATTATACAGCTTACCGGCATTTCTTCAATTCGCAGTCGGCTTTGAAGAGTGCAGACGTGATCCCGTTCCACCAAAGATTGTCGCACCAGGCTCCGGAGGGTGCATAGAGGGTGGGGGAAGATTGGGGGAGGGGGTACCACTGACAACAAGGGACAGTTTTCTTGTTTCAGGTACTAAAACAGAAAAAAAAACACCGGGCCTCACGGGACCGTTTTCTTTATTACAGGTGAATTCTGACAAATGTTGGGCACACTGGGGTGGGCTCCCAGTGTGCCACCTGTGTTTTTGGGGAGGGGGGGACTGAGGCTGACAGGGACTGGGTCCCCCATCAGCAAAGAAAGCATGTCTGTGTTTGGAGGGGACATGATGCTGAGGAGGACTGGGTACCCCCCCTCAGGTAGACACATTTCAACAAGGGGGACATTAAACCAACAGGGATTGGGCTCCCCCATTGGCAAATGAACTGGGAAGGGGGCATGCCGACAGGGGGATTGGGCACCCTGATGTCGGCTTTGAGAGGTGACCGGCAACAGCCACTGCCATGTTTCTTGAACTTTTACACCAGGCAAGGCACGGCCTGCAATGAGGGGGCACTCCCTCATTGCAGCGGCGAATTTCTTTCAAGTTGGTGTCACGCTTCTGATCATTCATTTGTGCCACAGAGACAAGCCCCAAAAAACAGTGGTGGCATTGGCCACAACACTACTGCGCCTCCACAACCTGCTACTCCAGCAAGCTGTCACAACATGTTTCTTGCTCGTGTGTGCAATCAAACATAAAAAGTACAACAAAAAAAGAAACCATGTTTCACTCTTTCTAATTAGCTTACAAGCCTGGATATCAGTTGTATGTGATGATAGCTGCATGCATATGCACTTTGAAAGCTAGCCCTAAAAAGAAGAAATGACAAAAAGCAGAGTTCCTTGTTCCAAATCCCTTCACTACAGAAAAGTAAGAGTGATGTGCAAAAGCATAAATGTAGGTGTTTTAGAGGCAAGGAACTGCTGAGCTGCATGAACATAAGGAAAGAACTGCATATGGCTCTCGAATCTCATGTTGCAAACTTTTGCAATGTAACATGTGGGATGAGGTTAAGATAATGCATCCCCCGGTAATTAATTTTTGTTGTAAAGGATCACTGCCTACTGTCAAAACAGAATAAATCCCATCAGGAATGGGAAGATTTTTTTAGCTGACTGTCAGATAGCCTATCCATTAATAAAAGTCTGCAGAAACTCTTCTTTAATTAGAAGACCAACAGAGCACAACCAGTAGCGGGGAACTCAAGGTTGAAGACTAAGAGGTTCAGGACCCTCCAGGGGGTAGATCTGGAGTAGGAAGAAATATGCATAGAAGCTGTCTATGGCAAAGCTGCTTGCCTGTGATAAATGAAGCCTAGAGAGATGTTTGGCTTGCAAGTCTGCTAAACCCACTAGCAAAATGAGTTTGTTCTAATACCTAGACCATCCTAGTGAATGCCCACAGTGAAAGCAGAACTTTGGTGTGCTACATATAATGCAGTTATAAGTTTAGTTTTAAATAATAGACAGTATCTTAGAGCATCAGCCCATGTGTGACAGCACTGTCTCCTGATACTACTATTTTATTTAAAGATAGTGCCATATATTTGGGGACCTTAATGGCAATTAGCAATGCTGTTAAACCCTGGTTACCTTTTTTGGGAGATTTTTTTAGCAGACATAATTAGCTGCAATCTCGTCTAATCATGACAGCCCTCTCTGTTTCTCTCCCCCCTCCCCATGCTGCCATCTGACTGCTTTCTCTTTTGTAACAGATGACCAGTGAGAGAGCAGTTTGGGCAGGGCAGAGAGGTTATTCATTCATTCATTCATTTACTGCATTATTTATATTATTAAACCTTGGGTAGTAATACTGTCATGTGATTGGTTGAAACCAAGTCACATGACAGCATTAAGTAGGAATTATTAAACCTTGTATATAAATTGTGGCCTGTAGCTGGTCAAAACCTTTTCACATTCGAGAAATGGCATGGCACTGTTGCCTCCTAAGCTCCCTAATGACGGGCAATAGTCTCAAAAAAATAATGTCTGTTGTACTGGCACATGCACACAGTCTGTTTTTTCAAAATTACAGTGGTGCCAGCAAGCCCCCGATACCAAGTGGCAGAGGGTGGTGGTAAATGGCATTCACGCTACTGAGGGGACAGTGACCAGCAGGGTGCCACATGGTTTAATAATGGGACTGGTTCTGTTCAGTGTCTTCAGGGCCTGTTGGATAAGCTGGGAGAAATGGGGGTGGGGAACCAGATGATCAGATGGATAGGCAATTGGCTCCAGGACCAGACCCAGAGGGTCGTAGTTAGTGGGATAGTCTCATCCCCAAGGAGGGTCATTAGTGGGGTCCCACAGGGATCAGTCCTTGGGCCCCTTCTGTTCAACGCCTACTGACATAAGGACAGGAATCAGGAGTGAGATGAGTCTCTTTGCAGATGACTCGAAACTGGGGGCAGTGGTGGATGGGGAGGAGGGGAGGGTGGCCCTACAGGGGGACCTGGAGGCTCTGGAAAGATGGTCTAGAAAGTGGAAGCTGAGGTTCAATGCAGGGAAATGCAAGGTGCTCCACCTGGGGGCCAGAAACCCAGGCCAAGTGTACACCCTGTGGGGAATGCTACAAATCTCGATGGCTGAGAGGGACCTGGGGGTGGTGGTGGATGTCAAGATGAACAACTCTGAGACTTGTAGGAGGGCAGCAGCCAAGGCCAACAGGATGCTGGGATGCATCGCTAGAGGATCACCTCCAGAAGGAGGAAGTGATACTCCTCTGTATAACTGCTTGGTGAGGCCACACCTTGAGTACTGCATGCAGTTTTGGAGGCCACACTTAAGAGGGACATTAACCTCCTGGAGAGGGTCAGAGGAGGGCAACGAAATGATTTGGGGCTTGGGGACAGGACCTATGAGGAGAGGCTCGAAGAGCTAAATATGTACACATTGGAAGAGAGAAGGGACCGGGGCGACATGATAGAGGTCTTCAGGTACATGAAGAGGGTAAATAGAGGAGGAACAGTCAGGGTGCTTCGAAGGAAGGAGGAAGGGGCCACTAGAGGGCATGGGTGGAAGCTGGAGGGGGGAAGATTCAGGGGAGAAAGGAGGAGGTGCTACTTCACTGAGAGGGTGGTGGAGCCATGGAATGCACTGCCTAGGGGGCTGGTGGAGGCAGAGACAGTGGAGGGGTTCAAGAGGGGGTGGGACAGGTACAGGGGAAGGGTTCTGGAAGCAAAATCCAATGCAGCAAGAATATCCGGAACTGGGAAGGGAGAAGCCAGAGAAGGAGAGGGGGACAGCAAGGTCAGCACCCAGGGTGGGGGCTGACCAAACGAGCAGACACGAAAGACCGTTAGGCCTATTCTGCTGGCATTTTAGTATGTTAGTGTGTTAGTATAAATGACATTGCAAATTAACTGGAAATGAAGCTATGCCTTTTTTGCAGATGACACCAAGATATTTAATAGACTTGGGGGGGATGAGTAGGGACCTTATAAAACTTGAGGAGTGGTAAAGGGTATGGGAGCTGGGGTTCAATGTCAGAAAGTGCAAAATCATGCACATGGGTCATAGATACCCAGAAGCTAAGTATAAAATGGAGGTGGGGGGTACTGTTGGACACTAAGCAGGAAAAGGACCTTGAGGTTATAATACTGATGACCTCAAAGTTGCAGGGCAGTGTGACAAGACAGTGGACTGGGCCAGTGGGATGTTGGTTTGCAAAGAAAGAGATATCACAAGCAGAAGGATGGACGTGGTATTACCACTGTATAGATTATCGGTGAGACTACACCTCAGATATTGTGTACACTTCTGGAGGCCACATCTCAGAAAAGTCATTGACAGGTAGAGGCAGTCCAGAGGAGGGCAACTAAAATGGTGCCAGGGTTGCATGAGAGACCATACAAGGAGATACTGAGGGATCTCAACATATACACCATGGAAGAGAGGGGGGACATGATAGAGACCTACCAGTACCTCACTGAGGAGAACAGGATACAGGTGGGGAGCCTGTTTCCAGTTAGGAAGTGCAACAGAACAATGGGCATGCAATGAAACTAGAAGGAGGAATTTAGGAAGGATGTGATTAAATATTACTTTACTGAAAGAGTGGTGGACAGCTGGAACATCCTGCCACCAGATGAAGTACATGCAAAAACAGTGGGGAAATTTCAAACATGCATAGGGGAATACTGGTAAATAAACGGGGTTGACAGAGACCAGGTTAGGGTCTGCTGAGACATAAATTTTTAAAGTCTCCCTTGATAAATTCTTATTAAATAAGGTATAAGGTTATCCAGACACTGGAGATGTACTCATATGGGTTATAAACCTTCTGTACATCTAACATTCTTAATGTGTAACTTAGTAAATGGCAGAGAACAACTGGACAGACTGGGTGGGCCAAGCAGTATTTTTCTGCTGACAAATTCTATGTTTCTATACCAAGCACTCAGTGGTGCAATTCCTCACCACTTTTCCTGCTTTAGATTTTTATTTTTATTTTCCTTTGTAGTCCAGTGGTTCTGCTTTTGATGTTTATGCATTGCTAAGTGTATTCCTTTTTTCCTACCCAGTGTTGCTTGAAACATGCCTTCTTTTGTACTCTCTCGGGTTATTCCTGTAAATAGGCATGAACTGTCTAGAATACTTACAAGTTAGTATTCCTGTGTGAGATGGCATCTAGCAGAGGAGACAAGCGAGGACAGTGAATACCAGCCACCATCTTAGGGGTCATACAGGGGGAGTGAGACGGTGATCACTGGGATTGGGAGGGAGGGAGGAGTAGACCACTGGACTTTCAACACAGATACAGGAGGAGTGCACTCCAAGTCTCCCAAAGTTGCTGCCTGTAGTAAAGACAGGCAATTCCAAAGAAAGAACAGTTGCACTCACCAGGGACATGCAGCAAGAACTGTTTATTTTGGGTCACCATGCAAGCAGACTAACACTCCTACGAACCGACCCCAGCTGGAGTCTTCCTCAGGAGGTAGTGTTAAGTACTGGAATCATGGTTTAAACAGTGAACAATTAAACTAAATGTTACACCCCTGAGAGCACGAGGAATACCCATTTGTGTAAAGAAATAACTGCAGTAATAGAATGAATTTCAGAAGCCAATATCTGGCAATACTATCTTGGAGGCTAATAGCTATCATCAAGCCCATCTCATTCGGGGGATTCCCAAGGGACAGTATCTTAGACTTCATAGAAAACTGTGCAACAATACCTGCTTTTGAAAAACATGCAGAGGACCTTACACACTGAACAGAAAATTTAGATTTTTAAGTCAGAATTTTGGAAAACAAGACTTTGCACCAAGAAAGTGCCTGGAAGACTTTTTAAAAAGGACATTTCAGAGACTTGACTTGGAATACACACATGCTACACAACTATTGCTTAAGGACTCATCGCTACAAGGACATTTGAAGTCTTGTCTGATCTCTCGCATCAAAACAAGTTATAGTTTAGAATATAGTATCTAGCGTTTTCTGTGAACCATCCAGTTTTACTTTTGTTATTGTCTGCATTTCAAAGTTCTTCCAAACTGTAGAATTTTCTGTATTGCTTTTCTTTTAAGTAAATTTTTATGATTTTCCTATCAACTCTGCCTGGGGTCTAGTTGTGTGATTTAACATGTTAACAGAAATGTTTTGAAAAGACTGTGTGCCTTGACAAGATAGAACTACTTGGCTATTGTATAAAGCTACCAAGGCAAGACATAGCCAGTGGCCGTGGTGGGATTCAAATACTGAAAGTAGTGCAGAGTCAAGGGAGCTCAAAACTACAGAATCCACCCTCCCTCTGGGAAAAGGAAGGCCGGTAAGTCTTCCTGAAACCCTTACTCCTGCTCACGAGTTCTTAAAAAGGGGGGACCTCTCTGCAAATAGGAGGTCCTACCAGGTTGCCCAGGTTTGGGGGCCAGGGGTATGTGACACACACCGTAAAAGAACGAATCCAAGAGCATGTATGCCCCATTTTACATGGGTATTGTGACACCCCAGTAGGGACACATTGGCACCTGAATCACCATCAAGATGTGAATGATCATGTATCCCATAACCCACGAGGGGGCAACAGATGCAATACTTTTTAAAAAGGGAAAGTAGACACATATATCTGTTAGGGAATCTCTACCCTAAAGGCCTAAATGATGCTTGGGATATTTTGCCATTCCTATAATTGCACTGTATATTTTAAACATTTTTTAATAAGTGTCCTTTCCTATTACTTTTCATGCTTTTTATGCATTTTTCTATGAACTACTATATTTTCACCTGCCTGACCTTTTGTCAAGGCCCACTCCTGAGTTTTTGGAGTTTTGTTGTTTTCTTGTATCAAATGTACCACTAGTAAGAAATACTAACCTTTTGGTTCGATGTTAAAATAGTACTTCTGAGTTATTATGGTCTTTTTCAATGTTTCTTTATGTTCACATGCCTTGACCTTTTGACTGTCCACTATTTAGGTCATTCATACTTTTCAGTGATTCATTTTATTTATTATTGCTCTTTTGTCACCTTTCTCTTAGGTGGCCTGGATTATTCCCGAATATTGATGTCTGAGTGGAAGCTTTGATACATCTGTGTTAACTAGAAATTTTACATGCTGTTTAAGCATTGTATGCAGTAATTGTATTTGTATATAATTTGTTACTAGTATGCTCCCATCTGTTTGATTAATTCACTAGCCTGTTTTCTTATTGTTGCAGATTTATACTCTTTTTTTACTAAGTTAAAATAAGCGGATTGAGTTCTTTATTTCACATATAGGCATCTTATTCACTTTTTTATGTTGATTGCGCTCAGCACAAGAAACATATTGGGACAGTTTGCTCAGAAGCAGGTTGTGGAGGCGCGGCACTGTTGTGGCCAATGCCCCCACAGCCTGCAAAGGCTTGACCCGCTTCCCCCAATGCCGTTGCATGCTGCTGGTGACAGAAGTTTGGAATGCTGGCTGGCACCAACTTATGACAATTTTGCCGCTGCAATGAGGGGCCACCTCGTCATTTCAGTGTCAACCATCTGCTGCAATGAGGGAGCGACCCGTCATTGCAAGGTGGAACTTCCAAACCCTGATATTGTTTGTGAACGTGGCGGCAGCTTGCGTCACCGTTCTCACAAACAATTATAACCTCCACAGTGTTTATTTGCCGATTGGGGCCCCAACTCATAGGCTTCAGTGTCCCTAATGTTGATTTGGCGATGGGGAGCCCACTCCCATCGGGCATTCTGTAACCAACCCCCACTTTGATTGCCTGTCGACGGGTGCCCAACTCGCCGGCATAATCTAAACCTCCCCTTTGTTGTGTGCCAACGGGATGCCCAATCCCTCGTTGACTACTGCTGCCCCAAAGAAAGAGTTCTTTGGCACTCTGGAAGCCCACCCCAGCGTGCTACATGCTCCTGTAACATTAAAAACGGTCCTGCAACGCCTTTTTTATCCTGAAAAAGGAAACCGCCCCTTTGCGCCCTGCCCCCCACCCGCAACCTCGCCCACCCACTGTGCACCCTGCCTCCCCACACCCCTCACCCCATACTCACCTCTGGACTTGGCGTGACAATCTTCAATGGACCGGGAACAAGTCTACACTCTTCAAAGCCAACCGCAAACTGAGGAAATGCCAGTAAGCTGTATAATGGAATAAACAGGGTTTTTTCCAACTTTTAATGCATATCTCAGTCATTTTTTGGAATCTTCACACCAAATTTTCTACATGGGGTTTTTGGGACCCCTCCTCATGAATTCTTGAACTATCATGGCATTAATTGGCACCGAAAGATGATTTTAACAAAATGACAGTGCCAGTGTTCATGAGGTGGGCTCTCAAAAAGCCAATGTTGCAAATTTGGTGGAAAAAATACAAACAATGACTGTTTATGAGCGTGCGCTGTGCAGTTGCTACGCACGCTCGTAACTTCATGAATTTGCAATATTTTCATGCCAGATTTTCAACACTGGCATTTTGTCACACCTCCTTTTGAACAGTATAGCTGTCATTGTTCACATCCTGGCGGAAATGTGTTTACGCACTTCCGGCACAGAATAGCGCGGTTGCTGTGGGAAATCAGTGTTCGGGACAGATTAAGAAAATGACAGTTGACACTGTTAATGAGTAGAGGTCCTAAAATGCCTATGTTGAAAATTTGCAACGTATATCCTATAAATGACTGTCTTACTTAGTGCATTTAAGTAGTTTGTACATGCTCGCACTTCGCAAACTTATGATATTTTCACTCCAGATTTCCAACATTGCCATTTTCCCACACCTACTTATGAACAGTACACCTGTCATTTTTACCATCCTAGCCAAAATGTATTTTTGCACTTCAGGCGCAGAACAGAGCGGTCGCTGTGGGAAATCACTGTCCGGGACACATTAAGAAAATGATAGTGATACTGTTCATGAGCAGAGGTCCTAAAATGCCTATGTTGAAAATTTGGTGATGATAGCCCATCAAATGACTGTGTTACAAGTGTGCATTGCACACTTTCCACACACCCTTGTAACTTCGCAAATTTGTAATATTGTCAAGCCAGATTTTCAACAGTGGCATTTTTTCACACCTCCTTATGAACAGTACAGCTATCATTTTTCACATCCTGACCGAAATGTCTTTTCACAGTTCCGGTGCAGAATAATGCGCTCCCTGTGGGAAATCACTGTTCAGTACAGATTAAGAAAATGACAGTGGCACTGTTCATGAGCAGAGGTCCTAAAATGCCTATGTTGAAAATTTGGTGACGAAACTCCATAACATGACTGTGTTACAAGCTTGTGTTGAACTGTTTCCATGCAGCCTTGTAACTTTGCAATTTTCTTTTTTTTTAAACATATTTATTCGTTTTCAGAAGTAAACAACAAACAAACACACACTACACAAACCCGGCCTAGCCAGGGACACAACCCAAAACTGGCTGTGTAAACTATGTACAACCCCTATGTACAAGCACACTGGGGCGCCGCCCCACATTATGGCCACATTCGAACTCAGTAGTGCTTTAACATAAGACATTGCCCATTATTAGGAACACCCATCCCTTCTTTAGCTCAATCCTCCTTATATGTCCATTCTAGGTGTGTTGCATCCTAGGACCCCATGGAGCCTGAATTACCCCGGACGGCTTCCCAGTGTGTCCCCTGGAAAGAGAGAGAGGTCCCCATCCCTTGAACCCTGCAGACCACAACAATTTCCTATTATCTTAATAGTAAACCCAGTATGACCCAGTTTTAGCCATCTGGGAAGCTTTGAATCCAAACATTACACAGAATATTTGGGAAAATAAAGGAAGAAGTAACATATTACACATGGCACAATACAATATAGACATTAGACATTCCAGCATATATCTCTTTGCTAATCATTATCTGACAGACAGACCTGGGTTCCAGTGCCAGTATCTTGCTGAGAATAGATCGCATCTAATATTGCCCATCTTTTAGCGTATAACTCCTGTCTCCCCTCAGAAAGTAGGTGTCTCTTTATCTTAGCCAGTACCCCCAGCAGTTCTCTCACCCATTGTTCATATGCACAGACCTGATCGTCCTTCCAGTGCTTTACTATGAACGCCTTGACTACCAACACCATTAAAGAAAGGTGGAATTTGGGTGCGGTCCCCATTATCTGAGAGAAGTCACCCAGAACACATACTTCTGGGGTCATATAAGCTGAATAATCTAGCATTGGATCCATGCCCCGTTTAATCTCCCTCCATAGGGGAGAAATTTTGCTGCAACCCAACATGACATGTAACAGGTCACCCACTTCTTTCTCGCACCTGAAACACAGATCTGTCTGTCTCAACCCTCTAGCATATAGCTTTACAGGGGTATAGTATATGTTGTGAACCACAAAGATCTGCATATTCCTGTATTTGGGAATCACATTGTATTTAGTGGCCTTCCAAATAATTTCCCATCTTAGATTTTTAGGAGCCATCGCCTTATCCCAGTAAGGGATTTGAGTAGAAATATTTGGACCCAGGAAGTCCAAAAGAAGTTTTGTAAACTCGTGAGAGTGGGTTAGCTTTCCGGAAGGCTTCCCTTAAACTCCTCCGCGGGAGGGAGCTATCTGAAAAGTCCCCCAACCCCTTCCGGAACCCTGCAATCATTTGTTTAAGCTGTAGCCTTTGAAAAAAAGACAATCCCTCACATTGTGGTGGTAGAACTATTTTGTCTCCCTGCTGTGTGTCATTCAATCTTAAACCACCCAGATAATTAGACCACCGGTGTCCAAGTACCCAACCCCCTATAACCAAGTTGGGGTTACCCAATATGGGCTGGTCTCTGAACCTCATTTGACTGCACCTCTGTGCCGGAGTAAGAAAGGACCACCAGGCTTCCAGGGTTTTCCTAATTGGGTTCCCATACCCCTCCCTAAATAAATCTTTTTTGGGCCTAGCATATAACATCGACTCAGGAGAACAGCCGGAGCTCAGTATCGATTGCCTCTCGATTTGCAGCCATACAGGAGTATAATTTCCCCCATCAGCACTTTCCGCCCATTGAGCCATCAGGCCTAACTGGCCTGCCACATAATAAGCATGGAGATGAGGTAGTCTAATGCCCCCCTCCTCATATGGCAAACGCAAGACCTTATAATTTATCCTGGCTGGTTTGTTGTTCCATAGAAATCCTGAGATTAGTCTTCTAATTAAACTAAACCACTTGACAGGGATGTTATATGGAGCTAAATCTACCGGGTATATCAACCTTGGTAGGACATTCATCTTAATAAGGCCCATGCGCGCCGTAAAATTCAGAGGTAACTTGTTCCACCTTATAATGTCCCCTTTAATCGCCGATATGATCCCCCCCAAATTAGCATCAACCCCGGACTCTTGGGTTGCTGTAATCCAAATTCCAAGATACTTCAATTTGTCAGTGTTCCACTGCATTCCCAAGGAAGAGAAGTTTGCCTTAAATACATGTGGAGTCAAGGGTAGGATCTGTGTTTTGGTAAGATTTAACTTGTAGTTAGAGACCTTAGAGAAACGATCTATTGAGTCTCTTACACTCTCAAAGCTGGATACTGGATCTCGTAAGTGAAGGAGTATATCGTCCACGAAGACTGAAAGTTTTAGCTCCATTCCCCCAATCCTGATCCCCTGGACCTTGACATCCCTATTTATAGATCTTAACAGGGGTTCTAGATATATGTTGAACAGTATCGGCGAAAGAGGACATCCTTGGCGAGTCCCATTATTAAGTTTAAATTCCCTCGAGATATAACCATTACATAGTATTCTAGCCGTTGGAGCAGCGTATAGATTCTTAATACCTCTAAGGAGACCCCCAGGGAACCCCATTTTCTCCATTGTAGCAAAGACAAATGGATGTGAGACCCGGTCAAATGCTTTTTCAGCGTCTAGAGAGATCAGGGCCAGGGGTAACCGAGAGTCTGGGGCAAAGTTTAGAATATGATGAATTTTCCTGAGGGCATCTTTCGCCCCTCTCCCTGGCATAAAGCTTACTTGCTCCTGACTAATTAAACTCGGAGCAATAGTCAAGATCCTATTTGCCAAGATTTTGGTAAGAATCTTAATATCTTGGTTTATTAGTGCTATAGGTCTATAATTACCTAGTACGTCCCTGGGTTTATCTGGTTTAGGTATTAGAGTAACATAAGCCTGGTAGAGCGGTGAATGGTGAATTCCTTCCCTCATTATGGTAAGGAAAAAATCATGAAGTATAGGGAGTATAGTCTGGATATGAGTTTGGTAAAATTTAGCAGTGAGACCATCAGGCCCTGGTGATTTTCCTAGAGGAAGAGACCGCACCACATCGACAATCTCAGATGCTCTTATTGGGGCTTCCAGTTCCTTAACTTGGGCAGAATCCAAAATAGGTAGCTGAATATCTTCTAAGTAACTATTAACCTCTTTCTCCCCCACCAAGTCTCTAGCTTGGTAGATTTCTGCAAAGAATGATGCAAATGCCTCAGCCATTTCTTGAGGATCTGTAACCAGCTTCCCTTCATGCTTAACTGATATAATTGTCCTACTTGCCTCCCATTCTTTAATTCTGGCTGCTAGAAGGCGCCCTGGGACGTCACCCTGCAATAGGAACTTGGCATTAATCTTATTTAACCAGAACTCTGTTTTCCCATGAACAATTTCCGACAGTTCCTTCTCAAACTTTTAGTTCCATCTATTTCCCGAGGACCCTTCAAGCTCGACAAAGAGTTTATCGCCCCGACCAGGAATTCTTCTTTGGCCCTTCTAAGCGCCTTGACCCTTGCCGCCAGACCCCTAGCTGCCTCAGCATACAAGAACTTACAAGTAGACCAAGCTAACCTTTTATCCTTCAGTGTGGGAAGCTGGGACCTAATGATTTCCTGTAGAGACCCCTCTAATTCGTCCCTTCTCTTATCCTCTGTTAAAAGCCAATTGTGGAGCCTCCACCTATAAGGTCTAGGCAGCGTGGGTCTTGGATCCCACTGCAACTGGATGAGAGAGTGGTCTGAGAGGGTCCTACCCTCAGTCAGCACTTCTCTAATCTCTGCGAGAGCCTCTCTATTAACCAAAAAAAAGTCAATTCTAGTGTAACTCTTATGTGCTGCTGAGTAGAATGTCATGCTAGGGCCCCGGTTTGGAAGATTCTTAACTGGATCAACTAAAGCTGCTGACTCCAAAAACTTAGCCAGGGCTAACTGGGCCTTGGACTTCGGCCCGCTATGTGAAGGTATCCTATCCTTCTTGTTATCAAAATATATATTCCAATCCCCAGCCAGAATGAGTGAATGTGAGGGAAGGGTAGCTATATCCCCTTCTATTGAGGCAAAGAATTCGGGGTCGGGGGGGGTTGGCCCATAAATGGATGCCACCGAGACTGTCTTACCAAGCAGATTGCCCGACAAATAAATCCCCCTACTGTCTTGCCTGGTTAACACTTGGGTCACTTCAAATGGGCAGGATTTCTTGATTAAAATTGCAACTCCCCCAGAGGCCCTGTCCCTACCCACTCCATATACCTGCCCCACCCATCGCTTCCTGAGGCCATCTAACTCTTCCGTCAATAAATGTGTCTCTTGTAGTGCTACAATGTGCACCCCTCGTTGCTCAATATACCGCAGCATGATCATTCTCTTACGTCGACCCCTGAGTCCTTTTACATTCCAGGAAATTATTTTAAGGCATGCCATCAGTAGCATCAAAATTTGTCACATGAACCCAGATATTGTGCCTCTCTAAGGTCTGCATTCCTATTGTTCCCTTACTTGGACTCTCTCTCTTTCCACCCCTGTTCCCCCCCCCTTTGACCCCCGGTCCTTAGACCGACCAACCATCTGATGTTGAGTCATGGATGAACCCGTTCCCTTACCTCCCCTCAGTCCCAGCCATTGACATGAAACCCCAGAATCTGGCCCTTGAATCCCCCAGAGATGTGAAATTAAGGCCCCATCTTCTCTATACTCCATCGTCCCCTTATATTTCCCAGATAAAAAGGAGAAAGTAAACAGCGAGGAAATTAAGGGAGTCCCCCTCAAGCCCTCCTTGGAAAATTATATCTCTAACCAACATTGCTCCTCTCTGGGTTCTCTTGCACCCCGGAGTAATACCCCTCCCTTTGCTAATGCTGAAAAGGTCCCAATCCCTTGGGCCACTTCCCTAATCCATCTTTCCCCAAAGCTGGCAGGCGCACGCTTTATAACTAGTAACACCCATTAGCAAGTAAAGCCCTAGCTAATTGACCCTTTTGTGATAAACACAATCCCTCATCATCCCCTTATAACCAATTCCTCCAGTGCTTCAGGGACTGGAAAGTATTCATGGGTCTGGTAACACAGATAATATGTTTAACAAATCCACTTCCCCCATGACCACTAATTAATACACTTAAGTCTTGTGATTTTACTTTTTATGACCCATCCAGGTCTAATAACCCGACCCTTGCTAGTCCCTTGAATGTCCAGATTCAAGCCAAAAGCAGTGAAGCCACCGGCCTTAAAATTGTAGACACCCCTGTCCTTTTTCCATCACAGCCCTCAAGGGGGCTCAACCTCCTTTGCCCGCAGACAGTCATGATGGGGGTTTGAATAAATCTGGAAGCTCAGCCCGTAGCCCCTCCAGGGCGTCCTTCGCCGTGAGAAACTTCTTCTCTCCAGTCTGGAGACGCACCACCAAAATAGCGGGAAACTGAAGCCGAAATTTTATCCCTGCAAGATAAAGCTTCTTCTTGATATCAGCATACTCCTTCTGCTTTCTCTAATCGCTGGCGTTTGGTCTTGAAAAAACCATAGTGAAGCACCATTCCATTGCAGAGGCTTTTTTTGTCTGGCAGCCAGCAGCACATGGGATTTTTCTTTATAATTAAGAAATCGCATGATTATGACTCGGGGTCTCGCCCCCAGCGGTGGCATCTCCTGTAGTGCCCGGTGAGCTCTTTCCAGATTATACCCCTCCCCAAACGGTGTAGGGCCTAACAATTTTAATAGGAGCTCCTGCATAAAGGAGACACAGTCTGGGCCTTCAGCCCTCTATGGTAGCCCCGCCAAAATCAAGTTATTCCTACGATTTCTTGATTCCTGGTCTTCCACCCTCTCTTCCAATTTCTTCAGCTTTTTCCAAATCGTCCCCACCTCCTGATCTATCACCGAAACCTTCCTCTCTTGCGAGGAAATC
The DNA here is from genome assembly GCA_016271365.2 of Neoceratodus forsteri. Lineage (NCBI taxonomy): Eukaryota > Metazoa > Chordata > Ceratodontiformes > Ceratodontidae > Neoceratodus > Neoceratodus forsteri. Next base: position 804,992,639 of record CM028137.1, read on the forward strand.
CGGCCTCAGCATTGCCCATTCTTTGTGCCAAAGACTTTAATGCTGGTTTAACCTCAGAGAAATCCAACACCAACCCTTGTAATAGTGCCTTGATCTCCCGAATATCGTCACCATTTGTGCCCAAGCCCCCTTCTTTCACAGCTTCCTTGCCCTGTTCAGGTATAGTGGACGACTGGGATTTAGGCCGTTTGGTGGCTGGAGCACGCCCCACCAGGGGTTCCACAAAGTCGGCTTCCATCTTCCGGCAAGGGCACGGCCTGAGCTTGCCGATGCGCCACTATTAAATGTGAACTCGCCGGTCTTGAGAAGATTTGCGGTTCTATGTCGTCCGGCCAGGAGGTATACCCGCGTCTTCTCCGGAGCACTTAACGGCCAGATTAATCGCTTTTCACCAGTCCTGGAGCGCAAGAAACTTAAATTTTATGCCGCGGGCCTCGGAGACGCTCGGGACACATCCTATCCGGTCAGCTCATCACGTGACTCCCCATAACTTCGCAATTTTCTAATATTTTCATGCCACATTTTCAACAGTGGCATTTTTCCACACCTCCTTATGAACAGCACAGCTGCCATTTTTCACATCCTGGCTAAAATATGTTTTTGCACTCGTGCCGGAGAATAGCATGATCACTGTGGGAAATCACTGTTTGGGACAGATTAAGATCGAACAAGTGGGAGGGAGAGTGCCCGAGCTCAACTGAACTCTGTCGGGACTGCTGTGCTTTTGTTTTTGGGCAGAAAAGGGCCCCAATGTAAGAGCCCAGTACAAAAGGGCAGCCTGCAGCAGTGGGAGAAACAGAACGAGAGAGTGAGTGACGGAGGGGGGAGTGAGCAAACTCACCAGAGTGCTGTCAGGACTGCTGCGGATTTCTTTGTAACCAGAAAAAGGCATCAATGCAGGCGGGGCCCAGTACAAAATGCCAGCCTGCAGTGGTGGGAGAAACAGTATGAGCGAGTGAGACAGCGGGACTGAGTGAGCTCAATGGAGCTCTATCAGGACTGCTGTGGATTTCTTTGTGGGCAGAAAAAGGCGCCAATGCAGGCAGAAGCCCCATACAAAAGGGCCGCTTGCAGCAAAAGGACAAACAGAATGAGTGCGTGAGAGAGGGAGACTGGTGACCTCAATGGACCTCTGTCGGGACAGCTGCAGATTTCTTTGTAGACAAAGGTGCCAATGCAGCCAGGGGCCCCGTACACAAGCATAGCCTACAGTGCCAAGAGAAGCAGAATGCATGAGTGACAGAGCGGTAATGAGCGAGCTCAACAGAGCTCTATTGTGACTGCTCTGGATTTTGTTGCAGGCAGAAAATGCGGCAACGTAGGCAGGAGCCCAGTACAAAAGGCCAGCTTGCAGCGCCGGATGAAATGGAATGAGTGAGTGAGTGAGTGAGTGAGACAGCTCAATGGAGCTGTGTCGGGACTGCTTCAGATTTCTTTCTGGCCAGAACAAGCCGCCAATGCAGGCAGGAGCCCAGTACAAAAGGGCAGCTTGCAGTGGCAGGACACACAGAAGGAGCGAGTGAGGGAGAGGGAGTAAGTGAGCTCAATGGAGCTCTGTTGGGACTGCTGCAGATTTGTTTGTGGGCAGAAAAGGCAGCAATGCATGCAGGGCCCAGTACAAAGGGCAGCCTGCAGTGGTGGGAAACCAGAATGGCGAGTAAGAGAGGGGGTGGAGTGAGTTCAGCAGGAGCTCTATTGTAACTGCTGCAAATTTCTTTGTGGGCAGAAGAAGGTGTCAATGCAGGCAGGAGCCCAATAAGAAAAGGGCAGCCTGCAGCTCCAGCAGAAAGCGGAATAGGCGAGTGAGAGAAGGGGGTGAGCAAGCTCAACAGAGCTCTGTCGGGACAGCTGTGGATTTCTTTGTGGGCAGAAAAGGTGCCAATGCAGGCGGAGCCCAGTACAAAGGGCAGCCTGCAGGGCTGGGAGAAACATAGAAACATAGAAGTTGACGGCAGATAAGGACTGCAAGGCCCATCCAGTCTACCATTTCTTTTCTACCTTATAAATGTGCCATCGGCCTTTGCTCTGTCAGTGGCCTATCTATTCATACTCATTTGTATTGCTCCTTATGCCTATCCATGCCTGTTTGAAGCCCTGCACTGTATTCATAGCCACCACTTCTTGAGGTAGGCCATTCCATGCATCCACCACCCTTTCTGTGAAAAAGAATTTCCTCAATTCCCCTTAATCGACCCCCTCTAATCTCATGCTGTGTCCTCTTGTCCTGCTATTTTTTCTTATATTTAAACATGTTAGACTCTTTCACCTTGTTAATGCCCTTAAGGTGTTTGAATGCCTCGATCATATCACCTCTCTCCCTCCTTTGCTCAAGGGTATACATATTGAGCTCTGTTAATCTGTCCTCATATGTCTTCTGATGCAGTCCCTGCACCATTTTGGTTGCCCTTCTCTGGACTGCCTCAATTTGGTTAATGTCCTTGTGAAGGTGTGGCCACCAATACTGCACGTAGTACTCCAGATGGGGCCTAATCAGTGTCTTGTAAAGAGGGATTATTACCTCTCTCTTACGACTTGTGATACCCCTACTAATACACCCTAACACCCCCCTAGCCTTACCTACTGCTTTAGAGGTCTGCTTGGATGATTTCAGGTCATCAGTGATGATGATGCCCAAGTCTCTTTCTTCCTTTGTGACTGCTAGCAACTCCCCTCCCAGCCTGTAGGTGGCTTCAGGGTTTCTCTTCCCTATGTGCATGATCTTGCACTTCTTTGCAGTAAATCCCAGTTGCCACTCTTCTGACCATTTTGCTAGTTTATCCAGATCTCTTCTCATTCTGCCCACCCCATCTGGATCATCTACTCTGTTGCAGATCTAGGTGTCATCTGCAAACAGACAAGCCTTACCCTCTAGTCCATCTGCAAGGTCACTAATGAAGATGTTGAAGAGGACTGGCCCCAGGACTGATCCCTGAGGTACCCCACTTGTGACTTGCATCTCTTCTGACTGTATACCATTTACCACCACTCTCTGTTTTCTGCCCGTCAACCAGTTTGCCACCCAGTTGACCAACTTCTGACCCATCCAGGCCTACCCAGCTTATTTATCAATCTTCTATGTGGAACAGTGTCAAAGCTTTGCTGAAGTCAAGGTAGGCAACATCAGCTGCTCCCCTTGGTCCACCACTCTGGTTACCCAGTCAAAGAAATCTATGAGATTAGTTTGACAGGGCCTTCCTTTGTAAGCCCATGCTGTCTTGGATCCTGTGCCCCTATGGATTCCAGGTGTTGCACTATCCTTTCCTTAAGGAGTGCCTCCATAATCTTGCCCACTGCTGAGGTAAGACTGACCAGTCTGTAGTTCCCTGCCTCCTCCCTGCTACCACTCTTGTGGAGCGGGATCACATGACCTTCTCCAGTCTTCTGGGACCTCTCCTGTGCTCAGAGACTCACTAAACAGTTCTGCTAATGGCTCTGCTAGTTCCACCTTTAGCTCCTTAGTACCCTGGGATGTATGCCATCAGGTCCCATTGCCTTATCCACCCTGAGCTTAGCAAGCTCTTGTAGGACCCTTTCTTTTGTGAACGGAGTAGTGCTCACCTCCTTCCCCCCTGTGTCCATGGTGCTGAGCTATGGGCCCTGCCCTACCTTCTCTTCAGTAAATACTGAGCGAAGGTATCTATTTAGGATAGATGCTTTTACAGTGTCCTCCTCCTCACATGCTCCCTTTTCTCCATTAAGCTTAGCAATACCCCCTCTGGACTTTCTCCTTTCACTAATGTATCTATAGAAAGTCTTGTCACCTTCTTTTGCTGTCCGTGCTAGTGTTTCCTCAGTTTGGGACTTTGCCTGTCTTACTGCCTTCCCTGCTTCCCTTAGGGCAGTTTGGTATGCCTCCCTATCTTCATCCCGCTGTGTTCCCTTATATTTCCTGAAGGCCAGCCTTTTGGCTCTGACCTTTTCTGCTACTGTATTTGAGAACCAAAGTGGTTTCCTTCTTCTTTTGCACTTCCTTTTCTGTCTAACACAATGGGATGTTGCTTCAAGTATTGCATCCTTAATGCTTGCCCACTTTGCCTGTACCCCTCACCTGTGTTTCTTTTTGCCAGGGCTTGCTTAACTCTGTTGGCCATCTTATCAAAGTCAGCTCCTCTGAAGTCCCATATTTTTGCCTTGGAATGGGATGATTTAGATGTAGTAGCCGAATTGAACCATACCATGTGATGGTCACTGGCCCCCAGGTGACCTTCTACCTGGAGATCAGTGATCCCTTCCCCATTAGTCAGTACTAGATCTAGGATAGCCCTGTCTCTTGTGGGTTGTTGTACCAGTTGTTTGAGGCCTTTCCCCTGCAAGGAATCCACTATGTGTCTAGTTCGGGCAGATATTCCTGCTGGTATTGAACAGTCTGTATCCGGCATGTTGAAGTCTCCCATTATCAGAACCTCCCCTTTAGCTGTCATGTTTTGTATATCTTCTAGCAGTAATGTGTCTATGTCCTCCCCCTGGTCTGGGGGTCTGTAGACAACCCCAGTTCTTATGGCTGTCCCATTTCCTGTTGTGTTTCCAGGGTGACCCACAGTTCTTCTGGCTCCTTATGTGTATTCTGAATTTCTGTAGCTTTGATATTTTCATTGACATACAGGGCCACTCCTCCCCCACCTTTTTGTACCTCGATCTCTTCTGAACAATACATAGCCAGGTACTGAAGTCTCCCAAGTGTGGTTACTGGTAAACCACGTCTCATTAATTGCTACTATGTCCAGTTTAGCCTCTGACATTATTGCCTGCAGGTCAGTGAGTGAGAGAGGGGGAGTGAGCAAGCTCAATGGAGCTCTTTCGTGACTGCTGCGGATTTCTTTGTTGGTAGAAAAAGGTGGCAATGCAGGCAGGAGCCCAGTACAAAAGGCCAGCCTGCAACACCAGCAGAAACGAAATGAGTGAGTGAGAGAAGGGGAGTCAGCAGGCTCAATAGACCTGTGTCAGGACTGCTGCAGATTTCTTTGTGAGCAGAAAAAGCCACCAACAGAGGCAGGAGCCCAGTACAAAAGGGCAGCCTGCAGCGCCAGGAGAAACAGAATGAGTGAATGAGAGAGGAGGAGTGAGCCACCTCAAAGGAGCTCTGTTGGGACAGCTGCAGATTTCTTAGTGGGCTGAACAAGGTGCCAACACAGGCAGGAGCCCAGTACAACAGAGCAGCCTGCAGCACTGGGAGAAACAGGCTGAGCGAGTGACAGAGGGGCACTGAGCGTTCAACATTTGGCATTGATAAATGCTTGTTTGGTACTGTCTGTTTAAGCACAGCCTTTAAAAGTAATGGCTGGCACTATAGTCACCTCTCCCCCTGATGGAGTCTGCATGGGCTCAAAGCGCTGGGGTCATTTTCTTGCTTTATGTCCGTTTTGCCATTTCGCACAATAAAACACTGAGCAGCAACTTTGCCTTGTTACTTCTTTTTGCACACCCTTTCTCTAAAGTTAGGTACTGGAATCATGGTTTAAATAGTGAATAATTAAACTGATTGTTACACCCCAGAGAGCACGAGGAATACCCATTTGTGTAAAGAAATCACTACACTGCTATAATAAATGTTCGAACAAGATAAGTATAGTGACATTGGCTTAACTGATGCCATGTGGGTTCCGCTTTATTTTAGTCTTCAACTCATCTGATGTCACTGGGTTCTAGAACTGCTAATTAATTGAAAAAAATGCATAGGTTCTACGGAAAAGAGAAGGCGCTAGCCTGTTGAGCTTGTCTGCCATATAGCATTGGGCAGGAAACATTCTGCATCAAAATGGGGCCCTAAATAAGGAAAATAAATGGACTGTTACAAAGCAAGCACATTAAGCAAAACACTGGGATGATAAAACGGACTTCACACACCTCAAATGTGCAATTATATCAAAAACTGTAAATAACATTATGTTCCTTTAAAGAACTTAGTCTATAATTATAGGACAGACCCCCACCACTAGCCATTTTGGTCTGGCAACATAGCCTAGATGTTAGAGTAACAAGCTGTGAATGAGCTTGGTCCCTTCAGCAGACAGACCTGGGTTTGATTCCTACAACTTCCACTTGCATACTGTGCCACTCTTAGTATGTCACTTAACCTCCCCAGTGCTCCAGGGACACCCCTTAAAACAGGCACTTGCGTCTAGTGGGCCTTAACCGAGTACCAAAGAATAACAAAATAAAAAGTTGTTGCCCTTCTCTGTACTGTCTCCAGGGCTTCTAAATGTCCTTTGGTGAAGGCATCCCAAAATTAGAAGCCATAGTCCATATGTAGTTTAACCTATACTCTGTATAGGGGTGCAATTACTTGCTGTTTCAGCTATGAATACTCCTCCTAAAGCAGCCTAGAAGCTTTTGCTACAGTGGCACTACACTGTCTGAACGCTTCAGGTCCTTGGCAATTATAATACCCAGGTCCCATTTTAGACTTACCTTCCCTAAGTTTCATTCCTTACAGGTGATAGTCTGCCTTAGTATTCTTTGATCCCATGTGTGTTACTGAGCATGTGTTAATGCTGAACCTCATACTCCAAGACTGTCCAGGATGCAATCTTGTTTAAATCTGTTTGTAGTGAGTGACTTTGAACTAGTTTATGCTGACAGTGGGCCCCTAGTTTTGTCTCATCTGCATATTTTTCTATCCACTTTTGTAAACCAAAGTTAATGTCACTATATATGTAGATATATATATATATCTATATATATATAGATATATATTTATAAAATGGGTAAGAAAAAAGGAATCAATGGGCTCCATGGCATTGGTCAACACCATCAGGTGACCGTGCGTATATCTGAGCGTGACTGCACACCTGCACTTTAACCCCCCTCCAAAACAATTTTACCATTTTATAAGATAGATAACCCACTCTGTGGTGTGCTGTCGCGCTCTAATATATGCACGCTTTGGGTGGTTGATGCACTTAGCCTGCGGCCTTGTGCGTACAATGCACAACAAGGCGTGCGTATATCAGAGTGCGACAGCACACCTAAGAGTAGGTTATCTATTACATATGTATATGGAATAAAATAGGGCCTAGTACATGGCAGAACTCTTTAGGGAATAGGGCCCAGAGTTAGCCAGTGTATGCGGTGGGAACTAAATCAAAACTTGGGGCATGGTTCATAGCTCTGCACTCTAAACAAGCATTTGTCAATGCCGAATGTTGCTTGCTTCTATGTGCTGTTTAGGTATTTGGGAAGTCATTGGAGTGCAAAATATTGAAAATTTGCAGACTTCTGACGTCGTAGGAACTGCATAGCAGCGGCAAAATAAAAACAATCCACTTTAAAGATTTTTACCAAATTTTCAACATAGCCATTTTAAGACCTCTGCTTGTGAACAGTGTCACTGTGATTTTGTTAATGTGTCCCATATATTGAGTTTGCACACCGACTGCGCCCATTGTGTGCTACATGGTACGAAACACATTTTGGGCAGGATGTGAAAATGACAGCTGTACTGCTCATAAGGAGGTGTGGTAAAATGGCAATGTTGAAATCTTGGTGAAAATATTGAAAATTCGCGAACTTACAAGCCTGCGTGAGGAACTATAGCCTTGCGTACAAATAAAACAGTCATTTAGGAATTTTCACAAATTTTCAACATAGCCATTTTAAGACCTCTGCCAATGAACAGCGTCACTGTGATTTTCTTAATTTGTCCCGTACATTGATTTACGCACACCGACGCCATTCTACTTCATGAAGTGAGGAAACACATTTTGATGAGATGTGAAAAATGACAGCTGTACTTCTCATAAGAAGGTGTGGTAAAATGGCAATGTTGAAAATCTGGAGTGAAAATATTGAAATTTCGCAAACTTATGAGCCTGCGTAGGAACTGCGCAATGCTCGCTCGTAAAACAGTCATTTTTGGAATTTTGGCACCAAATTTTTCAACATGGGGTTTTAGGACCCTTCTCATGAATGATGTCACTGTCATGGCAGTATTCAGGCCCAAAGGGTGATTTCACAGTCACTGCACGGTCACTGCACAAAATCACCGCCGGGCGAATAACGCCATGACAGTGTACATCACTCATGAAGGTCCAAAAACCCATCATTGGTGAATTAAAAATCCAAAAATACCTGAGATATGCAACAAAGTTGAAACCCCTATCTAGCCCATCATACAGCTTACCGGCATTTCCTCAGTTCGCGGTCGGCTTTGAAGAGTGCAGACGTGTTCCCGGTCCACCGAAGATCGTCACACCGAAGTCTGGAGGTAAGTATGGAGTGAGGGGGGACGTGGGGAGGCTGGGTGCGCAGTGGGTGGGTGCGGGTTGTGGGAGGGGGGTTCGGGAGACACGCCGAGGGACCGTTTTAGTTTATCAGGTAAAAAATAAAAAAAAAGACGTCGTGGGACCGTTTGCCACGCTGAGGTGGGCTCCCAGCATGGCACAAGGACATTGGGGGGGCGTTCAGATGACGGGGGATTGGGCACCCCTGTCGGTCAAAGGACTGATTGCACCCCAGCGTGGCACCTACAACTGGTGGGGGGGGAGACGCAGCTCAGTCAACAGGGATTGGGCACCCCGTCGACTACACAGTAGGTGCGGGGGGCGCGCACGCCTGCGTGTGGGGGGGTAGCTACGCTTCTTATCTCTGCTCACTGAAGCATAGCTCCCCCTTTCAACTGTATGCCACTGCATTTTGGAGCGTGTCATAGACAGCTCCAAAATGCATTGGCTTACAAGGGCCGTGCCTGCCAGCTCACTGACTGAATTGGAGGAGGAGGTGACACACCTCTGAAATCTCTGATGATGGCACTATGTTTCTTGCACATGCATGCAAGCAACATAAAATTGGTTCTTTCCCTGTGGGCCTATGGAAAGTACGATGACTCCAAAGTTACTCTTCGACAATAGACCATCTCTTAAGGAGGCTTCATGGGAACTGATTGTAAGATACAAAAAAAATCCATCTTTGTTTCCAGAAAATATCTAAACCTAATTGTTTTCCTTCTTCACGTAGCAGGCACACTCATATAGCCCACACCCATGCTTTCAGATCAGTCAGCACTTTGGTAGCAAGTGATTATGGACTTACTGCAGTTATGGAGTTCCCTTATCCCCTTTGCTCATAATATCTGCTATATAAAGTTAGAATGTTGCTTACCTGAGCAGTTTTCAATGGTACATTGCTGTGCTGGCTTGAAGGCATGCAGCTTTTTAGACTAGGCAAAAAGGCAGCAGACATATCAGAGACAGCATCTATACGCTAGCAGATCCAGATAGGGGACAACTAATGCATTATGCATGGACAGTCTAGTGGTTTTATTAACCTGTTGTCGTTAAAGTAGGTCGCGGTCCTAGCTGGGATGCTGGAAATGAACCTAGAGGGAACAATGAGGAGAGAAGCAGCCTTTGGAGGAAAAAAAACACATGAGGCTAGATAAGAAATAATAAATGTCAGAGCATGTAAACCACACACTATTGTCAGGAATTATGCAGCCTAAATTTATCTCTGCATTCTCTAATTTTTGTTAGCCTAGCCTGTTTCCTACAATACACTCCATGGCAGCTTGTTTTTCTTCGTTTTTGCTTTACAGCAGTTCAGATTTGTGCTTGTTATAAAAATGCTATGGTGACTCTTGTTCCCCCATGTTATTTAGTTTATTATCTGCTGCTATTAGTGTGACTGCTTTCATTCTAATTTGCTTTGGATTACTTTGCAAAGTATTTTGGGATACTCTGCATGAAATATGATATATAGGCTATAAAAATAAACTGCATTGTATTGCTTTCCCAGCATTCATTTCTCACCTGATTCTCTAGATTCTTAATGGATTACCTGCTGAGAGAGGCACTGGAAAGGGAAGGAAGTGTGCTCTAGTGATTCTGAGCACAGAACTGTCAGAGTATCGCAGTAGGAATGTTTTAGGCAAACAACTTCACTTCCAAAGCAGTTCTTTCTCATAGTTAAATCCATTTTCCTATATATTTACTATTTTAACTCTGCTCTATCATAGATCATCATTCAGCTGAAGTTCCAACTCAATAAAAAATTTTTTTTTGGAAGTACTCTATAAGCTTAATGCCTTGCTAAAGATATGAAAATGAGGGCTCCTACCTGGATTCAAGCCTATGGTATTTTTATCATCTGCTGGCTGGCATTTCCTATGCACCACCAGCCTGACACAGCACTGAATGGCAGCTCATGTGAACTATGGCCAACAAAGCCCTTTGAGGGAAAGTCAGTTGCCTAATTATTCAGTGTGGTTAGTGGAAGACAAGCAGGCATTTCAGAAGCAGAAACAAATTGAGCACCATTTTACCCTGAAGAGAGAATCATGTACTTCTAAATACAAACACAAAATAAAGAAACACCAGTGACTGCAGATTTGCCCACAAAAACATTAACAAACATTTGCAGAGTATTTACCAGAAACAGCGATTCTGGAACTTGCAGACCACTCCTCTGACGTACTGAGTGGTAACCAGGCCCGGTCCTTGCAGAAATAGTCTGATGCTCACTGGAGACAGGTGACTTTCCCTGCTCCCTAAAGCAAGCAGTGGTGACTCCCCTTCTCATGAAATCCTCACTTGAAACAGACTGTCCAGCTAACTACCATCCAATTTCTAATCTTCTCTTTGCAGGGAAGTTTATTGAGAAGGTTGTAACACTACAGTTGGAGACCATCTTACCATCCATGACATCTGCGACCCTCTCCAGTCCGGATTTCGTAAAAGACGTAGTACAGAGATTGCTCTGGTTCGGGTGCTCAATGATCTCCTGATTGCGAGAGATCAGAGATCCCGTACCATATTGGTATTTCTTGATCTCTGTTCAGCTTTTGACACTGTGGACCATGGGGTGCTGCTGTATCACCTGCGTGCCATCTGTGGCCTGCCTTGTACAGTTCTCAGATGGTTTCATTCATTCCTCACTGGTAAATCACAGAGGGTGGTCTCGTGGGTTTATTCCTCTGAGGCTTCCCCCATCCTGTGGGGTGCCGCTGGGCTCCATGCTGTCCGCCATGTTGTTCTCGATGTATATGCTGCCATTAGAAGACATTGTGCGATGGTATGGGCTGAGGTTTCACTGTTATGCAGATGATACACAGCTCTACCTGTCCTTTGCGCCCGACCAAGATAGTGCGCTCTTGATCTTTAATAACTGCCTGGCAGAAATCCACAACTGGATGAATTCTAGCTGGTTGAAGCTTAATTCTGACAAGACCAAGGTGTTAGTGGTGAATCCTGGTCACTGGATAGAGAGTTCGAGGATGGGGTGTCCCTCAGGATTTTGGCTTGGAGGGTCCCAGTTACTGACCTCTAAACAGGTGTGAAATCTGGGGGTAATTCTTGATGATGGTTTGACACTTAATTCTCAGGTGTCTGCAGTCGTTAAGTCCTCTTTTTTTCCATCTGAGGAATATAACCCAGATTAAGCACCCGGTTTTGTCTGATGACTTGCCAACCTTGATTCACGCCTTTGTGACTTTGCACCTTGACTACAGTAACTCCCTTTACCTAGGGCTTCCAGGGGGTTGATATCCACTGCCTGCAGCTGGTGCAGAACATTGCAGCATGGCTTTTATCTGAATCATCTTGATTCAGTCATATTACACCTGTGCTGTGCAAACTGCACTGGCTGCCAGTTCAGTGCCGAATCACCTTCAAGGTCGGCTTGCTGACCTATAAAGCCCTACACAGACTGGGACTGGGCTTCCTGCAAGATCTCCTGCGTCCTTACTGCCACCTCCAGCCACTTCGTTCAACTGGCAAGGGATTGCTAGAGATTCCTAGGGTATGACTAAAAACATCTGGTTCTAGGGTATTCATTTGTGGCCCCTACCCTGTGGAATTCTCTGCCTCGTTGGGTATCTGAGTGCCTGACAGTGGAGAGCTTCAAGACTGCCCTTAAGACCCACTTGTTTCAACTGGCATTTGGTGCTATCTTGTAACTGATTGTTTTATGAGTATTACGGACTATGGAACAGTGTTTTAATATTTTATGATTTTATTATTGTCTTTTTGTACAGCGCTATGATACATAGTGAAAAGCGCTGTATACATGAAGTTATTATTATTATTATAAGTATAGTGCTATATATTATGGCCAGACATCATAATAATAATAATATACTCTTTTTTTTTTTTTTTTTTACTTGGTGAGTGTTGCAGTCCTTTCCACTGATTTTCTGTACCGGAAGGCATATGAAGAGAGACTAAAGGAGCTTAATATGTATACCCTCAAGGAAAGAAGGGAGAAGGGAGACATGATAGAAACTTTCAAGTACCTCAAGGGAATCAACAAAGTCCAAGTGGGTAGCATCTTTCAGAAAAAGAGATGTGCAAGAACAAGGGGGCACAATCTGAAGATAATCGGGGTGCTCAGGGGCAATGAGAGGAAGTATTTTTTCATGGAGTGGGTGGTGGAAGCATGAAACAGCCTTTCTGAGGAGGTCATGAGGTCAAAAACAGTGGGGGAATTCAAGAATGCATGGGACAGACATAAGGCAATTCTAGTGGGGGTAGGAGGAAGTAGGCTGTTGGTTAACTAGGATCCTCAGCTTATCCAATATGTAGGGAAATCGGCAGACTGTGTGGGCCAAGCAGTCCTTATCTTTTTTTTTTTTTTTACCAGGAGAGACACACTAAGCTGAAAGCTTGTTTACAGGTGCAACCTGGGAACCCACTGAAGTTAAGTGACTTGCTTAGGGTCACACAGTATGCAAGTGGGGGCTGTGGGATTCAAACCCCTGTTTCCAGGTTTGCAGCTCAGAGTTATTAAACCACTGCACTATACTGCCTCCTATCTGCCATCAAAGTCTATGTTTCTAATTATTCCTCCACCCAGAAGATCCCAAAATTTCACCACAGCCATTGGCTCTTTCCATGACCTGCAAGCAAATCAACTGACCTCTCTGTGCCTTAGTCAGTCTCTCATCACAGCCATTGACTTCATCCATGACCTCTAGTCAAGTCATCCGACCTCCCTTTGCCTTAGTCAGTATCTCACCAAAGTCACTGGCTCCCTCCCTGACCTCAGGCAAGTCACCTGACCTCCCTATGCCTTAGTCAGTATCACACCACAGTCACTGGCTCCCTCCCTGATCCCAGGCAAGTCACCTGAACTCCCTGTTCCTTAGTCAGTCTCTTGCCACAGCTGCTGACTCTTCCATGACCCCCAGGAAAGTTACCTGATCTCCATGTCAGGTAACTTTTCTGGGGGTCACGGACCCCCAGGAAAGTTACCTGAGAGACCTGAAAACTGCAGATCTGCCTGACCCTAAAAATTTTGGAACCATGTCAACTCCCTCCTAAAGGGTAAAACCTCCTCAGCAGATGTTGACATAGTATTCAATGGGATCCACTTTAGGGACCCAACCGAATCCGCAAATGAGATTAATGCCTTCTTTACTGACCTTAATAAATATAGGACCCACTTAACTGGAACCCATTCCCTTGCATCTACTAACCATGAGATACCCTCCCACTGGCTGCAGTTCCATCTTAAGCTCATCTCTCGGTCTGATGTCCTTAAACTATTACTGAAGGTAAATACTACAGGATCAGCTGGCTCTGACAAACTAGAGCCTAAGCTACTAAAATTAGCTGCCCCTGTCATAGCATCCCCTATCACCTGGATGCTCAACAGGTCTCTTCTTGAAGGGAAGGTACCATCTCTATGGAAAGTGGCCTTGGTTATACCAATACATAAAGGTGGACCCTGTGAGATGGTGGAAAACTAGAGGCCCATATCAATCCTACCTACACTAAACAAGATTCTAGAAAGGCTAGGCTACAAACAACTACAAGACTACCTAGAGAGATACAACATATTGACCCCTGAACAGCACGGCTTCAGACAAAACCATGGGATCGACACTGCCCTCGTTAGCCTGACCACTAACATTCTAAACACCATAGATAAAAGCCACTTAGTAGATGCAGTCTTTATAGACCTCACCAAAGCTTTTGATTTGGTAAGTTACCAGCTACTAATTGGAAAACTAGAATCCCTGTGGCTAGATAACTCCTCCGTAATGTGGTTCTCTGACTACCTGGTAGAAAGGTCACACATTGTAAAATGGGGTGGAGCACTGTCTGACCAGAGGCCCATCCTTGATGGGGTTCCACATGGATCCGTCCTTGGACCACTATTATTTTAATTATTTATAAATGATCTCCCCTTACACACTGGAGGAGCTAAAGCTACATTATATGCAGACGATGCAGTACTTTACAGAACTGCCCCAAATGCAACTCATCTAAGTGAGCAACCAGGTAAAGACCTCTTGTCACTCAAAAACTGGCTTCTTACCAATAAACTCCTTGTTAATGGGAAAAAAACAAAGGCAATGTAATTCCGGCCAAGCAGTTTTGGCATGGACTGTACTAGAAAACTTGAACTTGGCCTCTCTGATAGGACAAGTAGAGGTGGTTAACTCCTACAAGTACTTAGCGGTCTACCTTGACCAAGATGGTATGTTCAATACCCATCTCAGCCACCTCACTAAAATCATTAAGCAGAAAATAGGCCTTCTGTACTGTCTGAGCCCATTTCTTACCTCTGAATCCCATCATAGAATTGCCCTAGGTACCCTCCTTCTTGCCCTACTACATGAGACTCCTGTACTATACTCTGCCAGGGGTACAGAGCTCCAGATGCTGAGAACTCTACCATAGGATAGGGAGGTTTGCCAACTCATCCAAGCCACGTGACCACCATTGTACAGTGTTCAAATCCCTAGACTGGCCATCACTCGAGGGGAGACTCGCTTACCCCTCCTTGTGCCTAGCCTACAAAATTAGACAGGACCGCACTTCCCCCCACTCACCTAAAAAATCTGCTGCAGCCCAAACATTGTGAAAGAACTTTAAGATCCTCTGAACAACAACTACTACAGGTACCCAGAGTCAGAACCTCTTGCGGAGCTCGAACCTTCTCCTCCTCCATCTCCTCCCTATGGAATGGGCTCCCAGGCAACATCCAAGCATCTACTTCCCTAAAGGAGTTTCAAAAAAGAGCTCAAATCCCATCTACTGAACTCAAACCACTGTTCCTGCTATAAATAACATAGAGGATAATGCCTAATGTACAGGTGATAACCATGGTGTAATCATCTTGAGTGGTTGCTAGGGTATCAGTAAACCTCAAGAGCACAGCCTGAGAGGTTTACTGTTGCTCTATGCTAACCATGAGAGGTAATTACACTGTGGTTATCACCTGTACATCACGACAATCATTTACAGTGTATGGGACTCAACATGAGAAGTTACACCCCACCAAAACACAAGTAATTTAGCCTTACCTTATTAATGAATCTGCACTACAGCCACATGATTGTGTAGGAAAACAATTTATTAGGATACACGGACTGAATGACAGCGGGCCAAAATAGCAAAAGAGTTAAAATCTGTATCAGACATAGCGATCGCTAGACTCTGTAATAGTAAACTGTGACAATTGGAATGTTATTTGAACACTGTACTGAGACTAACAATCACATTCTGGATGTGTAGAATACTGAATAACATTGGCATTCTGTTTTGTAAACCCACTGCTACGACATAGATGAGAGGGGTTTATAAGTTTCTGACATCACAACAGTGGGATTACATAGAGGATTGTGTATGAGCAAGCATGCACAACAAGGCAGTTGTGATCGAGAGGTTTCCGTGGTAACCAGAGACCTGGAGAGCGTAGCTCGAGAGGTCCGTTACCAAGGAAACTTCAAGATCAAACAACAATCTTGTTTGTGTACGCTTGCTCATACACAATCTTTTATATAATACACAGGAACAAGTTTTTGTAAAAAAACACTTCTGTTTCTGCGCCGCATAACAATCCCAGCGTTGCGTGCGCGCTCGAAGTGCGCATCTGCCTGAATGTATTCGATCTTGTGCTGCACCGGTGACGTACTCGGTGCAGCACAACAAGATCGTGACGCACCGAGTGCAGGAAAACAATGCTGTTCCAAGCATGGATTTCCATGCGGAACAGCGTTCTACCATACACTATAAGGTTGCAAGCAGCTTACTTTCAGTGAGTAATAAGGGCTACCCATACATTATATGTTGACTAATAATGGTGTATTTCTCAGCATGATGTGCAACTTTCTGAATGTATTTTTTTCTGAATCACTGCTTTATGTATTTATGTAATTAACCAGGGGTCTCCCCTGAAAAAGGGACCATCAAGTCTCAGTGGTTCTGCCCGGTTACCAAAGTTCAATAAATAAACAAATGTGCCATAGGCAGTATCTCACCACAGCCACTGGCTTCCTCCATGATCCTCAGGTAAGCCACCTGACTTTAATGTGCCTCAGTTGTCCCTGCTGTAAAATTGGTAGATGTAGGACCCCACTAAAGATAAGTCTGTGCTTCTCAGTTTGACTGTCCTGGAGAAACAAATTATTACCAAAGGCCGGGGTTGGGGGTGGAGGGTGCAACTAAAGCCACAGAATGGTTGACTGGTTAAAGCAACAATGCACGTTTTAGCAGTGAAAATAGTGACACAAACTTTTTTATTCAACTTTCCATTGCCCCTTTTCTCATGTCTTGTATAATTTAATTTTCCCCACTCTGAACCTGCTTTAACACTTTTTTTTTTACATTTGGAATAATAAAATGATTGCTTTTTTAATATGGCTCGGTCCAGGTTTTTATCAGTATTCTCAACTGTTTTTGAATACCTAGGGCCAGCTATTCAAAACTTAGCCCAGGCACAAAGTGGTGTTTGTCCATGCTAACTGTATTTTGTGCGAGATTTGTGGGTGGAGTCTGTATTCAGACACTCCCACAGCAAGGACAAAACCCATTAGTGCACAAGCGCTAAGTTACCATTGCGCCCATGCAAGTGAGGAATGCTCCGCTGCATACCGGCGTAGTAGAAAATTGAGAGATCTACACAGGTGGTAAATGCCACCTGAATGGGCACAAGTTACCACCTTTGCAAACTCTGATTTAATGGGGTGCATGGCCCTTGTAGTGGACAGAGGTGCTGCAGCTGGCTGCCCCCCCAACCACTTGACCCTGGTCAGATGCAGCTATGCATGCCCTGGTGTCTAGTGGTACCCTCCCACCCTCCAATCCCTGTCCCTGAAATAGAGTAGTTATTCTCTGGTGTCTAGTGGCACCTCCCTGCCCTCTGATCCCTGTCCCCATAAGGGTGTCTGGTGGCACCCCAACCCTCCAATACCCATTCCCATAACAGATAGTTTTTCCCTGGTGTCTAGTGGTACCCCCCGGCCCCTGAGAACCCATCCCAGTTGAGAGGCCATAGTCCCAGGTGTCTAGTGCCCCCCACACCACCCACACTGAACAAACCACCCTGCAGCCCCCATTACCTCTGTTGCAAGTGCCACGTGGATTCAATACGGTGACTGGCACAGCCCTCCTCTCACCACCTCAAGCGGTTGCCATATGGAATGACAGAGAGTGCGCATACTGTCTACAGTATAGGGAGCACACTGCTTATACTGTAGACAGTACTCATACTACCTGCCTTTCCATATAGTGTCCAGAAACTATGGGCTATCAGCTGGGAAGGGTGCATGGGGGCAGGGGGTGCCACTAGACACCAGGGAATAACTAATCTATTAAGGGATAGGGATCAGAGGACTGGGATGCTATTAGACACCAGGGAATACTCAGCTCTTACAGGAATGGGGATTGGGGGGTGCCACTAGATACAGGGGCCAATCTCCAGTATAATAGGGCTGGGCGATTGGAGAGCGGGGGGTGCCACTAGACACTAGAAAACAACTTTTCTATGATGTGGATGGGGATCGGAGGACAGGGAATGCCACTAGACACCAAGGAATAACTAAATTATTATGTGGATGGGGATTGGAAAGTGGGGGATGCCACTGGACACCAGGGAGGTTGTGTCATTTGCAGGGGTGGTCATTTGGGGTGTGGGGAGCAGCTCGCCACCTTGCCTGATGTGGTGGGCAACCTGTACAGGAATGCAACCTTCCACCACTTCCCACGCAAATGAGTCTGTAATGGGCATACATATGGCCCCTTAGTGCCGTGCATGCCCAGTGTGCTCATGTACATGTTGCCAGCTGAATATCACCCTAGGGGATCCCTCTGCATTCAGATCTGGGGGCTCTGTTCTCTGACCATCCTTATGGGCTGTACACCATCCAGATCCCTGTTGGAACAGCACTACTTGATGTCACGCTGTGCCAATATGCCCCTATATTCAGTCAGATAACGCTGGTGTGCTATCCAACTAAATATAGCATCCTCAGGGTTATAGGCATGAGCACGCGCATCACAGATCTTTGCACTCCCCTTTTGTCCATCTACCAGTATTGGTGTCCTGTTGTTTAATATCACTTTTCTTGTGACTAAAATGAACTAGCATGCAGCAGACAAAATTTGAAACAGCAGAGAATACTGATGACAACTTGATCTGAGTCACATTAAAAGAAGTGCTCCCTTTATGATTTCGATTGGAAACAAGTGTTATCCAAATGGGAAAAAAGGTTATTGTACAAGACGGGAGATAAGGGGCAATCTGAAATAGAATAAAAAAATATAAGCCCAAGTTTTCACTTTTAACAGTCAGTGTTTCTTTAATCAGCTTATTGACTTTTTTACTTATAACATGTAAATGTTCCTAACCAGTGACCAAAATAGAGATTAGCCCAGGTAAATGTTTCATGCCCAAAATGTATGCACTAAAGTCAGTATGCTGTGGTGGTTCTGCAGAAAAACTGTCAAAATATCACAGGAGGAGGAACTAGATGCAGTGGAGTCTAGCATTTAGTACACCAACTTGGGAACTGAGCGACCCCATGTACAAACTCCACCGAAGCCAAGTACTTACAATGGCCCAGCCTGCCCAGCTGTGGAAATGTGAAAATGAGATGCTGCATCTCAGCTAGGCTATTCTGGGTAAATAAGGTATGAATAAATGTATTCCTGGATGAAGTAACTACAACTATTGACAAATGCTTTAAAAATCAAGCCTTCAGGGCCAGCTCTGTGGTGCCAAGCCATGGGGGATCGCCTGTCATGCTGGTGACCTGGGTTCATGTTCTGAGCCCAGGACAACAGTAGTGGAGGCCGGCAGGGAGGGTTCAGAGCGTCCTTGGGATGCTCTCCTTCTCGGGGGGGAGGTGGGTTTGAGCATGCACTACTCCAGTGCGGCTCCTGGCTGCCTGTTGTGGTGACACATGTTTGCAGTGTGAGTGACCATGCACTGCAGGTGTGCTCAGCCAGGATGCCCCAAGTGTGCGGCTGTACTGGGAGGGTGGGGTAAAAAGAAAACATGGCTGTCTGGCCAACTGGATGATGGTGGCCAGCCTCCCCATTGCCATAAAACCCGTAGGAAGTACAAGCTGATCCCTGCCAGGCCCTGTGAGCAATGGAGCACCAGTAGGCAAGTTTCCCCCTCCTGGTCGTGACAATGGGAGGGGGGCCCTGATGCAGAGACAGCAGGACAGCAACTGGGGGAATTCAGTGGTGGTGGGGGCCAAAGCCACCTGAGGGAGAGGCCAGCCAGGAGGGCTGGGGGGATAAAAAGAATAAGCAAAAAAGAAAAAATCAAGCCGTTTTTACCTCCCCCAGTCTTATAAAATAAAAATCACATAATGAGCTTGAATACATTCTCTGCACAGTGATGTAAAAGTCAGAGTTTAGTAGCATTTCAGATTCGAGTAACTGTGGTGGAATCTGGATGTGTAGTTGTTGGGTGGCTTTACTGACTGACTGATTGACTATTTAGTTATTTAAAAATTGGTGACCTGGGCAGGCACACTGAGCCAAAGCTCATGTCCAAGTATGACCCAGGGGAAGGATACAGGGTTAATAATACAGATGGTATGTAACACTATAGGACAGTAACTTCATTATGTGGCACAGGCAATTTACCAGGTGCCCTCAATCAGTTTCCATGTAAATGGATCAGTTACTGCTGTCTGCTGTATCTGTGTTTGTTACTGAAGTCAGAAACACAAGGACAGGAAGGCCATAGGTACACTCTGAGTGCCCTCTAGTGGTAGAAACTGCACAGGCTGGGAGTTTCGGTTTGTACCAGCAGGCAAGGGGAGATAGTATTTGATAACTATAGTGGTAGTGCCCCTACCTTGTTAGAATGGGGAAGGGGACAGGTAGATAGGGTATATAACACCCTTACCTTAGAACAGAGTCCCTGTAACCCGTGCAAAAACTGCAAAAACATGCAATGGGGAGGTGGGTCCAATTTAAAGAGCTATTTATGACTCTATGCAGGGCCTGATTTGTGGTATTTGTATCTGTGTGTGTCTGGTATTTATATCTGTAGCTTTGTCTCTGGCATTTATATCTACATTGTTTGTGCATTGCGTTTTCAATTTTCTTTTACACATTTTAGACTTGCTTCTGTTCTTAATGATGGCACAAGACCAAGGGGTTGAGGGTTAAGCACTGCCTGCAGATCAGAAGTTTTCATTTTTGAAACAGCATTTAATTGGAACAGCATTTTTATGTTGCTTGCACGCATGTGCAAGAAACATAGTGCCATCATCGGAGATTTCGGAGGTGTGTCACCCCCTCCTCCAATTCAGTCAGTGTGTTGGCAGGTGCGGCCCCTGTAAGCCAATGCATTCTGGAGCTGTCTATGACATGCTCCAAAATGCAGTGGCATACAGTTGAAAGGGGGAGCTATGCTTGAGTGAGCAGCGATAATATAAGGCTTGTCATGCGCAGCTCTCCCCCCCCCCACAGACAGAAGCCCACACAGGCGTGCGCGCCCCCACACGCACGCACTGTATAGCCGACGGGTGCCCAATCCCCGGCCAGCTGTGCCACGCTCCCCGCCTTCCCCCAAAACCTTCTGAAATGCCACACTGGGTGCCCACCCCAGCATGACAAGTAATCCTTAGGCCGACGGGGTGCCCAATCCCCGTCGACTGAACGCACTTCAATGTTCTTGTGCCACGCTGGGAGCCCACCCCAGCGCAAGCAATCCTTAGGCTGACGGGGTGCCTAATCCCCGCCGGCTGAACGCACCCTCCAACCATCCTTGTGCCACGCTGGAGCCCACCCCAGCATGGCAACGTCCCACGTTGTCCGCTTTTTCCTCTGTAAAGAAAACGGTCCCACAGTCTCCCCACCCTCCCACAACCCGCACCCCCCACTACGCACCACTTCCCACCCCCACCCCATACTTACCTCCGGAGCTCGGGCGAGCGATCTTCGTGGACCGGAACATGTCTGCACTCTTCAAAGCCGACCGCGAACTGAGGAAATGCCGGTAAGCTGTATAATGGGCTAGATAGGGGTTTCAACTTTGTTGCATATCTCAGACATTTTGGGAATTTTGCACCAAATTTTCAACGTGGGGTTTTGGGACCCCTTCTCATGATTGATGTCACTGTCATGGCGTTATTCAGGCCGGAAGGCGGTTTCGCAGTCACCATGAAGATACCCTTTGAATAGTCACCCCATGACGATGACATCGATCAAGAAGGGTCAAACATAGTGATCATAAATTCAAAAAATGACTTTAGTTCTGGCGTCCGTTGCGCGGATTCCTATGCGGGCTACCGTGATTAAATAATTTTCAATAGATTTCACTCCAGATTTTCAACATTGCCATTTTACCACACCTTCTTATGGGTAGTACAATTGTCATTTTCACATCTCACCCAAAATGTGTTTCCGCACATGTAGTGCACAATAAGCAGTCGTGCGACAATAATGCAGGACAATTAAGAAAATCACAGTGACACTGTTCATGAGCAGAGGTCTTAAAATGGCTATGTTGAAAATTTGGTGAAAAAATTCCTCAAAATGACTGTTTCACGCGGTGTGTTGCGCAGTTCCTATGCACGCTCGTAAGGTCGCGAATTTTCAATATTTTCACTCCAGATTTTCAACATTGCCATTTTACCACACCTTCTTATGAGTAGTACAGCTGCCATTTTTCACATCTCACCCAAAACGTGTTTCCGCCCATGTAGCGCACAATGGCGCAGTCGGTGTGCGAGATCAATGTACGGGACAAATTAAGAAAATCACAGTGACACTGTTCATGAGGTGAGGTGTTAAAATGGCTATGTTGAAAATTTGGTGGAAAAATTCCAAAAAATGACTGTTTTATGAGCGTGCGTTGTACAGTTCCTATGCACGCTTGTAAGTTCGTGAATTTTCAATATTTTCACTCCAGATTTCCAACATTGCCATTTTACCACACCTTCTTATGAGTAGTACAGCTGTCATTTTTCACATCTCACCCAAAATGTGTTTTCACCCATGTAGCACACAATGGCGCAGTCGGTGTGCGAAATCAATGTGCGGGATAAATTAAAAAATCACAGTGACACTGTTCATGAGCAAAGGTCTTAAAATGGCTATGTTGAAAATTTGGTGAAAAAATTCCAAAAAATGACTGTTTTATGAGCGTGCGATGTACAGTTCCTACGCACGCTTGTAAGTTCGCGAATGTTCAATATTTTCACTCCAGATTTTCAACATTGCATTTTTACCACACCTTCTTATGAGTAGTACTGCTGTCATTTTTCAAATCTCACCCAAAATGTGTTTCCACCCATGTAGCGCACAATGGCTCAGTCGGTGTGCGAAATCAATGTATGGGACAAATTAAGAAAATCACAGTGACACTGTTCATGAGCAGAGGTCTTAAAATGGCTATGTTGAAAATTTGGTGAAAAATTCCTAAAATGACTGTTTTACATGTTAGCGCTCAGTTCCTATGCAGGCTCGTAAGTTCGCTGAATTTTCAATATTTTCACTCCAGATTTTCAACATTGCCATTTTACCACACCTTCTTATGAGTAGTACAGCTGTAATCTTAACATCTCACCCAAATGTGTTTCCGCCCATGTAGTGCACAATGGCGCAGTCGGTGTGCGAAAATCAATGTATGGGACAATTAAGAAAATCACAGTGACACTGTTCATGAGCAGAGGTCTTAAAATGGCTATGTTGAAAATTTGGTGAAAAATTCTTCAGATGTTCTGCAATACTACTAATGAAGACATTGAACAGAACTGGCCCCAGGACCGATCCCTGCAGCACCCACTGGTTGCCCTCTCCCTAGACTGCATACCATTTACCACCACTCTCTGCCTCCTGTCTGTTAGCCAGTTTCTAACCCAGTTTACCACCCTTTCCCCATGTCCAGCCTACCCAGCTAGTTTATCAACCTCCTATATGGGATGGTGTCAAAGGCTTTGCTGAAATCAAGGTAGCGTTGCCCACTGCCCACCTGATTCACTTCCTTTGTCACCAGTCAAATAAATCAACCAGATTTATCTGACATGATGTCCCCACTGTGAATCCATGTTGTCTATGGTCCTGGGTTCCGATGGCATCTAGATGCCCCACTATCCTTTCTTTAAGCAATGTCTCCATGATCTTCCCCACTACTGAGGTGAGGCTGAATGGCCTATTGTTCCCTGCCTCCTCCGTGCTGCTGGACTTGTGTAGTGTAAAGGGACCACATGTGCCCTCCTCCAATTCACTCATGTTGAATGACTCAGTGAACATGGCTGCCAGAGGTACTGCTATCTCCCTTCGCAGTTCTGTTAATATCCTTGGGTGTATGCCATCTGGTTCCATCGCTTTGCCCACCTTCAATTTAGTGAGCTCCTGCAGGACTCTTTTGCATTTGAATGGACTATTGTCCACCTCTTCACCCCCTTGGCAACTGCTGTACTGCTGTGGCCCTTGCCCCTCCCACTCTTCTGTGAATACTGAGCGGAAAGACACAGTGGATGACTTGGGAGGAAGGCATGGAACTATCACTTCCAATACCTAAACAGCACATACAAGCAAGCAACATTTGGCATTGACAAATGCTTGTTTAGATGGGGAAAGCTAAGACTCGGCATTATGGTGGTGCACCGACAGGGGGCTGAGCTGAACCACCAGATATATTTTGAACTCGTGTTCAGCTATAGAAGATGTATGTAGGTATAGATGAGTTTAAAGGGTACCTAAACAAGCCATTTTTAAAAACTGCAAACTCCAAAATCTGGCTTCATAGCAAGGTAAGGTAAAGGCTGATGCTAAAACTGCATTTATGTAAATAACACAAATGCAGTTTCTTAGCTTTTGAGAAATGTAAACATCAGCCTTTCACTTTCAAAAAACAGCCTTGGTTTCTCACTAAGATGTCTGCCAAGTGTGTTAAGTGATGAGTCATGATGACATAATCGGAGCCAGAGACAGAGACCCACATATATTTCTATATAGTGCTAACTAGTTCTTCTTTCCCTCTTTGTTTTGAATTGCTGTACCAGAATGATCAACACCATGTATTAACTCATGGATTATTTTGATCAGCACACATGTTAGGCTATGATTTTGTTCATTTTGTTTACTTTAACTTGCGAAAAATGTTTAGCAACCCAGCTCACTTTTTCTTTAGAAAACTGCAGTACAGTACAACCCTTTAAATACCTGATGATCTAGTGGTTATGTCATGCACTGAATTTTGTTTTTTGTTAACCAGGAGAGACACACTAAGCTGAAAGGTTGTTTACAGGTGTGGCCTGGGAGCACAAGGAAGTTTAGTGACTTGCTTAGGGTCACACAGCAAAGTACCAGTCTGGTTCAGTTCCAAAGCTCGTGCTCTCTTGTTAATCCGTAAATAAGGCTTTCTTTTTCCACATGAACCCCCTGCATCTAGCCTGCTTTCTGTTGAGCACCTCACCATCCATATCCTGTCCTTAGTACTGCCTGGGGCCACATATGTGCTTACGGTCTCATGAAGAGAATTATCACACTTCAGAATTTAATCTTGCATTTTAGAGAGTTGTGCACACCTATACCAATACACATCATCAGCTGGCATTGTTAAAAAAATGCCTCACACATCACTCTCCAGTCCACATTTTCAATGTCTGACTTCTGCTCCTACAGTAAACATTGAGTGGATCACGGCCCTTCTGCACAATGAAGGTAGTGTGTACATTTTACCTGTTGTGTTTTTTTCCTGCCTCATTAACCAACAACTAGGTCTTCCTGGAGGGCCAAGCAATAAGCATCATGACGCACCAGAAAACTGCTGTTCATGCCCTCATAAGGGCTGCACTCACAATGGATAACAGTATTATTAGCAGGAGAGGCATACTAATGCCATGAGCGAAACCACCCAGCCTCCAGTGTCAGTCTACTCCTTTACCTGTGATCTGCAGAACCTTACAGGACAGTTCCCAGCAATTCTTTTCCAGTACATTTCTGTGCTCTACTCCACAATGCGAGTTGGCTGGCTACCACCCCTCCAAATCTTGAATGAGCCATACACAGCTCCCTCAATACTGTCCTAACAAATGTCAACAACCCCAGCAACCCGATGGTAATCTCCCCACACTCAATTCAAGTGACAGTTTAGGTATAGCCCTTCCACTCTGAGTATTTGTCATTGCTATCTACTCTCATCCACAGTCAGGTAGTGATCACGATGCTGGCAGCCCCACATTTCAGATCTCACAGTGATCTGCTCAACATCCTCCTTCATGTCTTCAACTAACCTGAATATAGCTGTATCCTGCTAGAATGGCCTCTTCAGTCCCTCTCTGGCATTCATTCTTCTCTCCTGCTCCCCACACCAAAAATTGGTGAGTTCACTACCCTTCCGCATCATGAATGTGGTTAGTACAGTCTCCCATGCTATTTTTACATATTAATAATAAACGTGATCTTCTGGTAAGCCAGGCTGATAGCAGCATGGCACAAGTGAAACAATAAGCTTTCCTACGCATATAAGATCTAAGCCACCTGTGATTAGGCACTATTTAATGACGTGCATAATGATGTGCACACCCATCATTTAGCAGTGCCTAATCAAAGGTAGCCTAGATCTTTTAAGGATAGGAAAGCCCATCATTCCCCTTGTTCCCTGTTGCTATCAGCCTGACTTACTGGAAAGATATGTTTATATTTGATATGTCAAAATAAAACAGGGACTGTACTACTTGCATTCATGATGCAGAAGGGTGATGAGCGCGCCAGTTTTCAATGTGAGGAGGAATAGTGAAGAATGAATGCCAGAGGAGGACTGAGAAGGCCACTCTTGCAAGGTACTGCTATAATTAGGAAAGGGGGGGGGCAGAAGGAGAGAAATATGAGCAGATTACTGTGAGAAATATGATGTGGGGCTGCCAGCACCTTGATCACTACCTGACCCCATTGTCCTGGCCAATATTCCCCTTCCTATAAAACCACTTCATGCAATTGTCCAAAGCTGTGTGTGGATATTAATGTATGAAATGTCTGCCAGTACACGTTCAGTCACTTCACTACCAGTCTAGTATTGGTTGTAAAGCACTTTGGGATACAATGTTTTTGAAAATCACTATATAAATGCTGATTCTTATTATTATTATTATTATTATTACTTCCCATGGAAAAAGAAGACAAGATAAGCATATATTTTATTTTCGAGAAGGTATGAACTCTAACATTGTACTGCACAAGAACTTTGCTACAAAGAAGTGGTGGATCTAGGGGATGGTGGAGGGTGTGGCTGCAACCCCCCCCCCCACACACACATAGTAACGTACTTGCTTGCTGCTGCTGCTGCATTTCACTTTGTTGAAGAAGTTTGATTTATTGATTGTACAAACGTTTACATTCAAACTATGGATTACATTTGTAGGTTCTGTCAAAAATGTACTAGAAAAGAATAATAGCAAGAAATATAAAGGTTTAATAAAAATGTTACAAAGTGCATATTAAGCATACACACCACCCCAGCACCCCCACTGTAGCATCCTGGATCCGCTATAACCACTAGACCACCAGGTTATCCAAGATTTGTACTGCACTGTGGTTTGCCACAGAGAAAGTCGGTTGGATTAAAACACAATTTCAGCATGTTAAAGTAAACAAAATGAACACAACCATAGCCTAATATGTGTATTATACAAAATAATGCACATGGTTGTGACCATTTGGGTGAAAGAATTCTATACAAAGGGAAAAAAGAACTACTTAGCATTATAGAGAGTCATATATCTCTCTGGCTCCAATGATGTCATCACATAACACATTTGGCAGCCATTTTAAGAAGCAGGTAAGACAGCTTGTTTGAAATTGGAAGGCTGATTTTACAATTTTCAAATGCTCTGGAACCATATTTAGGTAAATTATATAAATGTAGTTTTAGCATTAATGAATACAGCCGCCTTTCCTTTAGTCACCTTGGAGTCAGATTTTTGAATAGTGTGTTGTCAAAATGTTGTTTAAGTATCCTTTAACCATCTTATTTAGTTTGAGTCCATGGGACAAAAGTCATCTGAAATGACCCAACAATCTACTTTAGCTGGTAAACATGGATCAGTTTTCCTCTCAAGCTATCAATACAATATTCAGTTATTAATGAGATATGCATTCATGTTTTAAGTGGAAGTTGTTATATTTGTGCCACACCAGCCTCAGCAAAGGTCTAATAATTCTCTGTGTGTTCTAACACAGCTACATATATTTATGAGTGCTATTTTTAGTTGTACGAAGTGCACTATTTGTGTGTGCTTGTCTTGAATAGGATTTTCATTGCACAGCCCTTCTACTAGTGCTTCTGGGAAAACCTTGAAAAATCTACATAGTTCAGTTTGTTTAGCAGCATCGATACTGAGCCACATCACTATCTGTAGACAGCTCCAGTGTCTGTATCTGGGATAATAGGCAGGGATTATAAATAACTGTTCTGGATACTCCAGCATAACAGAAACACAGCAACATAGAAAAGTGACGGGCAAAAAAAGACCTGAACAGTCCATCTAGTCTGTCCCAGGATTCCCTACTCAGAGGTGCTCTTGTCTCAGTCCTACCCCATCACAGTCTCCCCTTTCCCATCCCCCATCCATCCCCCATCTTTCATATGAATAATGACCCAGATTCCTCATTATCTAATCTAGGCAAGAGAATCTGGAGTAAAAATTGTTATTATTCAGGGCATCCAGAAAACACTAAGGATTTTCTGGGCCACCGCAGATGTTCTGTATTTTGCTTAGTGATTAATTACATTTACATGGAGAGGATTTTTGTCCAGTGGAATTTAGTTTATTTTTTATCATTTATTTACACAGGATATTTGAACCAGAGGAAAGCTGCTCCTGGAATGCTATGATCAGGTCAAACACAATTAACAAACAGAAAAAGCCAGCACAAACAAGCACTAGAACAGAGGAGTGGCACAAGAATAATGTGCAGAACCGGCCCAGTAGCGCTGAGGGTTGAGGCGCTGGACGCCACACTTCGTACCATGCCGGTGACCAAGTTTTGGGAACTAGCCCAGGTTGGTGGGGGTCAGTGGGGGAGGGAAGAGATCAAGCATCCAGAGGACTGCCCTCTCTTCCCGGGGAGGGTTCTGTGAAGTGATTGCTCCTGGAGCGGCCTCTGGCGGAGGTCGGAGGTGCCCGGCGTAGTGACACCGTGGATGCAGAGGGCGGAGTTGCAGCATAATGTTGCCTTGTTGAGCCATACTCCATGGGACAGGAACCACAGAATAATGCAGAAAATCCCCACTCCTGGGGATAGGTGAAGGCACCTCAGCCTCCGAGCCCACACTCCCAATACCAGACTGGTTTCCTCTCCATGGGGTTGCTCGTGCGCCTGGCACTTTGCCCTTGAGATAGAATGTCCTGGGTGGATATGGTGACCCCAACTCTGGGGGATTCAGAATAGGAGGTGGTGTTAGGTGGCACGAGTGGAGAGGATCTGGATGTCACAGTGGGAGGTAGCAGATGGGAACCACCGAGGATGCTGAACAGAATTCCCCAAGCCAGTGGAGCATAAATAAAGTTAAAAACAAAAGAATAATGTGTAGTCCAAAACAGATTTATTTGCTCAGAATTGCAAAAAGGAAAAATTCGCACATTCTTGAACAAAAAAGCAGGTAGCCAGCCGATGCAGGAGTAACCTTAACTATTGTAGTTAGGCGCCTAAGAACAAGGTGAAAAACTGGTTGTGTTTTTTCCTGCACCAAGTAACTACATGCGCTCTTGCTGAGGAATGTTCCAATTGTTTCTTTCTGCAGTTTCAGAGCAAATAAATCTGTTTTGGACTACATGTTACCTATGGGACAGTCTTTTGTTCTAGTGCCAGGTTGTTATTTTTTATGGTGATGTAGCATTTCATTTTCAGTGGGGTCCTGCTTCTAAAATCACACAGTGACTAGTTTGAACTGGTTGGGTTTGAACCTATGATTTCCTGCTTCCCAACCCAGTGCTTTAACCACTACACCACACTGCCTCCCATTTTTCATCTGCTCCTGCTACTTGTTTGCAATGAAAGTCCTAAATCTACCTCTGCTATTGGTGTTACAATCTACTGCTTTGGAAATGATTACTAATGCAGAAAAAAATATATGTTTTCCATATATAGCATAAAATGAATTTCAAATATACAAAATGTGTGTCTTTTTTTGTGTAAATTTGAAAAATATAATTAAGAGTAATAGAATATTTGACATCTATATACGCACATATGAACTATGAATGCATAATATACGGCACAATTATTCAGCTCATTTTACAGTATATTGAGAATGCATTACCCTTAGTCTAGATACGTCATATTTCCTGACACGTTCCTACATTTTAATATCACAAACTGGACCAACTTAATACTGTATATTTTAAAATACACTTTGCCTTTTATAGAAAATTAATGAGTTCTCTGAATCAGTAGAACATAACAAGCACAAGAATATGTGACTTTAGATTTAGACATGCATCAGAAACAGAGGGTGCACAACTGACAAAGATGCTGTTTCCGGGCAAAAGTCCACAGGAGTAAAGGATAGATTGAAGCACCTGTAATAAAAATGCATAAAAATGTTGATATGTTATGCAGAGTTCTGCCTAAATATTATACTTTTCAAAGTTTTCCCTGTGGCATCATGTAGAGAATGATGTATGGGAAGGGGTGCATAATGA
Source organism: Neoceratodus forsteri (assembly GCA_016271365.2). Classification (NCBI taxonomy): domain Eukaryota; kingdom Metazoa; phylum Chordata; order Ceratodontiformes; family Ceratodontidae; genus Neoceratodus; species Neoceratodus forsteri. The sequence continues at coordinate 805,022,475 of CM028137.1, forward strand.
TATTTTACATACACCAGAGGTGAGGGATGCTATATAAACCCCAAGAGTGAAGCTCGAGGGGCTTATAAAAGCATCACACACTGAAGGTACATGTAAAATCGTATTACCCAATCCAATCCCATCCCATTACTATTTTTCATAATTGCTGACCTTAAAATTCAAAACTTTGAACAGGCATGGTGCTAGCTGCCTATGCCTCCCATGAAGGACCTTTCAAGCCAGGTTATGTAACTTTTGCTTTTGTAGTCAAAGTCAGTGAGGCAGTCAGGAAGTGTAGTTAAATACCAAGAGGTTTTTTTATTATATATTTATCCATAATTTTTTTTGTTGTCAGAGTAGTAGTGTGGTGTAAAGAAGGTTAGTGAGCCTGAGCTGTATGAGACAGGTGACTGACAGCTATATGCTGCCTTGCTACTGCTGTTACAACTAGCATGTGTAATAATGAATTATACCACAGTTACCCATAGTAATTAATTGTTTATAGACAGGACCACTAAGGAAAGCATATGAAATGCAATTCCAGCATTGTCCAGAGTCTCAGTCCCCATGCTTAGCTGAAGCAATTGGGAGACAGGGCTTTCACTGTCACTATACCTACTACATAGGTGGAACACCAGGTTTGCTGACGAAGACACCTAGCTTCACCTGAGCTCTTTTCTTCTAGATTTGCTTGTAAGGACAGAGCAAGGAACAACATTATCAGAGCAAGGAAAAAGATTAAGGCTTCATTTGGCTAGGCAGATTTGCTGTGTGTTATTATTTTGTGTTTCTTACAGCGTATATCTTCTCTGAAATTATTACAGGTGGTGTTTTACAGGTTTTACAGTTTTATCTAACATTAGGATAAGCTTTCAGGGTTACTGCATTTGTTGTTGACTGATTGTTTCTGCTCTTACCTCCTTGTTCTTTCATCCGTGGTTCTTCTTTTTCAGCAGGGGAAGTACCCAGCCACCCACCCCATCCCAACCACCCCACACTACACTCCTTTTATAGGGTACCACAGTTGTGACATTTCCTGTGTAAAACAGACGGAGGAATTGAGATCAGTGGGGCCTCCACAAGGTGAGCTCATTTACAGGGGCACTAGTAATTTAACTTGTTATAACAAGTAAACAAAACACAATCAAACCATTACTTGCATTTTGTTTCCTTTTTTTTTTCCTTCTAATTACTCTGACTAGGTTATAAACCCAGCAGCTTATCGGGATTGAATATCATTAACTGCAGGTACATAGATACATAGATACATAGACAGTGTTGGCAGATAAGGGCCTATGGCCCACCCAGTCTGCCCATTTGAGCCTGTAAGTTCAGTTTATGTTTTCCTAGAAGTCTGTTGCCCCTTACCCCTGACCTCCAGAATTCCTTTATTTCTATCCCATGCATTCTTAAATCCGTGATTGTTTCAGCCCCACCACTTCCTCTGGCAGGGTGTTCCACTTGTCCACCACCCGTTCTGTGAAGAAATTCTTCCTCATGTTTCCTCTGAATCGTCCCTCCTCCAACTTCATCCCATGCCCTCCAGTCCTGGAACATCTTTTTCGCTTAAAATAGTGTATTCCTGCACCCTGTTCCTCCCTGTGAGATATTGTCTGTCTCTATCATATCCCTCTCTCCCTCCTCTCCTCCAGGAGTACATGTTCAGTTCCTTCAACCTGTCTTCATAGGACTTGTGATGCAATCCATGCACCATCTTTGTTGCCCTCCTCTGAACCTTTTCTACCCTGTCTATGTCCTTACATAGGTTTGGTCTCCAGAACTGTACACTGTACTCCACGTGGGGCCTCACTAGTGTCTTGTATAGCGGAATTATGACCTCCCTTTTCCTGCTGGTGATGCCCTGCCTATACATCCCAGCATCCTATTTGCTTTACCTGCTGCCTTGTCACACTGTTTCCCTACCTTGAGGTCATCAGAGGTGATAACGCCAAGATCCCTTTCCTGCTTGGTATGCATATCCCCACCCCCAACTGATATATTGTGCCAGGGTTTTGTGCTCCATATGCATTATCTTGCACTTCTTACATTGAATTTCAACTGCCAAACCCCTGACCATTCTTCAAGTTTCTGCAGGTCCTTCTCATTCTGTCTACACCCTCTGGTGTGTCTACTCTGTTACAGAGCTTTGTGTCATCAGCGAACAGTGAAATTCTGCCTTCTAGGTCCTGTGCAATGTCACTGATGAAGATGTTGAATAGGACTGGTCCCAGCACTGATCCCTGTGGTACCCCACTGGTCACTCTTCCCTCTGTGGAGTGACAGCCATTTACCACCACCCTCTGTGTCCTGCCACCCAGCCAGTTACCTACCTACCACACTACTGTCCTGCCCACACCCATATTCCCCAGTTTGTGTAATAGTCTTCTATGTGGCACAGTGTCAAAGGCCTTGCTGAAGTCCAGATAGGCCATGTCCACTGCCCTCCCCTGATCCACCTCCCTAGTCACCCAGTCAAAAAATTCAACGAGGTTGGTCTGACATGACCTCCCCTGGTGAAACCATGCTGCTTGGGTCCTGTAGTCCATTGACAACCAGATGTTCCACCAATCTCTCCTTCAGTAGTGCTTCCATGATCTTCCCCACTACCGAGGTGAGACTGACTGGTCTGTAGTTCCTGCTTCCTCTTTTTCCCGCTTTTGTATAAGGGGACTACATCTGCTGTCCTCCAGTCTTTGGGTACCTCCCCTGTTTCCAGTGATCAGCTAAACAGGATAGCCAGAGGTTCAGCCACCACCTCTCTTAGTTCTTTAAGGACCCTGGGGTGCACCCCATCTGGCCCCATTGCTTTATCAACTCTTATTACTTCCAGTTCCTTCAGGACCCTCTCTCGTGTAAAGGGACTTGTGTCCATTTCTGCACCATTCTCACCCATTGTACTTCCTTCAGACCCATTACCCTCCTCTTCCTCAGTAAAGACTGAGCAGAAATACCTGTTCAATATGTTAGCTTTACTGTTGTCATCCTCCACGCGGCCCCCATCCTCCCCCTTCAGTCTCACTATCCCTCCCTTTGTCTTTCTTTTTTTACTTATGTACCTGTAAAAGGTTTTGTCCCCTCTACCCACTTATTTTGCAATGTGTTCTTCTGTCTGAGCTTTGGCTTCCCTTACTGGCCTCCCTGCCTCCCTTTGCTTCTCCTGGTACTTCTCCCTATCCATATCTGGATATGGATGTCATTAACTGCAGGTACTGTGGAACAATTTTCAGAAGGACTGTCTTACAGGATTTAGGACACTGTCCTACATGCTGGGCCTTTGGAGATCTTAGGGCTCGGCTCCGGACAGCATGGGCAGAGATTGCATGCCTCAAATTTCATATTCAAGAGGAAATACATTATAAGAACCACCCGCCATTTCCCCAGCATCCAACAGAAAAACCTCGACCGCAGAGGGTAGTTGGTCCAGGAAGGTTGGCAGGTGGTTAGGAGGGGCAAATCGGGTGCCCCATCACTCTCTGCTCTCCAACATATTACCTCCAAAAACCATATAAAAACTACAAATAGGTATCTGCCTCTATCTCTGAAATCAAACAAAGAGGCAGAAGACACTGCAGAGCAGGACACTGCAGCACTGGAGCTAACACAACAAAGCTCACCCAAATCAGGAACCAAAACAAAGAAAGCAAAAAGGAAATCCAAAAAACTTCTGATCATAGGAGACTCCATGATTTGGGGAGTTGATACCCATCTCCAGCCAGGGGTAATGGTCAGATGTCTCCCAGGTACATCAGCATGGAGAGACACTGACCGCATTGCTAAAATTGTTCACAAAGCAGGAGAAAACATTGATGTCCTAGTGCACATAGGGACTAATGATCTCGCCAGCCGGTCAGTTGTTTAGACCAAGGAACACCTGACCAGGCTGGGTGACAAACTATCATCTATTTCGTCCGGCATCTCCTTCTCTGAGATCCTGCCAGTCTGGGAGAGGGGAGCAGATGGACGGAAGGTCAGAGAAGGGGAGATAGGGAGCTAAACACGTGGCTCAAGGGCTGGTGCCAGGAAAAAGGACACAGATTTGTAGGGAACTGGCAACAGTTCTGGGAGCTAAAGTTCTTAAATTTGATGGACTGCATCTGACTAAGGAGGAGTCAGTGCATTGGGGCAGAAGTTTGACGTCTTTGCAGAATATTTAAACTAGCAAATGGGAGAGGTGCAGCACCCATCGTCGAATGGAAGAACACCCTCCCCTCAGCTAGTGGTCAAACAGGGATTCAGCATGTTTGCAGTTCATTTGCATCACCAGGTAAGAAAAAGGTTTGTCTCCCATCACACGACAGGGGTAATGCCAAACCTCACCCAACAACTAACACACCAAAATCTGGCCAATGGAAAATCATGTACACAAATGCTCACAGCCTGGGAAATAAGATCCCAGACCTGCAGGCAATAATGTCAGAGGCTAAACTGGACATAGTAGCAATTAGTGAGACGTGGTTTACCAGTAAGCACACTTGGGAGACTTCAGTACCTGGCTATATATTGTTCAGAAGAGACCGAGGTGCAAAAAGGGGGGGAGGAGTGGCCCTGTATGTCAATGAAAATATCAAAGCTACAGAAATTCAGAATACACGTAAGGAGCCAGAAGAACTGTGGGTCACCCTGGAAACAGGAAATGGGACAGCCATAAGAACTGGGGTTGTCTAGAGGCCCCAGACCAGGGAGGACATAGACACATTACTGTTAGAAGATATACAAAACATGACAGCCAAAGGGAGGTTCTGATAATGGGAGACTTCAACATGCCGGATACAGATTGGTCAATACCAGCAGGAACATCTGCCAGAACTAGACACATAGTGGATTCCCTGCAGGGGGAGGGCCTCAAACAATTGGTACAGCAACCCACAAGAGAAAGGGCTATCCTAGATCTAGTACTGACTAACAAGGAAGGGATCACAGATCTCCAGGTAGAAGGTCACCTGGAGGCCAGTGACCATCACATGGTATGGTTCAATTTGGCTACTACATCTAAATCATCCCATTCCAAGGCAAAAATATGGGACTTCAGAGGAGCTGACTTTGATAAGATGGCCAACAGAGTTAAGCTAGCACTGGCAAAAAGAAACACAGATGAGGGGGTACAGACAAAGTGGGCAGGCATTAAGGATGCAATACTTGAAGCAACATCCCATTGTGTTAGACAGAAAAGGAAGTGCAAAAGAAGAAGGAAACCACTTTGGTTCTCAAATACAGTAGCAGAAAAGGTCAGAGCCAAAAGTTTGGCCTTCAGGAAATATAAGGGAACACAACGGGGTGAAGATAGGGAGGCATACCAAACTGCCCTAAGGGAAGCAGGGAAGGCAGTAAGGCAGGCAAAGTCCCAAACTGAGGAAACACTAGCACGAACAGTAAAAGAAGGTGACAAGACTTTCTATAGATACATTAGTGAAAGGAGAAAGTCCAGAGGGGGTATTGCTAAGCTTAATGAAGAAAAGGGAGCATGTGAGGAGGAGGACCCTGTAAAGGCATCTATCCTAAATAGATACATTTGCTCAGTATTTACTGAAGAGAAGGGAGGGCAGGGCCCACAGCTCAGCATCATGGACACAGGGGGGAGGAAGGTGAGCACTACTCCGTTCACAAAAGAAAGGGTCCTAAAAGAGCTCGCTAAGCTCAGGGTGGATAAGGCAATGGGACCTGATGGCATACATCCCAGGGTACTTAAGGAGCTAAAGGTGGAACTAGCAGAGCCATTAGCAGAACTGTTTAGTGAGTCTCTGAGCACAGAAGAGGTCCCAGAAGACTGGAGAAGGGCTCATGTGATCCCGCTCCACAAGAGTGGTAGCAGGGAGGAGGCGGGAAACTATAGACCAGTCAGTCTTACCTCAGTAGTGGGCAAGATTATGGAGGCACTCCTTAAGGAAAGGATAGTGCAACACCTAGAATCCATAGGGTCACAGGATCCAAGACAGCATGGGTTTACAAAAGGAAGGTCCTATCAAACTAATCTCATAGATTTCTTTGACTGGGTAACCAGAGTGGTGGACCAGGGGGGAGCAGTTGATGTCACCTTCCTTGACTTCAGCAAAGCTTTTGACACTGTTCCACGTAGAAGATTGATAAATAAGCTGGGTAGGCTCGGGGTGGGTCAGAAGTTGGTCAACTGGGTGGCAAACTGGTTGACGGGCAGAAAACAGAGAGTGGTGGTAAATGGTATACAGTCAGAAGAGATGCAAGTCACAAGTGGGGTACCTCAGGGGTCGGTCCTGGGGCCAGTCCTCTTCAACATCTTCATCAGTGACATTGCAGATGGACTGGAGGGTAAGGTTTGCCTGTTTGCAGATGACACCAAGATCTGCAACAGAGTAGATGATCCAGATGGGGTAGGCAAAATGAGAAGAGATTTGGAAAAAGTGGCAAAATGGTCAGAAGAGTGGCAACTGGAGTTTAACGCAAAGAAGTGCAAGATCATGCACATAGGGAAGAGAAACCCTGAAGCTACCTATAGGTTGGGAGGGGAGTTGCTGGCAATCACAAGGGAAAAAAGACACTTGGGCATTATCATAGCAGATTACCTAAAATCATCCAAGCAGACCACTAAAGCAGTAGGTAAGGCTAGAGGGATGTTGGGGTGTATTAGTAGGGGTATCACAAGTCGTTAGAGGGAGGTAAAATCCCTCTTTACAAAACATTGGTTAGGCTCCATCTGGAGTACTGCATGCAGTACTGGAGGCGACACCTGCACAAGAACATTAACAAAATGGAGGCAGTCCAGAGAAAGGCAACTAAAATGGTGCAGGGACTGCATCAGAAAACATATGAGGAAAGGTTACTGGAGCTCAATATGTATACCCTAGAGCAAAGGAGGGAGAGAGGTGACATGATCGAAACATTCAATCATCTTAAGGGCATTAACAAGATTAAAGAGTCTAACATGTTTCAATATAAGAAAAATAGCAGGACAAGAGGACTCAGGATGAGATTAGAGGGAGGCCGATTAAGGGGTAATGTGAGGAAGTCCTTTTTCACAGAAAGGGTGGTGGATGCATGGAATGGACTACCTCAGGAAGTGGTGGATATGAATACAGTGCAGGGCTTCAAACAGGCATGGGGCAGGCATAAGAGAGCAATACAGATGAATATGAATAGATAGGCCATTAACAGAGTAAAGGCCTATGGCATATTCATAAGGTAGAAAAAATGGGCAGACTAGATGGGCCTTACGGTCCTTATCTGCTGCCAACTTCTATGTTTCTATAGAACTCTTTTCCTGAGCAGCAGTGTGCATTGTCCTCATTGGTGGCATTTACCAGAAAATGAAAACCTTCATATTCCGTAAGTCTTCCCAGAGTGTTGAGCCTAATGTGTTTTCATCTGCCATTATTTATTTATTTATTTGTAAGCCCCCCCACCCCAGTTGGGGCTTACCTGTGGGCTACAGCCCCATAGCTGCTCTACTGGTGTCCTGTCAGTGGCCCTGGTGGGATTTGGACCCTGGTGCCTCTTGTGGGTCCCTCAGTTGTGGCTGCCAAAATCTTCTTTCCTCAGACCCATGCCCGAAGGAGGCCAAGGTCCAAAAGTGGTTCTGCACCTCCAGGCATTTTTGGGGAGCACAGTAACTGGTATGGGGAGCTGTTGTGTGCCGACCACCCGAATGTAAATAAACAATATGGCCACAATGTGCCATGTGCACATGCACGGCCAGCAGGACATAAAAATTTAAAGGAGCCATGGCTCCAGTGAATGAGGCACTAAAAAAAGGGCATGATGCAGGGTAAGTGTATCAGGAGCCCCAGTGGGCTAAAGGGGGCTTCCACAAATAAAATAAATGGTGTCCTGGCTCCCGTTGGCTAAGCAGAGCTGGGACAAGTGGTTGTTAGCCCCTGAATGGGCTTTGTTTAAAAGTATTGGGGCTGTGAGTGTTGAGTATAAAATATAAACAAATATGGCAGCCCCCATAGGACTTCAGCATCAGCAGGCTGCTGGGAAACATGTCAGAGGGCATCCAAAATGCCCAAAAGTGATGTAGCCAATCAGAATGGGACTGTGCAAAACTATGAAAGGGACTGCAAGCACAACAAAACAGAACCCTCCCTGAGACACCAGTGCAGGAGAAGCTGCTGTGGACTACGCAGCCCAAAGGTCTGCACCTTGAACCGCCAGCCTGTTTGGCCTCAGGGACCAGCAAATAGGTAGAGCACCTAAAAAAATAGTTAATGCAGAGAGAGACTTTGGAGATTTTGATTCCCAAAGAAAAAGAATTTGGAGTTCCATTGCCAGAAAACCAAGAAAGAGATTTTGGAGTTTTGCTGCTAAGAAAGAGGAGTCAGAGTGTTCAGCCAGAGAGAGTTGGTAGTTGCAGTGTGAGAGCATAGATTGTACGTTGTGCCTCTTTGAACTAAATAAGTTTTGCAGCAGAGAGAAAAGCATGAGTAGCTACTGTGTTCCCTCTTCAGAGGGGCTAAAGATTGGAGACTGCTGATTTTGCTTCCAGCCAGAGTAGTTGTGTGTTCTGGGCTACAGACTGAGCCAGATACCCAGCTGAAAGTGTGTTGTGCAGATGTTGTGAGCCATGCAGAGCAGTCTCGGGGACCAAGTCTGGCCTGTCCCCAGACCACCGAGGAGGCACCAGAGAGGAAGATGTCGAAAGGGCCTGTCAGGTGAATGCTGTCTACAAAGGCCTTAAAGGCAAAGCTTGGAAAGGCCTGACAGGTGAAGTCCAGTGTTCCTCAATTCTTCAGCCAGTCCTGCAGCTGTGGTGCACCACAAACGTGATACCTCCACAGTATAGTTCAAAACTAGCCTGCTGAACCCCATCAGTAAACTGTAAATACCTCTGGGATCCAGCACAGAGGAGCTTTTGTTTAGCTAGCTAGCTAGCTAGTTAGGAACTGGGGATTAGGTCCTGGGCAGGACTTTCAAGTTACACTAAGTTGAGGTCTGACGTGTTCAAGTGTTTCTACTGTTTGAAGTTATTGAGCCCCAGTGCAAGCTTTCAGTTAAATCTTCTAACCGTTTAGAGCCACCACACCCCAGTCTTTGTGAAGCCATCATCCTGGTGAGGTACTCACTGTTTACAGACTGTCTTATTACAGAAGGTGCACCCTCAGGTGGGAGGTGTGGGAGAAGTGGGGTACAGTTGTTTATAGTAAATTGGTTATTGCTACATTGTGCTATTCTCCCTTCCCCCTCCCTTTAATAAACATTCTTATTGGTTCATGTTACATTTTATCATTGTGGATTACTGCAAAATGGGAACTGTCTGTGGGGGCAGCTCTTGTATTTTTCTGGGGGGGTGGTAACCTGCAATTTATCCACAGGTATCCCATATCACTAACCCAAATGGAGGCAGCATGTCATTTCTTCTCCTGCCCACTAGTGAACGCAGGCCGGCCCCCTCGGAGGTGTGTTCAGGTGAGATCTGAGTGCCCCAGAAACAGCCAAGGTGAGTCAAGGGGCTGTTACATATTCTTATTTATTTTATTTTTTTAAGCAGTTTATTCATCTACTTCTCCTGCTGGCACCCATCTTGGTTGCCCTCTCCAGTCCAGTCATGCACCATCTTCAGGTCTTAGTCACCCCCCTTGTGCCACCATAACTTGCCCCTTGTGGCTGGGTCAGGTGGGACCTGCCCTGGCCCCCCCAAAGTAGGATCCAGTGAGGGTGCATGGTCATTGGTGTCACACCCGATGGAAGTCTGTCTTCATACCGCATAGCCAGGGTGTTTTCTTCCTCCAATTTCCACTTATCCCATCAGTGTGTAATGATGCTCAGCATCTTGTTGACATTCCCCTGCCCTACTGGGCTTCCCAACTTCTGCTGGGTGTCAGATATGCTGTGGATAGTGCAACTAACCCTTCCCGGGACAGGAGAGCAGTCCTCCAGATGCTCGATCCTCTTCCACCCAGCTGACTCCCAGTGACTTGAGTTTGCTCCCAAACCTGGGTTGCCAGCATGGCAGGTGGTAGCACTACCGCTGTGCCACTAGGCCAGCTCACTGCTGTTCCATTTTAAGTGCGAACGTTTGTAGGAAAGTTCTGTTTTGTATTGGTTTTCCCTGCTTATTCCACAACATTGACTTACTTTTTAGATAAAACTGCCTTGCCTCTACACTAGTTCTAATTTCATCTCGTCACTTTCTCTGTTACTTTCTAAATTTTAGAAACAATGAAAAATGTACGGAGGAGTGTGACCAAGATGGTCACCAACCTTGAAAACATGAGCTATGAGAACCAGCTGGTAAAATGGGTGCAGTTCTTAATAGAGAAGTGAACATTTATAAGATGCGTGATTACAGACAGTACTTGAGTATCTCAAAGGGATAACACCATCAGACAAAGTGCAACTCTTCAAGATGCACAAGGGCAAAAGAACAAGGAGACACTCAATATCACTGCAAGGAGGAAGGCAATGGAAATAACAGGAAGATTTGGGAAGCAGTTCACAGAACGTGTGGGGAAAACTCTTGGAATAGACTGCCCCAGTATTTGATATCTGTTGCTATTGTAATGACTGTCAACTTCACATTTAAGAAGTATTTTGAGGAAAAAGGGATGACAAGGTATTCCCACTGAGCTGGTGGGAGGTAAGAACTCAATGCATAAAGGGTTTTCTTTCTTCACTAAATAGTGTGTGTGTGTGTGTGTGTGTGTGTGTGTGTGTGTGTGTGTGTGTGTGTGTGTGTGTTGCACATAAGGCAAATAGGATGCTGGGATGTATCGGGAGGGGTATTGACAGCAGAAGAAAGGAGGTAATACTACCTCTGTATAGATCTTTGGTGAGACCACAACACCCGGAGTACTGTACCCAGTTCTGCAGTCCTCACCTCAGATAAGACAAGGACAGGCTGGAGACAGTGCAGCAAAGGGTGAGTGACAAAGATGATACAGACCCAACAAGGGAGGTCTTACGAGGATTGCCTCAAGGCACTGAACATGTACTCGCTGGAGACCAGATGAGAGAGGGGAGATATGATAGAGACCTTTAAGTTCCTGAAAGGAATAAACAAAGTAAACTGCAGGGAAGTATTTAGCATGAGTAGCATTCTGAGGGCGCGAATGGAAACTAACAGGAGGGAGGTTGAAGATAAATATAAGAAAGTATTATTTTACAAAAATGGTGGTGGAACCATGGAACAATCTAATAGCTGAAGTGGTGGGTGCAAAAACCATTAATGGTTTCAAGCATGGTTGGGATAGAGTGAAGGGTATAGTGGTTACTCAGGGTGACAGTAACAGGAAGGGGAATGAGGGTGCATAGGGAGAGCCAGAACCCTGCATGGACAATAGGTCCTGGGGATAGACAACAAATCATGGGCAGACTGGATGGACCATTGGTCTTTTTCTGATGTCATTGTCCATGATTTTGTGTATACGTATATGTATGTATGAATGTTTGTTGTGCAGATTAGTCTGCCTGTGGGCTGGGCAGAACATGACAGTACTGAACAAAGATTTCAACAGACATTCTGTAGCATAGCATGAGTCCCAGTAGCCTATGGGTATTATAGAGAAACACTACTGTAGTGTAGTCCACTTTATGAAGGCAGTGTGGTCTAATAGTTGGAAAATACAGAACTATGAACTCTTCTGCAGGGACTGATCCGGGCTGAGTTGTGTGTTGACTGTATATTATGTTTACTGTTGTTGGATTTCTGTATTTTTGTACATTTATGTGTTTAGTGTTTTGCAAACTTATATGCTATTTCTTGTTGTCCCCCTTCCATTGTTAATTGCCGCCATAAACTTTACTGGTGTCAGAATGTCTCAGTTGGTAATACATCTGCCTCTGGGACAGAAGGTCATGGATTTTAGTTCCACACTGAAATTGAACTGATACTGCAAACACTGGCAACCAAGTGCAGTACCGGGAGGATACCATACTGTTTGGGAGTGCTGTCCTTGAGATGAGATGTTAAAGAGCCACCGACGCCTTGAGAAGAACTTTTAAAAACATAATATCTGGACACAAAGCAGCTTATATTTTTCATTAGCTCTGTATTTCTTATCCCTATTATTTATTACTGAGGTCATATACATGAAAACAGGAAAGCTGTTCCTTGAGAGTTCATCAGCTCCTACTGCTTCTTCCCAACCTGATGTCATAATACTCTGCTTGTGACATCAAAGTTATTCCCATGGCAACAAACTGTGATGTCACAACAGAGCATTATGACATCAAGTTGGAAACACACTATAAAGGCAAAGGAACTCTAAGGGCTAAAGATCATGTTTTTGTGGGAATTTATTTAGTAATAAATAATGGAGATGAGAAATCTGTAGAAGATGGACAAAATACAAGCTGAATTGTGTCTAAATATTACGTTTTTTGATGTTTTTCCAAAGGTGTCAGCTGCTCTTTAAACCGAGACCCCATCTCTCTTGTCTCATGTTTGTTCAGGTGGAGGTTAAAGATCTCTTGGCACTGCCTGAAAAGTGTAGGGTAATTTTCCCAGAGTCCTGACCAAATTCCCCATTCACTAAAAATACCGCCAACAGCTTAATCTGGTTTATTTTCAGTTAGCTTTATCTGAATCCCCCGGCTGAAAATAGTATTGTCTAGCCTTCCATTTTCTGGTCAACAAATGCTACATACATTAATAAATATTGTGCACTTTTGTATTTGTATTTATACAACAGATGTGAAAATAAATTTGCTGAGATAAACATGTTATGTTGGACATGAGCAAGATAAATGAAGTTGGTCACTGAGCATGCTCAGAAATGATTCCCACTCATATTTGTCAAACTGAGCATGCGCAGAAATTTGTTCTGAGATGTGAAGATGCATTTCTGAGTGTGTTCAGTGACTAACTTAATTTATTTTTCTGCAGGACCCCTATGAAAATGAGTTATTATGGCTTAGAGGGCCTTTTCTGAGGAAGCTCTTTTAATAAATAATAAAAATGTGAGATGCCATTTTCTTTTTTAATGAATATACAGTCATATATTTAGTTTTAATTTTTTACATTTTTGCTCTTGTACATTTGTACCATTTCTATCACAAATCATCTAAACACCTGTTGCATAAATCAAACATGCCATGGGCTGACTTAAGATATACTTTTTATCTTCATTTGAGGGTACTGGTCTATTACTATCTCACTTGTGGTTTTCCCACTCGTGAGCTATCAACAGATGAATACCCTGTCATGAGGATAACATTATATCTTATGTCAGCCCTTGTCTTATCCTCTATACCCTTTTTTGCTTTAGTACCTCTGTAACCTGTTACATTGTATATATTATACACAGCACTTTTTTACTCTGATAACTCAAGGAACCCCTATGAAAATGAGACACTGTATCTCATGGGACCATCCCAATCTTCCTAATAATGCAAATTTGATATCCATGAATAAAAATCAATAAATAATCATGAGAACCTGGATTTTGACTGTAATACCTTACTGGTTAGTGCCTTACTGACAGGTAAAAGAGAAACGGAGAGTCGGGGGAGCTTCAGGGACAAACAGAGGCAGGAATGGGAGCAGGAAGCAGGTCAGTAGGAAGGGGAGAAGGACAGTATGGAGAGCCATGTATGCCAAGGAGTCTTGAAAACAACATTCCAGACCTGGAAGCCATCATGGCAGAGGCTGACCTGGATTTAATGGCCATAACAGAGTTGTGGTACACTGAGCATCACAACAAGGACACAACCACACCAGCCTGCTCTATGTTCAGGAAAGATAGGGCAGGGAGGAGGGGAGGAGGGATTGTTTTATATGTGAGGGAGGAAATCAAGGCCACAGAGGTACAGGGATAGCATGAGGAAAGGAGGGTCTGAAGGTGCTGTGGGTCACCCTGGAGGCAGGCTCTGGGGCTGTTTCTGTACTGAGTTAATGTACAGACCCCCAGCACAAGGAGACAAGTTGGGTAAAGCACTTGGGGGAGCCATCATCAGAATGGCGGGTATGGGGGAGGTGTTGATAGTTGGTAACTTTGATCTGACAGACATGGAGTGGAGCTTTTCAACTGCAGTTTTGGCAAGCAGCAGGATCATCCCTGCCTTCCTACTGGGGCTTTTTTTCAGGCAGCTAGTCAAAGAACAAACTGAGGATGGGCAGCGCAGGACCTGGTGCTTATAAACAGGGACGGTGTTGCACATGTCACAGTGGGTAGTCCCCTGGGTACCAGTGATCCCCCTACAGTGTGGTTTAACATAAAGACAGGAACAGCAGCTAACCATACGAGGACAAGGGTCCTGGACTTTAGGAGGGCAAATTTTAAAGAAAAGGGTGACTGCTTCAGAACTTGCCTAATGGGAGGGGGGATTGCCAGCAAGGGGTGGGCACAGTGTGGAAAAATAAGGGAGGGTATAATTAAAGCATCCAACCTCTGCATGAAGGAAGTGAGTAAAAGCAGAAGGAGCAAACTCTGGTCAAAGCCAATACAACTGTAAAATGATTGTGATGATATTGGTGAGAGGTGTGTAGACAAGATGCAGTAGAGGAATGATGGATGAATCAGTTAAGGGTTGTTGTGGTTTATTGAAGTTATATTGCATCTTATAGAGTTCCTTATAATAGGATCCTAAGCACATGGAACTGTCATGTAATTATAAATGTCCAGATTTCAAAGTAGGATAATAAATTCATGCAAATGTCCATAATAATAATGCACTGCACGGCAGCAGTGACTGAGAGATCACTGTAGCTAAAGCATGTAAGAAGTAATGTTTCCATTTGGTGGACAACATAAGTAATGGCACCTCATGGTTTACGATGTAAGCATTACCATTATTAATACATGATTATTTTAAATTGTAATTTCAATTAAGTGGAGTGCAGTGCTAGAGGGGAGAAAACAAAGACAGTGGGTGCAGGGGAGGGTGGAGGGATATAATCATATTGAGAGTAATACATATTGGCATTATTTACCTGTTGTCATGGACATATGCACGTATTTTGCATCCTGCTGTTCATTTTGGTCATGCATTATAGTTGCTGGATATTTGCATGCATTTAGGGCATTTAAGCTATTATTATGGACGTTTCCATAAATTTAGGATCCTGCTTTGAAATCTGGAAATTTATAATTTTGATACATTTGCATATCTTTACAATTCTATTTTGAACATGGGGATATTTATGGGCTATCTGATCTAATACAAAAGGGTACTAGTCCCAGTGCTTGCCTGAATCTCTCAGCTCTCCTGTTCCTGTAGGTCGCAAGGGCTGCCACCCTCCCTAGCTCAGATGGTTCAACCCCCTCCTCCACACAAGCAGCAGAACCACAGACCCAGAAATGAAGGTGCACTAGGTACTACTAGTTTTGGAGCCAAACAAATTTGGGATAATGGTATTCTTTCCAGCTTCACTCACCAACAGACTATACTTGTTCAACCTTGCTAGCCTGCTTAATTAAATGTAGTTGTATGTTGTTCGTAAACCTCTGTAATGTAATCTACTTTGCCTCTAAAAGGCTCTGAAATTATGACTGCATCCTATTTAGTTTGTGTTCCATAGCTTATACTGCTCTGTGTGCAGTGTGTTAAGAGCAGCTGACACCTTGGGTACAACTTTAACAAAACATAACATTTAGTCATAGTTCAGCTTGTATGTCACGTTAATTCTATATTCCTCCTCCACATTATTTACTACTGAGGTCATCTGCATTCAAACAAAATCTTTGTTCCTTAAGAGTTCAGCTATTCCTGTTGCTTTCTCCCTACCTGAGGTCATAATGCACTGCTTGTGACATCACAGTTATTCTCATGCTAACAGATTGTGATGTCACAATAGAGGATTATGACTTGAAGTACAGAGTAATCTAGATAGGCAAATGGACTGTAAGGGAACTCTAAAGGAGAAAGATAATGTATTCACACAAATGTTCTCTGTAGTAATAGGGAAGAGAAATATATAGAATACACATGGAATGCAAGCTGAATTTTATCTAATTATGTTTTTCAAAGTATTCGTTGAGGCGTCAGTAGCTTTTTAACATTGTAGTTGCTTAGTTCCTTAGCTTATACTGCTCTAGTCTGTAGTGTTTTTAACATTGTAGGCACTTAGTTCCTTGGTTTAGAAAGTTCTAGTGTATCAATTGTTTAACTTTTAATCACTCAGTTTGTACTTCTATACCCAAATCTGTATCAGGCAGTGTGTTCCTTTTGTATTCCAAAAGAGGTCTGTTTATTGCAAGCGTGGTGTCAGTCACAAACGCTCTCCGCAGGTCAGACCCTCTGCTCCCACAGTGCCAACCTAGAAGTGCAATAGTGTGAACATGAGACAGACAGGGTAACCTTTCTGTCTGTTTTGGGTCCAAATCAACTACTAACCTCGAGTCCTGGGGGTCAAATGTGAACCTTATGGTAGCAGACCCAGTTAACAGACTCAGATATATATTCTCTTTGGGGAAATGCAATATAATCTTTCGCCCAGTGGCACCCAGCCAGGTTTCCAAAATGTACCCTTACAACTCAATATGAGACCTAGGTATATTCTTACCTTTAGCAAGATTAGTAACACATTCACGCTCTTAACAGCTGTCAGACTTAAACACTGGTTCAGCATTCACATGAAAAAGAAAACTCAGAAGATACAAGCAGTATTTCAAGGAAAATATTGTTTACTAAAAATTGTAAACTAGGTAAAATATCAAACACAGAACAAATATATCAATAACTTACAGTCACATAAAATAAATGGGAAGTTACAGGACATAAATATGCCTACCACAAATACTTAAAAATTCTTGCCTAGCTAGATGTTACCATAAAGTGCCTTCTTAAGTCCAGAGAACTAAGTGTCTCTCTTGAGTCCAGAAAAAAAAAGCAATGTTTCCCTCAGATGCCTGATCCTTTCAAAATCCATCTCCCCACCCCCTTTGGTGAGGTCGCAGTTAGATCCTCCTATAACTTTAACTTCTTAGCATAAATATCCACAAGGCTGTATGTTATTACTGTGAAAATCAGCAACTAGCAATTTTCCAAAATATGAGTCTCTTTGATCAAAGCATTTCCTTTGACATTTCATGACCCCATAATCTGTCACTGGTTCTCATCTAGGTGAGAAAACCATAGATGATTAGCCAAACAACCTCCCTTCCTACTACGTCATAAAATGCATATTTAGTTTCCAACTTCAAAAGCAGGAGCAGGTTATAACGGGTAATAAACTGTTCCTCTGGAAGCAAGGCCTTGATTAGTGGTTTCCCTGGTCTGTTTACCACATCCTGCTGTTTCTTCACACTGATACCTCTGAGGTCAAAGGTCCTGGAGGCAGTTTCAGCTTTCAGTCTGATTCAGCTCTTCCCACTGTGCTTTATTCTGCCTACTAAATCTGTAAACTTTTCTTCCTCAGTCCCAGTGCTTGCCTGAATCTCTCAACACTCCTGTTCCTTTGGGCTGTGAGAGCTACTGCCTTCCCCAGCTCAGAAGCTCAGAAGGTCAGACTCCCCCATACAAGCAGCAGAACCACAGACCCAGAAACAAAGGAGCACTAGGTACTACTAGTTTTGGAGCCAAATAGATTTGGGATAATGATATTCTTTCCAGCTTCACTCACCATATACTTGTTTAACCTTGCTAGCCTGCTTAATTAAATGTAGTTGTATGTTGCTTGTAAACTTCTGTAATGTAATCTACTTTGCTTCCAAAAGGTTCTGAAATTGTGACTGCATCCTATTTAGCTTGTGTTCCTTAGCTTATACTGCTCTATGTGCAGTTTGTTAAGAGCAGCTGACACCTTCAGTACAATTTTAACAAAACATAACATTTAGTCATAGTTCAGCTTGTACGTCCTGTTAATTCTGTATTCCTCCTCCACATTATTTACTACTGAGGTCATTTGCATTCAAACACAATCTTTGTTCCTGAAGAGTTCAGCTATTCCTGTTGCTTTCTCCTTACCTGAGGTCATAATGCACTGCTTGTGACATCGCAGTTATTCTCATGCTAACAGATTGTGATGTCACAATAGAGGATTATGACTTGAAGTAGAGAGTAAGCTAGATAGGCAGATGGACTGTATGGGAACTCTAAAGGATAAAGATAATGTATTCACACAAATTTTCTCTGTAATAATGGGGAAGAGAAATATGTAGAATACACATGGAATGCAAGCTGAATTTTATCTAATTACGTTTTTCAAAGTTTTCATTGAGGCGTCAGTAGCTCTTTAACATTGTAGTTGCTTAGTTCCTTAGCTTATACTGCTCTAGTCTGTAGTGTGTTTAGCATTGTAGGCACTTAGTTCCTTGGTTTAGAAAGTTGTAGTGTATCAATTGTTTAACTTTTAGTCACTTAGTTTGTACTTCTATACCCAAATCTGTAGCAGGCAGTGTGTTCCTTTCGTTTCCAAAAGGGGCCTGTTTAAAGCAAGCCTGGTGTCCTGGGGGCAGTTTCAGCTTTCAGTCTGGTTCAGATCTGCCCACTGTGCTTTATTCTGCCTACTAAATCTGTAAACTTTTCTTCCTCAGTCCCAGTGCTTGCCTGAATCTCTCAGCTCTCCTGTTCCTGTGTGCCGTGAGGGCTACTAACCTTCCCAGCTCAGAAGCTCAGAAGGTCAGACCACCCCCCATACAAGCAGCAGAACCACAGACTCAGAGAAGCACTAGGTACTACTAGTTTTGGAGCCAAGCAGATTTGCCCACTCATCCACCCCTGCTTGACACTCCCTTTTATGCTGTGTTCCCTTCATAGTAGCTGATTCCTATATGTGTCTACAGCTGCATATCCCTCTCTTTCTCGATCGGTACACTTTTACCTACCTGTCACACATGGGCACTCCACTATACCCTATTGCAGTTTAAACTCCTTTACACATTTGCTAGAACAGCTAGCATTTCATTACCTGTAGTGATTATTTGCACACATCCTTCCTCTCACAGCTCTCATCTCTGTTGAACTCATACATACGTACTGTGGATCCCTTCCACCTAAAGATGGTGCATTCTTTTATACACTTACTAATTACTTGAAAAGGGCCTTCACCTGTCTACTAGCTCTTCCAATTGATCCCCATCCCCTGCCTGCAACTTCTTCTAATACACTATTAGGATTTAGAAAATGGACTACATTCTAGAAGCTCTCTGATTGGCTGAGAGCCACAGTGGGGGTACATTACATTTCGATAGACACCCGGTGCAAAATAAGGTCCAATTCGGGGTGCCCTGTTACTTGTGATATCCTTGGGCACCCCAAATTTTCAAACTCACAACCCACCATTTTGCCCCCTTCTCACTTAGCGGACAAAATGATGGCCGAGCAGGTCCTCCCCCCTCCACTCCATCAGTCTTCTGTTAATTTTAACAAACTTAAAAAAATAAAGTGCTTACTGTTTTAAAAAGAAACACTCCCTTCACCTCACATTTTCATCTTGCTTCCTTGTCTTTCAGCCTGTGACTCAATTTCTACCACACACATCCCCGATCCCAATCAACCTCGGAAGACACAGAACAGGGCTAAACATCTTCCGACAAATGGGCTTTCTCTGTGGTTGTCACAGAAAATATAAAAAAAAAACTGATCTCTTAAAAAAAAAAACATGGATAATACTGCCCCGCCAAAACGGACCTCTCAGTCTCCATTTCCTGCTTTCACTTACCAGGGTCACACAAGATCACGCAGCTAACTGGCAAATCTTCCAACCGCAAAGAAAACAAAATAAAACTTAACTGCACTGAACATGTTCTGAAATATAAAAATGATCGCAATATACTGTACTTCTGGGGGAAAATGTAATATAAACCTCATGTCTTCCATGGGGGGGGTAACTTGAACAGCATGACTCTGTTTGGGGGAAGAAATGAGAGATGGAACAGCACTGTAACAGAGGGACTGCTTTACCACAAAAGCATTTTTCTGTATTTCTATTCATTTTAAAAGTCAGTTCCTCTGTTATTTTTGCTACTTAATTAAAATGTACATAGATGCCCATTTTCTAAGCACAATAATACCCTCCAGAGTGGGTGGTATGAGCAATACCGGACCTTCCAGGGACTATAAGGCTCTCTGCCTGTGGCATCGGGCCTCATTACACCCCTGGGGGATCCAGTATTGCCCAATACCACCCACCCTGTCGGGTATTATTGCTTGCTTCTGTATTTGTTCCCAATCCTCAACTGATTTCTCTGCTACATGCTCAGGCTTCCCTGTTGTGCACTGCAAAACTACCTACCACATTCCTTGTTGAATACCAGGAAGTGATCTGGAGCCCTATCTATTCAAATTAGATACTTTCAACGCCCCCACCCCAACTGCTTACTGTTCATTTTAACCATAGCCATACTACTTTACATTCAGTTGAAAGCATTACCTGTGCTACTGCCCCGTTGTAGCCTCTCATTTTCTCCCTACATTCATACCTCTTGGTATTCAATCTGCCCTCTTACCTACTACTTTGCCTCCTCTTACCTATCCCCTCCGAGCTGCCACCCTTACTCCCAATTGTGTATCTTTCCAGTTCTCTTCCCATCATCCCCTAGCTACTCCACTCTTTGTTTCCCACAACCTCTCTTCCCAGCCAGCTTCCCTGTCTTCCCTGACTCATCTTTCCTTCCCCCCACTCCCCCTCCACCTTCTCTTTCTCCAGCCCTCCCCTCCTCCTGCTTACTCTCCCCTCTCTACTCCTCTTGGCACCCAGGCATTTCCCTCCTCCTCTGTCTCCTCCTAGCTTCACTTGGTGTCCTTCCAAACCTCCCTCCTCCCTCCCCCACCATCCTGCCCCCTCCACCTTTGTGTCACTGCCACCACCCTCTAACCCCCATCAAGCTCTTACTTCCTTGCTACTCCTTATGGCTGGTGATGTTGAACCCAACCCTGGACCAATACACTCCCTTCCCTCTGATCTGTCCAAAGGGCTCCGGGTGGCCCACATCAACATCCACAGCCTCCTACACAAAATTGGTCACCTACAAGCCCTCATAGTCCCTCTCCACTATGATGTCCTAATAGTATCAGAATCTTGGTTCTCTCCCAAAATTCCTGATTCAGTCATCACAATCCCTGGGTACATCCTCACCTGCCAAGACCATACTACAAAGGGTGGAGGCATCACCATCTACCTCTTCCTCTATACAGTCATCCATGGTATTATCTGTCACCTCTCCTGCTGCCTATGAACTCCACATCCTCAAACTCTCCCTCCCTTTCTCCCTACCCATCTATGTGGCAGGTGTCTACTGCTGTCTTGGCCTATCCACCTCTCTTGTCTCTGAACCAATGACTACCATCTCCTCTCATGCACCCTCTGGTGAGCTTCTCATCCTGGGCAACTTCAACATAAACTGGCTATCCCACTCAAACTCCAAACTTTCTCAAAATGTAAGGTCTCTGCACCTTACTCAACCCATTTCAGTCCCTACCCAACTAAATTCTAAATCCCATAACCACTATCTCTTGGAATGAATCCTCACCAATCACCCACACCTCATCATTGATGCTTGCACCTTCCCTGATGCACTTTGTACCCACCTTATGGTATACTGCATGCACAAAATCCATCATCCCAGAGTGCCCCCAAACTTTATCCAAATCTGTTCCTTCCATTCATTAGACCTATCTTCACTGCCTGCAGTTCTGCAGTCGACTAGCTGGTCCCCTATCTTCAAAGCCACTAACATAAACTAAACCCTTGACTACTTCCTCTCCAAATTTCTGTTAATCTGGGATCAACAGGCTCCCCTACAGAAAATCAAGGTCAGAGATTCACACTTCCCATGGATCTCAGCTGAACATCTGACTTGCCACCGAGCACGTGACCTGGCTCGGAAATCGTACAAGTCCTCCAGCATACCTGCAGACCTTAACAGGTACCGCACCCTGAGGAACTCCTGTAATGGAGCCACCAGGCTAGCAAGGCTGAGTTCTTTTCCTCCTCTTTCCAGAAGAATCTAAGCCAACCCTCCAAGTTCTGCAAAGTTATTAATGCCCTTTTCTCCCCTCCTACCCAGCCAGCCCCTCCTGTCTCAAAGCTAGGTGACTCTACCATCTCTGACCCTCCCTCTGTGGCCTCAGCCTTCAACACATACTTTACCACCTGTGCTTCCACTCTCTTATCCTCTGTCCCCCTCTTCCACCTCCCCCCTCACACTCCTGCACTTCCCTTCTCCTTCTCACTGGTTACCCCATCCACCTTTCTGAAAGACCTTTTACCTCTCAATTCCATGCAAGGTGGAAGCCCTGATGGGCTAGACTCTAAACTCCTTCACCTCTCTGCCCTTGTCACTGCCTCTCCCATCACCTCCCTCCTAATCCTATCCATCTCTCTTGCCTCTATTCCAGACTCCTAGAAGCATGCTACAGTTATTTCCCTGCCAAAAGGAAGTGACTCCTCCTCTCCAAACAATTTCCATCCTATCTCACTCCTCCCAACCCTTTCGAAACTCTAAGAACACATATTTCTATCTCAATTCTTCTCCTTCCTAGACTCATCATCCTTCTTCACACCTTTCCAGTCTGGTTTCACAAACACCACTCTACCACGTCATCCCTCCTCCAACTCACCAGTGCCATTCACACAGCTATGGACCAGGGCCTTTCTCAATGCCACCATCTTTGTTGACCTAGCGAAAGCTTTCAGCACTGTTTCCCACCCCCTTCTACTGCACAAACTGAGGTCTGCAAGCCTCTCAGACCCTGCAATAAACTGGTTCAGCTCTTACCTGACAGGTAGATCACAATCAGTGAAACTTGGAGATCCTTTATCCCAGCCTCTCCCTATTAAAACCAGCGTCCCCCAAAGCTCCATCCTTGGCCCTTTACTTTTCTCCATCTTTCTAAAGGACCTTCCCTCTGCATGTCCATCTGCGTTCATCCACATGTACACAGATGACACAGTCCTGTTTGTCTCTGGATTTTCTCCATCAGAGTTAAGAGCCAGACTCCAACCTGATTTCGACTCAGTCCAGAGATGGTTCAGATCAAACAATCTATTACTAAATGCCCCCAAAAATGGTCTTGATGTGCTCTGACACCAGGCCAAGGATTTCTAATCTCCCATCCCTCCCCTCCTTCCACACCCTAGATAGGGACACAATTAATGATGTACCCTCGTTCAAGTACTTCGGTATCTAGCTTGACCATCGCCTTAACTTCTCTCAGCACATAGATGCCATATACAGTAAACTCCACCCCAAGTTTGGTGCCCTCTACAGGAAGAAAAGCTGCATCACTCTTCCCACCCGCCATGACATCCTTACAATGATGATTCTCCCCATCTTTGATTGTAGCAACATAGTCTATGGTGCCGCCCCAAGATCCACCCTGGCCAGACTGGACCTCCTTTTCTACTCTTTCTGCCATTTCGCTCTGAACTGTTCTCCCTGCACCCACCACTGTTCTCTTTACTCTGCTCTCCCCCTTCTTTCCCCTAGAGGATTGCCGCTTAATATGCCACCTTCACTTCCAGGTTCTGGCTGTCCTTCCTCTCTCCCTATCTAAACTCTCTTTTTTCACCTACCCCCCTCCCCACACACACACACACACTCCTTCTACAATCCTGGCTATCACTGTCTCATGCTTCCCTCTCATAAATTCCTTGCTAGTCAAGCTGCTTTTTCATTCCATTTTCCTAAACTTTGGAACTCTCTCCCCCTTTCCATTCACTCTGCTTCCTCCAGTCACTCACTAACCTCACAACTCCGTACCTATACCACCCCCTCCTGTGACTGTCCCTAGTTATCAGGCCGATTTGTTTCACTCACTCTCCTTTCCCCTTATTGTCCCCACCTCTTCCTGTCCTCTTTACTCTCTCTCTCCCTCCCCTCTCCTCTCCCCCTAATTCTCTCTCCTTTCCCCATTTCTCCTTTTTTCCTCACTTTCCTCTCTCTTTCTCCCCTCCCCTTATCTCTCTTCTCTCCCCATCCCCCATCTGTCCTCCCTTCCCCATTTCCTCCTCCTTACCTGCCCCTAATCCTCCCCATCTGCCCACTCAGCCCCCTCTGTCCCTCTCCCTAAATCTCCCTCACCCTTATCTCGTCTCCTCTCTTCCCTCCCATGTCCCCTCCTTACCTACCCCCAATTCACCCATCCTCCCCTGAACCCCTTAATAAGTCCTCTTATCATTTGCCCTGCATTTAGCCTCTACTTCAACTACCCATGAGGACTCAGTTGCACTATTACCTCGTATCTTACCTATATTTGATTGTAAATGCTGTAAATAACTTTATCATAACAAGAAAAACTACTGTTCACTGTATTATACTGTATATACACTGTTATTCTTGTATCAGTCCCCTTACCCCATCCCCCAGGACTTGTCTGATAATGAGCTAATTCAAAGCTCAGTATGTCTTTCCTGGTGAAATGCTTTAATAAATAAATATGACTTTATGGGACACTTATCAACATTTTACTATAGGTTCTTTTTGTATTCCTTGCTACTACCTATGTCATTTTACTATCCTGCTCATTAACCTGCCCTGATATGTATCTGTGCATCCTGCAGCTTGTGGAGACCCTTATAATAGGATCCTAAATACATGGAAATGTCCTGCAATTATAAATGCCCAGATTTCAAAGCAGGATCCTAAAATCATGCAAATGCACATAATAATGCACTGTTCAGCAGCAGTGACTGAGAGATTACTGTAGCTGCAGCATGTAAGAAGTCATGTTATCATTTGGTGGGCAACATTAGTAATGGCACTCCATGGTTTACGAATCTAAGCAGTCACTCCTACTCAAAAGAAGTATTCCTTTGATGTTGGCTGGTTCCTGCATTCGAGCACTAAAGAGTCACCATACTTCAAGGCTGTCCATGACTTCTCTCATCATGGTTGGCATGTGTCTCAGTTATTCCCTTTGCTGTGGATCTGGTACATGATAACATATTCGTTACATGTTGTTCTGCAGGTACTGAAAAGTCAAAGAGTGATCCCCTCTGCCTTACTAAAAATTCAGTAATCAGAAATGAGTCGAGGGGAAGTGTTACATCTTTTCATAGCATTATTTTCCTAACTCCTTATGTGTAAGTGTTGTGTGCCTCCTCCAGTTGCCAGCAGTCCTATTTCTGTCCAAATCTGGTTTGTAAATAAGAAATTACAGCCCCCAGAAGTTATCATTGTGTTTTTTTCTCCATATTTCCATCAAAGTTGCTGGAGGGTGATGTCATCAGAGCAACCAAGATAGTGGTATTACACAGAATCCAGTTCCACAAGGAAACTGCTACAAGTAAGGGTTTCACAGACATAATTTCCATAAAAATGTATATTTGCAACATTTATAATTATCTTCATTTGATGTACTGTATTGCTGTATATGACTATTTTTGTAATGCTGTTAATTACTATTTAATTATTTTTCCTGTTGTACTATACTCCATCCCCTTCCCCCTGGACACATCTGGAAATGAGCTGCTTGTGCGTCCCTGCATACCCTGGAAAGAGCATACCATGGCAGTTTCACAATGCACAATTGTGAGTGCAGTTATTCTGCAAACCGTGTGTCACATTTGTATGATAGGTCTCCGGTATATGCCCACATTGGTTACATGAAAACATTTGGCTCTACCTCATGCCTCAGCACATACCCAGGAAAACACATACAATGGCTTGTTCAGTATGTACAAATGAGACTGCACTTATTCTACAAACTTGAGTCTCACTTTGTGTGATCAGCCTCTGATGTACACTAACCTGTGTTTATGAACACTTGGCTCTGCCTTGTGCCTCAGTATCTACACAGATAACTGCATACCTTTGCTTGATCACTATGTACAATTGTAAGTGTAGTTATTCTGAAAAATCTTCTGTCACTTTATGTGATCGGCCTCTGATGTACACCCATCTGGGTTACATAAAGACACTTGGCTCTGCCTCGTGCCTCACTGCATACCCTGGTAAGTGCATACCATGGCTGCATCACAAGGTACAATTGTTCATGCAGTTATTCTGCAAACCTTGTGTCACTTTTCTGTGATTGGCCTCTGCTATATGCTCACCTAGGGTACTAGAACACACTTGATTCTGCATTATGCCTCAGTGTATATGCAGGAAAGCACATACCATGGTTCCATCACTATGTACAAATGTGGCTGCACTTATTTTGCAAACCATGTCTCACTTTGTGTGATCGGCCTCTGATATACCCTCAACCTGGTTGCATGAACACATTTGGCTCTCCCTACTGCCTCAGTGCATACCCTGGATAGTGCATACCATGGCTAAATCACTATGTACAAATGTGACTGCACTTATTCTGCAAACCTTGTCTCACTTTCTGAAATTGGCCTCCGATATATGCTACCCTGTGTTAAATGAACACACTTGGCTCTGCCTCGTGCCTCAGTGCCTACCCAGGTAACTGCATACCATTGCCATCACTATGTACAATTGTGAGTGCACTTATTCTGAAAATCTTCTGTTACTTTGTGTGATCCGCCCCTGATATACGCTCACCTGGGTTATGTGAACACACTTTGCTCTGCATTGTGTCCCGCTGCATATCCTAGTAGGTACATACCATGGCTCCATCACCACATACATTTGTGAGTGGAGTTATTCTGCAAACCTAGTCACTTGGTGTGATCAGCTTCTGGTATACACTCACCTTAGTTACGTGAACACACTGGCACTGCACTGTGCCTCACTGTCTACTCAGGTTACTGCATACCTTTGCTCGATCACTATGTACAATTTTGAGTGCAGTTATTCTGCAACCCTTGTGTCACTTTTGTGTGATTGACCTGATATACACTCACCTTTGTTATGACACACTTGCCTTTGCCTTGTGCCTCACTACATACCTTGGTAAGTACATAATATGGCTCGATCCATGTGCAACAGTGTATTCCCAAGTATGTGCATATCACATCAGCACTACACTATGCTAGTCTTGGATTATGCACTTCTTTGCATTGAAAGACACAAAAATCACTTACAGCAATGTAACAAAAGATCTTACTTAGAGAGGGCTCTTACAGTAGGTAATAACCCTGAGGACTGAGCTGCTAGGTGCTAGGAGTACATGGAAAAGTTTAGCTAGCAATGTCTGGCGGGGAACGGCCCCTGACGTCACGTGACCAGCACCGGTGTGACACTATATAAGGGGCGGTCCCCACGCCCGCCTTCCAGTTCTTTCCTGCTGTCAACTTGCGCATGTTGGACCTCGCAGAGAATGTTATTTCAGTCAACCACTTTTTTGGATGAGTATTCCCCAAAATTTTCATTAATTTCTGTTGTGTCCATTGTACTTCTTCTCCTTCATCCTCATCTCCTTCAAGAGAGTTTTCTTACCAGGCATGGATCCCTCACATAGGCAGCCTTTCTCCTTCTGCCTTGGACCTGCGCTTTTCCCGGGGACTCTGCGGCCTGCCAGTTTTTTTCTAGGCCACATGGACTCATTGTCTCTTCCCAGATGGCCTCCATGGATAGGGAGTAGCTGCGAAGATGGACCTCGTTGTCTCTGATGGGAGGTTCTTCAGATGCCCTCAAGCAGAAGGGTCATCGGAACATGAAGAAACTTCGAGACCAGTCTCCTTTGCGCTGGCAGACCCCTGGGGACTGTGGGCAAGGATTCCTTCCCCCTGTCTGGGAAGTGCCTCTCAGGCCTAGCCCCCTCCTGTTTTAGGGGAGCGGTCCTCGGGTCCTCCGCCTGAACCAGGCCTGGTTCAGGCAGATGTCTCCGGTTCTCCAGGGACTCTTGCCACTCTTGGGCCCTTCCTCCCTCTTGGGCCCAAGTTCTGTGGTGAGGCTGATAAGTTGTTCACTGGCCCGGCCAATGGGCGCTCAGCCCCAGCTGGTAAGTCACTCACTGACTCCTCTGTTGACTGCCCAGCGCCTACTGATAAGTCACTTGCCGGCCTTTCCGGCAACTGCCCAGCTCCTGCTGATAAGTCACTCGCTGGCCCCTCTGGCAAGCGCCCAGCCTTGGCTGATAAGTCACTCTCTGGCTCCTCTGGTGACTGCCCAGCCCTAGCTGGTAAGTCACTCGCTAGCCCCTCTGATGAGTGCCCAGCCTTAGCTGTTAAGTCGCTCACTGGCCCCATCAGTGACCGCCCAGCTCTTTCCAATATGTTGCTTGTCAGCTACCCGGTGAGTGGCCAGCTCTGGCTGGTAAGTTGCTTGCCAACCTTCCTGGTGAACACCCAGCACTGGCTGATAAGTTGCTTGCTAGTTCCGACAGTGCCCGCTCAGCCCAAGCTAATAAGTTGCTCGCTGGCACTGCTGGTGAGCGCTCAGCCATGGAGCTTCCATCAGGCCCCCATGCCTGGCCCAATGTCGGTCCTCCAGATTGGCACCCACTGCTGCTTTGGCCACAGCTACCTGGTCTGGGTTGCCCTTCCTGGGAGTCCTCCCTTCCAGCCTTTTCGGTAGAGTCCCTGAACTCCACTGTGCTCTGGGCACTGATGGAGGGGGAGCAACAGCCCGCCATTTTTTCCCAAACCCCAGCACCAGTTTACCTTTCCCCAGCTCTCTCTTGGGACTTCCAGGTCCCTGCACCTTAGACTCCCCAGTCTGGGCCCTTTTACTCCCCCAGACATCCGTGGGTTTTTCGGGGTGGACGCTGGACCTTTTTCCCCCAAAAGTCCGACGTCAAGTCTGGCTTCGTCAGGCCCTCAGAATCTGCCAGGGCCCCCATCAGACTTTCAGGCCCTGTCATTAGAGCCTTCATCAGGTCTTCATGTGCAGGGTTTACCTGTGCCTGGCTCCCCCTCTTTCGGGATTCCACTGGCAGAGTTCCCATCGACAGGGTGCCTTGCGTCAGCCCACCTGACACTGGGTTTTCCCTCTCCTTTGTTGGTTTACCCGGCCCCAGGTTTCCAACCATCAGGGTTTCCAATGTCAGGTCACCTATCTCCAGGTTTTCTGATGTGAGCCTCCCCGGCACGAGATCCTGTGCCTTCACCTTCCCAGTCACAGGTGGGTTTGCCACCCACATTTCAGTTTTGGTGGAGCTAAATTGACAGGCAGTTTGGTTCAGTGGTTTCCAGGCATCGACCTGCAAATATTTTTTGCCTGGGTCAAAGGCCTTCCTAGTTGGCCCCCTTTCTCATTTTTATGCTGGTCAGTCAGGCTCCCTCCTTGGGCACCCAACTCAGGTCAGGAGGTCTGACACCAGTTGCACCAGGCTTTGGGTGACTCCTCTGCTTGGGTCTGGAGATGGAGCCGCTAATTCTTCTCTGGGCTCTGTCTCCAATCCGGAACTCCTTGTCGGACTCAGAGCCCCATATGAGGTGGCCCATTTGGTTGTTTACCAACATTCATTCTGGACCTGCTTAGGACCGAATATGATTCCTACCAGATTCAGAGACATAATCCTGAACTGCACACACCGTATGCATGGCAAAGATCCCATGCTGTCATGCCCTCTGAGCCACATAAGATGCAGCTGAAGCTTCTATCAGGAGCACAGAAACTGCAGTCTGCTTACATAGTCAGGGTTATAGATTTCAGATCTGGCACAGGAGGTCAAATTGGCCATACAGGATGCTACCTTTAGGGGCCTGGTTCCTTTCGGAGGTGATGTGGAGGACATCATCACCGGCTTGCAGACTATGGGCCAGGACTTGCATCTGGTGAGAATGATGCTTTGCTCTGGACACAGACTAAAGCAGTCCTTTTGTTGTCAACAGTGATGTCAGGCCAAGCAGTGGCCCACCAGACATCAGATCACACATTGGCCTACCTCAGTGGCAGCCACTCCGCCGGCCAAAGTCTAGCATTCTACCAGGGGAGCTGCTCCAGATCCTCCTGCAGCCACCTGTCTCGCAGCTGGGGCCCCAGCCTCTGTTGCCAGCTCAGAGGGAATCAGTCGGGGACAGATTCATCAACCGCCTTTTTTTTTCTTAAATGTAATATATTTTATTCAATTACATGTAGGAAATACAGTACATGAACCAATAGAAAACATACGTACATAGCATGTGATACGAAAAGCAAGCTACAGGAGATTACATTTTAATTAAACAAATGCCCTTCCTACCCCAAGACCCCAGCCCCCGTGACCCTAATCCCCTACCCCATCTCCACCCGCCCATCCCAGCCACCACCCCAGAGCCTATACAAATGGGAGCCAGCATTGCACATACAGTTAAGCTACCTGTATTTAATAAGAGAAAAAAGAAGAGACCATGAGAGCCTCCACAGGGCTAATATGTTGGCGTGCTCAATGATTCTTTAGTATTCTGATTCCCTTACACCATGACCAATCTAGTGAAGGGTACCTGGATCAGCCAAAAGGTAGTTTTACTTGGGGGGATTAAGAGACCACAAGATGTGCAGCTTTTCCCATCTTGCCAGGTACAGAGATAGCCTCCCATGAAGGCTGGCAATTGCCTTTTCAATCCTGAGGTTGTGGAAAAGTTAATTCACCCATTCTACATAAGGGATCACTTGTTGGTCCTTCCAGTGTCAGGGAATCAGCTTTTTGACTGATAGAGATATGAGAGTAATATGAAACACCTTTCCTTCACCAGTATTGTGCTATAGTCCCCTATTATGCATATTTGTGGTGTGAATAAATCCTGGAGACCTAAGAAGGGGTCAGCTTTATCCTGTATGAGACGCCAAAGAGGGGCGACCTTAGGGCATTCCCAAAATACATGGAGTAATGAACCTGGTTCTTGGCCACATCTGAAACAGTCCTGGCCGGGAGTTTACCTATCCCATACATTTTGATGGGAGTATAATATATGTTATGTAGGATATGAAATTGTGATAACCTCAATCTATCATTAGCTGTATATGAGTAGATTCCTTGCCAGATCTTCTCCCAAGAGAAATTATCATTAGGAAAAGTGTTTGACCAGTAGAGAGAGTGGCCAGTAATGTTGGGATTAAGCTTACTGAATAGAACCGAAACCAGACGGGAGACAGCGTTAGGTTGTTCGGCAAGACCAAGGAAGTCCTGAAGGAGAGCAGACTGGTTCACTGTCCACAAGCCAGGACCATACCATTTTATTAACATATGCCTGATTTGAAACATGAAGAAGGAATATTTCCTAGGCAAGTGAAAGTGTGCCAGTAACTCAGGTGTGGTGCCTAATTTGTTGTTCACATGAAGATCACTTACTAAGGTCTGCAAAGCAACACAGCCACCTGGGAGGGGGGAACCATTTGGCCACCTAGACGAAAGCTGGGGTTTCCAAACAGCGGTTGCGAGAGGTCCTGTTGGTTATCAGATTTCAGGGATTTGCATAATTGGTTGTGGACTTTTATCGAGATCTATATAACTGAGCTGCGAAGGGCAACCGGCAGCTTTTGAGGCATCATGTGCAAGAGACTAGTAGGGGAGATCCCTGAAGCTGCCATTAGGTGGTGTTCAACTTGCAGTCAGATGGGAGTATACAATGAATCCCTCGCTCTCTGAGGGGTATTAACCCAGTGCATATATTTGGCCATGTGATTAGCCAAATTATAAAAATAGAAATTGGGGAGTTTAAGACCCCCTAGGTTTCTTGGAGCACAGATGCGGTTGTACGACTGCCACGAAGGCTTGTTCTGCCACAAAAACTGGGAGATAATACCATGAAGCTTTTGAAACCAGGTCAGGGGAAGGCAGATGTTTAACATGCTTAACAGGTACAACAGTCTGGGCAGCATGTTCATTTTAATGAAGCTAACCTTTGCTTGAAGGGACAAATAGATTCATCAACCACCTGTCAGGCTGGCAGATGATCACGACTAACTCTTGGATCCTTCAGCTAGTCACTTAAGGCCACACCATAGAATTCCTGGAGGGGCCACCAAGACACCCTCCAGGTCAGTCTGTCTCCCCAAGAAATCACTCTCTTCTCATTGGGGCAGGGATCAGGGCTCTTCTGGAAAAGTCAGCAATAGGGGACCATCCCTTTTTATCAGGAGAGCAATGGCTACTACTCCCATTTTTTTTGGGTCCCCAAAAGACGTGAGATCTAAGACTACCTGCATATTCCAGTCTTTCCTTCACATGTCCCCTTTGGCCTCATCTCGGCACTCAGGGTGTTTACCAAGTGCCTTATGATGGTGTCTGCATCTTTATGTTGCCAGGGCCTGTTTGTGTTCCTGTACCTGGCTGACTGGCTTTTAACAGCCCCATCGAGGGACAGCCTCCTGGTCTCCCTGTCCAAGACCCTGCAATTGTTTCTTCAGGTGGGCATTATGGTGAATTACCGCAAGTCTCACCTCACCCTGTTCCAGCACCTCCATTTCTTTGGTGCAGTGCTGGACATGTGTCAGGGTTGAGCATTTCTCCCATTGGGCAGGGCGGACACTCTACAGCAACAGGCCAGGTCAGTGGCTTCCAGCCATTGAACCACTGCCTGAGTGGTCCTGTGTCTTTTGGGACTTATGGCTGCGGCAGTCCCTACTGTTCCTCTAGCCAGACGCTTATGGTCCCTTGAGATCAGAAATCAGATGGCTCGGATCACAGAGTCCGAGTGTCAAGGTCCATGCAACAGGATCCCCTCAGGTGGCAGGATCTCACCATTCTCAGCTGAGGTGTCCCCTTTCAGTTCCCTCTCTGGACCAGACATTGACCACGGAGGCCTCTGGTCAGGGCTGGGGTGCTCTTCTAGGAGACTGCAGTACCCAGGGATCCTGATCACAGCAGGAGCTGTCTTTGCATATCAGCATGCAGGAAATGAGGGCAGTGCTGCATGCCATTTAGGCCTTCCAGCCCTTTCTTCTCCCAGGCCCACTTCTTGTCCAGGGGAACAAAGTGTGTGTAGTGTGGTAACTGAACCAGCAGGGAGGAATACAATCATATCCCCTATGCAGGGAAGCGATGAGGGTGTGGATCTGGGCAGTCCAGCACAATCTCCAGCTGATGGCAGTACACGTCCCAGGGGTCCAAAACATCCTGGCAGACATGCTAAGATGCACTCAGTCAAGGGCACATGAATGGGAACTGAGGCAGTCAGTATTCAAAGACATTTCAAGCTTTGGAGTCACCCAGACCTAGATCTGTTCACTTCCCCATACAACACAAGATTACCCAGTTTTCTGCTCGCTTGTTCCAGGGCGTGGTGTTTTCTGGTGAGCCACACTGTCTCTCTGCTTGACAAAGAGGTTCTTGTATGCCTTCCTTCCCTTCCTGCTAATACAGAGGGTACTCCTGAATCTGCAGGAGCGAGGGGCTCACATGATCCTGATTGCCTCTTATTGGCCTCACCAAGTATGGTTCTCTCTGCCTCATCAGCTAATGATGGACCCTTCAGTCCCTCTGCCACTCTGTCAAGACCTTCCGACCCAGAAAGAGGGCAAATCAGTCCACCCGGGCCTCAAGTCCCTTCACCTTCACACGTGGCACCTACTGACATAGCTGCATCATGCTACGGGGTATTTACCAGAGGTGACCAAGTCCTTGTGGAGACCAGAGAGCCATCTACAAGAACAACCTATGCGACGTAAATGGCAGAGGTTTTCCATTTGGGTGGCATCCAAGAGTTGGGACCCTTTCTTCTGCCCAGTTCCACAGATCATGATATTTCTGTTGCACCTCTCAGACCTTGGTCTCAGCTATCCTTCTCTGAAGGTCTGCCTGTCGGCCATTTCCGCCCACCACACTCTGATGGACGGCACAACCTTGGCTCAGTTGGAGGTTTCCACCACCTTTCTGAAGGGAATCCTCCTCCTGAAACCTCTGGTCCAGAACCCCATTCTGCCATGGGACCTGAACTTCATTCCAGAGAAACTCACTTTGCCTCCTTTTGAACCAGCTGCGAGTTGTGACCTGTGCTATCTGTCTTGGACAGCACTGTTTTTAGTTGCTATTTCCTCTGCTTCTAGAATTTCCAAGCTTCAGGTCCTCATGTGTAAGGAGCCTTATTTGATTCTCCACAGAGACTGGGGGCTCTGCGTACAAATCCTAAGTTTCTCCCGAAGTTAGTCTCTGAGTTTACTCTGAACCAGACTGTACACTTACCAGTGTATTACCCTAAGCATTCTAATCAGGGGGAGGCCCTCCTGCACACACTGAAAGTGCACAGAATTTTGCGTTGCTACACAAATCTGACAAAATCAATCCGTAACACAGATCAGCGTTTTGTTTTCTTTGCACCCAAAAGAGAATGTACCGCAGTTTCTAATCAGTGTCTATCCAAATGGTTAGCACAGTGCATTCCATTCTTGTTATTAGAAGCATAACAAGCCAATTCCAGGGGAAGTTAAAGGGCATTCAAATAGAGGCATGGCTGCATCTACTGCTTGTTTCAGAAATGTTTCTGCCACTGACATTTGTGTGGCAGCTACTTAGAGTTCTGTCCACACTTTCACTAAACATTATAGTCTGGACATTGCCTCTAGACACAAGACTGTCTTTGGAGTAGCTGTCCTTCAGGGCCTTCTTTCTTAAATCCCTGCCTACTGCAGACCTTTCCTACCCCCTGTGATTCAGACCTTGTCTGTTCCTTCTCACTACTTGGGACTCAGTCCTCAAGGTTATTACCTACTGCAAGAGCTCTCTTGAAGTAAGATAGTACAATTTTGTAAGAACTTATTGTAACAGTAGGTCTTTGAGAGAGGCTTTTGCTGTAGGTAACCTATTTCCTTCCCACCTTCCACCTGCTTCCGCTGCTTCTTTTGTAGCCTATCTTTGGCTCCAGGAGCCCACTCCTTTTCTTCTGTTGCACCTACTTCAGTCTCCGGGGAGGAACTTGACGTCGGGTGGGGCTGAACTCATATAGCTTATGCTGATGCCAGTCACGTGACATCGGGCGTCCCTTGCCAGACATTCCTGGCTAAAGTTTTCCATGTGGTCCTAGCACCTGGTGGCTCAGTTCTCAAGGTTATTACTCACTGCAAGAGCCTCTCTCAAAGATCTACTGTTATGGGAAGTTCTTATGTAATTGTGCCAGCCCATTGGCACAGGGGTAGAATTTCCACCTGCGACGCTGGTGACCTGGGTTTGAATCCAGACTCAGGCTGTCAGAGGTTGGGCCGGGGAGAGGATTGAGCATCCCATAGACTGCTCTCCTCTTCTGGGGGGGAGGGGGGTGTGATCAAGTGTCCCATGAAAGAGTGAAGACCCCTGGCAGAGGCTGGGGGATCCGATGCGACCGGCGCCTGATACGTGAGGAGGTGGGATGGTTGTCGGGTTCATCCCACTGATGACATTGCACATCCCACCTCCTGAGAGGATTAGCATCCACAAAAAATGCTGCCTGTCTCAGGGATGATGCTGCCTCCTGGTACTGTGGCTGCCCCAAAGTACCCGACCCCAACCAAGATCGTGTTCTTCTGGATGGCCCACCTCTGTGGCCCCACCTGGGAGGGTGGGCCTAGGGAGCCCTGCCGGTCACGGTGATGTGACCAGTAACCTGGACCTGTCTCCTTGGGGTGGGGTCATTTCAGAAGCCCTGTCTTGGGGGGTAGGTCAGGGCGAATCAGGGATAAGTTACCGGGGGGGGGGTCCGGGAGGTAGGGCTGATAATATGGGACAGGTAAAACATAAAAGTTCTTACGTAACTGTACTTTATACATTCTTTCTAAAGTTCAGTTCTAGCCACATCATTAGCTCCAGTCCTAATTTATTGACAATAATGTGCTGCAGATGCCAGGCCAACTCGACACATTTTTACATCTTCTCAGAAATCATGACAACACGTTAGGGAAATCAGAACAGCAGAGATTTACCCGGCCAGAAAGCGCTAAGAGGGCTTTTATTTTGTCAAGTGCTTTTATTTTGACATAGGCATACTAAGCTACTGTTCACTGGGCATTTCTGTGTGAGGGGCAGATCTTTTCTTGAGAATCTCCCCTCCTCCATGGAGAATACACACACACACACACACACACTCTATAGTGTATGGTGGAATGCTATTCTGACTCATTTTTCTACCATACTAAAACACAGTTCACCCACACAAAATCTTTCAGTGTTAGCCAAGCCCTTATTGATTTGAACCTTTTTGCCAGGAAACTGACATTAAAAACTATTTTCCAGAAATAATTGTTTCCACCAGGTGAAACCAGGGATGAACAACTGAATGCAGAGCCACAGCATAAATCCTTTTGTCTACAACATGGAGCAGCAGTCTCTACTTTCCTCAAGGTGTGTGAACTTGATTTCATGAGAATGGATCTAAATTCAACCACTATAAGGAAAGTACCCCACAGTCTTACTACTTTGGAAAAAGATGCTTTAAGAAATCTTAAGGATGATAGATCAATAGTAGTGAAGTCAGCTGACAAAGGGGGGCCATGGTTGTTACAAATAGTACAGATTATGAGAGAGAAGTGTTAGCAAAGCTTAATGATGTTACATTTTATCATAAATTGACTGGTAATTTAACAAAAGTCTTTAAGCAACACATCAATGAATATTTGACTTGGGCAGAAAGTGTAGGTTAGATTGATAAAGAAGTACGTGTTTTTTGACTGTTAATAATCCAGTCGTTCCAATGATTTATATTCGTCCAAAAATTCATAAGATCCTTGAAAAGCCCCCCGGCCATCCCATCATCTCGGGGATCAGGTGGCTTACTGAGACCTTGTCAAGATTCATGGGTGTATATTTAAAACCAGAGAGTCATTTCCTAGATCAGAGATACTGCTGAGATTTTGAATACGAAGTATGACATAGAGATGGAGGAAGGGTCACAGTTTGCCACACTAGATATACAATCTTTATACACTTCCATTTCACACAAAGAAGGGTTCTTTTTGGATCAGAGGACCGAAACAGATGGGCCCCACACAGAAATGTTGCTGGATCTGGCAGAAATTATTCTAAAATTCAATATGTTCATTTTTAAGAGTAAATACTATTTACAAATCAGAGGGACTGTGATGGGTGCAACTTTGTGCCCAGCTTTGCTAGTTTATTCCTGGCTAAATGGGAACAGGATGTCATCAGGAGTGCCTCCACAAATCAATTCTTTGAATGGTTGGATTTGTGGATGTGCTTTATTGCCGACATCATAGTGATCTGGAAAGGAGATGAGAATACTCTGCATGAGTTTGTGGAGTTTCTAAATAACAGTGAGCCAGCACTTAAATTTCAATTGATGGTAGGAAAACATCAAATTAATTTTCTAGATGTGATTCTATAGAGATGAACAGGGCTACATACTCTCAGGCATTTTTTCCAAGGAAACTGACAGGAACACCCTACTCCAGGCCAATAGTTTCTGCCAACAACATACAATCAAAGCAGTGCCCAAAGAACAATTGCACCAGTACAGAAGTGTACAAGGAATGGGAAAGTGAACAGATTCAGAAATTCATTCAGAGGGGGTTACAGTAAAGATTTAGGGCACTATGCATGATGCCAACGTGCCACAGAAACCAGGTGCATTGGCATTGCTACGCGTGAATGCTACGGAGTGGGGTCCTGCTGATCCTGCATGGCATTCACTAATGGGGCGCATGACAGTTATGTGCCCACTTCCCCGGCTGTGTGGACATCAATGCACTGGGGGCAGTCGGGGGGGCATGCCTACACTATGCGATATTCACTACAGCTGATAGTGCCAGGCACAGGAGATGCATGGTATGGCAGCTGGGACCCTGCCATAATCGGGTGCATACCCCCATGGACCTCACCCACCAGTCATGGCAGGACCGGGAGCAAACTCCCTCCATGCTGCCTCAGCCTAGAGGGCCGATGGGGGCAGGTGACTGTTTGAGTGAGTGCTCATTCACCCTATCATGCCAGCACTGCCGTGGATCAACACGGCCAATTCAAAAATTACCCCAAGGGCATGAGGGATCCACTATGGGATCCAGGTCAGGCATCCAATTGGATGAATGCCTGCCTGGGTCCACCCCTGTGCACCAGCCCACCCCCTGTGAACCTATGCAATGGGGGCCACAGACAGGTGGATGGCAGTTGTGAATGCCACTAGATGTGCTGTACCTGTCTGCAGGTGCAGAGTTATGCAGTGAGGAACGTGCCTTTGGCACATACCTTATACCCCTTCGAGCATAACACCCACAGTGCATACTGCAGTTGAGGTGGTCCAAACTTTGACTGGTCAACTTTACTATTGACTGAAGTGAGGAAAATGAATCCAAAAATATGCAAAGTCCAAGATTCATAACTACCTATACTTCTGGGGTGCAAAAACTTAGGGAGATTGTGAACAGTCGATGGTCAGTTTTGCAGAGTGACCTCCATCTATGTCATATTGCTGAACAAAAACCTTATTTTGTCTTTAGAAGGGCAGACAATATTAGGCACAAGGTGGTTTCAGCTTTGTTCCATCCACAAGTAGAGAATAATACATTTTGGAAAGTCCCAAATATTTATAAAAAATGTGGAAACTGCATGTACTGTGACTATCTTACACAGGGGAACTCAATACTACATCCAAGTAGGAAGAAAGATATACAGTGTAATGCCTTTATAAATTGCAATTCAGAGAGGGTAGTGTATATATCGAGATGCTAGTGTCAGGCTTTTTATGTGGGAGAATAACTTGTAATTTCAAAACTAGGATAGGTGAACATGTTAGGGCATGGAAGGAATGCAATGAAAAATATGCAATAGGCAGACATGTCATGGGCAAAAACAGAACTGAGCATAAGATTAACTTCTTTGGTGTACAGAAAGTGTTTATAAATCTGAGGAGTAGAAACTGGGAGCAGATAGTAAGCGAGAATGAAACCAAGTGGGTTTTTCAAACTTGGGCTTGCTATCCACCAGAACTAAATGACTCGGTGGAAATAGTACATTTGTTAAAGATTTGTTCCAAGTTCATCAGATGTCTCCCCATCTTCTGTTCAAAGATGTTATACAATGCTCACTTTCTGTACATGTGAACCCACCTGATGTTTTTATTGCTATCAAAACCAGAAGCTTTTTGCATCTCGACCATAACCAATCATTGTGACTATATATACAGTATACATATGTATGAAAGGGTGTGTGCATTTCATTACTCCTATTAAAATCAGGGATGAGATGCATTCACATTTTATGTTTGATAGTGAATTCTATGGCAGAGAGTGCAAGGGTTTCCTCTGGTTCTCTTTATTGCCTTTTTATTCTGCCTCCACCCCCACCCCTCTCCTTTCTAACTACTCCTTATTTCTCGACCTAGATGCATTTCAGTTGGTACTGGAATATTATCTAGCCTTAGTTAGAATCATGTATGCTGTACTTATAATAATTCATGTTTCTGCATTGATCCAAGGATGTCACAACATAAAAACATGCAAATAAAATATAAATTGTTGACTAAAAGTAAGAAATGATAGCATCTCACATATATAAAAAGCATTAATATTGTAAAAGGAAATTGACCTGATGCAATGCTGTAGATCTGAGATGTGTTCAGTGTTATATATATTACATAACTGAATAGAATGTTTGAAAAGATTATATATTTTCGTCAGTTATGGAACGAGTACACTGAAAACTGTTTATTTACTTCACAGCAGCACACAATGAAAACGTTACTATTTCAAGCAAGCTCTGAACTTGAGAACGTTTGTTGTGGGATGCTGATTTCATGAAAGCATATGCCATAAGAATGGACTTGGGCCAACTGAAACAGGAACATGTGTATTTCTTGTAATAACAGAACCCTGAAGAACATCAACAAATACATAAAATGTTTGGACTGATTTATTTTGACATCTGCCTTCTTTGAATGAAATCATAATGGATGGAAACTGTTGTGAGTTTACTGATTATCTTTCTTATTTTTATAAACTTTGTTAACTAGATATTTATTTTTACAGTACATAGTATTTGGGAATTTAGAAAGTTTGACTTAATGTACATAAAATGTACTATCTGATTAGTATTACATGTGAAAGTTAACTTGGCAGCTGGGGGACACTAGGCAATTTGGTTTTTATTTTAACATGATGTGTAATTTAATTAGCATGAGCACTTTTTTGATTGATGACCCTATAAAAAGGTATAGTTAGCCATTGTTTGCTGGCCTCTGAAGAAGCTCCGCCCCCCGGAGCAAAACATCAGTTTTTTCTTGCCTTTTCAGGCAATGCTGTTGCATTTGAATTGCTTTCTCTCTAGTCCTGACTTTTGCTGTTTGGATGTCTTGCCATTTTGCACTTTTTTTACCATGTTTTTATGTACAGTACTTTATCACACAGTGCCAGCTGGTGTTGGTTAACTTTTTTCATTAAATAAATGAAATACAGTAAGTAAAAAAAAACAAGTGTTATTTGTTCACTCAGGTTCCCTTTATCTAATATTACATTTTGTCTAAAGACCTGAAAACATCCAGTGTGACAAATATGCAATAATAGAGAAAATCAGGAAGGGGGCAAATACTTTTTCACACCACTGTAACCTGCATTTTTTTTCTTTTTTACTCCAGGTAATTGTGATAATGCAGGAGACAGCCAATCACAATGATGAGGACTGCATAGCTGACTTTGTGTAAGTACAGTGAACTTTGTTAAATGTTTCACTTGCAGTAAATTAATGTTTTCAGTCGTAATTTCACTGTTTGGAATCACAATTTTACTGTGTGGACTTGCTGAATTATGTTTCACTGTGTGGACTTGTTGAGTTACATTTCAAGTTACAAGTTTCGTTCAGTTCTGTCACAAGCTGGCCATTTCATTTACAATTTAAACTATCATTACAGTTCATTCTGTCAACTCAACTGTGTTCATTCTATGACTCTACATTAAATGTTTATTGACTATGATCATATGTGTTTAGGTCTGTGTTTTCCACCATACACTATAAAAATTGCTGTATTCATAATCTCGCTGAACCAGTGTGAGTTCAGCCATCTCGGGGTTTATGATTCCATCAGATTTCTCAAACTTCACTCTCAAGGTCAAATGGAATCATAAACCCCTCAGTGGCTGAGCACACTGGTCCAGCATGATTGCTCATCCAGTATTCTGTATGATCACAATGACAGAAATCCTTCATAGCCTTATACTATGTTAGGAAGTGCATGAGTGCTGGAATCCAGGGAGCAATCCAAAACAAATTAAATACCTTTGCCATATAGTACTATGCACTCCATCAAGCCCAGCAGTGATGAACAGTACATACATATTCTGTAGGTTACAGTCAGTGATTTTAGAAATACATATTTTTTTATCCAAGCCATCAGCCTCCATTCAGTGAACATAATAAGCTTAATCTGTAAAAGACTGAGAAATAGTTTAAAAGTTCAAGTTGACAAAAAAGTCATCTAAGTTATCATGTTTGGTCATCTTCAATCAGTATTTCCCTGTATAAGTCTGAGAGAGAGACGGAGAGAATATGGTGGAGCTCTGTTTATCATTCAGTCCTCTAAGAATTATATCGATCCTGAAGAGATTAACAAACTCTACAGACAGCAGTAAATCACTGTAAACTCTCACACACACACACAATTGGGAGAGAAATGTAATTTGAATCTCCACTTCAGCAATGCAGTCTCATTACAAACTCAGTTTTGATCAACAGGGCATTGTTTCGATAAAAATGTATAAAAAGAAGGTTTAGATGTCATTTAAGACTAAAGACAGCAGAGAGGAATTTCTCCAGTGATGCTTAGTTTAACAAGCTGCCTGTGCTGTTTACACTGAGCGCATCCACTAAAAGTAATTTGTGCTAGCATGAGTATGCTGAATGTAAGAAAATAACTCTTCCCCTTCCCCCTTCAGCACAGTTATTTCAGATAGTGGAGGGATTGTACTCTAACTCCAAAACTGTACTTTGGTGGGAGTATGAAGTGCCCTTTTTTCCCAAGCGACAGCAAAACAGCTTGCAGAGCTCCACCCTGCACCTGTAACAAGAGACCATTGTGGTTTTCTAAGGAAGTGGCAAAGGTGGTGAAGGAATAAAGGGAGGCTTTCAGGTGGTATAAAGAAACACAGAGGGAGGAGGACAGGGAGGTATACCTAGTAAAGCAGAGGGAAGCAGGTAAGGGGGGCAAAGGTGCAAACAGAGGAAAGGATCCCCAATGGGGTCACAAAGAGGGCTACAGCTTTCTTCAGATACATAAGTGAGAAAAGGAAAGCAAAGGGAGAGATGCTGAAGATTAGAGAGGTGGAGGGGGAGACTGCACCAAAGAAGACCAAGAAAAAAGCTGGCATCCTAAATGGGTACTTCTGCTCAGTCTTTGCTATGGAGGGAGGAGGGGACAGACCACTAGGAATGGGGTGAATGAGGACATAAGTCCATTTTTATAGAAAAAAGTTTGGAAGGGACTTGCATTTCTGAAGATAAACAAATCTTTAGAACCAGATGAGATACACCCAAGAATTCTTAAAGAACTCAGGGAGTTGTTCACTGCCCCACTGACAGCCATATTCAACAGTTCACTGGAAACAGGCATGGTTCCAGATGACTGAAGAACAGCTGATGTGGTCCCTGTACATAACAGCAGAAGCACAGAGGAGGCTAGCAACTATAGGCTGGTCCGTTTCTGTTCAGGGGAGGGACAATTAATGAAAAGTTGAAGGTTTAGCAAGCGCAACCCAGTTAATACTCAGAGATTTTATTGCATTACTGACACACTTTTCTTAAATTTTCAAGGGATGCTCTTGGTGTGTGGCCAGAATCAGAATCAAACAGTTATAGTACCAGTGCTCAACCCCCTGCTAAAAAAATAAAGCAGATTGAAAGCCTGAAATTCTTTAAATTAATTTGATTTTCTTACATTGCCTTCATTCAATAGTTTTGAAATTTTAAAGAGGGTCTTGGTCTCATCATTTGACTGAATCACTATTAGCCTGACTGCTGATGACAAGGTGAGCCCCTCATTAGTCAGTTGACTAAACTT
The DNA here is from genome assembly GCA_016271365.2 of Neoceratodus forsteri. Lineage (NCBI taxonomy): Eukaryota > Metazoa > Chordata > Ceratodontiformes > Ceratodontidae > Neoceratodus > Neoceratodus forsteri. Next base: position 805,064,986 of record CM028137.1, read on the forward strand.
TAAATTGTAACATGCAAATAAGAGCTGAGGTCCCACCACAAAATCTGGGGTGGGGGTGGAGCACTGGTACTGTAACTGTTTGAAACTAATGGAAACTGTTTAAGGAAAGACTGGTACAGTAACTTGAATCCAATGGGCTGCAAGCCCACTGGAAGAATGGATTCACTGGGGTGAGGGGGCAGGTCATGCCAAATGAGTCTGGTAGATTTCTGTGACTATGTGACCTGGGAGATAGATCAGGGGAGGGCTGTGGATGTGACTTATCTTGACTTTAGCAAGGCACTTGATACTGCGCTACTCAAGGCTGATAAAGAAACTGAACAGCCTTGGGGTGGGATCTAAACTGGTGAATTGGGTTAGAAACTAGTTAACCAACAGGAGACAGACAGTGGTGGTAAACGGCACTCACTCTAATGATGGAAGAGTGACCAGCATGGTGTCACAGGGCTCAGTGCTGGAATCAGTTCTCTTCAATGTTTTCATAAGTGGCATTGCAGAAGAATTGGAATGCCTTTTTGCAGATTACACCAAAATCTGCAATAGGGTGGACACTCAGGAGGGAGTGAAGAGAATGTGCTGGGAACTTGAGAACCTTGAGGAGTGGTCCCAGCACAGAGCCCTGTGACACTATGCTGGTCACATTTCCATCAATAGAGTGAGTGCAGTTTACCACCACCATACCACATAGGAGATTCACAAGATCATGGCAGTTGAGGTTCAATGCCAAAAGGTCAAAATCATGCACCTAGGGCATAGGAACCAGCAGCTGAGTATAGGATAGGGGGAGGTACTGACAGTCACTAAGCAGGAAAGGGACCTTGAGGTTAACATAACTGATTACCTCAAAGTGGCAACACAGTGTGGCAAAGGCATGGGCCAAGCTAGTGGGATGCTGGGGTGCACAGGGAGGGATATCTCCAGCAGGAGGAGGCAGGTGGTGTTGCTACTGTATTGCTCACTGGTTAGGTCCCACCTGGATTACTGTGTCCAGTTTTGGAGGACACAACTCAGAAAAGACATAGACAGGGTGGAGGCAGTCCAGAAGAGGCGACTGTCCAGAAGTGGGCAACTAAAATTGTGCAGGGATTGCACAAAAAGCCCTATGAAGAGAGACTGAGGAATCTCAAGCATGAACACTCTGGAAGAGAGGAGGGGGAGAGGTGACATGATAGAGCCCTACAAGTACCTTACAAGAGTTAAACCAGGTGCAGGAAGGGAGATTCTTTTGAATTAAAAAAAGCACCAGGACCAGGAGGCATGTGATGAAACTGGAGGGGGATTAAGAGAAATGTGAGGAAATATTTATTCACTATAAGGGTGGTAGATGCCAGAACAGACTGCCAGCAGAAGTGGTGCAGGCAAAAACAGTGGGGGGGCTTCAAGCATGCTTGAGATAGAAAAAGGGGTATATTATAAAATAGACAGGGAAGAGAGAGGGTCACCAGAGACCAGTTATGGTCTGTGGAGACAGACTAGGCAGGGAACATTTGGACAGATTGGGTGGGCCAAGCGGTCTAGTTCTGCCCATGTTTTATGGTTGAATGTCAAACCACAAGCAAACCATGTGAGGCATTATAGCCTTCACCATTGTACCACATAGGAGGCTCACAAGGAAACAGGGCAGTTTGGGGGGTGGGTCCTAAGGTGGTAAATTGAGTGTGAACTTGGTTGGTGTGACAGAGGGTTGTGGTATATGGAACTCACTCAGGGGAGGAGAAAGTGACCAGTGGGGTACCTCATGGCTCAGTACTGGGATCAGTTCTCTTTAATGAAAGTTATAAGTGACATTGCAGAAGAGCTTTCCAAGCAGGGAAGGCATGCCTCTGTGCAGATGAAACCAAAATCTACAATAGGGTGAACACTCCAGAGGGTCTGGAGAGAATGTGTAGAGACCTGAGTAAACTTGAGAAGTGATCAAAGGTATAGCCACTGGGTTTCAATGTAGAAAAGTACCAAATCACGCACCTAGGGCACAGAAACTCAGAGGCAGAGTATAAAGTTGGGGAAGAGGCATTGACAGTCACCAGAGTGGAAAGGGACCTTGGAATAATCATAGCTGATGACCACAAAGTGGCGAGGCAGTGCGACAAGACAGTAGCAAGGGCCAATGGAATGCTGGGCTGCATAAAAGAGCCATACATTGAAGAAGTACATGTCAAAGCTGGAATATCTTAAAGATATATTTAATATCTAAATGATAAAGGTCAAGAATATCTTGACATGTTTTCAGGGAACCATTGTGAAGCAAATCACACACCTTAATCCCTGCCAGTTGCGGTAACTGTGTTTCACACAAAACCTGTCCATCTATTTTAGAATTAAGGTTGTGAAAAATAGGTTGAGACACATCCCTATATAACATAATGTATAAGCGAACAAAGCTGCACATGAAGCCTTATCGAAGTACCAACCACTGAGTCCCAAAGAACCACAGGAAGCCACCTGAAGGAAGTAAAAAACATAGTTGCAAGAGCCAGTCCAGCATTCTTAATCAGATCTCTTTCTAATGAGAGCCAATTGGGAGTGTAGGAGGGTTCCTCAATTAGATATGTTTGAATTTGTTAACAAAAGTATTTACTAGCATGACTGGCAAGGTAATAAACAGAAAAATGCGGGAGCCACAGGCCTCCAAACTGTTTAGGTGCCGCTAACTGATTACATGCTCTTCTAGGTGGTTTGTCCAACCACATAAAGTTAGAGATCATCCCGTGGACTCGCTTGAACCAAGATGAGGGGAGAAAAACATTTGTCATATTAAGGGGATAAAACAACTGGGGAAGCACATTCATTTTGATAATATTAATTAGGCCCCTAACATCCGGTGCAACTTCCTCCTTAATGGCCACCTAAGTCTCGTGTTTCTCTCCATCTCATCCAGAATACTTGATAACTAGCCATTTTATGCAGCCGATTCCTGGTGGGAAAACTAAAGTAGGACTTTCAAGCAGATCTCTCCGAGTTGAGGTCGAAAGTATCCACTACATAGCAGACATCACAAGAGCAATCGTACCGCACTGCTCAACTACAAACAACCATGGCCCAAGTGATCAAAATTTGCCAACTCACCATGGAAAGGCAGGAGGATGCTGAAAACAGGCACTGCCGTCAAAATCTTTGTTTGTATGGAATCCCTGAGAATTGTGAAGGGGTGGATATTCAAGAATTTACAGGAACCCTACTTCGTACAGCTCTTATTTTGGATATCAATTTTAACTTTGAAACTGAACGTGTACATCGGGCTCTTGGCCCCAAGCCCGCACAACCAAATGCCTGTCCCAGATCAATCACCATTCATTTTTTAAGGAATCAGACTTAAAGAACTGGTGCTTAGAAAAGCCTGAGCCCAGGGAAAGATATTCTATGCAATATGAGGATTTTTATTGACAACAACTACGCACCTACCATGATGCAAAGAAGGCGTACCTATATTCCTCTGTTTTCCATCTTGCGCCAGCAAAAGTTAAAGTTTCAGACACCCTATCTGAGCAAATTAGTTGTTCAATATCCAAATGGTCAGCAAACATATGAAATGGCTGTGGATACATTGGAGGACTTGCGATGAAGAGGTTACTCCCTGTCTACTTCCACAGAACTGCCTCAGAGGTCCCAAACCATTCACTGTGCTTCACGAGCTGCCACACAAGGTCAGAAGAGTAAGCAAGCAACACTGGACTCCATTAAGCAGCTTTTATCCCAATTCACTAGGCAAGACACTTGAACAGTCACCTAAGGAACTTGACTTGGTGCAGTGAGTAGCCCTTGGGGAATGAGTGGTGTTTGGTCTGCCTCCTATCCTCGGGGGTGTTTGGGGATGGCATGGCTGTTCTTTGGGTGCCCATGGGGGACCTGCTCCTGGAGGGGGTGCTAGCACAGATCCCAGCAGCCTCCCAGCATCTTGCTTCTGTGGTTGGGCATTCCACAGCCATAGGCTTACTCTCTTGGTGGAGAGACTTAGAATTAATCAGACCCACTTCCTCTAATTTGATCATCAGAGAATTAGTGCTATGAGGCACTGGCCTACAGGCTGGTGGTGAGGCAGCACTGATGGAGGGAAGAAACTAGAAGTGTATTGCAAGGCAATCTGTCCCCGTCCTTGATCCTGTTAAATAGGAACTGGAGGGGCTTTATAACACTCTCTGTTTCCAGTGGACGGAGATGTATGGACACCTGTTTTTTCTAGGTGTCGATACATAAGATTCACCTTCACGTTTTGCTTGTTAAATAGGGCACATTACATTGAATCCCCTCCTCATGTAGACCAGATTATGGCGCAAGATTTTTCTAAATTCCTGGGGATGGAGGCAAGGGGGGCTGACCCCATGAGATGTCTCTCCTTGTGAACCTCTTAGACTGAAAATCCCCGCTAAATAGAGGCCTTATTTTGCACTATGGATGAGATATTGATGCTGCCTCTCTGACTGGCAAAGGCTTACTAAAGAGTGTTCTTTGAAATTTGTATTACTTTTGAGGAGGAGAAGGCCAAAGTCTGGTTGGAGGTCTGACTGTGGCGGACTGACTGTGGGGGTTACATGGGGGCCTGGTGTGGATGGCCCTCTCTCTCCACTCTGTTGGGTGTGCCTGGGTGTGGGTAATCAGGTATGGTCACACTGAACCATTGTGGGGGATCTGTCATAAGTTTATGTCTCTCCACTGGCTCCCCACTTCCCTCTCTGCTTCCCGGGGGAACCCGGACGTGCACACCCAGGGGCTACCAGACAACTCTCATTTTTAAGAACTCTGGGACTCTATGAATCATCTGTTCTCCTTTGCAGTTTTTCATTGTTCCTCACCCATATTTGCAGCTCTTGCTTGGGCATTAAATTAACAATCTCATCAGTTTACACAATGTTATAACAGATGGCTAGACCTATATAGAATGGACATGGAGAACAATGATTTCCTTGTGCTTTAATTTATTGGTTTTATATCCCTCTTGCACTGATGGTATACATCCTATGAGATCCACACTTATATACCCAGCTTGGGTACCCATTATGCTAAGCAGCATATGAAATCCATGTGGTAAATATGACTCTCCCCATCTTGATGCAATGTGAATGGGCAGGGAGGGGGAAATGGTCATTGTCTGACCAAGAGGAAATAAGGTGCCTTTTTTTCATTTTTTCCCTAGTCCCTTTCCCTCTATCCAACCACTTTATCTACTTCTTTTACTTTGTTTTCCCTCCACTACCCCTTATTCTCCTAAGTTATAGGGTAAGATATTCCCCAAGGGATTCCCTCCCTAGATAGGTGAGCAGATCCCTGACAGGCAGTTCACCACATTGCCTCAATCAGAAACCCAGTTCGGTGTTCTTTTGATGCTGGAAGTCCTACAATTTTTTTTCTTTGGTCCTAGAGGTGGTCATGTGATTTTTCTACCCTTTTACTACTGGTTCCCTAGTTGTTGGCCCTGTAGGCCCACACCAGTTCTTTTTCACGTTATTCCTGTTAATACCCTAGTTCCATTTTTTGGTCACAAAAATTGTGATTTTTCATTAGATGGCACAGGAGGTTGGTAAATATACAGGATGGTGAGTGATATGGACAGGAGTTCTATTTAATTCAGGATTAATGTTCCCTTTAAGATAATTTCCCACAATGTGAATGGGCTGGCTGGTCACATTAAACAATATAGAACCCTAAACGCTCTGAAAAAATATAAACCAGACATATTACTTCTACGGGAGACTCATTTGTTATCTGCTGAGCAACAAAAATGTCTTAAATTCAGTTTTACCCAGATACATGTAGTTGAGTCCACATACCAGTATGGCAGGTGCAGGGGAGTGGCAGTTCTGGTTCTGAAATCCTCCCCATTTCAAATTACAGAGCGTTATGTTGATAAGGAGTGGTGGGTGGCATTGGCCACAGGTATTATTCAAGGGCAAACTCTGACAGTGTGCAGCACATACATACCACCAAATAATGACGCTTCTTTTATACAGCAAATCATGGATTTAAACCTCTCTCACAAGAAGGAAATTTTGGTAATAGGAGTTGATTTGAATTGCCTACTGAATCGTTCACTTGACACATCTGCCTCCCGCCCCTCATCACTTACTTCAGGTCAAAAGCACCTTAAGCATGTGCTATACGACATGGGCCTAGTAGATGCATGTTGTCTGCTACACCCCTCTCAGAGAACATTTTCTTTCTACTCCTATGCCCACAAACATTACTCTAGACTTGCTTATGCCACATCAGTGGAGAACATAGGAAAATAATACATAAGGCTAAGATTCCAAATAGCCACCTCTCAGACCATGCCCCCATAACTCTGGAATTAGGAATTACCTAGGAGAAGAAAAATATAATTTGGTGATTCAACCCTTCCTTGCTGCGAGAACCAGAGTTTAAGGATTTACTAAAAGAAAAAAAAATCCCAGAAATCCTGAAACATAATTTCTCTCCTCACACCTCCAGTTACCTCGGGACACACTTAAAACGGTCCTACGCAGGCACATAATAGCTTTTGCAGCTAGGAAAAAAGAAACAGAGTGAAACTCATTTGAGAGAATTACAGGAGAAACTCAAATTCCTCCAGGAAGCACACATGCCTATAATACACACAAGATCATAGCCTAACCGAGCAAGTGGCTCAAACACAACAAGATATCCAGTTCCGTCTGACTGCTTGGACAGGACAGGCCCTTGCCTGGCTATGTCAGAAATACTACGAGGGGGGAGCTAGAGCCTCTTGGGTTTTGGCCTACAGAATTCAAAGGCAGACTCAAATGATGACCATAATGAAAATAAAAGATTCCAGCGTGGGTCAACTTAAATACACTACTTCACAAATCTTAGCTTCCTTTCAGAAATACTACCAGGACTTATACTCCAAATCTGCAGCAACTAGCCCTCAGCATATTACCTTTTTCCTTTCCAAACTAAAGTTACCAACCCTTAGCTCCTCCCATACAGAAAGATTACAATGCCCAATTACATTCCAGGAACTCTTCACCACCATTCAGAATTAAAAAAATGGGAAAAGCCCCAGCCCTGATGGCTATGGAGCCAAATTTTATAAAGGAAAACTTGATTTGATTAAGAACCCTCTATTGGCGTCATTGCACAAAAGCCATAGTACAGCAGACTATCCTATGCCCTGGAGATAGGCAGTAATATCAGACATCTTAAAACCTCAGAAGTTCCCCCACCTTTGTGACTCATACCATCCAATATCAGTCCTGAATCAGGACTATAAGATATACACTAGTATCTTAGCCCATAGACTTAACAACATTCTCCCAGTATTAATCCACTCTGATCAATCTGGCTTTATTAAATCCCATCAGACCACTGATATTATAAAACGCACTCTATATATAATAAACTACACACATGCTACCTGTACCCCACTGATGATATTGAGTTTAGATGCCCAAAAAGCATTCAACAGGGTCTCCTGGAATTTTTTGCAATCTGCCCTTGCGAGATCTGACTTCCCCCAAGAATTCTTGGGTAATATCAGAGGTCTCTACAACAGCCCTGAGGCAGTAGTCAAGGTAAACAGTTTCCACTCAACACGACTCCCCCTTTCTCGTGGTACCCGTCAGGGCTGTCCTTTATCACCCTATATCTTTGCCTTATATGTAGAGCCTATTGCTCAATATTTGAGACAAGTTGAGCAAGTAGATGGCTATTCCATTAATGGCAATCACCACAAACTGACTTATTATGCCGACAATCTCTTTCTTTATATTACTAACCCAGAATCTTCACTACCTACCCTAGAGGAATATCTTCCTTTAATAGAGCAGATAATGGGCTACAAAATCAATCAAGATAAATCAGAGGCACTACTAATACAACAATCCCTCCCTCAGACAGTCCTGGACAGATATCCATTTAAATGGAACCGCCCCTATATTACCTATTTTGGCATTCACCTCACCTCGGATCTACACAACCTATTCAAACTTAATTATGATGCCCTGTTTGCTCAGGTACAAGTAGACTTAAAGCAATGGATACATCTTCCTATATCTTTACTGAACAGAGTTCAATCCATTCAGATGAAAGTTCTCCCAAGGGTTCTGTATTTTATGCAGAACATGCCTCTCCCTCTTTCTCAGAGGAAAGTGAACAGATGGAACAGTGTGATATCAACTTTTCTGTGGGAGAGAGGCAGACCACGTATAGCTTTACAAAAACTGCATCTACCTAAAGAGAGAGGGGGTTTGTCTCTTCCTGACCTTTAAAAATATTCTACATTAGCTATGTTGATGCAGTTGATATGCTGGCTGGCCCCTGTGGATGAATCTCAAAGCTGGTTACAAATAGAATGGGATCTATCAAATCTCCCTTTAGATCATACCACAGTGTTCCAGCCGCAGGAAACTTCCCACACAGAAACCTGCTCCCTATTTACCGCAGCTATGCTTCACTGCTGGACATGATACCTCTAATGTCCTGTGAATCATTTCAGTACAAAATGGATGGATATTCCTGTACGGAACTCAAATTTTCCCCCAGTTCTATTGAATAGAGAATTCAGGGGATGGCATAGACTAGGGCTGGTCTACACATATCAATTTTATGATAAGGGCATTTTTAAAACTTTTGCCCAACTACATGGGGAGTGCTTCCTGCCATGGAAAGAGTTTTTTTGATACCTACAAATTGACCATTACTTGAGTACAAAGCTAGGTTTGGATATCTCAACTTAAACACCCTCCCCATTCCCTTTACTTACTCAGTTACAAAATGACCCTTCTCCACACCACCTGACATCTAGATTTTATAAGGGTATAACTAATGTCCCAACTAAGGATGTGGAAAATATCCAGATAAACTGAGAGGTGGAATTAGTGTTAGATTTAATGCAAGATGAATGGTTACATATTTAGCGTCAGCACCATAAAACCATGAACTCTTACACCTGGTGAGAGTTTTCTTGGAAAGTGGCAGTGTGATTCTTCCACACCCCACAAATCACAGCCAAATATTCAGCCTTAGATAACTCCTCTTGTTGGAGGGGATGTGGCTGTGAGGTGGTAACACATGCCCACATTTTCTGCTTTTGCCCTGTGTTGAATGAATTTTGGGAGGAAGTGGGGAGGGCTATGATAAATCTTTTCCCAGTTTTGGGATGTTTTACCCCGGAGGTAGCCCTACTGCTACATTTACCCAGTCAAGTTTCTATTCACCACGATATCCTCCTGCCCAGGCTTCGGTACATTGGGTTATCAACTCAGGTGGTAGATTGGTTCCAATCATACTTACATGATAGGAAACAGTTTGTGGTTATTGATAACTGGAAATCTCAACTTTTTTCAATAAAAATGGGTGTCCCTCAGAGTTCACTTTTAGGCCCATTGTTGTATAACATGTATGTCAATAACATAAAGTTTTCTAACTCAGAAATAAAATTTCACTTGTATACTGATGACACAATAATCTACATGTCAGGGGACAATCAAGATCAAATAGAGAATAAACTACAAAAGGCATTTGATGAACTGCAGGACTTTTTAACTATATCTAAACTAAAACGTAATGTAAAAAAATCACAATCCATGCTTTTTCATAAAAAATCTAGTAGTGACAGACTTAAGTGGCCTCTGCAAATAAAAACATTAGAGGGACATATTCTAGATCAGTGGATAATTACAAATATTTAGGGGTTTATCATGACTCCCTATTAAAATGGGATAAGCATATAGAACATATATCCAAAATAATTAATAGTCGACTTGGGGCCTTGTATAGGATTAAGCAGTACACAACATATGAAATCAGAAGCCACTTGATAAACACTTCTATATTACCATTATTGGATTTTGGTGGCTTGATTTACTCAGGGGTAAATTTAACATAACTGGATAAACTGGACATTCTATATAATAAAATGGCTCGGTTTATCATGATGGCTCCTAAAAAGACACATAGGGAGGAACTGTACAAGGCATTAGGCTGGTTCACTTTGGGGGCTAGGAGAACTTTGCACATACTACTCTATATGGAAAAATTTTTTTTATGATAACACCAGGATATATAACAGATTGTTTACAAGAAAGAATAATTAATCCCAGTTTAAGAGCATCAAAAGGAGTAGAATATGTTCTCCGAAATGTAATATAAATTTGGGAAGGGGTCACTTTTTTTTATCAGGGCCCACATTTATGGAACTCCCTGCCAGTAGAACTAAGAATCCATGGTGGAAAAAGGAAATCAGATCAGATTAAGAAATGGTACGGGCTAAATAGGATAAAAGTTTGATCAGGAACAAAAAAAAAATATATAAAGTCAATGAATTTGGGCAATAATGTCTTTGGTATTGTTTTAATGATGCATTGTCTGTACTTTTGCGATTGTTGTCTGATGATTTTGTAGTATCTTTAAAGTCTAGGACACGATTATGTTTTGTATATATGTTTGTATTTATTATAATATGAATGGAACTGTACGATGTAACTGTATGTAATTTTATGGATCTCACTGAAAATGTGTTTCGACTCAGTTGAGTTACCATTTCATTATTTATAATGAATAAACTTTTTTACTGCTTACTACTACTACTACTAAGTTAAGAGGGCACACCAGATATGCTCAATTAGTATATTATTAGGGGCAACCAAAAAAAGTAATCACTAGACTGTGGTTATAGCCAACCACGCTGGCAATTCTGAGTTGAGAAACCACTATCTACAAGATATATAAAATGGAGAATCTAACTGTGAAACTACAAAATAAGATTCCGGCACTGATGAACAAATGGACTCCTTGTTTTTTATACACAGCTGATCATCGACCCGACCTTGTGCCTTGATCCCTGAGGAGATAATCTGATGGGCTCCCCCCATTTGTACTGACTGGCTGGCCCATCACAGCTCATACGTTCTCTAATTAATAGTCTGTTATATACTATGCTGTTAAAGGAGTGATGGGGAGAGAATTATTGATAGAATACTCAATGCTTGAAACTGTGAATCTCTCAGATTCCTGTCTGTAAAAGCAATTTTAACAGACCTCATGGAGTTATAAACTTCCGGTACTATATCCTCATGTACTTCACAATTGTTATTTTAATTCATTAAGCCAATGTGTGAATATGTATGTTTTTCCATGTGTCATCAAAAGCAATAAATAAAAACTTAAAAAAACATATTAATTCGGCCCCACAAGGTCAACAGTAGCGATTTCCATCTATTCAAATCTTGTTGTAATTTAGATAGCTGAACATCTAGATTAAGAGTCTTAAATTGAGCCACTCTTCTCAACAAGAAAATACCCAAATATTTAAATTGTGTTGGAGCCCAAGATAGTCCCAAATCTAGTACATGAGATTTGAAAACCACAGAGTTTAAAGGTATAACTTCTGTTTTACTTAGATTATGTTTATAGTTAGAAAGACTCACAAATTCCTGAATCATGGTTAAGGCTGCCTGGATAGATACTTTAGGACTAGATACAGGAAGGAGAATGTCATCAGCATATGCTGATAATTGCAAATTCCGTGTGCCTACTCATATACTGGTCAATTTAGGATTGTCCTTAAGCTTCCATAATAAGGGCTCCAGGTACAAATTAAATAACAAAGGGGACAGTGGACAACCTTGTTGGGTCCCAGAAAACAGGGGAAAAGAAGAAGAGAGAACCCTGTTACAATACATTCTAACACAGGGACAGGAATATAATACTTTAATCCATTGGACAAAACTGGGGGGGGGGGACCAAATGCTTCCAGAGAGGCATACAAGAAAGCCCAGTTAATTCTGTCAAAAGCTTTTTCCACATCCAGGGAAACCAGAGCCGCAGGCATTCCAGAGTCCCTGGGCATGGAAAAAATATGGGCCAGTTTATGAAGATGGTCGGATGAAGAACAGGATGACATAAATCCGACTTGTTCACTGCAAATAAGCCCAGACCGTACTGTGCTAATTCTGAAGGGCCAATACTTTAGCTAATATCTTAATATCATAGTTCATAAGGGAAATAGGATGATAATCTGCAATGTCATCAGAAGATTTACCTGGGTTAAGTAACAAAATTATTAGGGCCTCCAGAAGCGTACTGTCCGAACTGCCAGAATCGTATAAAGATATGAAGAAATGGTGTAGTATAGGAACAAGTTCCGAAGCAAACACATTATAAAAGTTAGGGGAAAGGCTGTCTGGCCCTGGTGCTATGTCCAATGGCAAGGCTTTAATGGCACTAAAAATTTCTTGGTGTATTAGGGGTTGAACCAAATAGTCCCATTGGGATGCTGTTAATGTGGGAAGAGGAATTCCTGTCAAGTATGCCTTCAGCTCCAAGACCGTAGCAGGATCAGACTGGGGTCCATTTAAAGATTTATAAAACATCTCAAGTTCATGGGTAATGTCCCTGGAAGATGTTTAACAGAGTTATCACTCCTAGATTTAATAGATGGGATTATACGGGATGCCTCTTGTTGTCAGAGGTGCAGAGCTAGAGGATGCCCTGCCTTCTCGACATCATCTGTATAATTGGAGTGAGTCCTAAAAACAGTATATTCAGCTTGTTCATGTAAATAATCAGCATATTTGTCCCATAAGGCCAAAAGTTCGGCATGGTATTCTTCCGAAGAGTTGCATATCTCTGATTCGGGTCAAAACTGTGGAGACATCTGACTCCTTCCAATGTTTCCTTTCAGTAGCTATGCAAATAAATTGACCCCTAACAAAGCACTTAAAAGCACATTATTCAATCTCTCTTTTCTGGGTGGAACTAGCGTTATGAAAGAAAAAGGCTAGTATTTGCACCTTCATCTTTTCCACCATGAGCTCTTCCTTTAATAATTGATTATTTAATTTCCAGATAATGTATTTCTGAATGCCAGATGTCAACCTATGTTTCAGCCAAACCAGAGAGTGGTCTGAGAGGACTCGTGGGGCTATCTCACTGCCCAGCACTCTGTCCATACAGCTCTGACTTAACAGAATATATTCAACATGAGAATATGAACCATGCACTGAGGAATAAAAGAGATATTCTTTTGCCTGCAGATACAAAATGCACCAGGGGCCACATAATCCTAAAGTATCGATCATATCCCAAATGGAGCTCTGCACAGGAGACAGACCCCCAGGCCTCCTACCAGTTCTATCCAGATCAGGTGAAAAGGAAATATTCTAAGTCTCCCCCAACTATATTTGGTAATGGAGAGAATGGAGCTAAAAAAGCAGCCAGGTCCATGAAAAAGGAGGGAGTCTCCACATTAGGACCATCAACGCTTCCTAACAAAACCTTGAAATGGTCCTGGACAGCTTTAACAAAAATATAATGACCCTGTAGATCCTCGATACTCTGCATGTACTGAAAGCTAACATGTTTAAAGATTAAAACAGCAACCCCCTTACCTTTGGTACTACTGCCAATGACATAAACTTGACCAATCCCATTTCTATGGAAAAGTGAACCTTCAGAAGATAATCAGTGTGCTTCCTGCAAAAATATAATATCACACATCAACTGCTTTAGATGTTTAATGATGGTACCTTTTTAACCCAAAGTGAACACCCTTTACATTCCATGTAGCATCTACTCTAATGTTAGACGTATGAAACAGTCATAAAAGGAAATGAAATTGAGGGTCTTTCTGTAAACACACCTACTGATGAACCAGAAATCAAATATTCCACCACATACCCGAATTCCAACTCCTCACCCCACCACCAAAACTACCAACTACTAAATTATAATCCCACAAAAGTAAGAAAGAGATTGTGGCTAGTAGCCAATCCACTAACCTCAAACATGGTTCTGCACATATAGTTACTGGCCCTCTTGGACTAGGAGAAGCAAAGCTATACTCAACCCTCTCATCCCCATAAAGCAAGCAAGGCCACTCTACTATAATGAGTATGTCAATAGTCAAAAAAAAAAAACACCAACCATGATTGACCAACCCACCCAAACCTTCAGGTGCATGATGGTCACCCGACTCACAAGCTTAGTCCCTATATCCCCCCCCCATTGAATCAAATTAAAACTTCAAGAGATGCTATGAATATTGAACCAAAGGAAACATCCTATACTACCTAATACACTATTTAATCTACCTTAACTTATTAACTATAAGAATCAACTAGTTAGGAGACCAAAAGACCAACTCTGTGGGCTGTTCTGAGAAATTGTAAGCCTAAATATGAACAGCTTAGTCAAAAAAAGACTGTAATACCCAATTAAACAGTGCTAAAAAAAACACCAGCAGAAATAATAAAACAGACTATAATTAATGAGAGATATGTTGTGGACTGTCCACATCAATCTATAAAATTAGCCAAACTAAATTCTAAAATAAAACAAAATCATTTGGACAGAAACATAGTAGTATGTCAGTATAAAGCTGCCAAAGAGAAAATTTAGATACTCCAGTAATGAAAAGAAATTTAACCAAACAAAAACAATTCATATAAACAAACAAATGTATAAACTCATATCTGGAAAAAGGGAAGGACTTGAAAATATTGGGGGCAAGATACATGATGAATGCAATATTGATGAGGAGGAGTCCTCCAGAGGGGAGATCAAGGGACCTATTGATATGTCCCAAAATAGGATGCAGGATATATTGGCAAATGGAGCAACTCTTAATAACTATAGCTCATCTCAGGAGGAATATTTGATTGAAATTTATGGGGTGAGCAAATTAGCAAATGTGACACAAAGCAAACTGATGGATTGGATTGCAAAATTGTTATATATTCAGGATTACACTAATAACATTTTTGTAATGAGGCCACCAAATTCAGCCTATAAATACTGTGTTTTACTTTATAGTGCAGAATCAGAAGTGGCACAAAAAGTTTGGACATGGAAAATGAGTTGTATTGTAATGGAATATACTGTATGTGCTCCTCCCTCAGCTAGTACCTGCCCCATATATTAGGGACTTCAGTGATGGACAAGGTTCTTTAAAGGATGAACCAAGCCTGGAAAAAATCAATGATGTAATTACAAATTATAGTAAATCTAAAGTAAGTGAATGGGAAAATAAGACTTTAACCATGTTTCTCTGGGAAGTAAACAAAGGGCAACCAATAGGGAAACTAAAAATGAAATAGCTACAGTACATTCTTATCTTGTGCATTAAACATGACTATCATCAGAAGTTCAGTACTATATATACATGTCCATCCAGGTCTATCGAACACACCACAGACCAACCTTACATTTCAAACAGGTAAACTAGCAGCATTGATTTTAAAGGCCTCTAGTGTGTTGGACTCATAGTCAATCTATTTAACAAACATAAAAACACTTTTTAGTAAAGAACAAAAGGTATTGCCACAAAAGGATTCATCCCTTTTTGAATCTGAAAATCCTCTCTCAAATCTGGCTACATAAATGTTAGTTAACAAGAAGTCTGTGGTATAAAGAACAATGGGAAAGACCAAAAATAAATATCAATATTATCTTGGAAAGTTGAAGGTCTGATTAATAAACTAGCAAATGAAGAGTTTAAGGATTTTCTATTCAAATTTGACACAATTTGCCTGCAGCTAACGTGGTATACAGAGGAAGATCCACCTCTGATACTAGGTTATTCAGGTTATGTTGTACCTACTACCAAACAAAAATGAAATGGTCATCCCAAAGTAAGACTTTCAATCTTTACTAAAACCACACAAAACTTTAATATCACTAAAATAGTTGTTGACTCTCAGCACCTGCAGGTACTTAAATTAGAAGAAGATAAAACGGACTTAATTTTAATCAATACCTATGTCTCATTGAGAAATAAAGTAACTAAAAATAATGATTTCTGGCTTCAGTTTAACCAAGTATTATAAAATATTGTGGAGAAATATGAGCAAAACATTGTTATTCTACTGGGTGATTGCAATGCCCGCTATAAAGACTCTAATCTTTTTAAGTCACATCATAAGTGCATTCAGGATGGCATTAATATTATTCATCCAAAATTAAACTATATTCATAAATCTAGGGCCAAAATAGTAAATAAAAATGTGAACATTTTGACTCAATTAATGGCAAAATTCAATTTTTGCATTTTCAATGGTAGGACAAAAAATGACCCTGAGGGAGACTACACCTTTATTGGCCCAAAGGGATCATCTGTTATCAACCATGTTTGGGGAAATCTAGAGGCAGTCAGTATTATACAGGATTTAAAAGTAATACCCGTCCTCAATCCACACACTTTTCAGTGCAGGCTACTTGGGTCTTATGTACAACAAATATGATAGATCATTTAGTTAATTCTTCACAAAATATGAAAATAATAAATACTAAACTTATAAGATGAAGAAATTCGACTGTCAGGCATTTTATGGAAATCCTAAACTCATACTTCTTATGCAATTTAAGAAATGATATATTAAGTTAAGAGCCAAATAATAGCATAATAGTTAATTGAGAGAACATTTGTGGTTATAGTAAACCTTTCTTTATTCAAAGTACAAGGCAGAAGAATAAGATAAAGACCTGGTTCAATAAAAACTGTAAAACTGCCAAACAAAAGCTAAATTGTTTAATCAGACAACATAAAAAGCAGAATAATAAAGCTAACAATAATATTCCAAACAAAGCTAGGAAAGAATATGAAAAAATTTTAGAACAGGAAAGGAGACTATTCCATATGAAAATGTGGGAAATTAAAAATGACCATCATTAAGAGGGATACTAAAACATTTTGGCTTTTAGTCAGTAAGGGATATAACAAACATTCAAATAAAATTGAGGCCACAATTACTCCATTAGTATGGGAACAACATTTTAAAGATCGTTATTATTCATTAGAGGAAGAAGGTAGCTAGAATTAAATTCAATAAGGGAACAACCTATCTAAAATCTTTTTGCATTAGTAAACAAGAAATAAATGAAGCATTAGACAAAATATCACCCGACAAAGCCCCTGGACAGATAATATCCTAGCAGATATATATAAGTCCTTTAAAGATTGGTGGTGTCCACTACTCCATATTCTCTTTAACGATTGCATACAAAATAGTCATATTCCAGAACGTTGGAGTGTGTGCGAAGTCTGTCCTATATTTAAAAAGAGGAACATTAACAACCCAAAGATGCACCGTCCTATCAGTCTACTCGACTCCTCACAAAAAATATTCTGTAGGGTTTTATTAAATCACATTCAACAATGGGCAGAAGACAATAACCTTATTTCAGAATTTCAAAACAGATTCAGGAAGAACCGTTCAACAACACAACACTGTTCTGTACTTCAGCATTTAATCTGGAAATATGTGAATATAAAAAAGGCAAAATTATACTGCTGTTTCATCAATCTAAGAACAGCATCTGATACATTAAGTAGGAAATTATTATGGATAAAATTTGTAAACTATAATATGGTTTCAGAATTATTAGACATCCTAATCACGTTGCACAAAGACACAAGGTTAGCAGTTAAGTATGATCAGTATGAAAATTTAACTTCCAAAATCAAAACAAATATAGGGTCCTAGCATCTGGCTCCACTGTTATTTAATGTATATATGAATACTACACTAACTAAACTAGAAAATCCGGAATTTCATTCTCCATCAGTGAGCTCTCTAAAGGTGACATGTTTAGCGTACGCAGATGATATTGTTTTAATATCAACCTCTTTCCTTGGATTACAATGGAAATTGACTTATTTTTCAAAGCTATGTAATAATGATAAACTAGTAATAAATAAGGATAAGACTAGTCTAGTTATCTTTGGAAACAAAAGTAAAAAATTCCTTCATTATATTTTGTCAATAACAAAATTAATATCACCACCTACTACAATTACTTAGGCTTTAGATTTTCTCAAAATTCATCAAGGGCATCCCATATCAAATTAATGATGCAAAAACTCAAGACTTCATTGAATGCTTTTAAAAGATTTTGCATGAAAATTGGACAAGGTTTGACCAAAGGTCTTTTAAAAATTATAAATGCCAAAATAAAGACTGGAATACTATACACAGCAGAAATCTGGACCCCAGCCAACATAAAACCCCATGAAACTGAAATTAACAAAATTTACAGATACATTCAAAGAGTTCAACAGTCAGTCCCAGCAGAAATTTTAAGACAGAAATTCTGATAATATCTGTTGGAAACAATAGCACTCAAATGGAAAATATTATTCCTGCTAAACATGTTCCGTCTCCCAGAGCACAGACTCTCGAGAATGTGCCTTGAGAAGGAAATTAAGTACCACCATATGAATTTCACCTCAAATATGATTCAAGCAATCAGAGATCATATTCTTAAGAAGGGAGTAGGTCATATATTATATGAACTGTATATCAGCTCCTTTCAGGATATAGTAATCCAGGTGAAAAGGAGATTAAGAGACATCTTAATTATGCATGACCAAGAAAAAATAAAACAGGTTGAAACATTATAAATGGTTCAAAATTATAAAAAAAAGAAACATCCCCTAGAACCATACTTCTTTTTATTATCTAATCCTGACGAAAGAAGAAGAATTACCAGATTTTGTTTTGAACTGTATACCGCTAATTATATTTTTTATGATCAGAATAGGGCAGGAATTGTTGAACTAAAATGTAGATGCAACTATGATTAAGATGATCCTAAACACAAAATTTTGTACTGTCCTCTATATGAATTAAAAAGGAAAAAATAGTTGGGCCCAACATTAGCCTCCCTTGGTTTCCCTTCTGAGAAACTATTAAGCTTTTTGTTTAATTCAAATGATGTTTTTTATACTTAAAGTACTGTACAATTGTTTGTATTCCTTAAGACTGTGATGTTTGATTCTGCAGTTAAAGTCACAGAGTAGCTACTTTGGTCCTTAAGCAAAAGAAGTTCCTTGAAGTGCAATGAAAGAACTGAGTTTAAAAACTAAAACTGAGTAACTGCATATTGTAAAGTCCTATTTATACTGTATGTGTATTGTATTTGTAAATGAATTTTTTTGATAATTGTAAAGACAGTATGTCGATCAATAAATTTCTACCTACCTACCTGCTCCAGTAATCTTTCCCAGAGATTGGTTCAGTCCTGGGGTATTCCACAGTACTATAGAAAGTAATTAACCCCCTAGGAAATCAAAAGAAGACTTTTAATATAAGTGCAGAAAAGAGATCTATAAATAAATTGGCAGTCCATATCAGAATATTATAAAGTCCAGCAAATATAAAAACAATTAGGCAGCATTCCAAAACCAGACTAATGAAAGTATAAGGCAGAATCCAAAAGAATAATTGAATAGAAAGCCTGAGTAGATTACCATTTCAATATAGATTCTATATTGAGGACCAGATCAGGATGCTGAGTCAAAAACTATGTAAAATCATATCGGGCTACATTTAGAATATAAGCAAGCACCAGTATTCCTTTGTAAGCATCCTGACTTTGTTAAAATGCAAGATTACAGTAACTGTAGAAAATAAGAAAAAAGAAAGGGAAAAAAACTCCAAAGTGACTGAATTCAGTTGACCAAGAAGTAGAGGTGCGCAAAAAAAAAAAACTTCCGCCTATGGAATTTCCGTGAAAGGCAGATTTTCGCTTCCATGAAAGTGTGTAAATCAAATGAACAACTTTTGCGGAAATTCCAATTTAGAACAGTGAAAAAAATTATAAATTGTGGATTATTGCATTAAACTGCAAAGAAGAAAGTCCACAGAACTAATCACTGAACTGTGGAATAATTACATGTACTGAGGAATAACTCATTAAACTGTGAGGAAAAACTTCCTCAGAACTGTTATTCCACAGATTATGCATATTATTCCACAATTCAGCCAAAAAATTCCACAGAACAGGATGAAAATCTGCCAAACACATTCGGAAGATTACAATCTCACCAATGATGGAAGTTCGGAAAATTCTGTGAAATTTCTGAATTTCCGGGAAAGTTCCACAAAAGCGGAATCTGCAACTTTTGCCCACCCATACCAAGAAGACTGATGGTTTACTTCCAAAAGCAACAGAAGAAACCTGTAAACAGAAATCAAGACTGCCTATCTAATATCCATGCCGATAGCAGGCTCAGCAGAAGGCACTAATAAAGTGTCAGTTAGCAGTGTCAGTGTCAGTGGCTCAGTAGGTAGCACACTTGCCTCTGAGGCTGGGAGATCAGAGGGCTGTGGGTTCAGTTCCCACATCTGGCGCTTGGGTTAATATCCCAGTACTGACACTGTAGTGCAGCATGAGAGGGGTGCTGCACTTCTGAGGTGCCATCTTTCAGATGAGATGTTAAACCAAGGTCCCATCTGCCTGGACTGGTGGTAGTTCAGGTAGATGTTAAAGATCCCATGGCACTTATTGAAAAGAGTAGGGAATTTCCCGTGTCCTGGCCAAATTTCCTCATTCACTAAAATTACCACCAACAGCTTAATCTGGTTCAAGGTCAGTTGGCATTCATCTGTATCCCCCTCCCCCGGGTCGTGCCTGAAAATAGGCAGAATTTGTCTAGTGCACTTACCCGGTCAACAAAAACTAAATAAATAAATAAAATAAATAAATAAAGAATAAGCAGGGAATACCAGGATGCCGTCAAAGAGTCCAAATCACAGTCCAGGCAGACCAGGAAAGCAAGTGAAAAACATAATACCTCCAAACAGCACTCCACTGCATATTGGTAGTCAGAATATGTTAGACGTGGATAGGAAGGACCAAAATCCAGGGAGAATGCTCTATCCACTGAGGCAACGCATAAATCATGCATTAGACCACAGCCAAGATTACCATGCTGATACTAGCAAACACGGACACAGCAGATGATCCTAAGCAAAGAACCAAGGACATCCATCACTCAATGCATCATAGGAGATACTGATGAATAGATATAGTCAATACCGGCAAGGTGGTACAAAACACAGATGCCCATAGCCCAGAGTCTGCTTCTTCAGCGATCTTTGAACAAGTTAGGAAGCATAGTCTTTACCTCTAATGCAGCCTGTTCTGCTGATTCAAAAGATCACCAAGTGCCTTCATGCAGAATCTGTAAATGGGCAGGATATAACATTTTAAAAAGGATGTCTGCGGCAATCAACTTGGACACAGTAGGGTGGTAGGCTGCTCTCCATTGTCGCACTGTGCTGGGCAAAACTTGAACTATCTGCAAATGAATCCCTTCCCAGGAGACCTCTTGCAACTCCCTAATTTTAACTAGCAGATGTTTCCTGTACATATGAACATATGAAAAATGCCAGCAGATACAGGCATTAAGGTCTATCGCGCCTGCTCAATTGTGCAGCTATCAGCTTGTACTCTGCAGCTGTCCCTCCCCACCCAGTAGTGACCTTCCCCCTGACCCTGTCCCATCCCCTCTTAAAACTGTCCACAGACCTCAATGTTACCACCTCATCTGGCAGTGCATTCCACCCAGCCACCACCCTTTTCATGAAGTAGTGTCTTCTCATTTCCCTTTTGAACTTTCCTCCCTCCAGTTTCAGACTGTGTCCCCTAGTGCCCTTGCCTCCCTTTAACCTAAAACTCAGCTATGTACTAATCTTGTTTATGCTTCTCATGTATTTGAAGGTTTTGATCATATCTCCTCTATCCCTCCTGTCCTCCAGGGAGTACATGTTGAGCTCCCTCAGTCTGCCATCATAGGGTTTTCCCCTCCATGCCTGCTGTCATCCTGGTCACTCTGTGCTGGACTCCCTCCAGCAGCTTGATGTCCTTCTTCAGGTAGGGATGCCAGAACTGTATGCAGTACTCCAGATTCGGATTTTAGAAAAAAATTATTATTTAGCTGAAGCCATGAAACAACTGTCAGGCATTGAGATGTATATGACACTTAAAATGAACCCCATAAACAAATTGAAGGTGGATTTGGAATCCTTTCTGACTGATGCTTTGAATCATGGGGACATTACTAATTCAGATTATGATTATTTGAATACAGAATTTCCGGTTGTCCCTGTGTTTTACCACTTGCCCAAAATACTTAAAAACAATTTGCGTCTACCAGGGCGACCCATTATTTCGGGGTGTGGGTCATTAATGGAACCCCTAGTGATTTTTATTAATGGCTATTTGCAACAGGGAGTCATTAGATTTAGTTCTTATTTGTAGGATTCCACTGCAGTTTTGCAGGAATTTGTGTGGAAGAACACCTATTGGTGGGTAACTATGGACGTTGTTGCCCTGTACACTAGTAGCCAGGATGAGCTAGGGCTCTGGGCAGTGACAGAAATGTTACAATAATCTGATCTAAAATACCCAGTTGACTTTATTGTGTAGGCTTTAGAGTTAATATTGACAACTAATTTTTTTAACTTTGATGGGAAATACTACCAGCAGGGCTGTGGAACTTGTTTTTGGGTTGGTGGGGGAGGGATCCAGGACCCTGAGACAAACCATTTTTTTTCTAATATAGTGCGGTATAAGCATTACAAAGATGATTTGATCTTGGTGTGGGAGGGTTCTGAAAAACCCATACTGGAACTTATTGAGTACATTAATAATAATGAAATTGGCCTGAGATTTACAGTACACTACAATAAAAATATTATTACTTTCCTGGATTTAGATCATAGTGTAAACAAAACGTTTTAGAAAACTAACAGCAGGTAATAGTATATTAGGCACAAAGAGTGCACACCCCAGACATACCATCAATAACTTACCATATGGGCAATTGATTCACTTAAAACATAATTGCTCCACTACAGAAGATTTTTTGGAAGCAAAAAATTACCTTTTTGCCAGACTTAGAGACAGGGAATATAATGAACAAACACTTAATAATGCATTTAAGAGGATAGAATCAGTTGAAAGAGGGGAACTTCCTGAATATCTTAAAAATCTGAAATCAGAAATGAACAAATGGTGTTTGTGTCTACATATGGCCCTTGTCTCTATGAACCTGGCTAAAATATTTAGAGACCACTGGCATGCCTTGCGTGTTGATAGAGACCTGCAGGCTATACAAGCAGCAGGTCCCCTTGTAACATTTAGGAGGGGCAAAAGCTTAAGAGATTTTTTGACTAGCAGTGAGTTTAAATGCTCTCCTGATAAATTAACCTGGATGGGAACGAAACCCTGTGGGTTCTT
Organism: Neoceratodus forsteri; assembly: GCA_016271365.2. Taxonomy (NCBI): domain Eukaryota; kingdom Metazoa; phylum Chordata; order Ceratodontiformes; family Ceratodontidae; genus Neoceratodus; species Neoceratodus forsteri. The sequence continues at coordinate 805,087,942 of CM028137.1, forward strand.
CCCATGCAAGAGATGCATAACGTAAATATGCAGTCCAAAGCAAAACTTTTTCTAATCCAAATTCTTTGGGGGTAAAGGAGTTGAGAATTGAACATTTCATAACATGTAATGCCAAATACATTATTTATGCACTTTGGTGTAAATGCAGGAAAGTGTACATAGGTCAGACAACGTGCACAAGGAGAGAATCCAGGAACATTTTAGATTTATTAGGAAATTGCACTGCACGCACCTATTAGCAAACACTTTGTGGAGGTTCAAAATAAAGAACTGCATACTGTATGTTATTGTGCAATAGACCATGTGCCGTTTCAACAGAGAGGGGGGGAAAGGGATTTAAAGCTTAGCAAGAAAGAATCAATGTGGATTTTTAAATTAAAAACCTTAAAACCACAAGGTTTTAATGATGAAATGGACTGGCAACCATTTACTTGAGCATGACTTGAGAGTATGGGGGCTTTGTCTCTGATGTAACTGCATTTTGTTACATAGAACTGAATGTACAAAATGTGATTTGTTTACCTTATCTGAAGTAGTATAATTCACAAGTATTCTTATAAATATGAATTAAATTCCAAAAAAATGTTGTCCTTCACTATGGCACCATTGTTTTCAATCAGGCTGATTTTATTTTTAGTGCATATAGTATCTATAGGTGAGCCTCTGTGCTTCATCCTTCCCAGCATACCTTTCAACTGCTATGAATTTCACATAGCGCTATGATTTTCACACTCAAATTTATCCTTGCTCTGCATAGGTTTACTGATGCTCCTCATAATGTTAGACCTATTTCTGGACACATAGACTATTAAATCATTGAACTAAGTTGACAGACACAATCCTTATCACTAATTGTATGGGTCCCACTATCTGTAGACATATTATTGTTTAAAATAAGAAAGTGCTACACATTCTTACCCTTTGCTATGATTTTTGAAGGCCAGTGCTATGATTTTTAATGCTGAGAGGTTGAGAGGCTTGCTTCCCAGCAGTGTTTCTGCAAAAGATTTGGAAAACTATGCCTTCAATTAATTTGTGGCAACATTAAGGAGAGCTGGGATGGGTGATTCACATTCTCTTCCCCTTGGGTATTTTAATGTGTGTTTTTCTTTTTATCATAAGTCACGTGTTGTATTAATTATTCACATCTGTTGAGGAAGGTATATCAAACACTGATTTGGATCACAAGCCACACCTTCTGACAAAGGAGTAGCACACCCTGAAGTGCTGAGGCAGGTTCAAGAGTGTGGGGGCTTGCAATTTACAATGTTGCACTAAGTGTGTTAATTCTGTCTTACAGTTTGTAAGTACAAATTTGTTTTATCAAAAACCTCAGTAAAATTTATTTTCTGATGTTTTTATTGTCTGGAGTGCTGGTTTTCTCACTATGGTCAATCTGACCAGTAACCTGTACAGTGGCAAGATAACCTTCCTCCTTCTTGAGGTGATTCCCCTGGTTATACACCCCAACATCTTGTTGGCCTTTGCTGCTGCCTTCTTGCACTGTGCTGAATGGTTCACTTGCCCTGTGATTAGTACCCCAAGATCCTTTTCCTCCTCTGTAGTGGTTAACTGTATCCCATCCAGTCTATAGCAAAACTTGTGGTTCTTAGCACCCAAGTGCATAACTTTGCATTTTGTTTGTGTTGAAAACTAGCTACCATGTGTCCGACCAGTGTTCGAGCTTAACCAGGTCTTCTTGCAGTCCTTGTCACCCCTCTGTGTTGTCCATGACTGCACCTAAATTTATGTCATTCATGAACAGGCTAATCTTATTGCTAACTCCATCTGCTATGTTGGTGATAAATATGCCAAACAGCACTGGACGCAGCACCAAGCTCTGTGGGACCCCACTTGTCACAGCCTTTGGAGATGAGAGTTCCCCCCTTACAACAACCCTCTGCTGCTTATCTGTCAACCAGTTTTTGACTCACCCCTTCAACTTCACCCCCATCCCCAGGTACCCCAGCTTGCTTACCAACCTCCCATGTGACTTTGCTGAAGTCCAAATACAGGACACCCACTGCCTGGCCCTTGTCAATAGCCCTTGTTACCCTGTCATAGAAGTCAATCATGTTCATCTGGCAGGATCTACCAGTGACAAATCCATGCTGCCTATTGTTCTGGGGACCATTTTCCTCAGGAAGGCTACCAGCCTCTCCTTGAGGATAGCCTCCATGAGCTTCCCCGTGACTGAGGTAAGGCTGACTGGCCTATAGTTCCCTGGCTCATCCTTGGGCTCACTTTAATGGATGGGCACTACATGTGCCATCCTACTGTCCTGAGGCACACAATCAGACTCCAGGGAGGTGGTAAATAAATCTGCCAGTGGCACTGCCAGTATCTCTGCCATCCCCTTCAGGACCCTGGGGCATATTCCATCTGGACCTGGCTGGTGCCTTGTCTATCCTTAGGGTCGTAAGACCTTCTAGTACTCTGCTGTCTGAGATTACCCCCTCTGGAAGCTCTGTCCCACCTGTACCCACTGCTTCCTTCCTCTGAGGCATTGGTCCCAGCTTCTCTCTGGTAAACACAGAGCAGAAGTATTCATTGAGTGTTTCTGCCTGCTCCTCCCCCTTCTCCACCCACCCTCAGTCCACCTTAATCCTAACAATCTGATCCTTACAGCTCCTTCTCTCTCTAATGTACCTGAAGAAATCCTTCTCACCTACTCCTAGCCCTTGTGCAAGCTTAGGCTGTTTTGCTGCCTTGGCTGCCTTGACCAATATGCTCACCTCTCTTGATTTCTTCCTGTACTCTCCCTTGTCCTCTTCCCTTTTGGCTTTCATGTATTGTCTGAAGGTGGCCCTTTCCTCTTTTATCCTTTCTGGCACCTCCCTGCTTAACCAGATTGGCCTCTTTGACCTGGCTTTCTTGCTTTGGAGTTTTGAACATGAGTTTGTGGCCTCTGTTAACCCCTGCTTTATAATCCCCCACTTCTGGTTAGCATCCATGTATGGTTGGATTCTGGTGAGGTGCCCCTCCAATATGACACTCATCCTCCCAAAGTCTGCCCTCCTGAAGTCAATAACCCTGGTCCCAGTCCTGGCTGTCGCCTTGCTCATACTAAGCAAAAACCACACTGTGTGGTGGTCGCTCCCTACCAGGGAGTCCCTCACCCTCAACTCTTGGATGCTCTCACCATTTGTCAATACTAGGTCCAGTATTTTTCCATCTCTGGTTGGCTCCCTTACTAGTTGTACCAGGAAGCTGTCCTGGAAAGCTTCTAGGATGACCTTGTCTAGGTAATTGAGAAACTTTAGGATGGATGGCTGAGGAGCAGAATCATCAGGAGGCATAGCTCTTAAGGAATGATGGACCCTCTCTATAACATAGTTTGGCCTGTTAGGAGATGTGCCAGCTAGTTTGGTATGAAGTTTTTGTGCAAATAGGATGGCATTAGCTCCTTCTACATGTTCATGCAAGCCAATATCCAGAACATTATTTCTACGGTTTCTGCCTTCCAGATCCTCTAACCTGGATTCCAATTAGGCCAATTTTTGTCTGATTGTAACAATTTGTGGATCAACACATGTGCACCAGTCTTCTAATGAACTAGTCCTGACTTCATTGTCTCCCACTCTATGGCCCAAATCTTCCACTGATGTCGTAAGGGCTCGGATTTCTGAGGTAAGCCCTAGCAGCTCATTCTTGAAAGGAAGAAATTCCTGCATGAATTTCTCCTCTGACAATGTCGCTGTTGCAGTAAGTGGATGCCCTGAAGATGTGGCTTTGGCCTTAGGTCATTTGGTGGATTTGTCCGGCATCGTCGATGGCGTATGTTTGGGTGGAGCAACCTTCATCTCCATATCCATTTCCTACAAAGTAGGTAAGTCCACCATCACTAGCAAGGCAAAAGAGAATTCCCAAAGCAGGTATCAACAATATTTCCAATAAAAATAGTATTTAAAAAAGGTGAATCGGTCGAAGGGAAAAGGAGCACCTTAGGGAAGCAGCTAGTCGATAGTGCGCATCACATGACTCCCATGACTGATTCAGTATTCCACATATCCAGTATTATACCTAATCTTCAGGATATAAATAATGACTGATTCAGTATTCCATATATCCAGTACTATACCTAATCTTCATGATATCAATAATGGCAACACTAACAACAAGATATTTTTGTTTGAGTACTCATCAGCAAAGATATCATTTATCTTGCTTTTTGCATTTTCACTGGTATATAGGAGCGTCAAGCCATCTTGAGATTGGACGGGAGTGGGACCACGGGAGCTTGGACCATAAATGGCCCTTGTAGCCTGGAAGAAGTTCCGTATGTCAAGTTTGTCAATATAGAGCTGGATCTCCTTGGCCTTGTCTTGCCACCATTTGTTTTTGATGTCTCAGATCTTCCTTTGAGTGTCTGCCTTGAGTTGCTGGTATGACTCTTTCTTTTGCTGGCATAAGATGTCATCTTGCCATGTGCAGTGAGCTCATCTTTTCCAGTTGAGCAGGTCTTGAATCTCGGTATAATGTTCATCAAACCAGTCCTAGTGATGCTGGGTGACATAGCCAATAGATGCAGCACATGCCGAGCGGATGGCGGTCTTGAACTCCTTCCAGTATCTCTCAATGTTATCATCAGCTGTAGGCATGGCAGAGAGCCTTGCTTGGAGACGTTGCTGGAAGTCCTCTTGAACCACTGGGTCTTGAAGAGACTTGGTGTTGAATTTAATTTCCTTTGCATTGATTTTGGCTGCCTTCGATGTTTCTGAGTGAGCCGGATGTTCGTGACAAATCTGACAAGACGATGGTCTGTCCAGCAGTCATTGACTTCTCATATGGCCCTCGTGATGTAGACATCCTTTCGATCATGGGTTCTGACAATGACGTAGTCAAGAAGGTGCCAGTGCTTGGATCGAGGGTATCTCCAAGTAGTCTTATACTTGTCGCTCTGTCTGAAGATAGTGTTCGTGATGACCAGACCATGCTCCGCACATTTGTTCTGGAGTTGGATGCCATTGGAGTTTGTCTTTCTTACTCCCTCCTTCCCGATGATACCATTCCAGAGATCTGAATCATGCCCGACTCTGACGTTGAAGTCACCAAAGGAGAATGATCTTGTCTTCCTTAGGGGTGTTGGTCAGGACTCTGTCAAGGTTGGGGTAGAACTGTTCCTTGACATCCTCGTCAGCATTAAGTGACTGTCGGGGCATATGCACTGATGACAGTGGCATGCTGATTGTTGCTGAGCTTAAGACGAAGGGTCATGAGGCGTTCGTTGATGCCAATTGAGAGCTCTGTAAGCTGATTGATGAGCTTGTTCTTGATGGCAAGGCCAATGCCGTGAATGTGTCTGTCTTTAGCAGGCTTCCCTTTCCAGAAGATGGTGAAACCTCCACCCTCTTCTCTCAACCTTCCTTCATCTGGTCATCTTGTCTCACTTAGGGCGGCAAGTTCCATGGCAATAATAGCAGTTCTTCTTTCTGGTCATTCACTATAATGGTTGTCCATCAGAGTACGAACGTTTCATGTCTCAAAAATCATTGTGTGTTTCTTGTTTTGGCCGCAGAGAGAGTGATCCCACTGGATGTGGCTATCCAGCCAGGAGAAGGTGAGACAGCCTAGGTTTAGGACACCTTTTCTAGCCCCTTCCCCATGCGGGGTGAGCAGAGGGGATCCTAAAGAGGACTGCTCAGTCACAGTAGCAGCTGCTGAATTGCACCCCTGTCCCAGTCCCGGTGCCAGACGACCATCAAACTACTGCCACCTACGTGAAGATTCATGGCTAGAGACTACCAGATTCACTGGTACTGTCCCCGTCACCACTAGTCTGTCACCACAGGGCTTGGAAGGTTGGTTGGTTGTGGGGATGTTGTTTCCCATGCTAGAAGCCTGCACGTGACTTCTTTTAATGTGGTGAAGCTGGTGCACCTACAGCAACCACATAAACTTGACAAGCAGGAGATCTAGTGCCCAGTGGAAAGGAGAGTCCAAGATGACTGGAGATCCTCATCTTGTTGCAGCCTTTATCTGCCTTCACAGCCATTGAGATCCTAACATCTTCTTCTGCCTGATCCACCATTGAGGACTTTGGAGGTTGGACCGCACTTAGTCTGGGACCTCGCCTCAGGCCTGTTCACCACGGGTGACCCTGCCAGGAGTATGAGACTCCAGATGATATAGCCCTGAGGGTCATTGGAACACACAAGCCTCTCCACCATGACAAGGTCTCGGTCCAAGGAGAGGCTGTATACATCAGTGAAGATGCAAAAGGCAAGATAACTGATCTATGTGCTGATGAGAACAACATCAGGACCTGCACATGGCTTTCATTGACCTGACAAAGGCCTCTGACTCCATCAATCATGAAGCCTTGTGGAAGGTGCTGGCCAGATTTGGCTACCCTACAAAATTCATCAAGGTTCTGAGGCATCTGCATGACCAGATGCCTGCCAGTGTTCTCCATAATGGTTCAAAGACAGACCCATTCATCATCCAAACTGGGGTCATGCAAGGGTGTGTCATTGCTAGAACCTTGTTCTCTATCTTTCTAGCAGTCATCCTAGTCCTCACCAAAGGCCGCCTTCCCACTTGAATTGACATCGAATACAGAATGGATGGAGGGCTCTTTAATCTTGGATGTCTCCATTCAAAGACCAAAGTTTGCAAGGCATCGGTCATTGACCTCCAGTACGCTGATGACTGTGCCATCCTTGCACACACCAGGAGTGACCTCCAGTCTGCGCTAGATCTCTTTGTGGAAGCTTACCAAAGTCTGGGACTCTCACTTAACATCAAGGAGACCAAGGTGCTCTATCAGCCTGCTCAAGGCCTGGTAAATGACCCTCCACAATTCACCATTGAGGGACAGACCCTGGAGAGAGTCGAGCTCTTCCCTTACCTCAGTAGTCACCTCTTCCTAACAGTGGACATCAACAATGAGATTCAGCACAGGATCCATTGCGCTAGTACCTCATTTGGGAAACTGCTTCGGCGTGTCTTCACTGACTGTGACATAAGAAAGGACACCAAGATCCAGGTATACAGTTCAGTTATCATCCCTATCCTTCTTTATGGATGTGAAACTTGGGTGACTTACCGACATCATCTAAAGAGCCCGGAGAGGTACCACCAACTGTGTCTCCAGAAAATCCTCTGCATCAAGTGGGAAGACCACCGCACTAACGTCAGTGTTCTCGCTGAGGCCAGTGTCACCAGCATTTAGGCAATGATCCTCAGGCATCAATTCCACTGGACTGGACACTGTGTATGGATGCCCAACTCTCAACTCTCCAAACAAATTTTATACTCCCAGCTCAGTCAAGGCCAGAGATCCCATGGTGGTCAAAGGAAACACTACAAAGACACACTGAAAGCATATCTCAAGAAAACAGATATGGACATTATGAGCTGGGAACAGCTAGTCACCAACCGATCTCAATGGCGCTGGAACTTCCATCAAGTGGGGGCCTGCTTAGAAGAGAAATGCCTTGCCCTCGAAATCAAAAAGAGAGAGCATAGGAAGGAAAGGGAAAGAAACCCCAGCTAGTGGGCAGCTCTCCCACATGGAAACATCTGCAATTTCTATGGATGAATCTGTCACTCTAGGATTGGATTACTGAGCCACCTCAGGACCCATCAGTGAATCATGGTAGAGATCATCCTCGAATCGAGGGATCGCCGCCACCTCCAACGATGTATAAAGACGTTTAGCAAGTTTTAACTTTATCATTTTATTGGTGTTTTCATTATCTTAATAGAAATGAGTATCCATTTTTCTGCATGTATTACAAATGTCTAATATTCAACAAGTGACCTCACAATGGCTGTTTGTGACATCACAGTCTGTTGTTATTGAATGGTGACATTATACAAAAAGGCACATCCACACTTAAGAGTTACTGAGACTTCAGACAGCTCTAATTTATCTTCCTTTTATTCTTTATTACCACTTTATGGGTGATTTGCCTTGGAATAAGATCTTTGTCCCTTGGACTTCTAGTTCCGCTGCTTGTCCACATGTGGTGTCATACTCTCCTGCTTACAACATCATAGTAATTTCCACAGTTGCAGACTGCAGCGTTATAAGCAGATGATGTTGACATCACATGCAGACAGACAGCAGGAGCAAAGATAGACCAGTGGGCAGAGGTCTTTTTGAATGCAAGCATGTTTATCAGCAAATAAGGGGGGAGCGGTAGAATTAAAAACTCATAAACTATTTATTTATTTATTTATTTTTGTTGTTCAGGTAAGGTAAGTACACTGGAATACAGTTCTGTTTACAGGTATGACCCGCAGTTAGATTCAAAGAATTTTACAACAAAACATGGAGACCTCTCATGATGCTGGTGAGCTAGGTTTGGGAATGAGCCCGGGAGGTCAGGGCTAGCTGGGAGAAGGAGGAGCAAGTATTCCACATACAAAAAATTGCCACACTATAGTGTTGCAGGGTCTCTCGGTGCATCTTTTGTTGATTAGCCCCAATATCAATCAGAACACACAAAAAGGCAGGATGCACTCTGACTTGTGGTGAGGCTACAGCTATACAAATTGCACACCATCTAAACTGTATCCATAACCACTGTCTTTTATTGTGCGAGACATGAATAGAAAAGTGCAATAGCATCAAAAAGTAACAGGTAATTATCTCGATTGCAAGCAGCCTGATCTAACCTAACATGAGGGCATGACTGGAAACTCAAGGGGGCAGGGGGAGCTTGAAGAGGGAAGTGAGAAAATTGTATTTTACAGAAAGGGAGTGGAGCCATGAAACAATCTGCCAGCTGATTTGGTGGGTGTCAAAATTATAATTGATTTCAAACATGGCTTGGACAGTGTGAAGGGCTTAGTGGCTGCTCAGGGTGGCAGCAGTAGGGCAGGAAGCATAGGTGTGGATAGTGTGGGTTAGAACCCTGTATGGACAGTAGGTGCTGGGTTTGTTAGGGTTTTATGGGAAGATGGGATGAACTAATGGTCTCTTTTTGCCATAATTTTCTATGTTTCTGTGAGCACAGACTGCTAATGCACCCTGGCACTTAGCTGCTGTAAAAACATATAAACATATGAAAAAAGGCAGGAGAAGGCTCAAATGGTCTAGCAAGTTTTTTAGTTGTGGAGCTTACGCATTCTTGTTACATGTTGCTTCATCTCCCACCTCCCCATTACCTTAACCTTCCCCTTAAATGTATCCCATTTTCTTTTAAACCCCTCAGCTGTTATTGGCTACCCCCTCTGGTAGTGCATTCCACCCTGTTACCACTCTCTCTGTGAAGAAGTACATTCTAGCATCCCTCTTATACCTACCCCTCCTATCCTGTGAGCTTCATCAGGTTCATAGCTAAAGACTGAGGGTATGGATGCAATTTGGATGCTGTGCAATTTACATATCTGTAACCTCACCACAAATCCAAGTGGGTCATGCTTTTTTGTGTGTGTCAAGCAGCCAATAGGATGATCTCCTCCTCCTTCAGGGAGGGAGAGCAGCATTCTATGCTACAGAACCTCTACCAGGGTGACCACAGATGGGGGTGCAAACAGAGGACCTTGAGGGAAGGAGGACGCAGCCTAACTCTGGAGCACAGCCATGTAATCACATGTGCATTTGCACCATGAAGTCCTCACCCACAGTACAACATCCTTGGGATGGGGAGAAAATTAAGCAAAAATTACAGAGCATGGAAGCATAATACTTGCATACTCAAGTCCTAGCACTCTGACTGGCCATTGTCCTCCACACTTTATGGACCAAAAGAGGGCACTTTCACTGCAAGGCCCCCCCATGGAATACCCTGATGAAGGTCTACACAAGCAAAGTGCCAGGGCACTTTTGAACCTGGTGGTCTAGTTACTTCTCACTCTGTCTGTTAAGTCAGATACATTTTGACATGCTGCTTCAGCCAACTTCTCTTGGGAGTGTTTATTTATACAGGCAGGATAACCTACAGGAATGGGGTGGTGTTTTTTGCTTGAACTGATACTGCTTTCAGGCTAACTGCACTGCTGCTACACCTGACCCCTGCACCACAGAATGTATGTGTCTCCCTGCTTCATTTTACCTCAGGAGAATAGGCACACCCCAGAGATGGTGATGGATGGGGCTGGGTGGTCTCCAGGCAGACATGGGCAGCACCAGTGACCAAGAGGATACAAAGAATAAACAAAAATAATATAGGTACTCTGAACTGTGTCTAAATGTTAAAACCTCAAAGATTTCCTAAGGGTGCCAGCAGCTCATTAAAAAAAAAACTTAAAGCCATCCCAGTGTTGTGGTGGACTGAGGCTCTGAGTGCCAAAGCACCTTACCACATCAGGGACCTAGGTTTGGGAACAGACACAGATCTCTCAGGGGCTGGCTGGGAAGGGAGAATTGAGCACCTCAAGGATAGCTCTCCTCCTTCACGGAGGGGAAGTACATGCATCCCACTCAGTAGCTGTCACTAAGAGGAATCTGGGTGGGGGTGGCAGAGCAGCAGGATGCAAGGGAAAGGGATCCCACCTGCAAGATGCCAGGAGGCATCCCTGCAGAGGAGGAGCACCCAGAATGCATCACTGCATGTGCTGTGGGCCCTAGGATAGAAAAAAAAGACCACAGCTGGATGATGACCCAGTTCCCTGCAGGCCACACACCGTCAACTGGTCACCTCTGTAGGTCCTTTGGCAGAGAACAGACAAGAGCAAGAAAGTAAAATTTAGTGATGCCAGGTGATGATGGGGCAGGTGAGATCAGTTTGGATGGGGGCAGGTCAGGCAAAACAGGAGATAAACTACTAACTGAAGAAAAAATCATATAATTAAAAATGTATTTCCTTGTATATGTTTATGATATTTAGAACAATAAATACAGAAATCAATGCCTGATGCTTAATTTTACATTATACAGGACTAGCTTTACATTTCTAATGCTCTTGTAATAGGAAAACAGGAAAAAAGACAGAAGCTTGTCATGACCTGTTATAATCGGCACACTCGAGACCACTGTTGCTCAGTAGTAGGATCCCATAAAGCTGCTCTCATGTGCTTACTCAAGGTGACTTTAAAAAAATTAGTACTGTGGTCTTTACTGCTGTCACTGGTAGACCAGCAACAGATACCCACCACTTTCAGTGTGAAGAAGTGGTAGTAGTTACTTTATTGTTCAGCAAAGCTATTACAAATTACTTATTGTAGTCAAAAATCACATAAATACAATTATTCCATAGACATGCGATTGGCTGCTTGTAGACATTTATAAAAATCTAAAGGATATAAAACCTTACATTTAATAATTTATTAAGTTTAGTTTTAAAGAAATGTTGTTGATAAAAACTTTGCTACATTTTGTAATACAATTTTCTCAGTGCAAGTAAAGAAATATTCAATAATCTCATCTGAAGGGAGATTAAGTCCACTAAGTATGGAACCCAACCATTTTCTTCTATTTTGTTCAAAAAGAGGACATAATAAAATGACATGTTTCAAATCATCTTTACATGGTTTACCACATTTACAAAAAGGAGACATGATATTACTTCTTTTTTGCCTGTATAAAATGAACTGTACGTTATAACTTTCAGTTCTGAATCTCGAATATGCTCTCCTAATTTTTGGACACGTTAGATATGTTAAGTATGGCTCAAAACCCCAAAGACCTTTGAATCGTTTGTAATCATTGTATAATTTAGACTGAGCCAGTTTAGAGAATGTTTGATTTGAATACAAATCTTGTATTCTACATTTAACTATGGAAGCAATCTCATCCCAAGATTTTATATATATATCATAAAGAGTATGTCCCAAGCCCAGAGGAAACATAATTTTCCTAATTAGCTGTATAAAGGGATGTACAAAACCCACATTTTCCATCTTAATCTCCTCCTCAAGACACTTTCTAGGAAATCGGTAATCCTGAAGTGAAAAAATTTTAAGCAAAAACAAAATTTGTTTTTGCTTTATTAAGGAACTCAGAGAATATTGGCCGAGTTCCAATCTAAGGATACAGTTAGGAGTGCCTAGGGGTAGCATAAGAATATAATGGTATAGTTTATTAAGTGAAGTTTCTAGTGGATTAATATTGGAAAATCCTCATATGTCTCCTCCATGTGTTATACAGGTTTTGATTTTAGTATTAAGTACCCTTAAAACCCCTTTTATCGAGGTCTTCTCCATTTTGGCATGAAATATTTTAAATGCATTCACAGATGTCATTGTCCTATTTTTAATGTATTCTATGTGCTTATTCCAATTTAAGTTATAAGAAAAACGAACTCCCAAATAATCATAAGTTTTAACTATCTCTAGTTTTTTGCCATTTATTACTTAATTTAGGTTCATATCTGAAGTATTTCAAAAATCAGAATTTTGGTTTTATTTAAATTTACATTAAGATTCTCTCTGCAGAGAGTATCAAAACATTTCATTTTCCCTTCTGAGTCCCAATGCAGTGGTGGATAAGAGGACCAAATCATCTGCATATGCTAAGCTATCAATTCTACTTTCTAATTTTGGCATGAAATTTTGTATTTTTGATTTCAAGTAAAATAGAATTTAAGATATATTAAAGAGTGTAGGTGCTAATATACAGCCTTGTCTAACCCCAGTGTTTGTCCAAAATGCCTCTGTAGTATGGCCATATTGATTGTATTGAATCTTTGCCCATGTATGTTCATGTAATCTTATAATGATGTCCAAAAGTGTCTTCTCAAGTCGAAGTTTTTCCAGTGTAGTCCAAAATATTTTCCTACTAATACTGTCAAAGGCTGCTGAAAAGTCCACAAAGCAAGAATATAATTCTGATTTCCGTATTTTTGTATATTTCCATGCTAGATGATGTAAAACATAGCAATGGTGGATTGTGGACCTATTTCTTCTAAATCCATTTTGGGCTTCGTCCAGAATTGAGTTCTCTTCTAACCATATTAATAACCTACCGAGTATAATTTTTGAGAAGATTTTTTGAGAAACATTAGTGAGGCTAATGGGTCTGTACATCCTCAGTTCCTTTACATTACCCTTTTTAAAAATCGGGAATATGATGCTACCAGCCCAACTCTTAGGGTATCTTAAGTTCTGAACAAATCCGTTATACATTAAGTAAAGGAGTGGAGTCCACCATTCTTTAAAGGACTTATAAACATCTCCAATAATTTTATCAGGTCCAGGTGCTTTGTTAGATTTTAAAGAGTTTAGGGAGTTAAATATTTCTAATTCTGTGATCACAAATGGCTTCGGGAAATTTGCCTCATATCTTATATTTATTTCCATTTCTTCTTCACCTTTTGAAAAATATAGCTCTTGAAAATATGCAATCCAAGTTTGTGGTGTAATGTGACATTCTATTTTCTCTTGATATTTGTTATGGCCTTGTGCTACTATTTTCTAAAATTCTTTGCTATTTCTTTCAATAACCGCTGATCGTAATTTTTCCCATAGAAGAAAAGAGTTTTTATTTTTTTCTTCTTCTAAGACTTTCTTATAAATTTCCCTTTCTTTCCCTAAGTTCTGATAATCCATTTTATTTTTATTTGTATTCTTCCTATGTTGTCTTAATATTTTAGAAAAACTAGCTTTTGCTTTTTTACATCTTTGATTAAACCATGATTTTACATGATTTGAGCATTCTTTTTTTGATTATATTATTTTTCCTACAGAAGGCACTCAATTTTATTTGAATATTTTCCCAAATAACATAAATATCAAAATTAGCCTTATCTTGGGAGGAGATTGCAGTTATTTCTCCAAAATAGAGTATTTCCTGCAATTGATTTTGATAAATTGGGTTCCATCTGATTCTTTTTTCGTTAATTATTTCCACATACTCAACAATATTCCCCACATCTTGAGTTGTTCAAGTAAGATTATTGTCTATAATAAGAGACAAAGGAAGATGAGAAGATTCTGATCGCTCAATAATTTCCAGTTGATAAGTTATTTTTAATCCCTCCAGGTTTGCCCATATCAAGTCAGGAATAGAGGATCCCAAAGGGCCCCTGAAGGTTAATTTTCCCATACTGTCCCCATTAGTTCTTCCATTTAAACTACAAAAATTCCTACTGGCAAGTGCTGTGAATAATTCTCTACCCCTGTGATTAAATCTTTTTTCCAATGTAGATCTTGATGAAGTCAGTCTAGGGTTAATTACTTCCAGAGCATCTGCAAAAGTTGAATGTAGGCTCTCTGAGAGTCCTCCCTTTATTCTAGCATTAAAATCTCCCCCCCAAAAAATAGGCCAGTTTCCTTTTGTTTCACTAATAATATTTAATAGTAATTTAAGATTTAAAATATAGGAATCCTCTGTTTCTGTGGAATTGAGCTCTGGGGGAAAATAAACATTATACAGTATTATTTTCTGAGAATCCTTAGAAAGTTCAAGGGCCAAAATATTATAGGTCTTAGGCGGTAATTCTCTTATCTTCAGATTTAAACAAATCTTTACTAATAATATTAAGCGCTCCTTATAACTACCAAATGTCTTATCTCTAATTGCTTGAAAACTATAAGGTGGATAACCAGGAAGTCTAGGAGTTACCTCTTTCATACACCAAGTCTCTTGGAGAGCAATTATATCAAATGTTTCCAAAAAGTTAACTACCTCAGGGTCCATGATTTTCAAATGAAGACCTTCAATATTCCATCACAGGATGGTTAATTTCCCCTCTTTATTACTAGTCCCCCAGACAAATGTATCAGATTCTGAATGCCATTCTGAGTCCAGATTTATTAGCGTTTCAAAGCCATTTAAGTCCCTCCAATTCTCAATATCTATGAGGGGATAATCTATATCCTTTTCATCTTTCCTAATGGGTTCTTCCCCCATTTCTCTTTCCATTTCATATGAGTAGATATATATATATATATATATATATATATATATATATATATATATACCCAATTTGTCTAAACTTTCCACCAAATCCAGAAATATTTTGGCCTTTTCTGAGTTTTTGAAAGTACAGTCAATTTGACTAGAAGTGGATACATTTTTATAAATTTTAATATGATCTACCATGTTCCTAGATATTTTAGATCCAGAAATTCTTGAGAGAAAGGAGAACAATTCTACTCTAATACTAGAATCAAAGTCATGTCTAGCTGTCTCCCATCCAAATATAACCACTGTTCTACACAGCCAACTCTCATTTTGTTTTTTCCCATATTTATCAATTATTTCAGTTATCTTTGCTATATCTCTTGCCTCATTCCTTTCCTTTCTTATCCTTTTGGGGCTTATTCTCAAGGAAACCGTTTCAATAGGATTACAGAAATTTTTGGCTACCCTAGATCCATTATTATCAGATTTATTTTCTAAACTGGTACTTTTAGGGACTAAGAGAGGTAACTTAATTGTAGTTCCTTTTCCCTCTAGAGACATTTTTTTCCATAATCAATTTGGCCATTTCCTCAGTTTCACAATATAACAATACTGTATCATAGAAGGCCATGTTTGGTGGTCTCATAATAAATATCTCTTCCTTCACTAATGATGGTGTAATCCCCAACATATGTAACACTCTCTCCTTTAAATCCTCCCTAGTCTCTGTTATAGGTCTTAAAATTCCAGCTATTTCAATCAAGTATTCCATTTCCCCTTCTATTAACTTAACCTGAGATTTCATTGCCTGAAGTAGATCAGTCTTGTTATCTTTGGCCATACTGCTAACTGATGTTGACATCATAAAACTAGACACATCCTCATACGTGAGGTTAATCTTTTCCTTTGTTTCTGCTTTATTAGTTTTTTCCTTAGATTCTATTGGCTCTGCTCCAATATTTCCACTATCTTTTTTGTAAACTAACAAGGTTTTCCCTTTCTTTACTTCCTTGCTATTATGTTCTGTAGTCTTAACTTTCTTTTTAGTTGTTCTTTTCCCTTGCTTGCTTTTTCCATTTTTAAGTACTGTAGAAGTTGCTTTTTATTGCTTTGTCTGTTGTTTTGTCTGTTGTTTTGATTTGACAAAACCAAAAACTGTTTTTATTTAAGTTAAAAGGTGATGGCAATGAGACTTGAACCCCCTGTTCTCCGTTTTTTTAATTTTAGGTGACAAATCCTTTTCACTTATAATCTCCTCTTGTGTCCTAATGTCTTTATTAAGGTTTTGAATGAGTACCCGATTATAAAATATATCTGCCCTAATATTAGTTAGTTCTTCTTTCAAAACTAAGATGTTCTCCAGAACCATAACATCTGCATGATATCTGTTTTTGATTGTTTCCAACATTTGTTTTGATAATAAAGAACTGACCATAAAATTCCTTCTATTGTAGGTATGTTCTTCTTCATGATCAATGAATCCAGTCTGAGGGGTGTCCCTTATTTCTGAAGAATTTATTTCAGGGCAATGGCTTTCCATGAGAATATCCCCATTTTGTTTAGCCATTTTTATGAGACCTTCTATAGTTGTACTTAATTCTTGAATAATCCCCTTTAATTCTCTGTTGCCTTTATTCTCTTTATATGATACATCCAAATTGGGAGGATGCAGAGATGGTCCTTCGGACCTCAAGTCAGTATTATTCTCAGTTCTTGAGGTAAGATAACTTTCCATATTAGAGGGATTAAGGGATCCATCAGTAGAAAGGGCTATAATTGAGTGGTTAAAACTATTATTGCTATTACTTTCTCCACTTTCTTTCTGAAAAAAGGTTTCCCATTCATAATTGTTAAAAGAGATTGCTTCTGATTTATTAGAATAATTTTGGGAATACTCATTATACGCCCTTTCCAGAGAACAATATTCTTTTCCCAAATTTCCAGCTCCATTTATTTCTAATGAGGCAGTACATTTTGGAGTAGAGAGATATCTAGGGCCTCCTTTCTTATCAGCCCATATGTCTGTTATTTTCAGTTGTTTCTTATTTGTACTACTATCAATATAGTTTTTATCCTGAGCTACAGACATATTTTTTAAATTGGATAAAGAATTCAATTATTTAGACTGTAAACTAATGTTATTTTCCTGTATAGCGAGTTTTTTCCCTCTATTATTGCCTTTAGCTTTCTGTCCCTTAAGGGTTAATTTTATTTTCGAGCCCAAGATACTGTCAGTACCAGTTGTTTCCTTAACTTCAATTTCAGGAGAAGTTGCCCCAAGGGTCAAACTTCCCTTTCCACTTCTAGTTTGAACCATGTTAAGACAATATATTCAAAAAAAAACTTTTCCACAAATTCAAATTTCAGGAACAATCTCTGTCAATAGAAGTCTATAATTTAGTCAGTTCCAATAGTCAATAAACTGAAAACATATTGGTCCAGAGAAAAGATCAAACTCCAACTCCAGGATATTCCAGCGCAATGTACCAGCACAATTAGAAACAATTTGCAATGTAGAACACTAGAGAGTCTTTCAAAATCTTTATATTCCTGTTGTAGTAAACTACTGAGGGAAGTAAGAAATCCTTATGAAAGCGTTGAACTTGTAATGTCTTGTAGTGACTTTGAGTCCCCTTTTGACTATGGTCCTGGAATGGTAAACCATGTACAGCAGAAAATTCTTGCACTGGGGCACCTCCTGTCCTTCTCTGCACTAAAAGGGGATGAAAAGAAAAAAGAGGCTAATAGGGAAAATAGGTTGGCAGGGATATCAGTGTTCAGTGCAATTTTCAACACGGTTTTAAATGCATCAATATATAAATTAATATATAATTAAACCAAAATATGTCTAACAGGAGGGATACCACCTAAAGAGCTAAACTATTTGTCTGGAGTAAATCTTAAAAAAACCCTAAGTGCTAACATATGCTAACATAAGAACTAAAGTGAAATTTGAAATAGGATGCTAGAATACTCACTTCTCAGTAGTTTCAATAAAACCCCTCAGTACTCGAAAATATAGCACCCACTTGTCGACTCCTATAATTATAAAGAGATTCCAAAGTGCACGCCAGTCGCTCAAATGGTGTTCTGAAACATTTTATTGTTTCAAGTTATTTTAAAAAGGCAGAGCCTTCTCAATGGCGATCGACAGCACACAACGCTGACAACGCTAACCTCCGAACGCTGGTTACGCTTTTGTATTTAGAATAAAATTTAGAGTAGAATAAACATAAAGAGTGGCAGTGCTTGTAGTTTAAACTGAGAATGCAATCTACACGCGGTCGTTCACTTCAGTCTCCTTAACTCCTTTGACTCGATGTCTCACACAATGCCAAATGAACGTAGTACAAATTGCGACCGTTAGCATCCAATTTAAGTAAACTCAGTATAATTTAATTAAGAAAACTGATCAATTAATCTGCTCGCATAGTTTGATTACAAAAGCAGGGCAATAGATATTTTCCTTCCCCAATTGGCTAACTGGCAGCGATTTAGAACCTCTTTATTGGTAAATAATTATTAAGGTAATTGGCAAATATTTCGGATGAATTAGAGTCAGGTCAGAGATTAATATAAAAGGTTAATGAAATTTCAAATTGATTTTTTATTCAGTTTAGTCCAATTATATCCAATTAAACCGAATTAACTACTTTGATTCTGAAATAGCAATGAGCACGATTTGCACAGAGTTTTCTAGAAAACACCTCGGGCTTTCTAACTAGACATTTAACTAACTTCTATTTAGCAATGAAACCAAAACCAAAGAAGTAAAACTAGTATGGCTAAACTAATTAAAATATACCCCAAGGATAAACAAATCATCCACCCAATACGTACAATGTTAAACACTGAAGCACTAAGTACAAAATCACAATAAAAACAGATATGAGATGAAACTGAAATATAAAGCAGTCAATCAGTTTAAAATATTTTAAATCGAGATCTCAGCTGTATGAATCCCAGACCAGAACCCCTATATTTTAGCCAGAATAAAATTGCAAGTTAACCAAACAACCAATAATTACATTGAGTTGGATAGCAAATATTCAACAGAAGGAACAGATTAATAAAATACAATAAGCTATATAATAAAATTGCAGTTAAATGACTTCAAATATTTTTGGTCTTTCCGACCTCCACGGTCTTCTCCATTATATAATTTGTAATTTATTTTTTCTAAAAATTATCGAAGATGGTGACTGATATCTGACACTGATGAATGGAGGAAAATAAAAGTCTACAACTTCTGTAGTTATTCTGTAATTTCCATCGTAGTTTCCTTCGTTATTGAACCTCCAATTTCAAATTTATGAAAGACACGGAACTTATTGAGGATACCAATCCTCTGCAGGACCGCTCCAGCTGTCCCCTCCTCTGGTATGGCTCCCCATCTAGACTCCTAATACCAGGGGAGAGAAAAAGGACTCCTCAAACAAGTCTGTTTGATTCTACAGCACAAGTTAGCCTGAAAAAAGCACCAGAATTAAGGCGCTACTGCCGCCTCTCACTGCTCTACAGTATGTTCAGACTCTCATTAAAAAACTGAGCCCTGCGCAGGCAACGGTGGCATACCTGCTATAGAGTAGTGACAAGCATTTCTGGTGCTCCTGCTGGAGTGTTCCTCCTCAGCCTCTCTAGCGTGCAGCTGCGCAGTCAGATTTCAACAGTCACTGATCCATGAAGAAGTGTCTCCTTTGCGCCTCCCTGTTGCAACTTCCTTGGAATTTTGCCCTGTGCTCCCCTGTTACAGTTCCTTCCACTCAGGGTTTTGTATTCAGGCTGTCCATTAGTTTTCTATCCTTTGCCATTTTAGATGCCTGAATTACGTCTTCCTGGAAGAGGTAAAGCATGATAATTTTTAAAGCCCCCTTGAAAAGCCAGTGGAGGACCTTAATGCTGTCTTGACCTAATCTGTCCATCTTCATTTTAGGTTGCATTCATATTAAAATTACCTCCCTTAGTCTTAGATAAAGGAAATGATCTGAGTAACTAACAACATGACTGGACGTTCCTTCATAGTGGAATGTACCCATGCGTCTGGGTGCTGTTTGGCACAAGGTAAAGCTGCATACTCCACCAATGAAAGCCAAGAGTGTGTTATTGTTCTTCCATATGAAAACAAAAAAAGAGAGCCCATTTTTTATTTAAAAAGAGACAAAATGTAGTGTGTAAAGTTAGGTTTTTTACAAAAAAAGTTCATTAAAGAGGACAGGAAATAATTTCTAACTGACAGCTGTTTATAAAGTTCTTATTTTCAGAAATGATATCCATTCCCCTATATTGTCCATATTTAACTATACCAGAATAATAAAAATGATATGAGAAACTGTGTTTTTCATTGTTTTGTTTTTATGGGCAGCATTCTATTACAGTTCTCTTCCTGGAACCTGTGATCTGGAGTTTTAACGATGTTACGGTTTGTACAAAGAACTCTGAGCAAGGTTCTGATAGATCAATAGCTTATATTTAGCATTCTGCACACAAACCATGACATAGCAAAAACTCCAAATTACTGGTTCCATGAAAAGAATTGCACAGCATGTTATCCATAAAAAGAAAACAATTTAAAATAAAGTTTTTCCCATTAGTGATTATTCAGGTACAATTAAAATATGGGTAATTTTGAAGGTATGCATTTCATTGCTGCGACCAGGAACATTACTAACTGCTGCTGATTAGCACAGATTTCCTGTTCCCTTTAAATGTGTGCAGTTTCATGCTGGGCCATTGGTGTCATGAGAGGATAAGACATATGTCTGGAATAGTGGTGTAAGGATATCAGTTGAAATAAGGTTTATGCTGCTGGCACTAGCTGTATCTGTACTGTCATGGGAAATGTCCACACACCCATTAGCTATTCAGATTACTGGATTTCTTCCTAGCAATTTTATAATACCTTTTATTGTACCAACAAGTGAGTTTCTGTACACAAGTGTTCAGGTTTATACAGGGTCCTTCTTTAGGTGATGGCACTTTTTACAAAAAAGAAAAAATAAGAAACAAGCTCTTTGTAAAAAGTGCTACCACTTGAAGAAAAGCCATGTGTGGGTCTGAAAGCTTGTGTAATGAAGTCTACTCATGCAAAAATTGGTATCAAATTACCTACTTTGTAAAGCTTATGTAATGAAACTTATTCACTGGTATCAAATTACCTACTTTGTCTATCGGTGTGTACAAAGATCAATATAGCTACAAGCATTTATGTTACCTCATGCTTATTACTCACGCTGTTAGGTGGGGTGGGAAAATCAAGCCTGGTTCTAAAAGGCTTTTATTTTTGAAGCCAATTAGTTTGCATACATTTGCATGTAATCCATATACTACTGATTGCATGCTATTTTTTTTTAATTTGGCTTTTACAGGAACACTGTCCTTAGGCCTCAAAGTATCTGTAATTTAAAAAATATGTGTTATGACTGATCACATTCTGTAGACATTTTTGATGTAGCAGGTACAGTGTTCCCTCGCTATAACAAATGAAATGGGGGCAATATAATGCATTTGTTATACTGGCACATTCTTTACATCAAAGGAAGCATCTTTGCGGTCTGGTCATTAATGAAAACCACACCAAGCTGAACGTTTTGCTTAATAAACCTTTAATGATTGCAAAAGCCGTTAAAATAGGTAAAAAATGAAAATCTTCAAAAGCTTTAAATATGGATTTGCTTTTAAAAGAGCTAAATAGAGTTAAAATCAGTTGAACTGTATTGGTATAACTACAGGATTGTATTGTACTGTTGCATGTCAACCATATTGCATGTATTATCCAAATAGCATAGCAGCTTATCAGCAGTATAGCAATTGCAGAACTGTGTAAATCAGCATTACGTTTGTCTAAAAAAGTCTGTTATGCTTTTCTTTTTTTTTTTTTCTTTTTGCTGTACCATATCCCTTGAGTATGACATGAGCTGTCTAAGCTGTATTATCTTCAGTGGGCCCACGTCCTGTGCTTGTAGCCGCTTGAGTGCTGTTTCTAGTCCCACAATTGTAGTTTCATTTGAATAAACCTGTACACTCCCTACTCAATCCTCATCAGAGTCTTGGCTCTCCTTCTGCAGCTGTTCTTGCCCCAGCACTGCCATCACTATCTCAGACTAGGTCAGCTGTTCGTGAGTCTGGAGCGTGTCGTCCACAGACAGACAATCACCAATTATATCAGAAGCTGACATCCCAGGCTCAATTAGGCGAAACAGTGTGGCAACATCGATGATTTCTCTAGTGTCATTGGACTCCAAATCATAATCTGGCTGCAACAGATCTCCAAATGCTGGTCCCAGAGTTGATATCCAGCAGTGGTTTATTGTGGCCTCAGTGACATTGCTCCAAGCCTTACCAGCCACTGTCAAGACTTTCAATAAATTCAGTTTTTTTTTTTAACTCAACTCAGTAACAGTTGTTTGCTCTGAGCAGGAGACAAGATAGCTCAACAATCTCTTATGATAGTATTTTTTTAAACCTTGCAATGTTACCTCCATCCATTGGTTAAATCTGAGAGGCTGTGTTTTGGGGCAAAATGACAGCTTTTATTTTATCATTTCTGGACTTACGTTTGGACTCTGGAGGGCAGGCAAGGCACTGATCAAGTAAGAGAAGGACTTTTGGTGACAGGCATTTTTTTCATAAGTGATTGCAGACTGAAGGGACAAATGTGTTCAGGAACCAGTTCTTAAAAATAACACTTGTCG
Organism: Neoceratodus forsteri; assembly: GCA_016271365.2. Taxonomy (NCBI): domain Eukaryota; kingdom Metazoa; phylum Chordata; order Ceratodontiformes; family Ceratodontidae; genus Neoceratodus; species Neoceratodus forsteri. Next base: position 805,110,370 of record CM028137.1, read on the forward strand.
TCCAGGCATTCCAACTGGCTGCATATTGTACAGGTAATGATAAGAGGTTTATGTGGTGGAAACATCTTGACTTCTCGAACTTTCTGATAAAAAGAGGCATAACCTTATAGGAGCCAGAGGCATTGCTGCAGAACAGAAAACTGACACGGTCTTTTGACACTTTGAACCCCTTGCTGGCATTCTGCTCATTTTTACAGGCCAAAGTCACATCTGGGAGGCACTGGAAAACAAGCCGGTCTCATCAGTGTTATAGACCTGTTCTGGAAGGTATCCTGCCCCACAATGACATCCTGTAGCTTCAGCTGGAATTCAGCAGCTTCTTGGTCATCACAAGAACATTGCTCACCTGCGATGGCTACCTGGCGAATGCCATGTCGGCACTGAAAGCACCATAGTCACCCAGAGAAGGAGGATTAGAAGTTGGTGTCCTCTCCACAGATTTGCTTAGCAAATTGCTCTGCTTTCTCCTGCACAATCAACCCAGAAACCAGCACACCGTTGGCTCACTGTTGAGAGAACCACAGCTGTGTTGATGTATCTATTTGTCTCCCATCTGCATGCCTACGTTTCTTGTGGGACAGTCCTTCAAACTCTGCATACTCCTCCACAAACTCCCAAAGTGAGACCTCCTGCTTATGCCAGGTACAGATAGTAGACTTTGAGAACCTAGTCTCTGCTGAAAGTTTTTTAAGGCTCTCACCAGCCTATAGATGATCCAGAATCATCAACTTTGTTTCTACAGAATAAATGAACATTTCATGTCTGCTGTTTGCTACTGCACTGTCACTAACTATCCCTAATGGCTGAGGTCTTTTAAACTGTCGTTGACTGAATCATTCAATCATTGCATAATTGCCAGATTGACTAATTACTGTCGTTACTGTATGGTGTGTGTGTGTGTGTGTGTGTGTGTGTTCCATAACTTGTGTGCCAGGGTACTATTCAAACAAGGAGCACTGTTGGAATTTTGGTGGGAGCTATGAACTGCATTACTTATAGCTGGGAATTTGCTATAATGGGGTTTGTTATAGTGAGGGAGTGCAGTAGTTTAATTCCAAGCCCTTTTTTCTTCCTAAATTTGAAAGACAGACTGCCTGCCATACTGGTGTTACCACACAAAATGTGTTTATTTAAATTCCTTCATCAACTCCCACTGCATATATCTTGGACTTGGGAACACCACCAACATAGTCTTGCCACTCATTGTGCAATGGCAGGAGAAGAGACTGTATCACAACCAGAGCCACTGCCTAAGACCTGGTGCCAAAGGTAAAAAAAAAAGTCACAATAGTGCAATGGAAATGAAAACTTGGGACTCACCACAAAGAAACAAAACTTCACTGGAATATGCAGATGTGCATTCACTGAGACCCAGTGTAACTTTTCAGACAGTTATCTCTTTATGAAATACCTCTCGGTTTGAAAACTACAGATATTGCCTAAATTAGCCCAGTTCCATTAATATTGGCCACTATTTATTTGCCACAAAAATTGCTGAACTCAGTTATGCATGAGATTGGCAGGATTCAGCGTCATATCTCTGTTGGGGATGCACAAGAAGGATTGGACTACAGTAGTAAGGTAAGGATGACTTAAAAATTTTATTTGTAGGAAAATACTGTTTACATGAAAAAATATAAATGTAGAATGTCATGTAAGAAATTACTTAGAGAAATTCTGTTTAGAAGCACAAACAGTAGAAGGGACATGAAAATTGGTTAAAAAGCTGACAGTGTCCATTTAACCCTTCTATAATCTCCCCCCACCCCCCCCCAATCTATGGGCATGCAGTTTGAATCTCCCTGTGCACCTAAAGAACAGCAACATTCTCATTCCCACTTCTGGACAAACCTTAGTCACAGGCACTTGGAAAGTGAGGCTTCATTTTATTTTATTTTACTTACATTATTTTGCTTTACTTTAGTTACTTTATCATTGTTATGAAATACCTTTGTACAACAAGTGCCCTTTTTCAAAAGTACTGCGTCAGGCTTGATTAAGTACAAAGCAACTAAAATAGGACTATATATAGTACATAATACAGAGCAACAAAGTCCAAATCAATTAACTACAGTCACAACAGGCTTGTTAGAGAAGTATTACATGGAATAAGCTTTTAAATTGGTTCAAGTTAGACAGAGCAAAAAGCATCTCAGGTAGATCTGAAAGTGACTAGTAGCCACCACAGGAAGTGATAGCAACTCCTGTGTTGACTACCAATTATTGTTTCTGTTCCAAGCCTCGCTTTAAAAATAAACTAATCAGGATTCATTGGACGCATACTTTCATATTAGAATTTGGACCACCACATGCAAAAACTCTTTTAAGCCACAAGGAATCTAAAGAGCACACATTTCTTTTTGTTTTTTTTTCTATTATGTGTTTATCCTTTTTTCCCTATTTTCTCCATATCCCCCCACCCTCACATCCTTGGTGTGAGCGCATGCATGTGGAGGCATGTGCGTGTCATGCACTGCAGGATTCCCCACCGTACCGAACACCCGTACCCGCCTGCACCTACAACCGGACCTCCACCCAGTGGTGGAGGGACTGAGGGTGGGTGACCTTACTACCCAGGAGAGGAAAGCCACTGCTACCACCTCCCATGCCAGCTCCCTGATGACCCATGGTAATTCCAAACCCAAGTCGCTGCTGTGGCATGAGGTAAGGCAAGGATGCCTCAGCCCTCTGCATCACCGGGCCAACTAAGAGCATACATTTCTGAAGTCTGAAAGTAAGATCAGTTACTTTTTGCATAATAAATCACTAATGAGCTATTTTTTAATAAAAATTGCATTTGTAAATCACTCCATCAACCAGTTTTAGCTCTGAGTAGGGGTATGCAAAGCCCAAATATTAATTCCAGAAGTCTATGAGTGATGGGATATTTGGTTCTCTGGATTGAGTACTGTGTATGTTTCACTGTTTGCGGTGTTCAGGGAAAACATACTCAAATAAATACAAATTTAAAAAAACTGAAATAACCCTCCAACCCTCCATAGGTGGCTAGGGCTAATCCCTGGGCCACCCCAGCCCTGTCATTTTCAGTCTTTCACCCTTCTTTCCCATTGTCCCACCCATACTTGTATTAAAATGAATGTCAGTTCCTGGCACTGTAGCAGGAGACAACCACATCTTTAAAAACATATACAATATACTGTATCATGATAAGAGATTTGTGAGCATAGTGAGTATATTTTTAGTACAGGTTATGGGTAGCTGATGTCAGTATTATAGGGGCACAGTCGCACACCTATAGTTAGGGTTGAGTAGGTACTTTAATGTTAAACCCTACATGTTGCACTTTAATAACTTCACAACCGTTAAAAAACGATTTGCATGACAATTTGCGTATGTGGTCTTGTAGGGTATATCGCTGGATGTACTATGTTTCATTCCAGTTGGATGTGCAGATTCCAAGCTCTGGAAAGTACAAAAAGTGATTTATTTGGGTGTGTTTTGCTGTTTCTAAGCAGTTTTGTTTACTTGCCTAGGGCCCAGATGGTTTGGAATTTTAGTCTGAAATTTTCAGGGTAGACAGGAGCTGGCTCACAGACGTGCCTTTTGCTGGTTTGGTAAAAGAAATACTAATCCATTTCAAAGATATTTAATTTTTAAATTTCAGTTCTGGGCATGCTCAGTAAGCATTTCAAGATAGCTGTATGAAATGAAAAAGGAATCCTTTTTCATGTGGGAATAATCCTTCTTCATTTGCCACAATTTTGTTTATGATTTTTTCTAAAAAAAAAATATAATAATTCAAAAGCCACAAAAATGGCATCCTGGAGAGAGAGATCAAAACATCTATTTGGTTCGTTGGGACACCGTTAGATGGATTCTGCATTTAAGTGTTGGAAAAATGACCCCACAAATGATGTTTTTGTTACATTTTAAATCCTTTTTTGTGACTCACCTCCCAGCTGTATGAACTGAAAAATGAATCCTTTTTCATGAGGGGAAAAGTCCTAGTCCTGCGTCATGAGTTTTATAATTCATAGAAACAAATTAAATAAATGCATTGGTAAATTTATTTGTACTAATAATGTTTGTACTCCAAGATACCCACATTTAGAGAGGTGCTTAGTTTTCAAGTGTGTGTATGTGTTGGGGGAGTGGGTACTGAAGCAGCTGGAAAGAAATTAACACTCTGTGACAAAGCATGAGTGATATACACTCATGAATAAGGTTAACAACCTTATTACTTATTATTTCTGACAAATGAAAAAGGTGTTATATTGGCTGTAAAATGTAGCAGACTTTATTATAAAGAATAGTTAATGCAGAGGTAAAAATATAATTATTCATATTTTTCCTTGTAAAACAGGAATTTCATGTACATTAATGTAAGTTCTTCTCTTGCAATTTAAAAAGGAATTTCTGTATTGTGTAACACCCAGTCGCCGCTAACTGAGATGGCTACTACCCCTGCCTGTGTAGCTAGGAAACAGGTTGTGGGGCCTGGGTCCTATGATGCGGTGCCTCCATTTTTATAAGTTGAAATTTGGGGAGAAAGGTGTCACTCGGCATGGTGACTAGGTTTGGCTACTCTGCACAGGGGCCCCCAAATAACTCCAGACACAGGAAGCAATAACTGTAATGTCCAATACCCGAAGTTGGGATTCTAAAGTGTGGCTTTTATTCACATCCAGCAGAATAACAAAGCACAGATGGACCCCCACGGGGCTACACTCCTGGTAATGCAGATTTATGGAGAACAGAACACATCCTCTTTACTCTGAAACCCTCAGATTTTGAAACACTCTGGGCATTCGGCCCTAACTCAACTCTTTTTCAGTTTCCCTGGCTTGGCTCCCTTGCCAGCCCTCTAGACTACCTTTCTTCCATGGCTCGGCTCTCATGCCAGCCCTTGGACACTTTCCATATAGCATGGAGCAATTCTCGGTGGCTCCCTAAACCATCTCTGAGCACTTTGGGCTCCATAAGGGAATCTTCTTCGTCAATCCCACATCTGGGTACTTTCCTCAGGCACTGGCCAAGTACTGAAGAGAAAGCAACAGGTGTCCCAAAGCAAACCCGTAGAGGTAAATTTGGTTACTACTGCTGGGAGGGGTCTCCCCCCTCTCACTCCCATAATTCATACCCGGCTATTTCTCTGGACTTTAACACCTCACCCTCAGAAAACACTTTACTGTGTAGATTCTCTTTAAATGTATGTCACATTTAATCTACTATTCTTCCATCCCACTTGTGCTGATCTTGAAACATACTTAAAGAGTGGCTGTGTACATTTCCCTGGACCCCCACAGAGTTAAGTAGTTCAATGCCCACAACTTTCAAAACTGTACTTGGCTATCTTTTCCTGACTCCACAGTAACAGTCATCTAACTTCATCTTGTCTCAGGTGAAAACACATTGACCCTTTATCAGAGCAGACTCACCCCTTGGTTGCAGGTGCCCCACAGTCTTTTTCTCTTCAAAGAAATTCTCATCCAAAACTTCTGGTGCTTCAGCATGAACTTAGATTTAGGCAGCTTCTTCTTCCCCTAGCCGGACCAGGGGATTGCCCCTGGAAGTAGGCTGAATCCTTCCCCCCACCCCCGCAGGGATGGGGCCCTGAACCCCTGGAAGTGGTCACTACCACTTCACTGGGCTCTTCTTGTGTTCCTCTTCAGATGAGAGCACACACCTCTAACAAAAATATAGCTCTTTAGCACAGTTAAGGACTCTGAGGGCCTGCAGCAGCAGCACACCTCTTCCCTCTACTGAGCCCACTACTGAACTGACTTCAAATTCCCCAACATTCTATCCTAACTTCCCTAGCTGCAACATTCCAGTGTGGCTTATGCAGCTGCGACAGTTCTAAATGATGTCATAGCTCCAGCTCAGCAGAGACTGAAAACAGAGCAAGACATAGTGAAATCCATTTAACTGGAGTTTCACTAGCTGTCTGTCCCTGCCTGCCACTAGGTCTAACTGGGATTCTTGTACCCCGGGTAACAGGGGGATTACACTCACCCTGGGCCAGGAGAAAGACTGTCCTCAGTCATTAGTTACCCAGCCTAGGCCATTCTACCCTATGTGCTACCTACGGAAAGGGGTAATCAGGCCCCCTCCTACCATCTGCTAGGCACAGGCAGGCAACACTAAGGGCCCAGAGGCCATCGGCTGACGCAGCAGCCTCTACTCTACCCGCTGACTATGGGTAGCCAATGGCTCTGGAACAACTGTCCAGAGCATAGCCCTAATAGATCAGTGCTGTGACCCCTATGGCCATTCAGAACCACAGCCTGTCTATTCCCCCTAGCCATCTAGGGAAAACCTGTCTGCCTCTAACTCAAAATTCCCAAAAACAAAACAAACAGGTGACCTCCCCCCAACCCTGGACACCATGCAACCATACACCAGGAGCTAATACCATACACTATGCATTACTTCCACACTCCCCCACAACTATACCTGTGGAAGGAAAAGTTACACACAGTAACCAACAACAACAGTACTTTAAACACTACACTCTAAAGTACTACTGAGGAGCTCCGCTGAGTCCCTCCTCCTCTTCTTGTCTTTTCTTCTCATCTTTTTCAGAAACACCTGCAAGAAAAAGAAAGACAACACACTCCTAATCTGCATACACAGTCTATCTAAACCCCTACCATCAAAACACTGGAGAATCCCCAAAAATATTTTTTAGAAAAGTAGAAAAACAGTATAAACATTAGAAAACAGTAGAAAACAGTAACATTATTTACAATACACAATATCAGGGAGGAAGGAGTGCCCTAAAAGTCCCATCTAGTGACCACAGTGCCCGAAGGCAAGTCCACTAAAGAGTCTCTCCTTATCCGGATCCTGGTGAAGCACAGTTCTAGCAGGCCAAAGTCCTGATGGGGAGAGTCTTTGAGGACAGTTCAAACATCTGGAGTCTGCTAGTGTAGGGTGTGTACTGCAGTGTCATAAGAATAGAAAAAGTCTGGACTTACCAGTCCCTTGTAGAATGAAAATGGTACCACACCTGGTCCTCAGCCGAAGACTCTCCCTGGCAGCATTCTTCTGATACAGCTGGGCGGACGTCTTCCGGAAAACAACAGGAGGGCACATCTGGAAACTGCTGGATTGATGTCATCTAGGAGATGAAACCTTGGAACAGGGAAAAAAAAGAAAACAGCTGGTCTGAAGTCATCCGATACCCAGGCAGTGAGTCAGGATACAGCTGGGCTGGCATCCTGTCTGGATCTGAGGTGGGCCAGTTGATGGAATCTGGAAAGCCAGTACACTATAAAATTGATGAATGTGGGGCACCTGGTTCCTTGAACGCCAGTCTGGCAGAACAACATAGGTACGGCAACTGCTGCATGGCAGCACTGGCTACCACCGCTCTGCTTTCCACTTGGTAGGCATGGGCACAGTCGCAGGGAAGTCTTTGCATTGTGGCCAATAGCACAACAGGTCAGGTGCTGGAATTATTACCTCATCTGGGTGCTCATAATCCACACTGTGAAAGGTTTCATATCCCTCTCCATCCACAATTCGAACAGTGTCAATAAACAGTGTCCTGCCTCTTTTCCACTTGCTGTATTTCTCTTAAAACATTCTGTTCATGACATACTTGTTTGCACCAGGATGCACGTGTTTCATTGCCTCTTCCCAAATCCAGGATGTCCTGCTTTTCTCAATCTCCTCCCAGACTCTCCAAGGAAAGGTAGGAAATGATTCTTCATGGATTTCATTCACTTTCCTATGAACCAGTCTTTCCTCTTTACTAGCTTTCTTCAACCTGCAACTTCTGGCCGGGCTTGGAGGTGGCCAGTCCTGGTTCTGCCAGCTATGCATACTCAATGCGACATAGAATGGATCTCTAACTCTTCCTGATGGGGACAGAGCTGCAGAGTCACCACTCTCTTCCATGCGTTCCTCTAAGCCAAGAACCGGAGGCTGTGAACTCACGCCTTCTTCTTCAGGCCACATAAGTTCCCCCTCTTCTTCTTCTTCTTCACTGAGAATCTGTGCCCAGGAGTGAGCAGTCATCCTCACTCCTGAGACTGTCCACTCTTCACTGGGCATGGAGGTCAAAACCTCCCATTCAAAGGCCTCCCTCATCTCATCTTCACCTATGAGACTTGGGCTAGGCCCTTCTCTCCAAGGGTCTACTGATGCTCTTCCCAAAATGTCTGTCTGTGACTCAGACTCTGAAACATCTGCACATTGTTCTGTCTGTAAATCTGCACCCTCTTGCTTTGCCTGGTGCTGTGTGCTGCCAACTGCAGATTCTTGAACTTTTGTCCATGAGGAAGCCAAATGAATCTTGGGCACTTTGAACAAACCATATTTCTCTAGGCACCCAGAACAGTGATGTACCATGAAGATGTCCCTTCCAGCATTTAAGCACATCACACATACTTGCACTGGATATCCAGAAATCATCACATGAGGAGGCAGTCATCCCCCGTAGTAACATCTCTCAACGTCCCTTAGCTTGTTAACTTCTACTACTATCACAGCCTGGGCATGATCCAGGTAGCGGACTGGTCCTGAAGCCATAACTGCAGAGAAAAACAAACAACGCTCACTGTTATCGCAAGTCCCACATCACTGAAAACTTTTTTTTTTCAAAATGGCTCCTCTGCTACTGTGTTTACATACTGCCCCACCCTGTAATGGTAGTGGCAGCACTCCTACAGATCAACATTCTGTAAATGGGTCAAGCCACTGCATCTCTGATTTACACACTCTACTGATAAATTTGCTCAAATTGCACAAACTTGCACTGTTCTTTCGCTAGCACATTTATATGATTTACCACAGACTTTCTACTTGCTGAAGACATTGCTCTAGCTTACAGTCCCTTAAAGCCTCAGTATTTCATAGCACAGGATTGCCTGTATTTCTTGCTGCATATCTCATACAACTCACAGTCTCTCACACTGCCTTGGAAATTATACTGACGCAGAACCTATCATTATGCTCATAGTCTGTTGCTCAGAATTCTTGCTTTAGCTCGTAAACCTGGCACAGTCCTTCTTTGCAAAGTGATTACACTGCTACACACAGATTCAGCTGGCTTTTGGTGAAATCACACAGTTTGAGCTATTTCATTTGGATGGTACTCACTGTTATCAGTAGCTGTTTGCTGCAATGGAAAAAACGGCCTGCAGCCAGTCTTGGAGGCCACTGGAAGGAAGCGGGTTGGCAATCCAGCTGATTGTCCCTCTGAACACCACACTCACAGTCCAGTCAATCGAGATGCATTTTGAGCCCGAATTTAAACAGAAAAAAGTCCGATTTTAACTTTTTTACAGCACTTTCAATCACCGTGATGCTCCTCCTAACAAGCCAGTTCGCACACTCCACTCACTCTCCCTCTCGAATGCTGTGCAGTTGCTCTAGAGCTGGCTTGGGGGCGGGACTGATTGCAGTCTCACCAATCACTCGACACCATGCAAATGAGCCTCTTTCCTCTCGAATGCTCTTCTCCTCATGGCTATCGTAGAGCAGGCAAAATTTAAACTGCAAACCACTTTTTTTTTTCTCAACTGCAGCTCCTCAGTGGGAGCACCATTTTAATCATTTTTCACACCCATTAAGCATAACAAGTCTCTCAGCCCACACAAAAAGCATTTCCAACGTCTAGGGCACAATATTCCTTTTGTTACCCACAGTTTTCCATACCTTTTTTCAGTCACAAACACTTTTAAAAGCTGGCAAATGCTGTAATTTGATGCAGGACAAGGGAATACACACTCGGGTTTTACTGCTCCTTGGTAAACAGTTGGCAATATCACACCAGCACATAGACAGCAGCACACAGTGGCACATTTAGTTAACATTGCTTCAGCTTTTGGGGCTACCCACTGCCAGATAGCTAAAATGCTAGCCATCACCCGAGCGACTTTTCTTGCTCCTTCTCCCAAATTTCAACAGAATCCCAGTTGTAGCCTCCATGATGTAACCCCCAGTCACCGCTAACTGAGAGGGCTACTACCCCTGCCTGTGTAGCTAGAGAACAGGTTGAGGGGCCTGGGTCCTATGACGCGGTGCCTCTATTTTTATAAGTTGAAACTTGGGGAGAAAGGTGTCACTCGGCATGGTGACTAGGTTTGCCTACTCTGCACAGGGGCCCCCAAATAACTCCAGACACAGGAAGCAATAACTGTAATGTCCAATACCAGAAGTTGGGATTCTAAAGTGTGGCTTTTATTCACATCCAACAGAATAACAAAGCACAGATGGACCCCCACGGGGCTACACTCCTGGTAATGCAGATTTATGGAGAACAGAACACATCCTCTTTACTCTGAAACCCTCAGGCTTTGAAACACTCTGGGCATTCGGCCCTAACTCAACTCTTTTTCAGTTTCCCTGGCTCGGCTCCCTTGCCAGCCCTCTAGACTACCTTTCTTCCATGGCTCGGCTCTCATGCCAGCCCTTGAACACTTTCCATATAGCATGGAACAATTCTCAGTGGCTCTCTAAACCACCTCTGAGCACTTTGGGCTCCATCAGGGAATCTTCTTTGTCAATCCCACATCTGGGTACTTTCCTCAGGCACTGGCCAAGTACCGAAGAGAAAGCAACAGGTGTCCCAAAGCAAACCCGTAGAGGTGAATTTGGTTACTACTGATGGGAGGGGTCTCCCCCCCTCACTCCCATAATTCATAGCCGGCCATTTCTCTGGACTTTAACACCTCATCCTCATAAAACAATTTACTGTGTAGATTCTCTTTAAATGTATGTCACATTTAATCTACCGTTCTTCCAACCCACTTGTGCTGATCTTGAAACATACTTAAAGAGTGGCTGTGTCCATTTCTCTGGACCCCCACAGAGTTAAGCAGTCCAATTCTCACAAATTTCAAAACTACTTGGCTGTCTTTTCCTGACCCCACAGTAACAGTCACTTAACTTCATCTTGTCTCAGGTGAAAACACATTGACCCTTTATCAGAGCAGACTCACCCCTTGGTTGCAGGAGCCCCACAGTCTTTTTCTCTTCAAAGAAATTCTCATCCAAAACTTCTGGTGCCTCAGCATGACTTAGATTTAGGCAGCTTCTTCTTCCCCTAGCTAGACCAGGGGATTGCCCCTAGAAGTAGACTGAATCCTTCCCCCCATCCTCAAGGGATGGGGCCCTGAATCCTTGGAAGTGGTCTCTATCACTTCACTGGGCTCTTCTTGTGTTCCTCTTTAGGTGAGAACACACACCTCTAACAAAAATATAGCTCATTAGCAGAGCTAAGGGCTCTGAAGGCCTGCAGCAGCAGCACACCTCTTCCCTCTACTGAGCCCACTACTGAACTGACTTCAAATTCCCCAACATTCTTTCCTAACTTCCCTAGCTGCAATATTCCAGTGTGGCTTATGCAGCTGCGACAGTTCTAAATGATGTCATAGCTCCAGCTCAGCAGAGACTGAAAACAGAGCAAGACATTGTGAAATCCATTTAACTGGAGTTTCACTAGCTGCATGTCCTTGCCTGCCACTAAGTCTAACAGGGATTCTTGTACCCCGGGTAACAGGGGGGTTACAATTGTATGTGGTGGTTAAATTCATGTAGCAGAAAGTTGCATAATTTTTCAAAGACAAATTATGAATCTTGGAATGGAACATACAGTATTTTGTACACCTTGGTGGATATCATCAAAAAGTCTAGCACATTCAAACAATAATGAAACTATGGGTTGTGTCTCATATTTTAGTATGTGGCATGGTTTTATCATTTTAGTGTATTTTGAATATTTTGAATGTCCACAATTGTCCTGATGCATTATACTGATATATCTTGGTGGAGCAAACTTTTGTGTATAGTGATATTTGTATAAATAGCACTTGAGAGGTATGGTATAAGGGAGGGAGACTGCTGTTACTGTAACTTCACTTTCTTGGTTCTGCAATTAACCGTGTGCCACTTCCAAATATCAGCCTGTTCCCCGCTGATCTATAAGTCACACAGTCATACACCGTGATACAAACAAACACATACATATAGATGGCTTCCAGGTGCAACCAGGGGGATGGATACTGCAGGGAGGCATGATGTCATTCTCTATGAGAAATTCATAAAAGCTGAGTTTTAAAGATTTACCACAACCCATTTGCACCGCTGCCTCTGGGAACAGTTTTATTTTGCTACCTGGGGAAAAAAATGTTCATTAACCCCCCCATAAGGTATGCACATGGTACTGCAAAGAACATGCCAAAAGGGTTTCCCTTGATTCATCTTTTCTATTCTCTTGTGCATTTAAAAACAGTAAAATCTAAATGAGGCAGAGAACTAGATGAGTCATGAAGCTTGTTTTAGTGTTCGGTGCCAGAAACAGATTATTTTCTGAGCACTTTCAGAATGGAGGTTGCCCTTTGCAGGAGATCACCTATAATCAAGGGAATAATCAGGAACAGGGGGTATCCCAACCCAGAAAACGTATTCATAGATGCAGCAACTTTGAAAACTACTTTTGTATCATGTTCTAGTTTGTAAATAATAGAAACTCAGTGCCCTGAGGCCTTGTTTTGCAATGTAAAAATTAAGTGGACTTGGTTGTATTTGATTATATATTTAAGCAATGATGCACGACAGGGTGTGTGCTGTGCTGGGATAACATAACGCCTCAGGTGGTTTAAGCACAAGGCTGCAGGCCGAATGCATTCAACACATGAGAAGTGCATTATTGCTATTATACAATGGCTTGTTTGTAAAAAGACACACATCCTGTTGTGCATTATTGGCATTATACAATGGCATGTTTGTAATAAAAAAGATTAAAAACATACTGTGTTGAGATAGATTTTCAGTTTTTTCTATATAGGTAAGAGTACATATACATGAAAGAGTTCCTTGTTGCAGCTGTTGGCCAGCAGGTGATGCTGTATGGCTATGCCTGCTTCTCTCAGGGATCCTCTGAGCTCCCTCCAGCCAATGTGTCTCTTTTATTGCATCATAGAAACATAGAAACATCGAAATTGTTGGCAGATAAGGACTGTTAGACCCATCCAATCTGCCTGTAGGCCCTATACATTGTATGTGGTCACTGACCCTATGTGATCAATGGCTTTTCATTACTGCCTCCCTCCCCTCTCAAGCTTCCCCTGTGCCTGTCCCAGGCATGCATAAACCCCTCCTCTGTGCTTACCCCCACTACCTCCTGTGGCAGACTATTCCAAGCATCATCTATCCTTTCTGTGTAGAAAAACTTCCTCACATTACCTCATAATCTACCCCCTTCCAATTTCATATTGTGCCCCCTTGTTCTAGTACTTTTTCTACATTGGAAAAGGTCCCCCACCTGCACCTTGTTTATGCCCTTGAGTTACTTGAAAGTTTCAATCATGTCCCCCCGCTGTCTCCTCTCCTCCAGTGAGTACATATTGAGGTCTCTTAGTCTCTCCTTATATGTTTTGTGGTGCAAGCCCTGCACCTTCTTTGTTGCCTTTCTCTGGATAGTCTCCACCTTATCTATGTCCTTGTACAAGTGTGACCTCCAGAACTGCATGCAGTACTCCAGGTGAGGCCTTATCAATGTTTTATACAATGGCATCACCCCTCCTGCCTCCTGCTAGTGATATCCCTGCCTATGCACCCCAGCATGCCACTAGCCCTCCCTTCTGCCTTTGTGCACTGTGTTGATGCCTTAAGGTCATCAGAGATGATAACCCCTAGGTCCCTTTCCTCTTTGGTGACAGTCAGCCCCCCCCAACCTGTAGCTCTCCCCAGGGTTCCCTCTACCCAGATGCATTATTTTGCAGTTATTTGCAGTGAACCTTAGTTGCCACATCTCTGACCATCTTTCAAGCTTCTCCAGGTCCCTCTTCATTTTCTGCACCCCTTATGGAGTATCTACCCTGTTGCAGATCTTGGTGTCATCTGCAAACAAGCAGACCTTTTCTTCCAGCCCCTCTGCAATGTCACTAATGAAGACATTGAACAGGACTGGTCCTAGTACTGATCTCTGTGGTACCCCACTGGTCACCCCTCCTCCTCAGATTGTACCCCATTTACCACCACCCTCTGTCTCCTGTCTGTTAACTAGTTCCTAACCCAGTTTTTTCTACTTTGTCTCCCATGACCAGACTACCCATCTTGTTAATCAGCCTTCTATGTGGAACATTGTCAAATGCTTTGCTGAAATCTAGGTAGGTGACATCTACCACCCTTCCCTGATTTATTTCCCCTAGTCACCCAATCAAAAAAATCTATTAGATTTGTTTGACATGATCTTCCTGCTGTGAATCCGAGTTGGCCCAGATCCTGAGCACTGCTGGATTCCATACGTGCCACTATTCTTTTTTTTTAGCAGTGTCTCCGTGATCTTTCCCACTACTGAGGTGAGGCCGACTGGCCAGTAGTTTCCCACCTCCTCTCTACTGCTGCTTTTGTGCAGTGGGACTACATGTGCCATCCTCCAGTCCTCAGGAACAACACCCATGTTGAGTGACTCTGTGAACAGTGCCATCAGAGGCGCTGCTAGTTCCCTTTGCAGCTCCTTTATATCCTCGGTGGATGCCATCTGGCCATATGGCTTTATCCACCTTCAGCTTTGTGAGTTCTTCCAGAACTCTCCACTGTGAATGGACTGGTGTCCACTTCCCCCCACCCACCCCCATTGTTTCGCAACCCAACTGTGGTCCTTGACCCTAACTCTTCTTAGTGAATAGTGAGCAGAAGTATTTGTTTGGTATTTCTACCTTGTCCTGATCCCCCTTCTTGCACTCTCCCTTCTCCCCTTTGAACCTCATAATCCCCCCCACCACCGTTTTTCCTTCTTTCACTGATGTACCTATACAATGCCTTATCCCCTTTGTTTACAGACTGTACTAAGCCCTCTTCTGTCTGCTCCTTCGCCCTCCTAACAGCCTTCCCTGCTTCCCTTAGACATTCAAGGTACACCTCCCTGTCCTCTTCCCTTTGGCTACCCTTATATTTCCTGAAACTCAGCCTTTTAGCCCTGACTTTGTCCCCACCTCTTTGGAGAACCATAGTGGTTTTCTTCTTCTTTTCCCTTTGGCCACTATCCTAACACATTGGTTTGTTATATCCACTATGGCTCCTTTCAGTTTCTCCCATTGTTCTTCCACCCCCTCAATACCTCTTCCTTCCCCAGGACTGCTTGTATACATCCACCCATTTCATTAAAATCCACCCTCCTGAAATCTAATACTCTTGCCCTTGTGTGGCTTAACTGAGTCCATGTCTCTATGTTGAACCACACCATTTGGTGGTCAGTGGACTCCAGCTGTCCTTCCACCTGTATTTCTTCAACTCTGTTCCCATTGGTCCATACCAGGTCCAGAATTGACTTATTCATGCACCAGCTGCCTGAGTCCAACCCCCTGCAGGGATTCCAGGATGGCTGTGCTTCTGGCTGAAGCAGCCACCTGGATGGCCCAATCCAAGTCCGGCATATTGAAAACCCCCAGTAGCAGGATTTCGCCTTTAGCCACCACGTCATGTATGTTCTTCACTAGTTCCCTTTCTACTTCCTCCCTCTGTGCCAGAGGTATGTAGATCACCCCTGTGCATATTGCTGTTCCATTCCCTGGCTCCAGGGTGACCCACATTACCTCGGCTTCCCCCTGTCTTCTCCAAACTTCTGTAGCTTTTATACCATCTCTGATGTACAGGGCCACTCCCCCACCCTTTTTATCCTTCCTGTCCTTCCTGAACAGTGTATAGCCTGGTACATTGACTTCCCAGCCATGATTAGCAGAGTACCATGTCTCTGTTATTGCTGCTATGTCAAGGTCTGCATCTGCCAACAAGGCCTACAGGTCTGGAACCTTATTTCCTAGGCTACAGACGTTCGTTAACATGACCTTCTATGTTTTACAGTCTGCTCTCCCTCTGCTCTTGTTCTCCTTCTCCAGCATCATCCCTCCACCCCGGTTTTCTTTCCTATGTGCTCTTGTCCCCCCCATAACACTCATTTTACATTCTTCACCTGCCTGCTTTAGTTGTCCCTATAGTTAACTTATGTTCCTGCATGTTCCCATTGGGGGGTGTTCCTAAGCCTCCTGACCCTCCTGGCTCTCCCCCTTTGGCCAGTTTAAATACTCACAGCTGAAGCATTTAAACTTCTCACCAAGGACCAAAGTCCCCTTCTCAGACAGATGCAGGCTGTCCTCCTCATATAAGCTTGCATCTACCCATGTCAGACCCCAGTCCCCTATGAAGCCAAAACCCTCCCTTCCACACCAGTCCTTCAACCAGGAGTTGAAGGTATGGATGTGGAGTGCCCTAGCTTCCCCTGTGTCCTGGACAGGTAGCTCCTGCAAGAATGAGATGGAGCATGCTATCTATTTCAGGTTCCCCCCAGCTTCTAAAACCCTCCTTGGCTCTGGCTAACTCCACCCTTCTCCTGGCCCAGGTCATTGTTACCCAGGTGGACAATGACATCCAGCTGCTCCCTCCTAGCTATTGCCATAGCAATGCTATGGATCCGCTTCCCATCCCTCCATGTAGCACTTCCAGGAGGCACTTGACCTCCCTTTCTCCCCTGCTAGGTGTTCCTAACTTCACCCGGACTATAGAGTCCCTCCCAGGAGAAGCTTCCCCCTTCTCTGGGGTCCCCTTATTCCTTTTCCTGGGGGTACATCCTGGAGGACCCTCTCATCCTCCCTGGTCCCAGCTTGAGGTTTCTGAGTGGGGCTTTCCCATTCCTCCAAAACAGTGTAGGAGTTACTAAGCAGGACCAGTTGGGGGATGTGCTTTCAACCCCCCTCCCACACCCTCCCTGAGATCACTGTATTCCACTCACTCCTCTTCCCTGGCATCCTTTGAGGTACAGGTTGTGGACCAGGTGCTCTCTGGGTGTGGTTGGGTGCTGCCTTCAGCTTGGTCAACTCTGCTCAGAGATAGGCAACCTCCTCCCTTAACCCACAGAGGTGTCTGTAGATAAGGCAGCATTGTAGCCTCCAGAATGTCTCCCTGAAGACAGCTGCTCCACAACTACTGCACTGCTCCACTCCCATCATGTCTGTTTCTCTCCCCAGTCAACTGCCTGCTTAAGATGGTGATTTGTTATCTCTCAAATATTTGCTTTATTCTTTTGTTTATTGTTATGCTTTCTCTCTCTCCTACTTCCTGTATGGATGCAGTATGTTGCAAGACCTATGGGACCCACTTTATAAATATAGGATGAGCCTTAGGGTGGGTGGGTGGGTTGTGGGGTGGGAGGGTGGGACCACACCACAGCTGTGTCCAAAACAATCAGTCAAGGAGTCCTCTGCCAGTGGCTCCTCACTCCACTCACTGTGGTCCAGACACAGCCAATTATAAACACACAGTCACAAACTTATCAGCTAGAATCCCTCAATCCTGCCCAAATTAAATGGAAAAGCACACAGAAATTGCAATTAAGAAAATATTTCAAATTCAATTACAAGCACACAGTCACAAACTCAGCAGCAGTTAAGAGCTCACATTCAGACTACACTAATCCCTGTAATATGATGCCTGCACTTAAAGTTCAGGAACAGCCAATTACAAACACACAGTCACAAACTCACCAGCTAGGATCTCTGAATCCTGCCCAACTAAATAAAGAATCAAACTGTGTCCCAGTACAGTGACACATACCTCCCACCCCCAACCCCCACATCTCCACATAAATTTGTTTCTGCAGTAAATGGACTGCCTATAAGGAACTCACATTCAGACTCAGTGGGGGCTGCAGGAAGGCTTACAGTTTCCATTATGGATATTGAGGCAGGTTTCAGAATTCATGATGGTTCCACAAACAGTAAGTCTGCAGAATACATTAGGAAGTCACTCACAGCAACCATTTTTAAAAGACATTTTTAAGAGATATATGTTTTTCTGTCATGGGATCGGGAATACACAGAATAAGGAAAGTCACTCTAAGTGAAGTGGTGCAATGCAGCACATGTCATATACTTTCTTAAGCCACTCGTAGCAAGGGTTTGAAAACAAAGAAAAAAAAACTTTTGTGTTTTGGGTTTTTGGCAGGTTATCAGGTGCTGTGTAGGTAGGCACTGCATTTCCGTGGGGGCAGTTACTTTGAAAATGTGAAGGGTGCAGAAACTGGAAGGCTGGTTCAGTGATTTTTTTTTTTACATTTTTGGTGTGGTCAAGTGATGCTTCCAGATGAATGGGTGCATGATTTTTTTTCCTTCTTGAGGTCATCTTTGTGCTGGACTTTCACAGAGTGATGTTATGCTCAGATAACATCACTGGTGAAGGTGGGCACTGATCAATCAGAGAGCAAGAAATTTTCTTGCCATTGCAGAATTGACTTTGTACAGTTACTTTAGAATGCCTGAAGCCAGCTTCAGAATTCCATTTTCTCTGTGGCTCTACTTTTCAAACCAGGTAAAACTGAAGCAATATGCATTGCCAATCATATCCCTGAAATGAATCACACAGATGTATCATCACAGACCGAGCCCCCCCCCCAATAACTGGGGAGGGTAATATGCATAAAACAGTTTAAAAGTAGCATAACAGTATTCTGTTTACATAAGCTGCAGACTGCTTATTGGCAGTGTCTACCAATGGTCTTGACAGAGACTGCAAATAAGATGCCATACATACTGTAAAACAAAAGGAACATTTAGATTTATATGCTAAACAAAGGTATGGTGTGCTCCAATCTTTTGAATCTGTCAAGTTGTCATGGATCATCTAGGTGGAAGCATATACAGTATGTGTATATATATATAAGTATGTGTATATATATATATATATATATATATATATGTGTGTGGGGGTGTGTGTATATATATATATATATATATATCTATATATATCTATATATATATAAACAATACTACTGCTGTACTTAATAATGCAATGAATCAGGTATATTCCCATTCTACTTCAGACTGCACATGCAGTGCCCAGTTCACCCCCTTCTTTTCAAAACTAGGAGTGGAGGGAATGAGGGTGCTCCTCATAGGTGTGCTATTCCCCATAGGTTACTTAAGCTTCATATTTTGTTTCCTGGTACCTATCTTGCTACCTGAAAACCAATATAAATTTCTACCCCTTCCCCTCTCCTCCCTTCCCACCAGGAACAGACATGAGACTGGTGAGGGGAAGGGAACGGTGGGGGACACCAGCTCCTGAATGGCAGTACAAGCACCTTTTAGTCAACTATGGCCATTTTCAATACTCCTGTGCTTTATGATGCTATGAACTGGAATATTCCCATTCACTTTCAAACTGCACTTGCAGTGCCTGGTTCACCCCCTTCTTTGCAAAACTTAAGAGTGGAGGGAATGAGGACGCTCCCCATATTTATATTGTCCCCCATAGGTATCTTAAATTGGAGTACAGTGATATGAGCATATTTTATTGAGTGTCTCAGTTTGAGTGATGCAATAAAACCGCTCATAAAAAGAGCAAGTAGAAAGAAACACCAAGAAGTACTTTTAGAGCGAGTGTAGCAGTGACCGGCACTCGCTCACACAGGATCTGTTGATTTGTTTGGCCAAACCCTGCCGAGCTGGCTGTTTGGTGTAGTGACTTGAGCCACTGCCTGTGGAGCTTGAGGTCCCCGTTTCAGGTTCTGGTGCGGGAGTTGTTTTTTTTTTGCCCTTGGGTTTACTAATTACTTCTAAGTCCACCCCCCACCCCAAAGTTAACAGTCCTTAAGTCGGGAGTCTTGTTTGTTTTGAGTTTGTTTTCAATCTGTTACAATCTACAATGAAATATTTTGCAGAAAAGATATGAAAGCACATGTTAGTATATGTACTGTAACGCTTTGCAGCGAGGGATCAAATGAATGGAGTGTAATTCGATGGCATAGGCATTGTATGTATTTTTCAGTACAGTGTTCCCTTGAAGTCTACTCACCAATGCTGTTATCAAAGGGGGGAGCATCTCCTCGCATACAGCGGAAGTGACGATGTGGAGGGTAAACCATGTACTAGCAAGATTGCTCCTACCTGACAGAAATCAGACAGACACAGTGCTTTCATCGCATAATTCTAATTTAGTCCTTTATTACCATATCAGTGTGTTGACTCTTGATGTCTGGTAAACTCTTATTCTTTTTATGTAGATATTTCACAGAAAGAAGACCATTCATCAAACATACAGACTAAACAGTAAACTCTTTGACATCACTGCAATGTAGGATGCCGTACTGCTGAATGACAGTCTTGCCAAATACAGTCTATTCTGTCTAATAATGAAATGGTATATTAATTATGAGTTAAAAAAGAACATATCAGACATTTGTTTATAATAGAGCTGGTACTTGGTTGGTGATTATTTTTTTTCTTACTGACTCACTAGCGGAATAGTTGAGGGTTGGGATCCAGAGAGCTACTTATCAAACCAAGCTGATCTATCAGGAATTCTTTGTCTCCTAAGTGTTCCTCACATATGACCAATGTTTCCAGTTCCTAAGAGTGGATGTCTAAATATTTTTGAAAGAAACAATCTATAGGGCTGTTTTATATAGATATAGAAGCACTGTATGAAATCGCTCTTTCACTCTCTGCACGTAAGCAATGTTTACCTACTAAGGTAATTACAAATGACAGTATAAGGTGCAACTATGAATCATATTCCATTTTCGTGCATCAAAATCTAACAAAAATGATTTCAATATGTGTCTTCATTTGAAATTCTAATTTAACTGTACTGCACTTGTGGGGGGGGGGGTTACGTGTGTGGCTAGCTCCTAGAGGTATGTGAACTGTAATGCTTTGCAGTGAGGGATCAAATGAATGGAGCGTAATTTGATGGCATAGGCTGATAATTTTATGTATTTTTCTGTACAGTGCTCTCTATGTTTGTGCTGTCCCTGTGCATAATTCTCCACAATTGCACAAGTATCAAATTGATGTGCTTGTGCCACTGAAGTGTATGGGGTGGTAAAGGAATACTCATGTCTCCACACAGGACTGTGGTCACTTTTACTAATTCTGTCTAGTCTGTTTAAGATAGTGTTATCTTTAAAAAAATTTTAATTTATGAATGTATATGGCAATTTGATGCCATGATTCGTACAGCAGCATTTTCCTTGACTGAGTGACATGGTACTATACTCCCACTGTGGATTTAAAGATGAATCCTGCATTCAATAACTAATAAAATTCAGATTTTTGAGTTGAAGAAAGACTTGGTAATGATGTTACTGAAAGGCGTGGCAGTGCCATTTGAAAAAAATGTCTTGTCTTCTGTGAAGAAAAGATTACCTGGTTATAAAATTACAGCTAACTGCGTGAGATGAAATTATTAATTAGATTTCATTTTGTAGCATTGAATCTAATGAAATCTATTTTAATATGTCATATTCTGTGTTTCAGATTTTACTGTGCTAGACTGCGGGGGGGCTGGTTGTAGAGCTCTGAGAAGTAGCTAATATGTAGGCCTGGATATTCAAAGGGGTTGCGCATGGTGCAACAGAGATGCGCCAGTGCAATCCTGCATTGTTTCCCGGCAGGATATTGGAAAGGCTGCCCAGCGCAGTGCAAATCCTGATGCGCCGGGGCACAATGTAATCGTATGCAGCACAGATGCAGGGGACGTGCCCATGTATATATGGCACATCCCGATATTCAGCCCGGGATGTGCGGTGCATGTGGCACAACCTGCATTGTGCTGCATGGGGAAAACTCAAAGCTGATCCTGTGAAAAGTGGAATAAATCCTGCCACACCATTAGTAAGCAGTATTGCCATTGCATGGTGCAACACAGAGTTGTTAGCCGTGGGTGGCCACCCGCCCACCCAGAACACCATCATGTTATTTATTTATTGATTTAATTATTTATTTATTTATTTATTTATTTATTTATTTATTATTTATTTAGTTTGTGTTGACCGGGTACTTGCACTAGACAAATCCTGCCTATTTTCATGCATGACCTGGGGAAGGGGGATACAGATGAATGCCAACTGACCTTGAACCAGATGAAACTGTTGGTGGTATTTTTTAGCGAATGAGGGAAATTTGGCCAGGACACCAGGGAAATTCCCCTACTCTTGCAGTGTGGGCACTGCTGTCATGGAGGCTGACATGATGGAGGTTCATTCTGCTGGTGTACCTGAGGGACAGCAGGTCTCCCCTCCCTCAGGTCCAGCTCAGGAGACTACCGTTGTTTTAAAGGATTGCATAGAAATGGAGAAAAATATATCAGAACTTAGATCAATGACACAGTGTGCAACTACAGGTCTATTTGGATCTGATGCAGTGTGGTTAGAGAACATTTTACAACAGAATAAGAATTTGTGTCTTAAAAAAGAAGAAACTTCTGTGGGGAAAGACTTGCCAGGTGAGGTGATTTCCGATACGACTGCATATGAGGAGCCCTGTAATAATTGCAGGCAGAGAGCACTGATCTAACGTGCTATTTTTATGGGCTTTTAAAATATAATTTGCTTCACTGTGCCTCATTCACGAATGAGTGATTAACGCATGGTGTAATTTGTAATAGCTGAGCTAGTTTGGTACGAGGAGCTGAGTGGCTAATTTGCACTACACCCCCGTGAAACGCTCACTTTAAAATCAGCCCTGTAGCGAGCAGGGTGAGCATGTGCAGGGTGTGCGTGGTGCCGTGCGTGGAGACGTGCGCAGAGACACGCGCATCTGAGCGTGTCTGCTATGTCTGCTGAGCTCATTTATACAGGGACACAAATTGCTCAGTATAAGTTATTATTTGTAGGGAAGTTACAGATTAAAAGACAGAAGGATGTCACAAAATAAGGGTAAGCGAGGCATTAAACCTAAAAGAATTTGTATTAATTGCCAGATGTTTACCAAGGCACCAGGATGTAAGGAGTATGGTGTGTGAAAATTGTGTACTAATAGCTAATTTAAGAATGGAAATTGAAAACCTGTCACAAAGATTAGCGACTCAAAAAGAGATCACCTGTCTTGAAAGATTTATAGATCAAGCTATACAAGATATCACAGTGCCTGAAATTCAAAATTCCAACATTAAAGCTAGGAGTGTGCTGGAGGAGAATAACCTAAGTCAGGCGAGGGGGAGGATGTGCCTATTTTACCCGTAGTTAGCACTCCATGGATAAAACCTAAAAAAACAATAAAAAAGGGTTGTACCACTTGTAATGAAAATATTACATCGGTCCACAACATGTTTGACTGTTTACAAGACAATATAAACTCTGGAGATGAATTTGACCACAATCCCCAGTGTTCTCAACAGGAGCATGTTGTGACTAATAATCAAAATACACTGATATCTGATAAAGTCCTAAATAAAGATATACTAGTCATAGGAGATTCAATTATCAGAGGGGTAGACACTGTGCTTTGTGAAGGTAGGAAAACCAGCACAACTGTTAGCACCTTGCCAGGTGCTAAAGCAAGTGATGTGTCAACTTTATTAGATGGGTTGATGGAAAACACAAAGAATCCTCTAGTTTTGGTACACATTGGTATTAATGATGTTTATAAAACCAGTCAGAACACATTCCAAAATAAAATAACTGATATAGCAACTAGGATCAAACAAAAAGGAGGTGATTTAATTTTTTCTGGTATTTTACCAACATACAGGTACTCTAGTTATAAAAATAAAGCAATTAAGTTAAATGATTGGTTAAGGACCTTTTGTGTAAAAAATAAATTAGGTTTTATGGATAACTCCACTACTTTTTGTAATAAATCTTTATTTAAACCTGATGGTTTGCATCTTACTTTAGCAGGTTCTAGGATTTTAGGCAGGAAGCTGAATAAGGTGATTGATTTTCATTTAAACTGGTGCAAGGGGGCAGTCCACATCAGTAAAGCACCCAATTAAGAACACTTCAATGGATTATGCCAAGATTATGGGATGGAAAACTTTTCTTATAAATTCTAGAAGTCTTGTGAACAAATATGAGGAACTTAAAATGTTTTTGTCATTACATGATATACATATAGCGTGTATTACAGAAACGTGGTGGAATAATAATGACACTTGGGAGAAATCAATACCTGGTTATAACCTTTTCCATAAGTCTAGATCTTATAGAAAAGGTGGGGGCATTGCAATATATGTACATCAATCCATCAAATGCATACAATTGCCTTATGATAACTTGGAAGCTGAAACTATCTGGCTCAGCCCCTAATGCCGTCTAGTATCCAAAGTCATATTGGCCTTTATTATAGACCACCATCTAACACACATGATAAAGATGCTATTTTTCTAGATCTACTTGCTAATTTGAATCCAGAGGATAATATAATAGTATTGGGAGACTTCAATCTCCCTGGTATTGACTGGAAGTTATTAAAGATGGGTAACAAAATGGAACAATTATATTTGGATGCATTTGAACAGTTGGGTTTAGAACAATTAGTACATGAAAATACCAGAGGAAATAATGTCCTCGACCTCATATTGACAAATGTGAGAGATCTGATCAACAAGATACAGATTTTACCTCCACTGGGAAACAGTGACCATCTTAAAGTCCAGTGTATAATAGGAGCAGTGGAGCAGACTCATAATTCATGTACCAAGTTTGAAGGAGCAATTAAATTAAATTTAGAAAAAGCAAATTTCACCAGTATTAGGCACGATCTGGCTATGTGGGACTGGTTTGTGGATTTTGAAGGTAAAAACACTGATGTTATGTGGATTGTGTTCCTTAATCAGCTTAATCAGTTAATTACCAAGTATATTCCAACTATTAAACCTAAACAAATGAATGGTAAAAAACCTAATCCTAGATGGCTAAATAAACAAATCAAACATTTAATTAATATTAAAGCTAGATTGTTTAAGAAGTACATGAAAGACAAAACCCAGATGAATTATTTAGCATACATTAAACATGCTAAATTACTTAAATCAACTATTAAAAAAGCAAAAGCTCAGCAAGAAATTACTTTGGCTAACAAAATTAAAGATAACAAAAAATCCTTTTTTTTATATTAATAGTAAAAAGACTCATCATTCATTACTGGGACCATTTAAAGACAATAATGGTGGTATGCTCAATGAACAAGAAACAGTTAATATACAAAATAAATATTTTTGCTCAGTTTTTAATTCTGGCAGTACACCACTTACTTTTGACACTTCAGCTCCTTTAGTTGGTAATATTAAAATAACACCAGCAGAGGTAAAGAATAGATTAAGCAAACTAGACATTAATAAGTCTCCAGGCCCTGATAACATCCACCCTAGAATTTTGCAGGAACTTGCTGATCAACTGGCAGAACCACTGAGCTTCTTATATCAAGCATCCTTAGATAGAGGTGAAGTCCCTCAAGCCTGGCGAAATGCCTTGGTTGTTCCTCTCCATAAAAAAGGATCAAGATCTGACCCGGCCAACTTTAGACCTATAAGCTTGACATCTTTATTGGGTAAACTTATGGAGGGTATTTTAAAGGATACTATAGTTGAGTACTTAACAACAAACAAATTATCTGATCCTGTACAACATGGTTTTGTTAAGTCTAGATCTTGTCAAGCCAACTTATTATCCTTTTATGGAAAAGTTAATGCAGAATTGGATAACAGTATACCAGTGGATGTGGTTTTCATGGATTTCGCGAAGGTGTTCAACAAACGACCTCATGAGGAATTATTACAAACTTTGATTAAAATTGGAATTAATAACAATATTATAAAGTGGATAGCTAAATGGTTGATGGGCAGAAAACAAAGAGTCGTGGTTGGGGGTGTGAAGTCGGATTGGTCTGAGGTCACTAGTGGGGTGCCTCAGGGTTCGGTGTTGGGACCTTGTCTCTTTAATATCTATATTTCATCACTACAGCTCAGTAATCCTCATATATGGATCTCTAAGTTTGCTGATGATTGCAGATTAGAACAACTGGGACTTCAATAACAGAGGCTTCTTTCCTTGCAACAGGCCATAAATGAAATATATGGAGTGGACTGCAACTAGCAAATTGGAACTCAATATTTCCAAATGCAAAATCATGCATTTGGGTCACAATAACAACAAGCATATATATTATATTGGGAATAATATCCTTGAAAAAACAACAGAGGAGAGAGACTTGGTTATCAATATTACATCAGACTTGAAGTTTAGATCACATTGTAAACAACAAGTTAAAAGGGCTAACCAGAGTTTGAACTGTATTTTGAGATATATTTCTAGCAGACGTGAAAATGTGATCATTCCATTGTATGGATCATTGGTGAGGCACATTTAGAGTATTGTGTGCAGTTGTGGTCACCACAGTACAGAGAGGATGTTATGAGAGTGGAGAGTGTTCAGCGTAGAGCGACAAGATCAGTGTTCGCCTTGAAAAAACTGTCTTATAGTGAGAGATTGACTAAACTTAATCTATATTCCCTATGTTACAGAAGGTTAAAAGGAGACCTATGTATGATGTTTAGGTTATCACAAGATGCTGCTATAAGAGAAGATCTAAAAATGTCATATAGAATTGGTTGGTCTAGTACTCTCAAACACTGTATGCAATTAGAATTGCCTAAATGGAATACCAATCTAAGGAAACACTAGTTCACTACCAGGGTGGTATCTGCATGGAATTGCTTGCCAACTAATGTGGTGGGGAGTACTAACATAGACACGTTCAAGTCTAGACTGGATAAACATCTATATGATAAGACAACTATGTATTAAAACAATAAATGGTGAGCATTATGGCCGAATGTCTCGAAGCTTGATCCAACTTATGAAACTTATGAAGACTGATGTGCCTAGTATGGATGCAGTCCTGGTGCGAGATGCTGCTCGGATGATTCAGGCCAAGCTAGTGAAGGAGGCGGCTGACGGAATTTGAACAGAGGGCAGTGTGAGTCAGCATGATGACATACATACATCAAAGAGCGGCATTTTGACAGCGGTTATCCTCGGAACGCCAAGACTGACAACTGAATCTCAGTCTGAAACAACAGACTATACTGTTTCTTCACCAGAGCATGTACCAACCTCTGTGAGTAATCCTGAACTTTCTTCCACAGAACCTGAAGTAACACGAATTCCAAATTTAGGCATGTGGAAAGGAAGGGCAGAAGAAATTACTCCCCTTACTGCTCACAAATGCTCGTTGTCTTCGCTAGAGCATTCACCGTTGGGTGCAGGATGGAAGTGAGGAGAATCAGACATCTGGGTTCCTGACCCAGCCCACAGCTCTATACCAGGACAACAGTCTGTTTCTGCAGACATGCAGTCTGAACTGGAGGCTCTGGGTACATGGCAGGAGTTTCAAAAATGAACCAATGCCTGCAGCACATAATTGACTGCCGGGACACAGATTGGCCCACTTGGACTCTTCATCTTCTGATTCAGACAGACCGATTAATGTTAACACAGAGTGGGGAGATATTGTTGAACAGTCTTCACTAATAACAGACCCATTGCCTGATTTCTCTAAGCAGGCGAAAGCTGCGTGGGAAGGACCCTTTCTCAGGTCCCCCCCCTACAAATGAGAAATGCAGTACAATTAGAGTATCAGGGGAGCCTAGACATTGCCCCAGATTGTGTTTATGTGGGGAGAACATTATTGAAAAGCTCAATGGGGTTTCTTTTCAAATGAAATTCATGCTCTTATACATGTCTCAGGATCTGTAATATATGATATTAGTTTTTCCACGCCATAGGATCTAGATCGTTTTTGGACAAAATTGGACTCTCTTAAATATACAGAATTGGGGATGCCTTTTAAAGTGCGTCCTCTAACAAAACCATCCATTAAGACTGTGACTGTATTGTTTTGAAAGGAATCAGTTTCTGTACATGATATAATCTACTGGTTGCAGAAAAAATGTGAAGTGCTAGGTTTTCCCTCTCCCATTTTTGATGAAGAATGTATATGAAATGGGGGGTGGCTGATTAAAGTATGTTTGAGGAATAATAGCCTTGGCCCAGTTCATTTGCCAAATAGTATATTTTTGGGTAGTGAGAGAGGACATTGTTTTTACCCAGGTCAACCAAAATCATGTTTTAAAAGTGGGGCCCTAACTCATTTAGGCTTAGCATGTGATAGATTGAGGTGCAACCACTGTTTAGAGTTTGGTCACCACAGTTCAGAGTGTCAAGCTGAGTTAAAATGTAATTTGTGTTTTTAATCAGGGCATACGTACAGATCCTACCCATGGGCTATTCACAATCGTACAGATTGAAAAAATCAGGATGTTATTATTCAAGAGGCCCAAAAATTAGAAATGTCTAAGAGAAAAACTCAGTCCCAGAAACCTTCTCCTGAACCCATTGCTAACCGACCACCCCCCCACCTCCCCATCTGTGCTGATTGACAATTCTCAGGAACGAGCCATCATTATAACTGATGATCCTGAAACACAAGGAGATCAGACTCCTCAGATACCTATGGAACAGCCCCCAGTTCAGGACCAGAACATGCTAGAAATGCCCCCCCCCCGAGTTGTCAAGAGCGTGGCAAAAAAACGGAGTTTAAAGCAAACTAAACCAAGATCTAAGGTTGCTAAGGCAAATACAGTGGAGGATAAGAATATAGTACTTTCCAATAAATATGAGTTTTTATTGCTCCATTCTCAAGAATCAGAACCAGGTGGGGATTCGGAGACCTCATCCTTAGCCCCTCCTTCTTCTGACACGGATGGTGAGTCATAAGACAAGTGTAATGTGGTTGTCAGTGAACCTAGAGTTAAAACAAGGGTGCATAGAAGTACGAGGATTAAGAAGCCACTCTGAATCCCTTAAATTACTTTTAAATGTTGACAACTTTTATCCCTCAGTTGAGGATAGCTACCATAAATGTGAATAGCATAAAAAATGCTAAGAGAAGATTGGTAGCACTTTCTGCTTTGAAAGACTTAGGTTGTGATATTTGTCCTCTACAGGATACAAGGTTAAACACTACTTCTTTAGTTAGATCAGCCCAGCAATTGTGTTATTGGGGACTGTCCTTTTTCTCCTTTGGTATGGACGTATGTGAAGGGGTAGGTATATTGTTTAAGGGGGATAAATTTAAAATTTCTAAGCTAGTGGAGATTTCATTAGGGAGAGCATTATTGATAGATTTTATGTATGGGGGTGTTGGGTGGAGGCTGATAAATGTGTATGCACCTCTTACCAAGAAAGAACGGATGGATTTATTTGGTTTAATTAAACCCTTCTTACTGGCAACCAAATTAGTAATATGGGGGGGTGACTTTAATTGTGCAGTAGATGTGGGTGATAGAAGTGGAAAGACAATGAAACTTTATTGTGACTCAAATTATCTCCTTGCTATACTGTCTCAAGGCCACCTACAAGATTCCTATAGAAAAGTTCATAAAAAGGGTGGGAATACATATTTTCGAGGTTCTTTATCAACCAGGATAGACTTTATTTTTACAAAATCTAATATCGGGGTGGAGATGGCAATGAGAAGTCCCTTGGAGATTTCAGACCTTGCTATTTTACAGGTCACCCTGGGCACCATCAATGGCCCTACATATGGGAGAGGGTACTGGAAACTGAATACACCAGTATTTACAGAGGAAAAACTTCAAGGTCAGATTACAGAATTCATTAGATCTTGTACGTCTGTAGCTGGGTTGGCAAATGATATGAGTAGGTGGTGGGAAATCTCAAAATCAGGATTAAGGAGAATCTTTCAAATGTACTCTATTAAGGAACGACAGGATCAATATAACAAATATCTGAAGTTAAGGTTGCAATTAAACAAAATATATTCCAGTATTAATATATGCCACCTTCCTTTAACTGCACAAACCTTGAATGTCAAAAGAGATATGTTTGCCCTACAATATAATAGAACCACAGCGATGCTGTATGAACATAAGATATGTTCTCCTGGGAAGAAGGGTTTAGGGGATGTATTTAAAAACTGTTCTCAGAGAATAGAAACCCATTTTATGACCTCTGTAGTAACATGCACTGGTGTAACAGTTCAGGATGGTCCTGGTATCTTAGACACAGTGTTGAAATATTTGACAGACATGTACACTGCCTCTCCAAGTGTAGCAGGAGTATCTATGAATTTTTTGTGACATCTGGCTATACCTAATGTACCACCTGACTTGTTGATGGCACTTAGAATGCCTGTTTCTGTAACAGAAATTAAGCAAGCTATTGGAAGTCTTAGAAAGAGTACTGCTCCTGGTATAGATGGTCTGCCGGCAGAATTTTATCACACATTTAAAGATTTGATGGCTCGAATACTAGTAGTAGCTTTTAATTGGGTATTGTTAACTTTACAGGTGGACTTTCATTTTTGTATAGCAATACAAATTATGGTTTACAAACATGGGCCAATCTTTTTTTTTTTTTTTAATTTAAAGTTCATTAACCTTTTTACAAATAAAACAAACCAGGCAGATGTACATACATACAGGTCATTTATATTAAACACCAATAACACATGAATCTGCCTCATCCCTACACTTAATCCCTACCCATCCCATCCCTCTTATCCCCTACCCATATCTACTAGGACAGCAATTTAAAATAGCATACCCTGCTAAGATTTATCCTGTCTAAATTGGCCACTTGACCCAATGTTACATATATCACTTTTGAGTCACTTTACAGTGAGTAAAGAGCATAAAGGGGGTCCCATATCTTTTTAAACCTACTCATTGTATTGTTCAGATTAACTATAGTTTTCTCGGTACACAAGTTTGCTAAGATTTCTATTAACCATTCATTATAGGAGATTTCTTGCTGGTCAAGCCAGTGTCTTAAAACCAACTTCTTGACAGACATAGCAATAAGTGTTATATGATACTTCTGGTTACGAACTCTAATGCCTGAAAGGTCCCCTAAAAGACAAATTTCAGGAGTAAATAAATCCTTGAGACCTAGAAGGGGGTCTGAGGATTGCATAATATTGTGCCATAATGGGGCTACTTTCTGGCACACCCAGAAAATATGAAGTAAATTCCCTTCCTGTTGTTGACATCTTACACATATATTGGAAACCTTTAGTCCCAGCCTAACCAATTTACAAGGTGTATAATAAGCATTGTGTAATATAGAGAGTTGCATTAGCCTTAACCTATCCTGTTTGATTAACTTATGAGAGGTGTACCAGATAGCCGTCCAGTTAATATTCTGGCCTGGGAAGAAGGATTCCAACAAACCCATTGGACCAAAACTATCTGGGGACTTCCAGCAAATCAATATATTATAGATTTTGGATACCGCCTTAGGGCCACCACTAAACACGCTTTATTCCTTACGGAAAGCTATAGGGTGGTCTGTCCAAGGTATATGGCAGAAGTTACGTACTAAAGCATGCCTGAGTTGAATAACCTTGAATGTATGTCTATTGGAGATGCCAAACTTGGCCATGATTTCCTGATTTGACATCCAAATATGATTATCATCAATAAGGCT
This sequence comes from Neoceratodus forsteri, assembly GCA_016271365.2. NCBI lineage: Eukaryota > Metazoa > Chordata > Ceratodontiformes > Ceratodontidae > Neoceratodus > Neoceratodus forsteri. The sequence continues at coordinate 805,141,571 of CM028137.1, forward strand.
GGAGACTTCCAGGTCCGGCGGTATTGAGAGCCAAGATTGGGGAATTGGTTTTCCCCACAATTTTAAGACTAAGATTGCCTACAATAGGTTGATTAAGATCCATACTATGACTATATTTAAGGAACCATCAAACCTGTGTATGGATTTTTTAGGGAAATAAAGATTGTCGAGTTTTTAAGTTTTAAGGGAAGGAGGCTCTCCTTAATATGCAGCAGTCCCTCGGGGTTTAGGCCTAATGACTGTATCAATGATAATTCAATTTTAAGCCAGGCCGGGGCCCTACATAAATCTCCTTGAGATATCCATCTCATGTATTTGTTAATATGCGATGCCCAGAAATACAGAACATTAGGAAGTCTCAAGCCTCCTTTGTTCTTAGGGGCCGTCAGGGTATGATAAGCTATTCAAGAAGATTTATTTGACCAAAGAAATTAGGTAAATAAGAATCATAATTTCTTAAACCAGGATATGGGGAGCCATATATTAAGCATGGAGAGGGGGTATAATAAGCTCGGAAATACGTTCATTTTAATAAGGTTTATTTTACCCCACAATGAAATGAGAAGAGAAGCCCACCTATTTAAATCTTGAGCAATAATGCTTACCAAAGTGTCCAAATTCAACCTGATAACTTGGTTTGGGCTACGAGCTAATTCTATTCCTAGATATCGGAGAGAATCTTGCTTCCAATTAAGTCCATAAACATCTATCTCTGACCTAAAAAGTCTATGGTTTAACAGAAATACCATTGTTTTGCCAATATTTAATTTATAGTTGGACATGTTACCAAAAGTGGCAATGATATCCAACATATAGGGAATAGACATTCCTGGGTTAGAAAACTGAAGGAGAAGATCATCTGCATACGCAGAAACCTTTACTTCGGAGGGAAAAATGGGGATGCCTTGGATATTTGGACAGTTTTGTAACCTTCTGATTAATGGCTCGAGATACAGGTTAAATAATAATGGGGATAAGGGACATCCCTGCCTGGTACCTGAGTGAAGGGTGAAGCTATCCGAGATGACTCCATTTCCTGACACCCGGGCGGAGGGAGATTTGTATAATGCTCGTATCCAATTTATAAAATCTAGTGGGAAACCAAAATTCTCCAACACCTGGAAGAGGTATTCCCAGTGTACCCTATCAAATGCCTTCTCGGCGTCCAAGGAGATCAAAGCTGCAGGGTAGGGTGCATCCCTGGACACCGAGAAGACATGTGAAAGGGTTCTTAAGTGATCAGCTGAGGATCTACCCTTCAAGAACCCCATTTGTTCCATCCCTATCAGGGTGTCCATGACCTTTTCCAGCCGATTTGCCAATAATTTAGTCAAGATCTTTATATCCTAATTTATTAGCGAAATCGGGCAGTAATTAGTTACATAGTCAGAAGATTTGCCCGGTTTGGGAATCAAAACAATCAGTGCTTCAAATAACAAAGGATCTGTTTCCGCCCCAGATAGGATATACCAATACAAAGGGAGAAGCACTGGCATTAGCTGGGTCTGAATTTTTTTATAAAATAAAGCTGAGTATCCATCTATACCCGGAGTTTTGTTGACTGACAGAGCATTAATGACCGCAGAAATTTCCCCAGCAGTTATTGGAGCCAACAGACTATTCTGTTGGTCCAGTAAAAGATGGGGTAAATGCGAGTCTTGTAAATAATCCTGCAATGTTGTATCATTGGGGGTGTGGACATACGGCCACATAACTCCTTATAATATATAGTAAATTATTTTATAATTTCTGTTGGATGTGTTTTAAGGGAGTCATCATGTAAAGATCGTATAGAAGTGATATAACAAGCTGATTCCATTTGTTCAACCCTAAGTGCTAAGAGCCGGCCTGCATTTTCCCCTTGATCGGTATATGAAGCCTGAGTTTTTAATATGGAATAATCTGCCTTTTCCCGGAGAAGTTCCATATATACAGCTCTCAACTTAATCAGTACTTGCCGAACGCTTTCTGTTAGGTTGGGAGAAGAATCTTCTTCTAAAATCTTAATTTGGGCAAGTAGCTAGGACAATCTAACATTGGAAGTCTTTTTCCTATATGTGGCCATGCTAATTAAGACTCCTCTTATATATGCCTTAAAGGCTCCCCATAGCAAATCCAGTCTACTCGAGGAATCTTTATTGGAGTGATAAAAGATATCTATCTGGTCTTGTATCTACTTCATAAGAGAAGCATCTTTAAGCAATAGGTCATTTAGTTTCCATCTGGAGGTTCTATTGGGGAGAGGTGTCAATGATATCAAACAGGAGACTATGGAGTGATCTGAAGGAATTCCGGGTAAAATTGAGGAATCCAGTGTTCCGGGTAACAAGGAGTGGGACAGGAATATATAATCTATCCTCGATGAGGAGGAATGAACTGGGGAAACAAAGGTATATTTCCTATCCTGGGGATGTAATACCCGCCAGATATCTCACATTCCAATCTGATCAAGAAATTCCCGGAATGCCCTTTGGGCTGGAGAAAGACTAGTTTTCTGTGGATTAGACCTGTCCATATCCTGATCATATACTAGGTTAAAATCTCCCCCTATAATCGTAAGGATGGAGATATATGATTGCAAAACTTGTATTAATTGAGTGAAGAATTCAGGTGTATCCCTATTAGGTCCATATATAGTGCCTAAAATTACTTCCTTATTATAAAGTAAACCATGCACCAAAATATATCTGCCCCCAGATTTGTAATCACTTTAATTGTATTGAATGGAATATTACTATGAATAAGGATCATTACCCCACAACTGTTAGATGTACCCTCAGCACTGAAAAATTGGTCAAATTGTAGTCTACGAAGCTGGGATGCCTCCGCATCCAAAAGATGTGTTTCCTGAACACAAGCAATATCTATATTTAATCATTTTAAATGGTGTAATACCTGTTATTGCTTCATTTTGTTCCTACCCCCTCTAATGTTCCATGTTGCAATACTCACACTGTTAGCTATTATGACTAGTTAGTGGAACAGCAATCTCTGCATTCTGCCCTGAGAGCCATATGCAATCCAGACATCTAACCATCTTAGCACTGGTACTATGTTCCTAGTAGATAATATCCCTTCCCTCCCACCCCTCCTCCACCCGATGAATGTACAATGAAAAACATTAGTAAACATCCTGCACCAAAAACCCCAATTTTCTCTCCCTCCTGTCTTTGGTACACGGTACAGCTAATCCTGTTTCAGTCCCCGGTATTTCCTCCCCTGCTACCCAGAAGCTTAATGAGGCAGCTTTACATAATCAAGGTACAAATTAGAACCATAAAAGAACCCTTATCCCATTAAGTAAACAGAGCCAAAACTTCAACCCCCCTCAATAATCATGCATAACTTCTCCCAATAATTTCTATTTACATAGGTGGGGCTATGCTATGAAACAACACCCAATATTATTGGGATTTCTGCTCCCTACAACATCTGGTGTTGCCAGAATGTTTCCGTCAAAAGAAGTAATTCGTGACTGAATTTAAAATGTCAGGATATCCCTTACTGCTGGCTTATTCACGTCTTTAGCACTTGCATGAGTAAAGAATACCCTCTTGTGACAAGACTACAGTCCAGCACATCGTGCTTATGTAAACCACCATTAGCCCGATTTAAACACCTGTTCCCTAGCATAGCCTCACCAAGAATTGAAGAGGTCTAGCCAACAAAAACTGCTTCCTCCACGGGTATTGGGTACCTCCACTCAGGGAGGAACAAAAGAAAAATAAGAGACTACACCCAACCCGGGAGGAAGCCCCAAGAATTACCCCAACTCTGAACCATATTGAGAAGACCCCCCCCCGCTGATTTCTAAGCACAATGATCAACTACCAGATCCCCAAAGTCCATAAAAGATATATCAAGTCACTGCAGTAACCATAATTGGTTCTCTTATGTATTTCCTTTGCAGGATCTTCTAGAGTCTCCAATGAATCTTCCTGAAGAGACCGCTGCTTTCCTGCTGTTTCAACAAGGTTAAAAGAGATCGGGGTATTCCTTTTGTAACACTTTCAACGCTGGCTCAACTTCATCAAAGGATGCCCAGGACCCAGAAATCATTACCTAGAAATGGGCAGGGTACCCCATACAAAACTTTATTCCTGAGGCGATAAGTTTTGTTACTATGGGGTGAAATAGGGCCTTTCTTTGTCGCACAGTGGCTGGGAGATCCTGGGTTATGCGAATTCTATTGCCTTCCCACAGAACTTGTTCTAATTCCTTGATTTTCAACAGAAGGAATTGTTTCTCCTGAAAGTTGAGAAATTTAATCATCAGGGGTTGGGGCTGTTGACCAGGGACGGGCATCGGATGTAATACCCTATGAGCCCTCTCTATCGTATATGAGGCTCCAAAGGGAGAGGGGCCCGCGATCCTCTCAATCAACTTCTTGGCAAGCAGGGTAGTATTATTCCCCTCTTCTTTTTCTGGAATGCCCAGGATCACAACATTATTTCTACGGCTTCTCCCCTCTAAATCTTCTACTTTTTGTTCCAACTTTTTAATGCATTGCCGGTTTTCCTACCGTGGCGTTGTCTGTACGATCTGACTTTTTCTCCAGGGAAATAAGCCATGCCTCTGTATCGGACACTCTGGTAGATAAATCTTCCAGCGCACCTGACATTTGTTTAATCTCATCTGCAATAGATTTGAAATCTTCTCGAAATGGTTGCAGCTCTTTCAGAAATAGATCCAAAGTAAGAGGAGTTGCTTCCGAAGCCGAGACCTCGGAGGCCATGGTAGTAAGGTGCTTACTGCTCCCCGTCGTCTGGGCCTTGCTTCTTTTACCAGATTTTTCCAGGGAAACAGGCGGTGTGTGACGGGGCAGCGTGGTTCTCATTCAGCTTCCATTTTCAATACAGACCATCAACACATCAATCCACACCTTAATAACTGCCTTAAGAATTGTTAATGCCTTTTTTCAGGCTGGTTTAACTGAAATAAAAGCTCTGAATAGCGGGAGCTGAAACCAAGTGCTGCTACACAGTCTGCTGCATCACCGGTGATAAGGCCAATCTTGATAATTGGAGATCACTTAGTTTATTAAATAGGGACTATAACATTTTGATGAAAATACTACATTCAAGGCTATTGCCCTTGACACCCTATCTGATTACATCAGCCCAAACATGTACAGTGCCTAATCGCTGCATACAACATAATTTATTGTTGATAAGAGAATTAGTAGAGCAAGGTAAGGAGGAACAGCTTACAGGATTTATAATGTCATTAGAACAGGAGAAAGCCTTTGATAGAGTTCCGCATTTGTTTATTGCTCAGATTTTAAGGGCTTATGGTATTCTGGAGAATTTCCTTCAGTGGATAACTGTCTTATATGACCATGCTCAAGCAATTCCTATGGTAAATGGTCATCTAGGAAAGTATATTACTATCTCTAAGGGGGTGAGGCAGGGGTGTCCACTTAGCCTGTTACTGTATGTGTTTTGTTTGGACCCATTGTTACGTCTAATACAGCAAGATACCAATATCAGAGGTATACGGCCAAAAGGAGGGGGAGGAGGTGCGTGTCACAGCTTATGCGGATGATGTCTGTGTTATTGTAGAAGATGAACAGTCAGGAGATAGGGTATTGCATTTGATCAATATCATCTCCCAAGTTACGGGGGTATGTTTGAATAAAAAGAAGAGTGTGATTTATCCTTTAGGAAGGTCTATCCCAGTAAAACGGTCTTGGCATGATATTGTAGTTTCATGTGACCCATTTAAATATTTAGGGGTACTGTTTGGGAATGGAGATATAGTATGTTAAATTGGAATAAACTGTTAGACTCAGCTTCCACCAAGGTAGCCATTTGGAAGTCATGGAATCAAATGAAAAGAAGAAAGTGATGGTAGTCAAAACGTATTTTATATCACTGTTTTTATTTATCAGTGCAGTATACCCCTTGCCTAGGATGTTAGAATCATACCTTTTAAGATGAGTATATAAGATTGTATGGGGTAGTCGGCTGAATCCTATTAAGAGAGATACTTTGTATCTGCCAATAGATAAGGGCGGGTTAAATTTATTAAACCCTATAGTATTCTTTTTCACAACATTTTTTTGGAGTACCTTATTGGATTTGTCAAAACCTCAAATGGCATTATGGATCACATTTGCTGAACATTGGTTACGGCCCTTATACCAAAAATGGGGAGAACAGGGAGTTTTGAATGCCCAAGTTAAAACTAACTGTTTTTTTTTTAGACCTGCTTTGGGGAAATTGAAACAGTGGAGGCTGGAAATAGGCATATTGAACTCCTCAACGAATAAAATAATGTATAGAACAATACAACAAGGGATTGCTGTATCTCAGGTGGAATTTAAAGGAGTAGAGTCAATGTATGTCCTGAGATTATTGGATACTTTGAGAGATTCAAGCATCCCACCTAGATTGTGGGATGTTACTTGGCTCAGTGCACATGGTCATTTAAGTGTTAAGGGAAATGCGAAACATAAAAAATGGGAAGACAGAATGTGTCCAAGACAGAGTTGTGTGGAACAGGAAGAATCCATGATGCATTTTTTGATTCTTTGTCCATTTGTACAAGAAATGTGGGGATTGTTGGCAAAGGGCTGGAATCATCCCCATTGGGGAAACCTTACTTACACTGAAGTGGTGGGAGGTTTTAGTACAGTAGATTTAGGCCTACCAGTTTCTATGTTACTCCTAGTACTTTCCTTTATAAAGTTTGTTTTATGGCAAGCACAATGTAAATTTGTAATACAACAGATAGTCCAGGATCCAGAGACTGTTGTTAGACTTATTGAATTTGAAATGAGCAAACAATGTCAGTTTGAGCAACAACATATGTTGGAAACTGTGTGGAAAATTAGATGGTTAGTGGTTCCTTTTTTGAAAGATAAAATTGGATGATGTGTCTGCTATATAATTGATCTTATTGTTTATTTTTTTGAATAGGTGTTTTTGTTTGTACTTGTAAATGTATATCATTATTGCTTACATTTTTTGTATCACTCAGTTTTTCTTCAATAAAATTTTCCCCTACTCTTTTCAATAAGTGCCATGGGATCTTTAACATCCACCTGACCTACCACCGATCCAGGCAGATGGGACCTCGGTTTAACGTCTCATCCAAAAGACGGCACCTCAGGAGTGCAGCACCCCTCTCATGCTGCACTACAGTGTCAGTACTGGGATATTAACCCAAGTGCCAGATGTGGGGACTGAACCCACAGCCCTCTGATCTCCTTGCCTCAGAGGTGAGTGTGCTACCTACTGAGCCACTGACACTGCAATGATGTAGCACCCACATAACCCTGGTAGTCTAGTCAATCCCCCTCCATCCCAAGTCCCCAATCATGGTATATGCATCATAATCCACTCCCTGGTGGTCTAGTGGACCCCCTCTCTCCTGATGCCCCAATGGATGTATAATAATGCAGTCCCTGGTGGTCTAGTAGACCTCCCTCCCTCCCGGGTCCCCGATCTTGGCAAATCACCGAAACATAATTCCCTCATGATCCAGTGGCACCCCCACCTCCCACCACACAGGACCCTTGCCCACCCGCTTCCCCACCCCATCATTGGCGGGCGGCTGAAACCCCTTGCATACTGCCCAGCCACCCACGAATAACAGTTACAGTATGGGCTTGCAAGGCATACTGTACTAGGCGGTTCCAAATATGTGAATGAAGTCATTCACATATTTGGGACTGTCTAGTTCAGTATGCCCTGCAAGCCCATTAGTCCACAGTGTGGACCAATGGGCTTACAGCCCATACTGTACATGTCATTTGGCGGTTGGCGGGCTGTATGTGGGTGGGTTGCAGCTGTCCACCAATGATGAGGGGGGGGGGGATGGGCAAGGGTCCTGTTTGGGTGGGAGGGGTGGGGTGCCACTGGATCACCAGGGAATTACATTTCAGTGATTTACTGCAATTGGGGACCCGGGAGGGAGTGGGGTCCACTAGACCACCAGGGACTGTATTATTATACATCCTTTGGGGCATCAGAAGGGAGGGGGTCCACTAGACCACCAGGGAATGGATTATGATACATATACCACAATAGGGGACTCGGAAGGGAGGGGGTCCACTAGACTACCAGGGAATGTTTGAATTTACATTTACTGCGATCATGGCTACGGGGCGAGGAGTGCCACTAGACTACCAGGGACTGCATTATTATACATGTACCGCTATCAGGGTAATGGGAGGGAGGGACATCCCTTGGACCACCAGGGTCTATATTAATGTACATTCATCAGGAACTTGGGAAGGAGGGAGGGTGGGGACCACTAGACTACCAGGGAATCATTGTATGGAGATTTTCCGAGTTCACGACTATGGGGCGGGGGCTGCCCAAGGAACCCCACTATGCACACGCAATCCGCCAGGCTGCCCTTCACAAGGCATGCAATTGGGGCCATAATGACATGCAAATGGCCCCATTTGCACCTTGCATATCTTATGGCCTTATTTGCATGCCCTTTGCTGAATATTGTGGGTGTTGCACCCAGTGCAACTGCGTTTGTGATGGTGCATCCCCGTGCTCCCTACCTGTGGCTTGTGCTGGCACAGTGCCACTGTGCCATGCACAGTATATGTGCTATTCATGCCATGTTCAATGGTTCAGCACCATGGCATATCCCCATTGAATATCACCTGGACCTGGCCCCGGTGCATCCCAGTTTCACAGTGCCCCGGCTTGCGCCACTTCCTAGTGCAGTCGGAATATCTGGGCCATAATGTTTTGTAGTGAATGATCCATTGTATGGGGTGTAATGTGTTGACATATGATGCAGTAGCTATTAATTTTTTTTACACTTTTCCATTACAATGTGCCACCTGTTTTTTCTGTTCCTGTGTGTACTCTCCAAATTCTCACATGTTCCAAACACATGCACTTGTGCCATTGATTTATATAGGGTTATATAGGAACATTCACGTACAATACCAATGCCTTCCCTAACACATGTCATTTAGAAACCTCTGCTTCCATAAGATGTGAGGAACTGTATTTTGCTGCATGTGATGCAGGTATACTACATTCTGCCTGGGCTGCATTTAAATTGTCTGGGTTCCAGTTTGTTTTTTTTAGTAACTAGATGGTCAGTGTAGACACCCAGGCAAGGTAGCTGCAAGGAAAGCTGGAATGGAATTTATGTGCTTCCACTATCTCAGTGCTTGCAGTTGTAGATACTTTAGCCTGCTAATGTGATAAGTATTTCTGGCAACTGGACAAGCCCTGTTGAGAGGAGGTATAGCTATGACTGAGGCTTGTCAGTGACAAACAACAGAGCACTTTAACTGCAGAACCACACCAATTAGTATACTGACCAACTTGGAGTAAAGATCACTATCCGAAAACAAACAAAATGAAACAACAGTTGTAGCAGTATTACTGCAGCCATAGACTACAGCACTGTGGTGTTTCCTTGATAATAAATAATTATACTGCACAAAGAAAGAAGTCACAGACAGGGGGTAAAAATTAATTATGATAAAGACTACAGTTAATAGGCTTTAAACTCATGGCAAAACTTGGGGCACAACTGTGAGATGCTCAGGAGGTCAAAATACACAAAATCCTCAGCTCACATGGGCTTGTGGAGCAGACAAGACAGTCAGCATTTCCTCTGAAGTCTCACACACACCTGCGATACTAGATGCAGAGAATTCGACCACATATCCCCCCAACTGTCAACTCAATATCCCTCCCACTTACTAGTGTAGTACCCCTTGGGACAGGTCATCTGTGGCTCGGTTGAACAGGCTTTGGCAGATGTGATGGAGAGAAAGAGAGAGAGAGAGATTTGACTGTGGGCTCCAGCTCAGCTGCAACTGGTTGAAGGCTTTGACAAGTTTCATAACTCACAGCAGAAGGTGGAATCTCTTAGGTGCTGTATGAGTCCTCCATTACCCAAACAGGCATTAAGCAAGTGGGAAAGTAAGGTTTGTCAGGTGGGGAGCATACATTATAGGCAGTGGGTCTGTAGCTGCTATATAGCTCCTCTAATAGACAGGGAGTCTGCAGTATAAATCCCATTCTCCCTACAGCCAGTGAATCTACTGCATCTTTCACCCCTACCATAGTTTAACAGACAGTATCTGCTGTATATTTCATGCTAGCTCCTATCCGGTGGGTCACTTGAGCACAGCCTTAAGTCAGTTTTGCCCTTCGATAGCTATTCAGTGTTGCAGTACATTAAGTCAGGGTTTGAGAGGTAACTGACAGCCTTCTATACTGACTATTGAGGGTATAAACAGACTTAATACTACCTGATTGAATGGGGGGCAACAGATATACTACCTGTTCCAAGAGGGACTGTGAGGTGTACCATGGATCTGCAGCCTGTTAAAATGGGGTTTATACAGCAGATGCACCCTCACCCTCCGATCACCATCTCTTTATTTAATAAATGTTTTCCTGGTGTCTAATGGCACTCCCATCCCCCCATCGACATCGCCATATTCTATTACTATTTCCCTGCTGTCTAGTGGCACCCCCAGCCTCTGATCAACATCCCCATAATTAATAAATGTTTACCTGGTATCCAGTGACACCCCCAACCTCTGCTCGCCATCCCCATAATGTTTTTTTATTTCCCTGGTGTCTTGTGGTACCCCTTGATCCCACTCCCCATAATGTTTATTTATTTCCCAGGTGTCTAGTGGTACCCCTCCATCCTCTGATCACTGTCCCCATCTGAAATAAAGAAAACTGTCCCTCAATTTTTTCTTTTTTAAAAACCTGCAAAAAAGAAAATGGTTTCTTAGTGATCTGACCCCCCAATCTCTACCTCCCACTCAGCACCCACTACCCCACACCCTCATATACCCCACACATCCTCACTCACCTGAACAAGTCACAGGTTGAAGATCCACTCTCTGATTGAAGACACTTCTTGCTGCTGGAACCTCCAACTGCAATATGAAAAACTAAGTTAAGTGCAGTTCTATGTATTTCAGTGGGGGGTTGAACTTTGATGCATAACTGTCATTTTTGTATATATATAAATTTTTTTTTTGGCTATTACTTTTTCCCTCCTCTCATGGCATATCTGATCTGCTTTCCCCTATTTCTGACAGCCTCCTCAGGGATTCCAGCTGCTGTCCATTGTTGTGCTCTAATCAGGGTCATACCTGTATTCTCCTACAGTTTACCCCCTGCAGTGGGGTGGCGGGGAGCCCCCAACTCCCCACCTCAAATCAGATCCAGATTTCAGGTGCCCCCCTAGAACTGACATCATCAGAAGGCCATCAAGCTTCTTGACCCAGGATGCCTCTCTCTGATTTTCTTGTTTTCTCCCCTGGAGCTGTGGGCATGCAAACACTCCAGGCAGAGGGGAGCATGCACGTGTCTGCACACGCTACCTCCAGGTATCAGCCCCAGCTCCTTCCCATACTAGAGAGTGGTCCCTTGTCCCTCAGCCTCTGCCAGGGGGTGAACAAGTGCTGACTCTTAGGGACCCCCTCCCCAAAGAAGGAGAGCTGTCCAATGGACGCTGAATCCTTCTCTCCCCTGCCGACCCCTGGATGACTCATGCTCATTCCCAAAGATGGGTCGCTAGGCAATGCACAAGGTAAGCATTCAATGCCTCAGCCCTCAATGCCACTCGGCTGGCATTTTTGTATATTTTGACACTAAATTTTGAACATGGCCTTTTTGGTACCCCATCTCATGGCCAATCATGGTGGAATTATGCAAATCAAGCTCAAAAAGCAATTTTGTGGTCACTTGGTGAAATCACCTTTCAGGTAAGATTTGAAAATTTTCTCTGCCCTTGTTTATGAAGTGGGGTCATAAGAAGGCTATATTGAAAATTTGGAGTCAAAATATGTAAAAATGGCAAAGCTATGCTCATCCATTGACATTTTGCAATGCTCGCTCGTAACTTTGGTAATTTTAAATATTTTACCCAAAATTTTCAACGTAGCCATTTTTTTACACCACCTCATAAATGTGACAGCTGTCATTTTTCAAATCCTGCCCAGACTGTGTTTTTGCACCTGCGATGCAGAATGACGTTCTGGTGGTGTGAAATAACATTTGGGTGGGGATTTGAACATTTACAGTACCAGATTCATGAGGTGGGATAATAAGAAGGCAGTGCTAACAATTTGGTTGCTGTTTTGCTACAAATGCAAGCACAGGGCCCTCTGGGCCTTGAGCTTTCTTAGCAACTTACATGTCCGCATCTATAGAGAGATTATAGCGAAGGCCCTCCAGGTCCTGTGCTCCCTCAGGCAAATTTATTTATTTATTGTTATTTTGGAAGACACCTTTGAGCCAAGGCTCTTTTACAAAGGTTCCACATTGGAGAAACAATACAGAACATAGTGAGGACAATAACAAGTACAGTAGTTTCAAGCAGCCATAGGCTTTGTCACGTACATTAAAGCTTTCATATGGAATTACTGTAATATGTACAATGATTCACAGTATGTATGCTAAGTTACAGTAAATTTTGTATGTTATTCAAGAACATACGTACAATAAAAAAATGAAGATACAATTATACTATCTCAAAAAGTAAGGAAATTATTTGCAAAAAAGTCCATTATTGCATCAGACAGGGTTGCTATTAAAGCAACAAAAGTATAGAAATGTGACATTAGGATTTTCAACCCTAACTCAATGCCCCTCCCCCAAGAAGCCAAAAAGGGGAAAAGACAACACAAGCAACCACAGACATCCATCTTCAGGTAAGGCAAACAACATACAACTCTTTCCCCACATGACAAAACAGACATCCATCATCATGGTCCAGTGCTTCCCTAGCCATGGATACTTGCCACAGGTGGTTGAAGGCACTCAGGACCTGCATGCAGTCTTCCATGTGGGCATGGAAGCATAGGGCCTGAGTGAAGAAATCTGCACTTCCCAGGTGGTTGATAGCACTCAGCTGCACCTCGTGCCTCACAACCCACCTCATAACCCACCTGGGGCATGCGGTAATTTAGCATTACTGCACATCCTGTCACGTGTTATTGCTTACTTACAATGTACAATGTGATCCTATGGGAATTTTATATCATACTTCCCAAATGGTTAAAGGCACTTGGCTGTGCCTCATACCTCACAACCCACCTGGGGCATGCAGCAATTTAGTATTGCCACACACCCTGCTGTGTTGTATTGCTCACCTAAAATTTGTAATGTAATCGTATGTGAATTATATACACTGCACATCCTAGCTGGTTGAAGGCACCCCACTGAACCTCATACCTCACAACCCACCTGGGGCATGCAGCAATTTAATATTGCCATACACCCTGCCATGTGGCATTGCTCATTTATAATTTATAATGAGACTGTATGGAAATCCTGTACTGCACTTTCCAGGTGGTTGAAGGCACCCAGCTGCTCATCGTGCCTCAACCCACCTGGGGCATGCAGCAATTTAGCATTGCCACATACCCTACCATGTGTTATTGCTTACTGACAATTTGCAATGTGTTCCTATGGGAATTTTTTTACTGCACTTTCCAGGTAGTGTGCATGTGTACCCATGGCTACAGAAACGCTGGACCATGATGATGGATGTCTCTTATGCCATGTGGAAAGAGTTGTATGTTGTTTGTCTTACCTGATGATAAATGTCTGTGGTTGCTTGTGATGCCTTGCCCCCTTTGGCTGTTTGGGGGAAATGCGGAGTTAGGGTTAAAAACCCTAATGTCGCATTTCTATACTTTTGTTGCTTTAATAGCAACCCTAACTGATGCATTGACTGAGTTTTTTTGCAAAGAATATACTGTTTATGTTGTGAAATGGTAAAGAATTAAAGAGAATTGTCATTACCATACTAAATACGGCATGTATTATGCCAACAGTGTTGACAACTTTCCCTGTCAATTCCCATTCCAGCTTCCACACATGTGCAACCACCTAATGACACTGCTCTCCAGTTACACTAGATTTCCCTCCCTGATTTTACATTAAGCATTTCCTCTGTCCCTTCTAAAAGCAGTGTTTCTGCTGCATTTTGCTACATGCTATATGCACTTTAGGGAACCTTTTTGGAACTTGAGATACTCTTTCATTATAGGTGGATTGCCTCACCTGCAAATAGTATGTGCCATGCCTAGCTTTTCCTTATAGTCGACACTGTGCTCAGCATTGAGACCCTCTCTTCTAGTTTACTTAAATACCAGGTACATGCATTTTAGTCTTTGATTATCTGATATGGTCATGCCCATGTCCAGTGTCTGTTGTTGTGTTTATGTGATTTTTAGAAAATGGGCTAAGAATGTAAGGATTCTGATTGGTTACCAATGATGCTGGGGGGTACATTAACTTACACTTCAGTCAGTCAGTGCATGTGCACAATGAGGATGCCAGCCTGAAACGGGAGCTCTACTGCCAATCTAATATCCTGTCAAAATTTATAATTAAAATCTTTATTTCGTTAGCTAGTCAGTCATAAAATATTTTGTTTTCAAAACGCGGTTCTAACGGTGTATAAAAAGTGTAGGTTCATCTGTTTTTTCTCCTCATATTTATTTTTCAAAGTCAGCAGCTCATGGTCTGACAGATGCCCGGCAACAGCAAACATTCGGTGGCTCATTCCAACTGCCACAACAGAGCGGGAGCCAGCTTCTCTTCTACGCTCCCACCAGGTAAACCAATCACTTCAAGTAAAAATGTTACTCCCAACAAAGGGGACAAAAATGACAGAAGTGACATGGATTTTATAAAGGACATGTTAATGTCCATTAAATCAGACATAGCGGATTTAACCTTAAAAGATAACATTACTTCATCAAAAATAGCTGGCATTATTACACGACTGGATTCCTTTGAGGAACGAATGTCTTTTTTAGAGGAATCTCTCGCGAAGCTTGAGAATTTTGTTGAAGGTGAGGCAAGACAAATGGGGAGAATCTTGGAGAAAATAGACGCCCTGGAAAATAGATGTCGGAGAAATAATTTAAGAATAGTGGGTATTCCAGAGGGCATAGAAGCGCCAGATATGATTCCCTTTTTGCAGGAATTTCTCCCAGCTCTTTTAAACTATCAGTGGAACTGGCCTATCAAAATAGAGAGAGCCCATAGGTCTTTATCTGCTGAACCAAAACCAGGCCAAAGACTCAGACCCATTATAGCCAATTTCTTGCGTTTCACAGTCAAAGAAAAAATTATTAAGTTGGCCAGGGAAACTAAATGTCTGTCATGGAATGGAGAAATGGTTTATATTTTCCAAGACTTTTCAGCAGACTTGGTAGAAAAAAGGAAACTGTTTTCTCCTGTGAGGAATAGTTTGCAGAAGATAAACATTAAATACTTTGTTAAATACCCTGCAACTCTGATCATTTTAAAAGGGGGAGAAATGTTTTCCTTTAATAAAGTTGAAGATGCTTTGTCCTTCATTCACAAAAATTGGCCTAATTTCTCCTCTCAAAAGGGCTCTCTGAGGAGAAGAGATTTCCAACGCTCTCCCACAGGCATGCCAGCCTTTAAACATATCCGCAAGCCCACAGCTCTGCTCGACATTGCGCACGATTGCGCTGCTAAGAAATATCTCAATGATCCATCTACGGAACCTCTGATACCTAAACCTTATGCTGTTATTTCAGTAAACACTAAACCAGTCCCAAAATCTCTGGCATGGTCAGCGAAGTCCTTTAGGAAGACGATACCCATCTCTAAACACAGGTTCAGATCACTAGAGGCATCTACAAAGTCTACCGAACTGCAAAACAATTTGCTTTTAAATCCACAAGCTGCAAGTATGCAGTCTGGTCCCCAGCTATCCTCACATCTCTCACAGTTGGATTTAACAGCTGATTTTGAATCTGGCATTTCCTCTGATTCGCAGGAAGGCTGACTTTGTGATTTAAATGTCTGTTTATGGTTATTCAGGTTTCATTATGTCTGGGATTCCCCAAACTGTTCTATAAAGTTCCTCACCAGATAGGATGTAGTTAATTCCATAATTAACAGTTATTTGACTGTCATGTTCTGTTTACATATCCTTATATTGCAAATTAGTATACTTACAAACCAGAGGATGGGAACGGAGACCACACATTAGAGGGTAATAGAAGCTGCATGCTGTTTGACTGAATGTTTGCTATTTACTAAACACATTCAGATTAAGTGTATCTTGTGCTTACACTTTTAAAGTGGTCTTCTATTGCAATTGTACAGGCCATCCAAGTTCTATACTTCTAGGCAGCCTTATGGTTATATGTTTTATGTTTTCTCAAATCTCTATACTTTAGATAACATTGAGAAACAGTACCATTTACTGGTATACACTAATAATACACATTTTTTTCTAATGTTAGCATTTATTCTTTTTTTTGTTTCCTTTTTTCTTTTTACAGGTCTTATCAGTGGCAGATTTTTTGTATCACTACCGAATAATTCAGTTGGGGTAGGTCTCTCACTGCTGCCTGTCAATACCTTCAAGTTGAGGTATCTGTGTGGGACGGGTGTCTGGGCACTAGACAATATTGCTCTAATGATGTGCTCCCATATGTTATCCTTGTTTTAATAAGAATCTACTCTTCCAAGCTTGGTTATCACTTAAACAATTCAGAAATAATTAAACTTTAACTCCCATTATAATATTAAGAGTCAGCTATGGTGTGTTGTTGATGCCTAGCACTGGTTAAACACTGGTGGATTCTATTAATGCCCTATTCATGATTTTCCACTTTTATCATTCTCCCATCCCCAAACATATATGATCTGCAGGAAGTAGGAATATTTCTTGTCCATTCTTCACATTAGTTGGGATCATAGGAAGCTTCCTTCCTTTTCAGTGGATAACCATTTACTCGATTCCCTGTGGCCTTGGACTATTTTTTATGACACATGCTGTTCTTAAAGTGGGATGCTTTTGGTAAAATTACTTTACTCTTTGCTGACTGGGGCCTGTAGACATTAAAAATCAGGGCATATATAATCTACAAATCTAAAATGATCGAGCCTGGCTGAAGAAACAAATACTAATAAACTAGAAAGTTCTCTTTTCATGACAGACCTAAATTTTTATTGTCAGTGGAGTTGCATCCTGCCCTGGACCCACATGAGTTGTTCTGGAGGGGTTGGTTAGGCAGCGGGGTTAGACTTATTATTTGGTTACTTTAGAAGATTCATTTTTACTTCTGACTGCAGTTGTTTACTGATGTCTCCATGAAAAAAGAATTACAAACGAGGTGATACTATAAGATGATCAAATGCAATGCTGCCTGTTATATTTATGTCATTCGCATTTAAAAAAATGGTTGAAACATTTAAGATACATCCTTGATGGCTTATTTTCACAAATATGTTTTTTTATTTGGCATTGAGCTAAATGTTCAACTATCCGGCTTTGAACCACTGGAAGTGCCTTGAGGTAACGACTCAGTACACTTTCCCTTAGTTCTTCCCTGGTTGCTCTTTTTGTTGTTTTTTTGTTTATATACCTATATTTACATATATCTATTTCAAGTGTCTTGTATAGATTAGGAAATATTAAGTTTTTAGGATTAGCTTTACTCATTATTAGTCTCTTTAATATTATTAAGTGTGATACTTGCACCCAAGATTTTTTTTTATGTTCTTAATAACCTGCCAACTAAAATACATAGAGATTGGTTTCATAAACTAGACAAGATTTTCACGCAATTTTTATGGGATAATAAACCACCTAGATTTAACATCCCAAAACTGAGAGCTTCATGGAACATAGGGGGGTTTAACTATCCCTGGTGGCAAGGATATCACTGGGCATTTTTTCTCAAACAGTCAGCACTTTGGTTTGCTAAGCATAACCCAGGACATTTGCTACTGTGGCTACTTACTGAACTAGAAGTAGCTAGACCTACAAGCTGACAGACTTTCTCTTTAAATTGATTCCTCCTTTCCTTAATTCTCATCCTACTATTCTGGCCTCTAGCTGGCTATTTAAATCTATAGCGGATAAACTTCATCTAGGCATGTTACCCCTAGAATTAGCTCCTATTTGGGAAAATCCGGGTCTTGCACGTAATGGGTCTCAGTTTAAGAATGTCAGATGGATCAAAGCTGGTTTAACTCAAGTGGGTGACCTACTAGACCCAGAATCAGAGATTTTTCTATCCTTTAATGAAATTAGGGAGAAATTCTATATATCTAGATTAGATTTTTGGTTATACTTTCAACTGAGAGAAAAGGTCACTCAATATATTTCTAAAATATTCACTCCCTCTGCGATGAATTTGGGTGGGAACCATCTCCTAAAACTAGCTTTGATGAGGAGAGGCTCTAGCCTTATACTGTGTATATAAGGTCATTTCATACTGTGATATAGAGTTAACTGCTTCAGCTAAATCTTCTTGGGGAAAAAGATTTTAATGTTAAAATTTCAGATCAAAGTTGGGAGAGTTATTGGAAAAATGCTTATAGTTTTAGTAGGGAGGTTAATGGGAAACTCCCACAATTTAAAACACACCACAGGTATTATGTATCTCCCATGAGATTAAATAAAATGCTCAAGTCCCATAATCATCTATGCTGGAAGTGTGGCTCCTCTTCAGCAACTTTGAATCATTTGTTTTGGCATTGTCCAAAGATAATTTCCAAGTGGAAGGAAATTCATGTGTTATGTCAAAAGATACTACATGTTCAGATCTCTTTCTCACCATTATTGTTTATCTTAGGAGATACATCACAATTACCCTTCTTATCCAAACCTTTTCAACTTTGGTTGTTAAACATGTTATTAGCCTATAAGAGACTATTATTACAGAATTGGAAATCTCTCAGAGTTCCGGTCTTAAGAGAACTTTTGGACTACATGGAATCCATAGCTAATAATGAAAGAATTAGCTATTTAGTTACAAATAGATTGGACAAATTCAATCAATTGTGGAATCCTTTTTTTGTATTTTTGTCTTTATGAGTATATTGTGCCTGTTGACACTATTATTATTTATAATAAGTCTCTATACATAGAAATTCTGTTATTTATATTTTAGGCATTGTAAAGTATCCAATTAGATGTTAGCTATGATCTTTCATATATGGACATGTATATGTTGATTTGTATTTGGAAAAATCCAATAAACTTTAAATTGAAAAAAAAAAACTTACAGTTAGAGCCCTATACAAAATAAGACAGACATATGCCAAACCCACCACTGGTATCCTGGTACCAGACAGAATTTTTACTATATCCACCATTTTTTTTGTCTGTTAGTGACTCAGTGAGAAATCTGCCCCCCCCCCCCAGCTCTGCTTGGTACCGTCCCAGAGACAAGACATGAAACACTGTGCCATTTATTTATGGAACCTGTTTTAGTTCCTATACAAGTAAACATGTATTTGGCTGAAAACAGATGAAACGGAATGGACCCCCACCCTGCTGTACTCTGTTCAATTTCAGTACCACTTCCATTCAGCTGCTCTTGTAAGCCCCACACAAATCACCACTACAAATTTAAATGCGGGGCCAGAGTTTTCCACCTAAAAAAAAAGACTTTTACATGGAAACCAGGAGTGCTAGCATGTTTCACGCGCTAGTGCTAGTCTCACCTCCTCATGCTGAAGTAACACCCCCTCCCACCCACTTGCAGGACCCAAAACTTCATACGTTTTTCTTTTAAAAAATCACCTTATGTGACTACCACAGCCACTCAGTTTCCACAATGGTCTTATTGGTGATGCCACATGACATCCTCTGAGCCATTATCCTTCTGCAGACCAATGCACAAAATGCAAAAGGGAGACAGTAACAGCGGTCTGTCTCATCAATGAACCACAATCACTGGCTGCTGAAATACAGTGGGCAGATTTTGAAGAAGACAACCTGAGGAAAAAAACAAGTGCAGGGGCTTGGGAAAACAAACAAACAAACAAATGAAAAGTAAATGGGGGGAGTGACGGGGACATATCTAATGGACAAAAATACCTGGCAAATGCGACAGAGCCCTCTACTGGCCAATGCAGTAGTTGCAAGGACTATTTTACACAAAAGGAATAAAAACTCAGTTTTAGTCATTTTTTATAGCATTACTTTAGATTTTTTTTGTAATCCTATAAAAAGTGACACATGTAGCCCATTTTCTAAGTGCAATAATACCCTCCAGGGTGGGTGGTATGGGCAATACCGGACTGTCCAGGGGCTATAAGGCCCTCTGTCTGCAGTGTCAGGCCTCATTATGCCCCTGGGTGGTTTGGTATTGCCCAGTACTGCCCACCCTGTCAGGTATTATTGCTTGCATATCACTCTGCATCCTCTGAGTCATCATCCTTCTGCAGACCAACACACAAAATGCAAAAAGGAGACAGTAACAGCAGTCTGCCTCATCAATGAACCACAGCCACCGGCTACTAAAATACAGCAGGCAGATTCTGGTGAAGACAACCTGGGGGGGGGGACAAAATAAGTGCAAGGGCTTGGGGGAAAAAAATAAAAACAAATGAAAAGTAAATGGGGGAGTGGGGGGACATATCTAATGGACAAAATTACCTGGCAAATGCTACAGAGCCTGCAGTGCTGGGCCTCATTATGCTCCTGGGCAGTCTGGTATTGCCCAGTATCACCCACCCTGTTGGGTATTATTGCTTGCGTAATCGGGGGATAGTATGGTATAAGTCACCTGGAAGGTCATACTGCTACCCTTTTATTACTGCATATTATTTTTGGATTTCAATGTTATTTGTTATTAAAAAATTGTTTATGTTGTTACTTTTTTAATTAACTATTTTAAATATAAAAAAAAATATAGTAGCATGTGAGTGGGCCCAGTGACTTATGACAAATCCCACAGCTTAATGATGATGTGATGAACTGAATTCATATAAATGTTTAAGGGAACAATTCTAATAAATTATTTCAGCCCCAAACAATAAAGGTGAAATGTAATGTCTGGCAGCCAGTCTATATTAAAGAGGGGGGAGACCCTATTTTCCTTATTGGGTGCATTTTGGGATCGAGTTCATTATTTTTTTTTTATCAGGAGGAAGTTTAACAGGGTTTATTTACACATGGCTTGTAAGGATCATTATTTGCATAACTTGTGCAAGTTTAATGAAGTTATGTCTGCTGTATAGTATAATGCATTATGCTGTGCATTGTAATTATACTGCACATGATGGACAGATGTCTTGATTGTTTAGTCTCTGGTTAAATAACATTTAGAATAAATTATAGACTACTGTGAATTACAAGGCTGTATTTCCATCAAGGGATTCTAGTGATATCATAAACCATGATACCAACGCTTGAGATTTTTGTAAATGTCACCAGAACCCTGAGATGGAATGACGAGCCTTGATATTTACAGTTGGACTCATTTTTATCATTTTCTTGCACATGTGATAGAACAACATTTGAGAGGTGTGTCAGGGGCGAATCCAATGCAGAGCACTCTGCAGTGGGTTTGTCCCTCACAGACCAATGAGTACTCAACCAGACTGTGACACTAGTCTGAATTTCACAGCTGGAAGCTGTTCTCTAGTTGAAAGAAATGAAGCACTCCAGTGAGAGCACTTCATTTCTTTCATTTGCATAGTGCTGTCGGCCCAACCTTCCATTCCCCATCTCGGCAGCACAGTAACCCATCCCTCTCCCTCCCCCTGCGTGCTCTCTGTCCCACTGCCCTCTGTTCCCATCTTGGCAGCTCAATAACCCCTCCTGCTCCCTCTCTCTGCATGCAGTCCATCATGCTCCCTCTGTTCCCTTCCCGGCAGCACAATAATTCCTCCCACTCCCTCCCTCTGCATGCAGTCCATCATGCTCCCTCTGTTCCCTTCCCGGCAGCACAATAATCCCTCCCGCTCCCTCCCTCTGCATGCAGTCCATCATGCTCCCTCTGTTCCCTTCCCGGCAGCACAATAATCCCTCCTGCTCCCTCCCTCTGCATGCAGTCCATCATGCTCCCTCTGTTCCCTTCTTGGCAGCACAATAACCGCTCCTGCTCCCTCCCTCTGCATGCAGTCCACTATGCTCCCTCTGTTCCCTTCCCAGCAGCACAATAACCCTCCCACTCCTCCCTCTGCATTCAGTCCGTCCCGCTCCTCTGTTCCCCATCTGTTGCTGACATCGGGGTGTCTCCCTCCCACTCCCTCCCTCCCTCTGCATTCAGTCCATCCCGCTCCCTCTGTTCCCCATCTCTTGTTGACATCAGGGTGCCCAATCCCCTTGTCGGCATTATCTATCCCCAACACTGGGGAGCCCACTTCCAGTGTCCCAAAATAAACATTTTATGCCTTGTAAAAAAAAAAAGAAACTGTCCCCTGATGTCTTCTTTTTCAAGCCTGTAAAAAAGAAAACTAACCCTTGTTGTCTTCCCTGTCCCCTTCCCCCATTCTGACCCTCCTTCCCTCTGCACACCCACCTCCCTGCAGCACCTCCCCTTACCCTATACTTACCTCTGGAGGCTGGCGGCTGCAATCTTCTCTGGACCAAATAACGTCTGCACTCTTCAAAGCCGAGCTGCAAACTAAGGAATCAAGGCATGCCTGTATAATGGCTGTCAATGGGGTTTTTAAGTTATGTTGATATCTGAGCCATTTTTAGGAATTTTGACCCCAAATTTTCAACATGGGATTCTTGGGACCCCACTTCATGAACACTGGCACTGTTATTTCATTACTTGGTCCCAAAAGGTGATTTTCTGGTCTGTGAAATCACCTTTCAGGACCAAGTAATGGCATGACAGTGCCAGTGTTCATGAGGAGAGGTCCCAAAAAGCCCATGTTGAAATGTTGGTGCAAAAAATCCCAAAAATGACTGCGTTACGAGTGTGTGTTGTGCATTTTCTATGCACACTTGTAACTTCACCAACCTTTAATATTTTTACTCCAGATTTTCAACATTGCCATTTTGTCACACCTCCCCATGAACAGTACAGCTGTCATTTTTCACACCCTGCTCAAAATGTGTTTTCGCACCTGTGGCACAAAATGGCACAGTCACTGTGTGAAATCACCTTTTGGGACCAATGAATGAAATGACAGTGGCATTCTTCATAAGGCAGGGTCACTAAAAGGCCATGTTGAAAATCTGGTGAAAAAAATCCAAAAATAGCCGAGTTACATGCAGTCTTTCACAATTTTCTACACACGTGTGTAACTTTGGTCATTTTCAAATTGTCATTACAGATTTTCAGTATAGCCATTTTATCACAGCATCTCATAAACAGTACAGCTGTCATTTTTTCACATCCTGCACAGAACATGTTTTTACACCTGTGGGTATGGAATGCCATTTTTCCACAGATTTGAACATTTTCACCTATGGAGTTCATGAGGTTGGGTGATAAGAAGACTATTTTCAGCATCTGGGGTCAAAATATGAAAAAATGACAACGTTTTGCCCATTCATTGCAATTTCCACATCCATGCTCGTAACTGTGGAAATTTTAAATATTTGCACCCCACATTTTCAACATAGCCTTCTTATTACCCAAGCTTCTGTATTCAAATGCTGTCCAAAATATGACAGCTTGTCAAAACATAGTTCAGGCAGACTTTTCCTCCCAACAGAAGTTCAACTAACACAATACACCCCTGCCACATAAACCATGCAAGGAAACATTCAGCATTGATAAATGCTTGTTTTGTATAATATAGGGTCAAACACTATTAATAGGGTTTAAAAGTGTCTCATGAATAAAGCATTTCTTTGTCTGCAAAATGGCAATCAAGAGGCATTGTTTACCACAAAATATTATACAGTAAGTGGAACATCTCGAACACAGAGTGACACAGACGTTATAACAATTCCATAATGTACAGTTCTGACATCACAACTGTGAATAACATGATTTCTGGTGTCACTGTTGTGAATTATGACAATGAAAGTGTGTAGACTATATTTGAATTACAAGGGCTGACCATGTTGTATATTTATTATAAATCACTTTTTGAGTCCCAAGACCTCTTCTCGGAGTAGTTGTCTCCTGGGACAATGTTTAAAGTGAAGTGTTTCACTTCAGAGGTAGAAATGGAATATAAAGCTTATTATAAATCACTCTGGCTAATCTGAGGGATTTATAACAAGTTTAGGTGTGCTGTGAGAGACATCGATAAGTTAAGAGGGCCACCACATGGTTTCTCTCATGGTATTTGAGACTCCAAATATGAGGACTGGGCAAGAGGACTGCAAAGAGAACTAAGCAATTCTGGCAGACAAAGCTCATGAGACAAGTCTCTTTTATTATAAGACACACCCTTGTGAGGCCTAATTAACTTATTATAAATAACTAGTTAGCTAGAATGATTGATGAGTTTTTTTCATAACTTTATTTTCATAGTAGTGCAGTGACAGACAAATTACAGTATCAACAGCCATATATTTCACAGAATAAAGGCACTGTTATTAACACATCACAAAAAAACTCATGACACCAGTAGTACTGAATCTGAATAGGTCCCTGGAAGGGAGGAGGGAACAGGCAGAATTTTGGAAAGGCAGTGAAACTTCTCCACTCTCTAAACCATGAGGGGCACTGTGGCAATTCTCAATGTCTCCCCTATCAGTTGTTATACAATACTATTATCTTTAGTCATGACCTGCATAATCCACTTATTCCTTCTAGAAGAGAACTGTTCCCCACTATCCTTCAGAAAATAGGTTATTTTCTTTATCTCCTATATTCCACACAGTATGTCCCACCACTCCCTAAATGTGAGGGCATGTGGGATTAGGCATTTTTTAGGTAATACATTTCTTTGCTACTGTAATTAGGGTGGCAAGCAGGTATTTATTACTGTGACCCCTACACCCTGGGGGGTAGGAAAAGAGCAGAAATGGTTTTGGTGTGAGAAACTCAGAAGTTGCATTATTTTGTCTAGTTCTGTTTTGAGCTCTATTTTGAACTGGGCTAATATTGGGCATTCCCACATGACATGGGGCATGCCTTGTCCTTTGTTCCCCAAAATTCTTCCAGCACCTGCAGTTTGACCCATCTGCTGGTGTGCCATAATTACAAGAGTTTTGAAATAGCACACCATATGCTTCCACTTACATTGTCTCCACCCCCATGAGCTTGTCAATGTGGATCTCCCCACAATTCCATACCCATTCTTCTTTGTGTATGTTTAACTCTTCCACCCACTTTAAGTGGATGGAATCAGATTCCTGATCTCTTTATTCAAATATGCTCTGATATAATCTGGAGATTAAATGTTCTATATTGCCTGACTTGGTAAAATCTATGAAAGTGGTTACCAGCAAGAGTAAATCCCCCATGTTCCTGACTATCAAGGTCAGGGTTTGGATGAAGTGTTAGGCCTGGAGGTATCTATAAAAGTCTCTTCAGGGAAGATGATACTTCTTTTGGAGGTTAGTGAAAGAGTTGAGAACAGTACCATCCAAAAATTGGGAAATGTATTAGAGGGAATGTCTACCCAAGCACTGTAGTTTGGATCTTGTGTTGTTGGCAAGAAACTTTCCACCAACACTGGTGGGCACATCAAACTTCAAATGGCCATTAGGTGTAGTGACACCCTAACTGTCTGCCATATTTGTACTAACTGCATAGTTGAAGAGAATTCTTGAACCCCTTCCCAACTCCCCTGCATGTGAAAAATAAGTTTAGTCATGGCTGGGAATGGGAGAAAATCCCTCTCTGTCTGTTGGCAGATCATCCCACAATGTGAGTACAAGTGATTTATAATAAACTTTAAGTATTTTATTTCAAAACTTAAATGAAAACTCCATCCTGTGAAGTGGAATGCTCTACTCCTAACATTCCTGCACGAGATACCACTGTATGCAGAATAGGAGGTACAGTGTTTTCATGTGCTTATTCAGTGAAATCACACAAGTGATTTATAATGGTATAAATGCTTCATCCTTTTTTTAAAAATGTATTTAGTTTTTATTGACTGGGTAAGTGCACTAGACAAATTCTTGCCTATTTTCAGGCACGACCTGAGGGGAGGGGGATACAGATGAATGCCAACTGACCTTGAACCAGATTAAGCTGTTGGTGGTATTTTTAGTGAAAGGGGGAAAATTTGGCCAGGGCACCAGGGAAATTCCCTACTGAGCTGTAGGGGCCCACGGGAGCTAGAGACATGGCTACTTAGAGTGAGTCTCCAGACAGTATGGACATTGCAGAGGTAGGGGAGCCAGTCTCCTCTCCTGCCTTGGATTTGCAAGAGACCAAAAATATGGACCTAAATGTTTCGATTGAACTAGAATCTGAGGATGAATTAGTAGATATCTTTTTGTCAACTGAGGATTTAGCTTCTGGAGTTCAGCAAACTGCAGTGATGGAAAATACACCAGCAGTGGAACAAGTAAAGTTGCAATTAAAACTGGAGGAAGAGCGTTTTCTTAAAATTCAGGGCAAGATGAAAGCACAACTCACAAAATACAGTCTGTCTGCTACTTTGGCTTGCAATTCAGACCCTCCTGTCAGTTTCTTGGCTGACGCAGTAACATCAAAGGCCCCGACAGGGCTGGGTGAGTCACCTGATTTGAATGTTCCTTCATCTGTTGTAGTTGCTGGAAACTTAGACTTTCAGGCTGGCAGTTCAAATGCAAATTTCAGAATGTGCGAAAAGCCGAGTGAAATAATTGCTGTTTTGTCAGAAACTGAAACAGGAGACAAAAATATTATACAGGCTGGCAGTTCAAGCACTGCAAAGAGTGTGTGCCAGAAGCCGAGTGAAAAGATTACCACTTCATCAGAAGCTGAATATAGAGATAAAAATATTATACAGGCTGGCAGTTCAAGCGCTGCAAATAGTGTGTGCCAAAAGCCTATATAAATAAAAGATTCTGTATCTGAAACTGATGTGAGTAATACTTCTCAGGCTGGCAGTACAAACGCTGTGACTGCTGTGTTCCAAAAGCCTACAAAACCCCTAGATGTGAAGGGGGAAATTATAATTAAGGACTCTAAATTATTGTCTGATATTCCTGCCGAGCCACAAATAGGGAAAATAAACTTGAAAACTGAAACTATATGCAGGACAGAGGATAAAGGCATAGATCATATGACAAGAGAAGTTGGTTTTGTCTTTAAAAGGCCCAGGGGATCAACAGGAGAACTAAATTCATTAAATGCTGGGCATAATATTCAGTATCAAATGACTAAGGACTCTCAGGAAGGGGCTACAATTTTTTCCTTTGCAGCTAAAGGGGTACCATTAAAAACGGGAAAGCTGAGGATTTGAAGGGAAGACGAGCTGCTATTACTTTGTCAAATAGAAATATTGGGGCAGGAGCAGAACACAGTCATATTCCCTGCATGAATAAAGAATTGCAAAGAGTGGTAACACAAACAGCGATCACTTACCCCTTCCCAATCCCTAATGATGAAGAATGGTCTCCACAAAAAGCATTGAAATATGCAGGTTGGAAGCAAACTTCAACTGGGACTTGGCTACCTGATTCAGATTGGGAGCCTAAGCTAAACTTTTCACAGGCCTCCCCAGAGTGGAGGCCTCCACTTTCAGAACAAAAAACATTAGACACTTCAGGGGGTATACCCCCATGTATTACTGTCTGACACTAATACCACCACTAAGGGTCCTACTACTGCTCCCTTAGAGGAAATAAGAAAATTGATACAAAAGACAGTTCATTGGATGCTCCACCATCACAAAAACCTCTCCTTTCCAATTTATTTAGCAAAACAAAAAAAGATGCAGCCCCTAGACGAAATGCTGTTCACATTTGATATAAAGGGGGGATGGTAGATAGGCCAGATAGACAATTTGTGGGAAAAACATTGTTGTAGGAGTCATTGCATTTTTCACCCAAAGAAGTGTATGCTTTTATTAACATATCAGGGGAAGACAATTATGATGTAAGTTTTAGAACTACGTATGCATTAGAATTGTTTTGGGAACGCTATTCTCAGGTAAAGTTTTCTCCCACATGGCCCTCCTTCTTGGTAATTCCTTTAACTAAACCCCTAATTAAATATGTTATGGTGATGTTTAGAAATGAGGGGGTCCATGTGGAGGACATCACATATTGGTTGTCTCAAAAGTGTGACATCTTAAGTGCACCAGAAGCCATTTTGTATTCTGAAATGTTCTGGACAGGGGGATGGAAATATAAGGTCAAACTAAGACAAAATAACTCAGGCATGGAGCATATTCCTAACTCTTTTATGCTTGGAAGGGATCATGGGGCTTGTTTTTATAACAGGCAGCCTAGATCTTGTTATAAGTGTGGCTCTAGAACCCATCTATCTAACACTTGTGACAAGGCTCGTTGAGATAATTGTGGAAAGATAGGTCACATCATTATGCAATGTGCTAACCACATCAAATGTGATTTGTGTGAAGAATATGGTCATGTTTTTGAGGACTGTCCTTGGGCAGCAAAAAATAAAGCCACTTGCATTAACCCAGAATCATGAATACAGCAAACATAGGACACAGTTAACACTCCACCTTCTCAGCCTCAACCCCCATCCCCACCTCATTTTCCTCAGCCCCCACCTCATCTCCTGATATGGAGGAATTGCTAGTTATCAGAGAAGATCTCTCTCAGGCTTCTCTTAAAGTAGAATATACATCTGGTATCTATGCAGACCCTGTAATATTATCTCCTGTTTGTTACAAGGACCCTGATAATATTAAGGAACGACCTTTGACCCCATGCTTTCTCCATTACCTAGGAGGAGGGCTATTAGGAATTTCAAACCTAAATTACCGCTGCCTCCAGTGACATTTGAATCTAATAACACATATGCAGCTTTTGTTTACCACTGAAGGTGATTCAGAGATGGAGCAGGGTGACTCTGCCTCTCAAACAGTAGGATTGGCTCAGCCCCCTAGAGGTGCTGAGCAAGGGGACTATAAAGGAAAGAAAAAGAAAAGATGAAAAAAGAATGTATAATGTATTATTTCCTTTTCTTTTTTGTACAATGTTGGCTTTCTTATTCATTGGATCCTTGAAAATTCACAGTTTGCTAAATGGTGTAAAATTGCAGGCTGTTTTTACTTACATACATGCACATAAAATAAATATTTTTTTCTTGCAAGAAACTTGGATGCACTCTAAGGAACAGATGATAGATTATAAAAGAGAATTGTTATGGGGACCTTCATATTGGTCCTTTGGTCCAGATTGTGCAGATGGGGTAGGAATATTATTTGGGTCCTATGATTTTACATTATATAAATTGATAGACCTTATTCCTGGCAGAGCCCTTATCATTGATGGCATCTGGAAATCCTTGAATTGCTGCCTTATTAACATTTATGGTGCATAGATGAAAGCTGAAAGAGTTTCTCTATTTTACATCATTCAGCCTTATCTAGTAACCTCATATAAAATATTTTTCTGTGGGGATTTTAATTGTAATATTCAGCGAACACAGAAATCTCAGAGGAAAAGGAAAAAGGTTTATTGTGATTCTACTACACTGACGAAAATAATATCTATGGCAGGATTAATTGATTGTAGTATATACAACACAGGAATACAATTTACATATACTCAAAATAAATATAAAACCATAATAGATCATAATTTTATTTCCTCAAATTTGCAAACAGGTGAGCTAACTATAAATCCTACTGAATTTTCGGACCACTTAATGTTGGTTCTGAAGTTAGCAGTGATAGGTGGGAGTTTTAAAACAAACAGATGGAAATTAAATACTTTAGTGTTAACAGATAATTATGTACAAAAGAGTATTTTGACTCTTCTCAGTGCTAGAATGTCTGTTCAGTTTCTGTATGATGACATAGGAGAATGGTGGACAGACACAAAAATAGATTTGAAAACCTGGTTTATTAAGTATGGAAAAAATAGGCAATGATACATTTTTGGAATATTTATCTTTGCGTAAACAACTGCAGTATTTATATACATTGACTTATTTTTCTAAACAAGATTATTATTCTCAAATCTCTCAACTAAAACAAGAAATGCAAGCTTTTCAATATGATAGAACAAAGACAGTTCAAGCAATGCTCTATGGGGGAACTAGACCAACACCAGTAGGAGATCTGTTTGAGGCATGCAAAAAATTGCATGACTCAATGAATATGGAATAACTAATTACCTCATAAGGAGATAAAGCAGAAGTTGTTAATGAAATGGAGGGTATTATAAAACAACACTTTCAATCCTTTATTCAGTCAGATCCCCCAACTGAGCAACACATTCAGTATTATTTACAAGGCATACAGGTTCCTCCTTTTCCAGTAGATGCTCTTGAATTACAAGGTAATATAACAACTGCTGAAATAGAGGTCACAGTAAAATCTCTAAAGAATGACATGTCACCAGGTTTGGATGGTCTTCCTAACAAATTTTATAAAGCCTTTATATCAGAATTAGCACCCTGTTTAGGACAGGTGTATAATTATTTTTTTTAGTATGGATAAAATTG
The DNA here is from genome assembly GCA_016271365.2 of Neoceratodus forsteri. NCBI lineage: Eukaryota > Metazoa > Chordata > Ceratodontiformes > Ceratodontidae > Neoceratodus > Neoceratodus forsteri. Next base: position 805,171,827 of record CM028137.1, read on the forward strand.
TTCCTTCATCTACAGAAGGTTTAATAGTATATTTATTTAAATCAGGGGATAGATCTAATACACAAAACTGGAGACCAAATACTCTGTTAAATGCAGACTATAAAATATTAACTCATGTTATTAATAATAGATTAAAAAAATATGCAACTTTAGTAATATCTCCACAGCAATTCTGTGGACTTCCAAATAGGAAAATTCAGGATGCACTCATTATTATTAGAGATGTAACTGAACATTTGAATCTCTTAGGAACCTCAGGTTGCATACTTTCAGTGGACCGAGAAAAGGCATTTGATCAGGTATTACAGCCCTTTTTGTTTGCCACCCTCAAAAAGTATGTGGTGCCATTAGTGGTAATAAGGCACATACTATTGCTTTATTCTAAGGTTTATGTCAGGATACTTATTAAAGGGAAAATAACAGAGGGGTTTCAAATTTTTACTGGGCTCAGGCAAGGGTGCCCCCTTAGTCCCCTTTTATATATTTTTTCTTTGGACCCTTTATTAAGACATTTAACTGAAAGGCCCAGTTGGGATGGGTTGCCTGGACAAAGTAAACAGCAATTGCTAGTTCAAGCATATGCAAATGACATTTGTGTTTTTTTTGCAAATTATAACCACTTGACATTTTTTTTACAAGAATTAAATTTATATGCTCATCTTTCTAACTCTGAATTGAATTATTCAAAAAGTAGGGGATTATTAGTAGGTGCAGGAGTTTCTACTCCATGCCAGGAACAAGGGATAACATTAACTACAACCCCTATTAAAATCTTAGGTATTCATTTTGGACCACAGAACATTCCTCAGATTAATTGGAAAACTTCTTTGTAAAAAGTGGATTGTAAAATACAGAGGTGGAGGCATTGGAAGCTATCAAAACTAAAAAGGATTCAAATTTTAAAAAAATGTATTAGTCCTCAATTGCAATATGTAGCTTACATTTTTCCACCCCAATACAGTTGGAAATGAAGATATATAGTATTTTTTCCAGCTATTATGGGGTAATAAATTAAATCCCATTAAACAGAGTTTTACTTATTTAAGTAAAAAAAAAGGGAGGGTTGGATATGATTGAGCCTATAGTGTTTTTATATTCTCTTTTCTTTTTCCATACCATTAAATATGGCCTATCCCCAATATCATCTATAGCCCACCTTTGGGTGAAATTTACATTAGGACGCTATTTTTCTACATGGCATTCTTTGGCTCCCAAATTACATTCTCATTTGCATATTCTGGATTATTTTCAACCTGCAGCTCAAAAACTTTTTAAATGGAATGTAACTAAAGTGTCAGTAATGCAAGGTACAAGGCATACTTTTTATCAAGATGTTATGGTTCAGATATACCCCTCTGTAGCTTGTTTTAAAAACTGTCCTTCAAGCTTCACCGCTTTTGCATTAAAACAACTCACAAATGATAGAGTACCACTGCATATGTGGGAAACTTTATGGCTTGCAGTTTATGGAAGATTGAATGTCAGAGGTAATGTTAAGCACAAAGTATTAACAGAAAGACATTGTCCCTATTTGGACTGTATAGAATAAAGAAGAAACTATGGAACATTTCCTGTTAACATGTTCATATTCAAAACCTCTATGGGCTTTTCTAGCTAGCAGATGGAATATGGGATGGCTTCAGGGCCTAACGTATGATATTGTAGTGATTGGAAATTGTAGTTCTATGTATTCATAGTTTCATCCAGATACCTTAATGATATGTTTCTGTTGTTTATGGTTTTATCTATGGCAAGCTACAGTGGCGTGAAAAAGTATTTGCCCCCTTCCTGATTTTCTCTATTATTGCATATTTGTCACACTGGATGTTTTCAGGTCTTTAGAGAAAATGTAATATTAGATAAAGGGAACCTGAGTGAACAAATAACACTTGTTTTTTTTTTTAATTTCACTTATTTAATGAAAAAAAGTTAACCAACACCAACTGGCACTGTGAAAAGTAATTGCCCCTTACACTTAATAACTGGTTACACCACATTTAGCTGCAATGACTGCAACCAAACACTTCCTATAATTCAATATCAGTCTTTCACATTGCTGTGGAGGAATTTTAACCCACTCTTCCTCGAGAACTGCTTTAATTCAGTAACATTTGGTAGGTTTTGAGCATGAACTGCTCATTTCAGGTCCTGCCACAGCATCTCTATTAGGTTTAAGTCTGGACTTTGACTAGGCTACCCAAAACTTTAATTTTACTTCTTTTAGCCATTCTGATGTGGACTTGCTTTTGTGTTTTGGATCATTGTCTTGCTGCATGACCAACTACGCTTCAGCTTCAGCTGATGGAAGGATGACCGACATTCTCCTTAAGAATTTTCTGGTACAGAGCAGAATTCATGGTTCCTTTAATTATGGCAAGTCATCCAGGTCCTTAGGCAGCAAAGCATCCCCACACCATCACACTACCACCACCATGTTTGACTGTTGGTATGGTGTTCTTACTGTGGAATGCTGTGTTTGCTTTACGCTGAGACATTATGGGATCCATGTCATCCAAAAGTTCCACTTTGGACTCATCTGTCCATAGAACATTTTCCCAAAAGGCTTGTGGATCATCCAGGTGCTTCTTGGCAAATGAGAGATGAGCATTTATGTTCTTCTTGGTTAGCAGTGGTTTCCGCCTTGCTACTCTCACATGAAGCCCATTTTTGCCCAGTCTCTTTCTGATTGTGGAGTCATGAACACTGACCTTAGCTGAGGCAAGAGAAGCCTGCAGTTCTTTGGATGTTGTTTTAGGATCCTTTGAGACTTCCTGAATGATTTTACGCTGCGCCCTTGGAGTAATTTTGGCAGGCCGCCCACTCCTGGGAAGATTCACTACTGTTCCAAGTGTTCTCCATTTGGAGATTATGGCTCTCACTGTGGTTCAATGGAGTCCCAGAGCCTTATAAATAGCTTTGTAACCCTTTCCAGACTGATAGAGAGCAACAAATTTTTTTCTGATCTTTTCAGGAACTTCCTTTGATCATGGCATAATGTGCTTGTTGAATCTTTGTGCTGGCAACGTGACTCTGATGGTAAGGGTCAAAATAAGTGAGATTTATATTGAGCAGGGCTGGCTGTAATCAAGCCTGGCTGTGTTCAATCAGCTGACTCTAATTATCCCTTTAATTGGGTTGATTTAACTAGGGGGGCAATTACTTTTTCACACAGTGCCAGTTGGTGTTGGTTAACTTTTTTCATTAAATGAATGAAATAAGTAAAAAAAAAAGTGTTATTTGTTCACTCAGGTTCCCTTTATCTAATGTTATATTTTGTCTAAAGACCTGAAAACATCCAGTGTGACAAATATGCAATAATAGAGAAAATCAGGAAGGGGGCAAATACTTTTTCATGCCACTGTAGATGTCAATGGGTTATACATCAAAAGATAATGTCTTATATGGTTTTTAGTCGCTTAGTTTCACAAGCAATGAGAAATGTGTATATGAAAGATGTAAGTATATATGCTCCAAACAAAGTATTTAAATGGTGCAGAGTGTTTCAATTTTTTTATTAAATACAAATAGGAGGCTATCACACTAGTAAGGTAATTAATTATTGTAAATAGGAGTTATTACTTTGAAAATTGATTTAACATGATAAACGTATTATTTTTTTTCTCTCCCTCTTTGACAAAGTGAAATCTCTATTTTACAGTTGGTTTTATAAAAATGATACAGAGAAAATGTAATTTGTATTATGAGAATTGTTAACCTGTTGTTTTTCCCCTTTTTCCTTCCTTTTTTATGTATTTCGCTCCTCCCTGTTTCATTATGTAAAAATGTTATTTTGTTCTTTCTATTATTATGTAACTTTGTAAGCAATATGTGCTTTGTCAATAAAAAACTCCCCTACTCAGACAGTAGGTGGAACTGCTGTTCCACTGCTTGGGACGGCAGTCTGTGTCAGACTGGCGAGTGAGGAGGTTGTTATGCTGGAGCTGTCAGAGGTTCTGTCCCCAACCTCGGCTGTTTTGCTGCAAGGGGATGAAGTTCTACAGGAGCTGACAACAGAGACAATTGAAGTGCTTTCAGGTGATTTACCTGTCGAGAGATGGGTAGTGGAGCTTTCAACAGATGTAACAGATCCTGACTTAATAGAGGAAAAAGCGCGAGATGCACACTGGGTGAAGAAAACTGAGTTAGCTGCAGAGCAAGAATTGTTTGCTGGGAATGAGGCAGCAATAACTCAGAGGTCTGTCAAACCATGAACTGATGCTCAGCTGGAGCAACCTGACAAAGGAGACAGCATCATGGAAAGAATGCAGAAATCTTTTGGTGTACAGCAGCAAAGATGTTCCTTTCCCTTCGGAAGAATGGTCCAAGGAAAATTCAGTAGATAAGCTGAATGGGTGCAACAAGCAGATGGAAAGTGGGTTCTGGACCCAGAATGGACAGAATTTTCTCAAGGTGAGCCGGGGGTATTTCATGCTGTAGAAAAAAATTTTTTCTGAAAACCAGAGAGTAAATTCAGACTTTTCAATGGACACTGATAATAACACTGAAACCCGTGTCCCTCCTGAGCATACACAGTCTGAAGATTTGGATAATGAAGAGTCAAATAGAAAGGCTGACTCCCTCCCCTTCTCCACATTGGGAGAAACAAAGGACAAGACCTTCCTTTTCTGACCTTTTATAGGAATAACAGAGTGGGCAAACATCAAGCTGCAACGGTGCATTTAAGATATTGTGGAGCCCTGCAAGACCACTCTGACAGAACTTATATGCAAGAAAATTATTGAAAGACTCTGTGAACTTTGTGGCAGCAGAAATTTATGCTTTAATAAATGTGAGAGGGGAAGATACCATCGATATAAGTTTTAAAACGTTTGTGAGCTTAGACAATTTATGGAGAAAATATGAAACTTTGAAAACCATGCTTTTGTGGTCCCCTTTCTGGGCAATTCCCCTAACTAAAGCTTTGTTTAAGACAGTAAATGTAATGTTTAGAAATGAGGGTGTAAACATAGGTGGCATTCAATTTGGGCTGGAGAAAACATTTAATGTGCTAGGCCTTCTTGAGGCTATTATTAATTCCAAAGGTATATGGACTGGAAGTTGGAAATTCAAAGTTTAAATTAAACATGGTTGGTAACAAAGTACTCCATATTCCTAATAATTTTTATTTGGGAAAAGATAGGGGAGTACGTTTTTATCCAGGACAGCCAAAAGCATGCTACAAATGTGGTAGTAAGAGGCATCTAAGTAGCACATGTGATAGAGTAAATTGTACTCTATGTGGGGATTACGACCATGTTAGCTCAGTCAGTAGATACACTTTCAGATGTCATTTGTGTGATGAACAGGGGCATGCATATCATCAGTGACCCTGGGCAGGGCAAAACAGACAAGGGTGTCCTAATCAGGAAGAATCTGATTAACAACGTCCAAGAAAGATGCAGGCCTACAAGGCCTGAGGCAGAGGAACAGTCTTCAGGTACTGATACTAACTCAGAAACAAACAAGGCCCCAGAAACAAATTCTACCCCAGAAAGTCAATCACAGAAACCTTCTAATACCCTAAATATAGCAGTACTTCAGTTTGATATACATGAGGGGGAAGGGTAAAGGGAAATACCAGGAATCTTGAAAGAAGCACAACAAGAGAAAATGCCACCTCCCATTTTGGATTTCCAAATTCCCTCTTCTAAAAGAATCACCAGGTCTGTTAGTAAACAGAAAAACATTTCAAACCAAATTTACTCACCAAACTCCTTTCAGGTACTACAAGAGGTAGACGGAGGGTCAGAATCAGATGTCTCCACCCATTCTGTGGTTACATCTGAAATGGAACTTGAGGAAGATACTGTAGCTGAATTAAGGGAAACAAAAAAAAAAGAAAGGGAGGAAAGGAAAGAAAGATAAAGAATAAAAACTGTGGACCTTTAAAATACACGTATGGCAACACTACAGTTAGCTTCCTTATATTTGTGTAGTATTAAGAACTACTGTACTTTAGGTAATGTATATATAGTAGCTCTAACTGGAAAATCTACTGTGAGAAAATCTTTTATTTTTGAATCAATCCACCCCTTAGTTAAGGCCTCTGTAATAAATTCATCAATACGATGTTTGAAGAGGATGCTATTTTGAAGGTATATTCAAGCTTCCAAATTTTTAAGCAAAGCTTGATATAACGTCCGTTCTCAAAAGAATCAAATGTCAATCCAAATAAAAACAACTGTTCTCATAGCAAATGGAACAGGAGTACAAAAACTCCACACCAACATTGCAGGACACAAAAGCGAGCACTGAACTCGAACTCACCTCCAAATAGACCTTCAAAATAGCATCCTCTTCAAACATCATATTGATGAATTTATTACAGAGGCCTTAACTAAGGGGTGGATTGATTCAAAAATAAAAGATTTTCTCACAGTAGATTTTCCAGTTAGAGCTACTATATATACATTACCTAAAGTGCATAAAGAATTTGAATCTTTACCACCAGTAGGAAGACCAATAGTGAGTGGAATTGGCTCTTTGGCTGAACCACTTTCACAATATGTGGATCATTTTTTGAGACCTTTTGTTACCAAATTAGGATCATATATTAAAGATACAGGAGAAATTTTGAAGCTGTTAGCTGATATTGAGATAGACCCAAATGCATATCTCATCACTATGGATGTTGAATCACGTTACTCTAATATCCCACATGAAGAAGCTTTAGATAGTTTGGCCTATTATTTGAATTCAAGAGAGGCAGATGATGGAGTTTGTACAGAATTGCTTCTAAAGTTGTCTGAATTTGTTTTGAAATGCAATGCTTTCGCGTTTTTGAATCAGTACTACTTGCAGATAAAGGGGACAGCAATGGGGGTCACCTTTGCTCCTAGTGTAGCAAATTTATATGTGGGACAATGGGAAGATAATTATGTTAGGAATGTAGATAATAATCCTTTTTTTTGGAAATTAAATTTGTATTGGTGCTTTATTGATGATATATTCATCATTTGGATGGGTGATTTGAAAGAATTTGATTTATTTGTTTCCTTTTTACATAAATCCAACCCTCATTTGCATTTTTCATATCAAGCTAGCCAAAAAGGTGTTTGTTTTTTAGATTTAGAGATTTTAAAAGGAGAGAATAATACAATACAGACAGATATTTATAGAAAGTCTTGTGAGAAGAATACTTTACTTTTAGCATCTAGTTGCCATCCATGACATGTAGTGAGGAATATTCCTAAAGGACAATTTCTCCGGATCAGGAGAAATTGCAGTGAGGATAGTGATTTTGAAAAAGCGGCCACAGATTTAGAAACCAGATTTTTAGAAAGAGGTTATTCTAATCAAAATATTCGGCAGGCATATAAAGAGGTGGCAGGAATGAAGAGAGAAGAGATATTGATACAGAGACCTAAACAACAGGATACAGATCAAACTTTGAATTTTGTTAGTACATACTCCATACATTCACATAAGGTTTCAAATATTATTAGATTAAATTGGAATATTTTAAAAGGAGATCCACATTTAAGTATATTTCATGACAAACCACCAAGGATGACATACAGAAGACCAAACAATCTTAAAGATTATTTGGTGCATAGTAGGCAAACACCATCTACAAAAGAAACTTGGCTTAAACCAAGTATAGGTTGCTTTAAATGTGGAAAATGTAGTATGTGCTCAAATATACAACCTACTAAGGAATTTACATGTTTTAATGTTAAAAATCAAAAAAAGTATCAGATTCAAGAATTAATAACTTGTGACACTAGTGGAGTAATTTATATGGCTACTTGTACATGTAAAGCATTTTATATAGGAAAACCAAAAAGGCAGCTAAAACAAAGAATAGCAGAGCACGTGACAGCTATTAAATACAAGGATTCAATTTATGCTACAGCATTACATATTATGAGGAGTAAGGATGACAATGAACATATGTTTTTATTTCAAGGGATTGAGAAAGTATATAAGAATCCAAGAGGAGGTGATTTTGAGAATTATATTTTAGAAAGGGAAGGATTTTGGATATATACCTTGAATGCATATTCAACACCAGGTTTAAATGAAAGATTTGAACTAATTCCTTTTCTTAAAAGGAAGAAATAAACAAGACCTCCTTCCCCCCTTCCTCTCTCCCCTTCCCCCTCCCCCCCATTCCCATATCTGCATCTAGTACTGAATATAGTTTAATTATATGCATAATAAATACAGAATCTAAATGTTTATGGAATTTAACATAAATATTCTAATTTTTCTTTTTTTCTTTTTTTAGATGGTATCAACAGTACAGTAATAAGTGGAATACTTTGGAACTTTTGATCTTATTACAACTGATTACTACCTGGGCAGTCTTTTCATCAAAAAGCAAATACAGGTTTTTATAATAAAATAATTAAAGGCTAGTTTAGGAATGTATTTATTGTGTATATACATATATATTGTTTTTTACTATTAGGTAGCACTGTATATTTGCACTTCAAATTAATGGTTTGTCTTTATGAATAATTGGTTGCATTTTATAATTGACGCTGTTTGATGATGTCATTAATTGTATGGTATATAAGGTAGTGGTTTTAATGTCACATTAGATCCTTTGAAAAAGGAAATTGGTTCTGAAACGTGTCAGGGCTTAGTATATGGCACTTTAATAAAATGAAGCACTTTTGATATTGATGAAGCAGTCTTCACATTCTGTTATTTGAGTGCGGGATTTCTTTAGTAGTTTTGTTCAGTTTTATCCCTGCACCTTTTTTTCCATGTGCAACCTCTGTTTTGGAATTTTTAACTACAAAAAGAGGTTAACTGTATTAAATTTCTGCAACACTTTGAAAATGGATATAATGTTTTTGCAGGAAACTAGATTTGCCTCCTTACAAGAAGTGGCTCAACCAAAAAAAAAGTTGGCCATGGGGGCCATCTTTTTGGTATTTTGGCCAAGATGCAGTGGATGGTTTGGAGATTCTTTTTAAACACTCACAGGTGCAGGTTCAAAGATTGATAGGTATTTCACCAGGAAGGGCTCTTTTAATAGACGTCTCATTAAAAGGGTTTCAGCTTAGACTTATAAATACATATGCACCTCAGAGTAAGAGTGCTAGGATAGAGCTTTTCGAGAATATAAGACCATATCTTTTTATAGCCAGAAATTGAATTGTGGGGGACATGAATTTCAGCCTGAATGTTAGGATAAAAGACAACATACAAAAGAAAGTATATTGTGATACTCATGCTTTAGGAAACATTATTACAACAGCAGGGATACAAGATGCATATAGAACCCTTTCAAACACCCTGGTGCTACATATAGGAGAAGTGCTTTCTCCACAAGAAAAGATTATGTTTTTTTATCCAAATTTTTGCAGACAAATAATTTTAAGCTCCAACATACTGAGTTTTCTGACCATTGTCTGTTAATTTGCGACATACATCTAAAAAACATCCCTCTGAAGTTTCAAAGCATGAATAAGAGATGGAAATTAAACTCCTCATTATTGGAACAACAGGATATTAAAGACCAATAATTATGTCTTTTTCAATATAGGAAATCAGTTGGAGTAATGTATGATGATTGGTACTCTTGGTGCAATGACACTAAGAATGATATAAAAAGCTTTTTTATTGAACATGGTAAAAATAAAAGTAATAATGACTATTTAACATATCTGGAATACAGAAATCAGTATTATAAACTTTTATCCCAACCAAATGCTTCAGATAGTAGGATCAAGAACCAGATTGATGAAACTAAAAAACAGATGATTAAATATCAATGATATAGAGCAGTTTCCTTGAATGCTAAATTTAAGTATGGAACTACTAAACAACCTTATATGGATCCTTTTTCAGCCTATAAAAATAAAATTGAAAAAACAAAACAATGGAAGGTTTACATGATAATAAAAACAATCTAAAATCATCAGATGTAGAAATGATAGAAATCATATCTAAAACAGGATTACATACCATAGGTACAGACTTCAAATCAGAGAAGTTATGGGAAGAAATCTTTTCCTTTTCACCCCCCACTTTGAGTACAGATGTAGCAACAGAAATGAAAAAAACTATTACGGTAGAGGAAGTCAGGGGAACAATAATGCAACTAAAGATAGGAGTGTCCCAAGGTGAAGATAGTCTCACAAATGACTTTTGCAAAAATTTCCAAGAAGAACTTGGGGAAATCTGAACAAATGTGTATAATAATATATTACTGGATAATGACATATTACAAAATTTTGCAAATCCCATTATAATAGTGTTACACAAAAAGGGTGACAAATTTGATATGGGTAAATGTAGACCAATTAGCCTTTTAAATATGGATTACAAAATCCTGGCATCCATAATTTGTACAAGATTACATAAAGCGGCAAGTGAATTTATTCATCCTGCACAAACATGCTCAATCCCAAACAGAATTATACAGCAAAATCTAAGATTAATAAAAGATTTATGTGAATATGGAAATCAAAAGAAAGCAAAAGGCTATTTATTGGCATTAGAGCAAAAGAAAGCCTTTGACAATGTGTCACATGCTTTCTTATTTCAAGTTTTGCATTACTATGGGATTCCACAAACCCTAATCTCCTGGATTAAGCTTCTTTATACACATGCAGAAGTCATACCATCAGTAAATGGAATGCTAGGGAATGAGATTAGCTCAAAAGAGGGGTAAAGCAAGGCTGCCTCATGAGCCCTTTGTTATACACATTTACATTGGATCCAGTTGTTAGAGAAATTCTGTGGAATATGTCCATAATTGGGATCACACCTTCACCCACAATAATAGCACAAAAGATAATGGCCTATGCAGATGATGTCTGCTTATTAGTACAAGATGAGGTTTCTGGTCTTCAGGCCTTGAATACTATAGATAAATGTACACTGATTCCAGGGGATAGCTTAAACTATAATAAAAGCATTTGGCTACAGCTAGGAGGAGGGTTAGCCCTAAAATAGGACAAATTTGGATATCCAACACACAGGTAAAAATATTAGGACTTTGGTTTGGAACAGGAAACTTGTCCCAAAAAACTGGGAAGAAAAAGTACTGGTAGGAGAAAACAAAGTACAACAGTGGAAAACTTGGTCGTTTGGAAAAAGGAAAAGAGTAATGACAATTAAAAAAATGTCTAATCCCTATTTTTTTATATATATATCCCATGTGTACCCAATTCCTAGACAAGACTAAGTTTTTCTTTTTTTCAAATGGTCTGGGAGAGTAGGCCTAACCCAGTAAAAAGGGACTATATATATTTAGAAATTAAAAAAGGGGATTTAGGAATGTTAAATCTTTTTGGGGTGGTTCACTTTTTTTTTTTTTCCTCTTTAAGAGTCATAAATGGTCCTATAGATATGTGGGATTCCTGAACACAGGGCCTGTTTTTTTTTTTTATTGTTTTTTTTTTTGAAAATTGGGGAATGGGTTTCCAAGATTAATAGCAAATTCACAAATCCCTGAATTTGCTATGTCTGCTATAAAGAAGTTAAAAACAAGAGTATAAATAAAGAAGAAGTAGGACCTCTTACTAGAAAGGGTATATATAAACATATAATGGAAAAAAGTTTTGCTGTACAAGTAGATTTTCCTAAATGTCTTCCTACCAAAGTACAGACAGCTCTTCTTCTTTTAAAAGACCCTAGGATTCCAATTTCAATGTGGGATGTACAATGGTTTAGTTGCCAAGGCAAACTGGGGGTCAGGGAGAACTGGAAACATAAACCTAGAACAATGTAATGGACAGGAGGAAACTTTAGAGCATTTTTTCATTCACTGTGCTTTTGCAACTACCTTTTGTGAGGAACTGGCGAAACAATGGAATTGGAGGTTACTACGATTCATACAGTATTAATGTTTAATTTGGGGGGATTATTCGGGAAGTTACAGTAGATATCACCCGAGCACTTTAAATGTGATTTTTGCTTGCATCAAATATTACATATGGCAGGCCAGATGCCAGTTCTATTTACAACATGTAAGGTCTTTGAACTCTTGTTATATTTCAATACATTGAAAAAGTGATTCCACAGGTGAAGCAGAAAGAAAGTATTAGTTTAGAAAGTAGAACATTTTCTTCTCTGTGGAGGCATTTTGCATGAATATCATGATAAAATGTGATGATTGTATACATATATCCTTTTTGAGTTTTCTGTATATGTGTGTATTTAGGATTAAACTGCTTTGTCAGTATGACTTTATATGAAATGTAAACACGAGTTTAAATGAAATGATCTTATAATGATGTAATGTTTCAACTAATAAAAATTCCCCATCTCTTGTGGTAGGGGGCACTGTGGTTTTCCAGTTGGTCAGTTCGGGTGAAGCTAGTATCCCGGGTGGAGGAGATTGCTTCCCTCCCCACCTGGTCTGAGAAGGAAGCTTGCACCAGTATGAGAGAAACAGCTATCTTGCCGGTTGGAACGAACGGTTCGACAATGAGACTAGTATGCTGTCTGTGGGTATAAATCCTAAAGACACGAGCCATGGACACCATAGAGCATACCTAAAGGTATTACTTGAGGAAGAAGAATGCCGAATGGCAGTAGTATGCGTGGGCAGCCTTGATATGAATACAGGTGCGGTTGACCCTAGTTTGCAGACCACTGAGGTCAAAAAATTGCTGATGAATGGCATGACTGAACAAGCAGTGGAGATTATAGCAAAACCCGACTTTGGAACAGAAGGCAACACCAGAACAAAAGCTGTGGAGGAAGCAGCAAGTATTCACATGACTACAGAAGATGATGAGGAAAGCACCAGGCCTAAGGAAAGTATACCTGTTTTTCCAGAAATAATTGACTTACACATGACTGTTTCAGAGGCAGAGACTGTTAACATTAACAAAGGTATGGGGCAGAATGAGAGAGTTACTGCAACAGGCCCGATTGATGGTGACATAGAGATTGAATTAAATGGGGGAAGCAAGGTTAAGGAAATGGGGGAAGACCTGGCTAAACAAAACACTCTGCATGCCTCAGAAGGTTCCATGGGGGTGCAGTATGCTATACCCAACTACAATAAAAATATTTTGATATCAGGGCTTACAGTGGAAGAAACGTTGCTGAATGGAGGAGGGGTACATCATTCCCATACTCAGCCCTGGGTTTCCCCTGATAGAAACACAGTTGAAAATGATGACCCATTAGCCCTACCCTCTTCATTAGAATTTCCAAGCTCCTCACAGTTAAACATACCCATACAAAGTAACAGCATGAGCGCAAGTGACAAGTTACAGACAGTTTTTGTAAATCTTGAAGGAGAATTATCAGCCCAAAACTCTAGCTAAACCTGTGGAAATATTGGCCCTAAGTCCCTGGCTCCAAACCTCCCCGGCCCTTCACACCAGAGTGAGGAAGCAGAACAAAACCATAGACCTGGTAGTTGCACTTTCAACTCTGCTAGAATGCTATCGGGGAAACACCTACAAACCGTAAAACTTTTGCAGGCTTATTTCATACTTCCCAGGAACCAGCAAAGAGATGTAACTCAGTACGCATCAAATATAGAGGGGGATTGGATCCATTCCCTGATAAAATTTATGCTGGGAAAACTCTCATGAAAGAAAGTATGGGATTTTCAGCACATGAGATATATGTGCTTATCCACACTTCAGGGGATGCCAGTTTTAAAACTCCTGCTGGACTAGAACTTTTTTGGGAAAGGTATCAGGGGCTGAAGCATACACCAGAATGGTCTGCCTTTCTAGTGATCCCACGCATGAAACCAGCATTCTACACGATTACCATTTTGTTTAAAAACGAGGGGGTGGCAACTGCAGATAAACTGTTGGTTAAGATCAAGATGTACAGTATTGGGCCTTCCAGATCCAGTTATGGACACAGAAGATATATGGAATTGGGGCGCGGCACATTAGAGTGCGATTACCACAGGAAAATGGCACCATTCAGCATTTGCCTAGTTGTGTTTCATCTTGGGAGAGACCATGGCTTCATTTTTTTACTCTGGGCAGCCCAAATCCTGTTTTAGATGTGGAGCATATACACACACACACACACACACATGTAAGCAGTGTGTGTGATCAAATGAAGTGCTCCCTCTGTGGAGGAATAGGCCACAGCTCAATACACTGCTCTACCCCAGAAACATGTAATCTGTGTGAAGATATTTTGCCTACCTTTGCAAACTGCCCATGGGCATCCCACAACAAAACGGAAAATGGCACAGCTGATGAGGAACAAGACGCAGCATTTGCCAGAGGCAGACAAACAGCTGCAAATGCAAATAATAGACCAAGACAGAATAGACTCGACATGTCTAACCTGAGGGGAAACCTAGGGCAAGCAACATCAAAGGAGCTACAAGCTAATCCCCCGCCCCTCAATCAGAATTATTACTGGACTGCCCGGCCACCTCAGAGGGAGATATCTTGATGGAAAATGAAGATGTGCAGACTGAATCTGAACAACAGATGCAACAGAGTGCTTTAGATCAAACTAGATCAGTATCTAAAGAAACTCCTTCAACATCCACTACAGGACTTACAAACATGCCCCCCCCCCCACAGATAAATGGGAGCACCAGAGATCAAAGAGGTGGACCCATAGCTGCACACAGAAAGAAGGGGCAATAATAAAGTGGACGACAGCCCCAGAAATTCATAACAAGAACAGATTTCCCCCCATCTAAAAGAAAACAGTGGGACAAAGAAGAAGAAGACTCAGATGAGTCTTTTATTGCCTCATCCCAACCTGACACACTCATCATGTTTACATGCACTCAGTAATCTGATTCGAACTGGAATACTGAGAAATCTGATCACCGAATCAGATTATGCAGATCCATGTAAACAGGAGAATTTTCATTCGAATCAGATTTCTTGAATTAGTAGAAATCTGGTTCACATACCTGGATTTTCTTGTTCAAATCTTGTTCAGATCTGATTACTGGATCATGTAAACAGATCTGGTAGCATTTTCAGATTAACCAATATTACATTCTGAAGTTTTAACAGGCAAAACCTGCAACAACAATTAAAGGCTGGTGGGGGAGTGATGATAGGTTTGTTAGGTGATTGAGTGTGCTAGATGGATGTGTATGTGCATGGAAATGTTCTAGAATGTTAGTTAATGTGCCTAAAAAAGAAAGAAAAAAATGTTATTTTTAAAGAAAATATATATTTTATGTCATTTTTTTTTGTTTTGGAAGTTGCAGTGCATGTTAGGATAAACATTTTTTACCGATACCTTTTTATTCCAGTTTAAATCAACCCTTGCTTCCTGTCTTGTATGATAACCTTCTTTCCAAATTTTTAGTCTTCTTAGCCCTTTGTTTTACATTTGAAGTAATAAAAAAAGTTCCTTTGGACTAGGTTTACAGCAGTATTTTCAGAAGTGCAGTGCCTGTTCTTTAGTATGCTAGTTCTACATATAAGTCACAAGAAAACAGGGCTTGAGGAAAACATATGAACGTATGAAGAAGCCAGCAGAAGAAGGCCATTTGGTCTATCAGGTCTGCTTGTATTGCGGGGTCCACAGCTTGAGCTACTGTCCCTGCCCTCCCTCCCCACTACTCCCATCCTCCCTACCCATGATCCTTACCTTCCCGCTATGCCTATCCCAGCCTCTCTTAAAGCTGCCCACTGTCTTCAATGAGAGGACCTCTTCCGGCAGCATATTCCAAGAGTCCACCACCCTCTCTGTGTAGAAGTGCTTCCTGACCTCCCTCCTAAACCTCCCACCCTCCAGCTTAAGACTGTGCCCCCTCGTGTTATGGTTGCCACCTTATCAATCTTTTTTGTCTCTTTCAAGTACTTGAAGCTTCCAATCATGTCCCTTCCCTTTCTCCTGTCTTCCAGGGAGTACATGTTCAGTGCCCTCAATCTACCCTCGTATGCTTTACCCTGCTGAACTGCTATCATCTTTGTAGCCCTCCTCTGGACCTTCTACAGCAGGTTAATGTCTTTTTGAGGTGTGGGCACCAGTACTGAACTTCATACTTTAGATGCGGCCTTGCCAGTGACCTGTACAAGGGCAGTATAAGCTTCTCTCCCTACTACTGATCCCCCTAGATATGCATCCCAGCATCGTGTTTGCCTTTTCTGCTGCTTTCTTGCACTTTGTGCAGTGCTTCAGGTAACTAGTGATCATCACTCCCAGGTCCTTCTCCTCCTCTGATGCAGATTCTCAGACCCCACCCAGGTAGTACTCTGTCCTGGGATTCTTGGCTCCAATATGCATAACTTTGCATTTCTTGTCATTGAAGCCAAGCTGCCAGATCCTGGACCACCTCCCCAGCTTTTACAGATCTTCCTGTAGGTCCTGTATTCCTTCAGCTGTGTCCACTCTCCCGGAGAGCTTGGAATCATCCATGAATAAGCACATTTTGCAATTAATGCCATTCCCAATGTCATTGATGAAGACATCGAATAACACTGGCTCCAGCAACGAGCCCTGCGGGACCCCACTGGTTACTTTTCTGGTGCCAGATAACTATCCCACCACAACCACCCTCTAGGTTCTGTCCCTCAGCCAGTTTTCCACCCATCTGGCCATCTTTTCCCCAACCCCAGGATCCACCAACTTCCTGATCAACCTTTGTGGGGCACAGAGTGAAAGGCTTTGCTGAAATCAAGACAGAGGATGTCTACCGCTTGGCCCCCATCTACCGTCTCAGTGACACAGTGAAAGAAGTCAATCAGATTCATTTGACATGATTCCCCCCCCCACCATGAACCAATGCTGTCTTGCATCCTGGAGACCATGCTCCTCTAGATATTCCACCAACCTTTCCTTTTGTATGGTCTCCATGAGCTTGCCCACAAATGGAGTTCAGACTGACTGGTCTTTAATTCCCTGGGTCATCCTTGGGACCACTTTTGTGGAGGAGCACTTCATGTGCTGTTCTCCAGTCCTGCAGTACCATGCCTGACTCTAGTGGACTATTAAATAGATCTGCCAGTGGCCCTGCCAGCTCCTCAGCCAGTTCCTTTAATACCCTTGGATGTACTTTGTCCAGGCCTGGTGATTTGTCCACCTTCAATGCCAGCAGCCCCTCCTTCCCTCACTCTATCCTCCTCTATCACTACATTTGTGTCCCCCCCCTCTTTTCCCTCCTGAAGGCGCTGGTCCATCCTTCTCCCTGGTGAAGACGGAACAGTAGTATTCATTTAGTATCTCTGTTATTCCCATTATCCTCCACCCACATCACCCCTTTTTTTAAGCCTAACAGTCCCTTCCTTCTTGTCCCTTTTCTCATTTATACAGCAAAAGTAATTAGACTTTTACGCACTCCCTTGGTGTTGGGTACCTAGATAAACTCCTCGAGCTTCGCTCTCGGGGTTTATGTGGCACCCAACATCTCAGGTGTGGGTAAAATTCTCATTACACACATCACCACATACTTTATTCTATTTTTAATGCACTCCCAAGGGGATATGCAGTACAAAGGTGAAGGCCAAGTGTCCTTACACCCCTGAAAAGTGCAAATACTTGCAATTTTAAAATGGTTCACTGCTCTTTTGTATTATATGTGAAGTGAAACATATATATATATATATATATATATATATAGAGAGAGAGAGAGAGAGAGAGAGATATTGCATTTTTTTTCTATATGTAGTTTTTTTAGGTTTTTACCCCATTTTTCCTTCCTGAAACGGGCCCCAGCAAACACATACATGCACATACATAATGGCACACATGTATGCAAGGTACTGGCTCAGCACCTTCTGCCCCAACCCTGGCTATCACCACCACCCCCACCCACCTACACTTCCCACCGGACCTCCACCCAGTGGGAGTAGAACTACGGGTGGGTGCAAGCAACCACCACTGGGGGGGACAGCTGCCTTGCGGCTGCTCAATCCCACTCCATCCTTCCCCCCCATGCTGGCTCCACAATGACCCGAGGTCATTCCTGAACCAGAGTCTTCAGCATAGCGTGAGGTAAGGCATCCAACGCCTCAGCCCTCTGTGCCACCGGGACGGCTTCATAACCATTTATTTAAATTGGCTTCTCTTGGGGAGATAATACTGTAGGTAAACTGCTGCAAACCTCCACTCCTGCAAGTATGACAATACCAGCGTTCACTCACCACCAACATCACAGAACCTGCCTTACTATTAAGGTCACTCCTTCGTTGCTAGCAACTGTGGGCTGGATGTTGGGGTCACATGGGGGTTGAATGTTATTAAAACTTGTGTAACAACAGGTTGTGTATCTGAGAAAGAATGGGTGTCTCTGGGAGTCACAGGTTTCCAATTCTTGTGTGACACAGTTGGTTATGCAGCAGAATGGTGTTCAGAGTCATCTGCGTTCAAATTCCAGATAGGGCACTTCATTGGGTCTCATTTAGAAACATAGAAACCTAGACTTTAATGGCAGATAAGGACCGCTTGGCCCACCTAGTCTACCCATTTCCCTACCTACAGGATAAGCTGCAGATCCTAGTTAACCAACAGCCTATTTCTTCCTACCCCCCACAAAAATTGCCTTATGTCTGTCCCATGCATTCTTGAATTCTCCCACAGTTTTAGACCCCACAGCCCTCAGAAAGGCTGTTCCATGCATCCACCACACTCTCTGTGAAAAAATACTTCCTCACATTGCCCCTGAACCGCCCCCCATCTTCAAATTGTGTCCCCTTGTTCTTGCACATCTCTTTTTCTGAAAGATGCTACCCTCTTGGACTTTGTTGATTCCACTGAGGTACTTAAAAGTTTCTATCATGTCCCCCCTCTTCCTCCTTTCCTCAAGGGTATACATATTAAGCTCCTTTAGTGTCTCCTCATATGGCTTCTCTTACAGACCCTGCACCATTTTAGTTGCTCTCTTCTGGACTGCCTCTATCCTGTCTATGTTCTTGGGAAGATGGGGTGTCCAGAACTGGATGCAGTACTCCAGATGGGGTCTCACCAACTGTCTGTACAGAGGGATAACAACTTCCTGTTTTCTGCTGGTGATGCCTCTCCCTATACATCCCAGTATCCCCCCAGCCCTCCCCACTGCCTTCTCACATTGCTTGCTAACCTTAAAGTCATCTGATATGATTAACCCCAGGTCTCTTTCCATTTTTGTTGTTGTTACTACCTCCCCCCCCCACTGTGTAATCTTCCCTGGTTTTTGTTTTCAGGTGCATTATTTTGCACTTCTTTGCATTGAATCCAAGCTGCCATACTTCTGACCATTCCTCCAACCTTGCCAAGTCCCTTCTCATCCTTTCCACACCACCTTGTGTATCAACCCTGTTGCAGGTCTTTGTGTCATCTGCAAAGAGGCATACTTTTCCTTCCAGCCCCTCTCCAATGTCACTTATAAAGACATTAAAAAGGACTGAACACAGTACTGAACCCTGCGGTTCCCCACTAGTAACCCCTCTTTCTTCAGAGTGGACTCTATTTACAATTACCTTCTGTGTCCTGTTGTGCAGCCAATGTTTTACCCAGGCTACCACCCTGGGACCCACTCCCAGGCTGGTTAATTTGGTTATTAATCTTTTGTGTGGGATTTCTTTGTTAATTCATATATATACATATCACACCCTTGCTGAAAAATTCCAAAGTCACCTAAGGAAGCAGGACCTTGTGACCTCCATCAAGGTCTGATTCTTCTGGCTCCTAGCCTCTGGAGTCCCCATTCTATGTCTGGAAGGTTGTGGCCTCCCACTAAAGAGTGGGACCATTGTGGGGCAAATATCTTGACGTTGGGTAATTCATGAGCATATAGGTGTAAGGTAGTTCCCACAGTCAAGTATCTACCCCACCACTACCCCATCCCAGTATATGCCAAGAACCACCACAGGCCCTGATTATGCCCACAGCCACTATCATACTTCAGATTTTGCTCTGCAAATTGCCTTAACCTTGTTTTCAACTCACAGCTACTACACTCCAGTACACCTCCATAATCAGCTCACAGCCCAGTAGCTGACTCAGTACTGCTCTTCATTGGAATGGGGATTAGTTCAGGAATTGATGATGGGTATTTGGTAGCTGTGTAGCAACTACTGGGATGTAGTGGTGGTGGTGGGGCAGGTACTGGTATATGGGTGATTTACACAGATACTGTGGTGTGGTGTAATTGTGTGACAGATATAAGAACAAAGGGTAGTTTCTGAAAAGGTACCATGGTGTAGGGTTATTAAGAGGCAGAAACAATGGTGTGTAGGCTGTGGATAATACATTGATGGGTAGTTACAGAACAGATATTGGGGTGTGGTGTAGTTGTTAGAATAATATTGGATAGTTTTGAAGCTGATATCAGAGTGTCAGTATTTGTGGGGCAGATACTGTGATTTGGGATGGATACTATTCTAGAATGTGGTCTACTAGTTTAGAGCAGATGCTGGGGTGGGGCAGTGGTTAAATATATGGATGGGGTAGTTGCTGGGCAGATACCATGGTGTGGAGTAGTTATGGGGCAGATACAGTGGTAAGTAACAGTGACAGTGCATATACTAAGGTTTTGGGTAGTTATAGGGTAGAATGCTTGGTAAGTTTATGAGTGTTATGAGATTAGGGTAGTTTTGGAGCAAATATTAGGTTAAAGGGTTTTTACAGGGCAGACAAGTGGGTAGCTGCATGAGTGTTACTAAAGGGGTAACTGTGGGGCAGATATTGTGGTGTGGAGTAGTTACAGGGAAGAATATTGGGTTATGGTAAATGTGGTACTAGACTGGGGTAGTTTTGGGATACATATAGTAATGTGGGGTAGTTGCAGGACAGAATATTGGTAAGCTGTGAGAGTGTTACTACAGTGAGGTAGTTCTAGCTGGGACATATATTGTGGCATGGGGTAGCTGAAGGATAGACTATTGGGTTACTGTGAATGTATTACTAGTGGTGGGGTAGTTGTGGATACCTATTGGGTAATGAGTATTTGCAGGCCAGAATGTTGGGTAGCTGCCAAAGTGTTGCCAGAGTGGGGGTAGATGTGGTGGCAGATGTGGAATGTGTGGTAGTTACAGGAGACACCACTGGGCTCCTCTGAGAGTGAAACTACAGTGGGGCAGTTATTAGGCAAATATTTTGGCTTAGGGTGTTTGCAGGGCAGAATATTGTATAGTTGTGAGTGTGTTAGTAGAGTGGGGTAGTTGTAGAAGAGATATTGTGGCATGGAGTAGTTGTACAGCACAATGTTCGGTATCTGCAATAGTGTTACTAGAGTGGGGCAGCTGTGGGGCAAATATTGGGATGTGGTGTAGTTGCAGGGCAGAGTACTAGATTGCATAGGGTAGCTGTGGGGTAAATATTGTAACGTGTCACATGCTTTCTTATTTCAAGTTTTGCATTAATATGGGATTCCACAAACCCTAATCTCCTGGATTAAGCTTCTTTATACACATGCAGAAGTAATACCCTCAGTAAATGGAATGCTAGGGAATGAGATTAGCTCAAAAGAGGGGTAAAGCAAGGCTGCCTCATGAGCCCTTTGTTATACACATTTACATTGGATCCAGTTGTAAGAGAAATTCTGTGGAATATGTCCATAATTGAGATCACACCTTCACCCACAATAATAGCACAAAAGATAATGGCCTATGCAGATGATGTCTGCTTATTAGTACAAGATGAGGTATCTGGTCTTCAGGCCTTGAATACTATAGATAAATGTACACTGATTCCAGGGGATAGCTTAAACTATAATAAAAGCATTTGGCTACAGCTAGGAGGAGGGTTAGCCCTAAAATAGGACAAATTTGGATATCCAACACACAGGTGAAAATATTAGGACTTTGGTTTGGGACAAGAAACTTGTCCCAAAAAACTGGGAAGAAAAAATACTTGTAGGAGAAAACAAAGTACAACAGTGGAAAATTTGGTCTTTTGGAAAAAAGAAGAGTAATGCTAATTAAACAAGCATTTGTCAATGCCGAACGTTCGCTTGCAGGTATTTGCAATGGTGTTTGGCATGTATGGTACTTTATCCTAATGCCCTGTGCAATTGCTGGTATTTGCACAATAAATTGTCAGCATGACCTTTTTGTTACCCCCATTGTGCGCTACATAGGCGGAAACACGTTTTGGGCAGGATGTGAAAAATGACAGCTGTACTGCTCATAAGGAAGTGTGGTAAAATGGCAATGTTGAAAATCTGGAGTGGAAATATTGAAAATTCGCAAACCTAGGAGCGTGCGTGGGAACTGTGCAATGCACGCTGGTAAAACAGTGATTGTTAGGAATTTTTTCACCAAATTGTCAACATTGGCATTTTAAAACCTCTGCTAATGAACAGTGTCACTGTGATTGTCTTACTGTGTGCCATACATTGATTTTGCACACCGACTGCGCCATTGTGCAGTACATGAGTGGAAACATGTTTTGGGCAGGATGTGAAAAATGACAGCTGTACTGCTCATAAGGAGGTGTGGTAAAATGGCAGTGTTGAAAATCTGGAGTGAAAATATTGAAAATTCGCAAACTTACGAGCATGCATAGGAACTGCACAATGAACACTCGTAAAACAGTCATTTCTAGGAATTTTTTCACCAAATTTTCAACACAGCCATTTTAAGACCTCTGCTCATGGACAGTGTCACTGTGATTTTCTTAATGTGTCCCATACATTACGTTCGGACACGGACTTCGCCATTGTGCGCTACATGGGCGGAAACACGTTTTGGGCAGGATGTGAAAAATGACAGCTGTACTGCTCATGAGGAGGTGTGGTAAAATGGCAATGTTGAAAATCTGGAGTGGAAATATTAAAAATTCGCAAACCTATGAGCGTGTGTGGGAACTGTGCAACGCATGCTCGTAAAACAGTCATTTTAGGAATTTTTCACCAAATTTTCAACACTGCCATTTTAAAACCTCTGCTAATGAACAGTGTCACCGTGATTTTCTTACTGTGTCCCACATATTGATTTCAAGATAATCGATCTGCCTATTGTGCACCATACGGGCGGAAAGACATTTTGGGCAGGATGTGAAAATGACAGCTGTACTGCTCATAAGGAGGTGTGGTAAATGGCAATGTTGAAAATCTGGAGTGAAAATATTGAAATTGCAAACTTACTTAGCTACAGAGAACTGCACAACGATGCTCAGTAAAACAGTTATTTGTAGGAATTTTTTGCCAAATTTTCAGCATAGCCATTTTAAGATCTCTGCTCATGAACAGTGACACTGTGATTTTCTTAATGTGTCCCATACACTGAGTTTGCACACCGAAATAACACCATGACAGTGACATCATTCATGAGAAGGGGTCCCAAAAACCCCATGTTGAAAATTTGGTGCAAAAATTCCAAACAATGACTGAGATATGCAATAAAGTTGAAACCCCCCTATCTAGCCCATTATACAGCTTACCGGCATTTCCTCAGTTCGCGGTCGCCTTTGAAGAGTGCAGACGTGTTCCCGGTCCACCAAAGATCGTCGCGCCAGAGTCCTGAGGTAAGTATGGGGTGAGGGGGTGTGGGAGGTTGGGTGCAGTGAGTGGGTGCGGGTTGTGGGAGGGGGCTGGGAGATGCGCCAGGCCCGTTTTTATTTTACTGGTTTAAGAAAAAAAAGCAGCGGCGATGGGACATTTGCCACGCTGGGGTGGGGCTCCCAGCGTGGCAGAAGATGGCTGGGGCCGAGGGACACTGGATTGGGAACCCCCACGGCTAACTACACGGGAGGCCGAGGAGCCATGGGGATTGGGCACCCGCCGGCAAAAGAAATCCTAACATTTGCCACACTGGGGTGGGCTCCTAACATGGCAGCAGCATGGTTTGGGGGCCGTGGAGCCAACGGGATTGGGCACCCTGTCAGCAAACAACATTTGCCACGCTGGGGTGGGCTCCAGTGTGGCACACATCTTTGGGGGTGCTGTGACGCATGCGGGGAATCGGTGACGGTGAGGGGGGACGGTGTGATGGCAGTGCTCAGTATGGCAGCGGTGCTTTCCTTTGAAGCAGAGGAACACCACTGTCATACAGAGCTCCTGCACCCATTGGTGCAGGACCGCCACACCTGCTCAAGTGAGCAGTGCATTGGATAGGAGAGGCACACCTCCAAGTGTGCTACTCTCCCAAAACGTTCCTTGCGCATGCATGCAAATGTACGTAAAAATGTCTAATCCCTATTTTTTTTACATATATCCCATGTGTACCCAATTCCTATAAATTTGGAGACCAGACTAAGTTTTTTTTTTTTTTTCAAATGGTCTGGGGGAGTAGGCTTAACCCAGTAAAAAGGGATTATATATATTTAGAAATTAAAAAGGGGGATTTAGGAATGTTAAATCCTTTGGGGGGGTTCACTTTTTTATTTTTTCTCTTAAGAGTCATGAATGGTCCTATAGATATGTGGGATTCCTGGACACAGGGCCTGTTTTTTTTTTTTTATTGTTTTTTGAAAATTGGGAATGGGTTTAAGATTAACAGCAAATCACAAATTCTTGAATTTGCTGCGTCTGCTATAAAGAAGTTAAAACAGGAGTATAAATAAAGAAGAAGTAGGACTTCTTACTAGAAAGGGTATATCTAAACATGTAATGGAAAAAAGTTTTGTTGTACAAGTAGATTTTCCTAAATGCCTTCCTACCAAAGTACAGACAGCTCTTCTTCTTTTAAAAGACCCTAGGATTCCAATTTCAATGTGAGATGTACAATGGCTTAGTTGCCATGGCAAACTGGGGGTCAGGGAGAACTGGAAACATAAACCTAGAACAGAACGTCACTGTAATGGAGTTTGCCCTTTAATGGGCAGACCAGGTTGTCCTGGTGCACCCCTTCCCTTTTCATCAAGATGGTGAGCTCAGAAGGGAAGGGGGAAGGAAGGGGAGGGGCCAGGGGGAGAACAATGGCCAAGCAACCGGAAGGGAAGGGGCAAGTGGAGGTACATAATGGGCAGCACAGAGGTGATTCAGCCACTTTTGCTGGAGTTTTGTTCTACATCGGAGCTGCAGCACTTCAGATTGGCAATCTAGGATACTAATTCAGAGTGAGGTTGTGTACTACAGACAGGAGGTAAGAAAAAAGGAGGGGAAAAGAGTATATAATATATGTATAGTTAATAATGTGATACTGTAGAAACGGCACTGTATAAGGATGCATTTAGAGAGAACAACAACTGGTTACCAAGATTTGGTGGTTCAGGATGGATGGTAGTATATAATTCAAACAGGCAGGTCTAGCTTTAGCTGCTTGGAGAAGGTAGCATTTTAGGTATGCAAAAGGAGTCGTGGAGAGAAGAAGCAGATTGTATATATAGCAAGGGACGCGCCTGGAGGACATTTGCTGGGAGAATGCAATCCTTCCCTGTTTGGGAGATCTGGGAGGTTTCCACACATAATTGTAGGTGGAAGTAATGCAGGGAGTGGGAGATGGGGTGAAAAAACAGAGGCACAAGCAAGAGAAGCACCCGCGAGCGATGACCACGTGGTGTGATGTCAGACGCTGCGGGTGCCTTGCCGAGAGAAGTAGAGGGGCAGATGGTTGGGCGCAGAGGCTCAGCGAGCTTTACCGAGAGCAGCAGCACTGGTATAAAGCACATGGTGCAGTAGTTGGGTGCCCTTGGGGCATATTTTGGACTTGTGCTTAGCCCTGTTGGGAGGGAATCACAGGGGAAAGTGCAGTTGTGTCGTAGAGACACGGGAGCATTGCTGTGAGCAGCAGCGCTGGGCTGAGGTGCATGGTGCAGTAGTTGAACGCCCTCTGGGGCATTGTTTAAGATTGGTTCTGAGCCCAGTTGGGAGCGAATCACGGGGGGAAGTACAATCAGGTTTCAGAAGCACAGGAGCATTGCTGAGGGAAGCAGCATGGGAAAAAAGGCATGATGCAGTAGTAGAGTGCCCCTCAGGGCATTTTTTAATAATTGTTGGAGCTGCTTTATAGGAAATCATGGGGGAAATTACAGTAGGGCCTAGAGGCACTGGGGCATGCCAGGAGATTGTTAGGGGTGGTGACCATGTGGCATCAGACGCTGTGAGGGTGCAGAGCAGTGAGAATAGCGCCTCTCTAAGGCATGGCCCAGCAGATAGTTTTCCCAATCGAGGGGGTTTGCTCCATTTTCATTCAAAAAAAAACATATAATCAAATAAAATAGAAGCGAATAAGGGTAGGGCAAGGAGACAGAGGAGGAAGGCAAGAGCGCACCAGCGAACGGGACCACGTGGCATGGCAGCAGATGCCATGGGGGCGACCGCAAAGGACAGCGCGGAGAGGCCGACGGCACATAGGATGGGAGGGACAACAGACCCACACAAAAGCGGCGATACTGGGGAACTCAAGAGAAAGGGTGTCGGGGGGGCGACTCAGTGACCGCTTGGGGATTGATGAGGCTTGGGGAGTAGGTGGGGGGGAAATAGGACAGAACAGGTTTTGAGGCCTGCAACCGGAGGCATGTGGGGGGAGCATTTGCAGGCCAGGAGGCCGGAAAAGGAAGTAAAGGGTGGCAGCTCAGTCAGAAAAGAGCAGAGACCAGCTGGAAAGGGGGCGTAGGAAGGGAGGCTAAGCCCGACGGGCCAGGGCATGGCAGCTGAGACCCCGGATGGCATAATAATAAGGGGACAATCACATAAGCTGGGATGCTACGTGGTGCACCCCGGGAAGGATATAAGTGGGGGGAGGATATGACTAGGCTAGGAAGGCTACAGGAGGTGGCGCATGACGAGAAACAAAACCAAAAAAAAAGAAGAGCACTTGGGAGACAGGCATGGCCCTGTGGGAGACTACTGCAGGAAAAAGACTTTTAATAATGGAATTTTCTTGTCCTTTTCTTCAGTTGTATTTTACAGGAGCAAGGAGAAGGGCACCAAAGAAGAACAGGCCTTCGAAAGAGGATGCCTACAAGGCAATAGTGGAGCTGGCAGAGAAAGTTAACAGAATGTGGGAGCTAGTGGAAGGAGAAGAGCCTGGGAGATCTGGGGAGAAAAGGAAAGTGGGGAAGGGAAAAGGGACCAGAGGGAAATGGGTGGCTGAGCCACACAGCCCAACCAGGATGCAGACATCGATAGAGGGACCTAACAGGGCGGCTAGCCCAGTACCTCTGTAGCCCGTTGACCCCGGCACCATCAGTACCTCCCCAGGCCTAGGCTGGAGTTTCCATAGTGGAGCCCAGACCGGATCCCCAGTGCACAGTTGTTCCTCCACAGCCGCATTTAGGGCAGCCACCCCTTCAACCAATGGGGACCATGTGGAGAAACCAGGAGAACAGCAAGCAGGAAGGAACGGATAAGGTCACAGGTAACTCACCCGGCTCTGTAGGTGACAGCATTAAAGAATATATAAGCCAAATTGTTTGGGCCCTCGGGACAGGGGGTTTGGGAAAAATGGAGTCAGCACTGGCTGAGATCAGGGAAGGAAAAGAGGTACAGAGAGAGAGAAAGAAGGTGGAGTAGAAAAAAACAGGAAGGGAACAAGGGAGATAGGGGCTCCTGGGATGAGAGTGGGGAACATGTTCCTTGGCCACAAGGAAAAATATGGAAAGGAGAATATGTGACATTTCACCTTTATAGTGGAAGGGCAGCAAAATAGAGGAATCAGAGAATATAGGGAAGAGTGAAATGGCAGCAGCGGTAGTTTTGTTAGGCAAGAAGGAAGAGGACCAATTCACAAAAGGAAAGACTTGGGAAGGGTGGTTTGTAGGTTTTGCCACATTCTCAGCCATAGTATAGGAGAAGAGGCCAGAGCTGGGCATCCCACTCATCACATATTCATTGATAATCAGGAGGGCGAAAGCAAAAGGGGGAGTGGGGTGGATATACAATGATGAATTATTTCGGCAGAGAATGGCGACCTATGGGGACATAAGATGGGATACGAAACAGCTAGACCTATGGACAGATTATGTGACTGATCAGTCCACACCAGAGGGAGAGTGTGGGAAAAAAGGGGCAGTGCCACAGAGATGTTGCTGGGCTTACAATAGGGCCTTTTGCTCTTGGCCACAATGCAGTTTCCAACATGCATGTTCGAAATGTGGGGGATCACATCTGGCAAGCAGATGCAGGACAACATGGGGCCAGGGAACGCAGGGACCCGGGGGGCAAGGGGCAGGCCATCAGCTTTTTTGTGAAGGATGGGGTTATAAAGGGCAGGCATGGAATAGGGGAGGGAGGGGCAGGGTCAGGCAAATAGAGGCTTCCAGAATCGCTGAACAGCAAAGGCAGATATCAATTGGAGGGGGGAGAACGGGATGAAGGAAAAAGAAGGGAGGCAAGGGAACAATTTAAAGAAGCTAGAACCCTCATCAGGATAGAAGCATGGAAGGAATGGTTAGACAAATACCCGGATAGGAAATCAACAGAGATGATTAAGAACAGTTTTGGTTCAGGTTTGTCGTTGCAGTGTGAGGGCCCAAGACAAGCAAGAGAGGCGAGCAACCTGGCTTCAGTATTAGGGAAGGAAGACTTGTTAATGCCGAAGATAGAGAAAGAAAATGCAGCAGGAAGAACAGAGGGACCATATGAAAACCCCCCACTGCGGGATATGAGGATTTTGCCATTGGGTTTGGTTCCCAAAAAACAGGAGGGAGAATACAGGGTGATTCATCACCTATCCTTTCCGGAAGGTGATTCAGTGAATGATTTTATCAATGAGAAACATAGTAAAGTGACATATTCCACTTTGGAAGACGCAGTCCAGATAATCCGGGCAAATGCAGATGCATGGATGGCAAAGACGGACACAGAGTCTGCCTTCAGACTACTTCCGGTTAGGAGGGAGGATTGGGACCTGTTGGGTTTTAAAATAGGGAGAGAGTACTATTTTGACAAAGCCATGCCCATGGGTTGCTCTACAGCGTGTACAACATCCGAAGCATTCAACACATGTTTGCAGTGTATATATAAAGAAAAAAATGGTTATAAAGCAATGATTCACCATTTGGATGATTTCCTTTTTATAGGCAGTGGGAGAAGAGAGGCTGAAAAAATGCTAGCCAGCTTCCAGGATTTGTG
Source organism: Neoceratodus forsteri (assembly GCA_016271365.2). Lineage (NCBI taxonomy): Eukaryota > Metazoa > Chordata > Ceratodontiformes > Ceratodontidae > Neoceratodus > Neoceratodus forsteri. Next base: position 805,200,628 of record CM028137.1, read on the forward strand.
TAAAGGACTAGGTGTTCCATTGGCACCTGAAAAAACAGAAGGGCCCAGTAAGATTTTAGAGTTTTTGGGTATCGAGATAGATGCTCTAGGGGAAATATTTTGGCTGCCAGACAAGAAAGTGAAAAAACTGAATGAACTGATTCAGATACATACCAGTAGAAGAAGAATACAGCTAAGACAGGTACAGCAAGTGTTGGGACACCAGAACCAGGATCCTAGGTGATAGGTTTAAATGCTTCATTGGCAAGCATTTAAACTAGTCAAGGGGGGAGGCACTGGAAAGGAGCAGGGAAATCCTAGCCCCTCCAAAAAATCACAGTAGTAAGTGCGGTAAACACCAACATAGAGGTGTCGATAGGGAGAAGGGCAGCGGTAAATGGAGAAAGTGACAGAGGCAAGAAGAACAGGGATGGGGCAAAAGGGAGTAAGGCCATCAGGAAATGGAGGGTAATGAGTACCAATGCCCATAGTCTGGGCAACAAGCTCCCTGAGCTGGTGGCCTTGATGGAAGAGGGATGCCTGGATATCATAGCAGTCACAGAAACATGGTACACAGAGAACCATGACTGGGATGTTAACATACCAGGGTACATAACCTACAGGAGAGACAGGCAGGGGAGGAGAGGGGGAGGAGTAGCTCTCTGTAAAGGAAGGGATAAAGCAACTGAACAAAAGAGTAAACAGGGATAGAGAGGAGGCACTGTGGGTCACCTTGGAGACTGGAAGGGCACCACAATCCGCACAGGATTGTGTACAGACCCCATGTCAGGGGAGGAATGGACAAGGATATGACAGAAGGCATTCTTAGTATGTCAGAGAAATGAGAGATACTGTTGATGGGAGACCTGAATATGCCAGATGTTAACTGGAGCACATTTCTGCAGCCACATCCAAGAGCAGGGCCATTCTTGATGCCCTACAGGTGGCAGGCCTCAGACAGCTAGTTTCGGAACCCACTCATGACGGAGCACTCTTAGACCTCATACTCTCAAACGGGAGCAGTGAGAGGATTTCAGATCTAGAAGTGGGTTGCCATCTGGGAACAAGTGACCATCAAACAGAGTGGTTCACGTTAAACTCAGCTACAGAGTCAAGCCATACAAAAGTGAGGGTACTGGACTTCAGGAGGGCTGACTTTGGCGTGATGGAAGAGTGCCTCAGAAAAGCACTAGCAAACAGGCTAGAAGGAGGTGTGGAGTAACAATGGGGAATCATCAAAACTGCCATCACAGAGGCAACAAGCCTTTGTGTGAAGCAAATAAACAAATCAAAACAAAAGAAAAAGCCACTATGGTTCTCAAAAGAGGTAGCTGTGAAAGTCAGGAAGAAAAAGATAGCATTCCGGAGTATAGGAAACACAGAAAGAGCAGGACAGAGAGCTGTACCAGTTAAGGCAGAAGGAAGCAGGGAGGAAGTCAGAATAGCAAAGGCCCAAACTGAGGAAAAGATAGCCAACTCAGTTAAGAAGGGGATAAAACCTTTATAGGTACATCAGCGAGCGAGAAAGACAAAGGGAGGGATAGTGAGGCTGAATAGAATGAACCGGTGGGTGGGCAGAGGGGTCAGTGAAAAGCAGGGATACTGAATGAATATTTCTGCTCAGTATTCACAAAAGAGGAGGGGAAGTGCTTAATCCAATTAACAGAAGCACTCTTGATAGGGGTCGATCCCAGTCCTTTCACAGAAGAAAGGGTTCTGCAAGAACTCTAAAACTGAAGGTGGACAAAGCAATGGGGCCAGATGGAATTCACCCCAGAATTCTAAAAGAATTAAGGTGGGAACTAGTGAAACCACTGGCAACTCTTTTTAATAAATCATGGGAGGATGGTGTGGTACCCGAGGACTGGAGGAAGGCGGATGTGATTCCACTTCACAAAAGTGAGACCAAGACAGAGGCAGGAAACTACAGACCTGTCAGTCTGACCTCTGTGGTAGGGAAAGTGATGGAGTCACTTCAGAAGGAAAGAATAGTTGAGTACCTAGAGGCCAGTGGGGCTGGGACCCAAGGCAGCATGGGTTTACAGCAGGAAGGTCATGTCAGATGAATCTAATAATTTGCTGACTGGGTGACCAAAGCAGTAGACCAGGGAGGGGCTGTGGACATGGCCTACCTAGACTTTAGCAGGCATTTGACACAGTCCCACAAAGATTAATAGTCAAATTAACCAGCCTGGGAGTGGGTCCCAGGGTGATAGCCTGGGTAAAACATTGGCTGGACAACAGGACACAGAAGGTAATTGTAAATGGAGTCCACTCTGAAGAAAGAGGGTTACTAGTGGGGTACCGAGGGTTCAGTATTGGGTCCAGTCCTTTTAATGTCTTCATAAGTGACATTGCAGAGGGACTGGGAGGAAGAGATGCCTCTTTGCAGATGACACAAAGATCTGCAACAGGGTTGATACACAAGGAGGCGGAAAGGATGAGAAGGGACTTGGCAAGGTTGGAGGAATGGTCAGAAATATGGCAGCTAGGATTCAATGCAAAGAAGTGCAAATAATGCACCTGGGAAACAAGAACCCAGGGGAAGAATACACAATGGGGGGAGGTAGTAACAACAACAAAAAAGGAAAGGGACCTGGGGGTAATCATATCAGATGACCTTAAGGTTAGCAAGCAATGTGAGAAGGCAGTAGGGAGGGCTGGGGGTATACTGGGATGCATAGGGAGAGGCATCACAGCAGAAAACAGGAAGTTGTTATCCCTCTGTACAGACAGTTGGTGAGACCCCATCTGGAGTACTGTGTCCCGTTCTGGAGACCCCATCTCATAAGGACATAGACAGGATAGAGGCAGTCCAGAGGAGGGCAATTAAAATGGTGCCGCGGTCTGCAAGAGAAGCATTATGAGGAGAGAGACTAAAGGAGCTTAATATGTATACCCTTGAGGAAAGAAGGGAGAGGGGAGACATGATAGGAACTTTTAAGTACCTCAGTGGAATCAACAAAGTCCAAGAGGGTAGCATCTTTCAGAAAAAGAGACGTGCAAGAACAAGGGGACACAATTTAAAGATGGGGGGCAGTTCAGGGGCAATGTGAGGAAGTATTATTTCACAGAGAGGGTAGTGGATGCATGGAACAGCCTTCCTGAGGAGGTTGTGGGGTCTAAAACTGTGGGAGAATTCAAGAATGCATGGGACAGACATAAGGCAATTCTTGTGGGGGCGTAGGAAGAAATAGGCTGTTGGTTAACTAGGATCTGTGACCTATCGTGTAGGTAGGGAAATGGGCAGACTAGATGGGCCAAGTGGTCCTTATCTGCCGTCAAAGTCTATGTTTCTATGTTATCTCAACTTCTCATGCAGGGCTATTGGGCCAGGTAGGGCTTTCACCAGACGATTAGCAAGGGTTACAGCCAGAGTGGCAAGACCACAGCATTGGGTAGACATGACAAAGGGAGTCAGGGAGGATTTTAAGGTATGGGAGGAGTTCCTCAGGGATTACAATGGCTGCTCCTTCTGGCAGGAGGAATGGGTGTATAACACAGACCTCGATCTTTACACAGACGCAGCCGGGGGCCTAGGCATGGGGGGCTATCTGAGGGGCATATGGTTCGCAGAACCATGGCCAGCAGACTGGGTGAGGGACAGTAAAGTAAAACACATAACATTGCTAGAGATCATGCCCATCTGGGCGTGCACCTTGGTTTGGGGGGAAGCATTACGGGACCAGAGAGTGACATTTTGGTGTGACAATAAAGCAGTGGTAGAGGTCCTAAACAACAGCGGGGCCGGGTCAGAAATGGTCTTGCAAGTGTTGCGACTTCTGGTGCTGAGGCATTGCAGTTGAACATGTCATTCAGAGTGAAACACATGGAAGGTACACAATACCCTGGCTGACAGCCTTTCCCGTCTGCAGCTGGATCGATTCCGGAAGCTGGCACCAGCAGCGGAGGAGCAAAAAACACCCAAACCAACGAGCATATGGGACATTGACAAGAAGGAGCAGAACTGTTGTTCCGCAGCTCATGGGCACCAAGGACTCTGAGGGCCTATGATGGGGCCTGGCGAGTGTTTCAAACATTCAGGGCAACACACCGCATGGAGGTAAGTAGGCTGCTCACAGAGGAACAATTGGGGAAGTTCACTGTAGAACAATGGCAAAAAGGCATAGCACACACCACAATGGGGGTCTACTTGGCAGGGATTAGTGTCATTTGCAGTCTAAAAGGATGGAAGGACCCAACAAAATCCGTGTTCATTAGAAGAATGATGCAGGGATGGGGGAGGTTAAAACAAGGGACTGTGGATAATAGAAGACCAATAGGGGAGCAGTGGCTGACGAAACTGAAGGGTGTTTTACCGGCAATATGCAGCTCAAAGGCCGAGGCCCAGCTATTTCACATGATTTATGTTGTAATGCTCGCAGGGGCCATGAGAGTGAGTGAGGTGGTAGGCCATAGCAGGCAAGACAAGGAAGGGGGACTAGAATGGGAAGATATAAGCTTGGGTTTGAAGGAGATACAGATCAAGATTAAGAGGTCAAAGATGGATCAAAGGGGACAGGGTTGCATGGTAACACTGAAGAAACATGCAGAGAGTGCAGTGTGCCCAGTGCAGGCTTTGTGGGTTTTCGCCGCAGAGCATGGGAATAGGACAGGGAGTGTATTTCTGCATGGTGACGGAAGTAGGGTCACAAGTTACCAAGTCACAGCATTACTCAAGAAAGGTATCCAGAAACAAATGATTTGATACCTTTTATTGGACCAACATGGATGTTACAGAAAAAAACAAAGTGCTTTAGCTTTCGAACCAACCAGGTCCAGCTTTCCCTAGAATATTCTGCCACAAGTGTACATTTTCTGGATACCACTGTCACTATTAAGGATGGTACCCTACATACCTGTCTTTACAGGAAACCAACAGACAGACAGAGATACTTACACAAGAAAAGTAATCACCGAGCCACACAAAGAAATCTGTTATATATAGTCAAGCACTTGTATCACCGCCTCTGTTCAAATGAGGAAGACAGAGACACACATCTGGCGATGTTGAAAAACACCTTTATTGAGCAGGGACACTCATCCAGAGAAATTGACAGAGCAGTGGAACGTGCAACACAGGTCCCAAGAGAACAGCTGCTGCAATATAAGGAACGGATGACTACCAACAGAATACCCTTAGTAGTCACATACCATCCTGACCTTGAACTCCTATGTAAGATTACTAAGGATCTCCATCCAATAATTAGTGAGGATGAAACCCCTTAACGGTATTTTTCAAGAACTACCACTACTATCTTTTAAACAACCACCTAATTTAGCCAACCTGATTATTGAGTCAACTTGAACCGAACAGAATACCATGACATCATATGGTACACGACCCTGTCTCGACGCACATGTAAGACATGTAACCTCATTTCCACTTCAGACTGTGTGGTTACATCACAAAATAGACTATTCAGGATACAGGGAATTATACATGTACATCAAGTAATGTGGTCTATTTTATCCAATGCAAGAAATGTCCTCAGCAGGTTATGTGGGGGAGACAAGCCAACAACTCCGCACTAGAATGAATTCACACAGACATTCTATTAATCACAAGATGATTGAGAAACCAGTAGCCCAGCACTTCTCCCAGGTTGACCACTCAACCTCAGATATGTCTGTGATGGTCTTAAAAGGACATTTCAATAGTACACAACAGAGACGGGCTTCTGAAATTAGACTTATTTTACTTCTCAATATGGTGGCGGATGGATTGAATATTGATGTTGGGTACATGACACATTATTCCATAAACTTACACAGACCTTTACTTTAAAAGATGGACATAAACAGTTTAGTTCTTCAGCGGGCCTTTGATTTTGTAAGTTTATGGTTATCTACATTGTTGACTTTTCACCTTAACACTGTGGTGAGTGCGTTGAGTGTGTGTGTGTGTGTATACTGATGTATGTATGTATGTATGTGTGTGTTTTGTGTGTGTTGTGTTTTTGTGTGTTGTGGGTATGGTGTGTATGTGTGTTTTTGTTTGTTGTCGATGATTAATTATTATGTGGAATGTGTTTGCTATATTTGTTTAATGTTGTGGTTGTGTGAGTGTGCAGGTGTGTGTGTGTGTGTGTGTGTGTGTGGGAGTGTGGTGTGGTGTATGTACACACATATGTGTGGAGTGGGCGTGGCATGGGGCAGTTGTTATGTGGCTAGAACACTTAGTTTTCACATATAGTGTGCATTTATTTCCTTCTATTAGTTGTCAGTGGGTGGATTTCACACTGTCACATTTTTAACTACTCATATTAAGATGCATATCTCATTTACTTGGGGGTTCATTAAAGGTGTAATTCCTTTGGGTTTTCATTTAGATTGCTTAGACTGATTCTGTGCATTTTTGTTATACACAGACTCTGTGTTGAAATCTGCATTTATCAGCTCATGGTCTCGTTTTGGGTCCTTGACAAGTATTTTTATTTATTTATTTATTTTGCACTTACACTTACAAATGATACTTTCATGCATCATGTTTATATGTGTAGGTTAATTTGAGCTTGCTTTCAACTTGCAGTTATACCTAATTTCAGGATTTTGTCTTTCATTATCTGTCCTTTAATATACCAGGACAATTGGAATGTAAGTTGTGAGCTCATCTTACATGTATTAGAGAAAATGCTACTCCAAGGTTTTTTTTTTTCTTTTTTTATCACTAGAATGCTTTCTTGGCATACTGAGACATTTAAAAATTTATGCGACAAGAACTCTCTGGCTGTAGAGAATTCTTGATAACCTTTGCCCTTCTGAGGCTCCTCAGTTAAAGGCATACTGGTGTTAATTAGCTTCTCTGACGTAATCTTCTATTATGTTTTAAATGTATATATTAAACCAATGAGAATTATTTCTGCTTTTTCTATATAATCTGGTGTTAATAGTATGGATATTTGAAAAACTGCCACAAAGCTTCTGAAGAAGGACCTGGTTGGTTCGAAAGCTAAAGCACTTTGTTTTTTTCTGTAACATCCATGTTGGTCCAATAAAAGGTATCAAATCATTTGTTTCTGGATCTGTTTTTAAAAGGACCAATACGGGACCTACAACATTTTTTTTGCATCAAGAAAGGTATGCAATTCCTGTGGGAGGATCCGATTAATTATTCCTCCCACTCCCTACAGATAGGGGCTGCCTCACAGTGGGCAGCAGCAGGTGAGACTTTGAATAACTGGCAGTCTGCCAGTTATAAGAGATACATTCGAACACTGCAGTGTGGAGACTAACGTATCACCTGTTTTGGTTACAGATCTGGAGCCACATGGGGGGGCAGGGAGAGGTGATACCATGGTAAGAAATTAAGACCATATATAAAAATATTTATTTTGTTTAAACCTTATATGAAGAGGGAGGAGCACGGAAGTCTGGATCTGTGGCCACTCCTATATTTATTGGGCAGAAAGGAGAGCTGAGAAAAAGACTGAGGGAAAGCAGCTCTACCAAGATGTGAGACAATGTGGATTGGTATGGTGTGGCATCAGGGGGATGAGATGGGCACAACTGCTCCCCGCCTTGATGGAACTGAAGAAGCAGTGACCAATTCCAGATTTAATTATTATACATTTAGGGGGTAATGATCTTGGGGGCAAGCCATGGGTGGACACATACATGCAGATAAAAAGGGACCTAGAGACAACACAGCAGTTGTGGCCTAGGGTAAGCCTTGCCTGGTCGGATATGATACCAAGGAGGGTTTGGAGACATGAGCACAGCGATAGGGCTGTGGATAGGGCCAGGAGAAAGATGAACAGAAGGGTAGGGACACTGGTAAGGAGAATGGGAGGACAAGTCATACTGCGGGGTGTGGAAGAGTGGGTAGAAGATTTCTACAGGTCAGATGGCGTGCACCTGTCAGATCTAGCAATAGACATGTTTAATACGGAAATGATGGGTTTTATAGAAGCATGGAGGAGGCATGCAAAAAACGGAAGATAAAAAAGGGGAGAAGAGAGGTACTGGGAAGGAGTTTCCCCTGAGGTAAGGGAGAACAGTACCCTAAGGCAGGGGAAAGCCAGTCGTCCAGCGCAAGCTGGAGACCGGCTAGTGGGGAAAAAGGGGGGGGGAGGAGGGGATGGGGAAGAAAAAGGAATAAGACGAAAAGAGGAAGAAGCTGAAGAAGCGGAAGAAAAAAGCGGTCTCGGTTTTCACCGTTACCTAACAAAAAAGAAGGAGGCACCCAAGTTTTCACCTGGGGAGAGAAAAAAGAGGAAGAAAGATGGATGATCAAGAGATTGATATATGGATGAAAAAAAAATGAAATTGTGAGAAATATAAGAGTAAAAGATGATGAAATGGAACATGGAATTATGATATATAAAGAAATTAATTGCCAATCTAAGCACAACAACAAACAATGGTCTCTGTCTTTTTGTGAGGGAAAAGGGGGGAATCCGGGACAATGGGCAGGAGGAAACTTTAGAGCATTTTTTCATTCACTGTGCTTTTGCAGCTACCTTTTGTGAGGAACTGGTGAAACAAAGGAATTGGAGGTTACTATGATTCATACAGTATGAATGTTTAATTTGGGGAGATTATTCGGGAAGTTACAGTAGATATCACCCGAGCACTTTAAATGTGATTTTTGCTTGCATCAGATATTACATATGGCAGGCCAGATGCCAGGTCTATTTACAACATGTAAGGTCTTTGTACTCTGTTATATTTCAAAACATTGAAAAAGTGATTCCACAGGTGAAGCAGAAAGAAAGTATTAGTTTAGAAAGAAGAACATTTTCTTCTCTGTGGAGGCATATTGCATGGATATCATGATAAAATGTGATGATTGTACACATATATACTTTTTGAGTTTTCTGTATATGTGTGTATCTAGGATTAAACTGCTTTGTCAGTATTACTTTATATAAAATGTAAACATGAGTTTAAATGAAATGATCTTATAATGATGTAATGTTTCAACTAATAAAAATTCCCCATCTCTTGTGGTAGGGGGCACTGTGGTTTTCCAGTTGGTCAGATTGGGTGAAGATAGCATCCCAAGAGGAGGAGATTGCTTCCTGCCCCACCCAGTCTGAGAAGGAAGCTTGCACCAGTATGAGAGAAATGGCTATCTTGCCGGTCAGAACGAGCGGTTCAACAATGGGACTAGTATGCTGTCTGTGGGTATAAATCCTAAAGACACGAGCCATGGAGACCATAGAGCATACCTAAGGGTATTACTTGAGGAAGAAGAATGCCGAATGGCAGTAGTATGCGTGGGCAGCCTTGATATGAATACAGGTGCGGTTGACCCTAGTTTGCAGACCACTGAGGTCAAAAAATTGCTGGGGAATGGCTAAACAAAACACTCTGCATGCCTCAGAAGGTTCCATGGGGGTGCAGTATGTTATACTCAACTACAATAAAAATATTTTGATAGCAGGGCTTACAGTGGAAGAAACGTTGCTGAATGGAGGAGGGGTACGTCATTCCCATACTCAGCCCTGGGTTTCCCCTGATAGAAACGCAGTTGAAAATGATGACCCATTAGCCCTATCCTCTTCATTAGAATTTCCAAGCTCCTCACAGTTAAACATACCCATACAAAGTAACAGCATGAGTGCAAGTGACAAGTTACAGACAGTTTTTGTAAATATTGAAGGAGAATTACTTCAGCCCAAAACTCTAGCTAAACCTGTGGAAATATTGGCCCCTAAGTCCCTGGCTCCAAACCCCTTCCCCAGGCCCTTCACATCAGGGTGAGGAAGCAGAACAAAACCATAGACCTGGTAGTTGCAATTTCAACTCTGCTAGAATGCTACCGGGGAAACACCTACAAACCATAGAACATATGCAGGCATATTTCATACTTCCCAGGAACCAGCAAAGAGATGGAACTCAGTACGCATCAAATATAGAGGGGGATTGGATCCATTCCCTGACAGAATTTATGCTGGGAAAACTCTCATGAAAGAAAGTATGGGATTTTCAGCACATGAGATATATGTGCTTATCCACACTTCAGGGGATGCCAGTTTTAAAACTCCTGCTGGACTAGAACTTTTTTGGCAGAGGTATCAGGGGGTGAAGCATATACCAGAATGGTCTGCCTTTCTAGTGATCCCACGCACGAAACCAGCATTCTACACGATTACCATTTTGTTTAAAAATGAGGGGGTGGCAATTGCAGATACGCTATATTGGTTAAGATCAAGATGTACAGTATTGGGCCTTCCAGATCCAGTTATGGACACAGAAGATATATGGAATTGGGGCATGGCGCATTACAGTGCGATTACCACAGAAAACTGGCACTATTCAGCATTTGCCTAGTTGTTTTTTTATGCTGGGAGAGACCATGGCTTCATTTTTTACTCTGGGCAGCCCAAATCCTGTTTTAGATGTGGAGCATATACACACACATCTAAGCAGTGTGTGTGATCAAATTAAGTGCTCCCTCTGTGGAGGAATAGGCCACAGCTCAGTACACTGCTCTACCCCAGAAACATGTAATCTGTGTGAAGATATTTTGCCTACCTTTGCAAACTGCCCGTGGGCATCCTGCAACAACACGGAAAATAGCACAGCTGATGAGGAACAAGACGCAGCGTTTGCCAGAGGCAGACAAACAGCTGCAAATGCAAATAATAGACCAAGACAGAATAGACACGACATGTCTAACCTGAGGGGAAACCTAGGGCAAGCAAAATCAAAGGAGCTACAAGCTAATCTCCGGCCCCTCAATCAGAATTATTACTGGACTGCCCGGCCATCTCAGAGGGAGATATCTTAATGGAAAATGAAGATGTGCAGACTGAATCTGAACAACAGATGGAACAGAGTGCTTTAGATCAAACTAGATCAGTATCTAAAGAAGCTCCTTCAACATCCACTACAGAACTTACAAACATGCCCCCCCTCACAGATAAATGGGAGCACCAGAGATCAAAGAGGTGGACCCATAGCTGCACACAGAAAGAAGGGGCAATAATAAAGTGGACAACATCCCCTGAAATTCATAACAAGAACAGATTTACCCCCCTATCTAAAAGAAAACAGTGGGACAAAGAAGAAGAAGACTCAGATGTGTCTTTTATTGCCTCATCCCAGCCTGACACACTCATCATGTTTACATGCACTCAGTAATCTGATTCGAACTGGAATACTGAGAAATCTGATCACCAAATCAGATTATGCAGATCCATGTAAACAGGAGAATTTTCATTCGAATCAGATTTCTTGAATTAGTAGAAATCTGGTTCACATACCTGGATTTTCTTGTTCAAATCTTGTTCAGATCTGATTACTGGATCATGAAAACAGATCTGGTAGCATTTTCAGATTAATCAATATTACATTCTGAAGTTTTAACAGGCAAAACCTGCAACAACAATTAAAGGCTGGTGGGGGAGTGATGATAGGTTTGTTAGGTGATTGAGTGTGCTAGATGGATGTGTATGTGCATGGAAATGTTCTAGAATCTTAGTTAAAGTTCCTGCAAGAGAAAGAAAAAAATGTTATTTTTAAAAAAAATATATATTTTATATAATTTTTTTTGTTTTGAAAGTTGCAGTGCATGTTAGGATAAACATTTTTTTATCTATACCTTTTTATTCCAGTTTAAATCAACCCTTGCTTCCTGTTTTGTATGATAACCTTCTTTCCAAATTTGTTGTCTTCTTAGTCCTTTGTTTTACATTTGAAGTAATAAAAGAAGTTCCTTTGGACTAGGTTTACAGCAGTATTTTCAGAAGTGCAGTGCCTGTTCTTTAGTATGCTAGTTCTACATTTAAGTCACAAGAAAACAGGGCTTGAGGAAAACATACGAACATATGAAGAAGCCAGCAGAAGGCCATTTGGTCTATCAGGTCTGCTCGTATTGCGGGGTCCACAGCTTGAGCTACTGTCCCTGCCCTCCCTTCCCACTACTCCCATCCTCCCTACCCATGATCCTTACCTTCCCACTATGCCTATCCCAGCCTCTCTTAAAGCTGCCCACTGTCTTCAATGAGATGACCTCTCCCAGCAGCACATTCCAAGAGTCCACCACCCTATCTATGTAGAAGTGCTTCCTGACCTCCCTCCTAAACCTCCCACCCTCCAGTTTAAGACTGTGCCGCCTCATGTTATGGTTGCCACCTTGTCAATCTTTTTTATCTCTTTCAAGTACTTGAAGTTTCCAATCATGTCCCCTCCCTCTCTCCTGTCTTCCAGGGAGTACATGTTCAGTGCCCTCAATCTACCCTCGTATGCTTTACCCTGCTGAACTGCTATCATCTTTGTAGCCCTCCTCTGGACCTTCTACAGCAGGTTAATGTCCTTTTTGAGGTGTGGGCACCAGTAAAGAACTCCATACTTTAGATGCGGCCTTACCAGTGACCTGTACAAGGGCAGTATAAGCTTCACTCTCCTACTACTGATCCCCCTAGATATGCATCCCAGCATCGTGTTTGCCTTTTCTGCTGCTTTCATGCACTGTGTGCAGTGCTTCAGGTCACCTAGTGATCATCACTCCCAGGTCCTTCTCCTCCTCTGATGCAGATACTCAGACCCCACCCAGGTAGTACTCTGTCCTGGGATTCTTGGCTCCAATATGCATAACTTTGCATTTCTAGTCATTGAAGCCAAGCTGCTAGATCCTGGACCACCTCCCCAGCTTTTACAGATCTTCCTCTAGGTCCTGTATTCCTTCAGCTGTGTCCACTCTCCCGCAGAGCTTGGAATCATCCATGAATAGGCACATTTTGCAATTAATGCCATTCCCAATGTCATTGATGAAGACATCGAATAACACCGGCCCCAGCATCGGGCCCTGCGGAACCCCACTGGTTACCTTTCTGGTGCCAGATAACTCTCCCCCCACAACCACCCTCTGGCTTCTGTCCCTCAGCCAGTTTTTCCACCCATCCGGCCATCTTTTCCCCAACCCCAAGATCCACCAACTTCCTGATCAACCTTTGTGGGGCACGTAGTCAAACGCTTTGCTGAAATCAAGACAGAGGATGTCTACCGCTTGGCCCCCATCTACCGTGTCAGAGACACAGTGAAAGAAGTCAATCAGATTCATTTGTCGTGAACCCCCCCCCCCATGAACCAATGCTGTCTTGCATCCTGGAGACCATGCTTCTCTAGATATTCCACCAACCTTTCCTTTTGTATGGTCTCCATGAGCTTGCCCACAAATGGAGTTCAGACTGACTGGTCTGTAATTCCCTGGGTCATCCTTGGGGCCGCTTTTGTGGAGGAGCACTACATGTGCTGTTCTCCAGTCCTGCGGTACCATGCCTGACTCTAGTGGACTATTAAATAGATCTGCCAATGGCCCTGCAAGCTCCTCAGCCAGTTCCTTTAGTACCATTGGATGTATTTTGTCCAGGCCTGGTGATTTGTCCACCTTCAATGCCATCAGCCCCTCCCTCACTCTATCCTTCTCTATCACTACATCTGTGCCCCCCAGCTCCTCTTTTCCCTCCTGAAGGCGCTGGTCCATCCTTCTCCTTGGTAAAGATGGAACAGTAGTATTCATTTAGTATCTCTGTTATTCCCATTATCCTCCACCCACACTACCCCTTTCTTAAGCCTAACAATCCCTTCCTTCTTGTCCCTTTTCTCACTTATATAGCAAAATTAATTAGACTTTTACACACTCCCTTGGTGTTGGGTGCCTAGATAAACTCCTCAAGCTTCGTTCTCGGGGTTCATGTGGCACCCAACACCTCAGGTGTGGGTAAAATTCTCATTACACACACCACCACATACTTGATTCTATTTTTAATGCACTCCCCAGGGGATATGCAGTACAAAGCTGAAGGCCAAGAGTCCTTACACCCCTGAAAAGTGCAAATACTTGCAATTTTAAAATGGTTCACTGCTCTTTTGTATTATATGTGAAGTGAAAAAAAAATATATATATATATATATATATATTCAATCTTTTTTTTCTATATGTAGTTTTTTTTAGGTTTTTGCCCCATTTTTCCTTCCTGACCCAGGACCCCGGCAAACATGTACATGCATGTAGATAATAGTTCACATGCATGCAGGGTACCAGCTCAGCCCCTTCTGCCCCACTCCTGGCTATCACCCTCACCCCCACCAACCTACACTTCCCACCAGACCTCCACCCAGTGGGAGCAAAACTACGGGTGGGTGAGAGCAACCACCACTGGGGGGGGGACAGCTGCCTTGCGGCTGCTCAATCCCACTCCATCCCTCCTCCCATGCTGGCTCCCCAATGACCTGAGGTCATTCCTGAACCAGAGTCATCAGCATAGCGTGAGGTAAGGCATCCGGCGCCTCAGCCCTCTGCGCCACCGGGCCAGCTTCATAATCCATTTATTTAAATTGGCTTCTCTTGGGGAGATAATACTGTAGGTAAACTGCTGCAAACCTCCACTCCTGCAAGTATGACAATACCAGTGTTCACTCACCACCAACATCACAGAACCTGCCTTACTATTAAGGTCACTCCTTCATTGCTAGCAACTGTGGGCTGGATGTTGGGGTCACATGGGGGGGTTGAATGTTATTAAAACTTGTGTAACAACAGGTTGTGTATCTGAGAAAGGATGAGTGTCTCTGGGAGTCACAGGTTTCCAATTCTTGTGTGATACAGTTGGTTATGCAGCAGAATGGTGTTCAGAGTCATCTGGGTTCAAATTCCAGATAGGGCACTTCATTGGGTCTCATTTAGAAACATAGAAACATAGACTTTGATGGCAGATAAGGACCGCTTGGTCCACCTAGTCTACCCATTTCCCTACCTACAAGATAAGCTGCAGATCCTAGTTAACCAACAGCCTATTTCTTCCTACCCCCCACAAAAATTGCCTTATGTCTGTCCCATGCATTCTTGAATTCTCCCACAGTTTTAGACCCACAGCCTCCTCAGGAAGGTTGTTCCATGCGTCCACCACACTCTCTGTGAAAAAATACTTCCTCACATTGCCCCTGAACCACCCCCCCATCTTCAAATTGTGTCCACTTGTTCTTGCACATCTCTTTTTCTGAAAGATGCTACCCTCTTGGACTTTGTTGATTCCACTGAGGTACTTAAAAGTTTCTATCATGTCCCCCCTCTTCCTCCTCCTTTCCTGAAAGGTATACATGTTAAGCTCCTTTAGTCTCTCCTCATATGGCTTCTCTTACAGACCCTGCACCATTTTAGTTGCCCTCTTCTGGACTGCCTCTATCCTGTCTATTTCATTGGGAAGATGGGGTGTCCAGAACTGGATGCAGTACTCCAGATGGGGTCTCACCAACTGTCTGTACAGAGGGATAACAACTTCCTGTTTTCTGTTGGTGATGCCTCTCCCTATACATCCCAGTATCCTCCCAGCCCTCCCCACTGCCTTCTCACATTGCTTGCTAACCTTAAATTCATCTGATATGATTAACCCCAGGTCTCTTTCCATTTCTGTTGTTGTTACTACCGCCCCCCCACTGTGTAATCTTCCCCTGGGTTTTTTGTTTCCCAGGTGCATTATTTTGCATTTCTTTGCATTCAATACAAGCTGCCATACTTCTGACCATTCCTCCAACCTTGCCAAGTCCCTTCTCATCCTTTCCACACCTCCTTGTGTATCAACCCTGTTGCAGATCTTTGTGTCATCTGCAAAGAGGCATACTTTTCCTTCCAGTCCCTCTCCAATGTCACTTATAAAGACATTAAAAAGGACTGGACACAGTACTGAACCCTGTGGTTCCCAACCAGTAACCCCTCTTTCTTCAGAGTGGACTCCATTTACAATTACCTTCTGTGTCCTGTTGTGCAGCCAATGTTTTACCCAGGCTACCACCCTGGGACCCACTCCTGTGCTGGTTAATTTGGTTATTAATCTTTTGTGTGGGATTTCTTTGTTAATTCATATACATACATATCACACCCTTGCTGAAAAATGCCAAAGTCACCTAAGGAAGCAGGCCCTTGTGACCTCCATCAAGGTCTGATTCTTCTGGCTCCTAGCCTCTGGAGTCCCCATTCTATGTCTGGAAGGTTGTGGCCTCCCACTAAAGAGTGGGACCATTGTGGGGCAAATATATTGATGTTGGGTAATTGATGAGCATATAGGTGTAAGGCAGTTCCCACAGTCAAGTATCTACCCCCTCCCAGTATATGCCAAGAACCACCACAGGCCCTGATTATGCCCACAACCACTATCATACTTCAATTTTTGCTCTGCAAATTGCCTTACCCTTGTTTTCAACTCACAGATACTACACTCCAGTACACCCCCATAATCAGCTCACAGCCCAGTAGCTGGCTCAGTACTGCTCTTCATTGGAATGGGGATTAGTTCAGGAATTGATTATGGGTATTTGGTAGCTGTGTAGCAACTACTGGGATGTAGTGGTTGTGGTGGGGCAGGTACTGGTATATGGGTGATTTACACAGATACTGTGATGTGGTGTAATTGTTTGACAGATTTAAGAACAAAGGGTAGTTTCTGAACAGGTACCATGGTGTAAGGTTATTAAGAGGTGGAAACAATGGTGTGTAGCCTGTGGATAATACATTGATGGGTAGTTGCAGGGCAGATATTGGGGTGTGGTGTAGTTGTTAGAATAATATTGGATAGTTTTGAAGCTGATATCAGAGTGTCAGTATTTGTGGGGCAGACACTGTGATTTGGGATGGATACTGTACTAGAATGTGGTCTACTAGTTTAGAGCAGATGCTGGGGTGTGGCAGTGGTTAAATATGTGGATGGGGTAGTTGCTGGGAAGATTCCATGGTGTGGAGTAGTTATGGGGCAGATACAGTGGTAAGTAACAGTGACAGGGCATATACTAAGGTTTGGGGTAGTTGTAGGGTAGAATGCTTGGTAAGTTTATGAGTGTTATGAGATTAGGGTAGTTTTGGAGCAAATATTAGGTTATAGGGTTTTTGCAGGGCAGACAAGTGGGTAGCTGCATGAGTGTTACTAAAGGGGTAACTGTGGGGCAGATATTGTGGTGTGGAGTAGTTACAGGGAAGAATATTGGGTTATGGTAAATGTGGTACTTGACTGGGGTAGTTTTGGGATATATATAGTAATGTGGGGTAGTTGCAGGACAGAATATTGGTAAGCTGTGAGAGTGTTACTACAGTGGGGTAGTTCTAGCTGGGACATATATTGTGGCATGGGGTTGCTAAAGGACAGACTATTGGGTTACTGTGAATGTATTACTAGTGGTGGGGTAGTTGTGGATACCTATTGGGTAATGAGTATTTGCAGGCCAGAATGTTGGGTAGCTGCCAAAGTGTTGCCAGAGTGGGGGTAGTTGTGGTGGCAGATATGGAAAGTGTGGTAGTTACAGGACACACCACTGGGCTCCTCTGAGAGTGATACTACAGTGGGACAGTTATTAGGCAAATATTTTGGCTTGAGGTGGTTGCAGGGCAGAATATTGTATAGTTGTGAGTGTGTTAGTAGAGTGGGGTAGTTGTAGAAGAAATATTGTGGCTTGGAGTAGTTGTACTGCACAATGTAGGTAGCTGCAATAGTGTTACTAGAGTGGGGGCAGCTGTGGGCCAAATATTGGGATGTGGTATAGTTGGAGGGCAGAGTACTAGATTGCATAGGGTAGCTGTGGGGGAAATATTGTAATGTGGGGTACTTGCAGGGTAAAATAATGGTTATTTCTAAGAGTGTTTCTATAATGGGGATAGTTGTGAGACTGATATTTGAGAGTGGGTAGTTGCCAGGTAGAATACTGGGCAGCTGTGAGAGTGTTACTAGAGTGGGGTAGCTTGGGGCAGATATTGTGGTGTCAGGTAGTCACAGGGCATAATATTAGGTAACTGTAACACTGACAATGTTAGTACAGTAGGCAGTTCTCAGGTGAGTATTGTGGTGTGGGGAAGTTGAAGGCCAGAATATCATGTACCTACATTAGTGTTGATAGAGTGAGGGTAGTTGTGCAGCAGATACTGGGATGGTGTAGCTGCAGGGTTGAATTTTGGACAGCTTCAAGAGTTTTGCAAGAGTGGGGGTAGTTATGGGGCAGATATTGGGGTGAGGGAGTTACAGAGCACAATATTGGGTATTTATGAGAGGGTTACTAGAGTGGGGGTGGTTGTGAGCTAGATATTGGGGTAGGGATAGTTGTAGGGCAGAATACTGGGTAGTCAGTATGAGATGGATACTGGAATGAGGGTAGTTGTGAGCCCGATACTGGGGTGGGGTAATTGCAGACCAGAATATTGAGTAGCTAACCATGAGACATTACTAAAGTGGGGATACTTATGGGGTAGAGCTTGGGGTTTGAGGTAGCTGAGGTCAAATACTCTTACCTTTTTTGTAGATAAGATTTATTTTTTCGATTTCAGTCAACAGAAACTAAATAAAAGCAAAATAAATAAATGTTAACTGCATACTGCAGACAAAACAGTAATGTTACAAATGGACCCCGAGTAAAAGAAATCAGATTCCACTCAAACATGTAAACAGGCACACCAAATCAGATTACTAAGAGAGCCTATATGTAAACAGCACCACAGAAAACTCAATCAGATTTTTAGGGAACCTGATTCCTTCAGAAATCTGATTATAGCCTGACATGTAAACATGGTCACTAGCTGACATTTGGGTCCTTAAACACTAATAGCATAAAAAATATAAGGTGCAGATGTACAACATTTTCTATCCTACGTGATTTGTTTGTTTGTTTGTAAAACTTTATTCCTTATAAATTCAAAGAAAAGGATAACCCTTTGAGTGCTTAGGCTAATTTTCAATGGGGTCCATTACATACTCATACATTACATACAAATCTCGGGCTTTACTTTATTCAAGACACACAGCTGCATACAGTCAATGAACAACATAAGGCAATGAAAGAATGGGTTGGAGGTCCTTCATTCTGGTCCTTAGTCGAAGAAGCCTGCTCCAGTCTAGGCATCTTGTTCAACACTCCTGGACTTACAGTTTCTTGGTTGATAAACCTAATTCCCAGAAGAGCAATGATTTTGGATGTCAGATATTATACTCATGATTTAAGAATGATAAATATTTTTAATTTTCAAACTAAATATCAAAGTATAATTAATTAAGAAAGTGCAACCCTTTTTATATACCACAAAAACAGTCATTATGGGTGGTGACTTTAATTGCATACTATCCTTAGATAAAACGGGAATCACACAGAAATTGTACACACATATTAATTTTTTAAACAGGATGTATAAAAATGCATGACTAAAAGATTGTGCAGCTGTACATAGACCCTGTACAGAACATACTTTCGTAAAGTGTAGGCTGTCAACATGCATTGATTGTTTTTTTGTATCACATTAGTTGCCAGTAGCCTGTTTCCGGGTGATACCAATTGAGACTTCAGACCACAAATTAATCTCAGTAAGGTTTGGGACACCTATTAACAAGCCACTATCTAGCTCAATTTGGAGGCTTAATGTTTTCGTTTTAGAAGATCAGGAAGTTTGGGGAGAAATACAAGCAGAAATAGAGGTGAGATTATCGGTATTTGATCTGTATAATTCTATGTTTTGGTGGCAGGATACAAAAAAATGATATAAGAAAGGTCTGTAGCCAGAAGGCGAAGACTGAGTCCAATAAAAAATGTTTGAACTATTTAAAGCTGAGAAGTAAACTTCAGAAGCTATTATCAGTAACTCTCGAAACAGGAATAGATATGTCAGCTCAGATCCAAGAGATCAAAACCGAGATGTATAAATTTCAATATGATAGAGCTCAGACTCTGTTTATAGAACAGAAGTTCTGAATGTAAGGTAAGGCACAGCATACAAATCCCTATGACTGTTATAATCAGAGAATTGATTCTAAGTATATATCTGAACTCAGATCAGTGACTGGGGATCTGGTGAAAAGCACTTCAGAAAGTATGTTCAGGCAAATGGCGCAAGTTCCAGATACCTTAGAAGGTTTTTTACAATCTTTATAGATGCCGGAGCTCCCGGAGGAAGAGAAGTCTCAATTGATATTTCCCATTACCAAAACGGAGCTACAGGCAGCAGTTGCGTTGCTGAAAAGTGGAATTTCCCCTGGTCCTGATGAGCTTTCAGGGGAATTCTATTAAAAAGCAATAGACAAGCTTCTAGATGGACTGGTAGGTGTCTTTAGTGATATTCTGGCAGGGGCAGTTACAGTTCCAGCATCACTGGCAGATAGTCTTTTGGTGTTTTTGTATAAAAAGGGGGACAGGTCCATGTTAGATAACTGGAGATCTATTAGCCTAATAAATGTATACTGGAAACTACTATGTAAAATCTTATGCAGTATATTAGCAAGGATCACTCAGCATGTCATATCTCTGGCTCAACCATGTTCCATTCAGCAGAGATCAATGATTGACAATCTTAAATGCCTAAGAGAACTTTTTGAGTTCCCTGACACATCAGAGTATTTCATATCAATTGATCAATCCAAGGCATTCAACACAGTTTGCATGAATATCTTTTTGATGTCCTGAAAAAATAATGGAACCCCAGAAAATGTTATCCAATGGATTTGAATTTTGTATACAAAGGCATTTACTAGGCCAGTGGTAAATTGGAGGGTAGAGAAGCATATACAAATCTGGCAAGGGGTCAGACAGGGATGTCACCTGAGCCCAATCCTTTATGTGTTTGCTATTGACTCTCTATTGCAAAGATTGAATAATGTAGCAAATATTATGCATATTATGGGACCAAGACAGTTGGAATTCCCTGTAGCATTAACTTATGTAGATGATGTCACCATAATTGCAAAATCAGTGGGTAGAGGGGACAAAACCTTCTACAGGTACATAAGTGAAAAAAGAAAGGCAAAGGGAGGGCTAGTGAGACTGAAGGGGGAGGATGGGAGCTGTGTGGAGGATGACAACAGTAAAGCTGACATATTGAACAGGTATTTCTGCTCAGTCTTTACTGAGGAAGAGGAGGGTAATGGGTCTGAATGGAGTACAAGGGGTGAGAATGGTGCAGAAATGGACACAAGTCCCTTTACACGAGAAAGGGTCCTGAAGGAACTGGAAGTAATAAGAGTTGATAAAGCAATGGGGCCAGATGGGGTGCACCCCAGGGTCCTTAAAGAACTAAGAGAGGTGGTGGCTGAACCTCTTGCTATCCTGTTTAGCCGATCACTAGAAACAGGGAGGTACCCAAAGACTGGAGGATAGCAGATGTAGTCCCCTTATACAAAAGTGGGAACAAAGAGGAAGGGAACTACAGATCAGTCAGCCTCACCCGTAGTGGGGAAGATCATGGAAGCACTACTGAAGGAGAGATTGGTGGAACATCTGGTTGTCAATGGACTACAGGACCCAAGGCAGCATGGTTTCACCAGGGAAGGTCATGTCAGACCAACCTCATTGAATTTTGACTGGGTGACTAGGAGGTGGATCAGGGAGGGCAGTGGACATGGTCTATCTGACTCAGCAAGGCCTTGGACACTGTGCCACATAGAAGACTACTGTACAAACTGGGGAATATGGGTGTGGGCAGGACAGTAGTGTGGTGGGTAGGTAACTGGCTGGGCAGCAGGACACAGAGGGTGGTGGTAAATGGCTGTCTCCCACTGAGGGAAGAGTGACCAGTGGGGTACCACGAGATCAGTGCTGGGACCGGTACCTATTCAATATCTTCATCAGTGACATTTGCAGGACTTAGAAGGCAGAATTTCACTGTTCGCTGATGACACAAAGCTCTGTAACAGAGTAGACACACCAGAGGGTGTAGACAGAATGAGAAGGACCTGCAGAAACTTGAAGAATGGTCAGGGTTTGGCAGTTGAAATTCAATGCAAGGAAGTGCAAGATAATGCATATGGGGCACAAAACCCTGGCACAATATATCAGTTGGGGGTGAGGATATAGCATGCACCTAGCAGGAAAGGGATCTTGGGGTTATCATCTCTGATGACCTCAAGGCAGGGAAACAGTGTGACAAGGCAGCAGGTAAAGCAAATAGGATGCTGGGATGCATAGGCAGGGGCATCACCAGCAGGAAAAGGGAGGTCATAATTCCACTATACAAGACACTAGTGAGGCCCACCTGAGTACACTGTGCAGTTCTGGAGACCTTACCACGTAAGGACATAGACAGGGTAGAGAAGGTTCAGAGGAGGGCAACAAAGATGGTGCATGGATTGCACCACAAGTCCCTATGAGGACAGGTTGAAGGCACTGAACATGTACTCCCTGGAGGAGAGGAGGAGAGAGGGATATGATAGAGACATACAAGTATCTTACAAGGAGGAACAGGGTGCAGGAATGCACTATTTTTAAGCAAAAAGATGTTCCAGGACTAGAAGGCATGGGATGAAGTTGGAGGGAGGACGATTCAGAGGAAACGTGAGGAAGAATTTCTTCACAGAACGGGTGGTGGACAAGTGGAACACCCTGCCAGAGGAGGTGGTGGGGGCTGAAACAATCACAGGATCTAAGAATGCATGGGATAGACATAAAGGAATTCTGGAGGTCAGGGGTAAGGGGCAACAGACTTCCTGGAAAACATAAACTGAACTTACAAACTTAAATGGGCAGACTGGGTGGGCCATAGGCCCTTATCTGCCGACACTGTCTATGTATCTATGTATCTATGTATAATGGTAGCAGATGTACCATCAGGTGAGAGAGCCTTGGAAATAGTACAAGCATTTTCAGACATATCTGGGTCAAAAATTAATAAACAAAAAAATGGAGATATAATTATACATGGGACAGACATTTCCAGGGTTGACATATCTGGTATTTCAGTTGAGGGGCCTCCAATTAAAATCCTGGGAATACAGTTTGGTGTAAAAGATCATGCAACACTAAATTGGAAAGAAAACATAGCTAAAGCAGAAGAAAAAAGTGAAATATGGAAATCTTTTCCCATGACAAAAAAAAGAGGTTATATATGTACAAAACTTTTATTTTGCCACTATTTCTATTAGTAAGTTATATTTTCCCTCTGACAGTGAAGCTGGAAGTTAAAATGTATAGTATTGCATTTTGTTTATTATGGGGCAGTAGATTAAATCCAGTAAGAAGAGTAGTTACATACTAGCCTGTTAAGCAGGGGGGCTTGAATATGCTCAACCCTACACTATTTTTGTTTTTGAATTTTGTGTACTAGCAATTTTCTACCTGTTGCACAAGGGAAACAATTGCCTTGTGTTTTTATATTTAAGGAAAAGTGTTTTTGGTTTTGGTAGAAATGGGAAACATGGCATTGGGGGACCTTTAGGGGTATCCCTCAAGGCTCGGCATTGTATCTCTTAGAGGCATTTCAGAAAATAAAAGGGTGGAAAGTGACTCAAAACGAGATGAGACATATGGGTAGGAAAGAACTGTATAAGAAAGTTCTATATACAGAAATTTTAGATGCATCATGCTTTTGTTTACCAGATGGGATACAGGCTGAGGAGGTAACAGCACAATTAATAGAGGTAAGGGTGACTCCTAAAATGTGGGATACCCTATGGCTCAGCTAAATGTGAAGGGTAATCAGCACCATAAAGAAATATCTGAAAGAATGTGTACAAGACAAGAGTGTGGGGGTACAGTGGAGACTATGTCTCATATGTATTTCGAATGCCCGTATATGGATGGATTCTGGAAAAATCTGGCAGCTCTATGGGACATACCTCCATTTAAAAACTTAACATATGAAGAGTTAGTGTTTGGGCAATATGGGAACGAATGGTCAGGACTTCATAAAGGCACTCTTAGAGTAAATTTAGCTATTATTAAATGGGTAATATGGCAGAACAGATGCCACTGTGTGTTACAGCAGAAACTGATGACTCAACAAAGGGTTATTGATTGGATCGCAAGGGAATTAAGAACAGTATGGCAGAAGGAAAGAGTATCTAACCCACACCAAATCTTGGATGTGTGGTGGAGGAATTGGGGGAAAAATAGTCATCTAGTTTTAAACATTTCTCAATGGGTGAAAAATGTAAAAAAGAAGGAGGATTTGGATAACAATTTCTATACTACAGACAAGGGATCGGAGGTAAGGGATTAGCAAGGGGCAAAGAATTTGGACAGAATTTCTTTCTTCTGTATTTACATTGTGAAAACTTCAATGGCCTGATTATAATTTGTATACTTACAGTATGGATCAGCATGGACAATTTTAAATGGTGGGATATTAAGTTAAGGGGGTTGGGTCTATCACATAGAAGATACTATAGCCTGGATTGTATGGGAAGAATAAGGAAGAAACTTAAGTAGGCGAGTGAAAAAAGAGAATAGGTGGTGATCATTTACATGTGTATAAATATCTGTGTATCATTGGATGAATTATTGGGATAGACAGTATACATGTACTCATATTTTAACATAGAGGTATAACATGACTGTCTTAAAGCTTTGTATATGTGTATTTATACTTTGCATTATGTGTATACAATACGTATGAACTTGTGCAGTTCTGTTAAATAAAGAATTTCCCTACTCTTTTTGGGAAGTGTCATGGGATCTTTAACATCCACCTAAACAGGTAGATGCAACCTTGGTTTATTGTCTTATCCAAAAGATGGCACCTCAGGAGTGCAGCACCCCCCCCCCCATGCTATACTGCAGTGTAAGTATTGGGATATTAACCCAAGTGTCTGGTGTGGAGACATAACCCACAGCCTTCTGATCTCCTGGCCTCAGAGGCAAGTGTGCTACCTACTGAGCCACTGACAATGCATCTTGCATAGCATAGGCAGACAGAGCTGCTCAGTTTTGCTTCACTGCCCTCTCACCCAGCCTGCCTAAGTCCCAAAATTACACTGTTATACTGTACCCTTAGAGACATCTCTTACAGGTCACCTAAACATATAAAACCAGGATGTTTAGCACATTAGTGCAAGGTGCTACCACCATGCTGCAAGACCCATTCCCTTTAAGTTAAGCTGAGTTTGTACTCACTGTGTGTTGTGTAATCTGTGCTCCTCTGCTCCACTGGAAATCTGCACCTAGCCATTTACTAAGGCAACAGTGCACACCACTTTTGAAGAGGAAAAAAAGGAGCTTTCTACTACAACACTGGCTTCCATTCAAACCGGTATCCCACACATGTGTTCTGTAGGGGGAGTACATGCCCACCCGCTCCATTCTGGGAATCATCCTGAAAGGAATGCCCTGGTGCATGGCAGTGCTGATTTTTCTTTGGACTAGCAGAGGAAATCATCTTTTTATGTTTGCATGTGCATATGCGCAGCAAACATATTGTTACAAAGAATTACATTTCAGAAATGTGTCACTGTCAGGTCCAACGCAGCTCAGGCTGCAAGGCGCTCGGCAGTGACAGCCCAATGATCAGCTAGATTAATCATGATGTATTTTCCTTTTTGCAGGGCAGAAACTTGTTGTAGTTGAAAGGAGCCAACTGTTGCATTCACAGAGTAGCTGGCACCTTTCATTTGCATAAACTTCCCCTTCAACAGCAGTGTTACTTATCCACTCCCCCTCAAGCCACACACAGCAACAGTGTTATCAATCTGCTTCCCCTCCCCCAGAAATGAGCCACACTCAGCAGCAGTGTTACTGATCAACTTCCCCTCCTCCATGAAATGAGCCGCACTCGTCGGCAGTGTTACCGAGCCACACAGCCCCTTCAGAAATAAGCAGCATTCAGTGGCAGAGTTACCATACACATGAATGGATCACCTCAACTCCATTGACAGCTGCTCAGTTTTATGATCCTTAGTCACGGAGATCACTCTGTAGACTTGCCGGATACTAGTTATTTTTCTTTAGCAAAAGTATCACATACAAGCTATTTAAAATACGTTACATAATTTTATGACACTGAAAACAGTTTTCTAATAGAGCTTCAGAATTGTTGTTTAACAGTGCTATTCCACATGCAATCCCTGTGCCAGCTAGCACCCCCCACCTTGTCCATTCCACTGTGCGAAAATGAGGAGCTCAACCTTGGTGCCGCCAAACATGACACCAACACTGGGGTGCCCACTACCCATTGTCAGTACCTGAAATAAAGAAAACTGTCCCTCATAGTCTTTTTTACTTTAATCCATGTAAAAAAGAAAACAGTCCATCTATGTCTGTTTTCACTGCCACTCCTTCACTGCCATTACCCTCCCCACCTAACCCCCTACTCAGCACTCACCACCCCACACTTTCCTTCCCTTAGTCATCTACCAGGGGTCCAACACTGTAATCCTATTTCTGGACCAGAGAGACATCTTCAGTCTTCAACGCTGGAGAGAGAATTGAGGAAATCAGGTATGTGGCCAATGTATTTCAATGTGCTTTGACTTTGTACTCATAACTTGGTCATTTTTTTATATTTTTCCCAAAATTTTCAACATGGCCTTTCTGAGACCCCATCTCATGAACATGGTATACGAAATTCTTCAAATTCGGCCCAAAAGGTGGTTTTGCAGTCGCCTCATGAAATCACCTTTTGGGCGGGATCTGAAAATGTTCACCTACCGGGTTCATGAGGTGGGGTCATAAGAAGTCTATGTTGAAAATTTGGGATAACAAAATTTAAAAAAAAACAAAGTTAGGAATTATATGTCAAAAGTTTTCAGTGCTCATTCATAACTTTGCCAATTGGTGGAACAGATCCAGAGGAACTGTGAGAAGGGTGGGATGGTAATAATAGATGACTTCAACCTGCTGAGAGTGGAGTGAGGGACACCTACCACCAAGTGTAGAAGGGAACAGATAATGGTAGATGCCTTCCAGGATAACTTCCTGATGCAGTTGGTCAGTAAATCAACTAGGGAAGGGAATACCCTTGACCTCATATTGTCTAACAGGGAGTGGGTGAGGGATCTGAGGGTGGAGGAACCACACCTGATGCAGCTGGTCAGTAAATCAACTAGGGAAGGGAATACCCTTGACCTCATATTGTCTAACAGGGAGTGGGTGAGGGATCTGAGGGTGGAGGAACCACAGGTGGGGAGTGACCACCAGACAGCATGGTTCCAGTTGTAGCTGGACAGGGAGAGGGGGCATCTGGCACAAAGGTGCTAGATTTTCGAAAGGCTGACTTCAAAAAGATGGGTGAAGTAGGTGCAAGGGTTGCTGGACAGAATTCAGCCTAATATGGACATGAATAAGAGGTGGGAACTCATTAAGCTAGGGATAGAGGAGGCAACAAAATCCTGCAGCAAGGTTCAAAGTAAAAAGGCTAGGGTTAAGAAACCTAGCTGAATGAGCAAGGGTGATATAGACAGAGTGAGGAGGAAAAGAGTTTCCTATAGGAGAGACAGGAGAACTGGGAGGGGGGAGGACAGGAAGGAGTACCTGAAGGAAACAAAGGAGGTGACATGGGAAGTAAGGGCAGCAAAGGCATCAAGGGAGCTCAGGCTGAGAATTAAATGAAGGGAATTAAAGAGGGGGGAAAAGACTTCTTCAGGTACATCAGGGAGAAAAGGAGTTGTAAGGACCAAATAGTAAGCATTAAGAAGGAGGGAGAATGGGTGGAAAAAGAGGCTGAAAAAGCAGAAGTACTTAATGACTCCTTCTGCTCGGTTTTTGCAAAAGAGAAAGGGGGGGAATGTGACACTTGGACAGCTGGTTCTGATTACTCTATGATTTTTGTACTATAAAACAATGTAGTGTGATTGTCTGTCATGAAAAATCCTGTGCTCCTGGGATGACCCCTCCCCCCCAGGTATCACTTCAAAGGACAGGATATGTTAAACAGCAGATCTCTCTAAGGTGATTAACTTCCCAGTTTTCTTTGAAGCCAGGAACTAAAATATCCATTTTATGATGTCTTCAGAGGAAGCCCAGTTAATTTCACCTGGTGTTACAAAGCATATTACACCTCAGTGAGATCTGGCAGAGTTAGTCATAGAAAGTCCTTTGATGTCTTTGAAAAGCAGGAAAACACACTAGATCAAAGAGGAACAGGAAACCACTCCAGATCAAAGAGTCATATTGGAAATTAGTTTTTGTTTATGTCATCTTATTTAAAATTCCACCTGAATGATGACATCCTGGTTGTATAATTTTTAATAAACAGAGGAGGAGCTGGGTGACATCATGGAGGAGGCAAGTTCAAAGACAGTTTTTAATTATGCTATGGCTGACCTTTAGAGACATTCATGTTTGGACTCCGAAGAAGAAACATCTACTTCAAGCACTGTTAGAAGATATACATTAGATAGACAATTCTAATTGTCTGGTGGTAGGAATTTGTTTGCACTTTTTAAAACCTTGTTTTTTTAAGTGATTGCTTTTGTAATATATTGTTCTGTGTTTACATTTTACATTTTTATCTATTTTAAAGTAAACCTCTATTTTAAAGAGACTGCTTGGTGTGCCTTCGAAATTATTTCTTTGACAAGTGAAGCATATATGGTTAAAGTTGACACTGTGCATAAGCTTAATGGTATACCAAACTGGGAAAAGGTAAGAGTTTATCTGAGGTCTTTCATAGAGTTTTTAAGGGTTCATTTTGTATACCTGGTTAGGTGCCCTTGGAAAAAGATATCTGGCATTTCCCCGAAGAGCAGAATTGCTGAGCCTGTACATTGGGTACGCTAGCAAGAGGTTCACAGTTTGAATCCCTCCAGAACTTGAGACCAAAGGTGATTTGAACCCACAAAACAGATAGGAGGGTTACCCTGTTCTGTTCCTGTTCACAATACTGTGCTCAGAGGTTGGCACTGTGGGAACAGAGGGCCTGACCTGCTGAGTGGGGTTGTGACAGGGAATACCTAAGATTGGTGGGAGGATAGGATCAGAGGAGGAGGAGGGGATGGATGGGGAAATCACAGATGGTTGAGTGATAGAGGGGTTAAGGGCACTGTGGGAGGAAAAGGCACCAGTACCGGATGGCATACACCTCAGGGTACTGAAGGAGTTGGAAGAGGTCCTGGCAGGCCCACTGGCAGGCCTATTTAATGCCTCTCTAAACTCAGGGTATGTACCTCAGGGCTGGAGAATGGCTCTCATGGTTCCACTCCATAGGAGTGGTCCCAAAGATGAACCAGGGAATTATAAATCAGTGAGTCTCACGTCCATAGTGGGGAAACTGAGGGAAACAATACTGAAGGAGAGGCTGGTGACCCTGCTGGAGGTCAGTGGGGTGCAGGACATGGAGCAGCATGGTTTTATCAAGGGCAGATCCTGACAGACCAACCTAGTTGACTACTATGACTGGGTGACAAGGAAAATGGACAAAGGGCATTTGATGGATGTCCTGTACCTGGACTTCAGTGAGGCATTTGACTCTGTGCCACATGGGAGACTAGCATGCAAGCTAAGGGGCACAGGGGCAAAACTGATGGCATGGGTGGAGAAATGGCTGCAGGGCTGACAGCAGAGGGTGGTGGTGGTGGTGGGAGGAGAATTATCATCCCCAAGGGCGGTGATGAGTGGTGTCCCATGGGGGCCAGTGCAGGGGCCGGTGTTATTTGGGGTATTTATTACAGACATCTCAGTAGGCATAAATAGCAAGAACCGTATCTGTGTATGACACCAAGATGGGAGCAGTGGTGGATGACCAAGAAGGGGGTGGCGGGGATTGCATGAAGATCTAACAAGGCTGGAGACATGATTTGACACCTGGCAACTTGGTTTCAACACCAAAAAATGCAAGGTGGTGCATTTTGGAGCAAAGAATCCAAAGAGGAGCTACCATCTGGGAGGTGCAGCTAGCTATGACTGAGGAGGAGGAGGAGAAAGATCTGGGGGTGCTCATTATGGGATCAATGAACAACTCAGTACAGTGTAGGAAAGCAGCAGCAGTGACCAACAAGATGCTGGGTTGTATTGCAAGGGGTATAACCTCTAGGTGGAGGGAGGTGATTCTGCCATTATACAGATCACTGGTCAGACCCACCTGGAGTACTACATTCAGTTTTGGTGCCCTTATCTAAAGAGGGACATTAGATTGCTGGACAGGGTGCAACACAGAGCAACAAAGAGGACCCTGGGTCTGGGGGAGTTACTATATGAGGTTAGACTGATGGAGTTGAACATGTACTCTCTGGAGGAGAGGAGGAACAGGGGGGATATGACTGAGACCTTAAAGTACATGAGAGGAATAAACAGAACAGGCACAGAGGGACTGTTCAAGGGGAGAGTGGGGAGAGACACTCAGAGTCATGACATGAGATTGGAGGGTGGAAGGTTTAGGAGGGAAATGAGAAGGAATTTCTTTACAGAAAGGGTGGTAGCAGAATGGAACACACTACCGGCAGAGGTGGCAGCCTGTAAAACAGTGGGATGCTTCAAGAGGGGCTGGGATAAGGCAAAAGGGAGAGTCATCTCAGACAAGGAGTTCAGTTAAGAGGAGGGCACTGACAAAGCATCAGAGTCATCCTCTGTTCCCACAATTGTTTTTGTGACAGTAGAATATCACACTGATTATACAGAGAGACCAAGTCAGTTTTCAGTATTTTCATTTTGGTCTGAGTCCAAGCTCTCCTACATCTGATCACCATCTGTAATCTGTTGATGTCAGGGGTGGAAGGTGGAGGCAATATATGCATTCAGTCATGAATAGGAATTATTTGTGGTGGTCACTCTGTCCACCTCCTGGGAAACTTGCAAGGCTGTTTCTGAAAGAGGGGTGTTTAATGGTAATGCTGCAGCCTGAGGAGGAGGAGAAGGCCCTTCGGGTGCCTCTGAGGTACTGGGTGGTGCATGGATTTTTTGCTGTTAAGGGATCAAAGTATTCTGTGGTCTTGAAAGGCCAGCACTAGCAGTGACCCATGGGGGTTAGAGAGCATGGTGTTTCTAGGCCATAGTTACATAAGCATTTTGTTCTAAAGGATCTTTCTGATCTAGTTGGTTATGGGCTGCCCAGGGACAGCTGCAATATGAATAACCCATCTCCTTACAAAGGCTACATCTGAGTTCATTCACATAGTGAAGACTTGCATATCCCACCTCGTCACAGAGGCTACACTTGACTTGGTCACTGGCCTCACTTAGATGATCTTGGGAGCTATAATGATAGAAAGCGTTGGGTTGGCCTGCATAAAAAAGAAGCCCTCTGTCTCTGCCAAGAAAAAAATATTAGGAAGATGATGTGTCCCAAGATCAGACTGTTTGAGGAGCACCCTGACCTTCCAGCCCCTGTCCATATACCTTCTGAGTCAATGACTGCCTAGGGTCCCCCAACATAGACCATATTTGTTTAAGCCAAAATATAACATCAGTAACTGAGACTCCCTCATTTCTGAAAAGGACTGTTATGGTCTTATGTGCATGCTTAGTCAGAGGTATGGCAATGAAGGGTGACCACAAATGAATATTTTTCACACTATGGTATCTTTGCTAGAAAAGTTCCAAGGAGTTAGAAGTTTTGAAACTAATGTCAAATGTAACCCCCCCACTAATATGAATAGGAGCATATATGTCAGCCGCTGCAAAACTCACTGAATTTTTAAGCAGGTCTCTGGCTACATAAACACTTCAAAGGATGCATGATAGTTATGAGCAGGAGACTGAATAGGAGCAATCGGCACCCATAAGTGGCATCTTATAATTTTATCTTATAATTTCAAAATGTGCCTCTTGCTCTGCTATCATTGCCAGAAGATAATGCAATTTTCTTTTAGCCACTTTGCCATTTTATCTTCCTCTGGACACACTGCAAAGCCAGACAGAGCCCCAGGTGCCTCTAAAGAATGAGCGGTCTCGAGTGTGCTTATCTCAGATGGTGAGGATATTCCATCTTCTTCAAAATTTCTTGCAGCAACACCTCCTCTGGTACCAGCTAAAACAATGTTGGCAGCAGGTGCTTCCTTGATATTCTGGGTGGGGAGGGAAACAGTCTCCACAACCCAGACAGCCATGTCCACCACTTCCACACCAGAGTCCTTCATCCTCCAGCAGGAAATGCAGAATTCCCCCTGTTGGAACAGTAGATGAATTATTTATTAAAGAAAACAATGATTAATTGGCATGATGGAAATTAAAACAAGATTCAGACAAAAACACATGCGTAAACATGAAACAAGTTTGGTAACCAGAAAAAATTACTGTGCCTATAAACAATGAAGAAAAGAAAAGAAAGTAACAAAGTAAAAATAAACCAAGGGAGGGGGAAGGAGGTACAAATAAGGTGTTAAAAGAACCACTGTACATACTAACTGTATCTTACAGTCTATAGAAAAGAAATAGCATAAACACAGTCAGAAAATTGCCCAGGGGCAGTGTTTCCTGCGTCAAATCCACACAGTTGAAGGGAACCTGGTACGTTCCACTGCACACAATCTGTGATGGTCAGATTCCACTATCTGTAGTAGTATGGCATGATACAATAACTGCTGTTGCAACACATATTTACAGCGCACCCTCCAGATCATCACTTTGGGCATGAGAAATTCATAAGCAACATGGAAGGATCATGTGTGAGACAGACCAGTCACTGAACCATAAATAAGAGCATCATAAGAAAGAGTGTGGAAAGGCATCAGCCCAAGTAGTTCCCAAGAAAGACCAAAGTGAAGAATAGAAGGGCAATCAAAGCATAAATGTTGAATTGATTCATAGGCATCCTGGCAACAGTCCCTTGGACAAAATTGTTCCATGATGCTTTTATGTTTGTTATTGCCCTTAGCATTAAGCTTGCAGTGGCAATGCAGCCTGGTAATATCCCAATAATGGGGAGGAAAATAAGAGTCGATTAAATACAACAAAGCATATTATCTAAGGACAGGTAGTACCCCTGGCACAATTTCCACTTTCATGAGAAACAACTCCTTATAAAAGGATTTCCTATGCTAGGTGAGAATTAAATCCCACAACAAACTGTCATTTCATAAAACTCAAAAAAGGCACCAAAAACTTATGAAAACATCTCTTGCCAGAATAGGGGTTTCAGTTTGGTGTCATCCAAACCAATGCCCAGTCCTTCCAAAGGGAAGGAGGGCTCGATATCCTAGGCACTATATTATACTGAAAAAAGATACTATAAAAAAAAATATGGGATTAACCATGTTCAAACCTCCCTTGTCATAAGGGAGATAAAAAATGCCCCTCTTGATTGGGTTGAGCCTACTCCACCAAACCATAGTGAAAAATATGCTATGCAATACAGTTTCCAAACAAAGAGGAAGGGGAAAGATAGCACTGACATAAAGAAAAATAGGGATCAGAAAAGTCTTAGCCATTCCAACCCTTTTCTTTTTGGACAGTTGCCATGATTTCCAGACCGCCATTCGGGCAGCCTTGGTAACCAAGGAAAGACTCCAGTTCAAGTCCGGCAAGCTGGAGCTCCCAAAATAAATGCACAGGATCTTGATGGGCTCAGAGGTAGCAGCAATGTTTCCAATAGCCGAAGGAAGGGCTTTGTGTGTCCTGATGGGAAGTACCCGACATTTGGAAATATTTGAAACTGGATCCTGTAAATGAGACAATTTCAGTAATCAGCTGTATGCCATTCTCAGCAGAGGGGATGTCCTTAATAAATAAACAGACATCATCAGCGTAAGCCAACAGTTTTACAGGCGAGGAAGTGAGAGGATGGGAAATATCCAGAATATGAGGGGCTTCAGTTACAACTCTTAACAAGGGATTCAAAGTAAAGGATGGGGCTCAAATGGCATCCTTAGTGGACTCCCTGGAGTAGGTGAATACAGGTTCCCTGCCAGCCATTCATAGTGGGGATTATCGAGGAATGAGAATATAGCAGATAGATCCAATTTATGCATGTGGGAGAGAAACCATGCTTTCTTAACACCAGGAAGAGATAATCATGGGAGACCTTATCGAAGGCCTTGGCTTGATCCAACATGAAGAGAACGTGCCCCATCTGCTGAGAATGACAGGAGGTGATCAAATTTCTAATTAACAACAGATTATCCTGACTCTTATGACCAGGGATACAGCAGGACTGGAGGGGATGACTAAGCGAGGCAAAAGATTTTCGTAATAAGTTTGGCATCCGTAATAAGGAGGCATATTGGTCTCCAATTTGAGAAGTGGTGTTTATCACACAATTTAAATTAAAAAATTTGAAGAGCTTCTGTAATCAATCCTGATAGAGACATACAGCCTAGGATAGAATTATAAACAAAAGTGAGAATAGGGGCAAAAAGAGATGGTAATAATTGGTATAACTCTGATGTCAGACCATCTGTCCAAGGGAAAACCTTTTTGCGCAGAGACTGAATAGCCGAGAGGAAAGACTGCGCAGCTGCACGCCCACTCATTGTGGAGAAGCAAGTTTAGCAGGAACACTGAAAACACTTACCCTCAAGCTTGAACAGGTATGCAACCATTGCCTGAATAGGCAAGGATTTGATTCCGAGCCCAAGTTTTTCTTAGGAGAGACCTGTGAGGTCTTCATTTCAGCATACCTTCCAGACTGACTTGTGCTGCTGAAGAAACAGCTGCAGTTTCTTGGTAAACTGTGACCTCACCTCTGGCACTGGAGTCCTGATCAGTGGAGGAGCCCTTACCAGGGTCAAGGACTCAGGGCACTCCTGTGGAGGGCTGATCAGTTCAAGAGGGCTTCGGCCAAATGGATTTTTAACCAAACCATAAAACCAGAGTAAAAGGAGTTTTAAGAATAATAATGGATTTTTGGCTTCTTTGACTCCTATGACACTTCCTGATATATATTATGGGTGGGATATTCAAATGGTTGCGCCATGCGCAATAGGGATGCGCCTGCACAAGTCCAAAAGTGTGCCATTCTGCGATATTCAGCAGGAGGCAGTTGCACCACCGAAAACATGCTGAGCAGCAGCGCAATGCAAATGACGGCATGCACAACCAAAGGGGTGGATCAATGCATAAAAAGCGCAATCGATATCAAAGACTTGCTAACAGCAACAGCGGACCAGCCGGAAGTTGTGCCCAGCAGAAATGAGCCAAAATAAAAGGTTCAAGGAAGCGTGCAAGAAGCCACAGGGATGCCAAGTGGGAGAAGAGAGAGAGAAAGACAGACAGTGACAGGCCAGGGCAGGCAAGGGAAGCAGTGTGGGCCATAGGCTGCAGAGGCCAGTGGAGGGTGCCGGTGCAGTGGAAGTAGCAGTCAGGACAGCGGGGTAACAGAGCAACATCAGCGGGGCACAAGCCAGGGAGATGGACAGTGGCAGCTTCACATGGAAGCTGTAATGAGGGGTGAGAATGCAAGGTGCAGGGGCGTGGCCATGGCCGTGGATGGGCCCGTGGTGATGCCCCAACAAGGCAGTACCGTGCCCGCATCAGCTTTGAGTTGTACACAGATGTAGAGATCGTGGGTCGGTACCGCCTGAACAGGGCAATACTGAGGCGGCTCTGTGAGTTGTGCAGTGATGTGATGCAGGCACCCTCACGACGGAGTCATGCTCTGTCAGTGGAGACCAAGGTGACAGCCTGCATGTGCCTGCTCACCATGGGCACCTTCCAGAGGCCAACAGGGGACACCACAGGCATCACACAGTCGGCCATGTCACGCATCCTCACCCAATTCCTCAGCACACTGCTGCCACATGCTGTGGAGCACATCCATTTCCCCAGCACCGCGGCAGAGCATACAGCAAACATTCAGGCATTCCACAGGGTAGCACGTATGCCTGGTGTGCTAGGGGCCATAGACTGCACCCATGTGGCCATTCGCACGCCACCTGGCCCCGATGGGGCCGCATACAGGAATAGAAAGGGCTTCCCCAGTGTCAACTGCCAGGTGGTGTGTGATGCCACTGGGCAGTATAATCAATGTCTGTGCCACACACCTGGTGGAGCACATGATGCCTTTTATGGCATCAGTCCACACTGTGCCATCGATTGAGTGGGGACATCCCACAGGCCATCTAGTGGGTGAGTACGCATGGTGAAATGCAAACTCCGGGCAAGGGTGGAATGCCACAGGTGCCATGGTAGTGGCACACAGGGATATGAGCAATATGGACCTGAACATGAGACTGATCTCCACTATCTCCACACAGGTGACAGCGGATACCCACTCCATCCCTGGCTGCTCACACCTACCGGCACCCCATGACCCCATCGCAGCAACGCTATAATGAGGCACATGCCGCCACACGCAACATCATTGAGCAGGTGTTTGGGATGCTCAAGGCACGCTTCCAATGCCTAGACACCTCCGTCGGTGCCCTACAGTACAGCCCCTCAAAGGCTTGTGGGATATTCCTGGCCTGTTGTATGCTGCACAACATGGCCAATGACTGTGGGATAGCCGTACAGGTTGAAGAGGGGGACAGCAATGGGGATGCCAGCAGTGCCGGTGTTGATGGTGATGAGCAGCCCCCCCCTTGGACGGCGGGACCCCCGACTGATCCGGCAGGCCCAGCTGCACCGGGACACCATCATGGAGGAGCATTATGCACAACACAGGTAAGTCAAGGAGCCATGTGCAAACAACACTGTCCTGGTGCAACCCACAGGCACACAGAGTAACACACCAGGGGTGCCTGACAGCAAGAGGGGTGGAAGGGACCAGGCACACGAACACACCATCAGGGAGGGGCGAACAGTCATATAGACACACACACACACACACAAACACACCAGGCACAAAGCGTACATGGGCAGGTGCACAGCAGAGCAGGAACAGACATAGCAAACACACAGATCCACAGACCACACCCACCACCTGTACTGTCCAAGCACGTGTGTCAGATGCTGGGCACCTTGCACCTTAGTGTACAGTACAATGCAGGCATCATCATGCACACGCACCTGTGGACAGCAGTCGGGATGGTGTGCAAGTAGTCTGTATGTTGGCGTGATGGGCAGGGCACCCATCAGTGCACTGCCCACCATGACGCACAGTGCACACGGGCAGCAGCAGACAGGGCCCGCACTGGGAGACAGGTCAGTCATGTTGCACCATTCCACGGCCACACGTGGATGCGTGAAGCGGCCCGCCATGACCCAACAGCACTGGCAGGCCTGAGCAGGGCCACATGGGGTGGCACCGATGGACCACCAGGGGTCCCACTGCGCGATCGCGACCTTGTCCGCACTGGGGTCTGTAGGATGCCAAACATACCTGCACCAGGGGTGCTTGGGATGCCCACAGCAGAACCCGGTGTCAACAGGCCTGGTGTCGCACAACGCTGGGAACGGGGAGTGGAGAGCGTACTGTGTGGGGTGCACGGTACAGGAGCACCTGCGTATGTGCCCAATGCAGCCACGACAGCGACCAATGCCTGGGTCTGCCTGTCAATGGCGGCGGTCACATCCATCCACATATGGACCATCTCTGCACGGTCCAGAGCACACTCCCTGCTGTGCCGCTCCACAGCCACACACAGTGCCTCCACAGATGTTGCAACCCACCTTTGCTGCTGTACTGATTCCCGCAGCAGGCGGGTGTGCTCATCCAATGGGTATTCTGCCACAACGGCATCCTGTCCCCCAGGGTGTGGAAGGTCCTGATGCACAACACCCCTTGAGGGTGGGTGCTGTTCGCCAGGACCAGGAATGGGTGTATCAAAGGGCGGCAGGCATGTGCCACCGCTGGACACTGTACCCCCAGACCTGGTGGGTGACTGCTGCTGCTGCTGCCCCTCCAACCGCTGTTCCCAGGGACCACTGCGTTCCGCTGTGGCCGCAACAGTGCCAGACACCCGCAAGCCACCAGTGCTGCCCACCGGTGCTGACAGGCACAGCCTGGGACTGTGCTGACATGCTGGCACATGGTTGGAACCAGCAAGGCCCAGGGGCACGTGCTGGCCTGCTGTGTCCGTCATGGGACACACATGTCACTGCCCATTGCAGTCCTTGCATCATCAATGGTGCAGTACGTGCTACAGCCACAGTCACAGCGTGCTGGCATGCTTGCATGCCAGGCTGCTGAGACACAGGCTGTGCACCCCCACACCCAACTCACCGACACCAGAGTTGGCAGCCCAGCGTGCATGCTGGTGCAGTGCATGCTGGCTGGTGACAGAGGTGGATGGACCCTCCTCCATGTCCGGCAGGTCATCCTCACTGCCTGGACCCACCAAAACCATCCCCTGAAGACGAACAGGATCTGTAACAGAAAGAGAGGACATGTGAGTGCATGTGAACAACCTCCCCCCCAACACCACCACCATGTCGTACCGTGCAGTGATGGGCTTCCATCTGTCTGGAATCCACCTCCTGGTATGCCCTCAATAGCACTGCGCTGCATTGATGCAGCCAGTCGGTCCTCATCCAGGGTCAGCTCCACCACCGCTGGCTGGCCCCCGCCAGTGCCAGCACGTGCCGCCCTGAGGGCTGCCACCTTCTCCTTCACCCTCCTGCGGTCTGTCCCAATCTTCTTTTTGCATTCCTGCACAGAGCGCTGGTGGCTTCCGTGCAGGTTCACTGCCGGGCTACCCCCTCCCATGCAGCTGCACGGGCCTGAGGGGTGCCCCGCCATCCACTCAGTAGTGCCTCCTCCTCCAGGTAGGCCTGGAAGAGGGCCTCAGTCTCTGCCGTGGTGAAGTTGGGCCTCCTCCTCCTTCGCCCACCATCCTCACCCTCACCTTGGCTCTGCTTGGTCATGGTGATCTGTATGGGTGGAAGTGGACACCTGTCACTGTGCAGTCTACAGCGTTATCCCATGCCCATTGTCCAGAACATCCCACAGCATGCAACTCACCTCTCACCTGCAGTAACCGAATCTGGCCAGCGCAGCCCACTATCGCACTTTTATAGCGCAATGCATGCAAATTAGGAGTGGAGCAACTGTAATGAGATGCAAATCGCGCCACTGCGCCTTTGAATGGCTGATCGGATGATTTGCATGTGTTGGCTGAATATCGCACCATTGCACTTTTCGCAATACAGTTGAGCCGGATGAGCCTATAGTGCAGATCTGTGACGTGCGGTACACTGCATTGCGCATGCCCAGGTAGCTTACGCAGGCATCTGCTGCGCTGCTGACGTGCTGTGCGTGATCGGCAATTCAGGCCATGGCCACCATTGTGCCAGTGGCACTACAGCACTGGGCACTATATGGCACTGTGGCATTACTGCACAATAGTCCACTGTGGCACTGGCATGCAGGTGGTTGGTCGCACAGGATGCATAGACGTCAGATGGTGCTGTGCGTGGCCTTGCGTCACCAGACCCCTGACCTGGTGTCCGACCTTTTCCCCCTGGCGCTGTTCGGCTGCCATGTGTACGGCCCTATTGCACTGTCTGGTGACAGCACTATGTGGACCGACGGCGCTGTAAGAACAGCGCGATTGGAACCTATGGTGGTCTATTGCACAACATTTCCACGTGGGTTTGCCACTGCGGGGCACCATATTGCCTGCTGTAAAGTTGGAACAATGGCATGCAGGAGGGCACTCCAATGGAGCCCAGTGGAGGTGGCCAACCTGGTGGCCCTGGTAGAGCCCCACTATGGGGCACTGTATGGGGATGAGCCCCTCACCATGGCTCGAACCCAGGTCTGGCAGCAAGTTGCCAATGACCTGGTGGGGGTCACTGGGCGGTGCTGGTCTGCCGAGCAGTGCCAGCACAGGTACAGTGACCTCTGCAGGAGGGAGCCGGACTTGCATGAGAGGCTACGGTCACGTGCCAGGAGGGGCGTTGTGCCTAGGCCAGGTGGGTGTACCATCTATGCACCTGTATTCTCCGTAGGGGTGTGAGTGTGTTTTGGTGGCTGTGCATGGGTGATGGCTCTGACATGGTTGGCTGTGTCAGTGTGTGCAGATGTGAGATGCATGGGTCTGGCTGTGTGGGCAGGCACTCTCACTGGGGCAGGGGGCAGTCTGCTTTGGAGTCACACTGATGTTTTTCTCAACATCTGTCTCCCACAGGCCGGGCAGAGAGGATGCAGGCACGGGATGAGGAGGGCCATGGCAGGGTCCCGGTGGCGGTCGGTGGTGCTGCAAGGGGTGGGCCACAGCATCAGCAGCAGCAGCCACAGCTGCTTGCGGAGTATGAGTATCATTACATCATGGATGCTATTGCATGCTGGAGGGGGTGGGCATGACCACCAGCCATGCACAACACAACCATGCATGACACAGGCAACATTCATCACTGTCCAGTATCACTGCATGTATGTGTGTGCATCACTGGTGGTCCATGCATGCACTGGGCACATGGCTGTGGAACTGGCATCGCACCACATTGCCACGTCACTTGACAGCCTTGTTTGTGCTGTGATGGACATGGGCAGTGTGTGTGTGCAGTGGTGCACATAGCTGGTGCTGCCTGGTTGGGCTTGCCATGTGCATGGTCACTGTGGGTGGGTGCATACCATCACAGGTGCGGGACATTGGGCTATATGGCTTGCAGGTTGGGTGGTGTTCAGGGCTGTGGTCAGTCACAGCCATTGACTGTGTTCCCTTTTCCTAGGCCTCATTGTGCTCCACAGAATTGAGCGGGCACTGCAACAGCTGACCCGGGTGTCCATGGAAAACAGGACCATCCTCCAGGATATACAGCGCCATGGGCTATGGAGGAGGCACAGCCAGGCACAACGGCACCAGGCAGCGGAGGACCAGCCTGCTAGGCCTTAGGCCAGCTTCCCCTTCCCACTTCACCCATCCTTCCCACCCTGCCTTCCCTCTCCAAGTTGTTCATCCCTACCCTTGCCCACCCCTACCTTGTACCCCTACCCCCTCTTGCAAATAGTTTTGTTGTTGTTCATTTTGTACTTTACATTTTCTAATATATATATATTTTGATATGAATACTGTGTTGGTCTCTGATTTGCAGCTGGCTATGGTTGCTCAGTTGCAGTGGTGTGCATGCCATCGGGGTGGTATGGTCCTGGGTATGTGTGTGTGTGTGTGGCATGTGTGTGCATGGGGAGGTGTCTCCAGTGTGGCAGTGACTTTCTGTTGGTCTTGCCATCTGCTGCCACCACTGCTGGGTGCACAGGTGGGTCTGGCTTGTATGGTTCTCTGCTACATGAGGTTGGCGTGTGCGGGGGATGCATAGGTGTTTCCTGCAGTGCCAGTCACTGCACATGGGTGGTGTCTTGGGGTCACGGTGCAGGGTGTGCTGTGGCATACAGGGGGCTGATGTGCACTGTGGTTGTCAACCCCTGTGTGTGGCAGTCTCAGCCTGCCAGTGGTTGTGCTGGGCGTCATGGCCCTGCTGTGCTTTGTTGGCTTGTCCCCATGGGCCAGTAGATCATCGATCCCACCCCAGTGATGCTGTGTTTGGGGTGTGCAGGTGTCTTGTTGGTTCTGCAGTGTGTTCCTGTGCCCATGTTGGCATGGCTGGCGGTGGGCCCCAGCCTGCCTCCCTAGTTAATGCAGTTCCATTGCTGTGCTGGGGGCTCTGCTTGCACTATGGCACCTCTGGACTGCTCAGCTGGGCTGGCCTTGTTGCGCTATGGCGCAACCTTTCTGCTCAGCTTCCCCTTCCTGGTTGCGCTATGGCGCAGTTTGTGCGATATTCAGACGTTGGCTGCTTGCGCAATTTGTTTTGCTCCATGTTTGAATATCACGTCTGTTGCGCAGATGCGCAATTGAATTGTGCTTGCTCCTGCTGTTGTGCACATTTTGGGAGCAGTTGGAATATCTGGGCCTATGTGTTTTGGAGACCTTAGTTTCTCTCATATATATTTGTTCCACGGTAACTTTTAAATATTTTTTATTGTTCCCGACTCTTTTAATGACTTTGGTGTTTACATCATTTTATTTTGATCTTTTTTCTTTCCAACATAGTGTATTCACTTATAAGCCCAGATATTCAAAAGGGTTGCGCCATGCGCAGCGCAAGTCCTACATTGCGCCATTCTGCGATATTCAGCAGGAGGCAGTTGCGCCACTGAAAACAGGTTGAGCAACAGCGCAATGCAAATGAATGCATGCTCAACAGGAGGGGGAGGAACCATGCATAAACTGCACAACCCGATATTCAGTCGGGTTGTGCGGAAGTGTCTGAGCACAACCCCCAACCTGCGCCTGCACAACTTTGAGCCAAAAAAAAGGATCAAGTTGAGGGCCACCCACAGGTGAGCTGCTGTGTGCAGGGCGCAACACAGCAGCTGCCACCCGTGGCTGGCTCCAACTCAGTCCCTGTGCCCCCACCAGCCCGATTGCGGGCAGAGCGTGAAAAGAACCCCTGCCCAAACATCTCCCTAATGCCAGATCGTGGGCAGAATGTATACAACAACCCCCAGTGCCCGATGGCGGGCAGTATGTATAATGACAACCCCCAAACATCTCACAATGCCTGATCATGGGCAGAATGTGAAACAACCCCAGTGCCCGATCGCGGGCAGAATGTAAAACCCCCGACCGAATATCTCCCTGGTGGTCAGTGGACGTAATACCCGATCACAGGCAGAATGTCCAGTGACAACCCCCAAACATCTCCCTGGTGTCTAGTGTCCCCCACCCCACCCCATGTAGCCCCACCACCCGCTCCCCGGCAGCGGCGGGTGGCAGCATCCACCCGCCTGCTGCCCTGCCACCCGCCGACTGACTGTCCAGTAGGGCTGCATGCCCATTGGTGCAGAGCTAGAGCCAATGGGCGTGCAGCCCATACCTCATGACAGTCCAGATTTGTGAATTCACAATCGGACTGGCATGTAGTACATGAGCTACGCCTATCTAGCTCTGCCTCTGTGCGTGCAACCTGACCGATCAGTCAGTAGCGATGGAGTAGCAGGCGGTGGGATGCTGCCGCCCGCTGGCTGCCGGGGAGCAGGGTGGTGGGGCTTACGGGTGGGTGGGGTGGGGGACACTAGACACCAGGGAGATGTTTGGGGGTTGTCACTGGACATTCTGCCCGCGATCAGGCATTACAGTCCACTGGACCACCAGGGAGGTATTCGGTTGGGGGTCTTTTACATTCTGCCCACGATCGGCACACTGGGGAGTTGTTTCATGTTCTGCCCATGATCGGGCATTGGGAGATGTTGGGGGTTGTCATTATACACTACTGCCCGCAATCGGGCATTGGGAGATGTTTGGGGTTGTCATTATACATACTGCCCGTGATCGGGCATTGGGAGATGTTTGGGGGTTGTCATTATACATACTGCCCACGATCGGGCATTGGGAGATGTTTGGGGGGGTTGTCATTATACATACTGCTCATGATCGGGCATTGGGAGATGTTTGGGGGGGTTGTTTTCACGTTCTGCCCGCGATCGGGCTGCAGGGTGCATCGGTCCCCGACGGCTGCTGCCTGGCAGGGTGGCCAGGTGCAAGTCGTCGGGGATCGGTGCACCTACATGCTAATGGCATGCAAATGGGGCCATAATCATATGCAAATGGCCCCCCTGTGCCTTGCAGGAATTATGGCCCCATTTGCATGTCACCTTTTGAATATCGGAAATTTGTGCATGGCGCAATTGTACTTGCGCCACTGCAAGTTTAATGTTCAACTCTGACAACTTGCGGTGGCACAAGTTCCACTGCGCCATGCACAGTGGCTGTGGCTGGGGGGTGATATTCAAAGGAGTTGCTCAATAGCGCAACTCTTTTGAATATCACCCCGGCCACACCCCTGAGTAACTATTTTGAGCAGCGCAAGGGCTTGTGCCTCAGAATGGCGCAGTTTGAATATCCGGGCCATAGTGTTTTAAACTAAAAATCCTAGGAATGCTAGA
The DNA here is from genome assembly GCA_016271365.2 of Neoceratodus forsteri. Taxonomy (NCBI): domain Eukaryota; kingdom Metazoa; phylum Chordata; order Ceratodontiformes; family Ceratodontidae; genus Neoceratodus; species Neoceratodus forsteri. The sequence continues at coordinate 805,243,925 of CM028137.1, forward strand.
AATTAAGCTGTTTTATTAATTACAAGTTATTCACCTATTCCCCTATACAGTCATAAGTATATCTACAAGGTGCTGAAGTGATAAAGTGCAAGCAGTAGTAAGTGTATGCTTTTGCCTTATGTGATATAACATTTTGTACAGTAACATTTATTTCAGTATAACATTTTATAATAGGTAAACTGAGTGTTTAAGTATAGCTCTTTACAGAATGCTTCAGTGTAATTTCTTATACCATATAACCAAATGTGTTTACTCAAATAGTTAGCTATGACAGTTTCTCACAAGACCTAGTCTTGTGATGATTACGCAACACTTTACCTTATGATTTTATAATGGCCAGCATTTAGATGTTCTATGGTGAACTGGAGCAGGATAGTATGCCCTTATTAGGATGGCATTACTTGTTTATGGACGGTGTGCACACAAAGAACCTTCTAAATGAAGTCAATACTTATGAGATTGTGCAAGCATTATATCTAATAAACACCTTGTGATGTTATGCGTAATACAGTTATCTCTATGCTTTGACTGTTATTCACCACACCCTAAGATTAATAGGTTATCTTGTTATATGATTGGCCTATATTAGGGAGTTAGTAGTTTTTGAGATAAGAAAACTTTATATAAACCTTGTATAAAACTTGAATAGTTAGCATAAAAAAAGCCAGAAATACCAGTATTTGAGAAGCTGACCAGAATACTTGTATTGATGTTGAAGACTCGCAAACTGAAAATAAACCAGAAGAAAACATTTATTTGGTGTGGCTTGATTTATTTGGAGATAGAAAAACACAATGCAGCTATCTTTTTACTCCTTACAATTTGGTGCCGTGACTCGGATGTCTGAAGACAGTCTATACAGTTGCTGATGACATCAAAAGAACCAAGAAGAGAAGGAAGCCACTGCGAGGAATGCCTACCATACCTGAACTAATTATTCATGTACAGAGGGAGGTTGGAAAACACATTAGGAAGACTGAGGTGAAGTCAGACGTGATTTCCCAGTGAACCAACTGATGTGAGTATAGATTTCATATTACGTAAATGTTTAGAGATGAACCTTCAAGAAGGTCCATATTGCGCTCCTGAAAAGCAGGAAGATGCGTACTTATGTTTAATTAAACAATGTACAGACCATAATGAGAAAAGTAAATAGATAAAACCAAGTTAGCTAACATATGTCAAATGTACGTACAGTTTCAGTTAGAAATAACTGCTAGGACGTGTCAGTTAAAGAAAGAATTGTTAGAAAAAAATTATGCTTATTACTTAAATATAGCCAAATATGTCACAGAGGCTAAAGATAGTAGTTTGTGGGTTAAAAATCAAGACTTTATAATGAATCTACAAACATTTATGTCTGTACAGCTGTTCCCTGCTGCCCAAGGTCAAGCTGTTCTCTGTACTTATTTGGAGAACTGCAAAAACATTACAGTATTCGGTAATGAATGTTATCAGCTTCATTAACTATAATGATGCCAGAGTAAAGTTTGTCTTTTCTTGGCTCTGTTCACTTGAAGCTCATTTTGTTTTTTTTATTTAGTTAAGAGACTCTTGGTTTCTTTATTCCAGGTTAACTTTTGTCAGTAGCATAGTGTCATAGAAAATATGTAAAGTTGGGAAATACTGTGCCTAATTCAGTATATGCTATGTCTATTTGTCACTGTTACACTGTATCAGAGTTTGTGTTTTCTGAAGCTACTCTGTCTTATTTTTTATGTTTCATCCCATGACATGTTCCGGTGTTAAAATGTTGGCTCATTGTCCGCAAAACTGCAGTTGCAGATGTGATGCAGCATTGGAAGTGGCATGTGGAGGGGGTGGCTCCCTTGGTCAATTACACTATAAACAGAGGCACAGTTGTAGTGCCAAATCTCGAGTAAAGGCAGAATAACTACCTCTTTTTATCTAATTGAGTGTTCTACTGAGCAAAAAGCTGCCAAAACTAAAAATATGGTAATTTTCACCTTGTTGCAATTGGTGAACTTTTGCAACACAATTTGACCTTCCATGTGTAATCTAAGTTAAGCACATTATTTTGTCAGGATTTTTCAGGTCCTGCTGTATTGTAAGCTATACAAGTGAACTTTTCACTCTGATATGGAAAATGTGATTTACTGTCTAAAAACAGAAAAAAAGTAATCAAGATTTATTTAAATCTCACATGTCAACTAGCTTAAAAAATAAGTTTTTTTTGTTTATCATCTTTTATAGCTCTTAAGCAAGCACTAATGACAGCTCCAGCTCTCATTAGTCCTGCTGAGTCCTCTGATTTTGTAATACAGGTACATGCAACAGATCAAGTAATCAGGCAGTACTGTTACAAAAGAGAGCAGGGTTGTTACGTCCTGTGGGATATTTTTCTCATGTATTTACACATGTGAAAGAGACATACGAGGAATGTGTAAAACATTTGTTAGCTGTGTACTGGGCTATACAAGCCACAGAATATATTGTGGGGTTTAATAAAATTATCCTGCAAACTTCTCACACTCCAGTAAAAGGGATGTGAGAAGTGTGTCTTCCCAGTGACTGGATAAATGAGCTTTAGCTCTACAAGAGGAAAATATCACAGCAGAAAAATGTACCTCACCTATGTTAGTTGAATTAATGACATGGGAGGGAGAGGCACATAATTGTGGAACTGTAATGAAAATTGGTTTTAAACCCATATTTGTTGCAGAACCAAATACTGAAGCAAAAGATGTTTATGTAGCTGTCTCTCATTTTTGGGAGAATGGACATTTCCATACAGGATATGCCATATGGACACCGAATACTAATCAAAAAATATTAGTATGGTGCCCATCATCATTTTCTGCCCCAGAGCAGAATTAGAGGCAGTCCATGAAGCTATTATGGCTTACCCTCAGGAGGCTATTAATATCTTCTCAGACTGTGCTTTTATGGTAAATTCCTTATTAGACTTTTTGCCAATCTGGACTAAATGAGAAATGCAGACAGCATGTGGAGAACCTGTCGCATTTGCTCCCATATTACAACATATATGGGACATAGGAGCTCAAACACCTTTGAAAATAGCAATTTGTAAAGTAAGAGCTCACCAAAAGAATCCAAAAAAGATATCCATAAATTAAACAATAACTTAGTGGATAATCTTGCTCAGCCAAACAAACAAACTTATGGGTAGACCCTCTAGGAGGTGATTCTACACAATTGTGGAAGATGGACAAATTTGACAAACACCATATTAAATGGATAGCTGCCATCTCACAAGTCCCAAGTTTGGGGCATATCCAAGATACAAATGCTTGGATAGTGGGTTGTCAGAACCAATGGAAAGACACTAGACAGTGTGCAACCAAACATGTTACCATATGGGAAAATATGGCAGTATGGGAATGACAACCTGGGTTTAGGAAGTGGATACCACCCACTTCAGTTGGAAAAAGATATTATCCTGAATAATCATCAAATTGGGGGTCATTGTGAACTCCACAAAACTTGTAAAATGTTGGCTCCAAAATATTGGTGGCCAAAAATGGGGAAAGATGTCAAGCAATGCCTGGAGACATGTCTCATCTGTGCACAGATGAATCCTCCAGTGCCTGGTAAGAGGGTTCCGTTAGGGTGCATGCCCCTGGTGGACAGTCCTTGATCCAGCTTGCAAATTGATTATGTGGGGCCCTTGCCTACTGTAAAAAGGGGGGGGCATTCTGATATTTATTAGGCATTGTTGACATACTTTCCAAATGGGAAAAAGCATTGCCCATATGAAATGATAGTGCCACAGCTACTGCAAAAGCGCTATGGGAACAGGTGTTCTCACAATGGGGGTTTCCCAGAGTACTTGAAAGTGATAGAGAAACTCACTTTACAGCAAAAATAATGACAGTTTTGTGTGATATTTTGGGTATCACTCAAAGTTTGCATTTACCCTATCATCCACAATCATCAGGGATGGTAGAAAATTAAATCACACTCCAAAAAATGCACTGAAAAAGGCAGTGTTGGATACCGGTAAAGGGTGGGTGACGCACTTACCAGAAATCCTAATGGGTATTAGAGGTATGGAAAACAAGAGTACTGGTTATAGCCCATATCAATTAATGACTGGATGAGATATGTGGCTGTATTATCCTTCAGATCCAGATATATCAACACCAGTGTTAGATCGCATCAAAACTGATGTATTTTTGCCACACCTGCAAAAACAGTTAGCTGTTTATTTACCCCATGCTGCCAGAAATATGGCACAGACTCACTGAAAAAAACAAACACAGACATGACAAAAAAGTGATACTGCCCATTAAAAGGGGTCCTCACATCATGGTGAAAAGTGAAACATTTTGGTCAGAAGGGACCATGGGATGCTAATTGAATGGGACCCTATGATGTCATTGATGTTTTGGGACCATGGGTCATTCAGGTCCGATATATTCGACAAGGGTCTACAGAGACCAAATGGGTCCATGTGGACCAATGTAAATTGTATCAGTCTTTAATTGATGACAACTGCTACTGCTTTGTTTCTCCCACTAGGTAAAGTACAATGATGTATCCTGTACTTATGCTGAGCAGTACCTTACTGATCCTGGCCACTTCCAAATGATTTAATGAATGCCCAGGGTGCATATAAAACAGTTTATACAACAAGAACTATGCCAATCATTCTGCCTGGGGTATTCCAGTGCTGTTAGGAGAATGACATGAACACACTGGATCTCTTCTTGTCAAATGGTACTTTATGGACAATGTCAAAATGTGACATGGGGATACTTGCCAGATGCCTGGCCTGGCACAGCGATGTGTGTTGTAAACACAACAGCCCAGAAAGAAATCTATATCCGCTCTACTTTGGGGATACTATGAATTTAACAAAAGAAAAACAAGATTTATTTCTAATAAAACTAAAGGACATGTTACATTATCCATCTAATCTTATGTTGTTAAATACATCTTACTGCGGTGTAAACGCATCACAATGTAATATGTGGCATTTTTTATGTAATGCATCTATTGTAAAAAAACTATACAGTAAGGTTAATTATAAATTAAAGTATTATAATATTTTGCTACATTTGCCTTTTCCACAATTACCACTTCAGTGTAAGGATCGGGCCTCAGTATTGTTATGGCAACAGTATTATAACAATACTTTAAATCAATACCATAATAGACACAGAATGTGGTCATTTCAAATTCCTGCAAAAGCAACACCAGGCTTATTCCATCGTAAAAGAGACATATGGAGCTGGTTAGACTCAGGATTAGGAATTGCTAATGGTATTGAGTCTATAGTTTTAAAGGGCCATATTCATTCTTTAGAGACAACTATAAAAAATATGGTTACTGGACCATTATCAACTACTGTAAAATTAGTAGCTGATAATGAAGAAATTGATTGGTCTGCATTGAGAGAAACTTTACAAAATGTTAAAATTATTGCTCAGATAGCAGCCTGTTTTTACAACTCACTTTCTAATATATCTAGAGAAAGTTATATAGAACTGGCTTGTTCTCAATTAGCTGCTGAAGCACATGCTTATCTAGTTAATGAGTTAAATAGAATTGAGACCAATAGGTTACCCTTAGGAATAGGTGAGACCAATGTAACTAGATTATTGGATCATCCCACTGTATTCCTACCACCCTTAGCTATAATAAAGGTATAAAACTCACCGAATCAATATGCACAAGTGCTGTGACATGTGATTCCCATACTAGTGATAATACCTGTATGTTTTGCACCACCAAAAATATCATGGCAAATCAGTAATTTGGGAGTATTAATACATAACCAGATCATGAGACTCCAAATACTAGGTGACACTGTTATTACGGTACGTAATGAATATGTTGTCTTACCTAAGCAGCAGTGCATACAAGAACATGAAACCTTAATATGTGGGGAAGAGATATCAACTGCCCTATGGTTTTCTGAACAATGTAAATTTACCCTAACATCTGCAAATCAATACCACCAAGCTATGAGATGGAACCAATCATGGTGTGTAATTGCAGGTCAACCTTGGAATGTATGGGGTGTAGTGACAAGACCTGGTGGGTTGCAAATTGGACCCTTTGGGAACGTCCTGTCTATAGCCAAACAAATGTTACCCATATCAATGGTTCCAGGATGGCCTTGGATCTCACTGATTTGGCCACTCCATCTCATTTCAACTTACCCAAAATTGAATAAAAATGACACTTGGTGCCTTGTTGTATCGTCAACAAACAAAAGGACTTATTTTGACACAAAAGGCCTTTGCTAAAGAGGTAAAGAGACAGTCATCATATATGACTATTATATCCTAATGGGATTGGGGAATTGGCTGCTTTGGGTACTAGTCCAACCCTCATAGTGGTGGGGTGCAGTATTGCAGTAATATGTGTTCTTATTATTGTGCAATTGTTACTGTATCAAAAAATGAAACACATGGTTGGACAAATACAAATGTTACAATGGCAACATTGTCTTGTGTGATCTCCAAGTATAGAGTCACAAAGGGGGGGATTGTGGTGTAACATTTTGTACAGTAACATTTATTTCAGTGTAACCTTTTATAATAGGTAAACTGAGTGTTTAAGTATAGCTCTTTACAGAATGCTTCAGTGTAAATTTCGTATACTATATAACCAAATGTGTTTACTCAAATAGTTAGCTATAACAATTTCTCACAATACCTAGTCTTGTGATGACAACACAACACATTACCTTATGATTTTGTAATGGTCAGCATTTAGTTGTTCTATGGTGAACTGGAACAGGATAGTATGCCCTTATTAGAATGGCATTACCTGTTTATGAACGGTGTGCACACAAAGAACCTTCTAAATGAAGTCAATACTTATGAGATTGTGCAAGCATTATATCTTATAAACACCTTTTGGTGTTATGTGTAATACAGTTATCTCTATGTTTTGACTGTTATTCACCATAATGGGTTATCTTGTTATATGATTGACCTATATTAGGGAGTTAGTAGTTTTTGAGATAAGAAAACTTTATATAAACCTTGTATAAAACTTGAATAGTTAGCATAAAAAAAGCCAGAAATACCTGTATTTGAGAAGTTGACCAGAATACTTGTATTGATGTTGAAGACTCGCAAACTGAAAATAAACCAGAAGAAAATATTCATTTGGTGTGGCTTGATTTATTGGGAGATAGAAAAACACAATGCAGCTATCTTTTTACTCCTTACATCTTATTACTTATTATTGCATTGCCATATAGCTACAATATTATTACACCATTACCATTACCATCTGCACTGTATTGGGTACAGTAATATATTGGCTCACTCCCTCTTTCAAGTGCTTAAATTACTTGATTGCTTGAATCAGATTAATTAATATGCTATGGGTGATATAATGAAATTATAAGAAGTGCTGGTAGAGGTTGCCTGCCTTGTCACCCTTCTATTAACTAGTCAATCAATTTAAATTGAAAATCTCTCCAGACAATAAGGAAAGCTCCATTTGAGATATATTGATTCATCTGTTGGCACTTGGTCTGAAAATTCTTCTAAGCACATGTGTGGCATTTTCCAGAGTGGGATAGCCATTTTCAACATTTCAGCCGAGGAGTTTTGAATGGCAGCTTTGCTATGCTCTTTGAAAAAGGAAAAAAGGCTTGGTGTGAACACCAGTGGTAGTGATTTGTATTTAAAACTTGAACTGAATAGATTTGCTAAATGTCAGTTTAGATACTACAATTTACTGACATCTAATATGTGCCTTGAATTTGGCATATACTTAGTATTTATTCTAGCACTTACTCCGCTGCTCTGTTGCTTTACTTGGCACCCGGGCTGCTCCTGCTCTGATTACCAGCTTGATTTGAACTTGTTTCAGCCTCTGCCTCTGTGTGCTTTGTGCAGTTTATTAAAATTAAGTCAGGTGTGATATTTTCCTTAGAAAATGTAATTGAAATTTACCAATAGTACATTGAAAGTGCATTTAACGTCAGTTTAAAAATCTCAGTGCCATAATAATAAAAACTAGTACTAGTGCCAGAAATGGTACTAGAACTGTATGTAAACTGAATATAAGTGAATGAAAGAACTGTACAAAGAATAGTTTATTGCTTAGCCTTTCTTTTTTCCTGTAGTGACTGTTACTACCTGTGTAGATCACAGATGGCAATTAACAACTTTTGCACTGGCTAATATTGCAGCATCCCTGAGATATATCCATATTGAGTGAACTAAACAAGGAGAGCCTATGAGAGTTTTTTAAAGAACTGAATTTAGCTTTTGTACTGAGGCTGAAATTCCCTAGCTCTGAAATTATCCGGAACCTCGACATCAAAGAGAGTTTGTTGTAACATCTGCTACTCAGGTAGGATCAAACCATGTCACACCTGTAAACAAGCTTTCAGCTTAGTGTGTCGCTCCTGGTTAAAAAAAAACAAAAAAAACTGAAGGTTCTTCTTATTCCTGTCATCTGCTAACAACTAGGTTCTCTATTCTAAATAACTGAAAGTAACTGGTTAAAACCGGTAAAAAGATCTGACAAGTATAACTTTTTTCCTTCGGATACTTTCTTGCACTTTTTAAAATGTGGAAAGATATAGAAAGCAACAGAAAGAGATAAAAGAAAGAAGTTGGTGGATGACTAGTGGATCGGTGGATTTTGGGACTAGCATTCAGGGTGCTCTGAAACTGAGATTTTTCTATTTTTAGATACTGTCACTTAATTGTTCTTCCTTTGCAGGTTCGGGACACTCTAGTTAAAGGATATTTTGATTATTTTTTGGGACATTACATGCTTGTGTGCTATTTTGCATCTTGCAGAAAATTGTGTATTAATTTATACTATTTCTCATTTCTCTGTCCCCAATGGCTGCAGCCTGGCAGGGCTCTAGGCACAAGTCACTGGGGATAGGTGCACCTGCATGCAAATGGGGCCATAATGACATGCAAATGGCCCTATTTTCACCTTGCATACATTATGGCCCCATTTGCATGTGCACCTTTGAATATCGTGGTTGATGTGCCTAGCGCAACGGCACTTGCGCTAGCACATCCCCCTGCCCCTCCCTGGCCAGAAGTGGTAAAATGCTAACAAAAAAGAAAAATACAAATGTCAATGGATGTATTTTAAAGGAAGCCACACCCATTGAATCACAATCTTTAACATATGCTGACAAGTTAAAAGGTAATGAGGGGAAAAAGTATCAAAATCATACTGAGAAGGGGGGTGTAAAGAAAACAGCTTTAACAGAGGTCAACAGAGAAAAGAAGAAAACTGGGGATAATATAAGTACCAACAATAATGAAGACCTTTAAAATAAAAGCAAAGGAAAAAATGATAGCCCAAAGGAATTAAAGTCTGCCACTAAAATTAAAGACAACAAGCCTCAACCTCAGCTAAACAACAATATAGTCGGCTCTGCAAAAAAGAGAAACTGAGAAATAAACTAAAAGAGAAATCAAAAAAAAGAACTAACAGATTTTTTCCCTAAACTATCAGTAGAAAAGGAAAGAAATAGGGAGGTATGTGGGCCAAAAGACACAAGCTTAAAAAATTGAGTTTAACTGAGCAAGAATCCCAAGTAACAAATGGCCCAAGTGGTGGTTCACCTCGTGACCCAATTAAAAGTCCACTGAAGTTAACTCAAGATACTTATAAGAGCAAGGAACCAAACTGGAGCTTTTCAGTCCACTCGAAATTTCTTCTGATATCATAAATGATATTCCAGAAAAACAAGAGTTAAACGAGAGTTCAATTCTGGCTGGCTCCCCAAACACAGTCTTTGAAAAATAAGACAAAGAAGTGGAGCAAATCAAATTTGATACACAGTTTTTATCACAATGCCCTGTTAGTCTTTCCAAATGTACTATCAGGCCATCGGCTCATCCTGTTATATCAAATATAGTGCTATTGGAAGCCCTTAATGATATTCAAAACAAATTGGATTATTTCATAAGCTCAGTACAGAATCAATCAGAAAACGTGAATATAAAAATTAAGAATATAACTGATCAGATGACAGCATAGAAACTGATGTTCTCAGCAGTTCTAATCCCTGATATCCCCAAGAAAGGAAAAAAAACATACATAAAAATCAAGGTAAAGGGAATGGGAAGAAAAATAAAAAAAAGGTCTCAAATATTAATTTAGATCAAGAAACTAAACTCAAAAGAATGCTCACAGAAGGGATAGGGGCATTTCATATATCCCCCTGGACCTGGAAATTATTATAAAAAGAGCTGGAAAAACAGAACATCAGAATACAGTGGATAAAAACTCCGCACAGAACTATGATGATAAAAATAAAAAACAGAATCAAAATCTAATTGAAGAAAAGGGTGAGGATGTTATTTATCTTACAGGGAAAGAGAGAGTAATACGATTAGGATTGTTTCACAAATCATATGAGACAAAAGAATCTTTGTTAGAAATAATAGAACACCCGATTATAGCTGAACTCGAAATCAAAGGGGCAAAAGAGAACCTACTACAAGTTTACAGAGATATCACTGAAGAGGTGAAATAACTAATCACTAAAGTCCTAGCGTTTGAAAAGAAATCTGGTCAAATCAACAAAAAATAGCTAATCTTGAGCTAGAGGTTAAGCCACCAGTTACATGGAAAACCTTAAGCCAAGAAGTTCCAGTAAGTGGAGTAAGTTCAGACAAAGTGACCTGGCAACTGTTGGCAACTAAACTATCTACTTTAAAATAGTCATTTAATAATGACAACCAAAGTAGTGGGAAATTCAGTGAACATATTATTTCAATATTTGGCCTTGATCAGATGAAGGGGGAAACCAATGAAATGCTTATAACACTTTTGACAATACTATTGTCCAGAAATCTGGGAGAAAATGTAGAAAAAATCCTGGTTCAAAAGAATAGAAAGAGGTCTCTAAAACTGAGGGTAATCAAATAAATGTAACTTGTGCTAGACTAGAATACTATAATCTTTTAATGAAAAAAGCACATCATTTAGACATAGCTGGGATTTTAATGATAGACATGTACGACCTTAATAAAATCTCTGGGCTTTTTTCCCCAGGAGGGAGATAAAAACTGACTAATAACTGCGAACTGGGATACCTTTGATATAAATTGTATTAGTAACTCTTCTAGCTACAGGCCAAATGTATTGTGTTGGAATGTGGCTGGTCTTATATCTAAATTAGCTGATTATGAATGGAACAATTTAATAGAGACGTATGATATTGTCATGCTCCAAGAAACCTTGGTATCTGATATTTTTAATTTGAATGGCTTTCAGGTAAGTTTGGTAGATTAATGGGAGGTATAGCTACCTATCTTAAGATAAAAAACTATATTAAAATTATAGAAACAGTTACAATTGAACATAATTTTATGATTTTAGTAATTAATTGGTATCAAAGTTTGTTCATATTAATAAATGTTTACATACCCCTTAAAAATCTAAAATCACAGACTTTACAAATTTGGGAAGCTCTTTCACAAGAAATTGATCATACATTCAAGAAATTTCCAGGTGGAATTTTTTTAGTGGGCTGGTGACTTTAATGCCAGGATTGAAGAGTATGATAATTTTGATTTGATGAATACACACATGGAGTTGGGGACAGTAAGAAGAGATGTAGCACAGACAAAGTTAGTGATGAACAAGGCGAACAACTACAGACCCTAATAGAAAATAACACTCTTCTTACATTAAACAGCAGACTACAGGGGGACATAGAATGTAACCCAACATATTTTTCCTCCAATAGACAAAGTGTTATTGATTTTGTATTATGTAATCCAGAAAATGACAGCGGATAACGATGATGCACCTTTGTTGTTGGAAGTTTTAGATGAGAAACTAAGTGTAAATGATAACATGACATGCAACCCTTTGTCAGCACTCTCCAGCAGAGGCAAACACACATTAAATAAGAGGTCAATAAATTGTGACACATTAATAACAAATCTTCATAACTGGGAATCAAAACTAAATCAAAATGTAAACCTTAATGAGGTAACAGCAGCTGATTTTCAAAATAATTTAGAATTGCTTTATATGACAATAAATAACTTAATTTATAAAGAGTCTAAATCAACACAAGAACAAGATAATAATACCTGGTTTAATGCAGAATGTAGAAAAGCCAAAAAAGAGTTTAACAGAATAATAAGATGGACAAAAAAAAAGATCCAACCCAAATAAACTTTGTTTATTTAAATCAGGAAAGGCAACAATACTCCAAATATCCAGAAGATAAAAAGAAGGAACATAAACAGAAATTGTGGGGGATAGATGTTTCAAGCATTACAAGAGAATGATACAAAAAATGTCTGGCCCTTGGTAGCAAGAGGGACAGTTGAATTCCAACCTACACTTACAGTACATGTTCCGAAGGATATATGGATAAGTTACTTTTCAGATATTTTTAATAAAGTAGACTTAGTTAAGGTGGATGCAATAGCGGTAAATTCTATATGTAATATGGGATATAAACTATTAAAAATGTCCCCATGTGAGGTCGAGCAGGCAATAGATAAACTAAAAAATAATAAAATCCCTGGTCCAGATTTCATACCTCCAGAAGTATATAAACAATATAAAGAATTCTGGGTCCCCCTATTAACATGCTTTTTTAATATATGTTTAGATCAAAAATATATACCCACTACTTGGTTAAGAAATATTATAGTCCCAATTCACAAAAAAAGGCATTGTTAGCAACCCAGCTAACTTTAGGCTGATAAGTCTACTTGACATAAGTTCAAAAATGTTTTCCAGAATACTCCTAACTAAACTAACTAATTGGAGAAATGATAACCGCATAATCTCACAATATCAAGCAGGCTTTAGACAGGGATTTTCTACTACCGACAATCTTTTCTGTTTAACTCGCTTAATTGAAAAATATGTAACATTTAGACGTATGAAAATATACACTTTGTATATAGATTTCAAAGCTGCATTTGATTCTACCAATAGAAATACATTATGGGAAATTCTAATTCAATATAATATAGATTGCTTGTTACTTCTACCAGTTTTCCTACTCTATAATAACACCACAACAAGAGTAAGATATGACAACTTGGGAAATCTAACTGAGCAGTTTGACTCTAAAAGAGGGGTCAAACAGGGGTGCTTTCTGGCACCGGTATTATTTAATTTATATATTAATTCATTACATAACTTTGAAAGCGAAATTTCTTTTGACCCACCTAAAATAGATAAAAACTCAGCACATGCCTTAGGTTATGCTGACAATGTTATATTATTGTCACTTACATCCACAGATCTACAAAAAAATTAAGATATTTTTATTCTAAATGCACCAGATTAGATCTTACCATCAATAAAAAAAAACTAAAGTAATGGTCTTTGAACGTAATGTTAGGACAACTAATAAATATAAGATTTTTTTAATAAAGAACAAATTGAAGTAGTCCACGAATATACTTATTTTGGAATTAAAATGGTACCAAATATAAGCTTGAATGCACATATCTTGAAACAAAAAATAAAAGCTAAAGTAGTGGCAAAAACCCTACTTAAATTTAATTATCAATATGGAGACAATTCTATCTCACCAGCCCTGAAAGCCGGAGAGGCTGAAATAAACCCTCTGTTATTATATGGAGCTGAAGTGTGGGGGATATCATAAATCAGACAATTTAGAAAGAAGTCTTTCTTATTATTACAAAGCCTTGTTAGGAGTGTCACAATGGACAGCTAATGTACTGGTAAGGACAGAGTTGGGTAGGGTACCAATCCAAACATTCAAAGAACTAAGATTAGTCTCATATTGGATTCACATAATCAACAATTCCTACAAGGACTTACCAAAGCAATGTTTATATAAAAAAATAAAGTGGGAAAGGAAGGGCTATAGCTCAAAATGGCTAAAAACACTAATGGAAATCTTAAGAAAAATAGATACAAATCATTTATGGACAGATTTTAAAAGACAGATAGTCATATCTTCCCAATATGTGAAAGTACTAAAAACTAAATTATTTACAAAAGCAAAGGAACTAGAAGTTTTCTTAATTAAGGACATTAAACATTCTTTCTGGTTCAAAGAGAATAAAATAGACCATGAGCTAGAAGAATACTTAATCATTCAATCTCAACCTGAGTACAGAAAGTTGTTAATTTGGGCTAGATTTGAGCTCTTGGCCTCAAAGTGTATTTATTATAATAAAATAACAGCTTACTCAATTAACAATATTTGCCCATGCAAGAAAGGTTGTAGTGAAACTATACAACAATATGATCACTATACGCCCATTATACACTAAGGCCCAGATATTCAAAAGGGTTGCACCATGCGCAATAGGGTTGCACCTGCGCAAGTCCGAACTTGCGCCATTCTGAGATATTCAGCAGGAGGCAGTTGCGCCACTGAAAACAGGCTGAGCAACAGCGCAATGCAAATGAATGCATGCTGAACTGGAGGGGGAGGAACCATGTATAAACTGCACAGCCCGATATTCAGCTGGGCTGTGCAGAGTTATGCAGGCGCAACCCCCAACCAGCGCCTGCACCACTTTGAGCAAAAAAAAAAAAGTCTGTCAAGGGCCACCCACAGGTGAGCTGCTGCATTGCAGGGCGCAACACAGCAGCTGCCACCTGTGGCTGGCCCCACCTCCCTGTGCCCCCTGCAGCCGATCACGGGAAAAACAGTGTAAGAATCCCTCCACCACCCCCACTGGCCCGATCGCAGGCATGGTTTAATTCCCCCACCAGCCCAATCGCGGGCAGCAATGTGGTTCCCCCAGCGTATCCTGGTGGTCCAGTGGACCGTACATCCGATCATGGGATGGTAGTAGAAAATCCCGAACACATCCCTGGTGTCTAGTGTCCCCGAACCACCCACCAGAAGCCCACCACCGCTCCCCCAGCAGCCGGCGGGCAGCAGCATCCCACCATGCCACCGCCCAGCCCGCTGACTGACTGCCGTAGGGTGTGCATGTCCATTGGTGCAGTAGCAGAGCCAATGGGCATGCAGTTTCATATTGTTAAGACAGTTCAGTTTTGTGAATGAATACATTCATTCACAAAACTGGACTGTTCGGTTAGTATGGCCGCATGCCCAGCTGGCTTGCACTGTACTAATGGCATGCATTTACCGGCAGTCAGTCGGGCGGGCGGCGGGGTGGCAGGCGGGTGGATGCTGCGCCCGCCGCTGGCAGGGGGAGGGGTGGTGGCTGGGTGGGGGTGGGGATACCTAGACACCAGGGATGTGTTCGAGGGTTTCCTAATACTATCCCGCGATCGGGATGTACGGTCCACTGGACCACCAAGGATACGTTCAGGGGGAGCCACATTGCTGCCCGCAATCGGGCTGGTGGGGGTGGTGGGGGGATTCTACACTGTTTTACCCGCTATCGGGCTGCAGGGGGCATCGGTCCCCAACGGCTGCTGCCTGGCAGGGCACCAGGCGCAAGTCCTCAGGGATCGGCGCACCTGCATGCTAATGGCATGCAAATGGGGCCATAATCAGATGCAAATGGCACCCCCTGTGCCTTGTTGTAACCAGGCCCCATTTACATGTCACCTTGAATATCGGGATTTTGCATTACGTGGCGCAATGGTACTTGCACCACCACAAGTTGAATGCTCCACTCTGACAACTTGCGGTGGCGCAAGTTCCACTGTGCCATGCACAGTGGCTGTGGCCAGGGGGTGATATTCAAAGGAGTTGCTCAAGGGTGCAACTCCTTTGAATATCGCTCTGGACACACCCCTGCGCAACTATTTTGTGCAGCGCAAGGGATTGCTCCACAAAATAGCGCAGTTTGAATATCCAGCCCTAAGTCAATATCCCAGTATCTGTGGAACACCTTAAAAATGTATGCCAGTGTCAACTATGATCTGGTATTTGTCCTTTTCCATCCCAAACACCACGAAGACCTTGAATTAATAGCTAAATTCCTAGCTGCTGTTGTAAAACAAAAAAAGAAGAGATAGAGAATGTTGAAAGTAAATCAAGTCCCAGGCTGAGGTTAATAATAAGAAAAAAACAAGTGCCAATACATTATGCACATTGTCACTCAAACTCAGCTATGATATTTATTTCTTGGTAAATGTTTTTAACATTTGTTATATATTTTTTCTTACTTTTTCTTTATTTAATTAGCTATGTATAATGTAAAATGTTGTAAAAAACACAATGTTTGTCTATTTTGGTTGAACAATAAACTTTGCTTTGACTTTGATAGCCAAGAGAACCTCCCCTACAGCAATCGGTCAGGTGAGAAAGGCATTATCAGCAGGAGACACCTGCAGTAGGTACAAGGAGTCTTAAAAGCTGGTGGATGAATTTCTGAGAGTGAAGCATGTGCCCACTGTATGTTACAGGAAGTGCTGGACTACCTGCAGCATCCCATTGAAGTAGAAATGTTCCAGTCCTGCTGCATCAACTAAAGAAGCCATATTTCATGATTTCAATCAATCAATCAATCAATCAAATCTTTATTTATCCAGGCGAACATCACTGAGCACAGCTCATTTGCAAGATGGACCTGGTAAGGTCAAGGTTCAATTTACATAGTTAAAACAGTTATACAAATGCATACAAACTGATCTATTATATACAGAGTTCAAAATCCACACTGTCTAAGCATACATCCTAAGCATAGTGTTCAGTACTTCATTGTTCAACATAGAATAATAGAGAACAAGAGGAGGGGGAGCAGGAGTGGATTGCCTAGTCGGTGGGGATCGTAGAAGGAGATATGAGTTTGTAAAGTGGATGGATAAGTGTTGCCTGAGAAAGGGCTGGGACCTGTGCTAGTGTATTGAATGACAGGAGTATAGGGCTATGATGTATGTAAGGGAGTAATGGGAGATGGATGAAGGGTGGGGTGCAAGGAATCTGAGGGGTGGAGGCACTTGATAAAGGTGGATTCATTCCGTGAATTGACTGTCTGAGGAGGGGGAAGGATAAGATTAGGAATACTCTAATACTTGTGGAAACAGTTACATTTTTCTTGGATAAGCCTCGAATACAGATGTTTGAAGGATGTAACTGTTATGTAGCTGTTCAATTTCAGGGTCTTCTCCGTCATATTCCATAATGTAGATAGTAAGTAGCTGATAGCAGATCTCCCTTGTCAAGTATTGAAATTGGGCACTTTAAGCATGATGAAGTTAAGGCTTCTTAGGGCATATTTACTTGCTGTGACTTGTGTGAAGCAGTCTGAAATATAGTTTGGGAACATCTTAGATAATGCTCTATATGTCCATAGTATGGCATTCCTGTTTCTTCTGAAATGGAGTGAAGTCCATCCAACTGCAGCATAGAGCGAGCAGTGGTGAGTGCTGAGGGGAAGATCTGTAATGAACCTCAATGCTGTATGGTAAAGTGTGTCCAGTTTGTTCAGATAAGAATTAGGGCAGCGACCGTATAGGAAGTCTGCATAGTCCAATACTGAGAGAAATGTGGCCTGGACCAACTTCTTTTTAGAATCCCTATTTAGAAAGTGCTTTATTCTGTGAAAGAGACCAAGCCTCTGCCGGAGTTTTTTCAGTAGTTCTTCCAAGTGATTTAGGTAGTCGAGTCTACAATCTAACCAGACCCCCAGATATTTGAATTTTTTAACAAATTCAAGATTTTCACCCATAACAGTGGAAAGTTGGGGAGATTGCTTGGAGAGGAGTTACCAGTTTGATTTTGGGGGGAGAAAAACATTGCCTTTGTTTTTTTTTGCATTTAGGAGAAGTTTTTTTTCCAATAATTGATGTTGTAGTATATTGAATTCCACTTGTAGCTCTTCACATGCTGAGACAGGTGAGGGGTTACTGACATATAATACAGTGTCATCCACAAACTGGTGTACAGTGGCTTTAGTGAGATTAATGTCAATGTTATTGATGTAGATGGCAAATAGGATTGGGCCTAGGATGGATCCTTGGGGAACTCCTCTTTGCAGAGGTTTAAGTGGAGCTAGGTCTCCTTCAGATTTCACTTGCTGAGTCCTTCCCGTGAGGTAGCTATTAAACTATCTAAGGGAAGATGAGTCTAGTCCTATGGAGTACAAGGAAGAGAGGAGTAGTTCGTGGTAGACCGTGTCAGATGCCTTACTCAGGTCTAGAATACAGCACATACACAATTTTTTGTCCAGTTCAATTTGCCAATCATTTGTTACTTTGGCCAGGGCTGAGATGTGGTGCTGTGTTTGGCTCTAAATCCAGACTGCAGGGGTTTAAAAGATTAGCCTCTTTAAGATATCCTCTTAGTTGAGTACTCACTATTTTTTCTAGCAGCTTGGATAACACCAGTAGGATAGAAATTGGTCTGTAGTTATTGAGGTCCATGGGGTCCCCTGCTTTCAGTAGGGGGATAACTTGAGCTGTTTTCCAGATTGAAGGAATAGAGCCTGCTTTTAATGAGAGATTAAATAGGTGTGTTATTGGAACTGCTAGTGCTTGCATGGCAATTTTTAGAAAATAAGGATCAAGGGAGTCTGCACATGCACTTTTTTTGACGTCCAGCTGAGAAAGTAGGTCTTCCACTTGTTTCAAAGTGGCTGGTTTGAAGGAGAAGGTAGATTCAGTTATCCAAACTTCAGGACTCTTAATGCCTAGCTGAGAGCGTAGATGGTTAGCCGGAGAGATGTCGAATGCTAGGCCAGCAGTTGCAAAATGATTATTAAATGATTTCAGTATTTCCAGTCTATCAGAGACTGATCCCTTATTATAGTGTATTTTGACTGGGAGTGTAGTGCTAGGATCTTGACCTGTTATGTCCTTTATGGTATTCCAGAACTTGGCAGGATTATGGTAGGAGGAGTCAAGTTTGGACATATAATATGCAGCCTTAGCATCCCGCACTTTCCTGGTACAGCTATTTCTGGCTTTTTTGAACAGCATCCAATCAGTCGGATTCTTGGTTTTTCGTGCCTTTTTCCATAGTTTATCTCTGTCAAGAAGGGCGGTTTTGAGGTCAGATGTGAACCAGCGGCAGGTTTTGTTTTTTGTGCGTACCATAGAAATTAGGGCATGGATATTAAGGGCACCTGTAACTATGTTGTTTAATACCTCATGCACTTTTTCCACTGTGTTTGCTAGGTAGAATTCTTGCCATCGTGTTGAGTGATTTAATTCTTGCAGATACGCCTCAACGTTGAATTTTTTCTTTGATCTCCTCGGTGTAAACTTAGCAGGGGAAGATGGCTTACAAGCTGATCTTATTCCTGCAATAAGGCAATGGTCACTGAATAGTATTCCGGCATGCGAGAAGAGGTGAGGTTTACTCACTAATATGACATCTAGCAGGGTACTATTGCTCTGATTCTTTTTATTGAATCTGGTGGGTTCGTCTATAAGCTGTGTAAGCCCATGTGTATCGCAGAATGAAATTAAGGGTGCAGCTGCCTTGGAAAACGAGTTTAGGTTTAAATCTCCTATTATGATAGTTTCTTCTGTTCCCTTAATGATTAGATCACCCAAATGGGATAGTAGCTTGAGATCAGCTGAGGGAGGCCTATAGCAGCCAATTAGCTGTAGTGATGTGGTATGAGAGAGGGCCACTTTGAGGGACAGGCATTCATATTCTTTCGTCATGGATGATGAGTCAAGGCAGGTTACAGGTAAATTGTCCTTCACTTATATAGCTACACCCCTGCCCCTTGTTAGGCGCTCAGCTCTGAAGACCTGATAATTGGGTAAGTTTATGTCTCTATCTGCTGTGGCAGGCCTGAGCCACGTCTCCGACACAACTAGTATATCTGGTGAGGTATGGTTAGATCAGGCTTGAATCATCGTTAGCTTTTTTTAGCAGGATGCATACATTGATATGAAGGAAGCTTAGCCCTTTGATCTTGGCTAAGTCAGTTGGTGCAGAGATGCGCTCTGTTGGACCTGGATTAAGTTCCACATTTCCGGCACAAAATAGTAAAAATATCAAAAATTTTACGATTGCTTCAAGAGAGTAATTAAAGATTCTTTTCAATGCCCTCTTTTTATTTTTTTTGGAACTTCTTTCTTAATTTATGCCATTCATATATGGAGTCATAAGATCCTGTCAGAGCACTGAATAAAAGTCTGGTAGACAGGTGCAATGGGGAGTTGTTAACCCAGTATTGAAGCAAAGTCCCATGTGATAGTAAGTCTGCTTGAGTCCCGTCTTGGTGGTTGCCCCATGGATTGTGACGCAACATTGGCAGGTCATATAAGCAAATCCAGTCCCTTATGATTGTTGAGGCACTAGAGTAAGTAGTATAAAGTAACACATCTCCCTGACTGATAGTGAGAGAGAGATAACTTTTTTCACTGCTCTCCATAAATAACAGAGCGAGTAGGATCCAGAGGGGTCCCCCCATTATAAGGAGCATGGCTGGTGTGCAGCTGGTACTATGATGAAAGCCCACAATAGTATGCTAGTATACACGACTTGGTCAGCTACTGCCTGACGAAAGAGAATTTAGCATAAGGAAGGGGATTTAATGGGGGGAGGGGTTCCAGGAAGGATTCTAACACTCTTGACTTATCCAGTTGACGTTGCATATAACAGCTTTGCTTACGAGCGGGATAAGCAAGGAGATGGAGAGATAAATATGATAGAATGATGCCCAGCTTCCTTTTTCAATACACTGCTGTTTGTGAGCAGATATTGGTCAAGCTTTGGCTCAGCAGTGCAGGCAGTATGAGAGAGCAGTGGGGGGGACTGCTGATTTGGTGGCTGAGTGGTGGATGTAGGGCAAATTACAGGTTAGCAAGGCGCAGGGTTCGGGAATAGTGACTCGGCAGGAAGATGACTATATAAGAAATACCTGAGGGGGGGAAGGGTGAGTGGGCATAAAATTTGTGGCTTTTCCGTACCTTCCCACGTGGTCCCTCCTGGTCCTGTGGTCCCTTGGGCTGGCTTGCGGCTGCTGACCACCCGCTGGTGGAGCCTGGCCCCGGTACTCAACTGAGGGCTGCAACAGGGGGTCTGCTACTGGGAGGAAACAGAGAAGGCACAAACAGTTAAGGCTTAGCAGTGGCAAGCATCTGTGCAGGGCAGGGGGCTGAAAATTAACACAACAAAAGGCTGGGGGGGGCTGAGGTGCCATAGCGTCTGGCCCTAATCCACTTTACACAAAAAGGCTGTAATCACATAGAAACAGATTTCACAGTTGTAATTTCCCCAAAACCCACAAAATGTTGAAAACAGCTCCTTTTTGCCAAGTTTTTACAATATTTGAGCCTCTTCAAGAGTTCGGCTTTTACAATAGTAAGGCAATGCAATGTTCAGAGTGCAGCATGGGACCAATCGGATGCGAGGCCATGGAGAGCCGCCTCGCCTTCCCGATTGGCTGCGGCTTTTCTGTACCTTCCACGCGGTTCCTCCCGGTCCCAGGGTCCCTTTGCCGGCTTGTGGCTGCCGACCGCCCGCTGGTGGAGCCTGACCCCGGCGCTCGACTGAGGGCTGCAACAGGGGGTCCGCTACTTCCCACGCGGTCCCTCCCGGTCCTGTGGTCCCTTGTGCCGGCATGGAAACAACTTTGAAAAATATCTCCTGTCAGATGTTTACTTTGAGAACCATAAGATCACTCAAATGTCAGTG
Source organism: Neoceratodus forsteri (assembly GCA_016271365.2). Classification (NCBI taxonomy): domain Eukaryota; kingdom Metazoa; phylum Chordata; order Ceratodontiformes; family Ceratodontidae; genus Neoceratodus; species Neoceratodus forsteri. The sequence continues at coordinate 805,265,394 of CM028137.1, forward strand.
ATTTAACCCTGTCATACTGAAAGGCCTTCATTCGGTCTGTGATGGACCAGATCTGGGCCTGTAAAGGTAACCTTTTCTCAGCCTGTAAGGTGATCAATTTAAAGAGGATATGCCACAGATCAAGGTAAGCATGGGAGGTGGCTTTTCCCATCAATCGGAAACTTCTCTTCACCAGATCTCCAATGGTGATTTTAGTAAGGTCCCACCCATGCAACACATCACGGTAAAGATCCAGGACCAACATGCGATCCCATAAAAGAGACTTAAGTGAACCAAGAAGGAAGAGTCCTGCAGGATGGTGTTGTTCAACCTCCAGCTGGGTTTCAAGGCAAAATGGATGGGTTAGTTGGCAATGAGCAACTTAAAAGGAAATTATCAGAATATTCCACGGAAGAGGTAGCTGCTGACAAAATGGAGCATCTGTGGGAAACAAAAACATAATCGTTACGTGTAGCAAACTGAGCCAAGTGGTATGTGGAACCAGAAGGATGAAGGGCATGAAAAGTGTCAACCAGGTGGGACTCCCTACAAATAGTTTGTAAACACAAGGAATCACAATACAGTTTTGTTGTCCGTGCCCTTCTATCTCTGAGATGAAGAGGGCAATTAAAATCCTCTCAAAAAATAACCATCTTAGATGTACATAAATAAGGTTGGAGTGATTTAAATAGTGAAACCCTGTCGAATTTAGATTGAGGGGCATAAATAACAATTAAACAAAAAGTGGAATGGTCAATAAGACAATCAAGTAAGAAAGCCAGACCTGGTAGCACTTCCAGTACCCTAGTAACAGTAGGAGAAAGATTTTTAAACAAGATGGCAACCCCACAGCATGTGTCAGAGCCAAGGGAAAAATATGAGATACCTGGGGTGGGATATTCAGAAGGGTTGTGCCCCAGCATGATATTCAAAAGGGGAAACTGCGCGGCACAAATCCCAATGCACCAGGGCGCAACAGTAATGTATGCAGTGCAAGTGGGGGGGTGTATCCATGCATACCCCCGCACATCCTGATATTCAGCCCGGGATGTGCAGAGCCCATGCAGGTGCAAAATCTATCTGTGCCGCATACAGTTATTGCAAAAAATAAAGGAGCAACAGCCAGCCACCCACAGGTGAGCTGCCATGTTGCAGGGCGCAACACAGCAGCTGCCAGCTGTGGGTGGCCACCCGAACTCCGGCAGCACCCTCCATTGGGTAGCGCGTCCCCCATGCCTGATCATGGGCAGAAGTCAGAAATTAAACAGTCCTATATCCCTGGTGGTCTAGTCGACTGCTCGGCAGCTCAATCGCGGGCAGAAGACTAAAAAGATTAATCCATTCCTGGTGGTCCAGCGGTATCCCCTCCCACCCTCCCACTGAGCCCATACCCCCTCCCCAGTCAGCAGCAGGTGGCAGCTCCCCACCGCAAGCTGCCTGGCCACCCGCAGATTGACTGCACGGCACTATAGCTGTACGCCCATTGGTCCAAAGCGCAATATTGGGTGCAGATTGATGTTATTGAGACAAGTCCAGATATGTGAATAGATTCATTCACATATCTGGACTGTGTAGACGTATGGTCTGCATGCTGTGGACCAGTGGTGTACAGCTGTACTGTATGCAGTCAGTCACAGGGCGGCCGGGTGGCTTGGCGGTTGGGAGCTGCTGACCGGGGTGAGCAGGGTGGTGGGGGCTCAGTGGAAGGGTGGGGAGGGGGGTACCACTGCACCACCAGGGATAGGATCTAATCTTTTTTTAGACTTCTGCCAGCGATCGGGCTGCAAGCAGTCCACTGGAGCACCAGGGCTATAGTAGTTTATTATTTTTATACTTATGCTTGTGATCAGGCTGCGAGCAGTCCACTGGACCACCAGGGATAAAGGAGTTTATTATTTATTTACTTATGCCCACGATTGGGCTGTGGGGCACTTTGCCACTTGTGCAGGGGGCGTTGGTCCCCGACAGCTGCAGCCTGGCAGGGCCATGGCACAGCATCATTGAATATCACCCTGTCAGCACCCTGACACATCCCAGTTGTGCTGCACCCAGGCTTGTGCCCACCCCAGGTGTTCAAAGTCATTGGGTAGTGGCAATATCAGACAATGAACACAACCTAGTATCCTGCAAAGAAATCAAGTCTGTGCGGGAATCCCACAAGACCTGCAGAATAAACTTCCTATGAAGAAGACTGATAATGCTGTTGACATTCAGAGTTGCTACCCTCATTCAAGAAGAAGAGGGAAGGAAAAGTTCAACACCAGCTGGTTGTCAAAGCAAACTCTTAGGCAGTTGGGTATGTTTCTTTTCAAATTTAGTTTTCGATCCAAGCGAGGGTCCATCCTTCCATTCATGAGGTTTCACCAGTTTTGTGGCATCATCTTCTGTGTCTGGAGATCCAACTGGTCTGATCAACATCATGGAGGAGGCATCCAAATTTATATCAGCATCTGCATCTCCCCAGTTTTTTTGGGGGGGGGCAAGTGGGTGAAATCTGTTCTGGAGAGGAAGAGACATAGCCAACACCAACTAAGAACTCCCATGAAGTCTATGGTTCTGAAGACAGTGTCTATTGGGCACTTCAGTAAAGGATGGTGGTGGTGGCATAGACAATGAAACAAGGGGGTCTGAATGAGCCAATGTATCAAGGATTGCAGGAGCACGAGAGGAAAGGGGCCCAGGTAAAGTAGGAGCTGAAAGAAATTTCTCTGGAGAAGAAGGAGGTGGCTTTGTAGTGGTCCTGGGCAGTGAGGGTGGGACCAAGGGAGGCAATGTGTTGGATGTGTCTTCAGGGGGGACCTGATAAAGTGACTCGGAAGGCAGGCTCTCACCTGGTGGCATGGAAAAGCCATTTGGGTCCTCTCTTCATGGCTCTGTTGACTTGCTGTGAGCTGCCCAAGGGCAAGCACAAAAGGAATGACCTTCCATTTGACAGAGGTTGCATTTCATATGATTCCTGCATTGTGCAGCAATGTGTCCAAGCTCCAGGCAGAGGCTACAGTGCCTTTGATCACAGACGTTGCTAAGATGGAATAGTGAGCCACATTTAAAACATGCTTTCGGTTGTCATGAATATAAACAGACCCCCCTGACTACAACTTAGAAAAAAACAGTTGGAAAGATCAAGAAGGACAAAGTCAGGGGCCCAGAGTTGCACCCTGTATTTCCACCCTCCAGTCCAAATCCCATATTTATCCTGAATTGAGTCCAGCTGGCCAAGCACTTCACATCACTGTTGGAGCCAGTAAGTGACATATTGTATGCCCAGCCCTTCACTGCAAAACATCATCGTCACCATATGAGTGGTTAGTCTGGTAAGCGTGATGACCTAGAAAGGCAACCAAAGCTCAGAATATCCAAAGGAATTATACTTTATCCAAAATCGATCCAAGGATGAGTGAAGCTGAGAACTGATATTATAGAAAATTGACCCAGAAGCATATATGATAGCAAAGAAATCCACAGGGACAAACCCCAAGGAGTCCATTAAATGTTTTTCATCCAGGAAGGTGCGATCTGGAGGAAATTCATTGGTCTCAACATATTTGAGACTAACCGCATTGCACAGAGGTGCAGGAGCAGGCTGTGAAGTGAAGTGGTTCAACAGTTTAAACAGAGCATCCAGAGGAGTCTCTGAAGGTTCAGAAGGAGGTAGAGCAGATACTGAAGAAGAGGAAGCCAAATACCCTGGGTGTACTGGGGCATCCAGAGCGGGGTTACCAGTCGGTGTAACCAGAAAAGCCACTGACTCTGGCTCAGACTGTAGAAGCAGCTGAATCAGGACAGGCATACTGGACATAAAACCCACAGAATTCCCTGGGTGAGGCATCTCACAAGTGTCAATATGGTACATAGGGAGAAGTGCCAGATCTAGGATCCAGGTGCACCCATCGGGCCCAATAATCCAGCCTACTCATTGGAGAGCCTTAACTGGGCTTCAGCCTGGCTTGGAGGTTGTACACTGAGCACCTGAGCAACATGGAGGGGTGGCTTAGCTTGCCCCTACCAGTATCCCAACAGAGGTTGGGATGCTGCCAACAACAGAAAGAGGTGTCACAGCCTGTGGGACTTGGTGAACTCCTGAACATTCTGATGACCCATTTCACTGGGCTACCGCAACTAATGATGTATGAGCAGAAGCGACCCCTTGAAGAGCTATAGCTGGCTGTAAGGGTGCCTCAGCAGCTGGCCAAACAAGCAGTCATGGTGGTGGTGCAGCATCCAGTTCTGGGAGCCCCAAAGGGTTGTGCAAGTAACCTCCAACTCCCTTGTGGGAGTCAGTATGCTGCCAATCATGGCATGTCCACTCAGTTCCTGACTGTAGAGCTGTAGTTCTGGTAGAAGGGAAACCAGCAGAGACTCTGGAGCTTGGAGCTCCACACCTGGCTATAAACCCCTTTGCAATAGTCCCAGCTGTGATGCTGGAGAAAAAGACTGATAAAATAAAGGCAGCTGTGGCTGCTGAGGTGCTTCAGAGGCATTCTCACAGGAAGAAACTGTAATAGCAACTAACATTCCTGCTTTATCCCCCACAGTAGAAGGAACAGGCTTACATTCCAGCCAAAATGCTCCCGACCCCATGGCAGAGCTGTCCTTGTTCTGTAGTGTCTCTGGAGGCCACTTCAGAAATAACAGGTAGGAGTCCAGAGTCAGAAGGCCATTGTGTTATCAGGAATCTGAAACTGCAAGGGTTGAGGTTGCAAGGCCGTGCAGGAGGATGGGAGGTGCACAGGCTATGGTCCAAGGTCAAATCCAGAGTGAGTGAGCAACATCCATTGGGTGTCAATGGTCCGTGGTATCTAGCAAATCAAAAAAATGGGTCTGTTGTTCTGTCAAGCTTTGCAAAAGCAGAGGGTTTTCCATTGATGGATAGTAGTGCAATGAATATCATTCAGGTGCTCCAGTGAAGTAGTTGGCTGTATAGCAGTGTCAGTAAATTCAGGCAATAACAAGAGTTCAGACCTGTCCATTTTAAATGAAGTGTCCATAGGCATGGAGTCTGTCTGAGCAGGCAAATCTCCTACCACAGAGGAGTCAGTCAGCTGCAGTGCTCCTCCTAGCACTCCAACACCCAGGTCAGCCATCTTCGCATGTGGCCTGCAATTTCCCCTACAGGCAAGAGCAAGAAAATGTCCCCGGTGTCTTGGACAACATTCCCCTTCCATTAAAACTGGTTCATGCAATTGTCCAAGGCTGTGTGTGTGGATGTTGATGTGCAAAATGGCTGCCACTACACATTCAGTCACTTCACTACCAGTTTCTCATTTCCTCTAAAGAGCTTCAAGATACATGTATGAAAAGTGCTATATAAATACTTATTCTTCTACTCTTAGAGAAAAAGTGTCTCCTCATTTTCCTCTTGAATCTTCCCCCCACCAGCATGAGGCAATGCCCTCAGTGGTCTTGTTCCCACTAAGGTTGAAGAGACCCTCAGAGCTCACTTTGTTGAAACTGTTAAGGTATTTAAAGATATTGATCATGTTCCTCCTCTCTTCTGTCCTCCAGGGAGTCTCATTTAGGGTTAAAAAAAAGAAAGTCAGTGTGTATTTCTGTGCTGGGGAAGGGTACTGTATCAACTTAGTTGCTAAATCAGTAGGAGGGTAGAGAGGTTAATTGGGGGTGTGGCCTAGGCAGTAGAAAAGCAGGTGACTCCAAATACAACTTCCTGTTGCTAGCTTTTGGAAGACAGAAATCTTGCTTTTAGAGAAGAAAGCAGCTGACTGAAAAAGCTACAATTGTTCTTACTAATTGCCCTCCATTCCACCCTAAGCCAGTTCTACTTTTATAGCCACTCAATTTGACTGGCAACAGGAACTTCCTGTTTGGCAGTAGGAAGGGAAGGATCATAGAGAAACATTAGTTTTTTGAACCCTGAAGGAAAAAATAGCTCTTCCCCCTCCCCAGCTGCTGGAGGTCTGACTGTGAGCAAGGAAAAAGGAGACTACTAAAGAATAGAGGAAGTTGTTGTCCCAGAACAGGAAAGTTGAGAGTTGTAAGGAGAGGAAAGAGAAAGAATACAGAGCAACAGGAGAGGGGACACAAAATATGACATGATGGGATTGGTGCAGTGCAATGGCTGTCAGGCGGCAGTGTTCCGGGAGACATTCTGGAGGCATCTCTCTGGTCTGAGGGAGGAGGTTACCCATCTCCAGGCTGACCTGGCTAGGATTCATGAACCTCCTCCCCCACCCAGGGACCACCAGAGCCACCGCTGCTACCTCAGAGGTTGCCAAGAAAGAGGAGCGGGCTGTACCAAGGTGGGATCAGGAAGGGAGGGAGAGGGTGGTGGAACAGAGGTGTATCCCTCCAGCTGTACCTCTCTACAATTCATATGCTCTTCTGGTGGATAGTGGTTCCTCTATGGCGGCACCTGCAGTGGAGACCAAGGAGGATACTGGGAACCTCCACAAAGAAGACCCACAGGAGGGTGGCACAGGACCCCACAGATGAAGGAAACAACTCCTGGTGGGGGACTCAATCATTGGGGGGTAGAAATGGGGGAGGAAGGGGAGAGGGAGGTAAGGTGCCTGCCTGGCGCCATGGCTTTCAGGGACAGGAAATGAATCCTCTGGATCATGGGAGCAGCTGCACAAGGGAGGGAGCTGGATGTCATTGTCCAGCTAGGGACAAATGACCTGCCTAGGAATGGGATCAGAGCAGTGCAAGAGGAGTTTGTAGAGTTGGGGAGGGGCCTTAGACAAGTAGCACATACGGTAACTTTCTCGGAGGTGCTGCCTGTCTATGGCAAGGATGATGCTAGGGTATGCCACACCATGGAATTCAATGAATGGTTGAAAATCTGGTGTGGAGCTCAGGGTTTTGGCTTCATTGGGGACTGGGGAGCCACCTGGAGCAATGCAGGCCTATACTGGCACGATGGTCTGCATCTGTCCGGGGGGGGATCCAGGATCCTAGCTGATAGGTTTAAATGCTTCATTGGCAAGCATTTAAACTAGCCAAGGGGGAGGAGGCACTGAAAAGGAGCAGGGAAATCCCAGCCTCCCCCCACAAAACAATGTAATTAGCAAAGTAAACACCAAGATAGAGAAGTCATTAAGGTGCAGAACAGAGGTAAATGCAAAAAAAGGCAAAGGCAGTAAGGACAGGGATGGGGCTAAAAGGATTAAGGCCATCAGAAAATGGAGGGCAATGAGTACCAATGCTCGTAGTCTGTGTAACAAGCTCCCTGAACTAGTGGCCTTGGTGGAAGAGGGATGCCTAGATATTGTGGCAGTCACTGAAACATGGTACACAGAGAACCATGACTAGAATGTCAACATACCAGGATACACAATCTACAGGAGGGACACAGAGGGTAAAAGAGGAGGAGGAGGAGCTCTCTATGTAAAGGAAGGGATCAAAGCAACAGAACTAAAGAGTAAAAAGGGAGCAGATGAGGCACTCTGGGTCACCCTGGACACAGGAAATGGCATCACAGTCTGCATGGGGGTTGTATACAGACACCCTTCTCAGGGTGAGGGAATGGACAAGGAAATGATAGAAGACATCCTTAGAATGGCAGAAAAAGGGGAGATGTTGCTGATGAGGGACCTGAATATGCCAGATGTTAACTGGAGTACCTTTGCTGCAGGCACATCCAAGAGCAGGGTAATTCATGATGCCCTACAAGGGACATGCCTCAGACAGCTAGTATTGGAACCCACTCAGGAGGGAGCAATCTTAGACCTGGTACTCTCAAATGGGGATGGAGAAAGAATCTCGGATTTAGAAGTGGGTAGCCATCTGGGAACAACTGATCAGCAAAATATGTGGTTCATGATAAACACGGCCATAGAGTCAAGCCATACAAAAGCAAGAGTATTGGACTTTAGGATTGCTGACTTTGGGAAAATGAGAGAGTGCCACAGAAAAGCACTAGCAAACAGGCAAGAAGGAGGGGTGGAGGAACAATGGCAAGTAATCAAAATAGCCATCACAGAGGCAACAAGTCTTTGTGTGAAGCAAATCAACAAAACACTATGAAGGAAAAAACTGCTATGGTTCTCAAAAGAGGTGACAGGGAAGGTTAAGGAGAAAAGGATAGCATTCAGGAAATATAAGGAAACACAGAAGGAGCAGGACAGAGAACGTTATCAGTTACAGCAGAAAAAGACAGGGAAGGCAATCAGAATAGCAAAGGCCCAAACCAAGGAAAGGATAGCCAACTCTATTAAGAAGGGGGATAAGACCTTTTATAGGTACATTAGGGAGTGAAGAAAGACCAAGGAAGGGATACTGAGGCTTAATAAAGGAGAGGGAATGTGGGCAGAGTGAGACAGTGAAAAAGCAGGGATACTGAATGAATATTTCTGCTCAGTATTCACAAAGGAAGAGGAGGGGGAGGTACCTAAACCAAACAAGAGAAACACTCTGGATACGGGGGTCAATACCAGTCCATTCACAGAAGAAAGAATTATGAAAGAACTAGTAAAATTGAAGGTGTACTAAGTAATGGAGCCTGATGGGATTCACCCAAGAATTCTAAAAGAACTAAGGGTAGAACTAGTGACACCACTGACTACTCTCTTTAACAAATCATGGGAGGATGGGATGGTACCTGAGGACTGGAGGAGGGTGGATGTGATTCCCCTTCACAAAAGTGGGAGCAGGGCAGTGGCAGGAAACTACAGACCAGTTAGTTTGACCTCAGTGGTAGGGAAATGATGGAATCAATTCTGAAAGAAAGAATTGTTGAGTACCTAGAGGCCAGTGGGGCACAGGACCCAAGGCAGCAATGATTCACAGTGGGAAGGTTGTGTCAGACAAATCTAATAGATTTCTTTGACTGGGTGACCAAAGTAGTAGACCAGGAAGGGGCTGTAGACATGGCCTACCTAGATTTTAGCAAGGTATTTGATACAGTCCCACACAAAACATTAATATACAGGTTAGCTAGCCTTGGGGTGGATCCCAAGGTGGTTGCCTGGACAAAAAAATTGGCTGGACAACAGGACGCAAAGGGTAGTAGTAAACAGAGTCCACAGTGAAGAAAGGAGGGCTACTAGTGGGGTACCGTAGGGTTCAGTACTGGGACCAGTCCTTTTTAATGTCTTTATAAGTGACATTGCAGAGGAACTGGAAGGAAAAGTATGCCTCTTTGCAGACGACACAAAGATTTGCAACAGGGTTGATACACAAGATGGAGTGGAAAGGATGAGAGGGGACTTGACAAGGTTGGAGGAATTGTCAAATGTATGGCAGCTTAAATTCAATGCAAAGAAGTGCAAGGCAATGCACCTGGGAAACAAAAACCCAGGGGAAGAGTACACAATGGGGGGTGAGATACTGACAACAAACAGAAATGGAAAGGGACCTGGGGGTAATTATATCAGATGACCTAAAGGTAGGCAAGCAATGTGAGAAGGCAGTAAGGAAGGCTGGGAGGATACTGGGATGCATAGGGAGAGGCATCAACAGTAGAAAACAGGAAGTTGTTGTCCCTCTGTACAGACAGTTGGTGAGACCCCATCTGGACTACTGTGTGCAGTTCTGGAGACCCCATCTCCACAAAGACATAGATAGAGTGAAGGCTGTCCAGAGGAGAGCAACCAAAATGGTGCAAGGTCTGCACCAGAAGAAATATGAAGAGAGATTAAAGGAGCTTAATATGTATACCCTTGAGGAAAAAAGGGAGGGGGGGACATGATAGAAACTTTCAAGTACCTCAAGGGAATCACCAATGTCCAGGAGGGTAGTATCTTTCAGAAAAAGAAATGTGCAAGAACAAGGGGGCACAATTTGAAGATGGGGGGGCATCTCAGAGGTAATGTGAGGAAGTATTTTTTTTTCACAGAGAGGGTTGTGAATGCATGGAATAGTCTTCCTGAGGAGGCTGTGGAGTTAAGAACAGTGGGGGAATTCAAAAATGCATGGGACAGACATAAGGTAGTCCTGGTGGAGGGTAGGAGGAAGCAGGCTGTTGGTTAACTAGGATCTGCAGCTTATCCATCAGGTAGGAAAATGGGCAGACTAGGTGGGCCAAGCATCCTTATCTGCCATCAAATTCTATGTTTCTGTGTTTCTATGCACATATTGAGATCTCTGAGTCTCTCCTATTATGGTCTGCCTTGCTGTCCCTGGATCATCTTGGTTGGCCTTCTCTGGATTGCTTCCAGTAGGTTGATGTCTTTGTTTAGGTAAAGGCTCCAATACTGCACACTGTACTCAAGATGTGGCCAAAGCAGTTCTGTACAGTGACAGAATGACCTCCACTTTTCTACTGGTTGTACCCCTGTCTACACAGCTCGGCATCTGGTTCGCTTTGGCTTATTCTGTCCTGCAGTATGCTGAGTACTTTAGGTCACTTGTGATGATCACACCCGAGTCCTCCTCAGTAGTATAGAGTTCCTATATCTCGTCAAATGTTAGATTTCAGCCAATCAGTGTGCACCACATCATCTGACAGGTGGGCATGGCCAAAAATGGACCAATCAGAATCGTTTCTGTATTGCGAAGGAAGTCCCCACCCTCTGTGCAGGACGTCCCACCTTAAACGCAGGATGTCCTACGTCAAACACAGGAAGTGACATACGAAACACAGGAAATTACATATTCTTGAACCCAGAAATGACACATCATTCCTGTTCTATGTCTCTACATCCTTCCTCCTCCATCCCCAGTCCCCTTGGACCTCCACAACACCACCCTAGCTGGAACCCAAGTCCCTCCTCCATCCACTCGAACTACAACCACCCCATCCTAACTCGAACCTGAATCTGTCCTCTGTCCCTCCAACCCCTGCCCACAATATCTTAGCACAAACCCTCCCATCCTCCCACCTTGTCCCACCACCACCCTTGCACCTATCACCTACCTCGAACCTGAGTCTCTTCCCTCCTCTCTTCTTGCCCAACCACCACATACATTGCACCCCATCACCTACCTGGAACCCGAGTCTCTCCCCTCTTCTCACCTTGCCCCACCATCACCTACCTGGCACTCCCTCAACCTCCCTCTGTCGATCTGTGGTATGACTGCTGGGTGCCTTTTTACTCGGGGGGGGATTTTTTTGTGTGTGAAATGTGCTTTGAAGCTTGGAGGACTGTAAGAACATTTATCTCTTCAGTGTAAGGAAGTTCTTTTAACATATTACATTTTAAGTATTAATGAAAAAACAGTGATTTCTTTTTTAATGTGAAAAAGAAAATGAGTACTAACTTTAAAAGCAGAGACAGCCTGTGTGTATGTGCGTGTGTGTGTGTCTCCAGCACTGAAGCTGATATTACAAGGCATGCTTATTCTAAGTAGACTGCTTCAAATGCCAAAGTATGATTTAAAATCATACATACATACTCTCTAAATTACTTTTTTACATGCTTAAAAATAATGGAATAGTATTCTATTTTGAGATAGATCAGAAACTAAATATATTTTTCTATTTCCTTTGAAAAAGATAATTTACAAGATATCTTGTTATCAAAAGCACATATTTCTATTAAATATATACTAATGTTACTGGTGAAAAGTATTCAGTAGTGTTTTATCCTCTCTACATTTCCTGTAAGAACATTTTATCTTTACTATATAAAAAATTTATGTTAGAAGAATGCATTTTAAGTATATATGAAAAAACAGTGATTTCTTTTTTAATGTGAAAAAGAAAATGAGTTCTAACTTTAAAAGCAGAGACAGCATATGTGTGTGTGTGTGTCTCCAGCGCTGAAGCTGATTTTATAAGGCGTGCTTATTCTAAGTAGACTGCTTTGAATCCTAAAGTCTGTTTAAAAACAGTCATACTCTCTACATACATTTTCTTTTAAATGAATACTTCAGAAATCTGGTATTTTGATGTCAGAAACTAAACATTTTTTTTATTTCCTTGGAAAAAGATAATTTACAAAGATCACTGTTTATCAAAAGCATATATTTCTATTAAATATATATTAATGTACTAGTGAAAGTATTTAAGAGCATTTTAACCTCCAGAAAGCAACAAAAAGTGCTCTGCATTACCTATGAAAAACCAGTAGACTGCTTCATGGAGGCTTTTATACTCTGAGAAACTTAAGAAAATTCCTATTAAAAGTTCCTATTAAACACGCCCTGCCCAACATTACAGTACAAAAATCACATACTAGTCATTCTATGTATCACAAGAGATGACATTACTATATTTATCAATGGGAACTGTCTTCTAGAAACCTTGTGCCGACCATGTGATGGTCACATAGAGGATAGCAGACATTAATAGACTCCTACTATACATGCTGATGCGTGCTGCTTGTCATAAGAGAGGACATCACCATACAGGATCAATGGGAGCTGTCTTCTAGAAACCTTTTGCCATCCTTGTGATGGTCACAGAGATGCTAGTTGATATTAATAAACTCCTACTAAACATGCTGATGCATGCTGCTAGTCATAAGAGATGACATCACCATACAGGATCAATGGGGTCTGTCTTCTAGAAACCTTGTGATAGTCATATAGCGTGAGTTTATCTGGCTGAGTCTTGTATATAGGTAGGCTCCCAAAGACCAGAAATTAATAGTCTTGAAAACTTTATGATCATGAACAGCTGGTCTGATTCAGAAGATCTATCTGATAGTGAGATAATAGGAGCCAGTCTATCAATACCAGACCCACAAGGGATGTATTCATACTGAAAATGTGTAAAATGTATCTACTTGTATGCTTGTTATTACAACTAAAAGCCAGCCTACTTTTTTTTTGTCTGATTGGTAGGAGATTTGACAGATAAATACAATGTTATATACCTATTAGGGGCCTTCTGTCTTACTAAATATGTTTTGTAAAATGGTGGGGGTAATTTTTGTAGATTGTGGTTGGGGCTAGTTTGTGTTGGGTTAATTTAAATGTTCGCTGACAATAAACAAATGTATTTATATTGGCTTAAATGTTTTGTAGTGCAAGTTTGAGAAAATAGCATGCATTTACATTGTTTTACATAAGTAGCCTCTGTCTGACTGATGTGTGTGTGTGTGTGTGATAAATACAATGTTATATATCTATTAGGGGACATCTGTCTTACTACATATGTTTGAGTAAAATGGGGTTAGCTTGTGTTGGGTTAATTTAAATGTTTGCTGAAAATAAACAAATGTATTTTTATTTGCTTAAATGCTTCGTAGTGCAAGTTTGAGAAAATCGCTTGCATTTACATTGTTTTACATAAGTAGCATCTGTCTGATATATGTGTGTGTGTATGTGTGTGTGTGTGTCAGATAAATACAATGCTATATATCTATTAGTGGACATCTGTCTTACTACATATGTTTGAGTAAAATTGGGTTAGCTTGTGTTGAGGTTATGGCTTAACTGCTTTGTAGTTTGAGAAAATATTTGACATATATTTATATCGTCTTAATTGTTTTTTAGTGTAAGTGTGTGTGAATGATCTTTGGAAGATGTCTTCATAACGATGTAAATGAAAGCTTGGAAGCCTTTATTTAGGGATTTGGATCATACCTGTGAGCTCAGAGCTCTTTTACAAAGGTTTCATGTCAAACAGTGACAATGACAACAATAACAAACAGTTTATATACAATACTCGAATAGTAGGTAGCTATTATACAGTAAGGTTACAATGTCATTCATAGTACCAATGGTGATAGTACAGCATCAAGAGCATTCAACTAGGGTAAAGGACAGTGTTTGTATGTAGCGAAGGAGATAAAGAGGTGTGACACCTAGTGTGAGAGTCTGAGGAGGAGTCAAGGTGAGAGGGAGGGGATACTGTGGGGGGAGAGTGGGTGGCCAAAAGAAGTGGCTTTGTCTAGGAGGTTGTGAGGTAGTGGTAGTAGGTTGGTTATAAGGTTGAGACAGTGGGGAAAAGGCACAGGGGGAGAGGAAGACAGAGGGATAGGGCAAGGGGGAAGAGTGGGGGTAAAAGGAAGGGGAAGGAGAGTGTGGGTGTGGGCCTTATGGGTGTTAGAGTCCTAGTGGCAGTCACAAACTGTCCTAGTAAGAAGGTGTTGCTTTAGGCCATTTTTGAATTGTGAGATGCATTGGGAGTTTAGAATGTGCACTGGGATTTCATTGAGCCATTGGGTTGCCCTATAGCTGAAAGCACACTGTCCCTGCACAGTTCGATGGAAAGGTGTTGATAGGACCCCTTCATCCTGCCTCTGGTGGTATAGCTGGTAGCACTTGGTGTTAGGATGCTAGAAATGCATGGGGGTGTACCCATTAGCACCTTTTTTCCAAGGAGACATGTTTGGAATATAATTCTCTTCTTTAGTGGCAGCCAATTTGTCTGCTTTGATTGGTAGTTCTTCTTTGGGGGCAGACATGATGAACCTAGAGATCCTTTGGACCTTATAATGTTACTCTATAGATACTCCTGTAATGTTTAAAATGTTAAGTGATAGGTTGATGCTGTGCTTTTTTTTTTGTCAACAGTTCAAATGTGAGCTTCAGGGAAAAGACAACATAAAAAGAGACATTCAGAAGTTTGTGAAAACAAACAGAGGCCTATTGAAATTGCCACTACCAGCACTGAAAGTTTAAATGCAATAAATCACATTTGTTTAAATTTTAACCAGATGGTACAACCTTCCACCAGCTCAGGGGTTGTAGACAGAGCTGTGCCTCACCCCAGGATCAAGGAAAGGGACATTGTTGCATTGAAGTCATTGCTGACATTTTTTCCATTGATAGCTGGTGCCTTGTTTAAAGGACTTGTGGATCATGGCAGGTTACAGGGGACATCATTTTTTAAAAATGACCTTTTAAATGGTACTGTGATAAAACATGTATTTTCTTTGATATGTATAGCTAAGGAATTTAACTCAGAGCTGAAACATGCTCTGCAGGTAGCAGAAATGTATCAATCAGTCAAAGCACTGGAACTGAAACTGTCTCAGAAACAGTGACAAGACAGAAAATCTTGCAGGCTAAATAAAAAGGGGGTCAGCACTAAAAGAATGAAAAAAACAGTAGACGAGTGAAAAGAATTACATGGGAAAAAATAAAAGAACCCTAGAACATCTGAAAAAGAAAATAAGGTGTGCCAAAATCATATTACACCGCAGGGCATCACAGCAGCTTGTTGGAAATCAGGCAGATGCTAAGTCAGAAAACCAGCAGCTCCTCCAGTTTTTTTAGAAAGAATTCAGCATTATGAATATGTGCTATGAAACTTTAGAGCAACAGAATTGTATCAGACATTTAGGTTTGTAAATCTTGATAGACTAGCATCATTCAGCCAGGTCATTCAAGTTGTGCAATCAGCAATTCAAGAACTTTTAGACCATGTTATCCCTCAGTTAGGGGTACATGACTTTCTACAACTGCGCTTGAGTGCTGGCTCTTTAAATCACCCCTTGTTCTTAAGGAAAGCATGCCCAGAAGAGTTAAATGCTGGTACATTCTTAGATCACATAGCTGACATGTTGCAAAGCAATGCTGAAATCATTGCTGATAATTCTTTACAGTTGGTGGTAACAACCATCAGAAACCGGGAGGGTGGTGGGGTGGGGAGTAGACGTACACTGAGTTCTATCCTCTATAGCAAAATAATTGAGAAAAAGAGACGTTACTTAATTGATTTAAACAATAGAGATAATGTTTTTTGTTTTGCTGGAAGTGTACTTGCACTCCTAAACAGACACCTGACCGACAATCAATTGATCAGTAAGGCTAAAATATTGCATGTTAAGATAGGTTTGTCAGAACACACACCTGTCAGTTTCAATGATGTGCCACAATTTGAACAGTTTTTAGGAGTAACTATTAAGGTTCTATATCATAATGAAGGAAATTGGCAAACTTTTTCAATGGGTTCTGGGAGCTATCCTAAAACACTGTTTGTATTAAATCATAACAATCACTTTTATGGTGTCACAAATGCCAAGAAATTTATAGGGGCCAGATACCTCTGTGAATACTGTCAATCAGCCTTCAGCCACAAAAATCATCACTCATACACTCTTTTGTGTAATGTGTGCTGTGATACAGTCTGTGCAGAACAGATTGCCATTATAGTGAAATGTCCAAAATGTAACAAAATTTGTAGATCCTTAGATTGTCTGGAGAGGCACACGACCAAAGCTGATTTAGGCATGATCCCCTGTGAATCAAGCAAGCTATGTGAAGAATGCTTTGCCGTATACAAAGGAAATCATAAATGTAAAATGGGCAGATGTCCTTGATGTGGTTCTGTTATGACTGCTGACAAACATTTGTGTTACATGTCTCCACTGAAACAAGTGAAGACCTCTGACAAATATACAGTGTTTGATTTTGAGGCCAGACAAGAAACAGGAACACACACACACCAAACTGTGTCTATGCCAAGCAACTGGATGATAGCAGATGTTGGGCATTTGAAGGAGACGATTGTGTAAAAGATTTTGTCAGGCACTTTATAGATACACCGTTCAAACTCTACACATTTATAGTTCACAATGCCAATGGCTATAACAGCTATTTTGTTGTTAGTCAGCTAGTCAAGGAAAAAATTGGTATCAAATTGCTCACACAAGGAGAGAAATTGCTCTCCTTGATGGTATCTGCACTACACATTAGATTTATAGATTCATTGTGTTTCATGCCAATGCGTTTGTCTAAAATCTCAGACGCTTTTGGCTTTGAAAATGAAATTGCCAAAGAGTACTTTCCACATTTTTTTAACACCAAGGCCAATGATAACTATGTAGGTCCCCTGCCTGATGCCAAATTTTATGGGGTAGATTATATGATGCCTAGAGAAAAAGTAGCGTTCATGCGGTGGTACCTAGTCAACCAACATACAGAATTTGAGCTGAAAAAAGAGCTTCGCTACTATTGTCAGTTAGATGTTGAAATTCTTTGAAAAGCCTTGACAAATTTAGACAAGAAGTGATGAACAGGACAACCATGCAAGTTTTAAAACAGTCAGATGGGGACATTTTAGAGCATGAAGAGGTTTGTTTAGATCTCTTTCAATATATGACTATAGCATCTGTTGCAGATTCATGTTTTTGAAAGAACACACACTCTCAGTTCTCCCCCCAGATAATTACCACGGCTGCAAAAGAGGTTCTCCACACCTGTGATACAGTGGTTAATGTACATAGCAGAGAAAGAAAACATTGTTATTCAGCACGTACTGCGGGGTGGGAAATTTAAAGGGGGGGCCATATTTTCTCAATGGTTACATGATAATTAATGGGGTTCCCACTGCCTTTGAATTTAACGGGTGTTTTTTTCATGGTTGCAACATTTGTTACTGTGAAAAGTTTGAAATCATATGACAGGTATGAATTTTGGGCAGTTATTCAATCGGACCATGCACAAAGTTCATTTTTTAAAAAGTTAGGGGTTTGCCATTAGAGTCCTGTGGGAACATGAGTGGAGGAAAATGTTGGTCACAGATCTGGGGCTGAATGATTTTTTGAGGGACAGGGAACTACCCCAACCTCTTGAACCTAGAGAGTCACTGTTTGGGGGATGAACAAATGCCATTTCTCTGTACTATAAGATACAGCCCAATGAGACAATCAGCTATTATGATTTTACCTGCCTGTACCCTTTTGTCAACAAAACTAAACAGTACCCAGTGGGACACCCTGCCATCATTTATGAGAACTTTGCTGACATGATTCAGTACTTTGATTTGGCAAAAATTAAAGTTTTACACTCCAGAGGTCTCTTTTTTCCAGTGCTGCCATCCAGGATTGGAAAAAAAAACTTGTATTCACATTATGTCGTGCATGTGCAGAAGACAAAGTTCAGACACCATGCACATACAATGATGAACAAAGGGCACTGACTGGTACCTACTGTACCATGAAACTAAACCTGGCACTGGAAAAAGGGTACAAGATCTTAAAAATTTATGAAGTGTGGAATTTTAGAGACTCATCAGCAAACCTGTTTGCAGGCTACATCAAACTGCATCTGAAAGGCAAGCAAGAAGCATCTGGTTTCCCTTCATGGGCAAAAAATGAAGCAGATAATGTCAGGTACATACAGCAGTATTTTGAAAGAGAAAATGTGCATTTGAACCCCTCTGACATCGCTGTTAACCCTGCAAAGAGACAGATATCTAAACTGTTCTTAAATTCTCTTTGGGGGAAATTTGGACAGAGAGTTAATTTACCCACCACCAGTTTAGTATCAGACCCCGATGACCTTTTCCAGTATGTTTGCCCCTAATATGATGTGGCCTCGTGCTGTTTCATCGATGATGAAATCCTGGAAATATACCAAAGACCACTACCCAAATTCTAACAATGTCAACATATTCATAGCTAGTTTCACCACTGTATATGCCAGACTAGAACTCTACAAACTGCTAGATAAGTTACAGGACAGGTGCATGTATCACGACACAGACTCTGTCATTTTTGTGTCTAGACCAGGTGACTGGAAGCCCCCTCTAGGTGACTATTTAGGGGAATTGACTAGTGAACTTCCTCCAGATGAGCACATTACTGAGTTTGTGTCTGCAGGTCCCAAGACGTATGGGTACTGGCAGTCCGGAGGACAAATTTTCGTTAAAGTGAAAGGCTTCACTCTTAATGTAGGTAACTGTGAACACATTAATTTTGACAGCTTAAAAGATCTGGTTTTTGATTACTCAGGGTCACAGACATCTAAAGAAATCACAGTGAGGCAATCCAGCATAGTTAGAAACAAAAAGCAGTGGTCCCTTGAAATAAGAACACTGTCCAAGATCCAAAGAGTAGTTTATGATAAGCAAGTTTTACAATCAGATTTCAGAACACTTCCTTATGGATACTGAGGACTGAAAATGGATATCGGGTTGCAGCATCCCTTTACTTGTCTGTTGGCCGGCCCATCTAGCAGTGGGAAAAGCTTCTTCATAAAGCAGTTGTTGGAAAATTATGATACCACTTTATCACATGTCAGTGGCTCAGTAGGTAGCACACTCACCTCTGAGGCCTAGAGATCAGAGGGCTGTGGGTTCAGTTCCCACACCTGGCACTTGGGTTAATATCCCAGTACTGACACTGTAGTGCAGCATGAGAGGGGTGGTGCACATCTGAGGTGCCATCTTTCAGATGAGACGTTAAACTGAGGTCCTATCTGTCTGGATTGGTGGTAGTTCAGGTGGATGTTAAAGATCCCATGGCACTTATCGAAAAGAGTAGGGGAATTTCCCCGGTGTCCTGGCCAAATTTCCCTCATTCACTAAAAATACAGCAACAGCTTAATCTGGTTCAAGGTCAGTTGGCATTCATCTGTATCCCCTTCCCCCGGGTCATGCCTGAAAATAGGCAGGATTTGTCTAGTGCACTTACCTAGTCAAAAAAAACTAAATAAATAAACCTGAAAATATTGTCTGGTTTTACAGCTATTGGCAACCCTTGTACTATGAGCTGATGTTAAAGTTTCTGCAGATTAAATTTGTGGAGGGACTACAAGCATCATTCACTGATGATGATCTCTTACTCCCAGGGAAGGTGAATTTTGTTGTTATAGATGATGTAATGGACTCTGCCTGTCAAAATAGTGAAGTCGGGTATGGGTTTACCAAGTACAGCCATCATAAACAGTTAACAATATTTCTAATTGTACAGAATGTATTTTGTCAAGGCAAGAAAAGCCGGACCATCACGCTTAATGTCAACTATATGGTCCTGTTTAAAAACCCACAGGACAAGCTGCAGAAACAAATACTGGCCAGACAGATGTACCCCAGTCAGACCTAATTTTTTTAGAAGCTTTTGAAGATGCCACAAAAAACCTTACGGCTATTTATTGGTTGATTTAAGAGCTGATACGCAAGATGAATACAGGCTGCGCAGTGGGTTGTTTCCACCTGACTGACCTATGGCGTATGTCTTGAAAAAAACACATTCTGGTTTTAGAAATACATGATGCTGTATTGCCATTATGTCTAAAAGACTGCAGAGAAACCTCTCTCTTTTAAAGTTACTTGTCAGAGGACCTCACCGTTTAAGAAAAGCTATTTTGTTCTCAGCCTCTGATGACTTGATATCCGCCATCACGGAGGTTGCTTTAAACACCCTGAAAGGAAATATACCATTGTCGGCTAAACAGCTAGCTTTTCTGAGAAAAAGGGGGTAGAGTCATAAAAAATGTAAGCAACAGGAAAGTGCATTTAAAAACAAAAAAAAAACTGATTGTAAACCAGACAGGCAGATTCATAGGGACGTTGTTGGGAATTGCTATTCCTTTGATTACTGGACTCCTGGCTAACAGATAATGGCTTTTACTCAGAAATTGTATCTGGTACCTCAGCAACAATTGGACCGTATGAAAACAAACTATTCCAATGAGGATATGAGAAAAATCGCAACTTATAGCTTGGATACAGAAATGAGATCTATACTATCACAGATTGTTTTATCAGATCATGACAAAGCCAAGCTATACTCTGCAGTGTTGCAATGTTACCTCACTCTAGTACATCAAGGAGAACAGGCTAAAACCAGTTTGACTTTACACATGTCTGAGAGTGAGGCAGTTTCCTAGCAACCCCCTACTGAGACTCTTTCTGTCACGAGTTCTATGGAAAAAGACATTTTGAACAGTGTTTCTCAAAGGTCTAAAAAAATTACTGAGATATTACTAAAGCAAATGACAAAGAACAAGAATATTCTTTTTTGGAATAATATGGGGGAATTGATGTATAAAGGTAGTGTTGTTTCTGGGTCTCATATGGTCAATTTGGTAAGGGCTGCTACAGCCACTCACACTATCCTTGACCACAAAAAGCCAAAGGGGTGGGATGTGTTTGTCAAAGCGGTGGCAGAGCCTAACATATCCACATCCATCTTTGGTCATTCAGCAAACAGGAGATATGTTGAAAGTCGAAAAACAACCAATGTAAGAGCCCCTGAACCCTCTCCACATAGCAAACGGTCAGTGACACCCAAAAGACGAAAGACGTTTAAGAAACCTGCCTGGCTGCCTGTATAAATGTGAATATTATACACCTTAGTGACTGATGTGTACTGGCTATTTTGGCATGTTTTTTTTTTTTTCTACAAAAAGGTATTAACAGTGATGTATGTTATAATCATACCTCATATTGAATACATTAGCATGTTTTTTTTTATAAAAAGGTACTTATATTTCTGTATGTTACCATCCTACCTCAATTGAATATGGTAGTATTTTTTACAAAAGGTGTGTATACTGATACATGTTAGCCTACCTCATCTCTAGTATGTAATCATGTTTTTTTAAAAAAAGGTGCATATCATAATCCTAGCTCAGTGGTATGTCACATGTAATGTGCATTTTTAATGAGAGGCTTTTAGTTTTCTGTATCTTATCTATGATTTTATCTGTCATTGTTTTACAATAAATACCTTTTAATATTTTATATATCGTGTCATTATTGAAGACATTATATATCTGAAAATTTCAAACACATGTCCCCCAGAAAACTGACAAAGACACAGAGATCATGAGGGTATATATGATTTTATAAAAAAGGATGGTTGTAAGTTACAAGTGATTGCATATTTTAAATTCTTTACAAGACAAACAAGTCTGAACATGTAGCCATCCCACTGATAAAGGTCCTGACATGTTTCGATGTCTGAAAGGGTTACGTACAAAACTAGTTACCATGGCATCATTTTTGAGCAAATCATTAAAGTACATATTTAGAATTAGATCGTAAGAAAGTCATTTACATCTGTGATGTAAGAAAAAGATGCAGTGAAATCCATAGGTGGTAGAGAAGGTATCTTGCAGCTGTGTGTTTTGGTATAGAATGGTCTTTGCATTTCTGTTCAAAAAGACCCCAATCCTTTGTGCATAATTGTCAGGATGAAAACCATAGCTATCAAATAACTCCCCAGCCCCATTTTCTGAATTGTATATAGCTAACCAGTGCTGCCCAGGGAGGTCATGGGGGTCAGTATTGATGACTAGTGCTGCAGAAAGCTTTCTCAGTCTCTCCTTGGGTAGCAGATCATAGGGAAACATACCCAGAAAGCAGTCATGGATGTGTGAGTCATTTGTTGCAATTTTTTTTCCAGCTGCTTGGTGTTAATTTTTTTATGGTTTTTCACATATAATCAAAAATAACATTTCTTTTCTGGTTTATTTCAATGACGTTATCAAACACAGCATAGACAATGAGACTAACTGTTTGTAGAAGGGCTTCTGCAAATCTGATCTCTGCTCTGAGGTTCCCAGTTTTAATTAAAGAGTAATGATCAGCACATTCTTGGTCCGGAGTGAGATCAAAGGCAAACAGGGTGTACCCTTGGGAAAATTCCTGACGGTTGACAACTGATTGTCTATCTTTCATGGTTTTCCCTTCTGTCTGTACTAGATTAAAATATTCTCTCACAGCATTTCCATTTCTAAAATCAGGCTGCAGAGGTTTAGCAGGGATTTGTTCACCATTAAGATACAGAACCACAAAATTAATGTTATAATGTTTAAAGTTAAAGGGGTTTAGAGTGTAGGAACCGCTAAAAGCATCATTGTCAACAAATCCCATGACCAGCATTTTTGGTAACTGTCCCAAAAACAAATTATCTTGGTTACAGACCCTGCTGCTTGCTGGGAGGCTGAACACTTTCATCCCCACTCTGTCTATAGAGTATTTAGTGTTGGAGATCAACAGGGATTCCGAGTGTCCTAGATAAACACTAGGGGTCACTTTAACCCTTTTGATTTTTAGCTTATAAGGCTCAGCATCTTCACTCATCAGGCAAAAGCTGTCCCTGTTACATGTCAGTTTAATTTTAATATCCACACCATTCAGCATCAGTTTCTCTTGAAAAACCAAGTCCGTGTGCAAGTGTCCCAGCAGCTCTACCCCTCTACTGAGATGATAGATGGAGCTTCTTTTAGTAAACCCTACATTGTCATTGGCTCTGTCTGTGATTTCATATTTCCCTGGGGTGTCTTTGTAAAATAATCCTGCCATGAATTGTGTAGAAATGGTCTTTTCACTGAAGTTCAGCACAGATTCTATGATAGCCCTGTAGGGGTAACAGTTATTGCTCTGACTGATGAACCAATCACCGACAGTCACATCCAGCTGGCTGAAAATGGTGGCCACTAGGTAGTTTATAAGACTCACTTTGGCTGCTGCAGGTATGTCACCACCATCCGCTTCAGAGATTTTGCAAACCAGGTAAAGAAGCGTGTTGTTTAAATCCAAATAGTCTTCACCATTCCCTGCTATATAAAATTCAATTAGTAAGTTTTCTGAAAAGGCAGCCAAAGGGAGTATCTCTACATAAATGCTTTTTTCAATGCTTGTCTGTTTGGGAGCAATGACAAACAAGTCCAGTTCTGATTTTGTGTGTTCTTCAGAACCACAGTGTATGAAAGCCATGTTTTTTTAGAATAAATCTCTATGTTTTTTACATCCCCTCGAAGGTCCTTTGGACTTTGACCTCTTTCTTTTATGTGACATTTTGCATTTTAAAACACACCTTTTAAAGTAGTGGGGAGGTCTGATGAGAAGCGAAGGGTGTACTCTGCACTTTCTCTTTCTACCTCTCTTGACCACAATCAGCCCTGATCCACCCTGAGTGGTCTTATCACCAACTGACATCCTTTGAGTGACAGTGCTAGTCACATGCCCCGCAACATCCTTTGCAACATTTTTAGCAGCTGTTTGTAGATGTGGTTTGGCAATTTCGAACCCCATTCTTAAAAATGGAACTGCTTTTCTAAGCAGACTATGAAATATCCCTCCTATACCAGAACCATACATAGTAGGAAGTCTATGAAAGCCTGGAAGGCCATATCCTGCCTGTGCCTTGTAATAGCTTCGTATAAGGCAGGGCCTCTATAATGTCGAACAATCACCATCCTTGTTTAAATTTTAAAGTACTCTCTGGAGGAGAAAATGCAACTTCACGATCACCTTTCCAAAATGAAATGGCACAGGTTCATTTTGATCATTCTTTATTTCAATAGTAACTGCATCAATCTGATGTTTACTGACTGTTTGATAATGGGGTTTATCGTAGGTCACGGTCACTATCTCATTGTCTTGGCCCCTGACAGGTATGCATCTCAGCAGAGGCACTAGACTGTCACCCACTATTTCATGCGTGATAATGTCAGTGTAGCTATATAATGTGTAAACACCCCCATTAATATCTGTAGGGTTCTTTGTTAGAGTCTTTCCTATACCTACCTCGAGTCTACTAAAACCCGAAAGGTACTGTAACTGCCCATGCATAAACAGAATGCATTTGATGTCACTGTCAATGCTTATTTCTCTCCCGACAGCTTGTTCCCAAACCACTGACAGTTCATTTGATTCAAATATGCTTTTATTAATTTGAGTAATAGCACTCGCCATGTTAGGATAATAGCCTGATGAAATTTTCAGTGCTTCGGACTCAACAAAGGGGCCGGTTGGTGGCATTTTACTATGGACTACGCTTAAAGGCTGATAGAGCATACTGAACCTGTTTTTCTGTGTAGGCACGTTGTCCCAGGTATGAGAGTACTGAATTTCTGCTAATCCCACTTCCCATTCCCAAAGGTAGTTCAAGCATTTGTGATAACTTTACTGTAAAAGTGGATATAGTATTATTGGGGAAAATGTTGTGTGAGGCATTGCTAGGCAAGGTGATATAAAAGCCATTTTTGAGCATTTTTAAATCTTATCTGCTTCTAATATCCCGAACCTGTGTTGCCTCGATCCAGCTATTGAATTTATCAGGCCACCCTAGCCACTTTACCAGATACCAAGTTTTTCTGCCACGCTTTTTCTCTGCCATGATTTTCTGCATCCTATACACTCAGTCCTCATCTGGTTCAATTTTCTGCAACTCTTCTGCATAGAAAGTACCTTTGATGTCTTCCCCCGATAGTCTTTTAGCTTATAGGTGGCTCTCAGTGTTTTTAAGACCTCCATCACAATAAGTATATTTTGTGTATGTCTGTTCATATCCCTTTTCAAACACCCCTTTCAGCTTAGATATTCTCACGTGATCACTTTTCTGAAGGGTACCCTTTTGTTTTTTGCCAAGAACTGTTTTGCCATAGATGGTTTTCCATACATCCAGGGCATTGGAAGGGTTAACATCCACTGGTCTGCATGTAATGCTTCTGTGATAAGTATGATTATAGCTGTGCACCTGCCCAGGCAACACACCAATAAATTTCCACATGTTTTGGGCTGTAAAGTAACACCACATGCGTGTCTTTAAAGTTCTATTGAACCGTTCTACAATGCTAGCCTTAACTTTATTATTTGTTACAAAATGGTGTATTTTATTTTGATTTAATAATGCCCTTAAGGAGGCATTTAGAAATTCTTAACCCTGATCAGTCTCCAACTTCTCAGGTTTGCATCCACTTTTAAAAATTGTTTTAAAGGCCTGCATCACTGCCTTGCCTGATTTATCTTTTAAAGCTACTACCCAGGTATGCTTGGACAGCACATCGATGTACATCAGTATGTATTTAAACCCATTATTGTACTTTGCATATTGATTCATATCCACTAAATCGGCTTGCCATTGTCTATCTATGTCAGAAACAATGACAGGATTTCTCTTAAATCAAATTCTTGCTGATCTGTGTAACATATAGGGGTCCTGCTTGGCAAGCCATTCTGCAACACCTTTCCTGGTCACACCTTTATCAATTTCTTTTGCAGCTTTATATAACTGAGTCACACCACTAAAACTGCCCACTTTTCTTGCATTCAAATATATATTCTGAAGCAGTTGATCAGTCTTCTTCTTTCATCAGTACCAAAATACATTTGTTAACTAGCCAACCTCTTGTCACCCATAAAATGATGTATATGTATATGTGTGCTCTTTTTTTAAAAATGCAATGACAACCATAAACTGCAATATGTGATTATATTTTATTCATACATACAAAATGTAAACTGATACATATATTAATTACATACAAAAGCCGTAACAGTGTTTTAAAGAGCAAATATATACCCATAACACATAGTATGCATGCAATGATTACATAATATCCTGTTTCTACACTACCAGATTCTTTCACATTCTACCATATCCAGAGCCAGTAACTTTTGGGTTTTATGTTTCACACAAGAAAGGGTTTCATCCACTTCCCCTGGTGACAAGGTAGGCACAAAACATACACACATGTGCCATGCACCACTCAAAATAATCAGGGTGATCTTTGAGGGGTACTGTTGCAGAATCAAAAATGCTATTCTCCTTACATATGTCTGCGTTTTTGTTTTTTTGTTCATTGCATCAATATGCATATGTCACATAATTGGGGGCATACTTTTAATCTCAGTCATTGTCCTTTCTGCCAGTGAAGGTGCAGCACTTTCACAGCATACATTTAATGCATGGCACTTTCCAAAGTATACAGGGGTCTTTAAAATGTCCTTTATCACACAGCACATTGCAGCCATCAAGAGTGACTGGAATATCAGGAGCATGTCATTACGTTCCATCTGAAAGCACATAATACATGTTATACAGATTAGCGTGTCGCTTTTTTATTCAGAAAAAAATGCCTGCTACATTGTATTTATTAAATACAACGTGAGTGATACATTCTGCAAAAATGTGATGAATACACATGATGCTTAGTGCTCTTTCATTTCATGGAGCATCATAACAATTGAAGAAGCCACTTTCACAGTATGAGAAATATCACATTCTTTTCTTTGCTTTAAAGCAGACACACACATTGCTGCAACTACCAATATATACAGGTTACAAAGACATTCAGGATCTTCTACGAATCTAGGCACAATCACTGCAATGTTTTCTGATTACAGTGTTTTCTGTTTTTTCAAGCATTCTATTGCTCTCTAACCTTCTAACATATTGACCCTCACACATCTCATTAATAACCACATCTGTATCTTTCACACAGCAAACATAGTCAAGCAGTAGACTTGTGGAGACTTGAGTACCCATGCTGTCCAAATAAGACTGTTGCTCCATTCCATATCCATCACTCTGATAAAGCAAAAAGAAAACAACATTAGTCCTTTTACTCAGCAAGTTCCAGTTCACCTGCTAACTCATCTGTTCAGTTACACTCTGCATGCATGTCTCCACTCACTCATTTTTTTAGTGTTAAAAAAACAAAACATAAATTTACCTCCACAGTGCAAGATGCTTTGCCATCTTTTTCTTCTTCTTTAGCCTGTTGCTTTTTCTTATCTTTTCTTTTCTTAGCCTGTGGCTTGCTGGTCATGGCAGTTTCACTATCTGCCTCTAGGCTGGCTGCTGCTTCTACCTGTGTCTTGGCATCCTTATCTGGCTGTCCCTCCATGTCACTCTCTGTTCTGGGCTTCATTTTCACATCTTTCTCTGCAACAGACTCACATGCTAGCTCTTCTTCAAGGTCTTGCAGTTGCACCTCTTTGATAGGCGTATCAGGATCAGTTTTTGCTTTTTCCAATTCACAAAACTGTGCAGTGAGATTTCTTTTTATGTCACAAATCCTTCCACTGGCCAAAATTCAAATTGGACATTCTTTTTCACAGTTTATGTAGTGCACATACACGGGTTTGGACCTAAAATGCAACTTCTCTTCTGGCTTTTCATCTCCTGGCTGTTCATTTGGTGGTGTAACCGTCTGTTCCATGACTGGAATGTTAGTTTGAGATGCTGTATTCTGGGCCATTTTCTTGAATCTCTTGGATAATCAGCTCAGATCCTATAAAGTAGATTTGATGAGGCTCTGAAAGCTATTCTGGCACATCTCCAACCAGGGGTTTATATAAGACCCCTGCCAGATGAACTCACGCTATGTGACCATCACACAGATTGGCACGGGGTTTCTAGAAGACAGCTCCCATTGATAAATATAGTTATGTCATCTCTTGTGATACATACAAGACATTCCCCATTGATGCTGTATGGTGAAGTCATCTCTTATGACAAACAGCACGCATCAGCATGTATAGCAGGAGTCTATTAATATCTACTATCCTCTATGTAACCATCACATGGTCAGCACAAGGTTTCTAGAAGACAGCTCCCATTGATAAATATAGTTATGTCATCTCCTGTGATACATAGAATGACTAGTATGTGATTTTTATACTGTAATGTTGGGCAGAGCATGTTTAATAGGAACTTTTAATAGGAATTTTCTTAAGTTTCACAGAGTATAAAAGTCTCCATGAAGCAGTCTACTAGTTTTTCAGTTTTACATAGGTAATGCAAAGCACTTTTTGTTGCTTTCTGGAGGTGAAACACTCTTAAATACTTTCACCAGTACATTAATATATATTTAATAGAAATAAATGTTTTTGATAAGCAGTGATCTTTGTAAATTACCCTTTTCAAAGGAAATAGAAAAATATGTTTAATTTCTGACATCAAAATACCAGATTTCTGATGTATTCATTTAAAAGAAAATGTATGTAGAGAGTATGGCTGTTTTTAAACAGACTTTAGGATTTGAAGCAGTCTACTTAGAATAAGCATGCCTTGTAAAATCAGCTTCAGCACTGGAGACACACACACACATATGCTGTCTCTGCTTTTAAAGTTAGAACTCATTTTCTTTTTCACATTAAAAAAGAAATCACTTTTTTTTATAAATACTTAAAAAGCATTCTTTTAACAGAATTTTTTTATATAGCAAAGATAAAATGTTCTTACAGGAAATGCAGAGAGGATAAAACCCTCTTGAATACTTTTCACCAATAACACTAGTATATATTTAATGAAAATATGTTCTTTTGATAAAAAGATATCTTGTAAATTATCTTTTTCAAAGGAAATAGAAAAAATATATTTAGTTTCTGATCTCAAAATAGAATACTATTCCATTATTTTTTAGCATGAAAAAAAGGAATTTAGAGAGTATGTATGTATGTTTTTAAATCAGACTTTGGCATTTGAAGCAGTCTACTTAGAATAAGCACACCTTGTAAAATCAACTTCAGTGCTGGACACACACACACACACTGTCTCTGCTTTTAAAGTTAGAACTCATTTTCTTTTTTCACATTAAAAAAAGAAATCACTGTTTTTTCATAAATACTTAAAATGCATTGTGTTAAAAGAACTTCCTTACACTGAAGAGATAAATGTTCTTACAGTCCTCCGAGCTTCAAAGCACATTTCACACAAAAAATCTCCTGAGTAAAAAGGCACCCAGCAGTCATACCACAGATTGACAGGGGGAGGTTGAGAGAGTGTCAGGTAGGTGATGGAGGGGCAAGGTGAGAGAAGGGGAGAGACTCAGGTTTCAGGTAGGTGATGGTGAGCAATGTAGGTGGGGCAAGGAGAGAGAAGGGGAGAGACTCAGGTTTGAGGTAGGCGATGGGTGCAAGGGAGGTAGCAGGACAAGGTGGGAGGACAGGAGGGTTTGTGCCAAGATATTGTGGGCAGGGGGTGGAGGGATGGAGGATAGATTTGGGTTCAAGCTAGGATAGCCATATCTACCTCTCCCTCTGCCATCACTGAACACAGCTCAGCCATTTTGTTCCTCAGGCTCCTTGCATTCAGAGACACAACCTTCCACCATGACACAAGTCCTCCTCTACTCCTATGCTGCCTCCTGAACCCAGTCTTACCTGCCTGCCCTTATTATTCTGTGCCTTGTATGACCCCTCCTCCTTCTTCCATGATTGGGAGGAGGCCAGTTGGCCTCCTCCACCAGGCAATTAAGAGTATTGTGACCCTTGCTGCCCCCTTGTTAGGTTAGATTCAGATCATTGTCTATATACTCTTTAAGTCTGGCTTTCAGCACCCTCGCACACTTCTTGCTAAGGTGTAGCCTGTCTGATGCATAAAAGGCCTTATTCTCCCATATGCCCATCCCTCCAGCCTCCAATTAGCTTGTATCCCTTCTCTCTGCACCACTCTCTTAGCTAGACATCAAACTCATCAATCCTTACCTTTCTTGCTATGCTGGCTCTTGAGTACCTCCAAGAAGGCTACCAACATTCCCATCTTACAGGCAGCAACATTCTCTTCCCTTCTACTCTGGGGTTCTAAAGTACTATGGGATGCAGTTTTCTATAAAAGATTCTATATAAGACCAAATTCCTTTTCTTCCTTTCTTAGTCTTGAGCAGGACATACATATATTTTGTAACTCAGAGTATGCAAGCTGTGCAAAATGTTGTTTAAAGGTCTTATTTGAGGATATCTCCTCTCCTCTCCTCTATAGAGACACACACATATTAGATTGTAAACCATTGGCACCAAGATCCTATGGGAGACATTTACAGCTCGGGCCACCCACATCACCATGTGGCTAACATTGTATGTTGTCACTGCCCTTATAAGGTGGGTGGCCTTATCCACTTCATTTTATTTCACTCGCCATCAAGTTAACATCAGATCCTGCAGAGACTCCATCTTCACCATCTTGACTGTCATTGTGATGGTTTTGCTGTACATCTACTTATGATTGGGCAATACTGGATCTGGTACTCACTACCAGAGACAGTATTGCTGACGTCAAGGTGGGAGGTTACCTGGAAACCAGTGATCACTGTAAGGTGTGGTTCAATATAAGAATGGCTTCAGAATTAACCCACACAAGGGCGAGGGTCCTGGACTTCAGGAGTGCAGATTTTATAAAGATGCATGAATGCCTCAAGGATGACCTAGTGGGGGAGAATGGCCTTGGTGAGGTGAGGGA
This sequence comes from Neoceratodus forsteri, assembly GCA_016271365.2. Lineage (NCBI taxonomy): Eukaryota > Metazoa > Chordata > Ceratodontiformes > Ceratodontidae > Neoceratodus > Neoceratodus forsteri. Next base: position 805,295,867 of record CM028137.1, read on the forward strand.
GCAGTGGACAAAGCTTAAAGGGAGCATAGTAAAGGCAACAAGCCTTTGCATTAAACATGTGAGCAAAAGCAAGAGGAAAAAAGAGACCACTAAGGTTCTTGAAAGAGGTGGCTGAAAAGGTAAAAGCTAAAAAAGTAGCCTTCAGTAGATATAAGGAGACACAGGGGGAATATGATAGGAAGGTGTATCATGGGAAACAGAGGGAAGCAGAGAAAGCAGAAAGGAGTGCAAAGGAACAAACTGAAGAGAGAATAGCCCAGGAAGTAAGGAAAGGGGGCAAGACATTTTTTAGGTGTGTAAGTGAAAAGAGGAAGACCAGGAGTGGGATGTCAAGGTTACAAAGGGAAGGGGAGACCTGTAAAGAGAGGGACCAGGAAAAAGCAGACATTCTGAACAAATACTTTTGTACAGTGTTCACAGAAGAAAGAGAAAGGGAAGGGCCACAAAAAAGTAACAGAAACTTGTGAGGGAGGTCGGGAGAAAGGAGGGAGGGAGATGGGCACTAGTCCTTTTTTTGGAGGAGAGAGTTGAGAAGGGAGTCACTAATCTGAAGATGGTAAAGCAATGGCACCTGATGGGGTGCATCCAAGAGTATTGAGAGAGCTCAAGGAAATACTGGCTGCACTTCTGACAGCTCTGTTTAATAGCTCACTGGAAATAGGAGGGATTCCAGAGGACTGGAGGAGGGTGGATGCAGTCCCACTGCACAAAAGTGATAAGAGAGAGGAGGCTGGCAGTTATAGGCCAGTTAGCCTAACATTGGTGGCGAGAAAGTTAATGGAATCACTGTTGAAGGACAGGATTGTGGAATATCTTGAATCCAGTGGGTTACAAGACTCAGGGCAGTATGAGTTCATGGGGGGAGGTCATGTCAAACAAATCTGATAAATTTCTTTGACCGAGTGACAAATGATTTAGATTAGGATGGAGTGATGGATGTAACCTACCTAGATTTCAGTCCAGCTTCTGACACTATTCTACATATGAAACTAGTAAGCTGGGTAGCTTAGGAGTGGGTCCAAAGGTGGTAAACTGGATAAGAAACTGGTTAGGGGATAGGTGACAAAGAGTGGTGGTAAACAAAGTCCACTCCAGGGAAGGGAGGGTGACCAGCAGGGTTCCTCAGGGATTAGTGCTCAGACCAGTCCTCTTTAATATCTTTATAAGTGACATTGTAGAGGAGCTGGAAGGGAATGTCTGCCTCTTCGCTGATGACACCAAAATCTGCAATAGGGTAGACACTCCGGGGGGATAGAAATGATAACAGAAACAGGAGAAAACTAGAGGAGTGGTCAAGGGTATGGGAGTTGGATTTCAATCTGAAAAAGTGCAACATAATGTACTTAGGGCATAGAAACCCAGGGGCAGAGCATGAAATGGGTGTAGTGGTAGTGATGACTACCAAGCAGGAAATAGATCTGGGTTAATCATATCAGATGACCTAAAGGTGGCCAGGCGGTGAGACAAGACAGCTGGGAGGGCTAGTGGGATGCTGGGGTGCACAGGAAGGGGTATCACCAGCAGAAAGAGGAATGTGGTCTTGCCTCTGTATATAGTACATCACTGGTAAGACCCAACCTAGAGTACTGTGTCCAGTTCTGGATACCACATCTCTGGAAGGACAACTAAAATGGTGCAGGGTCTGCATCAAAAGCCCTATGAGGAGAGAATAAAGGACATAAGGACATAAGTCTATTCACCCTGGAAGAGAGGAGGGAGAAATGGGCATATGATAGAGACCTATAAATAACACAGGGACAAACAAGGTACAGGAGGCAAGTATTTTTTGGAAGAAAAAGTACTCAAGCACACGGGAACATGCAATGAAACAGGAAGGGGTAGATTCAGGAGAGATGTGAGGAAGTACTTCTTCACAGAAAGAGTGCTGGATTCCCAGAACAGCCTTCCAGCAGAGGTGGTGGGGGTGAAAACAGTGGTGGCATTCAAGAATGCATGGGACATCACAACAAAATTACACTGGAAAGGAAGAGGGGAGGGAGAAGAGCTGTAGATCAAGTATGATCTAATTTTCTGCTTAGCTCACATGCTTGAAAAATATATTCAAATCAAAAAGATGAAACTCCAATCTCTCAGCATTTGATTCTATAAACTGCTGTGTATTATGGGATAAATTAAGGCACAAGGGCATTAATGAATCTCTTTTACATCCTATTCAGTTACTTTATTCTAACAAATACTATATACAAAAGTCAGATATGATATCCAGAGCAACACAGCTGAGCCTTTCCCCTCCACTAGAGGGGTGAAACAAGGCTGTCTATTAGCCCCAGTGCTATTTAATCTTTATGTCAATGATCTATTGGAGTTTGATGATAATATACAATATGAGCCACCCAAAATGAATGGCCTCCCGTGCCATATACTGGCATTTGCGGATGACTTGCTCCTATTTTCTTTTACAAAAAAAGGACTGCAAAGAAAATAGATATTATACACAAGAAATGCAAGCACCTTCAACTTAAAATTAACTTAACTAAAACAAAATCTTTAATCTTTGGCTCTAAAAACATTAATACTTCTTTTTTTTCTAGATAGACAAAGGATTGACAGTCAGTGAATATGTTTACTTACGGATCAAAGAAATAGCAAATACAAATTGGTTTCAACACTATAAATCACAAATATCAAAAGCAAAACAAAATGCTAAGGCATTACTAAAATTTCATTTTAAATTCAGAGGTTTAGCTATAACCCTGGTGCTGCTAGCTGCAGATACAAAAATTAATCCTCCTTTGACATATGGAGCTGAAGATCTGGCCATTGGCCATTTCTCTGCCCTAGAGAATCCTCTCCTCTACTTTTACAAAACATTACTGATGGTACCCCTATCCACTCCATCAGCAATGGTTAGGGTAGAAATCAGTAAAACATCTATAAATACAATCAATCAATATAGGTGTGTAGCCTATTGGTTGAAAATAGTAAACAACAAGCATAACATTATTCCTTTAATTTGTTTGCAAAAGAAAATAAAATGGCTTCACCTGGGCCTAAAATCTAAATGGCTTTCAACCTTACAATTAATACTTAATAATATTAATCTTACTCAACTATGAATGGATTCTCAGAATATCTCCATCTCGCTACTATATAAAAACTGCCTAAGGAAAAAATATATTCTTTGGCACAAAACAAAGATATAGAGGCAATTAGATCCGAGAAATGTGCTCCATGGTTTAGGGTAAACAAAATCAATCATAATATGGAAGAATACTTTTTTCTTCCACTCACTCCCCTTTAAAGAAAATGTCTGACATGGGCAAGATTTGGCTTAATCAACTCTAAATTCACGCACTTTAATAAGAAATTTAGTGACATTAGACCAAATAAAGAACTCATGTGCCTGTGCAACCCAACTATTCCTGAATCTTTATTGCATTTGACAATCTATTGTCCTATTCATTCTGATCTCCATCACAAATATTTGAATGGCATTATGTTTGCTTGCACGCATGTGCAAGAAACATAGTGCCATCATCTGAGTTTTCCAGAGGTGTGTCAGCCTCTTCCAATTCAGTCAGTGTGTTTGCAGGTGCAGTCGCAGTGTGCCAATCACTGCTCCAGCTGTATATGACAGCTGAAAATGCAGTGGCATACAGTTGAAAGAGAGAGCTCTGCTTCAGTGAGCACAGCTCCCCCCTCAACATGCATGCACGCATATTGTGTGCTGACGCGCTCCCCCCACGCACGCTACAGTATAGCCGACGGGGTGCCCAATCCCCATTGGCTCCAGCCACTAAAACAACCTTACAGCTGCTTGCGCTGGGGAGCCTGCCCCAGCATGGCAACCGCGTCAACGTCGCCTTAATAATTAAAAAAAAGTAAATTAAAAATGGTCCCCAGTCTCCTGCCCCACTCAAGACTCCACCCACTGTGCATCCTGCCTCCCCACACCCCCCACCCTATATACTTACTCTCTGAGTCCGCACGACATCTTCGTGGATCGAACACGCCTGCACTCTTCAAAGCCGACAGCTTAACTGAGGAAATGCCGTAAGCTGTATAATGTAATAGATAGGGTTTTTCAACTTTGCTGCATATCTCAGGGCATTTTTGGAATTTTTGCACAAATTTTCAACATGGGGTTTTGGGAACCCTTCTCATGAATGCTGTCACTGTCATGGCGTTATTCAGGCCCAAAGGGTGATTCACAGCAGTGTGCAAAATCACCTTTTGGGACAGATTAATGAAATGACACTGCCAGTGTTCATAAGGTGGGCTCTCAAGAGTTTATTTTAGAAAATTTGGTGGAAAAATTCCAAAAATGACTGTTTTACTGAAGCGTGTGTTGCGAGTTCACGAGATGCTCGTAAGTTCGAGAATTTTCAATATTTTCACCCAGATTTTCAACATTACCATTTTATCACACCTTCTTATGAGTAGTATAGCTGTCATTTTCACATCTCACCCAAAATGTTTCCGCCCATGTAGCATACAATGCGCAGTCGGTTAAAATCGATGACAGGACAAATTAAGAAAATCACAGTGACACTGTTCATGAGCAGAGGTCTTAAAATGGCTATGTTGAAAATTTGGTGAAGAAATTCCTAAAAATGACTGTTTTACGAGTGTGCATTGCGCAGTTCCTACGCATGCTCGTAAGTTCGTGAATTTTCAATATTTTCACTCCAGATATTCAACATTGCCATTTTACCACACCTCCTTATGAGCAGTACAGCTGTCATTTTTCACATCTCACCCACAACGTGTTTCTGCCCATGTAGTGCACAATGGCGCAGTTGGTGTGCAAAATCAATGTATGGGACACATTAAGAAAATCACAGTGACACTGGTCAAGAGCAGAGGTGTTAAAATGGCTATGTTGAAAATTTGGTGAAAAAATTCCCAAAAATGACTGTTTTAGGAGCGCACGTTGCGCAGTTCCTATATGCGTTGGCAAGGATTTGTGAATTTGTAATTTTGCACAGATTTTCAACAGTGCCATTTTATCGCACTTCCTTATGAGCAGTACAGCTACCATTTTTTCACATCTCACCCAAAATTTGTTTCCGCGCATGTAGCGCACAATGGTACAGTCGATTGTGCGAAAACAATGTTTGGGACAGATTAAGAAAATCACAGTGACACAGGTCATGAGCAGAGGTCTTAAAATGGCTATGTTAAAAATTTGGTGACAAAACTCCATAAAATGACTGTGTTATGAGTGAGCATTACGCAGTTTCCATGCACCCTCGTAAGTTCATGAATTTGTAATATTTTCAGTCCAGATTTTCACCAGTGGCATTTTTCCACACCTCCTTATGAACAGTACGGCTGTCATTTTCCACAACATGGCTGAAATGTGTTTTCACACTTTCAGCGCAGAAATGCGTGGTCACTGTGGGAAATCATTGTTCGGGACAGATAAAGAAAATCACACTGACACTGTTCATGATCGGAGGTCCCAAAATGCCTGTGTTAAAAATCTGCTGTAAAAAAATCCCCAAACTAGTTACATTACGGGTGTGCATTGCACAGTTTCTATGCACGCTCATGACTTCACCAGTTGTTTTCAGATTTTCACACCAGATTTTCAACACTGCCATTTTTTACACCTCCCCATGAACAGTACCGCTGTCATTTTTCACATCCTGTTCGGAATGTGTTTTTGCACCTGTGGTGCCAAATGCCGTAGTCACTGTGCAAAAGCAGTTTTGGCTAACAAACTGATATTGCCACTGTTCATGAGGTGGGGTCACAAAAACCATGTTGAAAATTTGGAGTGAAAATACCAACGAATGCCTGAGGCGCTAGGGTTCGACCATAACGCCCCACCCTGTAGAGAATGACAGGCATCAGGGTGTGACTTGGGATTCTTGCCTGTAATGCTCATACCATTCCACCCCCACCCACACCCTGCAGCCAGTGAGAGGTATCAAGGTGTGCCTCGGACTCTTCGGGCCCAAACGTTACCCCATTCTCCTATACCACACCCATCTCACCGTGTTTCCTGATGGAATGGGGTGCGCATAAGGGCCAAAGACCCCAAGGCACACCGTGACACTTGTCAGTGTCTGCAGGGTAGGGTGTGGTGAAATGGCGTGTTTGTTATGCCTGATGACCCAAAGGCACACCCCACTCTGCAGAGTGGTGGTGGGGTTGGCTTCAGTTCAATACTTCGCTGCCATTCCTATTATGCAGCTCTGTAACTTCTACACTATCAATGCCAATGCCAGCAAGCAAACATTCGGCATTGACAAATACTTATTTTAAAATGTTACAATAACTTTAACTATGATATGTTAATTATACTCCTACACCCCTTTACATTAAACGATGCATCTCAGATTGCTGAATTTATTTACCTCTGTTGTTAAATGAAAAAAGCTAATTTAAAGGAAAAAAGTGAAGAGGATAAAAGTAAATAAAACAAACAAGGAAAAAAATAAAAAGGACTAAGAAAACTTAAAAATAATCAAAAGAGAAAACCAGGGATTATTGAACCAACAACAAGTGATGCACCAAGATATGAATGAGTAACATTATATCCCTTCTCTCTGCACAACTAATTCTACTTGCTGATGAACATGAAAAACATATTTTATGGATTTTTAGTCTAACAAATGTGATGCTTTAGGATGAAGAATGTTTACTAACATTCTCATTTTTAAACATGAAAGAAATATGAATGTATGTATGGTCAAAACCACTTTTATCTTTTGTAATAACCTTGGCATTTTTATACATTGGTTGACCAAATAAACTTGAAACTGAAGAACGGTCTGAGGTAATAATGTAGGTAGGGAAAAATGGGCAGACTGCATAGGCCAAGCAGTCCTTAGCTCCCATCAAATTCTGTTTCTAACTCTGGATTTTCTTTTTTCCTGGTTAGGAAGATTCATGGCATCACTTTTCTGGGATCATCATCACTGCCTTCTTGTATATTTGGTCAGTGGTTTATATTGGGTTTTTTTGTGTGCTTTTTGTTGACTTTCTTTATCTCTGCCCCCATAGAACTCTCTCAGGCAGACCCCACTTGCCTCAACCGCTCCACCATCCACCTGATCCACACCCCCCCCCCAGGAAATCAGGGACAGACACTCCCCACCTACCTTGATCCAATGACCCCCACTCAGCATGATGGACTCAAGGCAAAGGGGTGATTGAGAGAGCCAGAGAGATGAGTCTGGTGTTGGATGTGTGGCAGCGGGCACTGGAGATTGCCATCTCCTAACCTTGGGACCAGGACTTTTTCTGCTGCTGTGTAGTTCTGGAGAGCAGACGTGCAATGATACCCTGCATGCGACAGGTGTGCACCCATGCATAAGGCATGCGCCACTGCTCCCAACCCCTGAAGAGCATGCTGCAAAGTGCACTGCCCCCAGTCACCACCAGGAGCCACCAGCACCGTGGCAAGCATACCCACCCACCCCCAGAAAAATAGAGCAGTACCTGCAGATGCTCAATCATATCCTGCCCTTATGGACCCCCAATGACCTGAGTTCACTTCCAAACCCGGGTTGCTGGTGTGGCATGAGGTGTGGTGTCCAGCACCTCAACCTTCAGTGTCACCAGGCCAGCTGGTTTATATTGTTGAAACTCAGTGACCCCAAGAAAGGGACTTTTTTTTTCAGCACTGCACATGCAGCAGCAAAATCACTTGCATGGATGACCACAATCATTGCCTTGAGTGTCTGGGGTCAGCCACAATGTCAGACATTTTCTAGCTTGCCAAGCATCCAACACTAATCACTTGAAAGTGCAGGGAGAAGGAGCTGGCTGAGATCCTGCTCAAAAGGATGGAAAAGATAACTCTGCAGGTCCCAGTAAAACATCCTCTGGTACTCCATCAGCTTCAGGTGAAAATTCCCCTTCCTGGCATCATTCATCTTCAAGATGGAAGCATGGCAGCTTCATTGAAGCAACACTGGAGTGGAGATCATGTTCATCCTTACTGGAACCCAATACACTTTCTTACCAGCTCCATTTGCATTCCTCACAGCAAACCCTGCAGCACAACCTGATAATAGCCAGTTGACCCAGGCTATGACTCAGATAAATCAAAATCTCATGTCAGGTCTGAAGACTGCCTGACACCAGCTGTAACCTCGGTGCCAGTAGTCATTTAGGCTTAATTACGTCTGACTTTAACTCATGCAGTCTCAGTTCCACTGATGCCAGTGGCCTCATCATCCACTATGTCAAGTCACCTATGGGCATCATCCCATGAGCGGACTGGTCTTTGGCTTTGGACCCAGTTTTTGAGATAAATGGTGCACCTCTAGTTTCCAGAACCACTGCTGCCAGCCCAGAGGCCTGGGCACTGCTACAGGTCCCATTTGTGGTACTGGTAATCTCATTGTCAGTCACTGCTTTGACTACAGTTTTACCCTCTCCAAGGGTAGCTCTGGATCCATTGTGACCTGATAAACTTGATCTTCATCCTGCGGAGGAAGACAATATGGAGGGAAAATGCTTCAAGGAGCAGGAGGAAAAATATGTCTTTCCTGTGAGATGTTCATCTGGCTCCACTGTCTTTTCTGATTGTGTAGACACAATGTATTCCACTCTCAGGTCTCCTCCTTTGAATACATCCTTTCAGAGCTGATTTGGTCCATTCAGGAGTCTTGAATTTTTATGCAGAGGGGGAGGATTCTTCCAAAAAGTACCTCTTTGATATTCCAGAGGTCCCTTTGACCTCTTGGTCCTGATTCCTCCAGTCTTTCCCACCTTGAAAGATTCTCCCATGGCAGACTGATGCAGGCCCAACTTGTTGCACACTACACCTAGAAAGGTTAACAAAACAATATCTTGCCTCAAGGGTGACAGGCATTACTTCACGCAGCTAGAAACTAATTCAGTACTGATTATGGCTGACTATGCTAATTCTAAGATGACCTAGTATATGAGTACTAATCCTATGAACATATGAACATATAAACATACAAAAGAAAGAATACTGGTCTGTCAGAATTTTTCCCAAAAAAACTCAGTAGGAATAATACCTTGTCACCCCTTTCTTTCAATGTTCTTATCTAATTTCAGCTTGAAGATCGAAACAGTTTACTCTTGATAAAGAATCCAGGAAGTTGAACATTATGGAGAAGCTGGATTTTGCTTCAAACTCTTTGGGCCTATACAAATTGCCAGTTATCAGGTACAGTACATCTGGTTAAAGAATCAAAATAGGTAGTGGCTACACCCACTGCTTTTTGAAAAAAGCTACAGAAAACTTGCTTTATGCAGTGATCCCTCAATTATCCGCCCAACTTGGGGCCACAGTTTTTGGGTGGATAAGAGAGGGTGGTGGATAATGAAGGGTGGCTGAAAATAAAAACCTAAATATCGTGATGTTAAATACAGAACACTGTATCTGGTAGCAGGGTGTTATGGTGTTGCCAGTGAGAGAATGGACACATTTTTTTGATTTTCTGCATATAAATTATATACAGTTATCTTTATTTTGTATTCAAAAATTTTAAAAACAGTGCAATAAAGTGCTTCTCAGTGCTAAAAGCACAGCATAGCAGCTTATTATAGCAAAGCAGTATGAGGTTCACAATTACAGCATCATAGTATAGCAGAGCAGTATGAGGTTCAAAATCACAGCTGTATAACATTTGGGGATGATATGTGTTGGTGCATTGTCCAGAAGCAACAAAATCTTCCTCTTTTTTTTTCTCATTGAAATGTTAAGCTCATTCAACCACTGTGCAAAAATGGAAGAGTCCATCCAAGCCTTTCTGTTCGATCTGTATTCTACATAAAGACCAGCATTAAATGATTTGAAGCACCTGGGGTTTGCAGATTTTGCTATAACTAAGGGTTTCAGTTTTTCAGTGCTATCTGCATTGCAAGTTAGAGCAACTGTCATTCTGTCCTTGTATCTCTTGACACCTTTCTTGAAATCATTGGTGGCCAGTGAACAGTCTGGCAACATTTTAAAAAAAAGTCCAGTTTCATCCATGTTATAACAGTCCCGAGCTTCATACTGCTGTGCTACACATCTGGCAGTAAGCATGCCTTCACTGATAACCTCTTTACTAACTCCTGCACTCTCCCCAGATATAATGTGGCAAGCAATATTATTTTGGCTCTTAAATTTCTGTAGCCATCCATTTGAGTAAGAAAAATCAGACACATTTAATTGGCCCCCGAAATACTTAGCTTTGTGTTTTAGGATTTCGTCTGTTACCAGAATATTGTGTGCTCTGGCGTTGCTGAACCACAGAAATAACGCATCCTCCAGATCACCGTATTTTGGTGCTCTCTTTGACGTTCAGTCAGCGGCAGCAGCTACAGCCTCGGGCCACTCATCTCTGCGGGAAAGGACATCTCTAATGGTCCGTCGGGCCATGGCCTGGCACTACAGTGTTGAAAAATGATGAGCAACCTCCTGGTGGGTTGCTTTAGGGTTATCGACAGAAAACTTAACAATCAGGCTCTTCTGAGCCACAGTAAGAGCAAGACGAGATCGCTTTCCACTTGCCGACTCTGCCATCATTTTCCCCATACTAACCGACACGTTCATTCATCAGACAGCGAACTGAAGATCATCAAATGCTTTACAGACTTTATAACAAACAGATTGCAATAAAGCTAAATTGCAGCACTAATGACTACACAGGTGAAAGGGTTTTAAATAAATAAGGGTAGACAGGGGCTGACAGGGTGGACTAACGTGTGTGGCAAACACAAGTTAATAAAACCAGTTTATGCAGTAATGACTACACAGGTGAAGAGGTTTTAAACAAGGGCTGACAGGATGGACTAACTTGCGTGGCTAACAAAGTGGGCTAAACAATTGAGGCACTAATGACTTCACTGTACACTTCACACTACACCCAGTGAATAAACATTCAGCCATCAGCTATAATGCTGTACTATGCGGGTAATTTATTTGATCGCTTGTTCACGGTACAAGGGCTGACAGGGCTGACAATACGCTGTGAATTTTTGATGTGATGGCGATGGCAGAATAAAGAGGGCAATTTCCATTACAATGTGGGCAAGTGGGAAGATTAATGAACGGCGGATGGCGGACAGTGAGGGAGGCAGATTACGGAGTGCAATAACATGGACATACAATCGGGACGGGAGGTAAGAATGGTGATAATGGAGGGTGGTGGATAAATGAGGGGCGAATAAGTGAGGGAGCACTGTATTTCAAAAATCTTTATTGAACTGATATCATCCCAATGTTTTGCCTGCATTGCTACTTCTGGGGATGTCTTCTAAATCAATTCGTTCTGCTTCCTGGTTCTTATGTTCTTGGTTTTATTCTGTGGCAACCACAGATGCTCTGCATCCACCCCACAAGAGCCAGGACTTCGGGAACTATGGTTTATATCTCTGCACTGACAGTAGTATTTCTACTATTTATCCCTGTTTTTTTCTTGGAATATTTGATGGTTTATGCAACTCCTTATGAAATCTCTTTAGAAAGTCACTTCAGTACTGATGGAATTTATTCAACTTGTTGAAAGCAAATGCGTTCAGTGACACTTGCGGTCCAGAATCTGGATTTGACTGTCGGGCTCCTCATTCTCTTTCTCTTCCACTAAGGTTATCTGTTCAACATACGTATCAAATTCATACTGTTGATGTAGTAAAGGGGTGTAACTACATGTTTCTGATGGTAAACAGCATAGTATTGTACCAAGATATGTTATTGTTTCATGGCAGGCATGGCACAGGAGCAGGAACATTTGTATCTTCGTTTAGAAATGAAAGAAAGTGAAACAAAAAATGGGCGTATTGATGGTTTTGCCAGAAAAACATTATTGCTGGAGAAACTTCATGGTGACTAACAAATGCTTCTGCTTTAAAAGTTTCCCAGAGAAACACTTGCATTTCTTTGATAACATTTTTATCTTTCAGTTTTCAAATGCAGTCCTATTGTATAAATGCATAAAAACATAATATGGCACTGCTGTAATTTTATTAGCTGAGGGAGTTGGCTGAGCTGCAACATGAGTGAAATGCTGCATAATGGTTTAAAGCACCAGGCAGTGAAGACAGTAATAATGATGGACTAGAGTTCAGCCTAGCAAAACAAACTTTAATTTTTAGATTAATTATTTAGAATGGAGAGGTTTGTGATGCCTTTGTTATACTAGACTATTCTTGAAGAAAATCAAGTAGGAACACCACGTTTGGGGGTCAGGATGAAGTGATATTTATGGCCTTGAAATTTCGCCTTGTCTGAATGTAGACTGGCTTGGGTTTTCTATAACAGTACTGGTGCCATATAGAGAATAAGCATGTTGTAATGTATGGATATCCCCAAAAATTCCACTGAAAGTTATACAAAAAAGTTCTCATAATACTGTTGAAGAAATCCATCGATAGTATTATGAGATCTCGTGATACTATTGATGGATTTTTCTAAGACAGTGGCATGAGACTCAAGCTTTCCTCAGGGCACACACACTCACTAGAGCTGCCCATACTGTAACCATCAGGTACAGTAAAAGTCAGCTGCAGTACAGCTGAGCAGAAACAAAATCTGTGCATCAGAAACCCCCTCTTGTGCCCGTTCCCTCCTGCGCCACTGCTGTCTCACTTGGGTGGAGTGAAGAGTATATACCATCTGGAGGACGTGAAGTTTGCACTTGAAGAGAGCCAGAAGTGGAAGAAACATGCGGTTCTGCCTCCGACCACAGAAGAAACTGCTCAGGGGAGTGCTGTTGACTGCAGTTCCATGCAGGAGCATAGAGATAAGCTCCTGTCTGGATCCATATATTGCACAAAAAGAAAAAATAGAGCACTGTATATGATTTGTCTATAATCCCATCTCAAGGTTCTGGTGACATGATGGAGCCTCTCGAGCTTTGCTCTCAAGGTTGGCATGTCACCAGAACTTCTCAATGGCATTATAAATAGAATAAAGTATGGGGTGGTGTGTGTAATGAGAACCCCTCCCAAAGTGTTAGATGCTACATCAACCCCGAGAGCAAAGCTTGAAGGGTTTATTAAAGCATCTAACACCCAGGGTGTGTATAAAATTCAAGTTTACACACACCACTCCATATTTTTATTTTCACTTTCTTTTTTATCCCACTTTACTGCCCCCTCGACCCACACCTTCAGACTATTGATCAGTCCTACAGGTCCCTCCCACAGAATCTGCCCCTAGAGTGCCAGGCATACTCCTATATCCCTCCTACCTTCTCCTACTCCTTGGAGTGCCTGCACAACAGGGTCTGTCCTGTGAGTCAGTGATGCTGAGGTGGATCAGTCATCATCTTGGCCCGAAGGGGGAATTTTTCTGTTTTTCTCCCCTTAGTCTCTCCTACCCTCTGAGGACATCAGCACGTAGGACTGACATCAAGTCATATGGCGTGCTGTCACATGTTGCCGACAAATGCCCACAATGTCCTCCCCTTCCCTACTCTCAAAGAGCCACCTATGCACCAGTGCCCATGCTTCCACCGGCACAGGTGCATCGGTGTACGAGACACCCCAGGATCCCACCCCAGAGGAGGAGAGCATCCGTTGGGATGTTCAATCTTCCTTCCCCCCCTTCGACCTCTGGCAACCCAAGTCTGTTCCTGGACCCAGGTTGCCAGCGTGGTGCTAGGTGTGGCATCCAGCACCTCAACCGTCAGTGCCACTGGGCCGGCTCTCCATATTTTATTTTATATGATTGCTGGGTTTCCCTTTTTTGCCACAGCAATTATATCAAATACCAGATGTTCTGTTAGATTGTTGCCTCAGTCCATTTCTATTTTCAGAAGGTCTCCACATTGTGGTTGTGCGAGGATTAAAAATGTATTGATATCCCTGTATGTGTGGAAAATCACAAAAAATGTTTGTTTAAGTAACTTACCACTGAGTTCCTTGGGTGGTTGAGTTTCGGCGAGAAAGAAGCAGCAAGCTACAGAAAGGGACACAGTGCGACAGATGCATTTGCAGAGCGAGGGAAACCATGTGTGTTTTTGCCATTATAAACACTTCTGTATAATGGCAAATTACGGCACAGTTTCCCTATGGGAAAAAGAGGAAGCCATTAATTATTGCCTCATACTACACAGTCCCCTATCATTCAATTTATATTAGCCTGTATGGCTGAGACATTTCTCCAATCGGTTAAAATACAATGAAAGAATTGGAAGATTATGCATTTCATCTTTTTTTATATACAGAAGATGGCATCCTGAATACAAGCTGTTTTTCTCATATTAGCCATTACTATACATGTCTGTAAGTATAAATGGGGTATATAAGGGGACAGGCCAGAAAAAATGGTTATGTGTACAAGTTAAAGGGTACTAAAGAGGGTTCTGGTGTGCAAATGTTATTTTGCAAATGTAAAATTACATATATTCCTATAATGCATAGCATTGTGGGAAGTATATACAAATCACCATTAAAGAGTTTAGACTGGTTCTGCTTTAAGCAAGAGTGTATGATGCCAAAGGGCCTCTCACACACTCTGCAAAGGCTGACAACATAAGGCACAGTCACATGTGTCATTTTATACAGGACTCAGTGTGCCTTATCTGTAACAACCATGGAAAGGATGAACATAGAAACATAGAAGTTGACGGCAGATAAGGACCGCAAGGCCCATCTAGTCTGCCCATTTCTTTTTCTACTTTATGAATGTGCCATAGGCCTTTGCCCTGTCTATGGTCTATCTATTCATACTCATTTGTATTGCTCCCTTATGCCTATTCCATGCCTGTTTGAAGCCCTGCACTGTATTCATATCCACCACTTTCTGAGGTAGGTCGTTCCATGCATCCACCACCCTTTCTGTGAAAAAGAACTTCCACAATTTACCTCTTAATTGGCCTCCCTCTAATCTCATGCTGTGTCCTCTTGTCCTGCTATTTTTCTTATATTGAAACATGTTAGACTCTTTCACCTTATTAATGCCCTTAAGGTGTTTGAATGTTTCAATCATATCACCTCTCTCCCTCCTTTGCTCTAGGGTATTCATATTGAGTTCAGTTAATCTGTCCTCATATGTTTTCTGATGCAGTCCCTCCACCATTTTGGTTGCCCTTCTCTGGACTGCCTCAATTTGGTTAATGTCCTTGTGAAGGTGTGGCCACCAGTACTACATGCAGTACTCCAGATGGGGCCTAACCAGTGTCTTGTAAAGAGGGATTATTACCTCCCTCTTCCTACTTGTGATACCACTGCTAATACACCCCAACATCCCTCTAGCCTTACCTACTGCTTTAGAGGTCTGCTTGGATGATTTCAGGTCATTGGTGATAATGACGCTCATGTCTCTTTCTTCTCTTGTGATTGGCAGCAACTCCCCTCCCAGCCTATAGGTGGCTTCAGGGTTTCTCTTCCCTATGTGCATGATCTTGCACTTCTTTGTGTTAAACCCTAGTTGCCACTCTTCCAACCATTTTTCTAGTTTATCCAGATCTCTTCTCATTCTGCCCACACCATCTGGATCATCTACTCTGTTGCAGATCTTGGTGTCATCTGCAAACAGACAAACCTTATCCTTCAGTCCATCTGCAATGTCACTGATGAAGATATTGAAGAGGACTAGCCCCAGAACTGATCCCTGAGGTACCCACTGGTGCCCGAATCAGAGTTTGGTCTTACTGGTTTGGGTCATGGTGCAGTCCATGGAAACTTGGCCTTATTACCAATACACTTAACCCTTGCCTCACTGCTTTGGCTCTGAGGTTCTCTGACATTCACATGTTACAGCACTTTGTTGCCTACAACCATGGGAGCAACAAGGGGAGTCAGGTTTGCTGTGAGGTTATGGCAGTACCATAGAATATAGTGTAGGAAATAGGAGTCTGCCAAATTTAAAAAAAACCTGCTACTGTATAGGGTATGCCAACTTTAACAGATTTTCTGTTTTCCAGCATAACATTCACAGTTGCCATCAGCAGAACTCAGCTACCCAAAATAACACCAAAATGTGAATTTCAAAGCCTTCCACTTTTTTATTGCTCTAGATACTTTCAGTAAAATGGGATCCTTCCCTTTAAGACTTCATCTGTTCACATTGCATATTCCTGATTTGATGTCATAATTATCTGCTTATGATATCACAACCTTTTCCCACATAAATTATTATGATGTCACATGCAGAGGATTATGACTTCAGTAAAGGAAAAGCAAAAGGAACTGATAAAGTGTAAGGGATAAAGAGCCTACTTTCATGCAAATGTTTCTGGTAATAAAGAATGCAATGCTCCTGATATACATTTTTTTTGAGAATGCTGTAAGATTTGACTCTTGCCAGTTTAATCTGCAACTGTTTTGCAGGAAACCGTAAATCACTTTAAGAAGCAGGTACTTACTAAAATAAAATGTTTAAAAGTATGATATTTATTGTTCAATGGGTGTACACAACCTAGTGAGGAGTTATGCTTGTGCAACATTGTTGATAGTCTGAAGGTATTTGATTGAATGTGTTGTTTAACTGTTATAAATGGATACTTTGGTTATTCGCACTCTCTGCCCCATGAGGAACTACCACCCTGATGGGGTACTGTGAAGGCAAATTACCTCTGCTGAGGAGGGCTTCACCCTTAGAAGTGCTACGAGAATATAATTCCTCTAGGCTTAAGGTACCTTAGGAAGGAGCCCCAAGGAGACAGAGGCACACTGCTGGAGGAGGAGGGGAGAATGGCAGGGCAAAGAAACGATGCTTCTGAATGAGGCTGGAGGACGATGGCTTAAATAGCTCAGGAAAGGGGGTGTGGCTGCTAGCTCCCGCCTATTAAACTGTAGGCATTGCCTTTGTGTTCAATGGGCATACAAAACTTAGTGAGCAGTTATACTTATGCAACATTGTTGATAGTTTGAAGGTAGTTGAATGAATGTTTTGTTGGACTATTATACAGTTCTGCCTCGCTGCAACGAACAGTAGGGGAGCCATAACATGTGCTTGTTATAGCTCCCTGTTGGTTATATCGAAGGATGCCAAAAAAGGTCAGGCACTTTGTTTGTGTGTGCTATATTAAACAGCAGCCCAGGTCCCATGTCAAATGGTACTGAATCTTTACCAGTATATTAACTTTGCTTTTATTTTTATGTTAAAACTTCATTTTATATTGCTTTCAATATGATTAGTTAGATTATATACAAGCTACAGTATAGAAGTTCATACTACAATTGTATGCCTTTCCCATTCACCCACCCGACTCCCCAACTGGCTTGACTGTGACTGAGACATTACTCCCTCCTCTGCGCATCTCCATACCTGGCAGCGGCTTTTTTGCAGTATGCTAGTTAGAAAGTTTTGTTTCTTATTTGTGGTTATTTCTTTACTCTCAGTGTTCCTGCTCATCTTACTGATTGATCAGCTAACTTCTGGGTTTACCGCAACCCCATGAGACTGTTAAGAGTAAAGCAGAGAACCAAAACACAGAATAAACAAACTTGCTAACTAACATAAAGCAAATAAACTGCTGCCAGGTAAGAGGATGTGCAGTGGGGGAATGGGGGGGAATGTCTCAGCCACAGACACAGTCGAGCCGCAGTGAGGAAAGGCAGGCATGTGAAAGAAAAAGGCTCTATTAACTAATCTGGATGCATCTCCGCCCTTAAATATGGTACCGATACTGAATTATGAGACTGTGCATTTAAAAAGGCTAAATAAAAAATAAAGCTGGCATACAATTTCTATTTGACCGAACTGTGAGACTGTGCATTTACTCAGAAGAGTACAGGTGAGGAGTGATGCTGTGGCAGGAACAGTTGATTGCTGCCGGGAGACATGCTCACTGTTTGTAATAGCTGGTGTTTCATTATATATAGAATAATACATGGGTGGGTGTGTATCACATATGAACATGTGAACATATGAAAATTGCCAGCAACAAAAGTCCATCACAGTCTATCTAGGCTTCTCGAGATTGCAGCTAGCTCCCTATTCAGCAGCTGCCCCACCCCCCCTTACCTCCCTTTACCCTCCCCTTTGCCCTGTCCCACCCCTTCTTGATGCATTCCACTGAGTTAGATGCCACCATCTCAGCTGGTAGTGTGTTCCACTTTGCCACCACCCTCTCTGTAAAGTAATGTCTCCTCACCTCCCTCCTGAATCTACTCCTCCAATCTCATGTCATGGCCCCTAGACTATAATAACTGGAGAACATTTTCTCCCATAGGAAACCTGCATTATAATTCATCAATATAACCTTATGGGTTACATCAGTGAACACACACCAGGTTTCCTTTACTCTGGGCATGTGCCAGCTGCGATCTTGCCATTCTCTGCACCGTCCCCACTCTTCAGCACTGCACAGTTCACCGACTCTCCAAGTTGGTGGTAAGTTCTTTTTTCCTTTTTTAACAAAAATATTTACTGATCATACCATTAAGTATTAAAAAAAAAAGTAAACATTGGGTGCCTTCAGGACCCGCTTTGGTCAGACCACACTGAAAGTGTCAGTGGCTCAGTAGGAAGCACGCTCGCCTCTGAGGCCGGGAGATCAGAGGGCTGTGGGTTCAGTTCCCACATCTGGCACTTGGGTTAATATCCCAGTACTGACACTGTAGTGCAGCATGAGAGGGGTGCTGCACTTCTGAGGTGCCGTCTTTCGGATGAGACGTTAAACCGAGGTCTCATCTGCCTGGATTGGTGGTAGTTCAGGTGGATGTTAAAGATCCCATGGCACTTATCGAAAAGAGTAGGGGAAAGTTTTATTGAGACAAAAATCATACAATAGCACACAAAGCATAATACAAAAAAAAGGAAAAACAAGATAAGTATTATACAGTCATTCAGGTAATTGCAAAATCAGAGTCAGTGATCCAAGGAAGAGCTTTCCAAAGTTCCAAAAGAGTCATATCTGAGTATAAAGTACGTTCATGCTCATAAATTTCTTTTAAATCTTGTACAATCTTTTTTTCGAGCTCCAAATAGGAGCAATCCTTTTGCTGTAAAGAAAACATGCAACGCACCATCCAAATATTCCATTTAATGCAGACAAAAACAAGGTTCAAAGTGTTCTGGTGCCATTTTGACCACTGGGGAGAAAAAACCCCGTATACAAGATTCAATTAAGTAACCAACTGAGGCAAGGGGGTACCCCATGCCTGTGCCAAAAATGACCACCAAATTTTGATAAAGGAACAGTCAAAAAATAAATGAGGGATAGTTACGAGTTCTGTAATACATAATAAGCGAGAAAACATTCTATCTTGGGACTGCTTATGTTTATGATTTGATTTTACATTAATCTTTTCATGGCATGAAAGCCAAAGAAAATCCCACATTTTGGCTGGAACCCTCTTACATCTCCACAATAACAAAAGGGAAGGGAGGTGTTGACCAGGACACTTATCAAAGGGTACTGATACAGCACAAACCATCAGGAGTAATTTCTTATATAAAACTTTATGTGAATGGTTTAATAACATCTGAACAGACACCTTCCATTGTTTGAGACGTAAAAACGTATGTTTTACGTAAGTTGGTATACCAACAGTTTGTCTCAACACAGTTAAGGAATTAGTTTCCCACTGATGAAACTAAATCCTGCAAGAGTCATAAAACCAAGGTTCCCACCCTCTTTGGGCATGAATCAACAAAGGCCTAAGGTTTGCAGTGAAAAAATACAAGAAAAATAACAAAGGGTTAACCACACAACGCCACCCTCAGGGATAGGTAAATAAGTGATATTCCGCTTTATCGGGTTTAACCTATTACCCCCAAAGAGCCTGAAAAACAGGCTAAAGACAGCAGTTTCTAGCTGTCGAATAGGGAATACATAACTCAGAAAAAGGAAAGTAGAGATCAAATAGTTTTAATTAAGAAAACACATTTCTTTTTCCTATCTGTCCCCGGTTCCAGGAGGCCACCTGAAGTTTACCTTGTTGCAGTTTAACATTCCAATTTAAAAAATCTGAGTCCTGTGTCCCAAAAAAAATTCCCAAAATGCGAATAGGGCTATCAACTAAACGTAACGGGCCGATACGGTCCGAGGGGGAGGTTACTGAACTGACCTGAATAACCAGACTTTTAGTGTAATTTAAAACAGTACCAGAGAAGTTTCCAAAAATAGAGCACTCATGAAGAGAATGAACCACTGAGGCTGCATCAGCTACAAGAAAACAAACATCATCTGCATATGCGATCGCCTTATAAGGCAAGCATAAGGCACAACTAGAAATAGCCCGAATCTGAGAATTAGTATTCAACCGATGGAGCAAAACATCAAGAAAAAATACATATAACAACAGGCTTAAAGGACAGCCCTGATGAACCCCCCTTTTTATGGGGATCATGGGTCCTATCCAACCATTCACTACAGGCACAACAGTAGCCGTTCTATAGAAAGTATAAATCCAGCGTACCATAACATCAGGTACATGCAGAAAATGAAGTGCTTCCCATAAAAAATCATGCCTAACTGAATCAAAAGCAGCCTTCTGATCTACAGAGACAACAAGTCCCAAAGCCAGAGCTGCATAGCCATGAGAAAATAATTCTTGTAAGAGGATCAAATGAACAGAAATTCTCCTTTGAGGCACAGAACAGGATTGGGCGGGATGCAAAACCACCTCCGCTATCCTCACCAAACGCCTTCACAATTTTCGCTTAAGAACTTAAAGTCGGTGTTCAACATACATAAAGGTCGCCAATTCTAGAGAATGGATATCACCTTTCTGTTTATAAATGTAAATTAAAGTACCTTAGTAAATTCCAAAGGGAGAGATTCACATGTTAACAGAGAATTAAACACAGATGTAAGTTCTGGGGCCAAATGGTCACCCAGCACCTTATATAAGCCAGCAGGGAGACCATCCGGACCAGGAGTTCTCTGTACAGGTAATGAAGAAATAGCCAATGTCCAATTCTGCTCCATGATAGGAGAACAAGCCTTGTCCTGACATAGCTGTGAGGGAGCTGGGATATCAAGGCCACTATACAAAGTAGCACTGTTACCAGCCATAGCAGGGAGGAGAGAAAAAAGGGCTGTAGTATAGTTTGTTACAATATGACAAATCTCAGTTTGTGAGGAACATAAGGTCCCTTCTGAATTTGGAAGACACGTCATATTTTTTGGGGCGGTCTGATGGGAATTAGATTCAAAAGGACACATAACATCACGTGTTCCAACAGTACAGAATTTATGTTGGTAAAAAAGTTGTTGTGATTGCCGTAATTGGAAAGTCAACATATCATTCTGTAGGACTTTTATTTGTTGGGTAAGGTCTTGCCCCGTCGTGTATGCTATGGTTAATAATGATTGAAAATGTACCCTCTTCTGCAAATAGTCTAGGTATTCTCTCCTACATTTTAAACGACTGTAAGTTTTTAAAAAAGTGACCAGATCATGTTTCGTGTCTAACCACCACTGAACAGGATCTTCATAACAAATAAAAAAAGATTTACGGGCTTGTATGAAGGACAGAAGGGACTGCATAAACATCAGAATCTGCAACAAAGATGTATTGAATTTCCAAATACCTGGACCTTTACGGGAAGAGACAACAGAACCAAAACCAACAGAAAGCAACTTATGATCAGAAAACTCAACCGCTTGAACATTGGCAGAAATAATTGGTACTGTAGGAGAGGAAAACACATAATCAATACGTGTGGCTAGTTTACCCTTTTGGAAGGTAGGGGTGTGTTGTGTAGTAAAAGAGAGATAGGAGTCCGTTAAGTGGGTGACTTGAACTAATTTACCCAATTCGTGGGAATCACAAAAGTTTCTTTGTAGCAGCAAAGGAGCTCTTATCTTGAAGACTCAGGCCACAATTAAAGTCACCAGCAAACAATACTTGAAAGGAAGTGTGCAAATAAGGACAAAGCAAAGTAAATTCAGCTATGCGTTCAGTTTTGATTTGTGGGGCATAAATGTTTATCACCCGGTAGGGAAAGGACCCAATGACAAAATCTATAATAAGCGCCCTACCAGGGGCTACATCAAACAATTTTAGCAAACAGAAGTCTGGGATATTAAATAAAATTCCCAGTCCCGAACAAGAGTCCTGACCAATCGACCAAAAAGAAGGACCCAGTAACCAGTCCTGTTGTGCTTGTCGGATCTCATGTGTAGTATGAAGTCTTGTATCCTGTAATAAAATTAAACCCAAAGGCAAAAGCCGTAGGAAGGAAAAAATCAATCTCCTTTTGGCCATACGCTTCACACTATTTACATTAATAGTATGGCAAACAAAGTGAAACATAGCACCAAAAAAAAAGAAAACAGACAAAAAAAACATTTTACAATTTCCTTTTCCCAACCACCTTCTTCCCTTTAAGTTTTACTCTGGCCTTTCACTTCTGAGAAAGGCCAGTACCAAGTTGCAACTCAGAGTCAGTGGTACTGTCTAGAGGAAGAAGCTATGGAGGAAGAGTCCGACTCACCTCCAGCGCCATCAGAAAGGGGTTGGAGAAGTTCAAAGAATAAGATAAGGGCACGGGGGGTTCTGGACCACTCACAGGAGATGGTGCAACCCGAGGGTTATTTCTCAGTGACCTTCTACGTATGACACTTGTAAGCACTCGGGGGGGGGGCATAGTACTTGGACCTGAGACTGGATCCTGAACAGGAAAATTAGACTGGGCAGGATCAGGGACAGGAGAAATCTCAAGCAAGGGGTCATCCATGAAGGAAACTGTCTGAGGTAAGACCTCAGAGGATACAACAGGCACTGAAGCCTGCAGTAAGGGCTGGGCTACCTTAGGGGGAGGTACAGCCAAGGTGGTCCGGAGACGGGCCTTCTGTGCCTGTGTAATAATAAAGCGCTGGTCCACTCCACCATCGCGAAATTCCTGGTTATGTGCAGCCCATTTACAATTCTGAAAGGTGTGCCCCTGTTCGTCACATAGGTTACATCTACATTCATTCAAACAGTGTGCCCCTACATGGCCCAATTTCCCACAAACATTGCATTTCATTTTATCACATACATTACTAAGATGTGCAGGGTCACCACACCGATAGCAAGCCTTCAGCTGACCCGGGTAGAACAAGACCCCCCCATCTCGGTCTATGAAAAAAGAGTTAGGCAGATGTACAACCCCAGAATCATTAGATCGTAACAAGACTTTAAACTTCCAGCCCCCAGTCCAAATGTTCTCGGTATCCAAAATGGCTTCAGGCTGTCCCTGGACGTCACAACGCTGTTTCAGCCAATACACAACATCCTCCACCTCAGCTCCCTCATTTCGAAACAGAATAGTGATCGTCTTAAAAGTAGGGTTAGAAAGAGGAATAGCCTGAAATGGGGTCCATAATGCAGTAGTCCGCAGAGAAGTATACTTTGACCAAAAACGCTCCAATCCCCTAGATGTTTGGAAACTATTGTCAAATGTGGTTTCACCAGAGATATGAATTAATGCATATATTTCATGGGAAAAGAATTTTAAAGAATCCTTTAGAAGCGTACGTGCCACATAGACCTGATCAGGTGGCTCAGGTAAACCCCCCCAGGTATGCCAGGCGAACAGCATTGTGTCTCTTAGTAGCCTGGATTGGAAATTTAAAAAATGAAGAATATGAACGGCTTGGTCCTGATATTTTGGGGGGGTACTGCGGTGTTAGGAGAGCCAGAGCCTCTATAGAAATAGTAGAAAAAGGAGCCTGGGGTGGAGAACCCTTCAAAAAATCCAACACAGGGTTCTGTGTAAACCCAGTTCATGAGGGAGACACAAGGGCAGTAGTGACTTTTGAAGTGCCTGAAGTGCTCTGTAGCTCTGGAAAATCTTCAGGGCAGGGGGATCGAATTGGAGACGGACCCGACTTCCAACTTCCTGGGACAGTACCCTGAACCCAGCCAGCACCTCTCAGCGCCAATTCAACAGTCCATGTAGGCACTTTATTAATATTGACAGTAGATGATTCTTGTACATGTAGGGAGCTCTGCGATTTAATGGAAGCAGGTAGTGAAAAGGAAACTGAATCCGTTTGAACTGCAGGCAGCAGGGGAGCATTTACTGTAGAGAAGTCTTGTCCATGTGTGGAACTCTGTAATGTAATGGAAGCAGGTTCTGAGAAGGAAACCAAATCCGTTTGTACTGCAGGCGGCAGGGGAGCAGGCAGTAGGGCTTCAGCTACCGACGCACAGGTCGGGTCTGAGCCTGTCACAGCAACAGGCAGGAAAGGAGACAAGTCAGGTAAATCTTCAAGAGCTTCCACCTGAGTGGAAGATGCATCTGTGCTGTCGGTTCTCAGACGCTGTATATCTCTATGCATTTCAGTTTGCACTAGCAAGCGGGCTCTCATTGCAAAATGCTCCTGGATCTCTTGTGCTGTCAAACAGTGATTTTCAGAATCAGATGAAGTAAAATCCTCTGTCAAGTTGATTGTAGGCACGCAAGTCAGCAAGTCAGTTCCATAAGAAGCAAGCAGAGGGCTAGGTATAGCAGCCTTAATATGAGCAGTAGAACTTAAAATTGTAGTAGGAACATCAGCTGGCAAAACATCAGTTGTTGGCATCGTGGTCTCCATTCGGTCAGAGGTAGGAGCAGAGACCAAATCTCCCACCTCCATAGCTCCCTCCTCAGAGGCAAAGAGATTAGGTCACCATCTTGGACAGGGGTTCCTCTCTGGCCAGAGTAGGTGAATTTCCCAGTGTCCTGGCCAAATTTCCCTCATTCACTAAAAAAAACAAATACCACCAACAGCTTAATCTGGTTCAAGGTCAGTTGGCATTCATCTGTATCCCCCTCCCCCGGGTCGTGCCTGAAAATAGGCAGGATTTGTCTAGTGCACTTACCCAGTCAACAAAAACTAACTAAATAAATAAATAAAATAAACCCCACTGGTCCATGACTCTGTGCGGTTGTCCATTTATTTTATATATTTGCTGTGGTGAGAAAACACTCCCCAGCAATTATATAAAATAAAGGCTGGGTAGGGGGTGTAAAACTCAAATTTTACACACACCCTTCAGTTGGGATTCACTCTCAGGGTTTATGTGGCATCCCACCCCTCGGGGGGTGTAAAATCTCATTATAATGCCCTACCCAGCCATTATTCTATATTTTATACACACTTGAGGGGTATGATGCTTCATAAACCCCAAGAGCAAAGCTTGAGGAGTTTAGAAAACCATTACACCCTGAGGGTGTGTATAAAATTCAAATTTTTGCAGAATCACCCATGTATTGCTTTATATAATAACTGAGGAGCATTTTCTCACCCTCTCACCCAAAGAGCGGCACCACAATTTGGCTGGTGCAAAAGACTGTTTGTATTTACAAACAAGCATTTGTGTATAATATTTTTATATTATTAGATTCTTAAATAGAATTCCATCTGACAGATGCATGTACATACAGTTTTCTGAATTTACATACATTGCAAGTCTGGTATTCCAGTTGCAGAACTGATAATAAAAACGAACAGAATCGTGTACTTGTCAAGCAATTACATGTGCCCATGCATCTGTTATTCCATTTTATCCTGTTTTACAGGTTAACCAGTAAATCAAGAATCATTTGTTTATTAACTTATAATTCCCAATCCTTTAACAAATATATCTAAAAAAAGGAAAAAAATAACAATCACTATCTCAGCTGCTAAAGAGAAAAAGAAATATGTCGGAGTAAGTTCATACATTCTATGATCAATATGTTTGGCATCAGTTATTACTGCTATAGTATTATTGCATTTTGGGGTATTCATATATTAAATATCTGTCCTTTCACTAATTGACCCATTTGGGTTAGACATAGTTGGGGTTAGTCCAGTCTTGAACATTTTTAATTCCTTTTCCCCTATATTGGGCCCTGATACAGTCTGTTAGACTCTATTAGTGTTAATGATGCTATATATCGTCCCCAGTCTCTTTCAGATCCTTCCACTTTGCCCTTTAGTGCATAAGTCAACCATTCAGAGGCTAAATTAGCTAACAGGAGATTCTTCCACATTTGGGTGTTTGGATCTGCGTTGGATACCCATGTGTTAAGTATAACCTGTCTGGCAGTCACCAGCATAATTCTTAGCTGCCTGCTGTGAAAGTTCCAGTCCCCTTCAATTATCTCTGATCCCAAGAGAAGGGAGACAGTGGACAATTCTAGCCTCAGGCCCCATATGTTCTTTAAAGGAAAACTACACCCAAAATTAAAAAAAATATATGTTGTGCAGAGTGTTTTAATTTGTATGTGAAGTTCTAGTGTTTCCTTCCCTCTGACTGGTATTAGGAGTTTTTCCCAAATTAGCCTGCTAGCTTTATGCTAGTTTTACGACCTCTGGGGATCTTCATACCTGATAGCGTAATTGTATTTCTGGTTCCCACAGTGCATCTTGTCTCATGTGACTGTGATGTCAGAGAGACCCAACATTCAGCACACACATGCCAAACAAACTAAATATCTTGGAAGCTTTACAAGCTGCACAAAAATTACCAGCAGCAAAGTTTTTCAGGACAGTAAAACCTTTAGGATGAGGGTGGTCACCAAGCTGAATTCTACAGATTTTAAAATATAGCCATCTATATTGTTGTGAACTGACTGTAATGCAATGCTTTCTGCTGAATTTATGGGCACTGCTACATCACCATCACATGAAACAAGGTGCACTGTAGGACAAAGAAATGCAATAAAACTATTTGATATGGTGATCTCCAGGGGTCGTAAAACTAGCCTAAAGCTAGCAGGCTAATGTAGAAAAAACTCTTAATACCAGTCAGAGGGAAGGAAACACTAGAACTTCACATACAAATTAAAACACTCTGCACAGCATATATTTTTTCAAGTTTTGAATGTAGTTTTCCTTTAAGTGGGAGGCCACCTCTGTCCAGTATTTCTGCAGGATCGGACACCCCAAAAGGAGTGGAACTATGTTCCTCTCTCTATTTTACACGTGCCACATATTGGGGATATCGATAGATGAAATCTATGCACCCTGCTGGGTGGGTAAAAGAGCCTATGCAGAAATGTGTACTGAGCCTCCTTAAACCTATTAAATAGTAATAGACCCATGTGTGAACCTATTAAGAGCACCCAATTATCAGTGGAAATGGGCACTCCCAGGTCTTTTTCCCATTTTTCCTTCACCAATCCTGTTCCATCTGGGAATATTGCTCTGTCTAATTTTGCTGCTTGCCCTATTAATCCCTACTTGTGTTCCCTTGCACCTATTATTCCCTCTCTATTTTATCCATGTGGGGATTATTCTTTTGTGGCCCCACAACACTATCCCTGAAGTGCTTTACCTGAAGAAATCTAAAAAGGTGTGTATTCGGCAGGTCTAAGCACTCTTTGATCAACCCAGATGGTTGCATCCCATCTTTGGCATACAGGTCCCTTAGACATCTTAACCCCCCCTTCCCACTCTGCAAAGCCTGGGTTCTCTAAACCCGGAAGGAACCCCAGATTTTTTGCAACTGATACAAGAGTGGTATGTTCTTCCTCTGCTCCACATCTTTTTTAATAGCTTTCCAGGCTTTAAGGACTGCTTCTACTAGGGGGTTTGGTTCCTGTGTCATTTTGTATGCTTTATCCCCATCTCTTGCCAGGTATGCTGTTAGTCTGCCTGGGCATTCTCCCTGTTCAAGTTCCACCCACGTGGCCACCTCTCCTCGATTGACCAAGCATTGTATGTACCTGTACTGCACTGCCAGGTACTACCCCTTCAGGTCAGGAAACTCCAGCCCCCCTTTTTCTCTAGATTCTTTAAGCTTGTTCAGGACCATTCTGGATTTATTTCCTTTCCTTTCCTTTCCAAATAAAGTTCCCAAATTCCCTATCCAATATCTTAAGATCTTTATCAGTGGGGCTCACTGGAATCATTTGTATTGCATATAATCTTCTTGGGAGTACATTCATTTTTAACAAATTAATACTGCCTATCCATGATATAGGTAGTTCTGGCCCCTCTGCAGGTAAGCCCATTTTGGGGGGCTTACACACTCCCCTGGCTGGAAACTTGGCACCCCGACAAGCCCCTTTTACCCTTTTTAGGAACCCATAACAAGTAGCATGCACTTTTCTAGCTAGACACCGGGTTCCTAACTAGCACCAACTGCAATTGTATTCCCAGATAGGCTTGTATCTGGTCCAGCCACAATAATGGACTATATTCAGATAATGGTGGGTGTGCATCTACAGTTCCCTACTGCCTCCCTAGGGCAACACAATGGGGGATAGACAACAGGCACAACGGGCTTGAGGAGGGTATTGATTGGCAGGTTTTTGGACTCACCCAGGGTGTCGCATGTGAGCTTTACAGTTAGCTGGGGAGGACAGCCTGATCTCTGAGGCAGGGCATCATCAGGTATGGGGACCAAGTCAGTGGTGGTGGTGGTTTATCCTGTAGGGTCATAGTCTACCATCCCATCCTGGGGCTGACCCAGTATCTCTACACTATCTGGGGTTAGATCAGAAACAGGGGTGGGGGCTGTAGCTGCAGGCAACTCACTATCTGGTGGAGGGGGGGACATGCCAGGTGGCCTTCTTGACTACCCAAAACACTACCTAGATTGGGCCCCGACACAGAAACAGTGGGCCGGGCCTCTGGGACAAAGGGCCGGTCCTCTGGGTTCAAGTAGATTGCAGGATCTGGGTGGCTGGCACTTGTGGAAGGGGTGGAGGTTCAGCAGTACCACTCCCACTGGGTGGAGGTACTGTCCGGATCCATCCCCCACTGAGAGCAGGTGGAGTCCCCCTCCTCACTCTCATCACTGGAGTGGCCCCTCTGCTCCCAGAGGGGAAGAAAAAGCTGTCCCCCCTCTGCTTATGCTTCCCCCGGGTTACGGGCCATCTTGCTGCTGGCGGGTCGGGTCCCAGGGCAGGGTTTGTCACACTCTCCACTATGGGGAGCAAATGATTCCAGTGCACCGTTTTCTCAAGCCCACGACTATGCTCCTGCTTTATATGATACACTGGCAGGCTAGACAGTTTTTCCACCACAAGGTAACTGTCCGGAGCCCACCAGTCCTGTATTTTCTGCTTCCCCGGAGTCCCAGATTATGCAGCAAGACCCTATCCCCCATTCCCAGCTCCTGACTGCGTACTCTGGAGTCATACCTCCTTTTGTTCCCCTGATAGCTATGAGTCACCACTTGGGAGTCAGCTTGTACGCTGTCCAGAGCTGTTCCCTCAGCATGCTGGTATACTCGAGGTACAACTTATGGGAGGTCCCATCAGTGGATACCTCAAAGTAAAGGTCCCCTGGCAGCCAGGCCTCACAACCAAACATGAGGTAAAAGGGGGAGCACTGGGTCGCATCATGTTTCATACAGCTGTACGCGTGCACCAACTGACCGACTTTTTGACTCCAGTTCACTTTGTCCGTGGGGTCCAGGGTGCCCAACATGTTCAGCAATGTCCTGTTGAAGCATTCGGGCTGTGGATCCCTCTGGAGGTGGTAAGGGGTGGTGTGAGATTTCTGTATGTCATAGGACGACAGAAACTCCCTCACCAAATGACTCTCAAAGTCCCAGCCCTGGTCAGAGTGGATTCTTTTTGGGGGGGCCATAATGCTGGACATACTGCTACAGGACCTTAACTACAGTGCTCGCCTTCTGGTCTTTCATGGGGAAAGCCTGGTCTGTGGTCTGTGATGACCAGTATGTTAGCAGTGTTTTTTCAGTCAGGTTCCAAAGACAGAAAATCCGTGCACACCAACTCCAGGGGTCCACTGGTGCTGCTGTTGGCCAGAGGAGCCACCCATCTGGGCAAGGTCTTTCACTGGATGCACTGCAGGCAGCGCTTGCTGTGTGGCTTGTCTGTGTCTTCCACTCTGAACCTCTGTCTCTTACTCTCAAGGTCTTCAGCATTCTGCAGCAGGTAGAACTGTAGGGTTTTGGCAAAGGAGGGCCGCCAACACATGGCTGTCTCTCTATCTCTGTCCCTCTCCCCCAAGCACACTGCCACACACTTTCTCGCTGGACCAGGAATAGTGCTCAGCTTCTGGCTGTCTTTGTCACTAGCCCCAGAGCTGACAGGGATAACTCAGTCACCTTCAGGCATTTCCTGTGGTTGAACTGAAACTGGTTTCCACCCTCCCCCCATGCTCCTCAGAGTCCATACTGCTGCTGTGAAAAACTAACTAAACTTAACAGCTGCTGTGATGCCCCTTATGCTTCTGACCCACAGCCAGAAGGGAGACACAGAGACAATGGTGTGCCATCATGGCTGTATTACATCAAGACCGAACACCACTGTGGATCACAGAAGGGATTCCTTGTAGTCAGGGCATTGAGCCAAGGGTGTGAGGTGAGTGGTGACAGGGACACAGATAGTTGAAGGGATTCCCTGGGTCAGAACACAGGCAGCTTTTCTTACATATTTTCTCACCAGCGATTGTTGCTTTAACACATGCCTTGCCACACAGAAAGCAGGACTCTGAGAAAAGTGCGGAGCTCAGTGACTTCTGTTTCCAACACTCCCATGTAGGGCTAGATTTACACTGCCATGGGCCCTATACACTGCAGCAACCAAGGGCCCCACCGACCAACCCCCCAGGCCATCCATGTCCCCCCCTGCCAATGTTCCCTCCCTAGCCATCTCTTCTATTTAAGCATAGGTTACATGACCAGACCTTGTCATGCAAGCATTCAATACTCTCATCTGAAATGCTTTTTTACTGCCACTGTGGAAAACTGGGGAAACAGACTGTTTGGCTCAGCTGTATCGGGGGAGGGTGTCCCATGTCATTAGAAGTGCTTTGATGGGGATGAGGTCTGATAGTAGTGATCCAGTTTGCAATTTTCTGATCCCCACAAGCCCATATTAGGCTTGTGTAAGCCCCAATCAATAGACACTGGGGGGGACGGACTGGTTATTTAAAAGTATACATCCCTTCTACCATCGGGCCCTATCCTTCATTTAAATCCAGTGAGACAGATAGAGAAATGTGTACAGCATGCCAGGTAAACCACACCACAGTTAATACCACACACTCATCTCTATATTGTGTTCATGGCACAGTGAACAGACATTGTCTCCCCCCCACTTCCTTCCACTCCCTGCTGTACAATCACAACTACAAAACTTCCTTATCTTTCACACATACCATCTTTTACTCATGATTCTGATTCCTGAGGTGGGATTGGATGTGTTGGTGGTGGACCCCCAGCCCTTGAGAGTTGTACCATACTGACGCACAGTCCATAATGAAAGGATTTATGAGCTCCAGACCTTGAGGGATCCAACCAGGTTTAAATGTTCACATTAGCAAACTGCGACACACTATACTCCTCGTGGTGTCTGGTGTCCAAGCCCTCTTAAGCTGGTGGCTTCCCACCATAACCCAGGCAGGATGAATGAGGATCAGTCCACAACCACCACCACCCCCAGCAATCACATTAATTTTATAGAAATCCCCGATCACCATCATTTAACCATACTTGTATCCAGCAGCACTTTCAAGTTAACATGCAAATTAAGTCACTGTCACATCTACAAACTCGAACAAACTACAGCAGTAACAAGTGTTGAGCAGAGCACCAGCACAGCTTATCAACCCCACAAAAAAAACACCTTCAACAGTTCATCTGCACTTGACTCTTTCTCATTCTAGTCTGCATAAGCTTATTAACTAGAAGAATGTTTTGCAGCAGTCAGCAGTAAGTGACAAGCAGAGGAGCATCACATCAGCACAGGTTAGCATATCCCACCATAAAAACCTGCCTACAGTTCACCTGCACTTGACCCTCATGCAGCACAGCCAGGCCCACAGAGACATAGTATGGATGTGGACATGAACTGGAAAAAAAACAGAATTAAATAATGTATGTCAGGGCTGGTGGGCTTGGGCTGAGTGAAACCTGAAAGAGTCGATTAGCTGCCTTCCTTTCCTTATCTCAAGGCTTTGATGCTGTAGCCTGTGCCTTGCTGTGCCAGTCAGTGTGCCCCAGTCTCAGAGAGTCTCAGAGTGCTTACCTGTGCTGCTGGTTTGCTTTCCTAGTGCCTCTGCCTGTGCTGCTGCTCCCAGCCTGGTCAGAATCCTGGCTGGCAAGTTCTGCATGGTGTGTCTGAATTGGTCCAACAGAGATTCTGATTGAGATGTGGCTCTCCTCCATCCACTCTTCTCCTTGCCCACTTCTGTCCTGCTGGCTCTGGCTGATCTGTGCGACCTCTGACACACAATCACCAAATCACTCCCAAGCCCTGACCACACCAATCCTTCTCAGCTTCTCTATTAAGTCAGTCTGGTTCTGCCTGCCTCGCTGAGCTCACTCCCACTCTTTACAATGTATAGCTGAGCACTAAACCAGGCTAAACCCAGCCTGATGTGTCAAAAAAATACCCAGCCAGCTGGACCGGAGAAGTTGTAATTCTGACCCTCAACATCATGGAACAACCACTATCCACCAGCCCACTTTTCTTCAAAGTTCCATGGCTTGTCACATGGCTGTTCAGAAAAAAAAGATGGCTGGCTCCTTCACAAGTGGTCCCACCCTTCAGCTCTTTCCACCATCCATGAGCTCCTGGCTATCCTTGCACTGGGCACTCTGACTGTGCATTCAGAAACAGATGGCACCAAACTGTCTGCTTTGGCTCTAGGCACATGCATGAGCGACTAAATTCAGCAGCATCCAGTCACACCAGATCAGTTAGTGGCAGCCAACCAATACCAAAGTTTGCACTGTACCAGGCTGTTGTGCACATGTCTTAGGGGCCCATCGGATGCTCGGAGCATGACCGAGGATGTGGGAAGGTGCTGGAATTAACTTTTTTTTTTTTTGAGAGTCAGATAAACTTGAGGGCTGTGCTATGTAGCACATGTGTTTTACACTAGTTTTCTGGCACAGCCAGAGAGATGTGGTCGACCCGCCCCCCAAAAACAAAAACAAAAAACTCCTAAAACCACCAGACAGATGCCAGCACACAAAAAATTAAAAAGAAAATAAATAAAACACTGAAACAGCTGATAGAGGGGCCCTCAAAAACAAAGGTCCTTACACACAAGGGTACACTGCCTTATAGTAAATCTGGCCCTTGATAGGGAACTCTGTGTCTTTTAATGTATGCCACACATTCAGGAGGGCCAGGACACTTTTGTGACTCAGATTATTATTATTATTTATAACTGTAAGCCACCCTCCATGCATCTAGGGGTATCCAGATGGTAAATGTCCTGGAGAGGGGGCACTGTGCAAACATGAAAACACAGTTCAGAAATAATACTAGGGAAACAGTACCTGAATTCCCATGGGTGCTGCAGGTGATGGATTAGCTCCATCGGGGTGCCCTCAGACCACCAGATGATGCAGGGGTGGCACACTGACAGGATGACTCAGACCTTCAACTGCCTGGCCTTGACAACTTTACCTGCAGGCCTTTGTAGACAGTCTTCATCAAGCAGGCCTCTCGACGTCCTCCTCAAAGGTGCAATGGTTCTCGTGTATCACACTCTGGAACACACTGGTGGCTGGCTGTGGAGGCAACTTCTTTTAACAGCAAAACAGTTTCTCCAACAAATGAGGCCAACACCAGAACTGCAACAACAGGGGATCCAATTTAATGAACAACTGATACAAAAACAGAAACAGTCACTCCATGGAGCATGGGGGTAACAGGTACAGTGGGGGCACTTCACAGGTAGGCACCTGACATTGGCACTGCAACAATCTCTTTTGCCAACAGATTGATTTACAACTTGCAAGCCTTCCCTTGAGCCAAAAAGGCTGGGTATGCCAACCCAACGGCAACACCAATACAGTGACATACCTCACTGTTGGCAAAATCAACACTTTGCCGACAGGTCACTGTGATGGTGCACCTGAGACAGGGGCACACTGTCTCCTGGTCCTGCACCCCCTCCCCGAATCAACTCCAACTGGAGTTAATAATCCAAAGTATGGGGGGTGTGGGGGACAGCGCCCCCCTTCATGGGGATTCAGAAGGCAAATCCCCCCAATAGAAAAACAGGACTGGGAGACATACAGGATTTATGTCTACCTCAACTGGCAGTTGACATAAATCCCATTGCTGAGATGCCAGTCAACGAAGGTGTTGTCGAACCGGCATCGTAGAACCAAAAGGCTGCATTCTTGATAGCAGCATTAAACTCGGGGCTGAAACAGTCCACCATTAGAAACATTTGAAACTCAGCAGCACTCTCATTACATATCCCTTCACTTTACTCTGTCTTCACCCAGGCACTTGCTTATACTTTCCCATTTTCTGAGTCTCAGCAAAATTTAAACTGAGGTAGCAATTGTGACAGTACAAGACATTTCTACTGTCCCAATCCCATTTCTTACTTTGCCTTTCTTTAACTTGCTACACCTGAGGTTACCGTAAAATGCAGGGAGCTGCTTTTAAAGCAGGAGCAAATTCTCTTACTGAGGGGGACTCACACTTCCTCAAAGGTGTTCCTTCTAACATGAAAATGAACCACCAAAGACCTTCCGGATACCTAATCACTGATGCCACATGCCAACTGTTCTCCCCAAGGAATTCTGAATATTCCTGGACCTACAGAGACCCAGGGCACTATCTGCTCATGCAGCGATTCTAGTTTCTGTACTGCCTTCACCCAGGGGACTACTTGCTGTGCCACAGAAAGCACCTGGATGCCCTGCCACCCTGCTGGGGTCCCAATAGCCATTCCCCACATGGAACCTTTCCTGTCTCCACAGGCTGCACCCCGTGAGAACTCCAAACACTGTAGCAACCATCAGCCTGGGGAAAAGGGGTAAAGCTGCCACCACTATGGTCTACAATGATCCAGAATGCCACCTCTGGACCCCCGCCCCAGGCCCCATCTGCCAGAGCAGGCCGGGCCAAAGAAATACTTACTGGCTATACAGGCTGCACTCACCCATGTGCGAGATTACTTAGAAAACAAGGCCCCCATTGGTGCTTACCCTACTAAGGTGCCAGAGATTACTTGGCGGGCCTCCATACTCTGCTTCTCCAAGCTCTGGCTCCCAACAGCACCAATAGGACCCAAGCTGATGCTCCACTGCTCCCCCCTTACTCTTACTGTATGAACTGCTGCTTTCTCATATGTGGATCTTGGAGGGAGGAGGGCTGGGGTGGCAAGCGGCCCACCCCGGCCCTCTGGCCGAACCTGCGGGCCCAAACCCCCGATTCACTCTCTTCACTCTCTTCTCACAGAATCTCCCTCAGCTCTAAACTCTCTCCTGTTTATACCCTCTGGGATGGACCCCATCTGGTCTTAGAAGGCAGGCCCACATACCGGACTTACTGGCATCGCTAGCTCTTCCTGCCTAGCTACACCTACAACCACAGTTAACTAATAAGTGTCCAGAGGGTGTTTAAACTTCCCCCCACTGAAAACAGTCAGCCTCTGGTGAATGCCAACCAGGCCGCACCACCGACCCCCCCCAGAGGAGAGATATGGGCACCTCTCCTTCCCCCCAAGGGTCAGACTGCTATTGGCAACACCACCAGAATGGTGAGATTACATGTACTTTGAACTGGACCTTAACTTAACCTAAACATTAACATCTTAACTGAGGCATACTGGTGACTCACTCGCTGGTTCCCATGGTTGCTTGCCAGGTCCCTCCCCCACTAACACTATAATCTTCTGACGCTAACTTGACTTCTAAATTAATGAAAAAGTGCTGCTGCCAGGAATAGGAATAATCAACATAACCCGCTTTAACATGCATAACCAGAACATTTGCAGTAACAGCTTAATCTACATTTTTAAGCCACATACAAAGCATGATCCTATTATACTGAAATCAAACATGGCTAAACATTTCACTAATTTGAAAGTTATCTCTAGCCACTCACACCCAGACTTACATCCATTCATACACCGACTCACCCAGATTTCAGAAAATACATTTACGTAGAGTGCAACTATACCAACTCATTGAAAGTGCAATATTGAAATGATTAAATACGCACCAAATTAACAGTGCATAAACAGTGATTCAACCACACACATTTTTTTTCTTTTCACAGGCATTTTCCCCCTAAAAGCCCATTGTCCACAAACAGTTTATAAGTCTCTGCATGGGGCTGCAATTTGGGTTCAAGCCCATGGAGTGTTGAAGATTCATAGGGCAGACCACCCCATACCTGGGCCTTAGGTAAATGAGGGGCATCTCCCACAATACAATCTCTGCTCCCACAGAGTCCATCCTTGCTGTAATCCTGGGCCACAGGCAGAAATAAGGCAATGCAACTCTCACAGAAAAGGGTGCGGAAATGTCACAGTCCCACACGCCATTTTGTTTGCACAATCAAATAGTCCAGCAAAAGGGGACTTCCACATCTTCTCCAGCACCCATTTTTAAGTCCACTACAGCCAGGACACCCCACAATCAACATCCTGGATGAGCCCCCACTTTGTAAGCCTCCCCTCCCCACGTCTTGGAGTATCCAGATGGTAAATGTTATGGGAAGGGGGGCACTGTACAACCACGAAAACATAGTCCAGAAATAACAGGAAAACAGTACCTGGATTCCCACGGGTGCTGCAGATGATGGATTAGCTCCATTGGGGTGCCCTCAGACCACCAGACGATGGAGGGATGGTACCCTGATGGGATGGCACAGACCTTCACCTGCCTGGCCTTGCCAACTTCACCCGCAGGCCTTTGTGACAGTCTTCACCAGGCAGGCCTCTCAACGTCCTCCTCAATGGTGCAATGGTTCTCGTGTATCACACCCTGGAACACGCTGGTGGCTGACTGTGGAAGCAAACTTCTTTTAACAGCAAAACAGTTTCTCTAACAAACGAGGCCAACACCAGAACTGTGCAGCAACAGGGGATCCCATTTAATGAACAGTTGATACAAAAACAGGAACAGTCACTCCATGGAGCATGGGGGTAACAGGTACAGTGGGGGCACTTCACAGGTAGGCACCTGACATTGGCACTGCAACAATCGCCTTTGCCAACAGAGAGATTTACAAGTTGCAGACCTTCCCTAAAGCCAAAAAGGCTACATTCCTGACAGCAGCATTAGACTTGGGGCTGAGACAGACCACCCTTAGAAACATTTGAAACTTGGCAGCACTCTCATTTCATATCCCTTCACTTTACTCTGTCTTCACCCAGGGACTTGCTCACTTTTCCATTCTCTGAGTCTCAACAAAACTTAAACTGAGGTAGCAATTGTAACAGCACAAGATGTTTCTACTGTCCCAATCCCATTTCTTACTTTGCCTTTCTTTAAGTTGCTACACCTGAGGTTATCATAAAATGTAGGGAGCTGCTTTTAAAACAGTGAGCAAATTCTCTTACAGAGGGAGTCTCACACTTCCTCAATGGTGTTGCTTCTAGCATGAAAATGAAGCACCAAAGACCTTCCAGATACCCAGTTCCTGATGCCACGTACCAACTGTTCTCCCCAAGGAATTCTGAATATTCCTGAACCTACAGAGATGGAGGGCACTATCCACTCATGCAGGGATTCTGATTTCAGGACTGCCTTCACCCAGGGGACTGCTTGCTGTACCACACAGAGCACCAAGATGCCTTGCACCCCGCTGGGGTCCCAATCAACCATTCTCCACATGGATCATTTCCTGCCTCCACAGGCTGCAACCCCCTGAGAGCCCCAAACACTGTAGGAGCCACTGGCCTGGGGAAAAGTGTTAGAGCTGCCACCACTACACCCTACAATTATCCAGGCTGCCACCTCTGGACCACGCCCCAGGACCCATCTGCCAGAGCAGGTCCTCCCACAGAAACACACAGTGGCTCTACAGGGTACACACTCCCACAGGTGACATTACTTAGAAAACAAGGCCCCCATCGGTGCTTACCCTACCAAGGTGCCAGAGATCACTTGGTGGGCCTCCATACTCTGCTTCTCTGGGCTGTGGCTCCCAACAGCACTGAGAGGACCCAGGCTGATACTCCACTGCTCCCCCTTACTCTTACTGCCCAAACCACCACCTTCTCATTCACAGATCTTCAAGGGAGGAGGGCCAGAGTGGCAAGCGGCCCAACTCAGCCCTGCCATGGCCCTCTGGCCGAACCTGTGGGCCTGAACCCCTGACTCTCTCTCTTCTCTCTCCTCTCTCTCCTCACAGAATCTCCCTCAACTCTAATCTCTCTGCTGTTTATACTCTCTGGGATGGACTCCATCTGGTCTTAGTAGGCAGGCCCACATCCCAGACATACTGGCACCATTAGCTCTTCCTGCCTAGCTACACCTATCATCTGCAGTTAATTAGTAAGCTCCCAGAGGGTGCTTGCATATCAGTGAGGCTGGCATGGGTATGTAAACTAAAGCAAAAGTTTTTGACCAGCTTGAAAGCAATAAGTATTTAAACAATAATGTCAGACTGTGGTGGTGCAGAAGTTCAGTAGCAGTGAAGTGTGGTATCAAATTGGGGTTCCCATGCAATCCCTGTAATCTCATGCTGAGTCTGCTATAGGGAGCTGGGAATATCATGGAGCAGGAGGTACTTGGCTGCTCCTGTGGAGGGAAAGCACTGGATGCCCTGCATTCATACACCCTCTGATGGCCAACTGAGGATTAGTATTGGTGTCAGCTGTGAAGACAGCACCATCACTCAGTGGGAGGAAGGATGCAGCCATTGTGATCTTGAACATTGGTGAGGGACAGTGGGAGCCACATAGAGGGGAAGCAGCCATGTTTACATAATAAAACTAAATCATACATAATACCAGTTTGGTAGTGCTAATGCTCACTACGCTGTAGTCCTGAGTTTAAGAACAAACTCAAGTTGTCAGGGGCCAGCTGGAAGGAAGAGGACTTAGCATTCCCAAGGTTGCTCTCCTCCTCCTCCTCCAGGGAGGGAGGGAGGGCAGCTAGCTGCGCTACTATACTGCCACCTGAGTGACCACAGGTAACAGTGCAGTCAGAGTGGCTGGCAGGCAAGGGGGATGTTGCCTGGTGCCACAACACACCACCCAAGCTTGCGTGGTGTGGTGTGTGACACCAGTCAAGCTTGGGTGAATTCTTACACAGTAAAGGCACTGATGTCGGGGGGGCTGGTAATGGGATGAAAATAGTAAAATGCTCTGATCAGCTGGGTGCTGACAACCCAAGGCCACACACCTGTCTACCCAGACACTGCCTCTGAACAGGATTCATTTTGTGATGGGAGTTGGGGAGCCCTGCCACTCCCACCAAAGGGGGAAAGTTCTGGGGGAACAAGGAGGAGAAGTTAGTCCTGTGGGATTCCAGGGAGAAGGAGCTGAGGTGGCCAAGCACATGGGAGCTAGCCAAAGATGAGGAAAAACAAATAAAAAAAAACATAATACCGATAACTAGCTAAGATATGAATGATTCCATGTCCCTTGTCTTGGTTAGGTGAAAAACAGTAAAAGGAGAGCTGCACTAAACTAGGAACCCAGTTTTCCATGTAGAAGCTGATTTTAAAATACGGGTTCTAATTCTGTTACTGTTCCATTTCTGTAGACTTTGTAGTTGTCCTAGAGGGTGTTTCTGGTTAACACACAGGTAGTAAGCACACTTTTAGAAATGGATGATATAGTTTATGTCTTTGCTTCCCTCTTCCACTGCTGGTACAATGCATCAGTGTCCTTCTATGGAGCTCTGTTGTTAAGAGAGGCATAAACTACATTATACATTTCTGATACGGCACATAACACCAGAGTGTAAATTAACAAGCATTTGTCAATGCCGAATGTTTGCTTGCTGGAATTGGCATTGGTAGTGTAGGAGTTAGAGAGCTGCATAATAGGAATGGCAGTGACGTATTGAACTGAAGCCAACTCCACCACCACCCTGCAGAGACTGACAGGCATTGGGGTGTGCCTTTGGGTCATCAGGCATAACAGCCACGCCATTTCACCATGCCCTACCCTGCAGACACCGACAAGTGTCATGGTGTGACTTTGGGGTCTTTGGCCGTTATGCTCACCCCATTCCATCAGGAAATACGGTGAGATGGGTGCTGTATAGGAGAATGGGGTGAACTTTGTGGCCGAAGAGTCCAAGACACACCTTGATGCCTGTCAGTGGCTGCAGAGTGTGGAATGGTATGAGCATTAAAGGCGAGAATCCCAAGTCACACCCCTGATGCCTGTCAATCTGTACAGGGTGGGGTGTTATGGTCGGAAACCCTAACGCCTCAGGCATTCATTGGTATTTTCACTCCAAATTTTCAACATGGGTTTTTTGTGCCCCCCCACCTTATGAACAGTGGCAATATCAGTTTGTTAGCGGAAAGCTGATTTTGCACAGCGACTACACCATTTGGCACCACAGGTGTGAAAACGCATTTCGAACAGGATGTGAAAAATGACAGCTGTACTGTTCATGGGGAGGTGAAAAATGGCAATGTTGAAAATCTGCAGCGAAAATATTAAAAAAACTGGTGAAGTCATGAGCGTGCGTAGAAAATGCGCAACACACACCCCCATAATGCAATTAGTTTGGGAATTTTTTACAGCAGATTGTCAACACAGGGATTTTGGAACCTCCGCTCATGAACAGTGTCACTGTGATTTTCTTAATCTGTCCCGAACAGTGATTTCCCACAGCGACCACACAATTCTGCGCCAGAAGTACGAAAACACATTTCGGCCATGGTGTGAAAAATGACAGCTGTATTGTTCATAAGGAAGTGTGGAAAAATGCCAGTGTGAAAATCTGGACTGAAAATATTAGAAATCCATGAACTTACGAGGGTGAGTGGAAACTGCGCAATGGTCACTCGTAACAGTTATTTTATGGACTTTTTTCACCAAATTTTTAACATAGCCATTTTAACACCTCAGCTCATGAACAGTGTCACTGTGATTTTCTTAATCTGTCCCGAACATTGATTTCGCACTCCGACTGCGCCATTATGTGCTACATGCACGGAAACACATTTTGGGTGAGATGTGAAAAATGACAGCTGTACTGCTCATAAGAAGGTGTGGTAAAATGGCAATGTTGAAAATCTGGACTGAAAATATTGAAAATTCACAAACTTATGAGCATGCGTAGGAACAGCGCAACACATGCCCATAAAACAGTCATTGTTGGGAATTTTTTCACCAGATTTACAACATAGGGTTTTTGGGGGCCTCCCTCATGAACTGTGACACTGTCATTTTGTAAATTGGTCCTGAAAGGTGGTTCCGCGCAGTGACCGCAAAATCACATTTCATGAGGTGGGGTCCCAAAAACCCCATGTTGAAAATTTGGTGAAAAAATTCCCCAAAATGCCTGAGATATGCATCAAAGTTGAAAAAACCCTATTTGTTACAATGTACAGCTTACCGGCATTTCCTCAGTTCACTGTCGGCTTTAAAAGAGTGCAGAGCGTAATTCCCAAACCACCGAAGATCATTGCGGGACTCCGGATGTAAGTATATGGGATGAGGTGGGGGTGTATGAGGCAGGTGCACAGAGGGTGGGCGCAGGTGGGGAGGGGTCAAGACAGTCAGCGAGGGAAGGTTTTTTTTTTTCAGGTGCTTTTCTTTTTAGGAGGACGATGCAGTACTTGTGCCACGCTGGGTTGGGCTCCCAGCGTGGCAGCTGGAAGGCTGTTTGGTGGGGCAGTGGAGCTGATGGGGGGATTGGGCACCCCCGTCAGCCATACGGACTGTTGTCACATTGGGGTAGGCTCCCAGTATGGCACTTGGTAGTCTCTTGGGGGGGGTAAACAGTGGAGCCGACGGGGGATTGGGCACCCCCGTCGGCCATACAGAATGTTGCCACACTGGGGTGGGATCCCAGCGTGGCACCTGGAACTCTGTTGGGGGGAGCACAGGAGAGCTGACGGGGGATTGGGCATCCCCATCGGCCATACAGTGTGTGCGTGGGGGGGACACATAAGCACGCAATATGCGTGTGTGTGTGTGGGAGCAGCGCATGAGCAGGCATGATCTTATCACTGCTCACTGAAACGTAGCTCTCCCTTTCAACTGTATGGCACTGCATTTTCAACTGCTGTCATAGACAGCTGCAGCATTCGTTGACAAACTGTGGCTGTGCCTGCAAACACACTGACTGCATTGGAAGACAGGGTGCCACACCTATGAAAACTCGGGTGATAGCACTATGTTGCTTGCACATGTGTGCAAGCAAACATAAAAATAACTACCAAGCTTGCTACTAAGACTGTGTATGTGGAACAATAACCAAATTGAAATCAGTATTTAAAAAAAGATCTTCTACTGTGAAAAATGACTTGCATTTCTCCAGTAACATACCCTTTCCAATGCAGCTTGCTAGCCTTGCATGCCTTATTTATTTACTTATTTGAATTTTGTTGACTGGGTAAGACCACTGAGATAATTACAGTCCCTTTTTCAGGGTTGATCCGGGGTCACACATATTACAGACCAGTACAAAAAATATTACAGAGCAGTACAGCATACAGAGAGGTAAAACATGCAGGACATCAGTAAAGCATCATCAAATCCTTGTACAATGGGTATACAGCCATATAGAGCTATGCACAGACATAAATACTACATAGATAGAATGTGTGCTATGACAAGTGTATACGAGCATAGTGCTATAAATGTGTAAAAGGAGAAAGTTAGGGGAAAGTGCAGATAGTAAATGAAAACTATTGTGGTTTACTAGGGGGTGAGGGAGAGATGGAAGGGAAGAGAAGTAGGGAGTGGGGTAGGGGGACAAGGATAGGATAGGATAGGATAGGATAGGATAGGTAGGATAGGATAGGAAAAGTTAAGCCTAAGTTAAGTTATGCCTTCTCATCAAACCTACAATTGCCATATTTAATATTCACATTCATTTTCAAGTAATTTTCCATTAACATAATTTATGCCATTCTAAATGCCCAGACAGAGTAATCTATAACAAAATCATTTTCATGCAAGATTTCTCCTCACGCTACCTGGTGCATGAATGTAGAGTGAGATCATTAATTTTCTCATTCCTTTGCACAGTAGCAAAACACCATCAC
The DNA here is from genome assembly GCA_016271365.2 of Neoceratodus forsteri. NCBI lineage: Eukaryota > Metazoa > Chordata > Ceratodontiformes > Ceratodontidae > Neoceratodus > Neoceratodus forsteri. The sequence goes on from CM028137.1 coordinate 805,338,531, forward strand.
CTGCTGCATAACTGCCTAGGTAGTGTTATGTGGCAGAAGTCAGTTTAGAATGCAAGTAAATCAGCGTATATTTTTCAGCAAAAAAAAAAATTTATAAATCTTGTAGAAATAACATCAGCAGTTAGTTTTACACATTTATTAACTTGTGTGCATTTCCGTGCCTTAAGACTAGTTTAATTTAATTACAGACTAAATGGTTTATTTATTTTAATGAATTATTTCTTGAACACACATTTAGAAACTTGCTATTGCTGTGCTAGACATATAAACTGGCACATAGAAAGGGAGAGAAAAAACACACGAGTAGTCCAGTGACTTTTAAGGCATGTTACATTTTGTCAGTCAGAACCGTATTTACTATGTGAGAAATATGGAATGAGTGATAGGGGTGGGCAAAAACTCCCAGATACCCGTTAGAACTGCTGCTGACAGGGACCAGACCCAGAAAGGCCCTGGCATGTAAAGTACAGTACTTAGTACCTATGGGGTATGGTATTGTCTACCATTATGCTGACTACCGGGCCACAGCAGCTACCGCTGCGTTTGCAAATTGTTATTGCATTTGCACAAGAAAGAAGTGACAGGACTCTGAGACTCACACTCACAACAGAGTCAATGGTCACAGACAACCTGGTCCTGTGCTGGCTCCAAACATCCTGGGTCCCAGCGGTCCTGATCAAATTCTGGCCCCAACATCTCTCCCGGTCCAAGAATAAGAATCGTTGCCCGGCAGCACTTGATGATAAGTCTGACTGGGATGGAAGACAAATTGCTGGTGATGTGGCTGTTACCAAGTCCTGACTCCTACTAAAGCACTCCCATGAGCAGCAAACTAACGGCACCAAAACTGCCTGTGCATGCCTAGTACTGATGGACGCGTTCATTTAACATGTACAATGCAGTTAACAGTCTGTGTAATATTAACCCGTGATCGCCCTGACATCATCATAATGCTAGCCTATTGAAGAAGCAAAAGAACAACCAATGAAGTGATGACAATCGCACAGAGCACACTGTGCAGCGTCGGGATGGTTGGGGGCTAGGACTCGGTCCGAAACCTGAAAAAATGTGTATTTTGTTTTCTGTGCAGCACTAGTCTGTCTAGATTGTGACCCCCCCCCCCCACAGCTGTGCTCCGCAGTCCTGTCCAAACCATATCTAGGGTCAAAAACAAAAATTGAAAGGAGCTGGAAGCTGCCGCGCCCCCCAACACACAGGGCCCTAGACACATGTGTAATTTTATGCTAACTGTAGGAATGTGTTGCTTTCAAGCTGCTCAGCTGCTTGCTGGCCAGCTTTATGCAAATGAAAGTACTGAAGTGCTCCCTTATTGGAGTGCTTCAGCCCTTTCAAGTACACAAAGTTAACGCCCATGAAACTGTGACCTCTGTCATACTCAACATAAAAATGAACCAAATGGTCACTATATGGTGCTGCTGTTTAAAGTATTACTGCTGGCTGTTTGTATTTGCTGCCTGTCTGTAAGTCTCTCTTTCACTCTGTCTCCTTCTCTGTCTCTATAGCGAGTTCAGGATTGGCTAGATGATGTGCAGTATTAATTGTCTCTCTGTTTTTCTTTTTTCTTGTTTTTTTTTTTTGTCCTCGTTGGGAAGCAAAGTGGAATAAAGTTAGTCAGGCAGGAATTACAGGCTAGAGTGCTGACAGGTAAAATGCATTGTGGCCGTTAAATAAAATTAGCTGTGTGAGGAAGTGCTCCAAGCTGTGCACAAAAGAAGCACTGTGCACATGTGCTCATCAAGGGAAACCATGTTCACCATTATAACCCACAGGTTATAATGGTGAATTTTAACCAGGTTTCCCTATGGGAGAAAATGCCCCCCGGTTATTATACTGCGTATAGCGAGAGAGCACTGTACATGGATACTTTGGGCATTCATACTTTGTGTCCCATGAGGGACCACCACCCTGCTGAGGTACTGTGAAGGCAAAGGAACCATCTTGAGAGGAGCCACAGGAACAACATTTGGGCTAAAGATACCTTAGGAGGGAGCCCAAAAGCACTGGGAAGCTGGTGGAGAACATTGAAAATGAGCAGAGTACTAAATGACAGCAGCTGGTGATGACTCATAATTAGGCTTGGCAGTTTTCGATTTTTATTTTTGGCCAAAATAGACCGGAAAAAAAATCAATGTTTATTCTCTGAGCATTTTTTTGATCAATATCAATGTTTATTGTAGCAGTAAAAAAATCATTTGTAAAAATGGCTTTTAATTATGCATTTATTGATTACAAATTGCATTATATTGCATTATACAATGGCAAGAAAGAATCTTGGCTTCTGATTGGTCAGTTGGCTGCCACAGCAGGGATGTTATCCTGGCATAACATCCCTGCTGATTGTTTGTAGGATATGGAGGCAGATCTCTTTTCTTAAGAAACAAAAATATTTTTACACACTAACAAAAACATTCTTTAAAATAATGTTTTTAACTATAAAACAATAAGCCATTGTATAATAGGAATAATGCCCTCCAGGGTGGGTGCTATGCTGGGATAACATCCCTTCTCGGGTGTTGGACGCCCTCGGCCGGTGGCCTCGGGCTCAACCACCCGAGGTGGGATGTTATCCCAGCATAACACCCACCCTGTCAGGCATTATTCCTCTATTACAAAAAAACTATTACAAATGACAGTGACACAGAGACTCAGACAGAGACACAGACGCACAACAAAGGGTAAAATGTATCTAAATCCTTGTGCAGCACTTAAAAAATGCGAGTACATTTTGGGTTTTGTGCAATATTAGTATGTGTGCAATATTCACCCCCCCCCCCAATCTCTCATTTGCGCAAAACTCTTTACCCACGCACTACCGAAAGTTAAAAATGACACTGACACGGTTACAAGGACACAGGCACACAAAACATGCAGGTTGATACAAATGTACAATCGATACAGGTTTTATCTGTGCAATTCATCACTCCATTTTTTTAATGTCTGTGTCTTTAAATGCAGCTAAACTTTCTGTTATGTCCTTATTGTGGTACAATACCACAGTATACAGTAGCCCGGCGCATTCTCAGTTTCAACTTCAGTTTTACAAATCTTGTAACGTAAAATGTTGCTTTCCCCTATACCAGTCTTTTTCACAGTTTTTACGGTTTTCAGTTCTAGTTCTGGGAACTCAGAGCAGTACTCATCTGCACGTTTCCTTTTTTAACCCATACTGTGTGGTTGTGTGGCTGAGAGGTTGATACTATGCTTCACACTTAAGGAACAGACAGTTAGTGGTTCAATTATGAGCTGAGAAGCTCACACAGGAAAGCACACAGGTATGCAGCACCTATAAATTAGGTGCAAATAGACTCGTTAATTGAAGTACTTCTAAGCCTCAGCAAAATAGGCAAATGCTGAATGACTGTTATTAAAGTTCTATGAGGGCATGCTAGAAACAAATTACGAGGCAAATCGATGTTTAATCACATCTGTCGAAATTGCAAAAGTTGAAAAAGTCAACGGGAATCAATATAAATCGCAAACTGCCAAGCCTGCTCATGACAGACATAGACTGACTGGAGTAATGACTGACAGCAACAGGTTACTTACAGCAGATAGAGGATGACTTCCATGAGGAAATATTTGAATGACAGGATTGAAGGATAAGAGAGCTACCATCCAACCCCAACTCATAGCAGAAATCTTCTACTAGGATAAATGTTATATATATATATATATATATATATATATATATATATATATATATATATATATATATATATATATACACACACTATATTATGGTCTTTGGCACTCAGAAAAGAAAATAAACCCTGTGGAAGAAATGTCTGAAGATCCATGGCCTCGCCTGCAATCTCTCCTGGCATGGAAACTTATTATTGTGACTGCCCGAAGTTCAGAATTAAGGGGAAGTTTTGGATGGATAGCTCTCTTGCTATCTCTCTACAGCGACAACACTGTGGGGTGCTGCAAGCTGATCTCTGCAGATAAGGAAGTTCCTCATGAAGAAGGCTCACCTCTCAAAGTGTGGAATGAGGAGAGTAGCAACTGCCAAAAGACTACCACCTAGTCTCTAGACCATAAAGAGGCCTGTCCTTGAATGGAAACTAAAGGAAAGAGTATACAGAATGAGACTACATAGCAAAATAGATTTTGTTGGCAGATTAGGATCACGTGGCCCACCTAGTATGTCCAATTTGTCCTTGCCTGTACTGTCACAGACCATACCTGATCTACATCTACTTCCACAACCACCCCCGTACTAAGATCCCTTTGTATCTGTTCCATGCATGCTTGAAGCCTACCACTGTTTTTGCTTCCACTATCTTCACTGGTAGAATGTTAAAGATGTTCACCACTCTTTCAGTGAAGTACTTGCTCGCATCCCTCCTAAACTTCCCCCCTTCCAGCTTCATTGCATGCCCTCTTGTCCTGGTGCACCTTCTCTTCTGAAAGATATTCCTCTCATGTACCTTGTTCACCCCCTAGAAGTACTTTATGTCTCTATCATGCCCCCTCCTTTCTTCCAGGATGTACATATTGAGATCCTTCAGTCTCTTCTCATAGGGCTTTGATGCAACCACTGCACTATTTTAGTTGCCCTCCTCTGGACAGTCTGCACCCCGTCTATGTACTTCCTGAGATGTTTTCTTCAGAAATGAACACAGTACTCCAGGCTGGGTCTGATCAACAATTGATACAGTGGTAACACCACTTCTCTCCCTCTGCTGGTGATTCCCCTCCCTATGCACTCCATCATTCCATTGGCCCTGCCAACTGCCTTGCTGCACTGCCCCACCACCTTGATGTCACTGGATTTGATAACCCTAAGGTCTCCTTCCTGCTTTGTGACTGTCAATGCCTCCCTTCCCACACACATTTTATACACAGCCCCTTGGTTTCTGTGCCCCGAGTGCATGATTTTGCACTTTTTTGCATTGGAACCCAGCTGCCATACTCTTAACTGCTCCTGGAGGTTTCTCAGGTCTCTACCTATTCTCATTACCCCCTTCAGAGTATCAACCTCTTTATAGATTTTTGTGTCATCTGCAAAGAGGTATACCTTCCCTTCCAGCTCTACTGTATTGTCCCTGCTGCCGCTGTTATGGAGTATGACTACATTTGCCCTTCTCCAGTCCTCTGGAACGACTCCTGTTTCCAGTGAGTTGTTAAATAGGGCTGTCCGAGGGACAGCCACTACCTCTCTGAGCTCCCTCAGCACCCTTGGATCTATCCTGTCTAGCCCCATAACCCATGTCCACTTTCAGATTTATAAGTCCTCTTAGGACTCTTTCCTTTGTGAATGGACTTGTACTCATCTCCTTCTCCCAGTGTTTCTGCTGCTGTTATGTGGTCTGTCCCCCTCTCCCTCCACTGTGAAGACTAAGCAGAACTACCTCTTCAGGATATCTGCTTTTTCCTGGTCCTCATCTGCACAATCTTCCCCTGTCCTTTTTATTCTCACAAATCCTCCTCTTGTCTTCCTTTTTTTCATGTATGTATCTGAAGAAACTCTTGTCTATGTTAGCTACCCCTTTGGCTATCCTTTCCTCTATTTGCACCCTGTCGCTGCCTTTCCGCTTCCCTCTGCTTTACCTGGTACTGCTCCCTATCCCTTTCCATTTGCATTTCTGTGTACCTCCTGATGGCTACCCCTTTAGCTTTTACCTTCGCAATTACTTCCCTCGAGAACCACAGTGGTATCTTTTTCCTCCTATTTTTGCTCACATACCTCGCACAGAGGTTTGTTACGTGCACCATGCCTTCCCTTAATTTACTTCACTGTTACTACACTGCACTCAATCAATCCCCCTCTGCTAGGTTGTCTCTGAGGCATTCACACATTTAAAAAAAAATCCACCCTCCTGAAGTCCAGGACCCTCGTCCTTGTGTGGTTTGTCTCTGCCACTGTCTTTATGTTAACTCACACTATATGGTGATTGCTGGTCCCCAAGTGACACCCTACTTTGATGTCTGCAACACTGCCCCTGTTGGTAAGCACCAGGTCCAGTATTTCCTTGTCTCGAGTGGGCTCTTTGACTAGTTGCCTGAGAAATGCCCCCACAGGAAGTCTAGGATGGCCCTGCTTCGAGCTGATTCTGCAGCTGGGAAGCTCCAATCTATATCTGGCAGACTGAAGTCCCCAACCAGCAGCTCCTCCCTTTTTTTTGCCATCATGATGATGGCTTCCCCTAGTGCCTTATCCATTTCTCCCCCTTATGTTGGAGGTCTGTATATCACCTCACTGTGAACAGTGGCTTTGGCTTCTGACCACAACATCTCCAACCCGTCCTTTACCCCTAGATTACCTTGCAGTTCCATCACTCTGATACTCTCCCTCACATACAGCACAACCCCTCCAAAGTCCCTACTTCTAGGTGGACCTTAGGCAGATGAGGGCTTTCAGATGTGCTGCTGACATGGTTTGCAGAGTTAGAGAAACCCCTGTGGGCTTAGGGCTCCACCTTCTGGCAGCTGAAGTCCTAAATGCTTCACCTTAAGATTCCACTGACCTAAGGTCTACATTGCTAAAGCTTCCTCTGGAGCATTGGACCATACCACCTAGTGGGGCTGCCAGGAGGTGCTGCAGGAGACAAGCAGCCTACAGAGAAGAATCCCCACCCAAGACAAGGGATTCATCCTCAAGATGCAGACTTCAAGAGGAGTAAGAGCTGTCTATCCATAGGGAGAACCCTGAAAGCAAGATTTTAACTGAATAATACCTAGTGAATGGAATGACTTATATTGATGGAAAATACAGTGACAGAAAAGGTACCAACATTTGAATGTACATCAAAGGTTGAAATGAGAGGTAAAACCCAGCTTCAGCAGGACAGGCTAGATGCTGTATGCACACTAAGATTAGGGTGATAAATGCTGAAGAAGACTGAGCATAACTAATTAAAATGACTTAGCAATAATGGAAGTGACTGCCCTGCTAGGAAGCCAATTGAAAGCAACTGAGGAGGAATGCAGTGCACCTTAGCAGATGTTTGCAAGTGGTCTGGTATGAACAGCAAAATGGAAAAGACTGAGATGGCACAAGCTAAAACAATAGAATGACATAAGAAAGGCATACTATGGAAACCAGTAAGCACACCAAGAACCAAAACAAAAAGAAACACTTGAGTTACATGAGGACAGGAGTACAGCAGAAGTAACTAATCAAGAGAAAGAAGGAAGCAAAATCTGCAGCCAGGAAAGGCACAGAAACAAAATACTGATCTAGAAAGTCATTGAAGGCACAAACTGAACAAAAGGCCCGAAAGCACAAAGGGAAAGAGGCAGACAAACACAGGGAGAAAAGGGGTGGGAAGAGAGCCCCAGCAGAACCTCCAGCTTCAGCAAAAAAAATAGTGCTTCTGAATGAGGCTGTTGGAAGCTGGCTTAAAAACCTCAGGAAAGATAGTGTTGTTTGTAGCTTCCACCCACAGAACTTCAGGCATAGGACTAGTTCACAAAGAGAGCCAAAAAATCTGCCTTGCGGAAAAAGGCTAGCAAAACTGCAGAAACACAAGTGTGGCATATTCAGGGTCAAAATTTCCGCAGATGCCGAAAATTGCAAAACAGATGAGTTACAAATTCCGCACGTGCAGATAATATGCAACATTTTTTCCACAAGCTTCAGAAATATAAAAGGCTCAGCAGATAGTACAACAGCAGGTGATCCATATTAAGTGGAGCAGGAGACCTTGCAAAAGTTGCAGCAGAACCAGCACTCCCAGTGAGACAAGCAGCTAGTCCCACAACTGGGATTACAAAAGCACCACCTGTACCAGCAGGATCTTGCACCCAGTGTCAATATGTATCTGTTGGCTGTGTCTCTGGGGTGTTTCTTTCTCCTGCGTCTGTAGCACACACTTCTGGCTGTTACCACCTCTGCCTCTATTGCCTGTGGGGCTTCTTTATTTGCTGCAGTGGGTCATGTGGTTGTGGCTTGTTTCCTTTCAATGGAAATGTGTGCTGTTTTTGTTGTAACAACTGGCACTACTATACAGCCCCCAGATTTACTGTTGATTGGTGCCTGAACCCCACTATGATTGTGTCCCAGTTGTTAGTAGACTGCCTTTTGCTCAGGGTGAGTTACTCCTCGTTCTCCTTGGTGCAGCATGTGTGCAACATTTTTTTCTGCATCTGCAGGAAAACAGTGGCTAAGAATAGCCTTTAAGGGGATATGCCATATTTTTCTATGGCACTATTTGTGCATGAATTTCTGCAGCTGCATTTTCCCCCAGTCTGTATTTTTTCTGCAGCTGTGGACATTTTTTGTATATGATCTAGCATAATTACCCCTTTTTTTCTGTAACTGCGCAAATTTTGGTGACTTGCACTTTTTTCACCTGCAAGGTGTTTTGTGAATCCTGCCCATAGCTTTTATGTGTTATAGCATTAGCATTTAAGCAATAAGGCATGACAGGTCATGCTTTGTGTTGGGAGAATGGCTTGCCTCGGATGGGATGACGCACAAGACCAAAATGATATTTTTATACCAATTGCATAATTACATTTATAACATGGGTTGGCTGCAGATAGTGTTCTGATTGAGTTAACAGCAGCAGAAGACCATGCATTGAATTCACTTTTTAATGCATGGTTCACTGGAGGGCCTCAGCTGCCTCCTGGAGTTGTCAAACTGAATGGCAAATAGAAAAGTGGGCTGTACTGTCAGCAGGAATCAAGACACCACAGCTCAGTCATAGGATGTAGTACTGTATGTTCATTTATTCAGATGCAGAGACAACAGAAGGGTCAGTTACCCCCCCCCCACAGTGCCAAGAGAAAGCTGTAGCGAAGGTGGTTGCCCCCCCAACCCTTACTTGACAAAGAGAGACAGTAACAACAATATCGGTATCAGGACATGTACTGCACAGTGCTTGCAGAGTCCTCTCTCTTTCTGTGTCTTGCCTGGTGAGCAGTGGCTAGGCTAGCCACAACACTCATTCCTGGTGACATTCCCAACAGTCTCTGCAAATGTGCTGCTTCACTGTGTTCGTGGTGAGTTGCCATACTGTCCCCAATCATACAGAGAGAGCACAGGTGACAACAAGTGAGCAGGTCCGAAAGCCAGAAGAGTCATTCCCCACTACTACTGGAGTATGTGTAGGGTGAGAAGTGGCATAATGTAAAAGCATGCAAGCAGTGCACCCTGCTCCATGGGAGGGGGATAGGCAGAGAGAGCGACACACACACAATTCTTGTATAGTTTCAGCTTGTCCCACTGTCAGCTGGCATAGTATTAAGCAATAATGACCTCAGAGCCAGTAATTTCCTACAGATTAACAACCGGCTGGGGAGAGGCTGCACCTTGGGCCACCTCCACCCAGCCGGTCATTAATCAAAAGGAAATGACCAGCTCTGAGGTCATTATTGGGATTATAAGTTTAATCACAATATTGATTTCTTTCAGTTGTGTTTTAGTTACTTTTTTTCTGTGGTGGCATGAGCGGAGTTGCGATTAGGTAGGAAGGCGTTTCAGTGGCAGTGTGTGGCAGCTCATGAATATAGCAAGGGAGCTGTTGTCATAGCAAGAAAAATAATATTGAGAATGGATGCAGGTAGTGCCATTCTTTTCTTTTGTGGTAGTTGCTGTTTGCGTTTAAGTTTTCTGTCAAGTTTTGCATTGGTAAAGCACTTCCGTATAGCACTACACACTAAACAGCAGGAGTAGATCTGAGTGGGTGCCACACGGGTCACTTCTAAGAGATTTCAGACCAGCTCGGCAGCCAATGAGAAGCATTGGAACCATCATGAATAATAAATTAGACTTGTAATAGTGATTCCTGAGAGAGGCCCGAGAAGGTGCGGTCGAATGAGAGAGAGAGAGAGGGAGCGATCAGTGAGAGTGACAGAGTGAGAGAGAGAGAGAGAGAGAGACTTTGAGCTGCAGCAGGGCAAAAGTCCAGTTGCTGACAGGATGTTATAGTGCAATGCATGTTGCAAGTGAAATTCCTCAGGCTTTGTTCACGGGACAGTCAGTCATGCAGCGGACAGGACTTGCAGAAGGAGCCGTAGGTTAGCAATGTGTTGCTTCCTTCTGTCTGTGGTCAGAGGGTGGTGGGGAAGGGGAAGCACTGAAGTGGCATACCAGTCAGGCACATTCCTGAAAACTGGGGAACATATCTGCACATCGCAAAAATGGCACTCCATATCTTATGAGCCAGGGTATGATCCCATCAGAGACAGTCACGAACACATTGAGAAGCTGTGAAAGTCAGCGTAGCATATACCTCTGTGGGGACAAGTAAACACCTGTGTCAGGCACAAGAAATGTGACACATCACATCGGCAGTGTATGTGTGACATTTCTGTATGTACAAGAGCCATGCAGTGTGCTTCCTTTCTGAGGGACTGCTTTGGAGGCAGCAAGATACAGTCCATTTTCCTGTCTTTTCACAGAGCAAAAACATGTTTCTGTGTTGATATTCAGATTTTTGACAGAACCCATGTTATAAGTGCAATAACTCACTCCAGGGCATAGGTTTATAGGCATTTAATGCACACCTGGGGCATGCTGTGAGGACATTTGGCCTGCAGCCTCGTGCCTCACAACGCACCCCAGGTGTGCATTAAATGCCTATAAACCTATACCCTGTCATGGGTTATTGCTAACTTAATGATTTCTAGGCTTTTGAATTTATCCCATTATCAGCCTTTCATATATTTCACATAAACAAGTATTTATGTCTGTTTCAAAAAAACACTGGCCCATCCCTAAATGACCTCACAGTTGCTATGTGTGTGACATCACAGTTTATTGTCATGTAAAGTAATGTGATGTTATAACAAGTACACTATGAAATCAGAAAAGGCAAAAATACATTGCAAAATCTGGGGAATAGAAATGAAATTTGAAAAAGATATTTTCTAGTAAATTGTAAAACTTGTATAGAGTATGTTTATGAAATCTTATGCTGACATGGATACCTGCTCTTTAAGCTCTTGTTAGATTGGTCTCCAAATGTAAAATACAGACCAGCTTAGGCTAACATGGAGGAAGCACAGGCTTATTATTCATGTTGGAAATGGAAAACGTTCACTGTGACTGGGGGAGCTAACCACCTTTGAAGCCTAATCAAACACATCTGACAGGGGCCTGGGGACACATTTCCTCAGTATATGCCACAGTTTTATACTTTATTTAGGCAGTCCGTGTGCCATTTATGGGGCACATTTTATATGGGAGCAGTCCTTCCTTATTTTGTTCCTGGAACTAAGACAGAATTCTAATTTCATTCCCAGAACAGAGCTCCCTCAGGTCTTTCTCTCCCCTCCCCCCACCCACCACTGCTTGTCATTGTAAATTATGGTGGGAATGGTATATTATTGTACCAGGGAGTCTAGTAGCGTGGCAACAGCCAACCCATTCACCAGGGTTACAATGGATGCCTGGTAATTGACAAATAGAAATTGAACAACCTGAATGGCACTTATTGGCTTGGCAGTATAGCCTAGAGGTTAGAGTAATGCACTGTGAAAGAGTATGGTACATTCAGAAGACCTGGGTTTGAGTCCCACAACCTCCACTTGCATACTATGTGACTCTGAGGAAGTCATTTAACACCCCCCCCCATGCTCGCGGGTCACCCCCTGAAACCTTACCCACTTACCAAAGAATAATAAATAAATAATATTGGGAAATACCATCATGGAATAATGTAGATTCCCAAAATGAATTATCATATATGTCATGAACTACTTGATAAAGTAATAAAAAAAAAGAATGGAACAAAAACTAGACCTCATTCTGAGATCTTACACATGGAGTTAAAATGTACCCCCCCCCCCAGTTTTGTTTAAAAGTAGTACAGTTTACCTGTGGGTTGAGTGTCCCTTAAAGCAAAAAATGTCCCACAAGCAAATAAGTAAAGCAACATATTGGAATGGATTCAAGACCACAAGCACCGCACCACCAAGAAAGCAGTGTCATCTTGCAGAGATTTTAGGCTATAAAAACTTGATTTAAATAACAATAAAGGGACTGAGTTTCAGTGTGAAAACTACACTCAGAGAGAAAGCATCTATCACAGCAATTAGAGTAAAACAACCAAACAGAAGGACTGGGCTTTTTGTCTGATAGGAATTGCAAATAAAGCCACAGAGAAAAAGCCAAAAAAATGACTGTCAGGGAAATGTGAATTATCTATAAATTGCTTCATTTAATTATTTCCATAATTTGGCTGTCACACATCAGTAATAACCTTCCCCACTGAGACCCATGGTTTTAATGGTTCCAGGAAGTCTAAGCTAAAAAAAGAGAGAGAAATGTGCCTGCATGACACACTGGTGTGTCACAAGCATAATAGAGCTTTGCCAGCTTTCATTTCATGCTTTTCAAATCATTTAGTTATAAAAAACAGTCTTCAGTGCTTGCTACTGTTAATTAGGTAAAACGTACAGCCCCAGAAAATAGAAATTGCTGACTACTGTCCAGTCATCAGTCCCTAACCCTGTTACATTTTTATCAAGTGCAATTACTGCTGTCCTTGGTAGCTTTTCTTACGTCACTGAAAAGAAAAAAAGGAAAGAATTTGGCCAGAACAAATTAATTCGTTCTTTCCATGAAGAATGTCACTATTTTTCCAGAGGTGATGAGAGAGTTGTTTTCTTTCAGGGGTATTGTCTGCGGTTAAGAATCCACTTTGTGCCTGTGGCATTTCTTCATCTTCTGCATGACAAGATACCAGGGCTTTATAACCATTGTGAGTTTTACCGTCTGCTGACTTTTTTTTAACTATGTGCTTATTATTTAATAAACATGCATACAGTTAAAAACTGGACATATGACATGAAGACAGGACATACCAACATAGAGGGCACCACTCCTCATAGTACATGCAATCAACCCATCTTGTAATATTAAGATACATCTTTGAGAGGTCATAAAGGACATAAACCAGTTTATAGCCCAAAATTATTGCTGCTTTGTTGAGTCCAAGAGCTATATGGTATGAGTCCAACCAAAGTCCTGTATTAGGTAGCAGGTATTTTTTCTGCCTCCCATAGAGGGACAGAGAGATTTGCCATGCTAACTCAGTTATTACGCACAATAATTGCAAACCCCCAATGGGTCAAACTTAATGCAACATTCTGATATTTATAAAGCACTTATACCAAGAATAACATCTAATTTGCCTATTGATAAGTAAAATTCAACCAGCATTAAAGACAGTAAACACAGTAAAACAAAAACTCTGATATTGGTGTGACTGTATAAATTGAACATAATTCCCTACCATAACAATAGGGGGGTGTAGAACATTGTACATCCAACTATTCAACATAGACAAAAATGTGAACTGAGGATGCAAGGCTTTCCCAGGGTTTATGTAAAGTCCAGTTCACAGGAGGACACTTAAAAATAATTAGTCTTACAAGGGGAATAGCCTAAAACCCAACCTTGTTTAGCCACAGAGGTAAGCCACAGTAAGTCAGGTATCCTTGTCTTCGGAGAGAAAATCTTCTTGGTCTCAGCAGTGCATGTTTTGGGACCAGTTTTAGTGTACTTGATGGCTCTGATAATAGAAACACTCTGCCCTGATACACAGTCTGAAGTTTAGCCAGGAACATACCATGGATGATTTTTGCCTCCCACAGCATGGCATGGACACCATCAAATTTCTTATTTGTTCTGTCTTATGGTGAAACTGATATCCAGGTATATCCAGACTGTCTGGCCACTCTGCATCAGAGCTCTCTTTCATCTCAAGTGTCAACAGAAAATCCCTGGTTCTGATGCCATTATTCACCATTATGATGGTGCAGGGGGCCTCCCAGGTTGTTTGGCCTCCCCATAGGCCTTCTAAATAAGAAAGAGCCTATCAAGAGACTTATTGTCGAGCTGCTGAGCAAGCCCATCATGCAGAAACAGGGGGAGATGATCTCCTTCACTACCCTCAGTCATTTCAATAAGCCTAGCATTTGCTACACAAGCTTGATTTTCCGATGTCTCTAACTGAGCTTGCAGGTGACAGTTCTCTTTCGACACAGTTGTAACCATTCCCATTGCTGCTTTCAATCGTTTGGACACCTCAGCTGTAGCTGTCTTGATGAAGTCCATAGATGATTCCAAACTGTGCTGGTTAGATTGTCAGAGTTGTCTGACAATCTGGCCACAGTTTAAATTAAGTGAGTTATCTTAACCCGTAGAGTTTACAGAGTTTCTTCAGAGGTCTCTTCTGCAGCATCTGCAGAGTGGCCCTGAGTTGACTGTGTGGCAGAAGCTCCCTGGACACTCTTGCTCTTAGCTCCCTCAATCTGTGGTTTATCCTTCCATGGATTACCCATAATAATAAATAGAATTTCCAACACCAGTACATACAATTTGAAAGCTGGTATATGATCCAAAATGCTATTTATTGTCTTACTGTCAAGTCGGGTTGCTGAGCCTTAAACCTGAGTGGCCATCTTGCTCGCTCTCTACCCCCCTCCCCCACGTCTACTGACTTTGAAAAAGTCAGCCTGCTGCATGCCCTTTAAATGCCCATATTCTATTAGTAAAGGGATACTGTCAACCTCACAACATCGGCTCAGGGACCTCTTTATAGTAGCTGCATTTGTTAGCTGTAAAAAAGAAACCATATTTTTGTTTTCATTTTTTTGTTAAAGTTTTATTGACCTGGAATGCTCCGAGCATTTAGCACACTCAGTTACATACTGAAGAAGCAGTCTGCAGGAAGAGTAGTGCATTGGATCCATAAAAAGATGATAGGAGGGAAGAAATATCAATATTGTTTTATTTTTTGTGCCTTTTCCAAATCACACAAATACTGTAAAGCCTTAGAACCAGAGCAAGGTGCCATGGGTAGGAAAGTCCCCATGTAATGTAAATCCTGGTGCAAGGCAGACTAAAAAGCTTTACCAGAACAGAGGCTTGTTACAGTTTTATTTACCTAGGATGTCCGGGTGTCAGTGTGGCTCAGTTAGTAGCACATCCACCTCTGGACCAGAAAGTCGTTGGTTCTCGTCCCACACCGGGATTGGACTCATACCTAAAACACTGGCATCTGAGGGGTATTAGGAGGTGCTGTACTGCTGGGGTTTGCCATCCTTTGGATGAGACATTAAACCGTGGTCCCTTCTACCCATCCTGGTGCTGTTCTGGTTGGTGTCCAGGTGGAAGAAACCAGGGCACTCTTTACAAAGAGTAGGGAATGTTTCCAGTGTCCTGGCCAACATTCCCCTTCTTATAAACTAGATAATGCCATTGTCCAGGTTGTGTGTGGGTGCTGATGTGAAATATATGTTATTTATTTCATTTATTTATTAAAATGTTTCACCAGGAAGGCACACTGAGCAACAAGTTGCTTGTCTCCTGGTGTGACCGGGGGGGGGGTACAGTAGGTTGAGGTAAAACACTAGGTAGGAATATACATGGCAGGAATACAGCAAAAAGACATTTCTAACAGGGGAATGCAGTTGCGGTTTCTAAAAAGGGCACCAAGCTTGGGGCGCAGTTTCTTCAGAGCTGCGTCAACATGGACAGAGAAGTTGAGGTGTTGGTCCAGCCAACCCCAAGATACCTAAACGAGGAGGTGCCCTCGAGAGTTGTCCCATCAAGAGTGTGGAAGGAGGGCATGCTAGTGAGCCAAGAGAGTCTCTGCCTTGTGCCAAAGGTCATGGAGGTAATGGCCACCACTACATATTCAGTCACTTCAGTACCAGTCCAGCATTGCTTGTACAGAGCTTTAGGATACATTATGTATGAAAAAACGCTATATAAATGTTGATTCTGCTTCTGCTTCTTCTTCTTCTTCTTCTTCTTCTTCTGTCTTGTAATGCAATATCCTTTTTTTTATTGTATTGTTTATGCACCCATCTTTCGAGGGCAGCCCCACTACCCAGTACCCTGGCTTCTCTGGTGCTTACAACTCCTCCCCCATGAACTCCCCAGCTTACCTCCTGAGCCCCCTCCCAATTTGAGGTAGGGTCAGGGGAGAAGTTGGTCCCTGTGTTCAGGGACCTCCAAGGTTGGGGAGGAAATAGTCAGTTGCTCTTGCCAAGGTCCCTGTTAGAGGTTCCCCTCCCACATGGAAGCCAGGTGCTCAAGAAGCATCAAGTATGTGCATGCATGCTATTACATGCAGCCACACAACACTCATCCAGCAATTGCCCCTCCTTCAGATGCATTCCCTGCTGCACACAACATGTGGTCACCCATGCAGCAGTGTGGTAACTGGGACCTCGACCGTCCTCCCCAAGAAATATGCTTGATCATCACTGCCCCACCAGCCCTCTGATGACTCTGGCTCATTCCAGAAACTGGAACACTGGTGTCCTGAGCAGAGCACTACCATGGCACCAATGGGTCAGCTCTGTAATATGCCACTTTTGCAGCCAAACACAGAAACAGACACGGGCAGACACAGACCCAAACACAGCATTATCCCCCTGTTGAACTGTGGTCAACAGGCTTTGCAGCCCATTCCCAATCTGTCATAAACTGGCACTGCATACAGTTTGGCATTGCACAGTGACAGGGCAACCATTGCAAGCCCAGCTGCAGCCTCCAGCTCTTATTCTGGGTTACCAGTTGGCAACTGCAATACTTTCTACAGATAGCTTTGCAACAATTTGCATGTAATCGATTACAGGCCCCATATTTGAACAGTTAGTGCTATGCTACAGAGTTTGTGACAATTAAACCGGGTTTTGCACACTGGAGAGGTAGTTAGTATGGCAAATGCCATACTCTGAGCCGCAGTTAGCATATCACAAAGTTGTTAATGTTCTGAGTGCTAATGGACTGCCTGTGCACACTCTAATGAGAGGCTGAGTCTTGCATACAGGGCATACTGGTATACTGGAAGTTTTTTTGGAAGCCCTACCAGCCTGTTTGCACAGTGCTAGATAATGGTTCCAAAAAGTATGTATAAACAATGTGTAAATAGCATGGGTCACCCCCTCCCTCTTCCCACCCCCATTTCAAGACTTAGGTCAGCCTGCCTATCCCAGCCATACATTTTCTAATAAATAAAGTTATTTCCTTGCCATCCGTTGGTACTTTCCTCTTTCTTCCCATCTCCATTTAATAGTTCCTTGGTGTCTGGTGGTACCTCCTGCCTCTGCCTCTACCCATCCCCATACAATAATTTCCTAGTGTCCAGTTATACCCCCCCCCATTTTCTGATCCACATTTTATTTATTTATTTATCATATCAAAATTACAAATCTTTGAGTCAGAGACTCCTTTACAAAGGCTCCATGTCAGTAAAGCAGTATGCAAGCATCAGACAGGCAAACATAAGCATATACAAACAGGTTACAGAATCATAATAGGACATAGTAGCAATCAGTAGATCAAAAAGAACATTTCACAATCACAAATGTGGTTCCTAGAGTGTCTGAACAGAGGACTCTAGTCTAGAAGGGGCAGCGGAAAGTTTAGGCAGGATGGACAGTGGAATCAAGCAGGACAGGTGCCCTAAGTGACACTAGGCCCTTGTCTGAGTTATCAGAGTTTTTTTTACTGATTTTTACTGAGGGGTGGAAATATGAGTGCAGCTTGGGGGCTGGGGGGTAGGGTCTAGCCAAGAAAAAAACATAGGCTAGAAAAAGTTACAGGCCTCTACAGTGCGGATGTGCTCTCTGAGAAGGGATTTGAAGTGGCCAGTTTTAGCTTCAGAGGTGATGGCGCTGGGAAGCGCATTCATCCAGAGAGGAGCCCTGTAACAAAATGTTCTTTGGCCCAAGGTCAATTTGCAGTGAAGAACCTAGAAGAGAAATTTATTGGAGCTGCAGGTACGTTTTAACACAGGCGCAGACTGCATTAGGGGTGAGAGGCTGGAGAGGGCGAGATCTTTGGTGATTTTTTTGGCAAAAAGGCAGGTCTGATATTTAAGCCTCCCATCAAAATCAAGCCAGTTAGTAAGCCTATACAGTGAACATGTATGAGTCAGGCGATCACAGCCAGTAGCAAGGTGACATGCTTTATTTAGGGATACCCTGATTCTGTTGAGGGCGATGTTGTCAGCTGCCCCATAGACCAGTATCCCATAGTCAATAAGGAACAGGATAGGTGAGGAGACAGCAAGCTGCAGAGCTTCAGGTGGGAGACAGTGCTTATAGCAATAAAGTAGGCAGAGCTAAGGAGGTGGATATGTTCATGATAGGTAAGAGCAGAGTTAAGGGTGACCTCAAGGTATTTAAAGGAGTTTACCTGCTCCAGGGGTACCAGTTGGGAATTAAGGATAAGTAAAGGGAGGCCACTATGCTTGTTCTGGGAGTGTGCAAACAACATAGTTTTAGTTTTTTTATAGTTTAGAACCAGTCGATGTTCATCTAACCAGGATTCTGCCTCTTTGAAGGATTGTTGGAGGGACTGTTGTAAGAGGGTTGGGTTAGAGTAGGTAGAGTACTGCATCATCCGCATATAAGAGCAGTTTACCAGAGCATGCCTTGGGGAGGGAGTTGAGAAACATACGGAAAAGAAGGGGGCCCAGGATGGATCCCTAGGGGACCCCAGAGATGACAGGGAGGCTGGTGGAGAAAGTGTTATTTATCCTAACCTGATGAGATCTGCCAGATAGATAGTCAGAGAATCAGCCAATGGCATCTAGAGAGAGACCAAAGAGGGAGAGAGCAGATAGTAAGAGGGAGTGATGCATGGTGTCAAAAGCTTGTGATAGTTTTCTGGTGTCCGGAGACACCCCTTCCTTCTTCCAGTCTCCAAATAATAATTTCCTGGTGCCCGGTTGCACCTCCTTCCTCTCTCCACTCCCATATAATAGTTCTCTGGTGTCCTGTATCACCCCCTCCCTCTCCTTATCCCCATTTATTAGTTCCCTGGTATCCAGTGGCAATCTGTCCCCCTAAAGCACCCCACTTCCCCACTTCAGTCCTATAAAATGTGGCCAGAACAAACCGTACTCTTACCTCCTCAGCTGGCCACCATCCGGATTCATGCATCCACTCTACTGATATACCAGTAGATATAGTGATATACCATAGTAGTTGCAAGAAGTCTATTCAAAATCCTGTGATCCCAGATTATTTTCCTGTCCTGCTGAAGCAGCTGCCATAATGGTGCTCTGACATCAGAAAAGTGTGGTGCAAATCTGGACAAATAGCTACCCATTCCAAGAATGGTCTCCACTTCTGCATGGTTGTGGGGTAGATCCATGTCCTTGATAGCAGAAACTTTTGCTGGGTCTGGTTTCATCCCCACTGCAGTCAGATGATGTCCAAAATATCATGCTTGAGGGACACAGATAATACAGTTTTCTCGATGGAGTCATACTCAACCTTTGGAGCATAGCGCAAAAGTTTGCGTTGTGCTACACCTTTAAATGGCTAAATACTACAAACAGAAACATAGAAAATGATGGCAGAAGGAAACCCAGGATCCATTTAGTCTGTCCATGAGTCACCTTGACTTCTAATGGTCCAGGGACCTAGCCCCCTTTGTGGCATTGAGCCTCCCTGTTACAGTTTTTCCCCTTGCTCTGTTCCACAGAAGTTTGAAAGCAGCCACTGTATTAGCTCCCACCACTTAGGGAGGCAGTTTATTTCACTGTTCTACCACTCTTTTGGTAAATTAGTGTTTCCTTAGGCCCCTCCTGAAGGTTTCTCCCCTCAGCTTCCACATGTGACCCCCTAGTAGATGAGCTGTCAGCCCTACTGAATAGTTCAGAGTAGGGAACTCTATTCATAACTCTCATACTAGTATGTCATCAAAAATACCTACAACCCCACAGAGTCACTCACAGATGTTACCAGTCATATGCTGACATTCATCCTGAGCCGGTATAATACCAAAAAACAGATGACGAAATCTGTATCAGCCAAACACAGTATTAAAAGTGATCACTGTTCTAACTGCTTGATGGCCCAATACCTGGACCTTGCATCCAGTACATTGAAAAAATGGGCTTCTGTAAACTTTGATGTGATATCATCTAGGGCTGGCAATGGCTAATATAATTGTTTTATTGCTCAGTTAAGACCTCAAGGATCAAAACAGACACTAAGTTTAGCCACGTGTTGCTTCTCCAGTACCACCAAGGAGTTAACCCATTCCATAGGTTCAGACACTTCAACAATGATTCCCAAGTTCTGCATGTTGTCCAGTTCCTGCTTGAAGTATTCACAGAGTGCAGGTAACATCTGGGCAGACTGGGTGGGTCAGGCAGTCCTTGTCTGCTGACACATTCTGTTTCTATGCAAGTTGCAGTCTCTTGGGTGGGTAGGCGACAGGAGTAACTGAAGTATTGAGATGAAAAGTGCACTCCCCTGGAAATAGTCAATTACCCTTAAAAATATCAACATATTATGTGATGGTATCAGGTTTCTCATCAGTAACTGTGTCCACAGACAGCACTAGTCTGAGTTTATGATCTACAGTAAATATGATTCCAGCCCATAACTGGTGATGTCTGGGTATCAACAACATAGAATTCCAGCATTAGTATGGCATATTTGTGCCTGCACTTTAGACCTGTATGTACCCCATACTATAAGTGGTTCACCAGACAGGTGCTTCTTAGTACATTCCAGAGGAACTGGTGGATTAATTTTGCTAGATATGCTCTCTAATATAGTAACTGGTGCGCATTTATCCCCATAGGGAAACCCGATTGTGATATGCCATTATAACCAACTGGTTATAACAGCAAACACGCACCAGATTTCCCTCGATTCATGCATGTGACAATGTGACAGCCGCTACTGTTACCTGTTTCAGCACTGAACTCTACACCGGCCACCACTAGCACTTGGCAATAAGTACTGTAAATGTTAAAAAAAAAAATAAAAATAAAAAAAAGACTCACTGACTGTTTAAATCCTTGATTGAACCTTAAGAGAAAAAAAAAAAACTGAAAGGTTTCAGCAGTCATTCGGCCACAGACCACAATTCACACCAACCAAAGGGTGGCTGTACAGCCATGTGTTACTATTTTATATAATTGCTGTAGCAAAAAAAAAAAAAACTCCCCAGCAATGATATAAAATAAAGCATGGGGTGATGTGTAAAACTCAAATTTTACACACACCCTCAGTGTTGGATGCTTAAATAAACCCCTTGAGCTTTGCTCTTAGGGTTTATGTAGCATCCAACACCTCAGGTGTATGTAAAATTCTCATTACACACACCACCCCATATATTATTCTATATGTTATGTTCCCATGTGCCCTGTTGACAACTTTGAATCAGACAAGATGAGCCTCTGGGACTATGTAAATGTCCATGAATGCTTGCCTGTTCATGACTGATCTGCTCCTCAGGCACTAGTAGCACTTACAGTGTCAATATGCAGCTCGTTACACATCCGCTACTTGGTATAGAACAGAATATGTGACTTTATTCATATCAAATCTACATGCTTATGCAAAGTCATTATACATTTTAAATTTTTCAGAGCAGCAACGTTTCATAGGGCATGTTTCTGCACTGGCGTTTTGCCAGTACAGTAACAGCAGTTTCTGCACTTGGTGGTGTGTGGGACTACTGCTGCTGTGGCCTTGATGTGGGTTTCTGGAGTGACCACGTTTAGACATTGCATGCTTATTTGCATTTGACCACTTCCCCACTACATGAACCTGCGTACTATCGGTTTGCATATTGTTGGCTAGAATTTCCTGTTGTTTGTGCTAATTCATGGAACCTGGCTATACCAGTTGCATTTTGTAAGGAAAGCACTACACCCCGTCCCTGTGGCCTGCATAGCTAACTATATTAGTCCTCTCTAAATACCCAGCAACTTTGCCTTTGGGCATCCTTCCTGTCCAAATAATGGAAGGATCAGTTTCCTGGTTATCTGGCTATTCTAATGTCTGTGTGGTACTATAGCATATACTGGCAGGATGGTCTGCATCTGTCCAGGAAGGGAACAAGTCTTTTGAGCAATCAGTTTAAATGCTTCATTGGCAAGCTTTTAAACTAGTCGAAGAGGGAGGCACTGACAAGCAGCAGAAAAATCCCAGCCTCTCCCTACAAAACAGGGTACTAAATGAGAAAAAGACCAAGGTAGAACGGTCAGTGGGGGATGCTGCAACAGAAGGTAAAGCCATCAAAAAAATGGAGAGCAATGAGTACCAATGCCTGTAGTCTAGGTAACAAGCTTCCTGAATTAGTGGCCTTGATGGAGGAGGAACATCTGGATATCGTGGCAGTCACAGAAACATGGTACACACAAAACCATGACTGGGACGTAAACATACCAGGATACACTATCTACAGGAGGGACAGGGAGGGTAAAAGAGGAGGAGGAGTAGTTCTTTACATAAGGGAAGGAATAAAAGCAACAAAACAAAAGGGTAAACGGGGGAGAAGAAGCACTGTGGGTAAATTTGGAGACAGGCAATGGCACCACAATCCGCACAGGGTTGATACAGACCTCTCTCAGGGGAGGAAATGGACAAGGAAATGATAGAAAGTATACTTAGAATGGCAGAAAAAGGGGAGATATTGTGATGGGTGATCTGAATATGCCAGATGTTAACTGGAGTGCAGTTGCAGCTGCCACTTTGAAGAGTGCAGTTATTCTACATGCCCTACAGGGGGCATGCCTTAGACAACTAGTACTGGAGCCCACTTGAGAGGGAGCAATATTAGACTTGATACTCTCATATGGAGATGGAGAGAGGATCACAGATGTAGAAGTGGGTAGCCATCTGGGAACTAGCGACCATCGAACAGTATGGTTCACAATAAACACAGCAATAGAGTCAAGCCATACAAAGACGAAAGTACTGGACTTTAGGAGGGCTGACTTTGTCAAAATGGGTGAGTGCCTAAGGAACGCACTAGCAAATAGGCAGGAAGGAGGGGTGGAAGAACAATGGGGAATAATAAAAACTGCCATCACAGAGGTAACGAGCCTTTGTGTGAAGCAAATAAACAAAACAAGACAATGTAAGAAACCACTATGGTTCTCAAAGGAAGTGGCAGTGAAGGTTCAACAGAAAAGAAAGCATTCAGGAAGTACAAGGAATCCATAGAAGGAGCAGGACAGAGAACTGTATCAGTTAAAGCAAAAGGAGGCTGGGAAGGCAGTCAGAACAGCAAAGGCCCAAACCGAGGAAAGATAGCCAACTCAGTTAAGAGGGGATAAAACCTTTTATAGGTACATAAGGGAGTGAAGGAAGACCAAGGGAGGGATAGTGAGGCTTAATAAAGGGGAGGGAGGGTGGGCAGAGGGAGACTGTGAAAAGGCAGAGATACTAAACAAATATTTTTGCTTAGTATTTACAAAGGAAGAGGGGGAGGTACATAAAACAAACAGTAGTAACACTCTGGATACAGAAGTTGATACCAGCCCATTTACAGAAGAAAGGGTTCTGAAAGAACTCTTGAAACTGAAGGTGGACAAAGCAATGGGGCCTGATGGGATTCATCCCAGAATTCTAAAAGAACTAAGGGTAGAACTAGTGACACCACTGACTACCCTTTTTAACAAATCATGGGAGGATGGGGTGGTACCCGAGGACTGGAGGAGGGCAGATGTGATTCCCCTTCACAAAAGTGGGAGCAAGGCAGAAGCAGGAAACTATAGATCTGTTAGTTTAACCTCAGTGATAGGGAAAATGATGGAATCACTTCTAAAGGAAAGAATTGTCGAGTATCTAGAGGCCAGAGGGGCACAGGACCCTAGGCAGCATGGATTCACAGCGGGAAGGTCATGCCAGACGATCTAATAGATTTCTTTGACTGGGTGACCAAAGTAGTAGATCAGGGGAGTGGCTGTGGACATGGCCTACCTAGACTTTAGCAAGGCATTTGACACAGTCCCACAAAAGATTAATATACAAGTTAGCCAGCCTGGGGTGGGTCCCAAGATGACAGCCTAGGTAAAGAATTGGCTGGAGAGTAGGACACAGAGAGTAATAGTAAATGGAGTCCACTCAGAAGAAAGGAGGTTACTAGTGGGGTACCCGCAGGGTTCAGTATTAGGACCGGTCCTCTTCAATGTTTTTATAGCGACATTGCAGAAGGAATGGAAGGAAAGTATGTCTCTTTGCAGATGACACTAAGATCTGCAACAGAGTTGATGCACAGGGTGGGGTGGAAAGGATGAGAAGGGACTTGGCAAGAGGTTAGAGAATGGTCAAATGTATGGCAGCTTAGATTCAATGCTAAGAAGTGCAAGGTAATGCACCTGGGAAACAAAACCCAGGGAAGAGTACACAATGGGGTGAGATACTAACAACAACAAAAATGGAAAGGGACCTGGGGGTAGTCATATCAGATGACCTAAAGATGGGCAAGCAATGTGAGAGGGCAGCAAGGAGGGCTGGGGATACTGGGATGCATAGGGAGGCATCACCAGTAGAAAACAGGAAGTTATTATCCCTCTGTACAGACAGCTGGTGAGACCACATCTGGAGTACTGTGTGCAGTTCTGGAGACCCAATCTCCGCAAAGACATAGACAGGATGGAAGCTGTCCAGAGGAGGGCAACTAAAATGGTGCCGGGTCTGCACCAGAAGACATATGAAGAGAGATTTAAGGAGCTTAATATGTATAGCCTCGAGGAAAGGAGGGAGAGGGGGGACATGATAGAAACTTTCAAGTACCTCAAGGGAATCAACCAAAGTCCAAGAGGGTAGCATCTTTCAAAAAAGAGGTGTGCAAGAACAAGAGGGCACAATTTGAAGATAGAGTGGAGGCGGCTCAGAGGTAATTTAAGGAAGTATTTTTTCACAGAGAGGGTTGTGGATGCATGGAACGGCCTTCCGGAGGAGGTTGTGGAGTCAAAATCAGTGGTGGAATTCAAGCATGCATGGGATAGTCATAAGGCAATTCTGGGGGGTGGGGGTAGGAAGAAGTAGGCTGCTGGTTAACTAGGATCTGCAGCTTATCCAGTAGGTAGGGAAATGGGCAGACTGGGTGGGCCAAGCGGTCCTTATCTGCCATCAAATTCTATGTTTCTATGTTTCTATATGAACATGCTGTCTCATGCACAGAGCAGCCAGCCACAATGCAACACAATAACTTGCAGTAAATGACGTGCAAAATACAGCAGTAAAAAAAGGGCTTAATTGCCATTGAATAACACTGTTCCCTGCAGCATACCACAGCATTTGGTGATATACTGCAGCATACTGTGCTGCATCCTGGCTGGTGCTGCTGTAAATGTAAACCTTGCTTTGCTGTACATGTAGAGATGCAGCAAAATGTAATCTCGCCAGTGAAATCCTGGTGAAATTGCGAATTTTGCCGTGCGAAATAGTTCGCAAAATTCTTGCATTCTGCAAAATGTGGAATCTCACCAGCGAAATGCAGAATTTTGTCTGCTTATGGTAGAATTTCACTCATGAGTGGCAAAAGTCTACAATTCACTGGTGGAATTTTGCATTTCGCACTGGCAAAATATATTTGCGAAATGCATGAATTTCTCAAAATATTTCACGGAATGAAATTCGTGGATTTTGCCCATCTGTATTTATATGTTATACTATATGTACATGCTAACTCATGTAAATGTAAACTTGCATTGTTGTATATATTGTACTATATGTACAGTGCATGCTGACTCACATAAACGTAAACCTTACTTTGCTGTATATGTTGTACTATATGGACATCCTGCCTCATGTATATGTAAGTCTTGCTTTGTCGTACAGTATAACCTCGATTATCCGACCTTCCATTATATGAATCTCTGGATTATCCAAACTCATACCATGTCCCCCAAGCTAACAGGAACATGGTGTGAGCAACCCTCAAATTTTAAGAACCCCTTGATTATCTGAACTGATCTTACGTCCCCCAGTGAGTCGGATAATCGAGGTTCTACTGTATATGTTGTACTATGTGGACATGCTGCCTCATGTATACAGTATGTAAGCCTTGCTTTGTTCAAGTTCACATTAATTTTATTGTTTGACTTATTTTAAAAGTCATGAAAACAAGTAAAACCACAGTTAAAAATGCATACAACCTAAGTGCAATCAATGAACAATAAGATCATAGTATCATAGGACATGGAGAAGTCTATATAGCCTTAACAAGTTCAGAATAACTGAGATAAACAGAACTGTACAAGATTCGGGTCAGGTTACCTACACCTCTCATAGTGTATTGTGTCTGTATTCACTATTCCAACATGGATTGAAGTCCTCTGGACATATATGGTCTGAAGACTACTACCTGACCCAAGATTAATATTTCTAAAAACATACCGATGTAATAAACTATCT
Organism: Neoceratodus forsteri; assembly: GCA_016271365.2. Lineage (NCBI taxonomy): Eukaryota > Metazoa > Chordata > Ceratodontiformes > Ceratodontidae > Neoceratodus > Neoceratodus forsteri. The sequence continues at coordinate 805,364,646 of CM028137.1, forward strand.
GAATATTAAACATATATAAATACTTATACATTGTAATAGATAATTTCATAACATCTTATTACATAGTGTTGTAGTAAACCTTCCCAAACTCTGTCTGAGGACACAGGATCCATATCAGTGTACAGTCTTATTATTTATCCTTATTCAAATGTAACTTTTTTCTCTTCAATAACCTTTAGGAAGGAGGCCACAGGGATTAACATCAGCCTGGTCTGTGCTTTCAAAAGATGAGTTACCAAGTGCTGTGGTTCATGTTCTAGCAACCCTAATATTTCTCCTAATACTGTATAGATTTACGAAATTTGTTATATAAGAAGCAGAGAATAATCAAATGTACCAAATCGTCTTGACCCCATTTACTCTGTTTCTTACTACCTCTTTTATATGGGCCATTGGAGATCTAAAGACGTCTGATATGCAGGATAGTAAGCCATAAAGTTTAATAACATTTTCTACCATGTAAATGCTTAGAAAATTCACATTTTGCTTCAAGAAATGTGCTGCTTCCTCGACACATAGTCTCGGCAACCTATAGTCTGTCATTCCATAGACTTTTAACAATAAATTATTAATCTTTTTTTATCTGACACTTCACTGGTAACTGGCCCATTTCCGCCCTCACCAGTGCAGATGGTGTTCCATTAGGTAACCCCAATAACTTCCTGTAGAATTTGTTAACACAGACTTCTATGTTAATATTCATTTCTACCCTTGAAATTTCAGTCCCATAGAGCAGTTGGCTCCTTATTTTTGCACTTATGTCTTTAATATTGCCCTTTATTGATTTGCCTCCATATTTGTGTGAGAAAGAATTCATAACAGGAATAAATTTGTTGGCTTTGTTTTCCATTTCTTTAACGTCGTCTCCATGTTCCCTCTTGCGTTACTATCAAACCTAACTAACAAAATTCCTTTGCTACTTCTAGGTTGTGATTATTTACTGCATATTTATAAGCTCTGTTATTCCCACCCAAAAACCATTACCTATCTTTTATTGTAACTTATTTGTAAATCTGCTTTACAGCATTCCACCTGAAATTTGTCCAACATTTTTTCATACCATTTAAACTAGTGGAATGGAGGGCCACGTCATCTGCATATGCCAAGTAAGGGCATGCTCTCTCTAATATTCTTTGCATATGGAACCTTGCTTTGTTGTATGTTGCACTATATGGACATGCTAAGCCAAGTCATGTAAATGTAAACCTTGCTTTGTTGTTTATGTGTGCTATATGGAAATGCTACTGCATGTATGTGTAAGCCTCACTTTATTGTATATGTTGTACAATATGAACATTTTTCCTCATATATATATAAGCCTTGTTTTGTTGTATATATTGTATTTTATGGACATACTGCATCATGTTAATGTTTACCCTGCTTTGCTGTATATGTTGTACTATATGGACACGCTGCCTCAAATAAATGCAGACCTTGATTTGTTGTCTATGTTATACAATATGAATGTGCTGCCTCGTATACTGTATATGTAAACTTTGCTTTGTTGTATATTTTGTACTATATGGACATGCTTCTTCATGTAAACTTTGCTTGGTGGCATAGGTTGTGCTATATGGACACACTGACTCATGTAAATATTAACCATGCTGTGTTGTACATATGCTATATGGACAAACTGACTAATGTAAATGTTAACTTTGCTTTGTTGTAGATGCTGTACTATATGGACATATTGCTTGATGAATATGCAAGCCTTACTTTGTTGTATGTGTTGTACGTGTTGTACTTCATGGACAAACTGACTGATGTAAATGTTAACCATGCTTCATTATACATGTTGTGCTATATGAACAAACTGACACATGTAAATGTTAACCTTGCTTTGTTGCACCTGTTGTGCAATACGGACAAACTGACTCATGCAAATGTTAACCATGCTTTGTTGTACATGTTGTGCTATATGGACAAACTGACTCATGTAAATGTTAACATTGCTTTGTTGCACCTGTTGTGCTATATGGACAAACTGACTCATGTAAATGTTAAGCTTGCTTTGTTGTACCTGCTGTGTTATGTGGACAAACTGAGTCATGTAAATGTTAACCATGCTTTGTTATATATATTGTACTATATGGACATGCTGATTGATGTAAATGTTAACCGTGTTTGTCATGTATGTTGTACTGTATGGACATGTTGCTTGACGAATATGTAAGCCTTACTTTGTTGTTCAGGTTGTAACATATGGACAACCTGACTCATGTAAACATTAATGGGAGGGCTAAAGCCCAAAGTTCAATGTGGGGGAATAGTTCCTCCCACATCCCCAATGAAGACCAGGTTCCCATGCCAGTTCTCCGCTTAGCACATTGTGAAACCATGGTGCTCTGGGCTCCTTGTGTGGCTCATGGTCTGAGCCACCTTTTTCTTCCTCTCCTGTTCCCTTCCCCTTCGCTCTCTTACATTGCCCTCTCCCTTCATCCCCTTCCCCCTTTCCTTCAGCTGATTTGCTCCTTCTCTGCTCGTCATGCTTCTTTTCCATCCCCCCTCCCCTCCCCTCATCTCCCTTGTTCTTTCTTCCCTATCCCACTTCCACTGCTGCCCTCTCCTGAATTCTCCTCTGTTGGGTCATCCGAGCATCATCCCTTGCACTCCCTCCCACTCCGGACTCACTCCCTGTCCATTTCCTCATACTTCAGCATCACCCACCATCTTGGCCCTTCTTCCCCCTCTTTCCTCTGCTTGCCTTTGCCACTTCCATGGTTCTTATCCCACCCCAGTGGAGCTCAGTTTCTCCAGCCCTCCACTCCCCATCCATCTTCCTTTCCTCCATTCCCTTCCAGTGTTCTTCTTTGCACTCCTACCCAGTGGCTGTGAGTCATGTCCCACCTGGGCCACTCATGATCTCCAGCTCGCCATCTTCACATTTCCCTCTCTCTGGCTCCACATCTCTGCTCCCTGTATGGTTTGTGTTGCCCTGGTCACTGTCTCTGCTGCAGCCGCCACGTAAATTACGGTTGTTACTATTTTACCCATGTCAATATCTGTTTGTTATCCAGTATTTCTCCATTTAATTCTTAGCTTTTCTGTTGGGAGCAAGGGATTGACAGCGCATAATTTTATTATTGTACCAGCAGCTATAAACACTACAATAGGGAAGACAATACATGAATTTTTTGACTTACAAATGCCTTTGTTGTCAGTGAAACATAGAAACATAGAATTTGATGGCAGATAAGGACCGCTTGGTCCACCTAGTCTGCCCATTTCCCTACCTAATGGATAAGCTGCAGATCCTAGTTAACCGACTGCCTACTTCCTCCTACCACCCACTAGAATTGCCTTATGTCTGTCCCATTCATTCTTGAATTTCCCCCTTGTTTTTGTCTCCACGACCTCCTTAGGAAGGCCATCCATGCATCTACAACCCTCTCTGTAAAAAAATACTTCCTCACATTACTTCTGAGCCGTCCCCCTCTATCTTCAAATTGTTCCCCCTTGTTCTTGCACATCTCTTTTTCTAAAAAACATTTTGGTTTCCCTCCTTTGGACAGCTTCCACCCTGACTATGTCTTTGCAGAGATGGGGTCTCCAGAACTGTACACAGTACTCCAGATGTGGTCTTACTAACTGTCTGTTCAGAGGGCCAACAACTTCTTGTTTTCTACTGGTGATGCCTCTCCCTATGCATCCCCGTATCCCCCTAGCCCTCCTTACTGCCTTCTCACATTGCTGGCCCACCTTTAGGTCATCTGATATGACCTACCACCAGAGCCCTTTCTATTTTTGTTGTTGTCAGTATCTCACCCCTCATTGTGTACTCTTCTCTTGGGTTTTTGTTTCCCAGGTGCATTACTTTGCACTTCTTTGCATTGAATCTAAGCTGTCATACATTTGACCATTCCTCCAACAATGCCAAGTCCCTTTTCTTCCTTTCCACCCCACCTTGCATATTAACCCTGTTGCAGATCTTTGTGTCATCTGCAAAGAGAAATACCTTCCCCTCCAGTCCCTCCGCAATGTCACTTATAAAGACATTAAAAAGGACCGGACCCAGTACTGAACCCTGCGGTACCCCACTGGTAACCCTCCTTTCTTCACTGTGGACTCTATTTACTATTACCCACGGTGTCCTGTTGTCCAGCCAGTGTTTTACCTAGACTACCACCCTGGGACCCACTCCCAGGCTGGCTAATTTGTTTATTAGTCTTTTGTGTGGGACTGTGTCAAATGCCTTGCTAAAGTCTAGGTAAGTCATGTCCACAGCCCCTCCCTGGTCTACTACTTTGGTCACCAGTCAAAGAAATCAATTAGATTTCTTTGACATTACATTCCTGCTGTGAATCCATGCTGCCTTGGGTCCTGTGCCCCACTGGCCTCTAGGTACTCAACAGTTCTTTCCTTCAGAAGTGAATCCATCATTTTCCCTACCACTGAGTTCAAACTGATAGGTCTGTAGTTTCCTGCCTCTGTCTTGCTCCCACTTTTGTGAAGGGGAATCACATTCCTGCCCTCCTCCAGTCCTCAGGTACCACACCATCCTCCCATGATTTGTTAAAAAGGGTTGTCAGTGGTGTTACTAGTTCTTCCCTTAGTACTTTTAGAATTCTGTGGTGAATCCCTTCAGGCCCCATTGCTTTATCCACCTTCAGTTTTAAAAGTTCTTTCAGAACCCTTTCTTCTGTGAATGGACTAATATCAACCCCCCTATCCAGAGTGCTCCTATTGACTGGATTAGGTGTCTCCCCCTGCTTTTCCTTTGTGAATACTGAGCAGAAGTATTCGTTCAGTATCTTTGCTTTTTTACTGTCGCTCTCTGCCCAACCACCTTCCTCTTTATTCAGCCTCAGTATCCCTGCCTTAGTCTTTCTTTGCTTCCTAATGTACCTTTAAAAGGTTTTATCCCCCTTCTTAACTGAGTTGGCTATCTTTTCCTTGGTTTGGGCCTTTGCTATTCTGACTGCCTTCCCCACTTCCTTCTGCTTTAACTAGTACAGTTCTCTGTCCTGCTCCTTCTGTGTTCCCTTATACTTCCTGAATGCTATCTTTTTCTCCCTTCCCTTCCCTGCCAGTTCTTTTCAGAACCATAGTGTTTTTTTCTTTCGCTTTGATTTATTTATTTGCTTCACACAAAGGCTTTTTGCCTCTGTGATGGCAGTTTTGATGTTTCCCCATTGTTGCTCCACCACACCTTCTAACCTGTTTGCAATGCTTTTCTGAGGCACTCTCCCATTTTGACAAAATCAGCCCTCCTGAAGTCCAGTACCTTCACTTTTGTATGGCTTGACTCTACAGCTGCGTTTATCGTGAACCACACTGTTTGGTGGTCACTTGTTCCCAGATGGCTACCCACTTCAAGATCAGAGATCATCTCTTCATCCCCATTTGAGAGTACCAGGTCTAAGATTGCTCCCTCCTGAGTGGGTTCCAAAACTGGCTGTCTGAGGCATGCCCCCTGTAGGGTATCGAGAATGGCCCTGCTCTTGGATGTGGCTGCAGCAAAGGTGCTCCAGTTAACATCTGGCATATTCAGGTCCCCCATCAGCAATATCTCCCCTTTCTCTGCCATCCCAAGGATGCCTTCTATCATTTCCTTGTCCATTTCCTCCCCCTGAGATGGGGTCTGTATACAACCTCTGTGCGGATTGTGGTGCCATTTCCAGTCTCCAGGGTGACCCACAGTGCCTCCTCTCCTCCCTGTTTACCCTTTAGTTCTGTTGCTTTGATCCCTTCCCTTAGATAGAGAGCTACTCCTCCTCCTCTTCTTCCCTCCCTGTCCCTCCTGTAGATTATGTACCCTGGTATGTTGACATCCCAGTCACCATGTTTCTGTGACTGCCATGATATCCAGGCATCCCTCTTCCAACAAGGCCACCAGTGTCCTCTGCTTTGGCTGCTGCTTTGTGCTTTGCTTCCTCTGTGGTTCATGCTGTACAGGTCACTGCCCCTGCTGTGAGGAGAAGTCAGTTTTTCATGTATACTGCAGCAGGCACCTGTCTCACACTTGGGAGACCTGGCTTATCAGCCTGCAGTGTTGTAGCTTCCTCATGTACCTCCTACCACTCAGGCTGGCTTCAGGCTAGTGACGTCAAACTGCACGGCTCCATACGTCCCTGTCCATCTCCTGGAATTTTCTTAAAAAAACAAACAAAAAAAAACATTTTTCGACTCTTCCTTGCCCCCCATCCTCCCCCCCACACACACACCATCCCTTGCTCTCCCATGTTCCTTTTGGACTTCCCGGCTCCTCATGCAGGCCACCATCTCCATCATCACTCCATATACTGCTCATCATCTTGTTCCTGAAATTACCCCATATTAACTCTGGTTCTTCATGCCCTTCCAGCATTCACAATTACCTGCCTCCTCTGCACTTGCTGATATGGTTCCTATCCACTCCTACCTGCCCTCTGGGGCCCAAGTGCTGGATTCCTTAGTGCTTCCCAACTACTTCTCCTTCCCCGAATTTTTTCTTTGTCTACCATTGTCTGTTGTTATGTCACTCCCTTGTTTCATCTGTTCCATATTCCCCACTCTCCTTGTCCTCCTCCTGTTTCCTGCTTACCTTCCCTTCATCCTGCTCTTGTCCATTCATTTACATTTTCCTCTACAGCAGTTAGCTGCCCTTTCCTTGCTCAGCCCATACCAGCAGTTTGATAGCCTCATCCCTAACTCTTCCTACTGAGGCACAGCAGTGCAGGCAGGCTTCCCCTGTCTACCGGGGATGGGAGCCTGTTTCCTCTACCTCCAGTCTCATCCATTTTATACCCAGCCAACTTCTGACAGTCTCCATCCCCAACTCTGCCTTGTATGGCATTGAGTGCAGGTAGCTCACCTCGATTACCACGGATGGGAGCTTGTGTCTTTAATCTACAGTCCAACTGTATTCTCTATTTATTACCCAGTTGCTGCATTCCCTTTGGGAATGGGACCACCATACCCCATTTGCCTTCCATCTACTGTTTCAATCAACTGCTTCATATATCTGTTCCCCAGTTGCTGTATTCCCCTTGGGAACAGGACCAATATACTGTATTTGCCTTCAATATCTTACCTCACACGACGGCATCCAGCACTTCCATGGATTTGATGTACTTATCCCTGCCTTGACCTCCTCACAATCTGGAGCTGGACCCTGCCAGCTTGTTCTGTCTCCACCTTGACTCAGTCCGACAGACTCCTGGACTTCCTTGCTGCTTGCCATCCACCTCTTCCTGTGCTCCTGGGCATCATTGTTGTGGTTTGCCTTCTGGCTCAACCTCAACCAATCTTCAGTCCTTCAGCTCCATGCTGCCATCTCCTCCCTCATTGCTATGCCAGATGTCTCTGTTTTTCTGTTGCCTTCCTCTTGGATATGTCTGCCCACATTCCCTTTGCTTCCTACTGAATATGTGCCATTTCTCATCTTCAAGGATGTGTGCCTGAAGCCTTCTACAAGTTTTCCCCTGATGCTTCCCTTATCCCATCCAGAGGTCTTCCATCAGTGGTTCCTGTGCAATTCCCTATCAGCACTTCCAGTTTGCCATCTCTTTCAGAGGTGGGGACCCTTTCCCCATCACTGCTGCACCTTGCTACTAACTATTACAGTTCGCCATCTCAGTCGGAGGTGGGTACCTTCTATGCATCACTGCTGCCCTTTTAATGTCAGCAGTGAAAGTTTGCCATCTCCTTTGGAGGTGGGAACCCATTCCCCATCACTGCTGTGCCTTTGCTATCAGCAATTTATGGTCACCATTTCCTTCGGACGTGGAAACCTCATACCCCATCACTACAACGCCTTTTGCTATGGGCATGTTACATTCGCCATCTCCTTCAGAGGTGGGCACATTGTGCCTCAACTTCGCAGCACCTTGTCCTGGATTTGCATCTTGGTCATACATGGATCCACCACCCAAGGCCTGTTGCAGCTTTCCTGCATTCTATTCCAGTATGCTGTGATGCTTGCACACAGTTCTGTACCTTCCCAGCACCTGCTGATGTCAGTACTGCCTGGTCCTTGCTGTCTGCTTATCCAGCTCCATCCTTCAGTCAGTAGTCTTCTGCTTTGAACTTTTTCCCTCCATGCTTGGACTGCTGCCTTCCTCCTTGAACTGGCAGCTTGGGGCTCCTGCATGTTTGCTTTGTCTCTTTTTGGGCATTCCTACAATTATCGACATCCAGCATCCCTGCCTGATTAACTATTCCTACCTGTTCATTGCCTCATACTCCTACTTCAGCCATCATAACAGCTCCCTTCCAATGCTCTATGGAGTACCTGTTCTTCTCATCTGAGGAAACTTTCTTCCAGCAACATCCCTTGAACAGCATGCCTTACAGACTCTTACATCACCACAGAATTATTGATACTTCCCAATAACCTCCCCAAGACCCATTTCTGGAATCCCATTTGAATGGACTATAGAAGATCTCATCTCTCAACCTACTCTGCAGGTTGCTTCCTTATATAGTCTGTTAATTCAACCATTATGGGCTACACTACCTCCCATGTCTTCATAGGATCCAAGATTTAGTGGAGTTTCCATCACTCCTATCTTCTTACCTGGAAACGTGACCCTAATTCCTTCCGAGATGTATCAACTCCATAATAACCATCAGTATTGAGGATTACAGGAATTGCAGGATACCTCATAGCAGTACTGGCATCATTCATTATATCTTCTCCTCACAGTCTTCTCCTACAAGTGCTGACTCAGTTTGACCAGGTTATTTGACTTGTATTCCCTGACTAGCCATTGGATGTTCCAAAGACCTCCTCCAGCTGCTATCCCAGAACAAGCATCATTGGATATCTGGTGCCTAGCTGCCCTGCTAAAGTTACTCTCTCCGAGCCACTGTTTCCTGGCCCCTGGATGTCACCATAATTCATAAAGTTATCTACATCTCTTCATCATGCTACCCTAAATCATGCCAGCTACCCATTCAGTGGTCCTTCTAACTCATCCCTCAAGATTTACCTCTAATACTCTCTCTCTCTCTCTCTCTAGCGAATACCATCACTGAGAGTAGCCTTCCATCGATTCCTCAATTTTCACATCTGCAACCAACTTGGCTCTTTCACTATCCCAGTCATGCCCCACAATAGTCCTATATTGGGCTTAGCATGCTAGGCACCCATGGCATTCCACACTGCTCTCAACTTCTATTTGCCATATCAGTCTATAGACTTATTCAAAGATCCATTCTCGGGCTCCCCTCAACATTCCAACATTAGATGCTCCAGCACTGCAAAGCCATCACGGCCACTTAAGCTCCTGCCATGGGCAATTAAGCCACAGCAAAACCCATATCCACTAGTTCCACTAGCAGTCCATCCTAAATATGAGCCTATGCAAATCTCATTATAGCAACAATAACTCTAGTCGACCCTTGAAGTCATTGTACTGAACTTTCCAATTATTCCCATCGATATCCAGTTACTATCCCTACAGCATATATCACCCTTCCTTCATTGGTCTAAAATCTTCCACATTACCCCTCTTACCAGGCACTTAAAGTTTCTGTCTCTATCCTTGATCATCTCCATAGATGCCTATATAGCGACATATCGCACATTGCTGAACTCCAAGCCTTGAGACCCTAATCCAGATGTCAAACCCTCTATAAAGTCTGACAGATTACTTTAAGAATTTCATAACCCATAATACTTCCCACAATTCAGAGTATGACAGATTATTTAATCAACTCTTGCTCTTCATGCTTGCATTGACTCTGTAGCCCCATTGAATATCAACCAATATCATATTGGAATCCTGGACCATGTTCACCCCTTTTCAGCTGCACGTAATCTATATTCAGGATCTGGACACTCCTTCACAATGGACCTTCCTCTTCAGCCTCAGAATCGACCTTCCAGAATGCATAATGCAACAGACTCGGGAGAGGGAATGTCAGCTCTACAAACAGTACCTTACTCAGAAACTAGAATATTGTTGTAAGAGCCTAGGATCATCTCCTCTTAGTTTGCCCTGAGAACGGACTGGTCAGTAGCCATGGGTCCTCAGAGGTTTCTTCCACCTGTGGAGTTTTCCTGTCCTGCGTGCTACTGGTCATACACTTCATGAGTTGGAGGAGGTAATCTTTTTGGGCTTTCTATTCCCTACTCACTACCCAGCTTCCATACCAAGGGTGAAAATAGCGAAAAGGCAAAAAGTAAACTACAGTTACATAAGCACTACTAACCCCAAACTCTATTCACCAAAACATTGAATGACAGGGCTAAAGCCCAAGGTTCAGTGTGGGGGAATAGCTCCTTCTACATACCTAATAAAGGCTAGCCTCCCATGGCAGTTCCTTGCTTAGCGCGTTGCGAAACACCCACAATCCACCCCTTCCTCCTCCTTCTCTGGCACTCTGCTCACCCTTATTGCTGGGCTTTCCATTCCCTACTCACTACCCAGCTTCCATACCAAAGGTGGAACTAGAGAAAAGGCAAAAAGTAAACTACAGTTACATAAGCACTACTAACCCCATACTCTATTCACCAAAACATTGAACTGTGCCTTGTTGTACCTGTTGTACTACATGAACAAACCGAGTCATGTAAATGCATTTTGTTTTTTACAATCTTTATTTGTACACTGGGAGACCAGGGCATCTCTTGGGAGTGCCCACGCAGCTGCTGCCTCTACTTCCAGCCTGAGACCACCTTCCTCCAGGAGATACATTGCTGAGCACCCTCTCCTCAGACCCACAGACTTGTCCAGCCTCCCAGACCACCACACTTTCATAGGGCCTGCCTCACCTACATGGCGGCCTTTCTGAAATTAGAGGGATGGTCCTGGGCCAGGTCGAGGGGCTCGGGAGAGCCTGAGGAAGTCTGGTCCAGCATCGGGATGTGGGCCTGGGCTCCCAGGGTCTCTGTTGCCTCTCTAAGTCCACCAGGGATTTTTAACTTATATTTCCCCCTGGAGCGCGGATGTGTAATCATGTCTGCACACATAGCGTGCTGCTGTCCACTGCCGCTCTGCCCCCTTGTTTCTGAATCGCTACCTACAGGAGCCCCGATCTCCATCAGGGGCCACTGAGGAGCGATGTGACCTGCTACCCACCCCATGAAGAGAGAGCAGTCCTCCACACACTCAATCCCTTCCCTCCCCTGTTGACCCCAGTGGCCAAAGTCTGTTCCTGAATCCAGGTCACCAGCGTGGCATGAGGTGTGGCGTCCAGCACATCAACCCTCAGTGCCACTGGGATGGCTATGTTGACACATGTAAATGTTAACCTTGCTTTGTTATACATGTTGTACTGTATGGACATGTTGCATGATGAATATGTAAGCCTTACTTTGTTGTACCTGTTGTGCTATGTGGACAAACTGACTCATGTAAATGTTAACCTTGCTTTGTTATACATGTTGTACTATGTGGACATGCTGACTGATGTAAATGTTAACCATGCTTTGTTATATATGTTGTACTGTACTGTACGGACATGTTGCATGATGACTATGTAAGCATTTCTTTGTTGTACCTGTTGTGCTATATGGACAAGCTGACTCATGTAAATCTTAACCTTGCTTTGTTGTACCTGTTGTGCTATATGTAAAAACTGACTCATGTAAATGTTAACCTTGCTTTGTTGTACCTGTTGTGCTATATGGACAAACTGACTCATGTAAATGTTAACCTTGCTTTGTTGTACATGTTGTGCTATATGGACAAACTGACTCATGTAAATGTTAACCTTGCTTTGTTGTACCTGTTGTGCTATATGGACAAACTGACTCATGTAAATGTTAACCATACTTTTTAATATATGTTGTACTATGTGGACATGCTGACTGATGTCATTGTTAACCATGCTTTGTTATAAATGTTGTACTGTACGGACATGTTGCATGATGACTATGTAAGCATTTCTTTGTTGTATCTGTTGTGCTATATGGACAAACTGACTCATGTAAATCTTAACCTTGCTTTGTTGTACCTGTTGTGCTATATGTACAAACTGACTCATGTAAATGTTAACCTTGCTTTGTTGTACCTGTTGTGCTATATGGACAAACTGACTCATGTAAATGTTAACCTTGCTTTGTTGTACATGTTGTGCTATATGCACAAACTGACTCATGCAAATGTGGGGGGGGACCCTTACCGATCGGCGGGTCTGGGGAGAGGGGGAGGCATCACTGGCAGGAGGGGGGAGGGATAAGCAGGGAGAAGAGGTACTGGAAGTGGAAATCACAGCAGAGAGAGTGAGGGAAGCCCTCAGCTCCCTTAAGATGGAGAAAGCACCGGGGCCGGATAAATTACATCCCAAAGTGCTGAAAGAACTTGTGGATGTCCTGGCGAAACCCCTGGCAGAGCTTTTCACCATCTCTCTGAGGACAGGGTGGGTGCCCCAGGACTGGAAGGTGGCACATATAGTGCCTATCCACAAGGGGGGATCAAGGGAGGTGGCAGAGAACTACAGGCCTGTCAGCCTGACATCGGTGTTGGGCAAAGTGATGGAGGGCATTGTCAAGGAGAGGCTGGGGGGGACCTGGAAAAGTCAGGGTGCCTGGATGATAGACAGCATGGATTCGTCTTGGGGAAATCATGTCAGACAAACCTTGTGGAGTTCTATGACTGGGTGACGAGTACCTTGGACCTTGGTAGACCAGTGGACATCCTCTTTCTAGACTTCAGTAAGGCATTTGACTCTGTTCCTCACATGGGCCTGTTGGACAAGCTGGGAGAAAAGGGGGTGGGGAACCAGATAATCAGATGGATAGGCAATTGGCTCCAGGACCGGACCCAGAGGGTCGTAGTTGGCAGGATAGTCTCATCCCCAAAGAGGGTCATTAGTGGGGTCCCACAGGGATGAGTCCTTGGGCCCCTCCTGTTCAACGCCTACATCTCTGACATAAGGACAGGAATCAGGAGTGAGATGAGTCTCTTTGCGGATGACTCAAAACTGGGGGCGGTGGTGGATGGGGAGGAGGGTGGCCCTACAGGGGGATCTGGAGGCTCTGGAAAGATGGTCTAGAAAGTGGAGGCTGAGGTTCAATGCAGGGAAATGCAAGGTACTCCACCTGGGGGCCAGAAACCCGGGCCAAGTGTACACCCTGGGGGGGGGGAATGCTACAAGTCTCGATGGCTGAGAGGGACCTGGGGGTGGTGGTGGATGTCAAAATGAACAACTCGGAAACTTGTAGGAGGGCAGCAGCCAAGGCCAACAGGATACTGGGATGCACCGCTAGGGGGATCACCTCCAGAAGGAAGGAAGTGATGCTCCCTCTGTATAACTGCTTGGTGAGGCCACACCTTGAGTACTGCATGCAGTTTTGGAGGCCACACTTAAAGAGGGACATTAAACTCCTGGAGAGGGTCCAGAGAAGGGCAACCAAAATGATTTGGGGCTTGAGGGACAGGACCTATGAGGAGAGGCTCGAAGAGCTAAATATGTACACATTGGAAGAGCAAAGGGACTGGGGGGACGTGACAGAGGTCTTCAAGTACATAAGATGGTAAATGGGGGAGGAACAGTCAGGGTGCTTCGAAGGAAGGAGGAGGGGGCCACTAGAGGGCATGGGTGGAAGCTGGAGGGGAGAAGATTCAGGGGAGAAAGGAGGAGGTGCTACTTCACTGACAGGATGGTGGAGCCATGGAATGCACTGCCTAGGGGGCTGGTGGAGGCAGAGATGGTGGAGGGGTTCAAGAGGGGCTGGGACAGGTACAGGGGAAGGGTTCTGGAAGCAAAATCCAATGCAGCAAGAATATCCGGAACTAGGAAGGGAGAAGCCAGAGAAGGCAAGGAGGCAGCAAGGTCAGCACCCAGGGTGGGGGCTGACCAGTCGAGCAGACTCGAAAGACCATTAGGCCTATTCTGCTGGCATTTTAGTATGTTAGTAAATGTTAACCTTGCTTTGTTGTACCTGTTGTGCTATATGGACAAACTGACTCATGTAAATGTTAACCATGCTTTGTTGTACATGTTGTGCTATATGTACAAACTGACTCATGTAAATGTTAACCTTGCTTTGTTGTACCTGTTGTGCTATATGGAAAAAACTGACTCATGTAAATGTTAACCTTGCTTTGTTGTACCTGTTGTGCTATATGTACAAACTGACTCATGTAAATGTTAAGCTTGCTTTGTTGTACATGTTGTGCTATATGGACAAACTGACTCATGTAAATCTTAACCTTGCTTTTTTGCACCTGTTGTGCAATACAGACAAACTGACTCATGTAAATCTTAACCAGGCTTTGTTATAGATGTTGTACTATATGGACAAACTGATTCATGTAAATGTTAATTTTGCTCTGTGTACTTGTTGTACTCTGTGTACAAACTGACTCATGTAAACTTTAACCATACTTCATTGTACATGTTGTGCTATATGGACAAACTAACTCATGTAAATGTTAACCATGCTTTGTTGTACCTGTTGTGCTATATGGACAAACTGACCCATGTAAATGTTAACCATGCTTTGTTGTACATGTTGTGCTATATGGACAAGCTGACTGATGTAGATGTTAACCATGCTTTTGTTGTATATGTTGTACTGTATGGACATGTTGCTTGATGAATATGTAAACTTTACTTTGTTGAACATGTTGACTTCATGGACAAACAGACTCATGTAAATGTTAACCATGCTTTGCTCTATATGTTGTACAATAGGAGAACACTGGCTCATGTACTTGTAAACCTTGCATTTCTGTATATGTGGTATACACTGATTCTCCACTATTATCTTCCACACCCCCACCTCCCAATGTGGCTCAGGGTGCCTTCATGGACAAAAGATAAATAAATAAACCTCATTAAAAAGCCTTGTGCTAGGGGGAGTTAGTACTGCAAACTACTGTACATGGTCTCTCACCATCTCATTGCTGTTAACCAGGGAGCCTGGTGTTCTGTGGCACTTTGTCCTGATTTCTGTGGCAGGGCTTCGAGGGTTCTGTAACAGTATTGCTGATTTCTGCAGTGTGAATTATTCATTTCTATGGCAGAATGCACTCCTGCCATTAGCTAAAATGTGATGTGACATCATCAACGACATCACATGCTGAGCATAGATGAAGGGCTTCAGGATAAATCAGATAGGGAAGGGAGACAGGAACCATGGAGAAACTATATTTGAATAAAAGTTTGTCATCAAGAACAACAAAATATCTGCAGCACTATATGCATTCTGCGGCACAGTGCAAATTCTGTGGAAAGTTCCATAGTCGCAGAACCACAGAATTCCAGGGGCCTTGCAACACTGCTGCACTCCTTCACAAAAAAATTAAGCTCACTTACATATTGCTCAGATTTCTCAAGGGTTAATTACACTTTTTGATGAACCATAACTAGCAGGAGCGGGATTTGCCTTAGGCAATACACATGCTGCATACTTATCCAAGTAATCTTTTAGTAACTCAGCATCCTCTTCATTGATGGTCCATGTGTTATAAATGTATGTTCCCTTTTTACCAATCAAAAGTAGCAAGTGACCGCACATTTCTGTTCAGACTTGTATCTGCAGGGGCCAGACAACATGAGCTCCATATGCTGGCTAAATTTCTTCCATGTGTCCGAGAGATTTCCAGATTCCCAGTATATTCTAGCTGGAGGACAGCCAGGTGTATTCATTGCGGTACTGTAACAAGACTGAAATATAGAACGCTGGAAAGATGGTCTAGAAAGTGGAAGCTGAGGTTCAATGCAGGGAAATGCAAGGTACTGTACCTGGGGGCCAGAAACCCAGGCCAAGTGTACACCCTGGGGGGGAATGCTACAAGTCTCGATGGCTGAGAGGGACCTGGGGGTGGTGGTGGATGTCAAGATGAACTCAGAGACTTGTAGGAGGGCAGCAGCCAAGGCCAACAGGATGCTGGGATGCATCGCTAGGATCACCTCCAGAAGGAGGGAAGTGATACTCCCTCTGTATAACTGCTTGGTGAGGCTGCACCTGAGTACTGCGTGGCATTTTGGAAGCCACACTTAAGAGGGACATTAAACTCCTGGAGAGGGTCCAGAGGAGGGCAACCAAAATGATTTGGGGCTTGGGGGACAGGACCTATGAGGAGAGGCTCGAAGAGCTAAGTATGTACACATTGGAAGAGAGAAGGGACCGGGGGGACATGATAGAGGTCTTCAGGTACATGAAGGGAGTAAATAGGGGAGAAATAGTCAGGGTGCTTCAAAGGAAGGAGGAGGGGCCACTAGAGGGCATGGGTGGAAGCTGGAGGGGGAAGATTCAGGGGAGAAAGGAGGAGGTGCTACTTCACTGAGAGGGTGATGGAGCCATGGAATCGCTGCCTAGGGGCTGGTGGAGGCAGAGACAGTGGAGGGATTCAAGAGGGGGTGGGACAGGTACAGGGGAAGGCTTCTGGAAGCAAAATCCAATGTAGCGAGAATATCTGGAACTGGGAAGGGAGAAGCCAGAGAAGGCAAGGGGGGCAGCAAGGTCAGCTCCCAGGGTGGGGGCTGACCAAACAAGCAGATGCAAAAGACCGTTAGGCCTATTCTGCTGGCATTTTAGTATGTTAGTAATTCTGCCAGCAGAAGAAGGCTTTGCATCTGTCCAGGCAGCCCCATGAGGTTGTCCATACCACCTAGGGGATCATGAGCGACCCCCATTCCCTCCCTGCTCCCTTGGCCAAACATTTGTGCCTATCCAACCCCCTTATAAAGCTCTCCACATTTGCACAGACTAATGTTCCAGTTAACTTGAAGGCTGAAAGTCTTTTTTTTTCTTTTTGTAAACTGTAAGTGTGAGTTAGCAGTATGTGAGATCCAGATACCATTCAGTGTTTTACAGGAGGAGTATTATAAACATAATTCATATGCTGTTCATATATATGATTACATTGCTTTGCCATATTAGTAACAACAACTTGTAAAAAGTCAACTTTTAGCAAAATAAAAGGTAAGCCATCTTTCAGATGAGTGTCTGTGTATTTCTTCATAAAGCTTGGGATGCCAAGGGACTTTGCTGAAAAAGAAAGATATTTTGCCCAACTATAGTCCCACTAGTCTTGGGGCTCATGTAGGTCTGAAAAGGTGCTGTGGTTTCTCAAAACAAGAGTTTTTAATAATATTGATCAGATTTTGTTATACTGGTCGGTACATTAGTAAACAGGAAAAATCATCTTTTGTATTGCTTGTTCCAAAGGGTCCCACATGCGATGATATCTCTCCAGTTAGTTCCTAACCCTTAGTTGTGTATGTTCAAGTTTCATACACTAGAGCAGAGTTTGAGCCCACTGGGCTATCGTTGGTACTGAGGCAAGGTACCAGTGCAGTGCCAGCACCTTTTTACCAACCACGTACCCCAAAGCTAGCAATGATCCTTTGCTTCTATGTCTTTTAGACACCCCTCTAGGGAGTCCCAACAGTATTTCTGCTGGGTCTAATTCTGTGGGAATAGACATGACTTGGGAAAGAATACCATTCACCTGACTCCAAAAGGCTTCTACAGAATGTACCAAGGTGGGATCTACACTTTGGACATATGTTAGGAGTATTACAGTCTATTTTGTGGGCTAGTTCTGGAGTAAAATAAGCTCTGTACAAGAAGTTACATAGAAACATAGAAACATAGAAACATAGAAGTTGACGGCAGATAAGGACCGCAAGGCCCATCCAGTCTGCCCATTTCTTTTTCTACCTTATAAATGTGCCATCGGCCTTTGCTCTGTCAGTGACCTATCTATTCATAGTCATTTGTATTGCTCCCTTATGCCTATCCCATGCCTGTTTGAAGCCCTGCACTGTATTCATAGCCACCACTTCTTGTGGTAAGCCATTCCATGCATCCACCACCTTTCTGTGAAAAAGAATTTCCTCACATTCCCCCTTAATCGGCCTCCCTCTAATCTCATGCTGTGTCCTCTTGTCCTGCTATTTTTCTTATACTTAAACATGTTAGACTCTTTCACCTTGTTTATGCCCTTAAGGTGTTTAAATGTTTCGATCATATCACCTCTCTCCCTCCTTTGCTCAAGGGTATACATATTGAGCTCCGTTAATCTGTCCTTATATGTCTTCTGATGCAGTCCCTGCACCATTTTGGTTGCCCTTCTCTGGACTGCCTCAATTTGGTTAATGTCCTTGTGAAGGTGTGGCCTCCAGTACTGCACGCAGTACTCCAGATGGGCCTAACCAATGTCTTGTACAGAGGATTATTACCTCCCTCTTACGACTTGTGATACCCCTACTAATACACCTAACACCCCTAGCCTTACCTACTGCTTTAGAGGTCTGCTTGGATGATTTTAGGTCATCAGTGATGATGATGCCCAAGTCTCTTTCTTCCTTTGTGACTGCTAGCAACTCCCTCCCAGCCTATAAGTGGCTTCAGGGTTTCTCTTCCCTATGTGCATGATTTTGCACTTCTTTGCATTAAATCCAGTTGCCACTCTTCTGACCATTCTGCTAGTTTATCCAGATCTCTTCTCATTCTGCCCACCCCATCTGGATCATCTACTCTGTTGCAGATCTTGGTGTCATCTGCAAACAGACAAGCCTTACCCTCTAGTCCATCTGAGGTCACTAATGAAGATGTTGAATAGGACTGGCCCCAGGACTGATCCCTGAGGTACCCCACTTGTGACTTGCATCTCTTCTGACTGTATACCATTTACCACCACTCTCTGTTTTCTGCCAGTCAACCAGTTTGCCACCCAGTTGACCAACTTCTGACCCACCCCGAGCCTACCTAGCTTATTTATCAATCTTCTATGTGGAACAGTGTCAAAAGCTTTGCTGAAGTCAAGGTAGGCGACATCAACTGCTCCCCCTTGGTTAAAGTGTATAGCCCTCAGTTTATTATTGAGAGAACATTCCAGTCCAGTTTTCAGCAAGTCATTCCAATTCCCAATGTAAGGTTATCAGGGATCAGGTCTCCCCCCCCACCCCTTTTTCAATTTAATAAGTGGATAGGTTAATGCCTCCAGAAGCAGAATGTAGCACTTACTTAGTGGCTTAGATTTGCTGGGGATTCATGGATTGGCAAATAGCTCCTCTAGTGGTGTATGTTCTTCCACCATCAATTTGTCTTTTTTCAGTAACATAGACCTTATCCTGCAATACAGAAAGTATTCAGAAATTTCTAGACATACCTGTCGCACATCTGCGAAACAAACGGGAGGCCCTTCCTAGACCACTCACTCAGAATGTCCACATCTCTACCAGTCGGACCTTCATTCTGTCAGTTAATTAAGGCTTTTATAGAGACCTCAAGGGAGAGAAGAGAGTGTATTCCCAGGATTTTATGCACCTTGACACAAACCTTAGCCAGATTTCTGGAGAATGAGTAGTTTCGCTGGTTCAGGCTGGGGGTCAACAAATTATGGTATATGCTCCCCTCCACCTCTTCTAGACTTACCCATAATCTAAGCACCTTAGTATGTGGTTTACTATCTCCTACGAAGGCCAGTTGAGATGCTATATAGTATAAATATAAATTGGGAAGGCCGAGTTCCCCTTTGTTCTGGGGAAGACAAAGGATAGCTTTCCTTATTCTGGGATGCTTGCCTTGCCACAGGAGGGAGGTTATAGAAACATAGAAACATAGAATTTGATGGCAGATAAGGACCGCTTGGCCCACCCAGTCTGCCCATTTCCCTACCTACTGGATAAGCTGCAGATCCTAGTTAACCAGCAGCCTACTTCTTCTTACCCCCACACCCTAGAATTGCCTTATGACTGTCCCATGCATGCTTGAATTCCACCACTGATTTTGACTCCACAACCTCCTCCAGAAGGCCGTTCCATGCATTCACAACCCTCGCTGTGAAAAAATACTTCCTTAAATTACCTCTGAGCTGCCCCCCCATCTTCAAATTGTGCCCTCTTGTTCTTGCACACCTCTTTTTTTGAAAGATGCTACTCTCTTGGACTTTGTTGATTCCCTTGAGGTACTTGAAAGTTTCTATCATGTCCCCCTCTCCCTCCTTTCCTCGAGGCTATACATATTAAGCTCCTTAAGTCTCTCTTCATATGTCTTCGGTGCAGACCCTGCACCATTTTAGTTGCCTCCTCTGGACAGCTTTCATCCTGTTTATGTCTTTCGGAGATTGGGTCTCCAGAACTGCACACAGTACTCAGATGGGGCTCACCAGCTGTCTGTACAGAGGATAATAACTTCCTGTTTTCTACTGGTGATGCCTCTCCCTTGCATCCCAGTAACCCCCAGCCCTCTTTGCTGCCCTCTCACATTGCTTGCCCACCTTTAGGTCATCTGAATGCTACCCCAGGTCCCTTTCCATTTTTGTTGTTGTTAGTATCTCACCCCCCATTGTGTACTCTTCCCCTGGGTTTTTGTTTCCCAGGTGCATTATCTTGCACTTCTTAGCATTGAATCTAAGCTGCCATACATTTGACCATTCCTCTAACCTTGCCAAGTCCCTTCTCATCCTTATAGCACCTTCCAGTGAATTTATGTATTTAAGGGGAACCTGGGCTGGGATGGACTGAAATAAATAAAGACATTGTGGTAATATACTCATTTTAACCAGGTTGACCATTCCTGTCAGGGAGAAGGGAAGCTTTTACCATCTTAAACAATCCTCTCTTACTTTCCCAACCAAGGATTTATAATTGATTTGCACCAATTTGGAGGTCCTCTTCATAAGTTTGATGCCTAAATAGTTAATGTCACTTGATGGCTGCACCAATGTGTGACCCAATGATATTGCAGATTTGGTATCCCCAAGGGGGAGCCATTCACACTTGCTCCAATTAATTTTATGTCCCAAAATCGGACCAATGATAGAAAATAAATTTGTGAGTATTTTCAGGGCCTTTTCAGGTTTTGCTATGAACAGCAAAATGTTGTCAGAAAAAAGCGATATAATATGGTTTGTTCCCTGCCATCCAAACCCTTCCAAATCTTTGTTGCCACAGATGGCTACTGCCAAGGATTCTATGGTTAATACATATAAAAGGGGGATGGGGACATCCCTGCCGGGTACCCCTAGTTAATAAGAATGGGGAGGACATTGTGTCATTTGTCAGAATTTGCACTTTAGGGACAGTATATAAGGAGCTTATCCAGAAAAGGATGACAGGAGCAAACTGAATTTTTTTTTAAGACCTCAGACATGTACTGCCATTCACCTCAGTCAAATGCCTTTTCAGCATCTAATGCCAAAAGGCCCTTACCCCCACCCCTAGCTTTTTTAGACCAATGGTGTATGATGTTCATCACGTTCCTCAGATTGTGCTTAGCCTGCCTGCCCCCCATGAAGCCCCCCTGATCTGGGTGTAACCTCTGGGTGGCACCACCCCCCAGTGTTACACCCCTGCCTACTATCCTGGACATAGGCTAAGGGGTTTGGGTTCGCTAGCTAATAACATTTTTTTAAAACCTTTGTGCAGTGCCCCCACTCAGGGTGCTTTATGTGGGTGAGATGATGCTGGGTGTAGCCATCTGAGCTGCTACACCACCCACGATGACCAGTTACCCTCCCCAGACATGCCCCAAGACACAGCTCCCCACATTTCAACATTTTGAATTAAAGGCTCTCTCTAATAATGTGCTCACACAGGATTTCAAACAACAGCAACAATATATTTATCGGGGGGAAAAAAGGAGCTAGGAAGGGGAAACAGGAGGAGTAGAGGTTATATTACCATATTTACACATGTACAGAGATCATTTTAGATTTTTCTGGTGAACCCTCCAGCTGGGTGGCTACATATTAACAGGCAGATATAAATCACATTTTACCATTCGACTTAAGATATCCAGAGCCCTGGTTATCTAGCTGCTGATAAATCAGATGTTAAACATAATTATTAATATTACCCACACTGGTACCAGTTCCAGATACAGCAGAAACCCCGCAATCTCATACCATACTGGTTAAACAGATACCACAGTCCAAGATGTTGCAGGCCTGATGGAGTTGCAGCTGGTCGAGGTGGCCGGCTATTAAATTTGAGGGTGGGGGCAACTTGGAACCAGACTTTTGTAAAGCAGCAAATTACTATTTACAACCACAGCAGGGATTGTCCTGAACTTTAGCAGACAAAGCAGGGATTGTCCTGCACTTGCAGACAAATCAGGGATTGCCCTGCACTAGCAGACTTCTGAACATTCCAGAACAAACTATGTGGATCTTACATCCAGAACATTCAGCACAATATTTGAAAGTCCCATCCAATGCAATGAGAGTGATGCTTCTGTCAAGCATCCTAAATGCAGTTTAAACATGGTCACATCCAGTACTTTATATACCAAAAGGCATCCATCCAGAGTAAGTTGGCAACAACACTTTTATCAAGCATCCCATACTTTAGTCACAGGCAGTCATATCCAGTACATTCTATATACCAAGAACATTATCCACAAGCGGAGTCCTATCCAGCATGTCTAGCCATTTAACACTTATACCAAGCGCTCTTAGACGAAATTATGTGCAGACACAGGTACATTCTCTTTAAGGTATCTTAGACATTAATATGCTCTAGGGCCTCCTGTCTCATGAAGTGGCAAGCGTGTCTTGGCAGACAGCTCCACAATGGCAGGACTCTAACCCATAGCTGCACATTTATATGCTTCACTAGGCCCAGCATCTTGCTGCACCTCTAACTTAGCCATTTGGGCCACAGACAAGATGTATCCATTACTTGAACTAGGCAGTCTCTTATGGGGTTAGTAGTCCAGACTGATGACTTCAATACTTCACACTTAACAGCACACATTTCTTAATGGGACATGGAGCTCCCAAGATTACTTGCTTAGCTTCTCCCTTGCACCTGGGGGTACGAGGGTACTCACTCAGGTCTTCCACTGGTCTCATCCACAATCGAAGGCATCTTGAAGACTTCTTCATCTCTCTCACCACTGAGGTACTTGGTCGGCACTCTCACCACTGCATGATGTCATCTGGTCTGGTCAGCACTCTCACTGCTGCTGGACATCTGATTCTTCAGTCCACATCTTTCCCCGACATGGGAGGGAAAGCTAGTCTCTGGAGGACAGTACTGGCAACCTCCAGACTAGCTGTTGCAGAAAGCACAATTACTGTAACTGGTTAACTGTTAACTGAAGAAAATAACAAATGCCCCCTGAAGACTGAAAGGGATTGAATTAAGTGGCCCGGCCTGATGGCATGGCTGAAGCCTGAGCCCTTCCCCCATGGAGGGCTCCCAGCAGGCTTGAGCCTGCTCTGCTGCTCTCTGTCTCTCAGCTCTGCATCTCTCCCTCTAAATCTTCAGACAAACTGGCAACATTGTCTCTTTATAGAGATCCTAGCTCGACTCCTGATAGGTAGCAGGGATGGAGTGACATGTCTCCAAGTTGCTGAAGGACCTGTCAATCAGAACACTCCAGGCACAATTTGGTTGTGGAATTTGCACCTAAAATAATGTCCCTGTAAGTCCCCATAAGTACTTGGGTGCTTACCCATAAGATGCAGTGAATGTCCCACAAGTCCTGGCTTTCTATTGCTGCAATTCCAATTGGCTGTACTGCTGGCAATGGCTGCTTAACCCACTGTCCCTTATAGCAGATTAGATACAGTCCTGAATAATGTCCTGGTGCAGCCAGAAAGAAGTAATTATTTGCCTCACATGCCCCATAGTTCTATAGCTTAAAGGCTATACTTGCAGTCGCTGCACAGATGAAAAACATGGTTCTTTAACTTTTCCTGTTGCTACTGCACTTATGCAAGCTCCCCTTGCAGCAGCTGACAGGCTGACACACAGCGTCCCAGATACTGGAACTGCCAGGGAAACAGTACTCATTTTAACTTTAAAACACTTTTCCCCACATTCACAGTATATTCCCAACAAGCAGCAACAGTTCCATTATGTAAAACATTTTAATTCTTTACTTTTTGGCTGGAGCTGAACATAGCTACCCTGGAGGCAGCCAGATACACTGTTATGCATTATTCAGATGACCGGGGCCCTGCACAGGCATACTCAAATGAGCCCCAGTCAGAACTCCTTTAATTCCCATCTGAGCGGTCCCCCAGCAGGTTGTCCGTGGTCACTGGGTCCCAAATAGGTGGAAGGGATCCCGGGACCCACGACACAGTTCCCGAGGCGACTGCAAAACAAGCGGCTCCACATCAAAGGCACTTTGCGCGCCAACGCGACTCCCGCTGCCCTGGTGGCAGCACTTTTGCAGCAGGAGCCCGCGGTCAGCAGTTTAAGCCCCAAGGGGCTGGATTTTCATTTGACTGCAAGCTGGGACACACACGAGGGCAAACAGGACCTGGGAAGCTAGAAAAATTAGAGGCTAAGTCAGGAGAAGCCCAAGAGACAGCGGGAGAAGGACAGAACAAACCGGGCTAAGGTAAACCCAGACTGGCATTTCTAGGAATCCCCATTTGCAAGGGGGTTACATGGGTGTATCAGTACAGGAGGAGTCCCTCGAGACGGGCAGCCAAATGTTTGGCAATGATTTTATAATCTGCATTCAGCAGAGAAATCGACCTATAAGAGTCGTATTTTCAGGGATCCTTACCCGGTTTGGACAGGACTGTAATTGTAGCAATTAAGAGGGATTCAGGGAGTTTTCCTTTCTGCAAAGCTGCACATACCATATTGTGCATAAAGAATCCCAAGGTGTTAAACAATATTTTATGAAATTCTGAGGGAATTCCATCTGGGTCAGGAGTTTTCTTTATTTAAGGAGAAGACCGCCTTACGAAGCTCACCCTCCTGTATGGGTGAATGTAATAGAATGTTTTGCTCCTCTGTAAGAGTCAGGAGGTTTATTGTGTCCAGGAAGGAAGTAGGGGTAGAATTAAGGAGTACTTGTGAAGTATATAACTCCTGGTAAACATTTTCAAAATCTGAGTTTCTCTTGTTGATTTACTGTGTTAGTTCCATATCTTTTTTTGAATCTCTAAAATAGTTTTATCTGCCTGTTTTTTCTTAATTTGCCAGGCAAGATGTTAACCTACCTTGTTGCCTTCGAAGCAGGTATGGGATTGAGTTAGAACTGGATCTCTTTCGATACGTTTAGAAGATATCTGGTTGAGTTTCCCCTTTAAGAGGCCTAAGGAACTTACATCCTCTCCCCCCCCCCAGTTTCATGTTCTGTTTTTCCAATTTCTGTAGTTCTTTCATCAAACTTTCCTCTTCCTGAAGATAGAGTCTCCTAGAGAATGTCGCATATCAGATGGTTTCCCCTTGATATATGCTTTCAAGGCATCCCAGACTGTCTGCAAGGGGACTTCACCTGTGTTGTTAATTTTAATAAATTCCTCCATTTTGCTTGAGATTGTTCTGACAAACCTATCATCATTCAACATAGTTGGATCCATCCTCCATTGTCTAGGGTGGGAGGGGTTCCCAGGTACCGACAATGTAACCACTAGAGAAGCATGATCTGAGATCAAAATAGGCCCATACTTAGCTTCTATAACCCTACCCAGAATCACTTTGGGGCCAAAAATGTAATCCAATCTGGAGTAAATTTTATGTGAATGGGAGTAAAAAGAGTACTCCCTCTCCTGAGGGTGTCTACATCTCCATAATTCAACCAGATTGTTTTCCCCCATCATATCATGCAGTGGTGCTGCCCCTTTTGTTTTTTTTTAAGCAGGGGACCGGAGTGGTCTAGACAGCATTCACAATAGGTATTAAAATCTCCTCCTATTATTAATGTCCCAGTGAATGTGGCCAAAGCTAATGACAGATGGTGGAAGAAATCAGGTGAATCAAAGTTAGGGCCACATAAGGAGACTATGGTGTATCTAATAGTCTTAACTGTGGCATCTATAATCATGTACCTTACTTGTTTGTCAGCCAAAACATTATGAATCTGAACTCTGAGGGCGGGATGAAACCAAATTCACACACCCCCTGGATTTGGAGGAGAATGAAGTCGCCCTCATTGTGCCCCCCATGAGAAGGCGAGCCTGTCTGCTTTCTGTTGTGATGTATGAAGCTCCTGCAAAAAAATATCTCCCTTCATCTTTTTGATACATGACATGATACATTTGCGTTTCACCGCTGTTTCAAGTCAACTGACATTCCAAGACATAAAGGTCAGATTTTCCATATTAACAAAAACTTAAATATTTTTCCCGCGCGACTCTTCCTCCATATTTTTAATTTGTGAAGCTGGGTCATCCTCTGCCAACTTGTTTTCAAGCATTTCCCAAAACACAAACACCCCCCTTACTTGAAACTTTAGTCAACCTACTGTATACCCTCCCAACAGTAAATAACAAATCCTAAGTGCCAAAACCAGCACAACTTCTCCCTTTATCTGGAAGGGAGTCTTAATCCTCCAACTCCCTTGCCTAGCATCTTTTCTTGTTCCCCACTGAGGGTATTTTATAGTCCCCTCTTCCCCTAAGAACAAAGAACAGATAAAAACTAATAAAACACTAAAACTCCCTACCCCCCCCCACCCTAGCCTATTTGGAGAGGCAGCTTTAAACCCACTGACTTTTGTGGAAGGAGCTGGGCCATCCATCCTGGTTAGACTGCATAATCGTCCTCTTCTCGTCCTGCAGGGAGAGAAGGACTGCTATCTTGCCTGCCTGTGGTGCTCCAGATATTGGGGGGGGGGGTTTGGAAACACGCATCACCTCAAGATAAGTTTTAGTATCAGTGAGTGAGGAGGCATGTGGTTGGGACTTCCTGCACTGGGCGCTCCCCCCCAGTGACTGACTTTGCCGCGGTGCTGCCCCACGGGAGGGAAATGCATTTTCAGGTTGTTATAATTGTTCAGACTCTAAACAGTGCTTTCCCACCTCTGCCCCCCACCAATCCAACATTGTGTTTCCCTCCATCAGAATTCTGGACAAATTACGACATCTCCTTGATATATTAAGTTCTGTTAAGTGTAGTTCATCAGTATATTTCCCTTTCCCTTATCATTGTTTATGCTTGCTCTTCGAACAATAAACATAGTTGAAACAGTCCCCCATTAAGTGTCCAATATTAACAATCGCTTAGAATGCATGTTGCAAATTTCTCTTGCTGTGTGAGGAGCTCATATACTTCAGCTAATGTTGCTTACCAATCTCTTGCCAAAAGGGCGTACAAAATAGAAACAAATATACTTGCATGTTCAGGAGACGGTCTATCCCCATTTCTAAGCATCTCCTTAACTGAATTATTATAGTCCAACATTAACAGTTCCTTATAGAGCCAACCTTAATGAATTCAGTCCATTTGGTAAGTAAGTTTTTCCACAAGAGCGCTGTGTAGGCCAGAGGTTAAGCCCACAGGTAGCCCGGGAGGGGAGGTGGTGCAATCCTGCCTAATAGGCCACCCTAGTGTGCGGGCTGCACAACCAGAGTCCCCCCCCAATGCTTCCCAGATGGGCATAAGATAAAATAAGAGTATCTTATTGATGTTAGGGTCTCTCAGACTCACTCCTGGACCTCTTGATCTGGCTCTCCCTGTGGCATCCTTCGCTTGGTTTCCTTGGTAATATAAGACATGGCAGCTTCTGGTTCAAGAAATGCTCATTGTTTCACCCCGGCTTGTGTATGATCAGGCGGGCCGGGTATACTAATGCAAAAGGCCAGTCCAGGTCATGCAGCTTTCTCTTGACAGGTTGAAAGGCCTGATGCTGACTCTGGAGGGTCCTGGGAAATTGAGGAAAATACTGACCCTGGATCCTCACACCAGTAAGTTACCTTTCTTTTGGGTGGCTTCTAGTACCAATTGCCTGTCTTGATATTGCAGGAATTTTATGATGACGTGACTCGGGCACTGATCGGGAGGAGGTTTCAGGCCTGGGGACCGGTGTGCTCACTGGATTTCTAATGAGCATGCTGCGGGTAGCGGAGGATTTTCCTGGAGCCGTGTTTTTAAAAATGTAGTGCAATCAGCCACCTCTGAGCCAATTCGCACATTGCATCTCCTCTCCCTGTTCTCGTGGTCATCGATTGACTGTTTGAGGAAAGAAATATCTTTAATTGCTTTCTGTAATTCAGCCTTTACTTATGCTAAGTCATCTTCTTGAGTGCTGGTACGAGATTACAGCACTTGTATGTGCTGATTGTGTGCATCTACTGTTTCAGACACTGAGTTGACAGTCTGCTGCAGGTGCTGGAGTTGTGAGGTAACGTTTCCAAACCTGGCTTGCATTTTCATTGTTAGTTCATATTTTAAGTCCTTGAACAGCTTTTTTAACATTTTGTAGGAAGAATCAGTAGAGGATTTATCTTTTTCAGGTTGCTCATCCTCTTCCTGTTGCTGACGGGCACTACATCAAGTGGCTGGGGTTTCCAGGCCCGAATTTCTTCCTCCATCTCCTGCTTGTGATTTTTGTTTGGGTTTTAGCAGATTTTGTATTAGATGTCATTGTTAATATATATTTTCATCGTTCTAGCCTGATTAGAAGAGTTTTAAGGCAGGATGCTTTAGAAATAGTTTGGATGGATGAGGAGTTCTCTGACTAGATGTCTTACTCCATTCCCAGCTAGGCCATGCCCCCCCCCCAAGGCTGTTAATTCTTACTGGTCTGACTGTCACCATGTAATACTTTTTGAGGCTAGCTTAATAACAATTGACTTAGAAATTAAAAAGAACCCTAGTCTGCACAGCCGAACTGCTTTTATTCAATTGCCTACAGTGACGCGCACACACATACGTGATGTAGCACAGGTCAACATACACAAGATTCAAAGGGCAAGACACACATAAATTACACATGTCTGTTACAATAACAGGGAGTACAGTGCTGCAAGTGGCACAGTAGCCCACAGGAGGGTCAGAGTTCACTGGACACCACCAGATATAGAGTTCTGGTGGGGCAGTAGGCATAGGTACAGGTTAATCCTGGACTGCTAGTGACTTTAGTGGTTTGGGGGCAAGAGATGGGGGTCCAATGGACTCCCAGGAAGCCAGAAAGCCTGGCAATCAGATGGGCTATGGTGAAGGGAACACTGGCCCATGAGGGCCTATAGGGCTTGGGGTGGGGGTTAGGGAAGGGGTAGATGTTTGTGCAGGAAGCCTGTTGTCACAAACAAAGTTCTGAACAGGGTGTCATGTGATATTGAGCTATGCACCTGTTGAATGCCAGGCTGTAACCCAGTCACAGATGCAGTTCAACTCTGCAGTGGTTAAAGTGGAAATCTGGAGCTGGGGGGCATTAAAAATGTAAACTACAGCCCAGGGGTCTGGGGCCACCTAGGCTCCCAGATTTTTTTTTTAGTTTGGTACATTCTGGTGCATTTTGGGGATCAATTGAAACAGAATTTGCTACCCAGTTACCCCCTCCCCAGGCCCAGTAAATTGTACCATAGCCCCTTCCCCAGAGTCCTCACAGTGCCTCACCCACTAGGCCATTCCTCTTTGAAAAGTTTTAAAAAAATCAGCTATCCAGTACAACATTTTATTAAGTATATTAGAGAAGAAAAGGTACCAAACTGTGTCATAAACCTTGCACTGAGACATGCTCAGATATGTCAGGAATCTTTAAAGGATATTCACAAAAATCTCGACAGAGGAGCTTGTGGTGATGTCTCCTCTTTGTGCTTCCTGGACATGCAAGCAGTTGCAGTTCTTCTGTTCTTTGCCATCAACGACTTCACATATGGTAATGGATTCCATTGCTCCAGAGGTGGCCCACTGTTGGATATAAAAATCAGTGCACTCATGTGCTCCACTGTTAGCTGTAATCTCAAAGGGAAGCAAATAATATTCATCCTGCTGAATCCTCATTCACATTGGCAGTGCTGACTGGCAGGGTGGCAGCTATATGTATTAGAGACTGCAGCTCACCACTGATAACTTTTGATTCTTTGAAGTCTTGGTAAGTATTCTTCATAGCCAAGAAGGAAAGTACAAAATGTTAACAAATAATGTGAAGTTCTGATTCACCATACCCAGGTGTTAATTCAGCTGGCAGATAGTTGGCATCTAAAGCCTTGATTGCTTCAGTGAACTGCTCTTCTGAGTCTGGTAGAAGCAGTGGCATGAGGTGACTTTTTTAGCAAGGCATGCAACCAGGAGTGCTAAGTTAAAAGGCCAGGGGTCTGAGGTCCACCTAGGCCCCGCCGAAGCTATAGGATTTTTCATGCTTTGTTGTGCATTTTGATGAATTTTAAAATGTGTGTGCCACCACCACTACTACTCCACTGCAGGGGATGCAAGGGTGCCCTTGAAGCTCTTTGATGCCTGGCCATGTGCCAAGACCCATAGGAGAGTGCTCTGGAGGGATCTTTGATGCCCCCAAGTGTTGCAAGCATGCCTCAAATATGGATCAGATATGAGTCAAGGGCGGGGATAGCCACAATTCTGGATCTCATGTGTACCAGCGTGCACATAGACAGCCCGAGTTCACTGTGGCTAGGGGAAGTGAGAAGGAAAACATAGTGAGGCAGGCATCAGTGACACTTTGCTTACCGAGTAGGGTTGTTAGAACCCTCTGAGGTTCTGGGTTCTAGTTCTAGTCTAGAACTATTGAAAAAGTTCTAGGATTATAATCTTTTTTAGAACTTTTTAGAACTTGAACCCTTTTTTTTAATTGTGCTTCCAAAATGAAAATAACTGTGGGCAAAAACAAATAAATCTGTTCTTTATAATGGGAGAGAGAGAGAGAGAGATGCTCATGTGTGACTTTGACATGACTCTAGCTAGAGTTATCTGTGGTTTCTTCTCCTTTGTTAGTAGTAAAAGTCAGTGACTAATGGGTGCTTACAGAACCACCGACCCACCCACCCATATTAGATACCACGCACTTGGTGCCATTTGGCACACAGTCACACATTGGGTAAAGTGCAGTGAAATGGGGCACAGCAGCACAGATGGAAAGTACACCATGCAGGAGTCACAGATATTTTTAAATGAATAACAGATTTTTCTCTTCTCTCTGGTCACCTACAATATTTCTAGGATTTATTTATTTAGCAGAATTCCACACACTTAATGCTCAGCGGCAAACATACACACACACACACACTCTCACACACACACACACACTCACATGCACACACACTAGGTAAAGTCAGTGTATTCCCAGAAGTCACAGCAAATGTGGTAAGAAGTATACCACACTGGAGTCAACATATATTTTTAAATAAAGGATTTTTCCTACCCTGCCCTTGTACAGTATCAGCATCATCTTATTCCACAATCTGCTACCACCCTAATTGCCCTAGTTCTCACATCCCTGCCTTCTTGTGCCCCAGTTCTCACATTTCTGCCCCTTCAAGACCCAGCTCTTACATATCTGCCCTGTCCCTGCCCTAGATTTCACATACTGTATCTCACTCCCTGCCACACTTCTTACATGTTTGCCCCCTCTCTACTCCAGATTTCACATTTCAGATCAACCCCAGTCCTAGTTCTCCCATTTATCCACTCCTCTCTTCCCTAATTAATACATTTCTGCCTCCTCCCTGCCCCAGTTTATATATCTTCATCCACCCCTTTCCCATGCCTTACCCTCCTCACAACAGATCTCATCCTGCCCCCCCATTATGGGGTTTCAACTCTCCAGTGCACATAGGTTACTGCATATACTATAGGTTGTTTTGTTCCAACTGTTCCCTCGTCCACCCATTAT
Organism: Neoceratodus forsteri; assembly: GCA_016271365.2. NCBI lineage: Eukaryota > Metazoa > Chordata > Ceratodontiformes > Ceratodontidae > Neoceratodus > Neoceratodus forsteri. Next base: position 805,396,024 of record CM028137.1, read on the forward strand.
TTCCTCATTTAAAACTAACCTTTCTATCTTCTGGACCTCCTGGTCTGACTGACTAAAGAGTTCCTGCAACCGACTGCTTGCCTGCTACCTCAGCCACTGAATGCACCTGAGCCATTTGCCCAATGCCATGCCACCACTGACTGTTTGCTTTCTCCATTGGCCATCCAACCACTGTTACTATCCTTAATCCAGCGTACTCATGGTACACAAACATCTTTCCTACTCCCTTGGCTGGTTGCATACTACTGATACAGTTTGCTTGCTTCCCTGACTGCTCCCGCACTTTGTCAACAGCAATTCAAGTGTGCATGAAGAAAGTGGAAGTGGAAGCAAACGGCAGTCTTCAGGACTGCGTTTTCATTCTTCATAGGGGCATTTCTGTGGGGATTCACTAGTGTGGCCAGGGTCAGAGTTACATTGTCGTGGGCCCTATGCTCAGCAGCAACCAATTCCTCCCCCTCTCGTAGCACTGTCATCTCACTTCCATTTTCAGCACCAAGGGTAGGCAATAGCCAGCCAGGAGCAGTAGCTTAAACTGTAGCCAGCCTGCCTGCATCACCGAATACATGGTAATGCAGTAGCCAATCAATACACCATTAAAGCACCACTCACAGATTCATGCAACAAGTCCTGCATTAAATGAATGACATTGCTGCATTTAAAACATTTATGTTCACACCAACCAATAAGGTCAAACACATTAACATACTTTTTATATAAGTAACATCCCCCAGCAGTCAATAAATAATTAGCCCCTTAACCAATACTACACAATGACACAGTGCCAAATAAACAACAATGCATACATGCCAACTGTGCATTTAATTGGCTTCATACACTGTGTTGGTGTGCTTTGAGTTTCTTCATTTTTTAGCTTTTTATTATCGCCATGCAGTCATACAGTTTGATTTTTGAAAGCATGTGATTTATGCTTCCTGTGCATTACCCCTTCCCCCCAACCTGGCTACTCCATCCCTCACGACTATTTTTTTTTGTACTAAATAAACTTGCTCATTAACATTTTTGTCTGTGGGCAGGGGCTGTGGCACTAGTGGCAACCAACTGCAGCCAGATCCTGACCTTCAAGCTCAGTTCCTGCTTCTAGTCTCTGCTGAATGACTACAGTAGAGTACAGAGTATACCGTCTCTGGGTGGGATGGTGGGACCTGCCCAACGATGCAGTATGGTAGGGTCTACTGTACCTCCTCATCCTCCTAAACACACCGAGTCCTGCTTGCTGCCACACTAGTCAATACCGGCATGGTACTGCTCCACCCATCCCACACTGGTCAGCCCTCGGTACTAAAATAGTACAGTAACCAACCAGTCTACAACTCTAGGCAGAAGATGGACTTTGTGCTGAAAAATGACTCACCCAGCCACTGCTGCTGATTTTTAACTGGAGACAATGCATTCTATTCTCGGCCAGCTCATCAGCTGACGACCACGCACCTTGCCAACTAAAACCTATGAGGCAAAAAGGTGCTAAATTGAAGTGCTGCCTGCTGGCACATCGATTGGTCTGTCCCTGATCCCGCCCTTCTACACATGCACAAGCTGAATTGTGAAGGTTGGGGAGAGTTTGGCTGAGTGCAGCACCGGTGTTTGCACATAAACAGGGAATAATGCGCAGTGACCAGCCCAAACTCATCTGTGGCCCCTCCCCAATGACTTCACTGACCCTGCCAGTTAAAAAACACATTGTGCCGAATGCCAGCTGTATTATTGGGTTGGACAATTGTGTATGCTTGAGTGGAGGACATGGAGGTGAGCAAAAATAAAAAAGATCTGAACCCTTATGCAAACCCTCTGGTGTTTGAGTTCTAATTTAGAACTCGAACACTAGAGTTCGAGTAGGGTTTGAATCTTTCTAGAACTAGTTCTGACAACCCTAATACTGAGCCTCCACCCTCTTCACCACCAGGAAGAATCTGCTGACCTATGGATTATGACTTGGGGGGAGGATGGCCCTCTCCCCCTTGACTCCACCTCATGGGCAAATCCACAGGGGTGCAAGTCTGGGGAGGTAGTGGATGATGGGGGTGGGTGGGGTAGGGCAGAAGGGACCCCAAGCATGCCTCAGCAAGGGAGGAAAAACAGAATATAGAAAAGTTAAAAAGAAGATGGGTTGTAGCAAAGATTTCAGAATCTGCCATGCCAGAATAAGGCAGAAGTGGACATGGTGCTGGCCACCACTGTACATACTATGTATAGTTTTTATGTCTTTAATGCATGCTTTTAAACAGATTGTTATCACTAATGAATGAATGTCTGACCAATAAAGATATTGTCTATTTATGATGTCACAAAGCACCACAGAGAATGAGTAAGCTGCAAACAGAGATACCAGTACCCCAACACTTGACCTTACACTAAAGCTTTATAAGGGGGTGTGGACACATGTATCTCATTACTTGTTTCACACCTTTTGGAGTCCCCTTCCCTGAGTGCACATTTTTGTGTTTCCAACCAGAGTCAGGAGGAAGTCACCAAGATGCTGCAGCTCTAAGAGTAAGCGGTGCGCAGTATTTTCAAACACTGCTTCTAACAGAATTTCACAGACTATTTGAAATTCTTACTAACTGTGTGGAATTCCATTGGTAGCAGGACACTGAATTTGCACTTTTTATGCTGTCTTGCGCATGTGCAAGCAGTATCTTGTGGTACTATTAACACAGTGAGAGATGTGTCAGTGTTGGCTAATGCAGGGCACGCTTTAGTAAGTATGTCCCTCATTCCCCAATTAGCCAGCATGCTAGCGCTGATGCACCAAATATGTAAAGTGCCACCAACTTGAAAGAAATCTGCCACTGCAATCAGAGACAAGCCCGTCATGCAGCAGCAGAAATGACACACCTCCCGTACATGCCTTTTCTGGTGAAACATTTCAATAAACATGGTAGCGGCAGGACTGCACACAAAGCCGACATTGGGCGTGCAATGCCCGTGTCAGCATGTCCCCAACCCCCCACATTGTGTGGTACACTGGGAGCCCACCCCAGTGTGCTGCTGATTACACAAAGCCGACCATATCTGCATGTTCCTCCCTCCCCACTCCCTGTGTAGCACACTGGGAGCCCACACCAATTTGGCCAACAAACCATGTTGCGATGTCCATTTTTTTTTTTACCTGAAAAAAAGAAAGTGGTTCTTCACTGTCCGCGGTGCCCCCTCCCCAACCCTCACACACCCTATGCGAACCCCACCTCCCCACAACCCCATCCCATACTCACCTCCAGAGGTCTGGTGCTGTGATCTTTGGTGGAACAGGAACACGTCTGGACTCTTCAAAGAAATGCCAGTAAGCTGTATAATGGCATCAATGGGGGGGGGGGGTCAACTTAGGTGGATACCTCAGCCATTTGTTTGAATTTTGGCTCCAAATTTTCAACATGGGTTTCTTGGGACCCCATCTCATGAACACATGCACTGCCATCTCGTTATTCAGACCCGAAAGGTGATTTCACGGTCACTGTACGGAATCACCTTTCAGGACTGATTAATGAAACAACAGTGCCACTGTTCATGAAATGGGGTCCCAGAAAGCCTATGTTGCAAATTTGGTGAAAACATTCCAAACAATGACTGTGTTATGAATGTGCATTGTGCAGTTTCCACGCTCGCTTGTAACTTCACAATTTTTAATATTTTCACTCCAGATTTTCAAGGTTGCCATTTCTTCACACCTCCTTAGCTGTCATTTTTTACATCCTGTCCAAAATGTGTTTTTGCACATCAAGCACACAGTGGCACAGTTACATAGAAACATAGAATTTGATGGCAGATAAGGACCGCTTGGCCCACCTAGTCTGCCCATTTTCCTACCTAACAGATAAGCTGCAGATCCAAATTAACCAACAGCTTACTTCCTCCTACCCCCCACTAGGACTGCCTTATGTCTGTCCCATGCATTCTTGAATTCCCCCACTGTTCTTGACTCCACAACCTCCTCAGGGAGGCTGTCTATGCATCCACAGCGTGAGCGGCTGTATTGCTGCCAGACAAATCGTCATGCACAATACGGAACAGACTACTGGTCGCATGGAATGAATGTCGCTGGACTAAATGCCGATATTTTATGAGGTTGCGACCTATAAAAGGCGAATGCAGAAATGCAGAAAAATGGACAAATAAACGCCCTCCTTCTTTTTTCATTTCAGGGACCTGGATTACTGATGTAATATAAAATCCCCGATGTAAATATCAAAGGCTGCAGTTAATTGGCACTTGTTTGGATGTTTGGCATAAAAGACTTTGGTGCAGCAGCAGTTATGCAGCTAGCAAGCTTACACCTCAAAAGGTTTTAAGTAGTGAACGTCTTGCTCATCCATGAACTCACTGCACTAGACAGAAACTGTTAAACCAAAAAATTGGATTCCGATGGAAAGATCTGTGCTTGACAAATCTGTCTGTTCTGCGAGCGAAGTGCTCGGGGCATCTCATAATTACTTATTTTGGGTGTAAAGGTGCTAGAATATAAGCAGTGTATCTCAAAACTGATGGGCTAATACTGTGATCTATGGTTTATACACAACAGTATGGCATATCTACTTCCGGTTGAGAGTGATTGCTGAGGGTTTTTTTCTGCTTCAGAAATAAGTTAAAAAAATGTCTGAATTAATGGCCCATTTTGAGTGTAGCATTTATGAGTGCAGGATATTTGGCAAGCAGCACTCCAACTATTTAACTATCTAATTTTTTTTTTTTAAGTAAGGGTCCAGTGACAAAGGTTAAAATTAATAAGGAGCTGGATAAGAAGCTAAGGTTAAGATAGTATATTCAGTAAATACTTGGTTCAAAATCAACTGTTGTTATAGTTAGGATTTCATTCATCACAGGATAATTCACAGTATATGTGCTGAAATGTCCGCGACCAAAAATCTGGTGATGGCATGTCTTTTCGACATAGAGACTGCTCCAATTTAACCTCGCCTATTTGTACCGCAGCATTCTGTCCATATGCCATCCACAGCCTTCTCCATGAAAAAATATTTCCTCACATTACCTCTGAGCTGTCCCCCCTCTATCTTCAAATTGTGCCCACTTGTTCTTGCACATCTCTTTTTCTGAAAGATGCTACCCTCTTAGACTTTGTTGATTCCCTTGAAGTACTTGAAAGTTTCTATCATGTCCCCTCTCTCCCTTCTTTCCTCAAGGGTATACACATTAAGCTCCTTTAGTCTTTCTTCATATGCCTTCTAGTGCAGACCCTGCACCATTTTGGTTGCCCTCCTCTGGACAGCCTCCACTCTGTCTATGTCTTTGTGGAGATGGGGTCTCCAGAACTACACACAGTACTCCAGATGGGGTCTCACCAACTGTCTGTACAGAGGGATAACAACTTCCTGTTTTCTACTATTGATGCCTCTCCCTATGCATCCCAGTATCCCACCCGCCTTCCTTACTGCCTTCTCACATTGCTTGCCCACCTTTAGGTCATCTGATATAATTACCCCCAGGTCCCTTTCCATTTTTACTGTTGTCAGTATCTCACCCCCCCCATTGTGTACTCTTCCCCTGGGTTTTTGTTTCCCAGGTGCATTACCTTGCACTTCTTTGCATTGAATCTGAGCTGCCATACATTTGACCATTCCTCCAACCTTGCCAAGTCCCTTCTCACCCTTTCCACTCCATCTGGTGTATCAACCCTGTTGTGGATCTTTGTGTCATCTGCAAAGATACATATTTTCCTCCCAGTTCCTTTGCAATATCACCTATAAAGACATTAAAAAGGACTGGTCCCAGTACTGAACCCTGCTGTACCCTGCTAGTAACCCTTGTTTCTTCACTGTGGATTCCATTTACTACTACCTTTTGCATCCTGTTGTCTAGCCAATTTTTTATCCAGGCTACCTCCTTGGGACCCACTCCAAGGCTGGCTAACTTGAATATTAATCTTTTGTGTAGGACTGTATCAAATGCCTTGCTAAAATCTAGGTAGGCTATGTTCACAGCCCCTCCCTGGTCTACTACTTTGGTCACCCAGTCAAAGAAATCTATTAGATTCATCTGACACGACCTTCTCATCGTGAATCCATGCTGCCTTGGGTCCTGTGCCCCACTGGCCTCTAGGTACTCAACAATTCTTTCCTTCAGAAGTGATTCCATCATTTTCCCTACCACTGAGGTCAAACTAACTAGTCTGTAGTTTCCTGCCTCTGTCCTGCTCCCACTTTTGTGAAGAGGAATCTCGTCTGCCCTCCTCCAGTCCTCAGGTACCACCCCATCCTGCCATGAGGAAATCAACTTTCAGGACAGATTAACAAAATCACAGTGCCACTGTTCATGAGCAGACATCCCAAAATGCCTATGTTGAAAAGTTGGTTAAAAAAAATCCACAAAATAATTGCGTTACAGGTGTACGTTGTGCAATTTCTACGCACACTCGTGACTTCACAAATTTTCATATTTTCACTCCAGATTTTCAACATTGCCATTTTTATACCCCTCCTCATGAACAGTACAGCTGTCATTTTTCACATCCTGCCTGAAATGTGTTTTGGCACCTGTGGTGCCAAGTGGCGCAGTTGCTGTGCAAAATTACCTTTTGGCTAACAAACTGATAGAGTCACTGTTCAAGAGGTGGGGTCACAGAAAGCACATGTTGAAAATTTGGAGTGAAAATACCAACAAATGCCCAGGTCATTAGGGTTTCCATCCGTAACGCCCCACCCTGTAGAGATTGACAGGTGTCAGGGGTGACACTTGGGATTGCTGGCTGTAATGCTCACGCTATTCCACCCCAACCCCACAGCCAGTGACGGGCATTGAGGTGTGCCTTGGACTCTTTGGCCCCAAAGTTCACCCCATTCTCCTATACTGCACCCATCTCAGTGTATTGCCTTATGGAATGGGATGAGCGTGAGGCCCAAAGACACCAAGGCACACCACAACACTTAACGGTGTCTGCAGGGTAAGGTGAGGTGAAATGGCGTGAGCGTTATGGCTGACAACCCAAAGGCACACCCCATTGCCTGTCAGTCTCTGCAGGGTGGGGGTGGGGATGGCATCAGTTCAATATTTCACTGCCATTCCTATTATGCATCTCTCTAACTCCTGCACTACCGATGCCAATGCCAGCAAGACAATATTCGGCATTGACAAATGCTTGCTTGTTTGTGAGTGTTCTCTCTCAGCACACCACTGCCTAAATTTAATTCTGAAATGTAGCAGCCAACTCCTTATAGCAACAGTTTTTGACCTATTGGAGTACTATTAAAAGAAAATTCTCAGTCTGGAATGTATAGAACTGCTCCGTTAAATGTATGGATGATCGATAATTTCCTCTGGGCACCAGATACTCCCAGATGCATGCACTCTGCACATCATCTATTCATGCTTCACTAAGGCTGTCTGCAACTGGATCACTCATGTGTGATGGGGGTTTGTAGCATAGTGTTAAGGTTTTGTCCCCCAGCACAGTAAAGACTCTGTACACACACGCACACACACACACACACACACACACACACACACACACACACACACACACACACACCAGTGCTGTCAAATCTGTCTTATGGAGTGAACCTCAAGCCTCACTCTTTGCCTTCCTATCAGTGCTTGACTTTTTTTTGTCTCATTCTTAAAAGGCATTGACAAAGAAATGTGGTAGCCATGTTAGTTCAGTTAATGATGTAGAAGAAACAAACAAGCATTTGTCAATGCCGAACGTTCGCTTGCAGGTATTTGCAGTGGTGTTTGGCACTTATGCAGACCCCCTCCTTTAGTTGTATCCATGTCGACCCACAACCCAAGACCATCCAAGGGTGCCAACAACATTGACTTCAGAGGTCTCCGTCTTGTCTGTGACTCCCTGGCCATCCCGCTTACTAACATCCTCAACCACTCCCTCTGCACAGAATCCTTCCCAGAAGCTTGGAAATGCACCATTATTAAACCTCTTCACAAATCTGGTTCCAAGAATCTAGTATCCAACTACCGTCCCATCTCCCTCTTTGCCCCTCTCTCCAAAATTTTAGAGAAAGTGATCCACAGGCAAACCTCGGAATTCATCTCCAAATACAACCTGCTCACAGAAGCCCAGCATGGGTTCCATGCTTGATACAATATCGAAACTGCCCTCAACAAGTTCACCCACTCCATGGACAAAGCTAACAATGAAAATGAAGGCCTCTACACTGGTGCTGCACTCATAGACCTCACCAAAGCCTTCAACCTCATTGATCATGAAGTCCTCCTCCGTACCCTGGCTGGCCTCCATTTCTCACCTGAAGTCTGCCTCAGGTTCAAGGATTACCTAACAGGTAGATCCCATTGAACCATTATTGGCGGTGTCCTCTCTGAATCCTGCCCCATCAAATATGGCGTCCCCCAAGGGTCCATCCTGGGACCTCTTCTCTCTGGTCGTTAACTCCCTGCCTGACATTTGCACCACCTCAGAACTCATTCTCTATGCTGATGATGCAGCCCTTTTCTGTCAGGACAAAAACCCCAATGCTCTTATTAACAAACTCCAATTTGATTTCAGCAGACTTCACACCTGGTTCACGTCCAAAGGTCTTGTACTCAAATCCAAGAAAACTAAGTTCATGGTTTTCTCCAGTCCCTGCAACCCCCCTGGCTTTGACCTCTCCCTCTATGACAACCTTGGTAACGCCATTGAAAGAGTCAGTGAATTCAAATACCTTGGCTTACTCCTGGATAGCCACCTCAATTTCGATGCTCACACTAGCCTCACAATCAAAAAAGCCCACCAGCAACTCGGTATCCTCCACAGAACCAAGCATTTCCTTAACAGGGAATCCAAATCCCTCTTAGTCTCCAGCTTCCTTCTTCCTGTCTTTGACTATGGTTCACTTGTCTCCCTCCCCCGCCTCTCCATCAAACATGTCTCCAGACTTCAAAGCTCCTACCACAACACTATCCACTTTGCCTCTGGTCTCCCTAAACTGACACACCACTGTGACCTTTATAAGCTCACCAGTCGGCCCTCCCTTGAGGCCTGCCTCAACTGTAAGATGGCCAACTTCTTCTTCAAACTCTCCCATGGACTGCTCTCTGATTGCCTCAATTCTCTCTTCCAGACAGCCACCACCACCAGGACCACTGAACTGTCCTCCACTCTCTCTTTCACTGTTCCTTTCTGCTGGACCACTCAAGGCCAGAAAACACTCTCTTTTATGGGACACAGGCTCTTCAAGTCTCTCTCTCCGGAACTAAAACTCTGTCCCTCCACAAATGTCTTCAAACACAATATCAGGAGACATTTCTCTCCCATCTGCACCTGTTCGCAACCCTAATCTGGCTCCCATTTTGCACTTTTTTCCCCTCATTCTCTAGTTATCCACCTCAGGCACTTACCCTCTTTTTCTAGCACTTGTAGTATTGTTAATCCACCTAGGCTAGTTTTTAGATTGCACTTCAATTTTTTTTGTTTCCCACTGTTATATTATATTGTTGTTAAACCCTCACTGAATGTTTAATGTCACCTTGTATTTGTTAATTCACCAAGGCTTGTTCATAGTTTGCCCTTTAGTCTATAGTACCCTAAATGTATGTACCATTTTTATTAACACTCGCTGTTAGTTAAATGTTTAAGCCTATGCCATGTCTCATGATTGTTGTATGTAACTGGATGCTTGTGTAAATGAGCAGTAATGCTCACATGCCTTTCCAGTATAACCAATAAAAATTAAATGAAATGAACAAAGAAATGGGGTAGCCGTGTTAGTTCAGTTGATGATGTAGAAGAAACAAACAAGCATTTGTCAATGCCGAACGTTCGCTTACAGGTATTTGCAGTGGTGTTTGGCACTGATGCAGGCCCCCTCCCTTAGTTGTATCCATGTCCCTTCAGCACCCATGTCCCAACAGAGTACCTCTTTGCAACTCCTCTTGCATCTCATTTACTTTTCAGTCTCATACTTCTTAACTTTCTGTCTTCAAAATATGGAATACTGATGGTCAGAATGGGTGCTGATATGAGACACATCATGAAACCGTGAGGGACAACCTGAGAACAATGGGGAAACACATGCCTTTATTAGTGCAAAGTTTAATTTTCATTGATAGGAAACAATTGTCTTCTGAAATTAACTGTCAAATAAGTTATAAGTAAGAAACAGTGGCATTTGTGTGTGTTCTTTTCTATGTTTCAATGTTTAGAGTTCATATTTATTTTTATGCTCATTATGTTAACCACCATCAGCTTGCCCCTGTGGGTTTTTGCATTGGAAGTCAGCGTGTGGAAAGTTTTGAAATGCCCACATCACAAACTCCCAATACAGCAGTCAGTTACTTACAGCATCCACTTCAACTATACTTGCAATTGCTGTAACACTGGCACTTCTAACAAGCATTTGTCAATGCTGAATGTTTGCTTTTTGGTATTAGCACTGGAAGTGCATGAGTTAGACAGATGCAGAATAGGAAAGGCCTTGAAGTACTGAAGTGACGCCAACCCCCCCCCACTCTGCAGAGATGGACAGGCATTGGGGTGTGCCTTTGGGTCGTTGACCATAATGCTCACACCATTTCACCTCACCCTATCCTGCAGACACTGACAAGTGTTGAGGTGGCCTTGGGGTGTTCAGCTTTACAGTCACACCATTCCATAAGGAGATATGCTGAAATGGGTACAGTATAGGAGAATGGGGTGAACTCTGGGGCCAAAGAGTCCAAGGCACACCTATGTGCCTGTCACTGGCTGCAGCGCCGAGATGAGGATGAAATGGTGTGAGCATTATAGCTGGCAATCCAAAGACACATCCCTGATGCCTGTCAGTCTGTATAGCGTGGGATGTTACGGTTAGAAATTCTAATGCCCCAGGCATTTGTTGATACTTGCACTACAAATTTTCAACATGGCCTTTTTGTGACTCCCACCTCATAAAAGCATTTGGGACCTCTGCTCATGAACAGTGGCACTGTGATTTTAATCTGTCCTGAACATTGATTTCCCACAGCGACCAAACCATTCTGCTCCACAAGTGCAAAAACACAGTTCAGGCAGGATGTGAAGAATGACAGCTGTACAAAAGGAGGTATGAAAAAATGGCACTGTTGAAAATCTGGGAGAAAATATTACAAATTCTCGAAGTTACGAGTGTGCGTGGAAAATGCAATGCATGCTCGTAGCATAGTTATTTTGTGGACTTTTGTCACCAAATTTTCAACATGGGCATTTTGGGACCTCTGCTCATGAACAGAGTCACTGTGATTTTTGTAATCTGTCCTGAACATTTATTTCCCGCAGCAACCGCGCCATTGTGCGCCGGATGGTGCAAAAACACATTTTGGGCAGGATATGAAAAATGACAGCTGCACTGTTCATAAGGAGGTGTGAAAAAATGCCAATGTTGAAAATCTGGAGTGAAAATATTACAAATTCTTGAAGTTATGAGTGTGCGTGGAAACTGCACAATGCACACTAGTAACACAGTCATTTTTTGGAATTTTTTCACCAAATTGTGCAACATACGCTTTTTGGGAGACCATCTCATGAACAGTGACACTGTCATTTCATTAATCAGTCTCAAAGGTGATTCTGTGCAGTGACCTCGAAATCACCTTTTGGGACCGAATAACCACCCTACAGTGACTGAAATCATAAGGTGGGGTCCCAAGAACCCCATGTTGAAAATGTGGTGGCAAAATTCAAAAAAATGGCCGAGATAGCCACCTAAGTTGAAAAAAAAAACATTTATGCCATTATACAGCTTAACGGCATTTCTTCAGTTCGCAGTCGGCTTTGAAGAGTGCAGACGTGTTCCAGCTCCACCGAAGATTGTCACGCTGGGCTCTGGAAGTAAGTATGGGGTGGGGTGTGTGTGAGGAGGTGGGGTGTGCAGAAGGTGGGTGCGGGATGGGGAAGGGGGTGCCACAGACAGCAAGAGACCATTTTCTGTTTTCACATTTTTAAAAAAATAAAAACCTTGCGGGACAGTTTTTCTAATTACAGGGACAATGGCCACACGGGGGTGGGCTCCCAGCGTGCCGGTGCCACCTGGGTGTTTGTTGGGGGTGCTGGAGCCGACGGGGACTGGGCACCCCATTGGCTCATACAATGTGTTTGGGAGGAAATAATGAGGGAGCAGGGAGAACAGCAGCAGAGAGAGCAAGCAGGAGGGACTTCATTAGTAGCCAGAGGGAAAAGGGTGACGTCAATATGCTAAATAGACACGCGTTACAACCGCTGATTGCAGTGGTGCTTTTCTTTTAAGTGAAGACCACTGCAGCCAAACTGCTGTCATAGACAGCTCACACATCCATTAGTGCGGTACAGTCGTGCCCGCTACACCGAGCACTGCATTGGAGAGGAGGGTCATACACCTCCAAAAAGTCATGCTGTCCCAAAAACGTTCCTTGCACATGCGCGCAAGCGAATGCAAAAACAACAAATATGTTGCAGGGGATACCTTTTATTGGACTAACAAAATTATTTCAGAGACCAGCTTTCAAGAGATAATACTTGAAAGCTTGTCTCAAAAATAGTTTCGTTAGTCCAATAAAAGGTAACCCTGCAACAGACTTGTTATTTTTTTCTTTTTCTTCAACATTAAAAAGGGAGTTGGGCATGCATATGCAGTTGTTTATAATGTTTCTATGTTCAGAAAATATATTCATGCCACTAAATAATCCATAATTTATAGATCCTGAAAAGATGCTGATACAAAAAACTGTATTTTCTATTATTTTCTTTTATGGATAATGTTTTGTATTCTCTTCATGGAATCATGAATTTGGAGTTTTGACTATGTTACTGCAGGGATTCAGAATTCTGGTCACTGCTCTGCTAGGTTAATGGCTCGGGGTCAGAGTTCTGAATCCATGCAGTGCCATAGTCAAAACTCCATATTCCAGAGAAACCCTCCTGGACCAAAAGCAACATGTTGTACTACCATGCAAGCAACCTTAGTTTGAGAGTGGACTCAGGTCATTGTGTTGGGGGCAGGCAAAGCTGATGCAGCTGTTGAGAAGCAGTGCACCTTGGCCAGATACGATTGATGGTGGGTTGCGGTGGCACAGCTAGCCCTGTAGGTAGGACAGAGAGCTTAATCCTTCTGCAGGGGTACACCATGCATGCTCAGGTGTTGCTCACACAAAGGGGAGGTGGGTGGATGCAGGGAGAAAACAACAGAGAATAAACTGCCCAGCTGCTGTCTAAATGATGGCCATAAGCCTGAGCAGGGTATATACCTGTCAATGGGGTATATCCCTGGGAATCAAAGACTGCAAAGTCTGGGGAGAAAAATCACAGTCTATAACGAAAAAAAACTCCATATTCCTGGTTCCATGAGGAGAACTGCATAGAATGTTACACAAAAACATAGACATTGTCAGCAGAAAAGGACCGCTTGGCCTACCCAGTCTGCCTAGTATGCCCCTGCCTATTCTGTCTCTGCAGACCCTACCTGGTCTCTGGTGACCCTCCCAGTCCCAGTCTGTTTACCATTATTGCCCTATGCCTATCCCATGCACACTTAAAGTCCTCCACTGTTTTCACCTGCACTACCTCTGCTGGCGGACTGTTGCAGGCATCCACAACACTTTTAGTAAAGTAGTACTTCCTCACATCCCTGTTAAACTTCCCACTTTCCAGCTTCATCACATGCCCTACAGTCCAGGTGCACTTTCTCATTTGAAATAGAGCACCTTCTCATACCCTGTTTACCCGTATGGGCCTCTGTCATGTCCCCCATGTTGCCAATGAAAGCAAAACAGCCTAGTTTTTTGCATTAACTTTCATCCAGATGTGATCTGTGCTGCTGTGCCAATTGTATTTTTTGTATACGATGTCCCACATTAGGGTTATAAGAGATTGAGAAGTGTGTGCACAAACATGCACACATATGTATGTGCACACGCAAATATTCAAACATACCCTTCAAGTCTATTCTGAACAGTTGTTACCATTTCATAATATCAACAGTTTTTGACTCACTGGACTCCTCAATCTGAAATGCATCAAACCATTTAGTCAAATGTATGAATGCACAAAAATTTCCCCTGGACACTAGATATCCCCCAATATTATACTATTTTGAGGGCAGATTGGATCATCTAGATAGTCATTTTATGATCTGGATAATGCTCAGCCAAGTTAATCAGATCACATATGGAATGTATAATGGCATCACTGAGTTACCATCACCCTATATAGCCCCAAATACAGTAAGATGAATCCAGTCATAGTAAGTGGCACTGCTCATTAGTTAGCCAGTTCAGCAGGTGATGCCATGTTCAAACTCTAATCAAATGCAGAGTCATATTGAGCTTTATCACATCCAGATCACTATTTGCAGGTAACTCCAGAATCAGCATCTGGATAGATGTGCCTAGGTAATGCTTAATTTAACCAGATAATTATGGATACTCTGAACCAGTTGAATTTATTTATTTGGTAACCGGGTGAGTGAGCTGATCTGAAGGATGGTTTTCAGTCACAACCCAGGCCACAAGGTGGCAATAACAAGAGTCAAAAAAACAGTATATACAGGAACACGGAATAAACACACCTCAACATGAGGTAATGAGACAAGAATGTACAGCAATAACTGGTTATACAAACAATAATAGCAATGGTACAAGTGCAAAAACAGTAGCAACTTGTGATTACAACAAAAGCAATAGTACAAGTAACAGACAGTAGCTACATGTGATTACATGAGGCATTTACAAGAAGGCTGTGCAGACACCGATAAGTCAAACTTCATGGACTGCTTGGAAATCAAAGCAGGACCAGAGAGCAATTATGCAAAAAGGTACAGTTCATTTAAGGTATCCAAAGAATGCTACGGAGTCTCTGCGCAGCTCTAAGAATCTTAAACTGTTATGATGAGACTATACTTGTTTCATGCATCCAAGAGTTCATCAGTTGGTATGGGCACTCGTGGACTTTACAGCATCTATACTGTGAAGAGGTACAGTACTGTTGTGCAGAGGAGCTTCTATTAAAAAAAAGCTGCAGTCTGCTGCCCTATTTCCCACTACTTCTGCTGATTATCTGTCTTGAGTCCACAACTCCAGATAGCACCAGCCCTACCAGACCTCTACCACAGACAACTTTGTTTCTTACAGAGAATGCCCCGACATGGCATCACTAAAGGATGCCTGTTTCTTGCAAACCAGGGAGCAGACATCAAATCAGCAAGGAAACAATAAGGAAAACAGCCCAGAGAGTTGATTTTATACTTTGTTTCTTTGAACAGACTTTTTCAACCTAAATGTACTAAGACACCAGGGCCCCCATATTCAAAAGTGCGCTGGGAAAGTGCGCAAGTACTTGCTCCAAGTATCTAACATGCGCCGTCCCAAAATATTGCAATATTCAGAAGATGCGCGATAAGAAGCACCAGCACATCCCAGTCTGAATATACCAAAGATGCACCATAGCGCAGACTGAAATGCACTGGCACATTTGGAAATGCGCCGCAACATCTGGGCAGGACTGAATATTGCAAAAGGAGCAACCTGACCTGGGACAGTGGAGCAACAGGGAAGGAGAGCAAATGGGAAATGGGTGAGGTAGAACAACTGAAACAGGGAGGGAAACATCCCAAGGGAAAAGGGGTGGGGAAAGGCACTGCCAAAGTGTAAAAGGGACACAGATATAGCTCCCATGGGCACACTATGAATCATCATACATACACCACCTACCCAGGGGACAAAAAGGCACAATGTGTATGGCACATAGGAGGGTAGGGACAGAGCACCCCAGCACCAGAGGCCCAACTGACAGCATGGTCCAACCATGCACTGTGACAACAGTGCAGAGGAACCAAGCAGGGCGGACATGGTAACTACATCACAGGCACAGTGGTCCACAGGCACAATGGCACACAAGCTGTTGGCTGTAGGCTGCACTGGTGGCACATGCCCACAGGTACACAAAACTACAGCCAGCACAGCACAGCTGCAGGGGGACCAGGACAACAGCAGAGGCATGCACAGCTCCAAAACAGGGGCTATGTGCAAGTGACAATGTCAGCAGCACTGAAGGACACCCCAGAGGTGGCCCAGGAGACAGCATGACAAACACAGTGGGGGTAAAACAAGGTGGACAGGGCATACAGTTGTGCAATGGCACAGACACGAATGGGCAGTGGTAAGCAACGGGCATTGGGCCAACCATGCAACACAACAGATGAATGTAACAACAGGCAAATGAGGACCACAGACACAGGCTGTCAGATGCAATAATATTTAATGACAGTAAACCACACAAACAAGCAAACCTGAAAAAGACCCACAATATGCAATAAAAAACTATATACAGTAGAAAGCGGGTGAGGAGCAGGGTGGAAGGAGGGAACAGGGGATGCAACGGTAAAACTATATATAGTGAGGAATGCAGGTGTGGGGATGGTTCATGTGGGGCTATTTACACAAAAAACTGTCAAAAGGCCCACAGGCCTAGCACCCCTGGCGATGAGCCACCTGGACCCATCTTCACTGGCCGCCTCTCTTCAGTTCAGCCAGGATCACCCTGGTCACACTCAGCAGGGTCCCCTGTCTCCTGTAGATGGTCAACAGAATATTCTGGGTGGAGACGAGCCGGCCACCCACCATCATCATCCTTCCCATCCTCCTCCATTAGGCAACAGCATCAGCTTGATGACCTATGGTGGAGAAACAGAGAACACATACTCAGTGCCACAGCCCATACAGGCACAGCCCCCTCCAATGGCTGGATGTGCATGCTTGATGCTGGCCGGCCCCATGCAGAGGGCCAACAACCCACCAAGCACAGCACATACTGGCAACGTGTCAGGCAACAGAGCCAAGCACCATCTTGTTGAGGATGAACAATGCCACACTTGCAGCTAACAACATGGTGTACGTCCACTGACATGTACCATATGGTGGCAATGGTGCATCACAGCACATTATTGGGAGATGCACGATACACAGCCAGTACCGTCTGACATGCTCCACCACGCATGTCAAGTACATTACACTGTACCATGCATGAGCAGAAAATGTGCCATGCAGAGATGCTTGGCACAATTCAGATGCGCCATGCAAAATGAGATGAGCCTGGAGCAAATCTGCAATATTCAGCCAGTTTATGCTAATGATCTCTATAATAGGGGCATGGACCCCTTCCCCCCCCCCCCAATTTTCATTGTGTACTTATGAAGGTTTAGGTTTAATCTAATACCTAATTAAGGGCATTCAGAAAGTACACTAATTTCTGGTTTTGATGGTAGTTTGGTATTTAAACTTCTTTATGAGATTTTCTTCTGTTTCAAACAAACCTGTTGCAACAGTATTCCTGACTTTCTTCAAACTATTCTTTTAATCCTACACTTTCCCTACCTACATCCTGGTCTAATGTAGATATCTTGCTGTCCCTATTTCTATATTCAGATCTCAAGGAAACACCCATATACCAGCTACTACAAAAAATGCTTGAATGCCCATTTTCGTCATTCGTTAATTAAGAGGACCTGCGCGATCGTGCACATGGAGCATTTCGAATGTGCGAATGCTCTGGGAAAGCGAGCACTAGCATCTCGCTAGTTTTAAATCCTTTTAATTCTTCGAGGGCTGTATTTTAGACGAGACAAACCTGGTTTTGTAGTCTCCCTGTAAAGAAAGAGGAAAAAATGAGTGTGTAGAAATCTGGGCTTTTCAGAAGCCGGTGAATTCTTCTTGTTTGAACTCGGTTTCGATTTTCAACAGTATTGTTGTGCTAAAATACGAGCCAAGCATAAAATAAATTACACAACTACTAAACGCTTGCTGAGACAACTTGAATTATGGAAAAATCATATATTGGGTAACTTTCTGAGCACCCTGAAAAAAGAAGTATAGGGGATATAAACAGTTTAAGCCCAGTCCACACTTAAACCAGTGAAGTCTCCTTGATAAAAACTCAGCTTTCATTTACAGTGGATTACTGAGCTACACCAAAATGCTGAAGAAATAAAAATATAATTGCTGACAGCTAATAAACCAGCATGGATCTGATATACACTATTTAGGACATATTTTAAACACTCTGAAGTGTTTGTGAAACTATGGAGTTTTAGTTTACCTTTTTAAGAATATTTGGGACTTCATGTTTCAGAGTTTTCAGAACCTCCCTGCTACTTTCATGTTTTCCTTAGGGCGGACTGGCCCTGGCTCTTCCCCTTTTAGGACGTCAGCAAGAGGGAGCTGCCTGAACCTCTGGTGTAAACTTTTTCTTTAGATTTAAATAATTAATTTCTGCATTTCTGTTCTTCCAATCTTAATAAAGGCTGTTTCATAGCATTAGTAGGTTAATGTATGAAGAATGTATCCTCTCTAAAGATTTATTTTTGTTAAAGCTGGTTAGTGGGAGGAGCTAATGTAGTCATGTGACTGTTTCTCTGTATAAAAATACTGCAGAAGGTATTGTTAGTTAGTTGCTGTTGGTTGGTTGGTAGGAGCCTTACCCTGCCAGTCACCTAGCTTGATACTAGGATGGTGGATGAAGGAATTTGTGTTGGGAATTGACTTGAAACCTGTAGTAATTTTGATTTTGCTTTATGTCTTTAATTTTTCCGTTCTCAAGTCCGCTTATTTTGTCTGCTGGATAAATAAATTCAGTACTAATTTTTGCATCCTGAAACACTGTCTGGTCTCCATTTTGTTCCCACCTTCATATATGGTGTTAGAAGTGGGATTCTGAGAGCAATCTTTGCTTTTGGTGGACCTTTGTTTCTACAGAACCATGGAGGAGCAGATACAGCAGGCTAAGGTGGAGGCACCCATTCCAGGGGGAGTTCTGAAAAGAGCTGTGATGGAACAGTTCCAACTTCCCCTGTCCAGTGGTTTGGACGATGTGAGATGGAAGGAGACAAAGAAGGATTCAAAGAAAGATATGAAGGAGAAGGGGGCATTAGGAGGAGAATCCAGTTCAGAGGAAGATGAAGATGAAACACCCCCTCTGAGATGCAGAACTTACTGAGATGGCTTTGTCTAAAATAAATAGATATGGAAAAACAAAGAGAGCAAGACAGACTTCAAAGTGAGGCCAGGTGGGTGGATACTTTGAAGGCTATACAGACATTGGGGGCACAACAGCAAAATCCTCCTACTGAGGGACCTAGAGACATTAAGCTATCTAAATTAGTAGAATCAGATGATATAGAAGCCTATATTACTATGTTCAAAAGGGTGGCTACAGCTTGTGGGTAGCCCATGGACCAGTGGGTAGTCAGAATGGCCCCTTACCTCACCGGAAAAGCTCAGCTGGCATATAGTCATGTCAAAACTAGGTATGCCACAAATTATGAACATGTACGACAAGCTATCTTGAAAAGATATGATATAAGCATAGAGATATACCACCAGAGATTTTGAACCTTTAGGTATCAGTCAGCTGATTCCCCTCAGGAGGCATATGTATGACTGCAGGATGTGTGTAAAAAATGGCTACAGCCAGTAGTGAAAACTATGGACCAGGTGGTGTAAGCTGTTGTTCTGGAACAATTAATTAAGATCTTACCACATGAGGTACAAATGTGGGTAAAGGAACATCGTCCGGAAACAGCTGAAAGGGCAATCAACCTGGCTGAAGATTTCCTAACAGCATGTCCTAAACATCAGAAGGGTCATACCTGGACCAGCACCTCTTCACCACCGGTAAGATCTTCCTCTTCTGTTAAAGTATCTGGTGATTCTGGTACAGTCAAGATAGAGAGGTCCACAAAGTATTACAACCCAGACATTGTCTGCCATGAGTGTAAGTCCAAAGGACACATAGCCAGATTCTGTCCAAAGAAAAAAGGTGAACCTACTCACCTGGCCCTAGCTAATTGGGGACAATGTGTCATTCCTATCACGAATGAGGGAAATAATGTGATAGCATTGATTGACTCTGGAAGTCACCAGGCACTAGTACGTTCCAACCTTGTGCATGCAAACACAGGAACAGATCAAACTGGAGTTACTTGTATACATGGAGATGTCCATTTTTATCCTTCAAGAGACATTAACATGACTGTTAATGCACAGGTACAATCAGCTAAAGTAGGTCTGGTGCCCAGGTTGCCTGTACCTCTCATTCTTGGACATGATTTTCCCCTCTTTGGACAGTTGCTCTCTTCTGCATCTTCTGCGTGTGCGGTAATGACCTGGGCCAAGGCTAAACAAGAACCAAATATATTGGACATATACTCTTTTGGTGAGGAACTATTTGATCCCCAAGGGAAAGACAAGGAGTCAAAAAGAGAGAAGAGACAGGCAAAAAAACCAGTGGACTCAAAAACAGGACTTAAAAAGTGATGACTTGTTAGTTAATAAAAGCATGTTAGATACTTTTATTGAAGATCAAAGGCAAGATTCATCCTTAACACCTTTATTTTCACAGGTGGTTCCTGAGGGGGTTGAGTCCACTTCTCCAGTTTTCAGAAAAATTGAGGGAAAGTTGTATAGACAGTGCACTAATACAAAAACTGATGAAACTGTGGAGCAACTAGTAGTCCCTCAAAAACATAGGGACCATTTGCTATATTTAGCCCATGATGTTCCTTGTGCAGTGTATGCTGGTAGGGATATAACTCTCAGTAGACTGCTAAGGCATTTTTTCTGGCCTGGTATCCACGAACAAGTGGCAGACTACTGTAAGAGTTGTACCACGTGCCAAAAAGTGTCCCTCATTAAAAAATCAGATAAGGTCCCCCTAAAGCCCCTACCATTAGTGACTAACCCCTTTGAAAGAGTGGCAATGGATGTAGTGGGACCTCTTCCTAAAAGTTCAAAGGGAAATCATTTTGTATTGGTGTTAAGTGACTATGCAGTAAAATTCCCTGAAGCAATACCACTACGCACTGTTACAGCTGACAAAATCGCCGATGAATTATTGAAGTTTTTCAGCAAAATGGGAATTCCAAAAACAGTACTTACAGGGGTACTAATTTTTGTTCACATCTATTGAAATGCCTCTATCTAGCCCTAGGTGTAGAAGCAGTGTACACTTCTCCCTATCATCCATAAACTGATGGACTAGTGGAGCGTTTCAATAAGACCCTAAAGAGAACAATACAGAAATACGTAGAATATGAGGGAAAACATTTAGATTTGTACCTACCACTGTTTCTGTTTGCCTACAGAGAGGTGCCGCAAGCATCTACAGGATTCTCACCTTTTGAATTAGGATTTGGCAAAAATCCAAGAGGTTTACTGGATGTTGTAAAGGAACAGTGAGAAGGGGACAAGAATATGTCAGCAATAACTTCGGTAGACGATGTGGCACAAATGCGACAGAGAGTGGCAAAGTACATTCAATTGGCATACTCACAGAATCAGGAGAAGCAAATGTATCAAAAAGAAAAGTATGATTTGGGGGTAGGTGATAAGCAGTTTCAACCTGGAGATCATGTTCTGTTACTACTCCCCTCCACTGACAATAAACTAACTATGAAGTGGCAGGGCCTCTATGTAGTCTAAAGCCAAACTGGGCCTGTGAATTATGCCATAGAAATTCCAGACAAAAGACAGAAAGTCAAAATATATCATGCCAATTTATTAAAAAAATGGTATGACCGCCCTGCATTGACACCTGCCATGTATGTATTTCTTGATTCTCCTGATAGTGAGATGGATCTGGCTTATGATATGTTAGAAACAGAAGACCCAAGGGCACCCCTGATAAATGAAATGCTATCTGAAAAACAAACAATAGAGTTAAACCAATTGCTACAAAGATTCCAAGGTACCTTTGTCAACACCTCAGGTAAAACCCAATATATAACTTGTCACATTAATGTGTCCCAAGAAACGCCCATTAGGGCTAAGCCTTATAGAATACCAGAAAAAATAAAAACAGAAGTGATACAAGAAATTAAAAAAATGAAAGACTTGGGTGTAATTGAGGAATCCAATGGTAGCTGGAGATTTCCTATGGTCATAGTCCCGAAGAAAGAGGTTGGGGTTAGAATATGTCTGGACTTCAGTAGACTGAATGCTGTATTGCAATTTGACGGGTATCCTATGCCCCGTGTCGATAATATCATCGATCAATTAGGCCATGCTAAGTACATAAGTACGCTGGACCTTACCAAGGAGTACTGGCAGATACCATTAGCTCATGAGGCAAAAGAAAAGACTGCCTTCAGTACCCCTTTGGGACTGTTCCAGTTTACCATGATGCCCTTTGGTCTACACAGGGCCCCAGCCACCTTTCAAAGGTTGATGGATCAGCTGCTATGTCCTCACCTTTCATACAGTTCTGCTTATCTGGACAATGTTATTTTTAGTCCTACATGGCAGGAACATCTTCAACACCTCACTAGTGTTTTAAACACCATTTCCCAACAGGTCTTACCATAAACCCCTCAAAATGCTCTCTAGCTATGAGGGAGACCAGGTACTTGGGTTTTGTAATCAGTGAAGGACAGGTAAAACCAGAAGTGAACAAAGTTGATGCAGTGGCAAAAAGTCCCCATCCTTCTACTAAAACCCATGTATGTTCATTTTTGAGGCTGGCAGGATACTATCGGAGTTTTGTGCCTCAATTTGCAACACTAGCCAGTCCCTTAATTGAAATGACTGAAAAGAACAAATCTTTAACTGTTCAATAGACCCCTGCCTGTGAGAAAGCATTTTGTGCCATAAAGGCTGCTTTGTGTGCAGCTGCTGTGTTGAAAGGTCCAGATTTTTCAAAGCTCTTTATTGTTCAAACAGATGCTTCCAATGTAGGCATCAGAGCAGTACTATCTCAAGTACAGGATGGAAAAGAGCATCCCATTCTGTACATTAGCAGGAAACTACATGTAAGAGAAACCAATCATGCTACAGTAGAGAAAGAATGTTTGGCTCTTAAATGGGCAGTGGAAGCCTTAAAGTATTATTGGTGGGGGACAGATTTTGAAATATGGGCTGACCATAATCCTCTTTGTTGGATTCAACAAATGGAGGACAAAAACCCGAGAATTATGAGGTGGTACATAACACTACAGCCTTACAAATTCACAGTGTGTCACAGAGCTGGCAAGGTGCATAGCAATGCCAATTTTATGTCCTGCTTTGGTGCAGGCATAGCAGAATAAAGGGAAAAGAGTAGACCCCAGGGTATTGTTTGTATATATTCCTTAAGAAAAGCAGATGAGAATGTATAGTTTAAGGAATCAGTTTAATTGGGACTGTGGGGTGGAGCTTTGGGAGAGGGTGGGCTGAAGCTCCATCTCTCCCCTGGGAGAGAGATCTACTCACCTTTGATGTCTGATAGAAAACCTATGGGTTTTTTCTTAAGAGGGGAGGAGTGTAATAGGGGCATGGAACACCCTCCCAATTTTCTTTGTGTACTTATGAAGGTTTAGGTTTAATCTAATACCTAAGTAAGGGCATTCAGAAAGTACACTAATTTCTGTTTTTGATGGTAGTTTGGTATTTGGACTTCCTTATGAGATTTTCTTCTGTTTCAAACAAACCTGTTGCAACAGTATTCTTGACTTTCTTCAAACTATTCTTTTAATCCTACACTTTCCTTACCTACATCCTGGCCTAATGTAGGTATCTTACTGTCCCTATTTCTATATTTAGATCTCAAGGAAACACCCATATACCAGCTACTACAAAAAATGCTTAAATGCCCATTTTCAATGGTCACTAATTAAGTGGACCTGCGTGATCATGCTCGTGAATGCACTGCAAGAATGTGCTCATGGAGCATTTCAAATGTGCGAATGCTCTGGGAAAGCGAGCGCTAGCATCTCGCAGTTTTGAATCTTAATTCTTCGAGGGGCTGTAGTTTAGGCGAGACTAACTTGGTTTTGTTGTCTCCCTGTAAAGAAAGAGGGAAAAATGAGTGTGTAGAAATCTGGGCTTTTCAGAAGCCGGTGAATTCTTCTTGTTTGAACTCGGTTTCGACTTTCAACAGTATTGTTGTGCCAAAATACGAGCCAAGCATAAAATAAATTACACAGCTGCTAAATGCTTGCTGAGACAACTTGAATTATGGAAAAATCATATATTGGGTAACTTTCTGAGCACCCTGAAAAAAGAAGTATAGGGGATATAAACAGTTTAAGCCCAGTCCACGCTTAAACCAGTGAAGTCTCCTTGATAAAAACTCAGCTTTCATTTACAGCGGATTACTGAGCTACACCAGAATGCTAAAGAAATAAAAATATAATTGCTGACAGCTAATAAACCAGCATGGATCTGATATACACTATTTAGGACATATTTTAAACAC
This sequence comes from Neoceratodus forsteri, assembly GCA_016271365.2. Classification (NCBI taxonomy): domain Eukaryota; kingdom Metazoa; phylum Chordata; order Ceratodontiformes; family Ceratodontidae; genus Neoceratodus; species Neoceratodus forsteri. Next base: position 805,420,157 of record CM028137.1, read on the forward strand.
TCTGAAGTGTTTGTGAAACTGGAGTTTTAGTTTACCTTTTTAAGAATATTTGGGACTTCATGTTTCAGAGTTTTCAGAACCTCCCTGCTGCTTTCATGTTTTCCTTAGGGCCTACTGGCCCTGGCTCCTCCCCTTTTAGGACGTCAGCAAGAGGGAGCTGCCTGAACCTCTGGTATAAACTTTTTCTTTAGATTTAAATGATTAATTTCTGCATTTCTGTTCTTCCAATCTTAATAAAGGCTGTTTCATAGCATTAGTAGGTTAATGTATGAAGAATGTATCCTCTCTAAAGATTTATTTTTGTTAAAGCCTTACCCTTACAGACCCTAGCTTGATACTAGGTGGATGAAGAAATTCTTCTTGAGAATTGACTTGAAACCTGCAATTATTTTGATTTTGCTATATGTCTTTTGTTTTTTCCATTCTCAAGTCTGCTTATTTTGTCTGCTGGATAAATAAATTCAGTACTAATTTTTGTATCCTGAAACACCATCTGGACTCCATTTTGTTCCCACGTTCACAATCTCATTATCCATTTCAGGCCGAAGTCAACTGGTTAGCATCTCATTACAGGCTGCTCCACACCTCATTTGCATGAGATAAGCCATAAAAGCGCTACCCTACACCACAGGTGACCGACAGGAACTGCAGCCTTGAAGGTAGGTTTGTTTGCATTTTCCATGCTACAGCCTTTTTTTGCTCTGCATTCAGTGGGACTTGGCTCACCTCCAGATATGCTGGATATTTGCTTATGCATGCCCCATTTCTGCCCACAGGCAACAGGGTGTCTGATGAGAAGGAGAAACCACAGAAGAGGCGGAAGCCAAACTTCACCAAGGATGAGCAGCATGCCCTGGTGGAGGCCTACTTCCTTAGGGAGGCACTGCTCATGGGCAAGACAGGCACCCGGCAGGAGAGACAAAAGGCTGGGATGAGATGGCTGTCCATGTAAATGCCCATGAGAGGGACAACCACACTCCCCAGGAGTGCATGAGGAGTATGCCCAGTGACAAAAGAAGGGCCAAGGAGAAACTACCCACTATACAGGCCTCCCTGCAGCAGACTGGTAGTGGCCCCTCCACTGCACCAACCCTCACACTTAGTGAGGAGATGCTAGTGGCCAGCATCACCCAGGCATCTGTGGAGGGTGTCCCTGGGGGTAGGTTCCAGACTGGGGGCAACCCATCGCAGTATGGTGAGTATGCATGTGTCATCCCCTGTAGGGGGCGGCGTGTGCCAGCCACAGGTGTGTCTAGTGTGACACACAGGGTACAGCACCATGTCCAGAGGGCACCATGCAGAGCTGCTGGCAGTGCACAGCCATATCATGGGCCCACATGCTGCCCTATGTGCCATTGTGCATGGCAGGTGGCATGCCACAGAGGGGCAGCCAACAACACAGGCTGCAAGTGGCTATGCATGCCCAAAGGGGCCTCCGTGTCATGTGCAGTGCCACCTAGCCATCCACAGTGGGCCCCTACACCATCCAGCTACAGTGGGCAGGTGGTCCACTGTGGGGTGGCACTGTCTGTGACAGGGCCGAGGGGGGAGGCACTGGCCAGGCCACAGCTGAGCCATTGTTGTCCTATGCCACATGCTGCCATGAGTGCGCACCCCAGCACACATGCAGAACTCACAACGCCAGTGCATATGTGCTGCACAGGCCACAATGGTGGTTCCAGGCCTGTGAGGCAGCATGGGAATACCTGTGACACACATGAACACCTCCCCATGTCATTCTGTCAACTTTGGATATGGCCATGTGTCACTCACCATGCTATCTATTCTGCCTTTCAGCTCCATCACACCTCAGGGGTGCTTCACCATCCGGTGCCCATCCAGTGGCACTGGTGGAGGTTGAGGCCAGGCCTTCTACATCCTCTTGAGCTGTAGCCATTGCTGAAGATCATGGGACAACAAGCATGCTGTTAAACCTACTGGGGCTGGATGATGATGACCCCTTGTCTGGTCCTTTGATCCAAGATGAAATCAGCATGCTTGCATCAGCCATGGAGGAGGATGGTGATGATGATGCCACCCAGCCGGGGGGACACGAAGGTGGCACCCACCCCACCACTGTCCTGGTACTCACATGGGCAGCAACAGGCAGTATGGGTGGTCCTGCACCCACACATGTGCCTCCCCAGTGTGCACCCCCTCCACCAGCCACTGCAGCAGCTGGAGGTGGCCAGGGGTGGGGCGCAGCTGTTGGGCCTGGGACTGCCATCACTGACCAGCAGGGTGCTGTGGTGCTACAACAGCCAGAAGGGGCCCATATCCAGCCTACCCCAGGGCCCTCTGTGCATGCCCATGCACAGTCTCCACCCCAACAGCGGTCCACTGTGCTGCATTCACAGACAAGGGCACAGCAGGCTGGGACCCCCCTTGCCCATAAGCCCCCGGCCCCTGATGCGTTACCTGCTGACAGGCTGAATGAGTACACTCAGCTGCTGCAGGCAACCGTGGAGGGCAGGTAGCACTCAGGGAGGAGACCCATGGACTGCAGGTGCAGGTGGGACACATGGATGAACATGCAGCTACAAGCACACGCAGCTGCTTGGCAAGTTACGCCAACAGCAAGTGGCCACAACTGCTTCACTTGACAGGATAGCAGAGACCTTTGCAGTGGGCTTTGCTGCCCTGGTTCCTCATGGTCACAGGAGTTCCCACTGCACCCCACGCAATACCAGTGGCACTCCCAGGGCACAGCATCCAGTGACCCCATTACTGCTCTGTCCCTGGCCAACTACATCCCCAACACCCCCGGATCCCATCTGGACTTCGAGACTGCAACATTTATGAGCACCTGGTTACTGTCACGTGGGTTAATTTCTGTCAGGGTGGAGGCTTCACCCCCTGTGGCTGGTGATGTGCCTGAGGCATCCTCCCAGCCAAGGTGACGCATCGCACCATGTGGCTGCGCAGCCATACTGGCTCACAGTGAGGCCTGCTGGGTGTGGTTAACATGGTAGCCGTACCCTGCCACCATTGCAGCCCACACACCAGGCCGGCAGTGGCCAGGGCTGCATGCTGTGGCACACGCATGCCCGGGTGTCACACCTGCCCATGCTGTCTGTGTGTTGTACTGGGCATGTGTGGGATCAGTGGTGTTGTGCTGTGTGGCATGGGCATGATGAGTGCAGCACTGTCTGCCATGCATGTGTGCTGGCAGATTCCCTCTGATCCATGCCAGTCCCTGCACTGACACTGTGTCCTCCCATCCTTGGTGGCACTACAGTGGTTGCCTGTGCATGGTTGTGTGCACTCTGCAGTGCACTCTGCAGCTGCTGTGCAGTGTCTGGCTACCTGCGTGTGTATGTGTCCTAACCCCCCCCGCCCTGTGTCTGTGTGTCCATGTGTGTGTGTGTGTGTGTGTGTATGTGTATGCGTGTGACCGGCTGCCCAGTTTGTGCCTCCTGTGTTACTCACCAGCAGTTGTCAAAGTGCTCCTCCACAATGGTGTCCCTATGCCACCATACCCTTGAAGCCAGTCATGGGTCCCTCCTTTCCAGGGTTGGCTGTGCACCCCCGTCCTGGGGTTCATCCTCCTTTGTACTGTTGCCCTTCTGTGTCTGGACAAGTATTCCACAGTCCATGGCCATGTTGTGTAGCATGCAACAGGCCAGGAATATGCCACAGTCCTTTTCTGGGCAGTATTGTAGGGCACCACCGGACCTGTACAGGCATCTGAACCACATTTTCAGCATGCCAAACACACTCTCGAGGATGTTGTGTGTTGTGGTGTGTGCCTCATTTTAGCATTCCTTGACCTCGCTACTGGGTCATCGTGTGGGGGTGAGCAGCCATGGCCGGAGGGGGTACACACTGTCACCTGGGGAGACAGAGACATGTGTTAGTTTTACTTAGGCATGTACATAGCCTGGCACATCCACCCCCCCTTGCCTGTCTATGCTGCCACTGCCTGTCCACCTGGGTGCCATTCCATCACCCCACATGCGCGCCCCCTTTCCCACCATTGCAGGCACCCACACTTGTGTCCTGCTTGCGGCCTGGACAGGCATGACAGGACCAACCTCTCCCCAGTCCTGTGACCCCATCCCTGCTTGTGTGCGCACCGTGTGACTGTCCTGTCCAGCCATTGTGCTTGTCCATGTCCCGGACAATGTTAGTGGCTAGGGGCATCTGTTGTTTCTCACACTGTCACATGTGCCTGCTGTGCAGCACCACTGTCCTGATTGACCTTTGACCTTACACACCACTGTCTCAGTATCTGTGGGTCCCAGTATGGTAAGCCCCAGGTTCCACAGTTCAACATGGCCATTGGCCATTGCACTTTCCTCCCAACCCCCCACTACCATCAACTGTGTGTTGTGCCACGGAGCCAGTTGGGTGGGCATAGTGTCCTGCCCAATTCACACACTAGGTACCAGATGTAGGTGTCATGTGTATTTCCAGGGTGTGTGGCACAGTCATTGGCAATGCGCCCTGTGGCATTGCACACTACCTGGCAATTGATGGAATGGTAGCCCTTCTGGTTCATGTATGCTATCCTGTCTGGGCCAGGTGGTGCCCTGATAGCCACATGGGTGTGGACAATGGCCCCTAGCATGCCTGGCAAGTGTGCCACCCTGTGGAATAGCTGCATGGTTTCTGTCTACTCTGCATGTGTGCTTTGGATTGTTATGAACTCTGTAGCATGTGGCAGCAGAGCAGTGAAGGACTGTGTGAGCAGACGGGACATGGGGGACTGTGGGATCCCAGTGGTGTCACCCATTGGTATCTGGAAGGCACCAGTGGCAAGCAAGCACATTGCTGCTGTTTTCCACCAACATGGTGTGACTTCTTGTGGTATGTGCCTGCGATTCATCATGGCACATCTCACGGAGCTGTCTCAGAATTGTCCTGTTGAATCTGTACCGGCCCACAATCTCTAAGTCAGTCAATTGTTCGAATGTGACATGGGCACGGTACCATCTCTGTTGGGCATACCGCTGGTATACTGTCAAAATAGCACAACCATAATAGCGCCAGTCATTATAGCACATACTTTTTAGCACGTTGAATAATAGCGAGTTACATTAAAGCGCAATACTGAAATAGCGCTGCAAGCTCTGCCATCTAGCAAATACAGTCAAAAGAAAGGTAATTGCTACAGTAGGAGGTTACTTTCATTGGGAATGGGAAGAGTGTCCCTCTGCAGAGGAACACATCTGAGAATCAGGTGGCTGGATCCCAATTCAGGGATCTAAACTTCTTCTGGTTCCGACTCATGCCCAGCAGCTCCAAAGTTCAATTTGGTTAGGAATGAAACCCACAACCACTACTTGTTTAATGTGTGAACCTGAGCAAGTCCCTTAACCTGCGTGTCCTCCTGGGACATATACAACTTTATTTTCTTACCGTGTTTAACAATGCCTGTAATCACTGACCTAGATTTTCTCCCCTCTGTCTCTTCCCTGCTGTCCTCAGTAACTGAAATGCAACTGTGCATTGTTCTCCTACCCCCAGCTGCCTGAACACCCACATGCTCCTTCATTTCTGTAAAAAGAGGCAGGTGAACTTTATATAAGAGAAAATGGCCAACACAGCGGACAGTGGATGCCTACTGGATGCACAAGGACAGTGAGTAGTGGGGTACCGAAGGACTCGGTACTGGGCACAGTGTGGGTTGGGTCATTCAGAGCAGGCAACAGGAATAGCACAAGTCCGTTCGATGCTGAAACAAACATATGGCTAGTAGTTGCTGTGCTACACGGAGATACCACAATGAAGTACAACAACAAATTACTTGCACAAAATTTAGGTTTGTTGATAAAATAATGTGTTTGCATTACCTTTAGCTTCCTTGATTCATTTTGGATGCAATCAGGGCTACAACAGGGCGGGAATTGAAAACTAACAGCTGGGTCGGCATTTCTAGGGGAAGAATTAGGTAGCAGGACAACATGTGCACAACATCATTACGTGCCCCTAAAACAAAGAAGAAACCTTAATCAGCAGACTCAGATTTAAAGAGACAGTAAAGTAAGTGTTTAAAAGTGGTTATAGGTAAGCGCTATATCATGATATGCGCTATTTTGTAAGCACTAATACGTATGCACTGAAATTACTCACACTATTATTGTTGCACAATATTGACATTAAACCCATACTGCCTACAGGCCTTTCCATGGCCACGTTGCTCTTCTGCCCGTCTCCTCACACCCCTCATTACCTCCACCATGAGGAATGCTGCCCCATCCATTGCTTTGCCTACTGCTGTTCTACTGGCTGCCTGTGGGTGGCTTGCACTTAGACTATCTTCTTTTATGCCTAACTTTGGGGGAGGGGTGCATCTTTGGAGATGTACCACACATGCACCGCCCATTTGGGCTAAACACAGAGATGCGCAGCATATTCATGGCAACGCCCCCTCCAGATGCGCCGCATACATTATAGTTGCCTTGCGGCACATCTGGACTTGTGCTTTGCATCTCTGCTCTTTGAAAATTGCTCTGTGGTGCATTTTTTGAGATGCACCAGTGCATCTCAGACACACTGACACATCTCCTTTGAAAATGTCCCCCTAGGTGTATACAGGTAAAACAGACTGGAACCTCAACAATTACAGGCAGAAGATGTAGCATTGTACCAGCGTGGAGGACACTTTTCTAACAGGCATGTTTTCGCTGTACTGTCAAGAGTCCCCATAACCTTTTGTGACTGAAATAATGGGCACAGATACTCAAAATGAGGGACATGAGGAACACATCCTCAAACATGGGGATACAAGTTCAGAACTCTGTGAAAATCATTGTGTTTATTTGTACAAAGTTCATTTTTGATTAAACATCTGAGAATATTATGAACTTCTGCTTTAACATCTGAATTTACAGCACATTTTCTGGGTGCACAGCAACTTTTCCACATGGAACGGATGAGAGACAGAGCTATTGTGAGGGGTAACATCAGTGCTGGACTTTCAGGGGGGCTTGGCAGGGCTCAGCCACCTGCTAGTCTGAAGTGAGCCCTAGTAGTCATGCATCAATGTCACTGACTTATAATGGGAAAGGGGGCTCAGTATAAAGACAGCACCCTTATGGGGCTCCCTAACTCCCAAAGCTCATAAACCATAATTCCAACACTGGTAAAATCAGTCGCCTCCCTCATAATCAGGGACAGCAGTTGAGAGGTATGAGTTGAGCCAGGGTTCAGCATGATTTTAGGGTTCTAGTTGGGTTCAGATTCGGTAAGGTATAGTATATGAGAGTCCCCTAGCTAAGTCTCTGGTCTGGCAGGAAAGTTCGCTGCCTACTGCAGTACATCCTTCTTCTTGGGTTTCTCTCTTCTTTTTTTTTCTCCAGAACTCTGCATTTTGTTGAGCAAAAGAATAAAAAAAAGAAGGGATTACTGAGAGCTTTTTGCCAGACTGCAAATGCAACGATCTGTAAAGCAGCAAGCTTTGGTCCACAGGAATGATAAATAGCTGTTGCTGCCATGGTAATGGACACATACAAGCACACATACACTCAGGCACATACGCACTCTCACACTCAGCTGCTTTTGGACGAGCTGAAGCAAAGCATCTCTAGCCATATACTGCCTGTGTCTGGGGCTGGCTATTTTTTTCACATACAGAAATAAGACTTTGCCTTATAAGAACATTTAAAGTTGAAATGCATGTATCAAGTGTAATAAGAATAAGGTAAATATTGAGTTTTTATCCATGCCATACTTTATAGCCATGAAAAAACAACATGTGAAAAATGAATGTTATATTTTTAATGAGTGCCATTTAATTGTTTTATAGCCTAAATCCCTGATGAAGAGATTGTGTAATCTTGAAATGTTGGACTTACAGTATGAAAATAAAAGAATGGGCTATTCAGAAAATGAACTTTCAAAGAAATGTAATATAAAAGAATAATAAAGAACATTTATGCACCAAATGGGAAAGACTTGTCAGCCTGCCTATTTTCTTCTCCAAATAGTTGTTGTTGCCATGGTAATGGGCACACACGAGCATGTGTACATTCAGGCACATATGCACTCTCACACTCATCTGCTCCTGGATGAGCTGAAGCAAGGAACTTCTAGTGATATGCTGTCTATATCTGGGGCTGGCTGTCGATGTGAAGGGTGGAGTTTGAAAGCTCCAGTAAGCTGAATCTGTATCACCCACACAGTATCTCTCGTATGGAAGTAGGCCAGGCACCGAAGAGAAGGAGGAGAGAATCCTTCTGTTACTGTAGCTCCCAGCCAGCTGCCTGCATGCAGTCTGCAGCTCCTTCTCATCGATAACTGTCTTGGCCGACCACGCTACCAGGCTACAGCAGGAAGGAAGAATGCCAAAAATCACAGTCAAAGAAACAGTAGCATGACTCACCCAGAATATAAGTGTGTAAGAAAAAAGAGAACAAGTCCTTCTCTTGGATCAGTTTGTGAACTGTCCACTGCAATGCACTTCACAGACTGACGTGACCAGTGATGACATGCCAGCCCCACAGCTCACTCAAGCAGTCGCCTCTCTGGAGCTCTAGAAATAGTGTCGCCCAGCACCTGCCTCCACCTCTCTCACTCTGTTTCCTTCCACTCTGATTCAATGCTTAAATTGCAAGCCTTTGCCACTTTTTCCAAGGCAATGCTGATCAGAGGCTCAGCTGCAGATATCACTGTCTCCTAGGCAACCAGATGCAACTGGGAGTGTTGCATGCAATTGCCAGCATGACAGCCAATGTTGAAGCACAGTTGGTGCTCCCAGTCCCCATGATGTCCAGACTATGGACAGTCCAGACTACTGATTGTGGGGGAAAAAAATTAACACACTTTTCTGGGGCATGCAATGCATGCCTTACATATGGTTTTACCATGCTGCAGCGACAGCAGCTACGGAGACATCCCCGACTGTAACAGCTGCATTGCTGAGTGTCGGCAATGCAGTGTTGGGGATGCCTCTGTGTTTTCATTGGGGGGCTGCACCACCTGAACCCCCCCATGTGGGGGGCTCCACCCCACACACCCCTGGTGTCTAGAATTCTAACTCCGAGTCAGAGTTGGACCGGGGAGGACACCCAGTGAGGCTGTCACAATCGCCGCACGGACTACCACAGCGACAGGCAGATTTTGCCCGATTTCTGGCGCTGTAGTGGTCTTCATGGTTGGGGATTCATTGCGGTGATGGTATACGCTTACATACAGTGAATGCACACCACTGGGTAGAAGCCTGTCCTGTAATGAATCGGTCAGAGTCTATTAAAACTGATCCTTCTGAATTTCTCTTGTTCTGCCAATATCTTCAGTCAATGTTACATTTACACCCCTAAATTTTCCTGCTTGTACTGCTTTGCAGACTTCATTGTACATAGAGTCACCTGTGGTTTTCTTGGCTTGAAAAACCTGTATTTGTCTGCATATGTCTGCATATCAGCTTGTGTGCTTTTGGCAGCGAGATGTCCAGTTTCTGAAGAGCTAGGCTTAGATCACATAATTCATCCAATTCATTGTACATGAGACCAAGGCTCTTTAAAAAAGCTGGAGATGACAGCTTCTTAGCCATATCCACAAATCTTTTTTCCCCAGAATTTTAACAGAAGTGCTGATACAGAGCTTCATAACTGCATTGCTTTAGTGGTTCTAAAACTTGAATCCACCCACAATGTATCCAACAATCTGCCTGTTTGTAGAAGTTGAATACATACTTCACCTGCGATTTCTTGAAGCTCTCTTTTTGCTTTGGGGGATGAGCTATATATGGTGTATATCTTCTCAATGAAACTCTTGAAGTGATTGACTTCTGAGAAGCATTTAATTGCATCACTAACTAACAGCTCTAACTGGCGATTTTTACAGTGACAGTTAATTTTTGGATAGCTCTGTTTTAGCTTTGCAGTTACTCCTCCATTCCATCCTAACGTAACTGACAGCCCATCTGATGCTAAACCAATCCAGTTTTCTTGCAGAAATTTGGTTTCAAAATCATGCTTCTGGAGTGTTTGAAGAAGTGCATGAACAATTCATTTGCTGTTGTGTTTGACAATTCAACAATATCAAGAAGAAAGTTACTGGGCTAGAATTATCAATAGAGCCTCTGATGTAGACAGTTAGACATGAGGAGCTACTCAAACTTGTACTCCCATCTATAAGCACAGATATTTGGAAATGGTTGGATGTTTTTATTGCACTTACAAGCTGTTATTTCGTGTCTGCTGTTATATGATCAATGATGTCAGCACAGATGATACTGCTGTGTAAAACACGTCCAAGATGTAAACCATTTTCAACTTGTAGATCAGTTAAAGCTGGGTAATCTGAATCTGGTCCGTCATGTTTAGCTATGTGATAAGCAGTTCTAAATACTTTGCAAGTTTCTTTCATTTCTTCTGCTTTCTGAGCAATAATGTGAGTTTTTTTTTCAAATGTTCCTGATTTTTTAATTTCCATAGCTTTAAGAGCTTGCTTGTGGCTCTCTGATTCCCTGTGTTTGTATCTTTTTTCACAGACTTCTCTGAGCTGCTGATTTATCTTCTCTGATTCTGTGCACATTTATGCAACCATTTGTCCATTCAGCAGAAAGCTCTAGCCTGGCTCCTTTCAGTCCACCCCATAAAGCATCTACACTAGTTACTTCCTTGCAAATTGAACACCATATGGAGCCTTCATTTGTAAACAGGCATTCAATGCCTTTCTTATGAAAATTCCACTGTTCAATAATCCAACAAAATGGATAGATTGGCTGTTTAGTAGAGAGCTGCTGTGGTTGATCTGCAATGGACACAGGTTGATCAGGAGTAGACACCAGTTCATCAGGAGTAGACACCGGTTGATCAGGAGTAGACACAGCTTAATCAGGAGTAGACACCGGTTGATCAGAAGTAGATACAGGCTGATCAGGACTAGACACCAGTTGATCAGGAGAAGACACAGGCTGATCAGGAGTAGACACCAGTAGATCAGGAGAAGACACAGGCTGATCAGGAGTAGACACAGGCTGATCAGGAGTGAACACAGTTTCTGGTGCCATTGGCTCTTTGTTTGTCTCCCAGGGTCCTGGTTGTCATCCAAATCTGGCTTTGTATGTGTAAATGAAATAAAAATGGAGTTCAGTAAACATGGATCAGTAAATTTCTGTAACCATAAAAAACGAATTTCTCAAAGTGTAAATAAATTAAACATAAATTGCTTTTTTACAAGAAGACATTAAATTCTTCAAATGTAAATCTTCCATAAATCTCTGTAGCTGACATGCATAAATGCTCATTGTAACAATGATAATGTGACATGCGTGTGTACACATGTAAAACATTTCATTTCAACAGATTTCAATATTTCAGAACTTAACTTACCTTTTTCTTTACTTGTAAAGCCAAAAGCAAATTTTCCAGTGATGGTCGCTTTTGATTCATTATCGGTTGCCTTTCATCGAGAAACTCAGACACTGTAATTATATCTGGTAAAATACATTTATAGATACAGATAAAGTATCTGATGTACTCTGTACTGTTACTTAGCTTATACTGAAAAAATTCAGTATGTTTGTTAAGATAACACTAGGTTTTGCAGACGAAGTGCAACATTTCAGGCTATCCAAAGTTAGGGTCTGCACGCCTGTGATCTATCCACCTGGTCTAGGCATTACATTATGTCTGCTTCTTTTTTTGAAATTAGCCTTTTATTGATTTTTTTAACAATTACAACAGGACATGACACTGGTACCAAATGAAAGGTTTAAAAATTACATGACAGACAGTTCAAGGACAACAGTGACATCCCCCCCCTCCCTCCACCCACCTCCCTGTACCTAAACCCTCCCACTTACTATCCCCAAAAAAAACACTTCTACCATGCTCCCCTCTCCCCTTACCACCCCACCTCGGCTTAGATGTCTTTAGAACAATCCATACAGGAATCAAGGGGCAACACAATGAAGAGCATTGTACTGATTCATACAAAAAGGGGTATTCATATGTATACAATAAGGAGAGTACTATCCTGGGATTCCCTAAACTAAGTGAACACCAGTTTGAAGCATGCAAACTGTATGCATACCCGCCCAAATTTTTTTGTATCTGGAAGAAGAGTACCCCGGAACTATTTTGAACTGCTCCATATTCAAATTAAACAAAATGTCTTGAAGCCATTCTGTATAAGTGAGCTTTAGTGCATCGATCCAGTGCCTTAATACAAGCTTTTTCAATGTCATTGCAATCACTGCTATATGATATCTACACACTCTAACCTTGACCTTGGAATAGTTCCCAATAAGGCATATTTCTGGAGTAAAGAGGTCTTCCAGACTTAACAAAGGATCAGCTTTATCCCAAATTTCTACCCAAAGGTTCTGGACAGGGGGACAATCCCAAAAAATATGCCTGAGAGAACCTTCTCCCTGATTACACCTGTTACAGATTGGAGTAGGGGGTCTTACCAATCTTGAAAAGTTTTAGGGGCGTCCAATACAAATTATGTAAAACTTGAAATTGTGTAAGACGCAATCTATCTTGGGATATATAAATGTAAGTCTCCTCCCAAATCTTATTCCAGTTAATGTTAGGGTCTGATAATTGACCATCCCAGTATTTGGGGGAATTCTCCTGACTGGTAGGAGAAAAATCTAAAAAGGAAACATACACCCAGGCAATTGCATGAGGAAGATGTACTACTTCCACCATGGAGTTGAAAAAATCATAGAACTTGTCCTCTGTGAAAAGTTGTCTATCAAGTCAGCCTAATAAATGAGATATTTGGAACATCTTGAAAATCTGTCCTGAACCTAGTGAGTAATTATTAACAACAGTAGAGACAGGAATAAGTTTTCCCAATGGGTCTAGAAAATCCTTAATCTTTATGTTCTGGAACTGGGGAATCCATGATTTAGGAATCTTTCTGCCACCTATTTTAAAATTCAGATTATCCATCAAAGGTTGATTCCAATCTTGGGTATGTTTATATTTTAAAAACACACATAACTGAGTATGGGATCTTATCGAAATCCCTGTAGGAGAACAGGAAATACTTAGCGGTAAGTTTTTAACTGTGTTGTATAGTAATGTTGATATGGATAAATGCTCCATAGCTAACATTCTCTTCTCCAGTATTAACCATTGTGGTACATATTGCTGTCTGGATAGTATTTCTTCACTGGACATCCACTTCATATATTTAGACATCTGACTGGCCCAATAATAGCCCCCAATATGTGGCAGTCTCAAACCACCCTTGGTCTTGGTTGCCATCAATTTTAAATAAGCTCTTCTCGGGGTTTAGCAGCCCAGATAAAGGAAGAAATAATAGAGTGAAGTTTTCTGAACCAACAAATGGATAGCCAGACATTAAGCATATTCAGCAGGTAGAATATCTTAGGCAGGATGTTCATTCTAACTATATTGATGCGCCCCCAAAGAGAAATACAGAGGGCTAACCATCTAGAACAATCTTGCTGAATAACATGAAGGGTATCATCATAGTTAAGTTTTTTCATCACGGAGTCTGATTTAGTAAGATAAATGGCTAGGTATTTCAAGCATTTAGGGGTCCACTGAAACCCCAAGTGTGAAATGCCGGTTTTCAATAATCTGTAATTTAAGGGAAAAACCATGCTCTTGTCCAAATTAATTTTATAATTAGAATAAGAACCAAATTCTAATATAATTTGCAGAGTGGCCTTAAACGTCACAACAGGATTAATGGAATGTAACAAAATATCATCTGCATAGGCAGACAGTTTAAAATCAAAACCATACATAGAGATTCCGGGGATCAAGGAGGAACCCCAAGTTTAAGGAGTAAAGGTTCTAAATAGATATTAAAAAGGAGTGGAGATAGTGGACACCCTTGATGCGTTCCCGAGTGGAGAAGGAATCTCTGTGAAAAAACTCCATTACAGTAAATATGGGCCTTGGGATTCCTGTAAAAAAGGCAACTCAATCAATAAATACCTTTGGGAACCCACATTTGCCCATTGTGGAGAATAGAAAATCCCAATTTACCCTATCAAAAGCTTTCTCCGTGTCTAGGGACAACAACCCAGCTGGAACCTCCGAGTCCCTACACGCAGAGAAAATATGTGATAGTTTCCTCAAATGATCCAAGTAACTCCTACCTTTCATGAAGCCTACCTGATCCAAATGGATTATGGAGGGCAAAACCACCGCCAATCTATTCGCTAACAGTTTGGCTATAATTTTCATATCATAATTTAATAGGGAGATAGGTCTATAGTTGGTGACCATTTCTGGATCCATACCCAATTTATGTAAAACAATGATATGGGCTTCTAGAAAACTGTCATCCATTTCTTTCCTCTCCAGGAACCATTTATACAACTGATTTAACCAGGGAGTTAATTGCTTCTTGAAGGATTTGTAAAAATCGGGAGAAAACCCATCAGGCCCCGGAGCTTTATCAGAAGGAAGAGATCCCACTATGTTTTCCACTTCTGCCTCAGTTATAGGAACCACTAACCCTAATTTCTGTTCTTCCAATAATTGTGGCAATGGGAGGGCATCCAAATAACTATCCAGATTTTGTTTCTCGGGAGGATTAGACATCAGGCCGTAGAGGTCTTGGTAGTAAGTAACAAACTCATGGGCTATTCTTTTAGGGTTTACCTGTATCTTGTTATCCTGCCTGGGTCAAATACCTTTAATAATTCTGGAGGCTTCCTGAGATTCCGCCCATAGAGCCAACAGCTTGTCAGATTTTTCCCCTTGATTCCCATAATTAATTTTAGTGTGCATTATAGCACACTCAGCTTTGTCAAATAGAAGGGAGCTATATTGGGCCCTTAAACCCATTAATTTGATTCTATCATCTTCTGGGATGGAAGGTGATAACCCCTTTTCTAGTTGATGAATCTGGTTTAATAATGTAAGGGCTTTTTGTTGTTTAGCTTTTTTCTTATAGGAAGCTATTTTGATCATTTCCCCACGTACAACGCACTTCAAGGCACACCATTCCAGATCGATTCTGCCTGTCGAGCCAATATTAAATTCAGTATATTGGTCAATCACCTTTGAAATATCCTTAATAACTGCCTCTTCATGCAATAGTTGATTGTTCATCTTCCAATTGGTTTCTTTGGGAACGTTGGGGGTCAAATTTAGTGAGCGCCAAACTACTGCATGATCTGAGATAACTCCCAGTTCTATGACACAATTGATGAGCCCGGGTAAAAAACTATGACTAAGTAAGAAATAATCGATTCTAGTAGAGGTTCCACGGACAGCCGAGCGGAATGTATATTCCTTCAAAGAGGGATGTAACACACTCCAGAGATCAATCCCAACTGGTCAGATAGGTCCCAGAGAGTTCTCTGTGCTGGGGAAAGACCAGATCTTTTAATTCCTGACCTATCCTGGTCAGGAGTGCAGGGCAAATTCCAATCCCCTCCTATAATCAGAGGAAACATAGGGAAGTAGGTCCATAAGTAATTTAGAGAAGAAAGCCGGAGAATCAGTATTAGGACCATATATATACAGCATAACACCATGTCTGTGTGGTCCAGTAAACCCTTCAAAATTAAATATCTACCTCCTGGATCTTGTATACGGAGCTCACAAGTAAAGAGTACATTACAGGAAAACAGTACGGCTACCCCTCTACTCTGAGTACTGTCCCCTGCATTGAACACTTGCCCTATAAATTACCTTTTAAGAAGTGAGCCCTCTGAAACTAATAAATGAGTTTCTTGTAGAAATGTGACTACCCCTCTTAAACAATTAACATGCTTCAATATCTGATAGCATTTAACTTTTTTCCTTGCGCCCCTGACATTCCATGTAAGCAATTTTATATTACTCACCATCTGATATTGCCTGTTTCCTAGAAATATAAATCAGTATGCAAGAACAGCCACCCATCATTAATGACATCAAGCCGTGGTCACCACCCCGCCCCTCCCCCAATACCCACACTTCTAATCCCATTAGAAAAAACAAAGCATAACCCAAAAACTGTGGAGTAAATCTTGAAACACACATTTTGTTCAATTTTGATTATGCTAAAGAACAAAAAAACAAGTACCCCGCCCCACCACCTAACAGTCTCCAGGTATGTGATAAATAGAAATAACAATCACCGATCCCCCCATTCACTTATGCTCTTACCAAAATTTGAACTACTTTAACACTAGATCCTAACCTTAAAACACTACAGCAACTAAGCAGAAAATAATAAGAATTATAATATCTTCTACCAATTAGGGAAACAAAGCCAATTTTATCTAGAATCTGTCATGATTCTTCTTAAGTCTAAACATTACCAGATATGCGGACAGTTTAATCACAAACAAATTTAGACAGTTTTAGGAACAAACATAAATTTCCATGTAGAAGCGACCCCATGTGTCCATAATAAGCATAACTCCTTAACCAAGTCAATCCTGGATTTTGACAGGCTAGAACTTAAATCCTGGAAACTTAAATTGCTTAGTCCCCTACTCTGCGGTACAACTAAACAGAAAAATCCCCTGTGAGCATTTACATAGCTAGGAGTCTGACTTCATGCGGCCAGATATATGATCAGATTAAGCATGGACAGAGTTAAACAGTTTTAGGAGCAAACACAATTTTATTATGCAGGGGCGACCCCATGTGTCCATAATAGGTATAACTATTTAACAAAATCATTCCTGGATTTTTGCAGACTAAGACTTAAATCCTGAAAATTAAATTGCCTAGTCCTCTACTTTGCAATACTACTGAACAACAACAACAAAATAAAAAAGATCCCCTATAAGCGCTAACATTGCTAGGAGTCCGTCTTCATACAGCCAGTTAATAAAATATATAAATTAGCCTTGTAAAACTTTTACCGGGAAAGTCACTAGCCGATCTTGTCTCCTCTCCACTTCAGGTCCATTACTGAACTGAAACAAACCATTTACAAGCACTCAAAAGACTGTTAACAGCTCAACAGCTAATAATATCTTCAGAGAAAAAGATGTTTTAAATTCCTCTTAAGTCAGCGATCCTTGAACAAATTCGGGAATGTGGCTGTCTGTGGTTTCCGAGATCTTCGGGTCTTCCAAGCTGGTCCAGACACCTTCTATCAAGACTTGAAACTTTGAGGAGTAGAGCATCTTAAACTTTATCCCTGCCGGGATAAGCTTATTCATGAGGGGATGAAATAAGGCTCTGTGTTGCCTAACTATAACCGGAAGATCTTGAGTCACTCGTAGTTGAGCTTCTCCCCATTTAACTTGATCCAGGCTCCGAATCTTAGCCATAAAATGCTGCTTTTCTAAGAAATTCAGGAAGCGGGCAATTAAAGGTCTTGGGGGAGCACCTTCTTTAGAAATAGGTCGCAGAGAGCGGTGAGCTCTTTCAATCGAGTACAAAGCTCCATACAGAGAGGAACCCGCCAGCTTAGCAACTAATTTTTGCACAAAGAGAACTATATCCTCTCCCTCTTCTTTCTCGGGTAGACCTATGAGGATAATATTGTTGCGCCTACTGCGCCCCTCCAAATCTCCTGCTTTAGATTCAAGCCGAGCCATCTTCTGTCTAATTTGCGCAAAATTCTGGATCTATTCTCTCTAGGTGTTTTTCTAGAGACACAATATGTACTTCATTGTCGCTTGCTTTCGCCGAGACATTTTCCATTGCTGTCAACATAGATTTAAATTCTGCAGTTAGCGAGCGGAGTTCCTCCTGAAATAATTTAAATTCCAGTAAAAACCATTCTACAGTTAGGACATTCGGGTATGGCATTGGAGAGGTACGTTCATCTGAGGTAGCCTGCAGCCTTGTTTTTTCACTGGGCTTTTCCGGCGTTGTAGGAGGCGTGCATTTCAGTAGTGCCTGCCTCATCTCTGCATCCATATTAAATCAGCAAACTGCAGAAATGTATTGTAGCGCTGAAATAGGCTTGTTTTACTGAAAGTTGAAGTAAAAGTAGCAAGGTTTAATTAAATTAAGACACAGAGCAAGTGGGCAACATATGGAGAGCTACTACTCGTAATCCTGCATCACGTGATCTCTCACAGCATGTCTGCTTCTAATCTGTCACATGAAAAGTGATGCATACTAATAATTAGATTTATGAATAGTTCGATATTTGAGTTATTTCAAAAAATAACCCCAAATTAATAGGTACCATGTAGCATTTCTTATGCTAGATAGTTAATATTAAATTGTTACGAGTGAGTATGAGAGGTATGACCATAAACAGGGCCTTATCCACTGCGCAGTATATTAATCTATACAGGGTAGCTGACCAGAGAACATCATCATCCTCAGACATCTTATTTTCATTGCGGTTCCTGCTCCTCAGTCCTGCTCCTAGTTAATTTTATTACTAAAGCACAGGGAGGTCGAGTAACATGTGCAAGGTCACACAGTGAATCAGTGACCATAGGAGTGGAACTTGCACCTGTAACTTCCTCTTTGCTCGGAGCTCTAATCACTATACAGAACTGTCATCAGGGGTCTACCAACAGCTGTCGCAGTGACTCATAAAGGAGAAGCTCCCTTAACTAATTTGCACACACCATATTTATGCCTTGGATTTAAGAACACGCAGTTGAAAAGCCCAAGGCAGCATAAGGAATGACCTTTATGAAACAAGACAAGAGACATTTCACTGGGGGAATTTTTAACATCTCACTAGCCTAAGATAAAGGCCAAGACTGTCCAGAAATGAATGGGAGCCGAGAAGTCTGAATCTGGAGTCTGAAGGTGCCAGATCAGGATGCCAGAGCTGTGAGGGGATCACCCTCCTGGCCTCTGCCACTAGTCTCTAGTACCATACTGTAACAGCAGTGAAAGGTATGAGGCTCAGTCAGGATGTTTCACCAAATGCTGCAGTGCCAGCAGCTCAGGCAACAGCTACAGCACTGTAGTTTGTGCCTAGAGTACATGACAGAGTATTCACTTGGTTTTTGCTGTACTTACTTCACTTTTTCCCTGGTCTCCTCATGTAGTAGTTCCCGGTAGCAGTCCCTCTAGCAAAGGAGCTCCAGTACCCTGTTTTTTTTACTCTCTCAGTCCAGTCTGTCAGTTAAAGTGATGAAAGTACAGCCCCAAGTACAGCCTGGATGGACGGATAGATAGACAGACAGACAGAGGTCTTCTTGGGGGCTTGCAGCCTGGTTCTGTTGCCCGACATACCCACCCATCCCCCTGGCCTGTCATCATTACTCCTCAACAGCCCTGATAAGTATTTTCTCTGCCTTTGCCTGCCCTCCCCTATTACTTGAATTCTGGCACTGTTTTATATTTTTAGTCTATGTTTTCAGAGCCCATTACCAAGGTCACTACTGTTTTGTCTGGTCTGGTTTTCTGCAGTGATTTTCAGCTATTTGAGACTAGGAATCAGGCTGGGAGTCCTGCTGGGAGTTCAGTGGTGCCAGCCTGTAGAGGTGACTTGATAATGGTTTGGGTGGGTGGATAAGTGGTGGTCCAGTGGGAAAACAAGTTGCAAGGCCTCTGTTTAAAACTGCCTGGGGATTGGGCCCAGGGATTGGGGGTAATATCTGGAGAACAACCCCAGGAATCAGCTGAGCCCATTGAGTAGACAGGTGAGCAAGTGGGGAGTGGACTGCTCAGCAAATTACTCCCAGAAAGGATAAGTTGAGGCCCAGGCTGGGAGATTAGAAAGTGTAAGGACTGAGGCTAGTCATGGAAGCCTGTCTGGAGGTCAGTTCTCCTACCTTTCTTCAGCTGGGTCTCCAGCCTAGTCCTGGTTCTCCTGTAGTTCTTCTCCTGTCTCTGATAGGTTCACAGGGATCTTCTGTTTTGATCTTCTACCCTTGTCTTCTATCTACAAGGCCCACGCTACACTGAGTGCTCACCCTGGGCCTGCCTAGAGTACCTGACCAAGTCCTGGCAGGCAAATGGAGTGCCAGATATCTGTACCGCTCGAGAGCTACTGCTTCCAAACTGCTTACATAAAATGCAGCTACAGCCCAGAGTTACAACATGATTGCTGCACAAGGTTGTCGCCAACTCTAGCCACCTAGCCAATAGGCAGTGTGAAAACCTGTGAATGGTGCAGAGGATGGTGGCAGATAGCAGTGATTAAAAACATGCGGGTGACTAATGAAAGTCCCTGAGCTGCCAGCCCACCACCACACCTACTCACCTAGAACCTCCAGCGAACTTACCCATGTGCAGTAGAAACAAGGATCTACAACAGTTACAAACTGCCGTAACCTAAAAATCACTGAGGCACTTTTTCTGCAATCTGCACTGTGAAAATAAACCATTTTTCCTGTTTTTGCAGACACGGATCAGTGGATATGTACCTCACTGCCACCACCGGGTTTGTTCCATATAGCAAGGGGGTGGTCACCTTAGTGATTTTCTTAGCAGGGGGGCCTGGGAACCCCCTCACTTTGACCTCTGCAACTTTGTACTTTCTAACAACTGAATAAAAAAAATGCATTGCATCTGTGTTGCTGGAGAGGGCTCCTCCCCAAAGCTGCAAGCATCTATCCTTGTGAATAATGTTAGCACCACCTATTGTGTGACTGATAGTGAGACTTGGGCCCACCATGTCTTATAAGCTGTTTACCTTACATGGACTTACTGGAGAACAGTGATGTTTTTTAGCAAACTGAGATTTCTTTCTTCAGGGGCAGTCCATTCTGTGGGAGGTAGTCTGGAGACTTTATCTGAGGGTAAAGGTGCATGAGCATTAAAGGGGGTCGGCAAGGATGCCCCAGACCAGGTTGCTTCTCTCACATACCTTACAGTGGTGGTGTAGCTCTTCAAATATTGCATACCCATGATTTGTACAAATATAGTTATTCTACCAGTTAGTATGGAAGAACGTCATTGAATGGAGAAATAACCACAGCGCCCGATAAAGCCCATTGTAGTGACAGCAATGAATCAGTGACATGGATCTTGTTACTGCTGCAACAGAGAGAACACTGTGGCATTATTACATTAACAAGTTAATTGTTTATGCAGGGATAGTAATACTTAAAATAAAACTTGTAGCAACTTTGAGGCCCAGCTACTCTACGTATCATATAAAAAATTAACATCCCTACTGAAACCATTAAATTGTTAATGTAATACCCATGCACTGCTGTCTCAGTCACAGCAGTAGCAGGATCAATATCACTGTTTTGGCTACCATAGTTTTCCCATAAGTCTTTGTTGCTATTCCATCAGACTCTATATGGCACCATGGTTATTTACACATTCGGTGAAGTTCTTCCTTACTAATGGGCAGAAAAGGACATTTGTAAAAATGATGGGGATATATTAATTAAAGAACTGTACTGCCACCCTTACTGTTCTTCTTTGAAGTAGAAAGCAAGGAAGCAAGAATTTTGTCAACACCCTATGATGCAGGCTCAAGGCCTCCTTACAAAAATAAAACATAAAAAAGAAGCTTGAAACATTTCTTAAATTATACTAACATTAATTCTAGCCTATGTACTATAAAACAGACTGAGATCAATTTTAACATTGTTTTTTATGTTGATTGCGTGCATGCACAAGAAACATGTTGTGGCAGCTTGCTGCAGAAGCAGGTTGTGGCAGCACGGTACTGTTGTGGCCAATGCCCTATTGCCTTTTGATGCTTGGCCTGCTGTCCCCAATGGGGTGGCATGCTGCTGCTGACACTAGTTCAGCCAGCGTGCTACCAACTTGAAACGTTTTAGCCGCTGCAATCAGGGGCCACCTCGTCATTGCAGCATCATCCGCTGCAATGTGGGAGCGACCCATCATTGCAGGGCTCCCTTGCATTCCCCAAACAGTTTGCCGATGGGGAGCCCAGTCCCCGTCAGTTTCTGGTGTTTGCTGAGGGGGTGCCAAATCCCCCTTGGCAGCATGTCCCCTTCCCCTTGTTTGTTGCAGATGGGGGTGCCCAATCCCCGTTGGCATGTCCCCCCCCAGTTCTTGTGTGCTGAGGGGTGCCCAATTCTGCTTGGCTCGCGGACCCCCAACACCAGTATGTGCCAGGGGGTGCCCAATCCATGCGGCTCAGTCCCCCCCAAAACACGCAGGTGGCATGCTGGGAGCCCATCCCAGCATGCCAAAAGTACCTGCAAAAAGAAAAATCAGGCAGTGTCTTTTTTTTTTAACCCTGAAAAGAAGGAAATGGTCCCTCCCATTTGTGCCCCCCCCCAACCCACGTCCTCCCACTGCGTACCCCACCTCCCCACACACACCCCTCACCCCATACTTACCTCCAGAGCTCGGCGCGATGATCTTCAGTGGACTGGGAACACGTCTGCACTCTTCAAAGTCAACCGTAAACTGAAGAAATGCTGGTAAGCTGTATAATGGCATAAATAGGGTATTTTCAACTTTGGCACATATCTCAGTCATTTTTTGGAATTTTGCCACCAAATTTTCAACATGGGGTTTTTGGGACCCCTCCTCATGAATTCAGCCACTGTCATGGCGTTATTCAGCCCTGAAAGGTGATTTTTGTGGTAATTGCATGGAATCACCTTTCGGGACCGATTAATGAAATGACAGTGCCAGTGTTCATGAGGTGGGCTCTCAAAAAGCTTATGTTGCAAATTTGGTGGAAAAAATCCAAAAAATGACTGTTTTACTACCGTACGTTTCGCAGTTGCTACGCACGCTTGTAACTTCATGAATTTTGCAATATTTGCTTACCAGATTTTCAACATTGGCATTTTTTCACACCTCCTTATGAAGAGTACAGCTGTCATTTTCCCTATCCCGGCCGAAATGTGTGTTTGCACTTCCGGTGCAGAACAGCGCGGTCGCTGTAGGAAATCAGTGTTCGGGACAGATTAAAAAAATGACAGTGACACTGTTCATGAGCAGTGGTCCTAAAATGCCTATACTGAAAATTTGGTGATGCTAGCATATCACATGACTGTGTTACAAGTGTGCGTTGCGCAATTTTTACGCACCCTTGTAACTTTGCAGATGACAGATTTTCAACACTGGCATTTTTTCACACCTCTTTATGAGCAGTACAGCTGTCATTTTTCACATCCTGACCGAAATGTGTTCTCACACTTATGATGTACACTAGCACCGTTGCTGTGGGAAATCAGTGTTCAGGACAGATTAAGAAAATGACAGTGACACTGTTCATGAGCAGAGGTCCTACAATCCCTATGTTGAAAATTTGGTGACAAAAGTCCATAAAATGACTGTGTTACAAGCATGTGTTGAACTGGTTACACGTAGACTTGTAACTTCGCAAATTTGTAATATTTTCATGCAACATTTTCAACACTGCCATTTTTTCACACCTCCTTAGGAACAGTACAGCTGTTATTTTTCACATCCTGGCCAAAATATATTTTTGCACTCCTGACGCTGAATAGCTCAGTCACTGTGGGAAATCAGTGTTTGGGACAGATTAAGATCAAGCGAGTAAGAGGAGGCAGTGACCAAGCTCAGCTGAGCTCTGTCAGGACTGCTGCAGATTTCTTTGTGGGCAGAAAAAGGCCCCAATTCAGGAGCCCAGTACAAAAGGGTAGCCTGCAGCACCAGGAGAAACAGAACGAGAGAACGAGTGAGGGAGGGGGAGTGAGTGAACTCAACGGAGTTCTGTCGGGACTGCTGTGGATTTCTTTATGGGCAGGAAAAGGCAGCAATGCAGGCAGGGGCCCAGTACAAAAGGGCATCCTGCAGCGGTTGGAGAAACAGTATGAGCGAGTGAGAGAGGGGGACTGAGTGAGCTCAATGGAGCTCTAGCAGCACTGCTGTGGATTTCTTTGTGGGCAGAAAAAGGCACCAATGCAGACAGGTGCCCAGTACAAAAGGGCAGCCTGCAGCGCCAGGAGAAATGGAACGAGTGACTGAGAGAGGGAGAGGGAGCGAGCTCAGTGGAGCTCTGTTGGGACTGCTGCAGATTTCTTTGTGGGCAGAAAAAGGTGCTAATGGAGGCAGGAGCCCAGTTCAAAAGGGCAGCCTGTAGTGCCAGGAGAAACAGAATGAGCGAGTGAGAGAGAAGGAGTGAGCGACATTAACAGAGCTCTGTCGGGACAGCTGTGAACTTCTTTGTGAGCAGAAAAAGGTGCCAACACAGGCAGGAGCCCAGTACAAAAAAGCAGCCTGCAGCGTGGGGAGAGACAGAATGAGCACGTGAGAGAGGGGGAATGAGTGAGCTCAACGGAGCTGTGTTGGGACTGCTGCAGATTTCTTTGTGGGCAGAAAAAGGCACCAATGCAAGCAGGAGCCTTGCACAAAAGGGCAGCTTGCAGCATCGGGAGAAATAGAACGAGCGAGTGAGAGAGAGGAAGGAGTGAGCGAGCTCAGTGGAGCTGTGCCAGAACATTAGAGTTGCCCACACTCCCGCCCAGGGCCCTCCATGGTCCTATATTACAGCAGGGTCTCTGGAGTGGAGACAAAGCAATGCCTGGATACGCCAACACTACCTTATGAACAGTACAACTGTCTTTTTTCACATCCTGGACAAAATGCGTTTTCACATTTCCGGCGCAGAATAGTGCAGTCACTGTGGGAAATCAGTGTTTGGGACACATTAAGAAAACCACAGTGCCACCGTTCATGAACAGAGGTCCTAAAATGCCTATGTTGAAAATTTTGTGATGAAAGTCCATAAAATGACTGTGTTACGAGCGTGCATTGTGCAGTTTCCACGCACCCTTGTAACTTCACAAATCAGTAATTGTTTTCATGCCAGATTTTCAAAACTGGCATTTTTTTCACACCTCCTTATGAACAGTACAGCTGTCATTTTTCACATCCTGGCCGAAATGTGTTTTCGCACTTCCAGCACAGAATAGCGCTGTCACTGTGGAAAATCAGTGTTTGGGACAGATTAAGAAAATGACAGTGAAACTATTCATGAGCAGAGGTCCTAAAATCCATAAGTTGAAAATTTGGTGACAAAAGTCCATAAAATGACTGCATTACAAGCATGCATTGAACTGTTTCCACGCACCCTTGTAACTTCGCAAATTTGTAATATTTTCACGCCACATTTTCAACACTGCCATTTTTTTACACTTCCTTATGAACAGTACAGCTGTCATTTTTCACACCCTGGCCAAAATATGTTTTTGCAATCCTGCTACAGAATAGCACGGTGTCTGTGGGAAATCAGTGTTTGGGACAGTTTAAGATTGAGCGAGTGACAGGGGGGGAGTGACTGAGCTCAACTGAACTCTGCCGGAACTGCTGCAAATTTCTTTGTGGGCAGAAAAAGGCCACAACACAGAAGCCCAGTACAAAAGGGCAGCCTGCAGTGCCAGGAGAAACAGAATGAGAGAGCGAGTGAGGGAGGGGAAGTGAGCGAACTCAACGCTGCTCTGTTGGGACTGCTGCAGATTTCTTTGTGGGCAGAAAAAGGCAGCAATGCTGGTAGGGGCCCAGTACAAAAGGGAAGCCTACAGCGGTGGCAGAAACAGTATGAGAAAGTGAGAGAGAGGGGGACTGAGTGAGCTCGATGGAGCTCTATCAGGACTGCTGCGGATTTCTTTGTCGGCAGAAAAAGGTGCCAATGCAGGCAGGAGCCCAGTAAAAAAGGGCAGTCTGCAGTACAGGGAGAAACAGAACGAGTTAGTGAGAGAGGGGGAGCGAGTGAGCTCAATGGAGCTCTATTGGGACTGCTGTGGATTTCTCTGTGGGCAGAAAAAGGCACCAACAGAGGCAGGAGCCCAGTACAAAAGGACAGCCTGCAGCACCAGGAGAAACAGAATGAGCGAGTGAGAGAAGGAGCGTGAGCAACTTCAACGGAGCTCTGTTGGGACAGCTGTGAACTTCTTTGTGGGCAGAAAAAGGCACCAACACAGACAGGAGCCCAGTACAAAAGGGAAGCCTGCAGCGCTAGGACAGACAGAACAAGCGAGTGAGAGGGGGTAGTGAGTGAGCTCAACGGAGCTGTGTTGAGACTGCTGCAGATTTCTTTCTGGGCAGAAAAAGGCGCCAATGCAAGCAGCAGCCCAGTACAAAAGGGCAGCCTGCAGCATCAGGAGAAATAGAATGAATGAGTGAGAGAGGGGGCGTGAACAAGCTCAATGGAGCAGTGCCGTAACTTTACAGTTGCCCACCCTCCCACCCAGGTTCTTCTGTGGTCTTATATTACAGCAGGGTCTGTGGAGTGGAGACAAAGCAATGACTGGATACTTTTGGAATTGCTCTAATAATACAGATTAAGTTGTTCTGTTTGCTTCTCTAACTGAGCTGAGTAATAAACTTGGTGGAAATAATTGAAAAAAATGACTGTTTCATGAGCGTGCATCGTGCAGTTGCTATGCATGCTCATAACTTCGCGAATTTGCAATATTTTCACTCCAAATTTTCAACATTGGCATTTTTCCACACCTCCTTATGAACAGTACAACTGTCATTTTTCACATCCTGGCCAAAATGCATTTTCACACTTCCGGCGCAAAATAGTGCCGTCGCTATGGGAAATCAGTGTTTGGAACACATTAAGAAAATCAGTGCCACTGTTCATGAGCAGAGGTCCTAAAATGCCTATGCTGAAAATTTTGTGATGAAAGTCCATAAAATGACTGTGTTCCGAGCGTGCATTGTGCAGTTTCCACGCACTCTTGTAACTTCACAAATTAGTAATATTTTCATGCCAGATTTTCAACACTGCCATTTTTTCACACCTCCTTATGAATAGTACAGCTGTCATTTTTCACATCCTGGCCAAAATGAGTTTTCACGCTCCCGGCGCAGAATATCGCAGTTGCTTTGGGAAATCAGTGTTTGGGACAGATTAGTATCGAGTGAGTGAGAGAGGGAGAGTGACCGAGCTCAACTGAGCTCTGTCAGGAGTGGTACAGATTTCTCTGTGGGCAGAAAAAGGTGCCAGTGCAGGCAGGAGCCCAGTACAAAAGGGCAGCCTGCAGCACTTGGAGAAACAGAACGAGCAAGTGAGGGAGGGGGAATGAGAGAAGTCAAGAGAGCTCTGTTGGGGGAGTTGCTATGGATTTCTTTGTGGGCAGAAAAAGGCATCACTGCAGACAGGGGCCCAGTACAAAAGGGCAGCCTGCAGCGGCGGGAGAAACAGAATAAGCCAGTGAGAGAAGGGGAGGGAGTGAGCGAGCTCAATAGAGCTCTGTCGGGACTTCTGCGGATTTCTTTGTGTGCAGAAAAAGGCACCAATGTAGGCAGGAGCCCAGTACAAAAGGACAGCCTGCACCGCCAGGAGAAACGGAATGAGCGAGTGAGAGAGGGGGAATGAGCGAGCTCAACAGAGCTCTGTCGGGACTGCTGCAGATTTCTTTGTGGGCAGAAAAAGGTACCAAAGCAGGCAGGAGCCCAGTACAAAAGGGCAGCCTGCACCTCTGGGAGAAACAGAATGAGCAAGTGAGAGAGGGGGGGTAGTGAGCAAGCTCAACGGAGCTCTGTTGGGACTGCTGTGGGTTTCTTTGTGGGCAGAAAAAGGGGCCAACGTAGGCAGGAGCCTAGTACAAAAGGGAAGCCTGCAGCATTGGGAGAAACAGATTGAGCGAGTGAGGGGGGGGCGAGTGAGCTCAACGGAGCTGTGTTGGGACTGCTCCGGACTTTCTTTGTGGGCAGAAAAAGGCACCAATACAAGCAGGAGCCCAGTACAAAAGGGCAGCCTGCAGTGTCGTGAGAAATAGAATGAGCGAGTGGGGGGGGAGTGAACGAACTCAAAGGAACTCTGCTGGGACTTTACACTTGCCCACCCTCCCACTCAGGGTCCTCTGTGGTCCTCTATTACAGCAGGGTCTCTGGAGTGGAGACAAAGCAATGATTGGATGATTTAGGATTGCTGCAATAATACAGATTTATTTCCTCTGTTTCTTTCTCTAACTGTGCTATACTGTTTTGATTGCTGTAAAAATGCATATTTATTTGTTCTGTTTATTTCTCTAACTGAACTGAGTAATACTTGGAGTGCAATAGGATTTCTAACTGGGCTAAGTGAAACTGTATGACAGCCGAGAACAAAAAGTATGGTAGCTGAGGGGTGAAAAACAGACAAGGAGGCTTTAGGATTGCTACAGTAATACAGTGTCTAATGGATGACATTTGAGCCTGAATTACCCCTATCGGCAAGGGGTCAGTAGGGGGATTAATGTGGGGGGGACATGAATTTGAGTAAATAGGGGCCTACCAGTTGTGGTAGGGTACAGAACCTGAGAGTAAGAGCCCCTAGCATAAGATCGGGCCTACAATGGGGTAGGTGTCACGTGTCACTAGGGCGGGCATCTTTGGAAGGGTGATGAGGTGTACAGGGTGTGGGTGTGCCATGATCCTGGACTGAGCTTGGAGGATGGGGGGGGTGTATGGTCTGTAGATGACTGGCTAGTTTGAGGGAGAAACTGTGGAGGTTAGGGAGGAGTGTAAGTGGCAGGGCAGATGAGTATGATAGGCATCCTGGGGGAATAGGGGATGGCAAAGGGGGACAGAGGAAGAATAACTAAGGACTGAAACTAACCCCAGTAACAGAGACACTAGCAGGAAAGAATGGAGAAGGGAGGGGGTGCCCGAGGCAAGGCAGGGGCTGCCTCCTGATGGGGAAGGAAGACACCACAAGGAGTACCAGGGGAGAGAGCAAATGGATTCAAATCAATTCTATTTTCTTACTTACTTGGGGTTCAATGCCAACAAGTGTAAAATCATGTACCTAGGGCACAGGAACCCCGATGCTGGGTATAGGATGGGGGGAGGTACTGATGCTCACTGGACATGAAAGGGTCCTTGAGTTTATTATATGAGAGGACCTCAAGATGGCAGTACGGTGTGACAAGGCTATGGGCAGGGTAAATTGAATTCTAGGGTGCATAAGGACTGGCATCTCCAGTAGGAGCATGAGGGATGTTGTGCTGCCATTGTATCACTCTCTGGTATACCCCCAGCTGGAGTACTGTGTCCAGTTTTGCAGTCCACATTTCAGAAAGGACATAAGGTGAAGGTTTTCCACAGAAGGGCAACTAAAATGGTTCAGAATTTTCACAAGACTCCCTACAAGAAAAGACTGAAGAATCTCAACATGTACAATCTGGAAGAGAGGAGGCCGAGAGGTGACATGATCAAGACCTGCAAAGTACTTCACAGGGGTAAAGAGGGTACAGTTGGGGAGTTTCCTTCAAATGAGGATGAACACCCAAACCAAGGGACATACAATGAAGCTGGGGGGGGCATTCAGGATGGATGTGAAGAAATATTTCTTTACTGAAAGGCTGATAGATGCCTTGAACAGACTGCCAGGAGAAGTGGTGGAAGCTAAAATGGTAGGAGGCATCAAGCATGCATGGGATAAACACAGGGGTATATTACAGAAAGGAGAAGGAGGGGGGCAACGGAGATCAATAGGGCCATGGACATGGAGTAGGTTCAAGTTCATTGCAGGAAAAGTCCATTAAGCAAGCTCATTCACAAGCAGAGCCTGATGGATGCAGGCAGAATAAGACATGCACTAACATATACAGGCAGGAGTTACACGTAGGTAGAGAACACTTGGCCAGACTGGGTGGGATGAGCGGTCCTTTTCTGCTGACGAATTCTATGTTTCTATCGCATCATGTGTTAATTCAGGTGCAGTGTTTATTTAAAGTCGGGCCTACCATACATCCACATGTAAGCTACAGTAAATTACTGAATTAGATGCAGCCCACTTACACTGCAATAAACAGAACCCCAGTGCTTCGAGAAGCCTTTTCTCTTCATAAGGCTGCTTAAAGAGCTGGGGTTCTATTTGCAGTGTCCATACAAGTATGCTGATCTTAAAATTGACACCGCTTCTGAATGAGTACTTGATTCTTGCTCACTCCATTTCTTCCCCACTTTGAAACCTGCTTGTCCTGAGTTACTTTTGATCTGGCAGCACCTCGCCTGTGTTGGAAGATGACCAATAAACGGCACTGAAAGACGTCAGACTTCACAGACTGTGAAGGCAGCTGCTCACGGACAGACATAAGGCAATTCTACAGGGGGGTAGGAGGAAGTAAACTTGATTAATTAGAATCTGCAGCTTATCCATCAGGTAGAGAAATGGGCAGACTAGATGGCACAAAAAGTCCTTATGTGCCAGCAACTTGTATGTTTCTATGTTTCTGACCCAGTATCTTGGCAAGAAGAAGGCTGAAGCTGTGGCCACTGTTGACTGTTGCGGTGTGGGGATGGGGGACCAAAGGGGACAGACATAAGGATATACAATCATAATACAAATTGTGAGACCTGCACCAGCTTTCCAAAATGCTTACCAGAAAAAGAACACTCTATGAAGTTTTTCAAATGGCAACACAACCTGGTGAGCCCACTGTCTGCCATCTGACACCAGGCATCATCCAGCATAAAATTGCTTAAAGAAGGCAGTATGGTCATGTGGTTACTGAAATACTGGAGATTACAGATTTATAAGAACAAAAGAATATCACACAGAAGCTGGCACATATCCCTACAGCAGCTGTCTCCTGCTTCTCAGTACTTCTATTTATACCCTTCAGGTACCTTAATGTTTCTATCATATCCACTCTTTCCCTCCTCTCTTCCAGTGAGTACATATTAAGGTCCCTTACTTTCTCCTCATAAGTCTTGCATTGCAAGCTCTGTACCATCTCATTCACCCTTCTCTGGACCATCTCCAGCCTGTTAATACCCTTACAAAGCTGCACCCTCCAGAACTGCACACAGTACTCTATGTGAAGCCTGACCATGTTTTTATATCATGGCATCACTTCCTCCCTCATTATGCTGGTGATACCCCTGCCTATGCACCCCAGTGTGTCACTGGCCCTCCCAGATGCCTTACTGCTATGACATTTTCAGGTCATCTGAGATAAGAACCCCCAGGTCCCTTTCCTTCTTTGTCCCTGTCACCAACTCTCCCTCTCCCCCAATTCTGTACCTATCCCCAGGGTTTCTGTGTCCCAGGTCCATACTTTTGCACTTTTTTGAAGTACAGTTCAGTTGCCACTCCTCAGACCATTTCTCAACCTTCCCCAGATCCCTCCTCATTTTCTCCACCCCCTCTGGGGTATCCACTGTGTTACAGATCTTGGTGTCATCTGCAAACAGGCAGACCTTTCCATTCACCCCTTCTGCAATGTCACTAATGAAGACATTGAACAGGACTGGCCCCAGGATCAATCCCTGCACCACCCCACTGGTCACCCCCTCTCCCCTGACTGCACCCCATTAACCATCACTCTCTGCCTCCTGTCTCTTACCCAGTTTCTAACCCACTTTACTACCCTTTCCCCCATGCCCACCCTGTTCAGCTACTTTATCAGCCTCCTATGTGGGACGGTGTCAAATGCTTTGCTTACATCAAGGTAAGCATTGTCCACTGCCCTACCCTGATTTACTTCCTTTGTCACCCAAAGAGATCAACCAGATTTGTCTGATATGACCTCCCCACTGTCAGTCCATGTTGCCTATGACCCTAGGCTCCGATGACTTCTACCTGCCCCCCTATCCTTTCTTTAATTAATGTCTCCATGATCTTCCCCATTACTGAAGTGAGGCTGACTGGCCTATAGTTCCCCGCCTCCTCCCTACTGCTGGATTTCTATAGAGGGACCACATGTGCCCTCCTCCAATTCTCTGGTACCACCCCTCTGTTGAATGACTCAGTGAACATGGCTGCCACAGGTACTGCTATTTCCCTTCACAGTTTTTTTCGTATCCTTGGGTGTATGCCATCTGGTCCCATCGCTTTGTCCACCTTCACTTTACTCACCTTCTGCAGGATTCTTCTGCCTGTATATGGACTATTGTCCACCTCTTCACGCCTTTGCAAATGCTGTACTGTTGTGGTCCTTCCCCCTCTTCTGTAAATACTGAACAGAAAGACACAGTGGATGTCTTGGGGGGGGTCACATGATAGTTCTTAGGCATCCTACTTTCACTTCCAAATACCTAAGCAGCACATATAAGCAATCAACATTCAGCATTGACAAATGCTTGTCTTGTTGGGTGCACAGTGCAAACTGATGAAGGCTAGTGCAACTAACCTTCTAATTATCCATCATGACTAGTGCAGGTCCTATATGGCTGTGAATGAAGTTCAAAAGGCTTCTTGTTTAGCAGACTCTAGTCCTCATGCTAATCACCCTCAGTGTTCAAGACAACCTGGAATGATTAATAGCAAAATTACCTGATTCAATGTTTGTGGAATAGCAACAGGGAGAGATGGGGTATATAGTGCTTGTGTAACTTGAAGTACTTTTTGTGGCTTTACTCTATTCCCACCCTTGAGTAGCAGGTATGTAGGTAGCAATTTGTAGGGAATAGAAGGCCCATGAACAAGGTTGAGAAGTGCACTGGAGAAGGAGGAGGAGGGGATGGTGGTGGACAAAAAACACTCCCTAAGCAAGGGGGGTGAGTCAGAGGAGGGCTTAAGTAGAGGTTGTGGGAGGAGCTATTCCCCACATTGAACCTCAGGCAAGCCCTCCCATTCAATGTTTGTGGAATAGCAATAGGGAGAGATGGGGTATATAGTGCTTGTGTAACTTGTAGTCCTTTTTGTGACTTTACTCTATTCCCACCCTTGAGTAGTAGGCATGTAGGTAGTAATTTGTAGAGACTAGAAGGCACAAAAAGATACCTCCTCCAACTCATGCCGGAGGTCTGCCTGTCCTCTGGACATACTAAATGGAGAAGGACCTAGGTTCTAGTAACCATAGCTAATTTGAGGTTGGTGAGCTGCTTGGAGAAATGATAATCCATTCTCAATCCATGGATGATGCCAATTGCATCATGATCCTGAGGCTGAAAAGTAGGTCTGTTCTGAATGTGCGATAGCATCCTAAGTATGAATTAAATCCGGGTGAAGGAGGGTGAATGAAGTCCAAGTTTCCAAGATGATGAATAGGGCTTGTCCAACTGACTTGCAAGGGTGTAATAAGCGGAGGGACCATGACCAGATCTATAAGGTACTAAACTGGGAATGGTGGAAATGCAATGGTAGAAGGAGTCATTGGTGAATGATCCAACTTGTGAAAGGTTTGAATGTAAATGTATGATCTGCAGGCAGGGAACTCCGTATTGAACAAGGAGTCACTAAGGAGCATCCATACAGTAGAAGTGGGTAGAAGAGTCTTTGAATGCCCTGGAGATGATGGTTCATTCTCAATCCAAGGATGATACAGACTGAATGATGATCCTGTGACTGGAGGGTACTTCTTTTCCGTAGAGATGGTGGAATCCTATGTGTGGAGCAGATCCCGTTAAAGATGGGCTGATGTAGTCCATGTTTCCTAGATGGCAAAGGATGCATGTCCACAGGGATTGTAGGGCAGTAATACGTTGGGAGAGCATGATTTTATTGATATAAAACCAGACAGTACACTGTAGGGGTTGTGATGATTTGTAAAGTTATGGGTGACCGATACAATTTGTGTAAGGTTTGCTATTCGAGGTAATCTGGAATTAAAAATCAATTAATGAGTGATAAGTCGCTAGATAAGTATCCCAGAGTAAAATGAGTGGAGGAGATTTTGAGTGCCTGATGAGAGGGATGCCATTAGTGATTAGTAAAGCAATAGAGGAAGCTTTGCAGAGCAGTCCAGATGGTAGCCTAATATATATATGGGGAATGAATGGAAATTCATTATAAGTAAGGGATGTCTCCTGTGGTCATGATTTTCATGACTTTATACTCAGATCCTCTGCTGGTACACTGCCT
This sequence comes from Neoceratodus forsteri, assembly GCA_016271365.2. NCBI lineage: Eukaryota > Metazoa > Chordata > Ceratodontiformes > Ceratodontidae > Neoceratodus > Neoceratodus forsteri. The sequence continues at coordinate 805,453,625 of CM028137.1, forward strand.
GAAGTAAGTGTGGGTATTTCTGAGGTGTGATCATTTAAGAGAGGCGCTGTGGTGGCATAAATTGATTACATTTACAGGCAATCCTAATGCTGAAGTACTTGAGAGAAGCTTGGAGGCGGATGTGAGGAAGAGTCTGTAGGCTGGATTGATAGTGAGATCAATCAGTGCAGGATGCCATAGGATTTTAGTGCTATGGCTGATTAATGCCGATTGGGAGGCAAGGCTGAGTTGATTAATTTGTCTTGGCTGTTACGGATTGCCAGTTAGAATTGAGGAGAGTCAGGTCTCGTCGATGGTCTTTACTGCAGAGATTAATGAAGGTACTCCAAGAAGAAGAGACTGAAGGGTCCGTTGGAAGAGCAGGTGACCCGGCTGAAGGTACAAGGTGAAAAGGCACAGGCGATTGGTAAGGAATAGTGATGACCAGGAGTGGAATTAATGTTTTGATGGCATGGAGTCAGTAGTCAGCTAGGCTGTGGAGATCCCACGATGAATATTCTAGAAGATATGCTGTGAAATTTTGAAAACTAGCAATGACTGATGGGAAAAGATGTCAAGTAACTTGGTCATCAGAGTCAGTTGTTGAAAGAAGAGGCGGCAGGAGGTAAAATGGAGGATCTCTGTAGTTGAATGGGTTATCCTGCGATTCCCGATATCTGTAGAAGCGATGCTGATTACAAATTGGAGTATAACAGAAGGATTTAAGTCCTTTTCATGTATGAGGATAGCCAATGAGACAAGGCATACAGGGAAGTCATGGTGATTGGATGGATAGGAATCAGAGGGTATATCCAATAGAGATGGAGGAGATCTTCCTATTATCCAGAAAAGTGGGATTCCATGAATGATTGTGAAGAACAATTGGGCAGTATAAAGCTCTATAATAACGTAAAGGTCTATAAGGCATGGAAGCCGAGGAATGTTTGCTGGCAGTAGTATTACTCCAGAGTAATGAGCTAATGATCCGATGAGTAGTGGAAGGGTACTGTTAGGAGGACTGGAGCAGAAGTCAGGGATGGATCATATGGAAGAGCAGATGACTGGGTTGGAGTACTGGTCAGAGATAGGATATGAGGCCCAAAAAGAGCCACAGCAAACAGTATGAAGCCCCGAGCCAGCAAGACGAAGATGAGAAGGCAGCCATCCAAAATGGGAAGGAAGTCCGGAGTGGATCCTGAGGAACTGAAGAATAAGCAGAGGACAATACAGGCTAGGCAAAGTCAGATGACATCTAGAGCAGGGAGGAACAGAACTGGTCAGTACCAAGTTGAACAGCAGCGAACTGCAGGAAAGCCAAAGCAAGGCATCAGATGATGATCCACAGAAGGCCAAGGAACCAAGGCAAGCACCATGAGCAACTGAGGTGAGACACAGAAGTCCCACAGGAGACGAAGGCTGGCAGTGACTACAGAAATGATGGAAAATGCTGGAGCGACAATGACAAGGTTCCAAAGCTGCAAAGAAAACAAGTATGTACAACAGTCAAACTGGTGACCTGCAGTGAAGAAGTCCATGAAGCAGGAAACCTGGAGTGAGAGAGGGGTGAGCGGAGTCATTCAAAGCAGAAGGGTCCTGTGATTGAAGGGATGTGGCAAACAGGCAGGATGGAGGCAAGCAAGTCAAAGAGGTTCAGGTTCCGTGGTCAAAGTGGCAGGCAGAAGTAGGAGGTCCAGGTCCAGAAGGGTCATGGCATCAGGCATCAGGTGGAGAAAAACACACGTGAAGCAGCAGAATGGAGGGACATGCATCCAGATGGGACGTTTGAGGCAAGATGATCCAATCTGGCTTTGGCTAGTGAACAGAGAACGATGAGCGAACTTGGTTGAAGAAGGTCCATTCCTGAATGGAAATGGCAATCCACATTGGTGAAGATGCAAGTAGTGGAGGCAGTGCATGTCAGAATCAGCTCCCGGCCATGGAAGTCAGCAGAGAGGATGAAGAGTCGAGGCTGCAGACAAAGTAAGATGCAGAAACAAGTCAGGCAAAGCCCTGTTCCTGAAGGGAGTGGCAGGCAAATATCAGGCTGCGAACATAGAGGATGAAGCAGGATACTGTAGACTCAGGCAACTGTCAGGGATGGCAGAGGTGGATGGTGGTAAGTAGGAGGAAGTTCCATTCCTGAAGGGAAGTGGCAACTGGTATGAGTTAGAGAAGGTATGGTAACAGTCTGGAGATTAAAGACATTACTCTCATCCCCGGTAGTCAGGTCAAGCTAACCTGAGCTCGATGCTGCCAAGCAGAGCTAGGGATGGAGGATGTCAAAGTGGTGAGGAGGAAGTTCCATTCCCAAAGGGAAGTGGCAACTGGTATGAGGTAGAGAGGATATAGTAACAGTCTGAAAATTGTAGACATAACTCCCATCCCCAGTAGCCGGGGTGAGCTAACCTACACTCGATGCTGCCAAGCAGAGTTAGGGACGGAGGATGTTGACATGGGAAGTGGCAACCGGTATAAGATAGAGAAGGTATGATAATAGTCTGTAAATTGTAGACATGGCTCCCATCCCCAGTAGTCGGGCGAACTAACCTGCACTCAATGCTGCTAAGCAGAGTTAGGGATGGAGGATGTCAAGTGATAAGTAGGAGGCGGTTCCATTCCTGCAGGAAGTGGCAACAGGTAGAAAGCAGAGGAGGTAAGGTGACATTTTGAAGATTGTTGTGATTTGTGTAGTCTTTGTGGTGAAGTACAAAATCAGTGCAAGGAACAGCAAAAAGCACATGGAAACTACACAGACTTAGCTTCTGGGATACCACATATCAGAAAAACACAACCACAGTGTAATCAGAGCTTGAGAGCCAGATAGAAAATTAAGCAGTTCCTGAGTGGCAGTGGTGGAATAAACAGAATATCAGAAGGGCAGGAAGGTATAGTTGAGAGAGCCCAGTGCCTCAGAGCTGGGTCTTAATTCAAATGCCTGAAACTGAGTGCTTCGTGCAGCAGAGATTACTATGCATGTGTTAGTGCATGCGTGCAGGGCAACTTTTCTCCTGAGTGTTAGAGAAAGGCCTCCTGTCAATGTGAAATCCAGTGCATCAAAGTGCCATTCCTTTCGAGAAGGTGCAAGTACAAATTTTTTAGGGGTCATTTAAGCATTGCCCTTTGGAAAAACAGGATCACAGTCCTGGTGCTGAACCACGGTTGGGTTGTAATGCAGCAGCTACATATTTATATGCAGACATGATGACCACAGTTTTTAAGCAGCTTGAGTTTTGCTGTGTCATAGTGGGAACTGTCAAATGTAAGAGTCGCTGTTTTCTTTCTTATTAAAAAAAAATGCATTTCAAAACTATTCCGTTTGTCACCATTTGTCACTTGGTGACTGATTTGTTTCCTCAGGCTGTGCAGGGTAGAGTCATACCTGGTAGATGAAGGTCTGTGTCAGCAATGGCAGCCGTGTGCTGCAAATGGAAGCAGGAAGGAGAATGGGCAAGGGACTAAAGCAGTTGGGAGCTGGAATGGTGGGGGACTCCTGAAAGCTTTGGCTGGTGACTGAACAGTACTGTCTGTACTTCAGGAAAAGGGACTTTTCCCTGAACTGGGCACCTCTCGCTGACAGCAGCGCTTGTGGCACGACTCCAAACCGGCTGGCCACCCACCCACATGCATCCTCGGAAGCAGCAACCAAGCAAGTAAAAGCCCCTGAGCCGGGTGCCTCTCACCAGCAGCGCTCACGGCACAGCTCTGAATCAGCTGGCTGCCTGCTAGCATCTTCAGAAGCAGCAACCAACCAAGGAAGAGCCTCTGAACTGGGTGCCTCTCGCCAGCAGCAGCACTCGTGGCATGGCTCCGAACTGGCTGGCTGCCCGCCTGCCTGCATTCTCTGAAGCAGCAACCAAGCAAGGTACGGAACTGGTTTCAGAAGCCTTAATTCTATTGGATCAGGGCGGTGTCTGAACTACTTCTATTGGCTAAATCTCTGGCAAAGGCTATTTTTATCTCCTTACCAGCCCTGCTGTGTAACTTCGGGCTGACTGCTGAGTCTCCTGTTCGAAATTTTGTTTTATATTAGAAGATTATCACTACAGTTCTAAATTTTGTTCTAAATTAGAAGATTATTACTACAGTTCCTAACTGTTCTCTCCTGTTGAAAATGTATTTCAAATTAGAAGGTCATAATTAAAGTGCCATCTGTCCCCTCCTGTTGAAATTTTATTTTAAATAAAAAGGTCATAATTTACAATTCCTATCTCTTACTATAGGATACTGCATGGAAAAGGAACAGAATTTATTCTCCTGTATTCTTTGAGCTTACAGTAGAAACCCTTGTTTCAAACATAGCTTATATTACAACTCCTGTTTCTAGCTGCTGCATGTATAAATTATTTTCCCCTGCAATTTCCTATAGTAATTGTATGTTTTGCTTTTCATTTGTGATCACAGCCCTTTTGTGAAAATGCGTTGTGCCCTCACTTCAGTACAGCCTTCCCTCCTTTCCCTAAAACTAAAGCCTTTTGACATTTGCCCAAGCTTTCCTCTTGTTAATGAATATAGAGCCTTTTCATCACTTTTGCTTGTGCTACCACTCTCAAGAGACTTCCCTTCCCTACTAACTGTAAAGCATTAAACCTCCTTTTCCTTCTAAATCTATAATTCCAAGGTCATAACCTTAAACTTACTATATATTTTTTTCTCTTAGTTTTTTCTGGCCACTGTCTTCCTCTGACCACAATCCTCACCCCATCCCCACACCTAACTACAGCTATCATCTGAGGCGCCTCCCTGCCTGTGACCCCATCCCAATTTCTTTTGTTTTTCCCCTGCCCCAAACACTGAGCGATTTGCACCTCTTTCCATCCTTGCAATTATCCCCGCCTATCGCCTACGCTGAGTGCCTACTCTATGAAAGAAATATATTTCACATAACTCTCTCTCCCCCTATCCCTCCCCAAGAAGAGCCCCTGAACTGGGTGCCTCTCACCAGCAGCAGCGCTTGGCGGCACGGTTGAACTCGGGTTATTCACATACATCAGATCCCTGAAGCAGCAACCAAGTAAGGTACAGAACTGGTTTCAGAAACCACAATTCTATTGGATCAGGGCAGTGTCTGAACAACTTCCATTGGCTAAATCTCTGACGAAGGCTATTTTTGACTCCTTACCAACCGTGCTCTGTAACTTCAGGCTGACTGCTGAGTCTCCTGTTTGAAATTTTGCACCTTCCTGGCCATCTCCCACCCCTGATCTGTATTAAATGCACACTAACCCTGCCCCCCATTATCTCCAACATTACCCATTGGCTACATAGCCTCTGATGATCTTAGTGTTATTTAAAGATATAGCGCACATCTGCTAAATCTAGGGACACAAAGAAATAGGACTCACTACCTATCAGAGGGAATCTAGCCTCACTGCCTATACTAACACTAACTTTCCCTATGTTACTTTTTCACATAAAAGCTGATCCTCCTGCTAAGCACTCCGGTCCCTTTGCCAATATTCCAAGTTCTACAAATTGCATACACTCAGCTCATACGTATGTCTGCTGTTGTACACAGCACACCTGTTCCCCCTCTGCCCCTTGCTGCCCTGGGTTGCAACTCATCACCCTCCCTTTCCCTTCCTGGGTCTATTAAAACCTACTCTTGGGGTTACAGTGATCCACCTCACCAAAAGCCTGCTCTTTTGTGTATCCTTATTGGCACACCTGCAACCAGGAGATCTGACCTCTGACCCTGAATCCATACCTCCCACTACGGTTAGTCCTTCAGTACCCAGAATTTCAAACTTTTGGCCCCTCTGCATACATGAATCTCCCACCCACCTTGTATTGCTGGCCTTGGCACAGCGTAATAAAACCATCCTTCCCATACTGCACTCCAAATGCCTACACAAACTACCCTTCCTCTGCCCTCCCTCCTCCCAATCCTGCACTTGTCCCTTATTGTTATCAGGTGACATTGAGCTAAATCCTGGACCTAATAAGAGGCAAAAACAAATCTATTTAACAAGGCCATTATCTGACCCCTTAACCACTTGCCCTAACTGGTTTAAGTCCAAAGGACTCAAAATAGCACACATGAACATACCAAGTATTAGGGGGAAAATGGCAGACTTAATCATTGTCACAGCATTACAAACCAGATATTCTCTGCATAACTGAATCGTGGCTCAAACCTTCTGTACTGTCCCATGAGATTGCCCTTTCTGGCTTCTCATGCTTCAGATGAGATCAGGTCACTAAAAAAGGAGAATAAGTACTAATCTATGCTAGTGCTGATTTGATAGTCAATGAGCTAACAGACTTAAAGATCAATCCTGTTGCAGAGTATATTTTTATCACAGTTACCCTTGACCAAATCAAGAAAGTAACTATAGGTTGCATCTACTTACCCCCTAATCTTGTGTCCGCCTATGCTGAACTGCTCAACAGTTCAGGACTCCCTCCCTAAGAAAGACACCATATTATGCAGTGATTTTAACCTAAACTGGTTTGGTCCTCTTAAAGCACAGTACCAAACTGCCCTTCTGGATGCTAAACTGGAGCAACTCCTAGTCACTCCCACAAGACTGAATATGAAATCAGGTAGGCACACTCTCCTAGACTGGATACTAACTAATACTCCGACCTCTAGCAAGGCCGCTGAAATCCTCCCTGATGCACTCAGTGACAACTCCCTGACCTATTGCATCTGGAAGAATAACTTCCCGCACCCCCCTGCCTAAATTTCTCGTAACCAGGGACTTAATTAACTTCGATGTTGAAGTCTTTGTACAAGTCTAGCCTCAGCTGACTGGTCCCCAATAACGTCCCTACCTGACATAAACCAGGTGTTAGAATATCTGATCAACACCTTTACCTCCATCCTTGACTCCCTTGCCCATCCCAAACTAAGAAGGTCAAAAGGTAACTACTCTCCTTGGCTCACCCAGGAACTGAGGCACCTTATGCATTCCAGCGATAAAGCCTTGCAAGTTTTTCAAAAATCTAAGCTTAATCAGACTGTAATTCCTACTGCCAGCTTCGCAATAGCTGTAAAAATAAAATTCGCAAAGCAAAAAGGGAGCATCTCGTAACCCTGCAGGAATCTCAATTTACTAACCCCAAATGTTTTTGGAAGGAAATCAATGCTCTCCTAAAGGGTAAACAAAGGATCCTCCCCAAACAATGACAGCAAAAGGCTCCATACTATTTTCATGTAAGGAGATAGCTGCAAGACTGAACCTTTTCTTTATGGACCTTGATGCCTACAAAATCAACCTCCCTGGCAATTGCCCTGTGCTACAAGCCAGCCACTCTGAGGCACCATACCCCCTCTTGCACCTAAAAGCCACCTCCCGAAAGGAGGTCCTTAAACTTCTGAGGGGCCTCAACCCAGATACCTCTCCTGGGTTTGACTCCCTACCACCCAAATTCCTCAAACTAGACGCACCTGCTCTTGCCCACCCTATCTCCTGCCTAATCAATAGATCCTTCCTCACATAAGCCATCCCTCACAAATGGAAGACTGCTATTGTTGTTCCAGTACACAAAAGTGGTCTGACCAACCTCATTGAAAACTACAGACCCATATCAATATTATGCCCTATTGCCAAAATCCAAGAAATAATTCTTTACAAACAATTATACTCGTATCTAGAACAAAACAATGCCCTTACCAGGCACCAGCATGGCTTTTGGAAAGCTCATGGGACAGACACTGTCCTCCTGTGGGTCACCTCTGATGTACTCCAGGCTATGAACCAGGGTAATGTGACTGGAGCAGTCTTCATTGACCTAATGAAGGCATTCAGCCTAGTCAATCACTCTCTTCTTATCTCCAAGCTTTGATACCTTGGACTAGGTAGCAACTCTCTTGCTCTCTCTTGGATCTCAAACTACTTAGAAAACAGGTCTCAATGTGTCAAATGGGCCAGTAACATCTCTACCTTATCTACCATCACAGATGGGGTACCCCAAGGATCAATCCTAGGGCCTCCCCTATTCTCAGTATTTATTAATGACCTGCCTCTGAACTGTGGAGGGGCATCGGTCCAGCTATACACGGATGATGCCATCCTTTATAGATCCTCCAATGACGTCTCATGTATTAACGCTGACTTAGCAAATAATTTTCAGACTTTAGAAATTTGGTTTAAAAATAACCTGCCAGTCCTGAATACCAAAAAGAGTAAAGCCATGTTGTTCCACTACACCTGCTTCAACACAAGTACCCAGCCCACCCGGTGATCAAAACATCAACTGGCATACAGCTTGAAAGTGTCATCAACTTCAAATACTTGGGAGTAATGCTTGACAAGCACCTATCCTTTGATGCACACATAACCAGCGTTACAAACGCTACTAATCAGAAAATAGGCCTCCTCTATCGCATAGCACCCTATCTCTCAAACCGTGCTAGAAGTATGATTGCCTCAGCCACCCTTCTCCTCAGCCTCTTCTATGGGGCCTCAATAATCCACTCCTCTAAGCCTGGACTTCTGAACAAACTCAGTATGGCCTACCACAGGATTGCCTACTTTGCCATAAAGACCCCAGCTCATACCCATCACTGTGTAGTGTTAAACACCTTGGGCTGGCCATCTTTTAAAGCCAAACTTGACTTCCTAGTGCATTACACCACCTTCAAACTAATCCATCTCCTCCCACCCCTAAGTCTATCTAACCTTATTACCCTGAAACCCACCCCTCGAACACTGAGGACCTCACACCTCCCACTATTAAACCTACCCAAGACTCACCTAGTTGTTGACAGAAGGTCCTTCTCCTTCTCAGCACCACAAAAATGGAATGACCCTCCCCACACACTACTCTCATGCAAGTCTCTTCCCCTGTTCAAAAGACTATACAAGGAAATCTTCTACATGCCTTCTGTCTGCAATGGCAACTGTACCTAGACTTCTCCCAGCCGCCACTAATCCCACTGCCTACTTTTTTCCTCACCTGTCCTATCCTGGTTAGTCTCACCATATTCTACTCTTCTCCTCCTAGTTTCCACTGCTACCATCTATTAATAACAATAGGTCACATGTAATTGTCATCATCTTACACTGATGATACAGCTGCTGTTGACATCTGATATGAGCTATCACCATAACGTATATTGATACCTAATTTTAAATGTATGTAAGCACCTATCAAGGTCATCTGTAAATTATCCTCTGTATATTTACCTACGATACTTGTTATACCATGAATATATGCTCAAGACTAGCACATCTGTAATTAATTACCTGCAATTGTGTGTTTTATCTGTATGGAATGTTCTGTTCCCCAGGTCACCCCTGAAAAAGGGACTTATTGTCTCAGTGGGTTCACCCGATCTTCAAAATTTAAATAAATAAATAAAATATTTTATATCCAGCAGTTTATACATTTGCACAGAAAAAGTGGTGACAGAACAGTAATGTCTGTATTTTGGGAAGAGGGATATTTTATAACCAGCAGTTTATGCATTTGCACAGAAAAATGGGTGACTGAACAGTTCTGTCTTCTATTTTGGGAAGAGGGATTTTTTATATACATCAGTTCATGCATTTGCACAGAAAAAGGGGTGACTGAACAGTACTGGTTGTATTTTGGGAAAATGGATTTTTTATAACCAGCAGTTTAAGCATTTGCACAGAAAATAATTTTTTATTCTTTAATAAAAACTATTTTTGTTTCTGTATTGGTCCTTGTGACAAAAGAACAAGAAAAAAAAACATGATTTGATACCTTTTATTGGACCTACATAGATGTTACAAAAGAAAACAGGTGCTTGGGCTTTTGGATTACACAGAATCCTTCATCAGAAGCTAATGAACAGCTCAGACACAAAGGGCAACCCTATGAGGTATATGCCAAGTGGGTTCCAGCCCCTAGCCTTACTGTCTGCTGAGCTTCACTGATCTTCACTGACTGGGAGAGAGACCAATCATGGAGGGAAGGCAGACTCTGACAGGTGCAGAAGCAGGGACTCCTTGACAGCAGTTCTACCTGGCTGAATCCCCCTGGAGTGCACAGTCCGGGCTCCTATCTCCAGTGAGGTGACTTCTCTTCTCAATCACTCTGCTCAGACCCAGTCAGTGGCTGCTCTCTCTCAACATGAGAAGCAGTTGGAACACTTACCCAGAATTAGTAGCTGCTATATGTAAATCAGCATTTGTACTGCTGTACCACTACTGAAATAGTGGTAAACTAATAGAAAGCTCTTGGCTGGAAGCAACAGCTCAGACACAAAGGGCACCCCTAGGAGGCATACCCCAAAAGGGGTCCAGCCCTTAGCCTTACTGTCTGCTGTACCCACTACTGAAATAGTGGTCAGCTAATACAAAGCTCTCAGCCAGGAACAACCAAAAGCAACAGCTCAGACACAAAGGGCAACCCTAGGAGGCATATGACAAGTGTGGTCCAGCCCCTAGCCTTACTGTCTGCTGAGCTTCACTGATCTTCACCAACTGGGAAAGAGACCTTCTCTCCTCCAGTCTCTAGTTGTGCTACTAAGTGGCAAACCTTAACAAACTGATTGCTGTTTTCAGCAGGAAGGAGTAACAAAGTTGTGAAAACTGTAGTGCACTCTACACTAGGATCTACAAACAGCAACCAGGACCCTACCATGCATGCTGCGACATAGCAGATTTTGCAGCCCAACTACAGGATGCTTGGACTATAATATACAACCTCCAGTACAGGGAACTCTATAGCACACCTCCTCAACCCCCCCACTACCAGTATCAGCATGTTAGCCAGGGGACAGGACTCGAGGCAGGGCCCAGAGACTGGCAGGTGATAAGAATTCCGTCTTTCGGATGAGACGTTAAACCGAGGTCCCATCTGCCTGGATTGGTGGTAGTTCAGATGGATGTTAAAGATCCCATGGCACTTATCGAAAAAGAGTAGGGGAATTTCCCCCGGTGTTCTGGCCAAATTTCCCTCCTTCACTAAAAATACCACCAACAGTTTAATCTGGTTCAAGGTCAGTTGGCATTCATCTGTATCCCCCTTCCCCGGGTCGTGCCTGAAAATAGGCAGGATTTGTCTAGTGCACTTACCCGGTCAACGAAAACTAAATAAATAAAGAAAGAAAGAAAAAAGAGGCATCATAGGAGGCCCAGGAATGAAGCCAAAAGCCAGGAGCATTTCCCAGCCATCCAAACAAAAAGCAGGTTCACTCCACTGCTACCAACCGCAGACAAAGTAATACAAGATAAAGAAATCAAACTACCAAAAAAGGCTAACACACCAATTACAATCAATACAAACTACAATAAAAACAAAAATACTAATACTCAAAATATAACCAACAACAATGCCAAAACCAAACGCAATAACAACAAAAATACTACAACTCAAAATAAAAATAACACAAATATAAACAAAAGTAAAATTCTCATAATTGGGGATTCCATGATCTGAAGAGTAGAACACCACCTAACACAAAATGTTAAAAGCGACATTGTGGTAAAGTGTCTACCTGGAGCCTCTGCAAGCAGGGACACTAACTGCATAAAGACAATTGTGCAGGAATCAGGGGATGTTACACATATAACAATACACCTTGGTACCAATGACTTGGCAAATCACACAGTTCAGGGGCCAAGAAACACTTTGAGGACCTGGCTGACAAACTTTCTTCCCTTCCATTCAAATTAGCCTTCTCAGAAGTGATGCTAGTGTGGGAAAAAGGAAAAAGCACTAAGCGAGTCAGAGAGAGATTGAAGTAGGCAAATTCAACTCATGGCTGCATGATTGGTGCCAAGACAAGGGATGCCACTACATAGGGAACTAGCACAACTTTAGGGAAAGATCTTTTTTAAATATGACGGATTGCACCTAAACAGAGAAGGTGTGTCAGCACTCGGACAAAAATTCAATGTCTATGCAGGTAGTTTAAACTAAATAAAGGGGAGTATGATGCAGCTCACACCCCTACCATCGGTGGGCTTATCATCACTCCCCAAAATGCCAAATGCGTGCATACATCCTCAGAAAACAAATCAGAGCCAACATCTGCCCGAACCAGCAACCTCCATAATCTCTTGGCTGGACAGAGCAAACTGGAGCAGTCCAGGAAGGGGTTAAAACCTCACGCCAAAGAGGAAGTACATTCCTGGAAGGCAATGGTTGCAAATACTAGGAGCCTAACCAACAAACTTTCTGAACTAACAGCCACCTTGGAAACAGAAAGGTTGGGCTTGGTGGCTGTAACAGAAACATGGTTCAAGGAAAACCATGGATGGGATATGGCCATTCCCGGTTACAATCTGTTCAGGAAAGATAGGGCAAAAAAAGAATGTGGGCATTGCCATTTACATTCAGGAGGAAATAAAAGCCACAGAAGTAAAAGGGCAACTGGGGACTTCAAGTCACTGTGGTTAACGGCAGACATGGGCAAGGGAAAACCTTTCAGAATCTGTGTCATGTACAGTCCCCCAAATCAAGGAGATAAAGGAGACAAAGACCTAATAGAGGAAATCCACAAAAAGTCTGATAAGGGTGAAGTAATACTGGTGGGGGGACTTCAACCTACCAGATATTAACTGGAGCACACTAACAGCAGCAACAACAACAAGCAGGGACTTCTTATTGTCACTACAAGGTGCAGGACTGTCCCAACTTGTTAAAAACCCAACAAGGGGAGATGTCATTCTCGATCTTGTCCTCACAAACTCAGAAAGGATCAATGACATCAAAGTGGGATGCCATATGGGCAACAGTGACCATCGCATGGTAAGCTTTACAGTAAACATAACATAGGACACCAGCCACTCAAAGATAAAGGTGCTAGATTTCAGAAAGGCTGACCTCCAAAAAATGAGGAACAACATAAGTAGCCAGTTAATGGAAATAGAGGTTGAGGAGGTGGAGGTTATGTGGGGGAGACTCAAGAGAGCAATAAAGACTGCCACAGATCAATGTGCCAGATGGGTCAGCAAAGTAAAAGGAAAAATAAGTCCTCTATGGTTTTTCAAGGAAGTGGCTACCACAGTCAAAGAAAAAAATAAGTCATACAGTATATACCAGGAAACCAAAATTGAGAAAGACTGGGAGTCGTACAAGGAAAAAATGAGAGAGTCAAACAAACAAATTAGAAAGGCAAAAGCCCAGACAGAAGAAAAGATAGCAGAAGGGGCAAAGAAAGGAGACAAATCATTTTTTAGATAATTAGGGAACATAGGAAGACAAAAGGAGGGATAGTAAAGATTGCTACTGAAGAAGGGAAATGCACCAAACATGACCCAGAGAAAGCCAAAATCATTAACAAATGCTTCTGCTTGGTGTTTACCAAAGAGGACCCAGGGGATGGCCCAGCCCTGAAAAAACACAACACCCCAGGTCCAGGGGTATACATGAGTCCCTTTACAGAAGTCGAAGTACGGGAGGTGCTAAATAAACTAAAAGCAGACAAAGCCATGGGACCAGACAAGATGCACCCCAGAATCCTTAAGGAACTGGGGGCAGAATTAGCAGCCCCTCTGACACTTCTAGTCATGAAATCCTTGAAGAGTGGTGTGGTGCCTGAAGACTGGAAAAAGGCAATAGTGGTTCCACTTCACAAATCAGGCAGTTGTGAAGAGGCTAGTAATTACAGACTGGTGAGCCTCACGTCTATAGCAGGGAAACTAATGGAGACACTACTCAAACAGAGTATCATAGCATTCCTTGAAACTAGCTACCAACAAGACCCTAAACAGCACAGTTTCACAGCAGGTAGGTCATGCCAGACAAATCTGCTCGAGTTTTTTGACTATGCTGCAAAAATAGTGGACGGCAGTGGGGCAGTAGATGTGGTCTACCTAGACTTTAGTAAGGCTTTCAACTCGGTTCCACACAGAAGGCTGGTAAAGAAGCTTGACCACACAGGGGTTGGTCCAGAAGTAGTCAGATGGGTACAAAACTGGTTACAAGGCAGAACCCAGAAGGTACAGGTTAATGGAGTACAATTGACAGAAGGCAGGGTGACTAGCGGGGTGCCCCAGGCTCAGTGCTAGGGCCTGTACTTTTCAATGTTTTTATAGCAGACATCACTGATGGACTGGAAGGGAAGGTGTGTCTGTTCGCAGATGACACCAAGATATGTAGCTGGGTGGACACCCCAGAAGGGGTGAGCAAGATGGAAGCTGAATGCAAGAAACTAGAAGAATGGTCTGGAGTGTGGCAACTGAGATTTAATGTCACAAAGTGCAAGGTCAAGCACATAGGAAAGAAAAATCCAAGAAAGGAGTATTACCTAGGAGGCAAAAGACTGGCAGCCTCAAACTAGGAACGAGATCTGGGAATCATAATCTCAGATGACTTGAAGGTTAATAAGCAGTGTGAGAAGGCAACTATGAAGACCAACAGAATGCTGGGCTGCATTGGGAGGGAAATCATGAGCAGGAAGAGAGAGGTGGTACTAGCACTGTATAGATCACTGGTCAGGCCTCACCTGGAATACGAGTCCAGTTCTGGAGGCCTCACCTCAGGAAGGACATTGGCTGGGTGGAAACATACAGAGAAAGGTGACAAAAATGATTCAGGGTCTGCAGTACATGTCCTACGAGGAAAGACTTAGGGAACTGAATATGTACTCCCTGGAGCAGAGAAGAAAGAGAGGGGACGTGATTGAAACATACAAGTACATGAAAGGCATTAACAAGGTACATGCACAGGAACTTTTTCACTTCAACAAGAACCCACTAAAATCTATTAGGATATTGCCTGTGTGTGTTAGCTCATGCATTTGAAAATAGCTGGGGTTTCAAAACCAAGTTAGAATAGGATAAGAAATCATAGTATATAATGCTAAACGTCTTTAAAATAAGAAACTACCTTTATGTATGGCAATTAGTTGGTTTAAAGGCAGGCTACCCTAGTGTGAACAATAACTATCCACTAGCTGTTCACAGTTTCAAACAGTGTTTTCCCTATTAGGAGATGCATGCCCTAGCCCTCTGCTCAGCTAGTCAATATTTTTTTATGAATATTAAAACCTATACTGCCCAACCATGATCCCACTGCAACTTTGTACCCAATGTCAAGTGTTTGTGTACAATTAAAAATGAAACCTTTAGTGCTGTGCGGAATGCAGACTTCTGCCAGCGAACCTAGCACAGAATGACCATTCCTCCAGCAGAATTTCTGCCAGAATTTCACTGGTTCTTCTGTGGAATTCCACTTACCTCTGTGGAACAGAATTTTTCTGTGGAAAATTATTCTGCAACAATTTCCATGGAAAATACTGAGATCCGTGGAATAATATTCTGTGGAGCAGTGCATGGATAGATTTCACAATTACAAAGTGCATATTTATTCACTTTCTGTGTCACCACTACTTGATCTTGCATGAAAACAAAATTCTTGTCCACTATTGAATCACTAGTTCATCCACCAACAGTTTGAGAATGTTTGTTAAAATTCAGAATGCATCATTCCAGTCATCCAGCAGTGGTAGAGTACAAAATGTTGTCAGAAAGAATGAATTCGCCATGGTGATCATGCTATTCATGACAGTGTAACAGGGATTATTTAATGTAAGGCTGATGAAATCCGAGCATCAAATCATACTGCAGCATTTCTTCAACCACTTTATTATAAACATTGAAAATTTATGGCATTATACATTGGCACTGGATGTACTGATAAGCAAGATGCCACTGTCATCTGCCTGTACCTGACAATGTAATGCTGATAGTATCATGACAGCAAATTGGATTGCAGTAGCTCTGAGACCCTTTATATAATCATTGTCTTTCTTATTTTTACAAATATTGAACGTCTGTTGAGTTAAAATGTGTGTTGTAAATTCATTTTAAGACTGGTGCTTGTGTATTACAGATCAAGAACATACAACACAAGGTTGATAGCTGCTGATTCATCTGCACACCCACATTGCAACACAATTCGTAGCAGAGGGCATCCACTTAAAATCTGTTGCAGTTTTCAAAATAATGCTGACTAGCACTGTGAGGCTGGCCTTGATCCTTGTTGCATTTTGTTTCATTTCATTGTACGTCAAAGGATTGTCAGAAAGAAAATTGACATGATCTATAAAGCCAGGTTGAGGAGATGAAGGTCCCTTTCACAGCTGACAATAACCTTTCTGCAAAGCTTGTGCTATGTTCAGAATTTGATTGCAGTGGCAGACATGGCTTGTTCAGTGATTCATGCAGTTTGGGTCGTTGATAGAAATGACAAGTGGTAGGAGGAAATTGTTGTAACTACATGGAGCCCTGAGCAATGGCTAGTGAATTTTCATATGTCGAAAGCAACTTTCCATTCCATTTGTGCTGAAATAGGCCGAAGGATAGAATGCCAAAATATGAGGCTCTGTCAAGCAATCAAGGTTGAGAAAAGGGTGGCCATTGCATTGTGACGCTTAGCCGCAAGCATAGAGTATCGTACTCTAAGCTATCTGTTTGGCATTGGCAGATCCACTGTGCGCCAAATTGTGCTTGAAGTCTGTACAGTGATAGCAAAAGTTCTAATGCCCAGCATAATAACCATGCAACATATTGAAGATGTCATCTCTGGCTTTGAGCAGGAATGGGAGTTTCTGAATTGTGGTGGCGCAGTGGATGGCATGCATTTTCTGGTAATCTACCAACCATTCAATGCCACAGAATATCACAACAAAAAATGTTTTTATTCAATCATCATGCAGGCATTCATGGACCATAAATATTAATTTATGAACATCGGTATTGGATGGTCGGGAAAGGTCCATGATGCATGTGTATTTAAAAACAGTGCATTGTTTGACAAGGGCCAGAAAGATACTCTGTTTCCAGCACTACCAAGAGTTATTCAAAATGTTCCAATTCCAGTAGTAATACTTGGTGACCCAGCATATCCGCTGTTACTGTGGCTCATGAAGCCATCCCCCGATTATGATGACATTGTCAAATGTCAATTTAACTACAGACCAAGTAAGGCTCACATGGTCATCGAGTGTGCATTTGGACAGCTAAAGAGGAAATGGCATTGTCTTCTAAAATGCAATGACTTTCAAATTGACAACATCCCACTAGTTTTATCAGTCTGTTGTGTTCTCCACAATATATGTGAGAGAAAGGGAAACAGTTCAATTTAACATGGATGGACTTGGATGACCATGACAACAACCATCAAGTGGACCAAGAAGTGGAGTTTGCTGAGGACATGACTGTTGCTGCACAAAACAGGCAAGCAACAATGATCCGAGATGCACTGGCACAACATTTTCCATCACAGAACTGATGGTGTTATGACACGTTTTTGGGGAACAGTGCATACACTGAATGAGCTCTATCATGAAGTCCTCATGTTATGTAAGGTTTAGCAGCAGCTGTAAACTAATTTACGAAACTTGCATCTTAAAACATTGAATGGTGCCTTAATGATCATTCATCAATATGCGTTTTAACTTTAAAGAGCAGCTGACACCTTCAGGAGAACTTTAATAAAACATAACATTTTAGTTCAGCTTGTATTTCACATTACTTTCATATTCTTCCTCCCCATTATTGATTACTGTGGTCATTTGCATGAAACAGGATTGCTCCTGAATAGTTTATCTATTCCTGTTGCTTTCTCCATATCTGAGGTCATAATGTCATGCTTGTTACATCACAGTTACTCCCATGGCAGATGACTGTGATGTTGCACCAGAGCAGTATGACTTGAAGTATGGAGTAAGCTACAGAGGCAGATAAATGTGAATGGAAATCTAATTAATAAAAATCATGGATATTTTCCCAGCACTAAATAACAAGGAAGAGAAATATATGGAATACATATGGAATGCACACTGAATTAAACCTAATTATTAATTTTTTTTAAGTTTTGTTCTTGGAGTAAGTAGCTGTCTAATATTATAAAAACTTTGCATTCAATTAGAACTTTTCATCACCATATTTAGCTCCATGTTGTTATAATGGTACATAACTCAGCTAATGATAATGGAGCTTAGTTCATATATATATATATATATATATATATATATATATATTACTGTCTGTATTAACCTTGTAGTGCATCCATACAAAACACGCAAAGAGACATACATAAGACGTTCACAACATTTATTGATTGCCAAACTGAGTAATGCACTGTGCTGTTGTAAATTGTCTGTTCAGTAAGAAGTAATATGTTTGTCATGGATCACTATGAGCCAAATATTCAAAGGGGAGCACCGGGCACAAATCCTTTACACTGAATTAGCACCAAATTAGCGCCCGACTGCAATATTCAAAGGGACATTTAGTGCCGGCGTTAGGTGTATGCAGGGGAGGGGCCCTGAATGCCAGCGCACTGGCATGTTCAAAAGTATAGCGCTGCGCTACAGGCATTAGCACAACCTGTAGCATGGCACTAAATACCACCAACTAAAAGCAGACAGTATTGCAGTAGTGCCCCCCCATACACATACAAGAATCTCCCCCATTGACGGTAATGTACAACTGGTTACCCTGGTAGTCTAGTGGTCCCCCACCCCAAAGCAGGGCTCCTGTGCCCCGTTGAACATAATATAAATATTTCTTCCTGATAGTCTAGTGCCCCCCCAGCATGGCTCCCAACATCCATTGAAAGGAAAATAGAGACCTTTCTCTAGTAGTCTAGTGCCCCCTCCCAAGCATGGCTCCCAACGTCCATTGAACTAAGAATAGAGACTTTTCCCTAGTAGTCTAGTATCCCCCCTCCCAGGCACAGCTCTCGACTTCCATTGAATTAAAAATAGAGAATTTTCCCTGGTAGTCTAGTGGTCCCCCCACTCAGCGGTGATGCCCCCGCTCATCCCAATCAGGCTGCAAGAATGAGCCTGCGACCGGCTCAGCCCTCCTCTCACCACCACGGCTGGCCACCGACTGAGGTACAAATCAGCGAGCAGTGCTGATTTGTACCTCAGTCGGCATATAAAGGGTGCTAACAGAAGACATAGACACGTGTTTCGTCCTACCAGGACTCATCAGTATGCCTCGTCTGTTTGACACCCCAGTGGAATGGACCAGCTACCCTTAAGGCAGTGTGCCTTGGATATATTGTGGTGAACCCATTAAAATAAGAAACTATTTAAAAGACAAAGAACCTCTGTGCACAAACACTGAGGCAAGGGTTACCCCAAAGGGCATTTGGCTGGGAAGCCAAGTTTCAAGAAAATACAAAATCATGTGTCTATGTGTTCTGTTAGCACCCTTTGCAAACTGTGTGAGAGGCCTTTCGGCACCATGCAATTCTGCTTAAAGTTGGACCAGCATAACATTCTGTGGTGATTTGCATATGCAGCCCATGATGCTTTGCATTGTGGGGGCATGTGTGATTTTGTATTTTCTTGAAACTTGGCTCATTTGCATGGGAGCTTTGACTATAGCTCCCGTTTGCACTGGGCTAACCAGTTTGCACCAGGCTAATGTGTTAGCACTGTGCAATCAGGTTAGCCCCAGGCAGACCTCACTTCAGCATAGCACACCAAGCACAGTTCTGCAGTGTGTGGCTTACATTGTTGTTTGCAGTCATACCTCTCAACCGTTCCTAATTTTCAGGGATGTCCCTGGATTTACCTCAAACTTTTACTCTGTCCCTCCTACAAATTGTGTTTCTTGGACCAAACAGTGGGAGTTGTAGGCATAACATAATGTCAGACATTAATGTTACAGACGTGTTCTTCCTTAAACACTGCATTTTACACTACACCACTTATTCTACCAGCTTCCTGAGTGGATATCACCAATTTTTAAGGTGTGTCCCTGATTTTAAACCTTTGTCCCTTTTTCTTTTAAGCCTTGTCCCTGATTTATGAGGCAGGGGGTTGAGAGGTGCGTTTGCAGTAGTTGTGAAACATCTCTGTGCAGTCACACACAATGTTCTCCACCTGCAACACTGGCTTGCTACAGAGTCTAATGAGCTGCAGTTGCAGTTTGCACTTCCCTGTTGCTATATTCAGTGCTGTCTTATTCCCAGGCTATTTTTGCCCTGCACTCCCAGACCAGTTTGCCCGGCTTCCTTAGACTGCTATATTCAGCAGGATTAGCACCGAGCTATTTTCTTTTGAATATAGCTTGCTTTGTGCTCCAGGCTAAGTTTGCCCTCCAGGCAGTACTAATTTAGCCCTGGGGCAAAGTTTTGAATATCTGGCCCTTGGTCTGTGGTTGTTAGTATGTATTAAATAAATACATCAATCTAAACTTTAAAAAGTTAGAATAACATTTGAAGTTGTTTGACATATATTGACAACACAACAGTCATTAGTCCACAATAATGTGTTGCAGGTCTGAAAAATAAACTTTTAATTGTAGTGCAAGTTTTTTACATTAACAAATGTTTTGAAATATATGTTGATGTTTTTTTTTTTATTTCTGGAAACAATTCTAAAAACATTACTGAACAGTTAAGAGTAATAACACTCACAACTATGTAACAGTGAATTCAGAAAATGCATGTACATTTTGGTGTTTCAATAAATTATGACATGCATGCTACAGATCAGTCCAAGTCATGCTTTCAGATAGAAGCTCTTCAGTCATGCTTCGTGTTTGGCCTAAAACCACATAACCACTGTATTGGGTTGAATTTGCATTCGGCACATTTAAACTGTGTTAGTGCTGCATGGCAAGATAAGTTGACTGCTGCTGAACTGTTTGCTGCTGATGTTGTTGAGTTGGTATGGCACATTGTTGACTCAACATCTGATGTGGCATTTAGTGTCCCAGACTGCAGCACATTGGATTGAGGACCCAGATTTTGAAGCAGGGTTTGGAAGAATGCTGCATTTTGTTCAGCCTCATGCTTCCACACTTTTTCTGCCATTTCTCTATCAGCGTCCACTCTTCCCCTCTCTAGCTGCAACATCTTGTCATATTGCTCAACAATAAGTTTTCTGGTGGACTCGAATGCACATTCTATAATTTCTTGCATCCTCAACCTTTTTTTTTTCCTTCTAAGGTTTGTTAGTGGCTTGAATGTGCTTCTTTTCTGCATACGTTGCTGCCCTACACCTGAAGAAACTGAAGTTGATGAGCCAGGTTCCTCTTCCTCAATGTTGTCCACTATTGGTAATGCTTCTGCAGAATCATTCAGTTGCTGGTCAATGCAGGCACTTGTATTTGAGATGTCATTCTCTGCAGCAGCAAAAGTACAGCTTATTTACTATTTGTGCATATCACTAAAGTGAAAATACATTAAAACACATTAATTATTGCTGTGAACAGATCAGTGTGGATGTAAATGGACATGGGACTGTATGCTTGAATGTATAGAAGCATGGTACCAGAAACTTGTATCATGCATAACATACTGCATGCAGAAATATGCAAATAGTATCGGCTTACACAGCTTCTATATACAGATGCATTGCTGTTCTGTATACAGAAGCTGCATAAGCTGATAATGTTTGCATATTCCAGCATGCAGTGTGATATGTATGATGCAAGTTTCTGGTACCATGCTTCTATGCATTCAAGCATACAATCCCATGTCCACTTATATCCATTAATCTGTTCATAGCAATAGTCGTGACATGAATAATGGGCCCATGCATGGTGCTGCAAGTTGTTAAATCAGCAAAGCGTGAGGGTTGCAGTGACGCCAAGTTACTGAAGCACTTAAGAATTTATGTATGTGTTACAATCATGCAGCCAGTTGTCTATTACTTCTAAAGGCACACCTCAGATGAATTGTTCAACACAGTAGATTTGTATTTATCAAAACAAAGAATGGGATCACTCAATTACAACAGACGTGTGCACTGCGTTTGAGTAATAAAACACATAGCAAAGAGAGCTCCACTGTAGAGAGCTTGGTACGCACAACTAGAGGGAGAAGAAGTAGACTGCTTTCTTGCTGTTGAAATTTGTTATTTATAAATTCAGGCAATAGACAAAACATGCTTGAAGTAAAATTTAATTGCAAAAAGGATAAACTTTTTTTTTAAATCATCTCTATTCAGTCATCGTTGTGTGAAAAGAAAATTCTCCACGTTATTGAATGAACCAGTTAAACATTTTTTTACTTTACGATTATTACTTTAGTAGCTATCATCGTTGATCAGTAAGTCATTTATCACATTTCTATGATCCAGCAGTGTCACCACAGTTTCCACAGAAGGAGACAAAAGCCACATAAGTTTAGGGTTTGTACAGACAACTGTGCACAAACACATCAGATGTTTTTAATGCGCAGAAATGCACCAGCATGCGAGTGTGGAGGGAATGCAGAAATAACTCATTATGTGTAAGGGGAATGTCAGCAATGCCTTTTCTGCATGCGGAGACTGGAACCAGGGGAGGGGAAGGGGAAGGAGGGGAAATTGTTCAACCAGGAAAGGCACACATAAGCCAAAGCTTGTCTCCAGGTGCGACCTGGGAGCAGAAGGAAGTTAAATGACTTGCTCAGGATCACACAGTATGCAAGTGGGGGCTGTGGGATTCAAACCCAGGTCTCCAGCTTGCAGCTCAGTGCCCTAAACCACAGTGCTATACTGCTTCCAGGGGAATGGATAGCATGATGTAATGCAACGGTGCTGATAGTGGTATGGGGAGGATACATCAGCAGGCTGGTGCACTACAGTATATACTTGAAAGATGGTGTTGATGGTGTCTATGATAGTGGAGGCTGATGACAGCAGCAGGCATGAATACTGGATCAGCAGTGCAGCTGCAGCATGCATATGGTGACAGATATCACTATTCAGTACAAACGGTAGGAAATTCTGTATTGTAATACAAACTGTGGGGAGTGAACCAGGTAGCAGAATATTGTGATGCTGCTTGTGTTGGGGTTGGGGGGGTATGAGCAGTGCTTATCTGTTGTGCTGCAATTTTAGAGCTGCTATGTTTTGAGGAGGTAGAGGGTGGGAAGACATAATTACCATCATTATATAAGACCTTGAATGTGACATCCTCATTGGCATCAATATCATCTTCCTCATCACCTTCACCGCTCTGAATGACAACTGGTGGAACTGACATTGGGCGAGTGCCCAGAATAAATCTAACTCTTCAAAAAATGGGCAGATAACTTGCCCACCACTCGACCAGTGATTTTGGTCTTTCACTTTATGATATCTTACTTTTAATTGTTTAATCTTCTAGCAGCACTGTTTAGCCATCTGGTCATGACCCTTGGCCACCAGATGAGCAGATATTTGCTAATACACTTTGCTATTCATCTTGAACAGCCTCCATTGACCAGTAATCAATCAGTATTCTGGCCACATCTTTGGACCAGCTCACTGCTCTATCAGTCATCTTGAAGCGTGTGATGACAGCTCCATGAAACTGCCATTTTTTTACTTCTGCGTTGTGGAATTAATTTATGCGGAGGTTTTATGGGATAATGGAGGGCCAGAGACAACAGGGCTATAACACACTTTGCATTAACACCTAAAAATAAACTGTGCTTAGCACAAAATGTTTTTTAAACTGTGCTCAAGATTATCCTGTCTGCAGGGTTCAAGCACGGTTTTTAAAAACATTTTAAATCAAACATAAGTGTGACCGCAAAGCATATTAAACAACTTTAATATGGTTTAACCCTGTTAACCCATTTTTAAACACACAAAATTTGCAAATGTGGACGGGACCAAAAACTGAGGGAACCTACCACCCACCACCATACCTTACAACCCCCCCCTTTTTTGTTTAACACCAATATACTGATATCTAATTAGAAGAAATCATGTATCCATTATGTATGAGAACATATAACAGTATGAAAATGTACCCCTAATATATGTCCATCTACTAAATGTCAAGGGTTTGTGCATATATAAGAAGAAAATATAACAAGGACTCCCTAGTAATTGAGATATTGTTATCCTAATATGTTCATGCATCAACATGTGTCCACATACATGCCTTACCCCATAACCCCCACATTTCCCCCTCCATCCCCATAACCCCCTCCACTCCACTGTATGTCCATGCGTTGTTCTTGAAGCAGGTGAAAGTTTAAGCAGTGTAATGTGACATAAAACCCAAATCAATGTTCATCCCATCTCCCACCATATTAAGAAGTAAATGAGTTTGACCTTGAAAGCTTGCTTCTGTTGTGTATTTTTGAAATGTCTTTTCAAAACCAGTACTGACATATCTGAGATGAAGTGATCAGACAGAGAAGTGTACCACTGGTTTTTCCGTCATCTTCATTTTAATAGCATGTCTGTGTGAGTTCATTCAGGTACAGAGAAGTTGTCCCATCTCTCCCACATACCCTGTGTGCGGACATCTCTTGCATTGAATAAAATAAACAACATTTTGAGATGCACATGTGTAGTTCCCCTGTATCCTGAATTGTCTGTTTTGTGGAGTATTGATACAATCAGAAGTAGAAATGTGTTCACAGTTCTTACATCTAGCGGAATTGCAGGGTCTTGTGCCATCTAATGTTCTGTTATTTTGTTCTGGTGTAAGTTTACTCCTAACAATCAGGTTGGTTAAATTAGGTGGTTGCTTAAAAGATAGTAGTGGTATTTCTTGAAAAATACACCCCAGGGTCTCATCCTCACTGAATGTTGGTTGGAGGTCCTTAATAATTTTACATAGAAGCTCCAGAGCAGGATGGTATGTGACTGCTAAGAGTATTCTGTTGGTGGCAGTCCTCTCTCTCTGTACTGAAGCAGTTGTTCCCTTGGGATCTGTGTCGCACGTTCTACCGCTCTGTCAAATTTCCTGGAAGAATGCCCCTGTCCAATAAAGGTCTTTTTCAATGTGGCTAAATGTCTATCTCTGTCCTCCTTATTTGAACAGATATGGCAGTATCACAGCACTTGACTGTGCATTACAGATTTTTTAGTGTGCCTTGGGTGATTACTATTCCTATGCAAGTATCTTTGTCTGTCTGTGGGTTTCCTGTAAATGCATATTTGCAAGGTTCCACTCTTAATGGTGACTGTGGTGTCCAAAAAATGAACTCTATAAATGCAAATAAACTATAAATACATCTTGTAGTAGTCTGTGTCGGTCTTTCAACAAAATAACTTACATTTGTTAACAAAATGACATGACTGGAGAATGTCAGTCTCCTTGTTATGTATTATAATTATGATTACATCTAAAAATATTTTGTGTGTCTCTTCTGCAGTTGGACATTATTGAGCATACAGCTTCCAGGCTGAAAAGGTTGCAGGCCCCTGGCCTAGGCTGTGATCATGGGTGGATGTGCTGTTAAGTCACTCACTTCCAGTACTCTGAGTTTGTTTCCATTCATGTGATGATGCCTTCCACATTCTTAAGACCAGTGTTTATCATGTGTTTACATTTTGAGTGTCAGTATTCAGTATTTCAAGTATACAGGGTCTGCCCTGCATGTGGTAGGTTTTATCCCAGCCTCTCCATAGCTGCTCCTCACATTCCAATCTCCCAGCTCTGTACTTTCTCCTACCACTACTGCAGACCAATGAGAAAGTGACCCTGGAATGACCATCTTTAAGCCTGTAACTACCTTTGCAGGTAGATGTAGGGGTCCCTAGCTTTTCTCAATACACCACACTAATCAATGCCATCCACACATTCCCACCCTTATCCCACCAACATATCATTTCAATGTGTAGGTGTAGGGATGGTACAAAAATAACCCCTAATAAAACAGATATTCTGAAAGGCTAAAACATGCATCGAGGGGTGCATAGATCCTCCTAAATACAGGAGACAATGCTTCATGCCTTGGGACTGGTTACTCCAGACTGATGAAAGGGACATTTTTAAAGATGCTGTTATTGTGGGGCAGAGCATTTCAAAATCAACACTTTTGTGCCTGGTATATATGAATGCAAATGTTGTGACATTTTCTGTTCTACAGGCTCCCTAAGATTGTCCCTGCACCACCAACACCAAACAAATCCAAGATCTGCCGTTGTCTCACTTGATGCAGCTTGAACACTTCAGAAAGTGCAGTTCTCTGGTTGATCACAGCATGGAGGTTGAGCATGTCTGTCTCTGCCCAGTTCTGTTCATTGCCCTGTGGGTGGGTAGGGTTAAACTGTGGTGAGGTACATGATGATATCAGCAATTGTGTGTGCAAGGCCATATCTACCTGACTGAGTATCCACTGCTGTGAGGTCATCTGGTTTGGGGGAAGAGGAGCAGAAAAAGGAAGAGAGGGGGCCATGATACAAAACAATGGGAGGGGAGACTATGTGTCTTTACTTGACAAATCTTTTTTGCTGGGATGGGAATCAATGTAGAAGCAGGATTAATGTGCAATATCAGAATATTTCTTGGTCCACATTTTTTACTGTATAAGTGCAGAAAATTCTCCGTTATAATTGTAAACTTGTGCAACCATTTGGGAACTAGTGCAATTTTGAATCAATTTGTTCTGCTCGTTACTGCAAAAAAAAAAAGGTTAAAGGGATGTTGTCGACTTTTTGAGGAGTTTTTTATGTTGCAATTAAACATTGTCATCATTGTGCTTAGAAAGTGCATATTTGTCCTTTTATTTACATTTAATGGGAGTTATGAGGTTATTTTTGTATAGTCTGCCAAAAATAGAAATTGACACGATACACCTTTGACAACAACTCCATGAGTACATGTGTTCCCAATTTCAACATGGCACTGGGGCACCGGTATACAAGGGCCCAGATTTTCAAACTGCACCATTCTGAGGTGCAAGCCCCTGCGCTGCTCAAAATAGTTGCGCAGGGGTGTGGCCGGGGTGATATTCAAAGGAGTTGCGCTGTTGAGCAACTCCTTTGAATATCACCCCCAGCCACAGCACTTTTGCAAGATGAGTGCAGTGGAACTTGTCGCCACCGCAAGTTGCCAGAGTTGAGCATTATACTTGGCGGTGGTGCAAGTACCATTGCGCCATGCTCAAATTTCCGATATTCAAAGGTGACATGCAAATGGGGCCATAATTTATGCAAGGCACAGGGGGCCATTTGCATCTATTTATGGCCCCATTTGTATGCCATTTGCATGTAGGTGCGCCGATCCCGAGGACTTGCTCTGGCCACCTGCCAGGCAGCAGCCGCTCGGGACCGACGATAATGCAGCCCGATCATGGCATCACAGTTACATGAAACCCCACACATATCCCACAGCCCGATCGTGGGCAGTACAGGTACCTGAAACTCCTCCTGTCTTATTACCAATCGCGGGCAGTACAGGGTACCTGCCCCCCCACACATACTTTCACGGCTGATCGCGGCAGAACGCAGGAATTTTCAGTGTCCGACGCGACATGACTGGGGTTTTCACCGGTTTTCAGGTCAGTATCAGTTCCTTCGCTGGCAGACGAAACACTTCTCAACCTTTCGGTTCAGTGCCTCCACTCATTTGCTGCCCTCCATCACCCGCGTCGGGCGGGCAGAACCGTTGCCGCCGCCGATGATTGTCCAGAAGAGGCCGATTGGCGTGGTTTATGAGTCAACATGCAGTCGCACGATATAGTCTGGTATTTGGTGAATTTGATGTCATTCATAAATTCCGGACTGTCGTACGTATGGGCTGCACGCTCATTGGCTGTAGCTCTGCACCACTGGGCGCAGCCCTCACCGACAGTCAGTCGGCGGGCGGGCGGGCGGCAGGTGGGTGGGATGTCGCCGCCGCCGCGGGGGGAGCAGGGTGAGGGGCTTGTGGGTGGGTGGGGGGACACTCAGACACCAGGGAGATGTTGGGGGTTGTGATGTGACATGCTGCCCGCGATCGGGCTTTACAGTCCACTGGACCACCAGGGAGATATTCGCTGGGGGAGGGTTACATCTGCCCGCGATCGGGCACAGGGGGCTTCATACACGCTCTGCCCGCAATCGGGCTGTGGGAGATGTGTGTGGGGGGTGCATAACTGTGATGCCCACTACTCGAGCTTCGGATATGTGTGGGGGTTTCTGTATCTGTGATGCCCGCGACTGGGCTGTGGGAGATGTGGGGTTCATGTTACTCTATGCCCGCGATCGGGCTGGTGGGGGCACAGGGACCGAGTTGGGGGTCAGCCAGGGGTGGCAGCTGCTGTGTTGCGCCCTGCAATACAGCAGCTCACCTGTGGGTGGCCCTCAACTTGATCCTTTTTTTTTTGGCTCAAGGTTGTGCAGGCGCAGGTTGGGGGTTGGGCATGCACAACTCTGCACAACCCGACTGAATATCGGGTTGCGAGGTTATAGCTATGGTTCCTCCCTCCTGTTGAGCATGCATTCATTTGCATTGCTCTTTTGCGCAACCTGTTGCCAGTGGAGCAACTGCCTCCTGCTGAATATCGCAGAATGGCGCAATGTAGTACTTGCGCATGCGCAACCTTGTTGCGCATGGCGCAACCCTTTTGAATATTTGGGCCAAGGTGTATACAAGATCTACTCATACATGCATGGATTCATAATTTTCTCAAGGGTTATGAAGTCAACCTTTTATGTGGAAGAATAGAGCTCCCTGTGATTGGCAAATATCAACACTGATGCGCATGCCCAAATTCACAGCTTTACTTTGCAGACATTAATTTGACCATGTCAGACTACTGGTTTCAGCTTTCTGGTTAGTTTGCTGAACTCAGGGACCTCTATTCTTTCATACCAGAGGGTTACTTCATATCACTTGAGAAATGACAAACTTATGGGTGCACAAGTATACTGGTGCCTCAGTGCTACATTGAAATTACGAGTGCGCATATTTATAGAGTGGCTGACAAGGGTGAGTCAAATCAATTTCTATTTTTTGACGAATTATATAAAAATAACATTATAACTCCCATTAAATGCAAATATGAGGATGAATATGTAATTTCTAAGCACAATGGTGACAACAGGCACCCTCTTTAATTACAGTCTAAAAAAACTCCTCAGAAAGCTGACAGTGTCCCTTTAAGGTCAACCCCCCCCAAAACAGACTAAAATATATAGCATGAGCAAACAAATATAACCCACTGGTCAACCTAACTCCTAGGAGCTGCTGGACTAGTCTAGGATAT
The DNA here is from genome assembly GCA_016271365.2 of Neoceratodus forsteri. Taxonomy (NCBI): domain Eukaryota; kingdom Metazoa; phylum Chordata; order Ceratodontiformes; family Ceratodontidae; genus Neoceratodus; species Neoceratodus forsteri. The sequence goes on from CM028137.1 coordinate 805,482,398, forward strand.
GCCAGAGCAATTAGATGATGTTTCAGCTCCTTTTTATGTTGCTTGCACGCATGTGCAAGAAACATAGTGCCATCATTGGAGATTTCGGAGGTGTGTCACCTCCTCCTCCAAATCAGTCAGCGAGCTGGCAGGCACGGCCTCTGTAAGCCAATGCATTTTGGAGCTGTCTATGACATGCTCCAAAATGCAGTGGCATACAGTTGAAAGGGGGGGCTACGCTTCAGTGAGCAGAGATAAGAAGCGTAGCTCCCCCCCTGACACGCAGGCGTGCACCCCCACCACGTACTGTGTAGCCGATGGGTGCCCAATCCGTCGGCTGAGCTGCATCTCCCCAGTTGTAGGTGCCACGCTGGGAGCCCACCCCAGCGTGGCAATCAGTCCATAGGCTGAAGGGTGCCCAATCCCCTTCGGCTGAACGCCCCAATGTCCTTGTGCCATGCTGGGAGCCCACCCCAGTGTGGCAAGCAGTCCCACAAAGTCTTTTTTATTTTGAACCTAAAAAGCGGTCCCAGCGGAGGCGTCTCACAGCCCCCCACAACCCGCACCACCACTGAGCACCCAGCCTCCCCACCCCCCTCACCCCATACTTACCTCCAGACTCTGGCGAGGATCTTGATTGGACCGGGAACCACGTCTGCACTCTTCAAAGCCGACCCATGAACTGAGGAAATGCCCGGTGAGCTGTATAATGGCCTAGATAGGGGTTTCAACTTTGTTGCATATCTCAGGCATTTTTGGAATTTTTGCATCAAATTTTCAACATGGGGTTTGTGGGACCCCTTCTCATGAATGATGTCACTGTCATGGCGTTATTCAGGCCTGAAGGGTGATTTCGCGCAGTGACTGTGCAGTGACTGCGAAATCACCCTTTGGGCCTGAATACTGCTGTGACAGTGACATCATTCATGAGAAGGGGTCACAAAAACACCATGTTGAAAATTTGGTGCAAAAATTCCAAAAAATGACTTTTACGAGCATGCGTTACGCAGTTCCTATGCAGGCTCGTAAGTTCACGAAATTTCAATATTTTCACTCCAGATTTTCAACATTGCCATTTTACCACACCTTCTTATGAGTAGTATAGCTGTCATTTTTCACATCTCACCCAAAATGTGTTTCCGCCCATGTAGCGCAGAATGGCGCAGTCGGTGTGTGAAATCAATGTATGGGACAAATTAAGAAAATCACAGTGACACTGTTCATTAGCAGAGGTCTTAAAATGGCTATGTTGAAAATTTGGTGAAAAAATTCCTAAAAATGACTGTTTTATGAGCGTGCGTTGCGCAGTTCCTACGCAGGCTCGTAAGTTCGCAAATTTTCAATATTTGCACTCCAATGACTTCCAAATACCTAAACAGCACATAGAAGCAAGCAACATTCGGCATTGACAAATGCTTGTTAAAACTCACTGCTGAGGGGGCCTCCCTCAAATAGCAAGAAAAGCTTTTTACAAGGAACACAGAAGCTAGGACAAGGGGTCATGTGTGGAGGATTTTATTTATTTATTTTTTATTTATCAAGTCTAGGATTACAAATACCTTTGAGCCTTGGCTCTTTTACAAAGTTTCCACGTCAGAGAAATACAAATTATGGGGAACATCAAGACAGACATTACAACAATGTGGACATTGCAAACAGAGTACAGATTAATACAATTCAAAGGTAGCATTGTAACAAGGCAGCCAGCGGCATTTGTCAGAGAAAATAGACAATAGATAAGAAGTGCCAGAGTCATAGGGAGAGGAAGAGGGAGGGAGGGGAGAAGGAATTTAGGAAGGGTGGGAGAGGGTGAAAAGTGCAGCATTGGATATACCAAGATGTGAGGGTAGAATCCAGTGAGGAGGGAAGGGGGGGACCACTAGAGCAGGAAGGGAAGTGGAGAAACAAGGTTAAGTTGGGCAGACACAGGAGCTGTTGGTAGTGATAATGGGGGAAGTTTAAAAAGGACATGCAGAAGTATTATTTTACAGAAAGAGTGGTTGGACCATGGAAAGGTCTGCCAGAAGAAGTGATGGGTGCCAGAACCATAAATGGCTTCAAATACAGTTGGGACAGAATTAAGGGTATAGTAACTATACTATACTATGCTATACTATACTATACTATACTATACTATACTATAGGGTAACATGGAAAGACTAGATGGACCATCAGTCTTTTTCTGCTGTCATCATCTATGCTTCTATGAAACGAGAAAGTAATATTAATATCATAACAAGCAAGGAATATTAATACCACAACAAGCAAGGAATATTAATATCATAACAAGCAAGAAGGTTAGTGTCAAGATTATATTCAAGAGAGGCTTAACATTCTTAAAGGAGCTACTGTACATGCAGAGCATTTTTGCTCGAAGTATTATTTGCACAAAGAGAGAGTAGCTACTGTCAACATGGTTCGTTTGGCAGCATATCTGCTTCTGGGCCAAAGGGTGGCCGCAACGACTTGTGGGAAAAAGTACTGTATATGAATTAGTCACATGGATCCCACTACTGCTGTGACAGAGAGAGCAATATTCAGGTATTATATTAACATTTTAACTGTTTCTGTAGGAATATTAATAAGCAGCAACTTTAAGGTCCAAGTACCGTCAGTATTTTTTAAAATATTAATATCCCCGCTGAAACATAGAAACACAGAATCTGTTGCAGAAAAAGACTGCTTGGCCTACCCAGTGCGCTCAGATGTTAACTGCCTAATCTGTCTTCATAGACCCTAACTGAGCTCCCACGACCCTCCCTCCTCACTGTCTATTTTCTAATATACCCCTATGTTTATCCCATGCATGCTTGAAACCAGCCACTGTTTTCACCTCACCACTTCCACTGGCAGTCTGTTCCTGGTGTCTACCACCCTTTCAATGAAGAAGTGTTTCCTCATGTCTCATAAACTCCCCCCTCCACTTCACTGCATGCCACTTGGTCCTGGTGCTCTTACTCATTTGAAAGATACTCTGCTCCTGTACCCTGTTCACCCCTGTGAGGTACTTGTAGGTCTGTATTATGTCACCTCTCACTAGGCATGGGCTTCCCGACAGCCACATCGGGTAATGCAGGTAATGCCTATTTTTAGCCAGGTAGAGTAGTTAGAATAAAGTACTACCCTACCCGGGTTAACATTATAATTATTGGGTTGGGTAGTTCGGGCCAGGTACTGTAATTCTCGGGTTGGGTAGTAGTTTGAGGCTGAGCCCTCTACAAGAGTATATAAATAGAAACTGCCAGTAAATAAGGAAAGGACCACTGGGCCCACCCAGTCTGCCCATTTTCCCTACCTAGCCCACCCAGTCTGCCCATTTTCCCTACCTACTTTAATACCAAAGACCCTACCTGGTCTCTGGCTTTATCCCCCCATTCCAAACTAGTAAAATTCCCTTATGCCTGTCCCATGTGTTCTTGAAACCTATTACAGTTTTTACTTTGACCACCTCCACTGGGAGGCTTTCCAGGCACCCACTCTTTCTGTCAAGAAATACTATCTAACATTTCTCTTGAATCAACCCCCCTCCAGCTTCATAGCATGTCCCCTTGTTCTAGGGCATCTGTTTTTCTGAAAAATGCTTTCCTTTTGTACCCTATTTATACCCATGAGATATTTGAAAGTCTCTATCATATCCCTTCTCTCCCTTCTTTCCTCTAGGGTATACATATTGAGGTCCTTTAGCCTCTCCTCATAGGGCTTTTGATGCAGGCCCAGCACCATTTTAGTTGCTCTCCTCTGGATCGCCTCTATTCTGTCTATGTCCTTTTAGAGATGTGGTCTCCAGAACTGAACACAGTATTCCAGGTGGGGTCACACCAATGTTTTAAACAGCGGTATAACCACCTCCCACTTTCTGCTACTCCCTATTCACCCTAGCATCCCACTAGCTCTCCCCACTGCCTTGTCACAATGCTTGGGCACCTTTAGGTGATCGGAAATGATTACTCCCAGGATCCTTTCCTGCTTGGTGGTAGTCAGTACCACTCCTTCCCCCATCTTGTACTCTGCCTCTGGGTTTCTGTGCCCTAAGTGCATGACCTTGCACTTTTTTTGCATTGAATCTCAGTTGCCACACTTTTGACCACTCCTCAAGCTTTTTTAGATCACTGTTCATTTGTTCCACTTCCCACAGAGTGTCAACCCTGTTGAGATCTTTGAGTCATCTGCAAAAAGGCATACCTTCCCTTCTAGCCCCGCTGCAGTGTCACTAATAAAGATATTAAACAGGACCTGACCCAGTACTGATCCTTGTGGCACCCGGCTGGTCACTCTCCTTTCCTAAGAGTGAACTCTGTTTATCACCACCCTCTGTCTCCTATCCCCCGACTGATTTCTTACCCAGTTTACCACCTTTGGCCCACTCCCAGGCTGCCCTGCTTGATTACGAGTTTCCTATGTGGAACGATGTTGAAGACCTTACTGAAATCTAGGTAGGCCACACCCAAAACTCCACCCTGATCTATCTCCCTGGTCACCCAGTCAAATAAATTTATAAAATGGGCATGAAAAAATAAGCTTGGTGATTGGCTAGAAAACCAGTGTAATATCTGTATTATACACAGAATAAAAAAAGTACCAGCAAAGAAATCAATGCCCCTAAATGGAATGTTCAAAGCTAGGCATGGAATGTTCATTCTTTAAAAGCCTCCATTGTTTTAGCAGCATAGGGGTTCACCGAAGCTTTGGAGCCACTCGCAAAAAAAAAAAAATGGACTGTAGCATAACCTGCAAATGCTAACAGAATGGTGGCACTTCAATCAGTGCCTCCCATGCCACACCAGCTGTCTTATTTTATGAATACTCCCACCTGCATGGAGCAGACCACACTCTGAGCTCCCTACAAGCCGGAAGTTTCAAGTGCCCACAGGAACAGTCGCCGGACTGGATTCGAACAGTAGGGCATGGCACCAATCTGATTTTCCCCAGCTCAGCATCCCTCAGATTCAGTTCCCCAGTCTGAGCTCATTACTATTAAAAAAAAAAAAAAATACAACCAGAAAAAAACAAACTGTAAGAAGTACACAAGAGCACTGGGTAGTGCAACAAAATTAAATCAGTAGTACTATTCGCAACTACATAATGACATCACTTTTAAATAGGCGGAAGGACTATTTTGTCATATATTAACAATTAAATCATCTTTGTTTCTACATATAAACATACTTTTTTTCCTAAACTTTTATAAAATAAAAAAGGTGACCATTTTATAAGTGCAATAAGACATTCCAGGGTGTGTGTTGAACAGATATTACCACAATTCCAGGGACTGAAGAGACTCGGCCGGTGGCCTCGTGCCTTACTACACCCCTGGGCGTGCGGTAATATCTGTTCAACACACACCCTGTCATGTCATATCATACTTGTTTGACATGGCCTCCCTGTTGTAAATCCATGTTGCCTAAGATCGTAAGTCCCTGGTTTCATGCTATTCCACAAACCTTTCCTTCATTTAGGGAGGCAGTATAGAGCAGTGGTTTAAGGCTCTGAACTGCAAATCTGGTGACATCCAGCAGACCAGACCTGGGTTTAAATCCCACAGCTTCCACTTCCATACTGTGTGACCCTGAGCAAATCACTTAACTTTCCTGTGCTCCCAGGTCGCTCCTGTAAAAAAGCTTTCAGCTTAGTGTGCTACTCCTGGTTAAATAAAAAAAATAGGGATTCCATTAATTTTCCTACCACCAAAGACAGGCTTACTAGCTTGTAATTTTCAGCCTCTTCCTTGCTACCACTTTTGTGAAATGGGACTAAACCTGCCCTCCTCCAGTCCTCCAGAGCCTTTCCCATCTCCAGTGAGTGGTTGAATAGGACAGCCAGAGGTGCGGCTAGCATCTCCCTGAGCTCCTTAAATATCTTGGGATGTATCCCGTCTGACCGCATTGCCTTGTCCACTTTTAGATTTGCAGGTTCCTTCATGGCTCTGTCCACTGTAACTGGACTTGTGTCCACCTCCCTTCCCTCGATTCTTCTGCTCTTAATCTGTGGACCCTTACCTTCCCCTTCCACTGTGAACACTGAGCAAAAGTATTTGTTCAGGGTGTCTGCTTTTTTTCTTGGTTCCCTTCCACACACTCCCCTCTCCTCCCCTCTTATTCTTAATATCTCTCCCGCAATATTTCTTCTTTCACTTACATACCTAAACCTGTCTTGTCCCTTTTCTTTACTGTCTGGGCTATTTTCTCCTCTGTTTGCAATTTTGCACACCTGACTGCTTTCCCTGCCTTGCTCATCTTCTCCTGATACACCCCCATCCTCCTCCTCCCTCTGTGACTCCTTATATCTCCTGAATGCCAGCTTTTTTACTCGAACCTTTCTAGCCACCTCTTTTGAAAACCATAGCAGCCTCTTTTTCTTCATACTTTTACTAACTTGCCTGATGCAGAGGTCTGTTGCCCGCACTATGGTCCCTTTCACTGTTGTCCACTGTTCCTCCACTCCACCCAAATCCTCCCCCCTTCTAGGGCACCTCTGAGGCATTCACCCATAAATCATCCCTCTTGAAGTCTAGCACCCTTGCCTTTGTGTGGATCAATTCCCATGGTGGCCACCTACCATGACATCTGCAACACTGTCCCCATTGGTGAGTACAAGCTCTAATATTGTTCCCTCATGAATAGGTTCTCCTACTAGTTGTGAGGAATGCCCCCTGCAGGGAATGTAGGATGTCCTTGCTCCTAGCCTAAGCTGCAGCTGGGATACTCCAATCTGTGTCCAGCAGATTGAAGTCCACCACCAGCAGCATCTCTCCCTTATTTGCCATCTTTTGGATGTCTTCCATCAGAACTTTATCTAGCTCCCCTCCTAGTGCTGGAGGTCTGTAGATCACTCCAATGCAAATAGCCGCTCCATTCCCATCTCCAATGTGACCCACTGTACAGTACCTCCACCCCCCCGTATTCCCTGTATCTTTGTTGCTTTAATGTTATCCCTCATATAAAAAGCCACTCCTCCCACTTTCTTACCCACTCTATTGTGGCGCTTTTGGTATTTGGTCTGCCACTAAAGGACCCCTTACCTTCTTTGTGGTCTGCCAGATCGTTTGTTTGCTGCTGGCGAGGACCCCATCTGGACCATGTGAATAACTGGATGATGCATAAAATAAAGAATACGTTTATTCTTTGCAGTAGATGTTCTCTTCATGGAGACAAGCCCCAGACTGACAATTTCTCTGACTGACAGGCATACATGGCACTGCCAGGCAGTGCAGCAATTAACTACATGCAGGTTCTAAGTGTTCTTAAAGGGGTGGCAGCTTAACATTAAGGCCCATGCTTAATGTGTGCTTCACATCATCACTGGGACAGTGAATGTGAGTAGCACTCGAACAAGCAATAAACTACAAACAGTTGTTAAGTAATAAATATTTTTAAGTAAGTTTTTAAGGCAAAAAAAAAAACATGTTCACGCATTTCAAGGCATTACATTTAAAACAGTACTCCACTGCGGGGGGGAGGATCTGGACCATACTAGAGACCAGTCAGAGTAGCACCAGATAGAGGGGAACACAATAGTACTCATACCACAAGTGCTAAAGTATGGGTGAAGGGAAAGGGAAGAGAGGGAAGGGTAGCTGCAGGAGGATACCCAAAATGCAGGCTCACACTTTAATAACAGTTGCATAACAATAACAAACAGGTAGACTGTCCATTGGAAGACATTCCTAAGGGAGGGAAAGCATTAGTATTTAAATCAACACTGAGTCCAGCTCACAAAGGTTTAAGACCTCTGTCGACTTTTCCAGTCTGTGGGAATGGAGGCATGTGTAGATTGCACTAGTTCCTGACAGGATGGGGTCAGGTCTTTAAAAGTTACCCAGGAGTTCTGACCACTGTCAAATCTGCACCACTTGACTCTATAGGTCCAAGATCCACTGACAAACTTCTTTCTTAAGATCTTCTCAATCTGGTACACCGATGTATGTACCGGAGAGTCCTGAGAAGAGGAAGAAGGTTGAGAAGAAGAGGAAGTCCCAGGCAAATCATCTGGCAAAACAGAATTCATTTGGAGAGTATCAGGAGTGGGAAGATCTGTAGGAACTAGTTGCAAGTTGTCTGGAGGGATCTCAGCTTCAGAGAGGATGGTAGGCTCAAGTGCAGCTTCATTGTTAGGTGGACTGGGGTCATCTGGAAGGTTGTTACTCAGGTACCATGTTTCAGTCAGTTTATGTGGACTTTGTTGTATACCAGCTTTCCATCCAACTTGTGTCGCAGATGAAGATGGACAGGAAGAAGCTTTTCTATTATGTAGAAGGGACCAGTCCAGGAGCGAAGCAGTTTCTTGGTGGTGCCCAGTACAAGGACAGGTCTGTACAAATACACAATGTCCCCAACAGAGACTGATGGCTCATGCAACTTGGCTGCTGACATTTTATGCATTGCAGATTTTCTCTGGTCTAACATGGTGATTGCAACACGTCTGGCAAGTTAATGAAAGAAGAAACTGACTTAGGAACATCTAGCAGTGAGAGATCCCTGTCCAGTGGAGTTCTTGGGTGATGTCCATGGACTAAGAAGAATGGTGTGTACTCTGTCCCGTCAACACAAGGGTTGGTATTGTAGGTCAACTGCACAAAGGGAACAAAATGGTCCCAGGTGTTGTGAGTCTCATCCAGATACTTGGAAAATGTTTTGAGCATGGTAGACATCATTCTTTCACTCTGTCCATTGCATTGTGGATGGTAACTTGTGATATGTGTCTTTTTTATGTCGAGAAGTTTGCATGCTTCTTGGACAGTGGTGGAAAGGTAGTTAGAGCGTCTGTCTGAATATATGATGGGGTACTGTGTTGACAAATGATTGTGTTGAGAAAGGCATTTGCCGCAGTGGCAGCTTTAACGTCTTTAAGGGGGATGGGTTCCAAATACTTTGTTAGTTATTCCATAAAAACAAGGATGTATTTGTTGCCAGAGTCAGAGAATGTAGGTAAAGGCCCAAGAATGTCTGTGCTGACTCTTTGGAATGGTTCAGTGACTACAGGCATTGGAATGATGTATGCCTTTGTCGGTTTGCAGGAGGCTTTCTTTGGGAGCAGGGCTGGCAGGATTTGACAAATTGGACAATGTCCTTGTTCATGTGAGGTCAGAAGAAGTGAAGTCTTGTCTTTTTGAGAGTTCTGTGGATTCCCATATGACCTCCAGACAATGGAGAGGCATGATTGGAGAGAATAACTTGATTGATTAGAGAGGCTGGCACAAGTAGCTGTACGTGAGTTCTATCCATGTGATGAACCTTGCCTTCCTTGGTCCACATGTGGAAAAGCACACTGTCACTGAGGAAGTATTGCGAAGCAAAGAAAAGTACATTTTAGTGATGCTTCTTTTGTTGCAGTAAGGTTCCAGACTCTAAGTAGGTGATTATGTCTGTAAATTGAGTCAGTTCTTTGTTGCATTTTAACAGTTGCCAGGGACAGATCAGAAGTAGAGGAAATGAGAAGCTCTTTGGCTGCTTGCAGTAACTGAGGATTTGTGTGTCTTTCTGTAGAAGCAGCTGGTAGCAGCAAATCAACTTGAGGTGTTGAAGGAGTGTCCACAGGAAGCACATCTGTGTCGTAGAAAGGAAGAGCTTGTAAGCAGGATTCTTCATCTGTTGAGGTGGATGCGGAGGGATATCGTCTCTGGCTTATACCATCAGCATTTGAGTGAACTCGACCTGGTCTGCACTGAATTTCAGAGTTGTAACTCTGTAACATGGTGATCCATTGGGCAAACGTGCCTACTGGCTTCTTCATTACAAATAACCATCTGAGGGCAGAGTGATCAACGAAAGCTGTAAAGGAGGAGTAGCGAAAGTAGCAGTCAAATTTCTTTCTGGCAAATACCATGGCTAGACATTCTTTTTCTGTGATGCCATAGTTCTGCTCAGCTGAGGTAAAAGAGCACCCAGCATAAGAGACAACTCATTCATTCCATCCTGAATTTGACAGAGCACAGCGCCCACTGCAAAGGAACTAGCATCTGTTAGAGTTTGAAGGGTTGATCGAACCTTGGGTAGGCCAATACTGGAGAAGAGATTAGGTTTTGTTTTAAGGTTTCAAAGGCATCTTAACATTCAGAAGTCCAATTAGAGTCACATCCCTTTTTGGTGAAGGCATGCAGTGGAGCTGCGATCTTGTCATAGTTGTAAATGAACTTTCGGTAGTAGCCAGACAAGTCCAGGAAAGCTCGAAGGTCATTGAGATGGTTAGGTTCTGGATAGTCTTTGACTGCTGAGATTTTGTCTGGATCTGGAGAGATGCCTTGAGAACTAACCACATGTCCCATGTAATGAATTTGACATTGTGGTGGGCGCCCTTGGTTCTCATGAGTCCTGTTGTAATACTTTAGCTTTCGGCAGACAGAGGCAGTGTGTCCTCTGAATCCACACCACTGGCAGGTTACAGGTTCTCATGAAGGCAAAGGTGGATTATGACACTGTCGAGGTGGTTGCATAGTGTTGACAGAATTTGCAGAGCAGGCGGGTGAGCTGATGTGTAAGGTATTGACAGTTGAGATAAGCTTGTCAATCACTGCTTGTTGCTGTTGGACACATGTGGGAAGTGCAGCCAGTTGTGAGGTTTGGGGCACCTGAGCACTGGTAGATTGAAACATTCAGATGGACTTTTGGGCTAGCTGTGCAGCGTGGATGGTGTCTGTCCAAGTGGTTGGCTTTTGCTGTATGACATAGTACAAAATTGAGGAGTCAGTCCCTGTACAAAGGCTGTTACTTGATCTTTCTCTGTTTTCTGTAGGCATTTACAGCAAGACTCAGTGTCCACTATGAAGGCTTCGAGAGATTCAATGGGTTGCATAGTACATTCCCACAAATGTTGTTCCAATAACCAGAGTGGGTGAGCTTAAAGAAAATGGTGTTAGAAAGTTGTATACAGGGTGGCAGTGTCCCCTTTGACTTTTCTGGAAGTGTATTGAACCAGGAAATGGCAGTCCCTCTCAGAAACAAGCACAAGGCATTGGAGATGTACAAAGGATCAGTCTAACCATCGAAAGAAATCCATGCTTGGAATTGTTCCAGCCGGTGGACAGCATCTTCATGAGGCAAGGCAGAGAAGGATACTGGTTGTAGGCTAGTATGGACTGTGAACTGTGGTGAAATAGCTTCAATGTAGCCAAGGTCATCTTGAATGGCTTGTATAGCTGGTGCTCCTTGAGCTGAGATGGACGACTGGATGTCATGCAGGATTTTTTCGATTTTGTAGCCCCATGCCCTTGAGGTGAATGAAGGTAGAACTCCAGATGCTCCAGCACCCACATCTGTGTTGTCATTGGACATTGTGGTTGCAGATGAGCATCATTTCACCAAACGAAGGTCGTACAGGTGAGAAGAAGTTGACATCATGCAGGAGACAGGACGTCATGTCGTGGATGAAGTGCCAAGTAAAAATTATTTTTGTGGACAAAAGTACAATTCTTTGTAGCAAAGTTTATCAAATTACATCTTAATAATGAATTCCCACTCAGTTCTGTGTTGTTTGTTATTTAAATAAAGATGTTGTTGCAAAAATCAGCTATTTGTTGCAGTTAAATAGGATTCCCATTGATTTCAATGGAGTGAAGTCAATTTGTGCCCTTCACAAGATGGCCGCTGAACTTTGAAATGCAGTTCCTGTGCTTTTGACTTGCCTGACTGTAGCAAGATGGCCACCAGCAGGGGGTTTAAGGTTCATTTCCTTCCTTGCTGTTCTGGGAAGACAAGATGGAGGATTTCTTTCACAAGGCTGCCTGGAGCTTCACAATTGGCAAAATGGCAATTCCTGTGTTGCAATCCTTCTTCCCCAGCCAGGCAGGAAAAATGGCGGCCTTTTCATTTTGTGGGTGAGTGGCACAAACTTGCTTGGGAATTTTTGTAACTGTCTGCTTCACTGCTTTTTGTTCATTTTGTTATTGCTATATTTTCTGTTGAGTTTCAGGGCTGTTGCTCACATTTATTGTTTCTGGTCCCCAGGTTTATTTGTTTTTGGTATTTGCTGTTGCCTTTATTTGTTTGGCTGTACCCTGCCTAAGTTCTGGAGTGCTTTGCTTTCCTTGCTTCATTTTATTTAGTTAATGTCTCTGCTCTCAGTATGTCTTTTCATGCATCCCTTTTAGTTATTTTAATTGCTGTGGCCAAGCAGGGAAAAGGATCACTCTGTGCAATCCAGAGTTTATATTTATTTATAGTTTGTCCCTGTGTTTAATGTGGAATAGCCTTTATAGCGTGGCCAAGCCCTGAAAAGGATCGCTCCATGTGGCTGCAGGAGAGAAGGAAGCCGCAGTCTATTGTTATTGTGCCCTGTTTGTGAGTTGTGCTTTTGATTGATGATTTTTTTTATTTATTTATTGCTGTATGGCTCAGTTTTGAAGCAAGGCCAAGTGAGCTTGGCAGAAGACAACAGGAGAAAGGACTGCTGTGTGACTGAACTTCTCTGCTGGGACTAAAGTAGAAGAACTTTTGTATTTGACCTTTAATTTAGGGTAAAAAACTAACATACAAAAAAAGAAGTGTGTGTTTGGGTTAACTGAACTGAATGGGTGTCTGAAGAGTTATCTAGGTGTAAATCTCAGGTGACTGAAAGGACTTAACTGCTGTGAGGTTTAAATTACTTGTAGAAAGATCTGGTAAGTAGGGGTAGTGGCTTAGCTAGAAGGAAGCTACATTTAAAGACTGCCTTAGAAAGTTTCTGCTAATAGCGCAGAAGACACCAGGAGAAAGGACTGCTGTGTGACTGAACTTCTCTGCTGGGACTAAAGTAGAAGAACTTTTGTATTTGACCTTTAATTTAGGGTAAAAAAACTAACATACAAAAAAAAGTGTGTGTTCGGGTTAACTGAACTGAATGGGTGTCTGAAGAGTTATCTAGATGTAAATCTCAGGTGACTGAAAGAACTTAACTGCTGTGAGGTTTAAATTACTTGTAGAAAGATCTGGTAAGTAGGGGGAGTGGCTTAGCTAGAAGGAAGCTACATTTAAAGACTGCCTTAGAAAGTTTCTGCTAATAGCTTGGCAGAAGACAGCAGGAGAAAGGACTGCTGTGTGACTGAACTTCTCTGCTGAGACTATATTGCCCTCCTTCCCTCCCCCACCCAAAACTAGTTCAATTTTTATAGGCACAGAATTTGACTGACAACAGGAACTTCCTGTTTAGAGGCAGGAAGTGAGTGATCACAGAACCACCAAGGACCCACCATCCTAGAAGGGCAAGAGTAGCTCTCCGGCCCCCTCTAGCTGCTGGAGGTCTGCCTCTGAGCAAGTAAGTGGTCTACTGTGAAATATAGGATATTCTTGTCTCAGAACAGGACAATCAGGAGCTTAAAGGGCACACAGGCAGAAAGTAAGGAGAGAGAAAACAGAGGAAAGAGTAAGGATTGCAAACAGTTAAGGGCCAGAAATAAGACATGATTGAGTGGTTCATGCAGTGGCTGTGGAGCAGCAGTCTTCCGGAGATGTTCTGGAGGATGCGGTGTTGTCCCATCTGCAGGCACCTCTCTGGGCTGAGGGAGGAGGTTGCTCATCTCCAGGCTGAGTTGGCCAGGTTTGTGGGACCTCCTCTTCCATCCAGGGACCACCAGTGCCACTGCTGTTGCCTCAGAGGTTGCCAAGAAAGAGGAGCAGTTGGACCACAGTGGGCTCAGGAGGATGAGGGTGGTGGAACAGAGGCGCATCCTCCCATTGTACCTCCACACCCTGTGCCATTCTGGCAAAAGTGTGGTTCCTCTGTGGAGGCACCTACAGGAGACTCAAGGAGGATGCTGGGAACCTCCACAAAGGAGACCCACAGGAGGGTGGCAGGGGACCCTGCAGGGGAAGAAAACAACTCCTGGTGAGGGACTCCATTGTTAGGAAGGTAGAACTGGGGGAGGAAGGGGAGAGGGAGGTAAGGTGCCTGCCTGGCACCATGGCTTGGAGGGACAGGAAGCGAATCCTCAGGATTGCCGGAGCAGCTGCACAGGGGAGGGAGCTGGATGTCATTGTCCACCTAGGGACAAATGACCTGGCTAAGAAAGGGATTAGAGAAGTGCAGGAAGAGTTTGTGGAATTGGGGAGGGCCTTAGTCAAGTAGCACACACGTAACCTTTCTCAGAGGTGCTACCCATCTATGGCATAGGAGAGGCTAGGTGTTCTGCACCATGGGATTCAATCACTGGTTGAAAAACTGGTGTAGATCTCAGATTTGGCTTCATTGGGGACTGAGGGTCCACCTGGAGTGATGCAAGCCTATACTGGCATGATGGGCCGCATCTGTCCAGGAGAGAACCAGGATCCTAGATGATAGGTTTAAATGCTTCATTGGCAAGCTTTTAAACTCAGCCAAGGGGAAGGCACCTGAAAGGAGCAGGGAAAATCCTAGCTCCAAATAATCACGGTAGTAAGTGCAGCAAACACCAACATAGAGGTGTCGATAGGGAGAAGGGTAAGGGGTAAATGGAGAAAGTGACAAAGGCAAGAAGGACAGGGATGGGGCAAAAGGGAGTAAGGCCATCAGGAAATGGAGGTAATGGTACCAATGCCCGTAGTCTGGGCAACAAGCTCCCTGAGCTGATGGCCTTAATGGAAGAGGGATGCCTGGATATCGTAGCAGTCACAGAAACATGGTACACAGAGAACCATGACTGGGATGTTAACATACCAGGGTACATAACCTACAGGAGAGACAGGCAGGGGGGAGAAGAGGGAGGAGTAGCTCTATATGTAAAGGAAGGGATAAAAGCAACTGAACAAAAGAGTAAACAGGGAGGAGAGGAGGCACTGTGGGTCACCTTGGAGACTGGAAAGGGCACCACAATCCGCACAGGGGTTGTGTACAGACCCCCATGTCAGGGGGAAGAATGGACAAGGATATGATAGAAGGCATTCTTAGAATGGCAGAGAAAGGGGAGATACTGTTGATGGGAGACCTGAATATGCCAGATGTTAACTGGAGCACATTTGCTGCAGCCACATCCAAGAGTACAGGGCCATTCTGATGCCCTGCAGGTGGTGCAGGCATTAGATAGCTAGTTTCGGAACCCACTCTGTGAGGGAGCAATCTTAGACCTCAGACTCTCAAATGGGGGGCAGTGAGAGGATCTCAGATCTAGAAGTGGGTTGCCATCTGGGGACAAGTGACCATCAAACAGTGTGGTTCACGTTAAACTCAGCTACAGAGTCAAGCCATACAAAAGTGAGGGTACTGGACTTTAGGAGGGCTGACTTTGGCAAGATGGGAGAGTGCCTCAGAAAAGCACTAGCAAACAGGCTAGAAGGAGGTGTGGAGCAACAATGGGGAATTATCAAAACTGCCATCACAGAGGCAACAAGCCTTTGTGTGAAGCAAATGAACAAATCAAAATGAAAGAAAAAGCCACTATGGTTCTCAAAAGAGGTGGCTGTGAAAGTCAGGAAGAAAAAAATAGCATTCCGAAGTATAAGGAAACACAGAAGGAGCAGGACAGAGAGCTGTACCAGTTAAGGCAGAAGGAAGCAGGGAGGGAAGTCAGAATAGCAAAGGCCCAAACTGAGGAAAAGATAGCCAACTCAGTTAAGAAGGGGGATAAAACCTTTTATAGGTACATCAGCGGCGTAGAAAAGACAAGGGAGGATAGTGAGGCTGAATAGAATGAACAGTGGGTGGGCAGAGGGGACAGTAAAGCAAGAATACTGAACGAATATTTCTGCTCAGTATCTACAAAAGAAGAGGGGAAAGTGCCTAATCCAATTAACAGAAGCACTCTTGATAGGGGGTCGATCCCAGTCCTTTCACAGAAGAAAGGGTTCTGCAAGAACTCCTAAAACTGAAGGTGGACAAAGCAATGGGTCCTGATGGAATTCACCCCAGAATTCTAAAAAGAATTAGGGAGGAACTAGTGAAAAACTGGCTACTCTTTTAATAAATCATGGGAGGATGGTGTGGCACCCGAGGACTGGAGGAAGGCGGATGTGATTCCCTTCACAAAGTGGGTCCAAGACAGAGGCAGGAAACTACAGACCTGTCAGTCTGACCTCTGTGGTAGGGAAAGGATGGAGTCACTCTGAAGGAAAGAATAGTCGAGTACCTAGAGGCCAGTGGAGCACAGGACCCAAGGCAGCATGGGTTCTAGCCAGAAGTCATGTCAGACCGGATCTAATAGATTTCTTTGACTGGGTGACCAAAGTAGTAGACCAGGGAGGGGCTGTGGACATGGCCTACCTAGACTTTAGCAAGGCATTTGACACAGTCCCACACGAAAGATTAATAGTCAAATTAATCAGCCTGGGAGTGGGACCCAGGGTGGTAGCCTGGGTAAAACATTGGCTGGACAACAGGACACAGAAGGTAATTGTAAATGGAGTCCATTCTGAAGAAAGGGGGGTTACTAGTGGGGTACCACAGGGTTCAGTATTGGGTCCAGTCCTTTTTAATGTCTTCATCAGTGACATTGCAGAGGGACTGGAAGGAAAAGTATGCCTTTTTGCAGATGACACAAAAATATGCAACAGGGTTGATACACAAGGAGGCGTGGAAAGGATGAAAAGGGACTTGGCAAAGTTGGAGGAATGGTCAGAAATATGGCAGCTAGGATTCAATGCAAAGAAGTTCAAAATAATGCACCTGGGAAACAAGAACCCAGGAGAAGAATACACAAAGGGTGGGGAGGTAGTAACAACAACAAAAAAGGAAAGGGACCTGGGGGTAATCATATCAGATGACCTTAAGGTTAGCAAGCAATGTGAGAAGGCAGTAGAGAGGGCTGGGGTATACTGGGATGTATAGGAGAGGCATCAGCAGCAGAAAACAGGAAGTTGTTATCCCTCTGTACAGACAGTTGGTGAGACCCCATCTGGAGTACTGTGTCCAGTTCTGGAGACCCCATCTCCGCAAGGACATAGACAGGATAGAGGCAGTCCAGAGGGAGGGCAACTAAAATGGTGCAGGATCTGCAAGAGAAGCCATATGAGAGAGAGACTAAAGGAGCTTAATATGTATACCCTTGAGAAAAGAAGGGGGGACATGATAGAAACTTTAAGTACCTCCAGTGGAATCAACAAAGTCCAAGAGGTAGCATTTTCAGAAAAGAGACTTGCAAGAACAAGGGGACACAATTTAAAAGATAGAAGGAGGGGGTTCAGGGCAATGTGAGGAAGTATTATTTCACCGAGAGGGTAGTGGATGCATGGAACAGCCTTCCTGAGGAGGTTGTGGGGTCTAAAACTGTGGGAGAATTCAAGAATGCATGGGACAGACATAAGGCAATTCTTGTGGGGGGTAGGAAGAAATAGGCTGTTGGTTAACTAGGATCCGTGGCCTATCCTGTAGGTAGGGAAATGGGCAGACTAGATGGGCCTAGCGGTCCTTATCTGCCGTCAAAGTCTATGTTTCTATGAGGAGAAGGACCATTCCATTGTTGTGAAGCAGCCAGGCAGACGGAGGTGCTGTTTTGAGCATGGCCGAATAGTGAGTAGAGGCTCCAAGCAGCAGCAAGAGGAGGCTTTGTTTAGGAGGGAGCAGAAGCTCGGTTTGGTCCTTGTGGGAATTGAGGCCCTCCTGGGTAGCTGTTGGGAGTCTCTGAGAATGTCTGGAGCTGCGGTTGTTTGCAGGAGCACTCTGTGGATTGAACGGCTGGCCAGGAGGCTAGAGAATTTGTCGGAGCAGATGTGAGTAGATCTGGGTGACTGGGGAGCAAGCTGAAGAGCCGAGGAGTGGGTTGCAGCCATTCAGGAGGGTACCTGACCAAGTGGGATCCATGATGTGGCTTAAGTGAGGAGAGGGCCCCAGGATATGCACTGGTATGGAGGCGAACAGCACGGTCAGTTATAGTAACTGTGGCGCACATTTAGAGATTTTGCTGTGATTTGAGCAGGAGGGTAAGCCTCCAGGACAGTGCGGCAGCTAGACAGGCTGGTTGATAAAGCAATGGGGCCAGATGGGGTGCACCCCAGGGTCCTTAAAGAACTAAGAGAGGTGGTGGCTGAACCTCTGGCTATCCTGTTTAGCCGATCACTGGAAACAGGGGAGGTACCCAAAGACTGGAGGACAGCAGATGTAGTCCCCTTATACAAAAGTGGGAAACAAAGAGAAGCAGGAAATACAGACCAGTCAGCCTCACCTCGATAGTGGGGAAGATCATGGAAGCACTACTGAAGGAGAGATTGGTGGAACATCTGGTTGTCAATGGACCTAGGACCAAGGCAGCATGGTTTCACCAGGGGAGGTCATGTCAGACCAACCTCATTGAATTTTTGACTGGGTGACTAGGGAGGTGGATCAGGGAGGGCAGTGGACATGGCCTATCTGGACTTCAGCAAGCCTTTGACACTGTGCCACATAGAAGACTATTACACAAACTGGGAATATGGGTGTGGGCAGGACAGTAGTGTGGTGGGTAGGTAACTGGCTGGGTGGCAGGACACAGAGGGTGGTGGTAAATGGCTGTCACTCCAAAGAGGGAAGAGTGACCAGTGGGTACCACTGGGATCAGTGCTGGGACCCGGTCCTATTCAACATCTTCATCAGTGACATGGCGCAGGATCTAGAAGGCAGAATTTCACTGTTCGCTGATGACACAAAGCTCTGTAACGAGTAGACACACCAGAGGGTGTAGACAGAATGAGAAGCGACCTGCAGAAACTTGAAGAATGGTCAGGGGTTTGGCAGTTGAAATTCAATGCAAGAAGTGCAAGATAATGCATATGGGCACAAAACCCTGGCGCAATATATCAGTTGGGGGTGAGGATATAGCATGCACCAAGCAGGAAAGGGATCTTGGGGTTATCATCTCTGATGACCTCAAGGTAGGGAAACAGTGTGACAAGGCAGCAGGTAAAGCAAATAGGATGCTGGGATGTATAGGCAGGGCATTACCAGCAGGAAAAGGGAGGTCATAATTCGCTATACAAGACACTAGTGAGGCCCCACCTGGAGTACAGTGTACAGTTCTGGAGACCACACCCACATGTAAGGACATAGACAGGGTAAAGAAGGTTCAGAGGGCAACAAAGATGGTGCATGGATTGCATCACAAGTCCTATGAAGACAAGTTGAAGGAACTGAACATGTACTCCCTGGAGGAGAGGAGGGAGAGAGGGATATGATAGAGACATACAAGTATCTTACAGGGAGGAACAGGGTGCAGGAAAACACTATTTTAAGCTAAAAGATGTTCCAGGACTAGAGGGCATGGGATGAAGTTGGAGGAGGACGATTCAGAGGAAACATGAGAAAGAATTTCTTCACAGAACGGGTGGTGGACAAGTGGAACACCCTGCCAGAGGAAGTGGTGGGGGCTGAAACAATCACGGGATTTAAGAATGCATGGGATAGACATAAAGGAATTCTGGAAGTCAGGGGTAAGGTGCAACAGACTTCTAGGAAAACAAACTGAACTTACAAGCTCAAATGGGCAGACTGGGTGGGCCATAGGCCCTTATCTGCCGACACTGTCTATGTATCTATGTATGTATCTATGGTTGAAAAGGTGTGTGTCCCCCTTTTTGTTTTCTCTAGTAGCAATCCCCACAGAGAGAAGAAGGTTTCATGGGGAGCTGGCTTGACAGAAGGAGCTTTGAGCCAGGCCCTGTCACGAAGTAGTAGCTTGGGGTACAGTTTGCAGCTTTGAGGTGCACAGGGTTTAGCACAATTAAATTTGAAAGTATAGTCATTGAGCCACTGTCCAGCCATGGGGGGCATTTTTACTTTTAATAGTCTTTTAGAATAGGAGGGCTGCAGACTGCTATACAACCAGGAGGCAGTTCATTATTTTTATTTGCTTCACTGCAGCAGAGGTTGTGAATTTAAAGAGCATTCAAGCAGTTCAGGCATACTGGGGTAGATGACTTAGGGTACCCAGCGACACAGGCAAGTGAGATGGGGGTCTGGACAGAAGAAGGGCCGCATTCTCCACCTTGTGTGGGTTTTTTGGTATTTGGTCTGCCACTAAAGTACCCCTTACATTCTTTGTGGTCTACCAGACCCTTCAATTGCTGCTGGTGAGGACCCCATCTGGACCATGCGAATAACTGGATGGACACATAAAATAAAGAATACAGGTTTATTCTGTGCAGCAGATGTTCTCTTCATGGAGACAAGCCCCAGACTAACAGGCATACATAGCACTGCCAGGCAGTGCAACAATTAGATACATGCAGATTCTAAGTGTTCTTAAAGGGGAGGCAGCTTAACATTAATCCCCAGGTGTAATGTGTTCTTCACACTATCCTTCCTTAACAGAGTATAATCAAGTATAGCTACTGTATATCCCAGTCATGGTTTCCATTGTACCATGACTCGGTAACAGCAACAATGTCTAGGGCAGCATCTGCCATCATAGCCACCAGGTCCGGGATCTTATTACCCAGACTTCTGGCATCTGCACACATGGCCTTCCAAATACTGTTACTACCCCTCCTGCCAGCCTCCCCTTTTCTCTTTTGTCTACTCTCCTCATCCCCTCTGTCTTCATTCCCATGTCTCTTTCTTTCTACCATACTGTTCTTCTGCTTACTAAGTATCCATGGGGATTTCCCTCCCTTAGGGTTCTCTCTATTGACCACTACAGTTTTCGACAGGGGACAGTTTATGTCACCCTGTTTCCTTCCACCACCGCCTTTGGCTAGTTTAAATGCTTCTCAATGTAGCATTTAAACCATTTACTGAGGACTGTAATACCCCTCCCGGACAGATGCAGGCCATCTCCCTTGTATAAGGAAAAAGGCAACACCGAGTAGCATACTGCCACAAACATAGAAATTGCACATACATGAAAAAACTCAAACCATAAACAATGAAAAGAGACTGAATCCACAGCACTTACCCCAGCAATTCATGTCCTATGTGAGACACTTCGTCAGGGGGGCGGTGCCATGGTGCACAATGCTCTCAATTTATTGAGATTTCATTAAAGACACAAACACAGTAATAATTTATGCACCATAGCTAGAGTGTAACCCCCTTGTTACCCAGGGTTACTAGAAACCCAGGAAGACCTAGTGGTAGGCAGGGAAGGCAGCTTGTGAAACTCCAGTTAAATGGGTTTCACACTGTCTCACTCTGTTCTTAGTCTCAGCTGAGACTGAGGGATGACATCACCATAGAACTATCGCAGCTGCATGAGCCACATTGGAATCTGCAGCAAGGGAGTTGGTATAGAATGTTGGGAGGTTTGAAGTCAGTTGTGAGTCAGTTCAGTGTGGAGTTGGTGTTGGGAGCTTGCTGAGGAAACAGCTCAGCAGCTCAATGTAGGCTCTAGGAGCCTCAGCCCTGACAGAGGGCTATTTTTAAGTAAAAGGGTGTGTGTCTCCACCTTAAAGAGAGACACAGATGATAATTGAAGTGGTGGAGACCGCTGTTTTCGGGTCTCAGTGCCCCCTCCCTTTGGGGATGGGGGGAAGGAAAGGGTTCCCTGCAGATTCCTGGGGCAACCCCCTAGTTCTGCTTGTATAGGAAAAGCTGCCTATGTGTTCCAGAGTTTTTTTGGGGAGAACAAGAAGATTTGTGAGTCGCCTGTGGGGCACCTGCAACATAAGGGTGAGTGTCTGCTCTTGCTAAAAGGGCCTATGTTTTTCACCCTGGGACTTGTGTGACAATGTGGGGATTGAACTACTAAAATAGTGGAAGCCTAGAGTAATGGGCTAAGCAAATTAAAAGTAGGTTCAAGTCCAGAGCTTGTTGGGATGAAAATTATATACAGAGGAGATATGACAGATGTCTACCCAGAATCTACATTTGAAAGTTCAGTAAAGGAATTGTTCAGTTTCCAGAGAAATGGCCGGGTATGGGCTGTGGGAGCTGGAGGTGGGTGGCCCCCCATCTTTAGTGACCAGGACCACCTCTATGGATTTCTTCTGTGGATTTCTACTTTACCTCAGGCACTTGGCCAGTGATGAGGGAAGTACCCAGACGTGGGATTGTAAGGAAAATTCTCTCTAGGAGTCGAAGGCTCTAGCGTGGTTTGGGGAGCCACAACAGGATAATTGGTTCATTCCTCAAATGGACCGCGGCTCAAGTGGTCAGCGAGGGAGCTGGGCCAGTGGGGAAAACCCAAGTAGTGTACAAGTCGGGCTGTGTAGCCAAAGCTGCGTGTAAGTCCGGGCTGTGTGTCTGGTGGGTTTAGAGCCTGAGGGCTGGAAATAGTAATAAAGTGTTCTGTTGTCTCTAATCTGCATTACCAGGAAATGTAGCCCCATGTGGGTCCGTCTATGCTTTGTTTGTTCAGCTTGGATGTGAATAAAAGCCACACTGGAGAATCCCATTCCTGGTTCTGGACATTACAGTTATTGCTTCATGTGTTCGGATTTTACTTGGGTGCCCCTGTGCAGAGTAGCCAAACCTAGGCCCCCCGTGCCGAGTAACCTCATCCTCCCCGAAGCCAGTCCCCACCAGGTACTGCTGTCAGCTTCAACAGCATGCCACCTGTCATTTTGCTAAAAAGACAGGGGTGAGGGGTTACACTAGCACAGACAGACAACGTAGTTATCAAAGTGAATACATGAAAACAAAAAGTGCTCCCCTAAAGTGACAAGTTAATGTAAAATGTCTACTAAGACTAAGAGATTACATAAGTAGGAGGTCAGGTATATTGCTAAAGGTCAAGTCCCATAAAGTTGTTCTTATACCAAAAAATTCTAAGGGAAGCAGATACATTAAAACACATAGGAGGAAAACATCTGAAGATTAGATGATGAATTAGATTAATACAATGATCAGGTTATTATAAATATTTAACATTCCATATCAAACGTGGTCTAAAGAGCAGTGCGAGGTAGGGAAGGGGAATGTCAAAAAGATTGCAAAGATGGAAGGTCAAGTAAGTTGCTAAAATCAAATGACCAGAAAATTGTTCCCAGAAATATTTTCTGCAGAAAACAAGTATCGGAGTGCTCTATTGAGAGAAAGGGAACCTACCAATTGGCAAATAGACTAATAATAATGAAAATAATATTTATAATACATTCTAAACCAAAAATGGTCCTCAAGAAGGAAAGAAAAGGAGGAGGAGAAAGGGGAGAAAAGGAGAGAGGAAAAGTAATATAAATATATATATAAAATACAAACAATATATAAACTATTCCAATAAACACATGGATTCTCACATAAATGGTATAATATCAAAGCAATCATTCAGACCATGGGGAATTGCTCTTTTTTCCCCCTCCCCTACCTCTTACTGCTCTTTAGACCATGTTTGATATGTGAAGAAGGTGTGAAAAATACATTCCAAAAAAAATCTAAAATATCTCGTCAACTAACATTAAAAGAAAGTGTTGTGAGAAAATCAAAATTTACCTGCAAGCAGAGCCATGGCAGAACTGTTGGCCAATTGTCAATTCCCTTTTGCTTTTGTTGTCCATAAAGGCTTCCTCAAGTTCATGCACCAGAATGAACCATGGTACACCATTCCCTGTTGAACATATTTTTTGAATAAGGTTGTCCCACAGTTGTATGACTTGCTGTGTGCTGAAGGCATTGTGCACCATGGCACAGTCCCCTAATGAAGTGTCTCGCATAGGACACGAAGCGCTGGGGTTACTTCAATGTTTGGGCTGACGATGAATCATCTAGGCTGTGTTATCACTTCCTCCAGATGATGTCAACTCTGGGCCAGTCGCAAGAGGTTTCTACTGCGACTCACCAGGGTGGTCACATGTTGGACTTGGTCTTCTCACTGGGGCTTGAGATTGATAATCTTAAAATTGATCGGGTCACTTGGTCCAATCATTGCACAGTGGAGTTCTTGCTCAGGGCCCCTCCATTATCCTTCCCCCTGCAGAGGTGGTAAGCTATCGCCCTTTGAGGGATTTTACCCCGGAGGGTTTTCTGGTGGTGGTTGACCTATCTAGTATGTGCAGTGCATGCATAGGGGGTGTGGGTGAAGCAGTGGCCGCCTATAATGAGGTGATGTCTGGGGCACTCAACTCCTTTACACTGGTCCGTGTATGACCCAGATCCTCTCACTTGAGGTCCCTCTGGTTTGATGGGGTGCTCAAGGCAATGAAGATCAAGGGTCAGAGGTTAGAGCGCTGCTTGCAGAGGACCAGACTGGAGGCAGACAGACTGGCCCTGTCTGCACACTATGTTGTGTACCAGGAGGCAATCAACCATAAGAAGACAGTGTTCCATGTCCAGGGAGATTGCCTCTGGGAAGAACCAACCAGCTATGCTTTTTTGGACTGTGGACAGACTATTACATCCAGCTTGTCTACAGCCAAAAAAAAGCCTTTTCTGATACATTATGCAATGAGTTTGCTCGGTTCTTCTCAGAATGAGTGTCCGCTGTCAGGCAGGGAATTCTGCCAGTGAGCCACAGTGTGACCAACATTGGTCGCCCTGATTGTCCAAGGTGCACTCCACCTGGTTGGGGGGAGTTTAAACCAGTGGAACTGACCAAGGGCATTGAGGTTGTCTCGAGGCTGAAGCACACATATTGTGAACTGGACCCAGAGCCAACTCGTTTCTTAATGGGATGTGTTGACTCTGTAGGCCCAGTTTGTGCCTTGATTGTCCAGTCTTCTTTGTCTGAGGGGGTCTTCCCAGATGCCTTGAAGGAGGCGCTGATGAGACCCCTTCTGAAGAAACCTTCTTTAGACCCTGACGTCAAGGCGAATTACCATCCTGTCTCCAACCTTCCATTTTTGGGAAAGGTTATAGAGAAGATTATGGTGCAGCAGCTCAGAGAACACCTCATGGCCTTTGATATCTATAAGCTGCTCCGGTCTGGGTTTCATGCCAGGCTCTGTACAGAAACCGCATTAGTTCGGGTGCATAATGATCTCCTCAGGGCGAGAGATCGAGGGCAGGGGACAATTCTCATTCTCCTTGATCTCTCTCCTCAGCTTTTGACATGGTGAACCATTGTGTGTTACTCGATCACCTGAAGGAATTTTGTGGACTCGCTGGCACTGTCATCTGCTGGTTTGAGTCCTATCTCATAAACAGGAGGCAAAGGGTAGTGATGAATAATTTCTCCTCCTTCACTAGCCTTCTGTCTTGTGGAGTACCTCAGGGTTCAGTCTTGTCACCAATGTTGTTTGCCATGTATATGCTGCCTCTGGGTGAGATCATTAGGAAGTACAGTCTGGATTTTCAATGCTATGCAGATGATACCCAGCTGTATCTATTCTTTGCCCCTGGGACATCCAATGCAGTGAATGTACTGAACAACTGCCTGGCTGAGATTAATGACTGGATGGCCTCTAGCTGGTTGTGACTGAACCACGATAAGATGGAGGTACTGGTGGTGGAGTCAAATGGGAGGTGTGATAGGATGGCCTCTGGTGCAGAGACTGGATTATTTCTGGGATCTGTGCCATTGAAGGCATCCTCTGGGGTGTGCAATCTTGGTGTTATCCTCGAGAGTGGATTGACACTTGAATCTCAGGTGTCATCGATTGTCCAGTCCAGCTTTTTCCACCTGAGGTATATCGCTAGGGTCAAACACCTAGTTCCGCCCTTGGACCGCCCCACCTATGTGCATGCATTCGTGACATCAAGGCTTGACTACTGTAATGCACTCTACCTCAGGATCTCTGGAGGTACCCTCCATCGATTGCAGCTAGTGCAGAATGCAGCTGCCAGGCTGTTGATGGAACAGCCAAAACATTGTCACATCACCCTGGTGCTGCGTGAACTGCACTGGCTGCCTGTTCGATGGAGGGTTCTCTTTAATGTGGGCTTGTTCATCTTTATGGCCCTATAGGGACTGGGCCCTGGCTACCTGTCAGACCTTCTAACACCTGCTGCCCTGGTCCATTCCCTCTGGTCCTCCTCTAGGGGCCTCCTTGCAATTCCCAGGACAAGATTAAAAACTGCTGGCAACAGAGCATTTAGTGTCATTGGTCTCATCCTGTGGAATTCACTTTCTCCATCATTAATGGAGGCCCCTTCAGTTGAGACGTTCAAAGGCTGCCTCAAGACCTTTTTATTCAGCTGGGCATTCCAATACATTGTCCTTTAGATACTGTTTCTGAGATATTTTGTGAAATGACCCCTTAGAATTCTACTGCTAGGTCAGACCCCTATTTTGGGTGGTCTGATTTTAAGTATTTAATTGGAATATTTTATTATTTTTATAGTGTTTTAACTGTTTTTTGATGTATTTTGATTGTGCGGTGCCCATAGCCTCTGGGATTGGACACCTGAAAAATAAAATTTGTCTTGTCTTGCCTTTGCCTTAATCAGTTGACACTCTTTGAGGTGAAGCAGGTTCACATAACAACAGATATATGGACCAGCAACCAAACAAGTGACTACATGACTGTTACAGCTCATTGGGCAAGTTTTCAGTCAGAAGGTAATAATCCCTGCTCTACCATATTCAGTAGGAAGCAGACTGTATTATGTGTCACCACCTTTGAGGAAACAACACTGCTGTGAATATTTTGCAGGAGCTGCAAAAGCAATTTCAGAAATGGCTTACTCAGTATTCCTTATCTCCAGGGTTCCTAGTGTCAGATAATGGTGCTAACATAGTCAAAGCTTTTAGAGATGACAACTACCAACACATATCCTGTTTTGCACATTGTTTAAATCTTCTCATGCATAATACCTTAAATGAAAACAGAAATATTGAAAATCTATTAGGTCTTGCTAGGAAAATATATGGTTATTTCAGCCACTCTGTGAAAGCACAAAAAATCCTGACGGGGCTGCAATGGTCAAACAACTTACCACTGCATACATTAAAAGCAGGAAGTTCCAAACCCACTGGAATTCAACATTTTACATGATGGAAAGTCTTTTTGAACAGAAAAAAGCTGTACATGACTACACCGTACAGAATCAGATAGGTAAAGTAGTCATCATGCTCGGTTCCAGCATTTGGAGTCTAATTGAATATTTGATCACCTTATTGGAGCCATTTGAGCCTGCCACACATTATGTCAGTGTGGACAGTGCAACTCTGAGTCAAATTCTTCCATAAATAAGATTTCTTCACATTTTCCTTGATGGCATAAAGAAATGCTTTCAGTCAAAAGAAGACACCCCCACTGTTAAGCTGGTAGATGACTTGAGTGTCAGACTGTTGACTGATCAGAGAATAAATGTCATGTTTCAAAATGAAACCTATGTGTTGGCTACGTTGCTAGATCCCTGCTTTAAGGGGAACATTGAAGCCATCCTTCCTGCAGAGGAAGAAATCAAGTATTGGAGACATCTTCTGCTATCCAAATTTGACATTGCCACACCAACACCATTAACTGATGTACAGCAGTCAAACTCTGCCGAACCATCAAAGTGCACCTCTGGTACAGATAAAAGCACATCTATAAATTCTTCACAATCACCAGTGTCATCAGTGAAGGAAGGGACATCTACAGCTACTTCTCAGGCATCATATGGTCAGGATCAGAAAGGCAAATCGATTCTGAGTCACCTGAACAACACGGCTAGTATCCTGTAAAGAAAATGCAGCTGGTTCATCTGCCAAACTGTTAATTGTCTCACACAGCACAATGATCCAGGAGTGTTTTGTAAACTATGCTGTGACTGGTCTCGAGGAAGATCCATGACTCTGTTGGAAACAAAACAGAACAACATGGCCAGATCTAGCAAATCTTGCAGTAATGTGCCTCAGTTGTCCACCTTCAAGCACATATTCAGAACACATATTTAGTGCCACTGTAGGAATTGTCACTGATCAAAGAACACTGCTAAGTCCTGCAAATGTGGACTGGCTTACATTTCTCAGAATGAATGCTGATGATTTCCCAATTGTCCCAAACACTGAATTATGCAATTCTGACCCTGAACATGAACAACGGCCTGCGAACAGTGATACTGAATATGATAACTAGATTGTGTACGAATAGAAAATCCGTGTAGAGTGGCGTACTGCCAACTTTGGTACCTTAACATTGCTAACACATCTCTCCCTCAGCAGTTGCAACTGTCCCTCCAAAATAAATCCTGCCATGGTCACAGACAATTCATGGACAAACAGGCATGTTTGTAATTTTTCTGACAGTGTTGGCACTACTATTTTTAATTCACTTACTTTTTTTATTTTTTACATTTTCTTGCCAAACATGTTCTTTGACATGTCACATACTGTTCAAGTCCTGCTCTATATAAGCACTACACCAGTTCTGGAAGGATGGTTGCTAATAACTTATAGGCGTTATATTGTAGTTGTCACTGCAGTTTCTTCCATTGGCATCACTTTCCCCCAATTTTACTGTCATTCTCCTTAGACATGTACTACTGACAAAATATGCCATCGACACTGCCTCCATGCCAGCCACATGTGCCACACCACTCTTAGTCTTGTCAATCATCAGTTTATTATGTTTTGATGCCCGCTGTGGGTATAATTTTTAGAAATAGCAGCAGGCTCACTCAGAGCAACTGCGTCTCTCGTACCCACCTCAGCAGTGCCCGCCATGGGAATAATTTTTGGAAACAGCAACAGGCTCACTCAGAGCAGCTACACCTCTCATATCTGCCTCAGTAATGCCCACCATGGGTATAAATTTTTGGAACCTAACAAACAATGTAATACAACTGTAAAAGGATATTGTTTCATTAACTGCTGCAGAGACAGATAGTGTAGCTAACTATGTCACAGTAATAAATGGCAGGGCTCGGGGCACCTAACAAAATGTGTAATGCAGCCCACAGTCAAAAACAGTCTTCCACATTTTGTTATGGTCAGTGTAGGGTAATAGGGTAGTAGAATAATAAAGATTGTAACTACCTGGCCCTAACCAACAACCTGTTTTTCATTAGGGTATTTTTAGGGTAATTTAGGGTAGTTTAGAGGTACCTGCAGGTAATATTTAGGATAGGATATTTCACTACCCACCTGTGCCTACCTCTTGCTCTCCTCTCTTCCAAAGTGTGCATGTTGAGATCTCTCATTCTCTCCTCATACAGCTTCTCATGTGATCCTTGCACCATTTTAGTTGCCTTCCTCTGAATTGCCTCCACCTTATCTCTGTCCTTTCTGTGGTGCAGCCTCCAAAACTGTACACAGTACCATAGGTGGGGTCTTACCAGTGAGTAATACAGTGGCAGAATGACCTCCCTCCTCCTGCTGGAGATACCTCTTCCTAGGCACCCCAGTATTCCACTAGCACTGCAGACTGCTTTGCTACACTGCCCTGCTACCTTGAGGTCATCAGATATGATAACCCCAAGGTTGCTTTCCTGTTTACAGACTGTCATTACCTCCCCCATCCTATTGTATGCAGACGTTACCACAAAACTAACACTGCAAAGACCATTACAGAGACAAAATCAGCAGTTCAATGTAATGGTCCTGCGCCCCCTTCCCAAAACAACTCTGACCTGGAGTTGATTATTTAAAAATCTAGGAGATGCGGGGGGACAAATTCCCCCCAACAAAAACACTGTTTTCCTGATGGCACAATGTCAACTGTCAGCATTGTGCAGTCGCTGTAAAGGCGGTCAATAAGTTTACTGTCGAACCGCAGTGGGGGAACCTATTCTATACTCTGCTCCTGTGTGAGCCTGTGGACAAGGTTGCCACACCTGTGGCAACTCTAGCGAGGGTGGTGATGCTGATGGTGGCAGTGGCAGTAGTGGAGACATGGCCTTTAGTGGACCCTGCCAGCACCAAACTCAATGTGTGCCTGATGGGTGACTGTGTGGAGCCCTCAGTGAGCTGACTGCTGTCGGTCCCTGTCTGGCTCACCATGCCTAGGCACAGTTCTGATGTGGAGAAACCCCCCAGAGCAGCAAGGGCAGAAAGGTAGTCCCCGGTGGGAATTAATGTGACATCATCATCATCATCCTCATTGTCGGAGATGTCACCAAATAATGTGGCCATGGACACCTCCTGTCCAACTTGTGCCGGTGGCCTCTGCACCCATGATGTCAATGGGTGAATGTTCTTCAACCGTTCCTCTGCTGCGAAGCCATCACCTTGTGCTATGGTCAGAGAAGAACACTGTAAGTGTGATGCACAGTACACAGTAGTCCTGTACCAGTGCCACAACATGCAAATCACACCATTAATGCCCATAACTCTCAGTGCAAGCTTGAAACAGGTGACCGCCACCTTAACACCCACACAGCCAGGGTGTGCACACACCTATGGTCAGAATGTGGCTCCCACAGGTATGCACATGACGAGCCCCAAATGCACTCAGCACACCACACACATGTGAAGACCGCAACCCAAAGGGAGGTAATAGGCTAAGTACCCAGTGACACACGTGGCAATATGCAACATAGTATGTGGCAAGCACACCTACTGACAAGCAACACACTATGTGCAGGGGCACAAGGACACTGTCTGCAGGACACACCATGACTGTGTTAGCATGTCACATGTTGCAGTTCTGGTACTGCTTAGAACACACCACCAGACAGTGTCATACTGCACACAGGCCATCACAATACACACATGTGTGTACAGGCCAGGGCAGCAGTGTGCAACAACACAGGCAGAGCAACCCATACACCCACAGAGAGATGTGCATACCATGGTGGTGCATGGCCATGTGCTCACATGGCCTGCATTACTCAGCCTGACTGACAGCCACCACCATATACACCTGCCATGGCCACAGACCTGATGGTGGATGCCACCACTTCCATAATAGGGTCCATTGGTGTTGCAAGCTCAGCAGGCCACAGACTACCTCCTGTGCCCTGCACTGCATGGTAGCACGCCACCGCTTCCTTCTTGGCTCAACACTGCAGGTCATGCCATCGTTTGTGTGCCACATCCATTGTGTGGCCCCATCCACCTACAGCATTTACCTCAGCTGTTATCTGATACCACATGTCCCTCACCACAGCATCAGTGGTCTTATACCACTGCATTGCTTGCTCCTTGGCATTGTAACCATCTGCCAGTGCCTTCAGCTCCACCTTAGAGACCTTGTGGCATTGGATCCTCTCCTCTCCTTTCCATAAGAGGCACCTGTGTGGGGATGTAAGTTGCCATTGGTCAGTGGCTGTCCTGTAAGGGGTGTGTGAGAGTGTGTGTGTGTGTGTGTGTGTATGTGTGTGGGGGAAGCACTGCACATAACAGAAGGGTCACAGCTTTGCATTCACTGTGGGCATGCATGACAAGAATGTAGGGTTACCGCCCACACCACATGCTGTGCATTCCCAACAATGTCCTCTGCATGTCCATTTGGTGTTGGCGGCCACATGATGTTGTTGATGCGAAACATAGATACAAGCTGCAACCTGCATTGTGAGTGCAGCACTAGGACTCTTGTGTACTCTGCACACCTACCGGTGTGTGACGTGCGGTGGCCACACAGACTGGTGGAGGTGGCAGAGTGAACACTGTGTCCTGGTTGATGCTGTGTTGTGACCCCCCCCCCCGGAACCCCATGCTTGCTTGTGGATGCATATGGGTATCCGTATATGTGTCACAATGTGTGCATCCATGGCCACTGTGGCAGCTTATATACATGTGATAAGACACAGCAGCAGTGCAGCGCTATGAATGTACTCACCTACATGCTGGGCCTCCTGCAAGTGTGATTGCAACATTCTTCACTACCTGACAGATTACATCCAATTTATGTTTCGACACATAAACTGTGGCCCCATGTCAGTATAGCAGACCTCACACAATGAAGCACAGCATATTGGCATGGTATTGACCAAGGGACACCTAATTGTACCTGTGGAAGTCATGTTTTGGGACATGTTGAGGCCTACTGTTGTCAGCTCAGTATTCAGCCTTCTGCCTGCAGTTTCAGTCAGCTGTACAGGCAGTGCTGATTCATCACTGAAATAGCCCGGGCAATCTACATATTGTAACACATGCAAATGAGGCCATAATGAGATGCTAATGTGGTGGATTGCACCCCGATTGCCTAAGTAGGCTAATTTGCATACCACCACTGAATATAGCAATTTTTTGCACTGGGCAATCGCAATTGCACTGGGCAAATGGTTTGCACCATAGCACAGCACTAACCGTATTGCACCAGGCAAAGTGATTTAGAGCCGATCCTAGGACACTTGCACAATGACGTCAGCACAGTGACGGTCACGCTAGGGTTGCACATGCTCACTGTGCACATCTGACTTAACGTGGTGCTGTACCATTTTGCATGGCACCATCCACAGCTAGCATGGCACTAACATATGCACACTTCATTTTGTGGCTTGCACAGCTCAGGGACTCCTACGTGACAGGGTGGTGCCACTAGAGTTGCAATACTTGGCTATGGCATCCAGAAGGCATGTCAGGGCCATGACCAGAGGGACCAGAGGTGGGAGGAGGCCAAGATGGCCAGTCTTGTTCAGCTAGTAATGACCAGGGAGGCCATCTCTTCAGGGAGGTTCACGAGGGGGACAGGCCTCGGAGACAGTTGTGAGCGTCTATTGCGTACGACCTATCTCAGCGAACAGGGATTGTGCACACTGATGAACAGTGCAGGCATCGCTATGTTGACCTGCAGCACTGGGAGAGGCAGTGGCTGGACCATTTCAGATGCGTGGTGTGTGATGGCACTGTGCCTGCACCAGGTAAGTGGACACCTGTCTCATAGCGAAGACTTTTGCATGTTTGTGGATGTGAGCAGCCATGTACACACTACACATGTGGATACATATTTGTGGGGAGGGTCACTGCACGCATACCTGTCATGCTGCTGGGTATGTCCCATGCAGTGCACTGTGTGCACCACTATGGGTACAGTGGTGTACGTGTATGGGTCGACAGTGCATGTGTCTGGTTGTACATGTGATGTGCATTGATGGAAACACATGACAGGTATCAGTGTTGTCCATCACTTGTTGTGTAGCACATATACAGTGCACCTACAGTGCACATGTGTCCAGTATGACATATGCTTGTTGGGGTGGGCACATTACAGTTTGACATTCATGCAATGTTTACCTGACAAAGTTGGGGGGGGGGTAATTTGATGTCCATGATGGCGCTGACACTGGTCTATTCCCTTCACTCTGCAGACTGCAATGCCAGAGGACCGCAGTGAGGGCATAGCCAGAGGCCCCAGGATCAAGCACAGCAGGAGAGGGACAATGGTGATGGGCAGCAGGATGCTATAGGTGAGTATGCTCCTGTGTTGTCTACTTCTGTTACATATGTTGCTGGGTGGGTCATCTCTGGTACTCTATATGGCACTGGGTTGCCCATATAAATGTGTTTGCCCTGTGTCATGTCACTGGTCCCACAGACATGTGGCCATGGGGTGTCCATTGTGCTGTGCTGCTGGGGGGGCATCACACACACCTACTGCTGCCTGTGGTGCGGTGCACCTGGACACTGCCCAGCCTGCCCACACAGACCATGGACCTGTGATGTGACAGCACATGGCTACTCACAGTCCTGCACTGCTGCGTCATGGTGTGTTCTGTATGCCTGAGCCATGCAGGGGTTGTACTCTGCACGTTGCATTCACCTACATGGGAATATGCCCTCCTTGGTGTTGCTATCCTATTGTGCTGCATCTGCACCCTGTGTGTTTCATGTCTGCCATACACTGTCCCTGTGTCACATCTGTGCCTGTGATATGGTGGCATGGACATGCCTGCCTCTTTGCACCCTGTGTATCAGACTGCGCATAGTGGCCTACAGTCCACCATGGGCTTGTCAGTCAACACTGTTGGGTTGTGTCTGTGGTGCTGTCTTTCCCACTGTGTTCTCTATGTGTGTTGTGCATGGTGTATCTGCTACCATTCCACAGTTGTATTATATTGTTGCCTGTGGCCAGCTCCTCCTGTGTACTGTGGTGCATGAAACCTGTACATGTGCCATGGCTATGTTTGCACAGTATACATTGTATGGTGGCCATGTGGTGTGTGGTACTCATGACTATGTGATGCTGGGTGGGTGTATTGTCAGTGTCAGGTTCCTGTGGTTGCATGTCTGCATATGTTTGGGTATACTCTGATAATCCCTTTCCCCCATTTGCTATGGTTTATGTTATCCATTAGCATCACATTGGATGCCATGAGTGTTGTGAGCCCCATAGCTTGCTTTTTGTTGTTGGTTTGTGCCTATGGCCAGGACATGGTCCCTGTGATCATTGTGTTCACACAGTGGTGTGGGCATGTGTGCACCATCTGCATCAAGCATGCATTGCACTGTGCTGTTCCGGTGTGCCACCATGTCGGGACTGTGCTGCACACTGTTCCCACTGACCCATTGTCTTCCCGGGGGGGGGGGGTTGTTGCTACTGCTGTATGGCTCAGTGGTGCATCATAGTACTGGGGTACTATGTCCATCGCATGTCCACATGACACACATGTGTCATGGTTACTGTCTGTGGCTCTTCGGGGGGGTGGGAACACCTGCACACTCTCTGCTGCACAATCCTATGGATTGCCACTACAGGCCGCAGTCTGTTGACATGTGAACATTGGTTATGAGGTTTCTGATTGTTCTGTTCCAAAGTCACCTGGCTCTACCTTCTGTTACATTGGGGAGCATGTCCCACACATTCTGTTGTAACAGTTTGTTTGTTGTTGCTATGGAGCAGACTGTGGTTTACCTCCGGGGGGCTGTGTAGCTGTACTGTGACAGGTGCTGCATTGGGTATGCATGGGGTGTCATCCCATCTATGGTGGTGGCAATGTCCTTCCGGGCCTTCACATCTGCATGGGATGGGCATGTGTACCATGGGGTTTAGTGCTGCCGCATACAGGCACAGGTCAGGTGGCATGTGCACTGTTTCCCCTTGTTGGGAACATGGGCGTGGTGGTTGGGACAATCTGTCATTCTCTGGAGCCACATCCTGAGTTCTGCATTGCTCCACAGTTTCAGCACACCAATCTTACATGGGCATCATTTCCAACATAGGTCAACATCGCAGCTCATTGAGGGCCAGGCATCCCGAAGAAGGAGAGAGCCAGGATGGCCTTCTATAGAGGCTTGTGTGCCAGCAGTGCACCATAATGGAGCAGCAGGTGGTGCTGATTCAGGAAACCCAGTGTATTGCAAACATCCTGTACAAAATCAGAACCAGGCTGTGAACACTTAATCCCCCCCTTCCCTTGTTTTTCACTCTTCCCTGCCGCCCCCCCCATTTTGTTTTTTGTTTGCATTGTAAAAAGTTGAACATAATTTAGTTTGTTGTTACTTTAATACATATTCTTTTCTAATTGTATTCCTGTGTCCTGTCTCTTTCTTGGGTAACAGTAGTCAGTGTTACTGCTGTGGTGAGCTGAACCAACTGACCACCTAGTTCACCATGGTGGATGCCATCCTGTCCTCTCTTGTGGTGCTGGTTTCACCACACAGCTCCACCTGCACTGTCTGTGGCTGCACATCTGGCAGTGGGTTGTTGTGGGCATGGTGGGTTTCTCCTGCACTTGGCTGACACATTCTGTTCTCCATGTGTACTCTGCATGTCCTGAGTGTGTGACAGATGACATCTGCCTTGTGTCTGCCCATGGACATGGTCTGTTCCCTGTTTCTTGGGTGCACTCTGATGGCGAGGGGGGCCTTGGTCTGTGGGCCTGTGTGTCGCTTTGTCCATGTGGCTATGACTGACATCCATTCCCCTGTGTCCTCCCACTGTGTATCCTGTGTTGTGCTGTCCCCTGATCTGTGTCAGGGGTCCTTGTCCCTTCCCCCTGCACAAAGGGGGCACTGGTTGGGTCTGTACTGCCACACAGACATGGTTGATCCTTTAGGTGGGTCACATCACCACTGTCCCATCTCTGCACCTTTTCCACAGTTCACATCCATACAGTGTTTACATATTTTGGGGTTCCTCTCTTGACGTTGCCTTTGGTGTTTCTTTTGCTGTTGTTTGTGCTGTACACTGCTCCATTCTCGGGTTTTCACATTTTAGGCACCACTTCTTTGCTTGCACCCCCAGTGGACACATGGTTCACGTGTGCCTGACTCATCATCTGTGTGAACCGTGGTGCTGCTGCTGCTATTTGCACTGTCTGGTTGCTATCTTCAGATCTGTCTCCTTTGCTATCTTCAGAGCTGTCTCCTTTGCTATCTTCAGAGCTGTCTTCTTGGCAGGGCTATTTATGCACTGTACTCTCTCAGCCTTGTTTGCCTGGCTTCATTTGCACACTATATTTACCTGTTTTAGCCTCAGGGCTATTCCTCTGAATATTGTATGCAGTTTGCTGTGGGCTAATTTTGCACGCTTGGCAGTGCTAATTTTGCCCTGGGGCAAAATTTTGAATATCTGGCCCCTAGTGTTTTCCTGCTGGGGGTCCAGCTGGAATTAAAAGAACATATGGCACTTTTCTAGGTGTGGAGGAATTTTTTATTTAAAATCACTAAACAGAAAATATTACAGTAAATACATAACCTCAGTATCACAAATTATTATATAAAAACCCAGTTAGATAAAAGCAATGCAATACAGGTAACAGAAGACAACATAAAGGAGAATTCCACCAGGGTAATTCCTCAGCTAGCCTGTGGGGTTAGATCATTTTCCAGTGAAGAAGTAAAATGTTGAGGCTCCATTCTACTTCATTCCGCTAAATATACTGACCTTAAGTCATTCATAAACTGCAGTAATATATCAATTGGGATGCTCCTTAATCTGTCTAATAGAAGCCTGGCATCTTGCCTGCCACAAAAACTGCATTAATGTGAAAATAACCAACAAAATGCATTCAGAAATGTAAGCTAGATTGTTAGGTATAAACCCATGAATAATGTAAAAGGAGATCACCCTCTGGCCACAGTTGCATGCAGCTAAATCAAAGTAGAATCGGTACAAAAAAAGCCTTGCAACCCTCCCTGAAGTGGGTCTACAAATCAAGTCCAAAACCAAGATTTGTCATGTGACAAATACTTTTTTTATTGAATATACTTTATTGAATTTATAAAGGGTTCACAACAACCATACAAAGAAAAAACAATACAGACATAACAATCGACACACTACAAAAAAACACAAAGACATGGATCAACCCAACCCCTCCCCCCATTCCCAACCCTCCTCTTGTGGCTTAACTATGAAATCAGAGAGCTTAAGTATGTGGGTACCTGTATTAAAAAAAAGTAAAGCATAACAATCAAAATCTCAAGAATCTCAAAAGGAGCTCAGGAAACAGAGGTTGTGGTAAATGACACTAAATAAGGTTCCTTGCTATGATTGTTAAGCAACTGTGAATAAAGCATAAAGTGGGGCCACCTAGTGGCACTGAGAGTTGAGGTGCTGGACACCACACCTCGCACCACACCGGCAACCCGAGTTCGGGAGTGAGCTCGGGAGCCGGGGGTCGGCAGTGGACAGTAGAGGATTGAGTGCCCAATGGGTGGCTCTCCTCCCCGGGCAGGTGGGTGAAGGATAGCCCGGCACACCAGTGACTCCCAGTGGAGATCGGAAGTGCTGCAGTGCACAGGTTGCACACTACACAGCGTGTCTGATGCTAGCAGGGTTGCCATGAACTGTTGCATCAGGCATGCCCACGCAGGGAGGGGTCCACTAAAGAACAGGGAAAACACCGGCTCCGAGGAACAGGCAATGGCACCTGTCTCCCATGCCCTCTGCCGGGCTCACCTAGACTGGCCTTCCAGTTCCTCCTGCCAGCCCTTGCCTTCAGCCAAAGACTGCCTTAGAAGAGCACCCAAGAGGAGGGGGCGGTCCACCCCGGATGGGTTAAACTGGGGGTGCTGGCTGTTCAGAGTGGGAGAGAGAGGAGATGCAGTTCTGGGGAGCTTCAGGTGGGCAGGACATGGACAGGATGCCTGAGAGAATGTTCTTTGGGCCACAACCTGAGTGAAATAAAGTCAACAAAAAAAAAATAATAATAATAATGCATAAAGTGGTTCCCAATGAGTTTGGAAGGCCTCTAATCAATGGTGGAGTGAGGCAAGCTGCTTTTTGACATGTAAGGCCTGCAGAATTTCTTAATGCCATTCCCTATAAGATGGTATAGCATCATCTAACCAATGATGTAATATTATTAATTTGGCAGTTATAGAAATTAAAGCCAAATAGGCTTTGCGTGGCCCAAACAGAGTGGCTGGATAAAGACCGACCAAGGAGACCTCAAGCACGAAAAAGGAGTCTAACCCCAAAAAAGGGTCCAAGCTTGAATAGCCTTCCCGAAGGGAATCACCTTAACACAGTCCCATAGTATATGTTTGAGGTGGCCATCTGCAGATTTACACCTAGTGCACATTGGGTAGGGAAGCTTGCCCATCTGACACAAGCATACAGTAGTATAGTACATGGGCTGACCCACTGGCGCAGTGGTTGTATTTCCATCTGCGACACTGGCGACCCGGGTTCAGGAATGGACTCGGGTCATCGGAGGGCCAGCCGAGGGGAGAAGGATCGAGCATCCCTCAGACTGCTGTCCTTCTCTGGGAGGGAGGGAGCTGAGTGTCTGGTGCACTCGCGACATCCGGCAAAGGCTGGGTGCATCGCTCATGCACCATATGCCACTGCAACTCAGGGGCAGGGTGGACGCTGTTCGGCATTGCAAGTCATCACCCCTGCTTACAGGGGTAAAAAGAATCGCTGCCTGGATCATCTCCTTGAAGCCCTCCCCCTAGCTTCAATTAGTCTCTGGCACCATGATCCCCCGATCAGGACCAGTAGTGCAGCGCCATTCAGAGGAGGTGGCGTCATAACCCCACCTTCTTGACAGACAAGCCAGGGGTAACCATGGGGATCACCGTCAGTCACCAGAGGTAGGAGTACAGGGGGGCTGTGACCAGGGCTGAGCCTTGATGACCCAGGGGCACAAAAAGTAAAAAAAGGAGTGTAGTACATATTGTGCAACACCTGAAATTGAATCAGGCGATATCGATCTAGTTTAATATACTTATAAAGAGCCCTTGA
Organism: Neoceratodus forsteri; assembly: GCA_016271365.2. NCBI lineage: Eukaryota > Metazoa > Chordata > Ceratodontiformes > Ceratodontidae > Neoceratodus > Neoceratodus forsteri. The sequence continues at coordinate 805,521,034 of CM028137.1, forward strand.
GACTGACAACCAGACCTTAGGCTCAGCCAGTAGGTTGAGAGACTGTAGCCAGTAATAACAAATTCTCGAAAGCTGAGCCAGATCGATGGATTGAAAATGCTAGTAAAATTTTGACAACGAGTGGATTTGTTTTGCAAGAGATGTATTAAAATATTGAGTCATGGTAGGCTCTGATGACGAAGGGATAGGTCCCAAGTGAGTGGAGACAACTTGTTTAATATGAGGATACTTAAACAAACATATGGGAGATATAGAAAAGCATTCCTGAAACAAACAGGAAAGAAATAAACTCCCCATTGTCCAGCAAAGCATCACAGGGCACACTTAGAAGTTGAGGGCAGAAGGCCACAGGGATGGGGCGACAATCAATCAAAATATTTGGGTTACCCAAGATAGACTGACCGGGGGCCTTCATCCAGTCTTTGGCAAAATATATGCTTAAAAAGCTTTTAGTGACATGAATAACAGCATAGTCTTTAAGGAATTGGGAAGAGAAGACTGACATAGATAGAGCAGACTCGATAATTGTATTCTCGACTGCTGACATAACACCTGTTCAATAGCTAGCCAGAGCGAGATATACTGCCCATCTGCTTGGGTTACCGGGTGGCACCACCGAAAAACCTTAGAGACATGAAGGGCACAGTAATAAAAGAAAATATTAGGGAGATGCAGTCCACCCTGATCTTTTGGAATAGTTAGTTTATAGTAGGCATGCTGAACCGCTCGTCCTTTCCACAAAAAGGCATTAAATGTTGTAAACATTTGAACCAAGATTTCAGGAGGAAAGCACAACGCATACCAAGGGGATAAAGAATACAGGGCAGGACATTTATCTTAACCACACTACTTTTACGAGAGAGAGAGAGAGAGAGAGATGCCCATCATTGAAGATTAGCTTTTACTACTTGCAAAAGAGGTATAAGGTTTTCTTTGATTATTGTTGCGGGAGATTTAGTTAGGCAGATTCCTAAGTATGTGAGCCCTTTGGGTTCCCACATTAAGTCCATGTTCAGTATGTCCTGTTTATTGACAAACAGTATATATTAAGAGGTGGCACTTTAGTTTTCCCTAATTTTAGTTTATAACCAGCCAGGGCAGAGAATTTGTGGATATCAGATAGAATAGTTGGGATTGAGTTAGAAGGATCTTCAATGTGTAACAGGAGGTCATCAGCATAAGCTGAAAGCTTGTATCTATCACCTCCACATAAAATACATGTAACACAAACTTACAATCTTTATTCAATTACAGACATCAGCAAAACATTATTGTTAAAAACAAGGTGCCATCCCTGCTAACAACCTGACAGCATTTCTGCTAAAGGCCATCGGGTTGTTAGCAGGAGTGGCACCTTGTTTTTAATAATAATTTATTGCTGATGTCTGTAACTGAATAAAGATCGTAAGTATTTGTTACATGACAAATCTTGATTTTGTACTTGATTTGTAGACCCACTTCAGTGAGGGTTGCGAGGCTTTTTCTTCGTACTGATAAACCCATGCATCACTAATTCATAGGATGGATGTGCCAATTGGAGCTTCAAACTTTGAGAAACTAGTAACCAAACAGCTTTCACAAATGTGCATTCTAAGAGGAAGTAGTGCTTCATGTTGTTTCAATTTAACACAATACTCCAGAGGACAAAATCTATCATTGACATTTTTATGTTTCAAATTTGCCCGAACTTGCAGTTAACCATAAGACAGAGCCAACTGCTGTTCCAGACCCTCCAAGGAATCCTTGTGTTTCAAAAAAAATATTTGCAACCTGCACTTGCGGAAGTGTATAATATAAAGGATAACGTATGGTCATCTATAAAAAACAAGCCAGTGCAGGCATTGCGAAGGTGCCCTGGCAACCAGTGCAGCTCGAGAGGGAAGTTCAAGAGGTTCTTGGTTCCCAGAGCAATCTCCAGATGCCTACTCAGCCTTGTTGCATATAAATGGCCATACATTGCCTTCTATAGTATATGGTTAGTCTAACAAAAAAAGCTTGTGTCAGTTACAATTAAGAAATTGGTATTTTTCTTTTAACTAGGCAGCATCAGATGAACAGGGGCTATGTAAGGTGGTGCCAGTGAGAAATTTTCACAACAATCGATTTCACAATCAAACAAAAAAGGGTTTGTCCTACTTGCATACACTCTTAGCTCATACATTCACTGTGACCCCGACGTGTTCCACAATTACAAGAGGCTCTGCAGGGAGATGAAAAAAAAAACAATTAAGAATCACCATTTTGGATCATGCTATCTACACCCATTATGGTCACCAGGGGGAGCATGAGAAAACATTCAATCTCGTTATGCTGCAGTAGTGACATACTTCATGCAACACAACAATATTTTGACATCACTACTGCAGCACAATGCTGTTTTAAGCATAGATTTCCATGCTTAAAGAGCAGGTTCTCATTTCAGAGGCACTTCCTGAATTCAGCAATAACAAGGTGCTGTTAGTCCTCGTGTGTGTCTTTTTTCCTGTATCTGTTACTAAAATACAATATTTTACCCTTAATTGCACTCCCGCTGTGAGCTGACTCTGAAAAACTCTGTTGTCCCACAGCACCAAACCGGAAATGACTCTGACGTCATTAAACAAATAACAAACCCCAACGCACTGTTTGTTTCATTCATTCATTCAGGATTGCAGCCTATTCGCTGTTTTTCTGTTGCCCAAATTCATCTGGTAAACCATCGCATTTTTCTTTCAGGTAGTCCCATGTAGTGACAGTGATTCATTTCTGATGCAAATTTGCTTTTAGAGTTCTGCTTATCGAGTATTTGCCACTGTTCAGTGTCAGCATATGTGCCAGTTTTCATTCACCCCAAATAATTGGTTGCATTGTGACGTTTTTCTTTAAGGTAGTGCTGTGGTCATCTACTACATGTAGCACTGAGATTATATTCCGTCATCTGTGTGGAACATTCCCCCCCCCCCCAACTTCTAGCTTGATTGACCTAATTGGTAGAGTCAGAGATAAGTGTGTTTTGCTCGTCTGCCGAACACAGCTGCGTTGTCGCTACCTCTCGTCCCTGGCTTGCTGCTTTGTGAGCCAAAAAAATAGTCAGCAAATAACAGGGAATGGGGCAAATGGCAACAAAAGAAAAATAAAAATACGGATACTATGAGGTAAAAGATACCTCTCCCTCAAAGATATAGAGTCCCTATGTGCTTGATGAGATACACCCCCTTCCCCCCTCACCCATGGGACCAATTCCTACACATCGCGACTGACTGTTTGTGCCGTGCGCCTTCTCCCGGTACAGTTAGCATGCATTTGTACCCTGACAACAAGAGAGAGAAAATGGAGAGAAAATCAAGGAAGCATAGTGTTATGTTGAAAAGCACACACACTCACTCTTGGGCGAAGAGCAGGGTATGGTTTAGCAGTTAGTTCATGGTACTCTCACCCCCACACCCCAACCTCACTCCCTTTATGAAAAGTCTTTTTTGCTTATTCCATGATAGTCTGCACAGTTTGTACTTGGAAAATATCTAAATAAAAAGACTGAAACCGCCAATCAGCCGGTAGAGCAAAGCGGTCATAATGTCAACGGCAAAGCAGCGCAGTGGATTACAGTGACTTTCAGATATTTTTTGGTGGAGTGGTGTTACAACCTCCCACCTCCTGCTAGTGATACCCCTGCCTATGCACCACAGCATGCTACTGTTCCTAACAGTTGCCTTTGCCCACTGCATTCCTCACTTTCCTCTCTGGTGACAGTCACCCCCCCCCAACTGTTACTCTCCCCTGTGTTACCTCTATGCTCCCACAGTATTTTGTTCTTCTTTGCCTTTCACTTCTGTTGCCACATCTGTGACCATTTTTCAATCTTATAGCTTTAGGAATATGTATGGAAAATATATTCATTCTCTTCCAAGCCCTTTCATGTATCAGTTCCAAGACTGCGTTGTTGCACAGCAATCACTTACTTCTTACTGCTTTTCTAGTTTCATATTGCTGCTGAACTGACTCAACTGTCTCCAATATAATTCACATTTGCCAGTCTTTGCATGGATTTTTATGTTTGCTTGCACGCATGTGCAAGAAACATAGTGCCATCATCGGAAATTTTGGAGGTGTGTCACCTCCTCCTCCAATTCAGGCAGTGTGCTGGCAGGCGCGGCCCCTGTAAGCCAATGCATTTTGGAGCTGTCTATGACATGCTCCAAAATGCAGTGGCATACAGTTGAAAGGGGGAGCTACGCTTGAGTGAGCAGCGATAAGAAGCTGCTCACGCGCGAGCTCCCCACCCCCAGCTGCAGGGCGTGCACGCCCGCATGTATAGCCGACGTGGGTGCCCAATCCCCCGTCGGCTGAGCTGCATTGTCTCCTCCCACCCCCTCCCAGTAGTTGGTGCCACGCTGAGAGCCCACTAGCGTGGCAGTCAGTCATTTTGCCGCAGGGGTGCCCAATCCCCGTCGGCTGAACACCCCCAAAGTCCTTGTGCCACTGTGGGAGCCCACCCCAGTGTGGCAAGCGGTCCCAAGAAGTCTTTTTTTTTTTTTGTAACCTGTAAACAAAACGGGTTCCGCGGCGCGTCTCCCGAACCCCCCTCCCACAACCCGCACCCACCCACTATGCACCCAGCCTCCCCACACCCCCCTCACCCCATACTTACCTCCGGACTCCGGCGCGATGATCTCGGTGGACCGGGAACACGTCTGCACTCTTCAAAGCCAACCGCGAACTGAGGAAATGCCGGTAAGCTGTATAATGGGCTAGATAGGAGGGGTTCAACTTTATTGCATATCTCAGGCATTTTTGGGAATTTTTGCACCAAATTTTCAACATGGGGTTTGTGGGACCCCTTCTCATGACTGATGTCACTGTCATGGCGTTATTCGGGCTTGAAGGGTGATTTCATGCAGTGACTGGGCAGTGACTGCAAAATCACCCTTTGGGACTGAATACCACCATGACAGTGACATCATTCTTGAGAAGGGGGCCCAAAACCCCCATGTTGAAAATTTGGTGCCAAAATTCCAAAAAATGACTGTTTAACGAGCGTGCTGTTGCGCAGTTCCTACGCAGGCTCGTAAGTTCGCGAAATTTCAATATTTTCACTCCAGAGTTTCAACATTGCCATTTCACCACACTCTTATGAGTAGTACAGCTGTCATTTTTCACATCTCACCCAAAATGTGTTTCTGCCCTGTAGCGCAGAATGGCGCGATCGGTGTGAAATCAATGTATGGGACAAATTAAGAAATCACAGTGACACTGTTCATGAGCAGAGGTCTTGAAATGGCTATGTGGAAAATTTGGTGAAAAATTCCTAAAATGACTGTTTTAAGGCGTTGTTGCACAGTTATTACATGCACTCATAGGTTTGCAATTTTCAATATTTCCACTCCAGATTTTCAACATTGCCATTTTTCCACACCTTCTTATGAGTAGTACAGCTGTCATTTTTCACATCTCACCCAAAATGTGTTTCCGCCCATGTAGCGCACAATGGCGCAGTCGTTGTGCAAACTCAGTGTATGGGACACATTAAGAAAATCACAGTGTCACTGTTCATGAGCAGAGATCTTAAAATGGCAATGTTGAAAATTTGGTGACAGAATTCCTAAAAATGACTGTTTTATGAGTGTACATTGCACAGTTCCCACACACGCTCAGGTTTGCGAATTTTCAATATTTCCACTCAGATTTCCAACATTGCCATTTTCCACACCTCCTTATGAGCAGTACAGCTGTCATTTTTCACATCCTGCCCAAACGTGTTTCCGCCCATGTAGCGCACAATGGCGCAGTCGGTGTGCAAACTCAATGTATGGGACACATTAACAAAACCACAGTGACACTGTTCATGAGCAGAGGTCTTAAAATGGCTATGTTGAAAATTTGGTGAAAAAATGCCTAAAAATGACTTTTACGAGCGTGCATTGCACAGTTCCTATGCATGCTCGTAAGTTTGCAAATTTAATATTTTCACTCCAGATTGTCAACATGTCCATTTTATTAACCTTCCTTATGAACAGTACAGCTGCAATTTTTCATATGTCACCCAAAATGTGTTATCGCACATGTAGCGCACAATGGTGCTGTTGGTGTGCGAAAGCAATGTTTAGGACAGATTAAGGAAATCACAGTTACATTGTTCATGAGCAGAGGTCTTAAAATGGCTATGTTGAAAATTTGGTGACAAAAGTCCATAAAATGACTGTGTTACGAGTGAGCATTGTGCAGTTTCCACGCATCCTCGTTAGCTCATGACTTTGTAATATTTTCAGTCCAGATTTTCACTAGTGGCATTTTCAACACTTCCTTATGAACAGTACAGCTGCCATTTTTCTACATGGCGAAGTGTGTTTCACACTTTCAGTGCAGAGATGCGTGGTCGCTGTGGGAAATCATTGTTCGGCACAGATAAAGAAAATCACAGTGACACTGTTCATGATCGGAGCACCAAAATGCCTGAGTTGACAATCTGCTATAAAATATCCCAACCTAATTATATAACAGGTGTCGCTTGCACAGTTTCTATGTACGCGACTTCACCATTTTTTAAATATTTTCACTACACATTTGCAACATAGCCATTTTACACCTCCCCATGAAAGAGTACAGCTGTCATTTTTTACATCCTGTTCGGAATATTTTTGCACCTGTGGTGCTAAATCCCGTAGTCACTGTGCATAAGCAGCTTTCGGCTACAAAACTGATATTCCCCCTGTTCATGAGGTGGGGTCACAAAACAAACATGTTGAAAATTTGGAGTTAAAATACCAATGAATGCCTGAGGTATTGGGCTTTTCAACTAAATCGCCCAACCCTATAGAGAATGACAGGAATCAGGGGTGTGACTTGGGATTCTTGCCTGTGATGCTCATACCATTCCACACCCTGCAGTCACTGAGAGGCATCGAGGTATGCCTTGGACTCTTCGCCCAAACTTCACCCCATTCTCCTATATCGCACCCATCTCACCATATTTCCTAATGAAATGGGGTGCGCATAAGGGCCAAAGACCCCAAGGAACACATGACACTTGCCAGTCTCTGCAGAGTGGGGTGTGGTGAAATGGCATGGCCGTTATGCCTGACGACCCAAACACACACCCCACTGCCTGTCACTCTCTGCAGGGTGGTGGTGGGGTTGGCTTCAGTTCAATATTTCACTGCCATTTCTATTACGCAGCTCTGTAACTTCTACACTACCACTGCCAATGCCAGCAAGCAAACATTCGGCATTGACAAATGCTTGTTCTTTTCCCTATGCACAAACACTAATCATGGTATTTTTTGTTGTTGTGCACAACCACCTTCCTGTGACATGCACTGCACTTCCTGGAGTGCCTGCCATTGTATCTAAAGGTGTTCCATGCCCTTTCTGCAGCTTTAATAAGGGAATTCATTACACAGCCGAACAGTGTCGATAGTGGTTGTGAAAAACCGTGTGGCATCGGACTGCCATCATGACCTGGTGTGTGAAGCTGGTAGGTGGTATGATGTGGGAGCACTAAATCAACTCTGTAATATCCCAATGGTGTTGTTACCCACCACCTTACCACATGGCAGATGTCTGGTGGAAACTGTATGCAGGTGTCTCTTCCAGCATGGTTATGTTGCACCTCTAGTCACAGCTTTTGTGACCACACACATATACTGTGGTTGCTTGATGTTTTGCAATATGTCATGATCCAGCCTTCAAATGCTACACTCATGACATTAAAACAATACCAGTGATGAAACCGCCAGTTTTCCATCGATTTGATGGCTGTGTGTAAAACTGAGATCTCATGTGTCCGAGTGACCAAAGGTCCTCTCTGTTTCATTGAAGGCAACCCCAGAGGATTTCAAAACCATGCGGTTGTGTCTTGGTGTAATGAGAGGGTTTGTAGTACTACTTTCCCTATTTGTCTCCTTTGATATGGACTTATCCATTGTCTTATCCACAGTGCAAATTCATGACCTTCACATGTGATTGTGCCAACATTGTATTTTCCTTCATTCACAGTGCACTATGTCTTCTTCGGAACATGATATTGATGATGAAGAGTTCGACCCCAGCACTGATTATGATGGTGATGATGGATCCATGTCCTCTGGTGTGGAAGCGAGTTTGTACTCCAATGGTGAGGATGAAGAAAGTGATGCACAGCTGGGAATAGCACCGTATCGTTTTGAGCCAATGGCCCGAGTGAACACACAAGATGGTGGTCCACCCACCCTTGATGTAGAAGTACAGGCTGAAGACCGCCTTAACAACATGGACTGGTATGCAGTTTCACCAAATATATGTTCTAGAGGTAGCTGAGGTGACACTATTTCGCATTGATAGTCATAGCTGGATTGATGGAATGCACTGACTTATCAGAACTGGTTGCTTGTTCAGCATACTGGGAAAAGCATCATGAGGTGTTCACATTCAGAATTCAGACTGTAGTAGTTTCTGGCTGTGCATGAGACACTACTTCACATACACAGTGGTGCCTATCGTCAAAGCATGCCCTACAGTTCTTGCTGCAGTCCACCATGTGACCAGCGCACCTTTCACACTCATAGCATCTGTTGCATGAACCACAAGTCTGTCATATTTGTATTGGCAGAGCGTTTGTGTTTTGTAGTCTGGTATATAATGGTCATGGTTGCTGCTTGTGATTGCAGCATAGGCTGACCACTCCATCTCCTTTACAACTGTCAACACATAGACTACCTATGGACTCTTTCCACCCCCACACCTTCCCCCACCCTTTTATGATGTACCGGCCTCTGTGAGCATCAGTCCAAGGCTGTGTTCTCGGCACCAAGTGAATGCTTGCTACATGTCATCTATGGCCTTCTCTGTACACTTACCTCACTCGCACTTCTGCCCCCCCTGCACCTAACTTATAAGTGTTTGTGCACGCCGTGCCCTGCCAGTGCATTTCATTGTACTGGATTGATCAGTTCATAGTCAATACTACTTCTGTGAAGTTAATTTTCAATTAGGCAGTCATAAAATGTATTATCACACTATACTTTTCAGTGTACTACTCCACAACCAAACTGTTTCCCCATGAGCAAAGTCGTGACACACGGTTCCTTCAGATTCAATAAAGAAATTAAATAAAAATATGTTATCCCCATCAACAGTCATTATTTTGCTAAATATATATCAGAGTACCATGTCCGGTGTTATTTCCCTCTAGGTGCACATGTACAAACTGTGAACATATGGATCAGATGATAAACAACTTATGCTGCAGGGAGGTTACGGAGATTTTGAATTGGATACAGACAGTTAATGGGAATGCCAGTGACACCGAAGTCTTGTGCATCACACGACACCCTGGTTTTGAAGGGGTTTGCCTCAATCCATGGGTTCTGGAAACTGCACACTACCAGTATCGACAACAGTATCCAGATGACATCAATCAGGAAGAGTTTCATGCAGAGTAAGATGTTATTTCAACCCAACATTTCTTTTAAATCCCATTTATCTCTAATGCCATTATGAACTATGTTTCCCCCCTCACTAGTGTGGCATCGCTCGCAGGTCCAACGCTGTGCCAAATGTCTTGCTCTACTGCATTCTCTGTTCCCACATTGTCCCCATTACATTGTGTACATACCCAAGTACTGCTGAAGCCTAGGGTCAGGGCCTCGGGGTAGTACCTGGAGTCAGAGCAGCGTGGCTGTTGTACCCTCCCTGCCATGGCTTGCCACGGATCCTTAACGTGTTCCCTCATTCCCATGTGGCATGGGCATGCAATGGCACCAATGGTGCTGCCATGCATGACTGCTGTTGCAGTCAGTAGGATGCTCCAGCCTTCCCCACAGGCCCACCCATGTACCCGTACCCAGGTCGCCGGTGTGGTTCAAGTAGTGGCGTCCCAAGCCCCAACCCTCAGTGCCAACTGAGCCAAAACAATTTTAATTGTAATTTTAGTTATATTGCTCTGCTCAGTCCATTGCTCAGTCTTTTCTACTGTGAAATTATACACCCTTTCAGTTACTGCTGTACTGACATGCCTTCTCCCCCCCCTCTCCCGGAGACTGCGATACACTGCCTATCGACAGATTGTGAGGTGGACATTTGGGTGGCTTGGTCATCACAATCAGGTTCCCCTGCCTGTCTGTGTGATGAGAACTATAAGGGACACATTCCCGGATCAATATCAACTGTACACTAGCTTTCACTTTGCCTAAGCAGCAGATTGCTTCGGTGTAACTACCAAGAGACAATCTTTTGTGTACTATGCAAGTCATTGTCAGCTGCAGTCATGTTGAATTTTCTATGTAAACTCCATACTGAATAACAGTTGCCTGTCCAGCGGAGAAGTCAAACATTTCAGGCACATATTTTTGACATCGGTATGTCATGGCAATCATTGAGAGACATAAATGAATACTCTTGAGCGACTGCAGAAAATGGATAGCATTTGGTGCAGTCCTTGATGTTGCATTACTGAGGGTTGTGGGGGGGTTGCAATTTCTCAATTGGGGATGTGGTGGGGTACTACACCAATAGGAAATAAGACCAAAAATAAAAATGGATATTGTCACTCTCTGGAAGTGGTGGAGTGGATGGGTACTACCGGGCAATGTGTGTCAAATTTCCATTGTGTGGTAATGGTGGTAAAGGCGGATGCATGCTGAATTTCTGTATAGATCATAACTTGATTTCTGAGTGACCATTCAATAAAAATGCACCAGTTTGACTGAGCTTCTGTCTGCATAATCTTTTTTTCGCACAACACCTGTATAAATGCTTACAATTGACACAGCAAAACAACAGCCATTGTTTCTCTGAAAGTATTCATTGACATACAACACAAATTATGAATAGCACAGGAATTGTACTGCACATTATCTGTACATTGTTTGAATCCGTAGTTCAGTGTTTACACTGGCAATGTATTGCACATTGCCTCCAAGTCGTACAACATTTTAAATGGCATCTCTTCAATGTCAATTGGCATTTGTAGCATGTGGTCCCAGTGGCAGAGCTATACACTGTAGGCAGGTCAAGCAACGATTGGTCACAACTACACGCATCAACAATGCAAGTAACTGTATTAGTGGAACTAGGGTGCCATGTGAAATCTGCTGATTAAATTTGTGACTGCCGCAGTCTTATCCGGTCGCGTGAAGGTCGCACATAGCACTGCCGGTAGACTCTCCTTGATTTCAACAATGGACGATTCCAGTTCCCTCGGACCTAATTGGTAGCCTTCACGTAGCATCTGCAGTAAATGTTGAACAAATACTGTGAACGACAAAAAAATAGCATATGGCATTAACTTCATGTTTTGACATTCTGGTTATGTTTTAGCATTTACAAACACTCATTACTTCATGCAATCATTGCTTTGCACATTATCAATGGCCTCAAGCATTAACAGAACATGCCTGTTGATTCTGCCCATGCCACCACCCTACTTGTGTTGCCACTCTACGAGTGTTCCAGTCATATAACTTGACTATCTCGTGACTTTGAGCCAATCTTCTTAACAACACCAACTCTACTGCCCATCACCACTGCCTATTACCCAACCACTCAATCCAAGAGGGACTGAACTTCAGTACTAGGCAGTCATATTGACTTTATCCCTGTAGTCATGCCCTTTTGAAGTCGCCATTGACTCAATTCTCCCTATCTTGGTGCGATGTCAGATGAAGTCCTCAAGTGCTCTGGACATGTATACCCAGTAATATACCCACGAATGAAAACACAGTTCAACAAACTCTACTCCTGCACTACTTTGTTATTCATGACCCCTTGTCCAAACAGGTGTGCTCGTTGTTTGAGCACATCTCCTAAAACAGTACGAGGAGCCCCAATGCTATGTTGAAAGCTGATGTTGCACTGAACATGGCTTACCATATGTTGATTTGGAGAGATCCTTTCTAACGCTGTATCCACCTTTCTTGTACTTTGGGTACCGTGTGGAATATCTGCCTTTCTCCGCTTTAGTTGTTGCTTGAACTTGGTTAGAATTCTCATTGTAGTGCATCGCTGCCAGTGCCAGCCTTTAAAGAAAAAACAGACATACAATGAATATGTGGGACAACAATACAGGGACAGGCAGGAGTGTCTGCCAACTCTCCTCTGTTGCATCTCCAGCAACACAATGTTCTTCTTCTAGTAGTGCCACCAAACCTGGATGCAGTATGCATGGTGGTAGTAACTCGTTATGCCTTGCGGTTATCTCACTGGCTATGCAACACAGTACTTTATTTGCTTGTGCCACCGCCCTTCTACAGTGCTCTAAGTTGTTCATTTTTGCATACAACACCACCAAAAGGTAACCACCCAGACAGCAGGGACTGGTGCCTTGTCATCTCTTAGGTCCTTCAGTGCATCCATCACCCTGCCTCTGGTTATTTCCTCATCCCTTTCCCCCTCTTCAACCAATGTAACCCCCGCTCTCCTACCAATCATTTAGTACCTCTGCCTTCTCTCCCACCTCTGACACCCACCCATCCCCTATCCTGATTGGACTGATCTTGCCCTTCCCCTGTCTTCTGTCCCTGATATACCTAAAGAACCCTCTTCTCCAATTTCCAATCCCCAGTGTCAATCTAGTCAGGTCTGTCACCAGTGTGGCAAGGAGCGCATCCTGGAAGACAGCCAACAGGTGATGCACCTTGCTTGATGAGGATGCAAAGGTTCTGCAGTCTCCTCTGGACATATTCAGGTCTCCCATCTTATTTGATGAGCAGAGTGTAAGGACTAGCAATGGCATCCAATGTAATGGGGACCTGGGGGAAGTCATATCAGAGAGTCTACAGATATCCAACTAATGTTAGTAGGCAGTAAGGTGGCCCGGTGAGAAAAAGTGATGTGTAGTAAGAGGAATCACTTGGAGAAAACACATAGTTGTTAAACATCGATCTAATCTCGGAATGTATAGACAGTTATATTTGCACAAAGAACTTATCTAACCGGGTCCTCATCCCAAGATTGGAGAATGCTGTGTGCTTTGGCGCATAATGCAGGATTAAGCTATGGAAGGCTTCCAGACTGGAGGTCTGCTGCTGCGTCGATAGTTTTCGAGCATCATTTAACCGTAACCTAGATGAAACAATGGCCTCCAAATGGACTGTCCCTTTATCTGCTGAATAAAATTGACACATAATAAATTTTGCTGTTAATTTTATACCTGTTGGCAGAAAGGAATCTAAATATTATTCTGCCACATGCAGTTTCCTATATTGTTTCCCTTACTTGTTTCAGCCACTGTTTATTGCACAGTTCTCCTTCTAGTGGGCTGGGTAAACATGGTTCAGATAAGTGATTTTGGTGACCAGTGTGCTTATTTGTGACATAGTTCATCAAGCTCTCCCACTTGGCTGCAATCATGTCTCCATTGCCATCTGTGGTCGAAATAGCAGACCATTACACATGGTTGACTATCGATTGCCGCCAGAGACCCACATCTTCACATCCACGCTGACTGCCACTGCATCAACATTTTTCCCCAACAGCTTTAAAAAAAAACACACAGAAATAGCCATGAGCACACCATTGGAAAAATGTTGCGGTTTAATCTGATAATGGGCTTAATTTCCCAATTCAAAAACTAGCTCTTTTCTTATGGAATTGTCATGCTAGCTCACCTTTGGCCACATGCCATATATCGAAGTGATGCCTGGTGCTTGGTAGGTTTTTACGAATCCATTTTGCTATTTGACCATGTCTATCAGTGATTATGACATCTGTTGTCATTCTCTCTTTGGCATGGAGAAATGTGACCACTCTTTTGAGACCTTCGAGCTCACACCAAGAACTGTTGTTCACTTCATTGCTCTGGGGGTGGGGTAGGTGGGGGAGATAAAACAATGACTTGGGGGTTACCAAGCGGTGACAGATGAAGCAACCATTATTTGCTGTGGGGCACATTGTCGCGCTGTGAAGGGGGCGACAGTCCCCGATGGCTGCTGCCTGGCAGGGCGCCAGGCACAAGTCACCGGGGATTGGCGCACCTGCATACAAATGGGGCCATAATGACGTGCAAATGGCACCATTTGCGCCTTGCATACAATATGGCCCCATTTGCATGTGCACTTTTGAATATTGCGGTTGCTGCGCATAGCTCAATGAAACTTGCGCTAGCGCATCCCCCTGCTCCACTCTGGCCACTTGCACTGGTGCAGTGCAACACTAGCGTGTCCGGTGGTACTGTGCATAGGACGCTAGCTTGATACAGACAGCTGTTCAATGCCATGCTAAAACCAGGAAACCTTGGCAGCAACAGTTGGCAACAGTAATCAGGGTAATATGACTGTCAAATTTGAATTGCAGCACCCATTCCCAGTGTATGCAAACACATGCTACAGTGTATGTAAACACAGGCTATTTGCTTTATATGGTTCAAATGAACAGTGCACGCAGTGTGCACCAGATCAATGTATCCACATTGGATGAGGACAAGTGAAATGCTAGGGGAACGTAACCTGGATATGTATGTATGCAGTTCTGTTGTAAGTGAGGCAACAGATACAGATGTGCATCTAACAGTGCAAAGCGGGCATAGAAATATTGAAACCAAGGTAACATACCTGTACAACCTGTAAGTCTAGGACTTTGTTGATGTGATGCTCCATAACTGTGAAGGCTCCGTACTTTGCACAATGTCCCAGGCTATCGGAACGACCATCACCCAATAGAATCAGGCCGCCGGGAAGTAATCAAAGTTGCTGTAACATTTGTTGTTGTTGCGCCTTCCATGCATTCAGTACTGTGGGCTCAAGATATGACAGTTGGTGCTTGAAAAATGTACTTTTGGATATGCAGGGAATTTGCATGAAACCAAACATTTTGATTATCTTAGATGGTAATAGTCCAGAGAACAGTATGGTGGCTGAAAGGAATAAATTCCCTGCAGGCAGTTGTCCAATGTGTGGCTGGTTACGCCAGGATCGTACATGTCCACATTCAAGGCAATGCTGTATAATACTGATTGCAGTCCCACACGTCTTATGTACTACTCCAACTGTCCGTGCAAGCCAATTCTGGCACGTGTGGAACAACTGCAGTAGTTGCTCATGGAAAATGATGTATCTCGTTTCTTCTTCGATGTCTTTACTGTGCTCTTCGGTTTCCATCTTCTCACTACATGAAATAAACACACACGACATAATGTGTGGACAGCATTACAAGCTGATTTACAACCATTATGTGTTCATTATTAGCAAACTGTTCAGATTATTACTTGTATATATTTAGGACTGCAATACCAGTATGTATAATCTCTCTGTTACATGAGATAACACAATGTGCACATTGTAGGATGTGCCTAGCATTCCTTCTGTAACAAATGTTACTCAGTGTTGTCAGTCCATCCCACAACCACACCCTACAACCCTGCCTTGCCTTCACCTTGCACAGCTGGTGACCTGTTTGAACATCTTTATCCCCTAAACAGTATAATTAAGCTGAAACTCACAATCTCCAACATGGCACAAAATGAAACGACAAGCTGAGATCTAAGTCCTGGACTGACACTCAGGCAGTGGCCAAACCATGACATTTACCGGTTCCATTCCACAGGTCATGCTCTATCTAATGATATAGTACATTGCACATTGGGTGAGGAGTGTACACTATAGGTGCGAGATGCATTAGGTGGTATCATTATCTGATCTTACCATTCTGTATCACTGCCTGGTTCACTGCCGTGATTATCCTCTTCGTCATCTGAAGGGAAGTAGTTCTCATCATGATTATCATAGTGTTCTTGTGAATGTAAAGAATCCAAGTCATCTTCCTGGTCAGCTGGTGTTGGTTCGGCACAAAGCAGTTCATGGCGTTCTGCATAGAGAAGGTCCTCAAGACTGCCACCAATCAGGTTGCATTACACCTCTTTTTCCTTGGTTTTGGTCACTGCCATTACTCCTATGAATGTAAAAAAAAATTGTCAGTGCCAGCCCAGTGGTGCTGAAGGTTGAGGCGCTGGACGCCACACCTCGCTCCACGCCGGCAACCCGGGTTCTGGAGCGGACTCGGGTCGCTGGTGGGGCGGGGAGTTAGGCTTGAGCATCCCACGACAGCTCATCACCCGGGGAGGATTAGGCAATAGCCCAAACGCACCTGACTCCGGCGAGGCTGAGTACTGCAAGCCCCTAAAAAGTTTGGGGTAGGGCTGCCTTGATACAGCGTGATGTCGGCGCCTTGCGCCTTGGCGTCAGGGGTCTACGCTGTGAGGGTGTGAAAGAGTGGAAAAATGCCCGTATCGGGAAGATGGAGCTCTGGAGTCGTGCGCTCGATGTCTTGCCCACCCGATGGCCCTTGGACCGACGCAAGTTGATTGATGGGGTAAGGGGGCTCTGCCCCATCCCCGCTCGGGGGTAAACCAAAGCTACATGGGGTTCCAGAGGGTCATACGGGCAGGGTAGAAGGTAGAGGGATGTCTGCCTTGAGGCTCCTGAAGGGTCGGGGACGGCAGGCAGGGAGGGAGGTGAATAAATAGAAATTAAAAAAAAAAATTGTCAGTGATGCATTGCACTGACATGCAGTATTAATTTAGTTGCCGTCACAAAAGACCAAAGATATTGCCATGCTAGCAGTTGATTTCTGGCACTGTAACTGCACATATCATTGCTGACACCATTTTGCCACACACTGAGATGTAGGATTCAGGGAATTAATGTTTCACCTATGCTGGCAAACATTCCATGTTATTTAATACATAAGTAGCACTTTGCTTATGCTGGCAGCACCACTACCATCTCTGCTCAACAACGCTACCAGTGTGTGGACATTTAGATTCTGATCATATAAGATAACCTTTGAGCAGTTATCTACATTGGTGCCAAGAAGCAGCAATTGACACTGACTGACCGACTGAAGTATGCA
This sequence comes from Neoceratodus forsteri, assembly GCA_016271365.2. Taxonomy (NCBI): domain Eukaryota; kingdom Metazoa; phylum Chordata; order Ceratodontiformes; family Ceratodontidae; genus Neoceratodus; species Neoceratodus forsteri. The sequence goes on from CM028137.1 coordinate 805,537,831, forward strand.
GGATGAGTTGTTTTGAGCAGAGCTTGCCATTGACGCCAGATTAGGACTAGCATTGTAGGCAGCATGCAGTCTACAGAGTGTAGTCAAGTGATCAACACAATAAAAGTATAATCGCTCGAAGATACATGGCTGAGAATTAATAGTGTTGAAAAGAGCTTACCCTTGCTTCGCCAGTGTGGTTTGAACCAACACTGTGTTCCACGTGTTGTTTGCTGGCATCCTCGTGACTGTCGAAATGCTGTATCATGCAGCTGTTCAACTATTGGCAATTGCAGGACAGAGCTGTTTAGACATGGATACGTCACACCTAAGTCAATGGCAGCAGGCATCTCCAAGAGTGAATGTTCTTGGCTGTCTTGTCCTACCCATTGTGTCGATGTACTTGTGTGTTCCGTTTCACACCATACCAATGCACCCGCAACATGGGTATCCACTGCCACTACTGCTTAGCATTCAACACCCATGGTAGCCGTATGTTGATGTAACTCCTAAAACGGGATACAATAATGCAATATTAGCATTAGGAGGTAATATGTGTCAATTGTGTTTGGAAGTTGTGTTCGCACTGTAAGTTGTAGCAGAACCACGTGGTGACAATAATTAGCATAAACCAAACCATACATGCAGTTCGAAAGTATGCATCGTCTTTCAAATAGCAATGTATATGGTGGAAATAGTGGAGAGGAGTTAGTACAAGGAGGCAGCAGAGGTGGAGGCAGGGATATGTAACTAGGTTGGTGCAGGAAACAACCTCGGGAGACCATGATCACTGGGAGGAAAAGGAATAGAAAAGTGGTAGAAAGGGGTTGACTGGTTTCAGTACACACAAGGTTGAGGTAGTAGTGCAACCTGTGCCAATGGTAGTGCGTAGTGAGGTGGCCCTCATGAGACAGGAATGGTACCCTAAAGTGCTGGTGATGGAACTGGATGGGGGGCGCAAAGCTGATGGATTTGATAGGGGTGTGACCCGGATCAATGGCGCACCAGAGGTGGACGAGGAAGGTGTGGCATGTCATTGGGATAAGACACACAGGTCTGCAACTGACCATCATGCAGTGGATGCAACGACAATGGCTGACCGGTTTCCAGATAACAAGTGATAGAGGTCTTCAGGTACATGAAGGGAGTAAATAGGGGAGGAGCAGTCAGGGTGCTTCGAAGAAAGGAGGAGGGGGCAACTAGAGGTCATGGGTGGAAGCTGGAGGGAGGAAGATTCAGGGGAGGAAGGAGGAGGTGCTACTTCACTGAGAGGGTGGTGGAGCCATGGAATGTGCTGCCCAAGGGGCTGGTGGAGGCAGAGACGGTGTAGGGGTTCAAGAGGACGTGGGACGGGTACAGGGGGTGGGTTCTGGAAGCCAAATCCAGTGCAGCAAGAATATCCAGAACTGGGAATGGAGAAGCCCAAGAAGGTGAGGGGGGCAGCAAGGTCAGCTCCCAGGGTTGGGGCTGACAAAACGAGCAGGCATGAAAGACCGTTAGGCCGATTCTTCTGGCATGTTAGTATGTTAGTACATTAGTAAGTCTGGCTATTACGAAGTGTCAGTGTGGAACGCAAGCAAACAATTCTGAAAGTCAACGCGTGGCAATGGTAGTGTGGCTGAAGCATAGGGCTATGTTTTTGTGGTGGTTGGAGTTATACCTGCAAGTACATGCAAGGGATTTGCTTTATTTCAACATGGTGTGTTGTACAAAAGTAGAAATGCATACAATTCCTGAAGTCTAGATGGGGTTGTGCAGTGGGCAGGGTTGGGGGCAGGTAGATGAGCCTAGCATGACCCGCATGGGGTCAGATGACGGGGGGAGGTCGGTACTGTAGACAGTAAATGATAGGGTAGTGTCAGAGCTGGAGAAGAAAGGGGTTTAGGGACAACAGACCATTTGAGAATGAGTTCTTTGACTCATTGATGTAGGTACTGCGTAGGGGGGTGGGGGTAAGACATGGCATACTTTGGCAAGGCCGTGTGCACCATAACATAATGGAGGTTGCTGTAGAAAACTGGAAAGACGGAGGTTGTGGAAAGAGCGGGAAATGGCAACAAAATTGGTTGATGCACACAACTCGGAGGGAGGTAGTTCATGGAGGGGGCTACCTTGAGGACAGGGAGGAAGCTGAGCGGTATGCTGAGCGTTGTGCATCCAGAAGGAGTCCTGTGTCCACCCATTTCTCACAGATGGTATGATCCCAAGACTTGTGTGACTTTTGTGCCATTATCAAAGTTCACGTGCATGACAAGCCACAGCACTTACTCATAAAGATCTGCATGCTGTATGGAATAACAGACATGTGTAGGCAGCGATTTACATTGCTCCCTGGCTTGTACAATCAAAACTGAGATCCATGTTAAGATGGGAATATTGTAACAGTACATGGATGCAGTATAATTGTATTATCAATTGTTACACACAGAAAATTGTGTGGAAGGAACAAGAACACACACACAGCTATATACTGTACTGACAACTGAAAGTTCACTATCCAGGATAAGAGCATGAGAGATAGGTGGTGAGCATAACTATGGAGTGATAATGACTGCAAATGAGTCATTTTGTGGTTAGCATCAGTGAAACGGAACTGTCAGTTGCAGCAGTTCAATCGCTGTTAATCACACAGCTGCACAATGACAACTCAAGGACATTGGCATGAGGAATGAATCAAGAAAGTGGAATAATTTGAAATACATATATAATAGGCAGGTTTTGAGATGGCCAGTGGGGGAATTGGCAACCAGATGAGGCGAAATTCTTTTTGAACAGAAAGGGTGGTAGATGCATGGCATACTGTGCCAAAGGAAGTAGTGGGGGCTACAACAGTGGTGGTATTCAAACATAAAAGGGGAAAGGCACAAGGGACCTGGAGAGGTAGGTAGGAAGGGACACAATGACAAGGTAAGGTGAGCGACCATTGAAGCAGGCAGGCAGGTAATATGGGCATACTGTGTGGGCCTATCAGTGCTTATCTGTGGGCACATACTGTGTCACCATGTGACCTGACATCTGCCAGTCTCAGTGTGTGATGTGTCGTGCACCAGTTAGCATGAGTGTGGGACATGTCCAGGCCCAGTTGGCATCAGTGTGAGCTGTGTCTGGCCATCAGCCAGCCTCCATGGGATGTCGCAGACCCCAACAAGCCCTGGTGTGGGATTTGCCTCAGGGCCAAGCCACCACAGTTTGGATGTGATAGGGGTAGAGCCAGCATAAGTGTGGGTATCATTAGCAGAAGGATGGAGGTGATGCTATCACTGTACAAACCACTAGTGATTGCTCATGTGCAGTATGGAGCACAGTGCTGGAGGCTGCATCTTTGAAAAGGTTACCAGAAAGATGGAGGCAGTTCACAGGTGTACAATGATGAGAGAGGCATGCTCTGACATTGGAGGGAGGCAGAACACAAGTGGAATGTGAGGAGAAGTTCTTTTTGAACAGAAAGGGTGATAGATGCATGGAATACTGTGCCAAAGGAAGTAGAGTGGCTAAAACAGTGATGGGATTCAAACATGCAAGGGATAGCACAAGGGACCTGGAGAGGTGGGTAGGAAGGGACACAATGACAAGGTAAGGTGAGCGACCATTGATGCAGGCAGGCAGGTAATATGGGCATACTGTGTGGGCCTATCAGTGCTTATCTGTGGGCACATACTATGTCACCATGTGACCCGATATCTGCTAGTCTCAGTGTGTGATCTGTCGTGCACCAGTTAGCATGAGTGTGGGACATGTCCAGGGCCCAGTTGGCATCAGAGTGAGCTGTGTCTGGCCATCAGCCAGCCTCCACGTGGGATGTCTCCAGACCCCAACAAGCCCTGGTGTGGGATTTGCCTCAGGGCCCAGCCACCCACAGTTTGGATGTGTTAGGAATAGAGCCAGCATAAGTGTGGGTATCATTAGCAGAAGGATGGAGGTGATGCTATCACTGTACAAACCACTAGTGATTGCTCATGTGCAGTATGGAGCACAGTGCTGGAGGCTGCATCTTTGAAAAGGTTACCAAAAAGATAGAGGCAGTTCACAGAAGGGTAACAAAGATGGGTGAGGCCCACATCAGGAGACATACAAGGTGAGAGGAAACCACCTCAGTATGTGTATAAATGAGGGGGGGTGCGACAGGGAGATAAGATAGAACCCTTCCAGTATCAGAAGGGCATAAACACAGAGCACAGGGGGGAGACATCTTGTACTATAGCAGGTGTACAACGATGAGAGGGGCATGCTCTGACATTGGAGGGAGGCAGAACACAAGTGGAAGGTGAGGAGAAGTGCTTTGACCACTTGGGGCAATAGCCAGAGTCAGTCTGGGATGTTTCTGTATCGCAACAAGACACAGTGTGCAATGTGTCCAGGCCCAAGACAGCCTCAGTGTGCTGTGTGTCAATGCCCCATCCAGACTCAGTGTGGGATGTACTCATTCCCTAGCCAGCAATAATGGGGGTTTGATTGGGGGATACTGTGCACCAGGGGGTGTTTATTGAGTTGCTGCCTTGCTCTAAACCTGTCAGTGATCCATTTCAACTTGTTTATCCACACCACCAAATATTGTGGCTCTCCCTTTCTGAGATGGAACAAGACACAATGTCACTCCCTGGATGCTCAATTTTGAGCGTTGCTAGAAAGAGAGATGTGAGATCATGCACCAAACACAGAGGAGACATAGCGAGGAAAAAGGAGAAGACAACACATGACCATAATACACTGTGTTGCATCTGTCCCTGCAAAGTTGAAAAAGTGTTGTTTTGGAAGTTGTGCATTTACAGTATCAGAACAAGTGATATAAATACAGAAACAACTGTGTGGTTGATAGAGGCAGAGGGAGAGCACTCAGCACAATTAAAAGTTGTGTACCCTTGAATGCCAGAATAGGTAATGAGACAAACTGTGGAGTGATAATTACTCAGGCTTATTTTTTTACTCAATTTGCAGCTAAGACAACAGAGTGATAACTGCAGCAGTTGATCAGCTGCTAATCCCACAGCAGGACATCAAGCACACTAAGTGTGATTAGCATGATGAGAGCAGGGAGAAAAATAATTTTTAACCCCTGCAATGCCATTATTTGTAAACAAGACTTGTATTGAGAAGACACATGGAGGGAAGAGTGTACCTGGGCAGCGCATTCCAGGGCTCCACCAATCTCTCAGTAAAGTAGCACATCCATGTTACCACACGCAGCCTCACCATCCAGCTTCTTATGGTGTGCCCTGGTGGTACCCCCTGTCCCACAGCTGAGCTGGCTGACACACTCAAGGTTTACAATACTTGAAGACCTATGTCATATGGCCCCTGTCTCTTCTGTCATGCGACACGCTTCCCTCACTCTAATACCCTGTGCTAATCTCAGCTACAGCTAAACAAATTACGACCCTCAGAAATCAAAATGCACAACCATTGTGTGTTAGCCCATGCCACCTAGTTCCACTACAACTAGATCCCTGAAGAGCACCACGCCTGACTTGGCTAAATCCAGGCTGCCCCCACCCTCCTCATATGGTCAGTCACTACCTGGGCAAGGAACACATCCAACCCACAGTGTGACTATATACTTGCACATGTGTGGACACAAGAACTGCACATTGTGACGTAGTTGTGGCCTGACCAGTTTATGTACAATGGCAGCATCACCTTGTGCCTTCTTCCTCTGATCACTGACCCTGCCCATGATCTCCATCATGTCAATGGCCCTAGCCACCACACATATTGCTATACTTTGTGAGAGATATGTGGGATGTTGATGACATATTTTATGTCATATGGATTGCGCACTGTGCACAATGTGACTTTGTGATGCTAAGTACAAAAGCAGGAATAAATGGAATGCGCGTCTACCACTGATGGGTGGGTGGCGTTGATTTGACAATGATGATGCATGAATCCTATATGTAGGCAAATGCACAAGGGAGTATGGAGTATGTCTTGAATTGCACACAACTCGTGGCTAGAGCATGTGGGGAGAATCAAGTAAAATGATGTAGTGCGTGTGCTGCAACAAATGGCGGTTGTAGCAACGGTCATCACCAACCGGGCACCGTATGCAAAAAATGTGCACTGGAGAGCATTGGAGGCACATCAGTCAGGAAACAAATTGCACTTTGTCCAGGCCTCAGGTGGAGACCAAATGACCACTGTGGGTACTCCAGGACAGATGTGTGACTCCAGCCCCAAAAATATACAACACTGTGCAGCATCATGTGGATGCAAGCAAAGCAAAAACAAACCATGACTTCAGCTGTTGATTGGCAGCATAAAAACATATATCAGTATTAGTAAGCATATACTCTTAGAGACTTACCGTTTGAAGCTTGAGCTTCATGGATGCTTTACAAGGGCTGGAGACCATCAATCTCCGGTGGCTTCGATCAGTGTGGACAGAAGAGGAACCAGGTCTTGATACTTTTGGCTTGATAGTGGGAACAGCAGACAATAACAAGTCTAATTTCTTCTTGTAGCCAGCAGCCCACTGGTTATAGTTGATGAAATCATCTGGAGCCTTGAAGTGAACGTCACAAAGGACACTTGTTTTTGAGCCTGTCAACCACATTTTCTGTGTTGATGAAACAAACCCAGCCAAGCAGTTGCGCAGCTTCTCTTGCTTAGGCCAGTAATGTAGACTGACCTTGTCAGCATTTGTATTGCTGAAGCCCCCCACAACACAACACTTCAGCATATTAATCACTATCAGACAAACGATGTACGCAAAAAATTAGACGGAGACACACAAACAATTTGACAGAAACAGTTATATTAATTAACAATAGTCAGCAATATGGTGAATTTCATAAGGGGGAGGCAAAACCTCATGCAAAGTAGATGACACTGTACAGAAAGTAGAAATGCTAAAAAAATTTTCGGATTAAACTAGCCAGGTGAGCATTATAATTAGTACACTGGCAGGGTAAATAAAAATGTGGCTCAAGTAAATATATGTGTGTCAGTAGTTTTACAGTACCACTAATAATATACCAATGCAATTGGGCATACAGCTAACTGTAGGGATCTGTTAATAGTTCAACATAATACACATACACATGTACAACATTCAATAAATTGCAATAAAAGGGAAAGGTTTGATTTGCATGCTAAAAAAGTAGAACCATGAACTGCTGAATGAAACTGGAGATGCTGTATACTATAGAGGTAATTGAAAGTAGGGCACACTACACAGCAAGCCTGCAAATAAAAAAATTTGAAGAGACAATGAAGATGTGGGGGCGGTACTAAGCCAATTCAAAATCTGCACAGGAGACACAAAAGCGAACCTCGAAGCAAAAGCAGCAAATGTCCCGATGCAAGATACTGTGGCACAAGGCAAGAACATTTGAGCCCAACAGGGAAGGCAGCGCGATGTCAGCTGGGGAGGCTCATCGGCAACGGAAAACCAAGGAAACCGGCAGTGCCAAAGAAAGTTTATAAGCTATAATACCACAAACACTCAAAAAGATTTAAAGAGTTTTTACATGTTAGAGTGGTAACACATTTTGACAATCTTTACAGTACATAGTTCGCCTGAGGGGACAGTAGATATTAACATTTACGCATCTCAGCCTTGAGGCAGTTACAATATAATACATATGGTATTCAGTGATGTTTTGCTTCCTAAAAAGTGGGCAATCTAGCAATGTGTTGTGTGAATATATAAGTAATACTCTGTACCACGATTTGCCAGACATCACCAAGTAAGAAACCGCAGCAAACTCACATAGCTTCACCTGCACGCTCCGATGCTAAAAATTATGTGCTAGCAGTGATGGACAAGGGCAGCAATGGCATCAAAATGAGAAATTAGAGAGACACTGCACAAATAATATCTATATACAAGCCCTATGGTTCCCTAGAAATACAAGATACCCAGTAAACTGGTTGATGACTCACAACGCGCAGCACACGCAACAGCACAGTCAGCAAGTAAGACGGCAAATAAGTATAATATGATAGCGGGCATATAAAATAACAGCAAATGCAGATGGTTCAGCAGCTAAGGACCATCAGAATGCATGTATAATAATAAAATGATTGGTAAGCAGGACAGGGACAAACAAACAGAACACTGCGAAGCGCATGTAGCTCGCACTGCGCTCTGATGGAAAACCAGACCAAGGAATGATAGCTTAAGGACACAGAGTGCTACCTGCCATTAGTTTAGTGATGCAAGCAGCCCACTGACGAGACATATGCATGCCCAGATTTTCTACGTGAGTTGGTGACTGCTGCGACGGACTAAGCTAAAGCAGCAAATTAGCTAGTTTTAAATAAAATCTTTAAAACTTTAAGACGGGAAAAACTATATAGCGCATTTTATGATGCCATCATGGGAAGCTACTAGAAAGTACAGGAGGTAAGAACCTGCTCTTTAACAGCATTCCACCATACATTATATTTTAAATCTAAAGGTCCAAAAACAGGTTCTCATAACAAAAGCATAGATTTTTCCTTGAACTTCCCATAAAAACATACCTACAATTTCCAGCTCCAAAATAGTATAAAGAACCAGGCTACCTATGAGGTGATGGATTCTTCAGAACAATAATCTACCACACTAAAGTTCCTTGATCCCTAAGGGGTCTAAAGGCTCAACCACTTCTGAAACCTGGAAATCCAAGGCATCTGCCTCCAAGCAAACATGACAATAGAAAAGTTTTAATCACTCAGGACTCTAATATGAAAAGAAAACTGCCACCTCTTCAAGGCAGCATTCAGCGTGCCTAAATGTAAATTTTCTTGCAAATGCAGAACAGCAGTATCCTCCCAACTAAAAGTATTCCCCAAAATTGCTATGGTATCGAACACTTCTGTAATACCATTTTTTTTCTTATTTTTGCTATTTCTTTCTAGACCTCCTCCCCCCCCGGCCCTAGTGCCCCTCAATCTGGCTGGTGCCCATCACTTCCAGCTCCCCTTCAGGACCTCACCGCCTGCAACTCCATAGCTCTCCTCCCCTGCAGGGGGCAGTGGGGAGCCCCCTACTCAGCCTCTGATTCGGATCCAGTTCGGGGGTGTTACTTCCAGAGATGCAGCACCAGGGATAACCATCAAGCTGCAATGACCAGCCACCAGGGTTTTTTCCTTGTTTACTCCCCTTGCGGGAGCATGGCATGCAATGACGCCTGCAGCAGACTCACGCAAGCACCTGCGCATGGCCCTATCAAGAGTCTACCATGCCCCCCCTCATGTTCTAGTGGCAGCATGCTCGCAGCACCATCCTCTGCTAGGGGGTCAGGTATGCCAGGTACAGATCACCTCTAGAGATGGAGAGCAGTCCATCGGATGTTCTATCAATCTCTCCCTGCTGACCCCCAGTGGCTCACGCTCATTCCTGAATGCGGGTCACAGGTGTGGCATGAGATGTAGCGTCCAGTGCCTCAGCCCTCAGTGCCACCGGGCTGGCTGTAATACCCATTTAAAATAAAGTTAACAGGCCTCTACCTCTACAAGAGTAGGGGATTTTTCCTGGTGTCCGGACCAGCACTGCCCTTCAAATAAAATAATTTCAGTAAACTGCCCACAGCTGTGAGTGGGTGCTTATGAGAGGAATGGCTGCCACTAGACATATACAGCATTTTCACCATCAGTCTCACTCATTGCTTGTAAGCACTTTGGGGTGCAATATATATGAAAAGAGCACTATATAAATGTTTATTTTTCCTTAAAGCTATTATATTTATAATAATTTTGTTTAACTTTAGTGTTTGCCATTTTGTTTACATTCTGCTCCAGTTGGTGTACTAAATATTTGAGATAATGTAGTACTTATTTCACTGTGTCTTTCAAAAAGCATCTGCTCTCTGTGACACCAAAGTCTTATGTCATGGTATGCCCTCTGATGTCATAAACAAAGGCATTATGAATTTGGGTTATGAATTAGTAGAAAGAAACTGCTCATTTAAAAATGAACTCTCTGGCAAATTGTAGTAGGAGAACCATCATATTTGTGAAAGTACATCCTGAATTATAGAGTTGCTCTGTAAGCTATAAATGATTGTCATTTACAGTAAGTCATGATTTGCCATAGTAATTTAAGGTGATGTTCGATACCAAGGATTATGTTTGTTTGTTTCCAGTGTAGTTGCCAAAGTTACCAAACTTGAGAAACAAGTCAAAACCCGTTAACATGTAATAAAACATGAGTAGCGTGGTATGCTACCCAAAAATAGTAATGTAACCTCTCCTTCATGTGGCCTGGTGATTGCTGTAGATGGGGCAGGTATGGCCCAGGGTGCTCTTTTGTCTAGGGGTATTGATGGCATGCTACACTTGCCACTTCAAGCACTTGATCTTTCTTTACTGGGGGCACAGTTCATTCATGCAGAGCGCAAGCTGCTGGTCCAAGGACCCTAATGAATAAGTTCATATACAGTTCATTACAATAATTCAACAACCCCTTTCCTGAGCAAAGTCTCACCCTTTCTCCACATCCCCAATCCTGCTACCTTCTTACAGTGCTTATGTCTATAATTGTAACTTGCAAATTGTAATTTGAATGTTTTCTCATACCATATTTTTGACTGTTTCCCTCTGATACTGTGATCGTGCTATGTATTCTAGCTCATAGGAGCTCTACTGCTACTTGTTATTGTATACTATCACTGTACCACTGTGTGATTGTCTGTTTTGAAAGTGTACATTTTCTTTCACTGTTTTGAAATTGTCTGTCTTTTACATTGTATCCTCCCAGGTCGTGCCTGAAAATTGTCATTCCTGATATCTAGAGCACTTGCCCGGTAATCAAAAACAAATAAAAAAATAAACAAATAACTTGTCCTTATGTCTATTACCTTACGGCCTGCCAGTCCAATAGCAGTCACTCACCATAGCAGATAGAAATCTTCTGATGCCAGCCATAGTGGATAGATGTCTTCCTTTGCTCCCATTAGTTCACACTTAACAATAACCTTTGTCACTTTCTGTCCTTGTCTGTCATTGGATAGCAATGAGTATGGGCAGCCTAGCAGCACTAATCCCTTTCCCCTGCTATGCTGAAATCCCGTCTCATCTGCCTCTTATCCCATATGGTACCTCTGCTTGTTTATGGTTACAGCATGCTTTGGTGGCACCTCCTTTCAGAGTGAAAACTAATTTGAGGAGGCCATCCAGGCTGGCATTTATTTACCAGACCCCAATGCCCCACCTGCAATGTGACACCAGTGACCTCCTGGCTCTAAGCCCATACCATGCCTTGGTGTGTAACCACACAGCCATGACCTGCATTCAACAAGGCAGGCCATGGGTGCCATTCTTGCTTTTAGGGAATCTCTTCTCCCACCACAGTCACAGAGATGCAGGTCCTAAATTATACCTGTTGTCTCAAATCATTAGTACCTACTTCACCAACTTATGGAGAGCTCCATGTTCTCCAGACTCCACCTCCAGGTCATCTTCTTTCCAGGATGCCCACAAATAATTATTTTCAGGGGAACCTTCTCTCAGGCCCAAAAGCCATCTGGAAGTGTCCCTTGAGGGAACACCTCCTGGGGTTCCAGCACCCTCCAAGTGGTCCCACTATACTCCCACATCTATGAGCAAACCCCAAAAGTGTCATGCTGTGAGTGTGAAAGGTCAGGAATCATCATAGGTACCTGAGGTCCTCATTGGCAGTTTCCTGGGCTCCACAAATGCTTACTGACACCTTTGTAGCTGCAAGGTTTTACAGATCTCCTGCCACCCTCAGGTAATGAGGGCTGCATGGCACACACTTCTCCAAGTGGAAGCAAACAACATGATCCCCTATGCATTTGGCCCAAGTCCTGCAGCTGATCACATGGTTAAACACTACAGGTACCTGCCCTCCAGACACACCAGGGTCTCTGGCACCCAGTACCTTGCTGGGGAAGACTGGTGCTACCTTTAGTGGACACACATGCTTAAGGTGTTCTGACTGATCTCCTGTCAGAACCAGCAGCACTACTCTGGAGACGGCACCTGGAACTACCACTGGATATTATTATAAGTGATAATAAAGAAGTCTTTAAACATGGATTGGCTAAACACATACAGTATTGTCTGGGGCTAGCCTTAAGTATTACATGTATCATTAGAGCTTTTAATGGGCATTCTTGCCTTCTTGCTCCTTTGTGCCTTTAGCATGACATTTAGTATGACTGGACATCCCTCTAGTATTGTCCTACCTACACACACCAACCCTGCTCTCACATACCAAAAATCCTCTCACCTGCTCGGGCGCCACACAGGTGCCCTGCCTATAAACACCATATTATCCTCCCACACTAACTTTACAGTACCAGTGATGGTGGTGGTGCCAAGCACTCCTTCCTCTGCTGTCCATGGCTAGTAATGACCTTTTCCCCCAACTGTAAGGAGTGGGTTGACTTGTCACAATAATGCAGCAGGTCAAAAGTTCATGATGCAGGTCAAATATAACCACTTGACAAATCACATTTTCAAGATGTAAGCAGGAGCCAGACACAGTAAAATAGAACTGAATTTCAGTTAAAAGCACAGCTATTCCCTCTGTCCCCATAAAAAAGACTAATTCAAAATGCAAGCAGTAGACACACACAGTAAAATACAACTGAAGTTCTATATGGAGAAATTATATAATTCCAGCATTGGTACAATAGACAAAAAAAACCCAAAAAAACAAGAATGGACAGTAAGAAGAATGAAAGAGTTGGATAAGCTGTTAATTCAAAACGATCAAAAATACATCCAGGAATGATATGACTGTAAAACTCAATTACAATATTATCAAACAAGAGAAACTATTAGCAACATAAAAAAGTTAAAAAGAATAAGATATTTATAGGGAGACAAGGCTGGAAAATTATTAGCCAATCTTTTGAAAAAGGGTAAACAAAGTAACTTTATATCAACATTCAAAAATCAACAGGGACAACAAATTACAGAAAATAAGGGTAAGGAAGAGATAGTGTTATAATACTTTCAAAATATATACCAACAACAGATGAACCTGGACATAGGTCAGATTGAGGAATTTATCGACGATATACAAATTCCGCAGCTACAGGCGAACAATAACCCCATTACGCTATCAAAAATTTCTAATATTATCAAAACATTACCAAAAAATAAAAGTGCTGGAAGAGATGGGCTGACAAATAAGCTTTATCAGGAATTTTCTAAAGGAATGGTACCATGGTTATATAAAATTATTCAGGATGCAATGGATGGAGAGGGGAGCCTCTCAAAATCAATGATGGAAGCATTGGTGGTGCTTATTCCAAAAGAAAGCAAGGAAAAAGAACAAATTAATAACCACAGACCAATTGCACTGCTCAACTCTGATAATAAAATAATAGCTAAAAGTAGAACAGCAAGGCTTCTGGAGGCACTTCCCCTTGGCCATCCATCAAGACCAGTCAGGGTTTGTTCATGGGTGCACCACCACAATTTCTATCAAGAAAGTCCAGTTACTTATACAATACACACAAATCTATCCATAAAAATACTATGCACTGGTTTTAGATGCCACTAAGGCAGTCAACCTTATCCAAAGACAGTACATGTTTGAAGGACTAGGAAAATGGCAAATCCCAAAAAATGCTTAAAAGGCATTAAGTTATTATATCATAAACCAAAATTTACATTTAGAATTAATGGTTCAATAACAAAAGGGATTGAAATGCACAACGGGGTAAGACAGGGATGCCCCCTGTCACCCGTCATATTTATCTTAGCAATAGAATCCTTATTAATGCAAATCAGGAAAAATAGAGATATTCAAGAAATTCAGGTAGAGGGAAAAGAATACAAACTCAGCATTTTGCTGACAATGCACTAATCCTTATTAAAGAGATAAATAAATCAATTCCAGCACTTTTAGATACTATACAGCAATTATCCTCAATATCAGGATACTAACTTAACCAAAAGAAATCAATGATTATGGCAATAAATAGTGGGGTAAATGATCATAATCACACCAACTTACACAACTTTACTCAGGTTACCCAGATAAAATACATAGGGTTCCAATTAACTAATCAAACAGATAAGACAGTTAAGCTAAATAACAATATAGCTAAACAAAAAATGCAGAATAAATTGAACTTGTGGCAAAATCTTTCAGTTTCATTATAGGGATGTGTATAAATTATCAAAATGATGTTGCTATCCCATTACATTTATGTCCTACAAGCTTTATAGGATCACCAGCTATAAAATGGTTCAAGATGTGAAACATCTTTACAAATTTTATGGAGAGTAGGAAAACCCCATATTGCATAGAGTACACTAATTAGGCCTGTAGCGAAGGAGGTCTCGATTGCCCAGATCCTTGGAATTATATGTTAGCACAGTCAATGACAAATATGTGGAATGGGTCGATCAACAATTCCCAAGATCTTTATATAATTCAGGCAGATCAGAATAAAGAAATGGCTGATATTAATATCATACATCTATCATATCAATTCCCCCAAATTAATTAAATCCAAAACACTAATTCAAATACTTCCACATGCAAAAGTGGCAAAGAAAAAAATTGGACAAGATAATATTATCTGGCTTTATGCACCTGTTCAAAGTAATAATTTAACTAATAATAAAACTAATAAGAACTGGCAATATCTTAAAGTTAACAATGTCGTAAGCAGGGTGCAATTATTAGTCAATAACAAAATACCAGAAACTATACAATATAAAAAAAACTTTAAAAAAGTTGCAGAATTGTATAATACAGCAAAGTATCTATACAACTTTGAGAGAATATTGTAGACTACGTAAAATAAGGGATCTGAATTACTCAGTACAGATTGACAAAGAAAATAAACTGATTGTGTATTACTCAAAACAAGGAATATCCAACTTTTATAAATACATTACGAAACAAACGGAAATGGTTACAACAAAACAGCAAAAACATGGGAGAAAGAGATTGGGTATGAAATAAATGTTATTCAACAGAATAAAATGATTATAGACACAAATAAAAATATTACATCAGCCAAAAACAAATCAGCCCAATACAAAATTATCAACAGAGCATACAAGAAACCTGAATTAATCAATAAAATCAGTCCAACACATAGTCATGACTGTTGACATGGTTGTGGTAATAAAGGAAGCCTCTTACATTGTTTTTGGGGATGTCCACATATCAAGAAATGGTGGGAAAAATAGATAAGATTATATCAGACAATATGAATTAATATTCCATGTAATATACAAATACTACTATTTAGTGATTTAGTCAACCAGGAAATAACATCTCAGCAAAGAAAACTAATGTACTTGGCTATGCTTGCTCTTAAAATAATAATTCTTGGGCACTGGAACAACCAAGACCTACCAGAGGCTATAGAACAGGAATGGGGCTTCTTCTACAATGAAATGTTAATGTATGGCGAAATAGCTTATGTTACAGAAGAAAAAGATTATGACAATAATATTCAATGGTGAGAACTTATGAATATATTTCCACCCTTGCTTCAAATATGAAATGGAACAATGACTGTTAAAAACCATGTGCCCATGTAGATGTAATGTATATATGTAAATGAAGTACTATGTACCATGTGGAAATTATGTTAATAAAGAACAATGGTTTAAAAAACTAAAGTTCCGTAAAAGACACTGCTATCCCACCCAGCAACAATCTGAAACTAAACTTTCTAACACCTCAATTTCCCACAATACAGCTCCATGAAACCAGTACACAGCCATCTGCCACACAAAATGGAAAAACAACGAAACTAAATATTTTCATTACATAAACTAACATAAGAGAGTCAAAGACTAAAACATATCAGCTGCAGCTGCTCAGTTCCTTTCAGCATCGTGGAAGCCATACCTGAAAAAGGGCAGCGCAGGAAGTCTCCTGACAGAAGTAAGCTTTGCTTAGTTGTTTTGTTCATTAACCTAGTTATTACTCTCTTATCCACAGAATTGATCTTTCCTAACATTTATTTATTTTGTAAGAGCCAGTAGCACTTCTAGTCACAGCCCATAGAACACACTGCAAAAGCCATAGAAACACATCCAGATTCATTTTACACTACAAAAAGACATCCTATAAAGTGTAACAACACCCTTAATATGATGTGATGTGCTATATCCATCTGTAGTGGTGGAAACTCCTGAGGCAGACATTTAAACCAACCATTTGAGATGTTAAAGGAGTATTACACATGTAATCCCCCCCCCCCCACCGGAGGAGGCTTACTTTGGAGGTTGTCTGCTGCCCTCCCAAGGCTCCCTAACTGCATCTGCTGTTTCTGCTTGGTCCCTCCCATTCGACTGCATATGTGAGAGAGCATGGCAGTGTAAGAAGATCTTCAGTGCCTCCTGCACCCCGTTATTTTAGGGGGCTGTGGCTGTGATCTTCATTCCTGCTCCCTGATCCAGGGGAAAGGGAAAAAACAAATCCACCACACCTCTCTTCGGCCCCTCCAGTGTCCTCCTTTTGTGACCGCAGCTACGCTCTTCAAGCTCCGGTCACTGGATCTTGGCAGAGGGGACCAGGAACAACAGGGATCACCACAACTTCTCTTCAGTATCTCCTGCAAACCACAAATGCTTCAAATGACTCAGAGCAGGAACACATATGCAGTGGCTCTTCCCCAGCACTTGCTGCTTCTCCTGACACTGCTAGCCATGTGACTTCCTGATCCACTACACCACCAATAAAATTGCACAACCAGATAGTAGTCTAGGATGGCTACTAAGAAAACCCCAGGGGACCAGTACACACATGAGGGCAAATAAATAATAAAAATAAAATACTTCAGAGCACCAGGCTCCATCAGAACATGGCCATGGCTATGTTATCAACCCCTGATTTCACAACTCAACTAATCAAAGAGCATGAAAGCCCCTCCAGTGGCAATAAAGCATAGGACAGAAATTATCTGAAACCCCTCTTTAAAGAACTGGTGGTCCAACAGTGCTAATCCAAAAGCTGTATAGGACAACAGGACACATGGATAGTCCTGTACAGCCAGTCAAGGACTGAATCTGTGAAAGAAGTTACTGGGCTCTCTGGGAACTCAGAGCAGTCTGGCTGGGACACTGAGCAGGGCAGACCTTCATTTGCTGTGAGGGGGCAGAGGCCTACTAAGGCCTGCTCCTGTTGGTCCTCTCTAGGGCCCACTCCTCTGGAAAATTGTGAGTCCTCCCCTGGGCTCACCCTATTAATCCTGTGAGCCCTCTCTTGGGCTCATCGGTATTGAGAGATTGTACCAGAAGGGCATGACTGAAGTGAATGGCTGAGAGATTGTACCAGAAATGCAATGATTAAGTGAATAGTTGGAAGATTGTGCCAGAAGGGTGCTGACTGAGATGAATTGCTAACTGTGTCAGAAGGGCACCGGTACTGGCAGCCGGTGATACAGACTCCAAGGTAATTAGACCTGCTGCTGTGTGACCACACTGAAGACCTAGCCAAACCTAATATCTGGTGTGCCCTCTCCATTGTTCACTGTTCTTCATTCCTGCAAGCCATATCCTGGGCTCATATTGCAGAGACTGTGCCAGGTAAGGCACCAAAGTAGTGAAACCATGCCAGAAGGGCACCTGCTGATAAAAACCACCAACAGTCTCTGCCGGTGAAATTAAAGATTCAGTCCTGAGAAAGCTGCGGAGCTGAGAAACTGGAAACCTTCACCTCTACCTCCACCTCCATCAATCTGCTGCAGAGGCAGGTACAGTAGGGGCCTGTTAGCCCTTATCAAGTGGAGTGAATCAAGGAACAGGGAGTCACGGGGTGCATGCTCAGAGTATCTGGGTACTTTTGGCCCAGAAGGGAGCTGGACTGTGAGAGTCACTTCTGATGGGAATTGCGCGGTTGCTGAATAGTGCCCGTGTGTGCTGTGAATGTTGAGTCAGAAGGACTGCATTGTGAGAGTTGAGTCATAAAGGCTGTGCTGCTGCAAAGCATCTGAGAGCAGGTCAAGTGCTACATTTCCAGGCTGCTGGGGCCTAATCCTGAATGCTGTTTGATCTGCTGCTGTGTACTGGTTCCAGACTTAACTAACTGCTACATCCCTGGGTCACATAAGTGCTGGCATTTCTGGCTGGGGTCTTTGTACATTTCCCATTTGGATTACAGGTACCTTGTCAGATTACAAGGTTGTTTTTTAAGCAACTCCCATTTGGACCTCAAGTTCTTGTTTCATTATGCTGGTACACCATGGCCTGTTGAAGGGTTAAAATGCAAGCTTGCTAGTTGTTCAACAAGTGTACCACTGCAAGAACCCAGGAAATGTAGCTAACAGGTCTGAACCATGACTTAGTGTAATACATAGAAACATAGACTTTGACAGCAACAGAATAATTTAGAAAATCATTTCAGGCCTACTACCGGTACCAAGAGCAGTACACAAAATAATCCAACTATGGAAAGAACTAACACAAGACTTAAAAACTGGTACAAAACAGAAACTATAGAATTTATCAATTCCTGGGATAACTTTTTGTGAAAAAGAAAACTGTATAGTAAAGATGGTCTACACTTAAACAACGAAGGAACTAAGATGGGGAATTCACTTAAAGCTAAAATGGAATCAGTTCATTTAAGTGGATTTGGCAGGGGGACATGGGAACATACCACAGTGAAAAACATCTAGTTAATATTAAAGGGGCACTGCCTTAGTTTCAAGTCAACATTTTCTGCTTAGTAACTGTTTCTAGTTAGTTTGTTCAGTAGCCTAATAGTTTTTCATGCTCATAGCACTATCACATGTAACGAACAGTCGCTAAAATTTATGATTGGCAAATATTGTAGTCAGTTCAGCCCTCGCTAAACAGGTATTTACTTGTCCACTATTTCATGAGCATGAATCTTGGCATTCGCATGCGGTTGTGGATGAGCACGTTATTCAGCAAAGCGCGATCACGCTTTATTGGATTCCGTGTGAGCTTTCACGCTGCCATGAACACGTGCCTGTCAGATCAGCTAGTGTTATAGACAATCCTGGTTAACAGGTCTGTGTGGCAAATATCAAATCCAATCCTTGAAAGAAAAATTGATTGTTCAAACTACAAGCTGTAAAATGTCTGAGCCAGAGGTATTTTGTATGTGGTTTCTCATCTTTATTGTAAATAGTGACCAAGTGTTTAGCTCAGTTTCAAGGCAGTTTCCTAACTGAGTTAATATGCGAGCTGTTGTATGTGTCCCCATTGTTTCCCCCATGGCTGCATCTATCACAAGTTAGAACTGTCACATACTGTATATGTTCTACACATTTACATATTGAGTTTTTACTCATTCCCCAAGGTGATCGCTGCCGCCCACCCTCCACCCCACAATACATTAGCCTATGTTTCCTCGAAATGTCATTTTGATCTGCTTCATGACTAACCTTGTTCATTATTTAACCAAGTGACTGCTATGCTACTGACCCTTGACCTGGTACACTTGTTCACTTGCTCACAATGCTGTCGAATGTAGTACACAAGACTGTAATTTAATGTTCACTTGAAAAATAAAGATCCCACAATGACTAGCCTCTTCTAAATGTCCCTGAATGTTAACAGCTGTTGCAGGCATGTGGGATGGGGTCAAGATTTATAAAAAAAAATCACAAGGACATTTTTTAATTTTATCCTTTGGCTTTTCTTACCAATCCACATTCTGGAGTGCAAGTCTTGCATTCCATTTGTTCAAGTGCACAAGAATGGTAAGTATTTTTTTATGTAATTCACTACACATGCCTTGGGTACAGTTGCTGTCTCTGATGCTTCTCTGTTGCCTGTTTCTCAGTGGATCTGCCTGCGTATCTGTGTGTGTGTGTTTAAGCCTCATTTGCCATTGATCTATAGTCGTGTTTTTGACGAGGATGTGCCTCTTTAACTTGGCATTTACTAAAAAGTCTTATCAAGTGTTATTTTCAGTCAAAAATAACTCAAGCTCATGTTTGTTTTCCCTCTGATCTTTGCCGACCCTGTGTCAGTAAACTTCTTTCACCTGCGTATTTCTGACCCACAGCTTCAGCACATAGTCATATGTGCAAGGAGTAAAACGATAAGTGCAGGCTCACATTATGAGTAAACATTCAGGAGCATCTGTACTAACATTTCCCAGGCAAGAATACCAGGCTAAACAAAATACATTTCTCCCCCAACCCCTCAAACCCCCACCACCTTTCATTCCACCCTCAACATCTCTTACAGCTATCCCCACTACTTACTGGTAAAGGGCCTGAGGTGCTAGGTCAAATGGATAATGAGAACAACAGAGACTGTAAGAAACTTAAAACTGCTTCACTTAAAAAGCATGAACTGACTGGTTAAATTCTGTAAACTCTGAAAAAGTCCTGACACGAGCTTTGAAGAACTAGCCACAAAGCAGCGACAGTTTTTAAAGCGGTGTGAGAGGGGTGGAAGCAAACTCTGTGGGGAAAATTGAGGAGGTTATTCTTTTAGAACAGTTCTTTGAGCTTGCCTAGCAGAGCTGAAAACCTGGCTAGAGGACCAGAATCCCCAAACAGCACAGCAAGATGCTGAGCTCTCAGATCGTTATGCCAGGAGCCATCCTGCTCTGAAAGGAAGTGAGGGAGCAGATGCTACAGCACAGAAAGGTAAAAGCATGCCTTCAGGGCAGCTAAAACACCTCAATGTCTCTGCAGAAATGTGGAAACCCCAAGTTACCAAGAAGGGAGCTCTAGGGGAAAAAAGAATGATGAATGTTGGTTTTGGAAGCAGCCAGGGCATCTGGCTAGACAGTGTCCTAAAAGTTACAGAGTGGACAAAGTCCCTCAAAAGGAAGTGAGATTGCACTTTGTATCCCTGAGAGTATGCATGTGAACACGAGGGAGCACATACACCCTGTTACTGTACACCAGGTGCAGACCCATGGGTTAAGGGACACAGGGGCATCTCTTATCCTGGTAAAAGGGAATTTGGTTGAGCCTGAAAAGCTTATACCTAATCAATTCATCACTGTAAGGGGATTTGAAGGGGAGAAGAAAACCCTGACACTAGCTAGGGTTCTTCTGGATTGGGGTGAGACAGGGGAGAGGGTACAAAAAGTGGCAGTGGTAGACAACCTCGCCTTGGATGTGATTATAGGGACTAATATACAGCAGGGGGTGGTGTGTGTAGTCACCCGCAGTCAGACAGCTAAGGTCCCATGTAATTTCCTGAACCACACAGAAACCCCTGTGGAAGAGAATAGGAGGCTGGTTCCCCAGTCTGAGTCTCCTGAAATGGAGAATAGTGAAAGGGAGGTAGGACATCCCCAAGTAGCCATTAACCAAACAGCTACAGAAGGTTACTCTGAGGAGGGAGGGGTAACCAATGGTCAGAAGGTTAGGAATGGCAATGACTCTGAATGCCCTGATGCTAGAGCTATGGACCACAATTTAGGAACTGAGGGGGATATGTCCCATGCTTTGGGAAAATGTGAAAATCTTGCAGCTGCTCAAAGGACTGACCCTAGTTTGTAGATGCTGAGGGCTTGTGCAGAATCTGATGGGACAGAGGGAGGTGACATGAGACATAGGGTATTTCGGGACAACGGACTGCTGTATACACAGGACGTGAGGACCAAGGGAGGGGTGATGGGCAGGCAGCTTGTCATTCCCTAGGAGTATCTTGAGCAGTTGCTCAAGGCTGCACATGATATCCCCATATCTGAACATCTGGAGATCGCATGCACCACACACAGCGTTTGCCCCAATTTCTATTGGCCTAACTTCACCAAGCAGGTGAAGGAGTATTGCAGGTCTTGTCACGGTGCCAACAGATAGGGAAGGCAGATAGTAAAACAAAGCTGCCTTACTTTCTCCTTGCTCATTGTGGAGGAGCCATTCCAGAGGGTAGGAATGGATACTGTGGGACCCCTGAGTACCCCAAGCTCCTCTGGAAAAAGGTTTATCCTGATGGTGGTCGATTATGCCACCCGATACCCAGAGGCAGTCACCCTCTCCTCCATTAATGCACCCAAGGTGCAAACGCCTTGCTAGGGATTTTCTCCCATGTCGGGTTTCCACAGGAGGTTATCTCTGATCAAGGGGCTAACTTCATGTCGGACCTAATGAAGTCTTTGTGGGAGAAGTGTGGGGTGGTGCAAATACGCACAACACCTTATCACCCACATGCCAATGGGCTCATGGAAAAATTCAATGGTACCCTAAAAACGATATTCCAAACATTTGCTGAACAGCATGGGAGGGACTAGGAAAAATGCCTTCCCCACCTGTTGTTTGCATACAGGGAAGTGCCCCAAGAGTTGACAGGGTTCTCCTCCTTTGAACTCTTATATGGACGTAGGGTGCGTGGGCCCCTAGACTTGATCCGTGAAGACTAGGAAGGCAAGCACGCAATCCAGAGAACTCCCATAGTGGAGTGTGTCCTTAAGTTCAGGGAGAAGTTGAAGGAGCTTATAGGGATGGTCCAAAATAACCTGTCAGCTGCCCAGCAGAAGTGAAAAGTCTGGTATGATCACAGAGCCAGACCTCGCTTATACAGCACAGGCCAGGAAGTAATGGTTCTCATTCCATTCCAGAAGGACAAGCTGCAGGCCGAGTGGGCAGGGCCATACAAGGTAGTCCGACAGGTAAATAACATGAATTATACTGTAGAACTGCCTGCCAGGAAATATACCCATCGTATGTACCATGTCAATATGATAAAGCCATGTGTATATAGGGTTGACATGGTGTTTGCTGTCTGTAGTTCTGGGGAGGGGAGGGATGAAAAAGACCCAGTCCTGGACTTGGTAGAGGAAAGCAAGCAGGAGTCATCGGTGGAGACAATCAAACTGTCACCCCAGTTGACCTCAGAACAGACTCAGCAAGTGAGGGAGGTCTTAGAGGACTTTGACCCTTTATTTATGGCTAAGCCTGAACGGACCCCATTAGTGACCCATGATGTGGACAAGGGGATGCAAGTACCCATACTACAGACAGCTTACCAGGTGTCTGAGGCCATCCTAAAGGACATTAGGAGGGAGGTAGAAGAAATGCAGGAGTTAGGGGTAATCCAGAAGTCCCACAGTCCCCGGGGCATCGCCCATAGTCTTTGTCCCCTAGCCGAATGGGTCTACACACTTTTGTGTGGACTATTGTGGACTCAATGCAGTCACAAAGTCTGATGCCCACCCAATGCCCCAGACAGATGAGTTGTTGGACAAACTGGGCAGGGTGACCTACCTAAAACCATAGATGTGACAATGGGCTACTGGCAGATGGAGTTGAGTGCCAGAGCTAGGGAACAGTCAGCCTTCATCACCCCAATTGGCATCTTCAAATTTAAGGTGATGCCTTTTGGGATGAAGAACACCCTTACCACATTCCAAAGAGTGGTCAATCAGGTGTTACAGGGTACTGAAGAGTGCGCAGTGGCTTATCTGGATGATATTGCCATCTTCAGTACAGCTGGAAGAAACACCTGTCCCACCTGAGGGAAGTGTTAGGCAGGATACAGAAGGCAAGACTCTCTTTAAAGGCCAAAAAGTGCCAGCTGGCCATGGCTGAGGTGTCATATGTGGGACAGTAATCTAGATCTGCTAATGCCAGTGCAGATGGCCCATCCCCCAATCAGAGTAAGAGGCTGAACTGGTGGAAACTCTTACTAAAAAGGGGCGTGTTCCCCCAGATTCTGTTAAAGAGGGAGGAGTGTGGCGAGACAAGGCCATATCTTATTGTTTTGCTCATGTTTTATATATGTATATATCAAAATGCCCATGGTGGTCAGTGTAAGTGCAAGGGATCACGGATATAAGTACATGGGCCCTGTAGAATGAAGTGGATTTCTTGTTACTGGGCAGAAAAAATGTTTACTACTAGCCAGGGTTAGAGTTAATAAAGTTATTTAAAAGGAAACAAAAAAAATTAAGCAGAGCTGGCATGCAGGCAGGTCCATTTGTGTCTGAATAGACCACAGCATCCCCAGGAGACCGAATGTCTGGGTCCCCCTTGTTCTGAGAGATCTACACTGACTTAAGTTTCTTACCAATTAAATGGGCTACCATTTAACTAAATGACTGTACTGAGTGCAGTTTAACTACAGCTATCTCCCAGCAGGGAGGCTGGAATGTTCCCCCAGAAATCTGGTTTGAGCTGGTTGACCTCTGAGTTTATTTATCTTATACTGAGAACTGCATATCTGTGTTTGTAATAAAATACTAAAATCTGATTGGTTGGGTAGCCTAGAAACAGAGTGCTAGCCAGTCACAAGGCCAGCCACTATCCACTGGACCTGTCCTTTTGAAACCCTTAAAACCAGGATGAAGACAAGTATCTGAACTTTTAGCGTTTCCCTTTTGGTTGAAGCCTTTTGCCATTGTTGCATTTGGGACCCTCTCTACCTGCTTAATGAGAGAGCAGAGACAATTTTCTTTTCAAGAACATTCTCCTGGATCACGGAGCCAAAACTTCAACTACCACATTTCTAAGGACACTTTGCACTTTCAAACTTCAACAACTAAGAACTCAAGGTAGAATTTTAATCTCAGATTTTTAAAGTGTAGGTTTTTATGTATACGTTCCATTTTATTTTCAATATCCTGTAACCAACATCTAAAATTGTCTTGATGTTAATTACTGTTTTCTTATTAATTTAAATAGTAAGGCCTTTGACTTATTTTTAAAATAATTCTGCCTATGTCGATTGTGTGTGTGCTGCCTTGGTAAAGAGTTGTTCAGAATGATACCTGCCCGTGTGACTGTTTTAAGTCTAAGCACTACCAAGTAAGTACCACTAGGGACTTCATGACGAAAGAAGGGGAGAAATACAAAGGGTCTCAGGAGGAGCCTGTATGTTTGAGCAAGCTCTGCATTTCTGGAGAAAGACTCAAAATAGGTGTATAAGGCCCTCAAGTCTATATAAACACCTGTAGCTTTCTCTGGTTTGTGGTGCAGTGGTGGAAAGGGTTCTACCCAGGAACACAGACTCCTAACTGTATTTGTATCCCGTCACATGAAGAAAGGGCACTGGGACTCTCTGGGTGCACGATCAGTTTGAAACAGCGGAGCGTAAGAAGGACAGAGAGGGATATCCACGACCTTTGCCCATCACCCACGGGATTTGCTGTGACACAGAGAGAGATCCCACCCCATGAGAGTGGACTGATGATTATTTATGACAACCATGTAAACCTCAAGAGTGAAGCATGAGAGGTTCTCGGTAGTCATACAACCTCAAGAAGTGAACAAAGGTGTTATTATTTACTGTTGCCAATCCATTGTCTTATATAGTGTATGAGTATCAGTAAATAGCATACCACTTATTATGCATCGCAATGCAATTTCCAACTTTGCGCACCCCTTCCCAACCCAAGGACAATCCTCACTCCATCCCCGGTCTCCTGATCTCACTCAGTAATTTTTTTTTTAATAAATCTGCACACCCCAGTGGTTTAGTTGGAAGGTAAATCCAGAATATGTCCCTGCTCTGCCTTCCATTCAACATTGTTGCAGCTCACTATAGGGTCCATGTCTCACCACTAGCCATTTATCAAAGTGTGGCATTTTAGTTATGTGCATGCGGAAGCTGGCTGCTGTTGTACCATCAATGTGACATACTCAAGATGGTACAACAGCAAGTTGACATCACATCAGTGGTACAACAGCCTTAGCTTCGGATGGATTTCCACACATGACAGTGTTCTCCCATACATTATAAAGGCCTTGTCTAGAGCCAGAGACTCCGTTATCTCACTGTCAGGGAAAGCAGAGGAGATTTTCCTGTTGAGCAGGTAAAGCTGTAAGGGGTATTTTTCATTGTCAGCAAAGAAACAGTTGTGATGAAAACTATAAACAATACTTAATGTTTGTAATTTATTTATGTATGTAAGGAGAGTGTGACGATCAGGAAAACAATATTTACTTAATTTGTTTTATTTTTTTATTTAAGGTAGTTTTATTTTTAGGGCCCATTTGAAGGTTTTAACAGTGTAAAGGTAGCAGCCATGTTTGTGATAAAGGTCAATTCAGATTGTAGGGAGACCGATGGAAGAGAGTTCTGATTGTAGGAGGACTGATTTGTTCATTGTGTGATGTGGTTTAGGACCAGGATGACTGTGTGTTTAATAGGGATTTAATGTATGGTCAGTTGATGTCTCTTGGCCAATTAGATTTCAAGATTGTTTCTTGCCATTTTATAATACATTTATATACAACAGGAGTGGGGAAATAATGACAAGATATCTTTGCTAGTGACATCGTGAATAGCAACATATTAAAAATATGTTGTACTTGCTGTTGTCACAATGGATATTTTTAAGGTCTCAGTCATCACAATGAACACTGAACCAATCAGAGAGAAGCTTTCACAATGCTAATGACATCACAATGTCTAGTGTAGCACTGAAGCCAGCTGTTGAAATTAAAGAAAAACAGAAACAGCTTCAAACGAACTGCAGATTTATAAGCTATCACTTGGACACTACTGTTATATATATTGAAGATACAGCAATCCGACTTAAAGTAAGTAATTTATCATCACTTATGAGCAGGCAGGACATTCATAACTCACTCGTGGCTCTGCCTCTCATGAGTTGTGGTCCTGCTCCCTCACACTTGAAGATAAATTGCATATTTTGAGTCAGTCCACTGCATATACCCTATACAAAATGTCTTTTAGGTAGAAAATGTCTGAAAGACACATTTTAAATTTGATTGTGAGCCAGCCATGCGGTCACATAAAGTGGTCCAATCAATCATGTTCTTCTTTTCTAACTACAATTTTATAATTATAAAGCATCCACATGCTAATCCAACTATACCACCAACATTTCATGGTTACACAAACTACTTCCTCATGATTGGGCTGAACTGTTTAAAGGACTTGTGGATTGCTTTACTTTATCTTTCAGAACACATGCAACTGTAGTTTGCAGATGTATTCATTATGGCTGTGGACAGAGCCTACAGCCATATCACTTTAGCTTGAAAAGGGATTTCCGTGGAACACATTTTTTAGTAGTTTTCAGTCTATCCTTCCATAACACTGCAAATCCCTATGGCAGTTAAAAAATACTCCCTTCTTTCTTTTTAGAATGATGGACGCATAACCCCAACTTACTTTTCTCTGAGAGCAAAAGTGCACACCTTCCAAACAAATCTAAATATCTTTAAAACTATTCAATGTACACAAAAACAACCAGTGTGAAAGTTGTTCAGGACAAAAAGACCTTTCACATGAGGGTAGTCACTAATCTGAATTCTTTATAGTTTGCAAAATATGGTCTTCCAAACAACCTCATTGTTTCCCCTGTAAGTGAACACAGTAGGAGTCATGCCAAACAAATGTAAATATCTCAGAAAGTTTAAAAGTTACCAATATACAACCAATATGAAAGTTGTTCAGAACAAAATTACCTTTAAAATGAGAGTAGTCACTAATCTGAATTCATTAGATTTTTTAAATATAGTCATCCAAAAGGTGAAAATTGTGAAGAAAAATGAAAATTCAGGTAATCAGATGGCCATAGTTTAAAACATAATTAATGCAGCTTAATGAGTAGACTCATTTCAGAGGTCATTTTGTCCTGAACAACTTTCATACTGGTGGTTTATGCGTAATTCGTATACTTTTTGAGATATTTACATTTGTTTGACATAACTCCTATTCACTTATAACAGCCTAATTTCTCTAAAGCACTATGCCACTTTAAGTGAAATAAGACCAGACCATTTTGTCATGCCTAATTTAACAGCAGATCCTGACTTACTAATACTTCAATGGAATTCTTTAGTGCTTGCCAGCAAGAAACAAAATGATCTGCTTATTGGGGTCACATTAGATCTTTTCTGGATGGGATCATGTCAAATATTTTCAAAACAAAAACAGCAGATTAATTTTAGTAATTATTAGCCAGCAATATCATATGAGATCTATACAGCATGTGAAGCTGACGCTGACTAGATAGGGGGAAGAAGGAAGACAGAAAAGAAAAACAATGGCTGTCTGTAAAAGTCTGTAAAAGTTCTAAAGTAATTTTATTCTAAATCTTATTGGACTATTGATAAACTTAGCAAAGAAATATTTAGATAAAACAAATTGAAGACTCCAGGATTGGGAGGTCATTAAAATCACAAAAGGTCAAATTATGAAACCTTAAATAAACTCATTAAGACCATTCTTCTTAGTGTGTAATTATAATGAATTAAAGACGTTTGAATATAGACCTACAATTATACAACCATTGTGATACATATTTTTAGGATCAGAGGAATGTTGCAAGGCTGCCAAAATTATGATGATCTGACTGCTGCAGCGCTTCAGTGTGCATGGATCAAACCAAAACGAGCCATAATAAAAGCTTCTATCTTCTAAATAAAAATAATTATGTAACCCCTCACCCCTGCCTTTTTGCCAAAACGACAGGTGGCATGCTGTTGAAGCTGACAGCAGTACCTGGTGGGGACTGAGTTCGGGAGGATGAGGTTACTCAGCATAGGGGACCTAGGTTTGGCTACTCTGAACAGGGGCACCCAAGTAAATCCGAACACAGGAAGCAATAACTGTAATGTCCAGAACCAGGAATGGGATTCTTCAGTGTGGCTTTTATTCACACCTAGCTGAACAAACAAAGCATAGACAGACCCCACATGGGGCTATATTTCCTGGTAATGCAGATTAGAGACAACAGAACACTTTATCACTATTTCCAGCCTTCAGGCTCTAAACCCACTGAGCACACAGCCCAGACTTGCAGCAGCTTTGGGTACACAGCCCGACTTGTACACTTGGGTTTCCCACTGGCCCAGCTCCTGCCGCCACTTGATTCATGGTCCATTGGAAGAATGAACCAATTATCCCATTCACATGGTCCATTGGAGGAATGAACCAATTATCCTGTCATGGCTCCCCAAACCACACTAGAGTCTGTGACTCCTAGACAGAATTTTCCTTACAATCCCACATCTGGGTACTTCCCCCATCACTGGCTAAGTGCCTGAGGCAAAGTAGAAAACCACAGAAGAAATCCGTAGAGGTAGACCTGGTCACTAAAGATGGGGGCCACCCACCTCCAGCTCCCACAGCCCATACCCAGTCATTTCCTGGAAACTGAACAACTCCTTTACTGAACTTCCAAATGTAGATTAAGGGTAGACATCTGTACATCACCTCTACATATTATTTGCATCCCAACACACTCTGGACTTGAAACTACTTTTAACTTGCTTAGCCCATTACTCTAGGCTTCCCAATATTGTAGTAGTTCAATTCCCACATTGTCTCACAAGTCCCAGGGTGAAAAACATAAGCCCTTTTAGCCAGAGCGGACACTCACCCTCACGTTGCAGGTGCCCCACAGGCAACTCACAAATCTTCTTTTCTCCCAAATAAATACTGGAACAAACAGGCAGCTTTTCCTCCACAAGCAGAACTAAGGGGATTGCCCTAGGAATCTGCAGGGAATCCTTCTCATCCCCTCCCAGAGGGACGGGGCACTGAGACCCTAAAACAGCAGTCTCCACCACTTCAGTAATCTTCTGTGTCTCTCTTTAAGGTGGAGACACACACCCTATTACTTAAAAGTAGCCCTCTGTCAGGGCTGAGGCTCCTAGAGCCTTCACTGAGCTGCTTTAACAGCAAGCTCCCTACTTCACACACACTCACTGAAGACAAACTGCACTGACTTCAAAACTCCCAACATTCTAACTAACTCCCTTTGCTGCAGATTCCAATGTGGCTCATGCAGCTGTGAAAGTTCTATTGGTGATGTCATCCCTCAGTCTCAGCTGAGACTGAGAACAGAGTGAGACAGTGTGAAATCCATTTATCTGGAGTTTCACAAGCTGCCTTCCTGCCTACCACTAGGTCTTACTGGGATTCTAGTAACCCGGGTAACAAGGGGTTACAATTATATTTATTATATTTGATTTTAACCTGAAAATACAAAATAGCAACAAGTAAGTAAAACAATCAAGATGATATGTCAGCGTTCTCCAACCATACATTGAAGCAGAGCCATAATAAAGGCTTCCATCTTCTTCAAAGTAATTATATTTTATTTTGATATATTTAGTATTCTGTACCTAAGTAGACACTAGAAAAAAGTGTATTGAGTGTTTGAAAACAGGCAAATGCAACCAGACACAGAAGAAAGTCAAAAGAGAGTACTGGTTGTGGGGGCCAGTAACAAGTTGAGGCGCTCACTTGACCATTCCAACAGGGGCCACCCACTGATACTACTGACCATTGGTGGGCACTGGTAGCAGAGGAGGAGCTGGGCAAGTGCTGCAAGCAGTCAGTCTAGGAGGAGGAGGAGAAGGAGGCAGATGACAGGCTGCCTGCCATAGTCCAGTTCTTGTTTTAAATCCCCGGTGGTGTCTGAGCGGCTGTAGGAATCATCTGTGCAGCAGCCCTCCATCTGTAGGGATTAAGGGGTCTCAGTTTAGTTGTCCTGTTGTAGTCATGCAGACTCGATCTCCATTACAGCAGCAGGTCTAACTGGAGCCCTGGACCCCCAACTATGCTACTTTTACAGGACTGACCACTTGAGATTGAGAGATCTTCGCTGCTTGCAGAGGAAGAGGGACGGGTCACGGTTAGTGTTTATTTGTGTGCCGGGGTAGACAGGGGGGCTGGCTGGGCTGGGAGGAGTGCCTTTAAGTGTAAGCACTGCATGTGTCTGAACTGTTGTGGATTGCATGGGCATAGGCAGGGGGGTGTTCAGGGTGTTTAACCCCCCCCTCAAAATTACTTTAGAAAATTTCAAATTCCTGTATTTATTTTCATGTTGGCACAGGCTCAGCTGCTAAAAACTCAGTGTCTCAGCAGTCTCCATAGTGGTTGGAGCTAGCTACAACACAATATGCATGCAAGGGACCATTGATGGCCAGGAAGATGGAGACATCATCAACAGAGACAGCAGAGAAGCCTGGTGAGACAGACTAGTGGCGTGCTGCTATGCTACATTATCTGTACAGTGCCGAGCAAGTTGTGATGTCCTGTCAAGTGTCAACTGTCATGGTGGTAGAGCGGGACTGTGTGCTGCTCTTCTCTAGCCTCAGTTGAACTGTGGGTGAACTTGAAGTATGGTATACTAGAGAAAGAACTGACCCATCCAGTGCCGAGCAGCGAGTAACACAAGATGTGTCTTCTTGACTGTGCTGGGCGCTGGCTGGACTGGTGGTGTGGTCTGAAGAGAAAACAGGAGAGGCTGAGGAAAAATCTGCCCTGGCCTAGTGGCCTGTAGTTCTGTCTTGGGAGGGGAGTGACTGGTAAGGCAAGCAAACAGAAGGATAATTAGCAGAAAAGTGGTGAGTGGAGAAAAGAATAAAGATTGATTCGGGGGGGGGCTTCTCTTATGCATAGAGGTGGTGAGGGATATCGGCACCATCTACCAGGGCAACCTACTCATTACATCTCAACCCAACCGATGTTCTGCCCAACTTGGAGCTTATCATGTGGAGTGGGAATAGGTATGGAAAGGCAGAAGTCTGACTGACATCTTTGTCTGTGGCTGTTGCAGTGTTCCCATATGCAAAGGTGGAATGGGGTTAGAAGTACTCTCTATATGCAGAGGTGGGATGGTGGTAGAGGAGGAGTGATGCAAATGTGTAGAGGTGTCTCCAAGTATAGGAGTGGGATGGATGGGAGCAATGCTCCTCATGTAGAGGGCAGTGGGATGAAGGGTGGAGTGCTCCCATGTACAGAGCTGATGTGAAGTGGGAGGAAAGCTCCCCATGTGTGCAGGTTGAATGGTGGGGAGGAGTGCTCCCTTGTGCAGGAGGTGGGATGCGGTGGAAGAAGTGCTCTCCATGTGGGAGAGGGGAAATGTAGTGGAATAAGGACTGGAGGGGTCAGGGGATGAGTGCTCACAATGTATTGAGGTGGGATGGAGCTGGAGCAATAATACCTATGTGTGGAGGTGGAATGGAGGGAGGAGTGCTTTCTATGTTCAAGTTCAAGTTTATTGTGAAGGAATAAAATCCATTGAGCAAGCTCATTTGCAAGGAGGTCCCTTGTACAAGCAATGATAAAGACAACACATGGTGTGAGTTACAAAAAGTAAACATAGAAACACAGAAGTTGATGGCAGATAAGGACCTCAAGGCCCATCCAGTCTGCCCACTTTTTTCTACCTTATGAATGTGCCATAGGAATTTACTCTGTCAATGGCCTATCTATTCATACTCATCTGTACTGCTCCCTTATGCCTATCCCATGCCTGTTTAAAGCCCTGCACTATATTCATATCCACCACTTCCTGAGGTAGGCCATTCCATGTACCCACCACCCTTTCTGTGGAAAAGAACTTCCTCACATTACCCCTTAATCGGCCTCCCTCTAATCTCATGCTGTGCCCTCATGTCCTGCTATTTTTCTTATATTAAATCATGTCAGACTCTTTCACCTTGTTAATGCCCTTAAGATATTTGACCGTTTCAAACATATCACCTCTCTCCCTCCTTTGCTCTAGGGTATATATATATATATATATACATATATTTTGAGCTCGTTAATCTGTCCTCATATGTTTTCTGATGCAGTCCCTGCACCATTTTGGTTGCCCTTCTCTGGACTGCCTCCATTTTGTTAATGTCCTTGTGTAGGTGTAGCCTCCAGTACTGCATGCAGTACTCCAGATGGGGCCTAACCAGTGTCTTGTAAAGAGGGATTATTACCTCCCTCTTACGACTTGTGATACCCCTACTAATACACCCCAACATCCCTCTAGCCTTACCTGCTGCTTTAGAGGTCTGCTTGGATGATTTCAGGTCATCGGTGATGATGATGCCCAAGTCTCTTTCTTCCTTGTGATTGCCAGCAACCCTCCAACCTATAGGTGACTTCAGGGTTTCTCTTCCTATGAGCACGATCTTGCACTTCTTTCGTTAAACCCCAGTTGCCACTCTTCAGACCATTTGCCAGTTTATCCAGATCTCTTCTCATTCTGCCCACCCCATCTGGATCATCTACTCTGTTGCAGATCCTGGAGTCATCTGCAAACAGACAAACCTTACCCTCCAGTCCATCTGCAATGTTACTGATGAAGATATTGAAGAGGACTCGCCCCAGGACTGATCCCTGAGTTATCCCAACTTGTGACTTGCATCTCTTCTGACTGTATACTGTTTACCACCACTCTCTGTTTTCTGCATGCCAACCAGTTTGCCACCCAGTTGACCAACCTCTGACCCACCCCAAGCCTACCCAGCTTATTAATCAATCTTCTATGTGGAATAGTATCGAAAGCTTTGTTGAAGTCAAGGTAGGTGACATCAACTGCACCCCCTTGGTCCACCACTGTGGTTACCCAGTCAAAGAAATCTATGAGATTAGTTTGACAGGACCTTCCTGTTGTAAACCCATGCTGTCTTGGATCCTGTGCTCCTATAGATTCCAGGTGTTGTACTGCCCCTTCCTTAAGGAGTGCCTCCATAATCTTACCCACTACTGAGGTAAGACTGATTGGTCTGTAGTTCCATGCCTTTTCCCTGTTACCACTGTTGTGGAGCAGGATCACATGAGCCCTTCTCCAGTCTTCTGGGACCTCTCCTGTGCTCAGAGACTCACTAACAGTTCTGTTAATGGCTCTACTAGTTCCACCCTTAGCTCCTTTAGTACCTGGGATATATGCCATCAGGTCCCTTGTCTTGTCCACCCTGAGCTTAGCAAGCTCTTGTAGGACCCTTTCTTTTGTGAAGGGACTAGTGCACACCTCTCTCCCCCCTGTGTCCATGGTGCTGGGCTGTGGGCCCTGCCCTACCATCTCCTCAGTAAATACTGAGCAGAAGTATCTATTTAGGATAGATGCTTTTCCTTGGTCCTCCTCCACACACTCCCCATTATCCCCTTTGATCTTAGCAATACCCCCTCTGGACTTTCTTCTTTCACTAATGTATCTGTAGAAAGTCTTGTCCTCTTCTTTTACTGTTCTTACTAGTGTTTCCTTGGTTTGGGCCTTTGCCTGCCTTACTGCCTTCCCTGCTTCCCTTAGGGAAGTTTGGTATGCCCTCCTGTCTTCATACCGCTGCGTTCCCTTATATTTCCTGAAGGCCAGCCTTTTGGCTCTGACCTTTTCTGCTACTGTTTTTGAGAACCAAAGTGGTTTCCTTCTTCCTTTGCTCTTGCTTTTCTTTCTAACACAATGGGATGTTGCTTCAAGTATTGCATCCTTAATGCTTGCCCACTTTGCCTGTACCTCCCCACCTGTATTTCTTCTTGTCTGGGCTAGCTTAACTCTGTTGGCCATCTTATCAAAGTCAGCTCCTCTGAGGTCCCATATTTTTGTCTTGGAATGGGATAATTGAGTTCTAGTGGCCAAATTGAACCATACCATGTGATGGTCACTGGCCCCAGATGACCTTCTACCTGGAGAGCTGTGATCCTTTCCTCGTTAGTCAGTACTAGATCTAGGATAGCCTTTCTCTTGTTGGTTGTTGTACCAGTTGTTTGAGGCCTCCCCTGCAGGAATCCACCATGTGTCTAGTTCTGGCTGATGTTCCTGCTGGTATTGACCATTCTGTATCTGGCATGCTGAAGTCTCCCATTATCAGAACCTCCCCTTTAGCTGTCATGTTTTGTATATCTTCTAACAGTAATGTAAGGACACATAGTATAAGTTAAAATAAAGCAATTTTCTTTACATTAGTACAGTATATACAATATGTACAATGTTGCATTCAGCAAGGATTGAGACCAAATATGATTACATAAGACACTATGACCACCATGTGGAAGAGGGCTGGAGGAGAATTGCTCCCCATATGCAAAGGAGATATGGAGTGCTGTCTATGTGCAAATGTGTAATGGAGGGGGAGGAGTGCTCCCCATGTGTAGAGGTGGGATGGAGGGGGTACAGTCACTTAATGGCCACCATCTTAGACCCCACTCCAGCTTATGTGTGAAACATTTTAGAATGGGCACAGTTTATGATGAGGCAGATGTGCAATCCACATCTCTTCTCTGGCTGCTGTAAAGTATTGGGTTGATAGGTGGGGTGCAAGAGGGAGCACCAGTCACTCAGGAGCATCCACTGTACCCTACCCACCCACCCACCCAGCAGAGTGGGAACAGTTGTGGAGTGCCAGATACAAGATTCACATTTTATATCTCAGTGCCTCAGAGTGCTCTCCATGGGTAGATCATGTTAGGTGGGACAGCCTCTGGCTGAAGCAGAGTATTCTGGAAGTGTAGAGGTGTTGCATAGGGCAAGGAAGTGCCTGTCATCCAAAGCTCATTCCAACCTTCATGCTAGCTCTGGTGGAGAAGGGATAGGTATTAAGGGGCAGATGTGCAACTTGCATCTCTATCCTTGACTGCTGCAGGGTGCTACCCTTGTGTGGAGGTGGGATGGGGGTTGGGGCATAATTCTCCCAGAGCCACCTGCCTGAAGCCCACCCAATGCCAGTGCCAGCTTTCATGGAACTTGGATGGGTGAAGATGGACAGATGTATGAACCACATCTGTCTTTGGTTGCTGCAGAGTGCTCCTAACGTGCAGGAGGTGGAATGGAAGGAGAAAATGCTTCACATGTGCAGAAATACGGAAAGATGTGTTGGGTGCCAATGGCCTCGGGCCACCCAGTGGATCTGGACCACAACCCCATTTCCACCCACCTGGCATCCACCAGGCTAGATAGAAGCAGGTGTGGCATGATAAATGTGCAACTCACATTTCTATCTCTGGCTGGGGCAGCCAATGTGCAGTGGTGGGACACTTGTGGAGGGGGCACCAATCACCAACTTCTGCCAGGCCACAGTCCACTATTTACCTTGGGCTGCCCACCTGGAGGTCACCTTGTCACTGTGCCAACCTGTGCGGAGTGGGATGGGTGTGGAGAAGAAGAAGATGAGTAACCTACATCAGTCTTTGGCTACTGCAGATTGTTCCATATGATCTGATGTGAGCTGGAGGTGTAGGGGGCAGCAACTACCCAGGGGTGCCCATTCAACACTGTGCTAGTCAATGTGAATGGGCAGATGTGTGACCCACATATTTGTCTCTGGCTCTGTATGGGTGCTCCTTTTGTGCAGTGGTGGAATAGATGCACCAAGTCTCTCTCTGTCTCCATCTCTCTCTCTCTCTCTCTCTCTCTCTCTGTCTCATGTCCGCTCCCCCATGGTGAAAGGAAAACTCTGCAGCTTTGCTCTCTGTCCTGGTTATGGCACTCTTGCTGCTACTTTGTCTGCCTGTCTGTATGTGCTGTCTGCTTCCACTGAGCTTCAGAAAGACAAACAGAGTCAGACCGACAACAAGGTGCCAAAAGAGTGAATGGAAATAAAATGGATGGCAACTGAGCTCAGACGCACACTGTTCTCCACTTTCTTTGTTTGGGGGGGTGGTGTTGAAACCGTCTCTGACTGGAACAGATTGGACCCGCACATATATGCTACACTGGAAGTGGCTCTCACTGTTGCTGTGTCTCTCTCGGGGGTGAGGGGAGGGAGTAGACACTGCTAGGGAACAGGCCACCCATTTAAATGAATGTTTGTTCAGGTGCAGGTCTGGAAGCCACCGGTCATCGTGGTTATGGTTACTACATTGCACTGCCCCCAATTTCACACTGCCAAGGTGGTGCTGCAACAGTGACAGCCTGTCACCTGGTGATCACTCTCATTCCGCTTACTCGCCACACCTTAGCATGTTGCTGGCACTATTTGGGATCTCTCTCTCCGCTCTGTCCCTGACACTGGTGCCACTCACCACTTCTTTCAATCCTGCACTCTCTTTCGGGGGGGGGGAGGGTACTGTTGCCTCTCCTTCTCTGTGTCTGACCCAGCAGCCCAGGTCTATCTCTCCCCCCCCCCACTGTCCAGGGTTAAGCTACAGTTCTGCAGGAAATTCTGCCTCACTTCTCAGCACTCTTGCTCCTTGTATTGTGCGGCGGGGTGGGGGACACACTGAGGCAGCATGGACACTAGGAAATTCATGGGGTGGATCAGTGGGTACCATCACAGAGAGTAGTGCTTAGGCTGGGCATTGTGGCACACATGAAGCACTGGAGTGAGAGGAGCTCAGGGACGAGAACATACACTGTCATTCACAGTGCGCCTAGTGCCTGTCTATTGACTGTGTGTGCGCACCTTAGAGCTCTCCTCAAATATGCCCTGCTGTTTCTTTGATTTGCTTCCTTGACTGCCTCATTGAGACTGTCACATCTTAACACTGTATTTGTATTATATTTGTTTTCTGTCAATACCTGGCTGTAGCTCTCTGCCCATACCTGTCTGTAACTTGTTGATTGCTGCCACCTTGTCTCTGAATCTGTATATTGACCTGAGTTCTTTGACTGTACCTTGCTGATTGCTTTTACCCTGTCTCTGAATTGTTAATGCCTGTACCTTTGAAATTCTCCCGGGTTGCACCTGAAAATAGGCACTTGACTGTCTAGCATGCTTACTTGGTAAACAAAAGCTAAATAAATAGATTCACACAGAGACATAAACAGGTTCAACGTGGACGTCTGTCTGGGGAAGGATAAATAATATTTATTTGTTCTTTACTGCTAGGACTGTTTACTGCTTATGGCACAGAGAGTGGGGGATGCAGTATATGGCTGGGTACCCAGACATCTGCAGGATGGGTGGGGAGACAAGCAGTAAGATCAGTAAGGGCATGAATGAAAGGAATGAATCGCTCTCATTTGAGCACTTTATTTCTTTCAACTAGAGAACGGATTCCAGGTGTGAAACTGTGACTAGTGTCATAGTCTGGTTGCATGCTCATTGGTCTGCCAGGGACAAACCCACTGTAGATTATTGTGCATTGGACTCATCCCTGTCACACCTCTGAATGTCGTTCTACCACAAGATGTTTCTTGCACAAGTGCAAGGAAACATAAAAAACTATAAAGAATTTACATTAATAAAAGGCATTTTTGTCCTGAACACAAAATTGTAAAATAATGCATTTGGGGGTACAGAAATCCAGGGGCAGAATACATATGGGTGGATTGGTATTGACAACATTAAGAAAGCATACATTTAAAAAAAAAAGAGCTTTTACATACAGTTGATTACTGTTTAACAATATTTTGCATCTATGGCTGCCACTGTACATCTGATGCAAACCCATAATGACGTTCCTCACTTGAAGTAAAAGGGGGGGGGGTGAAGGCCAAAACTGACTCCTTATTATGTTGCTTGCACGCATGTGCAAGAAACATAGTGCCATCATCAGAGATTTCGGAGGTGTGTCACCTCCTCCTCCTCCAATTCAGTCAGTGAGCTGGCAGGCACGGCCTGTAAGCTAATGCATTTGGAGCTGTCTATGACACACTCAAAATGCAGTGGCCTCTGATTGAAAGAGATCACGCTTCAGTGAGCACCGATAAGAAGCATAGCTCCCCAAATGCAGGTGTGCGCGCCCCGCACATACTGTTGTAGCCGAGGGTGCCCAATCCCGCCCGGCTGAGCTGCGTTGTCCCCGTAGTTGGTGCCACGCTGGGAGCCCAACCCAGCGTGGCAATCAGTCACTGGCCGGCCAGGGGTGCCCAATCCCCGTCAGCTGAACAGCCCCCCGTCCTTGTGCCACGCTGGGAGCCCACCCCAGCGTGGCAAAGCCCCATGGCGTCTTTTTTTTTTTAAACCTATAAAACAAAAAGCGGTCCCAGCGGCCTCCCGACCCCTCCCACAACCCGCACCCACCCACTGCGCACCCAGCCTCCCACACCCCTCACCCCATACTTACCTCCGACTCCAGCTGACGATCTTGGTGGACCGGGAACCGTCTGCACTCTTCAAAGCCGACCGCGAACTGAGGAAATGCCGTAAGCTGTATAGTGGGCTAGATGGGGGGGGGGTTCAACTTTAGTGACTGCGAAATCACCCTTCTGGCCTGAATACCACCATGACAGTGACATCATTCATGAGAAGGGGTCCCAAAAACCCCATGTTGAAAATTTGGTCCAAAAATTCCTAAAAATGACTGTTTTATGAGCGTGCATTGTGCAGTTCCTACGCAGGCTCGTAAGTTCGTGAAATTTCAATATTTTCACTCCAGATTTTCAACATTGCCATTTTACCACACCTTCTTATGAGTAGTACAGCTGTCATTTTTCACATCTCACCCAAAATGTGTTTCCGCCTTGTGGCGCAGAATGGCACAGTCCTGTGCTTAAATCAATGTAATGGACAAATTAAGAAAATCACAGTGACACTGTTCATGAGCAGAGGTCTTAAAATGGCTATGTTGAAAATTTGGTGAAAAAATTCCTAAAATGACTGTTTACAAGCGTCGTTCGCAGTTCCTCGCTGCGCTACGTGAATTCATAAATTTTCAATATTGCACTCCAATGACTTCCAAATACCTAAATAGCACATAGAAGCAAGCAACATTCGGCATTGACAAATGCTTGTTTTTGTGTTAAAGGGGTCAGTTTCTTTTCAGTAAAAACAAGGAAAGGCATCATTTCTAAAATGTGCAGACGACCATGGGGACCACTTTTTTCCAGAGCATGCCACCATTGGCAACTACCTCTTCAAGACTGCTACTATCACTGCCTAATACAATCAAGGGAAAACCAGGAGGAGTCTACCAGCACTAAGATCAATATGGTTAAGGCACATTTGCTAGAAATTACTGCTTAGAAAAGAATGAGAAAGTGACTGTGATGATGAGCAAGTCCCAGACCAGATCTCTAGTTTGTTAATTGACACCTCCTGAGTCTGATTTGTACAACTGCATGGGCCAAGCTCCACAGATGTTATGCCATCATCAGATTTGTATAACAGCACTGTGGAAGCACGTAACCAGATGATTGTCTGATGTGCTGACACAGTGCTCTGACATAGTTTCCAGTGATTCTGTTTATGCAGCCCTTCCCCTCCAATGGCCGCATAAACATATCCACTTCCTGGTGCACTACTTTTCTGTTCTGCAACTGCAGTACTGACGGCCATTGTGTGCAACATGGTGAAGCTGACTTAAACTGCACATGCATGACTGTCATGCATACATAGTTATGTCAG
This sequence comes from Neoceratodus forsteri, assembly GCA_016271365.2. NCBI lineage: Eukaryota > Metazoa > Chordata > Ceratodontiformes > Ceratodontidae > Neoceratodus > Neoceratodus forsteri. The sequence goes on from CM028137.1 coordinate 805,577,607, forward strand.
CATCGCCACGTTGTGCAGGGCTAACTACAGGGCAAACCTCATATGTGTGAGTATCATGCATGCACAGTACTGTAATTGCTGCAGTATTACTTATGGCTGACCCAGTGCAGTGAAAGCACCGCATATTCTTTTCCACACTCTTGCCACTCTTAAAGCTCTTCCACAGCCATATCGGCTCTGATCAGAAATTGTTTTAAAGAGAAATTAACATTAGAGAGTCTGTTTGACTGGTATTTTGGTATTTAAAAGATACTTCTATATACTACAGTTGCAAGTGTTCAGAACCAGAGTCAAATATGAACATATGAATCTGCCAGCAGAACAGACCAATCGGTCTATCAAAGTCTGCCTGAGTGTGCAGCTAATACCTTAGATTGCAGCTGCCCCAGACCCCCCCCACTGTTCCTCCTATACCTGCCACAGCCCCTGCCCCCAGACCCTTCCTCTTGCTTTGTTCCACTCCCTCTTAAAGCTTCCGACTATTCTACATGTTACCACCCCCCCGGTAGCACATTCCAGTTATACACCACCTCTCAGTGAACTAGTGCCTCCTCGTCTCTTAAATCGTCCTCCTCCAACCTTAATCCAAGCCACCTCGTCACCCTACCTTTTCTCAGTTTAAACACCCACCTTGGTGCTTGGTTTATTTATCCCCTCAAGTATATGAATGTTTCAATCATATCCCCCATCCTCCTCTCCTCCAGTGTATACATATTCAGCTCCTGCAGTCTGACTTCATAGTCCTTTCCTTCCATCCCCTTTAACATTTTTGTTGCCCTGCTTTGCACCCCTCCAGTAGTTTTATATCTCTTTCTCTTCAGATATGGCCTCCAGTATTGCACACAATACTCCATATGCAGTCTGACCAAGGACCTGTAGAGAGGCAGGATCACATAACTATGCCTGGATAAGAAGCCCCTTGTGATACAACCCAGCATCCTGTTTGCCTTAGCTGCTGCTTTCCTGCATTGGGCCGAGTTGTTCATGCTCCCTGTTACCAACACCCCAAGGTCCTTCTCCTCCTCAGTGATCCCAAGCCTCACTTTACCCAACCAGTAGTCCCTCCTATGGTTTTGTGCCCCGAAGTGCATCACCTTACACTTCTTCGTGTTGAATCCTAGCTGCCACTTCTCCGCCCATGCCTCTAGTTTGGTTAGGTCCTCCTGCAGTTGTTTCCATCCGTCCTCTTCGTCCACCACCTCCCCAATTTTGGTATCATCTGCGAACAGGCTAACCCTGCTCCCAACTCCATGTGCTATATCAGAGATGAAGAGCCCAAACAACCCCGGGCCCAGCACTGAACCCTGTGGTACCCCGCTTGTCACTGCTCCGGGTGTCGAGAGCCCCCCCCCCACAACTATCCTCTGCACCCTCCCCTGTAACCAGTTATCTATCCATATTGCCAGCGTTTTCCCCACCCCCACAGCAGTCAGCTTCCCCAGTTTCCCATGAGGCACTGTATCAAAGGCCTTGCTGAAGTCCAAGTACAGGACATCTACCACATGACCCCATCTAGCTCCCTAGTTACAAAGTCATAATACTCTATTAGGTTTGTTTGACAAGATCTCTCTGAGATGAACCCATGTTGCTGCCCATTCTGAGGCCATTACTCTAGAATGGCACCAGCCTCTCCTTCAAATCATCTCCATAAGCTTCCCCACTATGGAAGTGAAACTGACTGACCGATACATTTCCTGCTCATCCTTAGGCCCATTCTTGTGTATGAGCACCATGTGGCCACCCTCCAGTCCTGAGGCACACACCCCATTTCCAGGGAGGTGTTGAACATATCTGCCAGCGGTTCAGCCAATACCTCCGCCATCTCCCTCAGCACCCTGGGGTGGATGCCATCAGGACCTGGTGCTTTGTCCACCCTTAGTGTCCTCATCCCTCTAGCATTCTACTCCCATGATCATTTTGTCTGTCACTCCTCCCTCCCCTCCCCACGCTCAGTCCATACTGGTAGTGGTCCATCCCTCTCCTAGTGAAAACCGAGCAGAAGTACTCATTCAGTATTTTCGCTGGATCCTCTCCTTTTCCACCCATTCCCTCCCTGCTTTATCCTCACTATATGCTCCTTGCACTTCCTCTTTTCCCTGACATATCTAAAGAATTCCTTTCTCCTCCTTTATGCCCTTTAAAAAGGGAAAATGAAACTGAACTAAACACCACTAACGTAAAATCATTTGTTATAGGGTGATTAGGTATGTATGTGCCTGCAGGTTTTCTGGACATTCTCTTAAAGTTACAGGACACATAGACTATAACGTTGCAATCTGCAGCGTTCGGTTGTTCTGCACAATGACTTCATTTTCAGACTAATTTGAACTCTATGGGTGGGACATTCAGACTGCACCAGGCAGGGGTGCAAGCTTGGTGCAGCACAACTGGACTGTGCCAGGGCAGGGACCAGGTGATAGTCAGAGGTTCTGCGAAATGGCTCAGCACTATTGAATATGGCACTGAGGGCACACGACAGTGCACGGCAGTAGCACTCGCGCCAGCGCAAGTGGCAGGAGGGGAGCACAGGGATGCGCCAGCGCAAGTGTGGTTGTGTTAGGCACATCAACCGCGATATTCAGCACTGGGCATGCAAATGAGGCCATTATGCATGTAAGGTGCAAATGGGGCCATTTGCATTTTATTATGGCCCTTTTTGCATGCGGTGTGCTGATCCCCAGGGACTTGCACCTGGCAGCCTGCCAGGCTGCAGCCGTCGGGCACCAGCACCCTGCTGCCCCTTGGCAGACTCCGCTCCCATTCACCCAATCATGTGCATATGTTACATTAGCCCTGATGGTCCAGAGAACTGAACCCCATCGCCGAACATGGGCATGTGTAAATGTAATCCCTGGTGGTCCAGTGGATCGATCCCCATCGCCCGATCATGGGCATATGTTACAAATCCCTGGTGGTCCAGTGGGAATCCCCCCCAGTGCCGGATCATGGGCGGAATGATCAAAGGACACCGTGGTGGTCCAGTGGTACCTGCTCCCCACTTGCTCACTGAGGCCCCCGCCACCTTGCACCCCCCCAGTCAGCAGCGGGCAGCAACACCCCGCCCGCAAGCTGCCCAACCGCCCGCTGACTGACATCATACCGTAGGGTCTGTATGCCTATTGGTCCACTGTTCACATTTCCATTCACCCATTCACATTTCAGACCTGTGTGGTACAGTATGGTCTGCACACCCATTGACCACGCGGTGGACCAGTGGCGTACAGACCTACCGTTATGCCAGTTGGTGGGCGGCCGGGCGGCTTGCGGGCAGGGTGCTGCCACCTGCCGCTGACTGAGGGGTGCAGGGTAGCGGGGCCTCACTGGACAGGTGGGGAGGGGTTCCACTAGGCCACCAGGGTTGTGTAACTTATGCCCACGTTCAGGCGATGGGGAGTGGTCACTGGGCCACCAGGGTGATAATTATCTTATGTCCATGATCGGCAATGGATAGTGGTCCACTGGGCCACCAGGGAGTTAAATATCTTATGCCCATGATTGAGCAATGGATAGCGGTCCACTGGACCACCAGGGTTGTATGTAGCAGTGGCCACGATGGTCAAGAAGGGCACGACACCCCTGGGCAGGAGGCATGTGGACCGTGTCCTGGTGGTCAGTTGGCCACCCACAGCAGGTGGCTGCCATGTTTCTCCTTGCAATATGGCATCTCGCCTGTGGATGGCCAGAACTTGTTCCTGGTTTCGCCAGGCTCAACTTTGCACCCCTCTGAGCAGCGCTAGGTGGGTATGTGTCTGCATATGCGCTGCACATCCTGGGCTGAATATCGGGATGTGCCGCATATGCATGGGCACACCCCCGCACTTGCGCCACATACATTGCTGTTGCGCCCCAGCGCATCAGGGGTTGTGCAGCGCAACCTGCCCCATTGAATATCGTGCCGGGGCGCTTCAGTGGGTTGCGCATGGCGCAACCCTTTTGAATATCCCACCCCATAAATATATGTCCACGTTCACTGCAGTATGGTACTTAAGGTCATATTTTCTCTTAACTAAATTCTCCAATTTGCCTCTAAAAGGTGTAACAAAGGAAGCAGAGTGAAAGTATGCTGATAAGGTGATTACTAACACTTATTGCTCTACTCAAAACCAAGTATGATGTTTTTCATTGTATTTGATGCATTGAAAATTGAATACAAACAAATTACAAAAAATAAATAATAACCATAACAGGGTGTCTGTGTCTCATACTAATAGTTCCAGCATTCTAATGTTCAAAGTTCAGTTGGCTTAGTCGCTTTCCCACAGATGGGTTCCTCTAAATTTCTGCAGAGTAAAACATTTTAATATGAAATTCAAGTCCCATTTTTTAAAAACTGAAATCTTCAACTCGATTTATATGTTTAGATGTGCAGTTCCTGTGTCTGTTATGGTTATAAGAGCTTCTTTTCAAGTCCTTTTTTTGCCAGAACTGCTCAACTTCGCTTCACATTTCTCTCACCCACAGAACTCGAGAATTTCCTCTTATAACCATAGGAGACACAGGAAATGTACACAGACATATATCATATAAGTAAATAGGCTGCCTATGGTGCCTTCCAGCACCCTGCCTCCTCCTCCTCATTAGGGCACCAGCTATGGCAACTGCTGCTGGGTTCACCCCCTCTGTCACTGAGGCCCTCTGGTGTGGTTTGATGCCTGCTGTTGTTGCTGGCAGGCTGGCTGGCTTTGCCTCTCCCTCTCTCTGGTTCCACTTCCCCTCTGGCTGTGGCTTTGTGCTGCTGTGGTCGTTCCATTCATGGCCTGCTGGTGTGCTAGACATAAGTCTCCTTCTTTTGTACTTATCTTTCTGTGGCACATCTTGACTTTGTGCTGGCTTTGCCCATAGATGCCCTGGTGTGCAGTGTGTGCATGGGAATGTCCCTGTATGCGCGCATAGAAAACATAGAAACATAGAAACATAGAATTTGACGGCAGATAAGGACCGCTTGGCCCACCCAGTCTGCCCATTTCCCTACTCTACTGGATAAGCTTGCGATCCTAGTTAACCAGCAGCCTACTTTTCTACCCCCCACCCCCAGAATTGCCTTATGACTATCCCATGCATGCTTGAATTCCACCACTGATTTTGACTCCACAACCTCCTCCGGAAGGCCATTCCATGCATCCACAACCCTCTCTGAAAATACTTCCTTAAATTACCTCTGAGCCGCCCCTCTATCTTCAAATTGTGCCTTGTTCTTGCACACCCTTTTTTGAAAGATGCTACCCTCTTGGACTTTGTTGATTCCCTGAGGTACTTGAAAGTTTCTATCATGTCCCTCCTCCTTTCCTCAAGGCTATACATAATAAGCTCCTTAAGTCTCTCTTCATGTCCTCCGTGCAGACCCTGCACCATTTTAGTTGCCCTCCTCTGGACAGCTTCCATCCTGTCTATGTCTTTGCGGAGATTGGGTCTCCAGAACTGCACACAGTACTCCAGATGGGGTCTCACCAGCTGTCTGTACAGAGGATAATAACTTCCTGTTTTCACTGGTGATGCCTCTCCCTATGCATCCCAGTATCCCCCCAGCCCTCCTTGCTGCCCTCTCACATTGCTTGCCCACCTTTAGGTCATCTGATATGACAACCCCAGGTCCCTTTCCATTTTTGTTGTTGTTAGTATCTCACCCCCATTGTGTACTCTTCCCTGGGTTTTTGTTTCCCAGGTGCATTACCTTGCACTTCTTAGCATTGAATCTAAGCTGCCATACATTTGACCATTCCTCTAACCTTGCCAAGTCCCTTCTCATCCTTTCCACCCCACCCTGTGCATCAACTCTGTTGCAGATCTTAGTGTCATCTGCAAAGAGACATACTTTTCCTTCCAGTCCTTCTGCAATGTCGCTTATAAAGACATTGAAGAGGACTGGTCCTAATACTGAACCCTGCGGTACCCCGCTAGTAACCCTCCTTTCTTCTGAGTGGACTCCAGTTACTATTACTCTCTCTGTGTCCTATTCTCCAGCCAATTCTTTACCCAGGCTGTCATCTTGGGACCCACTCCCAGGCTGGCTAACTTATATATTAATCTTTTGTGTGGGACTGTGTCAAATGCCTTGCTAAAGTCTAGGTAGGCCATGTCCACAGCCCCTCCCTGATCTACTACTTTGGTCACCCAGTCAAAGAAATCTATCAGATTCGTCTGGCATGACCTTTCCACTGTGAATCCATGCTGCCTAGGGTCTTGTGCCCCTCTGGCCTCTAGATACTCGACAATTCTTTCCTTTAGAAGTGATTCCATCATTTTCCCTATCACTGAGGTTAAACTAACAGGTCTATAGTTTCCTGCTTCTGCCTTGCTCCCACTTTTATGAAGGGGAATCACATCTGCCCTCCTCCAGTCCTCGGGTACCACCCCATCCTCCCATGATTTGTTAAAGAGGGTAGTCAGTGGTGTCACTAGTTCTACCCTTAGTTCTTTTAGAATTCTGGGATGAATCCCATCAGGCCCCATTGCTTTGTCCACCTTCAGTTTTAAGAGTTCTTTCAGAACCCTTTCTTCTGTAAATGGGCTGGTATCAACTCTTCTTATTAGCCTCACTATCCCTCCTTGGTCTTCCTTCGCCCTGATGTACCTATAAAGGTTTATCCCCTTCTTAACTGAGTTGGCTATCTTTTCCTCGGTTTGGGCCTTTGCTGTTCTGACTGCCTTCCCAGCCTCCTTTTGCTTTAACTGATACAGTTCTCGTCCTGCTCCTTCTGTGATTCCTTGTACTTCCTGAATGCTTTCTTTCTCTTGAACCTTCACTGCCACTTCCTTTGAGAACCATAGTGGTTTCTACATCGCTTTGTTTTGTTTATTTGCTTCACACAAAGGCTCGTTACCTCTGTGATGGCAGTTTTATTATTCCCCATTGTTCTTCCACCCTCCTTCCTGCCCATTTGCTAGTGCATTCCTTAGGCACTCACCTATTTTGGCAAAGTCAGCCCTCCTAAAGTCCAGTACTTTTGCCTTTGTATGGCTTGACTCTATTGCTGTGTTTATTGTGAACCATACTGTTCGATGGTCGCTAGTTCCAGATGGCTACCCACTTCTACATAGAAAAGAACCCAAGAACACATGACCTTGCAGTCTGCAGAGTGGGTGTGGTGAAATAGCATGGCCGTTATGCCTGACGACCCAAACCACACCCGCTGTCACTCTCTGCAGGGTGGTGGTGGGGCTAATTCAATATTTCCGCCATTTCTAGCAGCTCTGTAACTTCTACACTACCACTGCCAATGCCAGCAAGCAAACACCGGCATTGACAAATGTAATTCTTGCACAGAAACATAATCATGGTATTTTGTTGTTGTACAACCACCTCCTGTGACATGCACCACTACTGGAGTGCCTGCCATTGTATCTAAGGTGTTCCATACCCTTTCTGCAGCTTTAATAAAATTCATTACAACCGAACATTCGATAGTGGTTATGAAAACGCAGCATCGGACGCCATCATGACTGGTGTATGAAGCTGGTAGGTGGTATGATGTAGAGCACTAAATCAACTCTGTAATATCCCAATGGTGTTGTGCCCACCACCTTACCACATGGCAGATGTCTGGTGGAAACTGTATGCAGGTGTCTCTTCCAGCAGTTGTTGCACCTCTAGTCAAGCTTTGTGACCACACACATATCTGTGGTTGCTTGATGTTTTAATATGTCATGATCCAGCCTTCAAATACCTCATGACATTAAAACAATACAGTGATGAAACAGTTTTCCCCGATTTGATGGCTGAATGTAAAACTGAGATCTCATGTCCGAGTACCAAAGCTCTCTCTGTTTCATTGAAAACCCCAGAGGTTTCAAAACCATCGGTTGTCTTGGTGTAATGAGAGGGTTTGTAATACTACTTTCCCTATTTGTCTCCTTTGATATGGACTTGTCATTGTCTTATCCACAGTGCAAATTCACGACCTTCACATGTGATTGTGCCAACATTGGATTTTCCTTCAAGCACAGTGCACTATGTCTTCTTGAACGCCAATATTGATGATGAGGTTGACTAGCACTGATTATGATGGTGATAGATCCTGTCCTCTGGTGTGAGCGGTTGTACTCAATGGTGAGGATGAAAGTGATACAGCTGGGAATAGCACCGTATGTTTTGAGCCAATGGCGGTAACACAAGATGGTGGTCCACCCACACTTGATGTAGAAGTACAGGCTGAAGACCGACTTAACAACATGGACTGGTATAGTTTCACCAAATATGTTCTAGAGGCATGAGGTGACACTTCACATTGATGTCATAATGGATTGATGGAATGCATGACTTATCAGAACTGGTTGCTTGTTCAGCATACTGGGAAAAGCATCATAAGGTATTCCATGCCAGAATTCAGACTGTAGTAGTTTCTGGCTGTGCAGACACTACTTCACATACACAGTGGTGCCTGTCGTCAAAGCATACCCCACAGTTCTTGCTGCACTCCACCATGACAGCGCACCTTTCACTCATAGCATCTGTTGCATGAACCACAGTCTGTCATATTTGTATTGACAGGCATTTGTGCTTTGTAGTCTGGTATATAATGGTCACGGTTGCTGTGGCAGTTGCAGCATAGGCTGACCTCATCTCCTTTACAACTGTCAACACATAGACTACCTATGGACTCTTTTCCACCCCCACCCCCACCCTTACCATGATGTACGACCTCTGTGAAATCAGTCCAAGGCTGTGTTCCCAGCACCAAGTGAATACTTGCCCATGTCATCTAGCCTTCTCTGTACACCCACCTCACCGCACTTCTGCCCCCTGCCTAACTTATAAGTATTTATGGCGCCGTGCCTGCCAGTGCATTCATTGCACTGGATTCATCGAACATAGTCAAGACTACTTCTGTGAAGTTAATTTTAATTAGGCAGTCATAAATGTATTATCACACTACACTTTCAGTGTACTACTCCAAAACAAACTGTTTCCCCATGAGCAAAGAATCGTGACACAGGGTTCCTTAGATTCAATAAAAAATTAAATAAAATATATTATCATCAACAGTCATTATTTTACTAAATATATATCAGACCACATGTCGGTGTTATTTCCTCTAGGTGCACATGTACAAACTGTGAACACATGAATCAGATGATAAACAACTTATACTGCAGGAGGTTACATGGAATTTTGAATCGGATACAGACAATTAATGGAAATACCACTGACACGAAGTCTTGCACACCACACCTAGTTTGAAGGTTTGCCTCAATCCATGGGTTCTCCAAACACACACTACCAGTATCGACAACAGTATCAGATGACATAATCGGAAGATTTCATGCAAGGTAAATATTATTTCAACCAACATTTCTTTTAAATCCAATTTATCTCTAATGCCATTATGAATATGTTTCCCCCTCACTAGTGGAGCAACGCTCGCAGCAACTGTTAATATCTTGCTCTACTGCATTCATTCCCATTGTCCATTACATTGTGTACATACCCAAATCATGCTGAAGCCTGGGCCAGGGCCTCAGGGGTAGCACCTGGAGTCAAAGCGTGGCTGTTGACCCTCCCTGACCTGACTCTAACGTTCCCTCATTCATGTGGCATGGGCATACAATAACACCAATGGTGCTGCCATGCATGACTGCTGTTAGTCAGTAGGATGTCAGCCTTCCCCACAAGCCCACCATCGCACCGCACCCAGATGCTTACACTGTGGTTCAAGGAGTGGCCCAAACCCCAACCTCAGTGCCAACTGAGCCAAAACAATTACAATTGTAATTTTAGTTATATTGCTCTGCTCAGTCAATTGCTCAGTCTTTTCTACTGTGAAATTATACCCTTTCAGTTACTGCTGTACTGACACCTTCTCCCCCCAGGAACTCGATACACTGCCTATCGACAGATTGTGAGGTGGACATTTGGGTGGCTTGTCATCACAATCAGGTTCCCTGCCTGCCTGTGTGATGAGAACCATAGGGACACATTCCCAGATCATATCAACTGTACTAGCTTTCCTTTGCCTAAGCAGCGGTGTCGTGTAACTACCAAGAGACAATCTTTGTTACTATGAAAGTCATTGTCAGTGCAGTCATGTTGAATTTCTATGTAAACTCCACACTGAATAACAGTTTGCCTGTCCAGCAGAGAAGTCAAACATTTCAGGCACATATTTTTGAATGTTGTATGGCAATCATTGAGGACATAAATGATACTCTTGGACTACCAGAAAATGGATAACATTGGTGCAGTCATGATAAATACTGAGGATTGTGGGGGTTGCAATTTCTCAATTAGGGATGTGGTGGGTACTACAACCAAAATAGACCAAAAATAAAATGGATATTGTCACTCTAGGTAGCTGGAGGGGATAGTACTACCGGGCAATGTGTCACAAATTTCCATTGTGTGGTAAAAGCGGATGCATGCTGAATTTCTGTATAGATCAAAACGATTTCTGACGACCATTCATAAAAACGCACCAGTTGGCTGAACTTCTGCTAAATCTCTCTTCAACACCTATAAATGCTTACACTGACACTAAAACAACAGTCATTGTTTAACTGAAAGTATTCATTGACATACACAAATTATGATAGCACAGGAATTGTCTGCATTAGCTGTACATTGTTTGAATCTAGTTCAGTGTTTACACTGGAGTAAAGTACACATTGCCTCAAGTCATACAACATTTAAATAGCATCTCTTCAATGTCAATTGGCATTTTGCATGTGGTCCCAGTGGCAGAGCTATAAACAGTAGCCCGGTCAAAAACGGTGGTCACAACATATGCATCAACAATGCAAGTAACTGTATTAGTGGAACTAGGTGCCATATGAAATCTGCTGATTAAATTTGTGACTGACACAGTCTTATCGGTCCATGAAGATCACACATAGCACTGCAGTGACTCTCTAGATTTCAACAATGAACGATTCCGTTCCCTCGGACCTAATTGGTAACCTTCACGTAGCATCTGCGTAAATATTGAACAAATACATGACGACAAAAAAATAACATATGGCATACTTCATGTTTGACATTCTGGAGTTATGTTTAGCATTTAAAACACTCATTACTTCATGCAATCATTGCTTTGCATTATCAATAGCTCAACGTAACAGAACATGCCTGTTGATTCTGCCCATGCCACCACCCTACCCGTGTTGCCCTCACGAGTGTTCCAGTTATAACCCGACTACCTATCGAGCATTGAGCCAATCTTCTTAACAACACCAACTCACTGCCCATCACCACTGCCTGTGCCAACCACTCAATCAAGAGGACTGAACTGGTATAGGCAGTCATATTGACATACCTGTAGTCATGCCCTTTTGAAATCACCATCCACTCAATTCTTCCCTATCTTCAGTGCGATGTCAGAAGAAAGTCCTCAAGTGCTCTGGACATGCATACCCAGTAATATACCGAATGAACACAGTTCAACAAACTCTCCTGCACTACTTTGTTATGACCTTGTCCAAACAGGTGTGCACTCGTTGTTTGACACATCTCCTAAAACAGTACAAGGACCCAATGCTATGTTGAAAGCTGATGTTGCACTAAACACAGCTTACCATATGTTGATTTGGAGATCATTTCTAACGCTTATCCACCTTTCTTGTACTTTGGGTACCGTGTGGAATATCTGCCTTTCCCGCTTTAGTTAGTCATGAACTTGGTTAGAATTCTCATTGTAGTACGCCGCTGCCAGTGCCAGCCTTTAAAGAAAAACAGACATACAATGAATATGTGGGACAACAATACAGGGACAGGCAGGGTGTCTGCCAACTCTCCTCTATTGCATCTCCAGCAACACAATGTTCTTCTTCTAGTAGTGCCACCAAACCTGGATGCAGTATGCATGGTGGTGGCCAACTCGTTATGCCTTACCGGTTATCTCACTGGCTATACAGCACAGTACTTTAATTTACTTGTGCCACCGCCCTTCTACAGTGCTCTAAGTTGTTCATTTTGCATACAACACCACCAAAGGTAACCACCAGACAGCAGGGACTGGTGCCTTGTCATCTCTTAGGCCCTTCAGTGCATCCCACCAACCCTGCCTCTGGCATTTCTCATCCCTTTCCCCTCTTCAACCAATGTAACCCCACTCTCCACCACCAGTCATTTAGTACCACCGCCTTCTCTCCCACCTCTGACACCACCCACCCCCTATCCTGACTGGACTGATCTTGCCCTTCCCTGTCTTCTGTCTGACATATACCTAAAGAACCCTCTTCTCCATTTCCAATCCCAGTATCAATCTAGTCAGGTCTGTCACCAGTGTGTAAGGCGCATCCTGGAAGACAGCCAACAGGTGATGCACCTTGATTGAGGAGGATGCAAGGTTCTGCAGTCTCCTCTGGACATATTCAGGTCTCCCATCTTATTTGATGAGCAGGTGAAGGACCAGCAATGGCATCAATGTAATGGGGACACAGGGGAAGTCATATCAGAGAGTCTACAGATATCCAACTAATGTTGGTAGGCAGTAAGGTGGCAGCTGAGAAAAAAGTGATGTAGTAAGAGGAATCACTTGGAGAAAACACAGTTGTTAAACATCAGATCTAATCTCGGAATGTATAGACAGTTATATTTGCACAAAGAACTTATCTAACCCGGTCCTCATCCCAAGATTGGAGAATGCTGTGTGCTGGCGATAATGCAGGATTAAGCTATGAAGAGCTTCAGACTGGAGGTCTGCTGCTGCCGGAGATAGTTTTTGAGCATCATTTAACATTAACCCTAGATGAAACAATGGCCTCAAATGGACTGTCCCTTTATCTGCTGAATAAAATTGACACATAATAAATTTTGCTGTTAATTTTATACCTGTTAACCAAAAGAAACTAAATATTATTCTGCCAATGCAGTTTCTATATTGTTCCCTTACTTGTTTCAGCCACTGTTTGTTGCACAGTTCTCCTTCTAGTGGGCTGGGTAGAAGCATGGTTCAGATAAGTGATTTTGGTGACCAGTGTGCTTATTTGTGACATAGTTCATCAAGCTCTCATAACGCAATCTATCTCCATTGCCATCTGTGGTCGAAATAGCAGACCATTACACATGGTTGACTATCGATTGCCGCCAGAGACCACATCTTCACATCACGCTGACTGCCACTGCATCAGCATTTTCCCCAACAGCTTTAAAAAAAACACAGAAATAGCCATGAGCACACCATTGGAAAAATGTTCAGGTTTAATCTGATAATGGGCTTAATTTCCCAATTCAAAACTAGCTCTTTTCTTATGGAATTGTCATGCTAGCTCACCTTTGGCCACATGCCATATATAAGTGATGCCTGGTGCTTGGTAGGGTTTTGAATCCATTTGCTATTTGACCATGTCTATCAGTGATTATGACATCTGTTGTCATTCTCTCTTTGGCATGGAAAATGTGACCACTCTTTGAGACCTTGAAGCTCACACCAAGAACTGTTGTTCACTCAATTGCTCTGGGGTGGGGTAGGTGGGAGATAAAACAATGACTTAGGGGTTACAAGCGGTGACAGATGAAGCAACCATTATTTGCTGTGGCGCATTGTCGCTGTGCAGAGGCTGACAGTCCCGATGGCTGCTGCCTGGCAGGCGCCAGGCACAAGTCACCGAGAGTTAGGCGCACCTGCACAAATGGGGCCATAATGGCGATGCAAATGGCAACTCATTGCGCCTTTGCATACAATATGGCCCCATTTGCATGTGCACTTTGAATATTGCGGTTGCTAAGCATAGCTCAATGAAAACTTGCCTTAGCGCATCCCCCTGCTCCCTCTGGCCACTTGCACTGGTGCAGTGCAACACTAAGCGTGTCGGTGGTACTGTGCATGGGGCCGCTGGCAGTACAGACAAGCTGTTCAATGCCATACTAAAACCAGGAAACCTTGGCAGCAACAGTTGGCAACAGTAATCAGGGTAATATGACTGTCAAATTTGAATTGCAGCACCACATTCCCAGTGTATGCAAACACATGCTACAGTGTATGTAAACACAGGCTATTTGCTTTATATGGTTCAAATGAACAGTGCACGCAGTGTGCACCAGATCAATGTATCCACATTGGATGAGGGACAAGTGAAATGCTAGGGGAACGTAACCTGGATATGTATGTATGCAGTTCTGTTGTAAGTGAGGCAACAGATACAGATGTGCATCCTAACAGTGCAAAGCGGGCATAGAAATATTGAAACCAAGGTAACATACCTGTACAACCTGTAAGTCTAGGACTTTGTTGATGTGATGCTCCATAACTGTGAGGCTCCGTACTTTGCACAATGTCCCAGGCTATCAGACGACCATCACCCAATAGAATCAGGCAGCGGAGTAATCAAAGTTGCTGTAACATTTTGTTGTTGTTAGCCTTCCATGCATTCAGTACTGTGGGCTCAAGATATGACAGTTGGTGCTTGAAAAATGTACTTTTGGATATGCGAGAATTTGCATGAAACCAAACATTTTGATTATCTTAGATGGTAATAGTCGAGAGAACAGTATGGTGGCTGAAAGGATACAAATTCCTGCAGGCAGTTGTCCAATGTGTGGCTGGATTACGCCAGGATGGTACATGTCACATTCAAGGCAATGCTGTATAATACTGATTGCAGTCCCACCGCGTCTTATGTACTACTCAACTGTCCGTGCAAGCCAATTCAGCGCAGTAGTGGAACAACTACAGTAGTTGCTCATGGAAAATGATGTATCTAGATTTCTTCTCGATGTCTTTACTGTGCTCTTCGGTTTCCATCTTCTCACTACATAAAATAAACACCACGACATAATGTGTGGACAACATTACAAGCTGATTTACAACCATTATGTGTTCATTATTAACAAACTGTTCAGATTATTACTTGTATATATTTAGGACTGCAATACCAGTATGTATAATCTCTCTGTTACATGAGATAACACAATGTGCACATTGTAGGATGTGCCCTAACATTCCTTCTGTAACAAATGTTACTCAGTGTTGTCAGTCCATCCCACAACCACACCCTACAACCCTGCCTTGCCTTCACCTTGCACAGCTGGTGACCTGTTTGAACATCTTTATCCCCTAAACAGTATAATTAAGCTGAAACTCACAATCTCCAACATGGCACAAAATGAAGCGACAAGCTGAGATCTAAGTCCTGGACTGACACTCAGGCAGTGGCTCAAACCATGACATTTACGGTTCCATTCCACAGGTCATGCTCTATCTAATGATATAGTACATTGCACATTGGGTGAGGAGTGTACACTATAGGTCAGAGATGCATTAGGTGGTATCATTATCAGTCTTACCATTCTGTATCACTGCCCTGGTTCACTGCCGTGATTATCCTCTCCGTCATCTGAAGGAGTAGTTCTCATCATGATTATGCATAGTGTTCTTGTGAGATGTAAAGAATCAAGTCATCTTCCTGGTCAGCTGGTGTTGGTTCGGCAAAAGCAGTTCATGGCGTTCTGCATAGAGGTCCTCAAGACTGCCACCAATCAGGTTGCATTACACCTCTTTTTCCTTGGTTTTGGTCACTGCCATTACTCCTATAGAATGTAAAAATTGTCAGTGCCAGCCCAGTGGTGCTGAAGGTTGAGAGCTGGACGCCACACCTGCGCTCACGCACGGCAACCCGGGTTCTGGGCGGACTCGGGTCGCTGGTGGAGGCGGCAGGGGGAGTTGAGGCATGAGCATCCCACGACAGCTCATCTACCCGGGGAGGATTAAGGCAATAGCCCAAACACTTACCTGACTCCGAGCGGAGGCTCGGAGTACTGCAAGCCCCTAAAAGTTTGGGGTAGGGCTGCCTTGATACAGCGTGATGTCGGCGCCTTGCGCCTTGACGTCAGGGGTCCTACGCTGTAAGGGGTGTGAGAAAAAGTGGAAAAATGCCGGCTATCGCCGGGAAGATGGAGCCTCTGGAGTCGTGCCCTCGATGTACCTTCGCCCACCCGATGGCCCTTGGACCGGCCGCGATTGATTGATGGGGTAGGGGGCTCTGCCCCATCCCTCGGGGTAAACCAAAGCTACATGGGGTTCCAGAGGGTCATACAGGCAGGGTAGAAGGTAGAGGATGTCTGCCTTGAGGCTCCTGAAGGGTCGAGGACTGGCAGGCAGGGAGGAGGTGAATAAATAGAAATTAAAAAAAAAAATTGTCAGTGATGCATTGCACTGACATGCAGTAATAATTAGTTGCCGTCTAAAGACCAAAGATATTGCCATGCTAGCAGTTGATTTCTGGCACTGTAACTGCACATATCATTGCTGACACCATTTTGCCACACACTGAGATGTAGGATTCAGGGAATTAATGTTTCACCTATGCTGGCAAACATTCCATGTTATTTAATACATAAGTAGCACTTTGCTTATGCTGGCAGCACCACTACCATCTCTGCTCAACAACGCTACCAGTGTGTGGACATTTAGATTCTGATCATATAAGATAACCTTTGAGCAGTTATCTACATTGGTGCCAAGAAGCAGCAATTGACACTGACTGACCGACTGAAGTATGCAGGATGAGTTGTTTTGAGCAGAGCTTGCCATTGACGCCAGATTAGGACTAGCATTGTAGGCAGCATGCAGTCTACAGAGTGTAGTCAAGTGATCAACACAATAAAAGTATAATCGGCTCAAAGATACATGGCTGAAATTAATAGTGTTGAAAAGAGCTTACCCTTGCTCGCCAGTGTGGTTTGAACCAACACTGTGTTCCACATGTTGTTTGCTGGCATCCTCGTGACTGTCGAAATGCTGTATCATGCAGCTGTTCAACTATTGGCAATTGCAGGACAGAGCTGTTTAGACATGGATACGTCACACCTAAGTCAATGGCAGCAGGCATCTCCAAGAGTGAATGTTCTTGGCTGTCTTGTCCTACCATTGTGTCGATGTACTTGTGTGTTCCGTTTCACACCATACCAATGCACCCGCAACATGGGTATCCACTGCCACTACTGCTTAGCATTCAACACCCATGGTAGCCGTATGTTGATGTAACTCCTAAAACGGGATACAATAATGCAATATTAGCATTAGGAGGTAATATGTGTCAATTGTGTTTGGAAGTTGTGTCGCACTGTAAGTTGTAGCAGAACCACGTGGTGACAATAATTAGCATAAACCAAACCATACATGCAGTTCCGAAAGTATGCATACGTCTTTCAAATAGCAATGTATATGGTGGAAATAGTGGAGAGGAGTTAGTACAAGGAGGCAGCAGAGGTGGAGGCAGGGATATGTAACTAGGTTGGTGCAGGAAACAACCTCGGGAGACCATGATCACTGGGAGGAAAAGGAATAGAAAAGTGGTAGAAAGGGGTTGACTGGTTTCAGTACACACAAGGTTGAGGTAGTAGTGCAACCTGTGCCAATGGTAGTGCGTAGTGAGGTGGCCCTCATGAGACAGGAATGGTACCCTAAAGTGCTGGTGATGGAACTGGATGGGGGGCAAGCTGATGGATTTGATAGGGGTGTGACCGGATCAATGGCGCACCAGAGGTGGACGAGGAAGGTGTGGCATGTCATTGGGATAAGACACACAGGTCTGCAACTGACCATCATGCAGTGGATGCAACGACAATGGCTGACCGGTTTCCAGATAACAAGTGATAGAGGTCTTCAGGTACATGAAGGGAGTAAATAGGGGAGGAGCAGTCAGGGTGCTTCGAAGAAAGGAGGAGGGGGCAACTAGAGGTCATGGGTGGAAGCTGGAGGGAGGAAGATTCAGGGGAGGAAGGAGGAGGTGCTACTTCACTGAGAGGGTGGTGGAGCCATGGAATGTGCTGCCCAAGGGGCTGGTGGAGGCAGAGACGGTGTAGGGGTTCAAGAGGACGTGGGACGGGTACAGGGGTGGGTTCTGAAGCCAAATCCAGTGCAGCAAGAATATCCAGAACTGGGGAATGGAGAAGCCAAGAAGGTGAGGGCAGCAAGGTCAGCTCCCAGGGTTGGGGCTGACAAAACAAGCAGGCATGAAAGACCGTTAGGCGATTCTTCTGGCATGTTGATATGTTAGTACATTAGTAAGTCTGGCTATTACCGAAGTGTCAGTGTGGAGCATAAGCAAACAATTCTGAAAGTCAACGCGTGGCAATGGTAGTGTGGCTGAAGCATAGGGCTATGTTTTTGTGGTGGTTGGAGTTATACCTGCAAGTACATGCAAGGGATTTGCTTTATTTCAACATGGTGTGTTGTACAAAAGTAGAAATGCATACAATTCCTGAAGTCTAGATGGGGTTGTGCAGTGGGCAGGGTTGGGGGCAGGGTAGATGAGCCTAGCATGACCCGCATGGGGTCAGATGACGGGGGGAGGTCGGTACTGTAGACAGTAAATGATAGGGTAGTGTCAGAGCTGGAGAAGAAAGGGGTTTAGGGACAACAGACCATTTGAGAATGAGTTCTTTGACTCATTGATGTAGGTACTGCGTGGGGGTGGGGTAAGACATGGCATACTTTGGCAAGGCCGTTGCACCATAACATAATGGAGGTTGCTGTAGAAAACTGGAAAGACGGAGGTTGTGGAAAGAGCGGAAATGGCAACAAAATTGGTTGATGCACACAACTCGGAGGGAGGTAGTTCATGGAGGGGCTACCTTGAGGACAGGAGGAAGCTGGGCGGTATGCTGGGCGTTGTGCATCCAGAAGGAGTCCTGTGTCCACCATTTCTCACAGATGGTATGATCCCAAGACTTGTGTGACTTTTGTGCCATTATCAAAGTTCACGTGCATGACAAGCCACAGCACTTACTCATAAAGATCTGCATGCTGTATGGAATAACAGACATGTGTAGGCAGCGATTTACATTGCTCCCTGGCTTGTACAATCAAAACTGAGATCCATGTTAAGATGGGAAATATTGTAACAGTACATGGATGCAGTATAATTGTATTATCAATTGTTACACACAGAAAATTGTGTGGAAGGAACAAGAAACACACACACAGCTATATACTGTACTGACAACTGAAAGTTCACTATCCAGGATAAGAGCATGAGAGATAGGTGGTGAGCATAACTATGGAGTGATAATGACTGCAAATGAGTCATTTTGTGGTTAGCATCAGTGAAACGGAACTGTCAGTTGCAGCAGTTCAATCGCTGTTAATCACACAGCTGCACAATGACAACTCAAGGACATTGGCATGAGGAATGAATCAAGAAAGTGGAATAATTTGAAATACATATATAATAGGCAGGTTTGAGATGGCCAGTGGGGGAATTGGCAACCAGATGAGGCGAAATTCTTTTTGAACAGAAAGGGTGGTAGATGCATGGCATACTGTGCCAAAGGAAGTAGTGGGGGCTACAACAGTGGTGGTATTCAAACATAAAAGGGGAAAGGCACAAGGGACCTGGAGAGGTAGGTAGGAAGGGACACAATGACAAGGTAAGGTGAGCGACCATTGAAGCAGGCAGGCAGGTAATATGGGCATACTGTGTGGGCCTATCAGTGCTTATCTGTGGGCACATACTGTGTCACCATGTGACCTGACATCTGCCAGTCTCAGTGTGTGATGTGTCGGTGCACCAGTTAGCATGAGTGTGGGACATGTCCAGGGCCCAGTTGGCATCAGTGTGAGCTGTGTCTGGCCATCAGCCAGCCTCCACATGGGATGTCGCCAGACCCCAACAAGCCCTGGTGTGGGATTTGCCTCAGGGCCAAGCCACCCACAGTTTGGATGTGATAGGGGTAGAGCCAGCATAAGTGTGGGTATCATTAGCAGAAGGATGGAGGTGATGCTATCACTGTACAAACCACTAGTGATTGCTCATGTGCAGTATGGAGCACAGTGCTGGAGGCTGCATCTTTGAAAAGGTTACCAGAAAGATGGAGGCAGTTCACAGGTGTACAATGATGAGAGAGGCATGCTCTGACATTGGAGGGAGGCAGAACACAAGTGGAATGTGAGGAGAAGTTCTTTTTGAACAGAAAGGGTGATAGATGCATGGAATACTGTGCCAAAGGAAGTAGTGCGGGCTAAAACAGTGATGGGATTCAAACATGCAAGGGATAGGCACAAGGGACCTGGAGAGGTGGGTAGGAAGGGACACAATGACAAGGTAAGGTGAGCGACCATTGATGCAGGCAGGCAGGTAATATGGGCATACTGTGTGGGCCTATCAGTGCTTATCTGTGGGCACATACTATGTCACCATGTGACCCGATATCTGCTAGTCTCAGTGTGTGATCTGTCGGTGCACCAGTTAGCATGAGTGTGGGACATGTCCAGGGCCCAGTTGGCATCAGAGTGAGCTGTGTCTGGCCATCAGCCAGCCTCCACGTGGGATGTCTCCAGACCCCAACAAGCCCTGGTGTGGGATTTGCCTCAGGGCCCAGCCACCCACAGTTTGGATGTGTTAGGAATAGAGCCAGCATAAGTGTGGGTATCATTAGCAGAAGGATGGAGGTGATGCTATCACTGTACAAACCACTAGTGATTGCTCATGTGCAGTATGGAGCACAGTGCTGGAGGCTGCATCTTTGAAAAGGTTACCAAAAGATAGAGGCAGTTCACAGAAGGGTAACAAAGATGGGTGAGGCCCACATCAGGAGACATACAAGGTGAGGAGAAACCACCTCAGTATGTGTATAAATGAGGGGGAGTGCGACAGGGAGATAAGATAGAACCCTTCCAGTATCAGAAGGGCATAAACACAGAGCACAGGGGGGAGACATCTTGTACTATAGCAGGTGTACAACGATGAGAGGGGCATGCTCTGACATTGGAGGGAGGCAGAACACAAGTGGAAGGTGAGGAGAAGTGCTTTTTGACCACTTGGGGCAATAGCCAGAGTCAGTCTGGGATGTTTCTGTATCGCAACAAGACACAGTGTGCAATGTGTCCAGGCCCAAGACAGCCTCAGTGTGCTGTGTGTCAATGCCCCATCCAGACTCAGTGTGGGATGTACTCATTCCCTAGCCAGCAATAATGGGGGTTTGATTGGGGGATACTGTGCACCAGGGGGTGTTTATTGAGTTGCTGCCTTGCTCTAAACCTGTCAGTGATCCATTTCAACTTGTTTATCCACACCACCAAATATTGTGGCTCTCCCTTTCTGAGATGGAACAAGACACAATGTCACTCCCTGGATGCTCAATTTTGAGCGTTGCTAGAAAGAGAGATGTGAGATCATGCACCAAACACAGAGGAGACATAGCGAGGAAAAAGGAGAAGACAACACATGACCATAATACACTGTGTTGCATCTGTCCCTGCAAAGTTGAAAAAGTGTTGTTTTGGAAGTTGTGCATTTACAGTATCAGAACAAGTGATATAAATACAGAAACAACTGTGTGGTTGATAGAGGCAGAGGAGAGCACTCAGCACAATTAAAAGTTGTGTACCCTTGAATAGGTAATGAGACAAACTGTGGAGTGATAATTACTCAGGCTTATTTTTTTACTCAATTTGCAGCTAAGACAACAGAGTGATAACTGCAGCAGTTGATCAGCTGCTAATCCCACAGCAGGACATCAAGCACACTAAGTGTGATTAGCATGATGAGAGCAGGGAGAAAAATAATTTTTAACCCCTGCAATGCCATTATTTGTAAACAAGACTTGTATTGAGAAGACACATGGAGGGAAGAGTGTACCTGGGCAGCGCATTCCAGGGCTCCACCAATCTCTCAGTAAAGTAGCACATCCATGTTACCACACGCAGCCTCACCATCCAGCTTCTTATGGTGTGCCCTGGTGGTACCCCCTGTCCCACAGCTGAGCTGGCTGACACACACTCAAGGTTTACAATACTTGAAGACCTATGTCATATGGCCCTGTCTCTTCTGTCATGCGACAACGCTTCCCCACTCTAATACCCTGTGCTAATCTCAGCTACAGCTAAACAAATTACGACCCTCAGAAATCAAAATGCACAACCATTGTGTGTTAGCCCATGCCACCTAGTTCCACTACAACTAGATCCCTGAAGAGCACCACGCCTGACTTGGCTAAATCCAGGCTGCCCCCACCCTCCTCATATGGTCAGTCACTACCTGGGCAAGGAACACATCCAACCCACAGTGTGACTATATACTTGCACATGTGTGGACACAAGAACTGCACATTGTGACGTAGTTGTGGCCTGACCAGTTTATGTACAATGGCAGCATCACCTTGTGCCTTCTTCCTCTGATCACTGACCCTGCCCATGATCTCCATCATGTCAATGGCCCTAGCCACCACACATATTGCTATACTTTGTGAGAGATATGTGGGATGTTGATGACATATTTTATGTCATATGGATTGCGCACTGTGCACAATGTGACTTTGTGATGCTAAGTACAAAAGCAGGAATAAATGGAATGCGCGTCTACCACTGATGGGTGGGTGGCGTTGATTTGACAATGATGATGCATGAATCCTATATGTAGGGCAAATGCACAAGGGAGTATGGAGTATGTCTTGAATTGCACACAACTCGTGGCTAGAGCATGTGGGGAGAATCAAGTAAAATGATGTAGTGCGTGTGCTGCAACAAATGGCGGTTGTAGCAACGGTCATCACCAACCGGGCACCGTATGCAAAAAATGTGCACTGGAGAGCATTGGAGGCACATCAGTCAGGAAACAAATTGCACTTTGTCCAGGCCTCAGGTGGAGACCAAATGACCACTGTGGGTACTCCAGGACAGATGTGTGACTCCAGCCCCAAAAATATACAACACTGTGCAGCATCATGTGGATGCAAGCAAAGCAAAAACAAACCATGACTTCAGCTGTTGATTGGCAGCATAAAAACATATATCAGTATTAGTAAGCATATACTCTTAGAGACTTACCGTTTGAAGCTTGAGCTTCATGGATGCTTTACAAGGGCTGGAGACCATCAATCTCCGGTGGCTTGATCAGTGTGGACAGAAGAGGAACCAGGTCTTGATACTTTTGGCTTGATATGTGGAACAGCAGACAATAACAAGTCTAATTTCTTCTTGTAGCCAGCAGCCCACTGGTTATAGTTGATGAAATCATCTGGAGCGAAGTGAGCATACAAAGGACACTTGTTTTTGAGCCTGTCAACCACATTTTCTGTGTTGATGAAACAAACCCAGCCAAGCAGTTGCGCAGCTTCTCTTGCTTAGGCCAGTAATGTAGACTGACCTTGTCAGCATTTGTATTGCTGAAGCCCCCACAACACAACACTTCAGCATATTAATCACTATCAGACAAACGATGTCATCAAAAAATTAGGCGGAGACACACAAACAATTTGACAAAACAGTTATATTAATTAACAATAGTCAGCAATATGGTGAATTTCATAAGGGAGGCAAAACCTCATGCAAAGTAGATGACACTGTACAGAAAGTAGAAATGCTAAAAAATTTTCGGATTAAACTAGCCAGGTGAGCATTATAATTAGTACACTGGCAGGGTAAATAAAAATGTGGCTCAAGTAAATATATGTGTGTCAGTAGTTTTACAGTACCACTAATAATATACCAATGCAATTGGGCATACAATAACATAAGGGATCTGTTAATAGTTCAACATAATACACATACACATGTACAACATTCAATAAATTGCAATAAAAGGGAAAGGTTTGATTTGCATGCTAAAAAAGTAGAACCATGAACTGCTGAATGAAACTGGAGATGCTGTATACTATAGAGGTAATTGAAAGTAGGGCACACTACACAGCAAGCCTGCAATAAAAAAAAAAATTTGAAGAGACAATGAAGATGTGGGCAGCGGTACTAAGCCAATTCAAAATCTGCACAGGGAGACACAAAACGAACCTCGAAGCAAAAGCAGCAAATGTCCCGATGCAAGATACTGTGGCACAAGGCAAGAACATTTGAGCCCAACAGGGAAGGCAGCGCGATGTCAGCTGGGGAGGCTCATCGGCAACGGAAAACCAAGGGAAACCGGCAGTGCAAAGAAGTTTATAAGCTATAATACCACAAACACTCAAAAGATTTAAAGAGTTTTTACATGTTAGAGTGGTAACACATTTGACAATCTTTACAGTACATAGTTCGCCTGAGGGACAGTAGATATTAACATTCGCATCTCAGCCTTGAGGCAGTTACAATATAATACATATGGTATTCAGTGATGTTTTGCTTCCTAAAAAGTGGGCAATCTAGCAATGTGTTGTGTGAATATATAAGTAATACTCTGTACCACGATTTGCCAGACATCACCAAGTAAGAAACCGCAGCAAACTCACATAGCTTCACCTGCACGCTCCGATGCTAAAAATTATGTGCTAGCAGTGATGGACAAGGGCAGCAATGGCATCAAAATGAGAAATTAGAGAGACACTGCACAAATAATATCTATATACAAGCCCTATGGTTCCCTAGAAATACAAGATACCCAGTAAACTGGTTGATGACTCTGCAGCAACTGCATAACAACACAGTCAGCAAGTAAGACGGCAAATAAGTATAATATGATAGCGGGCATATAAAATAACAGCAAATGCAGATGGTTCAGCAGCTAAGGACCATCAGAATGCATGTATAATAATAAAATGATTGGTAAGCAGGACAGGGACAAACAAACAGAACACTGCGAAGCGCATGTAGCTCGCACTGCGCTCTGATGGAAAACCAGACCAAGGGAATGATAGCTTAAGGACACAGAGTGCTACCTGCCATTCGTTTAGTGATGCAAGCAGCCCACTGACGCGAGACATATGCATGCCCAGATTTTCTACGTGAGTTGGTGACTGCCGCGGGACGGACTAAGCTAAAGCAGCAAATTAGCTAGTTTTAAATAAAATCTTTTAAAACTTTAAGACGGGGAAAAACTATATAGCGCATTTTATGATGCCATCATGGGAAGCTACTAGAAAGTACAGGAGGTAAGAACCTGCTCTTTAACAGCATTCCACCATACATTATATTTTAAATCTAAAGGTCCAAAACAGGTTCTCATAACAAAAGCATAGATTTTTCCTTGAACTTCCCAAAAAACATACCTACAATTTCCAGCTCCAAAATAGTATAAAGAACCAGGCTACCTATGAGGTGATGGATTCTTCAGAACAATAATCTACCACACTAAAGTTCCTTGATCCTAAAGGGGTCTAAAGGCTCAACCACTTCTGAAACCTGGAAATCCAAGGCATCTGCCTCCAAGCAAACATGACAATAGAAAAGTTTTAATCACTCAGGACTCTAATGAAGAAAAACTGCCACCTCTTCAAGGCAGCATTCAAGCGTGCCTAAATGTAAATTTTCTTGCAAATGCCAGAACAGCAGTATCCTCCCAACTAAAAGTATTCCCAAAATTGCTATGGTATCGAACACTTCTGTAATACCATTTTTTTCTTATTTTTGCTATTTCTTTCTAGACCTCTCCCGGCCCCTAGTCGCCTCAAATCTGGCTGGTGCCCATCACTTCCGCTCCCCTTCAGGACCTCACCGCCTGCAACTCCCATGGCTTACTCCTCCCCCCGTGGTGGGGCAGTGGGGAGCCCCCTACTACGCCTCTGATTCGGATCCAGTTCGAGGGTGTTACTTCCAGAGATGCAGCACCAGGGATAACCATCAAGCTGCAATGACCAGCCACCAGGGTTTTTTCCTTGTTTACTCCCCTTGCGGGAGCATGGCATGCAATGACGCCTGCAGCAGACTCACGCAAGCACCTGCGCATGGCCCTATCAAGAGTCTACCATGCCCCCCCTCATGTTCTAGTGGCAGCATGCTGTCGAGCACCATCCTCTGCTAGGGGTCAGGCATGCGCCAGGTACAGATCACCCCCCCCAGAGATGGAGAGCAGTCCATCGGATGTTCTATCAATCTCCTCCCTGCTGACCCCCAGTGGCTCACGCTCATTCCTGAATGCGGGTCACAGGTGTGGCATGAGATGTAGCGTCCAGTGCCTCAGCCCTCAGTGCCACCGGGCTGGCTGTAATACCCCCATTTAAAATAAAGTTAACAGGCCTCTACCTCTACAAGAGTAGGGGATTTTTCCTGGTGTCCGGACCAGCACTGCCCTTCAAATAAAATAATTTCAGTAAACTGCCCACAGCTGTGAGTGGGTGCTTATGAGAGGAATGGCTGCCACTAGACATATACAGCATTTTCACCATCAGTCTACTCATTGCTTGTAAAGCACTTTGGGGTGCAATATATATGAAAAGAGCACTATATAAATGTTTATTTTTCCTTAAAGCTATTATATTTATAATAATTTTGTTTAACTTTAGTGTTTGCCATTTTGTTTACATTCTGCTCAGTTGGTGTACTAAATATTTGAGATAATGTAGTACTTATTTCACTGTGTCTTTCAAAAGCATCTGCTTCTCTGTGACACCAAAGTCTTATGTCATGGTATGCCCTCTGATGTCATAAACAAAGGCATTATGAATTTGGGTTATGAATTAGTAGAAAGAAACTGCTCATTTAAAAATGAACTCTCTGGCAAATTGTAGTAGGAGAACCATCATATTTGTGAAAGTACATCCTGAATTATAGAGTTGCTCTGTAAGCTATAAATGATTGTCATTTACAGTAAGTCATGATTTGCCATAGTAATTTAAGGTGATGTTCGATACCAAGGATTATGTTTGTTTGTTTCCAGTGTAGTTGCCAAAGTTACAAACTTGAGAAACAAGTCAAAACCCGTTAACATGTAATAAACATAGTAGCGTGGTATGCTACCCAAAAATAGTAATGTAACCTCTCCTTCATGTGGCCTGGTGATTGCTGTAGATGGGGCAGGTATGTACAGGGTGCTCTTTGTCTAGGGGTATTGATGGCATGCTACACTTGCCACTTCAAGCACTTGATCTTTCTTTACTGGGGGCACAGTTCATTCATGCAGAGCGCAAGCTGCTGGTCCAAGGACCCTAATGAATAAGTTCATATACAGTTCATTACAATAATTCAACAACCCCTTTCCTGAGCAAAGTCTCACCTTTTCCACATCCCAATCCTGCTACCTTTCACAGTGCTTATGTCTATAATTGTAACTTGCAAATTGTAATTTGAATGTTTTCTACACCATATTTTTGACTGTTTCCTCTGATACTGTGATCGTGTTATGTATTCTAGCTCATAGGAGCTCTACTGCTACTTGTTATTGTATACTATCACTGTACCACTGTGTGATTGTCTGTTTTGAAAGTGTACATTTTCTTTCACTGTTTTGAAATTGTCTGTCTTTACATTGTATCCTCCCAGGTCGTGCCTGAAAATTGTCATTCCTGATATCTAGAGCACTTGCCCGGTAATCAAAACAAATAAAAAAATAAACAAATAACTTGTCCTTATGTCTATTACCTTACGGCCTGCCAGTCCAATAGCAGTCACTCACCATAGCAGATAGAAATCTTCTGATGCCAGCCATAGTGGATAGATGTCTTCCTTTGCTCCCATTAGTTCACCTTAACAATAACCTTTGTCACTTTCTGTCCTTGTCTGTCATTGGATAGCAATGAGTATGGGCAGCCTAGCAGCACTAATCCCTTTCCCTGCTATGCTGAAATCCCGTCTCATCTGCCTCTTATCCCATATGGTACCTCTGCTTGTTTATGGTTACAGCATGCTTTGGTGGCACCTCCTTTCAGAGTGAAAACTAATTTGAGGAGGCCATCCAGGCTGGCATTTATTTACCAGACCCCAATGCCCCACCTGCAATGTGACACCAGTGACCTCCCTGGCTCTAAGCCCATACCATGCCTTGGTGTGTAACCACACAGCCATGACCTGCATTCAACAAGGCAGGCCATGGGTGCCATTCTTGCTTTTAGGGAATCTCTTCTCCCACCACAGTCACAGAGATGCAGGTCCTAAATTATACCTGTTGTCTCAAATCATTAGTACCTACTTCACCAACTTATGGAGAGCTCCATGTTCTCCAGACTCCACCTCCAGGTCATCTTCTTTCCAGGATGCCCACAAATAATTATTTTCAGGGAACCTTCTCTCTCAGGCCAAAAGCCATCTGGAAGTGTCCCTTGAGGGAACACCTCCTGGGGTTCCAGCACCCTCAAGTGGTCCCACTATACTCCCACATCTATGAGCAAACCCAAAAGTGTCATGCTGTGAGTGTGAAAGGTCAGGAATCATCATAGGTACCTGAGGTCCTCATTGGCAGTTTCCTGGGCCCCACAAATGCTTACTGACACCTTTGTAGCTGCAAGGTTTTACAGATCTCCTGCCACCCTCAGGTAATGAGGGCTGCATGGCACACACTTCTCCAAGTGGAAGCAAACAACATGATCCCCTATGCATTTGGCCCAAGTCCTGCAGCTGATCACATAGTTAAACACTACAGGTACCTGCCCCTCCAGACACACCAGGGTCTCTGGCACCCAGTACCTTGCTGGGGAAGACTGGTGCTACCTTTAGTGGACACACATGCTTAAGGTGTTCTGACTGATCTCCTGTCAGAACCAGCAGCACTACTCTGGAGACGGCACCTGGAACTACCACTGGATATTATTATAAGTGATAATAAAGAAGTCTTTAAACATGGATTGGCTAAACACATACAGTATTGTCTGGGGCTAGCCTTAAGTATTACATGTATCATTAGGAGCTTTTAATGGGCATTCTTGCCTTCTTGCTCCTTTGTGCCTTTAGCATGACATTTAGTATGACTGGACATCCCCTCTAGTATTGTCCTACCTACACACACCAACCCTGCTCTCACATACCAAAATCCTCTCACCTGCTCGGCGCCACACAGGTGCCCTGCCTATAAACACCATATTATCCTCCCACACTAACTTTACAGTACCAGTGATGGTGGTGGTGCCAAGCACTCCTTCCTCTGCTGTCCATGGCTAGTAATGACCTTCTCCCCCAACTGTAAGGAGT
Source organism: Neoceratodus forsteri (assembly GCA_016271365.2). NCBI lineage: Eukaryota > Metazoa > Chordata > Ceratodontiformes > Ceratodontidae > Neoceratodus > Neoceratodus forsteri. Next base: position 805,606,307 of record CM028137.1, read on the forward strand.
GGGTTGACTTGTCACAATAATGCAGCAGGTCAAAAGTTCATGATGCAGGTCAAATATAACCACTTGACAAATCACATTTTCAAGATGTAAGCAGGAGCCAGACACAGTAAAATAGAACTGAATTTCAGTTAAAAGCACAGCTATTCCCTCTGTCCCCATAAAAAAGACTAATTCAAAATGCAAGCAGTAGACACACACAGTAAAATACAACTGAAGTTCTATATGGAGAAATTATATAATTCCAGCATTGGTACAATAGACAAAAAAAACCCAAAAAAACAAGAATGGACAGTAAGAAGAATGAAAGAGTTGGATAAGCTGTTAATTCAAAGCGATCAAAAATACATCCAGGAATGATATGACTGTAAAACTCAATTACAATATTATCAAACAAGAGAAACTATTAGCAACATAAAAAGTTAAAAGAATAAGATATTTATAGGGAGACAAGGCTGGAAAATTAGCAATCTTTTGAAAAAGGTAAACAAAGTAACTTTATATCAACATTCAAAAATCAACAGGGACAACAAATTACAGAAAATAAGGGTAAGGAAGAGATAGTGTTATAATACTTTCAAAATATATACCAACAACAGATGAACCTGGACATAGGTCAGATTGAGAATTTATCGACGATATACAAATTCCGCAGCTACAGGTTAATAATAACCCCATTACATTATCAGAAATTTCAATATTATCAAAACATTACCAAAAAATAAAAGTGCTGGAAGAGATGGTCTGACAAATAAGTTTATCAGGAATTTTCTAAAGGAATGGTACCATGGTTATATAAAATTATTCAGGATGCAATGGATGGAGGAGCCTCTCAAAATCAATGATGGAAGCATTGGTGGTGCTTATTCAAAAGAAAGCAAGGAAAAGAACAAATTAATAACCACAGACCAATTGCACTGCTCAACTCTGATAATAAAATAATAGCTAAAAGTAGAACAGCAAGGCTTCTGAGGGACTCCCTCTGCCATCCATCAAGACCAGTCAGGGTTTGTTCATGGGCACACCACAATTTCTATCAAGAAAGTCCAGTTACTTATACAATACACACAAATCTATCCATAAAAATACTATGCACTGGTTTTAGATGCCACTAAGGCAGTCAACCTTATCCAAAGACAGTACATGTTTGAAGGACTAGAAAATAGCAAATCTCAGAAAAATGCTTAAAATCATTAAATTATTATATCATAAACCAAAATTATACATTTATAATTAATGGTTCAATAACAAAAGAAATTGAAATGCACAACGAGGTAAGACAGGGATGCCCCTGTCACCCGTCATATTTATCTTAGCAATAGAATCCTTATTAATGCAAATCAGGAAAAATAGAGATATTCAAGAAATTCGGTAGAGGGAAAAGAATACAAACTCAGCATTTTGCTGACAATGCACTAATCCTTATTAAAGAGATAAATAAATCAATTCCAGCACTTTTAGATACTATACAGCAATTATCCTCAATATCAGGATACAACTTAACCAAAAGAAATCAATGATTATGGCAATAAATAGTGGGGTAAATGATCATAATCACACCAACTTACATAACTTTACTCAGGTTACCCAGATAAAATACATAGGGTTCCAATTAACTAATCAAACAGATAAGACAGTTAAGCTAAATAACAATATAGCTAAACAAAAAAATGCAGAATAAATTGAACTTGTGGCAAAATCTTTCAGTTTCATTATAGGGATGTGTATAAATTATCAAAATGATGTTGCTATCCCATTACATTTATGTCCTACAAGCTTTATAAGGATCACCAGCTATAAAATGGTTCCAAGATGTGAAACATCTTTACAAATTTTTTGTGGAGAGTGGGAAAACCCCATATTGCATAGAGTACACTAATTAGGCCTGTAGCGGAAGGAGGTCTCGATTGCCCAGATCCTTGGAATTATATGTTAGCACAGTCAATGACAAATATGTGGAATGGGTCGATCAACAATTCCCAAGATCTTTATATAATTCAGGCAGATCAGAATAAAGAAATGGCTGATATTAATATCATACATCTATCATATCAATTCCCCCAAATTAATTAAATCCAAAACACTAATTCAAATACTTCCACATGCAAAAGTGGCAAAGAAAAAAAATTGGACAAGATAATATTATCTGGCTTTATGCACCTGTTCAAAGTAATAATTTAACTAATAATAAAACTAATAAGAACTGGCAATATCTTAAAGTTAACAATGTCGTAAGCAGGGTGCAATTATTAGTCAATAACAAAATACCAGAAACTATACAATATAAAAAAAACTTTAAAAAAGTTGCAGAATTGTATAATACAGCAAAGTATCTATACAACTTTGAGAGAATATTGTAGACTACGTAAAATAAGGGATCTGAATTACTCAGTACAGATTGACAAAGAAAATAAACTGATTGTGTATTACTCAAAACAAGGAATATCCAACTTTTATAAATACATTACTGAAACAAACGGAAATGGTTACAACAAACAGCAAAAACATGGGAGAAAGAGATTGGGTATGAAATAAATGTTATTCAACAGAATAAAATGATTATAGACACAAATAAAAATATTACATCAGCCAAAAACAAATCAGCCCAATACAAAATTATCAACAGAGCATACAAGAAACCTGAATTAATCAATAAAATCAGTCCAACACATAGTCATGACTGTTGACATGGTTGTGGTAATAAAGGAAGCCTCTTACATTGTTTTTGGGGATGTCCACATATCAAGAAATGGTGGGAAAAAATAGATAAGATTATATCAGACAATATGAATTAATATTCCATGTAATATACAAATACTACTATTTAGTGATTTGGTCAACCAGGAAATAACATCTCAGCAAAGAAAACTAATGTACTTGGCTATGCTTGCTCTTAAAATAATAATTCTTGGGCACTGGAACAACCAAGACCTACCAGAGGCTATAGAACAGGAATGGGGCTTCTTCTACAATGAAATGTTAATGTATGGCAAATAGCTTATGTTACAGAAGAAAAGATTATGACAATATATTCAATGGTGAGAACTTATGAATATATTTCCACCCTTGCTTCAAATATGAAATGGAACAATGACTGTTAAAAACCATGTGCCCATGTAGATGTAATGTATATATGTAAATGAAGTACTATGTACCATGTGGAAATTATGTTAATAAAGAACAATGGTTTAAAAAACTAAAGTTCCGTAAAAGACACTGCTATCCCACCCAGCAACAATCTGAAACTAAACTTTCTAACACCTCAATTTCCCACAAATACAGCTCCATGAAACCAGTACACAGCCATCTGCCACACAAAATGGAAAAACAACGAAACTAAATATTTTCATTACATAAACTAACATAAGAGAGTCAAAGACTAAAACATATCAGCTGCAGCTGCTCAGTTCCTTTCAGCATCGTGGAAGCCATACCTGAAAAAGGGCAGCGCAGGAAGTCTCCTGACAGAAGTAAGCTTTGCTTAGTTGTTTTGTTCATTAACCTAGTTATTACTCTCTTATCCACAGAATTGATCTTTCCTAACATTTATTTATTTGTAAGAGCCAGTAGCACTTCTAGTCACAGCCCATAGAACACACACCAAAGCCATAGAAACACATCCAGATTCATTTTACAACAAAAGACATCCTATAAAGTGTAACAACACCCTTAATATGATGTGATGTGCTATATCCATCTGTAGTGGTAGAAACTCCTGAGGCAGACATTTAAACCAACCATTAGAGATGTTAAAGAGTATTACACATGTAATCCCCCACCCGGAGGAGAGAGCTTACTAGGTTGTCTGCTGCCCTCCCAAGGCTCCTAACTGCATCTGCTGTTTCTGCTTGGTCCCTCCCATTCGACTGCATATGTGAGAGAGCATGGCAGTGTAAGAAGATCTTCAGTGCCTCCTGCACCCCGTTATTTTAGGGGGCTGTGGCTGTGATCTTCATTCCTGCTCCCTGATCCAGGAAAGGAAAAAACAAATCCACCACACCTCTCTTGGCCCCTCCAGTGTCCTCCTTTGTGACCGCCTTCGCTCTTCAAGCTCCGGTCACTGGATCTTGGCAGAGGGGACCAGGAACAACAGGGATCACCACAACTTCTCTTCAGTATCTCCTGCAAACCACAAATGCTTCAAATGACTCAGAGCAGGAACACATATGCAGTGGCTCCTCCCCAGCACTTGCTGCTTCTCCTGACACTGCTAGCCATGTGACTTCCTGATCCACTACACCACCAATAAAATTGCACAACCAGATAGTAGTCTAGGATGGCTACTAAGAAAACCCCAGGGGACCAGTACACACATGAGGGCAAATAAATAATAAAAATAAAATACTTCAGAGCACCAGGCTCCATCAGAACATGGCCATGGCTATGTTATCAACCCCTGATTTCACAACTCAACTAATCAAAGAGCATGAAAGCCCCTCCAGTGGCAATAAAGCATAGGACAGAAATTATCTCGAAACCCCTCTTTAAAGAACTGGTGGTCAACAGTGCTAATCCAAAAGCTGTATAGGACAACAGGACACATGGATAGTCCTGTACAGCCAGTCAGGACTGAATCTGTGAAAGAAGTTACTGGGCTCTCTGGGAACTCAGAGCAGTCTGGCTGGGACACTGAGCAGGGCAGACCTTCATTTGCTGTGGGGGCAGAGGCCTACTAAGGCCTGCTCCTGTTGGTCCTCTCTGAGGGCCCTCCTCTGAAAATTGTGAGTCCTCCCCTGGGCTCACCTATTAATCCTGTGGACTCTCTTGGGCTCATCGGTGATGAGAGATTGTACCAGAAGGGCATGACTGAAGTGAATGGCTGAGAGATTGTACCAGAAATGCAATGATTAAGTGAATAGTTGGAAGATTGTGCCAGAAGGGTGCTGACTGAGATGAATTGCTAACTGTGTCAGAAGGGCACCGGTACTGGCAGCCGGTGATACAGACTCCAAGGTAATTAGACCTGCTGCTGTGTGACCACACTGAAGACCTAGCCAAACCTAATATCTGGTGTGCCCTCTCCATTGTTCACTGTTCTTCATTCCTGCAAGCCATATCCTGGGCTCATATTGCAGAGACTGTGCCAGGTAAGGCACCAAAGTAGTGAAACCATGCCAGAAGGGCACCTGCTGATAAAACCACCAACAGTCTCTGCCGGTGAAATTAAAGATTCAGTCCTGAGAAAGCTGCGGAGCTGAGAAACTGGAAACCTTCACCTCTACTCCACCTCCATCAATCTGCTGCAGAGGCAGGTACAGTAGGGGCCTGTTAGCCCTTATCAAGTGGAGTGAATCAAGGAACAGGGAGTCACGGGGTGCATGCTCAGAGTATCTGGGTACTTTTGGCCCAGAAGGGAGCTGGACTGTGAGAGTCACTTCTGATGGGAATTGCGAAGCTGCTGAATAGTGCTCCTGTGTGTGCTGTGAATGTTGAGCCAGAAGGACTGCATTGTGAGAGTTGAGTCATAAAGGCTGTGCTGCTGCAAAGCATCTGAGAGCAGGTCAAGTGCTACATTTCCAGGCTGCTGGGGCCTAATCCTGAATGCTGTTTGATCTGCTGCTGTGTACTGGTTCCAGACTTAACTAACTGCTACATCCCTGGGTCACATAAGTGCTGGCATTTCTGGCTGGGGTCTTTGTACATTTCCCATTTGGATTACAGGTACCTTGTCAGATTACAAGGTTGTTTTTTAAGCAACTCCCATTTGGACCTCAAGTTCTTGTTTCATTATGCTGGTACACCATGGCCTGTTGAAGGGTTTAAAATGCAAGCTTGCTAGTTGTTCAACAAGTGTACCACTGCAAGAACCCAGGAAATGTAGCTAACAGGTCTGAACCATGACTTAGTGTAATACATAGAAACATAGACTTTGACAGCAACAGAATAATTTAGAAAATCATTTCAGGCCTACTACCGGTACCAAGAGCAGTACACAAAATAATCCAACTATGGAAAGAACTAACACAAGACTTAAAAACTGGTACAAAACAGAAACTATAGAATTTATCAATTCCTGGGATAACTTTTTGAAAAGAAAACTGTATAGTAAGATGGTCTACACTAAACAACGAAGGAACTAAGATGGAATTCACTTAAAGCTAAAATGGAATCAGTTCATTTAAGTGGATTTGGCAGGGGGACATGGGAACATACCACAGTGAAAAACATCTAGTTAATATTAAAGGGGCACTGCCTTAGTTTCAAGTCAACATTTTCTGCTTAGTAACTGTTTCTAGTTAGTTTGTTCAGTAGCCTAATAGTTTTTCATGCTCATAGCACTATCACATGTAACGAACAGTCGCTAAAATTTATGATTGGCAAATATTGTAGTCAGTTCAGCCCTCGCTAAACAGGTATTTACTTGTCCACTATTTCATGAGCATGAATCTTGGCATTCACGCATGCGGTTGTGGATGAGCACGTTATTCAGCAAGCGCGATCACGTTTATTGGATTCCCGGATGAGCTTTCACGCTGCCATGAACACGTGCCTGTCAGATCAGCTAGTGTTATAGACAATCCTGGTTAACAGGTCTGTGTGGCAAATATCAAATCCAATCCTTGAAAGAAAAATTGATTGTTCAAACTACAAGCTGTAAAATGTCTGAGCCAGAGGTATTTTGTATGTGGTTTCTCATCTTTATGTAAATAGTGACCAAGTGTTTAGCTCAGTTTCAAGGCAGTTTCCTAACTGAGTTAATATGCGACTGTTGTATGTGTCCCCATTGTTTCCCATGGCTGCATCTATCACAAGTTAGAACTGTCACATACTGTATATGTTCTACACATTTACATATTGAGTTTTACTCATTCCCAAGGTGATCGCTGCCGCCCCACCCTCCACCCCACAATACATTAGCCTATGTTTCGCGAAATGTCATTTTGATCTGCTTCATGACTAACCTTGTTCATTATTTAACCAAGTGACTGCTATGCTACTGACCTTTGACCTGGTACACTTGTTCACTTGCTCACAATGCTGTCGAATGTAGTACACAAGACTGTAATTTAATGTTCACTTGAAAAATAAAGATCCCACAATGACTAGCCTCTTCTAAATGTCCCTGAATGTTAACAGCTGTTGCAGGCATGTGGGATGGGGTCAAAGATTTATAAAAAAAAAATCACAAGGACATTTTTTTAATTTTATCCTTTGGCTTTCCTTACCAATCCACATTCTGGAGTGCAAGTCTTGCATTCCATTTGTTCAAGTGCACAAGAATGGTAAGTATTTTTTTATGTAATTCACTACACATGCCTTGGGTACAGTTGCTGTCTCTGATGCTTCTCTGTTGCCTGTTTCTCAGTGGATCTGCCTGCGTATCTGTGTGTGTGTGTTTAAGCCTCATTTGCCATTGATCTATAGTGTGTGTTTTGGCGAGGATGTGCCTCTTTAACTTGGCATTTACTAAAAGTCTTATCAAGTGTTATTTTCAGTCAAAATAACTCAAGCTCATGTTTGTTTTCCCTCTGATCTTTGCCGACCCTGTGTCAGTAAACTTCTTTCACCTGCGTATTTCTGACCCACAGCTTCAGCACATAGTCATATGTGCAAGGAGTAAAACGATAAGTGCAGGCTCACATTATGAGTAAACATTCAGGAGCATCTGTACTAACATTTCCCAGGCAAGAATACCAGGCTAAACAAAATACATTTCTCCCCCACCCCCCTAAACCCCCCACCACCTTTCATTCCACCCTCAACATCTCTTACAGCTATCCCCACTACTTACTGGTAAAGGGCCTGAGGTGCTAGGTCAAATGGATAATGAGAACAACAGAGACTGTAAGAAACTTAAAACTGCTTCACTTAAAAGCATGAACTGACTGGTTAAATTCTGTAAACTCTGAAAAGTCCTGACACGAGCTTTGAAGAACTAGCCACAAAAGCAGCGACAGTTTTTAAAGCGGTGTGAGAGGGTGGAAGCAAACTCTGTGGGGAAAATTGAGGAGGTTATTCTTTTAGAACAGTTCTTTGAGCTTGCCTAGCAGAGCTGAAAACCTGGCTAGAGGACCAGAATCCCCAAACAGCACAGCAAGATGCTGAGCTCTCAGATCGTTATGCCAGGAGCCATCCTGCTCTGAAAGGAAGTGAGGGGCAGATGCTACAGCACAGAAAGGTAAAAGCATGCCTTCAGGGCAGCTAAAACACCTCAATGTCTCTGCAGAAATGTGGAAACCCCAAGTTACCAAGAAGGGAGCTCTAGGGGAAAAAAGAATGATGAATGTTGGTTTTGGAAGCAGCCAGGGCATCTGGCTAGACAGTGTCCTAAAAAGTTACAGAGTGGACAAAGTGTCCCTCAAAAGGAAGTGGGTGCACTTTGTATCCCTGAGAGTATGCATGTGAACACGAGGGAGCACATACACCCTGTTACTGTACACCAGGTGCAGACCCATGGGTTAAGGGACACAGGGGCATCTCTTATCCTGGTAAAAGGGAATTTGGTTGAGCCTGAAAAGCTTATACCTAATCAATTCATCACTGTAAGGAGATTTGAAGGGAGAAGAAAACCCTGACACTAGCTAGGGTTCTTCTGGATTGGGGTGAGACAGGAGAGGGTACAAAAGTGGCAGTGGTAGACAACCTCACCTTGGATGTGATTATAGGGACTAATATACAGCAGGGGGTGGTGTGTGTAGTCACCCGAAGTCAGACAGCTAAGGTCCCATGTAATTTCCTGAACCACACAGAAACCCCTGTGGAAGAGAATAGGAGGCTGGTTCCCCAGTCTGAGTCTCCTGAAATGGAGAATAGTGAAAGGGAGGTAGGACATCCCCAAGTAGCCATTAACCAAACAGCTACAGAAGGTTACTCTGAGGAGGGAGGGGTAACCAATGGTCAGAAGGTTAGGAATGGCAATGACTCTGAATGCCCTGATGCTAGAGCTATGGACCACAATTTAGGAACTGAGGGGGATATGTCCCATGCTTTGGGAAAATGTGAAAATCTTGCAGCTGCTCAAAGGACTGACCCTAGTTTGTAGATGCTGAGGGCTTGTGCAGAATCTGATGGGACAGAGGGAGGTGACATGAGACATAGGGTATTTCGGGACAACGGACTGCTGTATACACAGGACGTGAGGACCAAGGGAGGGGTGATGGGCAGGCAGCTTGTCATTCCCTAGGAGTATCTTGAGCAGTTGCTCAAGGCTGCACATGATATCCCCATATCTGAACATCTGGGAATCGCATGCACCACACAGCGATTTGCCCCAAATTTCTATTGGCCTAACTTCACCAAGCAGGTGAAGGAGTATTGCAGGTCTTGTCACCGGTGCCAACAGATAGGGAAGGCAGATAGTAAAACAAAAGCTGCCTTACTTTCCTTGCTCATTGTGGAGGAGCCATTCCAGAGGGTAGGAATGGATACTGTGGGACCCCTGAGTACCCCAAGCTCCTCTGGAAAAAGGTTTATCCTGATGGTGGTCGATTATGCCACCCGATACCCAGAGGCAGTCACCCTCTCCTCCATTAATGCACCAAGGTTAAAGCATACTTACTGGGATTTTCTCCCATAGTGGTTTCCACAGGAGGTTATCTCTGATTAAAGGGCTAACTTCATGTCGGACCTAATGAAGTCTTTGTGGGAAGAGTGGGTGGTGCAAAGTGCACAACACCTTATCACCCACATGCCAATGGGCTCATGGAAAAATTCAATGGTACCCTAAAAACGATATTCCAAACATTTGCTGAACAGCATGGGAGGGACTAGGAAAAATGCCTTCCCCACCTGTTGTTTGCATACAGGGAAGTGCCCCAAGAGTTGACAGGGTTCTCCTCCTTTGAACTCTTATATGGACGTAGGGTGCGTGGGCCCCTAGACTTGATCCGTGAAGACTAGGAAGGCAAGCACGCAATCCAGAGAACTCCCATAGTGGAGTGTGTCCTTAAGTTCAGGGAGAAGTTGAAGGAGCTTATAGGGATGGTCCAAAATAACCTGTCAGCTGCCCAGCAGAAGTGAAAAGTCTGGTATGATCACAGAGCCAGACCCGCTATACAGCACAGGCCAGGAAGTAATGGTTCTCATTCCATTCCAGAAGGACAAGCTGCAGGCCGAGTGGGCAGGGCCATACAAGGTAGTCCGACAGGTAAATAACATGAATTATACTGTAGAACTGCCTGCCAGGAAATATACCCATCGTATGTACCATGTCAATATGATAAAGCCATGTGTATATAGGGTTGACATGGTGTTTGCTGTCTGTAGTTCTGGGGAGGGGAGGGATGAAAAAGACCCAGTCCTGGACTTGGTAGAGGAAAGCAAGCAGGAGTCATCGGTGGAGACAATCAAACTGTCACCCCAGTTGACCTCAGAACAGACTCAGCAAGTGAGGGAGGTCTTAGAGGACTTTGACCCTTTATTTATGGCTAAGCCTGAACGGACCCCATTAGTGACCCATGATGTGGACAAGGGGATGCAAGTACCCATACTACAGACAGCTTACCAGGTGTCTGAGGCCATCCTAAAGGACATTAGGAGGGAGGTAGAAGAAATGCAGGAGTTAGGGGTAATCCAGAAGTCCCACAGTCCCCGGGGCATCGCCCATAGTCTTTGTCCCTAGCAGATAGGGTCTACACACTTTGTGTGGACTATTGTGGACTCAATGCAGTCACTAAAGTCTGATGCCCACCCAATGCCCCAGACAGATGAGTTGTTGGACAAACTGGGCAGGGTGACCTACCTAAAACCATAGATGTGACAATGGGCTACTGGCAGATGGGTTGAGTGCCAGAGCTAGGGAACAGTCAGCCTTCATCACCCAATTGGCATCTTCAAATTTAAGGTGATGCCTTTTGGGATGAAGAACACCCTACATTCCAAAGAGTGGTCAATCAGGTGTTACAGGGTACTGAAGAGTGCGCAGTGGCTTATCTGGATGATATTGCCATCTTCAGTACAGCTGGAAGAAACACCTGTCCCACCTGAGGGAAGTGTTAGGCAGGATACAGAAGGCAAGACTCTCTTTAAAGGCCAAAAAGTGCCAGCTGGCCATGGCTGAGGTGTCATATGTGGGACATGTAATCTAGATCTGCTAATGCCAGTGCAGATGGCCCATCCCACCAATCAGAGTAAGAGGCTGAACTGGTGGAAACTCTTACTAAAAAGGGGCGTGTTCCCCCAGATTCTGTTAAAGAGGGAGGAGTGTGGCGAGACAAGGCCATATCTTATTGTTTTGCTCATGTTTTATATATGTATATATCAGAAATGCCCATGGTGGTCAGTGTAAGTGCAAGGGATCACGGATATAAGTACATGGGCCCTGTAGAATGAAGCGGATTTCTTGTTACTGGGCAGAAAAAATGTTTACTACTAGCCAGGGTTAGAGTTAATAAAGTTATTTAAAAGGAAACAAAAAAAATTAAGCAGAGCTGGCATGCAGGCAGGTCCATTTGTGTCTGAATAGACCACAGCATCCCCAGGAGACCGAATGTCTGGGTCCCCCTTGTTCTGAGAGATCTACACTGACTTAAGTTTCTTACCAATTAAATGGGCTACCATTTAACTAAATGACTGTACTGAGTGCAGTTTAACTACAGCTATCTCCCAGCAGGGAGGCTGGAATGTTCCCCCAGAAATCTGGTTTGAGCTGGTTGACCTCTGAGTTTATTTATCTTATACTGAGAACTGCATATCTGTGTTTGTAATAAAATACTAAAATCTGATTGGTTGGGTAGCCATAGAAACAGAGTGCTAGCCAGTCACAAGGCCAGCCACTATCCACTGGACCTGTCCTTTTGAAACCCCTTAAAACCAGGATGAAGACAAGTATCTGAACTTTTAGCGTTTCCCTTTTTGGTTGAAGCCTTTTGCCATTGTTGCATTTGGGACCCTCTCTACCTGCTTAATGAGAGAGCAGAGACAATTTTCTTTTCAAGAACATTCTCCTGGATCACCGGAGCCAAAACTTCAACTACCACATTTCTAAGGACACTTTGCACTTTCAAACTTCAACAACTAAGAACTCAAGGTAGAATTTTAATCTCAGATTTTTAAAGTGTAGGTTTTTATGTATACGTTCCATTTTATTTTCAATATCCTGTAACCAACATCTAAAATTGTCTTGATGTTAATTACTGTTTTCTTATTAATTTAAATAGTAAGGCCTTTGACTTATTTTTAAAATAATTCTGCCTATGTCGTTTGTGTGTGTGCTGCCTTGGTAAAAGTTGTTCAGAATGATACCTGCCCGTGTGACTGTTTTAAGTCTAAGCACTACCAAAGTGAAGTACCACTAGGGACTTCATGACGAAAGAAGGGGAGGAAATACAAAGGGTCTCAGGAGGAGCCTGTGACGGTTTGAGCCAAGCTCTGCATTTCTGGAGAAAGACTCAAAATAGGGTGTATAAGGCCCCCGAAGTCTATAAACACCTGTAGCTTTCTGGTTTGTGGTGCAGTGGTGGAAAGGGTTCTACCCCAGGAACACAGACTCCTAACTGTATTTGTATCCCGTCACATGAAGAAAGGGTGCACTGGGACTCTCTGGTGCACGATCAGTTGTGAAACAGCGAGCGTGTTAGAAGGACAGAGAGGGGATATCCACGACCTTTGCCCATCACCCACGGGATTTGCTGTGACACAGAGAGAGATCCCACCCCATGAGAGTGGACTGATGATTATTTATGACAACCATGTAAACCTCAAGAGTGAAGCATGAGAGGTTCTCGGTAGTCATACAACCTCAAGAAGTGAACAAAGGTGTTATTATTTACTGTTGCCAATCCATTGTCTTATATAGTGTATGAGTATCAGTAAATAGCATACCACTTATTATGCATCGCAATGCAATTTCCAACTTTGCGCACCCCTTCCCAACCCAAGGACAATCCTCACTCCATCCCCGGTCTCCTGATCTCACTCAGTAATTTTTTTTTTAATAAATCTGCACACCCCAGTGGTTTAGTTGGAAGGTAAATCCAGAATATGTCCCTGCTCTGCCTTCCATTCAACATTGTTGCAGCTCACTATAGGGTCCATGTCTCACCACTAGCCATTTATCAAAGTGTGGCATTTTAGTTATGTGCATGCGGAAACACGCTGGCTGCTGTTGTACCATCAATGTGACATACTCAAGATGGTACAACAGCAAGTTGACATCACATCAGTGGTACAACAGCCTTAGCTTCGGATGGATTTCCACACATGACAGTGTTCTCCCATACATTATAAAGGCCTTGTCTAGAGCCAGAGACTCCGTTATCTCACTGTCAGGGAAAGCAGAGGAGATTTTCCTGTTGAGCAGGTAAAGCTGTAAGGGGTATTTTTCATTGTCAGCAAAGAAACAGTTGTGATGAAAACTATAAACAATACTTAATGTTTGTAATTTATTTATGTATGTAAGGAGAGTGTGACGATCAGGAAAACAATATTTACTTAATTTGTTTTATTTTTTTATTTAAGGTAGTTTTATTTTTAGGGCCCATTTGAAGGTTTTTACAGTGTAAAGGTAGCAGCCATGTTTGTGATAAAGGTCAATTCAGATTGTAGGGAGACCGATGGAAGAGAGTTCTGATTGTAGGAGGACTGATTTGTTCATTGTGTGATGTGGTTTAGGACCAGGATGACTGTGTGTTTAATAGGGATTTAATGTATGGTCAGTTGATGTCTCTTGGCCAATTAGATTTCAAGATTGTTTCTTGCCATTTTATAATACATTTATATACAACAGGAGTGGGGAAATAATGACAAGATATCTTTGCTAGTGACATACTGAATAGCAACATATTAAAATATGTTGTACTTGCTGTTGTCACAATGGATATTTTAAGGTCTCAGTCATCACAATGAACACTGAACCAATCAGAGAGAAGCTTTCACAATGCTAATGACATCACAATGTCTAGTGTAGCACTGAAGCCAGCTTTTGAAATTAAAGAAAAACAGAAACAGCTTCAAGCAGAACTGCAGATTTATAAGCTATCACTTGGACACTACTGTTATATATATTGAAGATACAGCAATCCGACTTAAGTAAGTAATTTATCATCACTTATGAGCAGGCAGGACATTCATAACTCACTCGTGGCTCTGCCTCTCATGAGTTGTGGTCCTGCTCCCTCACACTTGAAGATAAATTGCATATTTTGAGTCAGTCCACTGCATATACCCTATACAAAATGTCTCTTTTAGGTAGAAAAATGTCTGAAAGACACATTTTAAATTTGATTGTGAGCCAGCCATGCGGTCACATAAAGTGGTCCAATCAATCATGTTCTTCTTTTTCTAACTACAATTTTATAATTATAAAGCATCCACATGCTAATCCAACTATACCACCAACATTTCATGGTTACACAAACTACTTCCTCATGATTGGGCTGAACTGTTTAAAGGACTTGTGGATTGCTTTACTTTATCTTTCAGAACACATGCAACTGTAGTTTGCAGATGTATTCATTATGGCTGTGGACAGAGCCTACAGCCATATCACTTTAGCTTGAAAAGGGATTTCCGTGGAACACATTTTTTAGTAGTTTTCAGTCTATCCTTCCATAACACTGCAAATCCCTATGGCAGTTAAAAAATACTCCCTTCTTTCTTTTTAGAATGATGGACGCATAACCCCAACTTACTTTTCTCTGAGAGCAAAAGTGCACACCTTCCAAACAAATCTAAATATCTTTAAAACTATTCAATGTACACAAAACAACCAGTGTGAAAGTTGTTCAGGACAAAAGACCTTTCACATGAGGGTAGTCACTAATCTGAATTCTTTATAGTTTGCAAAATATGGTCTTCCAAACAACCTCATTGTTTCCCCTGTAAGTGAACACAGTAGGAGTCATGCCAAACAAATGTAAATATCTCAGAAAGTTTAAAAGTTACCAATATACAACCAATATGAAAGTTGTTCAGAACAAAATTACCTTTAAAATGAGAGTAGTCACTAATCTGAATTCATTAGATTTTTTAAATATAGTCATCCAAAAGGTGAAAATTGTGAAGAAAAATGAAAATTCAGGTAATCAGATGGCCATAGTTTAAAACATAATTAATGCAGCTTAATGAGTAGACTCATTTCAGAGGTCATTTTGTCCTGAACAACTTTCATACTGGTGGTTTATGCGTAATTCGTATACTTTTTGAGATATTTACATTTGTTTGACATAACTCCTATTCACTTATAACAGCCTAATTTCTCTAAAGCACTATGCCACTTTAAGTGAAATAAGACCAACCATTTTGTCATGCCTAATTTAACAGCAGATCCTGACTTACTAATACTTCAATGGAATTCTTTAGTGCTTGCCAGCAAGAAACAAAATGATCTGCTTATTGGGGTCACATTAGATCTTTTCTGGATGGGATCATGTCAAATATTTTCAAAACAAAAACAGCAGATTAATTTTAGTAATTATTAGCCAGCAATATCATATGAGATCTATACAGCATGTGAAGCTGACGCTGACTAGATAGGGGGAAGAAGGAAGACAGAAAAGAAAAACAATGGCTGTCTGTAAAAGTCTGTAAAAGTTCTAAAGTAATTTTATTCTAAATCTTATTGGACTATTGATAAACTTAGCAAAGAAATATTTAGATAAAACAAATTGAAGACTCCAGGATTGGGAGGTCATTAAAATCACAAAAGGTCAAATTATGAAACCTTAAATAAACTCATTAAGACCATTCTTCTTAGTGTGTAATTATAATGAATTAAAGACGTTTGAATATAGACCTACAATTATACAACCATTGTGATACATATTTTTAGGATCAGAGGAATGTTGCAAGGCTGCCAAATTATGATGATCTGACTGCTGCAGCGCTTCAGTGTGCATGGATCAAACCAAGCAGAGCCATAATAAAAGCTTCTATCTTCTAAATAAAAATAATTATGTAACCCCTCACCCCTGCCTTTTTGCCAAAACGACAGGTGGCATGCTGTTGAAGCTGACAGCAGTACCTGGTGGGGACTGAGTTCGGGGAGGATGAGGTTACTCAGCATAGGGGACCTAGGTTTGGCTACTCTGAACAGGGGCACCCAAGTAAATCCGAACACAGGAAGCAATAACTGTAATGTCCAGAACCAGGAATGGGATTCTTCAGTGTGGCTTTTATTCACACCCTAGCTGAACAAACAAAGCATAGACAGACCCCCATGGGGCTATATTTCCTGGTAATGCAGATTAGAGACAACAGAACACTTTATCACTATTTCCAGCCTTCAGGCTCTAAACCCACCAGGCACACAGCCCAGACTTGCACGCAGCTTTGGGTACACAGCCCGACTTGTACACACTTGGGTTTTCCCCACTGGCCCAGCTCCCCTGCCGGCCACTTGATTCATGGTCCATTGGAAGAATGAACCAATTATCCCATTCACATGGTCCATTGGAGGAATGAACCAATTATCCTGTCATGGCTCCCCAAACCACACTAGAGTCTGTGACTCCTAGACAGAATTTTCCTTACAATCCCACATCTGGGTACTTCCCCCATCACTGGCTAAGTGCCTGAGGCAAAGTAGAAAACCACAGAAGAAATCCGTAGAGGTAGACCTGGTCACTAAAGATGGGGGCCACCCACCTCCAGCTCCCACAGCCCATACCCAGTCATTTCCCTGGAAACTGAACAACTCCTTTACTGAACTTCCAAATGTAGATTAAGGGTAGACATCTGTCACATCACCTCTACATATTATTTGCATCCCAACACACTCTGGACTTGAAACTACTTTTAACTTGCTTAGCCCATTACTCTAGGCTTCCCAATATTGTAGTAGTTCAATTCCCACATTGTCTCACAAGTCCCAGGGTGAAAAACATAAGCCCTTTTAGCCAGAGCGGACACTCACCCTCACGTTGCAGGTGCCCCACAGGCAACTCACAAATCTTCTTTTCTCCCAAATAAATACTGGAACAAACAGGCAGCTTTTCCTCCACAAGCAGAACTAAGGGGATTGCCCTAGAATCTGCAGGAATCCTTCTCATCCCCTCCCAGAGGACGGGGCACTGAGACCCTAAAACAGCAGTCTCCACCACTTCAGTAATCTTCTGTGTCTCTTTAAGGTGGAGACACACACCCTATTACTTAAAAGTAGCCCTCTGTCAGGGCTGAGGCTCCTAGAGCCTTCACTGAGCTGCTTTAACAGCAAGCTCCCTACTTCACACACACTCACTGAAGACAAACTGCACTGACTTCAAAACTCCCAACATTCTAACTAACTCCCTTTGCTGCAGATTCCAATGTGGCTCATGCAGCTGTGAAAGTTCTATTGGTGATGTCATCCCTCAGTCTCAGCTGAGACTGAGAACAGAGTGAGACAGTGTGAAATCCATTTATCTGGAGTTTCACAAGCTGCCTTCCCTGCCTACCACTAGGTCTTACTGGGATTCTAGTAACCCCGGGTAACAAGGGGGTTACAATTATATTTTATTATATTTGATTTTAACCTGAAAATACAAAATAGCAACAAGTAAGTAAAACAATCAAGATGATATGTCAGCGTTCTCCAACCATACATTGAAGCAGAGCCATAATAAAGGCTTCCATCTTCTTCAAAGTAATTATATTTTATTTTGATATATTTAGTATTCTGTACCTAAGTAGACACTAGAAAAAAGTGTATTGAGTGTTTGAAAACAGGCAAATGCAACCAGACACAGAAGAAAGTCAAAAGAGTACTGGTTGTGGGGCCAGTAACAAGTTGAGGCGCTCGCTTGACCATTCCAACAGGGGCCACCCACTGATACTACTGACCATTGGTGGGCACTGGTAGCAGAGGAGGAGCTGGGCAAGTGCTGCAAGCAGTCAGTCTAGGAGGAGGAGGAGAAGGAGGCAGATGACAGGCTGCCTGCCATAGTCCAGTTCTTGTTTTAAATTCCCGGTGGTGTCTGAGCGGCTGTAGGAATCATCTGTGCAGCAGCCCTCCATCTGTAGGGATTAAGGGGTCTCAGTTTAGTTGTCCTGTTGTAGTCATGCAGACTCGATCTCCATTACAGCAGCAGGTCTAACTGGAGCCCTGGACCCCAACTATGCTACTTTTACAGGACTGACCACTTGAGATTGAGAGATCTTCGCTGCTTGCAGAGGAAGAGGACGGGTCACAGTTGAGTGTTTATTTGTGTGCCGGGGTAGACAGGGGGGCTGGCTGGGCTGGGAGGAGTGCCTTTAAGTGTAAGCACTGCATGTGTCTGAACTGTTGTGGATTGCATGGGCATAGGCAGGGGGGTGTTCAGGGTGTTTAACCCCCCCCTCAAAATTACTTTAGAAAATTTCAAATTCCTGTATTTTATTTTCATGTTGGCACAGGCTCAGCTGCTAAAAAACTCAGTGTCTCAGCAGTCTCCATAGTGGTTGGAGCTAGCTACAACACAATATGCATGCAAGGGACCATTGATGGCCAGGGAAGATGGAGACATCATCAACAGAGACAGCAAGAGAAGCCTGGTGAGACAGACTAGTGAGCGTGCTGCTATGCTACATTATCTGTACAGTGCCGAGCAAGTTGTGATGTCCTGTCAAGTGTCAACTGTCATGGTGGTAGAGCGGGACTGTGTGCTGCTCTTCTCTAGCCTCAGTTGAACTGTGGGTGAACTTGAAGTATGGTATACTAGAGAAAGAACTGACCCATCCAGTGCCGAGCAGCGAGTAACACAAGATGTGTCTTCTTGACTGTGCTGGGCGCTGGCTGGACTGGTGGTGTGGTCTGAAGAGAAAACAGGAGAGGCTGAGGAAAAATCTGCCCTGGCCTAGTGGCCTGTAGTTCTGTCTTGGGAGGGTGACTGGTAAGGCAAGCAAACAGAAGGATAATTAGCAGAAAAGTGGTGAGTGGAGAAAGAATAAAAGATTGATTCCGGGGCTTCTCTTATGCATAGGGTGGTGAGGATATCGGCACCATCTACCAGAGCAACCTACTCATTACATCTCAACCCAACCGATGTTCTGCCCAACTTGGAGCTTATCATGTGGAGTGGGAATAGGTATGGAAAGGCAGAAGTCTGACTGACATCTTTGTCTGTGGCTGTTGCAGTGTTCCCATATGCAAAGGTGGAATGGGGTTAGAAGTACTCTCTATATGCAGAGGTGGGATGGTGGTAGAGGAGGAGTGATGCAAATGTGTAGAGGTGTCTCCAAGTATAGGAGTGGGATGGATGGGGAGCAATGCTCCTCATGTAGGGGCAGTGGGATGAAGGGGTGGAGTGCTCCCCATGTACAGAGCTGATGTGAAGTGGGAGGAAAGCTCCCCATGTGTGCAGGTTGAATGGTGGGGGAGGAGTGCTCCCTATGTGCAGGAGGTGGGATGCGGTGGAAGAAGTGCTCTCCATGTGGGAGAGGGGAAATGTAGTGGAATAAGGACTGGAGGGGTCAGGGGATGAGTGCTCACAATGTATTGAGGTGGGATGGAGCTGGAGCAATAATACCTATGTGTGGAGGTGGAATGGAGGGAGGAGTGCTTTCTATGTTCAAGTTCAAGTTTATTGTGAAGGAATAAAATCCATTGAGCAAGCTCATTTGCAAGGAGGTCCCTTGTACAAGCAATGATAAAGACAACACATGGTGTGAGTTACAAAAAGTAAACATAGAAACACAGAAGTTGATGGCAGATAAGGACCTCAAGGCCCATCCAGTCTGCCCACTTTTTTCTACCTTATGAATGTGCCATAGGAATTTACTCTGTCAATGGCCTATCTATTCATACTCATCTGTACTGCTCCCTTATGCCTATCCCATGCCTGTTTAAAGCCCTGCACTATATTCATATCCACCACTTCCTGAGGTGAAGCCATTCCATGTACCCACCACCCTTTCTGTGGAAAAGAACTTCCTCACATTACCCCTTAATCGGCCTCCCTCTAATCTCATGCTGTGCCCTCATGTCCTGCTATTTTTCTTATATTAAATCATGTCAGACTCTTTCACCTTGTTAATGCCCTTAAGATATTTGACCGTTTCAAACATATCACCTCTCTCCCTCCTTTGCTCTAGGTATATATATATATATATATATACATATATTTTGAGCTCCGTTAATCTGTCCTCATATGTTTTCTGATGCAGTCCCTGCACCATTTTGGTTGCCCTTCTCTGGACTGCCTCCATTTTGTTAATGTCCTTGTGTAGGTGTAGCCTCCAGTACTGCATGCAGTACTCCAGATGGGGCCTAACCAGTGTCTTGTAAAGAGGGATTATTACCTCCCTCTTACGACTTGTGATACCCCTACTAATACACCCCAACATCCCTCTAGCCTTACCTGCTGCTTTAGAGGTCTGCTTGGATGATTTCAGGTCATCGGTGATGATGATGCCCAAGTCTCTTTCTTCCCTTGTGATTGCCAGCAACTCCCCTCCCAACCTATAGGTGACTTCAGGGTTTCTCTTCCCTATGAGCACGATCTTGCACTTCTTTGCGTTAAACCCCAGTTGCCACTCTTCAGACCATTTTGCCAGTTTATCCAGATCTCTTCTCATTCTGCCCACCCCATCTGGATCATCTACTCTGTTGCAGATCCTGGAGTCATCTGCAAACAGACAAACCTTACCCTCCAGTCCATCTGCAATGTTACTGATGAAGATATTGAAGAGGACTCGCCCCAGGACTGATCCCTGAGTTATCCCAACTTGTGACTTGCATCTCTTCTGACTGTATACTGTTTACCACCACTCTCTGTTTTCTGCATGCCAACCCAGTTTGCCACCCAGTTGACCAACCTCTGACCCACCCCAAGCCTACCCAGCTTATTAATCAATCTTCTATGTGGAATAGTATCAAAGCTTTGTTGAAGTCAAGGTAGGTGACATCAACTGCACCCTTGGTCCACCACTGTAGTTACCCAGTCAAAGAAATCTATGAGATTAGTTTGACAGGACCTTCCTGTTGTAAACCCATGCTGTCTTGGATCCTGTGCTCCTATAGATTCCAGGTGTTGTACTGCCCCTTCCTTAGAGTGCCTCCATAATCTTACCCACTACTGAGGTAAGACTGATTGGTCTGTAGTTCCATGCCTTTTCCCTGTTACCACTGTTGTGGAGCAGGATCACATGAGCCCTTCTCCAGTCTTCTGGGACCTCTCCTGTGCTCAGAGACTCACTAACAGTTCTGTTAATGGCTCTACTAGTTCCACCCTTAGCTCCTTTAGTACCTGGGATATATGCCATCAGGTCCCTTGTCTTGTCCACCCTGAGCTTAGCAAGCTCTTGTAGGACCCTTTCTTTTGTGAAGGGACTAGTGCACACCTCTCTCCCCCCTGTGTCCATGGTGCTGGGCTGTGGGCCCTGCCCTACCATCTCCTCAGTAAATACTGAGCAGAAGTATCTATTTAGGATAGATGCTTTTCCTTGGTCCTCCTCCACACACTTCCCATTATCCCCTTTGATCTTAGCAATACCCCCTCTGGACTTTCTTCTTTCACTAATGTATCTGTAGAAAGTCTTGTCCTCTTCTTTTACTGTTCTTACTAGTGTTTCCTTGGTTTGGGCCTTTGCCTGCCTTACTGCCTTCCCTGCTTCCCTTAGGGAAGTTTGGTATGCCCTCCTGTCTTCATACCGCTGCGTTCCCTTATATTTCCTGAAGGCCAGCCTTTTGGCTCTGACCTTTTCTGCTACTGTTTTTGAGAACCAAAGTGGTTTCCTTCTTCCTTTGCTCTTGCTTTTCTTTCTAACACAATGGGATGTTGCTTCAAGTATTGCATCCTTAATGCTTGCCCACTTTGCCTGTACCTCCCCACCTGTATTTCTTCTTGTCTGGGCTAGCTTAACTCTGTTGGCCATCTTATCAAAGTCAGCTCCTCTGAGGTCCCATATTTTTGTCTTGGAATGGGATAATTGAGTTCTAGTGGCCAAATTGAACCATACCATGTGATGGTCACTGGCCCCCAGATGACCTTCTACCTGGAGAGCTGTGATCCTTTCCTCGTTAGTCAGTACTAGATCTAGGATAGCCTTTCTCTTGTTGGTTGTTGTACCAGTTGTTTGAGGCCCTCCCCCTGCAGGGAATCCACCATGTGTCTAGTTCTGGCTGATGTTCCTGCTGGTATTGACCATTCTGTATCTGGCATGCTGAAGTCTCCCATTATCAGAACCTCCCCTTTAGCTGTCATGTTTTGTATATCTTCTAACAGTAATGTAAGGACACATAGTATAAGTTAAAATAAAGCAATTTTCTTTACATTAGTACAGTATATACAATATGTACAATGTTGCATTCAGCAAGGATTGAGACCAAATATGATTACATAAGACACTATGACCACCATGTGGAAGAGGGCTGGAGGAGAATTGCTCCCCATATGCAAAGGAGATATGGAGTGCTGTCTATGTGCAAATGTGTAATGGAGGGGGAGGAGTGCTCCCCATGTGTAGAGGTGGGATGGAGGGGGTACAGTCACTTAATGGCCACCATCTTAGACCCCACTCCAGCTTATGTGTGAAACATTTTAGAATGGGCACAGTTTATGATGAGGCAGATGTGCAATCCATCTCTTCTCTGGCTGCTGTAAAGTATTGGGTTGATAGGTGGGGTGCAAGAGGAGCACCAGTCACTCAGGAGCATCCACTGTACCCTACCCACCCACCCACCCAGCAGAGTGGGAACAGTTGTGGAGTGCCAGATACAAGATTCACATTTTTATATCTCAGTGCCTCAGAGTGCTCTCCATGGGTAGATCATGTTAGGTGGGACAGCCTCTGGCTGAAGCAGAGTATTCTGGAAGTGTAGAGGTGTTGCATAGGGCAAGGAAGTGCCTGTCATCCAAAGCTCATTCCAACCTTCATGCTAGCTCTGGTGGAGAAGGGATAGGTATTAAGGGGCAGATGTGCAACTTGCATCTCTATCCTTGACTGCTGCAGGGTGCTACCCTTGTGTGGAGGTGGGATGGGGGTTGGGGCATAATTCTCCCAGAGCCACCTGCCTGAAGCCACCCAATGCCAGTGCCAGCTTTCATGGAACTTGGATGGGTGAAGATGGACAGATGTATGAACCACATCTGTCTTTGGTTGCTGCAGAGTGCTCCTAACGTGCAGGAGGTGGAATGGAAGGAGAAAATGCTTCACATGTGCAGAATACGGAAAGATGTGTTGGGTGCCAATGGCCTCAGGCCACCCAGTGGATCTGGACCACAACCCCATTTCCACCCACCTGGCATCCACCAGGCTAGATAGAAGCAGGTGTGGCATGATAAATGTGCAACTCACATTTCTATCTCTGGCTGGGGCAGCCAATGTGCAGTGGTGGGACACTTGTGGAGGGGGCACCAATCACCAACTTCTGCCAGGCCACAGTCCACTATTTACCTTGGGCTGCCCACCTGGAAGTCACCTTGTCACTGTGCCAACCTGTGCGGGTGGGATGGGTGTGGAGAAGAAGAAGATGAGTAACCTACATCAGTCTTTGGTACTGCAGATTGTTCCATATGATCTGATGTGAGCTGGAGGTGTAGGGGCAGCAACTACCCAGGGTGCCCATTCAACACTGTGCTAGTCAATGTGAATGGGCAGATGTGTGACCACATATTTGTCTCTGGCTCTGTATGGGTGCTCCTTTTGTGCAGTGGTGGAATAGATGCACCAAGTCTCTCTCTGTCTCCATCTCTCTCTCTCTCTCTCTCTGTCTCATGTCCGCTCCCCATGGTGAAAGGAAAACTCTGCAGCTTTGTCTCTGTCCTGGTTATGGCACTCTTGCTGCTACTTTGTCTGCCTGTCTTATGTGCTGTCTGCTTCCACTGAGCTTCAGAAAGACAAACAGAGTCAGACCGACAACAAGAGTGCCAAAGAGTGAATGGAAATAAAATGGATGGCAACTGAGCTCAGGCACACTGTTCTCCACTTTCTTTGTTTGGGGGTGGTGTTGAAACCGTCTCTGACTGGAACAGATTGGACCCGCACATATATGCTACACTGGAAGTGGCTCTCACTGTTGCTGTGTCTCTCTCTCGGGGTGAGGGGAGGGAGTAGACACTGCTAGGGAACAGGCCACCCATTTAAATGAATGTTTGTTCAGGTGCAGGTCTGGAAGCCACCGGTCATCGTGGTTATAGTTACTACATTGCACTGCCCCCAATTCTCACACTGCCAAGGTGGTGCTGCAACAGTGACAGCCTGTCACCTGGTGATCACTCTCATTCAGCTTACTCGCCACACCTTAGCATGTTGCTGGCACTATTTGGGATCTCTCTCTCCGCTCTGTCCCTGACACTGGTGCCACTCACCACTTCTTTCAATCCTGCACTCTCTTTCGGGGGAGGGGAGGGTACTGTTGCCTCTCCTTCTCTGTGTCTGACCCAGCAGCCCAGGTCTATCTCTCCCCCCCCCCACTGTCCAGGGTTAAGCTACAGTTCTGCAGGAAATTCTGCCTCACTTCTCAGCACTCTTGCTCCTTGTATTGTGCGGCGGGGTGGGGGACACACTGAGGCAGCATGGACACTAGGAAATTCATGGGGTGGATCAGTGGGTACCATCACAGAGAGTAGTGCTTAGGCTGGGCATTGTGGCACACATGAAGCACTGGAGTGAGAGGGCTCAGGGCGAGAACATACACTGTCATTCACAGGCGCCTAGTGCCTGTCTATTGACTGTGTGTGCGCACCTTAGAGCTCTCCTCAAATATGCCCTGCTGTTTCTTTGATTTGCTTCCTTGACTGCCTCATTGAGACTGTCACATCTTAACACTGTATTTGTATTATATTTGTTTTCTGTCAATACCTGGCTGTAGCTCTCTGCCCATACCTGTCTGTAACTTGTTGATTGCTGCCACCTTGTCTCTGAATCTGTATATTGACCTGAGTTCTTTGACTGTACCTTGCTGATTGCTTTTACCCTGTCTCTGAATTGTTAATGCCTGTACCTTTGAAATTCTCCCGGGTTGCACCTGAAAATAGGCACTTGACTGTCTAGCATGCTTACTTGGTAAACAAAAGCTAAATAAATAGATTCACACAGAGACATAAACAGGTTCAACGTGGACGTCTGTCTGGGGAAGGATAAATAATATTTATTTGTTCTTTACTGCTAGGACTGTTTACTGCTTATGGCACAGAGAGTGGGGGATGCAGTATATGGCTGGGTACCCAGACATCTGCAGGATGGGTGGGGAGACAAGCAGTAAGATCAGTAAGGGCATGAATGAAAGGATAGAATCGCTCTCATTTGAGCACTTTATTTCTTTCAACTAGAGAGCAGTTCAGGTGTGAAACTGTGACTAGTGTCATAGTCTGGTTGCATGCTCATTGGTCTGCCAGGGACAAACCCACTGTAGATTATTGTGCATTGGACTCATCCCTGTCACACCTCTGAATGTCGTTCTACACAAGATGTTTCTTGCACAAGTGCAAGGAAACATAAAAACTATAAAAATTTACATTAATAAAAGGCATTTTTGTCCTGAACACAAAATTGTAAAATAATGCATTTGGGGTACAGAAATCCAGGGCAGAATACATATGGGTGGATTGGTATTGACAACATTAAGAAAGCATACATTTAAAAAAAAGAGCTTTTACATACAGTTGATTACTGTTTAACAATATTTTGCATCTATGGCTGCCACTGTACATCTGATGCAAACCCATAATGAGCTCCTCACTTGAAGTAAAGGGGGTGAAGGCCAAAAGCTGACTCCTTATTATGTTGCTTGCGCATGTGCAAGAAACATAGTGCCATCATCAGAGATTTCGGAGGTGTGTCACCTCCTCCTCCTCCAATTCAGTCAGTGAGCTGGCAGGCACGGCCCCTGTAAGCCAATGCATTTTGGAGCTGTCTATGACACCTCCAAAATGCAGTGCATCTGATTGAAAGAGTCACGCTTCAGTGAGCACCGATAAGAACGCTAGCTCCCCAAATGCAGGTGTCGCGCCCCGCACATACTGTGTAGCCGAAAGTGCCCAATCCCGCCCGGCTGAGCTGCGTTATCCCCGTAGTTGGTGCCACGCTGGGAGCCCAACCCAAGCGTGGCAATCAGTCACTGGCCGGCCAGGGGTGCCCAATCCCCGTCAGCTGAACAGACCCCGTCCTTGTGCCACGCTGGGAGCCCACCCCAGCGTGGCAAGCATCCCATGCGTCTTTTTTTTTTTAACCTATAAAACAAAAAGCGGTCCAGCAGCGTCTCGACCCCCTCCCACAACCCGCACCCACCACTGCGCACCCAGCCTCCCCACCCCTCACCCCATACTTACCTCCGGACTCCAGCGCGACGATCTTCGGTGGACCGGGAACACGTCTGCACTCTTCAAAGCCGACCGCGAACTGAGGAAATGCCGGTAAGCTGTATAGTGGGCTAGATGGGGGGGGGGTTCAACTTTAGTGACTGCGAAATCACCCTTCTGGCCTGAATACCACCATGACAGTGACATCATTCATGAGAAGGGGTCCCAAAAACCCCATGTTGAAAATTTGGTCCAAAATTCCTAAAAATGACTGTTTTATGAGCGTGCATTGTGCAGTTCCTACGCAGGCTCGTAAGTTCGCGAAATTTCAATATTTTCACTCCAGATTTTCAACATTGCCATTTTACCACACCTTCTTATGAGTAGTACAGCTGTCATTTTTCACATCTCACCCAAAATGTGTTTCCGCCCTTGTGGCGCAGAATGGCGCAGTCGGTGTGCGAAATCAATGTACGGGACAAATTAAGAAAATCACAGTGACACTGTTCATGAGCAGAGGTCTTAAAATGGCTATGTTGAAAATTTGGTGAAAAAATTCCTAAAAATGACTGTTTTACAAGCGTGCGTTGCGCAGTTCCTACGCACGCTCGTAAGTTCGCAAATTTTCAATATTTGCACTCCAATGACTTCCAAATACCTAAATAGCACATAGAAGCAAGCAACATTCGGCATTGACAAATGCTTGTTTTTGTGTTAAAGGGGTCAGTTTCTTTTCAGTAAAAACAAGGAAAGGCATCATTTCTAAAATGTGCAGACGACCATGGGGACCACTTTTTTCCAGAGCATGCCACCATTGGCAACTACCTCTTCAAGACTGCTACTATCACTGCCTAATACAATCAAGGAAAACCAGGAGGAGTCTACCAGCACTAAGATCAATATGGTTAAGGCACATTTGCTAGAAATTACTGCTTAGAAAAGAATGAGAAAGTGACTGTGATGATGAGCAAGTCCCAGACCAGATCTCTAGTTTGTTAATTGACACCTCCTGAGTCTGATTTGTACAACTGCATGGGCCAAGCTCCACAGATGTTATGCCATCATCAGATTTGTATAACAGCACTGTGGAAGCACGTAACAGATGATTGTCTGATGTGCTGACACAGTGCTCTGACATAGTTCCAGTGATTCTGTTTATGCAGCCCTTCCCTCAATGGCCGCAAAACATATCCACTTCCTGGTGCACTACTTTTCTGTTCTGCAACTGCAGTACTGACGGCCATTGTGTGCAACATGGTGAAGCTGACTTAAACTGCACATGCATGACTGTCATGCATACATAGTTATGTCAGCATCGCCACGTTGTGCAGGGCTAACTACAGGGCAAACCTCATATGTGTGAGTATCATGCATGCACAGTACTGTAATTGCTGCAGTATTACTTATGGCTGACTCCAGTGCAGTGAAAGCACCGCATATTCTTTTCCACACTCTTGCCACTCCTAAAAGCTCTCCACAGCCATATCGGCTCTGATCAGAAATTGTTTTAAAGAGAAATTAACATTAGAGAGTCTGTTTGACTGGTATTTTGGTATTTAAAAAGAAATACTTCTATATACTACAGTTGCAAGTGTTCAGAACCAGAGTCAAATATGAACATATGAATCTGCCAGCAGAACAGACCAATCGGTCTATCAAAGTCTGCCTGAGTGTGCAGCTAATACCTTAGATTGCAGCTGCCCCAGACCCCTTCCCCACTGTTCCTCCTATACCTGCCACAGCCCCTGCCCCCAGACCCTTCCTCTTGCTTTGTTCCACTCCCTCTTAAAGCTTCCGACTATTCTACATGTTACCACCCCCCCGGTAGCACATTCCAGTTATACACCACCCTCTCAGTGAACTAGTGCCTCCTCGTCTCTCTTAAATCGTCCTCCCTCCAACCTTAATCCAAGCCACCTCGTCACCCTACCTTTTCTCAGTTTAAACACCCACCTTGGTGCTTGGTTTATTTATCCCCCTCAAGTATATGAATGTTTCAATCATATCCCCCCATCCCTCCTCTCCTCCAGTGTATACATATTCAGCTCCTGCAGTCTGACTTCATAGTCCTTTCCTTCCATCCCCTTTAACATTTTTGTTGCCCTGCTTTGCACCCCTCCAGTAGTTTTATATCTCTTTCTCTTCAGATATGGCCTCCAGTATTGCACACAATACTCCATATGCAGTCTGACCAAGGACCTGTAGAGAGGCAGGATCACATAACTATGCCTGGATAAGAAGCCCCTTGTGATACAACCCAGCATCCTGTTTGCCTTAGCTGCTGCTTTCCTGCATTGGGCCGAGTTGTTCATGCTCCCTGTTACCAACACCCCAAGGTCCTTCTCCTCCTCAGTGATCCCAAGCCTCACTTTACCCAACCAGTAGTCCCTCCTATGGTTTTGTGCCCCGAAGTGCATCACCTTACACTTCTTCGTGTTGAATCCTAGCTGCCACTTCTCCGCCCATGCCTCTAGTTTGGTTAGGTCCTCCTGCAGTTGTTTCCATCCGTCCTCTTCGTCCACCACCTCCCCAATTTTGGTATCATCTGCGAACAGGGCTAACCCTGCTCCCAACTCCATGTGCTATATCAGAGATGAAGAGCCCAAACAACCCGGGCCCAGCACTGAACCTGTGGTACCCGCTTGTCACTGCTCCGGGTGTCGAGAGCCCCCACAACTATCCTCTGCACCTCCCTGTAACCAGTTATCTATCCATATTGCCAGCGTTTCCCCACCCCCACAGCAGTCAGCTTCCCCAGTTTCCCATGAGGCACTGTATCAAAGGCCTTGCTGAAGTCCAAGTACAGGACATCTACCACATGACCCCATCTAGCTCCCTAGTTACAAAGTCATAATACTCTATTAGGTTTGTTTGACAAGATCTCTCTGAGATGAACCCATGTTGCTGCCCATTCTGGAGGCCATTACTCTCGAGGAATGGCACCAGCCTCTCCTTCAAAATCATCTCCATAAGCTTCCCCACTATGGAAGTGAAACTGACTGACCGATAATTTCCTGGCTCATCCTTAGGCCCATTCTTGTGTATGAGCACCATGTGGGCCACCCTCCAGTCCTGAGGCACACACACCCCATTTCCAGGGAGGTGTTGAACATATCTGCCAGCGGTTCAGCCAATACCTCCGCCATCTCCCTCAGCACCCTGGGGTGGATGCCATCAGGACCTGGTGCTTTGTCCACCCTTAGTGTCCTCATCCCCTCTAGCATTCTACTCCCTATGATCATTTTGTCTGTCACTCCCTCCCTCCCCTCCCCACGCTCAGTCCATACTGGTAGTGGTCCATCCCTCTCCCTAGTGAAAACCGAGCAGAAGTACTCATTCAGTATTTTCGCTGGATCTCTCCCTTTCCACCCATTCCCTCCCTGCTTTATCCTCACTATATGCTCCTTGCACTTCCTCTTTTCCCTGACATATCTAAAGAATTCCTTCTCTCCTCCCTTTATGCCCTTTTAAAAAAAGGGAAAAATGAAACTGAACTAAACACCACTAACGTAAAATCATTTGTTATAGGGGTGATTAGGTATGTATGTGCCTGCAGGTTTTTCTGGACATTCTCTTAAAGTTACAGGACACATAGACTATAACGTTGCAATCTGCAGCGTTCAGTTGTGCTTTGCACAATGACTTCATTTTCAGACTAATTTGAACTCTATGGGTGGGACATTCAGACTGCACCAGGCAGGGGTGCAAGCCTTGGTGCAGCACAACTGGACTGTGCCAGGGCAGGGACCAGGTGATAGTCAACGGTGCTGCGAAATGGCTCAGCACTATTGAATATGGCACTGAGGGCACACGCACAGTGCACGGTGCAGTAGCACTGCGCCAGCGCAAGTGGCAGGAGGGGAGCACAGGGATGCGCCAGCGCAAGTGTGGTTGTGTTAGGCACATCAACCGCGATATTCAGCACTGGGCATGCAAATGAGGCCATTATGCATGTAAGGTGCAAATGGGGCCATTTGCATTTTATTATGGCCCTTTTTGCATGCGGTGTGCTGATCCCCAGGGACTTGCACCTGGCAGCCTGCCAGGCTGCAGCCGTCGGGCACCAGCACCCTGCTGCCCCTTGGCAGACTCCGCTCCCATTCACCCAATCATGTGCATATGTTACATTAAGCCCTGATGGTCCAGAGAACTGAACCCCATCGCTCGAACATGGGCATGTGTAAATGTAATCCCTGGTGGTCCAGTGGATCGATCCCCATCGCCCGATCATGGGCATATGTTACAAATCCCTGGTGGTCAGAGGTGGAATCCCCAGTGCCGGATCATGGGCGGAATGATCAAAGGACACCGTGGTGGTCCAGTGGTACCTGCTCCCACTTGCTCACTGAGGCCCCCGCCACCTTGCACCCCCCCAGTCAGCAGCGGGCAGCAACACCCCGCCCGCAAGCTGCCCAACCGCCCGCTGACTGACATCATACCGTAGGGTCTGTATGCCTATTGGTCCACTGTTCACATTTCCCATTCACCCATTCACATTTCGGGCCTGTGTAGTACAGTATGGTCTGCACACCCATTGACCCACGCAGTGGACCAATCGGCGTACAGACCCTACCGTATGCTGCCAGTTGGTGGGCGGCCGGGCAGCTTGCGGGCAGGGTGCTGCCACCTGCCGCTGACTGAGGGGGTGCAGGGTAGCGGGGGCCTCACTGGACAGGTGGGGAGGGGGTTCCACTAGGCCACCAGGGTTGTGTAACTTATGCCCACGTTCAGGCGATGGGGAGTGGTCCACTGGGCCACCAGGGTGATAATTATCTTATGTCCATGATCGGGCAATGGATAGTGGTCCACTGGGCCACCAGGGAGTTAAATATCTTATGCCCATGATTGAGCAATGGATAGCGGTCCACTGGACCACCAGGGTTGTATGTAGCAGTGGCCCACGAATGGTCGAAGAAGGGCACGACACCCCCTGGGCAGGAGGCATGTGGACCGTGTCCTGGGTGGTCAGTTGGCCACCCACAGCAGGTGGCTGCCATGTTTCTCCTTGCAATATGGCATCTCGCCTGTGGATGGCCAGAACTTGTTCCTGGTTTCGCCAGGCTCAACTTTGCACCCCTCTGAGCAGCGCTAGGTGGGTATGTGTCTGCATATGCGCTGCACATCCTGGGCTGAATATCGGGATGTGCCGCTATGCATGGGCACACCCGCGCTGCGCCACATACGTGCTTTAGCGCCCCAGGCGCATCAGGGTTGTGCAGCGCAACCTGCCCCATTGAATATCGTGCCGGGCGCTTCAGTGGGTTGCGCATGGCAACCACTTTTGAATATCCACCCCATAAATATATGTCCACGTTCACTGCAGTATGGTACT
Organism: Neoceratodus forsteri; assembly: GCA_016271365.2. NCBI lineage: Eukaryota > Metazoa > Chordata > Ceratodontiformes > Ceratodontidae > Neoceratodus > Neoceratodus forsteri. The sequence goes on from CM028137.1 coordinate 805,637,711, forward strand.
TAAGGTCATATTTTCTCTTAACTAAATTCTCCAATTTGCCTCTAAAAGGTGTAACAAAGGAAGCAGAGTGAAAGTATGCTGATAAGGTGATTACTAACACTTATTGCTCTACTCAAAACCAAGTATGATGTTTTTCATTGTATTTGATGCATTGAAAATTGAATACAAACAAATTACAAAAAAAATAAATAATAACCATAACAGGGTGTCTGTGTCTCATACTAATAGTTCCAGCATTCTAATGTTCAAAGTTCAGTTGGCTTAGTCGCTTTCCCACAGATGGGTTCCTCTAAATTTCTGCAGAGTAAAACATTTTAATATGAAATTCAAGTCCCATTTTTTAAAAACTGAAATCTTCAACTCGATTTATATGTTTAGATGTGCAGTTCCTGTGTCTGTTATGGTTATAAGAGCTTCTTTTCAAGTCCTTTTTTTGCCAGAACTGCTCAACTTCGCTTCACATTTCTCTCACCCACAGAACTCGAGAATTTCCTCTTATAACCATAGGAGACACAGGAAATGTACACAGACATATATCATATAAGTAAATAGGCTGCCTATGGTGCCTTCCAGCACCTGCCTCCTCCTCCTCATTAGGGCACCAGCTATGGCAACTGCTGCTGGGTTCACCCCTCTGTCACTGAGGCCCTCTGGTGTGGTTTGATGCCTGCTGTTGTTGCTGGCAGGCTGGCTGCCTCTCCCTCTCTCTGGTTCCACTTCCCCTCTGGCTGTGGCTTTGTGCTGCTGTGGTCGTTCCATTCATGGCCTGCTGGTGTGCTAGACATAAGTCTCCTTCTTTTGTACTTATCTTTCTGTGGCACATCTTGACTTTGTGCTGGCTTTGCCCCATAGATGCGCCCTGGTTGTGCAGTGTATGCATGGGAATGTCCCCTGTATATGCGCCGCATAGAAACATAGAAACATAGAAACATAGAATTTGACGGCAGATAAGGACCGCTTGGCCCACCCAGTCTGCCCATTTCCCTACCTACTGGATAAGCTGCAGATCCTAGTTAACCAGCAGCCTACTTCTTTCTACCCCCACCCCCCAGAATTGCCTTATGACTATCCCATGCATGCTTGAATTCCACCACTGATTTTGACTCCACAACCTCCTCCGGAAGGCCATTCCATGCATCCACAACCCTCTCTGTGAAAAAATACTTCCTTAAATTACCTCTGAGCCGCCCCCCTCTATCTTCAAATTGTGCCCTCTTGTTCTTGCACACCTCTTTTTTTGAAAGATGCTACCCTCTTGGACTTTGTTGATTCCCTTGAGGTACTTGAAAGTTTCTATCATGTCCCCCCTCTCCCTCCTTTCCTCGAGGCTATACATATTAAGCTCCTTAAGTCTCTCTTCATATGTCTTCCGGTGCAGACCCTGCACCATTTTAGTTGCCCTCCTCTGGACAGCTTCCATCCTGTCTATGTCTTTGCGGAATTGGGTCTCCAGAACTGCACACAGTACTCAGATGGGGTCTCACCAGCTGTCTGTACAGAGGATAATAACTTCCTGTTTTCTACTGGTGATGCCTCTCCCTATGCATCCCAGTATCCCCAACCCTCCTTGCTGCCTTCTCACATTGCTTGCCCACCTTTAGGTCATCTGATATGACAACCCCAGGTCCCTTTCCATTTTGTTGTTGTTAGTATCTCACCCCCATTGTGTACTCTTCCCTGGGTTTTGTTTCCCAGGTGCATTACCTTGCACTTCTTAGCATTGAATCTAAGCTGCCATACATTTGACCATTCCTCTAACCTTGCCAAGTCCCTTCTCATCCTTTCCACCCACCCTGTGCATCAACTCTGTTGCAGATCTTAGTGTCATCTGCAAAGAGACATACTTTTCCTTCAGTCCTTCTGCAATGTAAACCTTAAAGACATTGAGAGGACTAGTCCTAATACTGAACCCTGCGGTGCCCCTAGTAACCCTCCTTTCTTCTGAGTGGACTCCATTTACTATTACTCTCTGTGTCCTATTCTCCAGCCAATTCTTTACCCAGGCTGTCATCTTGGGACCCACTCCCAGGCTGGCTAACTTATATATTAATCTTTTGTGTGGGACTGTGTCAAATGCCTTGCTAAAGTCTAGGTAGGCCATGTCCACAGCCCCTCCCTGATCTACTACTTTGGTCACCCAGTCAAAGAAATCTATCAGATTCGTCTGGCATGACCTTTCCACTGTGAATCCATGCTGCCTAGGGTCTTGTGCCCCTCTGGCCTCTAGATACTCGACAATTCTTTCCTTTAGAAGTGATTCCATCATTTTCCCTATCACTGAGGTTAAACTAACAGGTCTATAGTTTCCTGCTTCTGCCTTGCTCCCACTTTTATGAAGGGGAATCACATCTGCCCTCCTCCAGTCCTCGGGTACCACCCCATCCTCCCATGATTTGTTAAAGAGGGTAGTCAGTGGTGTCACTAGTTCTACCCTTAGTTCTTTTAGAATCCTGGGATGAATCCCATCAGGCCCCATTGCTTTGTCCACCTTCAGTTTTAAGAGTTCTTTCAGAACCCTTTCTTCTGTAAATGGGCTGGTATCAACTTCTGTATCCAGAGTGTTACTACTGTTTGTTTTATGTACCTCCCCCTCTTCCTTTGTAAATACTGAGCAAAAATATTTGTTTAGTATCTCTGCCTTTCCATTCTCCCTCTGCCCACCCTCCTCCCCTTTATTAAGCCTCACTATCCCTCCTTGGTCTTCCTTTGCTCCCTGATGTACCTATAAAGGTTTTATTCCTCTTCTTAACTGAGTTGGCTATCTTTTCCTCAGTTTGGGCCTTTGCTGTTCTGACTGCCTTCCCAGCCTCCTTTTTGCTTTAACTGATACAGTTCTCTGTCCTGCTCCTGCTGCGATTCCTTGTACTTCCTGAATGCTTTCTTTTCTCTTGAATCTTCACTGCCACTTCCTTTGAGAACCATAGTGGTTTCTTACATCGTCTTGTTTTGTTTATTTGCTTCACACAAGGCTCGTTACCTCTGTGATGGCAGTTTTATTATTCCCCATTGTTCTTCCACCCTCCTTCCTGCCCATTTGCTAGTGCATTCCTAGGCACTCACCATTTTAACAAAGTCAGCCCTCCTAAAGTCCAGTACTTTTGTCTTTGTATGGCTTGACTCTGTGCTGTGTTTATTGTGAACCATACTGTTCGATGGTCTAGTTCCCAGATAGCTACCACTTCTACATCTGTGATCCTCTCCATCTCCATTCGAGTATCAAGTCTAATATTGCTCCTCTCAGTGGGCTCCAGTACTAGTTGTCTAAGGCATGCCCCTGTAGGGCATCTAGAATAACTGCACTCTTGATGGCAGCTGCAACTGCGCTCCAGTTAACATCTGGCATATTCAGATCACCCATCAGCAATATCTCCCCTTTTCTGCCATTCTAAGTATACTTTCTATCATTTCCTTGTCCATTTCCTCCCCTGAGAAGAGGTCTGTATCTAACCCTATGCGGATTGTGGTGCCATTGCCTGTCTCAAATTTACCCACAGTGCTTCTTCTCCTCCTGTTTACCCTTTTGTTCTGTTGCTTTTATTCCTTCCCTTATGTAAAGAACTACTCCTCCCTCTTTTTACCCTCCCTGTCCCTCCTGTAGATAGTGTATCCTGGTATGTTTACATCCCAGTCATGGTTTTAGTGTGTACCATGTTTCTGTGACTGCCACGATATCCAGATGTTCCTCCTCCATCAAGGCCACTAATTCAGGAAGCTTGTTACCTAGACTACGGGCATTGGTACTCATTGCTCTCCATTTTTTGATGGCCTTACCTTCTGTTGCAGCATCCCCCACTGACCGTTCTACCTTGGTCTTTTTCTCATTTAGTACCCTGTTTTGTAGGGAGAGGCTGGGATTTTTCTGCTGCTTGTCAGTGCCGCATGTCATTACGTTGCACCTCTGGTGCATGTCTTTCGGTGCAGGGCATCTCGTTTGGGCTGGTGCATCCTCCCTGTTCCTGAATCGGCTTACGGTGCATTTCTGACTTGCGCCGGCGCATCTGGGTTGCATTTGGCACATCTGTTTTGTGAATCCTACCCTTACTGTTTTTTATTTTATTTTATCATTTAAATATACTCAGGTAATATTTGCTGAAATGTTGTCACTGAGTGCTGTGATCAGCATTATATGAGCGGAAAATGTCATTGTGCTCACAGACCAGCACTTCATCGCTCTGACTTAGTGACTGTTTTCATGTTTTTACATTAGTAACATTTTTCTATTGTTCATTAAATTAAGTGGTTCTGCTGACTTCTAGTTCCACCTTCTTCCAATGAGAACGTGAGGGACTTTAGCTCCAGACCCCCCACTAATTAATCTGCATTAATCTGCCCGATTAACAATAAAACCAGAAATCCAAAACCTCAGACTGCAGTACCATTGTGATGCCTTCCAAGGCCAGGCAAAAAGATTCACTACTGAAATTTTTAAAGCAAACTAACTTGATGGAACAGCAAGACATCAGGGCCACTAGCCGAAGCTGCTCTAACTCCAATGCCTTGGCCAACAAAGTGACAGTAGTGATGGGGGGGGACCAGAAACTTTTACCATTACCGCCAAATGCCTGTTTCATGAATTAAGCAAAATTAATAGTAACATGGCAAGAATGTTTCATATATAACCAAAGGATTGCAAGAAATCGCACAACAGATGTCGGCTCTGGAATCGGGCCTCACTGAAATGGTAGAGACAGTTGAGAAGCAGGACAAAGTCCTCAGATACCTGCTCAAAAGGGGGAGAGAACTTACTGAGAAACTCAATTATCAGGAGCTTAGTTCACAGAGAGACAACCTCAGGCTGTATGGGCTACCTGAGGACACAGAGACAGGGCAGATGAAACAATATCTTGCTTCATTTTTGGTTGAAATAGTGGACCATCCTGCTGATCAGCCGTTCAACATTGTGAGAGCTCACAGAGCACTCATTAACAAATCCACTAACCCAGTGAGAATCCACTTTCTATTGTTATGAAATTCATTGACTGTAGAACCAAAACAAAAATTCTCCAAAAAGCATGGTCCAAGAAAGAAATTGTCTTTAGGAACAAAAAGTTACATTTTGACCAGACTACACATCTCTCATGCAGCAAAAGAGAAGAGTCCTCCTCACTATCAAAAAGCATCTAAATGCCCAGAATGTTAAAATGCATCTGTTCACCTCTGCTCAGATGAAGATTTTCCTGCCTGAGAGTCTTTTGTTCTTCCAGACCCTCAAAGAAGTAAAACCAATGTTGCAAAGCTTGGAGTCCCTGCCAGCCTGTATGCCCACCCAGAGGAGCCCTTCCCAGATGTGCTTACTATCTTGACCCCTGGATCAAGGTGTCCAAGCATAAGAAAAAAACTGCACTCCCAGCCAGCAGCAAACTTGACCAAGGGGACAGAGAGAGTCCCCCAACCCAGTACTTCAGCATCCTGAGGCTTAGACAAGAGACAGATCCATCTTACCTTGGACTGATTTTGTGGGGCCTTGTGGCGCTCACTGATCTCAGCCTCTTGGAGCCTGGGAGCCTCCAACTCTGTGTTAGTTACACAGACTTCCTACGCACAGACATTCCGACTTTTTTATTGTTGTATTGCAAGGTATTGTGGTTCATAATGATGTCGCAATGTTTCATTGGTTGTTAGAATTGTTAATCAGAGATACAGTAATTGAATTTATGATGGGGTGGTGGGGGGTTACAGTGCAGGTGGTGGAAGTCAAGTCTTGAGTAGCAATGAGGAAATAGGATCATTTGTTCGTGACCTTCCCCCTTGGCCATGTCCCAAGAATGGTTTTGCTCCATGATCATCCCAAATTTGGCGATACCAAACAGTCATTTGACGGTTGCTGATTGGGAAGGGAGGTATGGCAGTGGATCCTTCTCTATCCCATGACAAGCCTGGGCCCCAAAGCAAAAGAGAAAAAGGCAAAATACTCAGACTTTCAGTCAGCTGCCCAACTTGACCACGGGGACAGAGAGAGTGCCCCAACCCAGTACTTCTGCATCCTGAGGCTCAGATATCAGGTAGTTTCATTTTACTTTGAACTGATCCTGTAGGGCCTTGCAGTGCTCACGGATCTCGGCCACATGGAGCCTAGGAGATTCTGGCACAATGTATGTTACACAGACTTTAGTACTATTATACTGTTGCACTATAAAAGATTCTGCTTTATGGTGTTGTATTGGTTATTGGTTGCTAGAGCTGTTTAATCGGGGATAATTAAATGAGTGATGGAGCGGCAGGGGACTACAGTGTGGGTGGTGGGAGTCAAGCCTTGGGCAGCGATGAGGAAACGGGATCAGTTAGTTGTTATCTCCCCCCCCTCAGACATGTCCAGGGAATGATTTAGCACCATTTTCATCCCACATGTGGGAATATAAAATAGCCACTCAGCAGTTACTGAACAGGAAAGGAATATCGGCTGTGGATCCTTGTTTATCCCGATACAAGCCAGTCACTGTGGCAGCAGACTACTAACTAAGGAAAAACTTGCTCAATAAGATATGAAGGAGGGATTCCTCTGAACAGATTGGGCTTGGTCAGCAGATGGTCACAAAAAGGGGCCCTCTCTCAAACTTTCTGAGGCCTGCTGCGGCTACTCCTGGGATGGGACAATTCTCTGAAGCATACACAACTTGCTTATTTCCTCAGCGTTGCAAGGTTGCCCCTTGGGTCAAGGCCCCTGGGCTTATACCAGCCTGACCCTGTGGCCCAATCTCCATGGAAAGGGGGAGGAGAGGGTAGAAGGGAAGAAATTGTGTTAAATGCATGTACAGTCCTTGAACTAAAGAAGGTGCACAGCAAGGAGATACCACAGAGGGAGTTAAGGTGGATGGCAGCTTGAAATAACATGTTTAGCCCAAGAGGGTAGCATCTTTCAGAGAAGGAGATGTGTAAGAACAAGGGGTCACAATTTAAAGATAGAAGGGGGATGACTCAGGGATAATGTGAGGAAGTATTTTTTCACAGAGAGGGTGGTGGACACATGGAACGGTCTTACTGAGGTGGTCGTGGGGTCAAAAACAGTGGGGGAATTTGAGAATGCATGGGACAGACATAAGGCAATTCTAGCGGGTGGTAAAAGGAAGTAGGCTGCTGGTAAAACTAGGGGCAGCTTATCTGATAGGTAGGGAAATGGGCAGACTGGGTGGGCCAATCAGTCCTTATCTGCCGTCAAAGTCTATGTTCTATGTTTCTATGACCCCGAGAGCTAGGGCCTCATCCTGACTTCCGGATAAGAGCTACTGCGAGGTCAGGGTGCATATGGTGCCAGAACAGTATGTTTCTCGTTGTTCATTTTTAGTTACACATGTACATATATTAAATGTTGTCCAGTTGATAAAGTACTGTTTGCAAAGAAACGGGTATACAGTATGCTGCTTATAGAATATAAAGATAGCTGCTAGTATGCACTAGGGTAATTGCCGAGTTAAAAAAACAAAAGCAGAAGTGGTCATCCTACAGGAGACCCACTTATCCCAGGCAGAGAGTGAGAAGTTATAAAGATCCTGGGTGGGACAGGCATATTATGCTATATACCTGGAGCACCCACATGGGGGGGTGGAGATTCTTATTCACAACCACTGTCCACTAGAGGTTAAGGAAATGCACATTGACCCCTTGGGCAGATATCTGCTCCTTCAAGGTATTTGTTGATCACACCCCTGTTCCCTCCTGAATATCTATGCACCTAACCAAGAGTCAGAGAATGCACAATTCCTGAAGCTGGTTCTGTTGAGGTTTGCCCCACCTCCAGGTGAACTCTTCATCATCAGTGGGGATTTCAACACAGTGCTAGATCCTGTTTTGGACAGATCGGGAACTTGACCTGAACCAAGGCTTCTTGCCACAAAGTGCCTGATAAGTCCGGCCAGGGAGCTGGGTCTGGTGGAAGCCTGGAGACTCACAACCCCAAAGATCAGGGACTACACTTGTTGATCTGGGTCCCACCTGGCCCACTCCAAACTAGACCTGATGTTTATGTCCATAGAGTGGGCCCACACCCTCTATAGGGTCCAAATACTTCCAAGAATGATATCTGATCATGCCATGGTCAGAATGGAGTCTCTGTCTCTCTCTGTCTCTGTCTCTGTCTCTCTCTCTCTCTCCCCTCTCCCTCTCCCTCTCCCCCACTCCCACTGTTAAACATTCTACTTGATGACTCAGTGTTTCCATTTTAAATCAAGAAGGGTACAAACACTTCATTAAAGAGGTTCTGGCTCTCAGCTCTAAACCTGGAGACCTGGGTTTGAATCCCACAGCCCCCACTCGCATACTATGTGACCCTGAGCAAGTCACTTAACTTCCTTGTGCTCCCAGGTTGCACATGTAAACAAGCTTTCAGCTTAGTGTGTCTCTACTGGTAAAAAATAAATAAATAAATAGTGCCTTAGGGATCATACTGCAACAAACCCTACCTCAGACTCCTCTGCTGCAATATAGTGGGAGGGATTTAAAGCTGTGGTGACTGGTAAGACCATAAGTTACACAGTAGGACTGAAGAAGGCTAGGCTTAAAGAACAATCTGACCTCTAAATAAAACTGTTTGAGCTGGGGCCTAACACAAAACTGTCTTGGATGGTGATGTGAGAAAGAAACTAGAGGAATGCAGGGCCAAGCTTAATAAATTACTAGACGATAAAATCGAAGGGACCCTGAGATACTCTCGGCAAAGATTATGAAGCAGGGAATCAAGCTGGGAGACTTTTAACTTGGCAGCTTCGTAAGCAGGTGGCCAGTAGGTTGGTGCTGCGAATCAGGAGAAACCATAGGACCACACATTATGACTCTGATCCTACTAGAATCTCGCAGCACTTCTGCAAATTTTATCAGAAACGCTATGCACAGGACCAAAGTGATAGTTACTCAGAGATGTTAGAAGCCTTTTTCCATAGAGTGAAAACACAAAAACTAACACAGGCACATAGAGAAACAATGGATGCCCCAATTACACTGGGTGAGATAGCAGCTGCCCTGGCAGGGCTTGGGGGGGCACCAGGCCCTGATGAGTTAATGGTGTAGTTTTATAAAACATTTGAGAAAGACTTTACCCCTCTCCTGGGGAGGGTGCTCCAAGCTGTGCAGGAGGGAAAGGGGGCACCCCCTACATGGCAATATGCTCAGATCTCTATTATTCCCAAACCAGGTAAGGACCCCACTTTGTGTGACTCCTATCATAGATACATAGAAATTGTCAGCAGATAAGGACCACTAGGCTCAACTAGTCTGCCCGTAAGCCCTATATGTGAATGCAGTCACTGATCCTATGTGATCAATGGCTTTTCCTCACTCCTCCCCACCCACCATCAGCCCCTTGTGCCTGTCCCAGGCATGTTTAAACCTCTACACTGTGCTTGCCCCCACCACCTCTTGTGGCAGACAGTTCCAAGCGTCCACCACCCTCTGTGCAGAAAAATGTCTTCACATTAGCTCTTAGTCTACCCCCCCAATTTCATATCGTGTCCCTTCATTCTGATATCTTTTCTGCATTGGAAAAGATCCCCCACCTGCACCTTATTTCACTGACCTATGCAGCCAGTATAGTGTTATACTTGTGTAACTGTGTTAGTTTTGGTTGTGGCCATTCGCACTCTATTCCAGAAGAATTACCACCCTGTAGGGGTATGAAGTAAGGAACTCTCTGAGAGGGTTCTGCCCCTAGAGGTGCCATGGGACAGTTCCCATGGCTAAAGGTACCTTAGGAATCCCCTTAAGGAGAGAGAGCGCTGCCGCTGAAGGAGAAGAAGGGGAGGAAGGTGGGGGCAAAGACAAAATGCTTCACAGTGAGGCTGAGAGGAACTGCTTATATAGCTCAGGAAGTGGGAGTTGCTGGCTGCTTGGCCATTGAATTACAGGCAAGCCTTTCAATTCACTGACCTACGCAGCCAGTATAGTGTTAGCTTGTGTAACTGTGTTAGTTTTGGTTGTGGCCATTCACACTCTATTCCAGAGGAATTACCACCCTATAGGGGTACGAAGCAAGGAACTCTTGGAGAGGGTTCTGCCCCTAGAGGTGCCATGGGTCTGTTCTCGTGGCTAAAGGTACCTTAGAAAACCCCAAAAGAAATGTAGTATCATCCTCAAAGGAGGCAACATGATGCATATGAGCAAGCAGTAACAGTGACGTAGAAGCAGTAACTGGAACATACTGTAGTAGTAGAGAAGAATAGTGATGGCTTGCATTGAGAGAAGGGGATCCCCTAAGGAGAGAGAGAGAACAGCAGGACATCCTCACCTCCATCCAACAATGGAACCTACCTAAGGAAACTAGGGGAAAACTATGCTAAGTGTTATGACCGGAGGCAACGGAGGACAGAAAAAAACCCTATGAGGAGGAAATCTCTGGGGATCCAAGGCTTAGGTCACCTTCCCTCCAGGCTTAGGAAAATGTATTTAGTGACGGCTCTGCAGCTGCAATTTGGAAAACTCAATTAAAGGGAGGTGGAAAATATTCCAATTTGGAGGAAGGAAGGCTCTCTCTCAAACCCTCTAGCGGGAATGTCTTGGAAGGTTGTGAGAAAACTCTGCAACAATACGAGCATCCAAGGCACAGGAGGAGAGCAACAGCTGCTGAGGCACACACCTGGCTTACCTGCCCTAAATCAAACCAGGTGAACCAGAGGCAGTCGTGGAGAGAATGCGGTGAAGGTGCCTTGCTAGGGAAACCACTAAAGTCAATGGCCAACCGTTATAGTGGAACACTAGAGCCAAAGGAGATCATCGTAACCACTCTTCACCACTAGTCTTGAATTGTACACCGGGAGCTGCTGTCACGTAGCAGGCAGCTAAAGACAAGCTTGGGGTGAGGACAGTCCCAGCTATGGGCCAGGTGAGAAGGATCCCGCCCCCAAGTTGGACATGCTTGATGATGCGTACTAAATGCAGATCGAGACCGTCGGCTGCAGGAACCTGCACCAGATTAGAATGGCTGGCACGCCCTAGAATTGATTGAGAGCTGTAAAGCTGGTGAGCTGAATGAGCACAGCATGCTGAGATCGTAAGGAGCATTGAGTGCTGAGACCTTGCAAGGTCGGATGCAGATTGAGAGCAGTAGAATCCCAGGCGAAGCCGAGGGGATGGCACTAGGCATAAAGCAATGGTTTGCGTAAGCAAGTGGGGACCCGATAGGTCAGTAAGAAGTAGTAGTAGTAGTAATAGGTGGACCTGCATAACAACTGTATAGCAAGTAAACAGTACTGAGTTAGGGGCAAGCCAGCCAGACATGAATAGCCAAATCAAGGTGACAAACTCTGAAGATTTTCGGTGGCGAAGACAGGATTTAGAACAAAATTAATTAACCACATAGGCCATGACCCCCCAAACACCTCCCAGTCCCCACCATAGGACAAACAAGGAAGTGATAAAAGGCTGAAAACCACATGCAGATATAAAAGCTAGTTTAATAGCCTCAGGAGGAGTTTCAGCTAACCTCAGAGTAAACAACGTAGAATAGGAATGGGTGTAAACAAAGCAGCAGCAGGAAGCAAGTGTGCCTGTACAGCAGTAGTTAAATGAGTACAATGTTAAAACACAGGCACTGGGTACAATAGTAATTAAAGTAAACAGTCAGCAGCAGTGGCTGAAGTTGTAGGTAACTGAAAGCAGTAGCATGAGCTCTGAGTAGGTTTGCAGTTGCAGTGCAGTAAATTGAGAGTTGTAACTGAAAGCAAGCAGAATGAGCTCTGTAGTAGCAGTATGCTAGGAGTTTTAAAAATAAAAGCCCCCAAAAAGAAAGCAAAACACAGCAACACAGCAAAACAGAAAACAGGGAAAGGCCCCACCCCCAAAAAAAAGAAACAAAACACAGGGAAGCATACAGCCAGAGGAAAGATACAAACCAGAAGCAAGAAAACAAACACTGAAGTCCAGCAGAGACACACAGAAACAGCAGGGTGGGGGGGGTGTTAGGCCCCAGCCAGCTCAGAAGACAAACCAACACAGCCTCCAGCTGCAAAGACAAAATGCATCACAGTGAGGCTGAGAGGAACTGCTTATATAGCTCGGGAAGTGGGAGTGGCTGGCTGCTTGGCTACTGAATTACAGGCAAGCCTTTCAATTATGCCTTTAGGTACTTGGAAGTTTCTATTTTGTCAGTTAGTTAGTTAGCCAGTCAGTCAGTTAGTTAGTACTTCATTACTTAATATTGCAACCAGGGACAAAAGTACAGGTTGAAGTTCTATACAGCATAAAAAGATAAACTTTTACATATAGCAGATCCAAAACATAAAATTATACAATTTTAAAACAAGAAAAGAATAATAAAATGTAACATTCATTTCACCACATTCAAATATTGCACAACGATTTACTGCAAGTTTGAGTTCTTACCACAGGTTTTTCCCATATCTCCTTACTCACAAATTATACCCAGTCATATTCTTCAATACAAGTAAATAATGCAATTTATGGTCAGGCTCACAATTTTTATGTTGGCTCGCGCTTGCGCGCCAGCCAACATCATGTGGTAGTAGCAGATTTAGAGGCACGGTCACTGTTGGGCAAATGCAGGGCACGCATCAGTAAGAGCGTCCCTCATTCCTCAATCAGCCAGCAGCAGGTGCTGACATCATGAATCCCTAATGTGGCCACCAGATCTAAGAAAAGGTCCACTGCAATGAGAGCGAAGCTCTCATGCAGCGTGACCCACAACACCAATTTTTCATATTTTCATTCCAAATTTTCAACGTTGCCATTTTTTTACATCTCTTCATGAACAATACAGTTGTCATTTTCCACATACTCCCCAAAATGTGTTTTCATCCCTGTGTCACCAAATGGCATAGCCACTATGCAAAATCACCTTTCAGCTAACAAACTGATAGTGCCGCTTTTCATGAGGTGGCCTCACAAAAAGCCCATGTTGAAAATTTGGAGTGAAAATACCAATAGACACCTAGGGTGTTACGGTTTCCAACTGTAAGCACCCCACCCTGTAGAGACTGATAGGCATCAGGGGTGTGACTTGGGATCATCGGCTATAATGCTCATGCCATTCCTCCCCCACCCCCACCCTACAGCCAGTGACAGGCATCATGGTGTGCCTTGCACTGTTCAGCCACAAAGTTCACCCCATTCTCCTATACTGCACCCACTTCAGTGTATTTCCTTATGGAATGGGGTAAGTATAACGCCCAAAGACCAACAACCACACCACGCCACTTGTCAGTGTCTACAGGGTAGGGTGAGGTACAATGGCATGAGCGTTATAGCCGACCATAAGGCACACCCCAATGCCTGTCACTCTCTTCAGGGTGGGGGTGTGGTTGGCACCACTTTAATACTGCACTGCCATTCCTATTATGCATCTCTAACTCCAGCACTACCAATGCCAATGCCAGCGAGACAACATTCGGCATTGACAAATGCTTGTTTTTAAAAACCTCTTTAGTCATTTTTTCTCTTCTAGTATCTAACCTATCAAGGCCACATTTAATCAAGGCTTCCCTATAACTCACATCCCACTGAACAGTGCCTTATTTTGTACTCTTTCCAAATCTTCAGATTCACTTTTGGTGAGGCCACTATACCACACAGCAGCTCCATATTCAACCACCGGTCTAACCACTGTAGTAAAATAATAAACCAAATCTGATTAATTCAAACCAGCACGTCTCATAACACTTAAAAAGTTTAACCTACTATTTACATTCTTTACCATGTTTAAAGTCAAGCTATACAAAAATGAGGATACTGGACTTTAGAAGGGCTGACTTTGGTAAAATGGGTGAGTACCTAAGGAATGCACTAGCAAATGGGCAGGAAGGAGGAGTGGATGAACAATGGAGAAAATCAAAACTGCCATCATAGAGGCAACAAGCCTTTGTATGAAGCAAATAAAGAAAACAAAATGGAGTGAAAAAACCACTATGGTTCTCAAAAGAGGTGACGGGGAAAGTTAGGGAGAAAAAAATAGCACTCAGGAAGCATAAGGAATCACAGAAGGAGAAGGACAGAGAACTGTATCAATTAAAGCAGAAGGAAGTGGGGAAGGCAGTCAGAATAGCGAAGGGCCAATCTGAGGAAAAGATAGCCAACTCAGTTAAGAAGGGGGATAAAACATTTTATAGGTAGATCAGGGAGCAAAGTAAGACCAAGGGTGGGATACTGAAGCTTAATAAAGAGGAGGGGAGGTGGGAGAAGGGTGACAGTGAAAAAGCAGAGATACTGAAGAAATACTTTTGCTCAGTATTCACAAAAGAAGAAGAAGAGAGAAGGTGCCTAAAGTAAACAATAGAAGCACTCTAGGCAGGAGGGTCACCACCAGTCCATTCACAGAAGAAAGGGTCCTGAAAGAACTCCTAAAACTCAAGGTGGACAAAGCAATGGGGCCTGATGGGATTCACCCCAGAATTCTAAAAGAACTAAGGGGAAACATAGTGATACCACTGACTACCCTTTTTAACAAATCATGGGAGGATGGGGTACTTGAGGACTGGAGGAGGGCAGATGTGATTCCCCATCACAAAAGTGGGAGCAAGGCAGAGGCAGGAAACTATAGACCTGTTAGTTTGACCTTAGTGGTTGGGAAAATGATGGAATCACTTCTGAAAGAAAGAATTGTTGAGTACCTAGAGGCCAGCAGGGCACAGGACCCAAGGCAGCATGGATTCACAGCTGGAAGGTCATATCAGACAAATCTAATCAATTTATTTGACTGGGTGACCAAAGTAGTAGACCAGGGAGGGACTGTGGATATGGCCTACCTAGACTTTAGCAAGGCATTTGACACAGTCCCACACTAAAGATTAATAAACACATTAGCTAGCCTGGGAATGGGTCCCAGGGTGGTAGCCTGGGTAACAAATTGGCTGCACAACAGGACACAGAGGGTAATAGTAAATGGAATTCACTCTGAAGAAAGGGGGGTTACTAGTGGGGTACCACAGGGTTCAATACTGGGACCAGTCCTCTTTAATGTCTTTATAGGAGACATTACAGAGGGTCTGGAAGAAAAAGTATGTCTCTTTGCAGACGACACAAAGATCTGCAACAGAGTTGATACACAAGGTGGGGTGGAAAGGATGAGAAGGGACTTGGCAAGGTTGGAGGAATGGTCAAAAGCACGGCAGCTTAGATTCAGTGCAAAGAAATGCAAATGGGAAACAAAAAGCCAGGTGAAGAGTACACAATGGGGGGGTACTAACAACAACAAAAATGGAAAGAGACCTGAGGGTAGTCATATCAGATGGCCTTAAGATAGGCAAGAATGTGAAGGCAGTAAGGAGTGCTGGGGGGATACTGGGATGCATAGGAAGAGGCATCACCAGTAGAAAACAAGAAGTTGTTATTCCTCTGTACAGACAGTTGGTGAGACCCCATCTGGAGTACTGCATGCAGTTCTGGAGACTGCATCTGCGCAAGGGCATAGACAGGATGGAGGTGGTCCAAAAGAGGACAACTAAAATGGTTCAGGGTCTGCAACAGAAACCATATGAAGACAGTCTAAGAGAGCTTAATATGTATGCCCTTTAGAAAAAGAGGGAGAGGGGAAACATGATAGAAACTTTCAAGTACCTCAAGGAAATCAACAAAGTCCAAGAGGGGAGCATCTTTCAGAAAAAGAGATGTGCAAGAACGAGGGGGCGCAATTTAAAGATAGAGGGGGGCAGCTCAGGGGCAACGTGAGGAAATATTTTTTCACGGAGAGAGTGGGACGCATGGAACCGCCTTCCTGAGGAGGTTGTGGGGTCAAAAACAGTGGAGGAATTCGAGAATGCATGGGACAGCCATAAGGAAATTATAGTGGGGGATAGGAAGAAGTAGGCTGTTGATTAACTAGAATCTGCAGCTTATCCAATAGGAAAGGAAATGGACAGACTGGGTGGGCTAAGCAGTCCTTATCTGCCATCAAAGTCTATGTTTCTATGTAAAACTTGTTTTGACCAAGAAAAATCATTCTGAAAAATAAATCCCAAATATTTCACTTTTCTTACTACTTCTACCTCCTCACCCCCGAAAGACAATTCTCTTATCTCAGTCCATTTATTCTGCTTACCAAAACGTATCTCTGGTTTTTCTAGGATTGATTTGCATAAAATTCTTTTCAGACCACATTTCTATATAATCTAAATCACTCTGCATAGTTCGATCTTCAACATTTTCCCAAATATCCGATACTGTAGTATCATCTATGTACGTTATACATGGGCCCTTCATGTCTAGATCATTTATCATAATCAAAAATAACAGCTCCAGTCTAGTTCCCTGAGGGACCCCGCCACACATACCCACAACCTCAGATTTCATGCCTTCTAACTCTATCCATTGTGATCTTCCCTGCAAAAAACTGGCCACCGATTTACTCTACACTCTGGCACATGTAAACTTTGCAATGTTTGTATTACCATCCCATGATCAATAAGATCAAAAGCTTTTTTATAATCTACTAAAACAGCCCTTACATTATTTCCTTTAACCCAAGCTTTCATACTTAGTTCCAAAAATGTTAAAGCAGCATCAATAGTTGAGCAACCCCTCAAGGAACCAAACTGATTTTTGTCCAAAACCCCTCCACAACCTCCATAATCCATCTACAAATAAACATTTCACATACTTCCAAAACCGTGCATGTTAAAGCAATTGGTCTGAAATCTGTTTACATATTTTTGGGTATCACAGTTTTAGAAAGGGGAACAACCTTTGCCTGCTTCCACTGTAAAGGAATTTCACCACTCAATATTGATCTATTAAAAATATGACACACCCATGGTGCAAGCAATTCAGCACCTTCCTTCCATACCCAATTTGGAATAGCATTGGGCCTATAGCCTTATTTATCTTAATCTTTTTTTATTCCTTTGCTATTTCTTCCACAGATTCTAAGTACATATGGGGGACCATTACTCCTGAAATATCCTTCTTTTTCAATGGGAGTAAATCTTTATTTACTTCACCAAATAGTCTATTTAAACAGGTCAAAAAGAAAACACCTTCATCTCTGTCAGAAAAACCACACATTTTCTCCCAGTTTTTATTTGGTCACCTCGTTTTCCTGTTCCCAAGAATTTTTTTGTACTGTTCCATCACTTTTTCGAGTCAGATTTCCTTAACCCCTCCAATTTCCTTTCATACAAATTCCTATGTAACCTCTTTCCCATGCAATTTACATGATTTCTCAACCTATGATATACAATAATATCATTCCCCATAAATGCTGCTTGCCTTCCATTTATCAATTTTTTTTAACTCCTCAGTAGCCCATGGTTTGTCACCACCTACCTTTGTTATTTCTTTTGTAGGCATTACTTGATCTAGAGCTTCATTAACTATGGATGTCATCATCTCCTGTCCCCCCTTTCTCTCCTCTCCTCCAGTGAGTACATATTGAGGTCTTTTAGTCTCTCCTCATATGTTTTGTGATGCAAGCCATGTACCATCTTTGTCACCCTTCTCTGGATAGCCTTCACCTTGTCTATGTCCTTATGCATATGTGGTCTCCAGTACTGCACGCAGTACTCCAGATGAGGCCTTACCAGTGTTTTATACAATGGCATCACCACCTCCCATCTCCTGCTAGTAATGCCTCTGCCTATGCACCCCAGCATGCCACTGGCCCTCCCCTGTAGCCTTTGAACACTGCTTTGATACCTTAAGTTCATCAGATATGATAACCCCTAGGTCCCTTTCCTCTTTGATGACAGTCAGCACCTCCCTCTCCCCATTCTGTAGCTTTTCCCAGGTTTCCCCCTACCCAGGTGCATTATCTTGCACTTTTTTGCATTGAACCTCAGTTGCCACACCTCTCACCATCTTTCAAGTTTCTCCAGGTCCCTCTTCATTTTCTACACCCCTTCTGGAATATCCACCCTGTTGCAGATCTTGGTGTCATCTGCAAATAGGCAGACCTTTCCTTCTAGCCCCTCTGCAAAGTCACTAATGAAGACATTGAACAAGACTGGTCCCAGCACTGATCCCTGTGGTACTCCATTGATCATCTCTCTCTCTCTCTCTCTCTCTTTCTCCCCGAATTGGATCCCATTTACCATCACCCCTCTGTCTTCTGTCCATCAGCCAGTTTATAACCCAGTGTATCACCTTATGCCCCTTGCCTAGACTACTCATCTTGTTAACCAGCCTTCTGTGTGGGATGGTATCAAAGGCTTTGCTGAAATCTAGGTAGGCAATGTCTACTGCCCCTCTCTGATTTACTTCCCTAGTCACAAAATCAAAAAAATCAATCAGATTTGTTTGACAAGACCTTCCTGCTGTGAATCGGTGCTGCCTCAGATCCTGGGCACCATTGGATTCCAGGTGTGCCACTATCCTTTCTTTCAGCAGTGTCTCCATGATCTCCCCCCCCCCCCCACTAAGGTGAGGCTGACTGGCCTTTAGTTCTCTGCTTCCTCCCTACTGCCACTTTTGTGCAGTGCGACTACATGCACCCTCCTCCAGCCCTCTGGAACCACACCTGTGTTGAGTGACTGTGTGAACAGGATGGCCAGAGGCACTGCTAGTTCCCTTCTCAGCTCTCTTAATATCCTTGGGTGTATGTCATCTGATCCCATGGCTTTATCTACCTTCAGCTTTGTGAGTTCCTCCAGAACTCTCTCCACTGTGAATGGACTGGTGTTCACTTCTCCCTCCCCCTCATTGCCTCTGCTCCCCAACTGTGGTCCTTGACCCTCCCCCTCCTTTGTGAATACTGAGCAGAAGTGTTTGTTCAGTGTTTCTGCTTTGTCTAGATCTCCCTCCTTATACTCTCCCTCATCCCCTTTCAGCCTCACTATCCCCTCTGGTTTTCTTCTATCGCTGATATACCTACAGAATGTCTTGTCCCCTTTTTTCACAGTCCATGCTAAACCTGCCTCTGTCTGTACCTTGGCTCTCCTAATAGCTTTCCCTGCTTCCCTTAGACATCCAAAGTACACCTCCCTGTCCTCCTCCTCCCTTTGGGTCCCCTTATACAGTATGAACATACGAAATTTGCCAGCAAATAAAGGCCTAGAGGTCTATTAAGTCTGCTCGAATGTGCAGCTAGCACCCCTTATTCTGCAGCTGCCCCTCCCTTCCACCCTTCCCCTTCATTAACCCTCCCCCTTGTCCTGTCCCATCCCCTTTTGAAGCAGTCCACTGTTCTACTGGATACCACTTCTGCAGGTAACGCATTCCACCCATCCACCATCCTCTCTCTAAAAAAGTGTCTCCTCATCTCCCTCCTGAACCTTCCTCCCTCCAGTCTCAAACAATGGCCCCTGGTGTCCCTCTCCTCCCTTACTTTGAACAGCCCCGCTGTACCTGTCTTGTTTATTCCTTTCATGTACTTAAAGGTTTCAATCATGTCCCCCCGTCCCTCCTCTCCTCCAGCGAGTACATGTTCAACTCCCTCAGTCTCCTCTCATATGATAAGTCCCCCAGCCCCTTGATCATCTTTGTTGCCCTGCGCTGCACCCCTCCAGTAACTTAATGTCCCTCTTCAGATACAGGCACCAGTACTACACACAGTACTCCAGATGCAGTCTAACTAATGACCTATACAGTGGCAGAATCACCCCCTCTCTCCTCGAGGATATACCCCTTGCAATACAACCCAGCATTTTGTTGGCCTTTGCAGCTGCCTTCCTACATTGTGCCAAGTTGTTCATTGACCCTGTAATGAGCACCCCCAGATCCTTCTCCTCCTCCGTCTGGATCCAGCGACCACTACGTGGTGTGGTTTGGCATTGAGACAGGGACCCAGTGAAGTCACACAAGGGTAGAAGTATTAGATTTCAGAAGGGCACTTCCTGAAATGTGCTCTTTTAACCCTTGCTTTGACTGCTACCTCTTTAGAGAACCATAGTGGTTTCCTTTTTCGTTTCCCTTTGGCCACTATCCTAATGCATTGGTTAGTTACCTCCACTATGGCTCCTTTTAGTTTCCCCCACTGTTCCTCCACTCTCTTCATTACCACTCCAATCTCTAGGGCTGCTCTTAAACATCTACTCATTTCACTGAAATCTGCCCTCCTGAAATCTAATACTTTTGCCCTTGTGTGGCTTCACTGAGTCCCTGTCTCCATGCCAAACCACACCACGTAGTGGTCGTTGGATCCTAGCTGCCCTTCCACCTGGACTCCTTTGACTCTGTTCCCATTGGTCCATACCAGGTCCAGAATCAATTTGTCTCTGGTTGGCTCATGCACCAGCTGTCTGAGTCCAACCCCCTGCAGGGATTCCAGGATAGCCATGCTTCTGGCTGAAGCAGCTGCCTGGGTGGTCCAATCTACATCCGGCATATTGAAATCCCCCATCAGCAGGATTTCACCTTTAGCTGCCATGTCATGAATTTCCTCCATTAGTACCCTGTCCACTTACACCCTCTGTGCCAGAGGTCTGTAGATCACCCCTGTACGTATTGCTGTGCCATTCCCTGGTTCAAGGGTGACCCACATTGCCTCAGCCTTCTCTTGTCTTCCCTGTACTTCTGTAGTGTTTATGCCTTCTCTGATGTACAGGGCTACCCCCCTCCCTTTTTACCTTCCTGTCCCTTCTGAACAGTGTATAGCCCAGTACATTGATGTCCCAGCTGTGATTAGCAGAGTACCATGTCTCTTTTATTGCTGCTATGTCAAGGTCTGCATCCATCATCAAGGATTCCAGGTCTGGAACCTTATTTCCCAGATGGTGGACATTTGTGAGCATTACCTTCCATGTTGTACACCCTGCCCTCCCTCTGTTCTTGTTCTCTCTCCCTTGCCTGTTTCCCCCACCCCGGTTTTCTTGTTTATGTGCTCCTGCCCCACCCTAATCCCCTCTTATACATGCTTAGCCTGCCTGCTCCTCACTGCCTGCTTCAGTTGTTCCTGTTGTCAATTTGTGTTTTCATGTTTCCATGGGGGGAGTGTTCCTAGGCCACTTGTCCCTCCTGGATGTCCCCCTTGGCCAGTTTAAATGCTCTCTGCTGAAGCATTCCAACTTCTCACCAAGGAGTGAGGTCCCCTTCATGGAGAGATGCAGGCTGTCCTCCTGATACAAGCTCACATCTGCCCAGCTGGGGCCCCAGTCCCCTATGAAACCAAATCCTTCTCTTCCACACCAATCCTTCAACCAGGTGTTGAAGGCTTGGATATAGAGTGCCCTAGCCTCCCCTTTGCCTTGGACAGGTAGCACTTCCAAGAATGAGACGGAATGTGCTACCTGTTTCAGGTTCCCCCCAACCCCAGCTTCCTGAAATCCTCCTGGACTCTGGCTAACTCCACCCTTCTCCCCGACAGGTCATTGGCCCCAAGTGGACAATGACATCCAGCTCCTCCCTCCTGGCTATCGCCCTAGCGATCCTATGGACCCGCTTCCCATCCTTCCATGCAGCACTTCCTGAGATGCACTTGACCTCCCCTCTCCACTCTGCTAGGTGTCCCTTACTTCACACCCTGGACAATAGAGTCCCCTCACTAGGAGAAGCTTCCCCCTCCTCTGGGGTCCCCTGCCTCCCTTTTCTGGGGCTCCAGCTTGGAAGTCCCACCATCCTCCCTGGCCCCAGTTGCGGGTGCCCATGTGGGGCATTCCTGTTCTTCCAAAACAGTGTAGGAATTATTCATCTGGACTGGCTGGGGAATGTGCTTCTGACCCCCCCCCCCGCATCATCCCTGAGGCCACCGTGGTCCAGCCAGCCCATCTCCTTATTAAATGTGAACCAAAAGATTTTCACCTCTGTCCTGGCAAGTAGGCTACAGAGCTGCGTGACTACCCTAGTCCACCTGGATCAAATGGAGTTTATAAGCAGAAGATTAATCCATGACAATATACAACACCTTCTGAACTTAATCTTCTGGCAACAAAGGACAAAGGACCCGGCTTTAGCCATCTTTATGGATGCAGAAAAGGCGTTTGACCAGGTGGACTGGAGATACTTGCGCAGGACCCTGGAGGAGATGGGGCTGGGACCAGGGTTTCGAGACAGCATTGATTTGATGCATTATATCCTGCACCCCAAGCCACAGTCCACGTGAATGGTGTCATGATGTCAAGGTTCTATATACACCGTGGAATAAGACAGGGCTGCCCTCTCCCCCCCCCGCTTTTTGCTCTATGTATTGAACCCTTGGCAATAGCGGACAGGAGCAATGAAGGTATCACAGGCATTACAGCAGGGGATGGAACCCACAAAATATCTCTTTATGCAGATGATTCCCTTTACTTCCTCACCTCCCCTCAGATGTCAGTACTGGCCTGGTTCAGGAGTTAGAACTATGGGCACATTCCTGGTTACAGGATTAATATTAAGATATCAGGAGTGCTTAGATTAGGTGGGAGTTACCCCAGAGAACTCCAAGCAGATTTCCCATTTAAATGGGTCACTAATAATACAGTAAGGTACTTAGAAGTTAAAATAACCCCCACCTCTCTTCACTTTTTAAATTTAATTACAATAAACTTTGGGCAGTGGTAAAGGTTGACTTGGCAAGGTGAGAGGTCCTGCCACTCTCTTTGGAAGGCAGAATAGCCACCTTCAAAATGAATGTTTTATCAAGGTTCCTGTTCATGTTCATGTTCCAGGCCCTACCTATCAATATTCAAAAAGTAGAAAAAGGGCTGCACTTGGGAGCGAGCAGTGCCCGGTTGCAGAGATAACTCTGATACACATATATAGGAACGTAAACCGGCACCTGCTCAAAAGCACTTCACTTGAATACAGCTCGTATTTTAAATAAGAAGCCGAGTGTGCTTATATTCTCCAATGAACTTTTAATTAGTAAAAACTCACTTAAAAAGTGGCACAAAACACCAAAACATGTGGAAACACTCGTAGCATATAGTCCAGAAGTCCTGAAATTTTCCTCACAGTTTTATGAAGCACCACAAAAGTCCATGCACAAACGGCTGTTAAAGTTCCACCAGGTGTGAGCAAAGGCAGAGGTCGCTTCCAACAAACGTCACCTAACGCGTTTCGCTTGTTAGCTTTCTCAAATAAAACTGTGAGGAAAATTTCAGGACTTCTGGACTATATGCTACGAGTGTTTCCACATGTTTTGGTGTTTTGTGCCACTTTTTAAGTGAGTTTTTACTAATTAAAAGTTCATTGGAGAATATAAGCACACTCGGCTTCTTATTTAAAATACGAGCTGTATTCAAGTGAAGTGCTTTTGAGCAGGTGCCGGTTTACGTTCCTATATACCTACCTATCAATACCCTAGAACCATTCTGGAAACAAGTAAACAAAACTATCATGGGTTTTGTCTGGAGGAAGGGCAGACACAGGACCACCAATAAAGTGCTTTCCGTCCTTAAGGAGAAGGGGGGGGCCTGGCTATGCCAGACATGAGATTATACTACTGTGCAGTGCAGCTAGCCCCGGTATTGACCTGGATTAAAAAAAGTGGAGGCACAGGGTGGAAAGAGATGGAGGTACAACTAGAGGGTGTCCCTTTTGCCATTCCACATGCTCCCCTCATGCCAGCGATCTGGAAGAAGATAGTAAACCAATGGACTAGACACACTCTAAAAATGCTTGCACGTGGAGTCATGTGATTTATGTGCCCTGATCGGACGCGGTTGGATCGGCTCCAGCTAGAGTGGCTTTTAAATGCAGCTTTTTGTACTTATATCGGGTTTTTTCTTTTTCCTAAGGTTTACTCTTGTGCTATCCCATTGAGTGTGAAGGAGTTATTTGGCTTCTGATGATTTCTGAGGTGGAATTTGTACAAATGGAAGTGACTGAATCTTCCCAGCCTTCACAACAACTACCACCACGCTGCCTCCTGTTAAGCGCTGACCTGTATCTGATTCTCCTGGCAAGCTGGAGTCAGAAGGGCTCCACAAGTGCTTAGACAAATTCTTTGCCAAGCTAGCCTCCATACAGTTAACACTCACTGAAGTTGCTGAGGATTTAAAATCGGTTAAACCTTCACTTGAGCAGCTGGCATGTCATGTGGGAGATGCGGAGACTAGGATCTCTTCTTAGGTAGACTTCCACAGCAGGGAAGAGAAGGAGCTCACAGAATTATGGAACAAGGTTGAGAAGTTGGAAGACAGGCTCAAGGATCAAGAAACTGAAGCCATTGGAACAATTTAATCTTCGTGGGCATCCCAGAAAAAGCAGAGGGCTCAGACATGTTGAAATTAATCCAAGATCTGCTGGTGGATGTTGCTGGTCCTCCTCCTCTTGATGATCGATACTATGTTGAAAAGGCTCATAGGTCTCCCCCTCCTAATGGCAAACCACGGGTAATTATTATCCAATGCCTGGATTTCCAATAAAAAATATACATTCAGAAGAAAGTTAGAGATGGGGCTCTTTTTTCTGGAATAACCACCATTTTTATGTCTTTGGGGATGTCACTCCGCAGGTTCGAGACCAGAAGATGGCTTATCAAGAGGTGAAGCAAGCCTTGCATGCAGCTAAGGTGTGGTTTTGAATGCTCTTCCCAGCTCGACTAATTGTTTATGCCCCATCTGGTACAATGGAATTTCAATCTGCTGCAGTGGCTCACCACAGTCTGCCACAGCTCATACGTGGATTTTAACTGTCTGCTGTGCGTTAGCCTAGCTTTTGACGATGGATGCCATGCCCAGGTTTAACTGTATGAGCCAGTGGATTTTAATAATTTTGGGGCTTTGCCCTTACTCTTCTGTGGCTTTTTGAGGTACCTTTGTTTGTTACTAAGGAGAAGTATACTTTATATGGAGACTTTTCATTCTTTTACTACCACCGAGCTTTTGTGAGCTGTTTGGACTCTTGCCAAGAAGGATGGCATAACATGCTCGGCACAACCTTGCGAATGTGCTGTCGTGAAAGTTCTAGTATGGCTGGTTGTCTCCTTCTTTGATAGCGCTGGACAGCATCCTGCCTCCCAGCCATATGACAGAATATCATTGGACTGTAAATCTACTGGCATAGTATTAGTCCTGATTATTACTGATTTTGCATTTCCCTCAAGATAATTGTGGCTTGTGATTTGTGTTGCACCTTACTGCTATCCTGTTTTTTTTCCGACTCCCTTTATTACTGGCTGTTTTGAACTCCTACTTTTGATTGTGTCTTACTTTTATTTCAACTGTCGATGTTTAGTTTATCTTTTGTTCCTACTTTTTTCTGGTTTTATTTTGTGGCTGATCCCTTTCTAGTTTGTTCTGCTAGTGGAGGATTTGTTTGCTATCCTTTTTGAATTTATAGCCTCTGACATTGTGGGAGGTGCATCCAATTTAGGTGCTTCATCTGGGCTAGTAAACTCTCCCCTCCTTTTTTTTTATTCTCTTTGCAGCCATCCAGAGCAACTAGATAGTGTCGGTAGCCTGGTCCAACAGGGTCTCAGATGCATGCCTCACAGACCAGATTGTTACTGGGGTGCTCAGACACCCACTTTGGCTTGTGTCAGGCCAGCCCCCTGTCTTTTTTCAGGGAGCAAACTGTGCACATGGACTGTGGCGGTTCTCTTGTTCTTGGTTGCCCCTTCTCATTCAGCTACTCGGGTTTGGTGGGGTTTTCCCCCACTTGGGTGGGATTACTATATGTAGTTACTTGGAGTTAATGATTATTACGCCCATTCTCTTAGCCAGGAGACCTTGCACTGGGTTTTTTTGCTAATTGATTATTTTATACTAATGTTTTCTCCTAGGTCATGCCGGACCAATTATGTTGTTGCTGCTGTTGTCCTCATTCCACTGTTAAAGGATTCTGCTGCTTTGTGGGGTGGGGTAATATACAGGGAGAGGGTTATATCAGAGGTGCGTGCATCCGAGTATAACTTGGGAAGTTTTTTTCTGCAGTGTCACAGACTTGCTGATGGCTTTATCAAATTTGCTCATTCTTCTTATAAGTTTGATAGTTAGAATGTTAAGGGTGCCCAAGCACCATAAAAAAGGCACATGGTTCTCAGGCATTTGTGATCTCTAGGAGCCCAAATCATATTTCTACAGAAAACCCACACTAGGTCCCAGGACTCCACACTATGGAGGCGGGCTTGGGTGGGGCAGGCATATGCAGCTGGATCGAATAAACGTCACACAGGGGTTGCCATACTATTTGCTATAACTGTCATTTTCTAGCTTGTCTGAGAGTATTCGGATCCAGAGGGCAGGTTTTGAATTTTGCATGGCACCTTAGGGGGCTCCTCTATCACCTTGGCATCCTAATATCGATGAGCCTCTTTTTTTACCACCTCATTAATCCTCCTAAACTCAGTGGGAGACTATCCGTTTCTTTTAGGAGGTGACTGAAATTTGGTACAGGATTCTATTATGGACAGTTCCCCCCCCCCAAGGTGTTTGGGTTGTCGCCAGCTCAGAGGGCTCTTTCTGAGCTTATAAACATTCTGGCGGTGGTTGACCCCTGAAGGGTGCTTTATCCTACCCAGAAGCAGTATACTTTTTACTCTTCTGCTCACTCATCCTTTTTGTGCCTGGATTATTTTCTGGTTTCTCACTCTTTTCTTAATAGTATTTCATTTTGTGATATAGAGGCACAGGTCATCTCAGACCATGCTCCAGTGATGCTGTTGTTCTTGCCCCCTTCCCCTTTGACCTGGGATAAGGTATGACGGGTCACTAATCATCATTTGAAGGATCCTAGTTTTTTGGCACATGTGTGGGAATATACTGAACAATTTTTCTAGTATAATCTGGGATCCGTGGAGGATTTTCATACAGTTTGGGGTACTTACAAAGTTGCAATTAGAGGGGAACTGATTTGTTTGGCCTCTGTTCATAACAGGGAGAGATTGCAAGCTAGCAATCAGCTTCTTGCACATATTAGGTAGTGGGAGTGGACATCTCTGCCTCCTCATCAGAGGAGGAATTGCATGCTTTGGTGGTAGACCAGAGAAAAATATACAGAGTTCCTGGATGAGGGGGCAGAGTGGGCAAGTTTTAAAGCTAGGCTGCGCTATGTTGACCAGGGTGAGAAGGCAAGGAAGCTTTTAGCGCTTCATTTAAAACAGTTAAATGCAGCACAGACTATTCCTGTAGTCTGAAGTGCTCCAGACTCTTATTGTTTAACTGATCCCTGGGATGTCGCAGGTTGTTTTGGCTCTTATTATTCTGAGCTTTACTCAGAGGGGACTTCTGCCCTTCCGGAGGCTAGTCACTCTTTTCTACAAAATGTTTCTCTTCCCCAACTCAATGAAGAGTGAAAAAAATTGCTTAAGCAACCAAATTTCTTTGGAGGAGGTGGAACGTGCTATCGGGGCCTTACCTTTGGATAAGGTTCCGGGCCCTGATGGGCTTTCTACCAACTTTTATAAGGTCATTAAAGATTATTTGGTTCCTCATTTGACTACTTTTTTTAATGATGCCTATGCTAAGCAACAACTTCATTTGTCCTTTCAGGAGGTGTTTATAACCCTTTTATCGAAGCCCGGTAAAAATCCTGAATTGGTGCAAAATTATAGACATAACTCCTTGCTAAATACCGATATTAAATTGCTCACCAAAATCTTAGCTCAGAGGATTTTAAGGATCTGATAGGTCCTACACAGACTGTTTTTTTCTGGGATGACATTTGCAGAATCATTTGCATAAATTGGCACATCTTTTTTCTGTGTCAAGGGACTCCTGCACCCCAGTGGTGCTGGTGTCCCTCAATGCAGAAAAAGCCTTTGATAGGGTCTCCTGGGGGCACTTATTTGAAGTGTTGACCCAGTTTGGGTTCCCATTACAGTTCATAACATGGGTGAAGCTTTTGTATTCTTAGCCCTCTGCTCGAATTTATTGCAATGGAATCCTCTTATTCCCATATTCTTTAAAGAAGAGTACCCATCAGGGCTGCCCCTTACCTTCCCTGTTATTTAATTTGTATTTGGAGCCCTTTACCCGTACTATCAAATGGCACCCCCGTATTCTCGGGATCCAAGTGGCTGGGC
The DNA here is from genome assembly GCA_016271365.2 of Neoceratodus forsteri. Classification (NCBI taxonomy): domain Eukaryota; kingdom Metazoa; phylum Chordata; order Ceratodontiformes; family Ceratodontidae; genus Neoceratodus; species Neoceratodus forsteri. The sequence continues at coordinate 805,665,462 of CM028137.1, forward strand.
AGTCCTATGCCATTTCCTCATATGCAGATGACATTTTACTACATTTTACTACATTTACAGCTCCTGTCAGTCTCCCTGCCTGCAGTTTTTGAGGTTTTAAGGGCATTTGGTGCTATTTCAAGATACAAACTAAATCTTGATAAAACTGTTTTTATGCCTTTAAACTCTAGTATTTATCAATCTGAGGTTATGAGATGAGGAATATATATATATATATATATATATATATATATACAGGGTAAAAGGTCAGTTAAACCTAAAATATAAAAATTTTAAATATTAAACCTTGCACTAGTCAACATCAATCAGTAATCGACCACCAATTAATAATAAACAAGAAACGAAGAACAATTAGTGAGAACTGAACTAACCTGAAATGGGCCAGGAGAACCAAGGGCAACAGAGACATGAAAAAAAGGGTGGGAAGGAAAAGGATAAAAGAGTCAGTAAAAAACAAACAAACATATAGGCCACTACATACACAAGACTATAAAAAAAATAAAAAAAAAGAAAAGAGCAGCCTGGATTGCAGTCATAAGTAATCTGAGAGGGAGCTCTGTTGAAAGATGTAACTATTTGCTGAAAATTATTTAGAGTGATAGTGATAATGTAGTTTGTCTAACCTGCCTTTTTTGCAGCAAAGACTGTTTTGTTTATCCATGCCACTTTGGCCTGGGACTGCCGAATTGGACCAATCAGTACTGGTGGGACCTAAAATGGAACTGGACTACAGGAGCTATCTGGAGTCAGAATCTGTAGGAATTGTAGTTTTGGGCTTTTGGCACCTTTTTACACCTGAATGGGGAGCTCCTGTTGTGACTGACAGATGAATCAGCCAACCGAACCTTTTGGATCTTGGGGAAATTCCCAAGCTTGCTGGCAGTTGAATCAGATCTAAGTTGGGAGCTGAAGAAGCAACAGCTCGAGACAGTCTCTGTGGAAAGGCCTGAGTTTTGGCCTGCATACCTGCTTGCTGCCCCTGAGAGAGAGAGAAGAGAATCAGTTCGGACTGAATCCGAGTTTGTGAGAACGAAGTAAGCCACTGAGTTGTGACCAGGATCAACCTGAAGAAGATCAAAGATTTGCTGAATGCATCGGCCTGTCAGGATTTCCAGCTACCTCTAAACTCCCGGTGTGTGCAGGGACTTTGCGATTGTGAACGGAGAGCGGTTTGCCTGGTATAGTAGAATCCCTTAAATGTAAATGTGCTGTGTGTTTATAGTGGGTCATGGTTTGGTTCCCCACTGTGTGAATTGTGTTCTGCTTGCTGGAAGCTGTATCCAGTTCGACCAGACTGAATCCGTGTTCATCTCCTTATGGCCTGGGCCTTGCCACACTGGCCCTGCCAGACTACCCCACTGCACAGAGAAAGCCATCGATGACAGACCTGCCTGGGGATCAGCCCACTGCTCCATGCTTGAGCAGGAACGATGCCTTAGCAAATCGTGTGGGCCCTGCTTCTCCTGGCACTCCAGATCAACCACCTGCAGTCTCAATTTTCGTCCAGCCTGTGTCCAGTCTTGGGTATAATGAGTAATCATCAGGGTAGCTCCCTGTAACAGCAGCTTAATCTAAGTGTGTCATCTGATTGTCTTGTTGTGTCTTTTCTTTCACGAACTGAGCCCTCCGGCTCCGGATTACAATTAGTGTATGTGGCACATGTTGTTTTCTTCCATTACAGGGCCCCAACCAACTGCGAAACTGGCCTACACTGGGTAACGATCCTGGCTAGCCCACCTCTTCTTTGCCAAGGTACCCAGAGTGTATGCATAACTGTTTGATTGATACAGCCTTTAAGCAAATTAACCTGATTATGTCCCTCCCTTGTTCAAGTCCCTTAAATAAATCAGATCTAACTCTTTTTTGCATTTATCATGACTGTGGTTCCAGTTTGTGCAAGAGTACTGTACTGCTGTTATTTGCTGTGTATAACCTTGTTTTGCAGGGGGTCCCCAGGGTCGAGCCAGAGGAAAGCCCCGGTGGTAAGTGCAAACAGTGTGGGTACTTGTGTGGTGTATCAGGGGTATTGTGAAAGTGATTATTGTGTATTGTTCTGGCCACTAGTAAGGAAAAAGGGTGTTACAATGTCCCGGAGAGCTGTGCCCTGGTTAGCTTGACCACTACCAACCCTGAACTCCAGGTGAAGGCACCCGTTTCAGAACTCAGGCCCCTTAACCTGCTCCTACCCAAGCAAGCAGGGGTAGTAGCCCTTGGGATAGCACCACCTAGGGGTTACATATTTATATCTTTCTGTACTCTGATTGAGCTTTTTTGTATCGGCTACTATTAATGCTGGAGCTGTCTTTTCTCTTAAACTCTGATAATAAAGTTTACGTAGTTAAAACAATGCTTGTATGAGCCAGCAAGCTCACAGAGATCCCAAAACTGCTATAATTGGGGATTCTGAGTTCCACTAACCTTCCCAGACAGATCCAGTGTTCTCCAGGTGGAACAGGCCTTCCCTGGCTAGATATCGTTCCTTAATTCAGTACAAAGTGATTTCATCATTTGGTGACTTACAAATAAAATACTGCCTCCCTCTTTTGGATTTTCACTGTGATCTACAAATCAGACACTATATGTAGGCAAATCACCTGGTGTCACACATAGATAGAGAATCGACAACTTTAGAAAATGTCCTCTACTGGGCGGCATGGCTTAGAGGGAAAAAGGATCAGTGTCAGATGCCTATCAAGCCCTTTTGGGTGCTGGCACACAATTAGTGGATAACCTCAGGATTAAGTAGGAGAGGGAAGCAGGAATTCTGAATTTCTATCCCGGAAAAGGAATGGATTAAGGCATGGGAATGGAGTTGGAGGGTGACAGCCTCACCAGGCTAGGAAGAGTTTAATAGACCAGGTGTAGATGGAGGTGGGGTGTCACCTGAGCTAAATAAATGCTGATGGTTGTTTAATGTAGCAGATATACCCAAAATTCATGACCTGACTGTTAATCGCACGAACGCTGGGACAAAATGCTAGTTTGCATCAATTTTGAACTGACACCTTGACATATTTTGTGATTTTTAGCTCCATGTACTTAATGCAGATTCTTGGGCCATTACTTTGAGAGTAAGTGAAATATACATTCAAGTGTGATCTCAATGAATAGGCAGGAGTTAGGGCTTTAAAATGCATACCCATATGTTACCTCAAAAGATTAGTGTTGAAAGTTATAGGGTTAGCTGGCACGCTGGTGCTAAGGGTTGAAGCACTGGACACCACACCTTGCGCCACTCCGGTGACCTGGGTTCGGGAATGAGCGGGGCCATTGGGGGTCAGCAGGGGCAGGAGAGGATTGAGCATCCAGAGGACTGCTTTCTTCTCCTGGGGTGGGTTGTGTGTTCTTCTGCCTCTGTGGCCCCACTGGAGACTGGGGGCACAGCAACTTGTGGGAGCATGCTGAGGGGTTGGAGGCTACAGAAGATGTCCTTCGGGTGGGTACAGGAGCACTCCCATCATGCACTGGATGACATTGCATGTCCACACCTCTGGGAGCAATAGAAAAAGGAAAATGGACCCTGGCACATGGACAGGCAAAGGTGGGTCCAGAGGATGGCCCCCATGCCCTCAGCGGGATCGGTCTCGGCTGGTCTCCATGTCTCCTCCACTCCACAGCTGCCCTTCTAGATTCTAGATAGAGTGCCAGAGGAGTTAGGGTGGCCCCACCCAGTGGGGCTCAGAGCCAGGGGGCAGGGTGGTCAGTGGATGTGGAGGAGCGAACAGAGACCAGACATGGGGAGGGCCTCAGGCCGGGCGAGACAAGGTCAGACCATGAGACCTCACTAGAGAGAGGTCTGAGGGGCCAGTGCAGGAGCATAAGACCAAAAAAAAAGTTATAGGGTTAAATACCAACCACCTCCCCTTAATTTACATAGAAACATAGACTCTGACAGCAGATAAGGACCACTTGGCCCACTTAGTCTGCCCAAGGTGTCCTTTCTTGTGAAATTTCAAAATATTCTTATAGTTAATCTTGTCAGACAGGATTTATTGTGCGTTATAATATACTTTTTTTGTTGTCTGAAGGGGTGAGGATTCCACTTTGAAATGCATATGTGATTTTGAAGTCTTAAGGTAATATAAGATGATAAATTGATAAAAGTGAAGAAACCATGAATAGACAAAATTTTAGCAAGTTTATACCTTGTCAAATTTTGCAATTTTCAGCTACATGCACCTAATGCAGATTCTTGGGCCATTACTTTGAGACTAATTTAAATATGCATTCCAGTGTGATCTCAATGAATAGGCAGGAGTTAGAGCTTTAAAATGCATACCCATAAGTTGCCCCAAAGGTTAATTTTAAAAGTTTTTTAAAGAAGGAAATTTATCTAAAAGAAAACAAAAACACCTTTGTTTCAAAAAATTTAAAATATAAAATATGACTGTTGATAAAGTGGTGGAACTTAGTCTTGTCCATATAGGAACAATCTTTGTCATCAGATACACCAATATCATCTTGGTAATCACATACATCTTGGTCCTCCTCCAAGTCCTCATCATTTGCATTATAGAGCAGAGACATAACATCATCTGGAAATACATAGATACATAGACACATAGACAGTGTCGGCAGATAAGGGCCTATGGCCCACCCAGTCTGCCCATTTGAGCTTGTAAGTTCAGTTTGTTTTCCTAGAAGTCTGTTGCCCTACCCTGACCTCTAGAATTCCTTTATGTCTATCCCATGCATTCTTAAATCCTGTGATTGTTTCAGCCCCCACCACTTCCTCTGGCAGGGTGTTCCACTTGTCCACCACCCATTCTGTGAAGAAATTCTTTCTCATGTTTCCTCTGAATAGTCCTCCCTCCAACTTCATCCCATGCCCTCTAGTCCTGGAACATCTTTTTCACTTAAAAATAGTGTTTTCCTGCACCCTGTTCCTCCCTGTAAGATACTTGTATGCCTCTATCATATCCCCTCTCTCCCTCCTCTCCTCCAGGGAGTACATGTTCAGTTCCTTCAACCTGTCTTCATAGGACTTGTGATGCAATCCATGCACCATCTTTGTTGCCCTCCTCTGAACCTTCTCTACCCTGTCTATGTCCTTACGTAGGTATGGTCTCCAGAACTGTTCACTGTACTCCAGGTGGGGCCAATGGTGTGTCTGTCCATTTTACATTGTGGTCATCAGTCCAACCATGCAAAGCTGCTTTTGGGGCATTGATAACTGCAATAGAAGAAAGCCTCCACAATCGGCAGACGCAGTTGGCTCATAGAATATGTGACTTCAGGGTTTCCTGGCAGGGTGATAGAAGACACAGATCAGTTATTCTGTTCTCTTTGTTATATTTCTCCCAGAAGATCTGCTGCTTCGTTATATTTACACTAGTAACTTGTTTCCTTCCACACAGTTCATAGATATACTCCTTCAACAGAGCTACAACACCCTAATCCACTTGACAATCACTCCCAAGTTTCTGAAGGGCATCCAGGAATTTGTGGTACTTTTGAAGGACATTCCAGCAAACCTCCTTACCCTTTTAAGAACACATAAACAGTCATTGCCTATGAATGCATGGAAATTGACTAAGGCTTTCTTTGTTGCAGTGGTCATTTCACACTTGCTAATGTCAAAGATTTTCCTACTGTTACCACGGACATGCTCATATTCTGAAAATAGTGACAATAAAATTACTGGTATATCAATATCCCCAGATGGTGAATGGATGATGACAGAGCCTGGATGTATTGAAATGGCATGTTGTACCTGAAGGGCAATTTTTGTGTCTGCTTCTTCCTGATCAGAACAGAGATAAGCCACAACTATAGTACCTTCTTTGGTGATCATGCAGAATTTGTTTCTCTTCGAAAAATGGATCATTTGGCCCTCTGGCAAACTCGTGTAATTTTCTCCCCAGAGCTACCCGATCAAATCAATCAGGCAGTCCTTGTTAGATCCATTGGAAAGGAAGTAACTGAAATTCTTTTGTACTTTGGTGTTGGGACTTTTGATAATATGCTTCTCATTAAATCCTCATTGACATATCTCAGCCTCTTTGATTGACTGCTCTCTGTATGTATCTGCAACAACATCCACTCTTGCAAATCCCTTTGGAAGACTATTCAGGAGTTTCATCGCCAGATCACCAAAGGTTTCAGGGATTCATGTCATAACCTGAACTGTTGCCATTAGATCAACTATGTATGCTGAGACACTTTTCCTGGATGGGAAGCGCCAAAGCGACTAACACTGGACAGTATTCTGCTAGCAACTCAAGTAACTTGCTCTTTGGTGTTATCCGTGTAGTTCCATCTGCACTGGCTAGACTCAGTGGGACTGGGCCCAGGCAATATGTTAATAGCATGTTTATATCTACAGGGAAGTTGGGCTTGTTTGAAAGGGTCAATAGTTTTCCCAATGTATATCCTTCAAATTTAAGTTCAGTAACTTTTCCTTTGGTAGTTATGTGCGCTTTTTTGTTTGCATCATTGAAGGTTTTCACTGGGACCTTTGAAATTGGATCAAAATATTTCTTTTTACCACTTTCCAGTCTTTCTTTGGCAAACCGTTCATACATTTCTGTATCTCATTCAATGATACTGGTGAGGTTCTCTTCAATATCAGGCGCAACAGGTGCTCCCGGGGACAAATTATAGTCTTTCAGCATCTAAGGTAGCACTGAATGGGTTGATCAACTCTTGATCGAAAAGAGTCAATATGGCTTTGAAGCGTTGTTCTGACTTGATGATTTCAGATGGCCTGCATGCTTTTTGCGGAGTACTGGCTAAACTGTGAAGACCAGTCATCTCCAAATCCAGCCTCTCTGAATTTTGATAGATGTAGCCAATTTAACACCCATTTATTATAGACCATTTGATTTGTAGCAAAGTGTTTGATTCCATATGGAATTCTGGTGCTTTGATTGTATGTCTGCTCACTAGCTTGGTCAACTGATTCCCTAGAAGCTTTGTGATGACTCCTTTGAACTGAAAGCTCTTGATTTTCAATTAATGTCCTGGACCCTGGATGAGAAGCTTCAAGAGTTTCAAGTGTGTGCACATAGTAAGCCCTATATTGAGCATAATTTTGCTTGTTGAAGGTGAAGAACAGGGCAGTGAATATTTCCAACACAGTAGTCTAAGATCAAAGTTGTTTTCTTTTATTGCTGCATGGAGCAGATGCTGCTGATCCACTATATCCTGATATGTCATCCAAAACTTTGGGGTTTTCCCCAGCTCACCATGACGAATCCGCTGCCTGAAGGCCTCATACTCAGTCTGGAAAGTGACAGTCTCATCTTCCTGAAGCAGTTTATGGAAGTCTATGGGTTGAGGTGATGATTTGATCAGGTCAAGCAATACTGCAGGGGTGGCATTTAATTCTGTTGAATACTCTAGAAATCTGACTTGAAGCAATCACTCTAAGTAGCGGTAGGTGAACATTGTTTTTTCCGCCGTAACGGATGTTCTGCCAAATTTTGCAACTTTCACGGAAGTTTCCAAATCTCTGCCTGTGGTGGAGCAGAACATTTCCAAAAAATATTGGATAAAATTTTGCCCTGTTCACTTACCTAAGGGCAGGCACAGAAGAAGGAAAATGTTGTATGGTGCCCTTGTCCAGTGCTACCCCCCAGCCCTGCCTGAAATAAAAAATATATAAATCCCTGGTGGCTAGTGGCCCTTCATCCCACCCAATAATCCACCCAACAATAAAAGAAATTCCCTGAATCCCCCCCATAATCCCTGGTGAGTAGTGGTCCCTTCCCTCCACCCATCACCCACCTGACATTAAAAAAAAAGACTTCCCTCATGTAAACCCTGATGGCTAGTAGTCCCTCTTCCCACTCAATAACCTGCCAGATATTAATCAAAAAAATCCCTGAATCCCTGGTAATCCCTGGTGGTTAGTGGTCCCTCCCCCACCCATCGCCCACCAGACATTTAAAAAAAAAAAAGCTTCTTTTGTAAACCCTGGTGGCTAGTAGTCCCCCCCCACTCAGTCACCCACCCAACCACATCAGGTCAACACCTCCCCATCCTGATCCCCATCATACCATCACACACAAAATCAATACAATAAACTATTTCTCCCTGGTGGTCTAGTGACCCTCCCTCTCTATCTCCAACCCATGAATCAAAGATTGCATTTTAATCCCTGGTGGTCTAGTGTACCCCCTGCACCCTCCCCACAGGCAATGTCCCTTCAGTCCCACCCCTTTCCCCCTCTTTCCAAACCCCAGCGGGCCACCGGCATGGCCCTCCTCTCTCCTCCACAGCTGGCAGCCCACTGATATTATGAATGAGTGCACAGTGCACATGCTCATTCATTCATAATATCAGTGGCCTGCTGGCTGTGGAGGAGAGAGAGAAGGGCTGCACCGGTGTCCCACTTGGGTTTGGGAAGGGGGAGACAGAGTGGGACTTGACGGACATTGCCTGCAGGGGTGAGGGGGTAGGGGGTACACTAGACCCCCAGGGATTTAAAAGCAATGTTTAATTCATGGGTTGGGGGTAGGGAAGGAGGGTCACAAGACCACCAGGGAGAAATAGTTTATTTGATTTTGTGTGTGTGTGACTGTATGATGGGGGATCGGGATGCAAAGGTGTTGACCTGATGTGGTCGGGTTGGTGATTGGGTGGGAGGAGGGACCACTAGCCAGCAGGGTTTACAAGAGAAGCTTTTTTTAGGTCAGGCTGGTGATGAACTGGGGGAGGGACCGCTAGCCCCCAGGGATTACAGGGGATTAGGGGATTTTTTTATTAATGTCGGGCATGTTATTGGGTGGGGGGAGAGACCTTTAGCCACCAGGGATTACCAGGGGAAACTTCTTTAATTTGCATTATAGGGAAGGTGGAATTTCCACGAAAGTTTGGAAATGGATTTACAAACTTTCACAGAAGCTAAAGTCTGACTTTCGCTTCAGTTCCACCAGCGAAATTTTTTTTTTGCACACCCCTATGTCTAAGGCATCTGTAAAATACTCATGTACAGTCCATGCCCGATTTTAATGCTTCCCATGCAAAACTCCCCTTATGCTGCCAGATGCACAAAGAGCAGCCTGAAATACTATGTCCTCAAAGCCGCTGCCACCAACTAACTGTCCTTTAATGCCAAAGTTTTCAAGGAATAGATGGAAATCTCCCAAATGAATTATGACATTGTGGAACTGATCAGGGGAAATTCCACACAACATAATATGTCTTTGCTGCTGCTCCATCTTCAAGTGTCAGGTAAACACAGGGCATATTTACTTGCTGAGCTATTTCTTGTGTTTGTGTGAGGTATTCAACTACAGTGGCATAATCAGTGATGGCTTTGTGGATGGGTGGAAGATATGTAAAAACCATCTTCTTTGGTGAACTTGAAAAATCGTTACAAACTAGCATCAGACGATCAATAAACCTTGAGACAAGCTGATCTCCTTGTGTGCTTCCCAACTGAGTTTCCATAGCATCAGCTTTGTCTTGCCAATATTTACCACTGATGTTGGCACAGTACACTTTGGCATATTGCCAAATGTGGTTGGCTCCTTCTTTGAATTCATCTGTCGATGTCCTAATTCTTTTTTTCTTAGATACAATTGCCCTTTCTGAGTGAGGAATTTCAATAGAATCTTCTCAGAGAATGGAGCCTTCAGATTCTTCTTGATATGCAACACCATGTGTACTGTGTATTGTTCCATATCAAGTTACTGTTTCAATGTTCTGATCAAAGTTGTCCATCCCAGAAAACTACTATAACAACAGAAGACTGACTTTGGCTGAAGTGGCAGCAACAGACCTTGCTCTTGAAAATACTGAGGAAGTTCCACTAAACCAGTTTCAATTTCACACACTTGGTCATAACTGCAACTGTTTCCTAAATAAAACAAGATGCTCACAGGCATTTTCTGTCTGGTTATATTGTGCAGTACAACTCCAAGAAGTGCATGTTTTGTAGTGAGAAACTTGTCATGTTTGACACCATGAATTAGGGTGAGAGTTAGGACCGAAGACCCCAATGCGCACCCCAATCCCCGTATGAGGGGTAGGCTGGGGGGTCCAAGGGGGGTTTTCAACCCTAACACTGAATTTCCTCACTTTTTTCGCTGTGGAACAACCCTAACTGATGCATTAAACAGAGTTTTTTGCCTGTAATAAATATATATATATATATATATGATTCCACATGTATCAGGATATAACACTCTAGATGATGAGGCACAAGGAACACCAACCCTGAGGTGATGATGTGAGCTACGTTCACCAGCATCTGCATGTTCTCCCAGATTTTCTGATACTCTTGGCTTTTGTGAACTTTTAATAGTACTGTCTATGGTAGCCATGCTTGGCAGGGTCATAGTTAGACATTGGAATTGTTGCCCACTGCTCATCATGCCGATTTCCACCACCTAACTGGGTTTGAATATCTTTGATCCCTGTAAGTATGCAGTAACTTTTGTTACTCAGAGGAGTTACTTCAGAGTCTCTTGTTGTCAGGGCAGGGCAGGGTAATGCACTACATACTTCAGGGTCCTAGGATTTTGCTCTCCATGTTTCTGCTTGACAGAAAAGTTTAGAGACATCCTCAAAGAGATAGATATATATATATATATATTATAGTAGTGCAGTAGCACCATTATAGTTAAGGTTGAATAGGCAGTTTAATGTTAAACCTCAAATTTTGCACTTTAATAACTCTGCAACTGCTCAACGGATTTGCATGAAATTCAGTATGCACTCTTCTGTTGGGTCGACCTCTTGATGTACTAAGTTTTGTTGTGATCAAATGTGTGAATTTTGTGTAATGCATAGTGAAAAAAGTGTAAATGTCACCTTTTTTTGCCTATGTTTGCTGTTTTTTCCTCATCATGTTGCAGCCACACTGTTTAGACTTTTGGTCTGACATCTTCAAGGTAGAAAGAGTGTTCAAAGAACAAGCCAGCATTGGTTTGGTGAAACAATATTAATCTGTTCCAAAGTTATTCAATTTTGAAATTTGGGGTTCTGAGCATCCTCAATTCAGTCTTTTGGATAGCTGCACAGTACAAAAAGGGATTTATGCCTCACAAATAGTGACTTTGCTAGCTCGCATAGAGGAATTCATTAAATCCCTCTTCATGAGAAAAAATTCCTTCTTCGCAAGCCTCCATCTTATTTTCATTTTTCCTCATCAAACAAAATGTTATAATTTTATCCAGGGATGGCTTCAGCAGACATCAAAGCAGGGGTTTTGTTCATGTGGATGTCCCCTACAAACCTATACTTTTGGTTTACTTTACTGCAGCCTCAGAATGTTTATTTTTGATTTTTTTAAATCCTTTTTCATGACTCGCTTCTGATCTTTTTTCACAGATTTTGACACCTCGTGAAAAGGGATTTTGACAGCTCACAAAAAGGGATTGCTTTGTCAGACCAGATGACCCTGAGGGTAATCCCTTTTCGTGATCTGAAAAGGGATTTTGCCACCTCATGAAAAGGGATTTATTTTTCAAATCCCCATTAACGTGAGCTGTCAAAATCCTTTTTCAAGAGCCGAATCCCTTTTCACATTGTGAAAAGTGATTACCCACAGGGCCATCTGGTCTGACAGACCAAATACCATTTTGTGAGCTGTCAAAATCCATTTTTGCAAGCTGAATCCCTTTTTGCAAGCTGTCAAAAATCCCTAAAGAGATTTCTGGCAGGGCCATCTGGTCCCTAAATCACGATAAGGGATTTTGACACCTCACGAAAAGGAATTCAGCTTGCGAAAAGGGATAGTGATAGCTCACGAAAAGGGATCTAAGCTCACAAAAGGGATTTCTAAAGTTTACTATTTCTTTGCCACTTCACTGCAAAGAAATGTTTTGGAATTTGTGGCTGAAATTTTCAGGGTAGAAAGGGCTTGCCCCACAGATGTCAGTTTTGCTGGTTTGGTGATAAAATGTACATTGCTTCCATAGTTATAAGATTTTGAAGTCTGGAAACTTCCCATAGGATGACATTGTGGTGGAAAGAGTATGTTTCAGTGCCTATATCTTGAAAATGGTTTGAGATTTGGATTTTTGCTAAACACAGCTTAGTACACCTTTAGGTGTACCAAGCACATGTGCAGGTTACCAGGCCATCATTACTACTGTGATGGAAATTTTTCCAAAGTTGCTATGGTCACTAAAATATTGAACCATTTGTATCACAAGGGTTATTTGGAATATCTCTAGGTCTATATTGTGTCTCTACACCTATGGGTAGATGGGAGCACATGGTCCAGAGGGTCCTGTGCTCCCACATATGGATACCATTTTACAGTAATGGCAGTTTGGATCCCTCCATTATGCAGTGCTGGGATGGCAGGGGCCAGAGGGCCCTGCGCTCCCACTGGAAGATGACAGTTCATTACAATGTCTCTACAGCTTTGGATAGATGTGGGCCCTGTGCTCCCACAAATGGATACCATTATGGAGTAATAGGAGTGTGATGGGCCCTGCACTCCCAGAGGGAGATGCAACCACAACACAGTATAAACATGGGCCCTGCACTCCTATAAACATATAAGGATAAGGCTACACTTTGTCAAAAAGTAAGGAAATTCATTGTAGAAAACTTTGTTAATGCATCAGTTAGGGTTAAAAAAACAAAAATAGGAAAATGAGGCATTAAGGTTTCAAACCTTAGCACCCCCCCACCACCCCAACCCACCACCACCCTCCTCACACCAACAGGCATCAAGGTGTGCCTTGGGGTCATTGGGTCTAACTGACACCCCATTCTTCTATACTGTACCATCTCAGCTTCCTTACACATGGAATGAGGTGAGTGTTAGGGCTGACAATCCCAAAGCACACCCTGACACCTGTTGGTGTGTGGAGGGTGGGGTCAGGGTGGGGTGGTAGGGTTGAGGGGGTGTTACGGTTTGAAACCCTAATGCCTCATTTCCCTACTTTTGTTGCTTCAACCCTAACTATATACTTGATAAAATTTCATCTAATAACGGTGTCTTCACTTTTATCAATTTATCCTCTTATATTACCTTAAAACTTCACAACCACATATGCATTTCAAAGCAGAATACTTACCCTTTTAGACAATATAAAATTATATTATAAAGCACAATAAATCCTGTCTGACAAGATTAAATATAAGAATATTTTGAAATTTTGCAATAAATTAAGGGTGGTGGTTGGTATTTAACCCTATAACTTTTAACATTATCTTTTGAGATAATGTATGGGTATGCATTTTAAGGCTCTAACTCCCACCTATTCATTGAGGCCATACTTGAAAGTACATTTCACTTACTCTTGAAGTAATGGCCCAAGAATCTGCATTAAGCACGTGGAACTGAAAATCGAACAATTTGTCAAGGTATCAGTACAAAATTGATGCAAACTACCATTTTGCCCCAGTATTCATGCAATCATCAGGCAGAATATGAATTTTGGATATATCTGCTACATTAAACAACCATCTGCATTTATTTAGCTCTCAGGTGACACCCCACCTCCATCTACACCTGCTCTATAAGTGGAAGTGCATATCTAGGTTCTTTTAGACACTGACAGTCACCAGACACTTCACATTAGGGAACTCTGATTTGTGTTGGTGGGAATGTGGACAGTTGGGCTCCCATTATCACATATTTTGGGCATGCCCGGTACTGAAAGACTTCTGGCCTAAGGTATATGAAGAACTCTCCAAAATGTGAGGCATACCAATTCTATTAGACTTCAAACACCTGTTTTGGGGTCTGAAGGTCCCAGACTTGGGTAACCCTCAGTAATAAGGGCTGTTAAGAATATTGTGCCTTGCAGTCCAGAAGGAAATTACAGTGAACTGGCTTCATGCAGCTCCACCCTCTTTTCAGTCCTAGGTTCACAGGGTGCAGAACATAATCCAGATGGAGAAATTAACAGCTAAACTAAGACTGAGGATAGACAAGCACACTGAGTTGTGGGTAAGATGGAACATGAGGCACATCCTCAGCAGGGATAGGAGAAGATTAAAAAGAGGCATGGGGAGTGGGGGCCGCCATCCTTGAAGGGTAGAATACTGATGGCTAAGTAGCCTGGTCAGACATGCTCACAATGAGTACACATCTACTCTAAGGCAGCACAAATTATATATCAAATGAACAGTGCTGGATTGAGTTCAGTTTTCCTTTTTACTTTCCTTCTTTCTTCTTATTTCCAGTGTTACCATAGTTGATTTATTAAACCTTTTAGCTGTGGCTGATGTTGGAGAAGATGGACATATAGTTGGAACAGTAGCATTAAGGGGTACCACCACACGTATATATGAATTTTCAAATCCATAGAATGATGTCCTGACGTTTAATTTGGCATACATGAAATGTAAGCTACTGTCAACTTCAGGAACTATGTATGTACTATACCTAAATGAAGACAGCTATGTCTGTATTTCTGCTGAGATTTGCAATAAAATTGAGTTTTACATGTAACAGCCCCCACTTACCACTTGGCTGTTCCAGGGCCCTTGGGTCTAATGTACCAACACCTGATGAGGAGGCTGGCCTGGGTTCACTGATGAATGGACTGCAATGGAGTTGAATGGCATGGTGCCTACACTTAGGGTAGTGATATGGGATACCTGACTGTTAAAACATAAGGTTACAAGCCGGCCCGGTGGTGCTGAGGGTTGAGGCACTGGCGCCACACCTCATGCTACGCCGGTGACCCAGGTTAGGGAACAAACCCGGGTCGACGGGGGTCAGCAGGGGAGGACTAGGATTGAGCATTTGGAGACAGCTCTCCTAGTCCTGGGGTGGGCTGGGGAAACCACACCGTGCTGCAGCGAGCCCTGGGGACACCCAGAGGTACTGCTTGCACTGGTGTGACTTCGGGGAGCGTAGAGAACGCCAGCAAGTATGTGCGCAGAAATCACTGCATGTCTGTGCTCCCAATGGGAGAAAAAGGTGGAAAGTGGCTGATAGCCATGTCCTGCCTCACTGGGAGGACTTGAGTGGAATCGCACTGAAGGGGTCCAGAGCCGGTCTGGTTGGATGGTGTATGGGGAGACCCTCCAGTGGATCGGTGATGGCCGTGCTGGATCCCCCTTCATGTGAGTGAGCCTGGTGCTCTCCCAATGGGCAGGGCCAGTGGCTGGATGCCCCTGCCGGTGGTCACCACAGCAGGGCGAATAAATAAGATGAATATATATAAAAAAAAACCCATAAGGTTACTACCCCCCATGAATAAATATTTGTTCCCTCCCACACACAGAGTGACTTTTCCCTACACAGTAGTAATACATACCAAGCAATAACCATGAGCCACTATTATAAAATAAACTAACCTCTGATTTATTATGGGGAGATAGTAAAGGGGAATGACACATCATAAACCAACAATGTTGTGCAGCAGTTGTACTCCACACAGTCCCAGTACCACCCTGTGGGTGCACCCGGCTTTCTCCCCAAATGGGACTGCTGATAGTAACAGTCTGTTGCGGTGGGTACCTCACCGAGTTGCTGGCGTCCAACTAATGGATGCAGGAGCAGTGCACCAAGAAACTGAGGATACAGTGATAACAGTTTAAACTTAAAAGTTAAAACTTTACTAAGGGCCACAGTAGGATTCCAAACAACACAGAGAACATTAGTTTCCAATTTTCTGTCTTGGCTTCTCCTGTACTTTGTCAAGTCCTGTCCAGGACTTTACCCACTTTGAACTAACTAATATAATTGCAGAAGGACTCCTCAGAGCCACGGCCCAGAGGTACGTACAGTTCTGAAGGCATCAGGGGGTGCTGAAGAGACACAGTTTAGCAGTACCACTCTGGTATCAGCAGACAGTCTCCCTGGGCACCACATCAGCCAGCTGCAGATGTGCAGCAAGATGCCGGACCATTCGCCTGTGATAAGCCTTTTGTTATCTTCACCTCTAAGGCCTTTCATTGTCTTCACTGCTGGTGGCCTTTTGTCATTTTTACCCCAAGGGCCTTTTGATGGTCCAGGGTGCACAGGCAGGTTTGAAGTAACTCCCAGGACATTCACTGGATACGCAGCTGCTTCTGGAACTGAAAAAAGCTGTGCTCCTACACTGTCTCAAACCCAGTGCAAACAACTTTTCTTCTGGGCTATGACACAGTTCAAACAGTCCCAATGTGTTTTCAGACAGCAAACTACACAGCACAGTTCAGGTTCAATTCTCCCACTGGGAAATGAATCAGCAGTTCACTTTATTCCCTGCTACTAGATAAACCTTACAGATGGTGGTCGATCTATCTAAATCTGCCTCTTGGGGCTCAGAGGGGCCTCAAAGAGCTGCTGACGCCTCAAAGAAAACTTTGAAAAACATAATATTTAGGTACAATTTAGCTTGCATTATATATGTATTTGATAGATTTCTCCTCCTTATTACTCGTTACTGAGAAATTTGCATGGAAGCATGCTCTATATCCTTTAGAGGTCATCTGCCTCTTTAGCTTACTCGCTATTTCATGTCATAGTCCTCTGTTGTGACATCACAATCTGTTGCCATGGGAGTAATTGTGATGTCACAAATAGAGCATTATGACCTTAGGTAGGAAGAAAGCGACAGGAATACATGAACTCTTCTGGAGCAAAGATCCCATTTTCATGCAGATGGCCTCAGTAATAAATAATGGGGAGGGGGAATAAAGAACTAATGTGAAACACAAGCTGAACTGCATCTAAATATTATGTTTTGTTAAAACTGTCCTAATGGCATTAGCTGCTCTTTAATTCACCAAGACTTGCCTTTAGGCTAGCACAGCCCTTCTCCTACCACTGTCCTTCTTGGACCTCTTTGGGATCTCTGTCTGATCTCCACTTTTCCCAGGCTCTCAGCTCTTTTTATAGACAGCCTATAGCACCCCTTTTGATTGGCCAGTCCATTCCTGGGCTCTCCATGGTGTCCTTTCACCCAATCCCAGTGGCTCCTGCTGCAGGAGGAAGACTGGGAGCCTCCATTAATATTTACATTCTGCTCCCTGCTTGTGCAGCTTATAACTTTTTAAGAACAGCTCATTTTAGGGGCAAATACACTAATTCCACACTCAGAGGTGCTTCTTTAACATATCCCAGCTCTGCTGCCCGCCCTGGATCCAGAAAAGTCCTCCAAATGTGCCCGCACACCCCCACATCCAGTACATTTTTTGGCGCCATGGCTCCTTTAAGGCTTAAGGCCATGCATGTGCAGGACTCACCATGTGCAGCCATATTAGTTTACATGCCGGTCTGGCTCATGGCCACCCCCAGACCAGCAGAATGTTCCCCAGGGAGTCCAGAGGCACATACAACACAGCAGACCTTGACCCCCTATCTCTATGGGGCCAAGGACAAGATGATTCAGCAGCCACAGCCACTGACCTATGGGGAAGCCCTCCATTCCCAATCCACAGTCCAGGGGACCAGAAACAGAAACAGGACACACTAGGGCCACACACAGTTCATCTAAGCCCCCAGATTTTTTTTGGGGGGGGACATACATAAAAAAAGAGCAGTTCATTCATAAGCGCTGGCAATTCTACCACTTCATTATGTAAGTGGATCTGATCACTGCATGTATAACGTAAAGTTTAGGTTTGAAATAAAAAATCCAGAATACAGCGAATGAAGTCTAATTGTGTAGTATGTAGAGACCTCTCAGCAGTAAAAACGTGGTACTGCCACTGCATGTCATTCTTATGAGGAAAAAAAAGAAATTCGTTACAAAAGCTACTAATAATTCAAGTAATATGCATGGCAGCACAGCCAGCTGCCACAGGGCCATTGGTATGGCCTGTCTGTAAAGATTTAAAGCAAAAATTCTAATTGCCGAAAACTCTTATACTGTGTATTCAAGGTTCAGGACACTGGTGTTGCTGGTACAGAGGAAATTCTGAACTGAAATAAAAAAATTTCACCACAGAATACTATGTATGTGTGGGTAAGTAAGTCTGACCATTTCTTGAGTTAAACTATATCATGTAAAATAAAACCATAATTTTTTTTATCCAATTATTTAAGCAGGAGTGGCTCACTAAGCTGAAAACTTGTTTACAAGAGTAACCTGGGAGCACAGGGAAGTGCAGTGACTTGCTCAGGGTCACACAATATGCAAGTGGGGGCTGTGGGATTGAAACCCAGGTCTCCAGATTTGTAGCTCAGAGCCTTAAACCACTGCGCTATACTGTCTCCTTAAATAATGGTGATGTCATCATTAAGGAATGATTGGTTATTTAAAAACTGAGACATTTTGTTTACTAATTGATTGATTTATACAAACTTTGATCACCAGGTAGGTACGCTGACACCAGGTGCCTTTCTCAGGCACGACCTGGGTACTACAAGTACACTGGGAAAAAAGGACAATAGAAGCACAGTACATGTTATGAAAAGTATTACACATTTATGTAACAGATATTTACAGGTAACGAGGTAATATCAAGGAGAGCATGATTTACAGTGATGTGTACAATGGCTTGCATAGCTGCTTTACAGTACTGAGAAAAAGCTAAATAATAATTAATGCAGGAGGCCTGGCTACAACAAACAGGATCATGTACCAATGTCCAGTAAACAGTCTTTCATCTTATGTGCAAAAACTTTGTTGAAGGGGGACTGCTAGTGGAGACAGGTATGGAGTTCCACAGAGAGGCAACCTTGAAACTGAGGGACTTCTGCCCCGCCCCTGTCCACATAAGCTGGGTCAGTAGTGCATTTTTGATGGTGGAACAGGCATGGGGGAGGTTGACAGGAGTAAGCATCACTTTTAGGCATTGCAGCATATTGCCATGTAGAGCCTTATATAGAAAATTGCCCAGCAAGAGTTGGACCCTGTGTGCTGGCTGCAACCAACCTAGCTATTCTAGATTGGTGCAATGATGAGATCTGTGGCCATGAGAGGTGGTAAATCTGGCCAGCTTGTGATATAGGGCTTTTTGTCTTCAACTGTACTGATTTCAGAGCTGTGTCTGTTACAGTGGCCCCATGGTCTAGCAAAGGAAGCAGCTTGCTTTGAATGATCCTAACTTTGGTGTCTGCAGTGAAAACCCTTTGGATACAGTAGAGTTGTCCCAGCTTTTGGTGTACTACCCTGACAGCATTGCTTAGGTGAATGTCAAACAAAAGGCAGGGATCAAGGGTTACCCCAGGTATTTGAAATCCGCTACTGATTCAAGTCTTGTGTTGTCTAAGGTAGAGATGGTGCGGTTTTGTGAGTGCCGATTAATTTTTTGGGGGCAGAGCTTTGGCCTTGGGTATGTTTAGATCTAGCTTTTCATTTAAGAACCAGCATTGAAGAGCATGGAAGTTCGCTCAAGGGTTATTTAATATTTGATATATTTCTCCCATGTCCGTGGATGACAGTATCATCTGCATAAAAGTATGTTATTTTTTTTTTAAATCACTAAGATGAAAACTCTTCAGATGGAGATTACTCCTATCTCAGGAGATTGATAGTTCTGGTAATTGTATTTATTTATTTATTTATTAGCTTTTGTTTACCGGGTAAGCACACTAGACAAGGAATGCCTATTTTCAGGTACGACCCGGGAGATTACAAGAGCATGGTTTACAAAATAGTGTGAGGGAATTAGTACAATCTGAAATACAAGCAATGAGCAAGATGATACAAATAAACAGGTGCAGGATGAACAGATAAGCATATACATCAAGAGTAGGAAAAGCAAACAATAGCTACATTTCGTGGAAATAATGCAAGTGCAATTTGTCCCATTTTGAGGATGGTAAGTGCTAGGGTGAAGGGCATGCAAGGTAGATAATTCCCCGTACTAGAGCTCGGGGGGGGGTAGGGGACCAGGGAAGTGAAGGATGCACACCAGGGTCCAAGCAGGGGTAGGGGACATCAAATAGCATTAGAACAGTTACAGACTGAGGTAGATAGACTTCAGGTGCAACCAGAGGGAGCTCTTAAAGATAGGATAGGTGGAGGTACATCTGATGGTTGCAGGTAGGGTATTCCAGAATCTAGGAGCACAAACAGCAAAGGCACAGTCACCTGACAGTGTACGAGTTTTTGGGACAAGGAGGGGTTGCAAGTCAGCTGACCTTAGCCGGTATGATAGTAGAGCCAGCTGAAGGAGTTTGGACAGGGCGGGTGGGGTGGCATGGAGGATGATTTTGTCTGTGAAGCAGCCCAAGACAAATGAGCAGTGATTATCCAGGGACAACCAGTGTAGTTAATTATATAACTCACAGTGATGGGTAAGTCGAGGGACGGCAAGGGCAAAGCAGCAAGTAATATTATTACAGGCCACGTCCCATTTAGCAAGGCTAGTTTTTGTGGTGTGGGTTAATGTTGTCAGCCCATGGCTGAGAGAGGGAAGGAATAAACCTTAAGTCAGAGCAAGCCATGCAGCAGCAGTAAGGGTACCCACAAGCCCATTATGAGAGTCCAATCTTGATTACTTGTTGCCCTGCAGACATTTTGAATGTGTAGAGACAGGTCTAACTATGGGTCAAGAGTAATTCCCGGGTATCTAAAGGAGAATGTAGTGCCAACGGGGACGCCATCAAGACTTAAGACATTGAGTGGGGCAGGACACTGTTTGAGTTTGGCAGAGGAGCCGAAGAGCATGCATTGAGTTTTCTTTAAATTCAGCACAAGCTTATTTGTTAGGAGACAATGTTGCAGTTTATTGAAGTCAGCTTGTAGGTTGTGATTTATGGCATGGACATCACCTGAGCTAGCTAGAAGGACCAGGTCATTGGCATATAGGGTTGTGGTGCTATGAGTAGGACCCATTGGGAAGTCGTTGATGAAAAGAGAAAATAGGATAGAGCCCAGAATAAATCCCTGAGGGACACCAATAGTGACAGGAACAGGTTCCGATAGAGCTCTATTGTACTTAACAAGCTGCAGCCTGCCAGTGAGATAGTTGGAAAACCAGTTTAGGGCTGTACCAGCGTAGAGAAACAAAACAACAAATATATTGCAGGTGATACCTTTTATTGGACTAACAAAATTATTTTTAAGACTAACTTTTGAGAGATAAAACTCTCTTCTTCAGGTCAAAGTGAAAACAACTCAGCAGTATGACAGACATAAAGGTTGGATGTGGATTAAAAACCTAGACTAGCAGTTTACAAATCAAAGCATTGCAGTCAATTTGCACCTCTTACAAACAGAAAAACTAATTTTCACTGGAGTGTGTCTGTTGGAGAGATCAACTTGTAAGATCAAAGAGCTGCCTAATTTTACTCTGACTCTGGACCATTAATTAACATTTCTAAAAAGTCAAGACAGAATGAAAATACATACCATTGTCTTAAGAATGCATCTGTTAAAAGAGCCAGAGGGTGCTGATGTGAGAGTTTAAAAAGAAACTCTGAAGCACTGCTTTAACTGCTTTAAGCATAATCACTGGTAGTGTACTAAAAAACCAACATCTTTATTAAGTCCTTTTTCTTTAGTGTCAAAATATTGTATCATTTTTATTTCAAATGTTTGCCAATCCTGGCTGTTTTTGAAGTTCCCTTTTAACACTCTGATAGTAAAATCACTGGTGGAGTGATCTGGTCTAGAAAAATGTTCCCCTACTGGCGTATTTTCATTTTCATGCGTAACTGTGAGTCTGTGGTGATTCATTCTTGTTTTGACTTCCTGGCCGGTTTCATCAATATAGCAGCCTTCCTCACATTTTCTGCATTGTATCATGTATACTACGTTGCTAGAAGAACAGGTATAAGAGTTTTGGATTGTAAATGTTTTTCCATTATGACTGACACATGTCTCAGGAGAGATATGTGTACATAGTTTGCAGTGAGGTGCTTTGCATGGTTTTGTAGCTTTGTCACCTAGTTGGAGCTCAGAGGGAAGTTTGCTTCGCACCAGTTTCTGCTTCAGGTTTGGTGGCTTGCGGAAGACAAGCACTGGTGGAGTGGGAAATATATTTTTTGAGTTTCATCTTCAGACAGTAGTGGCTGTAGATCTTTAATTATTTTCCATAGTTTTTCCAGTTCTGGGTTGTAGGTTACTACCAGAGGTGTGCGATCAGATGTTCTCTGTGGCTTGTACTGTAGTAGTTCTTCCCTAGGCCTACGGAGTGCTGAATGGATATTCCTGTAAATGGAGCTGGTTTTATATCCCTTCTGTCTGAAAGCTTCTTTTAGTGTAATAAGGTGTCTGTCCCTGTCATCTTCATTAGAGCAAATGTGGTGGTACTGGATGGCCTGGCTGCGTATAATAGATGTTTTGGTATGAGAGGGATGGTAGTTCGAGCTGTGCAGGTGACTGCATCTGTCTGTAGGTTTTCTGTACACAGATGTTTGCAGTGTTCCATTTTTTAGTGTGACTCTAGTATCCAGGAAATGCACACACTTAGAGTAATTTATTTGGAATGTAATGGAAGGATGGAAGTTATTGAAGCTGTCAAAAATTTTTTTAAGTTTTCCTCTCCTGCTGCCCTTATGATAAAGATATCATCAATATATCAATGGTATTTTAATGGTTTATGATGTTGTGTGCTGAGGAATTTTTCTTCTAGATCTGCCATGAACAGACTGGCGTACTGTGGTGCCATCCTGGTGCCCATAGCCGTTCCCATATTTTGAAGGTAAATGTCGGTATTGAAGCTGAAATAATTGTGTGTAGCGATGTATTCCATAAGTTTGGCTATCACATCTGGTGGATATTTGCTCTATGTGGTGATTTTTAGCAGGTATTCATAGCATGCCATTATGTCATCTATGTGAGGGATGTTGCTGTATAAGGATTCAACATCCATTGTGACCAAACCAGTGTCAGGTGGCAACTGGTCAATACTGTGCAGTTTGTTTAGAAAGCCTGTAGTATCCCATATGAAGCTGTTTGTGTTTTGCACCAGTGGTTTGAGTATACCTTCTATGAGTCCAGAAATCCCCTCAGTTAAAGTGTCAATTCCAGATATAATTGGTCTGCCAGGGTTTCCAGATTTGTGAATTTTTGGTAATGTGTAGAAGGTTCCTAGCCCTGGCCTTATTGGTATCAGATTTTCCAGTTCCTCATGTGTATGTTATGGAAATGTGCTGATTAGTTGTTTCAATTCTTTCATAAATTTCTTTGTGGGGTCTGTGGTTAGCTTCCTGTAGTAGGTGTTGTCCGAAAGTTGTCTGTAGCCTTCCTGTATGTAGTTGGTTGTATCCATGATCACAACTGCATCCACCTTATCAGCAGGTTTAATGGTGATACTTTTATTGTTTTGTAGGCTATCAATTGCTTTTCTTTCCAAAGGTGAGAGGTTGTATATAATTTTCCTCTGTTTGCTGGAGATTTGTGATTGTACCCTGTGTCTAAAGCTGTCTACATAGTTGTCCAGTTTAGGGTTATGTCCACTCAGTGGAGTAAAGTGGGAGTGCTTCTTTTTGTGGTTATAACTCCTATCAGATGAGTCCTCTTGATCATGGAAGAATTCTCTCAGTCATAACCTTTTAAAGAATTCTTCTAGGTCTGAGTACAGTTATATTTCATCAAGTTTTGAAGAGGGACAGAATGTCAGACCTTTAGAGAGAACTGACATTTCTGGCTGTGATAGCCGATTTCTAGAGACTAGGTTAATTATTCCATCGGACATGGCCATCCAATTGTCAGTCCTTGTGAGGTCTGATTCAGTGTTCATTGTGGACCCACATCTGGAGTGTATATTCACTTCCATTTGCCAACTGGTGCATGGCAAGGTAGAGTCCTCTGTGTGCTGTATAGTTTTAATTCCAAGAGGTTGAATGTCTAAGGTTCCCTCTGAGGCTGACTGTTGTGTGCACTGTGATCTGAGCTCCTCTCTAGTCTATGTTGTATTGGAAGCAGTCCACAAGAAGTTAAGGTCTTCAGTTTCTATGTCACTGTCATTGTGGGACAGGAAACCATCATGCTCCTTCTGTAGGAGAATCTGTAGTTTCCTTTGTTACCTTTTAATTGTAGTTTGTTGTTCTCTGATGCAGAGGCACTGGAGTTCCTTTTCTAATTCTTCTGTTCTTCTATTTTGCTGTCATAGGTTTTGAAGTATTAGGCTAGTTTGTAATTTTATCATTTTCTTTTTTCTGTACAGTTGGTGTATAAGACCATTTCACAGTCTTTCACTGGTACGCTTGCAGAGTCGTTGTGCATACCATGAGTTGTGTGTAGTGGCCAGTGGGTCCTTGATGAAAAGACCTCTTGGAGTAATATTCCTTTTCTTGTAGGTTGAGAGGAAGAATATGTCACTATTGAGTTTGGTTTTCTTCTTTGTCAGCTTGCTCAGTTTCCACTTTTTTGGACCAGCAACACCGAGAGAGTGAAGCTTGGTACAGAGTAGGGAGTGATTCACTAGATCGAAGGCCTTTGAGAGGTCCATGAAGATAGCCCCAGTCAGCATACAGAGGTTCATGGCAATCCTTATATCAGATGTAACTTTAGCAAGGGCTGTACCAGTGTTATGTCCTTCATGAAATCCATGCTGTCCGGTTGACAGCAAGGTATGTTTAGACAGGTAGTCCATCAGCTGCACTTCCACCACCTTTTCCAGTATCTTGCCAACAGCAGACAGGGTGGCTATAGGATGGTAGTTTTCTATAAGGTTATATTCTGAGCTAGATTTATATTCCTGTATTCATTCCTGTTACCTGATATCTATTTATCTGATGATGTATTTGAGCCCTGGAAATGCAATATATCAATAAAATTCCTATCCTAAGCTATCCTATTAGGTAGGGTTGTTTTTCAGGCCCTCCTGCAGTATATACAGCGACCAGGCAAAAAAGCAGGGGCGATTTATAGGGAGACTGACAAATCGTATTTATCCAACCTTCTTAAAGGGGTCTTGCATTTGGAGCATGTGGAAGAGGAGTGTCACCCAATAACAGCAACCTGTCAGAAGCCAGACCCATTGGACATTTGCTCTCGGACCCCAATGAACATTAATTATGGGGATTGGGAAGCACTGCAGGAGTAACTACTAGAACTGACACCTAAGAGTGGAGTGAACAGAAATGTTCTCTGATTGTTGCCTGACCCCACTGGACAGACCAGAGGTTGAGGAGAAGGAAGGGTTGCCAAATGATTGTATCTGGTATCCCTTAGGTATACTCCCTTGTCAAAAAACTACTGCAAGTGATGTGTGTTTTTTTTTAATTATTTATCCTCCTTGGCCACCTCTCTGCACCCCCATCATTTATTCCTCGCATCCTGCCGGGGATCTGTCTGCCGTCCATCTCGACCTGGACTGCCGGCACCCTGAAACACCTGCACCTTACTCCCTGCAGTGGGGCAGCAGGGAGCCCCCTAACTCCCCACCCTTCACAGATCCAACTCGGGTGCCAGCACCAGATGAACACTCATGGACGGCCATCGAGCCACGCGAGAGGTGACACTTTTCCACTATTCGTGTTTTTCCCCCTGAGTCAGTGGGTGTGCAATGACACCAGTGGCCGGCAGTGTGCACGCGCCTCTGCATGCACCCCCATCCTGGCATCTGCCCCAACTCCTCCCCAGTGTACAGCGTGCATACCCAACCCCCAGCCTCTGCCAGGGGGCAGTCGGACGCTGACCGTCTTGAACCTGCCCCCCAGAGAGGGAGAGCAATCCATCAGACGCCAAATCCCTCCCCTCCCCTGCCAGCTCTCAGTGACCTGTGATCGCTTCCTGAACCCAGGTCACAGGCATGGCACGAGATGCAGCGACCAGTGCCTCTGCCCTCAGCACCACCAGGCCAGCTACAAGTGATGTGTTTTGTGAGGAACTACACGACTATTTAACAGGTATGGAGGCTGGCATCTTTATTGTTTTTTGGCCCCAAGCACATGTGGGAAGGGGTCAGAAGCTATGTGCAAAGCTGGGATGGCGGTGAGCCAATGAGATACCAGAGCATGCATGGACAAGGCAGGCACACTGCCTATATCCTGCATGAAAATGGACAAATGAGAGGGTCACCAGTAATGGAGCTGATCAATGAGATTGAAACAGGGACTGCTGCTGAAGTGGCCTACACTATGCCATCCTGTTAGTAGATAAGTAAATTGTATTTTTATGCAGGTTTAGACAATAGGCACAGCCTGTTTACATAGTGAACTTATAGAGAACAAATCTGATTACATCACATAGAACAAGCATTTCTCAATGCCGAATGTTGATTGTGTTGGTCTGTTGAGCTTGCTCACTGTCCCTGCGTCACTTGCTCAGTCTGTTTCTACCGGTGCTGCAGGTTGCTCTTTTGTACTGGGCTCCTGCCTGCATTGGCACCTTGTTCTGGCCACTAAGAAATCTGCAGCAGTCACAATAGAGCTCCATTGAGCTCGCTCACTCCCCCTCTCTCACTCGCTTGTTGTGTTTCTTCCCTTTTGTACTGGGCTCCTGCCTGCGTTTGCACCTTTTTCTGCCCACAAAGAAATCCACAGCTGTCCCGACAGAGCTCCGTTGAGGTCGCTCACTCCCCGTGTCGCTCACTCATTCTGTTTCTCATGGTGCTGCAGGCTGCCCTTTTGTACTGGGCTCCTGGCTCTGTTGGCGCCTTTTTCTGCCCACAAATCTGCAGCAGTCCCGACAAAGCTCCATTGAGCTTGCTCACTCCCCTTCTGTCACTCGCTCAGTCCATTTCTGATGGCGCTGCAGGCTGCCATTTTCTATTGGGCTCCTGCCTGCAGTGCCGCCTTCTGCCCACAAAGGAATTTGCTGCAGTTACAATAGAGCTCCCTTGAGCTCGCTCAGTCCCCCTCTCTCACTCGCTCATTCTGGTTTCCCTGCCACCGCAGGATGCCCTTTTGTACTGGGCCTCTGCATGCATTGCTGCCTTTTGCTGCCCACAAACAAATCTGCAGCAGTCCCAACAGAGCTCCATTGAGCTCACTCACTCCCCCTCCCTCACTCGCTCGGTCTGTGTCTCCTGCCACTGCAGGCTGCCCTTTTGTACTGGGCTCCTGCCTGCATTGGTGACTTATTCTGGCCAGAAAGAAATCTGTTGCAGTCCCAACACAGCTCCATTGAGCTCTCTCACTCACTCACTCATTCCATTTCGGCCTGTGCTGCAAGCTGGCCTGGTGTACTGGCCTTCTGCCTTCGTTGCCGCATTTTCTGCCCACAAGGAAATCTGCAGCTATCACAATAGAGCTCCGTTGAGCTCGCTCACTACCACTCTGTCACTCACTCATTCTGTTTCTCTTGGCGCTGCAGGCTGAGCTTGTGTACGGGGCTCCTGGCTGCGTTGGCACCTTTGTCTGTCCACAAAGAAATCCGCAGCTGTCCTGACAGAGCTCCGTTGAGGTCGCTCAGTCTCCCTCTGTCACATGCTCATTCTGTTTGTCCTGGCGCTGCAAGTGGCCCTTTTATGGGACTCCTGCCTGCATTGGTACCTTTTTCTGCCCACAAAGAAATCTCAAGTAGTCCTGATAGAGCTCCGTGAGCCTACTCAGTCCCCTGTCTCACTTGCTCGTACTGTTTCTCCCACCACTGCAGGCTGGCCTTTTGTACTGGGCCCCTGCCTGCATGATGCCTTTTTCTGCCCACAAAGTAATCCATAGCAGTCCTGACATCGGCTCCAGCGAGTCCGGCTCACTCCCCTCCGTCACTACGCTCTCTCTTGTTCTGTTTCTCCCAGTGCTGCAGGCTGCCCTTTGTACTGGGCTCTTTGCGTTGGGCCTTTCTCTGCCCACAAACAAATCCACAGCAGTCCGACAGGCTCAGTTAAGCTGGGTCACTCCCCTCTCACTTGTTCGATCTTAATGTGTCCCAAACAGTGATTTCCACAGCGACCGTGCTATTCTGTGGCAGGTGCAAAAACATATTTTAGACAGGATGTGAAAATGGCAGCTGTACTGTTCATAAGGAGGTGTGGAAAATGCCACTGTTGAACATGTGTGAGAAATATTAAAAATTGCAAAGTTACAGGGTGTGTGGAAACAGTTCAACGCACACTTGTAACAGAGTCATGTTATGGAGTTTCATCACCAGATTTTCAACATAGGCATTTTAGGACCTCTGCTCATGAACAGTGCCACTGTCATTTTCTTAATCTGTCGCGAACAGTGATTTCCCACAGCGACCGTGTTATTGTGCGCTGGAACTGTGATAACACATTTCGGTCAGAATGTGAAAAATGACAGCTGCACTGCTCATAAGGAGGTGTGAAAAAAATTCCACTGTTGAAAATCTAGCTTGACAATATTACAAATCTGAGAAGTTACAAGGGTGTGTGGAAAGTGTGCAACACACACTTGTAACACAGTCATTCGATGGGCTGTCATCACCAAATTTTCAACATAGGCATTTTAGGACCTCTGCTCATGAACAGTATCACTGTCATTTTTTTAAACTGTCCCAGACAGTGATTTCCTACAGCGACCACTCTATTCTGTGCCAGAAGTGTGAAAACACATTTTGGCCGGGATGGGAAAAATGACAGTGTACTGTTCATAAGTAGGTGAGGAAAATGGCAATGTTGGAAATCTGGGTGAAAATATGTCATAATCTTGGCGAAATTCACGGCGATGGTGCAAACTTCTTAGCGCATGCTCGTAACACAGTCATTTTGTAGATATTACCAAATTTTCAACATAGCCATTTCAGGACCTCTACTCATGAACAGTGTCACTGTCATTTTCTTGATCTGTCCCAAACACTGATTTCCCACAGCGATCATGCTGTTCTGTGCCAGAAGTGCGAAAACACATTTCCGCCAGGATGTGAAAAATGACAGCTGTACTGTTCACAAGGAGGTGTGACAAAATGGCAATGTTGAAAATCTGGCATGAAAATATTGCAAATTCACGAAGTTACAATCATGTGTAGCAACTAGACAACAGTCATTTTTTGAATTTTTTCCACCAAATTTGCAACATAGGCTTTTTGAGAGCCCACCTCATGAACACTGGCACTGTTGTTTCATTAATCTGTCCCCAAAGGTGATTCCGCGCAGGGACCGCAAAATCACCTTTTGGGGCCGATTCCCGCCATGACAGTTCAAGCACTCATGAGGAGGGGTCCCAAAAACCCCATGTTGAAAATTTGGTGAAAAAATTCCCAAAAATGCCTGAGATATGCACTAAAGTTGAAAATACCCTATTGATTACATTCTACAGCTTACTGGCATTTCCTCAGTTCGCGGTCAGCTTTGAAGAGTGCAGGCGTGTTCCCGTCCACCAAAGATTGTCGCGCCAAGCTCCGGAGGTAAGTATGGGGTGGGGGTGGGGGAGGCAGGAGTGCACTGGTGGGTGGTGCGGGTTGCGGGTGAGGGGCAGAGGAGCCGAGGGACAGTTTCTTTTTCAGGGAAAAAAGACGCCACGGGACCATTTTTTCTTCACTGGGGCATCTGGCATGCTGGGATGGGCTCCCAGTGTGCCAGCAGAGACTTTGTTTGGGGGGCCAGCAGTAGCCGACGGGGGACTGGGTACCCCGGCGGCAAACAAGAGGGGGGTATCATTATGCCGACAGGGATTGGGCACCCCATCAGCAGAAACAAAAGCGAGGGGGGTACAGAATGCCAACGGGGAATGGGCTCCCCCGTTGGCAACAACAGAAACACGGGGCCTCCAAAGTCAACGGGGATTAGGCCCCCCCATCGGTAAGTAAACAAGGTGGGAGGGTTATACTGTTTATGAACATGGCAGCAAGCCACTGCCATGTTCACAAACAATATCAGGGGTTTTACATCCCACCCTGCAATGACAGGTCACTCCCTCATTGCAGCGGATGGCTGACGCTGCAATGACGAGGTGGCCCCTGATTGCAGCAGCGAGAGTCTCAGAACTTGGTGCCAATGTTCCAAACTGCTGATACCAGCAGCCTGCAACGGCATTGGGGGAAGCGGGACAAGCCTTTGCAGGCTGTGGGGGCATTGGCCACAACAGTGCCCCACCTCCACAGCCTGCTTCTCAGCAAGCTGTCCCAATATGTTTCTTGCGCTGCATGCAATCAACATAAAAATTATTATACATTAACAAAACAGTAACATACTAAACATAGTGCACATCCTTAAAAGCAATCTCAATCATATTTCAAAGTTGGCAAAGTAGCAGCAGTGTCACCTGTGTTGCCCATGGCCCTGGTTTGGGAATGAGCCCAGGACAATGGGGGCCAGATGGTGGGGGGCAGGACTGAGTACCCCAGAGGATATTTTCCTCCTCCTCCTCTTCCTTCAGGAAGGAAGAACAACAGGCTGCACTGCAATACCGCCACCTGGGTGACCACAGACTGCAGTGCAGTCAGAGCTTTTTGTGGGAGGCAGGACGTTGGCTGGCACCGTGCTCACAGACACATCTGTACATGCATGCACACTTGCACCCTCACTGCTGGAGTTCTGTTGGTTGGGACAGCCTAATGTAAAAAACCTTAATAGTGCAGCAGCATGATGCTGCCAGTCTCAAGCTCTACCAACCCAACTTCTCACTGCCTTTGCACATAGGGCTGTTCTGAGGGTGAGCTGCTCTCATCACTGTCAGAATCTACCACTGAGACCATGAGGGAGAGGAGGGACTCTGTGGACCCCATGAAGTGGTAAGTAACACATGAGGAAATGACAATGCTGGGAGGTACCCAGGCTAAGTAGGGCAGCTTTGGTAAACAGAGATAGATAAAATAAAAAAGTGCAATAGACTCATTAGATCTGCTTATTTGCCTGTAAGAGACAGACACCCATCAACTCAACCCTTGCACTGGGTTTTTAATCAGGTGTTCCCTACCCAGTAAACTACTGAGCTTGAAGTTGAGCCTGAAGTACCCAATGGGAACTTCAGTCAAATGAACAGAGGTTACCTTTTATTGCTCCATTTCTAGAAGCCTGCTTTTCTCATGAACATCCTCTTGTGAGGATTCTTCCTCATAGACGTCCTAGATACCACAGTTCTGTGTGACTGCCTACATCTGGGAAGGTGAAGGAAAGGACCCCTGAAGGGATTGGAAGGACTTACCCAATGTTCAAAAGGACTCATTAACATTTGCGATCAGCATGAAGGACAACCCCTCAATAATTTTCTGTGCACCTGACGCTTGATAACTGATTATTTTATGTATGTATGTGTTTTTTTTATTTTGTGTTCATTCATTTTGCCATGAAACACATGGCAATGATATATGTTAACAGAACCACTTAATATCATAAGTATACAAAAAGCTTGACACCCAATACATGTATGTTGGCATCAGTATATAAAGTCCATTGAAACTCTGATACTTCTGATGGGGTACCTCGGACAATTTCTCACTGGACTACTACTCCACAGTATATTCAGAAAAAGCTACCAGGCTGTGACCTGTGGGAAATTAAGGGGAAAAAATGGGTACAGGTAAATAAGATTACAGCTAAATAACATGGCTTTCTGGAAGCCATTGTTTCCACACTCCTTAATATTAATTGGCAGATAGTTGCCCTCATATCAGCAAGCTCAGCATTTAACAAAGGTAACAAACAGATGCACTGTTGAAGTGCAAAGATAACAGTTTTACTGTGTAGAAATGCCTATGCAGAATGGGAAATGTGACAACAGTTAACTGTAGGTCTATGGCACCTAAAAAGGAGAAACGCTATTTTCTTAATGACTGGTAGAATCACAGCAAAGGATAAATTAATGTTGCAGTTAAGTCCAGCTTAACAGCTGCAGCGCAGTTTCTTTTTGCACCTACTGCCTCATGGCTGGTGCCATTTGCCATCCGAAAAGTGATGATAAACTGCCTTAGAATGCACATTTTAGACAGACTTACATGTTAACTCTTAACATGCATATGAACTGGAGAAAGACTAGTATTCAAAGCTATGTGAAAGATCCCTGTCTAAATGATAAAAAGTACATAGAGTCCCTTCAGACCTTCTAGTCCTCTTCCGCCCAGTCAGTTCCCTTAGGTTCTGACTGTGCTCTGACCTGGAATTCCTCCACCAATTTATTTACCTTCTTCCTGACCTCCAGCAGATGCAAGTACTGGTAAGTCTGACCACCATATGCCATACAGAGTCAGACGGGGCTAGCAATGGGTGCACTATCCCCAGGCTTCTCAATGAAGAAGTGGATCAAACTGCTTTCTTTGGGTACGTGTGGCATAGGACTGGTCCAGATACCATTTTATCTCACATCTCTGAAGATTGATAAAAAAATTTGCATGGGCCCAGTTTAGTACAGTGTCTCTTACTTCAGTCCCTCAAGTCACAACCAGGACAGTGCAGGCAGTGCCATTTGTGGTTTGGGCAGAGCAAAACTTGATTCTATAAGCCCTTGTTATATCAGATGGTTCAACTGCTCCTTCAGGCAGGGTACTGATGAGCCTGGTCATAATATGTAACCCCAAGTCCTCTCGTTCCCTACCTTGGGGGGGCCCACTGCCCACAGGTTCTCCCATTCTCTAGAATCTCCAGTCAGGCTCACAAGTAGGCATTTTCTGTTGTTAATTTTGCAACTGTAGTCTAGGTCTTGACTGCACGATCATTCTCTTCTTTGGCCGTACTGACTGCTGTTTCTATCTTTGCAGCCTGTGCTCCCATCCTCTCGAGGATGCGCTGAATCTTTTTATCCATTTCTTATACAGCATTTAGGACAGATTCCCAAGGTGGCACATTACCCACTCCAGATGGCCTTCCACTTGACCCAGGCTGAGCTGCTACAGCCTGCTGCTTTTGTCCAACTCCTGCTGCTGCTGCATTTGGGTGTGCCATAGTAAGTTATACACCAAAATACTCAGGATGCTCTAGACTGCTAAACTCTACATA
The DNA here is from genome assembly GCA_016271365.2 of Neoceratodus forsteri. Lineage (NCBI taxonomy): Eukaryota > Metazoa > Chordata > Ceratodontiformes > Ceratodontidae > Neoceratodus > Neoceratodus forsteri. The sequence goes on from CM028137.1 coordinate 805,697,988, forward strand.
CAAACATATGAAATTGCCAGCAGAAACAGGCCTTACTGGTCTATCAAGTCTGCTCAAGTGTGCAGCTCAGTCTAGTTCTCTGGAGCTGCCTCCCTCCCCCACCCTTTCCCTCCAGAAGCCATCCTCCCCCACTCCCTTTTCTCCCCCTCCTTCCACCTTCCCATTCTAATTTTCTTTTTCACCCTCCCCCCCCGAAACTGCCCACCATATTTGCTGAAATCACCTCCTTCGGCAGCTCATTCCACCCTGACACCACCCTTTCACTGAAAAAGTGCCTTCTCAATTACTTCTTAAATCTACCTCCCACTAGTTTCAGGCTATGCCCCCTTGTTGTACCCTCCCTTCTTAAATTGAAGGTGACCGCTGTTCCAGCCCTGTTTATACCCATTAGGTACTTGAAGGTTTCTAGCATATCCTCCCTTTCCTTTCTGTCCTCCAGGGAATACATGTTAAGCTCCCATAGCCTCTCCTCATATGGTTTGTCCCCCATGTCCTGGATCATTTTGCTAACCCTCTGCTGAACACCCTCCAGTAGCTTGATGTCCTTCTTCAGATAGCACCAGAACTGTACATAGTACTCCAGGTGTGGTCTCATCAGTGACCTGTATAGTGATAAAATAATTTACTTCCTCCTAGAGGTGATTTGGCGGCTGCTTTACGGCACTGCACAGAGTGCTTCATGTCACCCCTGACCAACACTCCTAAATCTTTTTCGTCCTCTGAGAAGATCTTCTGTACACCCCCAGCCAGTAGCAGACCCCTGGGTTCCTAGCTCCCAGATGCATGACCTTGCATTTCTTAACACTGAATCCCAACTGCCAGATGCCCAACTGTTTCTCTAGCCTAGCTAGATCTTCCTTTAATTCTTGTCTCCCCTCCTCTGTGTCCACACAGCTTAGTAGAGCTTAGTATCATCTGCAAAAAGGCAGCTCTTACTTTTGATGCCCTCTGCTATGTCACCAATAAAGATGTTGAACAGTATAGGTCCAAGTACTGAGTTCTGTGGGACCCTGCTAGTTACAGGTCAAGGTTTGGATAGCCCCCCCCCCCCACAGCCACTCTCTGGTTCCTGTCCTGCAGCCAGCTCTTGACCCACCCCAGCAGTTTGTCCCCAATTCCCAGGTGACTCAGCTTGCTGATCAACCTGCCATGCGATACTGAATCCAACGCCTTGCCGAAGTCCAGGTATAGGACGTCCACCACCTGCCCCCTGTCCAATTACCTTGTGACCCAGTTGAAAAAGTCTATCATGTTTGGCAGGATCTCCCTCTGACAAACCCATGTTGCCTATCATCCTGGAGACCATTCACCTCAAGGAAAGTCACCACCATTTCCTTTAGAATGGTCTCCAACAACTTGCCCACTATGGAGGTTAGGCTGACTGGCCTTTAGTTACCTAGCTCATCCCTGGGACCTCTCTTGTGGAGTGGCACCACATGTGCTGTCCTCCAGTCCTGTGGCACACACCCCTTCTTCAGTGAGAAAAATCCCCTTTCTCTGTCAAGAAAATTAATAAAATTCCATTTTGGAAAGTGATTCTTTATGGTTTTGTAAGCCCCTCTTCCCCCATCCAGGGGTACCTGCTGGAAGAATAGGGAAGGGGGCTCCAGTCCAGACCACTAGTGCCATCCTGAACATTGCCACACAGATATCTTGTAAACATCCTTGATAGAAAGAATATACAGAGGCACCCTACCTTTAGACGTCTTCCTCCCATGCAGAGCACCTCCAAACCCCCTGGATGTCAACATTTCACCCCCAGCAGGAGCACTGAATAAAGGAGCTGCTATTCTCACTTTTTTTATCACTCTAGGACCCAGGGCCAAGGTGGAATTAATCTAGAGTCCATCCATTAGACTATGGAGAAATTAGTTAGCTTTTAAATAAATAGAGATATGAAACAGTTAATTCATTTGAAATACTGCTACAATCACCAAACGGACACCAATTTAGCCAAACCAAGAAGATTTATTTCCTGGGGCACCATAATGATTAAAGGGCCTGGGAGCCCAACTCCTCAAACCTCAAAACACAGGTTCATGGGGCTAACAGATTTAAATACCAGGAGAAAGGACATTGGCAGCCTTAGACATGAATTTTCCACACTCAGTGAACAGTAAATTATATAGCTTTCAGGACTAATTGACAGCGCCTGCACTTTACATAAGTACCCAGCTTCTTCCACAGAAACCCAATTGTTTGCATTGCACAATTCCCAGATTCGTTCCTTTCCTTATTTCCTCTGCAGGGGAGTGATTTACTCCTCTAGTGCCTCCAGGGAGAATAGTCCATGAGGTGATGAGCAGCCTAGCCTCCACAACTGTTCCCAAAGTAGTGACCTTCCTTCCTTTAGCTGTTCCCGGTGCCCACTGATAACCGACCTCCACCTCAAGTATCCTACTGGAGCCGAGCGGCTCAAATCAGACAGTGCAGTGGCTCCCATCCTTTCCATTCAGTTTCCCAAAGAACCACGGCCCTTACTGGCCTAAAGACCCACCCCAGATACGGGCATGGTGGGTCCCAGGGCCTGCTCCAGACACGGGCATGCAGACCCCATCGAGTCCTAGGCCACGTTCCTTCCTTCCAGGCTCCCACCCAGACCAATGTGCCACATGGGAAGAGAGCACACCGGTGCTGCCACCAACCAACGGCCCCTGTTACGGCCTGGCCACCACCACAACAGCCCCACTGGCCCAGTGCACCATCCCTTAACTGAGTTCAGGGCTCCCAACTCCTGACGGCCTTCTGTACTTCCACTGTTTTCTCTGGTCTTCTCCTCCCACCAGGGTGATTGGCTACCCCTGGAACCCCAGTGACCACTACTGCCTGAACTACTCCCTCCCATGGAGTCCCCAAGTGAACCAGCACATCACCATTATAGGCCAACATGCCTAATATTGGGGGGGCACCTCTCCAGAGACTGCCCTGACTTCAACCATTGACTCTGTCTCTCTCCCTCTGCCCAAACACTTGCCTAAACTTACATACTCCCCAAGGGTGCTGCCCCCTGATGGCAGACACTGAAAATTTCCCAAAGGCATCAAAACTCCCTACCAGTGCCAGTGTGGGGGGTCACCAGAGCTAGCAAGCACCCCTCCATGAGGGGCTACCCCTACCCCCACTTAGAAACCCATTTCCTCCTGGAAATGAGAGCAGAGATGCCAAAAGTGGCCTCCAAAGCTAGGCCAGGTAACCCCCAGCCCCATCAGCATGACCACCCAGCAGGCTCACCACCCCACCCCTACTCATTCCTTACCATTAACCCACTTAACATTTGAAATGGAAGAGGAAAACATTTTAATATGTGCCAGCTGCCTAAAAAATAAAAATTATAAAATTATTTTAAACACTTTATAACTTTGGAACACTCAACTCTTTAAGAGCTTTCACAAAATTTGAAAATCAATTACCACACACTCCCTTTCTCACACCACTTACTCTAATCACTCATACTTTCCATACTCAAGAGCTAGGCTTACACCTGGTTCCTAAAAGTATTTAATAAACTTGTATATTTCCAGTCACTTTAAAAGTCTTAGTATGTCCTTTAAAGCAGAAAGCAAATCACTGCTGTCTGCTAAATTTTTAAAAGGAAAAAGAAAACATCTCTTCTTCTGTTTTTTTTTTTGTTGTTGTTATTTTTTCAAACTCTCAGGGTTTCTAACCATACTTTTTCTCCAGGCTTGGCACAAGCACAGTCCTTGGGCACAAATCTTATTTAGAAGAACCAGATTTTTCTCCAACTTCAAACAGCCTTAAGAAATTAAACACATGCAATATCAGAGGGCTTCTTGCAGTCCTGGCATGGTCCACAGCCTCAAATAGAGGGCTCTATTGGGTGGGACCTCAACTGTAGGGCAGTAATAATCAGGATCAGGCTTGGTGGTCAAATCTCCAAAAGAGTCCTTGGCTATAACATAGAATCTCACATGGCAACCAGCCCCGTCTTGCACCAGGGCAAAGTGTTGGAAAAGAGTGAGGCCTCCCCAAGGCCCTGTATGGCACATACTAAGAATCATACTAAGAAAGAGTAGGGAGCAGAAGGCCGTTAGACCCATGGAGCCCCTAGACTACATACAGATTGAGGCATTTAAATTTGACAACAAGTACCTATCAAGCCTGTTTTTAAATGTATTTTTATTTGAACTAATAACAACTTCCAGGGGCAAACTGTCCCAAGGTCTGACTACTCTTTGTGAGAAATAAGAGGCCCTTTTCTGCGTTCTAAATTTGCTTCTTCCTAATTGAAGTGGATGTCCTCTAGTATTAATATTTTGTTGACTGAATTCTAATCCACATTCAATTAGCAAGCTGATATCATTAATAATGTCCTAAGTAAATAACAGATCCCCCCGAGACATCTCTGTTCTAAGGACATTAAATTTAGTTTACGAAGTCTGTTCTCATATGAGAGTGATTTGTCAGAGATGACTGACTTGGTAATTCTTCTTTGTACTTTTTCAATCCTGTTTATGGCCCTAAGCATATATGGTGACCATAGCTGGGACACATAGTCTAGATGTGGATGGACATATGCACGATAAAGGGAAGGAGGACTTCAGGTTCTCTTGATTTAATATCATGTTTTATTGACCACCATATTTTATTAGCTTTATTGTATTGGTAATGTGAGTCTCAAAATTTAAATTTGAATCAATAATGATTCCAAAGTCTTTTTCATTTTCTTTAGTGGCTATAGGCTCATTATACAGATAATATTGATGTTTTCTATTTCTTTTACCAAAATGTGAAACTGTGCACTTGGATGTATTACATTTTAAATTCCAACAGAGTGACCACAATTCTAAAGTGTCTAAGTCATTTTGTATAACTATACAATTGTTAAGTGAGCTTGAGATATTTACAGTTTTACAGTCATCCACGTACTTAATGATGTTACTATGGATATTATGGGATAGGTCAGATATGACAATCTGAAATATTACCGGGGCAAGAGCTGATCCTTGGGGAACTCCACTTCACACTGAGTTCCAAGTGGACCTAAAACCATCAATAGATACACTTTGTCTTCTGTCCCTTAACCAGTTCATAATCCAATGGGTGATCAAGGGATTAATTTTAAATAACAACAGTTTTTAAATGAGTGCACAGTGTGGTACTGAATCGAAAGCTTTTCTGAAGTCCAGCAGGATTACATCACAAGGAATCTTACTATCAAGTTTATAGCTGATATAATCATAAAAGCTAACCAAATTAGTGACTACTGAACACCCTTTTGCAAACCCACGTTGGCCTGAATTAATAGAGGATATAGTCAGGGAAAGTTACGAACATACGAACATACGAAATTTGCCAGCAGATAAAGGCCTAGAGGTCTATGAAGTCTGCTTGAATGTGCAGCTAGCACCCCTTATTCTGCAGCTGCCCCTCCCTTCCATTCTTCCCCTTCATTGACCCTCCCCCTTGTCCTGTCCCATCCCCTTTTGAAGCAGTCCACTGTTCTACTGGATACCACTTCTGCAGGTAACGCATTCCACCCATCCACCACCCTTTCTGTAAAAAAGTGTCTCCTCATCTCCCTCCTGAACCTTCCTCCCTCCAGTCTCATATCATGGCCCCTGGTGTCCCTCCCTCCCTTACTTTGAACAGCCCCTCTGTACCTGTCTTGTTTATTCCTTTCATGCACTTAAAGGTTTCAATCATGTGTCCCCGTCCGCCCTCCTCCCTCCATGGGTACTGTTCAACTCCCTCAGCCTCCTCTCGTATGGTAAGTCCCCCAGCCCTTGATCATCTTTGTCGCCCTGTGCTACACCCTCTCAGTAATATCCTCTTCAGATACAGCGCCAGTACTGCGCAGTACTCCAGGTGCGGTCTAACTAATGACCTATACAGTGGCAGAATCACCTCCTCTCTCCTCGAAGATATACTCCTTGCAATGCAACCCAGCATTTTGTTGGCCTTTGCAGCTGCCTTCCTACATTGTGCCGAGTTGTTCATTGACCCTGTAATGAGCACCTCCAGATCCTTCTCCTCCTCTGTCTGGGCTAGCTCTGACTTCCCCCCCCCAACTGGTAACTCCTCCTTGGGTTCTTCATCCCAAAATGCAGCACCTTGCATTTTTTGGCATTAAACCCCAGTTGCCAGGTGTCTGACCAGGTTTCAAGCTTTGCCAGATCATCCTGCAACCCCTACCATCCCCCAGTTCATCCACCACCGCTCTTACCTTGGTATCATCAGCAAACAGACTGATCTTTCTCTTGATGTCCAATGATATGTCTGTAATGAATATCCCAAACAACACTGGTCCTAATACTGAGCCCTGTGGGACACCACTTGTCACTACACTTGGGTGTGAGAACTCCCCACCCACCACCACCCTCTGTTGCCTTCTCTGAAGCCAGTTCCCTACCCATCTCACCAGCTTTGCACCTGCCCCTGTGCCTACTAACTTGCTTCCCAGCCTTCCATGCCACACCGGAGTCAAATGTCTTACTGAAGTCTAGATACAGGACATCCACTGCATGGCCCCTGTCTAGTTGCCTAGTTGCCCAGTCATAGAACTCCACCAGGTTGGTTTGGCAGGATCTGCCCCCTATGAAGCCATGCTGTCTGCTGTCCTGTAGTCCTTTGGCCTCTAGGAGGGCCACCAGCCTCTCCTTCAGGATAGTCTCCATTAGCTTACCCATGATGGACGTGAGGCTCATTGGTCTGTAGTTTTCTGGTTCATCCTTGGGGCCACTCTTGTGGAGGGGCACCACATGAGCCATCCTCCAGTCCTGAGGTACACACCCCGAATGTAGTGAGGCATTAAATAGGTCTGCCAAAGGCCTTGCAAGGACCTCTGCCAGCTCCTTCAGTACCCTGGGGTGGATGCCATCTGGGCCTGGTGCCTTGTCCACCCTCAGTGCCTTCAAACCCTCCCGAACTCTGCCCTCCATGATTTCCCCGTCTGTCACCCCTCCCCCCTGTTTCTGCCATTTCTCCCCCCTTGGTTGTCACCCTCTTCTCCTTTGTAAATACTGAGCAGAAAGTACTCATTAGTGCTTCTGCCTTATCGTACCCTGCTTCCACCCAACCCCCTTCCTAATCCTTACTATGTGGTCCTTACAGTTCCTATTCTCTCTGATGTACCTAAAGAAGTCCTTCTCCCCCTTCTTAATGCCTTGTGCCAGCCTGAGTTCCGTAGATGCCTTGGCTCACCTTACTGCCCTTGTCACCACCTTCAAGTCCATCAAGTACTCCTCCCTGTCCTTCCCCCTCCCTGTTTTCTTGTACTTCCTAAAGGCAGCTCTTTTCTGCCTTACCTTTTCCATGACCTCCTTGCTCAACCAGCTCGGTTTCTTAGCCCTAGCCTTCTTGCTCTGGGCCTTGCAGCAGGTTTTGGTTGCCTCTACTATCCCCAGCTTTATGAGCTCCCACCTCTGGTTAGTGTCCATACTAGATTGAATTCTGGCCATCCTATTATAAGTTCATCCTTAATTATTCGCTCAAGAATCTTACAAAAAATTGGAGTTAAACTGATAGGGCGATAATTATCTGGTAAACCTTTCTCACCTTTTTTGAATAAGGGAATCACATATGTATCTTTCCATTCAGATGGAACCAAACTGGAATTCAGACTTTTTTCGTATAATATTTTTAGAGGGACACACAAATAGTTTTTCATCAGGAGTATCATATCACCTGATATACTGTCAGGGCTGGGGGGGGCCCTTTTTTATAGAATCCAATTTGCTTTTGATTGTATCTAAAGCAATATCCATATGCATGTCCACAGATCGAGGCTCAGTGTTGGGTCCAGGAGTGGGATCACTAAAGGATTTACAAAAGTGCGAGTTTAATGCATCAGCCATTTTCACCTTATTAGTGATCTCTATCACATTAATATTTAGTGGACCTACTTTGTATTCTTACTTATTAATTGAATTTATATAATTATATAATATTTTATTGTTTCCTTTTTGAGCTTGTTGGGCAATATATTTTTCTTAGATTTCTTAATTTCCTTTTTGCAGTTTTTTGGCATATTTTTAAAAGCTGCCAATCTTCTTGCACGTTTATTTTCAGTGTATTTCTGAAATAATTTGTTTTTCTTTTTAATCATTTTGAGTATTTTGTGGGATAGCCACTTTGCACGGGTGGAAAGTTTCTTTTTTCTTATTTTAGGAATGAATTTGCATGCTGCTCCCACTATGACTGATTTAAATGAGCACCACATTTCATTAATGTCATCAGTTCTTAACAATTCACTCCAGTTTATATTAGATAGGTACTTGTTTAAAGTGTCTTTATGTGCCTTATGACACAGATAAACTTCTGTTGCTTTTTCAGAATTCAAATACAAAAACTGGAGGTTAAATGTGACTGCGTTATGATCACTGTTTCCTAATGGCATAGAAACCAAACATTCTGAAATTGTTAATGGTTCACTGCCTAATACAATATCAAGAATATTCAAACCCCTAGTAGGTGAAACAACAAATTGGGATAAGTTTAGTTCTTCACATAATTCTAAGAATTCCTTAGATGGATTGTAGATAGCTGTTTTGCTTTCCCAATCAATATAATTTAGGTTTAAGTCCCCATAAATATATTTCCTAAATCTGATGCTGCCACCATTTCTAATATAATTTTATTCAACACATGTTTAGTAGAGTTAGGAGCTATATAGCAAAAACCCAAAATAAAATGATTATTATTAAAGATGACATTCACCCAAAGTGATTCAACTGGGCTAGCTCTTGATTTAATTTTGCTGGAAATGTTAGTAGTATTTAGATCAGAGTTAATAAACAATGCAGTTCCCTCTCCTTTGTGGTTTTCTCTACCTAAATGGAGTAGAGAATAACCTGAAATACTATTAACCCATACAGGGTCATTAGGCCACCATGTCTCAGTAATACCGACAGTATCAGGAGGCTCAGTTTCAATGCTAACAATGAATTCACCTAGCATGCACCTTTAGAATGAGCTGCTGGGAAGGGTGGCCAGAGTCTCCAGGTCAGGACTGCAGTTGTTCAGTTGTTCCCTGAATACCCAGTCACTCCGCATCTCCTCAATAACATCCCTCATTCTCTCTGATACATAAGGTTATTCCAGCTGGGGATATTCTGCTCACATTCTCCTCCTCACCCAGCTTCTGCCTGTGACAATTCGGGCAAGTCCCTGACACTGGTACGCCTTGCATTGCCTGGTTCTAACCATATCCCAGTTCTGTAAATTGCATTCACAGGATTGTTACTTAACACTCCATCCATGTGTGCCCTTAAAGCTTTTGACTGTGCTGCCAGGCACTGGGTCTTGTCTGATAATGTGATGGCAGGGTGGTGATAAGGCCTAGGTACGGTCCGCTGGATTTAATGATCCGAGAATTAGTACCATTTAGGGGATTCCTCAGTCACATCTGGCTCTGGATCATCCTGAATTTCTTCATGCTCAATACAGACTCCAATTGCTCCCACCCGGATCGCAGGGCGGGTGCACACAGGTGATGGGGCATGTGCTGCAGCTGGATTATCAGGTGCAGTGTTGCTGAGCAGGGACCCTGAAGGAGATCCCCTGTGCCCTGGGGGATCCCATGTTGCCATTTGCAGGCCCCTGCTGCTCCTTCTATCACAGAGATAGCTGACAGTTGGAGAAGAGGAGCTGGGCAAATGGCTGTGCTCCCCCCCCTCCGCCTTCTGTTAATTCCTTCACTGCCTCCACCTTAACATCTGAGGACCCCTCTCTTCCCTCCTTTACAGCTTCCACACATTTCTGCAGCTCAAACGTGGCACCAGTATGAATCCCCATACTGCTTTGGGATAGCAACGATGCAGTGTCAGTGGACATACTGACAGGGTACTCCCAGAAAAGATATATGGTGGGCTTCCCAAAATGCCTCCAGGGGCAGCACTTGTGCAAATGGAGCACAATGGCAGTCTTAAAACTCCTTCCCCATGATAGCCACATCTAGCACAGCAATCTTCAGACTGCCCCCTCCCAGCCGAATTCCACAACACGTAAGCAGGGAGGCCGGAACTATTGCCTGAGGTTCCTCTTTTGGTGTAAATCCCTCTGCCATCTCGCTTTCTGAACACAGGCTACACCTTTACCTTAGGCTGTCTCTGACTTTCTGATTTTCCCAGAACTGCTGTCTAGCTACTTTAACCTCTAGCTGTCTCTTTTGCTACTGTCTCTCTTGCTCTCATGACTCTACCAAAATGGCAACTTCACTCTAACTCCTTTAGCACATTTGATGTCCTACCAATCAGAATCATTCAAGCCAGGCACATGGTCATCCTTCCACCACAGAGGTGCCAGAGAGAGAGAAAGCAGGCCTAGGCACCATCAGCAGGCCTTGCCACCAAAAAAACTGCCACATTTTTCCAGGTCTGGGTCAGCCAATTCCACCAACCCTCCTGGATCCAAATTTGGGGGAGGTCCACACTGCTGGGGCAGAGAGATATCCCAGACAAACCCCCACATCTATAAGCCCCCCTTCCCCCTGTCAAGGGGCACCTGCTGGAAGAATGAGGAAGGGGGCTCCAGACCACAAGCCTAGTAATTAGGTGAAACATTAGTCCTTGTGTTCCACCTGCTACATGCATTGTTTTGCACAAATAAAACTGCTTTATTTCTGAAGAACCAGTTTGCAGGGAGCAGTTTTTGACCACAGATGGGTGTGAGTTCCGCAACTATTCTAATCCTAGTTACAGGAAGTACAATGATACAGAAGTAAAAATATTTACCAATGGTACATAAATACCTGAAAAACAGTACAGGAAAGATAAAACGGGAAAGCAAAAAGATTAACAAATGGTGCATAAAAACAGAACAGTACAGGAGAGCTCTACAAATCCAAATGGTCCACAAAGCATTGGATCCATGGCAGTGATCATAAAAGTAGCTAGTGGCAGGTGCATGTGGGGCTGAAGAGGAAATTTGAGAGGGATTTCAGACATAGGTAAGAGGAGAGGCATATTGGAGCTTGGAAATTATTGTAGATGGAGAGATGTGACCAGCAGAGGTCTGGCAGTGGAGAAAAGAGAAAGTATGGGAGTAGAAGGAGCACAGTGACTAGGTGGAGGGGAGAAGCAGAAAGAGGAGAGAATAACGTTAGGAGGGAGGAACTCCAATACTTAGATAAAAAGGAGGCACAGTGACAGAGGCACCAGGACTCTAAGGAGGGGAGAGAGAGAGAGAGAGAGAGAGAGAGAGAGAGAGGGCACGATAGAAGTAGCAGTGATGATTAGGTGGGGGATTGTGGCAAATTGGTAGAAGTAATAGAAGAGAGGGTCCTTCTGGCAGGGGCAGATTTGGAGGCAGTCCTATAGACCGCATCTGTGTAGCCAAACACCAATAAGATCATTTTAAGAATGATCTCAGGACAGACACTGAGAGAGATAGAAGCCTTGTTGCGGTATAGGGTGTTGAGTCTGGGGCAGAGCTTTGTGTGGATGATGTCAATGCCAGAAGAGAAATTCAAGTTTCTGTCTAGCCACACACACACACACACACACACACACCAAGGTTCTGGAAAGAGGACTCCTCTCCATGGGGAGCAGTATGCAGGGTTGAAAAGACAGGGGTGGTGGGGAGCCTTGATAACTTCTACCTACCTTTTTACTCCAACAGCACTTGCATACTACCTCGAGCCTGCTCCTGGTACACTAATGCACTATAAATGGTTCTATCACATTATTACAGTTTTGTACATTCATATGTTCTTTTGTATGATTTTGGACATGTATTTTACCCAATGTTTCACTACTGTTTATTGTACAATACCTTGTGTTCCAACTGTCGCACAATCTTACAATGTTGTATTGTTTGTACTACTGACATACTATTGTAACTGATCATACTTCACGACCCTATGTAATTCCTCCTACCCCCAGTCGTACCATTAAATGAGCAACTTGTTGTTCAGTGTGCCCTCCTGATGAAACATTTCAATAAATAAATAAATAAAGGACACAGACACAGTCTTTTTGGCATTCAACGTAAGCTGGTTTGAGCAGAGTTGGGCATTTTCAAAGTCATGCTGTAGTAATGATTCCAAGTCAGGGTACTGAGGCACCTCTGGTGACTAGGATAGTGTCATCCACATACATATGAATGCTTGTGCTGGCATGGGAGGAGGGAGTGATTAGGAAGATAGAAAAGAATGGGGCTCAGGATGGAGCTCTGGGAAACACTGGAGCAGAGGGGAGAGGGGAATAAGGCAATACCTACCTGAACTGACTGGTATAGGTCAGTGAGAATGAGCAGAACCACTCAACCACCAGATAAGAGAGCCTTGCTCCCTCAACTTATCCAGTAGTAAAGGCCTGGTCCATCCCTTCAGGATGGAACCAGAGACCTGAAGGAGGGAAGAGACAGTGGATGGGGCTTATGAGTTCTTCAGAGGTATTCAAAGCCCAAAGGGCTGCAAAGGTGGCAGAGGGGGTGATGAGATGGAGAAAAAGGCTTGATGGACTGGATATGTGAGAGGTGAAGAGGGGAAATAATGTGGGAGGAGATTCTTGAGGGAGAGAAGAAAGAGCACAGGAGGTGAAGTAAGTAATAAGACATGACACAGTGTGAGTAGTTGTGTGATCACCACAGGCCAAGGGGTGCAATCAATGTATTTGTGATTGTTGTTAACTATGTTATTGTAATGTTATTGTATTGTTATTTTATGTGTGTATGTATTTTTGTATGGCCTTGCTTTGCCCAGGTCAAGCCTAAAAAAGAGCCCAGTACTTTTACCAGTTATCAAATTTGATGGAATATGCCACAGACCATGTGTTATTGCCGATAGAAAAGTGATGATCACACTACTGTTACCTACACCCCTGAAGTGTTTTATTGCACTTATCAAATGGGGTTACAGGAAATTGCCATGAAAATTGAAAATCATTTTTTAAAATATGTTTTTATTGAAATAAAGAGCATAGAAATGGACTTGGGTCACTGGAGGGCCGGCCAGGGGAGAAGGAAAGGAGCATCCCAGGATGGCTTCTTCTCTGGGGAAAAGGGTGGGGATGTGGCTTGGTGCCTGCTGGTTTCTGGCGGAGGCCAGGAGCAAAGCAGAACATCTGAGCTTGAGCAGCGGACATCGAAGGCCTGGCCTGATGTCTGTGGCGTGCCACTCCCCAGGGAGAAGGTCAGTTGGATGATGGTCCCCAGCCCCTCGCTGCCACCAGACCTCAACATCTGACCCTTCCCAGTGGCACCCAGGCCAAGAAAAGAAGAGTGTGCTGATTGCCCCCACGGTGCCTTCCCTCTCGGAGGAGGGGACCCTTCCGATGAAAGGATACACCAGGTTACCAAAGGCCACGATCTGAGGTAAGTGGCCAGTGTAGAGGAGAAGTAGCAGCCGGGGGACCTTGGGAGACCTGAAGGAGTGGTCGACCAGGAGGAGGAGGGTGCAAAAAAAAAAAGAAAGAGTATTACATTGCACTTATCAAACACAGAACACAAAATGCATTGACATAGCATTTGGTACAGAATCATCAGTTTACAATTATGAGTTTATCCCAGTGTTCCCCAACTAGACAGATACAGTAGTTTAAGCACCCAGTCTGGTATTTACCAGCTATGTTAAATGATACTTAGCGTCTACAAAATTCCCAGCTCTCCTCATATGTAATAAAAGAAGTTAATTGCACCCTTTATGGAATAAAAGTGCAGTCATGAGACATTATATACTGTAGGTAACCCAGCCTTGCCATTTGGATTGAAATTTAACTGATCCATGATGCAATAATGCTGTTACTTCTCCCATAATATATATTTCAATAAAAACTCTAACTCAGATTAAAATCAAACTTTGGTGGTGCTCAAAGCCCTTTTTGGGGGAAGGGGTTAAAAAGCTACTAGTTGCTCAGTAGCCAGGAAATGTAAAGTACAGAGTTAGTTCGGTTAAAAACCAGTGTATCTGCACACTTTAAAAAGGAATGTAACGCTTTAAATCTTCATTACTATAACCTTTTATTAAATATAATTAAGGAGGCAGTAAATATATACACCACTTTTGTAAATGCTTCAAATGTGCCTTCTTTCAGTGGTGAACACAAATCTCAGCAAAAAAATGTCACTATACCAGTTTGTTGATTTCTTTTTGGTGCCGATGGCTGTTTTCTGGGCTCAGTTGCCTAATCCAAATTTGGTCATCTCGAAAGCACAGAAAGGTCACCCTTTACTGTTGTTTTTGACTTTCCATGAATTCTGTCCTCTTTGTTTTATAAAGTTAGATATTCTTTAATATGTGCATATGTGCCTAGCACTGTGCACTTCCGTGGCTCCTGGACCTGGATCAGATATCTGGCAACCCTGAGGCTGTCATGTGCTGCTCCTTGCTGAGCAGTGTATAGTTCTCTCATTCAGAATGCAGACTTTTTTTGTGTATATATTTACATATGTGTAATACTAATGGCACATACCATGCTTTCCTTCTTAAGCTGAATTTAATAGCATGACCAGAAATCAGAAGGCAGAGAGCTGTATGGGGGGCAGAGGTCTGGAGGAGACAGAACAAGAAAGAGACATAGGCATTATTATATCCGGGGACCTGAAGATGGAAGGACAGTGTGGGAGGGCAGTGGCCAGGGGGAGTAGAATGCTGGGATGCATCGGAAGGGGGATCACCAGTAGGAACAGGGAGGTCATGGTACCCTTGTACACCCATTTAGTAAGACCACACTTGGAGTACGGAGTCCAGTTCTGGAGGCCATACCTCAAGAAGGATGTGGGGAGGATAGAGAGGGTTTAGAGGAGAGCAACAAAAATGGTAAAAGGGTTAGGCCACCTATCCTATGAAGAAAGGTTGAGAGATCTGAACATGTACTCCCTGGAGCAGAGAAGGGAGAGGGGGGACATGATCGAGACTTTCAAGTACCTTAAGGGTATAAACAGGGTGCCAGGGGGAGCATCTTCAAGATGAAAGGAAAACCGAGGATGAGGGGGCATGGCCTGCAGGTGGAGGGAGGGCAGTTCAGGGGTAACATTAGAAAATACTAGTACACAGAGAGAGTGGTAGAAAAGTGGAACAGACTCCCAGAGGCAGTCGTTAGACAGGAAACAGTGGAGGGATTCAAAAGAGCATGGGACAACCACATGAGAGTGTTAAGGGGCAGAGGCACAGGTCCAAGGCAGATAGCTAGGCAAATGGGCAGACTTGGTGGGCCATCACACTTCTATGAATCTATGACCCACACTAAAATAGGAACATCCCACATTATTAAATCTAAACCTGTTAAAATCAAGAAAGTTATACTAAAACCTGAACAACAGGACACTATATGCAGGTGTATTTATAAGCTGGCTTTAAAATAACTATTATAGCTTATATTCTCATTAAGTCCTTTTGGCCATAACATTTCAAGTTCATGAATCCAGTAAGCCTCTTTCTGTAACAATATCTCTTTCAACTCTCCCAAAGTTACCAACAGGGGCTTTTGGCATCCAGTCAGGTATTGCAGTCTGTTTATTTCCCATGAAAAGAGTTTTAACAAACATATTTTAAATTACTCTTTCTTTTGTAGCTAAACAGGGGTCCGTTTTTGACAATATATGTGAGACTTTGATCTGCGTCCAAAACCTTCTAGTGTTTTGAAATTACATTTTTGATTCCCCCATATGCATCAGTATAGATAGTGCTGAAGCAGATCTGTTCTTTTACTTCCTCCGTCTCATCCACAGTTACCAATAGGTAATTTCTTTCCTTCCTATTCACTTTTTCCATAGCATTAAGCAAAATTCCTGGTTCATAATCCCTTTTTAGCAGTCTACTGCACATCTCTGCTGATTCTCTCAATCTATATTCTTCTTCACTGCAATTTCCTTTTATTCATAACAATTGACCATATGGAATATTCTGCTTTGTATGACTGGGATGGTGGCTCTTGAAGTGTAGAATAGTGTTGCAGTCAGTTTCTTTTCTAAAAAGTCTCGTTTTCAGTTTATTGTTTTTTATATATACTGTTAAGTCCAAAAAATTAACTTCTTGTTTGCTATAATGTGCCGTAAATTTCAAATTCTCATCACTACTGTTCAAAAAAGTCAAGAATTCCTTTAACTCTTGTTATCCACCTTTCCATATGAAAAAAATATTGCCCACAAAATGCACCCATTTTTTTATATTCTGATACCAGTTGTTCCTTCTTTGGTCCCAAATATTAGCATCTTCTCAATTTCCCATGACAGTGTAGCCAGTGACAGGGCAAATGTTGTACCCACTTGCCTCTGAGGCCGGGAGATCAGAGGGCTGTGGGTTCAGTTCCCACATCTGGCACTTGGGTTAATATCCCAGTACTGACACTGAAGTGCAGCACGAGAGGGGTGCTGCACTTCTGAGGTGCCGTCTTTCGGATGAGACGTTAAACCGAGGTCCCATCTGCCTGGACTGGTGGTAGTTCAGGTGGACGTTAAAGATCCCATGGCACTTATCGAAAGGAGTAGAGGAATTTCCCCGGTGTCCTGGCCAAATTTCCCTCATTCACTAAAAATACCACCAACAGCTTAACCCGGTTCAATGTCAGTTGGCATTCATCTGTACCTCTCCCAGGTTGTGCCTGAAAATAGGCAGGATTTGTCTAGTGCACTTACCCGTCAACAAAACTAACTAACTAACTATAGCCATGCCATGGATTTGTTGGTAGAAATTGTTACCGAAGGAGAAATAGTTATGTGTGAGTACCAGATTAGCTAAAGTGACAATGAATTTGATGGTGGGACGACATCTACTCCTCTTGTACTCAGTGTCTTATGAAGAGATTCAAGGCCCAAACCATGAAGTATATTGTTATGCAGGTTCTCAACATCACATGTAACCAAAATTGTTTCATTATCTGTGTTCCAGTCCTTTATTTTATTTAACACATCTTTAGTGACAGAGATGTGGGACTTCACTTTCATCCATCGTGTATGAGTGTAGAAAAAAGTCCACATATTTGGACAGGGATTCAGTCGCTGATTTCACCCCACTAACTATGGGTCTTCCTGGGGAACTGTCTTTATTTTTGTGCACTTTAGGGAGGAGGTATATGGTGGGTCTTACTTTTTCTTTTTCTGTTATCCAGTTTTTTGTTGTATGCATCTGTAATTACTTCTTTAATTGTGTTTTTGATGCACTCTGTAAGGTCACCTTTCAGTTTTTTTATAAAACTTTTCATTTGATAATTGTTTCTCCATTTCAGTAATGTATAAATCTTTCTTCCACAGCACAACTGCCCCCGTCTGCCTTTTTACGTTCGCTTGCGCGCATGCGCAAGGAACATTTTGGGAGATTAGCACACTTGGAGCTGTGCCTCTCCCATCCAATGCACTGCTTCCTTGAGCAGGCGTGGTGGTCCTGCACCAATGGGTGCAGGAGCTCAGTATGACAGCGGTGTTCCTCTGCTTCAAAGGAAAGCACCCGCTGCCATACTGAAGCGCCGTCATCATCACCAATGTCCGTGCTCCTCCCCACGTCGTCCGCGCCCCAAAGCTTATCGTACCACGCTGGGAGCCTACCCCAGCGTGGCAAACGTTATTTGCCGACCGGTGCCCAATCCCTGTCGGCTCCTCGGCCCCACATCTTCTGCCGCTGGGAGCCCACCCCAGCGTGGCAAACATCCCACGTCGTCTTTTTTTAAAACCTGTAAAATAAAAGCGGTCCCACAAGGAGTCTCCCAGCCCTCTCCCACAACCCGCATCCATCCACTGCACCAGCCTCCCCACCACCCACCCCATACTTACCTCCAGACTCTGGCGCGGCGATCTTTGGTGGACGGGAACACGTCTGCGCTCTTCAAAGCCGACCGTGAACTGAGGAAATGCCAGTAAGCTGTATAATGGGCTAGATAGGGGGGGTTTCAACTTTATTACATATCTCAGTCATTTTTTGGAATTTTTGCACCAAATTTTCAACATGGAGTTTTTGGGACCCCTTCTCAAGAGTGATATCACTGTCATGGCGTTATTCAGGCCCGAAGGGTGATTTTTCAGGAACTGCGCAGTCACTGTGTGAAATCACCCTTCGGCCTTGAATAATTCCATGACAATGACATCATTCATGAGAAGGGGTCCCAAAAACCCCATGTTGAAAATTTGGTGCAAAAATTCCTAAAAATGACTGTTTTACGATAGCGCATGCTATGCAGTTCCCACGCGACGTCGTACGCTTGCAAATTTTCAATATTTGCACTCCAGATTTTCAACATTGCCATTTTACCACACCTCCTCATGAGGCAGTACAGCTGTCATTTTCACATCCTGCCCAAACGTCTTTCCCCAAGTAGTGCACAATGGCGCGGTCGGTGTGCGAAATCAATGTATGGGACACAGTAGAAAATCACGGTGACACTGTTCATTAGCAGAGGTTTTAAAATGGCAATGTTAAAATTTGTGAAAAATTCCTAAACATGACTGTTTTACGAGGGTGCATTGCACAGTTCCCACGCACGCCTGGGAGGTTTGTGAATTTTCAATATTTCACCCAGATTTTCAACATTGGCATTTTACCACACTTCCTTATGAGCAGTACAGCTGTCATTTTCACATCCTGCCCAAAGCGTGTTTCCACTATATGGCGCTTTATTGGGGGTAACAAAAGGTCATGCTGACAATTTATTGTGCAAATACAAGCAATCGCACAGGGCATTTGGGTAAAGCACCATACATGCCAAACACCACTGCAAAAACCTGCAAGCAAATGTTCGGCATTGACAAATGTTTGTTTTTATAATGGTGTCAGGCATCTTCTTAATTTCTTCTAGTGCATTTCTTTCTTTTTTTGTCAGATTGTCTGTGGTTGTTAAATCTTCAAATCTTTTTAACACTTTTTCAACAGCTTTATCAATATGTTTGCTAAATGTGTTAATAGCTGGGTTTACTGTCATGTTTTGTACAAACTTTGCTATTGTATGGAAAGGTGTTTTTCCCTCCTATAGTCTATTACAGTATTTCTTCTTCTTCCCCATTTACAATAATATTACTTCTTGTTTCTTACTGTCATAATGGTAGGTACAGTTACCTGGATGGCTTCTTGTTTTGAAAAAAAATTAGCTTGATTCTCAAAAGGTTATGCCTGGCGTAATATGACTTGTGCCAGAAAAATGTTGCAAGTAGCAAGTTATGCCAGCAGTTGTAACATATGCTATTCTGCAAAGCATCCTGTGACATGCCGCAGGCCACTTGCACCAAAGTGGACCTAAGCCACCAGTTATGCCTTAAGCCCCCTGCAACATGGCGCTAGAGGGTTTACGGCAGCAGTTGCACCCTATTCTAGAAGTGCAGCAACAAAGTCCTCCAGGACACTATTCTACAACAACCCCTGGGGGAAAACCGTCAATCAAAGTTACACCAGCATATAGGTGGCATAACTGTACTTATGCTCCCAGAGGTTGCCTGTATGTGTAGCCCGTCCATCCCTCCCATGGTATGCCACCCTTCCCCCCAACACTGCCCTGTCCCCAATACACAAAAAGCCTACAGGGCTACATCTGCCACCCCAATACCAACATTCCCATGGGGAGCAACATCTGCCCTCCATGCCTCAATGCCCCACAGGGCTGCACCATGCCTCGGCCCCAGTACTTGTACATTACCCCTGCGAAGCTACATCCCCCAGCCCCGATCCCGATGGCAGCTGCCGCAAAATGGCATATCCTGTAATAACAGAGAAATTATGCAATCCCTATCCCATACTCCCTGGTAGTGTAGGGTCCCCACCCAGCATTGCCAGACCACCCTGCACTCCCCTACCCAGCCAGCAACTGGCACAGCTCACCATTACCACTGCGGCCAGCTGTTAACTGAGCATCTGAGTGCGTACTGTATATACATGCTCAATGAATGAATGAGAGTTCATTGTTCATTGGCGCATATATATGTCGTTGCTCAGATGGAGCTCAATCGGTGACTGGCCATGGTGGTGGTGGTGGGCCGTGCCAGTCACCAGCTGGCTTGGGGGATCCAGGGTGGTCTGGCAATGCTGGGTGAGGGGTGGGGGGGCCACTAGACTACTAGGGAGCTGAATTCAGCTATGTCATTTTGCATGAGTTATACGGGACAGTGCCATGTGCGGACAGATGGCATCAGGGCTTGGGGGGGTATGATCAGCCCTGTGGGGCTCTCGTGTTTACACTGTGGGGGACTGGGGGCAGGGGTGGCCGATAGCCCTGCGGTGCTTCTCAGGCTTGGGAACTGGGGAAGGTACTTGCACCCTACACTACATTTGGATGCGGTTTGTGAGATGCTCCTCAGGTACGCCCTGCATGTGACGTACCTGTGGGCATGTCGCAAGTCACAGGACTTAGCTGCGGGAACCCTGCCTCTTCCAAAATTGGGCACAGGGTCCTTGGCATAACGGAGAATGGAGCAAGTCACATTTGGCAGCGACTTGTGCCATCCTTATAGAATCAGACCCAATGTTTTTAAATGTAGCTGTTGGTATGTTTTAAACAAGTCCACTTTAACTTTAAATACATTCATTTTTTTGTCTGGAGATGAATGATAATCCCTTTTTTAAAACTTCTTCCTGCATCATGGTTAACTTGTTGGTTTAATTTAGGTCCATTTCGTGTTCCATGCTGACCTCCGGGGCACTGTTTTCCTAGTTACCCCATGACCTCCTCTCCTTCTGGCTCCTATTCCTCTTACCCCTCCCCTGCTTCTTCTCCTCAGCCTGCACCTCGGCTGCTCCTTCTGTGGTCTTCCTGAAAATCCTGTTCTGATCTAGTATTGCTCTGTCCACCATTAACTGACTCCTGATCACTTTTGTCTGTAGTTTCTTTTTTTTTTCAAACTTTATTTCTGCACCTTCCTCAGTGGCCTCTCTCAGTGGGATACTCAGCTCATGGTTTCTGCTGCCCACCTGAGGCTCCCTCCAACTCGCCCCTCTGGCGGGCACTTGCTCTCCTGCCTCATCCAGCCACCCTCCCCCAGCTATGAGTCCCCAGGGCAGGACCACCATTTCCTTCCAGCACTCTGTCTATAATCCAGATGAGTGACCAGAGAGAGGAGAAAGAGACATGGAGGCACATAGTGGAGAAGCCCGGCATTGGGCATGGGACCGTGGCCACCGATCCCATCTTCGCCTACCCCTGAGGCAGTTTTTTTTTCTTAAGGCTCCCTTGATGTGATGTGCAATAGCATCAGTGTGGGCTCCTCCCACAGACCACCTGCCATCACCAATCCCCTCAACTTATCCTGCTGCTGGACTAAGCTCCTAGCCTCCGCCAGGAGCCACCACCGAGCGAGGAAACCCCGGAACCCTCCCCAGGAGAAGAGAGCAGTCCTCTGGATGCTCAATATTCTCCTTCCTGCCAACCCCCAGTGGCCCAGGCTCATTCCTGAACCCAGGTCACCAGTGTGGCATGAGGTGTGGCTTCCTGTGCCTCAACCCTCAGCACCACTGGGCGGCTTGTCTGTAGTTTCAAAATTCTCTGTTTCAAATTTTTCCATCCCTTACTTTGAACCTGCATCTTTCACGATGCCAGTTATAAATTGTTCCTGCTCTATAATCTCTTGAATCTCTCTCATGTTTTCCTTTTTATGTTCAGTCAGACCCTCTCTAAATTTTTTCATGTCTGTTTCAACTTTTTAAGCATCTCGTTTTCCTCTGTTTTTTGTAATCCATTAAACACTTCCTGTTTTTTAAATTTTATATCATTTTCTAGTTTTTCACAATCTCTTTTTACTTTCTTAATTGTCGCTAACATCAAATCATTAGATGCTTTATTTAGAATCTTTTCCCAGTCACACATGTATTCTTCATCATCTTTGCCAAAAGATGGTGGTTTCTGAACTCTTAATCCTCTAGGGATCTGTTTTCCCTCCAGTATTTAATTAAGGGCAAGGCATGCATTTGCTCGTGTATCTGTTTTTTCAGCAAGTTTTCAACTGCTTCTATGTTGACTTGTTTCTTAACACCTGTATTAGTGTTTCCAAATAGTTCAGCATACTTGGCTGTAGAAAATGTCAAGTCATTCCCGTCTTCATCTGTGAAGGCAAAATCTCCAGTTCGAGTACCCTACCCTGTGTTGCCATAGTACCGTTAACTGAAATTCTTTCTGCTCTCAATTATTTTTTTAAACTTTATGTTTATTGTTATAGAACAAACATATAGTTGTTATACAAACATTGATCTGCAGTAAATCATTATACATTAGCTATGAGGGTGCCACTCCTCTTAATATTAACAGATATATAGTCAAATGCTTTGAGATACTTCATAGAGGGATGAAAACAGATGAACATGTAGTTTATACAGTACTATCCTAAATAAGCTGTGTAATGAGTCCAGGAGCTACGTGGGATTTGTCATTAAATGCAAGTCTCAACAGTTTTCAGAAAAGTCTCCTCCCACCAGGGTAGGAGGTTACCACCCGCTAATCTGAAAATATAGAGCACATAATGTGCAAATCTTTATAAATGCCACCGCCAAGCTCATGCCATAATCTAAATCCACATCAATTAATTGGTATAAAGGGATAAACTCACCACTAACTTAAATACTGTGGCTTAATAAATTTGAAACCAAGAGCCGAACTGACTCTGTTCATCGTACAGAAAAGAACAGCAGATTTTGGTCACATAAAAGCAGCTGTAACCAAACTAAAAACAGCAGTAAACAGCAGCAGCTCATGTGAAATATTTCCAAAAGTCTTGAGGGGTAAACTGCTCCAGGAATTCACACATAGAGACCCTTATTTGAATCAGAAAAGTCAGCATACCTGGAAGCAACTAATTACCCCAAGACTTTTCCCTTAGAGCTTGAGCCTGTGAAACTTCAGGTGTCTTCCTCGTCCACCAGTGAGTGTTCATCTTGGTCTGATGCCCTTGATCTCAGAATGGTGTTCTTCTGGGTCCACTTTGAGGCCTCCTGAAGGTCAGAAAAGATAAAAATCTTGCCCTGATGCACAATGTGGAGTCAGGCCAGAAAGGTTAATCCATGGGAGATGTTCGATTCCCACAGCAGGGCTCTTAGGCCAGCTAATTTCTTTCTTTTTTGACAGGGGGCATAAGAGATATCGGGGAAAAGCTGAATTTGCTCTCCATCCTGAAGAAGGGTCCACTTCTGACTGGTCAAAGTCAGCACAAAATTCCTGGAGCTCATCCCATCCATCACCACTACCACCAATCAAGGTGCTTCAGATTATTGGGTCGGTTTTGTGGACTCACCTGGTATTCTTTCTGAATTCTCTGGACCCATGTGGCAACCTCCTCTCCATGTTGCTGGATAAACCAATCCTGGATAAACCAATCCTGGATGAATAGAGCAAGTGATCTCCTGCACATCTCACGGTAAGATTTTAGATGGGTGTTTTCTTTTACTACTGCAGTAATGACACCCATAACTGCATCAGCTCATTTGTAGCCTCCACTGTTGCTCCTGAACTGACTCAACCATGGTCTCAATACCACCAACTGGTTTGTCAAAGAGTCAAACGTATCCAAAAGATTTGTGACTGACGTAATTAGTCTATTGAGCTTTGATCCCAGAGTTTATAAAGTCTCTTCACCCAAGAATTCTCCAGCTTCCACACTGCAGCCTTGGGTTGACCGCATGGCCAGCGCTCCAGAGGGTGTCTTAGGTCTACCTCCTTAACCTGTAGTATTTTGTTTGTGAGGGTTTCCCATTGTATCCAGTAACCTTTAAAATTTGTGTAGATAGTAGTAAATCTTCTTCCTCTATGCTGCACAAAGCACTGTTTAAAACATTTAAAGGGAATGATTATGGAGCTTTAACTTAGAGTGGCCATCTTGTTTGGGTTCCACAGCACCCCTTCTGCTCT
The DNA here is from genome assembly GCA_016271365.2 of Neoceratodus forsteri. Taxonomy (NCBI): domain Eukaryota; kingdom Metazoa; phylum Chordata; order Ceratodontiformes; family Ceratodontidae; genus Neoceratodus; species Neoceratodus forsteri. Next base: position 805,721,693 of record CM028137.1, read on the forward strand.
TAATTAATATGACCTTTACTGAGCAACCATCTGAAACCACCCTGTATGATTTTAAAACTCTAACTCAGATTTAAATCAAATTTTGGTGGTGCTCAAAAGCCCTTTAGGAGGAAGGGAAAAAGCTACTAGTTGCTCAGTAGCAGGAAATGTAAGTACAAATTAGTTCAGCTAAGAACCAGTCTATCTGTACACTATAAATGAATGTAACACTTTAAACACTTTAAATCTTTGTTACTAACCTCTTATTAAGTATAATTAAGTAGGCAATAAATATATGCACCACTTTTGTAAATACTTAAATGCACCTTCTTTTAGTGGTGAACACAAATCTTGGCAAAATGTCATTTTGTTTTTCACAGTATCTTTTGCTTTCCTAATCGTCACTAACATCAATCATTAGATGCTTTATTTAGAATCCTTTCCCAGTCACATGTATGCTTCATCTCTTTGCAAAAGATGGTGGTTTCTGAATTCTTAATCCTCTGGGGGTCTGTTTTCCCTCTAATATATACTTAAGGACAAGACATGCATTTGAATGTGTATCTGTTTTTTCAACAAGTTTTCAATTGCTTCTATGCTGGCTTTTTTCTTACCACCTGTATTAGTGTTCCCAAATAATTCAGCATACCCGGCTGTGGAAAATGCCAAGTTTTTCCCCTTTTTCATCTGTGAAGGCAAAAACTCCAGTTTCGGGTGCCTTGCCCTGTGTTGCCATAGTGGCGTTAATTAAAATTATTTTTGCTCTTAATTAATATGACCTTTACTGAGCAACCATCTGAAGCCACCCTGTATGCTTTTATAACTCTAACTCAGATTTAAATCAAACTTTGGGGGTGCTCAAATCCCTTTTGGAGAAAGGGAAAAAAGGTACTAGTTGAGCAATAGCATGGAAATGTAAAGTAGTACAGAAAGGCATGGTATGTGCCATTAGTATTACACATATGTAAATATATACACAACAAAATGTGGAGAAATTATAATTGGGTGGGTTTGACTAATATGTTTAAAAATATGAAAAAATCAAAAACATTTTCTTAAAACATCTCATTCATAGGCAGCTTTAAAATCACTTTAAACACTAGCGCTTCTTTAGAATTCACAATATGTACATGTTTCTAGTAATATGGTTAAATGTTGAATGAAAGAAAAGACTGTTAACAGATGCATAATGTTGACAGTTGCCATGGTGACTTGAATGTATAAATAGGTAACATAACCCATCACAAGCCAGCTCTGATGATGGGGCCTTGAGCTCTGAAAAATAAGCACATTATTGAATGTTGTCTGCATTCTGAATGAGAGAACTATACACTGTGCAGCAAGGAGTGGCACATGACAGCCTAAGGGTTGCCTGTTATCTGATCCAGGAGCCACGGAAGTGCACAGCGCTCAGCGCATATTAAAGAATATCTAACTTTATAAAACAAAGAGGACAGTGTTCACGGAAGGTCAAAAACAACAGCAAAGGGTGGCCTTTCTCTACTTTCGAGGTGACCAAGTTTGGGTTAGGCAATTAAGCCCAGAAAACAGCCGTTGGCACCAGAAATAAATCAACAGACTGGTATAGTGACATTTTTTTGCCGAGATTTGTGTTCATCACTAAAAGTCGCATTTGAAGCATTCTAGAAAGTGGTGTATAGATTTACTGCCTACTTAATTATATTTAATAAAGGTTATAGTTACAAAGATTTAAAGTGCTACATTCCTTTATAGTGTGTGGATAGACTGGTTCTTAGCTGAACTAATTCTGTACTTTCAAAAAAAACTCTGTGCCACATTGCCACAGGTGGTGGTAGAGTCTGCATCCTGAAAAGGAAATAAAAAAAAATCGATAAAATATAGTAAGATAGCCATAGAAATGATGTTAAGCAGCCTGTCTGTTGCCAGATCTGTGCCACCCCATGGTGCAAAAATGGTGTCTCCCTCCTTCTTTTTTAAGTCTGTACCTCCTACCTCCTCTAGACAAGCTGCTAACATTGTTTTTTCCATTTCCTTTGTTTCTTCCTCGTGCTGCCAGAACGTCAGGTGATGGCTGATTTATCAGTTTCAGCTGGCATCATGTCAGTTGTCGTTGGGGAGCTAGTAGGTTGCTTTGTTTCAGCGTTTATTGCTGACATCCAGTGTTAAAATGGTGCTGCTGCCGTGATCAGTTTCAGCATCTGCATTTTGTTAGAGATGCTTACATTGCTTATTTATTTATTTTTTTATTGATCAGATTTTTTTAATTTAGTGTCTGTTTAGGAACTGCTGGCTCTGTTTGTTTCGGCATAGACTGCAGTACTGATGATTTAATCACTGAAACTAACACTTTAGTTGATGCCTGGTTTGTCAGTTTCAGTCTACTAGAAGCACTGAACTATGACAGTTTCAGTTCAGGGAGCACTTACTTCGACAGGCACACAGTTAGATGCAGTATTGTTGGTTAGGGGACCTTGCAATTTGTTTCACCAGCGTTTTCAGACATGGTGCCATCTTTCTAGTAACAGTCAGCAGTGATCGGGAAAAACAATGGCAGCAATTTGAATTATTTGAAAATGCTGTGGCACATTGATAAGTATTCAGTATTTGGGTTGTGATGCTGGCACGTGTTCATATCCATTGGTAACAGTGCCATCTACCAATAGGCAACAGCCAATCAGAATACTGCTTTTCAAACCCATTTGATAACAATTTGCTAAAAGAGGACATTTCTGCAGTAGGATGGGAAATGAAAGACTGACCTAAATTTGGGATCAGGGGATGGGGAGGGAGGAGGCAAAAGGAGTGAATAACTTTACAGAACTTATTGGAGGAACTAGGGTTGTTCTGGAGGCTGGCAAATGAATAATTTGATTTGCCTCTCTGGTGTTATTTATGCAGGTGCTAAGTTGCCTATATCTCAATAACAAGTCCTGAGAGATTCAGAGATCTTGTGGAGAAGCTGTTTAGTGTCACAAGCCTTACAGAAGTCAATCATTTTTGTTAAGATCCAAGGAAGGTGGTAACCATGGACATGAGACCTTCTAAGAGGATCATGTTTGTTCCAGATAGCCATGCATTTAGTTTGAAATAGGGAGAGAGCCTCATCCACGTCAGGAAACATGGAGAGTGGGGACCGGCCAATGATACAAAGCTCATTGGGTAGGCAGAGCAGATCAATGAAACTGAATGCCCTGGCCTAAACAAACCTATGGTGGGCTTTTGGGCAGCAGATTTTCCAGACATCATAGACCACGTAGTGATCACTAAAAGTATACAGTGGGATATGATCAGAAGCAACAGTGTGGTGAAGGCACAAAAAGAAGACACAGTCAATAAGAGAGTGATTTGATGACTAGGAGTTATGGTGGGTGGGCTCTGTAATGAGCTGTGTAAGACTGAAGGCTTCATTTATTTGGATGGTAGGTTTAGCTGAGGCAAGCAGCCAGTCAGTACTAAGGTCTTCAGGTAATAGGGCTTCTCCAGAGGAACTGAGGGAAGAGAAGCAGGTGAGGAATTCAGTAATGGAGTCTAGTTTGGTCCTAGGAGAGGCATAGATACTGTCAACAAAAATGGTGAGGAGGGGAATGAGAACCAGTACAGGATGAGTTCCTGAGAGGACAAGATGGTGGACCAGAATACATTATCACAGCAGAGGCTAAGACGTGTGTACATAGCAACACCACTACCTCTTTCCCCATTATCCTGTTTGTAGGTAGGTAGGCAGATATAAAATTTATGTTTAAACAGGAATGGTACATATTCTGGTCAAAGCCTATTTTCAAATGCACTCCTGTAGCATTACATGTTCTATACAAATATTACTATACTTGTCCATATACTGTAAGTTAAAAAGATGAATACATACTAAAGTTCCCTTCCTCACCCCATGAACATACTCATTAAATATCATATGTTAAATTCTATTCCCTTAACAAGGTTCACTTTAAAAACAGTTACATACATCGGCAACTCATTTCTTACACTTTTTGATCTTGGTCTGTGTATCGCATTGTCAGAAATTGTAGTATCCTATCCACTGACTTTTGTGGACAGCCAGATGGTAATAATCAGGGTGTCTGGCTGGTATTGAGGAATTCACAGCCAAAGTTGATTAGGTTAGGGAGGAGACTCTGGGCATTGAGATGACCAGCAGTAGTCCTTTGAGGAGAGGGAAAGATGGGGATCAGGGCTGAGCTCACATCTCTTGCCAACAGGATCAACAAGGCAAAGAGGAGTAGAAGGAGAGGGACTTTCATGGGCAGAGGGGAGACATGATTTAGCACAGAATAGGAAGGAGAGAAACGTGATACATGGCTTCACAACAAAGATTGGGACATGCCATTTTGTGCATATAACTGGAATGTGCATATATCAGATGTGCATACAAGTGGAATGCACTGGAAGTTAAAAAGACAAATACTGTACATACATACTAAAGCTGCCCTTATTACCTCATAAACATACTGTATTCATTAAATACAATGCATTAAATTCTACTTCCACAATGCAGCTCACTTTAAAAACGATTACATACATGTTGCAATTCATTCCTTACACTTTTTTGGTCTTGGTCTATGGATCACATAATCAGAAATTGTGATATCCTTGTCCACTGACCTTTGTGGAGAGCCAGAATTAGGTAATAATCAAGGTGTCTGGGCCAGTACTGAGAAATCTACAGGCAAAATTAGTCTAGCTTAGGGAGGAGACTCTGGCATTTAGATGGCTTTTGAGAAGCCGTTTAGGAGAGGGAGGGGCAGAAGAGGGGCCAGGGTTGAGATCCATCTCCTGCCAACAGGATCAGTAAACAAGAGGAGTAGAAGAGAGTGGAACTTTCATTGGCAGAGGGAAGACATGATTAGGAGGGAGTAGGAAGGAAGTAGAGAGAAATGTGATCCAGGACCTCATGACAGAGATGGGGGCCTGGCGTGGATAGGTGGAAAGAGACTGGGTGGAAAAGGAGAGGGGGTGTGGAAAAACAGCAGGAGAGTAAGAGGGAAGAGAAGGAGGGAGAGTGGAGAGGTGGGAGAATGAGAGGAGGAATAGAAAAAGCAGACTCATGGTGAGAGCAGGCAATGAGCCTAAATGTAATGTACTGTTTCTACCCCAACTACACTTGCCCTGAAGATATTTATTTATTTCACCAGGAAAGAGAGAGGTTCCTTAAGTATATTGTACTGAAACATCAGCATAAAAATAATCACTCTAAGAAAAACTCCCATCCCACAAAAGTATAAGTTGAGGTTGCCTTACACTACAATATCATAATAGCAGTGTGGCTGACCCTTTTACTCCCACTGATAAACCGAGACCTCGACTACACAAAGGAAAAACTCAACTTAAAAAACAGCTGACAGCTCCAGGAAAAACCTTTTGAAAAATAATATTTAAATCAAGTTCTGTTTATATTACATCTATTATCTCTCAATGCTTTCACAGTAAGGACTGGGGCATTGCTCAGCAACATTGATAGATAGTTAGGAACAGTTAGAAAGACTGGGCTGTACAGCACAATTATATATAAATAGATTCGCTGCGGCATTTAAATAAAATGCCCAGATGACGTTATTGTCTAACTCTAGCAAGATTGCTCTCCATTAATTTGTAATACCTAGTCCTTGTTAAGGATGAGCAGTTCATTTTGTGACTGCACCCAGTTTGATCTCACCACGGAACCAGACCTCCTTGTTTTCAGGCTGCCAAATACTCACTAAATGTGTGCACCCTCAAACAGCAACTGATGTTTCTGGGAAAACTTTGCAAAACATGTTATTTAGATGCAGTTCAGTTTATATTTCATTTATACCTTCCAATGCTTTTGCAGGCAATGGAAGATTAAGGGTTATTCAAGTAAAATGAAAATTTAATGCAGCATAATTAAATCACATTGGAAAAATATTATTATGCCCAAATTTAGGCTATTATTAGACATTTTCATGTATATGAACCAAACATCAGAAAATATTGAAACAGTTTAAAAAAAATTTTTAAGTGTATTAAAATGTTCACATCAATGTATTATGTTGGTATATTGATATATAATTTATAGGTCAGTATCTCCACAACTGTACATGATATAAGCTAATTTTATACTTCGTTATAAAGGTGGCCATCAGTCCATTCCAGCTTTGTACAGAATAAGGTTCTAGTATGTATGATAGTAGATTATAGTAGCAGATAGTAGATGTAAGGTAGTCAGGAAGGGGGAGGGGTGGCAGTTTACATCAGGGAGGGAACAACTTGCACGAGGGAGGAGTCAGAGGAAGGGAAGGTGGAGGCATTATGGGTTCAGTTACAGTCCAATAGAGGAAGAAAGGTGAAGTTGGGGGTGGTATACAGATCACCCAACCAGGATGAGGAGAGGGACAGGGAACTGAACTCACAAATATTGGAAGCTGCAGGGAAAGGAGAGGTGGTAATTGTGGGTGACTTCAATCTGCCCAAGGTGGACTGGAGCATACCATCCACAACATGTGCTAGGAGTCAGGTGATCCTGGAAAGACTGCAAAGTGGGTTCCTGAATCAGGGCATCACAGAACCAACAAGCGTAGAGGCAATTATTGATCTGGTGCTCTCAAATAGGGAGCATGTACAGGAAATAATGTTCAGGGAGCCCCTAGGTGGGAGTGACCAATGCACAGTGTGGTTCTAGTTGGATATGGGCAGGGAAAGCATCCTGACTAAGACCAAAATTTTGGATTTTAGGAGGGCAGACTTCAGGAAGACGGGCAAAGTACTAAGGAGCCACCTGGCAGGGATCAAAGCAGATATGGGGGTAGACCAAAGGTGGTTCATCATTCAGGAAGGAATACTGGTTACCACAGAGGAGCATGTTAGGCTCAGGTGGAAGAACACAAGGGACAACAAAGCACCCAGCTGGTTCAGTTCTGGGGTTGCCCAGGCAGGAAGGGAAAAGTGGTTAGCCTATAGAAAATTCAGGAAGACCAAGAGAAATGTGGATAAGGAAAATTGCCTCAGGTTGGCTAGTGAGGCAAGTAAGGAAGTCCTGTGAGCTAAGTCACTGAAGGAGCTGCAGATAGCTGAAGGAATTAAAAAGGAGAATGTCTTCTTTCATTACGTAAGTGTGAAAGGGACAAGAAGGACAAGATTATTGAAGCTTAAAGGAAAACTACACCTCATATCATTAAAATGTCATTTGTTTCCATGCTGACAGACAACTCCTTTCCTGTAGCTGTTAGGGCTATGTGTTACCTTTAGTTTGTTTTCACTGCTCATGGTAGCCCCCTGTGACTGACTGCCCTAGGGTCTCAATTTCATGGTTGTTGAAATCTCATTGTCCATGAAAACTGCATTAGCATATGAGAACATGATGTCAGATCAACCATTTATATCATCGTCTGTATGCTAAAAGAACAAATACCTGAAAAACTCTCTGAAACACATAAACTGAATGGAGTTTAAAGTGAAAAAAATAGCATTACAACTTATATAGTTTGCAAAGCTTACTGAAGGTAAAAGTGGTATTTTATACCTTCTTGCAACTCGTTTCTTTGAAGACTAATTAAGCAGACAGGTATATTGGGGACTTTAAAGGTTGATTATGCATTATGTTCTCATATGCTAATGCAGCTCTCAGGGACAATGAGATTTCAAGAATCACCAAATGGAGTCTCTCTGGATAGTTACAGTGCCTAGTATGAAGTGTGAAAACAGACTAAGGCAGTTGCATGCATCTCTAACAGCTACATGAAATGAGTTGTCTGTTGACATGGAAACAAATAAAATTCAGAAGATAGGAAGGTGTATTTTTCCTTTAAGAAAGGGGAGGGGTGGGTGGAGGATAACTGGAGAAAAGCAGAGATACTAAATGAATACTTCTGTTCCATCAGAGAGAAGGCCGGACCATTGCCTTCAGGAGGGAGAAGAATAATAGAATCATAGAAAGCTGACAACAGAAAAGGACCCAAGTGGCCCATCTAGTCTGCCCTATTCTCATCCCCCTTTATTAATCTCCTATGGGGAACACAGATGTAGTGATAGAGGAGGATAGAGTGAGGGAGGGGCTGCTAGCACGAAAGGTGGACAAATCACCAGACCTGGACAGAGTACATCCAAGAGTACTAAGGGAATTGGCTAAGGAGCTGGCAGGGCCACTAACAGGCCTATTTAACAGTTCACTGGCATCAAACGTGGTACTGCAGGACTGGAGAATGGCACATGTGGTGCTCCTCCATAAAAGTGGTCCCAAGGATGACCCAGGCAATTACAGACCAGTCATTCTGAACTTAGTCATGGGCAAGCTCATGGAGACAGTACTTAAGGAAAGGTTCGTAGAACATCTAGAGGAGTATGTTCTCCGGGATGTGTGGCAGCATGGGTTCATGGGGGGGGGGTTGTGTTAAATGAATATGATTGACTTCTTTAACTGGGTCACTAAGACAGTAGACAGGGGCCAAGCGGCAGACTTCCTTTATCTGAATTTCAGAAAGGCCTTTGACTCTGTGCCTCACAAATGGTTGATCAGGAAGTTGGCAGATCTCGGGGTTGGGGATAAGATGGCCAGATGGGTGAAAAATTGGCTGAGGGACAGAACCCAGAAGGTGACTGTGGATGGAGAGTTATCTAGCACCAGAGAAACATAGGAACATAGAATCTGATGGCAGATAAGGACAGGTTGGCCCACTTAGTCTGCCCATTTCCCTACCTGATGGATAAGCTGCAGATTCTAGTTAATCAACCGCTTACTTCCTCCTACCCCCACTAGAATTGCTTTATGTCTGTCCCATGCATTCTTGAATTCTCCCACTGTTCCTGACTCCACAACCTCCTCAGAAAGGCTGTTCCATGCATCCACAACCCTCTCTGTGAAACAATACTTTCTAACATTATCTCTGAGCAGTCCCCCCTCTATCTTCAAATTGTGTCCCCTTGTTCTTGCATATCTCTTTTTCTGCTACCCTCTTGTACTTTGTCAATTCCCTTAAGATACTTGAAAGTTTCTATCATGCCCCCCCCTTTCCTCAAGGGTATACATATTAAGCTGTTTTAGCCTATCCTCGTATGTCTTCTGGTGCAGCCCCTGCACCATTTTGGTTGCCCTCCTCTGAACAGCCTCCACTCTGTCTATGTCTTTGCGGAGATGGGGTCTCCAGAATTGCACGCAGTACTCCAGAGTCTCACAAACTGTCTGTACAGAGGGATAACAACTTCCTGTTTTCCACTGTTGATGCCTCTCCCTATGCATCCCAGTATCCCCCCAGCCCTCCTTACTGCCTTCTCACATTGCTTGCCCACCTTTAGGTCATCTGATATAATTACTCCTAGGTCCCTTTCCATTTTTGTTGTTGTTATTATCTCACGCCCCCACTGTGTACCCTTCCCCTGGGTTTTTGTTTCCCAGATGCATTACCTTGCACTTCTTTGCACTGAATCTGAGCTGCAATATATTGACCATTCCTTCAATCTTGCCAAGTCCATTTTCATCCTTTCCACCCCACCTTGTGTATCAACCCTGTTGTAGATCATTGTGTTGTCTGCAAAGAGACATACTTTTCCTTCCAGGTGCTCTCCAATGTCACTTATAAAGACATTAAAGAGGACCGGTCCCAGTACCAAACCCTGTGGTACCCTCTAGTTACCCTCCTTTTCTTCACTGTGGACTCTGTTTACTATTACCCTTTGTGTCCTGTTGTCAATCCAGTTTTTTATGCAGGCTACCACCTTGGGACCCACTCTAAGGCTGGCTAACTTGTATATTAATCTTTTGTGTGAGACTGTGTCAAATGCCTTGCTAAAATCTAGGTAGGCCATATCCACGGCCCCTCTCTGGTCCACTATTTTGGCTACTCAGTCAAAGAAATCGATTAGGTTCATCTGACATGACCTTCCTGCTGTGAAACCATGCTGCCTTGGGTCCTGTGCCCCTCTGGCCTCTAGGTACTCAACAATTCTTTCCTTCAGAAGTGATTCCATTATTTTCCCAACCACTGAGGTCAAACTAACTGGTCTGTAGTTTTCTGCCTCTGTCCTGCTCCCACTTTTGTGAAGTGGAATCACATCTGCCCTCCTCCAGTCCTCGGGTACCACCCCATCCTCCCATGATTTGTTAAAGAGAGTAGTTAATGGCATTACTAGTTCTACCCTTAGTTCTTTTAGAATTCTGGGGTGAATCCCATCAGGACCCATTGCTTTGTCCACCCTCAGTTTCAAGAGTTCTTTCAAAACACTTTCTTCCGTGAATTAACTGGTATCAACCACCCTATTCAGAGTGTTTCTCTTGTTTGGTTTAGGTACCTCCCCCTTCTCTTCTGTTGTGAATACTGAGCAGAAATATTCATTCAGTATCCCTGCTTTTTCACTGTCACCCTCTGCTCACATTTCTCCCCTTTATTAAGCCTCTGTATCCCTCCCTTGGTCTTTTTCTTCACTTCCTAATGTACTTATAAAAGGTTTTATCCCCTTTCTTAACAGAGTTGGCTATCTTTTCCTCAGTTTGTGCCTTTGCTATTCTGATTGCCTTCCCTGCCTCCTTCTGCTTTAACTGATTAAGTTCTCTGTCCTGCTCCTTCTGTGTTTCCTTATATTTCCTGAATGCTATCTTTTTCTCCTTAACCTTCCCTTCCACCTCTTTTGAGAACCATAGTATTTTTTTCCTTCATTTGTTTTGTTGATTTGCTTCACAAAGGCAGAGGTCACAGGGGTTCAGTGTCATAATGGCAACCACTGTCATCGCAAATCCATTACGTGATGTGCCAACACAGCAAAAGGGCACTGAGGACTTAACATTTTAAATGTAATGCAGTGGGGCTGCAACTTCACTTAGGATTCTCAGCCCAGGGGGGTGCATGTCGGGGGTGCAAATCATGAATAAAAAATTTGGCCCAGATGCAACAAAATGTACATGCACCCAGACCCAGCCCAGCACCCTGTCCACCCAAGCCCTGAACCCACCCACCAAGTCACAGGCCAGCTCAGCAGCTCACAGTAGCACCACCTCAAACCCTCCCTCCCCTCACTGAGGTGTGATCATGCCCCCCGCATACGCCCATGTAATGACATCCTGTACTATGTCGTGAACCCCAATCCAGTCTCCCCACCTTGCTCATAGCCCCATGACATGTGCCACAATTGAGTCACCATTTTGTTTGTACTCAATCGCGGTCGCCCATGTCACAGGCTGCCGTCACCAGTGGGGTCCCACAGGGCTGGGGCCGGTGTTGTTCAATGTCTCTATCAATAACATTGGGGATGGCATTAAATGTGCCTAGTCAAGGATGACACCAAGCTCTGCGGGAGCATGGACACAGCTGAAGGGATACAGCATCTACAGGATGATCTGGAAAAGCTGGAGAGGTGGTCCAGGATTTTGCAGCTTGGCTTCAATGCCTAGAAATGCAACGTTATGTACATTGGAGCCAAGAATCCCAGGACAGAGTACTACCTGAGTGGAGTCCAGGTATCTGCATCAGAGGAGGAGAAGGACCTGGGAGTGATGATCACGAGTGACCTGAAGAACTCCACGAGTGCAAGAAAGCAGCACAGGGCAAACAAGATGCTGGGATACATAGCTAGGGGATCAGTAGTAGGAGAGAGGAGGTTATACTGCCTTGTACAGGTCATTTGTGAGACCATATCTAGAGTATGGAGCTCAGTACTGGTGCCCACAGCTCAAAAGGATGTTAACCTGCTGGAGAAGATCCAGAGGAGGGCTACAAAGATGATAGCAGGTCAGCAGGGTAAAGCATATGAGGAGAGGTTGAGGGCACTGAACATGTACTCCTGGAGGACAAGAGAGAGAGGGGGACATGATTGGGACCTTCAAATACTTGAAAGGATAAATGCAGTAGATAAAGAGGGTCTCTAAGCTGAGTGGCAACCATAACACAATGGGGCACAGCATTAAGCTGGAGGAGATTTGGAGAGGAGGTCAAGCAATTCTTCACAGAGAGGGTGGTGGACACTTGGATTGCACTGCTTGATAAGGTGGTCTCATTGAAGACAGCGGGCAGCTCACGAAGCTGGGATTGGCATGGGAAGGCAAGGATCATTGGAGCGAGGATGGGAGGAATGGGTAAGGAGGCAGGGACAGTATCTCAAGCTGCGGACCCTGCAATGGAGCAGACTAGATAGACCAAATGGCCTTCTTTTGCTGGCTTCTTCATATGTTCATATGTGTATTTGTATGATGTAAAGAGTGGGCTCCATCCTCAAAGCTCCCATAATGGCGCAAGGCTTGCTCCACAGGAATGGTGCAAAGTACACCTTGCTGCAAAGATGTGCCAGGAGCATTTCTCAAATCAGCCTGCATCAACCACAGGCTACATGCACCAAATGGGGCTTCGCCATCCTTACAGCGCAAAATGGGCTTGCAGCATATTTTAGGGACATCACGGCAGCTGCAAGCTGCCATATCCCCTAAGTCAGTATACTCTAGAATTTCATTCTTTGGGAGGGTTGACCACTTGTGCCACTCCTAAGCCCTCCCCAGCATGTGCTGTGGTCCCCCATCCCCAATCCCCTGTTAGTAAGATTTATCACGGCCCTGGTGGTCTGTTGGACCTCTCCATCAGCCCATAAAATATAATAATTAAGTACCATGCCCTGGTGGTCTAGCACCCCCCCATCAGCCTGTATAATATAATAATTAAGTATCATGCCCTGGCAGTCTAGTGGACCCCCCATCAGCCCATGTAATATCATATAGAGATATAGATGGCGCATCTGGATCGTGTGCTGCAAGCTGTGGGGTGGCTGTGCACCAGTTCCTGGTGATCTAGCTCCCCCCTCGTCAGCCTATAAAATATCATAATTACGTATCATGCCCTGGTGGTCTAGCGGCCTCCCCCATCTGTCCATAAAATATCATAATTAAGTATCATGCCCCAGTGATCTAGAGGACCCACACACCCCACCCCAGCACATGTGCCCAGCACCACCCCATTCCAGAACCAAGTCGGTGACTGGCACAGCCCTCCTCACACCACCATGGCCAGCCTCTGACTGAGCTGTCAAGGAGCACATACTGGATACAGTACATTGCTCCTTGACAACTCCAGTCAGCGCAGCCGATGGTGGTGTGAGAAGGGCTCTGCCGATCGCCAGCTTCGTTCACGATGGAAACGGGTGCCTGGGCTACCATGGTGGGGTGTGGGCCTGACCACCGAAGCGATGCCGTGCTGTGGCCTTATGGGCGAATGAGAAACTGCCGAACACTAGAACATGATCTGTCCTCGATATTTTAAGGCTGACAGGGCAACTGAATCTCGAAGCAACCTGCTGTGTCTTACAGCACCGATCAGAATGTGCCGTCTATATAGCACCGTCATTGTTGCCACAAGCTGCTGGACTTTGCCGCCAGGACCCTACCTGGTTGGGAGCAGGGTCCCTGGTGCATCGGCAATCTATGCAAGCTACCATTAGTGCAGCTCGTGCCATGTTTTGAAAATTGGGCCCATTGATTTCTAAAGTTGCATTGTCATTATTAACGTACTGAAAATATAATACATCAATGTAAATATTTGTATACCGATACAGAAATGCGACAGCGACATACCACAGCCATGTTGACCTGACTCCTCTTAAATACACAACCCTTTTGTGTGGAAAACACTGTGCAATTAAGCGGGCCGTTAACTTATCCAGACCAAGATGTTTTCAAGGGAAAAAACTGAGCCTGAAATCTTTTTTTTTTTTTTTTAAATGATTTTGTTAGTGTATTTCTTTTTTTCACTTTAATTCACCATGGTAAGGCATTACAGGCAAGATCCTCATTAAAATATTGTTTTCACACCAGCTGAAAACAGGCTATGCACCTGACAGGTGCTAATTACAAATTTGCCATGGTAGGGCATTATAGGCAAGACTTTCATTAAAATATTGTTTTCACATCAGCTGAAAACAGGCTGTGCACCTAACAGGAGCTAAATACATGTTAGCAGATACACTGGTGAAATGTGAACATGTGCACTTAACAGGAATGTGCACTTAACCCGAACATTTAACATTACAGAGATAGGAACACATTGGAAAATAAAAAAGTGTGCATTTATCCAGAATGTGCACTTATCAATATACATTGAAAGCTAGTGTACTGCCTAAAACTATTATTAGATTTTAAAAGCAGCCAAGCATTACCTTTTGTATCTCAGATACTTTTTTCCCCTTTGTTTAATTACAGTATTGTTTACTTGATGTTAGCATGTGTGATGTGTGGAACAGCTCTTAGCCTGGCAGCTGACATATCTTGCTCTACCTTTACCACTACATCATCGGCATTGTGATCTCACTGACTATGACATCACTGCTACTTAGGAACTGCAAGTGAGTGACTGCCAGGTCATTCACCTGTGATGTCACAGTCAGTGAGATCACAATGCTGATGATGTGGTGTGGGGCAGTAGAGTTAGATATGTCAGCTGCCAGGCTAAGAGCTGTTCTACACATCCAGCACAATATTGTCACATAGAAGACTTTCTAAGGAACAAAGGAAAAGAAAATACTTCAGAAATAAAGTTACAACTGACTACTATTTAAAATGTGTATTATTTTCCTATTTTGGCTCCACTAGCTCTTTAAATAGGTTCCACTCTATTTCAAGTTAGCCCATTCTAAAGATAAATTCTCTGAAAATGGCTAACTCGGAAACTGAGCCAGGAACATAAAGCTGGAATGAATCATGTTGATACAGTTGTCATGATCAATGCACATCAAATCAATGATGAACCCCTGTAGAGTCTCTTCTGCTTTTTGTTACGATCTTCCTATGCTGCTGTTTGAATATTGATTTAGCGCACCCTCTCCCAGTGCACATCAAGCATTTTTTTCTATTTCTAACAGTGTATAATGGGAGTGCTGTCAGCTGCCTCATTTGGGAGCAGATATCTGTATTGTTAGACTGTACTGACACTGCACTTGGTACATGTCTGTATGATTCTGTGTTATTTGGGTGATTTATTTTAAAACAGTAAAAGAAATAAAACAGGAACCATCACTTCATTAAGTGTCACCAGCTTCACGCCAGGCCCCTAACTTCTGAAGCCAGTCATTATGTGCTAGCATTGTTCATTACTGCTTAAGCAGCAGGGAGCTGAAGTTGTTCATGATGACTTCATGCAGAAATCCAACTTCCTAGCAAAATATTAATCTAGGAAAATAATATACAAGCTGTAATGTCAACTTGATTGTTGAGCAGCCCATGGCAAACCATAAGAACATTTCACATTAAAATAGAACACAGTGGGGAAATGTCAGCATGTTACTGAGAATAGATGCACTACAAAAATATGTACTTGAAGTCCGTATCTGGGTCTCAGCCTACTTTGTGAAGGTGAAGGTGAAGTTGAAGGGTTTCTTATCAAACTTTCCAAATGTGCTGAAGACAAGGAGTAAAAAAGCAGCCCGTTTCTCTGTAAGCAACAAACTTAATTCAGAGACAAGCCACAATGCAGAATTCCAGTCTATATTAAGAGATAGTGTATATAAGGGATATGCAATATGCTGACTCAAAATATGCAATTTATCTTCAAGTGTGAGGGGGTGGGACCATAACTCATGAGTGGCAGAACCACAAGTGAGTTATGAAACTCCAACCCACTCACAAGAGATGATTAACTGCCTATTTTGAGTCAGGCCATTCTGTATTTGAGATATGCCACAGTCGTTTACCAGTTAGCTAGCTTTTAAATCTGCTGTTTGATTTTCCAGTTTTCCCTTTGATTTCAGCAGTGCTTCAGTGCTGCATTAGGCACTGTAATGGCATTAGCACTGTGAAAGCTGTTCTCTGATTGGGTCTGTATTCCATCGAGATTACAATAACCTACAAAATATCCACTGTCAAAACAGAAATAACAGAGAGAATACTGGATGGGCAACTATACACAACCAGAGTTTCTGCCACAGAGGTACTGATTCCCTCTGACCTCGAGGCAGATTCAAAGTTCATGGGAATCAGGACCCAAGGTGAACAGAACACACTGGTTCTGCATAAAGTTGCTCATCCTGTATTTTTCATGGTGTATAGTATTATGTGAAATGTGGGCATTGTGTTTTCATTTTCCTCTTTCACAATGAAACTGACTTGTGAAGTCTCTAGAGGTTCTAGAATGCTGTTCTACCACAGAATTGGATAGAGAAAAGCAATTGTGTGGCAGTATTCAAATTGTTCTGCTGCAGTAGTGACATCACTGCAGCAGAACAACATAATGATGTCACTACTGCAGCAGAACATAGAGGATTTTGTATGAGCAATCCTACACAACAAGGCAGTTGTATGATCGAGAGGTTTCTGTGGTAACAGGAAACCTCGAGAGTGAAGCTCAAGAGGTCCATTACCACGGAAACCTCAAGACTATACAACTGCCTTGTTTGTGTATGGTTGCTCATACACAATCTCTTATCGTGTATGGGCAACCATATGTGGCACTACTTGATCACCCAAACTGGTCTCTTAGAAAAAAAGAATTTGTCAATGCTGAATGTTGATTACGTTGGTCCGTTGAGCTCGCTAACTGCCCCTCTGTCATTCGCTCATTCTGTTTCTCCCGGTGCTGCAGGCTGCTGTTTTGTACTGGGCTTTTGCCTGCATTGGCACTCTTTTCTGTCCACAAAGAAATCTGCAGCTGTCCCAATAGAGCTCTGTTGAGGTCGCTCACTCCCCCTGTCTCACTCGCTCATTCTGTTTCTCCTGGTGCTGCAGGCTGCTGTTTTGTACTGGGCTCCTGCCTGAGTTGGCACTCTTTTCTGTCCACAAAGAAATCTGCAGCTATCCCAACAGAGCTCCGTTGAGGTCACTCACTCCCCCTGTCTCACTCGCTCATTCTGTTTCCCCTGGTGCTGCAAGCTGCCCTTTGGACTGGGCTCCTGCCTCTGTTGGCGCCATTTTCTGCCCACAAAGAAATCTGCAGCAGTCCTGACACAGCTCTGTTGATCTCGCTCACTCCCCCTCTCTCACTTGTTCATTCTGTTTCTGCCGGCGCTGCAGGCTGCCTTTTGTACTGGGCTCCTGCCTGCATTGTCGCCTTCTTCTGCCTACAAAGAAATCTGCAGCAGTCATGATAGAGCTCTGTTGAGCTCACTCACTCCCCCTCTCTCACTCGTTCTGTTTCTCCCACTGCTGCAGGCTGCACGTTTGTACTGGGCCCCTACGTGCATTGTTGCCTTTTTCTGCCCACAAAGAAATCTGCAGCAGTCCCAACAGAGCTCTGTTGAGCTTACTTACCCCACCCCCACTCACTCATTCTGTGTCTTCCCCTGCTGCAGGCTGCCCTTTTGTACTGTCGGCTTTTTCTGCCCACAAAGAAATCTACAGCAGTCCTGACACAGCTCCGTTGAGTTCGCTCACTCCCCCTCTCTCACTCACTCTTTCTGTTTCTCCTGGCGCTGCAGGCTGCCCTTTTGTACTGGGCTCCTGCCTGAGTTGCCACCTTCTTCTGCTCACAAAGAAATTTGCAGCAGTCATGATAGAGCTCCATTGAGCTCGCTCACTCCTCCCACTCAGTTCGTTTCTGTTCTCCGCTGCTGCAGGCTGCCCTTTATACTGGACCCTGCATGCATTGCTGCTTTTTCTGCCCACATAGAATTCTGCAGCAGTCCCAACACAGCTCCACTAGCTCGTTCAGTCCCGTCTCTCACTTTCGCTGTTCTGTTTCTGCCAGTGCTGCAGGCTGGCCTTTTTACTGGGCTTCTGCCTGTGTTGCTGCCTTTTTCTGCCCACAAAGAAATCCACAGCTGTCCTGGCAGAGCTCTGTGAGGTCCTCACTCCCCATCTCACTCGCTCATTCTGTTTCTCCTGGCACTGCAGGCTGCCTTTTGTACTGGGCTCCTGCCTGCATTGTTCGCCTTCTTCTGCCTACAAAGAAATCTGCAGCAGTCACGAGAGACTCTGTTGAGCTCACTCCCTCCCTCTCACTCGCTCGTTCTGTTTCTCCCGCTGCTGCAGGCTGCCCTTTTATACTGGGCCCCTGTGTGCATTGCTGCTTTTTTCTGCCCACATAGAATTCTGCAGCAGTCCCAACACAGCTCCACTGAGCTCCCTCAGTCCCCCTCTCTCACTCGCTCATTCTGTTTCTGCCAGCGCTGCAGGTTGGCTTTTTGTACTGGGCTTCTGCCTGCGTTGCCGCCTTGTTCTGCCCACAAAGAAATCCGAAGCTGTCCTGACAGAGCTCTGTTGAGATCACTCACTCCCTCATCTCACTTGCTCATTCTGTTTCTCCTGGCACTGCAGGCTGCCATTTTGTACTGTGCACCTGCCTCTGTTGGCACCTTTTTCTGCCCACAAAGAAATCTGTAGCAGTCCGACAGAGCTCCATTGACCTCACTCCTCCCCTCTCACTCACTCGTTCGGTTCTGCCAGTGCTGCAGGCTATCCTTTTGTACAGGGCTCCTGCCCACATTGCAGCCGCCCTTTCTCCCACAAAGAAATCTGCAGCAGTCACAATAGAGCTCCATTGAGCTCGCTCACTCCCCTTCTCTTAGTCGCTCATTCTGTTTCTCCCGCCATTGCAGGCTGCCCTCTTGTACTGGGCCCCTGCATACATTGCTGCATTTTTCTGCACTCAAAGAAATCCACAGCAGTCCCAATAGAGCTTCGTTGAGCTCACTCACTCCCCCTCCCTCACTTGCTCGTTCTGTGTCTCCCAGCGCTGCAGGCTGCCCTTTTGTACGGGGCTCCTGCCTGCATTGGCACCTGTTCCTGCCCACAAGTAAATCCGCAGCAGTCCTGATAGAGCTCACTTGAACTTGGTCACTCCCCCCCTTACTCGCTCGATCCTAATCTATCCCAAACACTGATCTCCGACAGCGACTGTGGTATTCTCGCAGAAGCGTGAAAGCATATTTCGGCCAAGATGTGAAAAATGACAGCTGTACTGTTCATAAGGAAGTGTGGAAATATGCCAGTGTTGAAAATGTAGCATGAAAATATTACTAGTTTGCAAAGTTACAAGGGTGCATGTAAACTGCAAATGCACGCTTGAACACAGTCATTTATGGAGTTTCATCACAAAACTTTCAACATAAGCATTTTAGGACCTCTGCTCATGAACAGTGACAGTGTGATTTTTCATAATGTGTCCCGAACACAGATTTCCCACAGCGACTGCGCTATTCTGCGCCAGAATTGTGCAAACACATTTCGGCCAGGATGTGAAAAGTGACAGCTATACTGTTCATAAGGAGGTGCAGAACAATGGCAATGTTGAAAATCTGGAGTGAAAATATAATAAATTTGCAAACTTACGAGCATGCCTGCAAACTGTGCAATGCACGCTCATAACACAGTCATTTTATAGAGTATCGTCACCAAATTTTCAACATAAGCAGTTTAGGACCTCTGCTCATGAACAGTGTCACTGTCATTTTCGTAATCTGTCCCAAACACTGATTTCCCACAGTGACCGCGCTATTTTGTGCTGGAACTGTGAAAACACATTTCGGCCAGGATGTAAAAAATGACAGCTGTACTGTTCACAAGGAGGTGTGGAAAAATGCCAATGTTGAAAATCTGATGTGACAATATTGCAGATTCACGAAGTTACGAGCGTGTGTAGCATCTGCACAACACACGCTCGTAAAATAGTCATTTGGGATTTTTCACAAATTTGCAACATAGGCTTTTGAGGCCCACCTCATGAACACTGGCACTGTTGTTTCATTAATCAGTCCAAAAGGTGATTCCATGCAGTGACTGCGTAAATCACCTTCGGGGCTGATTAATGCCATGACAGTGATATATTTCATGAGGAGGGGTCCCAAAAACCCCATGTTGAAAATGTGGTGCCAAAATTCAAAAAAATGCCTGAGATATGCATCAAAGTTGAAAAAAACCTATTTATTCCATTATACAGCTTACTGGCATTTCCTCAGTTTGCGGTTGGCTTTGAAGAGTGCAGACGTGTTCCCAGTCCACCGAAGATCATCGCGCCAGGCTCCAAAGATAAGTATGGGTTGAGGGGGTTGTGAGGAGGCAGGGTGCGCAGTGGGTTTGCACAGGTTGTGGTCAGGGAGACCGCAAGGGACCATTTCCTTTCATTACAGGTTAAATAAAAAAAAAAACATGCGGGAAGGTTTTCTTTTTTTACAGATATTTGGCATGCTGGGGTGGGCTCCCAGCATGCCAACAGTGTTTGTTTGAGGGGGGCAGCTCTAGCTGATGGGATATTGGGCACCCCATCAGCACAAAGGGGGCACAATAGCTGAGGGGATTGGGCACCTCGGCACAACTACACTGGGTGTTTGGGATTATGCCAATGGGAGTGGGCTCCCCACCCGGCAAATGAATCTTTGGTGGGGACATAATGCTGACAGGAGTTGGCTCCCCATCAGCAAAATAAATGTTTATTAGGGCACTAAAGCCAACAAGGATTTGGGCCCCTGTCAACCCTAAACATCTGAGGTACATGCTGCTGAGGGGATTGGGTACCCCCTCAGCCTTGGGGTTCAGATATTGTTTGTGAACATGGCGGCAAGCCACTGCCATGTTCACAAACAATATTAAGTAACGTTCCACCCAGCAATGACGGGTTGCTCCTCATTGCAGCGAATAATGGCCAGCTGCAATGGCGAGGGCTGCCTCTGATTGCTGCGGCTGAAACGTTTCAAGTTGGTGGCATGTTGGCTGAACTAGTGTCAGCAGCAGCGTGCCACGGCATTGGGAAAAGGGGGCCAAGCCTTAAAAGGATGTGGGGGCATTGGCCACAACAGTGCCGCGCCTCCACAACCTGCTTGTGGAGCAAGCTGCCACAATATGTTTCTTGCGCATGTGTGCAATCAACATAAAAAGGCTTACTTTGGCAGCTGTTTTGTTCTGTTCGATTGTGCCACTTACTTCCTGCACTGGTGACGTACTCGGTGCAGCACAACAGCATCGTGATGCACTGAGTGCAGCACAACAACATTGTTCCAGGCATGGATTTCCATGTGGAACAGCATTCCACTATATACTATAAGGATATTCCAGGCATGGAATTCCATGCATAATAGCATTCCACTATACACTATAACATATTTTTGATGTATTGCTATTGCCTTTTACTGATTTTACAAGCCAAGATATCTTTTTTATTTTGTCATTTTATCCCCACTCTTGGGGGGGGGTGTGTGTGTGTGTGTGTGTGGGTGTGTGGGTGGCTCTACGATGCCGGTTCAACAACACTTTTGTCAACCAGCATCACATCGACAGGATTTATGTTGACTGTGAGTTGTGGTTGACATAACTCCTGTTTGTCTCCCAGTCCTGCTTTTTCATCTGGAGGCTTTGCCCCCCGAACCCCCATGTGGGTGGCTGTACCCCCATGCCCCCCTGTACTATATATTCTCAACTCCAGTTGGAGCTGATTCGGGGAGGGGGGGCAGGACTGGGTGACAGTGTGCCCCTGTGTCAGGTGCACCAACACAGTGACCTGTCAGCACACTGTCGATTTTGTGGACAGGTATGTAGGTCGCTGTGTTGGTGTCACTGTCGGGGCACGTGTGTGTGTGTGTGTGTGTGTGTGTGTGTGTGTGTGTGTGTGTATCTATAATTGTAAGAACCACAGTAGTACAACAAATCCTGAAACCTGTTTGGCTGAGGACCTCAGAACACAGTGCTAATATCCCAGTACAACAGCACTGGAAAAAGATCCATGACCTCACTGACCTTAGGGAGACACAGCTGTATCAATACACCTCAATTCACTTACTTTAATTAACAACAACAAAAAAAGCATCTGTCAACTACACACCCAACAGCATACTTACAATTGCACAACAGGACTACATATTTTCTTTTTCTCCATTTTTATACCTTTTTTCTGCGTTTCTATAATTTAAAAATGTTGATTTAAAATTATTTATTTACTGATTTTAATGGGTCCTTTTATAACTGTAATAAAGCACCCAGTTGTGATGCTTGTGTTGAGCGACATCACTTCTCAAGTGATGGAAGTGTGCCATTATCCCAGCACAAAGCACACACTGTCATGCCATATTACTTAATCATGCCATTGCACATATCCTTGGTTTTGCCTCATCTAGAGTATAGTGTATAGTTCTGGGCATGCTTATCAAATACTGCTGAACTGTTCTTCTGCAGTTTAAATAGGCCAAGGGACCAAAAAATCATAACTGAAGTTTTTTGCACAATAGCCAACTTGTGGGTCCTGCATTACATGCCATTACACGAGTTGGCTAGGCATGGAGTCCATCCCTCTCCCCACCATTGTATGAGCATGCAAATGATAAAATCCAGTGGGCTTACAAACAGCCAGTAAGGGACACAATTTAATAATTAGCCTGAATTCCTAATGTGCCAGCCTACTGAAACTAATGTGTCATGAGTAGTTCCTTGACCATGGACTTTGCATGTGCCATAGAAATTAATGGGACTGGCACAGTCAGACTACATTCACAATGCAATCCTCTTTGCCACCCCACACACCTGAATAATTTTATGTTGTTCACCATTCCTGGTTCCCTGATAATTCTGTTTTTCCTGGTAGCCCAGAGATTGCAGAGGATGTAAAGGTCATTGCTCCATCCTCATCCCCATCCAGTGGCCACATGACACTTGCTTGGTCATTCCCACTGTCAGTATGAAACTATACAAGCAATCCATGGCAGGAACAAACAATCCTTCCCAGTTAGACAAGCAACCAGTACTGCTTGTGCAACTGAGAGCCCAGCCAGTCATTTTGGTTATTCATTGTTTGTGCAGCAGATGAAGCCAATTTGCTCATGCATATCCAATTTGGGTTTTTTAAGACATCAGGGCCTGGATATTCAAATCGTGCCATTCTGTGGCGCAAGCCCTTGCACTGCTCAAGAAAGTTGCGCTGGGGTGTGGCCGGGGCGATATTCAATGGAGTTGCGCTGTTAAGCAACTCCTTTGAATCCCCTATCCCACAACCACTGTCGTAAGCGCCCAGTGGAACTTGCGCCACCAGAGTGGAGCATTCAGATGCAGTGGCGCAAGTTCCATTGCGCCATGCGCAAATCTGCCATATTCAAAAGGTGATATGCAAATGAGGCCATAATTTATGCAAGGCACATGGGGACCATTTGCATCTAATTACGGCTCATTTGCATGCCATTAGCATGCAGGTACACCGATCGATGACTGCGTCTGGCGCCCTGCCAGGCAGGCCGTCGGGGACCGGCGCCACAGCCAGCCAGCGGGCATAAAGTAAATCCCCCACTAGTCGATCATGGGCATAATGTAATAAACTCCCGACCAGCCTGATGGCGGGCAGAACACACTCCCCACCCCAGACTAGCCCAATGGCGGGCAGAACACACTCCCCACCCCCACTAGCCCGATCACGGGCATAACGTCAACCCCAAAGTCCAATATCCCTGGTGATCTAGTGGCCCCCCACCCCACCTACCCACAGAGTCCCACCACCCCGCTCATTCATTCACATATCTGGACTGCCTTGTATGGTATGGGCTGCACGCCCGTTGGCTCTTGCTCTGAACCAATGGGCATGCAGCTGTACCAAGCTGTCAGACGGCAGGCAGTGGGGCAGCAGGCGGGTGGGGTGCTGCCGCCTGCCGGCTGGCGGAAGCGGGTGGTGGGGCTCTATGGGTGGGTGGATGGGGGCCACTAGATCACCAGGAATATTGGACTTTGGGGGTTTGACCTTATGCCCTCAATCGGGCCCGCGGTCCACTGGACCACCAGGGATATTGGACTTTGGGGTGGTTGACATTATGCCGCAATCGGGCTAGTGGGGGAGTGAGTCTGTTCGCCACGATCGGGCTAGTCGGGGGTGGGGAGTGTGTTCTGCCCACCATTGGGCTAGTTGGGGTGGGAAGTGTGTTCTGCCCGCGATCAGGCTAGTGGGGGTGGTGGAGTGTGTTCTGCCCGTGATCGGGCTAGCCGAGGTGGGAGGTGTGTGCTGCCCACGATCAGGCTAGTCGGGGGTGGGGGTGTGTTCTTCCAGCGATCAGGCCAGTCGGGGGTGGGGGTGTGTTCTGCCAGCGATCAGGCTAGTCGGGGTGGGGGAGTGTGTTCTGCCGCGATCAGGCCAGTTGGGGGTTGTTTTACTTCATATCCATGATCGGGCTGCTGGGGGAATACTCTGATGCCGTGATCGGGCCACAGGGGTTACTATATGCCCGCGATCGGGCTACGGGGGGTTACTATTATGCCTGCAATCAGGCTGCAGGGGGGCACAGGGAATAAGTGGAGGGCCACCCACAGGTGGCAGCTGTTGTGTTGCGCCCTGCAATGTGGCAGCTCACCTGTGGGTGACCCTCGACTTAATCCTTTTTATTTTGGCTCAAAGTTGTGCAGGCACAGGTAGGGGGTTGCGCCTACACAACTCTGCACAGCCCAGCTGAACATCACACTGCGCCCTTTATGCATGGTTCCTCCCCTTCAGTTGCGCATGCCTTCATTATCATTGCGCTGTTGCTCAGCATGTTTTCGGTGGCGCAACTGCCTCCTGCTGAATATCGCAGAATGGCGCATTTCGGACTTGCGCGAGCGCAACCCTATTGCGCTTGGCTCAACTCTTTTGAATATCCAGGCCCAGGCCCCTTGTCACTATACTGCAAAAAATATATAGATATGCGTATGCTAAAAAGCATTCAGAGGAAGGAGAACTACACAAAATAGTAGATAGGCTTAGGTTTCAAATATTAAGACAGACTTATCTGACCTGAGGTTATCAATGGAGAAAGAAGATTGAGAGGTGATATAAGAATGTAGAAAATGTTGATAGTTTATGGCCTCTGGGCCCATCTTGTTTGTCCAAACCTGCCTAGTTAAGAGACTGTGCCTCTCTCAATCACCATTTTTTCCCTCCGTCCCTTCCCCAACTGCCTCCACATGCAATTTTCCCATGCATCTGTCCAATCCCCTTTTGAACCCTTTACTGTCTTCACACAGATGACCTCATCTAGAAGTTTATTCCAGCCTACTGCCACTCCTCAATAAAAGTAATTCCTGAAATTCTTTTTAACCCCCCCAACTGTTAATTTTGTAAATTGAGATTGAGCTATATTAGACCTGGTGTAACAACAATCTCCTTCCAGTAGAGAAGGTGGTTGTTTTGCTATAGATGTCTGGACTCAAGTCTGACTGTCTGGCATCAGCATGAAGTGATAGCTTGGTGGGAAAAGCCTAGAATAGAAAAGGAGGATGCCATCCAGGTACAAGGCTGCATAGTAGGAGAAGAAGGGCTAAAGAGGGTGAGTAGCAGATGCTTATACACTGCCACTTGCAAATTCTTTTCTTCCATTAATGCAACAGAGGGAGGCAGAGGTTATAATATGAGCAAGGTTAGTACAGGACCAACCATACTGGCTGAAAGTCCAGAACAATGGTTGGTTCATAATGGAGGTTCTAAAGAAAATTTTGGAAAAAGGGGGTAGAAGGTGAAAACCACAAGAATGCAGTGGTAATAAAGGATTCAATGTTCGGCCCATTTGCACTGAGGGTTGAGGCGC
The DNA here is from genome assembly GCA_016271365.2 of Neoceratodus forsteri. Taxonomy (NCBI): domain Eukaryota; kingdom Metazoa; phylum Chordata; order Ceratodontiformes; family Ceratodontidae; genus Neoceratodus; species Neoceratodus forsteri. Next base: position 805,747,040 of record CM028137.1, read on the forward strand.
TGGATGCCACACCTCGCGCCAAGCCGGTGATCCGGGTTCAGGAACGAGCCTGGGGCCACTGGGGGTTGGCAGGGTGGGAAGAGATTGAGCATCCACAGGACTGCTCTCTCTTCCCGGGGAGGGTTGGGGAGAAGCGCTCGCTCCTGGATCGACCTCTGGTGGGGAGCCAGGGGTGCTCAGTGTGGTGACACAGCAGATGCACTAGGGGTGGAGTTTGTGGCTGTACGTTGCCTTGCTTGCCGCACTCCGAGGGAACAAGAAAAATGCCAGAAAAAGAGCCTCACACCCTTCGGTGAGATGATGGTGGCCCTAAGGACTCTGCCCACATCCCAAATGCTGGCCCAACGCATCCAGGATCGTCCTCCACCCCCAACCTGATGACCGATCAGGTAGGCACTTCACACTTAAGGATCCACTGCAGTGAAAGGCGGAATCAGCCCCAGAGATGGTACCAGGGGTCAAGCCTGCCTGGGGTCGTTCGGGGGAAGGGATCATGGGCGAAGTGAGAGTTCAGGCTGGGAGTAGGGTGGTTGTTGTGTGGGTACTCCTGAAGGATGCCCAAAGAGTGTGTGAAGAAATAAAGTTAAAAATAAATAAATAAATAAAGGATTCGATTATAAGGAATGCTGACAGCATAATATGCAGGAAAAAAGATAGGACTACTGTGTTATGCTTACCTGGGGCCAAAATTTGCGATGTAAGGAACATGATTGATGGCTTACTGGAAGGGTCAGGAGAAAATCCTGTAGTACTCCTATACCTAGGAACAAATGATACTGGCAGCATACTGGACAATGACATTGAGGCTAATCTTGCTGAACTGGGGCACTACTTAAAAAATAAAAACTGTAATATAATAGTATCAGAGGTCTTACCAGTACCTAGAGTGAGAGTAGGTAGAACCAGAGCAATAAGAAAGAGCAAAAAACTAGTGGTTGAAAAAACTGGGCAACAGAGGAAGGCCATGAGTTCGTTTAAAACTGGGAGGTGTTTAATAACAGAAATGATGTGTATAGGAGGGATGGCCTCCACCTTAACCAAATGGGGATGAGCATATTAGGGGAGAGAGTGACTGGATAAAAACCTAAAAAAATACTTAAAGTAGGTTCTCAGGGGTATGGGGATGGGGCAACTGACCACACATCTTTATCTAATATACATGACAACGATCAGGGTTCAAGTCTTTCTATGGGGAGTTATTGTAAAAAAAAGCCAATAGTAATAAATGGAGCTGCCTACTACTCAATGCAAAGAGTTTAAATAACAAATTTGGTGAACTGGTGGCATTAGTTGAGTTAAAAGGCATAACCTGTATTGGAATTATGGAAATGTGGTGGGATAAGGATGATACATACAACAAAGAACTGAAGGAATATAACCTATTCCAGAAAGATCAGGTAGACCAAATTGGAGGTGGGGTATCCTTCTATATGAGTAATGACCTTTGGGCTGAGAAACTTCATAGTGCGAGTATCCAGAAAATGAAACCTTGGATCAAAATAGGGACCAATATTCATGATTATATAATTCTGGACATTTGCTACAGACCTCTTACCCAGGCAGAACAAGCGGATGAAGACCTTCTGGGAGAAATTGAGAATGTTATGGGGAGATGAAATATCATTCTTATGGGAGATCTGAATATACCAGGGATTAAATGGGACACTGGGGGCGAACAGTGTTCGGGAAAATAGATTGGCTAGCAATATTATGAATCTGAATCTAGAACAGTACGTAAGGACACCTACTGGGGGAACAACATCTTGAATGTTGTCCTTAGTGACATGAGTGATGACATTAGTAACTGTCACACTGTTGATCCACTTGGGGGACAGCAACCATCAGATGGTCACTTTCAACACTGAGAGCAAACAAAAAAAGCCAGGAGATGTTCCATTGTCAAATGCTTTAACACAGCAAATTTTAAGCTAATGCGGAAACAGTTGAGGGGTTGGAGATAGAGGGAGAATTTTGGTAATTCCAATGTAAATATATTGTGGGCATCATAGTTAGGAAAATTAAAGCACTAGAGAAAAGATGGGTACCTGTAAGAAACAAATACACAAAAATAGGGTTAGACCTATTTGGTTAAATAAGAGGGTGCTAAAGACAGAAAGGCAGAAGAGAACGTTATATAAGTGAACTAAGGTTTTGAGAATTGAGATCATTGGGAACAATATAGAAAGCATGAGACTGAATATAAAACACTTATAAAGTTAACCAGAAGGGAGAAAAAAAGAAAATGACATAGCCAAAAATTACAGATCCAATCCAAAAATGTTTTGGGCATATAAGGAATAAGAGAGGGATAAATCAGACAGCTGGACCACTTAAGGCAGGCAATGTACCCATTATGGACAACAGGATGGTGGCAGAATATCTGAATCACTATTTTGCATCAGTATTTCAGGAATCCCAGTTGGACAAGGCTAACATACAAACTTGAGATAGCACACCTAAGAGTACGATGGAAATTTCATTGAGGGAGGTATACGACGCTCAAAAATCTCTCAGTATTAGAAAGTCACAGGGTTCAGATGACTTATAACCAATTTTGTTAAAAGAACTAGCTTATCCAATAACTGAGATATTCAGAAACCCCTTAGAGAAGGGGAAGGTGCCACATGATTGCAGGAAGGCCATTGTCATGCCATTCTTTTTTAATCCACACTTTATTCACCTTTCTCCCCCAGTGCCCCCATCTGCTCGACTCCCCCCAGCCCTGTCACCTGGTTCCTCCAGGATCTTATCTTAGGAGCCATCCTGGCCACAGGATTGGCTGCCTGGCCACTAGTGGAGGCTGCAGGGGTTGATCTTCATCCGCTGTCGCAGGTGTTTTCTTCATTTCTCCTGATCCTCCCCATTGCTTTGGCGTGACATGTCAGTGTGCATACGTGGAGGTATATATGCACACTGCAGAGTTCCACAGCACCCACCCTTCCATTGGCATCCCATCCCATTCTACCTTCGGGCACCCATCTGGGGGCAGTCATTCAGTGGGGCTGCCAAGTTAACCTCCCAGAGAAAGGAGAGCTATCCTCCAGATGCTCAATTCTCTCCCTCTCCCTCTCCGGCCGACCCCTGGCGACCCACTCTCACAATGAAAATGGGTCACCGGTGTGGCAGCAGGTAAGGCATTGATGCCTCAGCCCTCCACACCACTGGGCCAGCTCTGTCATTCCAATTTTTAAGAAGGGTAGCAGGGCACAAAAAGAAAATTACAGACCTGTGAGCCTCACGTCTGTGTTAGGAAAGATCATGAAGGCGATTCGGAAAAAATATATTGGGGAACACCTGAGTCATTGGGGATTATGGGACTGTAATCAACACAGTGTCAGTAGTGGCAGATCATGTCAGATGAATCTGATTAGATTTTTTTGAAAAGGTGAGCGAGGCTCCAGATGAAGGTAGGCCGGTTGATATGCTTTACCTGGATTTTGCGAAGGCTTTTGACTCAGTCCCCCATGCTGAACTGATTAAACGCTTAGAGGATTATAGTCCAGACAGCAGAATTATCATATGGATTAAGGAATGGCTGAAGTATAGGTCTCGGATTGTTAGGATAAATGGAGTTAATGCTGGATGGAGAGATGTGACAAGCGAAGTTTCTCAGGGGTCAGTGCTGGAGCCTCCTCTAATATTTATGTCATGAGCATGAACATTACAAAAGGCAGGTGGATAAGTAAATTTGCAGAGGATACCAAAATAGGTCATTTGGTTGAAACCAATGAGCAAATAAAAGATGTCCAAGAAGAACTAAACAAGTTATATGAGTGAGCAACAGTTAAAAATATGAGGTTTAATTTGGACAAATGTGTGGTGATGCACTGTGGAAAGAAAAATTCAGAAGCAACGTATAAAATTGGTAACCACATTCCTAGATCCACAGATAGTGAAAGGGACTCACGGGGTGATCATGTCCGGTGATCTCAGACCATACAGACAATGTAATGAGACCATAGCCAAATGTAATAGGATTATGGGATGTATTTGGAGAAATATTATGAGCAGAGACAGAAATGTTGTATTACTCATCTACAGGTCTCTTGTGAGACTTCATTTGGAATACTGTGGACAGTTCTGAGCTCCTCAGGATGTTGGAATTTGAAGGATCTTGACAATAATAATAGATTGACTGAGCTGGCCTAGTGGTGCTGAGGGTTGGGGAGCTGGATATCACACCTCACACCAAGCTGGCGATCCAGATTTGGGAATGAGCCTGGATTGTCGTGAGTTGGTAGGAGAGGGCCAGGAGGTGGATTGAGCGGCCGCAGGGAAGCTCTCCTCTTCCAGGTAGGGTCTCAAGTTGTGCCCACTGCAGGGTTGCCCCCAGGTGGAGGCCTGAGGGTAGTGCAGAAGGGAGCGGCTAGACTAGGGAGGGTGCTGCAGATTTCTAAGTGCACATGCCTCCACATGCGCCCGAGCAACCGTGGCAAGGGAGGGGGAGAAAAAGTGGAAAATGGAGCTGGCAGGCTCCATGATGGTCCTGCAGTGACTGCAATGGCCCCCCCAGAGGTCTGGATATTGATCTTTGGGGGGAAGTCAATGCCCTTTGCCCTTGGCCCTGTTGCTGGGGGGGCGTAACCCATGGGAGATTTACCAGGAAGGGTCGGGTGCTGGAGAGTCAGGGACCAGAGGACAAGCCCCTCTGAGGGAGGGGCTGTAGCTGATTGCCAGCTCCGCTGGGGTGGAGCAAAAAATTCATATGGAAAAAAAATGATATAGAGGGTTGAGGCGCTGGACGCCACACCTCGCGTCACGCCGGCGACCCGAGTTCGGGAACGGACTTGGGCTGCCTTGGGCTGGCAGAGAAGGATGAGGATTGAGCATCCATTGGACTGCTCTCCTCTCCTGGGGTGGGTAATGGGCACGTGTCGCTCTGCAGCGGCCCCCAGTGGAGACCGGGAGCACTGCAAGAGGACGGCAATAGCTGTGGGACCAAGAAAATCGGAAAATCGCTCAGGGCTCAGCCAGATGATGGTGGCCGGACTGCCCACACCTCCTCCAAACCTCCCATGAGTCATGTCCACCTCAGCAGCATGGGGACAATTGAGAGTGTGCTGGCCCCCCTTCCGGTGCCTTCCCTCTTGGAAGAGAGGGACCCATCCAGCGAAGGGATCGCTGGGTTACCCTGATGGCTGCTATTGAGGTAAGGAGGCTCGGGGTGGAATCAGAGGGTGTGGGAGTCCTTGGTGGCCTGAAGGAGTGGTTGTGCCCTAAGCACGTAGGGGATAAACAGATAACACAAAAAAAAAATGATAGATTGCCTATCCTAGATCTTTATTGGAGATGGTGTGACTTTATAGCAGTTTACAAGTCACTAAAACCCTCATCTAAGGGAATGTCTAGTTACGGAATTTCAGACAAGTATCAGAGATATTGGGGCCATAAGCTTTAAAGGAAACTAAGTAAAATCTGCAAAATAATATGTTGTGCAGAGTGTTTTGCTTTGTAGGGGTACTCCTACAAAGTCCTTCCTTTTACTTGCTGAAAGCTTTTTTTTTTAATTTGCTTGCTGGTTCTATGGCCCCTGTGGGTCTCCATATTAGCATTTGTTATAGTCTTCTTGCTCCAACAGTGCCTCTTGTCTGATGTGACACTGATGTGTCAAGGACCATTGATTCAGAGTGTAATAACCACTGCAGCAGCAGTCTGTCAGAAGTATTATATTCTGGCTTCAACTAAATAACTCTGTCTAATCCAAACTTTCGTTTTCTAGGTATATGTCTAGGCCTAGCCAGCAGAAGTGAATGTTTTGTTTTTAAAGCTTTTCTTTTGATCAAACTACACATAACCATTAAAAAAGCACACCAATCACTCAAGGTCACAAATGCTATAAGTAGTGAAGACTCAGACTCTTTCCTTACAGAATAGCCCACCCAATTATCCCTTAGGCATTTACCTTCTGTAAATTTAGCCTTCGTTAGAGCTCCCTGAACAACAAGGGACAATTCTGGAAGCGGCTGCAATTGCCGCAGGGGACTTGCAGCAGGGTGTTTGACACAAGTGCTGACTTGCGTCAAACAGGGGGAGAATTGCTATTCTGGAAGCCAGCTGCCACAAGTCCCCAATGCAGCAAAGTTAGACATGCTCCTCCACGGTCAAACTATGTGTCCATGGTGGTACCCTTTGTATGGGGCTTGAGTCAAACCTTTGGCGTAAGCTGCCGAAAAGCGGGGAAAACTGTTGCAACTGCGTCAGCCCTTCTGGAATTGGACCAAGTTGCATCCAAAGGCTTTGGAGCAGCTGCATCAAACTATAGTGGATGCAGGGCTTGGCGTAAACCCTGCACCCACCTTCTAGAATCAGCCCTCAAGAGCTAGTTAACATGACGGCTCTATTATTGTCAATTTGTCGAATTAGTGGTCTTGGACTCATCACTGTCACATAGGACAGGAGGCATCGTGGGAACAAGAAAAGCATTTGAAAATGCTAATATGGAGACCCCCAGGGACCGTAAAACCAGCAAGAAAATTTTGAAAAACTCCTTTCAGCAAATAAAGAAAAGGATTTACTAGCAATACACCCACAAATTAAAACACTGCACAACATTTTTTTTTTAAATTTTGACTTTAGTTTTCCTTTAAATAAAAGGAGGGCATTTCAGAACAACTAAATGGAAGGACTGATTTACACAAAGGGTGGTGACACACTGGAATGTGTTACTGGAGGAGGTAGTAAACAGTCCAAACATAGTTATGTTCAAGAGTAAATTGGATACCTTTTACAAATAGGAGATTTACTAGTATTACTCATTGATTATGTAGCGGACAGGCTAGATGGTCATATTGTTCCCTCCTGTTGGTTTCTCTTATGTTCTTAAGATGAGGAAGCTTGAGAGAAGGAATTTGAGGGCATCAGTGGGTAAGAGCTTCAGGAAGACCTCTGGTGTTAATGGCATTAGTATAGTACAGATGAAAAGGTTTAATCCCAGAGGTCAGGGAAAGATCTGGGTACATCTTATGGTAATTCACCTCTAGAAGGGAAGTATGTACAAGGACCAAATGAGGGGTGTGGGAACCCAAGGGGAGTTCCCCTCTAGGTAAACAACCTCATGGCTAGCTGTCTGGGCTGTCGAGGGAACACCTAAAAACACAGGAAGTTCCAGAGGAGTGCCAGCAATTCAGCACCTGAAGAAGCAAGTGAGGTTCCAGCAGGAGGGAACCCTACCAGACATGGTAGGAGATTTTTCTCCAGCATGGACAAGGTGACCCAAGGAAGTGGGCACTTGGCAAGGCCACAGCTGTCCATCTCTGTGGGAATGATGACCTGTGAGGCTTGGTGACTGGCAGGGCCTTGAAACACACATGGCTGTGTGTGGCTACTAACCAACAAAGCTAGGACAGGAGATATCAGCAGGTGGCCACACAGGCAAGCACCAACCCTGATTACTTACCCTGAATTCTCAAATGTAACAGCAGTAATATAAGAATTAGCAAATGGTGACTAGAGCCTTCACAGTATCAAAGCCAGACAGCACATGGGAAAAGTACTTAAGCATTGTACAAGAAACTTACACAGAGTGGGACTCTAGCTCGGACATTGGGAGGTGTGAGATGAACTAAATACAGATATGGAAGGAGAAATCAGGGAAGAGGGAGTATCGTTATAATTGCTCATGTAACTAGAGAAAGAGCAGGAAGAGATGAGTAGGCAAAAATACAAGATGCAGCTACTGCAATGCATGTAAAGTACTAATCACTGGGACAAGTCAGCATGAACATGCATTCCAACATTGGCTCAGCCGAGACAAGCCTGCAAGGGAGGGGGTGAGGGGGGGGAGGCAGTCTATGACCCTGGGAATGGAATACTGTCAGCTATGAAAGAGGGGTTGGAATATTGTTAACTCTGAAAGAGGAATGACTGCTAGTAGAAACAGTCAAATGCAGAATAAACTGGGATCTCTGGATCTCACAAATGTAACACCCCCCTTGAATCCCTAGTGGTTCAGGATGGGTCCACCTGTGTTGCTTGTATCCTTTGGGAATTGGTGCTGGTGGCCAGGGTAGGAGTTCTTGCCCATTTGTTCTATCTTTGTGCACCACCAATGGAACCAGGAGGACCACCAATATTGCCAGGGACAAATCCGGATTATAATCCCAGTTGAATTAACTGTTTGTAAAGTTCAAAAAAGCTAACAGTAAATCAACATGGAGAGACAACAGCCAGGCTTTGAACTGTTTGTAAATAGATCAACATGCCATCTTGTGACCCTTGACCCCATGATTGGCCAACCAGAATGCAATGCATCCTAGAAAGAATGCAGGCACATGAAAAGTACAGCAACCAAGTGCTTGGCACCCTTTGGTAGCCACTGAGGAAGAGGGAGTGTAAATGACAAGTAGGATAGCAAATCAGAATCTAAGAAAAGTATGAGCTGAGCTGAATTCTTCCCCAAATGAGGAGTTCATGGCACTGCTTCCCGAGCAGTTGGTACCAGAAGCACCTGGAGGAAACCTGAGGGGCTAGCCAGGCCTCAGGGCTAGAGATCCTAGTGTGAGAGAATCCAGTGGCTGAAAGTTCCATCCAAGCTCAACACAAGTGCAATGAAACCTGTATTGCTGTGACAGAGTGAATCTGCTGAAGCCATCTGCAAACTACTGATATCAGAGGTAAGATCAAGCCATTCTGTCCTGTCTAATGTGTTCAAGAGAGAAGGTGGTCAGGGGCTTATCTCCAGGGTATCTGTACCCTTGATCAAAGGGGCACCCACTGGGGTGCAGCAGGGTAGCCCCTCTGTCTTGGGCCTTCTAAACTTGTCACATTACCATGTATTTATTGAGTGGTGGAGTGCTGCAATGTAAAGATCAGGCCAAGCCTAGGCCACTGACCACTTGCCCACGTATGGTCATTATGTGCCCGGACAAGTCATCATAGTCACAATGTGGTGGACAACTAGTCACGGGGACATAAAGAAATCATCTAGGTAATCAGTAGTTAAGACTAAACTACAGTTAAAAAAAGTAATTGCTGTGAAGTTCACTGTAAACTGTGGCTTTCTTCTGCTAAGGACAGTGGGAGGTCCAACAGCATAGTTGGTCTGGGTTATCAGCCTGTACATGTGTGTGGGTAGGCCTAGAAGGCCTGGGTATTTGAGTGCCTGTTGCTATAGGTGATGCCCCTGAAACACTAATAATAGCCAGTGTTTTGTTATTACTTAGAGTCATTGTTTAACCCATTTGGTACAACCGCCATTTTTTCATAGGACAAGAGCTGCTGAATACTAAAGTCCTGTGGTTAGACTCTGACATTTGGTGTGTGAGCATATTATTAGCAATCTAGTTTAACTGGTCCAAAGTGTTGAAACTGTACTTAGAGGGTGGGTACTAGTACTAGTGTGTGTTCCAGAATGGGGTCCGGAAGGGTGGAGGCACCGTTGTATCCCCTTTTTTTTGTTTTGTTTACCTTCTGTTTATGCCCCTGTTATCCATGTTCCAGCACCCCTGATGGTGCCCCCACCTCGCTGGCAGCAATTTACGTAGGTATATGTACTAACCTTAGGGCAAAGACACTTATCTTATTATTTATTTATTTATGTTTTTGGTAACCAGGTAAGTGCTCTGATCCAGTGGACCATTTTCAGTCACGACCTGGGCCACAAGGTGGCAGTACTGAAATCTGAATTACAGGAGTAGATACAAATTCACACTGAAGTGTAAGGTGGTCACAACAACATTAGGACAGTAAGAACAGTCATCATTTTTATAATATTTACAGGCATAGAGATAACAAAACATGAGACAAGGATAATATAGAGATAACAAAACATGAGACAGGATAATATAGAGATAACAAAACATGAGACAAGGATAATATAAGCATCAGTGTCAGGATCTAAGTTCTAATATGCTCCATTATGTTTTACTGATATATATTAGCATGAGAAATACGTTTTGCTCTATTTCTCACTGTATTTTTTATATGTAAGGCAACAGTGCCATCTTTAGTAATTGTGCATCATTACAATTACAACTGACCTTGGAATAGCAGAGATCTCATTGTGCTGTTATTTCTGCAAGATATGCAACTTTTCATACTAGTTAGGACAGTTTCTCAGATCACCTCTTTTTGTCCAATTATATACATTGTATGTATCTTCTTTAGCCGTTGCTATAGCTATTATCAGAGTATAAGACCCTTTGTAACACATAGCTGCTCTGAGAAGAGAGAAACTGTCTGCATTGCCTAGGTAAGGAAACCTGTATTCTCTCAGTGTTTTACACTGTGCTGGTAGTCTGTATTATCTATTCTGTAATAAATTTCATTTATTACATGAGTATCACTCGTCTGTTGTCTCTTCCTTTTGTGCTGTTCCACCAAGAACCTGAGAGGGTGATTTATTACCCATTAACATTTTGGCGACTGTGTTTTATTTTATTTATTTATTAGATCATCGGTTTACGGACCTTTGAGTCATAGACTCATTTACAAAGGCACCCCATCAAGAGAGCAATACATCACAGCAAACAGTACAGTACATAACGCTTAGATTAAAAAAGCAACCAGTGTTACAGGCATTCACTGGTGGTACATGCTTGGTAATAGGTAGATCACAGTAGTCATAATATAGGTACATGAGTACCACATCAGGTAGCAACCAGAGATATTTTATTACATTAGTCAGCAGATGTTGCATGAGACCCCAGGTATATACAGCAAAAGTAGACAGGGCAGATCCAGCTTAGGGGTGAAGGTAAGGGGCAGGTGGGGATTATGTGCAGGTGGAATTAATTTTGAATGTTGAGTAGTGTAGTGCAATTTTGCCTGCTTGGACCTACTCATGCTTACAGTGGTTGCAGTTGTGGCAGACCCACACCGACCTTTACACTCCCTCTGTGAGTGACAGCATACCTTGGCACAACCGTTCACCCACCGGGGACCGTAAAGCAGTTGGTGACAACACCAGAGTATTTTTTACCAGTTTTCAAAATGCTTTATTGTTTTCCTACCCCTTATTTGTCATGTCTGATCTGTTCACAGAACTGAGACTCGATGTCTCAAACTACCTCACATCCCATGGCGGATAGAAAGATTTCACATGGGATGCAAAATCTGCAGACAAACCATTGCTGCTAATTTTTGACCATCTTGAGTCCAAACAACCCAAAAATATAACCTCAAAGGTCTTTTGGTTGCAACTCTACATACCGCTGATTCCAGGCTGATGCATTGTACTGCTCAAGACACTGAGCGAGAGTTATGTTTCCTAAGAAACAATTGCGAAAGGCTGAACTGTGATAAGCAACAGTTAGCACATTTTAATATTTTGAGTGATATGAATGTGATTTTGAGAGATGAGAATGCTGAGTTGAAAGGGGATTACAAGTGTGTGAGTTGTGAGTTAGATAAAGAGCTTAGGGAAAATGTCGAATTGGGTGCCATGTATAGAGTGTTGCAGAGAGAGGCTGAGGGAGGTATTGAGCAGGGCACTGCAAAAGTCTGTCACAAGAAGAGTAGACAAAAGATGGCAAAGTTGTGCCATCAATGGGAGGTTCTTGATGGCCTTGTTAAGGCCATCAATGGATTTCAGTATTCGCCCATTGACATTACATTATCTAGCGATGACAACTCTGGCTTGGATGACAAGTCATGCCACGTCACACGCCAGTCCAACCCCCGTGGTGTAGCAACTTCCACTTGCCATTCACAAGATGGCACCAACGTCAGCACACACACTGCATCGCCACATCCACACAAACATGGTGGACACCACATACAATGTCAAGATGGTGGCCACCATGACACAGGCAGAGGGCCTGTATTCCATGATGCACCTCCACTCGCTCCTCTCACTAGGGGAGATGAGTCTGAGATTCACAGAATGATTAGTGATGCAATTAGTAGGATCACTGTCCTGGAGGATCAAAAGAAGGCCATCCAGGACCAAACTGACAAAATGCTAAAAGATTCCGTTACTCAGGATCAAATGTACAAGGCAATCGCTGATGCAGCAGCAGAGGCTGTGCTTCACAGGGCCATGGAACATAATGAAATGAGTATGACTACGAATACTTCCAACCCCCTGCAAGTCGCTCATTCTGTCCAACAAATTGCACAGAGCAATGGACAGATGGGACCAAATGACAATCTCAGTTGCCACTTAGAGAAAGTGCGCTCCCTTTGCAAGAGACTTTCTCTCCAACCCCAGTACCAGGTTCAAGTCTTGCGACAAACAGTTGAACCTACCCTCTTGGCTAAGTTCTCAGAGACAGTGCGGAGAGCTGAGGTCTTCACCTTTGATGAAATTACCACTGCACTCATATGTGCAAATTCCTCAGGAATTGTGGGATTGCGCTTGGCCTACAAAGTCAAGCAAGGTGCAAAAGAAATCCCAGCCACCTCCCACCAACAGTTGTGGCTTGCATACAAAACTGGCAAAGCCCTCACAGACAAGACCTCAGACAAAGATTAAATTAAGTACAAAGACATTTACCTTCAGAACATGTATCTGGCCTTGCGGGAAAAGGTTGAGCTTAATGTTTACCCGAGTACTGATCCATTTGCGTATATCCTCACCAAAACGGAGTGGGCCTATGAGGTCTACATCACGCCCTTTCTTCTGGTAATCCAACAAGGTAGCTGCAGTACAGCCTACCCTGATGCACCCACCCACTATACAGTGGCAGGAAGCAACCAGAAAATTACACCCTTCTGATGACAAACAGTCACACAAGGGGGAACCAGAACTATAGAAACAACAGGGATAGAGTCAACAGAGACAGTTGGAAAATCCAAATGCCCAACAAAATAGCCAGAACCAATACCAGAACAGTCCAAGCTATCACCAAATCAGAGAAGAAACGAGACCCTCTGCAAGCTGTTGGAGGAAATTTGTGCCGAGAGGGTAGATACAGCTACACAGACTATAGCTGCCCTATCCCCAGCTGTTGAGTCATCGAGCAGCCGAGGGAGGTTGCATCGGTTACTGGCCAGGCCAATGTGACATCCAAGGCAGAACCACCCGTGCAGGCCATCACTGTGCCTGTGACATCACAAGTACACTTGTACTCAGTGCAAGACATACAGGAGGTCTTAAGAGATCCTGTGGGCCTTTGATTTCAGGAACAGGAAGACGATGCTGATTCTGAATGCATGGATTGACAATTACAGGCCTCAGTCTGGATTGTGAGTAACCTGATTGTTGACACAAATGGACGGCCTTGTGTAAAGGCCATGGTCAGGGGACACCAATTTACCATGCTTCTGGACACGGGAGAAGCCATGTCAGTCCCCCATGATGAGAACTCAGCCTCATCTGACTGGTCTACCAGCTGGAAGACCAATGCACAGGGTATCCAGCTACACACCTACCAATCTATTCCTCTACCTGTGGTGGTAGGCCACCACAGGACTGATTTTACTTTTGACCTCATGGTTCTACATCATCATCCCAGCATTCTGGGAATTGATTTCCTAGCATTACACGGCTGTGTAGTGGATCTAGCAAACAGGCTACTCATTCAGATCAAAAGGACAATGTCATGCAGTCACCATCCCAGACTTGCATGTGGTGGCAGCTATCTCCCACAACAACAAAGAGTATGACGACATGGCTTTGTTCAAAAGTCATGACTTGTTTTCAGAGCTTGCACCTTTGCTGCAAAAACACTTTAACATGTTTACCATCAACAAACATGACTGTGGTAGGATGGCACACTACCACTGGAATCACGGAGCCTGACCCTGTGAGGCAAAAACAGTATCCATTTCTTATTGAAGCCTTGCCATCACTTAGGGAAACCATCCAATTACTGCTTCAACAAGGAGTGATTAGGACCTGTGTTTCTACTGTTAATTCACCTATCTGGCCCATTAAGAAACTGAATGGGGCCTGGAGACTCTACAATTTACTACAAAAACTTAATCAGGTTACCTCTAGCTGCGCCCCAACTGTAGCATCAGCATCTGATGCACTCAAGCTGTTGATACCTGACAAAAGTGGTTCACAGCTCTTGACATTTCTAATGGGTTCTGGTCACTCCCATTAGCACAGGAAAAGCCAGTACAAATTTGCTTTCACCTTTGATGGACGTCAGTACCCCTGGACCTGTCTTCCCAGGGCTTTCACAACAGCACCTCCCTCTTCCATCTCCACATGATGGATGTTCTGCAGGATTCTCCACACCCCAGCATCTCCTGCAGTACGTGGATGACTTGCTTCTGGCAACCACCATGAAAGATCATTTGGTCCTTCTAGACAAACTTATATCTCCTCAAGAGACCAGACCTCAAGTGCATCCTCCAAGACACAATTGTGTGAGAAGGAGGTCATCTTCCTTGGTCTACATATCACAGACCAAGGCAGAAGCCCAACTGTCAAGAAGATCCAGGGCTTCAAGATCTGCCACTTCCTACTAGTGTGGCAACACTCAGACACTGCCTAGGAATGGTAAACTATTTCAGGGATTTTATCTCTGACTTTTCTGAAGGCTGCTCCTTGTATGAACTTCTGAAAAGGATGTCCCATGGACATAGGGCACCACTCACACTGATGATGTGACACAGCTTATACAGGCCTTAGCCTCAGCCCCCGCACTCATCAATCCTAACCCAGATCTTCTATTCCATTTGGAAACTGCCACATCTGATGTGGCCATGTCTGCAGTGCTGGTACAAAAGTACAATGGGTACTTCAGACCCATTGCCTATGCTTCTCAAATGCTGTTCCCAGTAGAGAGAAAGTATAGTCTCTGTGAAAGAACACTTGGCAACCTACTGGGCTGTCAAACATTTCATGTACATCATTGGGTATGCACCTATCATTTTGCATACCTGTCATATCCCAGCCATCTTTTTACTTTCAGGCAAAGCAAAAGATGTTTCAGTTTCCAATACCAGACTCACCCACTGGTCTTTGCTTTTGCAGGACAGGGACATTAAAGTATTACCTGCAAAAATGCCATCCATCCATCCATCTTGGCTCATGACTTACTCTATACAGGTAAGCCCCATGACTGTGCACTCCAACCTCCTGACATACCTGAGTCATGACCATTCTTACCGGCTACTCCAGATGTTTTAGAGGATACTAGCATGTTTTGCATCTTCATAGATGGCTCCGCCTCCTATGTGGAGGGGGAACAGGTAGCAGGATTTGGTGTGTTTATAGTATATCCAGAAGGCAATTTCATGTGCATTGCTAGGAAATGTACTGTCATTTCCTCACAGTATGCCGAATTGGCAGCTGTGGCCTGTGCTTTACAGGTTATGCCCCATGGTACTAAGGATGCTATCATATTTGCAGACTCCAATTGGGCCTGCTCCTCCCTTACTGAATTTTTACCATTCTGGGAGAGAAATAACTTCACATCCTTTGATGGCACACCTGTCAAATACAGAGATCTGTTTGTATATATATGTACATACTGACACAATAGTTCTCTCATAAACTGTACATTCACAAGGTAAAGGTTCACTGCAAAACTGACCCCTACCATGAATTCAACGATTGAGCGCACTTACTTGCCAAAGCAGGCACTTGACGGAGGGTGATATGGTCAATGACTCACCCAGTAGCTTTGGCAGCCATCTTCTTAGCTGCCAACATCAGGCAGAAATCGCAGCCAGAACCACCACCACCACCTGGACCTTCCTGCTGCATGGAAATCTGATCCAGGACTAACAGATGTGTTCAAATACCTAGACAAAGGAATTGAACAGGAACTACCTACTGGTAGCCCATAGAAAAGGCATTCTGAAAACATACACCTATCTCATGATCACAGACTGGTCTGGTATAAGAAGGATGACACAGGTCACAAACTGTGGGTTGTACCACAATCCTTATGAACTGAGTTCATCCATAAGGTTCATGACACCACCACTGGTGGACACCAGGGGGCAGATAACACTATCCAGAGACTTAAAACCATCATCTGGTGGCCTGGTATGACCAAAGATGTAGAGCACTATGTGGACAACTGCATGGTGTGTGCCCAGAATAATCATATTTCAGTGAAAAAATGCCAAACTATTGCCACAAAAGCAATCGGGACCATGGAATGTGATACAAATCGATTTTATTGGACCCTTAACTAACTCCAGCAAGAACAAGTATGCACTTGTCACAGATTTGTTTTCCAAGTGGGTTGAGGCATTCCAAACTCAGAACAACACGGCAAAGACAACTGCCATGATCCTGGTGGATCAATTGTTCTCCAGGTGGGGTCTACCCCTTAATGTAGACTTAAACCAGGGAATCAGTTTTATAGCTTAGCTGGTGAAGGAAACACTACAAATGCTTGCAGTGGATCAGAAATTCCATATCCCATACCATCCTCAATCCTCAGGTCAGGTAGCAAGAGCAAACAGAAGAATAAAACAGATGTAATGCAAATTCATCAATGACAATCCCAAGGATTGGGATTCTCTCTTGCCACTACTGCTGATGGCAGTCAGAGGCACCCCTTCAGCAACTACTCAGTGCACACCATATGAGGTTATGACTGGTAGAGCTGAGATTACTTGAGCACCTGTTGATTGACCTCAACACCCCAACAGCAGGTAGGGTATCTGTGGACAAATACGTTGAAAAACTTTGAGATGACATAATGAAAACACACTTGTTCGCTGCAATCATATGGGTAAAGCCCAACAACAAGCAAAAGCCCATTTTGATAAGCATGTCAAAGAAGTAGACTGGCAAGTTGGAGTTCAAGTCATGCTTCTTCAATACAGACCACCTGCTCACTCAGTTACCAGCAAATGGAAAGGCCCATTTCTCATTGTCAATAAACTCAGCCCTGCTATTTATCAAGTGAGAGTTCAGCATCAGAAACAGACCACGACAAGTGGTTCCATGCTAATCAGCTCAAGTTGTATACAGGTGACTAATTACTTTTCCCAACCCTCTTAGAGCAGAATAGTACCCCTCACTTAACAATCTTTTTCTGTTTCTTTCAGATAAACTGGAAAGATAGCTATCTTGCACCTCCTTATCCTGGTGGGACTACTTTCTTTGACTTACTCTCAAGACAACCCCCTTACAACTAAACATAGATGATGTATAGCACATTTGCTTGACAAACTTGAGCATTCAGCAAGAGCTGCACCCATCTCCAGCCCCAGGGAGTACATATTGACATCCCCAACAAATTAATTACTGTTAAGGAAGGCTCAGATGCCTATCTTAATGCCATGGTTGTATCTTCAGACAACCTTGTAGATACAATGGGAAACTGATTATAATGATTACACACTTCCTGTAGCACGTTTGTCTAAAGGAACTTTTCATGGATGGCCCAACACAGAGATTGCACCAAACAGTACACTCTCTATTCAACAAGCCACTTCTAGACACACTGGTCTCTACAACTTAACTGCCTTAATAGATCCTACCGTTTGTGACCATCTCACCACTTTCTGTCTTCACAACTATATGGCTACAGTAGCTATTTTCCTTTCTATGGTCCCACCCACTGAAGAAGAACTGACTGAATGTCCTCCCCAGGAGCCTGGTCCTCCTAGTGGTTTGACCACCACTTCCTTCAGGAGCTTTGATTAACAATGTACAATTTATGCATGTTCCAGTTATTTTCAATCTTACACATTGGAATATGGTTTAGAGTTTGGTCTCTGTCACATGATCAACACTTTCAAAATTTTAGTATGATGCTTCTAGACACTGTAGCTGCTTACCAAACCCACACAAATGATCCAGTTAGTGGACCTCATGCCACTGAACACTTAGGAGTTTTTAGACCAGCATCTAATGCTACGAGTAAACCATGCACTAGGTGTGACAATGCAGATGTTACAGGTGCAGCAGGCACTGTCTCTGGCTTTTTTGGTTCAGAAATGTCTTTATTTATTTTTTTATTTATTAAATTCTCAGATTAAAAATACCTTTGAGCAGAAACTGCTCGTTTACAAAGGTTCCACGTCAAAGGATGAGGTCAACATACAAACAGAGGTAGTAAAAGAATGCACAATAAACAAGCAAAACAACTAAAAGAAAAATAAAGATACTCAGTTATAACATACTTTGAGATAATATTCATATAACGAGCAGCTTGAGTAGGCAGCTGGCTGCAGTAACAATAAGAGATAGAGGCACCATGGCAGTTAGTATTGCAGGCGTGCGACCGGAGAGAAGTTGGCAGGCTAATGGGCCACTGTCCGATGGTGGTGGAACATGTCTTGTACCAGTGGAGATGCGAAGCAGGAAAGGAGTCACAAGGAAAGCCCGGTGCCAGAGGGAATGAGACTGGAAAGGTGGGCTGTGAGACATGAGTGAGCTGGGAGGTGTTTAGGAGATCTCTGTTCAGAGAAGCAGTCACACTTAGTGGTAGAGGTGAGGTAAAGTTTGATGTCAATCTGGAATAGAGCAGATATAACTTCTATTAAAGCACAAACACTTAACTTTCAACAAGCTACTAAAATCATGTGTTACCACTACTGTTACATGGTGTAGATGGTTTAAGTAAGGAAGAGCATTTTACTGTTTATAATACACAAGAAATCGCTAGTGTTCAATGACACTAAAAACTAAATTAACAAATTAATTTTTCAAAATAACAAGGAGGCAGACAAGCAATATATTGCCGTGAACTTTTATGCTCCACTTATGGTTCTTATGTAATTGCCACTGTTAACAATCTCTTCAGGGACTTAGAAACAGGACACATTCCAGATATTATTCATGATAGAAGAATGTCTAAATGGTATTGTCCTCACTGCAAATCTACTGCATGCATTACATTGTGTATGTCAAATTCTGTCAATATTTCTATGTCTACTGCTAGAAATCTTGGTTATGTTTCACGATATCCAGACCAAGCACCATACTACTTTACTCAACGTTGTTCTGTTCATGACAACATGTTTATTACTTTTACTGTGTCACTACCTCGCTTTGATCCACAGACTTCTGTCTTTGACAAACTGGCTGTTATTAATTTCATCGGACATCCTGATGAGAACATTTACCAAGAACAAACTGACTTGCCTTCTTTGCTTGTCTACCACTCAGTTCTACAAGCTTCAGTCACACCACATACCAATTGCTGCGCCAAGAAGGGATATTATTACCTGTGCTGCTGTGACATATTTGACATTATTAAACCTGTCTGCGGCTACTTTCCGGAACACTCAGATGGTCCTATTCCTTGGGTGATGATCTGCCATCTAACCTGACTGAACAATCTTCGCAAGCTGCATCTTCAGTGCCCACTGCCAATAAAGTTGCATTCTGAAGCTGCCTGAAGGAGGCACATCGCTTCACATCATGGCTCATCAACCAATCCTTGTACTATACGTCTACAACAATGGAGAGTTCCAACTGTATCAGTTACCTACAATACCGATGGGCATTATTGTGTAGTGACAAATCATAATTCCTTTGCTTATGGTACCAAAACTTGTGCTATTAATGCTCCTAACTTCTGTTTTACTCCACAGCAGAAAACAGTAATTAGTCACACTGTTATTACTCCTGTTCCTCTCCCTGAACCAGATGTTATTGATACTGATCCACAATACTTGCTTGCCTTGTCTCAATATTTGCCTGTATTCAATGTACATATTGACCCTTTGACACTTTCTTTGAAATCACTTTTAGCTAGAAAGGATTCACATCTTATCTATATTAGCAACAATATTTCTAAAGCTGGTGATGCTCTGAATACTCTTATTCATGATGGTGATTTAAGCACTGCTCTAGCCAATGCTCCACTTGAAATAACTTTTAAAGCTTTTGTTATCATTCAAGCATTTTTAATTGTTTTTCTGATACTAACCCTTTGCTGTCTGCAACATACTCTTAGACAACCGCGAATAACTTGAATTCCTTTACAAGGCTCATGCCTCGGGCTTGTAAACGATGGCTTCTGTAACTCCATCCCACTACTTTCCTGTGGTTGTTACCTTTTCTTTTGAAGGCAACAATAGGGGGAGAATGTTATCTATGGTCCAACACCCCTGATGGTGTCATGGGCAGCAACTTATATAGGTATATGTACTGACCTTAGGGTGAAGAAACTTATCATATAAGCATCAGTGTCAGGATCTGTGTTCTGTTATGCTCCATTATGTTTTACTGATATACATTAGCCATGACAAGAAATGCTTTTTGCTCTATTTCTCACTGTATTTTTATATGTAAGACAACAGTGCCATCTTTAGTAATTGTGCTTCATTACAATTACAACTGACCTTGGAATAACAGAGGTCTCATTGTGCTGTTATATCTGCAAGCTATGCAACTTTTCATACTAGTTAGGACAGTTGCTCAGACCACCTGTTTTTGTCCAATTATATACATTTTATGTATCTTCTTTAGCCATTGCTATAGCTATTATCAGGGTATAAGACCCTTTGTAACCCATAGCTTCTCAGAGAAGAAAGAAGCTGTCTGCATTGCCTAGGTAAGGAAACCTGTATTCTCCCAGTGTTTTACACTGTGCAGGTAGTAAGTCTGTATTATCTATTCTATAATAAATGTAATTTATTACATGAGTACCACTTGTCTGTTGTCTCTTCTTTTTGTGCCATTCCACCAAGAACCTGAGAGGGTGGTTTATTACCCAATTACACACCCTTCTCACCCTTAACCCAAACTTCTTCCAGACTCACCCAGGCACACCCGCTTCATCCTCCTTACCTGTGGACTGAGTGCTGGACCCCATGGAGATTTGGCTAGTTCCCCAGGGAATGAGGTGAGGCTTTCCCTCAAGCTTCTAGTTTCATCAGGAGACATAAGCAGTGGATCAGGCAGGGGATCCTGCAGTGCCAGGTGGTCCTTAATCCTTGGGTGCAGTGGTCCATTTTCCTCATTTCTCCCCTGGCCCTGAGGACATCAGCATGCAGAGGGGATCTATGGGCACACACATGCATGCATAGCCATGCTATTGCACCTGAATCCTGGCCAACATCCTCCCTCTGCTGACATTCCCAGCTGCACTGCCACCCATGGTCACCCAAGTGGCAGCATAACAACGAGATGACTAACCTCCATCCTCAGAAGAGACAGCATACTGTGGGATGTTCAATCCTCTGTCTCCTCTCCCAGCCAGCCCCAACAACCCAAGCTCACAACAGAATTTGGGTCACCAGCATCATAAGTGGTAAGTGCTACGGTTGCACCAATGGATCGGCCCTAACATATCATCCAAAGAACAGATATTTTTGTGGTCGTAAAACACACTTTGCACCACATTGAACTTCAGTGAGAATGGGTCCCCAAATGCTAAAGGATAAGAAATAGTAAACTCACGTAGGCTTGTGCCTTGTTTATCAATTTTCCAAGACTACATCTGCTTCATTTTGTAACGTGTCAGGCTTTACTTTCAAACATTTTTTCTTGTAGGAACAGGATGTGGGAAAACTCATGGAAAACAAGGCCTAATAGGTCATGTGCAACCTCAGCTAATAAACTGGTGTAATCCTTTCTATTTTTTCTATAGAGTTTTTCTTCCATAGTGGCTGGGAGGTTAATCAGCTCTGTCCCTGTCACTCCCAGTAGTGACTGCCTCTGCTGGGAACAACCAGGTGTGGGTTTCCCATGGATTCCTCTCCTGTGGTGGGGACAGAGGGAGGGCCATCCCTCCCAACACATACATCCAGAGCAGGTCAGGCAGTCCCACATGGCAACAAGGATCCTGGGCTGATGGGCACAGCTTCACAAAGCTCCCAGCCAGGGCTGATGGACACAGCTTCACAAAGCCCCAGCCACCATTTTCCATTTTCTCCCTTCCTTTGCTAGATGTAGATGCATGTGGTGTGGAGGCAAACACATGCATCACATAATTGCAGCATCTCCTTTTGCACTGCACAACCTGCACTACCACCAGGCCTGCATCTGGTGGCAGTCAGAGGCTGAACATGCAAGACTCCCCTCCAGACCCCAGAAGAAAAGAGCAGTCCCTTGGATGCTCAATCCGTTCCCTCACCAGCCAACCCCCAGCAACCCGAGTCTGCTCACAAACCCAGGCCGCTAGTGTGGTGGCACATAAGGCATCCAGTGCCTCAGCCCACTGCACCACTGGGCCAGTTAGGTCTAATTCCTTCTGCTGGTCTTTTGAGCAAGGAAAATTCCTCCCAGATTTGTCCCTTCTTTAGTTTATTAGTGCTCTATGATTGCATCTACTACTTTTATTCAAACACCGTAATAGCTGATACAGTTGTTCATGGCTTATAAAACACATTAGTATTGGACATACTGACAGGGTACTCCCAGAAAAGATATATGGTGGGCTTCCCAAAATGCCTCCAGGGGCAGCACTTGTGCAAATGGAGCACAATGGCAGTCTTAAACTCCTTCCCCATGATAGCCACATCTAGCACAGCAATCTTCAGACTGCCCCTCCCAGCCGAATTCCACAACACGTAAGCAGGGAGGCCGGAACTATTGCCTGAGGTTCCTCTTTGGTGTAAATCCCTCTGCCATCTCGCTTTCTGAACACAGGCTACACCTTTACCTTAGGCTGTCTCTGACTTTCTGATTTTCCAGAACTGCTGTCTAGCTACTTTAACCTCTAGCTGTCTCTTTTGCTACTGTCTCTCTTGCTCTCATGACTCTACCAAAATGGCAACTTCACTCTAACTCCTTTAGCACATTTGATGTCCTACCAATCAGAATCATTCAAGCCAGGCACATGGTCATCCTTCCACCACAGAGGTGCCAGAGAGAGAGAAAGCAGGCCTAGGCACCATCAGCAGGCCTTGCCACCAAAAAACTGCCACATTTTCCAGGTCTGGGTCAGCTAATTCCACCAACCCTCCTGGATCCAAATTTGGGGAGGTCCACAGCTGGGGCAGAGAGATATCCCAGACAAACCCCCATATCTATAAGCCCCCTTCCCCTGTCAAGGGGCACCTGCTGGAAGAATGAGGAAGGGGCTCCAGACCACAAGCCTAGTAATTAGGTGAAACATTAGTCCTTGTGTTCCACCTGCTACATGCATTGTTTTGCACAAATAAAACTGCTTTATTTCTGAAGAACCAGTTTGCAGGGAGCAGTTTTTGACCACAGATGGGTGTGAGTTCCGCAACTATTCTAATCCTAGTTACAGGAAGTACAATGATACAGAAGTAAAAATATTTACCAATGGTACATAAATACCTGAAAAACAGTACAGGAAAGATAAAGCGGAAAGCAAAAGATTAACAAATGGTCATAAAACAGAACAGTACAGGAGAGCTCTACAAATCCAAATGGTCCACAAAGCATTGGATCCATGGCAGTGATCATAAAAGTAGCTAGTGGCAGGTGCATGTGGGCTGAAGAGGAAATTTGAGAGGATTTAGACATAGGTAAGAGGAGAGGCATATTGAGCTTGGAAATTATTGTAGATGGAGAGATGTGACCAGCAGAGGTCTGGCAGTGGAGAAAAGAGAAAGTATGGGAGTAGAAGGAGCACAGTGACTAGGTGGAGGGGAGAAGCAGAAAGAGGAGAGAATAACGTTAGGAGGGAGGAACTCCAATACTTAGATAAAAAGGAGGCACAGTGACAGAGGCACCAGGACTCTAAGGAGGGGAGAGAGAGAGAGAGAGAGAGAGAGAGAGAGAGAGAGGGGCACCGATAGAAGTAGCAGTGATGATTAGGGGTGGGGGGGGGGATTGTGGCAAATTGGTAGAAGTAATAGAAGAGAGGGTCCCTTCTGGCAGGGGCAGATTTGGAGGCAGTCCTATAGACCGCATCTGTGTAGCCAAACACCAATAAGATCATTTTAAGAATGATCTCAGGACAGACACTGAGAGAGATAGAAGCCTTGTTGCGTATAGGGTGTTGAGTCTGGGGCAGAGCTTTTGTGGATGATGTCAATGCCAGAAGAGAAATTCAAGTTTCTGTCTAGCCACACACACACACACACACACACACAAGTTCTGGAAAGAGGACTCCTCTCCATGGGGAGCAGTATGCAGGGTTGAAAAGACAGGGGTGGTGGGAGCCTTGATAACTTCTACCTACCTTTTACTCCAACAGCACTTGCATACTACCTCGAGCCTGCTCCTGGTACACTAATGCACTATAAATGGTTCTATCACATTATTACAGTTTTGTACATTCATATGTTCTTTTGTATGATTTTGGACATGTATTTTACCCAATGTTTCACTACTGTTTATTGTACAATACCTTTGTGTTCCAACTGTCGCACAATCTTACAATGTTGTATTGTTTGTACTACTGACATACTATTGTAACTGATCATACTTCACTACCCTATGTAATTCCTCCTACCCCCAGTCGCACTCATTAAATGAGCAACTTGTTGTTCAGTGTGCCCTCCTGATGAAACATTTCAATAAATAAATAAATAAAGGACACAGACACAGTCTTTTTGGCATTCAACGTAAGCTGGTTTGAGCAGAGTTGGGCATTTTCAAAGTCATGCTGTAGTAATGATTCCAAGTCAGGGTACTGAGGCACCTCTGGTGACTAGGATAGTGTCATCCACATACATATGAATGCTTGTGCTGGCATGGGAGGAGGGGAGTGATTAAGGAAGATAGAAAAAAGAATGGGGCTCAGGATGGAGCTCTGGGAAACACTGGAGCAGAGGGGGAGAGGGGGAATAAGGCAATACCTACCTGAACTGACTGGTATAGGTCAGTGAGATACGAGCAGAACCACTCAACCACCAGATAAGAGAGCCTTGCTCCCCTCAACTTATCCAGTAGTAAAAGGCCTGGTCCATCCCTACAGGATGGAACCAGAGACCTGAAGGAGGGAAGAGACAGTGGATGGGGCTTATGAGTTCTTCAGAGGTATTCAAAGCCCAAAGGGCTGCAAAGGTGGCAGAGGGGGTGATGAGATGGAGAAAAAGGCTTGATGGACTGGATATGTGAGAGGTGAAGAGGGGAAATAATGTGGGAGGAGATTCTTGAGGGAGAGAAGAAAGAGCACAGGAGGTGAAGTAATAAGACATGACACAGTGTGAGTAGTTGTGTGATCACCACAGGCCAAGGGGTGCAATCAATGTATTTGTGATTGTTGTTAACTATGTTATTGTAATGTTATTGTATTGTTATTTTATGTGTGTATGTATTTTTGTATGGCGTTGCTTTGCCCAGGTCAAGCCTAAAAAAAGAGCCCAGTACTTTTACCCAGTTATCAAATTTGATGGAATATGCCACAGACCAAGTGTGTTATTGCCGATAGAAAAGTGATGATCACACTACTGTTACCCACACCCTGAAGTGTTTTATTGCACTTATCAAATGGGGTTACAGGGAAATTGCCATGAAAATTGAAAATCATTTTTTTAAAATATGTTTTTATTGAAATAAAGAGCATGGAAATGGACTTGGGTCACTGGAGGGCCGGCCAGGGGAGAAGGAAAGGAGCATCCCAGGATGGCTTGCCTTCTCTGGGAAAAGGGTGGGGATGTGGCTTGGTGCCTGCTGGCCCCTGGCGGAGGCCAGGAGCATAGCAGAACATCTGAGCTTGAGCAGCGGACATCGGCGTCTGCCCTGATGTCTGTGGCGTGCCACTCCCCAGGGAGAAGGTCAGTTGGATGATGGTCCCCAGCCCCTCGCTGCCACCAGACCTCAACATCTGACCCTTCCTCAGTGGCACCCAGGCCAAGAAAAGAAGAGTGTGCTGATTGCCCCCACCGGTGCCTTCCCTCTCGGAGGAGGGGGACCCTTCCGATGAAAGGATACACCAGGTTACCAAAGGGGCCACGATCTGAGGTAAGTGGCCAGTGTAGAGGGAGAAGTTAGCAGCCGGGGGACCTTGGGAGACCTGAAGGAGTGGTCGACCAGGGAGGAGGAGGGTGCAAAAAAAAAAAGAAAGAGTATTACATTGCACTTATCAAACACAGAACACAAAATGCATTGACATAGCATTTGGTACAGAATCATCAGTTTACAATTATGAGTTTATCCCAGTGTTCCCCAACTAGACAGATACAGTAGTTTAAGCACCCAGTCTGGTATTTACCAGCTATGTTAAATGATACTTAGCGTCTACAAAATTCCCAGCTCTCCTCATATGTAATAAAAGAAGTTAATTGCACCCTTTATGGAATAAAAGTGCAGTCATGAGACATTATATACTGTAGGTAACCCAGCCTTGCCATTTGATTGAAATTTAACTGATCCATGATGCAATAATGCTGTTACTTCTCCCATAATATATATTTCAATAAAAACTCTAACTCAGATTAAAATCAAACTTTGGTGGTGCTCAAAGCCCTTTTGGGGAAGGGTTAAAAGCTACTAGTTGCTCAGTAGCCAGGAAATGTAAAGTACAGAGTTAGTTCGGTTAAAAACCAGTGTATCTGCACACTTTAAAAGGAATGTAACGCTTTAAATCTTCATTACTATAACCTTTATTAAATATAATTAAGGAGGCAGTAAATATATACACCACTTTTGTAAATGCTTCAAATGTGCCTTCTTTCAGTGGTGAACACAAATCTCAGCAAAAAAATGTCACTATACCAGTTTGTTGATTTCTTTTTGGTGCCGATGGCTGTTTTCTGGGCTCAGTTGCCTAATCCAAATTTGGTCATCTCGAAAGCACAGAAAGGTCACCCTTTACTGTTGTTTTTGACTTTCCATGAATTCTGTCCTCTTTGTTTTATAAAGTTAGATATTCTTTAATATTGCATATGTGCCTAGCACTGTGCACTTCCGTGGCTCCTGGACCTGGATCAGATATCTGGCAACCCTAGAGGCTGTCATGTGCTGCTCCTTGCTGAGCAGTGTATAGTTCTCTCATTCAGAATGCAGACTTTTTTGTGTATATATTTACATATGTGTAATACTAATGGCATACCATGCTTTCCTTCTTAAGCTGAATTTAATAGCATGACCAGAAATCAGAAGGCAGAGAGCTGTATGGGGGGCAGAGGTCTGGAGGAGACAGAACAAGAAAGAGACATAGGCATTATTATATCCGGGGACCTGAAGATGGAAGGACAGTGTGGGAGGGCAGTGGCCAGGGGGAGTAGAATGCTGGGATGCATCGGAAGGGGGATCACCAGTAGGAACAGGGAGGTCATGGTACCCTTGTACACCCATTTAGTAAGACCACACTTGGAGTACGGAGTCCAGTTCTGGAGGCCATACCTCAAGAAGGATGTGGGGAGGATAGAGAGGGTTTAGAGGAGAGCAACAAAAATGGTAAAAGGGTTAGGCCACCTATCCTATGAAGAAAGGTTGAGAGATCTGAACATGTACTCCTGGAGCAGAGAAGGAGAGGGGGACATGATCGAGACTTTCAAGTACCTTAAGGGTATAAACAGGGTGCCAGGGGGAGCATCTTCAAGATGAAAGGAAAACCGAGGATGAGGGGGCATGGCCTGCAGGTGGAGGGAGGGCAGTTCAGGGGTAACATTAGAAAATACTAGTACACAGAGAGAGTGGTAGAAAAGTGGAACAGACTCCCAGAGGCAGTCGTTAGACAGGAAACAGTGGAGGGATTCAAAAGAGCATGGGACAACCACATGAGAGTGTTAAGGGGCAGAGGCACAGGTCCAAGGCAGATAGCTAGGCAAATGGGCAGACTTGGTGGGCCATCACACTTCTATGAATCTATGACCCACACTAAAATAGGAACATCCCACATTATTAAATCTAAACCTGTTAAAATCAAGAAAGTTATACTAAAACCTGAACAACAGGACACTATATGCAGGTGTATTTATAAGCTGGCTTTAAAAATAACTATTATAGCTTATATTCTCATTAAGTCCTTTTGGCCATAACATTTCAAGTTCATGAATCCAGTAAGCCTCTTTCTGTAACAATATCTCTTTCAACTCTCCCAAAGTTACCAACAGGGGCTTTTGGCATCCAGTCAGGTATTGCAGTCTGTTTATTTCCCATGAAAAGAGTTTTAACAAACATATTTTAAATTACTCTTTCTTTTGTAGCTAAACAGGGGTCCGTTTTTGACAATATATGTGAGACTTTGATCTGCGTCCAAAACCTTCTAGTGTTTTGAAATTACATTTTTGATTCCCCCATATGCATCAGTATAGATAGTGCTGAAGCAGATCTGTTCTTTTACTTCCTCCGTCTCATCCACAGTTACCAATAGGTAATTTCTTTCCTTCCTATTCACTTTTTCCATAGCATTAAGCAAAATTCCTGGTTCATAATCCCTTTTTAGCAGTCTACTGCACATCTCTGCTGATTCTCTCAATCTATATTCTTCTTCACTGCAATTTCCTTTTATTCATAACAATTGACCATATGGAATATTCTGCTTTGTATGACTGGGATGGTGGCTCTTGAAGTGTAGAATAGTGTTGCAGTCAGTTTCTTTTCTAAAAAGTCTTTTTCAGTTTATTGTTTTTATATATACTGTTAAGTCCAAAAATTAACTTCTTGTTTGCTATAATGTACGTAGAATTTCAAATTCTCATCACTACTGTTCAAAAAGTCAAAATTCCTTTAACTCTTGTTATCCACCTTTCCATATGAAAATATTGCCCACAAAATGCACCCATTTTTTATATTCTGATACCAGTTGTTCCTTCTTTGGTCCCAAATATTAGCATCTTCTCAATTTCCCATGACAGTGTAGCCAGTGACAGGGCAAATGTTGTACCCACTTGCCTCTGAGGCCGGGAGATCAGAGGGCTGTGGGTTCAGTTCCCACATCTGGCACTTGGGTTAATATCCCAGTATTGACACTGAAGTGCAGCACGAGAGGGGTGCTGCACTTCTGAGGTGCCGTCTTTCGGATGAGACGTTAAACCGAGGTCCCATCTGCCTGGACTGGTGGTAGTTCAGGTGGACGTTAAAGATCCCATGGCACTTATCGAAAGGAGTAGAGGAATTTCCCCGGTGTCCTGGCCAAATTTCCCTCATTCACTAAAAATACCACCAACAGCTTAACCCGGTTCAATGTCAGTTGGCATTCATCTGTACCTCCCCCGGTTGTAGCCTGAAAATAGGCAGGATTTGTCTAGTGCACTTACCCGTCAACAAAACTAACTAACTAACTATAGCCATGCCATGGATTTGTTGGTAGAAATTGTTACCGAAGGAGAAATAGTTATGTGTGAGTACCAGATTAGCTAAAGTGACAATGAATTCTGATGGTGGGACGACATCTACTCCTCTTGTACTCAGTGTCTTATGAAGAGATTCAAGGCCCAAACCATGAAGTATATTGTTATGCAGGTTCTCAACATCACATGTAACCAAAATTGTTTCATTATCTGTGTTCCAGTCCTTTATTTTATTTAACACATCTTTAGTGACAGGATGTGGGACTTCACTTTCATCCATCGTATGAGTGTAGAAAAGTCCACATATTTGGACAGGGATTCAGTCGCTGATTTCACCCCACTAACTATGGGTCTTCCTGGGAACTGTCTTTATTTTTGTGCACTTTAGGGAGGAGGTATATGGTGGGTCTTACTTTTTCTTTTCTGTTATCCAGTTTTTGTTGTATGCATCTGTAATTACTTCTTTAATTGTGTTTTTGATGCACTCTTAAAGGTCACCTTTCAGTTTTTATAAAACTTTTCATTTGATAATTGTTTCTCCATTTCAGTAATGTATAAATCTTTCTTCCACAGCACAACTGCCCCCGTCTGCCTTTCGTTCGCTTTAACGGCGCATAAGGAACATTTCAGGAAGATGCTTTGCCGGGCTGTGCTCTCTCATCAATGCACTGCTTCCTTGAGCAGGCGTGGTGGTCCTGCACCAATGGGTGCAGGAGCTCAGTATGACAGCGGTGTTCCTCTGCTTCAAAGGAAAGCACCGGCTGCCATACCGAAGCGCCGTCATCATCAACTAATGTCCGTGCTCCTCCCCACGTCGTCGCGCCGCCCAAAGCTTTTCGTACCACGCTGGGAGCCTACCCGCGTGGCAAACGTTTTTGCCGACCGGTGCCCAATCCCTGTCGGCCCTCGGCCCCCATTACTTCTGCCACGCTGGGAGCTCCACCCCAGCGTGGCAAACATCCCACGCCCTGTTTTTTTTTTAAACCTGTAAATAAAACGGTCCCACGGCGAGTCTCCCAGCCCCCTCCCACAACCCGCATCCATCCACTCGCGCACCTAGCCTCCCCACACCACCCCACCCCATACTTACCTCCAGACTCTGCCACGATCTTGGTGGACCGGAACACGCTCTGCGCCTTCAAAGCCGACCGTGAACTGAGGAAATGCCAGTAAGCTGTATAATGGGCTAGATAGGGGTTTCAACTTTATTACATATCTCAGTCATTTTTGAATTTTGCACCAAATTTTCAATACGGAGTTTTGGGACCCCTTCTCAAGAGTGATATCACTGTCATGGCGTTATTCAGTCCAAGGGTGATTTTTCAGAACTGCGCAGTCACTGTGTGAAATCACCCTTCGGCCTTGAATAATTCCATGACAATGACATCATTCATGAGAAGGGTCCCAAAACCCATGTTGAAAATTTGGTAAAAATTCCTAAAAATGACTGTTTTACGAAAGCGCATGCTATGCAGTTCCACGCGACGTCGTACGCTTGCAAATTTTCAATATTTGCACTCCAGATTTTCAACATTGCCATTTTACCACACCTCCTCATGAGCAGTACAGCTGTCATTTTCACATCCTGCCCAAAACGTCTTTCCCCAAGTAGTGCACAATGACGCGGGTCGAGCGAAATCAATGTATGGGACACAGTAAGAAAATCACAGTGACACTGTTCATTAGCAGAGGTTTTAAAATGGCAATGTTGAAAATTTGTGAAAATTCCAACATGACTGTTTTACGAGGGTGTATTGCACAGTTCCCACGCACGCCTGGGAGGTTTGTGAATTTTCAATATTTCACTCCAGATTTTCAACATTGGCATTTTACCACACTTCCTTATGAGCAGTACAGCTGTCATTTTTCACATCCTGCCCAAAACGTGTTTCCACCTATGTAGCGCACAATGGGGGTAACAAAAAGGTCATGCTGACAATTTATTGTGCAAATACAAGCAATCGCACAGGGCATTTGGGTAAAGCACCATACATGCCAAACACCACTGCAAAAACCTGCAAGCAAATGTTCGGCATTGACAAATGTTTGTTTTTATAATGGTGTCAGGCATCTTCTTAATTTCTTCTAGTGCATTTCTTTCTTTTTTTGTCAGATTGTCTGTGGTTGTTAAATCTTCAAATCTTTTTAACACTTTTTCAACAGCTTTATCAATATGTTTGCTAAATGTGTTAATAGCTGGGTTTACTGTCATGTTTTGTACAAACTTTGCTATTGTATGGAAAGGTGTTTTTCCTCCTATAGTCTATTACAGTATTTCTTCTTCTTCCCATTTACAATAATATTACTTCTTGTTTCTTACTGTCATAATGGTAGGTACAGTTACCTGGATTCTTGTTTTGAAAAAAAATTAGCTTGATTCTCAAAGGTTATGCCTGGCGAATATGACTTGTGCCAGAAAATGTTGCAAGTAGCAAGTTATGCCAGCAGTTGTAACATATGCTATTCTGCAAAGCATCCTGTGACATGCAGAGGCCACTTGCACCAAAGTGGACCTAAGCCACCAGTTATGCCTTAAGCCCCTGCAACATGGCGCTAGAGGGTTTACGCAGCAGTTGCACCTATTCTAGAAGTGCAGCAACAAAGTCCTCCAGGACACTATTCTACAACAACCCCTGGGGGAAAACCGTCAATCAAAGTTACACCAGCATATAGGTGGCATAACTGTACTTATGCTCCCAGAGGTTGCCTGTATGTGTAGCCCGTCCATCCCTCCCATGGTATGCCACCCTTCCCCCCAACACTGCCCTGTCCCCAATACACAAAAGCCCTACAGGGCTACATCTGCCACCCCCAATACCAACATTCCCCGCAGGGCAACATCTGCCCCTCCATACCTCAATGCCCCACAGGGCTGCTGCATGCCTCTGACCCCCAGTACTTGTACATTACCCCTGCAAGGCTACATATCCCCCCCCAAGCCCCGATCCCCGATGGCAGCTGCCCGCAAATGGCATATCCTGTAATAACAGAGAAATTATGCAATCCCTATCCCATACTCCCTGGTAGTGTAGAGGTCCCCCACCCAGCATTGCCAGACCACCCTGCACTCCCCTACCCAGCCAGCAACTGGCACAGCCCACCACTTACCACTGCGGCCAGCTGCCAACTGAGCATCTGAGTGCGTACTGTATATACATGCTCAATGAATGAATGAGAGTTCATTCGTTCATTGAGCGCATATATACAATACGTGCTCAGATGGAGCTCAGTCGGTGACTGGCCATGGTGGTGAGTGGTGGGCCGTGCCAGTCACCAGCTGGCTTGGGGGATCCAGGGGTGGTCTGGCAATGCTGGGTGAGGGGTGGGGGGGCCACTAGACTACTAGGGAGCATGAATTCAGCTATGTCATTTTGCATGAGTTATACGGGGACAGTGCCATGTGCGGACAGATGGCATCAGGGCTTGGGGGTAGATCAGCCCTGTGGGCTCTCGTGTGTTTACACTGTGGGGACTGGGGCATGGCATTTCAGTGTGCTTCTCAGGCTTGGGAACTGGGAGGGTACTTGCACCCTACACTACATTTGGATGCGGTTTGTGAGATGCCCTCAGGTACGCCTGCATGTGGTGCACCTGTGGGCATGTCGCAGTCACAGGATTCTAGCCGCGGGAACCCTGCCTCTTCCAAAATTGGGCACAGGGTCCTTGTCATAACGGAGAATGGAGCAAGTCACATTTGGCAGCGACTTGTGCCATCCTTATAGAATCAGACCCAATGTTTTTAAATGTAGCTGTTGGTATGTTTTAAACAAGTCCACTTTAACTTTAAATACATTCATTTTTTTGTCTGGAGATGAATGATAATCCCTTTTTTAAAACTTCTTCCTGCATCATGGTTAACTTGTTGGTTTAATTTACGAGGTCCATTTCGTGTTCCATGCTGACCTCCGGGGGCACTGTTTTCCCTAGTTACCCCATGACCTCCTCTCCTTCTGGCTCCTATTCCTCTTACCCCTTCCCCCCCGTTCTTCTCCTCAGCCTGCACCTCGGCTGCTCCCTTCTGTGGGTCTTCCTGAAAATCCTGTTCTGATCTAGTATTGCTCTGTCCACCATTAACTGACTCCTGATCACTTTTGTCTGTAGTTTCTTTTTTTTTTTTCAAACTTTATTTCTGCACCTTCCTCAGTGGCCTCTCTCCAGTGGGATACTCAGCTCATGGTTTCTGCTGCCCACCTGAAGCTCCCTCCAACTCGCCCCTCTGGCCGGGCACTTGCTCTCCTGCCTCATCCAGCCACCCACTCCCCCCAGCTATGAGTCCCCCAGGGCAGGACCACCATTTCCTTCCAGCACTCTGTCTATAATCCAGATGAGTGACCAGAGAGGAGGAAAGAGACATGGAGGCACATAGTGGAGAAGCCCGGCATTGGGCATGGGACCGTGGCCACCGATCCCATCTTCGCCTACCCCTGAGGCAGTTTTTTTTTCTTAAGGCTCCCTTGATGTGATGTGCAATAGCATCAGTGTGGGCTCCTCCCACAGACCACCTGCCATCACCAATCCCCTCAACTTATCCTGCTGCTGGACTAAGCTCCTAGCCTCCGCCAGGAGCCACCACCGAGCGAGGAAACCCCGGAACCCTCCCCAGGAGAAGAGAGCAGTCCTCTGGATGCTCAATATTCTCCTTCCCCTGCCAACCCCCAGTGGCCCAGGCTCATTCCTGAACCCAGGTCACCAGTGTGGCATGAGGTGTGGCTTCCTGTGCCTCAACCCTCAGCACCACTGGGCCGGCTTGTCTGTAGTTTCAAAATTCTCTGTTTCAAATTTTTTCCATCCCTTACTTTGGAACCTGCATCTTTCACGATGCCAGTTATAAATTGTTCCTGCTCTATAATCTCTTGAATCTCTCTCATGTTTTCTTTTTTATGTTCAGTCAGACCCTCTCTAAATTTTTTCATGTCTGTTTCAACTTTTTAAGCATCTCGTTTTCCTCTGTTTTTTGTAATCCATTAAACACTTCCTGTTTTTTAAATTTTATATCATTTTCTAGTTTTTCACAATCTCTTTTTACTTTCTTAATTGTCGCTAACATCAAATCATTAGATGCTTTATTTAGAATCTTTTCCCAGTCACACATGTATTCTTCATCATCTTTGCCAAAAGATGGTGGTTTCTGAACTCTTAATCCTCTAGGGATCTGTTTTCCTCCAGTATTTAATTAAGGGCAAGGCATGCATTTGCTTCGTATCTGTTTTTTCAGCAAGTTTTCAACTGCTTCTATGTTGACTTGTTTCTTAACACCTGTATTAGTGTTTCCAAATAGTTCAGCATACTTGGCTGTAGAAATGTCAAGTCATTCCTTCTTCATCTGTGAAGGCAAAATCTCCAGTTCGAGTACCTACCCTGTGTTGCCATAGTACCGTTAACTGAAATTCTTTCTGCTCTCAATTATTTTTAAACTTTATGTTTATTGTTATAGAACAAACATATAGTTGTTATACAAACATTGATCTTGCAGTAAATCATTATACATTAGCTATGAGGGTGCCACTCCTCTTAATATTAACAGATATATAGTCAAATGCTTTGAGATACTTCATAGAGGGATGAAAACAGATGAACATGTAGTTTATACAGTACTATCCTAAATAAGCTGTGTAATGAGTCCAGGAGCTACGTGGGATTTGTCATTAAATGCAAGTCTCAACAGTTTTCAGAAAAGTCTCCTCCCACCAGGGGTAGGAGGTTACCACCCCGCTTAATCTGAAAATATAGAGCACATAATGTGCAAATCTTTTATAAATGCCACCGGCCAAGCTCATGCCATAATCTAAATCCACATCAATTAATTGGTATAAAGGGATAAACTCACCACTAACTTAAATACTGTGGCTTAATAAATTTGAAACCAAGAGCCGAACTGACTCTGTTCATCGTACAGAAAAGAACAGCAGATTTTGGTCACATAAAAGCAGCTGTAACCAAACTAAAAACAGCAGTAAACAGCAGCAGCTCATGTGAAATATTTCCAAAAGTCTTGAGGGGTAAACTGCTCCAGGAATTCACACATAGAGACCCTTATTTGAATCAGAAAAGTCAGCATACCTGGAAGCAACTAATTACCCCAAGACTTTTCCCTTAGAGCTTGAGCCTGTGAAACTTCAGGTGTCTTCCTCGTCCACCAGTGAGTGTTCATCTTGGTCTGATGCCCTTGATCTCAGAATGGTGTTCTTCTGGGTCCACTTTGAGGCCTCCTGAAGGTCAGAAAAGATAAAAATCTTGCCCTGATGCACAATGTGGAGTCAGGCCAGAAAGGTTAATCCATGGGAGATGTTCGATTCCCACAGCAGGGCTCTTAGGCCAGCTAATTTCTTTCTTTTTTGACAGGGGGCATAAGAGATATCGGGGAAAAGCTGAATTTGCTCTCCATCCTGAAGAAGGGTCCACTTCTGACTGGTCAAAGTCAGCACAAAATTCCTGGAGCTCATCCCATCCATCACCACTACCACCAATCAAGGTGCTTCCAGATTATTGGGTCGGTTTTGTGGACTCACCTGGTATTCTTTCTGAATTCTCTGGACCCATGTGGCAACCTCCTCTCCATGTTGCTGGATAAACCAATCCTGGATAAACCAATCCTGGATGAATAGGAGCAAGTGATCTCCTGCACATCTCTACGGTAAGATTTTAGATGGGTGTTTTCTTTTACTACTGCAGTAATGACACCCATAACTGCATCAGCTCATTTTGTAGCCTCCACTGTTGCTCCCTGAACTGACTCAACCATGGTCTCAATACCACCAACTGGTTTGTCAAAGAGTCAAACGTATCCAAAAGATTTGTGACTGACGTAATTAGTCTATTGAGCTTTGATCCCAGAGTTTATAAAGTCTCTTCACCCAAGAATTCTCCAGCTTCCACACTGCAGCCTTGGGTTGACCGCATGGCCAGCGCTCCAGAGGGTGTCTTAGGTCTACCTCCTTAACCTGTAGTATTTTGTTTGTGAGGGTTTCCCATTGTATCCAGTAACCTTTAAAATTTGTGTAGATAGTAGTAAATCTTCTTCCTCTATGCTGCACAAAGCACTGTTTAAAACATTTAAAGGGAATGATTATGGAGCTTTAACTTAGAGTGGCCATCTTGTTTGGGTTCCACAGCACCCCCCCTTCTGCTCTTAATTAATATGACCTTTACTGAGCAACCATCTGAAACCACCCTGTATGATTTTAAAACTCTAACTCAGATTTAAATCAAATTTTGGTGGTGCTCAAAAGCCCTTTTAGGAGGAAGGGAAAAAAGCTACTAGTTGCTCAGTAGCAGGGAAATGTAAAGTACAGAATTAGTTCAGCTAAGAACCAGTCTATCTGTACACTATAAATGAATGTAACACTTTAAACACTTTAAATCTTTGTTACTAACCTCTTATTAAGTATAATTAAGTAGGCAATAAATATATGCACCACTTTTGTAAATACTTCAAATGCACCTTCTTTTAGTGGTGAACACAAATCTTGGCAAAAAATGTCATTTTCTGTTTTTTCACAGTATCTTTTTGCTTTCCTAATCGTCACTAACATCAATCATTAGATGCTTTATTTAGAATCCTTTCCCAGTCACACATGTATGCTTCATCTCTTTGCCAAAAGATGGTGGTTTCTGAATTCTTAATCCTCTGGGGGTCTGTTTTTCCCTCTAATATATACTTAAGGACAAGACATGCATTTGAATGTGTATCTGTTTTTTCAACAAGTTTTCAATTGCTTCTATGCTGGCTTTTTTCTTACCACCTGTATTAGTGTTCCCAAATAATTCAGCATACCCGGCTGTGGAAAATGCCAAGTTTTTCCCCTTTTTCATCTGTGAAGGCAAAACTCCAGTTTCGGTGCCTTGCCCTGTGTTGCCATAGTGGCGTTAATTAAAATTATTTTGCTCTTAATTAATATGACCTTACTGAGCAACCATCTGAAGCCACCCTGTATGCTTTTATAACTCTAACTCAGATTTAAATCAAACTTTGGGGGTGCTCAAATCCCTTTTGGAGAAAGGGAAAAAAGGTACTAGTTGCGCAATAGCATGGAAATGTAAAGTAGTACAGAAAGGCATGGTATGTGCCATTAGTATTACACATATGTAAATATATACACAACAAAAATGTGGAGAAATTATAATTGGGTGGGTTTGACTAATATGTTTAAAAATATGAAAAAAATCAAAAAACATTTTCTTAAAACATCTCATTCATAGGCAGCTTTAAAATCACTTTAAACACTAGCGCTTCTTTAGAATTCACAATATGTACATGTTTCTAGTAATATGGTTAAATGTTGAATGAAAGAAAAGACTGTTAACAGATGCATAATGTTGACAGTTGCCATGGTGACTTGAATGTATAAATAGGTAACATAACCCATCACAAGCCAGCTCTGATGATGGGGCCTTGAGCTCTGAAAAATAAGCACATTATTGAATGTTGTCTGCATTCTGAATGAGAGAACTATACACTGTGCAGCAAGGAGTGGCACATGACAGCCTAAGGGTTGCCTGTTATCTGATCCAGGAGCCACGGAAGTGCACAGCGCTCAGCGCATATTAAAGAATATCTAACTTTATAAAACAAAGAGGACAGTGTTCACGGAAGGTCAAAAACAACAGCAAAGGGTGGCCTTTCTCTACTTTCGAGGTGACCAAGTTTGGGTTAGGCAATTAAGCCCAGAAAACAGCCGTTGGCACCAGAAATAAATCAACAGACTGGTATAGTGACATTTTTTTGCCGAGATTTGTGTTCATCACTAAAAGAAGTCGCATTTGAAGCATTTACGAAAGTGGTGTATAGATTTACTGCCTACTTAATTATATTTAATAAAAGGTTATAGTTACAAAGATTTAAAGTGCTACATTCCTTTATAGTGTGTGGATAGACTGGTTCTTAGCTGAACTAATTCTGTACTTTCAAAAAAAACTGTGTGCCACATTGCCACAGGTGGTGGTAGAGTCTGCATCCTGAAAAGGAAATAAAAAAATCGATAAAATATAGTAAGATAGCCATAGAATGATGTTAAGCAGCCTGTCTGTTGCCAGATCTGTGCCACCCCATGGTGCAAAAATGGTGTCTCCTCCTTCTTTTTAAGTCTGTACCTCCTACCTCCCTAGACAAGCTGCTAACATTGTTTTTCCATTTCCTTTGTTTCTTCCTCGTGCTGCCAGAACGTCAGGTGATGGCTGATTTATCAGTTTCAGCTGGCATCATGTCAGTTGTCGTTGGGGAGCTAGTAGGTTGCTTTGTTTCAGCGCTTATTCTGACATCCAGTGTTAAAATGGTGCTGCTGCGTGATCAGTTTCAGCATCTGCATTTTGTTAGAGATGCTTACATTGCTTATTTATTTATTTTTTATTGATCAGATTTTTAATTTAGTGTCTGTTTAGGAACTGCTGGCTCTGTTTGTTTCGGCATAGACTGCAGTACTGATGATTTAATCACTGAAACTAACACTTTAGTTGATGCCTGGTTTGTCAGTTTCAGTCTACTAGAAGCACTGAACTATGACAGTTTCAGTTCAGGGAGCACTTACTTCGACAGGCACACAGTTAGATGCAGTATTGTTAGTTCGGGGACCTTGCAATTTGTTTCACCAGCGTTTTCAGACATGGTGCCATCTTTCTAGTAACAGTCAGCAGTGATGCGGGAAAAACAATGGCAGCAATTTCGAATTATTTGAAAATGCTGTGGCACATTGATAAGTATTCAGTATTTGGGTTGTGATGCTGGCACGTGTTCATATCCATTGGTAACAGTGCCATCTACCAATAGGCAACAGCCAATCAGAATACTGCTTTTTCAAAACCCATTTGATAACAATTTGCTAAAAGAGGACATTTCTGCAGTAGGATGGGAAATGAAAGACTGACCTAAATTTGGGATCAGGGGATGGGGGAGGGAGGAGGCAAAAAGGAGTGAATAACTTTACAGAACTTATTGGAGGAACTAGGGTTGTTCTGGAGGCTGGCAAATGAATAATTTGATTTGCCTCTCTGGTGTTATTTATGCAGGTGCTAAGTTGCCTATATCTCAATAACAAGTCCTGGAGAGATTCAGAGATCTTGTGGAGAAGCTGTTTAGTGTCACAAGCCTTACAGAAGTCAATCATTTTTGTTAAGATCCAAGGAAGGTGGTAACCATGGACATGAGACCTTCTAAGAGGATCATGTTTGTTCCAGATAGCCATGCATTTAGTTTGAAATAGGAGAGAGCCTCATCCACGTCAGGAAACATGGAGAGTGGGGACCGGCCAATGATACAAAGCTCATTGGGTAGGCAGAGCAGATCAATGAAACTGAATGCCCTGGCCTAAACAAACCTATGGTGGGCTTTTGGGCAGCAGATTTTCCAGACATCATAGACCACGTAGTGATCACTAAAAGTATACAGTGGGATATGATCAGAAGCAACAGTGTGGTGAAGGCACAAAAAGAAGACACAGTCAATAAGAGAGTGATTTGATGACTAGGAGTTATGGTGGGTGGGCTCTGTAATGAGCTGTGTAAGACTGAAGGCTTCATTTATTTGGATGGTAGGTTTAGCTGAGGCGAAGCAGCCAGTCAGTACTAAGGTCTTCAGGTAATAGGGCTTCCCAGAGGAACTGAGGGAAGAGAAGCAGGTGAGGAATTCAGTAATGGAGTCTAGTTTGGTCCTAGGAGAGGCATAGATACTGTCAACAAAAATGGTGAGGAGGGGAATGAGAACCAGTACAGGATGAGTTCCTGAGAGGACAAGATGGTGGACCAGAATACATTATCACAGCAGAGGCTAAGACGTGTGTACATAGCAACACCACTACCTCTTTCCCCATTATCCTGTTTGTAGGTAGGTAGGCAGATATAAAATTTATGTTTAAACAGGAATGGTACATATTCTGGTCAAAGCCTATTTTCAAATGCACTCCTGTAGCATTCACATGTTCCTATACAAATATTACTATACTTGTCCATATACTGTAAGTTAAAAAGATGAATACATACTAAAGTTCCCTTCCTCACCCCATGAACATACTCATTAAATATCATATGTTAAATTCTATTCCCTTAACAAGGTTCACTTTAAAAACAGTTACATACATGCGGCAACTCATTTCTTACACTTTTTTGATCTTGGTCTGTGTATCGCATTGTCAGAAATTGTAGTATCCCTATCCACTGACTTTTGTGGACAGCCAGGATTAGGTAATAATCAGGGTGTCTGGCTGGTATTGAGGAATTCACAGCCAAAGTTGATTAGGTTAGGGAGGAGACTCTGGGCATTGAGATGACCAACGAGTAGTCCTTTAGGGAGAGGGAAAGATGGGGGATCAGGGCTGAGCTCCACATCTCTTGCCAACAGGATCAGCAAGGCAAAGAGGAGTAGAAGGGAGAGGGACTTTCATGGGCAGAGGGGAGACATGATTTAGCACAGAATAGGAAGGAGAGAAACGTGATACATGGCTTCACAACAAAGATTGGGACATGCCATTTTGTGCATATAACTGGAATGTGCATATATCAGATGGTGCATACAAGTGGAATGCACTGGAAGTTAAAAAGACAAATACTGTACATACATACTAAAGCTGCCCTTATTACCTCATAAACATACTGTATTCATTAAATACAATGCATTAAATTCTACTCCACAATGCAGCTCACTTTAAAACGATTACATACATGTTGCAATTCATTCCTTACACTTTTTTGGTCTTGGTCTATGGATCACATAATCAGAAATTGTGATATCCTTGTCCACTGACCTTTGTGGAGAGCCAGAATTAGGTAATAATCAAGGTGTCTGGCCAGTACTGAGAAATCTACAGGCAAAATTAGTCTAGCTTAGGGAGGAGACTCTGGGCATTTAGATGGCTTTTGAGAAGCCGTTTAGGGAGAGGGAAGGGGGCAGAAGAGGGGCCAGGGTTGAGATCCATATCTCCTGCCAACAGGATCAGTAAACAAAGAGGAGTAGAAGAGAGTGGAACTTTCATTGGCAGAGGGAAGACATGATTAGGAGGGAGTAGGAAGGAAGTAGAGAGAAATGTGATCCAGGACCTCATGACAGAGATGGGGGCTTGGCGTGGATAGGTGGAAAGAGACTGGGTGGAAAAGGAGAGGGGTGGAAAACAGCAGGAGAGTAAGAGGGAAGAGAAGGAGGGAGAGTGGAGAGGTGGAGAATGAGAGGAGGAATAGAAAAAGCAGACTCATGGTGAGAGCAGGCAATGAGCCTAAATGTAATGTACTGTTTCTACCCCAACCACACTTGCCCTGAAGATATTTATTTATTTCACCAGGAAAGAGAGAGGTTCCTTAAGTATATTGTACTGAAACATCAGCATAAAAATAATCACTCTAAGAAAAACTCCCATCCCACAAAAGTATAAGTTGAGGTTGCCTTACACTACAATATCATAATAGCAGTGTGGCTGACCCTTTTTACTCCCACTGGATAACCGAGACCTCGTATTACACAAAGGAAAAAACTCAACTTAAAAAAAACAGCTGACAGCTCCAGGAAAAACCTTTTGAAAAAATAATATTTAAATCAAGTTCTGTTTATATTACATCTATTATCTCTCAATGCTTTCACAGTAAGGACTGGGGCATTGCTCAGCAACATTGATAGATAGTTAGGAACAGTTAGAAAGACTGGGCTGTACAGCACAATTTACATAAAAATAGACCTGGGCTGCGGCATTTAAATAAAAATGCCCAGATGACGTTATTGTCTACACTCCTAGCAAGATTGCTCTCCATTAATTTGTAATACCTAGTCCTTGTTAAGGATGAGCAGTTCATTTTGTGACTGCACCCAGTTTGATCTCACCACGGAACCAGACCTCCTTGTTTTCAGGCTGCCAATACTACTAAATGTGTGCACCCTCAAACAGCAACTGATGTTTCTGGGAAAACTTTGCAAAACATGTTATTTAGATGCAGTTCAGTTTATATTTCATTTATACCTTCCAATGCTTTTGCAGGCAATGGAAGATTAAGGGTTATTCAAGTAAAATGAAAATTTAATGCAGCATAATTAAATCACATTGGAAAAATATTATTATGCCCAAATTTAGGCTATTATTAGACATTTTTCATGTATATGAACCAAACATCAGAAAATATTGAAACAGTTTAAAAAAAATTTTTTTAAGTGTATTAAAATGTTCACATCAATGTATTATGTTGGTATATTGATATATAATTTATAGGTCAGTATCTCCACAACTGTACATGATATAAGCTAATTTTATACTTCGTTATAAAGGTGGCCATCAGTCCATTCCAGCTTTGTACAGAATAAGGTTCTAGTATGTATGATAGTAGATTATAGTAGCAGATAGTAGATGTAAGGTAGTCAGGAAGGGAGGGGTGGCAGTTTACATCAGGGAGGGAACAACTTGCAAAGGGAGGAGTCAGAGGAAGGAAGGTGGAGGCATTATGGGTTCAGTTACAGTCCAATAGGAGGAAGAAAGGTGAAGTTGGGGTGGTATACAGATCACCCAACCAGGATGAGGAGGGACAGGGAACTGAACTCACAAATATTGGAAGCTGCAGGGAAAGGAGAGGTGGTAATTGTGGGTGACTTCAATCTGCCCAAGGTGGACTGGAGCATACCATCCACAACATGTGCTAGGAGTCAGGTGATCCTGGAAAGACTGCAAAGTGGGTTCCTGAATCAGGGCATCACAGAACCAACAAGCGTAGAGGCAATTATTGATCTGGTGCTCTCAAATAGGGAGCATGTACAGGAAATAATGTTCAGGGAGCCCCTAGGTGGGAGTGACCAATGCACAGTGTGGTTCTAGTTGGATATGGGCAGGGAAAGCATCCTGACTAAGACCAAAATTTTGGATTTTAGGAGGGCAGACTTCAGGAAGACGGGCAAAGTACTAAGGAGCCACCTGGCAGGGATCAAAGCAGATATGGGGGTAGACCAAAGGTGGTTCATCATTCAGGAAGGAATACTGGTTACCACAGAGGAGCATGTTAGGCTCAGGTGGAAGAACACAAGGGACAACAAAGCACCCAGCTGGTTCAGTTCTGGGGTTGCCCAGGCAGGAAGGGAAAAGTGGTTAGCCTATAGAAAATTCAGGAAGACCAAGAGAAATGTGGATAAGGAAAATTGCCTCAGGTTGGCTAGTGAGGCAAGTAAGGAAGTCCTGTGAGCTAAGTCACTGAAGGAGCTGCAGATAGCTGAAGGAATTAAAAAGGGGGAGAATGTCTTCTTTCATTACGTAAGTGTGAAAAGGGACAAGAAGGACAAGATTGTTAGGCTTAAAG
Source organism: Neoceratodus forsteri (assembly GCA_016271365.2). Taxonomy (NCBI): domain Eukaryota; kingdom Metazoa; phylum Chordata; order Ceratodontiformes; family Ceratodontidae; genus Neoceratodus; species Neoceratodus forsteri. The sequence continues at coordinate 805,790,201 of CM028137.1, forward strand.
GAAAACTACACCCTCATATCATTAAAATGTCATTTGTTTCCATGCTGACAGACAACTCCTTTCCTGTAGCTGTTAGGGCTATATGTGTTACCTTTAGTTTGTTTTCACTGCTCATGGTAGCCCCCTGTGACTGACTGCCCTAGGGGTCTCAATTTCATGGTTGTTGAAATCTCATTGTCCATGAAAACTGCATTAGCATATGAGAACATGATGTCAGATCAACCATTTATATCATGCGTCTGTATGCTAAAAGAACAAATACCCTGCAAAAACTCTCTGGAAACACATAAACTGAATGGAGTTTAAAGTGAAAAAAATAGCATTACAACTTATATAGTTTGCAAAGCTTACTGAAGGTAAAAGTGGTATTTTATACCTTCTTGCAACTCGTTTCTTTGAAGACTAATTAAGCAGACAGGTATATTGGGGACTTTAAAGGTTGATTATGCATTATGTTCTCATATGCTAATGCAGCTCTCAGGGACAATGAGATTTCAAGAATCACCAAATGGAGTCTCTCTGGATAGTTACAGTGCCTAGTATGAAGTGTGAAAACAGACTAAGGCAGTTGCATGCATCTCTAACAGCTACATGAAATGAGTTGTCTGTTGACATGGAAACAAATAAAATTCAGAAGATAGGAAGGTGTATTTTTCCTTTAAGAAAGGGAAGGGGTGGGTGGAGGATAACTGGAGAAAAGCAGAGATACTAAATGAATACTTCTGTTCCATCAGAGAGAAGGCCGGACCATTGCCTTCAGGAGGGAGAAGAATAATAGAATCATAGAAAGCTGACAACAGAAAAGGACCCAAGTGGCCCATCTAGTCTGCCCTATTCTCATCCCCTTTATTAATCTCCTATGGGGAACACAGATGTAGTGATAGAGGAGGATAGAGGTGGGGAGGGCTGCTAGCACGAAGGTGGACAAATCACCAGACCTGGACAGAGTACATCCAAGAGTACTAAGGAATTGGCTAAGGAGCTGGCAGGGCCACTAACAGGCCTATTTAACAGTTCACTGGCATCAAACGTGGTACTGCAGGACTGGAGAATGGCACATGGTGCTCCTCCATAAAAGTGGTCCCAAGGATGACCCAGGCAATTACAGACCAGTCATTCTGAACTTAGTCATGGGCAAGCTCATGGAGACAGTACTTAAGGAAAGGTCTGAGAACATCTAGAGGAGTATGTTCTCCGGGATGTGTGGCAGCATGGGTTCATGGGGGTTGTGTTAAATGAATATGATTGACTTCTTTAACTGGTCACTAAGACAGTAGACAGGGGCCAAGCGCAGACTTCCTTTATCTGAATTTCAGAAAGGCCTTTGACTCTGTGCCTCACAAATGGTTGATCAGGAAGTTGGCAGATCTCGGGGTTGGGGATAAGATGGCCAGATGGGTGAAAAATTGGCTGAGGGACAGAACCCAGAAGGTGACTGTGGATGGAGAGTTATCTAGCACCAGAGAAACATAGGAACATAGAATCTGATGGCAGATAAGGACAGGTTGGCCCACTTAGTCTGCCCATTTCCCTACCTGATGGATAAGCTGCAGATTCTAGTTAATCAACCGCTTACTTCCTCCTACCCCCACTAGAATTGCTTTATGTCTGTCCCATGCATTCTTGAATTCTCCCACTGTTCCTGACTCCACAACCTCCTCAGAAAGGCTGTTCCATGCATCCACAACCCTCTCTGTGAAACAATACTTTCTAACATTATCTCTGAGCAGTCCCCCCTCTATCTTCAAATTGTGTCCCCTTGTTCTTGCATATCTCTTTTTCTGCTACCCTCTTGTACTTTGTCAATTCCCTTAAGATACTTGAAAGTTTCTATCATGCCCCCCCCTTTCCTCAAGGGTATACATATTAAGCTGTTTTAGCCTATCCTCGTATGTCTTCTGGTGCAGCCCCTGCACCATTTTGGTTGCCCTCCTCTGAACAGCCTCCACTCTGTCTATGTCTTTACGGAGATGGGGTCTCCAGAATTGCACGCAGTACTCCAGAGTCTCACAAACTGTCTGTACAGAGGGATAACAACTTCCTGTTTTCCACTGTTGATGCCTCTCCCTATGCATCCCAGTATCCCCCCAGCCCTCCTTACTGCCTTCTCACATTGCTTGCCCACCTTTAGGTCATCTGATATAATTACTCCTAGGTCCCTTTCCATTTTTGTTGTTGTTATTATCTCACGCCCCCACTGTGTACCCTTCCCCTGGGTTTTTGTTTCCCAGATGCATTACCTTGCACTTCTTTGCACTGAATCTGAGCTGCAATATATTGACCATTCCTTCAATCTTGCCAAGTCCATTTTCATCCTTTCCACCCCACCTTGTGTATCAACCCTGTTGTAGATCATTGTGTTGTCTGCAAAGAGACATACTTTTCCTTCCAGGTGCTCTCCAATGTCACTTATAAAGACATTAAAGAGGACCGGTCCCAGTACCAAACCCTGTGGTACCCCTCTAGTTACCCTCCTTTCTTCACTGTGGACTCTGTTTACTATTACCCTTTGTGTCCTGTTGTCAATCCAGTTTTTTATGCAGGCTACCACCTTGGGACCCACTCTAAGGCTGGCTAACTTGTATATTAATCTTTTGTGTGAGACTGTGTCAAATGCCTTGCTAAAATCTAGGTAGGCCATATCCACGGCCCCTCTCTGGTCCACTATTTTGGCTACTCAGTCAAAGAAATCGATTAGGTTCATCTGACATGACCTTCCTGCTGTGAAACCATGCTGCCTTGGGTCCTGTGCCCCTCTGGCCTCTAGGTACTCAACAATTCTTTCCTTCAGAAGTGATTCCATTATTTTCCCAACCACTGAGGTCAAACTAACTGGTCTGTAGTTTTCTGCCTCTGTCCTGCTCCCACTTTTGTGAAGTGGAATCACATCTGCCCTCCTCCAGTCCTCGGGTACCACCCCATCCTCCCATGATTTGTTAAAGAGAGTAGTTAATGGCATTACTAGTTCTACCCTTAGTTCTTTTAGAATTCTGGGTGAATCCATCAGGACCCATTGCTTTGTCCACTCTCAGTTTCAAGAGTTCTTTCAAAACACTTTCTTCCGTGAATTAACTGGTATCAACCACTCTATTCAGAGTGTTTCTTGTTTGGTTTAGGTACCTCCCTTCTCTTCTGTTGTGAATACTGAGCAGAAATATTCATTCAGTATCCCTGCTTTTCACTGTCACCTCTGCTCACATTTCTCCCCTTATTAAGCCTCTGTATCCCTCCCTTGGTCTTTTCTTCACTTCCTAATGTACTTATAAAGGTTTTATCCCCTTTCTTAACAGAGTTGGCTATCTTTTCCTCAGTTTGTGCCTTTGCTATTCTGATTGCCTTCCCTGCCTCCTTCTGCTTTAACTGATTAAGTTCTCTGTCCTGCTCCTTCTGTGTTTCCTTATATTTCCTGAATGCTATCTTTTTCTCCTTAACCTTCCTTCCACCTCTTTTGAGAACCATAGTATTTTTCCTTCATTTGTTTTGTTGATTTGCTTCCACAAAGGCAGAGAGTCACCAGGTTCAGTGTCATAATGGCAACTACTGTCACATCGCGAAAATCCATTTCGGGCGAAGCCCCCAGCGCATAAAAGCGAGCACTGAGGACTTAACATTTTAAATGTAATGCAGTGGGGCTGCACTTTCACTTAGGATTCTCAGCTCCAGGGGGGTGCATGTCGGGGGTGCAAATCATGAATAAAAAATTTGGCCCAGATGCAACAAAATGTACATGCACCCAGACCCGAGCCCAGCACCCTGTCCACCCAAGCCCTGAACCCACCCACCAAGTCACAGGGCCAGCTCAGCAGCTCACAGTAGCACCACCCCTCAAAACCCTCCCTCCCCTCACTGAGTGTGATCATGCCCCCCCGCACATGCCTACATGTAATGACATCCTGTCGCTATGTGCGTGAACCCACCCCCATCCAGTCTCCCCACCTTGCTCATAGCCCCCATGACATGTGCCACAATTGAGTCACCATTTTTGTTTGTACTCAATCGCGGTCGCCCATGTCACAGGCTGCCGTCACCAGTGGGGTCCCACAGGGCTGGGGCCGGTGTTGTTCAATGTCTCTATCAATAACATTGGGGATGGCATTAAATGTGCCTAGTCAAGGATGACACCAAGCTCTGCGGGAGCATGGACACAGCTGAAGGGATACAGCATCTACAGGATGATCTGGAAAAGCTGGAGAGGTGGTCCAGGATTTTGCAGCTTGGCTTCAATGCCTAGAAATGCAACGTTATGTACATTGGAGCCAAGAATCCCAGGACAGAGTACTACCTGAGTGGAGTCCAGGTATCTGCATCAGAGGAGGAGAAGGACCTGGGAGTGATGATCACGAGTGACCTGAAGAACTCCACGCAGTGCAAGAAAGCAGCAGCAAGGGCAAACAAGATGCTGGGATACATAGCTAGGGGGATCAGTAGTAGGAGAGAGGAGGTTATACTGCCCTTGTACAGGTCATTTGTGAGACCATATCTAGAGTATGGAGCTCAGTACTGGTGCCCACAGCTCAAAAAGGATGTTAACCTGCTGGAGAAGATCCAGAGGAGGGCTACAAAGATGATAGCAGGTCAGCAGGGTAAAGCATATGAGGAGAGGTTGAGGGCACTGAACATGTACTCCCTGGAGGACAAGAGAGAGAGAGGGGGACATGATTGGGACCTTCAAATACTTGAAAGGGATAAATGCAGTAGATAAAGAGGGTCTCTAAGCTGAGTGGCAACCATAACACAATGGGGCACAGCATTAAGCTGAAGGGGGGAGATTTAGGAGGGAGGTCAAGAAGCAATTCTTCACAGAGAGGGTGGTGGACACTTGGATTGCACTGCTTGATAAGGTGGTCTCATTGAAGACAGCGGGCAGCTTCACGAGAAGCTGGGATTGGCATGGGGAAGGCAAGGATCATTGGAAGCGAGGATGGGAGGAATGGGTAAGGAGGCAGGGACAGTATCTCAAGCTGCGGACCCTGCAATATGAGCAGACTAGATAGACCAAATGGCCTTCTTTTGCTGGCTTCTTCATATGTTCATATGTGTATTTGTATGATGTAAAAGAGATTGGGCTCCATCCTCAAAGCTCCCATAATGGCGCAAGGGGCTTGCTCCACAGGGAATGGTGCAAAGTACACCTTGCTGCAAAAGATGTGCCAGGAGCATTTCTCAAATGCAGCCTGCATCAACCACAGGCTACATGCACCAAATGGGGCTTGCGCCATCCTTGCAGCTCAAAATGGGCTGCAGCATGGCACTAGGGGACATGCGGCAGCTGCAAGCTGCCATATCCCCTAAGTCAGTATACTCTAGAATTTCATTCTTTGGGAGGGTTGACCACTTGTGCCACTCCCTAAGCCCTCCCCAGCATGTGCTGTGGTCCCCCATCCCCAATCCCCTGTTAGTAAGATTTATCACGGCCCTGGTGGTCTGTTGGACCTCTCCATCAGCCCATAAAATATAATAATTAAGTACCATGCCCTGGTGGTCTAGCACCCCCCCATCAGCCTGTATAATATAATAATTAAGTATCATGCCTGGCAGTCTAGTGGACCCCCATCAGCCCATGTAATATCATATAGAGATATAGATGGGCGCATCTGGATGTGCTGCAAGCTGTGGGGTGGCTGTGCCAGTTCCTGGTGATCTAGCTGCCCCCTCGTCAGCCTATAAAATATCATAATTACGTATCATGCCCTGGTGGTCTAGCGGCCTCCCCCATCTGTCCATAAAATATCATAATTAAGTATCATGCCCCAGTGATCTAGAGGACCCACACACCCCAACCCCAGCACATAGTGCCCAGCACCCCGCTACCCCATTCCAGAACCAAGTCGGTGACTGGCACAGCCCTCCTCACACCACCATGGCCAGCCTCTGACTGAGCTGTCAAGGAGCACATACTGGATACAGTACGTGCTCCTTGACAACTCAGTCAGCAGCAGCCGTGGTGGTGTGAGGAGGGCTATGCCGGTCGCCAACTCGGTTTCACGATGGGGGGAAACAGGGTGCTGGGCACTACCTGCCATGGTGGGGGTGTGGGCCCACTTGACCACCAAAGCATGATACTTAATTATGATATTTTATGGGCAGATGGGGGGATGCTAGACCACTAGGACATGATACTTTATTATGATATTTTATAGGCTGACGAGGGGGCAGCTAGATCACCAGGAACTGGTACACAGCCACCCCAATGCTTGCAGCACACGATCCAGATGTGCCGTCTATATGGCACACAGTCATTGTTGCCACAAGCTGCTGGACTTTGCCGCCAGGACCCTACCTGGTTGGGAGCAGGGTCCCTGGTGCATCGGCAATCTATGCAAGCTACCATTAGTGCAGCTCGTGCCATGTTTTGAAAATTGGGCCCATTGATTTCTAAAGTTGCATTGTCATTATTAACGTACTGAAAATATAATACATCAATGTAAATATTTGTATACCGATACAGAAATGCACAGCGACATACCACAGCTATGTTGACCTGACTCCTCTTAAATACACAACCCTTTTGTGTGGAAAACACTGTGCAATTAAGCGGGTCGTTAACTTATCCAGACCAAGATGTTTTCAAGGAAAAAACTGAGCCTGAAATCTTTTTTTTTTTTTAAATGATTTTGTTAGTGTTTTTTTTTTCACTTTAATTCACCATGGTAAGGCATTACAGGCAAGATCCTCATTAAAATATTGTTTTCACACCAGCTGAAAACAGGCTATGCACCTGACAGGTGCTAATTACAAATTTGCCATGGTAGGGCATTATAGGCAAGACTTTCATTAAAATATTGTTTTCACATCAGCTGAAAACAGGCTGTGCACCTAACAGGAGCTAAATACATGTTAGCAGATACACTGGTGAAATGTGAACATGTGCACTTAACAGGAATGTGCACTTAACCCGAACATTTAACATTACAGAGATAGGAACACATTGGAAAATAAAAAAGTGTGCATTTATCCAGAATGTGCACTTATCCAATGTACACTTGAAAGCTAGTGTACTGCCTAAAACTATTATTAGATTTTAAAAGCAGCCAAGCATTACCTTTTGTATCTCAGATACTTTTTTTTCCCCTTTGTTTAATTACAGTATTGTTTACTTGATGTTAGCATGTGTGATGTGTGGAACAGCTCTTAGCCTGGCAGCTGACATATCTTGCTCTACTGCCCCACACTACATCATCGGCATTGTGATCTCACTGACTATGACATCACTGCTACTTAGGAACTGCAAGTGAGTGACTGCCAGGTCATTCATCCGTGATGTCACAGTCAGTGAGATCACAATGCTGATGATGTAGTGTGGGGCAGTAGAGTTAGATATGTCAGCTGCCAGGCGAAGAGCTGTTCTACACATCCAGCACAATATTGTCACATAGAAGACTTTCTAAGGAACAAAAGGAAAAGGAAAAATACTTCAGAAATAAAGTTACAACTGACTACTATTTAAAATGTGTATTATTTTCCTATTTTGGCTCCACTAGCTCTTTAAATAGGTTCCACTCTATTTCAAGTTAGCCCATTCTAAAGATAAATTCTCTGAAAATGGCTAACTCGGAAACTGAGCCAGGAACATAAAGCGTGGAATGAATCATGTTGATACAGTTGTCATGATCAATGCACATCAAATCAATGATGAACCCCCCCTGTAGAGTCTCTTCTCGCTTTTTGTTACGATCTTCCTATGCTGCTGTTTGAATATTGATTTAGCGCACCCTCTCCCAGTGCACATCAAGCATTTTTTTCTATTTCTAACAGTGTATAATGGGAGTGCTGTCAGCTGCCTCATTTGGGAGCAGATATCTGTATTGTTAGACTGTACTGACACTGCACTTGGTACATGTCTGTATGATTCTGTGTTATTTGGGTGATTTATTTTAAAACAGTAAAAGAAATAAAACAGGAACCATCACTTCATTAAGTGTCACCAGCTTCACGCCAGGCCCCTAACTTCTGAAGCCAGTCATTATGTGCTAGCATTGTTCATTACTGCTTAAGCAGCAGGGAGCTGAAGTTGTTCATGATGACTTCATGCAGAAATCCAACTTCCCTAGCAAAATATTAATCTAGGAAAATAATATACAAGCTGCTTAATGTCAACTTGATTGTTGAGCAGCCCATGGCAAGGCCGCCGAGAACATTTCACATTAAAATAGAACACAGTGGGGGGAAATGTCAGCATGTTACTGAGAATAGATGCACTACAAAAAATATGTACTTTGAAGTCCGTATCTGGGTCTCAGCCTACTTTGTGAAGGTGAAGGTGAAGTTGAAGGGTTTCTTATCAAACTTTCCAAATGTGCTGAAGACAAGGAGTAAAAAAGCAGCCCGTTTCTCTGTAAGCAACAAACTTAATTCAGAGACAAGCCACAATGCAGAATTCCAGTCTATATTAAGAGATAGTGTATATAAGGGATATGCAATATGCTGACTCAAAATATGCAATTTATCTTCAAGTGTGAGGGGGTGGGACCATAACTCATGAGTGGCAGAACCACAAGTGAGTTATGAAACTCCAGCCCACTCACAAGAGATGATTAACTGCCTATTTTGAGTCAGGCCATTCTGTATTTGAGATATGCCACAGTCGTTTACCAGTTAGCTAGCTTTTAAATCTGCTGTTTGATTTTCCAGTTTTCCCTTTGATTTCAGCAGTGCTTCAGTGCTGCATTAGGCACTGTAATGGCATTAGCACTGTGAAAGCTGTTCTCTGATTGGGTCTGTATTCCATCGAGATTACAATAACCTACAAAATATCCACTGTCAAAACAGAAATAACAGAGAGAATACTGGATGGGCAACTATGTACAACCAGAGTTTTCTGCCACAGAGGGGTACTGATTCCCTCTGACCTCGAGAGCGAAGTTCAAGAAGTTCATGGGAATCAGGACCCCAAGGTGACAGAACACACTGGTTCTGCATAAAGTTGCTCATCCTGTATTTTTCATGGTGTATAGTATTATGTGAAATGTGGGCATTGTGTTTTTCATTTTCCTCTTTCACAATGAAACTGACTTGTGAAGTCTCTAGAGGTTCTAGAATGCTGTTCTACCACAGAATTGGATAGAGAAAAGCAATTGTGTGGCAGTTTTCCAAATTGTTCTGCTGCAGTAGTGACATCACTACTGCAGCAGAACAACATAATGATGTCACTACTGCAGCAGAACATAGAGGATTTTGTATGAGTTAATCGACATAACAAAGGCAGTTGATCGAGAGGTTTCTGTGGTAACAGGAAACCCCGAGAGTGAAGCTCAAGAGGTCCATTACCACGAAACCTCAAGACTATACAACTGCCTTTAGTTTAGGTATGGTTGCTTCAACACAACTTCTTATCGTATGGGCAACCATATGTGGCACTACTTGATCACCAAACTGGTCTCTTAGAAAAAGAATTTGTCAATGCTGAATGTTGATTACGTTGGTCCGTTGAGCTCGCTAACTGCCCCTCTGTCATTCGCTCATTCTGTTTCTCCCGGTGCTGCAGGCTGCTGTTTTGTACTGGGCTTTTGCCTGCATTGGCACTCTTTTCTGTCCACAAAGAAATCTGCAGCTGTCCCAATAGAGCTCTGTTGAGGTCGCTCACTCCCCCTGTCTCACTCGCTCATTCTGTTTCTCCTGGTGCTGCAGGCTGCTGTTTTGTACTGGGCTCCTGCCTGAGTTGGCACTCTTTTCTGTCCACAAAGAAATCTGCAGCTATCCCAGCAGAGCTCCGTTGAGTCCTCCACTCCCCTGTCTCACTCAGCTCATTCTATTTCCCCTGGTGCTGCAAGCTGCCCTTTGGACTGGGCTCCTGCCTCTGTTGGCGCCATTTTCTGCCCACAAAGAAATCTGCAGCAGTCCTGACACTCTGTTGATCTCGCCACCCCCCTCTCTCACTTGTTCATTCTGTTTCTGCCGGCGCTGCAGGCTGCCTTTGTACTGGGCTCCTGCCTGCATTGTCGCCTTCTTCTGCCTACAAAAAGAAATCTGCAGCAGTCATGATAGAGCTCTGTTGAGCTCACTCACTCCCCCCTCTCTCGCTGTTCTGTTTCTCCCACTGCTGCAGGCTGCACGCTTGTACTGGGCCCCTACGGCATTGTTGCCTTTTCTGCCCACAAAGAAATCTGCAGCAGTCCCAACAGAGCTCTGTTGAGCTTACTTACCCCCACTCACTCATTCTGTGTCTTCCCCTGCTGCAGGCTGCCCTTTTGTACTGTCGGCTTTTCTGCCCACAAGAAATCTACAGTCTGAGCCTGGCTCAAGACAGGTCGCTCACCCCCTCTCTCACTCCACTCTTTCTGTTTCTCCTGGCGCTGCAGGCTGCCCTTTGTACTGGGCTCCTGCCTGAGTTGCCACCTTCTTCTGCTCACAAAGAAATTTGCAGCAGTCATGATAGAGCTCCATTGAGCTCGCTCACTCCCCCCCCCCACTCGCTCGTTCTGTTTCTCCCGCTGCTGCAGGCTGCCCTTTTATACTGGACCCCTGCATGCATTGCTGCTTTTTTCTGCCCACATAGAATTCTGCAGCAGTCCCAACACAGCTCCACTGAGCTCGTTCAGTCCCCGTCTCTCACTCGCTCGTTCTGTTTCTGCCAGTGCTGCAGGCTGGCCTTTTTTACTGGGCTTCTGCCTGTGTTGCTGCCTTTTTCTGCCCACAAAGAAATCCACAGCTGTCCTGGCAGAGCTCTGTTGAGGTCACTCACTCCCCCATCTCACTCGCTCATTCTGTTTCTCCTGGCACTGCAGGCTGCCTTTTGTACTGGGCTCCTGCCTGCATTGTCGCCTTCTTCTGCCTACAAAGAAATCTGCAGCAGTCACGATAGAGCTCTGTTGAGCTCACTCCCTCCCTCTCACTCGCTCGTTCTGTTTCTCCCGCTGCTGCAGGCTGCCCTTTTATACTGGGCCCCTGTGTGCATTGCTGCTTTTTTCTGCCCACATAGAATTCTGCAGCAGTCCCAACACAGCTCCACTGAGCTCCCTCAGTCCCCCTCTCTCACTCGCTCATTCTGTTTCTGCCAGCGCTGCAGGTTGGCTTTTTGTACTGGGCTTCTGCCTGCGTTGCCGCCTTGTTCTGCCCACAAAGAAATCCGCAGCTGTCCTGACAGAGCTCTGTTGAGATCACTCACTCCCTCATCTCACTTGCTCATTCTGTTTCTCCTGGCACTGCAGGCTGCCATTTTGTACTGTGCACCTGCCTCTGTTGGCACCTTTTTCTGCCCACAAAGAAATCTGTAGCAGTCCCGACAGAGCTCCATTGACCTCACTCACTCCCCCCTCTCACTCACTCGTTCCGGTTCTGCCAGTGCTGCAGGCTATCCTTTTGTACAGGGCTCCTGCCTACATTGCCGCCCTTTTCTGCCCACAAAGAAATCTGCAGCAGTCACAATAGAGCTCCATTGAGCTCGCTCACTCCCCTTCTCTTAGTCGCTCATTCTGTTTCTCCCGCCATTGCAGGCTGCCCTCTTGTACTGGGCCCCTGCATACATTGCTGCATTTTTCTGCACTCAAAGAAATCCACAGCAGTCCCAATAGAGCTTCGCTGAGCCCACTCACCCTCCCTCACTTGCTCGTTCTGTGTCTCCCAGCGCTGCAGGCTGCCCTTTTGTACGGGGCTCCTGCCTGCATTGGCACCTGTTCCTGCCCACAAGTAAATCCGCAGCAGTCCTGATAGAGCTCACTTGAACTTGGTCACTCCCCCCCTTACTCGCTCGATCCTAATCTATCCCAAACACTGATCTCCGACAGCGACTGTGGTATTCTGCGCCAGAAGCGTGAAAGCATATTTCGGCCAAGATGTGAAAAATGACAGCTGTACTGTTCATAAGGAGGTGTGGAAATATGCCAGTGTTGAAAATGTGACGTGAAAATATTACTAGTTTGCAAAGTTACAAGGGTGCATGTAAACTGCAAAATGCACGCTTGTAACACAGTCATTTTATGGAGTTTCATCACAAAACTTTCAACATAAGCATTTTAGGACCTCTGCTCATGAACAGTGACAGTGTGATTTTCATAATGTGTCCCGAACACAGATTTCCCACAGCGACTGCGCTATTCTGCGCCAGAATTGTGCAAACACATTTCGGCCAGGATGTGAAAAGTGACAGCTATACTGTTCATAAGGAGGTGCAGAACAATGGCAATGTTGAAAATCTGGAGTGAAAATATAATAAATTTGCAAACTTACGAGCATGCCTGCAAACTGTGCAATGCACGCTCATAACACAGTCATTTTATAGAGTATCCACCAAATTTTCAACATAAGCAGTTTAGGACCTCTGCTCATGAACAGTGTCACTGTCATTTTCGTAATCTGTCCCAAACACTGATTTCCACAGTGACCGCGCTATTTTGTGCTGGAACTGTGAAAACACATTTCGGCCAGGATGTAAAAAATGACAGCTGTACTGTTCACAAGGAGGTGTGGAAAAATGCCAATGTTGAAAATCTGATGTGACAATATTGCAGATTCACGAAGTTACGAGCGTGTGTAGCATCTGCACAACACACGCTCGTAAAATAGTCATTTTGGGGATTTTTTCCACCAAATTTGCAACATAGGCTTTTTGAGAGCCCACCTCATGAACACTGGCACTGTTGTTTCATTAATCAGTCCAAAAAGGTGATTCCATGCAGTGACTGCGAAATCACCTTCCGGGGCTGATTAATGCCATGACAGTGATATATTTCATGAGGAGGGGTCCCAAAAACCCCATGTTGAAAATGTGGTGCCAAAATTCAAAAAATGCCTGAGATATGCATCAAAGTTGAAAAACCTATTTATTCCATTATACAGCTTACTGGCATTTCCTCAGTTTGCGGTTGGCTTTGAAGAGTGCAGACGTGTTCCCAGTCCATCGAAGATCATCGGCCAGGCTCCAAAGATAAGTATGGGTTGAGGGGTTGTGAGGAGGCAGGGTGCGAGTGGTTTTGCACAGGTTGTGGTCAGGAGACCGCAAGGACCATTTCTTTCATTACAGGTTAAATAAAAAAAAAACATCGCGGGAAGGTTTTCTTTTTACAGATATTGGCATGCTGGGGTGGGCTCCCAGCATGCCAGCAATGTTTGTTTGAGGGGGCAGCTCTGGCTGATGGGATATTAGGCACCCCATCCAGCACAAAGGGGGGCACAATGGCTGAGGGGGATTGGGCACCCCCTCGGCACAACTACACTGGGTGTTTGGGGGGGATTATGCCAATGGGGAGTGGGCTCCCCCATCGGCAAATGAATCTTTGGTGGGGACATAATGCTGACAGGGAGTTGGCTCCCCCATCAGCAAAATAAATGTTTTATTAGGGGCACTAAAGCCAACAAGGATTTGGGCCCCTGTCGGCACACAAACACTCTGGGGGGGTACATGCTGCTGAGGGGGATTGGGTACCCCCTCAGCCTTGGGGTTCAGAAATATTGTTTGTGAACATGGCGGCAAGCCACTGCCATGTTCACAAACAATATTACAGTACTAACGTTCCACCCAGCAATGACGGGTTGCTCCCTCATTGCAGCGAATGACTGACGCTGCAATGACGAGGCTGCCTCTGATTGCTGCGGCTGAAACGTTTCAAGTTGGTGGCATGTTGGCTGAACTAGTGTCAGCAGCAGCGTGCCACGGCATTGGGAAAAGGGGGCCAAGCCTTAAAAGGATGTGGGGGCATTGGCCACAACAGTGCCGCGCCTCCACAACCTGCTTGTGGAGCAAGCTGCCACAATATGTTTCTTGCGCATGTGTGCAATCAACATAAAAAGGCTTACTTTGGCAGCTGTTTTGTTCTGTTCGATTGTGCCACTTACTTCCTGCACTGGTGACGTACTCGGTGCAGCACAACAGCATCGTGATGCACTGAGTGCAGCACAACAACATTGTTCCAGGCATGGATTTCCATGTGGAACAGCATTCCACTATATACTATAAGGATATTCCAGGCATGGAATTCCATGCATAATAACATTCCACTATACACTATAACATATTTTTGATGTATTGCTATTGCCTTTTACTGATTTTACAAGCCAAGATATCTTTTTATTTTGTCATTTTATCCCACTCTTGGGGTGTGTGTGTGTGTGTGGGTGTGTGGTGTTTCATGCCGGTTCAACAACACTTTTGTCAACCAGCATCACATCGACAGGATTTATGTTGACTGTGAGTTGTGGTTGACATAACTCCTGTTTGTCTCCCAGTCCTGCTTTTTCATCTGGAGGCTTTGCCCCGAACCCCCATGTGGGTGGCTGTACCCCATGCCCCCTGTACTATATATTCTCAACTCCAGTTGGAGCTGATTCGGGAGGGGCAGGACTGGGTGACAGTGTGCCCCTGTGTCAGGTGCACCAACACAGTGACCTGTCAGCACACTGTCGATTTTGTGGACAGGTATGTAGGTCGCTGTGTTGGTGTCACTGTCGGGGGGGCACGTGTGTGTGTGTGTGTGTGTGTGTGTGTGTGTGTGTGTGTGTGTATCTATAATTATGAAACCACAGTAGTACAACAAATCCTGAAACCTGTTTGGCTGAGGACCTCAGAACACAGTGCTAATATCCCAGTACAACAGCACTGGAAAAAGATCCATGACCTCACTGACCTTAGGGAGACACAGCTGTATCAATACACCTCAATTCACTTACTTTAATTAACAACAACAAAAAAAGCATCTGTCAACTACACACCCAACAGCATACTTACAATTGCACAACAGGACTACATATTTTCTTTTTCTCCATTTTTATACCTTTTTTCTGCGTTTCTATAATTTAAAAATGTTGATTTAAAATTATTTATTTACTGATTTTAATGGGTCCTTTTATAACTGTAATAAAGCACCCAGTGTGTGCTTTGTGCTGGGGCGACATCACTTCTCAAGTGATGGAAGTGTGCCATTATCCCAGCACAAAGCACACACTGTCATGCCATATTACTTAATCATGCCATTGCACATATCCTTGGTTTTGCCTCATCTAGAGTATAGTGTATAGTTCTGGGCATGCTTATCAAATACTGCTGAACTGTTCTTCTGCAGTTTAAATAGGCCAAGGGACCAAAAAATCATAACTGAAGTTTTTTGCACAATAGCCAACTTGTGGGTCCTGCATTACATGCCATTACACGAGTTGGCTAGGCATGGAGTCCATCCCCTCTCCCCACCATTGTATGAGCATGCAAATGATAAAATCCAGTGGGGCTTATGCAAAACAGCCAGTAAGGGACACAATTTAATAATTAGCCTGAATTCCTAATGTGCCAGCCTACTGAAACTAATGTGTCATGAGTAGTTCCTTGACCATGGACTTTGCATGTGCCATAGAAATTAATGGGACTGGCACAGTCAGACTACATTTCACAATGCAATCCTCTTTGCCACCCCCCACACACCTGAATAATTTTATGTTGTTCACCATTCCTGGTTCCCTGATAATTCTGTTTTTTTCCTGGTAGCCCAGAGATTGCAGAGGATGTAAAGGTCATTGCTCCATCCTCATCCCCATCCAGTGGCCACATGACACTTGCTTGGTCATTCCCACTGTCAGTATGGCTTATACAAGCAATCCATGGCAGGAACAAACAATCCCTTCCCAGTTAGACAAGCAACCAGTACTGCTTGTGCAACTGAGAGCCCAGCCAGTCATTTTGGTTATTCATTGTTTGTGCAGCAGATGAAGCCAATTTGCTCATGCATATCCAATTTGGGTTTTTTAAGACATCAGGGCCTGGATATTCAAATCGTGCCATTCTGTGGCGCAAGCCCTTGCACTGCTCAAGAAAGTTGCGCTGGGGTGTGGCCGGGGCGATATTCAATGGAGTTGCGCTATTGAGCAACTCCTTTGAATATCGCCCCCTGGCCACAGCCACTGTGCATGGCGCAGTGGAACTTGCGCCACCAGAGTGGAGCATTCAGATGCAGTGGCTCAAGTTCCATTGCGCCATGCGCAAATCTGCCATATTCAAGGTGATATGCAAATGAGGCCATACTTGTGCAAGGCACATGGGGACCATTTGCATCTAATTACGGCTCATTTGCATGCCATTAGCATGCAGGTGCACCGATCCCTGACTTGCGTCTGGCGCCCTGCCAGGCAGCAACCGTCGAGACCGGCGCCCTACATGTCAGCGGGCATAAAGTAAATCCCCACTAGTCGATCATGGGCATAATGTAATAAACTCCCGACCAGCCTGATGGCGGGCAGAACACCTCCCCACCCCAGACTAGCCCAATGGCGGGCAGAACACACTCCCCACCCCACTAGCCCGATCACGGGCATAACGTCAACCCCAAGTCCAATATCCCTGGTGATCTGTGGCCCCACCCACCTACCCACAGAGTCCCACCACCCGCTCATTCATTCACATATCTGGACTGCCTTGTGGCGAGCTGCACGCCGTTGGCTCTTGCTCTGAACCAATGGGCATGCAGCTGTACCTAGTTGCCGACGGCAGGCAGTGGGGCAGCAGGCGGGTGGGTGCTGCCGCCGCCGGCTGACGGGGAAGCGGGTGGTGGGGCTCTATGGGTGGAGTGGATGGGGGCCACTAGATCACCAGGAATATTGGACTTTGGGGGTTTGACCTTATGCCCTCAATCGGGCCCAGCGGTCCACTGGACCACCAGGGATATTGGACTTTGGGGTGGTTGACATTATGCCCGCAATCGGGCTAGTGGGGGAGTGAAGTGTGTTCTGCCCACGATCGGGCTAGTCGGGGTGGGGAGTGTGTTCTGCCCACGATTGGGCAGTTGGGGGTGGGAGTGTGTTCTGCCCGCATCAGGCTAGTCGGGGTGGTGGAGTGTGTTCTGCCCGTGATCGGGCTAGCCGGAGGTGGGAGAGTGTGTGCTGCCCACGATCAGGCTAGTCGGGGGTGGGAGTGTGTTCTTCCAGCGATCAGGCCAGTCGGGGGTGGGGGTGTGTTCTGCCCGCATCAGGCTGGTCGGGGTGGGGAGTGTGTTCTGCCGCGATCAGGCCAGTTGGGGGTTGTTTTACTTCTGCTCCGCGATCGGGCTGCTGTGGGGGAATACTCTGATGCCCGTGATCGGGCTACAGGGGTTACTATATGCCCGCGATCGGGCCACGGGGTTACTATTATGCCTGCAATCAGGCTGCAGGGGGGCACAGGGAATAAGTGGAGGGCCACCCACAGGTGGCAACTGTTGTGTTGCGCCCTGCAATGCAGCTCACCTGTGGGTGACCCTCGACTTAATCCTTTTATTTTGGCTCAAGTTGTGCAGGCACAGGTGAGAGTTGCGCGCCTACACAACTCTGCACAGCCCAGCTGAACATCACACTACGCCTTTATGCATGGTTCCTCCCTTCAGTTGCATGCCTTCATTATCATTCGCTGTTGCTCAGCATGTTTTCGTGCACAACTGCCTCCTGCTGAATATCGCAGAATGGCGATTGACTTGGCGCGAGCGCAACCCTATTGCGCTTTGGCTCAACTCTTTGAATATCCAGGCCCAGGCCCCTTGTCACTATACTGCAAAAATATATATATAGATATGCGTATGCTAAAAAGCATTCAGAGGAAGGAGAACTACACAAAATAGTAGATAGGCTTAGGTTTCAAATATTAAGACAGACTTATCTGACCTGAGGTTATCAATGGAGAAAGAAGATTGAGAGGTGATATAAGAATGTAGAAAATGTTGATAGTTTATGGCCTCTGGGCCCATCTTGTTTGTCCAAACCTGCCTAGTTAAGAGACTGTGCCTCTCAATCACCATTTTTCCCTCCGTCCTCCCCAACTGCCTCCACATGCAATTTTCCCATGCATCTGTCCAATCCCCTTTTGAACCCTTTACTGTCTTCACACAGATGACCTCATCTAGAAGTTTATTCCAGCCTACTGCCACTCCTCAATAAAAGTAATTCCTGAAATTCTTTTTAACCCCCCCAACTGTTAATTTTGTAAATTGAGATTGAGCTATATTAGACCTGGTGTAACAACAATCTCCTTCCAGTAGAGAGAAGGTGGTTGTTTTGCTATAGATGTCTGGACTCAAGTCTGACTGTCTGGCATCAGCATGAAGTGATAGCTTGGTGGGAAAAGCCTAGAATAGAAAAGGAGGATGCCATCCAGGTACAAGGCTGCATAGTAGGAGGAGAAGAAGGGCTAAAAGAGGGTGAGTAGCAGATGCTTATACACTGCCACTTGCAAATTCTTTTCTTCCATTAATGCAACAGAGGGAGGCAGAGGTTGTGAATATGAGCAAGGCTGTAACAGGACCAACCATACTGGCTGAAAGTCCAGAACAATGGTTGGTTCATAATGGAGGTTCTAAAGAAAATTTTGGAAAAAGGGGGTAGAAGGTGAAAACCACAAGAATGCAGTGGTAATAAAGGATTCAATGTTCGGCCCATTTGCACTGAGGGTTGAGGCGCTGGATGCCACACCTCGCGCCAAGCCGGTGATCCGGGTTCAGGAACGAGCCTGGGGCCACTGGGGGTTGGCAGGGTGGGAAGAGATTGAGCATCCACAGGACTGCTCTCTCTTCCCGGGGAGGGTTGGGGAGAAGCGCTCGCTCCTGGATCGACCTCTGGTGGGGAGCCAGGGTGCTCAGTGGTGACACAGCAGATGCACTAGGGTGGGTTTGTGGCTGCACGTTGCCTTGCTTGCCGCACTCGAGGAACAAGAAAAATGCCAGAAAAGAGCCCCCCACCCTTCGGTGAGATGATGGTGACCCTAAGGACTCTGCCCACATCCCAAATGCTGGCCCAACGCATCCAGGATCGTCCTCCACCCCCAACCTGATGACCGATCAGGTAGGCACTTCACACTTAAGGATCCACTGCAGTGAAAGGCGGAATCAGCCCCAGAGATGGTACCAGGGGTCAAGCCTGCCTGGGGTCGTTCGGGGAAGGGGATCATGGGCGAAGTGAGAGTTCAGGCTGGGAGTAGGGTGGTTGTTGTGTGGCTACCTGAAGGATGCCCAAAGAGTGTGTGAAGAAATAAAGTTAAAAATAAATAAATAAATAAAGGATTCGATTATAAGGAATGCTGACAGCATAATATGCAGGAAAAGATAGGACTACTGTGTTATGCTTACCTGGGGCCAAAATTTGCGATGTAAGGAACATGATTGATGGCTTACTGGAAGGGTCAGGAGAAAATCCTGTAGTACTCCTATACCTAGGAACAAATGATACTGGCAGCATACTGGACAATGACATTGAGGCTAATCTTGCTGAACTGGGGCACTACTTAAAAAATAAAAACTGTAATATAATAGTATCAGAGGTCTTACCAGTACCTAGAGTGAGAGTAGGTAGAACCAGAGCAATAAGAAAGAGCAAAAACTAGTGGTTGAAAAAACTGGGCAACAGAGGAAGGCCATGAGTTCGTTTAAAACTGGGAGGTGTTTAATAACAGAAATGATGTATAGGAGGGATGGCCTCCACCTTAACCAAATGGGATGAGCATATTAGGGAGAGAGTGACTGGATAAAACCTAAAAATACTTAAAGTAGGTTCTCAGGGGTATGGGGATGGGGCAACTGACCACACATCTTTATCTAATATACATGACAACGATCAGGGTTCAAGTCTTTCTATGGGGAGTTATTGTAAAAAAAAGCCAATAGTAATAAATGGAGCTGCCTACTACTCAATGCAAAGAGTTTAAATAACAAATTTGGTGAACTGGTGGCATTAGTTGAGTTAAAAGGCATAACCTGTATTGGAATTATGGAAATGTGGTGGGATAAGGATGATACATACAACAAAGAACTGAAGGAATATAACCTATTCCAGAAAGATCAGGTAGACCAAATTGGAGGTGGGGTATCCTTCTATATGAGTAATGACCTTTGGGCTGAGAAACTTCATAGTGCGAGTATCCCAGAAAATGAAACCTTTTGGATCAAAATAGGGACCAATATTCATGATTATATAATTCTGGACATTTGCTACAGACCTCTTACCCAGGCAGAACAAGCGGATGAAGACCTTCTGGGAGAAATTGAGAATGTTATGGGGAGATGAAATATCATTCTTATGGGAGATCTGAATATACCAGGGATTAAATGGGACACTGGGGGGGAGCGAACAGTGTTCGGGAAAATAGATTGGCTAGCAATATTATGAATCTGAATCTAGAACAGTACGTAAGGACACCTACTGGGGGAACAACATCTTGAATGTTGTCCTTAGTGACATGAGTGATGACATTAGTAACTGTCACACTGTTGATCCACTTGGGGGACAGCAACCATCAGATGGTCACTTTCAACACTGAGAGCAAACAAAAAAAGCCAGGAGATGTTCCATTGTCAAATGCTTTAACACAGCAAATTTTAAGCTAATGCGGAAACAGTTGAGGGGTTGGAGATAGAGGGAGAATTTTGGTAATTCCAATGTAAATATATTGTGGGGCATCATAGTTAGGAAAATTAAAGCACTAGAGAAAAGATGGGTACCTGTAAGAAACAAATACACAAAAAATAGGGTTAGACCTATTTGGTTAAATAAGAGGGTGCTAAAGACAGAAAGGCAGAAGAGAACGTTATATAAGTGAACTAAGGTTTTGAGAATTAGAGATCATTGGGAACAATATAGAAAGCATGAGACTGAATATAAAACACTTATAAAGTTAACCAGAAGGGAGAAAAAAAGAAAATGACATAGCCAAAAATTACAGATCCAATCCAAAAATGTTTTGGGCATATAAGGAATAAGAGAGGGATAAATCAGACAGCTGGACCACTTAAGGCAGGCAATGTACCCATTATGGACAACAGGATGGTGGCAGAATATCTGAATCACTATTTTGCATCAGTATTTCAGGAATCCCAGTTGGACAAGGCTAACATACAAACTTGAGATAGCACACCTAAGAGTACGATGGAAATTTCATTGAGGGAGGTATACGACGCTCAAAAATCTCTCAGTATTAGAAAGTCACAGGGTTCAGATGACTTATAACCAATTTTGTTAAAAGAACTAGCTTATCCAATAACTGAGATATTCAGAAACCCCTTAGAGAAGGGGAAGGTGCCACATGATTGCAGGAAGGCCATTGTCATGCCATTCTTTTTTAATCCACACTTTATTCACCTTTCTCCCCCAGTGCCCCCATCTGCTCGACTCCCCCCAGCCCTGTCACCTGGTTCCTCCAGGATCTTATCTTAGGAGCCATCCTGGCCACAGGATTGGCTGCCTGGCCACTAGTGTGGAGGCTGCAGGGGGTTGATCTTCATCCGCTGTCGCAGGTGTTTTTCCTTCATTTTCTCCTGATCCTCCCCATTGCTTTGGCGTGACATGTCAGTGTGCATACGTGGAGGTATATATGCACACTGCAGAGTTCCACAGCACCCACCCTTCCATTGGCATCCCATCCCATTCTACCTTCGGGCCCCCATCTGGGGGCAGTCATTCAGTGGGGCTGCCAAGTTAACCTCCCAGAGAAAGGAGAGCTATCCTCCAGATGCTCAATTCTCTCCCTCTCCCTCTCCGCCGACTCCCCGCGACCCACTCTCACAATGAAAATGGGTCACGGTGTGGCAGCAGGGGCATTGATGCCTCAGCCCTCCACACCACTGGGCCAGCTCTGTCATTCCAATTTTAAGAAGGGTAGCAGGGCACAAAAGAAAATTACAGACCTGTGAGCCTCACGTCTGTGTTAGGAAAGATCATGAGCGTATAATGAAAAATATATTGGGAACACCTGAGTCATTGGGGATTATGGGACTGTAATCAACACAGTGTCAGTAGTGGCAGATCTGTCAGATGAATCTGATTAGATTTTTTGAAAAGGTGAGCGAGGCTCCAGATGAAGGTAGGCGGTTGATATGCTTTACCTGGATTTTCATAAGGCTTTTGACTCAGTCCCCATGCTGAACTGATTAAACGCTTAGAGGATTATAGTCCAGACAGCAGAATTATCATATGGATTAAGGAATGGCTGAAGTATAGGTCTCGGATTGTTAGGATAAATGGAGTTAATGCTGGATGGAGAGATGTGACAAGCGAAGTTTCTCAGGGGTCAGTGCTGGAGCCTCCTCTAATATTTATGTCATGAGCATGAACATTACAAAAGGCAGGTGGATAAGTAAATTTGCAGAGGATACCAAAATAGGTCATTTGGTTGAAACCAATGAGCAAATAAAAGATGTCCAAGAAGAAC
Source organism: Neoceratodus forsteri (assembly GCA_016271365.2). Taxonomy (NCBI): domain Eukaryota; kingdom Metazoa; phylum Chordata; order Ceratodontiformes; family Ceratodontidae; genus Neoceratodus; species Neoceratodus forsteri. Next base: position 805,812,282 of record CM028137.1, read on the forward strand.
TAAACAAGTTATATGAGTGAGCAACAGTTAAAAATATGAGGTTTAATTTGGACAAATGTGTGGTGATGCACTGTGGAAAGAAAAATTCAGAAGCAACGTATAAAATTGGTAACCACATTCCTAGATCCACAGATAGTGAAAGGGACTCACGGGTGATCATGTCCGTGATCTCAGACCATACAGACAATGTAATGAGACCATAGCCAAATGTAATAGGATTATGGGATGTATTTGGAGAAATATTATGAGCAGAGACAGAAATGTTGTATTACTCATCTACAGGTCTCTTGTGAGACTTCATTTGGAATACTGTGGACAGTTCTGAGCTCCTCAGGATGTTGGAATTTGAAGGATCTTGACAATAATAATAGATTGACTGAGCTGGCCTAGTGGTGCTGAGGGTTGGGGAGCTGGATATCACACCTCACACCAAGCTGGCGATCCAGATTTGGGAATGAGCCTGGATTGTCGTGAGTTGGTAGGAGAGGGCCAGGAGGTGGATTGAGCGGCCGCAGGGAAGCTCTCCTCTTCCAGGTAGGGTCTCAAGTTGTGCCCACTGCAGGGTTGCCCCCAGGTGGAGGCCTGAGGGTAGTGCAGAAGGGAGCGGCTAGACTAGGGAGGGTGCTGCAGATTTCTAAGTGCACATGCCTCCACATGCGCCCGAGCAACCGTGGCAAGGGAGGGGGAGAAAAAGTGGAAAATGGAGCTGGCAGGCTCCATGATGTCCTGCAGTGACTGCAATGGCCCCCAGAGGTCTGGATATTGATCTTTGGGGAAGTCAATGCCTTGCCCTTGGCCCCTGTTGCTGGGGGCGTAACCCATGGGAGATTTACCAGGAAGGTCGGGTGCTGGAGGTCAGGGACCAGGACAAGCCCCTCTGAGGAGGGGCTGTAGCTGATGCCAGCTCCGCTGGGGTGGAGCAAAAAATTCATATGGAAAAAAAATGATATAGAGGGTTGAGGCGCTGGACGCCACACCTCGCGTCACGCCGGCGACCCGAGTTCGGGAACGGACTTGGGCTGCCTTGGGCTGGCAGAGAAGGATGAGGATTGAGCATCCATTGACTGCTCTCCTCTCCTGGGGTGGGTAATGGGCACTGTCGCTTGCAGCGCCCCCAGTGGAGACCGGAGCACTGCAAGAGGACGGCAATAGCTGTGGGACCAAGAAAATCGGAAAATCGCTCAGGGCTCAGCCAGATGATGGTGGCCGGACTGCCCACACCTCCTCCAAACCTCCCATGAGTCATGTCCACCTCAGCAGCATGGGGACAATTGAGAGTGTGCTGGCCCCCCTCCCGGTGCCTTCCCTCTTGGAAGAGAGGGACCCATCCAGCGAAGGGATACGCTGGGTTACCCTGATGGCTGCTATATGAGGTAAGGAGGCTCGGGGTGGAATCAGAGGGGTGTGGGAGTCCTTGGTGGCCTGAAGGAGTGGTTGTGCCCTAAGCACGTAGGGGGATAAACAGATAACACAAAAAAAAAATGATAGATTGCCTATCCTAGATCTTTATTGGAGATGGTGTGACTTTATAGCAGTTTACAAGTCACTAAAAACCCTCATCTAAGGGAATGTCTAGTTACGGAATTTCAGACAAGTATCAGAGATATTGGGGCCATAAGCTTTAAAGGGAAACTAAAGTAAAAATCTGCAAAAATAATATGTTGTGCAGAGTGTTTTGCTTTGTAGGGGTACTCCTACAAAGTCCTTCCTTTTACTTGCTGAAAGCTTTTTTTTTTAATTTGCTTGCTGGTTCTATGGCCCCTGTGGGTCTCCATATTAGCATTTGTTATAGTCTTCTTGCTCCAACAGTGCCTCTTGTCTGATGTGACACTGATGTGTCAAGGACCATTGATTCAGAGTGTAATAACCACTGCAGCAGCAGTCTGTCAGAAGTATTATATTCTGGCTTCAACTAAATAACTCTGTCTAATCCAAACTTTCGTTTTCTAGGTATATGTCTAGGCCTAGCCAGCAGAAGTGAATGTTTTGTTTTTAAAGCTTTTCTTTTGATCAAACTACACATAACCATTAAAAAAGCACACCAATCACTCAAGGTCACAAATGCTATAAGTAGTGAAGACTCAGACTCTTTCCTTACAGAATAGCCCACCCAATTATCCCTTAGGCATTTACCTTCTGTAAATTTAGCCTTCGTTAGAGCTCCCTGAACAACAAGGGACACTCGAAGCGGCTGCAATTGCGCAGGGGACTTACAGCAGGGTGTTTGACACAAGTGCTGACTTGCGTCAAACAGGGGAGAATTGCTATTCTGGAAGCCAGCTGCCACAAGTCCCCAATGCAGCAAAGTTAGACATGCTCCTCCACGGTCAAACTATGTGTCCAGTGGAAACTTTTGTATGGGGCTTGAGTCAAACCTTTGGCTAAGCCGTCAGAAGCGGGGAAAACTGTTGCAACCGCGCCAGCCCTTCTGGAATTGGACCAAGTTGCATCCAAAGGCTTTATTAGCTGCATCAAACTATAGTGGATGCAGGGCTTGGCTAAACCCTGCACCCACCTTCTAGAATCAGCCTCAAGAGCTAGTTAACATGACGGCTCTATTATTGTCAATTTGTCGAATTAGTGGTCTTGGACTCATCACTGTCACATAGGACAGGAGGCATCGTGGGAACAAGAAAAGCATTTGAAAATGCTAATATGGAGACCCCAGGACCGTAAACCAGCAAGAAAATTTTGAAAAACTCCTTTCAGCAAATAAAGAAAAGGATTTACTAGCAATACACCCACAAATTAAAACACTGCACAACATTTTTTTTTTAAATTTTGACTTTAGTTTTCCTTTAAATAAAAGGAGGGCATTTCAGAACAACTAAATGGAAGGACTGATTTACACAAAGGGTGGTGACACACTGGAATGTGTTACTGGAGGAGGTAGTAAACAGTCCAAACATAGTTATGTTCAAGAGTAAATTGGATACCTTTTTACAAATAGGGAGATTTACTAGTATTACTCATTGATTATGTAGCGGACAGGCTAGATGGTCATATTGTTCCCTCCTGTTGGTTTCTCTTATGTTCTTAAGATGAGGAAGCTTGAGAGAAGGAATTTGAGGGCATCAGTGGGTAAGAGCTTCAGGAAGACCTCTGGTGTTAATGGCATTAGTATAGTACAGATGAAAAGGTTTAATCCCAGAGGTCAGGGAAAGATCTGGGTACATCTTTGGTAATTCACCTCTAGAAGGAAGTATGTACAAGGACCAAATGAGGGGTGGGAACCCAAGGGAGTTCCCCTCTAGGTAAACAACCTCATGGCTAGCTGTCTGGGCTGTCGAGGGAACACCTAAAAACACAGGAAGTTCCAGAGGAGTGCCAGCAATTCAGCACCTGAAGAAGCAAGTGAGGTTCCAGCAGGAGGGAACCCTACCAGACATGGTAGGAGATTTTTCTCCAGCATGGACAAGGTGACCCAAGGAAGTGGGCACTTTGGCAAGGCCACAGCTGTCCATCTCTGTGGGAATGATGACCTGTGAGGCTTGGTGACTGGCAGGGCCTTGAAACACACATGGCTGTGTGTGGCTACTAGCCAACAAAGCTAGGACAGGGAGATATCAGCAGGTGGCCACACAGGCAAGCACCAACCCCTGATTACTTACCCTGGAATTCTCAAATGTAACAGCAGTAATATAAGAATTAGCAAATGGTGACTAGAGCCTTCACAGTATCAAAGCCAGACAGCACATGGGAAAAGTACTTAAGCATTGTACAAGAAACTTACACAGAGTGGGACTCTAGCTCGGACATTGGGAGGTGTGAGATGAACTAAATACAGATATGGAAGGAGAAATCAGGGAAGAGGGAGTATCGTTATAATTGCTCATGTAACTAGAGAAAGAGCAGGAAGAGATGAGTAGGCAAAAATACAAGATGCAGCTACTGCAATGCATGTAAAGTACTAATCACTGGGACAAGTCAGCATGAACATGCATTCCAACATTGGCTCAGCGAGACAAGCCTGCAAGGGAGGGGTGAGGGTGGGGAGGCAGTCTATGACCCTGGAATGGAATACTGTCAGCTATGAAGAGGGGTTGGAATATTGTTAACTCTGAAAGAGGAATGACTGCTAGTAGAAACAGTCAAATGCAGAATAAACTGGGATCTCTGGATCTCACAAATGTAACACCCCCTTGAATCCCTAGTGGTTCAGGATGGGTCCACCTGTGTTGCTTGTATCCTTTGGGAATTGGTGCTGGTGGCCAGGGTAGGAGTTCTTGCCCATTTGTTCTATCTTTGTGCACCACCAATGGAACCAGGAGGACCACCAATATTGCCAGGGACAAATCCGGATTATAATCCCAGTTGAATTAACTGTTTGTAAAGTTCAAAAAAGCAGCTAACAGTAAATCAACTTGTGGAAGACAACAGCCAGGCTTTGAACTGTTTGTAAATAGATCAACATCGCCATCTTGTGACCCTTGACCCCATGATTGGCCAACCAGAATGCAATGCATCCTAGAAAGAATGCAGGCACATGAAAAGTACAGCAACCAAGTGCTTGGCACCCTTTGGTAGCCACTGAGGAAGAGGGAGTGTAAATGACAAGTAGGATAGCAAATCAGAATCTAAGAAAAGTATGAGCTGAGCTGAATTCTTCCCCAAATGAGGAGTTCATGGCACTGCTTCCCGAGCAGTTGGTACCAGAAGCACCTGGAGGAAACCTGAGGGGCTAGCCAGGCCTCAGGGCTAGAGATCCTAGTGTGAGAGAATCCAGTGGCTGAAAGTTCCATCCAAGCTCAACACAAGTGCAATGAAACCTGTATTGCTGTGACAGAGTGAATCTGCTGAAGCCATCTGCAAACTACTGATATCAGAGGTAAGATCAAGCCATTCTGTCCTGTCTAATGTGTTCAAGAGAGAAGGTGGTCAGGGGCTTATCTCCAGGGTATCTGTACCCTTGATCAAAGGGGCACCCACTGGGGTGCAGCAGGGTAGCCCCTCTGTCTTGGGCCTTCTAAACTTGTCACATTACCATGTATTTATTGAGTGGTGGAGTGCTGTGCAATGTAAAGATCAGTGCTGCCTAGGCCACTGACCACTTGCCCATCGTGATGGTCATTATGTGCCCGGACAAGTCATCATAGTCACAATGTGGTGGACAACTAGTCACGGGACATAAAGAAATCATCTAGGTAATCAGTAGTTAAGACTAAACTACAGTTAAAAAAGTAATTGCTGTGAGTTCACTGTAAACTGTGGCTTTCTTCTGCTAAGGACAGTGGGAGGTCCAACAGCATAGTTGGTCTGGGTTATCAGCCTGTACATGTGTGTGGGTAGGCCTAGAAGGCCTGGGTATTTGAGTGCCTGTTGCTATAGGTGATGCCCCTGAAACACTAATAATAGCCAGTGTTTTGTTATTACTTAGAGTCATTGTTTAACCCATTTGGTACAACCGCCATTTTTTTCATAGGACAAGAGCTGCTGAATACTAAAGTCCTGTGGTTAGACTCTGACATTTGGTGTGTGAGCATATTATTAGCAATCTAGTTTAACTGGTCCAAAGTGTTGAAACTGTACTTAGAGGGTGGGTACTAGTACTAGTGTGTGTTCCAGAATGGGGTCCGGAAGGGTGGAGGCACCGTTGTATCCCCTTTTTTTTGTTTTGTTTACCTTCTGTTTATGCCCCTGTTATCCATGTTCCAGCACCCCTGATGGTGCCCCCACCTCGCTGGCAGCAATTTACGTAGGTATATGTACTAACCTTAGGGCAAAGACACTTATCTTATTATTTATTTATTTATGTTTTTGGTAACCAGGTAAGTGCTCTGATCCAGTGGACCATTTTCAGTCACGACCTGGGCCACAAGGTGGCAGTACTGGGAAATACGAATTACAGGAGTAGATACAAATTCACACTGAAGTGTAAGGTGGTCACAACAACATTAGGACAGTAAGAACAGTCATCATTTTTATAATATTTACAGGCATAGAGATAACAAAACATGAGACAAGGATAATATAGAGATAACAAAACATGAGACAAGGATAATATAGAGATAACAAAACATGAGACAAGGATAATATAAGCATCAGTGTCAGGATCTAAGTTCTAATATGCTCCATTATGTTTTACTGATATATATTAGCCATGAGAAATGCGTTTTGCTCTATTTCTCACTGTATTTTTATATGTAAGGCAACAGTGCCATCTTTAGTAATTGTGCATCATTACAATTACAACTGACCTTGGAATAGCAGAGATCTCATTGTGCTGTTATTTCTGCAAGATATGCAACTTTTCATACTAGTTAGGACAGTTTCTCAGATCACCTCTTTTTGTCCAATTATATACATTGTATGTATCTTCTTTAGCCGTTGCTATAGCTATTATCAGAGTATAAGACCCTTTGTAACACATAGCTGCTCTGAGAAGAGAGAAACTGTCTGCATTGCCTAGGTAAGGAAACCTGTATTCTCTCAGTGTTTTACACTGTGCTGGTAGTCTGTATTATCTATTCTGTAATAAATTTCATTTATTACATGAGTATCACTCGTCTGTTGTCTCTTCCTTTGTGCTGTTCCACCAAGAACCTGAGAGGGTGATTTATTACCCATTAACATTTTGGCTGATTGTGTTTTATTTTATTTATTTATTAGATCATCGGTTTACGGACCTTTGAGTCATAGACTCATTTACAAAGGCACCCCATCAAGAGAGCAATACATCACAGCAAACAGTACAGTACATAACGCTAGATTAAAAAGCAACCAGTGTTACAGGCATTCACTGGTGGTACATGTTGGTAATAGGTAGATCACAGTAGTCATAATATAGGTACATGAGTACCACATCAGGTAGCAACCAGAGATATTTTATTACATTAGTCAGCAGATGTTGCATGAGACCCCAGGTATATACAGCAAAAGTAGACAGGGCAGACCCAGCTTAGGGGTGAAGGTAAGGGGCAGGTGGGGGATTATGTGCAGGTGGAATTAATTTTGAATGTTGAGTAGTGTAGTGCAATTTTTGCCTGCTTGGACCTACTCATGCTTACAGTGGTTGCAGTTGTGGCAGACCCACACCGGACCCCTTTACACTCCCTCTGTGAGTGACAGCATACCCCCTTGGCACAACCGTTCACCCACCGGGGACCGTAAAGCAGTTGGTGACAACACCAGAGTATTTTTTACCAGTTTTCAAAATGCTTTATTGTTTTCCTACCCCTTATTTGTCATGTCTGATCTGTTCACAGAACTGAGACTCGATGTCTCAAACTACCTCACATCCCATGGGATAGAAAGATTTCACATGGGATGCAAAATCTGCAGACAAACCATTGCTGCTAATTTTTGACCATCTTGAGTCCAAACAACCCAAAAATATAACCTCAAAGGTCTTTTGGTTGCAACTCTACATACCGCTGATTCCAGGCTGATGCATTGTACTGCTCAAGACACTGAGCGAGAGTTATGTTTCCTAAGAAACAATTGCGAAAGGCTGAACTGTGATAAGCAACAGTTAGCACATTTTAATATTTTGAGTGATATGAATGTGATTTTGAGAGATGAGAATGCTGAGTTGAAAGGGGATTACAAGTGTGTGAGTTGTGAGTTAGATAAAGAGCTTAGGGAAAATGTCGAATTGGGTGCCATGTATAGAGTGTTGCAGAGAGAGGCTGAGGGAGGTATTGAGCAGGGCACTGCAAAAGTCTGTCACAAGAAGAGTAGACAAAAGATGGCAAAGTTGTGCCATCAATGGAGGAGTTCTTGATGGCCTTGTTAAGGCCATCAATGGATTTCAGTATTCTACCATTGACATTACATTATCTAGCGATGACAACTCTGGCTTGATGACAAGTCATGCCACGTCACACGCCAGTCCAACCCCCGTGGTGTGAGCAACTTCCACTTGCCATTCACAAGATGGCACCAACGTCAGCACACACACTGCATCGCCACATCCACACAAACATGGTGGACACCACATACAATGTCAAGATGGTGGCCACCATGACACAGGCAGAGGGCCTGTATTCCATGATGCACCTCCACTCGCTCCTCTCACTAGGGGAGATGAGTCTGAGATTCACAGAATGATTAGTGATGCAATTAGTAGGATCACTGTCCTGGAGGATCAAAAGAAGGCCATCCAGGACCAAACTGACAAAATGCTAAAAGATTCCGTTACTCAGGATCAAATGTACAAGGCAATCGCTGATGCAGCAGCAGAGGCTGTGCTTCACAGGGCCATGGAACATAATGAAATGAGTATGACTACATACTTCAACCCCTGCAGTCGCCTATTCTGTCCAACAAATTGCACAGAGCAATGGACAGATGGGACCAAATGACAATCTAGTTGCCACTTAGAGAAAGTGCGCCCTTTGCAAGAGACTTTCTCCAACCCCAGTACCAGGTTCAAGTCTTATGACAAACAGTTGAACCTACCCTCTTGGCTAAGTTCTCAGAGACAGTGCGGAGAGCTGAGGTCTTCACCTTTGATGAAATTACCACTGCACTCATATGTGCAAATTCCTCAGGAATTGAGGGATTGCGCTGGCCTACAAAGTCAAGCAAGGTGCAAAAGAAATCCCAGCCACCTCCCACCAACAGTTGTGGCTTGCATACAAAACTGGCAAAGCCCTCACAGACAAGACCTCAGACAAAGATTAAATTAAGTACAAAGACATTTACCTTCAGAACATGTATCTGGCCTTGCGGGAAAAGGTTGAGCTTAATGTTTACCCGAGTACTGATCCATTTGCGTATATCCTCACCAAAACGGAGTGGGCCTATGAGGTCTACATCCACGCCCTTTCTTCTGGTAAATCCAACAAGGTAGCTGCAGTACAGCCTACCCCTGATGCACCCACCCACTATACAGTGGCAGGAAGCAACCAGAAAAATTACACCCCTTCTGATGACAAACAGTCACACAAGGGGGGGGAACCAGAACTATAGAAACAACAGGGATAGAGTCAACAGAGACAGTTGGAAAAATCCAAATGCCCAACAAAATAGCCAGAACCAATACCAGAACAGTCCAAGCTATCACCAAATCAGAGAAGAAAACGAGACCCTCTGCAAGCTGTTGGAGGAAATTTGTGCCGAGAGGGTAGATACAGCTACACAGACTATAGCTGCCCTATCCCCAGCTGTTGAGTCATCGAGCAGCCGAGGGGAGGTTGCATCGGTTACTGGCCAGGCCAATGTGACATCCAAGGCAGAACCACCCGTGCAGGCCATCACTGTGCCTGTGACATCACAAGTACACTTGTACTCAGTGCAAGACATACAGGAGGTCTTAAGAGATCCTGTGGGCCTTTGATTTCAGGAACAGGAAGACGATGCTGATTCTGAATGCATGGATTGACAATTACAGGCCTCAGTCTGGATTGTGAGTAACCTGATTGTTGACACAAATGGACGGCCTTGTGTAAAGGCCATGGTCAGGGACACCAATTTACATGCTTCTGGACACGGGAGAAGCCATGTCAGTCCCCCATGATGAGAACTCAGCCTCATCTGACTGGTCTACCAGCTGGAAGACCAATGCACAGGGTATCCAGCTACACACCTACCAATCTATTCTCTCTACCTGTGGTGGTAGGCCACCACAGGACTGATTTTACTTTGACCTCATGGTTCTACATCATCATCCCAGCATTCTGGGAATTGATTTCCCAGCATTACACGGCTGTGTAGTGGATCTAGCAAACAGGCTACTCATTCAGATCAAAGGACAATGTCATGCAGTCACCATCCCAGACTTGCATGTGGTGGCAGCTATCTCCCACAACAACAAAGAGTATGACGACATGGCTTTGTTCAAAAGTCATGACTTGTTTTCAGAGCTTGCACCTTTGCTGCAAAAACACTTTAACATGTTTACCATCAACAAACATGACTGTGGTAGGATGGCACACTACCACTGGAATCACGGAGCCTGACCCTGTGAGGCAAAAACAGTATCCATTTCTTATTGAAGCCTTGCCATCACTTAGGGAAACCATCCAATTACTGCTTCAACAAGGAGTGATTAGGACCTGTGTTTCTACTGTTAATTCACCTATCTGGCCCATTAAGAAACTGAATGGGGCCTGGAGACTCACAATTTACTACAAAAAACTTAATCAGGTTACCTCTAGCTGCGCCCCAACTGTAGCATCAGCATCTGATGCACTCAAGCTGTTGATACCTGACAAAAAGTGGTTCACAGCTCTTGACATTTCTAATGGGTTCTGGTCACTCCCATTAGCACAGGAAAGCCAGTACAAATTTGCTTTCACCTTTGATGGACGTCAGTACCCCTGGACCTGTCTTCCCCAGGGCTTTCACAACAGCACCTCCCTCTTCCATCTCCACATGATGGATGTTCTGCAGGGATTCTCCACACCCCAGCATCTCCTGCAGTACGTGGATGACTTGCTTCTGGCAACCACCATGAAAGATCATTTGGTCCTTCTAGACAAACTTCTATATCTCCTCAAGAGACCAGACCTCAAGTGCATCCCCTCCAAGACACAATTGTGTGAGAAGGAGGTCATCTTCCTTGGTCTACATATCACAGACCAAGGCAGAAGCCCAACTGTCAAGAAGATCCAGGGCTTGCAAGATCTGCCACTTCCTACTAGTGTGGCAACACTCAGACACTGCCTAGGAATGGTAAACTATTTCAGGGATTTTATCTCTGACTTTGCCTTGAAGGCTGCTCCCTTGTATGAACTTCTGAAAAAGGATGTCCCATGGACATAGGGCACCACTCACACTGATGATGTGACACAGCTTATACAGGCCTTAGCCTCAGCCCCCGCACTCATCAATCCTAACCCAGATCTTCTATTCCATTTGGAACTGCCACATCTGATGTGGCCATGTCTGCAGTGCTGGTACAAAAGTACAATGGGTACTTCAGACCCATTGCCTATGCTTCTCAAATGCTGTTCCCAGTAGAGAGAAAGTATAGTCTCTGTGAAAGAACACTTGGCAACCTACTGGGCTGTCAAACATTTCATGTACATCATTGGGTATGCACCTATCATTTTGCATACCTGTCATACCCCAGCCATCTTTTTACTTTCAGGCAAAGCAAAAGATGTTTCAGTTTCCAATACCAGACTCACCCACTGGTCTTTGCTTTTGCAGGACAGGGACATTAAAGTATTACCTGCAAAAATGCCATCCATCCATCCATCTTGGCTCATGACTTACTCTATACAGGTAAGCCCCATGACTGTGCACTCCAACCTCCTGACATACCTGAGTCATGACCATTCTTACCGGCTACTCCAGATGTTTTAGAGGATACTAGCATGTTTTGCATCTTCATAGATGGCTCCGCCTCCTATGTGGAGGGGGAACAGGTAGCAGGATTTGGTGTGTTTATAGTATATCCAGAAGGCAATTTCATGTGCATTGCTAGGAAATGTACTGTCATTTCCTCACAGTATGCCGAATTGGCAGCTGTGGCCTGTGCTTTACAGGTTATGCCCCATGGTACTAAGGATGCTATCATATTTGCAGACTCCAATTGGGCCTGCTCCTCCCTTACTGAATTTTTACCATTCTGGGAGAGAAAATAACTTCACATCCTTTGATGGCACACCTGTCAAATACAGAGATCTGTTTGTATATATATGTACATACTGACACAATAGTTCTCTCATAAACTGTACATTCACAAGGTAAAGGTTCACTGCAAAACTGACCCTTACCATGAATTCAACGATTGAGCGCACTCACTTGCCAAAGCAGGCACTTGACGGAGGGTGATATGGTCAATGACTCACCCAGTAGCTTTGGCAGCCATCTTCTTAGCTGCCAACATCAGGCAGAAATCGCAGCCAGAACCACCACCACCACCACTGGACCTTCCTGCTGCATGGAAATCTGATCCAGGACTAACAGATGTGTTCAAATACCTAGACAAAGGAATTGAACAGGAACTACCTACTGGTAGCCCATAGAAAAGGCATTCTGAAAACATACACCTATCTCATGATCACAGACTGGTCTGGTATAAGAAGGATGACACAGGTCACAAACTGTGGGTTGTACCACAATCCTTATGAACTGAGTTCATCCATAAGGTTCATGACACCACCACTGGTGGACACCAGGGGGCAGATAACACTATCCAGAGACTTAAAACCATCATCTGGTGGCCTGGTATGACCAAAGATGTAGAGCACTATGTGGACAACTGCATGGTGTGTGCCCAGAATAATCATATTTCAGTGAAAAGAAATGCCAAACTATTGCCACAAAAGCAATCGGGACCATGGAATGTGATACAAATCGATTTTATTGGACCCTTAACTAACTCCAGCAAGAACAAGTATGCACTTGTCACAGATTTGTTTTCCAAGTGGGTTGAGGCATTCCAAACTCAGAACAACACGGCAAAGACAACTGCCATGATCCTGGTGGATCAATTGTTCTCCAGGTGGGGTCTACCCCTTAATGTAGACTTAAACCAGGGAATCAGTTTTATAGCTTAGCTGGTGAAGGAAACACTACAAATGCTTGCAGTGGATCAGAAATTCCATATCCCATACCATCCTCAATCCTCAGGTCAGGTAGCAAGAGCAAACAGAAGAATAAAACAGATGTAATGCAAATTCATCAATGACAATCCCAAGGATTGGGATTCTCTCTTGCCACTACTGCTGATGGCAGTCAGAGGCACCCCTTCAGCAACTACTCAGTGCACACCATATGAGGTTATGACTGGTAGAGCTGAGATTACTTGAGCACCTGTTGATTGACCTCAACACCCCAACAGCAGGTAGGGTATCTGTGGACAAATACGTTGAAAAACTTTGAGATGACATAATGAAAACACACTTGTTCGCTGCAATCATATGGGTAAAGCCCAACAACAAGCAAAAGCCCATTTTGATAAGCATGCAAAGAAGTAGACTGGCAAGTTGGAGTTCAAGTCATGCTTCTTCAATACAGACCACCTGCTCACTCAGTTACCAGCAAATGGAAAGGCCCATTTCTCATTGTCAATAAACTCAGCCCTGCTATTTATCAAGTGAGAGTTCAGCATCAGAAACAGACCACGACAAGTGGTTCCATGCTAATCAGCTCAAGTTGTATACAGGTGACTAATTACTTTTCCCAACCCTCTTAGAGCAGAATAGTACCCCTCACTTAACAATCTTTTTCTGTTTCTTTCAGATAAACTGGAAAGATAGCTATCTTGCACCTCCTTATCCTGGTGGGACTACTTTCTTTGACTTACTCTCAAGACAACCCCCTTACAACTAAACATAGATGATGTATAGCACATTTGCTTGACAAACTTGAGCATTCAGCAAGAGCTGCACCCATCTCCAGCCCCAGGGAGTACATATTGACATCCCCAACAAATTAATTACTGTTAAGGAAGGCTCAGATGCCTATCTTAATGCCATGGTTGTATCTTCAGACAACCTTGTAGATACAATGGGAAACTGATTATAATGATTACACACTTCCTGTAGCACGTTTGTCTAAAGGAACTTTTCATGGATGGCCCAACACAGAGATTGCACCAAACAGTACACTCTCTATTCAACAAGCCACTTCTAGACACACTGGTCTCTACAACTTAACTGCCTTAATAGATCCTACCGTTTGTGACCATCTCACCACTTTCTGTCTTCACAACTATATGGCTACAGTAGCTATTTTCCTTTCTATGGTCCCACCCACTGAAGAAGAACTGACTGAATGTCCTCCCCAGGAGCCTGGTCCTCCTAGTGGTTTGACCACCACTTCCCTTCCAGGAGCTTTGATTAACAATGTACAATTTATGCATGTTCCAGTTATTTTCAATCTTACACATTGGAATATGGTTTAGAGTTTGGTCTCTGTCACATGATCAACACTTTCAAAATTTTAGTATGATGCTTCTAGACACTGTAGCTGCTTACCAAACCCACACAAATGATCCAGTTAGTGGACCTCATGCCACTGAACACTTAGGAGTTTTTAGACCAGCATCTAATGCTCGAGTAAACCATGCACTAGGTGTGACAATGCAGATGTTACAGGTGCAGCAGGCACTGTCTCTGGCTTTTTTGGTTCAGAAATGTCTTTATTTATTTTTTTATTTATTAAATTCTCAGATTAAAAATACCTTTGAGCAGAAACTGCTCGTTTACAAAGGTTCCACGTCAAAGGATGAGGGTCAACATACAAACAGAGGTAGTAAAAGAATGCACAATAAACAAGCAAAACAACTAAAAGAAAAAATAAAGATACTCAGTTATAACATACTTTGAGATAATATTCATATAACGAGCAGCTTGAGTAGGCAGCTGGCTGCAGTAACAATAAGAGATAGAGGGCACCATAGGCAGTTAGTATTGCAGGCGTGCGACCGGGAGAGGAAGTTGGCAGGCTAATGGGCCACTGTCCGATGGTGGTGGAACATGTCTTGTACCAGTGGAGATGCGAAGCAGGAAAGGAGTCACAAGGAAAGCCCGGTGCCAGAGGGAATGAGACTGGGAAAGGGTGGGCTGTGAGACATGAGTGAGCTGGGAGGTGTTTAGAGAGATCTCTGTTCAGAGAAGCAGTCACACTTAGTGGTAGAGGTGAGGTAAAGTTTGATGTCAATCTGGAATAGAGCAGATATAACTTCTATTAAAGCACAAACACTTAACTTTCAACAAGCTACTAAAAATCATGTGTTACCACTACTGTTACATGGTGTAGATGGTTTAAGTAAGGAAGAGCATTTTACTGTTTATAATACACAAGAAATCGCTAGTGTTCAATGACACTAAAAACTAAATTAACAAATTAATTTTTCAAAATAACAAGGAGGCAGACAAGCAATATATTGCACGTGAACTTTTATGCTCCACTTATGGTTCTTATGTAATTGCCACTGTTAACAATCTCTTCAGGGACTTAGAAACAGGACACATTCCAGATATTATTCATGATAGAAGAATGTCTAAATGGTATTGTCCTCACTGCAAATCTACTGCATGCATTACATTGTGTATGTCAAATTCTGTCAATATTTCTATGTCTACTGCTAGAAATCTTGGTTATGTTTCACGATATCCAGACCAAGCACCATACTACTTTACTCAACGTTGTTCTGTTCATGACAACATGTTTATTACTTTTACTGTGTCACTACCTCGCTTTGATCCACAGACTTCTGTCTTTGACAAACTGGCTGTTATTAATTTCATCGGACATCCTGATGAGAACATTTACCAAGAACAAACTGACTTGCCTTCTTTGCTTGTCTACCACTCAGTTCTACAAGCTTCAGTCACACCACATACCAATTGCTGCGCCAAGAAGGGATATTATTACCTGTGCTGCTGTGACATATTTGACATTATTAAACCTGTCTGCGGCTACTTTCCGGAACACTCAGATGGTCCTATTCCTTGGGTGATGATCTGCCATCTAACCTGACTGAACAATCTTCGCAAGCTGCATCTTCAGTGCCCACTGCCAATAAAGTTGCATTCTGAAGCTGCCTGAAGGAGGCACATCGCTTCACATCATGGCTCATCAACCAATCCTTGTACTATACGTCTACAACAATGGAGAGTTCCAACTGTATCAGTTACCTACAATACCGATGGGCATTATTGTGTAGTGACAAATCATAATTCCTTTGCTTATGGTACCAAAACTTGTGCTATTAATGCTCCTAACTTCTGTTTTACTCCACAGCAGAAAACAGTAATTAGTCACACTGTTATTACTCCTGTTCCTCTCCCTGAACCAGATGTTATTGATACTGATCCACAATACTTGCTTGCCTTGTCTCAATATTTGCCTGTATTCAATGTACATATTGACCCTTTGACACTTTCTTTGAAATCACTTTTAGCTAGAAAGGATTCCATCTTATCTATATTAGCAACAATATTTCTAAAGCTGGTGATGCTCTGAATACTTTTATTCATGATGGTGATTTAAGCACTGCTCTAGCCAATGCTCCACTTGAAATAACTTTTAAAGCTTTTGTTATCATTCAAGCATTTTAATTGTTTTCTGATACTAACCCTTTGCTGTCTGCAACATACTCTTAGACAACATGAATAACTTGAATTCCTTTACAAGGCTCATGCCTCGGGCTTGTAAACGATGGCTTTGTAACTCCATCCCACTACTTTTCCTGTATAGTTATTTTCTTTGAAGGCAACAATAGGGGAGAATGTTATCTATGGTCCAACACCCTGATGGTGTCATGGGCAGCAACTTATATAGGTATATGTACTGACCTTAGGGTGAAGAAACTTATCATATAAGCATCAGTGTCAGGATCTGTGTTCTGTTATGCTCCATTATGTTTTACTGATATACATTAGCCATGACAAGAAATGCTTTTTGCTCTATTTCTCACTGTATTTTTATATGTAAGACAACAGTGCCATCTTTAGTAATTGTGCTTCATTACAATTACAACTGACCTTGGAATAACAGAGGTCTCATTGTGCTGTTATATCTGCAAGCTATGCAACTTTTTCATACTAGTTAGGACAGTTGCTCAGACCACCTGTTTTGTCCAATTATATACATTTTATGTATCTTCTTTAGCCATTGCTATAGCTATTATCAGGGTATAAGACCTTTGTAACCTATAGCTTCTCAGAGAAGAAAGAAGCTGTCTGCATTGCCTAGGTAAGGAAACCTGTATTCTCCCAGTGTTTTACACTGTGCAGGTAGTAAGTCTGTATTATCTATTCTATAATAAATGTAATTTATTACATGAGTACCACTTGTCTGTTGTCTCTTCTTTTTGTGCCATTCCACCAAGAACCTGAGAGGGTGGTTTATTACCCAATTACACACCCTTCTCACCCTTAACCCAAACTTCTTCCAGACTCACCCAGGCACACCCGCTTCATCCTCCTTACCTGTGGACTGGTGCGTTGGACCCCATGGAGATTTGGCTAGTTCCCCAAGGGGAATGAGGTGGAGAGGCTTTCCCTCAAGCTTCTAGTTTCATCAGGAGACATAAGCAGTGGATCAGGCAGGGGGATCCTGCAGTGCCAGGTGGTCCTTAATCCTTGGGTGCAGTGGTCCATTTTCCTCATTTCTCCCTGGCCCTGAGGACATCAGCATGCAGAGGGGGATCTATGGGTGCACACACATGCATGCATAGCCATGCTATTGCACCTGAATCCTGGCCAACATCCTCCCTCTGCTGACATTCCCAGCTGCACTGCCACCCATGGTCACCCAAGTGGCAGCATAACAACGGAGATGACTAACCTCCATCCTCAGAAGAGGACAGCATACTGTGGGATGTTCAATCCTCTGTCTCCTCTCCCCCGGCCAGCCCCCAGCAACCCAAGCTCACAACAGAATTTGGGTCACCAGCATCATAAGTGGTAGTGCTACGGTTGCACCAATGGATCGGCCCTAACATATCATCCAAAGAACAGATATTTTTGTGGTCGCAAAACACACTTTGCACCACATTGAACTTTGCGAGTGAGAATGGGTCCCCAAATGCTAAAGGATAAGAAATAGTAAACTCACGTAGGCTTGTGCCTTGTTTATCAATTTTCCAAGACTACATCTGCTTCATTTTTGTAACGTGTCAGGCTTTACTTTCAAACATTTTTTTCTTGTAGGAACAGGATGTGGGAAAACTCATGGAAAACAAGGCCTAATAGGTCATGTGCAACCTCAGCTAATAAACTGGTGTAATCCTTTCTATTTTTTCTATAGAGTTTTTTCTTCCATAGTGGCTGGGGAGGTTAATCAGCCCTGTCCCTGTCACTCCCAGTAGTGACTGCCTCTGCTGGGAACAACCAGGTGTGGGTTTCCCCATGGATTCCCTCTCCTGTGGTGGGGACAGAGAGGGAGGGCCATCCCTCCCAACACATACATCCAGAGCAGGTCAGGCAGTCCCACATGGCAACAAGGATCCTGGGCTGATGGGCACAGCTTCACAAAGCCCCAGCCAGGGCTGATGGACACAGCTTCACAAAGCCCCAGCCACCATTTTCCATTTTCTCCCTTCCCTTGCTAGATGTAGATGCATGTGGTGTGGAGGCAAACACATGCATCACATAATTGCAGCATCTCCTTTTGCACTGCACAACCTGCACTACCACCAGGCCTGCATCTGGTGGCAGTCAGAGGCTGAACATGCAAGACTCCCTCCAGACCCCAGAAGAAAAGAGCAGTCCTCTGATGCTCAATCCGCTCCCTCACCAGCCAACCCCCAGCAACCCGAGTCTGCTCACAAACCCAGGCCGCTAGTGTGGTGGCACATAAGGCATCCAGTGCCTCAGCCCACTGCACCACTGGGCCAGTTAGGTCTAATTCCTTCTGCTGGTCTTTTGAGCAAGGAAAATTCCTCCCAGATTTGTCCCTTCTTTAGTTTATTAGTGCTCTATGATTGCATCTACTACTTTTATTCAAACACCGTAATAGCTGATACAGTTGTTCATGGCTTATAAAACACATTAGTATGAAAAGTGGAATACATATAAAGAAGAAGAAGAAGAAGAAGAAGAAGAAGAAGAAGAAGAAGAAGAAGAAGAAGCATTTATATAGCACTTAGAAAGGAGCCATATTAAAAAAACAAATTCCTTTCCACCTTACGGTTCACAAAAACAGTTCAAGGTACTCAACAGAGCAGTAAATGTTACAGTAAAAGTTTGACATGCTTTTTTATTCCAGTTTAGATTGGCCATTACCTTCTTCCTTATATGATAATCTTCTTTTTAGGGCTGGTCTGCATATCAGATCAGTTCCTACTGGGATCAAAGTCAGGAAGTGTTTTGCAGCTGTCCCATGAAATGCATTGGGGAACTGTGGTATATCTTTTTAGGACTGCAGTGGGTGGAGCCCTGCAGACATCTTGCTTTGAGAAAAAGGACTCCCACATTCCTTGCAAAAGAACAACATGTTGTAGTGACCAAAAAAGTCACCTCCACCTCTGTGGAATGCTCCATGCTCGCACTATTTTTATTTTTTTTATTTTTGGTGGTCTGTGACTGCTGAAATTGAGGGAAACACTCCTAGGAAAAACAACAACAAAAATAAAACAGAGTACACTTATGTGGGGCTAACTGGCAATGACAAAACTAAAAGAAAGTGTAACAACCCCTAAACTCACTTGGGCCTGTCCTGGGGCCTTCAGGGTACTCCGCATACACCTCCGAGAGGCCCGGTCTGAGTTCTGGCAGTGGTGGCAATTGTGTGGTGCCTCCACCCGGAGTAGTGGCAAGGACTCCTGCAGACAAAGAACAGGTTACCACCCCCCAGGAAATAAGTGAGCTGCCCCTGCAAGGCTTACCCCACAAACACAGTTTTCCCCACTGTTGCCCCATCCCCTCAATAACACTTTTCAAATAACCACAAAGAACAATAAATAAATGGCAAACCACAACCCCTTTATTTAGGGTACAACACAAAAAAGAGCAAGGTCAATCACCTCGTACTTTCAGACAAACAGTACTGTCCCTGTAGAAACCCCTATCCCCCTTTTTGGATGCACCCAAATTGTCCCTGTACTGTGGGTACCTCACCACTTTCAGATGCAAGCCTGGTGTCTTTTATTGGGGCCCAGATAACACAGAAACAACCTGTACTTAAGTTCAAGTCTTCCCAACCTAGGCATCACCTTCATCGAGGTGGTGAGGGCTTGGCCCCCCAACCCTAACTTTCTAGCCAATAACTCCCCAGAGCCCTGGCTCAGGGTACTCACAGTTCTCTTGCAGGTTGCTGGATGGGACTCTCTGCCCAATGAGTTACCAGATGCCTTGGAGGGTCTCTGTTGGAGGGTACTCCACTAGTGGACAGCTGGAACTGGGGGAGGGGTTGTGGCATGATGATCGTCACCTGCCTGGCCTTTCCAACTTCACCCCCAGGCCTTTATAGACAGTGTTTGCTCAGGCAGGTCTGCTCATCCTTCTGCTCTGGGGCGTCTGCTCCTTTAGCCTGGAGAACAAACTTGGCATGGTTCCCTCAGCCCTCCTGGATAATGTCACACCTCTCATGGGCATGAGCAGGGCAGCCTGACATCCAGGTATTTCCCCTGGCTGAACTTCCCTGTTCCTGCTCAGTTTAACCCATGGGGGCCTGAGGCTCACTCAAGTTCAGCAACCCACTGTACTTTTCAGTCCAGATGGTCCAGCTGCCTGAGCTTAAAATGGGGCCCATCTGCATGCAGTCACACAGAGCTGCTGTTTCCCCTCATGCACTCAACTTAAAGTGTGGGTAACCAGGGAGCCCACAGCCAGGCAAACTTTATTTTCTTGAGCAATTTCTCTCCCCTGCCACCCTGCTGCTCCTCTGGACTACATCACTCCAATCTCTTTTTTTTTTGTGCCAGAACCTGCCTTTTATTTCCCCTGCACAGCCTCCCTCTCAATGGCTGCAGTGCCTATGTGTCCTCCAGGCTGCCGCTGGGTATTTTCACAGCTGCCCCAGTTTGTAGTTTTTTATGAGGGCTGCCATCTTGTGCTGGGAGTACTCTGACCAGCACAGCCCTTTAGTTTAACTGGTTTGCCTCTAATAGGGCTGCCACATCCCCTGCAGTGACTGGAAACCTTCCTGTCTAACACCTAATGTTCTCTGGCTCCTTTTCTGCCTCTGGATCCAGGGACACATAGTTTTTCATTGGTTGCATAAGCCAAAATTAGAACGGACTATGGCTCTTAATTTTCAGTCCTTGTGTGAATGCATGCGCATAAAGCGAGGACCACCATCTTTAAAATAAAATATTTATTTAATTTAC
This sequence comes from Neoceratodus forsteri, assembly GCA_016271365.2. Classification (NCBI taxonomy): domain Eukaryota; kingdom Metazoa; phylum Chordata; order Ceratodontiformes; family Ceratodontidae; genus Neoceratodus; species Neoceratodus forsteri. The sequence goes on from CM028137.1 coordinate 805,832,959, forward strand.
GGTCCCCAAGCCCAGTCTGGTCCTTTATCGGGCCCGGGACCACACACCCTCACATCCAGTGGCAGGAACCATCGCCCTGGCACTCAGCCCGGCCCCGACTGGGCCGAGATACCAGGAGAAAACAGCTGTATGCCGCAACGGCGGTCGCAAGGCTTGGCTCCCACCGCAGCCCCTGGAACAAACAGCACTGAGGGGAGAACATCGGAGCTGTGAGGGCTCCACAGCAGGTAAGCCTGCATTGGAGGGCTTACACACTCCCCTGGCTGAATCCTTATCATCCCGATGAGCCACTCTAATGTAGCCAACATTTTAACATGCACTTTTCTAACTAGACACCTGATTCCTAACTAGCACCAACAATAATCACATTGGCATCACATTCTGCATCCCACCATTGGCATCTGTCCAAGCAACATATATTTAACTATATACAGGTAACTACTGGTATGCACATACACCTTCCCACCCCATCCATAAGACAACATACGGGGTACAGATGACAGGGACCACAGATTTGTGGATGACATGGATGGGAAGGTTGGTGGACTCACCCAGGCAGCATAGGTGAGTTTGACAATGGATTGGGGTGGTCTGACTGACCTCCTAGGCAGAGTGGTGTTAGGTTTGGGAATCTCCTCATCAGGTATGGGCCCCCCTTCCTGAATAGGTTCTACAGTCAATCCCGGGGACTGGTCCTGTAATGCTACACTGCCTTGAATCTGGTTAGGGACTGGGACAGGGTCCAAGCCACGAGTGGCAGTTACATCCGCAACTGGTGGGTTGGGGCCCGAATCATTTGCATTGTCCAGGGCACTGTCCGGATCGGGCCCTGGAATAGGGACAGCTGGCCGGGTTTCCAGAATGAAAGGCATTGCATTAGGGTTTAATGACAGCACAGGATTTGGAGGGTTTGTTCTGGTGGATGGAGCCAGGTTTCAGCAGTACCACTCACATGGGGTTGAGGTTGGGTCCAAATTTTCCCCCCACGGATGCCATGCATAGTCCTCATTCTCACTCCCATCACCAGAACTGCTTGAAGGCCCCTCCTGGGGCTCAGCTGGGCCAGCATCCAAGCTCCTCATGTTCTGTTCAAGAGGAGAGAATGAGCCAGGACTTTGCTGTCCTCTCTGAGTAACTTGACTACATGCTACAGATCATTTTGCAGCTGGAGGGTCCGGACCCAGGGCAGGGTCCGGCACAATCTCCTTTATGGGTAGAAACATAGAAACATAGAATTTGACAGCAGATAGGGACCGCTTGGCCCACCTAGTCTGCTCATTTTCCTACCTGATGGATAAGCTGCAGATCCTTGTTAACCAACAGCCTACTTCCTCCTACCCCCACTAGAACTGCCTTATGTCTGTCCCATGCATTCTTAAATTCTGTTGCACAGTCTTTTCTAGGCCTCTGCCATGCTCTTGCTTGATACAATACATGGGCAGGCTAGGCAGCTTTTCGACCATGATGTAACTGTCTGGGGCCCACCGATCCTGAATCTTGTGTATGCCCAGAAATCCCAAGTTTTGAAGCAAAACCTGATCCCCCCACTTCCAGCTCTTGACTTCAAACTCTGGTATCATACCTCCTTTTGTTATTACTTTGAGTTACTGCTACAGAAGCTATCTGGTACGCTGCCTGAAGTTGCTCTCTCAGTTGATGGTTGTACTCGAGATAGGACCTGTGGGACATACCATCAGCGGACACACCGAAACAAAGATCCACTGGCAGCAGGGCTTCATGGCCAAACATTAAGTAAAAGGTGGAGCGCTGGGTAGCATAATTTTTTGTGCAGTTGTACGCATGTACCAGATAGCTGACCTTTTGACTCTAGTTCACTTCATTAGCAGGATCAAGGGTACCCAACATGTCCAACAATGTTCAGTTCAATCTTTCGGGTTGGGGATCCTCCTGGGGATGATGAGGGGTTGTGTGAGATTTTTGTATACCATAGGAGGACAAAACTCCTTTACCAGTCAGCTTTCAAAATCCTGGCCCTGGTCAGTGTGGATCCTCTTAGGAAGGCCATAATGCTGTACAAACTGCTGCAAATCCTTAACCACAGTGCTGGGCTTTTGATCCTTGGTGGGGAAGGCCTGCACGTATCTGGTGTTGTGATCCATGATAACCAGGATGTTAGCTGTGTTTTTTCTGTTGGGTTCAAGGAACAGAAAATCCATACAGACCAGATCCAGGGGCCCACTGGTACTGATGTTGACCAGTGAGGCGGCCTATTTGGGTAAGGTCTTTCTTGTATGCACCACAGGCAGCATTTGCAGTGGTTCTCCACATCAGTTTTCATCCTGGGCCAATAAAACCTGGCTCTACACAAATCTGAGGTGCGTTCATAGCCCAGGTGACCCATGTCATAGTGCAGGGACTTGAGGATGGTACCACTATACACTTCGGGCAGTACCAGCTGAAACTTGGAGTGTCCCAGGTGGTCCTTGTCCTGCACTTTTTGCAGCAGTATCCCATCCCACAGGACTAGCTTTTCCCACTCTCTCAGTGTGCGGTAGACATCAGGGTGATGGTTCTGTACTTGACGGGGGGACTGCTCTTTTTCGAGAGCCCACAGGAGGTCTTGAATGATTGGGTCAGTTCCCTGCACCCACTGTAGGTCAGTCTTGCTGGGATGGGGCAGCAAAGAGATTTCCAGTCCTGCAAAATTTAGATAGGCATGGGGTATAGACTCTGGTGGGGGCCCCAGTGCATCTATGGCTCTGGTGGGGTTCATGACTGAATCAACCATGGGCCTTACCTGGGAACACAACACCTGGACCAAGGCAGGACGATTTGAACTGGGGGGTCGGGGGTATCAGTGTGTGGACATCTGGACAAAGCATCACCATCTACATTGGCTCACCCACTCCGATACTCGAGACTGAAGTTGTAGGTGGAGAGAGCAGAGCACCATCGGTGCGCTGCAGTATCCAATTTCACTGTGGTGGTAATATACCTCAGGGGGCTGTTGTCTGTGCAGATGGTGAAGGGGACCCCGTACAGGTATTCATGGAACTTTTCTGTCACAGCCCACTTTAGTGCCAGGAATTCCAGCTTATGCATTGCGTAATTCCTTTCAGAGGGGATCAGGCCATGTCTAGCAAAAGCCACAAGACGAAACCCCTCCGGATACTCCTGATACAGTATGGCTCCCAAACCATTCAGACCGATGTGGGTGTGAAGGACATAGGGCTTTCTGGGGTCAGTAAAAGTGAGAATAGGGGCCTCCCCAAGCCTCTTAATGATCTCCCTGAATGCAGTCTCACACTCAGGGGTCCATCTGTCCCCAAAAGGTTCACCAACACACAAGTACCCCTTGGGGGTTACTCCTTCTTTTTATCGGGGGGGAGGATAGCCTTGCATCGAGTAGTCCTCCACAAACTGACGGTAGTATCTGCAAATCACCAGGAAGGATTGCAGGGCTTGTAAGTGGGTGGGCCTGAGCCAAGTGGTGAGAGCTTCCACTTTAGCTGGATCAGTCTGCACACCTTCCGCAGAGATGATATGCCCGACATACTTCACAGCAGGCTGGGAAAACTGGCACTTGTCGATGGAGACCTTGAGGCCAGACTTCCAACTGATCCAGGACCTTCATCAATCAAGTCTCGTGTTCTTCCAATGTGTGCCCAAAGATAATAAGGTCATCCAGGTAGACGATAACCTCGAGCAAATTCATATCCCCCACAGTCTTCTACATCAAGCACTGGAAAGTGGCCAGGGCTCCAGATATTTCCTGGGCCATACGCTGGAACTGGTAGAACCCCAATGAGCAAATAAACATGGTCTTCTCTTTATCTTCCTCTGCCGTGAGGATTTGATAATAGCCACTCTGGAGATCCAGCACAGAGAACCACTTGTTCCCGGACAGACTGGCCAGCGCATCCTCCACCCAAGGCACAGTGTACTGATCAGGGATGGTCCTTTTATTTTGTGACCGCTAGTCTATCCACATCCTCACCACACTGCTCTTCTTCCAGGCCGCTACAATGGGGAAGGCATGAGGGCTTTGAGACTCATTGATAACACCGGCATTCAATAACTCCAGCAGGTGTTGCCGGACATCTTCTATGTTGCTGGGGGATAACCGCCAAGGTCTCTCCCTGAAAGGGCGATCATCCTTCAGATGAATCTGATGTTCTTCTCTTGTCACACAACCCATATCTCACTCATGGAGCAAGAAAATCTGCCGGAATTTGGCCAACTTCTGACTTAAGCTCCACCTATAATTATCAAGTATAGGGGAACTCCCAAACACAAACAAAGGCAGGTCTATCTCATCTCCCCAGAGTTTCCCCGAGGTTGACTGACATGGCTTCATCACATCGGCAGATGTTTGCCAACACCTGGCCCTTTCTGATGACCACAAGTCTCTTGGATTCATTTAGAACCCTTACTGTAACCAGCCTGGCCCGGGAGGTGTCCAGAGAGGGCAGTACCTCTCTCTGTACCAACAGACCTTCCGGTAGACTGCGTGAGGATGGGGCATCGAGGATGAAGGCAGTCCCCTGGGGTGGCTGTTCGAACAGAGCAATGCCCACAATGCAGCATTCTGCACTGGGTGGTAGGGTTAATTCTCCTCCATCCACTTGTCAGACTATGCCAACCCAGCCCTCCCCCGCATCACTGGGGTTGCTTGTCACCTCCAAGCCCACCCTTTTTACTATGGCCTTTATCAACAGGTTCACCAGCTGATCTGCCCCTCTCTTGTCGGTGCACATCTGCGCCAGTCACCCGAACATATTGCCGTTGGTCCCAATTAACACTAGGGTGTCCAACATGCCTTTCAGCTTGAGGCAAATCAGGGCTAGGGTCTCAATAGTGGGACATGTATCAGCCCCCTTGGAGAGGAAAGATATGTAGACCAGGCAATAGCCATCATAGGGGTAGTCTGAGCTACCTATCCCCCACAGGAACAACCCAGACAGGGGTAGGAGAGGCAAGTGTTGCAAATGTCGGTCATAAAAGGGCCGGTGTATTATGGTGACCTGTGACCCGCTATCCAGCAAGGCGAAACAAGACACTCCTTCAACTAAAATTTCGGCATCAACCTGTGGACCAATCAGGCCAAGTGGCACCCCACTGTTGGGTATAACATGGTGATCTGTCCATTTGGAGGAGCAATGCCATTTTGGAGGCTCAGACAGCTCCATCACCAGTTCCCACTGGAGTTTCCCTGATCCCTCCACCTCTGCTTCTTGGATACCAGCTGGGAATTTTCAACACCGGGGCAGCCTCGCCAAGAATGGCCATCCTGCCCACATTTGAAACAGAACCAACCTTCTCAGGGTCCGAGGGGCAGGGGCGATGTTCTACCCCTCCCTTTCAAGTCCTGCATGCAATCCCTCAGCTCCTTCTGCACATTGCCCAACTCAGGAAAACAAGACCCAATGAGTTCAGAGCTTGGGGTCACAGGGCAGCACTGGTGGCAGTGAACACTGGCAGCTGGTCATCGACATCTTCCCGGGCTTCTTCCTCCTTCACCTCATCCAATAACTGCTTGAACGATGGGGGATTTGACTTCCAGTACCACAACCTGAGAGAGAGCAGAGTCAAGTAGGAGTGCACTGGCCCCCCTAAGTATCTGATTGAGCCTCATTTGAGCCACCAGTCCCTGGGGAGTCTTTCCTAGCCTCGGCGATTTTATGTACTACTGCCTCCACCCAGGTAATGAACTATGATAATCTTTTGCCCGGCTGCTGCGTGGTGCCCCCAACTGGAACAAGATAGCCTCTCTCTTCTTGACCACTCCAAAAGCACTTCTCAGAATAGCCAGATGGTCATCTGGGATACAAATCGGCTGGCTGGCCCGTAGGGACCAAATCACATCCAACGCCATGCCCTGTAAACTTTCCACAACCCACTTGGTCTAGTAAAAATTTATTTTTATACAGGAAAAGACATGCCATTTGGACTTTAACAGTCCAGTTTACAAGACAGTCCTGTACACTACCTAAAGTTCCATAAATTATAAAATACAAATACAACAAACACATTTACAACAATACACAATCATGTAATAAAATATATAAAATACAGACAAATTAGTGCAAATCTTGAATGGGGGGATGGAAAAGATTATCAACCAGAAAATATCTCATGCACATACAAGGGTGAGTACAACAATTTCTTATTGCCTTTACAAACTTTTCATGGTCAATTTCAGCCCATACTAAGGGTGGCAAAGCATTCCAATGTTGTGCTGCCTGAGATCTTAGAGTTCTGTCTCCGTATCTATTAATTCTTTTGTCTTGATACATTTTGTCTTGGTGTACAGTCCGAACCAAATATCTCTTTGTATCTGATGTACTTGGAAATAGAATCTTGTTAATACTGTGACTAGGATAATTTGTTTTATATTTGTGAATAAATGTTAACCAGCTAATTGTATAATCTAGGTCAAGAGGCAACCAGTCTAGTCCAGTCAAAAGGGCACAATGATGCATTCTAAAATTGCAATGAAGAACATACCTAGCTGTCCTATAATACAGTTTATCAAGTTTGTATACAGTTGTTTATTCGCCGATCTATATGTAAACACTTCATATTTTAGGACAGGTAAGATAAGTTGTTCAGCAATCTTTTTCCTATACAAAAATTTCTGACAACTTGTAGTTTTTCTTAGTGCTCCTAGTTTCTTATTTGATTTACTAATGATTATCTCAATATGGCCACTAAAGGTCAATAGAGGGTCAAAAATAACATCTAAATAACAATACGTAACTGCACGTTCTATCAAAGTTTGGTCTGATGGATACATTTGCAAATTAGAAGGGTTTTTTTTGTTTATTTACAATAAAATGCATTATTTTTGTCTTTTTTTACATTCTTCATTAACTTTGACCTGGTGAACCACTCTTGAACCCTGATAAAGTCAGCCTGGAGTTTTCTACGGAGGTCTTCTAAGTTGGAGCCTGATGCCACTAAGGCCGTATCATCAGCATACAGCCTAATGGATGCATGCTGAACTACCAGTGGCAAATCATTATTATAGATCAAAAATAATAGGGGCCCTAAAATGGCCCCCTGTGGAACCCGTCTTTGGACAGCCTCAGGTTCAGACAGATGGTGTTGTACTGCAACCCTTTGTGATCACCCAGTTAAGTAAGATGAAAACCACAACAGAGGACCCTCAGAGAAAACCAGGCTGACCAGCCTCGTGTATAGAGTAGAGTGGTCCACCATGTCAAAGCCTTCGAAAGGTCTATAAAGACCACTGCCATTTCCTTTCCTTCATTCAGAGAAGTACAGATTAGGCCATTTAACTCAACCAAAGCTAATGCAGTTGAGTAACCCTTTCAGAAGCTGGATTGAAAATGAGTAAGCAGGCCGTATTTGTCCATATAATCCCGAATTAGCCTGTTTACCCATTTTTCTAAACACTTATACAAACCAGGCAATATCGCAATAGAGTGATAGTTGTTAGGATCAGCCTCATCTCCTACTTTATGTATGGGAATTATTTTACTGCTTTTCCAAAAATTTGGAAAATCACAAGTCTGCAGACTCCAATTAAATATAGACAAAATAGGAAAAGAAGGAGCAGCTATTTTCAAAAAGCGTCCCTCTAGATTATCTAAACCTGCTGATTTGTACACATCAGTATTTAATAATACCTTTTTCACCTCAGATAATTTTAGTTGCTTGAACCTAAATGGTGGATACTAGTTCAGTGATTCATTATCTAACTTTGTAACATCATTAGGACCCAAATTAACCTGGGTTCCCAAAACAGGAAGATCTATGAACAAATCATTTAGGGTGTTTGAGACCATATTTGGAGCATTTGTTAAAACATCATTTACCCTTATGGCTAAATTTTTCTGTCCACCTTGCCCTCTGGGATTTGAGAAATGTTTTACAACATTCCAGAATCTTTTGTGATCTGAATTATGATCTAACTTATGACAAAAGTAGTTTGCCTTAGCCATTTTACTTAAGCTTCTACATTCATTCCTTTTAGTTTTGAATTACTCCCAGTCAGAAATTGTTTTAGTTTTCCTGGCTTTTTTCCAGATTCTATTTTTAAATCAAATTTTTTTAACAATCTTTCTGTTATCCATGGAAATCTGGGCAGTGTTTTACATTTTTTTTAATTTTTGGAGCATGTAAATCACAAATCTTCTGAAAAGTATTTGAGAAGTGCTCAACTGCAGGTTCTAGATTTGGAATAAGGGAACATCTCTCCCACTTTTCCATTCGTACACTTTCCAGGAAATTTAATTTCCGAAAAGTGTCTCATAACATGGCTCCATTGTTGTTTTAAGTGGGTTTGGAGCCCAGTAAACTGATGAGAAAACAAAGTGACCCATACAGGATTATGGTCACTAAAATGAGGGGATAAAATGCCCAGTGCCTTAATCTGTAGAACTTCTGGTACAAAAATTAAGTCTAAAATTTAACCATTTGTTGAAGTATTTGTAAATCTTGTGGAAGAGTGAATCAATTGTTTAGATCCAATAGCCACTGTAATATCCATCAACTGCCTATCTCTTACTTTTAACCAAACATAGTTAAAATCCCCCACCATTATTATGGGTTTGTGCTTTACACTATCCCCTATTTTGTTCAAAACCCCTTCAATAATTTTTAGATTAGTTTTAGGAGGGAAATACATCACTGTTACTGCTAAGTTAAGCTGAGAAATGGTTATTACTAAAAATTCTACATTATTTTCACTCCCTGTCAACATTACTTCTACATGACCAAGCATATTTTTAACATAAACCATTAACCCCCCACCTTACCCTTTCTGTCCTGTCTATAAACCTGGTAACCAGAAACACTTAATTCATTTGTACTTATTTTATCTGTCAACCATGTCTCACTCAAACCTAAGATACTGGGATTTTGAGTATCTAAAATGGTTGCCAGTAAGTCAGTTTTGTTCTTAATACTACAGACATTGTCATGCATAATCTTTAAATCATTAAAAAGTCTGGAATCAGGGTTCAATTCAACATCATTCCCCAAAAGTAACACCAAAACATAAGCACCAGTAAATCCTTCTGGTGATTTATTCAGATTTGGTGAAAATACCCTAGGTCCTCTTCCTGCCTGGATATATTTGTTCCAGCCAGTGGAGAAACTATTTATCCTACTGGCTGACACAAAAGCACCATAATGTGACTGTTCCAGAAAAAATGTGGGCCAGATTGTCCCACTTAAGCTTTGATTGGATCCATTGATCACTGTCCCCTTTAATATACAACATAGTACACAGTAGCCCAAAATGTTCAGTGTTAACATTTTGAAACAGATGATTGGTGTATGCCTAGGACCACCTACAGTGTGTAGAACAAATTGATTGAAAACAATCAGTAATTTAATCTAAAGATAACACCTACCTGTACCCCAAAAACATAATCCAAGACATACCCAACATCATCCACAAGATGTACCAAACAGATTTTCAGGAAAGAGTGACGCTCATGCCACTCACATGCTTGCATGCAAAGTGAGCGGCGCAGGCTTTTAAATCAGATGGCCCCACCCACCCAGTTCTCTGATTGGCTGCTGGCCAACTCTGAGTCATGGTGCAGCTTGAAAGTCCTGATACAGTTCTGCAGTCTGGTGGCTATAAACTGAAGACGTTCACTCTTCTACGGCCAGAAACAGATGTAGAGGCTGCCGAGTGTGAAGGAGGATAGCTGACAAAACCCCCAGCTGGAATGCACAGAAGTGAGTGGAACGGGCTTTTAAATCAGATGGCCCTGCCTGCCCAGTTTTCTGATTGGCTGCCAGCCAACTCCGAGTACTGGTGCAGTTCGAAAGTCCCAGTACAGTTCTGCAGTCTGGTGGCTGAAAACTGAAGACGTTCCCTCTTCTACGGCCAAAAGCAGATGTAGAGGGCTGCTGAGTGTGAAGATGGATAGCTGACAAAACCCCCAACTGGAATCTTTTCTCTCAGAACACCTCCAGACCTGGATCATCTGGGCAGCCTGGCTTATCCAGGAGTGGAAATCATCTTCCCCAGTGGGCGTGGGGACTACTCCTGAGAACATGCAAAGCTGCTTGTACTGTTCATGTGGCGCCACTACATAGGGGGCCTGTCTCCCTGAAAAAAACATAGGGAGAATTCCCGCCTCTGGGAACATGGCCTGAAGATCCCTCAGTGACTTCCTTGCACTAAAAATCAGGTACCCCAGCTGGACTTCAAAACTCCCTTTGTCCTCAGTCGGGGGGTCAGAGGGGGTCAGATCTCCAGGGGGCAGACCAGCGGCCATGCCCTTTTTCAGCAACACCCAGGTCTCTTGGAACTTATCTAAAGTCAGTCCAGGGGGTATGTCCATGGGGCCTAAGACCTTGCCCACTTCTGTTATTAGGTCCCTACACCCCTTACCAAGGTATGCGGTCACCCTTTGAATTTTCAGCAGCCCACAGTCAGGCAGGGCTCCTTCTAAGGTTCCCAAAATAAACTCCTTAATCTGTCCCACCATCACATTACTTACTAGAAGCATCTTCTGGGGGTCAAGGCCCTCAAATGCACATCAATCCTCTACCTCCTGGAATGCCATTTTTGCCTATCCCCACCAAAGAAAGACAAAGAAAAAAAAAGGAAAAGGAACAAACAAAATACAATGGAGGGGGTACCAAAATATTTAAACTGTAATTTCGGGGGTAACCTCTAGGGGGCACTAATCCCAGTGGTGCCTTCACTGGTAACAACCCCTAAACTCACCTGGGCTGTCCCAGGGCCTCAGGGTACTCCGCATACACCTCCGAGGGGCCCGGCCTGAGTTCTGCCAGTGGTGGCATTCATGGTGTGGTGCCTCCACCCGGGGTAGTAGCAAGGAGTCCTGCAGACAAAGAACAGGTTACCACCCCCCCCAGGAAATAAGTGAGCTGCCCCTGCAAGGCTTACCCAACAAACACAGTTTTCCCCACTGTTACCCCACCCCTCAATAACATTTTTCGAATAACCACAAAGGACAATAAATAAATGGCAAACCACAACCCCTTTATTTAAGGTGCAACACAAAAAAGGGCAAGGTCAATCATCTCATACTTTCAGACAAACAGTACTGTCCCAGTAGAAACCCTTATCACCCCTTTTGGGTGCACCCAAATTGTCCCTGTATGGTGGGTACCACGCCTGGGGTCTTTAGTTGAGGCACAAATAACACAGAAACAACTTGTACTTAAGTTCGAGTCTTCCCAACCTGGGTGTCACCTTTGTTGAGGTGGTGAAGGCTTGGCCCCCTGGCCCTAACTAATTAGCCAATAACTCCCTGGAGCTGCAGGTCAGGTACTCACAGTTCTTTTATGGGTCACTGGATGGGACTCTCTGACGATGAGTTGCCAGATGCCTCAGACAGTCTCTGTTGGAGAGTACACCATTGGTGGACAGCCAGAACTGGGCGGGGGGGGTTCTGCGGTGTGATGATCTTCGCCTGCCTGGCCTTTCCAACTTCACCCCAGGCCTTTATAGACAGTGTTCACTCAGGCTGGCCTGTTCATCCTTCTGCTGTGGGGCGTCTGCTCCTTTAGCCTGGGGAACAAACTTGGCATGGTTCCCTCACCCCTTCTGGATAACACTACCCCTCCCTCGGGCATGAGCAGGGCAGCCCGACTTCCAGGTCTCCCCCCGTGTGCACTTCCCTGTTCCTGCTCAGTTTAACCCATGGGAGCCCGAGGCTCACTCAAGCTCAGCAACCCACTGTACTTTTCAGTCCAGTTGGTACAGCTGCCTGAGCTTACAATGGGATCCATCTGCATGCAGTCCCACAGAGCTGCAGTTTCTCCTCATGCACTCAACTTAAAGTGTGGGTAGCCAGGGAGCCCACAGCCAGGAAAACTTTATTTTCTTGGGCAATTCCTCTCCCCCTGCCACACCTGCTGCTCCTCTGGACTACACCACTCCGATGTCTTTCTTTTTTTTCCACGCCAGAACCTGCCTTTTATTTCCCCTGCACAGCCTCCCTCACACTGGCTGCAGTGCCCTATGTGTCCTCCAGGCAGCCTCTGTGTATTTTCCCTGCAGCCCCAGTTTGTAGTTTTTTATGGAGGCTGCAATCTTGTGCTGGGAGTACTCTGACCAGCATAGCCCTTTAGTTTAACTGGTTTACCCTTAATAAGGCTGCAACATCACTCCCATCCCCGCAGTGACCGGAAACCTTCTGGTCTAACATCTAATGTTGCCCAGCTCCTCTCCTGCCTCTGGAGCTGGGGTCACACAGTTTTTTCATCGGCCACATGGTCGAAATTAGAACAGAACTGTGGCTCCTTTAATTTTCAGTCCCCAGCTGTATCTACACATGCGCATTGCACGCAGGACCGCCATCTTTAAAATTAAATATTTATTTACATTTGCGGTCCCTGAGCCTGGTCTGGTCCTTTACTGGACCCAGGACCACACACACTCTCGCATCCAATGGCAGGAACCATCACCCCGGTGCTCGGCCCATCCCAAATGGGCGGGACACCAGAAGAAAAGGGGCCGCCTGCCACATCAAGGGATCGCAAGACATGACTCCCACTACAGCCCCGGGAACAAACAGTGCAAAGGGGAGAACATCAGAGCCATGAGGGCTCCACAGCAGGTAAACTCACATTGGGGGGCTTACACAAGGAAGTCTAAAATTGCCTTAATCCAGGGCACTTCATTTTACTCTGAGAAAGCCTCAGAGCATGGCAATTTACTGGGTTTATGGCTGCTGCAGACTTGTTTGCTTTCAGTTTGATCAAATACATTTGCCATTTTACCATTACCACACTTCAGTGTGCATGGATGTTTCATGCGGAGGAAATTTCTGGGTCCCTGATAGTAAGCAGATATAATATTGTGTTATTGTGATATGGAAACCTAAAAAAAAGCAACAGTGTCACTAAGTGTAAAATGGGGTTTAAATTGCTCAAGAACAAAAGCATAATTTGAAACATATTTCATAAGTTTTTCCCCATTATAAAGTGTTTTTTTCCTGCCTGCAGTACATAAGAAAATGAAGTTGGCTGCTTTTAGAAGTTTGATTAAGTCAGGTCTGGGATCCCTTCAGCATGATTGCTGTAGTGGTCTGTCTGGTCATTAGAACTCAGTGTCTCCATGCAGTGTGTCTAAGACGTTACATCATATGGAGATTTGTAAAACAACACTTAAGGTAAATCAATGTTGTAGTCAGATTCATCCCCCTACCCACCAAGACATGCTCTGTGACAAGTGACACCCTCACTGTGTAACCCTGAGCATTCAGAGTGAGTGGAGAAAACAAGAAATTAATAAATGAAGAAATGGTAGTTTACTCGCCTGGTAAAGGTGATTATAAGAGCACCTTCTTACAGCACTCCAAGTCTCAACACATGGGTTATATGCACTCTTCTCGTAGGCTGATGCACAAAAGGAATCCCAAATTCGAAATCCGATCCCTCTCCTTCCTTGTAGCTCCCAGAATCCCCAGTATGAAATCTTCCAGAGCTTCTGGTACTTCTGAAAATATAACAGGAAAAAAAACATTCTGACAACCTTCCTCCACATCCAAAAGGCAAAAAGGCAGCTGGCGGGTATAAAAGAGAACATTACATACCTTGATGCTGTGCTGTGTAGAAAAATATTATTTACTTTCCAGTGTATGCCTTTAAACATTTCTACTTGTTACACAGATACTGTTGATGTAGGACATATGTCCGCTGCTTATGCTTTCATTGAACAGTCTTTCAGATACATTCTTTAAGTCACACTATACAATTCACTTCGTATTATCTGCTTGTTATGTTCCTCCTCAATAGGTGGGATATGGAGTGCTGTAAGAAGGTACTCTTATAATCACCTTTACCAGGTGAGTAAACTACCATTATCTATCGCACTTTCTTACAGCACTCCAAGTCTCAACATATGGATGATTATACAGCAGTATTAGACTTATTTTGGGCGGGAGGAGGAATATTACTCAAAGCTGTTTGAAGCACCTTGCGACCAAACTCTGAGTTCCCTGTCAGTCCGGTATCCAACCGGTAGTACCTGGTGAAAGTATGTGGAGATGCCCAGGTTACTGCCTGGCAGATCTCCCTCACCGATACAGCATTACGCTCTGCCCAAGAGGTGGCCACTGCTCTCGTGGAATGTGTCTTGATATGTGATGGAGGGGTATTACTACCTGCCCTGTAGCCCGAGATATAGTGTCCTGTAGCCATCTTGCTATCGTGGATCTCAAAGTTGCTAGGCCCTGTTTCTGCCCTTGGTGCAGAATGAATAGTCTGTCTGACCATTGGAAGCTCTCTATTCTGGTCAGGTATGTGTGGATCGCACGAGCTAGGTCTAGGCATTGAAGGGGCTCCTTGCTAGGGTCCCCTTCTACGGGACAGAGGGTAGGAACAGTGATTTCTTGAGCTGTGTGGAAGGTGTTGACCACCTTTAAGATGAAGGATGGGATGGGTCGGAATACTACCCTGTCCAGGAAGAAAGTAAGCAACGGTTCTCTACATGAGAGAGCCTGCAGTTCGCTAGTTCTCTTGGCTGAAGAGATTGCTACCAGGAACACGGTTTTCAGGGTGAGGATGGAAACAGCAACTGAATCTAATGGCTCAAATGATGAGCTGGCTAAGGCATCTAGCAGTAAGTTGAGGTGCCATGGAGCTGTTACGGGCCTTGGGGTGTGTGTGTGTGTAATATTAGACGCTACCCTTAGAAATGACTGAACTAGTGGATGTGCCCTGGGTAAATACCCATCTATTTCCCCCCTTATCGCCCCTATAGCAGCTGTCTGTACCCGTAGGGATAAGGCCATTAGACCCCTATCTAGTACATTTTGTAAGAACTCTAAAACATTCAAAATATTGCATTGGGCTGCAGTTACGTCTTTGACTTCACACCATGAAGCAAATACCCACCAGTGTCTGTTATAAGTTGTTAGTGGACTCCCTTCTGGCTTGCACCAAGGTGTCCGCTACCTTACCCGATACCCCTAGACTTAGCAGTCTAGCCCTCTAAGCAGCCATACCTTCAGTTTTAAAGGTTGAGGATCCTCGTGCCAAATCGGCCCCTGTCTGAGTAATTTCTGATAGTGGGTGAGTGACATGGGAGTGTCCATCAACATTCTCTTGATGAGTGTGTACCAAGTTCTCTCTGACCAGTCTGGGGCTATCATGATCACCATGCTGCCCATGTCCCTGATTTTCTGCAGTACCGCTGGTATCATGGATATCGAAGGAAAGTCATGCCCTCTTGAAGTTCCGTGGTGTGGATATTGCGTCCACCCCTGCTGCTCTCTTGTCCTTGTATCTGGATATGTAGGTCGGCAATTGTGTGTTGTCCACCAAAGCCATGAGATCGATTTGGAGAGGACCCCATCACTTCTGAATCTGTTTGAAGACCCTTGGGTTTAGTTGCCTCTCCCCCTGCTGCAGGGTTTGCCTGCTCAACCAGTCTGCCCTTGTATTCATGTTGCCTGCCAGGTGGACTGCTGTGAGGCTGAGCAAATGTTTCTCTGCCCATAACATTAGTATTTCTGTTTCTCAAGCCAGAGCTTTGTTCTTTGTTCCTCCCTGCTTGTTGATGTATGCCATTGCCACTCGGCTGTGTGTGTGTACCCTTATGTGGTGCTTTGCGACCTGACTTTCGAAGTGTATGAGGGCTAGCCAAAAGGCTCTGGTCTCTAAGATGTTGACTGGGAATGATGACTCTCAGGCTGTCCATCTTCCTTGGATTGACTGTCTGTCCAGTACAGCACCCCATCCTAGGAGGCTTGCATCTGTCTCTAGGGTTCTTGTTATATCTCTCTCCAATCATGCCCCTAGTGTGAAGTTGTGTAGGTTTGCCCACTATTTCAGTGATCTCTTTACCCTTATAGGGACTGCCACTTTCTGGTTGTAATTCTGTTGGTTGTAATCCCAGTTGTCTAATAGGGGGCATTGTAGGTGTCTCATATGCCACCTGGCCCAGTCGTGCAGGTCTATGCAGGCTGCTATGAAGCCCAATAGCTACATCAGATGCCATAGTGTTGTTGAGCTGCATTCTATCATTGTCCTGCACTGTGTCACTAGTGTGGTGATATGGGCCTCCGAAGGTCTGACCATGCCCATCAAGGTGTTGAATGTCGCTCCCAAGTGTTCTATCATCATTGTGGGGGTCAGGTGGCTCTTGGCATCATTAATGATCCACCCGTGATCCCTGAGCAACTGTAGTGCCCTTCGGGTTGCAAACTGCGACTCTTCCACTGATCTTGCCTGTATTAACCAGCCATCCAGGTATGGGATTGCATGAATCCCCTCCATGTGCAGTTTTGCTGCTAAAGGGGCCATGACCTTGGTGAACATACGTGGTGCCGATGCCAGTCCAAATGGCAAGCACCGGTACTGGAGGTGATAACCTAGTAAACTAAATCGAAGGAACTTCTGGTGGGCAGGTCTGATAGGAATGTGTAGGTAAGCATCCTTCAGGTCTATGGACGTCAGGATGTCACCCTTGCGGATTGCTGCAATCGTAGATCTTAGGGTTTCCATTTTGAATTTCTGGTACCGGACAAACTGGTTTACAAATTTTAGGTCTAGGATGGGTCTGAGGTCCCCTGTCTTTTTTGGGACTAGAAAGAATACTGGGTAAATGCCTGAATATATCTCTTGATTTGGAACTGGTTTTACTGCTCTGCTGTGTAGCAACTGATTTAGGATCACTCTTACTCATTGAGAGGTTGTTTTGTCTCTTGTGACATATGATTCTATGAGCAAAACAAAATGGTTATATTAAATGCATGCTGAATATAGAAAACAGAGTTAAAAATGATTCTGTGTACCTCTGTCATCTTGGGATTGTATTGAACTCTATGGCATAACCGTGTGAAATTATCTCTTTGACCCATCTGTCCTTGATTGATTCAGTCCAGGTTGTGGTGACGTGTTGCAGTCTTCCCTCCACTGCGCCCGCATGGCCCTGGACTTGTGAATTCTCATTGGTGGAATCCCCTATTGGACTTGTTTGGTTTGAAACCCTGTTTGGCATTGTAATGTGTGCCTCTGCCTCAATTGCCTTGGTAGTCCTGTTTGTTGTTGAAGAAGTTTGGCTTGAATCCAAAATAAAGCCTGTCCTGTCCTTGGTGGCCTTGGCCTCTCTTGGCCCTGTTGTAATAGGGACGAAACTTGTGGATCCAAAAGGACAGCAGGATAGCCTGCCCACCCTGGTCTTTGTTGTCCCCTTTCTTAACAGTAAATTCTTCTATCTGGTGCCCAAACACCTTGTTGCCCGAGAACTTTAATTTCATCACTGGCCTTTGATTCTTGATCTGCATTCCAGAGCTTTAGCCATATATGTCTCCTGGCTCTATTGGTGGAAGCTGCTGACCCAGAGGCCATCTTAAAACTGTCGATAGTGGCATCTGCCACGTACCTCATGGCCTGTATAGCACAATCCATGGTGGCCCCATGGGTACTGGATTCGGGGATGTCCTGTTGCGCTGCCTCCAACCATATGAGGACGGCCCTCACTGAGTAAGTTGTGGCGATGGAGGCCCTCTTGTTCATGACCATCATGTCATGAACTTTTCTGACTATCTCATCCACCCATCTATCCATGGGGTCCCTCAAGGCTGATGCTGATTCGGAAGGTAGTACTGTCCTATTACTCAGTGAGGAGACCTCTGAGTCTACTTTCGGTGCGGATGACCAAAGTTTCTCCTTATCACAGGGCAGTGGGTGCCTTCTTTCGAAGGTTCCCTTCTCTCTGGTCTTAATTAGGTCGGGTGTCTCCCATTCTTTGGCTAGTATGCTTTCCAGTGCCTTGCACACTGGGAAGTAAGTAGAGGATTGTCTTTTCTCTCACGCCAAGGGGTCTAGTTTGCTGTCCAGTTGTTCCACAAGTTCATCAATCCTGAGTGTCTCACATACCACCCTGATGAGTTCAGGGATAGCATCAAAGGGACAAAGTCGGGCTGCCATATCCTCTTCTTCCTCCTCCTCCTCTTTGGATTGCTCATTCCCAGACACTTCTGAGATGTCATCCAAGTCTGGGGAGGTTTGGGGCCATTTTGGGTGTGGGAGCTTTTTGAGGACCTGGGTTGTTTGTTCAGTGCCAGGGCATCCATTTTTTCCAGTAGCTTCTGAAATAGTTACACCCGCCACCATGCTTTGGGATGAGGTGGAGGCACTATCATTAATAGGGTCCTCATCTGTGGACCCTGAGTTAAGGGTGAAATCCCTTGGTTCCGTATCCAGCATGCAGAGGGAGCATAGGTCCTCGAGATTTAAGTTTAGGAGGATATTGGGGCATTTTTTGCCTAGTCTTCTGACTGCTGTCATTTTTCTGAAAGACACAAAATAATTGGCTTGTAAAGAGGAGGCAGAGTTTATAAGCTATCTGCGACTACTGGTCGAAAACAGGTAGTCATGAGCTCTGCACAAAATCAACACTGAGGAGTACCTCATAGAAACATAGAAACATAGACGTTGACGGCAGATAAAGACTGCAAGGCCCATCCAGTCTGCCCATTTCTTTTTCTACCTCATAAATGTGCAATCGGCCTTTGCTCTGTCAGTGGCCTATCTATTCATAGTCATTTGTATTGCTCCCTTATGCCTATCCCATGCCTGTTTAAAGCCCTGCACTGTATTCATAGCCACCACTTCTTGTGGTAAGCCATTCCATGCATCCACCACCCTTTCTGTGAAAAAGAATTTCCTCACATTCCCCCTTAATCGGCCCCCCTCTAATCTCATGCTGTGTCCTCTTGTCCTGCTATTTTTCTTATATTTAAACATGTTAGACTCTTTCACCTTGTTAATGCCCTTAAGGTGTTTGAATGCCTCGATCATATCACCTCTCTCCCTCCTTTGCTCAAGGGTATACATATTGAGCTCTGTTAATCTGTCCTCATATGTCTTCTGATGCAGTCCCTGCACCATTTTGGTTGCCCTTCTCTGGACTGCCTCAATTTGGTTAATGTCCTTGTGAAGGTGTGGCCTCCAATACTGCATGCAGTACTCCAGATGGGGCCTAACCAGTGTCTTCTAAAGAGGATTATTACCTCCTCTCACGACTTGTGATACCCCACCCTAACACCCCCTAGCTTACCTACTGCTTTAGAGGTCTGCTTGGATGATTTCAGGTCATCAGTGATGATGATGCCCAAGTCTCTTTCTTCCTTTGTGACTGCTAGCAACTCCCCTCCCAGCTTATAGGTGGCTTCAGGGTTTCTTTTCCCTATGTGCATGATTTTGCACTTCTTTGCATTAAATCCCAGTTGCCACTCTTCTGACCATTTTGCTAGTTTATCCAGATATCTTCTCATTCTGCCCACCCCATCTGGATCATCTACTCTGTTGCAGATCTTGGTGTCATCTGCAGTCTCAGTCTGTAAAATTCACATCCTGCCCCTAAGATCTGCCAGTCACAGCTTTCCAATAATTAATTGCAGAATTTCCAAAAACTGAGCAATGCACCACATTCAGCTCTAATGTGCATTGGAGTAATGGTCCCTCATGCCAAAAATGGAATGCTGGCACTTTAATGTGAAAAAAGGAGCTGAATGTGCCTAAATGGGTCCTGTTCCTTTAAGGAAGCCGGCAGAGTTGTGGTTGCCATTTTAGGAGAGGAGGTCTGCTATCCTCGCCATTTTGGGTGAGGATTCCAACAGTTCCTGCCGAAGTCTCGCGAGATCTCGTGTGTGTTCTCTTGCTGTGGCAAGGAACCAACATGGCAGCTGTAAAAACGAGACCCTGCATAGGAGACTCTCCGGGGAGGGAGCGTGGTCGAGCAAAGTGCTGGAGGCTAACATCGTTGCTGAAGCAGAAGTGGAGATGCCTTAAAGTCGCTCTGCTGGGATCCGGTAAGGCGCTAGCGAGCTTTTCTCTCTGTTCCCCACTTCAGATAGTGTTGGGGGGGATGGTCCTGTGGTGGTCGTGGCTGAACGAGGTGAACCGCGACCCCCAGGACAGCCAGATTGCTTGAAATGTGGAAACAGAGCCCATGCTCCTCAGATTTAGTCACCCCCTTTGCGGCTGAATGATATGAGCCAGAAGGGGGGAGTCGGGAGGACTGGCCACTCGGCCTTGTATGCTGGCTCATCCACCCTCCTCGGCTGAATGAGGTGAACCGAGGGGGTTTTTTGAAAATTCTGGCTACATTTTGACTAATCCATACTCTCCAGGACAGTTTTAACCAAATGCACTCTTTCATTCAACAGTCCTATTCTATGCCTGACGCCATACGTGAACTAGGCTGCAGCTAACAGTTCATTCAAATTCTCTCCAGCTATCCAAGCAAAAGCATGTTTTCCTGAGAGTTTAAAAAAGGGGGAATTAAAAGGGAACTACCCCCTGGTTTAAATTAGTTTTGTTTGCTTACAGATACAGCAATATAGATTGGAGAGGATATCATATATATAATATAGAAGTTTTGTAGTCTTACCTTTTTGCTTGGCACAGAGCCAGATAAAAATGTGACCAGCCTGGGATGATGCACAAAAGAACTGAGGATTCTGGGAGCTACAATGAAGGAGAGGGATCGGATTTCAAATTTGGGATTCCTTTTGTGCATCAGCCTATGAGAAGAGCGCATGTAACCCATGTGTTGAGACTTGGAGTGCTGTAAGAAGGTGCGATAGATAATCAGGTAGGATTATGATCTTAAATAATGCATTTATTTGTAGGGCTTGCCAGGAAAAGCATACCAGTCTGTATGTGCTGCTGCTGTCAGTATGGCTAAACAAAATTGAAGCACTGACTGTCAGTGTGGGTATGGCTGCCAGTGGCCCATGATTGGACAGGACAGCTTTTGCACCTCAGCCATTGGTGTGCTCACGGACTGCTGCCTAAACCTTTTTCTTCTGCCTCCCAAAGTACCTCTGCTACTTGGGTTATTTTTCTCCCACCCCACCACCCCCTCCCAGGCCTCCTTTAAATACACTCTTGCCCCTCCCACCTTAGGCTGTTTCACCTATTTGATACAGCACACTCAGCCTTATCCAATCCTTCTTGTCTAAGCTGGTCACCTAACCTGCTGCTATTTCTTAGTCTTTAACAGTGCCCACTCTCTCAGCCAAACTGTGTCTCCTTCCTGAAACCAAACCATGGCTGCTTTAAACCTACATCCCACATTGCTAGTAGTGGTGATGATAGTGCTGCACTGTCCCATTTCTCCTGAGGTCACCTCTTCTCAATCTACCTGCCAACTAATGCCACCTTCTGCCCTGCATTACATACTGGGTATGACCACGGGAAGCCAACACAATGATACCATGGCCCACTGCACCCCATTCTGGCACATTGGTTACCTTCTGAAGCTACAAGTGTTTAGCCTTCTGGGGAACCTACAAGTATTAGCAGCTCTCTGCAACAATGCAGGACAACCCCTGTACTATAGCACCAAGGTGGGCAGATGCCTAACAAACAAGCAGCTTTCAAAATACTTAAAACCTCTCTCCTGAAAATTCTTTTAATGCTACTTGTGC
Organism: Neoceratodus forsteri; assembly: GCA_016271365.2. Taxonomy (NCBI): domain Eukaryota; kingdom Metazoa; phylum Chordata; order Ceratodontiformes; family Ceratodontidae; genus Neoceratodus; species Neoceratodus forsteri. The sequence goes on from CM028137.1 coordinate 805,854,327, forward strand.
TCTCCAGAAACGTACACCCTAACCCAGGACCAGTTGGGCCGACTGCACACCCACAGAATAGGAGGGTGGGGTCTCTCGCATTGGCGTCAATCAATGTCTGTAGGCTCCTCAGCAAACTTGATAACCTCCAAATCTGGATTCAACAACATAATCCTGACATCCTCTCTGTTGTCAAAACATGGCTAAACCCTAAGATCCCTGACACTGCGGTCGCAATTTCCAGATACTCTATCTTCAGGCAGGACAGGATTTCAAACCGGGGTGGTGGCTGTGCCATCTACCTGAGGGATACCCTCATGGGACATGTCATCACTTTTTCTAAACTGGGATCCCCATCTAAGGTCCTTGCCATCAAAGTTCTCCTAGGGGCTCATAATAAAAATCTTACTACTGTCTCTGTATAAATACCCCCAAAGGACCAGGCCAGTGGCTTCAACAGTGTCATGGAATAGCTCAAGGGACTACGCCATAACTCGGAGACCATAATTTTGGGTGATTTTAACATAAACTGGCTTTCACCTGAGGCCTGCACCTACAAGGATGCTGTCATGGCACAGCACCTCACACAGCTTGTCCCCACCCCCCACTAGATGCAACTATAGGATGGGGACCTACACCCTAATTGACTGGATACTGTCAAACCTCCCCAAAAGAATCTCTGAGGTATCAGTTCTCCCTGATACTTTAAGTGATCACTCACCTGTTATCTGCTCGTGGGCTAACAATTTCACCAAGCCCACTCCTAAAATAATACACACCAGTGTACTTAAGCAGGGGCACCTTCAGCTGCTAAAATCTCATCTAAACAGGCTGGACTTGTCAAAAATTGACTCATTCAATGATACAAACAAAGCCTTGGAACTGTTCATCAGCCGCTTTACTGCGGCCTGTGATATCCATGCACCACTTAAAAAGATGAAGGTTAAAGGCAGATCTAACCCATGGATAAACTCCAAGCTTGTAGCAAGGCTCAAACAAAGGGACCTCCTCTGGCACTGTGCTTGAGCCACATCAGCACAAGGGGACATTCAAAAATACAAATCTGCAAGAAATGGTTGTACCCGAGCTATACAGAAGGCTAAAAGCAAATACTTTAGGGAGGCACTCTCCAACTCTTGGGGTGATGGGAAAAACATTTGGAATAACTTGAAGGACCTCACAGGCAAGGATACTAAGGCACCACCCACCATGCTTAACATTGATGGAACACCTACACTAGACCTAGGTACTGTGACACTTGGACAGCTGGTTCTGATTACTCTATGCTTTTTGTAATATAAAAATGTGTTATTGAGTGTCTCTCATGAGACATGCTGAGACAGCCTGTGGGATGACCACCCCCCCCCAAGGTGTCAGTTCAAAAGACAGGATATGTTAAACAGCAGATCTCTGTAAGGTGATTAACTTACAAAACTCACATTGTATAGCCTTATTTAGGATTTGGGTTGTTTGAAGCTAAGACCTAAAATATCCATTTTATGACATCCTCAGGAAGGTCAGTTAATTGCACCTGGTGTCACAAAGCATATTACACCTCAGTGAGATCTGGCAGAGAGAGAGAGTCATAAAAAGTCCTTTGATGTCTTTGAGAGAGGAGACTGCTCATAAATCAAAGAAGTCATTTGGAAAATTAGTTTTTGCTGATGTCACCTATTTAAAATACCTCCTGAGTGAAGACATTCTGGTTGTATAATTTTTAATAAACAGAGGAGGAGGAGGAGGAGCTGGGTGACATCATGAAGGAGGAAGGGTCAAAGACAGTTTTTTTAACTATGCTGTGGCTGACCTTTAGACACATTCTTGTTTGGACTCTGAGCTACAACATCTATCAGCACTATAAGAAGATAAGAATACATTAGATAGAAAAGTCTAAGTGTAAGGTTGGTAGGAGTTTGCACTTTAAACTTTGTTCTTTTAAGTGATTGTATGTTTAGTGATATATTGTTTTGTATTTACATTTTACATATTTTTATCTATTTTAAAGTAAACCTCTATTTTAAAGAGACTGCTTGGTGTGCCTTCAAAATTCTTTCTTTGACAAGTGAAGCATATATGGTTAAAGTTCACACTGTGCAATAGCTTAATGGTAATACCAAACTGGAAAAAGGTAAGAGTTTATCTGAAATCTTTTCATAGAGCTTTAAGGGTTCATTTTGTACAGCTGGTTAGGTGCCCGTAGGCGAAAGATATCTGGCATTTCCCAGAAGAGCAGAATTATCTGAGCCCATACCTTGGGTACGCTAGCAAGAGGTTCACAGTTTGAATCCCTCCAGAACTTGAGACCAAAGGTTGATTTGAACCCACAAAACAGACAGGAGGGTTACCCTGTTTCTGTTACCTGTTCACAAGACTGCACTCGGAGGTTGGCACTGTAGGAACAGAGGATCTGACCTGCTGAGTGGGGTTGTGACAGGTACCATCTCCAATATGTTCAACAATGCGTTCTCCAGCCTGGGCATTGTCCTTCTACCTGATTTTTTCAATGCCCCCACCTCCAATTCCACCTTTGATGCTGCATCCCAAGTACACACAGCTCCACAGTTCTTCTTCAAAGAGATCCCAGTGCACTTAGCCAGAACCCATATATGCCAGGCCATCTGCAAAACTGGCTACAGTGGTGACTCACTAGACCTGAAGTTGCTTACACTAGTCCTAGATGAGATCCTTGAACCCCTGACAAAGATCTTCAACCTTTCCCTAAGATTGGGTCAATTCTCATCACTCTGGAAACAGGCGACTATCACACCTGTACACAAAAGTGGAGACAAGTCACTGCACACCAACTACAGGCCCATCTCCATCTGCCACCCTTATCTAGAGCTCTGAAACAAATAGTCTCAGATCAGCTTGTCAAGTTTCTGGACAAATATGAAATCCAGTGCCCGGAACAGCATGGCTTCCGAAAAGGGCATAGTACCACCACGGCACTGTTGGAATTTATCGGATTCATCCATGACACCCTCGACCAAGGAATCTGTGGGGGGACAGTATTTATTGACCTGACAAAGGTCTTTGATACTATTAAGCAACCACTCCTACTCAGACAACTGACCACCCTTGGACTCTCCAATGATGCACTGCCCTGGTTTGCTAGCTACCTAGGGGAAAGGGTCCAACATGTTAGGATTGCTGGAGTCACCTCTGATGAAAAACCAGTCCTCTCAGATGTCCCTCAGGGGTCTATACTGGGGCCATTGCTTTTCTTTTTTCTCTCTTCCTTAACAGTCTCCCTAGCATCTGCCAACAGAGAACATTACTTTATGTGGATGATGCAGTACTGTTTTCTAGCAACCAAGACTCTAATCAACCTGAGAGTTAGTTGCAATGTGAGTTCAGACATGTTGAAGAATGGTTTAGTTCACACAAACTCGTCATGAACTATAGCAAAACTGAGGTCATGACATTCTGCAATGCACAGAGCAAGTATAAACCTCTGTCCTTCATCATCAAAAACCATGCGGGGGCTTCACTTGAACATGTTCCTGAGTTTAAATATCTCGGCATCACCTTGGACAGCTCCCTTTCTTACACGCGGCACATTGGCAATGTAGCTAAATCCGCCAACATATGGATTGGCCTGTTCCACAAACACTGCATAACCACTGATGCCCTTTGACTGGCCATCTACAGCTCTGTTACCTCCATCGTCGACTACAGTCTAGTCATCTATGGCTCTGCTTCCCCTACTGCTCTCCGGAGGATATTGGTGACACTCAACAAGTCCTATAGGCTTCTAACGGGTGCTACCCACCTAATACACACCTGTAACCTGTACGCCCAGGCCAGATGGCTACCACTTCTTAGTAGAATATAATACCAGACCTGCTTGATAACCAAAAATGTTCTCCTTGGGCTCATGCCATCAGGAGTGGCAAAACTCCTTACTGCCAACAACAGCACCCAGCTTACATGCAGTGCTCAATATCAGATCTTCCATGTCCCCAGATGCTGGACCACTATGGATCAGAGGTCTTTCAAGCACAGGGCTCTTCAGTGGTACAATACCCTTAACAAAGAATCACTTGCAACTGTGACACTAGGTCCCTTTAAAAGGCAACTCTAACTATTCCTCGCCTCTACCACTTGATGTGACTGGCTCTCCTAAGTAACTGTCTTCTCTTTTTACCCTAGCTGAAGGTGATCTGTACCCTGCCATAGAGCTTCATGCTTTTGGCACCAGCTTTCCCCACTCTCACCCTTTACCCCCCCACACACCCCTGCCTCTCCCACCCCTCTCATCTCTACTGGTACTTTCATATGTGGGGCCCTCCAGCCCATCCACCCCGCACTTTTGCCACCCACCTCCACCCTCCGACAATGGTCCTATAGCCTGCCTACTTCTTTCTGACTCCCTCCTACCCTGTACTAACTATATACTGTTCACACTGAGAACTGTCAGAAGCTGGCTTATGTTGTCTCTCTCCATTTTTATGTTTGCTTGCATGCATGTGCAAGAAACATAGTGCCTTCATCGGAGATTTCGGAGGTGTGTCACCTCCTCCTCCAATTCAGGCAGTGTGCTGGCAGGTGCGGCCCCTGTAAGTCAATGCATTTTGGAGCTGTCTATGACACGCTCCAAAATGCAGTGACCTGACTTGAAAGGGGAGCTACGCTTGAGTGAGCAGTGATAAGAAGCTGCTCACGCAGCCCCTGCCCCCAGCTGCAGGCGCATCCCCAGATGTAGTGTAGCCGACGGGTGCCCAATCCCCATCGGCTGAACTGCATCGCCTCCTCCCCAGTAGTTGGTGCCACGCTGGGAGCCCACCCCAGCGGGCAGTCAGTCATTTTGCCCACGGGGTGCCCAATCTCCGTCGCTAAATGCCCCCAAAGTTCCTTGTGCCATGCTGGGAGCCCACCCCAGCATGGCAAGCGGTCCCACAAAGTCTTTTTTTTGTAACCTGTAAACAAAAACGTCTCCGCAGCGCTGCCTCCCGAACCCCTCCCACAACCTCGCACCCACCCACTGCGCACCCAGCTTCCCCACACCCCTCACCCCATATTTACCTCTGACTCCGACGCGACAATCTTCGTGGACCGGAACACGTTTGCACTCTTCAAAGCCAACTGCCGAACTGAGGAAATGCCGTAAGCTGTATAATGGGCTGGATAGGAGGGGTTCAACTTTATTGCATATTCAGAGTTTTAGATTACCACTCAATAGGTTTGATTCTGATGGTCACTGTCATGGCGTTATTCGCCTCCGGCGTGATTTTGCACAGTGACTGTGCAGTGACTGCGAAATCACTTCAGGACCAAATACCACCATGACAGTGACATCATTCATGAAGAAACCGCTCCCATGTTGAAAATTGGTATAAATCCCAAAATGACTGTTTAACAGCGTGCATTGCGCGGTTCCTATGCAGGCTCGTGAAGTTCTCTAATTTCATTATTTTCTACTCTGGATTTTCAACATTGCCATTTCACCACACCTTCTTATGAGCAGTATAGCTGTCATTTTTCACATCTCACCTAAAATGTGTTTTTCCTTGTAGCATAGAATGGCGCAGTCGGTGATAGTAAATCAATGTACAGGACAAATTAAGAAAATCACAGTGACACTGTTCATGAGCAGAGGTCTTGAAATGGCTATGTTGAAAATTTGGTGAAAATATTCCTAAAATGACTGTTTTATTTAGCTGCATTGGCGTGTACCTACACACGCTCATAGGTTTGCGACTTTTCAATATTTCCATTCCAGATTTTCAACATTGCCATTTTTCCACACCTTCTTATGAGTAGTACAGCTGTCATTTTCAACTCTCACCCAAATGCTTCGCTTCATGTAGCGCAGACAATGGCGCAGTCGCTATGTGCAAACTCAGTGTATGGGACAAATTAAGAAAATCACAGTGTCACTGTTCATGAGCAGAGATCTTAAAATGGCAATGTTGAAAATTTGGTGACAGAATTCCTAAAATGACTGTTTTACGAGTGTCGTTGCACAGTTCCACGCACACTTGTAGGTTTGCGAATTTTCAATATTTCACTCAGATTTTCAACATTGCCATTTTTACACACCTTCTTATGAGTAGTACAGCTGTCATTTTTCACATCTCACCCAAAACGTAGTTTCCGCTTCATGTAGCGCATACAATGGCGCAGTCGTTGTGCAAACTCAGTGTATGGGACAAATTAAGAAAATCACAGTGTCACTGTTCATGAGCAGAGATCTTAAAATGGCAATGTTGAAAATTAGGTGACAGAATTCCTAAAAATGACTGTTTTACAAGTGTACGTTGCACAGTTCCCACGCACACTTGTAGGTTTGCGAATTTTCAATATTTCCACTCCAGATTTCCAACATTGCCATTTTTCCACACCTCCTTATGAGCAGTACAGCTGTCATTTTTCACATCCTGCCCAAAACGTGTTTCCGCCCATGTAGCGCACAATGGCGCAGTCGGTGTGCAAACTCAATGTATGGGACACATTAACAAAACCACAGTGACACTGTTCATGAGCAGAGGTCTTAAAATGGCTATGTTGAAAATTTGGTGAAAATGCTCTAAAAATGAGTTTTTACGAAGTGCTGACAGTTCCTATGCATGCTCGTAAGTTTGCAAATTTAATATTTTCACTCCAGATTGTCAACATGTCCATTTTATTAAACTTCCTTATGAACAGTACAGCTGCAATTTTTCATATGTCACCCAAAATGTGTTATCGCACATGTAGCGCACAATGGTGCTGTTGGTCTGCGAAAGCAATGTTTAGGACAGATTAAGGAAATCACAGTTACACTGTTCATGAGCAGAGGTCTTAAAATGGCTATGTTGAAAATTTGGTGACAAAAGTCCATAAAATGACTGTGTTACGAGTGAGCATTGTGCAGTTTCCACGCATCCTCGTTAGTTCATGACTTTGTAATATTTTCAGTCCAGATTTTCACTAGTGGCATTTTCAACACTTCCTTATGAACAGTACAGCTGCCATTTTTCACAACATGGCCGAAGTGTGTTTTCACACTTTCAGTGCAGAGATGCGTGGTCGCTGTGGGAAATCATTGTTCGGCACAGATAAAGAAAATCACAGTGACACTGTTCATGATCGGAGGCACCAAAATGCCGGAGTTGACAATCTGCTATAAAATATCCCCAACCTAATTATATAACGGGTGTGCGTTGCACAGTTTCTATGTACGCTCGTGACTTCACCATTTTTTTAAATATTTTCACTATACATTTGCAACATAGTCATTTTTACACCTCCCCATGAAAGAGTAAAGCTGTCATTTTTTACATCCTGTTCGGAATATTTTTGCACCTGTGGTGCTAAATCCGGTAGTCACTGTGCATAAGCAGCTTTCGGCTACCAAACTGATATTCCCCCTGTTCATGAGGTGGGGTCACAAAACAAACATGTTGAAAATTTGGAGTTAAAATACCAACGAATGCCTGAGGTATTAGGCTTTTCAACTAAATCACCCAACCCTATAGAGAATGACAGGAATCAGGGGTGTGACTTGGGATTCTTGCCTGTGATGCTCAAACCATTCCACACCCTGCAGTCACTGAGAGGCATCGAGGTATGCCTTGGACTCTTCGGCCCCAAACTTCACCCCATTCTCCTATATCGCACCCATCTCACCATATTTCCTAATGAAATGGGGTGCATAGAAGGCCAAAAGACCCCAAGGAACACGTGACACTTGTCAGTATCTGCAGAGTGGGGTGTGGTGAAATGGCGGGCCGTATGCCTGATGACCCAAACGCACACCCCACTGCCTGTCACTCTCTGCAGGGTGGTGGTGAGGTTGGCTTCAGTTCAATACTTCACTGCCATTCCTATTACGCAGCACTGTAACTTCTACACTACCACTGCCAATGCCAGCAAGCAAACATTCGGCATTGACAAATGCTTGTTGGCTGTATGATGAATGCTTAGTCATCTTTGTGTTTTAAGACTGTAACCATTTTGACCTTTGTATGTATGTTACCCTACATCCTTTGACATGGAACCTTTGTAAATGAGCAGTTCCTGCTCAAAGGTATTTGTAATCCTAGAGTTTAATAAAATAAAAATAAAAATAAAAAAAAATTAAAAATGGAACTGGAGCAATTTTGGAGATCCTGCGCAAATGGCAAAACATTCCTGTGGTGTAATATTCTGAACTGAAAAATTGGTAGTGATATGTCCCTTAAAGTGAGATGCTGTTGACTGTCAGTATGGCTCACAATGCCAACAGTTGGCATTATGCCGTCAGGGGACACAGGTGTTTTTTGTGGTGGCAGAGCCCCCCTCACTCCCTGGAAACAGCAGTGTCAGACAAACAGCAGACAATTACAGTGAACAGCCGATTCTGTCACTGTAACGGTCTTTGCTGTTTTTCTGTTGCTGTTTGAACGGTACACCTGGCTAAACAAGGTGGAGGTATTTTATAAAATGCAGTTCCCAGAAACAGTTCTGTGGCTGGAGGGACCCTTTACATCACAGCAGGGTCATAAAATGTGTTAGAGTTCAGTGCAGTAGTCACATCCATACCCCTCCCCCACCACATGCTCTGTGACAAATGACAAATCTGATTGTGTAACCCTGAGCAATCACAGCAAATAGAAGAAACAATAAATAAATCAGGTAGACTTAAGATCTTAATTTATGATTCCTACAGCCTCCACTTGCATACTGTTTAACTCTGAGCAACCCTCTTAACTTACCCAGTGCTCCCAGGTAGCCCATGAAAGCAGGCATCTGTGCCTAGTGGGCCTTACCTGGTTACCCAAAGAATATAACAAATAAAAAATAAAGAACAGAACTAATCAATGGTTTGAATATTATGAAAAAAACACGAGTAGGAACAACAAACAACAGGGGGAGATACTATTATACCTCCAATGCCATTGGGAATTGGGGCTGTACTCATTGGAAACTGGAAGAGAGAGAGAGGGGACATGACAGAAACTTTCAAATATGTTAAAGGGATCAACAAGGCGAAGGCAGGGAGTCTACTTCAAAGGAAGAAGGGTGCGGTAACTAGGGGGCATAACTTGAGACTGCAGGGGGGACATTCAGAGGCAATGTGAAAGGACAGTTCTTCATGGAGATGGTGGTGAAGGCATGGAACAAGCTCCTGGAGGACGTGGTGAGGGCCAAAACAGTGTCAGAGTTCAATATTACATGGGAGAGACACAAGGGGCTGTGTGGAAGCAGAAAAGGGGCTACCAGAGGGGGGAGGAAAGAATAAAAGGGTGGAAAAGGGCAGACTAGATGGGCCTGAGGGTCCTTTTCTGCCATCAAAATTCTATGATTCTATGATGTCATAGCTAGTTTCGAAACCTGTTTTGAGTTCAGTGGTGTAGTTAGATGCAGTCCCCCCCATGCTGTCTAGCAAGTGGCCAGCCTGATTGTGTTACCCTGAGCAATCCCAGCGAACTGAAGAAACCAAAAGTAAATAAATAAAGAAATCAGGTAGAGTTCATGTAGTAATTCATGTATTTATTTGTAGTGTTTACCACAGAAGGCATACCAATCTGTATTTTCGGCTGCTGATTACCAGTATGGGTAAACAAATCAAAGCAATATTATCTTCAATAAAAGCTTGATTCAAAAATGTCAGATCCCTATTGAGTGCTTTGTAGTGTACTAGAGTAACTGTCATACTTCCAAAGTTCTCTCAAAAACGTATGGCTACATGTGTTTAGTAACTCAGGAGTCTGAATGCAGGACAGTCACTGATATTGTTATCAAGTAATTTTAGTAGTTTTTAAATTGCTTACATGTAAGTAGAAGTTGACTGCACCAAAATGTATAATCTCAGAGTCATTAAGTACTTTTCTCAATAAAAGCTTTACTGAAAAATGTCGGCATTTATTTACTTTAGGGGACACACCTTGGAAGCGAGTGCGCCGAGTGAGAAATGTGGCCGCATGCGCAATGCAGTCACTGATACATCACGCCCCCACAGAACAAACATAAGGATATCATAAACTAAATTATGTAACAGCATAATTTACGCTCTCAAACTAATACATTCCGGATCTGGTGTGGAAGTGAGCTCTACTGAACAAACATAAGGCAGTCGCCACTGAAATGAAAATGTGTAGTTATTTAATTATTTTACTAGTAATGGCATAATTTACAGCTCTCATAATGATACATTCCTGGACCTGGGGGGTGTGGGGGGCGGAGCACCCTCACAGAACAAACATAAGGCAGTCGCTACTCGAAAACAAAATGTGTCAGTTCAATAACGCGTGGAAACCATGTCTACTAATATAGCCCTTTTCTTTGCATCAGAGCCTTGTCAGTGACGCTATCCCTCTACTTTCCCAGAGGTTGTAGTTGGTTGGCACCGAAAAAAATGTGTTTAAATGACTGCTTTTGCAATTGAGTCAGTTCAATAATGCCTTCAAACCATAAAAAATAAATAAATTTAATGGGCATGGAGAAATCGGATTTGGCCGATTGCAAGACGTGTGTTTGGGGGCGGGGAGAACTGACGCATGAATGGGGGCGGGACTAACTGACGCTGTTTGGAGGACATAGTACTGTAATCCGCTGAATTCCAAAACAGGGGCACTATGTGTCCCCTAATCTAAATAATCGCCAAAATGTCAGATCCCTCTTGAGTGCTTTTAGGTGTAGAAGTGTAACTTTCATACTTTGAAAGTGCTATGAAAAACCATGGCTACATGTCTGTCCCTAGTTTGTGAATGCCCAGCTGTGTTTTTCTGTGTTTATATTAAGTATCAGCTTTCTGAGTGAATAGTCCCTCCCAGCTATCTATGGGAGGGCACTAGCCCTTAGGCCCAGAAGCCAATCCCCTGGCCTGACCTTGCCAGACATGATATCCGGGGAAGGTTGTGCCAATTGGCTGGAGTCCTGACCCTTAGGGGCAGGAGCTGCTCCTAGGGGGAGGGACAAAGGGCTTACATTATAATGTCCAGGCAGGAGAGACCCTTCCTCTTTCTGCCTGGACGTCCTGAGAAAACTAGCTGGGAGAAAACCTTGCCTTCGGTTAGCAACAGCGATCACAAAGCCAGGTAGGAATATATACTTCCAGTTGGAACAGCTCCAGCATATTTACACTGGGGGTATTTAATGCCAGGATCTTTTTAAAAGAAGGGGATATATAACAAAACAAAGAAAGGGAAGCTCGTGGTGGTTTAACACCCCATTACTCTCGAACGCTATGCCTTAAAGCCAAGGAGGGCCTCTAAAAAAAAAAAAAAAAAACCCTTTCAAGATCAGGGAACAGGGATGGGGACTTTCATGTATCAGCCAGATTAGGATGGCACTATCCCCCTCCCTCCTACAATACAGCATAACCCCCAAAGACTCACCATCAGGACCAGACACCAGACTCCACGGAGCCAACGATGGTTTTGTTCGGCCACCCTGCAGGTTCACTCATTCGCTCCCATTTTTTAGCATGGGTGAAGATGCAAGGGATCAGTCAGGGAGCGCTGGAGGGGTGCCGCTTTGGGAACAGTACCCACAGACAGCATGGGGGCAGTGTTGTTGTCACGTGCTGGCCATACCAGCGCAGAGTAGCTACCCCACAGCAGTCTGTTTCCCGGAGCCCACCATTTGAACATCCCGTGGTGCTCATATATAAGAGGGCTGACTGACACCATTCTTTCACGCCTTTGTTCACTCGGGCAATGCTCCATGGGTAGGTATCTCTGTCTTACGAGCAGCTCTCGTTAGATTACGGTGGCCATATTGTTGGGGGATCCCAATACAAAACATAGGGCCATCCTATTCCTGTGAATTCCTGCGAGATATGGGTGCCATGTTGCATGGGGCCTACCCTGCACCATGCCTCGGCCAACATGTATTACTATGCACAAACAGATAAAGACAGGGCTTTTCACATACCCCTTCCCTGCCATGTTTGCCCGGATTACTGACTGTGGAGGTCACATTTATACTCAAGCATGTTGGGCACCACCAAAAAAAATATTTCTTAAAACAAAAGGCATAATGGTAATAGTATAACAATTAAAGACAAATAAAAATAAAAAATAAATACATATTATTACTACAGCCAAAGTTGCAACCTGCATGCATATGGGTAGGCGCATATGTTGCCTGGAGGGCAGGCTGAGGGCTATAGGGGTTTTGGGCTCAACTTTCCAACTCTCAAAAAAAAAAAAACTCTTAAGGCTACCTATATGGGGTTCTTTGTGTGCAGTTGGGGGGGGGTTGAGGGGATAGTGTTGCAGCAGCCAGGGGGTGGAAAAAAGGGGCCCATCATCATTATATGGCTGCATTACCACACTGTTACTAACTCTTTGTCCCCCCCACCTCATTTTTACCCAGGATTATTACAGGAGCAACAGATTGCCCAACAGAATGAAATGAGTGCCAAAGGGTGATCCAATGAGCATGGGTGCAGTGGGGCAGATGCCGTACAGCACACTGGCTCCAGCGAGCAACCCACTTCCAAATTCACAGAGGCACTTAGCTGCCTGATGGACCTCAGCAGACCCGACTAGTTGCAGGCAGCAATGCGGGCTGCCCCAGCCCAACAGTCAGGTGACCCGGGTTCAGCACGGCTGCAAGAATTGACCAGATGGCCATCCAGGAAGATGATGGAAGCATTGACAGTGCAGGTAACCACCAAAAGAGGCCCAACCACTAGAGCCCATTTGGAGCAAGAGGTGGAATGAGCACCAACCGATGATACCAGGAGAGATAGCGAAGGACTGGGTGACCCAACAGGGGACAGCACAGTGGATAATGAGACAGCTGGGCCCAGCAGACAGCATGACATGACGCAGAACATGGATGAGTTGGTAGATCTGCAAATGGCAACTGATGGTATTTTAAGTGGAGAGGAATGTTGCACCATTCCAGCAAAGTTGCACAATGAGAACAATAAGAGTGTGGGTCAGCCCAAGGGCGAAAAGGCCAGGTCAGGGAGGAAGCTGCATGCAAAAGGGGCAAAACAATCAAAAGCACATAAAAGACACCTAATCTCAGGGCCACAAGGCACTAGTGTTCAGGGCCAGGGTCGAGGCAACAGGTGCCAGGGTTTCCCTTGCCCCCCAATGGGTTTTCCAGGTTGGTGACCCCCTCCCCATGCCATGGCTTTCTCCATTTATGCCTTCCCCACTGCCAGGCAGGGCGGTGGCACCTCCAACACCTGCCGGGTATGCAGGGGTAGTGGCACAGTCCTCAACCCTGCCAGCATGGCCATGGGCGCAATGTTGGAGCCAACCAGTGGGGGGCATGTCGGCCGCTCCTGGGTCAGTTGGACAGACTGCACCACCACCTCAACCTTCTCAAGCAAGCCTGAGTGCAAAGAGCGGGATGCGGGAAGTACCAATATCACCCAGGTCCTCGCTGCTAGTCACTCCCCATCCCTATAGGGCCCAAGCGGTAGCAGTGACAAGAAAACCTTCGGCTACCAGCCAAACTACCACCAACTCAATGATAGGGCAAGTCGGGGGCATGGGCTTGGTGGCTCTCCACCCCACAGGCACTACCATGCCAACTGCCGAGCACGCTTCTGCACCAACCGACGCCACCCAACCAGTGAGCATCACAAGAGTCGGCAGGGCCAGACACTGCCATGCCACTGACACAGGTGGGCTCTGAACATTGGGCATACATGGGATGGACAACCCAATGGATACTCACTTATCCACAGCAATTAAGGAGAAGATCTGGAATGGGGAGTGTATCAAAATCTTCGAGCTACTATACAGGGAGTTGCCATATTCAGGGGATGAGGATAGAGTCAAACAGGAAAAGCTACAAAGGCCCAAGGTCCCCCTGGGAAGCAGCCTTTGACATATTTATTAGCATATACTGTGCCACGTTCCCCCAGAAGCAACTTTTGAAGTACAGGGACAACATAAAGACAGCTCATTTAGCGTATGAAGGTAATGCTTGGTTAAGATATGAGGAGCTGTATAGGATGAGGCTACCAAGGTTGCCAGACATGAGATTGGACAAGACTGACCACAACTTATGGTGCCGTCATATGACATGGGCAAAGCCGGATAATGTGGCATACACAGCCAGCAGCCATATGGTTGCTAAAGCACAGTGGGCAGGGCAGAAGGGGACTTTCAGGCAATATAACTCAGGCAAGTGTTTTTGTGACTTCAGCAAATACAGGCATGATTGCAGTACCTGCAGGGGGAAGCATATGGCCAGTGCATGCCACAATGGAGCAGGAGCCAAAAAGGTGGAAGGCCAACAAGGGGGGAACAGGCAAGGGGACAGACCCAACAGGAAGTTTGACGAAGTCCCCAGTAAACACTGAATGCATCCGCCCTTGGCTTGACCACTTCCCCTGTAGATTAGATGCATCCTCTCTGTTAACTGGGTTCTCCAGTGGCTTTCCCATTCCTTACCAGGGTCCATGAATCTCCACAATGGCATGAAACCTTAGATCACCAGTTTCCTTATGGGGGTGGGGGTGGTGGTGGATAAAATCCGAAAAGAAGTGGAGGTCGGAAGGGTGGCGGGTCCTTTCCCGGATCTGCCATTTGCACCGCTAAGAATTTCACAATTGGGAGTGGTCCCCAAGAAAACCCCTGGAGAATTCAGGCTAATCCACCACTTGTCATACTCAAAGGGTGCGTCAGTGAATGATTACATTAGCTCCGAGGATAGTACAGTTAGCTATGCATCTTTTGATAAGGCAGTCAGGCTGACTCAACAAGCGGGCAGGGAAGCTTGTATGGCGAAAAGCGACATAAAATTTGCTTTTCATTTACTTCCAGTCAGTCCAGCAGATTTTGATCTCCTTGGTTTCACATTTGAAGGGGCCATATATTTTGACAAGGCCATGCCTATGGGCTGCTCTCTGTCATGCGTTGCCTTTGAGACCCTCAGCCGTTTCCTAGAATGGGCCGCAATCAGGTTCCCAGGTAACAGCAAAATCACTCATTACCTGGATGACTTCCTATTCATTGGGAAACCAAATACACCAGAATGCAGTACCACACTTTAAGGGTTCACCCAGCTAATGTAATGCTTTGGAGTGCCTTTAACACATGAGAAAACAGAGGGACCTGTGACTGCACCTACTTATTTAGGGATTGAGATGGACTCCCACTTAATGGTGTCTCGCCTACTGCACAACAAACTGGAGTGCTTAAAACAGCTGGTGGCTGAGGTCAAAGGTCTTAAGAAGGTCATGCTAAGACATCTACAGTCATTGATTTGCCATCTTAACTTTGCTTGCAAGGTGGTGGTACCAGGGAGGCCTTTTTATCAACCGACTGGCCTGGGCTACAAAGGGCGGGGTTCAACCACATCACCACATCAGAGTAAATGTGAGCATGCGGGCAGAACTCAAGGTGTGGGAGGTCTTCCTAAAACAGTTCAATGGGGTCTCCATGTGGCAAGTGGGGATGGATTTCACACCAGACTGTCAATTGGTGACAGAAGCATCTGGAGGCTTTAGATATGGGGCAAGCTTTCAAGGTTCCTGGTTTGCTGGCCAACGGGACAACAGCTGGCAAGAGGCAGGCTTCCCTAAGAATGTGACAATACTGGAGCTATTCCCAATAGTAGCAGCAGCATTCATCTGGAGGGACAAACTTAGGAACAGCAAGATGTTGTTTCACTCAGATCGGATAATATGGCAGTGGTGGGAATACTCAACACTCAGTCTTCTAAGTTAGTTGAGGTCATGAGGTTGTCAAGGCTATTTGTACTACAATGCCTGCAGCTCAACCTGTCATTCAGGGCAAGGCACATACTGGGGCCAAAAATATGATTGCAGACGTGTTGTCTCATTTGCAGTTCCACCGCTTCTGGCAGTTGGCACCACTGGCAGAGGCAGCTCCATCCCAAGTCCCAGGTTTCTTTTGGCAGGAGGCGATAATCGAACAGCCAAACTGGTGCAGCATCCATTGGCTCCAGGAACCTGGCATAAGTATCAGATGCATGAAACAATCACGGGATTTAAGAATGCATGGGATAGACATAAAGGAATTCTGGAGGTCAGGGTTAAGGGGCAACAGACTTCTAGGAAAACATAAACTGAACTTACAAGCTCAAATGGGCAGACTGGGTGGGCCATAGGCCCTTATCTGCCGACACTGTCAATGTATCTATGTGTCTATGTGAAGGCTTTCCAGGAATTTAGTGCCTGCAGTGACCATTGGCCGAACGTGTTGCAAAACGCCACCTTACTCCAGTTATTTGTACATGCGCTAATTGATGAGGTCAGGGCGCCCTCGTATATTAGTAGCCATCTATCAGGGATAGCTTTCATGGCAAAGGCATGGGGGCTGCAGGATGTCACAGTAACATTCATAATCAGGAAGATGATAGAGGGATGGGCCAGATTACAGGAACCCAAAAAGGAGCCCAGAAAGCTGGTGGACGCCATACTGCTGGGAGACATTGTGAACATACTACCACAGGTTTTCTCCTCCCTGGATGAGGTTAGGCTGTCTAGGTCACTTTTTGTTACTACATTATTTGGGGCATTCAGGGTATCAGAACTGGTAGAGGGTGGTTTGCTGACAGAGGGCCATAAGTTACATTGGAGCGATGTGCAGGTAACTGGGGATGGTGTTACCCTGAGCTTGCGGCTGTCAAAAACAGAACAGTTGGGCCCACTACAGTTCATAATGCTCTGCAGGGCAGGCAGCCACCAGGTATGCCCATAGGCATCAATCAGGGAGTACAGGTAGAACCGAGAGCATAGTCAGGGCAGTTTCTTCATACACCAGGATGGTAAGCCTGTTACAAGATATCAGTTTGCAGCTGTATTGAGAAAGGGTATACAGGCTGCAGGGAAAGACCCCAAGGACTTCACCACCCACTCGTACCAAATTGGGGCTGCCACTGAGGCCACACGGTTGGAGTACTCAGAGAGTAGAATTAAGGCCATCGGCAGATGGCAATTTAGGGCATACCAAGGGTACATCAGGCCCTCTGCCACACAGTCAGGAGTTAGCCAACTGGTGGTGAGGGGCCAGGATTGCTAACATGATCTGATTTGTTCCTGCAGATGCCCCCAGACAGTCAAACGTTTTTTGGTGATTGGACACTCTTTTGTTGGACAGGTCCGTGACCAAGCGGCAAGGCAGGCTCAAGGCATACAACTGGGTCTCCCCACAAAGAAGGCCACAGTTATTTGGTATGGTGTCAGAGGAATGAGATGGCAGGATCTGACCCTTAGGCTACAAAAGATAGGTTACCTTGATGACCCACCGGCGGGGCTGATCATGTCACAAATTTGCTCAGCTGGTCAGTCTTCTACTCCCAAAGTGCCAACCTCTGAGCGTATGATTTGTGTACAGTGAACAGAACAAGGTAACCCTCTTGTCTGTTTTGTGGGTTCAAGTCACCTTAGTCTCAAGCTCTGGAGGGATTCAAACTGATAGCCTCTTATTAGCACACCGTATTATCAGGCTCAGATAATTCTGTCTTCGGGGGGCCAGATATATTTGCCTATGGGCACCCAACCAGGTATTTCAAATGAACCCTTAGAACTCTATGCAAGACTTTAGAGAACTCTATCCATTTCCCAGTTTGGTATACAATAAGCCCATATACAGTGTTACTTATAACCTTTAAAAGCTCCACTTAAAATAAAAAGAAATGTCAAGGCACTCCATGCAGTTTCCATTTGTAAAATATGTCTTTACTTAAAAAATATCAAAACAGAACAATAATTACAGAACAAAATATATCCCAACACATACAGCCTTAAAACAAATAGGTTTAAAGAGCAAGTTTCTACAATACATACATTCAGACTGGTCTAATCTTACTCTCTTTCAGTGCTGTGATGATTCTCCTGCAGTCAGATAATATTGTCTTGTGTGTCTGTCAAGGTCTTCTCAGTAAGTTAAGAACAGTTCTTGAGCTAGCCTTCTCGCTGAGGTCACCAAACTCCGCCTTGGTGTAACAAAATCTATATTGTATCTCACAGGATGTCCAAATAAAATATTTAAAAAAACATAATAGGTGACCTCACTTCCTTTCCTCCCTCAGGTTAACCAGACCAAACCGGTTTGTACTCTGCTACACATACACATACATCTTAAAAGTTTCTTTGATCTAAGTCACTGTATTCAAGTAAAAGTGTATTTGCCTCTTTAATCCCATCTGGACCTTGGAATCTACACCTCAAAGGTCTCTCTGATGTAATTCAAGGGTTCCCCGGGAAAGTATATTGGACCTTCCAAATTCATCTGGGTCCTCTCTTCAATGTCCATTCTGACTTCTCTCTGACACCCCTCCCTCTCAAGCTCTTCCTGACAACTACTGTAAGTCAAAGGATTTTCCCTGAGGGAATTATGAATGGCTAATCTTATTTCCTGGGATGAAAGCAAATTGACAAGGTAATTGCAGTTTAGCTATGTCCTGTCCTTTGAACTTATCCCTAGGGGGGTCTTGATGTGTCAGTTCCAGTAAGACAGTAGTTTCCTCAAACTGACCTTCCCATCACATATTTTATATGTAATAAAAAATTTGATACAGCACTCAGATCTGGCTGTCTACGTCACACTCATCCCCACCTAGACTGAATTTGGGGGCTCTATCCCCTACATGGGATGAGCTTCCCAAATCAGTTTACTCCTCATAGACCCTAGACAGTCCATCTGAGTTCTGATTCTGGGCTCCGGCCGTATGTACGATTTTCAAATCATACCCTTGTAAAGCAAGATTCCATCTGAGCAGTCTGCCATTGTTTTCCCCCATCTGCATCAACAAAACCAGGGGGTTGTGGTCAGTCTGCACCACAAAAGGCTGCTCATACAAGTATGGCTCCAATTTCTTTAGGGCCGACACTAGCACAAGACACTCCTTTTCCACCATGGAGTATGCTTGTTCCCTGGGGAGCAGCTTTCAGCTCAGGTAGGCTATGGAGTGATCCCTCCCTTCGCTGGATGTCTGGCTTAGTATTGCCCCAATACCCACGTCTGAGACATCCATCTGAACTATAAAGGTTTTACTATAGTCCGGACTTGTCAAAACAGGAGCACTGCACAGTGCCTCCTTTAGTTTGCTAAAGGCTTCCTCACAGGCTGGACCCCAGGTAATTTTCTTGGGCATCCGTTTCTTTGTCAGGTCAGATAGGGGAGCAGAAAGGGCACTGTAATTTGGTAAAAATGTTCAATAGCACCCTGCTGTCCCGAGAAAACTCTTGACCTGCTTCTGAGTTTCTGGTCTGGGCCATGCCTGTATTACCTCTTTCTTGATTTGGTAAGGATGGAGCTGTCCCTGGCCTACCACATGCCTGAGGTATGCCACTTCTCCCATGGCCACCTGGTACTTCTCGGTTTTGACAGTGAGCCCGGCCCTCTGTATTCTGCCCAGCACTTCCCTAAGGTGTGACAGGTGTTCCTCCCAGCTGGTACTGAAGATGGCAATGTCATCCAGGTATGCCACGGCATACTCCTCAGCACCATTTAACATCTGGTTCACCAACCTTTGGAAAGTGGCCGGTGCGTTCTATATTCCGAAAGGCATTACTTTGAACTCAAATAAGCCTATTGGAGTGATGAAGGCCGACCTCTCCCTAGCTCTGTCCGTCAACTCTACCTGCCAATACCCCTTTGTCAGGTCAATGGTCGTAAGATAGGTTGCCCCCCCAACTTGTCCAGGAGTTCATCCATCCAGGGCATCAGGTGGGCATCTGACTTCGTGACTGCATTCAGTCCACGACAGTCTACACAGAAATGAGTTGAGCCATCTGGCTTGGGTACAAGGACTACGGGTGAGGCCCAGGGACTGAGGGATCTCTGGATTACCCTAAATCCATCTCCTCCACTTCCTCCTAATGTCCTTTTGGACAGCCTCCTGACACCGATATACTGTCCGCGTGTGAGCGTCTGTGTCCCTTTCTCCACATTGTGTGTTGCTAAGGGGATTAGTCCAGGCTTGGCACTAAACAAGGGGGCAAGTCTGCTAAAACCTCCCTCACTTCCTGGATTTGGTCCGGGGTCAGCTGGGGAGCCATTTTTACTGCCTCCACAGAGGACTCCCGCTTACTGTCTTCCAGAAAGTCCAGAAGGGGGTCTTCTTCATCCGTCCTCTCCCCATGACTACACACTGTGAACACCATGTCAGCCCTATTTGCATATGGCTTCATCATGTTGACATGGTACATCCTTGCTGTCTGTCTGTGGTCAGGTAACTCCACAATGTAGTTTACGTCATTTACCTTCCTAACCACTCTGTACAGTCCTGCCCACTCAGCTTGCAGCTTGTCTTTCTGGACTGGAATAAGGACCACGACTTCCTGACCCACCATGTACGAGTGAGCTCTGGCTCTGCGGTCATACCATACCTTTTGTTTCTGTTGGGCATCTGCCAGGTTGCTCTGGGCTGTCCCCATAAGCTCCTTCAGCCTTTCCCTAAACCTTAGGATGTAATCCACAATAGGAGTTCCCTGGGTGGTGTGCTTGCCTTCCCAGTCCTCCTGGATCAACTCTAGGCCACCCATCGTCCATACAAGACTGAAGGGGAAAACCTGTCGACTCTTGGGCACCTCCTCAAGAACAACAGGTGAGAAGGTATTTCTCCCAGTCCTTCCCATGCTGTTCAGCAAATGCCCGGAGCATTGACTTTAGGGTACCACTGAAGCATTCCACAAGCCCATTGGCTTGTGGGTGATATGGTGTCGTGCATCTCTGCACCACCCCACACTTCTTCCACAGACATTTCATTAGGTCTGACATGAAGGAACCCCCTCGATCAGTGATTACCTCCTGCAGAAACCCAACATGGTAGAAAATCCCAAGCAAGGCATCTCTGCCACTTTGTCTGTCCTTAGTGAGGAAAGGGAGACTGCCTCTGGGTACCGGGTAGCATAATCCACCACAGTCAGGATGAACCTTTTCCCTGAGGAGCTGGGGGTATTTAAAGGCCCCACAATATCCATTTCCACCCTCTGGAATGGCTCCTCCACCATGGACAAGGGGATCAGGGCAGCTTGGGTTTTCTTGCCTGCCGTCCCTATTTCTTGGCACCAGTGACAAGACCTGCAATACTGCTTCACCAGCTGGGTGAAGTTAGGCCAGTAGAAATTCTGGGCTAACTGCTACATTGTGCGCATGATTCCCAGATGACCAGACAAGAGAATATCATGGGAAACCTTGAGCAACTGCTCACAATATCCCTGGGGAACGACAAGCTCCCTGCCTAGCATCCCTCCCTCTGCCTGTACTGCCTGTGTATACGTAAGTCCATTTTCCCAATAAACCCTATGTCTGCCATCACCTCCCTGTGCACTCTCTGAGTCTGCCCAAACCCTCAGCATCTCTAAACTAGGGTCACTTCTCTGAGCAGCTGCAAACCCCTCACACCTTCCCAAGGCATGGGACAGGTCCCCTTCAGTTGCTAAACTAGGGTCCGTAGCACTAGCATCAAGACCCTCAGGATCACTGTCAATCTCAATCCTCTTATAAGAGGTCACCCCTCCCTCTTTGGAGTAACCCTCTGTAGCTATGTGGTTACTTGCTACTGGGGAAATTTCTACCCTCTTTTTATCAGTCTCCCCCTCTGGAGACACAGGCTGGGGAACCAGCATCTCAGTATCTTCCCCAGTGGCTTCTGGGGGGGCTCAGGGAACTACAATTTTCCCTGGCTGCTTGGCTATGGGTAACTGCACATACCACCCCCTGCTGGAAATTGTTACCCAGGATTACATCCACTGCTAATGTGTTAGCTATAGCCACCTGTTGCACAGTTCCCCCTGTTTCACCCCAGTCCAGGAGAACACTGGCCAGTGGCAATGTTTTCTCTTCACAAGCAAAGTCCTGTACAGTCACGTATTTATTGGGTATAAGCTGACCAGGCTGTACCAGATCCCCCTTTACCAATGTCAGGGATGCCCCTGTGTCCCTTAACGCTGGCGTCTGTATGCCATTTACCATGACTGGGTGCATGTGTTCCCTCATGTTCACTGGCATGCTTCCAGGGACACACAAACAACTCACTTCCTTTCTGGTACCACTTTGCATATTATAGCTTGCCCTTCTTGGACACTGTCTGGCAATGTGCCCTGTTTCTTTACATAACCCGAGAACATTTCTTACTTCAGAGAACTCTTTTCTTTGAAACCTGGGGCTAACTGGTTTCGGTGGAGGCAGTGAGGGTTTTAAATGCCCTGAAGGTGAGCTTTTCCCTTTCTGCACTCTCACACTCGCCCCATTCGCTCTCTGAGCAGGTCTGCTCTTGGCATAGCGGTCCGAGAGTTCAGCAACCTCTTGCACTGTTTTTGGATCTCGGTCCTCTAGCCAGGTTTTTAACTCTGCTGGGCATGCCCAATAAAACTGTTGTAAAAAAATAACATTTTCAATTTTATCAACAGTGTTTGCCTCAATTCCTTCCCACCAATGTTTTAAAAACTGACGTTGTTTTGTGGCTAGCTCCTCATAGCTCATATCAGGGCTTCTCCTGAGCTTACGGAATTTAGCTCTGTATGATTCAGCAGTTAATTCAAAGTTTTTTAACAGTGCAGTTTTTAACTAGCTGTAATCATCACTGTCCTCATTGTTCATTTGACCTAATGCATCCCGAGCTTTTCTGGTAAGTAGCGGGGATAGCTGAAAGCTCCAGGACTCTCTAGGAATTTTAGCCTGAATACAAACTTTTTCAAAAGAATTTAAAAAGGCATCCATGTCCTCCCCGTCCTTAAACTTGGCTATTAATTTGGAGTTCAATTTGTAACCCAGTCCTGCAGTCCCAGTTAAACCCAAGCAGCTTACCTGCCCTGGTGCCGCTGGTTGGAGTCGTAGCTTCTCCAGTTCATGTTGCCACTGGCGCTCCTCTCTCCTCTCTCCTTTGCCTCTCTGCATTCTCACTCTCTCTTCTCCTCTGCCTCAATCTGGCGCTCATGTTCCTCATGGTCTGCCGCTCTCTGTTCCCTTTCTCTCCTCTCCTGGGACTCCATCTCCATCCTGCACAACTCAAATTGCAACCTGAGAACTTCCAGATTCAGGATACTGGTGACTTGTCCCTGCTGCTGTGGCCCTTCACTGACAGTGGCCATGCTGTCCACCTCATCGGCTTGGGACCCCTCACTGGCCACTAGTCCTTCTACACTTGAGGTTTGGTCCCTTTTAGCCATGGTCTGTGTATCTGCTGCTCTGGGTATCTGCTACCATCAAGGCCTCTATGAGGTTCTGCTTACTGGCTTTCACCCCAAACAGGACTCCCCTGTCCCTGCACAACTGCTTTAAGAAATCTACAGTGTGCCTGCTGTAGTCAGAAGCCATTTTCTTCTTCCCTCACAACTAATACTATTCTGACTGACACCTCAGAAATAAAAATAAAATACAGTAAGTGGGAACTTAACTGTAAGTCAAGGGATATAGTTCTGTTTCTTTTTGAAATAAAACACTGGCTTTCTTTTTTTCCAAGTGTACTAAATGGTTTCAAGCTAACACACTGAACAATGAAGCTTATTTAACAAACTTTTTATGCCACTGCTGCCAACCAATCTGTCACAAACTCACTCAGCCAGTCGGTCCTCTACTCCCAAAGTGCCAACCTCTGAGCCTATGATTTCTGTACAGTGAACAGAACAAGATAACCCTTTTGTCTGTTTTGTGGGTTCATGTCACCTTAATCTCAAGCTCTCGAGGGATTCAAATTGATAACCTCTTGTTAGCATACCCAATTATCAGGCTCAGATAATTCTGTCTTCAGGTGGCCAGATATCTTTGCCTACGGGCACCCAACCAGGTATTTCACATGAACCCTTAGAACTCTATGCAAGACTTTAGAGAACTCTATCCATTTCCCAGTTTGGTATACAATAAGCCCATACACAGTGTTACTTATAACCTTTAAAAGCTCCACTTAAAATAAAAAGAAATGTCAAGGCACTCCATGCAGTTTCTGTTTGTAAAATATATCTTTATTTTAAAAATATCAAAACAGAACAATAATTACAGAACAAAATATATCCCAACACATACAGCCTTAAAACAAATAGGTTTAAAGTGCAAGTTTCTACAATACATACATTCAGACTGGTCTAATCTTATTCACTTTCAGTGCTGTGATGAGTCTCCCTCAGTCAGTTAATATTGTCTTGTGTGCCTGTCAAGGTCTTCTCAGTATGTTAAGAATAGTTCCTGAGCCGCCTTCTCGCTGAGGTCACCAAACTCTGCCTTGGTATAACAAAATCTATATTTTATCTCACAGAATGTCCAAATAAAATATTTAAAAAAACATAATAGGTGACCTCACTGCCTTTCCTCCCTCAGGTTAACCAGACCAAACCGGTTTGTGCTCTGCTACACATACATCTCAAAAGTTTCTTTGATCTAAGTCACTGTATTCAATCAAGAGTGTATTTGCCTCTTTAATCCCATCTGGACCTTGGAATGTACACCTCAAAGGTCTCTCTGATGTAATTCAAGGGTTCCCCGGGAAAGTATATTGGACCTTCCAAATTCATCTGGGTCCTCTCTTCAATGTCCATTCTGACTTCTCTCTGACACCCCTCCCTCTCAAGCTCTTCCTGACAACTACTGTAAATCAAAGGATTTTCCCTGAGGGAATTATGAATGGCTAATCTTATTTCCTGGGATGAAAGCAAATTGACAAGGTAATTGCACCCCAGATATCTGCAGTTTAACTATGTCCTGTCCTTTGAACTTATCCCTGGGGGTCTTGATGTGTCAGTTCCAGTAAGACAGTAGTTTCCTCAAACTAACCTTCCCATCACATATTTTATATGTAATAAAAAATTTGCTACAGCACTCAGATCTGGCTGTCTATGTCACAGATCATACACCTTGAGGGGAATGACCTGGGAAGCCTGTCTCCCATAGACTTGTATAGAAGCATTTTGACAGATTTACTCTGGCTGAAACAATAAATGCCCAACACACAGCTAACATGGTCACGGATTGTGCCAAGGTTACAAAAACAGTGGCTAGGCCCATGAAGAAAACATGCAGGGAGGTAAACCGAGAGGTGTCTCGATTGTGCCTGGCCTGGGGTATCCAACTGATGTACCATTGCTACATCACAGTTCACTGTAGGGGTTTGTATGAAAGCAATGGGGTTCACATGTCAGACATAGAATCTGCCATGTTCAACTGTAACATTCAGGAAATTTTAAAGAAGTAGTTGTAGGGCAGTAGCTCTGAGGCATTTGGGAGATGCATGGCTGAGCATGTATCTTGTGGCGGACAATTCAGTAAAGTAAATAAAATGGGTCATAAAATTAGAAAAAAGGGGGTGCCCATGCAGGGAGCACCCATGTAGGAGGTGCCCCTGAAGAATGTAAGGGGGTGGGGCCCAGTGAGGGCACACCTCTGAGTTTTGGTCAATGCAGGATGGAGCGGGGACTAGCGGGGGGTGAATGACAATCGGTGGTGGCCCTGTGAGGGCACCACTGGGTGACTATGGCCTAGTGCATCCCAATTTCCATCACAGTCAGTCTGTCAAGGGGAAGACTGGCTGGCCCAGTGGAGGATGACGGGGGAAAATCTTGGCCAAAAGGGCTCAACAGCTTAGGGAATAAAGGGTGGATATTTACAACCGAATTGATCTGCTGCCTGAGGGTGATGCCAGGGCATAGTAGTAGTTAATAGTTAATATAATTGCAGTAGCTATGCAACAATGTCTTTATTATGCCTTATTATATTGTATGATTGTGAGAATTATTTGTTGAGTAAAGCATCAGCCTCTTCTGCCTTACAACGGTGTCAGTGTTTTATTGGAAATGTGTTGGGATCTATACGGGCATGTCCCTCCTGGCTATCTACGGGAGGGCAGTTGCCCTTAGGCCCAAAAGCCAATCCCCTGGCCTGACCTTGCCGGACATGATGTCCATGGGAAGGTTGGGCCAATTGGCCAGAGTCCTGACTCTTAGGGGCAGGAAGCTGCTCATAGGGGGAGGGACAAAAGCCTTACATTATAACATCTGGGCAGGAGAGACCCTTCCTCTTTCTGGCTGGGTGTGCTGAGAAAACTTGCTGGGAGGAAACCTGCCCACCCAGCCCATTTTGGTTTTGATTTTAGGCCAGGATGTTTTTTCTCACACCGTTACAGTACTAAGAGCATAGTTGGTGGACAATTCCGTAAAGTAAATAAAATGGGTCATAAAATTGGAAAAAGGGGGGGTGCCCATGTAGGGGGCCCCGAATGATGTAAGGGGGTGGGGCCCAGTGAGGGCACACTTCTGAGTTTTGGTCAATGCAGGATGGAGCGGGGGAACAGCTGGGGGTGATGGATGATCAGTGGTGGCCCTGGGAGGGCACTACTGGGTGACTATGGCCTAGCAGGTCCCCAATTTCCATTATAGTCAGCCTGTCAAGGGGGAGACTGGCTGGCCTAGTGGGGGCTGCCAGGGAAGCCCTTGGCCAATAGGGCTCAACTGCTTGGAGAATAAAGTGTGGATATTTATAACCGAAATGGTCTACTCCCTCAGGCTAATGCCAAGGCATAGTAGTAGTTAATAGTCAATATAATCACAGTAGCTATGTAACAATGTCTTTATTATGCCTTATTATGTTGTATAATTGTGAGAATTATTTGTCGAGTAAAGCATCGTCCTTTTCTGCCAAAACCTTACAATGTGTCAGTGTTTTATTGGGTATTGTGTTGGGATCAATAAGGGCATGGTACCAATCTTTAAGATGTGTCCCTGATTGTGGGTGTTTGTCCCAGATGTTTGTAAGCTTTGTCCCTGATCTATGAGGCAATAGGTTGAGAGGTGTGCATGGCACTATAATGAGCAAATGCAGTGTTTGTATTGCTGTGCAATCGATGGCAGTGGTGAGGCTAGGGTACTACACACCATGCAGTTTAATGAATGGTTGCAAAACTGATGTAGAGCACAGGGCTTTGGCTTCGTTGGGGACTGGGGGTACACCTGGAGAGATGAAGGTTTATACTGGCACGATGGTCTACATCTGTCCATGAAGGGAACCAAGATCCTAAGTGACAGGTTTAAATGCTTCCTTGGCAAACTTTTAAACTAGCCATGGGGGGAGGTGCTAATAAGAGGCAGGAAATTTCAAGCCTCCCCCCACAAAACATGACTGGTAGTAAGGTAAACACTGAGGTACAGTGCTCAACAGAGGGCAGGACAGGGGTAAATGGAAAAATAGACAAGGGCAAAAAGAGCAGGCATGGGGGAAAAAAGGATAAAGCCAACATTAAATGGAGGGCAATGAGTACCAATGCCCATAGTCTGGGAAACAAGCTTCCTGAGCTAGTAGCCTTGATGGAAGATGAACACTTGCATATTGTGGCAGTCACAGAAGCATGGTACATGGGAAACCATGACTGGGATGTCAACATACCGGGGCACACAGTCTACAGAAGGGACAGGGAAGGTAAAAGAGGAGGTGGAATAGCTTTATACATAAGGGAAGGGATCAAAGCTACAACAGGCACTCTGGGTCACCTTGGAGACAGGGAATGGCATTACAATCCGCTCAGGGGTTGTATACAGACCCCCATCTCAAGGAGAGGAAATGGACAAGAAAATGATAGAGGACATTCTCAAAATGGCTGAAAAAGGAGGGTAGCATCTTTCAGAAAAAGAGATGTGTAAGAACAAGGGGACACAATTTAAAGATAGAGGGGGGATGGCTCAGGGGTAATGTGAGGAAATCTTTTTTCACGGAGAGAGTGGTGAATGCGTGGAACTGCCTTCCTGGGGAGGTTGCTGGGGCTAAAACAGTGGGGGAATTCAAACATGCATGAGACAGACACAAGGCAATTGTAGTGGGGGTGGCAGGAAGTAGGCTGTTGGTTAACTAGAATCTGCAGCTTATCCAGTAGGTAGGGAAATGGGCAGACTGGGTGGGCCAAGTGGTCCTTATCTGCCATCAAAGTCAAAGTCTAACATGGGGGATGTTGTGTTCTATGTGAAATGCAGGACATGATAGACCTACAACACACTATAAAGGCAATTAACCAGGAGACTGTCTGAGTACATGCCACCATAAAACATGCAAACCTCCAGCTCAGCCATTTGTGCTATAAAATGTCACAGATCTCCTCTGTAACAATAATAAATCATGCAGACAAGCAACCTCAAAGTATAGCATTCTTTTAAGAACATATATTCAGAGCACATGGATGAGACACTACGTATATCTGCATTACTTGGTAAACTGAGTGGTTATTCTGAATTGTTTTCATTATTGTTTCATCAGAGAAAGAAACTGTATTTTTCCTGGCTTAACCTTTCTGTAGTTTTCCTAAAATTACTTCTTGCCACAGTCGGCCAGTGCATATCTCAGAATTTGGAGGCAGATAACTGAATAGCTGCTACTGTCTGAGGTAAGTCTCCATGTTCTACAAGGTAGCCGGTTAAGACCCCAGTATGTGTTTTTAAAGATGATTCTTCTTGTACTGCTGTTCCTGGGCCATCCTAAAGAGGATAAGCATCATTGCTTCATTGTAGTAATGGAATACATGTCCTTCAGAAACAAAAAAAGGCTAATTACATCGCTTTGTGCAGACACATGTCATAAATGGAAACTACATGAGCAGGCATGTTCAACAAGCCTGTCTTATCTTGGGAGTTGGGAATCCTTGTGACCTCATGACCAAAGCTCTGGTGGTTTTTGATGTCACAAGGATTCCTGATATAGGAAAGCATCCTTGCTGCATGTGCTTTCTTATTTGTACTTTTTATACTGTATAGCTTCCTACTTTGAGAGACACAAAAGTGACAGGGAACTATCAATTATGAAGGAAAGATGTCAGCACTCATGTGTTTGCTTTCCTTGTCATTGATTTTTTTTTTTACCTTAACAACTACTTGTTTGACTGTGCAGGATGTATCTCATTTAAAACAAGCATTTGTCAATGCCGAATGTTGTCGCGCTGGCATTTTGCAGTGGGAGTGGCGGAGCTAGAGACGCATAGCACTGTGATTTTGTGAATGTGTCTGAAAAGGTGATTTTGCACAGCGAGCACGCCATTGTGCGCCACAGCTGCTGAAACACGTTTTGGGCAGGCTGTGAAAAATGACAGCTGGACTGTTGATAAGAAGATGTGCAGAAATGCCAGCAGTGAAAATGTGGCATGAAAATAGTGCAGATTGACGAAGTTACAAGGGTGCGTGGAAACTGCACAATGCACGCTTGCAACACAGTCATTGTATGGACTTTCAGCACCAAATTTTCAAAATAGGCATTTTAGGACCTCTGCTCATGAATAATGTCACCGTGATTTCCTCAAACTGTCCTGAAAACTGATTTCGCACAGCGACTGTGCAATTCTGTGCCAGACGTGTGAAAACACATTTCAGGCAGCTGTATTGTTCATAAGGAGGTATGGAAAAATGCCAGTGATAAACAGCTGGAGTGAAACTATTACAAATTCACAAAGTCATGAGCATGCATGCAAACTGTGCAATGCATGCTTGTAGAACACTCATTTTATTGACTTTCGTTCCCAAATTTTCAACATAGGCATTTTAGGACATCTGCTAATGAACAGTGTCACTGTCATTTTCATCATGTGTCTCGAACACAGGCTTTCCACAGTGACCGCGCTATTCTGCGCCAGAACTGCGAAAACAGATTTTGCTCAGGATATGAAAAATGACAGCTGTACTGTTCATTAGGAGGTGCAGAACAATGGCATTGTTGAAAATCTGGAGTAAAAATATTAGAAGTTTGCGAACGTACGTGTATGCGTGCAAACTGCTCAACGCACGCCCGTAACACTATCATTTTGTAGAGTATTATCACCAAATTTTCAACACAGACTCTTTAGGACCTCTGCTCATGAACAGTGTCACTGTCATTTTGTAATGTGTCCCGAACACTGATTTCGCAGAGCGACCACACTATTCTGTGCAGGAAGTGCGAAAACACATTTTGGCCAGGATGTGAAAAATGACAGCTGTACTGTTCACAAGAAGGTGTGGTAAAATGCCAATGTTGAGAATCTGGCATGAAAATAGTGTGAATTCGCTAACTTACGAACGTGCATTACGCAGTTGCTATGCTCGCTCGTAAAACAGTCATTTTTTGGATTTTTCCCACCAAATTTGCAACATAAGCTTTTTGAGAGCCCCCCTCATGAACAGTGGCATTGTCATTTCATTACTGGGTCCTGAAAGGTGATTCCACTCAGTGACTGCGAAATCACCTTTCGGGACCGAATAACGCCATGACAGCGCAAGAATTCATAAGAAGTGGTCCCAAAAACCCCATGTTGAAAATGTGGGGCCAAAATTCACAAAAATGCCTGCGATATGCACTAAAGTTGAAAAAACCCTATTTATTCCATTATACAGCTTATTGGCATTTCCTCAGTTCGCGGTCAGCTTTGAAGAGTGCAGACGTGTTCCCAGTCCACGGAAGATCGTTGCACTGGACTCCGAAATGAAATATGGGGTGAGGGGTGAGGGGCAGGGTGTGCAGAGGGTGAGTGCGGGTGGGGGCATCAAGACTACAAGGGACCGTTTTCATTTTACAGGAAACAAAAAAAAAACACTGCGGGACAGTTTTTTGCAGGGATTTGCACACTGGGGGGCTCCCAGTGTGCCACCTAACTGTTTGAGGGGTGTCTGTAGCCGACAGAGGATGGGCACCCTCGTCAGCAAACAACACAAGGGGAGTAATTTATGCGGCAAGGGATTGGGCACCTGTTTGGCACACAAAGAAGGGTAGGGGTGCAGAGCCGAGGGGATTGGGCACCTCGCATTAAACAATTGGGGGTCTTTATGCCGCAGGAAGTGGCTCCCCATTGGCACAAAAGCAAAAGGGAGGGATAAAAGCCAAAGGATTGGGCACCCCTCGGCATATCACAAATGGGGGTGCTTTATGCTGATGGGGAGTGGGCTCCCCGTCGGCACATTCATAGGGGCAGGGTCAGCCAACAGGAATTGGGCACCCCGAAGTCGGCAGTTCGATTGGCGGTGTGCCGCCATGAGCATAATGTCAGCGAGCAAGTAAAGAAAAGGTCCGCTGCATCTGACGAGCTTTTCTCGGATTGCAGCGGACCTTTTCTCAGATGTGCTCACCACATTATGTATGCATGGTGTGGCGCCGGCATGCAGGCTGATTGGGGAATGAGGGACGCACCTAGTGATGCGTGCCCTGCATTCGCCCAACAGCAACTGCGCCTCCAAAGCTGCACTTTCCCAAGATGTTGGCTGTGCAAGTGCGCCAACATAAAAAAAATGATCATTTAAGATTTAAATGGTTGCTCAATTGCTACCAATTGTACATTATGTTGTCCCATCAATCAGACAGGACAAAAATAGTAAAGAAAAAAATGGCATCCCAAGTATGGTACAACAAACGGTGATGTGACAGATTCCTGATACTGTAACATGACCAGTCATATAAAAAACCAATGTCGCTAAAGTAGCCCTTGAGTAACATCCCTTATTAATTCATTAGTGCTAATTAGATCCAGTCTAAATCAGGCATCGTCCTATATCATTTGTAGCTTATGGGAGAGGGGGTTACGGATAGCATAATGACATAAGGCACAAAGTGAGTGCAGTTTATAAACATGCCTGTTTCATATTGACATGAATTAATAATTAACAGGGTAATACTTTTTAATTGTTCACAGTCAAAACATTTGTTATTACTGATGTGTTGTCCCCTGAAATCTGAACAGTGAGAAGTCTAACCTGTAATACTTTGAAAAGACTAAACACACTTTTATTTCCAATAGTACATTTTAAAATCAGTGGCCCACCGGGGATAACCTTTGGCACAAGGCTCTGGGGACTGGACTTTCTGCAGACAGACAGTGCTATCAGGCAGCCAGAAATGTCCGTATTCAGGAAATTAGACGTGCTAAAGCTGAGTACTATACAACCTGCCTTTCTTCCTCCTGGGGTAATGGGACTAAGTTCTGGCAAAATATTAAGGACCTAATGGGTAAAACTAACACCTCCCCCCACCCTCCCCTATTAAATATCAATGGAGTTACTACCCAAGATCCACTGCTCATAACAGATACATTCAATAATGCTTTTACTGATCTAAGTACTGTTCTCCCTCCGGATTTCTTCAGTGACCCCACTAACCCCTCTATCCTCCCCTCCATCATCTGCCCCTCTCGATATCCTTCCCTTTCACTTAAGAGTAATATCTCCAAGTGAAGCTAGATCCTACCTTTCATGAGTCTTGGGCAAGTCAAGATCCAGTGGGGACTCTCTTGATCTAAAATTACTTCATTTAACGTTTGATGTAGTACTCCCACCCCTCACCAACATTCTTAATCTTTCGTTCTGTCTCAGTCAGTTTCCCTCCCAGTGGAAATCTGTGATAGTCACCCCTGCTCACAAGAGTGGTGACAGAACTGCCCATGGTAACTACCGCCCCATCTCTCACCTTCCCCTATTTCTAAAGCCTTTGAAAGAATAGTGAATGATCAAATCTCTGAATATCTTGCCAAGTATAATCTGCAGTGTAGCCAACAACACGGCTTCAGAAAGGACCACAGTACTTCCACAGCCCTCCTGGAGTTCATTTGCTTTATACATAAAGCTCTGGACCGGGTTCACTTGGTTGGGTCTGTGTACATAGACCTAACAAAATCATTTGACATGGTCCACCATGGCCTTCTCTCTGCCTCCCTCTTTGGGCTGGACCTATCCTCTGATGCTACCTCCTGGTTTGATAGTTACCTCTCTGGAAGGTCCCAGAGGGTTAAAATCCTCGACACCCTTTCTTCCAGTAGGCCAGTTTGCCCAGGGGTTCCACAGGGATCAATTCTTGGCCCGCTCCTCTTTAGTCTTTTTCTAAATACCCTTCCCCAAGCCTGCTCTGGCAACCTACTCCTCTATGCAGATGACGCAGTTATTTTCTCTAGTCATTCTGAACCTCTTATGCTTGAACAATGCCTGCAAAATAGGTTTACATAAATATAGTCCTGGTTCTCCTTTCATAAACTTATCATCAATTACAAAAAGACCAAAGTAATGCTGTTTGCAAACCACCAGAATAAACATAAAGGAGTGTCACTAAATATCCAAAATAGTCAACTCTCATCACTTGAGCAGGTTAGGAGTTTTAAATACCTCAGGATCACCTTGGACTCCTCCCTCTCCTACCAAGAACATATTAACCTGGTTTGCAAAGCAGTAAACACCAGAATCGTCCTTCTCTACAGGCATAGGAGCTGCCTGACAAACAACGCCCTCCACCTGGCTGTCACTAGTTCCGTTCTATCCCTAGTGGATTAAGGTATAGTAATCTATGGATCTGCATCTGACACTGCTCTTAAAAGAATAATGCTCTCCCTCAATAAAGCATGTCGCCTCATAACAGTAGCACCAAAACTAACTCATACCTGCACTCTTTATAGTCAAGTGAACTGGCTAAACTTTAAGGCTAGGCTTGACTATCACACCTGCCTCTTGGCCAAGAAGCCTACCACCTCACTGTCCCCTCCCTCAGTCCAGCATTTAATCTCCCCTGCCCCTACCCCTCGTTCTATTAGGAGCTCTGATAAGGCCCTTTACCTAGTGCCTTTCTGTAAGACATCCCTAGGGCAGCGAGCGTTCTTCCACAGGGCCCCTGTACTGCTCAATGGCCTGCCTCCTCTGGTTTCCTCCACAGTTAAATTGAGCCCCTTTAAAATTAAACTTCACCAGCACTTACTCTCTGTGAATAGTTGTGACTGCTCCTAGCTTTTACTGGTCTATCTGTGACTGCTCATGGCTTGTCCCTCAATTTCCCCCCGCTCCTCCCCACCTAATATTGGTCTAATTTCTCCCTCCCCACTCTGTTCTCCTCCTGCCCATTATCCATCCTTTACCTGCACTCTTTTCTGCTGTTCCTTTTCTACACCTTATACCCCTCTACTCAACTTTTCTCCCTACCTCCTCCACACCTGTTTCACAACTTTCCTTAACTGACTTCCTTCTGGTCTCCCTTTCTTTTTTTTTAATTTCCTGTCAGTTTACACAGTTTGCTAGCACTGCCTGCACCATGTTTGCTTCATTAGCATGTACTCCACCCCCAGTTATGATGCATTTATGTATAATGTGCTGTATTATTTGTATATGCATATCCTACATATAAAGTACTGTATTAATGTTCTGTAATTTTTTTTGTAATCTGTCTGTTTGTAAATCTGTCATTAAGCCTTTACAAAAGAGTCTTTGACTCAAAGGGTTGTAATTCTAATACTTCAATAAAATAAAAAATAAATATTTTGCCAATTCCATGATCTATAGTGAGTGTTCCTGTTTGTGAATCCCAAAAGCTAATCCTGCCATAACATGGGCTAGCTAGGAGACCCTGTACAAGTCATTTAACAGTCCTGTGCTGTAATATTCTGAAGTGAAAACATGGTAGAAGTGAAATGTCACTGAAACTGAAAAACTACTGGCTCTCAGAATGGCTAAACAAAATCTAAACGATACATTTTTTCAGAACAGGTTCATCCTAGTCAGAATGTTCATAATGAAATATTTGTTTAGAGGTTGGCGTGTAAATGGGCAAAATTACATGTATTCCTCCCCACCCCACCCCACACACACACTCAGCTCGGAAATAACTATTTGGGGCAGAAGAACTCTATTTTTTTGGCTGATGGATGGATCTCCCATAATTCACTCAGGGCCAGATATTCAAAACTTTGCCCCTGGGCTAAATTAGCACTGCTCAGCTGACAAACTTAGCCCGGAGCACAAAGCAAGCCATATTCAAAAGGAATAGCCCAGGGCAAACAGCTTCTGAATGTAGCATGGGAATGAGGCTGGGCAAACTGGGCTGGGAGAGCAGGGCAAACAGCTCTGAATATTGTTCACTTGGGAACATAAGCAGGAGGCTGGTAAGCACAGAGGTCTGAGTTTATATTCTATTTTAACTGAAATATTTGAATAGTTTTGTACGTGAAATTAGTTCTGTGTGTTAAAAATTACTACTTTGAGTTAGAACTGTTACTTGGGCTGTGATATTTTAACTTTTGGGGCTTGGGAACACTTTTTTGGCAGTGATAATTAGAGTGAAATTTAAATGTGATGTTTGCCTGGTGTTGGGGAAGGGGAAATTAACAAAAATCACCTTGTGTTTCATTATTCATTTGGGAACATAAGCAGGAGGCTGGTAAGGACAGAGGTCTGGGTTTATATTCTGTTTCAACTGAAGTATTTGAATAGTTTTGTACGTGAAATTAGTTCTGTGTGTTAAAAATTACTACTTTGAATTAGAACTGTTACTTGGGCTGTGATATTTTAACTTTTGGGGCTTGGGAACACTTTTTTGGCAGTGATAATTAGAGTGAAATTTAAATGTGATGTTTGCCTGGTGTTGGGGAAGGGGAAATTAACAAGAATCACCTTGTGTTTCATTATTCATTTGGGAACATAAGCAGGAGGCTGGTAAGGACAGAGGTCTGGGTTTATATTCTGTTTCAACTGAAATATTTGAATAGTTTTGTACGTGAAATTAGTTCTGTGTGTTAAAAATTACTACTCTGAGTTAGAACTGTTACATGGGCTGTGATATTGTAACTTTTGGGGCTTGGGAACACTTATTTGGCAGTGATAATTAGAGTGAAATTTAAATGTGATGTTTGCCTGGTGTTGGTAGGAGCCCTCCCACCACCCTGTTTTGTAGACTTTCTTAAATACTGAAAAGCCACTGGGGGTTGGGATTGAAGGTCTGTGTATTTCTGTTTGGGACTGAAATTTGAAGCAACAGGAACTGGTGGGCCTGTGACATCATACGGTACCTGATGTCTGCATACACACACTGTTAGTGGGACTGGACACACACTGGACTGTACGTGTTTGTGAGACTTGGGAACTTTATTGGTGGGGTTGAAATTAGGTTTGTAAATAACTGCAGTCAGTATAGAGAGAAACTGTATTCCAGGGGGAAGGGACTGAGAAAAGGGGTGTGTGCCATTATAAACAGAGAAGGACAAACAGGGTGGCCATATTCCACCATGGCAGGCATCTTCGGAAGGGTTGTAGGCTGCACAGGCTGTGGGATGGCAATAATTCTCAATTGGGCCTGGTGAGAGGGAGGCTGCCCACTCTGTAGACACCTATCTTGTATCAGGAGTGAAGTATATTGGTTAAGGAGTAAGCTGGGGGAGTTGGGGTGTCCAAGGATAAGGGGTGTGGATATGGGCAGCAGAAGGGTGGGGCTGAGGGGAGGCTGGGGCAATGCTCTGAAATTACAGGATGTTATGTTACAG
The DNA here is from genome assembly GCA_016271365.2 of Neoceratodus forsteri. Classification (NCBI taxonomy): domain Eukaryota; kingdom Metazoa; phylum Chordata; order Ceratodontiformes; family Ceratodontidae; genus Neoceratodus; species Neoceratodus forsteri. Next base: position 805,890,369 of record CM028137.1, read on the forward strand.
CAAGTAGGAGGGGGGATATTAGGGACAGAGGACCCTTAGAAAGGGATGTTGACGTTAAGGGGAAAGGGTATGGGGTGAACATTCCAAATACAAAGAGAGTGGAGGGGGAAGAGTCAGGAGGGGCTGTTGTGGGGAAGCCTAAAACAGCAGACTGTGGGAAGGGAGCTCCTAAGGAGAACAGAGCAAGAGGGGAGGAAGAGGAGCAGTTTAGAGGTGTAGTCAGGGGAAACTCAGGTTACTTGATGGAGGCTGACATAGAGTGTCACAATAAATTTGAGCTATTAAGCAACCTAGAGGGGGAGGAAGGGGTTGGTGGAAATGAGGAAACTGATACAGAGGCCGGGGGGAGGGAGTCGGATACCCATAGGGCATCACAGACCGGCAATGGAAAGGATAGAAATAGTCCCAGAGGGAGAAGGAAACATAAATGTTAAGCAGATGGGGGAGATGCAACATATTGCAGACATAAAGGAGGAGAGCATGACTGGAGAAACTGGGAGACAGGGAGGAGGAGCCCCTTCAGCAGGGGGTCAGTACCAAGGATGGGGCCCTAGCTAAAGGGGACCCACAGAGAGCCTCTGGAGGTAGGGGTACTATTACAAGGGGGGGAGGATGTCAGTGTGGGGGAAGGGGAAACCATCAGGGCCAGGATAAATGGTTCCCGTAAGAGAGGGTTAAAGGGGACACCTATTCAGTGGGGTTCTGAGTTAAGTGGGCAAAATAATGAGGGAGGCAGAAAGGGGAGGGTGACAAGGGGGTCTCTAATAAGGCAGAAAGACTCCCATGGAATTGAGATCATGAATAAAAGGGGAGATAGGGGGCTGAGAGTGCATAGTGGAGGTAACCATAAGGATGATGGTGGTGTTAAGGTTCTGTTATTGGGAGACTCGATGATTAGAGGTATCCAGTGGGAGGGACAGGGGTGGATGCCATAGCCAGGTGAAGGTAGTGAGTATCTCTGGGCTGACAGTGCACAGAGCAAAGTTCATGGTGTATGAACTGGTTAGGGATTGTGGAGGGAAACCAGATTTCCTGGTGCATTTGGGAACTAACGATCTAGAGGGAAATAGCGTTTTGGAAATCCAGGCAAGGTTTCAAGAACTTGCCAGAGTCTCTCGGGATAATGGATGCAACATTTCCTTTTCGGAGATATTGCCAGTACCAAAGGCCTCAGTGGAGAAAAAAATGAAGATCACAAAGGTTAATGACTGGCTCAGGAAGTGGGGTGAAGAGAGTGGGTTGGGGGTGTTAGGGAACTGGAAAGGAGTTTGGGAGGATAAGGGACTGTATGCCAAGGACAGGCTTCATCTTGCCCCATTAGGGAAGGAAGTCCTTAAACAGGGGATGGCTGACTACATTCAAGAAAGGTGGGGTTTAATCTTGTGAGGGGGAGGGATAAGGGAGGGGCTGACCAGAAGCCCTCTCCTCCAGATGAGGGGAGTAGCCTTCAAACCCAAGGGGGGGGAAACAGACTGGGGTGGAGGTTTCAGGAGGAGCAGAGGGAGGATGGAAGTATAAGGACCATGGGTGGGTTCGACAAAGGGATCAGGGATAAGGGTGGGGGTTGGTGTTAGTAAATGCCAGGAGCTTGGGAAACAAGTTGCCAGAGTTCCAGGCCATGCTGTTCGGGGTGGATGTGGCCCGGTCATGGAGATGGGCCAACAAAAACCATGACTGGGACCTAAATGTCACGGGGTACAGTATGCTTAGGAAGGATAGAAAAGGAGGGCAGAGGCGTGGAGTGGCTATGTTCATTAGAATGACATAGAAATTGTTAGGGTAGAAGAGGCAGAGGAAACGTGGAGGCCTTATGAGTCCCCTTATGATCCCCAGCAGGAGATAAGATCAAGCTGGGTGTAGTATATAGGCCCCGGGATGGGTGATGTTCTGGAGGATGGTTTGCTGGACAACATCATTGCCCAGGGGAAGGAGTGGTGGTGATGGGGGACCTTAATATGCCAGGTACAAACTGGGGAACCATGTCCTCTAAGGTGGCCAAGGAGCAGAGGCTGCTGGACAGCTTCCAGGATGTGTTCTTAGCACAGCATGTGATGGAGCCCACAAGGGAGGGGCATGTCCTGGACATGGTTCTGGCAGATGGGGATCTGGTAAGGGACCTGGTTGTAGAGGATCCCCTGATTGGGAGTGACCACAATACTGTCTGGTTTCAAATAAGCATGGGGGGTGAGATCTAGGACACTGGCAGTGGACTTCAGGGGGGCAGACTTTGTGGGCATGGGAAATATTCTCAAGGATCACTTGAAGGGGATTACATCAATGACAAATGTGGAAAGGAGATGGGAGGTCATAAAACGTGGCCTTCATGAGGCAGTCAGGACCTGCACTAAGGTGAAACATAAGGGAGCAAGGTCACATAAACCATGCTGGTGGTCCAGTGAGGTTCAGGTAGCAGTCAGAGAAAAGAAGGCGGCCTACAAAAAATATAAAACAACAAGAGGGGATGGGGTAAGGAAATGTACCATCTTGCATCTAGAAAAGTCACCCAGATGGTGAGGGGGGCAAAGTCCAGTAAAGAGCAGCAGCTGGCACAGAGGATACATGGAGGGGAAAATTTCCGGTACATTGGGGAGCGGAGAAAAACTAAGGGCCATCTCAGCAGATTGAGATCAGAAGGAGGGTGGGTGGAAGAGGCGAGGGACCAGGCAGAGGTATTTAATGAGTACTTTGCCTCTGTGTTCACTAGGGAGGGTGATGGGATATCTACAAAGCAAGGCATGATGGGGATAAAAGCAGCAGTGAGTGGGATCAGGGGAGCAACAGAAATGGAGCAAGAGGGAGGGAGAGGTACCCCAGGGGTGTCACATCAGGATAAGGATAAAAAGGCCAGTAAGGTGGAGGGGACGGATGATGCTATCTCCGCCAAAAGGGTGTGGTTAGCCCTCAAGGCCCTAAAGAAAGACAAATCTCCTGGGCCGGATGGCATTCATCCGAGAGTACTATGGGAATTGGCTGACATACTGGCTGCACTCCTGGCGGAGCTCTTCAACAGGTCACTTGAGACAGGGAGGGTACCTAGGGATTGGCGAGAGGCACATGTGGTGCCAATCCATAAAGGGGGGTCGAGGGAAGTACCAGGTAACTATAGACCCATCAGTTTGACCTCGGTGGTGGGAAAAATAATGGAGCGTATACTAAAGGAACGATTGGGGGTGTACTTGGAGAAGGTGGGAGGTCTGGATAGTTGGCAACATGGGTTTGTGCCAGGTAGATCATGTCAAACCAATCTTGTGGAGTTCTACGAATGGGTAACATCAGAACTGGACAGGGGAAAGCCTGTGGATGTATTATTCTTGGGCTTCAGCAAGGCGTTTGACTCTGTCCCCCACAATGGTCTGGTGGAGAAACTGATGGGGTTGGGAGTAGGCCCTTTGATGGTCAGATGGATTGAAAACTGGCTAGCTGGATGCACCCAGAGAGTAATGGTCTGTGTGGAGCCGAACCCTAGAGAGGTTGGTAGTGGGGTACCATGAGGCTCGGTCCTGGGTCCGATCCTGTTTAATGCATACATATCGGACATCAGGGAGGGTATAGGGTGTGAAATGAGTCTCTTCGCTGATGACTCCAAGATGGGAGAAGTAGTTGAGGGAGAAGAGAGGAGGTTGGCCTTGCAAGGGGACCTGGACACCCTGGAAAGCTGGGCTCACACATGGAAATTGAATTTCTATATCACCAAGTGCAAGGTGTTACATCTTGGGCGGGGAAACTCTAAACACAGGTACATCCTGGGAGGGGAGGCGCTGGAGGCCTCAATAGGGGAAAAAGACCTAGGGGTCATGGTGGATACATGTATGAATAACTCTGAGCAGTGCAGGAGAGTGGCTAGCAAGGCAAACAGGATGTTGGGATGCATCGTAAGGGGATCACCTCTAGGAGCAAGAAGTGATTCTGTCGCTGTACAATGGACTGGTTAGACCACACCTTGAGTACTGTGTACAGTACTGGAGACCACACCTGAAGAGGGACATACAGCTCCTGGAGAGTGTACAGAGAGGGCAACTAAGATGATATGAGGGCTAGGGGATTTGACATATGAGGACAGACTTGAGGAGCTCTGCCTGTTTTCATTGGAGGAGAGGAGAGACAGGGGGACATGACTGAGGTCTTCAAGTACCTCAAGGGAATAAATAGGGTAAACATGGAGGGGATCTTTAGACTAAAGCAGGGAGGTATCACCAGAGGGCATGGTTTGAAGTTGGAAGGTGGAAGGGTGAGGGGGGAAAAGAGGAGGAGGTTTTTCACTGAGAGGGTGGAAGACCCTTGGAATGCACTGCCTGGTGAGCTGGTTCAGAGATCCACAGTGGAGGGCTTCAAGAGAGGGTGGGACAGACACAGAAAGTGGATGTATCAGATGATGGCCTGTCCCAGGGGGTTGGGGATGGATGATAGGGGTTTCTGGAACACAAGGGGGGGGAGGGCCTCGGCACCCAACTAGGGATCTGAGGTTCGAGCAGACTCGATAGACCATAAGGCCTAATCTGCTGGCAAATAATATGTTAGTATGTTAATATGGCAACCAGGAAGTACAAACCACAACAGCAACACAGTGCACAGCGATATGAAGGTAGGTAGAGGTGAACTACGTGGCCAAGTGTGTGCCAGCAAATGCGTGGACCCAGTACAGCTGCAGGCAGCAGCATATGTGAAAGTACAGTGTGCAAAACTGTAAATTATTCCCCGAACTGTTTGCATAGTGCTAACACGTTTGCGCGGGTTTAGCGCAGGGCTAAACCATAGCTCCGGGTGCAAACATCGTTGCCCAGCGCTAAACTTTGCCATGTTCAAAAGTGACATGCAAATGAGACTACTTAGGTAGCCCATGGGCAAACATCCAGATTAGCATCTCATTATGCCCTGATTTGCAAGCAGTTTGTGACGGGCTAGCTGTTTAACCCTGCACTTGGGGAATATTATACAGTTTTGAACTCTACTTCTACATGCCCTGCTGCCTGCAGCTGTACTGAGACAACACAGCATAGGCACAGATGGTGGTCATGCTGCATGCAACTGTCACACTGTAGGTCATGCGACAGTACACAGCAGACACTACAGTAGCAAGGGGGCCAGTAGTGTGTGGACACAGCAATGCCTATGGTGTGTAGGGCAGTGATGATGACCGCACTACACACAGTGAGAGGCCCAACCTGCAGGTGTTTACTGACAGTGGAAATTACTGTTACGCTGTTGTGTGACCCACAGATGCTACACCTCTGGCATGGGATGCTCACAGTGACATGTACATGTCCGGCTTTGTGTGCTGTGGCAGTTGTACAGCTATGTGGTATGTGGCATATATTATCCGAAAGGCATACTGGTGTTGGGGTATTCCCAATACTGGCCCATGTGCACTACATGATGTGTCCCAGCCTTGTGGCCACACCTGATATGTGGCACAGCCTGGCCACCCATACACTCTCCCCTCAACATCCTCCATGCCCACAGTGCTGCATGTGTGTACTGGCATCTGTTGGTGTTCACAGAAGTGTGGTCTGCAGGTGTGTGCTGTATGGCCACACTGCCATGCTGTGCACTGGCGGCAGGGTCACCACTTACTGCCTGGCATGTCTGGGACTGGTGGCAGATGATGGCATCATTGTGATGCCATCAGTTAGCAGCATGCTTCCTCTATGTTTGGCTTTGTCTATGTGTCATATTTATTTGTTATGGTCACGCAAAACCCACGCAAAACCTGCGCTAACACCGCGCAAAGCCATAGTGTCGCACAAAGCTGATTGCCCAGGGTTAAGACAAGCTTTTCCTGGGCAGTAATGTGCACCGTGCTAAGTGTCACGCTAAGTCTCGGAAAACCACTTTTGTGGCACTAGTCGCTGAATATAGCATTGCACCTGTATTCATGTCAGTTTGCCCCTTGCATACATTATGATTTTGCCCAGTGCTAATGCAGTTTGCCTGCGCTATTTGATCTTTTGAGTATAGCAGACCCGCGCTAAACCTGCACAAACGTTTTTGCCCAGTGCAAAGTTTTGAATATCTGGCCCTCAGTGTTTTACTGACTCGTTTGTCTGAATGCATGACACTCATTGATGATATGGTAACAAATAATTTTGTTAGGTTTGCAACTGCCTACGGCGTTAAAAAGAAGTTGACTGCACCAAAATGTATCCATCAATGAATCATTAACTATAGTTATCAATAAAAGCATGAATCAAAAATTTTAGAGACCTAATGAGTGCTTTCAGCTGTGCAAGTCTAATGCTCATACGTCATAAGTGCTTTCAAAAACATGACTTCATGCTCATCCCTGTGTTGTGAATGACCCAAGCCACTTAAATCATTATGTGACCCTATGCAAAGGGGATAAGCCCCTTGTGCTTATGCACTCTATAATGGTATGTCATATGTGTGCCTTGTTCAAATTCCCTTAGAACCTTACTTCCTTGTAACTGTGTGCTACAGAGTTGAAACCAATTCCGGTGTCTCCGTAGTGAAGTATTTTGTAAACCCCAGATCTCAGAAACAGATACTTGACTGAAAGATCCCATTAAGTCACAGCCGGTTCCAGAACTGTTTTTGAGTTCAGTGTTGTAGTTGGATCCCGATTCCCCCCCCCCCAAAAAACTGTTTTCGAGTTCTATGTTGTAGTCAGTTGTCCCCCCACCCAAAACTGTTTTCGAGTTCAATGTTGTAGTCAGATTCCCCTCTCCCCAACCAAAAACACATGCTGTCTGGCAAATGGCCAGCCTTAATGTATTACACTAAGCAATTATTGCAACTGGAAGAAGTAAGAAGTAAATAAAAGAAAGGTATCGAGTCAGAGTTAATGTATTATTTTATTTATTTATTTATGTGATGTGTGTACCAGGAAAGGGATACCAATGTTATGTACTCAGTTTTACTGTACAGAAACACTTAAAAAAACGCTGTTCAAAAACAGTGTTTACTGCAAAACTACTCAATTAAACCACAAGTAGTAGAGTTATTGCTGTAGCTGTCTTCCATTAAATAGCAAGTTCAATAAATTTATAGATTAGTCGCAAACTGAGAGAGGCATACAAGTGCTTATTTACTCAATGTTCCCATGCAGAACTGCAGAAAAGTGATTTTCAGAAACACTACCTTCACTGCAAAGCTACTCAGTTAAAACATGAACCGCAGCTGGAAAAGAGCTATTTAGAACAGAAGACCTCTTAAGAGGCATATATCCCATTTTCACTAAAAGTATTCTAAATGGTGTTGAAGTGACTGGCAAAAGTATACCACAGTTGGCTGCAGTTGAATTCAGTTATGCAACATTCTAAAAATGTTTTAGTATTGTGTAATTCTATGCTACTTAGCTTATTTATTTAAATATTTATGTATTTATTGTTAAGCTGGTAAAGTGCTCAAGAAAACACACCTAGTGTGCCACCAAGCCACAAGGAAAAAATTATAATTGCAATTTTTTTTTTAAACTTAGTTTTTATTACTCTGTTACAAATATAACAGTCCATAAGTCAGTAAGGCATACAATCGTGCATTGATGCAGACATTGTCAGTTCTTTGAACAAATAATTGATTCAATATTATTTCTATTACAGCTCTAGGAATAGACCTCATAAGATAAGATAATCACCATGTACAGGTAGCCCAAAGGAGCATTGCAGCAAAGTGTGTCCTCTATGGGAAACCTGAGATTGAAATAAGTCCATTCAGTCCAAGCTGCTATGGGAGAAAAAATTATTGCCTGTATCCTCAGAGTACATTTCAACAAATTGCCAAGAACATGACCAAAAGGTTCATTAGAAAAAATAAAAAGTAAAGACCAAAAAATAAATAAATTCAAACATTCAGCCACAAACAACGTGCTGTGTGTCCTTTCACATATTCATCTTATTGTTTATATTTATAAGGAAATAATGATGATTCTAGGGTTATCCATGGGATTATCCAATTTTCTCAAAATGTATCTGGCCCACAAGAACAACGGCCCAGTGACAAAGAATTTATGTTTGAGGAGACATCCTACCCCACCAAGGCAGAAAGTCCCCGAGATATCAGGCCGGACCTACATCAGGATCCACTTCTTGCTCCTTCTGAGACCATGTGTGCCAGGGCCTCCACACCCCTAAGAAGCCCTCTGTTCTGTGGTGGACAGCAGCCGTAAGCCTTTCCATGGTCTCAATTTCCCTAACTGTCTGTGTCTACATGCAGAGGGAGGGGTGTTCCAGTGAAAGCCACTTTGTGGTAATACACTTGAGGGCTGCCAGCCTGAGAATGTGAAAAAGCTTGTGTTTTTCTCTGCATCCCGTCATCCCTTCCCCCAGACCCAGGACCAAATCCTGAAAAGTGGAGGGGTATGGAAAGTCCAGGATAGATAAGATTCAGGCATGTACCTGCTGCAAGAAAGGAGTTATTATCGGGCAACTCCAGAAGATATGCCAGTGTGAGCCTGTGGTTCCACAGAGTCTCCACCATCTGTCCATGCTGGTGGACCCGAGGTGTTTTGTGCAGGTGGGGGTAAGGAAAAATCTAGTTAGGATTTTCCATTTGAACTCCCTCCAGGAGGGTGAGGATGTGACTGCCCAACCCTTCTTGAGCCTCAATTGCCAGCTAGATTCTGGGAGGGGTTACAATATTTCTGTGGCCCAAGTTTGACGTAGGCTGTCTGACAGAGAGGGGCTGGTTTCTGATAGAAGTTTATAGAGCTGGGATATGGGCATCATTTCAGCTGACAACTTTACCCACCAAAAAAATAGGTCTTCTAACTCCGTCCGAGGTCTTAGAATTTGGGTCTGGTGGGAGTTTTGCTGAATGAAGTTCCAGATTTGTACAAATCTAAAATGATCCTTTCTCTGGAGTCCATGTTTCTGCTGAAGCTGGCTAAAACTCATGCATCTTCTGTTTTGTAATAGCTGAGAGAAACAGACCAGGCCCTCTAACTCCCAGAAAACATATCCCCCATCAAGTTTAGGAGGGTAAAACTCTGGATGGAATCTGATCAGGGACAAGGGACCCAGCTCATTTTGGGTGCCTGTTAGGCACCTCAGCCTACCTAGGACTGTAATAGTGTGTTTGGTCCAGGGATTCTTGACCTGATTCAAGAGTGTCTGAGGGATTTTACCTGTAACCATTGTCCAGAGTGGGATTTGGGGTAACTGTTCCTTTTCCATTATGTACCATCCAAATTCTTCTCTCTGCCTTAACCAGGAGTAAAGCCAAGGGCCCTGTGTGGCTAAATAATATATTTTAAGGTCTGGGAGCCCAATGCCACCCCTATCTCTAGCCTGAGTTAATCTAGCTAAAGACACTCTTGGTCTGTGGCCCCCATAAAAATTGTCTCAGGGAGGTGAGCAAGTATTTCCAGTAGGCTTGTGAGGTATGAATGGGAAGTGTTTGAAATAAAAATAAAAAACAGGGGAGGACATTCATTTTAATAACTTGTGATTTGCCATATAAGGACAGAGGGAGAATTTTCCACCGAGCTAGGTCTTGTTTAAGGGTGTGTAATAGCTTTACATAATAGTTGGAGAAAAGCTTGGTCAAATCTACCGAAATCTGAGCCCCCAGGTATCAGATTGTGTTCCTGGGAGCCCATGCAAAAGGAAATTACCCTTTGAATTCAGGGGAGGGTGTGCCACTTAAGACTAGAGCCTCTGATTTATTTAAATTAATGTTATAACCTGCTAGCTTATGAAATTGGTCTAGGGATTGCAACAGGTGGGTAATAGAAGCAGGTGAGTTACCCAAAAAAAGTACTGCATCGTCTGCATATAATGCAGTCTTCTGTTCTATCCCTCCTATACATATGCCTTGAATTTGTGGGTGGTTACAGATCTTAATTGCTAGAGGTTCAAGTGACAGGGTAAAAAGCAGTGGTGAGAGTGGACATCCATGCTGAGTGCCCCTTCCCCAAGCCAAATCTCTCGGACAAACAGCCATTAACTCTCACCACTGCCCTCATATAGTGCTGAGATGGCTCCCACAAATTTTTGACCCTAGGCCCAACTTGTCAACACCCGAAGGAGGATGCACCAGTCAACCCTATCAAAGGCCTTCTCTGCATCAATCCCTATGGCTATTTGAAAGTGTCGCTGATTCTTTTGAGAAGATATTATGTTAAGGAACCTGCGGATGTTGTCTTGGATCAATCTACTTTTTATAAAGCCTGTCTGATTATGATGTACTAGGGAGTACATGTATGGCTGCAATCTGGAAGCCAGGATTCCTGTGAAGATCTTTAGATCTGTGTTTAATAAAGAGATAGGTTGATATGACCCACATTCCTTGGGGTCCTTTCCAGGCTTAGGCAGAACAGTAATTTGGGCTGTGCTCACATCTCTCAAAATGGAATTAAAGGCGCTCTGGAGGAGTGGGAGCAATTCAGCCAAAAATGCTTTAAAAAAGCTTGGCTGGATAGCCATCCATCCCTGGAGCTTTGGAATTTCACAGAGAGGCAACCTGTGACTGAAGCACTTGTCCGGTGATATAATCTCTTAGTGCTTGGGTCTCGTTCTCTTGAAGGGAAGGCAAAGGGATGCTTTCTAGGTATTCCTGGACCTCTAGGACATGGGAAGGACCCCTGTCAGAGATGTATAGGGTTTTATAGAAGTCTACAAATTGCTGAGCTATTTCTCTAGGTTTGGCATCACAATCTTGGGTTGCTCCTTTTTTAATCTGAAGAACTGCTCTGCTTGCCACTTCTTTAAGCATTTGAGCAGCCAGCAGTGTACCAACTCTATTCCCTGATTCATAATAAAGTTGCTTAGCATATCTAAGTTTCCCTTCTATTTTGTTTTCCAATAATTTCCCTAATGCTTTCTTTGCCTCCTCCAGTTGCAGTTTACACGTGGGATCCAGTCTTGACTTATGTTGTTATTCCAAAGAAGCTATCTGCTCTTCCAACCCTCTCTGTTGAGAAATGCTTTCCTTTTTAAGTTTGGTAGCATATGCAATTACTTTTCCCCATACATAGGTCTTTAGAGGATCCCATAAGGCAGAGGCTGAGGACCCATCTAGGGGGTTAAATGCTAAAAATGATTTTATCTCCTCTTTTATCATCTCTTTAAAATCTGTCCTGTTTAACAGACTGGCATTAAGTCGCCAAACTGAGACCCCAACCATGGGTTCAAACATTAAATTCATACTAACTGGGGCATGATCGGAGATAGTGGAGATGCCAATCTTAGCTGTTTCTATCACATGGGCCCATTCTGCTGACATTAAAAAGTAGTCCAACCTGGAATACTGGTTGTGCCTCGGGGAGTAAAAACTGTAATCTTTCACCCCGGGTTTAAGTATCGCCATATGTCCAGTAAATCACATTCTGACATAATTCTGTGCAATACAGTTGCAGCCCTCGAACGTTTTTCCCCTGTACCCATCCCTGACTTGTCTAGGCTGGGAGTAAGGATTGTATTAAAGTCCCCACCTACTATATTAATGCTGAAAGCATCTATGGATTTTGAGCTAATGGGTGTAGGAAATAGCTAGGTCTTAGGTGTTCCTCGTTCAGTGCATAAATATTGATTAAATTGATTTTGCGTGCCCCCATTTCTCCTATCACTCGAATTAACCTACCCTCTGGATCTGATTTAACCTCTAACACTCTAAGTGCTATATTTTTCCTTATTAGAATTGCGACCCCTCTTTTTCGTGGACAAGCCACACAGTGCGAGGCATAGACTCCCCCACCCAGGACTTTCTGAGTTTAAGATGTTCTTCTGCCCCAAGTGAGTCACCTACAAAGAAAAACAATGTCTGTGCCCAACCTATTTATTTCTTGCAAAAGCATGGAATGCTTTATGGGGCTGTGGAGGCCCCGCACATTGTATGTAACTATCCGTAATCCCCCCATGGTGGAGGTCCTGAGTGTGGTACGGCCTTTATAACCCTTCTAGATTTATGACACACATCATTGTCTATAGTAACAATGTAAAACAACATTTCTATAATAAACTTTAACACTTTCCAACAATGAATTGCAAGGAAAATGCAAGAATCAATTCATTAACACTGTGAGAGGATAATTTTTTTGTAAAACCTTTAAAACATTTAAACTTTATACTTGAACGTGATAGTCCTATCAGGTAAGAAGTCTGAGTCATGACCTCTATCCTGACCATGTGACTTAAAGGTATTTTTCTCCCCATAACCTCATCCCCTCAGCTGTACGAAGAATGTAGACTGGGGGGGATGGAGCAATTCCCTAGGAGGGTGGCTCACTATCGCCCACACCGACTAATACTGTTTGGGGGGGTAGTCATCTCTACCAGACCTTTGCAACCTTTTCACAGGTCTGTAAACAGGGGAAAGCATAGTCCTACTCACTACACGCGGCATATTACGTAGTCATGACTTAGCTAATATTGAGGTTATCAACATTAGAGGGAAGCCCAGGAGTTATTCAAATGTATTAACTTTTTATAAGACCATCCACTTATGATGATAAATTCCCCCCTGCAGTTTTCACAAGCACACTGCATAATTGTTTTACACCCTATTTTAACCCAATAAGCCTAATATAGAAAGTCCCCATCAGTCCTTTGTATCAAGTGTGTCCCTTTAATTACCTTCTGGCCTAGTGAGGCACAGTTATCTATGGAGTATATACCTGTTACAATGCCTCTAGATTCGAGAAAAGGTAAAGCAAAAAGCCACTTGCATGTGCAGTCCCGCTCAACCTACTTCTTCATCGGTCACGTAGTCTCCATGTGTGTTGCTTCGGGCCGCTGTTCTGCCACGATCCTTCATTAGCTTCTCCCTGTTCGGGTGATCTTGTATCTTCTGCCATGCCTCTTCTTGCCGTTTCTTCTTTCCTACTCATGGGCCTGGTGTGCCATGCTGTTCTGCTTGTTGTAGGTCTCTTTCAGGGAATCTAGCCAGTACCTCATCCATCGAGATACATGAGAAAGTCCTTTGCTTCTGGGTGCTCAGCAATGCGTCTTATTCCTTCTGGTCTCTTCACTTTGAGTTTTGCTGGGTATTCCAGAAATGCTTTAAAGCCTTTATCTCTGAGTTGTTTCTGGATTGCTAGGACTTTCCTGTGTCTCAGCACTGTAGAGGGAGTGAAGTCATGTTCCAGGTACAGGCGACGATCCCCAAAGAACATCTCTTTTTTATTCCATGCAGTGCACAGTACCTGCTCCTTTACTCTGTAGTCTAGAAAGGCCATCACAATTGACCTCATCCTGGCAGATTGGTCTTTTGGTGGTGCAGCCAGTGATCTGTGTGCTGTAATGATGCCTAGTTGCAGATCGGGAGGTAGGCCCAGAATTTCTCACAGCAGGCTCTCGATGAACTTCACCATCTCTCCAGATTCAACTTTCTCTGGTAAGTCATGCAATCTTATATTATTTTGCCTATGCTGGTTCTCCAGCTCTTCCAGCCTAACTTGTAGCTCTGATTCCCAGCGATGTAAGTCAAGTAATATGGTGTCATGCATATCTGTTATGGAGGTATAGTCCATCACCGCATTTTCCAATGTCGTGGTATGGAAATCTAGGGCTTGGATGTCGCACCGATCGTCCGCAACGAGTGATTCCATTTTTTGTAGTGTGTACCCAATTTTTTTAAGTTGATTGCACAGCTGCCTGGAGGTAATCATGAATTCAGGATCCAATTCCTCATCTGCTGCATTGCTGCTCAGGTGTTCACCTACTCCCAGTGCTGTGTAGGCCCCACTGCTATCCGCTGCCATTGTAATGTTGTCTGCTTTGCTGTTTCCGGCAGGGGGCCCAGTGATTAATTCATGATTCTTGTGCCTGATGGACATTGTTGCCAACAAGATATGATGTTTTCTTGTCTCAGAAGGTTGTTTATCCTGTAGATGGAGTCACATTTTAATCGGGTGTTACAGAGCTCTAGGACTAGGCTGCCATTCAAGAGGTGACATTACTGGAAGTCCCATAATTGCAGTTTTTACAGTAAACGTTACATTAAGACTATCCACCTGTTCCTGAATACTGGATATTGGTCCCCTGCTGGTCTGGTATAGTATTCAGGTATAGTCCCGAATGGATAATTCTGTTTGGGGCATTACAGTCTCTAGCTGTGAAATTAGTTGTCACAAGCAAAACATTATGACAGAAGCTGCAGAATAAACATACATTTTTAATAGACTGCAATGTAATCAGATGCTGCTTTTATGCATGCATGTTTAGTACAGGTAAGGAGATCCACACAACATTGTAGTGGCGTGGTAGAGCCACTATAGTTATGGTGACTGGTGAGTTATATGTTAAATCTTTTATTCTCCCTGTTTATAAACTATCTCCCCTCTGACTGTCTCACTTGTGATGCTCTATTTTATGCCGATGACCTTGTCCTCTTTAACAGCGACAAGGATCTTGAGAATATATACCCAGGGCTTTATTCAATAACTACTCTGTGGTGCACACCTGGTTCCACTCACATCACCTAATTGTTAATACTGAAAAAACTAAATCCATGCTATTTGGATCCAAACCCTTCCTATCTAAGGTCTCCAAGGCTGGATCCACCCTCTCAGTAGTCTCACTGGATGACAGTGTACTTCAAAATGTACTAACTTTCAAATATCTGGGAGTTATCCTGGACCCATCCCTCTCCTTTTCTGATCATATCTCCTCTGTTATCTGCCGTATTAACCAGAAACTTGGTGCGGCTTATCGGATAAAGTCACTCCTAACTAGGGAAGCCCATTTAGCCATTACCCAAGGGAACCTGCTACCTTTGATTGGCTACTGCTCCCCTATTTACTCATACACATCCTCAGCCTTGCATATGTGCCTCTGCTCCACGTACAATAACATATGTTGTTTCACTCTCTTGGCACCATATTCCACTCACCATTTGATTATGGGCTTGGCTGCCTCCTGGACAGCGCCATGCCGCATGGTGAAGCCTCCCCTTTTACATCTCTCCTCAAGACCAGAACTCCCTCAAGGTGTCTGCTTGCATCCTCAGTCACCCCTTCCCCCACCAGGATATCCCCAAAGTCTCCTCAGTTATGGGTAGCAGAGCGTTATCTGTAGCTGCTCCCACTCTGCAGAACAGAATCCCCATGTCCATCCACTCTCTGGATTCCCATGCCACTTTCAAGACACATCTCAAATCCTGGGTGCTTGATGAGGTCACATGTCATTGCTAACTTTGATAACCACCCCACCACTTCCACCACCACCACCACCACCACCTTTCTGACCTTTCCCTCTTGGGCTGCTTTTGCCTCCCCTGCCCTCTTTCATCTCTTTGAACTCCTGTCTTACATCCCTCACTACCTGCTTCTTGGGCTCTCCTACTTGACTATTGTCTTGTATGCTTTTTTACATCATGCATTAATTTGCACTGGCCACTTATTCTTAGTAAATAATTGTATAATAATTGTTGCTTATCATGATGTACTGATGTTTTTTTCAGCCTCTCATTATTTTACTTTCCTATATCATATTCTCTGTTCACCAATGATGCCTGTATATCCACTTTGTTCACCAGTGATGTCTGTATATCCACATGGATTGTACTCCTTGTATAACTTGTCACTACCTCGGTAACTGCTGCCTGTGTGGCCCATGACATGCCTGAAAACGGTCCACTGAATCAGTGCACTTACCCGGATACCAAAGACTAAATAAATAACTGTTATTTTATGTTTACTGCTTGCAGAAATATGTTTTTATAGTTATATATGAAACTTTCAGGATTTGTTGTCTATGATAGACTCTACAATTCATGAAAGTTTCATGTAGTTTGTGTCTTATTTTATTTACTGGATTTATTAGAAATTGTTTACATTTTGTTTAGCTTTTTTTTCCCCCAAATCAGTCCATCTCTAGAAGACTGCTCTTGGTGCTGCAGCAGCTGAGGAAGCCAGAGCCATTCTGGTCATGTCTAGTATAATAACCGGAGCTGAAAAAACAATAGACATAAAATGCCCTCTTCTGAGGCACACTGTTATGCATAGATAATTATTTTTGCTTCGCAGTTCTTCAAGCTGTAATGATTGCCTTCACAGTACAAGTAGTCACTAATTTCAAATTTGTCTGGCAAGAAAGAGACTGCCATCATGTACTCTTATGTTAATTTAGTTCCAAGCAGAAATCTCTATGTACTAAGTATTTTAGACAAAATGAAATCAGTAATTTTCACATGTCTTTCATTGAAGTCCAGTTCCAATGATTACTAAGAAGTGATGGTGGCACTGCCAGAGGTAATCTTTGCAGGCAGGGAGTTCCCCAGGGTATGTCCAGACATATCCTTAATGGACTTCCAAAATTTAGAGGAGCTTCTGGCTGCAGAATCCAGTTCCAAACGATAAAAGGAAGCCTTAGCATCCCTTATTATCTTGGTGCATGTATTCCTGGTTTTCCAGAAGTGACACCAGTCCATCGGGACCTTAGTTGTTCATGCTTTTTTCCAAAGCTTGTCCCTGTCCAGCAGTGCTGTTTTGAGTTCTAAAGAGAACCAGCAACAGGTTCTACTCCTTACCCTAACTTTTACAAGAGGGGCATACTTATTTAATGCCCCAGTCACAATTTCAGAAAAGATGTCTTATGCCAAGTGGACCGAGTTAGCTAGGTAAAAGTCCTGCCAAGGCAGTGAGTTTGTTAGCTCATCAAGATAGGCAGACTGATCAAAGTTACATCTGGACCTCTTAGTAGAGAACCTTGATGAGGATAGTGGATTCTGGACCAGTCTTACGCCGGCGATGATGCTATGGTCACTAACATCAAAGAAGAAGGTTCCTGCATGGGAGAACAGGTGCGGTTTACTTACTAAGATGACGTCAAGCAGTGTACTATTAGCATGGTTCTTCTTACTAGGGCACGTAGGCTTACCAATAAGTTGCGTCAGCCCGTGGGCATCACAGAACTCCTTAAGTGGTGCAGCGGCCATGGACATCCAGTCAAGGTTAAGATCCCGAAAGATAACTGTTTCAAGGGAGCCATGCCCCATAATAGTAGTTAGATGGGTGAGGATTTGAGAGCCAGCAGATGGGGGCCTATAGCAACCAATGACACAAAGCACAGTGGAGGAGGATATCTCAACCTTTAGTGCTAGGCATTCGAATTGGTTTGTAATGGATAACAAGTCTAGGCATGAAACCGAGTATTTATCCTTGACGTAGATGGCCATTCCTCCACCTCTAGTGAGCCTGTCAGCTCTAAATTATGAATAGTCTGGGATGTTAATTTCCTTGTCAGGTGTAGAGGGTCTGAGCCATGATTCAGAGATCACCAAAACATCTGGTGTGGTATGATTGACCCAGGCCTGGATCAAGGTAAGCTTTTTTAACAGACTGCATGCGTTCATATGTATAAAGCACATTCCTTTTAGTTTTGTTGGATCCAATGGGGAAGTAAGAACTTTAGCTGGGCCAGGGTTAAGCTCAATGTCTCCTGAGCACAACAGAAGGAAAAGTAAAAGCTTCCTTAGCACAGCAATAGTCATTTTGTAATCCCTTGCCCGTGTTCATCTACAAGGGGTGTCGGTCCGAGTAAATAGAACCCCATATTTATATCTGGTCTGTCCTAAGACATCAATTTCCAAGACCCTGGCTGTGAGATGTAAAGAGAGGTAAGTGCATGGTACAGTGACGGATATGCCCTGTGGAGGCAGTTCGGCCCAAGTCCCACCACTAATAGTAGTTCGAACACAGGGTTGCAGGTGGAGAAGTCTACGAGCACAAAGATAATTATAGGATGAGTTACAGTGCACATGACAGCCCACCGGAAGGCTCTGTTCCCCCCAGCTAGAAGATTGGGAGAGTTTGTGTACTGAAAAGAAGGAACAGAAAATGGAGCCAGTGGGGCACCCACATGGTGATGCCTTGCATAAAGCAGACACAGTTGATCTGTCTGGTCCTTGCAGCCTATAGATTGAATTAGCAACCTACGCAAAGCCAAAGGTGCCAGTTACTGGGATGGTTTGGCTGTGACTGGGTATGTCACCATAGGCAGTGGAAGTGTAAGAATTGAAAGGGTATATAATCGAATTAGGGTAAGGTCGCTAACAATAGGGCAGGTTAGAGCAGTAATTGAGAGGAGGTAACTGGAGTGGCTGGAGAAAAAGTTGAGAGTAAATGTGCGACCCTGTGGGTGAGACTGCTTTAAAAAGGGGCAGTAAGAAAGTGGGTCAAGTCAGGTATTGAAGACAGGGAGGCCAATAGCATAAGAATGTGCAGCAGTGGAGTGACCAATCAGCTGCTAGGCTGAGGAAAGGAGCGGAGCAAGGGTCTATTTAATACTGTGAGGAGGTGGGGGAAAAAATTCAGTCCAGAACACAGCACAGAAAGAGATTTCCCTGAGATCAGGAAGCGCCAGGCACTGGAAAATCAGCCAAGGAGCAGAAACTGCCTATCAGTGCCTGGCTCCTTCACTGGGCATCCAGTCAAAACAGTGGCATTCAAAATCACGAGTTTTGGAGGTCTGGTGCATACCTGAATCTGCCTGGGAGTCAGTCGGGTGGTCTGTTAGCTGCAGCCGGCTCGGAGAGTGCTGGGGCCACAGCAGCAGCAGCTTGGGAAGCCCGCAGATGGGCTGTCTGTGGAACAAGGAGGGAAAGACAGAGGATTGAATACAGCTAGAGTACAACAGCAAGCTCAGTGGGGGGCAGGCAATGAGGAAGGACAAAGCATGAGGTAAAGAGGTGGCAAATGCAGGGCAATTATTCAGAGATAGAAGAGGAGTTAATGGGGGAGGGTCTGTGCTTTGGCACCGGGTCGTCTGAGGAGGACAGCAGTAGTGGGGGAGGTGTAAGGGAAGGGTTTGTAGGTAAGGCAGAGAAGAAATTAAGCTGTTTAGAGAGACAGCATTACAAGTGGGGTGGATAAATTAATAATTAGCAGAGTGACCAGTGTGGGGAAGGGGACAGGGTTTATCAGTAGGGCAGAAATGGAAAACTGTAGCAATCTTGCTCAGTAGCTAGGTCTAAGCAGTCAAACATCAGCTACTATACAGCACAGTTTGTCCAGCACTAGTTGCACAGCAGCAAGTAGCACTGAGAAGCTAGACTAGTGACTTGTAATAGACTAGGTAAACTGGCAGGTAAAGTAAGACTAATTGATGCATAACATAAGTAATTACATTAACAAAAATTCAGTCCAGAACACAGCACAGAAAGAGATTTCCCTGAGATCAGGAATCGCTAGGCAGCTTGCATCAAAAAATGAAGCATGGGTGGAAACATGATGCCGAAAAGATTATGCTTGTATAAAAACACTTGCAAGTTGTGTCAAAAATGTTGCATGCATCGCAAAATGCAGGCATAAAAAAATGATATATTGATTTAAAAAAATGAATGCAGCAAAATTGATGCATGAATAAAAAAATGTGTGCACCAAAAAATGACGTATGCATCAAAAATGCATGCATTCAAAAATTATGCTGTAAGACCATTTAACTGATGATCAAACAGTGCAGGCAGGCAGAAGTATCTCTGAAATGGGCATATTTTTCCATGCTACATTTTCATAGAGCAAGCATCTGTACCCCTGCTTCTTCTTCTGCTATGAGTATGTTCTCGCTGAGCATATAGACATTTAAACTCCCTGGCCCGGATATTCAAAAGGGTTGCGCCATGCGCAACAGGGTTCGCATGCACAAGTCCAAAAATGCGCCATTTAGCGATATTCAGAAGGAGGCAGTTGCGCGCCCGAAAACATGCTGAGCAACAGCGCAATGAAAATGAAGGCATGCGCAACCGAAGGGGGTGGATCCATGCATAAAGACCGCAATGCGATATTCAAAGACTTGCGCGATGCGCAATAGTGGCACAGCCGGAAATTGCGCACTAGCGGAAATGAGCCAAAATAAAAAGGCTTAAGGAAGCGGCGCAAGAACGCTACAAGGCTGCCAAGTGGGGGAGAGAGAGAGAGACACAGACAGACAGACAGACTAGGGCAGGCAAGGAAAGCATGGGCCATAGGCTGTAGAGGCCAGCGGGGGGTGCCCGGTGCAGTGGAAGTAGCAGTGAGGACAGCGGGGGTAACACAGCAACACCAGCCGGGGGCAGAAGCCAGGGAGATGGACAGTGCCAGCTTCCACATGGAAGCTGTAATGAGGGGTGAGAATGCATGCTGCAGGGGACGTGGACGTGGAAGGCCCGGCCGCGGCTATGCCCCAACAGGCAGCACCGCGTCTGTGATCAGCTTTGAGCTGTACACAAATGTAGAGATCGGGCCGGTACCGCCTGAACAGGGCAATACTGAGACAGCTCTGTGAGCTGTGCAGTGATGTGATGCAGGCACCCTCACGACGGAGTCACGCTGTGTCGGTGGAGACCAAGGTGACAGCCTGCATGTGCCTGCTCACCACGGGCACCTTCCAGAGGCCAACAGGGGACACCACAGGCATCACACAGTCGGCCACGTCACGCATCCTCACCCAATTCCTCAGCGCACTGCTGCCACATGCTGTGGAGTACGTCCATTTCCCCAGCACCACGGCAGAGCATACAGCAAACATGCAGGAGTTCCACAGGGTAGCATGTATGCCTGGCATGCTAGGGGCCATAGACTGCACCCATGTGGCCATTCGCACGCCACCTGGCCCTGATGGGCTTGCAATCGGAAACAGAAAAAGGATTCTCTAGTGTCAATTGCCAGGTGGTGTGTGATGCCACTGGGCACATAATCAATGTCTGTGCCACACACCCTGGTGGAGCACATGATGCCTTCATATGGTATCAGTCTGTGCTGTGCCATCGATTCGAGAGTGGGACATCCCCACAGGCCATCTAGTGGATGAGTACACATGTATGGAATGCAAACTCGGGGCAAGGGTGGGAATGCCACAGGTGCCATGGTAGTGGCACACAGGGATATGGCCAATATGGACCTGAACATGAGACTGATCTCCACTATCTCCACACAGGTGACAGCAGATACCCACTCCGTCCCTGGCTGCTCTCACCGTACCGGCGCCCCATGACCCCATCGCAGCAACGCTATAATGAGGCACATGTTTCCACACGCAACATCATAGAGCGGGTGTTTGGGATGCTCAAGGCACGCTTCCGATGCCTAGACACCTCCGGCGGTGCCCTACAGTACAGCCCTCAAAAGGCCTGTGGGATATTCCTGGCCTGTTGCATCCTGCACAACATGGCCAAAGACTATGGGATAGCCGTACAGGTTGAAGAGGGGGACAGCGATGGGGACGCCAGTGGCACCGGTGTTGATGGTGATGAGCAGCCCCCCCTAGGACGGCGGGACCCCCGACTGATCCGGCAGGCCCAGCTGCACCGGGACACCATCACAGAGGAGCACTATGCACAACACAGGTAAGTCAAGGGGACATGTGCAACCAACACTGTCCATGCGCAAACCAAAGGCACACAGGGGAACACACCAGGGGTGCATGACGGTCAGGGGAGTGGAAGGCTCCAGGCATACAAACACACCATCAGGGAGGGGTGAGCACTCATATGGACACACACACCAGGCACAGACCGTACATGGGCAGATGCACAGCACAGCAGAACCGACATTGCTAACACACAGCACCACCGACCACCCCCACCACCTGTACTGTCCAAGTACGTGTGTCAGATGCTGGGCACCCTTGCACCTTGGTGTACAGTACAATGTAGGCATCATCATGCACACACACCTGTGGACAGCAGTTGGGAGGGTGTGCAGGTGTCCATGTGTCGCGTGGTGAGCAGAGCACCCAGCAGTGCACTGCCCACCATGACACACATTGCACACATGGCAGCACCAGACAGGGCCCGCACTGGGAGACAGCTCAGTCATGTAGCACTGTCCCACGGCCACCGCGGATGCATGGGTGGCCCCGCCGTGACCCAACAGCACTGGCAGGCTGAGCAGGGACCACATGTGGTGGCACTGTTGCACCACCAGGGGTCCCACTGTGTGAACGTGACCTTGCCCGCACAGGGGTCTGCAGCATGCCGAACAAACCTGCACCAGGGGTGCTTGGGATGGCCACAGCAGAACCCGGCGTCAACAGGCCTGGTGTCACACGACGCCATGAAGGGGGAATGGAGAGTGAACTGTGTGGGGTGTGCGGTACAGGGGCACCTGACTGTGTGCCCAATGCGTCCACGACAGAGACCACTGCCTGGGTCAGCCTGTCAATGGCGGCGGTCACATCTGTCCACATATGAACCAGCTCGGCACGGTCCAGAGCACACTCCCTGCTGTGCCGCTCCACAGACATAGACAGTGCCTCCACGGACATTGCAACCCGCCTCTGCAGATGTACTGATTCCTGCAGCAGGCAGGTGTGCTCGTCCAATGGGTACTGTGCTCCAACGGCATCCTGTCCCCCAGGGTGTGGAAGGTCCTGATGCACTACCCCTTGAGGTGGGTGCTGTTCGCCAGGACCAGGAATGGGCGGATCAAAGGGCAGCGGACATGTGCCACCGCTGACACTGTACCCCAGACCTGGTGGGTGACTGCTGCTGCTGCCCTCAACCGCTGAGCCCCAGGGTCCACTCGTTCCACCGCTGTGCTGGCAACAGTGCAGACACCTGCACAGCCACTGGTGCTGCCCCACCAGTGCTGACAGGCACAGCCTGGGACTGTGCCAGCATGCTGGTACACAAGTTGGAAACAGAAAGGCCCAGGGGCATGTGCTGGCCTGCTGTGTGTCCGTCATGGGACACACACCTATCACTGCCCATTGCAGTCCTTGCATCATCAATGGTGCAGGTACGTGCTACAGCCATAGTCACAGCGTGACTGCTGAGACACAGGCTGTGCACCCCACACACCCGAATACCGACACCGGAGTTGGCGGCCCAACATGCATGCTGCAGCAGTGCCTGCTGGCTGGTGATAGAGGTGGATGGACCCTCCTCCATGTCCAGCAGGTCATCATCCCTGCCTGGACCCACCACCACCGTCTCCTGAAGATGAACAGGATCTGTAACAGAAAGAGAGTACATGTGAGTGCATGTGAACAACCTTCCCCCCAACCCCCCCAACACCACCACCATGTCATACCGTGCAGTGATGGGCTTCCACATGTCTGGAATCCACCTCCTGGTACGCCCTCAACAGTGCTCCACTGCATTGATGTGACCAGTGTCTCCTCAGTCGGGGTCAGCTCCAACACCACTGGCGGGCCCCCGCCAGTGCCAGCACGTGCCACCCTGAAGGTTGCCACCTTCTCCTTCAACCTCCTGTGGTCTGTCCCCATCTTCTTCTTGCATTCCTGCATGGAGCGCTGGTGGCTTCCGTGCAAGTTAACGGCCCGAGTTACCCCCTCCCATGCAGCCGCATGGGACTGAGGGGTGCCCCTCCGTCCACTCAGTACTGGCTCCTCATCCAGGTAGGCCTGGAAGAGGGCCTCTGTCTCTGCTGCTGTAAAGTTGGGCCTCCTCCTACGCCCACCGTCCTCACCCTCACCTTGGCTCTGCTCGGTCATGGCGATCTGTATGGGGGCAAGTGGACACCTGTCACTGTGCAGTCTACAGCATTTTCCCATGACCATTGTCCAGAACATCACACAGCATGCAACTCACTTCTCACCTGCAGTAACTGAATCTGGCCAGGGCAGCCCAATGTCGCACATTTATAGCACAATTCATGCAAATGAGGAGTGGAGCAACTATAATGACATGCAAATCACGCCACTGCGCCTTTGAATGGCTGATCAGATGATTTGCATGTGTCGGCTGAATATCGCGAATCTGCGCTTTGCGCAATACGGTTGAGTCGGCTGAGCCAATGGCGCAGATCTGTGACTGTGTGGTACACTGCATTGCGCATGCCCAGATAGCTGACGCAGGTGTCTGCCGCGCTGATGTGCTGTGCGCGATCGGCAATTCAGGCCATGGCCACCATTGAGCCAGTGGCGCTACAGCAATGGGCACTATATGGCGCTGTGGCACTACTGCGCAATAGTCCACTGTGGCACTGGTACGCAGCTGGTCAGTCGCGCAGGATGCCTATACATCAGATGGCGCTGTGCGTAGCCTTGCATCATTGCCCATGACCTTGTGTCTGACCTTTGCCCCTGGCGCTGTTCGCCTGCCATGTTTACATCCCTATTGCGCTGTCTGGTGACAGCGCTATGTGAAGTGTCGGCGCTGTTCGAACAGCGCGATTGGAGCCTGTGGTGGTCTATTGCACAACATCTCCACGTGGGGTTATGGGGCAGCGGAACACCATATTGCCTGCCGTAAAGTTCGTACCATGGCTAGGAGGAGAGCTGTGTCCTGGAGCCAACTGGAACTGGCCAACTTGGTGGCCCTAGTAGAGCCCCACATTGGGGCACTTTATGGTGAGGCACCCCTCACCATTGCCCGCACACAGGTGTGGCATCAAGTGGCCACTGACCTGGTGGGGGTCACTGGATGGTGCTGGTTTGCTGAGCAGTGCCGGCACCGGTATGGTGATCTCCGCTGGAGGGTTCTGGACCTATTGGAAAGGCTGCGGTCACGTGCCAGGCGGGGCGTGGTTCCTAGGCCAGGTGGGTGTACCATCTATGCACCTGTATTCTCTGTAGGGGTGTGTGTGTGTTTTGGCGGCTGTGCATAGGTGATGGCTCAGCCACGGTTGGCTGTGTCAGTGTGTGTGCAGCTGTGGGATGTATGGGTATGGCTGTGTGGGCAGGCACTCTCACTGGGGCAGGGGGCAGTCTGCTTTTGAGTCACTCTGATGTTTGTCTCAACATATGTCTCCCACAGGCCGAGATGTGAGGATGCAGGCCCGGGTTGAGGAGGGCCGTGCCAGGGCCCCGGTGCCAGCAGGTGTTGCACCCCAGCAGCAGCAGCAGCAGCAACAGCAGCAGACATAGCTGCTTGAGCATTGTGAGTATCATGACTTCATGGATGCTATTGCATGCTGGGGTGGGAGACCACTAGCCCTGCACAATACAACCATGCAGGAAAGGGGAGGTCATAATTCCACTATACAAGACACTAGTGAGGCCCCACCTGGAGTACAGTGTACATTTCTGGAGACCATAAGTAAGGACGTAGAGTGGGCAGAGAAGGTTCAGAGGAGGGCAACAAAGATGGTGCATAGCTTGCATCACAAGTCCTATGAAGACAGGTTGAAGGAACTGAACATGTACTCCCTGGAGGAGAGGAGGGAGAGAGGGGATATGATAGAGACATACAAGTATCTTACAGGGAGGAACAGGGTGCAGGAAAACACTATTTTGAAGTGAAAAACATGTTCCAGGACTAGAGGGCATGGGATGAAGTTGGAGGGAGGACGATTCAGAGGAAACATGAGAAAGAATTTCTTCACAGAATGGGTGGTGAACAAGTGGAACACCCTGCCAGAGGAAGTGGTGGGGGCTAAAACAATCACGGGATTTCAGAATGCACGGGATAGACATAAAGGACTTGTGGAGGTCAGGGGTAAGGGGCAACAGTCTTCTAGGAAAACAAAGTGAACTTACAAGCTCAAATGGACAGACTGGGTTGGCCATAGGCCCTTATCTGCCGACACTGTCTATGTATCTATGTATGTATGCACGACACAGGTGACATGCATCACTGTCCAGTATCACGGAACATCTGTGTATGTCTCACTGGTGGTCCAGGCATGCACTGGGCACATAGCTGTGTAACTGGCATCGCACCACATTGCCATGTCACTTGACAGCCTTGTTTGTGCTGTGATGGACATGGGCAGTGTGTGTGTGCAGTGGTGCTGCAGCTGGTGCCGCCTGTTTGTGATGGCCATGTGCATGTTCACTGTGGGTGGGTGCATGCCATCACAGGTGCTGGACATTGGGCTATATGGCTTGCAGGTTGGGTGGTGTTCAGGGTTGTGGTCAGTCACAGCCATTGACTGTGTTCCCCTTTTCCTAGGCCTTGAGGTTCTCAGGAGGATTGATCGGGATGTTCGGGGCCTCAGACAACTGTTGGTGGACAACCAGGCCATCCTGCAGTCCATCCGGCGCCATGACCTTCGGAGGAGGCGGCACAGGACGGGGCACCACCAGGCAGAGGACGAGCAGCCGGCTGGCCCATAGATTATATTACCCTTCCCACTTCTCCCATCCCTACCACCCTGCCTTCCCTCTCCAAGTTTTTCATCCCTACCCCTTGAACACCCCTACCTTGTACCCATCCCCCTTGTAAATAGTTTTTCTTGTTTTGGTTCTGTACTATATTTAAATATACATTTCTATTTTGATATGAATACTGTGTTGGTCTCTGATTTGCAGCTGGCTATGGGTGCTCAGTTGCAGGGGTGTACATGCCATCTGGGTGGTATGGTCCGTGTGTGTGTGTGTGTGCGCGTGTGTGTGCGTGTGTGTGCGCAGCGTGTGTGTGCGTGTGTGTGCATGGGAGGTATCTCCAGCACGCAGTGACTTTCTGTTGGTCTTGTTGCCTGCTGCCACCCACTGCTGGGTGCATGGTGTGTCTGGCTTGTAGGCTCTGTGCTGCATGGGGTTGACGTGTGCTGGGGATGCATGGTTTCCTGCAGTGCCAGTCACTGCACATAGGTGGTGTCTTGGGGTCACAGTGCATGGTGTGTGCGTCGGGGGACTGATGTGCACTGTGGTTGTCAACCCCTGTGTGTGGCACTCTCAGCCTGCCAGTGGTTGTGCTGGGGTGTCATGGCTCTGCTATGCTTTGTTGGCTTGTCCCCATGGGCCAGTAGATCATCCGTCACACCCCAGTGATGCTGTGCTTGGGGTGTGCAGGGTGGTGTTGGTTCTGCAGTGTGTTCCTGTGCCCATGTGTGGCATGGCTGGCAATGGGGCCCAGCCTGCCTCCCTGGATGTGCAGTTCCATTGCTCTGGGGGGAGCTCTGCTTGCGCTATGGCACCTCTGGACTGCTCAGCTGGTTGCCCTTGCTGGCGCCATAGCGCAACATTTCTGCTCAGCTTCTTCCTAATGTTATAGCTTAGGCATGTGCAATATTCAGACGTTGGTTGCTTGCACAATTTGTTCTGCTCCATGTTTGAATATCGCACCTGTTGCGCATATGCGCAATCGGTTTGTACTTGCTCCTGCTGTTGCGCTCATTTTGGGCGCAGTTTGAATATCTGGGCCCCTTTGTCTTACTTCATATGGTGATAATTTTTCTTCTTCACTTTTGACAGTAACAATCCATAAAATATGTATTTTATCCCTAGATAACATTATTATAAATGTCAAAGTCACATAGTTGGTACAATAAAGATGTTCACAGTCTCACATTCTAAATTAATATGTTGAGAATGAATATGTTATACATAAAACATGATCTTAGATATTACATAATCTTGGTTAAACATTTTCCAGCACTTCATAATACAGCCTCTATTTTGTTATGAAGACTTTTACTGGGAAAATGGATAATATAATTGACAAGCTGCTGACACATTAATTGAGAGTCTTCACAAAACTTAAGACTACAGACGTATGCTACAGCTGCAGGTGCAGACTCGATTAGATATATCTAGAAAAAATATACAGAGAACATGATTAAAACAGAGATAAATATGACTTGCATATCATCTTCAAACAAGGCAAGGAAATCTGAGATTACCAAAAGAAGTGATAAGCTTGTTTTCCATGGTCACTTTGCAAATTAAAAATATTGGATAAGCGATGTTAATACTGTATGTGCTAGGTATTACTTTAGAAATGGGACTAGCAAACAGTTAGTCCTGCTTGCATAACTGCACAGAGACTGGATCGTATAACTCTATATTGTAAACATTGAACTGTATTAGAAAAAATAGTATGCTTGTATGTTTTTGGTTATCAGCACCATATTAGAAAAGATGATTATTGAAAAAATTGTTGGCTCAATTTGGCTGTGCTATCTGTCCCCTCTTAAATAAAATCAATGTGTAACTTATAGTCCAGATAAAAAGATCTTCTGCAGCCCCCACAACAAAAACAAACAACTCCTCCTCTCCATTGCAACCAAACAAGGAGCCATCCTAGAGCAAACACAATCGTTCAAGTACCTCGGCATCACCCTTGATCCCCGCCTCTCATACGCTATCCATATCAGCAATGTTGCAAAGTCTGCCAATGTAAGGTTAGGCATATTATTCTGGCACAGGAAACATCTAACCCCAGAAGCACTGGCAGTGGCCGTCCAAAGCCCCATCGTCAGCATCATAGACTATGGTCTTATCATATATGGGTCTGCAACTACCTCTGCTCTCAAACGTATCGCAGCCTCCCTGAATAAGGCCTGTCGTCTCATCACTGGCTCACATTGCCGTACCCACACATGTGACCTTTATTCCCAATCTGGATGGCTTCAACTGGACAAATGCATAAAATACCAAACCTGCATCACGGCCAAGAAAATTATAATGAGTCTGGCCCCACCTGGTGTCTGTGACCTCCTTAAGCCTAGACATAGGAACGTCACTACAAGGAGAGCCAATTCCCATCCACTACATATCCCATGATGTCGCATGACCCAAGGACAAAGATCATTTGCCTATCGGACATCCAACTGGCTCAACTCTTTTGGCACCAACATAGCGACCGCTCCAACACTCCTCCCATACGTCAATCACCTCCTGTACTCCCCCTTACCCCCTGCACCTCCTTCCCCCCTGATCTCCTACCCTCACTTCCCCCACCATCCTACCCCTTCCCCTTGTCTTGCTCATAGCTCAAGTCTTTGTACTGGTTATTACATGTCTGTAAGTCAATGACTATATGTTTGTAACTAAAAATGATGACTGTTGCACACGCTGACGTGGAACTTTTGTAAAAGAGCCTCGGCTCAAAGGTTTTGTAATCCTAGATTGAAATAAATAAATAAAATGATGTAGGGGAGCCCATTTTCCTGATCCCAGGGCACTTTATGTAAAGTGTTACACAACACTGATGCAGTGGTGCAAGTGGTAGACAAGAAGTACAGGAACTCAGGCATTGGCAAATATGAAATGCAGAATGAAGATCCTCAATCTGAAGGGTAGCTGTGTCAAGACACATCTATCTGTTTAGACACTAGTAGATTGAATTAGAGATATTGAAGTATTTCTAGGAAAATAGCATTGTAGTACTAGTCAAATGTTATTATGGAAACCCTGATTTCAGGTCTCAGGCCAGAAACTGTAATTTTGTTTCAGGTTTAAGAATTTCAGTTCAAGTGTCAGTGGGAAGAAGTATAGGAACTCCATTCCTGCTGCAAAAAAGGTACAGGAACTGAGTTTCTGTGCGTTCCTGTTAACTTTCATCACTGCACTGAGGGAAAGAGAGAGTGTGTTCTTTTACCATAGTGTTTTTCTTGCAGCTCTCGCACCCTTTTCCCTCATGTCTTGCAGTACCACTGTATGGAGTCCTCAGCCCTCAGGACTAACTGGCAACATATTTTCAGGGCTTTTAAGCCCAAGAGGAAGCAATAAATAAGTAAATAAATTAATAAAAGTGTAGGCGGACAGAGTAATCCTTTGCTGAATATCTGCATCTGTTCACACTGGTCCCAAAGGGTCCTGTGTGAATGAGGATAAGATTCCACTACCTCAGAAAGAAAGGAAATTATATGCAAAAAACTATGTTAGTGCACCAGTTAGAGTGGCTTAATGCCAAAAAACTTAAGAAATGGGCAACCCTAACGCTCACCCTATTCTGATATACTGCACCCATCTCAGCTTATCTACTGATGTAAAGGGGTGAGCGTTAGGGCTGACAACTCCAGGGCACACCCCAGGCCTGTTTTGTGAAGACACAAGGGAGGTGAAACCATAATGGTTTTTCCTGTTGCTGCCTGCAGGGTGGGGGTGGGAAGTTAGGGTTGGAAACCCCAGAACCCCATTTCCTAACCTTTTTGCCATTTAGCCACTCTAACCAGTACATTAACATAGTTTCTAATACCTCATTTCTTAATTTTTTTTTAGCATTAAGCCATCCTAACTGGTGCATTAACATAGTTTTTTGCAAGGAATTTTAAGAAAGGTCAGGATCTATATGCAAGGAGGCAAATCTAACTAGGTATTACCAGTGAGAGAGAAAAAGAGAGAATGTGTGTGTGTGTCTGAGTCACATAACATTTTAAGAAAGGTCAGGGTGTATGTTTAAGGAGCCAAATGTAACTAAGTATTACCACTCAGAAGGAAAGCGAGAGGTGCGTGTGTGTGTGTGTGTGTGTGTGTGTGTGTTGGAGGGGCAAATATTATTCCATTATATCTTTTAAAAGTTCCTGTATTCAGGTGTTAACATAGTGCTGTATTGTGCTGATGCCAAATGGAATGTTATTTCCTTGGAGTATGGATGCTCTTCTTGATAAATGTTGTAAAAATATTAAAAAAACTAATTTTCAATATTTTTACCCCAAATTCCTCAGCTGCAGCCCTATCCGCTCTGGCCAGAGTTTGGTATGTCTGTCAATAAGTGAGTGTACCTTGCTATTGCTCCTTCCAGTTTTTGTTACCATTACTAATTTCCTATTCGATACAAAGAGGGCAGTGCTTGAACGCTGGAGTACAGTGTATGAGAGCTGCAAAAGCAAGTGGTGTCTATCTTGAGAACATGCAGCTTACTGTAGTGTCAAATCACAAATCAAAAAACTGATCAAACTGATGACAAAACTAATCAAACTGATGAAAAACTGATCAAATCACAAATATACATTTCAGCACCCCTCCTCCCAATCAGGATGCAACACTGGGGTGCCCATCCCCAGTGCCGCCAAACAAAAGCATTCCCTTCCCATCGTATGATAGCATGGTGCCCATTCCCTTGTGCTGCTAAACAACAAACTGACACTAGGGTGCCCAAACCCCAGTGACAATACTTGAAATAAAGGAAACCATCCCTTGTAGTCTTTTTTTTTTTTTGAAACCTGTAAAAAAATAAATCCCTTGCTGGCTTCTGCACTCCACACAACAGCCCCAACCACTCCCTCAGCACACATCCCCCACCCCTCACTTACCTATTGTAATCTTGGGTAATAAATCACCCTCTCAGGTTCTTGGTGGAATGGCACAAAAGGAAGAGACAACAGACAAGTGTTACTCATGTAATAAATGAAATTTATTACAGATAAATAATAAAGGCTTACTACCAATACAGTGTGAACACTGCGAGAACACCAGTTTTCCTTTCCTAGGCAATGCAGTCTCTCTTCTCAGAGAAGCTATGTCTTACAAAGGGACTTATACCCTGATAATTACTATAGCAATGGCTAAGAAAGATACATAAAACGTATATAATTGGACAAAAACAGGAGGTCTGAGCAACAGTCATAACTAGTATAAAAAGTTGCGTAACTGGCAATAGATAACAATACAATGAGACCACTATTATCCAAGGTCAGTTGTAATGATACACAATTACTAAAGATGGCACTGTTGCCTTACATATGGAAATAGAGTAAGAATAGAGCGAAAAGCATTTCTCGTGATATATATATATATATATATATATATTGTGTATATATATATATATATATATATATATATATACATACATATATATATATATATATATATATATATATATATATATATGTGTGTGTGTCAGTAAAACATAATGGAGCATAACAGAACACAGATACTGACACTTATGCTTATACAATAAGTGCCTTCACCCTAAGGTTAGTACATATACCTACATAAGTTGCTGCCTGCGAGGTGGGGGCACCATCAGGGGTGCTGAACCATGGATAACATTCGCCCCCTGTTGCCTTCAAAAGAAAAGGCAACAACCACAGGAAAGTAGTGGGATGGAGCTACTTACAAGCCTGAGGTTTGTAAAGGAATTCAAGTTGTTTGAGATTTTGTCTAAGAGTACATCGCAGACAGCAAAGTGTTGGTATCAGAAAAACGATCAAAAATGCTTGGATAATGACAAAAGCTTTAAAAGTCAATTCTAACCAAATATTGGATAGATCAGTGTTTAAATTAAATAGTGAATATGAGTATTAAGAGCATCACCAGCTTTAGAAATATTGTTGCTAATATACATAAGATGCAAATCCTTTCTAGCTAAAAGGGATTTCAATGAAAATGTCAAAGCATCAATGTGTACATTACAAATGGGCAAATATTGAGACAAGGCAAGCAAGTATTGTGGATCAGTATCGATAACATCTGGTTTAGGGAGAGGAACAGGAGTGATAACTGTGTGACCAATTGTTGTTTTTTGCTGCGGAGTGAAACAGAAGTAAGGAGTATTAATAGCACAAGTTTTGGCATCATAAGCAAAGGAATTATGATTTGTCACTGCACAATACTGCCCATCGGAATTGCATGTAACTCTTACAGTTGGAACTCTCCATTGTTGTAGATGTATAGGACAAGTAAAGGACTGGTTGGTGAGCCATGATGTGAAACAGAGTACCTACTCCAGGTAGCTTCAGGATGCAGCTGTTTCGGTGGTGGGTGCTGAAGATGCAGCTTGTGAAGATTGCTCAGTCAGGTTAGATGGCAGATCTTCATCCAAGGAAAAGGACCAGTCTAAGTGTTCTGGAGAGTAGCCACATACAGGTTTAACAATGTCAAATATGTCACAGCAGCACAGATAATAATATCCCTTCTTGGCACAGCAGTTGGTATGTGGTGCGACCCAAGCTTGTAGGACAGAATGAAATACAAGCAAAGAAGGTAAGTCAGTCCGTTCTCGGTAAATGTTCTCATCAAGATGTCTGATGGAATTAATTGCAGCCAGTTTGTCTGAGAGAGAAATTTGTGGATCAAAGTGAGGTAGTGACACAGTAAAAGTAATGAACATGTTATCATGAATGGAACAATAACTAGTAAAGTAACATGGTGCTTGGTTTGGATAACATGAAACATACCCAAGATTTCTAGCAGTAGACATAGAAATATTGACAGAATTTGACGTACACAATGTAATGCATGCAGTAGATTTGCAGTGAGGACAATATGATTTAGACATTCTCCTATCATGAATGATATCTGGAATGCATTCTGTTTCCAAGTCCCTGAAGAGATTGTTATCAGTGACAATTACATAAGAACCATAAGTGGAACATAAAAGTTCACGGGCAATATATTGCTTGTCTGCCTGCTTGTTATTTTGAAAAATAAATTCATTAATTTTGTTTCTAGTGTCTTTGAACCCTTTTCTGATTTCTTGCATGTTATAAACAGTAAAACGCTCTTCCTTACTTAAATCATCTACACCACGTAACAGTGGTGGTAACACATCTTTTTTTTTTTTTGCAGTTAAACTTTTTTATTAATTTTTCATAAGATATACAGACAAACCTCTTACAGTACAGTACAATGTAAGGATTTTTTTTTAAAGAAATTGAGGCAGCATATAATAAGAACATTGCTACAATAATACAAGGAGCTTTTGGTTTAAAATACAGTAAACAATACATCATTTTTAATAGCTTGTTGAAAGTTAAGTGTTTGTGCTTTAATAGAAGCGATATCTGCTCTAGTCCAGATAGACATTCCTGAATGAAAGAGGCCAGAGACAGTGCCTGCTGCACCAATAACATCTGCAGTATCATGCCTAGTGCGTGGTTTACTTTGGTACAGGTCTAAAAATTCTTAAGTGTTCAGTGGCATGAGGTACACTAACTGGATCATTTGTGCGAGTTTGGTAAGCAGCTACAATGTCTAGAAGCATCATACTGAAACATTTAGAAGTGTTGGTTGTGTGACAGAGACCAAACTCAGCCATATTCCAATGTGTAAGATTGAAAAGAACTGGAACATGCATAAATTGAACATTGTTAATCAAAGCTCCTGGAAGGGAAGTGGTGGTCAGACCACTAGGAGGACCAGGCTCCCAAGGAGGACATTCAGTCAGTTCTTCTTCAGTGGGTGGAATCACGGAAAGAAACATAGCTTCAGTAACCAAATAGTAGTGAAGACAGTAAGTTTGCGACTCCTCAGAGATGAGATAGTCACAAAAGGTAGGCTCTATTAAGGCAGTTAAGTTGTAGAGACCAGTGTGTCTAGAAGTGGCTTGTCAAATAGAGTGTACCATTTGGTGCAATCCCTGTGTTGGACCATCCGTGAAAAGTTCCTTTAGATAAACATGCTACAGGAAGTGTGTAACCATTAAAATCAGTTTCCCATTGTATCTGTAATGTGGATTTGTCTAGCGTTAGTACCATGGCATTAAGGCAGGCATCTGAGCCTTCCTTAACAGTAATCAATTAGTTGGGGATGTTATTACGTACTCCCTGGGAGTCGGAGATGGGTGCATCTCTAGCTGTATGTTCAAGTTTGTCAAGCAAATGTGCTATAAGTTATCTGTGTTCAGTCATAAGGGATTTGTCTGGAGAGTAAGTCAAAGAAAGTATTCCCACCAGGATGAGGAGGTGCAAAATAGCCATCTTGCCAGTTTATCTGAAAGAAACAGAAAAGGATTGTTAGATGAGGGGTACTATTCTTCCCCTAAGAGGGTTGGGAAAAGTAATTAGTCACCTTTATACAACTTGAGCTGATTAGCATGGAACCACTTGTCGGTGGTCTATTTTTAATGCTGAACACTCACTTGATAAACAGCAGGGCTGAGTTTGTCGACAATGGGATATGGGCCTTCTCATTTGCTAGTAAATAAATGAGTCGGTGGTCTGTATTGGAGAAGCATGACTTGATCTCCAACTCACCAGTCAACTTCTTTGGCATGTTTATCAAAATGGGCTTTTTGCTTGTTGTTGAGCCTTACCCATATGATTTGCAGCGAACAAGTTTTCATGATGTCATCCCAAAGTTTTTCAACATATTTGTCCACAGAGACCCTACCTGCTGTAGGGGTATGGCGATCAATCAACAGGTGCTCAGGTAATCTCATGGCTATACCAGTCATAACCTCATATGGTGTGCACTGAGTAATTGATGCAGGAATGCCCCTGATTGCCATCAGCAGTAGTGGCAAGAGGGAATCCCAATCCTTGGGATTATCATTGATGAATTTGCATAACATCTGTTTGATTCTTCTGTTTGCTCTTTCTACCTGACCTGAGGATTGAGGATGGTATGGGATATGAAATGTTTGATCTACTCCAAGCGTTTGGAGCATCTTGTTTATCAGCTCAGCTGTAAAGCTTGTTCCATGGTCTGAGTCTACTTTAAGGGGTAGATCCCACCTGGAGAACAATTGATCCACCAGGATCTTGGCAGTTGTCTTTGCTGTGTTATTCCTAGTAGGGAATGCCTCAACCCACTTGGAAAACAAATCTGTGACGACAAGTGCATACCTGTTGTTCTTGCTGGAGTTAGTCAAGTGGCCAGTGAAACTGATGTGTATTGCACCCCATGGACCAGATTGCCTTTGTGGCAATAGTTTGGCATTTCTTTTCACCAAAATTGGATTGTTCTGGGCACACGCTATGCAGTTGTTCACATAATGCTCCATTTCCTTGGTCATACCAGGCCACCAAACGATGGTTTTAAGTCTCTGGATGGTGTTCTCTGGTACCTGGTGTCCACCAGTGGTGGTGTCCATGAACCATATGGATGAATCTGGTTCATAAGGATTATGGTACAACCCAGTTTGTAACCTGTATAGTCCTTCCTATACCAGAACAGTTTCCGATCATGAGATAGGTGTATATTATCAGAATGTCTTTTGCATGGACTACCAGTAGGCAGTTCCTGCTTAATTCCTTTGTTCAGGTATTTGAACACATCTTTTAGTTCTGGGTCAGATTTCTGTGCAGCAGAAAGGTCCAGTGGTGGTTCTGGTTGTGATTTCTGCCTGGTGTGGCAGCTAAGAAGATGGTTGGCACAGCTACTGGGTGAGTCATTGGCCATGTCTCCCCCCGCCCCCCCGAGCACCTGCTTTGGCAAGTGAATCAGCTCAATTGTTGAATTCATGGTAAGGGTTAGTTTTGCAGTGAGCCTTTACCTTGTAAATGTACAGTTTATGAGTAACTTGTGTCAGTGAGCGTGTGTGTGTATATACACAAACAAATCCCTGTATTTGACAGGTGTGCCATCAGAGAATAGAAACATAGAAACATAGAAGTTGATGGCAGATAAGGACCTCAAGGCCCATCCAGTCTGCCCATTTCTCTTTCTACCTTATGAATGTGCCATCAGCCTTTGCTCTGTCAATGGAATATCTATTCATACTCATCTATATTGCTCCCTTATACCTATCCCATGCCTGTTTGAAGCCCTGCACTGTATTCATATCCACCACTTCCTTGGGTAGGCTGTTCCATGCATCCACCACCCTTTCTGCGAAAAAGAACTTCCTCACATTACCCCATAATTGGATTCACCATAATCCCATGCTGTGTCCTCTTGTCCTGCTATTTTTCTTATATTGAAATATGTTAGACTCTTTCACCTTGTTAATGCCCTTAAGGTGTTTGAATGTTTCGATCATATCACCTCTCTCCCTCCTCTGCTCTAGCGTATACTTATTGAGCTCCGTTAATCTGTCCTCATATGTTTTCTGATGCAGTCCCTGCACCATTTTGGTTGCTCTTCGCTGGACTGCCTCAATTTGGTTAATGTCCTTGTGAAGGTGTGGCCTCCAGTATTGCACGCAGTACTCCAGATGGGGCCTAACCAGTGTCTTGTAAAGAGGGATTATTACCTCCCTCTTATGACTTCTGATACCCCTACTTATACACCCCCAACATCCCTCTAGCCTTACTTATTGCTTTAGTGGTCTGCTTGGATGATTTCAGGTCATCTGTGATGATGACGCCCAAGTCTCTTTCTTCCCTTGTGACTGCCAGCAACTCCCCTCCCTACCTATAGGTGGCTTCAGGGTTTCTCTTCCCTATGTGCAT
This sequence comes from Neoceratodus forsteri, assembly GCA_016271365.2. Taxonomy (NCBI): domain Eukaryota; kingdom Metazoa; phylum Chordata; order Ceratodontiformes; family Ceratodontidae; genus Neoceratodus; species Neoceratodus forsteri. Next base: position 805,926,928 of record CM028137.1, read on the forward strand.
GATCTTGCACTTCTTTGCGTCAAACCCCAGTTGCCACTCTTCTGACCATTTTTCTAGTTTATCCAGATCTCTTCTCATTCTGCCCACCCCATCTGGATCATCTGATCTGTTGCAGATCTTGGTGTCATCTGCAAATAGACAAACCTTACCCTACAGTCCATCTGCAATTTCACTGATGAAGATATTGAAGAGGTCTGGCCCCAGGACTGATCCCTGTGGTACCCCATGTGTGACTTACATCTCTTATGACTGTATACCATTTACCACCACTCTCTGTTTTCTGCCCGTCAACCAGTTTGCCATCCAGCTGACCAACTTCTGGCCCACCCCGAGCCTACCCAGCTTATTAATCAATCTTCTATGTGGAACACTATCGAAAGCTTTGCTGAAGTAAAGGTAGGCGACATCAACTTCTCCCCCTTGGTCCACCACTCTGGTTACTCAGTCAAAGAAATCTATGAGATTAGTTTGACAGGACCTTCCTGTTGTAAATCCATACTTTATTAGATCCTGTGCTCCTATGGATTCCAGGTGTTGTACTATCCTTTCCTTAAGGAGTGCCTCCATAATCTCGCCCACTACTGAGGTAAGACTGACTGGTCTGTAGTTCCCTGCCTCATCCCTGCTACCACTCTTGTGGAGCGGGATCACATGAGCCCTTCTCCAGTCTTCTGGGACCTCTCCTGTGCTCAGAGACTCACGAAACAGTTCTGATAATGGCTCTGCTAGTTCCACCCTTAGTTCCTTTAGTACCCTGGGATGTGTGCCATTAGGTTCCATTGCCTTATCCACCCTGAGCTTATCGAGCTCTTGTAGGACCCTTTCTTTTTGTGAAGGGACTAGTGCACACTTCCCTCCCCCCTGTGTCCATGGTGCAGAGCTGTGGGCCCTGCCCTACCTTCTCTTCAGTAAATACTGAGCAGAAATATCTATTTAGGATAGATGCTTTTACATGGTCCTCCTCCTCCTCACATGTCCCTCCCCTTATCTCCTTTGATCTTAGCAATACCCCCTCTGGACTTTCTCCTTTCACTAATGTACCTATAGAAAGTCTTATCACCTTATTTTACTGTCTGTGCTGGTATTTCCTCGGTTTGGGCCTTTGCCTGCCTTACTGCCTTCCCTGCTTCCCTTAGGGAAGTTTGGTATGCCTCCCTGTCTTCATCCCGCTGCATTCCCTTATATTTCCTGAAGGCCAGCCTTTTGGCTCTGACCTTTTCTGCTACTGTTTCTGAGAACCAAAGTGGTTTCCTTCTTCTTTTGCACTTCCTTTTCTCTCTAACACAGTGGGATGTTGCTTCAAGTATTCGATCCTTATTGCTTGCCCACTTTGCCTGTACCCTCTCACCTGTATTTCTTTTTGTCAGGGCTAGCTTAACTCTGTTGGCCATCTTATCAAAGTCAGCTCCTCTGAAGTCAAATATGTTTGCCTTGGAATGGGATGATTTATTTCTAGTGGCCAAATTGAACCATACCATGTGATGGTCATTGGCCCCCAAGTTGACCTTCTACCTGGAGATCTGTGATCCTTTCCCTGTTAGTCAGTACTAAATCGAGGACAGTCCTGTCTCTTGTGGGCTGTTGTACCAGTTGTTTGAGACCCTCCCATTGCAGGGAACCTACCATGTGTCTAGTTCTGGCAGATGTTCCTGCTGGTATTGACCAATCTGTATCTGGCATGTTGAAGTCTCCCATTATCAGAACCTCCCCTTAAGCTTTCATGTTTTGTATATCTTCTAACAGTAATGTGTCTATGTCCTCCCCTGGTGTGGAGGCCTGTACACAACCCCAGTTCATATGGCTGTCCCATTTCCTGTTTCCAGGATGACCCACAATTCTTCTGGCTCCTTAAGTGTATTCTGAATTTCTGTAGCTTTGATATTTTCATTGACATAAAGGGCCACTCCACCCCCTCCCCTTTTTGCACCTCAGTCTCTTCTGAACAGTACATAGCCAGATACTGAAGTCTCCCAAGTGTGGTTACTGGTAAACCATGTCTCACTAATGGCTACTATGTCCAGTTTATCCTCTGTCATGATTGCCTACAAGTCTGGGACCTTGTTTCCCAGACTGCAAGCATTTATGTGCATGATTTTCCACTGGCCAGATTTCGGTGTGTTAGTTGTTGGGTGAGGTCTGGTGTTTCCCCTGTGCATCATATGGGGAGACAGACGTTTTTCCTTACCTGGTGATGCAAAGGAACTACAAACATGCTGAACTCCTGTTTAACCACTAGTTGAGGGGGGAGGGGTGTTCTTCCCATTCGGCGTATGGGGTGCTGCACCCCTCTCCCCATTTTCTAGTTTAAATGTTCTGCAAAGACATCAAACTTCTGCCCCAATGCATTGATTCCCTCCTTAGTCAGATGCAGTCCATCAAATTTAAAGAACTTTCGCTCCCAAAACAGTTGCCAGTTCCCTACAAATTTGTGTCCTTTTTCCTGGCACCAGTCCTTGAACCACATGTTTAGCTCCCCTATCTCCCCTTCTCTGACCTGCTGTCCATCTTCCCTCCTCTCTCAGACTGGCAGGATCTCAGAGAAGGAGATGCTGGATGAACTGTATGATAGTTTGTCACCCAGCCTGGTCAGGTGTTCCTTGGTCTCCACAACTGACTGGCTGGCGAGATCATTAGTCCCTATGTGTACCAGGATGTCAATGTTTTCTCCTGCTTCCTGAACAATTTTATCAATGTGGTCAGTGTCTCTCCATGCTGATGTACCTGAGAGACATCTGACCATTATCCCTGGCTGGAGATAGGTATCAACTCCCCAAATCATGGAGTCTCCTATGATCAGAAGTTTTTTGGATTTCCTTTTTGCTTTTTTTGTTTTGGTTCCTGTTTTAGGTGAGATTTGTTGTGCTAGCTCCTATGCTGCAGTGTCCTGCTCTGCAGTGTCCTCTGCCCCTTTGTTTGATTTCTGAGATAGAGTTAGATATCTCTTTGCAGTTTTTATATGGTGTGTGGAGGTGATATGTTGGCGAGCACCGAGTGATGGGGCACCCAATTTGCCCCTCCTAACCACCTGCCAACCTTCTGGACCAACTACCCTCTGCGGTTGGGGTGCTTCTGTTGGATGTGGGGGAAATGGCAGGCACTTCTTATAATATATTTCCTCTTGAATATGCAATTTGAGGTGCGCAATCTCTGCCCATGCTGCCTGGAGCTGAGCCCTTAGATCTCCAATGACCCAGCATGTAGGAAAGTGTCCTAAATCCTGTAAAACTGCCTTCCTGAAAAGTCTTCCACAGTACCTGCAGTTAATGATATGCATTCCAAATAAGTGACTGGGTTTATAACCTGGTTAGAGTAATTAGAAGGAAAAAAATGAAAGCAAAAGTTTGATTTTGTGTTTTGTTTGTTTGTTTTTGTATAACTTGTTATAACAAGTTAAATTACTAGTGCAATCAAAAAACACAAGAAATCTAAGCAGCAACTGGTGACAGCAATAAATAAGCCATGTGAGAGTTAGTGCATACAGTAAATGCAGAGGGGCCCACGGCTACTATCCCCAGCATGGGTCTAACTAATGACCTTGAGAAAGGGTCACGAGTTAGACCCAAAGTGCTGGGGTTAACTGCACAGGCTCCTCTGCAATTACTGTTCATAACTTCCTGACTTATTTATTGCAGCCACCAGTTGCTGCTTAGTTTTCATGTATTTTGTGGTTGTTCTAAGAAGCCAGCACCCGTTACCAACAGTGCGCTCCCATTCTTTGTGTTTTATAAATTACTAGTGCCCCTATAAATGAGGTCACTGTGTGGATACCCCTCTGATCCGCCCCTTCCTGCTTTGCTACAGGAAATGTCATGACTGTGCTACCCTATAAAAGGAGTGTAGTGTGGGGTGGTTGCGGTTGGGGTGGGTGGCTGGGCCCTTCCCCTGCTGAAAAAGAAGAACCACAGACAAAAGAAACAAGGAGATAAGAGCAGAAACAATCAGGCAGCAACAAATTCAGCAGCCCTGAAAGCTTATCCTAATGATAGATAAAACTGTAAAACCTGTAAAGCACCACCTGTAATAATTTCACAGAAGATATGCCCTGTAAGAAACACTTTGCTACAGAGAAAAATAAAGCAGTAACAGAAGATATACCTTGCAAAAGACAATTTGAATCAGAAGATTACAGCAGTAATCTGTAAGCACACACCTGTAGGCACACCCTGTAATAATGCAGCAGAAGGTATACCCAGCAACAACAATTTGAATCAGAGAAAAAATAAAGCAATAAAATGTTAGCAACAAATAGTAACAATCCCTGTGAGTACAAAATAAAAATAACAACACACAGTAAATCTGCCTAGCCAAAAGAAGCCTTAATCCTTTTCCTTGCTCTGGTAAGGTTTTTTTGCTCTGTCTTTTCAAGCAACCTAGAAGAAAAGAGCTCAGGTGAAGGTAGGTGCCTTCGCCAGCAAACCTAGTGTAAAGTTATTTTTCTCCCAGAATGGTAGAAACTCAGTAAGGGAGAAGCAGACCCAGTTGGAGTCTGCAAAGATGATGCCATCCTTAGCATCATGAGGCATAACCTCTACAGCACAGGCCACAGCTGCCAGTTTGGCATACTGTGAGGAAATGATGGTACATTTCCTAGCAATGTGCATGAAATCGCCATCTGGATAGACTATGAACACACCAAATCCTGCTACCTGTTACCCCTCCACATAGGAGGCAAAGCCGTCTGTGAAGATGCGATACATGCTGTTATCCTCTAAAACATCTGGTGTAGCCAGTAAGAATGGTCCCGGCTCAGGTATGTCAGGAGGCTGAAGTGCACAACCATGGGGCTTACCTGCGTAGAGTAGGCCATGAGACAAGATGGATGGCATTTTTGCAGATAGTACTTTAATGCCCCTGTCCTGCAAAAGTAAAGACCAGTGGGTGAGTCTGGTGTTGAAAACTGAACCATCTTTCAGTTTGTCTGAAAGTAAGAATTTGGTTGGGGTGCAAAAAGGTATGCAAGACAATAGACACTGTTATCTATGGTCCAGCACCCCTGATTGTACCCCCACCTCGTGGACAGCAACATATATGTAGGTACATGTACTAACCTTAGGGCAGTAACACTTATCGTACAAGCATAAGTGTCAGGAACTGTATTTTACTAGTGCTTGTGCATCACTGCAACTGCAAGTGACCTTGGAGACTTATCGAGATCCCATTGTTCATGCTATCTTTGCAAGCTAAGCAACTTCTTACGTTAGCTGGTTGTTTACTCATGCCACCTGCTACTGTCCCATTGTATACTTTTTATGTATCTTTTTCAGCAGTAACCATGGTTATTATTGGGGTATAAGACCCCTTGTAGCACTTAGCTTCTCTGAGACTAGAGACTGTGCCTATGTAAGTAAGGAAAACTGGACGCTCTCCCAGTGTCTTCACTGTTGGTAGTAAGCCTGTCTTATCATTTACCTGTAATAAATATCATTTGTTACACATGCACCACATGTATGTTGTTGCTTCCTTTGTGCCATTCCAACAAGAACCTGAGAAAGGTAATTTTATTACCCAGATACATTTGGTGACCATGTGCAGGTTGGAAGGTACAAAGTGAAGATTGCATTCAATTAATTTTGAATGTCAAGTAGTGCAGTTCGAATTTTGCCTGCTTGAACCTACTCATGCTTACAGTGGTAGCGACTGTGATGGACACACTCTGTCTTGGTCTTGGGCATGGCAGATCCCACACCAAACCTCTCTGCACTCCCTCTGCAAGTGACAGCATACTGCCATGGCATCACCGTTCACCAACCGGGGACCGGAAAGCAGTTGGTGATGGCGCCAAGGATTTTGTCCAGTTTTTCTGACTGCTTCATTGTTTGTCTACCCCTTATTTGTCATGTCTGATCTTTGCACAGAACTGAGACTTGATGCCTCAAACTACCTCACATCCCATGGTGGATGGGCAGATTTCATGCTGGATACAAAATCTGCAGAAAAAACATTGCTGTTAATATCTGACCAATACTTAGAGTCCAGACAAACAGCCAAAAAATACAACCTTAAAGGTCTTTTGGTTGTGGCTCTGCATACCACTGTTGAGAGTCTCACAGTGAAGTGTGCCTCCCTTGAACTGCAAAACGCCATTCTAAAAAAAGAGATGGGCTTTCAGGCATCGGAGTTACAGAAAAAGGAACAGAAACTAGTGGAGGAGACACAGTCACTTCATGATGCCAACAACAGACCGTTGCACTGTACAGCTCAAGATTCTGAGTGAGAAATTTGTATAAGAGATGATTGTGAAAGGTTCAAATGTGATAAGAAACAGCGTATTTGAACAATATTTTGAGTGATATGAATGAGGGTTTGAGAGAGGAGAATGCTGAGTTGAAAGAGGAGTATCAGAGAGTGAATCGTGAGTTGGAGAAAGAACTTAAGGAAAATGTTGAATTGGGCACCATGGACAGTATTGCAGCGTGACGTTGAGAGAGGTATTGAGCAGGGCACTACAAGGGTTTGTCACAAGAAGTGTAGAGAAAAGATGACAAAGTTGCGCCATCAATGGGAAGTTCTTGCTGGCCATGTTAAGGCCATGAATGGGTTTCAGTATACACCCATTGAGATTGCATCATCCAGTGATGACGACTCAGTCTTTGATGATGAGGTATGCCACGTCACATGCAAGTCCAACCCCCATGGTGGTGGTGTAACTTTGGCCAGCCATTCACAAGATGGTGCCTACATTGGCACGCACTCTGCATCACCACATCTACACAAAAATGGTGAAAGCAATGTACATTGCCAAGATGGCAGCCCCCATGACACAGGCGGAGGGCCTGTATTCTGTAATGCACTTCCTCTCGCCCCTCTCAACAGGGGACAAGCGATGGAAGTTAAAGGCCTAATCCAAGAGGCACTCAGTAACATCACAGTACTGGAGGACCAAAGGAGAGCCATCCTGGACCAAATTGACAGAATGTTCAAAGAAACTGTCACATAGGACCACGCATACAGGACAGCCACTGATGAGGTAGTGGAAGCTGCACTTCGCACACCATGGAACGAATTGAGTTGAAAGCAACTCCTCACACTTCCAATCCCTTGCAAGTCACTCACTCTGTCCAACAACTTGCCCAAAGTATTGGACAGATGGGTCTGACTGACACTCTCAGTTGACATTTGGAGAAGGTGCACTCCCTCTGCGAGAAGCTTTCTCTCCAACCCAAGTACCAGGTTCAAGTCTTGTGACAGACGATCGAATCTACCCTCTGGGTAAAACTCCCAGAGACTGTACTCAACTCTAACACCCTTGTCTATGATGACATCGCTGTGGCCCTCATTGCTGCCAACTCCCCGGGTGTTGTAGGAGCTCACTTGGCCTACAAGATTAAGCAGAATGTAAAAGAAAGCCCTGCAGCATACAACCAACGGTTATGGCTTGCATACTACACTAGCAAAGGCCTAGCAGGTGAACTTGCAGACCAAGACAAGATTGAGTACAAGGATTTGTACATCTGGAACATGACTCCAGCCTTGCGAGAAAAGGTTGAACTTAATGTTTACCCAAATACCGATTCCTTTGCAAACATCCTTACGAAAATGAAGCGTGCCTATCAGGTCTACCTCAGTACCCTCGCTTCTGGTAAATCTAACAAGGCTGCTGCCATACAAGTCCCAGCAGCACAGGTGGCCGCAGTACAGCTCACCTCTGATATGCCTACCCACTATACCATGGAAGGCAGCAACCAGAAAAATAATGCCCCTTCTGACGACAAGCAGTCGCACGGGGGGGGGGCCCGGAACTATAAAAAGAACAGAAACAGAGGCAAAAGCAATTGGAAAAATCCAAATGCCCAACAGGATGGCCAGAATCACAATGGTCCTAGCTACCACAGTCTTAAAGATGGGAACGAGACCCTCTGCAAGTTGCTGGAGGAGATCCATGCTGAAAGAGCACCTAAGCCCTTACTCTGGCCACTGGACAGCCATGTGGTCAGGGGAATCCTTTCTTGCCTTCGGCTACTGAGCAAGTGAACAGCCAAGGGAAGAATCCTTTTGTGGCAGCAGCTACTGGCCAGGCTGATGTGACAACCAAGGAGGAAACATCCACACAGGCCACTGTTGCGCCTGTGACGTCACCAGTACATCTGTATCCTGTGCAAGACATACAGGAGGCCCAGAGAGATCCTGCAGGCCTCAGATTCCAAGAACAGGATGATGATTATGATTCTGAAAATGCAGATTGACAATTACAGGCCCCAGTCCAGATTGTGAGTGACTTGACTGTTGACACACGTGGACAACCTTGCGTAAAGCCCACAGTCGGGGGCTGCCACCTTACCATGCTTCTGGATACTGGAGCAGCCACGTTGGTCCTCCATGATGAGGACCCAGTCTCATCTGACTGGTCTACCTGTTGGAAGACCAGTGCACAGGGTGTAGATGGTACCCACCTACACACATACTGATCTGTTCCTCTACCTGTGGTGGTAGGCCACCTCAAAACTGATTTTGTCTTTGATCTCATGGTATTACGTCATCACCCCAGCATACTAGGAATCGATTTCTCAACACTGCATGGCTGTATAGTGGATCTAGCCAACAGGCTACTTCTCCAGATTAAAGGACAATGTCATGCTGTCGCCATACCAGATTCCTACGTGGTGGCAGCCTTCTCCCATAACAACAAGGAGTATGACGCCATGGCTTTGTTCAAAAGTCATGACTTGTTTTCTGAACTTGCACCCTTATTGCAAAAACATCTCAATGTGTTTGCCACCAACAAGCACGACTGTGGTAGGATGCACACTACCACTGAGATCACAGGGCCTAACCCTGTGAGGCAGAAGCAGTATCCATTTCCTGCTGAAGCCTTGCCATCACTAAGGGAGACTATCCAATCACTGTTACAGCAAGGAGTGATTAGGACCTGTGTCTCCACTGTCAATTTGCCTATATGGCCTGTGAAAAAAGCCAAATGAAGCTTGGAGACTCAATATTGATTACAGGAAGCTTAATCAAGTTACCCCCAGCTGCGCCCCAACAGTAACATCAGCGCCTGCTGTGCTCAAGCTGTTGACACCTGACAAAAAGTGGTTCACAGCTGTTGATATTTCTAATGGGTTTTGGTCACTCACATTAGCACAGGAAAGCCAATACAAATTTGCTTTCACCTTTGATGGATGCCAGTACACCTGGACCTGCCTTCCCCAGGCCTTTCATAACAGCTCTTCCCTCTTCCATCTCCACATGATGGATGCTCTGCAGGGGTTCTCCACTCCCCAGTGTCTCCTGCAGTATGTGGATGACTTGCTCCTAGCAACCACCATGAAAAAAGATAATTTGGCCCTTTCTAGATGAACTTCTGTCTCTCCTCAGGAGAGTAGGCCTCAAGTGTAACCCCTCTAAAGCACAACTGAGTGAAAAAGAGGTCATCTTCCTTGGCCTAGGTATCACAGACCAAGGCGGAAGCCCAGCTGTCAAAAAGATCCAGGGCTTGCAAGATCTGCCACTTTCTGCTAGCGTGGCGACACGCAGATGCTTTTTAGGAATTGTAAACTACTCCAGGGATTTTATCCCTGATTTTGCCTTGAAGACTGCTTCTTTTGTATGAACTTCTGAAAAAGACGTCCCATGGACATGGGGCCCCACTCATACTGAAGCTGTAACACAGCTCAATCAGGCCTTAGCCTCAGCCCCAGCACTGATCAATCCTAACCCAAATCTCCCATTCCACTTGGAAACTGCCACCTCTGATGTGGCCATGTCTGCAGTGCTGGCCCAGAAGTACAATGGGTACTTCAGGCCCATTGCCTATGCATCTCAGATGCTGACCCCAGTAGACAGAAAATACAGTCTCTGCAAAAGAACACTTTTGGCAACCTTTTGGGCTGTCAAACATTTTATATACATCATTGGGTATGCTCCTATTGTCTCGCATACCTGTCACACCCCAACCAACTTTTTGCTTTCAGACAAAGTAAAAGATGGTTCAGTCTCCAACACCAGACTCACCCACTGGTCTTTGCTTTTGCAGGACAGGGACATCAAAGTACTACCTGCAAAAATGCCATCCATCTTGGCTCATGGCCTACACTACACAGGTAGGCCCCATGACTGTACATTCCAACCTACTGACTTACCTGAGCTGGGACCATTCCTACCAGCTACACCAGATGTATTAGAGGATACCACAATGTATTGTGTCTTTACAGATGGCTCTGCCTCCTATGTGGATGGAGAACAGGTAGCAGGGTTTGGAGTGCTCATAATCAACAAAGATGGTGATTTCAGGTGCATTTCTAGGAAGTGCACTGTTATCTCCTCACAGTATGCTGAATTGGCAGTTGTGGCCTGTACTTTGAAGGTCATGCCCCATGGTGACAAGAATGCCATCATCTTTGCAGACTCAAATTGGGTCTTCTCCTCCCTTACTGGGTTTCTACCATTCTGGGAGAAAAATAATTTTGCATCTTTTGATAGCACACCTGTCAAGTACAGGGATCTGTTTGTGTATATACTCACCCTGACACAGCAGTTTACTCATAAACTGTACATCCACAAGGTAAAGGCTCACTGTAAATCTGACCCTTAACATGAATTCAATGATTGAGCGGACTTGCTTGCCAAAGCAGGCACTCAAGGGGGGAGACATGGACAATGACTCACCCAGTAGCTGAAGTAGCTATTTTTCTACTCACAAACACTAGGCAGAAACCAGTACCAGAACCTCCACTGGACCTTTCTGCTGCACAGAAATCTGACCCAGAACTAAAAGATGTGTTCAAATTCCTGGACAAGGGAACTGAACAACCACTACCTGTTGGTAGTCCATACAAGAGACACTCAGACAATATACACTTGTCTAGTGATCAGAAGCTCATCTGGTATCGGAAAGAGGATGCAGGTGACATATTGTGGGTTGCACCACAATTCTTGCAAACTGAATTCATCCATATGGTTCATGATACCCCGACTGGTGGACACCAGGGGGCAGACAATACCCTCCAGATACTTAAAACTGTTGTCTAGTGGCCTGGCATGGCCAAAGATGTAGAGCACTATGTAGACAACTGCATAGTGTGTACCCAGAATAACCCAATTTCAGTGAAAAGAAATACCAAATTGTTGCCACAAAGGCAAATTGGACCATGGAATGTGATACAAATCGATTTCATTGGCCCCTTGACCAACTCCAGCAAGAACAACAAGTATGCACTTGTTATCACAGATTTGTTCTCTATGTGGGTGGAAGCATTTCCCACTAAGAATATCACGGCAAAGATGACTGCCAAGATCCTGGTGGATCAATTGTTCTCCAGGTGGGACCTACCCTTAAAGGTAGACTCAGACCAGGGAACCAGTTTTATAGCTGAGCTGATGAAGCAGACACTCCAATTACTTGGAGTAGATCAGAAAGTCCATATCCCTTACCATCCTCAATCCTCAGGCCAGATAGAAAGAGTAAACAGAAGAATCACACAGATGTTATGCAGATTCATCAATGACAATCCCAAGGATTGGGGTTCCCTCTTGCCACTACAACTGATGGCAATCAGGGGTACTCCTGTGGCATTTACCCAGTGCACACCCTACAAGGTTATGACTGGTAGAGCCACAAGATTAGCTGAGCACCTGTTCATTGATCTCCACTCCCCTACTGCAAATAGAGTATCTGTAGACAAGTATGTTGAAAAGCTTCACAATGACATCATGAAGACACACCTGTTCACTGCCAATCAAATGGGTGAAGCTCAACAACAAGCTAAAGCTCATTTTGATTAGCATGTCAAAGAAGTTGACTGGCAAGTTGGAGATCAAGTTATGCTTCTCCAATACAGACAACCAACTCATTCATTTGCCAGTAAATGGGATGGCCCATACCCCATTGTTAACAGACTTGGTCCCACTGTCTATCAGGTCCAAGTTAAACAGCAAAAACAAACCACCGACAAGTGGTTCCATGCTAATCAGCTCAAGTTGTACAAAGGTGACTAAACTTACTTTTCCTAACCCACTTAGGGCAGAATAGTACCCCTCACTGAACAACCCTTTTCTGTTTTCTTTCAGGTGCACTGGCAAGATGGCCATTTTGCACCTCCTCATCCTGGTGGGACTACATTTTTTGACTGAATCTCAGAACAAACCCCTATCGACTGCACACAAACAACGTATAGAACATTTTCTTAGTAAACCTGAACACTCAGCCCCAGTGGGAGTTCATATCAATGTGCCCGACAAAATGATTACTGTTAAGGAAGGCTCAGTCGCCTATCTTAATACAATGGTAGTAGCTCTAGACAGGTCTTCACTCTCTATCCAATAGGAAACTGATCTTAATGGCTACACACTACCTTTAGCTCGCCTATTCAAAGGTACATTCCACGGATGGCCCAATACTGACATCTCACAGAATGGTACACTTTCAATTTGACAGTCTTCTCCCCGACATACTGGTCATTATAACCTTACTGCTCTTATTGATCCTGCCTGGTGTGACCGCCTCACCTCTGAGGAGTCACATGCTTTCTGTCTTCATAACTATGTAGCTACTGAAGCCCTGTTTCTTTCTGTAGTCCCACTCACTGAAGAAGAAATGACTGACTGCCCTCCCAAGGAGGAAAGTCCTCCTAGTGGTTTGACCGCCACTTCCCTTTCAGGTGCCCCGATTAATAATATACAATTTATGCATGTCCCAGTTAATTTCAATCTTACACATTGGAATATGACTGAGATTGGGCTCTGTCACATGACCAATACTTCTAAATGTTATAGTATGATGCTTATAGATATGGTAGCTGCTTATCAAACATGCACCAATGATCCATTTAGTGGCCCCCATACCACTGACCATGTAGGAGTTTTTAGACCCACACCTAATGCTAAAGCTAGACCATGCACTAGGAGTGACACTGCAGATGTTACCGGTGCAGCAGACACTATTTTTGGCCTTTTTGGCTCAGGCATGTCTGTGTGGAATAGAGCAGATATAGCTGCTATTAAAGCACAAACACTTAATTTTCAGCAAGCTGTTAAGAATGATATCCTACCTCCACTGTTACATGGTGTAGATAGCTTAAGTAAGGAAGAGTGTTTTACAGTATACAACATGCAGGAAATTGCCCAAAGGGTTCAATGATAATAAGAATAAGATTAATTAACTGATTTTTCAAAATAACAAGGAGGTAGACAAGCAATATATTACCCGTGAACTTTTATGCTCTGCTTATGGTTCTTATGTAATTACCACTGTTAACAATCTCTTCAGGGACTTGGAAACAGGGTGCATTCCAGATCTTATCCATGATAGACGAATGGGTAAATGATATTGTCCTCATTGCATATCCAGTGGTTGCATTACTATTTGTTTAGCAAATTCAGTTAACATTTCTATGTGCACAGCTAGAAACCTTGGATATGTCTCACGATATCCAAATCAAGCACCTTGCTACTTTACTAAGACTTGCTCAATACATGATAATGTGTTTATTACCTTTACCGTGTCACTACCACGCTTTGATCCTGAAACCTCTGTCTTTGACAAGTTGGTTGCAATAAATTCAATCAGACACTTGCATGGTGACATCTATCGTGAAAGAACTGATCTTCCCTCCTTATTGGTTTACCATTCTGTGCTCCAAGCCTGGGTGGTGCCCCACACAAACTGTTGCACCAAGAAGGGATACTACTACTTGTGTCACTGTGATGTCTTTGATATTGTGAAACTTGTGTGTGGGTACTCACCGGAACATCTTGACTGGTCCTTCTTCTTGGGTGATGAATTGCCATCCAATCTGACTGATGTTGATGAGGATGATGGATCTGAATCTCCATGAGCTGCATCTTCAGCACCTGCAGCCGAAACAGCTGCATCTCAAAGCTACCTGGAAGAGGGACATTGCTTCACTTCACGGCTCAACAACCAGTCCTTTTCTTGTCCTATATGTCTACAGCGATGGAGGGTACCAACTGTAAGAGTGACTTACAATTCCGATGGGCAGTATTGTGTAGTGACAAAACATAAATCATTTGATTATGGTCAAAAATCTTGTGCTATTTCAGCTCCTAATTTTTGTTCTACTCCTCAGCAAAAAACAGTAATTGGTCACACTGTGATCACTCCTGTTCCTCTCCCTGAACCAGATGTTACCGATACCAATCTGCAATACTTGCTTGCCTTGTCTCAATATTTGCCCGTGTTTAACGTGCACATTGACCCTTTGACTCTTTCTTTGAAATCTCTTTTAGCTAGAAAAGATTTGAATTTTATTTATGTTAGCAATAATATTTTGAAGGCTGGTGATGCTCTCGATGATCTTATTCATGATAGTGATTTAAGTACTTCTTTATCAAACACTTGGTTAGGACTGACTTTTTTGAAGCTTTTGTTATTATTCAAGCATTTTTTATTGTTTTTCTGATACCAACCCTTTGCTGTCTGCTATGTACTCTAAGACAACACCGAAAATAACTTGAATTCCTTTACAAGGTTCGTGCCTCGGGCTTGTAAATGACTTTTTAGCTCCATCCCACTACTTTCCTGTGGTTGTTGCCTTTTCTTCTGAAAGCAACAAGGGGAGGATGTTATCCATGGTCCAGCACCCCTGATTGTACCCTCACCTCACGGACAGCAACATATATGTAGGTATATGTGCTAACCTTAGGGCAGTGACACTTATCGTACAAGCATAAGTGTCAGGAACTGTATTTTACTAATGCATATTATGCTCCATTATGTTTTACCACTGTATCTTAGTCCTGGGAGATGCTTTCCATTATATTTTTATTGTATAATTATAAGTTTGGCAACAGTGCCACCTTTAGTGCTTGTGCATCACTGTAACTGCAAGTGACCTTGGAGACTTATAGAGATCCCATTGTTCATGCTATCTTTGCAAGCTAAGCAACTTCTTATGTTAGTTAGGATGTTTACTCATGCCACATGCTACTGTCCAGTTGCATACTTTTTATGTAGCTTCTTCAGCAGTAACCATGGTTATTATTGGGGTATAAGACCCCCTTGTAGCACGTAGATTCTCTGAGACTAGAGACTGCACCTACATAGGTAAGGAAAACTGGAAGCTCTCCCAGTGTATTCACTGTTGGTATTAAACCTGTATTATCATTTACCTGTAATAAATTACATTTATTACATATGTACCACTTGTGTGTTGTCTCTTCCTTTGTGCCATTCCAAGAAGAACCTAAGAAAGGTAATTTTATTACCCAGTTACAACGCATACCCAATGATGTACATTAAATGTTTGACAGCCAAGTAGGTTGTCAAGAGTGTTCTTTCACAGAGACTATACTTTCTTTCTACTGGGGACAACATCTGAGAAGCATAGACAATGTGCCTGAAATACCCATTGTACTTTTGTGCTAGCACTGCAGACTGCATGGCCACTGCATGGCCACATCAGGCATGGCAGTTTCCAAATGGAATGGAAGAGCTGGGTTAGGACTCATCAGTGCTGGGGCTGAGGCTAAGGCCTGTTTGAGCTGTGTCACAACATCAATGTGAGTGGGGTCCCATGTCCATGGGATATCCTTTTTCAGAAGTTCATATAAGGGAGCAGCCTTCAAGGCAAAGTCAAGGATAAACTCCTTGGAGTAGTTTACCATTCCTAAGAAGCATCTCAGTGTTGTCATGCTAGTAGGAAGTGGCAGATCTTGCAAGCCCTGGATCTTCTTGACAGCTGGGCTTCTGCCTTGGTCTGTAATACATAGGCCAAGGAAGATTACCTCATTCTCACACAGTTGTGCCTTGGAGGGGTTGCACTTGAAGCCTGCTCTCTTGAAGAGAGACAGAAGTTTGTCTAGAAGGGCCAGTTGGTCCTCTTTCATGGTGGTTGCTAGAAGCAAGTTATCCATGTACTGCAGGAGACACTGGGGTGTGGAGAACCCCTGCAGAGCATCCATCATGTGGAGATGGAAGAGGGAGAGGGATAGGCTGTTGTGAAACCCCTGGAGTAGGCAAGTCCAGGTGTATTGACATCCATCAAAGGTGAAAGCAAATTTGTATTGGCTTTCCTGTGCTAATGGGAGTGACCAGAACCCATTAGAAATGTCAAGAGCTGTGAATCACTTTTTGTCAGGTGTCAACAGCTTGAGTACATCAGGTGCTGATACTACTGTTGGTGCGCAGCTAGGAGTAACCAGATTGAGTTTTCTGTAGTCAATTATAAGTCTCCAGGCCCCATTCAGTTTCTTAATGGGCCAAATAGGTGAATTAACAGTCAAGACACAGGTCCTAATCACTCCTTGTTGAAGCAGTGATTGGATGGTTTCCCTAAGTGATGAAAAGGCTTCAGCAGGAAATGGATATTGCTTCTGCTTCACAGGGTCAGGCCCTGTGATTTCAATGGCTGTGTGCATCCTACCACTGTCATGTTTGCTGGTGGCAAACACGTCAAGGTGTTTTTGCAGCAAAAGTGCAAGCTCTGAAAACAGGTCATGACTTTTGAACAAAGCCATGATGTCATACTCCTTTTCATTGTGGGAGATGGCTGCCACCATGTGTAAGTTTGGGATGGTGACAGCGTGACATTGCCCTTTGATCTAATAAGTAGCCTGTTGTTTAAATTCACTACACAACCATGTGATGCTAAGAAATCGATTCCCAAGAAGCTGGGGTGATGACATAGAACCTTGAAGTCAAAAGAAAAATCAGTCCTGAGGTGACCTACCACCACAGGTAGAGGAAAAGATTGATAGGTGTGTAGCTGAGTACCATCTACACCCTGTGAACTGGTCTTCCAGCTGGTAGACCAGTAAGATGAGGCTGGGTCCTTGTCATGGAGGACTGACATGGCTGCTCCGGTGTCCACAAGCATGGTAAGCTGGCGGTCCCTGACTGTGGCCTTTACACAAGGCCATCTGTTTGTGTCAACAATCAGGTTACTCACAATCTGGACCGGGGCCTGTAATTGTCAATCCGATTGTTCAGAATCAGCATAGTCTGCCTGTTCCTGAAATCAAAGGTCTGCAGGATCTGCTAAAGCCTTCTGTATGTCTTGCAATGGGTACAAGTGTACTTGTGACATCACAGGCACAGTGATGGCTTGCATGGGTGGTTCTGCCTTGGATGTCACATCGGCCTGGCCAGTAACCAATGCAACCTCTCATCGGCTGCTCAACAGTCGGGGCTAGGGCAGCTATAGTTCATGTAGCTGTAGCTCCCTTCTCGGCACGAATTTCCTCCAATAGCTTGTGGAGGGTTTCGTTCTCTTCTCTGATTTGTCAACAGCTAGTACCGTTTCGGTGTTGGTTCTGGCTATTCTGTTGGGTGTTTGGATTTTCCCAGCTACCTGTGTTGTCCCTATTGTTCTGCTTGTTCCTGTAGTTCCAATTGCCCCCCCCCCCCTGTATGACTGTTTGCCATTAGAAGGGGTATCATTTTCTGGCTGTTTCCCTCCACCGCATAGTGGGTGGGGGCATCAGGCGTAGGCTGTACTGCAGCTACCTTGTTGGATTTGCCAGAAGAAAGGGTGCAGAGGTAGATCTGATAGGCCCGCTCTGTCTTAGTGAGGATATCCTCAAACTTGTCAGTGTCCAGAAAAATATTGAGCTCAACCGTTTCCCGCAAGGCCGGGCACATTTTCCAGATGTACAAATTCTTGTACTCAATTTGATCTACGTCAAATTTCTTATCTGCTAGGGCTTTGCCAGTTTTGTATGCAAGCCACAACTGTTGGTGGTAGGTGGCTGGGCTTTTCTTTGTGCCTTGCTTGACTTTGTAGGCCAAGCACATTCCTACGATTCCCAGGAAATTTGCAAATATGAGTGCAGTGGCAATTTCTTCAAAGGTGAAGTTTTCAGCACTCCATGCTGTCTCTGAGAGTTTAGCCCAGAGGGTTGGTTCAACTGTTTGTCACAAGACTTGAACCTAGTACTGGGGTTGGAGAGAGAGCATCTCGCAAAGGGAGTATACTTTCTCCAAGTGGCAACTGAGATTGTCAGTTGGGCCCATCTGTCTGATACTCTGTGCAATTTGCTGGACAGAATAAGCGGCTTGCAGGGGGCTGGAAGTATGTGTATTCACATACAGTCCAGTACTTAGCATGGCCCCATGAAACACAGCCTCCACTGCCGCATCACCGATCGCCTTGTACATTTGATCCTAAGTGATGTAGTCTTTTAGCATTTTGTCAATTTGATCCTGGATGGCCTTCTTATGATCTTCTGGGACAGTGATCCTACTGATCACATCACTAATCATGCTGCAAATCTCTGACTCATCACCCCTAGTAAGTGGAGGTGTATCACAAAATACAGGCCCTCCGCCTGTGTCATGGGGGCCGCCATCTTGGCATTGTATGTGGCGTCCGCCATGTTTGCATGTACGTGGCAATGCAGTGTGTGTGCTGACATCGGAGCCATCTTGTGAATGGCACATGGAAGTTGCTACACCACGGGGGTTGAACTTGTGTGTGAAGTAGCATACCTCGTCGTCAAAGTCAGAGTCATCATCGCTGGATGACATAATGTCAATGGGCGTATACTGAAACCCATTCATGGCCTTAACATGGCTGGGAAGAATCTCCCATTAGCGGTGCAACTTCACCATCTTATGTCTACATTTCTTGTGACAGACTTTTGCACTGCCCTGCTCAATACCTCTCTCAACCTCTCTCTGCAACACTCTATATGTGGTGCCCAATTCGACATTTTCCCTAAGCTCTTTATCCAACTCATAACTCACACACTTGTAATCCTCTTTCAATTCAGCATTCTCATCACTCAAAGTCTCATTCGTATCACTCAAGATGTCATTTAAATGTGCTAACTGTTTCTTATCACATTTCGACCTTTCACAATCATCTCTTAACAAGCATAATTCTCGCTCAGTGTCTTGAGCAGTAGAGTGCATCAGTCTGGAATTAGCATCTCAGAGTGACTGTTTCTCCTCCACTAGTTTCTTTTCCTTTTTCCTGTAACTCTGATACCTGTAAGCCCATCTCTTTTTTTAGAGACGCGTTTTGCAGTTCAAGGGAGGCACACCTCGCTGTGAGCCTCTCAACAGCAGTATGTAGAGCTACAACAAAAATACCTTTAAGGTTGTATTTCTTGGTTGTTTTGCTTGGACTCTAATTAATGGTCAGATATTAGCAGCAATGGTTTTTCTGCATATTTAGTGTCCAGCGTGAAATCTGTCCATCCACCATGGGATGTAAGGTAGTTTGAGACATCGAGTCTCAGTTCTGTGCACAGATCAGACATAACAAATAAGGGGTAGACAAACAATAAAGCAGTTGGAAAACTGGTAAAAAAACACCCTGGCACCATCACCAACTGTTTTCCGGTCCCCGGTAAGTGAATGGTCAGGCCAAGGGGGTACGCTGTCACTCGTAGAGGGAGTGTAAAGGGGTCCGGTGTGGGTTTGCCATGCCCGAGACCAAGACGGTGTGGGTCTGCCACAACCACTGCCACTGTAAGCATGAGCAGGTTCAAGTAGGCAAAAATTGCACTACACTACACTACTTGACATTCAAAATAAATTTAACGTGAATCTTCCCTTCTACATTTCACCTGCACGCGGTCACCAAATGTAATCTTGGGTAATAAATCACCCTCTCAGGTTCTTGGTGGAATGGCACAAAAGGAAGAGACAACAGACAAGTGGTACTCATGTAATAAATGAAATTTATTACAGATAAGTAATACAGGCTTACTACCAATACATTGTGAACACTGGGAGAACACCAGTTTTCCTTACCTAGGCAATGCAGTCTCTCTTCTCAGAGAAGCTACATGTTACAAAGGGTCTCATACCCTGATAATTACTATAACAACAGCTAAGGAAGATACATAAAATGTATATAACTGGACAAAAACAAGTGGTCTGAGCAACTGTCCTAACTAGTGTAAAAAGTTGCATAGCTGGCAATAGACAACAATACAATGAGACCACTATAATGGAAAGGTCAGTTGTGATAGTGCACAATTACTAAAGATGGCACTGTTGCCTTACATATGGAAATATAGTAAGAATAGAGCCAAAGGCATTTCTCATGACTAATATATATCAGTAAAACATAATGGAGCATGATAGAACACAAATCCTGACACATGCTTATACGATAAGTGCCTTCACCCTAAGGTTAGTATATATACCTACATAAGTTGCTGCCCACAAGGTGAGGGCACCATCAGGGGTGCTGAACCATGGATAACACTATCCTGTGAGGCCAGCATTGCTCCTGATCATTCTGTAGCTTCTAACACAAATTGCAAATTGACTGAAAACAAGGTGAGTTTGGTTAATGGCATTTCAGTGCATTTTCAACTTTTACTCATAACTTTGTCATGTTTTAGTACTTTTGCATCAGTTTTCAACATCCTTTTTTTACCCCACCTCATGAGCCAGGAAGATGAGCTTTCAAATCTCCCTCAAGAAACATGTTTTCTCAGTCGATTTCCAAATTATGCTTCAGATGGAATTTAAAACATTCCATCTGTCTTGATCATAATGTGGGGTCATAAAAAGGCAATGTTGAAAATTTAGGGTCAAAACATCAAATAATAAAGCTAGGAAGAAATGTTGATTTTTTTCAACAATTATTCTGTGATTTTTGCAAATTTGGGTCCCAAATGTTCAACATACTGTAGCCCTTGTTACCCCACCTCATGAACATGACAGGAGTAATTTTCCAAATCCCCTCTGAAACTTGTTTTCATAGCTGCACCGAGGATTCACCTTTCAGACAATATTAAAAAAATTCCTCCTGTCTTAATCATAAGGTGGGGTTCTAAAAAGATACATTGAAAATCTGGAGTCAAAATGTAAAAAAGCAACTAAGTTATATGAACATACATTACATTTTTCCAGTAGTTACTCATCATTTTGTCATTTGTGTAGATTTTTGCCCCAAATGTTCAACCTAGGCATTGTATTACCCCACCTTATGAACAACAGGTGCAATTTTTCAAATCCTCTCCAACACACATTTTCACAGTCACACTGCAAAGTCACCCTTTGTATGGGACTTAGAAAATTCTACCTGACGTGATCACACCGCGAGGAAATAAAAAGACTACGTTGGAAATTTGGTGTCAAAATTTCAAAGTCTACTGAAAATGAAATATCACTTCTCAGCTGGTTTGTCCTGGGTACATACATTGTAAAAATATGTAAAAACAGGATCCTCACTGAAAATGAGATACTACATCTCTGCTGTGCTATCCTATGTACATCCAGTCTAAAAATATGTAAAAGCAGGACACCACTGTAAATGAGATATTGCATCTCTGCTGGCCCATCTTGGGTAAATATATTGCAAAAATGTGTAAAAACAGGATCCCACTAAAAATGAGACTGCATCTTATCTGGTCCATCCTGGATAAATACTTAGTAAAAATTTGTCAAAGCAGAATCCCAGTGCAGCAAGACCCCACTGAAATGTACATCTGTGCTGCTCTGTCCTGGGAAAAATGCTGGACACCAATGAAAATGAGAAATTGCCTCTCAGGTTGGCCATACTGGGTAGATACATTATAAAAAATAGGTAAAAGCAGGATCCCACTGAAAACAAGATGTCACATCTGAGCTAGGCTATCCTGGGTTAATACAGTGCAAAAATGTGTCAATGCAGGACCCCACTAAAAATGAGATACTACATCTCGTCTGGTCTATCCTGCGTAAATATGTAGAAAAAATGTGTAAAAACAGGACCCCATTAAAAATGAGATATTGCATCTTGTCGGTTCTATCCTGTGTAAATATATAGTAAAAATGTGTACAAGAAGGAACCCTGTACAGCACTGTAAAGGTGAGGATGGATGAAGTCTTTAAATCAACAAAACTGTAAAAGTGACATGAGTTATTTTAACATAATTTCTTTACTGGAGAAGGGTTTGTTAGTTTTTCCAGTACATGATATTTATTTATTTAGTTTTTTGTTGACCGGGTAAGTGCACTAGACAAATCCTGCCTATTTTCAGGCATGACCCGGTGGAGGGGGATACAGATGAATGCCACCTGACCTTGAACCAGATTAAGCTGTTGCTGGTATTTTTTTTAGTGAATGATGGAAATTTGGCCAGGACACAGGGGAAATTCCCCTACTCTTTTCGGTAAGTGCCATGGGATCTTTAACATCCACCTGAACTACCACCAATCCAGGCAGATGGGACCTTGGTTTGGCGTCTCATCCGAAAGGCGGCATCTCAGAAGTGCAGCACCCCTCTCATGCTGCACTACAGTGTCAGTACTGGGACATTAACACAAGTGCCAGATGTGGGAACTGAACCCACAACCCTCTGATCTCCCAGCCTCAGAGGCGAGTGTGCTAACTACTGAGCCACTGACACTGGCAAAGTCATTCATATTAGTCCTTACGATCTTTTTGTGGACCGAGGTTCACCAGGAATCTTAACCTGAAATTGTTCTGGAGTAAACAAGCTATAGGGCATGACACAGAATTGGGTGTATCCCTGCCATGGGACTCATAAGGTAGGACTGTTGCAAACGACATTTTGATGGCTTCAGCTGAAGATTTCATATAGGGGACTGGTTCCATTAGCCCACCAACACCTGAACAGAGAATTAGACAATGGGATTTGGATCTGTCCAAATTCAAACAGCTTTTCACTTTTTGTCCACCATACAGCAATAGTGTTTTGATATTTGAATGCACTTGTGAAGAATCTAGGGCCCTTTTTATTGGCAATGAGGCCACCTTCAGATATGATAACATGACTGTGGCTGAGGGGGAAGCAATGCGGACTGTGGAGATGGATAAAAGCGTCACCATTATGAAAGCAGACAAGGGTGGAGTAGTTACTGTGATGGACACTACTAAGTATATTCAAGAGTGTATTGCACAGCTTTTAAATGAGTGCTTTTATTGTCCTTTACAATCAGACCCCACCCCTGAGTTTAAAATGGTGGTGGACCAGATCTTGCTTGATGCTATGACTAACAGTGTTATTTCACAAGATTGTTATCATTACTTTGTGGTGGATCACCCTATCAGGACATGCTTTTATATACTGCCCAGGGCCCATTAACGTCTGGTGGATCCCCAAGGGTACCCAATAATGGCTGGTATTTATTTATTTATTTATGAATGATTTTGGTAACTGGGTAGGTGCACTGATCCCAGGGACCGTTTTCAGGCACAAACCGGGTCACTTACTGTGGCACAGAGAAGATCTAAACAACATGTAGCAGGAGAGCAGTATTACACAATGTTAAAAGGTTACAATACTGCATTTGAATACACAAGTGGCAGCAATAAAAGACACAATAACAGGAAAGATACAAGTAAATCACAGTGTATACAGGAAATAATAAATACGAGATCTGACTAAGCTAAAAAAAAGTGTGAGGTGGAATAGAGAGCAGTCAAGAATCCAGACAGGTTGCATAAAAAGATACACCAGAGGATAAAAAGTAACAAAAGGTAGGTGTGGGGAGGGGAGAGGAGGGGAGGAAGAGAGGGGAAGAAGGGATTAAGCAAGGGAGAAGTGGAGAGACAACAGCTATATGGAGGAGGGCAGACACAGGAAAGCAGTGGCAGGTGGACGCCAACAGGAGCCAGTCTTTGAGGTGGGTTTTGAACTGGTGGTGGGTGTTGATAGTGTGCAGTTCAGCAGACAGTTTCTTCCATAGTGGGGGGCCTGCCATAGACAGGGCTCTTGTGCCCATATTTGTAGAAACCCTGGGGATGTTCAGAGGAGGGATACTGGTTCAGCGGAGGCTGCGGTGCCAGGTGTGAGATGCGGACGGTGAGGAGGGGTGCAAGAGGAGATTCCTGGCCAATACAGATGGCAGAGTCAATCATACAGTACAGGACAAGATCAAAGTGGCCTTGTAGTGGGAGCCACCCTAGTGCATTGTAAAGGACTCAGTGGTGTGTAGAGAAGGGTGCCAACAAGGTAAACCGACAGGCACTGTTGTAGACTATGGAGAGTTTGGCCATGATGGTTGCAGAAGTCCTGGAGTATATAGGACAGCAAAAGCCCAGGATAGGTAGAAGATTTCCCTAAATGATGGCCAGATGGGCCTCCAGGGTGAGGTATTGCTGAAATCTGTAGGCAGCACCTAGTCTTTGGTGGAATCTTAGAACAAAGGATCTGATGTGCTTGGTAAAAAGAGATGGAAAGGTCTAGCATGACTCCTAGATATTTGAAATGCTTGACATCATCCAGGGCATGGCCATCAGGGGATGTGATGCTTAGAGGGGAGTCAGATTCACATTAAGCTAAGAAGGGCTTGGATCCGAACAACATGGATTTTGTTTTTTGGGCATTGACCAGGAGGAGGTTATCAGAAAACCAGTTGTGGGCCATGGTATAGTTTAGTGAGAGGGCTGCAGAGATGAGGGTGGGAGACTTTCCACTACAGAAGAGCACGAGGTCATTGGCATAGAGGAGTGAGTGACAACTGAGACTGTCTGAAGGAAGGGAGTTTACAAATAAGGAGAATAGGAGGGGGCCCAGGATGGATCCCTGGGGGACACCTGTGGAGACAGGCAGGGTGGGGGAACAGGCAGGGCCAATGCACACAAATTGGGAGCACTCTGTGAGGTAGCTTTTGAACCAGGAGGTGACCTCCAGAGAGCAGCCAAGTTGATGAAGTTTGGAGAAGAAGAGGACATGATTGACCACATCAAAAGCTTTGGAGAGGTCGACGAAGACTGTGCCAGTAGCGTTTCCATGGTGCATGTTTGTAAGGATGTGATCAGTCAGAAGTGCGAGGGCAGTTGTTGTGGAATGTTTTTTGTGAAAGCCATGCTGTTGGCTACATAGGAGGTCATGTTTGCTTATGTAGTCAGCAAGCTGATGGTGGATGGCTTTCTCAAGTAGTTTGCTTAGGTGGGGAAGGATGGAGATCGCACGATAGTTATCCGTGGATTGGGGATTTCCAGCTTTAAAGACAGGGATGACCTTTGCAGTTTTCCAGGGATCGGGCATGGAGGAGGTGGTCAGGGCAAGGTTGAAGATGAAGGTGAGAGGAGCGATGATGGCTGGGGAGATAAGCCTAAGGAAGACAGGGGATAGGCCATCAGCTGCAGGGGAGCCGTGGTTTGGGAGGCTCTTGAGGATTTTAGCTGTGTCAGCATATGAGAGTGCTTTGAAGAAGCAAGGGGGAGTTTGAGGCTGGGTGGTGGGCCCGGAGGGTGACATCGGAGAGGTGTGTAGGGGGACAGGGTTGTTTTGTAGGCTATTCAGGAGTTTGCTCAGGTACATGGTAAGGTCAGAGAATTTGTTGTTAAAGGCCATGGCTACTTCTAGAGGGTCCATAATAAGGCTGTCAGCAGTGTTTAGCTACAGGACTGACTTTCTGGAGGGGGAGGTCAGTAGTGAGCCAATGGATGCCCAGAATTTTCTAGGGTCCCTGAGGTTAGCTTGTTGGAGATTGTGGAAATGAGTCTGTTTTAGTGCTTTTGCCAGGTGTTTACATAGGTTCCTCCGACACCTGTAGTCATCCCAGAGGGCTATGGATGGGGATGCTTTGTAGGTGGACTAGGCATGATCCCTGTCTTTCATTAGGGTAAGGAGGTATTTTGTGACCCAGTGCAAGTAGCTACCCCTCACCCTTTTGGTGGTGACCGGAAAGTGCCTGTTCTGTAAGGTCATGAGTGTCTGAATGAACAGGGTTACTATCTGGGTCACATTTGACTTTGAGAAAAGAACAGACCAGTCTAGCATCCATGCCTTGATGAGGAGGTTTGGGGTGTTGAGGTTTCTGAAATTTCGGAAAGACAGGTATTTGGGAGGGGGCTGTTTAAGCTTAGTTGACCAGAGAAGATATGTGGGGGAGTGATCACTAATGGAATCTGCCATGGTACCAACATGCAGAACATAATCCTCCATATTTGTAGAGATCCAATCCAGAAGTGTCTGAGTGGTCGTGCTAGGGTTCTGCTTGGTGGGAAGCGTGATGGTTTGGACCAGGTTGTATTGTTTTAGGAGGGAGGTGTAGTCAGGCTGGGGGGTACTCGGCCAGTTTAGATTGAAATCCCCAGAAAGAATTGAGTCTTTGTGGGAATACAGAGTCCAGGCTAGAGAGGGGCTAAATTGGAGGGCTTGGAGAGGAACAAAAGACAGAGAGAGAGAGAGAGAGGAGAATAATAAATGAGGGGGGAAGGGGCCTGCAGCTAAACACAGAGTGAGAGGGGCAGTTAGCCTTGGCGCCACAAACCAGAGGTTCAAATGACAGATTAAGTTCTGTCTGGTAGCTGGGGGTGGGGTAGGAAGGGAGGACAGAGAGAGAGAGAGAGAGAGAGGAATTAGGTAAGGAGTGATAAAGCAACACAAGGGAGTCAAGTCAGTAGGGGAAGGAGGGCAAAGGATAAAAAATTCAGAGTTCAGGCAGGGTTACTACTATTAATGTTTCGCAAATATTGCAGAAAATATAGCAGATGAGCAGTACAATAATCCAGTTCTAGAAATCTGAGAAATAAGTTCCCCTATTAGTACAGGCATCAGTTGTAGCAGTAATCTCAATTTACAGATACTCCCACTCCCCAGAAATCAGAAACAGCAAACAGAACAGCAGTACAAAAAACCCTATACTAGAAATTAAAATGACAATTCTCCTTATTGGTACAGGCATCAGTTGTAGCACTGAAGAGCAGTTCAAAAATTCACCCTACAGACAGCATGCACAGTTAGAGCAGACATAAGAGAGAGAGAATTTGGGCTCATGCAGCTCTGGCCAATCGGGGAGAAGTTGTAAGGGCAATCACCAATTGGAAGACAGCTGAAACATGCGCTAGCTAATCGGAGCCCTAGGAGGAGTCCTGGTGAGGTCAGGAAAGCTTACCCAGTCTAAGCTGCTTTCAGATGGGCAGGGGAGAGGAAGAGCGGGTGACTGGCACTTCCAGCCACAGCCACCTGCAGACTGGTGCAGCATGCCCAGGTCAGGGGCTGACCCAGTGTTAGCTGCTTGCCAGTGGGCAGGGGAGAGGAAGAGTGGGGCAGCTGGTGCTTCCAGCCACAGCCAATTGCAGAGTGGTGCAGTGTGTCTGGGTCAAGGGCTGACCCAGTCTAAGCTGCTTACCAGCGGGCAGGGGAGAGGAAGAGCGGGCGGCTGGTGCTTCCAGTTGTAGCCACTTGCAGAGTGGTGTGGCATGCCTGGGTCAGGGGCTGACCCAGTCTAAGCTTCTTGCTAGTGGGCAGGGAGGAGGAAAGTGGGCGGCTGAGGCGCTACAGCCACAGCCGCTTGCAGAGAGGTGCGGCGTGCCAAGGTCAGGGGCTGACCCAGTCTAAGCTGCTTGCTGCTTGGTATTGGCAGCTTGCTGGAACCTTTATGACAGCTTGTGGATGCACTTATAAAAAAGATAGTGCAGCCCCCTCCCTCATACCTTAGTGGCACCACTAAGGTGTTGGACATCCTGCTTTTCTGTTTCAGGACACTTTCTATGTACAGGTAAAAGGTACTCCAATGGGGGTTAATTTTTTCCCCAATTATGCTAACCCCTACCTTGGATACTAGAAGAAAGACGTAGTCTATGGTCCCGAGGCTAGCCCTTACAATCGTGGGACAGACCTCTATAGATGATTTATAGATGACATTTTGTTGATCAGGAACGACAGCAGAGTCGAGCAGGATGAGTTTGTGAAATTCTTGGAAACATCCAACTCAAAGTTGAAGTTTGCTACTCATGCCAGCCAGAGTGAGGGGAATTTCCTGGACCTAAATATTGATAAGAAAGGGGACAGTACAGTTAAGACTAATCTGTACCACAATGCTATGTACAGGAATACCATTCAGCACGCCTCTAGCTGCCACCCACAACATATGATAAGGAAGATCCCCAAGTCCCAGTATCTAAGGATTAGTGCAGTATCGGTGGCTCAGTAGGTAGCACACTCACCTCTGAGGCCGGGAGATCAGAGGGCTGTGGGTTCAGTTCCCACATCTGGCACTTGGGTTCATATCCCAGTACTGACACTGTAGTGCAGCATGAGAGGGGTGCGGCACTTCTGAGGTGCCGTCTTTCAGATGAGACAGTAAACTGAGGTCCCATCTGCCTGGATTGGTGGTAGTTCAGGTGGATGTTAAAGATCCCATGGCACTTATCGAAAAGAGTAGGGGAATTTCCCTCATTCACTAAAAATACCACCAACAGCTTAATCTGGTTCAAGGTCAGTTGGCATTCATCTGCATCCCCTTCCCCCGTGTCATGCCGGAAAATAGGCAAGATTTGTCTAGTGCACTTATCCGGTCAACAAAAACTAAATAAATAAATAAAACAAAATTGTAGTGAAGAAAGTAATTTCCATGAGCAGAGTAGGTAGATGAGGGGTAGATTTCAGCAGAAGATGGTATGTTTTGAACCAGACAGAAGAACAGGTGGATACTATCAGCCATGAAGGTGTGTTAGTGGATAAGATCAATCGAGCTGTTCATGCCCAACCCCTGACCCTGTTTACAATGTGTGGTAGACAGTCGGCTGCTGTTAGGAATACAGTTGCCAAGAACTGGGGTATCATTCATACAGACCCCATCCTGTGAAACTACTGCCCAAACCCTACCAAGATGACCTACAAATGTTCCCCCAATCTGGGAGACATCTTGACACATAGTTTACAACCAAGTGCCGATAAAAAGACAACACACCTAGTGTCCTACTCCCTGACTTCTTCGCCCCACTAGATCCCATCCCCAGTTACAGTCAACCTTCCAACATCCCCCTCTTTCGCCTTCAAATCACCCCAACGTGGGAGGCTAGGAGATACCTCTCCACAGCTCTTGCCAAGTCCCACTTTAGTGGTGACTCCATTGACCTGAAGCTCCTCTGTTTAGCCTTTGAGGAGGTCCTACAACCCCTCACCAAACCTTTGAATCTGTCCCTCAGCCAAGAGCAATTCTACGCCCTCTGGAAACGAGCTATCATCACCCCTATTTTCAAGAGTGGCGACCGCCTGTCCCCCAATAACTATTGTCCCATCTCCCTTCTACCTCCCCAAGCCCCTTGAAAAAATAGTGGCTGATCAGCTGGTGGCCATCTGGCTAAATATAACCAACTGTGCTCTGAACAGCATGGTTTCCACCAAGGCCACAGTACTACCACTGCCTTCCTAGAATACTCCTCCTACATCCATGGTGCCCTCGAATGTAGTCACCTTGTGGGGTCAGTGTACATCGCCCTCACAAAGGCATTTGATACCATTAATCATGCTATGCTTCTTGCCTCCCTGCCCTCCCTGGGGCTCTCAGACAAAATAATAACTTGGTTCAAAGGTTACCACTCTGACAGATCCCAGCAGGTGAAAATCGACTCCACTCTATCAACCAGCATCCAGTTCATTCAGGAGTACCCAAGGTTCCATCTTGGGACCCCTCATCTTCAGCCTCTTCCTAAACTCCCTCCCCAGCTCATGCCCTGGAAAAATTCTGCTCTATGCGGAGGACGCAGTAATCTTCTGGAGCCACCCCAGCCCTGATTCTCTCCAGCATGCCCTGTAGGGTTTTTTCACTGAAGCTAAGATATGGTTCAGCTCCCACCACTTAGTTCTAAACTATAAGAAAATTAAATCAGTAATATTTACCCACCATCAGAGTCCTCATCATGACTTCCCACTGACCATCATCAACTCACTAGGATCCCCACTTGAGCTGGTTGATTCGTTCAAATATCTAGGTATCACCCTTAACACGTCCCTCACCTACCAGGCGCATATCCAACAACTATCCTCAGCTATCAACTCCAGACTTGGGCTTCTGTACCACCACAAACATTGCCTTCCTTCTTTGGCTATCCACCTGGCCGTTACCTCTTCCGTCCTCTCCCTGATAGATCACGGCATTGTCTATGGCACTGCTGACTCCACTGCACTGCAATCTATCAAAGTCACCCTAAACAAAGCGTGCAGACTGGTAATGGGTTGCAACAGATGGACACACTCCTGTGATCTCTACAAGTCTGCCAAATGGTTGACATTTGTCACCCATCTTAGGTACCAAACTTGCCTCCTGGCCAAGAAAATCCACCTTGGTCAAGCTCCACCTGCTCTGCATAGCCTCATCCAACCTGCCCTGATGGTCAGAACCTCCCGTAGCTCTACTGGGACCTCAGTACTAGTCCCCCACTGCCGAACTTCCCTTGATCAAAGAGCCTTTTTCTACAGAGACCCCTGTTGGCTCAACAGCCTCCCCCCCCATCTCCCTGGAGCCCAGGATCAGTCCCGTCAAGACCAGTCTCAAAGCTCATCTGCTTGACTCTTCAGCCTGTGACTGTCCCTAACTCTCTCTTCCTCCTGCTCCCACCACTTGGTGGGGCTCTGTAGTGTAAATCTACCTCATTACTGTTGTGCTATACATGGAAAACAAAATGTGTATTCATGCACTACCTAAATATTACACATATTATGGATAACACTGGTTCCTCCTCACCCAAAGACTATTGTCCTGTGTGGTTTTGTGTACTGCCTTTCCTCCATGATCACTGTATTTATAATATTATATAATTTTTTTGTATGCGTAACCTCCATTACTTGTTTTCTCTCTTGTTTCTATTACCTGAACACTGTACTGCTTAATACTATATGTAAGTCCTTATTCTTGTTTGACGTGGAGCATTTGTAAAGGAATCTATGACTCAAAGGGTTGTAATTCCGAATGTTATTAAAGAAAAAATAAAGTTTGCCAATGGCAACTTTACCTGTGGCATATATAAGTACTGCCCAGTGATGGAGAAGACCAGCCATGTTACTAGTGTTGATGCCAGAAAGACAATTGAGATTAGACATTTTATTAACTGTGATACCCATCATCTTGTCTGTCTTGCTGTCTGTCTTTGTCGAGCCTTTTATGTGGGTAAAACCAAGCATACTTTCAGAATCCATATAGGTGAGCACATCAGAGCAATCTAAAGAAATTATATTAACAATGCTCTATCTCTACCTGCAAATTCCCAGCCTGATCCAGAGGACCACAGTTTTAAATGTTGTGGCCTAAAAAAGGTGAAACTGGGGAGGCAGGGAGAGGATTTGGAAACACTGATTCTCAAATGTAAGGTGATGTAGATGGTTCAACTACGAGGGTATTGTTTACCAGGACTTAATGAAAGAATTGAACTCATGCCACTCATTAGAAAAACCTCACTGTGAGATGTTGCATTTTTGTTCATTATTAATGTGTGTATCTGCCCGGTGGCACTGAGGGTTGAGGCGCTGGATGCCACACCTCGCATCATGCTGACTACCCAGGGTTGGGAGAGATGTCGGTGTTGGAGGGTCGGCCAGAGGAGGAGGATTGAGCATCCCAGGGACTGCTCTCCTCCTCCTCCTCCAGGAGGAGGGAGGGTGGGATTACCGCAGCTGTGCTGGCTCCTGGTGGTGACTGGGGGGTTGATGCAGGCAGGCGGTTTGCTGAGGGGGATGGCACGGACGGCATCGGATGTGCAGTGCATGGAAGTGTGCATGGCAGCATCATTGATGCCTTGCACATTTGTGCCATGGGGTGGGGATCCAAAACTATGCAGAAAAAAATCCTCCGGCGCGCATCGTGACTTCTGGTCCACCCGCACCGCACCACTCCAATTCAGGATACTCCTCCCGGATCCAAACCCTCGGCTTCCATGGTGGTGGGGTATGTATCCACCGTGACACAGCCAATGCGAGGGAAGGAGGAGGGGCTGGAGTTTGGGTGGCTGAGGCAGCAGCCCAGATCTGGACTGATGAGTGGAACCATAGGTAACACCCTTCCCCAGCTGAGGAGGGGAATAAAGAAACCAATAAAAAAAATTAATTAATCAATTAATGTGTGTGTCTTCTCTTTTATTCCTGATACCTGCTTATGTGGATCACCAGGGTTATCCAAGTGAGACAGCCAGATGTTGGACTGGCAGGCCATCACGTACAGTGGGATAGCATGTCACGTGTCTTGGATAGTGGCACTTAGTTCAGGACTGTCTGGAATGTATCCACTTGTGTGTTTTGTTCAATAATAAATGGAACTGTTAAATTGTGGGATTATGTATGTTCATGTTAGCATCAAATTGCCGTTAGAGTAAGTTGGTACCCACTCTGTTTTAGAGAATGCTGTGTTTTTAATTATGCAGTGCACCTTTAAATCAAGCACTTTTAAGGGTATCACTTTGTTTAATCAGGACACTTGACAAAGCATTCTGCAAAACCATTTGGGTCACCAGCAGTTCTTTGTGCTTTTTTGGTCACTACCACCATTGGATATATACCACCTATTGCACGTTGCACCTTGTGATTTATAATTTTTGACAGTAATTCTATAAACGTTGTGCTTTTTAGCTACTCTTGATGCTTGTGCTTGGTGCCATTTTTTTTTGTTCTTTGATTAAAACTGACATAATAACTGCTAAACTAATATATGTATATACTGCACAATAAGAAATAACAAAAAAGCCACAAAGATTAGCAAACATAACCACAAAGATTAACAAACATAACAACCTATAACAAACAAGACCAGACTTGTTGGCATCAATCAAATCTCTGATGAAGCCTTAAGGTGATATATAAGATCTTCCAGCTTCACTGGCTGTTTGCACAAGATGGGGGAATAAAAAGATGTTTATGGACTAAATATTTGTTTTTGTCCTTTTTGCTGGGGTGAGTGCGGCACTGAATAATTTTCTAATCAACCAAATCTTGTCTCATTTTATGGCTGCTTTAGCACTTTTGCATTTGAAATAATAAAAGGAGTTATCCTTTTTTAAACATTTCTTAATCCAGGTTTTCATGATTTGTGTGCTGTTTTCATACATCTATTGCCCCCCAAAAGTAGTGAAGACCTTTATTTTTATACAGCATATCACTGATAGGGCTAGAAGCCCTGTTTACAAAGTTGTCCTGTTACAGTGGCATTGTTGCAGAAATCTTATGAGAGGTACAGAGTTAGAATTTACATAAGTCTAAGCAAAG
This sequence comes from Neoceratodus forsteri, assembly GCA_016271365.2. NCBI lineage: Eukaryota > Metazoa > Chordata > Ceratodontiformes > Ceratodontidae > Neoceratodus > Neoceratodus forsteri. Next base: position 805,959,721 of record CM028137.1, read on the forward strand.
GTCAGGGAACACTGTCTGCTGCCTGCTGGTTCATTTCAGCCACACGCAAAATAATGTTAAATAATGGGTGTTAAAAATCAACACAGAATACTGATAATAAACCTGGACAGAGCCATATTAAAAGGATCACTCCTTTTTATTATTTCAAATGTAAACAAATCGCTAAAGCAGACCAAAAATAGGGGAAAGGGGTACAAAGCAAGACTGGAGGTAAGGAGCAATCTAACATAGAATAAAAAAGTATTGGTCAAAATTTTCACTGCTAACCTGCACTTCTATTTTAAGGAGCTTGTGTCACCTCTGGGAATACTTCAAAATACCATGCTGCTTATCCGGCCGTGATTGTTTTATATTTATTGTCTCCTCTCTATTATTAAAGAGACACTGTCAACCCTTTTTGCATCCTATTTCTAGTTGAAAACCCACATTTTATGATTGCTCACCCTCCCAAAAACTCAATAAAGTCATTGACTGTTTGATGTGCTTCCTTTCTTGGTAGAACTAAAATGCATGGGAATGGTGCAATTATTCCCAACTGTGTTTTGCTTCAAATCCTTAATCTGCTCTTATTGCATGCATCCTGAACTTTAGGAACACTACCAAACAGTGCAGCCACTCATGATGCAATAGTTTCCTCTCCTCCCACAGCATCACAAGTGGCTAGCTTGTGTTAGGGCCATTATCAAGTCCAGGAAAGATACAGTAGAAGTTGATCAAGGAATGTAAAGAAACCTGTTTTTGTGTGGTAACACTAGTATGGTGGGCAGTCTGTTTTTTACTTATAAAAGGAAAAAAAAGGAATCAGAATCAAACTACCAGTTACAACAGCAATCTCTACAAAACATGAACAATGATAATGTGTTTTGTTTTTTTTTGGCGCTGTGACTCCATTATTTGGTGCATCAGCGGGCAATTAATCGTAGGAAGACCAAATTTTTGTCATGATCAATTGCTACAGCAAGAAATCATCCAGCTGTTCTGTTCTGCACTGTTGACGGTTAAATCCCTCCTGTCTCTAGTCTGGGACAGCTCTTTCTACAGGAAATTGCAAGCAGTTTGTGCAGTTCTTTGCTGACAAAATGCCCTCTATCAGGACATATATCACCTCCTCTAGTCCAGTTTTTACTGTAGGTGATCAGTCTGCTGGTGTACATCACCTACCATGCTGGATTGAGTTTCGGCCAATTTTGGTGAAAGAGGTTCTTCGGGTGCTCACCAGTTTGTGTCCTACCACCTGTGCCCTGTGCCCAGGTCCAACATGGCTTCTCATCAGCTGGTTGGATTTCCTGGGACCAGTGTTTGTTGAAATCATCAATGGGTCATTAAGTGAGAGAGTTTTTCCTGTGTCTCTGAAAGAGGCTGTAGTGAGACCCCTCCTTAAAAAAATCTTTTGATCCTGACATTCTTGAAAACTGTAGGCCTGTCTCTAAGCTTCCCTTTTTGGGGAAGCTTATTGAGAAGATGGTGGTTGACCAACTGGTTGAGTGCGTGGAGACACTATCCATCTATGAACCTCTCCAGTCAGGATTTTGGCCTTGGCACAGCACTGAGATGGCTTTGGTATGGGTGGCACATGATCTCTTCATGGCGAGGTTCCGAGGGCACTATACTATCCTGGTTCTCTTGGACTTATCATCAACATTTGACACGGTTGATCACGAGACACTGTTGGATTGTCTGCAGGACTATGTGAGTGCTATTGGCACAGTTTTGCCTTGGTTTCACTCATATTTAACCAGAAGATCACAGCACGTGGTCTTAGGAAATTTTTCCTCAGGTTCCTTCGCACTGCCCTGTGGTGTTCCACATGGGTCCATCTTGGTGCCTCTGTTGTTCCTGTCTATATGTTGCCACTGGGAGAGATCATTAGACAGTACAATCTGGGGTTTCACTGCTATTCAGATGATACCCAGTTGTACCTGGGTATTCAAGGCAAGAGGATTATATACAGACAAAAAATGAACTTTTTTCGAGATTAAGGCTTAGAGGCTACAAAGAAGAAATTTTGCAATCAGCGCATCAAAAGTGGGAAAAATAGATAGGCAACAACTTCTGGCACAAAAAGAATATGTTAATCCCCCAGAATGAGTTACATTTGTCTCTACATATAGCCAAGTGTCTATGGATCTTAAAGCTATTATTCAAAAGCACTGGCAGGCCCTGTCTTTGGACAACGCTTTGAAAGAAGTGAGTAATAATGGCCCCCTTAGTACTTTTGAAAAAGGCAAATGTTTAAAGGATCTTTTAACATCCAGTGCATTGAAATCCCAAATGGATCAGGGCATTTGGCTTGGCAACAAGCCAATGGGTTTTTTCCCCTGCAAAAGATGTAGCACATGTAAATGGGCAATACAAGGGAAACATTTTCAAAACCCAGGTACTCAGGGCACGAAGAAGATTTGCATTAGAGATTTCATAACTTGCAATACAATAGTTGTGGTGTATGCCCTATGGTGTTCCTGTGACAAGATTTATGTGGGTCAAACCACTAGAATGCTGAAAGAAAGCATTCAGGAACACTAAAGGCTATATGTAAAAATGACCAAGGACACCCCGTTGTTAAACATTTTTTGGCAGTGGCTGATAAAAGTGAACATAGTACGCATTGCATGGGGATAGACCATGTGCCAGCACAAATAAGAGGGGGTGATAGAAACCTAGCCCTAGATTGTAAGCAGTCTATATGGATCTTTTAACTTAAGTGTCTGAACCCTCGGGACTTTAATGATATTAGGAATTGGAAGCCATTTATACATTAAAAATTATAAATGGTAAAAATGAAATGATTTAAGAACAGGGTTTGTAAAAAATGTGTTTCAGACACTAAATTGGTATATGAATATTATATGAACATTTGTTTAAAACTTTTATGTTTCCCTTTATTTATATATTTTTGTTTGGTTTTGAGTATATGCATATGAGCAAACTGTGTATTATGAGTTCCTACAGCCTTGTTATTTATGAGTATTGAAGTGGTCTTTTGATTGTCCTAAAAGAGGTGGTTGATCAAATAGTGCAAATTTAAATAATGAAATAGATTTTTACATCTAAATTATTATGGCGCCATAATAACTCTTGCGTAGTTTAAATAGATAGTAAAATGAGTAATGAGAAAAAATAGATGTATTTTGGGTATTAGGTTAAAATATTTATGGTTTCAACAGCACTGGAGTCTGCCTTTTACTGTTGCCAGAGGCAACTTGGACACAGAGCAATTGTTTTTATTCCACTGTGCCTTTACTAGTGGGCTGGTGGGGTCCAGTTTTCACTAAGGAGAGCCATTGGCAACAGTGAGATGTCTTTGCCCAGTGTGTTTTTTAACCATTAGGCAAATGAGAGCCTTTTTATTGGTTGCACTTTAATTGTTTAATTGTATGCACCTATGTTTTCAGGGTATTTAAGTATTACCACAGTTTTAAGAAGCCACACCTCCTGACAAAGGAGTAGAGCACCCCGAAGCACTTAGGCTAGATTACCTTCATCATGGGAGCAGGATTTCAGTGTATTTTGTATATTTTTGCACAATGTTGCGAGCTGTAAGTACTGATTATTTTGCAAAGTAAAGCAATATCACTACTCTCACTTAATTTTGTGTCTGGAGTGCTGATTCTTCAAACATTGTACCTGTCTTGTGCTCCTGATGATCCGTCTACCTCTGATTCACTGAGTCGTTGTTTAGCCAAGCTTAATGACTGGATGTCTGCTAACTGGAGGTTATGGTGATCGAGCCAGGTCATGAGGGTATTTTCACTGATGGGAGGCTACCTGCCCTCACGGTGGTTGGTCACCCCCTGTCGGTAACAGGAGTGGTCAAGGATCTTGGCGTTACTCTTAACGATCAGCTTGACCTTGAAAAACAGGTCACATTGGTCATTAGGGCCATTTTTTTTCATCTCCAGAATACCGCCAGGATCTGTCCATTCCTGACACCCACTGACCTGGCTAAGGTTATTCGTGCCTTTGTCACTAGCTGACTTGATTACTGTAACACCCTGTACCTGGGGTTGTCTGGAGGTTTGATTCATTGCCTACAGCTAGTGTGGAATGCTGCAGCCAGGATGTTGACTGGTACCTCTGTGAGGGACCATGTCACTCCTGTTCTACGCTCTCTGCACTGGCTGCCTGTGAGTGTGTGCATCACCTTCAAGATAGGCTTGTTAACATACAAGGCCCTACGCAGTTTGGGACCTGACTACCTTAAGAGGATCCGATTCTGTACTCTCCTGTCTGCCCCTATGCTCCACCAAAGCTGACCTATTAGTTGTGCCACCTTCCCGCTGAAGAAGATCGGGCGATTGGGGTGGCTGCGCCACTCCTATGGAACTCTCTTCCACCATATATCAAGGCTGCCAGCTCAGTAGAGGCCTTTAAAACATAATTTAAAACTTGTTTATCCGAAAAAGCTTTTAATCTTGTATGAATTCATTTATTATGGGGTTGTTCATCCTACTTTATTGTTATTTTGTAAAGCGCTCTGAGCCCTTGGATAGGGTGCTATATAAATAAAATTTGCCTTGCCTTGCCATTTTAATCTAGTGACAATTTGAGGTCTAAGGGATTGGCAGTGTCCCTTTAAGGACAGCTGCTTGAAAATAGAATCCTTGTCTCTCGGACTTCTGCTACTGCAGTATTTCTGCATGTACTGTCATAATCCTCTGTTTATGAATCACAGTTAGTTCTCATGGAAATGATTATGATGTCATAAGCAGTAGACCATCACATCACGTGAAGACAAGCAGCAGGAGCCCATGAAGTCCAAAGAGCAAGGATCCTATTTTCATACATATTTCCTCAGTAATAAGCAAAGGTGAAGATTAAAATAGGAAATACAACTAAAATTATGCAACATACAGTAGTAAGTTACATAGAAACATAGAAGTTGTCAGCAGATAAGGACCTCTTTGCCCAGCTAGTCTGTCCTATTTTCCCTACCTACCTACTGTGCCACTGCAGACCCTACTAGATCTCTGGTCTTCCTTCCCCCTTGCCTTATTTCTAAGGTTCCCTTGTGTTTATCCCATGCATGATTGAGTCCTGTTATCATATTCCTGGTGTCTACCACCCTTTCTGTGAGAGTGTATTTCCTCACATTTCCTCTGAGACTCCCCTCTTCCAGCTTCATATCGTGACCCCTTGTTCTTGATCATCTTTTTCTGTGTAGACTGCAAACTTCATGTACCTTTATTAATACCTGTGAGGTACTTGAACGTTACTATCATGTTCCCCCTTTCCCACCTTTCCTCTAGAGAGCACATATTTTATTCCTTGAGTCTTTCCTTGTAGGACTTTTGATGCAGGCCCTGCACCATTGTGGTTGCCCTTTTCTGTACCATCTCCACCCTATCTATGTCCTTCTGAAGATGGCACCCCCAGAACTGGACACAGTACTCAAGGTGGGGCCTCACCATCGATCTATACAGGGGTAATACTACCTCTCTTTTTCTGCTGGTGATACCCCTCCTTATGCTCCCAAGCATCATGCTAGCTTTCCTCACTGCCTTATCACACTGCTTTGCTGCCTTCAGGTTATCAGAAATGATTACTTCCAGGTCCATTTCCTGTCCTGTGATTGCAAATACCTCCCCGCCCAATTGGTACATTGTCCCTGGGTTTCTGTGGCCCAAGTGCATGATTTTGCACTTTTTTGCATTGAAACCCAGTTGCCAAACCCATGACCAGTCTTCCAACATTTTCAGATTATCCTTATCCACCTACCCCGGTGTGTCCACTCTGTTGCAGATTTTTGTGTCATCCACAAACAGGCATACGTTTCCTTCCAGACCTCCTGCAATGTTTCTAATAAAGACAGTGAAGAAGACCGGGTCTAGTGCTGACCCTTGTGGTACCCCGCTGGTCACCTTGCCTTCTTTAGAGTGTACACCATTTACCACCATCCTCTGACTTCTGTTGCTTAGCCAACTTCTTACCCATTTTACTACTTTTGGACCCACTCCTAGGCAGCCCAGCTTACTCACCAGACTTCTGTTTTGAATGGTGTCAAAGGCCTTACTGAAATCCAGGTAGGCCACATCCACAGCTCCACCCTGATCCAGTTCCCTGGTCACCCAGTCAAAGAACTCAATCAGGTTCATCTAGCAAGATCTTCCCCCTGTGAAATCATGCTGCCTCGGATCCTGTAATCCACTGGTCACATGGTATTCCCCAATCCTTTCCTTCAGTATTGATTCCATCACTTTTTCCACCACCAAAGTCAGGCTCACAGCTCTGTAATTTCCTGCCTTCAGCCTATTACCACTTTTGTGAAGTGGGACCACAGCTGCCCTCCTTCAGTCCCCCGGAACTACCCCTGTATCTAGTGATAGCTGTACCTCTGACAGCTGTGCTCAATCTAACACCTTCTTGAGCTCCCTCAGAATCCTAGGATGTACCTCATCAGGCCCCATTGCCTTGTCCACTTTTCATTGTGCTAGTTCCTTGAGGACTCTCTCCTCTGTAAAAGGACTAGTGTTCACCTCCCTTCCTTTAATGCCCTGGTCCCTTATCTGTGGCCTGTCACCTGCTCCTTCCTCTGTCAATACTGAACAAAAGTATTCTTTTAATATGTCTGCTTTTTTTGTCCTTTTCCACACAAGCCCCTCCTTCCCCTTTTATCCTTCCTATTCCTCCTTTGGACTCCCTCTTTTTGCTTGTATACTGTACCTAAAGAATGTTTTAGCCCCTTTTTTACTGACTTGGCAATATTCTCCTCCATTTGCACCTTTGCACTCCTACCTGCTTTGCCTGCCTCCATTTGTTTCTCCTGATATCTCTCCCTAGCCTCCTCCTTCTGTGTCATCTTGTACCTTCTAAATGCTAGCTTTTTTGCCCATACTTTCTCCGCTACTTCTTTAGAGAACCATAGTGTTCTCTTTTTTTTTATGCCCTTTTTAACCTGCCTAACACCAAGGTTTGTTGCTGTCTCAATGCCATCCTTTATTTTTGTCCACTGTTCCTCAACTCTGCCTAGTTTCCCTATCCCTGCTAGGGCATCCATGAAGCATTCTCCATTTTCTTAAAATTGACCTTCCTGAAATCCAGGACCCTCACTCCAGTGTAGTTTGAAGAGAGGAGCTAAAAAAACAGATAAGTTAAGGTTGTATCAGTGCTGGCTCCTCTTCTTAGAGCAGAACTTGAGTAAATACCTCAAAAGAGAAAAGTACAATCAGAGTAATAATAAAATGAGTAAGAGAAACTGAAGACCTCTGATAGGTGAGATGCAATCACATGACTGTGCATTATTCTAGCATAACAACACAGGTCAAATAAACTTAAATTTCTGAACCTCATTACTCAGTTTTTAAAATAAAAATCTGAGGTACCATTTTATAATCATAATAAGGTCTCCAGTGTGTGCAAAATCGTGGGATAAGTTAGCAATAACCCACAACAAGATATGGGGTTATAAGCATTTAATCCATGCCTCGGGTGCATTGTGAGACATGAGGCTGCAGGCTGAGTGTCACAGCACCGAGCATGGATCGCTTCCTAACACCATACCCTGCAGTGAGTTATTGCACTTCTCTTCCTGAGTTATGTTTAAAGCAAAAATAATTAGTAAAGGTGTGTTTCCCCTGCTTCAATAGGGAAAATGTGAATGTATCCTGCCGACTTGAAAAGTAGTCCCCAGCACTGATGCATATGCCATTGACTTTATGAACATACAAATGTGAGAAATACACTCCTGACATGACTTCTGAGATGTGAATGTTCATAAAATTAATTACAAATGCATGTCTCACGGCCCCTCTCTCTGTCTTCCCTTCAGGTAGCTCTGTCTCTCTCCCACGTGTGTGTCTCTTTCTCTCTGTCTCTGTCTCTGTCTACTGTGGTTGGGTGGGGGGCAGATGCCACTTCCATTCAGAGAGAGAGAGAGAGAGAGAGAGAGACAGAGACCACAAAACACACAAAGAGGAAGAAGACTGAATGCATTTTCCCTGCCATGCTACTACCATTGCACCATCAAGATCGAGTGTGCTAAATGAAAAGTTAACACTCAGCATAGTTGTACAACTTCAGACACTCTCTCGCTCTCTTTCTCTTGCACTCTCTTCTTCCCTCTCATTCACTGTCTGCTGCTCGCTTTGGCTGTCTCTCACTCTCTCTCTCACACCACGGTGGGGGACACTGCCTGACATCGTGGGAAGGGGGAACCAGGGGACTGTAGCCCAAGTCAGCTCTCTCTCTCTCTCTCCCTGACTGCTGCTATCTCTCTGCCTCCCTTACCCCATGGAAGAACTCAGCAGCTCTGTAGAACTACTGCACTGTCTCTGCCCCTCACTACACTTGCTCGCTGTCTCCGCTGCCAACAAATCACATCCTGCTGTCGCTCCCTAGCATCACAGTCTCACCTGCTTCCCCCAACTCTCTCTCACTAACTGCAGATGGCCAGAACATTGCCAACCTTGCTCAAGGGAACAGGCAGCCAGAAAAGAAACTGGACGGCACACAGGGAATGCTGACTTGCCATGGAACATCAGGGGGAACAGGCAATCTCTCTCTCTCTCTCTCTTTTTCTCTTTTTCTCTGTCCCTTGCTCCATGCAGTGCTCAAGGACTCAGGCACACAGACAAGACACCGGGACTGCACAGAGGGAAGGCTGACTCACCAAGGGATGGGAGGGGGAGCAGCAGCACTGCTAGCTCCTTCTCTGTCTGCATCTTCATGCGGTGCTGCAGGGGACAGCCACACAGAACAGAAACCAGAGCAGACAGACACCTCTCTCACTCGCTGTCACAACATGTCACAGTCTCTCTCTCTCTCCCACTCACTGTGGCTGCTGAGCAATGCTGGGTGAGTGGGTGGTGAGCAAACTCTGCTGCCTTTCCATTCTGTCTGCACTCCCATGACTGCCTCCCAGTCACTGTTGCAGGTGGTCAGCAATGATGTGTGGGCAGGTGAGGGTTTACATGCATGCTTTTTTCTTTTGCCATCTGCAGGATACAACTATTACCAGTGACACTGTCCCCATCAGATGACCATGGATTAAATGTCAGTACATACTTGGCACTCCCCAGTATTCCATTGACAGTGGTGCAGCACTCTCTTGCTTCAGTACTGGTTTTATATTGCTGCCTTTCAGTGCTGATTTCCCCAGTACACAATGAGTGCCGCACTGCCCCTTGATACTGCTGGAGGGTGCATCACATGACCTGTGCATTTACTGGCATTTAATACATGGTCACCTGATGCTGTTTCTTAGATGCAGAAGACACTCAGCATTGCCATGGGTTCATTTCCCAAGGTGTGCTGTTAGCTATGCATTAACTCATGACAGGGCATGGGTGTATCAGACATTAAATGTACACCCCAGGTGGTTGTGAGGCACAAGGCCAAGGGCTAAGTTCCCTTACAACCACTTGGGGCATGCATTGGCTTGATGTGATTGAAGATGAATATAAAATTGAGAGCTATTTGGAAAAATACTAAACATCTATACAAAAGAGACAGAATAACCAAAGTCAGACTGCAAACCTTTAGAAGTAATGTGTTAGAAGCAAGATTCTCCAAAGATATGTCAGTAACCTCGAACTTCCCAAGTGGAGTGGGAGAAGGTGAAGACCTTAAACATATTATACTTGATCTGATTAGGGTTACCACCTGGCTGGTTTTCAACCTGCATGGCCAGTTTTTCCACTGCCGTGCCAGTTGCCCATCAAACAGTGCAATCGTCCGTTGTTTTTTTTTAGATTGCCAGCACAAGCGCCAGTTGCCATGGTGACAGACAACAAACAAGTACTAGGCAGCAGAAGGCTAGTAGCAGGACTGTCAGAGGGAGCAGTCAAGAGCAGAGAGCGTGAAAGAGTGGCCTGGAGGTGTCAGCAGAAGCTGCACTGTGGTCAGTGGTCATGGTGACAGTGACACTGACAGAAAGAATAGCAGGACAGACAGCAGCCACAAGCCAAGAGGGAGAGTGGAGAGAGAAAGCGGATGATGATCAACGAGGCAGTAACCAACCTCAGGCAGTGATCTGAGCAGCAGCACTGTAGTTGTGTACTACTGCTAAGGTGACCAGAACTTGCAGTCTGTGAGTATGCTCAGCAGCCGTGGCACAAGCAGGAGACAGACGGATCAATGAAGTGTGAAGTGTGAGGTGCAGTGCAGACCCTGGTGCATGCGGGCAGCAGAAGTATGTTGTCACAAACTTGAGCTTCTTAGTGTGTTGCGTGCCGGCAGGAGTTCAGCAGATCGGGAGGGAGATGCAGTAGCCAGTGACCTGCTGCTTGAGGATTTGATTTTGACAGTGAGCAAACTAAACAGAGCTGAGCAGCTGAGACACAGGCAGCCTGTGTGACAGGTGCATGCCGCAGCAAGCAGGGTGAGGGTGGCCGGGAGTCCCAGGACTACTGTGCAGCAGCAGCAGACATTCAAGTTGAGTGAGTAGGCTGTAGAAGACATAACATTCAGCAGTAAATCATCATCATTGTGTCACTTATGGCAGTGTAATACAGAAGGACAGAAGGTCAGTGTGGTCAAGAAGAGAATAAAATAAAAGTCAGGGGAGGAGTTGGAAGGAACTTGGAAACAAGGGGTTGGGTCTTGTCACTTGAGAAGTTACTGGTGAGTCTGCTCTGCTGACTGGGTGGGTCACTGCTGGAAATACATATATTTATATTTTATAGCCTGCAATGCAATAATACAACAAGTGTGAATGAAAAAAAAGCTGCCAATGCCAGGGGGGCAGTCAGCTCTCAGTGGTGGGGGACAAGGTGGCCTTTTTTTTTTTTTTGCATTCTCAAGGTGGCAACCCTAGACCTGATCAGGAGAGATGTGGCCATCTCCTAATTAGCAAGTTCCACATTGGCCAAGTGTGAGGTCCTTATGAGCCAGCACTCAGCTAGAAAAAATGAAGCCTGAGATGGGTATCCACATAAGACAGATACAGAAAGCAGTGATATCACAGCTCATACTGGCATGTTAAAATTGAAACAGTGGGTATATAACCTATGAGGGGGTCAACCTTGCTGTTGGTGGTCAGGTTATTACATCATGGCCAAAGTATGAAACCTAGAACCCCGGGTCACACCTGGAATTGAGCCTCAGCTCAGTGTGCCTTTCCCAGTCACCAATTAAAAATAAATAAATAAATAAAAACTCTGTTTAAAATCATGCAGTGAAGAAATAAAATAAGCAAGCAGAAAGACTGAATTATTTGCAGGCTCCTTTGGGCAGAATTTGGGGGGGGTTACTAGATTTTGTCTGTTTCTGATATTGACCACACACCATCGAGACCGTGTACAAAATTGAAGAAAAGATGTAAAAGAAATGTGATTAAGTCACAGTGAATGAGGCAGGGTGAGCTTGCTACTGTATGTCCTTAATGATTATATTGTCAGTGTTTGGAAGAAGGGGAAGAATCCACCTAGAACTTTCCACATGGACATGCTACATAGAAATATAGATGTCATGACAACCAGAAGTGGCAGATAGCCAGTTCCAGTTGGTGGTGCAACTTTCTTGGCTCTCATCCTCTACTCCAGGGACACAATCCCACACTGCTCAAAGGGAGTCAAACAATGTGGCAGCCAGGACAGTTCCAGTAGTGGTAGTAGTGATCCTGCTGCCACTGGAGAACAAACTGGAGCCACCAACAGGATCTTTGGTATGCATGTATCCTAAGCATGTACTCAAAGAGAGAGATAACACTTCTGGAAAACGGGACAGGAGCACACACTGGCAGTAAGCAAGTGTGACAGATAAAAGAGGGATCACTGCAGTTGTACTACAAGAGAATGCTCTGCACTGTTTCCTCTCTTATAGCCAATAACACCAAATAGCTGGTTTAGGGAGATCTTTCATGCAGATGCTTGTTGAAGCAGGTGTCTGCATGCCAGTTTCAACATTAAAAAAAATTTGCTTCTCGGGGGACTTCTAGGCTAAAGTTAAGAGGTCTTTTTGTACATATGCCACAGTCCACTTGGCACAAAAATTGATGGTAAATAACATTCCCATTTTATGTAAAATGTTATAAATCACTCCACCATTTCTATGTATAAGTTTATGTTTACAGAACTCTGCATCGATGATTCATTTTTGTGACAGGGATGAATAAGGCCCTGTCCCATTTGTTATGCAGAAAGAGTTAAATGCAAGGATCTATTCTATCCCCTCCTTTTCTGTGTCTTGTCTGTCTAGTTGTGCAACTGAATGTTCTTGTGAGACCTAGGATCTGATCACTCTGATGGTTTCACAATACTCCACCTCTTGCTATCTCTCTGCCTTCACTTGCTGTTTCTGTCTTTTCTTCCCCCTTGCATATCTGTGGTTATGTAAATATATATGAATCTTTGTATGAAACTATAAGTGATACTGGGATCCCTTGATTTGAAAAATGTGTATAGTTGTACTGTTGAAAGGATTGCAAAAAGCAATTTGGAATTTAGGGGTTAATCTAAGATGCAGTTTGAGCTCCTCTCAGGCTTGTTTGCAAACTTTTGCAGAGTCATCAACAAGAGTTCTGTTCTGGATAATCTTGTTCTATTTGTTGCACCTGCAAAGAAACTGACAAGAACATTTTGTGAAAAACAGAATGTCTCCATAACGAGTTCCCAGGCAAAGACTTATAATAAATTCTGGCCAGAGCCAATAGGGCTGCTGCTGAGAAATTTGGGGTAAAAATACCAAAAATTTGTTTTTAATATTTTTATACTGAATTTTCAACATAGCTTTGTTATGACCCTGTCTCATGAAGAAGGGCAGAGAAAATGTTCAACACCTGGCCTAAAGGTGATTTCGCACAAGGACTGCAAAATCAACTTTCAGGAAGCAAAAGCACATTTTGGGCAGGAGTTGAAAAATGACAACTGTCATATTCATGAAGTACTGTAAAGAAATGGCTATGTTGAAAATTTGGGGTAAAAATATTGAACATTATCAAAGTGACGAGCCTGTGTTTGCAAAATTCAGTGTAGGCTCATAACTTTGTTTTTTAATATTTTTACACCAAATTTAAAACATAAGCTTCGGATGACTCCGCCTCATGAATGAGATCAGAGGAAATTTTCAACTCCTGTCTGAAAGGTGATTTTGTGCAAGGACCGCAAAATCACCTTTCGGGATGTAAAATAAGATTTTGGCCAGGATTTGAAAAATGACAGCTGTCATTCATAGGGTGCTATAAAGATATGGCTATGTTGTAAAGTTGGGGTAAAAATATTGAAAATTACCAAAGTTATGAACCTGTGTTCACAAAATTCAGTGTAGGCTCATAACTTTATTGTTTTTTAATATTTGTACACCAAATTTTCAACATAGCCTTCTTATGACCCCACCACATGAACAAAGGGCAAAAAAAAATGTTCCACTCCTGCCAGAAAGGTGATTTTATGCAGGGACCACAAAATCACCTTTTGGAATGCAAAAAAAAAAATAACATTTTGGCCAGGATTTGAAAAATGACAAGCTGTCACATTTATGAGGTGCTGTAAAGATATGGCTGTATTATAAATGTGGGGAAGAAATATTGAAAATTACCAAAGTTATGAGCCTGCATTCGCAAAATTCAATGTAGGCTCACAACTTTATTGTTTTTTAATATGTTTACACCAAATTTTCAACATAGCCTTCTTATAACCCCCAGGGCCATGACCAGGACAGTGCAAGAGATGCAGTTGCAGTAGGGCCCACACTGTGAGGGGGCCCACTGCCTCAGAAATCAGCATTATGAAAGTATTTTACTGTTGCAGACAAGCTTGTAACTTTATTTTTCAACATTGCTTATCCATTTGAAAAAGTGGAGTCTGTGATGCAGATTTGAATGCTGGTAGAGGAAGAACAGAACAAAGAAGCAATAGGGCCCATTACTCAAAACATCTGATCTGGGAGCCAATGTTTTCAGAAGTAGGGAAAATGATGGTTCCTTGATCATGGTGCCAGCTAGAGAAAGGGGCAGCATGGACAAACTATAGATGCTCAGCAGGACTGATATGAAATTTCAAAAGAACTTACACTATAAATATTTTATATGCACTAATGGTTATAATGGGCTTATTGGTCTGGAAGAAGGGCCCGCAAAATATTTTGCAGGTGGGTCCATACAGTTATTGGCACAGCCCTGGTTTTACACCCAGGATTGCTTTAAAGGCAATGCTATGTTGTTGCAACTTTTTCTCCTAAAATACTATCTTCTCCACCAGTTTCATTATTCTATCTCCTTGCCACCAAGGATTATCACTAGAGTGAAAGAAGAACCAAACTTTCATTCATTCATTCATTCATTTTTATTTTATTTATACTGGAAAGGCATGTGGGCAGAGTTGCCTGTTTACACAAGCGTCCATTTGTAACAGAGGTGGATATATACAATTTGGAACAAAAACAAGGATTATATATATAAATATACAATGTGAGATAGCATGTACAAAGCAGGAAATTAGGTACACGCACAGGATGAATTATATACAATGAAAGGCAATATTATACATTGTGGTAAAAAGGAAAAAGTGGCTTATGTACAGCAACCATGATATTATCAGCAAGTCTATAAAATATGTGCAAATTTACCCCCCAGTGAACCCAAGGGGTAGCACGTGGGAAAAATAAACCTGAGGAAAACATAGGAGGGGAGGGAGGTGTAGAAACAGTGAGGTGGACGGGATTAAAGAAAAAAAAGAGGGATTAAACAAAAAAGGACAAGATATAAGCAGAAATAAAGCACAACATTTTGCAGGCACCCTTTGTGGTTTGACCCAGGCAGTAGTAACAAGTATTTGTCAATGCCGAATGTTGTCACACTGGCATTGGCTTTGGTAGTGCAGTGCAGAAACACATTTTGGGCAGGATGTGAAAAATGACAGCTGTACTGTTCATAAGAAAGTGTAAAAAAATGGCAGTGTTAAAAATGTGGCATGTAAATATTGCAAATTTTGCGAAGTTACAAGGGTGCGTGGGAAATGCACAATGCATGCTTGTAACAGAGTCATTTTATGGACTTTCGGCACCAAATTTTCAACATAGGCATTTTAGCACCTCTGCTCATGTACAGTGTCACTGTCATTTCCTCAGACTGTCCCAAAAAGTGATTTGGCACAGTAACCGTGCTATTGGAGGCAGTATAACGCAGTGGGTTAAGGCTCTGAGCTACAAACCTAAAGACCTGGGTTTGAATCCCACAGCCCCCACTTGCATACTGTGTGACTCTGAGCAAGTCACTTAACTTCCTTGTGCTCCCAGGTTGCTCCTGGAAACAAGCTTCGGCTTAGTGTGCCTTTCCTGGTTAAACAATTTCCCCTTTTCCTTTCCATTCTGCGCTGGACCTGCGAAAGCACATTTTGGGCAGGATATGTAAAATGACAGCTGTACTGTTCATCAAGAGGTGTGGAAAAATGCCAATGGTGAAAAATCCAGAATGAAAATATTACAAATGCACAATGTTACGAGTGTGCATGCAAACTGTGCAATGCACGCTCGTAACACAGTCATTTTATGGAGTATCATCACCAAATTTTCAACATAGGCATTTTAGGACCTCTGTTCATGAACAGTGTCACTGTCATTTTTGTAATCTGCCCCAAACACTGATTTCCCGGAGCGACTGCACTATTGTGCGCCGGAAGTGCAGAAACACATTTTGGCCAGGATATGAAAAATGACAGCTGCACTGTTCACAAGGAGGTGTAGAAAAATGAAAATGTTGAAAATCTGGTGCGAAAAAATTTGCGAAGTTACGAGTGTGCATAGCAACTACACAATGCACGCTCATAAAACAGCCATTTTTTGGATTTTTTCCACTAAATTTGCAACGTAGGGTTTTTGAGAGCCCACCTCATGAACACTGCCACTGTCCTTGCGTTAATCGGTCCCAAAAGGTGATTCCGCGCAGTGACTGCAAAATCACCTTTTGGGACTGATTAATGTTATAACAGTGCCAGAATTCATGAGGAGGGGTCCCAAAAACCCCATGTTGAAAATTTGGTGAAAAATTCCAAAAATGCCCGAGATATGCTTCCAAGTTTAAAAAACCCTATTCATTTAATTATACAGCTTACCGGCATTTCCTCCGTTCGCGGTCGGCTTTGAAGAGTGCAGACATGTTCCCGGTCCATCGAAGATCATCGCGCTGAGCTCCAGAGGTAAGTATGGGGTGAGGGGGGGTGTGGGGAGGCAGGGTGCGCAGTGGGTGGGTGGAGTGCGGGTGGTGGGAGGGTAGGAGACCACGAGGGCCGCTTTTGTTCCAGGTGTTAAAAAAAACATCGCGGACAGTTTTCTTTTTCAGGTGTTTTTTTTTGGGGGGATACAGTAGCCGATGGGGGATTGGGCACCCCCATCGGCATATAGGGAGTGGGGGACACTAGCTGAGGGTGGTTGGGCACCCCCTCAACACAGAAGAAGGGAGGGACATCATGCCGATGGGGAGTTGGCTCCCCCGTTGGCACATTAAAGTGGGAAAGGGGGGATGGATGCCATCAGGGATTGGGCACCTCCGTTGGCAAACAATGAAAGCGGGGGGGAGCACATCAATCATTCTTTATTTATATATTCTTTATTTATATAAGGCGCCTTTCTTGAACCTAGGCACCTTTACAGGTTACATAAAACAATAAATACTTAAAACAACATTAAAATAATCAACAATCATTAAAAGCTTTACTAAAAAGGTAGGTTTTCAAGGCTCCTTTAAAGCTTTGGACAGTCGAGCAGTTTCACACCTGATGAGGTAGAGAATTCCACAGGGTCGGGGCCATAAAACTAAAAGATCTTGCCCCTGAGGTTTTTAAGTGAACCCTGGGAATCTCTAGCAATCCCTCATCAGTGGATCGGAGAGAGCGTGAGGGACAGTAGGGACAAAGGAGATCTTTCAGGTAAGTAGGTCCCTGATCGTGTAGGGCCTTATAGGTCAGCAAACCGACCTTGAAGGTGATTCACTAGCAAACTGGCAGCCAGTGCAGTCCATGGAGCACAGGCGTTATATGACTGGACCTAGAAGAACCAGTCAACAGCCTGGCTGCCACATTCTGCACTAGCTGCAAGCAGTGAAGTTCAACCCCCATGAGCCCTAAGTATAGGACATTGCAGTAGTCCAGGCGGGAGGTAATGAAGGCATGGACCAAAGCTGGAAGATCCTCTGGAGGAACCAGGTGCTTCACCCGGGCGATGTTCCTCAGATGATAAAAAGAGGTTTTGACAACCACTGACACCTGAGATTTAAAAGTCAGACAATCGTCAAATACAACGTCCAGGTTCCGCACCCGGTCTGAGGTAGTCAGCTGGACACCCCCAAGCCATAAGCCCGAGGGTGATCCAGCTAATAAACCCGCCTCACAGCGACCCTGGTCCACAATTAACACCTCAGTTTTTTCAGGGTTCAACTGCAGCCAACTCACATTCAACCAGTCTTGGATTTTGGCAAGACAGTTGTTAAAGACCGAAATGGCAGCATCCTGGCCGGGCACAAAGGACATGTACAGCTGGGTATCATCTGCACAGCAATGAAAGCCCAAGCCGTACCACCTGATAATCACTCCTAATGGCAGCATATACACTGCAAACAACATGGGTGCCAAAATGGAACCCTGCGGTACCCCACAGGATAGGGAGACTGATGTTGAGGAAAAAATTCCAGACACCACCCTCTGAGTCCTACCCTCGAGATAAGATCGAAACCACCTGAGGACTGAATCAGACAGTCCACAGATAGATCGCAAACATTCCAATAGCACACCATGGTCCACAGTGTCAAACGCTGAAGAGAGATCAAGAAGGACCAAGATGGAACAGGTCCTTCGATCTCTCGCTATTAGGAGGTCATTTAGTACCCGAACAAGTGCTGTCTCGGTACTATGCCTTTTCCTAAATCCAGACTGGAGAAAATCATAGACATTGCTGTTGATCAGATGATCATCCACCTGTGATGCAACCACCTTCTCAATAACTTTACCCACAAAGGGTAAGTTACAGACATGCCTGTAATTTGCCAGACAGTCCGGGTGCAAGGAGGACTTCTTAAGAAGGGGCTTAATACAGCCTCCTTAAGAGGGTCTGGAAAAATCCCCCTCTCCAAGGACCTCCAAACTATCTCAGCAAGGACTGGGCCGATTTTATCCACACAATCCACTAAGAGACGTGTGGGGCCTGGGTCCAAATTACAGTTGGTCGGACACAGTGATTGGATGACCATCGCACTGTCACTGATTGTGGGGAGGCTGAAGTCAGACCACACAAACTGGGTGTCCGACATCTCCTGCCGACCATCACAACTCCCATTTGAGAGGGTCAAATGGACATCCGATCTAATTTTGGCAACCTTATCTGCAAAGAACAGAGCAAACTCCTCACACCGTTCTTGAGAAAAGGCTCTTCCGGGCTGAAGACAGATTGGATTGCACAATCTGTCCACTGTCCGGAAGAGATGAACTGGTCTATTTTGTGCAGCCGCAATCTCTCTGGACAGGAATTCTGCCTTCTTATGAGAGATTTCGGATTGATAGACCACATAATGGTCCATCAAAATAAGTTTGTCACCATCCAGATCCGACCTCTGCCAGCACCTCTCCAACCTTTGTCCAACTCTCCTCAACTCCCTCAGAGTCTCATCAAACCAAGGAGACCTGGGGCGAAGAGTGAGAGGATGAACACAAGCAGGAGCAATGAAATCCAGGGCCCCTGCCACAGCCTTATTATAGGCAATTACCAGCTCTTCTGGATCCATGCAATCTCTCGGTAAGCCCGATAGGTACAGCACCGCCATCAGGTCATCCGGGGAAACACCCCTTAATGGGCGGTACCGGATCATTTCCATAGGGGCTGACCTACTAGGGGTAGCCTCAGAATTGAACCCAATGGAGTGATAGTCCGACCATCTGACCGGTTCCACCACCAAGTCGGATATCTCCATCCCTAGAAGGAACACCAGTTCCAATGAATGACCACCAATATGGGTCGAGGAGGAAATAACCTGTGTGAAGCCCAGTGAAATCATTAACTGGAGGAAGTCTTGACCAAAATGCGAGAGTTCATCATCGACCCAGGCATTGATGTCCCCCAGAACCAACCATCTGGGGGATCCCAATGTCAGGTCGACAATGAAGTCTGCGACTTCCCGCAGGAAAACATTCTCATCACCTGGTGGACGGTATATGAGAAGTATCCTGCGCCCCACACCCTCACCTAGAATACATTCAAAGGATTTGGTAGTTCCCACTGGCACCTCCACTAGGTCCAGTTCTGTTCTAAAGCAGATAGCAACACCCCCGCCCCTACGATCCACCCTCGGGCAGTGCATCACCGAGTACCCGTCCGGAACTGCTGCAGTCAAAACTAATATACTAACATATTATTTGCCAGCAGATTAGGCCTTTCGGTCTATCGAGTCTGCTCGAATCTCAGATCCCTAGTTGGGTGTCGAGGCCCTCCCCTCCCTTGTGTTCCAGAAACCCCTATCATCCATCCCCACACCCCTGAGACAGGCCATCATCTGATACATCCACTTTCTGTGTCTGTCCCACCCTCTCTTGAAGCCCTCCACTGTGGATCTCTGAACCAGCTTGCCAGGTAGTGCATTCCAAGGGTCCACCACCCTCTCAATGAAAAATCTCCTCCTCTTTCCCCCCCCTCACCCTTCCTCCTTCCAACTTCAAACCATGCCCTCTGGTAATACCTCCCTGTGTTAGTCTAAAGATCCTCTCCATGTTTACCCTATTTATTCTCTTGAGGTACTTGAAGACCTCAATCATGTCCCCCTGTCTCTCCTCTCCTCCAATGAAAACAGGCAGAGCTCCTCAAGTCTGTCCTCATACGTCAAATCCCCTAGCCCTCGTATCATCTTAGTTGCCCTCCTCTGTACCCTCTCCAGGAGCTGTATGTCCCTCTTCAAGTGTGGTCTCCAGTACTGCACACAGTACTCAAGGTGTGGTCTAGCCAGTCCATTGTACAGCGGCAGAATCACTTCCTTTCTCCTAGAGGTGATCCCCCTTACAATGCATCCCAACATCCTGTTTGCCTCGCTAGCTGCTCTCCTGCACTGCTCAGAGTTATTCATACATGCATCCACCATGACTCCTTGGTCTTTTTCCCCTATTGAGGCCTCCAGCGCCTCCCCTCCCAGGCTGTACCTGTGTTTAGGGTTTCCCTACCCAAGATGCAACACCTTGCACTTGGTGATATTGAAATTTAATTTCCATGTGTGAGCCCAGCTTTCCAGGGTGTCCAGGTCCCCTTGCAGGGCCACCCTCCCCTCTTCTCCCTCAACTACTGCTCCCATCTTGGAGTCATCAACGAAGAGACTCATTTCACACCCTATACCCTCCCTGATGTCAGATATGTATGCATTAAACAGGATCGGACCCAGGGCCGAGCCCTGCGGTACCCCACTACCAACCTCTCTAGGGTTCAAGAGCTCCCCACAGACCACTACTCTCTGGGTGCATCCAGCTAGCCAGTTTTCAATCCATCTGACCACCAAAGGGCCTACTCCTAACCCCATCAGTTTCTCAACCAGACCATTGTGGGGGACAGAGTCAAACGCCTTGCTGAAGTCCAAGAATAATACATCCACAGGCTTTCCCCTGTCCAGTTCTGATGTTACCCATTCGTAGAACTCCACAAGATTGGTTTGACATGATCTACCTGGCACAAACCCATGTTGCCGACTATCCAGACCTCCCACCTCCTCCAAGTACACCCCCAAAACTGGTCCAGCATTTTCATCAAGCCAGGTCTCGGTGATGCACGCCAGGTCAGATGACCCAACAAAATCAGCTATGATAGCTGTCTTGTTTTTAATAGACCTGGCGTTGCACAACACCGCCCGAGTAGGATGAGCCTCCGAGGATGACCGTGCTACCTGCTGACTATAATCAGAACCCTTGAGTATGCGCACCAGACAGGGAGGTCCCCTTTCCTGGGCCCATTTCGCCCCAGGGCATCTCCTTGTCCCCACTGTCTCTATCTGCCAAGGAGGGATTGGGCACCCCCTCGGCAAGCAGAAAAGGAGGGGGGGGCACATACATGAGGGGCAGGGTAAGCCAACCAGGGGATTGGGAACCCCCGAAGTTGGCAGTTTAGCAGCCACTATGCCACCATGTTTGTAGCTGGTGAAGCACGTAGGAAGGTCCGCTGCGTGTGATGAGCTTTGCTCGCATTGCAGCGGACCTTTCCTTTGATGTGATCACCACATTAGTATGCATGTTGTGGAGCTGGTATGCGGACTGATTGGGGAATGAGGGACGCACATACTGGTGTGTGCCCTGCATTCGCCCAACAGCGACCGCACCTCCAAATCTCCACTCCCACAAGATGTTGGCTGCACAAGCGCGCCAACATAAAAAACTGTGATATACTACCTAGGACAGTTGGGGGGGTTATTGAGCAGATACTCCTTCAGTTTAACCTTAAAAGTACTGAGGGATGGGCTGCCCACAAGGTTAGGAGGAAGCGTGTTAAAAAGCTTGTGACCTCTGCAGGTAAGCAATCTCTGTCCCAAGGAGGTGTTGCAGTAAGGGACACAAAAGGGGGATGTGGAAGTGCTCCTAGTAAGCTGAAAGGGGCAAGCCTTTTTGAAAAGAGAGGAGACACTGTGAGGTATATTGTTGAGGATTTTGTACAGAAACTTGGAAGCCTTCCATGTGAACCTGTCTTCAAGGAAGAACCAATGTACTGACTTGTAGAGAGAACTGCTGTGGGTATGACAGTGGAGCCCAGTCACAAACCTGACAATGTTATTGTATGCCATTTTAAGCTTATTGAATGTGACAGAATTACTTTGAGGTGAGCATATGATGGATCCATAGTCTAGGTGAGATAGAAGTAGGCTGGAAGTCATCCTACTTCTAGATTCTAGTATAAGGAATTGCCTGATTCTGTAGAGGAGCCCAAGTCTCTGGTGATTTTTGTTTACTAATTATGTTGTGTGTGAGCTGAAAGAGAGGTGCTCATCCAGTTTTAGGTCAAGGTATTTAAATTTGTGGACCCGCTCAATGACCATGCCATCATTATCTAGGAGGGAGAAATTGAAACTAGATGGCTTCCATGTACCGGCAAAGATCATACATTTAGTTTTTTGGAGTTCAGGACCATTCCTTGAGAGGTGAACCAGGAGTGGAGGCTGTGGATATCTGATTGAATTTTGGTACACAGGGTGGAAGGGTTCGCATCCCTACAGTATAAGGTGGCATCGCCCGCATAAAGGATGATGTTGGTATTCAAACCAACAGAAGGTATGTTGTTAATAAAAAGAGAAAAAAGGAGGGGTCCAAGTATTGACCCTTGTGGAGCTCCATACTTAATAAGGCATTCAGATAAAGGATGTCCCTCAATAACTGTTTTGTGATACCTCTGGTGAAGATAGTTACCAAACCAGTTGACTGTTTTTAAAGAAATTCATAGAGGCAAGTGTAGTTAGTAGAAGGTTGTGGTCCACCAAGTCAAAGGCCTTGGTTAGGTCCACGAAGACCGCACCCATATAAAGATTGTCATCCATGTCCTTGTAAATATCCTGTGTGAACCTAACGAGAGCTTGTTTCCATATTGTGAATAGCCCTAAAACCGTGTTGAGCCTCGGTGAGGATGTCATATTTAAGTACTTAGTGATTTGTTAATGGAGTATTTTTTCCATGATTTTATACTTGCAAGTGTCTGCTCTGCATGAAACTGGGTTTTTTTTTCCCCTTTAAAAAAAAAAAACTACAATAGCAAATTTATGTTCCTAGTGGGAATCAAACTACTGACACTTCGCTTGTAAGGCCAATACACTAGGCAAGGGCTACCCGATGGGTAGCTGAGTCAGTTAGTGTGGGTATTGCCTAACTTTGGCCGTGTAGGGTAGTTCGGGTAAGGTACTACCCTACCCGACATAACAGTATAATTCTCCAATCAGGTAGTTTGAGGCAGGTAACAGGTAATTATTAGTGCTCATCCCCTCTCCATCAGCTGGTAGAGTTAACAATTTTTAAGCAGAAAAACCTAAATACTGCAAAGCTTGGTATTTACTGTTTGGAGGGAGCTTATTGTAACTTGAAAGGAACAGGGTGTTTTGAAACGTATGGAAACATAGAAACATAGAAAGTGAGCACAGATAACGACCGCATGGCCCACCTAGTCTGCCCCTTAACCCACTGTAACACCACAGACCCTACCTGATCCACCACTTTATCCCACCATCTTATTCATCAGGGTTCCCTTATGCTTATCCCATGCATTTTTGACTGTCTTTACCATTTACGAATTGGAGTGTTTGCAGGGAGCTCAATGTTCCAAGTTGGAAGATTGAGCTCCCTGCAACAGTAAACACCAACCATTGCAACATTTATTTAGTCTGCGTTTTCTAATTGAAAACTATTAACACTTTGCTAGCAGGAGCAGGGATGAGGAACACTAGCAATCCCTATTTTTAAACTTAGATTTTATTACATTTTCAACATATAACAATGCATCAACAGCAAACATATAGAGTACATCATGGACCAGATATTCTAACGTGCACCCAGTATGTACGCAATGGACTGCACAGTGAAATGCAGATGCCCCCTAGGAAACAGACGCCATATTCAAAAGATGCACCATACACATGCGTAGGCACAAACCACACTGACTATAGCAAAGATGCGCCACTGTGCAACCAGACATGCACCAGAGCAACCAGGATTGCACAGGAGCATGACAGTAAGCAGCAACAAGCATGCTGAGCAAGCACAACAGGCAAAGGGGAATACAGGCAGGGCAGCACAAGAGCAGAGTGCCAAGCCAGCAATGGCAGACCCAAACCACAAGGGGACTGTGCCCATGGTGCACAGCACAGGCACACAGCGATGGGGTCACAGAGAATGTAGGTCACACAACACAAATACAGGTCGCCAAACACACCCTGCCACCCACCCAGATGAAAAAGAAGCCAGCAGGCCCATGGCACCGCACCACCATAACCCTGACAGGCAACACCGTATGGGACAATGCCACAGGCATGGTGGGAGGGCACCAGGCATGTACAGTGGTCAGAGGTAGAAGAGACACACATGCACTGGGGAACAGGGTGCACAAGCCACGCCGACATGCAGGGACACAGAGCCCAGCATCACACAGCACACCAGCACTGGCAAGGGCAACATTGCAGGTGGAAGGCAGGCCAGCACAGGCTACCAGGGACACGAGGCAGTGGACTGCACATAGGACAGGTGTACAGCCACAGCCCATGGGCCTGTGTTACAGAGGGACATGTTACACAGGAGCCTGTGCACACGGAGGCACAAAACAAAGGGCACAGAACTGCAACAGAAGGGGTCACACCCAAGAGTAGCACAAAACAATGTAAGCACAGTGCAGCACCCAGCAGGCAAAGGAGACACAAACACTGATGTGCAAAAATATAAACCTTTACTAGCAAACAGTAACAAAAGCAATGGGGTGCCAACAGGGCATACAACAAACAAATCATAAAAGGAATGGTAGAGAGGGTCAAAGTAGTCAACAAGGAGAATGGGTCCGGGAGCAAAGACGCAGTATAATACAGAACAGAAACAATGATGCGGAGGGTAGGGGACATCCAGAGCACAGTGGGAAGAGGGGACAGGGTCACTGTTGCAGATGCCACTGCGGCGCCCTCAGCTGGCGCACCTCCCTGATGAGCTCCCGTGTTGCACCAACATGGCAACGGCAAACTCTGATGAAGATGTTCATCTTGGTAATGTGCAGCTGGATGAGCCTTTTGAGCTGAAGGAGGCCACCACCAATGAAGCTCCTCTGACATCTTTGGGTCCTTGGCCTGGCCTGACCTACAAGAGGGGAACCAGAACAGGCAATAAGTGGTGATCCACAAGGGGCCTGAGCCCCCTTATGCGTGCGCACAGGACAGCTGACTCACCCACAGGTGGACGTAACCAGCATTGGCACATGCGCAGTGGATGGCAGCAGCTGACCCAGCCATGCCCCATGGGCACACTGTATGGCCACCTGTGAATGACATGCACCCATACCTGTGCATTGTACTACACAATACCAGTGCAAGAGCCCCCCAGGCAGTATGGTAGTCCCCAGCAGCAGTCACACACCATGGATGCACACACACACACACACACACACACACACACACGTATCCACCTACCCAGGAACAGTGACAGGATACCACCACACAGAGGCCACATGCATGGACCTCCCCCAGTCCAACATGGCACAGGCAGGGAGCCAGGAACTGCCCAACACAGGGGCCACGCATAGCTGGCTGTGCCCCTTGCCATACCACAACACACAACCCAGTCCCAGCAATGTCCCATAAACCATGCCAGACACACTCACCTGCCTGTCCAGGCACCAGTGCAGCTGCGGCACCTCCATCACTGTGGCACATATTCAGGTCTGCGGCCTCCCTGGCCTTCCTGTGGTCCTCTGATCCTATGGATGGAACAGAGAGAGAAAATGGACATGAGTGGCATGGCATGCACAGACCTACCCAGCACAGACACAGTGCACAGCACTGACACAGCATGTGCAGGTACACAGGCCCATGTGTGGGGCATGGTGTATGGACCAATGTCAATATGCACAGCACAGGTATGTGGTGCAGCAACGAAGGACACTCACCACCCACCACTGCTGTCCCCCCTCCCTCCATGCAGCCGCATAGGCAGCATGCAGCACAGCACAGGATGTAGACATTGGTAGCATGCATAGTGCCATGGGACACCTACCTGGCTGTGGCACAGACCCCCTGCATGCCCTTTCCTGAAGCCTTTGGAGCCTTTCTGGATCCCACTTGCAGAGGTCCCTATAACGGTGGTGGCACTGCTCCCCGGTGCTCCACACTCCACACCAGCTACCACCCCTTCCCAGACCTGGGACAGTGGCACCTGGGGCTCAGTAACCCCAAACAACTGGTTCACCACAGGTTCAACCAGGGCCACCAGATAGGCTATCTCAACATTGTTCCAGTTTACTGCGCGGCACACACACTGACCTGACCCAGCCATTACTGCCATCTGTCACACTGTGTCTGACTGCATGTACATGCAAAGCCTGCACATGGAACTGCGCAGCACCTGATGCGCAATAGGGAGGCATGGACCATGGTTGCACACCACGAAGATGCACGATAGACATGCACAACAGGTGTCTATTGCACAGCACCACACATGCGCCGCAATGCAGCACTTTAAGGCGGGAGTACAGGGTTATGGCTGTGACCCACGTTTGCACCCTATGTGACCCTGTGCAACACTGTGTGCATGCCAATAGCACAGTGTCAGGCAATGTGTGGTGGGTGGCATTGCACAACTGGCATGGAAGCACAATGGGGCTAGGTAGCACAGTGTATCCATATGTGCGGCATGATCACAGGGCCGCATGCGTAATAGGGGAACATCACACAGCGCACATAGCTGCGTGATAGGCCACAGGACGTATTGCTGCCCATGGTGTACATATGCACTGCGCAGCAGCGCACACACTGGGAATGCGCTAGCCAATTGCTCTGGCACAGTTGTACTGTGCAAGGTGCAGTTCCACAGTATTCAGCAGGCATATGCAAATAGCCTCATGAGCCAATGCCAGGCACAGTCACGCACATTAGCATCTCATTACAATTGTACTGCTGCTGCTCATTTGCATGCATTGAGCCATAAAAGTGCCACAATATAGCACAGGACACTGACAGGTACCGCAGCCATTGAGGTAAGGACCACCACATTTGTAAAATAGCTGTGCATGTTGTCAGTGCTGCAGTGTTCCAGGTCGGCCTGCCAAGCCACTAATTGGGCTAATCTCTGAATGTCCACAGGTAGCATCGTGTCTGAGATGGAGGGAGCTGAGGAGCAGGGTGCAGGCCCAACTTCACGAAGGATGAACAATAGGCCCTGTTTGAGACCTACCTCAACAGGGAGCCACTGCTGATTGGGGTCACTGGCACTCCACAGGTCCGTGCCACTGGGTGGGAGGAGGTGGCAACCTACGTGAATGCCTACAGAAGACATAATAGGAGTACACAGGAGTACAAGAAAAAGATGGGGACAGACTGTAGGTGCATCAAAGTGAAGGTAGCCACCATCAGGGTGTCCCACAGCAGGATGGGTGAGGGACCAAACACCGCCCCATTACAGATGGCAGGTGAGGAGATGGTGGCAGCGACCATCATCGGTGCCACCATAGAGGGCATACCAGGAGGTGAATTCCAGACTGGTGGCAGTCCCTCACAGCACTGTGAGTCAGTGGGTGTTGTATATGGGTGTGGGGGGGGTGCTACCCAGCAGCATGCAAGTGTGACAGCAGCAGTGATGCGTGCCCATGACTTGTGTGGCATGCAGCTGCGCATGCTGCACATGGGGCCACTGTGCATCACATTGGCCACCTGTGTGCAGTGGGAAAGCAGCATAGGCACTGTACTGTGGCCATGACCCCTGGTCCAGGATGTGATGCACGGCAGGGCAGCCCCACAGTGCTGCCTACACAGCATGCCAGTGGCAGGGCATAGTCCACAGGGGCACAGGCAGCTGTGAGCCACACCACTGGTGTTGTTGCCCATGGGGGGGGCATGCATGTCAGCTGTGTGTTGGTGCGACACCATGTGCTGCATCCACCCACCATGGCTGGCCTGGCATGAACACCGCCTGTGGCATATCCACCCTGATGTACGGTGCTGCACAAGTGTACCTGTTGCATACAGGCATGGTGTTGGCACACATGCCCCTGTCACACTGGCCATGGCTCTGCATGCACATTGCCATCATCAATGCTGATACCACTCTTCAGTCTTCCAGCACCATCATGCCTCAGGTGTGAGCTGCAGGATGCCGCCGACAATGTTGAACCCAAAGAGGCAGAGCCATCTACGTCCACAGGCATCAGGGCTAGGGACCGTCAGTGACAAGGCAGTGTGGAGCTGCTGGATCTCCTGTGTCTGGGTGATGACGACCCCCTGACAGACCTCCTGCTCACCAAGTCCCTACCTGTGCTTGTACCAGGGACACAGGAGGGTGTGTCGTCGGACACAGATGATGACATTACACTGATCCTGGGTGGCGCGGGCCTGGACATGCCGCCCAGGGTACAGGGCCATACACAGGCAGCGGTTGCCACCAGTGGTGGTACGACACCCATGCAGTCACCCCATGACCATGGCCACACAGTGGCGTGTGGCACCGCCGCTGTCACTGGCTATGGGGGGACACTGCCACAGTCACCGGTGCCATGGAGATGGCCCAGGAAGCAGTTGGGCAGCAGCAGTGGGCTGCAGTGGCCACCATGCAGCACACCACAGGGGTCGCTGACAGGGCACCCACACAATTCCCACTCCCACACGGTCCCCTGTACAAGCGTCCCCAAGTGAGGGATGTTGCACAGCATGCTGCCACACCCTCAGCAGGTCAGCGTCAGCCCCAGGATGCACAAGACACTGACAGGCTGGATGAGCACACCAGGCTGCTGCGGTCATCCATGGTCGACCATGCAACACTCAGGGCTGAAATACATGCACTGCGGAAAGAGTTGCATCAACTGTCTGAGCGTGGGGCATTGGACTTGCCCAGCTGATTAGTGAGCTCCGGCAGTTGAGGGAGGCCACGACCACATCGCTGGACTGCATTGCCGGTACCATTGCCACCGGATAAACATCGCTGTATTCCACTGGGATGGCAGGGTGCATAGGACTCCCCGTAGTGTGACATCAACACCACAGACCCTAAATGACTCACTGCTTAGTGTTACCTCTGATGAGAGGGACCTGGGTATTATTGTTTCTAATAATCTTACTTATACCAAACATGTGCATTCCGTTATTTGTACAGCAAATAAGGTTGTCGGGTCAATTCTTCACCACATCAGATCCAGAGATCGTGATGTGTTAATGCCTTTGTTCAGATCATATGTCATACCTCATCTTGAATATGCCTCACAAATATGGGCCCGTTTAAAAAATCAGGCGGAGTATCCCTTGAAAAAATTCAAAGAAAATTTACAAAAAGAATATCTGGTCTTGAATCTGCCTCTTATGAAAATAAGTTGGAAACTTTAAAACTCATATCTCTCTACTAGACGCTTGAGAGGTGATCTTTTTCTGTACGATGTTGTACATGATCTTTATGTGATGAATGAGGTAGGTCTAGTATTTAAGCCCTCTTCTTACAATATCAGAGGCCATTCTCTATAGTTGGTTAGAAAATCATTCAAAAATAATAATCGGAAATATTTTTTCACTCTTCATACAATAGGGCCTTGGAATAAACTTCCTTCATCTGTTGTAATAAGCAATACTAAGCTTATTTTTAAACATCGTTTGGATAAATTAATTGCATCTGGGTATAATTTATCTTATTACTCTTTGGCCTAGTATAAGAGCATTATGGGCCTTGGCCTACTATCTCTTTTCTTTCACCTTAGTCTAACCCGGTGTCTGACGACCTCAGCATGGCTGACACCGGGCTCTGACGTGGCCATTCCTGACACACCCAGTAGAAATCTATTTGCCAGGCTTTTCATGCCCATGAGGACCCCGTCATGTTCTCAGGCCTCTACCCCCATGAGTGTGTTGGTTATACCTCCAGTGGCTGTTGAGCAGCCTGTGGCTGCCTCACAGCCCAAATGTGGCCACCCGTGTGGTGGTGGCAGCCGTGGCCCACATGGTAGGCCTGCTGGGTGTGCTGTCCCATCCTGCTGCCTGTTGCTGTTGGCTGGTGCGCACATGACTGGGCTCACCCATGTGCGAGTGCTGGCATGTATGTGTGGCATGTGGCATGTCCTCCATGTGTGCATGCTGTGCTGCTGAGCCTTGTGGCATGGGTGTGATGACAGCAGCACTGTGCCAGCCTTGCCTGTGTAGTGGTGCATTCACTCTGATCCATGCCACGTCCAGCTGCATGTGTGTGTGCATGATGCCACAGCACCCACCACTCCTGAATGTGCCACCCACATGCCCCACTGTGCCCAGCTGTGCGCCACATGATGGTGCTGGTGTTGCTTGGGCGGGTCGTGTTGCAGGCGCTCTGTGTCCAGCACAGGGCCCACGTGTGTGTGTGTGCATGTGCCCATGCCTGTGCACTGTGATGTGGACATGTGGCTGTGTGTTTGTGCAGTCCCTGTACATGCTGTGTGTGTGCTGGTGTCCCCGTATGCCTCCCTTTGTGGCCGTGCTCCTCTGTGTGTGTATGTGTGAGTGTGTGGTGTTCCATGCATGCATGGCTAATGTGTCTGGTACTCATCTGTGGTTCCTGAAATGCTCCTGTACCATAGTGTCCCAGTGCCTCTGTGCCCGTATGGCCATCCTGGGGTCCTTCCTCTGCATGGGTGGTTGCACACTCCCATCCAGCCCATCATCTCCATCCTCATCACTGTTGTCACCCTCATCCACCTGAACAGCTATCCCACGGTCAATGGCCATATTGTGCAGCATGCAGCAGGCCAGGAATAGGCCACAGGTTTTCTCAGGGCTGTACTGTAGGGCACCATTGGACCTGTCTAGGCAACAGAATCACATCTTGAGCATGCCAAAGACTTGCTCAATGGTGCTGTGTGTAGCGATGTGTGCCTTGTTGTACCTCTCCTCTGCAGCATTGGCTGGGCACAGGATGGGGGTGAGCAGCCGGGGCGCAGGGGGTAGGCGCTGTCACCTGTGTGGGTAAAACATGCTGGTTAGCACATGGCTTTGCTTGTTCCCTTCCCCTCCCCCTTTCCACCTCCAGCCACCCTCTCAGCTCCCGCCCTGTGTGGCCTAGGCCTATGCTCCCTGCATGGCTGCCCTCTCACCCCATCCCGTGCCATGCTTACCTATCAGGTGACCCATGGGGATCTCCCAATGCTCGAACCTCTGGCACAGGATGGAATTGTGCTAGATGAATGCATAATGTGCACTCCCAGGATGGGTGGTGCAGACACTGGTGATGCTCCCCGTGGCATTGCACACCACCTGGCAGTTGACGGATGGGTAGCCCTTTCTGTTCATGTAGGTGGCCCCCTCTGGGACAGGCAGTGTGCGTATGGCCACGTAGGTGCAGTCTATGGCCCCAATCATGCCTGGCATGCATGCCACCCTGTGGAAGTCCTGCATGTTTACTGTATGCTCTGCCTGTGTGCTTTGGAATCATATGAACTCTTAATGCGTGTGGCAGCAGGGCATTGAGGAACTGTGTGAGGAGGCGGAACGTGGCCAACTGGGTTATACCAGCGGTTGCCCCCACTGGTTTCTGGAAGATGCCCATGGTGAGCAGGCACATTGCTGCTGTCATCTTGGTCTCCACTGTCATGGCATGACTCCTTCTGGTGGGTGCCTGTAACTCATCATTGGCACAGGTCACAGAGCTGCCTCAGAATTGCCCTGTTCAGACAGTACCGGCCCACGATCTCCGCATCACTATAGTCCTCAAAAGTGAGGCGGGCATGGTACCATCTGTGTTGGGCGTACCACCAATGTCTTTGGCCATGTTGGCATTCCTCCCTCCTCCTCACACCCCTCATTACAACCTCCATCACAAACGGCCCTGCATCCATCACTGTCACTAGCTCTGGCTTGCGCATCTGCTGTGTGTGTGTGTTTGAGCCTCCTTTCATATGCTCAAATCTGTCTGGCGCATTCTGTAGGTTGCTCCTGACATGTGCCATGCTTTTCAGCTGAATATGCCATTGCGCAGCTTATTCATGGGAATGCCCCCTTGTACTTGTGCCCCATACATTGCTGTTGCGCATCTGTTCATTGGATTTTGTGGTGCACATTCACATTGGTTGAATATGGCTCTGGGGCGCATTTCTGTGGTTACGCATACGCAACTCAGTTGTGTATTGCGCAATTCCTCTGAATATCTCCTCCCATGTATATTTAGAATGTCTTTTTGCATTCAGTCTGGAAAGGTATTAGTAATGTTGTAATCGGGTTGGGTAATTGAGTCTGCTAGTTGGGCTGGGTAATATAAAATTACCCTACCTGATTACAACACTACTAAACCAGGTAGGGTGGAATATATACATGTGGTGAGATTAGAGGCAGGGCTTACATGTGGTGGGACTGGAGGCGGGGCTTGCATTTGGGGAATGGACACAGGGCTTCCATGTAGTGTAATCGGAGGTGGGGCTTACATGTGGTGAGATTGGACGTGGTGTGTGGATTTGGGGATTGTAGGCAGGAATTCTATGTTTGATGTGGAGAGATTGTGGTGGGGCTTGCATGCTAACTAGGAGGCAACATTGGGTGATCTAATATGTGTAATGATTGGTTCAGGAGTAATGCACTTCTGGTGATTGTGGGATTTCAATCTCATGACTATGGGGTCTTTTGGTTTGTAGCGCAGTACTCCAACCTCTAGGCTGTATTGCAGACCTTAGGAAGCAGCAATTTTTTTTTGTTTGCAGTAATAGTTGGAGCCTAAATATAAACAGTACATGAAGTAAAAATGAAAAGAGCATGGTGAAACCATGGGTACAGTGACTGCATATTCATGAATATCCTTGATAAAATGATAAATACATTCCCTCACTTAAAATCAAAACTATGACCCTTTGCTTATAAAGCCTGGACACATCCAGTGTGCCACCTGAGAAGCTTGGTCAAATGGCTGTTCTAGTCTTTAAGAACAAGTGGTTCAGGATGAAGTATATACAGCATAGAAAGTTATAAGGAGAAAGGGCTGGTAGATGTTAAAAGCATGAGTTTAGCCACAACATAATATCTGAGTATTATTGATTTCTTTTTTGAACAGAATTCTGAGTAGCCTGAGTTCAAATCCCAACTAATGCACAGATTTTTTCTCTCTTGTTTCTCTGGGTTCCACTAAAGATGTTAGTAGAATGCAGTGAAGTAGCAGGTCTGGAGTTGGGACTTTTCATGGTATACAAGGTGGGAACCTGCATCATATGAAATATGAAATGGGGCCTTGTTTCTGGCAGTGCTCAAGGGCAAGAAGCTGTTGGTTTTCCACCCAGAATTGCCTTAAAGGCAATGCTATGCTGTTGCAGCTTTTTCTCCAAAAAGACTACCTTCTCCACTATTTTTATTATTCTAACTCCCTGCCACCAAGGATTATCAAGTGAGTGAATGAATATCCAAACTATCTTTTATACTACCAAGTACATGCTCTGAATGAAACTGTTTTTTCTCCCTTTTTTCAAAGTACAACAGCAAATACATGTTCCTACTGTGAATCAAACAACTGACCCTTTGCTTGTAAGGCCAAGACACATTCACTCCACCACCTGAGGCACTTGTTCAAACAGTTGTGTACTTTTTTAGAGCATGTACTTTGGGACTCAATATCTACAGTATACAAAGTAATAAGGGGATGGGGTGGTAGCTGGTAAAAGCATGAGCCTCAACACAGCGTAATGTTTGAGTATTGCTGGCTGGAGGCAGGATTTGCATTTGGGAATTCAATGTGGGGCTTCTGTGTGGGAATTGTGGGCTGGGCTTTTACATGAGTCTGGGGGATTAGAGGCAGGGTGTGCATGTATGGATTTGGGATTGTAGGGACAGCATCTATGTGTGGAGACAGGAGGCTGGGTTTCTATACCCATATGGAGATTTGAAGCATGGCTTCTATGTGGGAGTTAGGAGGCGAGGCTCTGTTTGTGGGGATTGGAGGTGGGTATGCATTTAGGAATTGCAGGTGGGGCTTCTGTGTGGATGTAGGGTATTGGAGGTGGGGCTTCCATGTGGTGAGATTGTAGGCAAGGCTTCCATGTAGTGGGATTGGAGGCAGGTTTTACAAGTGGTGAGATTGGAGGCAGGGCTACCATGTGCTGAGAATGGAGGTGAGTCTTACATGTGGTAGGATTGGAGGGCAGGGCTTCCAAGTGATGGGACTGGAGGTGGGACTACCATGTGGTGGGATTGGAGGTGGGTCTTACACAAGGTGGGATTAGAGGCAGGGCTTCCATGTGGTAGGATTGGAGGTGGGGCTTGCATGTGCTGAGATTGGAGGCAGAGCTTTCATGTGGTTTGATTGGAGGTGGGTCTTGTATGTGGTGACATTGGGAGCCGGGTTTCCATGTGGTTTGATTGGAAATGAGGCTTCCACGTGGTGGGATTGGAGGAGGGTCTTAGATGTGCTGGTAATGAAGGTAGATCTTACATGTGGTGACATTGGAGGTGGGGCTTCCATGTGGTGGTATTGGAGGTAGGTTTTACATATGGTGACATTGAAGGTGGGGTTTTCATGTGTTGTAATTGGAGGTAGATCTTACATGTGGTGAGACTGGAGATGGGGCTTTCATGTGGTGACATTGGAGGTGGGGCTTCCATGTGGTGTAATTGAAGGTGGGTCTTACATGTGGTGAGATTGGAGGTGGTGTGTGGATTTGGGACTGGAGGTGGGGATTCCTTGTGGAGGTGGGGAGATTGGGGTGAGGCTTGCATACTGCCTAGGAGGCAACATTGGGTGATCTGATATGTGCAATGACTGATTCAGGGGCAATATACTTCTGGTGGTTGTGGGATTCAATCTCTTGACTATGGGGTCTTTTGGTTTGTAGCTCAGTGCTCCAACCTCTACACTATATTGCAGACCTTATGAAGCAGCAATTATTTTTTTTGTTTGCGGTAATAGTTGGAGCCTAAGTATAAACAGTACAGGAAGAGCATGGTGAAACCATGAGTATAGTGACTGCATGATTCATGAATATCCTTGATAAGATAGCAGATACGTTCCCTCAGCTAGAATTAAACCTCTGACCCTTTACTTGTAAAGCCAGAACACATCCAGTGTGCCACCTGAGGAGCTTGGTTAAATGGCTGTGCTTGTCTTTAAGAGCAACTAGTTCAGTACAAAGTATATACAGCATAGGAAGTTATAAGGGGAAGGGGCTGGTACTGTAGCTGTTAAAAGAATGAGTGTAGCCACAGCTTAATATCTGAGTATTGCCGATTTATTTTTTAACAGAATTCTGAGTAGTATGGGTTTAAATCCCAACTAATGCACCATAGAATTTGTGTCACAGCGGCAATGTGGGAGGACCTAGGCATTTGGCAGACATTTCTGCAATGCTTCAATGGGGTATCGATGTAGCCGGTTCCAGTGTCCAGCAAGGAATTGGAACTTTTCACAGATGCCTTGGGGGGGAGGTCTGGGCTTCAGGGCTTACTTGTAGGTAAGTGGTGTGCAGGGCAGTGGCCTCCAGAGTGGATAAGACAAGGCATTGTGAAGCAGATCATGGTGATGGAATTCTTCCCCATTGTCATGGCATTGGTGATCTGGGGGAAGTTCTGAGGGACAAGCACATCACATTCAGGTCTGACAACACCGGAGTGGTGTATGCAATAAACAAACAATTAGGGGGCAAGGGCCCGATGGGCAACCTCATGCGGGTGTTTGTCCTGAAGTGTTTGCTGTTGAATATCAACTTTAAGGCACTGCACATACCAGGTATTGAAAATGGCATCGCTGACGCTCTTTCTCATTTACAGTGGCAGAGGTTCCAAGAATTGGCACCAGCAGCAGACCTACAGCCCTGGGAAGTCCCACCATTCCTATGGGAATTGATCACCCAGAGGCCTGGGAATTGTTTGAGAATGCTCTGACACCTAGGACATGAATAGTGTACCGGAGGAGGGTCAACTGTTTTCTGGAAGTGCAATACGCACGAGGGTGGGCAGTGACATGGCCGATCCCAGTGGCACAGCTGATCAAAAAATGTGCTGGGGCCACCCAGGCAACAGTCAAGCAGCACATGGCTGGCATTGCCTGGTTTCTGAAAGCCAAGGGCTTCCCCGACTCCACGAGGGCTTCTGCCCTCCAGAAGATGCTGAGAGGTTGGGTGCAGGCAGCCCTGAGGGCATGGACAACAGACGCCCTATCAGCCCTACCATATTCAAGTAGATCTGGGACGGGTTGCCAAAGGTATGCTCATCCCCTGATGAGACAAGGCTCTTCCACACAGCATAATTGGTAGCATTTTGCGGGGCATTCCAGGTGTTGGAGCTCATGCAGCCCAGGAAGGCTACTGGAAGACCATTAGTGTTGGCAGAGGCTGACGTGGAGGTCACAACATCTGGAGTCTTTGTTCACATATGGAAGAGCAAGATGGACCAGCTTGCCTATGGGTGGTGGTGCTGACTAGCGGTGCCCCATGGGCTCCAGTGGGATGTGGAAGCATGAGTACAGGATTATATAACACAGCGCTCGGCAATAGAGGGGGCCTTCTTCCATCATGGGGATGGTGGACCCCTAACAGTGTACTAGTTTAGACACATGTTGCAGAAGACCTTGTGACTGCTAGGCATCTCTGCAGAACACTACAACACGCACTTCTTTAGGATTGGCACAGCATCGCACACCAGGGCAGAGGGCTTATCATATAGGATGATACAGACTTTGGGTAGATGGAAGTCATAGGATTTTGAAAGATATATAACCCCACACATGTTATAACTCTCTCTTGCTTTGTTTGGACAGGTGTTGTGGTCCGAGCAGAGCAGATCTGGATTTATGGCCACTCGTACATCCATTGGGTAGCCCTCAGGGTGAGGCAGTATCCCAGAGGAGAAAACCTGTTCCTGGCTCTTGAGAGGGCAGAGGTGCATTGGTTGGGATGGCACAGGATGCGTGGGAATGAGTTACTGGCAACACTGCAAGCAAAAGCGGTCGTAGCCTAATGTTTTATTCATTTGGGGGGGAAATGATATAGGGGTTATACCTGTGAGAGAGCTTAAACAGAGGGTCAGGCAGGACCTGGCAAGAGTGAAGCAATGGTGGCCCCAAGTGCATATAATTTGGTCTGATATGGTGCAGCGGCAGCAGTGGCAGCATACCTGGAACATTAGGGCAATAGAGAAGGTGCACTGGCTACAGAACACTGCCATGTGACCAATTATGGACTCAGTGGTGGGGGGGTCCTTAGCAAAGCACCTGAGAGTGTCAGTAAAAAAGCCAGATCTGTACAGAGGGGATGGTGTACATTTATCTGAGGAAGGAATAGATCTGTTTCTGGATGACATACAATGGGTGGTGGTGACAGTATTAGCATGAGGTGCTTGTGGGGGGGTGAGTTGATGAGAACTCACCTTGTGGTGGCTTGCTAGTCTTGAAACAATGTGGGAGGGGGTAACAGGGGATCACGTGTCTTGACCAGCCAGATCTCCCTGAGGCTGACAGGAGGGAGGGACTCACGGATGGATTCCAGATGGCACCCTCTTCGGGCAGCATCCCACGGCATGGCAGATCCTCTGATGGGGGAGGAGCTAGCCGCAGCAGGTCATATAGCCATCCCTCATGCCCCGGAGTTTGTTGACCTTGTGGGGTCCTGGTTGATAGTAAGGCAGCCCTCCCCAGGGAGGGAGGGTCGGCCATCAATGATCTAGTTGCTCCATGGTGAGCTAGATTGCTTCCAAGGCTACCTAGCTGCACACATCATGCTGAAGTGAATGTATATATGGATAATTGGTTTGTTAATAAACACATGGCTGTGGCCATTTCTCCAAAGCTCGTTGTTGTCTCAGTTTGTTCAGGGGAATAAGGTATATGCCCTCAAAAGACAATGTGCAGTGGTTACTTCCCCCAAAGGGATTAAGTTCTCCAAGATCTAAACTTACAGCAAGAGGCTGATATGCAGAAACCCGTAATCTGTGTTATCACTTTTTAGGTAGCAAGCAATAGCCTCCACCTACTGTCATCAGGCTTACTCTTTTGTGCAGATTTTGAAGATTATTGCTACGTGTTTAGTGTATGTGAATCATCTATGGTAAGTTCTGGCTGGTGACACGTCAAACAGAATTTAGCACAAGCTGAATAATTTTCTAGTTGGCTTATCTCCACCAAAATACATGAATTTGCATACACATAATGCTTTGAGATGGGTTTGAAGATTCTGATTGTATGTGTGTTTAGAGAAACCACATCTTAAAAAAGTATCTCCCTTGTTGTATTATTTATGCATCCTATATGTTCTTCTTTCTTATCAGCTTTTCACCTCTTTCTACTCACTATAATAATTAAAAAGAGAGGAGCTGAAAAAAAACAGTATCTTCCCATCGTTATGGGACACAAGTTGTGGTGAAACGTTTTCTGTGTAATAAAAGGTAACTGTAAGCAATTAGTGCATTTCATTTAGTCATACTTTGAAACTGAATATATGATTTCTTGTAATGCACAAGGCCTGGTTATAAATAATGCAGTCTACATAGTGACATAGTCTTTGGCACATCTCAGAATCATTTATACTTTGTTTAAAGGTGAACAGTCAGCACTAAGAACTCCACACCCAGTTGTGGGGCTGGTCTCAATTTGCACTTTGTGTGCAAAACAGTTTTTTTACTTACTATTTACTGCAGTATAGTAGATTGTATCAAACATATTCCCATGACTTCCAAGCTGACATTTTCTGTAACTACAAATTCCAGAATCCCCTACAGCTGACATCAGAGCAGGGTTTCAGCAGTGGGAGATTCAATAGCCTGCAGTGCATGTTAGAGTTTTTATAAGCTCTGATTTTTGCTTGCTAGTCCCGCTGTCCTCCAAGGGCTAAATACAGTCACAGAGGACTGTACTTAGCTCTGGGAGAACAGGATGACCTGCAAACATGTGATCTGAGCTCATAAAATCTCTAACATACACTGCAGGCTATAGACTCTCCCACTACAGCAGCCCTGCTCTGATATTAGTTGCAGGGGATTCTGGGATTCGTAGTTATAGAAAATGTCAGCTTGGAAGTCAGCAGACTCAGTCGGATACAATCTACTATACTGCAGTAAACAGTAAGCAAAAAAAAAAATGTTTTGGCACACAAAGTGCAACTTGGGACCAACCTCACAATTCTGTGTGGGGCTATTAGTGCTGACTGTTCCCCTTTGTTATTGGTAGTGCCTGGACTGAAACTGTAAAATTTACACCTATGTATTACTCTTCATACAATGCATTCCAAAAGTGCTTTATAAGCAATTTCTTTATACAGGATAGCAGAGTTTACATGCCACATCTTATTTCCCTTATTAGTCTCTAGAAGTGCCATAAGATCTTTAACATCCATCCATCTTCAATGTCTTCATAAGCGATATTGCAGAGGGTCTAGAAGGGAAGGTTAGCCTGTTTGCAGATGATACAAAGCTATGTAACAGGGTAGATACACAGGAAGGTATAGAAAAATGAGGAGGCATCTGAAGAGGCCAGAAAACTGGTCCAAGGAATGGCAGTTGAAAAAAGTGCAAGATTATGCACCTAGGGAGAGGGAATCCTGGGGCTGAGTATAAACTAGATGGGAATAACACTGGAGACCACTACAGAGGAAAGGGATCTAGGGGTAGTCATAGAAGACAACCTCAAAGTGGCTAAACAGTGTGACAAAGCAGTTGGAAAGGCTAACAGAATGCTAGGTTGCATAGGGAGGGGTATAACAAGTAGAAGGAGGGAAGTGGTGGTACCGTTGTACAACTCTTTAGTAAGACTTCATCTGGAGCACTGTGTTCAGTTCTGGAGGCCCCATCTCCAAAAAGACATAGACAGGATGGAGACGGTACAGAAGAGGGTGACAAAAATGGTGTCAGGGATGCAGCATAAGTCGTATAAGGAGAGACTCAGAGCTCTAAATATGTAGTCTCTGGAGGAAAGGGGGGGGGGACATGATAGAGACCTTCAGATATCTAAAGGGGATCAACAGGGTACCAGAGGGAAGCATCTTTCATGTGAATGGAAATAGCAGAACAAGGGGGCACAGCATGAGACTAAAAGGTGGAACACTTAGAGGGAACTTAAGGAAATTCTACTTCACTGAAATAACCAGTGTCATCTCCCTATTCGGGAACTGGGTAAAGTCAGAAACAGAGAACTATGGGGATCATTCAGCACATGTATGACAACGAGCTGTTTTCTAGCCCAAGCATAGTTTCACAAAAAAGTAGATCCTGCTTAACCAACCTGACCATCTTCTTCTAGAAAGTAACTAGGAAGATGGATAGGGGCTGGCTGTTGGATGTATTCTGTCTTCAGCAAGTTTGTTATATCACCTGGGAAATTGATGGAGAAAGTAGATGATAAAGTGCACAGGAGGTGAACAGCAAATTGGCTGGTAGGGAGGAAGCAAAGTGATAATAGATGGTAACCATTCAGAGTGGAGCGATTCGCTGAGTGAAGTA
Organism: Neoceratodus forsteri; assembly: GCA_016271365.2. Lineage (NCBI taxonomy): Eukaryota > Metazoa > Chordata > Ceratodontiformes > Ceratodontidae > Neoceratodus > Neoceratodus forsteri. The sequence goes on from CM028137.1 coordinate 805,999,673, forward strand.
CCGCAGAAGTCAGTGCTAGATCTATTGTCATTTAACATATTTATTAATGACCTGGAGCAGGAGGTCAGCAGCAGGCTGCCAAAATCTGCGAACACTAAATTAGCAAGAAGCATGGTCACAACAAAGGAGCGGGATGCACTGCAGGGGAACCTGCACACATTAGGTGCCTGAGCTGAGAAATGGAGGCTTAGATTTAATGCGGGGCAGTGCAAAGTACCACATCTCATGGTGTGGAATCTGGATCGCACATACTCATTGGTACAACAGGGGTCAGCACAACTGAGAAAAAGGATCTAGGATAGTTGTGGACATAAAGCTGTAGCCAGGCAGGCAGTGTGCTGTGGTTAAGAAAGCAAACACCATGCTGGGATGCATTAGGAGGGGTGTAAGGAACAGGTCAAGGGAGGTGAGCTCCTGTAAAAGACCTCGGTTCGACCACACCTCCAGGACTCATCCACTTCTGGTCACCGTACTACAGAAAAGATTTTGAAGAGATGGAAAGGGTCCTACATCACAAAACTGATTAGTGGCTATGCAGGCAAGAGCTACAGTATGACAGACTGGACTCTTAGTGTAGAAAAGAAGAGACTGAAGGAGACATAATCACAGTTTTCCAAATACTAAATGGGATACACTGGATGGAGTACACACAGATGTTTGAGCTGGTGCATGCAAGTAGAACTAAAAGGAATGCCCTCAGACTGAGAGGGAGTGGATGCAGAATAAGGGAAAACAGTAGAAAGCATTATTTCATACAAGGTAGTTAACACATTGACTAGCTTACCCAGGGAGGCTATGGAAGCTAGCACTGTTCAGATTTCCAAAACAGGACAGTTTCCTTAGGGAATATGGTATTGAGGGATACCCACATGAGTTGGGGTAATAACCCCCCCAGGTCACACCTGGAAGGAAATGAGCTTTGCTCAGTGTGCCTGACATCACCAAAAGTTAACTAAATAAAATTCTATCATAAGCTGGGATACATGTCCATACTTAGATTGGTCATAGTCACTGCCATGTGGCAAATGGAGCAGACAAGACAGACCTTACATCCCTGTCCACACTGCAAACATATTTTGAATAATGTTTGTAAACCTTGGTTTCCACACAGTGTTTGGAGTATACATACCATGCTCCAATACAATGCTGTCCCGATTGAGTTCCCAGGCAGTAATGCGGCACTGACGCGAGGCATTGTGACAAATGGGAGGGATCCTTGCAATCAGGAGTATTTTTAAATACATGGAAAAAGTGAACATTTCACTTTTCAGCCTACTACACGCTTACTTCTGTGTTTAAATTCAATGTCTTGGCTGCTTAAGTGCATACAGCAACACTAAAGTTCACATGTGTCCGCCTTAACCAGAGATACAGCACGGTTCCCATGCACGCTGCTGTTAACTCGGGTTAAGGCAATTGAGTTGTTCTAAAACCATGTTCTTGTCTACTTCATTGCAGGGTTAGAACATTGTTTAAGAGCATGCTTTGTAGCACACTTTTTACCATGCTACAATCTGGACACTGGGCAGAGCGACAGTCCCTTCTGTCATCGTAGTAATATTATGTTACTAGATGGTTGCCACTTTCTATCAGAGGTAACAAGTTACTTTGGACTGAAGGTGGCAAAGAAAAAATGACTTCTTGTAGTAATGATGTTTCTTCTAGAGGGTATATATGTAATTCACAAAAACAGCAGCATTTCAGCCCAGAGGTGTTGCCCTAGAGATAGAACTTTAGAATGAAGTGCAGACTCTGTAGTGTGGTCATACTCCCCCTGTGCTCTAATGGTAGATTTACAGCTGAAAAGCAGAAGAGAGCAGTACCTACTCAACTAATCTATGCAATGTATTCAAAAAAATTGTAAATACAATAAGACATGACATGTCACAATGACAAACTGTAAAACTCGCAAAGTTTGAAATTTTAAAATACAAGCAAAAAACTGTTTGAAACATTTAATTTAATTTGATTTGACTTGATATGAACAACCCTTTTTATTTAGGTTCTAAAATGGAAGGTAGGGATGGCTTGTACGGCTCACTAACACACTCTCTAGAAGAAATATCATTACTGTGATATTTCTTCTTCTTGCAGCAAGTGTATTTGTGATGTCATACAAATAGCAGACTCCAAGCTGTACCTTGGGAGGCAGATTCTAGAACCTATTTAAGGAAAAGGTTCTTTCATTTTTTTTGTTTTTACAATTTTTGGCCAGGAAAGACACACTCAGCCAAGGCTTGTTTCCAGGTGCGTCCTGTGAACACAGGGAGGTTAATGACTTGCTTCTGGTCACAAAGCATGTAAGTGGTAGCTGGTGAATACAAACACAGTTCTCCAGGTTTTCAGCATTAGGTTCTGAAGCACAGAAGTACCAACTCTGGCATCCCTTCTTGTTTTGATGTCTATACAGTAGTGGGAAGCGAAAATGTGTACTCCAGATCAAATGACTTCCTTGCACACTTCAGTATCTCCTAATGCTGCCACAGTGGCAGATGCATCTCTACTGGAATGTGCCCTTTAGCCCTTTGGTGGCTATTTCACAGCATTCTCCTACTAGAACTCATTACAAGAGATAATTCAATTAGAAATTGTCTTCTTTACTGCAAGTTTACATTTTCCCAATTCACCATAAGAGGCAGTTTGTTTTCAGTTTTGGGCATTTCTGTCCTTTGCATGAAAAACTCAAAGGCCTTCTTACATCCAGGCTGTGAAGTTTCTCCTCTCCTACACTGGAATGAGGTTTAGTAAAAAATAACCATAGGCAATGTTATAAACTGAGTCTTGTGAAAAGAATAGTGACATAAGAACTTACTGTAACTGTAGATCTTTGAGAGAATCTCTTTCATCAGGCCACATCTTTGGAATTATACACACATCAGTGCTAGGACCACACGGAAAGTTTTGCAAACAGTCAGCCAGGTGCCTCCCACAACGTCTCACATCAGTGTCTACAAAAACATAAAGTGGGCTCTCCTCAGTTCCCTGCCGGAGATCATGTGCAGATGACTTCCCTCTAGGGAACCAGGAGAGACCACAGCATGTCATATACTATGTGAGACAGAGTGCTGAAAAGAATAGCAATGGAGACAGCAGTAGAAAGAACATTCATCACAACCCAGAAGGGGGAAGGAGGGTGGGATGGCATGGCCTAATGAAAGAGATTCTCTTGAAAGTCTACTTCTTATGGTAAGTTCTTATATAACTGTTCTATCTTTGAGGATATGTCTTTCATCAAGCCACACCTTTGGAATGAGTCCCAAGCAGTAGCAAAAGCCAACAGTCTGGATGGCTGAAGCCTATAGGCTTATGATAACAGGCCTTGTAGCACAGCTAGGTCAAACCCAGCATGTTACGAGAAACAAGGTCCAGACTGCAATGCTTAGGGAAGGTGCAGACAGTACTCTATGTGGCAGCTGCACATATTTCTGCAGGAGAAACATTCCCAAAACATGCTACATAAGTGGCCGTGCCTCTTGTGGAATGGCCACGGACCACACAAGGAAGTTTCTTACCATACTTCCTGTAACAGAACATAATACAAATTGTTTTGAAACAGGAGCACCCTCTTTCCCAGAGGCAAATAAAACAAAAAGCTGCAAGGGCATTTTGCAATCTTTTGCATGGTGTGTATAATACCTGAGTATTCTATGCACATCTAAGGTCCGGAGCAATGTTTTCCCTGGATTGGCGTGCTCCAGATAATACACCGGTAGGTGGATGGTTTATTTATTAATTTATTTATTTATTTATTTATTGAATCTCTGAACTAAGACCTTTGAGCCAGGGGCTCATTTACAAAAGCTTCACATCCAGACAAGAAATTATACAGAGGAAACAGACTTAGGTACAATATATGAGTTACAAACAAGAGGATAAGATGAATAATAAACTATAATGCTAGATCATAACAAAAATAGACTAAGAGCTCTACAAATGGTTAAATTAAGCAACAAAACTAAAGAACTAGGCACAGCAAAATCTACTCAAGTGCTAAGTGAATTAAAGAATTAGAGGATAATAGGAGGGTATGAGGGCAGGGAGGAAGGAGATGGAGAAGTAGTGAGAGAGAAAAGGAAGAGGAGGTAAGGGAAAAGGGGGGGTGGGAGGCAGGGGGAGGCCATTGGTAGAAGTTGCAGAAAACTAGTAATGCAAAGGAGGAAGGTGGCTGGAAAACTGGAGGTGACAGAGGATAGCAGCCATGGGGGCCTCATCAAGTTGGGGGCAGTATGGTAATTTACTGAGGCTCATAAGGGTTAAGTGTGACAATCATAGCTGCTAAGGTTTACTAGGTGCTGTCAAAGACCAACTTTGAAACGGCCAATATTAGGAGTGAATTGAATATGCCCTGGAAGGTTGTAGTACGAGGAGGGGGCTCTATACATAAAAGCTCTTAGTCCTTGGGGTGTCCTTCATAACAGAGTCTGGAGAGCTTGGTTAGGCGAGTTTCTGGTGCATCTCACGTTAGCCAGAGCCCTCTTAAGAAGCTGCAGGATAGAAGAGGGGGAAAGCCCTGAGAGAATGTTTTTTGCCAGGAGGCAGGTGTCATAGTGGATTCTGTTTTGAAGGTTGAGCCAGTTGGATAGAGCATACTGGTTGCAGGTGTGTGTGTCATGGCTGTGTAACCCCCCCTACAAATGAGGCTTCCCGAAAGTCTTTCTTGGGTGTGCCTAAATGCCCACTGCCAGGCTGGTGTCTTGTGTCTTAGCGTTTTAGAAGTGTTGTATGAGAGTGCCTTAATGCCTCTATTCTCTGTCTCTTTAAGAGCTGCCTATAACGTGGTGCTTATTTAATCTGGAAGGGGGCTGAGTGTTTCAATGCTTGAGTCCCGCCCGGGCTGCCAGATAATCGCTCCGCTCTGCCATCGCGTATTGCGCAGAGGGAGCTCAATTAGAAGCTGTACTTATTTGCTGATTATCTATTAGAAAAGTAATGATATTGTAGTTTGTCTAACCTGCCTTCTTTGCAGTATGGACAGTTCTGTTTATCACTACCATCTTGGTCCTGGACTGCCAGAATGGGCCAATCAGTACCTTTGGGGACCCTAAAAAGGAGTCTGTCCCCAGGGGTCTTGTGGGAGTGAGTTTCTGTAGGATTTGTAGTTTTGAGACTTTGGCACCTAAATGCACCTGGAGGGGGAGCCCTTGCTTTTGACAGAGAGATGAATCAACAAATCAAACCTTTTGGACTGAAGCGAAATTCCCAAGCTGCCTGCTGCAGTGAGTCAGTCTGGAGTTAGAGTTTAGAGAGTACACTGCTCGAGTGATTCGAGCAGCAGCTCCTGCGTAGTTCATATGGGAGATTGGTGGAAAGGCTGAGTTTGGCCTGTCTGCTGTCCCTTGAGAGGGAATCCTTTGAAAGGCTTAGCAATCGGACTAGATCCGAATTGGAGTGTGATAAAGCCACTGAAGAGTGACCAGATTTAAACCTGAAGAACACTGAAGATTTGCTGTATGTGATCAGCCTGTCAGAACATCCATTTACCACAGAATTCCCAGTTTTGCTCAGAGACACTGATATTGCAGCTGAACTGCCATCCGCATTGTGGTATGGTGATTGCTTTACTGTAAATGTGTTGTGTGCTGTTAGTGGATCGCAGTTTGGTTCCCCACTGTGTAAATGTGCCACACTTGCTGGAAGCTGCATCTTACCGGACTCGAAATCCAAACTGTTCCACCCGGCTTGGGCCTTGTCACCTGGCCCAGCCAGCTACTTCAGGCACAGAAACCATCATCGACGAGAGACTCGCCTGGAGATCAGCCCGCTGCTCAACCATCTCAAACAGGAATAACACCTCAGTGATTCATGTGGGCCCTGCTTCTCTTGGCAAACCAGTCATCAATCTGCAGTCTCCATTTCATCTAGCCTGTGTCTCGTTTTGGGTAGCGTGAGTGTGGAAGAATTCAAGAATGCATGAGACAGACATAAGGCAATTCTTGTGGGGGGTAGGAAGAAATAGGCTGTTGGTTAACTAGGATCTGCGGCCTATCCTGTAGGTAGGGGAATGGGCAGACTAGATGGGCCAAGCGGTCCTTATCTGCCGTCAAAGTCTATGTTTCTAACAATCAGGGTAGCTTCCTGCAACAACAGCTAAATCTCAAGTGTTGTCATCTCATTGCATTGGTGTTTTTCCTTTCACGAACTCAGCCTTCAGGCTATGGATTACATATTGTGTGGTTGTGCATGCCTTTTCTTTTCATCACAGGGCCCCAACCAGCTGTGATGCCTACCTACCCAGGCAACATTCCAGGCTAGCTCACCTTACTTCCAACTGGGTACCCATAGTGTGTGACTGTATAGGGACTAAAAGTGCATGCATAATTGCCTGACTAGATCAGTTTTCAAATCAATCAACCTGATTACGTCCCTCGCTTGTTCAATTCCCCTGAATAAATCAGATCTAACTCTTTTTGCATTTAATCTGGCTGTGATTCCAGTTTGTACCAAAAGCACTGTACTGTTGTTATTTGCTGTGCCTAATCTTGTTTTACAGTGGGTTTCCAGGATCGAACTGGTAGAATCAGCCCTGGTGTTAAGTGCAAACAGTGTGGGGATTTGTATGCTGAATAGGGGCTACTGTGAAAGTGTTTGTTGCATATTGTCTAGGCCACTAGAGGGGAAAGAAGGGTTTACAGTGTCCCAGTTGGTTGTACCCAGGTTAGCCTTGTTATTAACAACCCTGTCCTCCGGGTGGAGGCACCCGTTTCAGTACCCAGGCCCCTTATCCTGCAACTAGCCATGCAAGCAAGGGTAGTAGCCCTTAGGATAGTGCCACCAAGGGGTTACATCTTGCAGGCACCAACACTGGGATGTGCACCTTCTAGTGGTCAGATGTGGGTACTACAACCCCACGCTTAAAAATTGTGGTAAAATGGAGGCGATCACTACGCCCAAGTTTAAACTTGCTCCCCACAAGCTGCTAGTGCACCGTATGATGGGGTGGAGTGAGACAGAGGGGGTGGACCCCTGGCAAGCTCTGCTATTAATGGACGTCCCTTTGGGGACCAATAATGCTACTATTGTGGAAGTGGTTGAACAAATTAAGTGTTTGAGAAGGTTGAAGTAAGGGGAAGGGATTCCAACCTGTTTGATCAAACTATGGTGGCCCTACTCTCCTGTAGCCTGCCCATTGAGCCAGAGAAGGTACCCCCGGTCATTTTGCCTGAAGGGTCCCAAAAGGGGTGGAGGGTCATTCACTTACATAGTGACCCAGCTGCTCCTGGAGGGTCCCCCAGCATAGAGGGGTTCAAAGACAAGCTGCTTAAATTGTTAGCCTCTGAGGGGCACTCTGCTACAGAGCTAGTGAAAATGTTAGAGCTTTCTGCAGATGTCGCTCCTGTGCAGTCCCCCATAGCCTCTCCCGCCACCCCTACAGTTGCTTCCCCCATAGTAATACCTACTGTGCATTTGGACTCCTACTGCAGACTTAGGTTCTTTTCGGGCATGGTCCCGGTGCCCGTGGGGTAGGACGATCTGGAAACGTGAATGGACTATGCCACCCCATTGGTCCAGGAGTGGCAGTGTGCTGAAAGAGAAAAGAGGAAGAGGCTCATGGAAAACTTGAGAGGCCCTGCACTGGAAGCCATTCACTTCCTGTGATCCACCAGCCCGGAGGCCACAGCCGCTGAATACCTCTCTGCCTTGGAGGGAGTATTTGGTAGCACCAAGTCGGGGGATGATCTGATGTGGAAGTTTCAATCTGCAAAACAGTGGAAAAATGAAATGTTATCAATGTTTGTCACCCAAATTGAGCAAACTTTGCAGCAGACTCACCAGAAATTAGGGGTGCCCGCAAGTAAATTGAACAGGGTCAGGCTAGATCACATCTTAAAGTCAGCAAGGTACTCTAGCATGATGTTGTTGAAGCTGAAACTGCAAGAGAAAAGAGGCAATCCCTCCCAATACTGTGACCTAATGAAAGAGATCCGTGAGATTGAGAATGACGAAGAGGGATGGGAGCCCTATGCTGGGGCAGTCCATGCCTGCCAGGCCTCCGAGAGGGATGAGGAAGCCGAATTGCAACAGTTGAGAGAACTAATCAAGGAGCTGACTGAGTTGAGGGTCAGCCAGCAAAGCAGCTGAGGCTGCTAGAGATGCTAATTCCTGTCTAGCCACCCTTGAGGCTAAAAGTGAGGCCCTGCCAAGAGGGGTGGGGGGTACACATCATTTTCTCTGAGCCTGGGCCTGGAAACAGCCTGCAGGAAGAGGTATGAGAACTGAGAGCTGTGGTGGAAGACCTACTCTGACTCTGAGCTACCCAAGATGCTGACCCTTGGAGGGGCTCTGAGAGCCAGGAGAACAAAACCCCAACCAGAGAGAGAGACCCCGAGACTCCCCCACTATGTTCAAGCAGGGGAACAGCTCCTCTTTCCCTAGAGTCTCTAAAGAACCTGTTTTCTATTACCACTGCAGAGAGGATGGGCACGCCCAGTTCACCTGCCGTTCACCTGAGAATCTGAGAAAAGTTACTACTAGGCTGCTGGCATTGATTTGATGTAGCAACATGTGGCCGCAAGGTGGGGCTGCCCAAAAAAGCTATTCATCCAAGGCAACTGTAAAGTCGATGCCCAAGTCCATGTCACCTAAGTGGTCTGAGGTGGTGGGCTCTTCAATGGAAACTACAGTGACAGTGAACGGTGTGTCTTCCCGGGCCGTGCTTGATAGTGGATCTCAAGTAACCACAGTATTTCAAGATTGGTATCAGAAGCATCTGCCTGATGTGCCCTTACAACCCTTGGAAGGTTTGCACGTGTGGGGGTTGAGTGAGAAGTCCTATCTGTACTCGGTGTATATCCAGATCTGGCTGTCATTCCCTACCACCGTGGCTGGGGTAAATGAACAAGTTGAGACACTTGCACTAGTGTGTCCTCCCACTGGAATGTATGATGGGGTTCCCCTGTTAATTGGAACAAACGCCCACATGTTTGGGAGACTAGCACAACTCTGCAATGAGAAACAAGGGCAACGGACTGGACAGGCCCTAAGAATTCCAGCATTAATCAAAAGGGCTTATGACTTGCAACAGAAACCCAATGAAGTAGACCGAGATGAGCCAGTGGGGATAGTGTGGAAAAAGGATCCTGACTCTTTAGTGTTGGCCCCAATGCCCAGTGTATGATCCATGGAGAAGTCTGCCTAAGGAGAGATGTAAAGAACAAAATATTGATGATAGATGCCCCTGATGAAGGGAAGCTGCCAGAGGGGTTGATGATTAAGCCCAGTATATTACCTGCACATGCCAATGCCTATGCTCGCTGAGTGATGGTGCAAGTGAGAAACATGTCGGACAGGGAAGTTCATGTGAACCGGGGATGTACGCTGGCTACAGTACACTGCGCAGACACTGCAGTATTACCTAGTAACAAGTACTCTGGTGAAAGGGAGAAAGTGACCCCAGACTTATCTGACTTCGATGAGTCCCCCTTGTCCGCCAAATGGAAGACCTGAATTAGCAGGAAACTTGCTCAGAGAGACCAAGTGGTCTCACTAAAAGAGTGGAACATGGGGTGTGTCCATGGTGCCAAGCATAACATATGCCTGCACGATGACCGAATATTTCGACAGAGGTCCCAACGCCTTGCCCCAGTGGACATAGATGATGTGAGGAGGCACCTACAGGAAATGCTCGCTGCTGGCATTATTCAAGAATCAAGAAGCCCATATGCATCCCCCATCATAGTGGTGTGTAAAAAGAATGGATCCATGAGGATATGTGTGGATTATCGGACCCTAAACTGACGGACTATCCCAGATCAGTACACCATGCCACGCATACAGGATGCCCTGGATTGCCTGAACGGGGGTCAGTGGCTCTCAGTAGTGGATCTCCACAGCGGATATTATCAGATTCCGATGGCCCTGGAGGACCATGAGAAAACAGCCTTCATCTGTTCTTTGGGGTTCTACGCATTCCTGAGGATGCCACAGGGGATTTCAGGTGCCCCTGCCACTTTCCAGAGATTGATGGAATATGCGGTGGGAGACATGAACTTGCTGGAATGTTTAGTGTACTTGGATGATGTCATTGTTTTTGGACACACACTAGAGGAACATGAGACCAGGCTGTTCAAAGTCCTCAATCATTTGGAAGAATTCGGCCTCAAGTGCAGAACCTGAAATCCCCTCGAGTCTCTATTTGGACTGCCTGAGCCAAATATTCCAAAGAAGCAGCTTTTTCTAGAACTAGAGGGCATGATGGAGCAAGAACCCGCTATTTCCCAGAGACAAATCAACAAATAGAGCTGACTTACTGACTTTTCTCTAAATTAAATAATGACAATTGAAAAAAATGCTTTACTTTTGCTTTTCCTGAATTGAATTAAATACATCCTTATTGCCAAGCATAATTCTGTTTAGCCAATAAATTAAGTGTGTCCTATTGTAAAATAGGTAAAAGATACATTTATATCAAAAATGATTATAGCTTTTTTGCAATACTTGGTTGTAACATTAATATTTTACAGGTTAAAGAAAATGTATTGTTTTAAAACTAGCTGTAGAATGGGGGAAATGTATTTGAGGAAGTGAAAAAGAACACACTTCAAGAAAGCAGCAGGCTAAACCAGTTTCCTCTATAGCACATACGTTATATCATTAGCATTTGTAAGTTGCAAACATTATTATTATTATTGAGTGTGCCTCATAAACAGTTTGAAGATACATTTCGTGCTAGACAGAATGCTAGCTAGGCCACAGTTTCCTCTGTAGAGCTTACAAAACAATGTTCCAGTAAAGCAAGAATCTGACATGACATTCCACTTTTAAAATAAGATATTTTTGTTGCCACCTTGCATGGTTAATACACTTCTACAAGAAATGTGTCATGGTCACGGTGCATACTTCTACAAGAAGTGTGTCACGGGGTATACTTCTACCAGAAGTGAATCACGAGACACACTTCTACCAGAAGTGTAACATGAGGTACGTCCAAAAAATTTATAAATTTAGACTCATTTAAGCTAAAGGGGGGCAGAAGAAAGGAAGGAGCAGTGACAGCATGTCCTTCTGCCTAGGACTTCATTTGAGACATCAAGGTATGGCACTGTGTGTTATGAACTGCTGTTTTCCCCTGATATGGAGCAGGGAGGGATGATAATTGCATTTTATATTTTATTTTATTTTTACTTTATTGTATGATTGTATCTAAACATAAGAGAGAATTCCTCTCCAGTTAAAGATAGATTGCTTGCTTGCACTGTTGATCCAAATGATGTTAATTCTGTATACCTCTTTTAAGTAAAAAAATTAAGCCAATGTAACATTTCCTGGTATTTCTTGTCAGTTAAATATTTTTACTTATAAAACTGTTGACTTACAATACAGGGGTTAAGTTTAATTGTGACTATTGGTATATATAAGTTGTACCAGAATATTAAAAGAAAAACAACTATAAAGTTTTAGGATAAGGTAAATTTAAACAGACAAATAGACGACCATGATTGAGGTAGTGTGGTTTTAACTGAACATGCAGCCAAGTGCATGCTATCATGCACACCCAGTTAGACTTCCCTATTCAAGCAAAATTTTTGAATAGGGTGGTTGCTCCCGAAGGTCTTGGGAGATCAAAAGGCCATGCCATGTATACAGAGTAAACCTAAGAAGGCATGCTGGTGGTCAGGTTTAAACCCCAGCCAGCTCACAAGTTATCCATAGACAAGTGCCAGCTTTTTTCAAACATCTGTGAAATATGTGGGACACATAGTGTCTGCAGAAGGGATACAGACAGATCCCAGTAAAGTTAAATCTTTGACCATTTGGCCCCAGCCCAATAACCTAAAAGAGCTACAGTATTTCCTGGGGTTCTGCAGCTACTACTGCAGATTCATCAAAGACTATTCAAAGGTGATTCAACTGCTCCTAAACCTTACCCCAAGACTACCCCCTACCAACTGCAAATACAAAAAGGGGGCTATCAAAGACCAAGAGAAAGTGTATTTTCAAACAGGTGAGGCTTTTGGGACTCAGTGGACACCTGAATGTGAAGTAGCATTCTTTGAAGTCATATATCAGTTCACCCATGCCCCAGTCCTTGCCTATGCTGATCCTACCAAACCGTATGTTCTACATACAGATGCTAGTTTGCAGGGCCTTTGGGGCTGTGCTATATCAAGACTGCAAAGAAGGCTTGAGACCTGTAGCTTTTCACCAGTAGGAGCTTGACCCCATCAGAGCAGAACTATCCAGTCCACAAGTTGGAATTCCTCACCCTAAAATGGGACATAGTCAACCAGTTTCATGAGTGCTTCTATGGGGCAAAGATATTAGTAAAGACTGACAATAACCCACTGACCTATGTGCAGACTTCAGCTAAATTGGGTGCCACTGGGCACTGTTAACTTTATGCCATATCGACTTATGATTATGCTTTTTAGTACAGACCATGACTAAACCACATTGATGCTGATGCCCTGTCACGAAGGCCAGCTTCTAAGAACAATTGGGTCAGATTGTCTAAACCTGACATCAAAGCATTATGCCAAAAGTTTGATAAAGATGAACAAATGTCTGTGGACACAGTGGACTGCCTAGTAGATTGCTTGTACCCTCCTGATATCTGCATACCGGCTGCCTATTGCCATTTCTCTGCATTAGATATTAGTGCACCACCTCAGTTCGATAATGACAATATTCAGAGGGCTCAATCCCAAGATTCCATGATTCAACCAGCACTTGTCGCCCTGCGTGTGGGGAAAGATGTGTCCAAGTTGCATTCCCCTGACTAGTGAACTGCTCTATTGTTCAAGGAAGGACCCAGTTTAAAGTTGCATGATCAGTTGTTATACAGAGAGACAGTGGATCATTGTGGTCAAATAGACAAGCAACAGTTGGTTCTACCCACGGCCTTTAAACAGCAGAACTCTCGACTTTGTACAATCTTGATTCTACTGGCCAAAGATGGGGGCAGATGTCGAGCACCATGTAAAGACCTGCATTCGCTGCCTTCAAAGGAAAGTCCTGTCTCAGAAGGCTGCCCCTCTTGTCAATATCACTGCCAGTGCCTTCATGGAACTGGTCTGCATAAACGTCTTGTGCTTAGAACCCAACCAAAAGAACATTGGCAATGTGCTGGTAGTTACTGATCATTTTACACAGTACACACAAGCCTTCCCAATTAAAGATCAAGAGGCCTCTACCGTGGCCAAGGTGCTAGTAGAAAAATCATTTGTTCACTATGGTGCCCCCCCCCAGCGGATCCATTCTGACCAAGGCAGAGACTTTGAAAGTAGGTTAATCAAAGAAATGCTCTCTCTGTGGGGGGTGCGAAAGTCAAGAACCACCCCCTATCACCCGCAGGGGGATTCTCAACAAGAATGCTTTAACCACACCTTCTGGACATGCTGGGCATCCTCCATCCAAAAGACAAGCAAAAGTGGAGCCAGCAGATTAGCACCTTGGTACACGCGTACAATTGCACCAAAAGTGATGTTACTGGGTTCTCCCCCTACCGTCTCATGTTCGGGGTGGAGGCCTGACTGCCAGTTGATGTCTGCTTTGGGATCTCTCCAGATGGGGTCCGAGCCAAAAACTACTTGCAGTACATACAGAAATTGAAAGATCAGTTGAATCATGCTTATCAACTAGCTCAGACTAAGGCTGCTAAGCAAAATCTTGCCAACAAAGAAAGACATGATCAATGAGTGAAAGCCCAGGAGTTGTTGCCCGGAGATAGGGTACTACTAGGCAATTTGGGACTGCATGGAAAACAAGAAATTGCTGATAGATGGCACCATCTTCCTCGCATAGTAGTTGGTAAATTGGATGATCTGCCGGTGCACAAGGGGAGCCCAGAAAATAATTCTGAAGCTGTTAAGATCATGCACCGTAATCACTTATTGCCCATCGGCCAAGTTATTATTGATGCTGAACCAACACCTGACACTTCTCCTGGGCCAATGACTCGTGCAGCTGCAAAGAGGAAACAAAGTCAACCTGTCCATGTTGTTCCAGAGCTAAGGCCTTTCCCTCAGCAGGCCCAGAATGACAGTGATGACTGTACATCTGTCTCTAATGAGAGTAACTGTGATAATGCCTATTATCCCTCATATGAACTGAGTCAGTTGTTTCGAGGAAATCCTCTGCAGAATCATGGGGATGCAGCTGGGCCTTCAGAACTGCCTAACCTGCCAGCTTCTTCCCTGGACCCAATGCCTCTTGAAAGTGAGGTGCAAAGTATCACGTCTGAGGTTTCAGACTCTCTGTGTCTTGTAGAACTGTTTGACTTTCCCGAAGAAGGGGCTGATGCTCTGAGTCTTCCTGGTAACACACCAGAACTAACAGAGCCAAGAAAAAAAAGAGAGTACAGTGCCCTTTCCATGCCACAAAGCTCCAATGTGTCCAGATGTCATGAGGATGACCAGTTAGGGCATTCTGTAGAAACCCTTCATGAACAAAGTACTTTGGAAACAGAAGCTACTGAGCCCAGAGCTGCCAGTGCTCCCAACCTGAACTTCTCATCCAGTGCAGAGGCGCCCCTCCTGAAAGAAGAAAAGGAAGTGTCCAATGCCCGTGATGACAAGCCAGAGCCAGTGTCTGTACCTCCCAGAAGGACTGGGCAACCTGTTAAGCCAGTGCTACATTTTAGTTATGATCAAGGGCCCGGGTTTTCCGCAATTCCGGGGCCGCGGCCAACCGCAGAAATATCCGCGAGTTTATGGCTGACCATTAGAGTAATTGCAGCCGACCGTAGAAATTGCGCCTACCACGGAAATTAAGTACCGACCGCAGAATAGCAGTATGCAGAACCTGGGCTGAGACCCATATGGAGAATTTACTATGAAACAGAATGCCCCAAATAGTCAGTGTTCATGTTATGAAGGGTGGTGCAGCTTGTAATACCGGAGTAGTCATGGGGGAAACTGCTTGCACTGGAGAGTGAGCTTGGGTCTGTGAAGCCACTGCAGCTTCTAAAAGGTGTCACATCAATTTAGTGCAAACATTACAGCATAAACAACTCAGCGCAGTAAAGTGAGCTAAAAGCATTACCGCTAACAGTATAATACAGCTCACAACAATTTTATCGCCTAGCACTGCAGCATACCTCATGTTTACATGGACCAGCATGTCTCTGGGTTAGTGCAACGGAGAGGACACATATTCAACATTTTAGAATTTAGATTTCCATTTGAAGGTATAACGCATCATACAGTTATTTCTCTTTTGGGATTTCTGGGTTGTTGCTAAGTGGTGACAGCTGTGATTCCAGCTATTTGCATAAGCGTTATATGAAAATTGCATAGTTATATTGTAAGGCAGCTTTAGTCATAGTCTGTGATGAATGTTACCTTGTCTCAATAATTTCTGCCATTATAGAGAGAGAGTTTTTCAGTTTTGTATAAATAATTGACAAAATGAATCTGTCTTTATTTTCTGCTCATTTACTGTCAGGTATACATCAGTCTCACTGTACTTGCTCCCCTTTCCACAGTGGCAACTACCCATGTCCCGACAACAGAAAGTGGTTCGGGAAGGGGAGGGGTTGGCTCCATTCCAGACTGACTTATACACAGATCCAGTGGTTCCCGACCTTCAGCACATTCCCAAATTAATCCCTGACATGGATCTCCCGCTGCAGCTCTACATGTGAAAAACACCAATACCACTACAGCTGCAGTGGGAGAACTCTGACATCAAGGCACTAGTCACTGTGTACAATGTCCCTTGTGGCTCCTGATCTCTTCAAATACATACACACAGATCCAGTCGTTCCCGGCCCAAATTAATCCCTGACATGGCTCTGCCACTGCAGCTCTACATGTGAAAAGCACCGAAACTGCTACAGCTGCAGTGGGAGAACGCTGACATCACAGCACTAGTCACTGTGTACAACGTCCCTTGTGGCTACTGATCTCTTCAAATACATAAACTCAGCTATAATTTGGGGTTAGACTTTCTCCCACTCTCAATCCCTGTTGATGTGTATGGTACTGATCATGAGTGAACTTGCTGAGAATGGCAGGCAATCAGGACCTACTTGGGAATGAGTGAGGGAGCTGGAAAAAGCCCATGCTACACTACAGTTCACTGCAATTCAAGTGTTGTTTTGCACTGAAAACAGTAGAGCTGAAAAATGCACATGACGAAAATGATCACGCTAAAATGTCCACGCTGTAAATTACCGCGCTTAAAAGTTTTGTGCGCAGTTGACATGGAACCCTTCTAAAAGAGACGACATGAGGGACTCCACACTTGTACATTCCCCGGGCACTGAAGTGGAGGGCTGGTTCACTAAATAAACAGAGTTGTCAGTTGATTTAAGCAAGGCCCAACTGTGGAAAAAAAAAAAAACAGGAATCAGGGCAGCAGCCGGAGTGAGTGAGTCGGGGGGGGGGGGATCAAAGAGGTGCTTATCGGTTAGAAAGAGACAGTCCGAATCTCTCGTCCCCAGGCTCTGGAGATGCTGTACTGCCACTATAACTCTGGGTAAATAGGACGGTAATTACCACTTCCATGGCAATTACAACATTTTAGTTTCAGGGCTGGTTTCCAGGACTCAGTAGAGAGACTCCTCAATAGAGAGACAGCCTAACTCTCTGACAAGCAGTATCCTGACACATGGTTGAAATCACAACACAAGGTACACAATGTAAATTGCTTAATTTCGTAATCAATCCACACAATTTACTGACAAGCAACATTTCATAATAAATCCAACTAATGCACTGAAATGATCTGGTGCTTTAAAAATTATCGACAAAGCCTATCATGCTCATCCCAACTACTGCAAGCTATCTGGTGCTGAATTTCGATTTCTGCCCCCCCCCAAATAAGACTTACAATTAGCATTGTCCATAAAAAGGTGTACAGTTACTTGTGACTTACCATATGACAGCTCTGCTACATCACTTTGACACCTTGTCTGTTGTCGGGTCTTAATTGAAAAGGCTTCTTTATTTAATTTAATGTAATGTACCCATGATGGGTGGCAGCAAGCTGTGTGTGGTCCGTAAGTCAGTACGGAATGCTGTATTGTGATTTATTTTACTTATTGCTGTAGTGTGATTTATTTTATGTATTGTTGCCATCAATGCCAGTAAACTTTAGTCGGGATTTTGGCTGTCTGTATTTTCTGCAGTCTGGATATTGGTGCCGGGATCATTAATGTTGGTCCTTTGTGTGTCGGGATTCAGTAACCCTTAAGCATAGCTCATTACAGCCCTTCTTCTGTAACACCTCCCACTCCCTCGCACTGCTTTATTGAATAGTTTGTCCATTTTTTCCCCGATTTATGTCAAACTTTATTTTGCAACTACTGCCTGAGCAAAGCAATGGTGCTTGTCCTTTCCCACCCTAGCTGTTGTAAAAGAAACAACTGTCACGATCTTCAGACCACACAGGATACACTGCGGCAGTGCAAACTAACAGCTTGTCGATCGCCATTCAGAAATCCTCTTAAAGCACTAACCTTGGATGCCTTCTTATGAACCGCATATTACAATCGGTATATGGTTTTGCTTCAACTTGGAATTAGTTAACTCCTGTTAAGCCCTCTGTGGATCTCCGGGGCTCAGTTCCATTACTGGTGGGATAAAAAGTACTTAAATTTTAAGTAAAGACTTCAGAGCTCCTGTCAGACTTCCCATTTTGTTCTGTTTCAGTTTTAGTTGTGTGCCAATTTGGGCATGTAAATTTAATTATTTAATAATAATCATTATTATTATTTAATAATAATGCCCTCATGGGCTAAATTATTTTAAAACATGACAATGCCCCACTGGACAGAGACTTGCAACATAGGACAATTGTTAACTTTAAGTAATCCCTTCCCTTGATCTCTGGGGCTTGGTTACACTATTGGAGGTAACAAAAAGGATTTACATTTTCACAGAAGCCACAATAGCTCTAAGGTGCTTGAGCCTACTACAGGCAGAACATTATAAATAAACACTACCTCCTTGCTTGACTTGACCCCCCCCCCCAACAGGTGGAAAAGTTAAAAAAAAAAAAAGAGAAAAAGAAAACACATCCCATCTTTGCTGGCAAGCTCCCTGCTGTGTACATAGTGAATTTAACAATTCTAAAAATAATAATATTAAACTCCTGGGCTTGCTTCCAGTGGGCATGATTGCCTCCACCGAAGCCCTTGCAGGTCTCTCTGGGGCTGGGTCACTCAATTTACAGCAAACAAAAAGATCAGGATCATATCTGAAATATATTGCCATTTTAGTGCTTCACTAATACTGGTGCTCCTGGTTTATATGCTCACAACATCTAAAACTGGCATGAATACAGATCACACAAAAAAGAGGACTCCTAATAAAAAATCTGAACTGCAGTCAGCACACTAAAGTTTTGACCCATTACAGCAGTAAATTGCAAAGTGAAGATCATCAGGTTTTTTATAATATTCAAGTATACATGATATTTGCTCTGTACTGAGATTTATTTTTTGTGATGTGGATATGTTGTGAGCCTGTAAATCAGAAGCCACTTTACTGGTGAAGCAATAAAGTGGCAATATATTCCTGATTCGATGATGTCGAATTACAGCAAAAAAACATTCCATGTTGTTGCTGTGTAAGGCTTATTTGGTGTTCAATGCATGAGTTGTCATGACTCAAAAAGATACGAGAAGGTGGTATGCAGTGAATCTGACATCTTTAATTTCACAATACAAATAAAACAAAGAAGACACGTAGTTATGAAAAGGATTTATTAGCAGCTGAATACATTTCTTGTGTATGATCAGACTACAGGTACAGTTTCCCTCCTCTTATGCCATTCTCCATTTCTATATTAAAAGCGTATAGAAAGAAGTTAGTCTGAGTTAGCCATACTGCTTTCATCCCAAAGAAATTTATTGTATTCCTGAAATGTAGGATGTTAAATCATAAAGACTGTTTTAAAGAAAGTGACATTATATACAGTATGTGTGTGTGTGTGTATATATATATATATTACACCACACATATGAATATAAACATACACAAACATATCTGTCTGTCTGTCTATATATCTATCTATCACAAACATTTTACCTGGAATAGCACAGATCCCCGGACACTGAAACCCCAAACCGCCACAACAGAAGCGAGCAGTTAAAACATAATAAAACCCATTCAGTAAAACCCCCTGACTGTATTATAAAAAATTAAATATGGGCAACTGTAACCAACTCGGCATGTGTTTCCATCTTGCTTTTCATGAAGCATAAAATATGTTTTTTTTTCAGTCCAATAAGAACACTCAATTCAAATAAAACTTGAAAAGGATGAATGTTAAGGGTAAATGTCACAATATAAACACTTGACTCTACTAAGAAACTGTCAAATATGAAGAAAAAAACAAAAAAGTCTAAAAATAAGGGAAGAGTGTGATAGTTTTCTGCCGCAGAATTGCCTCAGAAATAACCATCCACCGCTGCAGAAGTTCTGCGGCAAATGAGAACCCTGCCTCAGAATTTTGCTCTGAAGAGCCGCAGAAAAATCAGGGCTGTGGTTATGATTCCCCTGGGAGGCCTGTGGACTTGCTTCTCAATGTGATCCATAAAGATGTTTACATTTCTAAGAGCTCACTGCCCAAACTGAGCTTGACTGCCACCTCCAGATTAATTGTCCTTCCCTCAAAACATGGTATCCCTGTCCCATCTGGCCCAAAGTTAGCTGATAGGGAAGGGCCCCCTTCTGCATTGTTTACTGTACAAGAAGCTATAAAGTGAAGTCATAGGTAACTGTTCATAGTATGTTAATCATAATAGAATCAGTTTAGAGTGTATGAAACATGCATACATATTGTCAATGAAGATATGGTATAGTGAAATGTATAGTAATGTGATAAGTTTACGTTAACTGATGCATCAGATATTATTCCCATAGTATGCTAATGTCACATATGTCTTGTATATATTGCTTCTTCAATATTGTGAAGGTGTAGACTTGATACAGATGCCAAGTGTTTCCAGGCAGAGAAGGGTGTAACCCCCCTACAAATGGGATAGAAGAGGTGGCAAGCCCTGAGAAGATCTTTTTTGCCAGTGGGTAGGTGTGATAGTGTATTCTGTTTTGAAGGTTGAGTCAGTTGGATAAAGCACACAGGTTGCAGGTGTGTGTGTGTCATGGCTGTAGGGGTTCCTGAAAGTCTTCCTTGGGTGTGCCTAAATGCCCACTGCCAGGCTGGTATCCTGTGTCTTTGCATTTTAAATGTTTTGTTTGACAGTGCCTTAATGCCTCTGTGCTCTGTCTCTTTAGGAGCTGCCTATAACGTGGTGCTTATTTAATCTGGGAGGGGTCTGAGTGTTTCTATGCTCAAGTCCTGCCCAGGCTGCCAGATATTCACTCCATTCTGCCACCGCTATTTGTGCAGAGGGAGCTCTTTTAGAAGCTATACTTATTTGCTGATTATCTATTAAAATAGTAATGATATTGTAGTTTGTCTAACCTGCCCTCTTTGCAGCATGGATAGTTCTGTTTATCACCACCATCTTGGTCCTGGACTGCCAGAATGGGCCAATCAGTACATTTGGGGACCCTAAAATGGAGTCTGTCCCCAGAGGTCCTGCTGGAATGAATTTCTGTAGGAACTGTAGTTTTGAGACTTTGGCGCCTAAATGCATCTGGAGGGGGGACCCTTGCTTTTGACAGACAGATGAATCAATGAATCAAACCTTTTGGACTGAAGGGAAATTCCCAAGCTGCCTGCTGCAGTGAGTCAGTCTACAGTTAGAGTTTGGGGAGTAAACAGCTTGAGTGATTCGAGCAGCAGCTCCTGCATAGTTCGTGTGGGAGACTGGTGGAAAGGCTGAGTTTGGTCTGTCTGCCTGCTGTCCCTCGAGAGGGAATCCTTTGAAAGGCTTAGCAATTGGACTGTATCCAAACTGGAGTGTGATAAAGCCACTGAAAAGTGACCAGATTTAAACCTGAAGAAGACCAAAGATTTGCTGTATGTGATCAGCCTGTCAGGACATCCATTTACCACAGAATTCCCGATTTTGCTCAGAGACGCTGATATTGCGGTCGGACTGCCATCCGCATTGTTGTATGGTAATTGCTTTACTACAAATATGCTGCGTGCTGTTAGTGGGTCGCAATTTTTTTCCATACTGTGTAAATGTGCCGCGCTTGCTGGAAGCTGTATCCAGCACTACCGTACTCGAAATCCAAACTGTTCCACCCGGCCTGGGTCTTGCTACCTGGCCCAGCCAGTTACTTCAGGCACACAAACCATCATCGATGAGAGACTTGCCCGGGGATCAGCCCGCTGCTCAACCATCTCGAACAGGAACAACACCTCGTTGTTTCGTGTGGTCCCTGCTTCTCCTGGCAAACCAGTCATCAACCTGCAGTCTCCATTTCATCTAGCCTCTGTCTCGTTTTGGGTAGCGTGAATAACAATCAGTGTAGCTCCCTGCAACAACAGCTAAATCTCAAGTGTTGTTATCTGATTGCATTGTTGTTTTTCCTTTCATGAACTGAGCCTTCAGGCTCTGGATTACAAATTGTGTGTGATTGTGCATGCCTTTTCTTTTCATCACAGGGCCCCAACCAGCTGCAATGCTGGCCTACCCCCAGCAACATTCCAGGCTAGCCCACCTTACTTCCAACTGAGTACTCAGAGCATGTGACTGTGTAGGGACTACAAGTGCATACATAATTGCCTGACTAGATCAGTTTTCAAATTAGTCAACCTGATTACGCCCTTCCCTTGTTCAATTCTCCTGAATAAATCAGATCTAACTCTTTTTGCATTTATTCTGACTGTGGTTCCAGTTTGTACCAAAAGCACTGTTATTTGCTGTGCCTAACCTTGTTTTACAGAGGGTTTTCAGGGTTGAACTGGTAGAACCAGCCCTGGTGGTAAGTGCAAACAGTGTGGGGATTTGTATGCTGAATAGGGGCTACTGTGAAAGTGTTTGTTGCATATTGTCTAGGCAACTAGAGGGGGAAACAGGGAGATTACAGTATCCCGGAGGGCTGTACCCAGGTTAGCCTTGTTACTAACAACCCTGTCCTCCGGGTGGAGGCATCCGTTTCAGTACCCAGGCCCCTTAACCTGCAACTAGCCACACAGGCAGGGGTAGTAGCCCTTGGGATAGCGCCACCTAGGGGTTACATCT
This sequence comes from Neoceratodus forsteri, assembly GCA_016271365.2. NCBI lineage: Eukaryota > Metazoa > Chordata > Ceratodontiformes > Ceratodontidae > Neoceratodus > Neoceratodus forsteri. The sequence goes on from CM028137.1 coordinate 806,021,718, forward strand.
GGCACTGGTAAGAAGCTGGCAGGCTTTATTAAAGGGTGACTACAATCCTTCTGAGGGCAGAGGCAGAGGCTATGCCATAGAATACAAGGCCATAATCAATGACTGATAGAATGGAACTGGTCTCAGCAAGACGTAGAGCCTCTTGAGTCATGCAACGTCGATGTCTAGAAAGTAGCCCAAGTCTAACATTGGCAGTTTTGGAGTTGTTCAAAATATGTTCTTGGAAGGAGAGAGTGTTGTCGACTGTGCTGCCCAGGTACTTACAGCAGGAGACCTGCTCAAACATAGAGCCAGTGTTGTTATGAATGGGTAGTAGGGCTGTTTTAAATTTGTTCTGCGGACCGGAGAAGATTGTGGATTTGGTCTTTTTGTAGTTTAAGATAAGACTCTGATTCTCAAACCATGATTCAATTAAGGTGAAGCTACATTGCAATTCACATGAGAGGGGTCCAGGATCAGGCTGGCTATCATAAATTACAGTGTCATCTGCAAATAAGAGTAGATTACTGGGGCAGGCTTGAGGGAGGGTGTTGAGGTACAGGCTGAATAGGAGGGGGCCAAGAACTGATCCATGGGGTACACCGGATAGTAACAGGTAGCTAGCAGAAAGAGAGTCCGAAATTTTTACTTGCTGGGTTCTGCCCCCAAGGTAGCTTCTGAACCATGTGGAGACATCTTTGGAGAGTCCTAGGGAGGGCATGGTCATGATTTAAAGTAAATTCAGATAACATCTTTGGTAGAAACTTAGGATTAGTATATAAAGACATGACGTCTTTGTGGAAAATAAAATAAGGAGGTCACACATTAGAGCCTCAGCTCTGAAATTATTCAAACAGAAGTGATTGCAACTAAAAATAATGCTTTCCAAGAGAAAAAGCGTAAACCACAAGTCACGGCTGGTTCAAAAGGGTCTAAAGTTAGCTTTTCTAAAATAAAATTCAGATCCCAAGCTGGGACTGAATTTCAAATGGGAGGCTTTATATGTAAAATGCCTCTCAAAATTGTATGGACTGTCTCCAGTTGAACAACCATATAGCCATCCACAGCCACGTGGAAAGCTGATATAGCAGCCAAATGCACTTTGATGGAGGAATACTGTGGGCCTGAATTCAATATGGACAGCTAGTATTCTAGAACCTGGTTGACCAGGCAGGCAAATGGATCCAGGTTTTGCAAAGTGGCCCACAAAGCAAGCCCCTTCCATTTCAGGGAATAGATGTGTCTGGTGGACATTTTTTTGCTGGCCAGGAGAACATCAGCTACTTTCTGTGGTACTCCAAAGTGATCTATGGCTATGTCTTCAGGAGCTAGTGGCATGCTGGGGTGCATAGACAGGGGTTTCACTAGCAGGAGGTGGGATGTGGTGATGCCATTGTATAAAACATTGGTAAGGACTCACCTGGATTACTGCATGCAGTTCTAGAGGCCACACCTGTGCAAGAACATAGATAAGGTGGAGACTATCCAGAGAAGGGCAACAGAGATGGTGCAAGGCTTGCACCACAAAGCATATGAGGAGAGACTAAGGGACCTCAATATATACTCACTGAAGGAGAGGAGAGAGCAGGGGGACATGATTGAAACTTTCCAGTGCCTCAAGGGCATAAACAAGGTGCAGGTGGAGAACCTTTACCAATGTAGAAAAAGTACTAGAACAAGGAGGCACAATATAAAATTGGAAGGGGGTAGATTAACAGGTAATGTGAGGAAGTTTTTGCTACACAGAAAGGGTAGTCAATGCTTGGAATAGTCTGCCACAGGAGGTAGTGGGGGCAAGCACAGTGGAGGGGTTTAAGCATGCCTGGGACAGGCACAAAGGAAGCTTGGGAGGGGAGGGAGTGATGAAAAGCCATTGATCATATAGGGTCAGTAGCCACATACAATGTATATGGCTTATGGGCAGACTGGATGGGCCTAGCGATCCTTATCTGCTGACAATTTCTATGTTTCTAAGTATGCAGATTTAGGGACTTCAGGTCTGGATGGACTAGGGTTTCCTGCTTCTGTGACAGTAGACCTTTGCACAAAGGCAGAGGTACTGGGGGTTCCACTGCCAGCTACTGTAGCAGGGGATACCATGTCTGCCAAGGCCATAGGCGAGCAATGAGTACCAGAGTTGCCTCCTCCATCTTTAGCTTTAGTAGTTCTCTCTGAATAAATGGGAAGGGAGGGAAGGCATACAGAAACCTCCCTTTCCAGGAGAGGGACACAGGTCTCACCAGAAAACTCCAGGCCCTGGAGCATGTGGCAAAAAAGCAACAGTTTTGCACTGTGTGGGAATGCAAAAATGTCCAACTATGGCTGACCCCATCATGCAGATAGGTCATCAGCCACCAAGGTCAGCAGTTCCTACTCATGCATCCTGGACTGTGACCTGCTTAGCTTATCTGTCAAGACGTTTTGGACACCTGGAAAATGTATTGCTGATAGTTCTAGACTGTGTTCCACAGCCCAATACCAAGCTCTCATTGCTTTCCTGCATAGCGGGTAAGAATGAGTCACCCCTTGTTTGAGGTAATGCATCAATGACATTGTCTATCTGTATTAACAGAGGACCTGGGGACAAGTGGTTCTGGAATGCTTGGAGTCCATATAAGACTGCCCTCATTTCCAGGACATTTATATGCAAACCACACTTCACTTGGTTCCACACGCCCTGTGTTTGAAGAGGGCCCAGGTGCTCTCCCATCTGGACCCCCTGGTATCCATAATGAGGATCCGCTTTGGAGTAGGAATCAAGAGTGGGATGCCATTGAACAGGTTGCTGCATTCCATCCACCATTTGAGGGTTCTTCTCAAGGGAGACATGACGAGAACCATCTGTTGTAGATCATCTGTCAGTTGATCCCACTGGACTCTGAGAATCCGCTGTGGGATCCGCATGTGCAGCCTGGCCAGTGGTACTGTGACAATGGCTGCCACCATAAGACCCAGAAGTTGTAAAAACGTTCTTGCTGAAGCATAACGGCTGTCATGTACCAACTGTGCTTGTGCAATCAGACATTCTGCCCTGTACAGTGGCACAGACACAGAACCCTGGACTGTATTCAGGATTGCACCTATGTACTGCAGGTGTTGGTATGGTGTCAGTACAGACTTTGGTACGTTGACTGTCACCCCTACAGCATCAAACATTTATCTAGTTCGAACTAAGGTCTGCAGTAGTTGGTCTCTGGAAGTGGGCTTTTAATAGCTAGTTGACCAGGAAAGGAAAGACATACTGGCCTTCCCTGCGAAGGGCTGCTGCCACCACTGCCAAGCATTTGGTAAAGTCTCACGGCACAGAAGATAAGCCAAAGGGCAACACTCTGAATTGAAAATGCTCCCCCTGGAATAGGAACCACAGATATTTTCTGTGAGATTTCCTGATATTGATATGGAGGGTATCCAGGGAGCATATCCAGTCCTCTGTTTGCAGCAGGGCAAGGCGACCCTGTAAGGTGACAATCTGGAACTTCTTGAATTCTGTGAAGAACCTGAGATCCCTGAGGTTTAAAATTGAATGTAAATCTCCTGTTCATTTGGGAACTAAGAAATATCTGGAGGCACAGGCTCTATGGCTCATTTTTTGAAGCAGGGTCTGTACTTCCTCCTGCAACAGGGCCTGGTGTCCCGCTATGTATGTTGTCAGAACTGGTGAGTGGTCTGTAGGATTGTTCAGAAACTCCAGAGCATGACCCTTCTCTGTGATCTCTAGGACCCATTCATCTGTGGTCACCTCCCTCCACTGATCCAGATGGAGGGAAAGACAACCCTCTACAACCACCTCTAGAGGTAATGGTGGTTGGGAGGTGTATGAGGAGTCATGTAGAGCCAGGGAGGTACAGACCCAACTTCCCTACCTTTAGGTACTTTTGTATGGGCACCTGGGGTGTGGAGGGGGACTGGTAAGGCCCCCAAACCTCTACCCTTAACCTGGTGTCAGTAGACTTGACAATTGTCTCTGACTGCAGAGGGCCAAAAGCTACCTCTGCTCTTACCTCTGCCTGGTGTATGACACAGGGATTTAACTGACTTCAGAGTTTTGACAGATGATTGAAGATTGAACAAAGCTTCTTCAAGATCATGTACAAATAGCTTCTGTCCCTTAAATGGTGCATTGCGGATTGTCTGCTGGACATCTGTGGCAAAATCTGCTATCCTAAGCCAAGAGTAGCACCAAAGGCAGATGCCAGAGGCTGCAGTCCTGACAGAGGCATCCGAGACATCATTTGAGGTGTGGATCAAATGTTTACCTACTTCAGCACCAGCAGTAAGGGTTTTGAGTAATTCCTGTCTTACATTACCCTCAGGCAAGGCCTATGCCACAACCTTAGCCTTCCTCCAGAAAGTATTCTGATATTTGATAATATGGGCTTGATAATTAGCTATATAAGGCAACACAAAGCAAGGAGGACAGGCAAGAATACTTGGAAAACCAAAAGAAAGCGAACAAGGCAGTAAGAGCAGCAAAGGCCCTTGAACCGGGCACCCTGCTTTCTCCCGGCAGCGCAGCTAGCTCTGTGTGCCATGGCCACCAAGCTCTCCTGTCCGCTCCAAGGACTCCCCTGCACAGCTTGAAGAGTGCAGATCCACTGCCCCTGAACCGGGTGCCCTGCTTTCTCCTGGCAGCGCTGCTGGCTCTGTCTGCCACGGCCGCCTATCTCTCCTGCCCACTCCGAGGACTCCCCTGTACGGCTTGAAGGTAACCAGCACCCACCTCTGCTTCGGAAACCCTTAGCACTCTCTGCTTCACAGCCTGATTGGGCAGCTACTGACTGTCTGCCCAATCGGATTCCTCCAGCTCACAATTTTGAAAACCAGAGAGCTTTCTCTATTTTCAGGGACTGCACTAGGATTTTCAGCTTGGTTTCTCCTCTGTTGCTGGCCGAGGGAGAATTTTCAACTGCATTTTGAGACACTAGTTATATTTTTATTTTTTATTAGGTAATGTAATTGGGACTGTATAATTGTTCTAGGGCACTTGTGAACTTATTTCTCATCTAGCATTTGAGGGACTGTGCAACAAATTGCAGCTTGCCCAGGGCAACACACTGAATTGGCTTTCTGTTAATGTAATGCGATTTCCTGACCTTTTGTCCCTAAACCTTTTTTTTCTGTCCTCTCACTTGTTAATTTTCGACCCCCTGGCTCTACCCATGAACTTATCTCTCCCCACCAACAACTTATCCCATTGTCTCCTACCCCCTGTTGTTTTTTGTCTACCCCTGCCCTCTACCCTTTGTTCCCAACCAGCTCTTAACCTGACCCTTGTTTTTCTTTCCCCTAGAGTGCAGATCCACCACCCCTGAACCGGGCATTCTGCTTTCTCATGGCGGTGCAGCTGGCTGTGTGTGCTGCAGCTGCCGATCTCTTCTGCCTGCTCCGAGGACTCCCCTGCACAGCTTGAAGGTAACCAGCACCCACCTCTGCTTCGAGAACCCTTAGCGCTCTCCGCTTCATGGCCTGATTGGGTGGCTGCTGACTATCTGCCCAACCGGCTTCCTTCAGCTCTCAATAAAACCAGAGAGCTTTCTCTACTTTCAGGGACTGTATTGAGATTTTCAGCCTGGTTTTTCCTCTGTTGACGGCCGAGGGAGAATTTTCTCCTGCCCACCCTCCCCTACCCCCCGCACTCTTTAAATGCTCTTTCTGCATCAACATCCCCACAGCTTCTGCAATTTTGCCTCCTCTTAAAGAGACCACCTCCAACTACTTGGATATAGCCTGGTGCCTCTCCGGCAGGTATACCAAGTTACCTCTCTAAATTATCTCCCCTGGCCGCAGAAATGCAAAATCCTGCAAGCATAAGCCTATATCTAATCTTTATTGTCTTGCTCTCTATGATGGGCTTGCTATTGGTCACAGACTTCTGCGCCACTATTCTTGCGACTGATCAGCAAGACCTACATTCCTTTACCACAGCTCATTCACCTACCGAGCCAGGATCCTCAATGGTCAAGTAGGTGCCTGCATTTCCAGATTACAGCATACTGGCACTGCTGTCAAATAATGAATGACATCTACTTGGGCTACTTATCCACTCCCTTAACATCCAGTCCCCCCATGGTTTCCCCTCGGCCTGTCCCTTGCTTTCCCTCCTTCTACTTGCTGGCAATGTGGAAAGGAACCCAGGCCCCCCCAAACACACAAATTGCCCATTCAAATGTCACCTGGGCAAGGCCTGGCTAAAGTCCTATCATGCAGACGCCTCATTTTTACTTCCTGAATACTCCCTTTTTCAGCAGGACAAACCAGGTAGAAAGCGAGGTGGGGACATTGCCCTGTATGTCCAGGACCATATTACTACCACATCTATCGGCTGCTCAACCCCCAACTCCTTGAGTGAGTGGATACTCATGGAGTTATCTCTGAGTACAGCAAAAAAGCTGTACCTAGGTTGCTGCTACAACCCCCCTCCAGGGAGGTTACAGGGCCTAACAAATTTCCTTGATGGGTTTTCACATGCTACTCCCTCTAGAGACTCTATCCTACTTGGGGACTTTAACATCAATTGGGCAACTACTCCTGTTTCTGATCACGCAATACTACTAAAGTCGCGCAACCTGGAGCAAGTCACTCCTAGCTCACTAGACATAATCCCCGCTCACAAAACCCTTCCATTATTGACTGGGTTCCATGAATCAAGCTGCCTAAGTCCTCCAGGCAGGCACCATGGCCGACTCAATAAGTAACCATACCCCCGCGTATATCATACTGACCACAAAATCTGATCGCCCTCCCCCCAAACTTCTGTCCTTCAGAAGGTTCAATAGCCATGATCAGGACTCAGTCCTTAGGAACGCAAGGTCCATAAGTTGGTCTGCCCTCTATTGGCTCAACAATGTCTCTTCAGCTGATTCCTTCTTCATGAACACCCTTCGTAATTTACAGGACAAGCTTTTCCCCACCACTACCAGAAGGGTTGGGGGGGATGCACCCGCTTGCTGTCCAAGGAGCTACTTGCAAAAATGAAGGAAAGGGACAGAACATGGAAGGCCTACAAGGTATCTCCCTCCCCTCAGTTATGGCATGTCTACAGACAGCTGCATAACTCTTGTAAACAGGCTGCCAAATCACTTAAATGCAAATATTATATCAACCAGCAAAACAGTGCCCTTGGTAACCCCCGTAGTTTCTGGGCCTCCATTGGGTCCCTCCTTAATCCCAAGTTAAACAAGCAAATTACACAACTTGCACCAGCCTCAGGTCTCATTTCTGACCCTGTAACTATTGCTGACATCCTAAACACTATGTTCACAGACCTTACCCCTGCATAAGCAAGCTGCCTCCCCAGCCTTCCACTGAGCAGGATACCATCCCCACTACTCCCAGTCATCAGTTAATACCAACATTCCTCCCTTGTTCTATTTTAGGGCCATCAGTCACAGTACTACCATCAAACTCCTGAAGACGCTACCAGCCAGAGGTAGTCCTGGCAGTAATGGGCTTTACCCGACATTCCTGAAACTCATCTCCCCAGCCATTGTCCAGCCCCTGGCTTATATATATATATATTCAATCTTGCCCTCTCGTCATCCACAGTGCTGAACTCTTGGAAGCATGCACATGTGGTATCTGTCTTCAAAGCTGGAGATCCCCTAGCCCCTAAAAACTATAGACCCATCTCCCTCCTCCCTCACCTAAGCAAATTATTGGAAAGAATTATCAACCACCAGCTATCCAAGCATCTGGAAAAATATAATCTCCAGTGTCCACTCCAACACGGCTTCCTCAAACATCACAACACCTCTTCTGCTCTTGCCCTCTTCTCCGACCACATCCTGAGAAATATGGATCTGGGCAAGGCCACAGGTGTGGTATTTGTAGACCTATCCAAGGCCTTCGACTCAGTAGACCACCACTTTCTCCACTCCACCTTGCAGTACTTTGGCTGCTCCCCGAATACTGGTGCATGGTTCCGCAGCTATCTATCTGATAGGTCCCAATCTGTTTTGATAGGCAATGTGCCTTCCGCTTCCCTACCTATGCACACTGGAGTTCCACAGGGCTCCATACTTGGCCCTTTACTTTTCTGTATGTTCATAAACTGTCTTCCCACCAACAGCATCAACTGTAAGGCACTCCCTTATGCTGATGGTTTTGGTACTATACCACAGTGACAAATCCCTAGACTCAATCTCATCCATCCTTACAACCATCTATGGCACCACCCGTGGCTGGTTCTTCTCCAGGAAGCTGCTCGTTAATGAAAAAAAGACCAAAGCCATGCTCTTTGGCTCAAAGCCTTTTGTAGCCAAGGTCACCAAATCTAACAGATCCCTACTTGTACACTCCCCAGCAGGCCCACCCCTCGACACAGTCTCCACTTTCAAATACCTAGGTGTGACTCTAGATCCCTCCCTGACATTCAATGAACACATATCAAATACGGTGAGGAAAACACATCAAAAACTAGAAGCAGGCTACAAAACCAAACTATTTCTTTCTCCAGATGCCTGCCTCACTATTGCACAAGGTAACCTTCTACCCTGCTTGACTACTGCTCCCCTGTCTACTCCTTCACCTCCTCCTCACTTCTCTCTCTCAACTCAACACAACTTACAATTCCATCTGACAAAGAACCTTAGTGTGCAGCACTGAGGCAATCGTTACCCCAAAGGCCATTGTCCGGGAAGCCAAGTTTCAAAGAAATACAGAATCACACATACCCCCATAATGCTTACAATTCCATCTGCTGCTTTGTTCTTCAAGCACCCTACTTTACTCACCACTGCACGCTCTACAAACCCTAGGGTGGCTAAATCTTCAGGGACACTTCAACTATGCTATGGGCAGCTTAATTGATAACTTTTTTAGGGAACACCAGCTGTCCCCCTACTCCTCGCTACTCACAGAGCAAGTGGCTCCTAGAAGCCTTAGGGCTTCCTCTATTCCCCCTCTGGACGTCCCACACATTCATTCTGTCATGGGTAGTAAAGCCTTCTCTGTATCTGCCCCCTCCCTCTGGAACATGCTCCCACCATCAATCTGCTCTTCCCCCTCCCATATGTTCTTCAAAAACAACCTACGAGCATGGCTCCTGACTGAATCTTCCTGAAACTGTTCCATAGACCATGATCCACCCTAGCCCCCCGATAGTATGGCACTCTTACTGCTGCTGCCCTGCCTGTATCCCTGATCCTCTCTCTGATCAGTTTACATCCCTTTTTCCCTAGTCCTGACTACACTCATGTGTGTTCTGCTGATAGTTCCAGGCCAGCCTATGCAGCAAGACTGCTGTGTCTTTGAATTAGTTAATCTTTCTGTGGGGCACCTATATTAAGTTAAACCAAAGCACATTAAGTTTTGCTTGAAATTGCAACTCAGTTCTAGTTATATAATCGCTGTTTGTGTTTGTAAATTATGTTTACTCTTCATGGCTAGTACTATCAAACTGTTATCATGATCTGCCTTTCTACATCCTTTTATTTTGCTGTATGTAACATCCAAATGACTCTTTGCCGTATCATGACCGTTCTGGTGAAATTGTTTTACATGTACTGTACCTGTATTACTGCTTGGCTATGTTCCATGGAAAATCTGTCTGATGTCACTTTGTGCCACTTTGTGGCCCGGGTCATGACTGAAATTGGTCCTTTAGATCAGCTCACTTACCCAGTTACCAAAGACATAAAAAAATAAATAGGGCCGAAACCGAAGAAAAGCTAGCTAAATCTGTGAAGAAAGAAGGGAAGGCATTCTTTAGGTATATTAGTGACAGGAGGAAGACGGGGGAGGGATTGTGAGACTTAGGGATGAGGGAGACAGGGTAGTAGAGAAAGACATTGACGAGGTGACCATCCTCAACAAATACAGTACTTCTGCTCTGTATTCACAGAAGAAGACAATAGGGATGGTCCTTCATTAATGGAGAAGGGCAAACAGGGAGAAGGGGAGGACATTAGACCTTTTTCAGAGGACAGAGTAAAAAGAGCACTAGAACAGCTTAGGGAGGATAAAGCTATGGGGCACGATGGGATACACCCGAGGATCCTAAAGGAGCTCCAGGAGAAACTAATTAAACTCTGGCTAAGCTGTTCAGTGGATCACTGGAAACAGGCATGGTTCCAGAGGAGTGGTGGAGGGCACAAGTAGTACCCCTGCACAAAAGTGGTAGCAAGGAGGAGGCAGAAAACTACCGCTCATTCAGTTTGACCTTGATAGTAGGTAAAATGATGGAAACATTACTTAAGGAAAGGCTGGGGGACTACCTAGAGACAAGGGGCTGCTGGACCCAAGTCAACATGGATTCATGGCAGGGAGGTCAAGCCAGGCCAACTTGATTGATTTCTTTGAGTAGGTGACAAAGGAAATAGACCAGGGCAGAGTGGTAGATGTGGCCTATCTGGACTTCAGCAAGGCCTTCAACACAGTCCCATACAGGAGACTAATCCACAAGCTGGCAAATCTGGGGTGGGGACAGAGGTGGTCATGTGGATTAGAAACTGATTGAGTAACAGAACACAAAGAGTGGTGGTAAATGGGGTTAGCTCACAGGAGGAATGGGTAACAAGTGGCATACCTCAGGGATCGTGCTGGGACCAGTGCTCTTCACTGTCTTCATAAGTGATATTGCAGATGGTCTAGAAGGGAGGGTTAGCTTGTTCGTGGATGATACAAAGCTATATAACAGGGTAGATACACAAGAAGGTATAGAAAAAATGAGGAGGGATTTGAAGAGGCTAGAAAACTGGTCCAAGAAATGGCAGTTGGGCTTCAATGCAAAAAAGTGCAAGATAATGCACCTAGGGAGAGGGAATCCTAAGGCTGAGTATGAACTATATGGGGTAACACTGGAGGCCACCACAGAGGAAAGGGATCTAGGGGAAGTCATAGAAGACAACCTCAAAGTGGCTAAACAGTGCAGCAAAGCAGTTGGACAGGATAACAGAATGCTAGGGTGCATAGGAAGGGGGTATAACATGTAGAAGGAGGGAAGTGGTGGTACCATTGTACAACTCCCTAGTAAGGCCTCATCTGGAGTACTGTGTTCAGTTCTGAAGGCTCCATCTCCAAAAAGACATAGACAGTACAGAGGAAGGCGACACACATGATGTCGGGGATGCAGCATAAGTCATATAAGGAGAGACTCAGAGCTCTCAATATGTACTCTTTGGAGGAAAGGAGAGAGAGGAGGACATGATAGAGACCTTCAGATATCTAAAGGGGACCAACAGGGTACTAGAGGGGAGCATCTTTCACATGACGGGAAATAGCAGCACAAGGGAGTGCAGTATGAGACCAAAAGGGGGAAAACTTAGAGGGAACTTGAGGAAATTCTACTTCACTGAAAGGGTGGAGGAGAGATGGAACAGTCTCCCCAGGAAGTGGTGGGGGTGGCCATGGTTCAGGCATTCAAGAATGTGTGGGATAGGCACATGAGAATTATCAAGCTAGGGCAAAAGGGGGAGCTTGTAGCATCTAGGGTACCTTAAGCATTAGAAAGAGGGATAGAGCAGAGTGGATGGGCCACAAGGCCCTTATCTGCTGACAACATTTATATATCTATGTATCTACAGGTCCAGGGAGGATGAGGCATAGGTATGTTTACCCAGGACATCCAGACACCTGGATTCCTTATCAGGAGGGAGGGAACACAGAATTCTAGGCACCTTACATCTATCATGGGCAGCTGTGATCACCACTGAGTCCATTCAGTCTGATTGGCATAAAATGACTTGCCCAAATGGGCAGAGTATATTTTATCAGCCCTTCTGAGAACAGCTGGTATGGTATTTGACGTATACCAAGCTGCATAGGTAGCATCCTCCAGTGCTGGATACTAGGAAGGAATAATAAGAGAAGAAGAATACGTCATTTCCAGAAACTCCAGTAGATTATTTTTAGTTAATTTGTTGGTTTTTGTTAACCAGGTAGGTGTACTAGACAATAGCTTGCCTATTTTCAGGCACAACCTGGGAGGCTACAAAGACAGCAGACAGTCAGTCAAAAGCAGCGGGAACAACAATACAGTGTATAGCAAAAGACGGAATGCAAAACAAGATAACATGGAACATTTTATGATCCTGTGAGTTTGTAATACATTGGAGAACGATCTGAGTAATCAGGAGAGATACACTGAAGTATATACAGTACTGTACAACCAAGAAATGATTAAAATGTCAAGAGATAATGAAGCAAGTTCAGACAAGAAAACATCAGAGAGCAACTGAGCAGAAAATATCATTGGGAGTCAGGAGCAAGAACAAATATTTGCGAGGCTTAGGAACTTATAGAGTGCTGTCTTGAAACAGTAGTGGGACTGAAAGCCTCAAAGGTGAGGTGGTAGGGCATTCCATGCTCGCACAGATGGTGAAAGCCTACTCACCCATTTTAGTGGAGCACCATGGTACAGCCAAGAGTGATTGGTCACTAGACTGCAAGGGGCAGGCTTGGTCCAGAGGAGTCAACATCACTGTGAGACCAATGGGTTAAGAAGATCTAATTATGTTATCAGTGTCACAAACGCACTCTGGGGGTCAGGCCTTCTGCTCCCACAGTGCCCAACCTCAAAGTGCAATATGTGAACAGGAGACAAACAGTGTAACCTTGCTGTCTGTTTTGGGTCTGATCAACTACCAGTCTCGAGTCCTGGGGTCAAATATGAACCCTTTTTCACTAGTACGCCCAGGTAACAGGCACAAATATCACACCCTCTTCGGGGAAATGCAGTGCAATACTTAACCAAGCAGGCACACAACCTGGTTCACAATCCCCCTTTTGACTCATTTGAGACCTTGGTACTTTACCTTGGTGCATATGGTAACATACTGTAAGTGCGTAACAGTTCTATCAGAATTATCAACACTGTCCCAGCATTCACATTCAAAAGGAGAAAAAGACTCAGGCAGGATTTCAAGAAAAACAAAGTTTACTAAATTTAAAAATAGTAAATGAAATACAAAACACAGAACATATAACATTTAGAATACAGTCATAAAGGGGCCAGCCCTGTGGTGCTGAGGGTTGAGGTGCTGGACGCCACACCTCACACCATGCCGGCAACCCAGGTTCAGGAGTGGACTCGGGTCACTGGTGGGTCAGTGGGGAGGAGATAGACTTGAATGTCCTATGACAGCTCGCCTTCTCCGGGGAGGGTACAGGCCGACATCCGTACACTTGTCTCACTCCGAGCAGAGGTTCGGAGTACTGCAAGCCCTTTGAGGGATGGCTGGCCATGGTACAGCATGGACGTTGGTGCTGTGCGCCATGATGTCAGGGGAGTTGCACTCTGTACGGGGAGGGCAAAATTGGGAAACTGAGCCTGCCACCACTGGGAAGATAGGGAACTGTGACGTGCCCATGATGTGCCTCTATCCATCCAATGGACCCAGGACTGACAAAATGTAAGTTACAGGGCATCCGGCCCCCACCTTGTCCCTGCCCAGGGTATAACCACAGCTCCATGGGGATCTGGGGTCCGTCTGGATAGGGTGGAAGGAGTGGGATGTCAGTTGTCTCCCCTGATGGGTTGGGGGTGGCAAGCTGGGGAAAGGAGGCAGAAAAATGTAATTTAAAAAAAAAGAATACAGTCATAAAACTTAAATGGACAATTATAAAACAAACTACCTTATACTAAGTATCTAATCCTACTCTAATTTCAATTAGTAAATGGTGGAGGTTGAATTACTTAACCTAGGGTAGAAGTGCTTCTTGAGAGTGTGTTCTTTGAGGAGTCCAGCAAACAAAAGCACAATCTTCTCTCAGTTTTGACAATCTATAGGGAACAAGAGTCCCACCCAGCTTGTGATGTCACAGCTCAGTGGTGATGCTGGCTGTGAGGTCACTCACATTTCCTGTATGACAATTTAGTCTCATGCATCTACATATTCCTAAGCATCCCACTCTATATATATATATATATATATATATATATATATATATATATATTTATTTATTTATTTATTTATTTATTAGAGGCAAAAACTCAGTTTAATGCATCAGTTAGGTTGTTCCACAGTGACAAAAGTGAGAAATTCAATGTTAGGGGTTGAAACCCTTTATCCCTCCAGCCCACCCCAACTGGAATCAAGGTGCACGTTGAGGTGGTATCGCCTAACTCTCACCCCATCACATGTGGAAAGAAGCTGAGGAATAGGAGAATGGGGTGAGAGTTAGGACCGATGATCCCAACGTGCACCCTGATTCCAGTTGAGGGTGGCTGGGTGCAAAGGGGAGTTTCAACCTAACATTGAATTTCCTCGCTTTTGTCACCATGGAACAACCTTAACTGATGCACTAAACTGAGCTTTTTGCCTCTAATTTCCCTTCTTTTGAGAATGATAACCCAGAAATAGTGAATGTACGCGGCGGCGTGGTTGGGTCTGCTGGCCCTGCCACGCGGATGCCTTGTCACATAGTAACATTGTGCCCACAAACACACATATGCGTATGGTGATGCAAAGCGAAACAGAAAGAAAACAGTACTGAGACAGAAATGTTAAAAACAACATGAGACACAACCGCATATGAAAAGCATTAAGGGTAGCACATGGTAGGCGTAAGCGTGAATGGTAAGTAAAGCAGTGCGAACCATAGCGGAAATGGTAATGGTAACAGTAATGTAAGCGCACAGGCTGGTTTTCTCCAAAAGCTGTAGAGAGAAAGACAGTGAGTACAAAGAATGTATGCAAAATAATGACTCTCAGAACAGAAAAAAGAGGACTTGGAATAGTAAATCGCTTATATCTCAGGAACCGTATGACATAGAAAAAAAATGTAAAAGTCATATGATTCATGACTTTCCTGGCTAGTTTTGAACTTAGCCCCTCTAAAGGGGCTAAGTATTTTTCCAACGAAAAGTCCATATCTTGCACCGTTTCCAAGATACGGGCCCTGAAAAGTGCGGCGAATGCTGTAATGTTATCCTATGGGGAAAAAAGAAGTTCAGAGTGCCATAACTTTGCCTCCCTGTAACATTTTCACCAAACCACTGAAAAGGCACATCTGTGGGATGTTGGCTGTGCTCCTGCAAATTTCCAGCCAAAAGACCAAACTGTTATTTTGCAGCAGGGTGCCAAGCGATTGCTGCAATGCGTCATACGCCGTAATGTTATCCTATAGGAGAAAGTGTCAACTTTGGAGTACTGTAACTTTGCAGCCATGTAATATTTTTCAACAAAACACTGAAAGGCACATCTGCAGGATGTCGGCTGCATTCCTCAAATTTCAGCCCAAAACTCCAAACCGTTCTTTTGCAGCAAGTGCCAAAGAATTGCTTATTTTCCACAGCCTAGAAAAGTACTGTATATGATTTATAGCTTTTCGCCAAAAATGTACGACACTAAATAATCGTGATACTTGCTGCGAAATTACTTTTTTCAGAAATCTGAAAAACATATTTCTGGGGGTGTTTACCAAAATAAAAGACATAGGCTATCATCCTCAGGGTCCGACTAAGTGAATACAAAAAGAATTAGGTTGCTAGAGGGTCCCAAATTTAAATGCCAAGCATTTTCCTGATCACCAACTGAAAACAAAATGGTGGATTTGCGACAGTAAAGAAGCCATTACAAAATAAAAACTGTATTTGCGACACTATCGAACTTTTTATTAACTTTTCATTGACTTATAATGGGAACTTGTTTTGAATAACTTTTTGAACCGTTTAATATTTTTCATGAAATCTTTGAAGAGGCACATTAGGGACCCTAACTGCACATTCCCTGAGATTTTATACGGTCATAAACCGTGCGACCTGTATCACTTGACAATGAATTCCAAAAAAGCATAAATGCATGCAGATCATGCTAGTAACTCCGCAGCCATATATCCGACCAGTACGAAACCTTATGAATCCCAAGGTGCATGGGTCTTGATTCAATATTCAATTTTCAGGCAAATCCATTGAACTGTTGCAAAGTTATTAAGGTGCAAAATTTGGAGTTTGCATAAATGGCTCTCAGCCTAACTATGATAGCACTACCCGTGATGCCATAATATAGCCGTAGCACTACCGCCATTATTAATATATATGGTAGCACGTAGTGCTACCATAGTTAGGGCTGAGGAGCCATTAATGTTAAACCCGAAAATTTTGCACCTAATAACTTTGCAAACCGCTTGATAGATTTGCTCTGAAATTTGGAATACACACTCAAGACCCATATGCCTTGGGATCTGCCAAGTTTAGTACTGGTCAGATACACAGCTGCGGAGTTATTAAGCGTGATCTGCTCATGTGTTTATGCTTTTTCTGGAATTCTACGGTCGCACCTACAGGTCGCACGGTTTGCGCGACCGGCCCGAAATCTTCAGGGAACGTGCGGCCGGGGTCCCCGATGTGCCTTTTTGAAGAGTTTGAGAAAAATATTAAACGGTTCAAAAGTTATTCAAAAACAATTTCCCATTATAAGTCAATGGGAAAAGTTAACAAAAAGTTCGACGAAGTGTCACAAATTTCATTTTATTTTCAAATGGCCTCTTACTTTCAAGTAAATCCACCATCTTGTTTTCAGTTAGTGATCAGAAAAATGCTTGCATTTAAATTTGGGACCTCTCGCAACCTAATTCTTTTTGTATTCACTCTAGTTGGAGCCTGAGGATGCTAGCCATGTCTTTATTTTGGGTGAAACACCCCAGAAATATGTTTTTCAAATTTCTGAAAATTACTTGCAGTACTTTCGTTGCTATGAAAGTGTCACAAATTTTTTGTGAAGCTCGTAAATTGCGATAGTACTTTTCTAGGCTGTGGGGAAATGACAGCAATTATTTGGCACCCCGCTGCAAAAGAACGGTTGGGAGTTTTGGGCTGAAATTTGGAGGGAAGGCAGCCGACATCTCACAGATGTGCCTTTCAGTGTTTTGTTGAAAATATATTACACAGCAGCAAAGTTACAGCACTCCAAAGTTGATGGGTTTTCCCATAGGATAACATTACTGCGACCGACGCATTACAGGAATCTTTTGGCACCCTGCTGCAAAATAACGGTTTGGTCTTTTTCCCTGAAATTTGAGGAAGACAGCCATCAGCCCAGATGTGCCTTTCAGTGGTTTGGTGAAAATATTACAGGAGGCAAAGCATGACACCAACTTCTTTTTTCCCCATAGATAACATTACGGGCGCTTGCTGCGCCTTTCAGGGCCCGTATCTCGGAAATGGTGCAAGATACGAACTTTTCATCGGAAAAATGCTTAGCCCCCTAATTGGGGTTAAGTAATAAACTAGCCAGGACAGTCATAAATCATATGACTTTTAAATTTTTTTTCTATGTCGTACAGTTCCTGAGATATAACCTATTCAGTATTCCAAGTCCTCATTTTCTGCTCCAATACCCATTATTATGCATACATTCTTTGTACTCACTGTCTTTTCTATGCAGCTTTTGTGAAAACCAGCCTGTGCGCTTACATTACTGTTACCAAGGTTTCTTTCCTGGCTATGGGTTCCGTAATCTCTTTATTTCTATCATGACGTTTCACTCACCATGTGTATGCTATCCTTTATGCTTTCTATTTATGCTTTACGTTTCTGTTATTTTTTGCCATTTGTGTCTACAGTACTGTTTTCTTCTGTTTCACTTTCAGGCCACCATGCCCATTGACATTTCCGCTTGCAGGCATCATGTTACTATGTGACAACACATCACGTGCGGCAGACCATTCTGCTCACGCCACCGTGTGTGTTACCCTTCTGTTCTCATTTGCACTTGCATTACCATGTGCGCCACTGTTAGCGCTCTGTTTGTGTTGCTGTTCCTGTTACTATGCCACAAGACATCACGCGGCAGGGGGCCCCTGCCCCACCACTGCATTACATCTACTATTTCTCGCTGTCATTCTCAAAGAAGGAATTAGAGGGTAAAACTTCTGTTTAATGCATTTAGTGTTGCACCACGACAGAGAAATTGCAGTTGTTGAAATCCTCTGATTTCATAACCGGTTAGTGGCGCATTGAAAGTCGCCGGCCCAACCTCACCCCATTCTCCCATACTCTGCTGCTTTACACATGTGATGGGGTGAGAGTTAGGCTGACGACCCCAATGCGCACTCCAATGCCGGGTTGGGGTGGGTTGGGGTCCAAGGGGGTTTTCAATCCTAATACCGACTTCTCACTTTAGTTGCTGTGGAACAACCCTAACTAATGCATTAAACAGAGTTTTTTGCCTCTAATATATATATATATATATACTTTTTTTTTTAATTAGTGAGCCACAGTTTTATGGCAGGTCAGAATTACCCCTTTGATCTTCAGCTGACATTCCTGAGCTATTTCTCTTAGTGGGGAGAAGTTTAACAGGTAACTATCAGAAGATGGCTTACCTCCTGAGAGGTTGTAAAATGCAACCTGTTTATGGCCAGTTTCCTAGATTCACAGTAAATGGGTGTTTTACAATCTGTTACAACCTGGTATCTAAAGGAAGTTCTTAATTAGATTTTCCACTCAGAGGGAGAACAGTATATTTTTGAAAATCCAAGGTCCCATGATGCCTTGTGCTGACTGCCATACTTCCCAAGCAGAAATTCAAAGAAACATATATTTATATCACAAATATAATACAAATAATAACAAGCAGATTGGCTATTCATCGCAATTGGTTATACAGCCAAGTGCATATAGGCAAAGCGAGGAAGGGGATACACCCAAGTTTTTAGTGGAAACCTGCTTCTCAAGTGTGAAGACCATGGCAGCTTGCATTTGCTGCATCATGGCAGAACAGGAGGGATCCTCTGGAGGAGATCTGGGTGTAGTAAACATCAAGTCCTCATTGCAGGAGGAGACTGAGGAGTCTTCAACATAGTCTTCCTCCCCTTCCTCTTCCTCCTTCATTATAAGGTCATGATTATATGCATATTCATCATCATATCTGTCAATGACAGGAATGGAGGTACACACTGGCAACGTCGGTGGCCACTGAGGAGGTCTTTTCCACACTATATCAGAGTGCGGCATTGATGGGAAGGTTTAATAGTCCCCATCGATGGACCTGTGGTGATTAAAGGCAGGCCTGGCAGTAGGCACTGTATTATATTTGAGAATGACAGGAGCACTGCCTGTGCATTGACACCACTTTGAGTAGTGGTCATTACCACAATGGCCGATGGTGGAGAGTGGCTCGCCGGTGATGATGGCAACATACTGGCTATAATAGGTCCAGTAGCACCTCTATCAAGCCCTGACATTGGTGTCTGGTCAATGGTCAGGGAGGCAACAGGAGCCGCCATTGAAGTGGATGGCATCACAGACCGGGAAGTGGTCAAATGCTTCAGTAGTGATCTGGACCACAGTGGGGAACTCTTATCCTTGTCCCAGTGTTTGTGTTTGTGGCTCCCTGCAAAAGATTTGTCCCAGACCTTCACTGACTGGGATCCAGTTGACCAGGTAGGCGACACGGACATACTCTGTAGCTGCTGTTCCAGTGCTGCTAAGGTCCTTTTCAGGAGAAATTTTTCTAATACCCCTTTTTTGCATTGTTTGGTAGCAGAGTTGAATTTTTGGCAGATCTCACAGGTTTTCACGTTATGAGAGAGGCATAGACAGCAGACACATGCTTCATGTGTGTCATCCTGATAGATTTTTGTCCACAATTACAAAACCAAAAAAGCACTGACGGTTCTTTCGAAAGCATACAAGTTGCCAAAAAACATTTTTTAAGGTAAATACAAAGCTTAGGAAAGAAAAACGACAGCTTTGTTACAGCAGCATTTTCGATGGCGGGTCCGACGAGTCTGACCAACAGTGGGAAAAGAGCTGAGAAGAGGAGGGGCCACCAATGTTTGTGTATATGTTGACACATGACATCATCATGGGTGGCCCCTGGCTGACTGCTTGCAAAAGTTTCCATGTGGTCCTAGTGCTGACATGGGTATAGTTCCAAAGGTGTGGCCTAATGAACGAGATACCCTTGAAGAAGATTGAGAATATCACTTTAGACAAACATTTCCCATTTGTGCAAACCACCACCTCGTCTGTATGAATCACTATGAAACTAGGGTCTGTACAGAGTTTTTGCACCTCACAGACCCTTCTAGCAGAAGTAACAGCTACTAGAAACACTGTTTATAGGTTAGAAAATTTGAGCTCTGAAGAAAACATGAGCTCAAAAGGAAGATTTGTAAATTATGAAAGAATCAGATTTAAATCCCATGCTGAGATTGGCTCCCATACAGGAAAGTATAGGTCCTTAGAAATATTTTGATCACTGGGTGAGCTGCAAAGGATTTTACTCTGCCTGCATATTTGAAAGCAGAAATTTTGGCCGAATGCACCTTCAGGTTGGGTGGTTTCAGGCCCTGAGCCTGTAAATTTGCCAAGTAATCAAGCAGCACTGACAAGTTTACCATTTTTGTAGTGACATGTTGAGAATCACATCAAATACTAAATCTTCTGTATTTAAAATTACATATTTTTTGAGTTGCTGGCTTTCTAGACACTTTCAAAACTTTGAGTACTTAATTTGAGCTGTTTAATTTAGAACACTCCAACTCCTTAAAAACCATGCTCTCAAATGAAGGGCATTGAGGTCTGGGTGAGTCGCCCTGCCATGGTACAATGTCAGAAGGTCCTGTCTCAGTGGCAGATACAGTGGTATCCTATCTGATGCTGTTACAATCTGTCAGTACCAGGGCTGCCTTGTTCAGTCCAGCGGTATCCAAATCATTGTAGTAGATCCCTTCTCAGTTTCAACAATACTGTAGGCATTAGTTAAAATGGAGGGAATGCACATAGGAACTTGTTTTTATAGGGAAGAATTACAGCATCCCATGGGATTCCCCACTGAGGGAGGCCTGCAGCAGAACTGGGGTCGCTTTTTGTTTCTCATAAGGTAAACAATATGCTTAGTACTTCCCATCTCTGAAATACTGAGTTTAGGACCCCATGGTTCAAAGACAACTTGTAACATGGCTAAAATAGGAGGACCAAAAGCAAGCAAAAGGATTGGTAGAAAAGCATCAGGTGATACAAGAGCAACACAGCATTATGGCATGATAATGCCGTGTTGCCTTCAGGAGTGCACAGAGCAAAAGATTAGAGCACAGGTGGCGGTGTGCACGAGTGTCAGAAATGTGGAGCTCACCTGTGAAGAAGTCAACACGGGATATATCACTGACAATTTGACCAATAGGTGGCGGTAGGAACACAGATCGGGTACTCAAAAGGAAAAATCTGTTGGTTATGTGAAAGCGCCACGTATTGGTCGGCAAAACGATGAACTCATCAGGCAAAACCCCTGTCTCTTGTCGTGAGCTAGAATAGTGAAGCACTAGGTACAATGGAGAGGACAGAAGACATGTATACCACCGAGAAAAGAGCTTGTTTATAGCCAGCTAGGAAACCGAGTGATATCATAGTCGACGCATTATATTTGCAAACTGAAGGTATCAGCATAGCAAAGAGAGAAATGGTAAAAGGGAAATGGTATTTCGAAAGCGCCGCCTATTGGTCGTAACACTGTCGGCTGTGCAACAGGCTCCAGTCACATAAGAGCAGTGAAGTAACCAAGATAGTAAGCAAAGCAGGGAATACAATCTGCCCAGAAGTCACCACGGGATGAATCTCACCTCAAAACGGACGTTCAGCAATATAGCAGCTGATAAAAATGATGAACGTTCAAGCTGTGATCATAGTTAAATGTAAGTCTTACAATGTAAAGCAAACTTGTAAGTGTGCAGAAATCGGCACATACCACATTACTGCATGTGGACTGAACAATGTACACACGTGTAGCTGTAGTTAGACAGACCTTCAGAAAGTAAGAGAGCTGAAGCAAGAAACTGGAAGTCAAAGAAGTAGTTGTGCTCATGTGTGTTTCATAGCAAAGGAATCAATATCTAAGTAGTAGTTGCCTGGCACTTGCCATGTTACAAGAGCATTAATCCACTCTGAAGGTAGCATCTAATGGGTAATTAATGTATGGTTGGGCCATTGTAGGCACTCGGCCGCCACAATGGTCCCAACCATGCATTAATTCCCCATTAGATGCCACCTTCGTCATGGATTAATGCTTACTTGTAGGTTACGTTTTCCATCCTGCTGAGCGAATCTGCTGGCACATTCTAGTTTCCTGCTAGGTATAATGCACACAGTTTTGCATTTAAGCCATATGCCAGGTTCCAGATCTTCATCAGTACTACAGAGTTTTGATGATCTGGTGCCTTCCTGTGTGTCCATGTAATACATGGTTGTTGCATTGTCTGTCTTAATCAGGACCATTTAGTTCTGCAACAAGAAGGAGAAGAATTTCTTAAAAGGTGCACTGCTCTGAGTTCTAACAGGTTTATGTGGTCCCTTTTTATGTTTGCTTGCACACATGCGCAAGAAACATTATGTGACAGCTTAGGAGAGAAGCAGGCTTTGGAGGTGCGGCACTGTGGCGGCCAATGCCACCACTGCATTCTTGGGTGTGGCCATCATTTCCCAATGCAGTGGCACACTGTTGCTGACACTAGTTCAGTCAGCGTGCCACCAACTTGAAACGAATTAGCCGCTGCAATGAGGGAGCAGCCCATCACTGCAGGGCAGTGCCTTGCCTGGTGTAACATTTCAAAACAACATAGCAGCGGCTGTCGCCAACCACTCACAGTCCCCATAAAAGCAATCAGCATAATGCCCCCTCATTTGTTGTGTGCCGATTGGAGTGCCCAATCCTCCCTCGGCATCATACCCCCCCAAACAGGCCTTCTTTGCCAACAGAGGGCCCAATCCCCGTTGGCTTATGTCCCTCCTCCCAAAAAACGCAGGTGGCATATTGGGAGCCCACCCCAGTGTGCCCAAAGCAAACCTGCAAAAAAAAAACCTTCCTGCAATGTCTTTTGTTTTCTTCCCTGAAACAAAGAAAATGATCTGCACCCACCCTCTGCACACCTCACATCCCCACACCCCTCCTCACTCCATACTCACCTCCAGAGCCGAGCGTGACAATCTTCAGTGGCCAGTTACACGTCTGCACTCTTCAAAGCCAACCATGAACTGAAGAAATGCCGGTAAGCTGTATATTGGCGTAAACAGATTTTTTCAACTTATGTGGATATCGTGGCCATTTTTTTGACTTTTGGCACCAAATTTTCAACATGGGGTTCTTGGAACCCCTCCTTATGTATTCAGTCCCAAAAGGTGATTTTGCGGTCACGCGCAGAATCATTTTTTGGGACCAATTAACAAAACAACAGTGCCACTGTTCATGAGGTGGGTGCCAAAAAAGCATATGTTGCAAATTTGGTGAAAAAATTCCAAAAAATGACTGTGTTATGAGCGTGCGTTGCACAGTTTAGATGCACACTCATAACTCTGAGAATGATTGAGACTTATACTCCAGATTTTCCACATTGCTATTTTTACATACCTCCTTATGAACAGTACAGCTGTCATTGTTCATATCCTGCCAGAAATGTGTTTTCACACATCCCCCACACAATGGCGCAGTCGGTATGCAAAATCAATGTTCGGGACAGTTTAAGAAAATCACAGTGACACTGTTCATGAGCAGAGGTCTTAAAATGGCTATGTTAAAAATTTGGTGACAAAAGTCCATGAAATGACTGTGTTACGAGCATGCATTGCACAGTTTCCACGCACCCTCGTAAGTTCACGAATTTGTAATATTTTCAGTTCAGATTGTCAACACTGGCATTTTTCCACACCTCCTTATGAACAGTACAGCTGTCATTTTTCACACCCTGGCTGAAATGTGTTTTTGCACTTCCAGCGCAGAAATGCGTGGTCGCTGTGGGAAATCAGTGTTTGGGACAGATTAAGAAAATCACAGTGACACTGTTCATGAGCAGAGGTCCCCAAAATGCCTGTGTTGACAATCTGCTGTATAAAATCCCCAAACTAATTACATTACAGGTGTGCACTGAGCAGTTTGTACGCACGATTGTGACTTCACCAGTTTTTTTATATTTTCACTCCAGATTTTCAACATTGCCATTTTTTACACCTCCCCATGAACAGTACAGCTGTCATTTTTCACATCCTGTTTGAAATGTGTTTTGGCACCTGTGGTGCCAAATGGCATAGTTGCTGTGCAAAATCAGCTTTCGGTTAACAAACTGATATTGCCACTGTTCATGAGTTGGGGGGTCACAAAAAACCCATATTGAAAATCTGGAGTCAAAATACCAATGAACGCCTGGGTCGTTAGGGCTTCCGACCATAATGCCCCACCCTGTAGAGACTGACAGGCATCAGGGGTGTGACTTGGGATTGTCGCATGTAAAGCTCATGCCATTCCACCCCCACCCACACCCTGCAGCCAGTGACAGGCATCGAGGTGTGCCTTGGACTCTTCTGTCCCAAAGTTCACCCCATTCTCCTATACTGTACCCATCTCACCATATTTCCTTATGGAATGGGATGAGCATAAGGCCCAAAGACCCCAAGGCACACCGTGACACTTGTCGGTGTCTGCAGGGTAGGATGTGGCGAAATGGCGTGGGTCAGTATGCCTGACGACCCAAAGGCACACCCCAATGCCTGTCACTCTGCAGGGTGGTGGTGGGGTTGGCTTCAGTTCAATACCTCACTGCCATTCCTATTATGCATCTCTCTAACTCCTACACTACCAATGCCAATGCCAGCAAGCAAACATTCAGCATTGACAAATGCTTGTTTTATTAGTTTCCTTGGGGGCACAGTGTCAAAGACCTGGCTGAAGTCCAGATAGGCCACATCCACTGCCCTCCCCTGATCTATTTCCCAGGTCACCCAGTCGAAAAAATTAATCAGATTTGTCTGGCATGCCCCCCCCCCATGAATTCATGTCACCTGTGGCCTTGCAGCCCAGTGGATGCAACATATTCTACTAGTCTTTCCTGTAGCAGTGTTTCCATTAATTTTCCTGCCACTAAAGTAAGACTGACCAGCCTATAGCTGCTAGCCTCCTCCCTGCTGCTGTTCTTATGTAGAAGGACACAGTCTGGATCCAGATCCCTGGGAGGAAGGAGGAAATGAATCAGGGATGTTGATTTCAATAGGGTAAACATGCGCTCAGGATCCTGAGAAACATAGGGTTTACCTTAGGAGATGCAAACGCATGGTGCCAGTGGGGAATTTGGGTATTACCTAGTCCCAGGGGTGCTCTGTACTCATAGTGAGATGTGGGATAACTGCACAGCCTTTATTCACTTAGCAAATGAAATGGGATCTCTGGACCTAAGTGATCTTGGAAACGAACCTTAACAGTTAACATGAAGTAAATGCACGTGTGCAGTACATCTACCTCATTCTGGATTGTTTACTGTCTGGAGCGTGTACCTGGCTACAGGTCCGAAACAGGTGGCAACACTCAGGTATATATAAATATTCAATGCAGGGGATCCCTCCAATTGGACAGTGTCATCCCCTAGACAGAGAAGGTTCTAGATTCTGCAATTCCAAAAGAGACTGGGGTACACGACACCTACTGTAAGAAGTGCTCTAACCTTCGACACAAAAATAGCAGTGCATGCATCACAAAACAAGATGCATGAAGCACTTTTTGAAACAAGCTGCTGTAAATCGTGGAGACTGTGGCAAAAACTTTAGGTACTTGACTGTAGACACAATCAGGAGGATACTGAGGGATGCAAAAATTACATTTGCATCAGCAACTTCAATCCTCGAAAAAAAACACCCTACAATGTCTCATTTTCCAGTAGCACAGCACAGCAGTACTGGGACCTGAATAGGACATATGGGCCATCAGGTCTGCCCACTAATGCATTAGCACTCTCTTGTTGTGGCTTGTCTCCCCAGGTTCTCCTCAGATTTCAGTCTGTTACTAGTGTTTCTTAAAGGAAATTTATAGCCCATTACCTTAAGGCAGCACTAGCCTTTTACAGCTAAAATTAAGGATTTTTTTCTACCAATTCCTGTTCAGGAAAGAAGTGATCATAACTGGAGCCAAACCCATGGCTAGCTGATCCCTTCCACTTCCTGGTTTATGGGTTCTGGCCTCATGCTCAACCCCTTCCCTTTCTCCAGCCTTGGAGAAAAATTAAAGCCACTGCTTAAATAATAGGGGCCCTGTTAGTTGAGCAGTGGCTTTTTTTCTTCAAAGTCCCTTAAACATCTATAAAAAAGTGTGCAAAACTTTCCCCATAGACTTTCGTGGGGTGCGCCTCCATGCTCTCCCGTTTAGATGTCACAAAATGTCCAAGCGCGAGGGTGAGACCGACGAACCCAGAGTGGAAGGGATCAGCTGTCTGTGGGTTCAGCTCCAATTACAATCCCTTCCCTTCCAAACAGAACCTGATAAAATATTCTAATTTTGGCTGCATAAAGCTACCACTGCCTTGAGGTAATGGGTTATCAAGTCCAATGCGCTACAACAAAATGCTTTAAATTTACTTTAAAAGAGAACTGCATTTAACCCCCAAGTTATTTTCTGTTCAAGCTGCTTTTCAAATACTAATTCACATTCTAATACTATTCCATCTTTATTGACTTTTGGGTAAATTTCATGAGTATTTTAAACTTGCACTGTGATGCTGAAGACCATTTTAGAAATCTATGATGTATTTTACGTCCTTGCTGCTGCTAAGTTCTTACATTGTTGTTGGTACAATGTGTCTACATTCTACTGTGGAATTCTGTGATTGAAAGGGACATAGCCTACATCACTAAGTTCTAAAATGGTACTTAGTACTGTTACACAAGGTCCCTGCACCCTAATTGGTACCCTCAGAGGTACACCGTAAACAGCTAGCACTTAGGTATATGTTATACTAACATATAGGGCTAAGGGCATCTACCGTACAAGAGTAGATGTCAGGATATAAATGCATATTGTTGTAATACACTTTGCTTGCTAATACATATATTCTGCTATGTATTTTTTTTTGTGTATTTCTTACTTGTAAGATGCCAAGGCACCTGTGTCCTTGGAGTAATTATAATATGTAAGATGGCATTGCCACCTTTTGGTGATTTGTACCACTACACTGAGTTATGTAAGACTCTGTATAAGAAATCTTTTGTTCTCAAACTGATGACTTTACAGAATTGTATAATGTTATCTTGGACCATGGAGCCACCTCTAATTTAGCCAATAGGGCTCATCTCTGTAACTAGAAATGTTTCTATCTTTTGGTAACCATAGTAATTATCATGGGTATATAATGTAATGCACAAGCCTTATGCCTCGGAGACCTGAGAGACCCCAAGAGACACAGCGAAACCTCGAGGTGTAGGGAACGCTTAGCACTGGCTCCCGGTTCGTATTGATAAGAACTGCTTAGGGCAACTGTGATTTATCCCTTTGGTAGTAATAAACCTGTTTATTACTCTAATGCAACATGTCTGTGATTACTTGCATTCCCAATATCGTCAAGAATCTGAAAGTGATGTTTAGACCTCCCAACAAATTGGCGACCGTGTGCAGGTGATATTTGGTGTTTGTAAGTTTTCACTTGTTGCTTAAACTTTTCCCTTTCCCACGGGGACAGTAGGTGTACATTCCCGTATCACCTCTCCCGTTTTACAGCCAGCTGTAGTAACTTGCAAATTCTGGCTGACTTTTCAGGTGTGGTCGATGCCATCTCGACTCACTCCATAGCAGCTTTGAATTGCAAGCCTACAACTAATACAGTAGCCCGGCTGTGTATAAAGTGCTCGTGCTGTGGATCAATACACAGCATGGTGCCTTTTTCACAGTTTGAATTTTCGTTCCCTCCCTCACAATGGCCACCGTATCCAATATCTGCGCAGAACTGAGACTCGATGTCTCAAACTTCCTTGCCTCCCATGGAGGATCGGCTGACTTCGCATGGGACGCGAGTCAATCTGAAAACCCTATACTGGGGATTTCAACCCAGTATACAGAGATGAGACAATCAGCCAATAAGCGTCATGCTAAAGGGTTGATGGTCACGGCTCTCTACGCTGCTTTGGAAGCCTCTGAAACAAGGTTTCTAACCCTTGATCTACAGATTTCATCTCTTAAGCAACGGATGGGTTTGCAGGAAACAGAATGTATAAGACTGCAGCAGAACTTGGAGTCTGAACTCCAAACTCTGAGAAATGAAAAGGATTCACTATTGCATCATTCAGCTCAAGCTGGAGAACAGGAACTGTATATGTTGAAGCAGGAGTGTGAAAGTTTGAGACAGCATAAGAGTCAGGCAGTGCAAATGAATGGTTTGCTGAGTGCTGCAAATGCTCAGTTGAGTGACGAGATGGGTGAGCTGCAGGATGAGATAAACTAGGTACGTAATGATTTAGAAGTGGCTTACAGGGACAATCGCGAATTGAGCACCGCGTATAGAGTGTTGCAAAAGAAAGATGAGGTTGATATGGATGTTGCAAGTGTGAGTCACGATAAATGTAGAACTAAGATGGCGACACTGCGCCATCAGCGAGAGGTTCTGGCTGGACATGTTAAGGCAATGGGAGGCGTAGCCCCTGCCTTTCATTCATCATCAGAAGGGGAGTTATCTGATGATGATATTTCACAGTACAATGCCCAGTCATGCCCCTACTATGGCCCAGAGACCACACCCAGCCATCCACAGCATGGTGGGTCCTGCCCCCAACTCCCCATGTCATACGTCGGTGACGTTGTGATGCTCATCATGGGAGACTCCAACATGGTGGCCCCCATGATAGGGGGGGATCAGGCCCAAGCCTGGTCCTGACAGCACTGCCGGTAGCTGTTATTAATGTGGAAGACAGGCAGGAGATAGAAACCATGACTGAGACTGCGATAGGCAATGTACCTCTTCCTGAGAGGAGTAAAAAAGCTATTAAAACCCAGATTAGGCAGCTTCTGCAAGAGGCTGTCACTCAGGAGGGTCTTGTCCACACTGCAGCTGAAGCTACAGCTCGGGTCACCCTGGATGGTGCTCGAGACAATCTACCTTTGCCTGATCAACCCACTAATCCCCTGGAAATGGCCCACTCTGTTCAGCAAATTGCTGACAGTATCGGTCGAATGAATCCATCCAACAACCTCAGCTGTCACTGGGAGAAGGTGCGTTCTAAATGCGAGATGCTTAGCCTCGCTGCAGAATATCAGGTCCAAATACTATGCCAGACCATTGATCCTGGTTTGTGGGCCAAACTCCCCGATGCTGTTCGCCAGGATGGAAACGTTACCTTTGACAAGGTTGCAGCTGAGCTCATTTCTGCTCATAGCCCAGGTGTAGTAGGAGTGATGCTTGCATACCCTGTGAAGCAGAATGCAAAAGAAAGTCCAGTGACTTACCACCAGAGACTCTGGATGGCCTACCGAGCAGGAAAACATTTGGCACAGGAAGCTGCGGATGTAGATCTTATTGAATATAAGACCCTGTTCCTTAGGAACATGATTCCTGCAGTGAGAGAAAAGGTAGAGCCAACCACCTACCCCAATATGGATAGGTTTGCTGACATCCTTCGGAAAACCGAGAGAGTGCATCAACTCTATAGCCGTGATCTGGGCTCCGGTTCCAAAAAGGTAGCTGCCATGAAGTCCACTCCGGAGGCCACGACGCACTACACAGTGGAAGGGCAGGCCCAACGCCAACAGGCCCAACATCAGCAGGCCCCTCCAGCTGATAATCAACACCCCAAACAGGCCTATCAACAACAACCACAACAACAACAGCAATGGGGTGGGAACCGGAATTGGCATAAGAACAGGAAGCATAAGGGTAGAGGTAAACCACAACAACAGAGAACAGGCCCTACATATAGGGAGATAGCTGAAGAGAATCAGAAATTCTGAGAGCTCCTGGGATAAGTACGCTCTGTTGTGGATGCTGTTCCCGTGCAGGCCCTTGTGGTGGTACAGCCAGCGACCCAGGCCCCAACCGGCCATGGGGACACCGGCAGTACAGGCCCTCAGGCCCATTCAGGCCTGAACCCAGAAGCTCCTCCCTATATAGCATCACTGCAACATGTTGAAGCAGTTCACATGAGCCAGGCCCAACCTCTACATGATTCCGGTAGTACGGATTGACAATTACAGGCCCCAGTCCGGATTGTAAATGAGCTGGTCTTGGATACAAATGGAAGGCCCTGCACCGAGGCCGAGGTCGGGGGCCGCCTACTAGTAGTTTTGTTAGATACAGGTGCAGCTGTATCTGTGCTACATGATGAACACCTGGACACATCCCCTTGGTCCACCGGACGGAGGACCAACATGTCAGGAGTTGATGGTACTAGGCTACCTGCATACCGTTCTCTACCCTTACCGGTAGAGCTAGGCCATCTAAAGGCCTCACACACTTTCCAACTGATAGTACTGCATGATCATCCTAGTATCATAGGGATTGACTTCCTTGCACCACACGGCTGTGTGGTGGACCTAGCTAACATGCTACTGATAAAGATTCAGGGTCAATATCATACCATTTTGATTCCTGATTCACACGTTGTGGCAACGATATCTGCCAATGACAAAGAGTATGACATCATAGATTTGTTCAAGAATCATGAACTTTTTCCAAAGCTCCTCCCTATTTTGCAATGACATTTGGAAGTGTTTGCAATCAACAAGCATGACTGTGGTAGAATGCACACTGTCATCGAAGTGCCAGGCCCAGCACATGAGAGGCAAAGGCAATATCCTTTCCCAACTGAGGCCTTGCCTTCCCTTAGAGAAATGATCAAGTCACTCCTCAAACAAGGAGTAATCAGAACTTGTGTTTCCACTGCCAACTCCCAGCGTGGGCCTGTGGAAGAAACCTACAGGTGCCTAGAGACTTACTTATTGACTACAGGAAACTGAATCAGGTCACCCCCAGTTGTTCCCCAACTGTAGCATCAGCACCAGATGTGCTACGACTCTGACCCTGATTTGAAATGGTTCAGCACCCTGGACATCTCCAATGGTTTTTGGTCATTGCCATTGGCCCTTAAGAGTCAATATAAGTTTGCCTTCACCTTTGAAGGAAGACAGTACACGTGGACTTGCTTGCCACAAGGATTCCATAACAGTCCATCCCTGTTCCATCTCCACATGATGGATGCCCTCGAGAGCTTCTCTACTCCCCAATGTCTCCTACAATATGTGGATGACCTGTTGCTGGCAACAGCCACACAGGAACAACATTTGGGTCTGTTGGATGAACTACTGACTCTCATTCAGAGAGCAGGTCTGAAATGCAACCCAGCAAAAGCACAGCTGTGTCAGAAAGAAGTACTCTTTCTGGGCCTAAAGATAACTGACCAAGGTCGAAGTCCTACCTGGAAGAAGGTACAGGGATTGCAAGACTTGCCATTACCTACCAGTTTGGCAACTCTTCGAAGGTTCCTAGGTATGGTGAATTATTCGAGAGATTTCATTTGTGATTTTGCTCAGAAAGCTGCTCCTCTGTATGAGTTACTCAAAAAGGATGTACCATGGACTTGGGGCCCTATACACACCCAGGCTGTGACATCACTGAAGCAGGCCTTGGCCTCCACCACAGCTCTGGTCAACCCCAATCCAGCCCTACCATTCTGTCTGGAATGTGCCACCTCTGACATTGCCATGTCAGCAGTGCTGGCTCAGAAGGTGGCTGGCACTTGAGACATATTGCATATGCTCACAGCTCTTGACCCCAGTGGAACAGAAGTACGGCCTTTGTGAAAGGAACCTTCTGGCCACCTACTGGGCTGTCAAGCACTCCTGTATATCATTGGGTACCACCACTGATCATTAACACCAACCACACCCCAACCACCTTTCTGCTCTCAGATAGAGTGAAGGATGGGTCAGTCTCTAACACCAGACTGACACACTGGTCACTCCTTCTCCAGGACAGAGACATACAGGTACAACTGACTAAAGTTCCAGCTATGTTAGCTCATGGCCTCCGCTTCCAGGGAGGACCCCATGACTGTACACTACAGTCACCTGATCTTTCTGATCCAGGTCCTTTCCTCCCTGCCACGCCACAGATACTTGACAACACTTCTTTGTGTCGTGTCTTCACTGTTGGTTCAGCATCCTACTATCAGGGAGAAAAAATTGCAGGGATGGGCATTCTAGTGATCTACCCTTATGGGAACACTGTCAAAATATCTAAGCACTGTAGTGTAGCATCATCACAGTATGCAGAGATGGCAGCGGTGGCCTGTGCCCTCGAGTTCATCCAGCATGGAACCGAGGATACCATTATCTTTACAGACTCTAACTGGGTTTGTTGTTCTCTTACAGAATTTCTTCCCTTCTGGCAGAAGAACTCCTTCCTCTCCTCTGATGGCAGCCCAGTGAAGTACAAGGAATTGATAATATACATGCATTCACTGGCACAAAAATTTGCACACAAACTCTATGTACACAAAGTTAAAGCCCACTCTCTCCATGACCCCTATCATGCCTTCAATGACACGGCAGACACCCTTGCTAAGGAAGGGGCCTAAGGGGGGGTCATCTGGATGATGGACTATCCAGAGGCTAGTGCAGCTGTACACATTGCAGCACTCAGGAAGAAATCTGAACCTTTTTCCCCCTTGGACCTCTCCGCAGCCCAGCAGCTTGACACTGAACTTAAAGAGGTGTTCAGATTCCTTGACAAAGGTACTGAAGAGAAACTTCCCACACATAACCCCTATCGGAGGTATGAAGGTAAGTTGCGCTTGTCACCAGATGACAAGCTCAACTGGTTTCAACCAGATGACTCCACCACTAAGTTGTGGGTGGTCCCCAGACATTTAAGATCTGAATTTTTGCACCAAGTGCATGACACCCCTACTGGTGGATGCCAGGGAGCAGAAAATACCCTACAACAACTCAAGACCACTGCCTGGTGGCCTGGTATCACCAAAGATGTTAAACAATACATAGACAACTGTCTCGTATGTGTGCAAAACAACCCCATCCCTACCAAATGAAATGCCAAACTCTTACCACAACGACATTCTGGACCTTGACATGCCATACAAATTGATTTCATTGGCCTTCTGACCAACACCAGCAGAAATAATAAGTATGCTCTTGTGGTAACTGATCTCCTCTCTAAGTGGGTAGAAGCTTTCCCCACTAAGACATGTACAGTGAAAACCACTGCTAAAATCCTGGTGGAACAGATTTTTTCCAGGTGGGGTCTACCCCTCAAGGTAGACACTGACAAAGGAACCAGTTTTACAAGTGAGTTGATGAAAGAATCCCTTGAATCCTCAGGTCATGTAGAAAGAGCCAACAGACGGATTAAGCAAATGCTTTCCAAATTCATTGAGGACAATCCCAAAACTTGGGATTCCCTATTGCTGTTACTCCTTATGGCAATTAGGGGTACACTCTCAGCCACCACCCAGCTTACACCCTTTGAGGTGATGACTGGTAGACAGATGAGATTACCTGAACACTTGTTGTTTGACCTGCATACCCCTACTGCAGACCGTGTGTCTGTAGACCAATATGTGGAAAACTCAGGAAAGACCTCATACGCACACACGTATGCTGCCAACTGCATGGGCAAGGCCCAGCAACAATCCAAAATACAGTTTGACAAACACACACAAGAAGTGGATTGGCAAGTTGGAGATCAGGTAATGGTACTTCGATTTGCACATCCCACCCATTCCTTCTCCAACAAGTGGGAAGGCCCATACCCCATTCTCAACAACCTCAGTCTGGCAGTCTATCGAGTTAGACTCCTCTATAACAACAAGTTGACTGACAAATGGTTACATGCAAACCAGCTGAAACTGTATAAAGGAGCTTAACTACTTTTTCCTCACCCATTGGGCGGAATAGTACTAACATCCTAATCTTTGATCTTCCTTTCAGATACACTGACAAGATGGCTATCTTGTTCCATTATCTCTCCTCTCAGGAGTTATTCCCTGCATCCAAGGCACGGTGCCGGACCTCTCACGACACCGATCCTCCAGCACCTCCTCCAGAGGGAGTATCCATCAATATACCAGTTAGTATGATCACTGTCCAGGAAGGTTCTGATGCTTACCTCACTGCCTCGGTTGTTGCTCCTGATAAATCTACCTTCAAATTGAGTAGCAAACCACATCACAAGGACAAATTCTCCCTGTGGCCAAACTCTCCAAAGGAACTTTCCAAGGTTGGCCCAATGCTAAATTATCCCCAAATGGTTCGCTGTCCTTGTTACAAACTGCATTAAGACACTCTGGTTTGTACAACATAACTGCCTTAATTGATCCTTCATACTGTAATTCTTTGTCTAGAGATTCTGCTCAAATATTTTGTGCTATACACCACATGGTTTCTGCAGCCATGTATCTCTCTGTGTTACCACCCACTGACAAACAGCTTTTGGAATGTCCAAAGCATACCCCTGGTCCCCATAGTGGTCTAACAGCCACTGCCCTCCCAGGTTCTTTGATTAATAACTTACAGTTTATGCATATACCTGTTTTGTTTAATCTAACTTACTGGAATATGAAAGAATTTGGTATGTGTCATAATACTAACACATCAGCATTGTATGGTACATTATTGCTTGATAGTTTAGCTGCATTTCAGATTCATACGTAAGACCCTATTTCCGGGGTCCACTCTACTGAACATAGAGGCAACTTCAGGAGGAAGCCCTCTCCTGATAATCTAACTCATAAACGTAAAACACGTGAAGTTGATAGTTCTGATGTCACAGGTGCAACAGGTACTGTCACAGGCCTTTTTGGTATGGCTATGTCTATCTGGAACAAAGCAGACATTGCTGCTATCAAAAGTCATTCTGCCAAATTCTCCACTGGTTTGGTCAACAATATACTACCCCCATTATTGCATGGTGTGGATGGCCTTAGTCAGGAAGAAAGATACACTGTATACAACATACATGACATTGCTAAGGCATTCACTGATTCTAAAGATAAAATCAATGCACTCATACAACAGAACAACAAAGAAGCAGATAAACAATACATTGCTAGAGAGATACTATGCTCTGCTAATGGCTCATACATCATCACCACCATCAATAGCCTCTTCTGTGATCTAGAATCTGGAAGAATACCTGACATTATACATGACAGACGCATCTCCAAATGGTATTGTCCATGATGCAAAACCACTAGCTGTGTTTCCAAGTGTATGCAACAGACTTTAACCATTCCTCTTTCTACAGCTAGGAATTTGGGGTTTGTGACCAGACACCCTAATACTGGTCCTTGTTTCACTGCTAAGAAGTGTTCCATAACAGATACCATGTGTGTTTCCTTCATTGTCTCTTTACCACGCTTTGATCCCACTACAGCTTTGTTCGACAAGCTTGCACTGGTACATTCGATAGGGCATTTGGATGAAGACATCTACAGGGAACGCCTGGATCTACCACCTCTACTGGTCTACCACCCTTTCCTGGATGCCTGGGTGGCTCCGCCCACGGACTGCTGTGCGAAAAAGCAATATATTTACTTGTGCCGATGTGATGTGTTTGATGTTATTCAACCTGTTTGTGGTTACTCTCCAGACAGCATTGATTGGACTTTCACTATGGATGATGACATCACTGTGAATGGCACCGAATCCTTTGACTCGACTCTGGCTCCGGATAAGCTCTACCAATCCTATCGTGAGGAGGTTCATCGCCTGTCAACATGGATTTCAAAGACGACCTACACCTGCCCTGTCCAGTTGCAAAAGTGGAGACTGCCTACTGTGCGCTCACAGTATAATTCCGATGGAGAATAATGCGTGGTCACGAACTACAAGTCGTACACCTATGGATCTGTTACATGTGCTATTGATTACCCCAATTTCGATTTTGTCCCCCACCAGAAGACTGTCATTGGACATACTGTTATAACCCCCGTCCCCCTTCTTGATGCAGACATTATTGATGGTAACCCTGATTATCTGCTCACACCATCAGAAAATTTGCCATACTTTAATGTACACATAGACCCACTCACACTTACATTAAAATCACTTTTAGACAGGAAAGACACACACCTCATCCACATCGGCAATAATGTGACCAAAACCAATGAAGCTGTTCTCTCCTTGATCAATGATGGAGATATGAATAACGCATTAACTAACACCTGGTTAGAGATTACTTTTAAAGGTTTTGTTATTATACAAGCATTTTTAATTTTCATTTTAATTATTATGCTCTGCTGCCTACTGCACACACTGCGCCAACACCATGAGCAGCTCGAGTTCCTTTACAAAGCTCGCGCATCGGGTTTGTAAACAACCACTGCTCCTGTCCTTTCCCGAGACATCTGCCTGTGTTGCCCTTGGAGGCAACAAGGGAGGAATGTTACACAAGGTCCCCGCACCCTAATTGGTACCCTCAGAGATACACCGTAGACAGCTAGCACTTAGGTATATGTTATACTAACATATAGGACTAAGGGCATCTACCGTACAAGAGTAGATGTCAGGATATAAATGCATATTGTTGTAATACACTTTGCTTGCTAATACATATATTCTGCTATGTATTTTTTTTGTGTATTTCTTACTTGTAAGATGCCAAGGCACCTGTGTCCTTGGAGTAATTATAATATGTAAGACGGCATTGCCACCTTTTGGTGATTTGTACTACTACACTGAGTTATGTAAGACTCTGTATAAGAACTCTTTTGTTCTCAAACTGTTGACTTTACAGAATTGTATAATGTTATCTTGGACCGTGGAGCCACCTCTAATTTAGCCAATAGGGCTCATCTCTGTAACTAGAAATGTTTCTATCTTTTGGTAACCATAGTAATTATCATGGGTATATAATGTAATGCACAAGCCTTATACCTTGGATACCTGAGAGAACCCAAGAGACACAGAGAAACCTCGAGGTGTAGGGAACGCTTAGCACTGGCTCCCAGTTCGTATTGGTAAGAACT
Organism: Neoceratodus forsteri; assembly: GCA_016271365.2. NCBI lineage: Eukaryota > Metazoa > Chordata > Ceratodontiformes > Ceratodontidae > Neoceratodus > Neoceratodus forsteri. The sequence continues at coordinate 806,058,355 of CM028137.1, forward strand.
GCTTAGGGCAACTGTGATTTATCCCTTTGGTAGTAATAAACCTGTTTATTACTCTAATGCAACGTGTCTGTGATTACTTGCATTCCCAATATCGTCAAGAATCTGAAAGTGAGGTTTAGACCTCCCAACAGTACCAGTATGTAAATCAGAAACACCCACTGAGTTTATTAAAAGACCACTAGAATGAAGCAGTAAAAGGGGAAAGGGGGGAGGGGACATTTTTATGTTTGCTTGCTCGCACAGCGCATAAGAAACATATTAAGGTTAGTAGAGCATTGGAGAGGCATGACAGTGTTGTGGCCAATACAGGGGATGCTTTAATGGTCACGTCCCTCAGTCAACAATCAACAGGGAAGCTGCCAATGATGGCAGTTTCAGAATGAGCGCTGGACTTGAAAGAAATCTGCCACTCCAATCACAGACAGTTTCGTCATTACAGGGGCAGATCTCTTCCCTCCCCCTTTCCTGGCAACCAGGCACATTCCGGCCATGCACATTGCAGTGCACAGTAATACACATGACTGCACTTATGAGCAACTCATTTTCTCAGTGTACCTTTTCCGGTGACCATATCTTTTGCTGACAATGGGGTGCCCAATCCCCATGTTGGCATGCCCCCCAAGCCTGAATATATCTTTGCCAACAACAGGGTCCCCAATCCCCATGTCAACATGCACCCCACCCCCACCCCCACTATTGTGGCACACTGGGAGCCCACCCCAGTTTGCCAACGAAATTCTTTATATTTTTCAACACTGGGATGCCCACACCCAGTGTTGGATGCACCCCATGCTCCCTTTTTTTCAGCCGAGCTCGGGGTGCCCAATCCCTGGGTCGGCATTGATACCCACTCCACTAGTCTGGCACACTGGGAGCCCACCCCAGTGTGCCAAAATTTATTTGTCATAGTATTACACCTGTAAAAAGGAAAACTGTCCCCCAAGGTCCTTTTTTTTTAAACCTAAAGAGAAAGACAATGGTCCCTCATCGTCCTTGCCACATCTCCCCCATACCGACCATCCCTCTGCAAACCCCACCTCCCTGCACCCCACCCACCCATACTTACCTCCAGAGGTCTGGCGCTGCAATCTTCTGTGGACCGGGAACACATCTGCACTCTTCAAAAGCTGGCCACAAACTGAAGAAAATCACAGTAAGCCCTATAATGGCAATCAATGGGGGATTCCAACTTAGGTTGATATCTCAGCCATTTTTGGGAGTTTTGGTCCCAAATTTTAAACATGGGGTTCTTGGGACCCCACCTCATGAACAGTGGCACTGTTATTTAGTTTCTCGGTCCCAAAATATGATTTCACGGTTGCCACGTGGAGTCACCTTTCGGGACCGATTAACGAAATGACAGTGCCACTGTTCTTGAGGTGGGGCCCCAAAATGCCCATGTTGCAAGTTTGGTTAAAAAAATCCAAAACATTACTGCGTTTTGAATGTGCATTGCACAGTCTGTGCACACACTTGTAACTTTATCAATTTTTATTATTTTCACTCTATATTTCCAACATTGCCATTTTTCACACCCCCTTATGAACAGTAGAGCTGTCATTTTTTGCATCCTTCCCAAAATGTGTTTTTGCACCTGTGGCACAGAATGGTGCGGTCACTGTGCAAAATCAACTTTCAGGACAGATTAATGAAATCCCAGACCCATTGTTCATGAGGGGAGGTTCCAAAAAGGCCATGTTGAAAACTTGGTGAAAATATTCCAAGAAATGACTGCATTACCAGCGTGCATTGCACAGTTTCTACACACACTCGTAAGTTTGCCACTTTTTCATATTTTCACTCCTGATTTTCAATATTGCCATTTCTTCACACCTCCTCATGAATAGTACAGCTGACATTTTTCACATCCTGCCCGAAATGTGTTTTCGCATCTGTTGCGCCAAATGGCACACTCACTGTACAAAATCACCTTTTGGGATTGAGTAACGAAATGATACTGCCACTGTTCATGAGGTGGGGTCCCAAAAAGCCCATGTTGAAACTTTGGAGAGAAAATACCAACAAGTGTCCAGGGCATTAGGGTTTCTAACTGTAACACCCCACCCTGTACAGACTGACAGGCATGGGGGGACTTGGGGTCATTGGCCATAGTGCTTATGCCATTCCACCCCCACCTGCAGCCACTGACATGCATCGAGGTGTGCTTTGGGGTCTTGGGCCCTAATGTTCACCTTATGCTCCTATACTGCACCCATCTCAGCATATTTCCTTATTGAATTGGGTGAGCATAAGAGCCGAAGACCCCAAGGCACACCGTGATACCTGTCAGTGTCTGCAGGGTGGGGTGAGATGGAATGGCATGAGCATTATGGCTGATGACCCAAAGGCACACCCCAATGCCTGTCAGTCTCTGCAGGGTGGGGTTGGGGGATGGTGTTAGTTCAATACTTCACTGCCATTCCTATTATGCATCTCTCTAACTCCTGCACTACCAATGCCAATACCAGCAAGACAACATTCAGCACTTACAAATGCTTATTTCTTGAGGGTTCCAAATTTCATTTACTGTGCTCTCCTCCAGATGTTCTCCCCTACCTAATAGGGATGAGTCTTTGGGTAGAACCCTTGTACTGACAGAGGGAAGGAAGGAAATATCCTCTCTGTGTCTGCCTACTTCTTTCCACCAATCCAATGTTTTGCCTACCTCTTTCCACCACTCCAGTGTTTGAATTAACATTTTGGATACTGGCACCTGCTGTTGCTGTGGTGCATGTCTTTGACACCAGTACCTAGTGAGGTAGTACGGGACATTCCTCATTTGTAATCTTTCCTGTGGTACCACTGCAGTGGTAGATTCCATGTTGCCGAAAAGTCTCAAAACTTCCTGTGAAGTCCTCTTCTGACCTGCCTGGAATATGTCTGCACACTGTAAAGGGAGCAAAGTTGTTCCCAGTTCTGTCTGTCTGGGTTTCATGTGTGACTTTCTAAGTTTAGGAGGAAACTTAACCGCTGCTGTGTGCTCCTCACTGTGTGAATTGAGCACAATGCCACTTCTGATTTCCACACACTAGCCAATCATTTTGGTGAGTAAACACCACTGCTCCCTGCCTGCACAGGTAAGCTGTTCTCACTGACAAGCACTTTGTGAATACTCTTGGTGCTGTGGCTAGAACAAAGGGCATTGCTTGAAACTGAAAGTGCTTCTCTGAACTTCAAATATATTTTGTGGCAGGGTCCTAGTGGGATTTGGAAATACATATCCCTAAGTCCAGTGACACCAGCCAGTCCTGTTTTAGGAACTGAATGACTGTTTTTATTTTTATTTATTTATTTATTGTATCAATCGGATTTACAACCCTTGAGCCAGAGGCTCATTTACAAAGGTACAGCGTCACAGAGTGGACATACAGCGTCAACATAAGTACAGAATACAATCATACAGTAACATGGTTTTACATAGTTGCTTGAACATAATGAGTAATTAAAAAACATTTCTGACATGGCAAGTAAGTACCAGCAGGTACTGGCAGAGGACAGGGAGCCCATGAGGGGAAGGGGAGAGGGGTAGTTCGGCCCAGAGTGCTATGTCAATAATGATAGAGAGCAGTGGAGCATCTCTTAGTGACAGAAACAGCAGCAGGTGTTGAACAACTGGTAACGTAGGGCAGTTTTAAAGGGGGCAATTTTGGTGGTGTTGGAACTGGCTGCAGGGAGTGAGTTGAACCAGAACGCGGCTCTGTAGCTGAATGACCTCTATGCCTGGGTGGTCCTAGTTCTGGGTACCAGTAGTGTGACCTTGTCAGTGGTTCAGGTATTGACTCTGGAAGGTTTGAGTTGGATGGAAGCAGGGACCCCACAGGGCGAGAGCCCGATTAGACACTTCTTAGTTAATAGGCAAGTTTGGTAGTGGAGGCGTTCATCGAGGCTAAGGAGTTTGGCCATGTCATAGAGCTGACATGTGTGGGTGAGCCTAGGGGCACTGGTCACTAGTCTGCAAGCCTTGTTTAGGGTGAGTCGAATTTTGCTGAGGGCTGTGGAGTCAGCAGCACCATAGACTGGAAGGCCGTAATCGACAAGGGACATTACTGAGGACATTACGGTGAGTCTGAGGGCATCAGGTGGGAGGCAGTCCTTGTTACGGTAGAGTATGCCAAGACAAGCGTAAGCGGTGGAAGCAAGGGCTGTAATGTGGGTAGGAAAGGTGAGGGCCAAGTCAAAAGTGATCCCAAGGTATTTGTAGGTGTAAACTTGTTCAAATGGTTGAGGAGGATTTGGAGGGGGTTGTTGCTGGCTTTGTTCTGGCGGTGGGCAAAGAGCATTGCCTTCATTTTTTTGAGTTTAATGACTAGTCTGCTGTCCTTAAACCAGTTTTCAGCATCATTGAAGGAGCGTTGGAGGGAGTCTTGGAGGGAGGTTGGATTTCTGTTGGTGGCATAAATAATGGCATCATTGGCATACAGGAGAATATTGCCAGAGCAGGCACTGGGCAGGGTGTTTAGGTAGAGGCTAAAGAGTAGTGGGCCCAAGATAGAGCCCTGGGGAACCTCTGAGCAGATGGGATGGGTTTCTGAAAGTATCCCATTATTTTTGACATGCTGGGAGCAGGTTGACAGATAACTCACGCACCAGGCAAGGGGGCCAGCAGGGAGCCCTGTGTGGTCGAGGGCATTTAGTAGGGGGGGTGGGAAACAGTGCCAAAGGCCTTAGAGAGGTCAATGAACACAGCTCCAGCTAGGGAACTGGAGCCCAGGGAGGAGTACAGGAAGTTGGAGAACACCATTAACGCTGTACTTGTACTATGACCAGCACGGAAGCCATGCTGTTCCGGGCAAAGAATGTCGTATTTTGCTAGATATTTAGTGAGTTGAGTGGCCACCACTTTTTCTAAGGCTTTGGAAAGGGGGGAAAGGATGGAGATTGGACGATAGTTGCTGGGGTGGACCTGTTACCTACTTTGTGAATAGGTGTGACTATAGCTGTTTTCCATGCTGTGGAGAATTGCCTCAGGCAGAGGGACCGGTTTAGTAGGTCAGTGAGTGGGACCAGGACATCATCCAGGACCAGCCGGAGTATTTTTGGATCCAGGGAGTCGCTGCTAGGACTGTTGCTCTTTAGCTCTTTAGGCAGGAGTGGTCTGGCTTCCTGGACAGATATTTTGTGTAGGTAGAACCGAGGGCGTTGTGGATCTGAGGGTGGTGGGTCTGGGGTTGGGTCAAAAAAGTTACTCAGGAGGACAGGGCTAAGATCTGTAAAGGAAGAGTTAAGGCAGTTGGCAATGTCAGTGGGGTCAGTAAAGGTGGAGCCATTGACCGTAAGTTGGGCTGGGGGGAGCGTGATTTCTCATTTATTTCTTTTATATTGTCCCAGAAGTTCTGGGCACACTACCATGAGGAGGTGAGAGTGGCCTGGTAGTGGTCTGCCTTGGCTTTTCGGATGGCCCATGTGCACCTATTACGTGCAGTGTTAAATGCTTGTCTGTCAGCTATCCGGCCAGTCTCAGTGGCTATATGCCAGAGGTTATCCCTGTCCCTGAGCAGTTGGAGTAGGGCAGGGGTGACCCAAGGTTCATTTTGCCTTTTGGACCGGGTCATGGTGAAGGGAGCAAACAGATCACAGGCCATGTTAAAGGCTTGTGAGAAGAGGTCGAGGGCAGCGTCAATGTTGGTTGCATGGCGGATGGAAGACCAATCAATGTCAGTGAGGAACTGTTTGATTTTTTTCAGTCCACCTGGGCGGAGACACCTGCGGTGGGTGGCTTGGGCTACAAGGTTGGGGGTAGGGGCAGACCAGAGGAATAGGAGAGGGGAGTGGTCACTTAAAGAGTCTGAGAGGACTTGAATATCCTGAATCTTTTGGGGGCAGCTGGAGATAATGACGTCTAGGAGGGTGCAGGTACCAGTAGCTTGGTTACGTCTAGTGGGTTGGGAGATGAGTTGGGTCAGGTCTAATGCAGTGAAGGTTTCTTTTATTGGTGAGGCAGAGGGACTGTGCCAGTTCACGTTGAGGTCTCCAACTAGGACTTGTTGTGCTTTACTATACAGTACTATGCAGTGTCAGTGGCTCAGCAGGTAGCACACTCGCCTCTGAAGCCAGGAGATCAGTAGGCTGTGGGTTCTATCCCCACACCAGGTACTTGGGTTAATATCCCAGTACTGACACTGTAGTGCAGCATGAGGGGGGTGCTGCACTCCTGAGGTGCCGTCTTTTGGATGAGATGTTAAACCAAGTTCCCATCTACCTGTTCTGGTAGTAATTCAGGTGGATGTTAAAGAATCCCATGGCACTTTTCGAAAAGAGCAGGGGAATTTCCCCGGTGCAATGGCCAAATTTCCTCCATTCATGAAAAATACCACCAACAGCTTAATCTGGTTCAAGGTCAGTTGGCATTCATCTGTATCCCCTTCCCCCCAGGTAGTGCCTGAAAATAGGCAGGATTTGTCTAGTGCACATAGCGGTTAACAAAAGATAAATAAAAATTACGGTGGGGGGGAGGAGAGGTATTCAGTAAGAGATGATATAGCTGGTGTCTGGTTCCTTGGGGGTATGTAGGAGACTGTGAGATAGAGCGGGCTCTTGAATGGGTCTTGGGTAAGTTTGAGGGTAAGGGCATGGGCACTAGCTTGGGGGCAGGGAGGGTGTGGCCAATGATGTTGTTAGGAGCATAAAATGCACAACCTCCACATTTACCTATTTGATCCTCACGTTATGGGTGTAGCCTGGAAGGGAGACAAAGGAGTCTGGGGTGGATTTAGTTAGCCAGGTTTCTACTAGGGCTATGATGTCTGGCTGGTGTAGTATGACCCAGCACTGAATGGCAGCAAATGTTTTTCAGCAGGCTGCAAATGTTCATAGATGCAATACGGAGTCCATTGGACCTGGTTGGTGGTGGCAGGGACAGGGGCCTGGGCCTAGGTTGGGGTGGATATTACCAGAGAAAAGTAATAGTATGACCAAGGTTCTAGCCCTGGGGTGGTAGTTTGCTAACTTTTTGGGAGTACTTTGAGAGGCAGGGCAGGCAGTATGGGGAGCAAGGGGTGGGCAGGGTTGGAGAGTCAAAAAGACACAAAGGTGGTGGAGCCAAGGGGAGCCAGGGTGGGTAGCAGAGTTGGGGGGCAGCTAGGGGGTGGATGCAGGGGTCCAGGGTACATTGACATGGTAGAGGGTGAGTGGGTTACAGTGGTGAGGTATGTGTGTGCAGTCGACAGAGGGCAGGGGTAAGGTCTGGCTGGTAGGAGGTGAGTCTCAGGATGCTTATGAAGATGAGACACATAAGGTGGAGGTGAGCCTTCATGGTGCCAAATAGCCTTGGAGGCAGAGCAAGGTGCCTGGGGGGGAGTGGGGGAGCCAAGCTATAAGAGCTTTAAAAACCAAGAGGTGATTATCTTGGCTTGTTGGCTTGGTGGTAGGGCTGTTGATTTTGGGATCAGTGGTACAGGGTTTGAGACCCATAGTGGCAGATAAGGGGAAGAGGAGGGATGCAGGGTGGGGAAAACAGGAGTTAAGAGGGTACTACAGTGACTCCTAGTGGCCAGAAACCAGTAGTAACAAATAGGGAGTGGAGATGAGGAAAGTGAGCAGAGTGGTGGCTGGAGGGGCACAGCAGCAACCCCTAGTTGTCCGACAGTATAAGTTGCAAATAGAAAAATAAGGAGAGGTCATGTTATGTGACCTGTAAGCAGCCATAAATGTAGAGCTGACCCTGGGTGAGTGGGGTGAGTTGGCACACAGCACCGACAGGGTAAGAGCTCGCCACAAGTAGGATGGAGAGAAGTAGGCTTTACCTCTTAAGGCTCTCTGCAGTCCCCTGTTACAGGGTCCTCAGCTGGGCAGTGTTCTGGGCAGTTACCATTCTGAATTCCTTTTTCAAATGCCTATTCAGGAGCCTCAGGTCCAGAATGGGTCACCAAACCTCATTTTCTTTTACAGTGAAACAACAGTATCTGGAGAAGAAGCCCTTCCTCAGCTGGAAAACAGATCCTTTCCACAGCATTTTAACTCTTATCAGTTTTCTTACCTCCAATTCCACAAGGTTTTTTTTGTGTTGGTATCTGAGCTGAAAACATTCAGCATTTGCTTAGCTTTGGAAATTCTACAAGCGGAATGGTTAAGCCTTGTCTTATTACCTATTGAGCCCACCTGTCTTAGGTAATTCCTTTCCACTCGTCAAGGTAATAACATAGGTGCCCTCCTACTGAGACTGGATCTGTGGTAAAATGAGCAGAACTGTCAGAGTTTCAGCTTTGCATGAGTAGGAGAAGCGGAGGTAGAGTTCTGCCTGGCTCCTCCATTAGAGATGTTGCAAAGTTTTACTTCATCGGTGATGTTCTGTCAAAGTTACAAAATTCACTTCTGCAAGTACCTTCACAAATTGCCCACTTCACCACTTTGCATTGAGGTTTCATTGGGAAATGGCACTTTCTGAAGCAAAGTCAGGTAAAATTAAGGCAAAGTTGAAATTTCACCTTAACTTTGCTTGAAATTGTGTCCCTTCATCTGCCAAAAACTTTGTGAAGTCATCACTTTTCGAATTTGGCAAATTTTCCAAATTATTTTGCAGAATGAAATTTGCCACCATTGCACATCACTACTCTCTATCTACTCCTCCATGTGCCCCTCTTTCTTGTGTATTCATGGTATAGATATGGTCTGCTGTCGTAAGCTCTTTCCATGCTTCCCCTTCTGAAGGGTCTATAAGGCTCTGAGGACCTCTTTTTTTCAGTCAAATTTACTTTTGGTTCATCAGATTTTTTCACATACACTTCAGCAGCTTTGTCACCAGATATGAAGGTATCTTCAAAGGGGAAATCAATTGCTGCATTTGCATGTTCTGTGACAACCCATTTGCTCTGAATGATACAACTCTCCCAGAGACACTGAATATACTAGAGCCCTTGATCCACTGTCATTCACATCCTAAAGACTTCCAAGACTGATGTTTAGCAGCTTCCAAACCAGCATTCACTGTAAGTGCCAGGTAAAGCATTTGAATGACAAAGAAGCATGCAGACAAAAGGATTTCACATCCTGCATATGCACAGGCACAGTTCATCACCTGCAGGAATTCTAACACATTCTGTGACTCTGGACCTCAGCTGTTGATAATTTCTTTTGGTTTATGACTTAACCACCAGGTATCTACAAGATGCTGAAATCCTTTCTCCTACAAATTCTCCTTATGCTGCTCCTGCTCTCAGGAAATGTTCACCCCAACCCAGGACCACCTGGGCAGCCAGCAGTGGCACCAATCAGAAGGACAGGGACACTTACCATGACATCCATCAATGCCTGCAGCATCCTTAACAAACTTGACTCCCTCCAAACATGGATCCTACAGCACAACCCTGATGTCCTCTCAGTTGTGGAAACATGGCTAAACCCTAAAATCCTTGATACCTCAGTCTCTATCCCTGGCTACTGCATTTTCAGGCAAGACAGGATTGCTAACCGGGGCGGGGGCTGTGCCATCTATCTTAAGGATACCCTTATGGGTCACATCATCCCATCCCCTAGCCTGAGCAACTCCTCTCAGGTCCTCACAATCAAAATCCTCCTTGGTGCACATAACAAGGAACTCACTGTCATCTCGGTTTACCTACCCCCAAGAGACCAGGCTGCTGGCTTCCATAGCATCGTGGAATATCTAAGGGTCCAGCAACATAATTCTGAAACAATAATCATGGGTGATTTTAACATTAACTGGCTTCTCCGCTGAGGCTGCTACCTATAAGATGCAGCCGCAGTGCATCACCTCATCAACTGGTCAATGCCCCACTAGGTGTAACTATAGGACAGGCTCCTTATGCTTCTAGACTGGATTCTATCTAACCACCCTGAACGCATCTCCAATGTTTCTGTACTCCCGGATACAATAAGTGACCACTCACCTGTCATCTGCTCCTGGTCAAACAAATACCACAAGCCGCCTCCCAAGCTTATCTATGCCAGGGTTATCAAACAAAGGCACCTCCAGCTGTTAAAATCCCATCTAACCAGGCTGAACTGGGCAGTGCTTGACTCCCTCAATGACACCAACAAAGCTCTGGACCTATTTATCAGACGTTTCAATGAAGCCTGTGACATTTATGCACCAGTGAAAAAGATGAAGGTCAAAGGACAGACCAACCCCTGGGTTACTACTGACATTTTAACTCTGCTCAAGCACAGAGACCACCTCTGGCATTGTGCTCGTGCAACTCCAACTCAAGTAAACATACAATTATACAAAGCAGCCAGAAATGATTGCACTCGAAGAATACGGAATGCTAAACACAGCTATTACAAAGAGGCTCTGACCGACTCTTGGGGCCAGGGAAACAAATTCTGGAACAACATGAAAGAACTCACAGGCAAGGATCCTAAAGCACCACCCACTATGCTCAACCTTCATGGCACTCCTACACTCGACCTAGGTATCATCACCAGCACTTTTAATAATGCATTTACAAACCTGGACAGTGTCCTTCCACCAAATTTTTTCGATGACCTCCCCTCCAGCTTCTCCCAAGTTACCCCCCAACTAGAACGTACAACCCCAAAGTTTTTTTTTAAGGAGGTCCCACCACAAGTAGCTAGAAAATACATTCAAAAGGCCATCGGCAAACAAGGGTACAGTGGTGACTCCCTTGACCTGAAACTGCTGGCACAAGTCCTCGATGTAATCTTAGAACCACTTACAAAGATCTTTAATCTCTCACTTAGATTGGGCAATTTCCCCTGTCTCTGGAAGAAAGCCACTGTCACACCGGTTCACAAAAGCAGAGATAGGACACTGCACATCAATTACAGACCTATCTCACTCCTCCCCCCACTATCCAAAGCGCTGGAGCGAACAGTGTCGGACCAACTAGTTGAATTCCTGGATAAGTACAATGTACAGTGCCCAGAGCAGCATGGCTTCAGAAAAGGACACAGCACCACCACTGCACTACTGGAATTTACAACCTTCATCAATGCCACACTTGACAAAGGGAATTGTGGAGGGGCAGTATTTATAGACCTTACCATGGCATTTGACACAGTTAACCACCCCCTACTGGTCAAGCAACTGTCCTCCATTGGGATCTCCAGAGATGACCTTCCATGGTTCACCAGCTACCTTGATAATTGGATCCAAAGTGTAAGGATTGCAGGGATCTCTTCGGATGAGAAACCGGTCCATTCCGGAGTCCCCCAGGGGTCTATTCTGGGCCCTCTACTCTTCTCCCTCTTCATCAACAATCTCCCCAGTGCCTGCCACCAAAAAATATTACTATACGCAGACGATGCAGTCCTATTTTCCAGCCACCATGACATTACAGTCCTTGAATCTCAGCTGCAGCTCGACTTCAATCGATCGAAGACTGGTTCAATTCTCATAAACTTGTCCTGAACCACAGCAAGACTAAAGCCATGTCCTTCTGTAACCGACAGAGCAGGCACAACTCTGTCCCTCACCATCAAGAACCACGCTGGGAACCCACTTGAACATGTCAAGGAGTTCAAGTACCTTGGTATTACCCTGGATAGTACCCTCTCCTACACTCGGCATATTGACACTGTTGCCAAGACCGCCAATATATGGATTGGACTACTACACAAACACAAGCACTGTATGCCTGCGGATGCCCTTAAACTAGCCATCTACAGCTCTGTCACCTCTATCGTTGACTATGGCCTTGCCATCTATGGCTGTGCCCCAACAAGTGCCCTCCACAGGATCTCAGTTGCTCTCAACAAAGCCTATAGACTACTGATGGGTGCAGCCCGACAAACTCACACCTGTGACCTCTATGCACAGGCCAGCTGGCTACCCCTACGCAGCAGAATACAATACCAGACCTGCTTACTTACCAAAAAGATTCTCCTTAGTCTCATGCCACCTGGTGTTAGCTCACTCCTTACTACCTACAGTGGCACTCAACAAACACGTGGTGCCCAATCTCTAACCTTTCAGGTTCCCAGATGTCATACCTCCATGGGTCAGCGGTCCTTTATCTATAGAGCCAATGGTTCAATTCCCTCAATAAAGAAGCACTTTCCTCTACTACACTTGGACCCTTCAAAAGGAATCTCAAACTTTACCTCACCTCTACCACTCAATGTGACTGTTTCGTTGAACAGAGATCTCTAAACACCTCCCAGCTCACTCATGTCTCACAGCCCGCCCTTTCCCAATCTCATTCCTCTGGCACTGGCCTTCCTTGTGACTCCTTTCCTGCTTCACATCTCCACTGGTACAAGACATTTTCCACCACCATCGGACAGTGGCCCATTAGCCTGCCAACTTCCTCTCCCGGTCGCATGCCTGCAATACTAACTGCCTATGGTGCCCTCTATCTCTTATTGTTACCGCAGCCAGCTGCCTACTCAAGCTGCTCATTTTATGAATATTATCACAATGTATGTTATAACTGAGTATCATTATTTTTTCTTTTAGTTGTTTTGGTTGTTTATTGTACATTCTTTTACTACCTCTGTATGTATGTTGACCCTCATCCTTTGACGTGGAACCTTTGTAAATGAGCAGTTTCTGCTCAAAGGTATTTGCAATCCGAGAATTTAATAAATAAATAAATAAAAGCTCTTCTTCTGAAGGCAAGGGCATAGTGGAAGAACTGTACTCCACAGTACTGCCTGTTAAGTACACAATAACTCGAGTAGGCATACTACCTTAAAAATTAAGTGGAGGTAGTGTATGCCTTTTTAGACATTTGGTCAATTCTAGAATTTTTATCAGGAGTTGCTGCTAAGAAATTCAACTTTGCTTTCTCTCAAGCTGCTGCCTGAATAACTGCCTTAGGGTCAGGGTGAGTGCAAACCTAAGAGCCCAAACTCTAAGAGTTGAGTCTCCTACTGTACAGGTCACAGGTGCGAACACACCTGGAATAATGCACAAGGTACTGGAGTCCACACCTGAAAACAGACTGCAACAAAATGGAGGCAGTACAGCACGGGGCAACTAAGATGATCCATGGCCCTGGGGAAAGGAAGTATGAGGAGAGGCTGCAGGACTTCATCACTTACACTCTTGAAAAGAGGAGGGAAAGGGGTGACCTGATTTAGACCTACAAGCACCTGCACAGGATAAACAGGGTGGACATCAAGGAACTATTTTTCTTCTTCTTGAGTTCAAATACAAGACAGAGTGGGAATGCACCACAGCTGGTAGGGGGACATTCAAAAAGAACATGTGTATGAACTTCTGTATGGTGAGGGTGGCGGACAAGTGGAATAAGCTGCCAGATGATGTGGTACAGGCGAAATCAATCAGCAACTTCAAGCAGGAAGAGGACAGACATGTGGATTTAGTTAAAAAAGAAAGAGGGGCAGTCACAAACAGGGGGACTGCCATTAATGCAAGGCAAAATGGGTAGGGTGGGCAGACTGGATGGGCCAAGAGCCTTTTTCTTTTCTGCCATCAATGTACTGTATATGTATGAGCCTTCCATGGTTCCCACATATCTTTTCTCAGTTTTTTTGTCTATGGCCATAGAGGCTGAAGGCATAGCAAAAACCTTTTTAGTGGTATTCTGAAAGGTCTCGTGATAAGAATAGACATTCTCTTTGTAGAGGTCAGACCCAGTATAGCCATAAATTCTACTTCCTCTATGTTCACTTCTGATTCAGTGGATGTAAGATTCAGCAGTCTAGCCATTTGATTTATAAATGCAATCAAGGATAATTAGTCCTCAATTTACCAGGGGGAGGGGCAATTTCTCCTCAACTAAATCATCCCATTCCAAGGCAAAAATATGGGACTTCAGAGGAGCTGACCTTGATAAAATGGCCAACAGGGTTAAGCTAGCCTTGGCAAGATGAAATACAGGTGAGGGAATCCAGACAAAGTAGACAAGCATTAAGGATGCAATACTTGAAGCAACATCCCTTTATGTTAGAGAGAAAAGCAAGAGCAGAAGAAGAAGGAAACCACTTTGGTTCTCAAAAACAGTAGCAGAAAAGATCAGAGCCAAAAGGTTGGCCTGCAGGAGATATAAGGGAACGCAGCGGGAAGAAGATAGGGAGGCATACCAAACTTCCGCAAGGGAAGCAAGGAAGGCAGTAAGGCAGACAAAGGCCCAAACTGAGGAAACACTAGCACAAACAGTAAAAGAAGGGGACAAGACTTTCTATAGATACTATTTAGTGAAAGGAGAAAGTTCAGAGGGGGTATTGCTAAGATCAAAGGGGATAAGGGGAAGTGTGTGGAGGAGGACCAAGGAAAAGCATCTATTCTAAATAGATACTTCTGCTCAGTATTACTGAGGAGAAGGTAGGGCAGGGCCCACAGCTCAGCACCATGGACACGGCGGGAGGGAGGTGTGTGCACAAGTCCCTTTAAAAAACAAAGGGTCCTACAGCAGCTCACTAAGCTTACCACAAGGCAAAAGGACCTGACTGCATACATCCCAGGGTACTAAAGGAGCTATGGGTGGAACTAGCAGAGCCATTATCAGAACTGTTTAGTGAGTCTCTGAGCACAGGAGAGATCCCAGAAGACTGGAGAAGGGCTCATGTGATCCTGCTCCACAAGAGTGGCAGCAGAGAGGAGGCAGGGAACTACAGACCAGTCAGTCTTACCTCAGTAGTAGGCAAGATTATGGAGACACTCCTTAAGGAAAGGATAGTGCAACACCTGGAATCCATAGGAGCACAGGATCCAAGACAGCATGTGTTTACAAGAGGAAGGGCCTGTCAAACTAATCTCATAGATTTCTTTGACTGGGTAACCAGAGTGGTCGACCAAGGGGGTGTAGCTGATGTCACCTACCTTGACTTCAGCAAAGTTTTCAATACTGTTCCACACAGAAGATTGATTAATAAGCTGGGTAGGTTTGGAGTGGATCAGAGGTTGGTCAACTGGGTGGCAAACTAGTTGGTGGGCAGAAAACAGAGAGTGGTGGTAAATGGTATACAGTCAGAAGTGATGTAAGTCACAAGTTGAGTACCTCAGGGATCAGTCCTGGGCCAGTCCTCTTCAATATTCTTCATCAGTGACATTGCAGATGGACTGAAGGGTAAGGTTTATCTGTTTGCAGATGACACCAAGATCTGCAACAGACAGATGACCCAGATAGGGTGGGCAGAATGAGAAGAGATCTGGCAAAATGGTCAGAAGAGTGGCAACTGGAGTTTAACGCAAAGAAGTGCAAGATCGTGCACACAGGGAAGAGAAACCTTGACGCTACCTATAGGTTGGGAAGGGAGTTGCTGGCAATCACAAGGGAAGAAAGAGACTTGGGCATTCATCACAGATGACCTGAAATTATCCAAGCAGACCACTAAAGCAGTAGGTAAGGCCAGAGGGATCTTGGGATGTATTAATAGGAGTATCACAAGTTGTAAGAGGGAGGTAATAATCCCTCTTTACAAGACACTGGTTAGGCCCCATCTGGAGTACTGCATGCAGTACTGGAGGCCACACCTGCACAAGGACATTAACAAAATGGAGGCAGTCCAGGGAAGGGCAACCAAAATGGTGCAAGGACTGCATCAGAAAACATATGAGGACAGATTAACAGAGCACAATATGTATACCTTAGAGCAATAGATGGAAAGAGGTGATATGATCGAAACATTCAAACATCTTAAGGGCATTAACAAGGTGAAAGAGTCTAATAGGTTTCAATATAAGAAAAACAGCAGGATAAGAGGATACAGTATGAGATTAGAGGGAGGCCGATTAAGGGGTAATGTGAGGAAGTTCTTTTTCACAGAAAGGGTGGTGGATGCCTGGAACGGCCTACCTCAGGAAGTGGTGGATATGAATACAGTGCAGGGCTTCAAATAGGCATGGGATAGGCATGAGAGCAATACAGATGAGTGAGAATAGATAGGGCGTTGACAGAGTAAAGGCCTATGACACATTCATAAGGTAGAAAAAATGGGCTGACTGGATGGGCCTTGCGGTCCTTATTTGCTGTCAACTTCTATGTTTCTATCTAACAGCATCATCTGGAGAAACTGGTTTCCCTTCCTCCTCCCTGAGATAGGGAAGGGGGACCTCAGAGGTAGGGTAGAGAAAACTCTGCATTACTTTGGAAAAGTGCCACATTTGTTTAATGTTTTCTTCTTTTGCACTGGTTCCTCTATTTTCTTTTGAGGCAAAAGAACATCCAGTTATCTTTCTGTTTCCATTTGCCAGCTGTAGTACTTAGCTGGTGTTCAGAAAGCCTTTTATGTTTTTATGACAGCCATCAGGAGCAACAGAGCTTTTCCATGTGGGACCCCTGCTTGAAAGGGTCTTTGCAGTATTTTCTGTCTCCTTGGGTGCCTGAAACTGCTGTGGAGAAGTTGAGCCATTGAAAACATCCTTTTTTCCCTCAGTGGTACCTTTCTTCCTCAGGGAGGAGGGGTTGGTGCTGTGCGCTGTCAACTGACACCCAGTGGTGGCTGGGTGTCAGTATAGATGCAAGCACAAAGGGGTTGGCCCACACCCAAGGCAACTGGCTACCTCCACGGAGGTGGAGGCAGCTGTCCTGCCCATTACATTGGTGTAGGGTGTGGGAGCAACATGGAGGAAAACCAGGAACTGACAGGACCCATGATGGCCCCGATTGCATCTGTGCAGCCACTACCCCCTCAATTCTGGATTGCTGTCTTGCAGGGGGAGCTAGCCGGGACTCCTCACCCTGGCCCCACCACAGGGGGTAAGCCATGGGAGAAATTCAGGGGGGGAGGCAGGAGTGGTCAGTAGGGCCAGAGGTACATACCTCTTTGAGGGAGGGGTTGTAGCCCCTGTCGGGTCTGCTGAGGCACAGAAAAAAATGGTCCAATAAAAAAAACTCCTGCAGTTTCTATGGAGACTATTTTACCTGGGGCCACTCTTCTTAGCAGGTTTCCCCAAGTGGGGACATGTTTTCTGCTCTCAGCTCTGTGAAGTCATTCACTAGTGTAGACGGTGGTTGTTGGGTTGCTGAAAGGCCCGGTGAATCCAGAAGTCAGATATCTCCTTATTAACTGGGTTGTTCTTGCTCTTGGCCCTGCTGGGTTGTCAGGTGGCAAGAATGGTGGCTGGTGGGTTGCTGGCAGACACCATGGACCTGGAAGTGAGGATTCCCCTTAGTTGGGTTTCCTGCTTAGAGCTGAAGTGGTTTCTAGTTTTTGGTGTTATCTGAGAGAGCTACACATTTAGTATGTGCACCGTGTCACAAATGCACTCTGCAGGTCAGACCCTCTGCTCCCACAGTGCCAACCTCAGAGTGCAATAGTGTGAACAGGTAACAGACAGGGTAACCCTCCTGTCTGCTTTGGGTTTGAATCACCTTTATCCTTGAGTTATAGAGGGATTTAAACTGTGAACCTTATGCTAGCATACCCAAATGTACAGGCTCAGATAATATTGTGTTTGGGGGGATGCAATACATCTTTTGCCTAAGAACACCTAACCAGGTATCCAAAACAAACCCTTTTTAACTCTATAAGAGACCTAGGTATTTCTTATCTTATTAAGCAAGCTCAGTAACACAATCAAGCTTTTCAACAACTGTCAGAATTAAACACAGGTACCTCACATACAAAAAGAAACTGAGAAGACACCCAGGCAGTATTTCAAAGAAAAGGTTGTTTACTAAAATATGATAAAAACAGGTAAAATTAAACACAGAACAATATATCATACATCTTACAATCATGTAAAACAAGAAGGAAGTTACAGAACAAAACACTCCTACCACAAATACTCAATTTCTTCTATCTAAGCATTACCTTGTAAGTGCTGTTTAAGTTAGAGAACTTCTGTCTCAGAGCCCAAAACTCATGTATCACATATCCCAAATACAGGATTCATTTTCAAGATCCCTCGCCTCAACCCCTTTTAGTGAGTCAGCTAGCTCCTCCCTTAGAATCAATTTCTGACAGTTATCCCTGATGATGTAAGTCATTACTTTGAAAAATCTGCAACTAGCCATTTCCCAAATATGACAGTCTTTAATCAAATAATTCTCTTTGAAGTTTCTCTGCTGATTTCCTGGTGCTAGTATGATCTGAGGGTTTTACGACTCTTCACACACTTCCGGCTATGTGCTAAAATGAGAGGAACCAGCCCAATTACCTTTCTTCCTGCAATGTCATAAAACTCACATTTAGTTTCAACTGCAAAAGCATGGGCCTGTCATAAAAGGACATAAAATGTCCTTCTGGAAGGATGTCTTAATTAAATAGTTCTTCTGGTCAGTTTAATGACATCTTGTGGTTTCAGCTACTGACCTTGAAAGTTAAAGGCCATATCTCTCACATACTGACATTTCATACACAGACCATTTATTTATAATATAAATATCATACAGGTAACCAGAAGCAAGGGCAGAGCGTCACACTCATCTTCTTCAAGGAAGGAGTTGTGAAGTTTAAGGCACTTTTAAGTAGAGTCTTTGGCTCTCCCTTATAGAGTCCCACAAAGATGCAGGGCATTTAGGATTACCCACTCAAAAACATGTGATGGTTTTAGACAGTGTGATCTAGGTGGTGTCAGTTGGTGAGACATGAGATGCATGTTAGGTGGGACAGAAAGTGGCATAATTTTTTCTTGTCTAATCCCTATCACCAGGCAATGTGAAATCCGGGATATATTTAGTGGGTGAGCCAACCAGGTCACCCCAGCCCAAGTATTGCTTTGCAATTCCTGGTAAGTGATGAATAAGGCAACCATCACCAGATATGTCATCTATGAACATGGGCTGACCTGGCTGGACTACTCATCCAAGTCCTGTGCTAGCCCGAGTTGGCTCTGCAAGGTTTCTCCTTGAAGTAGTCAGGTTTCTAAATCTTTTGCACAATTTGAGCATGATTGAGGTCTCTACCAGGGGCTGTACTGCCTTGGTGAAGCCAATAATGGGGCTCTGTGTCTAGCAGTGGATTCTCTGACACCAGTAATTCTCACCTGATGACCTCTCATTGACGTGCTCCATGGTTTTTATCTGGGCTTCATCAGATGAAGGTTACAGGATGCAACATGAAAATGGAGGAAGTCTCAGGTACAGTAGATGCTAATTAGCTTTCCCTGGAAGAGCACCATCAGCTTTACCATGGGGCAGCCAGAACAGCAAAGAAAAGTTTCATAGCTTCAGTGAATGCTGCTGGGAAGAACCAGCCAACCTTCTGTGTACTAGACAGATTGTTACATCCATACTGTCAGCAGCATGGGGACCAAGTTTCCTTAGAGAAGTGTGAGCAATTAAATGAGTTCTTCAAAGCCCAAACTCACAGCATTCAGGACATGATTTCCTCCATTCACTGATGGGCAACAGGGATAGAGAGAAGCTCTCGGGAGGCCAGGTAAATAGTTGGCATTTCAATCTATTCAATGAAGAAGAACTCCTCAGAGTGGCTATGGGCTTGCGATACACCACATGTGTTATGGATCCTATGCCTAATCAGTTGCTTAAGACTGAGTGGGAGGCACTTGTGCCAGTGTTGGCTGGTATTGTGAACACCTCTCTGGGAGAGTGACTGAAGCCAATGCCCTTAAAAATTGCAGTGGTTAACCCTCTATGCAAGAAGGCATTGTTAGACCATAACAATTATTGACCTGTCTCTAATGTTCCTTTTTCGGTCAAGTTTGTTTAGAAAGCGAAATTTTGCTTAGTTTATGGTGCACCCTGAGAAAAATGACCTCTTTAAACCACTCCAATCTGTTTTTAAAGCAAGCACAGTATGGACACAGCCCTGATCAGGATATAAAATTATATTTTCTTAGTGAGGAATCGCAGCAAGCTCTCTATTGTGATTCTTCTTGACCTATCATCTGCATTTGACACTGTGAACCATTCAGGGTTACTGAGTAGACTTGGGGAGCTGAGGGGTGTATCGGAAACTGTCTTGTGATGGCTCCTATCCTTCCTTACTAGACAAGAGTAGTTGGAGGTGCTCGGCTTTTGACAGAGGAGTAATTTTGGTCTATACGTTGGGGGGGGGGGGAACAGGAAGCATTGGAAAATTTAGTATTAATCTCTGCCCAGTGCCTCACAGGTGCTAAGTAAAGAAAGCAAACAACATTATTTCAAAAAGCAGTCCTTAAAGTGTTGCTTGTGGTAGAAGGAAAACTTAGATAAATGCATTATTTGGAAGAAAATCAGGATTCATTTGATATAGTTTTGATCTATTTTCCCAACATTATTTCTAAGTTCATTTGCATAAAATAGTAATTTTTTTCTACGAACTTTATCAGATTTTACTGCTCATGTACACAAGAGGTCATAATCCTTAGTGTGTGATATTGCAAGAATTTCTCTTGTAATTTTGAGCAGTACCATGAAGAGGTGGTTAGGCTTATTACTGTCTCTGAATTAATGGAACCAAAAACTCTTATTGATAATCTGCATAATATACACAGTAGACAGTGAAATCACAGGGAAGAGTACATTAAAATTAAAACATATTTATAAATTTAAAATGTCAAATGTAGTTGTATTAACTACATTACTTTCACTGGAAGAAGATGAAGATTGGTAAAAGTAAAATGCTCATATACTTGCATGCAGAGAAGAGAGAGAATCTGATGTGCACTAAAGCTATGTTTAGCTTCAGATGTGTTAATCAGTACTTAGAAACCCCAAGTTCTATAGAGATTCCCACCAAGGCAGAAACATGTTACACCTACAGTAAGGAGATTGATGTAACGCTGAAGAAATTCCCAGCTGAAAAATCTGGGTCCAGATGCCATGCCCAACATCTGGCTGAAAGTAATATCCCCTGCTACTTAGCTAACTGTAAAAAAGAACTGTATGAATGGCTTGGGCAAACTTTTCCTGCCTAGCAACATGCAACATAGTCCTCCTCACCAAACCAGACCCTAAAAGTCTCCTCAAGAACTACCTTCCAATAACCTGCTTGCCAAAAAATACACACTAGAGGGAGTCTCTCAAACTCCCAAAAACCTCATAGCAATGAAACAAAAGGTGATAAAAGCAAACCATATGCCACCAAAGATCAGCTCATGCTGAATAAAATCATTATGGAGATCTAAGAGAACGACTGCAACCTTACCAAAGCATGGATAGACCATTAAAAGACATGTTATAGTATCTGACACTGTTGGGTCCTTCAATACACAAACATATACAGAACTCACACTACTCTGATAAACTTATTGGATCACAGTGAGAATATGGAAAATCACCCTAGGCCTAAGTCATAATAAAGGCCTGAGCATCATCCCAAGTACTGTATTAAAATTCAGCAAAAAGATTCCAGGGACATTGCTTATCACAAACACATAGGTTGCAATGCAGTCACAGAGAAATGAAGTGACTGCTGGACACACTAAATTAGTGTAACTCCCAAAGCTTTTATTCAAGTCCAAAAACCACCTTAACAGAAGTACAAGCTGAACACCCAGTGCTTCCTGGGTATTTTCTTTGTTAGCAGTGTTCTTGTCACCACTTTAGTTCTGCCATTACCTCAATCCACTAAGCAGTCTTTTCAACCTCTTGTGGGTATGAGTCCAGCTTAAACTCCAGAGACACCATGGAACCCCAAAATAACTAACTTCCTATTTTGCAAATGACTTGAAGTTACATAACTAATGTAATAAACACCCGAAAAAGTATTGTCATGACCTTCTCTGATGACATCAGGATAGCATTTATGTCAGTTGAACATGCCAAAATTGCAATTATAAGAGGAAAGTTAACCTGCACTAAAAATATCAGATTGAAAGAAGGCCACAGCGTTTGTGGAATAAACTTCCTCAAGACTTGTTTAGTAAAACATAATTCAGTAGTTTCAAACAAGGGCTTGATAATTACTTGCTGCTGACTAGGAACAATTACTAATCCACCCACTGTTAGTGGGAGACAATCCTGATGGCCTTCTTTTGTTTTATCCAACCAAGTAAACAAAGTAAACCAACAGAGGAACTTGAACATGAGTGAGCATACAACTACTTGAGGATAGACAAAGGAGCAGCAATACAAAATAAAAGTATAAAACTGAAGAACTGCAAAATGAAATACTGCAATGGACCAGCTGCATTCTTGTCATGGTCTGGCAAACCCCCACTTTTGGGACTATTACCCCAAAGTAAAAACTTTAATGGTATTGACCTGGGGGAGAGCTTTTCACTGAAAGTAGATCTGACTATACTTGAGTGGTTTCTCACAGATACAAGAAAAACAGAATCACAGTCATATTCCATATTGTTGTGGGGCATGTCCATGCTCCTGCCATTCAGCATGTAGTCAGCCTTAGAGTAGAGATGTCAGATATCCATCTGCATGATGCTTCTGAGCTGTGGCTATGGAACTGGACAAATGAGTAAGAGCATTGGTACTTTTTCAGCTATAAGTGTTGGAATATGTCAGGGTTAATAGCTTTAGCTAGACCATTTAAACTCTGAAAAATACACAACATTGTGGCCTTGGCTAATGGAGAATCAAGTCTTTAAATAACTTTTTAGCTTGACAGACTATTCAGCATTATTTAGTACTGGCCTTGTAGATAAGCAAAATATTATGTTTATCAAAAAGGATGTTCTGTGCAGCACAGCTGCAAGTTTATAAGAAACAATGTACCTTGAGAAAGAATGCCTTTTTGTCAACAAGATCTCAGTACTTTATGATATAAAATCATCTGTGTTTGTGTTTGTGTATGTCCTTTTATGCAGCAGATTCATGCAGTTCCAGAACTCTTAAGGGTGTTAAGATGGTTAATTGGAGAAGAGTAGTGGTCTCGACTACAGCGGTAGTCAAAGACCCCAAAGAGAATTTAACATGACAGACTATTTCCAGGTGTGTACTAGAAGCTCTATTGAGGATAGTCCCACACAGCGATTTTGGGAAACACTGAAAAACCCAGGGGAAACACCAGGAGTAGCACACCCAGTAGGAAACACCCACAGAATATGATGCTAGGGCATGGTAGACATCCTTTTATATGTAAGATAAGGTGGATAAAATATTGCTGAGACAGTACATGTTCTCATGGGAAACATCCTGCTGAAGATGGGCACTATCCAGCTTTGTTGTAAACAGTTACTCTATATAAGCAGGGTGGTTTGAGGGACCTTTGCTACTCAGACCATGGCATAATGATATCACCTGATCCCTGCTGGATAGCCCAGTCGTAAGTATAGACTTTTCCTTATGACTATATTAGCTTAGGTGGCTAGGCATGCTATAATACAAAGGCTAATGTATCTTGTGCTTAGTATATGTGTGCACTTACACCATAGCGGTCTCAGTAAATAGAAGTGCTATGGTGAACATCTGTGTCTGTGTCTGGTCTGTACCTCTAATATAAGTTATAGTGTTATACTTATTAGAGAATCTTATCTGAGCTGGCCCAGTGGCACTGAGGGTTGAGGTGCTGGATGCCACACCTTGCACCACACCAGCAACCCGGGTTCAGGAACAGACTCGGGCCACCGGGGGCTGGCAGGGGAGAGGAAGGATCGAGCATTCCATGACTGCTCTCCTTCCTCTGGGGAGGGTTGGGGCACAGCAGCGCACTGTAGCAACAGCTGGTGGAAGCCAGTGGCACAGCAGTGAGCAGCAGAATGGGGAGAGCGTGGCGGGCGTCAGCACATAGTGCCTGGATGCCATTGCATGTCCAGCTCTCGGGGGGGGAACAGGCGGAAAATGGCAGAGTATGATTTTGGCGGCTGATGGCCATGCCCGGCACCCCCAGCCTGGTACCCAAGAGGATCCTGCATACAGGGTGCATGAGCAATTAAAGGCTGACCCTGTGGGGTGCCAGACCAGGCCTGGGGGGTGCAGGTGTTGGTGGCTGGAGATCACCAGGGATCCGCTCCACAGGAGGAGAAATAGAGATGCTATAAAAAAAAGAAACTCTTATCTTATCTAATCTAACAATAAGAGATAGGTGCTGCAGGGCATTCCGGTTTCCATGGTGGAGATGGTGAAAAATAAATATGACAAGTATTCAAAGATACCTTGGTGTTGGGGGTGCTATACCATGGGGCAGCTTTTTAAGACCTGTAGAGGTGGGAGAACATGTTACTTTTGCTGTTTGTGAGAGAGAGTGGGGAGGAGGCTATCTAGCAGTATGCTGTAATTGTTTTTTTTATCTGCAGTATGCTATTTGATTGAATAAGTTTTATTGAAGTTCAGCAAAACAATACAAATACAATCAGTACAAAAAACATGTGAAAGGTATTCATAAACCCACTGCCCACCACCCACCCAAATCTGATCCCCCCACTCAAAACATAAAATTTAGGGGAACTCCATATAATGGCATAATAAGGATAAAGGGATAAGGGAAAAGAAAAAAGAATGAAGCTTGGCGATCACTGAAGTAGGGTGGACAGCCAGGCTTCTATGGGACACCAGCACTGCAAATAAACAGGTAAGGTATTGCAAAGAGAAGTCAGCATTCGCTCAATAAGCAAAAGTTGAAACATCTCCATATACCATTCTAAAAAAGATGGAGCTTGCTGGTCCAACCAGTGGCACAAAATAATCTTTTTAATAACTGTAGTAATCAACATAAAATGGAAAAATTCAGGGCTCCGCAGAGACAGTACATCCAACCCTAAAATACAGTTTCATTTAATAAAAGCATCTGCTACACCAAAACTGGAGTCTAACACATTCCTGACTTTTTGCCATAAGGGCTGAACCTTACAGCAGTCCCAGAGAATATGCAGTAAAGAGACGTCAGCTTGTTGACAGCGAGCAGATAAAGGAGAGTCCAAACTTCCCCACTTAAACAGCTTTAGGGGGGTATGATGAATCATGTGTATAATTTTAAACTGGGTGTACCTGTATCCATCAAATTTAATATAACGATGGATACTACACTACCTATCAGATTACTGGACATCATCAGGTGACCAATCAAAGGCCTCAAACTAATATTTTGAAAGTGAGCCATATGTATGAATGCAAACCCGAGATAAGGCCTAGTGAAGCTGAGATATGGCGTTTCTTTCCAGGGCCAGTTCCCAGAGGGTTACTAATGCTGGAGAGAGATTTGCCACTGGAGCGGGCCTACTCAATTTAGAAGAAAGCAAGTGTTGAATTTGGTAAAGGAAAAAAAACACTCTTTAATTTGTAGTGCCCCAGAGTTCCTGGTGCCCTCCAGAAATGGGCATCCAGGTGCTCCTGGGGCTGGCTAGGACGTTAGGTGCCCCAGGGTAGGGTTAGAGGTGCCTTTGTATAGGTCCCCGGTAAGGGGATCCCCCCAAAATGTGACACCCCAGCTGGGCTTACATTTAAAATGTTTTTTTTTTACTCGTTTCCCTGCCTGCAGCTCATGTACAGTTCCCCACCCCCCCAGTTACTTCGCGCCGGGAACCTGCTCTCATGGGTCCTGGTTGCAAGGGCACGTAGGCAGGGATGGGCTCAGGAGGAATCCAAGACAGAATCCTCAGCCCGTTTGAATGGCCACAGCCATTCAGTTCATTCTAGGAGAGCAGAAGGGAGCAGCAGCAAGAGTGAGGGGTGCTATCAGCCAGCTGGGGCAGAGCCTGTAGGGAGGGACTTACCTTAAGTTCCTGCATCCCTCCCAAGTCCTGGATGATCCAGTATCTCAGCGGCTCCTCCTGGCTCCCCATCAATGGCCCGGGTCCAGCAGCAGTGAAGTTCCATTAGGAGGGGTGGCGGCAGTGAAAGGCCGAACCCTTCCATCAGCAGCACCAGCATCAGCTTCAGTGGAGGTGAGTGGGAGGAGGTGGGTCCAGGCCTCCCCACTGTGTCCTGCATCTGATCCTAGCCCAGAATACAGAAGGTGGGCAGCAGGGTGAGTGGTGGCAGCACCGCAGTCAGGTGCTGGCCACTAGAAAAAGAAAGACAGACTTTGTGGTTGTTTTTTTAAAGAAAAAATAAACTTGGGTGCTTCCAGGCGCCAGCTGGAGTGTTGTCTGCCATTTGAGCCGTGCAAGACCCCAGAACCAGACTGCCCATATGACGGAGACATGGAATGGCTCTGTTGAGCCAGTGACTGTGGGGCAGGTGAGGCCCCTGTAAATGGACCACCCACAGGGCAGAGAAAAGTGAAGGGCTCCGTTGTGCCGGGAACTGTGGGGGCGGGCAAGGTCCCACCTATGGATGGAGCTGCCTACTGGGCGGAGCAAAGAGGGAAGTCCCATAGAGACAGAAAGAGAAGGGGCAGGGATAATTTAAATACTGAACTAAATATGTATTTCTGCCTGCATTTAAAGTGGCAATGCACTGGGATTTAAAGGGGCAACACACCCCATTAAGGAACCATTTGTCAAACTGTACATAAATGATTAATTGTAATGTTTGGGATCCTGTGATGGTATTGTCCACTGTCCCAGCATCTAAGTGCCAGCAGGAGATGGCCTGTAAGAGACAATGCCTCTGTATTGAACTGTCTACACAAAAATGCCACTAAGAGACAGTGCCTCTGTGTCAAAGTGTTTAAACCAAAATGTTTTTAAACAGGCTGTCTGAAGTTTTGGGCCCCTAAGGTGAACTGTGGTCGTCAAATGTGTGTGTGCCCCTTGAGGCTATCTACATGCCCTGAACTGTGCTATGCAACCTGTAGTTGCCTGAACTGGGTGCAAGTAGAAAGCTGTGCCAAAAAGAATGACCATCACCAGGTTTTCATCAAACTGTTTTTATTGTGTCGCCACCCCTGCCTGAGTGTGGTCCCACGTGCCTCATCCCTGTTTTCCTGGACTAGCTGTTCTGTTCCTGTCCATTCCTTCTAGGATTCTGTTTTCCTGTTTGTTCTGGTGTTCCAGCAGTCCATAGAGGGGCTGTGGCTGGGTGATGTTGTCTGACTCATTCCTGGAGGGGTGATCTGTCCCGGTGGTCTGTGGAGACCTGAGGCCAATGATCTGCACAGCCTTAGAAGAGTCTTCTGTCCTGTATCCTTGTTTTGTGTTCTTCTGGTCCTAGACAGCTATGGTCCCCAATCCTGTTCCCTTCTTTTCCCCCAAAACACACATACAAGGGTGGCTGGTTAAAAGCACAGTACTGCAAAGCTTGTGTCATGATTGATTTATCGTATAGAATGTAGACTCCTAGGAATGATTGATCTTTATGTAGAGCCTTAGGAATGATTGATCCTTAGTATAGAACTTAGTATGGCAGTAATCACAATTTAGTAATGTTACAAATCTTTTAGCTTTTAGTGTTTAGATATTTAGTGTGGTGTGATGTTATCATTTCAGTAATGTTCAATAAACTTTTGCT
Organism: Neoceratodus forsteri; assembly: GCA_016271365.2. Taxonomy (NCBI): domain Eukaryota; kingdom Metazoa; phylum Chordata; order Ceratodontiformes; family Ceratodontidae; genus Neoceratodus; species Neoceratodus forsteri. The sequence goes on from CM028137.1 coordinate 806,085,417, forward strand.
TTGTTTGCATTTGAGTCAGCTTTACATCTCTCTTTGTAAGTTCCAGATAGTGGTATTTGGCTTGGGCCCCCTTCTCCTAAATTCCCCTGACACTTGCTGGCTGGACATCACCTGAAAAATCCACCTCTGGGGGGTTGGCGTAGCTGGAATGTACTTTTCCCTCCAAGTGATAGCTGAGTGGACCTGACCTGACCAGACCATTTTGAGGGATTACCTATGCAATCCCGAAATGCGGTTTCCCGACCTACATTATGCCGAGGTTGGGAGACTGCATTTCAGAATCCTGATGAGGATCTGCTTTATGTGGGGAGCTTTGCCCCTGTTCCCCCCATGCACCCCTAATTAAAATATCCAAGTCTGAGGAGGAGCAGACCTCAGAGTTGGGTGTTAGGATCGGGGTGGAAAAAAAATGTTTTTTAAAAAGTTTCCTCTGCGGGAACAGAACCCCATCCCTGATACCTTGCTGGCTGAGCTGTAGGAGCATTAGCACTCCACACTACAGGACAGTTCAGCCAGCACCTCTCCCTGCTGTCTCTAAATGGTTACGCCAGACAAAACTATGTTTCACAGGCATAACCCAGTATTTCACCAGGCAAAACATAATTTCGCCCAGCGAAAATGACATTTCGTTGTTGGGATGCAATGTTGGCCTTCCCTAAATTACAGGATACCGATGCTGGGCTCCTACATGTCAGGACCCTCAACTTCAGTATCCCGTAAGGGTACCATTTTGAGAGCGGTCAGCATCAGTGGCTTCCCTCGCCCATTATAAGTGTCCAAGGCATACAAATTTTGCAATTCTTTGAAAGGGATCCACTGGGAGCCGTTGATTAACTCATTGTGTCCACAGGAACTCTCTGAAGTTGCAGCACTTGTCTCCTGTATACTGTTAAAGGAAAACTACACCCAAAACTTGAAAAAAATATATGTTGTGCAGAGAGTTTTAATTTGTATGTGAAGTTCTAGTGTTTCCTTCCCTCTGACTGGTATTAGGAGTTTTTCCCAAATTAGCCTGCTAGCTTTATGCTAGTTTTACGACCCCTGGGGATCTTCATACCTGATAGCGTAATTGTATTTCTTGTTCCCACAGTGCATCTTGTCTCATGTGACTGTGATGTAAGAGAGACCCAACATTCAGCACACACATGCCAAACAAACCAAATATCTTGGAAGCTTTACAAGCTGCACAAAAATTACCAGCAGCATAGTTTTTCAGGACAGTAAAACCTTTAGGATGAGGGTGGTCATCAAGCTGAATTCTACAGATTTTAAAATATAGCCATCTCTATTGTTGTGAAATGATTGTAATGCAATGCTTTCTGCAGGATTTGTGGGCTCTGCTACATCACCATTACATGAAACAAGGTGCATTGTAGGACAAAGAAATGCAATAAACCTGTTTGATATGATGATCTCCAGGGGTCGTAAAACTACCCTAAAGCTAGCAGGCTAATTTAGGAAAAACTCCTAATACCAGTCAGAGGGAAGGAAACACTAGAACTTCACATACAAATTAAAACACTCTGCACAGCACATATTTTTTCAAGTTTTGGGTGTAGTTTTCCTTTAACAGTGAATCCTGGGCCCTTTTAAACAAAATCAAGCCATAATCGGCATGCACAAACAAATGCTAATAGCACAAAAACCATAAGTGCTAGACACAAAGTATGAGTGGCAAACTTGTTCAGCATAAGAGAACCTTTCCAACAGTGGTATGCAAGTAATAATAGGTAATTTTGTTTTTTTTCCATGCTGGTCAAAACAGCAAAAAAAATACTTTTTCCACTAAAAAAATGATTCATAAGCCTTTTTTTGTTGGGAAATATTTAACATATCAACACCAAATTAGGCATCCAGACATTAGATGTAGTTTTAATAGTTGTTTGTAAAAAAAGCAACTATTTCTGTAGTATTAAACATAATTTTTCCCCATTTTAGTCAAGCTGTGTTGGTGAGGTTTGAGAGACAAATCTAAACCATAAACACCATGCCATAAACAAATGCATATAACTCCTAAAATATGCATGATACACACAACATATCAGTGGCAAAGTTGTTCCACGCAAAATTGCTTTTCCAACGGTGCTATGCAATCAATTATGCTCAATTCGGTTTTTGTTTTATACTGGCCGAGATACCCAGAATGTGTGTTTTCTTCAAAGTGCTTAGGTGGTTCTTTAAGGACAAAATGTCTGCCATACACACCATGTCTTAAACAAATGTAAATAACTCCTAAAGTGAACATGATACACACAAAGTGTCAGTGGCAAGGTTGTTTAGCACAGCATTACCTATCTCATGGTGCTATGCAGTCAATTCTAATCATTTCTGGCTGGCAAGTAATATTAAAACATGTGTGACGTCTCCGGATGTTACTAGGACACACAGGAAGTCTGTAGGCAACTTCTGTAGTTGTTCTGGGACACACTGCAGTACATTTGCTGACACCTACAGGCATCTTCTATGAGGCAATGAGTTAACTGAAAAGGCACCATTAGCAAGGCCACTGTTTTTCGGTTTTTACCAGAAAATCCGGTAAAATTCCGGAATTAGGGCTGCCTGAAGACCGGTAAAAACAAAGATTTCATGGAATCTGGCATTTTATATCAGATCAGTAGATCTACAAAACTTGTGTTTTCCTTTTAATTCCTTCCTGTACTATTTTCAATTTGCTCTATTTAATACTCTGTATATTAAGCCTTCTTTAATTCTGATTACTTATGCACATACTAAAAGAATGATAGCAGAATCCTGGTAAAATCCGGAAATTAGAGTAACAATCACCGGCGTAATTCCGGAATCTGAAGTCTTGAAAATGGAATTTCATTATTTTAATCACCGTAAATCAGTGGCCTTGACCATTAGACCTCTAGCTTGCCAAAGTGGGTTGGCTAGGGGCTTCCCCATTAATTGAAAATTGGAATTTAAACAAAGGGGTTGATTCCAAGGTTTGTAAGAGTCATTTTTATGTTGCTTGCACGCATGTGCAGGGAACATAGTGCCATCATCTGAGTTTTCAGAGGTGTGGCACCTGTCTTCCAATGCAGTCAGTGTGTTTGCAGGTGCGGCCCCAGTTCCCCAATCACTGCTGCAGCTGTCTATGACAGCAGTTGAAAATGCAGTGGCCGTACAGTTGGCCGCAGAGCTCCGCTCAGTGAGCAGAGCCCTCCACACACGCCATGCACACACACACTGTGTGCTCATGCGCCTTCCCCTCCTCCCCCACATTGTACAGCCCGGCCAGGGTGCCCAATCCCCATCAGCTCCATGCCCCAAGCATCCAGGTGCCTGCATGAGCCCACCCCAGCGTGGCAAGCTGTGATATGGCTATGAGGGTGCCCAATCCCTGTCAGCTGCACGCCCCCAAAGCATCCAGGTGCCACGCTGGGAGCCCACCCCAGTGTGGCAAAATGATGTTATGGCCGACGGGGTGCCTAATCCCCATTGGCTCCAGCCCCAACAGCCTTCCAGCTGCCATGCTGGGAGCCCACCCCAGTGTGGCAAATGTCCCTCATTGTCTTATTATAAAAAAACTGTAAATACAAACTGTCCCTCGGCACTTCTCCTGCCCCCTCCACAGCCCGCACCCACCCACTGTGCACCTTACCTCCCCACACCCTCACCCCTATACTTACCTCCGAGCATGGCGCACGATCTTGTGGACCGGGAACACGTCTGCACCTTCAAAACCAACCACTAACTGAGGAAATGCCGTAAGCTGTATAATGGGATAGATAGGGTTTTTCAACTTTGTTGCATATCTCAGGCATTTTGGGAATTTTGGGCCCAAATATTCAACATAGGGTTTTTGGGACCCCTCCTCATGAATTCTTGCACTGTCATGGCGTTAATCGGGCCGGAAGGGTGATTTCGCAGTCACTTCGTGAAATCCTTCGACTGATTAACAAAATGACACTGCCAGTGTTCATAAGGTGGGCTCTCAAAAAGTCTATGTTGAAAATGTGGTGAAAAATTCCTAAAAATGACTGTTTTATGAGCGTGCGTTGCGCAGTTCCTATGCACACTGGTAAGTTCGTAAATTTTCAATATTTTCACTCCAGATTTTCAACATTGCCATTTTACCACACCTCCTTATGAGCAGTACAGCTGTCATTTTTCACATCTCGCCCAAAACATGTTTCCGCCCATGTAGCGCACAATGGCGCATTCGGTGTGCAAAATCAATGTATGGGAAACAATAAGAAAATCACAGTGACACTGTTCATGAGCAGAGATCTTAAAATGGCTATGTTGAAAATTTGGTGAAGAAATTCCCTTCAGACATTCTGCAATATTACTAATGAAGACATTGAACAGAACTGGCCCCAGGACCGATCCCTGAATCACCCCACTGGTCGCTCCCTCTCCCTAGACTGCACACCATTTACCACCACTCTCTGCCTCCTGTCTGTTAGCCAGTTTCTAACCCAGTTTACCACCCTTTCCCCCATGTCTAGACTACCCAGCTAGTTTATCAGCCTCCTATATGGCATGGTGTCAAAGGCTTTGCTGAAATCAAGGTAAGCGTTGTCCACTGCCACACCCTGATTCACTTCCTTTGTCACCCAGTCAAAGAAATCAACCAGATTTATCTGACATGATGTCCCCACTGTGAATCCATGTTGTCCATGGTCCTGGGCTCTGATGGCATCTAGATGCCCCACTATCCTTTCTTTAAGCATGTCTCCATGATCTTCCCCACTACTGAGGTGAGGCTGAATGGCCTATTGTTCCCTGCCTCCTCCCTGCTGCTGGACTTGTGTAAAGGGACATGTGCCCTCCTCCAATTCATTCATGTTGAATGACTCAGTGAACATGGCTGCCAGAGGTACTGCTATCTCCCTTCGCAGTTCTGTTAATATCCTTGGGCGTAAGCCATCTGGTTCCATTGCTTTGTCCACCTTCAATTTAGTGAGCTCCTGCAGGACTCTTTTGCCTTTGAATGGACTATTGTCCACCTCTTCACCCCCTTGGCAACTGCTGTACTGCTGTGGCCCTTGCCCCTCCTACTCTTCTCTGAATACTGAACGGAAAGACACAGTGGATGTCTTGGGAGGAAGGCATGGAACTATCACTTCCAAATACCTAAACAGCACATACAAGCAAGCAACATTCGGCATTGACAAATGCTTGTTAGGTGTTGGAGTAGCTGACTATAATTCATTAAAGAGACACCTATGGGGGTATTCCTCAAAAGTTTAGGTAACATAGCCAATTTCAAATAGGGGAGAGCTTGTAATGTAAGCCCATACTGTAGACAAAAGTCTCGCTCTATATCCCACCAGAGAGGGATGTAAGAGGGGGAATGCCCCCTTTTCCCCAAGTATCCAGTAAAAATACTTCACCCCTTGGGCGGCATGAAAGTAACCAAAAAAATCAGGTGCACTGAGGCCACCTAACTGCTTAGGGGCTGCCAATCTTAGATAGCAAAGCCTTGGTCTATGACCCTTCCAAATAAAAGTGACCAGCATAGCATGGAGAGCTTGAAACCAGCAATAAGGTAGTTTGACCATTAACATGTTCATGGGGTAAAGTATCTTAGACAGGATAGTCATCTTAAGAATATTGACCCTGCCCCATAGAAATATAGGCAGCCTAGCCACCTGCCAAGATCCGCTTTAAAAATCCAGAGTGGTTCCATAAAATTACTGTGAATCAACTTAGCCATGGAAGTAGTGCAATGAATACCCAAGTAAGTTAGAATGGTAGATGTCCAGCTAAGGACCATATCCTCAAAATCACCCTTCCTAGTATGAATATTTAACAGTAATACCTGGGTTTCTTGCTGTTACGTGTGTAAAAGGAAACCAAGCTGAAAGTGCGTATTTGATCCAGGGCATGTGATAGGGAGATGACAGGGTTCGCTAAGTGCAAAAGAATACCATCGGCATACATCAATAACTTATATTGCTGGAGCCCAATAAGCACACTATGAATCAAGAGGTTTTGTTTAATGCGCCAGATTAAAGGAGTAGTACACCCAGAATTTGAAAAAAAAAAAATGTTGTGCAGAATGTTTTGATTTGTGTGTGAAGTCCTAGTGTATCCTTCTCTCTGTCTGCTATTAGGAGTTTTTCCTAAATTAGCCTGCTAGCTTTATGGTAGTTTTACGACCCCTGGGGATCTTCATCTCAGCCAGTTTATTGCTTTTTTTTTTCTTCTTACAATGCATCCTGTCTCATGTGACAGTGATGTAGCCGCGACCATAGATTTAGCAGCAAGCACTGCTTTACAAACAGTTCACAACAGTAGAGCTGTGTAACTTTTCTTATCCAGTGTGCACAAATGGCTACATGTACAGTTTAGTAACTACTTGAGAGCTGAGTAGGTTTTCTGTCAGAAAACTACTATATAACTGTAATTCAGTATTTTGTTTTTTATGTGTGTCAGTTCTAGCTAGCAGGAGTAAGTGTTTCAATTTAAAAACATTTAATTTCATCAAGCTACACACAACAATAAAAAGCACAGAAATCACCCCAGATCATCAGTGCTTTAATTAGTAAAGACTCTAGCTGTTTTCTTTATATATATTCCAGAAAGCAAGTGAAGCAGACACTGCATGAGCATTTCAGGGTTACTATACTAGCAAATATCCCAAATTTGGAGACATCACCCAGTGAAAAAACTTTCAAGTGCACTTACGAAGGGTAAGGTTTCTCATGCAAATGAGCCACGTGTTGATTCACCATACTAACCCCCCTCTCAGCTTTTCTGCTTTGCAATCTTTTCTTAAATAGTCAGGCTTCTGGTACAATTTAATGTGTGCCACAGATTGGGGCCTAGATTCAGAGCAACCTGAACATTTACTCACCCCTCTGTATCCCCGTCCCAGTGGTATACTGCATAAAAATGCATCCTCCAGAAGCCAACGTCATGTGTTGGGCAGCATGTGGCTGCCTGGTATGCTCCAGGTTCATGCCTCGAGCCTAGGATGGCAGGCACAGAGGCCAGAAGGTAGAAGTGTGACTGTGAGGATGCTGTCCTCCAAGTTTGGGTGGCTTTGTGGTGCAACTCGTGCAGTGATACCTGGTTATGGCACAGTTGTTGTGCCACTGATGGTGAGGGTGACCATGAGCCATCTGGCATGCCAAAGTCATTACAAGGATGTGCATATCCACTGTGAGTACTGGGTGAGACCATAAAAAACTGAACAATTCCAGTCATTGGTCAGCATATGATGGCATTGGCCAATGACTGCCCACTGTCCTAGGCATGCAAATGGCTGATCCATTCCATGTTATGGAGTCCCGCCATTGTGGTCAGTTCAACTATTATGCTTGTACCAGAGCCAGGTGGAAAGGGAAGCTCCACAATGACCAGTAAGCCATGGTTGTATGATGTACTTGCCCAAGGCAGGGCAACAGCTCAGTAGTGGAGAGGCAGCTGAGCACCAGGACTGAATGAAAGCACAATTCAGGGGCAAATGGGTAATTTAAAGATCAAATGCACACATATTACATAAAAAGCTTGAATTCACTTGAATTCATGTCCCTGTGTCATGATGATTAGTGTATCCTAAAAATATCATGCTGATTGGTTTTGTGGTTTTCTTTAAATCAGCGTCTGTTAATGTGCTCTGAAGTAACTGAAAACAGTGAAGATGTTTCTGTCTCCGTCAGTGAGCAATGACATCATACACGTCCAGCCTGCTGCTTCAGCAATTAAATCCCTGATTGACTGAATAAGTTGTTGCAGTTCCTAGTTAGAGCAGTCTGTACAGCTAATTGTTTTCACTCAGAGTTTGGTACTAAGCCATCTAACTTGTGTTTCGAGAGATATGCTTATATAAGACAGGGTTGTTTAATGGATATAAAATAAATCTGCATTCCATTAATTCATAGAAGCAGTGTATCTTTGATGTAGCCTCAATAAATAGGTGCATGTGATAACAATGTTGTTTTTATGTCAGATTGACAAACACCATTTGCCACACTGCTATTTCAGGAACGCGTACTGTATGAGTTCATAAAATTCAGTTATTTGTGGGGTTCTGTGTGAAAATACATCATGTATGTGTATAACTATTTATTTATTTTATTTATAAAATTCTGTTAACCGGGTAAGCCCACTGGGCTCCAGAGGTCCCTTTTTCAGGGGTGACCCAGAATTAGTTACAAAAGAAACAGTGCAAATACATAAAGGTGTAACAGTGCAATGCAAATATATAAAGGTGAAACAGTGAAAGACATAGGACATTAATACAAAGAGAGTATTCAATTATACAGTATTCATTGAAGAGGGAGGTAGTTACAGCACATTTACACATTTAATCAGTGGCAGCTACCAAAGTTAGAGTAATGGGTTTATTGGGCAGAATCACGAAGGGAGAGTTGTCTAGCATACAGGACAGCAGCAGAGGTTGTGGTTTAGGATGTGTGCTCACAGACCTTTCTGGAAGGTAGTGAGGGAGGGTGCTTCCTGAAGGTGGCTGGGGAGTTTATTCCATTGCACAGTGGCATTATGGGCAAGTGATTTATTGACAGCAGCAGAGCAGTTCCTAGGCTGGTCCACGAGTTTTCTGCCCGAGGTCCTGAGTAGATGGCTAGGTTGCTTTAGGGCTGGGAGCCCTGTTAGCCCTGTGGGGGGTAGACATCGAGAAGTTTAACTGTTCAGCTCAACAGGAGGTGCTGGAGCCTGTGTAATGGGGGGGCAGTTGAGCGAGGCGAGGGCTTCACAGTGGTGGGTCCTTGGATGGGCATTCATGGCAAACTAGAAATACTATATAGCATCCTGATGCCCCTGTCTCCTGCCTGTCAGTTGAGGCTGCTGCACCCCACTTTCCTCTGTTTCCCCACCCCCACAGTCAGGGCCAATGCACACTGTTGCCCCCTTTTCCTGTCTCCACAGACAGGGCTGCTGTGCTCTGTTAAGCCCTAGAGTCCCAGGGCCTTTGCCTTCACAGATTAGGCTGCTGCACCATGCTGCCCCAGGACACCAAAGGTGGGGCTTTTGCTACACCCTGCTACCCACTTCCATTGCCCCAAATGGGCAGAGCTGCTGCACCACATGCACCCTGTCACACAGTCAGGGCTGCTGTATCCTGATTCCCCACTGTGTCCTGCACCACAGTCAAGGCTTCTGTACCATGCTGTCCTCTGTCCCCTGACACCACTGTGCCCTGCTGCACCATAGAGCCTCTTGCCCCCACAGTTAGAGTTGTTGCACCATGCTGTTCCCTGCCACTAGAGTCAGATCCTTTGGTACACTGCCCAAAATTACTCAATAAAAAAACAGTTTCATCTTGTGTTATAGGGTGGGGACAGAGGGTAGCAGGGTGTGGCAGCCTAAACTGTTTGTGCAGGAGGCAGCAGGGTGCAGCAGCCCTGACTGTGTGGAGAAGACAGTGGGCAGCAGGTTGCAGCAGCCTCATATGAGGGCAGGAGATAGGGGGCTTTGGGGGCAGGGAAAAGGGGGAAGCAGAGAGCTGCTGCCTCAGCTGTTGGGGAGAAGACAGGGGTATCATGATGCTATATAGTATTTCTAGTTCTACACATACATTATGTATTTTCACACAGAAACCCTCAAAGAATTGAATTTTATGAGTTCATACAGTACATGTTCCTGAAATAGCAGAGTATGGCAGACACAGGTTTGTCAATCTGACATGAAAACAACATTCTTATCACATGAACATATTTACTGAGGCTACATCAAAGACACACTGCTTCTATGAATTAATGAAATGTAGATTTAGTTGATAGCCATTAAACAACCCTGTGTTATATAGCTAGAACAGAATGCATAGTTTTGATGACAGAGAACTGACATCTATGATACAGACAAGGTAATTTCTCACAGACATTCATTCATACCACTTCAGTTCAGCACTGAACCCCAAATGATCCACTGTTTATGAGAACAGAATGATTTTAAGCTAATCTCTCTAAACACAAACCAGATAGGTTAGTAATAAACTTTGAGTGAAAACAATTAGCTCTACAGACTAACTAGGAACTGCAACAGCTTATTCAGTCAATCAGGGACTTTACTGGTGAAGCAGCAGGCTAGACAGGTATGGTGTCATTGCTCACTGACAGGGACAGAAACATTGATGTTTCTTCACTGTTTTCAGTTACTGCAGAGCACATTAACAGATGCTGATTTAAAGAAAACTACAAAACCAAACAGCATGATATTTTCAGGAAACACTAATCATGACACAGGGACATGAATTCAAGTGAATTCAAGCTTTTTATGAAATATGTGCATTTGATCTTTAAAAAATCGGTTCTCCCTCATGACTGTGGAGGACCAATGTAGCTGGGGTTCTGTGTTGGAGGGGCTGTGTGTGATGCTTGTAGGACAACAGCTTGGGTCTTTCTTGATCCTTTTGTCATTCTGGTATGGTATGAAGGCACCTTCAGCTCTACAACAATTGTACCAACAGTGGTAAAGGAGAAGTTACTGAAAATGTTGTCCAGGTTGTGCAACCAATAGTGACTGTTCCCAGGTGTACAGACTCATTTTACAATGTGAACTCATAACTGCCATGTATTACTAGAGATGCCCTTTCTTAGTGTTGGCAGTAAGGGGCCCCATGCCTATCTAACATGGCACTGAAGGGAGATTAAAAAAATCCAGTGATGTAACACATTGGTGAACACTTCCACCAGTCCATGCAAGTAATATTGTATGCGTGCACCACTTATCAACTGAGGTTCTGGGACTGTGGGGATAAAAGATGCATCAGATTGCAGATGGGAAAACACAAGCCACCTTCTCCTGGCCTGGGGGGATTCTAGGTAAGGTGGCAGTTAAAGGTGAGGGGGACTACAGTAATGTGAACTAGATGCTAGAAAAAGATGGGGGATGTCACCCCCCAAAAAAAATTACACCTATGGCTCTTGCTGATTTTGGCCAGTTGCTCTGGACTGCATTGTGCCCAGGGGTCTATCCTGGCTTCTGTTTTGTTAGCAGTGTACATGCCTCTGCTGGAAAAGGTTATTGGTGCTACAGTGTGGGATTTCCCTGCTATGCAGAAGATATGTGTCCTTTGCGCCTGACAGGGTTTTGTCCATGCTGAGATTAGAAAAATGCTGGAAGTGATCAGAGTTTGCATGGCCTTCAATTGGTTGATCCTGAATTCCATCAAAAACAAGGTACTAGTGGTGGAAAATGATCAACAGAAATCAACCATTCAAGGAGATTTGAGTCTGCCCACCCTTGGCTGGGTCAGTCTTCAGGGGCTGGTGAGGTGCATAGCCTGGGAGTAGTTCTTCACAGTCAGATAACATTTGTTTCTCTGGTGTCCAGAACTGCTTTTATTTTCATAAAAATCTTGCCAGATTGCTCGATTCTGCTAATCTTGTCATCCTTGTGAGTGCCCTTCTGTTTTCTTGTCTCTACTGCTGTGTACTCTATAAAGGCATATCTGGGGGATCTGGCTAAGAACATGGCAGTGAGGTTTCTGACCTCCGCTTGGTGGTTGGAATATACTACTCCTCTGCTAGAGGCTCTGGATTAGCTGTCTGTTAGATGGCACATTAACTTCCATGTTCTTTTAATAATGTATAAAACCTTGAATGGGCTGGCTGTGCCCCTCACTACCTCAGTGAGTTCTTGACTGCCTACACACCTTCCAGGGACTTGAGGTCCAGGGGGACAGGTTTTTTTCTACAGGTGGCACATGATAAACAGAAGTCTGTTGGGGATCTGGTTTTTCAATGACCACTCCTGACCTCTGGAATCCACTTCCCGAAGAGATTCAGACAACCAGGAATTTTCCAGCATTTAGAAATAAACTAAAGAAATGCCTCTTCTTCCAAGCCTTAGGGTACCTTCTGATTTTTGTTTTTGTCTTTTAAATGTTTTTAAGGTAATTTATTTCATTGTTATTCAGGATGTCAATGTTATGTACTGTATAAGCAGCCTTAAATCTTTGTTGTATTATGATGGATTTGTTTGCTTGTTTTGTACATGCACTCAAAGCTCTGGAGGGGCTCTTCGTATGAATATACTGTACCATACAGACTATAAAAACTTAAACACTGGAACAGGTCTCTGGGGCTGCTGGTCTATTCAGCAGAGAAATAAATCTGTTCTTTGAATGCCGGGGGAGTGTGACCATACTACAGACTTTGAACTTTAACATTCTAAAGTTCCTTCTCCGGGGCAACATCGCAGGGCTGAGATGATGCAGTTTGTATGAAATCACTAATCCACTTTCACTGGTGGAAGCTACTATTTGTAGAACATTATAAATATACTATCATTGCTAAAGCTAAGTAAAATATACAAGCTTGAATTTAAAACTGGAACTTGTCTTGCAAGTTCGGCATTATCCTCTGCATGAATCAATGTGTTTATGGCCACTATTTACAGAGCATCTTGTATGAAAGATTGTTTTATCAACCTTTTGAGTGAATAGTCAGATAGAATCTATTAAGGCAACTGATAGTGGGTGTTATGCAGTACAGTGGAGATCATTAATGGGCAGCAGGAACAAAAACACAGCATTTGCTCATATGTTTTATTTTATTCTTTTGGTAACCAGGTAAGGCCCACTAGGCACAAGTGCCTGTTTCAGGGGCAATCTGGGAGCAGTGGGGTGGTTAAGTGACTTGCTCAGAGTTACACAGCACGCAAATAGAGGTTGTGGGAATTAAACCGAGGTCTGCTGGATGTACCAAGCTCATTCACAGTTTGTTGCTCTAACCTCTATTGTCAGCCCATAATTCATGAATATTCTTGATAAGATAGAAATTACATTCTCTCTCCTAGGATCAAACCTCTGACCCTTTGCTTGTAAAGCAAGAACACATCCAGTGTGCCACCTGAGGAGCTTGTATAGAACTTCACTTTAATTTGCTGCAGTCTAAAACAGCCCAGACAAAAGCCACACTGGTTGGTTAGCTAGTTAGTATACACATAGGAGAAAATGCACATGGCTGCGTCATCCGGTTTTAGGGAGGCAGATGATTAAATTATTGCCAGTTTCCAATTACTCTCTCTTGTTGAATCTTGTATACCATAATCCATTATTGTTATTCACAGATCAAGGCGTGAAGAAATGTCTAAATGAAACCTTTTTATAGCTGCATGGCAGAGATTTGCTGATTACTGTGATTAAGTCAGTAAAGACAGGGGGTACTGGAATGTCTGAAATGTTTCCTAATGCAGCACAACCTGTGTGTTTCCATAGATTGGAGTTGAATAACATATCACTGCATCTTGTCCATTCAGTAGAGTGTAGCTTCCTCCCTCCCCCACTGCACTATTTGAGACTGTCAGATAAAAGGTCTCTTTTGTTTTCTTTCAATATTAAATAAACACATGTTGGTAATAAGAACGAGTGTTGTGTTTTATTGCTTCCTGTACTTTTTGTTTGTTTTTATTGAGACCTGACCCATCAACTTAAAAGAACTAACATGAAACCACTAAACTAAAAAAGACGAGACCTGACCTACTGTGCAGAAAAGACAGTTGAACCCTTAGGCTGTTGTTGCAGACAGAATTAGAAGGTATAGGAATTCTGGACTGTTGTATCAGTCCACAGCACAGCAAAGGTTAATACAGCTTCAAGTTTCACAGTGCAGGAGGAATGGGTTGGGTCATCAGATAAAGGCTTCAGATTTAACTCCTTGAGACATAAAAAATTTGGTTGGGGATCAGATAAAGGCTCAGCTTAAACAGCTTGGGACATTTTAAACCAAAGCCTTTACACACAGCCCTCCCCCCACACTTCCTTCTGTCTGTTTTGTATGCAGGACTAGTTTTTAATGCCATACTGGCAGCATGTTCCAAGTGTTGAGTTTGGTTCTCTCTCTCTTTTTTTTTTTTTTTTTTTAATGGCCAACAGACCACAGCCTGCTAACGTACTGTGTTAATGTAACCAAAGTCACTCTAGCCCATTCAAAGAAGGCAGGATACTGGAGGAATTATGCAAAATGAGGGTGGACAAGGCAATGGGCCTGGATGCCCTACATCCTAGAGTGCTCCAGGAGCTTAGGGATGAACTGGCAGCACCATTGATTAAACTGTTTAATCTGTCACTAGACACAGGGAGGGTTCCAGGAGACTAGAGAAGGGCAGATGTGGTGCTACTCCACAAGAGCAGCAGCACAGAAGAAGCAGGCAGTTATCATCTGGTCAGCCTTACCTCAGTGGTGGGTAAGTTTATGCAGTCACTCCTGAAGAACAGAACTGTTGATTATCTTTCAGCCAGTGGTCTCAAAGATGACAGACAGCATAGGTTCACAGAGGGGAGGTCATGCCAGATGAACCTGAACAAGTTTTTCAACTGGGTGATGAGGGTGGTTGATTAGGAAGGGGTGGTGGAAGTGGCTTATCTGGACTTCATCAAGGCCTTTGACACCATCTCTCACAGGAGGCTGGTGAACAAGCTGGGCAGTTTAGAGCGAGGCCGAAAATAACTAAGTGGGTAGAGAGTTGGCTTAGCAATAGACAGCAGAGGGTGGTGGTAAATAGGGTGCACTCCGGGGAGGAAAGGGTGACAAGTGGGATGCCCCAGGGGTTGGTATTGGGCCCATCCTATTTAACATCTACAAAGGTGATATTGCAGAAGGACTGAATGAGAAAGTGTGCCTATCTGCGGACGATACAAAGATTTGCAATAGGGTGAGCACACCAGGGAGGAGGAAGCTATGGGACAGACCTGAGTAAATTGGAGGGGTGGTCAGAAGTTTGGCAATTAGGATTGAATGCAAAGAAATGCAGAATAATGCACACTGAGCACAAAAACCCACAGGCAAAGTACACACTGGGGGGAGAAGAAGTTATGGTAACAGAACAGGAGCAGGATCTGAGGATTATTACCTCAGATGACCTAAACATGGCTAACCAGTGTAATAAAGTGGTGGGTAAGGCAATTTGCATGTTGGTGTGCATAGGGAGAGCTATAATAAGCAGGAGGAGGGAGGTGTTAACGCCCTTCTCCAAGTCTTTAGTGAGACCCCACCTGGATTCTGGAATACAGTTCTGGAGACCTCACCTACGTAAGGATATTGATAGGGTGGAGAAGAGGGCAACCAAAATGGTGTATGGAATGCAGGGGAAGCCCTATAAGAGAAGGCTGGAAGAGCTTGATCTGTATCCCCTGGAATTTAGGAGGGAGAGGGGAGACATGATTGAGACATTTAAATATTTAAAAGGGATTAACAAGGTGAGGGAAGGAAGAATATGTCATAGGAAAACAAGTTCAAAATCTAGAGGGCACAATTTGAGGTTGGAAGGAGGAAAGTTCAGAGGAAATAGGAGAAGGTTCTACTTCACAGAAAGGGTGGTGACCCCCTGGAACGGACTACCAGCGGAGGTTGTGGGGGAAAAAATGGTACATGAATTTAAGAGGGCATGGGATAAACACATGGGAATAACAAAAAGAGGGAGGGAGGGAGAGGAACCTGGGAAAAAAAAGGGGACTGGAGACTCCTATGGGGGGCATGGGATGGGTGCAAAGGGTGGGGTCTAGGGTTACATATGAGGGCTGGGTTTAATGGGCAGACTGGATGGGCCTAAAGATCCTTTTCTGCCATCAGATTTCTGTGTTTCTATAAACAGAAACTTGGCTTTTACAATAATGTATTTATTTTTGCATTGTGATTGTATATTATTTGTGGTCAATGTGTTGGTGCTAAATTAACACTATTGCTGACTGTAGTTCTGTGTCAGGGGCTATTGTACTTCGCACTGCAGGTAGATGCAGGATTCCACTGAAAATGAGATGTAGCAACTCATTTGAGCTGTCTTGGGTAAATAAATTGTAAACAACATTAGGATGCTCTTTATGATGTCAACATATCGCCAGCTTTGTATTCCTATGCTGACATCATAAATCCTTATCTTCTACCGAAGTGACAAATTGTGTAAATACCTACCTGCATTCGCCATAGGCAAGATCCATCTGTAAACAAGATACTGCATCTCGGTTGGTCACTATTGGGAAAATACATTGTAACAACAGGTACAATCAGGACCTCACTGAAAATCAGATACTGTAAGTTACTTGATCTATCCTGGGTAACTACATTATAAAAATGTATAAAGCCAGGACTCCAGTAAAAATGAGATTTTGCATTTTAGCTGTGCTAACCCTACTAAATACACTGTAAAAATGTGTAAAAGCAGGACCCCACTGAAAATGAAATATTGCAGCTCAGCTGCCCTATCCTGATAATCACACTCACACCCTTTGTGTGTGCACAACTGTTGTAACAGCTACGTGTGTGTGTGTGTGTGTGTGTGTGTGTGTGTGTGTGTGTGTGTGTGTGTATGAATTTTCAAGCGGGGGTATATGTCTAGAACCAAAAACACTTCAGTGCATTATTGTAACATTTATGGGGTTTTTTTTCCTACTGTTGTGGTGTAAATGTGGGACTTTTACACCACAATAATACAATTACAGCTAAGTCACACATTAAAGAGCAAGTACCTACTGTCAGGCACCCAGCTCCCCTCAAACATATATAAAAGTAGATCTGCTCTACCATTAAAGGGCATTAAAAATCCTATGTGCTTCTCTCTGGTTAAACAGTTATAGCACCCCCAAAGTTGTACCTCCATAAAAACTAAGCCTTGTCTGACATACCTCCTTTTGTGATGTCAGAAGATGAATACTGAGGGTGCATGTCATTACCCTGTATGTATGCAATATGTCTATGGGGTTTAGTACTATTTAGAGGTGCCATACAGAAATATCAAAGCAGCCGCTGGAGTAACAGTCCCTGTTTACTGCAGTGGTCACTTTCATTGTTCCAAGTGGCAACTCTACATAGTACTAAACGTCATTGACAAATGGCACCAATATAGATCTATGGAGCACACACAAGCAGCCTTCATTTTCTGACATCACAAAAGGAGGCATGTCAGACAAGGCTTTGTTTTTATAGGGGTGCAGCTTTGGGGTGCTATAACTTTTTAACCAAGGGAAGCACATAGAATTTTTAATGCCACTCAACAGTAGAGCAGATCTGCAATTATATATGTTTGAGGGGAGCTGGGTGCCTGACAGTAGGTACCTGCTCTTTAATTCTATATCTCTTCCTCGGTATCAGTCATTCCCCTAGTTTTTATTTTAAGTTGATAACTATTTAATTGTTCTTTGGTCAGTTAACATAATGCTTGGTAACTTATTTTTGTCAGTTTATTCTTAGGTGTAACTGTCCTGTTTACTTTTGTTATACTTATTCCATTTCTATGTGCAGTATTTTATATTCTGTATTTTTGTATCTGTATCTGTTATCTTTTCCCTATTTCCCTTCCCCCAGGATGCATCTGAAAATGAGCTGTTACCAGCTCAGTATGGCTTCCCTGGTAAAATCTTTGAAATAAATAAATAGACAGACAAATAAATGTGACCACCAAGTCCCCTGGGGTTACTAGAATCCCATCAGGTTAGCCATAGGAAAGTAGTGGACAGTTGGTAAGAGGCTTATTAGGAGCTCTTTACAGATGACATAATTGTTTACTCAATGGATTATGTCATTTTGAAGTCTCACAGCAGCATAAGCCACTTTGGAATCAGCTGCTAGGGGTAGTTTAGAATGTTCAGATGGGAGTCAGTCAGTCAGTTTAGTCTAGTAGTCAGCAGTGGTGTGAAGTGAAGCTCTGAGTGAGCAGCAGTGCTCAGAGTGGGGAGGTGCCTGCCAGTCTCCTCTGAGACTGGGTGAAGGACCTCTGGCAGTTTCTCACCCTAGTGTGTGAGACCCAGAAGACATGGTGGAAACCATTTGCCTGCTGGACGCCAGTGGGTCATTTCCACAGAGAAGTGAGAGGGACTTCGATTTCTGTGGATCCAAGGAGCAATCTCTTGAAGATCCTGAAGTGTGTCAGCTGCCCAGAAAGGAAGGGTCCCTGTGCTGAATCTATAGCAAGTTACCAGTAAAGGGAACAGATGTTTTTTTTTCATGTTTCCATGTCTGTATCAAAGGGACAAACAAAACTGTGAGTACAGGTTCATGGGACTGTTCTTAGAGGTTGGTCTGAGGTGTATGTGCCAGGAAATAAGGTTATGGTACACCTGTCGGAGCCCCTGCATCATCACAAAAATGTGCTGAACGTTCAGTTTTAAAGTTTGGGAATCCTTTAGCATTTCATGGGGAAATGAAGGCTTATTTGGTGTAACCCAGAAGGAATGGCAGAGACTGGTTGGGGCTGGATTGGGCAGAACCCCAGTTTAATCCTCACTCAGGGCTAACTGGGTCACGTATGGGCACCAGGTTAACCTGGGCATGTTAACAAAGGTCATCATGTCAGGAGGAATTTGTTGAAATGTTGTTTAAGTGTGTGGTAACTACCATAATACATACACTTTTTGGAAAGTAAAAGTCCAGAGATTCCTAGTACAAAGGGATGGACAGTTCAAATGTGTGCGTGAGGAAAAACATATTCTAAAATGCCCAAACAGTTGTTGTTCTGGAAAAAAAAGTTTCTTGCTTCTATGTGTACAGTACCAAATCTAGGGGACCACCCCATTCTGCATTTTTACCAACTTATGTGAATAAAGTCATACTGTACAATTCCCATTTTCAGTAGTGGACATTACATCTGTGTTTCCTGAGTGTGAATTGTTATGGGGCCCCCTCAGAGGTTAGACCTAGCATAGCCCTGGCACCTCTCCCCTAGAACCTGGAAAAAATATAAATGTTATTTTGTACCCTAACCCCCCAACCCTTTTAGACTGCTGAGCCAGGTATTTGCCCCAGTGCTGGGGTGATGCCTATTGTTATGCCAACTTGTGGCCTGTTGCCTTGTCTGTGTACAAGTTAGGGGGGTCCCGGTTTCCAGACACTGCTCTTGGCCGGGATATGGGTTGCATAAATAAACCTGTTATCATATTAATGCATTAGCAGCCATTGTGGCCCTGACCAGACTTTGTTTGTATTTCGTAAACCCTTCAATCAAGAAATATGTAGCTACTTAAGCATGATACAAATTACCTTTCAAAACAATAGTACATTTCCTTATGACTAGTATAGAGGGTATGCCAAGGGTCTTTCTGTCTGGTGGTGGTGCCCCCATAACAGGAATCATTGCCAAGGACAAGTAAATCTGTGCCAAAGTAAAGTTGTTTCCACAATAAAGTGCCATCCAAGGAATCTTGCTGCCTGTGTTTCTGACAGGAATTTTTCTGCCTGTGATTCTGTGAAAAAATTTGTTGATTGTATGCTTAGAAAAAGCTGTAGTGCAAAGTGCTTAAGACTGTTGAACTGAGCAATGTGTGCGCCTACCATACAAAGGGTTTAAAACAGTTAAAAGTCAAAATTTCAAGTTTAAAAGTTGTTGTGGACAAAAAGAACACTTGTGCCCAAGTCCCCAGAAAGTGTTTATCATGTAAAAGGGGGGAGTTGCTAGAGGAAATGTACAAAAAACTGTGCCAAATTGCCTAAAAGGTGTTTCTGCCCATTTAAATTTCAAGCCGAGGAAAAAAGTTTTAGTTTGCTGTTTAAAACTGCCTGCTTGACGATCGTGATGGACAGCGAGCAGGAGAGGGAGAGAGCTCATTTGCATGGCATCGTGTGTTTGGTCAAACACAACCAAGTCCCGCCCATTGCCTGGAGTCTCAGTGCCAGAGGAGTGTTCAAGAGGAGAGAGAGGTCAAGGAGCATGTGTGCAGTGCAGAGCAGCAGCAGCTGAACCATCATGCAGAAGAAAAACTTTGGACTGGTATTTTTGAACTCTAAAATTAAAATCGAGCTTCTCCCGACTAGCGACCGCAAAAGTAGCGATGGAGGTGTGCCGAGTGCTGACCCGCGGGCTTGACAGCTTGACTGACCCCCCCAAACAAGCTTCAAATTCAGCAGCAGACTGCAAAATATCCACAAAGGGAACCAGTTACTTGTGAGTAGATCTAAGGCAAAGTAAATGAACTGTGTGTAAAAGCAATAGATACAAAGCTAACGTCAGCAAGGACAAAGCAAATGCAAACTGTGCAAAAGAAAGAAAAGGGGACAGAGTTCTGAGTTGTAATAGCTGTAGCCAGTAGCAAGCAAACAAGCTGTAGTATAGCCATGGGCAGTACTAAACAAAGCTGAGAAAAGTGTGCGAAGATTGAAAGACTGCTGATTTTTCTAAAAGTGAAATTGCAATGGTTGTGCATAAAAAGAGCAAACACTGTGTTTAAAACAGAATGCAAGTTGGAGTAAAATGGGTGTGATGCAGAAAAGTTTTCTGTGGCCATGTTGCGGAGTAGTCAGCAGAAAGTAAACAAACCACCAAACATCATGTTGAGCAGAGAGTCTTGTGGTACCGAACAGTAAATGTGTGAAACCATGTGTAAATTCAGGCAGCATGTTTCAGCAGATCAGAGAGCAAATATACTTTTGCAGAGTAACCAAGTCAGACCAGTGTTCTAAATGTAAAGAACAAAGTAGTAATTTGGGACTTGTGTATTTCTTTTTGCAGAAAAAATGCCAACCAGACAGTCAGGTTATCCCCTCCATGCCAGAGTGTGGATCAACCAATGAGAAAGGGAACTTGCCCAATATGAACAGCTTTATAATTGTGAAGGAGCCCCAACAAATGTTGCTTTAACGAACTTCCCAGTTAACGTCTGTGTAGCTTATATGAAAACTGGGAGGGATGTCCTCATGATTCCACACTGTAGAGACTGCATGAGACAGTATGGAATGTGCATGGAAGGTGGCATTGTGCAAGCAAAAACAAAGACAATCAGTTTAACTCCAAGCTGGACTCTGGTAGAGGGCCCAACCTGTACAGTGCAGCAAAAGGCTGAATGCAAGCAGGAACTAGAAGAGCTAGTTAAAGAGTTTTTCAAGGGTGTGACTCAGAGTAACTTGCAAGGGCAGGAAGAAAGGGTCTTTTCCACTCCAGAAAAGGTGGAAAGAGACATACCAGAGACTGAGTCAATAGGTACGTGGGCAGCAGGCCCCAGTCTGAGTTTAGTCAGAGCAGATGAAATCAAAGAGACTTTGCACTGGGAGACACCAGGCTCCAAATGCAGTGAGGAATGCACTGTGTCTGGGACTGAACCAGCTATCAGTTCCTGAGCAGAACCTGTAGAGCAAGCAGAACTGGAGCAAGTTGGTAAGGCGACCAGCAGTGAGAATGGTCTGCCAATGGCCCTAATTGTAAATGAGCCACCAGAGACTGTTCAGGGCTCAGAAGTTGTAGAAATTACAGGGATGGACTGCTTTCTTCTCTGTTGAGAACATCTGTAGCTGGCTTGACCAGGTATGACCACCCCAAGTCAGGCCACTGGTTTGAGTCTGCCTAAAAGCAGCAAGGAGGAACTTGTAGTTTAACGCAGGGCTGAGGTCGAGTATGGACAGACCTATCCATTTCTTGCAAGGGGAATATGGGAGGCAATAGAAGAAAACAGAGCAACATAGCTATGGGAAGAAGCCAGTGCTTCCATCAGACCCCATGTGAATAAGTCTATGAGATTCAAACTGTGCCATGACAGACTGGAATTTTGGAAATTAGGTCACACCCTCTACATTGATTCAGTCAGAGTAATAGACAAAACTGATGAAGAGACAGTGTATAACAAGTGAATGACTCATCCAGATGGGGAAATAGTCTATGCTCCCCACCTTGAGTGGTACTACCCTTGAGTGCCACTACTCCAGCATTGTGCTGATTTGAAAGTCAGCCACAGCAACGTGGTGCAGCTTTAATGCTGCATGTCTCCTTCTAAGCGCAAGTGGAGGAGACCAACGTGGATGCAGCTTTAGTGGTGCATGTCTCCGACCAAGCGACAAGTGGTGGAGAACAACATGGGTGCAGCTCTACTGGCAGATCCAGATCATATCCAGCAGCTACCAGGCCCAGCAGGTGGTGTGGATGAGCATGATCCAAAGATTTTCTTCAGCCCAGATGGAGGTGTGATCCAGCTCAGATCCAGAGAGGAGATGCAGACTGCCAACCTGCGCCTAAAGTCGGGTAAGCCATAAAACTTCCTCTTTACCTTTTTAATTTTATTGACTGTGTATCTAACAGTAGATGTCCATGGAACTGTTAGGCTAAAAGAGGCACTCCTGGTATCTGGACTGCAGTGTCAGCAGGCCTCGAGCCTGTCCAAGAACAGTTTTCACAGGCTTTGGCTTATAGAGACTCTTCCTGCATGGAGTTCCTTGTGCACTCAGGACTTCTTCCTTTAGTATTCAGGACTATGTAGGGACCCCCTTCCCCCAAATGTTAATGTAAATGTGTTTCTTTTATAGTTTTATACCGCTTTTTATAGAAAACCCTTTACAATCTTTCTGGGATTGGATAGTATCTGCCGTTGGGAGGTTCTGGTCATTATGTTTTTCTTGCAGGATGTGTTTTGGAATGTTTTCTTTTGCAGGTGTTCCTGAAAGAAGACAAGAAGAGGATGTTTAAGGCACATCGGAGTCCTCTCTTTTAGAGTATTTTGGGTATTAGAAATGTTTAATTAGAAATGTTAACCATTTTTTTTCTGCTTTTCAGGTTTACAGTATGTAGTTTTGAGGTTTAGGAAATGCATAGCAGTGTCATATGTATGTTTCTAAAGCAGTCTGCAGTTTAGAACTATGAAAAGTGTGTGGGGATAGGGTTTCCCGGTAGGTAACATAGATCATATAGCTTTTCCCTAGAGGGCTAGGGGATAAACAGGCTGGTGGTTGTTGAGAGGTCCAAACCTCACTTTCAGATTCTTGACGATATTGGGAATGCAAGTAATCACGTACACGTTGCATTAGAGTAATAAACAAGTTTATTACTACCAAAGGGATAAATCACAGTTGCCCTAAGCAGTTCTTACCAATACGAACCGGGAGCCAGTGCTAAGCGTTCCCTACACCTCGAGGTTTCTCTGTTGTCTCTTGGGGTCTCTTGGGTCTCCGAGGTGTAAAGCTTGTGCATTACATTATATACCTATGATAATTATTATGGTTACCAAAAGATAGAAACATTTCTAGTTACAGAGATGAGCCCTATTGGCTAAATTAGAGGTGGCTCCATGGTCCAAGATAACATTATACAATTCTGTAAAGTCATCAGTTTGAGAACAAAAGAGTTCTTATACAGAGTCTTACATAAGTCAGTGTAGTAGTACAAATCACCAAAAGATGGCAATGCCATCTTACATATTATAATTACTTCAAGGACACAGGTGTCTTGGCATCTAACAAGTAAGAAATACACAGAAAATACATGGCAGAATATATGTTTATTAGCAAGCAAAGTGTATTACAACAATATGCATTCATATCCTGACATCTACTCTTATACAGTAGATGCCCTTAGCCCTAAATATTAGTATAGCCTATACCTAAGTGTTAGCTGTCTATGGTGTACCTCTGACGGTACCATTTAGGGTGCAGGGACCTCGTGTAACATTTCCCCCCCCCCTTGTTGTCTGCAAGGGCAACACAGGCAATGTCTAGGGAAAGAACAGGAACAGTGGTCGTTTACAATCCCGACGTGCGAGCCTTGTAAAGGAACTCGAGCTGCTCACGGTGTTGGCGTAGTGTGCGTCATAGGCAGCAAAACATAATAATCAAAATGAAAATTAAAAATGCTTGTATAATAACAAAACCTTTAAAAGTAATCTCTAACCATGTGTTAGTTAATGCATTATTCATATCTCCATCATTAATCAAGTTGAGAACAGCTACATTGGCTTTGGTCATATTATTGCTGATGTGGATGAGGTGTGTGTCTTTCCTGTCTAAAAATGATTTCAGTGTAAGTGTGAGTGGGTCTATGTGTACATTAAAGTATGGCAAGTATTCTGACAGTGTGAGTAGATAATCTGGATTACCATCAATAATGTCTGCATCCAGAAGGGGGACGGGGTTATAACAGTATGTTCAATAACAGTCTTCTGGTGGGGGACAAAACAGAAATTGGGCTAATCAATAGCACAAGTAACAGAACCATATGTGTAGGTTTTATAGTTCGTAACAACACAGTATTCACCATCGGAATTGTACTGTGAGCGCACAGTAGGCAGTCTCCACTTTTGCAACTGGACAGGGCAGGTGTAGGTCGTCTTTGAAATCCGTGTTGACAGGTGATGAACCTCCTCACGTTAGGATTGGTAGAGCTGATCCGGAGCCAAAGTTGAGTCGAAAGAGTTTCTGCCATTTGCAGTGATGTCATCATCCATTGTGAAAGTCCAATCAATGCTGCCTGGAGAGTAGTCACAAACAGGCTGTATAAAGTCAAACACATCACATCGGCACAGGTAGATATATTGCTTTTTTGCACAGCAGTCCATGTGCGGAGCCACCCAGGCATCCAGGAAAGAACGGCAGACCAGTAGAGGTGGTAGTTCCAGGCGTTCTCTGTAGATGTCTTCATCCAAATGCCCAGTGGAATGCACCAGTGCAAGCTTGTCAAACAAAGCTGTAGTGGGATCAACGCATGGTAAGGAGACAGTGAAAGAAACAAACATGGTATCTGTTATGGAACATTTCTTAGCAGTGAAACAAGAACCAGTATTAGGGTGTCTGGTCACAAACCTCAAATTCCTAGCTGTGGAGAGAGGAATAGCTAAAGTCTGTTGCATACACATGGAAACATAGCTAGTGGTTTTACACCTTGGACAATACCATTTGGAAATGATTCTATCATGTATAATATCAGGAATCGTTCCAGATTCTAGATCACGGAAGAGGTTGTTGATGGTAGTGATAATGTAGGAGCCATAAGCAGAGCAGAGTATCTCTCTAGCAATGTATTGTTTATCTGCTTCTTTGTTGTTCTGTTGTATGAGTGCGTTAATCTTATCTTTAGAATCAGTGAATGCCTTTGCAATGTCTTGCATGTTGTATACAGCGTATCTTTCTTCCTGACTAAGGCCATCCAACCATGCAATAATGGAGGTAAAAAGTTATTGACCAAGCCAGTGGAGAACTTGGCAGAATGGCTTTTGATAGCAGCAATGTCTGCTTTATTCCAGATAGACATAGCCATACCAAAAAGACCTGTGACAGTACCTGTTGCACCTGTGACATCAGAACTGTCAACTTCACGTTTGTTACATTTATGATTTAGATTATCAGGAGAGGGCTTCCTTCTGAAGTTGCTTCTATGCTCAGTAGAATGGACCCCAGCAATAGGATCTTGTGTACGAATCTGAAATGCAGCTAAACTATCAAGCAATAATGTACTATAAAATGCTGACGTATTAGTATTGCGACACATACCAAACTCTTTCATATTCCAGTAAGTAAGATTAAACAAAACAGGTATATGCATAAACTGTAGGTTATTAGTTAAAGAACCTGGGAGGGCAGTGGCTGTTAGCCCACTACAGGGACCAGGGGTATGCGTTGGACATTCCAAAAGCTGCTTATCAGTGGGCGGTAACACAGAGAGGTACATGGCTGCAGAAGCCATGTGGTGTATAGCACAAAATCTGAGAGCGGAATCTTTGGACAAAGAATTACAGTAAGAAGGATCAATTAAGGTAGTTATATTGTACAAACCAGAATGTCGTAATGCAGTTTGTAACAAGGACAGTGAACCATTTCGGGATAATTTAGCATTGGGCCAACCCTGGAAAGTTCCTTTGGAGAGTTTGGCCACAGGAGAATTTGTCCTTGGATGTGGTTTGCCACCAATTTGAAGGGTAGATTTGTCAGAGCAACAACTCGAGGCAGTGAGGTAAGCATCGGAACCTTCCTGGACAGTGATCATACTATCTGGTATATTGATGGATACTCCTCGGAGGAGGTGCTGGAGGACTGAGGTGTTGTAGGAGGTCTGCTACCATGCCTTGGATGCAGGGATCACCCTGAGAGGAGGAAATAATGGAACAAGATAGCCATCTTGTCAATGTATCTGAAAAGGAAGATCAAAGATTAGTATGTTAGTACACTTCCGCCCAATGGGGTGAGGAAAGTAATTTAAGCTCCTTTATACAGTTTCAACTGGTTTGCATGTAACCATTTGTCAGTCAATTTGTTGTTGTGGAGAAGTCTAACCTGATAGACTGCCAGACTGAGCTTGTTGACAATGGGGTATGGGCCTTCCCACTTATTGGAGAAGGAATAGGTGGGATGTGCAAAGCGAAGTACCATTACCTGATTTCCAACTTGCCAATCCACTTCTTGTGAGTGTTTGTCAAACTGTATTTTGGATTGTTGCTGGGCCTTGCCCATGCAGTTTGCAGCATACAAGTGTGTGTGTATGGAGGTCTTTTCTGAGTTTTTCCACATACTGGTCTACAGACACGCGGTCTGCAGTAGGGGTGTGCAGGTCAAACAACAGGTGTTCAGGTAATCTCATCTGTCTACCAGTCATCACCTCGAAGGGTGTGAGCTGGGTGGTGGCTGAGGGTGTGCCCCTGATTGCCATAAGGAGTAAAGGCAATAGGGAATACCAGGTTTTGGGATTATCCTCAATGAATTTGGAAAGCATTTGCTTAATCCGTCTGTTGGCTCTTTCTACTTGACCTGAGGATTGAGGGTGGTAAGGTATGTGGAACTTCTGATGAACTCCGAGGAGTTCAAGGGATTCTTTCATCAACTCACCCGTAAAACTGGTTCCTTTGTCAGAATCTACTTTAAGAGGTAGACCCCACCTGGAGAAAATCTGTTCCACCAGGATTTTGGCAGTAGTCTTTGCTGTACATGTCTTAGTGGGGAAAGCTTCTACCCACTTAGAGGTCAGTTACCACAAGAGCATACTTATTGTTTCTGCTGGTGTTGGTCAGATGGCCAATGAAATCAATTTGAATGGCATGCCAAGGGCCAGAATGTCTTTGTGGTAAAAGTTTGGCATTGGGATGGGATTGTTATGTGCACAAACGAGACAGTTGTTTATGTATTGTTTAACATCTTTGGTGATACCAGACCACCAGGCAGTGGTCTTGAGTCATTGAAGGGTATTCTCTGCTCCCTGGTGTCCAACAGTAGGAGTGTCATGCACTTGGTGCAAGAATTCAGATCTTAGGTGACTGGGGACTACCCACAACTTGGTAGTAGAGTCATCTGGTTGGAACCAAATGAGCTTGTCATCTGGTGACAAGTGTAACTTACCTTCATGCCTTCAATAGGGGTTATGTATGGGAAGTTTCTCTTCAGTACCTTTGTCAAGGAATTTGAACACCTCTTTGAGTGCAGTGTCAAGCTGCTGGGCTGCAGAGAGATCCAAGGGGGAAAACGGTTTAGGTTTCTTCTTAAGTGCTGCAATGTGTACAGATGCATTAGCCTCTGGATGGTCCATTATCCAGATGTCCCCCCCTTGGGCCCCTTCCTTAGCAAGGATGTCTGCTGTGTCATCGAAGGCATGATAGGGGTCATGGAGAGAGTGGGCTTTAACCTTGTGTACATAGAGTTTGTGTGCAAATTATTGTGCCAGTGCATGTACATATATTACCAATTCTTTGTACTTCACTGGACTGCCATCAGAAGAGAGAAAGGAGTTCTTCTGCCAGAAAGGAAGAAATTCTGTAAGGGAACAACAAACCCAGTTACAGTCTGTAAAGATGATAGTATCCTCAGTTCCATGTTGGATGAACTCGAGGGCACAGGCCACCGCTGCCATCTCTACGTAATGTGATGATGCTACACTACAGCGTTTAGATATCTTGACAGTGTTCCCACAAGGGTAAATCACCAAAATACTCATCCCTGCAATTTGTTCTCCCTGATAGTAGGATGCTGAACCATCAGTAAAGATACGGCACAAAGAAGTACTCTCGAGTACCTGTGGCATGGCAGGGAAGAAAGGACCTGGATCAGGAAGATCAGGTGACTGTAGTGTACAGTCATGGGGTTCTCCCTGAAAAAGGAGGCCATGAGCTAGCATAGATGGCACTTTAGTCAGTTGCACCTGTATATCTCTGTCCTGGAGAAGAAGTGACCAGTGCGTCAGTCTGGTGTTGGAGACTGAGCCATCCTTCACTCTGTCAGGGAGCAAGAAGGTGGTTGGTGTATGGTTAGTGTTAATGATCAGTGGTGAGTACC
This sequence comes from Neoceratodus forsteri, assembly GCA_016271365.2. Taxonomy (NCBI): domain Eukaryota; kingdom Metazoa; phylum Chordata; order Ceratodontiformes; family Ceratodontidae; genus Neoceratodus; species Neoceratodus forsteri. The sequence goes on from CM028137.1 coordinate 806,113,274, forward strand.
CAATGATATACAGGAAGTGCTTGACAGCCCAGTAGGTGGCCAGAAGGTTCCTTTCACAAAGGCTGTACTTCTGTTCCACTGGGGTCAAGAGCTGTGAGGCATATGCAGTGGATCTCAAGGTGCCATGCACCATCTGGGCCAGCACTGCTGACATAGTAATGTCAGAGGTGGCACACTCCAGATGGAATGGTAGTGCTGGATTGGGGTTCACCAGTGCTGGAGCGGAGACCAAGGCCTGCTTCAGTGACATCACAGCCTGGGTGTGAAAAGGGCCCCAAGTCCATGGTACATCCTTTTTGAGTAATTCATACAGAGGAGCAGCTTTCTGAGCAAAATCACAAATGAAATCTCTCAAATAGTTTACCATACCTAGAAACCTTCGAAGAATTGCCACACTGGTAGGTAATGGCAAGTCTTGTAATCCCTGTACCTTCTTCCAGGTAGTGCTTCGACCTTGGTCAGTTATTTTCAGACCCAGAAAGAGTACTTCTTTCTGACACAATTGTGCTTTTGCTGGGTTACATTTCAAGCCTGCTTTCTGAATGAGAGTCAATAGTTCATCCAAGAGATCCAAATGTTGTTCCTGTGTGGCTGTGGCTGTGGCCAGCAACAGGTCATCCACATACTGTAAGAGACATTGGGGGGCAGAGAAACTCTCGAGGGCATCCATCATGTGGAGATGGAAGAGGGATGGACTGTTATGGAAGTCTTGTGGCAAGCAAGTCCACATGTACTGTCTTCTTTCAAAGGTGAAGGCAAACTTATATTGACTCTTAAGGGCCAATGGCAATGACCAAAAACCATTGGAGATGTCCAGGGCACTGAACCATTTCAGGTCAGGGGTTAGAAGTCATAGCACATCTGGTGCTGATGCCACAGTTGGGGAACAACTGGGGGTGACCTGGTTCAGTTTCCTGTAATCAATAGTAAGTCTCCAGGCACCTGTGGGTTTCTTCACGGGCCATACTGGGGAGTTGGCAGTGGAAACACAAGTTCTGATTACTCCTTGCTTGAGGAGTGACTTGATCGTTTCTCTAAGGGAAGGCAAGGCCTCAGTTGGGAAAGGATATTGCCTTTGCCTCTCATGTGCTGGGCCTGGCACTTCAATGATGGTGTGCATTCTACCACAGTCATGCTTGTTAACTGAAAACGCTTCCAAATGTCGTTGCAGGATAGGTAGGAGTTTTTGAAAAAGTTCATGATTCTTGAACAAATCTATGACGTCATACTCTTTGTCTTTGGCAGATATTGTTGCCACAATGTGTGAATCAGGAATCAAGATGGTATGGTATTGACCCTGAATCTGTATCAGTAGCATGTTAGCTAGGTCCACCACACAGCCATGTGGCACAAAGAAGTCAATCCCTATAATACTAGGATGATTGTGCAGTACCATTAGTTGGAAAGTGTGTGAGGCCTTTAAGTGGCCTAGCTCTACCAATAAGGGTAGAGAGCGGTATGCAGGTAGCCTAGTGCCGTCGACTCCTGACATGTTGGTCCTCCGTCCGGTGGACCAGTGGGACATGTCCGGGTGTTCGTCATGTAGCACAGATACAGCTGCACCTGTATCTAGCAAAACTACTAGTTGGCGGCCCCCGACCTCGGCCTCGGTGCAGGGCCTTCCGTTTGTATCCAAGACCAGCTTGTTTACAATATGGACTAGGGCCTGTAATTGTCAAACCGTACCGCCAGAAGCATGCAGAGGTTGGGCCTGGCTCACGTGAATGACTTCAACATGCTGTACTGACACTATATAGGGAGGAGCTTCTGGGTTCAGGCCTGCATGGACCTGCACCTCCAGTGTCTCCATGGCCAGTTGAGGTCTGGGCTGCCAGTTGTACAGCCGCAAGGGGCTGTGCAGGAACAGCATCCACCACAGAGCACACTTGTCCCAGGAGCTCTCGAAATTTCTGATTTTCTTCAGCTATCTCCCTATATGAAGGACCCGTTCTCTGTTGTGGTTTACCTCTGCCCTTATGCTTTCTGTTCTTATGCCAGTTCCGGTTCCCACCCCATTGCTGTTGTTGATGCGGTTGTTGTTGTTGGGCCTGTTGGGGGTGTTGATTACCAGCTGGAGGGGCTGGCAGATGTTGGGTCTGTTGGCGTTGAGCTTGCCCTTCCATTGTGTAGTGTGTTGTGGTCCCCGAGGCAGGTTCCACGGCAGCTACCTTCTTGGAACCGGAGCCCAAATCACGGATATACAGTTGATACACCCTCTCGGTTTTCCGAGGAATATCGGCAAACCTATCCAAATTTGGGTAAGTGGTTGGTTCTACCTTTTCTCTTACTGCTGGAATCATGTTCCTAAGGAACAGGGTCTTATATTCAATAAGATCTACATCCGCAGCTTCTTGTGCCAGGTTCTTTCCTGCTTGGTAGGACATCCAAAGTCTCTGGTGGTAAGTCGCTGGACTTTCTTTTGCATTCTGCTTCACAGGATATGCAAGCATCACTCCTACTACACCTGGACTGTGAGCAGAAATGAGCTCAGCTGCAACCTCATCAAAGGTAGCATTCCCATCCTGATGAACAGCTTCGGGGAGTTTGGCCCATAAACCAGGATCGATGGTCTGGCGTAGTATTTGGACCTGATATTCTGCAGAGGGTAAGCATCTTGCATTTAGAATGTACCTTCTCCAAGTGACAGCTGAGGTTGTAGGACGGACTCATCCGACCGATGCTGTCAGCAATTTGCTGAACAGAGTAGGCCATTTGTAGGGGAGTAGTGGGTCGATCAGGCAAAGGTAGAGTGTCTCGAGCACCGTCCAAGGCTGCGTGAGCTGCAGCTTCAGCCGCAGTGTGGACAATACCTTCCTGAGTGTCAGCTTCTTGAAAAAGCTGCCTAATCTGGGTTTTAATAGCCCTCATACTCCTCTCAGGAAGAGGGACATTGCCTATCACTCTTTCAATCATGGTTTCTATCTCTTGCCTGTCTTCCACATTAATAATGGCTACCGGAGGCACTGTCGGGACCAGGCTTGGGCCTGTTCCCCCCCATCATGGGCGCTGCCATGTTGGCATTTCCCATGATAAGTGTCACGACATCGCCGACATGTGACCTGGGGAGTTGGGGCCGGGGACCTGCCATGCTGTGGATGCTGGTGTGGAGTCTGGGCCATAGTAGGGGTGTGACTGGGCGTTGTATTGTGAAACATCATCATCAGATAACTCCCCTTCTGATGACGAATGAAAAGCAGGGACTACGCCTCCCATTGCCTTAACATGGCCAGCCAGAACCTCTCGCTGATGGCGCAGTGTCGCCATCTTAGTTCTACATTCATCGTGATTCACACTTGCAACACCCATATCAACCTGATCTTGCCTTTGCTTTTGCAAAACTCGATACGCGGCGCTCAATTCGTGATTGTCCCTATAAGCTACTTCTAAGTCATTATGTACCTGGTTAATCTCATCCTGAAGCTCACCCATTTCGTCACTCAACTGAGCATTCGCAGCACTCAGCAAATCATTCATTTACACAACCTGACTCTTTCCTGTCTCAAACTTTCACACTCCTGCTTCAACATACATAGTTCCTGTTCACCAGCCTGGGCTGAATGATGCAATAGTGAATCCTTTTCATTCTGCAGAGTTTGGAGTTCAGACTCCAAGTTCTGCTGCAGTCTAATACATTCTGTTTCCTGCCAACCCATCTGTTGCTTAAGAGATGAAATCTGCAGATCAAGGGTTTGAAACCTCGCTTCGGAGGCTTCCAAAGCAGCGTAGAGAGCCGCGACCATCAACCCTTTAGCATGACACTTATTGGTTGATTCTCATCTCTGTATACTGGGTTGAAATCCCCAGTACAGGGTTGTCAGATTGACTTACGTCTCACGCGAAGTCAGCCCAACCTCCATGGGAGGCAAGGAAGTTCGAGACATCGAGTCTCAGTTCTGCGCAGATATCTGATACTGTGGCCATTGTGTGGGAGGGAACGAAAATTCAAACTGTGAAAAAGACAGCGTGCTGCATATTGATCCACAACATGAGTTCTTTAAACACAGGTGGGCTACTGTATTGGTTGCAGGCTTGCAATTCAAAACTGCTATGGAATGGGTCAAGACGGCATCGACCACACCCGAAAAGTCAGCCAGACTTTGCAAGTGACTAGAAACTGGTTTTAAAACAGGAGAGGTGATACGGGAATGTACACCTACTGTCCCTGGGGGAAAGGGAAAAAGTTTAAGCAACAAGTGAAAACTTACAAACACCAAATATCGCCTGCACATGGTCGCCAATTTGTTGATAGGTCTAAACCTCACTTTCAGATTCTTGACGATATTGGGAATGCAAGTAATCACAGACACGTTACATTAGAGTAATAAACAAGTTTATTACTACCAAAGGGATAAATCACAGTTGCCCTAAGCAGTTCTTACCAATACGAACCAGGAGCCAGTGCTAAGCATTCCTTACACCTCGAGGTTTCTCTGCTGTCTCTTGGGGTCTCTCGGGTCTCCGAGGTGTAAAGCTTGTGCATTACATTATATACCTATGATAATTACTATGGTTACCAAAAGATAGAAACATTTCTAGTTACAGAGATGAGTCCTATTGGCTAAATTAGAGGTGGCTCCATGGTCCAAGATAACATTATACAATTCTGTAAAGTCATCAGTTTGAGAACAAAAGAGTTCTTATACAGAGTCTTACATAACTCAGTGTAGTAGTACAAATCACCAAAAGATGGTAATGCCGTCTTACATATTATAATTACTTCAAGGACACAGGTGTCTTGGCATCTAACAAGTAAGAAATACAAAGAAAATACATGGCCGAATATATGTGTATTAGCAAGCAAAGTGTATTACAACAATATGCATTCATATCCTGACATCTACTCTTATACGGTAGATGCTCTTAGCCCTAAATATTAGTATAGCCTATATCTAAGTGTTAGCTGTCTACGGTGTACCTCTGAGGGTACCAATTAGGGTGCAGAGACCTCGTGTAACATGGTCCTGATCTGGATAGGGGTCACCAGTGCTGTCTCTGTCAGGGCACGCTTCAGGCAGTCTCTTGGAGCCACTGAAAGTCCTGAGATAGGTGTTAGGTAAAGCTGAAGTTGCTTCACCAGGCCTCTGTTCTCTGGTACAACCTGCCTAGGTTTCGGCCTAGGTAGGGGTGAGCCTGGCCACCTCACCCTGTAGGGTGCCCAGAGGTTGGATGGCATGCACTGCAGACCATAGTGCTTGCTGTGGACAGCAAGACTCATCTGGTTGGCAGTGAGTGTAACCACCTGGTTCCCTGGGGTTACTAGAATTCCATCATGGTAGCCGTAGAAAAGTAGTTGGCAGCTGGTAAAGTGCCTATTAGGAGTTCTTTACAGATGACATCATTGTTTACTCAGCTAGGCTGAGCAAAGAATGGATTATGTCATTTAGAATTCTCACAGCAGCACAAGCCACTTTGGAATCAGCTGCTAGGGGGCAGTTTAGAACGTTCAGATGGGAGTCAGTCAGTTCAGTCTAGTCTGTAGTCAGCAGTGGTGTGAAGTAGAGCTCTGAGTGAGCAGCAGTGCTCAGAGTGGGGAGGTGCCTGCCAGTCTCCTGTGAGACTGGGTGAAGGACCTCTGGCAGCTTCTCACCCTAGTGTATGAGATCCAGCAGTACCAGAAGACATGGTGGATACTGTTTGCCTGCAGGACCCCAGTGGGTCATTTCCACAGAGAAGTGAGAGGGACTTCAATTTCTGGGGATCCAAGGAGCAATCTCCTGAAGATCCTGAAGAGTGTCAGTTTCCCAGAAAGAAACGGCGCCTGTGTTGAAGCTATGACAAGCTACCAGTAAAGGGAAGAGATGTTTTGCTTCATATTTCCATATCTGTATTAAAGGGACAAACAAAACCATGAGTACAGCTTAATGCGACTGTTCTTAGGGGTTGGTCTGAGGTGTATGTGCCCAGAAATAAGGCTAGAGTGCAACCGTCAGGGCCCCTGCATCATCACAAAAATGTGCTGAATGTTCAGTTTTAAAGTTTGTGAGTTCTTTAGCATTTCATGGGGAAATGAAGGCTCATTTGGTGTAACCCATAAGGAATGGCAAAGAGTGGTTGGGGCCATTTTGGGCATAACCCCAGTTTAATCCTCATTCAGGGCTAACTGGTTCATGAATGGGCACCAGGTAAACCTGGGCATGTTAACAAAGGTCATAGCATCAAGAGAAATTTGTTGAAATTTGTTTAAGTGTGTGGCAACTACTACAAGATTTACACTTTTTGGAAAGTAAAAGTCCAGAGATTCCTAGTACAGAGGGATGGACAGTTTGAATGTGTGTGTGTGTGAGGAAAAACATGTTCTAAAATGCCCAGTTGTTCTGGAAAAGAAAGTGTCTTGCTCCTATGTGAATAGTACCAAATCTGGGGGACCACCCCATTCTACATTTCTACCAATTTGTGTGAATAAAGCCATACTGTATAATCCCATTTTCAGTAGTGGACATTACATCTGTGTTTCCTGAATGTGAATTGTTATGGGGCCCCCTCAGAAGTTAGACTTAGCATAGCCCTGGCACCTCTCTCCCAGAACCTGGAGTAAATATAAATGTCATTTTGTACCTTTTTTTTTTAAACTTTGTTTATAGAAGAGCTATCGGAGCAAGGAGTGCTCTATATATTCAGATAATCAATGACATCTCGTTCAGTTACAATACAATACCTGTACACATAGCTTGGGTACAATCCATGATCCAATTAATGAAGACACCATTTTATATAGTGAAACTGGCCATCTGTAGCTTTTGTGCTTATACCCTTAACTTCTATTCCTGGAATTCCCTCAATTTTGAATAAGGATGCTTATGCACCCCCCTCCTTTTATTTTAGACCCCTGCTCAGTCCAGCGCCAGAGGAACTTCCTTCCACCTTCTATAGTCAGTGCCCTCATTGCATGTGGTTACCTAAAAGAGCGGAAACCATTCTTTCTCCAAGGCCCTTTCCAAGGGGGACCAGATCTTATCATATTTGTCTAATCTTCCCAGAACTTTATATTGGATATGTTCTAGCTTCATATTACTTAGGAAGGTATTTGCCCACTGAGCGTTAGTAGGCATGGCCTGAGCCATCCAATTTTGCGCCAAAACCTGCTTGCCCACCACTATTGCCAGCCTCCTCAAAGGATGTGAGGCTTCTAATTGACCCCCTCCATTTCTTGGTACTCCGAGTAAAATATCCACAGGGTCTAATTGAACCTTACTCTCCAAAACCTTATTTAAGATATGATTTATCTCATTCCAGTACGTTCCCACTTTTGAGCACGCCCAAACCATGTGGTAAAAGGTACATCTCTGAGCACAGCATTTTGGGCATTGATCTGAAATTTGGGGATTAATCTTATGTGCCAACGCAGGGATATGATAAATTCTATGCACAATATTATAGTTAATTATTCACAGTCTGTTGTCTACAGAAACCGCCTTACTGCTCCGCAGGCCAAATCCCAGTCCCCTCCTGTTAAATTGTCCACACCCAAGTCCCTTTCCCAACTGTCTTTTAACTTACGCAGCTTATCTGGCTGTGCTCCCAACAAAGCTTTGTATAACACAGACAGTGGTTTCACACCCTCGTGTTTTTTGTCCCAGTTAACTTAATCATCCTGGGTCTTATTACCACATAAGTAAGGTATTGTGATGGATGAATGTCAAATGTCTGTCTCAACTCAGAAAAACTAGAAAAGGTCTCACCACTAAATAAGTGGGACAGTAGAAAGAGACTCTTCCCCTCCCACTGCCTCAGAGCCTGTTTGATCGAGGTGGGGGGCCCTCCATCCCTCCACAAACTAAACAATATGGACCCATCTGGTGACATACCTCCCTTGTCCCCCATCAGCAATGAAGCCTTCCCCCAGGCTTTAAGCATACATTTGGTGAATGGATTCTTAGGCCTCTCTCCATCTCCCTTCCTCAATTCTGAAGGGAGGAGACATAAAGCATGGGGGGAACACCGCCTAGATTGTGACTCCATAGTAACCCAAGCTCTCGCTCTTCCTCCTATTTCCTGGCAATCCATAATAAATGTTAGTTGGGCCGCTAAATCATATAACTTCAAATTAGGGAGTGTCAGGCCCTCTCTGTGCATTGGCTGCCACAACACCTCCTTCCTGATCCTAGGTCTCCGATTTGCCCAAATTAAGGAAATGATAGATCCCTCAAGGGACTTGAGGCAGCCCGGTGGAGGCATAAATAGGAAGGGTCTGGAAAAGGTAAAGGCACTGAGGTAGAATTTGCATTTTTACTAAGTTTACTCTTCCCAGCAAAGACAAAGGGAGCGACTTCCATCTACTGCATTGTTCCTTAATTTTTGTTGCTAGTGGACTGTAATTTATGTACCCCACATCCGCTATTCTACATGGTAACAGTATTCCCAGATATTTAATTACTGTTCTAGGAGTAATGTCTATGCCAATAATCTGTATGGACTCTCCACCGTCAGCCAGAGGGAGCCATTCACTCTTGTTCCAGTTGATCTTATGACCTGAGATGGGGTCATATTCCCTGAACAGGGAAGTCAAGGCAGGCATTGCTCTCTCTGGGTCAGCTAAGAATAAAAGCACATCATCCGCAAAAAGGGAGATAACATGCTCCTCCCCATTCACCCTATAAACTTCTATTTCTCAGTGATGTCTAATGGCTGACACCAAGACCTCAATGGTCAACACATATATCAGAGGCGAAAGGGGGCATCCCTGTCTCGACTCTCTATGGAGTCGAAAAAGTATTATTTGTAAGAATTTGTGCCTACGGGGATTGGTACAACCACTCCACCCACTGTCTAAAGACCGGGTGCAGACCAAACTTTCTTAGTACTGCAAACATAAACGGCCATTCGACCCTGTCAAAGGCCTTTTCTGCATCTAATGCGAGGAGGCCTCCACATGTTTTCCTTCCTCTGGACCCATGCCAAATAATATTCAATACCGTCTTAAATTATGTCTTGTTTGCCTCCCCTTAACAAAGCCCCCCCTGATCATGATGGATTATCTGTGGTAGAACCCCCTCCAACCTCCTTGCCAATATTTTCACTATAATCTTATAGTCAGCATTTAATAAAGATATTGGGTGATATGAGTCACATTTTTGGGGTCCTTGTCCAGTTTGGGTAAAATTGTTATAATGGCTAGCTGCTGAGATGGTGTCAGCCCCCCTTCCTCCAATACTTCCCTCACCATATATTGGAAAAGCTGGCCCAGATCATTCCAAAATTTCTTGTAGAATTCCATGGGCAGACCATCAGGCCCCGGAGCTCTCCTCGACCTAGACGCCAAATTGCCTCCTTAATCTCCTGCTCTTGAAGATCTTGTCCCAGCCTCTCATTTATCTGAGCAGGTATCTCAGGGAGGGGTATATTTTCTAGGAAACTATCTAAATTTGCCCCTTAAGAGAATTCAGATGTATACAACTTTTCGTAGAAGGATTTGAAAATTGTGTTTATCTCTCGAGCAGAAGAGGTACCTTCCCCTTTCTCATTTTCTATTGTTAAAATTATTCTTTCTGCTCTTGGTTTTTTTAATTAGCCAGGCCATCCATCTTCTCGACTTGTCCCCCTCGAAATACTGTCCCGCTTTTGACATTAAGATATCCCTTTCTATACGCTTACAGCACAATTGGTTGTATTCCCCCTTCATACTCTTCAATTTCACCAAATCCTCAGGTGACTGGCTGCCCACAATCTGCTTTTGTAACCTCAGTATATTAGCTTCTAGTTCATTCTCCCTTTGCTTTTCTTTTCTGCCTTTAAAGGCTGCATATGAGATAGTATCCCACCTTACAAAAGCTTTCAGGGCCTCCCAAGTAGTTCTTGTTGAGGTGTCTTCCACTTTATTATTTTCAAGGAACTCCTTTAACTTCCTGGACATTTGTTGCACGTATTGGGGATCTATCAGTAATGTGGGATCCATTCTCCATTGTCGCAACCTTCCCTCATCTGTCTCTCTCTCCATCTCTAAGTATAATGGAGCATGGTCTGATACTATGATAGGACCATATTCTTTCTCCCTTATACGCCCCAAGAAGGCAGGAGAAGCCAGAAAATAGTCTAGTCTTGTATAGACCTTATGAGCACAGGAGTAAAAAGAGAATTCCTCTGTATCTGGGTGCTTAAATCTCCACAATTCCTGTAAGGCCCTTTCCTCTGCCAATCTCCGGAGGGCTGCCACATTCCTAGGGGAATGTCTAAATCTGGGTTTAGAGTGGTCAAGAAGTGGGTCCCAATAGGTGTTATAATCCCCACCCCCCATGATCAGTTTGTCCAGGAACACTGCCAGCACGATCGCCAGGTGCTCAAAAAATTCTGGACAATCAAATGTAGGCCCATACAAGGATCCCAAAACTAGCAATTCCTCTTCCACCGTAGCCTTCACTATAACATACCTTCCCTGACTGTCTCTTTGAGTTGCATGAATTTGAACCCTGACCCCGGGTCTGAACCACACACATGTTCCTCTGGCCTTGGACATGAAATGAGATGCTGTCATCGTACCTCCCCATTTTTTTTCTATTCGCTTAATCTCATCACATGTTAAATGCAATTCTTGTAGCATCACAACATCTACATTCTTTTTCTTAATATATGCCCATACACGTTTCTGTTTCACTGCAGTTTTTAAGCCATTTACATTCCAGGATAACATTTTTAAACTAGCCATATGGTGGCATCAGATATATTCCTAGATCTAGGATCTCCCAAGCACATTGCATTACAGCTACCCCGAGCCCCATCGCAGCACCCGACTCTTGTACTTTTTGGTTTTTTCTCCCAATTAACAGATCTCCCCCTCCCCCGCCCCATCTCAACTGTAACATGTCAGAGAGGTCTCCCACAAAAAAGACCCAGAAAAGATAAAAGAAGAAAAGAAAAGAGAAAGAGAACAAAAAAATAAAGGCCTGCGTAACGGCGCTTACTTAGCCTATTAGAAAAACTAAGCCCCTAGTGTCAGGAATCTAGCCAGGTGGTATCAGGTTTTTTTTTAAATCCCCACCTAGCTTCCCTTTTCCCCCCAGGTGTACCTCTAATTAAAACCCCCTTTACTCTCGTGGAATAGCCTGCTGGCCAAACCGTCATTTTCTTCTCCATAAAGCCAGGTGTGGCGGTGCCAGCGGCCCCCCCCCAACTTCAGAGCATAAAATGTACTCTCTCACAACCCCATTATCTAAGTAAAGTAGATATATAAGTCTGGTCTGATCGGAAACACTTTGGGGTCCATCCCCCCCCAGGGAACCTCCGGAATGAGGAGCCCAACAGGAGTGGGCAGGCCCCCACACATAATTTAGCATACAGTCCTTTTATTGCTCATACGTCCTGTCATTCTCCAAGTGTTTCATTTCCCTTTTATTTCCAGGGTCGTGTGAAAACACTTCTTGCCTCATCCGGAGGGGTGACCGGCTTAAAAACCGGTCTCCTGCGCTGGCCCACGCCCACCCCACCTGGAACAATAAAAACAACTGAATTCCTTCCCCCCCAGGACTTATGTTATGTCCATATATTCAGGGAAAACCCATTCCCTAGTTGAGATCCGGCACACATTCCCTGCCTACATCATTTCCCTGCAGACGAAAATGAGGCAAGAGAATAGGTTTACATCCCCTTATTAATTTGATTAAACTTGTCCTTGATTCTGTATTCTGGTGTAAACAAAGCAGATAATATGACAGCCTCTGGGACCCAAGTGTAATAACCAAAACAAAATTTGGCAGCTACATGTGAAGCCTTGTATAGACCCTCTAGGCCCCATGGCCGATGTCATGGGAGGTGGGGGAGGCTGGCCGCTCCAGACATTATAGGCCTCATAAGAGTTACGGAACAGACCGAGAAAAAGCTCCTCACCTCCTGTAACCTTGACCCACCTTGATGCTGCCCTGTACAAACACAAGTCAACCCATTGCACAATTAGTGCGTAGATACAGGCAGGACAGATCCTCGGCTCCCCCTTGACCACATTCTACGAATCAGACCGCCAATGTAAAGTGGCGCTGTAAAAGCACAAATAAGTGAACTAAAGATTTGTCCCAGTACACAGTAGAGAGTCATTAGGCATCATTTTCGTCTCTGTAATGTCACTCTGGTTCACCTCCACAGAGGAAAAGAAACAAAAGGGTTCTTGCCCGGAGCTAGAGCAGGAGGGGAAACGGGGAAGGCTGCCCGCTCCAGCCTTGATAGGCCTCCTAGGAGTTACGGAGCAGACCGAGATAAACACTCCACTCCCCCCCCACCCCACTCCCTCTATACAGATCCAGCATAGTATTGGGCGACAAGGATAAAAGTACTAATAAGTTAACCCAGGTCCAAAGTAAAATTCACTCATCTGCATCTTCTTGTTGCTTCAATTCATGTTCAGTATACTGCATTGCCACGTCAGGGTTTGTAAACATCTTCGGTGTAGCGCCTTTTCTCCTTATGATCAATCAAGCAGGGTAGACAAGTGCAAAAGGCCGTTCCAATTGATGTGACCTCCTCTTCACAGGCATAAATGCATTCCAATCTGTTTGTACCGACCCTGAAAAGTCTTGGAATATGCTAACAGTTTGGGAGCCTTCTCTAATGGAACCCGCCTTTCGCGCTGCATTCAATACCGCCATTCTGTCCTGATATCTCAGAAATGTTACAATAATGTGGCGAGGCCTTTCATTTGGGGGTGGTCGTCGATCGGGAGTTCTATGTGCCCGCTGTATCTCCAAGGAGCATTCCGCTGGCAGATTCAACTTTGCTGTCAACCATGTCTGGCAAAAAGTTACACAGTCTCTGCCTTCTACCCCTTCAGCCATGGCCACTATTCGTACATTTGTTCGCCTCTCCCTATTTTCATGGTCATCTAATATTGCTTTCTATTTCTCTATTTCAGCCATTGCTGCTTGCAATTGGGGGCTCCACTGATTGAAATAGTATTCTTGCATACTAACCCTTTCTTCCACCTCCGTTAAACGAGCCGAGTGTTGTTCCACTGTCTTCCCCAGGTTGTTTACTGTTCTTTGCAGGAGAGGCAACTGTGCTGATACATTTTCGAATCCAGCATTCATTTTACTAGTCAGGTCATATTTTAAATCATTGAATAACTTTTCTAGTACCAGAAATTGCGAGCTATACACGCTGTCTTCCACAGTCCCTGCTGATGTTGCTGCAGCCCCGTTTCCAGCATTCTCTCCTTGTGGTGGCAAAGCCTCCAGGCCCAGATCTTTAAGCCCATTGTTGGTGCTTTTAAATAGAAGTTGTCCCTGTTTTTTCGACATTTTTGGTGGCATAACTGTTTTCCCTACCAAGTCCCACAACTTTTTCACTCATTACGTCCCGGGCTCGCGGGGAAAAGGGAGATTCCTGACGGTTTAGGCTCAGAGCTCCAGAACTAACCAGCCATTCTGGATGCCGGCTTGGCCACGCCCCATTATTTTGTACCTTAACCCCCCCAACCTTTTAGACTGCTGAGCCAGGTATTTGCCCCAGCACTATGGGTGATGCCTATTGTTATGCCAACTTGTGGCCTGTTGCCTTGACTGTGTACAAGTTAGGAGGATCCCAGTTTCCAGACACTGCTCTTGGCCGGGGTATGGGTTGCATAAATAAATCTGTTATCATATTAATGCATTAGCAGCCATTCTGGCTCTGACCAGATTTTGTTTAAGTTTGGTAAACCCTTCAATCAAGAAAGATGTAGCTACTTAAGCATGATATAAAACAGTAGTACATTTCCTTCTGACTAGTGTGCTTTTTTTATATGAAGAAGATGTACAAAAGGATGGATGGAAGGAAGGCCACCATGTGGTCATGATCTCAGAATTCAGAATACTGCAGGAACCATTTCTCTCATTTTCCTTTTTGAAGTATCGAACGCAGAACAGTATTAAATATTTTTTATTTGCACATTTATATTATAACTTTTTCCCAGATGCCTCATTGTGACAGCATTGCAATACCTGATCTTCAGCCATTAGTGAGCAGTCTTCTTTGAGAATGACACAAATGCCAGCTTTGTTTTATCATGCTATCCATTTGTTTCTCATCCTCCTTCCTAACCTTTGTCCTGCAGTATCGGGACCCCTCAGCAGGAGTCCGATTCAAGACATCCTTTTCCACTCTGGCTCATCTGTTTTCAACAGGCAGGCCAGACAATGAGCCTGAGCTTGAAATCAAACCCAGGTCCCCTATATGGCAGTTACAGGCCCTAACCACCAAGTCACTGGGTCATTCCTGACAGCAAGTCCCACATGTGAACTGCTTGCAGCGACTGTTTTTAAGTGATGTCCTGCAGTCTGTACCCCTGAAAGAGAGTGCCTTTTCTCTGCAACAGGTTCACTTACCACAAGCACTGGGTACAAGAAACTGAGCTAGCTTTCAAATCAGGGTCTTTCATTCTGACCTATTGTTCTTATCTGGCAATTTCACACCCCTTACTACAGTGGCATCCCCCAGGATGAAACACACTTTTAACGCACTCTGCAGTATGCTGCAGCAGACCTATTGAATAAAGCAATATAATTTCAATGGCAATTAGTCCCCTTTGTCATGCAGGAAACTGTGGCATTCTCTTTATCCTGGAAGTGTCACATTTTCCTAAATGACAAATGGGACTAATTACCATTTAAATTACATTGTTTTATTCAGTTGGTCAATGCTGCAAAATGCTGCAGAATTGTGTTTCATCCTGGGGGACGTCACTGTACATGCAGTTTTTTTGCTCCACAGGAAAACAATGCCAAACCTTTGTATCCAGAGTTACACATAAATACCAGTAACTGAACTGTACAGTATTTCTCTTGCAAACAGAATTTTGTTTAAACTGGTTAATTTACAGTGAGAAAAACAGTAGCACATGATTAAACAAAACTGCAGGCTAATTACTTCTGTAAATGTTAGATTGTGCAATTTATAAAACTGCTAGTTTTATTTTGATATGACATTTTATTATCTTAAATAAAACTTTTTTCTAAAAAAAAAAGGAAAATAACCATTCTGCTGTTTTTCAGCTATTCAGGTCCTAAATCCCTAAATGTATCTCTCTTTACTGAGTCTTTAAAAATTCCCCTTACTTTTTGTGCCCTCTCTTTCTGTTTTTTCTTCCTCAATTGGTCAACTTTTTTCAATGCGGTATGTTATATCTGTTTGGCAGTCTCACTGGAAGTGAGCTACATTACATATATGCAAGACGTGCTTTCAACATTTTGCCATCTAATGTTTGCATGGGAGAACTGTGCTCACTTTACAGCATGCTAGCACTTCTGGTCAACACAGTGGGAAAAATCAGCTCTGAGCCGAAGGCCACTGTGTTTGTTGACATTGGCAGTATGGTGCTTGCTGCACAGTAAGTGGAAAATTGCACCTTACACATGCTGTATTGAGTTTTGTTTTTTACCAACAAGTGGACTCTCAGGAAACTCAGTGGAGACCACTGCAGTGAGAAAAATGCTGTAAGGTACTGTAGTCAATTGCTGTTTTAATCAATTCTGTTAAAGGGGACTATCCATGCTCCTAACCCTCACACCAAAGTGTGGGGTGGCCTCCGATTTGCAATTTGCATGAAAACTGTTTTTTTCACTTACTGGTTTAATGGTGAACTTTATATTTGTTTAGTTGATCCTGCTGTCCCACACTCCACACCACCCCGACATTACTGTGAACACCTAGTTTGGTCGACATCCTAGAATGCTCCACAGCTGACATCATAGCCAGGGACCTGCAATGGGAGACTCAATTTGATAGAATGTACCTTGGAAATATTTATAGCCTCATTTTGCCGGCTGAGGTCCTGCTACCCTCCAGAAAATCAGTACAGGGTGTGTGACCTGTGCTCAAGTCTCATGAGAGCAGTGGGACCAGCAACCAGCAATAAATAGTTCCAATGTATGTTTGGGCAAACTGAATCTTCTACAATTGATCTACAGCTGTGATGTCAACCATGGGGGAGTCCAGGATGCTGTCCGTACAGGAAAGTCACAGTAATGTTTGGGCAGGGAGGGCACAGCAGGATCATCCAGATGAATTTGAAGTTCACAACAAAACCAGTACAGTTAAAGCTGCTTATAACAGACTACTCTGTGTAACCCTAATCTGTCAGTTATAAGCAACTGTCTGGATCATCCAAAATGCTGTGTTTGGTGTGTTTTTTTCCAAATGTGTGACATGACACTTTATTTACTACTGCACAATCTCTGATCTGCTTGCCAGTATATATCCCACATGCCTGAACTGCCACACGGACTTCTGACCACCCTTCCCAGTTAGTTAAGATTGTGTTAGTTCACCTCAGCTGTTTGCAAATCAAGAATGGGATGAGGGGGGTCACTCAGACCACTCAGCCTTTGGTGGCCAGAGACACATTCAACCACATGCTTTCCCTATGATCACTTCATAGGAACTTGTCTACCACACTCCAGTGATCAATTCCCCAAGACTCCCACATACGCGAACTACCACAAAGACTTCTACCTTCCCTCCCAAACAACAGTTACCACAGCTGCCTGGGATGGGGGGGCAATTAATGTTGCATCTGCCACTTGCTCCCCAATATGAGAATAGAATACATGATGTAAATGCTTTTGCAATCAAGTCTCCTAGAGACCTGTCGCAAGGGGAAGTCAAAACAAACAAGCCCTTCAGGGCAAGAGACCCACCAAACTGGGAGCAGGGTCACAAAATGAAGCCCTTCAGGGCTAGAGAGATGATTTTGTGCTAAAAGAATCCCTACAAAACAGGGCAACAGAAAAAACAATTAAAGGACTCTACGTAGTGCTACCAGCAGACCGGTCAAAATGACAGCTACAGTTCATTATAGCCAAACAGTTTAACATGGCAGTCAATGGGAAATGGTTTGGGGAAAATGTAAATAGTCTGTTATGCCCAAATGTCTGTACAAAGCCTGTATTATGGTAGGAGTAGAGCGCACTATTAAGTTAACAAAAAAAAAATGCTTGCCCTTAATGTGCAAATCGAGGGACAACATGGACATTCCTCTTTAAATTACAACCTACTTGTCTATCATTTCAAGTATAGTTTTTTTTTCATTTTTCCAACTGAAAATGATTTAAGTTACACAAAACTTGGTTTAGAAGAGAAATGTCATTTGATTAATTAGTACTGTTTTGCACTGAACTTAACAGAAATCAGATACACTTTTGGTACCCCACTACAGAAATATGACACATATGCTCCATATTTTGGCCAACGAGAAATTTCAATTTTTTTAATGTTTTGATAACTGGATAAGGCTCACTAGAGAGAAGACCTTTCTACAGGGGTGACCCAGAATCTGCCATTTTTCACAGTACTCTTGCAGAGATTGAATTAAATACATGATGTAGATGAGGAATGCTTTAATCTAGTAATTAAGCCTGGAGATGAATTATGAATATATTATACTGGGAAAGAAGGGTGGCAACTGTAGTATGCATGAGAAGAAATGGGAAGATTTACATCCAAGTTACATTACTTTTTCTAAGTTCAATGTATCCTGGTAGACAAGAGTTCAAACCTAGGGCTCTGTAATCCATGGTCTGGAATATGGTATATAGGACTACATCAGATTAAACAGAGCAGGTCAAGGAAACCCTTCTTACTGAAATGTTCCATTCTGTGAGTTCCACTGTACATCTGTAGACCAGTGTACACTGCCTGTGGCCTGGAAGAAAAAAATTACTCACTGTAGTAATGATGTTTCTTTTAGAGGGTGCCCTTTTTGGTTCATACAAACAGCAGCATCTTAACCCTGAGGTGTTGTCCTGAGGTAGAACTTTAGTATGTCAGTGTTCAAACTCTGCAGCGTGGTCACACTCCCACTGACCCTTCAAAAGCAGATTTGTAGCTGAAGAGCAGCAGTGACCATTCAAATAACCTATGGTATGTGTTAAGAAATGTAAATGCAATACTAAATGATAAATCACAATATGCGAGATTGTACAAACTACAAAGTTTTAAATTTTAAAATGGTCACAGAAAACTATAAAACATTTGATCCGAGTTGATCTGCAGAATTCTTTTGATGCAGGTTCTGGCTTGCATGACTCACAAAAACACTCTCTAGAAGAAACATCATTACTACAGAGAGAAACTTGTTCTTCTAGTAATGAGTGTATCTGTGATGTCATAAGAACTGCAGACTCCAAGCTGTACATGGGAGGTAGGATCAAGAACCTGGCATCCCTTCTAGCTTGGAAGTCTGGACAGTAGTGAGAAGTGAAGGTGTGTGGGGTGCTGCCACTGCCACACGTATAGCTCTGGTGGGATGTACCCTAAAAGGGGAACATTCATCCACACTGGCCTACATAGTTTGTAAGTTCATAAAAATCTATTTTAAATTAGGTATTGTGCTCACGTGTAGCTTGAAACAGTCAGGAGACAGTTGACAATCTGCTGTATATTGATACTACAGTGCAACCATTTTATAGAACCTTATGATGACATGAGGCAGTAAGCTGTGCTTAACTGTATGTAGTTAGGCACACCTTGTTTCTCTGTGACATTACAAGATTCTAAAAAAATGGTGGCAACATAGTATCAGTATATGGCAGATTTAGTTATATCTCTGGACTACTTCCAATTACAGGTAAGCCTGATACCTCATTTAAAAGAACTTTTCATGGGATTTCAGAGGATATGGGCCAACATACATAAATGTTTCCCTTTAACTCTTCCGGTGGTTCCTAACCAGCCTCTCCATAGCAGAATCCAATACACTGTAGGAAACAATCCAACAAGAGACCATCGTTTCACAGCAAGTTTATCTTTTCCTAGCTCAGTTTTCAAAACTTCCAGGGCTTGGTTTGAGAGGTTTAAGATAGAGTAGTCTAACTCCGCAAGAAACATAATCTTCAATGGATCTGAGGTCTAGGTAAGACACCCTGCCCTGAAACAGTCAGTAGGACTTGGCTCACTGGCAGGTCTATTGACATTCTCTGTGACACTGTCAGCACCAGACAGTACCAGGCCTGCTTTACCCAGTCTGGTGCTGTCAAAATCATAGAATCATTGCAGCAGTCTCCCTCCTCAGTTTCAACAACACTATGTGAATTAGTAGAAATGAAGGGACCGGTTTCTCCAGTGATGAGCTAGTACATGCCCTGAAACTGTTCCAACTGAGGGAGGCCTGCAACAGAATTGGGGATGTTTTGTTTTCCTATGAGGCAAACAGATCTCTCTCTGGCACTCCAAGGTTTCTGAAACATGAAGTTCAGAACACCTTGGTTCAGAAACCACCTGTACGTTAATTGTCCCATTCTGCTGCATGAGTCTGCTAGTATGTTCTCCTTTCCTAAGAAGTGTATTGCACGAAGGTTTGCATTTAAGCTGTAACTCAGGTTTGACATCCTCATCAACTCTGTACAGAGGTGTGATGACATGGTGCCTCCCTGTTATACATCGCTGTTGTACTACATGTCCTTATCAGGACTGTTCTGTAACAGGGAGTAGGAGGACGTCATGGAAAGGGCACTGCTTTGAGTTCAAGCAAGTTTATTGGCTCCTTTCTTTCTCCCAGGCTCTAATTCCATTTACAGTGTTCCCCTCCAGATGCCCGCCCCAGTCCAGTAGGGATGCATCTGTCATCAGAACCTTTGCGGGGAGAGACTGAATAAAGGAAATATCATCAACATGCCTGGTACTGCCATCTGCCGTTGCTGTAGTGCACATCTTTGATGCCAGTGTCATCTGATGTGATACTGGACATCCCCCATTTGTAATCTAGCCCATCCTACCACTGCTGACATGGAAGCCATGTGGACTATAAGACTAAGGAATTCCTGTGAAGCTGTTGTCTGACCTGCCTGGAATGTGTTTGCACAAAATCAGAGCTTCTGCCCTTTGCAAAATCAACAAAGCTTTGCTCATTTCTGTGTTCAGCTCTGCACCTTTGAACCCTAGAGTCTGCCTGGGTTCTAAGTGAGACTTTTTAAGTTCAAGAGGAAACCTAACCTCAGCAGAGTGCACCTCACAATTTGAACTGAGCACTCTACTTCCTTTTTGGTTTTCCACACAATAGCCGATAGAACAGGGCAAAAATATGGGACTTCAGAGGAGCTCACTTTGATAAGATGGCCAACAGAGTTAAGCTAGCCCTGGCAAACAGAAATACAGGTGAGGGGGTACAGGCAAAGTGGGCAATCATTAAAGATGCAATACTTAAAGCAACATCCCGTTGTGTGAGAAAAGGAAGTGCAAAAGAAGAAGGAAACCACTTTGGTTCTCCAACACAGTAGCAGAAAAGGTCAGAGCCAAAAGGCTGGTCTTCAGGAAATTTGAGGGTACGCAGCAGGATGAAGATAGGGAGGCATATCAAACTTCCCTAAAGGAAGCAGGTAAGGCAGTAAGGCAGGCAAAGGCCCACACTGAGGAAACACTAGCACGAACAATAAAAGAAGGTGACAAGACTTTCTATAGATACATTAGTGAAAAGAGAAAGTCCAGAGGGGGTATTGCTGAGATCAAAGGGGATAAGGTGGCATGTGAGGAGGAGGACCATGTAAAAGCATCTATCCTAAATAGATACTTCTGCTCAGTATTTACTGAAGAGAAGGTAGGCAGGGCCCACAGCTCTGCACCATGGACACAGGGGGCCGGGAGGCGTGCACTAGTCCCTTCACAAAAGAAAGGGTCCTACAAGAGCTCGATAAGCTCAGGGTGGACAAGGCAATGGGACTTGATGGCATACATCACAGGGTACTAAAAGAGCTAAGGGTGGAACTTGCAGAGCCATTATCAGAACTGTTTAGTGAGTCTCTGAGCACAGGAGAGGCCCCAGAAGACTGGAGAAGGGCTCATGTGATCCCGCTCCACAAGAGTGGTAGCAGGGAGGAGGCAGAGAACTGCAGACCAGTCAGTCTTACCTCAGTAGTGGGCAAGATTATGGAGACACTCCTTAAACAAATGATAGTGCAACATCTGGAATCCATAGGAGCACAGGATCCAAGACAGCATGGATTTACAAAAGGAAGGTCCTGTCAAACTAATCTCACAGATTTCTTTGACTGAGTAACCAGAGTGGTGGACCAAGGGGGAGCAGTTGATGTAGTCTACCTTGACTTCAGCAAAGCTTTCGACACTGTTCCACATTGAAGATTGATTAATAAGCTGGGTAGGCTCGGGGTGGGTCAGACGTTGGTTAACTGGGTGGCAAACTGGTTGACGGGCAGAAAACAGAGAGTGGTGTTAAACGGTATACAGTCAGAAGAGATGCAAGTCACAAGTGGGGTACCTCAGGATCAGTCCTGGGGCCAGTCCTCTTCAATATCTTCATCAGTGACATTGCAGATGGACTGGAGGGTAAGGTTTGTCTGTTTGCAGATGACACCAGGATCTGCAACAGAGTAGATGCTCCAGATGGTGTGGGCAGAATAAGAAGACATCTGGATAAACTAGCAAAATGGTCGGAAGAGTGGCAACTGGGGTTTAATTCAAAGAAGTGCAAGATCATGTACATAGGGAAGAGAAATCCTGAAGCCACCTATAGGCTGGGAGGGGAGTTGCTGGCAGTCACAAGGGAAGAAAGAGACTTGGGCATCATCATCACCACCGACGACCTGAAATCATCCAAGCAGACCTCTAAAGCAGTAGGTAAGGTTAGAGGGACGTTGGGGTGTATTAGAAGGGGTATCACAAGTCGAAAGAGGGAGGTAATAATCCCTCTTTACAAGACACTGGTTAGGCCCCATTTGGAGTACTGTGTGCAGTACTGGAGGCCACTCCTTCACAAGGACATTACCCAAATTGAGGCAGTCCAGGGAAGGTCAACCAAAATGGTGCAGGGACTACATCAGAAAATATATGAGGACAGATTAACTGAACTCAATATGTATACCCTATAGCAAAGGAGGGAGAGAGGTGATATGATTGAAACATTCAAACACCTTAAGGGCATTAACAAGGTGAAAGTGTCTAACATGTTTCAATATAAGAAAAATAGCGGGACAAGAGGACACAGCATGAGATTAGAGGGAGGCTGATTAAGGGGTAATGTGAGGAAGTTCTTTTTCACAGAAAGGGTGGTGGATGCATGGAATGGCCTACCTCAGGAAGTGGTGGCTATGAATACAGTGCTGGGCTTCAAACAGGCATGGGATATGCATAAGGGAGCAATACAGATGAGTATGAATAGATAGACCTTTGACAGAGCAAAGGCCTATGGCACATTCATAAGGTAGAAAAAGAAATGGGCAGTCTGGATGGGCCTTGTGGTCCTTATCTGCAGTCAACTTCTATGTTTCTATGTTTAGTTAAGTAAATACCCCATGCCCTGCCTGCACAGGTGGGATGCTATCACTGATAAACACTTTGTGAACACTCTTGGTGCTGTGGTCAGACCAAAAGGCATTGCTTGTAACTGAAGCTGGGCATGACCTACTCTGAACCTCAAATACTTTCTGTGGCAGGGTCTTACTGGCATACGGAAATATGCATCCATTAAGTCCAGTGACTCCAGGCTGTCCCTGTTGTAGGGATGGGATCACTGTCTGTAATGTTATTAATCTGAACTTACTTTTCAGGTGCCTGTGTTCAGGAGCCTTAAGTTCAGAATGGTTCCCCATTCCTCACTTTTCTTCAGTGAGAATGTACCTGGAGAAGAAATTCTGTCAGTGCTAGGAAATAGTAATCCTCGCCACAGCTTCTAACTTAAAAACACAGATTCTGTTGGCAGAAAAGAAACTTTAGACTAATCGAGTCTGCCCTTTTTCCCTGCCTACTCCATCACCACTGACCCTAGCTGGTCATAGGTGTCACTCACTCCCCCCTTCCGCTACCTAATATGCCCTTGTCCTTATCCCACGCATGCTTGAAGCTCCCCCCAGTCTTTGCTCTACTGCCTACTTTGATAGGCTGTTCTAGTCATCCACCACCCTTTCTGTGAAGAAGTATTTCCACATATCTCTCAAACTTCCCCCTTCTTAGCTTCATTGCATGCCCCTTTGTTCTAGTGCCTTCCTTTCTCTGAAATAGACCTTCCACTTGCACCTTGTTCATTCCTGTGAGGTACTTGTAGGTTTCAATCATGTCTCCTCTTGCTTTCCTCTCTTCCAGGGAGTACATGTTGAGTTCCTGCAGCCTTTCCCCATATAGCTTCTTGTGTAGCCCCCTCACCATTTTGGCTACCCTCCTCTGTACTACTTCCACTGTTTCAATGTCCTTGTGGAGATGTGGCCCCCAGAACTAAGCACAGTACTCCAGATAGGGCCTCACCAGTGAGCGATACAACGGCAGCACCATCTCCCTCCTCCTGATAGACATCCCTCTCCCAATGCACCCCAGCATCCTTCTAGCCTTTCCCTCTGCTTTGTCATACTGCCCAGCTATCCTGAGGTCATCGGGCATGATGATCCCTAGGTATCGTTCTTGCTTGGTGATGGTCAGCTCTACTCCCCCATCTTATACACAGCCTCTGGGTTCCACAGCCTTAAATCTTATATACAGCCCCTGGATTCTACAGCCTTAAGTGCATAATCTTGCACTTTTTGGCACTGAGACCCAACTGCCACCCCTAGAACATTCCTCTAGTTTCCTCAGATCCCTTTGCATTCTCTCCACCCCTTCCTGTCAACCAACCCTGTTGCAGATTTGTGTATCATCCACAAAAAGACACACCTTATGCTTAAGCTCCTCTGCAATGTCGCTTATGAAGACACTGAAGAGGACTGATCCCAGCACCGAACCCTGTGGCACCCCACTAGTCACTCTTCTATCACTTGAGTGGCTACTGCTAACTACCACCCTTTGCCTCTTATCCCTTAATCAGTTTTATACCCAGCTCATCACGTTCTCCCTCACCATCAGCTTGCTTAGTTCATTAACTAGCCTCCTGTGCAGCACTGTGTCAAAAGCCTTACTGAAGTCCAGAAAGGCCACATCCACTACTCTCCCTTGATCCACCTCCCTGGTAACCCAGTCAAAGAAATCTACGAGATTAGTTTGACATGACATCCCTCCTGTGAAACCAGGCTGCTGGTGGTCCTGTAGCCCTTTTGCCTCCAGGTACTGCACAAGCCTCCTCTTCAGTAGGGTCTCCATTACCTTCCCCACCACTGATGTGAGACTGACTGGCTTATAGTTGCTAGCCTCCTCCCTGCTGCCACTTTTGTGCAGAGGGACATTGGCCCTTCTCTAGTCCTCTGAAACTTTCCTCATCTCCAGTGAGGTGCTAAAAAGCACTGCCAGAGGGGCATCCAGCACCGTGCTCAGTTCCTTAGGACCCTTGGATGTATCCCATCTGACCCCGTCTCCTTATTCTCCTTTAAGGCTTCCAATTCCTTCTGGACCTACTCCACCAAGAATGGACTTGCATCCACGCCCCCCTCTCCCTATTGCTTACTGCAGCATGCTGGTCTGTTCCCCCATCCTCTACTGTGGCAACCGAGCAGATGTAGTCATTCAGTATTTCCACTTTCTCGATCTTTCTCTGCGCAGTCCCCCTGCTCTCTTGATTCTCACTATCCCTCCCCTTGTCCTCCATAACTGAAGTTCTATCCTCTCGTCTCTTAGTGCTTTAGCTGCCCTCACTCTCCTTCCTACCTCTCTTTACTTTGCCAGATATACCTCCCTATCTTCATCCTTCTGGGTCTCCTTGTACTTTCTAAATGCTGTTTTCTTCTTCGCTGCCTTTGCCACCTCTTTAGAGAACCATAGCGACCTCTTCTCCTCTTTTCCTTGCTCACTTCCTTCACATAGCATTCTGTTGCCTGGGCTATACCTCTCTTGATTTTTCTCCATTGAGTCTCCACTCCATATCTGCCTCCCGACCCACCCACCCACTTTGAGGCAGTCTCTGAGGCAGTTTCCCATTTCTTTAAAATCTGTTTCCTGAACTCCAGGACCCTCATCTTTGCTCCTTCCCCCCAGTCCTATCTGTATGCCAAATCACATTCTGCAGTAATCACTTGTACCTAGGGGACTACTCATTGCGATGTCAGTAATGCGGTCTCTGTAAGTACCAGGTCCAGCACTACCCCATTCCCTACTTGGTTCCAAAACCCACTCAGATAAATGGGTAGCAGAAAGTATTTAAGGTTCAGAGTACTCTTAGCAACTTTCTGACTTCCAGTTTCAGGAGGAGTTTTTGCTCTGGCAATTAAGCTGAGAATATTCTGAACTTGCTTAACTTTTGAGATTTTACAAATTGAAAGATGTGGCACTCTCTCATTACCTCTAAAACATATCTGACTGTAGTAATCCTTTTCCACACATAGAGGTAATAAGCAAGGCACCCTCCCACTGGCGATAGGTCTATGGTAACATGTTCAAATTTGACAGGGGTTGGGCCTTGCCTAGGCTGGGGGAGCTGATGCAGATTGGTATGAGGTAAATATAGCACTACCGAAACAGCACATGAAAAACTGCATGGTCTATAGCCTGAAATGCATTACATCGACAGGGGTATAATAGCAGTAGGACACTACCGCTACCCCTGTCGCACTCTATGAACTGGAAAAAGGTCTGAAGAGTACACAGGTGCTGTGCCTGGTTGAGCTGCTCCCATGGTGGAGTGACCAAGGCACATGCACCTGGTAGAGTGGTGTCCCAGGGAATCGGGGTTTGATTCCCTGTCCTCCAAGATTTTTTTTTGTGTGTTCTATGAAAAAATGCTCCCACTCTGAGTATTCCTTTTCCCTTGGCCCACACCCCCTCAGAGTTAGTTATATTAGTTTGGGGGTGAAGGCAAGCCCCCATGTCAGTGGGGCTCTGCCCCCATGTAAACAAATGTTCCCTATTTTTTCTAATGGTGTGTACATTCATATTAGATCACATGTTTACTAGACCTTATTCTGTCAGACACTGTTTTCTGTGCAGCATTGTTGTGATGCACGGTGTTGACTGCAACATTATGACCCCATGCCATGCAGATTTCTGTCCGGCTCCCCTCTTGCCTCTGCATGTGCCCCTTGGAACTGTGTGTTCAAGGTGCACACAGGGTTTGCTGTAACATGCCTTTTCCATACCTCCCCTTCTGTAGTGCCTGTAAGGCAATGTGGAGCTACCTTTTTTGTCAAATTCTGAACAGTTTTTGTTCATCAGCTTTTTTTGTGTATACCTTGGTTTTGTCATCAAGCAGAGAGGTGCCGCCAAAGAAGAATCAGCTGCCTTTCTCTGCATATCTTGCAGCAAACCAATTGTTCCAAGCCATGCAAATCTTCTGACAGACAACTGACTTTGCTACAGCCCCTAAATGCAGTGTCATTACCATCAGCAGCCATTTGAAAATGGTATTAGCAGCTTCCAGACGAATTATCACTCTGTGTGCTAGGTAAAGCTTTTCTTGGGATTACAAGCTCTCATACAGTAGCAGGACTGTTTTCCAGAGAGCTGGCAAGTAAAGTGCAGAAAACCTCGAGTATGTTGTCTGTCTTAACAAAGTGGAGGTAAAGGATGCCTTTTTATGTTGGTGAGCTTGCGCAGCCAACATCTTGGGACAATGCAGCTTTGGAGGCACGGTCGCTGTTGGGCGAATGCAGGGCACGCATCAGTAGGTGCGTCCCGCATTCCCCAATCAGCCTGCATGCCGGCGCCACACCATACATATACAATGTGGTGAGCACATCTAAGAAAAGGTCCGCTGCAATCCGAGGAAAGCTCATCAGATGCAGCGGTCCTTTTCTTGCTGTGCTCGCAGCCATTATGTACATGGCAGCACACTGGACACCGAACTGCCAACTTTGGGGGTGCCCCATCCCCCTGTTGGCTGCCCCAGTCCCCTCAGAATGTGCCGACAGGGAGCCCACTCGTCGGCATAAAGCATTTGTGATATGCTGAGGGGGCCTCAATCCTCCTGCCCTTTCTTGAGTGTTGACAGATGAGCCCACCTCCGGCAGAAATAACCCCCAATTGTTTAATGCCAAGGGGTGCCCAACCCCTCGGCTCTGTGCCCCTGTGTTGTTTTCTGACTAGGGTGCCCAATCCTCCATTAGCTACAGACACCCCTCAAACAGTTAGGTGGCACGCTGGAGCCCACCCCAGTGTGCCAAATCCCTGAAAAAGAAACTGTCCTGCAATGTTTTGTTTTTTCTTTTGAACCTGTAAAGGAAAACAGTCCCTCAGCTTAGTCTCCATCCTTCCCCACCCGCACCCACCCACTGCGCACCCTGCCTCCCCACACCCCATACTTACCTTCTGGAGTCCGTCGCGATGATCTTCGGTGGACCGGGAACACGTCTGCACTCTTCAAAGCCGACCGCGAACTGAGGAAATGCTGGTAAGCTGTATAAATGTGGTTGCCCCTAAAGGACAACCTAAATTGTCAGGGGGATTCCTTAGAAAAAAGGTACAGGGGGACAGGACTGGCTGGGAGGGTGGGGCAGGTTAGGTTAGGTAGGCTCAGGGTGAGGTGGGTGGATGGTAGGAAGGAAGGCCCAGGCGAAGGGGGGGGTCATGATGTCATCCCTCAATGACAAATATGACAGGACAAGTAAGCAGGAAAGGATTGGACGGGGGGTGGCCTGGGGGGTATTTAGGAGCCAGCAGAGGAGGGGGTCTCCCTCTTTTTGCTGGGATCTGAATTTAGACCAGAGTTCAGCACTTCAACTGGCAATTCAACTACTTGAGGTAAAGTTTTTTCAGGTGGGGTAGGCCTGGCCACATGGGAGCGGCCTGAGCGGTAACTAGGCAAGGGAGTTACTGTAACTTTCAGTGTGCTAGTGGCAGGCCTTTTGTGCTGGGATTTTTCCTAGAGATGCTTTACAGTCAGCACATAAGCTGCAATTAAGGAAACAGTTCAGTTTGGTTAACAATTACAGGAATTACAGCAAGTAGCAGATGAACTTTAGAGCCATGTGAGGCAAGATCTGTTAATGGATAGAAATGCAATGTTAGCAGGCTTGGCAAGAAAAATGTTATATATATATATATATATATATATCAGTAAATAGAGAATCAGCAGATGCATTTTTAGGCAATTTAGAAAGTAATAGTACTCCTGGGGAAAGCGTCTTTGGCTTCTGTTCTTCCTTTTTGTATTGTCTACACAGAGGATTGTTTTTGGGTAGGAACTGTGACCATATGACAAATGTAGAGAGGTAGTTTAATAACCTTGTACTAGGTTCCCTCATGAATTAGGTGCTGAGGGAGCGTTTTGGGAGGTATTTATATAGGAGTTGTTCTAAATAACTGAGTATATAACAGTTATAGGGCACTGCTGCACTGTTTGTATTTCACATAAGTGAGGAATTAAGGATCGGATTTGAGGTAAGACATAATGGGGGAAAAAGTAGGCCTGGCCACATGGCCGGGAGTTTGGGCATAGGGGCCTAGCAAGGCCACATAGGCCGGAAGGCAGTAGCGGGGGTGAGTAAAATAATTATTGGGGGAGGCCACTTACGGTCAAACCTGTGGAGAAGACGCATTAATAACAGAAATACAAAAAAAAAATGGTTGTAATTTAAGTGTAATGGCTGTTGATCTTGGTAGCCAGAATAGTGAAGAGGTAAAATACAGGTTTGGAATTTGGGACCACATTGGGGGCGAATAGAGCATGTGGCCAGTAAGGGAGAGTTACCAAAGCGGGGGAATTCGGCTCTCCAGTTGAAGGGGGATCCCAAGCGGTGTAAAAAGCATGGGGAAATTGGGAGTTAATTCCATCTTGTTATGTAAACAGTAAAACAAATGTACCTGAGATGCAGCTGGATCGTGAAGGGTCCCAGAAGTCAAAGGTTGGATAGGGCTGCACACAAGGAGCACAGGGGCCAGGATTCTCCTCTGGTGACATGCGCTGCCGTTCTTTGGGCTGCTGCTGTTGCAGCAGCAGCGGCTTCAGGGACTGTAGTGCCCATGTGGTGGCACTGGGCGGGTCACAGTAGAGATTTGGGCAGCTGTTTCTTTGGGCCACAGTGGTTGCTTTGGGGACTCCTAGATGGGAGCACCTGCTGCTTAGGGCCAGGGAGTCACTTTTGCTGGAGGGAGTTGGGAGCTCATTCTGGGGTGTGGGCGGCAGTGCCCTCCTTGGCTGAATAGATAGAGTGAGCACTCTTTGCCACGGAGGATAATTTCTGGGAGCAGCCCAGAGGTTGCTGGGTGATAGACCACATGAGCGAGCGCTGATTTCAGTGGGTCCTTGATCGCGCCTGTGCGCCTGAGGTCTGGGTGCTGAAACAGGCATGGCCGGGGACAAGAACAGTGGAGGTGGCTGGGAGGATGCCACAAAGGGGGGCGAGGAGCTTGGCTTCAAAGATGGGCCTGAGTGAGGCCAGACACCATGCGGGGGCTAGGGAATGCAATGTCTGTGCATGCACGGTGTGGTAAGGGAGTGACGTGCATGCGCAGCAGGCTATGGAGGCCATTTTGGTAGGTTTTCGTCAAGCAGTTGAGAAGGTAAGAACGTTTGGTGAAATCGAGAAGGGAAGCTGCTATAGGGGCAGGGTACACTGAACTGGATAACTATCGGGGGTCCTGCAGTAGGGACCTAAGACAGCAAGCCATTGAGGGAATGAAATGTTAGTAAATAAAATATAAAGAAAGGGCCAAAAAATCTGAGGTATATATAAAAAAAAAAAATTAAGAAAAACGGCACTGTACATTGAGCTGGTCAACTATCGGGATCCTGCAGTGGGGACTTAAGGCAGCAAGCCAGTGAGGCCTGGAGTTGTTTGGGGGGGAACACAAAGCGACGTGCAGCCCACAGCGTGTAAAAACTGCCATGGGATGCAGATGGGAAGCAATAGAGCTGGAAAAGGCTTAGGGCCTGCTGTTGAAAGGATGGAATCGGCAGGATAATGGAAGGAGGGGTTGCAGTGATTAAAGGCAGGTTGACTCTCTGCTGCTCCAAAATGGTTTTCTCTCCTATAATTGTGGCAGTAAAATGCATAAAGGCTTATACTACACAAACCTGGGGGGCAGGTGCCTTGATTTTGAATTCAAAAGGAATAAGCACAATATTAAACTACCGTATACATAGGCTGTAAGGTGCACAGACAGGCGGGGTGAAGCTCCAAAGGCAGCAGGGCCCATTTTTGGTGATGTCGGGAGTTGGGTACTTCATGCTTCATGGGCTGCAAATTGTTATTAGTGAGGGTTATTTACAGAACAGCAGGACTCGCTTGTTTACAGAACCAAGGCTTGGTCGTGGTACCCAAAGAATAGAGGAGGCATCGCACTGGTGGGAACCAGAGAGTTGTGCGGCTGTTCACTGGGGTTTTTGCATGGGGTTATTGGTGCGAGGCTGGCTCCTCTATGTTGCCCAATTGAGTTGGAGTGTGATGGGCTCCTGCAGGAAGCCGTCCAGCAGGAGATCCGCCATGCTGGGTGGTCTCATTCTCCAATTCAGGCAGTCTGCTACCGGAGGAAGGGGAAGTGGCCTGGCGGATCAGTGATCATGTTGTGAGGGGCATTAGGCTGGCACCACGGCCTAAGGAAGAAGGGCAAGGGGGTTTCTCAGTGGGTTTCTTGCAAGCAACTCCTGGACTGGGAAGCAGGGGGTACAGTAGTAGATGACTGACCAAGGAACAGCCATGAAGGGCGTGGATTGTGTTCCTAGGCCGGGAGGCGCTGGCTTATGCTCACCAGCAACAGGCTGCACCTGCATGATAGTGGGAAAAGCGGGAGCGTAATGGCTGGCGGGTGCCATGTTTGTAGTCTCAGGCACAGAAAAGGGGTATGGCTGTGTGTAATCGCACTGGAAGCACGAAATATAAGGGAACAAGTTTGAAAGGAAAACAAACAAAAACAATAATAAATAAATAAATAAAGGAATATACAAATAAAATGATTGAATGAATAAAAGAGAAAGGGAAAATGCAAGAGGGGGCAATAGCATTGTGCTGCCTGGTACCA
This sequence comes from Neoceratodus forsteri, assembly GCA_016271365.2. Lineage (NCBI taxonomy): Eukaryota > Metazoa > Chordata > Ceratodontiformes > Ceratodontidae > Neoceratodus > Neoceratodus forsteri. The sequence goes on from CM028137.1 coordinate 806,143,985, forward strand.
GCAGTGTTTTTAAGAGTATAGGGACAGGAGAAACAATATATTTAAGGGTACAGTCAGTAGGGGGCCAATTGGTTAAAAGGCAGGGTTTGAATTTCAGCTGCTCCCAATGGTTTCTGTTATCAAGTCAGCAGGAAAGGTAATAAAGCGCTTATACTAAACAAGTTGAGAGGTAATTGCTGTGCTTTGGAATTACAAGGGAATGCAAAACTACTGTGAGGCACTGGCTCGTTGGGAAGGTTAAATGTAAGATATATATATATATATATATATATATATATATATATATATATATATATATATAAAAAATGCCTATCAAGGATTACTTACAAAGAAGCCCATGCAGCAATAGAGGCTCAAGGTAATTAGGCAGAAAAGAAGCAGTTAGCACCTCGCTTGGGAAGCAAAATAAAATCAGAACTCGCAGCCTGCAGGTGGGTAGCCCGGGCACGGGAGCATGAAACAAGACATTTACAAGGGAATCATGAGGAATGGTTAAAAAAAATGTGGAGATATATATATATATATATATATGTATGTGTGTGTGTGTTTTTATGTGTAGATATATATATTTCCACATGCCATAGACAGGTAGAAAATAATGGGGAAGCAATATATAAAGCCAGAGTGGGGAGGGGTAGGGGGACAGTGTGAAAGAGGAGGAGGGTTGTGAGGACCTTGGAGACAAGGCCACAAGAAAAATAAACAAAGAAAGGAGGGGACGGGGGAAAAAGCCTAAGGAAGAAGGATACGCTGTGTTGGTAAGGGTTTGTTTGGTGGCAGTGAAGCAGAAGAAAGTGGCAAAAACTTCATAAAAATGGAAGACACCAGGGGAGGGTTCCAGGAAGATCTGAGAAAAGGACACCATGGGAGGTGCTGGACCACAAACAGACTGAGGAACCTGAGGCTGAGGGAGGCATGAGTGATAAGGACAAGGGTATGGGTTGGTGCACAGGAGCCAACGAGGGAGGGCTTTCAGTAACCGGGGTTGGTTAGCCTGGATCCCAATCAAGCTGGAGGTGAGGAAAGGATGGATAAAAGGATATCCAGATGTGAGGGCAAGGAAGATGCTAGTGGAGGGCTTCAAAAGGGGCTTTAGTCTAGAACATCAGGGGGCGAGAAGGAGTAGGAGATGCAAGAACTTGGCCTCATTAAAGGGAAAGATGATATAGCAAAAATGAAAATAAGGGAAGAAGGGGAGGCCAGGAGGATAGAGGGTCCATTTCAGACCCTAACTTTACCCAATCTGCAGGTTTCACCATTGGGGCTGATGCCAAAGAAGCGGCAGGGGGAGTTTAGGCTTATCCACCACCTGTCATATCCAGAAGGGGTATTGGTGAATGATCACATCCCTGGGGAATGTAACGCAGTTTTCTTATGCAAAATTGGAACTGATAGTGGGGCTGATTAGAACAAAAGAAGGAGTATGGTTCACAAAGACCGACATTGAGTTGGTTAATATCAGTCAGGAAGGAAGACTGGGACCTTTTGAGATTCGGTTTCCAAGAGTTCTTCCTTTTTGACAAGGCAATGCTCATGGGCTGTTCCACAGCTGTGTGAAGTGCGAGGCACTTAGCACTTGGATGAAATGGGCGTTTAGGAAAAGATACGGGCACAATGCGGTTGTACACTAGTTAGATGATTTCCTGCTGGTGGGGGAGAACTGGAAGGAGACTAAGTCAAGGCTCTGGGATTTTGAGCATATATGCAAGAAGATGGGGGGACCACTTGCGGAAGGGAAGACGAAAGGTCCAGTTAGGAAGCTGGAATTCCTGGGAATCGAGTTGGATGCAGAAGAGCAGGTTTTCAGGTTACCCCATCAGAAAGTTGACAGACTCAAGGAAATAATACAGGAGGTCAAGAAGAGGAGGAGAGTCACATTGGGTCAGGTACAACAGCTGTTGGGGCACTTGAATTTTGCATGCAGAGCAGTGGCTCCTGGGAGGGTGTTTCACCAGAAGATTAGCCAGGGCAACCCGGGGTTGGGGGGCAAAACTGCTCCACCACTGGGTGGACATTTCACAGGGGATAAGGCAGGATCTGGAGGTGTGGCAACAATTCTTAGTTGACTACAATGGGGTCACATTCTGGTAGAGAGTGACTAGGGAATAACGATCAGGACCTATACAGGGATGGATCGGAGTCTATTGGAATGAAGACATATATTAGGGGGAGGTGGATTGCAGAAGCATGGCCAGAGTCTTGGAGAGAGAGTGGTTTATTGAAAGACATAACATGGCTGGAGATTTTCCCATATGGGTGGTGGTGCTGACATGGGGGAGTTCTTAAGGAACAGGAAGATAATGTTTTGGTGACAACAGAGCAGTAGTGGAGGTCATCAATCGGCAAGGAGGACACTTTGTGTCAACAAACAGGGTTTTGAGACAACTGGTGCTATGGGGACTAAGACTAAACATGTCAGTCAGAGTCTGACTGCTATATAGGAGTTCCTGGTCTGCCCACACACTGGGGATATGCTAAGAATGTGGAAGATGGTGGGCTAATTGCTATATAGAGATATGTGAGAAAACTGGTATAACCTGTGTATTTCTGTCTTCCACAGGGCAGGGAAGGAGCAGGCGGGTCTGGATCCTCTGGCATTATTACATTTATTGGGCAGAGATGGGGACGCCATCCATCGGGGAGAAAAACAGCTAGGGCAGGACCCTGACAAAAGTGATGGTTTATTGGAAAGGGGTCTGGGGCACGAGATGGGCACAGATCATGCTAACCTTGGAGGAGCTGGTGAAAAAGTGATCACAGACAGACCTGCTGATAATACATTTGAGAGGTAATGATTTGGGAGAGCAACTATGGGGATTGTTGTGCAAGGAAATGCTAAGGGACCTAGGGGCAATTCAGCAGTTTGGCCTCAGGTGAGGACAGCATGGTCAGAGATGGCACCTAGGATGGTTTGGCAGCAGGCCAGGGACATAAAAAGGGTGGAGTAGGCTAAGAAGAGGATTAACAAGCAGGTGGTACCATGGTTAAGTGGGTAGGGGGAACATAAATAGCCCATAAAGACACTGCATTTACCAACCCAGAGAAGTACAGACCAGGGGATGTCAGCATATGTGCTACAGTTGTGAGATAGTGTAGAAATTTGGGAAGAAGAAGGGTGGGGTGGTGGGAAGCCCATCCTTCCATCACCTAAGCTGGAGATGGGCTAGTGGAAATTTTGGGGAAAAATTAAATGGGAGGTAGAAAGGGGGGGCAGGTAAGATCCACAGGACAGGCGCAGATGCCCAGACGTGGAGGCAGATGAAAAAGGAGGCATACGATTAAGAAAGTAACAATATTGGGGGGCCGGCAACTGGACCCAAAGAGAGGGCAGCAATGGGAATAGGATAAGGGGTATTGGGCTTTTCAAGCGTCCGGACCCCGAGAAGACAACGGACAACAGACTGTTCAAGGGAAAGTGGATGAAGGGGTATCGGGCTTTACAAACGCCTGGACCCCGAGAAGACAACAGGAGAACCAGAGACATTTACAAAAGACAATTGAACTATGTGATTGTTGGACTTTATGATGGATAACATGGGGAAAGAAAAAGGAATGTTTGTAAATATGTAAATTTTAAAGTGGTAAAGAGCACCCACTAAGAGGTTGTCTGTGCGTTATTTTCTAGGGGAATCTCCCTCTGACAATGTAATAAATAGGTTTTTTTCAACTTTAGTACATATCTCAGGCATTTTTGTGAATTTTGGGCCCAAGTTTTCAACATTGGGTTTTTGGGACCCCTTCTCATGAATTCTTGCAGTGCCATGGCGTTATTCGGTCCCGAAAGGTGATTTCGCAGTCACTGTGTGGAATCACCTTTCAGGACTGCATAACAAAATGACAGTGCCACTGTTCATGAGGGGGGCTCTCAAAAACCCTATGTTGCAAATTTGGTGGGAAAAATCCAAAACATGACTGTTTTACGAGCGTGCATAGCAACTGCACAATGCACGCTTGTAAGTTAGCAAATTCATAATATTTTCATGCCAGATTCTCAACATTGGCATTTTATCACATCTTCTTGTGAACTGTACAGCTGTCATTTTTCACATCCTGGCCGAAATGTGTTTTCATACTTCCGGCGCAGAATAGCACGGTCATGGTGCGAAATCAGTGTTTGGGACATATTACAAAAATTAAAGTGACACTGTTCATGAGCAGACGTCCTAAAATGCCTGTGTTGAAAATTTGGTGACAATACTCCATAAAATGACTATTTTACGAGCCTGTGTAGCAACTGTGCAATGCACGCTCGTAAGTTAGTGCATTCACACTATTTTCATGCCAGATTCTCAAAATTGGCATTTTACCACACCTTCTTGTGAATTGTACAGCTGTCATTTTTCACATCCTGGCCAAAAAGTGTTTTTGCACTTCCGGCGCAGAATAGCATGTTCGCAGTGCAAATCAGTGTTCGGGACACATTACGAAAATGACACTGATACTGTTCATGAGCAGCGGTCCTAAAATGCCTGTGTTGACAATTTGCTGACAGTACTCCATAACATGACTGTTACGAGCGTACGTTGCGCAGTTTGCATGCATACTTGTACGTTCGCAAACTTCTAATATTTTCACTCCAGATTTTCAACAGTGCCATTGTTCTGCACCTCCTAATGAACAGTACAGCTGTCATTTTTCACATCCTGACCAAAATCTGTTTTCGCAGTTCAGCACAGAATAGCGTGGTCACTGTGGAAAGTCCGTGTTCGAGACACATGATGAAAATGACAGTGACGCTGTTCATTAGCAGATGACCTGAAATGCCTATGTTGACAATTTGGGAATGAAAGTCAATAAAATTAGTGTTTTCTGAGCGTGCGCTGCACAGTTTGCATGCACGCTCATGACTTTGTCAATTTGTAATAGTTTCACTCCAGCTGTTCATCATTGGCATTTTTCCATACCTCCTTATGAACACTACAGCTGCCTGAAATGTGTTTCCGCACATTCAGCACAGAATTGCACGGCCGCTGTGAGAAATCAGTTTTCAGTACAGTTTGAGGAAATGACAGTGACACTATTCATGAGCAGAGCTCCTAAAATGCCTATGTTGAAAATTTGGTGCCGAAACTCCATACAATGACTGTGTTGCAAGCGTGCATTGCGCAGTTTCCACGCACCCTTGTAACTTCGTCAAGCTGCAATATTTTCATTCCACATTTTCACCACTGGCATTTGTGCACATCTCCTTATCAACAGTCCAGCTGCCATTTTTCACAGCCTGCCCAAAATGTGTTTCCACAGCTGTGGCGCACAATGGCGTGCTCGATGTGCAAAATCACCTTTTGAGACACATTCACAAAATCACAGCACTATGCGTCTCTAGCTCCGCCACTCCCACTGCCAATGCCAGCTCAACAACATTCGGCATTGACAAATGCTAGTTAGCCATCAGGTCAATTTTTCTCAAATCTTTATCAGGCAGTGCTGCTGAGAAATTACCAAGTGAATAACCCCCTCAGGGTCAGAGTAAGTGCTGATCAACTCATAGCCTTCCCTAGGTCGCACATACTGTATCTGTTCTCAGTTTTCTTTTCTACAGCTGTAGAGGGTGATGGCATAACTAGAATAATTTTAGCAGCATATATAAAATAAATACTTATTTCAGTCATTTCTCAGTTTCTTTTTTTTGTTGCTGTTTACTGTTTAATATACTTTTGCCCTTTCCACAATTTCGTTTTTGGAATTTTACTGTTTGACAGTTTATTCTTCAAGTGTTCTTAGACTGTATATTTTAATTTATTTCCAATTTATTGCATTATTTTAGACACTGTATATGTTCTCTCCGCCTCTCTTCCCCTTCCCCCAGGACGCATCTGGAAACAAGCCGACACCAGCTTAGTAAGACTTTCCTGGTTGAATGTTTGAAATAGATAAATAAAGCCTTATGAATGGGCACTCTTCTCGTCAAGGTCAGACCCAGCATAATCATGTATTCTGTCTCCTCTATGTCCACTTCTGATTCAATGGCGACGAGATTCAGCATACCGGTATTTGTTTGAAAACTGAAGTGTAGCATAAATAGTTCTCATTCACTCTAGGTAGGGAACCAAAGTCCTCCTCAGCAGTATCCTCTGGGGACATTGATTCCTCCTTCTCAAATACCTCCTGTGAAGGGAGACAAGGATGCACACGGGAGTCAGGTTTTCCAAAAATATAGGTTACTCACCTGTAGCTGTAGTTCCACTAGTGGTATACAGATCACATCCACACTCCAGCAGTTCTGATGGAGACAATTGCGTCATTGGAAGTCTTCAAGCCAAGCTCCTTTAGGTCCAACCCATGATGTCAACTGCACGTTGGAAGCAAGAATTCGGGTGCCACTTGCCAGGGGAGGTCAGGTGGGTTATGGGGATGTGAACTGTATATCACTCTTAGAACTATGGTTACAGGTGAGTAACCTGCATTTCTAACAACATGGATACAGTTCACTGTCCAGACTCCTTGCAGTCTTGCAGGAGGAGGGGGGGACAAGACACACACCCCTATCTGACGAATACAGACTGGAAGACCAAGGATCCCAAAGCAGCATCCTGACAGCTCACTATGTCAATGCTGTAAGGAGAGAAGAATGTGTGCGCTTTACTCCAGGCTGCAGCCCTGTATATCTCTGCAATAGGGATATCCCTGGAAGCAGCGCTGAGGCCATGGTATGTCTAGTGGAATGAGCATTCTCCCTACCGGCCAACCTTTGGCAGAGGTCAATGTAGGATGTAATCCACATGGCAATTATCTGCTTTGCTGCCGGTCTGCCGGGTGCAGTTTCACTGTATGTTAAAAACAGCGTGTGAGACTCAACCCAAAACTCCAGCCGTATGCTCCTTATAGTAAGGGAGCACCATCTGCAGGTCCAGGGAATACAGCCTGCAATTAGCCTTCAAGATCAGGTTGACAAAACATGCCAGTAGGTTAATCACCAGGTAAAGGTGAAATTCTGATAGGAGCTTTGAGTTGGGGGGTGAAGAACAACTTTGTCCTTGTGGAAGAACAGGTAAGGAGACTACTGAGAGTGCCTGGAGATCTCTGATCCTTCTGGCTGACATGGCCACCAAGAAGGTGGTCTTCCATGACAGATGTGAAATCTCACATCTGTGTATTGGCTCAAATGGCTTGATCATGAGCACAGCAAACACGAGCAGTAGAAACATAGAAGTTGACAGCAGATAAGGGCCAGAGGCCCACCATGTCATACGAACACACCAGCAGAAACAGACCACCCAGTCTATCGAAGTCTGCTCAAGTGTGCAGCTAGCACCGCTAATTTGCAGCTGCCCCTTCCCCCTCCCATTTGCCACCCCCCACCTCCCCCTCCCTCACTCTTCCCTGTTCCCTGTCCCATGCCCTTTTAAAGTTGTTCACAGATTTACAAGAAACCACCCATTCTGGTAGTGCATTCCATTTTGCTACCACCCTCTCTGTGACATAGTGTCTCCTCATTTCCCTACTAAATCTCCCCCCCCCATTCTTAGCCCATGCCCAATGGTGTACTCCCCCTTCTTAGCTTAAAGACCCCATCTGCTCCATCCTTACTGATCCCCCTCAGATACTTGCATGTCTCTATCATGTCCCCCGTCCCTTCTATCCTCCAGGGTGTACATATTCAGGTCTCCCAGCCTGCTCTCATAGTCTCTCCCCTCCATTCCACATATCATCTTTGTTGCCCTCCTCTGCACCCCCTCCAGTAGCCTATCATGCTTTAGGTATGGCCTCCAAAACTGCACACAATAGTCTAAGTGCAGCCTTGCCAGCGACCTGTAGAGGAGCAAGATCACCTCTCTTCACCTGGATGAAAAACCTCTCGCTATGCACCCCAGCATTTTGTTCACTTTTGCAGCAGCTGTCCTGCACTAGGCAGTGTTGTTCATGGTCCCTGTTATCATTACCCCTAGGTATTTCTCCTCCTCAGTGATTTCCAGCTTAACCCCACCCCCCAACCAGTATTCTCTCCTTGGGTTTTTCACCCAAGTGCATAACCTTACACTTCTTTGCACTACGCCCCAGCTGCCACCTCTCTGACCACTCCTCTAGCTTGCTTACGTCCCCCCGCAGCTGCTTCCATCCCTCCCCTCCATCCACCACTGCTCTGATTTTGGTATCATCAGCAAACAGACTTATCTTGCTCATCACCCCGTGTGCAATGTCTGATATAAAGAGCACAAATAATACTAGCCACAGCACAGAGCCCTGTGGCACCCCACTCATCACCAGCCTTGGAGTTGACAGCTCCCCCCTCACTACCACCCATTGCAGCCTCCCACTCAGCCAGCTTGTAATCCAGTTTGTCATTTTGCCCCTAACCGTACACCAGTTAGCTTCCCCCCAAGCCGCCCATGAGCCATGGAATTGAAGGCCCTGCTGAAGTCCAAGTTAAGAACATCCACCACATGACCCTTATCCAGCTCACCTGTCACAATATTGTATCAGGTTGGTTTGATAAGATTTCCCTGAAACGAACCCATGCTGCCTCACATCCTGTAAGCCATTGTCCTCCAGGTACGACACCAGTCTTTCCTTTAGTATCATTTCCATGAGTTTGCATACTATGGAGGTGAGACTTACCAGACGATAATTACCTGGTTCATCCCTTGGTCCACTCTTGTATAATGGTACTACATGTGCCATCCTCCAGTCCAGTGGCACACATCCAGACTCCAGTGAGGTGCTGTACAGATCCACCAGTGGTTCCACCATCTCCCTCTAGGACTCTACTTGCCTCAGTTCTTCCATCTGACACCTCCTCTCCCCCCGTCCCCACTCTCCCAGCCCATGGTGGTAGCAGTCCCCCCTTTTCTTCTGTGAACACTGAGCAAAAGTATTCATTCAGTGCTTCCACCTGCTTCTTCCCGTTCCGTCCACTCCCCACCCCTATTTATCCTCACTATTGTTTCCTTGCACTTCCTTTTCTGCCTGATGTATCTGAAAAAGTATCCCCCCACCCGTTATTCCCTGTGCTAATCTCAGCTCCCTCTGGGCCTTGGCTTCTCTCACTTTTCTGGCCACCTCCCTGGACCATCTAGCATACTCCTCCCTGTCCACTTCCTTCCCCATCCTCCTATACCTCTGGTGCACCTCTTGTTTTGCCCTCACCACCTCCACTACCTCGCTGTTCAACCAGAATGATCTGCCCTGTTTTGTATCTAGTGAATCCCAGATTAGCCTAATGGTTACTCCCTTAGTGTCCTCAGGCTTCCTATGTGCCTATTCCATACCTTCTTGAAGCCTGTAACCAATTCTGCCCCTACCACCTCAGCCAGCAGGCTGTTCCATCTATCCACCACCCTCTCCATGTAAAAGTACTTCCTCCGAGCCCCTACCCCCAGTTTCATGCTGTGGCCTCTAGTTCTTGAGCACATTTTTCTTTAGAAGATGTTATCCACTTGCACTTTTTCTTCCAGTGAGGTATTTACAAGTTTCAATCATGTCCCCCATCTCTCTCTCCTCCAATGAGTACATGTTCAGCTCCCTCAGCCTGTCTCCACGGGGTTTATTGTATAGGCCTCCCACCATCTTTGTTGCCTTCCTCTGTACAGCCTCCATTCTGTTTATGTCTCCCTGGAGATGGGGTCTCCAGAACTGGATGCAATATTTGAGATGAGGCCTCACCAATGATCTATACAGTGGAAGTATAACCTCCTTCCATCTGCTGGTTATACCCCTACCTATGCAACCCAGCATCCTGCTGGCTCTTGCTACTGCCTTGTCACATTGTTTGGCCTTCGTCAGGTCATCTGAGATGAAGACACCCAGATCCCACTCATGTTTGGAACCTGAAATGTGCTCTCCCCCTAATTGTACACTGCCCCTGGGTTATTGTTACTCATATGCATAATCTTGCATTTTTTGGCACTGAACCCCAGCTGCCACTCCCTAGACCAGTCATCCAGTCTTTTTAGGTCCCTTTGCATTTTATCCACCCCATCTGGAGTGTCCACCCTGTTGCAGATTTTTGTGTTGTCTACAAACAGGCAAACCTTCCCTTTCAGTCCCTCAGCAATGTCACTGATGAGGACATTGAAGAGGACTGGGCTCAGTACTGATCCCTGTGAACTCTGCTGGTCACCCTTCCCTCTGCAGAACATGTGCCATTTACCAACACCTTCTGAGTTCTGTTGCCTAGCCAGTTCCCTACCTATCTCAGTATTTTGCACCCTACCCCCAGGCTCCCTAGTTTATTTAGCAGCCTTCTGTGTGGTACTGTATTGAAAGCATTGCTAAAATCCAGATATGCCACATACACTGCCCTGCCCTGCCCTGTTCTATCTCCATGGTTACCCAGTTGAAGAATTCTATAAGATTCATTTGGCATGACTTGCCCTCAGTGAAACTGTGTTGTCTTGGGTCTTGGAGACCATTTGCTGCCAGGTGGTCCACTATCCTTTCCTTCAGCAGTTTTTCCACTAATTTACATGCCACTGAGGTTAAGCTTACTGGCCTGTAGTTTTCTGCCTCCTTCTTGCTACCACTCTTATGTAGTGGGACCACATCAGCACTCCTCCAGTCTTCTGGCACCTCCCCTGTCTCCAATGATAGACTGAACAAAGCTGCCAGTGGTGCCGTCAACACCTCCTTCAGCACCCTTGGGTGCACTCCATCTGTACCCATTGCCTTATCTATTTTTATTGCTGTTAGCTCCCTGAGGATCCTTTCCTCTGAGAATGGACTAGTGTCCACCTTCTTACCCTTTGTGTCCCTCACCTTTAAAGATGGGCCGTTCCCTTCCCACTCCTCAGTGAATACTGAACAGAAATAACCGTTCAGTACTTCTGCCTTGAGTTCATCATCCTCCACACACACACTCTCCTGCCCTACTTTTCACCCTGACAATACCCCCCCCGATTTTTTCCTATCGCTCATGTACCTAAAGAATGTTTTGTTATTGTTTTTTTATTGAATCTGCCAACTTTTCTTCCATTTGCACTTTCATCAACCTAACTGCCTTCCCTACTACTCTCTGTTTTACTTGGTAACTCTTCCTGTCTTCTACTGCCTGGGTCTGCTTGTAAGTCCTGAAGGCCACCCTCTTATCCCTAACCTTTTTAGCCACTTCCCCAGAGACCCAAAGTGGCCTCCTTCTACTCTTTCCTTTTGTTAGCTGTTTAACAGTTTTGTTGCATCCTCTATGGCTTCCTTAATTTTTTTCCATGGCCCCCCCCCCCCCATTATTGATATGCCTGTGATTAATCCTAGGGCTGCCCTCATAAAATCACTCATTTTGACATAGATAACTCTTCTAAAGTCTAGGGTTTTTATCCTTGTGGGGGTTTGTTTCATGCTCATCTAGTACCTCAAACCACACTGTCTGGTGAGTGTGGTTTCCCAGGTGCTCCCCCACATATTCTCTGTTTGAAAGCACCAGGTCAAGTATTGTCCCTTCCCTAGTTGAGTATGTGACTAGCTGGTTTAAGAACGCCTCTTTGAGGCCTTCAAGGACATTTCTGTGCATAGCTGTAGCAGCTGCCTGCAGGCTCCAGTCCACATCTGGGAGACTGAAGCCTTCAACTATTGACACCTGCCCCTTGTATGACATTTTATTAATTGAGTCTAACATTTTCTTATCCAGAGATTCATCCTGAGTCAGTCTCATGGAGGTGGAGATTTGCACACGGTGGTGGTGGTGGTGGGGGGGGCACGTAAGCCAGGCCTTTAAAAAAGCATCTGACCACCTTCTCTTGGGCCACAGTTGGCACACCAACCCATGCCTGTTATGCAGATATGGCTGCCAGAAGCACCTTAAAGGTCATCACTCACAGTCACGAATGAGAGAGGGACCACAGCTAGTCAAGGATGCTCACCATAGGGCAGGTAAGGGGATCAAGCTCCTTAACCTGGCACCAGATTGAGAACCTTGTCCACAAAAATGTGTAACATTTACGAGTCTACTCCTTATGGGATGTTGCCACAACAGGGAGGACGTCTTCCCAAAGGCCCAGAGCCTGCAACTCTAGCCACTCAGGAACTGTGCTGAGAGGTGCAGGGACTGAAGCTCCAGGTGCAGGAACTTTCCCAGATGCCTGGTCAACAGATTTGTGTATCATCAATCTCCTCGGAGGCCTGCTGCTGAGGTTGAAGAGATCCAGATACCAAAACTGCCTGGGCACAATGATGCTGTGGACCAAGGGGAAGGAAAGGAGGGGAGGCATGCATGAGGTCTGGGGCAAAGGTCTCACAAAGGCATCACCAACAGTGTCCCAGACTGTGGGGGGTGGGCATAAAACAGCCTCAGTTTTCTGTTCTCCCATGTGGCAAATAGATCAACAAGAGGGGTGCCCCACTGGGAAAACTTACACTTGCTGATTCAGAAACCACTCATGTAACTTTTCTTTGACCCCGTTGAGAGCATCCACTAGCTGGTTCTGTTCTATTGTGACATGAATTGCCAGGAGATCTACACCTAGGCTGTGCACAGGTATCTGGGTGCAAAGCACACTCGACATAACAGAAGGGAGTGCATCCCAGCCCTGCCTGTTCAGGCAGAATGTGGTGGTCGTGTTGTGCATCTGGACCTGTATGACTGACCCTGGATCAAAGAAGCAAACTATCAGAGCCAGACGCACTATGTGGAACTCCAGCAGGTGGATGCAGTGATGGGACACCGGGATGACCTGAACCCATGGGCTCTGTGGCCTTCCAGGTGTGCTCCACACCCCATCAGAGAGGTGAACTTCTTGAGCATGACGGATGGTTTCAGGAAGACAAACAGGATTCCCTCCTCCAGATGTTGTGAATCTAGCCACCACTGGATGGCCTACCAGATCAGCTGGGTAAGTACAACTAGCTGACCCAAGTGACCTGGGCAACTGGGACCACTGTCGGCCCATTTCCCACTGCAGGTGGCACATCCACCAGCGAGCCCAATGGATCAGTTGGTGGAGGATGCCATGTATCCCAGCAGCCGAAGGAAGTCCCAGGTAGGGCACAAGTGCCCTACCTGAAATGATTAGGTAAAGGAGGTAAGATTTGATGCCTAGTCTGCAGGGAGGCAGGCCTTAGCCTGCAGGGAATCTAGTTCTGCTCTGATGAAATTTATCCCCTGTGCTGGGACCAGCTCTGACTTGGCTGGGTTGGCCAGAAGGCCCAAGTCCTGACAGGTCTAGAGGGCCAAATTCCTGAACCATCCACAACCTCTTTGAATGACCCAGTAGGGATTCACCCTGATGTCTTTGCACAGCAGGAAGGCCACCACCACTGCTATGCAACTTGGTGAAAGTCCAGAGTGCAGATGGGAGAACAAAGGGCATGACCTGGAACTGGTGCAGCATCCCCTCTACATGGAACCGAAGGTACAGGCAATTTGACAGATGGACTGGGATGTGGAATAACATGTCTTGGAGGTCCAGAGAGCAGACCCATATGCCCTGATCCTGAGATAGAATTATCTGATTTAGAGTGACCAGCCAGAACTTGTGCAACCACATGAACTGGTACAGATTGTGCAGATCTAATGTGGGGGAGCCATTCCTCTGTCTGTTTCAGAACCAGGAAGTACCTGGTCACATATCTCTGAGTTGCCTGGGTGTCTGGAACACAGTTTGTTGCCCCGCACTCTAGGAGCTGAGCAATGTTGGTTAGTAGTGTGGACATGTCCTCTGATACCCTGGACTCCCGATGAGCACAAAGTAGGTACAATGGGAGAACCCTGAAATCTAGAGGCAACCGTTTGCTCACCACTTCTAGAGCCCACCTGTGTGACGTAATTACGGACCTTTGTGGCAAGAAGTGGCGCAACCAACCCCTGATGGGGACCTGGTACAAGGACAGGATGGGAGGGGGAATGACACCCCACAACCCATCACTATGCAGCTATGGAGGGGGGCTCCAGCTGCAGAGACTGTGGAGGCGCCGTCACCTCTGCCCCCTCCCTTTTTTGCCCCTGGCCACTAAATTTGGGCTTTGGATGCCAGCACTAAAACTGCATCTGCTGGGGCTGCTGTTGTGGCTGAAATGACCAAAACTGAATAGCCTTCTTTTCTGGAATGAAGCCACAGAATCTAGCGTGGTACTGGACTTCTCAATCCTTGTAAGATGTCCTTCCACACCGGGGCCAAAGAAGTCAGTGCCCAGGAATAAGACATTAGCCAACTTGTACAGAGTATCTGCTGTGAAAGTGTAAAGCCTCAGCCAGGCCGTTCGATGTATGGTGATGATGGCCGCTGCCATGGCATGGCCACAGAAGTCACCTATGTCAAAAGCCATATGAAGATGGTGTTTAGCCAGCAACTGACCCTTGTCTCTGACCAAATTAATTGGAAGCGGCAAGTCAGCTGGAAAATGGGGGGGGGGAGAGGAGATTCCTCAACACCCCAAACAAGGAATGGCCACAGTTTGACACCATGATAGCATAAAGAACAGTTACGTAAGAACTTATCATAACAGTAAATCTTCGGGAGAATCTCTTTCATCAGGCCACACTTTTGGAACTATAACTGCATCAGTGCTTGGACCACATGGAAACTTTTGCAAGCAGTCAGACAGGAGCCGCCCATGACAACATCAGATGTCAGCGTGCACATAAACATGAGTGGCCCCTTCTTCTCTTCAGTTCCCCACCAGAGATCATGCTCAGAGGACCTCCCTCTAGGGAACCAGGAGAGACCCCAGCACACCACGTACTGGGCAAGACAGAGTGCTGGAACCGACAGCAAACGAGACAGCAGTACAAGGATCCTTTGTTGAAATCCCTAAGGGGGAAGGAGGGTGGGATGGCATGGCCTGATGAAGGAGATTCTCTCAAAGATATACTGTAATGTAACTGTAACCCCTTGTTACCCGGAGTTACTAGAATCCCAGTAAGACCTAGTGGTAGGCAGGGAAGGCAGCTTGTGAAACTCCAGTTAAATGGGTTTCACACTGTCTCACTCTGTTCTCAGTCTCAACTGAGACTGAGGGATGACATCACCAATAGAACTTTCGCAGCTGCATAAGCCACATTGGAATCTGCAGCAGAGGGAGTTAGATAGAACGCTGGGAGTTTTCAAGGTAGTCAGTCTGCAGTTGGGTTTTGAAGAGTGAAGGTGTGTCAAGTGGTGGAGACCGCTGTTCGGGTCTCAGTGCCCCCTCCCTCCGGGGGGGGGGTGTAAAGATCCCCATGCAGATTCCTGGGGCAATCCCCTTAATTCTGCCAGGAGGAAGAAAAAGCTATCTATTCAGTCCAGCCTTAGTTTTGGAAAGTTGGAAGATTTGTGATTCGCTGTGGGGCACCTGCAACTAAAGGGTGAGTGTTTGCTCTAACATGAGAGGGCAAAATGTTTTCTTCAACCTGGGACAAGTGAGGAAATCTAGGAATTGAGCTACAATTTGGGAAGCCTATAGGACTAGGCCAAACAAGTGAGTAGTGTCAAATGCTAGAGTTTTGTGTGATTTCAAGTAAATTGTAGAGGGGATGTGACAGTTCATCTACCATTTAATCTACATTCAGAAGTATCAGTTTTCCAGAGAAATGGCCGGGTATGGGCTGTGGGAGCTGGAGGTGGGCAGACCCCCCATCTTTAGTAACCAGGTCCACCTCTACGGATCTCTGCTGTGGTCGCTACTTTGCCTCATGCACTTGGCCAGTGATGAGGGAAGTACCCAGACGTGGGGTTGCAAAAAGGGAAAATCTCTCTAGGAATCACAGACTCTAAGTGGTGTGGGGAGCCACAACAAGTGTAAAGAATTCTCTTTGTGAGATGGGAGTCATAAGAAGTAAGGAGGAAATCTCTCTAGGAGTCGCAGACTCTAAGTGGTGTGGGGAGCCACACAGGATAATTGTTCATTCTTCCAATGGACTGTGGATCAAGTGGGTCAAGTGAAGCTGGCCAGTTGGACTGTGTACCCAAAGCTGCAAGTCCGGCTGTATGCCTGGTGGGTCCAGAGTCTGAAAACAGTATAATTGGTTCATTCTTCCAATGGACCGTGTTGTAGTCTCTAATCTGCATTACCAGGAAATGTAACCCCATGGGGGTCCGTCTATACTTTGTTTTGTTCAGCTAGTTTGTGAATAAAAGCCACACTGTAGAATCCCATTCCTGGTTCTGGACATTACAGTTATTGCTTACTAACATACTAAAATGCCAGCAGAATAGGCCTAATGGTCTTTCGTGTCTGCTCGATTGGTCAGCCCCCGCCCTGAGTGCTGACCTTGCTGCCCCCCTCGCCTTCTCTGGCTTCTCCCTTCCCAGTTCCAGATATTCTTGCTGCATTGGATTTTGCTTCCAGAACCCTTCCCCTGTACCTGTCCCACCCCCTCTTGAACCCCTCCACCGTCTCTGCCTCCACCAGCCCCCTAGGCAGTGCATTCCATGGCTCCACCACCCTCTCAGTGAAGTAGCACCTCCTCCTTTCTCCCTTGAATCTTCCCTCCAGCTTCCACCCATGCCCTCTAGTGGCCCCTCCTCCTTCCTCGAAGCACCCTGACTGTTCCTCCCTATTTACCCTCTTCATGTACCTGAAGACCTCTATCATGTCCCCCGGTCCCTTCTCTTCCAATGTGTATATATTTAGCTCTTCGAGCCTCCTCATAGGTCCTGTCCCCAAGCCCCAAATCATTTTGGTTGCCCTCTGGACCCTCTCCAGGAGTTTAATGTCCCTCTTTAAGTGGCTCCAAACTGCACGCAGTACTCAAGGTGTGGCCTCACCAAGCAGTTATACAGAGGGAGTATCACTCCTCCTTCTGAGGTGATCCCCAGCGATGCATCCCAGCATCCTGTTGGCCTTGGCTGCTGCCCTCCCACAAGTCTCAGAGTTGTTCATCTTGACATCCACCACCACCCCAGGTCCCTCTCAACCATCGAGACTTGTAGCATTTCCCCCCCCCCAGGGTGTACACTTGGCCTGGGTTTCTGGCCCCCAGGTGGAGTACCTTGCATTTCCCTGCATTGAACCTCAGCTTCCACTTTCTAGACCATCTTTCCAGAGCATCTAGGTCCCCCTGTAGGGCCACCCTCCCCTCCTCCCCATCCACCACCACCCCCAGTTTTGAGTCATCCGCAAAGAGACTCATCTCACTCCTGATTCCTGTCCTTATGTCAGAGATGTAGGCATTGAACAGGAGGGGCCCAAGGACCCCACTAATGACCCTCCTTGGGGATGAGACTATCCCGCCAACTATGACCCTCTGGGTCCAGTCCTGGAGCCAATTGCCTATCCATCTGATCATCTGGTTCCCCACCCCCATTTCTCCCAGCTTATCCAGCAGGCCCATGTGAGGAACAGAGTCAAATGCCTTGCTGAAGTCTAGAAAGAGGACGTCCACTGGTCTACCCAGGTCCAAGTCACTAGTCACCCAGTCATAGAACTCCACAAGGTTTGTCTGACATGATTTCCCCGGGATGAATCCATGCTGTCTATCGTCCAGGCACCCTGACTTTTCCAGGTCCCCCCTAGCCTCTCCTTGACAATGCCCTCCATCACCTTGCCCACCACCGATGTCAGGCTGACAGGCCTGTAGTTCCCTGCCACCTCCCTTGATCCCCCTTTGTGGATAGGCACTATATGTGCCACCTTCCAGTCCTGGGACACCCATCCTGTCCTCAGAGAGATGATGAAAAGCTCCGCCAGGTGTTTCGCCAGGACATCCGCAAGTTCCTTCAGCACTCTAGGATGTAATTTATCTGGCCCCGGTGCTTTCTCCATCTTAAGGGAGCTGAGGGCTTCCCACACTCTCTCTGCTGTGATTTCCACTTCCGGTACCTCTTCTCCCTGCTTAGCCCTCCCCCCTCCTGCCAGTGATGCCTCCCCCTCTCCCCAGACCCGCCGATCGGTAAGGGTCCACCCCTCCTCAGTATCTCTGTCTCCTCCCATGTATGATGCAGCACCCCATTTTTCTGGGTGAAAACTGGGTGAAGTACTCATTTAGCACCTCAGCCTGCTCCCCTGGGTCTTGTGCCCATCTCTCCCTGATTTAATCCTGCTAATCTGCCCTTCACCCTCGCTTTTTCCTCAATGTATCTAAAGAACCCTTGTCTCTCCCACTTCCCGCACAGTTCTGCCCTTCCTTGCCTTAGCCACCTCACCACCCTAGTGGCCCTTCTAGCCATCAGCTCATACTCCCTCGATCCCTTTCACTCCTTGAGCACTTGAATTGCCTATAGGCTGCCTTCTTTCCTGCACCACCTCCTGGACCTCCCTGGTCCACCAGCAGGGTTTCCGGTCCCACCGAGATTGCCTTACTTTGCACAGGTGCTAGTAGCATCTTGCACCCTCTACTGATGATTTCCCACCTACTATCAGGCCCATGTCTGACCCAATCACATCCAAATGCTCCTTAAGGATCCTTCCCATTTCCTTAAAATCCATTCCCTGAAGTCATCACTGCCTTTGTGCAGCCTTCTAGCCCTCCTAGGTCCAGGCAGAACCAGACTGTGGCATGGTCTACCCCGCCAATGGATCCCTTACCTCCAGGTCCCTAATCTGGTCACTGTCTGCCAGGACCACATCCAGTACCCGTGCCTCCCTGGTCGGTTCCCCCACCTGCTGAGTTAGGAATGCGTCTTGAAAGACATCCAACAACCTCTGTTCCCTGGTCACAGAGGATGTCATAGTCTCCCAGTCTGTTCCTGGCATGTTTAAGTCCCCCAACATCACCACCGTTCCTCTGCCCAGTCTGCAGTGTCTCCCAAATCTGCCACCAGACTCTCCTCCAGCTCCTCCACCAGGGCAGGGGGTCTATACACCACTCCTATTTTTACTCTCTTGCCCCCCCCCTTGTTATCAAGGTGACCCAAATTGTTTCCACGGTTCCCTCCACCTCCTCTACTCCCCGTATGCCAATGCAGTTTTTGACTATCATTGCTACCCCTCCTCCCTCCCCTCCCCTGTCCTTCCTGAAAATAGTGAACCCCCAGGTTCAGGTCCCAGTCGTGTCCTGCAGTGGCCCAGGTCTCAGTGACCGCTGCCACATCCACTGCTCCCTCAGTTAGCATTGCCTGAGCTCAGGCATTTTATTTCCCAAGCTCCTGGCATTTAGCAGGACTACCTTCCACCCTTTCCCTATACTTCCATTTCCTGCTTGTGTTCCCATGGGGATTCTGTTTTCCTGGTCTGCACTTTCACCCTGTCGGCCTTTTCCCGCAATCCTCCAAGCTCCCCATAGGGGTGAGACAGAGTTCCCTCCTATCGGCACCCCTGACAGCCTTTTTCTCCCATCCCACCCCCTTCACAAGTTTAAACCCCACTTTTCACCAATGAACCCTCTATTTTCAACTTAAGGATTCCTCCTCCAAATTGAGATGAGAGTCTATCTCTGCATATGCAGCTCCTTATCCTCCCAGGTCTCCCCCAATCCCCATCAACCCATACCCTCTGGCCTCACACCACTCCCTGAGCACTGGTTTATCTCCCTAATCTTCCTTTTGTGCTCCCCACTAGCCCTTGGCACCGGCAGGATTTCTGAGAAGGAAACTGTGCATCCTATGTCATGACAGACCCTGGCAAGCTCCCTGAATCTTGCCTGTATCTCTAGCTCGCTATTTCCCTCAATGTCATTTGTACCCAGGTGGACCAGTATGTCCGGGGAACCCCCACAATCCTTTGCCAGCTGATATACCTCGTGCTTAGCCCTGTGCACCATTAGTACAGGGAAGCATTTTGTTCTAACTGGCCAGGCTTCTCCCTCCCTATCCCATTTGATACCCCTGATCATAGAATCCCCCAACAGGAGCACTCTGACCGCTTCTTTTCCTCCATTTCCTCCCCTTCCATGTCCCTCATCCTTTCTACCAGCCCCTCCACCCAGCCGGCTCCTTGTTCCTCCCCCTATCTGGGTACCACATGCCACCCCCTCCTTATTTACCCTGGCCACCCACTCCCCTCCAATCCTATGCCTCTCCTCCTCCTGAGTATCCTTCTGTACCTTGCTAAATCCCCCCTCACTGCTCGCAACTGGTCCTTCTCCCCCATCTGCTAAACTAGCCTGGCTTGTCCTCCCTTCCTTGCTGTCTCCATTTAGTCCCTCCTTGCTTGTTGTGCTCCCCTGGCCTAAACCCTCAGCTCCCTTTACTGAATCCTCCTTGTACTTCTGGTGCTTCTCCTTTACCTTTCCTCCCAGCTAGTCCTTCTCCTGCGCTCCTCCCTCTTCCTGCCCCTCCTGCTCTGATTCACTGCTCCCCATTTTCCTGCATTCAAGTTCCTCTGTTCTTCCTGCTATCTGGCCCTGCCTCCTGCCCCCCACTCCCTTTCCGTCTCTAACCACCCCTGTTGTGGCTACATCACCCCCCTCATCCTCGAGCAGAAGAAGAGAATTGAAGCGGTTACTGAGTGTAAATTCTGATCCACCTCCCCACCTTGCTTCCTGCTGTCCAGCCCTGGCCATCTTCCCTGAGAATGTTGTCCCTCTGTCCCTCCTTTGTGAGGGTCCCCAGTTACCTGCCTGCTTCTTTGGTAGTGTCCTTTTGGACCCCCTCTTCCAGGGTCCCTATGTGACCCCTGAGTATTCTCCTGCACTCCTTTCCATATGCTGCTGCCCCCAGTGCTTGGTGCAACCCCGTGGGAGATCCCCTGCCCCCTTCCCCAACCATACCTCCCCTTCCCCCAGCTGTCTCCTAATCCCCGCAACTTCTTCCTAGCTGTGCCAGCTGGTAGCACACTGGGCAACCACCAAACTTCCAAGCCCAGTCCAGTATCATGGCTGCTCCACACCCTGTGCACCCCACCACCCTCCCAAAGATACCAGCCCTAATGCTGTGTGGTTCCATCCCCTTCCAAGTAGGTTTCCTTGGGTGAGCCACCAGGTTCCCCCCAGTCCAAGATACACCCCTACTGCCTAATCAGGTCGCCCACTAATCTTAGATACAGTCCCACAGTACACCGGTAACCCTGTTACTAGGTGCAGTACCACACAGTAAACTTATAAGGGAAATGAACAACTCCCTAAGCTCCTCTCTCCCAGCCTTTAAATCCAACCCCCAGTGGCTAGAACTACATGAGCTGCACCTGCAGCCTTTTCCTCAAATTGCAGGGCAGGTGTTCCCCTATAAATTAGCAGAACTCTGGGGAGGGAGGGGT
Organism: Neoceratodus forsteri; assembly: GCA_016271365.2. Classification (NCBI taxonomy): domain Eukaryota; kingdom Metazoa; phylum Chordata; order Ceratodontiformes; family Ceratodontidae; genus Neoceratodus; species Neoceratodus forsteri. Next base: position 806,164,964 of record CM028137.1, read on the forward strand.
GGGGAGGGTGGGTCTTGGGCAGACACCTGACTCAAGAGAGATTGTATCAGCCCTGTGTCTCCACTCCAAGCCCAGCAGCCAAAGAACCAGGCCCAAGCAAATCCCACCAAATAGGTTTTAAATCAGAAGAAATAGGCCTCCACCAGCGCAGCCTGTTACACAGTGAAACATCCAACAAATGAGCCCACTTACAGCCACCAAACCAGTTTTCAAACTTCCAACAGCCCCAAAACAATACCCTGCTAGCCCCTTAGAAGTAAGAAAGAAAACAAATAACCTTCTACCAAGTAAAATTCACAAGAACCCTGTGAAAACAACAAGAAGCAGCTACTGTCCTGAAACACAACTGATCCTGTCCCCTTCCAGTTCCTTCTGAGAAGACAAAGCAGCCAACACCACAAACCTGATTCAGCTCTGCCTCCAGTCAATTAGCTGAGTGAGACCTGGCCAGACCATTAACATCCTTCCCCACTATGCAGTAATCTTTGCAGCTACTGAAGTCAGCAACAAGGAATCAAAATTCAACTCAAAGCCCTCAAAATATGTTTGCTGCCAAAGGAAACAGGTCTCCAATTTAATCAGCTTCACTAACAACACATCAAAATAGGCTTGAAATTAACAGATATAGGTCTCCAATTCAAATAACCAGGCCCAAACAAATCCCACCAAATAGGTTTTAAATCAGAAGAAATAGGCCTCCACCAGTGCAGACTGTTACACAGTGAAACATCCAACAAATGAGCCCACTTACAGCCACCAAACCAGTTTTCAAACTTCCAACAGCCCCCAAAACAATACCCTGCTAGCCCCTTAGAAGTAAGAAAGAAAACAAATAACCTTCTACCAAGTAAAATCCACAAGAACCCTGTGAAAACAACAAGAAGCAGCTACTGTCCTGAAACACAACTGATCCTGTCTCCTTCCAGTTCCTTTTGCTTCCTGTGTTCAGATTTACTTGGGTGCCCCTGTGCAGAGCAGCCAAACCTAGGTCCCCCTGTGCCGAGTAACCTCATCCTCCCCGAACCCAGGTCCCCACCAGGTACTGCTGTCAGCTTCAACAGCATGCCACCTGTCGTTTTGGTAAAAAGGCAGGGGTGAGGGGTTACATAACGTTCTTATGTAACTGTTCTATCTTCTTCAAGGATATCTCTTTCATCAGGCCACACCTTTGGAATGAGTCCCAAGCAGTACCAATAGCTAACTGTCGAAGTGGCTGGAGCTTTCAGGCTTATGGTAGCAGGCCTTGTAGCACAGCTAGGCCAAATCCAGCTTGTCTATGAGAGACAATGTCCAGACTGTAGTGCTTAGTGAAGGTGTGCACAGTACTCCAGGTGGCAGCTGCACAGATCTCTGCAGCAGAAACATTCCGAAAACAAGATATAGAAGTGGCCATGCCTCTGATGGAATGACCAGGAAGATCCTTACCATATCTCCAGTAACAGTATGGAATACAATGTGCTAACCATTTGGACAAGCACTTTTTAGAAACTGGGGCATCCTTTTTCTCAGGGGTGAATGAAACAAAAAGATGCGAGGAGTTTCTGCAGTCCTTTATACAGTGTGTAGAGACCCAAGTATTCTATGCACATCTAAGGTATGGAGCAGTGCTTCCCATGGACTGGCATGCTCGGGAAAATACACTGGTAGATGGATGGACTGATTTAAAGTAAACTCAAATGCCACTTTTGGTAGAAACTTAGGATTAGCATGCAAAGTGGAAAATCAAAATGATGAGGCTCACACATTAGTCTGCAGCTCTAAAATCCTTATCCTTCGAGCAGACGTGATTGGAACTAACAATAATGCTTTCCAAAAGAGAAAGCATAAGCCACAAGTCACAACTTGCTCAAAAGGAGCCAAAGTCAGCTTTTACAAAATAAAATTCAGGTCCCAAGCCGGGACAGGATTTCAAATGGCAGGCTTTATATGTAAAATGCCTCTCAAAAACGTATGGTCTACCTCCAGGTGAGCAACTGTAAGACTATCCACAGACACATGGAAAGCTGCTATAGCAATCATGTGCACTTTGATGGAGGAATACTGCAGGCCTGAATCCAATAATGACAGCAGGTACTCTAGAACCTGATTGACTGGGCAGTTAAATGGATCCAAGTTATGGGAAGCAGCCCCTAAAGCAAACCACTTCAATTTTGTGGAATAAGTATGTCAGGTGGATGGTTTCTAGCAGCCACCAGAACATCCACCACTTTTTGTGATACCTCAAAGCGAGCTACAGTTATGTCTTCAGGAGCCATGTGTACATATGCAGGGATTTTTAGTCTGGGTGGAGTAGGGTTCCCTTTTCCTGGGACAGTAAACCCCTGCATGGGGGTAGAGGTACTGGGGGTTCCTCTGCCAGCTGTTGCAGCAGGGGATACCATAGTTGTTGAGGCCATAGGGGAGCAGTGAGTATTAGAGTTGCCCCTTCCATCTTCAGCTTAAGAAGTTACTCTCTGAATCAGCGGAAAGGGCGGGAAGTCATACAGAAACCTCCTTTTCCAGGTGAGGGACAACGCGTCTCACCAGAAAATGCAGAAACACAGCAGTTTTACATTGTGTGGAGATGCCAAAAGATCCAACTCTGGATGACCCAATCTGCTGAAAAGGTCATCAACCACTGAGTGCAGCAGTTCCCACTTGTGTATCCTGGAATGTGACTCGCTTAATTTGTTTGCCAAGACATTTTGAGCACCTGGAACATGGAATGCTGATCGTCCTAGACCATGTTTCTAGAGCACAGTACCAAACTCTTATTGCTTCTCCGTGCAGTGGGTAAAAATTAGTCTGTCCTTGTTTGTTCATGTAAAGCATCACACTGATGTTGTCCATCTGTATTAACAGAGGACTGGGGACAAGTGGTTCAGGAAGGCCTGGAGTCCATATAGGACCAGGTGCATTTCCAGAACATTTATGTGTAAACCTGGTTCCAAGTGCCTTGCATCTGCAGGGGTCCCAGGTGGACTTCCCAGCCTAATCCCAATGCATCTACGGTGAGGATCTGATGTTGGGAAGGAATCAAGAATGGAACACCCTTGCCAGGTTGTTGCATTCCATCTACCACTTGAGCACTTTGTGCAAGGGAGGAGTGACTACAACCATCTGTTCTAGATCATTTGTCAGCTGGCCCCATTGGACTCTCAGTGTCAACTTTGGGAGCCGCATGTGCACCCTGGCCAATGGCACAGTAACAATAGCTGCCACCATGACTCCCAGAAGGCATAGAAACATCCTTGCTGAGACACAATGCTGTCATTCACCAACTGTGCTTGGACAATCAGGCAGTCTGATCTGTCCAGAGGCAAGAAGAAAAAATTACTCACCTTAGTAATGTTGTTTCTTCTAATGGAGTCTTGCTGTATTCTGACATATGCAGTTAGGTCCTGCCTTTCAACTACCCCGGAGAACAAAGAGTTAAACTTTCCATGGCCAGCATAGAATGTTCACCGCAAGCTCGGTTGAAGCCCCTGTCTGCTGTTGTTTAAACTCCAACCATCAGATCTTTATGAGCAATACTCACTAGAAGTTCTGTGTGGAAACTGTAAAACTCAAACTAGCCAACTGGCAACTATATTTATATAAAAGGGTTTTTTGGTTTCAAAGCAAAGACTCAAGTCAGGAAACCCAAAAAACAAAACACATCCCAAAACACAACACTCACCCAAAATAAAGGAGGGTGAAAAAGGGACACCCCTAAGGTGCCAACACTGCTCCTGCCCACCCACATCCCAAAAACTAGGTTCTGAGAGGGGAGGCGGGGGGGTCAGAATACAGCAAGACTCCATTAGAAGAAACAACATTACTAAGGTGAGTAATTTCTTCTTCAAACAACATGAAGTCTTGCTGTATTCTGACATATGCAGACTACCAAGCAGTACCTCTATGGAGGAGGGACAGAACCTACTTTGGAAACAGGCTCTGAAGTACTGCTGTGCCAAACTGAGCATCACTCCTAGCCTGGATATCCAGAGAGTAATGCTTGGTGAATGTATGGACTGTTTTCCAGGTGGCTGTTTGACAGATTTCTAAGATAGGAATATCCCTGGCAGCAGCCAGGGAAGCAGCTGTACCTCTAGTAGAGTGAGCCCTCAGGCCTGAGGGTGGAGTTCTACCAAGTTTTCATAGTAGAATTGTGGCAAGAAACAATCCACCTGGCAATAGATCTCTTAGTGCAGGTTTGCCTACCAACTTCTCCATACGTGAGGAACAACTGGAGGACTCAAACCTGTGACCCTTGGTGCGCTCTATGTAGTAGCTGAGGGCCCTTTTAACATCTAAGCTGTGCAGCCTCCTCTCTCCAGAGGAGGAATGGTCAGTGAAGAAAACAGGGAGAGACATAGACTGGTTGAGGTGGAAATCTGAAACCACTCTAGGCAAAAACTTCCTGTTAGTTCTTAGGACCACTTTATCTCTATGGAAAGAGATGAAATCAGGTTCCACTGACAGGGCTTGCAATTCACTGATACGTCTAGCAGAGGTAATGACCACCAAAAACACAGTTTTCCAAGTCAAGTACTTAAGCTCTGCAGAGGACAAAGGCTCAAAGGGGGGGTTGCATAAGCTGAGCAATGCAAACATTAAGGTCCCAAGCAGGAGCAGGGTCCCTAAAGTGGGGATTGGTGTGCAGCAATCCCTTGAAGAACTTACAAAACACAGGATGGGCTGACAGAGGAGAAGGCTTGCCTATTGACAGAAAAGCAGAAACAGCTGCCAAATGCACTTTAAGTGTAGCTGGCCTAAGGCCTAGGCCATTGAGATGGACCATATAGTCCAGAACCGTAGGCAACCCAGCAGAATCTGGAGAAATATTCTTCTTAGAACATCAAATAGTGAACCTTTTCCATTTGGAATTGTAAGTCTTTCTGGTGGAGGGCTTTCGAGAAGCCTTGAGGATATCCAGAACCCCTTGGGAAAGATGCAGATCTGCAAATTCCAACTCTTCAAGAGCCAAGCCTTGAGATTGAGAGACTGAAGATTGGGGTACCAAATCCTCCCCTGAGAGGATGTTAACAGGTTGTAATTCCTGGGTAGACACAGGGGAAGATGGACTGTTAGGGACAGCAACAAGGGACACCATGGCTGTCTGGCCCAGTCTGGAGCAATCAGAATCACTTTGCATGGTTGTGACCTTATCTTGACTAACACTTTGAACAGGAGAGGGAAGGTGGGGAAAAGCATACAGAAATTTCCCTTCCCAATTCAGGATCAGAGCATCCAGGGGGACTGAGCCCAAGACTGGGGGTCTGCAACAAAAGAGAGGAAGTTGGTGATTGTCTGGGGCTGCAAAAAGATCTATCTGTGGAGTGCCCCATCTCGAGAAAATCACTTTCAAAACTAGGGGATCTAGGGTCCATTCGTGATGGCCCTGGGATATTCTGCTCAGAGCATCTGCTAGGACATTGTCCTTCCCTGGGAGGCGAACTGCTATCAGAGAGGTTTGCAGGGAATAGGCCAGGGACCACAACTTACGAACATACGAAATTTGCCAGCAGATAAAGGCCTAGAGGTCTATCAAGTCTGCTTGAATGTGCAGCTAGCACCCCTTATTCTGCAGCTGCCCCTCCCTTCCACCCTTCCCCTTCATTAACCCTCCCCCTTGTCCTGTCCCATCCTCGTTTGAAGCAGTTCACTGTTCTACTGCATACCACTTCAGGAGGTAACTCATTCCACCCAGCCACCACCCTCTCTGTAAAAAAGTGTCTCCTCATCTCCCTCCTGAACCTTCCTTGCTCCAGTCTCATATCTTGGCCCCTGGTGTCCCTCCCTTCCCTTACTTTGAACAGCCCCTCTGTACTTGTCTTGTTTATTCCTTTCATGTATTTAAAGGTTTCAATCATATCACCCCTCTCTCTCCTCTCCTGTAGTGAGTACATGTTCAACTCCTTCAACCTCTTCTCGTATGATAAGTCCCCTAGCCCCTTGATCATCTTTGTCGCTCTGCGCTGCACCCCCTCCAGTAACTTAATGTCCCTCTTCAGATACGGATGCCAGTACCGCATGCAGTACTCCAGGTGTGGTCTAATGAATGACCTATACAGTGGCAGAATCACCTCCTCCCTCCTCGAGGACATACCCCTTGCAATACAGTCCAGCATTTTGTTGGCCTTTGCAGCTGCCTTCCTACATTGTGTCGAGTTGTTCATTGACCCTGTAATGAGCACACCCAGATCCTTCTCCTCCTCTGTCTGGGCTAGCTGTACTCCCCCTAACTGGTAACTCCTCCTTGGGTTCTTCATCCCAAAATGCAGCACCTTGCACTTTTTGGCATTAAAACCAGTTGCCAGGTGTCTGACCAGGTTTCAAGCTTTGCCAGATCATCCTGCAACCCTGCCATCCCCAGGTCATCCACCACCGCCTACCTTGGTATCATCAGCAAACAGACTGATCTTGCTCTTTGATGTCCCATGATATGTCTGCAATGAATATCCCAAAACAACACGGTTCCAACACTGAGCCCTGTGGAACACCACTGTCACTGCCCTTGGGTGTGAGAGCTCCCCACCCACCACCACCTCTGTTGCCTTCCCTGCAGCCAGTTTCTTACCCATCTCACCAGCTTGCACCCGCCCCTGTGCCTACTAACTTTCTTCCCAGCCTTCCATGTGGCACTAAGTCGAATGCCTTACTGAAGTCCAGATACAGGACATCCACTGCATGGCCCCTGTCCAGTTGCCTAGTTACCCAGTCATAGAACTCGACCAGGCTGGTTTGGCAGGATCTGCCACATATGAAGCCATGCTGTCTGCTGTCCTGTAGTCCTTTGGCCTCTAGGAGGCCACCAGCCTCTCCTTCAGGATAGTCCATTAGCTTACCCACGATGGATGTGAGGCTCACTGGTCTGTAGTTTCCCGGTTCATCCTTGGGGCCACTCTTGTGGAGGGGCACACATGAGCCATCCTCCAGTCCTGAGGTACACACCCCAGATGTAGTGAGGCATTAAATAGGTCTGCCAAGGTCCTGCAAGGACCTCTGCCAGCTCCTTCAGTACCCTGGGTGGATGCCATCTGGGCCTGGCACCTTGTCCACCCTCAGTGCCTTCAAACCCTCTCAAACTCTGCTCGCCATGATTTCCCATCTGTCACCACTTCCCACCCTGCTTCTGCCATTTCTCCCACCTTGGTAGTCACCCCTCTCTCTTTAGTAAATACTGAAGAGAAGTACTCATTTAGTGCTTCCCCTATCGCACCCTGCTTCCACCCAACCCCTCCTTCCTAATCCTTACTTTGTGGTCCTTACAGCTCCTTTTCTCCCTGATGTACTTAAAGAAGTCCTTCTCCCTTCTTAATGCCTTGTGCGAGCCTGAGTTCGTGATGCTTTGGCTCCCTTACTGCCCCTTTCACCTCCTTCGATTCTGTCAAGTACTCCTCCTGTCCTCCCCCCTCCTGTTTTCTTGTACTTCCAAAAAGGCAGCTCTTTTCCTCCTTACCTTTTCCATGACCTCCTTGCTCAACCAGATCGGTTTCTTAGCCCTAGCCTTCTTGCTCTGGGCTTTGCAGCAGGTTTTGGTTGCCTCCACTATCCCCAGCTTTATGAGCTCCCACCTCTGGTTAGTGTCCATACTAGACTGAATTCTGGCCAAGTACCCTTTTACCACTTCCCTCATCCTCCCAAAGTCAGCCCTCCTGAAGTCCAGCACTATTGTGCCAGATTCCACTCCTTCCTTGCCCATATCCAATGTGAGCCATATTATAGCAGTTCCTCCACTATAAGTTCTCTCACAAAGTCCCCATTTGCCAGCACAAGGTCAAGGGCATTCCCTAACCTGGTTGGTTCACTGACCATTTGCAGCAGGAAGTTGTCCTGGAAGGCATCCAGCAGTACCTGCTCCCTTCTGTTCCTGGTTGTTGGGGTGCTCCAGTCCACTCCTGGCATGTTGAAGTCTCCCCACAATCACCACACTACCCTTTTCCAGATCCTCCTGATCTGTCCCGCTAGTTCCCTGTCTAACTCCTCTGTCTGAGATGGTGGCCTGTACACCACTCCCATTCTAAGAATCCTAGTCTTGGAATCCTGGATTTGCATCCAAAGTGACTCCGTACTACCCTCCTCCCTTCCTCCCTTACACACTAGTCCTTCCTTCACATATAGTGCCACCCCCTCCTTTCCCAATCACCCTGTCCCTCTGAAACAATCTGTACCCTGGTACAGACAGGTCCCAGAATCAGTATTGGGTGGCCCATGTTTCGTGATGGCTGCAATGTCCACCTCTCCCTCTGCCATGAGAACCTGTAACTCTGCAGTTTTCCTCCCAAGGCTCCTAGCATTAAGGGTAACCACCTTCCACCCTTTTCCCCCTCTTCCATCCTGCCCTCCTTTCCTAGCATCACCAACAGTACTTGCCATTTGTCCTTTGTCACTGTTATGGGGAGTAAGCTCATATGATTTCCCAACCTGTGGTCTCTGCATATGTCTTCCCCAACTGCCACCCCCCACTCCTATTTTAAATTCCCAACCTCCTCTATGTACTCCTCCATCCTCTGTTTCAACACTTTCTTTCCCTTCTCACTCAAGTGTAGTCTGTCCTTGGCATAGAGACTACTGTCCTCCCAGGTCCCCTCACTCACCCAACAGCCCATACCCTTTAGCACAACACCAGGTTCTTAGCCATCTGTTAAATTCCTCTATTCTCAGCTTCCTTGTTGTGCTTGCCTTTGGCACCAAGTATCTCTGAAAAAGTTACTGATCTTCCTGCTCCCTCACATATTGTGCTAGTTCCTCAAACCTCCTCTGGACTGTATCTACTGTCTTGTCCAGCCAGGTCGTTTGTCCCAAGATGTATAATTAAATGAGGCTTGTCCCTACCCTTCTAGCATATTTCTAGAACAGACTGTCCCACCCTTTCCACTGTCATTCCTGGCATGGCCTCCACCCAAATGCGACTATGCCTCTCCCCCTTGCTACCCCACCTAACTCCTCTTAGTATTGAGTCCCCCAGCACTAAGATTCCACTTCTCTTACTCCTTGCTTGCTTCCATTCATCTCCTGCTCTCATTTCCAGCTCCTCTTCTTCCTCCTGCACATTATTTCCCTCTTTTACCCCTGTTGCAATTCTCCCAGCAGAACTTCCCCCCGCTCCAGTTTGGTCCAGGCATTTATCAATTACTCCTCTAATTTCATCATTTCCCTCCTCCACCTTCTTCCTCTCTAGCAGTGCACAACTATTTTCTGAAGGCCCTTCACAAATGCCCACTCCCTCTCTCTTCATAGTAACCTGTTCTCTCCTTTCCACTCCATGACTTTTGCCACTTCTTCGTCTCCCCTCACAAGTCCTTATCTCCTCCTTCCATTTGTCTTTTGTCTCCTGACCTGGTTTCCCTGGCAATTGTTCTTCCTGGCCTGGGCTCCTTTGTCTCTGCTTCCCTTCTTCTGACCCTCTCCTCACCACTGTTGGCTTCATTGCTTCTGTGCACAAGGCCATAGACTGAGTGCCTCCCTGCTTGTTGATGTACCACATGGTGGTGGTGTTGTCTGTTCTGACCTGGACCACCTTGTTCTGTACAGATTTGGAAAAGGCTTGCAGTGCCAGAAACACTGCTCTGAGTTCCAAGAGATTGATGTGAAGCAGAGATTCCTGAGGTGATCACAGCCCTTGGGTGGTAAGATCTCCCAGATGGGCTCCCCGCCCAGCAGGGAAGCATCTGTCGTGAGTATCACTGAATGAGACTGAGTGACAAAAGGAACTCCTTGTCTCAGATTGTCCTGATCCTGCCACCATTGCAAGGCCTGGATCAGGGTTCAAGTCACTGAGACTAGTTTGGTAAGGGAATCCTTTCTTTGGGACCAGAAGGCTTTTAAGTGGAACTGAATGTCCCTCATCTAGAATCTTGCTCCCTGGACCACTGCTGTGGAAGCTGCCATGTGGCTCAGAAGCTGAAGGAAATGCCTTGCTGGTCGAGACACCTGTAGGGTGAATGAAGAGGCCAGTTCCATAAGGGTCCTTGCCCTGTCAAGGGGAAGGAAGGTTCTTGCCCTTATTGTATCCAGCTCCACCTCTATGAAGGTGAGGAGCTGTACTGGCTTGAGAACTGACTTTGGAAGGTTGAGAAGGAATCCTAAGGAAGTGAGCACTTGCTGAGTTATTTGCAAATGTGACTTGACTTGGTCTGGAGACTGACCTACTATGAGCCAGTCGTCCAAGTATGGGAAGATGGAGATCTTTTCTCCTTAGGAAAGCAACCACTACTGCCAGGCACTTTGTGAAACCCTTGGGGCTGATGTTAGGCCAAAGGGCATTGCTCTGAATTGATAGTGGCCTGAGGGCAACTCGAACCTGAGGTACTTTCTGTGGGAGCACCTGATGGGAATGTGAAAATAGGCATCTTTGAGGTCCAGGAGGCTAGCCAGTCCCTGGCCTTAGAGAGAAGGATTATTCCCAGAGTCACCATTTTGAACTTTGGTTTTAAAGGTGTTTGTTCAGATATCTTAGGTCCAGGATGGGCCGCCATTCTCCTGTCTTTTGGGGGTTAGGAAGTACCTGGAGTACAATCCTTTACCCTTGTGTAGGTGGGAACCTCTCTATAGCTCTGAGAGCTAGGAGGAAGAAACCTCTGCCTCTAAGGCAAGGGTCTCTGATGGATTTGCAGGTGGAAAGGATCTGGTTCTCATCTTGGGAAATTTTTGAAGCTGAGAACCAGTCCCTGGCTACTACTTCCAGGACCCACTTGTCTGATGTCAGAGACTTCCAGTCCTGGACAAAGTAAGCCAGCCTTCCCCCTACTGGTATTGGAGAATCGGCCCGGGCAGACCCATCAGGGTGTCTGCTTGGCAGGGGCTTTAGGCTGAGGGGTGGATGCAGGCCTGCTCATCCCCCGTCTGCCTCGCCCTCTAAACAACCCCCTCTGAGAATAAGAAGAGGAGGTCTGAGCTTGGTAAAAAGGCCTTTGGAAAGGCCTGCCCCTGCCCCTGGACTGCTGCCTTTGAGGAGTGGCTTGCCTTTCTTTGGCCTGAGCACTCCTGTAAGTGGTTCTGTACCCGTCCATCTTTTTCATGTAGTTCTCTGTCTGCTCCCCAAACAGAGAATTACCAATAACAGGGAAATCCATGGCCTTAGCCAGGGTATCCTGTGATAGGCTAGTACATCTGAGCCAAGCCATCCTCCGAAGAGCCACAGATGTAGCCATGACTCTTGATGAAACATCATTGGAGTCCACAGCAGCATGAAATTGCACTTTGGATGCCTCAATCCCATCTGCAGCCACCTGCTCCAGCTCCTTGGCAATCTGGTCAGGGGTCTGTTTAGCCAGAGCCAGCACAGTGTCCCACCTGGACTTCTGGTATCTAGCTGTGTAGGCAATATAGTTAGCCTGCCTGAGTCCCAAAGATGCTGCCATGTACTGTTTCTTTGCCATGGCATCAGAGTCCTTATCTGGGGGGTGTGATGCCAAGGGGATATTTGCCTTATCACAGGCAGCAGCCTGCACTACCCCAACATGGCTGCATTGCTGGGAAAGGAACTCAGTGTCTGAGCCTGAAAGAGTATACCTCTTGTCCATTCGTCTGTCCACAGGAGGTATGGAATTAGGAGTCTTAAGAATTTTATGTGTCTGTTTCCCAAAGGATTTGTGGAGGGGAATAGGCAGTCTCCTGGACTCTGTGATGTCCATCATTTCAACAAAATCAGGCTCCTCCTGATCCTCTACTGCTTCTTCCATAGGAAGCTGGAGGGTTTCAGCCACTTTTTTGTAATACATAAAGTGAGAAGGGGACTCAAAAAGCCTAGGAGGAGAAACACCTGAAGGTCTGTCTGGGGAGATGTCCGGGTCAATAGGCACATCCAGACTTTCATAATCACCATCATCATCCTCATACTCTCCCTCCTCTTCATCCGGTTCATAAAATTCTTCCAAGGTGTAATCCGGAACTGGGGGAACCGACCGAACCGAACCCCTGCCAGACAGTGCCGGTTCGGCTGGAACCGAAGTAAGCAATTGCACTATTCTTATCACTTTGGCTATCTCATCGGTGGTCGGAGTATGAATTTCTGGGTCCAAACCAGACGATTTATCTTTTCTTTTTCTTTTAACCGGAACCGGCTCCTCAGAATTGGCTCTCCTTTTGCCCGAAGAAGTATCGCCCTGGTCAGAGGGCACTCCTTCTGGTTCGGTTGGAACCGAACTGGGCTGGCCATCCGGGTCAGCGGACTTCTCGGCCTCCCTTTCCGTCACTCTACCTAATCTCTTTTCCAGGGTAGCTTTAGGAAAATTCTTACAAATTTGGCAGTCTGAATCGAGGTGGTCAAACCCCAGACAATAAACACAGGTGGTGTGGGGATCAGCCTTAGCAAAGCCTTCCACACACACACACACTGCAGTGTTGAAACCCAGTGGGCCTGTTTTTTTTCTTGGGTTTCTCAGACATGGCCAATCCTAACCAAAACTTACCCTTTTTTTCAGCAATCCGCCAGGCAAGACTCCCCTATCGGTTCCTGACCGTGTCACGGGTCTTGGAAAAAAAACGTAATAAAATCCATTTTTTTTAGAACCAATACGGACCGGTTACCACACTCTAAGTAAATACACAAACTTTTTCACCTGAAACTGATTGGTTCAGCTGAACTGATCCACAATTTACAAGTTCCACACAGAAACTATAAAGAAAACCTATCTAGTACTCACGGTACCACAGACAGAGACTTAAACCGACAGATCGGTAGCAGCAATTCGGTAGAAACAGAGTGAAAAAACAACACTTTAACTGACTTTTTTGAACCGAGCAAAAAGAAAAATCTCCAGAGCGACTGTTCAGTGAGGTGGAGTAAAGAATCTGACGGTTGGAGTTTAAACAACTGCAGACAGGGGCTTCAACTGAGCTTGCGGTGAACAATCCATGCTGGCCATGGAAAGTTTAACTCTTTGTTCTCCGGGGCAGTTGAAAGGCAGGACCTAACTGCATATGTCAGAATACAGCAAGATTTCATGTTGTTTGAATGCAGAACCCTGGGCCGTATCCAGAACTGCTTCTATGTACTGCAGCCATTGGCAGGGTGTCAGTACCGACTCTGGTATGCTGACACAATTGGTCCCTGGAGTGGGCTTCTAACAGCCAGTCGTCCAGGTAAGAAAAAAAATATACAGACATTTTCTGTGAAGGGCTGCTGCCACTACTAGTAAGCATTTGGTAAAGACTCATGGCGTAAATGATAAGCCAAAGGGCAACATTCTGAATTGGCAATGCTCCCCCTGAAACAGAAAAGTACAGGTACGTAAGAACTTACCATAACAACAGATCTTCGAGAGAGGCTCTTGCAGTAGGTAATAACCTTGAGGACTAAGCCACCAAGTGCTAGGACCACACAGAAAACTTTACGTAACCCCCTAGGTGGCGCTATCCCAAGGGCTACTACCCCTGCCTGTGTGGCTAGTTGCAGGTTAAGGGGCCTTGGTACTGAAACGGGTGCCTCCACCTGGAGGATAGGGTTGTTAGTAACAAGGCTAACCTGGGTACAGCCCTCCGGGACACTGAAACCCCCATCTTTCCCCTCTAGTGGCCTAGACAATATGCAACAAACACTTTCACAGTAGCCCCTATTCAGCATACAATTCCCCACACCGTTTGCATTTACCACCAGGGCTGGTTCCACCAGTTCAACCCTGGAGACCCTGTAAAACAAGGTTAGGTACAGCAAATAACAACAGTACAGTGCTTTTGGTATAAACTGGGACCACAGTCAGATTAAATGCAAAAAAAGTTAGAGCTGATTTATTCCGGGGAATTGAACAAGAGAGGGGCATAATCAGGTTGATTGATTTGAAAACTGATCTAGTCAGGCAATTATGCATGCACTTTTAGTCCCTACACAGTCACACGCTTTGGGTACCCAGCTGGAAGTAAGATGGGCTAGCCTGGAATGTTGCCCAGGGTAGGTCTGCATCACAGCTGGTTGGAGCCCTGTGATGAAAAGAAAAGGCATGCACAACAACACACAATTTGTAATCCAGAGCCTGAAGGCTCAGTTCATGAAAGGAAAAACAACAATGCAATCAGATGACAACACGTGAGATTTAGCTGTTGTTGCAGGGAACTCCCCTGCTTGTTACTCATGCTACCCTATACGAGACACAGGCTAGATGAAATGGAGACTGCAGGTTGATGACTGGTTTGCCAGGAGAAGCAGGGCCCACACGAATCACTGAGGTGTTGTTCCTGTTCGAGATGGTTGAGCAGCGGGCTGATCCCCGGGCGAGTCTCTCGTCGATGATGGTTTCTGCACATGAAGTAGCTGGCTGGGCCAGGTGTCATGGCCCAGGCCGGGTGGAACAGTTCAGATTTTGAGTCCGGTAGAGCTGGATGTGGTTTCCAGAAAGCGTGGCACATTTATACAGTGGGGAACCAAATCGCAACCCACTAACAGCACACAGCACATTTATAGTAAAGCAATCACCGTACCACAATGTGGAAAGCAGTCCGGCCACAATATCGGTGTCTCTGAGCAAAACCAGGAATTCTGTGGTAAATGGATGTCCTGACAGGCCGATCACATACAGCAAATCTTCGGTCTTCTTCTGGTTCAAATCTGGTCACCCTTCAGTGGCTTTGTCACATTCCAATTCAGATATAGTCTGATTGCTAAGCCTTTCAAAGGATTCCCTCTCGAGGAACTGCAGACAGACAGTCCAAAAAGCAGCTGCTTGAATTACTCAAGCTGCTTACTCTTCAAACTCTAACTCCAGACTGACTGACTGCAGCAGGCAGCTTGGGAATTTCCCTTCAGTCTAAAAGGTTCTGGTTGGTTGATCAATCAGTCTGTCAAAGCAAAGGGTCCCCTTCCAGGTCTGTTTCAGCGCCAAAATGCAAAAACTACAATTCCTACAGAAATTTGCTCCCACAAGACCCCTGGGGCAGGCTCCATTTTAGAGTCCCCAAAGGTACCGAATGGTGCTGACTGGCAGTCCAAAACCAAAATGGTGGTGATAAACAGAACTGTCCATGCTGCAAAGAAGGCAGGTTAGACTAACTACAATATCATTACTATGATAATAGATAATCAGCAAATAAGTATAGCTTCTAACAGAGGTCCCTCTGCGCAAATAGCGATGGCAGAATGGAGCGATTATCTGTCAACATGGGCAGGACTCGAGCATAGAAACACTCAGCCCCCTCCCAGATTAAATAAGGCACCACGTTATAGGCAGCTCCTAAAGAGACAGAGTACAGAGGCAATAAGGCACTCTCATAAACACCTTTAAAATGCTAAGACACAGGATACCAGTCTGGCAGTGGGCATTTAGGAACACCCAAGGAAGACATTTGGGAACCCCCATTTGTAGGGGGGGTTACATTTAGCTAGCAATGTCTGGTGGGGGACCACCCCAACACATCGCGTGACCAGAGTCAGCGTGACGTAATATAAGGGGTGGTCCCCATGCCCGCCTTCCAGTTCTCCCACTGCAGAATGAACAAGGTGCGACAGGAGAAAAGGAGTGGGCTCCAGGAGCCAAACAACAGGCTAGAAAGCAGCAGCAGAAGCAGGGGGAAGGTGGGAGGGGAACTAGGTTACCTGCTGCAAAGACCTCTCTTGAAGATGTACTGTTACGGTAAGTTTTTCCGTAACTGTACTGTCTTACTTCAAGAGGGCTCTTGCAGTAGGTAACCTTGAGAACTGTATCCCAAGTAGTGAAATGGAACAGGCAAGGTCTGAAACACGGGAGGCAGGAAAAGTCTGCAGTAGGCAGGGATCTAAGAAAGAAGGCCCTGAAGGACAGCTAGTCCAAAGCCAGCCCTGCATCTAGAGGCAATGTCCAGACTATAGTGTTTGGTGAAAGTGTGGACAGAGCTCCAAGTAGCTGCTGCGCAAATATCAGCAGCAGAAAAATGTTTGAAACAAGCAGTAGAGGCAACCATGCCTCCGGCTGAATGCCCTGTAGCTTTCCCCAGAAGTGGCTTGTTACATTTTCTAATAACAAGAACAGAATGCAGTGTGATAACCCTCTGGATAGACACTGATTAGAAAGTGCAGTGCCCTCTCATTTGGGTGCAATGAAAACAAAAGGCTGATTCGTGCTACAGACAGACTGTCAGGTTTGTGTAGCAATGCAAAATTCTGTGCACATCCAGTTTGTTGCCAGATTGCCTCCCCCTGATTAGAATGCCCAGGATAGTACACTGGAAAGAGTACAGTCTGATTCAGAGTAAACTAAGAGACTACCTTCAGGAGAAACTAGGATTTGTACGCAAAGCCCCCCTGGTCTCTGTGGAGAATCAAATAAGGCTCCTTACACGAGGACCTGAAGCTCAGAAATCCTAGGAGCAGAAAGAATAGCAACTAAAAACAGCGCTGTCGAAAACAGATAGCGTAGGTCGCAACTCGCAGCTGATTCAAAGGGAGGCAAAGTGAGATTCTCTGGAATGAAGTTCAGGTCACATGGCAGAACGGGGGTTCCAGACCGGAGGTTCCAAGAGGAGAATCCCCTTCAGAGGTGTGTTGGAAACCTCCAACTGAGCCATGGTTATGACATCCGCCGGAAGGTGGCAGGCAGAAATGGCCAACAGGCGAACCATTAGAGAAGAATAGCTGAGCCCAAGGTCTGAGAGGTGCAACAGAGACATCATGACCTGTGGAACCAGGCAAGAGAAAGGGTCCCAACCCTTGGATACCATCCAAATTGGAAACCTCTCCCATTACACCACATAGTTTGTTCTTGTCGATGGCTCTGTGGTCTCCACAAGGACCTGGGTTACTCTGGCAGTTACCCCCTAGCATGAGACAGCTATATCAGTAGGTGCCACTTGTGAAGGTGAAGGGACTGGAGGTCTAGGTGGACCGATTTGCCCTGTTCCTGGGTCAGAAGGTCTTGACAGAAGGGTAGAGGGACCGGAGAGTCCATCTTTAGCTGGAGAGGCAGAGGGAACCATACTTGACGAGGCCAATAAGAGGCAATCAGGATCATGTGAGAACCTCCATCCTGCAGTTGCAGGAGTACCCTCTGTATTAGCGGAAAGGGAGGGAAGGCATACAAGAACATCTCTGTCCAGCAGAGAGACAGTGTGGCTCGCCAGAAATCACCACACCCGGGAACGAGCAAGCAGAAAACTGGGTAGTCTTGCGTTGTATGGAGAAGTGAACAGATCTAGACCTGGGTGACCCCAAAGCTCAAAATGTCTTCCACTACAGACAGCCCCGGTATCCACTCATGTTCTTAACTGAGAGCATCTGCGCATGTCCGCCAGGACGTTTTGGACTCCTGGGACGTCTACTGCCGTCAGCTGGAGATCAAGCTCGACTGTTCAGTTCCACACTGTTATTGCCTCCCTGCCTAGGGGAATATAATCGTGTCCCTCCCTGTTGGTTTAAGTACCGAACTACACACACATTGTCTATGTGGACAAGAAGTGGGCCTGGGAGGAGAAAGGGCTGGAAGGCCGGAAGAGTGTACAGCACTGCCCTCATTTCCTGCAGATAGATGTGCAAGGACAGCTCCTGCTGTGACCAGGATCCCTGGGTACCACAGTCTCCTAGAAGAGCTCCTTAGCCCTGAACAGAGGCTTCCATGGTCAATGTATGGCCTGGAGGGGGAAACTGAAGGGGGAACCCATGGCTAATAATGGTGAGATGCTGTCACCCGAGGAAATCCTGTTGCGTGGGCCTTGACACTTGGACTCTGTGATCCAGGTCATCTAAGTTCTGATCCCACTGGACCCCGAGCATCCACTGCATAACATGCATGTGGATCCTGGCTAGAGGAACCATAGGGATTGCCGTAGCCATAAGTTCCAAAAGGCGCAGGACCACCATGGGTGGTGGGCAGTGGGTCAGCGGCTCAAGGCCACTGACCTGGCCTTATGCTGTAGCATGTCCACCTGACCCAATGGGAGGAATGCTCAACTCTGAAGTGTGTCCAGCCCCGCACCAGTGAAATGAAGGTGCTGGGATAGGGTGAGGTGAGGTGAGACTTGGGGGTAATTTACAGTAATGCCCACCTGAGGAAACAATTCCAGGGTCATGGACAGGGAGACCAGGAGGCTGTCCCTCGATGGGGCTGCTAAAAACAAGTTGGCCAGGGACAGGAACACAAACAGACACTGGCGGTGGAAAGACGCAGTCACCACCGCAGGGCGTTGGGTAAACACCTTGGGTGCAGAGGTGAGGCCAAAGGTGAGATGTAAAGGTAATCTTAGATCTCTCGTCTTTTGGGGACCCAAAAGAAATGGGGGTAGTAGCCATTGCCCTCCTGATAAAAAGGGGTGGGCCCTATTGCTGTCTTTCCCAGAAGAGCCCTGATTCCTGTCCCTATGAGAACAAGAGTGATTTCCTGGGGAGAGAGAGACTGACCTGGAGGGTGTCTTGATGGACACTCCAGGAATTCTATACTGCAGCCTTAAGTGACTAGCTAAAGAACCAAAGAGCCAGTCATGATCACCTGCCAGCCTGACAGGTGGTTAATGAATCTGCCACAGACTGGTTCCCCCTGAGCTGGCGGCAGAGGCACAAGACACTGCTGCGGGATTGGGGGCTGCAAGAGGTTCTGAAGCGGCTCCCCTGGAGGAATGCTAGGCTTTGGCTGGGGGAGTGGCTACCCTTGAGGTATGCCAACATGTGACCTGACATCTGGTGGGCCACCGCTTGCCCCGACGTCACTGTGGACAACAAAAGGACTGCTCTGGCCTGAGGCCAGAGTGAAGCATCGTTCTCACCGGACACAAGTTCTGGTCCATAGTCTGCAAGCCGGTGATGATGTCCTTCACATCACCTCCAAATGGAACTGGACCCCTAAGGGAAGCATCCTGTAAGGCCAATTTGATCCCCTGTGCCAGACCTGAAATCCATAACACTGTCTACATAAGCAGACCACAGCCGCCGTGCTCCTGATAGAAGTCTCAGCTGCAACATATGTGGCCAGAGGGTGTGACAGCAAGAGATCTCTGCCATGCAGACAGTGTGTGCAATCCAGGATTATGTCTCTGAATCTGGTAGGAACCGAATTCAGTTCTGAGCAGGCCCAAAATGAATGTAGGTAAACCACCAAATGGGCCACCTGGTATGGGGCTCTGAGTCTGACAAGGAGTTCCGGATCGGAGACAGAGCCCAGAGAAAAATTAGGGGACACCGTCTCCAGACTCAAGCAGAGGAGTCACCCAAAGCCTAGTGCGACTGGTGCCAGACCTCCTAACCTGAATTGGGAGCCCAAGGAGGGAACCTGATTGACCAGCATAGAAATGAGAAAGGGGCCATCTAGGAAGGCCCCTGGCCCAGGCAAAAAAAATTTTGCAGGTCGATGCCTGGAAACCACTAGACCATACTGCCTGTCGATCTAGTTCCACCAAAACTGAAACATGGGTGGCAAACCCTCCTATGGCTGGGAAGGTGGAGGTGTAAGATCTCGCTTCATGGAGGCTGACATTGGAAAACTTGGAGATAGGTGACCCGACATTGGAAACCCTGGTGATTGAAAACCTGGGACCGAGTAAACCAATGAAAGAGAGGGAAAATCCAGTGTCAGGTGAGCTGACGTAAGACACTCTGGCATCAGGAGCTCTGCCAGTGGAGACCCGAAAGGGGGGGGGGGAGACCAGGCATGGGAAAACCCTGTGCCAGAAGACCTGATGAGAGCTCTGATGACAGGGCCTGAAAGTTTGACGAGGGCCCTGGTGGAGTCTGAGGGTCTGACGAAGCCAGACTTGACGTTGGATCTTTGGGAGAAGGTCCCGAGTCTGCCTTGAAAAATCCACAGACGTCCAGGAAGAGTAAAAGGACCCAGACGGGGGAGTCTGAGGAGCAGGGCCCTGGGAGACCAGAGAGAGAGAGAGAGAGAGTCGGGGAAAGGCAAACTGGCTACGGGGTTAGGAAAAACCATCAGGCGGTCGCTCCCTTCCATCAGCATCCATAGCATGGCAGAGTTCGGGGACTCCACTGAAAAGGTTGGAAGTGAGGACTCCTGGGAAGGGCAATCCTGACTGGGTGGCTATGGCCAAAGTGGCAGCAGGCACTGATCCAGAGGACCAATGATGGGCCAGACATGGGGGTCCGACAGAAGCTCCATGGCTGAGCACTCTCTGGCAGCGCCTGTGAGCAGCTTATCAGCCTTGGTTGAGCATTCGCGGTTGGAACCGGCAACCAACTTACCAGCCGGAGCCGGGTGCTCACCGGAGGAACCGGCAAGCAAATTATCAGAAACAGCTGGGCGGTCACTGGCAGGGCCAGTGAGCTACTTAACAGCTAGGGCTGGGCAGTCACCAGAGGGACTGGCAAATGACTTACCAGAGAGGGCTGTGTGGTCGCCGGGGGAGCCGTCGAGTGACTTACTGGCTAGGACTGGGTGCTCACTGGAAGGGCCAGTGAGCAACTTATCAGCAGGTGCTGGGTGGTTGCCAGAGGAGCCAGTGAGGGACTTCCTAGCCAGGGATGAGCACTCACTGGCAGAGCCGGTGAGCAACTTACCAG
Organism: Neoceratodus forsteri; assembly: GCA_016271365.2. Classification (NCBI taxonomy): domain Eukaryota; kingdom Metazoa; phylum Chordata; order Ceratodontiformes; family Ceratodontidae; genus Neoceratodus; species Neoceratodus forsteri. The sequence goes on from CM028137.1 coordinate 806,185,338, forward strand.
CCTCGCCACAGAGATTGGGTCCGAGACGGAGGAAGAGCCCAAGAGTGACGAGTGTCCCCGGAGAACCGGAGACATCCACCTGAATCAGGCCTGGCTCAGACAGAGGGCATGAGGGCAGCTCCCGTAAAATGGGAGAGGGATGGGCCTCAGGGGTGCTTCCCAGACAGGATGAAGGCCTCTCCTCACCCACAGTCCCCGGGGGTGCAAAGGAGACTGGTCCTGGTCCCAAAGTTACTCCATTGTCCCGATGACCCTTCTGCTTGAGGATGCCTGAAGAACCTCCCATCAGAGATAACGAAGTCTGCCTCCACTGCTGCTCCCTATCAATGGAAGCTGTCTGGGGAGAGAGACAGCTAGTCTGTGCGGCCTAGAAAAAATTGGCAGACTGCAGAGTCCCCCAGGAAAAGCGAGGGTCCAAAGCAGAAGGAGAAAGGCTGCCTATGAGTGGGAGCCGCAACCAATGAGAAAACTCTCATGAAGGAGATGAGGATGAAGGAGAAGAGGTACAATGAAAATAATGAACATTTTTGGGGAATACTCATCCAAAAAAAGGTGGTCAACTGAAGCAACATTCTCTGCAAGGGCAGATTGACAGCAGGAAAGAACCGGAAGGTGGGCATGGGGACTGCCTCTTATACAGCGTCACACTGACGCCGTTCACGTGACATCGGGGGGGGTGGTTCCCTGCCAGACATTGCTAGCTAAAGTTTTCCATGTGGTCCTAGCCCCTGGTGGCTTAGTCCTCAAGATTATTACCTACTGCAAGAGCCCTCTCGAAGTAAGATCATCAGATATTTTGACCTGTGAGGTTTCTGGATCTTGATATGGAGGTACGTATCCTTCATATCCTATCCAGGGAGCAAATCCAGTTCCCTGTTTGCAATAAGGGAAGGAGACCCTGCAGTGACCATCTGGAACTTCTTGTATTCTATGAAGAAGTTTAGATCCCTTCAATCCAGAATAGGCTTGAGGTCCCCTGTCCACTTTGGGACAAGGAAGTATTTGGAGCAAAAACCTGTGTTCCTCTGTTCTAGAGGGACAGGTTCTATGGCCCATTTGTGAAGCAGAGTCTGTACTTTCTCTCGCAACAGGGACATGTGCACTGGTGGGTAGGTAGTCACCACTGGTGGATGATCTGGAGGGTTGTCCAAAACTCCAGAGCATGACCCTTCTCCATAATCTCCAGAACCTATTCATCTGTAGTCACTGTCCTCCTCTGGTCCAAGTGGAGGGACAGGCGACCCCCTACAAAACAGATGGCCACCAGGCTGGGCTGCCATCTGCAAGGGCTCAGAAGAGGAGCCCAAAATTGTCTCCTTTCCCTTCTATATTATCATTATAGCAGTTATTTATTATTTTACTAATTTTCTCACATTTCTTATGCTGCTGTGATATTTTAAAGTTATTGCCAGTTTACTTAGCTCTGAGGAGTAGGGTTTCCAAGGTGTAGGCAGGATCAGGCAGTGAGGTAGCATAGAAGCTTACCTTTTTTATTTTTAGGGAAGGCTGTTTTGTGCTGTTGAGCTTCTTCTATTTTTGTTTCTTTTACACTTGCTCCACATGTTTTGGTTCTCTGCTGCTGTTACTACCATATAGCCACTCTCCAATTATTGGGAAGAGCTTAGCTGGAGAACAGCATATTATTCCTTTATCTGCAAACAGCTCCTGAGTGCACTGTGTGAGAGAGAGAGTGACAGTCTCTGTACAACCACTGTTTCGGACCATGTGTAAGCCGTTGTGGAACTCCATAGCAGGTGTGCTGGGGATTGGCTCTAAGCCAGATGCTGGAAGCGCTGAGCATTTTTTCATCTTTACCAGTGGCAGTTTCAGTGTGCCGTGGCTGAAGAAACCAAGCCGAAAGCACAACCTTTGTCAACAGCACTGCCACTGAAGATCTGAGCAGCTCTGTGGAACCGTATTTCAATTATTTCAACTGTGTTTCAACACTGGTGAGAGGAGTGTTGCGGTGTGTTGGATGTGCTGGAAGTGTCACACTGATACTCTCCAGGATTCAAAGAGCACTATCTAGCTGGAGCTGCTGCCATTACCGACTCAGTTTCAGTTCATGGAATATGGTGGTGAGAGCACTGTTTCCCTGTGAGGTTTGAATTCAGTCTATATTTTTCCCCTCGTGCACTGGTGAGAGCAATGCACGAAGTCATCTGTTAAGTTTTTTGGACCTGAATTTTGATATCCTACTGTGAACTGCAACTTATTTCTGGACATTACTCCCCAACAGGAGTTGAACTCTTAGAAGATTGCTCCTTGACAACACTTACCAGGACTCTCCTGCTTTTGTTTTATTACTGTTATTTTAACAATAACAAAAGGGGAGGTTGGGGGAAGGGGTAGTTGGGTTTGTGTGGATGAGGGGTTTTCTCGGTTTTAGTTTGGTTGAATGGTAGACTGGGTTGTTGGGTTATTCAGCTTTATTGCATTTTAATGTTGTTTTAGGGGAGGGGGTAATTTATTGCTTTTGTGCTATTTTTGTTTTAATGTTGTTTTAAGGGAGGGAGGGGGTAATTTATTGTTCATAGACTGATTTTGTTGAAGAGAATGTGCGTAGATTTCAGACCCCACAGAATTACTTTTTCAGGATCCCTGCTGTGGTACCGCCACACTATTGCCAACCCCCCCACCACTTGCAGTTATCAGGTGCTGTAGGGAGGTGGGGATTGCTCGAAGGGCGATTTGGTCAGTAGCAGGGTCTCGGGGCTGTAGTGGGAGAGAGGTGCATCAGGGTGGTCAAGACCAGGAGGCACCCTGGGTTGAAATGGGACCTTGGGAAAGGCCAGACATGTTTGGTCCCCATTCCCAGGGTTTCTTCCGGATCAAGCAGATAGGTAGCAATTGAGCTGGCAGCCTCTGTCATCCCCCTTCGGGCAGTACTGTGTAACACAAGATCGATCAGGAACAAGACCGCAGTAACAGTGGACTTGATTTCCTCGGTCGACCTGGCTTGCATTACAGAGACCTGACTGGGAGACGATGCCGGTCCAGTCTTGCACTGCCTGAGGAAGGAACGCGGGGGGTGGGGTTGTGACCATCTGTTTTAGATCCATCCTGAACTTCTCTATGCAGCCGGTGGGTTCTACTTCATTGTTTGAATGTGTGGCCATGTGAAGGGGTCCAGGTGCAGGCTGCAGAGTCCTTCTTTTGTACCAGCCTCTGGGGTGTGAGGAGTTTCTGCAGGAAGTTGCAGAATTTGTCACTGAGAAAGAGTTGGAGTCTCTCAGGTGGCTGGTCCTGGGTGACTTCAATGTTTAGAGCGATAACAAATCATTGCAATTTGGACATTACTTCTTCTAGTTGATAACATCACTGGGCTTTGCACAAGCAGTTGCTTCTGTGACCCACAGCCACGCTCATGCATTGGACCTAGTATTCTCACTGGGGCTTGAGATTGGTGATCTCAAGATTGATCTAGTTATTTGGTCGGATCATTGTGTAGTGCAGTTCTTGTTCAGGGCCCCCACCACAAGCCCTTCCCCATTAGAGTTGGTACATTACCGCCCTTTAAGGGGATTATCCCCAGAGGGTCTTATGGCAGAAATGGACCTCTTGGCAGTGAGTGCTGCATGCGCAGCTAGTTTGAGTGAAGCAGTGGTGGTCTATAACAGGACTGTCACCTCGGCGCTCGACTCTATCATGCCAGTCTGTATATGACCAAAGTCCTCCCTCTTGAGGTCCCCTTGGTTTGATGGGGGAGCTCAAGGAGATGAAGACCAAAGATCGGAGATTGGACTATCGTTAGCATAAGTTTTGGTCAGAGGAGGACAGGCTGGCTGTGAGAACTCACTACGGTGAGTATCAGAGGGTAATCCCCCATAAAAGGCAGCTTATCTTTCCAGGGAGATTGCTGCAGGGAACAACAGACCCACTCGACTCTGCCGGACTGTGGACAGGATACTTCATCCAGCCTCCCTGCAGCCAGTCAAAGTAGTCTTGGCTGCGAAATGCGAGGAGTTTGCTTTGTTCTTCTCAGACAGGGTGTCCTCCATCAGGGCAGAGATTTCCCCAACCAGGCTATCCCAGCCTGGCGGTGGCACATTGGATGTCCTTAAGAGCACTGCTCTTGCCTGGGGTAAGTTTAGAACAGTGGGGTTGGAAAAGATCTGTGAGGTAATTTCAAAGTTGTGGCCCACATATTGTGATCTGGACCTGGGCCTGACTCATCTTCTAGTGGGATGCGTCGAGTCCGTTGGTTCAGTGTTCAGTGAGATAGTCTGGTGCTTGCTTTCAGAGGCGCTGTTTCCAGATGCCTTGAAAGAGGCACTGGTGCAGCCCTTTCTTAAGAAACCTTCTCTCGACCCGGACGTCTTAGCGAATTTTAGACCTGCCTCAAATGTCCCCTTCCCTGGGAAGGTGACTGAGAAGATTGTGGCTCTGTAACTCGAGGCACATTTCAAAGCATCTGACATCTATGAGCCCCTTCAGTCAGTATTTAGGCCTGGACATAGCACTGAAACTGCATTGGTCAGGGTGCAGAATGACCTCCTCAGGGCTACAGATAGAGGGGACCAGTCAATACTTGTTCTCCTCAATCTCTCATCAGCATTTGACACTGTGGACCATGTGGTGGTGTTGGACCACCTGAGGGGGGCTACGTGGACTCACCGGCACTGTCATCCACGGGTTCAAGTCCTTTCACAGAGGCAGGACTCGGAAGATGGTGATGGGATGCTTTTCCTCCCATCCTAAGTTCTTGCCTTGTTGAGTTCCCCAAGGGTTCATCCTCTCACCCATGTTTGCAGTGTATATGTTGCCTCTTAGTGAGGTCATTAGATGGTACAGTGTGGACTTTCACTGCCATTGAGATGATACCCAACTGTACAGGTCTTTTACACCAAGGACACGTGATGTAATGGTAGTGCTAAACAAATGTCTGGCTGAGATACAGGACTGGATGTCCTCTAAGTGGTTGAGGCTCAACCTAAGTAAGATGGAGGTACTGGTGACTGAGCCAGGTCATAGGAGGGAGGCGGACACCATGGGGGTTGAAACAGACTTGATGCTCAGATTGGTTACTCTCTTGGCATCCGGGAGAGTGAAAAATCTGGGCATGATCCCAGACAGTGGATTGACACTGGAGGCTCAGGTGTTGTCTGTTGCCTGGATTGGTTTTTACCATTTTAGGAATATTGCCAAATTAGAACCGTAAACCCTCCAGATGACCTATCATTGCTGATGCATGCTTTTGTGATGTCTAGGCTCGACTACTGCAACACTCTATATCTTGGGGTCAGTGGAGGGGTTCTGCATCTCCTGCAGTTGCTGCAGAATACAGTGGCTAGTGACGGGCCTTCCAAGGTCCTGTCATGTAACCTCGGTTCTGTGCGGTCTGCATTGCCTGCCGGTTAGGTGGAGGATCTCCTTTATGGTGGGTTTACCCACCTACAAGGCCCTATACAGTTTGGGTCCAGGCTATCTGCATGACCTCCTGACTCCTGCCCACCCCCAAGCACTCCCTCAGTTCTGCCGAGTAGGGCCTCCTAGTGGTTCTCAGGGCCTGGTGAAAAACATCAGGAGATTGTGCCCTTGAGGTGGCAGCATCGGTCCTGTGGAACACGCTCCCCGGGTCTCTAAGGGAGGTCCCTTGGTGGAAGCCTTCAAATGGGGTCTGAAAGCGCACCTTTTTAGAGAAGTCTTTGGAGCTTAGGACTGTATTTTATTGCAGTTATTATTTTATTATTAACCTTTTTTCATCTGCTTGTGTTTTGTACAGCGCCCTGGGCCTCAGGGAAAGGGTGCTTTAGAAATAAAACCTTGCTTGCTACAACCACCCCCGGAGGAAAAGGTGGTTGGGTGGGTGTATAAGAAGTCATGCTAAGCTGGGGGGGATTACAGCCACTGGTTCCATTACCCTTAGGTGCTTTTGAAGGGGCACATGGGGTTGTGATGGGGACTGGCAAGGTCCCTGCACCTTTGCCTCTTCCCTGCTGTCTGTAGGCCAGACGCTGCCTCCTGACAGCAGATAGATGAAAGTTACCCCTGCTCCTATCATTGTTTTGGGTATGATGCAGGGATTTTACTGACTTCAGGGTCTTGCCAGATGATTGAAAACTATCAAAGCTTCTTCTACATCATGGCCAAACAGTTTCTGCCCTCTGAATGGGGCACTGAGAACTGTTTGTTGCATATCACTGGCAAAACCCTGCTACTCTAAGCCAAGAGCAGTACCTGAGGCAAATGCCAGAGGCTATAGTTCTAGTATAGGCATCTGAAATATCATATGCTGTGCGGATCAAATGTCTCCCCACATCAGCACCAGTAGTAAGAGTTTGCATTGACTGTTGCTTAGGAGAACCCTCAGGCAAGGCCTGTACAACAGCCTCAGCCTTCCTGCAGAGGGTTGTTATGATATTTTACCATATGGGACTTGTAATTTGCAATATTTTACCATATGGGACTTGTAATTTGCAATACATAGGCCCAACAAGGCAGACGCATATGTACACATGCCTAGGACATCCAACCTCCTGGACTCTCTATCAGGAGGAAGGCAGTTCAGGTGTCTAGGTGCCCTGAACCTGTCATGGGCAGCTGTGATCACCACCGAGTCAGTCTCAGGCTGGTTAGCATAAAACAGCTTTCCAGAAGTGCATGATACATTTTGTCTGCCTTTCTGGGCACAGCTGGTATACTGTTTGGCCTATACCAGGCTGCATAAGTGGCATCCTCCAAGGCTGGAAACAGGAGAAACCACAGCAGAGGGAGAGTCTGGCATCTCCAGAAATTCCAGCAGGTTCTTTTCGGTAGAATCCAGCTCCTCTAAAATGAAGCCAATGGCAGCTTGCATTTACTGCATCATGTTAAACAAGAATTTGTCAATGCCGAACATCTGATGCTTGTTAAACAAGTTTTTTTGTTTTTAATGTTTTGATGCCAACTTTTGAAGAGACTTGTTTTAGGATTCACCTTATAGGCATGACATGTACCATTTATTGTATACTGGGCGAAATGTCATTTCTCACTAGAGGTTTAAAAATGACACGTCATGTTTATGAGGTGATGTGCAAAAATTGCTATGTTGAAAGTCTGGGATCAAAATATTGTAAATGATCAAAGTTATGAGCCTGCGTTCATAAATTTCAACACAGGCTCGTAACTTTATTGTTTTTTAACATTTTGCCCCAAATTTTCAAATTAGCCTTCTTATGACCCCATCTCATGAACAAGTGCAGAGAAAAATTTTCAGATCTTGCCTGAAAGGTGACTTTGTGCAGTGACTGTGAAATCACCTTTCGGGATGCGAAAACACATTTTGGCCAGGATTTGAAAAATGACAACTGTCACATTCATGAGGTGCTGTGAAGAAATGGCTATTTTGAAAACCTGGGGCAAAATATTGAAAATTACCAAAGTTATGAGCTTGCGTTTGCAAACTTTAATGTAGGCTCATAACTTTTTTTTTTTTTTTTTAATATTTTTACACCAAATTTTCAACAAAACCACCTTATGACCCCATCTCATGAACAATGGTAGAAAGAATTGTTAACTCCTGTCCGAAAGGTGATTTCATGCAGTGACTGCAAAATCGCTTTTCTGGACAGATTTACCTAACGTTACTTGCATTGTTCATGAGGTGGTGTCCCAAAAAAGGCATGTTGAAAATCTGGGGCAAAAATATCAAAAAGTGGCCAAGTTATGCCACTAATTTCAACCCCCCATCGAAATACATTGAACCACATACCTGATTTCCTCAGTTCATGGTCGGGCTTTGAAGAGTGAAGATGTGTCTGCGGTCCAGAGAGGATTACTGTCTTGAACCACCAGTGGGTAACTAAAGGCTTGGGGAAGGGGGAATGGGTGCTGAGTGGGGGGGGTGAAGTAAAGGCGCCAACAGACATTGATGGACAGTTTTCTTTTTTTACAGGTTTTAAAACAAAACATTGAGGGATGGACTGCATTGGGCACCCCAGTGTTCGGCTTCTTAGGCAGCAGTGGTGAGTCACCGGTGGGGAAGGTCAAGAGAAGTGGTAGTGGGGGTTGGCACCCCGCTCCGCTTATATTCAAAGGACTGTATTCCGACACTGGGATTGGGCACCCCAGTGTCGGGCTTCATAGGGAGCAGTGGTGCATGACTAGGGGAGTGTCAAGAGAAGTGGTAGCGAGGGTGGGTACCCTGCTCTGCTTACATTAAAGGGACTGCATTCCAACACTGGTATTGAGCACCCCCAGTGTTGGACTTTTTACCAAGTGGTGGTGCGTGATCAGGAGGGTGTCAAGAAAAGCAGTAGCAGGGGTGGGCACCCCGCTTTGCTTACAAGAGGAGGAGTGAGGAGGTACAGAAGGGAGAAACAATTTTAACCAACATGTTTGGGGTATGGGCCCAAAAGCTTTTTTAGCTGACTCTACTAGGAAGTGATGTAGTGGAAGCACCAAGAATTTTGATCCCTTGGGTATAGGTTTGAGTCCTATCTTTCTAGGAAATGGGGGGGTCTTTAACCCTCATATTACGTCTATCAAAATTACCCTTGGACTTCAAGCACATTTATGTAATTAAATTAGCGGCAGTAAGCTTGTTGAAATGATGAGCAGGGATGTGTGTCAGAGAATGAGGGCTGGGGCCAGGACGTTTTTTCACACTAAGTGAATTAGTTGGTCGAATCGGTCATATACCCAGAGAAAGAATATGGATAAAATTATTGTTTTTATTACTAGATTAACAGTTGTTAGCTCTGGTATGACTGTGTTGTTGAGGGTGCCTAGAAATAGAATTGCAGATGTAGTATTCATTAGTATAATGTTTGCGTATTCAGCTGAGACAAATAGGGGGAAATGGTCTGCCTGCATATTCTACATTAAATCCTGAGACTTGTTCAGATTTGCCTTCTGTTAAATCAAATGCAGCCCAGTTGGTTTCTGCTAGTATTGATACAGCTAATATTCTTCAGGTGAAGCTACCTCTGGCTGGAAGCTGCAATGCTGAACATAGGATTTGCAAGAAAGCGAGCTGTGCTCACAACAGAGGGAGGTGAACCTTGTAATTGTCTTTGGTTTGAAGCAGATATTCTGCAGGTGGAGGCTACTTCTAACTGAAAGGTGAAATAAGGAACTTAGAATTATCAGGAAAGACAGTCTTTCAAGCAACAGAGGGAGGTGGATCTAGCTTTACTTTTGTTACAATTCTTAAGATTTTCAGTGCAGAAAGAGTTTAAACCCTGGGCTAAGAATTTGTCATAAGTCCTGAAGTAAGTGCAGGTACAGGCTGTGTATTTGACCCAGACAGTGCCCCAGGGGGTGGAAACTGTTTTTTGTGTTTATCTGTGTGTGCCTTAAAAGACCAGGCCAGACTGTGTCAGGAAGTGCATACATCATAGCTACTTATCAGCCAATAGCTTTGGAAGAGTCTTACAGACCTGAGAACAACAGTATTATAAGCAAGTGTTTTATAGCAAACTCATCAGAACTGCTAATATTCTTCAGGTGAAGCTACTTCTGGCTGGAAGCTGCAATACTGAATATAGGATTTGCAAGAAAGCGAGTTGTGCTCACAACAGAGGGAGGTGAACCTTACAATTGTCTTTGGTTTGTAGCAGATATTTTGCAGGTGGAGTCTACTTCTAACTGAAAGGTGAAATAAGGAACTTAGAATTATCAGGAAAGACAGTCTTTCAAGCAACAGAGGGAGGTGGATCTAGCTTTACTTTTGTTACAGTTCTTAAGATTTTCAGTGCAGGAAGAGTTTAAAGCACAGCTGACTTATTTTGGGGCTGACTGCTTTCAGAGCACAAGCCACCAGGCTGTTTTGGGGCTGGGGAGGTTTACCTGTGTCTGACTTGGATGTGTGGATTTTTCTCTGTTTGATTAGCAGGGTATTTTCTCTGTCAAATTGTTGTGTAGGGCATCTTGCTGACAGGAAGGCACTCATCGCAGCAGTGGGTCAGAGCTTTTAGCTGATTGTTTCATGAGGGCACAGTTTAGGCCCAACCCCTGCCCACCCCTACCCACCCACCCCTGGAAATAGTTCCTTTATACCTGGGGTTCTGACATCATTTCCTCAAGAGTGCAAGGTGCATATCACTGTCATATCCTCTCTAGCACACTGCACTGACAATATAAGCATACACATTGTATAATATATATATTTCTGTATAACAAACCAATCACACACACACAAAAAAAAGTAGATAAACATGTGGGGAGTAGTGCAATGTAATGGCTGTGGGGTAGCAGTCTTCCGGGAGTCTTTCTGGAGGCTGAGATGCTACCCTATTTGCAGACAACTCTCTGTCCTGAGGGAGGAAGTTGCCTGTCTTCAGGCCACACTGGACAGTAGTAAGGGAACCTTCCCCCAGGCCACACTGGACAGTAGGAAGGGAACCTCCCCCATCCAGGGAGCACCAGGGCCACCACCACTACCTCAGAGGTTGCGAAGAAAGCACAGCAGTTGGACCACAGTGGGCTCAGGGAGGGAGAGGATGGTGGAACAGAGGCACACCCAGTCAGTTGTTCCACTCCACAATCCATACACCATTCTGGGGGAGCATAGCTCCCCTATGGATGCACCCGCACAGGAGACTAAGGAGGCTGAGGACAACAGTCAAAAGGGAGGCCCACAGGAAGGAGGCAGAGTACACCACAGGGAAAGGTAGCAGCTCCTGGTGGGGGACTCAATGATTAGGGGGATAGAACTGGTGGGAGCAGGGAAAACTGAAGTAAGGTGCCTGCCTGGTGCCATGGCTTGGAGGGACAGGAAGCACTTCCTCAGGATCACGAAAACAGCTGCACGGGAGTCTGAGCTGGACGTCATTGTCCACCTAGGGACAAATGACTTGGCTCATGGTGAGATTAGAGCAGTGCAGAAGGACTTTGTAGAGTTGGGGAGGGGCCTAAGACAAGTAGCACACACAGTATCCTTCTCAGAGGTGCTGCCTGTCAATGGCATGGGTGAGGTGAGGGTACTTTGCACCAAGCAGTTTAATGAATGGTTGAAAAATGGTGTGGAGAACAGGGTTTGGCTTCATTTTGGGGACTGGGTTCCACCTGGAAGGACACCAGCCTATACTGACAGGATGGTCTGCATCTGTCCAGGAAGGGAACAAGTCTTTTGAGCAATCAGTTTAAATGCTTTCATTGGCAGGCTTTTAAACTAGTCAAGGGAGGCACCGATAAGGCAGGAAAATCCAGCCTCTCCCTACAAAACAGGGTACTAAATGAGAAAAGACCTAGGTAGAAAGGTCAGTGGGGGTGCTGCAACAGAAGGTAAAGCCATAAAAAATGGAGAGCAATGAGTACCAATGCCCATAGTCTGGGTAACAAGCTTCCTGAATTAGTGGCCTTGATGGAGGAGGAACATCTGGATATCGTGGCAGTCACAGAAACATGGTACACAAAAACCATGACTGGGATGTAAACACTAGGATACACACTATCTACAGGAGGGACAGGGAGGGTAAAAGAGGAGGAAGAGTAGCTCTTTACATAAGGGAAGGAATCAAAGCAACAGAACAAAAGGGTAAACAGGGAGGAGAAGAAGCACTGTGGGTAAATTTGGAGACAGCCAATGGCACCACAGTCCGCACAAGGGTTGTATACAGACCCCCCTTCTCAGGGGGAGGAAATGGACAAGGAAATGATAGAAAGTATACTTAGAATGGCAGAAAAAGGGGAGATATTGCTGATGGGTGATCTGAATATGCCAGATGTTAACTGGAATGCAGTTGCAGCAGCCACTTCGAAGAGTAGGATTATTCTAGATGCCCTACAGGGGGTATGCCTTAGACAACTAGTATTGGAGCCCACTCAAGAGGGAGCAATCTTAGACCTGGTTCTCTCAAATGGAGATGGAGAGAGGATCACAGATATAGAAGTGGGTAGCCATCTGGGAACTAGCAACCATCTAACAGTGTGGTTCACAATAAACACAGCAATAGAGTCAAGCCATACAAAGGCAAAAGTACTGGACTTTAAGAGGGCTTGCTTTGCCAAAATGGGTGAGTGCCTAAGGAATGCACTAGCAAATGGGCAGGAAGGAAGGGTGGAAGAACAATGGGAATAATAAAAACTGCCATCACAGAGGTAACAAGCCTTTGTGTGAAGCAAATAAACAAAACAAAACGATGTAAGAAACCACTATGGTTCTCAAAGGAAGTGGCAGTGAAGGTTCAAGAAAAAAAGAAAGCATTCAGGAAGTACAAGGAATCACAGAAGGAGCAGGACAGAGAACTGTATCAGTTAGACAAAAAAGAAGCTGGGAAGGCAGTCAGAACAGCAAAGGCCCAAACTGAGGAAAGATAGCCAACTCAGTTAAGAAGGGGATAAAACCTTTTATAGGTACATCAGGGCAGAAAGGAAGACCAAGGGAGGGATAGTGAGGCTTAATAAAGGGAGGAAGGGTGGGCAGAGGTGACTGTGAAAGGCAGAGATACTAAACAAATATTTTGCTCAGTATTTACAAATGAAGAAGGGTAGGTACCTAAAACAAACAGTAGAAACACTCTGGATACAGAAGTTGATACCAGCCCATTTACAGAAGAAAGGGTTCTGAAAGAACTCTTAAAACTGAAGGTGGACAAAGCAATGGGCCTGATGGGATTCATCCCAGAATCTAAAAGAACTAAAGGTAGAACTAGTGACACCATTGACTACCTTCTTTAACAAATCATGGGAGGATGGGGTGGTACCTGAGGACTGGAGGAGGGCAGATGTGATTCCCCTTCACAAGAGTGGGAGCAAGGCAGAAGCAGGAAACTACAGACCTGTTAGTTTAACCTCAGTGATAGGGAAAATTATGAAATCACTTCTGAAGGAAAGAACTGTGGAGTATCTAGAGGCCAGAGGGGCACAGGACGCAAGGCAGCATGGATTCACAGCGGGAAGGTCATGCCAGACGAATCTGATAGATTTCTTTGACTGGGTGACCAAAGTAGTAGATCAGGGAGGGGCTGTGGACATGGCCTTCCTAGACTTTATCAAGACATTTGACACAGTCCCACACAAAAGATTAATATACAAGTTAGCCAGCCTGGGAGTGGGTCCCAAGATGACAGCCTGGGTAAAGATTTGGCTGGAGAATAGGACACAGAGAGTAATAGTAAATGGAGTCCACTCTGAAGAAAGGGGGGTTACTAGTGGGGTACCGCAGGGTTCAGTATTAGGACCGGTCCTCTTCAATGTCTTTATAAGCGACATTGCAGAGGGACTGGAAGGAAAAGTATGTCTCTTTGCAGATGACAAAGATCTGCAACAGAGTTGATGCACAAGGTGGGGTGGAAAGGATGAGAAGGGACTTGGCAAGGTTAGAGGAATGGTCAAATGTATGGCAGCTTAGATTCAATGCTAAGAAGTGTAAGGTAATGCACCTGGGAAACAAAAACCCAGGGGAAGAGTACACAATGGGGGGTGAGATACTAACAACAACAAAAATGGAAAGGGACCTGGGGGTGGTCATATCAGATGACCTAAAGGTGGGCAAGCAATGTGAGAGGGCAGCAAGGAGGGCTGGGGGAATACTGGGATGCATAGGGAGAGGCATCACCAGTAGAAAACAGGAAGTTATTATCCCTCTGTACAGACAGCTGGGGAGACCCCATCTGGAGTACTGGCGTGCACTTCTGGAGACCCAATCTCCGCAAAGACATAGACAGGATGGAAGCTATCCAGAGGAGGCAACTAAAATAGTGCAGGGTCTGCACTGGAAGACATATGAAGAGAGACTTAAGGAGCTTAATATGTATAGCATCGAGGAAAGGAGGGAGAGGGGGGACATGATAGAAACTTTCAAGTACCTCAAGGGAATCAACAAAGTATTTGATTACTAATTCAAGGATGACCTTTCAAAAAAAGAGGTGTGCAAGAACAAGGGGGCACAATTTGAAGATGGGGGGGTGGCTCAGAGGTAATTTAAGGAAGTATTTTTTCACAGAGAGGGTTGTGGATGCATGGAACGGCCTTCCGGAGGAGGTTGTGGAGTCAAAAACGGGTGGTGGAATTCAAGCATGTATGGGACAGTCATAAGGCAATTCTAGAGGGTGGGGGTAGGAAGAAGTAGGCTGCTGGTTAACTAGGATCTGCAGCTTATCCATTAGGTAGGGACATACCTCTCAACTGTCCCTGATTTTCAGGGACATGATTTGTCTAAAAATTTTACTCTGCCCTCCTAAAATTGTGTTTCTGTGACTAAACAGTGGGGTTATAAGTACAAAATAATATCAAACATAAAAGTTACAGACTTGTTCTTTCTTAGTTGATTTTTTTAAGCCTTGTCCCTGATTTATGAGGGGAGGTTGAGAGGTATGGGTAGGGAAATGGGCAGACTGGGTAGGCCAAGCAGTCCTTATCTGCCGTCAAATTCTATGTTTCTATATCATATGGCTGCTAAAGGTCATCCTGGAATTAGTAATCAAATAGCTTCTTGGGTGGTATTAACCCCTGCTGTGCTTATATATCAGCCCAGAATTCCTGTATGTTCTAATTCTCTAGGCAACCTAAGGGTTAAATGTTAGTAGGGTGAAGGCTCCTGTGAAGATGATGCATAGAATGAGTAATCCAAAGCTGACTTGGTAGGAAACTGTATGTGCTACTGCTCATAGAGCCCCAATCAGGGCATATTTGGAGTTTGATGCTCAACCAGAACTGAAGGAGCAAGGAAGAGAAAGCCAGCCACAAGGACTGCTTAGCCCTGTCAGTGTTCCCTGACTTTGAAAGCCAATCAGCTGCTTGGTGACCGGCTTCAAGCAAATTAAATGACCAAAGCCCTCTCTGACTGGAGCGGCTTCGGTTCTTTGAAATAAACAAAGTTTCCACTCAACAAGCTGCTAGTGGTGTCATGACCACAATACGTGGTCATTGGTCCAGACTGCTGAGCCCATACTATTTTTAAATGCAATGGGCTCGACAGTGACACACCCCTGAAATCCCCTTTCACTGTAGCAAAACGTTTGGTGTGCACGCGTGCATGAAGGATCCTCTGAAGGTGATCTTGATGTGTTTACAACAGAGTCCTCACTACAGGAGGAGACTGTGGAGCTGGTGCCATGCCCATAATAGCTCTCAGCATAGTCTTCCTCCTCCTGCATCATGAGATTAGGATTATATACATATTCGAGTCTGTCATTGATGGGAATGAATGATTGCATCAGCCATGCTGGCAGCAGCAGAGAAGGTTTGTTATGCAAGGGATTATCGTATGGCATCGATGGGGTAGTTGAGGGAGTCCTTATTGACAGGCCCCCTGGAACAGGGAGGCTAAGCAGTAGATGTTTTATTATGTTAGTGGTTGCAGAGGTCATACCTGTAGTCCACAGGGGTAACCTGGATGTCGCTGAGGAAGCCTCCTCTTTGTCCCGGTGCTTGCATTTGTGACTCTCCAAAGCTTTTTCCCAGGACTTCAAATACCATGATTCAGTTGATGGGGTTGGTGACGCAGGTTTTTCTTGAAGCTGCTTCTTCATTCTCTCAATGGTCTTTTGGAGGAGGAATTTCTTCAAGCCCCCTTTCTGTGTTGCCTAGTTGCGGAGTTGAACACCCAGCAGATCTCACAAGCTTTCATGTTGTGACAGAGGCCTACGCAGCAAACACAGATGTTGTGTGGGAGTCTCTTATGTAGATCTTCTCTTGGTACTCGCAGTACTGGAAGAGTTTAGACGGTTCCTTCAATGGCATACAGGTCAATGAAAATCACTATAAAAGTGATTATTTTGGTACAGAAAAAAATGAAAAGACTGCTATGAGCAGTGACGTTTCCAATGGCAGGTCTGAGTCCGATCCATGGAAGGAAAAGAACTGAGGAGAGGATAGGCTATCCAGATTTATTATACACGCTGACGTCTAACGTTGTCATGGGTGGCACTAGCTTGCAAAAGTTGCTGTGTGGTCTTAGCGCTGATGCTGTTATAGTTTCAATGGTGTGACCTGATGAGAGAGCTCTTGAGGAAGATCTGACCTGATGGAGACCCAGCAACACATCAACGTTCACTTTTTTTAGCTGCGTGATAAATCTTCCTGGACTCTGTCTGGAGGCTTGTTTACATCCCTTTGGCCCCTGATTTTATGGAAGGTGATATCTGCAAACAAACCCTCCACAGAGGGGTGGTAGGAGAACATAGAAAGCATGCCTGCTGAGACCACATAGTTGCAGACCACAAGGGTGGAGGGTGCTGAGCAGGATGCTGCATGCTGCAAAAGCTTCATGACCAGTCCCAAGATTGTGTCAGTCACTGAAAGGCAACCCCGCAGGAATTGTCCCTGTCCAGTATGTCAGTAAACAGGTACTTAGCCCACGTCTGGACTGACTCCAAGGGAACTTTCATGAACTCCAATATAAGCCAGACCAGCGCTCCAAATGACAACGGCCTGTGGTTGTGGTTAGGTCTTTATCTGATTCACAGTTGAATGTGAGTCCTGGTTGAAGCAATCGGAGTCGTTGGGAGAAGATCTCAAAAACATCTCTCGACCTTTTGCAACCATGGACCACCCTGGTATCCTCATCCTGGGTGATCGCCACAGAGACCTGGCCTGGTAAGCCGTCCGTGAAGCAAGACTTCTTGATCAGGACCCAAACAGGGGCTGCAGCATAGGTGACTCCACCTGAAGAGGAGCAAAAGCAGATACTGGAGACTGCTGAGCAGCATGGACCAGCATGGGAACAAACAGCAAAGGCCAAGGGACCGATAGTCCAGGGGGTACTACGCTACCCTCCCCATCCATGGTCAAATATTGGGTATGCCGACCAAACAATGAAACTTCTACAGTGAAGACCATTACAGTGACAGAAATCGACAGGTCGCTATTATGGTCGCTGCCGACACCGGCACTGCATCTCTCGGTGTTTCGTCCCCTCCCCGAAACAACTGACTCGGAGTTGGTTACAGAAATACTGTGGGGGGGGTGGAGCCCCCAAAGAAAACACACTGGCATATCGACAGCACAATACCAACACTCAGCATTGTGTCTGTCGAGTCAGGGATGTCGGCAACTTTGGTGTTGCGTGACATGGGTAAACCTAAATGTTGCCAGAGGAGCTCATCATAGTGTCAACACATTTATCATCGATATTTCTCTTCAGAGGGGCAGGGATGGTGGTGTCTCCTAGTCAAGCGGGATTGACAGCGTGAACGGAATCTTGACCATAGAACAAGGGTCAACATGAATAGGAGTCCTCCCGAGGGTTTGTGTAAACCACTTGCCTCAGCAGGTTAAGCACTAGAGGCTTTAGAGGCACTACCACCGATGGCAGCAGTTCCCGAGGCAACTCAGCCAGAGGTGCCAACTGTGCCTCATCCTCCTCAGTCAGGATCAGGAGTACCAGGGTCTGGGAGACTGACTCTCCTCATCAGTCTCCTTCAACAATCAGTCAACAGACTTGAGGAATATCTTGACTGCCTGCTTGACTGGAATCGAGGTTGACAAGCCTGACGGGGTTACCCTGGAGCCCTTGACCAAGGCCGAGCAGTTGGGGGAGTCAAATGAGCAGGAATTCCCTCAGTATTCCTTGTAGTTTTGTCCCCTCTCTGCTGCCCCTCTGTCTGTCCTAACATCTCTCTTTCTCACACTCCCCCCTTCCTCCCTTTTTTTCCTTGAGCTGTGTACATTCTTACTGTATATTGTGTTATTCATTTTAGTGTTATTGCCCTGCAACTGTTTTTGCTTAAATGCCTATCCATTATTTGTCATCCATTATCTCAAGGTTTAACCATTTGTTATGTCTCCTGCTGTTTGAACTTGATGTGGAACCTGTGTAATGAGCTTGTTCTCAAGGGTTTAGTCCGAGATCTTAAATAAATAAATAAATAAATAAATAAATAAATACATAAATAAATAAATAAATAAAGAAAGGGCACTCTCCTTCCCAGTCCCACAACCTGCGGTGCAATTTAGTGTGTTTGCTGCTAGTGAGGATGATTCCCTGAAGGACTGGAAGGCAAAACACATTTCCCTGAAACTCAACAGAGAATGATCCTCTGATGCTGGCCCCAGCCGTGAACAGTGCCAAGACTGATGAGGAACTCACCACATCCATCTCTTCTTTCATGACAAGTGGAGCAGCTGACTTGGCTGCCACTGAGACTTTTTTGTGGTCTGTGGGCCTACCAAAGGCCAATCAAACCTTCAGGTCTTTGATGGTTGAGGGCAGCATGCCCTGGCACAAATTGCATCCCTCAGTGTTGTGTTGATTGCCCAAGCAGTACAAGCACAAGCCGTGGTTCCGTGGCTAACATTTTCTGCCTACACGAGTGCAGAATTTAAAAAGGACAGTTACGTACAAACTTATCGAAACAGTAGATCT
The DNA here is from genome assembly GCA_016271365.2 of Neoceratodus forsteri. NCBI lineage: Eukaryota > Metazoa > Chordata > Ceratodontiformes > Ceratodontidae > Neoceratodus > Neoceratodus forsteri. The sequence continues at coordinate 806,203,570 of CM028137.1, forward strand.
TCATGAGAATCTTCTCCATTAGGCCACATCTTTGTAATTATAGCAGTCAGTGCTAGGATCAAACAGAAACGTTTGCTATCTGGGGCTGCCCACAATGACATGCCACATCTATGTGTGTAGATAAGCGTGGTTGGCCCCATCACTCCTCAGTTCTTTTCCCTCTGATCAGCCATGTCGGACCTGCTGAAGGAAATGTTGTTAACCTAGCTATTGCTGTTTTATGTAAGTGTTTTATTTTTTCATCTCTGCATGGCACTGAAGTCAAAAGAGCCTTCATTTCAGTATTGCAAGTGTGGAGGTAAAATTTACAAAGAGGATACACACGCGATGTGTGTGTGCTGTCTGGGTTCTGTCTCATAATGTGAGGACTTCCAAGATTTGCCAGAGTTTTAACCAGGCTACAAGGCGTTGCGTATGAAAGCTCTAGAAAACTTCCTTCTTCTCAAAGACATTGAAAGCCATAGAAAACAAATAGGGCCCAAGGTCTGTGTCTCTCACCAACAGCCAAAAAGCAGCCGTGAAGCGGAAGGATTGGGAGAGGGAACGGTCATCATTACAGCCCTCCTCATCATCTACCCAAAAGCACAGAGAAAAAGAAAAATCTGCTTGATTGGCGAGGTCCTAGTTGCCATTAAGACAAGGTAAACCTGAGTCATCGCATTCTCCAGCGGCACTTACTTCAGCACACACACCCCCCCACACACTTTCAATGAGACAACAAGGTTGTGCTTGGCTTAGGCACTACCATACCTACTATGGACGGTAGGACGCCATCATCATTTGTCCATTGACTCATGTGGCCCCAGACCCTTTACAGTGTGCCGTCGACTCTCAGGCTGTGCTGGCATTGCCTTCAGAGAAGATAAGATGCATTCTGCCTGGATTACCAATGCAGGCAGTTATTCTGCTGATGGGGCCTCCTGACACTCAGCCCTCATTAACTGGTTCCACTAGCATGCCACAAATTCCTCCCTCTCAGCTGCCACCAGCATTGCCGGTTCATTCTGTGCTTTCCGTTGACTGTTATGATGATGACAAAGTGAAATACAATCCTGATCTCATGCATTTACATGAGAATTTAGAGGAGAAGTTGGAGGGAGAACAATTTCTAGCACCTTACTCTAATTCTACCCTCTAATCCTGCAATGAAGACTTGGTGCTCTATACTCCGAGATCTCCTCCTGAGGATCCAGTTTTCCAAGTCATGATGCAGCAAATACAGTCCAACACAAGCTTTGCTGTGGAAGAGGAACATTCTACAAAAATGAACGTCATGGAATTTTTGGAGGTGCTCTGTCCCCCCCATTATAATTCCCCCATATATCCTGCATTTGAGGATGCTATCTTTGCTACATGGTATATACCAAGCTCACCGTCTACAGTTTCTAAAAGGGCTGATAAGCAGTATCCTGCACTTTCCATTAAGCCTTATTATGCTAACCAGCCAGAAACTGACTATGTGGTCATCACAGCTGCTGATGACAGGTCTAAGGTCCCTAGACACATGAGCACTTTGCCTCCTGGTAAAGAATCTAGGAGGCTGAATGTAATCAGCAAGCAGACTTGTGTTCCTGCATCATTGCGCCTTAGGATTCCAAAGTACCAGACCCACATGATAAAATATCAGAACAGCCTGTGGAAAGCTGCTTGTACTGCAGCTTAGGTTTTGCCTGATGGCACTGCCAAGAATGATTTACTTGAAAAGTACAGTTACGTAAGAACTTACCGTAACAGTAGGTCTTCGAGAGAGAGGCTCTTGCTGTAGGTAATTACATATAGGACTGAAGCCAGCAGGCGTCAGGACCCCACAGAAAAATTTCTAGCTAACAGTCTCTGGTGAGGGACCGCCCCCACATCAAGTGATCGGCATCAGGCGACGTCGGTATAAAGGGGTGGTCGCTCACGCCCGCCTTCCAGTTCTTTCCCGCCAAAGGCCAAAAAAGGCGAGACAAGAGAGAAGTGGATGTTTTTCTCCATGGAAAAGGAGCTGAAAAAGCTTAGGGGAATGGAGGGCGGGAAGGTATTACCTATTGCAAGAGCCTCTCTCAAAGATCTACTGTTACGGTAAGTTCTTACATAACTGTACTATCTTACTTTGAGAGGGCTCTTGCAGTAGGTAATTTACATATAGGACTGAGTCCCAAGCAGTCTGAAACAAAGAGAAGCACATAGGAAGAGGAAACTTCTCATAGGAGATCCTCTGGCTGAAAAGGACTTAAGAAAGAAGTCCTTGCAGAACAGTCAACCCGAAGCCGGCTCTCCAGCGAGAGCAATGTCCAAACTAGTAGTGTTTACGTAAGGTATGGACAGAAGTCCAAGTTGGGCGCGCAAATATCAGCCGACACATTCTTAAACAGGCAGCAGAGGCCACTTACACCCCTGGTGGGTGACCCTGACCTGGCCTGGCAAGGTCTTGTGATACTTGTCGAGCAGAAAGTGATACAGTGAGCCAACCATTTGGACAAACATTGTTTGAAACAACGTTGCCTCTCTTTGCTGGCAAAAGAAACAAACAGTTGGTCAGTCTTTCTGAGATCCTTAGTCCTGTTGGTGTAGTATCTCAGAATCCGGTGAATGTCGAGGGTATGTAAAAGATACTCCCCGTGATTGGAGTGCTGCATGAAAAAGGCAGGCAGTTCAATGGACTGGTTCAATGTAGATTCCACTACCACCTTAGGAAGAAACTTAGGATTTGTGCACAGAGCCACATGTTCCTTATGGAAAATCAGATACAGAATTTTGCACATCAAGGCCTGAAGCTCAGAAATTCTTTGAGCGGAAGTAACAGCCACTAGGAAGAGAACCTTCCACAAAAGGAACTTAAGTTCTGCTGAGGCTGCTGGCTCAAAGGGAGGCAGCGTAAGCTTCTCAAGAATGAAATTCAAATCCCAAGGAGGGGCAGGAACCTGAATGGGGGGGTCTCAAATGAAGAACCCCTCATAGAAAGGTCTTCGCGACTTCCACTTGAGCGAAAGTTCTGTCCCCAAAGGGAACATGATAAGTGGCCAGAGCCGCCATGTGAACCTTCAAAGAGGAATGACTGAGATCCAGGTCAAAGAGATAATGCATGTAGTCTAGTAGCCGCCCGATGGGGCAGAAGAAAGGCTCCCAGTCTTTGGACGAAGCCCAAATTGAAAACCGTTTCCATTTCATGGCATAGGTGGAGCGAGTGGACGGCTTTCTGGCCCCCATCAAGATCTCTACCACTTGAGGAGAAACCCCAAAATGGGCTTGTACTACGTCTGTAGGAGCCAAGCATGCAGGTGAAGGGAAGTGAGGCCCGGATGGACCAGGGATCCCTGATCCTGGATCAACAGCAGCAGTGAAAAAGGAAGTGGAATCAGAGGTTCCTCTGAATACTGTTGCAGAAGAGAGAACCAAATTTGCCTGGGCCAGAAGGGAGCGATGAGAATTATACGGGCCCCTTCTGAGCTGAGCTTGTGCAGGATCTCGGAAACAATGGAATTGGGGGAAAAGCATAAACGAATCTGCCCTTCCAGTTGAGAGACAGAGCATCTCTCCAGAGCCACCCTCACCCTGTAGCGAGCGAGCAAAAGGTGGGCAGTTTTGCATTTAGTGGGGACGCGAACAGGTTGACCTGAGGGGTTCCCCAACGTAGGAAGATGCCATCTGCTATTTCCTGGTCCAATTCCCACTCGTAAGGTTGTGCCACGGATTGGCTCAAATGATCTGCCAATGAATTCTCTACCTCCAGAACGTGGACCACCCTGAGATGAAGGTTGTGTAGGGTCGCCCAGTCCCAGACCTGCATCACTTCCCAACAAAGAGGGTAGGAACGAGTACCCCCATTTGAGGTACCAGACTACACTCATGTTGTCTGTCTGGACAGCCAGGTGACCGGGAAGCAGAAAGGGGTGTAACGCTTGAAGAACGTATAACACCGCTCTGAGGTCGAGCACGTTGATTTGAAGCATCTGCTTGAGTATGGACCACGAGCCCTGGGTGCGCTGGGATCCCAGATGAGCTCCCAACCTTCACCCAAGGCATCCATTGTCAGTGTTTTGGAGGGGGGCGTCGGGTCTGGTGTCGGGGTGACGTCTTGCAAGGGGACTTCGGCTGGCGAAGGGGCTGGCATCCGAGGGTCCAGCATCAGGCCATCTGGACCTATGGGAGGAAGGCCTGACAGAGGCATCAAAGAGTCCCCAGCAGTGTCCAGGGAAGGGCCAGAGGGATCCTCCGGGTTCAGCTGAGGAGGCATGAGGGCCTCAGACAGCAGTGATGACGAAGGCTGCAGGGAGCCGGCAGTAGGATCGAGGATCCGGCATAGGCTTAGGCTCCTTCGCCAAGCTACCGCCGGACAGGCCAGCGGGCGTCTGACCGGCGGGATCCAGGTGGGCGTTGGACCCAATGTCTGACTGATCGGACCCAGTGCCCGAAGAAGGCCACGCAGGGGAGGCGACCTTGATGGGTGGCTTGATGACCGTGTGATGCCCCAAAGGGTCAAGTGACTTAGCGGTCGGCTCCGGGTGGGCATCAGAGGAGCCGACACCTGACTTACCGGAGAGGCTCGAACCAGAAGGTCATGCAGGGGGCGCCCTTACTAGGAGCGGATGCCTCCTTTGTCCCGGAGGCTCCCGACTGGCCCGAGCATGAACTAGCCGAGGAGGACCGACGCCTTCTCAGACACCACCAAGATGGCCGTCAGGGAACGGTCCCCTGGAGGGGAAGTTACCTGAAGGGCAGTGACCTCAGCCGAAGTCGCTGCCGTGGATGAGGAGTCGGTGCCAGTGCTTCTCCTTCTTCTTAAGGCCCTCCGAGGGCCTTAAGAAGGCTGCAGTGCGACTCATCACGTGGCTGCCATCATCTCAGCCAAGTCGCTGCCACCGTGGATGAGGAGTCCTGCACCGGTGCTTCTCCTTCTTAAGGCCCGGGAGAGGTGGAAGCCTATCGGAGGTTTTTCAGCTCCTTTTCCATGGAGGACATCTTCTTCTTTAGTATGTGAGCCTCCAGGGACTGCTGCTTTCTTTTGCGGGTAGCCACGTTGAACTTCAGGCAGTGCTGACAGAAATCCATGGGGTGATCAGGGCCTAGGCAGATGATGCACCAAGAATGGTTGTCCTTGTGCAGGAGTTGGGAAAGAACTGGAAGGCAGGCGTGAGGGACTGCCCCTTTATACTGATGTCGCCTGATGCCGGTCACTTGACATGGGGGCGGTCCCTCGCCAGAGACTGCTAGCTAGAAATTTTTCTGTGGGGTCCTGACACCTGCCAGCTTTAGTCCTCTATGTAATTACTTACTGTAAGAGCCCTCTCGAAGTAAGATCATTGTCTTCTGCTACTGAGGTGGGCAAACATTTGCCATGCTCAGCTTATGATGTCTCTAATGCTTCTGTCAGGGTGGCTGCTTCTGGCATCTGCATGAGAAGATATTCTTGTCTTAGGGTTGCTGGCTTTGCCAATGATGTGCAACAGGCAGTTTTGAATGCCCCCTTTAAAGGGACAAACTGTTTGGATATGATACTGAAGAGGCCATATGTGGCCTTCAAACTCAAAGGTAACTCTAAGGTCAGTAAAGTCCCTGTATCCCACTCATGCTAGAGGTCAGGGCTCCTTTCGTCAGCCTGCTGCTGGAGGCAACCATGCCTACTGTCAGCAAGGCTGTGTCAGAGGAGATGGACCCTTTCTGTTCCCTTCCCCCACCCATACCCATACCCATACAAAAGCACCCAAAGAAATCAGTTCTAGTGGTCCTGCCACTACCGGTACTGCCTGACTCTATTCCTCCTCTGCCCTCACCTCAACCGTTACCTTCAAGGGTGAGTATGGGGGGCAGGATCTCTCAACATCTGAAGCAATGGTGAGAGATCATTAAAGATGAGAGGGTTCTGGAGAGAACTACAAGGGGACATGCTCTGGAGCAGTTACAAATCCTTCCAGATCATCCTCCACCTCCTTCCTTGCATCCTCCGGGTCATTTTCCCCTTCTGAAGGAAGAAGTTCAGAGTATTTATTCCAAAACAAATATTAAAAAAATACAAAATCACACATACCCCCATAATGCAAAGCATCATGGGCTGTATAAATCACCACAAAATATTATGCTGGTTCAACTTTAAGCAGAAAGGCATGGTGCCGAAAGGCCTCTCACACAGTCTCCAAAGGGTACCAACAGAAGACACAGACATGCGTTTCATCCTACCAGGACTCATCAGTGTGCCTCATCTGTATGACACCCCAGTGGAATGAACCAGCTACCCGAAGTTGATCTATCTGGGCTGGGTTGTGGTGAGCCCAATAGAAACAAAAAACAAGCTAAAAGACGAAGAACCTTAGTGCACAAGCACTGAGGCAAGGGTTACCCCAAAGGGCATTGGCCGGGAAGCAAAGTTTCAAAGAAATACAAAAAAATACCACATGCCCCCATAATGCAAAGCATCATGAGCTGTATATGCAAATTGTCATAACCCCACTCAGCAGGCCAGCCCTCTACTCCCGAAGTGCCAACCTTTGAGGGTAGTATTGTGAACAGTTAACAGAACAGGGTAACCCTCCTGTCTGTTTTGTGGGTTCGAGTCACCTTTTGTCCCAAGTTCTGGAGGGATTCAAACTGTAACCCTCTTGCCAGCGTACCCAATGTACAGGCACAGATAATTCTGCTCTTTGGGGAAATGCCAGATATTTTTTGCCTATGGGCACCCAACCAGGTATTACAAAATGAACCCTTAAAACTCTATGCAAGACCTTAGAGAAACTCTTACCTGTTTCCCAATTTGGTATCACAATAAGCTTAAGCACAGTGTCAACTTTAACCATCTAAGCTTCACTTACAAAGAAAAAGTTTCAAGGCACACCAGGCAGTTTCTGTGTTTAAAATATATAAAAAATAGGTAAACAGTAAATGCAGAACAAAATATCCCAACGCATACAATCTTAAAAACATAAGTTTAAAAGTGCAAAATTCCTACTAACCATTAGACTTTTTTTATCCAAGGTATTTCTTATAATCTTTCCATGCTCTCAGATGTTCCTTCTCTCAGTCCAAGTATATGAATCTCTGTGTCTAAAGGTCAGCTACAGCACACTTAAAAACAGTCTTGAGCCGGCCTTCTCTCTGTGGTCACCTAGCTCCTCCTCTGTGTATTAAAATTTATATTTACAACACAGGATGTCCTAATAAGGTATTTAAAAAAAATAGGTGACATCAGCGAACCTCCTCTCTTTATATGACTTCCCAATCTAGTCTGTGATCTGCTAGCATCTCCTTTCATCCAGGAGCAGTTCCCTGCTTCACAAAGACATGAAAGAATCTTTGAATGAAATTAACTGGCTTCCTCTGAAGACACCCAAACAAATGCATATGCCAATTCCTTATGACACCAAGGACCAGATGTTCAAAACTTTGCCCCGGGGCTAAATTAGCACTGCCCAGTGGGCATACTTAGCCCGGAGCACAAAGCAAGCTATATTCAAAAAGGAAATAGCCTGGTGCTAATCCTGCTGACTATAGCAGTCTAAGGAAGCTGGGCAAACTGGTCTGGGAGTGCAGTGCAAAAATAGCCCGGGAATAAGGCAGCACTGAATATAGCAACAGGGAAGTGCAAACTGCAACTGCAGCTCATTAGACTCTGTAGCAAGCCAGTGTTGCAGGTGGAGAACATTGTGTGTGATTGCACAGAGATGTCTCATAGCTACTGCAAACATACTTCTCAACCCCCTGCCTCATTAATCAGGGACAAGGCTTAAAAAAATCAGGGACAAAGGTTTAAAATCAGGGACACATCTTAGAAATTGGTGCTATCCACTCAGGAAGCTGGTAGGATAAGTGGTGTAGTGTAAAATGCATTTTCAAAGGAAGAACACGACTGTAACATTAATGGTTGACATTATTTTATGCTTACAACCCCCACTGTTTGGTCATGGAAACACAAGCTTTAGGAGGGATAGAGTAAAACACTGAGGTAAAATCAGGGACGTCTGAAAATCAGGGACAGTTGAGAGGTATGACTGCAAACAACAATGTAAGCCACACACTGCAGAACTGTGCTATGCTGAAGTGAGGTTTGCTGGGGCTAACCTGATTGCATGGTGCTAACACATTAGCCCAGTGCAAACTGGTTAGCATGGGGCAAACAGGAGCTATATTCAAAGCTCCCATGCAAATGAGCCTACTTAGGTAATCCTTGGGCAAACAGGTACATTTGCATCTCATTAAGTGCTGCTTAGCATACATTACCATGCAGTTTGCCCGGTGCTACTGCATGGAGCACAAAGCTCCCCCTTTTGGTCGGAATGGAAGTACAGGCTGGATACTGCAGGCCAAGGCATGCCCACAGCATCCCCTGTTGGCCAGAATAGAAGCACAGGCTGGAAGCAGCAGGAACTGTGTGCTGGCAGGTACAAACAGTGCATACAACATACCTATGCAGCACTGCAAGCAGTACAAAATTATCTATATATATACACATACTGTATATGCATATATATACACTGTATATATAATATGTAGATCTGTAGCGATCAGCAACTATAGATAGAGACGCATATTATTTATTTATATATATACATATATATATATATTTTATATACACACACACACACACACACACACAAAACCAGTGGCCACACGTGCCCTGTATGATGCCACACCCCACACCAACATGGGCAGCCCACAGCAGGTGTGGGTGGAACACAAGTATGCATGGGGCAGGCATAAGGCAAACCTGCTGGGGGTGGGGGGATGTCAGCTGTAGAGTCACTAGACAGCCATCTGCAGACAGGCTGGGCCAGGCAGCCCTTCCCAGCCATCATGGTTCCTGTTCCCAAGTGTGTGTTGCCTCACTCCTGAGTAGTCTAGTGCTTATTCTCAGCATGTGTTTCAATTTCTGGTTTAAATAAGAAATAATTCTGTTGTTCTGGAGTCAGTGTCTCCCCATCAGTGACATTGACACCCCACCTATTCTAAAAGCATCTCATAACAGAGCCAGTGGCTGGCTCAGCCCACCTCTCACCACCACGGCCGGCTGCAGGGCTGAGCCGCTAGCCGGCTCTGTTCTGAGATGCTTTTTGGATGGGTGGGGTGTCAGTGTCACTGCCATGTGGGAGGACCACTAGACTACCAGGGGCAACATTTATTTTTTATTTAAACCAGGGGTCGGGATACATACTGGGGGGGTGGGGGAGACCACTAAACTACCAGGGTAATGATTTGCTTTTTATTTAAACCAGGGGTCGGATACATGCTGGGGGTTGGGGGGACCACTAAGACTACCAGGGAAATTAATTATTTACAATGGGGGTCAGGATACGTGCTGGGGGGACCACTAGACTACCAGGGAAATGATGTCATGGGGCACATACCGGGGATTGGGAATTGTGTTTTGGGAGGGGGGCACCGCCGCCACATTACTGCCGGACTTTACTGAGTGGTATTCAGCACTGTGCTACAGGTTGCGCTAATGCCTGTAACGCGGCACTATACTTTTGAATATGCCAGTGTGCCGGCATTCAGGGCCCTTCCCCTCAGTCCCTCCTTTACATACATAATAATTTAGTATCGGTGCTAACACCTAGCGCTGGCGCTAAATGTCCTTTTCAGTATAGCAGTTGGGCGCAAATTCGGTACTAGTCCAGCGCAATGGATTTGCACCCTGTGCTTTTTTTGCTAACCTTTGAATATTTGGTTTGCTAACCTTTGAATATCTGGCCCAATGTGACGTCAAAGGACTTTTCCTGAGGAGACGCCCAAACAAATGCATATTCCCCTTCCTCTTGACACCAAGTGCAATCAAAGGATTTTCCTGAGGGCATTATAAAATGCATAGTTTAGCTACTTTTTCAAAGCAACTGACAAGTTAATTGCATTCCAGATATCTGTAGTTTAACCTACATCCTGTCCTTGAAATTATACCGGTGGGGTTGATGTCATTTCAGCAAGACAGTATTTTCTCCTGACAGAGACAATCCCACTACATGTTTCATATTGCAAAAATTATAGTGTAATCAGAACCAGATGTCCAAGTGTCACACAAATCACCACAAAATATGCTGGTTCAACTTTAAGCAGAAATGCATGGTGCCGAAAGGCCACTCACAAATATTAGTTCAGAATATTACCCATTGGCTTGGCTTCTGCGCCATGGGTCTTTACCAAATGCCTGGCAGTAGTAGCAGCAGCCCTTTGCAGAGAAGGACTATATGTGTTCCCCTATCTGAATGACTGGCTCCTGAAGGCTAGCTCCAGGGAAGCTCTCATACATACTCTGTTTCAGACACTTCAGTTATTCAACGATTTGGGGGTCACAGTGAACGTGCTAAAGTCTGTGTTGACTCCCTGACAAAAAATACAACACAAAGAGACAGTCTTGGACATAAAGGATGTTCTTTTCTGCCACAGGGCAGGGCAGACAATCTGACTGCCCAGATGCAATCCGGTTTCTTGCTCTCCATTGCTGATTGCAAAGCGGCACCGTCAAGACTGTGGAGTGACTTCAAAGGTTGAGTATGAACTGAAACACTCAAAGATTCACCTGAAAAAGCACTTCGGGAGAACTAAATGCTGTTACCCCTACAGTGATAAAACTCAAACTGTGGGGCTGATGCAGCTGAAATCCTTTAGTCCACTGGGTGTTTTGCTGAAGTCACATCTTTGGGCTGTTCTACTACATGCAGCAATACAGAAACTAGGATCCTTCAATGCTGCAGAGCTGCAAAAGAGGAGACCTGATCCCTCCAGCAGAAAGAAAGATCTGACTTCACAAGGAGGAGTCGGAGGATATACTACCTGGGTGGTGGAAGGAGTTTAACTGCAAGACTTCTGATGACCCAGCTGTTTCCAGCAGAACTGCCAGAGTGTGAATGGTGAACTGTATCCACCTTGTTAGAACTCTGCATTGCTTAGTAAGATTGCCACATCTGTTTTATGTCCTCCAAGAAAGGCATATTCTTCTTTGGTACCAGTTCCTCTATTTGCTTTTCAGGCAGAGGAACCTCAAGGTGCTTTTTCTTTTGACAACTATAGTATTTGACTGGTCTTCAGAAGCAATATTTCACTTTATCTAGCTGCCCTCAGAGTCACAAGAGTGTTCTCGGCTGAGAGCCCTGTGCTCTTTATGGGACAGGTGCTTAGCGTTTTTTTGTTTTTTTTTGTCTTAACTCCTTGGGTGCCCCACAGATGTTTTACAGAGGTGTGTTGTTTTTTTTTTGCAGTTTTTAGCATCCTTGGGTGCCTGAGATCGCTGCACAAAACAGGAGTCATCTGAAGAGTACTTTCTGTGGTACTTTTTTTCAAAGTTATACAGTGAAGCCTGCCAGGATGAAGCGCAGTGTCACAGGTTTACTGCATGACTAAAGGGATTAACTCCTAGTGAAACTGCATTGTTTACTGCAGTAACTCTACTGCAGAATTCTGCAGTGCTGCGCTTCATCCTGGTGAGCTTCACTGTATGTAACCCCTAAGCAGCACTATTCTAAGGTCTACTACCACTGCCTGTATGGCTATGTACAGATTGAGGGGCCTGAGTTCGCTAATAAGGTGCCTCCACCCAGAGAAATGATATTGGGGTTGCCTGTCTGCTTGGGTATAGCCCTCTGGGAAGCTATAACCACCCACCAACCCTCCTAGTGGCCAGTACCTAGTACAGTAGTACATTCACAAACAGTATGGGACAGTAACAATGTGCACACACCCTTCACACTTACCATCAGGTTAGATCTTTAGCAGTTTCCCCGGGGACCCCCTGTAAAATAAGGTTAGAAATGCAACAACACACTCTTAATACTGTATCCTTACTAATAATATGCACACTGGCCAGGTTAAGCGCAAAACAAGACAATCTGGTTTATTTAGGGGCAGTGAACAAGGAAGGGGCGTGAATCTAGGCAAATGATTGGCTATCTGATTTAGTTCTGTGATTGCATGCACTTTTTGTTCCACCCTGACAGTCACACAACACTGGGTACCCAGGATAGTAAGTCTGGCTAGCCAGAGGCGTTGCCCCGGGAGTGGCCAGTGTTGCAGCTGATGTTGGGGCCCTTGAAAGAAAGAAAACAGTTAACATGCAAAACACGAAGATTATTTGTAATCCAAGCTGGTTGGCTCAGTCTTTGTAAACCCCCAAAACTGAGACAATTAGATGGTATCACAAGTGATTTGAGCTTTCATTGCATGGAGTGACCATGATTGTACTCACACTACCAGGAATCTGCTGCAGGGCAGGCGAGATGGAGACCTCGTGGTGATGACAGAACGAAGTATGAGGAAACAGGGATGACATGACACACCTCCTCTTCATGGCCTTTCCTCCAGGTGACCGTAATCTGCATGTTTTTGCTGCGCAGGGGATGGATCCCCGAGCCAGTCTCTCGCCATGACAGTCTCTGGTGATGGAGTAGCGGCCTGGACCGAAGTGGCAGGGCCAGGGCAGGATGAACCATCTGTCGAAGTTTGTGATCTTCTGTTGGTGAAGCCTCCAGCTGGCGTTTTCATGGGAGAGCAGGTCTCGACCCACGAAACACCATTCAGCACATTTACAGCAATAACTTCAGGAAACAGTTCGGATTTAGCCCGGTTGCAATTCAGCAGTTTTACTGAGCAAACCTTCTGATCCAAGTATATCTTGCACACAAGCTGGATCGATCACTTCAGGAGCAAGTCTTTGGTCCAAATCACAAGTTGCACTAACACTTCTTTCTGCCACAGTTCCAGGCTGGAATCGAACAAATCCGACTTCTGCTAAAGGCAGTTCTCAATCAAGGGAAAAGTGGCAGGGGGCAAGTTAGGCCTCTTCCTGTCGATTCCCGTACGCCCCTTCTGGGAGTAGCTGCTCGAAGGCTAGAGCTGTTCACACTTCAACCCCCAACTCTAACGGATCTCCTGTCTCCTTGCACACTGGGCATTTTCCTGGTAAATCCAAAGGTTCACTTAGCTGAAGGAGCTATCAGTCACAGTAGGGGCTCCCCCTCCAGGCCAATTTAGGCGCCAACAGTAAAACTACAAAAAATACAGTTTTCCTTCCCACAAGACCCCTGGGGCAGGATCTATTTTAAGCCCCTGAAGTCTAATTAGTCCAATTACTGGAAGTCCCAGACCTAACATGGTGGCTCCCACCCCAATGGACGATCCGCAAATAAAGCAGGTTAGACAAACTTCTCAATCTCTAATATAACAGTTCACAAACAGTAAATAAGCACAGTTCCTACATAGTCTCCCTCTGCGCAAGTAGCGACTGCAGACTGGAGCACAACAGAGTGGTGTCTGGCCGGTTGCAAGTCCTAAATCACTTGGACCCAGCACAGACCACTTATTAAACACAGATTAGCTATTTTCTTAAAGGGGACGGGGCGGAGGCTCAATAGAGCGCTCTCACACAAATACACAGAATCACACATAGGACGGGACACCAGCCTGACAGTGAGCATTGAGAGCCCAAGAAGATACTATAGTAAACCCCCAAATTGGAAGGGGGGGGGTTACATATATACACAGGCTGTTTTACAGAAAAGCACTCTCATGAAGCGGTTAAGGAAACTAGTGCAAAGATTAATGTTTGGTTGCCCCCCCCCTTTTTTTTTTGTCTAGAGCAGAAAATGTGCAAAGTTCACAGTCTTCAATCTGTGATCTGGGCCCAATCAATTAAAGTAAAGGTTGTGGCCACCTGCTTTTGCCAACCAATTCTTCTGAGATATTTATTTATTTCAAAAACAAAAGAGCACGAGAGTGAGAGCAAAAATTACGAAGGGAGTAAGGGGAAGAGAGGAGAGAAGCAAGATATGAGGGGAGAGAGTCAAACCGGTATTTACAGATAAAAGAAGTACAGTGGGTAAGCATCTGGCATCAAGAGAGGTGAGGGAGAGGGAAGAGTACAGAGTACAATGGTGAGTACACAGGGGTTTGTCAACTACAGAAGGAGTGAAAGAGAGGGTTCAGTCAAGCTAAAGTGGACTTTGGAGTAGCAGTGCAAACAATGTCTCTGTAGTAAAACATGGGGAGAATCATCTTAGTGAGGATTACTCTCCAAGCAAGAAGCAGAATGCTTCCCTTATTTCAGTATAGTGCCTTAGACTTGGAGTGGAGCTTCTTGTGGATAGCATCCACATGAACAGAAAAATCAAGGTGGTAGTCCAACAAGACCCTGAGGTACTTGGTGGAGAAATTTTCAATTACTGCACCATCAAGGGTATAAAAGCAGGAAAGGAAGGAGGCTCTAGCAAGCCTCTGCCTGGTGCCAAAATTCATAAACAGAGTTTTCTTGGCATTGAGGGATAACCGATTTTCTTGGAACCAGAGACAGATGTTTTTAAAGTCCAGCTGGAGCTGGTTCTTGAGGTCAGGGACAGAGGCTCCAGAGGAAAAGAGTACCATGTCATCTGCACACACATATGAATGGACAGAGGAGCAGGCATTGGAGAGGGAGACAATTTAGGAAAATGGAGACCAGGACTGGTTCACGGACAGACCCTTGAGGATACCTGAGCTGATAGGAGTGGGGAGGGGGCAGGCAGTCTCCAATATGGATGATTTGCAACCTGTCCTCAAGCTAGGAGTGGAACCACTCAACTGAGAAAGCTGAGAATCCAGCAACCTTAAGCTTGTCCAGGAGAACAAAATGGGCTACAGTGTCAAAAGGTTTGGCTAAGTCAACAAAAATGGTGGAGGTAACAAGGCCCTGATCCATGCCAGACAGGACAGTATCAGTTAGCTGGAGGAGAGAGGTGGAAGTGGTGTGTGACTTTCAAAAGCCAGACTGGAAAGGAGTGAAGAAAGGGGTGGCATCAAGAATAGGGAGAGTTGGGAGAGAATGAAGTATTCCTGGAGTTTAACCAGTGGGAAGAAATGAGACAGGTCGGAAGTTACTTGGGGAAGAAAGGTCACCACCTTTACTAGAGGAAGATATACAAGGTGTAACTCCTGTAGGCCCCATTTTCTCGCAAGGGCTCCCTGTTATGTCAATGTGAAAGGAAGCAAAAGAAAAAAAAAGTTGTTTTAGGTGTACTGTAAATTAAAATGTATTTATTTTTGTTGGATTCTGAACCGGAAATTGGTGATGATTGCAATGGTCCTGGTTCAGAGAACTACAATGAAACAAGTAAAAAAAAGAATAAAACTATGCTAAATTTATGTAGAGTAACTAGTAAACAGAAAACTTTACAAAATAATAAAATGATGGACAAAACTAAGAATACTTAGCCACACAGGCTGGAACAAGACTCTGGGGTGACTGATTATTCAGTGGAGAACCAAATCTGCCACTGGAGGGTCCACGGACAGCATGACCACACTTCTGAGTTTGAACTTTAACATTTTAAAGTTCCATCTAAGGGCAATATCTCAGAGCTGAGATGATGCAGATGATATGTGATGGCAAATACAGGAGAAATTCCTTTAAGCTTCCTGTAATTTCCTTTTCTGTTAGCTCTGTATTAAAGGAAAACTACATCCTCCTATATTGTAAATTTTGTTTTCTAGGTCAACAGACAACTCTTTTTCTGTAGTGGTCAGGGATATATGTGTTTGCTTTAGCTTGTTTTCACTCTTCATACTAATCCCAGTAACTATCCTGGGGGTCTCCATTTTCTGGTTGTTGAACCCCCATTGTCCCAGAGAGCTGCATTTGCATATGAGAATATAATGTGTAAGCACCCTTTAGACTTTACAGTATGCCCACCTGCTTAATTAGATTTCAACAAAGCAAGCTGCAGCAAGGTGTGAAATATACAGGTTACTCACCTGTAACAGGAGTTCTAGGAATGGTATATGTTGTTCATCCACACTCATTGGCAGTATCCTTGCCGCTTTAAATCTTGCCGGAAGGTCTTCAAGCTTGCTCCTCCCACCCACCGGGTGGTATAACTCTCAGCTCCGCCCCATGGCGTCAGATCTGGCCCGGCTGGAAGCTCAGGTGGTTGTGCGTCAAGCCGAGAAATGGAAATGGGGATGAACAATATATACCATTCCTAGAACTCCTGTTACAGGTGAGTAACCTGTATTTCTAGGGACATGGATATGTTGTTCATCCACACTCATTGGCAGACTCCTAGCAGTTCTCCGGAGGAGGGAGGCAAGACGACACCCCACATACTTACTTGGGAAAGAGAGACTGGAGAACCGAGGCCCCAAAACCAGCATCCCGGGCGTGACTCAAGGTCGATGTGGTAATGGGTAATGAAGGTGTTTGCTGACTTCAGGTAGCAGCCCTGCAGATTTCCTGGATAGGGACGTCCCTGGAAGCAGCCACCGCTGCAGCAGTATGGCGGTAGAATGAGCTCTTATCCTCTGGGAGGCTCCATGCCCGCCAACTTATAGAGAGATCTATGCAGGAGGTTACCCACCTGCTTATCGTCCTGCTTGGCTGCAGGTCTGCCAGATGCGGCTTCAGCGTAGGTGACAAACAGCTGGCAGAACACTCTCCCCAAGTTCAGCCGCATGCCCCTTGTAATAAGCTTGCGCCTTCTAGGGTCCAGAGTATGGAGCCTATATTCGCCTCCGAGGTGTGATTGGGGTAGAACACCGGCAGAGTCAACACCTGGTTAGGTGAAACTCCGACACCACCTTCTGGAAGGAATTTCGGTGAGGGCGCAGGACAACCTTGTCCCTGTGGAAGACCAGGTAAGGAGACTGGCGGAAGCGCCTGGAGCTCCTCCCATCCTTCTGGCTGACGGATAGCCACCAAGAAGGCGGCTCTTCCACGACAGGTGAGAGAGAGCACCTGTGCATAGGTTCGAATGGCTTGCCCATGAGCTTTGCCAGTACCAGCAGTAGATCCCACGGAGGTGGGGGTTCCCTGACTGGAGGAAATGTGATCAAGGCCTTGAAAAGCGCCAGACCACCTTCTCCTGCGCCATCGACTGCTTCCCTGCCCGCTCCCGTAAGCAGAGATGGCTGCCAGGTGCACCCTTAGGGTCGCCGACCCAAGCCCTTGACTAGAAAGGGACCATAAATAGTCCAAGATGCTTGCCAAGGAACAGGAGGAAGGGTCCAAGCCCTTGTCCTGACACCAAATGGAAAACCTTTTCCATTTGAAGGCATAGCATTTTCTGGTCGACTTTACGGGACGCCTCAACTACATTGGAGGACCCTGCCGGAAAGACCCAAGGCCTGAACCTAGTAGCCAGGAACCAGGCCGCCAGGTGCAGGGATTGAAGGTCCGGATGGAACACCTTCCCTGATTGACGGAGAGCAGGTCCGGGCGAGCTGGAAGCTGCCTCAGGAGCCTGGAGCTGAGACTGAGGAGATCTGGATACCAGAACTGGCGAGGCCAGTCTGGGGCTATCAGAATCACCTGCGCCTTGTCCCTCCTCGCCTTGAGAAGCACCTTGTGGATCAAGGGAAATGGGGGGAAAGGCGTAGAAGAGGCCCGGGTCCATGGCCTCGAGAAGGCATCCCCTGCAGCGAGCCCTGCTGAGGGGGGAGGGCATGGAACAGACTCAGCTTCGCTTTCTCCATGGAGGCAAACAGGTCCACCTGAGGTGTGCCCCAAAGGGAGAACAGATGCTGTACTACCTCCGCAGGAGAGAGACCACTGTGGGATGCAGCCCCTATCCGCTCAGGGCATCGGCCAGGGTGTTGGAGGCTCCTGCCACGTGAATGGCTAGGAGATCCGCCTCCAGGCTGCGCATAAGTGACCAAATGCGGAGAGCTTCCTTGCATAGAAGCATGGAGCGCCGCCCGCCCCGGGCGGTTTAGATAGTACATGGTCGTGGTATTGTCCGTCTGCACTGGACCACTTGACCCTCTGGAGGAACGGAGCAAAGGCGGTGAGAGCTAGGGGACCGCCGGAGCTCCAGCAGGTTGATGGCATCGGGACTCCCAGCGGGACCAGAGGCCATGAGCCCGGTGTTCCCCAGATGGGCACCCCAACCCATCAGAGAGGCATCGGTCGACAGAGAGACCGTCGGCTCGAGGCGGACGTAACGGATGCCCTCCTGCAAATGATCTGGAACGGTCCACCACTGGAGAGCTGCCCACATCCCTGTGTCACCGACTACAAGCTGGTCCAAGGGATCGCAGCGTTGCTGACCACTGGCTGGCCAGTCCCTCACTGAAGGGGACGTGATGTTCCAGCGGGCCCAACGGACCACGCTGGTACAGGCCGCCATGAGACCCAGGAGGCAGGAAGTCCCGGCAGGCGCTAGTGCCCAACCAGAAATGATCGGGCAAAGGAGGAAAGAACCTCGCCCTGTCCGCCGGGAGCCGCCTGGCTCGGAAAGAGAGTCGAAGCGCCCGATGAATAGAATCACCTGCTTGCTCGAAGTTCCGACTTGGCCTCTTGATAAGGAGGCCCAGTTGAGAGCAGACCTGGAGGGCTGTGATCTCTGGACCACTCCGCCTCCCTTCCTGGAGGGAGCTGCTATCAGCCAGTCGTCCAGGTAAGGGTACACCGGACCCTCGGCGCAGCAGGAATGCTGTCACCACTGCCATGCATTTGGTGAAGACCCTGGGAGCTGGAGACAAGTCGAAGGGCATGGCTTGAACTCGAAGAGAGATCCTTCCGCCGGAAGCGAAGGAATCTCTGGTAGACGGACGGATAGGGCACGGTGAAAACGCTGCCTGCAAGTCAGAGAGCAGAGACCCTACGCCAGCTCCAAGGATGGTATTATCTGAGCCAGAGTGACCATCCTGAAGGTTCGAGACCTTAGGAACTTGTTTAGGTCGTAGAGTCGAGAATCGCCAGCCCCCGCCCTGCTTCTGAACCAGGAAGTACCTGGACACAAACCCTGGGTCTGAGGAGGGTCCACCACCTCTCTTACCACCTCCTTCTGGAGGAGGAGAGTGATGTCGGCCGACGAGCCGCCAGTGAGGCTGGGATCCCGAAGCCCCCGAGGGCGACGGCCTGAAGGGTGGTGCCTGCTCAATTCAGAGGCAGGCCTCTTCCCCCACCTCAAGACCCACCTGTCCGTGGTAACAGCGGACCAGGTGGAGACGGAAGTGCCGGGCAGTCACAGGGGGACCCAGAAGTGGTGGCAGGGATGGGGAGACACCCCTCAGCCCGTCACTGGGCAGGCTTGGAGGAGGGACCGCCGAGGGACCTCCTGGGCCCTTTCCTCCCTGCCTCCTGTTAGAGGAAGCCGCGTGGGTTTGGGATGCCAAGGCGAGGAGCCTGCTGGCCCTGGCGTTACTGGGCAGGCGCCCGGGAGGCACAGAAGGGACGAAAGGAGCTTAGGCTGTGGTTTGCGGCCTTTGTCCTTCTGAGCGGAAGAGACCGAGTCCAAGGTGGCATTGGACTTCTCGATCCTCTGCAGGTGACCTTCCACCCCAGGGCCGAAGAGGTCAGTCCCCAAAAAGGGAACATCCGCCAACTTGTGCTGGGTATCCGAAGTAAAGGTGGATATCCTCAGCCAAGCCCGCCGACGCATAGCCACTGCGGCCGCCACCGATCTGGCACATGAGTCCCCTATATCCAAAGCAGTCTGGAGCTGCTGTTTGGCCACTCCTGCCCTGGTCCCGCACCTGCTTAACCGTAGTCTGCAGATCGTGAAGGAAGATGAGGATGACCTCATCAGGGAGCCCAACAGGGCATGAGAAAATGTGCCATGAGACGGCGGAACGAACTGTGAAAGCCGAGAGGGCCATAGCGTGGAACTTTTTAGCCCGGCGTGGAGTCAATTTCTTGGACTCCTTGTCCGCGGAAGTTTGTCCCACATCCTGGCGTTGCCGTAGCAGGCGCTGTCGTGTAACCCCTCAGCAGAGGTGTTCGAAAAAACGGACAAGGAACGGTAGGGGACGCGCATACTTCCTGGGCCATCCTGGCCGAAGGCGCAGGGGCAGGAAGCAGGCGCGCTGCAAATTCCAGTGCGGACCCACTATGGCCTCGGCCACCGGAAAGAGCCTCCGCCGGAGAATCCCCTGGTCCAGAATCTCCGTGAGGGGATGCCTGGCCGTTTGAAGCAGGTTCGAGCTCCAAAGCCGGTGAGACTCGAGATGAGGCGGAAGCCCAGTCCTAGGAAGACTGACCAGACTGCTCGTCCATTGACTGACCTCCTGGGGCTCCAGTCCAGTCGGAGAAGAAAGGAGGAATCATCTTCGGACTCGGAAGAGTCCTCGAAAACTGCCTCTGGCCTGAGCCACCCTTCACCTGCCGAGGGTGATCGGGAGTGAGGGTAACGGCAACCCGATGGGGTAAACCCTTAGCGACCGAAATCGCGGTGAGCCCCAGATAATAGTGGCTGTGGGCGGAGGTTCCACGGAATGGGGTGGAGCAACAGCTGGTTTAACAGCGGTACAACCGGCCTGGGTATAGGCTCCTCGGACAAGTGAGGGTTGTGTCGGCCGTTCGGTGACCAACCACTTAATGACAGCGGGAAGGCGCGGGTCGGCTTATTCCGGCCAGGAGGAGCTGTTGCCTTATAAGGTCCTCGTACCGTCGGCGTAATTGCAGCGACTCCCCTCATCCGGAGGAGGGCAGACGGCGACGCCCAGCCCTTGTGATGCGGGCGAGACGCCTGGCCGGTGGAGCGGCTGGACATGAAGAGGTCGAACCGAGACCGAGAGTCCAGGGCTTCCGGGGAGTCGATGCGAGGAGGTAATGGGCGGGCACTCCCTTAAGCTCGGAAGGTCCATCCGAGGCTCCGGACCGGAGGCACAGACGAGCCTCGGATCCTCCATCTCTCCGGGGAGACGGGAGAGAATCTCGGCTGCTAAAGGGGACAGCCGTCCAATGGGTCGAGAAAAATTACCGACTTCATCAGTGTAAGTCTCGGTCAACTGACCTGGCGGGGACACCGTGAGGCCAGTGGCGGCAGTGATGGGCAAGCACGACTGGACGGCGGCCGGGAGAGGGACCTTTCCCGTCCCAGGCGTCCCAGCCAGGAGAAGAGACTTACCCCTTGTCCCTCTTTTTGGACCGAGAATAAGGTCCAGCAAACATGACCCTTCTCCTTTAGTGGAGAGGACAGACAAAGCTCCTTAAAAGAAGCGGTGTAGGAAGAACCCAGAAAGCGGGATAAATGCAGCGGACGAGGAAGATACAGCCAGCATGCATATCATCTTCGAGGGGACGTACTCATCCGCTTCGAGCTGATCCATTGAATACCGCCGCTGACACCGCGCCAACCGGGCCTCCTTGGACTTCACCGGAGGAAACGCTTCAGGTGCGGCCAGTTGCAATCGGGCAGCACGGTCTTCGAGGACGAGGTCTGAGAAAGATGTGAGCACATCGCAAGCCCGCGGGTCGTGGCCAAGGCCTAAAGCAGTGACACACCGGGAGTGTGGATCCGTCCGAGACATCTTCTGCCCGCATGGGCATCTCCGAAAATCCGGAGTCGATTTGTCCATCGCGGCCGCGAGGGATCAAGACTCAAAGTCTTTTGCAAATTTTTTATTTTAAAATCCACAACGGAGAAATAGAACTAGTCGAAACGCAGAGCGTTGCTAAGGAGGGAACCTGAGCTTCCAAGCGGTAAGGAAGATCTGGCGTCATGGGGCGGAGCCGAGAGTTATACCACCCGGGTGGGTGGGAGGAGCAAGCTTGAAGACCTTCCGGCAAGATTTAAAGCGGCAAGGATACTGCCAATGAGTGTGGATGAACAACATATCCATGTCCCTAGAAACCACATTTACCTCCAGTTAGCTTTGTAAACGGTCTTGAGTTGTAATACAGGATTTTTGCTTTAAATTGCTTTCAATTTGTGTGTTTCCAGAGGGCTTTCTCAGGATATGTTTACTTTCAGCATAGAGATACATGGTATAAACAGGTGGTGTGACATCATGTTCTTACATGCTAATGCAGCTCTCTTGGACAATGAGATTTCAACAACCATAAAATGAAACCCCCAGGATAGTTACAGGGGACTAGTATGAACGGCGAAAACTAAAGCAAACAAGTATATCCCCATCAGCTACTGGAAAAGAGTTGTCTGTTGACATGGAAAAGTACAGTTATGTAGGAACTTACCGTAACAGTAGATCTTCGAGAGAGGTTCCTTCAGTAGGCCATCACATATAGAACTGGTGCCACCTGGTGTTGGGCCACACGGCAGACTTTTCTAGCAACACCTGAAGGGGGACTGCCCACCCGGCGTCATGTGACAGACGTCAGCGTGACTGTATATAGTGGGTGGTCCCCACGCCCGCCCTCCAGTTCTCACGCCGAAGCCAGGAAGAGGCCATACAGCAGGAGCAAACAGGAATTGAAGCCCCTGTAAAAAAATAAATGAGGGGAAGGAGGGAGGGAAAAATATGACCTACTGAAGGAACCTCTCTTGAAGATCTACTGTTACGGTAAGTTCCTACGTAACTGTACTCTCTTACTTCGAGAGGGTTCCTTCAGTAGGTCATCACATATAGGACAGAGTCCTAAGCAGTCCCTCCAGAGAGAGACCGAGAGAAACTAGGGGGGTGGAAACTAGCTCCAGCAGAGAAACTGAAGTCCAGTATGGACCCAGCCTAGGACAAAAGGCCTTGCAGGATGGCTAATCCAAAGCCGGCCTTCCTCCTAGAAGCAATGTCCAGACTAGTGTTTGGTAAAGGTGTGGCCAGAACTCCAAGTAGCGGCAGCACAAATGTCCGCTGCAGAAACGTTCCGAAGGAAGACCGCTGAGGCAGCCATGGCCCTAGTAGAATGACCTCTTATGGAACCCGGAAGAGGTTTGTCATACTTTTGGTAACAGTACTGAATGCAGTTTCCTAACCATTTGGAAAGGCCCTGCTTAGAAACCGGTTTGCTCCTAGACTTAGGGGTGAAGGAGCTGAATGGCTAATCACAATAGTGGAGCTCTTTAGTCCGGTGAGTATAACACCAGAGGATCTGATGGACATCCATCGTGTGAAGGACTGCCTCACCCTTGTTGGAAGGGGACGAGTAGTAACCCGGAAGCTCTACTGATTGATTCAGTGTGGATTCTGGCACCACCTTGGGAAGGAACCTCGGGTGCATCCTAAGGACTGCCCAGTCTTTATGGAAAATCAAGTAGGGCTCCCTACAGACTAAAGCGTGAAGCTCCGAAATCCTTCGGGCTGAGGTGATAGCCACCAGAAAAAGCACCTTCCGGGAAAGGAAGCGCAGATCACAGCTCATAGCCAGTTCAAAAGGAGGGAGGGTGAGCTTTTTCAGGATGAAGTTCAAGTCCCAAGGTGGAGTTGGGCTGTGGATGGGGGGTTTAAGATGGAGGATGCCTTTCAGAAAGGTCTTTGAGACCTCCAACTGAGCCATGGGTTTACCATCCACTAGCTCGTGGTATGCGGAAATGGCCGAGATATGGACCTTCAAGGAAGAATAGGACAGATCAGAGTCTGATAAATGAAGGAGGTATTCTATGACTTTGGGGGCTGAGCAGGAGAAAGGGTCCCACCCCTGAGCAGACGCCCAGATCGAAAACCGCTTCCACTTCATAGCATAAGTTGAATGGCTGGAGGGTTTCTGGGCCTTGATGAGGACCTGAGCCACTCTAGAGGAGCTATGTCTGAAGGAGCCATGCATGAAGATGCAGGGTCCTGAGCCCTGGATGAACCAGCCTGCCCTGATCCTCGGTCAGGAGGTTGTGGGTCAGTAAAAGTGGAACTGGTGGTTTCCTGGAAAGCTGCTGTAACAGCAGGAACCAAAGTTGTCTCAGCCAGAGGGGAGCAATGAGGATCATTTTTGCTCCTTCGGCCTGAAGTTTGAGGAGAACTCTCTGTAGAATGGGAAAAGGAAGGAAAGCGTACAAGAACTTCCCTGTCCAGGATAGAGACAACATGTTGTTCCAAAAAGCATGTGATTCTGGAACGAGCAAGCAAAACTTGGGAAGTTTTGCATTGGATTGGGAGGCAAAGAGGTCTATTTCCAGACACCCCCAATTTCGGAAGATGGAGTCTGTTACTTCCTGATGTAATTCCCATTCGTGGGCGAGGGTTCGAGTTCTGCTGACACTGTCCGCCAGGACGTTTAGAACACCTGGAACATGCATGGCCACCAGGACCAGAAGGTGCTGGACTGCCCAGTTCCACACCCAAGTCGCTTCCCTGCAAAGGGGGTACGAATGGGTCCCTCCTTGTTTTTTGATGTACCAAACTACTGACATGTTGCCCGTTTGGATTAGCAGAGTTCCCTTGGTTAGCAGGGTCTGAAATACCTGAAGCTCCAGGACACTGATGTGGAGAGAAGCCTCCAGGCCTGTCCAGAGGCCTTGGGCTTGACGATCCCCCAGATGGGCTCCCCACCCCATGTTCGAGGCATCCATGGTGAGGGTAGCTGCCGGTGCAGGGTTTCGGAATGGAAGTACCTGGGAAAGATTGTGGGGATTCTCCCACCACTGTAAATCCCTTTAAACCACTGAAGAGACCAAGATCAGATGGTCCAGGTGGTCTAGGAGCTGATCCCACTGCACCCTTAATGACCATTGCGTGATTTGCATGTGCAGCCTTGCTAGGGGAACGGTTGTGATGGAAGCTGCCATCAGCCCTAAAAGTCGAAGGACCTCCCAGGCAGGAATGGTCCTGAGAGAGGCTACTTTGTGAGCCTGACTGATTAGGGTCTCCACCCTGTCCAGAGGAAGGAAGGCTCTGCATTGGACTGTATCCAGAACTGCCCCAATAAACTGCAGTCTCTGGGACGGTACTAGAGACGACTTGGAGACGTTGACCGTCATCCCCAGTCGAGTGAAAAGGTCCAGTGTGAAAGTCAGAGATTCCAATAACAGATCCCTGGATGGGGCTGAGATCAGCCAGTTGTCCAGGTAAGGGAACACCCCAGTACCCCTGCAGCGTAGAAACACCGCTACCACCGCCAGGCACTTGGTAAAAACCCAAGGTGCAGAACACAGACCAAAAGGGAGCGCATGGAACTGGAAATGCTCCCCTTGGAAACAAAACCGCAAGAAACGGTGGTGGCTGGGGAAGATAGGGATCTGCAGGTAGGCATCCTGCATATCCAGGGCACAGAGCTAATGATTCTCCAACAGGAGAGGAAGTAGACTCTGGAGCGTCAGCATGCGGAACTTCTTGTTCTCTACATACTGATTGAGTTGACTCAAATCAAGAATGGGTCTGAAGTCCCAGGTCTTATTTGGAACCAGGAAGAAATGGGAGTAAAACCCTTTTCCCCTTTACCCAAAAGGGACTGGCATGATTGCTTTTTTGAGCAAGAGAGCATTGACCTCCTCGCGAACGAGGAGGGCCTGGTCTCAGGAGTAAGAGGATCTCCACGGAGGAGTACCTGGGGGGATTTCCAGAAACTCGATGGTGTGTCCTATGGACACCAGTTGCAGAGACCACTCATCTGAAGTGATCGTCCTCCCCCTCTGAGCGGCAGGCAAACCTTCCCCACTTTTCTCCCTGTCGTGAGACTGAGGTGCAGTGGGGCAGGAGAGTCAAAAGTGGCGGGACGGCCAGGAGGAGGTCCCCTGAACACCTTGATTCTTGGGGTAACAGAACCTGTGGCCACCCAGCTTCTGGAGTCTCTGCTGAGCTGCTCTTCCGCTGCCTCCCGGTCCTTTTCCAAAAGGGCTGCTGTTGCTGTTGAATGCCCAATCGGTACATTGACCTAACGGATTTAAGGGCCACGCCCTTGTCCTGTAAATCCGTTATAATGTCCTTGGTATCTCCTCCAAAAAGGACTGAGATCCTGAAGGGGGCATCCTGAATCGCCGACTAGACTTCATTGGCGAGTCCAGAGAGGCAAAGCCAGGAGTGCTGTTGAAAGGCAATGGCAGTTGCTAAGGTACGGGCCACTGAATCAACGGAGTCGTAGGTGGCTCGAAGAGCGTGCCTACAGGAGATCTTGGAGAGGCAGAGATCCTTAGCAAGTTCCTCCTTAAGGGGTGACGGGTCCATGGACTGGACCCTCACCTCCAACCTGGCCATAGTTTGTTTCTGGTGAGATACCATATGGGCCACGAAGCTAAGGGAGCGAAGAGCGTATGTGGCCGAGTAAACCTTCTTCCTGAACTGGTCCATCAGCCTTAACTCTTTGTCCAGAGGTGTTGTGCTCATGTGCTTGGGAGCTGTAGAGCGGTCATGAGCACCTGAGATGACAACAGAGTCTGCCTTAGGATGAGCCTTTAAAAAGGGCACGTCCTTAGGTACTAGGTAGAGCCTGTCTGCCCTCTTGGGGACAGTCAGGATTAAGTTAGGCATCTGCCAGACGGTGGTGGTGAGGTCTTGGTAAGGACCCATCCATGGGGAGACTGGAATAGATGGCAGAGACTCTAAATCAAGATGCTCCATGAGTCTTTGCTGCATGGGATCCTGGTCCTCCAACTCCCAGTCGAAATGGTCTTGTAAGGTCCTCAGGAGGTCCAAAAAGGAAGGATCCTCTGGAGGGGATTTAGGTGAGGTCCTTCCCTTCGTATCCCCAGGGTCCTCCGTGGGTTCCTCCTCCTCCTCCTCGGAGTCCTCCATCCTGTCAGAACTGTCTCCCACCTCCTCAACAGGGTGACAATGAAAATTCTGTGGGGTGACATCCTGTTGAGTCTTCCCCGAGACATGGACGGTGGAACTAGAACTGCTCGGGGAAGGAGATCTAGGAAGCTGCGGCTGTGGGAGTCTGGCTTCCAGATCCGTGACCAGCTCTGACCTGGCCCCCTGCCACCAAGACTGAATTACGGTCTTGAAATCTGGGACCACGGGAAGGGGGTCGGCGCCAGTTGAGGCTGGGGAGGAGGAGGAGGGGGGGGCTACTGGAGTGGGATAATACCCCTGGAAACCCATATAAGGGGAATATGGGTTGTAACCATGGTGGAACTGCCCAAAATTGCTCCAATCAGGAGTGGGACCCCCCGGGTAGGGATCCCTAGGATACCCAAAGGGGTAGTAGGGACAGTTCGGAGCCTAAAATAGATTCCCGACGACGGATCAGGTGTCGAGAGAATCCATGTCGGACCCACCGACATGTAAATAGGAGGAAGGTCCAGCGTCGGGACAGCCCACATCGAAGGAAACGACGTTGGTACTGGCGCAACCCGATCTGGCACTGGAAGAGGGTCGGGCGTCGGAGGGTCCGGCTTTGGGACCAGACGAGGAAGCTCTGGCATTGGGGCCAGAGGTAAAGGCCTGTCGGTCAGTCCCGGCAAAGGGACTGTCATCGGGATCACTGGCATCGGAGGAGGTGCCAGTGTCCCACCGGAAGGCGGAGGGGCTTCCACAGAAAGGCCAGATGGCCGTGAAGGAGCCTCCTGGTCTGGGGCCCCCCGCAGGGAAATGCGGTGAAGTAGCCCTTAAATCAAGAGGCTCGATGGGGTCTCCAAGACTGTCACCGGATGCATCTGAGGAAGACTGTGAGGACGCGGGTGCAGTAACAGGAGGGAGAGGGGCTTTCTCACTCTGGTCTCGCCGGACGTCAGGTGGGTCACCGTTAGGCCCCGATGGGGGAACCAGGCCCGTGCGGTCATCGAGGCGACCATCTGCTAGGCAGTAAGGTCAGTCGATGGGAGAAGCCCTAGGCTGACTTATCGATTGTAGCCGGGTGACTGCTCCCAGCCGGGGGAGTCGACTTATTGGCAGTAGGAGCGGTGCAGTTGCCGGAGGAGCCAAAGGCCGACTTAGCCACTGGAGTTTTGTCTGACTTACCGTCTGTCTTCGGCGGTAATGAGGCCTTGCTTGTGGAAGGCCTGGCATTGTCCGCGGAGCGAGCCCACTCCCTAGTCTTCTCTTTATGCTTTTTTGAAGGGGAAAACTTTTCAGATGAATCCCTAAGGTGCTCCATCCTTTTCTCCAGGGAGGCCAGACACGATTTAAGAAGGTGGGCCTCCAGTGCCTGTTGCCTCTACTTTTTAATGGCCAGGTTGAAAGACTGGCAGTCAGGGCATGAGGAGATAGGATGGTTAGGGCCTAGGCAAAGAATGCACTTCTGATGACCGTCTTTATGCGGGATCTGCGTTCCACAGGCAGAGCACTTTTTCTTCGGAGAAGACATCAAGACAGTAAAATTTAGAGAGAGAAATGTGAGGGGAAAAAAACCCGATGTGAACGAACTTTCTCAACGATCACTACTGGAAGTCTGCGATGCGACTGACACGAGGCGATGGCGGGAAAGAATTGGAGGGTGGGCATGGGGACCGCCCACTATATACAGTCATACTGATGTCTGTCACATGATGCTGGGTGGGCGGTCCTCCATCAGGTATTGCTAGAAAAGTCTGCTGTGCGGCCCGATGCCAGGTGGCGCCAGTCTTGTATGTGATGACCTACTGAAGGAACCCTCTCGAAGTAAGATCAAAATTTACGAGCTATGATGGAGTAGTTTTCCTTTAATTCCCCACTGACAACATGGAACAATATGGAAACTCTTGTTGCTAGAATCTGGTCTACAGGGATACAGTGGACAAAAAAGGAGAATGTAGCTGGAGACTGAAAGGGGGCGTAAAAGAATCCGGGAGAAAAATCAGTTATGTACAGTACTTACCATTACAGTAGATCTTCAAGAGAATCTCTCATCAGGCGACACCTATGGAACTATAGCCATCAGATGCTAGGACCACACGGAAACTTTTTGCAAGCTGTCCACTAGGGGGCCACTCATGGCATCCTAAGTCGGCCTTTCCCCTATAAAAATGGGCAGCCCATCTCTCCTCAGTTCCCCACCAGAGATCATGCTCAGAGGACCTCCCTATAGGGAACCAGGAGAGAACCTGTGGCTCTGCCTACTAGGTGAGGCATGAAGAAGCAGGTAGACCTTTCTGGAGAAAGAGACAGGATTTACAGAGCTCGAAATCCTTAGGAGGACAGAGGGTGGGATGGCATGGCCTAATGAGAGATTCTCTCGAAGACAGTACAGTTACGTAAGAACTTACCGTAATAGTAGATCGAGAGAGAGGCTCTTGCAGTAGGTAATTACATATAGGACTAAAGCCGGCAGGCATCAGGACCCCACGAAAAAATTTCTAGCTAGCAGTCTCTGGCGAGGGACCGTCCCCACGTCAGGTGACCGGCGTCAGATGACGTCGGTATAAATGGGCGGTCCTTCACGCCTGCCTTCCAGTTTTTTCCCGCCATTTGCTTTCGACAGCGCCTCACGGTTAAGTTCCACTGCTTGTCTGTCTATCGTTGCCGGTAGTTATACCACCATTTTTTTCTCAGATTTCGATTATTTTCGTCAGTATTTTCTTACCTGCTGTGTATGTCATCCCCTACCACGTCCGAGCACAAGAACAAGTGTGGCTCGGGCGGCGTCCAACTCCTGCACAAGGACGGCCATTCTCGGTGCCTCATCTGCCTAGGCCCTGACCACCCCATGGATTCCTGTCAGCACTGCCTGAAGTTTAGTGCAGCCACCCGCAAAAGAAGGCAGCAGTCCCTGGAGGCTCACATACTTAAGAAGATGTCCTCCATGGAAAAGGAGCTGAAAAAGCTCTGACAGGCTTCCACCTCTCCCGAAGGCCTTAAGAAGAAGAAGAAAGAGAAGCACCGGGACCGGGACTCCTCATCCGTGGCTGCAACGACTTCAGCTGGAGTCGCCGCCCTTCACATAATGTCCCCTCCGGGGGACCATTCCTCGATGGCCGTCTTGGTGGTGTCTGAGACGACGTCGCTCCCCGCGGCTGGTTCGCGCTCAGGCCAGTCGGGAGCCTCCCGAGCAAAGGAGGCATCCGCTCAGTAAGGCGCGCCTGCCTGCGACGCTTTCGACTTCTGCCCGGTAGCTCAGGCGTGGCTCCTCTGCGTCCGTCCGAGCTGACCATCATAAGTCGCTTGACCCATTGGGGCAGCGCGCGGTTGTCAAGCCGCCTGTCAAGGTCGCCTCCCCTGCGCGGCCTTCTTCGGGTGCTGGGTCCGATCAGTCGGACATCAGCTCCTCTGACGCCCGTCCGGATCCCGCTGGTCAGACACCTGCCGGCCCGTCTGGCGGTCGCTTGGCAAAGGAGCCTACGCCGGATCCTCTGATCTCATCCAGTGCCACTGGCTCCCCGCAGCCTTTGCCGCTGCTGTCCGAGGCCCCTGCGTCTCCCCAGCTGAACCCGGAGGATCCCTCCGGCCCACCCCCGGATGCCGCTGGGGACTCTTCGGTGCCTCTGTCAGGCCTCCCTCCTGTAGGTCCAGATGGCCTGACGTCAGACCCTCGGACGCCGACCCTGTCGCCGATTGACGTCCCCTTTCTGGACGTCACCCCGACGCCTGCAGGGCCTTTTCCAGAACCTTCTACTCCAGTAGAGCCTCTGGTGCTGGATCTTATGCCGTCTCATCCGACACCGTCTTGTCCGGCACCGCAGTACCTGACGCTGCAGTACCTGGTGCCTCAGTACCAGACGCTGGGACTCCTGCCATCGGGCTATGGATACTCGCCCTACGGATACCCCCAGTATCTGTATCCCCCTCCTCCCCCGCCCCCTCAGCTGCCGGTGGATCTGAGGGAGACTCTAGCTTCTTGGTGGGCTGAGGCCAAGGCTCAGATCACCAGGGAGGTGGAAAGCTGCCTCCTGATGATGGGCCCGGTCCCGGATCCCCATCGCTGGGGGCGAGAGACCCCTCCCCCCAACCCTAGAGACATTGCTAGGGGTCTAAGGCTGGGGGTGGCACCTCGCCCCCTAGGGGCCATGTTCCTCCCCCGAGTGGGGAGGAGTCTTCGTCTCCTTCTTCGTCTGACTCATCGGATGACTCAGTTCCGATCCGGACGAGCCTTGCACTCCTGACAAGCCCAGGCCCAGGACTCCTCCGAAGTCCCCTGCGGAGGATACCTCATTTACGGAGTTGCTGAGAAAAATCCAGGCTCTTCATCAGTGGAAATCACTGGAGCCAGATCCACAGAGGCAGAAGCTAGCTGCCCATTTGGATCTGCCAGAGGTCGCTCCCACGTTAGTTCCACCCTGGATCAAGCCTCACACTGACCTCATCTCCACTATCTGGAAACAACTGTCGGCTTTGGTGCCCCTTTCTCGGAAGGTGGATAGGCTGTATGAGGCTCCCGAGGGGACTGACTTTCTTTTGTCACACCCCAAAGCTGATTCGGTCATGATCTGTGCTGCCCACGGCCATTCGGCTAACCCTAAACACCTTAGCTCGTCCACGCCCAATAAGGAATACCGTGCCTTCTGGACCAGTACGGCAAGAAGGTCTTTTCTTCTTCCACTCTGGGTATCAGAGCCTTGAACTATGTGGCTCACATGGGGGTTTACCAGAAGGCTATCCTTAGTGAGGTGGAAACTAAGTTGGACACCCTTCCTCAGTCCCAGACTAAACAGGAAGTGGTAGACCTAGTCCGCTCCACACGTTCGGCCAGTAGCACATGCTGCACATTACTTACAATGCGGTGGACGCTTCTGGACAAAGTTCGGCGTTCGTTGTGAGTCTGCAGCGACATGCCTGGCTTCGGGTGTCAGGTTTGGCCTCGGAAGTACAATCCGCCATTCAGGACGCCCCCTTTCGAGGTTTGGTGTTGTTCGGTGGTGATGTCGAGGACATCATTACCGAGCTGAGAGAGAAGGGCACTGCTCTCAAGGAGGTCAACTCCATGTACAGAGCCCCTCAAGCATAGCATCATTCCTTTCGCCGTCGCGCACGGCCCAAGGCGAAACCACAAGGAAAGCGGGCCAGCAAACGCCAGGCCCCTCCGGCTGTGAGACCCCCCCCACCCAAACAGACTGTGGGAGCTCCAGCCGTGGCGCTGCCCCACACCTCCTGACTCCCTCCCTCCCTCTCCCACAGCTTCTGGTCCATCCAGAGGAACCGGTAGGCAGGATAGTCTCCCTTCATCTGCCGGGTTGGGAGAGGATCACTACCGACGCATGGGTCCTCCAGCTTATAGCAGAGGGCCATACCATAGAGTTTCTTCAGAAACCTCCCAGAACCCCTCCCCAGGTCGTCTTACTCCCCTGAACATCTTCTCAAGGTTCAGGAAGAAATCTCCTCCCTTCTGTTGAAGGAGGTAATAGAACCCGTCCCTCCCTCTCTTCAGGGGACGGGTTTCTACTCCCATTTCCTCCTGGTCCCCAAGAAGACAGGAGACGTGAGGCCCATTCTGGACCTCCGCTCTCTAAATCTGTTTGTGGAGTACAAAAGGTTCAGGATGCTCTTCCTACAGAGTCTTCTACCCCGCCTTCGGCCGGGACTGTGGCTGTGCGCTCTGGACATGTAGGATGCGTACCTGCATATCCTTATCCGCTGTTCCCACCACAAATACCTTCGGTTCGCTTTCCAGGAACACCACTACCAGTTCAGGGTCCTCCCATTTGGTCTTTCCTTGGCCCCAGTATTCACCAAATGTCTGTCGGTGGTGGCAGCCCACATGCGCACCCAGGGAGTGCAGGATTTCCCATACCTGGACGATTGGCTCCTGGCAGTCCCATCCAGGGAGGTGCTCCTGGATTCCCTTTGCCTTACCAGGCAGGTCCTTACCAGCCTGGGTATTACCATCAACCAGGCCAAATCCCATTTGATCCCATCTCAACGCCTCCTGGTACGGGGCCCCTGCGAGGGAACGCGGTGAAGTACCCGCTAAATCGAGAGGCTCGATGGGGTCTCCAAGACTGTCACTGGACGCATCCGAGGAAGACTGTGAGGACGCGGGGGCAGTAGCAGGAGGGAGAGGGCCTTTCTCCCTCTGGTCCCGCCGGACGTCAGGTGGGTCACCATTAGGCTTCGACGGGGGAACCAGGCCCGTGTGGTCGTCCGGGACGGGCCGTCTTAGCGGGCAAGGTCGGGCGGTCGGGAAGGAGCCCTAGGCCAACTTATTGACCGTAGCCGGGTGACTGCCCCTCAGCCAGAGTGTGACGAGGCTGCCAAGGGGTTCCTGAGGAGCTGGGCCGGTACTTACCGTAG
The DNA here is from genome assembly GCA_016271365.2 of Neoceratodus forsteri. Taxonomy (NCBI): domain Eukaryota; kingdom Metazoa; phylum Chordata; order Ceratodontiformes; family Ceratodontidae; genus Neoceratodus; species Neoceratodus forsteri. Next base: position 806,236,186 of record CM028137.1, read on the forward strand.
AAGCGGTGTGGTCGCTGGAGGAGCCGACGGCCGACTTAGCCACTGGAGTACTGTCCGACTTACTGTCTGTCTTCGGCAGTAATGGTGCGTTGCTTGTGGATGGCCTGGCATCATCTGCGGAGCGAGCCCGCTCCCTAGTCTTTACTTTATGCTTTTTTGAAGGGGAAGACTTTTCAGACGAATCCCTAAGGTGCTCCATCCTTTTCTCCAGGGAGGCCAGATGCGATTTGAGAAGGTGGGACTCCAATGCCTGTTGCCTCCGCTTTTTAGTGGCCTGGTTGAAAGACTGGCAGTCAGGGCATGAGGAGGTAGGATGGTTAGGGCCTAGGCAAAGAACGCACTTCTGATGACCGTCTTTGTGCGGAATCTGCATTCCACAAGCAGAGCACTTCTTATTCGGAGAAGACATCAAAACAGTAAAATGTAGAGAGAATTGTGATGGAAAAAAACCCGATGCGAACAAACTTTCTCGACGATCGCTATTGGAAGTCTGTGATGCGACTGACACGAAACAACGGCAGGAAAGAACTGGAGGGCGGGCGTTGGGACCGCCCACTATATACAGTCACGCTGACGTCTGTCACATGACGCCGGGTGGGCGGTCCCCCATCAGGTATTTCTAGAAAAGTCTGCTGTGTGGCCCGACGCCAGGTGGTGCCAGTCCTATATGTGATGACTTACTGAAGGAACCCTCTCGAAGTAAGATCAAAATTTACGAGATATGAGGGAGTAGTTTTCTTTTAATTCCCCACTGACAACAGGGAACGATACGGAAACTCTTGTTGCTAGAATCTGGTCTACAGGGATACAGTGGACAAAAAAGGAGAATCTAGCTGGAGACTGAATAAAAGGGCGTAAAGAAATCCGGGAGAAAAAGCAGTTATGTACAGTACTTACCATTACAGTAGATCTTCAAGAGAATCTCTTTCATCAGGCGACACCTATGGAACTATAGCCATCAGAAGCTAGGACCACATGGAAACTTTTTGCAAGCTGTCCACTAGGGGGCCACTCATGGCATCCTATGTCGGCACTTCCCCTAGAAAAATGGGCGGCCCATCCCTCCTCAGTTCCTCACCAGAGATTATGCTCAGAGGACCTCCCTATAGGGAACCAGGAGAGAACCTGTGGCTCTGCCTACTAGGTGAGGCATGAAGAAGCAGGTAGACCTTTCTGGAGAAAGAGACAGGATTAACAGAGCTCGAAATCCTTAGGAGGATGGAGGGTGGGATGGCATAGCCTGATGAGAGATTCTCTCAAAGATTGTACAGTTACGTAAGAAGTTACCGTAACAGTAGATCTTCGAGAGAGACGCTCTTGCAGTAGGTAATTACACATAGAACTGAAGCCGGCAGGCGTCAGGACCCCACGGAAAAATTTCTAGCTAGCAGTCTCTGGCGAGTAACCACCCCCACGTCAGATGACTGGTGTCAGACGACGTTGGCATAAAGGGGTGGTACCTCACGCCCGCCTTCCAGTTCTTTCCGCTGTTTGCTTTCGACAGTGCCTCGTTTAAGTTCAATGCTCGTCAGTCTATCACCGCCGTAGTTATACCGTCGTTTTTTTCTCAGATTTCGATTATTCGGTGGTGATGTCAAGGACATCATTACCGGGCTTAGAGAGAAGGGCACTGCTCTCAAGGAGGTCGACTCCATGTACAGAGCCCCTCAAGCGCAGCATCGTTCCTTTCGCCATTGCGCACAGCACAAGGCAAAACCACAAGGAAAGCGGGCCAACAAACGCCGGGCCCCTCCGGCTGCGAGACCCCCCCACCTAAACGGGCTGCGGGAGCTCCAGCCATGGCACTGCCCCACACCTCCTGACTTCCTCCCTCTCCCACAGCCTCTGGTCCATCCAGAGGAACCGGTAGGCAGGAGATTCTCCCTTCATCTGCCAGGTTGGGAGAGGATCACTACCGACGCTTGGGTCCTCCAGCTTATAGCAGTGGGCCATACCACAGAGTTTATTCAGAACCCCCCCAACTCCCAGGTCACCTTACTTCCCCAAACATCTTCTCAAGGTTCAGGAAGAAATCTCCTCCCTTCTGTTGAAGGAGGCAATAGAACCCGTCCCTCCCTCTCTTCAGGGGATGGGTTTCTACTCCCATTTCTTCCTGATCCCCAAGAAGACAGGAGACGTGAGGCCCATTCTGGACCTCAGCTCTCTAAATCTGTTCTTGGAGTACAAAAGGTTCAGGATGCTCTCCCTACAGAGTCTTCTGCCCCTCCTTCGGCCAGGACTGTGGCTGTGCGCTCTGGACATGCAGGATGCGTACCTGCATATCCTTATCAGACTTTCCCACCACAAATACCTTCGGTTTGCTTTCCAGGGGCACCACTACCAATTCAGGGCCCTCCCATTTGGTCTTTCCTCACCCACCCACCCAGTATTCACCAAATGTCTGTTGTTGGTGGTGGCCCACCTGCATATCCAGGGAGTGAAGGTTTTCCGTACCTGGATGATTGGCTCCTAGTGGCCCCATCCAGGGAGGTGCTCCTGCGTTCCCTTTGCCTTACCAGGCAGGTCTTTACCAGCCAGGGTATTACCATCAACCAGGCCAAATCCCATTTGATCCCATCTCAACACCTCCAGTTCATTGGGGTGATTCTGGACATGACCACCGGTATGGCCTTTCTACCCCCAGACAGGGTGGCCACACTCCAGGCTCAGGCAAGCTTCTTGTCCTCTCACAGGTGGATCCCTGCCAGGTCGGTCCTTCGCCTCCTGGGGCTCATGGTGGCTGCAATTCTGACAGTTCCACAAGCTCGGCTCCACATGTGAATCTCTCAGTGGACTCCTTGGTCTCAGTGGGATCAATTGGTCGACAACTTGGACCAAGAGGTGCTAGTGTCGACCCCGATGATTCGGGATTTGCACTGGTGGTTGGTTCAGGAGAACCTTTGTTGGGGAGTTCCCTTCCTCCCCCCACCCAAACTCTGACAACGGACGCCTCGGGCGGACTTTGGGGAGCTCATCTAGGATCTCATCACACCCAGGGCTCGTGGTCCATTCTCGAGAGGATGCTTCACATTAACATGCTCGAGCTCAGAGCGGTGCTGTATGCTCTTCAAGTGTTACACCCCTTTCTGCTTCCCAGTCACCTGGCGGTCCAGACCGACAATATGAGTGTAGTCTGGTACCTCAACAAACGGGGGGACTCGTTCCTACCCTCTTTGTCGGGAAGCGATGCGGGTCTGGGAATGGGCGACCCTTCACAACCTTCATCTCACGGTGATCCACATCCCGGAGGTAGAGAATTCTTTGGCAGATCACTTGAGCCGATCCTCGGCACAGCCTTACGAGTGGGAATTGGACCAGGAAATAGCAGACGGCATCTTCCCATGTTGGGGAACCCCTCAGGTCGACCTGTTCGCATCCCCACTAAGCGCAAAACTGCCCATCTTTTGCTCGCTCCCTCCCTCCAGGGCACAGGTGGCTCTGGAGGGACGCTCTGTCTCTCAATTGGAAAGGCAGATTCGTTTATGCTTTCCCCCAATTCCGTTGATTCTGAGGATCCTGCACAAGCTCAGCTCAGAAGGGTCCCGTATGATTCTCATCGCTCCCTTCTGGCCCAGGCAAGTTTGGTTCTCTCTTCTGCAACAGTATTCAGAGGAACCTCCGATTCCTCTTCCTTTTTCGCTGCTTCTATTGACCCAGGATTGGGGATCCCTGGTCCATCCGGGCCTCAGGTCCCTTTAGCTGCATGCTTGACTCCTACAGATGTAGCACAAGCCCATTTTGGGGTTTTCCCTCAAGTGGCAGAGATCTTGGTGGAGGCCAGGAAGCTGTCCACTCGCTCCACCTATGCCATGAAATGGAAACGGTTTTCCATTTGGGCTTCGTCCAAAGACTTGCAGCCTTTCTCCTGCCCCGTTGGGCAGCTACTGGACTACATGCGGTATCTCTTCGACCTGGGTCTCAGTCATTCCTCTTTGAAGGTTCACATGGCGGCTCTGGCCACTTATGTTCCCTTTGGGGACAGAACTTTCGCTCAGCTGAAGGTCGTGAAGACCTTTCTATGAGGGGTTCTTCATTTGAGACCCCCCATTCGGGTTCCTGCCCCTCCTTGTGATTTAAATTTCATTCTTGAGAAGCTTACGCTGCCTCCCTTTGAGCCGGCAGCCTCAGCAGAACTTAAGTTCCTTTCGTGGAAGGCTCTCTTCCTAGTGGCCATTACTTCCGCTTGAAGAATTTCCGAGCTTCAGGCCTTGATGCGCAAAATTCTGTATCTGATTTTCCATAAGGAACATGTGGCTCTGCGCACCAACCCTAAGTTTCTTCCTAAGATGGTAGCGGAATCTATGTTGAACCAGTCCATTGAACTGCCTGCCTTTTTCACGTAGCACTCCAATCACGGGGAGTATCTTTTACATACCCTGGATGTTCACCAGATTCTGAGATACTACACTAACCAGATGAAGGATCTCAGAAAAACCGACCAACTATTTGTTTCTTTTGCCAGCAAAAGAGAAGGCAACACTGTTTTCAAACAATGTTTGTCCAAATGGTTGGCTCACTGTATCATTTTCTGCTACAATAAGTATCACAAGACCTTGCCAGGCCAGGTCAGGGGTCACTCCACCAGGGGTGTCGCGGCCTCTGCTGCCTGTTTCAAGAATGTGTCAGCGGCTGATATTTGCACCGCCGCAACTTGGATTTCTGTCCATACCTTTACGAAACACTACAGTTTGGACATTGCCTCTCGTCAGACAGCCGGCTTCGGGTTGGCTGTTCTGCAAGGACTTCTTTCTCAAGTCTTTCTCAGCCAGAGGATCCCCGATGGGTAGCTTCCTCCTCCCGTGTGCTTCTCTTTGTTCCAGATTGTTTGGGACTCAGTCCTATATGTAATTACCTACAGCAAGAGCCCTCTCGAAGTAAGATAGTACAGTTACGTAAGAACTTACTGTAGTAGTAGATCATCGAGAGAGGCTCTTGCAGTAGGTAATACCTTCCCGCCCTCCATCCCCCTAAGCTTTTTCAGCTCCTTTTCCAGTGAGGGAAATATCTGCTTCTCTCTTGTCTCGCCTTTTTGGCCTTTGGCGGGAAAGAACTGGAAGGTGGGCGTGAGGGACCGCCCCTTTATACCGACGACGTCCGACACCGTTCACCTGATGTGGGGGTGGTCCCTCGCCAGAGACTCCTAGCTAGAAATTTTTCTGTGGAGTCCTGATGCCTGCCGGCTTCAGTCCTATATATATAATTACCTACTGCAAGAGCCCTCTCAAAGTAAGATCTACTGTTACGGTAAGTACATACCTGTTCTATCTTCTTTGAGGATATCTCTCTCATCAGGCCACACCTATGGAATGAGTACCAAGCAGTACTGACAACAAAACAGTTTGGGTGGCTGGAACCTACAGGCCTAGGAAAGTAGGTCTTGAAGCACAGCTAGGCCAAAACCTGCCATTTTCCTTGAGGCAATGTCCAGACTGCAATGTTTAGTGAAGGTGTGGACAGTACTCCAGGTGGCAGCTACACAAATCTCAGCAGCAGAAACTTTCTTGAAACAGGCAACAGAAGTGGCCATGCCTCTAGCTGAATGGTCACGAACAACCCCAGGAAGTTCCTTACCATAGCAAACCACTGACATCAGCCTAGCCCATAAAGGTGGGCGGTCCCCCACACCTACCTCAGTTAACCCGCCGGAGACCCCGTAAGGGCAGCTAAAGAAGAACAGAGTAGTCCCCCCCCCCAAGAGCAAAAAGAAAGGCAAAAGTAGTGCGAGAGAAAAAGAGCAGTGGGTCTGGAGAAGGGAGGAAAAGCGGGGCCTGCTGCAAGAGCTGTTCTTGAAGATATACCGTTACGGTAAGTTCTTACATAACTGTACTATCTTACTTTGAGGAAGACTCTTGCAGCAGGCAACACTGGTAAGACTACATCCCAGAGGGAGATCACGTGATGCAGAGTTCCTGGCAGCAGCACTGAAGCGGAGCTCCAGCACCTCGCCTCTTTATGGTTTAATCTTAGTGAAAATAGCCTTCAGTGATAACGACTAGCAGCTGTTTCGGATTTGTCTGGAGGGGCAGAGTTAAGTTATTGTGGCAATTAGCCTTGCAATTGCCTGTTTTAATGAGATGGAAGCTGATATGAAGCAGGCCTTGCCCGGGCACACCCCACCAACTTCGCCGGAGAAATTATCGAAAAAGCAGCGGGCCCAAGGGGCTATTGCCGGGAAAGTGGTGCCCCCAGCTTCATCTACTACTCCATTAACGGAAGATCACTTCTTACAGGAGATGCTTACTTTCAGAGAGACTCTGTCTGATATCTCCTCGGAGTTGAAGTCCCTCCGCAGTGATTTTACGGGCCTGGCAAGAAGGATGGGGGATACAGAGGCCCGAATGGCTTCAGTGGAAAGGTGGAAAGAGAAAGCAGAACCCAAATTAGTGCAACTGCACCAACAAATGCAGCGACTACAATTGAAGTGTGAAGATTTGGAAGGCAGGAGCAGGCGGAAAAATATAGTGATTCTCGGTCTGCCTGAATCGGAAGAAGGGCCCAATACAGTGGCCTTCCTGCAGAAGTTTCTTCAAAAAGTTGTGGGTCCTTCCTTGATAAGTGCTAACTACCAGATAGAAAGGGCACATCGCTCCCTCAGGCCACAACCTCCATCGAATGCGCCACCAAGACCAATTATAGTGAGATTTTTTAGTTTCATGGAAAAACAACATGTTGTTGACAAAGCAAGGGAGCTGCAAAGCATTAAATGGGATAATGCCACTCTAAGAATAACCCAAGATCTGCCCCGAGAGACTCGTATGAAACGGGCCGCTTACCATGCCACAGTTAAAAAGCTTATTGCGGCGGGTATCCCTTTCCGCATGCAGTATCCAGCCAAGCTCAGAGTCTCAGTTCAGGGGTCCTGGTTTATGTATGATACGCCTGAGCAGACTTTTTCAGATCTTTCAGTGAAGCTACCCAGTTTGTTCAAAGATGGATGAACTGTATATAAAGACTTTAGCAGTTTGAAAAGTTAACTAAAGACTATATTTCAAGCTGATTACCTGTTCTCTCTGCTTGTCTAATGGCTGTCTTGGATGGGTCTGGTGGGATTTCTGGGGGTTTGAGACTTGAGGGGAGGGATGGGAAAGCGTGGGAGTCGAAAGGTTTTATGGTCACTAGAATTTACAGAGGAACCTTTATTAACAGGGTCAGTTTTCTAGAGGGACAACATTTAGGCTCCTCGGGGCGTATCCACTTTATTCTTCCCTCAGTAAATCCGTGGGCAAGAGTACTCGCAGGTTCAGGTCTGTTCTCTTACATTGTTCATTGTTTTATGATGATCCCACAATGTTTTGCAGTACTGGAGCCAAGGGGGGAACACGAGGGGTTTATAACTTGCTCGTATCAGCGTAAAGCACCCCCACAGTATGGCACTGATCCTGGGTCGAGTCAGGCTTGGGCTGCCTTTAATTAACACTTTGTTTTGGCCTTGTGACAGCTGTTGAGCTTTAGTTATCTTAGAAGGAGTATCGGGGGTTAGAATGCTGCATAATCGGGGCTGCGAAAATGGGGCACTGTAAGGGGATGAGGTTTGGTTCCCTTGTCTGTTTTTTTTTTTTTGAGGCTTGGATTTATAATGTGGACCTTATGCTGCAAGTTGAATCCTCATTACTACCATGCCTGTGTTACCCAGAGGGACGGGGGTGCGGAAGGCTCCGTGCCGTGTGGTCTAGGGATGCTGCTAGACGTACTAGCTTGGGGGGGGATGGCGTCTGGGTTATTTGTTACTGGTGTTTATTTTACCTAAGGATCCCTTAGAGCAGAATGCAGGGGTAACTTTCAGTGTTCTGAGTGGGGCAATAACTTGTCATGGGGCCTTTATACATTTACCAAATACTGATTATGCCATTGGGGTTTGGCCATTCATGCAAGAGTCATTTTGGCATGCAGCTATTCCAATCTGGATTGAGTGGCCCATTGTAAATAGTTGTAGGGGTTTATGGAGGGAGGGAAGGGGTTGGGTTTTGGGGTATTACCGGTTGGGGTCATTTTGCGATATTTTCTGAGGAACACCAGATTTACTGGTTTAGGAATATTCAGTATGATAGGCAGTGAATGTTCTTCTAAGGAGCTGTGTTCAGAATTATTGATTGGGGTTACGGGGGTGACTGGGAGGGGTGAGGGTGGAAGAGTACATCGGTTACTTAATAGATCTCAGCTCTGTGTTGGGACAGGTCTTTATGCATCATATACTGCTTGGGGAGGGTCGGGAGGGAGGGCTGGAGTGTGCCTTAGGGTTTTGGTTTGGGATACGCTGAATTCTTTAAGATTGGTACTGGCACCCGGATTTAATAATGGCTAGTTTTCCAATAAAAATAATCACTTGGAATGTTAGAGGAGTGAGGGACGTCTTGAAGAGAATGCAAATACTTAAACACTGTGTTCTTTTAAAGGCAGATATCATTCTGCTCCAAGAAACCCACTTGACCAACTCGGAGTCACTATCCCTACGTAGGCAGAGAGTGTCTCAGGTTTTCGCAGCAGGGTGTTCATCCTCAAGCCGGGGGGTGGCTATCTTATTTAGAAGGAACGTTGCATTTAAAGAGGACACGACGATCATAGACCCTGGTGGGAGATATGTGTTAGTTAAAGGTATTTTAAATAATACGACGGTGGTCTTGGGTTCAGTATATGGACCGGTGGGAGGGGATCCAGGTTTGCTGATGGACCTGACCAATAAGATGGCGATGCTCCTACCTGCCCCCGTGATTTTAGGAGGAGACTGGAACATTCTTCCACCTCAGGACCTGGATAGGACCTATAGACCACTGAAGCCACTTTCGTCCTCGCAGAATGCCCTGAAGGATTTTATGACCATGCTAGGGTTGGGTGATCCGTGGCGCCTCTTAAATCCCATGCAAAAATTGTATACATTTTATTCTAACACTCATCAGACCTGGTCTAGATTAGACTATTTCCTAATTAGTGGTTCTTTTATGCCGGGCCTATACCAGGCCAGTATAGAACCCATAGTAATATCAGACCACGCGGATGGTTGTCCCTCTCGGTAGACCCCCATACTCGGAGAGAAACAGTTTGGAGACTGAATACCCAGTTGCTAAGGGATGAGTCTTTAATCTCTCGTAGCAAAGAACTCATTGCCGAATTTATAGAACACAATAGGGAGTCAGTTCAAAGATATGACCTGTTTTGGTGCTCCTTGAAGTGCTACCTTCGGGGAGAATTTATTAAGATTGCCTCCAGGAGAAAGAAGATGCGAGATTCTAAGGCTTTGGCTTTATTAACCCAGATTAAAGAAAAAGAGAATTGTTTGTCTCCCGGTACTCCCAGGGGTGCCATGGAAGAGTTGTTAGGCCTGCGTAATGAATACGCAGAGTTATTAAGAGAGAAGGCAGAATATGCCCTTGTTAAAACTAAAGCTAAATATATTGATCAGGGGGAAAAGGCTGGTCGGTTGCTTGCCTTACGTTCACGGCAGTTAGAAAGCTCCCGTTTAGTCCCGTCCATACAGGCCGCTGACGGCTCTATCAAAACAGAACCGTGTGACATAGTTGAGGTTTTTGAGAACTTCTATAAATCACTATATGGGAAGTGTCTTACCGACTTAAACCCATGGGATATTGGTGATTATCTGGACTCTCTAATTCTCCCAGTGTTGGAGGATTCTTGTCAAGCTTCCCTAATTTCGCCAATCTCCATTACTGAAATAGAGATGGCTATTAATAGTCTCACTCCCGACAAGGCGCCAGGGCCGGACGGCTTCCCTTCAAATTTTTATAAAATCTTCTCTAAGGAAGTAGCTCCCCTTTTACTTAACCTATACAATTATATGTTTACAGCAGATGTGTTAGACCCGTCTCTTATGGATGCCACGATTATTCTCTTACTTAAGCTGGATAAATCCCATCTGGACCCAGCTAACTATAGGCCAATTTCCCTTCTAAATTGTGACATTAAAATTTTAGCAAAACTGCTTTCACTTTGGATAAAAGCATATTGGGCCCGATTATTAAGTCCAGAGCAAGTAGGGTTTGTGGCAGGACGCTCCTCAGCAGACCATCTTAGAACACTCACACACACTTTTCAGGCGGCCCAATCTTCCCAGTTCTCAATGGCGTTAGTTTCTTTAGATGCGGAAAAGGCTTTCGATAGAGTATGTTGGGAATTTTTAAGGTCGACCTTGCGGAGAATGGGCTTTCCTCCCCAATTTATTGCAATGATACAGTCTCTTTATGCCTCCCGATCTGCTAAGATTTATTGTAATGGAGTGTTTTCCAGGAGATTCCTATTATATACGGGTACAAGACAAGGTTGTCCCCTTTCACCTTTCTTGTTTAATTTGTATTTGGAGCCATTACTACGGCATATTAAACAGTCCACTCAAGTTGTGGGTATCACTGCTCATACTCAAGTTCTTAAACTCTCGGTCTATACGGATGATATTCTCCTTCACTTAACTCACCTGGCTTCTTCGTTAGAGCAAGTTTTAGAGTTTGTTAAACAATACGGTATGTTTTCCAATTATAAACTAAACATCTCTAAAACCGAGATCTTCCCTCTGAACAGTTATACTTTGAAATCTGAAATCAGTCACTTGGGCATAAAATGGTCCTCACAGACCCTTAAATATCTAGGTATTTATTTAGCCAGAGATCCTATTCTGGTTCAGAAGCTCAACCTTGATGACCTGGCTAGAGTTATCCAGCAGGACCTTGCAAGATGGCAGAGTTTATCCCTTTCACTATGGGCCCGGATAAGTATAATTAAGATGAACATTCTGCCACGTCTGTTTTACCTTTTGCACCTATTGAATTTATGGCTTCCGATTTCCTTTTTTAAGCGATTGCATTCTATGATTTCTAAATTTATTTGGCTGGGCAAACATCCCCATCGTGCCTTTCGTAAGCTTAGTGCCCCTAGATCCCTCGGGGGACTTCGTCTCCCGAATTTCCTTTTATATTACTGGGTGAGTCATTTAACCATATTGGGAAGGCGGATCTCCCAGGGTGACACGGAGTGCATTCCGATTTGGCTTCAGCTTGAGAGAGACCTTTTAAAATCTAATAACATCAACCCTTTTCGGTCTAATATCTAACAAGGCGTTCATTGCCAGTGGGTTTACAGGATTCAGTGGTCAGTACCTCCTTGAGGGTTTTTTCTCAATGTTGTTCATACCTGAAGATACCTCTTAAAGTGGATACATGGCAGCAAATTATATCAAACCCCAACATTAAAATCGGAGGGGTGAATCTTTTACCCCATTGAATCCCACAGTTAAGGTATGCATGTGTGGAAGACCTATATAACCAGGATAACCTTCTCTCTTCACCTGAGATCCTCACCAAGTACGATATCCCGAGGTCGATGATTTTTAGGGTATACCAAATAAGACATGTCATACTCACCCTGTTTGGGGCTAATGCTCGGTCTTCTTTAGTTAAACCTTTGTTGACTAATGTTAGTGATTGCTCCATAAAACCGCATTCGGTCTCTGCAGTATATGCCTTCCTCTTGACCTTTATTTGTACCAAGTCACGATCTGGGTCATCAATTTGGGAATCCTTGCTTCCTGGGGTGACTTTGGATTGGGCTAAGATCTGGAAGGATCTTTATATTTCTCTCTCCCAGGATAGACTCAGACTTACGCAGTATCATATACTAAATAATATGTATTATACTCCCTTGAGACTGGCCAGACTGGGTAGGATTCCAGATAAGACCTGCACTAGGTGTGCTAAGGAAGAAGGGAACATGGTACATATATTTTGGTACTGTGAAAAAATAGCTCCACTTTGGCAGGAAATCAGTGCCAAACTGGATCCCTGCTTAGGATTAGAGGATTTGTTTACAGTGGAAATCTGTCTATTAGGATGCTATGATGATATTAAGGTCAAAAAGCGAAAATACCACATGGCCCTAATAGCTATTACTGTCAAAAAATTAGTCTTGAAGCATTGGAGAGACCAGGTGGTAATATCATATAATGATTGGTTAAGGGATATGTCTAGCTTTTTTAGGTCGGAACAGTTAATAGCTAGTTTTCAGAACAACATGGCAGGTTTTGATAGGAAGTGGGGGAAACTATACGCGGTCTATCTGCAGTAAGGGCGTGTTGAGCAATCAGGGTACACAGTACTCCAAGACAGTTGACGCCTCTTCTCCTCATACACGCGAAACTTGGCACACTCCAGAAGGGTGGGAGGGGGTTAGGCGTTGGGTGGGTGGGGGTTTAGTTAGTTGAACTATGTATAGTATAGGATAATTTTGTTACCATGATATATTATGTATTCATGTGACTGACATGCCTATAGTTGGTTGTGTAAAATCAATAAACTTTGAATTAAAAAAAAAGACTGCATCCCAAACAGTACTGAGTAGCACCAGGGTAACCCCACTGGGAGGAAGACAGATCAGCAGTCAAGAGTTCAGAAGAGAAGGCCCTGAAGAAACAAAGAAGTTGACGGCAGATAAGGAACGCTTGGCCCACCTAGTCTGCCAATTTTCCCAACCTGTTTCATACACTGCAGATCCTAAATGATCTGCAGCTTACCCTCTCTTTCCTATTGCTAGAGTTCCTTTATGTCTGTCCCATGCGGTTTTGAATTCCCGTACCATTTTTGCTCCACAACCTCTGATGGGAGCCTTTTCCATGGATCCATCACCCTTTCCATGAAAAAATACTTTCTCATGTTACCATTAAGTCTACCCCCTCTATCTTCATATCATGGCCTCTTGTTCTTGAACATATATATTTTTTTTTTTTTAAGATGCTACCCTCTGCTGGGCTGAAATTGGCCCTGTGCCTAGAGGCGATGTCCAGACTAATGCTTGGTGAAGGTATGGACAGAACTCCAGGTGGCAGCTGCACAGATACTTGCAGCAGACACATATCTGAAGGAAGCCGTTGAGGCAGCCATACCCTGGTGGAATGGCCTTTGACCACCCCCGGAAGGGGTTTGTTGTACTTGTGATACTGTGATGCGTGGGATTAAAAAGGACTTCAGCCAGTAGTTGCAAATTAAAGAAACCATTTATTTTTATACAAATAATGAAACAGACTTATTCGGCAAATAAATGTAAACAGAAAAATAAAAGAAGGCTCTCCTTGCATACACACTAGAATTAGATAGTGTCTATCTTGCTGGGAACAGAACACGTCTGAACCTCACAATCTTTACCATCTAAATGTAAGAGAAAGCACACAGAATATACCTGAAGACTGGGGAGGGGCATAAAACTCCTCCCACTCTGTCGTATTTAACACAAAAAAACATAAAACAGATTTTATATTCTGATATGAAACATTATACACAAAATAATCATTTTGTAGGACCTTTCTAAAAAAAATAAATTAATTTCCTAGAAATTAAAGAATTAAGGAAAACGTTTCAGACAAGGCTCCGCCCCCTTAGTGTCCGTCCATAAGAAAGAAAGAGAAGGCTGGCTGGCATTATAGGAACAGACCCTGAGAAGACAGAAACCTTTCTGGAGCTTTTCGCGCGAAACCCCACCCCTAAAACAAAACAGGTACAGCAAACTTTTAAAATTCAAACTTTTCAGCAGAACAAAATAGACTAACTACTATATTGCTGTACGAAAACTACAGTACTCTTCGTTGTGCAAGCTGTATCCCTTAAGGAGAAAAGAATGCCTTTCTTGCAAACACCTTCTTTTTCCTCGGCAAAGCTCAACATGATTACAATGAGGGCAGGGAATACAAATGGCTTCTACTGGTGTGCAACAACAATTTAACTGTGCAACAGAAGTCGTACCTTTCTTTATAATATTAATTATACGCACATGTAAAGCAGTCTTGAAGCTATACACATAGCCTATCGCTGTCCTGAGAGAAGGTAATAATGCTTAGTTCCACTTTATTAATATGCAACTCTCAACGCGGTTAAGCGAGAGAAATAAAACTCGCACTGCAAATTAGAGTGGATTACATACCAACTCTGTATTTCTACAATACAAAGAGTTGTATACATGGGAAGGAGGGGGGACATTCTTTTATTTAACACAAAGCCCCACTACAAGGAAACTACTACTACTAAAACATTACTTCAAGGAAAAAAATAAAACATATAACACAAAGCTTTCAATACTGCCCTTTTAAATTACTTCTACAACCTACTACCCTTTTGTTAAAAAGTTTTAATTTCTAATCTTGGGACAGAGGTGAACTGAGCATGGATATCATGATGGAGGGGGTTAATTTTTTAGGGACAGATAAAGACATTACAGGTGACCTTCCTGTAAGTGAGGAAAAAAGAAAGGTTAGAAAAAATATCGCAAATATAAAGATAGGCTGTTGCAACAGACTTGGGAAAAAAAAAAAAAAAATGAAAATCCCTCCTGTAAGAAGTCCAGCATCACAATTCTCCCTGCCCCAGAAAGAAACAGAGGAAGACAGAGGTTATGCTTACCCTTGGATACATAAACCAAGCTCTGTTTCTTTAGGTGAAGCACCAGAAGAGATTGTTTCATCCCTATATATCCCGAATATCCATTCAGATCTCCCCCTTTTTATCAGGGAGGAGATGAAGCTTTAGCCTTCCCACTCCCAAAGCTCCACCCCGGGGTCCCAAAACAGGTATAAAAAAAAAAGCAACTAACATTAGACATAATTCAGAGGGAATTCTCTGATTGATGTTGTTTTCCTTTTTCATTATCTACTACCCCGGGGTCTGATACTTGTGCTGGTATTCTAGTCGCTCCATAGCGAGACATGTAATCAGCATTTCTGTGTTTACTACCTGATCGATGCTGAATTATGAATTTATATGGCTGCAGAGTTAGGTACCAATGCATGATGTGGCGTTTGTTATCCTTCATCATGTTTAACCAACATAATGGGTTATTATCTGTAATAACTGTGAACTCTGTCCCCCATAAATAAAATTTAAGTATCTACTGCCCAACGAATGGCCAGACATTCCTTTTCAATAGTAGAATATTTAGTCTCCCACTCATGTAGTTTATGACTGATATATAGGACCGGATCTTCATCCTCACCATCCATCTGGGACAACACTGCCCCAATCCCATGATTGGATGCATCAGTCTGCAACAAGAAAGGGCACTGAAAGTTAGGGCTATGCAACACTGGATATGAGTATAATTTAGCTTTAAGGGACGTAAAGAAAAAATTACTCACCTTAGTAATTATGTTTATTCTAATGGAGTCTTGCTGTATTCTGACATATTGCAGAGATTCCCAACCTTTGAACTGCCCCGGAGAACAAAGAGTTAACTTTCTATGCAGGGCATAGAATGCTGAGCTTGAGCTCGGTTGAAGTCTCTGTCTGGAGTGTTTCAAACTTAAACCATCAGATTCTTACGTGCCTAACTAGCTAAAAATTCTATGTGGAAATTGTAAAAATTCCTACTAGCCAACTGCCAGAAAAAAGTTTTGGATTCCCAAGGAAGACTCAAGTCAGGAACCCAAAAACCAATCTAATACAAATAACAATAATAAATCAGCACCCAAACAAAAAGGAGGAGGGTGCAAACAAAAAACATCCCTGAGGTGCAACACTGCACCTGCCCACCCACTTCCCAAAAACAGGTTCTGAGAGGGGAGGCAGGGAGGGAGTTCAGAATACAGTAAGACTCCATTAGAAGAAACATAAGTACTAAGGCGAGTAATTTTTTCTTCAAAAAACATGAAGTCTTGCTGTATTCTGACATATTGCAGACTACCAAGCAGTACCCCAATGGAGGAGGGACAGAACCTACTTTGGGAATAGCCTCTGAAGTACTGTTGTGCCAAACCGAGCATCACTCCTAGCCTGGATATCCAGAGAGTAATGCTTGGTAAAGGTATGGACTGTTTTCTATGTGGCTGCTTGACAAATTTCTAAGAGAGGGATATCCCTGGCAGCAGCCAGGGAAGCAGCTGTATGTCTTGTGGAATGAGCTCTCAGGCCTGAGGGTGGAGTTTTTCATAGCAGAATTGTATACAAGACACAATCCACCTGGCAATAGATCTCTTGGTGGCAGGTTTGCCCTTTCCCACTTCTCCTCAAGTGAGGAACAACTGGAGGGAGTCAAACCTGTGACCATTGGTATGCTCTATGTAGTAACTAAGGGCTCTTTTAACATCTAAACTGTGTAGCCTCCTCTCTCCTGAGGAAGAATGATCAGTGAAGAAAACAGGAAGAGACAGACTGGCTTAAATGGAAGTCTGAAACCACTTTGGGCAAGAACCTTCTATTGGTTCTAAGGACCACTTTATCCCTGTGAAATTAGATAAAATCAGGTTCCACTGACAGGGCTTGCAATTCACTGATACGCCTGGCAGAGGTAATGGCTACCAAGAACACAGTTTTCCAAGTCAAGTACTTGAGCTGTACTGAAGACATAGGCTCAAAAGGGGGTTGCATAAATTGAGCAATGCAAACATTCAAATCTCAGGCAGGGGCAGGGTCTCTAAAAGGAGGATTGGTGTGAAGCAACCCTTTAAAAAAAATTTACAGACCACAGGATGGGAAGATAGTGAGGAAGACTTCCCCACAGACAAAAACGCAGAAACAGCTGACAAGTGTACCTTGAGAGTAGCTGATCTGAGGCTTAGGTCACTAAGATGGACCATATAATCCAGAACCGTAGGCAATCCAGCAGTGTCTGGAGAAATATGCTTCTTAGAACACCAAATGCTGAATCTCTTCCATTTGGAGTTAGAAGTCTTTCTGGTGGAGGGCTTTTGAGAAGCCTTGAGGATATCAAGAACCCCTTGGGAAAGATGCAGATCTGCAAACTCCAACTCTTCAAGAGCCATGCCTTGAGATTGAGAGGCTGAAGATTGGGGTACCAAATACTCCCCTGAGAGGATGTTAGCAGGTTGTAATTCCTGGGAAGAGACAGGGGAAGATGGACTGCTAGGGACAGCAACAGGGGGTACTAGGGCTGTCTGGCCCAATCTGGAGCAATCAGAATCACCTTGCAAGGCTGAGACCTTATTTTGACTAAAACTTTGAACAGCAGTGGGAAGGGGGGAAAGGCATTCAGAAACTTCCCTTCCCAATTCAGAATCAGGGCGTCCAGGGGGACTGAGCCCAAGACTGGAGGTCTGCAACAAAAGAGAGGGAGTTGGTGATTGTCTGGGGCTGCAAAGAGATCTGTCTCGGGAGTGCCCCACCTTGAAAAAATCACTTTCAACACCTGAGGGTCCAGGGACCATTTGTGATGGCCCTGAGAGATTCTGCTCAGTGCATCTGCTAGCACATTGTCCTTCCCTGGAAGGTGAACTGCTACCAGAGAGGTTTGCAGGGAATAAGCCAGGGACCACAACTTCATGGCTTCTTTGCACAAGGCTGTGGACCGAGTGCCTCCCTGCTTGTTGATGTACCACATGGTGGTGGTGGTGTCCGTTCTGACTTGAACCACCTTGTTCTGTACTGACTGAGAGAAAAGCTTTCAGGGCCAGAAAAACTGCCCTGAGCTCTAGGAGACTGATATGGAGAAGGGATTCTTGGGGGGACCACAGCCCCTGGGCAGTGAGGGACCCCAGATGGGCTCCCCCAGCCCAGAAGAGAAACATCCACAGTAAGGACCACTGAACAAGGCTGAGTAACACAAGGAACACCTTGTCTTAAATTGTCCTGATCCTGCCACCATTAGAGGGCTTGTATCAAGGTCAGAGTCACTGGGATCAGTTTGGTAAGGGAATCCTTCCTCTAAGACCAAAAAGCTCTCAGGTGGAACTGAATATCCCTCATCTGGAATCTTGCCCCTTGGACCACTGCTGTTGAAGCTGCCATGTGACCCAAGAGCTGGAGGAAATGCCTTGCTGGTCAACATACCCCGAAGGCTGAAAGAAGAGGTTAGTTCCATAAGGACCCTTGCCCTTTCTAGAGGAAGAAAGGCTCTTGCTCTGAGTGTGTCCAGTTCTGCCCCTATAAAGTTAAGAAGCTGGACTGGTTTGAGAACTGACTTGGGAAGGTTGAGAAGAAATCCTAGAGAGTGAGCACTTGCTGGGTCACTTGCAGGTGAGACTTGACTTGGTCTGGAGACTGACTCACTATTAACAAATTGTCCAGATATGGAAAAATGGAAATCTTTTTGCCTTCTTAGAAAGGCATCTACTACTGCCAGGCACTTTGTGAAAACCCTTGGGGCTGAGGTTAGGACAAAGGGCATTGCTCTGAACTGATAGTGGCCTGAGGGCAACTTGAACCTGAGGTACTTTCTGTGGGAGCACCTGATGGGAATGTGAAAGTAGGCATCTTTGAGGTCCAGGGAGGCTAGCCAGTCCCCTGGCCTTAGAGAGGGAAGGATTATTCCCACAGTTACCATCTTGAACTTTGGTTTTAAAAGATGTTAGTTCAGATATCTTAGGTCTAGGATGGGTCGCCACTCCCTGTCTTTTTTGGGGTCAGGAAGTACCTGGAGTACAGTCCTTTGCCCCAGTGTAGGGTAGGTACTCTCTCTATGGCTCTTAAGGCTAGAAGAAAAGAAACCTCTGCCTCTAGGGCAAGGGTTTCTGAGAGATTTGCAGGTGGAAAAGATCTGGCTCTCATCTTTGGAAATTTTTTGAAGCTGAGAACCAGTCCCTGACTTACTACTTCCAGGACCCACTTGTCTGATGTAATAGACATCCAGTCCTGGACAAAGTAAGCCAGCCTGCCCCCTACTGGAATAGGAGAGTCGACCTGGGCAGGCCCATCAGGGTGTCTTCTTGGCAGGGGCTTTAGGCTGAGGAGTGGATGCAGCCCTGCTCATCCCCCTTCTGCCTCTCCCTCTGAAGAACCCCCTCTGAGAAAAGGAAGAAGAGACCTGTGCTTGGTAAAAAGGCCTTTGAAAAGGCCTGCCTCTGCCCCTAGACTGCTGCCTTTGAGGAGTTGCCTGCCACTCCTTGGCCTGAGCACTCCTGTAAGTGGTCCTGTACTCATCTTTTCTTCATGTAATTATCTGTCTGCTCCCCAAACAGAGAATTACCCACTACAGGAAAATCCATGGCCTTAGCCTGGGTGTCCTGCGTAGAGGCTAGTATATCTGAGCCAAGCCATCCTCCGAAGAGCCACAGATGTAGCCATGACTCTTGATGACACATCATTAGAGTCCACAGCAGCATGAAACTGAACCTTAGATGCCTCAATCCCATCTGCAGCCACCACCTCCAGCTCCTTGGCTAGCTGGGGAGGCTAGCCAGTGCCAGTACAGTGTCCCATCTGGACTTCTGGTACCCGGCTGTATAGGCCATGTAATTCGCCTGCCTGAGTCCCAAAGAAGATGCCATGTACTGTTTCTTTGCCATGACATCAATCTTCCTGGTGTCCTTGTCTGGGGGGTGTGAAGCCAAGGGAATATTTGCCTTGTCACAGGCAGCAGCCTGCACTACCCCAACATGGCTGCACTGCTGATATAAGAACTCCGTGTCTGAGCCTGAAAGTGTATATACCTCTTGTCCATTCTTCTATCCACAGGAGGTATAGTGTTAGGAGACTTCAGGATTTTTTGTGTCTGTTTCCCAAAAGATTTGTGGAGGGGAATAGACAGTCTCCTGGACTCTGGGATGTCCATCATTTCTATATATCAGGCTCCCTGATCTTCCACAGCCTCCTCCATAGGAAGCTGAAGGGTTTCAACCACCTTTCTGTAGGACATAAAGTGAGAAGGGGACTCAGAAAGCCTAGGAGGGGAAACACCTGAAGGTCTGTCTGGGGAGATGTCCAGTTCCACAGGCACATCCAGACCCTCACTTTCACCACCATCATCCTCAAATTCCCCTTCCTCTTCAAATTCCGGTTCATAAAAATCTTCAAGGGTATAATCTTGAACTGGAGGAACCAACCAAACCGAACCCCTGCCAGAAGGAGCCGGATCGGTAGGAACCGGACGGAGCGATTCCACAATCTGAATCGCTCTGGCTATCTTTTCGGCGGTTGGAACATGAACCTCTGGATCCGAACCGGTCTATTTGTCTTTATGTTTTCTTTTTGTCAGAACCGATCCTTCGGAATTGGCTCTCCTTTTGCCCACAGAAGTATCGCCCTGGTCGGAGGGCACTCCTTCTGGTTTGGTCGGAACTGAACTGGGCTGACCTTCCGGGTCAGCAGACCTCTCAGCCTTCTTTTCCCTCAATCTACCTAATCTCTTCTCAAGGGTAGATTTGGGAAAGTTTTTACATATTTGGCAGTCTGAATCGAGGTGGTGAAACCCCAAACAATAAACACAGGTGGTGTGGGGATCGGCCTTAGCAAAGACCTCCCCACACTCACTGCAGTGTTAAAACCCAGTGGGCCCGTTTTTTTTCTTGGGTTTCTCAGACATGGCCAACCCAACCAACTTACCCTTTTTATGGCAACCGCCAGGCAAGACTCCCTTATCGGTTCCAAACCGTGTCACGGGTATTGGAAAAAAACTTACTAAAACACGTTTTTTTTAGAACCGATAAGAGCCGGTAACCACATACTAAGTAAAACACAAAACACAAGATTTCACTATCAAAGGCCAGTTCAGCCGAACCGAGCTGCACTTTTACAAGTTCCACACAGAAAAAAAAGAACAATTCCTATCTAGTACTCACGGCACCAGAGAGAGAGGCTGAACCGACTATGCGGATAACTTTTTTGGTTTAAAAAAGAAGACGAAAACTGAAACTTTAACAGACTTTCGAACCGAGCTGAAGGAGAAATCTCCGGAGCGATCGTTCAGTGAGGCAAAGTAAAGAATCTGACGGTTTAAGTTTGAAACACTCCAGACAGAGACTTCAACCGAGCTTGAGCGCAGCATTCTATGCCCTGCATATAAAGTTAACTCTCTGTTCTCTGGGGCAGTTCAAAGGTTGGGAATCACTGCAATATGTCAGAATACAGCAAGACTTCATGTTGTTTGAAAGACTTTTTACACTTGTCAGACCATTGCACTTTTTCTGGTTTTGATTTCTTTGTTACGGCAATCAAGGGGCTAGCAATTTCAGCAAATTCATGACAAACCGTCGGTAATAACCCACCAGGCCTAAAAAAGCTCTAAAATATTTTTTTGTTTGGGGTTGTATGCTTCCAGATATAGCATCAATTTTACTGCTCTCAGGTTTTACTTCACCTGTGCCAATTAAGAATCCCAAATACCAGGTTTCTTGCATTGCCAGGGAACATTTGTTTGGGTTTATTGTTAACCCTACCTTTGTTATGGCCTTCAGTACTTTGTGCAGATGCGTCATATGCTCTTTCTATGAAGGGCTAAATATGATGACATCATCTAGGTGTGCAGCACTATATGCTGTGTGTGGTTGTAAGATCTGATCCATGCACCTTTGAAAAGTTGCAGGGGCTCCATGTAAACCAAAGGGCATTGTTGCAAAATGAAATAGTCTCAGTGATGTGCTGAAAGTGTTTTTTTCTTGGGATTCTGAGCCTAGCAGGATTTGCCAATAACCTTTTGATAGATCTAATGTGCTGATATATTGTACATTACCCAGTCTATCAACGATATCAATACGGGGCATAGGGTACCCGCTGAATTTTGAAACCGCATTTAGTTTACGGAAATCTAAACATATCCGGACACCCCCTTCTTTTTTGTTTACTACTACCATCGGGAAACTCCACGGGCTCATGGAAGGCTGTATTACCCCTCATTGTTGCATTTTCTTTATTTCTTCTATAACCCCTTCCCTCCGGCATTTGGGCAACCTATATGATTTTGTTCTAAAAGGTGTAGTTTGATTTATTTCTATATGATGGGTAACGCCTTCAGCTCGTTCAGGGACTGTTGTAAATGAGTGCTGAAACATAGATAACATGCCGTCTAGTTCTGTATGCTACTCCGCAGTTAAGTCAACATTAATTTTAACATCCTTTAACTCTCCCTTACCATTCAATCTATCATACGCCAGGTCTAGTTCACTATGTTCCATTTCTTGGTAGACATACAGGGAGGATTTCACCCTATCATGCCATGCTTTAAGTAAATTTGCATGATAAATGCAAATTTTATTCCTTTTGTCTGGACATTTAATTTCGTAATTAACGGGCCCGGTTTGCCTCTGTACTGTGTAGGGTCCTTGTCATTTCATAAAGAGCTTGTTATCTAAACAGGACAACAAAAATGGAAATTACGTACCTACTGTAATTCTTGATCTTTTTGGACGAGTCTCCACCACTCATTTACACTAAGGGGATCAGCGCTGGAGGCACTAGGACCCATCGGGAGCAAACTTTTTTGTTGGAAGGTTGGCGCCTGAGACGGCGCCGCAAGGAGTGGCACCGTGAGCCTCAGCTCATGCGGTAATGAATATCTCGGCGTCGACCTTTCAACCGCCTCAGTACCTTTGTTTCCGAGGAGGTGCAGCCTAACTAACCTAGAAGGATAGCCTAACCAAAAACCGGACAGAAGATAGTCTGGAAGACCCGTTTAAGAAGGGTCAACAAAGAAGTCTTCACAGCCTAAAGATTTGAGGGAGTGAAGACCAACAACAGAGGTGAGCTCGGGGGATGGAGGGTGGGCATGTGAATGAGTGGTGGAGACTTGTCCAAGATCAAGAATTACGGTAGGTACGTAATTTCCATATCTTCCTGGACATAAGTCTCCACCACTCATTCACACTAATGGGAGAGTACCGAGCTAATAATCCCCCAAGAGGGCGGCAGGAGAGACCAAGAGCTCACAGTTTTAGGACAGAAGTCCTTTAAGGATGGTTCTGCCAAAGGACAGACGTCGTCTGGCATGGACATCCAGTGCATAGTGTTTAATGAAAGTATCCAGCTCCAGGTAGCTGCACTGCAAATATCTGCAATGGGAACGTTGCGGATTTCTGCCAGAGATACAGCTACCGCTCTAGTAGAGTGAGTGTACACTCTGCCCTCCAGCTTAACCTGTGCCATGGAATAACAGTGGCGAAGGCATGCCACTAGCCATGCTGAGATACACCTGACAGCGACAGGTTGACCCAGCCGGGTCTCGCTGAAAGAAACAAACAGCTGTTGAGCTTTACGAAAGTCCTTTGTTCTATCTAGATAGAAACGTAGAGCTCTCTTGACATCCAGGAAATGAAGAGAACATTCTCCTTCATTTTGGAAGTCCGCAAAGTAAGAGGGAAGGACTAAAGGTTGGTTTAGATGGAACTCCGAAACAACCTTAGGAAGAAATTTAGGATGGGTTCTAAGGACTATTTTGTCTTTATGGAACACAGTATACGGAGGGTCTGTGACCAAGGCATGTATCTCAGAAACCCTGCGGGCTGAGGTAATGGCCACCAGGAAGGCCGTTTTCCAGGTGAGAAATTTTAACTCACAGGTAGCCAGAGGTTTGAAAGGCTTTCGAGTGAGCATGTCTAGCACAAGATTAATGTCCCAGGCTGCGACTGGATGTCTCATAGGAGGTCTGGTATGCAGAATTCCCTTAAGAAACCTCTTAACCGCGGGTAACTGAGCTAGTGACAAGGGAAGTACCGGCTCATGATAAGCTGAAATGGCACAAAGGTGAACTTTGACTGTAGAGTACTGCAGACCTGAATTTGAGAGGTCTAAGAGGTACTCCAAAATTTTATCTGGTGGACAGGAAAGGGATTTAAAGAGGATTTTGCACACCAGAGTGGCAAACTTCCATTTGGCTGTGTAAGTTTTCTAGTGGCTGGCTTCCAGCGCCAAAAGAATATCCGAAACCCTCGAGAGACATTGAACCTGTTCACTTCTATCTCTTCAGGAGCCAAGCGTGAAGGTGAAGCAACCTCAAGTTGGGATGAACAACAGGCCCTTGAGTCAAGAGGTTCGTCTGAAGTGGGAGTGGTTTCGTCGGAGCTGCCGACATACTGTTGAGTAGTGGAAACCACATTTGTCGAGGCCAGAAGGGAGCAATGAGGATCATTTTGTCCCCCTGGGATCTGAACTTAAGAAGTACCCTCTGAATTAGAGGAAGAGGCGGAAAGGCGTATAGAAAGTGTTTTGTCCACTGCAGCCTGAACGCATCCTAACAGAAAATGCCAGGCCCTGGATTTCTGGAGCAGAAGAGAGGCAGTTTTGTGTTGAGTGGGGATGAAAAAAGGTCCAGGTCTGGAGTTCCCCACTCTGTGAATATTGACTGAGCTATGGCTGTGTCGAGAGACCATTCGTGAGGATCTGTCTCTGTTCTGCTGAGGCGGTCCGCCAGTTCGTTCTATACTCCTGGCAGGTAGACCGCTTGAATTAGAGACTTGAGCTGCAAGCACCATTCCCACACTCTCATCGCTTCTCTGCATAAGGGGAAAGAGTGAGCGCCGCCCTGTTTGTTGATGTAATACATCATTGGTTTGTTGTCTGTTTGAAGGAGAATGCTCTTGTGACAGAGAATGTCCTTCAATGCCTGGACCGCATAAAGGATGGCTCTCATTTTCAAGCCATTTATGTGAAGCTGGGACTCGACCCGAGTCCACGTACCTTGAGTGTGGAGAGCCTGACAGTGAGCCCCCCACCCCATCAGGGACGCGTCTGAGGTAATGGAAATCTGATGATCCAGAGGAGCAAAAGGATACCCTTCTAGGAGTTTGTTCTCTTGCGACCACTAGGTGAGCGACCTCTTTAGAGGTTCTGTCACCTTGATGAGAAAGGACTGCGGGTGAGTGGTCAGGGACCACTGAGTACTGGGCATCCACTGAGAAGTTCTCATGTGAAGGTGTGCTAGGGGTACAGTGAACACTGAGGATGCCATAAGACCTAGCATCCGTTGCATCGAGAGAGCTGGAACTGAGTTGCTCTCTCTGATGTGATGGGCCATCTGAAGGATATCGCTCCTCCTGTCCTCTGGAAGAAAAGCCTTCGCACAGGAGGTGTCCAGAAGAGTTCCTATAAAAAGGAGTCTCTGGGAGAGCTGCAGCTGCGATTTTTGAAGGTTTAGCAGGACTCCCATGGATGTGAGAAAGCTTGAAACCGTGGCTACGGCATCCAGAGTTTCCTGCCTGGAAGAACTTGCCAGAAGCCAATCGTCCAGATAAGTGAGAATTTGAATTCTGATCTTTCTGAGATGCGCTGCAAGAACTGCATAACACTTTGTAAAAACTCTTGGCGCTGAGGATAGCCCCAAAGGGCAGGACTCTGAACTGATAATGCTGTCCCAGAGCCACAAACCTTAGGAATTTGTGATGCTTCGGGTGAATAGAGATGTGCTGGTAAGCATCCTGCACGTCTAGGGTGGCTAGCCAGTCGTGCTGATGAAGCAAAGGTAACAAGGTTCCTAGTGAAATCATCTTGAATTTCTCCTTGGGCAGAAATTTGTTTAGTTTTCTGAGGTCCAAAATGGGGCGCATGCCCCCGGTTTTCTTTGGAACCAGAAAGTAATGGGAGTAGAACCCTGTGTTCCGTTGATGCAGCAGAACTACTACTACTGTCCTGCTGTTCAGAAGGCCCTGAAGCTCGGAGGCGAGAAGGTCTGACTGAAGGGTTGACAGCCTGGGCTGTCATTTGTGAGGATGATCCGGAGGAGTCTCCACAAGATTAAGTGAATATCCCTCGTGGATTATCCGGAGAACCCATTTGTCTGAGGTTATGGACTTCCATTGATTGTAGAAGTGTGTCAGACGACCTCCCACCGCTGAGGAAGAGTCCACCTCGGGCAGCTGAGGTGGGACTTGGGCCAACAACTCAGAAGGTGGTGCTGGGTGCTTTGGGTCCTTGCGCCTTCTGTTGCATTTTCTTTTGAGGCTGGGGGCTTGGTTTTTATGAAAACTTCCTCTGCCTTTGCCTCGAAAGGACTGACGGTTATGGAACTGGCGTTTGTTAACACACCCTCGAGAGGGGACAGGAGGAGGTCGAGCCAACTTAATGGCTGACCTAGTTTTTGGTGTAGCTTCTAGAGCCTGTTCTACTTGAGGGCCGAAGAGATACGCACCATCAAAAGGCAACACCATTACCTGCTGCTGTGCATCATTCATGAAACCTGAAGGGCGCAGCCAGGAATGATGGCGGCTACAAATGCCGGCCGCTGCCACTCTGGAAGCAGTATCGAAAAGCATCCATAGCCGCTTTAACCTGCTGGTTGTTGGATTCGATACCCCTGGTAATGGTTTGATGAAACTCTGACTTTGCATCCGATTCCGGTACAGCTTCAACCATCTGTTTGAGCGAATGCCAAAGAATATACTCATATTGAGAAAAATAGCCCTGGTAGCTGGCAATAGGCATACCCAGGGTGGAAGCAGCAAAGATTCTCATACCTAAAGTGTCTATCTTACGAGATTCTTTGTTAATAGGTCGAGCTGTAGTAGTTTGGGGGAGGACGACCTTATCATTCTCTGCCAAAACTACAATAGGATCCGCAAAGGCTTGGGACACCAAAATGGGTCAATCCTTGGGGGCTGAGTATTTCCAATCTATGGATTTAGCCACCGAAGGAATGAGAGCAGGATTATTCCATACCATTTGAGACAGCGTCTCAAA
The DNA here is from genome assembly GCA_016271365.2 of Neoceratodus forsteri. Lineage (NCBI taxonomy): Eukaryota > Metazoa > Chordata > Ceratodontiformes > Ceratodontidae > Neoceratodus > Neoceratodus forsteri. The sequence goes on from CM028137.1 coordinate 806,262,501, forward strand.
GGATGGCTGTACCGGAGGAGTCAAATCTGTAGGGATCTCCGGAACATGGAGATATTGGAGTCTTAGCAATTTCCCAGGATCGATGTCTGTAGTTTGGAGAGAAAGAGTGGAAATCAAGTTTTTCAGCAGAGACTTGAAAGACAGGTCCTCAACCACAGGCTCTGCAGCATGAATAGATCCTGTTTCTTCCACTTCATCACCCAGCCTAAGGTCTGGGTCAGGCTCAGTGTCATCTCCTGACAGTCCAGGAGGGACTGCATGGACAATAATGGAGTGGAAATCAGATGGAAATGAGGAAGGAAAAGGATTAAAGGAGGAGTCCTGAGAGATGGACAATGCCCTAAGGACCCCCAGCGTCGCAGAAATGCACGGTGCCGAAGCGCACAGCACCGACAAGGCGCACAGCACCAAAGACGGAGCCAAGAGGCCGGACAGCACCGCGGTGCCACACGGCGCCAATGAAACACACAGTGCCAAGTAACTCAACGGCACCGAGGATGGCGCCGACAGACGCATCAGCGCCGAGGACGGCGCCAAGTGCACCATCGACGCCGAGCACATCAAAAAATACCCCAAGACTCCGAAAAACAGGATTTGAGGAGAAGGGAGGAAGAACAGCAGGAGATAGAGGCATCGGTGTGGCCCCCTGCGCCTCAGCCATATGAGGGGGGGGAACACCTAAGCGTGGAGTCGACGGCACTGAAGCCAGTGCCGTGCGACCAGGGAGGCTCATCCGCCCTACCTGGTCTCCCAAGAAGCCCGAAGGCCCCTGAGTGACCGGGCCAGGCAGCTGGACCAACCTCCGAGCCCATTGCTCCATAAGAGCAGCCCACTGATGAAACTGCTCATCTGAAGACCTACCAGAGGGCGAGGTAGGGCTCCGATGTCGAAGACGTTGGCTACCAGAAACAGAAGCTGGCTCCGAAGGAGGAGACTGGCAACTAGCTCCAATAACCGACCATCTATGCGCAGACATATCAGAGGGAGACCTTGAGTGATGCCTTCTCTTTTTTGACCTATGGGCCGAAGAAGAGCTAGAGGCCGAATGATGCCAAGAATGCGACCGTTTATTTTTATGCTTTCAAGTGACTGCCGGCCCCCTTGGGCATTGGACTGACCATGTCAGACCCCCCTCGGAGAGAAGCGGCGGACGGACCCAGCCCGGCTGACTGAACAGCTTTCATACAAAGTCTCCCTACTGTCACCTGACCTACTCATGGTCGACTCCGTCAAAGTAGGCTGAAACTTCTTTGTAAATGAGAATAAACTTAAGCGATACTTATTCGAGATATTACTACAAAACAATAAAACTGAAAACTATGCTGCTAGTTTGAAGTTTGACTCCCGGCAACCGAGCGACGTCATCACTGAAGTGCACTCGACGGCGGAAAAAAAGGAACTGAGGCAGTTGGAAGGTCGATGCTGAGATATTCATTACCGCACAAGCTGAGGCTCGCGGTGCCGCTCCTCGCGGCACCATCTCAGGCGCCAACCTTCCAACAAAAAAGTTTGCTCCTGATGGGTCCTAGTGCCTCCGGCGCTGATCCCTTTAGTGTTAGTGAGTGGTGGAGACTTATGTCCAGGAAGATGGAGGTAGACACAGCACCCAAGTCTGTAGCTTCAGCGAGCAGAGATGAAAAGTTTGGGTGATCATGACTTCTTATCACAGGTACAGGGAGCTGAGGAACTACTCCTATGTTCAACTGTTGACTGCTGTCTTGGATTTGAACATCAATGGTTTGCATGGGGCAATAATGTGCATCTCCATGTACACAGGTTGTCCGTCTTTTTGTCAAAATGTACATTAGGGACCAGGCATATTATTAGGCAAATAAGTTCTTACCGTGGGCTGGGTTGTACCGGATCCAGAGTATCATTTCTGTCTATTAGGTCTGGCAGCCAATTGGATGGCTTTTTCAGCCGTCTCCGGGCGGTGTTCCCTAACCCACATTTGTACAACCTGTGGAAGGATATGAACGAATTGTTCCAAAACTATTGCTTCCATCATTTGTTCCATGGTATTGGCAGCTGGCTGCAAACATTTTCCACACAGGTCCTTCAGTCTAGCGTAGGCTTCTTGAGGGGTATCTGTAAGATGACATTTTAAGGCTCTAAAACGCTGCATGTATGTCTCTAAACAGATATATCTTTTCAAGACTGCTTTCTTGACAGTATCATAGTTCTCACTCATATTACTGTCCACATGCCCATAAGCCAATTGGGCTTTGCCTGTAAGGTAGGGAGCAAGACGGATGACCCACTGGTTTCTAGGCCACTGGCAAGCTCGAGCTATACGTTCAAAGGCAGTCAAATATGTTTTAATGTCATCTGTTTTACAGAGCTGAGCTAACTTAATATCTTTTGGGCCCTCCCCTACCCCAAGAGGATGTCCAACACCCAAAGCCTGGATCACCCTCAATGAGTATCTGCCCATATGGCAGAATTTCTCTACATATCTGTCGCTCTCTCTGTTTCTCCAGGGCTACATGTTGGATACAGAACCATTGTAGTAATTCTTGGGCGTCTCCAGCTGGAGGGGTTATTTGCACCTTCTCCTCTTCCTCCACATCTGTGGAACCCCCAATAGCACCTTCTTCTTCTATTTTTGCTGGTTTTTGCCTGACATCACCTATTCCAGGCAATAATGGTAGACCAAGCTTGTTCGCCATTGTCCAAGTCAACACACCACTCTGCGGTTCATCCTGCAACATCCGACTCCTCCACAGACACTACTGCAGCATTAGAAGCCCACCACACCAGGCTTTATATCCCACCACTGCCACCACATGTGATGCGTGGGATTAAAGAGGACTTCAGCCAGTAGTTGCAAATTAAAGAAACCATTTATTTTTATACAAATAATGAAACAGACTTGTTCGGCAAATAAACAGAAAAATAAAAGAAAGCTCTCACTGCATACACACTAGTATTAGCTAGTGTCTATCTTGCTGGGAACAGAACACGTCTGAACCTCACAGTCCTTACCATCTAAATGAAAGAGAAAGCACACAATATATACCTGAAGACTAGGGGAGGGGCTTAAAACTCCTCCCACTCTGTCATTTTTAACACAAAAAACCATGAAACAGATTTTATATTCTGATATGAAACATTATACATAAGGCAATCCTTTTGTTTGACTTTCTGCAGAAAATAAATTAACTCCAAGAAATTAAAGAATTAAGGAAAACATTTCAGATAAGGCACCGCCCCCTTAGTGTCCGTCTATAAGAAGGAAAGAGAAAGGCTGGCTGGCGCTATAGGAACAGACCCTGAGAAGACAGAAACCTTTCTGGAGCTTTTCGCGTGAAACCCTATCGCTAAAACAAAACAGGTACAGCAAGCTTTTAAAATTCTAACTTTTCAGCAGAACAAAATAGACTACTATATTGCTGTATGAAAACCACAGTACACTTCGTTGTGCAAGCTGTATCCCTTAAGGAGGAAAGAATGCCTTTCTTGCAAAGGCTTTCTTTTTCCTTGGCAAAGCGCAACATGATTACAGTGAGGGCAGGGAATACAAACAGCTTCTATTGGTGTGCAACAACAATTGAACTATGCAACGGAAGTCGTACCTTTCTTTATAATACTAATTATACGCACATGTGAAGCAGTCTTGAAGCCATACACATAGCCTATCGCTGTCCTGAGAGAAGGTAATAATGCTTTGTTCCACATTATTAATATGCAACTCTCACACGGTTAAGCGAGAGAAATAAAACTCGCACCGCAAATTACAGCAGATTAAATACCAACTCCGTATTTCTACAATACAAAAAGTTGTATACACGGGAAGGAGGGGGGACGTTCTTTTATTTAACACAAAGCCCCGCTATCCCACTTCAATGAAAAAAATAAAATATATAACACAAAGCTTTCAATACCACCCTTTTAAATAACTTCTGCAACCTACTACCTTTTATTAAAAAGTCTTAATTTCTAATCTTGGGACAGAGGTGAACTGAGCATGGACTTCATGACGGGGGGGGGGGTAATTTTTTATGGACAGATAAAGACACATTACAGGTGGCCTTCCTGTAAGTGAGGAAAAAAGAAAGGTTAGAAAAAATATAGCAAATATAAAGAGATAGGCTGTTGCAACAGACTTTAAAAAATAAAAAAATGAAAATCCCTCCTGTAAGAAGTCCAGCATCACAGGTACCAATAAACAATGCAATTCTCTAACCACTTAGACAAACACTGTTTGGAAACAGAAGCGCCCCGTCTCTTGGGGGCATATGAAACAAACAACTGTTCAGATTTCCTGAAAGGCTGTGTGTGGTTTGTGTAGTACTGCAAAATCCTATGTACATCCAAAGTATGGAGCAAGGCCTCCCCTGACTGGAATACTAAGGAAAATAAACTGAAAGGTGGATGGATTTATTCAAAGTAAATTCCCGACGCCACCTTTGGTAAAAACTTAGTATAAGTACACAAAGACACCCTGTCTTTGTGCAAAACCAAATAAGGCTCCTTACACATAAGAGTCTGGAGCTCAGAAATCCTTTGAGCAGAAGTAACAGCAACTAAAAAGAGCGCTTTCCACAACAGAAAGCACAACTTGCAACTCGCAGCTGGTTCAAAGGGAGGTAAAATGAGTTTCTCCAACTTAAAGTTGATGTCCCATGGAGGGACAAGGTCCCGAATGAGAAGTTTCAGATGCAAAAGGCCCCGCAGGAATGTGCAGAACACTTCAAGCCGGGTGACAGCTTTGCCCTTGATAAGTGCATGGTACGCAAAGATGGCTGAAAGGTGCACCTTGAATGAGGAGTACCCCAAGTCTGAATCTGAAAGGGAAAGAAGGTACCCCAACACCTTAGCAGGTGAAAGGATCCAAATGACGAGCGGCAGCCCAAATGGAGAAACGCTTCCATTTCATAGCTTAAGTGGCCCTGGTTGAGGGTTTCCTGGCAGCCACCAGAACATCTGCCACCCTAGAGGACACCCCGAAGTGGGCAATAGCTAGGTTCATAGAAGCCACACATGGAGACGGAGGGACTTTAAGTCTGGATGGTTCAGGGTACCCTAGTCATGGGAGAGCAAGCTGGTGCACAGGGGCAAGTGCACCGGAGGCACCACCACCAGCTGTTGCAGCAAGGGGAATGAAATGTGGCATGGCCAGAAGGCGGCTTCGAGGATCATCTCCACCCCTTCCAACTGGAGCTTGAGCAGAACCCTCTGCAGGAGAGGGAAGGGAGGAAAGGCGTACAGAAACCTCCCCTTCCAGGAGAGGGAGAATGTGTCTCGCCAGAAAACTCCAGGCCCAGAATCGAGTGAGAAAAAAAAATCAGTTTTGCATTGAGTGGGGACACAAAGAGGTCCAACTCTGCATGGCCCCATATGTCGAAGAGATCTTCGACCACCGAAATTAGAAGCTCCCACTCGTGAGCTCACTACTTGGAGCAGCTGAGATGGACATCCAAGACTTTTGAACACCTGAAACATGTACGGCAGAGAGCTCCAAACCATGTTCGATGGCCCAATACCAGACTCTCATCGCCTCCCAACACAGGGGGTAAGAATGAGTTCCCCCCTGCTTGTTGATACAGTACACCACACACGTCTGTCCGTCTGCACCAGCACCGAACCCGGGAGGAGAGGAGTCCGAAAAGGCCTGCATAGCATAAAGGACTGCCTGCATCTCCAGGACATTGATATGGAGACCATGTTCTAGGCCTGTCCAGGTACCCTGGGTCTGGTGACTGGCCAGATGAGCACCCCATCCCAGGTCAAATGCATCTGTTGTGAGAATCTGACTGGGGGGGGTGCAGAGCTGAAGGGAGACCCCCAAAAGGGGTTGGCTGGATCTAGCAACCATGACAGAGCCCTCCAGACTGGCTCGGAATCTAGGACCAACTAGTCCAGGTCATCTGTGTGTTGGTCCCACTGGACCCTCAAGGTCCACAGAGGAACACGCATATGCAGGCGGGGCAGGGGAACCGTAGCAACTGTCGCTGCCATGTGGCCCAGGTGACGCAGGAACACCCTGGCAGGGACCTGCTGACTGGAGGAAACCAGACGGGCCTGTTCCATCAGTCGCACCGCCCTGTCCTCAGGCAAAAAAAACCTTACCCTGGCTGGTGTCCAGGATCGCCTCTATGTACTGACGGCACTGGCAAGGAAAGAGGCAGGATTTCAGCAGATTTATAGTGATCTTCAATGCCTGTAGGAGATGGAAGGTGTATTCCAGGGTCTGAACTAAGGACCCCCAGGAAGGAGCTGCTAGCAGCCAGTCATCCAGGTAGGGGTACACACAGAAGCACTGCCTTCGCAATGTGGTTGCCACCACTGCCTGGCATTTGTTAAATACCCAGGGGACCATGGAAAGGCCAAAAGGGAGGGCCCAGAATTGAAAATGGTCTCCTTGAAAGTGGAAGCGGAGAAAGTGATGATGGGTGGGAAAGGTCTGGATGTGCAGGTAAGCATCCTGCATATCCAGAGAGGAAAGTCAATTTCCCCTGGTGCAAAAGGGGTAACAGCTCCTGGAGGGTGACCATCCTGAAGTGCTTGTACTTGATACACAGATTCAGATGGCTCAGGTCCAGGGTGGGCTGAAGATCCCCTGTCTTTTTGGGGATGAGGAAGAAGTGGGAGTACAACCCCCTTACCCACTGAGCCTGAGGGAATGGGCTCTATGGCTCTTTGTTTTTGTAGAAGAGCCCGATTTTCCTCCCAAACCAGAGACAGGTGGGTGGGGGGATATGTGGAGTGGACGGAGGGATTTTCTGCAGGCCACTCTAGAGTGTGACCACGTTCTATGATCTCAAGCACCTAATTGTCCACGGTCACCCCCTTCCACCCCTCTAGGTAAAGGGAGAACCATCCCGACTGCCTCCTGTGGATCCTTGGCTGGGGGGGGGTCGGAGTCAGGAAAGAGGGGCAAGTGCAGGCAGGGGGACCGCAGGGACCCTAGGGGCTCTGGAGGCTGCAGCAGCAGGGGCCGCTGTGGCCTTACGTTTGTGCTCACCCTTGGCAGGCTGGTTCTGAGATTGCTTGTGTGAGGACCTTCAAAAAGACTGACAACCTGCTCTAGGTTGAGTGTTACAAAGAGAATGGATCAACTTGATGTCCTGCCCCTATTCCTGCAGGGCAGAAATAATGTTCTGGATGTCCCCCCCAAAAAGACCGAACCCCGGAAGGGGGCATCCAAAATGCTGGCTTGCACATCTGAGGCAAAGCCGGAAACCCACCGGAGACAGACCCTAGCAGCTGCCCCATGCCCGGAGTCCACGGCATCATTAGCGGCCTGGAGGACACGACTGCTAATGCCTGAGACAGATTTCATAAGCTGGGCGAGCTGCGTCTTAGTTGGGTTCTCTGGCAAGGTCTGCACCAGGTAAATGGCTTGGTAACAAAGAACATTTTGATTCTGGACCATGCGGGCCAGATAATGCTGAGAATTAAAAAAATTAAGTAAAATGAATAAATAATTTAGGGCCTGGACAGCCATAGTAGTACAGGCAAAAAAGTACAGTTACGTAAGAACTTACCGTAACAGTAGATCTTCGAGAGGAGCTCTTGCAGCAGGCTATTACAATAAGGACTATGCCGCAGGCACTAGGATCCTCCGGTGAAACTTCTGCCAGCAGTACACAGCAGGGACCGCCTCCGACGTCAGTCTGGGTACAAGAAGGGGCGGACCCAGCTCCACCTCAGTTCTCCTGCCAAGATCCAGAAGAAGACCTGACAAGAGAAGGAGCGAAAGCAACTGCAGAAGAGAAATGGAGATGTCATCGAAGATGGATCTGCACACCTCGAGGGGAAAGGCGGGTAGAATGGCCTGCCGAAGGCTCCTCAAGATCTATTGTTACGTTAAGTTCTTACGTAACTGTACTATCTTACTTCGAGTGGGAGCTCTTGCAGCTGGCTATTTCAATAAGGACTGAATCCCAAGCAGTCCCACACCAAAGAGGTAGACTACCTTGGGAGGTGGAATATGCTGACTCCAGAGGCCTCAGGCCAGAAGCCCTTATAAAACAGCTAGGCCGAAGCCAGCTCGGCGTCTGGAGACAATATCCAAGCTGTAATGCTTGACAAAGGTATGCACCGAGTTCCAGGTGGTGGCCGCACAAATGTCCTTTATGGAGACATTCTGCAAGGTGGCGAAAGATGCTGACACTCCTCTGGTAGACTGATCCCTGACCGGGCCCGGTAGGGGTTGTGTTTCTCGTAACAAAATGAGATGCAGTGAACTATCCATTTTGAGATAGTCTGCTTGGTCACCGGTCGACCCAAGCAATGTGGTGCAAAGGCCACAAAAAGTTGCCCCGATTGACGGTGCTGAGCTGCCCTCTTGAGGTAGTACCTCAAAGTCCTGTGGACATCCAATGTGGAGGAGAGCCTCCTCTATTGGAAGGGGAAGGAAAATAAACAGGAAGGTCAACCCGACTGGTTGAGGGTCAACTCTGAGACCACTTTCGGAAGACACTTAGGATTCTTTCTGAGGGAAACCCTTTCCCTGTGGAAAACTAAATAGGACTCTTTACACATCAGAGCCTGAAGTTTGGAAACCTTTCGAGCTGAAGTAACAGCAACCAAAAAACAAACCTTCCAAGAAAGGTAACACAGCTCGCAATCCGCTGCTGGTTCAAAAGGAGGGAGGGTGAGTTTCTCCAACACAAAAAGGAGGTCCCAGTGTGGGATAGGGTCCTGGATGGGAGGTCTCATATGCAGAATTCCCCTAAGAAAGGTGCGGGCGACATCCAATTGTGCCAATGCTCTGTCTCCCACAACAGCATGATAGGCGGAAATTGCCCACATGTGCACCTTGATCGAAGAGTAACTCAGAAACTTTTCGTACGAGGAGATACTGTAATGCTGAGTTCACAGGGCAGGTGACGGGATCCAAACGCCGCGGTGATGTCCAAAGACAAAAACGCTTCCACTTCATAGCGTAGGAGGAGCGGGTAGAGAGCTTTCTTGCCGAAACTAGGACTGCCGCCACTTCTGGGGAAACCCCGTATCTATGTTGAGCTACGTCTGAAGGAGCCAAGCATGTAGGTGTAAGGAGCAAAGGTCCAGGTGGACCAGCGACCCTTGGTCCTGGGACAGTAACTGCGAGCATATGGGCAGCGGAATTGGAGGTTCCGTTGATAACCGCTGCAGTAGTGGGAACCAAATCTGCAGAGGCCATTTGGAGGCCACTAGGATCATTCAGGTCCCTTCTGCCTATAACTTGAGCAGCACTCTCTGAATGAGAGGAAAAGGCGGAAAGGCATAGAGAAACCTCCCTGCCCAGCAAAGGGATAACACGTCTGGCCAGAAAACTCCAGGCGCATGCTCTCACGAGCAGAACGTTGGCAGTTTGGCGTTGCATAGTGACGCAAAGAGGTCCAGCTCTGGAAGACCCAACCTGTCAAAGAGCTGATCTGCTACGGACTGTAGCAGTTCCCACTCGTGCGCTCTGGAACGCGACCTGCTGAGGCTGTTGGCCAGATCGTTGATGCCTGGAACGTGCACTGTGGACAGCAGAATGTCCCGGTCCATCACCCAGTACCAGACTCTCATCGCCTCCCTGCAAAGGGGATACGAATGAGTGCCCCCTTGCTTGTTGATGCAGAAGACGACCGCCATGTTGTCTGTCTGAACTAGAAGAGAGCCTGGCACCAGGTCCTCCTGAAAAGCCTGTAAGGCATAGAGAACCGCTCGCATTTCCAGCACACTGATGTGAATGGACTGCTCCTCGGGTGACCAAACCCCTTGCGCTCGACAAGCACCAAGGTGCGCCCCTCACCCCAGGTCCGATGCATCTGTCGTCAGAGTTAGTCCTGGTGGTTTCGGATGAAAGCTGACCCCCTTCTCTAAATTCCTGGGGTCCATCCACCAAAGCAAAGTTCTCCTGACTGGCTCCGAGATCTTGACCGGGGAGTCTAGATCATCGTGGCCTTGGTCCCACTGCACCCTGAGCATCCATTGTGGGACTCTCATGTGGAGGCGGGCCAAGGGAGTGACAGGGATAGCCGCCGCCACATGCCCCGGTAAACTGAGGAAGTTCCGAGCTGGAACTTGAGGAGTTATGGAGATCTGTTCTGCCATCTCGCGCAGGTGATCTCCCCTGTCCTGGGGAAGGAAGGCCATGCCCTGGACGGAATCCAGGATCGCTCCAATGAAGGCGAGCTTTTGACTGGGCTCCGGGGATGATTTTTGCAAGTTCAGGGTGATTCCCAGCCCTCGGAACAGAGTATAAGTGTCTTCGAGAGCACGTAGAAGACCTACCGTTGACGGGGCTGTAAGCAGCCAGTCGTCGAGGTATGGGAACCCATAGTGCCCCATGCACCTTAGAGCCGCAGCCACCATTGCTAGGCACTTGGTGAAGACTAGTGGAGCGGAAGAGAGGCCGAACGGAAGCACTCGAAACTGATAGTGCTCCCCTTGGAAGTGGAACCTCAGAAACTTCCGGTGGGGAGGGTAGACTCCGATATGCATGTATGCATCTTGCATGTCGAGGGAGCAGAGCCAGTCCCCCTGGTGCAACAAAGGAAGGAGTCCTTGGAGGGTCACCATCCTGAACCTTTTGTACTTGATAAAGAGGTTTAGAGGACTGAGATCCAGAATGGGACGAAGGTCTTGTGTCTTTTCTGGGACCAGGAAAAAGTGAAAATAAAACCCCTGTCCTCGCTGATGCAAGAGGACCATCTCTATTGCCCTTTTTTGCAAGAGGGTCTGGATCTCTCCTTCTATAAGTGGGATGTGAGAAGGAGGATAATGGGAGAGCTTTGGAGGAGTGTGCGGTGGAAACTCTGAACTCCAGCGTGTGTCCCCTCCTGATGATGTCTAAGACCCATTGGTCCGCAGTTATTGACCGCCATCCTTTGAAATGAAGGGAGAAGCGGCCCCCAACTGGCTCCCTTGGATCTTCCCGCGGAAGAGGGGGGCGGAAGGGAGTCACTGGGCTGAGCCGGGAGTGGGGAGGGAGGCCTGGGAGGACTTGGGCCCTCGGGCGCGAGGTCCACCAGACTGCTGGTTGCCAGATCTCCTGCGAAAGCCTCCTCTCTGCCCCTGTTGGTTGCTACGGGCTTGACCTTGACCGCCTGAGGACTTGCGAAAAGACCGTTTACGGTGTCGTCGCTGGTCACCGCGGTACATCTGGCGGACCGACCAGATTGACTTGCCCGACTCCTGGAGACGGGAGATCAAGGCCTCCGTCTCCTGCCCAAACAGCACGATACCCTGGAAGGGCAGATCCTTGATACTGGCCTGCAGATCCTGGTGAAAGCCAGAGACTCTCAACCAGGCTTGGTGCCATAGGCACACTCCAGAAGTGGCTGCCCTGGCTGCCGTATCTACCGTGTCATACGAGGCTCTCAGGACATGGGAGCCTACGTCTGAGCCCGATTTGAGGAGGTCCAGGAGCTCTGTCTTCTGGGCAGAGTCAGGAAGGGTCTTCATCAACTCTTGTCCCCTCTCCCAAAGTGCATTCTGGTACTGTACCATATGCATCAGAAAGTTGAGGGAACGTATGGAACAGGTGGAAGCAGCATATACCTTTTTGCCCACCTGGTCCAAGTAGCGAGACTCCGGGTTGGGAGCTGAGGTGCTTAGGCTGCCTGGACTTATCATGGGCAGCCGTGATCATCGAGGAATCGGCCTGAGGGTGTTCAGCGAGAAAGGGCTCTGCCCTTGAGGCTTTATACAGCCTGTGCGACTTCTTCGGAACGGCCGGGACTGAGGCTGGATGCATCCAGGTGGTTCTGGTGAGGTCCTGGAATGTATCCACCAAAGGAGGGATGACCAAAGGTTTTGGCTCCTTTTGCCTCAGGTACTTAGCCAGTCTCCGGCGTTCCGGATCAAAGGTCCTCCATATCCTACTCGTTGGAGGCCTGGATGTGCCTCATGTCGTCCATAAAGGTAGGATCGTTTGAAGGCAAGCGAGGCTGGTCCTTCTCTCCCGGGGAGCGCTGCAAACTGAGAGAGGAAGATGAGGTAGACAATGGTGAGGAGGATCGGACTATATGACTTTGAATAATCTGACCCTTCCCTATGACCAGGATCCGCTGTCGTCGGTGTATGGGGACCTCGTCCAGCCCGAAGACCGACTCTGGTCCCTGGACGGCGATGGAGCAGAGACTGACGTCGGGAGGCGTTCGTCAGGCGAGAAGGCTCCTGGGCGGCGTCCGGTGGTCCTTGGACCACGTGCGAGAACGAGCCCTGGAGGGAGGTTGAGGCGGGCTCCGGCACTTCCGGGGAAGACTCACCTCCTGGCGGTGGTTTTCCACTGGGTCGGAACCGGTGTCTGGACGGCCAGGGAGGACCGCTTATGGACCTGCCCCACCAGAAGGAAAACAGATCCTGGGCTCGTCCTTGCGGGAAGATCTCAGCCGCCCGTCTCGGGAAGGAAGTCTCGGGACGTCGGGCGCAAGGAGGCCCTCCTGGGTGCCCAGGGGAGGAGGACTTAGGCGGCAGGGGCGGCTCTTCAGCGGCCGCTTCCATCGCCGCCCCGCCGACCCGGCGTCGGTGCTGGTACCGATGACGGGGTGCCGCCGGGGGGTGCCGGAGAGTCCTTGGGCTCCGGAGGCGTGCCTTTAGCAGGCGGCGCCGGTGCTTTAGGAGGTGGGGCCAAAACAGGCACCTCTAAGGGCTTAGTGGTGACCCTCAGCGGGGTCACCTTCAGCTTAGCCGGCTTCTCCCCTGAAGGGCCGGCCTTAGCCTGAGAAGATTTCGGGTGCTCTCCAGAACCCGAGGGACGGGCCTTTTTCGGAGAGGGCCGCGAATGCGAACGGGACTGGTGCCGGGACCGACTACAGTCTTTGCTATGGCGCTTCTTTTCTTTTCGTTTCCACTCCGAGGAGTGCAGATCCATTTTCTGCTCCAGCAAGTAGGCTTTTAGGGCCTTGAGGCAGTGGATGCGGGTCCTGCTGGTAAAAGCCTGGCAATCTGAGCAGTTGGCGGTGTCGTGGTCCGGGCCCAGGCAAAAAACACACTGCTGATGGCCGTCCTTCGCTGGGATCTGCCTCCCACACTCACACTTGTTCAAGTGCTCTGGAGAAACAGACGCCCGAGAAGACATCCATCGTACTCAAGAAACCGCCGGGCAACGGCTGACGTCGGTAACGGGTAGAAAGACGAAAAACCATCTAAAGAAGCGGTAAAATAACCGATGGGCAGCGGACTGACGTTGGTGTACCTTGAGAGCAAGAACCATCGAAAACACGGCTCCAAAGTCTTGATTGAAGACAATTCTGAAGATTTAGCTGCAACTGGCGAGCAGACTGTTCCTCCTCCTTCTATCGTCAAGAGAAGCGGCAGGAAAGACTGAGGTGGGCTGGGCCCGCCCCCTCTTGTACCCACACCGACGGGGCGGTCCCTGCTGTGTACTGCTGGCAGAAGTTTCACCAGAGGGTCATAGTGCCTGCTGCGTAGTCCTTATTGTAATAGCCTGCTGCAAGAGCTCCCACTCGAAGTAAGATCATGCTTGCCCAGATGATACAGCAGCCTGGATTCCCGGTCCAGGGGAAGGGTACTAAGGTGCTTGGGTTTCTAAGTACAGTCATGCAACGCATTAATCACCATTGAATCCACCTTAGGATAACCCCCAAAAAAGGGCTTGTCAGCCAGGGCACGGTAAAGGCAGACCACCTCCTTAGGCAGAGGAGGAGTGGTATGAAGGATGATTCCAGGCTGCCCTAGTAACATCCTCACAGAAGTCAATCAAAGTGGAAACATCCATGGGGAGGGCATCTTGCTGCCAGAGATAGATGGCCAAACGATGCCTCCCCGGGTACTGCTCCTCTGTCTCCCAGTCCATGATGGACTAGATGTGGTGCATGACGTCCATGAACGCTGGATAATCGGGGGGGGGGACTTTGGTACCTCCTTGGCATGGTCATCCCCATCAGAGGACTGCCCCCCCCCCCCGTGAGGAGGAAGACCCCGAAGAATCAAATTCATCCTAAGTAGAATCACTATCTGGGCCTGACGCCGGAGGCTGGCGCGCATCCCTTTGAGAACCTGAGCTGACGTCAGGTCAAGCCCCTGAGGGCTCCAACGTGCATGGTTCGTTTGGCTCAGCCCGGTCTGGATTCTGGGGTTCCTGGGGAGAACAGAGAAGAGACGGCTGGGGGCGGCCTTTGAGGGGCAGGGGTCTGCCTCTGAATGAAGGATTACCACCCCAAAAAGGACGTTAAAATCAACTGAGGAGGCATGACATTGTACATCAGTAGGAACGATAAGAGGGTGCCAGGGAAGAAAATGATGGCAGAGGAGCCGGCACAGGGCACAGGGCCGCATGACACCAGTTGAGGATCCAGCATTCGCCCAACAGGCGTCGGCTACGGCAGGGGTGATAACGGGGTTGGGCCCATAGGCTGGGGCTGCGGCAGCACTGGCAGCGGCCCAGCAGCTGGCCTGTAGCACTCTGAGGAAGGATCCGCTGGCACCAGCCCAGCTGGAGAAGCTGGCACCTGAGGATATGGAGACCCCCGAGTAAAAGGCAGCGGTGACACTGGTGAGGAAGAGACGGCAGTACCCTGCTGCGGGTGTTGCCTGGCAGGACTGACACTGGCTTGGTAATAGGAACTGACAAAGGCAGGGTTGTGGCAGTTAGGGGGATGATGATTATGGAACAGACGCCCGAGGAACCAACATTGGCCAAGCCACCTGGCTGAGAGCCCGTGAAAGACATAAGCTTGAGCATCAGGGGCTGATGAGCAGGAGACGAAGTCCCCTACACTAAAGAGCCGCTGCCCAAGATACTAATGAGGGTGGGTGGCTGAGACACCAGCAGCCTGGAAGAAGAGAGGGGCTGGCGGTGCTCGGAGCCAACCCCATGGGTGACCTAATTCTAATGTGTGGTTGCTCCACTGTTTGGGTGAGGCAACCGTGAAGGGAAGCTGACCGGTCCTGGTTCCGGTGTTTATCCTGGTACTTATGCTTCCCGGATTTCTCCTTGTGAGAAAATGAAGAGGCCCTGGAGGACTGTGCCATTGAGGCAGAGCGCTCCTGGCCTGCAGCTTCTTCTCCATTGCGGCCAACTTCTGCTTTATAAAAGGTGGTTTCTCCAGAGTTTTTAAATGACGTCTATGAGTGGCCTGGTTTTATGTTTTGGCAAAACTGGCAGACTTCGGTGTCATGGCTGGGACCTAGCCAGATGAAACATGCAGAGTGGTCGTCCTTTTCAGGGATCTGTTTGCTACAGGCAGTGGTTGGAAGACGAGGCTGGTAGAGAAGACAAACTCATCGAGGAGAACACTGAAAATCTGATGTTTTACCATAATGAAAAATGAACAATACAAAAGCGTGGCAAGCGTGGGAAATGGCGGATGACTGTAGCTGCAGCGTCCGCTAAGGTCCATCATGTGCGGGTCGATGGGAAAAGAACTGAGGTAGGTGTGACAACTGCCCACCTCTATAGGCTAGGCTGACGTCAGTCGACTGATGGCGGTGTGCAGTCCCCCTGGTACACTATCTAGATGTTTTCCATGTGGTCCTGGTGCCTGACGGCTTAGTCCTACCAGCTGCAAGAGCCTTCCTTGGAGTAAGATATTTCTGTTCTAGATCCCACTGGACTGTTAAGTGTCCATTGTGGGATTCTAATGTGCAGGCTGACCAGTGGCACTACAGTGATGGCCGTTGCCATCAGGCCCAGAAGTCTCAGGAATGTCCTGGCTGTGATACACCTGTTGTTGTAGACCATCTGGACCTGTGCAAGAAGACAATCGGCTCGGTCCTGGGGCAGGAAAGTTAGGCCTTGGACTGTGTTCCAGGACTGCCCCATGTACTGTAGACAAAGGCGAGGGGTCAGGGATGCCTTTGGCATATTGACAGTAATCCCTAGAGCACTGAACAAGTGTCTGGTGCGGTCTAGGGTGTGAAAAGGTTGCTCTTTGGAGTGAGGTTTGAGGAGCTAGTCACTGAGGTAGGGGAAGACGCACAGGTGTTCCTTGTGGATAGCTGCTGCCACCAGTGCTAAACATTTGGGTAAGACCCATGGTGCAGATGACAACCTAAAAGGCAATACCCTGAACTGGTAGTGTTCCCCCTGAAACAGGAGACACAGACATCTCCTGTGAGAGGGGCAAATCTTGATATTCAGATAGGCATCCTGCATATCCAGTCTCCTACTTGCAGCAGTGGAAGTAGGCCTTGCTAAGTGACCATTCTGAAGTTCTTGTACTGTACAAAAATATAAAGTTCAGATTTCTGAGATCTAGACTGGGTTTCAGATCTCCTGTCCATTTTGGAGCTAGAAAGTACAGAGAATAGAACCCTGTGTTCCTTTGTTCCAAGGGGACAAGTTTGATTGCTCTTTTCTGAAGTAGGATGTAATTCTCCTTCAGAAGCAATGGGATGTGCTCTAGAGGGTAATGGGAAGTCACTGATGGATGGTCTAGGGGTGATTCCAGAAGTTCCAGGGTATGATCTTGTGCTATCATCTGCAGGATCCAGGTATTTGAAGTTACCTTCCTCCACTGGTCCAAGTGGAGGGAAAAGGTGACCCCCGACAACCACTCCTGGAGACACTGGTGGTGGGAGGTTGGAGGTGGAGTCAGGCAGAGCCGTTTTCTGCGGCTGCTGTCACAGTGCCACTTCTAGTGGCTTCTGAGTAGGTACCTGGTGTGGTTCCTGGCGGAGCTAGGGCTGCTGCTCTGCCCTTACCCTACTGTTTGGCCAAACAGCGGTGTCTGGTAGTGGCCAGACGAAATGGCATCCTCTGTCGACTCTTTGTCTGAGTATGACAGAGGGAATGGACTGATTTCAGGGTTCTGTCTGAGGCCTGTAAATTAGAGAGGATGTCTTGCACATCTGCCCAAAACAATTTATATCCCTTGAATGGGGCACTGAGAATGGACTGCTGGACATCATTCGCAAAGCCAGCCACTCTGAACCAGGCGTACCTCCGGAGGCATATAGCAGAGGCGGCTGCCCTGGCAGTAGCATCTGAGATATCATATGTGGAACGTAAGAGATGTTTGCCTACGTTGGCACCTGATGTGATAGCCTTTAATAACTCCTGCTTTGGAGTACCTTCTGGGAAGGCCTGGGCAGCTGCTTTAGCCTTCCTCCAGAGACCATTTTGCTATTTGACCATATAGGCCTGATAGCTTGTAATTCTCCAGGCCCAGGAGAGGCAGAAGCAAATGTTCTTTTGCCCAAGATGTCAAGCCTCCTGAACTCGTTATCAGGAGGAAGGGAACTAAGGTGTTTTGGTGCCTTGGATCTGTCATGGGAAGCATTTATGACTACAGAATCAATTTCAGGTTGACCTGCAAAAAAAAAAAAAAAAAGGCTTGCCTGAGGGGGCCTGATACATCTTGTCTGCCTTCCTGGGTATGGCATGTATCATGTTGGGTCTATGCCAGGCAGCAATGGTGGCATCCTCCAGTGCAGGCAGAAGGGGAGGAACGATGATGGGTGGAGAATCAGGCAGTTCTAAGAATTCCACTAGGTTTTTCTTAGTAATGTCCTGTTCCTCTAAATCAAATCCCATGGCAGTTTGACATTCCTGCATCATGGTGATAAAGGAGGGATCTTCAGGTGGAGACCTGGGTGTATATAGCACAGAGTCCTCACTCACAGTGGATACAATGGAGCTGGTCCTTTCATTGAAGTCCACATAATCCTCTTCCTCCTCCTCCTGCATAATGAGGTCTGGATTGTATTCCTGGTCTCATCAAAGTGTTTGAGAGGGTGCAGGGAAGCAGCAGATGAAGCTGCCGATGGAAGAGAGGAAATCTGGCACTTCAACTTGGCAGGCATCGATGCTGGAGTTTGCCATGCCAGCCCCATCAGCATATCCCCCTGTATAGGAGGAGAAGGTAGCAGGTGCTTAAGAATGTCCGTAACGGATGAGAGTACTGCCTGCACATCGGTGCTCATGTAATCGATGGGAACGCCAGAGGATGTCAACTGGAAAAGCACTGCCCAATGTTGATAGCAACTCACCAGCCTTAAAAGGCCTGGCAGCACTTGCAGAATCACTACTGTAGCAATTAACGACGTTGAGGTGGTTGCGCTAGAGTGGATGGGTGATCATGAGTGAACCGGGAAAGCCTCATCTTTGCTGCGCTCCCTCTCCTGGTGCTTATGCTTGTGCTACCCTGATGTTTTTTTTGTAGGACTTGGAGGAATGAGAGCCCGAGGAATGGGCTGGCGACGTGGTGGAGCTTTTTCTCCATCCAGGCCTTCTGCTTCAGGAGGTGGGTTTTCATGTCATTCTTTCAGTGTCATCGGGTAGCGTTACTGAATTTTCTGCAGATCTGGCAGACATTCATGTTATGGGCTGAGCTGAGGCAGTATATGCAGACATCATGTGAGTCACCCGAATATATCTTTCTGCCACACTTGCAGTACTTGAACAGTTTTTTTTTTCTCATATCAGTTTCTCCCTCCTGTGCAGGCATGGCAGGTCGTTCGGCCGCTGGCACCTGGCCGGTGACACGCTCTCCACCACAGGCTGGCATACACACAGTATCCCCCCCTCCTCAAAGGATCAGGAGCCAGTACCTGGGGGCGCACCTCTTCGGTTTGGGGGTGCAGCGCATGGCCATCAGCCGCTGCGACTGTCCTGCTATTTTTCTGCCTAGGTGTTCCTCCCTGGAGGTGTGCAGTGACATACAGCACACTTGTGTGCTGTCTGTCGTGCTTCAACCCTTTCTTCTGTGCGCTGCATCTCGCAGTACATCCGACAGATGCCGCTGCAGAGCGACGTGATCCCTGTGCCCACCCACAGAGAGGAGAGCCGTCTTGGGACGCTCAATCCTCTCTTTTCCCCTGCTGACCAGAGTCTGCTCCCGAACTGGCATGGCACGAGGTGTGGCATCCAGCACCTCAACCCTCAGTGCCACCAGGCCAGCCTGTACTTGAATAGTTCCAATGGCTTATTAGTCAACATACACAACATCGAAAATCACTTTATGAAAACTGATAACTAAAGCGAGAAATAAATGGATATAGTTGACAGAAACGGTGGTGTTTCCATGGAGGGTACAAGGATTATGGTCAATGGCAGGAAAAGAACTGAGGCGGGAAGGGGTCATCCACATTTATAGAGGAAGTGCCAAAGAAGGACGTCGTCGTCTGTGCCCCTAGTGGACTGCTTGCAAATAAGTTTCCGTGTGATCCTAGCGCCTGACAGCTACAGTTCCATAGTTGTGGCCTGACGAAAGTGATATCCTCGAAGAAGATCTTCCTTTACTGGGTCTGTATGTTAGGACTGCAGGAGAGCGGCCTGGCTAAGTGGGTTTTCTTAGATCTGCCAGGGGTAAAACTGGTGTGCAGAGGTGATCAAAGTCAGTCCAGTGACAGGCAGATCAGTCAGTTGTATAATCATTTCATGCAGTGGACCCATGCATGTAACGGCAGTGTGGTTTAGTGGCTGATGCACTAAACTGTGAAACAAGAGCTCATAGGTCCAAAACCCACCACAGCCACTGGCTCAGAGTGTAACTATGGGCAAATAATTTGACCACTGACCTAGATGTCGAACAGATTGTTACATCTCAATTAGGCTGCCCAAGGCAATCAAACTGTGAAATATAGTATACTCCATCTTACTTTAAGTGAACAAAAAATTATCCTTTGACTGGTAAGAAAGGTCTATGATGTCAAGTTTTATTACCTGCTTTTAATATTTTAAACAGAGTCACATATGTTGTCTTGTACTCTACATTTAAAATATATTCCAGTACTGCACTGACTCAACACCCCAGAAGTTAATAGCAGAACACATGGCCAAATCACGCCCCCCCCCAAACATTTTAAGGAAAGAAAACAGACATCTTAAAAAATTACTATAACACACTAGAGCATAATTACAGAAAGACCCAACACATTGGGGGGAAGATAACCATCCATCAGCAACTGGTGGAGTTATAAAAACCATTGGCCCCTTTACTTACCCAACTAGCCTGTAACAGTCATTTATCTCCTTCAATATCAGGCCTTACACTGCAAGTAAAATCTTCTAAAGACACACACTAGTTAAAAAAGGCAATTTCAGTCTTTTTTAAAGAAAGACTTTATTATTTTTACCAACACCATTTGAGGTGCATATTGTCTCACCCTCTTCCTAAGCAATATGCTGTGAATGCACTGCATGTAACTATCACGCCTTTTTTTTTTTTTTGCATTTTTAAAGCATTACTGATACTGTAACGAGGCTTGCTTATTACCTGCAGCTACTGGAAGGAATGCCAAAACTTGCAAAGTAATTAAGTACTGCAGCACCACCTTCTGGTTAACAGGTGAACAAAACCTTCCTTCTTTTTATCTGTAATGTTTACCCTGCATAATCAAGGACAGTCATTTATTTTTCAAACCGTGTCGACTGATAAGGAAATTTGTGCAGCAACAAAACAGAATCCAAAAAATGGCAACACTACGTGCAGTAGTCTGTGTGCCTGAAATACCAGGGCGCTGCATCAGGAAACTTGAATCTGCTGCTGCAATGTCTTTTTCTACACAAAAGAGCAAAACATACTGCCCCTTTGAAAATGTATAATCTGGGTGGCTGCAGTTTACTGCATATGGCTAAATCCACCCCCCTCCCACACCCAGATGATAGACATTTCTGCTACCCTTATTAATGTGATGCACACCACTGTTATAGCTGTGCTTGTGTTAAAAAGGACAAGATGTGCATCATTAACTATCCATTACCTGGCATAAAAAGAGAAAATCCCATTCCGACTTCCTGCAAACAGCCCTCTTTAGGGACCTACATGCTCCTGCTAATCCCCAGCAGCTGACCCACTCCTATGATTACATCATAGCCACGCACCAGGATTACCTCTCCCCATTTTCATCTTTCCAAAGAACTTCCCCATACCACCCCAGTTGGATTCCCTTGGCTGCACCTCATCTCCTGCTGGGAAGCTGAGTGGCCAAATTCACAGCCAAAAGCAATGGCATGCCTCGATCAGTTGACAGGGGACACCGCTGCAACTTTTCCAGCTCCCAGGACTCACAATGCATATCCCAGAATCCCAGCTGGCAAAAGGACAACCTGCTGCCCTGCCACTAAGCCCTCCCATCATGTTTCAATTACATGGCTGCTGATGTACTAATGCAACACTTCTTTACCAACCTGTGCAGTCTTAAACCTCTGCTGCAAGGTCCTGGCAATGGCACACTGTTCTCAGAAAATGGTGCTTTGTATGTGCAGTCATCGTTACTCTGCTAAAGATAATTACATACATAGTAGTTCAAAAGTAAGAACAAAAACTATATAACCTGTGATTTCTTATGGAACATAGTTCACTTCTGCTAAACTAAGTAAGTACATAGCAAAAACTGCATTTCTGTTTTTCTCTTTTCCAAACAAGTAAAGAAATAGAAGAGATCAATATACAAAACACATTTCTGTTCAGCATGTTTCAATGACTTAAAATACAAATTTCCAATTACAATATTTTACAAGATTCAATAGCTGTAACATTTCAATATTTAAATTACTATATTGGCATGACTCTAAGCAAACTACACTGCACAATGTCTAGTCTGTACACAGAATCCAGCACTATACTGGGTTATAAGGAATCGTCCTTTGCAAGAAGAGATCTTGCTGAACACTATTACTGAAAATATACGACACTTAAAATCATTTAACATGAAAAAAAAAAATCACAAGCCAATGAAGGCCACAAAGTACATAAAGAAACCATTCTAGGGTTAAAGACACTGTATAAAATGCACAGGTATTTGAACACACACTGAATGACCGCTGGACTTTTTAAACTGCTCTGCTTGTATCCCATTCTGTTTGCATCCATAGGTTGTGTCTTATTTCCATAAATGCATTAACCATCTTCATGCAGCAGTATTAACAAAACATTTCTAGACATAATCTAGATTACAGATGAAAGATCTTCATGTATCAAAATAATAAAAAATAAATAAATAAAAATAAAAATAAAGATAGGAACCAGTTCACATCTTCTTTTCAGTGTATTTGTCCAGGGTAGAGGATTTACATATACTTGCAATGTTACATACCGTATTATTACAAAATTTGCAGTAAGATCATTAAAAAGTCTTCCATACCAAAGGGGCAACTTAGTAACTACAATAAGTAGACATTATGTAGCTTATATGCATTTCATATGCTTACCATCCCCATATATCTTATTACTTATAACACTCTCCAAAACAGGCTCTCCCTCACTTGGTCTTCATCTGCTCTTGCTACTTTACTACAAACTAACATAAAAAATCCTCCCTGTGTGGTATCACAGCTGGTTGCTGTAGAAATCATTATGGTGCCACAAGCAGAGGAATATGATGTCATCTGTGGACAAGCAGCAGAAGCAGGGAGAGAACCAAGTGACGGAAATTCTGTTTTCATGCAAATATTGTCAGTAGGAAAGTAAAGAAGGTGAATGCAAGAACTGTCTGCATTGTAAGTTGGTTAGTCTAAATATTCTTCTGCAATTTTACCTGTTAATGTCAAGAGGCTCTTTTCATAAAGCCTCGCAACCTGTAACGTCCGTGGCTACAGTAATGTTAGTAAACACTGTCAAGTGTCCAGTACCTAACCAAAAGCCCTTCCGGCCCAGTGGTGCTGAGGGTTGAGGCACTGGACGCCACACCGGCAACCCAAGTCCAGGAACGGACTCTGGTTGTTGGGGGTTGACCAGGTGAGGAAGGACTGAGCATCCGTAGACAGCTCTCCTTCCTCGGGAGGGGGATTGTGCGGCGCGCTGCAGACTGACACCCAGCGTTGGCTGGCTGCCAGCTCAGGCGCACCGCCAAGAACGGGGAAGGCCCACATCCAGGGCATTAGGCTGCCTTTGTGGAGGTGCAGCCAGCTGCTTCGCCCACTGCATGGTCATGGGCCTGCGAGAAAAACAGCAAAATTGGGAGCCAACATGGTCCATGATGACCAGACTATCGGGTCAGAGGACAAGTCCCGCCAAGGGAGGGATCGGAGCTCCATGTCAGCATCCCACAAAAAGGGGGAAAAAAAAAACACCCCCGTCATGAGCTAAAAATATGTGAAACACGAGTTAGAGTCAGAGCAAGGCCACTGTCATACTTAATGACCTAACAAGATTTTGTGTAGGGCCTGTGCTTCTGACTTAAAGGGATGCTGTAGTTTAGTAGAGGAATGCATAAAACAAAATTCCAAATCATTTTCCATTGGGGACTGCAGCTGCCATATTACCATTGTATTTTTATACACATTGCTTCTCTGCTAAAAGCTTTTTTTTAAACTGAGGGCTAGAAGACCTGAGAGACACTGCTTTTAAGAAGGGAAGCACTTTGACGTTCATAATTCATACCCGCTTACCCCATTCTCTTCTGAGTCTGTATATCTGGTTTGAGTTAGGTCTCCTGATCCTTAAAAAAAAAATCAGCCCTTTATTTAGTTCCCCTAATGCGAGAGTATAAAGTAGAGGATCCAACCAGTGACATCATTTGCTGCAATCTGTCACCGATTCCTGCTGCAATGCCAACAGAAAAAAATTAAAAAGTTGATATAAGCCTAAATCAATTGCACTACATTTTAAAACCACTGAAATTCAAGTCTGCCCATTCTTCTTCACTAAGAGTATTTATGTGGAAGCTTATTCAGGAGCTAAAGTGCAGTGCCCAGCTGGTACTATCACTGTCATTCCCTGAGCAAAAGATTGTGTTTTAGTCACAATCCCAAGGAGAATGACTTGAGCTTTTGAATAAGCATCACTGGTACATGAACTGAAGGGACAGAGATCCAGGAAGGATTTTCAAACAGGTGGGTCCAGGCGGGCCCGGTGGCACTGAGGGTTGAGGCGCTGGACGCCACACCTCGCACCACGCTGGCGACTCGGATTCAGAAATGCACCAAGGTCGTTGGGGGTTGGCAGGGGAGGAATAGGAACGAGCATGCAAAGGACTGCTCTCCTATCCCGGGGAGGCTCAACCTTCCACCGCTTCTGTAGCGGCCTGGTGAGCTACCGGGGGTGCACTACAGGGCTGGTGCAACAAAGGGTGGAGTGTGGCAGACGTCAGCACGATGTGCCTCAGGATGTCATTGCATGTCCATAATCCAGGGGATTTCAGGGAGGAAAATGGCTGGATGTGACCATGCAGCTTGATTGCCATGCTCTGCTCTGCCCGGATGACTGTTGTGGAATTGTGCTGGGTGGGGTGGGAATCAGGGCCGCCCCGCTCGGAGGGTATGGGGGTCCCTCCGGTGGGTTGGCGGATGGCTGCATCGGATCCCCCATCATGCGAGTGAGCCTGCTGCTCTCTGGGCAGGCAGAGCTGGCGGCTGGATGCCCCCACCGGTAATAAGCTGCAGCAGGCGATAAACAGCAATATGATAAAAAAAACAGGTGGGTCCCGTTTTTCGAGCACAACTGTGTCAGACGTTTGGACCTTGGTAGACAATCTAACAGCTGGTCTAGCAGCAATCAAACATTTTAGATATTGCCCCCAAGAAAAAAAATAAGCATGTTTGACATAAGCTGCCACAAGTCATGCAGACTTGCAAAAAAAAAAACAAAAAAAAAAACACATTTACATAAAAATTGTGAGTCTTTGATAATAGGGCTCCCAAGTTTTGGTGTAATCGCAGACAGAAGCGAACATATAAGTGCCTCTGCACGAGATACATGTTCTTGGTAATAAAGAGCAGAATGATTTAAAATTCAGACTGTTTGGGAATGCTGTTTAACCGAGTTACGCAGATGCAAAGTGGAATTTCTTTGCTGGTGCCCCTCTTGAATCTGAAGCGCCAGTTTATTTAGGGTATTAATAACGGCAGCATCTGTTGGACAAATAAAGGAAATACAAAAATTAAGGATAACCAGATTATCTCTTTCATACTGCATGATATAAATAAGGTAGCAATTTAAAACACTTTGTTTATAAGCATTCCCCCTTGAACCAGTTACTTCCATTTATCTCTTGCTGCAAGAGACCATACTGCGTATCAGCCATGACTACCCATGGTGCCATGCAACAGTCTCCAGTCCTAGCTCTATCCAAAGTCTGAATCCTTCTCATAGTTTTTTCCTTCATGCCAAAGTCTTATCTGGCATTTCCTGGTCCACTCCAGTCTTTTGGTCTTCTGTATTTTCTTGTCCATAGCAATATGTTACTTGTCGAGTAAATAGACTACTAACTCGTAGGTTGACATCATTATAGCTGTGTTTGGAATCTGTCTAATCAGATGTGTTGTTAGACCACGGTACAGCGACCAATATCCTTCTTCCTTAACGACTAAGGAAAGTGTCTGGAAGAATGACCTGTACTTCGTTCCTTCTTCTCGTAGCCTCGTTCTAATTACCTCTGCATTAAGAAAACAAGCACATCAGTCAGTGTTGTCTTGCTCAGCATACAACAGTGCAAACTGTTAGCAACCCAAATCCAAGAGTACTGGGTCTCTGGGCATTTACAAAGTTTATATTCACTTTAGAAACACCACAGGTTCACAAGTAACGGGTTGAAACTCTTTCAGCCACAGAACATACACAATACTTAAAAATACTGAAATTCTAAAAACAGTTATCCGCTCTGTTATTTAAAAACACAATTACAATAATCCAACGAAGACTTGGTAAAATTATTACCAAAGGTGAGCCCAAATAGTTACGTTTTTAAAGCAGTTTCTCGCTCAACACGCTAGGACATGTATGCACATTTGTATGGATGTGCATGTATGTCTTAACATGATGAGCATCCTACAAATGAAGCAAGGTTGCAGTTTTTCCAGCAGAGGGCAGGTGGAAATGAAACTAACAATCCTCCAGATGAGGTGCCCAGCAGGCGCCTTTAGATTCTACCCACCCGATGGACAATTACCCATAGTGATGAATGGACGGGTGCCAATTTTGAACCCTGAGCGAACACTCAGTTTAAAAGGACACCTTGCTTACCCACCACTGTGCAATACTGACCCCTTGAACTGTCACAGAAAAGGGTGGAAGTGATGGTGGTCTCAACAGAATACTGCTCAGTGTCTGATTGAAGAGATAAGTCTCGTGGTAGAGCACAGGATAGAAAACAGGAAACCCAGGTTAAAGAATCACAAGAGCCACTTACTTTGTGACCATATGCAAGCTACCTAACCTTCCTGTTCTTCAGTCCTTGCAGCTGTAGAACTGGAAAGAAGCAGGGCCCCACTGAAAATGAGGTCCTGCATTTCAATTGGGATCTGCATTTACCTAATCCTGTGTTCTGAACTGTTCATGTGTTGTACCCAGACGTGCTTAAATACGGGCTTGTCTCAGTCCACTTACCCGGTAAAACAAAATAAACTAAAATATCCATTACACAATACTGTAATTACAGTGTCTGTCCATCTATATTCATCCAACCCTTTGTCTATCTATCTCCCTCCCTCCCTCTCTACCTACTTTTCATTTCAGATTGGGGGACTGTGAAAAATGTCACACGGTTTTCAGTTTTGACCCAGCTTTTCTTCCTCCTTTGGGGGCAATCTGGCCCACTGTTCTAATGGTTTTATGTGGTTGCTTTAAAGACCTGGGCTCGACCGAATAATATGGGCCATTATTTTTCATTTAACCCCTACTTTTCATAACTTGTGTGTCAGTGCCACACTTAGGCAAATACTGAAGATGAGCAATATTTGTAAAATGGGTGGAGACGGCTGCCACCAATATTGCTCTGACTGGATAACCAGGTCACCTACCATGCCTATATGTAATCACAAATGCCCGGTGCTGCATCTTCTACATTTAAATGTACTGTTTAATAATAGATCAGTTCCAGTTTGCCCTCCTCCAGCTCCGATCGCCATCAATAGCAGCTGCACAAACTCCAACCTTCAGCTGCCACTCAGTGCTCTGCATCTGGGACTGTGGGCGAGCCTTTTCCAAGCCCAAGACATTTAACCCTACTTGCTCCTTTGTTGGAGAGCCATCATTTCATTGCAAACCATCCGGCTCACTGATATTAACTTCTGCTAGGGCGAGTGAGGGCACCCATCTGTTCCAGCTTGCCCTCCTCCAGCTCTGATCACCTTCAACTGCAGCTGCACAGACTCCAACCTTCAGCTGCCACGCAGGAGCAGAGTCCACTCAGTGCTCTTCTTTTGGGACTGTGGGCGGGTCACTTTCAAGCCTGTAATTTTCTACCCAGCCTGCCCCTTTGTTCGAGAGCCACCACTTCATTGCAAACACTGCAGCTCAATGATTTCTTCTGCTAGGGTGAGTGAGGGCCCCCATCTATTCCAGAATGACCTCTTCCAGCTCTGACTGCCATCAAGAGTGGCTGCACAGATTCCAACATTCAGCAGCAGAGTCCAATCAGTGCTCTGCATTTCAGACTGTGGGTGAGCTTATTTCCTCTTTCTTAGGGGGCCACTCACTAGTGGTCCTCCTCGTGGTCCACAGCACTACGGACCGCAGTGCAATGGGCCGCTTCCTAACCTAGCTGCTACTCTACTTTGCTTAAGTACCATTGTAAATGGCTGTGGGCCTCCTGTGTACCAATTACTGCACTGTTAATCTCATTTCACTTGATTGTTCTATACCTGCAGAAAATATACATGTTCAATTGAAAAATAACATTCTGACTCTTACTTGTGCTAATTTATCAGTTAGTATGTTCCTTCCCACTTGCACTAGTTTAGCTTCTCAGTAATCTGTGGAGTACATCTATATTGGTAGCCCTCACCTGCTTGTTTTCTTCATGGTTTTTGCTACAGCTAGAGCTGTTACCAGGTGTTACATATTGCTACTGCTCATTCGCCTACCAAAACTTACAACTAATTTGCCTAGTTGTTACTTGCCTGCTACTGTGCACTGTTTAACAAAGCATAGTTACATAAGAACTTATTGTAAGCGTAGCTCTTCAGCAGGATCTCTTGCATCAGGCCACACCTATGGAACTACAACTGCCAGTCATTAGGACCACACGGAAACTATTCTAGCTAGCAGTCTACAAGGGGCTGCCCACGATGACGTCAGATTCAGGTGACATCCCTCCCATATAATTGTGGGCTGCCCCGTGCCCTCCTCAGTTCTTCTCCCATCCGAGACCCCATGCATAGGATCTCCAGCCAGGAAACGGAGGGGAGCCAGAGATTCCCACCAGAAAAAGAGGTGAAACAGAAGGTGAACTGTCCTGGAGGAAGAATCAGACACAGAAAGCCCTAAGACCAAGGGGGATGGGGTGTCACAGCATGGCTTGATGCAAGAAATCCTCTCGAACATCTACTGTTATGGTAAGTTCTTACGTAACCGTACTATCTTCATCGAATGCATCTCTTGCATCAGGCCACATATATGGAACAAGTCCCAAGCAGTTACAGACAGACTGCCTGGGTGACTGGAGGCTACAGACCTAAGACAGTAGGCCATGAAGCACAGCCAAGCCGAAACCTGCCTTTCTCCTACAGGCAATGTCCAGACTGTAATGTTAGAGAAAGTGTGGGTAGTACTCCAGGTTGCAGCAGCACAGATCTCTGCAGCTGAAACATTCCATAAACAAGCAACTGAAGTGGCAATGCCTCTTGTGGAATGACCACAAAACGCCGGAAAGTTCTTTACCATACTTCCTATAACAAAAGTAATATAGTTGGCTAACCATTTGGACAGGCACTGTTTAGAAACTGGTATGCCCTCTTTCCCAGAGGCAAAAGAAACAAACAGCTACAAGGACTTCCTGTAGTCCTTCGTATGGTGTGTGTAGTAACACAGAATTCAATACCCATTTAAAGTATGGAGCAATGCTTCCCATGGAGTGGCGTGCTCTGGATAACAGACATGCTGGTGGATGGTTTGATTTAAGGTAAACTCAGACACCACTTTGGGAAGAAACTTAGGATTCGTATGCAGACACACCCTGTCTTTGTGCAAAATCAAATAAGAAGGGCTCACACATCAGAGCCTGAAGCTCGAAAGTCCTTGGAGCAGAAGTAACAGCAACGAAAAATAACACTTTCCATGACAGAAAGCATAGCGCGGCTGGCTCTGATGGAGCCACAGTAAGTTTCTCCAACACAAAATTCAAGTCCCAAGGCAGTACTGGATTGCGGTTGGGAAGCTTCAAATGAAGAATGCCTCTTAAAAAAGTACGGGACACCTCTCTAGTTCTGCCACTGTACGGCTGTCAGGAAGGAAGGCTGAAATGGCTGACAGCTGACCTTAATAGAAGAATACTGCAGGCCAGAATCTGACAGGCACAGCAAGTACTCCAGAATCTGATTCACTGGACAAGTGAAAGGGTCCAAATGATGGGAAGCCGCCCACAAAGCAAAGTGCTTCCACTTCATGGAAAAAGTGGCCCTGGTGGAAGATTTCCTAACGGCCACCAGGACATCAGCCCCCTTTTGGGACACCCCAAATCTAGCCAAGGTTATGGCTTCAGGTGCCAAGCATGAAGATGCAGCAACTTGAAGTCCAGATGGTCCAGGGTGCCCTGCTCCTGGGAGAGCAAGGCCTGCACACAGGGGAAGAGGAACTGGAGATTCCACTGCCAGCTGTTGCAGCAAGGGGAACCAGATCGGATGAAGCCAGAACAGGGCAATGAGGATCAGAGTGGCTCCTTCTATCTGGAGCTTGATTAGCACCATCTGAATCAGAGGAAAGGCGTAGAGGAATCTCCCTTACCAAGACAGGGACGTGTCTCAGCAGAAAACTTCAGGCCCTTGAGCGAGCAGAAATACGTCTGTTTTGCATTCAGTGGGGACGCAAAAAGATCCAACACTGGACGACCCCACCTGTTGAGCAGGTCTTCTACCACCGAGGTCAGCAGCTCCCATTCATGCATCCTAGACTGCGACTGGCTGAGCCTGTCCGCCAGGATGTTTTGGATGCCTGGAACATGGACGGCTGACAGTTCTAGACCGTGTTCTACAGTCCAGTACCAGACCCTCACTGCTTCCCGACATAGAGGGTACAAATGGACCCCCCCCACCCTTGTTTGTTGATGTAGTGCACTACGCTGATGTTGTCCATCTGCACCAGCAGACGGCCTGGGGACAGATGGGTCTGGAAGGCTTGTAAAACATGCAGAATGGCCCTCATCTCCAGGACGCTGATGTGGAGGGCAGGCTCCACTCTGGACCACGTCCCTTGCTTCTGATGAGGCCCCAGATGAGCCCTCCCAGCCCAACCAAAAGCATGTGTGGTAAGAATCTGCTGAGAGGAGAGAATGAGGAAGGGAACCCCTTCCAACAGGTTGCTGGATTCCATCCACCATAACAGTACCTTTTTGACTGGAGAGGAGACTAGAACAAGCTGTTCTAGGTCACTGGTCCCAGTGGACTGTCAATGTCAACTGGGGAATCCGCATGCGCGGACTGGCCAAAGGTACTGTGACAATAGCTGCAGCCATCAGGCCCAAGAGCCTCAGGAAGGTTCTGGCCGTGACATACCTGCTATCGTAAAGCAGCTGGGCCTGAGCCATCAGGCAATCTGTTCTGTCCTGTCGCAAGAACGCAAAGCCCTGAGCCATGTCCAGTACTGCCCTGATGTACTGTAGGTACTGATAAGGGGTCAAGACTGACTTGGGCAGATTGACCGTGATGCCCAGGGCACGGAACAACTGCCAGGTACACTCTAGAGTCTGGAGCAGTTGCTCCCTGGACTGAGCGTTGAGTAACCAGTTATCCAGGTATGGAAAGACGTACAGCCCCTCCCTCCTGAGGGCCGCTGCTACCACCACGAAGCATTTGGTAAAGACCTGTGTCACAGAGGACAAGCCAAGGGCAATGCTCAGAACTGGTAGTGCTCCCCTGGAACTGGAACCTGAGGTACTGCTGATGGGGAGCACATACTTGATATGAGGATCTCCTGCATGTCAAGGAACATATCCATCTCCTTGGTGTAGCAGTGGCAGCAGACCATGCAGGGTCACTATCCAGAACTTCTTGTACTGTAATGTAGAAATTCAGGTTTCTCAGATCTAGGATGGGCCATAAATCCCCTGTGGATTTGGGGACTAGAAAGAAATGGGAATAGAACCCCCTGTTCCTCTGATCCTCAGGGACAGGTTCATGGCCCTTTTCTGCAGGAATGTGTGGATTTCCCCCAGTGGCACTGGAATGTGGTCCGGAGGGTGGCTTGAATGAACTGGAGGTAGATCTGGACGCCACTCCAAGAGTTCTAGAGTTTGGCCTTGCTCTATGAGCTGCAGGACACAAGCATCTGTAGTTTTCTCCCTCCACTTGTCCAGGTGGAGGAAGAACCTTTACCACCACCTCCTGCAGTGCTGGAGAGTGGGAGTCTGGCAAGGAGTCATACAGAGGTAGCACCTGCAGCCGGGCTGCACTGCCTTTTCTGGGGGCCTTCCCAGTGGTGGAGGTAAGGGTAGACAGGGCTGTTGCTGCCAGATGTCTACCCTGGGGCTTGGTGCTCTGTTTAGGCTTATGGTAGGCCTGATGAAAGGGCACCTTCCAGCCACTTTTTGGCTGGGTGTGGTATAGGGAATGAACAGACTGCAGAGTCCTTCCCGAGGCCTGCAGCTCCAAAAGTATGTCCTGCACATCCACCTCAAAGAGCTTGTAGCCTCTGAAGGAGACATTCAGGATAGACTGTTGTGCGTCAGTAGCAAACCCAGACACCCTGAGCCAAGAATGCCTTCTCAGGCAGATGCCATCTGCTGCAGCTCTAGTGGAGACATTGGCTGCATCATAGGTAGACCTCAGAAGGTGTTTGCCCACATCTGTCCCAGACTCCAGGGCCTTGAGCAATTCCTGTCTCTGGGAACCTCCGGAACGGCCTGGGCAGCAGCTTTGGCCAGTTTCCAGAAGGTATTCTGAAATTTAACCATATGGGCAATATAATTCATCACCCTGATAGACAGCATAGCAGAGGCAAAGGCCCTTTTACCCATAAGGTCCAACTTTTTGGACTCATCAGGGGGAAGAGAGCCGAGATGTTTAGGCCTCTTCATCCTAACATGGGCAGCATTTATCACCACTGAGTCTGCCTGTGGTTGCTCTGCAAAAGTGGCTTCCCTAAGGGGGCCTGGTACAATCTGTCTGACTTTTGGGGCATGGCGGGAATCAAATTCGGTCTGTGCTAGACAGTCACAGTGGCAGAAAGTCCCACAATCAGAACTGGGAAATCACTACCAGGTGGGTGCACACAGACACAAGGGGGCACCAAAGTTGCAAACCATGACCCCAGAAACCTGTGCACTCCAATGGAATTCTCTATTATCTTGCTTCACTAGGCTGTCTGGCTCCGCTTATATGATAAAATGTCCCAGAAGTTCTTAATGAAATCACATCATTAGTATGCTGCATGTAAATTGAGATTTATTATGAAAAATGAGGTGCAAGCAGGGCGTGACACTGTGGAAGGCGTCAGGCCTAACAGGACGCACATTGCTGGGGGTAAGGTGGTGCATTAACTCCCAGGAGTACAGCACTGCGGGACATCGACAGTGACCAGCGGGGAATGCCTTTATGGTGTCGGTACCCGGTGGTATGGCCTGATGTGTTGATGGGAAGGGCTGAGGTCCTGGTGTCAAGAGGCTGGCCTGGGATGTCAACGGGGTAGGCGGAGACCCCAACGTCGACACGGCAGCTTGGGGCGACAACGGAGAGGTTGAATCTCTAATGTCGAAGGAAAGGCTGAGGTAAAGGCCGAAGACGTCACTGGGGGATGTGGGGCCCCCGATAATGACATACCAATGCCTGCTGAAGCAGAACTGGCGAAGCTCCCTATCTGGTGGCCCGTGGAGAAGAGGTCTGGAACAGCAGGTGCTGAAGAGTCAGAGAGGGTGTGAGACGACTCAACGTTGAGGAGCCATCTCCAGCTAAGGTAAGGTAAGACTGGCAGGAGGTGCTGCCAGAGCCAACCCTGTAGAAGAGAGGGTGTGGGTGGCAGAGGGGGTCACCACCAAAGCGGCACATGACAATGCCAAGGCCAACGCTGGAAGCGGCAACCATGCGCGAACTGGGGAGGCTCTCTCCTTGCTCCAATCCTTGTCCCAGTGTTTGTGTTTCCCCGCTGACTTGTTATGGGCCTTGGAGGAGTGGGAGCCTGTAGACAAGGCTGGGGAGGTGACCATCTGTTGCATGAGGAAATTATCTAAGGCCTTCTGGTGGCACCGCCGGGTTGCCGGCTTGAATCCGTGGCAGACTTTGCAGGCCTTAACGTTGTGGTCAGGGCCTAGGCAGCGAATGCAGGCGTTGTGGTTGTCCTTCTCAAAGTACTTCTGACCACACCCACAGTAGCAAGAGTTTTTCGGGGTCAGTCGGCATAAACAAAAAATCTAAATCACTTTAAAATAAAGTGATTACTAAAAGTAGGGTAAGAAAATAAAATTGAAAGGACAAAATTCCGTGGTCGACTGAAGCAGCAGCGTCTCCATGGAGTCCGATGTGCGATGGTCGACGGCGGGAAAAGAACTGAGGAAGGTGCAGGGCTACCGCTTGTAGACTGCTAGCTAGAAAATGTTCTGTGTGGTCCTAGTGCTTGGCAGCTGTAGTTCCATAGGTGTGGCCTGATGCCAAGACATACCCTCGATGAAAATCTAGGAGTACTGCTTTCCATTTTGCTCTTGCCTCCCTGCTCCTGGCCACTATGTTCTTTGCACTAATCTGCCTGCTCCATTTCCCCCTCCTCCTTCACTCATTCTGCTGTACCACCCTCCATTCCCTCCCCCCTTTCCACCCATCCCCATCACTCTAAACCCTTCTCTCCCCCACCCACATCAACCGTTGTCTCCCATCATCCTATTCTCTCATTCTCCACTGTGTCTTCCTTTCCCCTCACCGTACCTCTGGCTCCCTGCTCTCATACCCGCTCCAAGGGTACGAAGCTCCACTCCATCCTTCTCCTGTTCCTCCTTCTGTCTGGCAACATGGAGCCAAACTCTGGTCCCTCCCCTTCCTCCCTTTGCTACTGCCAAGGATCTTAGTGTCTTCCATCTGAATGCTAAGAGCCTTTTACCTAAACTCGACCTTCTCTCTGTCTAGGTTCAATTATACTCTCCTGATGGCCTCTGTATATCCGAGTCCTGGCTTTCCTCCAGGACTCCTGACTCTTGCTTGTCCCTTCCTGATTACCATCTTTTCAGGCAGGACAGGGGAAAAATGTGGAGGTGGGGTTGCCATCTAGGTCCATCAGACCCTCTCTCACGTACCATGACCTTCAGAGAGGCCATACCCTCCTCCCATGAATTTCTTCTATTCAGACTCTCATTCCCCTCCTCTGTACCTATATTCATTGGGGTTGTTAATGCCCCCATTAGATCTCACACTCATACCTGGTTGACTCTCTTTCCTCTATCACCTCTCATTCCTCCTCAGGTGAAAAAAACTGGCTCTATCATTCACAGGACTGAGTGCCTTAATTTGTCCCAGGTTATTTCAGAACTCACCTAGCTCAGTCCCCACTCTACCAACCATACCCTGTTGGACTGGGTTCTAACCTCCCACTCTCACTGCATTCTTGTAGCAGGCATTTTGCCAGATTCTTTCAGAAACCACTGCATGACATTCTGCCTCATGAAAATCCAGCACCCCTCCTTTGCCAAAATACATCAGATCCAGGGGTCTCCAGTTATTAAACATCAAAGTTCTACAGAGCAACCTCACTGCAACTGGTCAGCTACCCTCTCTGCCACTGATACAGCCTTCACACTATTCCACTCCAAATTCTCCTCCATCTGGGATAAGCCCACCTCATTCAGGAAGTCCAGAGTAAAAACATCTCATCACCCCTGGATTATTACTGAAATCATTGATCTGTGCAAGTCCAGAGACCTCGTGAGGGCCCGCTACAAATAAATCCACTCCTCTCCTGAATTTATCTCTTACAGGGCTCAGAGGAAAAAACTTGCAGTAATGCAAGAACTTACTGTAACAGCAGATTTTCGAGAGAGGTTCCTGCAGTAGGTCTTCACATACAGGACTGTGCCCGCTGGGGTCAGGTCCACACAGCAAACTTGTAGATAGCAATCATCAGCGGGAATCTCCCCCAACGTCAGGCGTCGTGACATCAGCCCGACTATAAAAGGGGTGGTCCCGCGCCTGCTCTCCAGTTCTTTTCCAACGGAGGCCTATAGAAAAGTAAGGATGAGACTGAAGTAAAAACTCCTCAGACCCCGCTTCCACTCTAGTTCCGAAGGGCTAAAAAGGATGGAAAATAAGGATAAAACATACAAAAACTGGGGGAAGGAGGGAGGGAACTAGACCTACTGCAGGAGCCTCTCTTGAAGATCTACTGTTATGGTAAGTTCTTACGTAACTGCAATATCTTACTTCGAGAGGGTTCCTGCAGTAGGTCTTCACATACAGGACTGAATACCAAGCAGTCCCAGAGGAAAAAAAAAAAAACATAGATGCATCCGGGAGGAGGAGAAGTCGCCATGAGAAATCACGACAGGAGGCCTTGCAAGACTGCAAGACCAAAGCCGGTTCTGCGTCCAGACTGTAATGCTTAGTGAAAGTGTGAACTGACGACCATGTGGCCGCTGCACAGATCTATGCCGTGGACACATTCCTAAAAAGGGCAGTAGAGGTCACCATGCTATGGGTGGAATGGCCTTTTACTGCTCCCGGAAGGGACTTCCCATATTTCATATACGAAAAATGGATGCAGTTAGCTAGCCATCGAGAGATGGTTTGCTTGGACATAGCCTTGCTCTGGCACTGTGGAGCGAAGGCTACGAACAGTTGGCTCAATTTCCCAACCTCTTTAGTCCTGTTCGTGTAGTATCTCAGAATCCGGTGCACATCAAGTGTGTGCATAATGTATTCCCCCCTGTTGGAATACTGTGGATAATACACTGGTAATTCCACGCTCTGGTTCAAAGTAGTTTCCGAAACCACTTTGGGCAAAAAAGAAGGATTAATCCAAAGGACTACTCGGTCCTTATGAAAAATCAAATAAGGTTCTTTACAGACAAAAGCCTGTAATTTGGAAACCTTTCTGGCCGAAGTAACTGCGACTAAAAATAAGGTCTTCCAGGAAGAGAAGCGTAAGTCGCAGGAAGAAGCTGGTTCAAACGGGGGTAAAGTCAGCTTCTCGAGCATGAAATTTAGGTCCCAGGGAGGACAAGGATTCCGTATCAGAGGCTTTAAATGAAGGATGCCCTTCAGAAAGGTTTTGGCAACCTTCAGCTGAGACAGGGTTTTGCCCTCCACCTGGAGGTGGTAGGCAGACACTGTAGAAAGGTGGACCTTAATGGAGGAGTAGATACGGCCCGCCTCAGACAGATGTGAAAGGTACTCTAGAACCTGGGAAGCTGAACACGAAAATGGATTCCAGCGCCTTGCTTGGGCCCATATTGTGAATCTCTTCGACTTCATTGCGTAAGTAGACCTGGTGGAGGGTTTTCTAGCCTCCGCTAGAATATGCGCAACCTGTGAAGATACCCCATAACGAGAAATCGTTATGTCCACAGGTGCTATGCATGAAGGTGGAGAGACTGAAGGCTCGGATGCACCAGGGTGCCCTGCTCCTGGGTCAGAAGGTTGTGGGAAATGGGCAAAAGAACCGGAGATTCCAGTGCCAACTGTTGCAGCACAGGATACCAAATTTGGCGCGGTCAAAGTGGGGCAATGAGGATGGCGTGAGCTCCCTCCTGTTGTAGTTTCACCAAGACATTCTGAATGAGATGAAAGACATACAGAAACCTCCCTGTCCATGAAAGAGACAGCACGTCTCGCGGGAACGAGCGTGCAGAAGACTGGTAGTTTTGCGTTGTATGGGGAGGCGAACAGATCTATCTCTGGCCAACCCCAGCGAAGGAAGAAATCGTCTACCACCTCTGACTTTAACACCCACCCGTGGGCCCTGGCCACTCTTCGACAGACTGTCTGCCAGGACGTTGCTTACACCCGGGACGTGGACTGCTGTCAAGTAAAGCCTGTGCTGAATCGCCCAGTACCACACCCTCATTGCTTCTCTGCAAAGAGGATATGAACGGATTCTTCCCTGTTTGTTTAGATAACAGACTGTGGACATGTTGTCCGTCTGGACTAGAGGAGATCCCAGAACCAGAAGTGACTGGAATGCCTGGAGCACGTAAAGAACCGCCCTGGTCTCCAGAACATTGATGTAGCATCAGCTTCTGGTCGGACCAAGACCCTTGTGTCTTGTTAGTCCCCAGGTGGGCTCCCCAGCCCAAGTCTGAGGCGTCCATGGTGAGAATTTGGGATGGGACTGAAGAATGGAAAGAAATTCTCTTAGATAGGTTTGAGAGATCCTGCCACCAATGAAGATCTCTCTGAAGACTGTTGGAGATCATGACCTTTTGGTTCATGCTGTCCGTCCTCTGGTCCCACAGGACTCGAAAAGACCATTGTGTAACCCTCATGTGAAGCCTGGCCATGGGAAATGTTGAAATTGCGGCCGCCGTGAGTCCTAGGAGATGGAGCACAGAGTATGCTGGGACCCATCAGGCCTGGGCCACTAGAGTGGCCTGAGAAGCTAAGGTCTCGGCCCGATCCAATGGCAGAAAAAACTTGCCCTGAACTGTGTCTAGTACAGCTCCAAAGAACTGGAGTCTCTGGGATGGTACTAGCTGGGACTTGGAAAAATTGACCGTTATGCCCAGAATAGCAAACAAGTTCAGAGTGAAAGAGAGAGAGAGACTCTTTCAGGCTGGTAGAAGAGGGTGCTGCGAGGAGCTAGTAGTCCAGGTACGGGAAGACATAAATGCCCTGACGGTGTAAACACACCGCCACCACATCAAGAAGCAGCTTTGGTGAACACTCTAAATGAAGAGAGGCCAAAAGGGAGTGTTCTGAATTGGAAATGCTTTTCCATAAAGACAAAATGGAGAAATTGGCGGTGGGCCGGGAGAATAGGAATATGTACGTAAGCATCCTGCATGTCCAGGGAGCACAGCCACGAATTTGGATGGAGCAGGGGAAGGAGCCCCTGAAGGGTCAACATATGAAACTTCTTGCACTCGACAAAGATGTTTAGTGTGCTGAGGTCCAGATCGGTCTCAGGTCGCCCGTTTTCTTTGGTACCAGGAAGAAGTGGGAGTAGAATCCCCTTCCTATTTGGTTTGTTGGGACGGGTTCTATGGCCCTCTTTAGAAGAAGTGCCTGAATCTCCTGAGACAATGGGGATCTGATCCCAATGACAGAAGGACCGTCCCAGCGATTGAGGGTCTGGAATCTTGTTGAATTCTATCGAATGACCTCGCTGGTTAAGCTGAAGCACCCAAGCTTCTGCGGTGACGAACCTCCAACTGTCCAGGTGGAGGCTGAACCTCCCTCTGACCGGTTCCTCCTGTGTTACTGGAGGGAGCGGAAGGAGGGGAAGGAATTCAGGATGCCGAGCGGAGGGAAACTTTTGCCCCCGAGGCCTGTTTAGGAAATTTGGCATGTGGGGTTTGAGCTCCAGATCCAGAGGTGCGTTTCTTCGCATGGCACTTAGCCTGGGATTTGTTCCACCTTCTTTGGCGTCGAAAAGGCTGCTTTTTCTGACCAGTCTTGTATAAGAATGGACGCCCTGCAAAAAGTTTACTGCTCTCCCTGCAGCCTAGTAATATCTTTAGCTGCCGCCAAAAGGAACAGAACCCCTAAAAGGGGAGCCCAGAAGAGAGGATTATACGTCCTGCTACACGGAGCTAGGAGAGGCGATGGAGACAGATCCCCGAGGCTTCTGCTCTAGCCACAGAATTCACCTTGTCATAGGTTGCACGTAGGGTGTGACGACACAATGATTTCCCCATCCTAACTTTGTCCAATAACTTCTTCCTCAGGGTTTCATCCTGAACCTCTTGGAGGTCTCTTTCAAGATCCAAAAGAGAAGCTTTTTGAAAGGCAACCATATCCAAGATGTAATTAAGGGAACGTATCGTACAAGAGGTAGGAGAGTAGATTTTACGCCCAAACTGATCAAGCTGACGTGAGTCTTTATCAGGAGGCGAAGTGCTCAAGTGTTTGGGCTGGGCTGAACGGTCGTGAGTGGCCGTGATGACCATGGAGTCAGCCTTAGGGTGGGAGTTAAGGTGAGGATCCTCTGGGGATAATAGGTATGGTCTGTTTCTATGCCGAAACTGGCTGGTATGGAGGACAGTTGCTGCCAAATTGTGGTCACAAGGTCCTCATGGGGTCCCATCCATGGGAGAATGGGGATAGGGTCAGAGGTGGCCAGATCCAGGTGCTCTGCAAGGAGTTTTCTTTGCGGGTCTACCTCTTTGGTCAGCCATCCGCCAGCCACCTCAATGGAATGCAGCAAATCTCCAAGAGAGGGGTCCTCCAGTGGAGACCTGAGAGAGTTTTCCGGGGGAACCTCTGCGGGAGACCTAGGGTCCGATGGATCAGTGTCGGACTCGGTGTCAGAGGGCTCAGAACTGCTAGGAACAGAAGGGTCTGGTTCCGTGGTGCCAACCATTAAAGAGCCCGAAGCTCTGGTCCGAGGAGGCGGTGGAGAGATGACCCTGGGGGTGGGTGCTTCTCCCACTGACTGTCTTAACTCTGACAGAAGTTGTATTCTGGCGTTCTTCCACCAAAGGGGAACAAACTCGCAGTCTGGTACTGGAGGTGGAGGAGGACGGGGTCTGGAAGCTCAAATACCCCGGATACTGACAGGAAGGGTAACAGTAAATACCCGGGATAACCCGCCGTGGGGTGTCCTGGGGTAGGATACCCCGGCGTCGGATAAGATGGCGTCGGGAGGCACGGCGACAGAGGCACATGGCCTGGCGTCGGGTACTGAGTGATCGATGGAGGGCCGCCCAGGGGCGGAAGGGGGCAGTGCCATAGTGCCAGCAGATGGCGTCTGATCTGGGAGCGCGCCCTAAGTACCAGAGGGTGGCGGCTCCACGACAGGATCCCCAGCCAGCAACGGACTCCTGTCCAGAGAGGGTGGAAGGCCAGGCGAGGGGGGGGAGCTCGAGGGGCCCCCCCTGACGGCAGGTCCTAGTGCAAACTCGCTAATGCAAAGACCAAAGGATAGGGTGGCGAGTCCCTGGGGTGAAGAACCCTAGGAGACGACGGGCGACTTGTCCCTCACTCTGTCCAGCATCGGGGGCCAAACTGGAGCCCAAAAGGAGAGTGGATGGATCCAGATGGACGTCTGAGGAGCCAGCGTCTGATACAGTATATCCGGCCGAGCTACAGATGGCTGGAAGGCTGCCGCTAGACTGACCGGCGGAGGCCACGCGCACTTCACACTGGAAGCGAGGGGTGTCTTACTGGCAGGACAAGGAGAAGAGGCTGCCCCCGGTTGCCCACTCACCTCGGCAGTAGGTGAAGAAGGGGCCCGGTCCAAGGA
The DNA here is from genome assembly GCA_016271365.2 of Neoceratodus forsteri. Classification (NCBI taxonomy): domain Eukaryota; kingdom Metazoa; phylum Chordata; order Ceratodontiformes; family Ceratodontidae; genus Neoceratodus; species Neoceratodus forsteri. The sequence continues at coordinate 806,302,583 of CM028137.1, forward strand.
GGAGGACAGGGCGCACAAAGAAGTACTTACAGTTGCAGGTATCTCGTGTGGCGACGGACTCCAGTCCCAGCACTTCTCTTTGCTTTTCTTCTTTTTTGGGGCCAGCAACGACGACCTTTCCCTCAGTTTTTGGAGCTCCTTTTCCACAGATGCCAAGCGTCAGGTCAGAAGATGTGCCTCGAGGAACCGTTTTTTGCCTGGTTCTAGTTGCCTGGTTGAAGGCCTGGCAGATGGAACACTCCTGGATGTCATGTTTAGAACCCAGGCAAAGGAGGCAGCGGGAATGGTCATCCCCATGCGGGATTTGAGCACCGCACTTACAGCACTTTTTCTTCTGTCTAGAAGACATCAATTTGAAGAAAAACTTTGAGAGAAATATTAGTAAGAGGTGAAGAAATCTTTGACAAAATACAACGCGGATGCTGGATTGCTGTTCAAAACACGAGCTGAACGTTACTGAGGTGACAGCGGAAAGAACTGGAGGCTGGTATACTGCCCCTTTATCGTCGGGCGACATCCACGGCGCAGAGCGTCAAGGCGGTCCCCGCTGATGATTGCTATCTACAAGTGTGCCGTGCGGACCCAATGCCAAGGGGCGCAGTCCTATATGTGAAGACCTACTGCAGGAACCCTTCCGAAGTAAGATCTGTGCATGTAGTTCATGTAAAGTATGCAACTGAAGAAGAATAATCAACTGCCATCTGACACATTTCAGCCAATGACGTTATGTGAGTTTAATTGCCAATTTCATGATTTGCATTACAATTTGGCACTCACTTTTTCTGTGCAACACAATTGGTGCTAAGTGGAGTCCTGCATGACAATTTGACACAAAGTGTGTGGTTTTGCATGAAAAGTGGCACTACAAGGGTTTTGCACAAATTATATTTCCACAGGAATGGAGACCAACCCGAAACCCCAACTTCTGAAGCAACTACTGGCAGCTTGCTGAGTTTTGGATTTTGGCATGGAATCTTTGTTCTCCTTAAGCTCTGTAAGGATGTGTAACTGTGGTCTGTGTAACGTACTACTGTGAAGGGCCCACTATGGAGTGCGACTTGGGAAGCGTGATTTGCATACCAAGGCTGTAGCCAAATTGATCTATGGGCTGCCACAGCTGCAGCACAGACTCTTGCTGAGGCACGAAGGAGATCCATCACAGAGTCCCCCCAGAAAGACACTGTCATATATATCAAGGGGAGGAGCTCTCTGACTGGAAGATCATCATCTGCTACTGCACTTGACCATTCACACGGCATTCGTTCTACTAATGCTGAGGTCGACGCTACTCAAAACAAAACCTGATGATTCATATGCCTGTATGCAAGCTTCTTCCAGAGACTTGTTAGATCTGAGGGAGTTGCTGTGTCTTTTACTGGATTAACTGTGTTTGACCATGGAAGAGATGACTGTATCCACAATTGAGAAGTCTCACATTGCTTTATCAATGCACGAAGGAATGGATAGCGTTTTGTCTGGGCCTTGGAAAACTGTGCCAACTTGCCCACATTATCCTCTCTTCTTTATCTGCACAAAATGTTCAGACCACATGGCAGACCTACTGGGCAGACTAGGTGGGCCAAGTGGTCCTTATCTGTCAAATTCTATGTACAAATTCAGGGAAACACTTGGAATGCTCCTTATAGAGGACAAGATTGGATTACCATTCAGTATTGTGGTTAAACTGCTTCTCCAGTAGATGCAAAATCCTACAAATTTCCTCAGCCAAGAACAAAATATGCTTTGGGTCAAATAGAGATAGGATCAAGAACAGCAGCCTTTCCTTTACCCACTTACCTTCCTCTTCATTCTCTCAGGAACCCGAAGAGTACTCTGCTCCTGAGGGTCAGTACTGGAGCCTTTCAGGCCATCTGGCTAATGGAGGTCAAAAGCAAGGTGGGAAGCTTCTGCTTGAGGTTTCACTTTTGGCTGGCCTAGTGGCACACCAGTAGTGCTACTACTTACAACGTCAGTGACCTGAGTTCTGGAATGAGTCTGGGTCGCACAGGGGCCAGCTGGAGGAGAGAGATGAGGACCGTCCCATGGACTACCATTCTGTCTCAGGGACAGGTTTATCTGCTGCTTGTCTGCCAACCGGCAGAGGACAGAGGGCAAGGACATCTAGAATGGAGACAGTCTTGCTGGCTGACACCATTATGTGCATGCTAAAAGGCTCACGCACAGAGCTTCACTGCATGTCTTGCAGCTCCTTGGGAGAAAACTGGTGGAAATAAACCCACCACCAGAAGGATGAAGCTTCAGGTCCTGCACCACCAACTGGGCCCTCCTCAGAAAACTGGACTGTGCTCTGGAGGGCTCTCTTCAGGCCCAACTGCCCCACCATTGGGGGATTTTCCTGGGGACTCTACGGAGAATTTAAGTCCCAGGGAAGGTGGGTAATGGGCTATGGGGATCAGAGCAGATGGGGCCAGTCAGAGACAAGGAGCATAAACACATGATGGGGAAAAAGGGCTTCACTTTTCCTTCATTTTAGCCAGAGTAGGGAGAGTAATACACAGGGTAAAGGGTTAGCAATATCCTTGCAAAAATAACATCACACACAAGCATGTAGGTGGGACAACCCTGGAGGGAGTGGGTGGAATGCAGGAGCTATGGGGCAGTTGAGACCTGGGCAATGCTCTGGATCTATGACCCCTGCCTCGGATGTAGGATGGTGCAGGTGCTGGGAGCTGAATCTGAGGCTTCTAGGGCAGAAATCTGCTACTCGAGAGCCAGGGCCAATGAACACCATGGGGAACTGTAGGGCCCTTTGCCACAGAAAGCCCAAACGCTGAAATCAGGGCAACTGGAATGTAGTCAGGAGAAAAGGAAGGATGAGACAAGTTGGTGTACCAGCACTGCAGGATGTACCCATCTTTAATGAGTTTCTACCAATTTTGGAGCGGCCCCCCCTGGAATCCCATCAGGTAGAGCCAGGGACCAGCACACTAGAAAATGGGACTCTGGATGCTGTGCACAATCAAGGGACGGATGAGAACATCAAACAGGGAAGGAAAAGTACCAGAGTAATAGAAGACTCAAATTTCAGTGGCACAGGCTGGCAGATCATGCTTTCCACAGCAGAAGCTGAGAAAGAGGTCCACTGTTTTCCAAGGGCAGTGGTGGACACCCTTCTCAGGGAGGTGCTAGAACTCACTGGGACAGCTTTGTGTGGGGGGGGGCGCGGGCCGGGATATGACAGTGTACATAGGAACAAATAATCTGGCCAGGAGAGGTGTACAGGAGGTGAAGGTGCTTCTACAACCCTAGGCATGACTCTCAAGAGACAGGGCAGGTAAATGACCTTCAAAAATGGTACAGGGTCTGCATCAAAAGCCCTATGATGAGAAGCTAAGGACCTCAATATGTACACCCTGGATGACAGAAGGAAGAGGGTGATATGATAGAGACCTTTAAATAATAAAGGTACAGGAGGGGAGTATTTTTCAGAAAAAAAGGTGCTCTAGAACAAGGGGACATGCTAAGAAGCTGGAGGGGGTAGATTCAGGAGAGATGAGAGAAAGTAGTACTTCATAGAAAGAGTGGTGGCTTCTTGTAACAGCCTTCCATCAGAAGTGGTGGGGTGAAAACGTGAGGGGGGTCAAATATGCCTGATAGGCCAAGGAAATAGCAAGTAAGAGAGGGGTGAGGAGTAAGAGCTGTAGATCAAACAGGGTCTGCGGCAAGAATGAAGAGAAAAAATTGGTAGTCGGGGCCATGCCCTTACCTGCCATCACATTCTATATTTCTAGAGGTCCTACTGCCAACATGCTTCAGTCGCAGAGAGCAGCTTAAAACTGTGCGGCTGAATGTGGAGTTGAAGGGCTGGTGTCGGGGGGGGGGGGGTGGTCAGTTTCTAGGAGATTTGGGCCCCGCCTACTGGAGATGGGAGTTGTTCCAGAGGAATGGCCTACAACCGAATGGGGAGGGTGCTAGGTTTCTGGGAAGTAGATTTATACAATACCCAGAAGGGACTTAAAACTAGGAGAGGAGGTGGCAGCACAGTTTAGAATGGGCAAATCTAGCCAACTGAGGGAGTCCACAGGACATCCCCAGAACTAGTGCAGGCAGGCACAAAGAAGTGCAGAAAGGGGGGTGACAATATGGTGAAACAAAATGAATTCAAAGAAGGGAAGAGATGCAGGTGGCTTTCCTACACCTGAGGGTCATGCATACTACTAAAAAGGGGCCCCCTATGAGACCCCCTTCTGAAAATCAGGGGCAGCACACGGGAGGTAACTGTGAGGGAACCCCTGGGTTCAAACGATTACAGGACTAAAGTGATGTACTTTAGAAGGGCAAATCAGGGAGGTGTTACGGGAGTAAAAAGGGAACGTGGAGGAGGCAGTGTGAACGGTCAGATAATGTGATCAAGTTAAAAGGGGAGCACTGGAAGAAACAAGTCTCTGCAGAATTTTTTAATTTTTGTTTTTCATTTTAGAGCTTCTGTTTCACCTTGAGTACACAAGTCTTGAAATAATTAGTTTAGATAAAACTTTATATTGTATTTACAATATAAAGGACAAATGCTTGGTATTTTAAAGGGGAACAATCAAGTGGCCTACCAATAGAAAGGGTGGAGTTCTTTAAATACCTGGGGATTCACTGAGACCCAAATTTGACCTATTTAAATTATATGGACTTTTTAGTATCAAAAAAACTAAACTGAAAATGAGGTTTCTTATAGAGAGAGAGAGAGAGAGAGAGAGCGAGATGGATCTTCAAAGGAGACTTGTGCAGCATTACTCTCTAGATCCACACATAATACTGTGGTTCTTAACCATGCATATGTTCCAGCAGCTACTGCATTTGCCATGGCTCTGGTTGCTGTATCATTTATGTACACAACTATTTGCCTGTGTCCAGACCAGCTTTTACACATCCTACCACATTTGTAACCTCTTGTCACAAGGCAAACTATCCTAACAGGGTGGCATAGCTTACAAAGTGTTTCCTGGTAGTATGATGAGTAGCTCAGGAATGCTGTCTCCATCATAAGTGTGGCAGAAGAGTGCATTTTTTCTCCTAGTGTGTCAACTTTTCTGTAGCCTTTATCAGGTGGTATTGATGAAAAGGTTATTTTTGCCTTTTCCTATACGAACATACGAAATTTGCCAGCAGATAAAGGCCTAGAGGTCTATCAAGTCTGCCCGAATGTGCAGCTAGCACCCCTTATTCTGCAGCTGCCCCTCCCTTCTACCCTTCCCCTTCATTAACCCTCCCCCTTGTCCTGTCCCATCCTCGTTTGAAGCAGTCCACTCTACTGCATACCACTTCAGCAGGTAACGCATTCCACCCAGCCACCACCCTCTGTAAAAAGTGTCTCCTCATCTCCTTCCTGAACCTTCCGCCTCCAGTCTCATATCATGGCCCCTGGTGGCCCTCCCTCCTTACTTTGAACAGCCCCACTGTACCAGTCTTGTTTATTCCTTTCATGTATTTAAGGGTTTCAATCATGTCACCCTGTCTCCTCTCCTCCAGTGAGCACATGTTCAACTCCTTCAACCTCCTCTCGCATGATAAGTCCCCAGCCCTTGATCATCTTTGTCGCTTCTGCGCTGCACCCTCCAGTAACTTAATGTCCCTCTTCAGATACGGGATGCCAGTACTGCACGAGTACTCCAGGTGTGGTCTAACTAATGACCTACACAGTGGCAGAATCACCTCCTCCCTCCTCGAGGATATACCCCTTGCAATACAACCCAGCATTTTGTTGGCCATTGCAGCTGCCTTCCTACATTGTGCCGAGTTGTTCATTGACCCTGTAATGAGCACACCCAGATCCTTCTCCTCTGTCTGGGCTAGCTGCAATCCCCCTAGCTGGTAACTCCTCCTTGGGTTCTTCATCCCAAAATGCAGCACCTTGCACTTTTTGGCATTAAAGCCCAGTTGCCAGGTGTCTGACCAGGTTTCAAGCTTTGCCAGATCATCCTGCAACCCCTGCCATCCCCCAGGTCATCCACCACTGCTCACCTTGGTATCATCAGCAAACAGACTGATCTTGCTCTTGATGTCCCATGATATGTCTGCAATGAATATCCCAAACAACACTGGTCCCAACACCGAGCCCTGTGGAACACCGCTTGTCACTGCCCTTGGGTGTGAGAGCTCCCCACCCACCACCACCTCTGTTGCCTTCCTTGCAGCCAGTTTCCTACCCATCTCACCAGCTTTGCACCCGCCCTGTGCCTACTAACTTCCTTCCCAGCCTTCCATGTGGCACTGAGTTGAATGCCTTACTGAAGTCCAGATACAGGACATCCACTGTGTGGCCCCTGTCCAGTTGCCTAGTTACCCAGTCATAGAACTCGACCAGGTTGGTTTGGCAGGATCTGCCACGTATGAAGCCATGCTGTCTGCTGTCCTGTAGTCCTTTGGCCTCTAGGAAGGCCACCAGCCTCTCCTTCAGGATGGTCTCCATTAGCTTACCCACGATGGATGTGAGGCTCACTGGTCTGTAGTTTCGCGTTCATCCTTGGGGCCACTCTTGTGGAGGGGCACCACATGAGCCATCCTCCAGTCCTGAGGTACACACCCCGAATGTAGTGAGGCATTAAATAGGTCTGCCAAAGGTCCTGCAAGGACCTCTGCCAGCTCCTTCAGTGCCCTGGGGTGGATGCCATCTGGTCCTGGCGCCTTGTCCACCCTCAGTGCCTTCAAACCCTCACGAACTCTGCTCTCCATGATTTCCCCATCTGTCACCACTCCCCCCCCCCCGCCTCTGCCATTTCTCCCACCTTGGGTGTCACCCCCCTCTTCTCTTTAGTAAATACTGAGCAGAAGTACTCATTTAGTGCTTCCGCCTTATCGCACCCTGCTTCCACCCAACCCCCCTCCTTCCTAATCCTTACTATGTGGTCCTTACAGGCCTGCATCAGATCGGGGTTAGGGTGCCCTATTGACCTGTTAAATTCCATTTCAGCATCATCTGTTATGGAGTGGCATACAATTTTTTGTTACTTGCCATTTGTATCTCCACTGGTGTGCAAATATCTTTTTTCAATTTTCTTATCAACTGTTGCTGCAGATGCTGGCTGAGATTTTTTTTAACTCATCCTTTTTAATGTGTCATGAATGGTTTTATGTGATAAGGGCGATACCTCAGTAGCGCCGACCACAAGCCACAACTCAAAAAGCGCCCAATGTCATAAGGGCGAGCAGGATAACAGAGACCGCCGCAAACAATGATGGTCACTTACTTTTCCTCCCGATGTACAAAAACAATGATTGTTTTGTGAAGGGGACAAATCCCCCCGGACCCCCCAATCTAAGGATTCCTAACACCAGGAGGAGCAGACTTGGAAAAATAAAAAAATAAAGAGGAAAAATCTTCCCCAGCCACCGGACCCGAACCCGGGTCCATCTGCTCTAGCGGTGGTGGCTCTTGCCACTACGCCAAATTGTCAGCTCAGCAGAGCTTGGCCAAACAAATGCTTATATGGTGTTTCAATGAGTGTAGTTCACTGCTACACTCGCTGTAACTTGACTAGCGCTGTTCTTTTCTGCTCGCTCTTATTACAAGTGGTATTGAGTCACTCAAATTGAACTGCTCAATAATACTTGCTTACATCACGATACACCATCATGAATAAGTCTACTGGCTCCCTTGCTTGACGTCAGTCCCAACATCTTGCAGAAATTTACCTTTCTAATGTCAGAATTGGTTTCCATAGTGGGAATATTACTCATGTCTCTCATACCTGTAAGAAAGACAGACTAGGAGGAATAACCCTCTAAAGAACATGGGGGTGAACACATTTCCTCATTACTTGTGACTTCTGAGTAATGGTTCCTTCTCTTCATCATAACAACATTCCTTGTCTGTGATAACTGGGGCAGTTGAGGAAGGAATGTTGGATGCCTGTTGGGGGAATGGTCAGAAGTATGGCAGCTAGGATTCAATGCAAAGAAGTGCAAAATAATGCACCTGTGAAAACAAGAACCCAGGGGTAGATTACACAATGGGGGGGGGTAATAACAACAACAAAAGGAAAGGGACCTGGGGTGATCATATCAGATGACCTTAAGGTTAGCAAGCAATGAGAAGGCAGTAGGGAGGGCTGGGGTATACTGGGATGCATGGGAGAGGCGTCACCAGCAGAAAACAGGAAGTTGTTATCCTCTGTACAGGCAGCTGGTGAGACCCCAACTGGAGTACTGGCGCCCAGTTCTGGAGACCCCATCTCCGCAGGGACATAAACAGGATAGAGGCAGTCCAGAGGAGGGCAACTAAAATGGTGGCAGGGTCTGCAAGAGAAGCCGACTTGGAGAGACTAAAGGAGCTTAATATGTATACATTTTGAGGAAGGAAGGGAGAGGGGACATGATAGAAACTTTTAAGTACCTCAGTGGAATCAACAAAGTCCAAGAGGGCAGCATCTTTCAGAAAGAAACGGCAAGAACAAGGGACACATTTAAAGATGGGGGGGGGGGGGCGGCGGTTCCGGGGCAATGTGAGGAAGTATTTTTTCACAGAGAAGGTAGTGGATGCATGGAACAGCCTTCTTGAGGAGGTTGTGGGGTCTAAAACTGTGGTAGAATTCAAGAATGCATGGGACAGACATAAGGCAATTCTTGTGGGGGGTAGGAAGAAATAGGCTGTTGGTTAACCAGGATCTGCGGACTGTCCTGTAGGTAGGGAAATGGGCAGACTAGGTGGGCCAAGAGGTCCTTATCTGCCGTCAAAGTCTGTTTCTACACAGTTTGGAAGAACTGCCACATTTATGTTTATATGTATTATTCAGTGTGTCTGTTACTGAATAATAATGCTGTCTCTTGCCAAGCTGAGCAGTTCTGTCAGCCCAAACAGCACAAGCCATTATTATCCACTAAAAGGACACACTGAACTATACCTAGTAACATATTATAAAGCAGCACAACGTTTGCCAAGACAAAAATAATCTTAAAAATATGTTGTTTTTTTTTTTATGATGGTTTCTCCCTTGCAGTTACTGCACCAGATGGTACAGGCCGATGATGTCAGATGTTACGAAAGTACGTTATGCCCTCAGCAGTCTAGTCAGAGCTTAGGGTTGTGCATATGGCGTTTCTATTGCTTTGTGTTTTTAAAAAACTTTTTTGCAGTAAACTGCTGCGAAGATGCTAGAGTGTGAGACTAATAACAGCAGCACAGTGGGGGCTTGTCAGACAGATGTAGGAGCACGGACAGCGGGAAAAATTCAAAGTGGGAATCAACAGCATCTGTACATACATGGCGACATCTGTAAGGAGAATAAGAGGTACTCAGTTTCTGTGCTGTAACTCGCAGAAAATGTCCTGATTTTATATAAATTTTTCCATGGAGGACATCTGAGCACTAGCAGCTGGCTGAAAGATTGACTCATTTACCTTTTCTATTTCTGGCTCCAAATGCTTTTCTTTTTTAGTCTTTTTAAGGCTGGTGTAAAAGGAGGACTTCTCTGCACCCTTTCTCTTGGAGTCCTTTCTATCTGAGCATTTCTCAATAGAGGCTGTAAGCTCATTAGTAAGCCTCCTTGTAGATTCTGCTTTAGGGGTAATGGATTCTGCAGACATTATCACAGAGATGTTCTCAATCTGTTTACGAGGGGAACACTCTTAGGAGTTAAGACAAGGAGATTGGAGTGGATAAAGACTGTCATTTTACTCATCTTTTTTTGTTTTATGTGTCTTAGGACCCCCAAAAAAAACATGTTGCACAGATCATAAATTACCCTTCTGTGATCTTGGCCCCAACACTTGTAGCACTTTGTTATGTCTATCTGCCATAAGCAAACAGTGACCAACTTTTGGCACATTTTGAAACCTTTGGGCCCAGTGTTTTTTTTTTTCTTCCAGACATTTGTCTCGATTCTGACTCAGAAACTGGCATCACAGGAAAAAACGCCCACCTCAGAGCCAGTTTTCAACGCTGACCACAGTGTTGCAAGCCAAAGTAAATAGCCCAAAGTGATGTTTAAAAAAAAAAAAAAAAAAAAAAAAGGTAGGCAGAGACACCTTCTTTTAAGTGTTCAGCAAAACTGAGCCATTAAAATGGAACCACTAGCCCTTATATCTAAACCATAAATTCCACCACAGTCATTCGAAGTAGAGCGTAACTTGCAGTTTAGGCCATGGTTCCCAGAACCATGGGAAAAGATGAAAAATTTACTTTCTGTGCTAAGGTACAGTTTGGAACCTAGCTCTACAAAGTTACTTCAGCTTAAAACCTTGTAAAATAAATCTTCAGAACATAGCCATATAGCTGGAACACTGGCCAGGGTGACATTTCTCTTTAGAAGAAAAGTACAGTTGTGTAAGAACTTACTGTAACAGTAGATCTTCGAGAGGAGCTCTTGCAGCAGGTTACACCATAAGGACTGAAGCTGGCAGGCGCCAGGACCGCATGGGAAACTTCTAGCTAGCAGTATACAGCGGCCCGCGACATCAACCAATAGTATATAAGGGGTGGTCTCCCAGCCCTACCTCAGATCCTCTGCCAGAGACCCCGGCATACTCAGAAATGGAGAACCAAGGAGGTTCCTCTGAAACGAGGAAAGGAATAACAAAGGAGAAACAAATACCAGGGGAAGGGTGAGAGGGAAAGCAGCACCTGCTGCAGAGCTCCTCTCGAAGATCTACTGATTCAAATTCTTACGTAACTGTATTATCTCACTTTGAGGGGGAGCTCTTGCAGCAGATTACACCATAAGGACGGAGTCCCATGCAGTAAAAGGACCAACCCCCTTAAGTCGGGAAGAGGAAAAGGCAGCAGGAAAACTTAGGAGAGCAGGCCCTGAAGGACCGCAAGTCCGAAGCCTGCCCTACGACATGAGGCAATGTCCAAACTGTAATGCCATACGAAAGTGTGTACAGTACTTCAAGTGGCAGCTGCACAAATATCAGCAGCAGACATGGAGGCAAAGGTAGCTGCCATAACCCTGGTAGAATGGCCTTTGACTGGTGCCGGCAAAGAAGAAGAATCATCATTATTTATATAGCGCTTTTCATATACAGTGTATCCCAAAGAGCTTTACAAGCAATGCTAGACTGGTAGTGAAGTGACTGAATGTGTAGTGGCAGCCATATTGCACATCAACACCCACACACAGTCTGTACAATTGCATGAACCAGTTTATGGGAAGGGGAATGTTGGCCAGGACACCAGGAATGTCCCCTACTCTTTGCAAAAGAGTGCCCTGGGTTCTTTTACTTCCACCTGGACACCCACCAGGATGGGTAGAAGGGACCTCGGTTTAACATCTCATCCGCAGGATGGCATATCCCAGCAGTACAGCACCCCCCAATACTGCACTCGGATGCTAGCATTTTTTAGGTGCAAGTCCAATCCCGGTGTGGGACGAGAACCCATGACCTTCTGGTCCAGAGGCAGATGTGTTACCAACTGAGTCACACTGACACCCACAAAGGTTTGTCGTACTTTTGGTAACAAACAATACAGTTAACTAGCCATTTGGACAAAGTTTGCTTAGTAACTGGACCCCCTTCAGTCCTAGGGGTGAAAGAAACAAGCAACTATTCTGACTTATGGATAGCATGGGTACAATCTAAGTAGTAACAAAGTACCCGGTGAATGTCCAGAGTATGAAGCAGAGCCTCCCCTCGATTGGAATACTCTGGATAGTAGACAGGCAGACGGATGTCCTCATTCAGGGTAAATTCGGACACCACTTTAGGCAGAAACATAGGATTTGTCCACAAGGACACCCAGTCCTTGTGGAAAACTAAGTAAGGCTCTTTGCACATCACAGCCTTAAGCTTAGAAATCATTCGAGCAGAAGTAACGGCTACTAAAAATAATGCTTTCCAGGAAGTATAGCTCGCAACTTGTGGGCCGTCAAAGGGAAGCAGCGCAAGTTTTTCCAAAAGAAATAAAAAGATCCCGGGGGGGACAGGGTCCCGGATGGGAGGTTTTAAGTGTAGGATACCCAGTAGAAAGGTGTGAGAAAGATGTAGCTGGGCAAAAGTTTTGCCCTCTATAGGTGCATGATATGCAGAAACGACAGATAAGTGCACCATAAAGGAAGAGTAGCTCAAGTCTGAATCTGATAGAGAAAGGAGATATTCCAAAACAAAGTTCACAGGGCAGGTGAACGGACTGAGGTGACGGGTAGAAGCCCAAAGGAAGAACCGCTTCCACGTCATACAGTAAGTAGCTCTGGTGGAAGGCTTTCTAGCAGCCACCAAGACTTCTGCCACTCTGGGGGAAACCCCAAACCAAACAACTGCTAGGTCTGCAGCAGCCATGCGTGCAGGTGCAATGATCTGAGGTCTGGATAGACCAGCGGATCCCGCTCCTGGGAGAGCAAGTCTGTGCTCAGGGGGCAGTGGGATCGGAGGTTCCACTGCCAGCTGCTGAAGTAGAAGAAACCAAATCTGACGTGGCCAGTAAGGAGCTCTTAGGATCATATCTGCCCCTTCCGACTGCAACTTGAGGAGGACTCTCAGCAGCAGTGAAAAGGGAGGGAAACCTCCCTGTCCAACAGAGGGGCAATGCATCTCACCACAAAACACCAGGCCCTGGATCTAGCGAGCAAAAATTGGGCAGCTTGGCATCGAATGGGGACGCAAAGATGTCCAACTCGGGCCAGCCCCACCTGCTGAACAGCTCTTCAGCCACAGACTGAAGGAGTTCCCACTCATGTACCCTGGACTGAGACTCGCTTAAGCTGTTGGTCAAGGTGTTTCAAATGCCCAGAAAGTGCACGGCAGGGAGTTCCAGATGATGCTCGATGGCCCAATACCAGACTCTCATGGCCTCCCTGCAAAGAGGGTAAGAATAAGTTCCTCACCCTGCTCGTTTATGTAGAATATCACCGACATGTTGTCCGTCTGAATAAGTAAGGACCGGGGAGCAGATTTATCTGGAAAGCCTGGAGGGCATAAAGGATTGCCTGCATCTCCAGAATATTGATGTGGAGATGTACCTCTCCAGAGGAGACCAAGTACCTTGCGCTTGTTGGTCTTCCAGATGAGCACCCCAGCCCAGACCTAACACGTCCATAGTCAGGATCCGAGTGAGACAGGCCTGCCAAAAGGGGACCCCTAAGGACAGATTAGAGGGGTCCAACCACCAGGCCAGAGTGTGACGCACCAGAGTGGAGATCGTCACCAGCTGCTCCAACTCGTCTGAGCAATGATCCCATTGGACTCACAAGGTCCACCGGGGGATCTTCATGTGTAAGTGTGCAAGAGGGACTGTTGTGATGGCCACTGCCATGTGCCCAAACAACCACAGGAATATTCTGGCTGGGACCTGGCGAGTTGAGAAAACTAGGCGAGCCTGTTCCTGGAGATGCTCCGCTTTGTCTGGGGGCAGAAAGGCCTTGCCTACGGCAGTGTCCAAAATTGCACCAATATACTGCAGCCTTTGGTTGGGCCAGTGAGGATTTTGGGAGGTTGAGGGCTATGCCTAAATCCCAAAACAAAGTAAAGGTGTCCTCCATGCTGCTGAGCAGCCAGTCCTTGGATGGGGCAGCTAGTTGCCAATTGTCCAGATAAGGAAAGACGTAATGACCCTGTCTTCTGAGGGCCACTGCTACCACAGCTAGGTACTTTCTAAAGACTAGGGGAGCTGAGGACAGGCCGAATGGCAGGGCTCGGAATTGATAATGGTTGCCCTGAAAGCAGAATCAAAGGAACCTCTGATGCGGTTGAAAGACCTGTACGTGGAGGTACGTATCTTGCATATCCAGGGAGCACAGCCAGTCCCCTTGATGAAGGAGGAGAGCAGGCCTGGAAGTGTAACCATCCTGGAATGTTTGTACTCTATGTACTTGTTCAGGTAGCTGAGATCCAGGATGGGTCGTAGGTCCCCTGTCTTTTTTGGGACCAGGAAAAAGTGGGAATAAAATCCCTTACCCCTCTGAGCTGAAGGAACTGGCTCTATGGCCTGTTTCTGCAAAAGCACCTGGATCTCTTCCTGGATAAGGGAGAGGGTGTTATTGAGAATAACGGGAGTTGTACGGGAGGACTGTCCGGAGGCATCTCTGTGAACTCCAGGACATGTCCCTTCTCTATCAAATGAAGAACCCACTGATCCGGTAATTCTTTGCCATCCTCTAGACGGGGTCAGGTAAGGTAAGGAGTCAGGCTGAGGAACCGGGCAGGCAGGGAGACCTGGGAGGTTTTCGGGCTCTGGAACCTGAACCTCCGTGGTCTGGGTAGTGGCCTTTGCTTAAATGCTCCTTGATTTTGCTGGCCTCGGGACTGTTGACCGGATGACCTCCAAAATGGCTGGCAATGATTTTGCTTCTGATCAGATCTGTGCACAGCGTGTACAGATCTGACAGCCTTGCCAGACTCCTGAAGATCAGTGATGATCTTCTTGGAGACCTCACCAAAAAGGATGGGGCCCTTGAAAGGGGCATCCAAGATTTTAGCTTGAACGTCTGAGGTAAATCCTAAGACTCGAAGCCAAGAATACTGAAGACGACAAATTCCCTAGCAGCCGCATCACAGGACAAACGTAAAACATGAGTACCAATGTCCGAGCCCGATTTTAAAATATGGAGCAGCTCAGCCTTCTAGGGACCATCCTGCTGAGTATGAAGCAGCTCCATGGCCTTTTCCCACAGGGTGTTCTGATATTGGACCATTTGGGCAGAGAAATTTAAGGAACGGATGGCACAGGTAGCTGAGGCATACACCTTCCTGCCAAGGTGGTCTACCTGCTTGGAGTCCTTGTCTGGAGGCTGGGTACTTAAATGACGCGGCCTCTTGTACCGGTCGTGTGCTGCCGTGATAACCATAGAGACTCCGGCTGACTGCTCCCCAAAATATAGCGTTCATCCCTGGGAGCAATGTAAAAGTGGTCAGCTTTTCTGGAAACCACAGGGGTAGAAGACGGGCATTTCCAGGCTGACATAGTGACGTCCATAAAAGTGTCCACCAGAGGAGGAGGAACCACCATGCGGAGAAAGACACCCAAATGCGGTCTTTGAGGGTTCAAATCCATGGTATTCCAGCCCATATTCGACTGGATGTGCTGCATAACCTCCATAAAGATCGGGTCATCCGGGGGTGACCCAGGGGTGTCCTTCGGGTAGGCCAGAGAGGGGGACACCCTGGAATCGGATGACCTCGAAGAGGAGGAAGAGTCACGGCCTGACTCCCCTGAGGATGAGGACCTCGAGATCGAACGCCAATGACAACGGCCATGAGACCGACGTCTGTGCCTGTCCGAGGACCTGGAGGACAAGTGGCTATGCTTCCGCCCATGACGCTTGGAGCGACATGTGCCATCTGGCTGCAGAATAGACTCCTTGGGTTGCGGAGAAGGCTTCCAAGGAGGAGCTAGAGTCGGGATCCCCAAAGGAGCAGGAGCCTTAGGAGGGGGGTGCCGGTTGCGGAAGCAAGTCGCCCTTCACCGTGTTTCACCAGGAGGTGAAAAGAGCTGTTAAATCTGTCAGAGGATTCTGCGGATTAGGAGGGGGAACTGGCACCGGTTGAGGGATGTTAGACGGTCTCTTAAGGAGGCAGCAACCCAGGGTTTGTATCCCATGGATTCAGGTTAGCCGGCATCGGCCCGGTAGGTGTTGTCAGGTCCGACAGCAGGCCCTCTGGCATTGGGTCTGCAGCAGTAGTCAGATCTGTTGGCGACGCAGGACGATCCGACGACAACGGAACAGGAGACGCCGGGGGGGGGGGGAGACGACGTAGACCGAACTGCCGTGGACTGATGCCAGTCAGGAGAAGCTGCCAGCGTTGTTCTGGAATACACCAGTGTAGGGGAGCTAACTCCCTAATGGTGTAGAGGTATCACTCTGCTGGAGGCTGATGAATGCCCCTGGTGCCGCTGAGGTGCATTGGCCCCAGAGCCAGAGACTGACTTAGCAGACACCGTGGCTCGGCGGACAACGGGCAAAGATCCGCCGCCCAGAGAAGACCCGACCGAACTACCTGACTGCTGGTCCGAAGGCTGTTGAAAGGGCCAAAGCAGCAGGGGCTGGGAGGTGGAGGACAAGGTCCCCGACCCTGAAGAGCCACTGCCCGAAGTCTGAATGAGGGCGGGTGGCTTCACCACAGGAAGCCCAGAAGGGGAGAGGGCTACTACGGGAACAGAGTCAGACCTCCCGCGGGAGGAGGACCTGGAGGTAGTTGACTTAAGAGTGATGAGACAGGGAATGGGAGGAAGAATTCTCCTTAGGCTATTCCCTATGTTTTTGTTTTCCATCCGACTTTTTCTACCGATAGGAGGGTGAAGAGGTGGAGGCCCCAGAAAACAGAGGAGGAGGAGGAGAAGGAGGAGGAACTTTTTCCCTGGATTTGTTTCTCCAACGCTGCAACCTGTTTCTCTAACAAGAAAGTTTTAAGGGTATTTTGGCAGCGGATCCTGGTCCTCTGGTTGAACTTCAGGCAGTGACTGCAGGCCTCAGGGTTGTGGTCTGAGCCTAAACAGAAGAGGCAGAGAGAGTGGCCATCCTATGACGGGATCTGCTTGCCACAAGGACACCTGGACTGCCGCTGACCCACTGAAGAAGTCGGAGATGAAAACATACAGAGAAAAAGAAAACTGATTTAAATTTAACTAGAAAATAAAAAATCGTCAGTAACCGCAAAAAAAAATGGCGGTCGACTGTAGCAGAAGGCATCCGTGGAGCCTATGTGCACAGGTCAATGGCGGGAAAAGAACTGAGGTAGGGCTGGGGGACTGCCCCTTATATACTACTGGTTGACATCAGGGCGGGCCGACGTCAGGGGGCAGTCCCCCGTTGTATACTGCTAGCTAGAAGTTTTCCGTGGGGTCCTGGTGCCTGCCGGTTTCAGTCCTTATCGTGTAACCTGCTGCAAGAGCTCCCCCTCAAAGTGAGATCTAAAAATCTGCTGTAGGAATGCTGAGAGTTGAGACGAACACAGCAAGACAGCATGGGTGTAGAACACATGCCAAATATACCACTGTCTAGAAGTTAAGTTTAAAGGGGTTCAGCAGTCTGAGCCCTGGGCACTGATTTTGGCTAATTCTACTGAATTATATTCACTTTACTGGTGTCATAATATAAATGTTGTGCTCTGTTTGAATTAAATGTAACACAATGCATAATTAAACTAGCATGTAAAACTAAGTATTAATGTATCTTTGCTTTTGTGAATTTCCTTAAATACAATATGGGGTACAGAAAGAGTCTGGGTAATAAATACTGGCATGTCTACAACATGGGGAGGCAAAGAGATGCCAAAGGTACTGTCTTGCACATTTTATTTCCTAGCTAACCACTGTGATCGAGCATCTGTCAAAAATCATTCTAAATTCCAGAGCACCATCCCCGGAGATGATGTACAGGTTTGACAGGGCTGTTGAAATACAGGAGGTTAGAATTCTTGTAACTGCAACCCTAGGGGTATAAACCACTCAGTTAAACCTAGTATCCTAGAACACGAACGAACACACACGGTTTAGAGTAACTGCTGATAATCCAAGCCCTGTGTCATACCTAATGCTTAGAAATGGTGCAGAAAACCTGGCCTTTCGTACTATATACATACAAAGTGAAACCTCTATACAGGTGATATGGAACCATTTGTTTTCCTATTTTTGTTTTTTGGGGTGTTGGGTGAAGGGAGCTGGTCAAGAAGCAAAAGCGGCTTTTTTAGACTTTTATTAACTTTGTGTGAAACTCAAGTACGAGAATAGCAGGTAATGCATCTTGAAGCCAGTTCCAGGAATTATCACAGGAGTTAGAGACAGAAAAAAACAAACAAACATGAACTAACCATGTGGATAAGCTATTGAGGTGGCACAAGTTTTAGAAGTTGCAGCAGCCAACATCAGTCCAAGAAAATCTGAAGCCTCTTTCACAGAATCGTCTTCATCATCCATGTTAGAAGCAGTCTTAAATTCCATCAGTTTTCGCTTAATACTTTCATAAATAACAAAGTGGATAACAGTTTCAGAGATGCCTGCATAGGAGGCAGACATTCCTCTGTAAAATCCTTTGAATCCATCTGCATGATATACTTTTCTGATACACTCAAAAGCACTCATTCGTTTCTCTCCTCGATTCCTGAGAAGGAAAACAAACAGAAATGGTGTTTATTTCTTGCATTTTTAAGCAAAACCTTTTTAAAGCAGCAGTATTTGTTAGAGGTGAAAAATTATAGGTTTTTTTTAGTAATAATTTACTTACGGCAAAAACATCAATATGTCAGTTTTTTATTGTATTTCACCTCTGAACTAAGATATGGGGTTCTGACATTTTTAAAAGTGGACTGCTCTCTCTGATCATGCCCATCATAAACTAGAAAAAGGGTTGTGGTTCTCCTTAGTAAAATGCTACTACGTTACTTTAAATGATGATAATAAACGTCAATAAGAATATGTGTCTATATTTTTTTTTTATTCTTTGGTAACCAGGTAAGGCCCACTAGGCACAAGTGACTGTTTCCAGGGGTGGCCCCAGGAGCATTGGGGAGGCTATGTAACTTACTCAAGAGTCACACAATATGCAACTAGAAGTTGTGGGACTCCAACCCAGGTCTGCTGGATGTAACAAACTCATTCACGTAGGCATTAAGCCACGACGGAGGTGTGCTCTAATACTGGATTGATGCATGGGGGGGGGGTGCCCGAGGCCCAGGGCTGCCACCCGCCCCCCCCATGCATCAATCGCATTAGAGCACACCGACGGAGTGGCTTAATGTGCTTGTAACACGGGCCGCGGGTCGGTGGAGGCAGCTGGCAGAAGCCCACTGCGCGACATCGACAATGAGAGGCGGCAGCGGTGCGAGGTTTGGCTACACCGGGATCAGAGCACAGTGTGGACCATCAGATAATGCACTATCTGGTGATCAGCTTCTGTCCCTAGTCACCGGAGGCATGCGGCCAACATCGGGCTAAGCGCATTTGTGTGAAGGTTGGTGCGGTATTCTGCTGATACCCGCTGAGGTCTCAGGTGCAATGTCGCCGCCCGAGGAGGATCGACTGGCGCTATGGATGCCGGGGGTGTCACTGCCTTCTGCCTCCGACGCACTGCTCCATCCTGCCGTGCTCCAGCTGGGCTGCCCCTCCTGCTCCTCGGTGTGCCCTGCACTCTCTTCCTCTGCCCGGCTGCTTCCACTCCCAATCACTGGTGGCCCCGTTCCATGAAACAGTCTCTGTGCCATGGACGGTGAAGGTCTGACGCTGGAAGTCTCGCCGCTCGGTGCGCCACAGGTTCAGGTCCCCCCTCCCTGTTTCCACCCTCAGACAGGTAATGCGGCTGACTCCCCGGCGCTCCTACCACTCCTCCTCTCGCCCGGCCACAGGACCCAGTGCTGCCAGGCTGGGGGTCTGGCTGGTCACGGTACTGCCGGAGCGGGCATGGCATATATGCTGGGTTAATACCCACTCCGGCTATGGTCCCGTGACGCTTTTCAGCCTATCCCGGATCCCGATTCTGTCTGGGCCATTACTGCCATGTTACAAAGCTCATTAATCTAACCTCTAGCTATACTGCCAGTCCCAAAATGATTAAATCATTCAAAAGAAAATATGTTATAGGAAAACTAATAATCACTTAAATAGACAGTGCCTTTTTTTATGTTCAACATCTCCATCATGTTTCTAAGTAGAAACTGCAATGTTTGATACCACAATAGAGAAGTTTACTAATGTCAACCCAACAGAGTAATTTACTGCTATGTCAACATATATGGTCCGATACCACGCTTGAGTAACTTATTAACACATCAACACAATTAATAATTTACTAAAATGTTGACACTGTATAATATGGTTTCATGCCACAATTACGTAATTTACTAATACAGTAGTGTCAAAACAATCGAGTAATTCACTAATACAGCAACACTGTATAATATGGTTTGATACCACAACTGAGTACTTGCTAATATGTCGACACAACTGAATAATTTACTAATGTATCAACATTGTATAATTAGACATAATGCCCACGACATAAAAGCATAGATGATATAATATCTATGAATACAAACGTGACAGTTTAAAAAGGGTTTTTTTATTAAACTTTTTAATTTTTCTGAGTTTTGGTTCACATTTGGGTAAAACAAATAACTTCTACATGACCAGCACTTACTGAGAGTACAATGTTCTCTAACCATGTCACAAAACATCCCCATTTACCACTCCCCAACCGAAAAACCTTTCCATGCATTCACCGGTGAAGGAAGATAATAATGTAAACATTTTGGTGTAGTGCTGTGCTTTTCACTATCGTAAATGCATGCTAGCACCTGCCTATTACATCCATAGTATAGATACACTACGTAAAAAGACAAAAAGTAACCTCAAGAAAAGAACATTTTTTTTTTTTTTTTTAAACATTTCTAGACACAGCAATCTTTAATAAAGAACTGTTACGTAAGAATTTACCATAACAGTAGATCTTCGAGGGGATCTCAGTCTTCAGGTCACACAGTAGGAACTTCACTGTTGGTGAAGCAGGATCCACATAGATTTTCAGCAGTACAACTGGGGCTGCCCACACCATCAATGTCAGTCGACATCACCAACCCAATAAAGGTGTGAGCAGCCCCACTACCTCCTTAGTTCTTTCCCCCGTAGACAGATGGAGAATAGCTTTAGTCATGGGGGACCGGGGGGGGGGAGAGAGAGGTGCCCAGACCTATATGAAAGGCTGGATGCACCAGACAGCCAATTCCTAGACAAGAACTTCAAGAAGGGGGATGGTGGGAGGGAACGCAGACCTGAGGGCTCAGATCCCCTTGAAGATCTACTGTTACGGTAAGTTATTATGTAACTGTTCTATCTTCTTTGGGGGTATCTCAGTCACCAGGTTACACCATAGGAATGAGTCCCAAGCAGTTACAGGTGCAGACAGTCAGTCTGGGAGGAGAAGGACTCATCATAAACTTAAGACGGGAGGCCCTATAGTACAGCCCTGCCAAAACCTGCACGGGCTCTTGAGGCAATGTTCAGACTGTAGTGCTTGGTGAAAGTATGGACGGTACTCCAGGTGGCAGCCACACAGATTTCAACAGCCAAGACCCTCAGAAACGAGCCACAGAGGCAGCCATGCCTCTTGCAGAATAAGCCTTCACAGCTCCAGGCACTTCCCTGCCACACTGGTTGTTGCAGAACACTATGCAATTTGCCAACCATTTGTATTAACATTACTTAGAAACTGAAGTGCTCTCTTTACCTGGGGTGAAGGAAACAAACAACTGCTTCGACTTTCTACATTCCTTGGTGTGAAGCAGGTAGTATTTCAAAGCTCTGCGCACATCTAACTTATGGATCAGTTCTTCCCCTAGATTGGCATGCTCGGGAAAATAAACAAGAAGGTGGACAGACTGGTTGAGTGTGAACACTGAGATCACCTTAGCGAGAAACTTAGGATTTGTGTGCAAAGACACCCTGTCTTTGTGAAAAATCAAATAAGGCTCCTCGCACCAGAGAGCCTGAAGCTCTGAAGTTCTTAGAGAAGAAGTAGTGACAACTTAAGAGAGAAAGCGTAACTCGCAAGTTGCGACTGGCTCAAAAGGAAACAGGGTTAACTTCTCCAAAACAAAATTCAAATCTCAAGCTGGGACAGTAGAATGGACTGGGGGCTTCAGATGCAGGATGCCCTTAAAAGATATGGAAGACATCCAGCTGAACAATTGTGCGGTCACCCATGGACTCAAGAAAGGCAGAAATAGACAAAAGGTGCACCTTGAGGGAGTAGTACTGGAGATCTGAGTCACACAGAGATCAGGTAGTCCAGAATGTGGCTCGCCAGACAGGTGAAAGGGTCCAGATTATGTTTGGCAGCCCAGATGGCAAACTGCTTCCACTTAATGGCATATGTGGCTCGAGTGGAAGACTTCCAAGAGGCCACCAGCCACTCTGCTAAGAGACCTCACATCTGGCGATGGCTCTGCTCTCAGGAGACAAGCATGCAGGTGAAGGGACTGGAGGTTGGGATGGACCAGGTTTCCCTGATCCTGGGTCAGCAAGTTCCTGCAGAGGGGGACAGGGACCAGAGGTACCTCCGCCAGCTGCTGAAGTAGAAGAAATCATATCTGCCGAGGCCAGAATGAAGCTACAAGAATCATGCTGGCCCCTCCATCTGCAGTTTGATTAGCATCCTCAGAGTGAAAGGAAATGGAGGGAAGGTGTAAAGGAACCTCCCGCTCCAGGAGAGGTACAATGCATCTCACCAGAAAACTCCAGGCCCTGGATCTTGCAAGCAAATATTGGGCAGTTTTGCGTTGAGAGGGACACAAAAAGGTCCAACTCTGGATGACCCCATCTGTTGAACAACTCTTCTGTGACGGATGAGAGAAGCTCCCATTCGTGCATGCTGGACTGAGTCAGGCTGAGGCCGTCTGCCAGAGTGTTTAACACACCTGGCACGTGGACTGCCACGAGTGTCAGATCGTGATCCAGCGCCCAGTACCACACTCTCATGGCCTCCCTGCATAGGGGGTACAAATTAGTTTTCCCCTGCTTGTTGATGTAGTACACTACACTAAGATTGTCTGACTGCACCAGCAGCTGACCCAGAGCAAGGTGTTACTCAAAGGCCTGCATGGCATACAGAACTGACCTTATCTTCAGGACACTGATATGCAGAGAGGTCTCTATCTGGGACCAAGAGCCCCGGGTTTGGAAGGAACCAAGGTGCACTTCCCAGCCCAGACCGGATGCATCCGTGGTGAGGATCTGTTGTGGGGAGGAGATCTGGAATGGCAAGGCAACTTTTATTTTTCAGGCGCCAAATCCCAGAGGCTCTGCGAGCCGTACAATAAAACATCAGAATTAAAACATTATAATTGAACAACACTCAATTAAAACACCATAACATATCATTAAAATTGTCTGAATTGTTGATAAAATTCAATCTTAATAAATAAATAACTCATACAATATCTATTGCAGTGTCTGGGAATGCCAAGCTAAACAAAAAAGCGTAAATAAATAAGGCCCCCCTTACTGATGGAGGAAGCGAATTTCACAGGATGGGGCTGGCGACACTAAAAGCTCTGTCGCCGGCAGATCTTAACCTCATCCTGGGAATCGCCAGGAGGCCCACAGAGGAGAATCGGAGGGGGCAGACCGAGGCAGCGGGTGTAAGGAGGTCAGACAGGTAGCCAGGGCCCAGTTCATGAAGGGCCTTAAAGGTAAGCAATCCCACCTTAAAGAGAACCCTCTATCAAACTGGCAGCCAGTGCAGATCATGCAGCTCTGGGGAGATGTGACAGTATCTAGACTGTCCAGTTAACAGCCTGGTGGCTGCATTCTGCACCAGGTGCAGTCGACGGGGGTACCTCCAGAGACCCCCCCAGGTAGAGCGCATTACAGCAGTCAAGCCTAAATGTCACGAATGCATGCATTAAAGTGGGGAGGTCCAGGGGCGGAACCAGGTGCTTGATCCTCGCGATATTCCTCAGATGGAAAAAGCTGGACCAGACAACAGACGACACCTGAGATTCAAATGTCAATCCGCTGACAATAACAACACCGAGGTCGCACACCCCAGAGGAGGCCTTTAATGGTACAGATCCCAGAAACAATCCAGTCTCTGTGCCAGAGGCCATCCTATCACGCCTCTCGTTTGACTCCACCACCAGTACCTCGGTCTTATCGGGGTTTAGTCGCAACCAGCTGGAGGCCATCCAGTCATTAATCATGGCCAGGCAGTTGTTAAGTACATCCACCGCAGTGGGTGTCCCGGGGCAAAGGATAGATACAGCTGAGTATCATCGGCACAGCAATGAAACTCCAAACTGTACTTCCTAATGATACCCCACAGGGGCAGCATATACACAGCAAACAACATTAGCGACAAGACCCAACCCTGAGGGACTCCACAAGATAGAAGGCTCAGGGAGGAGGAGAAATTCCCCATCACCACCCTTTGCTTCCTATTTGTGAGATAGGACTCAAACCAGCAGAGGACTGTGCCAGTGAATCCACAAAATTCCCTCAGGCGGTCGAGTAATACACAATGATCTACCGTGTCAAAAGCTGAGGAGAGATCAAGGAAAACAAGAATTGTCCCCTCAACTTGATCCCTCGCCCTGAGGAGATCATTATGCACCTGAACTAATGCGGTTTCTGTACAATGCCCGGCACAAAACCCAGACTGGAGTGGCACGTAGATGTCAAAGGCCTCAAGATGTTCTCCGAACTACTGTGCCACAATCTTCTCTACAACCTTGTCTACAAATGGCAGGTTGGAGACAGGATGGTAATTTGCCATGATGTCAGGGTCTAAGGATGGCTTCTTCAGAAGGGCTCTCACCAGTGACTCCTTCAAGGCACCTGGGAAGACCCTCTCCGACAAAGAGCACCGGACAATCAAGGCGAACACTGGGCCAACAGTGTTAACACATCCCATTAAGAAACATGTTGGCACTGGGTCCAGTTCACAACATGTGTGCTTCAGCCTTGAGACAACCTCGACGACCTCGGCCACCTCCACTGGTTTAAACTCCCCCCAACCAGGCGGAGTGCAACTCGGACAATCTGGCCGACCACTGTCTGCCACACTGTGGCTCACTGGCAGGATCCACTGCCTGATGGTGGGCACTCTGTCCGAGAAGAACCAAGCAAACTCATTGCATAATGCATCAGAAAATGCTTTCTTTGGCTGTAGACAGGATGGATGTAATAGCCTGTCCACAGTTCGAAAAAGCATAGCTGGTTGATTCTTCTCTGCGGCAATCTCCCTAGACAGGAACACTGCCTTCTTACAGTTGACTGCCCCCTGGTACACTAACTAGTGTGCACGCGGGACCAGCCTGTCCGCCTCCAGACCAGTCTTCCGCCAGCAGCGCTGTAGCCTCCGACCCTTGATCTTCATTGCCTTGAGCTCCCCATCAAACCAAGGGGACCTCAAGTGACAGGATCTGGGTTGAACAAGAACTGGTGCAAGGGAGTCGAGTGCCCCAGACATTGCCTCATTATAGGAGACAACTGCCTCATCCACACTCCTCATGCATGCACTGCCCACACTAGATAGGTCAGCTACTGCCAGAAAACCCTCCGGGGTCAAACTCCTCAAAGGACAGTAGCTAGCCATCTCTGCAGGGAGAGGCCTCACATTGGGTGGGGGGCCCTGAGCAAGAACTCCACCGTGCAATGATCGGACCAACTGACCCGATCAGTCTTGAGATTATCAGTCTCAAGCCCCAGCGAGAAGACCCAATCCAACATGTGGCCACCCTGGTGAATCACGGTTGAAACCTCCTGCGACAGGCCCAGAGATGACATCATCTGGAGTAAGTGCTAACCCAATCTAGACAATTCATCTTCGGCCCAAACACTGAAGTCCTCCAAGACTAAACACTGGGAGGCCTCCAGTGTTTCATCAGCGACAAAATTGAGTTACTTCCCGCAGGAATTCTCCTGCCACCACGGGGGCGCGTAACTCAGGAGACTCCTGCAACCTGTGCCCAGACCACCGCAGATGGCCACACAATCAAATGATCCCAGTGTTCTCACTGGGTGCACGGTGAAGCCCAGCTCAGATCTAAAACAGATGGCCACACACCCACCCCTGCGTTACACTCGGGGGCAGTGCACAACGGCATACCCGGGGGGACGGCAACCTCTAAAATCGGGCCGGCATCATCTCCAATCCAGGTCTCCATAATGCATGCCACGTCGACCAATGAAACCAGATCAGCAATAATTGCGGTCTTATTTCTGATTGACCTGGCATTGCACAGCACCGCCCTCAGGGGACTGGTGGACAGTGCAGCCCCTCCCGCTGCCTGCCCACTTGGTCTCGTGGAACCCCTGGGGACGGGAACCAAACGCGTCTGGCCTCTCTCTAGGTCCCAACGAACCCCAAGGTGCCTTCTGCACCTCACCACCTCTATCCTACCCCCATCTGATGTGCACGGGGTGTCCCGTCAACTCCAACCAATGCGGCCCCTTTTAATCCCGACCTTTAAGCAATGGCATGCTGTGTTATTAGGGACAGGGAGGTCAGTGGAGGGCCACAGGTCATGGAGCCAGGATGCCCCATACACTATTCTTGCCTGTCCAATTTCCCCGGGCACCCCTAGACACATATCAACAATTTAGACTCTCAACCCTACAAAACTAATTAATTCAATACTTAAACCACACACCAACCAATCGTACACTAATAGATTCAAGGGGTCCAACCACCACTGCAGCACCTTGTGGACTGGGGAAGAGACGAGGACTGGATGATCTAGCTCATCCATGCACTGGTCCCACTGTACCCTGAGGGCCCACTGGAGAATGCACACATGGAGTCTGGCCAGTGGAACAGTGGGTAAGGCAGCCACCATGAGGCCTAACAATCTCTGGTACACACTGGCACAGACATAACAGCTTTGAGACACTTCCTGCGCTTGGACTATGCCCTGTTCTTGGGTAGGAAGGCCTTTCCCCGTGCAGAGTCTAGAACTGCCCCAATATACTGTAGTCTCTGGGATGGTACTAGAACTGACGAGCAGATTGACAGTGATGCCCAGGGAGAAAAATAACTGGAGAATTTTCTCCAGAGTCACCAGGAGCTGTTCCCTGGACAGGGTCTTTAGTAGCTAGTCATCCAGGTAGGGGAAAACGTACAGTCCCCTCCCTTCTGAGGGCTGCAGCTACTGTTGCTAAGCACTTGGCAAAGATCCGCGGTTCAGAGGATAAGCCAAAGAACAGCACCTTGAATTGGTAATGCTCACTTGAAAGATAAGGAGAAATCTCCTTTGGGGGAGGGGGACCGAATTGCAGGCAGGCATCCTGCATGACCAGTGAACAGAGCTAGTCGCCTGTCTTGAGAAGAGGAATTAGGCCTGGTGAGTTACCATACTGAACTTTCTGTACTGGACGTATAGGCTGAGGTCCTTTAAGTCTAAAATGGGCCTTAGAACTCTGGTCTTTTTGGGGACAAGGAAAAACCTGGAATAGAACCCCTTCTTTCTCTGTCACCTGGGTGCTCAATGGCCTGCTGGCGTAGAAGAGACTGTACCTACTCCCAGAGAACAGACAAATGAGCTGGGGGGAGGGTAACTGGAGGGTGGATGAGGGGAATCAGGAGGTTGCTCTATGATCTGCAAAATCCAGGTATCCAAAGTTATGGTTCTCCACCGATTCAGATGGCAGGAGAACTGACCTCTGACCACCACCTTTTGCTCGGGGACCAGAAGAGGTGGGTCTGGTATAAGCAGCGGCGGATCGAGCTGCAGGGGCTGGTCCCTCACTTCTGGGGCGCCAGGCCGCAGCTCCAGTGTTGGAAGGGGCGGGCAAGGCAGCTGGGGATCTGTGCTTCCCTTGGGGTGACAGGCTACACCAGGTCTATTGGCTGCTTTGCGAAGGGGTGGGGAGGCGCTGTCCACCTCTCGGCCGAGTATGGTAGAGATAGTGGACAGACTTGACAGCCCTGCCTGAGGCCTGCAGATTGTTTATATCCAGAACATTAGGACCAAACAGCTTAGTGCCATTGAAAGAGGCATTAAGTACCTTCTGCTGAACATCAGCAGCAAAACCTGATACCCTCAACCAGGAGTGCCTATGTATGCATATGCTCATGGCAGCAGCCCTGGCAATGGTGTAAGCCGTGTCATACAGGGTCCTGAGGAGATGCTTGCTAATGTCCTCAGCTGCCTGAAGGCACTGGAGAAGCTCCTGCTTCTGTGTGCCATCTGGGAGGGCCTGGGCGGCAGCCTAGCCCTTCTTCCAGTTAGAAGTTTGGTACTTCACCATATGAGACAGGCAGTTTGCAATTCTCAAACCTAGGGTGGAGGAGGCATACACCCTCTTACCCCAGAGGTCAATTCTGCAAGATTCTTTATCTGGGAGAGGGAACTAAGCTGCTTAGGCACCTTAGACCTGCCATGGGCTGTCTTAATGACCACTGAGTTTGTTTCGGGCTGGGTAGCATAGCAGGGAAACCCCTGGGGGGGCATGGCAAAGTTTATCCGCCCTGCAGGGCACAGATGGCACCATGTCTGGTCTGTGCTAGGCTGCCGTGGCTGCATTCCTCAATGCAGGCAAGATTGGAGGAATGATTTTTTTTTGGAGGACGGCCACTCTGGGATCGCCAGGAAGTCCATCAGCTTTTTTCTGGTGACATCCTCTTCCTCAGTGTGGAAGCCCATAGCCGAGGACAGCTGCTTCATCACATTGAAAAATGTGAGGTCCTCAGGAGGAGATCTAGCAGTATGCTTAACTGAGTCCTCATTGACAGAGGAAGCTATGCACCTGTCAGATACCAGGATCTAGTCCTCTTCTTCATCCTCATCATCAGGAAGAATGAGGTCTGAATGGTACTCCTCCTCGACGTCCACCTCTTCCAGATCCAGCGTCGGATGCACCAACGAGGGCTTGTGGGGAGCTTCCCATAGCCGATGAGTAGGTGTTGATGATGAAGCTTCCATAAACTGCATCGGTGAGGTGGGCCTATACACCGAATAATACACTGGAGCTTCCGTGGAGACCCATGCAAGCAAGTCAATGGTGGGAAAGAACTGAGAAGGGAGCGGGGCACCTCACGCCTTTATAGGGTTGGTGACGTAGACGGAAGTTGACGGCGTATGTGGCCCCAGTTGTACTGCTGAAAATCTTCCATGTGGATCCTGCTTCACCAACAGTGAAGTTCCTACGGTGTGACCTGATGACCAAGATACCCCCGAAGAAGATCTTGAGTTATTACTTACAAAATCAGTAATAAAAGCTGAGTCAAAAAACATCTGTGAGAAAAAAAAATATGCTAATGATGAATCTAATTATGTCAGAAACATATGAATGCTAAAAAGCTATATGATGAAATTCGTTTTGCCGGCTACCAAAAACTGTTGCTAAAAAGGGATACTTCATATGGATTCTGGGACAAATCCAGAATATAATATATAGGAGTGAATAGAAGCCCAAAGGGAAAACAGTTTGCCTCTGTTGCCATTTATAAACTAGAAAACTAAACACGGAACTTATACAGAACAGGTCCCTATACTGGTGTTAATAAACTGAAGCCTTATTGAGAGTTTAATGAAGGGACCCGAGTTAAAAGATTAATTTTTACGATTTTCCCCAAAATCCCCTGACTCATCAGGTTACATAAATAGAGGTGTGATGGGATGTAATTAGATCAAAGGTCTTCCAGTCCATCCTCCAGCTATCCTAGTAATGTATTCAATAATACTCTTCTTAACTAGATGCTTCCCTCAATTAGAGTGCTGGTCTTTTGATTGCTGGTCCTGCTGCCCTGCCGAGGCTAAGTACAGTCACAAGAGGACTGCTTTTAGCCCTGGGAGAACACGGGCAGGCAAAAATCTGATCTGAGTTTATAAAATCTCTAAAATTCACTGTAGGCTACTGTATCACTCACAACTACAGCCCAGCTCTGTCAGCAGCAGGGGATTTTAGGGTTTCTGATTTAAAGAAAATGTCAGCTTGGTAGTCAGCAGAAACATCCTGATACAATCTACTACACTGCAGTAAACAGTAAGTTGGGGGGAAAAAAAAAAGTTACTCACCTGTAACCATAGTTCGTGGCATGCGGCTCACATCCATACACTGACAGTTCCATTTGAATGGTCTGATTTGCCGGACATCTTCAAGCAAAGTGGCTCGCACCACCCTGGCAATATATCCCCGACTCAGCCCTGTGACGTCAGATCTTGCATGCTGGAAACAGAGATCCATGTGTCACTTGCCAAGGGAGGCTGGATGAGTTATGTGGATGTGAACCATATACCATTCCTAGAAGTATGGCTACAGGTGAGTAATCTATTTTCCTAGGGGCCTGGATATGGTTCACTACCCACACTATGGCAGACTTCCAAGGCACATACACCTACGTGACGAACACAGACTGGAGAAGAGAGATCTCAAAATCAGCATGCTGGTGTGACTCAAGGTTGATGTGGTAGTGGGAAATGAAGGTGCATGCTGACGTCCAGGTAGCAGCCCTGCAGATTTCCTGGATAGGGATGTCCCTGGAAGTAGCCACTGAGGCGTAGAATGAGCTCTATGCCTTACAGGAGACTCTCTACCAGCTAAACTATAGCAGAGGTTGATTCACCTGCCAACTGTCCACTTTGCTGCTGGTCTGCCAGGCACGGCTTCGACATAACTGACAAACAACTGGAGTGCCTCTCCCTGAACTTCAGCCATGTACTTCACATAGTAAGAAAGCGCTCTCAGCAGGTCCAGTGTATGGAGCATGGGATTGGCCTCCAAAGACAGACGGTAAAGTATACCGGCAAGTTAATCAACTGGTGAGCCAGCCTGGTGGTGCTGAGGGTCGAGGTGCTGGACGTCACACCTCGTACCACGCCGGCAACCAGGCTCAGGAGCGAGCTTCGGGTATCGGCCGGGGAGGAGAAGGCTTGCGCATCTGATGACAGCTTGCCTTCTCCAGGGAAGGAGGGTTGAGGACTCCAGCAATAGGGTACCTCCCAGCAGTGGCTGGGAGGTACTGAACCGCTGGCCTCCAATTAGTTACCAGGTGGACTGTGGAGGACATTGATGGGGCATGTACGGAACCATGAGCACCACCCAGGATGTCATTGCACTTCTGCGCCCACTGCTGGGGAGGGACTGTCACATGTCATGAACAAGGAAAGACCCCGCTCCCCGAGATGACGATGCACCACTGCCCCATATTCACTGCCGGATCCTGCTTGACTTGGTCCCCAATATTCTCAGACCTTGGCCCTGCCTGCAGAAAAGTACAGTTATGTAAGAACTTACCGTAACAGTAGATCTTCGAGAGGGGCTCTTGCAGTAGGTAATTACACATAGGACTGAAGCCAGCCGGCGTCAGAACCCCACGGAAAAATTTCTAGCTAGCAGTCTCTGGCGAGGGACCGCCCCATGTCAGGTGACGTCGGTGTAAAGAGGCGGTCCCTCATGCCCGCCTTCCAGTTCTTTCCCGCCAAAGGCCAAAAGAGGCCAGACGAGAGAGAGCTTAATATTTCCCTCACTGGAAAAGGAGCTGAAAAAGCTCAGGGGATGGAGGATGGAGCAGACATTTACAGCAAGAGCCTTTCTCGAAGATCTACTGTTATGGTAAGTTCTTACGTAACTGTACTATCTTACTTCGAGAGGGCTCTTGCTGTAGGTAATTACATATAGGACTGAGTCCCAAGCAGTCTGGAACAAGAAGAAACAAGCGGGAGGAGGAAAGCTACTTAAAGTAGATCCTCTAGCTGTGAAGGCCTCAAGAAAGGAGGCCTTGCAGGACAGCAAGCCTGAAGCCTGCTCTATGGCGAGAGGCAATATCCAAACTGTAATGTTTTGTAAAGGTATGGACGGAAGTCCAAGTGGCGGTAGCACAGATGTCTGCCACTGACACATTCTTGAAACAAGCCACCGAGGAAGCGAATCCTCTGGTGGAGTGGCCTCTCACTTGACCGGGAAGGGTCTTGTTGTACTTGTCATAACAGAATGTAATGCAATGAGCTAACCATTTAGACAGGCATTGCTTAGAAACAGCATTGCCTTCTCTTTTGTGGGCAAAAGAGACAAACAGTTGATCAGTCTTTCTGAGATCTTTTGTTCTGTTAGTGTAGTATCTCAGAATATGGTGAACGTCCATAGTGTGTAAGAGATATTCCCCTTGACTGGAGTATTGCGTAAAGAAAGCAGGTAACTCTATGGACTGGTTCAATGTAGATTCTGCTACCACCTTGGGGAGAAACTTAGGATTGGTGCGCAGAGCTACGCATTCCTTGTGAAAAATCAAGTATGGGATTTTACACATTAGGGCCTGGAGCTCGGAAATCCTCCGAGCAGAAGTAATGGCCACTAGGAAGAGCATCTTCCATGATGCCGGTTCAAAGGGAGGCAAAGTAAGCTTCTCAAGAATGAAATTCAAATCCCAAGGAAGGGCGGGAACTCTGACAGGGGGTCTCAAGTGGAGAACCCCTCTGAAGAAAGTCTTAGAGACTTCCAGCTAAGCAAACGTCCTGTCTGCAAAAGGGACATGGTAGGCCAAAATAGCCGCCATGTGTACCTTCAGGGACGAGTGACTAAGACCCAGATCAAAGAGATGTCGCAGGTACTCCAGCAGCTGCCCAACAGAGCATGAGAAAGGCTCAAAATCTTTTGAAGCGGCCCAGATTGTAAACCGTTTCCATTTCATGGCATAGGCAGACCTAGTGGAGGGTTTTCTAGCCTTCACCAGGATCTCAGCCACTCGGGGTGAAACCCCAAATTGGGCCTGAGCTATGTCTGCAGAAGCCATGCGTGCAGTTGGAGGGACTTGAGACCTGGATGGACCAGGGTCCCCTGATCCTGGGTCAGTAAAAGTCGCGAGAGAGGAAGAGGAAGAGGAGGTTCCTTTGAGTATTGTTGCAGAAGAGAGAACCAAACTTGCCTGGGCCAGAAAGGAGTGATCAGAATCATTTGTGCTCCTTCTGAGCTGAGTTTCTGTAAGACTCTCGGGATCAAAGGGATCAGGGGGAAGGCACAGACGAATCTGCCCTTCCAATCTAGAGACAGAGCGTCTCTCCAAAAAATGCCGCACTCTTGAGCAAGCAAGCGAGCAGCAGTTGGGAAGTTTTGCGTTTAGAGGTGAGGCGAACAGGTCCACCTGTGGCGTTCCCCAATGCAGGAAGAGATTGTCTAGGACCCCCTGATCCAGTTCCCACTCATGAGCTTGAGCAGACGAGCAGCTTAGTTTGTCTGCTAAGGTGTTCTCAACCCCTGGGACGTGAACTGCTGTGACGTGAAGGCTGCGCTGTGCTGCCCAATCCCAAACTCTCATTGCTTCCCTGCAAAGAGAGTAGGAATGAGTCCCTCTCTGTTTGTTGATGTACCAGACCACACACATATTGTCCATCTGTACGGCTAAGTGGCCGGGAAGACGATGCAGATGTAGAGCCTGGAGAACATAAAGCACTGCCCGAAGCTCAAGCACATTGATATAAAAGCATTTTTTCGAGTTTGGACCAGGAGCCCTGGGTCCTGTGAGGTCCGAGATGGGCTCCCCAACCTTCACCCGAGGCGTCTGTGGTCAGAGTCTGGGAGGGGGGAGGAAGGCAGAAGGGAACTCCCAGAAAAAGGTTCTCTCGAACCATCTACCACTGCAAGTCTCGAACCATGGGGGAGGAGACTAGAACAAGCTGGTCCAGGTCGTCCACCAACTGATCCCGTTGAGACCGAAGCATCCACTGAGAGACCCTCATGTGGAGCTGAACGCGAGGGACTGTTGGGATAGCAGCCGCCATAAGCCCGCGGAGGCGAAGAACCGACCTTGCACTGACCTGCCTGCGGCCGGACAACAGGTTTACTTGAGTCTGGAGTGTGGCCGTCCTGTCCAGTGGCAAGAAGGCTCTACCCAAGGTCGTGTCCAGGATCGCTCCGATAAACTGGAGCCTCTGGGATGGGATCAAGTGAGACTTGGAATGGTTGATGGTAATACCCAGACAGGCAAAGACCTGATGGGTAAGGGAAAGGAAGCACAGGAGTTCCTCCCTGGATGAGGCCGCCAGGAGCCAATCGTCCAGGTACGGGAAAACCTGCACCCCCCGGGTACGCAGGTAGGCCGCTACCACCGCAAAGCATTTGGTGAACACCCAGGGAGCCGAGGAAAGACCAAATGGAGGGTCTTGAACTGGTAGTGGTCCCCCTGGAAAGCAAAACAGAGGCATCTGTGGTGAGAAGGGCAGATAGGGATGTGCAGGTAAGCATCCTGCATATCCAGAGCGCACAGTCACTGTCCCGACCAAAGGAGGGGCAGGAGGCTCTGCAGAGAGAGCATCCTGAACCTCTTGTACTCCACGAATAAGTTCAGGGAACTGAGATCTAGAATCGGCCTTACATCTCCTGTCTGCTTCGGGACCAGGAAGAAGTGGGAATAGTAACCCGTTCCCTGTAGAGGAAATAGGACGGCCTCTTTCAGCAACAGTGCTGAAATCTCTTCCAGGACCAGAAAAAGGTGTTCCTGAGAGTATGACGACCTTGGGGGAGGGTGATGAGGTGGTTTCTGTAGAAACTCTATTGAGTGTCCTTCTGCGATTAGCTGGAGCACCCAGGAATCTGAAGTTATTCTCTCCCAGCCAGAGACGTGGACCTCCCTCCTACCGGTTCCTCCGGGAAGCCCAGAGGCTGTGGGAGAGGGAAGCAGTCAGGTGGTGTGGGGCAGCACCGCAGCTGAAGCACCCGCTGCTTTTTGGGTGGGTGGGTGGGGGGGGACTTGCAATTGAGGACCCGGCATTTAGCTGCCCGCTTCCCTGGGGTTTCACCTTTGCTGATTCCATCTGTGCAGCGACAGGGCTGCATTTGATGGGGATGATACATGGAGTCCACGGACTTCAGTGCCGTCCCCTTCTCCTGCAGATCGGTGATGATGTCCTTGACATCACCACCGAACCCCAGAAGGGCACTTCCCGAATGGCGGACCGCACTTCTGGGACCAACCCTGACACACTGAGCCAAGTATGACGCCATAAGCCTACGGCAAAAGCTGAGCTCCTACCAGCAGTGTCCACTGCATTGTAAGTCGCACGAAGCATGTGCCGACTGTCGAACATGCAGAGCGGACGAGGTCAGCCACTTCCTGCTTGACCTGAGAGTCCAGAAGGGAGTCCAATTTGGATTCTACCTCACTAAGAACTGCCTTCTGGTAATCCCCCATGTGACCGACATAATTCAGGGCCCTAATACCCAGAGTTGAAGAAGCAAAACTCCTCTTGCCATACTGGTCTACTTGACGAGATTCTTTGTCAGCTGGAGACAAGCTCAAATGCCTCGGGTTAGCTGACTGGCCGTGAGCGGCGCTAATCACGACTGAATCAGCTCGTGGGTGAAAGTCTAAAAAGTCAACACCCTCGGGAGCCTGATATAGCCTGTTCGACTTCCTAGGAAGTGGGGCTAAAGCCGACGAATGGACC
The DNA here is from genome assembly GCA_016271365.2 of Neoceratodus forsteri. Taxonomy (NCBI): domain Eukaryota; kingdom Metazoa; phylum Chordata; order Ceratodontiformes; family Ceratodontidae; genus Neoceratodus; species Neoceratodus forsteri. The sequence goes on from CM028137.1 coordinate 806,337,335, forward strand.
CTTTGGGAAGCCCTCGGGGAAGCGTGTCCTGCCCCTCTCTGGAACCAGAGGGTTTAGCCCTGGTGTCTGGAGGTGGTGAGGGAGTTTGCCGTCGTGGACGTACGGTAACTGGAATCGGCACCGTATGTCCACGACTCTCCACCTCTCTGGTAAGCTGAGCCTTGGCCTCAGCCCCAGGAGGCTGGAGTCTCCTGCAAGTCCGCCGGCAGCTGAGGGGGTGGTGGAGGTGGAGGAGGAGGGGGATATGGGTATGGATTATACCTGTAAGGCGCGTATCCGTAAGCCGATGGTGGAAAGCCTGGCGTCAGGTATTGAGGCGCCGGATACTGCGGCCCTGGGTTAAGATGGCATTGGATATGATGGGGTCGGATACCCGGGAACTGGGGGGGGGGGCTGCCGGAGCAGACGGCCCGGTGGTTGGAGGGCCTGGCGTTGGAGCGGCATCCTGGAATGGGATGTTGTCCGATGTCGGCAATACCAGCGCCGGGGCCGGTGTCCGAGGAGCCGATGTCAGATGGGTCAGACCAAAGCTGGACGGTCTGACGGGGGCGGAGCAGGAACCTCAGCATCGCTTGGGGATGGGGGAGTAAAATGCTCGGGGTCAGGCTGAGGAGACTCAGGGTCCCTGGAGGGCAGCAAAGGCTGCGGGGAGCCAGGAACAGCGGACGTGGGAGGGTCTGATGACAGCTCATCCGCTCTGCGGATGTTGAAATGGCTGACGACCCGACTTATCAGCGAGATCCGGCAGGCGCCGGAGGAGCCGGGCGTCCGACTTAATGTGGACCCTTCGCCAGAGACAGGCCGCATGGAGGTGGTTTGGTTTGCTGAATAGGGCTGGCGCGCCGCCCGAGGGTCGGGCGATCACCGACCTTCTCTGTGCGGGCATCGGAGGAGCCGAAGTCTGGCTTATCGGAGCCGCTCACACCAGGATGGCTTTACCGGGAGTGGAGGCCTCCAAAAGCCCGGAGGCGCCTGAAGGGCCCGAGTGCGAGCCAGATGGGCGGGCCGACACCACCTTAGAAGCCTCTAAGGCAGCAGTCGTGGAGCGGTCCCCCGGGGGGATGTTACCTGCAACACGGCGACTCCCGAAGAGGACGCGGTGGATGAGGAGCCCTTGTCCCGGTGCTTCTCCTTGTCTTTTTTCTTTCGATGGCCTTCTGGGGAACTGGACACCTGCCGGAGCTTTTTCATCTCTTTTTCCATGGAGCTCATTTTCTTTTTCAAAATATGGGTCTCCAGGGATTGCTGCTGCAGTCTTCGGGTGGCCGCGTTGAACTTGTGGTAGTGATGGCACTTCTCCACCGGATGGTCGGGGCCTAGGACATACAGGCACAGGGAATGGCCGTCCTTGTGCAGGAGTTGGGCGCCGAACGAGTCACACTTGTGCTCGGAGGGTGTAGGGGAAGGCATACACCGACGAGTACCTGACAAAGGATAAATCGAAAAAATCTCGGTCAAAACTACCAACGATAGAGGCTGACGAGCGATGAACTTTACCACGAGGCTCTGGCATGAGCTAACGGCGGCAAAGAACTGAACCCCATCATATCCAATGCCATCTTAACCCAGGGCCGCAGTATCTGATGCCACAGTACCCGACGCCTCAATACCCAATGCCAGGCTTCCCGCCATCGGCTTACGGATACGCGCCTTACGGGTATAATCCATAGCCGTATCTCCCCCCCTCACCGCCTTTATACCAACGTCTCCTTACGCCGGTCACCTCACGTGGGGGCGGTCCCTCACCAGACCAGAGACTGCTAGCTAGAAATGTATTCGTGGGGTCCTGACGCCTGCCGGCTTCAGTCCTACATGTAATTACCTACAGCAAGAGCCCTCTCGAAGTAAGAACACTAGATTTAAGGAGCACCAACAAGTGGAAGGTGGCCCCGCCCTGGGGGTGCAAGCCAGGGAGTTAGCCTGCAGGTAAGGTGAAGGGGAATCAGAGCACTGGGGGTGACTCAGGCTGGACAGAATAAGCCATGGCGATGTCCGAGGGAGACTTATGGGAGCGGCGACCGGAGGGGAAAAAGAATTTATAAAAAAGTAAATCAGCTGGTTAAGGTGAAACTCCGATACAACCTTTGGGATGAGCTTTGGGTTAAGGTGAAGGATGACATTGTCCCTATGGAAGACCAGACAAGGAGACTCTACAAAGAGCGCCTGGAGTTCCCCGATCCTGCTAGTTGACGTGATGGTCACCAGGAAGGCAGCCTTCCATGACAGGTGTGACACCCCACAACTGTGCACTGGCTCGAAAGGCTTGCCCATGAGCACAGCCAACACCAGCAGTAGGTCCCACGGTGGAGGTGATTCATGCACCAGAGAAGACGGGTGGTTCAGACCTATGAGAATGCGCCCAATCACTTTCTCTTGAGCCACCGCTGACTTACCAGCCCACGCCCAATAAACAGAGATGGCCAACAGATGCACCTTAAGGGTCATCACCTGCAGTCCCAAATGAGAGAGGGACTTGAGGTAGTCCAGGATGCTAGATGCTATCTAGAGCTCCATACCCGGACACCAAATGAAAAATCTCTTCCTTTTATTTATTTATTTTCTTTTGTTAATCGGGTGGGTGCACTAGGCATGGGAATGCCTATTTTCAGACACGACCCAGGAGAGTACAGGTAGACAATACGTGAGCATACCATGTGACGCAGCACATGAAATAGGTAATACAGTAGGGGGTTAGAACAAACGAAAGAGGTTGAGCGAAATACAGTTTAGAACAAGGTCAGGGTACAGGCAGTATAACATTAGACAAGGTAATAAAATATGAACAAGTGCAAAATAACTTGAAATACTGAGTACAAAAAATAGATGAGATAGATTATACACAGTAACTGCATCTGCAAATCTACTCTTTTTTCTGATGGCCTCCACAATGTAGAGCACATCATAACCAGAAGAGGAAGGTGCTGATGCCACTTTACAGCTCCATGGTGAGGCCACACCTGGAGTATGGGATACAGTTCTGGAGGCCCCATCTAAGAAAGGACATAGATGGCATGAAAAGGGTGCAAAGAAGGGCCACTAAAATGGTGCATGGGTTAAGAGGGATGGCATATGAGGAGAGGTTGAGGGAAACTGGATTTGTATCCTCTGGAAATAAGAAAGGAAAGATAGGGACATGATTGAAACATTCAAGTATGTGAAGAGGATCAATAAAGTGGGGAAGAGTATTTACAGGGAAGGTAGATACAAGAACTGGGGGGCGTGGATTGAAGGTGGAGGGGGAAAGGTTTAGGGGAAATGTTAGGAAGTATTACATCACAGAGAGAGTGGTTGAGCCTTGGAACAGACTTCTGGAGGAGCTGGTGAATGCCAGTACAGTGGAGGGATTCAAGAGGGCCTGGGACAAACATAGAGGGTTGTTAAGGGGAGGACGAGGGGTGTCTTTGAGGGGAGGTGACAGGTAGTGGGAGGGAATGGACAGACTTGGTGGGCCAGGAAGGGCCTTTTCTGTCGTCACATGTCTATGAATCATCTGAGAGACAAAGGCCTGGATCACTAGCCGCTCAGGAATCGGGCTATAAGGTGCAAGGGCTGCAGGAATGTCCCCTTAATTCTGTTCAGCAGATACAGGTGGAGAGGTAGTCACCACGGAGGGCTGCTGCTGAGGCTGAGGAGATTCAGGTACTAGAACTGCCCTGACCAATCTGAAGCTATCAGGATCATCTGTGCCTTGTCCTTCTGGGCCCTGACCACTACACTGTGGATCAAGGGGCAGGAAGGGAAGGTGTACATGAGGCCAAGGGTACAGAGCATCACAAAGGTATCCCCCAACAGTGCCCAGGACTCTCTGTGTGTGTGTACATGGGGGTGTAGGCACAAAACAACATCAGTTTGGCACTCTTCCAAGAGGCAAACAGGACCACCAGAGGTGTGCCCATGCTCCACTGGGAGAACAGGTGGTTCACCACTTCCTGATGCAGAAACTGCTTATGTAACATCTCTCAGCCTGCTGAGAAGGTCCACCAGATGACTGTCCTCTCCTGCAACATGAAATGCCAGTTCTGCACCCAGGCTGTGCACGCAATTGGTCTAGGTGTGGAGGGCCTCCCAACACAAGGAAATGGAGCAAGTTCCACCCCATTTGTTCAGACAGACCATAGTTGTGTTGTCCATCTGGACCTGCACAACCTGACCCCTGACTAGAGAGGCCAATTCCGTCAGCACCAGATGAACAGCATGGCGTTCTAGCAGATTTCTGTGGCTGACGGGACTCCCAGAGTGACCAGAATTGTGGGCTCTGCGGGCTCCCAGGTACGCTCCCCACCAGAGACATGTCCATCATGTGCATGACGGTCGGTTCAGGGTGGACAAATTAGATGGTTTCCTCCAGAAGGCATCTCACATCAGCTGGGACACTGTGACCAGCTGGTGCTGCGATCTCTGAGGGCCCAACTGCCACTGGAGGTGCCGCATCCACCAGTGTGCCCAATGGATTATGCTGGTGCAGGATGCCATGTATCCAGAACACACAGAGAGACTGAGCTACAGCCGGTGCTCTGCAGAAACAACCCAACACTAAAAACACAGAAGGCAGCACTTGAGCAACAAGATGAGCAAAGCAAAGTTCCTTGGGGGAGGGGAATCACAGTTTATTGCTGATAGGTTCACAAACAACAGAACAGTGCAGCTCAAAAACCACAGCACTTCAGGATAGTAGCAAGTCCCTTCATCAGAGTGCGTGGCTGCTCTCACCCAAAAGACAAATTTAAATGCAAGACTTAAAGCTACAATACACAATTCTGGTGACAAAGGATTTCAGCAGAATGTCGGCTGTCACCATCACAAATGGTACATCACATAGAAATGACCCCATGTCAAAAATATAGACTACTGAAAAAAAAAACAGTGAGACTGACCAACAGAATAGTTGAATAAAATCTCAAAAATGAGAAATATACAGGTAGAAAACCCAAAGATAGCATTTTTGTCAATCTTTTTCAGGGCTGTTGAACAATTTTCAAAGTGCATTCTCTGCAGTGTCTCTTTGCCTGGGTGTTTCATCTCTACCCACAGTTGGGTCTCCTTTGCCTCACATGTCTTCTTTTAGTAATCACAATGCCATTTTCTCCATGTGCCCATCTTTTCTTCCCCTTTTCCCCTCTCTCTCCACCACCGCTCTGTACCTCCTTGCTGTGTTTTTCCTTGCATGGTATTACCTTTTTTGAACACCCTTTACTAGCTCCTTTAGGCAGTACAATACTTTCATAATTACAGGTCTCTGTGTTTTGGAGGGTCTTTTCACAAGACCTTTCCTGCCATCCATCACACTTTACCTGTATGTTTCTCCTCCTTTTTCAAATCCTGCTTTGGTGAGATTTTATTCAGCTGTTCTATTGGTCTAGCTCATTGTTTCTCTTGTGCACTTTATTTTCTGACTAGGATAATTTCTGTGTGAAGTTCTACAGTTTGTGATGGTGCCAACTGATGTGCTGTTAAAATCCCTTTTCACCAAAATTGTGTACTGCAGCTCTAAGTCTTGTATATTAACTTGCCTTACAGGTAAGAGCAGCCACACTCCCTGACAAAGGGATTTGCTACTGTCCTAAAGTGCTATGGTTTTTTAGCTGCATTCTCTTGTCTTTTGTGAACCGATCTGCAATAAACCATGAGTTTTTTCCATCAACTTTACTTCTGCCGTATTTTGCTGATCAAGTGCTGCCTTCTGTGTTTTTCACCATGTACCCTGGAACATCCCCCCCAGCGGTGGTGGTGGGTGCTAAAACAGTAACAGGATTCAAGCATGCATGGGACAGACACAAGGGGACCTTAGAAATAAGGTGGGGGGGGGGGGACCAGAGATCGAGGAGAGTCTGCGGTGGCACTGCAGGTAAGGAAAATAGGGCAGACTAGGTGGGCCAAGAGGTCCTTATCTGCTGACAATTTCTATGTTACTCCAGCAGTCTCAGGAAATCCAGGACAGGGAGCGACAGCCCAACCTGAAATAATCAGGTAAAGGCGGTTCAGATCTACTGCCCAGCCCACAGGGCTGTCCCCCAGAGTCTGGAGGGCCAAACATGTTCCGGAAGACTCCGGTGAATAACCCTCCAACTGGGTAGACCCAGTTGCAATCAAGGCTTTCTTACGGCACTGAAGGTGGGTCCTCGGATTCCGCTCTGAAGGCCGACCCAGTGAGAGCTGGAGATTCCTGTCCTTGAGGGACTCGGGGAAGTTTGCTTAGACAAAGGTTGCACCTGGCCACATTGTATTTCCTGCCCAGGCAGTACAGGCATGTGTTGTGACAGTCGGAGACCGACATCTTTTGCCGGCACTGAACGCACAATCTCAAACCCTGGCATCTATTGCTCCATCGAAGAGCAATGAGGGGAGTCAAATGAACCAAGGAAATAATCCAAAGAAGTTTGAAAACTCGAAGAAAAAGTTCACCTAAGGTGCACTAAATCCTAAGTGGTAGCCGCGAAGGACATGACCTGTTCTTCCATCGGAAAGAAATATCTGACGTCACGGGATGGAGTCAGGGTGATGCGCTGTTCGGGTGGTGGGAGGAGCTCAGCTTGAAGACGTCCAGTAAATCAAACCATTCCTGTGGAAGTGCCAGAGTGCGGATAGTGAACCATATCCATGCCCCTACAAAAATGTTTCTGCTCACAAAGTGCAAATTTTGGCTAACCACACACTTGGGTGTGGGGCACTTAGTGATGACTGTTCCCCTTTAAGCTTGACACTTCATACTGCACTTGTCTTCGCTGGATTCTTGCCGTAATTTTCTCCACATTCCTACCACCATCTGCATTAAGTAATACTTCCTTACATCCATTCTACTTCTTGCCCCCCTCAGTTCAAATATGTGCTCTTTTCTTTTCTGAGACTCAATGAATAACCTGCTAATATCTAACTTCCCCAAGCCCTTCAGTAACAAATACCTCTGTAGTAACCCCAATCTTCTCTTTGCTAATATAAAAAAAATCAGTCCTACCTGCTCCAGTCTCTATTAGCGTGTGGTGGTGGAGCTGGTAAAGTAGCACAATTAGCGTATTTATTTACTGAATTAAAATATTTGACAAGGAAAGTACAGAATACTGTAGCAGTTCATTTCCAGGTTTAAAAATCTCTGCAAGTTTTACTGAAGATATATGTTGATTTCAACAGGGTAAGCTTTAACAGAAGGATGATGCAGCACTTCTTCAATAAGTTGCTGTTATGGACCAAACTGTTTGGCTTCTGTATCTCTCTCCATACCATACATCATACACTCAGAAGCCTCAAACCCAGTGCAACACATCATAGATATGCAAATACACAGGCCCAAAATACCCTTACTTAAGGATCACCATACCCATGGTACTCTGTACTGGCTTCAAGAGTACCATGTGTATGTGTGTTGTTTCGAGAGAAAAACAGAAACCAAGCAATCTGGAAATTAGCTCTCTTGCATACTTGTGGATCCCACATCCTGCTCTTTTCCTAATCTGCCTCTCTGGTATGCTACCTTTGAGTGTACAAATTGCCTGACATACTCTGGTCTGATTTGGTATTTGGCAGAGTTAACAGTATTGCACTGAGGAATTCCAACAGAATGAAACACAGTGCATTCAGTTAGTTGCTCTTGGTCTTACCTGAAGCAAACATAAAAATCTGTGTAGGGGGTAAATCTGTTTTAGTGAAGCCTTATCAGCCTACCCCTACAAAAGGATAAGCATACCCATGTTATTATGGACAAAGGATGCCATACTTTCACTCTGACTCTTCTATCACCACTAGGGGTCACAGCTGTTATATATACACAACATAACATGACACATTTCTAGAAGTCCAGTATCTGCTTACCCTTTTTACAGGAGGCAGGCTTATACACAAAAAGCAGAGCCTGGAGACATTAACTGATGACACGGGGCTCCTCAGCCTTCCGCCTTATAACTATCACAGTGGGCAAGAGGGTGAAATATGCATCTGTACTTTGTCATTCTCAGCCAACCATACCTCTCAACCACCTGACTTGTAAAACAGGGATAAAACCAGGGACACATCTTAAAAAAGGATAACATGAGCTCATGAAGCGAAGTGTTTTAGTGACAAATGCATTTTGTGATGGAGACTAGACTTTGAAATTACTCTCTGGTTTGATTTTATTATTCAATCTCTACTCTTCAGAGGCAAAAATGCCAAATATAAGATATCAGGGACAGCTGAGAGGTATGCAGCCTACACTGGACCAGATGAACAGGCTTGTTTAAAAGGCGAACTCTTATGTTGAAGCTTTGTTAGCCTAACTTGCACAATTATTTATCTACCCATGATGCCTTGCTCTGGGAATGAGAACTGAGTGTACATGTAACAGAGCAAGTCCTGCCTAGGCAAGTCACTTAACCTCGGTCTTCCTGGGAGGCACCTGGAAATGAGCTTCAGCTCAGTGCGTCTTCCCTGGCAAAAAATTCAAAAATAAAAATTCATTTATAGCCTCACTGATGACCACTTGATGCGCGGCGTCTCATATTCCATGGTGTGGGACACGAATGTCTGCCTGGTTTGTTTTGTCTCTATTGGGAATCCTCATTGTTGTATGTGTTTCGGTAGGGAAAGATTTTACTATAATAAAACATATTGAATTAATTGATGACTGTCGCAAAAATATAGATCCCAGCTGGCATCAGAACTCAACTGAAATACACTGCAATGCAATATGAATTATAAGCAATTATGCGTGAACACAAGAACTTTGCCATTTAAAGCTGATCTACAGTGGAAGCTTATACAGGTGCTAAAGTCACACATAAGCAATAATTCATGACAGGGCGTACATTGTGCTGCTCGGACTACATGCTCGGGGACGTATTAATGTATGATGCCATAGGCTGAGTGCCATCAGCACACGGAAGTGCAGTTATACCAGCAAAATGCACAACCCTGGGGTGTTTCAGTGCACTTAAATTGGTTACCATGTAAAACTAGAGAAAAAAACAAAAAACAAAATTGCAACTATTTTGTTTTTCAATAAAATAACACAATGTTGAAAAATAAATTCTTACAAAATTGTTCCTTTGCATCAGGTGCCACAAAGGGGCAGTAGCAGCACTGCCTGTGTGACTACTGCATTTGTTTAAATGTGACGTGTTCTCCGTTTAAAAAATTGCGTGTGCATATCCATTTTTAAGAGCATTTATCTGGAGGCCCTGTATTTTAAAATACGTCACTTGTGGCTCGTTTGTTAGACTGGCACAGCATGTTGCTCGACTGGTGGTCAAGCAGAATGGTGAAGCAATGGATATGTTGCCAGTCAGATAACCGGGACGCTGCATAAACACTAAGAATTGGGGAAAAAAGCTACAAGGATGGAAATTCTACTGAAGTGGTAAAGTTCAGGCAAAGACGGTAAACAAAAATATACTGGAACTTTTTTAACTGGTGATGTTATACAGATCATAATTATGGAAGTTTTCCCTGTTTAAAAAAAAAGAAAAGAATGGTGTCTACGTGAAGCTGAAAATTCTTCAAGGTAGCACATGGATTACTTTGGGTTGCTGCATCCGGGTTGACAGCAACTGTTTTTACCCATGCATTAGACTGATCTAATGCATGGGTATCGATTAATCAGGATGCACAATTTTCTCAACCCATTTTATAATGTCCTACATGTGACATCAGTCATTTCCACAGCAACAGACCGTGCTGCCAAATGCAGGGGATTACAATTTCAGCTTTTGTGTAAGCCTCAGCTGAAAGTGAGATACAAGTTGATAACAATCCAGTTTTCATGTTGATTTCCCAAGTACAGAACTTGAACAAAAAGAATGTCAGATTTTTGAAGAATGCTGTGTTAACCTAATCTGTTAATGCAAACTTCTGATGATGTCCTGGACTCCTCCTGACAAACTGAATACAGCTGCGAACTGCTCTTGATCCCAGTCCTCAGTCTACTGCTGAGCAGCTTGCACATTTAAAGGAGAACTGCTGGGAACCTGGAATCAATTTTTCCCAATGAAAGCCATTTTTTTAAGAAAGGGTTCCAATTCTCTCATTTTTCCATTTATACAAGCCTTTTTGTACCTGCATTGGTGTCTCTAATCTACACTCTAGTGTAAGTACCATTCTAGAACTGTATGATGAAATTTATGTCCCTCTCAACAACCGAGTTCTGTAGCAGAACACAAATATATTGTTACAACAATGTAAGAGCTTAGCGAGGACATAAACCACTATACATTATAGAGTTCTAAAATGACTCTTACCAGCAGTGAGCTTTACTTTAATTCTAGCGGGCGGGGGGGGGCGCACAGCAGAGGGTGGTGAACGAGGGCAAGTCAGGGAAGAGGGAGATCATGAGTGGAGTGCCATACTGTTCAGCCCCGGTGCTAGCCGTTCTCAATGTGTTCATCAGTGACAGAAGGAATACAAGGCAAGACGTTGTTCACTGCATTTAACACAAGGCTCTGTGGCAGGGTAGACCGTGAGGAATGGGTTAGGATGCTGCAGAGGGACCTGCAAAGATAGGTGGTCTAAGGTTAAGCAGTTGAAATTCAATGCCAAGAAGTGCAAGCTGATGCACATAGGGGACAAGAACCCCAGCAATAACACGGACTAGACATGAGGTCCCAGGGTAGGACAGGGTAAAACAGGGCAGACTGAATGGACTAGTGGTCTTTTTCTACCAACAGTTAGTTTCTATGTGAGTAAATCAGAAGCACTCACTGAATTCGCTAAAAGGCCAGTAAAGGTGGAGCAATATAAGAATGGGAAAGAACAGTTATGTAAGAACTTACCGTAATAGTAGATCTTCGACAGAATCTTCTCCATTGGGCCACACCTTTGGAACTGTTAAGCTGTCTGCGTCAGGACCACGTGGAAACCTTTACTAGCTGGGGAATGCCCAGAACGACATGCAGTGTCGCTGCCTATATAACGTGGGTGGCCCCGACATTCCTCAGTTCCCCCCCAGAGATGAGCCTCAGAGGGCCTTTTACTGTCTGGAACCAGGAGACCAAACCAGTACCAGGCAAACAAGGAGAGGCAAGTAACTGGAAACAGAATGCATGGAATAAGACCTTGGGTACAGAATCTGGATTATCCCTCAGAAGAAAAAAAGGGAAGGAGGGAGGGTATGCTGTGGCCCAATACAGGAGATTCTCTAGAAGAACCACTGTTACAGTTCTTACGTAACTGTTGTATCTTCAGCGACGATATCTCCTCCACTGGGCCACACCTTTGGAATGATTCTCAAGCAGTACAGAGCACCCAGGGAGGATGGTATAACCCGATGTATGATAAGGACAGAAGGCCTTGCAATACAGCAAGCCCAAAGCCAGCATGTCTGCGAGAGACAAGGTCTAGACCAGTGCTTCGTGAAAGTATGTACAGCACTCTATGCGGCAACAGCGCATACAGGGCTCTCGGGGACATGGGTACCCATGTCCTTTATGCACATTTTGTGCATCTGGATGCTCACTTTTTCCCTCAAATGACCCAAAGACGCTCCTTTCCAGAGCCCCAGGAGTCACTTGAGAGAGCCACGCTCCTACGCCCGCACTGCTTGTAATGCAAGATTCTGTAGAGCACCAGGGGCGCGCTCCATTAGTTTCTATGGAGGCATTTTAAACTACCTTGTTTTACGTTTCAGAGGGTGAATTCAAACAAATTACAGCCACCACTCAACTAACAAAACCCTTGTTAGTTGAGCGGTGGCCGTAATTTGTTTGAATTCACCCTCTGAAACATAAAAAAAAGTAGTTTAAAATGCCCCCACAGAAACTAATGGAGCTGGCCCCCCACATTCTACAGAATCTTACATTACAAGCAGTGTGGGCGTGGGGCCGCAGCTGCCATGTATTTAAATGTGGACCCCTGAAATGTTCCGTGGACTCCCACTTTTGGGCTGTGGACCCCCCCCCCTTTTCTTAAAGCCAGTCCCGGACTCCCAAACAAAAAAATCCTACCAAGAGCCCTGACATGACCAACACAGGTGTGTTTTTTTGGGGGCAACTGCAGTAGATTAGACTGCGAGCATCAAACTTGAGCAGACTCAGTAGACCGCTATGGCCTGTATCTGCTGGCATTTTAGTATGTTGGTATGTCGCGCAAGGACATTCTGGCACCAAGCGGTAGAAGTGGTCATGAACAGCACCAGGAAGTAGGAAGTTCCTTACCATACTTCCTAAAGCAAAAAATGATAGTTAGCCAGCCATTTGGACAGGCACTGTTTGGATGCAAAGGTTGCCCTCTTTCCCAGGGGGTGAATGGAACAAAAAGTTGAGAAGTCTTTCTGCAGCTCTTAGTACGAGTAACAATATCTCAGTATTCTACATCTAGTGTATGAAGCAAGGCCTCACCCTTATTGGTATGTTCAGGGTAATAAACAGGGAAGGCGGATCATGTGGTTTAGCATGAATTCTGACATCACACCTTTTGTAAAAACTCAGGATTGGTAGGTAAAGAGACTGTCTCTGTGAAAAATCAAATGAGGTTCATGCATTAAAGCCTAAAGCATAGAAATTCTATGAGCAAAGGTCATGGCAAATAACATTTTCCATGAAAGGAAATGTGGGCCAGAAGTTGGGACTGCAGCTCTTAAATGAAGCCAAGGCCAATTTTTCAAGTATGAAATTCAAGTTCCAAGGAACACAGAAATATTCAGACAAGAGGAGGCACAATAGCCCATCTAGCTTGTCTGCCGTTTTTCAACAGGAGTTAACTGATACCCATTGTTACCAGATGTCTGTCTAGTCCTAACTTAAAACTGTTAACTGTTTTACATTCCACCAATTCTGTGGGCAGACTATTCCAGATTCTCACCACTCTCTAGGACAGGGGTTCTCAAATGGTGAGGCCAGCCTCCATGAGGAGGCCTCAACCTGTTCCGGGGAGGCTCAAGCAAGTCTGAAAAAGCAATGTATTTAAATTTTGGGTTTTATGTATTTTGTGTGAAGAGATGAAGCAAACTGAAAGAGGATAACAGTAGGTGAACTTTATGTATTTATTTACTAATAGGTGACAAGGGAAGGTGAATGAGCTAAGGCTCATTTCAGGTGTACCTGGGGAAGGGTAGGGAGTGAATACAATTCAAAAGGTAACTGCAAAACAATCAAGAAATATACAATGAACAATAGTGCAAACAAATATGAACAATAAATTAATAATGAGTTGTAGTAATTGATCAGTTTGTAGATTGATGGCAGAACAGCCCAAATACAAGGGTTGAGCATAGAAGTGCCAAGAGCAATAGCAGGAAGGAACAAAGTAATCCCAGAGAAGTTGCTTAGAAACACGGAAGGATGGAGAGAGGCAAAATATTTAGGAAGGTTATTTCATGTAGAAAGGAAACAGAGAAAATAGTCTGACCCATGAAGGTACTGCAACAAAGGGTAACAATGGTTCAAGAATGAAAATAGTGGAGCAAGTAGGTTGGCGGGGGCACAATAAGCTGAACAATAATATTTGTTTATTTTATTTATTATTCAGATGACACCTTTGAGCACAAGAGCTCTTTTCAAAGGTTCCACATCAGTATAAGACAAAGAACTGAATCTGTGCTAAGTACTAAAAGGGGTTTCAATTTATTCATGCTGTACTGCGCAAAGTACACTATGTTATTTTTCTTTGGGGAGCCCCACAAATATTTCAGTTTTGGGGGGAGGCTCAAAATCTTTTCCACGGATTTGGGGAGGCTCACTGTGACAAAGTGTAAGAACTATTGCTCTAGGAGAACCATGCTCTCCTCCTTTCAGTTTTAAACTGCATACCCTTAATTTGTAATTTAAGATACCTGGTTTCCCTTTTATTGGTTAAAAATTCAATATTCAGATTTTTTTCTCAGGTCTTCATTTGTACTGGCTCTAAAAATTAATATCATGATGCCCTTAAGTCTCCTTTTCTCCAATTTGTACAAGCCTAAGCTATCCAACCTCTTCTCATAATCTTGTCCTAGGCACACAGGAGGTTTCATATGAAGGATGCCTCTCAGAAAAGTACAGGACACTTAACTGTGCAATCGTACGGTCATTAATAAGGGCATGAAATGCTGATATGGCAGCCAAATGCACCTTAACAGACACTGCAGGCCTGACTCACATAATGAAAGCAAGTAGTCTTTCACAGAGTTCCCTGGACATGTAAATGGGTCCATATTCCAGGGAGCAGATCAGACGGTTGAATGCTTCCATTTCATGGAATAAGTATGTCTGTCCGAAGGCTTTTTAGCCCCAAGCAAGACATCAGCCACCTTAGATGACACTCCAAAACCAGCAATGGCTACATTTTCAGGAGTCATATATGAAGATGTAGGGACTTTAGGTCCGGGTGGACCAGACACCCCTGGTCTGTGACAACAGACCGTGACATAGGCATAGGAACAGGATGCTCTATCACTGGATCTTGTAGGAGTAGAAACCATATACCCCTATTCCTGTCCTCAAAGTGGATGACTCCCCCATATCTGACTCCCTCGCAGTGGTTTCCAAATTTAACTCCTACTTCTCCAGCTGCACCTCCTCTCCTCCCTACCCCACCCTGCAACTCTCCTCTCCTACCCTCACCTCGGCCGGCCTATCCTACCCCCTCTTTCTCCTTCTCTCCCATGACCCCCTCTGCTACCCAGAATGTCCTCCTAGCCCTCAACCGTATGAAGGGTAAGAGCCCAGATGGCATATACGGCAACCTCCTCTATCTAACCGCCCCTGCTATCTCCTCTCCTCTGGCTGATCTTCTGAATGTATCCTTCTCCAGTGCCTCTGTCCATCTGTTTGGAAGAATGCTACCGTTATCCCTCTCCCTAAAGGTGGCGACCCCTCTGATACGGGAAACTACCACCCTATACCTCTCCTCCCCATCCTCCCCAAGCTTCAAATATGCATTGTTCTACCTCGGTTCTCCACTTTCTTAAGACTCTTCCTCCTTTTTCACTCCATTCCAGTCATGTTTCAGGATAAAATCCACTCCACAACCACCTCCCTTCTCAGACTCACTGGTGCTATGCACTCGGGTATGGATTGAGGCCTCATCACTTCCACCATTTTTGTCAACCTGGTCAAGGCATTCGACACTGTCTTCCATCCTCCTCCTCTCTAAGCTCTCGTCCGCTGGTCTCGCAGCAGCAGCTGTCAGCTGGTTTAACTCCTACCTTGAGGGCAGGTCCCAGTCAGTCAAAATTGGTGACATCCTTTACTCGCCCCTACCCATGACCACAGGTGTTCCGCAAGGTTCAGTACTTGGACCTCTGTTATTCTCCATCTTCCTAAATGATTTCCCCCTCAGCCTGCTCATCAGCTTCCAAACACATGTATGCGGATGACATGGTTCTGTATACCTCTGGCCATTCCACTTCTGATGTGGCACACCAACTCTAGCTCGACTTCAATCAAGTTCAGCTCTGGCTATGCTCGAACCAGCTCTTTTAAAATGCCAAAAAGACAGTCTCAATGTCCTTTGCCACGAGACAAAAGACTCGCCAGGTTTCCCTCCCCTCCCTTCCTGCCTTCCACACCCTTGACAGACCCCCTCTGGCAGATGTCACCTCCTTCAGATTCCTTGGGGTTTGGCTTGACCCACACCTCAGTTTCTCTGGCCATGTGGATGCTACTGTCAAAAAATTGCACTCAAAGCTCGGCACCTTATTCAGGAACCGTGACTGTATCCCTCTGCTGGTCTGCAGAGCTACTGTACAGAGAATGAGCCTCCCGATCTTTGATTATGGACATGTGGTCTATAGTGCCGCCCCGCTACTATTCTGGCCAGACTGGACACTCTCTACCACTCTTTCTTCCATTTTGCTCTGGACTGCCCCCTCCACACTCACCACTGCTCCCTATGTCAACCCCTCTCATTTTCATCACTTGAGGACAAGCGCCGCACCCACTGCATCCACACTGTCACCAAATTCTGGTTTGGTTCCCTTCCCTCCTACCTCTTCCTGCCACCACCCACCTCTCACTTACACAGAAGCTCAAACATCCACTCCTTGGCAGTCCTCCCTTTTGCCACAACAATCGGCCAAGCAGTTTTCAGCCAGCGTTTCCCTAGGCTCTGGAACTCCCTCCCTAAAACTATCCAAAATGCCCAGTCAGCTCGTGCATTCTTTCCTCCTCTGTAGCCTCAACCCATCCTCCTGTAACTGTTCCTAATCATCTACCACTCCTCCTACTTTTTTTCTCCCTCCCATCTGCACTCCTTCCCCCTACTTTTGCTTCTCAAACACTCATGCGCTTATCAGAACATTATGCACTTAGTACCTACACACTACTGACCTCGACTCAGCCCAGAATACTATGGTGCAATTTTCACACTAGACATTCTGAATGTAATGCTCAAAAATTCCCTACAATCCTGATTTGATTTATATTTATGTGTATGTCTGTAACTCTCCTGTAATTTGCACTGTTTACAAAATTCCGCCAGTCCTGTTTTTGCTATGTATTCTGAATGTAATGCTCCCTAATTTCCTACAATCTGGTTTTGATATGTATTTATGTATATGTCCGTAACTCTCTGGTAATTTTCATTGTTTACAAAATTCCTGTTTTTGCTTTGTATGATGTAATTTTTCTGTACGTTACTATCCACCTCCCTTTCCCCCCCAGGATGCATCTGGAAATGAGCTTTTAGCTCAGTATGCCTTTCCTGGTGAAACTTCTAAATAAATAAAATATATGGCAAGGCCAAAGAGGAGCTATGAGAATGACAGCAGCACTCTCCACTCAGCATGAGCAGAACTCTCTTTATTAGAGGAATTGTGTGGGGGAGATGCATATAGGAATGTCCCTTTCCAAGAGAGGGACAACACGTCTCGCCCAAAAACTCCAGGCCCTGCAGTGAGCAAGCAAAAAAAGGTGTCTGTTTCGTGCTGTGTGGGGACACAAAAAGGTCCAGGTCTGGATGACCCCATCTTGTGAAGAGGTCATTTACCATGGCACTCAGCAGGTTCCACTCATAAATCTTGGACTTGAGACCTGCTTAGTCTGTCTCCCAAGATGTTTTGGAGACCTGGGAGAAACATGGTTGACAGCAGAAGGTCAGGTCATGAGACACTGCCCAGTACCACACTCTCACTGCCTCCCTGCACAGGAGATAGGGGTGAGTGCCCCCTTGTTTATGTAGTGCATGACACTTACAGTGTCTGTTTAAATTAAGAGGACTGGGTCAGAGACGAGTTTGAAATTCCTGGAGGCTGTATAGAACAGTTCTCATTTCCAAGACATTTATGTGCAGTTCGGCCTCCACACTGTTCCAGGACCTTCGTGTCTGGAAGGAGACGAGATGAGCACCCCCCAACCAAAGCCTGAGGCATCCGTGGTGAGTATATGTAAAGGAGCTGGTACAAGGAATGGCACACCCTTGAGCAGCTTGCTGCGGTCCATTCACCACAGTAGTGCTCAACAAAGTGGGCACATGACAAGAATAGTTTGTTCCAACTCATCCGTCAACTGATCCCATTATACCCTGAAGGTCCATTCTGGAATTCACATGTGGAGCCGAGCAAATGGCACTGTTACTATGGCAGCAGCTATCAGGCCCAGGAGACATAACACTGCCCTGGCAGATATATACAGGTTACTCACCTGTAACAGGCGTTCTAGGAATGGCATATGTTGTTCATCCACACTTATTGGCAGGTTCCTTGCCACTTTAAATCTTGCCGGAAGGTCTTCAAGCTGGCTCCTCCCACCCACACGGGTGGTAAAACTCTCGGCTCCGCCCCATGACGCCAGATCTGGCCCACTGGAAGCCAGGTTGTGCATCGAAGCCGGGGAGGTCAGGTGGGTCGTGTGGATGAACAACATATACCATTCCTGGAACTCCTGTTACAGGTGAGTAACCTGTATTTCTAGGGACATGGATATGTTGTTCATCCACACTTATTGGCAGACTCCTAGCAGATCTCCGGGAGGAGGGAGGCAAGGCGCACACCCCCTACTTAGGGAATAAAGACTGGAGAACCGAGGCCCCAAAACCAGCATCCTGGCGTGACTCAAGGTCGATGTGGTAATGGGTAATAAAGGTGTGTGCTGACTTCCAGGTAGCAGCCCTGCAGATTTCCTGGATAGGGACGTCCCTGGAAGCAGCCACGATGCAGCAGTATGACGGTAGAATGAGCTCTTATCCCTCTGGGAGGCTCCATGCCCGCCAACTTATAGCGAGATCTATGCAGGAGGTGACCCACCTGCTTATACGTCTGCTTGGCTGCAGTCTGCCAGGTGCGGCTTCAGCGGGGTGACAAACAGCTGGCGAACCTCTCCGAATTTCAGCCGTGGCTCCTTATAATAGAGCGGCGCCTTCTAGGGTCCAAAATATGGAGCCTGTATTAGCCTCCGAGGTGTGATTGGGGTAGAACACCGCAGAGTCAACACCTGGTTAAGGTGAAACTCCCGACCACCTTCGGAAGGAATTTCGGTGGGCGCAGGACAACACTCAGGAAGACCAGGTAAGGAGACTCAATGCAGAGCACCTGGAGTTCTCCCATCCTTCTGGCTGACGTGATAGCCACCAAGAAGGCGGTCTTCCACCGACAGGTGAGAGAGTTCACACCTGTGCAATGGTTCAATGGCCTTGCCCATGAGCTTGCCAGTACCAGCAGTAAATCCCACGGAGGGAGGTTCTCGCACGAGGGGAAATGTGATCAAGGCCTTGAAAAGCGCCGACCACCTTCTCCCATGCGCCACCGACTGCCCGCGCCTGCAAGGAGATGGCTGCCAGGTGCACCTTTAGGGTTGTCGACCTAAGCCCTTGACTAGAAAGGGACCATAAATAGTCCAAAATGCTTGCCAAGGAACAGGAGGAGGGTCCAAGCCCTTACTCTGACACCAAATGGAAAACCTCTTCCATTTGAAGGCATAACATTTCCTGTCGACTCCTTATGGGACGCCTCAACAACATTGAGGACCTCGTTGGAAAGACCCAAGGCCTGGAACTCTAGCCGCTCAGGAACCAGGCCGTCAGGTGCAGGGATTGAAGGTCCGGATGGAACACCTTCCCCTGACTGACTGAGAGCAGGTCCGGGCGAGCTGGAAGCTGCCTCGGGAGCCTGTAGCTGAGGTTGAGGAGATCTGGGTACCAGAACTGGCGGGGCCAGTCTGGGGCTATCAGAATCACCTGCGCCTTGTCCCTCCTTGTCTTGAGAAGCACCTTGTGAATCAAGGGAAATGGGGGAAAGGCGTAAAAGAGGCCCGGGGTCCACAGCCTCGAGAAGGAATCCCCCTGCAGCGAGCCCTGCTGAGGGGGGCGGGCATGAAACAGCCTCAGCTTCGCATTCTCCTTGGAGGCAAACAGGTCCACCTGAGGTGTGCCCCAGTGGGAGAACAGATCTTGTACTACCTCCGCAGGAGAGACCACTAGTGAGATGCAGCCCCGGCTCAGGGCATCGGCCAGGGTGTTGGAGGCTCCTGCCACATGAATGGCTAGGAGATCCGCCTCCAGGCTGCGCGCACGAGTGACAAAATGCGGAGAGCTTCCTTGCATAGAAGCATGGAGAGCGTCCCGCCCCGGCGGTTCAGGTAGTACATGGTCGTGGTATTGTCCGTCTGGACTCGGACCACTTGACCCCAGAGGAACGGAGCAAAGGCGGTGAGAGCTAGGCGGACCGCTCGGAGCTCCAGCAGGTTGCTGTGGCATCGGGACTCTCATGGGGACCAGAGGCCGTGCACTCGGTGTTCCCCCAGATGGGCACCCCAACCCATCAGAGAGGCATCGGTCGATAGAGAGACCGTCGGCTCGGGGCGGACAAACGGGATGCCCTCCTGCAGATGGATGGAACGGTCCACCACTGGAGAGCGTTCCACATCTCCTGGGTCACTGTCACTTGCTGGTCCAATGGATCGCAGCGTTGTGACCACCGGCTGGCCAGTCCCCACTGAAGGGCGCTGATGCCAGTGTGCCCAACGGACCACGCTGGTACAGGCCGCCATGAGACCAGGGAGGCGGAGGAAGTCCCGGCAGGCATGATTGCCCAACCAAAAATGATTGGGCAAAGAAGGTAGAACCTCGGCCCTGTCCGCGGGAGCCGTGCTCTGGCTCGAAGAGAGTCGAGCTCTGCCCGATGAACAGGATCCCCTACTGCCTCGAGTTCGACCTGGCCTCGTTGATGAGAAGGCAGACTTGAGAGCAAACCTGAGTGCCAGATCTCTGGACTGCTCCACCTCCCGCCTGGGGGCTGCTATCAGCCAATCGTCCAGGTGAGGTACACCCAGACCTCGGCGCCCAGAGGAATGCTGTCACCACTGCCATGCATTTGGTGAAGACCCTGGGAGCTGGAGATAAGCGAAGGGCATGGCTTGGAACTCGAAGAGGATCCTTCCATCAAAACGGAGGAATCTCTGATGTGACGACGGATAGGGACGTGAAAGAACGCGTCCTGCAGGTCCAGAGAGCAGAACCCACACCGTGTTCCAGAGATGGTATTATCTGCACCAGAGTGACCATTCTGAAGGTCTGAGACCCTAGGAACTTGTTCAGGTCGTGTAGGTCGAGAATGGGGCGCCAGCCCCCCGTCCGTTTCGGAACCAGGAAATACCTGGACACGAACCCCGGGTCTAAAGGGGGTCCTCTACCTCCATGATCACCTCCTTTTGGAGGAGGAGAGCGATGTCGGCTCGACGAGCCGCCAGTGAGGCTGCGGACCCCGAGGCCCCCGAGGTGCGACGGCTCTGAAGGGCGGGGCCTGCTCGAATTCTAGAGGTAGGCCTTTTCCCACCACCTCCAGTACCCACCTGTCCGTGGTAACAGCGGACCAGGCGGAAAGGAAGTGTCTGAGCCATCCCCCATGGGGGAACCAGGGGTGAGTTGACAGGGATGGGGGCGACACCTCAGCCCGTCACTGGGCAGGCTTGAGAAGGGACCGCCGAGGGACCTCCTGGCTTTACCTCCCTGCTTCCTGTTGGAGGAAGTACGGCTTGGGTTTGGGATACCAGCTCGAGCCTGCTGGCCCTGACGCTGCTGGGCAAGGCGGCCAGCTGGCGCAGAAGGACTAAAGGGCTTAGGCTGTGGCTTGCAGCCTTTGTCCTTCTGAGCCGGAAGAGACCCGAGTCCAAGGTAGCAATGGACTTCTCGATCCTCTGCAGGTGACCTTCCACCCAGGGTCAAGATGTCAGTCCCAAAAGGAACATCCGCCAACTTGTGCTGGGTATCCAAAGTAAAGGTGGATATCCTCAGCCAAGCCCGATGACGCATGGCCACTCGGCCGCCAGCAGACCTGGCATATGAGTCCCCGATGTCTAACGCAGTCTGGAGCTGCTGTTTAGCCACTGCCCTGCCCTGGTCCCGCACCTGCCTGACCGTAGTCTGCAGATCTGAGGGAAGATGAGGGACAATCTCATCCAGGGAGCCCAACAGGGCGTGAGAAAAATGTGCCATGAGGACGGCTGAACTGGCCTGACAAAGGCCGAGAGAGGATGCAGCATAGACTTTTCGCCCGGCATAATCCAATTTCTTGGATTCCTTGTCGGGAGGTTTGTCCACATCCCTGGCGTTCCCGGCACGCCAGAAAACGCTGTCGGTAACCAACCCCTCGGCCGAGGGGTGTTCAGAAAAACTGGACAGGGAACCGGTAGGGACCGCATACTTCCTGGCCAACCTGGCTGAAGGCGCAGGGCAGGAAGCAGGACACTGCCAAAGTTCCAAGGCCGGACCCACTATGGCTTCGGCCACCGGAAAGGCCTCCGAGGAGAATCCCTCGGTCCAGAATCTCCGTGAGGGATATCTGGCCTGTTTAGAACGGGTTCGAGCTTCATCCCGTGGACCCGAGATGAGTCGAAGTAACTCTAAGAAGGAACGGCTACCGTCCATTGACTGTCCTCCCGAGGACCCAAGTCCATGCGCTTTGGAGAAGAGGGAGGAACCATCATCGGACTCAGAAGAGTCCTCAAAGAGCTGCCTCGGGCCTGAGCCACCCTCCACCTGCCGAGGTTTATCGGGAGTGAGGGTGACAGACAGCCTATGGGGCAAACCCAAGGCCGACCGAGAATTTTTGGTCGGAGCCCCAACTAATGGCTGTGGAGGCGGAGGTTCCACCAGCATCGGTGGGGCAGCTGGAATTGGCCGAACAACCGGCCTGAGAACAGGCTCCTCGACTACAACGAGGGTTGTTTTGGCTGCTCCGGTGACAGCCACTTAATGGCCGGGGAAGACGACTGGGTCGGCTTATTCCCGGTCAAAAGGAGCTGTTGCCACACGAGTTCCTCGTACTTACGATGCAACTTGCGCGCAGCCTCCCTCGTCCGAGGAAGGGCGCGGCCTGCTTGCCGCGGTGCCGAGACTCGCCTATCGCGTGGGATCGGTTGGACCGCGAGGATGTCCGAGACCGAGTGTCTCGACTGGGCCGAGGAGAAGTGTCGGAAATCGGCACTCTCCTCGGCTCAGACGATCCCACCGAAGGCTCCGGAACCGGAGGCACAGATGAGCCGACGGGATCCTCAACTCCCACCGGGGGAACCGGGGAGAGGGGATTCTCAGCTTCTCCAGCCGACAACCCGTCTTAACGGGTCAAGAAAAATCTCGACCGCATCGACGGGAGTCTCGGTCAACTGGCCTGGCGGGGACACCGTGAAGCCAGTGGCCGAAGCTGAGGGGTCAACCGAAGTCAACTGTCGACAAGGGGAGGGGGATCTTTCCCACTCCCAAGAGCGTCGACGGAGAGACTTACTTTTGCTCTTTGGACCTGGAAAAGGTCCATAGTTGGACCTCACCTTTCGCGAGAGGGTCAGACAAAGCCCTTAAAGAAGCCGAGTACGAGGCACCGAGAGAGAGCGGGACAAATGCCGCAGCCGAGGTAGAAGCGGCCCGCGCCGCCTCCTCTTCGAGGGTGATCACTTGCTCGAGCTGATCCGCCGAGCCCGCCGCCGCGGACACCGCCAATCGGGCCTCTTTAGATTTCACCAGTGGAATTCTTTTCTTGGGGCGCCCCAGTTGTAATCGGGCAGCACGGCTCATGACGAGGCTTTAAAAGGAAGAGCACAAGTCGTAGGCCTGCGGGTCGCGTTTGGCAAGGCCCAGGCAGTAGACGACGTGAGTGCGGATCCGGCCCCAGACATCTTCTGCCCAGCAAGGGCACCTCCCAAAACCGAGTCGATTTGGTCCATCGTGAGCCGCGAGGGAGAAGACCAAGTCTTTTAGCAAAAACTTTTTGATTTCTTTAACTTTCAAGAATTAGGAACCAGTCTTTAATCGCAGAGCGTTAAGGAGGGAACCTGAGCTCCAAGCGTAAGGAAGATCTGGCTGCAAGGAGCCGAGTTTTACCACCCGGGTGGGTGGGAGGAGCCAGCTTGAAGACCTTCCGGCAAGATTTAAAGCGGCAAGGAACCTGCCAATAAGTGTGGATGAACAACATATCCATGTCCCTAGAAATAGTGGTTCTTGCATATCAAGTGTGCCTGAGTAATAAGGGTGCCTGCCCTATCCTGTGGCAGGAAGGCACATCCCTTATCTTTGTCCAGTAGCACCCTAATGTACTGCAGACACTGGCACGGGGCCAGTACTGACTTTGGCACATTCACTGTTATCCCTTGGGCCTCGAACAGTTGCACTGTTCAGAAAAGGGTGTGAATCAGAACTTCCCTGGCACTGGCCTTGACAGGCCAACTGTCCAGAAAAGGGAAGACATAAAGCCCTTCCTTGTGAAGAACCACCACAACCACTGATAAGCAATTGGTAAATACCTGTGGAACCAAGGATAAGCCAAAGGGCAACACTTAGAACTGACAGCACCAGCCCTCCAGCATGAAGCGGAGGTATTGTCTGTGGCACTTTCTGATCCTGATATGAAGGTATGCATTCTTCATGTCCAGAATCAGGGCTGATGGAGACAAGATTCTCAACTTCTTGTATTCAATGTACAGACTTAGGTCTCTGAGGTCCACTACCGGATACAGATCTCCTGTCCACTCTGGAACTACAACCATCTGAGATAGAACCCACTGTTTCTGTCTTATGGGGGGACACATTCAATAACATGTTTTTGAAACAAGGTCTGCACTATCTCTTTTAGAAGGGACAAGCGGCCCAGAGGGTAAGACGAATTGGATGGAGGGTGATCTGGATAGGGATTCTATCAGTTCCAGAGCATGTCCCTTTCTCTATTATTTGCAGTACACACTCATCAGTAGTGATCTCCTTCTACTGCATTATATGCAGACAGATCCTTCCCCCCACATTCACCCTTGGAGGCAACAGCTTTTTGGGGGGGTAGAAGATGGAGGAAAGTGAGATGGAACCGGGGGGGGCGGCAGGACCGGCGGGACCAATTTCTTTGAATGCTTCTGCATGTGTGCCAGAGGGGATGGGACCTGGAAGGGTACCACCACCTCTACCATGGGACTGCTGACGTTATGTACATTACCTCTGGCAGCAGGTTTACAAAAAGATCCCCTATCATGTCCTCTGGTGGGTGTAGGGTAAAGGGACTTTACAGATCTTCAAGTCATTCTGGAGGACTGAAGGTGATGAAGTGCCTCTTCAACATCACTGCCAACTAGTTTGGAGCCCCTGACAGAAGCATTTAAAATAGCCTGTTGCACATCAGTAGCAAAACCAGTTACTGTGAGCCAGGCAATAGGTCTAATGCAGATATCAGAGGCCGCAGCCCTGGCAGAGGCATCTGACACATCATATGCTGAACATAGCTAATGTTTGCCAACTTCAGAACCAGCTGACATGACCAAAAGATTGGACATTACTCCATGAAGAATTTTAACACCGACAAGCCCAACTCCTTCTGAGGGAAGGGGGACAGTGCAACCAGCAGTTGCCCTCCGACACTTTTTCCTAGGTGAAAGGGATGCCACCGGAGCCGAGCAAATAACAGGAAGCTCCTATATTGTACTATCCCAACAGTTTTATATCCTGACAGAGTACATTATAACATATAACTGTGAATATTCCGTACACGTCAAACTAACTTACTGTACATCATCACCTAAGGCCTTCTAATAAAGTTTAAATTTTAAAAAGAGAACCAGCTGACATGGTTTTAAGCAAGTCAGTCTTGGTAGGACCATCAGGTAAAGCCTGAGCTGCAGTATGTGCAAACTTCTATAAACTATTCTGATATTTTATCATATGGGCCTGGTAATTAGCAATCCGAAGGCCTAAGGATGCGGTGGCACAACTATGTTTGCCCATTACATCCAACCTCCTAGAGCCTTTATCTGAGGTGAAGTACTCATGTGCCTAAGGGCCCAAGAGTGATCATGAGCTGTCATAATGGCTACAATCAGTTTCAGGCTGTGTAGTACAATACGGTTTAATAGACAGAGCAGGGTATTGTTTATCAGCCTTCCTTGGAACTGAAGGTAGGGTATTAGGCCTATGCCAAGCAGCAAAGGTAGCATCCTCTAGAGCATGATATACAGGAGGAATAACTGTGGAAGGTGTGCAAGGAACATCCAAAAATTCCATAAGATTCTTTTTAGTGGAATCTTCAACTGCGAAACCTATGGCAAACTGCACTTGACGAGGCACAGCCTGAAAAGGTGGATCCTCAGGGGGAGATCTGAGTGTATGACACAGAGTCTTCACTGCAGGATGATAGGGTGGAGCTGGAAGGCAGGTTACCTTCCTCAAACTGCTCCTCACCCCTGCATTCCTCCTCCATTTCCATGAGGTAAGGATTATATTCTACTTCATCGTCATTATCAGGAATAATGGGAGCCGTAGAAAGAGACAGCGATATAGGCAGTAGCTAAGAAGGAGAAACTGTTGGTGTGCTTCTGGAATCCGTCAATGAAAATCCTGGTTCAGGTGGCCTTGCTGATGGTAGACCTACTGCAAGGTGGCACGGATGGTAGAAGGCGATGTGTCTGAAAACAACACCAGCACAGCCTGGGAGTTGCCAGCATCCCAAAAGAGGTCCAGGACTACCTGCGTCAAAGGGTCAGAGCCTGACAATGGCAGCAATATACTGTCCATAGTAGGTGCGACTGTGCCTAAACCAAGCCTCGACCTTGGAGTCTTAATGGCGGTTTGGAGGGCTGGGGCTGTAGTCAATGCCGTCAGAGTGGCGCTGATGTAGCCATACCTGATTTTAATAGTGACCTCCACCTTGCTGGCGAAGCAGCCTTGTCTTTCAGCTTGTGCTTATGGCTGGAAGACAAGGCAGCCCTTGATGACAAGTTTTCTTTGTCTTTTGACTTTGACTGTTTCTCAGTTGACAGTTGGGGAGAAACAGGAGTGGAATCTGCAGCCTTTTCCTTGGCTTTCAACACTTTTTGGGCGAGGATGGTTTCTAGTGCCTTCCACTGGTGTCGCCCTGTAGCCTGGTTCAAACTTTGGCAAATCTTGCATTCCCTCAGACTGTGAGATAGACCTAACCAACACACACAAATAGTGTGAGTGTCATCTTTTTAGATTTTGAAGCTGCAGGAACAATATCAGAACAAAGATGTCTTGTTTTTCAGTAGCATACATTAGATGACACTGAAGAAACTACATAATAATCGAAAATAAACAACAGTTATTTTGATGCTGTTTCTTCTTCATCAGCAGGTCCAACGAAAATTATCTACTGTGGGAGAAAGAAGAGAGCAGTGTTGGGGGCCCCCGTTATACAGCTGGCGATGCATGTCACTGTGGGCGCCCCCGGCTAGCAAAAGATTTCTGAGTGGTCCTGACGCTGATGGCTTTCAGTTCCAAAGGTGTGGCCTAATGAAGATAATCTTGATGAAGATCAAGTATTTCAATAACAGCTTCTACTACAAAAATGACTTACAGGTTCAGCAGAGTTCTCCAAGAGGATATCATGTGTAGCCAGCAAGAGGAGCTGACTGTGTCTGAGGGACAAGGAGCCTGAGAAGGAAAGATAAATACAGAAAATGTGAAATAAGCAGATTTGTTGTGAATAAATATGCTCAAAATGTTTCCAGGAAAGTCATACGCTCTTTATTGGGCTACCCACTCTACTACTTAGAGCAGCCAGTGATTCTCTTGGAAAGCAGACATTTGTCCAGGCTTACTGTGAAGGCATGTACTGCTTTCCTGCCCACTGTTCGTGTTGGTAAGCTGTACGACAGATTCATACCTCCCTGGGAGATGAGGCCCTTTCTAACATTACCCCTGAATATACCACCTGTAAGCTTCAGGGAGTGTGTATGTGTGTGTCTCTCTCTCTCCATGTCCTACTGGTGAGCACCAGATCAAACAACTCTTTTCTGTTTGAGTTTGTCAACACCCTTGAGTGTGTGGAAAATGGAGATTATGTCCACGCTCAGCCTCCTTTTCTCCAACATGAACATGCCAAGGGTCACCAGCCTCTCCTTAAAGCTTTGTTCTTCCATAACCGACCATTTCTGGATGCCCTACGCTATACCCTCTTGACCACCTCAATGTCCTATTTGTACTGAGGAGCCCATAACTGCATGCTGTACTCCGGAAGTAATCTGACCAGGGCTTTGTAATGTGGCAGATTACATGCCTCTGCCCTGCTGGCTAACCCCCTTTGATGCACCCCAACATTATGCTGGCCCTCTTAACAGTGGCTATATACAACTTGTTATTCTTAATCCCTTTGTCTGTTATGACCCCACCCCTGGTCCTTTCCTTCCTCCACTGCAGCAAGAGGAGCCCCACACTGTGAATAGGTTCCCAAGTGTGGCACCTTACATTTGACTACACTGAGTCCAAGACTCCAGGGACCAATCACCCACCCTATTCAGATCTTCCTGAGGTTTTTCCCTATTCTCAAAAGGAGTCTACTAACCTGGCCAGTTTGGTATTATATACACAAACTTAAGCACCTTGCTAGAGATTAGAAGTAGAAAAGAAAAATGGGGTGTGGGGGTGGGAAAAGGAGTAAAGCCAACTGTAAGAGAGAAGGTATGTGTGGTAGACTTGAAAGTAATAGGAGCCAGATGGAAATGGTTCCAGAGAAGCGGGAGGACATGGCAGGTTCTCCAAGAGGTTCTGGAGTAGGAGACAGCAAGGAACGTACTAAGCAGAACAGATTCTGTTCAACAAGTTATAGATCCAGAACTGCAGTGCACTCAAAAACCCAGGTGTGTTCAAAATAAGGGAAAAAAGTCTTCAAGGAGAATCGTGTTTGAGTCAAAGCGTCGGGGTTGGAGCCACGGCTCTTGTTTTACACTGAATAAAAGTGCTCGCAAGTTACCAGCTCCATTTCACTGTGACTTTTTTGAATATATCTGGGTTCTTGAGTGCACTGCAGTTTTGGATCTAGTGCGTTAAGTTTTTAGCAGCTGCACCTGCCTTGGTTTCCTGCAGCATGTGGTCTTGTTTTTTGATGGTATGCGATCTGTTGCACCCCCCCAAAAAAAAAAAAAAAAACATACAGGAAAACTCTGTGTCCAGCCCAACACCCATCAGGAACAAGAGGACAGAGTTTGTTTCTGATTGCAGGACTCCGGTGTGACAGCCATCTATACTGTGACAATAGTACATAACCATCTCAGGAAAATACAACTTCTGTTATAAGTAAAATACAACTTTTATTATAAGTAAAACATTTCTTTCACCTGGCATCAAGCTGCAAGCGAGTCTTCACCAGCCATATGGGATTGGTTGCTGTGATTGCAGTAAAACCTACAAAAAGATTATATTTTATTTAGTATATGAGTTTGAATGCATTGGAGATTATAAAACAGGACAGCAGGTTGTGAGTATACTTGACTAAAACATACTACTTCTTATGGCTTATTTATTACTGCTTTTTTAGTTGCAAAACCTTATCCGATCTTAACCCACTTTATAAATATACATTAGATTTTACTTATATAGTCCTCAAAAAGCTATTCTCATAACTTGCAAAAAAACAACCACCACCTATCAGGCAAGTAAAGTCAATGTTTAAGTCATATATGCAAAACATTTTCCAGTTTTACAGGTGACAGTGAAGGATCAGTGTTCTTCACTCCCTGTTAACATTTATGCTGGCAAAGCCTCTCTCTTCGCAACCCTCCAGGACAGAAGAGCAGGGAAAGAGGGCTTTGATCATTTCACAATTTAAATGCATGCATCAGCCAACAGGTGGCATGCTGAAAGAAAAACAAAACCCCATCAATATAAGTTTTTTTCATGGTTCATAAGTGCAGAAAATTATAATAGTCATGAAAGCACCTTTTAGCGGTATATAATCTCAACTGCAGATGTTTTAATGCTAGTCTTCATTTCCAGTTTTACTGTAATATATAAACATTTTTTTACAGTTCTGCTGCTATGTCTGAAGCTAGACTTTATTTTTGCTTTGGGTATTACTGGTGGTATACACTTTTGCTGTGTGAGGTGGGATGTTAAGTTTCTTGTCCGTAACAGTATGCCATTCGATTTCCCTTTAAGCTTAGCACAACTATTAACTACTATATGCTCAAAAAAGAAATACCAAAGGATCTTTCCCATTTTCCACACTTATTTAACTTTGCTCATGTTTTTCGAGGTTTAATGAAAATTTGATTGATGGAATAAATTATATAACTAGCTTTTACAAACAAGGGTCATCTTCATGGGTACACACTCTGCGTCCTTCATGTTAACAAAAGACATCTCTGAGGGATTCCTAATTTATGTGGCTCCAGGGAGTTCATTGAGACAAGAGAAGTGACTTTGGGATCCGCAGGTTTCCAGCTGTCCTGGCTGTACAGCTGGTAACGCTGCATAAAGGTATTTAAGGCAGACCTGGGTTCAAATCCCAGCTAGGGACTTGTTTTCTTTCTCAGTTATAAAATGTATTTCAAATATATGCATGCTACACTCTTTGTAAATAAAAATGTAATTGTAACCTGTGTGGCTCCAGGGTACACACTGAGAAAAAATGAGGGACTCTGGGATCCCCAGGATCCAGCTGTCCTGCTACAACGCTGGTAGAGCAGTAGAACAGTAATCCAAGCAGATCTGGGTTTCAAAACCTAGTGAGGGCACATATTTCTTTCTCATTTCTAAATGTTATTGTACCTATGCAAAATATATGAATTATTTTATTATTTTTTTTTAATCTATTGTTTAAATCCCCATTTTATTGGCTGTATTTGCATTCTGTGCTTCTGTAAAGCACCACAAGCCATCTGGAAAGGGCACTAAATTAATCAAATGACCTTTCTTATCAGCCTAAAAGAAAGCATTCTCATTACGTGATGGAAAATGTACAAAAACTCAAAAACAAGGTATAAACTCGGGAACAGAAAAGGAACTGGTGTATAGTTAAACAGCTAAGAAAATTCCCACCCAGACCATTATGAAATCTAAGGAAAAGGTACTCAGCCTTTCAGTGAGAACACGCTGGTCAGTTATCAAGAGTACTGGAACCATAACAAAGAGTTATGATGGCTGAACCAATTTCTATGACAATCTGGAATTGACCCGAACAGTCTGCAACCTGTGCAGGCTAGATTACAGTATCAGAAATCTCACTCAAACTTTTTATGAACTCATTCCTTGGTGTATAGTATACTTGTTGGAAAGAATGGAGAAGCTGAATGAGGGACCTGAGTGAGTAGGTCAAGCAAACTAGGACAGATTGCAAGTTAAAGACAAAATGTCAGAAATCTTGTAACTGAATGAATTGGACGTGCATTTAATGGGACAAACACTAAAAGTTGAACTAGGATGGTAAATTTAGGGAAAAGATTTTATATGTAGTGGATGAAGTATGATGAAAAGGATTTAAACCCCAGGCTAAGGCTGAGTAGCCCTAATAATTCAATGAGAATAAGCAGAACAGAGACTTGACTCTAGCAACAACCTTTTAAGCATTCTTCTACAAACTGTCCAGTAAGGCCTCCGTACTAAGCATTCCACTACAACAGCACTCCTCACAGTAACAAGGTACTGTATTCACAAGACTACTGAACAAGGTCATACCATTCGAATAATGTACTACAAAGAAAGCTTTTAACCTACGAACATACGAAATTTGCCAGCAGATAAAGGCCTAGAGGTCTATCAAGTCTGCTCGAATGTGCAGCTAGCACCCCTTATTCTGCAGCTGCCCCTCCCTTCCACCCTTCCCCTTCATTAACCCTCCCCCTTGTCCTGTCCCATCCTCGTTTGAAGCAGTCCACTGTTCTACTGCCTACCACTTCTGCAGGTAACGCATTCCACCCAGCCACCACCCTCTCTGTAAAAAAGTGTCTCCTCATCTCCCTCCTGAACCTTCCTCACTCCAGTCTCATATCATGGCCCCTGGTGGCCCTCCCCTCCCTTACTTTGAACAGCCCCTCTGTACCTGTCTTGTTTATTCCTTTCATGTATTTAAAGGTTTCAATCATGTCCCCTGTCTCTCCTCTCCTCCAGTGAGTACATGTTCAACTCCTTCAACCTCCTCTCGTATGATAAGTCCCCCAGACCCTTGATCATCTTTGTTAGCCTGCGCTGCACTCCTCCAGTAACAATGTCCCTCTTCAGATCTGGACGCCAGAACTGCACATGAGTACTCCAGGTGTGGTCTAACTAATGACCTATACAGTGACAGAATCACCTCCTCCCTCCTTGAGGATATACCTTGCAATACAACCCAGCATTTTGTTGGCCTTTGCAGCTGCCTTCCTACACTGTGCCGAGTTGTTCATTGACCCTGTGATGAGCACACCCAGATCCTTCTCCTCCTCTGTCTGGGCTAGCTGCACTCCCCCTAGTTGGTAAGTCCTCCTTGGGTTCTTCATCCCAAAATGCATCACCTTGCACTTTTTGGCATTAAAGCCCAGTTGCCAGGTGTCTGACCAGGTTTCAAGCTTTGCCAGATCATCCTGCAACCCCTGCCATCCCCCTAGGTCATCCACCACCGCGCCAACCTTGGTATCATCAGCAAACAGACTGATCTTGCTCTTGATGTCCCATGATATGTCTGCAATGAATATCCCAAACAACACTGGACCCAACACGAGCCTGTGGGACCGCTCGTCACTGCCCTAGATGTGAGGCTCCCACCCACCACCACCCTCTGTTGCCTTCCCTGCAGCCAGTTTCCTACACATCTCACCAGCATTGCACCTGCCCCTGTGCCTACTAACTTCCTTCCCAGCCTTCCATGTGGCACTGAGTCGAATGCCTTACTGAAGTCCAGATACAGGACATCCACTGCATGTCCCTGTCCAGTTGCCTAGTTACCCAGTCATAGAACCCGACCAGGTTGGTTTGGCAGGATCGGCCACGTATGAAGCCATGCTGTCTGCTGTCCTGTAGTCCTTTGGCCTCTAAGAGGCCACCAGCCTCTCCTTCAGGATAGTCTCCATTAGCTTACCCACGATGGATGTGAGGCTCACTGGTCTGTGGTTCCCGGTTCATCCTTGGGGCCACTCTTGTGGAGGGCACCACATGAGCCATCCTCCAGTCCTGAGGTACACACCCGAATGTAGTGAGGCATTAAATAGTCTGCCAAAGGTCCTGCAAGGACCTCTGCCAGCTCCTTCAGTACCCTGGGGTGGATGCCATCTGGGCCTGGTGCCTTGTCCACCCTCAGTGCCTTCAAACCCTCTCGAACTCTGCCCTCCATGATTTCCCCATCTGTCACCACTTCCCCCCCTGCGTCTGCCATTTCACCCATCTTGGGTGTCACCCCCCTCTTCTCTTTAGTAAATACTGAGCAGAAGTACTCATTTAGTGCTTCACCTTATCGTACCCTGCTTCCACCCAACCCCCCTCCTTCCTAATCCTTACTATGTGGTCCTTACAGCTCCTTTTCTCCCTGATGTACTTAAAGAAGTCCTTCTCCCCCTTCTTAATGCCTTGTGCCAGCCTGAGTTCCGTAGATGCTTTGGCTCCCCTTACTGCCCTTGTCACCTCCTTCGATTCTGTCAAGTACTCCTCTCTGTCCTCCCCCCTCCCTGTTTCCTTGTATTTCCTAAAGGCAGCTCTTTTCCTCCTTACCTTTTCCATGACCTCCTTTCTCAACCAGCTTGGTTTCTTAGCCCTAGCCTTCTTGCTCTGGGCTTTGCAGCAGGTTTTGGTTGCCTCCACTATCCCCAACTTTATGAGCTCCCATCTCTGGTTAGTATCCATACTAGAGTGAATTCTGGCCAGGTACCCTTTACCACTTCCCCATCCTCCCAAAGTCGGCCCTCCTGAAGTCCAGCACTCTTGTGCCAGATTCCCTCCTTCCTTGCCCATATCCAATGTGAGCCATACTGAGTGGTGGTCACTCCTGATAGGTTCCTCCACTGTAAGTTCTCTCACAAAGTCCCATTTGCCAGCACAAGGTCAAGGGTATTCCCTAACCTGGTTGGTTCACTGACCATTGCAGCAGGAAGCTGTCCTGGAAGGCATCCAGCAGTACCTGCTCCTTCTGTTCCTGGTTGTTGGGGTGCTCCAGTCCACTCCTGGCATGTTGAAGTCCCCACAATCACCACACTACCCTTCTCGTGGGTCCTCCTGATCTGTCCCTCAGTTCCCTGTCTAACTCCTCCATCTGAGATGGTGGCCTGTACACCACTCCCATTCTAAGACTCGATTCTTGGAATCCTGGATTTGCACCAAAGTGACTCTGTACTACCCTCCCTTCCTCCCTTACACACTTCAGTCCTTCCTTCACATATAGTGCCACCCTCCTTTCCCAGTCACCCTGTCCCACGAAATAACCTGTACCCTGGTACAGACAGGTCCCAGTCATTATATTGGGTGGCCCATGTTTCCGTGATAGCTGCAATGTCCACCTCTCCCTCTGCCATGAGAACCTGCAACTCTGCAGTTTTCCTCCCAAGCTCTAGCATTAAGGGTAACCACCTTCCCCTTTCCCCTCCTCCCATCCTGTCCTCCTTTCCTAGCATCACCAATAGTACTTGACATTTGTCCTTTGTCACTGTTATGGGGGTAAGCTCATATGATTTCCCAACCTGTGGTCTCTGCATATCTCTTCCCCAACTGCCACCCCCACTCCTAGTTTAAACTCCCAACTTCCTCTATATTCTTCCATCCTCTGCTTCAACACTTTCTTTCCTTCCTCACTCAAGTGTAGTCTGTCCTTGGCATAGAGACTACTGTCCTCCCAGGTCCCTCCCACCCCCAACAGCCCATACCCTTTAGCACAACACCAGGTTCTTAGCCATCTGTTAAATTCCTCTATTCTCAGCTTTCTTGCTGTGCTTGCCTTTGGCACCGGAAGTATCTCAGAAAAAGTTACTGATCTTCCTGCCCCCTCACATAATTGTGCTAGTTCCTCAAACCTCCTCTGGACTATATCCACTGTCTTGTCAGCCAGGTTGTTTGTCCCAAGACGTATAATTAAATGAGGCTTGTCCCTACCCCTTCTAGCATATTTCAGAACAGACTGTCCCACCCTTTCCACTGTCATTCCTGGCATGGCCTCCATCCAAATGCGACTATGCCTCTCCGCCTTGCTACCCACCTAACTCCTCTTAGTATTGGAGTCCCCAGCACTAAGATTCCACCCTCTTACTCCTGCTTGCTTCCTTTCATCTCCCTCCCTCATTTCCAGCTCCTCTTCTTCCTCCTGCACATTATTATGCCCTTTTACCCCTGTTGCAGTTCTCCCAGCAGAACTTCCCCCCGCTCCAGTTTGGTCCAGGCATTTATCAATTACTCCTCTAATTTCATCACTTCCCTCCTCCACCTTCTTCCTCTCTAGCAGTGCAAAACTATTTTCTGAAGATCCTTCACAAATGCCCGCTCCCTCTCTCTGCATAGTAACCTGTTCTCTCCTTTCCACTCCATGACTTTTGCCACTTCTTCGCCTCCCCTCACAAGTCCCTACTGCCTCCTTCCATTTGACTTTTGTCTCCTGACCTGGTTTCCCCGGCAATCGTTCTTCCTGGCCTGGGCCCCTTTGTCTCTGCTTCCCTTCTTCTGACCCTCTCCTCACCACTGTTGGCTTAAATTGCCCTCCCTCATCTCCCCTTCTTCCTCCCTCCAGTATTGGGCTAAACCCACCCCAATCTGCCTTGCCTGTCTTAGTTCCTTCTGCAGACCCTCAATCTCCTTTCTAAGTTTTTCTATGTGGTTGCACATAAACATCCTCCTCTCTCAGGCAATGTTTAGAAAGATTGGTGCACACGCAGTTGTTGCAGCCTACCACCCTACCCATTGCTGTGGTTGCCCTAGCGACCCCCACCCTTCCAGATGCAGGATACCAAACACTCCCCCAGTCCCACTCTCCCCCTCTATCAGTGCAAAACATTCTTTATGTCCCTTACCTCCTTTGTTGCACACATTTAGATATGTTGAGCAACTGCTTTTTATATTCCTATCCACACTCAAAAATACTTTAAGTAGCCATTGCACAACCTTCTTCAACTCCTACTCCTCCTTTACCCAATGCAATAACTATGTGAAGTAGTAATAATGAAAGCGCCTAGATTTGCATTTACTTCCCTTCCACTGAGAGAGCCGTCACCTCTTCACTTGCTGCAGTTCCTTTCCTGGATGTCCTGGTGTATCACCATGTCCTTCTCAAGAAATATGGAGGGCTGGGATTAGACCACCTCATGATACTGTTTCTTATGAATTACTTTAAGGGATGGAAGTACAGTAGAAGATTGTTCTTTGTACCACCTTTTCCGAGCATGAGCCCCTAAAAGCCTGCCTCCTGGTTCCATCTTACTGCAGTTGGAAAAGTTCCTTGACAACATACCTGTCCGATGTGTCCAAAACAAAGCACAGATGCAAGCGAAACACCATGGTCTTTAGTACCTGTCAAGAAACCTAAAAACTAGATACCCCCATCTCCATCCACCTTAAGGACAACTCTGCTCTTGCTCAGATCATGTCCTTCAAATGCTGAGGGGTGGGGCCTTAACCCCCCCCCCCCCCAAACTCACCTGCCACAATCATGCAGAGCACATCACTGCTGTGATGGGTCCTTGAAGTCTTTTCTTCCTCAAGATGATTAGCAACTACCTCCTCTCTCACCTGAGGATGTAGGTGATGAGATAATTCTTTTTCCCCTCTGCTGGACTATGGAAATTCGGTCCGACTCTCAGCCCTCTTAAACCACACTATACAGGTCATATCCTGTAGAATAGGCTCTGCAGGTCATCCTCAAGAGCAAGTCATGCACCCACCAAGCAGGCACCACAGCCCATGAGAGAGGCATCGGTCGCCAGGATGACCGTCGGCTTTGGGAGGACAAACAGGATCCCTTCCTGCAGATGTTCCAGGACTAACCAACACTGAAGGGCATCTCACAGTCGCTAAGTCACAGTGACCAGCTGGTCAAAGTGGCACTGGCAC
This sequence comes from Neoceratodus forsteri, assembly GCA_016271365.2. Taxonomy (NCBI): domain Eukaryota; kingdom Metazoa; phylum Chordata; order Ceratodontiformes; family Ceratodontidae; genus Neoceratodus; species Neoceratodus forsteri. The sequence goes on from CM028137.1 coordinate 806,373,401, forward strand.
AGAGACTACTGGTGGGCAAGCTCCCACTGCAGAGAGCGCATTCTCCATCGGGCCCAACAGACCACGTTGGTGCATGCTGCCATGTATCCCAGGAGGCGCAGGAAGTCCCCAGAAGCGTGCAACTGCCCAACCTGAAATGATCGGGCAAAGGAGGATAGAGCCTCTGCCTGGTCCTCTGGAAGCCGAGCCCTGGCTGTGCGAGAGTCGAGCTCGGCCCCAATGAAGTGCATCACCTGCGAAGGTAGGAGCTCTGACTTGGCCTCGTTGACCAGGAGGCCAAGGGACAAGCAGATCTGAAGGGCCAGGTCCCTGGACAGCTCCACCTCCTCCCTGGAGGGACCCGCTATAAAGCCAGTTGTTCAGGTAGGGGTATACTTGGACCCCTCGGCACCTCAGGTAGCCTGCCACCACTGCAATGCCATCGGTGAAGATCCTGGGAGCAGAGGATAGGACGAAGGCATGGCCTGGAACTTGCAGAGAATCACTCCATGCGGAACTGCAGGAACTGGCAGTGGGATGGATGGGGACGTGGAGGAAAAGGGCTTCTTCCTTTGGAGTTTAGAACCCTTGGGATACCTCTGAGCAAAGGTGACAGAGTCCAGGGTGGCACTGGATTTCTCAATGCGAGTAAGGTGTCCTTCCACCCCCAGCTCGAACAAGTCAGTGCCCAAGAAGGGGACATCTACCAGCAAGGTCAAAATCCTCAGCAAAGCCCTGCGGCACATGGCCACCGCAGCATCCACAGACTGGGCGCAGGAGTCGCCAATGTCCATGGCTGTCTGGAGCTGCTGCTTAGCCACTGCTCGGCCCTGGTCCTGGACCTGCTTGACCATGGTCTGTAAGTTAGCCGGGAGCTGGGGAAGCACCTCATCGAGAGTGCCTAAGAGGGCGTGAGCGAAGTGGGCCATTAAAAGGGCTGAACTTGCCTGCCGAAGGTCGAGAGAAGGGGCTGCATAGATCTTTTTGTCCATATGATCTAATTTCTTGGATTCCTCGTCATAAGGCTTATCCACATCCCCAACGTTGCCGGTATGCGGAAAGACCGAGTCGGCCTCCAGACCCCTGGCCAAGGGATGTTCGGTGAAACTCAACAGGGAACCGTCAGGGACCATGTACTTGCAGGCCATCTGGGCCTACAGCGAAGGGCAAGAGGCAGGGTGCTGCTAAAGCTCTAGAGCAGGGCCAAGAATGGCCTCGGCAACTGGGAAGGCCACCCCAAGGGACTCACCCTGGTCGAGAATCTCGGTTAAAGGATATTTAGCCTGTTTTTGGACGGGCTCCATTTGGAGGTCCGTAGATTCAGAGATCAAATGCAGCAGACCTGCAAAAGAGGTGGGACCATGCCCCACTTACAAATCCTCTCCCAACTCCACGTCCAGCAGATGGGAGTGTAGGGAAAAGCCCTCAGACTCCAAGGATCTGTCGAAAAGCGGTTGACCTCCAGAGTCCCCAATGATCCTACAGGGTCTGTCAGGAGTCATGGTGACCAGCTGCTGACAAGGAAGCCCGGAAGTGGTACAGGCATCTGTCGGGGGGGGGGGGCCACCGGCAGCTGCTTAGGTGGCGGCTCCACCTGAATAGGCCAAGCCGTAAACGGCTGAGCTGGAGTAGGCTGGGGCCTGGGTGCTGGCCGGAACTGGCTTAACCCCGGTAAACATGAGCTGATGCCACATAAGCTCTTCTTAGTGTTGACGCATTTTGCAGTGGAGCCTCTCCTCGTCCAAGGAGGAGGAACAAGAAGAAGAGTAGTAGTGGTGGTGCCACTTGCCTGAATGCCGAGAGCAGCAACGCCAATGCCAGCATGGGCTGCTCGACTCTGGGCTTCGAGATCAAGACCTCGACCATCTGGGACACCAACAGTGGGTCTCTGAGGGAACTGGCAAAAGTCAAGGATCCTCCTGGGTCATCGGACCCCAAGGGGTATGGACCAGATCAGCAGGCTGATCTGATCCACCCTGAGAAGTGACAGGCAGGACCAGAGTCCTAGAGAGGGAGATGTCGGCCTCATCCGGCAACAACACATCGACTGGCTCAAGAAATCCGGACAGGCTGGTCGACGGGAATCTCAAACAACTAGCCTGAAGGATCGACCATAGTCAAAACCTCCAGAGAATCACAGGAATCCAAGGCCTGAGAGTGCTCATGATACCAGGATCGATGGTGAGACTTCTTTTTAGTCTCCTTCTTTGAAGATTCGGATAATGTGCTCTTAGAGGGGCCTGCCCGAAAGTGGGAAGGGACTGGCAGAAATCTTTAAATGCCCCTGTGAAGGTGGCACAAAAAGAAAAGTGGCGCAGAAGCTGAAGAGGCATGCTCCATGGCTTCAGCCCCAATGTCTTCAAAAGCTGCAAGTTGTTCAGTGGAACCCGCAGCTGCAGAGACCACACGACCGGGGTCCTTCAAGTGAACAGGGCGGGATCCCATTCATCTGAGCACCCTGAAAGAAGCTGAGCATGCTGGTCTTCTAAAGCAGAAGGATGCAAGGTGCAACAGAAGCCACACGCTTGGGGATAGTGTTCATGGCAAGGCAGTAGATGCACGAGGTGTGTGGGTCTGTCCAGGACACCTTTTCCCCGCAGTTGCAAATCTCGGCACTGACTGAGTCATCCATGACAGAGATTCACAAATTGCCTGAAGACAAAAGTAAATCATGCAAGTTTTGCAAAGGTTTGAAGTAAAGGGCCTACTCGGCGTGCAGAGCGGAAAGGAGGGAACCTTCTTCCAGCAGCAAGGAAGATCTGACATCATGGGTCGGTGCTGAGGGAGCTACCACCCAGGTGGGTAGGAGGAACCAGCTTCAAGACATTCCAGCAATCCTTAAAGGGAAAGGAGCACTGCCAGAAGTGTGGATAGTACATCATATCCACGTCCCTAGAATCTCTGATTTCCTGTTTGCCATGTAGGCGTATAGCCACCTTCATCCCACAAGGACACAAGAAGTAATATATTTCATACTACTGTTTGTACTGAGAGAACTCAAAGGACGTCCGATTCCCAATGGAATACCTTCAAACCCTGAGACATTATAACAGGCAACATTCACTACATGCATTGAAACTGCACACTAAAGCAGTGTGTGTAAATGGGCTATTATGTTCAACTCTGGACATTAATAACACTTTTAACACCTTACAGGACAGCAACAGTATACAACTTTACTTATGGAGCCCTGCATACAATGACATAAGGTGCCAGCCGACAGGTACACAGCGTAAATTTGCAGAGTCATGAATCCCTACATGCACTAATGTCCAAGAGGATGGCCTGATGACAGAAGCTGCTATATTGACAGTTTGTTCCACAGATAAAATTTATTCAAAGAAAAGCTCCCACCTGGCTGGTATTTCAACATTTAAATGTTTGCCCTCCCTAAAATCAGGCCCATATAATTATGCACCCATAGGTTAGAGTTAAAAATCACAGACAGCAAAGCACATAGATCGATATCTATACATAGATTCAAAATCTTAGTGTGACAACCCACCTCTCCCTCTGGGCTGAAACAGCTTTTAGAGAGGTGTGTGTCCTTGGGTATACGCTGCCACCAGCCGGACTTTCCTTCCGGCACCTCTTTCAAGTGTACAAACTTGAATAATCACACGTGCAATTGCACAAGTTAAAGTCTGGTAGTGTGTCTCTTTCAGGTGGCGGATGCTACAGAGTTTACCCTAGCCAGTGGAAAACCAAATCTTACCTTAGAAAAATGACATCAGAGACACAACTGTTGAGCAAATAAATAGCTTTTACTTAACAGAAAGTGCAATGAGCATTTAAAGGAAATGTATTTACAACACAAGAGAATAACACTTATACAGGAAAAGTAAACAAATGTTTTAAACAACAGATGGCAAAGAAGAGGCTATTATCGAAATATACTATCACTAAACTTACCCTTCCCTGTCCTTACAAGAGACACTGGACCCTGTTCTAACTGCCAGCTCCCACGGACATACCAGGTAGGCTCAAGCTTATGTTTCCCCTCACAGCTTCCAGGGCAAGAGAGAGTTCTCTGTCTTACAGAAGCTTATATAGTCTATGGAGACTAGGTCATTCCTATTCTCCCCTTAAATGCACCAACCAACTAACATGTATGTATTTAATTGTCCCAATCAGAGTGAACACCTATTGGTGACCAATTATATTCCCTTTTCACCTTAAGTTTATATTTGAATGATCCAATCCATTCAAACTGCCCTGTGTCCGTGTCTGCAAGGTCTGTGTGTGTCTGGAGATGTCCACTCGAGATTTATGACCCAGCTCTTATCTAGCAGCTAGGAATTCCACAAGCTGGTTGCTGCTGGAGGATTTCAGCCTCAGTGTCTTTTTTCCACACTGCTAAAAAAATAAGGCATCTACAGAATCCAAACCATTAACTCTTTCCTTCCCATTTCTGTCACACTTAGTATGAAAGCAGATTTAAGTAATCTTCCAATAAATTACTTAAAAATTTACAACACTAAAGTCTTAGCATGAAAGCAGGACCATGTACTCCTCCAATGCATCACTTAAACACGAACAATGCTGATCGCTGTGAATAACTGTCTGCTGCCACAGAAATAAGCAATCGGGAAACTTAAAAACACTAACTCACGATCAGTCACAAAGACCCATGTAGCTACTGAAAATTCAGTCTTCACCCAAACTAACTTCTTCAGCTCCTGCCATTATGATCTCGATGCTGGCGACAACTTTGCAGCATCCCCAGGGCTACTGAACAGGTATGTGTGCCCATTCTAGCTCACCCTCAGTTTGCCAGAATCAATAATTGATGTTGGGACCCTCTGGGAACAGAGAGAGCTAAGAATGTAGCTGAATGCTTTATGGCGCAGCTATGTACTACATGAGAGATCCATAATGTGAGCCATCTTTTCTGACATGCAGTTCTCAGCACCCCATCTTGATTTCCTACGCCAGTACACACTATGAGGAACATGTGAGAAGTACTGCCTGTAGATGCCCTCCATGGCGTAATCCTATATGCTTTTTCCATTGAAAAGGGGGTTCCCCTTTTGTAAGACTCAGTATTTGTGGCAGAAACATCTTTACAAAGTTAATCGGGTCCTCTCCTTCAGATGTTATGGTGAGACCAACAACCCTGATATTCTTCCCCCTTGACTGGTTTACAGCAGTTTCCTTGCACTACCTCAGCAGGGTGTCCTCTGTGACCAACTTGCTGGTTGCATCCATGGCCTTACATGCCGAGCCCCCTGCACACTGGGAACACTGCTCTGCTCCGTCCATGCGAGTCTGTAACCTAGAGTCTCGCAGGGTCGGTGTATACCATTTTTTGTCCATATCTTGGACAGTGTGGACGAGAGGGGAGAGGTTTGTGTTCAATGTCAGTAAAGTCACCTCGCCAGGGCCCCATTTACCCACTCCCTAGATTGTGCCAGGCTGTTGAGGCCCTGATTGTTTCTGTTGGGCCATTTTTGGTTTTAAAAAAGTCAGTGGAAGTGACTATATTCCTTGGATTACCCATCTTTGCTGCACGGAACTTCCAGGGTTTGACTCTTATCTGCAGAGCCTAATCAGTCCAAAGTACAATGTACTGTGAAGTTTAAAATAATGAATTCTCTCAGCAGCTGTTTTGAGGAGCACCTGCTCCATTCAGCTGCTAAGCCACGCCCCCTTGAAAGTTTTTATATGGGCTTTCAAACTATTATGGCCAATGGGCATGGATGTGTTCTTTTTATAGTCTAGGGTAGGAGGAAGCACTGAGAAAGTGGGAATGCTAGGACAGCCATTGGCAGTTCAAAAAAAAGAGAGCAGTTACCGTTAACAGTTTATCTTTGCTCACCCCTGGGAAAGGAGGTGCTCCTGTGTCTAAACAGTGCCTGTTCAAATTGTTGGCACATCGTATTCTGTTCCGTTATAGGAAGTACGGTAAAGAACTTCCTGGTGCATTTTGTGGTCACTCTACCAGGGGAATGGCCACTTCGGTTGCATGTTTCAGACATATTTCTGCAACTGACAATTTTGCTGCAGCCACATGAAGCACTGTCCACACCTTCACAAAACACTACAGTCTGGACATAGTCTCTCGCAGATCTGCTGGTTTTAGGCTTGCTGTACTGCAAGGCCTGCTATCATGAATATATATCAGACTGTAACCACCTCCCAGTTGGTATTTAGGACTGCTTGGGAATTGTTCCAAGAGTGGACTAATGGAGGAGACATCCTTGAAGATGGCTGAACAGTTATGCACTTACTGTAACAGTAGATCTTTGAGAAAATCTCCTCTATTAGTCCATGCCATCCCTCTCTGCCCCCTTCTGCTTCAGGGAAGCTTGCATCAGATATTGTGCCTGAACCTAATATATGCATTATACATCCAGACCTATGCCTCTCCTTGCATACCTGGGCTGGTCTTATCTCCAGATTCCCCACAGCTGGAGGCCCTCAGAGTCTAATCTCTGGCAGGGAACTGAGGAGTGATGGGGCTGCCCGTCTTCATATAAATGCTGATGTATAATGTCATAGTGGGCAGTCCCCGGCCTAGCAAAAGTTTCCGTGTGGTTCTAGTGCCTGGCGACCATAGTTCCAAAGGTGTGGACTTATAGAGGAGATATCCTCGAAGATCACCGCTATCTACCGAAGGATGGCCAAGGTGGCCTGATGTACCTGAATAGGTGAGTAACGTCTAGTTCTAACTACCTAGTTTCACCAGTCCTCAGGAGGAGGGGGATAAGGCACACACCCCAATTTAGGTTGAAAGAGATGAGAGGACGGAGGACTAAAAAGCAGCACCATGATGACTGAATGAGTCCATGCTGCAAGGGGAGATGAATGTTCGTACAGTCCACAAAGTAGCAACTCCACATATTTCAGAAATGGGAATGCACCAGGCAGCAGCAAACAATACAAAGCAAATAAAAACCCAGAAAAGGTAGAAAAGGAAAGACAAAGAATGTATATGAAAGTGAACTCAAAGCCTGGTTCCTTTGAGGTGTGCACTTGTGTGGAAAAAAGGAACTGAGACAGTTGATCCAATGGCGTTTTGTGTAGGATGCCAGTGAGTGGCCGCACCATACAACAGTGCTTAGGCCAGCTCAAGTTCTGGTTTCCATGGGGTCCCAGAGCCTCTGGTACCCAGGCCAAAAAGTGTGGATCTATGGAGGAGATTAACTCTAATAAAATGATATTTATGGAGACAAAGCAAACAAAAATGAGATAAGTATGTTGAAAATAACTAATTGTCCAACAACTTTTCCAAACAAGTAAAGAAAGCAGTTGACAAATGATAACCACAGAACAAGTCAGCCTTATTAAAAAGCAACTCTCTATTATAGTACAAAGCTTAAAAACACTAGATTTACATCAATTATGTTTTGTTTTATACTACTGCTTTTTGTGGCTGTCCGACCTCTATTGTTTTCTAGTTCTTCGTTATTTATTTATTTTTTTTAACTTTTCCTGTTGTTGGTCTACTAAATAATGCAGCAATTATTTCACCAGATTTTTCAAAATGTATCTGACTCTCCCCTGCTTACCACATAACTGCTGTTTGTGACATCACAGTCTGTTCTCATGGTGAACACTATGAAGTCATAAACCAAGGCACTGTGAGGTTAACAGGGGAGAGAACTGTTTTCAAATGTTTTTATACAGACTTTTTAGATGGACTGCCAAGATGAGCTGTAAATCTTGGAAAGGAACACTGAAGATTAAAAAAAATGTATTCTCTAGCTAACAACTGCAACATCTTGTATATAAAAGCACATGCTGAATTGCAGAGTTGCTCTTTAAACAAAGATGAAGTAGACCAAAAAAACCTAATAAAAAAAGAGATTTGCATGTGTAACAAAGAGTGTGTGAGAAATACAAGCATTACGGAGAGCACTGGTACTCTAGACCCAAGAAACGGCATGAATGACCCAGAGTGTGCATCCCAGGAATATGTCCTATCTTGATACAGAAGGCACAGTCTATAGGAATAATATTATTCGAGTGTTGAGCTACCTGAATAGATAGTACTTTAAACCCTTGAATCACTGTCAGAATGGTTTACCAATTGATATACTTCTGTCAAACACAATCCATTAATGTAGTTATGTTATTTTTTTTTTAAATGTACAGTTCTTTTATTGGGTCAGTAACTCCTGAACTGTACTACAATCACAAGTGATGTAAAAAAGCAGGCATCTGGAGCAGATGGGTTCTGACCCAGTGGTACACCACCGAAAAACAAATGCTGGAAAAATCTAAGGAAAAAAATGGATTTTTCATGACCGCTTTAGGAACAATTAAGATCCAAGGTATTCCTAATCTGAACAAATTAGAACATACACACAAAAGCCACAACTTTGAATGGAGCATTCTGTTAATTGGACACAACATTTTGTTTAATGCATCTCAAACACAGGATTAAAGAAAACATTAATGGGTTAAAACATTTATAAATATGTTTGCTAAGGAGTATGCCTTTCCCATAAATTACTACTCTCAACAAATCAAGAAAGCCAGTTAGTCCTTGGAGGAACTTTAACTAGCGGCAGGTAGGTGTACAGTTCAATGTGCAAACCAATCAGAGCGGGTCTATAGCAGCCATCAGTGGGAGGTATCCATGGCCTATCCCAAAGCTGCACTTAAATGTATATTGACATCAAACTAACACTAAATATGTATTTTACAAGCTGTCTATTCTTCTACAAACGACCAACTATTATTTAGTAAAGCGTAATTCCTTTATACACAAGAACAAAAGAAAGATTTAAATAGTTATTTTAAAAATGGTAAACTGTGGTTCTTACTCTAGAGGCTGCATGAGACGCTTAGTTCAGTACTCACGGGGTTAAAGCTAGTCCATATTTCTGCAGGAAGTGACCTGCGGATGGGGAGCATGAGATGACACGATCTCGCTCTTTTCACGGGAGAAATGTACAGTAAATGCCTAAAATAGACACAGGCTTTTCTGTATCACAATGACAAGCAGTGACCTTATCAGATACATGTGCAACAACCAACCCCTTTGGAAGGGCTCATGAATTATTAACTTGTGTGATCTGATGTGGTTTTAAGATTACAGCATGACTGAAAATGGGCCAGTGGTGACATGAAAATAATTCTTGAAAAGAAAAAAGAGAGTACTGAATTTTTTGGTATTTGCAGCAATACAAAGTTTCAGAGTTGATAAATTACTTACCTGTAAGCATGACCAACAAAAAATACATCACTCATAGTATGAAAGTATCTGGTAGCAAGATAAATGCTAACCTTGTCATTGGATACTGAATGATCAGAAATCTCAAACTGTTACCTGAGCTATTTAGATCTAAATGATACATGAAAGAGACTGTGGACTAGCTGTGAAAATTAGAGTCATGGGGCTGTCAGACAGTAACCATCACCCTTATCTTAACATAGCACTATGTTTTGCCTTAAATTGATAAAATATAGCAACCATCTAACCCCCTCACCAAATGTGAAATAAATTAAGGTCGAGATGCTAGCTCATCCTCTTTTTTGATGTGCCATGGGGACACGCCAATGATCTTGCTGATGGGACAATGGCACCTTTCACAGATACCATCTCAAAACACCTTCATAATACAGGAACTGCATTAACATTAAGTGGATGCAGAGTGGTGAAGTGAGAGTAAGAGAGATTAAGAAAAGTTCAAGGGGGTGGGGTTAAGCACCAGCAGTTCCACTGGAAAAAATTCTGGTCAGCTCCACCACGGTTGCATAATGAAGTTAGTGAAGTTGTGTGGAACTGTTCAGGAGGTATGGAGAAACAACACAATGATTTGTAAGTAATAAGATTTGTTTTAGTTTCTTTCTAAGGAAGGCATACACATTATTAGGAAAATATATGGAGGTGTACGTTTTAATGGAAGGAATAGGAAGCTTACAAAAGAACCCCAGAGCAAATGCCAGTGATGTATGTGTTATCCTGGATATTTGCCAGACAGCCAAATGTTAAAGAAAACACAACTGCACATATCCCAATAATGCAAAGCATCACGGGAAACATATGCAAATCCCCATGATGGTACAGAAGGTGGCAGTACATGAAAAAGTAATGGCCGGCATATGTTCAGCCTTGGGATTATTTACAGTTTTTTTAGTGTTTTTTTTTATTTTTTTATTTAAGAGAAACATTTTTTGTCCATGAGGTAATGTAATTTATATTTAAGCAATGTGCTGGTGTCAGGAAGTCACATGTAATGATGATGGACTGTTAGAGGAAAATGTGATATTAACTTTCAGAGGGTGTCGCTTTTGATACGGGCAAGGTAGTTATGCTTGTGATAATGGGAATATTAGGAAAGTATGAGGTCTACGCAGAAGTGGAGTACAAATATGCACAGTTTCATAAGTATGTGCTCAGAGTGCAGGCAAATGTGATATGCAGGTTTGTTTTAGAAACAGGCAAAACTAGTGATACATGCAATTAATAGAAAGATAGATAATCATATAGACATATAGAGAGCGAGAGACACAGACAGACAGGCAGAATAGGAATGGCAGTGAAGTACTGAAGTGACGTCAACCCCACCCCCACCCCGCAGACATGGACAGGCATTGGGGTGTGCCTTTGGTTCAATGGCCATAACGCTCACGTCATTTCACCTCACCCTACCCTGCAGACACAAACGAGAGTCGAGGTGTGCCTTGGGGTTTTCAAACTTTACACTCAACCCATTCCATACGGAAATATGCTGAAATGGGTACAGTATAAGAGAATGGAGTGAACTTTGGGGCTGAAGAGTCAAAGGCACACCTCAATACCTGTCACTGGCTGCAGGGTGGGCATGGAGATGGAATGGCGTGAGCATTACTGCTGACAATCCCAAGTCACACCCCTGATGCTTGTCAGTCCCTACAGTGCAGGGTGTTATGGTCAGAAACCCTAATGCCCTGGGCATTTCTTGGTATTTTCACTCCAAGTTTTCAGCATGGGCTTTTTGTGACCCCACCGCATGAACAGTGACACTGTCAGTTTATTAGCTGAAAGGAGATTTTGCACAGTGACTGTGCCATTTGGCACCACAGGTGCAAAAACACACTTTGAACAGATGTAAAAAATGACAGCTGTACATTTCTTGCTTCAGTAACTGCTCAGCACACCTGTTGCATGACCTGCTTATTGACATTTTATATCTGCTATGCAATGTACTGCTGTTATGGCTGTATGGCTGAGAGAGACCTGGGGTGGTGGTGGTGGTGGTGGATGTCAAGATGAACAATTCAGAGACTTGTAGGAGGGCAGCGGCCAAGGCCAACACGATGCTGGGATGCATCGCTAGGGGGATCACTCCAGAAGAAGGGAAGCAATACTCCCTCTGTACAACTGCTTGGTGAGGCTACACCTCGAGTACTGCGCACAGTTTTGGAGGCCACACTTAAAGAGGGACACTGAACTCCTGGACAGGGTCCAGAGGAAGGCAACCAAAATGATCTGGGGCTTGGGGGAAAGGACCTATGGGGAGAGGCTCGAAGAGCTAAATATGTACACATTGGAAGTGAGAAGGAATGGGGGTGGGGGGCATGACAGAGATCTTCAAGTACATGTAGGGGGTAAACAGAGGAGGTGAAGTCATGGTGCTCCGAAGGAAAGGGAGGGCAACTAGAGGGCATGGGTGGAAGCAGGGGGGTGGGGCTCGGGAGAAAGGAGGAGGTGCTACTTCAGTGAGAAGGTGGTAGAAACATGGAATGCGCTACCCGGGGGACTGGTGGAGGCAGAGACTGTGGAGGGGTTCAAGAGAGGGTGGGACAGGTACGGGGAAGGGTTGTGGAAGCAAAGTCCAATGAAGCAGGAATACCCTGGACTGGGAAGGGAGAAGCCCGAGAGGGCAGGGGGCAGCAAGGTCAGCTCCCAGAGTGGGGAATGACCAAACGAGCAGACACAAAATCCCACTAGGCCTACTCTGCTGGCACTTTTGTATATTAGTATGCTTACTACATCAACATCATGAACCATAAAACAGATGACTGCCATAACTAGGGAGGCAGTATAGTACAGTGGTTTAAGGCTCTTACAAATCAGCACTAACTGCTAACAGAATGCTGATACCTACATTTACAGCTTAGCAAATACTTGAAATCTAACTGAGTGGGGTTTCTGTTAGAAAACAGCTAGAGTCTTTATTAATGATAGCACTGATGATCTGGGCAGTTTCTGTGCTTTTATGGTTGTGCATAGTTTGATAAAATTAAAAGTTTTAAAACTGAAACACTCCTGCTAGCTAGATCTGACACACATAGAAAACAAAAATAGTGAATTAGAGCTATTTAGTAGCCGTTGTCTTACAGAAACCCTAGTTAGCTAGCTCTCCCCTGGACTGGGAAGGGAGAAGCCAGAGAGGGCAGCAAAGTCAGCTCCCAGGGTGGGGACTGACCAAACAAGCAGACACGAAAGCCCGCTAGGCCTATTCTGCTGGCATTTCTGTATGTTGGTATGCTCACTACACCAACATCATGAACCATAAAACAGATGACTGCCATAATTAGGGAGGCAGTATAGCACAGTGGTTTAAGACTCATAACTTCAAGTCTGGAAATCTGGGTTTGAATCCCACAGCCCCCACAAAAAAAAAAAAAAAAAAAAGAAGAAAATCTTGTCACACGGCAAAATCAGCACTAACTGCTACTAGAATGCTAATACCTACATTCACAGTTTAGCAAATACTTCAAATCTGAGTGGGGTTTCTGTAAGAAAACAGCTAGAGTCTTTATTAATGATAGCGCTGATGATCTGGTCAGTTTCTGTGCTTTTATGGTTGTGTATAGTTTGATAAAATTAAAAGTTTTAAAACTGAAACACTCCTACTAGCTAGACCTGACACACACAGAAAACAAAAATAGTGAATCAGAGCTATTTAGTAGCTGTTGTCTTACAGAACCCCAGTTAGCTCTCAGGTATCTGCTAAACTGTAACTGTTGATGTGTCTGTGACCGGTAAACTACACTTAAAATCTTATAAATAAACAAGATATCAGAACAGCATTTATTTTAGTAGTATCTTCTTTCTTTTCAGGTGCACATGACACTATGTATATATATATTCATATTTTTATCTTTTAACTTAAAAGCACTAAATCTATTCAAATGCAAATAACACAAGACTTTACTCTTCACACAACAGTGTTAAACTTTAGATCCCAGAATGGCCAAGAAACAATTTAGACTTCACTCTTGCACGCCACTGTCATGCCCACTTCTCATGTACACAACAATCACAGAAGCCCTTTCATTTCTATGCTATGCACTCTTATTTCAGTGACATAAATCTTACAGAACTGCTAAAAAAAAAAGTTATCAAGACTATTTCTGTAAGAAAACAGCTGCTAAATAGCTCTAATTTATTATTTGTGTTTTCGGTGTGTGACAGGTCTAGCTAGCAGTAGTAAGTGTTTCATGTTAAAATGTTATTTCATCAAACTACACGCAACAATAAAAAGCACTGAAATTGTCCCAGATCATCAATGCTGTAAATAGTAAAGACTGTAGCTGTTCTCTTACAGAACACTTACTCAGCTCAAGTAATTGCTAAACTGTAAATGTAGGTACCGTCATTCTACTAGAAGGAACTGGAGTTATGGCTGATTTTGCTCTGTGACATGATTTTCATTTTTTTTGTTACAAATGTGGAGTATCTTTTAATAAAGTATAAAAATATGTATGTGTGAGTTATTTAGTTTGGAGAATATTTGTTTCATTATTTGAAAAAGTGTGATACACTAAACGTGTAGTGCAGTGAACCTTGTAATATGGAATCAAATGTGTAGCTGAAATAACTGTGACTGTTGCCATTTATGCTCACTGGATAAGAACAGTTACACAGCTCTGCTGTTGTGCAATGATTTTAAAGCAGTACACATGCTAAATCCTTCTGCCACATTCAAAACTCTATCCCCTACCTATTTGCCACATATAAACTCAATTATATTGAAAAAAAATTCTAGGCACTTAACCATTATTCATTCCCCAGTCCCATTTACAACACGGTTACACTTATATATAATAAAAACTTCTCAAACTTAAAAGAAAAAATATACTTTATCATCAAAGCTTGTGTTTACCAAGTACTGTGCCCATGATTAAAATAATTTGAACCCCCCAAAAAATTGTGCCCTCACATGAAACTGCATGTTTAACTATAAAGACAATTAAAAACTGTATTTCTAAATGCATTACTAACACCAATGCTTTCAAAGTTTTGAAACTACTAAAAAAGACAAACTATATACATATATATTATATTACATATTGAATATGATAAACAAATATTGTTAATTCCAAAAGCTGAACTTTATGTTTTTAGTATATAAATGTTGAAGAAAAACCTGTGGCTCTTTCAACTGGAATCTGGACTATTGTTTTCCTTTCCAGCTGCAGTTTTAGGCACGCCTTAATTACTTTTTCTTTCTGAGATCCCAGATGGCTCTGATAATCATTTGTTCCAAGGGGTTTTAAGTCAATTGGAAGGCATTAAGTGCTTCCGTTCCTCTCCACTGACTTGTTCTGTTGCTTGGTCCAGATCCCAAAGTAGTGTGTCTTGTTCCAACATGACAGACCCACCTCATGCCCCTCCCACATGAATCAAGAAAAAAGGTGGGGGTGGATCTTTAGGAGCTCTCGGTGGAGTGGGTGGATCCTACCCCCCCCCCAAAAAAATGCTGCCTCCCACTACTCAGGTTCCGGTTCTTGTACCGCCCATTCAAGAAAGAAAATAGTACCCTGCAACCACCGACTAACATGAAAGCGTATCTATTTGAGGGCAGAAAGCATTTATTGGAGGATGGTAAGGCGGAGAAGACTATTAACGCTTTCAGTCAGTTCCACGAACAGAAAACATGACATCACTACTTTTGTACATGCAAAACGTCTGCAGGCCCCACCTACTGCAGTCATAAAAACAGAAACCAGGCCGTACTAAGTTGATCCTTGGAAATGACCTTATTTCTAAAAAGAATGTTAACTTTGACTCAGTTTTGCAGGATTATTTAAAAGATGGTCATGTCAAAGGAGGCTAGTGTGGTATCTGTGACACCGATATTTCCCCCTGAAAAAAGCTACTGTTATGTGCTATTTTGTTACTGTAACTAAAAAAAAAAACTTAGTTTTGTAGTGTGGCACCAATTTAAATAATTGCACTTGCCACACCAGGAAATTGCCTATAAAAATCCAAAGATCAACATGTAAATTTCTGCTGGCTTTATACATAATTTTAGTTGTATTTCTTTAATTGGGCTTAGGCTTAAGGGGACTCATACCTGGGAAAAGTTGTGCTTACATAAACAGTCTAAAGTGACCCCTCTCATTAAAAGCGCTTTTTTGGTTATTTTTTTTTTTATATATATATATATATATAATTTATTTACCCAGGATAGCCCAGCTGAGATTCATCTCCTTTTCAGTGCGGTCCTGCATCTGTACATCATTTCCACAGCTGGCTTCTCTGAGATTAAGTGACTTGCCCAAGGTTACGTAATGAGGTTTTCTTTTTTGGCTCTAGTGGAGTATAAACCTGGGATCTCCCACTTCTCAAGCGAGTTCTTTAAGCATTACGCAACACTTTTTTTTTTAAGTTACTATTTATTCTCCCCCCTTAATCTCCCAGTCATCCCCCTTCTGTTCCCCCACTCCCAGCTCAATCACCTACTTTCTCTATGGTTTATCTCACCTCCTATTCTCCCAGGTTGCGGCTGTAGGTCCGATGCTAAGGTGGGTGCTGGGTGAGTCGTGCAGGGCCTGCAAAGTAGGGCAAACTTT
Source organism: Neoceratodus forsteri (assembly GCA_016271365.2). NCBI lineage: Eukaryota > Metazoa > Chordata > Ceratodontiformes > Ceratodontidae > Neoceratodus > Neoceratodus forsteri. Next base: position 806,389,118 of record CM028137.1, read on the forward strand.
ACCCTATGACAGCTGGTGGGGGGCACTTACTGTTTTCCCCATGCCCCACAGATGCCACCCACTAAGAATGGCATGATGCATGCACACTGTGCACGCTGGCATTGAGATCAGGCAACATCCTCCATCCAGACTATCACTTACACTGCCATCTGAGGGAGGGGTGGGGACATCGGAATGAGGGGGGCCACTAGGCACCAAGGATATCTATACCACTCTGGCACCGGGCAACTGGGAGGGTGGCCCCGCACTAACCTGCCTTGTTGCCCATGCAAATGGCCCCTTTGCATCTTGCGTGCTCAATGAGCTAATTTGCATGGGTCCCTTTAAATACTGTGGATAGCACTCCAGCACTATCCATTTTGGCGGTGTACTTTGGGATTCATGTCGGGGCAGCGCTATATGCCTTAGCGCTGCACTGACATGGCCCTATACTCAGTCGAATAGCACTGGTGCACTATTCGACTGAATATAGCATCCTCAGGCTTCCAGGCAATCACAAGGTGCAGCGCATGGTTTGGTGCTTCGCTTTGCACTTTATCGAATACCGGGCCCCATATACTTTCATCATGTATTATATGGGGTAGCTGGAGTAATCAGATAAATTAGGGACCTCTGCTCTATTAAATGGGCCAGGAGGGGTATATACAGATGGCATGAGTCATCCCAACACGGTAAATTTCTAGCTTCCCATTACTGTGCAAGGAAGTTTTAGTTAAATCCCAAGATTGTTACTTACTGCCCACTGACTTAGGGAAATAATACAAGTTGAGATTAAATGTCAAACCAATAAAACAGTTATAACTATACCACAAATAAAGCCAGTTGGGGAAAGAACAGTCAAGTAGTTACCGTAATAGCAGCTCCAAAAAAAAAATCTCTTCCATTAGACCACACCTTTGGAACTATACCCACGTCAGCACAAGGACCACACAGAAACCTTTGCTAGCTTGGGGTCACCCATGACAGCATCTATATAAACGTGAGCAGTCTTATCTCTTCTCAGTTTCTTAGACTGTGCTTGGAAGACCTCCTTTCTTGGGGACCCAGGAGATGATACCAGTGCTCCCATAATAGGCGATTGAAGGTGCTGGAGATAACAGCCATGGAAATTCCCAAAGCAGAAATCAGATGCCATATTCCTACAGATTAGGACAAGTTCTGGCCACAGCTGATACAGCTGCAGCAGAGCTTGCTGAGCTAATGACGGAACACAGCACAGTCCGCCATGTCCAAGATGGTCGCCGGAGCTCAGTACACATGTGCGAGCAATTGGGCATGCACAACTTCACTTCCACAGTTGCAGTGAAGTTGTGCATGTGCACTGAGTTCCGGTGGCTATGTTGGGCATGGCAGAGTGTTCCACTGTGAGCTCAGTGTGCATGCACAAGTTCACTGCAACTACAGAAGTGAAGTCGCGCATGCGCAACTACTCGGATGTGCACACTGAACTTCAGTGGCCATACTAAGCATGGCAGGCGACGGCAGAAAAACGAGTGCGCCTGCGGGGAATGAGTGGAGTCTTTTATAGTTGTGGAAGCATCATAGTGCAACTCCAGATTTGTGCTTCAGTATCTCGTTTTTACAGCTACAGCAAGATGGCTGCAGGCTCCGCCCACTGTAGCCATAATGAGTAGTGTGTTTTGGAGTTGCCGAATTATTGTACTGCGACTCCAAATTTGTGCTGCTGTATCCAGTTTTTACAGCTACAGCAAGACAGCTGCAAGCTCCGCCTACCGCAGTCGTAAAAAGGGGGCAGGAGGAAGGGCCAGCATGGCCTAATGTAAGAGATTCTATCAAAGATCTACTGTTACGGTACATATAGAACAGTTACGTAAGAACCACTTGATTTCAAATTATATAACAGGGTACTACTAATACTAATAGCAAGCTACAATGGACCCATGGTCATCACAAAGCTTTGCATACCTCTATGTAATCTATGTAACTTACAGCAACAAAGCTTTTCGTTAGCAGTCTTTCTGGGGCCTACGACGTCACCATGTTGGCACAACCCTGTACAGTCATGGGCAGCCCCATAACCTCCTCAGTTCCCCACCAGAGACCAGCCAGTGAGGACAAGCTCCCGGTGGAACTGAGGAGAGACAGAAAAGACAGAAAAAATGCTCAGAAAACAGCAGAAGCAGAAGGTAGCCTATCCTGGGAAGAGGAGGAAAGGAGTGGATGCCGGGAGGGAAAAGGTGATCTGCTGCTAGAGATTCTCTCGAAGATCTACTGTTAAGTTAAGTTCTTACGTAACTGTTCTATCTTCTTCGAGGTTGCAGCAGGTCACACAGTAGGAACAAGTCCCAAGCAGTGATGCAGAGAATCCGTAGCAGAAAGGAGGAAGATAAGAGGCTCAAGAACATAGACCCTGGAGCACAGTTAGCCTGCCTCCTAGAGGCGATGTCCAGACTGTAATGCTTAGTAAGGGTACGAACCGTACTTCACGAGGCTGCAGCACAAATTTCAACCGCAGAAACTCCCCTGAAACAAACGCCAAATCTGCCATGCCTCTGGTGAAATGGCCTTTGCCATATTTTCTGCATCAAAACACAATGCAGTTATCCAACCATTGAGATAGACACTGCTTAGAAACGGGGACACCCTCTATCCCAGGAGCGAAGGAAGCAAAAAGCTGCGAGGACTTCCTGAGGTCTTTCATGTGGTGAATGTAATAGCAGATAATTCTGTGTATATCTAGGGTGTGGAGCAAAGCTTCCCCTGAATTGGTGTGCTCTGGGTAGCAGACAGGGAGATGGACAGTCTGGTTCAGGATGAAATTAGACACCACTTTAGGTAAGAACTTAGGGTTCATGCGTAAAGATACCCTGTCCTTATGAAAAAATCAAATAAGGCTGCACCACACATGAGCATCTGAAGCTCGGAAATCTGCCAAGCATAAGTAATAGCAATTAAAGCGTAACTTGCAAGTCGTGGCAGACTCAAAGGAGCCAGAGTAAGTTTCTCTAAAATAAAGTTTAAATCCCAGGACGGGACAGGGTTGCGAATAGGGGGGCTTCAAGAGGAAGATGCCACTCAGAAATGTATGGGTCACATCAAGCTGGGCCACCATACGTCCGTCGATAAGCACATGAAAGGCCAAAATGGTGGACAAGTGCACTTTCAGGGAATAATACTTCAGAACTGCATCCGATAGGGACAGCAGATAGTCCAGGATTTGGTTCACGGGACAGGTGAACGTGTTCAGCTGATGGGAAGCAGCACATAAGGCGAAACACTTCCAGTTCAAAGAATAAGTCACCCTGGTGAACGGTTTTCTGGCACCCACCAGGACTTCTGCTACCTTCCGGGAAGCCCGAACCGGGCAATGGCTACTTCCTCAGGAGCCAAGTGTTCAGATGAAGAGACTGTAGGTTCAGATGAACCAGAGTCCCCTGGTCCTGAGACAGGAGGCCCAGACACCGGGGGAGGGGGATCTGTGCCTCCACCGTCAACTGCTGCAACACTGGGAACCACATCTGTCTTGGCCAAAAGGATGCCACCAGAATCATGGTGGCCCCCTTCCATCTGCAGCTTCATGAGCACCCTCTGAATCAGGGGAATGGGAGGGAACACGTAGAGAAATCTCCCTCACCATGAGAAGGACACGGCATTGTGCCAGAAAACTCCAGGCCCTGGAGCGAGCAAGCAGAAACGCAGCAGTTTTGCGTTTGAGTGGGGACACAAAAAGGTCCAGCACTGGAAGATCCCACTGCTTGAACAGGTTTTTTACAACAGAGATCAACAGCTCCCACTCATGAGCCCTGGACTGCGACTTGTTTAGACTGTCTGCAGGGGCATTTTGTGTGCCAGGGACATGCACGGCCGACAGGTCGAGACCGTGCTCCAGAGCCCAATACCAAACCCTCATCGCTTCCCTGCGTATGGGGTGGGAGTGAGTACCCCCTTGCTTGTTGATTTAGTGGACCACGCTCATGTTGTCCATTTGCACCAGCAGGGGTCCTGGAGATAGGTGACACTGGAAGGCTTGTAGTGCATACAGAACCACCCTCATCTCCAAGACGCTGATGTGGAGAGAGGCCTCTGCAGCTGTCCACGTCCCTCAAGTCTGTTGAGAACCTAAGTGCGCTTCTCAGCCCATCCCCGAAGCATTGGTGGTAAGGACCTGGAGAGGAGAGGGGATCAAGAATGGAACCCCTTTAAGCAAGTTGCTGGGTTCCACCCACCAAAGGAGGACCTACTTTACCACCCACAGCACCAGCACCTGCTGCTCCAGGTCGTCGATTTTCTGGTCCCATTGCACCTATGAGGTCCACTGGGCAATCTACATGTGAAGCCACACCATCAGACCCAGCATTTGAAGGGTATGTCTTGTTCGTGATGTACTGACATCAATACAATTCCCGGGCCTGTGCCATAAGGCACTCCGCCTTGTCCGGAGGAAGAAAGGCATAGCACTGGGCCATGTCCAGTATGGCCACTATATACTGGAGACACTGGCTAAGGGTCAACATGGATTAGGAAGGGTTGACAGTGATCCCCACACTGGCAAACAGCTGAAGAGTACACATCATGGTCACGGACAGCTGTTCCTTGGACAGGGCTTTCAGCAGTCAATCGTCCAGACAGGGGAAGATATAGCGCCCTCCCTTCTGAAGGTCACCGCCACAATGGCCGAGCACTTGGTAAACACCCAAGATACCAAGGACAAACCAAAGGGAAGGGCCCTGAACTGGAAGTGCTGGTCCTGGAATCGGAACCTGAGGAACTTCCGGTGAGCAGGACAAATCATAATGTGTAAGAAAGCATCCCGCATATCCAGGTAGCAGATCCAAGCTCCTTGCCATAGTAAGCGCAAGAGACTAGGGAGGGTAACAATCCAGAACCTCTTGTACAGGATAGCGAGGTTCTGGGCCCGAAGGTCCAGGATTGGATGCAGGTCCCCAGAGGACCTGGGGACCAGAAAGAAGTGAGAATAGAATCTCTGGTTCTGCTGGGTTTCTGGGTCCGGTTCTATGGCCTGTTTTGGAGCAGCTTGTTTATCTCCCCCTGCAGCACGGGGATGTGAGCTGGAGGGTAAGACGGCGACTTGGGAGGGAGGTCTGGAGGGATCTCTAGAAACTCCAGAGCGTGGTCCTATTCTATTAACTGAAGAAGAAAACAAATCAGAGTTAGTCAACGAGGTAAGAAATGGCAGTTCAGTGTAGTGACGGTGCTCCGCAAGTCTGAGGCACACTGGTCGGGGGGAGAGGAACTGACGAAGGTATGGGGCCACCCACGACTTTACAGGGAAGCACCGTGATGACATTGGCGTTGTGGGCGGCTCCAGGAAGAAGAAGAATCATCAGCATTTATATAGCGATTTTCATACACAGTGTATCCCAAAGTGCTTTACAAGCAATGCTAGACTGGCAGTGAAGTCAGTACTAGCAAAAAGCTTCCATGTGATTCTGGTGCCTGACAGCGAGAGGTTCCTACTGTGTTTCCTGCTGCAAGAGATATCCGCGAAGAAGATGTAACTGTTCTATCTTCAAGGATATCTTTTCCATTAGGGCCACACCTTTGGAGCACGTCCCAAGCAGTCCTAAAAGCTAACTGGGAGGCTGGTGCAGTCTGGTTCAGGACAGCAGGCCCTGTAGAACAGCAAAGTCGAAACTTGCTCGTCTAGGCACAAATGTCAGCTGCAGAGACATTTCTGAAACAAGCAACAGAAGTGGCTAATACCCCTGGTAGAATAACCACGAACTGCAACACGAAGTTCCTTACCATACCTATAACAGAACATAATATAATGTGCTAGTCATTTGGACAAGCACCATCTTTCCCAGGGGTGACTAAAACAAAAAGCTGAGAAGACTTTCTGCAGTTCTTGGTGCGATTTATACTGTATGTTAGAATTCTATGTACCTCCACCCTGACTGGCATGCTCAGGATAACAAAGAGGAAGGTGGATGGTTTGATTTAATGCATACTTAGACAACACCTTTGGCAAAAACTTAGGACTAGTATGCAAATAAACTGTCTTTGTGGAAAATCAAATAAGGAGGCTCACACATTTGAGCCAGTAGCTCCGAAATCCTTCAAACAAGTGATGGCAACTAAAATTAACACCTTCCATGATAGAAAGCGCAAGTCACAACTCATGGCTGGCTCAAATGGAGCCAAAGTAAGTTTTACAAGAACATAATTCAGGTCCCAAGGCAGGACCAATTATGAATGGGACGTTTTATGTGTAGAATACCTCTCAAAAAGATATGGGAGATCTCCAGTTGCGCCACAGTATGCCAGTCTATAGGGGCATGGATAGCTGATATAGCGCTCAAATGCAGCTTATGTGAGGAATACTGCAGACCAGAGTCTGACAGTGGCAGCCAGTATTCCAACACTGCATTTTACCCGACAGGTGAATAGGTCCATATGTTTGGAAGCAGCCAACAAAGTGAAAACTTTTCCGTTTCAAAGAATATGCACTGTATGTCTGGTGGAAGGCTTTCTGGCCGCAGCCAGCACATCAGCAACTTTAGGCGACCCACCAAACTGTGCAATGGCTATGTCTTCAGAAGCCAGGCATGCAGATGCAGCAACTTCAGGTCTGGATGGACCAGAGACCCCCTGTCCTGTGACAACAGGCCCCTACACAGTGCAGAGGCTCCACTGCTAGTTGCTGGAGCAGCAGATACCATATTTGCTGAGGCCACAGGGGTGCAATGAGGACCGCATCCTCCATCTGCAGTTTCAGTAATACTCTCCGTATTCATGGAATGGGAGGGAATGCATACAGAAACGTCTCTTTTCAAGAAAGGGACGTGTCTCACCAATAAACTCTGGGCCCTGGAGTAAGCAAGCAAAAATGTGGCAGTATTGCATTGTGTGGGGATGCAAAAAGGTCCAATTCTGGATGACCCCACCTTGTGAAAAGGTCATCTACCACTGAGGTCAATTGTTCCCATTCATGCATCTTGGATTATGACCTGCTTAGCCTGTCTGCTGAGACGTTTTGGGCACCTGGGAGATGAACGTCTGACAGCTCTAGGCCATGTTCCAGCACCTAGCACCACACTGTCATTGCTTCCTGACACAAGAGATAGGCATGAGCCCCCTCGTTTATGTAATGCATGACACTGACATTTTCCATCTGTATTAACAGAGGACCCAGAGTCAGATGCTCCAGAAAAGTCTGAAGACTGTATAAAACAGTTCTCATCTCCAGGATATTTATATGCAATTTAGTTTCCACCAGGGTCTAAGAACCCTGTGTTTGATGAGGCACAGGCGTGCCCCCACCTGGATCTGGGTGCATTTGAGGTGAAAATCTGAGTTGCAGCTGGAATAAGAAATGGAACTCTCTTGAGAGGTTACGGGTGTCCATCCACTACGTCAGTGTCTAGCCTAAGGGGGATGTGACAAGCACCTTCTGGTCCATGTCATTCATCAACTGGTCCCAGTGCACTTTCAATGTCCATTGCTGTATCTGCATGTGTATGCGGGCCAGTGGCACAGTAACAATGGCTGTTGCCACGAGTCACAGGAGACACGGAAATGTTCTGGCTGGGACCTGATGCCTGCCACATACCAGCTGTGCTTTAGAGTCATTCTGCCTTGTCCAGGTACAGAAAGACATAAGCCCTGCACTGTGTCCAAGACAGCACCTATGTCCTACAGTCTCTGGCAAGGAGTCAGTACTGACTGACACATTCATTGTAACCCCCAGGTCTTTGAACAATTGCCAGGGTGTGCAAGAGTTGGCTCCTGGAGCTGGCTTCTAAGAACCAATCATCCAGTTACAGGAAAACATACGGGCCTTCACTGTGAGGGGCTACTGCCACCAGTGCCAAGCATTTGGTGAAGACCTGTGATGCAGAAAATAAGCCAAAGGGCAATACTCTGAATGGATAATACTCCCCTTCCAGTACAAATCTCAGATGTGGTCTGTGATGCCTGATCTTGATATACAGGTATGCATCCTTCATATCCACAGAGTAAATCCAGTCCTCCATTTGCAACAGGGGAATCAAAGCTTACAGGGAGACCATGTGAAACTTCTTGTTTCACAGGCCTGAGATCTCCTGTCTATTTGGTGACCAAGAAGTATTTGGAGTAGAACCCTTTGTTTGTCTGACGAGAAGGCACTGGTTCCACTACATATTTGTTAAGTTTACACTTTTTGAGCAGGGACAAATGTCCCAGAGTATCAGCAGAAAGTGCTTGGGTGGGGGTATCTCTGGGAGCTTCAGAGCATGTCCCTTTGCAATTATCTCCAGAACCTATTCGTCTACGGTAATCTCCATCCACTGTATCAGATGAAGGGAGAAACGGCCCCCTACAACTCTGGAGCTGATACTGGTGCGGGCGATACTGGTGTGGGAGCAGTCTGAGTTGAGTCATGTTGGATTGGCGGGGGCAAAGCCACCAGTTCCACCAGCCTCTGATGCTTTGGAATGGGCCCCTGGGGAAGGTGACCTGGAAAGGCTCCACACCTCCCGCACCCTGGCCTTGCTAACAGCAGGCTTGACAGCCATCTCTGCCAGCAGGCTGATGAAAGGCTCCCATGCCACGACCCCTACCAAGTGTGGGGATACAGGGTATGATTGATCTTAAAGTCATTTTAGATACCTGAAGACCTCTTAATGCCTCTTTTGCTGATAGAAAAACAGTCTGGTGCCTCTAAAGGGGGCATTCAGAACCATCTGCTGCACATCAGTTGCAAACCCCGCCACCCTGAGCCAAGAATACCGTTTCATGCAAATACCAGTGGTAGCTGCCCTCACAGATGCATCAGAGGAATCATATGCTGAGCGCAGCACATGTTTGCCAACCTCAGCTCCAGAAGTACAGTTTTTCATTAACTCATTCTTGGCATTTCCTTCTGGAAGAGTCTGAGCTGCAGCTTTGTCAGACTTCCACAGGCTATTCTGATACTTGATCATGTGGGCCTGGTTATTTGCAATACGAAGGCCTACTGAGGCAGAGGAATATGTATGCTTGCCCATCACATCTAGCCTCCTGGATTCCTTATCAGTGGGCAGAGTACTCATGTGTTTAGGTGTTCTAGATCTGTCATGGGCAGCCATTATAACCACTGAATCGGTCTCAGGCTGGTTAACTTAATGAGGCTTGGCAGCAGGAGCAGGGTATTGCATGTCAGCCTTTCTAGGTACAGCTGGTATTGAATTTGGCCTGTACCACGCAACAAACATGGCATCCTCCAATACAGGATGTATTGCTGGAACAATGATGGAGGGAGTACATGGTACCTCCAAGAAATCTATCAGGTTCTTTTTAGTGGATCCCTCTTCTTCCACAGCAAAGCCCATTGCATTCTGCATTTGCTGCATCACAGCTTGGAAGGTAGGGTCTTCAGAAGGAGATCTGGGTGTGTATACCACAGAATCCTCACTACAGAACGATACAGTGGAATCAGAATGTACTACATACTATTCTTCTCCATAACACTCCTCCTCTTCTTAATCCTCCTCCATTATGAGGTCTGGATTATATTCCACCTCCTTGTCGACAACCCTGCTGGTGACAGGAACCGATGCCGAAGGCCGCTGCTTTGGAGGCATATGCTGTGAACCAGCCAAAGATGTCTATGGGGCCTGCAATGCAGAACACCAGTCAATGGCAGTACAGGCTGCATAGGTAAGCCTGGAAAGTATGTGCCATATCATATCTGAAAATGATGCCAGTACTGCCTGTATGTACGTCAATGATGCCCTGGCCAGGGTCTGTGACTGCTGTAGTCAACAACAACCCACTGATGATGGCAATGTACTGTCCGTAGTACGTACAACAGTGCCTGAACCAAGCCCCGATCTTGGTGTCTGGTCAAATGGTGGTGGTTAATGTCATCACCGCTGAGGTGGGTGATGATGAAGAAAGTACCTACAGGCCACAATGGTGACCTATACCTCACCAGGCAAACAGACTTGTCAGTGTCCCTGTGCATATGTTTGTGTCCCGACGATCTGTCTTTTTCGGAGTCTTTTGATTTCAATGACCAAGAGTTGGTCGATAAGGCTGGCAATGCAGCTTTCTGACCTTGGTTTTTTCCCATGGCTGCTAAAGTTTTTTCCAGCAAAAACTTCTCCAGAGCCTTTCTTCTGTGTCACCTGGTCCCTTGATTGAAGTCCTATCAAATCTCACAAGTCCTGACGTTGAGAGAGAGACCTAGATAGCAGACACACACTTCGTGTGCGTTGTCCTTGTATATCTTTTCTCTGCACTCACAGTGCCAGAACATCATTTGTTTCAGTGGCATGCAGAGGAGGCGATATCACTAAAATGTCAGTGATTTACTTAGATAAAAATAATTAAAGACGACGATGGCTAATTGGTAGACGTTCCACAGTAGGTCCAACGAGTACGAGTGATGAAAAAAAGAACTGAGGAGAGATGGGGCTGCTCACGTTTATGTAGGTGTTGACGTGTGACGTCATCGTGGGTGGTCCCCAGCTAGCAGAAGTTTCCAGTGGTCCTAGCACTGACATTTTTATAGCTCCAAAAGTGTAGCCTAATGGTTCATTTTCCCATTTTTGGCAAAGGATTGTCTAACATCTGAGATGACACAGCTTCTGGATCAACTTCACAAAGATACAGGTGCAAATGAAAATCAATACACTTGTAACCATAACATTACGGTTAAAAGTGCATTAATGTATACTGGCATATGCAAATTGACATTTGTCAACTTGTACTGGCATGAAAAAAAAAACTGCAAAATGACTTTTATTAAAAAAAGGAAAAACATTTTAGTAACAGTGCAATGTCAGTTTTTTGCAATTAAATTATACACAGAACAGGTTAAGTTAAGCCTGGAATATTTGTTTGTCCCAGAGCTGGCAATCTTACTCTTGCGGTCACATCTTGGGAGACCTGCCAGTCCTGACTGCCCCCCCCCCACCCAAAATGTCTCTGCCTGCAGAAATCTATGGGGGGAAGGGGGGCATGAGAGAGCACCAGCAACTGTCATGTACACAGCTGACTGGAAGATTTTTTTTTTTTTTTGCTGTCACTTTTTTTTTTCCTCCTTGGCTCCCATATCCTTTGCATCTTACTGGGGATCCGGCCGCCATCCACCTCTACCACAGCCACATGTCAGGACCCTGTAACCCCTGCAGCTTAGCCCCCACAGTGGGGCGGCAGGGAGCCTCCAACTCCCCACCCAACACGGATCCAGTTTCGAGTCCCCCACGTAAGCCTGGTGAACACACACGAACTGCCATCAAGCCGCTCGACAGGTGCCATTTTCGCTGTCTTGTTCCCTGGAGTTTAGGGCGTGCAATGACGCCGGTGGAGGGAAGTGTGCAAGCATCTGCCCGTGCTCCCTCCAGGCGTCTGTCCAAACTCCTCCCCAAGCTGTCCCCCTGTCCCCCAGCCTCAGCCAGGGGGCGACTGGGCATAGACTAGTGAGACCCCCTTCCCCAGAGAAGGAGAGCAGTCCATCGGACGTTCAATCCTTCTCCAACACCCAACGGCCCATGCTTGTTTCCGAACACGGGTCACCGGTGTGGCGTGAGGTAAGGCGTCCAGCACCTCAGCGCCACCTGGCCCGCCTGGAAGATGGGTCAAAAAACAAAGTTTTCTCTGCCTACTATCCTGCAGCACCAGGCACAGTGGCCTCTGCAAAGAAGGAAAGCTTGCTGATCCACTGCAGGGGTCACTATAGCAGTGCCCAGCTGGAAGTGCTGCCAAGTGGCAGCACCTCTGCCCCTTGACTCCAAAGTCCAATCCCAAGCTCCAACTACTAGTGTGGGAGTGCAGCTCACCACCCATTAGACCATCGGGAAGCCCCCTCCTGGTCTATTTTTTTTTTTTTTTTTAATAAAAATTTTGACTCCATGCAACAATAATTCAGTTGGCCTGGTGACACAGGATGGAAGCTGTGAATCAACTGCGCTGTCCTGGTCTGAAGGGGTCCATCAAGGGTGTAATGTAATGGCTTTGTGCAATCACCCTGAGGGAGAGTGCTGGGCAGCCCACCGCACAAGCACCTCCTACAAAAGAAGCTGTAATGGCAAAGTTGTCATTGGTAACCCTGTGATGTTTTCCACCCACCTACAGGCTGATGCTGGGGTGGTGGAAGGACCTTATGGGGCCAAAAAGTTCAACCCCTGTGGGTGATACCACCACTGCCCATCCAATTAGATGATACTGAATGCCAGCGTTCCCTGCTCCGCATCCAATGACTATGGCTGCTGCACCCATAGGTTGGTCACTGGGTCTACACCATACGTAGCAATGCAGGGAGTAATTAATGTAGGAGGATGAAGCAGGTACAGCTTGGAAAGTGTGCCAGTAAATAAGTGTGTGCAAGTGGTAAATGGAGCAGCAAGTCACTGGAGGGAAAGAGACAGAAGTGAGGGCAGAATGGGATAAAGAATTATTTAAAAAAATCAATAACTGCAAACTGTGTTGATGTAAATTTTTAAGTTTACATTACTCCAGTCCATTTATTTAAGAAGAAACTAAGCTAGCTCATAAAAGTTTTATATTTAGCCTTTCTCAAACAAATTATCTTTAGAAAGTTCTAACTTTGGAACCATTAGGACTAGAAGAAAAAATGACATAGTAATGATGTTTTTTCTACAGGGCGTATTTGTGAGTCATGCAGTTTGCACCATACCAGCCTAGATGTGTTGCTCTGGCTATAGATTTTTAGAATATCAGAGAACAAACTGAAGTATGGTCACACTCCACTTCACCACTCTGTGGCAGAGTTACAACTGAAGAGCAGTAACCACCTAATAAAATATTCTATGTATTAATAAATGTAAATGCAATATAAAAAAGCATCTATCACCCAATGAAATCTGCAGAAAACTGCAAATCTCTATATGAATGAGATGAGAAATTCAAATGCTCAGGCAAAATGTAATATATTTAATATAACTATTATAACTATGAAATAGAAGAACTCTCTTCAGGTCCTGGAGGGGTATATGGTGTAGGCAGGAAAGACTTGAATGAATCACAAATACACCCTTTAGAAAAAACATCATTACGAAGGTATTTTTTTTTCTAGCAACAAGAATGTATTTGTGAGGTCATACAATTTGTTGACTCCAAGCAGTAGCTGGGATGCAGGTTCTAGGATAAAAGAACAAGGTGCTCCAGAACACCGGTGCTCGGTTTCGCACAACAGACAGACAAAATACAAGGGGACAGCAATCAGTCAGAAAATGTACATGAAACCACCAAAAGTAGAAAATTACACTTCTTTATTCATTTGTGAGCAAACTGAAAACGGGATTTAAATTTTCCACAAGCCACTGCAGCCAATGCCAACAAACAATAGTTACGTAAGAACTTACCGTAAAAGTAGATCTTCGAGAAGAGCTCTTGCAGCAGGTAATAACTGTTAGGACTATACCGGCAGGCACTAGGAACCCACGGAAAACTTCTAGCTAGCAGTCCAAAACGGAGGACTGCCCCGACATCAGCTCTGCCCCCACCCCCCCGATGTCATCCTTAATATATAAGGAGGCGGTCCCTCCGGCGCCATCCTATTTTGTTTGCCGGAGACCCGGCTAGCATGAAAGATAGGACAAACCAAGGAGGCTTTGTCATCCCAATAGGGACATACAAGAAGAAGCACTGGGGGAAGGAGGGAGGGAAAGTATACCTGCTGCAAGAGCTCTTCTCAAAGATCTACTGTTACGGTAAGTTCTTACGTAACTGTACTATCTCACATCGAGACAGAGCTCTTGCAGCAGGTAATAACCGTTAGGACTGAGTCTCAAGCAATACTGAGATAACACCAGGTCAGAATAGCGGTGGATATATAGGTACCCCTGTGCTCCTACGATAGTAACCCATGGAGGACTGCCAGGCTGAAACCTGCCCTCCTTCTGGAAGCAACATCCAGACTATAGTGCCTGACGAAGGTGTGTACCGAACTCCAGGTGGCTATGGCACAGAGGTCTGCTGCCAACACATTTCTGAGAGATGTGAAAGAAGTCGCCAGCCCTCAAGTTGAATGACTTCTAACCGGGCCCGGCAAGGGTTTGCCAAACTTTTCGTGGCAGAATATGATGCAACTGACTAGCCACTTGTAAACAGTCTGCTTTGTAACTGGTGCCCCTAGCATTCTTTGGGTAAAGGAGACAAACAATTGTCGTGACTTCTTTACAGACCAGGTACGGTCAACATAATACCCGAGGAGACTCTGAATATTCAGAGTATGTAACAGTGCCTCCCTTTCGTTGGAATATTCAGGGTAGTAAACAGGCAGGTGAATATCTTGGTTGAAAGTAAACTCTGACACCACCTTTGGGAGAAACTTAAGACTGGTGCAAAGGGACACCCTGTCCCTGTTAAAAACCAAATATGACTCCTTACACGAGAGTCAGGAACTTGGAAATCCTCTGGGGCGAAGTAACAGCAACTAAAAATAACGCTTTCCAAGAGAGGAAGCAAAGCTCATAACTTGCGGCTAGCTCAAAAGGGGGCAATGTTAATTTTTCCAGCATAAACTGAAGATCCCATGGGGGAACTGGGTCCCGAATGGGAGGTTTGATCTGTATGCTACCTCGCAGGAAGGTATGTGACAGATCCAGCTGCGCAAAGGTCCTACCGTCCACTTGTACATGACATGCTGAGATAGCCGAGAGATGTACCATTATGGACGAGTAGCTGAGACCTAAATCAGACAAGGATAAGAGACACTCCAAGACCCAGTTCACCTCACAGGAGAATGGGTCTATGTTACGGGTGGCAGCCAAGAGGCTGAACCGCTTCCACTTCATGGCATATGTGGCCCTAGTAGATGTTTTTTCCTGTGGCCACTAACACCAACTACCCTCTCGGACACCCCGTACCTGCTCCTGGCTAAGTCTGCAGAAGCCATGCATGGAGATGCAGAGACTTGAGGTTGGGGTGAATTAGAGAGCCCTGCTCTTGGGATAACAACCGAGAGGACAGAAGAAGTGGAACTGGGGGTTCTACCGCCAGTAGCTGGAGAAGCGGGAACCAAATCTGTCTGGGCCAGAACGCTGCTACCAGAATCATAGTTTCTGGTTCTGACAGTAGCTTAAGAAGGACTCACTGCAGAAGGGGAAAGGCACAGAGAAACCTCCAGGTCCAAGAGAGGGACAACGCGTCTCACCAAAAAACACCAGGGCCCAGATCTAGAAAGCAGAAACTGGCCAATTTGGCATTGTGTGCGGACGCGAATAGGTCTAGCTTTGGAGTTCCCCATCTTGTGAATAGGTTGTCTGCTACTTCTTGAAGTAGTTCCCATTCGTGAGCTTGGGATTGCAAGTGACTGAGGCTATCTGCTAAGATGTTTTGAAGACCGGGGACATGTACCATGAACAGTTTCAGGCTGAGATCTACTGCCCAGTACCAGACTCTCATGGCTTTTCTGCATAGGAGATATGAATGCGTTTGCCCCCCGCTTGTTGAGATAAAAAACCATGGGCATGTTGTCTGTCTGGACTAGAACTGGGGCTGGAGGGAGGTCGTTCTGGAATACCTGTAAGGCATACAGCACACACATCTCCAGAATGTTTATATGCAAAGAACATTCTGTCCAAGTCCAAGACCCCCTGGTCTGATTGCTCCCAAAGTGGGCACTCCAGCTGATGCCCGACGCATCCATGGTGATAACCTGTTGAGGGGAGGGGTTCCTGAAGGGGCCCCTATCACCAAGCAGGAGGGATTCGGCCACCATACTAAGGTTTGGTGTACTGCCTTGGAGATTCTGACCTTCTGGTCGAGATCGTCACTTCGCTGGTCCCACTGCACCCTGAGGTTCCACTGCAGAATTCTCATGTGCAGGCGAGCGAGAGGCACAGTCACTATGGCAGCGGCCATATGACCCAGGAGTTGTAGTACCATTCCGGCTGGAGCCTGGTCTACGGAGATTAATCTCTGAGCCAGCGTCTGAAGGCAATCTGCCCTGTCTGAAGGGAGAAAGGCTCTCCCCTGAACCGTATCCAAGATGGCACCTATGAACTGGAGTCTCTGGGATGGTCAAGGGGCTGACTTTGGGAAATTCAGAATTATCCCAAAGTCCTGGAACATCTTGAAGGTGCACTCCAGGGTCTGACATAGCTGTTCTCTGGATGGGACTGATAGCAGCCAGTCGTCGAAGTAGGGGTAGATGTAATGACCCTGCCTCCTGAGCGCTGCCGCTACTACCGCCAGGCACTTAGTTAATACCCGAGGTGCCGAGGACAAGCTAAAAGGAAGGGCCCTGAACTGGTAGTGCTCTCCTTCGAATGTGAACTGGAGATACTTCCTGTGGGACGGCAGGATCTTTATGTGCATGTTGAGTCCTGCATGTCCAGGAAGCAGAGCCAATCTCCTTGGAGTAGCAAGTGTCACCATCATGAACCTTTTGTACTCTATAAAGACGTTTAGTTGACTGAGGTCCAGGATGGGACAAAGATCCCATCTTCTTCGGAACCAGGAAGAAGCAAGAGTAGTAACCTTTACCCCTGTGGGACTCCGGTACTAATTGAATCACTTGGTTTGACAGGAGGGCCTGTATCTCCACCCTGAAAGAGACCTGCATGGGATAGTGAGCAGAATATGTGGGCTGGTGGACTGTCCGAGGGTAGTTAAGAAAACTCCAGAGTGTAGCCCCTCACTATAAGTTGCAGCACTTACTGGTCTATTGTGATGTTCTCACAACCTGCGAGGTGGTAGTAAGAACCGCCTCTCTCACCGCCTCCCCTATCGATTCTGCTGGTGGGGGCGAAGAAGCCAGGCAGAGGCTGACGGGTGGGGAGAGGAGCTCTGGACTGCTTAGCTGTTCACGGTCCCAGAGTTCCTGGTGTCTTCTGAGGGGCTACTTTTCTCTTGAACCCTCCTCATTGTTGCTGTCTCTTTGCTTGATGCCTCTGAAAGGGCCAGCGCCTGGGAGGATAAGGTTCTGATTTGTACATCTTGTGTATTTCGGAGACAGCCTTTCCAGAGTCCTGTAGGCCAGTGATGATCTTCTCAGCCTCTTGGCCAAAGAGCACGAGGCCCTGGAACGGCAGATCTAAGATAGTGTCTTGCAGGTCCAGCATGAACCCAGACACTCGAAGCCATGACTGTCACCTGAGGTATACTCTTGAGGTTGCAGCTCTTGCTGCTGTAATTGTCGCATCGTACAAGCATCTGAGGACATGTTTGCCCACATCTGCCCCAGACTGCAGGACTGCCTAAAGCTCTGACTTATTGGGAGAATCCGGCTGGGTCTTGGTTAGATCCATAGCCTTCTGCCATAGACACTTCTGGTACATGACCATATGTGCCAAGAAATTCAGAGACAGGTGGAAGAGGTGTACACCTTCCACCCAAACTGGTCAATCTTTTCTGATTCCTTATCTGGTGGCTGGGAGCTGGTATGCTTACGTTGCTGTAACTTGCTGTGACCCGCTGTAAGGACTATGGAGTCCACCTTGGCCTGTTCACTGAGGTGGAGCTGGTTTCTGGGGGTCCTGTATAGGCGATCAGCCTTTTTGGGCACCGCAGAAGTAGTTGAAAGATGCTTCCATGTCTGCTTTGTTGCATCCTGGAATGGCTCCACCAACGGAGGAATGACTAGTGGTTTGGGGTTGGTAGCTCCCAAAAACTTGGCCAAGCGTTTCCTTTCTGGGTCCAGTTCTTCTGTTTTCCACTGGTTGAGGAACTGGATATACCTCATAACCTCGAGAAAGGTGGGATCATCAGGTGGAGACCTGGGTGAATCCTTTCTCGGATCCAGTGAAGGCAGAGGGAGGGGTCATCCTCAGAAGAGTCATAAGGCAAGTAGGAACCGCTGTAATCACCTGATGGTTCAGAGAGATGGTCAGTGGATCTCCGTCAGGAGAGATATCCACTTGACCTGCTCCGCCTTCGGAAGCAATGGTCGCTAGACCTACTCCGCCTGCGGGAGGAAGACCTTAAGGACGGGTGACGTCTGTGTCTCCAACATTCATCTGAGCCACCTGGAGTTGGGTGGTCTCGCGTTGGGGGTGGCAACGGAGTCCTGCAGGGAGGCATCGGCTGTGGCTGCGGAATGACCATCGCCGCTCCCATGGATTCAGTCTTAGGAAGTAGGTCACTCTTAATGGTGTTCCACCAGCCAGAAAAGAGCGCTCCTACTTCCGCTAAGAGGACCATTGAGCCCGACTGCTGGTCTGACGGGTTAGCTGGCCCCAAAGAATTTAGCACCGGGCCTGGTGTCTGAGGGGCTTCCAGTGTCCAACCGCTGACAAATTACCCAACGTCTGGTCCTCCATCTGAGTGCCAGACACTTTGGATTTGGCTCACGACCGGGTGTCAAGCCCTGTGATCATAGGCTTGGTGGGGCTGGATGACAGGTCAGCAGTCGTCGGATCCTCTGGCGGAGGCCCATTCCGCTCTAGTGAGGCTGACGATGGATTGGAGACTGATGTCTGGTCTGACTCCAGAGGGGTGGAGGCAGACGACGCCGGAGGCTGTCATTGGTCCGAAGAGATGGCCAACGGCAGTTTAGGCACAGAGGGTGCTTCACTGATGTGCTCACGACCCTGGCACATGTCGTGGTCTTCAGCTTGGCTGAAGAACCAGAGGACGAGGCCTTAACGATGGCGGGGGAAGTAGAAGAGGCCAAGTCCTCGGGCCTAGACCCTAGCGTATGTTTGTAGGGTCTGGTGGCCAAAGACACTTAAGAAAAGGCCTGGGAAGGCCCTTGCCCTAAATCTCCGACCGACACCTGGGTAGAGGTGGATAGTTTAGTAGTCGAAATCCCTGGGAGGGCTAGTGATCGGGGGGGGGGGGTGTCAGAATCCGACCTCCAGTTGGAAGTCTTGGAGCTCTTGTGCAGGGAACAGGACCGCAAGTCTGACCTGGGCCTGTCCACGTCTTTCCTGTGATGCTTTCCCCGAGTGTTTCTTCTCCTTGTGGAGGTGTCTTGGGGGCAGGACGAAGAAGAGTTGTGCCCAGAGTGCAACTTTTGTATCGCGGCCACTTCTTGTTCCAGCAGGTGAGCTTTAAGCATCTTCAGGCAGCGAATGGGGATGTGTTTGTTAAAACTGAGGCAGTGTGGGCAGTCGTCCGACTTGTGCTGCGGTCCCAGGCACAGGAGGCAAGCTGAATGGACGTCTTTGGCCGGAATTTGTTTGCAGCATGCACATGTTGCCTTATGCCGTGAAGTAGAAGTGCTAGACTTAGCAGACATAAAGAGGCGATTGAGAAACTCAAAAATTTGAACTGCACAGAGTGTCAAGGAAAATGGCAGTCGACGGTTAGCAGTAGGCATCCATGGAGCTGAAATGCAGGGTCGATGGTGGGAAAAGAACTTGGGTGGCACTGGGGGACCACCTCCTATATACTGAAGACAACGTCGGGGATGGAGCCGATGTCGGGCGGCAGTCCCCCGTCTTGGATTGGCAGCTAGAATTTTTTCTGTGGGGCCCTAGTGCCTAGCGGCATAGTCCTAACTGTTATTACCTGCAGCAAGAGCTCAATCTCTAAGTGAGATCTAATGTTTCATGTCTTACAGTACAACAGTTGTCAGAGGTGACTCTCATCCACCGGAACAGGCCATTTATGTCCTTTTCAGAATAGTTTACAGTTCCTCAAGGTGGCCCCAGGATGGAGCCGTAAGGCTGATTAACCACAGTGCATGAGTGCAATTAAAATGCCTCTTTAAAAAAACTTCAAACATAGCACTGACAGTTCTCCAAGGTACTTATTGCCATCCCAATTAATTGTAGTCTTAACATCATCCTTATTAGAGTATAGCATCCAAGTACTGAAAAATAGAAGGGTATTACTAAAGCCAATGAATTCTCACACATGTTTAGGTATGCACCAGGATAGTATTCCGGGGGCCTGGGTTCAATTCCCAGTAGGTCACATTATTTCTTTCTCACTACGGTTTGTGACATATTTAAATACTAACCCTAGTAGTAACAAACTATTTGAGGTGATTTATAGCCATCCCAATTATTTTATAGGTGGTCTCAGCATCATCCTCATTACAAAGTATGACATCTAATGACAAATATACACTGAGCTAGAAATACAGCTCTCACAATATAAATGTCATAGTCAATACATTATAGCCATTAACACATTTCTGCCTAATCTGTCAATATAAAAATATTATTTCCTATCCCTATTTATCCAACACCTGTGAGGATTTTTTTTGGCAGATATCAGTGATGTTTTTGATCTCTCTGCACAAACAGTGGGAATACTGAAGTATTTTCACCCTAGGCCCATTATTCGCACTGCAGTTCTCTTGACAAAAAATATCCTCACTGTAGCTTTTGATTGGTGGAAGCCAGCAGCGTGAGCAGCTCCGTTCTAGTTTTAGAACTGGAAAGTTCACTTGCTGCTGACTCCCACCAACCAGTTTCATTCTGGTAGAGACACAGTCAAATCACTTTTGTTTTTTTCCCCTTCCCGCTAAATGTCCAACTCAATTCAAAAATACACAAGGCTAACAAAACTTATTTTGTGACACTCTTAGTGTCATCGTATAACATGTACCAGCACCCCAGCATTCTTCACAGGTCCCCATACCGCAGTCGCTGTTTGCTCTGCCAGCAGTCTAGCTCTCTTCTACCCCCCCCCCCCCGACTGACACTCCCAACTCTGCTGGCCACACTCCTCCACTTACCTTAAAGCACCGCCCGCTGTGGCTTCACTAAGGAACAGTGAGGAACTGCCATTCTCCCTCATCACTAGCACCTACACATTGTACATAATGATGTATACAATGGCGTCCTGGACATTGTACGGTCTTCCCGAACCACTTGGCTACCCGAAAACAACAGGAGAACAACAAAACAAAATACTTCAACAAAAAAGGTAAAAGAAAAACACCAGAAGAACAAGCGTTGGAAAAACTGAATTTAACATGACCTAAGAAGAAATATCACTGATATTTCTCACTTATGCTGTTTGACCTTGTGACATCACTTGTGGGTTCACCAGTCATGATGTCATAAGACCAAACAGCAACAGTGAAAAATATCAGCAATATTTCTCCTGCGACCGTGGCATATCCCTTATACATAGGTGGGCAGCAAAAATTAAAAGAATTTCATAAAAGGGGCATAATAATAAGATAATCATTTGGCCCTGGAAACTGTAATGAACCCATAGTACAAATCCAGTATTCTCATGTGAACTCGTCGACCTTTGAAATCCCCCCGGATTTTTTCAACATTTTTAATGCCCACTGACATGACTCAAACAAGTCTGTATCTTGCATCCCCAAATCAAGCTTCTTGCTCATAATTTGTTCTCATCACCCTGTAATGTTCTCCCAAACATATCTTCAGTTTTCTACAGATGCAATTTAGTGAAAAGTTTCACCTTTCCTGAAAGGCATACTGAGCTGAAATTGCTCGCTTCCAGATGTGTCCTGGGGGAAGGGAAATACAGTTTATTTTACACACAAAGCTTCAGATTAATATACATATAGTCAGTACAACCTGCACAAACATAATACTACACAAATTCCCATACAATAACATGAGTTAATGTACATAATTTTTTGGGTTAGTCAACCAGTTGTTCTGTGTTTTGTTTACACATGCGACATTTGCCACACCAATTGCAACCTCCGATTCTCCAGCCTACAACTATTCCTCTCGAGATTTGGTTTCCACCTCCACATGTGCTTAATCAATAATGTAAGGACCATTTGTTGTTCTCTTTCAGATATCCCACCTACCACACAATCGGGAACAGCCTGAAGGGACAGTGTATTAGAACTGTCAAGGACTGCAGCACACCAGCACTGTATGCAGTTAGGGCAGGTAAATAATTAGACGCTGTAGTGAAAGGGGCTACAGTTGTTGCATTATTGATCAAGTGTGTGAAAGTAGAAATTAAACACAGGGAGGAATGGCTGTAGCCTAGAGAAGCGAGGAAGAATGAGAAGGCTAGACTGACACGTGTGACCACCTACTGTATGCAGTCTTCAAAGACAGCCAAAGTAATAAACAAATGTGCCCATACTTGAGGCAGAACCAGCAGTGGAATGGTACACAATGGTATACAACAAATTCAGTTAGAATGTCATACTGGAAGGCCAGGAACTCGAAAAGACTCCTTAGTTAGGAGCTTTCAACCAGCCTCCTGTTTCATATTTGGTTGCCTAAGGCACCTAAAAGTTGTCATAGGTATGAACATAATATAGAACCAGTTTTTTTAACCCAGAAAATGGAAAAATGATGTGCATTAACTCTTGTAATAACTGTGCTAGTGCAGAAGTTGTTTATTTACATGTTTGTGGAGGGTTATCAGTAGGACCAAGAGAAAACTGAAGATATGTGGGAGAAAACGGCAATGAAAACAAATGAGGAGCCAAACGAGGTGGCAAGACACCTGCTGGGGTACAGGATGGAGACTCGTATAGAGTGATGTCAACAGGTATTGAAACATTTGAAAGAATCCGGGGGAGGGGGGGTTGAGAGTCAGCTCAATAGGCGTGAACAACATTACATGTACATAATGAGAGCATTACAGTAGCTAGTGCTGAATAATTATCTTAATATTAAAGTTCTTACGATTGTCTTGGCTATGACATTCATATTGTAAGAGCTTTAATTCTGTTTTACTGTATATGTCATTAGAGGTCGTACTCTCATGAGGATGATGCTGAGACCACCTATAAATAACTGAGATGGCCATAAAGCACTCCGAACAGTTTTTTACTAAAAGCATTCGTATCTAAATATGTGAGAGAAGTCATTGCCTTTCCTATGATCCTTTTTCAGTGATTTCTTTATATTTTTCTCCTTAGCTGTAGTACTCTAACGAGGAAGATGTTGACACCACCCACTATTATTTGGGATGGCCATAAGCCACCCCCGAAAACACCCATGTGATAACTTTTTTTTTTTGTTTTAAGGATTTTTTAATTGCACTTTTGCACAGTTGTTAACCAGCCTTCTGGCTCCGTCCTGTGGTGACCTGTAGGAACTGTAAGACATAAAGGGTTTAGGACACATATAGGGAAAAGAATCTGAAACACATACATGTATGCCCAGACAATAATGAGAGGTTAAATTGTGTACTGTAGGCAGTGTGGTTGCTTTGCCCCTCTCTAATCAAAGTATACTTCTTACTCATGCTACCGTGGCAAATTTAACTCTGGTGGAACAAGCCTTTAATCATTTTGGTGACTGCCTGACAGTGTAGCCGAAGTTGATACAAGTGACAATCCAACCAGATATTGCCTCGTCTGGTGCTGGCTTACTTTTTCCTACCTCGTCATGAGTTACAAACAGCTATCTATTGTCAGTTCTGAACTCTGAAGATAAAACTTAAACCCTTCTACATTCAGGCAGTAAAGATTCTCCTCAACTGCACTGGAGTATGATTTTGGAATAAACTCAGGCAATGTTATAGACCGATTGTGAAACGTGGAAACCACCTTTGGCAAAAATTTCACGTGTGTTCTAAGCAGCACTGCATCCCTATGAAAGGCCATGACATGAAGCTAAATACAAAGTGCATGCAACTCAATGACCAGCCTTGCAGAGGAAAAACAGAAACACAGAATTTGATGGCAGATAAGGACCGCTTGACCCACCCAGTCTGCCCATCTCCCTACCTAATGGATAAGCTACAGATCCTAGTTAACGAACAGCCTACTTCTTCCTATCCCCACCCCCTACAATTGCCTTATGACTGTCCCATGCATTCTTGAATTCCACCACTGTTTGACTCCACAACCTTCTCAGGAAGACCGCTCCATGCATCCACAACCTTCTCTGTGAAAAAATACTTCCTTATATTACCTCTGAGCCGCCCCCTCATCTTCAGATTGTGCCCCCTTGTTCTTGCACACCTCTTTTTCTGAAAGATGCTACCCTCTGACTTTGTTGATTCCTTTGAGGTACTTGAAAGTTTCTATCACGTCCCCCCCTCCCTCCTTTCTTCAAGGCTATACATATTGAGCTCAAGTCTCTCTTCATATGTCTTCTGGTACAGACCCTGCACCATTTTAGTTGCCCTCCTCTGGACTGCCTCCATCCTGTCTATGTCTTTGCAAAGATTGGGTCTCCAGAACTGCACGCAGTACTCCAGATGGAGTCTCACCAGCTGTCTGTACAAAGGGATACCAACTTCCTGTTTTCTACTGGCGCTGCCTTTCCCTATACATCCCAGTATCCTCCCAGCCCTCTTTACTGCCTTCTCACATTGCTTGCCCACCTTTAGGTTATCTGATATGACTACCCCCAGGTCCCTTTCCATTTTTGCTGTTGTTAGTATCTCACCCCCCACTGTGTACTCTTCCCCTAGGTTTTTGTTTCCCAGGTGCATTACTTTGCACTTCTTAGCACTGAATCTAAGCTGCCATGCATTTGACCATTCCTCCAACCTTGCCAAGTCCCCTTTCATCCTTTCAACCCCACCTTGCATATCAACTCTGTTGCAGATCTTTGAGTTGTCTGCAAAGAGACATACTTTTCCTTCCATTCCCTCTGTAATGTCGCTTATAAAGACACTGAAGAGGACCAGTCCTAGTACTGAACCCTGCCGTACCTCACTAGTAACGCCCTTTCTTCAGAGTGGACTGCTTACCATCACCCTCTGTGTCCTGTTCTCCAGCCAATTCTTTACCCAGGCTACCATCTTGGGACCCACTCCAAGGCTGGCTAACTTGTATATTAATCTTTTGTTTGGGACTGTGTCAAATGCCTTACTAAAGTCTAGGTAGGCCACATCCACAGCCCCTCCTTGATCTACTACTTTGGTCACCCAGTCAAAGAAATCTATTAGATTTGTCTGACATGACCTTCCTGCTGTGAATTCATGCTGCCTTGGGTCCTGCGCCCCTCTGACCTCTAGGTACTCAACAATTCTTTCCTTCAGAAGTGATTCCATCATTTTCCCTATCATTGAGGTTAAACTAACAGGTCTGTAGTTTCCTGCTTCTGCCCTGCTCCCACTTTTGTGAAGTGGAATAACATATGCCTTCCTCCAGTCCTCAAGTACCACCCCATACTTCCGTGATTTGTTAAAGAGGGTAGTCAGTGGTGTCACTAGTTCTACCCTTAGTTCTTTCAGAATTTTGGGATGAATCCCATCAGGCCCTATTGCTCTGTAAACCTTCAGTTTTAAGAGTTCTTTCAGAACCCTTCCTTCTGTAAATGGGCTGGTATCAACCCCTGTATCCAGAGTGTTTCTACTGTTTTGTTTAGGTACCTCCTCTTCATTTGTGAATACTGAGCAAAAATATTTGTTTAGAATCTCTGCCTTTTCACAGTCACCCTCTGCCCACCCCTCTCCCCTTTATTAAGCCTCACTATCCCTCCCTTGGTCTTCCTTCGCTCCCTAATGTACCTATAAAAGGTTTTAACCCCCTTTTTAACCGAGTTGGCTATCTTTTCCTCGGTTTGGGCCTTTGCTGTTCTGACTGTCTTCCTTGCTTCCTTTTGCTTTAACTGATACAATTCTCTGTCTTGCTCCTTCTGTGATTCCTTGTACTTCCTGAATGCTTTCTTTTTCTCTCTAACCTTCCCTGCCACCTCCTTTGAGAACCACAGTGGTTTCTTACATCGTTTTGTTTATTTGCTTCACACAAAGGCTTGTTGCCTCTGTGATGGCAGTTTTGATTATACCCCATTGTTCTTCCACCCCTTCTTCCTGCCCATTTGCTAGTGCATTCCTTAGGCAGTCACCCATTTTGGTGAAGTCAGCCCTCCTAAAGTCCAATACCTTTGCCTTTGTATGGCTTGACTCTACTGCTGTGTTTATCGTGAATCATACTGTTCGATGGTCGCTAGTTCCCAGATGGCTACCCACTTTTACACCTGTAATCTTCTCTCCATCTCCATTTGAGAGTACCAGGTCTAAGATTGCTCCCTCTCGAGTGGGTTCCAATACTAGTTGTCTAAGGCATGCCCCCTGTAGGGCATCTAGAATGACCCCTCTCTTAGAAGTGGCTGCTGCAAATGCACTCCAGTTAACATCTGGCATATTCAGATCCCCCATCAGCAATATCTCCCCTTTTTCTGCCATTCTAAGGATACTTTCCATCATTTCCTTGTCCATTTCCTCCCCTAGATGGAAGTCTGTATACAACCCCTGTGTGGACTGTGGTGCCATTGCCTGCCTCCAAATTGACCCACAGTGCTCCCTCTCCTCCCTGTTTACCCTTTTGTTTTGTTGCTTTGATTCCTTCCCTTATGTAGAGAGCTTCTACTCCTCCTGTTTTACCCTCCCTATCCCTCCTGTAGACAGTGTATCCTGGTATGTTTATGTCCCAGTCATGGTCCTATGTGTACCAAGTTTCTGTGACTGCCACGATATCCAGATGTTCCTCCTCCATCAAGGCCACTAATTCAGGAATCTTGTTACCCATATTACAGGCATTGGTACTTACTGCTCTCCATTTTTTGATGGCTTTACCTCTTGTAGCACCATCCCTGTCCTCACTGACTTTGTTTTCTCCATTTACCCCTGTCCTGCTCCCTATTGACCTTTCTACCTTGGTCTTCACCTCATTTAGTACCCTGTTTTGTAGGAGGAGGCTGGGAATTCCTTGCTGCTTATCAGTGCCTCCCCCCTTGACTAGTTTAAAAGCATGCCAATTAAGCATTTAAACCGATCGCCCAGAAGACTTGTGCCCTTCCTGGACAGATGCAGACCCATCCTGCCAGTACAGGCTGGTATCCTTCCAGTTGGAACCCCAGTCCCCAGTGAAGCCAAACCCCTGTGCTCTGCACCATTTTTTCAACCATTCATTAAATCACACGGTGCGAAGTACCCTCGCTTCACCCATGTCATAGACAGGCAGCACCTCTGAGAAGGATACTGTGTGTGCTACTTGCCTTAGGCCCCTCCCAACTCCACAAACTCCTCCTGCACTGCTCTAATCTCATGTTGAGCCAAGTCATTTGTCCCTAGGTGGACAATGACATCCAGCTCAGTCTCCCATGCAGCTGTATTCATGATCCTGAGGATGCGCTTCCTGTTCCTCCAAGCCATGGCACCAGGCAGGCACCTTACTTCAGTTTTCCCTGCTCCCCCCAGTTCTAGCCCCCCTAATAACTGAGTTCCCCACCAGGAGCTGCTTCCTTTCCCTGTGGTGTCCTCTGCCTCCTTCCTGTGAGCCTCCCTTGTGACAGTTGTCCTCAAGAACTAGAACTAGAAACTCAGTCTTCTAGGTTAAATATTTGAGTGCTAAAAAATACACTGGCTCAAAGGAAGGATTCATTAACTGTGAAAGAACCAAATTTAAAACCCAATGGTAGGACTTGCTCCCTCACAGTGGGATAAAGATGATTTAGGTCTTTGAAAACTCTCTAGTCCAAAACCTGGGATATATCCAGTTTTTGCAGTGATGTGTCGAGAGTCCCACCAAATACTGAATATTTTCCATTTTGAATTATACATTTTCCTAGTTGCTGGATTTTGAGCAACTTTCAAAATGTCCTGTTCCTGGATTGAGAGGTTCAAGTTAGAATATTCTTACTCAGGAATCATGCTCTCAAATGAAGGAATTCTTGGTCTTGGTAAGACAATCTGCCCTAGGGCAGAATCAGCAGGTCTTGTCTCAGTGGTAGGTCTACTGGTATTCTCTATGACTTTGTCTGCACAAGTAAGTATCATCAATGCCTTGGCCCCGTCTGGTGTCAGAATTATTGTAGCAGTTTCCCTTCTCAATTTCAACACCATGCTGTGAATAAGTGGCAATGAAGAAAGTGCATACAGTAACTGATTTCACCCTAGAACTTTCCCCACTGAGGGAGGCCTGCAACGGAATTGGGGTAGCTTTCTGATTTTCCATAAGGCAAACAGATGTAACTCTGGCATTCCCCATCTCTGAAGTACTGAGTTAAGAACCAACTGATCTGGAGACCACTTGTAAGTTACAGTACATGCAACATTCTACTGAGTGAATCTGCTAGTACATTCTCCTTTCTTGCTTGATATACTGCAGAGAGGTTTGTGCATTTCAGCTACAAATGAGGGTGCAGATCCTCACCGATTCTGTACAAAGTTTTGATGACCTGGTGTCTCCCTGTTTATGAATACATAGTCTTTGTACTGTCTGTCTCTATCAGGACTGTCTGGTCATGCAACAGGGAAGACAGCAGGAACAGGACCACTGCTCTGAGTTCAGGGTTCATGTGTTTCTTTCTTTCTTGAGGGGCCCAAATTCCATTTACTGTTCTCCGCACCAGATGTCCTCCTTATCCTAGGAGGGATGCATCTGTGGTAAGAAGCATCCGTATCATCTGAGGGATGCATCCATATCATCGGCTGCTACAGGCCACCCTCAGCTGGACCTCAACTCCTGACTTACCTATCTTCTATGCTGGACTCCAGCAACCTAGAAACTATAATACTAGGAGACCTTAATTACGACTGGCTGTCCAGCGCCTCACTACCTCTCAAATCCCTCTGTGACACTCATGGACTTTCACAGCTTATCAATGAACCAACACGCATCAATAAGAAAAACCCAGCAAATAGCAACCTCCTAGATGTCCTATTAACAAATAAACCACACCTCTACTCACATGCTGGTATCTTCTACGCCGACGTCAGGGACCAGTTTTATTGCTGGTGTGAGAACAAATCATATGCCCAAATCTACCTCGAAATTCTTTACTAAGAGATCAAAGCAGGACTTTGATCCACATGCCTATAACCAATGATCTTAAGGACTCTCCACTTTGGCAGAGCTTCTTCCTTGCCAAATTAGTGAACGATGCATACTCCATATTCCAAGAAATATTAACTCATGCCCTCAATACCCATGCTTCACTGGTCAAATCTCATATAAAGCCTAGAACTCATTGCTGGTTTACACCAGACCTTAAAGCCGCATTGCTAAAAAGGGACAAACTTTGGAAAATTGCTCGTAAATCACATCTTGCCAAAGACTGGTGTCTTTTCAGATCTGCCAGGAACTCCTGCACAAGGTTAATCAGAGAGGCAAAGTCCAACTTCTATCGCACTGAGCTAGATGCCGCCTCAACTTGCCCAACCAAATTCTGGTTCACAATAAAAGACCTCTCTAGTCACACGTCAGGAAGTGCACTCCCCTCTAAAATCTCCTCAAACAGTGACTTTCTCAGTGATAAAAAGGAAATCTTGCAAGCATTCAATAACCACTTCGCCTCAGCTGGATTAGCCTTCGATAACTTGCCTGCTTGCAACCTGCTCTCTCAGATGTATGCACCACCACCTGAGCCATATCTAACAAATGCTACCTTCTCATTCTCACCTGCTACTTTAAAAGAAGTCGAAGAGCTACTAATTCACTTGGATACCAAGGAACGCGCAGGGACGGACTTGTTAGAGCCCTACTTCATAAAGGTGGCCTGGCATGTACTGGCAGTGCCCATTACTCATTTAGTCAATTTGTCACTACCCCAGAGGATGCTCCCTAACATGTGGAAAACTGCCCACATTATCCCACTATTTAAATCTGGGGACCCTGTGACCTAAATAACTACAGGCCAATCTCATTACTCCCTATACTATCTAAAAACTGCTAGAAAAAATAGTGACTGCCCATCTACGAGTCTTCTTGTAAAAGACAAACTTCCTAAATCCTTTACAGTTAGGCTTCCGAACGAACCACAGAATGGTTACGGCGTTGGCCAAGGTAACAAACGATTGGCAAAATGACCTTGAAAGCAAAAAATTTGTCTGCGCTGTCTTCCTTGACCTAAGTAAGGCTTTCGACACTGTCGATCACTCCCTACTTCTATCCTGTTTAAAAGCCTTAGGTCTAGACTCCACTTCCTTTGGATGGATCCAGGACTACCCAACGGACAGGCACCAGCAGGTTAAAGCAGAAGGGGAGCCATCACCCTCTAAACCATAAGTAAGAGATGTCCCCCAGGGTTCCATCCTGGGCCCAATACTCTTCTCCATATACATTAACAGCATAGACCTCGGCATAAAAAAAAGCCAGTATTCACCTGCTCGCGGACGACACAGTACTATACCTAAGCCGATCAACACCTGAAGCTGCCCGTACAGATCTGCAACACAACCTCGACATCCTCCAATATCAGCTACTTAACAAAAAGCTACTCCTCAATGCTAAAAAAAACCAAGGCAATGATTCTCTCCCCTGGCAACTCTCAGTCTTACCCGACTAGTGGCACTTTACCCCCTATCACCACCTTACTGGGGAAAAACTTGGAGTTTGTCCCCAAATTTAAATATTTGGGAGTTTGGCTACACCACAAACTCTGCTTTGGAGAACACCTGGAGGAAATGGTGAAAAAGCTAAAGCAGAGACTGGGGCTTTTTTTACCGAATAAACCGCCTTCTGAAGAAAAAAAACAGCTTGTTCAGACCACTTTCATCTCCTTACTAGACTACGTCGACTTCATCTATAGTCACTGCAACGCCTCATACCTGGATAAGCTGGACATCCTATACCACAGAGCGCTGCGTTTCATCACCGGCCTCCCCATCTCTACCCACCACTGCTCCCTATACACCGCTGTGGGGTGGACCTCCCTACAACATAGACAAAATAGAAACGCCACAGTATGGACATTAAATACAGGTTACTCACCTGTAACAGGAGTTCTAGGAATGGTATATGTTGTTCATCCACACTGTCTGGCAGGTTCCTTGCCGCTTTAAATCTTGCCGGAAGGTCTTCAAGCTGGCTCCTCCCACGCACCTGGGTGGTAAAACTCTCGGCTCCGCCCCATGACGCCAGATCTAGCCCGCTGGAAGCCAGGTTGTGCGTCGGAGCCGGGGAGGTCGGGTGGGTCGTGTGGATGAACAACATATGCCATTCCTAGAACTCCTGTTACAGGTGAGTAACCTGTATTTCTAGGGACATGGATATGTTGTTCATCCACACTGTCTGGCAGACTCCAGCAGTTCTCCGGAAGGCAAGGCGCACACCCCCTACTTAGGGAATAATGACTGGAGAACCGAGGCTCCAAAACCAGCATCCCGGCGTGACTCAAGGTCGATGTGGTAGTGGGTGATGAAGGTGTGTGCTGACTTCCAGGTAGCAGCCCTGCAGATTTCCTGGATGGGGACATCCCTGGAAGCAGCCACCGATGCAGCGGTATGGCGGGTAGAATGAGCTCTTATCCCTCTGGGAGGCTCCATGCCTGCCAACCTATAGCAGAGATTTATGCAGGAGGTGAACCACCTGCCTACTGTCCGCATGGCTGCAGGTCTGCTAGATGCGGCTTCAGCGTAGGTGACAAACAGCTGGCAAACCTCTCCCCAAACTTCAGCCGTCCACTCCTTGTAATAAGCGAGTGCTTTTCTAGGGTCCAAAGTATGGAGCCTATATTCGGCCTCCAAGGTGTGATTGGGGTAGAACACCGGCAGAGTCAACACCTGGTTAAGGTGAAACTCCGACACCACCTGCGGAAGGAATTTCGGGTGGGGGCACAGGACAACCTTGTCCCTGTTTTAGATCAGATAAGAAGACTCAATGGAAAGTGCCTGGAGCTCTCCCATCCTTCTGGCTGATGTGATAGCCACCAAGAAGGCAGTCTTCCATGACAGGTGAGAGATGTCACACCTGTACATTGGTTCGAATGGCTTGTCCATGAGCTTAGCCAATACCAGCAGTAGATCCCACGGAAGTGGAGGTTCTCGCACCGGAGGGGATATGTGATCAAGGCC
This sequence comes from Neoceratodus forsteri, assembly GCA_016271365.2. Taxonomy (NCBI): domain Eukaryota; kingdom Metazoa; phylum Chordata; order Ceratodontiformes; family Ceratodontidae; genus Neoceratodus; species Neoceratodus forsteri. The sequence continues at coordinate 806,420,636 of CM028137.1, forward strand.
TTTGAAAAAGTGCCAGACTACCTTCTCCTGTGCCGACTGCTTCCCGGCCCGTGCCCGGTAAGCAGAGATGGCTGCCAGGTGCACCTTAAGGGACGTCAATCAAAGCCCTAGCTGAGAAAAGGACCACAGGTAGTCCAGAATGCTTGCCAAGGAGGAACAAAATGGGGGAGAGATACTGTGGGTTAAGCTGGAAAGGAAAATGGGGCCAGCCATCCGCACAGGTGTGGTCTATAGACCACCAGCCCAGGAGGAAGAAACAGATAGGGAGCTGATGCTAGCCATCCAAAGGATGGCAGACAAGGGTGAGGTAGTACTGGTTGGAGACTTCAATATACCAGACGGACTGGAGCATCCCAGCAGCATCAACTAGAGCAGATTTATCCTGGACTCCTTCAGGGTGCCTTCCTCAAGCAACTGGTCATGGAACCAACTTGGCAGAAGGCAATACTGGACCTTGTGCTCTAAACAAGGGACAGTGTGATGGGGGGTAACAGTGAGGAGCACCTGGGTAACAGTGACCACAGTCATTGTGGTTTGAAATCACAGAAAGAGCAGAAACCAAACCACACAAAAACACGATCCTGGATTTTAGGGGGCAGACTTTGGGAAAATGGGAGATGCTTGAAAGAGGCATTAAGGGGAATGGGACAGGAATCAGGGATTGAGGAACAGTGGGCAGTATTTAAAATGGGGATTATAAGAACAACAGAATTATGCATTAAGCAGGTTAGAGAGGAAAGGAAAGAGAGAGACCATTATGGTTTTCCAAGAGGTAGCAAAGAAAGTGAAAGCCAAAAAGATTGCATTCAGGCAATACAAAAGACACAGGCAGAAGGGGATAGGAGAAGTACCAGGAGAAACAAAGGGAGGCAGGGAAGTCAGTAAGGAAGCCAAAGCTCAGACAGAAGAACACATTGCAAAATCAGTGGTTAAAGGGGACAAACCTTTACAGGTACATAAGTGAAAAAAGAAGGACAAAGGGAGGATAGTGAGACTGAAGGGGAGGATGGAGCAGCGTGGAGGATGACAACAGTAAAGCTGACATATTGAACAGGTATTTCTGCTCAGTCTTTACTAAGGAAGAGAGGGGTAATGGGTCTGAAGGAGTACAAGGGTGAGAATGGTGCAAATGGACACAAGTCCCTTTACACGAGACAGGGTCCTGAAGGAACTGGAAGTAATAAGAGCTGATAAAGCAATGGGGCCAGATGGGGTGCACCCCAGGGTCCTTAAAGAACTAAGAGAGGTGGTGGCTGAACCTCTGGCTATCCTGTTTAGCCAATCACTGGAAACAGGGGAGGTACCCAAAGACTGGAGGACAGCAGATGTAGTCCCCTTATACAAAAGTGGGAACAAAGAGGAAGCAGGGAAATACAGACCAGTCAGCCTCACCTCGGTAGTGGGAAAGATCATGGAAGCACTACTGAAGGAGAGATTGGTGGAACATCTGGTTGTCAATGGACTACAGGACCCAAGGCAGCATGGTTTCACCAGGGGAGGTCATGTCAGACCAACCTCATTGAATTTTGACTGGGTGACTAGGGAGGTGGATCAGGGAGGGCAGTGGACATGGCCTATCTGGACTTCAGCAAGGCCTTTGACACTGTGCCACAAGAAGACTATTACACAAACTGGGGAATATGGTGTGGGCAGGACAGTAGTGGTGGGTAGGTAACTGGCTGGTGGCAGGACACAGAGGGTGGTGGTAAATGGCTGTCACTCCACAGAGGGAAGAGTGACCAGTGAGGTACCACAGGGATCAGTGCTGGGACCGGTCCTATTCAACATCTTCATCAGTGACATTACTGGGATCTAGAAGGCAGAATTTCACTGTTCGCTGATGACACAAAGCTCTGTAACAGAGTAGACACACCAGAGGGTGTAGACAGAATGAGAAGGACCTGCAGAAACTTGAAGAATGGTCAAGGGTTTGGCAGTTGAAATTCAATGCAAAGAAGTGCAAGATAATGCATATGGGGCACAAAAATCCTGGCACAATATATCAGTTGGGGGTGAGGATAATAGCATGCACCAAGCAGGAAAGGGATCTTGGGGTTGTCATCTCTGATGACCTCAAGGTAGGAAACAGTGTGACAAGGCAGCAGGTAAAGCAAATAGGATGCTGGGATGTATAGGCAGGGGCATCACCAGCAGGAAAAGGAGGTCATAATTCCGCTATACAAGACACTAGTGAGGCCCCACCTGGAGTACAGTGTACAGTTCTGGAAGCCATACCTACGTAAGGACATAGACAGGGTAGAGAAGGTTCAGAGGAGGGCAACAAAAGATTGTGCATGGGTTGCATCACAAGTCCTATGAAGACAAGTTGAAGGAACTGAACATGTACTCCCTGGAGGAGAGGAGGAGAGGGATATGATAGAGACATACAAGTATCTTACAGGGAGGAACAGGGGCAGGAAACACTATTTTTAAGTGAAAAGATGTTTCAGGACTAGAGGGCATGGGATGAAGTTGAGGGAGGACGATTCAGAGGAAACATGAGAAAGAATTTCTTCACAGAACGAGGTGGTGGACAAGTGGAACACCCTGCCAGAGGAAGTGGTGGGAGCTGAAACAATCACGGGATTTAAGAATGCATGGGATAGACATAAAGGAATTCTAGAGGTCAGGGGTAAGGGGAAATAGACTTCTAGGAAAACAAACTGAACTTACAAGCTCAAATGGGCAGACTAGGTGGGCCATAGGCCCTTATCTGCCGACACTGTCTATGTATCTATGTATCTATGTAAGGAACAGGAGGAAGGGTCCAGGCCCTTGCCCTGACACCAAATGGAGAATCTCTTCCATTTGAAGGCGTAGCATTTTCTGGTCGACTCCTTACGGGACGCCTCAACGACGTTGAGGACCTCGTCGGAAAGACCCAAGGCCTGGAACTCTAGCCGCTCAGGAACCAGGCCGTCAGGTGCAGGAATTGAAGGTCCAGATGGAATACCTTCCCCTGATTGACTGAGATCAGGTCCGGACAGGCTGGAAGCCGCCTCGGGAGCCTGGAGCTGAGACTGAGGAGATCCGGATACCAGAACTGGCAGGGCCAGTCTGGGGCTACCAGAATCACCTGCCCATTGTCCCTCCTCACCTTGAGAAGCACCTTGTGGATCAAGGGAAATGGGGGAAAGGCATAGAAGAGGCCCAGGGTCCATGGCCTCAAGAAGGCATCCCCCTGCAGCGAACCCTGCTGAGGGGGGCGGGCATGAAACAGTCTCAGCTTCGCATTCTCCCTGGAGGCAAACAGGTCCGCCTGAGGCATGCCCCAGTGGGAGAAGAGATCTTGTACTACCTTCAGCAGGAAAGACCACTCGTGAGAGTCAGCCCCTATCTGGCTTAGGGCATCGGCCAGGGTGTTGGAGGCTCCTGCCACATGAATGGCGAGGAGATCCGCCTCCAGGCTGCGCATGAGTGACCAACTGCGAAGAGCTTCCGTGCACAGAGGCAAGGAGCGCGTCCCGCCCTGGCGGTTTAGGTGGTACATGGTTGTGGTATTGTCCTTCTGGACCTGAACCACTTGACCCCTGTAGAAATGGAGCGAAGGCTGTGAGGGCTAGACGAACCGCTCGAAGCTCCAGCAGGTTGATATGGCATTGGGACTCCCGAGGGGACCAGAGGCCATGCGCTCTGTGCTCCCCCAGATGGGCACCCCAACCCATCAGAGAGGCATCGGTCGACAGCGAGACCGTTGGCTTGGGGCGGACAAACGGGATGCCCTCCTGCAGATGTGCTGGAACGGTCCACCACTGGAGAGCGTTCCACATCCCCTGGGTCACTGTCACTAGCGGATCGAAGTGCTGGCCAGCCCCCATTGAAGGGGACGCATGTACCAGTGGGCCCAAAGGACCACGCTGGTGCAAGCCGCCATGAGGCCCAGGAGGTGCAGGAAGTCCCAGGCAGGGCACGATTGCCCAACCAGAAATGATTGGGCAAAGGAGGAAAGAACCTCGGCCCTGTCCGCCAGCAGCCGTGCTCTGGCTCGTAAAGAGTCGAGCTCTGCCCCGATGAACTGTATCACCTGCTTTGGCACGTTCCGACTTGGCCTCGTTGATGAGGAGGTCAACCTGAGAGCAAACCTGGAGGGCCAGATCTCTGGACCGCTCCACCTCCGCGCTCTGGAGGGGCTGCAATCAGCCAGTCGTCCAGGTAGGGTACACCGGACCCTTGACGCCACGGGAAATGCTGTCACCACTGCCATGCATTGGTGAAGACCCTGGGAGCTAGGGAAAGGCCAAGGGTATGGCCCGAATCAAAGGGATCCCTCCGCCTGAAGCGGAGGAATCTCTAGTGAGACGGACGGATTGGGACGTGGAAGAACACATCCTGAAGGTCCAGAGAACAGAACCACACGCCTCATTCCAAGGATGGGATTATCTGAGCCAGAGTGACCATCCTGAAGGTCCGAGACCTTAGGAACCTGTTCAGGTCATGCAGGTCGAGAATAGGGCCCCAGCCCCCCCATCCGTGTTGGGACCAGGAAGTACCTGGACACAAGCCCCGGGTCCGGAGGAGGATTTGCCACCTTCCTGATCACCTCTTTTTCGAGGAGCAGGGCAATATCGGCTCGGCGAGCCGACAGAGAAGCTGCGGACCCCATAGCCCCCCCGAGGGACGACGGCTCGGAAGGGCTGGGCCTGCTCGAACTCCATGGGCAGGCCCTGTCCTACCACCTCCAACACCCAACGGTCCGTGGCGATAGCGGACCAGGCGGAAAGGAAGTGGCAGAGCCGTCCCCACACGGGGGGAACCAAGGGGGGAGTGACGAGGCTGGGGATGACACCCCTCACTGGGCAGGCTTAGAGGAGAGACCGGCCGAGGGACCTCCTGGGCCTTTACCTCCCTGTTTCCTGTTGGAGGAAGCTGTGGGCTTGGGTTTGGGATGCCAAGCGTGAGCCTGCTGGCCCTGATGCTGGTGGGCCGGATGTGCCGCAGGAGCAGAAGGACGAAATGGCTTGTGCTGCTGCTGTCGGCAGCCTTTGTCCTTCTGGGCGGAGGTGACAGAGTCCAGAGTGGCACTGGACTTTTCGATCCACTGGAGGTGACCTTCCACTCCAGGGCCGAAGAGGTGGGTCCCCAAGAAGGGGACATCCGCCAGTTTGTGCTGGGTATCTGCCGTGAAGGTGGATATCCTCAGCTATGCTCTGCTGCGCATGGCCACCGTGACTACAACCGATCTGGCACAGGAGTCTCCGATGTCCAGAGCCGTTTGGAGCTGCTGCTTAGCCACTGCCCTACCCTGATCCCACACCTGCCAGACAGTGGTCTGCAGGTCGGCCGGGAGATGAGGGATCACCTCATCCAGGGAGCCCATGAGGGCGTGGGAGAAGTGTGCCATCAGCACAGCCGAGCTGGCCTGGCAGAGGCCAAGGGAGGACGCAGCGTACACCTTGTGCCCGGTGTAGTCCAGCTTTTTGGACTCGTCGGGGGGGCTTGTCCACGTCCCTAGCATTCCCAGAACGCGGAAAATGCTGTCAGTGACCAACCCCTCGGCAGAGGGGTGTTCCGAAAACCGGGCAAAGAGCCGGTAGGGACTGCATACTTCCTGGCTATCCTGGCCGAAGGCGCGGGACAGGAAGCAGGCTGCTGCCAGAGCTCCAAGGCTGGGCCAACAATGGCTTCAGCCACCGGAAAGGCCTCCATGGGTGAATCCCCTCGGTCCAGTATCTCCGTCAGGGAATACTTGGCCCCCTTGGATACGGGTTGAGCTGCATCCCGGTGGACTTCGAGATGAGCCGAAGCAAACCCATGAAGGACGATGGGCTTTCGTCCATCGACTGGCCCCTAGAGGACTCCAGGTCAATGGGCCGGAGAACAGGGAGGAGTCGTTGTCGGACTCTGAGGAGTCCGCGAAGAGCTGCCTGGGGCCTGAGCCACCCTCCACCTGCCGAGGACAGTCGGGAGTGAGGGTGACTGACAACCTGCGGGGCAGGCCCCGACCCGACCGAGAGACCTTGGTCGGCGCCCCCGATTTCGGTTGTGGAGGCGGAGGTTCCACCACAATCGGTGGGGCAGCTGATTTCAGCCAAACAACCGGCCCAGGCTTGGGCACCTCAGCTACAGCAAGGGGTTGTTTCGGCCGCTCGGGTGACAGCCACTTGATGGCCGGGGAAGGCGACGGCGTCGGCTTGTTCCCGGACAGAAGTAACTGCTGCCACATCAGGTCCTCATAGCGTTGACGGAATTTGCACAAAAGCCTCTCCTCTTCTGAGGAGGAAGACGAGGATGAGCGGCGGCGCCGCTTACCTCGGTGTCGAGACCAATGTCGGCAGGATCGGCTGGACCGAGACGATGTCCGAGACAGAGATCCTCGGCGTTAACCGGGGACTGTGGTACTGGGGGCGCAGGCAGGTCCTCGGTCTCACACGGGGAACTGGTGAAGAAGGGTTGTCGGCCTCACCAGTCGACAGCCCGTCTGACGGGTCGAGAAAAATCTCGACCGCGTCGACGGGTGTCTCGGCCGGCTGGCCTGATGGGGACGCCATGAAGCCAGCGGCCTTAGCCGCAACATCGACCAAAGTCGACAGTCGGCTGTTCGGGGAAGGGGACCTCTCTTGCTCCCATGAACGCCGACGATGGGACTTACCCTTTGAGTCCTTCTTTTTGGACCGAGAGGAATGTCCCGCTGGCCCCTCTCCCTTCATGGAAAGGGACTGGCAAAGCTCCTTGAAAGAAGCTGAATACGAGGTATCCAGTGAGAGCGGGATAAATGCTGTGACCGAGGAAGAGGATGATGCGGCCTGAGCCGCCTCCTCCTTGGGGGCGATCATCTGCTCGAGTTGCTCAGCCGAGCCAGCCGCCGTGGTAACCGTCCAACGGGCCTCCTTCGACTTAACCGGCGGGTAGCGCTTCTCGGGGCGCCCAAGCTGTAACCGGGCAGCGCGGTCCTCCAGGACGTTGCCCGAAAACGAACGGCATGACTCGCAGGCCTGCGGGTCGTGTTCTAGGCCGAGGCAGTAGACGCACGTGGAGTGCGGGTCCGCCCTGGACATCTTCTGCCCAAAAGGGCACCGCCGAAATCCGGGAGTCGATTTGTCGATCGCAGCTGCGATGGAGAAAGATGACCGAAGTCTTGAAAATTTTAAAATAAATTTCGGGCAAACCAAAGAATTAGGATCCAGTCTACACGCAGAGCGTTAAGGAGGGAACCTGAGCTTCCAAGCGGTAAGGAAGATCTGGCCTCATGGGGCGGAGCCAAGAGTTTTACCACCCGGGTGGGTGGGAGGAGCCAGCTTGAAGACCTTCCGGCAAGATTTAAAGCAACAAGGAACTTGCCAGACAGTGTGGATGAACAACATATCCACGTCCCTAGAAAAGCCATTACTCGCAAATTACCACACTATATCTTCGACCTACTGCTTTTAAGCGAACTTCGAAACTATACTTTAAGGAGCTGCTCCCTAATCTCCCTGAAGATCCCCAGGATCCTCAAACACCTTGGGAGAGCAGCCATAGCTTCTCGCTGCCAACTCTCTGGAACAAAATACAGAAATCTCTGAAATTAAGATCTTCAGTAAGCGTTGCAGCATTTAAGACCTTATATGCAAAATCAATTAGAGAGATATAGCACTGTTTCCACAGTCTATGATCTAAGGCTTCCCCACCCTTTTAGGGCTCTCTGCCCAACCACCGCATGATCTGCGGTCAGCGGGTGGCGGCGCTCCAGAAGCAGACGCCCGAGTCCACTAGTCTGGTTCCAAGTCCCATAGAGATGCGGTAAAGCTGTCAACCTATCGGAGCGCGAGCGCCTTTGGCGAGCACACTCCAATTGGTTCTTTACTCCACCCATTCTTTCCCTCACTTCTACCTCTTGCCTCTACTCCCCTTCCATAGCGCCATACGACCCCTTAGAGTATCCAGCGTAGACGCCCCATGATCCATGGCCACCAGCGGTCGACGTCCCCTTAGCTGCACCCAAGTACCCATAGTCGGATTATGCTCCTTTAGTACCGTGAAGTCTCTAGCACCCCAGCCTGGATGTCACATGTACCTACAGCACCAGTGCCCCAGAAGCCATCGTCTGTATGCAGCTCCCGGAGAGCTGTGACCGCAGCGCACTCATCCCAAGTAGCTAAGGATCTGGACTCCAGTGGTCGTCGTCCCAGAAGCCGCTCCAGCGTTCTACGACCAGAAGCCACCTCTGCGAAGCCATAATCGGATTTACCTTCTTTAATACTGCGTACTCTCCAACAACCCAGCTTATAATCGTATGCACCTTCAGCAACCAGGTCGTCAACGCTTCCAAAAACATCGTCCATACCCAGCTCCTTTAGAGTTGTGACTGCAGCTCAGCCATCCCAAATAGCTAAGGCTTACGGACAGACAGTGTCACAACAAGCCTCCAACCATTACATCACTTAGCCACAATGTAAAAGAAAGTATTCGGCACAGTGCCACAATCAGAACTTTTTGCCTCTGCCCCATCCTCCCCACTTTTACACCCTACACCTCGAGACCCCACCTGCTCTCCCTTCCCTCGCCCATTCCATCTCCATGCCACATATATAATTAGACGCACCTAATTTGTGCCTCATGGACCACAGTTTCTTACTGTTTACCTAGTCTGTTTTTTCTGGTTTACCTACATGTACTTCTGTACTGCCTGCACATATGAGAGAATATATGTACTGTAATTCCTTTTATCTGGTCTTATGGTTCAGTTCGTTATATTGTTTTTTTTTTTTTTCTTCCCATGTACTGTTGTAATTCCTGTATTTATGTGTGTCTACGTGTATTGTTTTTGACCTTGTGTGATGCAGGTCCACCTTGCAAATGAGCTTGCTCAACAGTGTCTGTCTGGATAAATAAAGATTTGATTGATTGAAGCCTTGCAGGCAGAGACTGAAGGAAAAAAATACCCTCTCTGAGGTTGCCTATTACTTTCCAACACTCTAGTGCTTGTACCAATCTGCTTGACAGTGGTACCTGCTGTTAGACTGATGCACTTTTGACACCAATACCTTCTAAGGTGGTACTAGACATCCCTCATTTGCAAGCTGGCCCATGGCACGTAGAAGCCATGTGGCCCAGAGGTCTCAAGAATTTTATGCAGTCCTTGTTTGACCGGCTTGGGATGTTTATCCACACTGAATCGGAGCTTCTGTCCTTTGCAGAGGAAAGCAAGCTTTGCCGAGTTCTGTGTTTAGTTTTGCGCCTATTAACCCCAGAATCTGTCTAGGTTCCAAGTGCGACTTTTCTAAGTTTAGAAGGAAACCTAGCCTCAGCAGGATTCTCCTCCCTATTTACAAAGAGCACTCTGCTTCCCGCTTTGCTTTTCTCCACACATTAGGCAGTCATCTAGGTAAGGAAATACCACTATGCCCTGCATGTGCAGGTGGGATGCCAACACTGACACACACTCTGAACACTCTGGGTGCTTTGGTCAAACCACAAGGAATTGCTTTCAATTGAAACTGAGTATATCCTACTGCGAACATCAGATATGTTCTGTGGTAGGTCTTTATTTAAATGTGGAAATATGCAACCTTTATGCCCAGAGACCCAAGCCAATTTCCATGTTGCAGGGATGGAATCACGGTCTGCAGTGTTAACCATTCCAAACTTTTCATTTTTCAGGTACCTGCTCAGTAGCCGAAGGTCCAGAAAGGTCTGAAAAGCCACTCCCCGTTTTTCTTCAAAGTGAAAATATACCTGTAGGAAAAACCCTTTCTCAGCTGGGAAATGAGAATTCTCTCCAGTTTTCTCACCTCCAATTCACTTGTCAGGGGCTTGGCAGGTAGCACATTTGCCTCCGAGTCTGGGAGATCAGAAGGCTGTGGGGTTCTATGCCTGCACCAGGCACTTTGGTTAAACCCCAATACTGACCCTGTAGTGTAGCATGAGGGGGGTGCTGCACTACTGAGGTGCTGTCTTTCAGATGAGATGTTAAACCGAGGTCCCATCTGCCTGTTTTTTTTCTATTTTTTATTTTTCTATTTAGTTTTTGTTGACTGGGTAAGTGCACTAGACAAATCCTGCCTATTTTCAGGCACGACCCGGGGGAAGGGGATACAGATGAATGCCAACTGACTTTGAATCAGATTAAGCTGTTCTGGGGGTAGTTCAGATGGATGTTAAAGATCCCATGGCACGTCTCGAAAAGAGTAGGGGAATTTTCTATTAAAGGAAACACAAAACAACAGTACAATAATTCACTTGTTTACAAACTTCATAATACAGAATAAGCCAATGTAAATGAAACAAAAGAAAGAAAACAAAACAACAAAAAAGAAATTGATCATTCAGATCCATCTAAATGCTCTATCTTGCCCCCTCCCTCATTTCTCTATTTGTACTTTATAATAAAGGAAACACCCTTTTCCTTCGTCAGATACGTGAAACTTCTCTATGAGATTTAGTCCATTTCCCACAGGATCTGGAAAAAATGCTGCATAATTTAGTTTCCATTTCCAATGGCAGTGGGAAAATGGTTCCAACATATGTAATACAAAGTAGTAAAAAACTCTTAATTATAAACACTGAAGTTTTGAAAGTTTCCAGTGCTTCCATAACATCACCTTAGCTTCATGTTATTAAAATTCCTTCCCAGTTATGCTTTGCCATATCTGTATGTCCAAACCATATTCCCAATATTTTAATGGGAATTGTGACTACTGGGAAAGCAGCAATGTTCCATTTGGGGGTCTGAGAACCTGAATATAATGTTACATTTCTCCATGCTCAATTTAGCATTTGAGACGGCTGAAAAATATAAAACTTTTTTTTGGTTCTCGGATGCTGTCTGGATCTTTAGCATAAGATAAGTATCATTTGCATAGGCTACTACTTTCATCTCATCACCTGGACAGTTACCAGCTAGTCCCTCTATTTTCTGATTCAAGTTTAGTTTTTCTATTAATGGGTTCAGGGAGAATATATACAACAGAGGCCTTAGGGGGCAGCCTTGCCTTACACCTATCTGGAACCAAATGTCCAGACCCTCCTGCCTCCTCGTTATTGGCCTTAATAGAGCTGTATCATATAAAAGTTTTAGCCATTTAATAAATTCTAATGGTATACCATAGGTCTGTAGTACAAGAAACAAAACGTTATGGTTAACTCTGTCGAATGCTTTTTGTTGATCTAGGGACAGAAAAAAGCCCGACAAGCCTTTATTTTTATAGAATTCCTACACCTCTCGAAGCATAATTAGTGGGTGCTGTATATTACATTCTGAAAAGCCACAAAACTGGGTAGGATGCATCAGTGCTACCGCTGTCTTTTGTAAACGTATGTGTAGTATCTGGGTTAAGATCTTGAAATCAGTATTTAGGAGGCTGATCGGCATCCAGTTTTGGATACTGTGTTTATCACCTTTTTTGTATAGGAACACTATTAACCCTCTGTTAAAGTATTCTGGAATGTGGGACTATAAAAAATACATAAATGCTATCTGCAAGAAAAACAACATTTCGGTTACAAAACATTTACAGAATTCTACAGGCAACCCATCTTCCCCTGGTGTCACCGAAGAATTTAGGGATTTAATTACTTCTCCCACTTCCTCAGCTGAAATGGGGGACACAAGCTGTCGATTCTGCTCTGGGCTTAGCTGGACTTTCTTAAGAGAGGAAAGGTACTGTAATATATCACTCACAGAAGGGGGATTAATAGAAAAGGAATTTAGATGGTTAGTTATGATTGTCAGGAGGCCTTTCTGTGAGGTCACCAAATCTCCATTTTCATTTGTTAGACCCTGAATCGTGGATTTGACCTTTCTCTGCTTACATGCCTAGCACGGGTCTGAGATGGGTGTTTTATTTGTCCCATATTCTAACTCTGCCTGTAAAGTGGTGGCTCTATCATATTGCAAAGCTTGCATTTCCTTTTTTACCTCTAAAATTTGTGATCCCAAATCTGCTGACTGCTGTGGAACCAAAGACATCAAATACTGCAGATGTGTACATCATTTAGGATATTTAATAAAATTTGACTGAGTTACCCTTTCCCCCTGGTTTTGGAATAATGTTCTAATATCATTTTTTGAATTCCGTCACCATTCCCCCATATCGTCATACAGGTCACAAACAGAAGCTTGGGCATTTACTAGATCCTTCACTTGTTGCTGTATACATTTGTCTGACAATTGTGCGATATTTAGTTTCCATCTGGATTTCTTTAGTGGCGTATCTTTTTCTCTTCCAATCTGAGTATAGACCATTAAATGACTGGAGAATTCTACTGATATAATTTCAGTGGAAGTAATGTGCCAGTGTGTAAAAAAAAATATGTAATCTATTTGGGTAGTATATTTGGCCCTTTGGTATGTGAAACGGGGCCCTTTCTTTATAGTTTCTAGACTATTTCAAAGCTCTGCAGTTGCTATACATTTTTTAACTGCGTGGGACTCACAATATACTTTTTTTATATAACATACCCCTTTGGGAGTTGGACTGAACAACTGAAGTCTCCCCCAAAAATTATCAGTTTGGTTGTTGCCAAAAAGGGCTGTATGGTTTCTATAGTGTTAACTCTCTCAGCCTTAGATTGGGGGGCATATATATTAATTATCCAACATGGTTCACCATCCCAGTAGCCATCTAATATTAATACTCGACCTGGCTGGAGATCTATCAATCCAAAAAGGGTGAACCTCAACCCCAAAAATAAAATGCCAAACCCATCTGTCTTATCTGCTCCAAAGGATCAATATGATGGGCCCCATTTCCATTCTGATCTAAAAAGTCCTGCGTGCACAGAAGATCCCATCCAAGTCTCTTGTACTAGCAAGATATCGATTTTATTGTCCTTAGTATATTGCAGAACAGCTTGTTGCTTAGTCTGGTTCAGCACACTATGACAGTTAAATGATGCTACCACTGTATGATTCGCCAGGTTGAGGTAGCGTATTTTTCCTTTTCTTCTTTTTGCCAGCATACTTCTCATCTCCCATGGAAAACATTTCTGATTTTACAGATTGCGTATCTGAAATCTCTTCATCCATTACAGAGTCTCCCGAAAAAGTTGTACAGAGAACCTCAAGCGGGTTCTCTAACTCGACTTTGACTCGAGTGTCTGCCTGGGCCATAGCCCTTGTCACTCGCCTAGTGGATCGTACAATCGACTATTGTGGTGGTAGTGTTGTGTCCATTTTTTTCAGATGGAGTATCTTCTTCACTTGGGTCAGTATAGCAAACGGGTGTTAGTACAGCCCTGTCTGAGGAGGTCATTTGCTCTTGCGGGGGGGGGGGGGTCATGGACTACTGGTGGTTCCGGTGAGATTGGCGTGTGGGGAGATATCACTGTGGATCTGAGATATCACTGTGTGCGGGTGTGCAGAAGATACTCCCACCTGTTGGAATGCTCTGGGAAGAACACTGGCAGTGCAACATTCTGGTTAAGGGTCAATTCCGAAACCACCTTCAGAAGAAAGGATGGATTAGTCCACAGAGCCACCCGGTCTCTGTGGAAAATTAAATAAGGCTCTCTACAAACTAGAGCCTGAAGCTCTGAAACTCTTCGAGCTGCAGCGATGGCAACTAAAGAGAGCGTTTTCCATGCTAAAAAATGCATATCACAGCTTGCTGCCAGTTCAAAAAGGGGCAAAGTATGCTTTTCTAACGTAAAGTTAAGATCCCAGGGGGGAACAGGAATCCGTACCGGAGGTTTGATGTGAAGGATACCCTTCAAGAAACTTCTGGAAACCTCTAGCTGTGCTAGGGTTCTGCCCTCCACTGGCACGTGGTAGGCTGACACCGCAGAGAGATGGACCTTCAGGGAGGAATAACTGAGGCCCAACTCTGATAGATGCAAGAGGTACTCTACAATACCTGGGAGGCCAAGTAGGAAAAAGGATCTAGGCCTTTGGCACAAGCCCAGATGGAAAATCTCTTCCACTTCATAGCATAAGTAGATCTGTTGGAGGGGTTCCTGGCCTCCACTAAGACCTGAGCAACTCCAGAAGAGATGCCATAGCAAGAAATCGCTAAGTCCACAAGTGCCACGCATGAAGATGAAGAGACTTGAGGCTCGGATGTACCAGGGTGCCCTGCTCCTGGGACAAAAGGTCGTGAGAGAGAGGAAGAGGTACTGGGGGTTCCAGTGCCAAATGCTGTAGCAACGGGAACCAAATCTGACGAGGCCACAGGGGGGCAATTAGAATCACGTGTGCCCCCTCTGCCTGAAGCTTCAGCAGAACCTTCTTAAGAATAGGAAAGGAAGGGAAAAGCATATAGAAATGTCCCTGTCCAGGAAAGAAAGAGAGAGAGAGAGAGAGAGAGTGTCTCGCCAAAAAGCACCATGCCCGGGAAAGAGAGAGCAAAAGCTGGGTAGTTTTGCGTTGGATGGGGAGGCGAAGAGATCCAAGTCTGGTCGCCCCCATTGAAGAAAGAGATCTTCTACTACTGCCTGCTTTAGTTCCCACTGGTGAGTCCTGGCAACTGATCGGCTGAGACTGTCCACCAGAATGTTGTGAACACCTGGCACGTGCACTGCTGTCTAGAACAGGCCGTGCTGCACCGCCCAGTATCAGACCCGCATCGCCTCCCTGCATAGAGGGCATGACCGGGTGCCTCCCTGTTTAAGTACTAGACAGTGGTTATATTGTTTGTCTAGATAAGAAGTGGCCCTGGAGTCTAATGCAACTGGAAGGCCTGGAGAGCACAGAGCACCGCTCTCATCTCCAGAATGTTGATGTGAAGGTTCTCCTCCAGGGGAGGCCAACAGACTTGGGTCCGATGGCCTCCTAAATGTGCTCCCCATCCCAAGTTCAAGGCATCTGAAGTGAGAATCATGGAGGGAGACGGAGGCTGGAAAGGGACCCCCACTGAACAGTTGGCCGGGTCCTGCTACCAAATGAGATCCTTTTGCAGGCTGTTGGAGACTAGGACTCTCAAAGACCACTGGGTAACCCTCATGTGCAGTCCAGCCAGAGGGACTGTGGGTATGGCGGTCACCATCAACCCCAGCAGCCGTACAACCGAATGTGCCATGGTCCACTGGGATGAAGCCTCAAGCGCTGCTTGAGAGATTAAGGTCTCTGCTTGCTTGGTCGGAAGAAAGGCCTTGCTCTGGACCATATCCAGCACTGCTCCAATAAATTGAAGGTGCTGGGAGGGTATCAGCTGGGACTTGGGGAAGTTGACAGAAATGCCCAGGCCGGACAAAAGGTCCAGAGTGAAGGAAAGGGATTCCTTCAGACTGTCCGGAGAAGGAGTTGAAAAAAGCAGTCGCCCAGATACAGGAACACAGATGCCCCTGTGACACAGGAACGCTGTAACCACCACTAGGCACCTGGTGAATACCCGAGGTGCCAAGAAGAGGCCGAATGGGAGGGCTCTGAACTAGAAATGCACCTCCAGAAAAGAGAACCTCAGAAAGCGGCGGTGGGCCGGTAGAATGGGGATATGGAGGTAAGCATCCTGCATATCCAGAGAGCACAGCCAAGTGTTGGGCAGGAGCAGGGGTACCAGTCCCTGGAGGGTCAGCATGCAAAACCTCTTGTACTCCACAAAGAGACTGAGCATGCTGAGATCTAGAATAGGTCTTAGATCCCCCGTCTTTTTTGGAACCAGAAAGAAGTGGGAGTAAAATCCCCTTCCTGTTTGTTCTGGAGGAACTTGCTCTATGGCTGCTTTTTGCAACAGAGCTTGAATCTCTTGGAAGACCAGATGCTGTTGGCCTGACTATCGAGTGACCTCTTTCTATGAGTTGAAGAACCCATGCATCTGCAGTGATGGTCTTCTACCCATCCAGGTGGAGGCTGAATCTTCCCCCCACCAGTTCCTCCATGGGAATAGGAGGTAGTGGAAGGGGGTGGTAGGGAGTTAGGACATGGAGGGGAGGGGCGCTTTTCCCCCAGAGGCAGTTTTGGGAAACCTGGCCTGGGTGTTTGGGCACCAGAACCCAGGGGTGGGAGTGACGTTTGGTCTGTCGTCTGCCCTGGTTCTGCTCGTTCCATTTCTGCTGGTGGCGAAATGGCTGCTGTTGTTTTTGGCCCAAATGGTACACGGAACAGACATCCTTCAAGGATCTGTCGCTCTCCTGCAGCTCAGTAATAATGTCTTTGGTGTCGCCGCCAAACAGAACTGGACCCCTGAATGGAGCGTCCAGAAGAGAACACTGCACATCTGAAGCCTACCCCGCCAGGCGAAGCCAAGCTAGGCGTCTAAGGCAGATGCCAGTAGCCGCACCTCGTGCCACAGAGTCCACAGAATCGTAGGTGACTTGGAGGGCATGGCGGCTGGATGACTTGTTTATCCTAACCTTATCCAGGAGTTTATTTCTGAACTGCTCATCAGCAATCTCCTGTAGATTTTTTTCCAGATTTGATAAGGACAATTTTTGGAAAGCACCATATGGGCTACGTAATTTAAGGAGCGAATAGCGCAAGTGGAAGAGGTGAAGATCTTACGATCGTACTGGTCCATCTGCTTCAACTCCTTATCGGGGGGGGGGGAGCAGGCACGAAGATGTCTGGGTTGGGCCGATCTATCATGGGCAGCCGTGATCACAACAGAATCGGCCCTGGGCTGGGCAGTTAGGTGGGAGACCCCTTCTGGGGGTGGTTGGGCCTATCGGCCTTCTTGGAAACAGCCGGTTTGGACGATGGTTGCTGCCAAATGGTGGACGTGAGGTCTTCATGCAGCCTCGTCCAAGGAGGGATGGGGAGGGGGTCCGCACTGACCTGGTCCAGGTGCTCTGCCAAGCTCCTGTATTTGGGGTCCAGTTCTAGGAAGGCCCATCCGCAGGATTTCTGGATTGTCCGGAGGAGCTCTGTGAAGGAAGGGTTCTCTGGAGGGGATTTTGGAGATTCTTTCGGCTGAGGCTCAATAAGAAAGTGAGGCTCTGACTGGTCCCCCACGTCAGAATCCTCATCTGATTAGGACGATTCCGGCCTGCTGGGCAAAGATGCCTCTGGTACCGGGACTGGGAGCCTGTCTTCAGTGATGCCAGAAGGCAAAATCCCCAAGCCTCTGTCCGAAACTCTGCTTGAAGGTGCAGGGCTACCTGGTAACACCCTATGAGGTGGGGTAGCCCTGACCACTACCTGAGATTAGCACAGCTCTTGGAGTAGCTGGGACTCAGCATCCTTCCACCATGAAGGAATGGCCTCCTGTTCCATCTGCGGTGGTGGTGATGGAGGACAGCCCAGGTACCCTGCAGGAAAGGAAGAGTAGCTAGGCGCCTGGTACCAGTAAGGGTACTGGTAACCTTGGTAGTGAATAGCCTGGACTGGCATCTGGTAACCCGGCGTCAGAGGAAGGTAACCGGTGACGGACCCCCCCCCCCCCAGATACTGTGGATATTGTGGTGTATATCCCGGATAGTACCTGGTTAGGCCCAACGGTGGAACGCAGGGCCCCAGAGGTGGTGCCAAAGGGCCACTAGACTGTGGGTCCGACAGTGGCGTTGAGGGAGGGGGGGAATCCCCGGAGGTCCTGAAAGAGTAGGGTCCATACCTCCTCCAAAAGTGTCCAGCAAAGGATCCGGCATCAGATGAGGATCTGTCGGTGGAAGAGAACCCGGCAAAGGGGGGAGTTCAGGAAGAGTTCCCGTCGATGGGTCCTATAGGGTATCGAATAGAAAAGGGTCCTGGTGATCAGGCCCAAAAAGGTAGAAGAAGGACAGCAAATCCCTTGAGGGAGAACTCTGGTGGGATGAGGAGGGACCTGCAAGCTCTCTTTGCCCTGCATCGAGGTCCACAAGGGAGTTCGACGGTAGAGACACCACGCAGGCGCCAGGTGGTCCGGCGTCCAACTTAGGGGTAACAGCCAGGTGATCGACGGAGGAGCTGTGGACCGACTTACTGGCTGCAGCCGGGCTGACAGAAGCCGAACGGCTACAGTCAGGTTGATCGGCTTGGGCCGGGTGCCCTGTGGGCGGAGCCGGAGGGCGACTTAGCGGCTGGGCTTGAAGCAGGAACCTTTGAAGAATCCTCCAAAGAGGATACCCCTGACTGCACGCTGACCTCGGGGGCATCCAGTCTGCTGGAGTGGAGGATGGCCCTACAGGTGGGATACTCAAAGAGTTGGAGGGCCCACCTGGGATGGCTTCAGCTGGCTGGCTGGACTTCCCCTGAGGAGAGTGGCTCCACTCCTGGCATCTCTCCTTGTCCTTTTTTTTCCTCCGGGGCCAGCGACGATGATCTTTCCCTCAGCTCCTGGAACTCTTTTTCCATCGATGCCAGTCTCTGGGTCAACAAATGGGCATTGAAGGTCCTCTTGTGATGGGTGCACGTGGCCTGGTTGAAGCCCTGACAGATGGAACACTCGGTGGTATGTTTAGGCCCCAAGCAGAGGACACACGAGGAATGGTCGTCCCCGTGCGGAATCTGTGCACCGCACTTGGAGCGCTTCTTCCTGGGCCGACGAGACGACATACACCACTATATTTAGGAAATTCATGGAATAAAGATGTGAGAAAAACACTAAGAAAATGGCAGGCGACTGAAGCTATTCTACCATGTTAGGTTGGACGATACA
Organism: Neoceratodus forsteri; assembly: GCA_016271365.2. Classification (NCBI taxonomy): domain Eukaryota; kingdom Metazoa; phylum Chordata; order Ceratodontiformes; family Ceratodontidae; genus Neoceratodus; species Neoceratodus forsteri. The sequence continues at coordinate 806,439,061 of CM028137.1, forward strand.
GGTCAACGGCAGGAAACTGCCCCTTTTATAGTCATGCTGAAGTCCTTCACCTGACACGGGGGTCCCCACCGATGACTGCTAGCTACAAGTTTGCTGTTGTGCGGGTCTGGACATCAGGGGCCCCAGTCCTATCTGTGAACATCTACTGCAGGAACCCTCTCGAAGCAAGATATAATACTTTCTCTGTTTCCTTCATATCAGCATTTAAAATGTCCAGCTCATTCTTGCTCTGACTTCCCATGTTTTATATACCCCACAAATGATTTAGGATGATTTGGGGCTGGTCTTTGGCCAGGATCTATTTGCCCTGTTTGTGCCATTCCCGATTCAGCTCCCGCTCTGCCTTTTCCATGTTTTTGCACAATTTGGTCCGTGTCAGGTTTTACCCTTGACCAATCCTCCATAACTATAGTATTTGGCCTTGACAACAGCTCCCCTGATTTAATCGTAACCTCAGGTACTTTTGTTTGCAACTTGTTTAATTTTAAGCCATGCCGAGAGGATTTCTTTACCATCCACCAGCCAACAGTTCTGCTCTTTTACAGGAGTGTATGACTGAGTTGGGGACAAGGAGGACCAAGCCTCTCTCCCAACCTTGCGTGCTGAAAACAGGAAGACTGTAGTACTATCCTGTCCACGTTTATCAGTTTGGTATGTAACATTCGTACATGAAAATGGTTTCCTGTGCTGCTCCTGAGTGTCCTCTTGTTCTTGCATGTCTTCAGATGGACTGTTGGCGAGCATTACATCCATTTCCAGTTTCTCAGGGGGGGTCATGTAAAATAGGGCAGATTTTACCCACTGCCAAGCAAGGTTCATGTTGTCGTCTCTCAAATCTAGTTCTCTCCTCGCAAAATAGAGCTTGCAGAGCATCGTATTTTTCCTCTTTGTAGTACTGCGGTAATTGTTGCCGTATTTTCCGTTTCAGCTGGAATATTTTCGTTATCCTTTGCTAGTCCAAATTCTTCTTTATCTTCCAATATCTCAGTTGTGTCAAAAATGCTTCGGTCTCCATAGCTGTGCTGGCTTTGTGGGGTGGGGGGGGGACCTGTCCCCCAGCCTTCTTCAGGTGCATCCTGTCCTCCTCCATCTCCCTGCCACATCAGCAATTGGGTTAAAAATCCAATATTGACACTGTAGTGCAGCACTGGGGGTTTGCACTCCTGAGATGCTGTTGGTAGTTTAGGTGGATGTTAAAGATCCCCATGGCACTTCTTAAAAAGAATAGGGGAATTTCCCCGGTGCCCGGGCCAAATTCCTCCCCCATTTATTAAAAATACCACCAACGGCTTAATCTGATTCAAGGTCAGTTGGTATTCATCTGTATCCCCTTCCCCTGTGTCGTGCCCGAAAATAGGCAGAATTTGTCTAGTGCACTTACCCTGTCAACAAAAACTAAATAAAATAAAACAAATAAAATAAATGAATTCCAGTTGGAATGTTTGCTGTGGTAATTGAGCTGAAAACCCTCCGAACCTGCCGGAGAATATTTTACAGACTGATGTGTTAACCCCTCTCTTACTACATCCAAACCCCACTTGTTTGTGGCAGTCCTTTTCCATTCTTTGGGGTAAAGTAATGAGAGACACCCTCCTACTGGCTATGGGTCTATGGACACAAGGACAGACTGGTCAGAGGTTTGGCTTTGTATATTCTGGGGAGCAGATACGGAACTCAAGTCTAGCTGCCCTTTTGCCTCTTTCTCTGTGCCCCTTTGAACTGCATGTTCATGGTGCACATTGGGCCTGCTGTAATAAGCCTTTCCCATACCTACCCTTCTGTAGTTTGATTTCGAACTGGGACCTGGTGAAAACCACAGGTCTTCCTGTTCCAGGAACTCCACTGGAACTGGTTAAAAAGCAAAACAGTATATCTGAATAAAACTAAGAAATTAATGCAGAGTACTGAATAAACTCATAACCTTTACAAAATACTAAACTGGTAGTCAGAACTAAGAACATTCAGCCACAGGAACTGAACAAGACTCGGGCGACTGATCTCTTCAATGGGGGTGGGCAGGGGGCATATATCACTGGAATGTCAAGGGAAGCGTGCCCACACTGCAGAGTTTGAACTTTAAAGTTCTTTCTTCATGGCAAAATCTCAGGGCTGAGATGCTGCATAGGGTTTTAAATAACTGATTAGCAGTTTTTTTCTTGGGATGATACTAACTGTACAGAAAGTATTTATACAGATTTTCTAGAAGTGCTGTGTTTGTTAAACACAGTGAGGCAAGAGCTATGCATTTTCACAAAGATTTAGCACTTTTATGAGCAAAACGCTAATCAATTCTTAAGAGTTAAATAAATCCCTGCTGCAATTTGTAAGACATCATATCTTACATCTTGGGCGGGGAAACCCTAAACACAGGTACACCCTGGGAGGGGAGGCGCTGGAGGCCTCAATAGGGGAAAAAGACCTAGGGGTCATGGTGGATGCATGTATGAATAACTCTGAGCAGTGCAGAAGAGTGACTAGCAAGGCAAACAGGATGTTGGGATGCATCGTAAGGGGGATCACCTCTAGGAGCAAGGAAGTGATTCTGCCATTGTACAATGAACTGGTTACATCACACCTTGAGTACTGTGTACAGTACTGGAGACCACACTTGAAGAGGGACATACAGCTCCTGGAGAGGGTACAGAGGAGGGCAACTAAGATGATACGAGGGTTAGGGGATTTGACATATGAGGACAGACTTGAGGAGCTCTACTGTTTTCATTGGAGGAGAGGAGAGACGGGGGGGGACATGATTGAGGTCTTCAAGTACCTCAAGGGAATAAATAGGGTAAACATGGAGGGGATCTTTAGACTAAAGCAGGGAGGTATCACCAGAGGGTATGGTTTGAAGTTGTAAGGTGGCAGGGTGAGGGGGGAAAAGAGAAGGAGGTTTTTCACCGAGAGGGTGGTGGACCCTTGGAATGCACTGCCTGGCGAGCTGGTTCAGAGATCCACAGTGGAGGGCTCCAAGAGAGGGTGGGACAGACACAGAAAGTGGATGTATCAGATGATGGCTTGTCCCAGGGGGGTGGGGATGGATGATAGGGGTTTCTGGAACACAATGGGGGGGGGGGGGCCTCGGCACCCAACTAGGAATCTGAGGTTCGAGCAGACTTGATAGACCGTAAGGCCTAATCTGCTGGCAAATAGTATGTTAGTATATAAAAAGACACTCATTGCTGGAAACATATTTTCTCTCTATCTCAATGCCTGGAGTCGTGGCAAAATGATATAAAACAGCAATACTGACACAGTGTTCAATTACTGATAATTTAAACTGTCAATACTTTTAAAGTTCTGTTTTTCATTTTTAGAAATACCTTCAACATTTACAGATTTTTGGTTCACATTCAGACCAAATAAATGTGTTCTATTATTCAGTCCACTGGCATGCTTCCACAAGTGCACTGCAGACATTGGAAAAAAAAATCTTCATTTCCTCTTCAGTGATCCTTGGCATTAAGGTGCAGAAGAGAAGCCGTATGAAGAGAGACTAAAGGAGCTTAATATGTATACCCTTGAGGAAAGAAGGGAAAGGGGGAACATGATAGAAACTTTTAAGTACCTCAGTGGAATCAACACAGTCCAAGAAGGTAGCATCTTTCAGAAAAAGAGACTTGCAAGAACAAGGGGACACAATTTAAAGATAGAAGGAGGGCGGTTCAGGGGCAATGTGAGGAAGTATTATTTCACAGAGAGGGTAGTGGATGCATGGAACAGCCTTCCTGAGGAGGTTGTGGGGTCTAATACTGTGGGAGAATTCAAGAATGCATGGGACAGACATAAGGCAATTCTTGTGGGGGGTAGGAATAAATAGGCTGTTGGTTAACTAGGATCTGCGGCCTATCCAGTAGGTAGGGAAATGGGCAGACTAGATGGGCCTAGCGGTCCTTATCTGCCGTCAAAGTCTATGTTTCTATGAAGAAAACAGTTATGCTTTACATTAGGTTGATGGTTACTGTTTGCCACCTGTCATCATCAGAATCTTCAAATCTAGCCCACAATCTTTTTCCTATAAAAATGGATACCTATCAGTTGTGCAATAGGTTTAGAATTGGTGTTACTTCATAAGAAAGTCTACAAAACCTTCACAAACTGAAATCTGAGATTAAAAATTAGCTGAAAAACAAATCCTTCGATGCACTCGTTTGAACCATTTTGTAACTGAGGGACATCCTAAACTGGAACTCTGCCCATGCCACCGTCTCTCTCCTTAACTCAACCTCTTACTGCCACTGTGTTATAAAACCATGATGTTCATCTGGACCCCAGACTATCCTTCTCGTTCCTGCTCCTTATTGGCCCTGCTCTGCAGAGCAACTCACTGACAATGGATGAGCGCTCTCCTGCTCAGCATCTGTAGTAAGGAACTCCCTACTGATCTCCATCTGACTCTCCCACTCTTCAAACCTGGACTAAACTAATCTTTTCTTCCATGCTTTTAAACTCTAAACATTTATTTTCTCCACACCCCCCTGACCCTCAGCTACCAAGTTTCAACTCCAAATCTCATCCTCTGGTTGTATCTCACTTACTGTCTCTCCTACCTTTTTAACACCTCTGTATGTTGTCATTTACTAGCAATTTTGTATAGACAGTATATAACTGTTGGTCAAATGATGAGTGTATTTTTTATAACTTTACACTAAAAGTTATTTTTCAGCAAGCCCAGTGACATGGACGGCTGAGTCATTACTGCCTTACCTCCCACCACGCCGGTGACCTGTGTTCGCAGTGCAAGCACGCCATCAGGGGTTGGCCAGGGAGGGAAGAGGATTGAGCACAATGGAGGACAGCTCTCCTCCCAGGGAGGGGTGGGGACGGAGTTCGCTGCTTGCCTGACCCAAACGATGGCTGGGGGACAGCACAATGGACCCACACAGAGGGCAGAGTGGGGCAGATGTCCAGCGTGCTGCGTGCAGAAGCATGTGCGGCTCGGCCACTGACATTATTGCAAGGCTCCGCAATGTGCCGGGGAGGAGGGGAGAAAACGTGAGGCTGAAATACCCGCCCGTCAGGACGACAGCCGGCCTCTTGCAGGCCCTGCACCTCGCTAGTACCAGAGGTCCAACCAGTGGACGCCGGGGTGATGGAGCCGGGGCCGGCGGTACCACGAGAAAGAAGAAGAAAAAGAAAAAGTTCTTTTACGTTACACTTCCCAAATTAATCATGTACTTCAAGAATGACTATTATACTCCTGTTTTAATTACACAAATCCCATACAGTCATTTGGGTTACATCTATTTTTAAAAAAAGTGTTACACTCAAAGCTGGTTTGGGACTGTATTGTAGTGGCAGTAGCTCCCTCCAAGGTGGGCAGCTGTCAGCCCACAAAAGGGCTGGAGAGTCCCTTGGCGATCCTCTCAGGCCCTTTTATATTGCCCTAAGTGGGTATCTTATAAATTTAAGGGTCTAAATCTGCATGTGCTAAGCAGCATCTGGACTCTACTTTTAAAAGATACAAAACGACATGTTTCCAAATAAAATGTAGATCAGTTTACTATTCTAGTTGCACTCTACTGCAATATGTTGTCTTTGCTGGGTAGTCTGACAGCCAACTGAAAGTAATATTAGTCCTTAACAAATTCCCTGTAAAGGCAGCTTCTTTTCCCCTCTTTTATTATCTCCATAGTTAACACCGTTACTTGATTCTATAACACTTAGCTGGAATTGGCTACTAAACATCAAGACCACACAAGCTAATCTTTGTTAGAATTAGCTCGTGCTTCTTGTTGTAGAAATAATTTATGTACATCAAGTTTAACACTTTACAGAATTAATTTTTAGGTGATACTGGACACACAAGTAAGCTACTGAAGAACCAAGCTAAAAACTGCATGAAAACTATTTCCAACATACTCAACTGTATCCCCAATTATCTCTGGTATTATCTACTCTCTGGCTGAAAGTATCAGCAGCACTGCAGAGGAGTCCCAAGTAGAAGAAAACATCTGCCTGCAGTTGTTGCTTTCCACATTTCAGGATGGAATAAATATTCTGGTTTCAGATGACTTGGTCCTACTTAAAGCAGCTGTACAATGAAATTGAGCAAAAAATGTGACCTATTTTTTTTACACTATAAAACTTACAAGGCATCATCCAGTTTTATTTGGTGGCAACATTTTCTAGTTCCACAAAAATTTAAACATTTTGTAAATGCTTTAATTTATTTTTTTCTCAAGTAAAAAAAATGGCTGTCACACTTGGTTTTAAAAAGGCCATTTTAAACCGGGTAAGAGTTAGATTTGAGAATAATAAACAAAGGAAAAAAAAAACTAATGTGTACCATAGCAGATACCTAAAAAGTGGATTTGACAGGTATGCTAACATTTTTATCAACTGTAGCTGAAACTCGCTTTTCAGGAAGAAAAAAAAAAAAAAAAACGTTTTCATTGCACTGTTGCTTTACATCATTTCAATTCCATCCATGGCAGTTTACTTTTGACTAACCGGGATGCTAAGCAAGCACTGGGTAGGGCATGCAAGTTCAGAGTAAAAGACATCCTTTCCGAAAAAGGACCAGCACTACTTTTAACTAAACAATAATATGATACCCGATTCACTAAACAAGACTTTTCATTCAGGAAATGTGATAACTGCAGAGTATACTGAATCAAGTACCATATTATCACCATTATACTGCATGTTCCTGAGCAATCCAAATTGTTTATTCTAGATAAAATGACTAATGATGTCACTCCCTGTGCTATTCTGGGTAAAATGACCAATGATGACATTGTAGTCATTTTGAATGAGATACAACCGTAAGTAAAAACAGGTTACTCACCTGTAACTGTGTTATATGATGTACATCCACACTTCTGTCAGTGTCCTTTCCCCTTTATGGCTTGTCGGAACGTCTCCAAGCTGGCTCCTCCCACCCACCTGGGTGGTAACTCCCTCGGAACCGCCCCTTGACATCAGATCTTGCCTGCTGGAAGCCAGACCAGTGTGCCACTTGCCAGGGGAGATAAGGTGGGTCAGTGTGGATGTACACAATATACCACTCCTAGTAAGTACTGTTACGTAAAAAACTTACCATAACAGTAGATCTTCGAGGAGTGTCTCCTGCAGTAGGTAATACTTTTGGGTTACCAGCAGAGGCCGCTGTGGCGCACGGCAGCTCTTCTAGCAGTCTTTTACCAGAGGCCACCCACACATGACATCATCTTCCTGTTTCCTATACAAGAGTGGGCGGTCCCTGGGATCCTCAGTTCCCCCGCCGGATTCAGTTTGCAAAGCGAGGACTGAGGGGAACCAGAGGTACCAAAGGAGTCATAACCCAAAGTCACTGGACCAGAATTTGCTCTCTTAGAGAAGGAGGGGGACGGAGTGTGGGAACAGACCTACTGCAAGAGACACTCCTCGAAGATCTACTGTTACGGGAAGTTTTTAGGTAACTGTACTATCTTCCACGGAATGGTCTCTTGCAGTAGTAAATACTTTTGGGATGAATCCCAAGCTGTAATGTCCATGTGGGAGGACAGTTATGATAGAAGACTTTGTAGGTCTGGACGGCCAAAGGCCGTCCTACGTCGTGAGGCAATATCCAGATTGTAGTGCCTTGTGAATGTATGGATCGTGGACCAGGTAGCCGCACTGCAGATATCTAAATGGAGGCTCCATTAAAGCAAGCCGCAGTTGTGGCCATAGCTCTAGGTCGGAGAATGGGCTTGGACAGGTCCTGGTAAGGGTTTGTTGTATTTTGTGTAACAACATGTAAAACAATTTGACAACCAACTAGAAAGGGTTCCTTTAGTAACTGGGAGCCCTTCTCAGCCCAAGGCAAAAAGTGAAGAACAATTTGATAAAATCAATTAGAAAAACTTGTCTGATTAGTATAGTAGCGTAATATACGATGGACATCTAAAGTATGTAGTAGATGTTCACCTTGGTTGGAGGATTCAGGATAGTATACTGGTAACTCCAGGGACTGATTTAAAATGTGTCCAGAAACTACTTTAGAAAGGAAGGGTTGCCACCCTGTCCTTGTGAAAAATTAAGTAAGGTTCCCTACACATGAGGGCATGAAGCTCGGAAATATGGCGAGCTGAGGTGACAGCCACTAGGAATAAGGTTTTCCATAAAATGAAACGGAGGGCACAAGTGGCCACCAGTTCAAAGGCTCAAGAGTTAATTTCTCTATTAGAGATTGAGATCCTACAGAGGAGTGGGTCGTCTAATAGGTGGTTTGATATGTAACATTCCTTTCAAAAATATTTTGGCTAGATGACATTGTTACAGTAATCTGTTATCTAGCAGGCCATGGAAGGCCAAGAATAGCAGCCGAATGGACTTTGATGGAGGAATAACTCAAACCGGACTCAGACAGCGAGGCTCGGTAGTCTAGAACTTTCATTAGTGGACAGGAATAGGGATCCAATGGTCGAGAAGTAGTCCATATGAAAAAATGTTTCCATTTGGAGATGTACGTTTCCCTGGTTGCTGGCTTATGTGAGACCAAGAGAATACTGACAAGGAGAGGATACTTGTAATCTGGCCATGAAAGCATCCTCAGGAGCCAATTGTGAAAGTGTAGAGCCTTCGGGTAGGGATGTGACAGGGTTCCATAATTCTGAGTCAAGCAGTTGATGACTGGAGCACCTCTTTGCTTGCTGAGGTATACTACCACTGCAGTGTTGTCCGACTGGATCTGCAATGGTCTAGAGTCAAAAGAGGTTGGAATGCCGGAAGGGATAAGCGGAATGCCGTCAGCTCTAGAAGACTGATGTGAGGCTGAGAGAGAGAAGTGGTCCACTCGCCTGTGTCCGATAAGAATCCAGGTGTGCGCTCCATCCTGCCAGGGAAGCATCCATGGTGAACATCTGCGCGGAAGGGAGGGACTGAAAAGGCATTCCTTGTCATAAATTGGTTTCTATTGACCATCAAGTCAGAGCCGACATCAGAGAGGGAGCGACTCTGATCTTGCCTTCAAATTTTTCTTGTTCTTTCGGACCACTGATTCTGGAGGGTTCACTGACTAGGTCTCATATAAAAATGGGCTAGTGCTACTGTAGGGATGGCAGCGACCATGTGACCCAGAAAGCATAGCAGCTGTCTAGTTGTGACTACTTTCTGAGTCTGTATGCGTGATGCCAGAGACAAGGGTGTGGCCTGCTGGATGGTAAGTTCTGGCTAAGCCTGTATCAAGGATGGCTCCAATGTATTGGAGACTGAGTCGGGGTCAGGCTGGACTTTGGCCAATTGACTGTGATCCCTAGAGTGTGAAAATATTTGCAGAGTAGCCTCTACGTAAGAAAGCAAAGCTGTTCTGCTTTGATTGGCCAGCTATCTAGATATAGGAAGATAAAGTGCCCTTTCCTTCTTAAAGTTGCTGCAACTACCGCCAGGTTTGTAGTGAACACACTCAGGGCCAAGGAGAGGCCAAACCGGAGTGCTTGAAACTGGTGGTGTTAACCTAGCAGGTAGAAACAGAAAAAACTGCGATAAGCAGGATGGATAGGGATATGCAGGTAGGCACCCTTCATATCTAGGGCACAATGCCAATCTCCCCGTTTTAGCAGTATTGGCATGGTGGAAATCAAGGTTATCATGCGAAACTGGAGTGGGAGTGGAATCCCTTTTGATGTTATAAGGGGGGTACTGGAGAAATGGCGTGTCACCAGTAGACCCCTCAAGTCCTCTTGAAGGATAGGTATGTAACCCCCTTGTTACCCGGGGTTACTAGAATCCCAGTAAGACCTAGTGGTAGGCAGGGAAGGCAGCTTGTAAAACTCCAGTTAAATGGGTTTCACACTGTCACACTCTGTTCTCAGTCTCAGCTGAGACTGAGGGATGACATCACCAATAGAACTTTCACAGCTGCATGAGCCACATTGGAATCTGCAGCAAAGGGAGTTAGATAGAACATTGGGAATTTTAAAGTGAGTCTGCAGCTGGTGTTCAGTGAGAGAGTGAGAAGTAGGGAGCTTGCTGGTAAAGCAGCTCAGTAAAGGCGCTAGGAGCCTCAGCCCTGACAGAGGGCTACTTTTCAGTAATAGGGTGTGTGTCTCCACCTTAAAGAGAGACACAGGAAGATTACTGAAGTGGTGGAGACTGCTGTTTTCGGGTCTCAGTGCCCCCTCCCTCCGCGGGGGGGGGGTGAAGAGGATTCCCTGCAGATTCCTGAGGCAACCCCCTACTTTCTGCTTGTGGAGGAAAAGCTGCCTGTTTGTTTCCAGTATTTATTTGGGAGAAAAGAAGATTTGTGAGTCGCTTGTGGGGCACCTGCAACGTAAGGGTGAGTGTCTGCTCTGGCTAAAAGGGCATATGTTTTTTCACCCTGGGACTTGTGTGACAATGTGGGGATTGAACTACTAAATATTGGGAAGCCTAGAGAAATGGACCAAGCAAGTAAAAGTAGTTTCAAGTTCCAGAGTTTGTTGGGATTCAAATAATATGTAGAGGTGATGTGACAGACGTCTACCCTTAATCTACATTTAAAAGTTCTGTAAAGGAATTGTTCAGTTTTCCAGAGAAATGGCCGGGTATGGGCTGTGGGAGCTGGAGGTGGGTGGCCCCCCATCTTTAATGACCAGGTCCACCTCTACAGATTTCTTCTGTGGTTTTCTACTTTGCCTCAGGCACTTGGCCAGTGATGGGGGAAGTACCCAGATGTAGGGTTGTAAGGAAAATTCTCTCTAAGAGCCGCAGACTCTAGTGTGGTGTGGGGAGCCATGACAGGATAATTGGTTCATTCGTCCAATGGACCGCGAATGGGATAATTGGTTCATTCCTCAAATGGACCACAGATCAAGTGGCCAGCGAGGGAGTCGGGCCAATGGGGAAAACCCAAGTGTGTACAAGTCGGGCTGTGTACCCAAAGCTGCGTGCAAGTCCGGGCTGTGTGCCTGGTGGGTTTAGAGCCTGAGGGCTGGAAATAGTGATAAAGTGTTCTGTTTTCTCTAATCTGCATTACTAGGAAATGTAGCCCCATGAGGGTCCGTCTATGCTTTGTTTGTTCTGCTTGGGATAATTGGTTCATTCCTCAAATGGACCGTGAACAGGATAATTGGTTCATTCATCCAATGGACCGCAGATCAAGTGGCTGGCGGGGGAGCTGGGCCAATGGGGAAAACCCAAGTGTGTACAAGTCGGGCTGTGTACCCAAAGCTTCGTGCAAGTCCGGGCTGTGTGTCTGGTGGGTTTAGAGCCTGAGGGCTGGAAATAGTGATAAAGTGTTCTGTTTTCTCTAATCTGCATTACCAGGAAATGTAGCCCCATGGGGGTCTGTCTATGCTTTGTTCAGCTTGGATGTGAATAAAAGCCACACTGAAGAATCCCATTCCTGGTTCTGGACATTACAGTTATTGCTCGTGTTCGGATTTACTTGGGTGCCCCTGCTTAGAGTAGCCAAACCTAGGTCCCCTTGTGCCGAGTAACCTCATCCTCCCCGAACCCAGGTCCCCACCAGGTACTGCTGTCAGCTTCAACAGCATGCCACCTGTCGTTTTGCTAAAAAGGCAGGGGTGAGGGGTTACAAAAATGGAGGCACCGCTTTGGATTTTGTTCAGGGAGGAAGGTGCTTGGGCAAGGGGGCTAACGTTTTGGCTATCTGGCAGTGGGTAGCCCATAAAGCTGAAGCAATTTCCCTAGTGTGTTGCTGTGTGCTGTGGATCTTGTGCTGCTGTTTAAAAATGCCAACTGTTTACCAAGGAGCAGTAAAGCCAAATAGTGTGCTCTTGTCCATCAAAACTGTTTACAGCGTTTTTGCCTGCTTTAGAATGAACTGTTGTGAAGAAAAGTGTGGAAGACTAGGGGTAGCAACAGGAAAATTGTGCCCTGGACGTTGGAAATGCTTTCTGAATGAATTGAGAGACTGCAGGTTTAATGGCTATGTTAAATGGCTGAAATGGGCTCCCGCCGTGGAGTCAGTTGGTAAAGAAAAAAAGTTGCATTCTGCAGTTTAAATTTGCCTGCTCGACGATCGCCGTGAGGAGAGGAGCCCTCACGAGGAAGAAGAGGCTCATTTGCATGGCGTCGCGTGGTTGGTCAGGCTGCAATCGGTCCCGCCCCTCAGCCAGCTCTACAGAAACTGCCCCAGCATTCGAGAGGGAGTGTGAGTGGAGTGCGTGTACTGGCAGTGGAGGAGCGTCATGGAGTGTAAAAATCGCTGTAAACATTTTAAAAATAGACTTTTTAGTTTAAAATCGGGCTCAACCCGCTAATCGATCGTTGAAATTGCAGAAGTGGTGGTCGAAAATACGATCAGTAGGACTGCCCGCCCGTTTCTGTTCTGGGGCCTCTAAGAACTGGCTACAGGCCGTTTTTCCCCATCGCAGCAAACTGCTACTGATAACAGTAACAACCAAGAAACTGCTCAAACAGTGATTTTCTGCCCTATGACATATAAATGTGTGTGCAGCAGTGTAGTCACCTTGCAAGTAACGACTGTGTAAAGTCCTGCCAGCAAGTGCAAGTCTGTTAAGCCACTGAATGTGTGCATAGTAATGAATTCAGCCTCAGTATAACGTTTGAAGCCAGAGAGAGACTGTGGGTTGTAGCCAAAGTGCAGCACTAGTTATACAGGCAATCCTGTGCAAAAAACCTGAAGCTTTAGGGGACTGAAAAAAAAAAAAAAAAAATGTTACCAGCATGTAAAAAGTCCATGGAAAATCCTGTAAATGTGTTTAAAGCAAGAACAGAGCAAGTTGTGCAGTTTAAGCAAAAGTTATCAGTAGTTTGTGTAAATTGGGTGTGCAGTGGCTTGACCCGGATTCTGAATGTTGACGCACAGAAGTGCCGCCGCTGCCATTACAGGGTGGGGTAGTAAAGTAAACACAGCAGCAGAGGAGCCATTTTACAACTAAAGAGTGTGTTCAATAAAGTGGGACTTTCAGTTACAGTGAACTTTTGTTTGTTTTTCTGCAGTTATGGCCTTAGGACCAGCTCATTACCCGGATCATGCCCGGGTTGCAGTAACAGCAGCAGTAAATAGACTTGAGGAATACTGAAAAGTGGTGCTATGGAGGGCAACTGCCTCCTCATGTGGCGATTCCCAATTTTCCAGTGCATGTATGTCAAATATGCTTGAGAGCTGGAAGGGACGTCTTCATGATTCCTCACTGTGCTGGATGCCTAGAAAAATATGGCTTGTATAAGGCACCTCCAATCCGGTTGGCTCCCACATGGACAAAGGTTCTTGAATCTGCATTTGGCAGCACACAGCACCAGGCGGAGCCTGTGGAGGAAGGCCCCTCGGGGGAGTGCGGCACAAAGCTAGAGGGTGCAGAGTTAGAGACAGAACCAGAAGTTGAAGTTCTGGATGCTGGATCCCAAAAGAAAGTTCGGATAAAGCATTAACAGAGCCCTGGGGGCCTAGCCAAGTCTCTTAGACGAAGATGAGATGCAGGAGGCCTTTGAGTGGGAGGTGTCGACCTCCGTGCCCAGTGATGAGTGGATAGCCTCAGGAGTGAGAACGACTGCTCACTCCTGGGCTCAGATCCTCAGTGAAGAGGAAGATGAGGGGGAACCTATGTGGCCTTGTGAAAAAGGAACAGGTACACAGCCTCAAGATCTTGCCTCGGAGGAATTCATGGAAGAGAGTGGTGATGCCACTGCCCTGGCTTCACAAGAGAAAAAAGTCAGGGATCCGTTTCTACTTTCTTTAAGGATGTGAAGCTGGCAGAACCAGGACTGGCCACCCCCAAGCCAGGCCAGCGGTCTCAGATTAACCAAAGCAAGTAAAGAGGAGAAACTGGTTCGTAGGAAGGCAAATGAGATCTATGGTATGACCTTTCCTCGAAAAGTCTGGGAGTAGATTGAGAACTGCAGGAAATCCTGGATCTGGGACGAAGTCATGAAAAGTGTGCATCCTGGGGCCAACAAGCATGTAAAGAATAGACTGTTCCCCGAAAAGTATATCCAGTGGAAGAGAGGCAGGACACTGTTTACACACAGAGTGAGAATAGTGGACAGAGAGGGATGTGAAATCTCCCACTGTGTGAATTATGTGCACCCAGACGGGGTAATAATTCATGCTCCTGATCCCCGGTACTACTGGCCTCAGTGCAAGGACCTCTCAGCAAATGTGCCCGTGCCTACAAAATGGAAAGCCGAGCAGTGGTAGTCAATACTGCCACACCAGACTGTGAAGTGCCTTTATTGATTCGCCAATATAGACATCCAGGACTCAGGTGCCCCACATTCATCAGTCTACACTGTACTGGCCTCTCCAGAACCATCGACTGGCCCACCAGATGACTTCAGATCCAGAGAGGACACCAGCCCAGCTGTATCCTGTTCATCGCCTCGTAATCGGATGACGTCAGACCAGCTGTTTTCTTTTTGTTCCTGTTCTAAGGTTCCATCTCCAGAGATGACATCAGCCCAGCAGTTCCCAGATGTGCCCTCCTGTGGTTCCCGGAAGATGTCCACCCGGCTGTATTGGAAGAAATGCTGCCAGGAGAGTCTTCGTCAGAGGTGCAGGTCGGTGCTGAATTTCGTACTACAAGTGGCTGGTAAGTCCGAACTTTTCTATCTTTATGACACTACAGTACACACCCTACACTAACATACTTCAAAATGTGTGAACTGTCCGCAAAGACTCTCCCCTTCGGGACTTTGGCCTGTTAGAACTGTGCTTCACCAGGCTCCGGCCCAGGAGAGACTCTTTGTTGGACTAGCCTTCGGGCATTGTGGTCACTAGTTGGGACTTTTAGGGCACTCCATCCCCCTAAAATGTGTATTGTAAATAATGTCGTTGTTTTCTAATGTAAATACTGTTTTTCTACCTTTTTCTAAAAAAATTCTTTTTGGGATTCTTTAGTGTTTTGATGGTAGGGGTCTAGGTAGACTGTGTATGCAGATTAGGAGTGTGTTGTCTTTCTTTTTCTTACAGGTGTTCCTGGGAAGACAGAAGAGAAGACAAGAGGAGGAGGGGCTCATCGGAGTTCCTCATCAGTGCTTTAGTATGTAGAAATTTAAAGTACTGTGGTGTTATGATTGTTATTGCTGCATTAACCCTTTCCTTCTACAGGAGTGGTTGTGGGGGTAGGGAGGAGGCAGTAATATGGTATAATGTGGTATTTTAATGGTGTGTGGTTGCAGGTTGCCCAAGGTCGGGGAGGTCCCTGGGTTGTTTTTGTTTTGGGGGTATTAGGTTAGAAGCAGATAGGTTTTCCCTAGAGGGTTAGGGGGGATAGACAGGCTGCGGTCCTGAGTGGCCACTGGGACCGCAGTGCTGATCTATCAGGACTATGCTCTGGATAGTTCTACCAGAGCCACTGGGTATCCATAGTAAGTGGATAGTGTAGAGGCTGCTATGTCAGCTAAAGGCCTCTAGGCCCTTAGTGTTGCCTGCCTGTGCTTGCACATGGTAGGAGGGGGCCTGATCACCCCCCTCCGCAGGTAGCACATAGGGTGGGATGGCCTAAGGCCAGGTAAATAATGACTGCGGACAGTCATTTTCTTGGTCAAGGGCGAGTGTAACCCCCTTGCTACCCGGGGTTACTAGAATCCCAGTAAGACCTAGTGGTAGGCAGGGAAGGCAGCTTGTGAAACTCCAGTTAAATGGGTTTCACACTGTCTCACTCTGTTCTCAGTCTCAGCTGAGACTGAGGGATGACATCACCAACAGAACTTTCACAGCTGCATGAGCCACATTGGAATCTGCAGCAAAGGGAGTTAGATAGAACGTTGGGAATTTTAAAGTGAGTCTGCAGCTGGTGTTCAGTGAGTGAGTGAGAAGTAGGGAGTTTGCTCGTAAAGCAGCTCAGTAAAGGCTCTAGGAGCCTCAGCCCTGACAGAGGGCTACTTTTCAGTAATAGGGTGTGTGTCTCCACCTTAAAGAGAGACACAGGAAGATTACTGAAGTGGTGGAGACTGCTGTTTTCGGGTCTCAGTGCCCCCTCCCTCCGGGGGAGGAGGATTCCCTGCAGATTCCTGGGGCAAACCCCTACTTTCTGCTTGTGGAGGAAAAGCTGCCTGTTTGTTTCCAGTATTTATTTGGGAGAAAAGAAGATTTGTGAGTCACCTGTGGGGCACCTGCAACGTAAGGGTGAGTGTCTGCTCTGGCTAAAAGGGCATATGTTTTTTCACCCAGGGACTTGTGTGACAATGTGGGGATTGAACTACTAAATATTGGGAAGCCTAGAGAAATGGGCCAAGCTAGTAAACGTAGTTTCAAGTTCCAGAGTTTGTTGGGATGCAAATAATATGTAGAGGTGATGTGACAGACGTCTACCCTTAATCTACATTTAAAAGTTCAGTAAAGGAATTGTTCAGTTTTCCAGAGAAATAGCTGGGTATGGGCTGTGGGAGCTGGAGGTGGGTGGCCCCCCATCTTTAGTGACCAGGTCCACCTCTACGGATTTCTTCTGTGGTTTTCTACTTTGCCTCAGGCACTTGGCCAGTGATGGGGGAAGTACCCAGACGTGGGGTTGTAAGGAAAATTCTCTCTAAGAGCCGCAGACTCTAGTGTGGTGTGGGGAGCCATG
The DNA here is from genome assembly GCA_016271365.2 of Neoceratodus forsteri. Lineage (NCBI taxonomy): Eukaryota > Metazoa > Chordata > Ceratodontiformes > Ceratodontidae > Neoceratodus > Neoceratodus forsteri. The sequence goes on from CM028137.1 coordinate 806,455,497, forward strand.
ACAGGATAATTGGTTCATTCGTCCAATGGACCGCTGAATGGGATAATTGGTTCATTCCTCAAATGGACCGCAGATCAAGTGGTGGCGTAGGAGTCGACAATGGGGAAAACCCAAGTGTGTACAAGTCGGGCTGTGTACCCAAAGCTGGCAAGTCCGGGCTGTGTGCCTGGTGGGTCGAGCCTGAGGGCTGGAAATAGTGATAAAGTGTTCTGTTTTCTCTAATCTGCATTACTAGGAAATGTAGCCCCATGAGGGTCCGTCTATGCTTTGTTTGTTCTGCTTGGATGTGAATAAAAGCCACACTGAAGAATCCCATTCCTGGTTCTGGACATTACAGTTATTGCTTCCTGTGTTCGGATTTACTTGGGTGCCCCTGTTCAGAGTAGCCAAACCTAGGTCCCCTTGTGCTGAGCAACCTCATCCTCCCTGAAACCAGGTCCCCACCAGGTACTGCTGTCAGCTTCAACAGCATGCCACCTGTCGTTGTGCTAAAAAGGCAGGGGTGAGGGGTTACAGGTATATGATCTGATGGTTAATTAATATGTCGGTGAGGATGGGTGGGGGGCCCGCCTACTGCAAGAGCCCTCTCGAAGTAAGATCATGGCATAAACCATTGTTTTTTTATGAAGTCCCATTTACTAAGAAAGAATATGAGGGCGCGCCGTTGACGGATAGACACCTGGAGCAATGGCCGTCGACGAGGTGTGAAGTGCAGAGGTTGAGGTGGATGTCTCCTGCTCTGTGACTCTAATGGAACCCAGAAAGGGTTACGTATTGCCTTTTTATAGTGCTGGAAGCATTGTTGACGAGGGAGAGAAAAAAAAAAAAAGTCCCATCAATGAGTAGGCAGAACAATGATGCACCATCAACAGGGACAGCCATCGACGAGAAATAGGGATGCAGCATAGACAGGGATGTCAGTCAATGAGAATATGGATACATCGTCAACGGGTATGGTTGTCGATGAGAATATGTATGCACTGTTGACGGTGGTGGATGTCAATGATAACAGAGATGCATCGTCAACGGTAGTAGCTGTCGCGGAGGATATTGACGGGTATGGCCATCAATAAAAATACAGATGCACTGTCGACAGTGGTAGCCGTCGATGAGAACACTGACGGGTATGGCCATCAATAAGAATATAGATGCATTGTCGACAGTGGTAGCTGTCGATGGGGATGTTGACAGTTATGGGGCATCACTGAAATTATAGATGCATCACTGATCGTTTGCTGGCCATCAATGAGTAAGAGAAACAGAGGATGAGGAGGGGTACTCCTGCTCTGTGTGTGTCCAGAAATGTAGATCAGTAGAAGGGGGAGATCTTGTTGGCTGAGCCCCTTGTTCGTAGAATCTTCAATGTTGTTTCTCGCTGACGACTGTTGTTTTCAGAAGTTGTTCTAGCTGCTGCATGCGAGCTGAAGACGGCAAAAAAAAGGAGCTGAGGATACCAGGGACCGCCCACACTTACAGGAAACAGGAAGATGATGTCATGTGTAGGCAGCCCCTAATAAAAGACTGCTGGTAACCCAAAAGTATTATCTACTGCAAGAAACCACTTCGTGGAAGATCTACTGTTATAGGTGAGTAGCCTGTTTTTCTGGGGACTTGGATATGATGTACTTATCTACACTTCTAGCAGACTCCTAGCAGTTTTCTGTGAGGAGAGGGCGAGGCACACACCCCCTACTTAGGGAATAAAGATTGGAGAACTGAGGCCCCAAAATCAGCATCCCAGCTTGACTCAAGATTGATGTGGTAGTGGGAAATGAAGGTGTGTGCCGACCTCCAGGTAGTAGCCCTGCAGATTTCCTGGATAGGGATGTCCCTGGAAGCAGCCACCGAGGCAGCGGTATGGTGGGTTGAATGAGCCTAGCCCTACATACCCGCCAACCTATAGCAGAGGTCAATGCAGGATACAATCCACCTGCTAATGGTCCGCTTAGCTGCCGGTCTGCCAGGTGCGGCTTCAGTGTACATGACAAATAGCTGGCGAACCTCTCCCCGAACTCCAGAATTGTGCGCTCCTTGGATTACGTGAACACTTACCGCAGGTTCAAAGTGTGGAGCCTATGCTCAGCCTCTGAGGTGTGGTTGGTAAAATACACCGGAAGACTGGCTAAGGTGAAAATCCGACACAACCTTCAGGAGGAACTTCAGGTTGGGGCACAGGACAGCCTTGTCCCTGTGGAAGAGCAGGTATGGTGACGCCATCGAAAGTGCCTGGAGCTTGCTGATCCTTCTGGCTGACGTGATAGCCACCAAGAAGGCGGTCTTTCATGACAGGTAAGATATATCACTCCCGTGCATCGGTTCAAATGGCTTGCCCATGAGTTTTGCCAAAACCAGCAACAGATCCCAAGATGGTGGTGGTTCACACACTGGAGGGGAAATGTGGTCAAGGCCTTTGAAAAAGCACCAGACCACTGTCTCCTGTGCCACCGACTGCTGACCAGCCAGCACCCGGTAAGCAGAGGTGGCAGTCATGTGCACCTTGAGGGTCGCTGACCGAAGGCCCGACAGAGAGGGACCACAGATAGTCAAGAATGTTAGCCACTGGACAGGATAAAGGGTCCAACCCCTTGCCCCGATACCAAATGGAGAACCTCTTCCATTTGAAGGCGTAGCATTTCCTGGTCGACTTCTTCCGAGATGACTCCACAACAGTGAGGACATCTTCAGAGAGACCCAAATCCTGGAACTCTAGCCACTCAGGAACCAGGCTGTCAGGTGCAAGGACTGAAGGCCTGAATGGAGTACCTTCCCTTGATTGATGGAGAGCAGGTCCGGGTGGAGAGGAAGATGCCTCGGGAGTCTGCTGATGAGGCTGAGGAGATCGGGGTACCAAAACCAGCACGGCCAGTCTGGAACGACCATTATCACCTGTGCCTTGTCCCTCCTGGCCTTAAGAAGCATCTTGTGGATCATGGGAAGTGGAAGGAAGGCAAAGAAGAAGCCTGGGGTCCAGGGCCTCGAGAAGGCATCCCCCTGCAGCATTCCCTGCTGAGGAGAATGGGCACAAAACAACCTCAGCTTTGCGTTCTCTCTGGAGGCTAACAGGTCCACCTATGGGGTGCCTCAGTGGGAGAACAGACTGTGTACTACCTCTGGGTGGAGAGAACACTCATGAGACACCTCAACCACATGGCTGAGAGCGTCCACCAGCTGGTTGGAGGCCCCTGCCAGATGGAGGCTAGGAGATCAGCCCCCAGGCTGCACATGAGGGTCCACACATGGAGAGCTTTCTTGCACAGAGGCAGGGAGTGCATTCCACCCTGTTTGTTGAAGTATTACATGGTTGTGGTATTCTCAGTCTGGACCTGGACCACCTGACCCCGAATGTGAGGAGCAAAAGCAGTCAGCGTCGGCCAAAGTGCCCGGGGCTCCAGTAGGTTGATGTGGCATTGAGACTCCTCGAGGGTCCAGAGCCAGTGGACTCTGTGTTCCCCCAGTCCATGAGAGAGGCACTGGTTGTCAGGATGATCGTCGGCTCTGGGCGGACAAATGGGGACCTGCCTTTTCCAATGGAAAGGAAGATCTGTTGTCATGGGGCACAGCAGAGGGAGTTACCACCCGGGTGGGTGGGAGGTGCCAGCTTGAAGACGTTCCGGAGAAGTCTTAAAGAGAAAGGCACTGCCTGAAGGTTCACCAGAAAGTGCGGATAGAACATCATTATCCGCGTCCCTAGAACCACATGTTCTGCTCGAGAGATGGCATGATCTCAGACAGAGTGACCATCCTGAAGGTGCATGGCCTGATGAACTTGTTCAGGTCATGCAGATCTAAGATGGGGTGTCGGTTCCCCCTCCATTTTGGCACCATTAAGTACCTAGAGACAAACCCTGGGTGTTCCGGAGGGTCCAAGACAGGAGACACGACATCCATGTGGAGAAGCTGCATTATGTCGTCTCAAAGGACAGACAGGATGTCGATGGACAAGATGCCCTCCCATGGGGTGCAGTCTCGGCAGGGCGGGTATGCCTCGAACTCCAGAGGCAGACCTTGACTGACCACCTCGAGGACCTACCTCTCCATGGTAACAGCAGACCAGATGGAAAGGAAGTGGTGGAGCCAGCCCCCATGGGAGACGTGATGGGTATGAGAAAAGGCACCCCTCATCCTGTCACTGGGAAGGCTTAGAGGCAGAGGAGGGCTCAGCTGAAGAGCCACCGGAGCCTCATCCTCCAGGCTTGCAGACGACTGAGGCCACTGATTTCGGCTGTGGTTGCTATGTAGGCCCGCTGTCTAGCTTAGGACTGGAATGATTTGGATGCAGAAGCTTCTCCTTTGGTTGCTTAGAGCCCTTGGGATCCCTCTGGGCAGAAGTCACAGAGTCCTAGGTGGCACTGGACTTCTCAATACGGGTGAGGTGCCCCTTGAATCCGGGCCCGAACAAGCAGGTACCCAGGAAGGGGACATCCGCCAGCTTGTACTGGGTATCCGCCGTGAAGGTCAAGATCCGTAGCAAAGCTCCGCAGCACAAGGCCACTGCAGCCACCACAGACCGGGCGCAGCACGAGTCGCCGATGTCCACGGCTGTTTGGAGCTGTTTGGCTTCAGCTCGGCCCTGGTGCAGGACCTGCTTGACTGTGGTCTGGAGGTCCGCTGGGAGATGAGGGAGAACCCCATCAAGCGTGCCGAGAAGGACATGGGAAAAGTGAACCATCAAAGGGCTGAACTCGACTGGCAAAGGCCAAGAGAGGAGGCAGCACAGACCTTCCTGGACTCCTTATCAAGTGGTTTGTCAACATCGCCCACGTTGCCAGAGCATCTGAACACGAAATTTGCCACGAGGCCCTCAACTGAGGGGTACTCTGTGAACCCCGAAGGGGACTCGATAGGGACCACATACTTGTGGGCCAACCATGCCGATGGTGCAGGGCAGGAGGCCGGATGCTGCCACAGCTCCAAGGCAGGGCCCAGAATGGCCTCTGCCACCAGGAATGCTTTCTCAGGGGAATTACCCCGGTCCAGGATCTTGGTGAGCATATAATGCGCCCACTTCTGAATGGGCTCCATCTGGAAATCTGCGGACTCCGAGATAAGATGGAGTAGGCCCATAAAGGAGGTAGGGCCTTCCTCCGTTGAGAGATCCCTGCGTGACTCTACATCCACCGGACAAGAGTGCAAGGAGGAGCCCTCCAACTCTGAAGAGTCGTCAGAGAGTGGTCTACTACTAGAGTCCCCACTGACTCTTCGAGGATGGTATGGGGTGATGGTGATAGACAGCTGATGGGGTAGACAAGGCTAGGCAGGACTCCTTGGTCGGAGTGCCTGTCTTTGGCTGTTTAAGCAGCGTCTCCACCCGAATCGGCGAAGAAGCCGGTGGAGGCTGAGCCAGGACCTGACAGGTCAGCTCCTGCTGAGACGGAGAAGGCGTCGGCCTCTGTGGCAAGAGTCAAATAATGGCCGGGGTCCAAGCCGGAAGAAGCTTCATCCCAGTAAAAACGACCTGCTGCTACTACATCAAGTTCTCATAGAGTTGACGCAACTTGCACTGAAGCCTCTCCTCACCCGAGGAGGACAAGGATGAAGAGTAGCAGTGACACCGCTTCCTCGAGTGCCACGAGCATCGGGGGCACTGACGGTGGGCCTCTAAGGAGGGAGGGTTGGCGGAATCAGCTGACTGATCCATCCCGAGTCAGAGGCAGGACTGGAGTCCTGGATAAGGACATCAGCCTCTTTGGGGATAACGGGTTGACCAGCTTGAGAAAAATCTCGCTGGAAGATCGATCTGTGTCTCGACCAACTGGCCTGATGGGGAGACTATGGAACCATGAGGCATCGACCAAAGTCAGAACCTCCGGTTAAGCATGGAAATCGGAGGCCCGAGAACACTTCTGATCCCATGAGCAATGGAGCAACAGTTTCTTGGTAGCTTTTTTTTTTAGACTCTGATTTGTGTTTAGAGGGACCCTGCCCACGAGTGGGAAGAGCCTGGCACAATTCTTTGAAAGCCCCAGGAAAGAAGGCACCCAAGGAGAGTGGCAAAAAGACTGAAGTCAAGGAGGCTTGAGCTGCGGCCTGAGCCGCGGCCTCCTCAAACGCCACAAGTTACTTGGCAGACCCAGCAGCCGTGGAGACCACCTGACGGGCATCCTTAGATTTGATTGGCGGGTCCTGATCATCTGGATGACCTAAAAGCAGGCAGGCATGAGATCCTCCAAAGTGGACAGGTGGAAAGTGTGACAAATACCACAGGCCTGGGATCATGCTCGTGGCCTAGGCAGTAAACACACATGGTGTGCAGATCTATCCGAGACATCTTCTGCCCGTAGGCACATTTCCGAAAACCCGGAGCAGACTTTGCATTGTTTATGTCGACAGCAAAAAGAAAATAGCCTGAAGACTATGTTTTTATTGAAATTTGAAGAAATAAAGCAAAGGGCCTCTTCAGTGTGAGAGCGGTAAGAAGGGAACCTTCTTCCAGCGGAAAGGGAGATTTGATGTCACGGGGCAGTGCTGAGGGAGTTACCACCCAGGTGGGGTGCCAGCTTGAAGACATTTAAGCAAGCCTTAAAGGGGGAAAGGACACTGCCAGAAGTGAGGATAAGCACACCATCTCCACATTCCCTAGAACCTTGTATTCTGATTGGGGGGAAGAGATTCTAATGTAGGATTATGAAAATACAATCCACTTTAGAACTTTTTTTTTTTTAAACAAAAATGTACCAAGTATGTTTTGTATTGTTTTGTTTTCATGGGCAACATTCTATACAATTCCTTTCAAGGAAAAGTAATTTAAAGTTCTGACGATGTCACAGTTGCTGTACAGAACTCACAACTTTATTTGGATAGGTCAGCCACTCATGCTTAGCTTTCTGTACACAATAGTGACAGTCAAAACTCCAAATTTCTGGTTCCATGAAAGGAACTGTATAGAACTGTATTCATAAAAATAACAATCCAAACTGTATTTATTTCATACCAGTGTTTATTCAGCTAGATTCAACTATGGACCTGGTGGAAGTGTGCATTTTATATCTGTAAATGAGACCATTATATGCAGCTGCCAAGCAGTGCAAATTTCCTGACCCTCTGAAGAAATTTACAGTGGTAGAAAATACCAAGTTTCGATTCATTTTTTTTAAAAATAAGGTGGTGGAAAAATATTCCATGGGGTGGTGATAAAAAAAAAAAAAAAAAAAAGAGTGATGGAACGAAAATATAGGATAGTTGCCCATCATTACAGGCCTATACATGAGTTAGACCATACCCTGCTATTGATGATGCTATCTCTCCTGTCTTGCTCAAGATGCAGAAGGTTGAAATATGTTGCACTGTTACTTAAAGGATAGAGCTGGTGGTAATACTTTCTATTTTATGTTTGGAGACGACGACTACCATGGCTAATTTCATGTCTACAGTTCTTTCTCCAAGTGATATGGTAACAGAACACTACAGCACTGGGATAGAATAAGAGTGATGGACCCACTGGATCCGTCCTGTTATGATCTTATTTACACCCTTTCTCCCAAGGCACTCCTCTTATTTTAGCTGCATGTGTGTGGCAACATTACAGGGACTGTTTATGTGGTTATATAGCTAAACTGTTTTGATTTTGTTTTTAAATCATGACCGCTGACTACTAAATACACACTGCTAAACATGTGAGATAAATTGAGATGGGCAGACACTATGAATTTGGAGTCTGTCCAATGCCCAGTCCAGATATTAGATATCCAACTATCTGTCCAGTCTCTCCTTGTGCGACTTGACACTCTTGCCACAGGACTATTTCTACAGCCTTCCACTGGATAATCTCTAACCTCTCCCTGTTTTTTTTTATGTCTTTTTCCCTCCGGTCGTAGCCTGCAGGGCCTCTCTCAGGCATCCTGGCCTGATCCTGCCTATGTGAGGTCTCCCCATCTCGAGCCTCCTCCTCTCCTCCCCTCCTCCTGCAGCTGTACTTGGCTTGACCTCCGGGTTGGGCCGCCCCTCCTCTTGGGCGCTGTCTTATTGACTGGCCAAGCTGCAGGTGAGGGCCAGAGTAGAGGAAATGGAAGGCCGGATGGGTGAGATACGGCGGTGGTTATGGGGGCCAGGTGCCGTCGTCTGCCCTGCAGAGCTGGTTGTTTCCTTGTTCTGTTGAGCTCCTCCCCCCACCCGAGCATGGCGTGCAGTGATGCCATGGTAACCCTGCCAGCTTCTGCCACACTCCCCCGTGTCTTTTTGTCCACTTCCTGCAGTGCCCCCGATCTCCACCGGGGGTTGCTGGGATGCCAGACAACCCTGTAATCCTCCCCGAGAGGAGAGGCAGTCCGTCAGACGCTCAACTCTCCCTCCCCTACCAAACCCCACTGAGCCAGCCTCCTGAACTTAAGTCGCCGGGCACAAGGTGTGGCATCCAGCCAACCCTCAGCGCCACAAGGCCGCCTTGCCTGTTGTTTTTTAGATGTGGGTTACAAAACTGTATGCAGTACTACAGGTTTAGTCGATCAAATGATCTGTACAGCACGAGTATCAGCTCCCTCCTGAGACTAGTGAAACCCAACCCGATGCATACCAGCATCCTGTTAACCTTCGTGTATGCTGCACTGTATTGAGAAGAAATTTTCAAACTACTGTCAATTATCATCCTAGGTCCCCATTTTCCTTTTACGGCTCCACCTTGATGCAATCTTCTGTTTGTGGATTATTGTTATCCATGTGCATTGCTTTACATTTTTTTGGTATTAAATTTCAATTGCCTAATTCCCTTTCATGCTGCTTATTCCTGTATCACAATCTACTCTCCTATAGTTTTGTCTCATCTGCAAACTGAATTGTTTTTACCTGTAACCCCACCCAATGCCACTAATATATATTTTAAAAAGTACTGTAACCGTGAATGGGTCAAAAACAGTAAATTGATTGACCTCCTATACAGCATCGATTTATGAAACTCGAAGGGAAATGGGAAACCCGGTTATTGAATAGCTCCTTAGGGTGTGGCACAAAACGCACAGATTTAAACAGTATACCAATCAATACACAGCTCTAACCTCATTCGGGGGCTACCTTCTCCTCCCATAGTTTCTCAAAGAGTCAAGTTTCAAAGCCTGGCAAAACAAGGGCATTGCCCTACTAGGTCACTTATATGTGTGGGAAGCTGATGTCCTTCGGGCAGCTGTCAGCCAAGTATCATCTCCCTAATATCCACTTGTTTAGATACTTACAATTCAGACATTTCCTGTAGGGGACTAAAGGACCAGATTACATAAAGCCAGACCCCTTGGAACTGTGAACATATTAGCGCAGAATACTAAAGGTTTAGTAATGCAATTACATAGTATCTTAATGTCCTCAGTTCCCAGTAGCAGTGACACCCTCCGTTAAAAATGGCAAAAGGACTTGGACATCGTTATTAGTGAAGAAGATTGGCAGGATATACTAGAGATGGAGTGATGTTTGCCTATCCAGGCTAATCAAAAGGTAATACATTTAATGGCTACAAATAGGGTATATTACACACCCGCCAGACTGGCGAAATTTGCACCCCAATGTAATGGCACTTGTCCTAGGTGCTAGCAGGGAGACCCCAAACTCTCGCACATGATGTCTTTTTGTCCTGGGCTTTTGGCATATTGGCAGGGAACTGAAGTCACTCAGACACAGATTTTTAACTAGTTGTACCCAATAGCTCCGTATGAAGTCCAAACCATCCATTGATTCTCCTGATACAGAATGGCCACCCAGGGTATAATGAGTTTTTAACAAACACATCTCAGTAACACCCAGGATGGTTCCACTGGGAGATATGCTAGAAAGTGAGGACAAACAGGTCAACCTGTGGAAACTAACCTTTCTGGCAGTCACAGCTGCTAAACTAGGAATACTCACTACCCAGAAGACAACTTCCACACACACACACATTTAACTACTGGAGGGAGTTATGCACGAAAACATGTTAATGGAGAAACTGGTTTATAAAGCCTAGGACAGATTGCATATTTATGGGAATATATGGACACCTTATGACCTATATAAGGATAGGTTCCCTACAGAGCCAAGGGAAGGGTAGTGCATCCAATGGGCCCCATATACTATAATAGTAATATAATATAATTCTTACAAATAGGCTTGCTTCTGGCCCTCTTTCTACCCCCATGCAAGATAAGAGATAACTCTGGTAGTATATATATATCTGTATGTAGAAGATGCCCAACTTATATTTGGTAATAATGGAATATTTTATGGCTGAAGATTTCAGCGTTTTTGTGGTACTGTCTGTTAATTGATGTACTGACAATTGTTTGTTATTTAAGAAAGGTACTCCTAAGATGCATAAAGACATGATATGAATGGTGTATTCGGCACATGAATACTGTTGAAAAAGCTGTATTTAGGTATTGTCTGTCATGTCTTTAAGAGTATATATGCCTTAACGTTTTTAATGTTTACAGACTTGAATAATGTTAGAATTAACCAACATTGAATGTAAAAACAAAAACTGAAATGAACTACGTAACAAGCCATTTAGTCATTTTATGGCTAGTGCACCAACCCGGCTGACAAAAACTAAACAAATAAATAAATAAATAATATCCTAAGTATGGAAAAGTATGTGATTTATTGTATTACTGTTCGATAAATTCAATAAACTATATTCAGAGAACAAACAAAGAAAGTGTTGTAACCTGGATAGACCCCTGTTGCATTCCACTAGAGACCCCACTGGATATCAGAGAACTTTCCGTTCGGGGCTACTCTGAATCCTATCCAAAAACCAGTTCCCAATCCACCTAATTAGCCTTTCTCTGAATATTAGGTCTCCTTCCCTAAATCTCAAATACTAAATAAACTTGTACAAAAATCAGAACTCTTATCTGCTCCTGCTGCTTGTCTGCATGTAATGTCATGCTCTCCAGCTTGTGACACCATAGTAATTTCCACAGCAACCAACTGTGACTCATAAACGGAAGATTATATGACATCATGTGAAGATAGACAGCAGGAACAGATGAAGTAAGAGGGAGAAGAATCCGACTGGCAAGCCAGTGTGCTTAGTAATTAAAAACAGAGGGGAAGATTAATATAGAAAGTCTCCTCAGAGGTCCCAATGTGGCCTCACTTGCTAAGGTGAACAAAAAAGGTGGGAGATGTCTACTCCAACAGGCAAACAGAACACTGAAAGACTGGAAAAATTAGTACCAGTCAGCAGGTTCATTAGTCCGTCACCAGGTTCACACACACACAAAAAACAAGGTATTTTACAACCCCACCCCCCCAAAAAAAATTAGGCTTTTAAGCCAAGAAGAAATGTTTTTCCTAACCTGAATGCTGTAATAGTCAACTGCGCCATCTCTGCTGGACTCTAAACATGTCCTGTGCTAGGCGGAGCCATTTTGCATGCCCATGGTGGCTCTGTGCAACTCACCTGTATCAAAGTGATATAAGTGATTGGTGTGGAGTTGCCCTGGACATGTTTATATTCTGACAGAGATAGCTCAATTGTATATTATAGCAAACAGCTTAGGAAAAAATCATTTTCTCAGCTTAAAACCCCACTTGGGGGGGTTTGTCTTGGGGAGCTTGTAAAATGCCTTGTTTTCCTTCAATAACTTTTTTCAAACTTTTATGTTTCATGCAATTCGGAAACGCAAAAACAAGCATACACATGGCCAGTGTTGTCATGACCAAATAAGTCACTTCCTCAAGGCCTGAAACTATCTCTTACTGAATTCCTTCTCTGGTTTAAATCTGTCTGCAGCAAAATACAACAAAAAAATGTGAACCAGCGAAAATGCATTTTGGCCTAAGAGAACTTTTCTAAATGAGGCTGATCATCGCACAATCAAAAAATCCCAAAAAACTACATAAATACATTTGTAACCCCCTTGTTACCCGGGGTTACTAGAATCCCAGTAAGACCTAGTGGTAGGCAGGGAAGGCAGCTTGTGAAACTCCAGTTAAATGGGTTTCACACTGTCTCACTCTGTTCTCAGTCTCAGCTGAGACTGAGGGATGACATCAAAAATAGAACTATCGCAGCTGCATGAGCCACACTGGAATCTGCAGCAAGGGAGTTGGTATAGAACGTTGGGAAGTTTTGAAGTCAGTCAGTCAGTGTGAGTCAGTGGAGTGTGAAGTTGGGAGCTTGGCTGAGAAAACAGCTCAGTGAAGGCTCTAGGAGCCTCAGCCCTGACAGAGGGCTACTTTTAGTTTAAAAGGGTGTGTGTCTCCACCTTAAAGAGAGACACAGAAGACAACTGAAGTGGTGGAGACTGCTGTTTTCGGGTTTCAGTGCCACCTCCCTGGGGGCAGGAAAGGGTTCCTGCAGATTCCTGGGCAACCCCTTAGTTCTGCTTGTAGAGGAAAAGCTGCCTATGTGTTCCAGAGTTTATTTGGAAGAACAAGATGATTTCTGAGTCGCCTGTGAGGCACCTGCAATGTGAGGGTGAGTGTCTGCTCTTGCTAAAAGGGCATATGTTTTTCACCCTGGGACTTGTGTGACAATGTGGGGATTGAACTACTGAAATATTGGGAAGCCTAGAGTAATGGGCTAAGCAAAGTAAAAGTAGGTTCAAGTCCAGAGCTTGTTGGGATGCAAATGATATGTAGAGGAGATGTGGCAGATATCTACCCAGAATCTACATTTGAAAGTTCAGTAAAGGAACTGTTCAGTTTCCAGAGAAATGGCCAGGTATGGGCTGTGGGGAGCTGGAGGTCGGTGGCCCCCCATCTTTAGTGACCAGGTCCACCTCTACGGATTTCTTCTGTGGATTTCTACTTTACCTCAGGCACTTGGCCAGTGATGAGGGAAGTACCCAGACGTGAGATTGTAAGTAAAATTCTCTCTAGGAGTTGAAGACTCTAGTGTGGTTTGGGGAGCCACAACAGGATAATTAGTTCATTCCTCAAATGGACCGCGGATCAAGTGGCCGGCGGAGGAGCTGGGCCAGTGGGGAAAACCCAAGTAGTGTACAAGTCGGGCTGTGTACCCAAAGCTGCGTGCAAGTCTGGGCTGTGTGCCTGGTGGGTTTAGAGCCTGGGGGCTGGAAATAGTGATAAAGTGTTCTGTTGTCTCTAATCTGCATTACCAGGAAATGTAGCCCCATGGGGGTCCGTCTATACTTTGTTTGTTCAGCTTGGATGTAAATAAAAGCCACACTGAAGAATCCCATTCCTGATTCTGGACATTACAGTTATTGCTTCCTGTGTTCGGATTTACTTGGGTGCTCCTGTTTAGAGTAGTCAAACCTAGGTCCCCTGTGCCGGTAACCTAGTCCTCCCCGAACCCAGTCCCCACCAGGTACTGCTGTCAGCTTCAGCAGCATGCCAACTGTCGTTTTGCTAGAAAGGCAGGGGTGAGGGGTTACACATTATTAAAAGATAAGAGCTTAACGCTGGGCAAGAAAGCAACACTTATTTGTCTATTTTACTGCAGAGAGATGTAAAACCAGAGATGGAATACAATAAGACATCATTTCTTTCCCTTGCAAAAGCCAAGCACGGCAAAACCAGTCAGGAGTATTGTCTGCTGTTCTTGAACTGCTTATATAAATAAATAAGTTATATTTTGATTTAGCGAGTCCTGGTGCCAGTTTGTTTGTTGGATAAATTCCCTGAGGAAGTGACTTCTTTGGTTACAAAACACTGGCCTTGTGTCTGTTTTTGCCTCTCTGAGATACATACATACATACATACATACATACGGTACATAAATACAGACAGATAGGCAAAATTAAGGTTTTTGAAGAGTTATTACACTTGTTGAGTGGGTCTAATTCTAGACGATATGTGAACTATTAGAGTTGTGTGCGAAAATTAGTTTTTTTCAACCATTTCACAAAGAGGTCATCATCTCTTTAAACAACCTCTGTGAATGTGTCATCTACAGATTTATGGTGGGGTGAATATCTGCTGAATATAAAGGAACTAGAAGGAACAGTTACGTACTTACCATAACAGTAGATCTTCGAGAGAATCTCTCATCAGGTCACACATTTATGGAACACAAGTGACCAGGCGCTAGGACCACATGGAAACTCTTCTCTAACAGTACCACTGGGGTCCGCCCACGACAAAGTCTGACAGCGACGTCCCTACATAAACATGGGTAGCTCCATCCCTGCAGGGAACCAGGAGAGAAACTATGGTTCAGTTGAGAAGTCAAGGCAGAAAACAGCAGAGAGGCCCTGAAGAGGGAAAGGGCGGCACTGTTATGGCCCTAATGTCCTTTATTTATTTATTTGAAAAGGTTTCACCAGGAAAGACAACATAAGCTGTGAACAACTCATTTCCAGAAGCATCCTGGGGGAAGGGGTTACAAAGTGGGTAGTGCAAGAAAAACATAATTAAGCAATACTCAAACAGGCTATTATACAGGCTATTTACAGTATAAAATACATAGCTACAACAGTACAATTCATAATAATCCAAGACAACTGCAGAGGCGGGCAGGACGTATAGACATTCCATACAGGGTATAGCACCACGAGCAACAGTAAAATCAAGAACTAGCTAGGGTATAGTCCAGAGAGCAGTACACCTTTAAAGTGCTAGGCAAGTCAGGCTGAGTGCTGGGATTTTTAGTGCATAGGTTGCCCATTAGATGGCAAAGAAAGACAGTGGAAGTGGATGGGGAGGGGTAGGGAGGGAGGGAAGAGAGACATTTCCTAGCACTCCACCACATCAGGATGATGAGAGCCCTGCAAGGACAGGGATCCGCAAATAATAGTAGAGGGGTTGGGGGGGAGAAAAGGGGTGGTCTGTTGGGAGACACATGCAGAGAATAAACCCCTCAGGATGCTGAGAATCCTGCAAGAAGACAAGGACCTGGCAAAGATGGTGGCGTGGGGGGTGGGGTGGAATGCAAAGGGGTGTAAAGTGAGCGACATACTGAGGGCTATACCCTTCAGGATGCAGAGAACCCTGCAAGGGGACAAGGACTCTGGCAAAAGAAAGTGAAGGGAACAGGACCCGGTAAAAGAAAGTGTGTGTGTGTGTGTGTGTGTATAGAATAAAATGGGAAGGGGGTAGGGTGGAGGGGGGGTAAAGGGAGTCAGCAACCGGGGCAAACCTTGAAAATTAGGGGAGAATAGAGGGGTGGATATAAGTGCAGACTGGATGGGCCAGTGTGGTCCTTTTCTGCCATCAAATTTCTGTAATTCTGTGATAGAGAGGGGAAATTGGTCGGCAGTGAAGTTAGGTGCAGTTGCAATGGTGAACATTGTGCCTCCGGAGGAGGAGGAGCGAATATCTACGAGAACGAGAACTTGGCACGACCTGATGAGGCCCTGAGAGAAACATGCTCAGAGGGCTGTCTCTAGGAAATCAGGAAAGAACAAAGGGTTCCTCAGCTACCGGGCACAGCAGGAAACCTCCCACAGAAGGTCTCCCTCCAGGGACCCAAGACAGTTGAACCTTCCAGCTATCAGAAGAGGCTGGAACAACAGGTAGCCCATCCTGGAGAGAAAGAGACAGAACCGAAAGCACTGCAAGTCTAAGGGAGACAGAGGGTGGGTCGGCATTACTTGATCAAAGAGATTCTCTTGAAGATCTACTGTTACTGTAAGTACGTAACTGTTCTATCTCCTTTGAGGATATCTCTTTCATCAAGTCACACCCATGGAACAAGTTCCAAGCAGTACTGACAGACAGAAAGACTGGGTGGCTGAAGGCTATAGGTCTAAGAAAGGAAGCCTCGGAGCACAGCCAGGCTGAAGCCAGCCCTTCTTCTAGAGGCAATGTCCAGACTGCAGTATTTCGTGAAAGTATGGACAGGACTCCAAAGAGCAGCAGCACAGATTTCTGCAGTGGACATATTCCTGAAACAGGCAACTGAAGTGGCCATGCCTCTAGCTGAATGACCACAAACAATCCCAGAAGTTCCTTACTGTACTTCCTGTAACAGAAAGTAATACAGTTAGCTAAATCATTTCTGGAGAAACACTGTGTAGAAACTGGGATGCTGTCTTTCCCAAGGGCAAAAGAAACCAATAGCTGCGAGGACTTCTTGCAGTCCTTCACACAGTGTACATAATATCCAAGTATTCTACAGTATGTACATCTGAAGTATGGAGCAATGCTTCCCCAGGACTGACATACTCTGGAAAATCTGGCAGGTGGATGGTTTGATTTAAGAGTAAACTCAAACACCATCTTTGGTAAAAACTTAGGGTTGGTACGCAAAGACATGGTCTTTGTGGAAAGTCAAATAAGAAGGCTCACACATAAAAGCCTGAAGCTCGGAAATCCTCCAAGCAGAAGTAATAGCAACTTAAAATACTTTCCACAACAGAGGAGCTCGCAAGTCGTGGCTGGCTCAGATAGAGCCAGAGTAAGCTACTACAACACAAACTTCAAGTCCCAAACCAGGAATGGATTGTGGATAGGAGGCTTCAAGTGCAGAATGCCCCTCAAAAACGTATGAGCCACCTCCAGCTGGGTCACAGTACAGCCATCAACAGGCACATGGGAAGCTGATATAGCAGCCAAGTGCACCTTGATAGAATAGTATTGCAGTCCAGCATCTGATATGGACAGTAAATACTCCAGAATTTGCTTCACTGGGCAAGTGAAGGGATCCAGGTGATGGGAAGCAGCCCACAAAGCAAACAGTTTCCACTTCATGGAGTAAGCAGCTCTGGTGGAAGGCTTCCTGACAGCTAACAGGACATCAGCCACCTTTGGAGACATGCCAAATCTTGCAATGGCTATGTCTTCAGGAGCCAGGCATGGAGGTGGAGAGACCTGAGGTCCAGACAGACCAGAGTTCCCTGTCTTGCACAGGGGCAGGGGTACTGGGGGTTCCACTGCAAACAGCTGCAGCAAGGGAAACCCTATCTGATGAGCCCAGAAGAATTAAGAGCGACTCCCTCCATTTGGAGTTTTATTAGTACCCTTTGAATCAGAGGAAGGGAAGGGAAGGCATAAAGGAACCTCCCTTTCAAAGAGAGGATAATGTTTTTCACCAGAAAACTCCAGACCCTGGATCGAGCAAGCAGAAAAGTTTTGTGTTGAGTGAAGATGCAGAAAGGCCAACACTGGACGACCCCATCTGTCAAACAGGTTTTCCACTACTGAGGTCAGCAGCTCCTACTTGTGCATTCTGAACTGTGACCCATGACATGCTTAGCCTGTCTGCCAGGATGTTTTGGATGCCTGGAACATGGATGGCTGACAGTTCTAGACCGTGTGTTCTAGAGCTTAGTACAAAAAACTCTCAACGCCTCCCTGCACAGGGGGTAAGGATGGGTCCCCCCTTGCTTGTTTATGTAGTGTACCACACTGACATTATCCATCTGCACCAGCAGAGGACCCAAGGATAGATGGTTCTGGAAGGTTTGCAGAGCATACAGAATGGTCCATCTCTAGAACAATGATGTTGAGAGAAGTCTCCACTTTGGTCCACATTCCTTGATTCTCATGAGGACCCAGGTGTGCTTCCCAGCCCATCCCCCTAAGCATCTGCATTGTAATGGTGAGAATCTGCTAAGTGGAGGGAATGAGGAAGGGAACCCCTTTTAGCAAGTTGCTGGGTTCCTTCCGCCACTGGAGCACCTTGAGGACTGGGAAGTGACTAGAACCTGCTGTTCAAGATCATCTGTGTGCTGGTCCTACTGGTCCCTCAGAGTCCACTGGGGGATCCTCATGGACCACCTGGCCAGTGGTACCGGGATAATGGCTGCAACCATCAGGCCCAACAATCTCAGGAATGTCCTGGCTGTGACATACCTGTTTTGAGACACCATCTGGTTCTGAGCTATAAGGGGTGTCCAGTATCGCCCCTATGTACTGCAGACACTAACCAGGGGTCAGGACTAACGTGGGCAAATTGACAGTGATCCCTAGGGCACCGAACAGCTGGCTGGTACATGCCAGGGTCTGAGATGGTTTCCCCTTGGACTAAGCTTTGAGCAACTAGTTGTCTAGATAGGGGGAAATATACAATCCATCTCTCCTTAGAGCTGTGGCCACCACTGCTCAGCATTTGATAAAGACCCGTGGTGCAGATAACAAGCCAAAGGGGAAAAGCCTGAACTGATAGAGCTACCCCTGGAACAGGAACCTGAGCTAGCTATTGTGAGGGGGGCCAATCTGAATACATAAGCAGGCAACTTGCATGTCCATGGAGCATATCCAGTCTCCTTGTTTCAGGAATGACAGCAATTCTTGCAGAGAGGCCATTCTGAACCTAATGCACTGAAAGTAGAAGTTCAGAGCTCACAGATGTAGAATGGGCCTCCAGTCCCACGTAGATGAGGGGACGAGAAAGAAGTGAGAATAGAATCCTGTATTCCTTTGTTCCCAAGGAACTGGTTATGGCCCTGGTCTAATGGCAGTGTTGCCTTCTGAAACAGGGAACTGAAATAGTTCCCCATAACCACTGGAAGCGTGGGAGGAGATAGGGAGACCTGGAGAACAAACCAAAAGCAGAGGTAAAAACTCCAGATTAGGGCCACACACGTCTACCCAAGAACATGTGCAGTTGGCATGCTCCCCTAGTTACTAACATACTAAAATGCCAGCAGAATAGGCCTAACGGTCTTTCGTGTCTGCTCGTTTGGTCAGTCCCCAACCTGGGTGCTGACCTTGCTGTCCCCCTCACCTTCTCTGGCTTCTCCCTTCCCAGTTCCGGATATTCTTGCTGCATTGGATTTTGCTTCCAGAACCCTTCCCCTGTACCTGTCCCACCCCCTCTTGAACCCCTCCACTGTCTCTGCCTCCACCAGCCCCCTAGGCAGTGCATTCCATGGCTCCACCACCCTCTCAGTGAAGTAGCACCTCCTCCTTTCTCCCTGAATCTTCCCCTCCAGCTTCCAGCCATGCCCTCTAGTGGCCCCTTCCTCCTTCCTTGAGCACCCGACTGTTCCTCCCTATTTACCCTCTTCATGTACCTAAAGACCTCTATCATGTCCCCCGGTCCCTTCTCTCTTCCAATGTGTACATATTTAGCTCTTGAGCCTCTCCTCATAGGTCCTGTCCCCCAAGCCCCAAATCATTTTGGTTGCCCTCCTCTGGACCCTCTCCAGGAGGTTAATGTCCCGCTTTAAGTGTGGCCTCCAAAACTGCACGCAGTACTCAAGGTGCGGCCTCACCAAGCAGTTATACAGAGGGAGTATCACTTCCCTCCTTCTGGAGGTGATCCCACTAGCGATGCATCCCAGCATCCTGTTGGCCTTGGCTGCTGCCCTCCTACAAGTCTCAGAGTTGTTCATCTTGACATCCACCACCACCCCCAGGTCCCTCTCAGCCATCGAGACTTGTAGCATTTCCCCAGGGTGTACACTTGACCTGGGTTTCTGGCCCCCAGGTGGAGTACCTTGCATTTCCCTGCATTGAACCTCAGCTTCCACTTTCTAGACCATCTTTACAGAGCCTCCAGGTCCCCCTGTAGGGCCACCCTCCCCTCCTCCCCATCCACCACCGCCCCCAGTTTCGAGTCATCTGCAAAGAGACTCATCTCACTCCTGATTCCTGTCCTTATGTCAGATACGTAGGCGTTGAACAGAAGGGGCCCAAGGACTGATCCCTGTGGGACCCCACTAATGACCCTCCTTGGGGATGAGACTATCCCACCAACTATGACCCTCTGGGTCCGGTCCTGGAGCCAATTGCCTATCCATCTGATCATCTGGTTCCCCACCCCCATTTCTCCCAGCTTATCCAACAGGCCCACGTGAGGAACAGAGTCAAATGCCTTGCTGAAGTCCAGAAAGAGGACATCCACTGGTCTACCCAGGTCCAAGGCACTTGTCACCCAGTCATAGAACTCCACCAGGTTTGTCTGACACGATTTCCCCGGGATGAATCCATGCTGTCTATCGTCCAGGCACCCTGACTTATCCAGGTCCCCCCCAGCCTCTCCTTGACAATGCCCTCCATCACCTTGCCCACCACCGAGGTCAGGCTGACAGGCCTGTAGTTCCCTGCCACCTCCCTTGATCCCCCCTTGGGATAGGCACTATATGCGCCACCTTCCAGTCTTGGGGCACCCACCCTGTCCTCAGAGAGATGGTGAAAAGCTCTGCCAGGGGTTTTGCCAGGACATCTGCAAGTTCCATCAGCACTCTGGGATGTAATTTATCCGGCCCCGGTGCTTTCTCCGTCTTAAGGGAGCTGAGGGCTTCCCTCACTCTCTCAGCTGTGATTTCCACTTCCGGTACCCCTTCTCCCTGCTTAGCCCTCCCCCACCTGCCAGTGATGCCTCCCCCTCTCCCCAGACCTGCCGATCGGTAAGGGTCCCCTCCTCAGTATCTCTGTCTCCTCCCATGTATGATGCAGCACCCCCATTTTCCTGGGTGAAAACTGAGGTGAAGTACTCATTTAGTACCTCAGCCTGCTCCCCCGGTCTTGTGCCCATCCTTCCCCTGATTTAATCCTGCTAATCTGCCCCTTCACCCTTCGTTTTTCCCCAATGTATCTAAAGAACCCTTGTTCCCTCTCCTAATTTCCCTGGCCAGGTTCTGCCCTTCCTTGCCTTAGCCGCCTCACCACTCTAGTGGCCCTTCTAGCCATCAGCTCTGCACTCCCCGATCCCTTTCACTCCTTGAGCACTTGAATTGCTTATAGGCTGCTTTCTTTCCCCGCACCACCTCCTGGACCTCCCCTGGTCCACCAACAGGGTTTTGGGCCCTACCGCATTTTTGTCTTACTCTTGCACAGGTGTTGGTAGCATCCTGCACCCCTCTCCTGATGATTTCCCACCTACTATCAGCGTCCATGTCTGACCCAATCCCATCCAAATGCTCCTTAAGGATCCTTCCCATTTCCTTAAAATCCGCCCCCCTGAAGTCGGTTACTTCTGTCTTTGTGCAGCCTTCTACCCCTCCTAGGTTCAGGCAGAACCAGACCGTGGCATGGTCACTCCCCGCCAATGGGTCCCTTACCTCCAGGCCCCCAATCTGGTCACTGTCTGCCAGGACCACATCCAGTAGTTGATATGGAAATGGTGGGGGAACATCTGCAACCCCACTGGGGGGGGGGTGCGGATTGGGGGGGGGTGCAGGCGAATACAGGAGCAACTAAAATGACCCTGGAAGGGGTGTGCAAAACGTCTGATACCCAACCTGTACACCCAGGGGTACAGACCTTGCATACACTGCCTGGAGGAGAAAGACACACCTGCCTCATGTCATGGGTGGTCAGAACAGCGTGTTGGTGTCTAGGCCTACTCTATATCACTTAGGCCTGGGGGAACAGATTGAGACCACTCTGTGGCCAAACTGGATCCAGACCTGTCGCAGGAATGGCCAGCTGGGCAGGAGTGCCAAGAGGTGCCATGCCACATTCCCATCTGCGGGTTGATGAAAAGCGGGAAATGGGCTTGGAGTTCAAGAAAACCCAAAGCCAAGGAAGGAGAGGGCAAGGTTCAAGGGCCCAAACAGCTGCAGGTCCCAAGGTAAAACCCACTTGTGTGGCCAACAAAACCTGGGTGGATGCATGGTGTAAGAAGCCCTAATCCCAGAGAAGGCATTGGATTGCCCCCTGCTAAAATAAAGAGGGAGGGAGAGCTGGTCCACTAAAGGGGCAGTCCAGAAAGAAGAAGGCTGGTCTCCCTGCAAAAATCATGCCTGTTGCGCTGTCAGTGTGCTGGGCAAAAAGTGGAGCTCTCCAGTACAGGGTGGAGGTATGCTACACTGATGGTAGGAACTATGCAGAAACGTCGACAAGACTGTGCAGAGACACTGCCTGGTCCTGTGGGCATCTGATGGCAGCAAACTGCCTGGCATCAACATCTGCATTATCGACTGCCCTAAGGGACAGGAAGATGGGGGAGGCAGAGATCCTCCCATCAGGACAGGCACCCAATGTCATCAGCAAAAAGCCAGGAAGAACGTCGACAAGGTTCCACACCCACAAATTTGACCCTAGCAGAAGGGACCAAGGCTACAAAATACACATTGTCACCGTCTATGCCATCGATGGGCCCAAGAAGGCAGCTGACAGGGGAGGCAAAAGGCACACCCATCAGAACAAGCGTCAGGACCATTGCCATGCGATGGGATGGAGAATGACGATGGGGGAGGCACAGAACACCACCATTGACGAGACTGGGCCAGTTCCGAATAGCCTGGAAGAACAGCCAGCACTCCAGCAACTGCAAATGATGGTGAGGGATACACTAACAGGGGAGGCACAGGGCACTGCCATAGACAGGCCTGGGACAGCTGCGACCAGCCCAGGAGAAAAAACAGCCATGCCCCTTCTGTTAGAGAGGCAGGAGGCGGAAGGGATGGGAGAGGCTCAAGCATCACCATTCCCCAAAGCAGCAGCTCCAGCAGTAGTGCAGAGACCCGGCTAGGAACCCCCTACCCGGTGAATCCTGTTGGTGAGGGTGGTGGTGGTGGGGTCATTAAGATAATTTTAGCTGGGAAATGTGAAGAAATTTGTAGAAACTACTGCCGCAGCTCCCATGAAATGCAAAAGCCACCGGCGAAGAGAAGGCCCCACAGTTAGACTGCCAGTTGGAGGCACAGCCTAGCCGAGTGCCCCAGAGTAACTTCAAGCCCAGCATCACAGGTTGGAGCCGTGGGAGGTGGGGGTGTGGGAGTGGACGCTGAAAAGCTGAAAGACTGCTTTTGGAAGCGCATTTCCGCAGGGTCCGACGAGTCTTGATCGACAGCGGGAAAAGACATAAGGGACGGGGCCATCCATATTTACGTAGCGATGTCGTGTGCAACCCCTAGTGGTACTGCTAGACAAAGTTTCCATGTGGTCCTAGCGCCTGGCAGCTTATTTTCCACAGGTGTGACCTGATGAAAGAGATATCCTCAAAGAAGAACTAGTATTCTACACCTATATTTATCTGTCCTTTGATTGCTGTGACAGAGTGCAATGTTTGTTAGCAGGTTGATATTTATGGCAATAAACATTATTTGTATGTATATTTTTATTATATAGAATGTTTTCATAGTCTGGTGTAGAAGTATTAGTCAGTGATAAAACTACACTTTAACTTCTTTAGGACTCCACTAGACCCAAATGATCTGTTCTTAAAGCAGCAGTATCTGTCCGAAACCATGTCGATTTTTTCAAACAATAATGTTTTTTTCCTGACAAAAACATTAATCTACCATTTTTTTCATTTTGTTTTCTTCATTTTGGAATTAAGCTACAGGATTTTGAAAGTTCCAACTCTCATGCCATGTCTGCCATGAAAAAAAAATTAAATAGCTTGGTACAAGTACCATCCGGATGCAGCCACACTAGGAATCTGGTATGCAGATTTAACAGGTAACCTCCATTGAAGAGATTTTAAAAAAGTGTGAAGGGCAACCATCTTTAACGACATTAATCTTTAATTACAAAATTATCTACAAAAGTTGTTTTACAAGTATATGAGAAAATTAAAAATACACTGAAAATGAATCTAAGGATGCCAGCAATACAGTTTTGAAAAAAAAAAAAAAGACTATATAATTTTTCACACATACTTTTGTTTACCAAAAATGTATTTCTGACATACTCAGATTCATCCTTAGTGTATTGCTAGTTTTCTCAGAATTTTTTTAAAAAATTTTTATAGGTAATTTTGTTATTAATGACTCCCGTTATTAAAGATGGCGTCCACTCACAGTTTTTAGAAAAACTTTTTCAGTGAGGATACCTGTTGACTGTACATGCTATATCCATACTGTGGACGTATTAGGATGATGTTACCACGTGTTTTCGGATAGTAAACAGCACAGCACTGTACCAAGATATTTAATACATTCGTGGCAGGCATCGTACAAGAGTTGGAACTCTTAAAAACATGATAATCAAGTATCTTGGTTTAGGAATGAAAGGAAATGAAAAATGGGTATTTTGAAATTTCTGCCAGAAAAACATTATTACTGAAAAACCCTGTTTGGTCACTAACAAACACTGGTGCTGTAAAATGAAACAGTCGATGACATGCAGATTGCACAGTACTTCAAAACAAACTGCAGACAGGACCACAAGAAATTTCTTAAATAGCATGATGTCTTTACTTTGCAATGACCGTAATAAGCAGGTTTTACTGTTTAGTTATGTCCATCAGAAATCCTGTGCTCTCTGTTCCAAACTAGATGTCTCTCATGGACTAAACTCCCAGAACACATTTTTTTGGGTGGGAAACCACAGCAATATTTCAATATTCATACTCTTACACATGCTTCAGTAAAATTACAGGTCCTACTCTTAACTCATTACCTCCTGGGCAGTTATTTTGTGTCAGGTAAGCAATGGATAGTTCAAACTTCATATGGAGCTACTGGAGGTAAAGAGTTCAGCTATCAAACTATTACCACCTAGAAAGCAAAACAAAAATGTGTTATGCTGCAACCACAGAGCATACAGGCAACTTTTTGCCCAACAAACATTGTGTAGCAGCAACATCTTTTCAGTTCTGATGGGAAAACACATAACGTAAGTTGGTACAGTATTACCACCAGCTCTGCTCTCTGGGCTCAGATACTAATTCGTACTGGGAGCAGACAAAACCAATGGAGTTTGACAGCATCAGGCCTAGCCAGGCATGACTACACTGTGCATGGACAAACCTCTTCAACCTTCTCACTTCTGTTTGCTGTAAGATGGAACATTAATCAGTGTTGGTATCAACCCTAGTTCTTTGTAAACATATACCCTGAAAGGTGTTTTTAAGGCTGTGTCCTGCTTATAATTGAAACAAACCAATACATGCTCAAAAGTCATTAAACGTCTCTTATTTACAGTACATTTGATCAGTTTTATTGCCTTCCTTAAATGAACTATAATCTCTTGGTACGTACGGCTGAACAATTGTTTTTATTTAGTGCACTGCTGGAGAATCGGGTGTAATTTGGGTTATTTTGTTAGCTTTAAAACACAAATGACAGGGTTAGCATTTTCCATTAGATGCATTTAATCAGACATACATCATTACTTAATATTAACAAACAGAATGGCTCATGCATAACCAAACAAACTGAGATTTGTTGTACTGCAACCCCTATCACATGTTCCGCTGAATGGTTGGCACACTAACGCACGACTGAACTTGTACACACTGGTATCTCCAGAAAATAATAGCTACTTATCCTGTTGATGATCTGCAGTTCGGCATTCAGATTCACTGGCCATTAGGTTTCGGCATTATAAGTTACAAAGCCGAATGCTGGCATGCATCAGTGGGTTACCTAGTAAGCTGCAGTCTCAATTAGTAGCTGAGTGAACTATTGCGAGGGAAGGCAGTGTGGTCCGGTGGCTAGAGCAAAGAACTGCGAACCAGGAGATCCCAGGTTCGAATCCCTCCACGGCTACGGACTCACTGTGTGGCCTTGAGTTCCCTGAGGTAAAAATAGGTTGAAGCAGGACCCCCACTGATAAGATGCTGCATCTCAGTTGGGCTATCCTGGATAAATAAAAATTGTAAAAATAAACAAGAGTTCTTGTCAAGGACAATTCCAAAGGAAGACACTCTTTATGTTTATAATTACATGTCTTTAAAAATTCTCCCTATTGGTAATGCATAGTTAGACATTAGATTAATGTTATTTTCTTCTTTCTGTGTAACATAAGAAAATAAATACCATGGGGAAAATACCTGCAAAAATGCAGCACTGCTTCACATTAAAGCATGGGGCAAATGTAGAAGAAAAGCTGCATCATTAGCTTTTCTCTTAGCAGTTTACTTGCTGAGACAAACATCTTTTTCCCCCCAGGTCTCAGCACAGAATCTAACAAAACAGTTATTGTAAAGGAGGACATAAAAACAACATGAGCCCAATACACAGTAGCAAAGTGTGCAGGTGCAAAACGGGGTGCAAACCGCCACCCCCATTTGCATCTCCACACTACAGATTAAAGTTGTTCTTGACCACTGGGGAGTCCCTCTCATTCTGGCACCAAGAAACAATGAAAATTAACTTGCCAGGTGCTAGTTAGTGGAAATGTGCAATGCAGCCAGCCCTGCCCCACTGGAGACTAGCAGTGCTGGTAAAATACTCCTCCTACTCGCAGCACCTTTATCAAATGGCCAATGCTTTGATAATTTTTCCTGCTGATTAACGTCCTCCATGGTGATTCAGTGCTCCTCACTTGCCCCATGGTGGTTCAGTACACCCCCACTTGCCCCTTGGTGGTTCAGTGCCACCCCACTTTCCCCCGAGCCTGAAACCCTCCATGATGTCTGGTAGAACCCCTTCCCCTAGCTGTGTTCCCCAGAGTGGCTCTGTTGCGTACAATATCTTACACTGAGCTCAGTTTGTCAACCACTTAGCAAGCAGGGATATCACGGTATCAAATTCTGATGGTACGATAACCATGACGATAAATACCGGGGTTATCGTGAATACCGTGACATTATGGAAGAAGCTTTTTGTTTGTTTGTTTTTAACAATAAAAAGGTCTCCTCAGGCTTGTGTCAGGGAGTTAATGCAGAAGGGACAGTTGCTCCTAACCCCTTACCCCAAATTATTTAAAAAGCCTGAAAACCATAGTATACCATGAACCACAGTTATAACCGTATTAGAAATTATACAGTTTTAATATATGGATTGTTGAAATAATAGGATTGAAAAGCATACAAAAAAATCCTCATAACAGCACTGTCCCTGAAATGATAATACCATACTTGGCAGCTGATAATACTATCGTTCTGAGTCCGTAATAGTACCATTCAGAGCTCTGAACGATAGTATTATCATAAAAATGGAACAGCGCAAGTGTAAGCTCTTCCACAGCACGCTATGTTGTCAGTGTCAATCAAACACTATTATCTGAAAACGTGCCTCATGATTGTCCACTTTCTCTTTCTGGGCGGGCGGAACATTTTGAATAACATGTCGGCCATCTCTCGCTTAGCGAGACAAAATCGTGACCAAGATATTTCTTTTTTTTATTTTAATTCTTACGAAAAATGGCACTATCCAGTTAATCCTGAGTTCTGGGGGGAAAAAAAGAAAGAAAAGGTAAGTCTGCCTACCAAAAAAAAGCTTTTCTCCTCTATAGAGGAGTCAGTGCCTGGCTGTGGGATCAGTCAGAAGAGCAAGACAGTGCAGTAGCTGAGAGGACCGAGACAGTGCAGCGGTCTACCAGAACAGAGTCTTCCCACAGCAGCCGACCGCCCCTTACAAAAGAAACTGGATCCATACATTAAAAAAAATATAACAAATACCTGAGTGTGTAGTGCCAGGCAGTAATCTCATCTTGAGGTTTTGGGGATTCTTGGAACCTCTCTATGAGATTACTGCCTGGTAATACACACTTAGGTATCTATTTTTCTATTTTTAGTGTACAGTGGAGTGTTGTTCTGTATAGAATTCCATTCCTTTCCAAATGCTGTTCTACCACAGTTCCAAGGTCATAGAATGCTGTTCTACCCTACTGTGGTAGAACAGCATTCTAGAACCTCTAGAGACTGCATGAGTCAGTTTCATTTTGAAAGGAAAAGAACTCACAAAACACATTTTTCACACAGTACTAAACATTATAAAATATACAGGATGAGCAACTCTATGCACAACCAGTGTGCTTTGCCACCTCGGGGTTCTGATTCCCATGGACCTCTCGAGCTTCGCTCTCGAGATCAGAGGGAATTAGAATCCCTCTGTGGCAGAATACACTGGTTCTGCATAGTTGCCCATCCAGTGTTCTTTATATATTGGTATCAGACATAACTCACAGTATAAATACTGTGACTTCAGATACCACGATATCCTCTGAAGCTGTGAAACAGCAACTTCCAAACTGCAACAGTTTTCTGCAACTGTGTATTGGGCACACGAGCTCTTCGGCAAGATGTATTTTCAAAAGGTATAAAAAGATTAAATACGAGTTTACAATAACTCTAGTTTGACAGGAATTGGAAGTCATCCATTTCAAGACACTGGAGCACAGCTCCAACTCTGAAAGTCAGAGAATCAGACTCAATTATCCTTTACACTTGCCCACTATGCGTCCTGAAAAACATCAGGTTGTGAGCCTCTGACAGCAACTTCTGGAGTGACTGACCTGGGGGGAGAACAAGGTTTTAGCTGTGGAATGAGCAAGACCACAACAGAAACACAAATCAGCTCAACATTCTCAGTGCCTGTAGAATGCAAAGGCAAACGAACCAATCAGTTCACGTCATGCCAGGGCTCTGTGCCCATCATCTTCTGAACCTACTGGTTTCAATTTATTTTGACTTACATTTTTAAACTTAACATTAATGAAAAAAAATTGCAAAACATCTAGTTGTGTTTTCTTTTAAACAAATCCTCCAAACAACATAAGTTTTAAATAATGGAAAGAATTTGGGAATATATGATAACCTTTCAGGCCCAGTTCAAAACTCGCGAGGGTTTGTCAAGTTTTCCTATCAGAAAAATATAAGTGAAAATGATAAAAGCAACAAGTTAACAGAAACAATCTCCAGAATTAAAAAGAGGTCAAAACGTTCTCTTGTTGCCCACATTTATTGTTGTACCAGATAAATAGTTTTGTTAAGGATTTAAGTTCACATGCAACAAAATATTTAACTATATAAACACATATAAATAAAATACACCAGGGGTAAAACAGAAATTTAATTTCAATTAACTAGATGCAACTGCTGCATTTTCAAATGTCCCCATGAGATTTCTGGGACAGTGAGGCCATTCTGCCTCTGGACAGGACTGTTCTTTGCATCCTTTCTTGTAATCTATAAGGAATTTGGGGCTGCATGCACTTTATTTATCCGCCCCAGATAGCCTTGCTTAGATATTACATCTGATTTACTAAAAGGGTCTGGGGTGGGATATTTCCTTAGCAGGAATATGAAATGAGTTTATATTTCAAACATACTTTATAACTGACGAGAAAAGCAAATAATTTAGAAGCAATATTTGTAAGATGAATGGAACCCCAGATGTGTATTTTACTTATACCACAAGTGTTTAAAAATACATATAAAAAAAACCACAAAACACAAAGCTGAGGAATAGCTCTGGAATCTTTGAGACCAGGGACGCTGGTTAGTCAGTCAGTTAGTAGACCAAATAATATACATGGAAAGCTCCAGGGAGCAAACAAGTGATATTCTACTGTGATACAAGCGCTGAGTGTATTGCTGTGTATGAAACAACAGCCTGCCATTTGCCTCGTCTAAAAGCCATATTTACATCAAGCTGCAGATCAGTCTGCATGATAAACATTTAGGTAAGGCAGAGAGGTTTTCAATCTGCTCTTCTCTGCAAGAACAGCTTTGTTTTGGCAAGACATCTGGAAAAAGGGGGAAAATGGCATTAGGTGGTCTGAGGTATACACCTGTCTCTCCCACCTCGTTGTATAAATACTGGATCCGGCTGCAAGACTTTTTCAACTAGTTCCACATAAGAAGGCTTATACAAAAATATACAGATTGTAGACTGCCATTTTATGCTATACCAGTCAATACTAGTGTTCTTTACGATACTATAATTTATACTGGATGTCACTAGTATCCCTGGTCTCAAAAAAACAAAAAAGTATAAAAATATTTTTTTTCTTCTTTTGAAAGGTTTCCATTATTTAAGGTAACTCAAGTATATGGGTAGGAAATGTACATGCCTTACAATCCATGTTCCAACACTTTTTTCAAACATTACATTTTAATGAGAAAATACTTTTCTTTCGGCTCTCCCCAGTTTAATCAATATTTGCAGCTAGGAACAGCATTTTCACCCTGGTCAGTTTGTTGACCATCACAAAATGTGTTTGGTCTTCTTGCCACAAGGCTACTTAGACTGAATCCCCAGCTCTGTTGGCCAAAGCTGGAAAACAGCTCTTTACAGGTTAAACCACAGCAGCTGCATCTCACACTGCTAACAGGCAGGGAGGGCAGCTGCCCTGTTCTGCTCAAGGGTGAACTCCTCTGCATCAGGCAGGCAAACCATGAGCAACATCCAACCAAACCGGCAGGCTCACAGTCACGAGGGAGCCCTGGAGCTCATCAGCATCAGCTACGCAGGACTGCGGTGGGAACAGGACTGGACTGGGATAAACCAGTGGGAGATCTCAACCATGGTGAGGGACTGAAGAAACACTGCAGGACAAAGCAGGTCATTGTGTTGTACAGGGCAGAAACTTGAACTACACTTTGAAAGAGCACCTGTTTTGGTGTTTATACAATAACCCCTCCTCTTGAAGCTAACCTCTTCAGAAGGTAAATGTCCCGATGTAGAATTTTTAAACTGCAGAGTTTAATAGGGGAAAAGATCATTTGCTCCATGGAGCTGGCTATCCGATCCCTTCCCTCTTCCTGGTGTGCTAGACTGCCCATGCGCACAGCCGTTTTGTGACATCTGTATAGGAAGAGTGTGGGGGCATGCAACAACGTTTTTTTCCAAGTTTCTTTTTTCATAAATATTTTACTGATCTGTTTCATTCAATTCAAAGTCACCACTTAACTAACAAGAATTGTATTAGTTGAGCAGTGGCTTTGATTCGAATGAAACAGACCTGTTGAATATTTAACCAAATAAAAAAAAAAAAAATGTAAAACTTCCCCCATTTACTGCAATGAAGTGCACCACTCATGCTCTTCCTCTTCAAAGATCACAAAATGTCTCTGCGCAGGGGCCATCTGGCACACCAGGTAAAGATCAAGACACCCAGCTCCTTGGAGCAAAGTTATAATCTCTTGCCCTCCTAAACTCTGCAATTCAAAAATTGAACAAATAGGACAGTTCACCTCCTAAAGAGATAAGCTTCAAAAAGGGGCTTTGGGATTTTTTTTTTTTTATAGGAAGCACTGTTGTTGCTCTCTAACAGCTTTTGTTGTTGTTGTTTTTTTTTTTCTCATTTAAATCACAATTGACATAAAACACTGAGGCGAAGTATAAACTGGCTCAAGTGCCTTACCTGCAGCTCCTGCTGAGACCATGTGTACCTGTGTGGATTCTGGCTCAAAAATTTGGTTCAATTTTTCTTTAGAATTTGAATAAGCAGCAAAGTATATCGCTCTGCGAACCAGAAAACAGGGACAACATCAGATACTGTAACACAGTTGGAGACCTGACTGCGAGTCACAAAACAGAAGTTTTACTTATTACACCTGAAGAGGAAATTTTACAAGAAGTGAACCTCTCACCACCATATCTCAGTTGAACATCAAGGGCCACATGTGTCCATGTCCAGCAGCGCCCACTACATTCACCACTCATCTGAATGCACTGAAAATGGTGTTCAAAAGTGTGGCCAACTGCACTTCATGGCAGCGTGTATACAACCTCAGAGACATCTGCCATCCGGGACTATGTCAGGCTTGTCCACTAGGAAATGGCCAACTGACTCAGTCCCTAACCCCCTGACTTCAGTGATGGCTGCATCAACTTTATCCGCCTGTGTAACAATGAAAACTGTGTCCAGGACCCGGGCACCAAGCAAACATGGTGCTTTGAAAATCCATTCCTACAGGGCAAAGCCCTCTGTTGTTCGTCAAGTAGGCAGCGAGTACGTAAGCAATAAACAAAGAAAGGGTTTGCATTAAAGGATTTTAATAAAATCCTTTAATGCATAACCTAGAGTGGCTTACTGAGCTTATAAAACGGCTCACTGCTCTTACGTATTATATGTAAAATCAAACACCTCTAATGGAATTTTTTTTTTTTTTTTTTTACATAAAATCATTTGCTTAAATACATTATTCATAACATGAAATAGTCCCTGATTTTGAAGGTAATGAGGCTTTTTGACACAGTATAGAAATCTAAAGCTGCACATTGCTAGGTTTTTAATGCACAGTCAAGTCGTGTCTCAGCCAATGAGGTTTCAGAATTTTTCCTTATCATTTTGTAAATGGCAGTAACCCACGGGACTCTAAGCTTATTGTTATTACAGGTATTTTATTTTTAATTTTTTTTTACTCCCTGTTGCCCCTCTCCTTCAGATCCCACACGACCCCTGCTGCCTGCCCAAGTTGCCAGCTGGTGCAGTCTCCCACCTCCAGGCTCCCCGAGGTGTCCATCCATCCCTGTGGTCAGGAATGTCCTCCTTGTTTCCACCAGAGGGAAGCACTTTCTGATGTTGGGATGCACAGTTGCTTGGGGAGGGATAAGCAGTGCACAAAGAGGTCAAGTTATGTGGAAGGAGTATAGGAAGCAGTCATCTGCTACGCTGCGCAGGTTAGTCTGTCCCCCCCCCCCCAACTCCATATCCCCAGATGCATGCATTATGTCATAAAGTCGGAGGGGGGGGCATAGCAACACGTGGTCAGCCAAGCTGCTATGTGCTCCTCTGCTTACCTGTCACCAGGAGTCCCTCTGGATATGGTATGTACCAAGCCTTCCCTCTCGGGAGAAAACCATCCAGCCACCCTTTGCTGTCCTGCTGGTCTCCACTCCTGTTGTCCTTGATACTGGTCACGAACCCGAGTTGCCAGTGTGGCATGTAGGTGCCTCACCGCTCAGTGACAAGGATCCAGCTTTTTGGTGATTTGAGCAATACAGTATGGCAGGGCGTGGGTTATTATGAATCAGCTCCCATATTCTAAAATAAGCAGGAAAGTTCCTGTGATCTGATTGGTCAGTTTGGGTCTTTGCTCTTGGTTAAATCCTGCAATGGACCCATGGCAAAAGGACCGTTCAGCCTCATTACCTTAAATTATACCATGGACATAACTGAACAGCCAATTAAATGGTCAGACTGGCAGTTTACCACTGGTGTAAATCCTCTGATAATCACCAGCTGTTGATGAGCAAAGATTGGTAGTCATCTATATCCTAATCATCGGCAGCCCAGGAATAAATAGAATAAAAATAAAAAATCAAACCAACCTCTTTGAAAGTTGCATTTTATCATAGTAAAAAAATTAACCTCGGTATAATCACAATAAGCCACTTTGAGGATGTGGGTTATTGGGGAATTTACCAGAGCTGGCGAGGATTTACACTCCAGCCATGGTAAATCCCCGATAACCCACACCCTCTCGTGGCTTACTGCTTAAATACTTACACCTACCTTTCAGAACTTTAAACTTTCAAATGTTACTCATCTTTTCCCAACTCACTAAAAACCTTCAGCTATGCCCTATAAAACAAAAGCTTCCTGAAATTAAAACCAGAATTAAATGTTTCTCGTTACCCCTCATTACACACATACACTAATTTAATAAATGAAATTCTAGTCACAGTTTTAATGTCTACTGGTTCTTTGCTTACTATAAAAACACTCCTGCTGTCCCTGTCTGCTTACCAGAGAAATCTCTGCCGATTACCCTGTTACAGATAAAAGTGAGGCTCCAGTTCCATAAGCCTTCTGGGTGTTGTGTGTCTTAAACATTCTGCCAGAAGAATTAGGCAGAATTTTAAATTCTTGTATTCTAGGGTAGACATTCTATGTACAGTGCGTCTGTGTGTGTGTGTGTGTGTGTGTTTTGGGGGAGACATTCCACCAACATAATTATCCAGATTTTGAATTTCTGCTCTCCATGTTAAAGAATAGCTGACATCTTTTGGAAAACAAAACATTCAGACACAATTCAGTTTGCATTTCATGTATATTGTATAGGATTTCTAATCTCCATTATTTATTACTGAAGAAATTCCCACAAAAACAAGATGTTTGAGCTGGCTGGGTAGCACTCAGGGTTGAGGCACTGGACGCCACACTGGCGACCCAGGTTCTGGAGTTAGCCTGGGTTGTTGGGGGTCGGCTGGGGGGTGAGGGAGGAGTGGGATTTAGTGGCCGTAAAGCAGCTCTCCTCTCCAGGTAGGGATCTTGTCCCCGTGCAGTACAACTGCCCGGAGGTGGAGGCCTGATGGTAGTGCAGGCGACTGGACAGCATGAACAGGGAAGGTGCTGCAGAACCGCGGCATGAGAAAACAGAGCTGACAGGCTCCACAATGGCCTGCTGGTGTCCCCAGTGATGGGGACGTCAGCCGGGGTCGCAAGCGGAATCCCCCTCCCTGAGAAGCGAGAGGTTTCCGCCAGTAGGAGAGGTGAAACAGAAGGTGAACCATCCTGGAGAAACAGACAGACACAGGAAAGCCCTAAGGCCAAGGGGGACGGAGGGTGGGGATGGCATGGCCTGATGCAAGAGATACCCTCGATGAAGATAATGCAGTTATGCAAGAACATACAGTAACAGTAGCTCTTCAAGAGGATCTCTTGCATCAGGCCACACCTATGGAATGAGTCCTAAGCAGTTACAGAAAGACAGTCTAGGTGGCTGGAAGCAATAGGCCTAAGACAGGAGGCCTTCAAGCACAGCCAGGCCGAAGCCTGCCCTTTTCTTAGAGGCAATGTACAGACCACAGCGTTTAGTGAAAGTTTAGATAGTACTCCAGGTTGCAGCAGCACAGATCTTGGCAACTGAAGTGGTCATGCCTCTGACTGAATGAACATGAACACCACCAGGAAGTTTTTTACCGTATTTTCTATAACAAAAAGTAATACAGCTGGCTAACCATTTTGACAGGCACTGTTCTGGAACTGGTACGTGCTCTTTCCCAGGGACAAAAGAAACAAACAGTTGCGAGGACTTCCTACAGTCCTTAGTACGGTGCATACTGTAATGCAAAATTCTGCGTACATCTACGGTGTGGAGCAATGCTGCCATTGGATTGGCATGCTCGGGATAATAAACAGGCAGGAGGATGGTTTGATTTAAGGTAAACTCAGACACCACCTTAGGAAGAAACTTAGGGTTCACATGGAAAGAGAGCCTGTCTTTGTGGAAAATTAAGAAGGCTCACCCATGAGAGCCTGAAGCTTGAAAATCCTTCAAGCAGAAGTAATAGCAATTAAAAATAACTTTCCATGACAGAAAGCGTAGCTAGCATGTTGTGGCTGGCTCAAAAAGAGCCAAAATAAGTTTTTACGACACAAAATTAAAGTTCAGAGCAGGACTGGACTGCGGTTGGGAGTCTTCAGATGATGAATGCCTCTCAAAAAAGTACAAGACAACTCTAATTGGGCCACCATAGGACCAGCAACAGGCACCTGGAAGGCTGAAATGGCTGACAGGTGCACCTTAATTAAGGAATATTGCAGGCCAGAATCAGAATCAGAAAGGGGCAGCAAGTACTCCAGAATCTGATTCACTGGACAAGTGAAAGGGTCCAAATAGTGGGAAGCTACCCACAAAGCAAAGTGCTTCCACTTCATGGAATAAGTGGTCCTGACGGAGGGCCTCCTAGCAGCCACCAAGACGTCAGCCACCTTATGGGATACTCCAAATCTAGCCATGGCTATATCTTCAGGAGCCATGCACAGAGGTGCAGTGACTTTGAGGTTCGGATGGACCCCAGGGTGCCCTACTCCTGTGATAGCAAGCCTTCGCAGAGGGGCAAGGGTACTGGAAGTTCCAATGCCAGCTGCTGCAGCAAGGGGAACCAGATCTGACAAGGCCAGAAGGGGGCAATGAGGATCAGGGTGGCCCCTTCCATCTGGAGCTTGATCAGCACTCTGAAGCAAAAGGAAGGCGTAGAGGAATCTCCCCTTCCAAGAGAGGGACAACGCGTCTTGCCAAAAAAACTCCAGGTCTTGGAGCAAGCGAGCAGAAATGTAGCAGTTTTGCACTGAGTGGGGACGTATAATGTCCAACTCTGGACAATCCCGCCTGTCGAACAGGTCTTCTACAACCGAGGTCAGCAGCTCCCACTCATGCATCTGAGACTGCGACTGGCTAAGCCTGTCCGTCAGGACATTTTGGACGCCTGGAACATGGATAGCCAACAGTTCTAGACCATGTTCTAGTTCGCACTACCAGACTCTCATCGCTTCCCGACAACAGAGCGCACGAATGGATCCCCCTTGTTTGTTGATGTAGTGCACTACACTGATGTCCGTCTGCACCAGCAGATGGTCCTGGTACAGATGGGTCTGGACGGCTTGTAAAGCATACAGAATAGCCCTCATCTCTAGGAGGTTCATGTGGAGAGTAGCCTCTACACTGGCCCACATCCCTCGAGTCTGATGAGGCCCCAGATGAGCCCCTCAACCCTGAAGCATCTGTGTGAGAATCTGCTGAGGGGAAGGAATGAGGAAGGGAACCCCTTTCAAGAGGTTGCTGGGTTCCATCCACCATAGCAGCCCCTTTTTGACCAGAGAGGAGACCGGAATTTGCTGTTCTAGGTTGTTGGTGCATTGGTCCCACTGGACCCTCAATGTCTACTGAAGAATCTGCATGTGCAGTCTGGCTAAAGGTACCATTGACAATGGCTGCAACCATCAGGTGCAAGAGTCTCAGGAAAGTTTTGGCTGTGACATATCTGCTGTTGTAAAGTAGCCAGGCCTGAGCTATCGGGCAGTCTACCCAGTCCTGTGGCAAGAACACAAAGCCCTGAGCCGTATACAGTACTGCCCCAATGTACTGGACGAGCTGGCAAGGGGTCAAGACTGACTAGGGCAGACTGACTGTGATTCATAGGGCATGACTGCCTGGTATACTGTAGGATTTGGAGCTGCTGCTCCCTGGACTGTGTTTTGAGCAGCCAGTCATCCAGGTAAGGGAAGACGTACAGCCCCTCTCTCTCTCCTGAGTGCCGCTGCTACCAACACCAAGCATTTGGTAAACATCTGTGGCGCAGATGACAAGCCAAAGGGCAATGCTCAAAACTGATAGTGCGCCCCCTGGAACTGGAACCTGAGGTACTGCCAGTGGGGAGAACTCACATTGATATACAGGTAGGCGTCCTGCATGTCGAGAGAGCATATCCAGTCTCCCTGGTATAGCAGTGGCAGCAGGCCATGTAGGGTCACCAACCTGAAAGTACAGTTACACAAGAACTTACCGTAACAGTAGATCTTCTAGAGCTCTTGCAGCAGGTAACACATGTAGGACTGACGCCACCTGTGTGAAGATCTCTGCAATTCTTTTCACTAGCAGTACGGACGTGGGACCGCCCACCCGGCATCGGCTCCACCCCTGATGTCACCACGTATAAAGGCAGTAGATGGTCCCCATGTGCTCCAGTTCTTGTACGCCAATGACAGGTCAAAAATAACAGCTGTGGATAAAAACTACTCCACAAAGAACTAAGGGCAAAATAAGGCCCACAACCAAAGGCTAAACTTTGGCTCAGAGCAGAGAGGCTTACTCCCAGGGGAAGGAGGAAGGGAGGGAAAGCCATACCTGCTGCAAGAGCTTCTCTTAAAGATCTACCGTTACAGTAAATTCTTACATAACTGTACTATCTTACTTCGAGAGGAAGCTCTTGCAGCAGGCAACACATATAGGACGGATTCCCAAGCAGTATAAAACTAAAGACAACCCTTGGGAAGAGGTGGGGGTAAACATACAGAAAAGGCACCCAAGTAACATGAAGCTTAAGTCAACCCTTGGGAAGGGGAAGTCAACATACAGACACACTCCTAAACGGTATAAAACGTAACACAACCATTAGGAGAAGGAAAGGAGAGACAAACACACATGGGGAGTGAGACCTCTCACGAAATAAGGCCCTGGAGAACTTCCAGGCCAAAACCTGCTCGACGTCTGGAAACAATATCCAGGCTGTAATGCCTGATGAAAGTGTGAATGGAGTGCCAACTGGCAGCAGCACAAATTTCAGCCGCCAACACTCTATTGAGCGCAGCAAAGGAAGCAGCAACCGCCCTGGTGGAATGCGCCCTGATCGCACCCGGAAGGGTTTTTCCACCCTTTTCATAACAGAAGGATATGCAATTGACCAACCAACACGAAAGCATTTGTTTGCTGACCGGGTGCCCCAAGGACCTGTCCGCAAGGGACACAAAAAGCTGCTCCGACTGCCTGGCTTCCTTAGTTCTGGACAAACATAAGGCAATTCTTTTTGGGGGGGGTAGGAAGAAATAGGCTGTTGGTTAACTAGGATCTTCGGCTTATCCTGTAGGTAGGGAAAAGGGGTGTGTTTCTATGTTTCCAGGTAACAGTACAAAGCATGGTGCACATCTAGAGAGTGTGCAAAAGCGCCTCACCCCTGTTGGAATGTTCAGGGTAATAAACCGGAAGTTGAACCGCCTGATTAAGAGCGAGCTCCAAGACATCCTTAGGAAGAAATTTTGGACTGATGCATAGATCCACCCTATCCTTATGGAAAATAAGATAAGGCTCTCTATACATCAAAGCACGAAGCTCCGAAATGCATCTAGCAGAGGTGACTGCCACCAACAGCAACGCCTTCCAGGAGAGGTAATGAAGTTCACAACTCATGGCTGGTTCAAAAGGGGGAAGCGCAAGTCTTTCCAGAACAAACAATAAGTCCCAAGGAGGAACAGGGTCCCGGACAGGCGGACGGAGATGCAGGATCCCCTTAAGAAAGGTTTTAACTACCTCCAATTGAGCCACTGTCCTGTCCTGGATGCAGTGATGACAGGCGGAAACAGCGGCTAGGTGTACTTTGATGGAGGAGTAGCAGAGACCTGACTCGGAAAGGGATAACAGGTATTGTAGAATACAGCTGACCGAAAAGACAAGAGGGTCCAACCTCCTGGCTGTGGCTCAAAGACAAAAGCATGTCCATTTCACGGCGTAAGTGGCCCTGGTAGTGGGCTTCCGCGCCTCAACCAAGATTTGGGCTATTTTGTCAGATATTCCAAATCTAAGCTTAGCTAGGTCCGAAGGAGCCAAGCATGTATGTGGAGGGAGCATAAATTGGGATGGACCAGAGCTCCCTGTTGCTGAGAGAGTAATTGACCCTAAAGTGGAAGGGGCCACGGGGGCTCCACTGTCAGACGCCTGAGGAGTGGGAACCAAACCTGTCTGGGCCACAGAGAGGCTATCAGGATCATGATCACCCGCTTCGAGGAGGACCCGCTGCAAGAGGGGGATGGGAGGAAATGCATAAAGGAACCTCCCTTTCCAGGATAGGGACAATGCGTCTCGCCAAAAAACTACATGCTCTGGACCAAGCGAGCAGAAATTGGGTAGTTTTGTGTTGCATTGAGACGCAAAAAGATCCAACTCTGGCGTCCCCCATCTGGCGAACAGTGCATCTGCTACAAACTGTAGCAGGGACCACTCGTGAGAGAGCAGCATGGCCCGGCTGAGAGCATCTGCAACCACGTTCAGGGAACCTGGGATGTGAATCGCCGAGAAAGACCGAGTTGATGCTCCATCGCCCAGTCCCACACTCTCATAGCTTCCCGACAAAGGGGATAAGAGTGCGTGCCTCTCTGCTTGTTGACGTAGAACACCACCGAGGTGTTGTCCGTCTGAACACACAGGTGACCGGGCAGAAGGAATGGAGCCAAGGCCTGTAGGGAGTACAGGACAGCACTTAGCTCGAGCACACTGATATGCAGGTTCTCCTCTAAGGGGGACCACAGCCCTTGAGTCCTGTGGATCCCCAGATGAGCCCCCCCATCCCATCCCAGACGCGTCTGTAGTGAGAGTCTGGGTGGGAGTGTCTGGCTGGAAGGGGAGACCTTTGCAGAGATTCTGAGGGAACCCCCACCAGTGGAGTTCCCAACGGATTGGCTTCGTGATCTTGATGGGCAAATCCAAGTAGTCCCTGGTTTGGTCCCACTGGACGTGAAACGCCCACCTAATAGACACATGCCATAACTCATGGCGGGGCCGGCTATGGTAGCCGCCATGTGCCCAAGATCCTGAGAATGGATCGGGTGGGAACGACAGATGCTGAACAGGTCTGGATTGCAAACGACCTGAGGCACTCCTCACTGTCGGAAGGCCTTCCCTAGGGAAGTATCCAAAAGAGCTCCTATGAATTGGAGACGTTGAGAAGAAAGGAGCTGAGATTTTTCTGGGTTCACTGTGATCCCCAGACGTCAACAGAGGGAGAGAGTGTCCAGTATCGTCTCCCAGAGTCGTGGCCTGGACGAGGCCAGAAGAAGCCAATTTTCTAAATAGGGGAACAGGAAGTGCCTGTCTGCGCAGAGCAGCTGCGACAACGGCAAGACACTTTATAAAGACCCTCGGGGCAGAGGAAAGGCCGAAAGGAAGGACCTTGAACGGATAGAACCGACCTTCAAACCTGAACCTCAGGAATCTTCGATGGTTCTGGCATATGGGAATGTGAAGAAATGCATCCTGCATATCCAATGACACCAGCCAATCCCCGACCATCAAGAGGAGGAGATTTGGAAGAGACACCATGCAGAATCTTCAATAGGAGACCCACCGGTTGAGGTCACTGAGATCTAGGATAGGCCTTAGGTCCCCAGACTTCTTGAGAACCAGGAAGACACGGGAGTAGAAATCAGAGTCTACCTCTGCCTCCTGAACGTGCTCTATGGCGTCCTTGTCCAGGAAAGACTGGATCTCCTGTCTGATAGGAGCCCTATGGTCTGTCCGGAGGTAAGGACTCTAATTCGACGGAGTGCCCGAACTCCACAATGTCGAGAACCCACTGGTCAGAGGTCACTTCTCTCCAGGCTTGGGCGTAAAGAGAAAAATGACCTCCCACCGGCTCTCCCAATGACAGGTCTGGGAGAGGAAGGCCACCTGAATAGTCAGGTTGAAGGAGGGGGAGGGAGGGCGGCGGCAGAAGGTCTAGCCTGTCTAGATGGGGTAGAGGTAGCACCTCTGAACCCCCCTCATCGACCAAAGCCTCCCCACTGTGTGTGAGACTGAACACGGGGCTGTTGTGGCTGATGTGCTCCCAACCACGAAAACGGGGCTTGCAAAAACGATCCCATTGCGGGGGGTACATGGACTGCACGGAACGGATGGCCTTTCTGGAGTCCTGCAGTTTGACAATGACTTTTTCTGTCTTCCCCGAAGAGCACAGAGCCTCTGAAAGGGGCATCCAGAAGGATCGTTTGAACCTCTGGGCCGAACCCTGAGACCCAGAGCCAAGAGTGGCGCTGAAGGCAAATTCTAGTTGCAGCCGCCCTCGCTGAGGTGTCCACAGAGTCATACGCTGCTCTGAGGACGTGGGTACCCACATCCGAGCCAGTTTGTAAAAGCTTTGCAAGCTCCGTTTTTTGAGGGTAGTCGGGCACGCCTTGCAGGATGTCCAGTCCTTGGTCTCAAAGGGTATTTTGGAACTGGACCATATGAATCAAAAAACTGAGGCTCCGTATGCTGCAAGTGGCAGATGAGTACACTCTGCGACCTAAGGAATCCAGCTGCTTAGACTCCCTGTCAGGCAGCTGGGTACTTACGTGTTTCGTCCTCTGCAAACGGTCATGCGCAGCTGATATAACCACAGAATCAGCTGTGGGCTGTTCGGCTAGGTAAGAGTGGTCCTTGGGGGCCCGGTATGCTTTATTGGCCCTTTTGGGCACCAACGCGCGGGTGCCACCCAGTTGCCAAAGTGATGTCTTGGAAGGTATCCACTAATGGGGGATAACCATCGGTTTGGGGTCTTTCTGGCATAGGTACTTTGCCAGACACAAGCGTTTGGGGTCCAGGGCCTCAGTATCCCATCCTACATTCTCCTGTATATGTTGAATGACCTCCATAAAGCTGGGGTCATCAGGTGGAGACTTAGGCTGTTCCTCTGTGTCGCCAGGAAGTGAGCCAGGGTCAGAATAAGGAAGGGAAGGTTCTGATTCCCCATAGGCATCAGAGGAAGGAGGAGGAGAAAGAACGTTGTCTCCGCTCCTTGTGTCTAGGCCTTCTGGGCGAAGGAGAGCGGGACGAGGAAGGAGTTCTAGTCCTCTTGCGCTTGTCTTTGTGCTTCCTGGGGCCAGCAGGAGTCTTATCCCCCTCACTCCCAGATGGGAGAGAAGTAACCTGGGCATCTGGCTCAGGGACTAGAGGAGACTGAAGAGTAGGGGTAGGAGGGGAGACCAAGTCTTGTTAGACAGTTTCCCACCAATAAGTGAAGAGCTCCTTCACTTGAGACATACCCAGCTCCGGGGACTCAGGCTTAGGAGGTGACGTAGGGCAG
Organism: Neoceratodus forsteri; assembly: GCA_016271365.2. NCBI lineage: Eukaryota > Metazoa > Chordata > Ceratodontiformes > Ceratodontidae > Neoceratodus > Neoceratodus forsteri. The sequence goes on from CM028137.1 coordinate 806,497,160, forward strand.
TCGGGTCCAGCGTCGGTGGAATGGATGACGTCGGTAATGCCTCCGTGGTTTCGTCGTCGGATGGATCAGCGAACGGTCCGGAGGGAAGACGTCAGGGGTGCCGACAGGCGACGTCGGAGGGACCAATGATGGCTGAGTTATGGTGGTCTTAACTGGCGCCGGAGGAGGAGCTGAAGTTTTCTCTGGTGTCGGGCCAGAAGCTTTGTCTGACGGGCGTCCCTTGGCCGGAGACAGGCGGGGTTGGTCGGAACGAGAAGAGGCCTTGGCCGGCCTGTCTGAAGACTTATTGTTTATTGATGAATATCGGATAACACCTTTGAGTCAAAGACTCCTTTACAAAGGTTCCACATTACATAAAACAGAGACAACAGTGACCAAAGTAACAAGTAACATAATAATTGCAGACAATGGTTACAGAATGGTTACAAACTGTTTACAGAGTATTACAATATAGCAGCTGAAAATACAGAGTAACACAGTGTGGCTAAACAAAGGTGCAAAGTGCAAAAGGTTGCAGGTACAAGCATACACTTCAGGGCAATAGCGCTAGACATGCCCAGGTGGTTATTCGTTGGCCAAGGCTGGACAGAGAAGTCCACTGTCACAGTATAGGCATGCCCAGGGGTGACTGGACCAGTGTTAGGTCCATAGTCGTGGAGGGTGGGGTGGGAAGATGGATGGTCAGGTTAGGGTCAGTCACAGACTGATCCCTGGGTGATTAGGTCTCTTAGTTGGGACTTGAACCGAACAAGTTTGGGTTCAGTGAGGAGGGAGTTTCGGAGTGAGCTGAGCCAGTATGGGGCCAGATATCGAAAAGTTATTTGGCCCGAGGTGGTCTTGCAGCAAGGTATCCTGAAATGGGTAGTCGCCGACTGCCGTGTAAGGCGGGTAGACAGTGGTGCCTGAAGTAGTGGGGAGAGGTCTGGTGGTAGTAACCCTGATGTGATTTTCTTAGCGAAGAAGCAGGCCTGGTATTTCAGCCTCCCATCAAAGTTGAGCCAGTTTGTCGAGGTGCAAAGGGTGTAGGTATGTGTAAGCGTAGCATAGTCTGTAGCAAGTCTGCCGACCTTATTAAAGGTAGTCTAATCTTGTGTAGGTGTGTGTTGTCGGCTGCATCACAGATGATGATTCCATAGTCTATTAGAGACAGAATAGATGCAGAGACAGCTAGGTGGAGAGATTCTGGAGGGAGGCAGTGCTTATAGCAGCGGAGGAGACACATACGCGCGTTGACAGCAGTGCTCAGTGTCCAGATGTGGTCATGGTAGGTGAGACCAGAGTCTAGGGTTATACCAAGGTATTTAAAAGTGGTAACCTATTCAAGGGGGTCATTTAGTGAGCTCAGAATGAGCAGGAACTGTCCTAGGTTCTTGTTTTGGGGGTGTGTAAACAACATGGATTTAGTTTTTTTGCAATTTAATACTAACCTATGCTGAACGAACCAGGATTCAGTTTCTGAGAAGGATTTCTGGAGCGCCAAGCAGAGGGCTGTGGGATCAGTGTGTGAGCTGTAGAGGACGGCATCGTCCACATACAACAGAAGTTTCCCCGAGCAGGCTTTGTGCAAGGTGTTGAGGAACAGGGAGAAGAGTAGTGGGCCAAGAATAGAGCCCTGAGGGACCCCAGACCTGACTTGGAGGGGGGAGGACAGGGAGTGAGCAATCGGGACTGTCTGGGTTCTCTCAGACAAGTAGCTGGCAAACCAGTCAGTGGTCTCAGGGGAGAGGCCTATCTGAGTAAGGGAGTCCAGGAGAAGCGAGTGGTGCCCTGTATCAAACGCCTTAGAGAGGTCTAAGAAGACAGCGCCAGCAGTGTAGCTGGTGTCCAGGGATGTGTGGAGGGCGTTTGTAAATTCCAAGAGGGCAGTGGTGGTACTATGGTTATGGTGGAAGCCATGTTGTTCAGGACACAGGATGCTATATTTAGAAAGGTAGTCAGTTAGCTGGATGGCCACGATTTTCTCCAAGGTTTTAGAGAGGGGAGACGGGATTGATATAGGGAGGTAGTTCCCAGGCGGGGTGGGGTCCCCACTTTTAAGGAGAGGCGTGATAAGGGCATATTTCCATCTGGAGGAAAACTGGCCCAGTGAAAGGAAGCAGTTCAGAAGCAAGGTGGGGGGGACTTCATTGAAGGAGAGTCTAACCAGTAAGGTCTAGTGTATCACTGCTGAAACGAGATCTGCTGAGGGCTTTGAGTAAAAGAGGGGCAGCTTCACACTGAGAAACTGCTTTAAAGTGGAATGGGGGTGGAGAGGGAGCAGTGCAGTATTGGGTGAGTGGGGGAGAAAAAATTCTGGGGGGGGGGGGACACCAGTAAGGTCGGAGAAAGTGTCATTTAGTGCATCTGCAATAAGGGCTGGGTCTGTGGTGATAGACCTGTTGGCCCTGATCTGGGTAAGAGGAGTGGTGGAGGCTTTGCCACTTAGCATTTTGAGTGAGTCCCAAATTTGCGACCCAAGCCCTATGTGGCGGTGGGCAGGGTTTTGTAGTATTCAGCCTTTGATTTTCGAATACTCCATGTACATTTATTGCGTGCTTCTTGGTAGTGCTGCCTGTCAGTGGGTTTACTAGTATTCTGTGTAATGTGACACAGATTGTCTCGTTCAGGCATCTGGTCCATTAGGGCTTGTGAGAACCAAGGTGTGTCAGCGCCTTTAATTTTTTGTTTGGTTAGGGGTGCATACCGGTTGCAGGCAATGTTGAATGTATCAATGAAATAGTTGAGGGCAGAGTCAATGTTCAATGCATTTCTGATGAGGGACCAGTCACTAGCTAGGAGGTACCATCTAAGGAACCGAAGTTTGCTGGGTTTGAGGCAGCGTTGTAAGATTTTTTTTTTTTTTGGGGGCTTGTTAGCACTATGCAATAGTGACAGAGCACTGGGGAGAGGTCACTCGGGGCATTAGGTAGCACCCTGATCTGTGTAGCTTTGTGTGGCACGTTTGTGAGCACTAGATCAAGGAGGGTGGCAGTACCAGTCTTCTGGTTGATTCTAGTGGCAGTGGTCACAAGCTGGGCCAGGTTTTGAGCAGCTGCAGCATCCCTAATAGGGGCTGATGCGTCAGCCAGTCAGTTTGTATTAAAGTCTCCGAGGGCAATGATGTCAGCACTGTCAGGTAGAGTCTGGAGATGGGTGAGGACAGAGTGGAAAGCAGTCTTCTGATTTCAGGGAGGGATGTATACGGAGGAGAAGAACAGAGGGGCTCTGTTTTGGGCAAGTGTGATCTTCAGTGTGAGAGATTGGGCCCCATGTTCGAGGGATGGGGAAGGTAGGGTAAGACACTATAATGATTCCTGGACATACAGTGCACAACCACCTCCTTTTTTTGAGGTTCTATCGGCACGATAGAGCATGAAACCAGGAAGTGAGACTGCAGAGCCAGGGGTGTGGTTGTTGAGCCAGTTTTCAACTACTGAGATGATGTCAGGGCAATTCTGAGCAACCCATCCCTGAAACGAATCTAATTTCTTGAGGAGGCTACATATATTGAGGGAGGCGATTATGAGGCTCTTTGGGGTAGTAACCCGGGGGGGGGGGGGTCCTGGGTTGGGGTGAACATCTCCGGAAAGGAGTAGGAGGATGCAGAGGGAAGCCAATTTTAAATGTTTCTTCGTGAGCTTAGGCACCATTAGGGAGGGGGAACAGCAACATACGGAGATGGAGGTGGGTAGGTCCTGTAGAGAGGGAGAGGCCAAGCAGAGTAGTGTCCACTGCAACTAAATGGTAGTACCAGTAGGGGAATTAGAGTGCGGGGGGAGCATGGTCCATTGGTAGAGTGAGAGGTATGGATCAGTGGTAGAGGTTGGGGGAGGGGGGGCTAAGGCGAGAAGCCTGGTGATATGTGGTTCTGGCTCACCATGATGGGGGAGAAGTAGAGCATCCCCTAGTAGGAAGATGGCAGCTATGGTTAGTAGAAGGAGACACATGGCGGTAGAGGACATGGTAAGCAGTGTTATAAAGATCACAGAGTGGTTAGGGGGAGGGGATAAAAGCTTAATAGCTTTGAAAGAGTGCAAGATATTAGCCTGACTTGTTGGCTTAGTGACAGAGCTGCAGGGTTTGAGACTTGCAACAAGACAGTAGGAAACTGAATTGTTTTTGCTTTAGCAGACTGTAGTGCCAGTAGGTTTAAGAGTTGTAAAGTACTGAGCAGAAAGTGGCTAGACTCATTGGCCTAGAGGTAGAGCTGCAGACCTTGGAGTCAAGGGCATAGGGTTTGAGACCTGCAACAAGACAGCAGGAAACCAAACTGTTTTGTTTTTAGCAGACTATGTAGCCAGTAGCTTTAAAAGCTGCAAAATAGTGAGAGAAATTAGCCTGACTCAATGTCTTAGAGGTAGAGCAGCTGACATTGGAGTCAAGGGTGCTGTGTTTGAGACCAGCAGGGGGACATTAGCAAGTTATAGGAAAAAAGGCTAAGTAGCTGGGAAAGAGAGACAGGGGCAGGAAATGCAGTATAGTGACTCCTAGTGTTTAGTAAGGGAAATTTAATATTAGTTACAGAGGATGAGGAGAGTGAGCAGAAGGGTGCCTAGAGGGGCACTGCAGCACTCCCTAGTGGTTGGAGAGTATAAGCTGCAAATGGGAAAGTGGACTGTTCTGAGGGGAGAGGGGTGCTTCTGAGGCCTATAAGGGGAAGGGGAAAAAAAGGAATTACATTAGTATGCAGCGGGACAGAAGAGGACCATACTACGCATGTGCCAACTGTTGGGACAGAGTCGGGATACAGGCGGCTAGTACACATGCGCAAGTACTAAAAAGTTATGGGGCTTGTCTGAGTGGAGTCTGTCCGAGTCCGCGGACCGACGCCGGTCAGGCTTGGACTTGGGCAGCAAGGAAGTCGCCCTGGAAGCTGAGTGCCCAAGCCTGCTTGGCCTCCTGGGGATTGAACGAGGCCGATCGGGAGGACGACATATTTTGCCGCTGCGGAGCCGGCGTCTGAGGGCCTCTTGTGGGCCGAGGAGCCGGGGTCCGAGGGCCTTTTAGTTGTAGAAAGGGAGTCCGAGGGCCTTTGAGCCGCTGCGGAGCCGGAGTCCGGGGGCCAGATCTTGACAGGCTGTAAGGCGGGCCCCTTGGAGAGAGAAGCTGAGGCAGGAGGCTTGAGGGAGGTAAGCCAGGCCTCATGACCGGAGGAGTCGTAGTGACCCGCGGACTGGGAGCTGGATGATCTGGGCCTGGAGGGTGAGCGATCCCGGTGATGCTGCTTCTCTTTTCGATGTTTCCTGGGTGGAGATGAGGAACGAAATTCCCGCCCAGAGGATGTGGAGTGCTGCATCTGGGCCAAACGTTTTTCAGCCGAAAAAGGCCTGAAGAGACTTATGCCTGTGAATCCTGGTTCGGCTGTTGAAGGCCTGGCAATGGGTACTGGCGCCGGTGTCGTGGTCTGGGCCCAGGCAAAAAAGGCAGACAATGTCTGTCCTTGGCAGGGATCTGCTTCCCACAAGAGCACTTATTACAGTGCCTGGTCGAAGCAGAGGACATATGCCATAACTTACATGGAAATAATAAGGAAAAAAAATACAGGTTACTCACCTGTAACAGGAGTTCTAGGAATGGTATATGTTGTTCATCCACACTTCATGGCAGGTTCCTTGCCACTTTAAATCTTGCAGGAAGATCTTCAAGCTGGCTCCTCCCACCCACCCGGGTGGTAAAACTCTCGACTCCGCCCCATGATGCCAGATCTAGCCCGCTGGAAGCCAGGTTGTGCGTCGAAGCCGGGGAGGTCGGGTGGGTTGTGTGGATGAACAACATATACCATTCCTAGAACTCCTGATACAGGTGAGTAACCTGTATTTCTAGGGACATGGATATGTTGTTCAATCCACACTTCATGGCAGACTCCTAGCAGTTCTCAAGGAGAAGGGAGGTAAGGAGCACACCCCCTACTTCGGAAACAAGGACTGGAGAACCGCGGTTCCAAAACCAGCATCCCGGAGTGACTCAAGGTCGATGTGGTAATGGGTAATGAAGGTGTGTGCTGACTTCCAGGTAGCAGCCCTGCAGATTTCCTGGATAGGGACATTCCTGGAACAGCCACCGAAGCAGCAGTATGGAGGGCAGAATGAGCTCTTATCCCTCTGGGAGGCTCCATGACTGCCAACCTATAGCAGAGATCTATGCAGGAGGTGACCCACCTGCCTATCGTCCGCTTGGCTGCAGGTCTGCCAAGAGCGGCTTCAGCGTAGGTGACAAACAGCTGGCGAATCTCTCCCCAAACTTCAGCCGTCCGCTCCTTGTAATAAGAGAGCGCTCTTCTAGGGTCCAAAGTATGACGCCTATATTCGGCCTCCGAGGTGTGATTGGGGTAGAACACCGGCAGAGTCAACACCTGGTTAAGGTGAAACTCCGACACCACCTTCGGAAGGAATTTCGGGTGAGGGCGCAGGACAATCTTGTCCCTGTGAAAGACCAGATAAGGAGACTCGATGGAAAGCACCTGGAGTTCTCCCATCCTTCTGGCTGATGTGATAGCCACCAAGAAGGCGGTCTTCCACGAAAGGTGAGAGATGTCACACCTGTGCATCGGTTCGAATGGCTTGCCCATGAGCTTAGCCAATACCAGCAGTAGATCCCACGGAGGTGGAGGTTCTTGCACCAGAGGGGATATGTGATTAAGGTCTTTGAAAAAGCGCCCGACCACCTTCTCCTGCGCCACCGACTGCTTCCCGGCCCGCGCCCGGTAAGCAGAGATGGCTGCCAGGTGCACCTTAAGGGTCGTCGACCGAAGCCCTTGCTGAGAAAGGGACCATAGGTAGTCCAGAATGCTGGCCAAGGAGCAGGAGGAAGAGTCCAACCCCTTATCCTGACACCAAATGGAGAATCTCTTCCATTTGAAGGTGTAGCATTTTCTGGACCACTCCTTACGGGATGCCTTAACAACGCTGAGGACCTCGTCGGAAAGACCCAAGGTCTGGAACTCTAGCCGCTCAGAAACCAGGCCGTCGGGTACAGGGATTGAAGGTCCCAGTGGAGTACCTTCCCCTGGTTGACTGAGATCAGGTCTGGGCGGGCTGGAAGCTGCCTCGGGAGCCTGGAGCTGAGGCTGAGGAGATCTGGATACCAGAACTGGTGGGGCCAGTCTGGGGCTACCAGAATCACCTGCATCTTGTCCTTCCTCACCTTGAGAAGCACCTTGTGGATCAAGGGAAATGGGGAAAGGCATAGAAGAGGTCCGGGCCTGGCCTCGAGAAGGCATCCCACTGCAGCGAGCCCTGCTGAGGGGTGGGATGAAACAGCCTCAGCTTTGCATTCTCCCTGGAGGCAAACAGGTCCACCTGAGGAGTGCCCCAGTGGGAGAACAGATCGTGTACTACCTCCGGCAGGAGAGACCACTCGTGAGATGCAGCACCTATCCGGCTTAGGGCATCGGCCAGAGTGTTGGAGGCTCCCGCCACATGGATGGCTAGGAGATCCGCCTCCAGTCTGCTTATGAGGGACCAAATGCGGACAGCTTCCTTGCAAAGGGGCAAGGAGTGCATCCCGCCCTGGCGGTTTAGGTAGTACATGGTCGTGGTATTGTCCATCTGACCCTGGACCACTTGACCCCGTACAAACGGAGCGAAGGCGGTGAAGTATAGTTGGACCGCTCGAAGCTCCAGCAGGTTGATGTGGCATCGAGACTCCTGAGGGGACCAGAGGCCATGCGCTCTGTGCTCCCCCAGGTTGGCACCCCAACCCATCAGAGAGGCATCGGTCGTCAGAATGACTGTTGGCTTGGGGCAGACAAACGGGATGCCCTCCTGCAGATGAGCTGGAACGATCCACCACTGGGGAGCGTTCCACATCTCCTGGGTCACCACCACAGGCTGGTCCAGAGGACCGGAGCGCTGTGACTATTGGCGGGCCAGCCCCCACTGAAGGGGACGCATCTGCCAGCGGGCCCAATGGAACACGTTGGTGCAGCCCGCCATGAGGCCCAGGAGGCGCAGGAAATCCCGGGCAGGCGCAACTGCCCAACCAGAAATGATTGGGCAAAGAAGGAGAGAACCTCGGCTCTGTCCGCCAGGAGCTGTGCTCTGGCTCGAACAGAGTCGAGCTCTGCCCTGATGAATTGAATCACCTGCGCTGGCACAAGTTCCGGTTTGGCCTCGTTGATGAGAAGGCCAATCTGAGAGCAGACCTGATGGGCCAGATCCCTGGACCGCTCCACCTCCAGCTTGGAGGGGGTTGCAATCAGCCAGTCGTCCAGGTAAGGGTACACTCGGACCCTTCCACACCGCAGGAATGCTGTCACCACTGCCATGCATTTGGTGAAGACCCTGGGAGCTGGAGAATGGCCGAAGGGCATGGCCCGGAACTCGTAAAGGGACCCCTCCACTCTGAAGCGAAGGAATCGCTGGTGGGATGGATGGATTGGGACGTGAAAGAACGCTTCCTGGAGGTCCAGAGAACAGAACCACATGCCTTGTTCCAAGGATGGAATGATCTGTGCCAGAGTGACCATCCTGAAGGTTTGAGACCTTAGGAACTTGTTTAGGTCGTGTAGGTCTAGAATGGGGCGCCAGTCCCCCGTCCGTTTTGGGACCAGGAAATACCTGGACACAAACTCTGGGTCTGGTGGAGGGTCCGCTACCTCCTTGATCACCTCCTTTTGGAGAAGCAGAGCAATGTCAGCTCGATGAGCTGACAGAGAGAGTGCGGACCCCACAGCCCATCGTGGGGCCTGTTCGAATTCCAGAGGCAGACCTTTCCCTACCACTTCCAACACAGCAGTTTGCAGTGATAGCGGACCAAGCAGAAAGGAAGTAGTGGGCCGTCCCCAGAGAACCCAGGGGAGTGACGAGGCTGGGGCGACACCCTCAACCCGTCACTGGGCAGGCTTGGAGGAAGGACCGGCCGAGGGACCTCTTGGGCCTTTTCCTCCCGGGTTCCTGCTGGAGGAAGCTGCAGGCTTGGCTTTGGGGTGGCAAGTGCATGCCTGCTGGTCCCGATGCTGGTGTTGCTGGGCCGGAAGTGCCACAGGGGCAGAAGGCCGAAAGGACTTACGCTGCTGCTGGCAGCCTTTGTCCTTCTGGGCAGACGTGACCGAGACCAAGGTGGCACTGGACTTCTCGATCCTCTGCAAGTGACCCTCCACCCCGGGACCGAACAAGTCAGTACCTAGGAAGGAAACATCTGCCAGCTTGTGCTGGGTATCCGCCGTAAAGGTGGAGCTCCGCAGCCAAGCTCTGCGGCGCATGGCCACTGCGCCCGCTACTGACCGGGCACAAGAGTCTCCAATGTCGAGAGCAGTTTGGAGCTGTTGCTTTGCCACCGCCCTTCCCTAATCCTGCATCTGCTTGACCGTAGTCTGGAGGTCAGCTGAGAGATGAGGAATCACCTCATCCAGGGAGCCCAAAAGGGCATGGGAAAAGTGTGCCATCAGTACAGCCGAACTGGCCTGATGAAGGCCTAAGGAGGACGCAGTGTAAACTTTACGTCTGGAGTAGTCCAGTTTCTTGGACTCTTTATCCGGTGGCTTGTCCACATCCCGAGCATTTCCAGAGCGCCGGAAAACACTGTCGGTCACCAACCCCTCCACAGAGGGGTACTCCGAGAATCCGGAGAGTGAGCCGGTGGGAACGGCATACTTCCTGGCCATCCTGGCCGAGGGAGCTGGACAAGAAGCCGGCCACTGCCATAACTTCAGGGCCGGGCCGACAATGGCTTCGGCCACAGGAAAGGTCGCCGTAGGAGATTCCCCTCAGTCCAGTATCTCCGTGAGGGGATACCTGGCCTGCTTTTACATGGGTTCGAGCTTCATCCAGTAGATTCTGAGATGAGCCGAAGTAATCCCATGAACAAGGATGGGCTCTCATCCACCGACTGTCCCCAGAGGACTCCAGGTCGAGAGGCCTGGAGAACAGGGAAGAGTCATCATCAGACTCCGAGGAGTCCGCAAACAGCTGCCGAGGGCATGAGCCACCCTCCACCTGCCGAGGGCGGTCGGGAGTGAGGGTGACCGACAACCGATGGGGCAACCCGTGACCCGACCGAGAATCCTTGGTCGGGGCCCCAGATTTTGGTTGTGGAGGCGGGGGTTCCACCACGGGTGGCGCAGCTGGTTTCAGCCAAACAACCGCGCTGGCTCGCCCCGATGACCATGAGGGGTTGTCTCGCCGCGTCAGGTGACAGCCACTAATGGCCGGGAAGGCGACTAGAGGTCAGCTTGTTCCCGGACAGAAGGAGCTGCTGCCACATCAAGTCCTCGTAGCGTCGATGCAATTTGTGCCAAAGCCTTTCCTCCAAGGAGGAAGAAGACGAGGATGAGCGGTGCCGCTGCTTTCCTCGGTGCCGAGACCGCCGGTGTCCGCGGGATCGGTTGGACCAAGAAGAGGTCAGAGACCAAGACCGAGACCGTCAGTGTTTCCGAGGGTGGGTCTGGGAGGGCTCGGGAACCATAACATGGGACTCCGGCACAAGAGGCGCAGGCAAGTCCTCTGTTTCCACCGGGGGAACTGGCGAAGAAGGATTGTCGGCTTCTCCAGTCGACAGCCCGTCCGACGGGTCGAGAAAAATCTTGATCGCATCGATGGGTGTCTGGGCGGGCTGACCTGATGGAGACATCGTGAAGCCAGTGGCCTTAGCCACAACCTCGACCGAAGTAGAGTGTCGACTGTCCGGGGAAGGGGACCACTCCCGCTCCCACGAACGCCGACGGTGGGACTTACCCTTCGAGTCCTTCTTCTTGGACCGAGAGGAATGTCCTGATGGACCCTCACCTTCTGTAGAGAGGAACTGACAAAGCTCCTTAAAAAAAGTTGTGTAGGAGGAGTCCAAGGAGAGCGGGATAAATGCCGCAGCTGAGGAAGATGAAGATGTGGCCGGGGCCACCTCCTCCTCGAGGGCGATCATCTGCTCAAGTTGCTCAGCCGAGCCCGCCGCCGGACACCACCCAATGGGCCTCTTTTGACTTCACCGGAGGAACACGTCTCTCGGGGAGCCCAAGTTGGAGTCTGGTAGCATGGTCTTCGAGGACACTGACCGAGAAGGACCTGCAGAATTCGCAGGCCTGGAGATCTTGATCGAGTCCAGCAATAGACGACGTGAGGCAGATCGGTCCGAGACATTTTCTGCCCGCATGGGCACCTCCGAAATCCGGGAGTCGACTTATCCATCGCAGCCACAAAGGAAGAAACAAACCAAAGTCTAGAGAATTTAAGAATACGTTTTGGTTTAACCGACAAGTTTGGATCCAGGCCTAAAACACAGAGCTCTATGGAGGGAACCTGAGCTTCCAAGCGGTAAGGAAGATCTGGTGTCATGGGGCAGAGCCCAGAGTTTTACCACCCAGGTGGGAGGAGCCAACTTGAAGACCTTCCGGCAAGATTTAAAGCGGCAAGGAACCTGCCATGAAGTGTGGATTGAACAACATATCCATGTCCCTAGAATTACTGTTCTTAGCTGAGGAACCGATAGAGGGCCGAGAGCTGATCCAACATGTTGCCGCAGCGGGAAAGAACTGGAACACATGGGGACCGCCTACTGCCTTTACACGGGGTGACGTCATGGGTGGAGCCAACGCCGGGTGGGCAGTCCCACATCGGTACTGCTAGAGAAAAGAATTGCAGAGATCTGCTGCCAGGTGGCATCAGTCCTACATGTGTTACCTGCTGCAAGAGCTTCCTCTCGAAGTAAGATCTTATACTGGATGCAGAAATTCAGGTTTATCATATCTAGGATGGGACAGAAATCCCCTGTGGGTTTAGTGACTAAGAAGAAGTGTGAACACAACCCTCTGTTCCTCTGATCCTTGAATCAAGAAAAAAAGATAATTTTATACCTTTTATTGGACCAACACAGATGTTACAATAGAAAACTGTTGCTTAAGCTTTCGGATTATACACAGTCCTTCGTCAGAAGCGAATGACAGTTGTTTTGAAAGAATACATCATATTAAAGACCAAATCATACACATAAAAAAACAGACAAGTGATCCAGGAGGAACACAATGGGGGAGAGATACTGTGGGTTAAGCTGGAAAGGAAAATAGGGTCAGTCATCTGCAGAGGGGTGGTCTACAGACCACCAGCCCAGAAGGAAAAGACACATAGGGAGTTAATGCTAGCCATTCAAAGGACGGCAGACAAGGGGGAGGTGGTGCTGGCTGGAGACTTCAATATTCCAGACATGGACTGAAGCCTCCTAGCAGATGCAGACCGGACTCCCTTCAAGGTGTCTTCCTTAAGCAACTAGTCATGGAACCAGCTGGACAGAAGGCAATACTGGACCTCGTGCTCACAAACCAGGACAGTGTGATGGGGTAACACTGGGGGAAGTACCTGGGGAACAGTGACCACCAGTTACTGTGGTTTGAAATCACAGAAGGAGCAGAACCAAACCGCACAAAAACACGTATCCAAGATTTTAGGAGGGCAGACCTTGGAAAAATGGGGACATGCTTGAAAGAGGCACTAATGGGAATGGAGAGGGAATTAGGGGTGGAGGAACAGTGGGCAATATTTAAAACGGGGATTACAAGAGCAACAGAATTATGCATTAAGCAGGTTAGCAAGGGAAAAAGGAGGAGGAGGAGGCCATTATGGCTTTCCAAGGAGGTAGCGGAGAAAGTGAAAGCCAAAAAGATCGAATTCAGGCAATACAAAAAGACACAGGCAGAAGGGGACAGGGAGAAGTACTAGGAGAAGCGAAGGGAGGCAGGGAGGTCAGTAAGGGAAGCCAAAGCTCAGACGAAAGAGCGCATCACAAAACTGATGGGTAGAAGGGACAAAACCTTTTACAGGTACGTAAGAAAAGAAGGGCAAAGGGAGGACGGGGGCCGTGTGGAGGATGACAACAGTAAAGCTGACATACTGAACAGATATTTCTGCTCAGTCTTTACTGAGGAAGAGGAGGGTAATGGGCCTGAAGGGAGTACAAGGGGTGGGAACGGCACAGAAATGAACACAAGTCCTTTTACACGGGAAAGGGTCCTAAAGGAACTGGAAGGAATAAGAGTCAATAAAGCAATGAGGCTAGATGGGGTGCACCCCAGGGTCCTAAAGGAACTAAAAGAGGTTGTGGCTGAACCTCTGGCAATCTTGTTTAGCCGATCACTGGAAATGGGACGAACCCAAAGATTGGAGGATAGCAGATGTAGTCCCCTTATATAAAAGTGTGACCAGAGAGGAAGAGGGGAACTACGGATCAGTCAGCCTGACCTCAATAGTGGGGAAGCTCATGGAAGCACTACTGAAGGAGAGATTGGTGGAACATCTGGTTGCCAACAGACTACAGGACCGAAGGTTGAGGGAGGAGGTTGCTCATCTCTGGGCTGAGTTGCCAAGGATTTGGGGGACCTCCTCTCCCACCCATGGATCACCAGGGCCACCGCCGTTGCCTCAGAGGTTGCCAAGAAAGTGGAGCGGTTGGACCACAGTGGGCTCAGGGAGGATGAGGGTTGTGGAACAGAGGTGCATCCCTCCGACTGTACCTCTCCACAATTCATATGCCATTCTGGCAAAGTGTGGTTCCTCTTTGGAGGCACCTGCAGTGGAGACCAATGAGAATGCTGAGAACCTCCACAAAGGAGACCCACAGGAGGGTGCCATTGGACCCCCACAGGGGAAGGAAACAACTCCTGGTGGGGGACTCCATTGTTAGGAGGGCAGAACTGGGGAAGGAAGGGGAAAAGGAAGTAAGGTGCCTGCCTGGCACCATGGCTTGGAGGTACAGGGAACGAATCCTCAGGATTGCGGGAGCAGCTGCACGGGGGAGGGAGCTGGATGTCACTGTCCACATAGGGACAAATGACCTGGCTGGGGAAGGGGTCAGCGCAGTGCAGAAAATGTCTGTGGAGTTGGGGAAGGGCCTTAAACAAGCAGCACGCACAGTAACCTTCTCGGAGGTGCTGCCTGTCTATGGCATGGGTGAAACTAGGGTGCTACACACCATGGGATTCAATCAGTGGTTGAAAAACTGGTGCAGAGCTCAGGGGTTTGGCTTCATTGGGGACTGGGGGTCCACCTGAGTGATGCAGGCTATACTGGCATGATGGTCTGCATCTGTCCCACAGAGGAACCAGGATCCTAGGTTATAGGTTTAAATGCTTCGCTGGCAAGCATTTAAACTAGCCGGGGGGCACCAAGGGAGACTCCAGCCTCTCAAAAAAAAAAAATCAAGGTAGTTAGTGAGGTAAAACACCAAGATAGAGACGTCGGTAGGGGGAAGGGCAGAGGTAAATGGAGAAAACGACAAAGGCAACAAAGACAGAGATGGGGCAAAAAGGGGTAAGGCCATCAAGAAATGGAGGGTAATGAGTACCAATGCCCATAGTCTGGGCAACAAGCCCCTTGAACTGATGGCCTTGATGGAAGAGGGATGCCTGGATATCGTGGCAGTCATAGAAAGATGGTACACAGAGAACCATGACTGGAATGTTAACATACCAGGGTACACAACCTACAGAAGGGACAGGGAGGGTAGAAGAGGAGGAGTAGCTCTCTATGTAAAGGAAGGGATAAAGGCAATGGAACAAAATAGTAAATAGGGAGGATAAGAGGCACTGTGGGTCACCTTGGAGACTGGAAAAGGCACCACAATCTGCACAGGGGTTGTATACAGATCCCCATCTCAGGGGGAGGGAATGGACAAGGATATGATAGAAGGCATCCTTAGGACGGCAGAGAAAGGGGAGATATTGTTGATGGGGGACCTGAATATGCCAGATGTTAAATGGAGCACCTTTGCTGCAGCCACATCAAAGAGCAGGGCCATGCTCGATGCCCTACAAGGGGCATGCCTTAGACAGCTAGTGTTGGAACCCACTCAGGAGGGAGCAATCTTAGACTTTGTACTCTCAAACGGGGGACAATAAGAGGATCTCAGATCTAGAAGTGGGTAGCCATCTGGGAACAAGTGGCCAACAAACAATGTGGTTCACAATAAACACAGCTGCAGAGTCAAGCCACACAATAGTGAGGGTACTGGACTTCACGAGGGCTGACTTTGGCAAACTGGGAGAGTGCCTAAGAAAAGCACTAGCAAACAGGCAAGAAGGAGGGGTGGAGCAACAATGGGGAAACATCAAAACTGCCATCACAGAAGCAACAAGTCTTTGTGTGAAGCAAATAAATCAAAATGAAAAAACAGCCACTATGGTTCTCAAAAGAGGTGGTGGGGAAGGTTAGGGAGAATACAGCATTTAGGAAGCATAAGGAAACACAGAAGGAGCAGGACAGACAACTGTACCAGTTAAGGCAGAAGGAAGCAGGAAAGGCAGTCGGACACCTGCCTTCACCACAGCAGCTCCCTCCAGGAGCAGGAATTTCTACGAGCGCCCAAGAGGTAACGCAACCTCCCTCTCTGCACCATCTTCTTGTGGGGTGTCTGGACACTTAATTTACGTCCCTGCACAGCGACTGATAGAATTACCTGCTGCATGTTATGGGGGTTGTACTACAGGGAAACTGCACTGTTAGCTTTAAGACCGCGTGGGTATTGCTAGCGTATGCCTCTAGTGCAGGGTCAGGGGATTTACTTTGTGATGTAGAGCCTGAACATTATGTACTGTTAGCGGCTGTCTCTAGTGCAGGGCTTGAGGAATTACTGTGGTAATTACAGCCTTAGCATTGCAGTTTAGGAGTGTTAGCAGCGTGTTACAGCAATCCCTTACCTGTGTTTCTAGCGTGGTACACCGCGACTATTGCCATCTTGGAGTCCCTGTCTCGCGCATGCGCAGTAGAGGGCACATATCGGGACTCTGATACAACAACTGGCGCATGCACAGTCAGGACATGACTGTAAGAAAGCTCCCGCTGCATACTAATCTTTGGTATTGTTCTCATTCCCCCTATAGGCCTCTGCCAGTCCCCCTTCCCTTCCCCAGTCGGATGCCTGCCTTCACCACAGCAGGGCTTGCTAGGAGCGCCCAAGAGGTAATGCAACCTCCCTCTCTGCACCATCTTCTTGTGGGGTATTAGTCTGTCGACTGCCCCACCCACCCAAGCTTGACTCTACATTTATTGTCTCCTTCCTATGACATCACTTCCTGTTGCCTTTATTTCCAAGTCCCCACATCTCCATTAGCAGGTTATACCCATTGGCCACTAGAGGGATATCCTGTCTGCCACTCTATCTCCACCTGAGTTCTACCTTCCTCCTACAACCAGAGAGCCCTTCTATCCACCTCTGCTACGTCACTCCCTCACCCTTGTCCTTGCTTAATCCTTCCCAACCCATTCCCCTCCTTCTCAGCCCAGTCCCCTGACCACCCCCCCCACAATCCAGCCCTTGCTGTCTACCCCCAGTCCACCTTTCCATGTCCCAGTGACCACTAGAAGTAGCTGTTTCACCCCCGTTTCAGGCCTCAATCTTGCCTATTCCAGCACCCCCAAATGCCCGAAACATCGCCCCTTTCTGGTCTTAGGTTACTCGCACCCCGGGGGTCTAGAACCTGGTACCTTGCACACCAAAGTCTGCTGCTCTACCACTACTCCAAAGTGGTAGCCACCCTCTCAAAAGTGCAACTTACACTATTACACCTTCTGCCTCAACTATAACAATAGGCACCATATATGCAAACGTGCTACCAACATGCCTCTTTCTCTTAACCGTCCTGAGGCTCGCCTCTCACCAGCCTGAGCACACCCTCAGCCCACTGAGCTCTATGCTCCCTTATCTCCCTGGAATACCTCAGCCTCCCCCAACTCTGTCCTCAAGTCCAAGCCCCCGGCACCCACCTCCCAGCTACTCCCCAACCCTTCTGCATACTCAGGCTCCCCCTGAATCCACCACTTCTCCACCACTGCAATCCTTCATGCCTACCCATCCCCTCTCCCCTGTGGCTTCCCACATCTCAACGTACCTCCAAGGATGTCCACAGCCACCACCCCATGGTTAGGATCCTTACACTTCTGCTCCTCTCTGGTAATGTCCACCCTAACCAGGGCCCCACCTCCACCAGTCCTCCCCAGACTCCATCCTCAGGACCCCGCATTCCCACCAGTCCTCCCCAGACCCTGTCCTCAGGACTCCATATTGCCTCCCTAAATATATGTAGCCTGCCGAAAAAATCCACTGCCCTCCAAGGCTGGGTCACTCTTCACCAGCCTGACATCATCACCCTAGTGGAGACCTGGCTCTCCAAATCCACCCGACTCCTTTGTCACTCTTCCTGGGTATACCCTATACTGGGAGGATCGAGTGGGAAAACGTGATGGGGGCTGTGCGGTCTTTATACGGGACACTGTTGTCGGTGATACACTCCCTGCTCCCAAGCTCGATAATGGCTCCCAAGCCCCCACCCTCAAACTCATTTCTGACCCCTCTAGGGGACCACTCTACCTCACTGTCTCCTGTGTTCCCAGAAAGAACCAGAACCTGGCAATCTCATCTCATACAGATTACCTCACCACCCTCCCCCACAAAGCAGAACAAGTCCTTGACAGGGACCTTAATGTTAACTGGCTTAGTGCCACAGCCTCCCAAGCAAGGGACACTTTAGCCGCTCATGACCTGACCCAACTTATCTCCCAGCCCACTACACGCAGCCCCTCTAGTGGAACCAGCACCCTTCTGGATGTCATTGTCACCAACCGCCCCCGAAAAATCCAGGACATACAAATCATCCCTGACTCTAAGTGACCACTCCCCTATCCTATTCCTCTGGTCCACCCCTACCCACACCACCCTCCGCAGGTGCTTTCGCCCGGGTGGACTGAATAAACTTAAGCGACTCCTTGCCCGAATAGACTGGATCCCCCCTCAACCAGGCACCCTGCAATGATTCCGCCCTCGACCTCTTCACACAGGCCTTTAATAAGGTCTGTGATTTCTATGCACCACTTACCAGGCTGCGCACCAAAAAAGCAGAATGCCCCTTGGGTCGCCCCCACCCAACTCCAAAAACTCAGAGATAGGGATAACCTCTGGCACCGAGCAACTTAAGACAGGTAAGACGGCAGACAGACAAGCCTACAATGCTGCACGGAATAGGTGCATATGGGCCGTCCGTAAGGCGAAGGCTGTTCACTACTGCATAAAAAACATAGTTGTTCTCCCGGACTCTCTCAGTGACCACTCCCCTGTGATCTGTACCTGGACAAATAAGTTCCAAAAACCATCTCAAGCAGAGTGCTACCCCATGGAAACCTTACTAAGCTCAAGACCGGTCTTTTACAGCAAGACTGGTCCCCAGTATACAATACTCTAGATGTTGATGCAGCTCTAGATTATTTTATCACAACTTTCAACACTGCCTGTGATGCCTACGCACCAGTAAAAAAAGAACGTAAAATCAAAACGCTCTCAAATCCCTGGCTCACGGCCAAACTACTGGCCCAACTCAAAGCTCAGGACCACTTCTGGGCCATAGCCAGAGCCACAGGCTCCTTGACGGATATCCAGAAGTATAAACAGGCATGAAACTAATGTACCAAACAAATCCGACTAATGAAGAGCTCCTATTTCAAAAATGCCCTTGCAAACTCCTGGGGTGACGCGAGATCATTCTGGGCCGACGTCAGAAATATCACAGGTAAGCAGTCCAAATGCTCTCCCACTACAATGACTGTCAATGGAACCACTACCCTAGACTCAATGGTCATGGAAAATACCTTAAATAAAACTTTCACTGACCTCAGTGGGGTCCTCCCGCCGGACTTCTTCTCTGACACGGACTCGCCAAAACCAACATCTCCTACTGCCTCACCTGACCAACCGCTTTTCCACTTCAAAATAGTTAAGGCACATGAAGTCTACAAATATATAAAAAAGGCTATCTCTAAATCCAGAGCAAGCAGTGATACTATTGATCTTAAAATTCTGTCCCTTACCCTGGAAGAGGTGGTGCACCAACCCACCAAAATTTTCAGTCTCTCCCTCTGCCTTAGCCAGTTTCCCAGCAAATGGAAGTCTGCTTTAGTCACACCAGTGTTCAAAAGTGGCGAGAAGTCCCTACCAGGAAACTATTGGTCTATATCTATACTTCCACCGCTCTCCAAGGCCCACGAACGCATTGTGGCTGACCAACTCTCAGACTTCCTGCGCAAGTATAACATACCCTGCTTGCAGCAACATGGATCTAGGAAAGGACACAGTACATCAACCGCCCTACTGCAATTCTCAGGAGAAATTCACACTGCCTTGGACAAAGGATATCAAGCAGGAGCTGTTTTCATTGACCTAACAAAGGCGTTTGATACTGTTCACCATGACACTTATCACACACAACTACACAGTCTTGGGCTCTCAGAAGGACCAGGTGCCTCGTTAAAAGTTACCTGGCCCAACGCTCAATCAGTAAAAATCTCAAGTTCTCTCAGACTCAAAACCGGTCCTCTCCGGTGTTCCACAGAAGGTCAATCCTAGGCCCCTCCTTTTCAGCCTTTTTCTAAACTCTCTCCCAAATCCTGCCGGAACAAATAATCCTTTATGCTGGCGGTACCGTGATTCTTGGTTCCGTAGCCCACGGCGTGGGGCCAGGCGAGCAAAATGCGGCTAGAAGGCGAAACTCCTCTGAGTGCCGGAGGGACCGGCGTCTGGCTTATGGGAGGCATCACCGGAGGCGGGCTGAGTGGAAGGGTCGGCCAGGTCCGGTGGGGTAGAGGCCGCGTGCCGCCCCAAAGGGTCGGGCGTCTTACCGGCCCTCTCCATGCGGACGCCGGAGGAGCCGACACCAGACTTACTGGAGTCGCCCACACCAGTAGGCCGCGGGCCTGCGGCCGAACCAGGGGCGGAGGCTTCCAAAAGCCCGGAGGTGCCCGCAAGGCCCAAGCGCGAGCCAGACGGGCGGGCCGACGCCGCCTTCGAAACCTTCGAGGCGGCCGTCGAGGAGCGGTCCCTCGGAGGGGACGTAACCTGTGTCCCTGCGGCTGCAGAGGGAGACGCGGTAGAGGAGGTCTTATCCCAGTGCCTCTCCTTGTCCTTCTTTTTCCGATGTCCTTCGGGGGAAGTGGACGCCTGCCTCAGCTTTCTGAGCTCCTTTTCCATAGAACTCATCTTTTTCTTTAGAAGATGGGCTTCCAGGGATTGCTGGCGCCGTTTTCAGGTAGCCGCGTTGAAGATGAGGCAGTGCTGGCACATCTCGACCGGGTGATCGTGGCCTAGGCAGAAAAGGAACAGGAAATGGCCGTCCTTGTGTGGCAGTTGGGCGCCGCACGAGTCACACTTGTTTTTGTGCTCGGAAGGTGTAGGGGACGACATACACCGACGATGGCCTGACGTTATAAGAAAAAAATAATGAATTTTCGGTAAAACCGACGAAAGATAGGGCTGACGAAGCACAAACTTTTCTGTGAGGTGCTGCACGAGCTAACGACAGGAAAGAACTGGAAGGCGGGCGTCCGGGACCGCCCCTTTATACCGACGTCATATGGCGCGAGTCACCCTGGCGTGGGGTGATCCCTAGCCAGGGACTGCTGGCTAGAAATTTTTCCGTGGGGTCCTGCCGCTGGCCGGCGTCAGTCCTATATGTAATTACCTACTGCAAGAGCCCTCTCGAAGTAAGGTCTACTGTTACGGTAAGTTCTTACGTAACTGTACTATCTTACTTCGAGAAACAGCTCTTGCAGCAGGTTACACCATTAGGACTGATGCCCAAGCAATAATGGAAATCCCACACCCTTCGGAGGAGGGAAGGTAGAAATCCTTAATAGAACCTGAACCTAGGACAGAAGTCCTTCAAGGACTGCTGTACCAAAACCTGCTCTTCGCCTCGATGCAATATCCAGGCTATAATGCCTGATGAAAGTGTGCACGGAGCTCCAAGTAGCTGCAGCACAGATGGCCAAGGTAGACACATTCTTTAGGGCCTCAAAAGAGGTAGCCACCCTACTTGTGGAATGACCCTTGACCGCGCCCGGTAAGGGTTTGTTGCGCTTCTGGTAACAGAACTTGATACAGTGAATGAGCCACCTGGACAGCGACTGCTTGGAAACAGGAGCTCCCATCATCCTGTGGGCAAAGAAGACAAAAAGCTGGTCCAATTTTTCGTGGTGTTTGGTTCTGGTCAGGTAGTATCGGAGACACCTATGCACATCTAAAGTGTGCAACAGGGCCTATCCTCGATTAGAATACTTGGGGAAGTACACTGGTAGACTGATGTCCTGATTAAAGGTGAGAGCTGAGACCACCTTAGGCAGAAACTTAGGATTAGTCCGTAGGGATACCCTGTCTTGGTGAAAAAACAAATAAGGCTGTTTGCACACGAGTGCATGAAGTTCAGAAATTCTTCTGGCCGAGGTAACGGCAACTAAATACGTCGTCTTCCAAGTAAGAAGCTGTAGCTCGCAAACCGCGGCTGGCTCAAAGGGTGGCAGTGTAAGCTGCTCCAGGACAAAGGGTAGAGCCCATGGCGGAAAAGAATCCTTAATTGGAGGTCTAAGGTGGGGAACACCTCGCAGGAAGGCTCGTGCCGGGTCCAACTGAGATATGGTGCATTGGCCTACAGGAAAGTGATAGGCTGAGATGGCACAGAAGTGTACTTTAATCGAGGAGTAGGCCAAGCCTGTCTGAAAGAGAGACAGGAGGTAGTCCAAGACTGACTTTTCTGGACAGTCTAGAGGCGAAAACCCCTGCGCTTGAGCCCATAGGCAAAAACGGCACCATTTCATGGCGTAAGTAGCATGAGTGGTCGGTTTTCTCGCAGCCACCAGAACTTCAGCTACCTCTTGCGAGACCCCGTGTTGCAAAATGGCTAAGTCTCTAGGAGCCAAGTGTGCAGGCTCAGCGAACGAAGGTCCGGATGGACCAAGGAGCCCGCCTCCTGAGACAAAAAGTGAGAGCTGATTGGCAGAGGCACCGGAGGTTCCTGGGATAGCCAATGTAGTAGAGGGAACCAGATCTGCCTAGACCAGAACGTCGTGATAAGTATCAGCGTCGCTTGCTCTCTGCGAAGTTTCAGAAGGACACTCTGGATCAACGGAAAGGGTGCAAGGCATAGATGAATCTGCCCACCCAGGAGAGGGACAACGCGTCTCACCAGAAAACACCAGGCCCTGGATCTACCGAGCAAAAATTGGGCAGTTTTGCGTTGGATGGGGACGCGGAAAGGTCTAACTTTGGTGTATCCCATCTGCGAAACAGATCCTCTACTACCTCCTGAAGTAGTTCCCACTCATGGACTCTGGCCTGAGAGCGGCTCAGGCAGTCTGCGATGACGTTGTCCACTCCTGGGACATGAACAGCAATGAGGTTTGCGCAGTGTCTCAAAACCCAATCCCACACCCTCATGGCCTCCTTGCAAAGTGGGTAGGAATGGGTGCCTCCTTGTTTGTTGAGGCAATACATCACCGTGGAATTGTCTATTTGTAACGGAAGAGTACCCAGTGGAATCTCAGACTGGAAGGCCTGCAGGGCGTAAAGAACTGCTCTCATTTCCAGGATATTTATGTGGAGATGAGTATCTTGGGTAGTCCACAGGCCCCGAGACCGGACACCATCGAGGTGTGCACCCTGTCCGAGCCCTGAGGCGTCTGCGGAGAGTGTCGCAATCGGAGACGGCACAATGAAGGGGACTCCCTCCGACAGATTTTTTGGATCTAGCCACCATTGCCAATCCCGGATTATGGCCTTCATGATCTGGATTGGGAGCTGCAGATGGTCTTGCTTTTGATCCCATTGGACCCATAACATCCACTGGGTCACCCCCATGTGGAGATGGGCTAGCAGGACTGTTGCAATGGCTGCAGCCATGTGTCTGAGCAGGTAAAGGACCAATCTGGCAGGAACGGTCTTTGCCAAAATGTTCCTGATGAGGGATCTGATGTGTTCTGCTCTGTCCTGGGGGAGAAAAGCTTTCCCCTGGACTGTGTCCAGAACTGCGCCTATGAATTGCAGAGTCTGTGATGGAACCAGGCATGACCACTCTTGATTGATAATGATGCCTGACGTCTCAAACACAGACTGAGTATAATGAATGGCGGACATCAGGGCCTCACGAGAGGGCGCCATGAGAAGCCAGTCATCCAGGTAGGGGAACACGTAGTGGCCTTGTCTCCTCTGAGTCACCGCTACGACCGCCATGCACTTCGTGAATACCCGAGGTGCTGATATCAGTTCCGAGCCCTCCACTTCGGACTGTTAATAGTGACCCTGAAAATCGAAGCGCAGAAACTTCCTGTACCCTTGAGCAACGGGTATATGCAGGTAAGCATCCTGCATGCCCAAGGACGCTAGAAAGGTGCCCTGCTTGAGCATGGAAATCAGACCTGGGAGGGTCAACATGCGGAAGCATTTGTACAGGACCGGCTCGTTGAGGTCGCTAAAGTCCAGTATCGGACGGAGGACCCCCGACGATGGGCCTGGCGCCTGTGGTCTGTCACCGGGGTCAGGTCCGTGGGTGTCTCCGGGGTGGGCGATGGTGAGTAGGTCATGTTTCAGTAGGAATTCAATTGTTTGAGCAGATACAAGTTTCTCCAGTATTTTAATTAAAACTGATATGATAGCTATGAGCCTGTAGTTTGAGGGATCTTTACGATCTCTTTTCTTAAAGACAGGCGTAATCCTCGCAGCCTTCCATATCTCTGGGACATAGTCTTGTGACAGGGATAGCGTGAAGATTTTTGCTAGGGGAGCAGCTATATAGGGGACAAATAGCTTTAGGAGCTTAGGCTCCAGGTTGTCCGAGTCAGCTGAAGTGTAGTCAGAGATTTTGGTTATCAGGTCAAACACCTCATTCTGGGATACTGCCTTAAAAAAGAACTGGGGCCCAGTGACAGTTGATACAGAAAAAGTATTCGACTGGACAGGGAAAGAGAAGGTGTACTTAGACAGGTCAGAGAATTTTTCATTGAAGAAATTTGCAATGGTACAGGGATTACTGCAGTGAGCACCATTTAGGGACATGTCATTGGGGGTGTTCGAGAGATTCAATCCAAGAAAGAATTTGATATGTGACCAGAATTGTTTTGAGTCACCATAGGAGTTGTTTAACAGATCTTTGCAATAAGAACTTTTAGCCTTTTTTATGTCCTTTTTGCAAGAGTTCCGAAAGGTCCTGTACGTATTTAGGTCAGAAGGCAGCTCTGAGCTCTTGTAATGAAGTCAGCTTTTATCCCTTTGTTTTAGTTTAGCAAGGAGGTCAGATTTTAACCACCAGGTGTGTCTATTTTTGACCCGCCGAGTAACTAGTCTGCAGTGCTTATCCTGAAGTGCTAGGAAGTGTACCAGGAATAGACTGAGGGAAATCTGAGCATCATTTGATTCTAGAAAGGAGGTCCAGTCAGTCGCAGCAATGTCTTGGAGGCAAAACTCCGAATCAAAATTTGCATAGTTGTGGAAAGTAATGAGACGAGGTTGAGAAGGAGTAGGCTTGCTTTTCCCCCAGATACAGAAGGTAGGGGAGTGATCTGTGATGGCATCGGGTAGCGCGCCTGAGGCAATTATGTTTTCAGGGTGGTTAGTCATAATCCAGTCAAGCAGCATACTAGTATTAGAGTGTGGAGACGTCCTAGTAGGATTATTTATAAATTGGTGAAGGTTAAAACTCTGCAGCCTGGACAGTAAGGTGCATTGGCTGTTTCTCAACCAGTTTATGTTAAGGTCCCCTAGTATCAGTACTTCATGTTTCCCAGCAAGGTGCAAGATTTGGTCCAGCAACTCGTCCAGACCTTTCTGACTATTAGATTGGGGTTACAGACACATGCCATATGTAGTTTTTTGGTACCTAGGGTAAGTAGAGTATGCAGTACCTCACAGTGGTTCAGGAGAGGTGATTTTATGGCAGTGAGATGCAGATGGTCTTTAAAGTAGATAGCAGTACCACCCCCCCTTGGGTGCAGTTCTATCAAGCCTCAAGAGGTTATAGGAAGGTAAGGAGTACATAGAGTCATTTGTAGAAGGATTTAGCCAAGTTTCAGTCAGGCATAGAATGTCAGGCTTGTAGAGTGAGGTCCAGGATTCTAACTCAGTGAGACTGTCAGTGAGGCTCCTGACATTTTGATGCATAACAATTAGACCTTTAGCATTGCTAATTAAATCAGGAATGGCATATGTAGGGCCTGGATTTATCTGAACATCTCCAGAGAGCAAGATGGCAAGTAGGAGAAGATACCATAGCTTGCGTCACAGGAAGGGACATGGGTTACACATGCCAAGGTGACACTTTTATGAGCATAAGCAGTTAGGAGGTGCCAGGTTCTATTTAGAAGTAATAAGGAGGAGTCACGAGGGGGAGTAAGAAGTAGTAATAGGTTGAAGAAAAAGTAGTCATGGGGCAGGAACTTAGGAACCGTAAAAACAGGTTGAGGTAGAGAGAGCATGAAAAGGTGGAGCAGAGGCAAGGAGGACACAATAAAGAACAGCAGCATGTATTGGTGCACCATCGCTGCTAGAGGCAGGAGAAAGGGTCAACTAGTCAGGTAGCAGCCCAATGAAACTGATGAGGAACTGTGAACTAGCAGTGGCCCTTAGTCAAAAACAGCAGCAGGAGAAAAAGATCTGCTAAACTGGAGGGAGCCCAATGAGCTGACGAGGGGCTATGACTAGCAGTAGCCCTATGTCAAACAGAGGCTAGTAGTTGGATGTACAAGTGACACAGAATGGTAGTCCAGACAATACTGGTAAGGGGAGACCTTAGAAGGTAGCTCGGGCAGGATTGAAAAGTGGCAGATTTTATTCAGGGACTGATTTTAGTAGTAGGGATTTAGGAGGTGTAGCCAAGGTCAAACTAACAGTCCCAAGAAATGAAAAAGGAGAGTTGTTGAAATATAGTACGTGAAATTGGGCCAATAAGGAGAGTGGTGTGTGGAGGAGAAGTGGCTAAAGTGTATTTAAGGGGACCTGGGAGGCGGTGGGGGGGTGGGGAAAAAAAGAACAGCGAACAGCAAGGATTATTCAGCCATAAAAATTTAAAATGCAGCCATCTAGCAAGCGCTAAAATCCTGCAGTTCAGAGCCCAAGAAAGGCGCACCAATCCATGGTCAGTTTTAGAGCAGGCAGCCCAATCAGATACGAGCGGCCGAGGCGCCGCACCAATCAGAGCAAAACTGACAGAGTAGCAGGATAAGCGGTGAATACCTCAGCAGAGATCCAAGGAGGGGGACCAGGAGGGCGGCTTAGCAGCTCGGATTCGGTCGGTCAGCAGCAGCCAGTGGCCAGCTGTGAAGCTTCGCCTCAGGGAGCTGGGCGCCGCTCGGTCGGTTGAACCTGGTGGAAATAGGAGAAAACAGCAGAGTTAATATACTGTTTTCACACAAAAGGCCTTGGGCGGGGGCTGGCGGCAAGGCCATCACCAGGGGGTGGGGTGATTAAGGGATAGGTTACACCTCAACATGGAGGGAAGGGAGATCTTGAAATTAAAACTTGCTGGATTTATAAGTGAGAGATGGGGTTTAAACTTGTAAATGGGGGGAGGTCGTCTAATAATAAAATGACCCCAGGAGGGCTGTTTGAGGGTCCAAGTCTAGGGCACGTGGGGGATGAGAGGGAATATGTTGCAGGTCCAGGTCTAGGGTATGCGAGGGGTGAGAGGGAATATGTTGAAAATTCAAGGAAAACTGGGCAGAAAATGGACTGCGGAGGGCTGGGGGGCTGAAGAGAGGGGAAAAGTCAGGGTGGAGGACAGTCCTGATCAATGCCAGGAGTATGAGCAATAAAATGCCTGAGCTCCAGGCTATGTTGGCTGAGGGAACAGCGGATGTCGCAGCAATTACAGAGACATAAGCCGCTCAGAGAAATGATTGGGACCTAAACTTAGAGGGCTACAAGATATTCAGGAAAGACAGGGATATTGGGGTGCTGATAAGTCAGAAATGACAATGGTTTGTGGAGCTGAGGAGGCTGGATAGGGTGTGGAGGAGATCTGGGTAACCCTTCAAAGGAGGGAAGGGGAGGGAAGAAAGTGAAGAAAGGGGACAGGGGTGGTATACAGGCCCCCTGCAATAGAGGAGGATCCAGATCATACGCTGATTGAGAACATCAAGGGTCACTGTGACCTTGGAAAGGGTAGGGTGGTAGTTATGGGTGATCTTAATATGCTGGAGTGGATTGGAATACTATGACATCCTCTGTAACTAGGGAACAGAGAATCATGGATGTCTTTCAGGATGCCTTCCTGGTCCAACAGGTAGGGGAACCTACTAGACAGGGGAGGATATTGAACGTTGTTCTTGTGGATAGTAAACAAATAAGAGGCCTGGAGGTGTGCAGTCCACTGGTGAGTGGTGATCATGCTACGGTTTGGTTCCTACTGTATCGGGGTGGTGGTGGGGAACCGCACTCATACAGAAGCGGTTGATTTCAGGACAGCAGACTTCATGGGTATGGGTAAGATCTTAAGGGAGAGGTTGGACATGATTAGACCAGATATGGATGCTGAAAGTTGTTGGGAGACCATTAAACAAGGGGTGCAAGAGGCTACTAGGTCCTGTACTAAAGTAAGGCGTAAGCATGGTAGAACTAGCAGGCCATGTTGGTGGACCAGGGAAGTGCAGGAAGTGGTGAGGGATAAAAAGGCTGCCTACAAACGTTTCAAACATTATAGGGGGATAAGGAGTGGGGGAGGGGTATGAATTGTTGGCCAGGAGTAGTGAGGGTGCCAAGGCAGGGATGGAGAAAAATCTGGCTAGGGATATTTGGAGGGGGGGGGGGATTCTATAGATACATAAGAGAGAGAAAAGAAAAGTGAGGACACAGATCAATAGGATTAAGATTGTGGGGGGATGGGCTTAGGAAGCAGGGGATCAGGCAGAGGTGCTAAATGAGTACTTTGCCTCAATCTTTGCAGAGGGTGACAAGGGATCCCTACAGCCTGATGGGAGTGATGAGGAGACGTCAAAAGAGAGGTCAGTGTCAGTCTGAGACCAGAAGATGGAAATAGGTTAGGGAATGGGCTGGGCCAGACCAAGAAGAAATATAAAGGTTGCATGAGGGAGTGGATTGGGTGGGGGAGAATCACAGTGGACAGGGTGAGGGAGACCATTCAGAAACTAAAAACAGATAAGGTGCCGGGGCCAGATGGATTACATCCGAGGGTTATGAAGGAACTGGTGGAGGTACTGGCAGCTCCACTGGCTGTACTCTTTAACGCCTCTTTGCAGATAGGATGAGTGCCACGGGATTGGAGGGTGGCTTATGTAGTGCCTATTCATAAGGGGGGGTCTTGGGAGGAGATGTGGAATTATAGGCCTGTCAGTCTGATGTCTGTGGTAGACAAAAAAATGGAGGGCTTTATCAAGGAAAGGCTTGGGAGGCAGTTGGAAATGTTAGGACACCAGGATGATAAACAATATAGCTTCATCCCGGGGAGATCGTGTCAGACCAACCTTGTAGAGTTTTATAACAGGATGATGGGAGCCTTGGATAGACATAGACCGGTGGATGTCCTATACCTAGATTTCAGCAAGGCGCTTGATTCGGTGCTCCATAAAGGAATGATAGCAAAAATGGGGGAGATGGGGTTGGGAGGACAGGAGCTCAACTGGATAGAAAATTGGCTTTCAGGGCAGCTACAGAGGGTAATGGTGGGTGGGATACTCTCCTCCCACAGAAAGGTAATCAGTGGGGTCTCTCAAGGTTCAATATTGGGGCCACTCTTGTTCAATGCCTGCATCTCGGATATAGGGAGGGGGATTCAAAATACGTTGAGTCTCTTTGCGAACGATTCAAAGTTGGGAGCACTGGCGGATTGTGAAGAAGCGAGGGAGACAGTCCAGGGGCATCTGGATACCCTGGAGGGGTGGTCAAGGAGGTGGGAATTGAAATTTAATGCTGGGAAATGTAAGGTACTTCATTTGGGGCTAAGAAACCCAGGACATGTATACACCCTGGGGGGGGTCACACTGCAAACCACATTGGGAGAAAGGGATTTAGGGGTGGTGGTAGACGTCAAAATGAATAACACTGAAAATTGTACAAGAACAGCAGCCAAAGCAAACAGGATACTGGGCTGTATAGCCAGGGGTATTACATCCAGAAGGAGGGAGGTGATCCTCCCTCTGTATAAGGCCTTGGTCAGGCCACAGCTGGAATATTGTGTTCAGTTCTGGAGACCTCATTTGAAGAAGGACATAGTGCTGCTGGAGAGGGTTCAGAGGAGAGCGACCAGGATGATTCAGGGCATGGAGTGGAGGCCTTATGAGGAGAGATCGAGACAGCTTGGGCTTTACTCATTGGAGGAGAGAAGGGATAGGGGAGATGTGATAGAGGTTTTCAAGTATGTAAAAGGAAGAACCAGGAGTGGAACCAAAGAGCTGTTTAGGTTAAAGTGGGGGAGAACTACCAGGGGTCATGAGTGGAAGCTGGAGGGGGGAAATTACAGGAGGGAGCGTAGAGGGCATTTTTTCACTAAGGTGGTAAGGCGAGAGGGTGGTGGAGCCGTGGAATGCGCTGCCTGGGAGGTTGGTGGAAGAGAAAGAGGGCACAGTGGAGGGCTTCAAGAAGGGGTGGGACAGGTACAAGGGAAATCTGGAAAAAAAAAAGAAGATCCTCTGGGGGGCTAGGGTGGTGGTAAGGCGAGAGCCACTAGGTTGCTGGCTTTCAAGCAGACAAGACAGACCATTTGGCCTATTCTGCTGGCTGTTAGTATCATGCTTTAGGATGATTATTTTTTTCATCTGTATGTTCTGATGGGATTTTTTCTGCCTGTGAAAGGTGCCAGAAGGAAAACATTAGAGACCAAAGTCATCTAACCCCAAGAGAGGTTCAGTACAGTCAGATACAGTATATGCCACCCCACACCACCATGTCAATACCTCTCAACTAGCCCTCATTCACAGGGATGCCCCTTATTTCACCCAAGAAATGCTCTGTCCCATATGAACAGGTACTCCCCACACAGACTATGTATTGTATATTATTAAAGAAGAACATTCATGAACCAGACCCTTCATAGTTTGAAAGCCAGTGAAAAGCTATTTTAAATGAAAGGGGTTACCTGTAGCTGGCATCAGTCTGGAGAGACCAATGACCAAGTTTACTCCATACTGATACAAAATTTCCACATTTAGAACCTTGTGATGTCACTGGTGATCAAGCTGTGGCTAACCCTACCGCAGTCAAACACAGCTCTACTGTCAGTGATGTCACAAGGTTCTAAAAATCCAGACGCTGATAAAAATGAAATAACCCTAACTGATGATGGATCCTGGCACTAGCAATACAGTCTGTTTAAAATGCCACCACTTTGCCCTGCAGGTAGGAAGGAGTGGAAGATAAGGGGTCAAAGTCCTCGTCGGCCTGTTTAAACATGGTGACACTGCCAAATTTAAAGAGTGCAAACCATATTACTGCAAAGATCAAGGCCTTGCCACCAAGGCCAAAGACCTACAGTTGATGCTCTGCATCAGAAAATGTGCCAACATTAGCACCAAGAATGCACATTATCAAGTATTTAAAAATCTCCTCTCCCTCCATTTTGCAAAATATCCATAACAAAAAGTGCTGAGTTTAATTCTATCCTTTGGGGGTTGCACGAGAAGCCATACAATGACAGGTTGCAGGAGCTCAACATGTACTCCCTGAAGGAGAGCAAGAGGGGACATGATTGAGACCCAAGTATCTCATGGGGGTGAACAAGGTGTTGGAAGGGAGTCTCTTTCACAGGAGGAAGAGCACCAGAACACAGAAAAATGCTCTTAAGCTTGACAGGCGGGGGAGGGGAGGATTTAAGAGTACTACACCCTCATAGCTTGTAATGTTATTTATTTCCTTGTCAACAGAAACATATTTTCCTGTAGCTCTTGGGGATATGTGTGTTTGCTTTAGTTTGTTTTCACTGTTCATAAAAGCCCCTGTAACTAGCCTGGGAGGTCTCCATTTTCTGGCTGTTGAAATCTCATTGTCCTCAAGAGCTAAATTAGCATTCAACAACATGATGCGACAACACCCATTTACACTATGTATCTCTATGCTAACAGTACACATAACCAGAAAAAACTGTCTAGAAACACACAGACTGAATGCAGTTTAAAGGAACCTAAGTTTGCAAAGCTAACTAAAGGTAAATGTGGTGTTTCACACCTTGCTGCAACTTGCTTTATTGGCTTCTAAGTAAGCAGACAGGTATACTGTGGAGTTTAAAGGGTGCTGACACACCATGTTCGCATATGCTAATGCAGCTCTCAGGCACACTGAGATTTAAACAATCAGAAAATTGAGACTCTCAGGATAGTTACAGGGACTAGCATGAGCAGTGAAAATAAACCAAGGCAAACAAATATATCCCGAATAACTACACAAAAAGAGTTGTCTGTTGATAAAGAAACAAAATGTACTTGATATAAGAGTGCAGTTTTCCTTTAAGAGTGATGTGAGGAAATTATTCTTCCTAGAAAGGGTGGTGGATACCTGGAACAGCCTGCCAGAAGAGGTGGTAAGGGCGAAGCAGTGGGGAGCTTCAAAGACACATGGGTATAATAAATAGAGATAAGGGAGAAAGGAGACACACCTGTGACCAGACAGAGTTCAGAGCGTACTGTAAGGCAGAGGAAATGGGGCAGACTGGAGGGCCCTTCAGTTCTGTTCTGCCGATACATTCTATGTTTTTATCCTGTGGAGACTGTCTCACTGCAGTTCTAGGTTTCATGAGATCTTTATACTAATTGCCACCATGAGCCCTACAGCATGGTACTGACAATTTTAAGTAGTATTGATAATGTAATCCACCTACTAAGAGATTACATTGAGGCAATCCCATTAACTCAGTCACTCATTGTAGCATGCTAAAATGCTCAACAACTTGTGTCACACATTCATAATCTTCAGTGATTAATTTTCTGAAGTGCAATTTAAACTAAATTAAGCATACTGCATTTGTTGTGCAACAGTATTTTTGATGCTTAGTCAAATAAAAAGGTGCTGTTAAGGCTACTTAGTGCGACTTAATCATCCGGAGAATCTGGTAAAGACCGTTTCCACTGTGAGCAGAACACAGAATGTGCTAAATAACACCTGTTGAAACAGTACTTTCTGCTTTCTTTTTCAAATGCTCTTTATGTACCACTCTGTACTTAGGGATTTAATCAGGCCAAACCTGGAGTTCATACAGAATACAGTAAAGCCAGTGTTATTCCAAAAAGATATCTATGATAGTAATCACAGTTCCCCTTTAATAGACTCAAACATTTTCCCTTCACTACCATGCAAAACAGTAGCATACACCTGTATGAGAAACCAAGGATGTTTGACAAAGCTGAGACCCCCCCCAAAAAAAACAATGTTCAAATTATCCCACAATCAACAGTTACTAAAAATGGTAGTTATTTTGTAGTATGACTGCTTCTGTTATTAACTCATTGTACCTTGGGTGGCTACTTTGTATTAGGTTAACCAGTGGATGGTTCAAACTTTAAGACGGAGCACTTGGGTACAATTAAGAACGATTTACTCACCTCTGTAACTATCTTCTGCTAAGCGATGTAATGTATACTCATACAGTACTATCTGTAACTAGACCGCACCTGTGTAATGCCCTAAAGAATGTTGGTATTTTCACTGTGTGCTGGTCTCGCACTCCTCTGACCTTCCACCAGCAGTTGTTTAGCTGAAGGATCCGAAGGGAGAGAGATCATAAAAGTACAAATAAACTGCAGGTAAATATCTTAATATTAAAAAGACAGCCTGTCTGAGCAGTGATAGTGCCACTGCTCGCAATGGCTACAAGCTGGGTTCAGAAAAAAAATCCACGTGGTTTACAGCCAGCCTTGGGGGAGAAGACTGAGCATCCCTGAAGACATTCCCCTTCTCCGGAAAAGAAGTGGGTCAACACAGGTGGAACTGCAGGGTAAGGCATGTCTTGAAAGCAGGAGGGTAGACGCTAGCAGATGTCATGTGGCAGCACGCTCTGGTGTGCATACTAGCGCTTGGCATCTTCAAGGGCTGACAAAACATGATAAACTAACAATTTATAACATCTGAAAGCTAGTGGCACCAAAAACTGCAGACAGGAAAATGTTACTGCTTTTAAGCCATAATCAGCTGTAACTTTTTATTTCTTCTTTCTGTTTTTTAATCATGGTATTTATCTCCTTGTAGTACTGACCCCTTTCAGCCATCCTGCCACGCCACCGTGATTTTCTGCCTCCATTTTTCCCCTCCAAGTGGCGGCTGGCAGCAGATGTGCATGCGTGCAGAGGGAAGCACATGTCACACATCGGACGACCCTGTTCTGGCTGCCCACCACCACGCCTCCACATAAGAGCAGTGTGAGACAATTCCTCCCCCCGGGAGAGGAGAGCTGTCAGGCAGATGCTTGATCACCCCCGGCCAACCCCTGTACTCATTCCCGAACATGGGTCGCCACTGTGGAGTGGGGTGTGGCATCCAGTAACTCAACCCTCAGCACCACAGGGCTGGCACAACTTTTTATTTCTGAAGAATTTTGTGTTTTCCCTTTGTTCATTACAAAGTTTTCTATGTGACAGTATTATGCTGCAAATGTGGAGCACCGCTCTTTCTGGTAGCGGACATATCTAGTTTTACTCCTCCCACTACATCATCAGAACTTTGACCTCACAGACAATAACACAAGGGACTGTCCTGGCAGTTACCAAGTGGCTCTTCCTTTGCAGCTGTGACGTCACAGTCAGTGAGGTCACAATATTGATGATGTAATGGGAGGAACAGAGCGAGACATGTCGGCTGCCAGGCAGAGTGCTGTTCCCCATGCCACACCTACTAACATTAGGTAACAAATCTTTGAATTAACCAAAGAGAAAAGAAAAAAAACCTCAGATATAAAAGGTAACAGATGACTTTTAAAAACTAGTACCTGCATTAGTTTTGGGTACTATACTAGCTCTTTAAAACCTAAAAAGTATTAGTTAGAGGAGCTTTCCAATAATAAGTTTGCAACTACACTGAAATGAATAACCTTCTGAAGAAACTGTCTAATCCAAGGGACTGTAAAGAAGGGTTAGTTTAACAATATATATCACATAATCCATCCAGGGAGCACTCCAAATCAGACAGCACCTTTCCCTTGCGCAAGACGTTCTTATTGTGTAAAGAGTGTCTTGTGACCAAGTGCCCTCAAAACAGGCTCTTTTGGAGGGAATTCTTTTTACATTTTTAATACATCATTGATCAGCCTTGATCAATCATATATTAATACTACTACTGAGCACACTCTTATTGCTGTAAAATAAGTCTCTGGCCTCTTACATTCTTAGGGTATCAGAACTACCATACCTTAAAAATGCACGCAAGATTACTCTT
The DNA here is from genome assembly GCA_016271365.2 of Neoceratodus forsteri. NCBI lineage: Eukaryota > Metazoa > Chordata > Ceratodontiformes > Ceratodontidae > Neoceratodus > Neoceratodus forsteri. The sequence continues at coordinate 806,531,234 of CM028137.1, forward strand.
ACAACCATAAGACTGGTTTTCACGGCAGTGTTTACATACATCCCGTATAATATATGTACGTAATAAGCTACAACAGGGTGTGTGTTAAAGGGTTTTAATGCATGCCCCAAGGGTGTAGTGAGGAATGAGGCCAAAGGCCGAATGGTTTTGTCCTCCTGGGAAGTGCACTGAAATCCTTTAATCTGTACCCAGAAGCGGCTTTATCACACTTATAAAATGGCTCGGTGTTAATCTGAGTTAATTAAAAAAGAAAAATATATTTCTAAGTAAATCAATTTGCTTCAATAAATATAGAATGGAAAAACATTTCATTTTGAAATTAAAAAGTCCTTGTTTTATACTGGAGTTTTCACTGGAGTACTGTAGTGAGCCAATGCCAAAGCTAGCAGGCGGCACTATTTTTTTTGTGGTCAGTTTAACACTGTGGGCTCTTTTAGATTGTGAGGTATTCTACATTTGCAGGTGCTGACTCCATCCTTACCCATGCTAACGCACCAATCTCCTTTGGCACCCCCAACCCCGAACAGCAAGAGCAATCAATCAATCAAAATCTTTATTTATCCAGGCGAAACATCGTTGAGCAAGCTCATTAGCAAGATGGACCTGGTTAAGTCCAGAATTATATTACAAGCAACATCAAACATCAATATTTACAGTAGAGATAAAAAACATAGTGGAAGTGCAAAACAAGAAGCACACATACAATACAGCGTGTATCAAGACATACATAGCCATACCGGTGATGCAATAGACATTAACCAGTAAGCAGATCGAATAGGCAGAACTGGGATATACAGAAACGGATCATATTGCAGTGATTGTCATAGAAAAAGGATAGGCTAGCCCCAGGTAATGCTATTAGGGCAGGTAGATGTAAGTGATACGGCTTTTTTTGACCAGATCACGAATGAGTGGGTAGGTGAGTCTATTCTAGGAGGGAGCTGAAACCCGGCAACCTGCTGGGTACTAATACTGCAATTACATAGATGCTTACATTGGGGCTGTGGCCAGCTGAGCCACGGCATGTTGTAAGAGGGCGAGAGCGAGGTCCTGGGCACAGGTGGAATAGCATCTACTGCTTAATATTCCAGTGCTAGGTGATATCACTATTTGTCAGTTCCATCATACCAACAGACCACAGGGATAGGATGTGAACAGTGCGGCTCCTGTTGTCAATGATTCAAAGTAGGGCTTAAGCGCTTCTATAGATCTAATAAGAGCACTTTAGCCATGTGGGGGCTTAAGCGCTTATACTTCTAATAAGAGCACTTAGCCATGTGGAAGGATTTCATCAGGAGGGGACAACGCGGTGACAGCTGGATAATCAGAGTGCGGTGGACCATTCGATATGGATCGCCAGTATCGGAGGGTCGCCACAGAGATTAGCAGGAGCCAATTGGGAGCAGTGATCAGAGGGCGCTCGCGATCCAGTTGGTTGATGGTGTTAGCGGTAGTTTGTTGGTGAAGAGACCAGTCAGGAGAACTCCGAGGCGGCTTGCAAAGGTACAATCACCACAAGGGTATGACATACTATTTTGAGTTCAGGAAACTCAGAAAAATTCTGGGAGACTTACCTATAATATGCAATGGGCACAGGGACTAGAAGTAGCGAAAACATGCGGGTTAAAAACGCATGCACAAGAGTGAACTTAGGGAGTGGCTGCACATATTAGGGGTCAAGCTCGGGGGGCAATCAAACTGTAGTTAGTGAGTAGAAGCCGGGTGACAACTGCAGTATTCACACACACTTTGGGTGTATAGTGCCTTGAAGGCGTAAACACTGCGGTTGTAACTTAGCTTTAGTATTTTTTGGATTTTGTTCCATAGAGTCGTCAATGAGAAGCTAAAGGCCATTCTACCAAAGCGGGTAGAGACTCTAGGGATGCAGAGAGAGAGAGAGATATACGATGAACTCCTTAAGCTGTATGGTCCTAGTTCAACCATAGGGAGACATTCAGAAATATATTGAGGGAGCATTTTTAGGACTACTCTATAAGTCCACAGGACTGCATTTCTTTCACGCCTGAACGTGAGCGATGGCATCCTACGGCTTTGTATAGAAGGTAATGATGGGTAGGGATGGGAAGACCGGTAATGTACCTGATGGCTCTATGAAACAGCGTGTCCAGTTTGATAAGCGAGGCTTTAGGACAGTGGCTGTATAGAAAATCACCACAGTCGATTAGGGAGAGGCAAGTAGATTGGACTAGTCTCTGTTTGGCATTGCAAGTGAGGAATTGGCTAATTCTGTAGAACAGGCCCAGTCTCTGCCTTAACTTCTTTACCAGTTCTTCAACATGCTCTGCAAATGTAAGGTTCTGGTCAGCGGCAATGTCCCGAAGCTGGCAGGATTAGTCATCTGGCTATACGGTACGAACAGCATGGCCTTTGTCTTTTTCACGTTTAAGAGAAGCTTTTTGTGGAGAAGCTGGGTCTGGAGCAGGTCAAATTCTTCCTGCAGGTCTGCACAGGCGGCTTGGGCAGTCGGACGACTTATGTAAACCACTGTATCGTCCGCAAACAGATGTATTTTAGCCTGCTGATGCCCAAATCGATGTTATTGCTATAAACTGTGAAGAGCAAAGGTCCCAGAATAGATCCTTGTGGCACTCCCCTGAGTAAATGTTTGAGAGGGGAGATCTCCCCCTCAGCTTTGACTTGTTGCTGCCGACCTACCAGGTATTCCGTAAACCACTGCAAGAATCCATGATCAAGACCTATACTTTTCAATGTGGAGATTAGAAGGCTATGATCCACAGTATCGAAAGCCTTGCTAAGGTCTAGGAAAACAGCACAGACAAAGTTTCTGCTGTCTAGGTCACTGTACCAGTCGTCAGTTACTTTGGCAAGTGCCGAGATGGTGCTGTGCTTGGACCTAAAGCCCGAATGCACAGGGTTTAGTAAGTTGTTAACTTCCAGATAAGCTTCAAGTTGATTGCTAACAACTTTTTCCAGAAGCTTAGACAAGATAGGCAGTAATAAAATTGGCCTGTAGTTATTTAGGTCGCAGGCATCCCCAGATTTGTGCAATGGGATAACATGGGCAGTTTTCCAAATAATGGGAAGGGATCCTTGTGCCAAAGATAAACTGAATAGGTGTGTAATAGGGACAGCAAGGACGTGATATGTGATTTTTATGAAGTAAGGATCCATGGAGTCAGCTCCAGCGCCCTTTTTCATCCACCCAAAGTATCAGATCTTCAACCTCCTTCAACTGTACAAGTTGGAAGGAGAAGCCAGGGACTGAAGCAATGGTGTCAGCACAGGGGACACTTAGTTCAGCGCGGGCCATGGCTGCCGGGGAATCGTCAAAGGCCAGTCCAGCTGTGGAAAAATGGTTGTTGAAGGCTTCTAGTATGTCATGTTTGTCGCATATGGTTTTTCCTTCAGATGTGATTTTTGGTGGCAAGGAGTTGCTCGATGCATGACTGGACATATCCTTAATAGTCCTCCAGAATTTAGAGGAACACTTTGCAGCAGTGTCCAACTCCTTGAGGTAAAATGATGCTTTGGCATCTCTGGTCATTTTCGTGCAGATGCTGCGTGCCTTTCTGAAATGGCACCAGTCTGGGTCCAGTTTTGTTTGTCTCGCCTTTTTCCACAGCTTATCCCTGCCTAACAGGGTGATTTTTCGTTCAGGTGTGAACCAGTGACAGGTTTTGCTTTTTGTTCTGATTTTTATCTTGGGGGTGTGTACGTCTAGGGCTCCTACAAGAATCTCATTAAAAATGTCACAGGCCGTGTTTACCTCAGTAGCTAGGTAGAAATCTTGTCAGCGTGGTGAATGTCCACATTCGTATGTATAGGTGGCTGCATCAAAATTGCGCAGAGTCCTTTTAGTGATGAATTTAGTTGCAGTTCCTGTGTGATGTAGTGACTTGACTGCGGCAATAAAGCAGTGGTCACTGACATCAGCAAAGAAGGTTCCAGCAAGCGTGTAAAGATCTGGTTTATCAACTAAAATGACATCCAGCAATGAGCTGTTCGTGGGTTATTATTATTCGGATGTGTAGGTTCTTGTAAGCCAGCGCCGAGTATCAAGGTGCCGGAGGCAACGTTGGCTCCGGCGGGCCTCCTCGGCTGTTTCTCCAGCTTTTACTGACGAAAGATCAACTATTTAAGACAATCCTACCTACGGCCATGCTGACACCGGGAGTCGCTTGTCCTGCTGAGGAGTTTTTCCTGCCTGACGACCGCAACCTTAGTTCTACCCGAAATGACCTACAAAGCAAACGCTTTTCCCTGGGCAGATCTCTTTTTCAGAACTCGGGACTCCAACTTTAAACTTTCATGCCCAAAGCGCCCATTGGCCAGGGGGACTTGGTGACGCTCCTCTCCCAGCACAATATCAGGGAGGAAGGGTCCCGCTCCTATGCCACTACGAGAATCACTCAAGAGACCAGGGCAAGAGGGGAGGTGAGGGAGAACTGTCCCCCAGGGTCCCTCCCCTTGTAACTCAGCCAGCGCAGAGTGTCGAGGTGCCGGAGGCAAAGTTTGCTCCAGCGGGCCTCCTCGGCTGTTTCTCCAGCTTTAACTGATGAAAGGTCAACTATTTAAGACAATCCTACCTATGGCCATGCTGACACCAGAAGTCGCTTGTTCTGCTGAGGAGTTTTTCGGCCCACCCTCCCGTTCCGTTCCCTCCTCCCATTAAATGCTCAGAGACTCCACCCCCTGGACCCAGCACATCCTATCAGACAATTTGGGGAGGTAAAACTAGTTCACAGTGGTACCGCCCGCCTTAATTCCCAGTCTGATCACACTGCTCTGGGCATCCTAACTACCTACAGACTATCTGGACAATCTCCATAGGGGGCAAGTTTCTGTCTAGCCATATCACTGTGGATTTGCCTCTAGGAATATAGTATTGAGCTTGTGCCATACTAGACAGTCTTGTCCAGAATAGGATTCACTGTGCCTTATTAGACAGCCGTAACCCTATACAGAACTTACTACTTTTTAGTTATCACTGTGCCCTACATGACAGCCACTTGTACAGAATGGTAATTGTACAATAGTATCTAGACAGATATTGCTTAAAAATTGAATACATAGTCATCACGGTGCCTGCTTGTCAGTTTCTTGCTAAAAGTTGAAAGTAGGGACTGTAAATTTCACTGTGCACCGTAACTTACTTGATCCACCAAGCGTTCAAACTGTGTAGTTTGGTACTTACTATTTGCTACTTGTTATTTAAGTGTCCAAACTGCTAAATTGTACCCAGACCATCCTCTCTTTCCCCCAAATCCTTATCTGAATCGTAACTGCCTGGGCCCAAACCCCCCTAGCTGGGCTATGATCAGTAGTAGGAAGTGGACGGGGCCCTTACCCCACAGCCGTCCAAAGCAACTGGCAAGCATGTGGCCCTGGCACCCACACTTCCCTCCGAGGGGTACGGCGCTCCCCCCAGCGAAGGGTAAAGGAATGCTGTCCCCCACCCGTGGTCTCCTGCTACAAGCTGGTCTCATACTGGGGCTTGCCATACTTTATGTGCTCTCCACACCCTCACTGTACTCTATGGATTGCTGGGAGAAGACTCCCCCCGTGGATGCACCTGACTTCCTGTTCTCGAACACACTAGTCAGGACCACCAAGACCACCCATCCTCCCATCTGGTGCCTAGACCTCAGATGTCTTATGCACCCCACCATGGTAAAGAGACGCCGTGCCTTCACTCCCCTCACTGGCCCGGCAGCTCCAAGACGATATCTCTCTCTTGGCTCCTCCTCATAATTCTCCAGGCTGGAGATGCTGAAATGAAACCAGGCCCAACAAACCAGGCAGTCCCCACTCCTCCGGTATGGGGTCTGGGTAAGGGTCTCAAAATGGCACATCTCAACATAAGGAGCCTGCTCCCTAACTGAGACGAGTTAGTGTCCTGGGTCACCCTATACAAACCAGATGCCCTTGGAGTGACGGAGACCTGGTTAAAACCCTCAGTACCTGACTCTGCCTGTATGCTTGCAGGGTACGAGTTCATCTGCCAGGACAGACCAGGGAACAAGAGGGGGGGTGGCATCATGATCTATTTTAGGGACCACCTAAAGGTCTCCCCAATTACTCACCTGCCATCCCACTCCTCCCCTTGTGAGCTACTGCATGTAATACTCTTACTTGGGGACGCAAAAAAAATGCATGTAGCCTGTACATACAATTCCCCCCCCCCCAAAGGCGGACTCCCAGGACTGACTCACCTCCTGGACTCCGTCGGCCCCTGCATTGGGGATAATGAGCTCATCATCCTGGGGGATGTAAACCTCAACTGGGCCGGGGGAAATGTGAAGCAGTATGAGCCCTTACTTGCCAAACTTGCCCTGACCCAACTTGTACACGAGCCTACCAGGCGGGCGAAAAATGGATCCACCAACTCCCTGCTGGACTGGATCCTATCCAACCGCCCTGATAGGATCTCCTCAGCCGGAATACTCTCAGACTCCATCTCTGACCACTCACCGGTCTTCTGTGTTTGGAGGATCCCCTCCCCCAAAATACCCCATAAAGTCATACTGATTAGAAACTTCTCCAGGTTCGATCCTGCTGCGTTTCTTATGGACCTAAGCTGTATTGACTGGGCTGAGGTATTTAAGCCTCTGACCCATCAGTGGCAGCTTCCACTTTCTTGCCTCCTTCGGTGCCTTGCAAGATAAGCATGCCCCGAAGGTCACCCGGAGGGTGAGGGGATCCGCCACCCCTTGGCTGCATAGGAGCCTCCTAGCCCTAATGAGGGCCAGAGACAAATACTGGTCCTGTTTTAAAGGTTCCCTTGATCGCACCCTATTCCAGCAATATAGGCACCTCAGAAACAAGTGCAAGAAGGCCATCAGAATTGCAAAAAGCGACTTCTGCAAGACTGCCCTACCCAGCTCTGCCAGTGATCCCAGGCGTTTCTGGAGTAACATCAAATCCCTTGTCTGTGGATCTTCTCACCCGAGGGTATCTGACATGACTATCGGAGGGGTATCCTGCAACAACCCGCGCACCATTGCCAATGCTCTCAACTCTCACTTCTCTGACCTGTCAGCCTTCACAGCCCTCTTCCCAACTGACAGGGCCACGTCCCCCACTCCCCTACCCACCGGGCAGGAGGATGACCCCCCCCCAAGACAAAAGTTCCACCTCAGAGGTGTGACAGTCAAGGACATGACGAGGCTCCTCTCCGGCCTCTCTCAGTACTCCAGCCCTGGCCTTGACAACCTGGAACCAAAGTTACTAAAACTAGGCTCCACTCACATTGCTCCCCAGTAGCACATATCTTTAATCTATCTCTTGCCATGGGAACCATCCCTGAAATCTGGAAGGAAGTGAGGACTGTCCCCGTCCTGAAGCAAGAAAACCCCAAAATCCCGGACAACTGCCGTCCAATTGCAATCCTTTCATCCCTCAGCAAATTCCTCGAAAAGGTAGTGGCTGAGCAGCTCTCAGAGTACATACAGGAGCATGATCTCCTGTCCCCGGCCTAGCATGGTTTCCACAAAGGGCATAGTACCACCACAGCCCTGGTCACTGTTTTCACGAGCATCAGGGCCACCATGGACCAGGGCAAACTCTCCGGAGCCATATTCATTGACCTATCCAAGGCATTCAACCTTGTAGATCACAAGTTGCTCTGCACGCAGCTGTTGGCACTCGGCCTCTCCCACCCCGGCCATGAACTGGCTATCGGACTATCTGCTTGGTAGAACGCAGAGGACCTGTTTCAACAAAGTCCTATCTGAGCCACTACTGGTGACCTCTGGCGTCCCCCAAGGGTCGGTCCTGAGCCCTCTCCTCTTCTCCCTCTTTATCAATCAACTCCCAACGGCTGCAACTAACTGCAATGCCACGCTGTACGCAGATGACCTGGTTATTATATCTCACTCCAGGGATATTGCCTCCCTCAACAAAAACCTAACTGAGAACTTCAACAATGTCCTGGCCAGCGTAAACAATCATAAACTAGTCTTGAACCTGAAAAAGACCCAGGCCATGCTATTTGGCTCCACAGCTAGAATTAAAGCCCTACCAACCACGCTGGAAATAACCAATCCGGACGGAGCCTCATTCCCAACAGTGCTCTCAGTAAAGTACCTTGGGGTTACGCTAGACCCGCAACTTGAACTGGGGAGTCATATTCTCAACATCTGCAAGGCCACAAACAGTAAACTGGGAATGGCCTATAGGTCCAAACACAATCTCACCTCGGCGGCTCGTCTGGCCCTGGCGAGAGGTGTCCTCCTACCCTCTCTAAGCTACGGAATGCACCTATTTGGTCACTCTCCTAAAACCCACCTCACGAGGTGGCAAACGACATATAACAACATCTGTCGCTTTGCCTTGGCTGCCCCACGTCTCACGCACCACTGTGAGCTTTATGAAAAGCTCCACTGGCTCTCCCAGGCCAAATACCTGGACTTCGGGCTAAGGTGCCTAGTGGGCAAAGTGATGAGAACCGGAACCCCCAAGGGGCTGGCCCTGCTTCTACCACCAGCTGACCTCTACTCTTACCAACTCAGGTCCCAGGCTCCGGGGATGCTGACCTCTCCCCTTACCAACTCAGGTCCCAGGCTCCGGGGATGCTAAGAGTTCCTCCATCTCGGACCCACATGGGAGACAGGGACTTCGCGGTTTGTGCCCCCAGACTCTGGAACTCTCTTCCTGAGTCTGTCCAGCTGGCCCCCTCGCATCAGCAATTCCACAAATCTTTGTGGGATATCCTGAAACTTGACTCGGCCTGTGATTGCCCCAGGCCTCCCTAAGCTAAATGGCCTATCGTCTGTTTAGTCCCCTGATCGCACTTGCAGGAACATCCTGCCAACTCTGGGTGTCCCTGCTCAATGCTGTACGCCAGGGCAACAGACCAGACCTCTACTCTTTGTGGCAACTACCTGTCCTCTACCTCCAACTCTGGTAGGGCTACAATGGTTGCTCTACAACATATCTGATAGAGCTACAATACTGTGTGTGTTCATGATCTGAGTGTTTATAATCTATTACCGTCTCACCTGTAAATGAACTGTCTATTTCTCTCTGTTGATGCTCTCCACTGTGTTTTACACATCATACTGTCCTGTAATTACGTACTGTGATGTGCTGTAATGATGTACTGAAGTAACGATGAACTGTGATGTGCGTAATGATGTACTGTGCCCTGTACCTCATTTGTTGTAACCTCCCGGGTCGTTCCTGAAAATAGGCATACTACTTATCTAGTGTACTGACCCGGTTACCAAAAGCTAAATAAATAAATCCATGGGAGTCACAAAAGATATTTAGTGGAGAAGTGGCCTTGGATAGCCAATCAAAGTTACAGTCCCCAAGTATGATAGTTTTCAGATTCTCTTTCTCAATGATATTGTTAAGGTGAGATAGGAGTAGATTACCTGCAGATGGGGGTCTACAGCAGCCGATCACTCTAATCGCCAGAGAGGAGGATAGATCAATCTTAAGAGTTAGACTCGTTTAAAGCAGTGCTTGAATCCAAACAGTACATCACAAATCTTTCCTTAACATATATAGCTACTCCACCTCCCCTAGTAGGCCTGTTGGTACTGAACAGCTGGTAGGATGGGATGTTGAGCTCACTGTCCTGGGAAGCTGGCCTAAGCCAGGATTCAGAAATTACCATGACATCAGGTTGGATACGACTGATCCAGCCTGAATCATTGTGAACTTCTTTAGGAGGCTGCAGATATTGACGTGCCAGAACCTCACACCTTTGATAGTGGCTGTCTCCGATGGAGAAGTGAGGGGAGAGACAGGACCACGGTTTAGTTCGATATTACCTGAGCAAATTAATACAAGAAGTAGCATCTTGGTTAAGGCAGCTAGTGTTAGCCTAAGGAGCTTGGTCCTAGTACGCTTAGGGTTCTTAACTTGACATATGTGCCTATCACCACTCCCAGGGGTGCACTGTCCTAGTGCTAGATGAAGCAACACCCTGACTGAGATGTGTAGAGGATGACTAACACCATATGGAGCAAAAGGACTAGCATGAGGAGGCTGCTCAGAACGTGTACCAACTCGATACGTTTCTGGGTTGTATTCCAACAGTAGTCAAGATTTCACAGCACATATGTAGCTGGTAGGTAGACTGATGTATTGGTAACAAGTTTCCGAGGGGTCAGGCTCTGTATGCACTGGCATCTAGGGATTAATTGCCACCTGAGCACAACAGAGGATGATCAGTGTCAATAATAGTGAGGATCCCTTCATAATGGGATCCAGACCCCCCATTTTGTACAAAATTATAGGAATGTGCACTACAGGATGGGGTAACATGGTTTCAAGAGAAAACGCCTGTGGAATCGGCTGGCAAACTTTGGGCATTCCTCAAGGAACAACCGACGAATTAGAGAAGGTGATAAGGACCTTCGTAGGCGTGTTTTAGAAGTGGGCGGGAAAACGGTGTATTTAATAAGTGGTGGGGGCTGGGGGTGAGGGATAGGTGGGTGGGCATAAAATTAGCAGCTTTTGCCATACCTTTGAGCTTGAGGAGTCCGGCCTTGAGTTCTCGGGCGGCGGCTGAGGAAGCGCCAGCCGATCGGTGTCCGAGTGCCTGCACCTGTGGGGCAGGGAGCACGTGGAGAGCTGAAGCTTGGCTGGGGGGAGAGAGGGAGAAATGCAGGTTTTAAGAGCTGGCCGAGGACAAAGAATGTCTGCACCAGCAGGAGAGCCAAATCTGCAGGACAAAGGGATGTGTATTCTCATGGCGCCTAAAGTCTGGCGCACATAAAGATTTCAAGAAGGAGCTGAATCACTTAAATCTTGTCCCTTTACACTCTAAGCAATGTACCAATTAAACTTTAAACACAGGAAACAAGTAAATACAGCTTTTTTTTGGAACAGTTTAGAGAGCAAGTTCAGTTTTGGCAGGATTTAGAGGACAAAACAGAATCAGACTGCAGGAGCCAATCAGGAACCAGCACCCAAGTGCACTTGCTTCCCGATTGGTTAGCGGCTTTTGCTGTACCTTTGAGCTTCAGAAGTCCAGGCTTGAGGTCTCGGGCAGCTGAAGAAAAGCCGGCTGCCTGGTGTCCGAGTGCCTGCACCTGTGGGGCAGGGAGCCCGTGGAGAGCTGGAGCTCGGCTTTGAGCTTGAGGAGTCCGGGCTTGCGGTCTTGGGCGGCGGTTGAGGAAGTGTCAGCCGCCCGGTGTCCGAGTGCCTGTGGGTCAGGGAGCCCGTGGAGAGCTGGAGCTCAGCTTTGTGCTTGAGGAGTCCGGTCTTCAGATCTCGGACGGCGGCTGAGGAAGCGCCAGCTGCCTGGCATCTGAGTGCCTGTGCCTGTGGGGCAGGGAGCCCGTGGAGAGCTGGAGCTCGGCTTTGAGCTTGAGGAGTCCGGGCTTGAGGTCTCGGGCAGTGGCTGAGAAAGCGCTGGACGCCCAGTGTCCGAGTGCCTGTGGGGCAGGGAGCCTGTACAGAGCTGGAGCTCGGCTTTGAGACTGAGGAGTCCAGGCTCGAGGTCTCGGGCGGCGGCTGAGGAAGCGCCAGCCGCCCGGTGTCCGAGAGCAGAGAAATGTGTTCAAAATGCGTTTGTGAGCTCTTTTACATGAGCTTTTGTACATTTACAGCCGCTGGCCCCCTCTTCTGTCCGCCAACTCTGCAATTTCCCTCATCCCCCCACTAGCAGCAGGGAGAAATGTGTTTAAAATATATTGAAACGCTGGCTCCTACTAATGCATCTAGTCCCGATACCATTGTGAAAGTGCAGGAGCAGATGTGATGCTGGTCTTCGCCTTGCTCGCACTGACTAAGCAAACGGACTCACTGATTTTGCAACTCTGACATCCCCCCACAGCTGGAACAGAGAAACATGTTTAAAATATGTTTAAATACTGGCTCCTACTTATGTATCTGCTCCCGTTCCTTTTTTGAAACTGTCCCTTCAGCAGTAGGTTTTCCTTCCTGCAACCCCCATCCTGAATAGCAGATACGAACTGGCAATTTATTAAATTTATTTTTTTTTTTTAAAGGCAGGACAGTAGCTGGCCTGGTGGCACAGAGGGCTGAGGAGCTGGACACCTTACCTTGTGCCACGCTGGAGACCTGGGTTCAAGAAAGAGCCGAGGTCATTATGGAGCCAGTTGGAGAGGTGGGGGGGGGGCAGGATTGAGCAGCTGTAATGGCAGCTCTCCTCTCCTGGGGAGGATCTGTATCATCGCCCCGTAGTTCCGCTGCCCTTGAGTGGAGGTGTGACAGGCAGCGTAGGCAGGCGGGGAGGCAAGCAGCGGGAGGGGTGCCTCAAAGCCGCAGCATCCATGTGCCTCCACACGCGCACGCAAGACCAGGCATGAGGGAGGGCGAAAACAGAGGGGAAAAAAACCCGCCAGGCATAAAATATGAAAACAAAAAAAAAGGGCGAGACAGTTTTAGTTAGTAGTGGTATAGGGATTCGGAGAACACCAGTTTTAGTTAGTAGTGGTACATGGATTCGGAGAGCACCAGTTGTAGTCAGTAGTGGTACATGGATTCGGAGAACACCAGTTGTAGTCAGTAGTGGTACAGGGATTCGGAGAACACCAGTTGTAGTCAGTAGTGGTACAGGGATTCGGAGAACACCAGTTGTAGTTAGCAGTGGTACAGGGATTCGGAGAACACCAGCTGTAGCTAGTAGTGGTACAGGGATTCGGAGAACACCAGCTGTAGCTAGTAGTGGTACAGGGATTCGGAGAACACCAGCTGTAGTTAGTAGTGGTACAGGGATTCGGAGAACACCAGCTGTAGCTAGTAGTGGTACAGGGATTCGGAGAACACCAGTTGTAGCTAGTAGTGGTACAGGGATTCGGAGGACACCAGCTGTAGTTAGTAGTGGTACAGGGATTCGGAGAACACCAGTTGTAGCTAGTAGTGGTACAGGGATTCGGAGAACACCAGTTGTAGCTAGTAGTGGTACAGGGATTCGAAGAACACCAGTTGTAGTTAGTAGTGGTACAGGATTCGGAGAACACCAGCTGTAGTTAGTAGTGGTACAGGGATTCGGAGAACACCAGCTGTAGCTAGTAGTGGTACAGGGATTCGGAGAACACCAGCTGTAGCTAGTAGTGGTACAGGGTCGGAGGACACCAGTTGTGGTTGAAGTAGTGGTACAGGGATTCGGGAGAACACCAGTTGTAGCTAGTAGTGGTACAGGGACTCGGAGAACACCAGTTGTAGCTAGTAGTGGTACAGGGATTGAGGAGAACACCAGTTGTAGCCTAGTAGTGGTACAGGATTGGGAGAACTGCAGCTGTAGTTAGTAGTGGTACAGGATTGAGGAGAACACCAGCTGTAGTTAGTAGTGGTACAGGGATTCGGAGAACACCAGCTGTAGTTAGTAGTGGTACAGGGATTCGGAGAACACCAGCTGTAGCTAGTAGTGGTACAGGGATTCGGAGAACACCAGCTGTAGCTAGTAGTGGTACAGGGATTCGGAGAACACCAGCTGTAGCTAGTAGTGGTACAGGGATTCAGAGAACACCAGCTGTAGCTAGTAGTGGTACAGGGATTCGAAGAACACCAGCTGTAGTTAGTAGTGGTACAGGGATTCGGAGGACACCAGTTGTCGTTAGTAGTGGTACAGGGATTCGGAGAACACCAGTTGTCGTTAGTAGTGGTACAGGGATTCGGAGAACACCAGTTGTAGCTAGTAGTGGTACAGGGATTCGGAGAACACCAGTTGTAGCTAGTAGTGGTACAGGGATTCGGAGAACACCGGTTGTAGCTAGTAGTGGTACAGGGATTCGGAGAACACCAGTTGTAGCTAGTAGTGGTACAGGGATTCGGAGAACACCAGTTGTAGCTAGTAGTGGTACAGGGATTCGGAGAACACCAGTTTTAGTTAGTAGTGGTACAGGGATTCGGAGAACACCAGTTTTAGTTAGTAGTGGTACAGGGATTCGGAGAACACCAGTTTTAGTTAATAGTGGTACAGGGATACGGAGTACACCAGTTTTAGTAGTGGTACAGGGATTCGGAGAACACCAGTTTTAGTTAGTAGTAGTATAGGGATTCGGAGAACACCAGTTGTTGTGGTGTAGTTTTCCTGGGTTAGCAAGTGGAGTTTTAATGGGATGTTTAAACAGTGCTGATTTAGGCAGCGGACACAGACCTTTGTTTAACTGTGTATAGTTGAAATATTTTTTGTAAATAGTAGGGAAATGTTTCTGTAGTGCTATGATGCTGGCAGGGTACTTTCTCTGTGAAAAAAATTGGCTAAGTTTGCCAGAATTAAGTATTAAAAAATGTACTAGTGAAGGCTAGGGTTTTCAGTATGGCAGCTACTGGAATTTTGTTTTTTATTTTCTGTTTGGAGCAGGGACAGCGCTAGATAGGGCAAAAGGAGAAAAAGTTGCAGCTTGCCGAGACATGACCCACTTTCCACTTGATAGCGGGTCCACAGTGGTGCACCATGTCTGTAACTACGGCTGAAAGATATAAAAGTGAATGACAGGAAAGTATTTTTACTTGGCAAGTTTTAGCTTCTGTACTGGCTAATTTTGTACTTTAGATTAGCTTTTGTCCTGTTTCTCATTTTGACCCACTTTTTTTTTTTTTATTACAGCAGTGAGTCTAATCTGACTCCCGTTTTAACCCCTAGCGCCATCACTGGTTTGGAGGCTTAGTGATATTGTTCAGTAAGGAGGTTTTGGAGCTTTTTTAGGGCAGGGAAATAAGATTTGGCAGCTGACCATGTGTTTAAAGAGATTTAATGCATGGTGAGGTAGCTATACAATGCTAAAATAAGCAGATTTGCATTGCAGTTTGTGACCCATAAAATGGCCATTTTCGAATACACTAAAGAGTTGATTAGCAGCAACTGTTAATCAGTTTCTTTGGTCAGTACTGTGTGTTTGTCTTTCTCTTTTCTCTCTGCCTGATGCCCCATCCACTGTCTCCCACATGCGGCTACTGACTGGTTTGGCTGTCCCCCCAAACATGCATAAGAATGCTGCAACCTGAGAATGCACGATTAAAGGAGCACCCATGGTGTGAGGGATAACAGGACTGGGTAGAGCAAAGAGTTGGCGCAACAAAAAAAAACAGTGGTCTTCCAGGGTTATTGGTATGAGCCCAGCTCACAGAATGAAAACGATGACTGCCGCAACCTGGGTAAGAAAAAGCCAGCTGCTGTCCACATGACATGTCGCAACAGCTGCACAATCACCCGTAACTGAAAAATGTCTGGCCTCTGACTGAAAGTAAAGCCTTGTAGGAGAGGGCTGTGCACAAGATTGTGTTTGAATTGAGGACTGACGTCAGTGGGTTAGGTACTGGAGTCATAAAAACTATTTTAATAATTCTGTGTTTTGTGAAGCCAAAACTTGTATGTGGTCTCACAGGGCTTGATTTGTGGCAGACTACTGATGGCAGTGCTGCTTATTTTTTTTTATTACAGTCCTAAGAGTCTGGTTGTTCTGGCATGTGTAATAAGGCTACGGACTGCATTCAACTTTTAAACTCATACCCTAAAAAACAGTGTTTTATGACTTTTGGTACCAGACAAAAATTGGCCACGCTCTCTGGGCATCTGGTCTTCACCACCCTGGATGGCTCCCCTCTTGAAGCGGTGCAATCCTTCAAGTGCCTCAGTGTGTGGCTGGATACTAAGCTGGATTTTTCAGCGCACATCGACGCTATCCATGCGAAACTCCACCCTAAGGTGGGTGCCCTATACCGAAACAAAGACTGCCTACCCATGTTGGTCCACTGTGAGAATGTCATCAAAATGGTACTCCCAGTCTTTGACTATGTAGCCATGGTCTACGGTACAACCCCCTCCACTTCCGTAGCCAGACTGGACACCCTCCACAATGCATTTTGCTGCTCTACAGTAAACTCCCCTCCACATATGCACCACTGCTCCCTCTATTCCTCCTTGTCTATCCTCCCCATACCTTCATGTCACCAGTCACCCTGCACTTCCTTCATCTCCAAGTACTGGTCTGGTTCCCTTCCTTTGTACCTCTCCTGGCTTGTCTCTCCTGTCCCCCCTGCTCCATGCTCCCGCCACGCCAGGGACTGAGAACCTTTTCCAGTCCTCTGCCCTGGTCCTTTTACTGGGCAATTTACCATCTCCTATCATCTCCTATAACCTGCTAACACCTGGAACCAGTTCCCTATATCTCTCTCCACCATTCCACCTCCTTGAGTGCCTTCAGGAGCCAGCAGAAACTCCTCCTGCCACCCACCTGCACCTGTTTCCCCCAAGTGATCTTAGTAGCTCAGGTTTTTGCTTCCCCATGACTTAACTGTTCCCTAGTGCACTGAATTACTTACAACCTTTGTACAGCTTTAATGCCCACATTTTCAGTTTTCCACTTGCGCTTTAACCTGTTCAAAGCTTGATCCGGTGAAGTATTACTTGCTGTACTGTGTTTTTGCTTTTTGTCTGTACCATGTAATGTACTGCATTATGCATCACTATTGTCCTGTAACCCTTCCCCTTGGTTGCACCGGGAAATGAGCCTCGGCTCAGTGTGCCTCTCCCAGTTACCAATTTTCAAATAAAATAAATTCCCCTATAAGAAAATAATTATGATGAGCAAAATACAATACAAAACATTGTCCATCGTGCTTTTTTACTGACTGCTAAAACATTTGTTGTTATTATTAAGCTATGATGAAAATATACATTTTTAGAAATTGTTCCTCAGATCCAAGGGGTTGCTAAACAAGTTTTTTTTTTTTTTTTTAAATTGTATTAGCAATCACTGCTATTCAAGTTCCTGACACAAACATATGCCTTTATATAGATTTTATATATGTATCTGACCCCGACAATACCAACAAAAAAATATAAATATGTCAATAGCTGTTCCTCAGAACAGACTGGGAACAAAAAGAATGGTACAAACATGTTGTAAAAGGCTTGAAACACAGCGCAGGATAAAACAAGTAAACCTTTAATTTGACTGATTTTCAGCCAACCAAAACAAAGCTATGCTTCAGAGCAAACATTCTTTGAAAATACCAATATTTATGAGAACATCCCACAGGCGTGGATGAGATGTAATCTGTACATTATACATCGCATTCAAGGTGTCCTCAAAATTAAGGCAATATATTAAAAGGGGCACAAACTGCACATCACGCGCTAGATGCCAAACCTGCTTTGCGCAACAAAACTGGAGCTCAATTGGAGAACACGTGCTAAAGCTCTGTCCAGCACTAATAGGTTCCAATATACCTCCTGTGAACACTCAGCAAGTACTAGCCAGTGCGAGATCAAAAAGCACACTGATAACCACTAGTTCAAATCACCTGACAGGGATCACCCATGCAGGTTGGTGGGGCCACTGGTGGGGCACTAAGCCATCAGTGCTGCAGTGCCAATTGTCATATCAGAACACAACATCCTAATGACCCTTACTCAACATACACAGTACTAACATCTCATTACCATACCATTACAGTAGCAGCCAACAGTCTGTCAATATCCAAGCACTCTGTGCCCCCCACCACCTGATGGGAATAAGGGCTCTGGACAATGTAGTACAATACAGTAATCCACACAAAGGTGTACAGGTGAGACAGAAGGAGTCAGCACACCTTTGGTCACAGTTAATTCTTTTGTCAGGGAGGCCAGTGCAGGTTGTTTCTTCTGTACTTAGAAGTAAGCAAGTTTTTTAAGGTCTACTGACCTTTTGGGTGTTGCAACACTATAGTAATCTCTCTGTGTCCAAGACTGCAGAGATGTCCATTGCATGGACTGTTTCATCTCCTATATATACACCCCTCTGCAGGAGGCCTTGACAGCATGGGATGACAGTATGGGGATTCTATGGTCTGCGCTGTTTGCACACCATTAAGAAATGGTTTCCATGGCATTAACTAGTGCCACCAAACAGACTGTGAAGTTCACAAGGCTTAAAATACGTAGATATGTAGATTATGGCAACTAATGTTCAGAGCACAAAAAAGTGCAAAGTGATGCACAAGGATAAAAGGGGACCCTTAAATAAACAACTGGGTGGGGGGGTGCAGACAACTGAGGAGAGACCCAAGGGTCCTCATTAGCATACAGATAAATAGACACTGATGGCAGAAAAAGGCTCTTGTCCCATCCAGTCTGCCCACCCTACCCTACTATTCTGCCATGCCCTAGTGGCAATCCTCCCCATTTTTTTTTCTTTTACTGCCCCCTTTTCTAACTAAACCCACCTGCCTGTCCCACCACTGCTTGAAGCTGCCAACTGACTTGGCCTGTTCCTCTTCCTCTGGTAGCTTATTCCTCTTATCCACCACCAAGCATGCAGAAGTTTTTTAGGGTCTCTGACATCAGCAACTGTAAATTCTTTTCTTCTGGGGTGCAATCCAATGCCACCCCTCCCATTACTTTACAATTTTAGTGTTAAAGTTCAGCAGACAAATCTTACACCAGCTCTCCAACCTGCCCAGATCCCCCTTAGTTCAATTTTTTTCTTCATCCGTGTCTACTTTTGTGCAGATCTTTGTGTCGTCTGCAGAGAAGATGACTGTACCCTTAATACTCTCACCTACATTACAGATGAAAATACTGAAGGGGGCCAGTCCTAGTACTGACCCCTGAAGTACCCTGCTGGTCACTTCTCTAACCTCTGAAACCTCCCCACTGACTACAACCCTCTGAGTTCTACCCCTCAGCCAGCTCTCTACCCAATTAGTCATCTTTTCTGCTGAAGTTAAGTAATACTGTATCAACTGCCTGCTCCTTGTCTGCTGCTGTGGTAACAGTTGAAAAAGGAAAAACTGAAACAGATTTATTTGGTTAAGACCTTCTCCTTGTGAACCCATGGTGTCTTGGGTCCTGCATCCTGTTCTCTTCTAGGAAGTCCACCGGGCGCGGGCGCCCCCCCCCAGTTGAGACTCCATGATCTTCACTATAGATCTCAAGCCTTATAGTTCCTTGGCTCATCTCTCTTCCCTTTCCTGTGTAGTGAAACAACATCCCCTGTCCTCCAGTCCCTAGGCACCACCCCGTGGCTAGTGAGCTACTGAAAATGTCTGCTAGGGGCCCTGCTACCTCACATAGCATCCTCGGGTGTAAGCCATCAGGTTCCACAGATTTATCTACTTTCAACCCTGCTAGATTTTCCAACACCCTTTTCTTTTACTGACAGCCTCACGTCTACTACACAGTGCAACAAAACACCTGGGAAGGCAAACAGATGCAGCGATATATAGAAAGAGAATTTAACAGTAGGAGGAAGGAGGAGATTCTGCCCCTGTACAGGTCCCTAGAAATGTCACACCTTGAGTACTGCACTTAGTTCTGCAGTCCACGACTCATGAAAGACAGGGACTGCATAGAGACCATAAAAGGAGGGCCACAGAAATGATCAAAGGGCAGCAGGGGAGAGTGTAGCTAAAAGGTTGTCAGACCTTAACATATGGAATAATACATGGGGTTGTGTGCTTAACGAGAATTTTACACCACACCTGAGGTGTTGGATGCTACATATACCCCAACAGCGAAGCTCAAGGGGTTTATTTAAGCATCTAATACTGAGGGTGTGTGTAAAATTCGCATTTTACACACAGCCCCATGTTTTATTTTATGTAACTGCTGGCTATTGTTTTTTCACCACAGCAATTATATAAACTAATAGAGTAAGACAACCTTGTGCCACCGTGGTCCAATCGGGGAAGGCTCAGCGCAGTCGGAGGCAGCTGCCAGAAAAAAGTTGCCTTTTTTTGTTTGTTTCCATTGGTGATATTTATTGTTCAAAACATTTTTAGCCCAGTGATTTTACTAAAAAGAGAAAAAAACACCGAATCCGAGTGGCAGTGAAGTCAGTCTCTGGCATAAGGAAGTTGGCTGGCACTAAGAAAGGAAACAGCTGTAGGTGATGCACATGGAGAATAAGGGAAACCCAGCATGTGTTCGCTGTTATAATGGCAAATTATAAACTGGTTTCCCTTAGGGAAAAAACAAGACCCAGTTATTATATGTGTAACTCCAGGCTGGTATGCCATTTGTATCTGACAGCAATAGCAGGTGGGATGGGTTCGGGAAGGAATAGGTCACTCGGCACAAAGGCTAGGTTTGGCTACGCTGCACAGGGGCACCCAAGTAACTCCGAACACAGGAAGCAATAACTGTAATGTCCAATACCAGAAATGGGATTCTAAAGTGTGGCTTTTATTCACATCCAAACAGGATAAACAAAGCATAGATGGACCCCCATGGGGCTACCCTCCTGGTAATGCAGATTAAAAGAGACCAGAACACATCCTCATCACTTTAGCCCTCAGGCTCTACCACACACTGAGCACACAACCAGTACTTGTATGCTGCTTTGGGTTACACAGCCTGAACTTGTACACTGTTATGGGTCTTCCCTAGCTCGGCTTGCTTGCCAGCCACTTGGACACCTTCCATACTTCGTGGAAACATTTTCTGGTGGCTCCCTAAACCACCTAAGAGCACCACGGTTCCATCAGGGAATCTTCCTTTCAATCCCACGTCTGGGTGCTTTCCTCAGGCACTGGCCAAGTACCTGAGAGAAAGCAAACGGTGTCTCAGAGCAAATCCATAGAGGTGAATTTGGTTACTACTGATGGGGGGTCTCCCACCTCTCACTTCCACAATTCATACCCGGCCATTTCTCTGGACAGTAAACACCTCATCCTTTAAAACTCTGCAGTGTAGATTCTTGCTACATGTTATTTCCCATTCAATCTACTTGTCTTACTTCCCATTTGTGCTGGACTTGAACATACTTACATGTGGCTTTGTCCATTACTCTAGACCCCCCCACTGAGTTAAGCAGTCCAATCCCCACATCTTCCAACTGTACTTGGCTGTCTTTTCCTGACCCCACAGTAACAATCCCTTTAGTTTCTTTCTGTTCAGGTGAAAACACTTGGCCCTTTTTCAATGCGAACTCAACCTTTGGTTGCAGGTGCCCCACAGGCATTTCCTCCACAAGGAATCTGCCTCTCAGAGCTTCTGGCGCCTCAGCACAACCAACTTGAACAGGCAGCTTCTTTCCCTTAGTCAGACCCAGGGGGGTTGCCCCTGGAAAACAGGCAAACACCTTCCCCCCATCCCCTCAGGGATGGGGCCACTGAACCATTGAAAGCGGACTCCACCACTTCAATTACCAGTTCTTGTGTTCCTCTTCAGGTGGAAACACACACCTTACACAAAAGTAGCTCTGAAACAGAGCTTAAAGCTGTAAGAGCCTGCACACACTCTGCTGCACTACAGTCTCTCTCTAAGAATGCACACAGACTGGCTTCAAATTCCCCAGCGTTCTACTCTAACCTCCAACTGCAACATTCCAGTGTGGCTTATGCAGCTGTGACAGTTCTAAACTGATGTCATCCCTCAGTCTCAGCTGAGAGTGAGACAGTGTGAAATCCATTTAACTGGAGTTTCACAAGCTGCCTTCCCTGCCTTCCACTAGGTCTTACTGGGATTCTAGTAACCCCGGGTAACAGGGGGGTTACATATGTATATACTGGAGGCTGGGGAGAAAGTGGGTGGATATAACAGAGACATGCAAGTTCTTGCTAGGAATCTACAGGGTGTACTGTAAGGACGTACTTATGAGAAGTGAGGACGCGGTAACTAGAGGGCACTTATGGAGACTAGTTTGGGGGTATTCAGAGGTATGTGAGGAAGCCCTTTACACAGACTGTGGTGAACAAATGGAATTGACTGCACAGAGAGATGATAAAACTAAGACTGTGACACGGTTTAATCTTGGGTGAGACAGATATAAGGGAAGAGTGGGACCCACAGAAAGGTGAGGGGAAGGGATACCAGGGGGAGGGGATGACAATCAGCTACTTGGGCTAACAGATCTCATAATCCTGCCCAGCAATAGGCCAAGCATGGAACTAGGTAGAGAAACTGGCAGACAGGATGGACCTCTGGGTCTTTTTCTGCTGACTCAATCTATAGTTCTATGCCTGTGCATCTTTTATGCAGGACTCCGCCTCTCATTAGCATTCACTCCAGCAAGAGCTTTGCACTGATGAGCCAAATGCTTTGTACCACGCAAACTGCAGCTTGCAATACAGGGACTGAAGCTCTAAGTACCATGCACGTATCCGTATGAGCATATGGTCTGCATGGCACCAACACAGTTAATGTGATACAAAGCATTAGAATATGCAGCCCTTCGTGTCTTACCAGCAAATTTCTGTATGTATTGCATGTGGAACAACTGGCGCATGACATTCTTTTCTTGTTTTTCTCCTCTGCTTACATATGCTTATTATGATTTTATAACTAACAGTGAAATTCCATAACAGTACATCATTATTGTAATTTTATGGTTACTATATTTTTTTTTAAATGTTCAATTTTAGTATTTTTATTCCCTAAAATACTTCAAATGTGGTCTTTTTTCATCCCATACTATAGAACAGCTTCCTTGGGTTGAACACCTTAGCTCATTTGTAAGAACTCAGACTGGGAAACATGACAAAACTCTAGCATGTTCTAGTGAAGCCCATGGCCTTAAACATCTTACCTCGAAGGAGCCACGCCTACTAAATTAGGTCCCAACCCTCTGAAAAGTGACCGAGGGCCTTCTTTTTCCAAAATCATTCTGAAAAAAAAAAAATAAAATAAAACCAATAATGGGATTAGTGGAGACAAGCTGCAGAAGTATAATCCACAAATGTGTCAATCATAAAAAGCAGAGATGTAAGAAAGCTGGAACTGGAGGGGTGGCAAATCAGTACTTCTCCTGGACTGAAGACTGAGGGCCTATTTAAAGGTTTTGATTAATTCTACATTGCTCAGTCAGTCAACAAAAAAAAAAAAAAAAACTGCTAGTGCTTACTGTAAAAAGAGTGGGACCAACTCTATGTAAATAAAGTAGGGAGTGACCCTGCTGAACTAGCTTCTTAGAAAATTATCTGACGGCCTGGTGTCATAGAGGGTTGAGGCACGGGGGCCTTACCTGGACCCACACCGGCGACCCAGGTTCGGGAATGGAGTCAGGACGTCAGGGTCTGGCAAGAGCGGAAGAGGACTGAGAGTCCGTAGGGACTGCTCTTCTCTCCTGGGGGTGGGTTAGGGAGTCAGCAGCGGCCTCTGGTGGAGACCAGGAGCACTGCATGATGGCGAAGGATGGATGTACACAGAAAACGTGAAAAGGCTCCATGTCACACCTGATAATGGCTGCCTGGCTCTCCGAGCCAGTCAATGCCCCCAAAGCCTTCTGCCTCAGCAGTACCTCCCTGGGCCAAGATGTTGCGCTGATCTGCGGCCTCCTGGCTGGTGCTTTCCCCTCGGAGGAGGTGGACCCATCTGGCGAAGGTTTACGCCAGGTTACCCAGGAGATGGCTGTCATTTGAGAGTGGAGGCTCACGGGACAGGACAGGTCGGCAGAAGCACTGGCTCGCCTGAAGGAGAGGCTGGCGTGGATGCAAGTTGGGGAGAGAAAAAAAAAATTATCTGACAGCATACTGAAGCAATAGCAACATCAACATTATGCTCACCATGGTCAGCTCGGTAGCGAAGAGGGCTGAGGCACTCGGTGGGGGGGGCCCCCCGAGAGAGGACTGAGCATCTGCCTGGCAGCTCTCCTCTCTCGCACTGGGGTGGCTTGCCTTTCCAGCTCTTGGCTGCTACTGGGTGGAGGTCTGGTGGTTGCACCGATGCACGGGAGGCAAAGACAAGTCTGGGAAGGTGGAAGGAGCCATGGTTCCAGAACACATGCACAATTCTATGCACATGCATAGTCTGTACTGCAGAAGTTCCATGGGGAGAAAAAGCTTGGTGGAAACTGGAAGCAGATCTCGGGATTCATGAAGCCTCCCTGGACACCCTGACCCACCAGCTGGAGGCCTCTGGATATCGGTGGGGGGGGGTGTATGTGTTGAGGATGGTCCTCCCCTGGCCCTGCCGCAGGGGTGAGGGAATCTGTGGGGGAACCAGCCCCCAATGTGGAGAGCAAAATGGGACAGTTATAGGGTTCCCCTGAGGAATGGCGCTGAATAGCTGCCCAAGGTCTGGTTCAGGTGCATTAATACTTCTATAGAAAAAAAGTTAGGATCACCACCACTATTCAACTTAACGAAGCATCAGCTTTAAAATCCTGCTGCGATCTTTTTGATGCGAGGCAAGATTACAGAAAAATGAACAAGTAATGACATTTAATTTTAAAAAATTAATCATAATGAAATAAACCAGATTGTACCATCGAAATTTACTGTATGCATGTTTAAAAAGGTACAATCAAAACTATGATTTTTCTTTATAAATCCAGAGTTCCAAAATATCCTCATTTACATTCCCCACAACTATATCTGCACAAAAGTCCAATGCTTCATTATGTACACTTTTGTAAAGTATAAATATTCCACAGATGACTAGTGAAATGAAGAAAAACCCTTCGTATACTGCATTTGGCCGAACTTCTCTGGATCACTGTTTAAAAGGTTCTCAGCAGTGCTAACTCCAAAATATACTGCAGCTGCTGTAAATCAGACTTTAGGTACACGTACAGTGTACTGAGACCGTTTTCTGTACCCCAGATATCAGCGGCACAGTGCAACTTTTAATTCAAAGAGCACCTGTCTCATGAATTTTACTGTGCAAGTTGAATAAACAGGAGGCTCCCTTACCTGAATGGGAGTTCCTCCACAGCAGTTGTAAAATGTTTTGTTTACCCCCCCAAGGGAAGGGATCGTATTCTGCCCCCGAGGGGGCTAGTCCCTTGACCCCTTCCACTTCCTGATCTCCGACACAGTCTCCATGCTCCAAGGTTTTGTGATGTTATTATATGACCAGCGTGGGGACATGCTCCATGCAAGTCTACGGAGCATCATTTTAAAAGTTACTGTCATGATTTTAACCTGACTTTTGGTACAAATCGGAGCCAGGATTCAAGTAACAACAGCCTAATGTAAGAACTTACTGTAACAGTACATCTTCGAGAGGAGCTCTTGCAGTAGGCCAACACCATCAGGACATAGCCGCCAGGTGTCAGGACCACACGGAAACTTTCTAGTTAGCAGTCTACCATGGGGGACTGCCCACCACCGACGTCATCATCCAACGTCGGCCTATCCTATATAGTGGGCGGTCCCCCACATAATCCTCAGTTCTCCCACTGGAGCCCTGACGCGGGCAGCGGAAGAAGAAGAAACTGAGGTTGTTCCCAAGAGCCAAGAAGGAAAAGGGAATGCAGAAGACAATATAAATGGAAAAGTGTATCGCAGACGGGAAGGAGGGAGGGAAAATCATGGCCTACTGCAAGAGTTCCTCTTGAAGATCTACTGTTACAGTATGTTCTTATGTAACTGTACTAGCTTAGTTCGAGGAAGCTTTTGCAGCAGGCCAGTACCGGTAGGACTGAGTCCCAAGCAGTTCCAGCAACATAAAGGAAGCAACATCGGGAGAAGGACATACAGTGGCCAACAGCCTAAGAAAGAAAGCCCTGCAGAACGGCAAGACTGAAGTTAGCCCTATGCCTAGAAGCAATGTCCAGACTGTAATGCTTGGTGAAGGTGTGGACAGAGCTCCAGGTGGCCGCTACACAGATATCCACAGCACACACATTTCAGAAACAAGCCATGGAGGCAGCCATATTCCTGGTAGAATGGCCCTTAGCCACTCCTGGAAGGTCCTTGTTGTACTTGCAGTAACAATACACAATGCAACTGGCTAACCACTTAGACAAGGACGGTTTGGACACCAGAGTGCCCTCTCTCCTCGGGGGAACGAAAAAGATCAGACTTCCTTAAAGTCTTAGTCCAGTGCATACTGTATCTCAAGAGTCTATGTACATCCAAAGTATGGAGCAAAGCTCCCCACCCCCGGGATTAGAATACTCAGGAAAGTAGACAGGTAGGTGGATGGATTGGTTCAAAGTAAACTTCAACATCACCTTGGGAAGAAACTTAGCATTAGTACGAAAAAAACACCCTGTCTCTGTGTAAAAACCAAATAAGGCTCTTTACATGTGACAGCCTGAAGCTTGTAAATCCATCGAGCAGAAGTAACAGCAACTAAAAAGAGTGCTATCCATGACAGAAAGCGCAGCTCGCAACTGGTTCAAAGAGAGGTAAAGTACAGTTAGGGAAGAACTTACCGTAACAGTAGATCTTCGAGAGGAGCTCGTGCAGCAGGATACATCATAAGGAGTGAAGCCGGCAGGTGCCAGGACCCCATGGAAAACATCTAGCTAGCAGTATACAGCGGGGGACCGCCCCTGACGTCGGCCCACCCCAATGTCAACCAATAGTATACTAACATACTAAAATGCCAGCAGAATAGGCCTAATGGTCTTTCGTGTCTGCTCGTTTGGTCAGCCCCCACCCTGGGTGCTGACCTTGCTGTCCCCCTCGCCTTCTCTGGCTTCTCCCTTCCCAGTTCCGGATATTCTTGCTGCATTGGATTTTGCTTCCTGAACCCTTCCCCTGTACCTGTCCCACCCCATCCTGAACCCCTCCACTGTCTCTGCCTCCACCAGCCCTCTAGGTAGTGCATTCCATGGCTCTACCACCCTCTCAGTGAAGTAGCACCTCCTCCTTTCTCCCCTGAATCTTCCCCCCTCCAGCTTCCACCCATGCCCTCTGGTGGCCCCTCCTCCTTCCTTGACACCTTCACTGTTCCTCCCTATTTACCCTGTTCATGTACCTGAAGACCTCTATCATGTCCCCCGGTCCCTTCTCTCTTCCAAAGTGTACATATTTAGCTCTTGAGCCTCTCCTCATAGGTCCTGTCCCCAAGCCCCAAATCATTTTGGTTTGCCCTCCTCTGGACCCTCTCCAGGAGGTTAATGTCCCTCTTTAAGTGCGGCCTCCAAAACTGCACGCAGTACTCCAGGTGCGGCCTCACCAAGCAGTTATACAGAGGGAGTATCACTTCCCTCCTTCTGGAGGTGATCCCCCTAGCGATGCATTCCAGCATCCTGTTGGCCTTGGCTGCTACCCTCCTACAAGTCTCAGAGTTGTTCATCTTGACATCCACCACCACCCCCAGGTCCCTCTCAGCCATTGAGACTTGTAGTATTTCTCCCCAGGGTATACACTTGGCCTGGGTTTCTAGCCCCAGGTGAGTACCTTGCATTTCCGGCATTAAACCTCAGCTTCCACTTTCTAGACCATCTTTCCAGAGCCTCCAGGTCCCCTGCAGGGCCACCCTCCCCTCCTCCCCATCCACCACCGCCTCAGTTTCAAGTCATCTGCAAAGAGACTCATCTCCTCCTGATTCCTGTCCTTATGTCAGATCGTGGGCGTTGAACAGAAGGGGCCAAGGACTGATCCCTGTGGGACCCCACTAATGACCCTCCTTGGGGAAGAGACTATCCCCAACTCGACCCTCTGGGTCGGTCCTGGAGCCAATTGCCTATCCACCGGATCATCTGGTTTCCACCCCATTTCTCTAGTTTATCCAACAGGCCGCGAGGAACAGAGTCAAATGCCTTGCTGAAGTCTAGAAGAGGACATCCACTGGTCTACCCAGGTCCAAGGCACTTGTCACCCAGTCATAGAACTCCACCAGGTTTGTCTGACACGATTTCCCCAGGATGAATCCATGCTGTCTATCGTCCAGGCACCCTGACTTATCCAGGTCCCCCAACCTCTCCTTGACAATGCCCTCCATCACCTTGCCCACCACTGATGTCAGGCTGACAGACCTGTAGTTCCCTGCCACCTCCCTTGATCCCTTGTGGATAGGCACTACATGCGCCACCTTCCAGTCTTGGGACACCACCCTGTCCTCAGAGAGATGGTGAAAAGCTCTGCCAGGGTTTCGCCAGGACATCTGCAAGTTCCTTCAGCACTCTAGGATGTAATTTATCCGGCCGAGTGCTTTCTCCGTCTTAAGGGGCGAGGGCTTCCCTCACTCTCTCTGCTGTGATTTCCACTTCCAGTACCTCTTCTCCTGCTTAGCCCTCCCCACCTGCCAGTGATGCCCCCCTCTTCCCAGACCTGCCGATTGGTAGGGGCCCCCCTCCTCATTATCTCTGTCTCCTCCCATGTGTGATGCAGCATCCCATTTCCCTGAGTGAAAACTGAGGTGAAGTACTCATTTAGTACCTCAGCCTGCTCCTCTGGGTCTTGTGCCCATCTCTTCCCTGATTTAATCCTGCTAATCTGCCCTTCACCCTTCGTCTTTCCCCATGTATCTAAAGCACCCTTTTCCCTCTCCCAATTTCCTGGCCAGGTTCTGCCCTCTTTGCCTTAGCCACCCTCACCACTCTAGTGGCCCTTCTAGCCATCACAGCTCATACTCCCCGATCCCTTTCACTCCCTGAGCACTTGAATTTCTTATAGGCTGCTTTTCTCTCCAGACCACCTCCTGGACCTCCCTGGTCCACCAACAAGGGTTTTGGGCCCCACCGCATTTTCGTCTTACTCTTGCACAGGTGCTGGTAGCATCCTGCACCTCTCCTGATGATTTCCCACCTACTATCAGTGTCCATGTCTGACCCAATCCCATCCAAATGCTCCTTAAGGATCCTTCCCATTTCCTTAAAATCCACCCCCCTGAAGTCAGTTACTTCCGTCTTTGTGCAGCCTTCTACCCCTCCTAGGTCCAGGCAGAACCAGACCGTGGCATGGTCACTCCCCGCCAATGGGTCCCTTACCTCCAGGCCCCCAATCTGGTCACTGTCTGCCAGGACCACATCCAGTACCCGTGCCTCCCTGGTCGGTTCCCTCACCTGCTGAGTTAGGAACGCGTCTTGAAAGACATCCAACAACCTCTGTTCCCTGGTCACAGAGGATGTCATAATCTCCCAGTCTGTTCCTGGCATGTTTAAGTCCCCTAACACCACCACCTTTCCTCTGCCCAGTCTGCAGTGTCTCCTAACATCTGCCACCAGACTGTCCTCCAGCTCCTCCGCCAGGGCAGGGGGTCTATACACCACTCCTATTTTTACTCTCTTGCCCCCCCTTGTTATCAAGGTGACCCTCGCCTCCACGGTTCCCTCCGCCTCCTCTACTCCCCCTATGCCAATGCAGTTTTTACTATCATTGCTACCCTTCCTCCCTTCCCTCCCCTGTCCTTCCTGAACATAGTGTAACCCTCCAGGTTCAGGTCCCAGTCATGTCTTGCAGTGGCCCAAGTCTCAGTGACCGCTGCCACATCCCTGCTCCCTCAGTTAACATCGCCTGGAGCTCAGGCATTTTATTGCCAAGCTCCTGGCATTTATGGACTACCTTCCACCCTTTCCCTATAGTTCCATTTCCCCTGCTCGTGTTCCTTGGGATTCTGTTTTCTCCTGGTCTGCACTTTGCCAGTTGGTCTTTCCTGCAATCCTCCTGGTCCCCAGGGGTGGAGACAGAGTCCCTCCTTTATCGGCATCCCTTGACTGCTTTTCTCCCATCCCACCCCCTTCACAAGTTTAAACCCCACTTTTCACCAATGAACTCCTCTATTTTCAACTTAAGGATTCTCTCCCTCAAATTGAGATGTAGTCTATCTCTAGCATACAGCTCCTTATCCTCCCAGGTCTCCCCAATCCCCCATCACCCATACCCTCTGGCCTCACACCACTCCCTGAGCCACTGGTTTATCTCCTAATTTTTCTTTTGTGTTCCCCACTAGCCCTTGGCACTGGCAGGATTTCTGAGAAGGAACTGTGCATCCTATGTCATGACAGACCCTGGCGAGCTCCTGAATCTTGCCTGTATCTGGCTATTTCCCTCAATGTCATTTGTGCCCAGGTGGACCAGTATGTCTGGGGAACCCCCACAGTCCTTTGCCAGCTGATATACCTCGTGCTTAGCCCTGTGTACCGTTAGTCCAGGGAAGCAACTTGTTCTAACTGGCCAGGCTTCTCCCTCCCTATCCCATTTGATACCCCTGATCATAGAATCCCCCAGCAGGAGCACTCTGACCACTTCTTTTCCTCCATTCCCCCCCCCTCCATGTCCCTCATGCAAGGGGCGGTCCCCCAGCCCTACCTCACTTCTACCGTCAGAGGCCCCCCGCACACTCAGAAATGGAGAACCGAGGAGGTTCCTCCAAAATGAGGAACAGAATAATAACAAGAAGAAACAGATACCAGGGGGAAGGTGGGAGGGATAGCAGCACCTGCTGAAAGAGCTCCTCTCCAAAATCTACTGTTACGGTGAGTTCTTACATAACTGTAATATCTCACTTCGAGGGGGAGCTCTTGCAGCAGGTTACACCATAAGGACAGAGTCCCAAGCAGTGAAAGGACCAACACCATTAAGTCGGGAGGAGGAAAAGTCAGCTGGAAAGTTCAGGACAGCAGGCCCTGAAGGACCGCAAGTCCAAAGCCTGCCCTGCGACGTGAGGCAATGTCCAAACTGTAATGCCGAATGAAAGTGTGTATGGAACTCCAAGTGGCAGCTGCACAAACAGCAGCAAGACACATTCTTAATAGAGACAAAAGAAGCGGTCATACCCCAGGTAGAATGGCATTTGACTGGACCCAACAAAGGCTTCTTGTACTTTTGGTAACAATAAACATTACAGTTAACTAGACATTTGGACAAAATCTGCTTAGTAACTGGAGCCCCTTCGGTCCTCCGGGCAAAAGAAACAAGCTGTTCTGACTTGCAGATTGCACGGGTACAATCTAAATAGTACCCAGTGCAGGTCCAGAGTATGAAGCAGAGCCTTCCCTCGATTGGAATATTCTGGATAGTAGATGGGCAGATGGATGTCCTAATTCAGTGTAAACTCGGGACACCACCTTAGGCAAAAACTTAGGATTCGTCCGCTACGATTCCCGATCCTTGTGGAAAACTAAATAAGGATCTTTGCACATCAGACCCTGAAGCTCAGAAATCTTTCAAGCAGAAGTAATGGTAACTAAAAAGAATGCTTTCCATGACCAAAAGCATAGCTCACAACTTGCAGACAGTTCAAAGGGAAGCAACGTAAGTTTTTCTAAAAGAAATAGAAGATTCCATGGCAGGACAGGGTCCCTGAAGGGAGGTTTGAGGTGAAAAACACTCCACAGAAAAGCGTGGGGAAGATGCAGCTGGGCAAGAGTCTTGCCCTCTACAGGTGTATGATATGCAGAAATAAGAGTGCAACTTAATGGAGGAGTAAATCAACCCTGACTCTGATAAGAGAAAGGAGGTACTCCAAAACAGAGTTCACTGGACATGTGAATGGATCAAGATAGCGAGTGGAAGCCAAAAGGCAGAACTGCTTCCACTTCATCGAGTAAGTAGCTCTGGTGGAAGGTTTTCTAACGGCCACCAAGACTTCTACCACTCTGGAGGAAACCCCAAACCAAGCAACTGCTAGGTCTGCAAGAGCCATGCGTGCAGGTGCAATGATTTGAAGTTCGAATGGACCAGCGTACCCCGCTCCTGGGAGAATCAGGGGTTCCACTTCCAGCTACTGAAGTAGAGGAAACCAAATCTGACATGGCCAGTAAGGAGCTGTTAGGATCATGCCTGCCCCCTCCAACTGCAACTTGAGGATTACTCTCCGCAGCAATGGGAAGGGAGGGAAGGAATACAGAAACCTCCCTGTCCAAGAGGGTGACAATGCATCTTCCCTGAAAATACTAGGCCCTTGATCTAGTGAGGAAAAAACTGGCCAGTTTGGCATTGAGTGGGGGCACAAAGAGGTCCAACTCTGACCAGCCCCACCTGTCAAATAGCTCTTCAGCCACGGACTGAAGGCATTCCCACTTGTGTACCTGGGACCGAGACTGGCTTAAGCTGTCAGCCAAGGTGTTTTGTACACCTAGAATATGCAGAGCAGTGAGTTCCAGATGATGCTCGATGGCTCATTGTCCTCCATGGTGCTGAGCAGCCAATCTCTGGACAGCTAGTAGGCAATCGTCCAGACAGGGAAAGACATAATGACACTGTCTCCAGAGGGCCACCGCTACCACAGTCAGGCACTTTGTAAAGACTCAGGGAGCGAAGGACAGGCCAAATGGCAGGGTACGGAATTGATAATGGTTGCCCTGAAAGCAGAATCAAAGGAACCTCCGATGGGGTTGAAAGACCAGTATATGGAGGTACGAGTCTTTCATATCCAGGGAGCACAGCCAGTCCCCTTGATGAAGGAGGGGGTGCAGACCTGGAAGGGTGACCATCCTGAAACGTATGTACTTGTTCAGGTGGCTAAGATCCAGGATGGGTTGTAGGTCCCCCGTCTTTTTTGCGACCAGGAAAAAGTGGGAATAAAATCCCTTTCCTCTCTGAGCTGGAGGAACTGGCTTTGGCCTGTTTCAGCAAAAGCACCTGTATCTCTTCCTGGATAAGGGAGAGGTGTGATGGAGGATAATGGGAGCATATGGGAGAATTGTCTGGAGGTATTTCCGTGAACTCCAGGACATGTCCCTTCTCTATTAAATGAAGAACCTACTGATCCATCGAAATTCTTTGCCATCACTCTAGATAGAGAGAAAAGCGACCCCCTACTGCCTCCCCACAGATTCCGGTGGAGTGGGAGTAAGAGTCAGGCTGAGGAACCAGGGAAAGGCAGGTAGGCCTGGGAAGTTTTAGGGGCTTTGGGACCTGAACCTCCAGAGGTCTGGGCAGTGGCCTTACGCTTAAATGCGCCTTGATTTTGCTGGCCTCGGGACTGTTGACCGGACAACCTCTGAAATGGCTGGTGATGAGTTTGCTTCTTATTAGATCTGTACATGGTGTGTACAGATCGGACAGCTTTGCCAGACTCCTGAAGATTAGTGATGATCTTTTTGGAGTCCTCACCAAAAAGGATGGAACCCTTGAAAGGGGAGTCCAAGATGTTTGCTTGAACATCCGGGGTAAACCCTGAGACCCAGAGCCAAGAATACTGGCGAAGGCAAATTTCTGAGGCAGCTGCCCTAGCTGTCACATCTGCTGTGTCACAGAACAAACGTAAAACATGGGTACCAACGACTGAACCTGATTTTAAAATGTGAAGCAGCTCAGCCTTCTGGGGACCATCCTGCTGAATCTGAAGCAGCTCCGTGGCCTTTTCCAACAGGGCATTCTGATACTGGACCATGTGGGCCAAGAAATTTAAGAAACAGATGGCACAGGTAGCCGAGGCATACACGTTTCTGCCAAGTTGGTCTACCTGCTCGGAGTTCTTGTCCGGAGACTTAACATGACATGTCCTCCTGGACTAGTCGTGAACTGCTGTGATGACCACAGAGTCTGCGGCTGGCTGTTCCCCAAAACAGGGTTCATCCCTGGGAGCGTTGTAAAGGCAGTCAGCTTTTTTGGAAACCGCAGGGGTGGAAGACAGGTGCTTCCATGCTGACTCAGTGACGTCCATAAAAGTGTCCACCAGAGGAGGAACCACCACAGGCTTCAGGTCCTTCTAGTGGAGAAAAACAGCCAAACGCCATCTTTCATGGTCCAAGTCCGTGGTATCCCAGCCCATATTCGACTGGAAGTGCCGCATAACCTCCATAAAGGTCGGGTCATCCGGGGGGCGAGCCAAGGGTGTCCTTCGCGTCAGCAGGAGAGGGGGTAATCTGTAATCAGATGACCTTGAAGAGGAGGAGGAGCTATGTTCCGATTCCCCTGAGGAGGAAGACTTCTAGGTCGAACGCCAGTGATGACAGCCATGAGACTAGCGTCTGTGCCTATCTGAGGATCTGGCGTATGAGCGGGTATGCTTCCACCATGATGCTTGCAGCGACCCCTGCCTGTGCCATCCAGCTGTGAGCTGGGCTCCCTGCGTTGCAGAGAAGGAGCTGGAGACAGGACCCCCAAAGGAGTAGGAGCCTTAGGAGGGGATGCCATTTGCGGAAGCAAGCCGCCCTTCAACGTGTTCCACCAGGAGGTGAAAAGGACTGTTAAATCTGGCAGAGGATTCTGTGTATTATGAAGGGGAACTGGGGTCAGTTAAGGGACTTCAGACGGTCACAGCATCAGTCCTTGCGGAGGTGGCAACCCAGGCGTTGGTTCCTGTGGATTCGGGTTAGCCAGCATCGGCTTAACAGGCACTGGATTATCTGGTGTCGGCCCGGTAGGTGTCGTCGGGTCTGAAGCAGTGGTTAGATCCACTGGCGACGCAGAACGATCCATCGACAATGGAATAGGAGTCGCCGGAAGCGACGCTGGGGTGAGCAGGGAGATGATGAGGGTCTGGTATTGGGCCATTAAGCATGGTCTGGAGCTGGTGATTACTGTTCTTATTTTATTGCTTTCAAGGGGGTCTTGAGGCTTAAAATAATACTGACAGCAACACCTGGGCAGGCCATTACTGTCAGTACTATTTTAAGCCTCAAGACTCCTGTGGAAGCAATAAATTAAGAATAGTAATTACCAGCTACTGTTACTACATTAATACCAGTGGTGTTTGCAACATCACTAAATGGGTAGAATACCCATGAAAACTTGCGCCCGCTCAATCGGGACCTGCGCTGCACTTCTTCATTCGCTGAGAAGTTTCGGCAGTGATTTAAAATATGGACTTTATTCAAAAAATGATCCTTCTTGCAGCCACAGACTCCCACCACAACACAGAAAGGTATGTGGGATGGGAGCGAGTTGCAGCATTCGATTTATAGGTCACCTTTAAGCATAAGTGAGGGTTTCCCAGAGTTTAAAGGAAAACAAAAGAAAGAGAGAGAAAACAAAGAGAGGTCAGACCATACTATAGTTGCAGGGGTTTAATGGGGTTAAATTCATAGTCAGGGCAAAAAGTACAGTTACGTAAGAACTTACCGTAACAGTAGATCTTTGAGAACAGCTCTTGCAGCAGGTTACACCATTAGGACTGAAGACGGCAGCCGTCAGGACCCCATGGAAAGATTCTAGCTAGCTATCTTCAGCGGGACACTTGACGTCGGTCCGCCTCCGGCGTCAGATGTAGTATATAAGGGCGGTCCTCACGATTCCCTGAGTTCTCCACTGGAGACTCCGCCGCAGGCTGACCTTGAAATGGGAGACCGAGGATCCACCGTCAGAAGACAAAAGGGGAAAAACCCTGTACGTGAAGGCTTAAGCCATGCCTCCTCCAAGGGGAAGGTGGGCGGGAAGGTACCTGCTGCAAGAGCTGTTCTCGAAGATCTACTGTTATGGTAAGTTCTTACGTAACTGTACTATCTTACTTCGAGACACAGCTCTTGCAGCAGGTTACACCATTAGGACTGATTCCCAAGCAGTAGCGTTTGCAAACACTCTGGGAGGAGGAACTAGGAGGAACATTCCAGGTCCTGAATCTAGGACAGGAGACCCTGTAGCACGGCCAGGCCAAAGCCTGCTCCTCGCCGAGAAGCAATGTCCAGACTATAATGTCTGATAAAAGTAAGTACAGAGCTCCAAGTGGCTGCAGCACAAATGGCCGAAGTGGAAACATTTCGAAGTGCTGCAAAGGAGGTGGCCACACCCCTAGTGGAATGACCCCGGACTGAACCCGGAAGGGGCTTCTGTCTGATATCATAACAGTGTGAAATACACTGGACAAGCCAGCGAGACAGGGACTGTTTGGATACTGGTTGGCCCATCATCCTTTCAGAAAACGAAACGAAAAGTTGCTCTGAATTACGAAGCTGTTTGGTTCTGTTGAGGTAGAACCTCAAGCTTCGGTGAACATCCAGGGTGTGGAGCAGTGCCTCTCCTCTATTAGAGTAATTTGGGAAGTAGACCGGCAGGTCAATATCCTGATTGAGAGTGAGTGTGGAAACCACCTTAGGCAAAAATTTAGGATTCGTCCTCAGGGATACTCTGTCCTGGTGGAAAATTAAATAAGGTTCTTTGCACATGAGAGCATGAAGCTCAGAAACTCTTCTCGCTGACGTAACAGCAACCAAAAACGTTTTCCACGACAGAAAACGCAGCTTGCAATCCGTGGCAGGTTCAAAAGGGGGGAGCGTGAGTTGCTCCAAGACAAAGAGCAAATCCCATGGAGGCACTGGGTCCTTAATGGGTGGCCTAAGATGTAACACCCCTCTCAGAAATTCCCGATAGGCATCTAATTGTGCCACCGTGCGCTGTCCCACCGGAAGGTGATAAGCTGAAATGGCACAGAGGTGCACCTTAATAGAGGAGTAGGCGAGACCCGAACGGAAAAGGGAGAGCAGGTATTCTAACACCGCTTTCACCGGGCAACCTAAAGGGGAAAAATCGCATGCTTGCGACCATAAGCAAGAACGGCGCCATTTCATGATACATCATCGTTCGCAGACTTTCTGGCTGCCGAAAGAACTTCTGCAACCTCTTGCGAGACCCCGTGACGCAAGATAGCTATGTCTCTAGGAGCCATGCATGCAGGTTCAGTGAACGTAAGTCCGGGTGGACCAGTGAACCCTCCTCCTGAGACAAGAGATGGGAGCTGAATGGCAATGGGAGTGGAGGTTCCCGGGATAGCTGTATCAGCAAAGGGAACCAGATCTGTCTGGGCCAGAAAGGGGCCACCAGGATCATTGTTGCATGCTCCCTGCGCAGTTTGAGAAGAACTCTCTGGATCAACAGGGAAGGGAGGGAAAGCGTAGAGAATCTGTCCGCCCATAGAGAGGGACAACGCGTCTCGCCAAAAAACACCAGGCCCTGGATCTAGCGAGCAAAAATTGGGCAGTTTTGCGTTGAATGGGGAAGCGAACAAGTCCAATTCTGGAGTTCCCCATCGAAGAAACAGATCCTCTGCTACCTCCTGAAGAAGTTTCCACTCGTGGACTCTGGCCTGGGAGCAACTTAGGCCGTCTGCAATCGGGTTGTCCACCCCAGGAACATGTACTGCGATCAGATTCGCGCCGTGTCGGATGACCCAATCCCACACCCTCATGCCCTCCCTGCAAAGGGGGTAAGAGTGTGCGCCTCCTTGTTTGTTGAGGTAACACATAACCGCCGTGTTGTCTGTCTGAAGCAGGAGAGCACTTGGCGGGATCTCCGACTGAAATGCCTGCAGGGCATAAAGGACCGCCCTCATCTCTAGGACGTTGATATGGAGGTGGGCCTCCAGAGGGTTCCACGTACCCTGGGACTTCACCACGTCCAGGTGTGCTCCCCACCCTAGACCTGAGGCGTCTGTGGTGAGGATTACCTCCGGGGATGGCGCTATAAATGGGACGCCCATAGAGAGTGTCCCTGGGTCTAGCCACCACTGCCAGTCTCGAATCGCGGTGTTCGTGATTCTGACCGGATGCTGCATGTGGTCTTGCCTTTGGTCCCATTGCACCTTTAGCATCCACAGAGTTACCCGCATGTGGAGCCTTGCGAAAGGGACAGTAGGAATGGCCGCAGCCATGTGTCCGAGCAAGCGAAGGACCGACCTGGCTGGGGCGGTCCTGTTCGACGAAAGCTCCCCGATGAGGGATCTGATGCGCTCTGCTCTGTCATTTGGAAGAAATGCTCTTCCCTGAACGGTGTCCAGTACTGCGCCTATGAACTGCAGTTTCTGCGACGGTACCAGGAGAGACTTCTCGTGGTTGATTAGGATACCCAGAGATCGAAACAGGTTCTGGGTGCTCTGGATCACCCATAACAACGCCTCTCTGGAGGTGGCCATGAGAAGCCAATCGTCCAGGTACGGGAACACACAATGGCCCTGTCTCCTTAGAGACACTGCCACGACTGCCATGCATTTGGTAAAGACCCTGGGTGCCGCTGACAGCCAGAATGGAAGGGCTCGGAACTGAAGATGATGGCCGAGAAACTCGAAGCGCAGGAACCTCTTGTGCGCTTGAGCTATGGGGATGTGCAGGTAAGCGTCCTGCATATCTAGAGATGCTAAAAAGGCATCCTGCTTCAGCATGGGAATAAGACCCGGAAGAGTTACCATGCGGAATCTTTCGTAGGCGACCGACAGATTGAGGTCGCTGAGGTCCAGAATCGGACGGAGGTCCCCTGTCTTCTTTGGGACCAGGAAGAAGTGGGAATACTATCCGTGTCCTCTCTGGTTCTCTGGGACGTACTCTATCGCTCCCTTTTGCAGGAGCGCGAGTACTTCTTGTCTGATCAATGACTTGTGCTGACCCGGGTACAGGGAGAGCAACGGAGGCCTCGAGGGTGGCTTTTCTGCGAATTCTATAAAGTGGCCTCTTCCGACCAACTGTAGAACCCACCTGTCGGTGGTTACAGTCTGCCATCCTGGCAGGAAATTCGCAATGCGACCCCCGACCATGACGTCCCGTTGATCCTGAGGGGCGGGGGCCGGGAAGGAGTCAGGCTGTGGCGGCTGAGGGTCCCGCTGGCTGGACCGGCTTAGGGTGCACTGGCCCGACCTGCAGGTTGTTTTCCTGGGCTCTGAAACCAGAGCCCCTCTGTTGTGGCAAGGGTGGGACTGTTGTCTCTGCGTCCGTCCACGAAATCGGCTTTGGTTCCTCCGAAAGGAACTAAGTTTGGGTCGGTACATGGCCTGAACCGACCTCACCGCCTTCCCAGCCTCTTGGAGTTTGGTAATTATCTTCTCTGAGGGTTTACCAAACAAAACTTCTCCCTCGAATGGGGGCATCCATGATGTTTTCTGGGACGTCGGGTAAACCGGAGACCGGAGCCAAGAGTGCCTCCGAGGCATCGCCTGAAGCTGCTGCTCAGGCCGAGGAGTCCGCGGAGTCGTACGCGGCTCGTAGCACTTGGGTTCCCACGTCCGAACCCGTACGGAGGAGCTGCAACATCTCCTCCTTCTGCTCACCTTCCGGCAATTTCTCAGCCGCATCCAGACCCTGCTCCCACAGGGCATTTTGGAACTGCACCATGTGGGTCAAATAATTCAAGGATCTGATGGCGCAGGTAGCGGAAGCATACGTGCGCCTACCCATGGCGTCCAGCTGCTTGGACTCTGGGTCCGGTGGCAGGGTGCTCAGATGTTGCTGTCTCTGGGACCAGTCATGAGAGGCTGTTATGACCAGAGAGTCAGCCTGAGGATGCTGAGTCAAGTACTGGTCTTCTCTTGGAGCCTTGTACAAGCGGTCAGCTTTCTTTGGCATCGCCGGGAGCGAATGTGGACGCTTCCACGCTGCCTTGGTGACGTCCACAAAAGTGTCTACCAAGGGTGGCACCACCACAGGCTTGGGGTCCTTCTGCCGAAGATACTTCGTGAGGCGTAGCCTTTCGGGGTCTAGCTCTTCCGCATCCCATCCCATGTTTTCTTGGATGTGTCTCATAATATCCGAGAACGAAGGGTCATCCGGAGGAGACTTTGGCATCTCACGTGGGCCCGGAGAAGGGATGGAGAGGGGAAATGGGGATCTGGATGTTGAGAACTCTGATCCCGTGTTCTCCGTCGAAGGCGATCGTCGGCGTCTTCTGGGTCTCTTAAGGCTGGGTGACTTGGAAGAGGATTTGGACGGAGGTCTCCGTTTGTCTGGTCTCCCCCTTAGAGGTGTCCTGTACTCCCGGGGAGGAGGTAACCGGCCTGCCGACCCCGATGGAGAGGGGGGCGCAGGAACCGGAGGAGCAACCAGTATAGGAGGAGGAGGAGGAGGAAGCGGAGGCGGAGTGGGGACCATGTCATTCTTGATGGTGTCCCACCAATGAGTAAACAGCTCCTTCACTTCCGAAAAGGAAAGGCCCGACGACGGTCTGGGAGCCGGTGGACGGTCGTCGGGTCCCGGCGTCGGCTCCACAGGGCGGGGTTGTGTGAGGTTTCCTGGGCGTCTCGACAGGACCCGGAGTCACCCATCTGGTCCTCGGGCTGAGTCGGCTCCTCCTCAGTGATGGTCTCCTGACCGGCGTCGAGCGTCCCTCTTCTCAATAGAAGCGGCGCGGTCCCCGGCGTCCGGTGATGCGTTGGCCTGGCCGGCAACGGTCTTCTGGCCGATGGCGGCTCTGGGGACCTGTGGCAAGAGGTCGACAACGGACGCACCGGCGTCGGGTCCTGCAGCCTCTTCAGAGAGGTGAGCTCCTTGGTTTTGCGAGGAGGCAAGGAAGCAGACTGGACGTCGGGTTCAGAAAGGCGGGAACCTGACTTGTGGTGATGGTGGCGATCCCCCGACTTGGCCAGGGCCTTAGAGGACGAGGAAGGCCTGGGAGTCTTGGCCTGGGAAGAGGATGAAGACTTTCTCACCGCAGCGGGGGGGAGGCTGAGAGCTGGCCCGGGAAGGAGAGCAGTCGGACCTGGAACCAGAGCTGCGTGAGTCGGAGGCCCTAGACAGGGACCTGGAAGGGGCCTCTTCCCTATGCTTCTCAGCATGCTTGTGGGCCTTCTACGAAGAATCCCCCTTGGAAGACATGGACTTGAGTTTCTCTTCTAGCAGGAATGCCTGTAGGGCCTTCTGGCGATGGATTCGGGTTCTGCTATTAAAACCCTGGCAAAAGGAGCAGGACCAGGTGTTGTGGTCTGGGCCTAGGCACCGGACACAGGCAGAGTGCGGATCCTTGAAAGGGATCTGCTTTCCACAAGCACACTTCGAGGAGTGACCGGAGGTCGGAGAGGACATCAGAGAAGAAACTTGATTGAAGAGAACGAATTTCCCGTAGGAAAGAACTTTACCACGCGTCGCGCGCTAGAAACTGAACCGAAGGGTCGAGACATGCAAGTCAGCGCGGAAAGAACTGGGAATCTGGCGGGACCGCCCCTATACTACGCCTGAGGTCGGAGGCGGTACTGACGTCGGGGGTGGTCCCCGCTGAAGATAGCTAGCTAGAATTTTTCCGTGGGGTCCTGACGCCTGCCGGCTTCAGTCCTAATGGTGTAACCTGCTGCAAGAGCTGTGTCTCGAAGTAAGATCAAAATATGTGTAAGGAGCAGTCTGTATGCCACCAACCAAGGAAATAGCCCAATTAAAATTATAAACCAATTGCCCAGTCCAGCAGTCCAAAGCCCAAAAGAAACTGACAGTGCACAATAAAAACACAGATCAGAGAAAAGGCACATCATATGGCCTTAAATTAGCAGGTAGTACACTATAAATAAGTAAACAAAGAGAGGAACCATGGCCCATGCAAGTATAAGTATTTTAATGTAAAAATAGAAAGGCACAGACCAAGCGGTATACTGAAGTGTAAAAAGGAGAAGCAGACGAAAGAGAGTAAGAGACAGATACCAATGCGATACAAAACAGCAAGTCACAAATGAGGTCACTTAAGTAAATGGGCAAACCATAGGGAAGAACCAGATTACAAACAGCAGTACATGAACATTGTTCAACTTCAAAAAGAAATTTACATATTAAGAGAATGCCTCCATAATTATATATAAATTTAAAAATGTTTTTAGCAATATGTAATGCTTTGTTGACCTCTGTTTCATATGTTGAGTTCAAAGACCGATATCAGTAAATTTTACTCCCAGGTAGATATATTGTTTTACAATCTATTTTGTCTTTTCCCTAAGAATGTGTACTATTTTTTGTTCCAGAAGTTATTATATTTGTCCTACCTAGACAAATATTTAATTGAAGTTTCTCACGTGCTACCTGAAAGGTGAAGGTGCTTGCTTGTAAGCCCTTGGGCGAGAGGGACATAATGACAATATAATGCACATAAGCTAGTATTGGATAAGAATTTCTTTTCACTATTTTTTTTTTATTATTATTATTTTCTCCTCCTGCTCCACAGCCGGCAGGTGGCCCAGCCCAAGACAGAGCCGGTAGTGAGGGTGCCGGCCTCCTCCCCAGCCCCTGAAGCCAACATCTAGATTGCTGGGGGCCTCAGGCACAGCCCACCATCACAGAGCCTGCCAGTCCTAAGCCATTTTCCATTTTCTCCCTGGACCCACGCATGTGTAATGGGTGGGGTGACTGTCTTCATGTCCATGGAGGTAGTCTTATACCCTGTGTGTAGATCCACCCTATTCTAGCATTGCGCCTGTGCTGACTCAGTCTACAGCACTGCGCTGTGTCCCCCCCACCCCCAAGGAAGGAGAGCTGTCAGTGGACACTCAATCCTTCCTCACCCCAGCTGACCCCCGAGTGACCAGAGTCCGTTCCTGAACCCGGGTCGCCGGCAAAGCACAAGGCAAGGCATCCAGTACCTCAGCCCTGTACACCACCGGGTCAGCCCCCCCTTTTCACTAAGTTTTAAAACTGTGCTAAAGGCTAGGTAGCTAGCAGGATTTAAAATATGATTTCTTAAAATAGGTTAAAATGCTGCCTAATCTGGATTCTAGCCATGTTAGTGACTTTTAAAATGGTTTAACAAATGTAGCTTAAACCGTTACTACCTCTCCAGACTACACAGGGCCTAACTATAGAACAGTTACGTACTTACCGTAACAGTACATCTTTAAGAGAAATTTCTCATCAGGCCACACCTATGGAACTATAGTCCCCAAGTGCTTGGACCACATGGAAATGTTTTTGCATGCAGTCCGCTAGGGGCAGCCCCTCTCCCTCCTCAGTTGCCCGCCAGAGATCATACTCAGAGGACCTCCCTGTAGGCAACCAGGAGAACCAGGAGAGAGCTGAAATTTCCAGCTACCAAGCTAGGACGGAAACAGCAGGTAGTATGTCATGGAGAGAGAGAGAGAGAGACAGGAGAGAAGAAGTTCTGAGTTTAATGGGGACGGAGGGTGGGATGGCATGGCCTAATGAAAGAGATTCTCTTGAAGACTATTGTTACAGTAAGTACATAACACCATTCTTTCTACTTCAAGGGTATCTCTTTCATAAGGCCACACCTATGGAACGAGTCCCAAGCAGTACTGCCAGAGAGACAATTTGGGTGGCTGGAGGCTAGAGGCCTAAGAAAGGAGGCCTGCCCTTCTACTAGAGGCAATGTCCAGACTGTAGTGTTTAGTGAAAGTGTGGACAGTACTTCAAGTTGCAGCAGCATAAATTTCTACAGCTGATACATTCCTGAAAC
Source organism: Neoceratodus forsteri (assembly GCA_016271365.2). Classification (NCBI taxonomy): domain Eukaryota; kingdom Metazoa; phylum Chordata; order Ceratodontiformes; family Ceratodontidae; genus Neoceratodus; species Neoceratodus forsteri. The sequence continues at coordinate 806,573,771 of CM028137.1, forward strand.
AAGCAACAGAAGTGGCCATGCTTTTAGTTGAATGGCCATGAACAACCTCAGGAAGTTCCTTACCACACTTTCTAGAACAAAAAGTAATTCAGTTGGCCAGCCATCTGGACAGGCAATGTTTAGAAACTGGTGCCCCCTCTTTCCCTGGGGCAAAGGAAACAAAAAGCTGTGAGGACCTCCTGCAGTCCTACGTACAATGAACATAATATATGAGTATTCTATCTACATCTAAGGTATGGAGCAATGCTTCCCATGATTGGCACAGTCGGGAAAATAAACTGGTAGATGGATAGTCTGATTCAAAGTAAACTCCGACACCACCTTAGAAAGAAACTTAGGATTGGTCCATAAAGACACCCTGTCTTTACATAAAATCAAATAAGGAGGTTCACACGTAAGAGCCTGAAGCTCAGAAATCCTTCAAGCAGAAATAATGGCAACTAAAAGTAACACTTTCCAAAAAAGAAAGCGTAAGCCACACGTTGCGGCTGGCTCAGAAGGAGCCAAAGTGAGCTTCTCTAGCACAAAATTCAGGTCCCAAGCCAGGACTGGATCGTGGATGGGAGGCTTCAAGTGTAGGATGCCCCTCAAGAATGTACAGGCCACTTCTAGCTGAGTCACTAGGCACATGGAAAGCTGAAATAGCAGCCAAGTGCACTTAGTGTATTGTAGTCTTCTGTTCGACAAGAAAAATAAATACTCTAGAACCTGGTTCACTGGGCAAGTGAAGGGATCCAAGTGATGAGAAGCAGCCCACAAAGCAAACCCCTTCCAATTCATACAGTAGGCGGCCCTGGTTGAGGGCTTCTTAGCAGCCACCAGGACATCAGCCACCTCAGGGGACACTCCAAACCTCACAATGGCTATGTCTTCAGGAGGCAGGCATGGAGATGGGGTGACTTGAGGTCCAGATGGATCAGAGTGCCCTGTTCCTGTGACAGTAAGCCCTTGCACAGGGCACTGGTACTGGGGGTTCCACTGCCAACTACTGCAGTAAGGGAAACCAGATCTGATGAGACCAAAAGGGAGGCACAAGAATTAGCGTAGCTCTCTCCATTTGGACCTTGATTAGCATCCTCTGAATCAGAGGAAAGGGAGGGAAGGCATAATGGAAAGTACAAATACGTAAGAACTTACAGTATCACTAGATCTGTGAAAGGATCTCTTGTAGCAGGCCACACCTATGGAACTATAGCTAGCAGGAACTAGGACCACATGGAAACTTTTCTAGCTGGCAGTCTACAAGGGGGCTGCCAACTCAGACATCATACGCTGACATCGACCCAATACAATATAAGTGAACAGCCCCCACACCTTCCTCAGTTCTCCCACCGGAGACCATAAGCACCAGCTGAGGGAACCGTGGATGAACAGAAGGTGCCCACCAAAGTAAATGGAGAAAAGAGACAAACGAAGCCTCCCAGGCTCAGGGGGAAGGAGGGACGGTCATCATGGCCTGCCGCCAGAGATTCCCTCACAGACCTACTGTTACAGTAAGTTCTTACATAACTGTACTATCTGGTATTGGGGGTTATCTCTTGCAGTAGGCCACACCTATGGAATGAGTCTCAAGCAGTTCCATCAGCAGACAGGACAGCCTGGGAGGAGGATGCCTCGAGCCTAAGAAAGGAGGCCCTGGAGGACAGCTAGGCCAAAGATGGCCCTATGCCTAGAGGCAATGTCCCAACTGTAATGCTCAGTAAAGGTGTGGATAGTGCTCCAAGATCTCTGCAGCCAACACATTCCTGAAATAGGCAACGGAAAGTACAGTTCCGTAAGAACTTACCGTAACAGTAGATCTTCGAGAGAGACTCTTGCAGTAAGTATTAACATACAGGACTGACCTGGCAGGTGTCAGGACCCCACGGAAAAATTTCAAACTAGCAGTCTCTGGCGGGGGGGCTGCCTCCACGTCAGGTGATCGACATCATGCGACGTCAGAATAAAGGGGCAGTCCCCCACACCTGCTCTACGGCGAAAGACAATGTCCAAACTGTAGTGTTTCACAAAGGTATGGACAGAAGTCCAAGTTGCAGCTGCGCAGATGTCTGTCACTGACACATTCTTGAAACAAGCCACAGAGGCAGCTACTACTCTGGTGGAGTGACCTCTGATTTGACCCGGCAGGGTCTTGTTGTACTTGTCGTAACAGAAAGTGATACAATGAGCCAACCATTTAGATAGGCATTGCTTGGAAATGGCATTGCCTTCTCTTTTGTGAGCAAAAGAGACAAAAAGCTTATCAGATTTCCTGAGATCCTTAGTCCTAGTGGTGTAGTATCTCAGTATTCTATGAACATCCAAAGTATGCAAGAGGTACTCCCCTTGATTGGAGTGTTGCGTAAAGAAAGCAGGTAGCTCTATGGATTGATTCAGTGTAGATTCCGCCACCACCTTAGGGAGAAACTTAGGGTTGGTGCGCAGAGCCACACGTTCCTTGTGAAAAATCAAATATGGGATTTTGCACATCAAGGCCTGAAGCTCGGAAATCCGTTGAGCTGAAGTAATGGCCACTAGAAAGAGAGTCTTCCAAGAGAGGAACTTCAAATCTGCCGAGGCTGCCGGTTCGAAAGGGGGCAGAGTAAGCTTCTCGAGAACAAAATTCAAGTCCCAAGCAGGAGCAGGAATGTGGATGGGGGGGGGTCTCAAATGGAGAACCCATCTGAGGAATGTCTCAAAGACTTCGAAATTGAGCTAAAGTCCCATTTCCGAAGGGGATATGGCAGGCTGAAATCGCTGCCATGTGAACCTTTAAAGAATGGCTGAGACCCAGATCGAAGAGATAATGCATGTAGTCCAGGACTCTGTCAACTGGGCAAGAGAAAGGCTCTAAATCCTTTGACGAGGCCCAAACAGAGAATCGTTTCCACTTCATGGCGTAGGTGGACCTGGTGGAAGGCTTTCTGGCCTCCACCAAAATATCTGCTATGAGCAGAGAAACCCCGAACTGGGCTTGAGCTATGTCTGCAGGAGCCATGCATGCAAATGAAGGAATGTGAGACATAGCTGGACATGGGACCCCTGATCCTGGGTCAACAAGTGTTGCGACAGAGGAAGAGGAAGCAGAGGTTCCTCTGAAAATTGCTGCAGAAGAGAGAACCAAATTTGCCTGGGCCAGAATGGAGCAATGAGGATCATTCGTGCTCCCTCTGTTCTGAGCTTGTGCAGGACCCTCGGAATTAAGGGAATCGGAGGGAAGGCACAGACAAATCTGTCTCTCCAATCGAGAGACAGAGCGTCCCGCCAGAAACTGTCTCACCCTGGAGCGAGCAAGCAGAAGGCGGGAAGTTTTGCGTTTTGAGAAGACGCGAACAGGTCTACCTGAGGGGTTCTCCAAAGCAGGAAGATGTCATCTACTACCTCTTGATCCAGTTCCCATTCATGGGCCCTGGCTGAGGATCGAATGAGGTGGTCTGCCAGCATGTTTTCTACTCCAGAATGTGAATGGCCGTCAGGTGAAGGTTGTGCTGGGTAGCCCCGCTCCAAATTCTCATTGTTTCCCGACACAGAGAGTAGAACGAGTTCCTCCCTGCTTGTTGATGTTCCAGACCACACACATGTTGTCTGTCTGAACAGTTAGATGACCGGGAAGAATGGAGGAGTGCAGGGCCTGGAGGACATACAGAACTGCTCCGAGTTCTAGCACATTTATGTGCAGATTCTGCTCGAGCCTGGACCAGCTGCAATGAGTCTTGTGAGACCCGAGGTGGGCTCCCCAGCCCTCTCCTGAGGCATCCGTTGTCAATGTCTGGGAGGGAGTTCGATATTGAAGTGAACCCCTGACAAAGGTTCTCTGGTACCATCCACCACTGCAAGTCCCTGACCATGGGATCAGAAACCAGAACTTCCTGGTCTAGGTCATCCAGTGTTTGGTCCCATTGAGACTGAAGCATCCACTAAGAAATCCTCATATGAAGCCGGGCGAGTGGGACCATCAGAACAGCAGCCGCCGTTAGCCCGAGGAGACAAAGGACTGACCTGGCTCCGACCCTCTGAGACTGGACAGAAGACGTGCCAGAGTCTGTAGGGTGTCCTCCCTGTCCGGAAGCAAAAAGGCCTTGCCGATGGTCATGTCCAGGATCGCCCCTATGAACTGGAGTCTTTGGCAGGGGACCAAATGGGACTTTGCCTGGTCGATGGTGATACCCAAACTGGTGAAAACCTGCAGGGTGAGGGAAAGGGAGTGTAGAAGTTCCTCCCTGGACAGGGCCGCCACACGCCAGTTGTCCAGGTACGGGAATACCTGCACTCCCTGGGTACGCAGGTGGGCCACTACCACAGGCAGGCATTTGATAAACACTCGGCGCGAGGAAAGACCAAATGGGAGGGCCTTGAATTGATAGTGGACCACCTGAAAAGAAAATCGAAGGAATTTACGATGGGAAGGGCATATGGGGATCTGCGGGTAAGCATCCTGCATATCCAAAGCAGACAGCCACAGTCCCTGCCGAAGAAAAGGCAGAAGGCCCTGCAGGGAGAGCATTATGAAGCATTTTTACTCCATGAACATGTTCAGGGAACTGAGGTCTAAATGGGCCTCACATCTCCAGTTTTCTTTGGAACTAGAAAGAAACGGGAATAGTAACCCATCCCCAAAAAGGTGGTTGGGGACTGGTTCTATAGCCACCTTCGAGAGAAGGAGGCGATTTCTTCTAGGACCAGAGGAAGATGTTCCTGGGAGTAAGACGACTGGTGGGGGCATGGTGGTCTTCGGGGTGGTTTCTGAAGAAACTCTATTGAGTGCCCTGCTGCAATCGGCTGGGGCACCCAAGCATCCAATGTTATCCTCTCCCAACCCGGTAGATGAAAAAGAACCTCCCTCCTATTGGTTCCTCTGGTGAGTCCAGAGGCCATGGGAGAGGCGAGGAATCAGGAGGTCTGGGGCAGCGCAGCAGCCGAGGCTCCCGCGGCTCTTGTGAGGGGGGGTCTTGGTTGCGGGACGGGCCCAACGCTTGTTGGCCCGCTTGCCCTGTGGCTTAGGTTTCTGTTGGTTACATCAACGAAAAGGGCGCCACTGTCCCCGAGGGGGTCTGTACAAAGAGTCCACGGACATGAGTGAAGCACCCTTCTCCTGCAAATCAGTTCTGATGTACTTGACATCACCGCTGAACAGCACCGAACCCCTAAAGGGCATATCCTGAACAGCGTATTGCACTTCAGGGACCAAAACTGACACTCTGAGCCAGGCATGACGCGGAAGACCTACAGCGAAAGCCAAACTCCGTCCAGCTGTGTCCACTGCGCCATAAGTGGCACGAATCATGTGCCAACTGGCCAAACGAGCAAAACGGACGAGATCTGCCATCTCCTGTTTCATCCAAGGACTCAGGAAGGGAGTCCAATTTTGATTCCACCTGACTCAGGATGGTCTTCTGGTAGTCTCCCATATGGATAACATAATTCAGGGCCCTAATACCCAGGATAGAACATGCATAAACCTTCTTCACATATTGGTCCAGAAGCAGAGACTCCTTGTCAAGCGGAGATGAGCTGAGATGTTTGGGGTTAGCGGAGTGGCCGTGAGTGGCGCTAATCACGACCAAGTCCGCTTTGGGGTGTATATTCAAAGAATCTACTCTCTCAGGAGCCTGATATAGCCCATCTGCCTTCCTCAGAAGGGGGGCTAACGTGGATGGTTGTTTCCAAATAGTGGAAACATGATCTGCGTAAGGCTCTATCCAGGGCGGAATCAATGTAGGAGCGGTCTTGGGCAGATCTAAGTGGGCAGCGAGCTTTTTACACTGTGGATCTGGCTCCAGAGATTGCCACTGATGAACTTCCTGGATCTTTCTCAGTAACTCCAGAAAAGAAAGATCCTCCGGAGAAGACTATGGAGGGGTCCTTGGCCTGGGCCGGTCTGGAGTACGGGGCTCGTCATCCGGGTTGGAGCATCCCAGAGTCCGAGGTCTCCGACGTAGATGAGGAGGACTAATCCCGACGGGGGAGACTGTCCCTTTGGGAAGCCCTCTGGGAAGCATGTACTCCCCACCCCTGGCACCTGAGGGTTCACCTCTGGTGTCGGGTAAGGGGGAGAGAGTCTCCTGTCTCCAGTGTAGAGGATCCTGTGCAGGCTCTGGCACTGGGAGATGACTCTCTACCTCCCTGGTGAGCTGAGCCTTGGCCTCAAGCCCACCATGCAGCCACAGTCTCCTTCAAGTCTGCCGGCGGCTGGTGTGCAGGCGGTAGAGGAGGGGGGGGGGGATACAGATACTGGAGATATCCGTATAGCGAGTATCCATAACCTGATGGCGTGAAACCCGGGATCGGGTATTGAGGCGCCAGGTACTGCGGTGTCAGATAAAGCGGCGTCAAGTACTGTGGCATTGGATACTGAGGTGCCGGGAAAAGCAGCACCAGATTTAGTAGTGTCGGATACCTGGATGCCAGGGGCTTCGACGGGGCAGAGGGACCTGACAAAGGCCCAGCAGGTGGGCCACGTAAAGGTGGCCCGCGGGCATCGGGTCCGGCACGGGACCGCTGTACAGAAGGGGGACGTTGGCTGGCGTCGGGGAAGCCAGCGTCTGAGCCGGCGTCTGAAGGTCTGGCGTCAGGGTGTCTATCCCAGTAGGAGGGGACCCTGATGGCTGCATATCCAGGTCCTCCATGACAACCGGAGAGGGAGGGTTGGAATCCTTGGGGTTCAACAGAGGAGATGCAGGAACCTCAGTTGGCAACACCAAGCACTGCAGGGAGCCTAGGGCATCGGACTGGTCAAAGGGGTCCGATGCAGGCTCCTTGGCTGGGCGGCAGTCGGCGAGGCCGATGTCCGGCTTATCAGCCGGATCCGGACAGGCGTCAAAGGAGCCAGTGTCCGACTTATCGGATCCCTTGCTCGAGGAAGGCCACACTAGAGAAGCAACCCTGTTGGGCAAACAACTGTGCCCCGGCAGGAGCAAGCGTCTTATCAGTCTTGTCCAGGTGGACGTCAGTGGCACCGGCGTCTGAATTATCGGATCCACTCGACCCCAAAGGCCACGTGGTCGTAGCCTTCCTGGGAGCGGAGGCCACCTTTACCCCAGAGGTACCCAAGGGGCCCGAGCCCAACGGGAGGGGCGACACCTTCTTGGACACCGCCAAAGATGGTCATCAAGGAGTGGTCCCCTGGAGGGGACGTTATCTTTAGGACCGCGACTCCAGCCAGAGTCGCAGAGGCTATTGAGGTAGAGTCCCGGTGCTTCTCGTTCTTTTTGTGGCCTTCGGGGGAAGTGGAAGCCTGCCTCAACTTTTTCAACTCCATCACCATGGATGCCATCTTTTTGTTCAAAATATGGGCCTCCAGAGACTGCTGCCTCCGTTTTTGGGTAGCTGAATTGAATTTCTGGCAGTGCTGGCACTTCTCCACAGGATGATCCGGGTCTAGGCAGAAGAGGCACAGGGAGTGGCAGTCCTTATGCAGCAGTTGGGAACTGCACAAGTCACACTTATTTTTATGTGATCTGGAAGGCATCAGGGACAACATACACGATGTAATAAGAGAGAGAGATATTGAAAAAAAATAAATAAATAAAATCGGTCAAAAAGTTTGAAAACTAACCGACGAAAGACTGAGGAACGATGAACTCTACCTCAAGTAACTTCCACAAGTCGACAGCGGGAAAGAACTGAAAGGCAGGCATGGGGGACCGCCTCTTTATACTGACGTCCCATGACGTCGGTCACCTCACATGGGGGCGGTCCCCCGCCAGAGACTGCGAGCTAGAAATTTTTCCGTGGGGTCCTGACGTCTGCGGGTCAGTCCTTTATGTAAATACCTTCTGCAAGAGCCCTCTTGAAGTAAGACGTGGCAATACCTCTGGTGGAATGGCCACAAACAATGCCAGGAAGGTCCTTGCTGTACTTCCTGTAGTTATAAGTAATACAGTTGGCCAACCATTTGGACAAGCACCATTTTGACACAGGGGTACCCAAAAAAAATAACTGAGAAGACTTTCTGCAGTCCTTCGTACTGTGGGTGTAGTAATGGAGAATTCTATGTACATCTAAAGTGTGGCGCAATGCTTCCCCTGGACTGGCATGCTCCAGGTAATAAACAGGCAGGTGGATGGATTGATTCAAAGCAAACTCAGACACCACCTTAGGAAAACACTTATGATTCATACGCAAAGACACCCTGCCTTTGTGAAAAATCAAATAAGGCTGCTCACACGAGTGCCTGAAGATCCGTTTCTTCCAGCAGAAGAAACAGCAACTAAAAATAACACTTTCCACTACAGAAAGCATAGCTCGCATGTCGCGGCTGGCTCAAAAGGAGCCAAGGTAAGTTTTCCAAAATAAAATTCAAGTCCCAAGGCAGGACTGGATTGCAGATAGGAGGCTTCAAGTGAAGGATGGCTCTCAAAAAAGTTTGGGAAACCTCCCATTGTGTCACCATACGGCCATCAATGGGGACATGGAACACAGAGATGGCAGACATGTGCACCTTAAGAGAGAAGTACTTCATACCCAAGTCTGAAAAGAACGGCAAGTACTCCAGAATCTGGTTCACTGGGCAAGTGAAGGGGTCCAGCTGCCGTGCAGCAGCTCACAGCGCAAACAGTTTCCACTTCTTGGAATAAGTGACCCTAGTGGAAGGCTTCCTAGCTGCCACCATGACATCAGCCACCTTGGGGGGGGGGACACCCTAAACCAAGCCATGGCTATGTCCTCAGAAGCCATGTGTGAAGATGCAGGGATTTCAGGTCCGGAAGAACCAGGGTGCCCCGGTTCTGGGAGAGCAAGCTGGTGCACAGAGGCAGGGGCACTGGAGGTTCCACTGCTAGTTGCTATAGCAATAAAATAAATAACATCAAACATCATGATAAAACAGTAAGATCAAACCAGGTCAGCATTGTCCCCAAAAGCCTTACTCCACAAAAAGGACTTCAATGCTCGTTTAAACCCCCCCCCCCAGTCGCGCGCTCTCTGATCCAACGGGGTAGAGAATTCCAGAGGGTCGGTGCCACGAACATAAAAGCCTTGGCACCAGAAGATTTTAAAACTACCCTCGGAATCTCCAGCAACCCCTCGTTGGCCGAGCAGAGCAGTCGCTCCAGGAGGTAAGGAACCAGGAGCTCTTTCAGGTAGTCAGGGCCCAAACCATGCAGGGCTTTATAAGTCAGTAAGCCAACTTTAAAGGTGATCCGCCACTGAACTGGCAGCCTGTGCAGTTCCTGCAACACCTGTGTAATATGGGAAGAACGAGGCATCCCAGTTAACAACCGGGCTGCGGAGTTCTGCAACAGCTGCAAGCGGCAGGTATCAACCCCTGGAAGCCCAAAGTAAAGGGAATTGCAGTAGTCCAAACACGAGGTCACAAAGGCGTGGATCAATGTAGGTACAGTCGTGGCCAAATATATTGGCGCCCTTGCACTTTGTTCAAATAATTCACAATTTCCTCTAAACATAAGTTGAAATTAACAACAGTATTTGGTCTCCACAATTCTTTATTTCTCTGCTAATATTACAGAAATACAGGTTACTCACCTGTAACAGGAGTTCTAGGAATGGTATATGTTGTTCATCCACACTGTCTGGCAGGTATCCTTGCTGGAAGGTCTTCAAGCTGGCTCCTCCCACCCACCCGGGTGGTAAAACTCTCGGCTCTGCCCCATGACGCCAGATCTGGCCCGCTGGAAGCTCAGGTTGTGCGTCGAAGCCGAGGAGGTCGGGTGGGTCGTGTGGATGAACAACATATACCATTCCTAGAACTCCTGTTACAGGTGAGTAACCTGTATTTCTAGGGACATGGATATGTTGTTCATCCACACTGTCTGGCAGACTCCTAGCAGTTCTCCGGGAGGAGGGAGGCAAGGCGCACACCCCCTACTTAGGGAATAGAGACTGGAGGACCGAGGCCCCAAAACCAGCATCCCAGCATGACTCAAGGTCGATGTGGTAATGGGTGATGAAGGTGTGTGCTGACTTCCAGGTAGCAGCCCTGCAGATTTCCTGGATAGGGACGTCCCTGGAAGCAGCCACCGATGTAGCAGTATGGCGGGTAGAATGAGCTCTTATCCCTCTAGGAGGCTCCATGCCCGCCAACTTATAGCAGAGATCTATGCAGGAGGTGACCCACCTGCCTATCGTCCGCTTGGCTGCAGGTCTGCCAGGTGCGGCTTCAGCGTAGGTGACAAACAGCTGGCGAACCTCTCCCCGAATTTCAGCAGTGCGCTCCTTATAGTAAGCGAGCACCCTTCTAGGGTCCAGAGTATGGAGCCTATATTCGGCCTCCGAGGTGTGATTGGGGTATAACACCGGCAGAGTCAACACCTGGTTAAGGTGAAACTCCGACACCACCTTCGGAAGGAATTTCGGGTGGGGGCACAGGACAACCTTGTCCCTGTGGAAGACCAGGTAAGGAGACTCGATGCAGAGCGCCTGGAGCTCTCCCATCCTTCTGGCTGACGTGACAGCCACCAAGAAGGCGGTCTTCCACGACAGGTAAGAGAGTTCACACCTGTGCATTGGTTCGAATGGCTTGCCCATGAGCTTTGCCAGTACCAGCAGTAGATCCCATGGAGGTGGAGGTTCTGCTTTGGAGGAAATGTGATCAAGGCCTTTGAAAAGCACCAGACCACCTTCTCCTCGCCACCGACTGCTTCCCCAGCCTCGCGCCCAGTAAGCAGAGATGGCTGCCAGGTGCACCTTAAGGGTCGTCGACCTAAGCCCTTGCTGAGAAAGGGACCAAAGGTAGTCCAATATGCTCGCCAAGGAACAGGAGGAAGGGTCCAGGCCCTTGCCCTGACACCAAATGGAAAATCTTTTCCATTTGCAGGCATAGCATTTTCTGGTCGACTCCTTACGGGATGCCTCAACTACGTTGAGGACCTCGTCGGAAAGACCAAAGGCCTGGAACTCTAGCCGCTCAGGAACCAGGCCGTCAGGTGCAGGGATTGAAGGTCCGGATGGAATACCTTCCCTTGACTGACTGAGAGCAGGTCCGGGGCGAGCTGGGAGCTGAGGCTGAGGAGATCTGGGTACCAGTAATGGAGGGGCCAGTCTGGGGCTATCAGAATCACCTGCGCCTTGTCCCTCCTTGCATTGAGCAGCACCTTGCGCATCAAGGGAAACGGGGGGAAAGGCGTAGAAGAGGCCCGGGGTCCACGGCCTCGAGAAGGCATCCCCCTGCAGCGATCCCTGATGAGGGGGGAGGGCATGGAACAACCTCAGCTTCGCATTCTCCCTGGAGGCAAACAGGTCCACCTGAGGTGTGCCCCAATGGGAGACTAGATCTTGTACTACCTCTGGCAGGAGAGACCACTTGTGGGATGCAGTCCCTATCCGGCTTAGGGCATCAGCCAGGGTGTTGGAGGCTCCTGCCACATGAATGGCTAGGAGATCCACCTCCAGGCTGCGCACGAGTGACCAGATGCGGAGAGCTTCCTTGCATAGAAGCATGGAGCGTGTCCCGCCCTGGCGGTTTAGACAGTACATGGTCGTGGTGTTGTCCACCTGGACCCGGACCACTTGACCCCGAAGAAATGGAGCAAAGGGCGATGAGAGCTAGGCGGACCACTCGGAGCTCCAGCAGGCTGATGTGGCATCGGGACTCCCTCGGGGACCAGAGGCCATGCGCTCGGTGTTCCCCCAGATGGGCACCCCAACCCATCAGAGAGGCATCAGTCGATAGAGAGACCATCGGCTCAGGGCGGACAAACGGGATGCCCTCCTGCAGATGAACTGGAACGGTCCACCACTGGAGAGCATTCCACATCCCCTGGGTCACCGACACTAGCTGGTCCAGTGGATCGCAGCGTTGGGACCACTGGCTGGCCAGCCCCCACTGAAGAGGGCGCATGTTCCAGCGGGCCCAACGGACCACGCTGGTACAGGCTGCCATGAGACCCAGGAGGCGCAGGAAGTCCCGGGCAGGACGCAATTGCCCAACCAGAAATGATTGGGCAAAGGAGGAAAGAACCTCGACCCTGTCCGGCCGGGAGCCGCGGCCCTGGCTCGAAAAGAGTCGAGCTCTGCCCGGCTGAAAAGAATCACCTGCTCGCTCGAAGTCCGACTTGGCCTCGCTTGATGAGGAGGCCGACCTGAGAGCAAACCTGAGGGCCAGATCTCTGACCGCTTCCACCTCCTGTCTGAGGGGCTGCTATCAGCCAATCGCCCAGGTAAGGGTAAACCCGACCCTCGGCGCCGAGAAATGCTGTCACCACTGCCATGCATTTGGTGAAGACCCTGGGAGCTGGAGATAAGCCGAAGGGCATGGCTTGGAACTCGAAAAGGGATCCCTCCGCTCGAAAGCGAAGGAACCTCTGATGTGACGGACGGATAGGGACGTGAAAGAACGCGTCCTGCAGGTCCAGAGAGCAGAACCACATGCCGTGTTCCAAGGATGGTATTATCTGAGTCACAGTGACCATCCTGAAGGTTCGAGACCTTAGGAACTTGTTTAGGTCGTGTAGGTCGAGAATGGGGCGCCAGTCCCCCGTCCGTTTCAGAACCAAGAAGTACCTGGACACGAACCCCAGGTTTGGGGGTCTGCCACCTCTTTTATCACCTCCTTCTCGAGGAGGAGAGCAATGTCGGCTTGGTAAGCTGACAGCGAGGCTTCGGACCCCGAGGCCCCCCGAGGTGCGACGGCTCTGAAGGGTGGGGCCTGCTCAAACTCCAGAGGCAGATCCTTTCCCACCACCTCCAACACCAACCGGTCTGTGGTGATAACGGACCAGGCAGAATGAAAGTGGCGGAGCCGCCCCCCCATGGGGGCACCACAAATGTGAGGCGACAGGATTGGGCGACTACCCCTCAACCCGTCACTGGGCAGGCTTGGAGGAAGAACCAGCCGAGGGACCTCCAGGGCCTTTACCTCCCTGCTTGCTGGAGGAGGAAGCCGCAGGCTTGGGTTTGGGATGCCAAGCGCAAGCCTGCTGGCCCTGATGCTGCTGGGCCAGATGTGCCGCGGGCACGGACGGACGAAAGGGCTTGGGTTGCGGTCTGCGGCCCTTGTCCCTCTGAGCGGATGAGACCGAAGTCCAAAGTGGCATTGGACTTTTCGATCCTCTGGAGGTGGCCTTCCTCCAGGGCTGAAGAGGTCGGTCCCCAGGAAGGGACATCCGCCAATTTGTGCTGGGTATCCGCTGTGAAGGTGGATATCCTCAGCCATGCCCGGCGGCGCATAGCCACTGCGGCCGCGACTGACCTGGCGCAAAGTCTCCAATGTCCAGAGCAGTCTGAAGTTGCTGCTTGGCCACCGCCCTGCCCTGGTCCCACACCTGCCTAACCGTGGTCTGCAGGTCAGCCAGGAGATGAGGGATTACCTCGTCCAGGGAGCCCAACAGGGCACGGGAGAAATGTGCCATAAGCTCGGCCGAGCTGGCCTGACGAAGGCCAAGGGAGGACGCAGCGTAGACTTTTCGCCCGGCATAGTCCAATTTCTTGGACTCCTTGTCAGGAGGTTTGTCCACGTCCCTAGCATTTCCAGCACGCCGGAAAACGCTGTCGGTAACTAACCCCTCGGCTGAGGGATGTTCCGAGAAACCGGGCAGGGAACCGGTAGGGACCGCATACTTCCTGGCCATCCTGGCCGGAGGCGCAGGGCAGGAAGCAGGGCGCTGCCAGAGCTCCAAGGCCGGGCCCACAATGGCCTTGGCCACAGGAAAGGCCTCCGTAGGGGAATCCCCTCAGTCCAATATCTCCATGAGGGGATACTTGGCCCGCTTGGATACGGGCTCGAGCTGCATCCCGGTGGACTCCGAGATGAGCCTGAGCAAACCCAGGAAGGACGAAGGGCTGTCGTCCAGCGACTGACCTCCAGAGGACTCCAAGTCCACTCGCCTGGAGAAGAGGAAGGAATCGTCGTCGGACTCAGAAGAGTCCGCAAAGAGCTGCCTCGGGCCTGAGCCACCCTCCACCTGCCGAGGGCGATCGGGAGTGAGGGTGACCGACAGCCTATGGGGCAGACCCTGAGCTGACTGAGAGTTCTTGGTCGGAGCCCCAAACAGCAGCTGTGGAGGCGGAGGTTCCACCGGATGGTGGAGCAGCTGGTTTTGGCCGAACAACCGGCCTGGGAACAGGCTCCTCGGGTAAGACGAGGGGTTGTTTCGGCCACTCCGGTGACAGCTACTTAATGGTCGGGGAAGGCGACGGCGTCGGCTTGTTCCCAGTCAGAAGGAGCTGTTGCCACATGAGTTCCTCGTATCGTCGACGTAACTTACGTCGAAGCCTCCCCTCATCCGAGGAAGAGGATGAGCGGCGGCGCCGCTTACCGCGGTGCCGAGACCGAGACAGCCTATGATGGCAGGATCGGCTGGACCGCAAAGAAGTCCGAGACTGAGAACCTCGGCCTTTCCGAGGACGGTGCGGGGAGGGGACGGGTGGAACTGGGTCCCCCTCAGCTCGAAGGGTTCACCCGAGGGCTCCGGAACCGGAGGCAATGGGAAGCCCGCGGGATCATCAACTCCCACCGGGGGAAATCGGGGAGAGAGGATTTTCGGCTTCGCTGGTCGACAACCCGTCCAATGGGTCGAGAAAGATCTCGATTGCGTCGACGATAGTCTCGGTCAACTGACCTGACAGGGACACCGTGAGACCAGTGGCCGAAGCCGAACGATCGACCGAAGTCGACGGCCGACAACTCGGGGAGAGGGACCTTTCCCGCTCCCAAGAGCGTCGACAGAGGGACTTACCCTTGTCTTTCTTCTTGGACCGAGAAGAAGGTCCAGCAGACGTTGGTCACTCTCCTCTAGTGGAGAGGGACAGACAAAGCTCCTTAAAGGAAGCTGTGAAAGAGGAACCCAGGGAAAGCGGGATAAATGCCGTGGTCGAGGAAGATGCGGCCCGCGCCGCCTCCTCTTCGAGGGCAATCATCTGCTCTAGCTGATCCGCCGAGCCCGCCGCCGCAGAAACCGCCGACTGGGCCTCTTTTGACTTCACTGGAGGAAAACATTTCTCAGGGCGCCCCAGTTGTAAACGGGCAGCAGTCTTAGAGGACGTAGGCTGAGAAGGAAGAGCACAGGTCGCAAGCCTGCGGGTTGTGCTCAAGGCCTAAACAGTAGACACACGTGGAGTGCGGATCCGTCCGAGACATCTTCTGCCCGCAAGGGCACCTCCGAAAACCGGGAGTCGATTTGTCCATCGCAGCCGCGAGGGATAGAAGACCGAAGTCTATAATGCTAAAAACTTTTAAATTCAGAAAACCGAAGAATTAGGAACCAGTCTTATACGCAGAGCGTTAAGGAGGGAACCTGAGCTTCCAAGCGGTAAGGAAGATCTGGCGTCATGGGGCGGAGCCGAGAGTTTTACCACCCGGGTGGGTGGGAGGAGCCAGCTTGAAGACCTTCCGGCAAGATTTAAAGCGGCAAGGATACCTGCCAGACAGTGTGGATGAACAACATATCCATGTCCCTAGAACCTTTGTTTTTGATTCAGAATTTAATATATCCTTCTAAATCAGAAAATGTAAAGAAATGGCATTGACAAAATTATTGACACCCTAGACTTAATATTTGGTAGCACAGCCTTTGGTCAAAATAACTGCAATCAACTGCTTCCTATAGCCATGGATGAGCTTCCTGCACCTCTCTACTGGCAGTTTGGCCCTCTTCTTGTGCAAACTGCTCCAGTTCTCCCAGATTTGAAGGTGCCTTCTCCCAACTGCTGTTTTCAGATCTCTCCACAGGTTTTCAATGGGATTTACATCTGGACTCATTGCTGGCCACTTCAGAACAGTCCAGCGTCTTGTCTTGAACCATTCCTGGGTGCTTTTGAAGTGTGTTTGGGGTCACTGTCCTGCTGGAAGACCCATGACCTTGACGGAGACCCAGCTTTCTGACACTGGGTTCAACATTGCACTCCAAAATGGCCTGGTAATCTCCAGATTTCATGATGCCTTACGTTCAAGGCACCCAGTGCAGAGGCAGCACAGCAACCCAAAACATCACTGAACCTCCTCCATGTTTGACTGTAGGGAAGGTGTTCTTTTTTTTGAAGGCTTCATTTTGTTTTCTGTAAACATAGAGATGATGTGTTTTACCAAAAAGCTCTAATGGTGGTCTCATCTGTCCACAGGACATTCTCCCAGAAGGATTTTGGCTTGTTCAGGTGTGTTTTGGCAAACTCCAGTCGGGCTTTCTTATGTGTCTCTCTCAGCAGTGGGGTCCTCCTGGGCCTCCTACCATATAACCCCCTTTCATTGAGTTGGCAACAGATGGTGCGAGTTGAAACTGTCGTACCTTGTGTCTGAAGGTCAGCCTGAATCTGTTTGCCAGTTGATCGAGGTGCTTTCTCCACCATTCGAACAATCCTGTGCTGCAATCGTCGATCAAGTTTTCTCTTGCGGCCACGTCCAGGGAGATTGGCTACAGTGCCATGGACCTTAAACTTCCTGATAATATTATGTACGGTGGAAACAGGAACATCAAGGTCTCTGGAGATTGATTTGTAGCCTTGAGATTGTCCATGCTTGGCTACAATCTTCTGTTTGACCTCCTCAGATAATTATCTGGCTTTCTTTCTTTCTTTTCTCCATGATCATTGCGGTACACACAGTGACACAAAACAGAATGAGTCCTTTTCTCTATTCAAACTGGTTGAATGAGTGATTTTTATATTGCAGGCACCTGCAACTCACCACAGGTGAGTTCAATTTCAAAGTGAAGGAGAATCACCTGCTTGAAATCTAATTATTTCTAACTACTTCTAAAAGGTGCCAATAATTTTGTCCGGACCATTTAAGGATTTCTGTGTGGAATAAGCGAAGTCTTAGTAAATGTTTCTGCTTTTTGTGTTTTATTCCACTGTAAACCAAAGAAATACATATGTGGATACCAAAATATTTTTTAATTTCAACAATTTTCTGGAAGGAATGGTGCATTATTAGAAAAAACTGCAAGGGCACCAATATTTTTGGCCGCGACTGTAGGTCGCTGGACGGGACAAGGTGCTTGATCCTAGCGATGTTCCTAAGATGGTAAAAGGATAACTTAACGATGGTCGACACGAGCACATAGTGTCAGCCGATCGTCAAGAATCATCCCTAGGTCGCGCACCTGTTCAGAGATAGGGAGCTCAACATCCCCCAGGAATAAACTTGAGGGATGGTTTGTCCCCCACTCCCCTATCCAGCGACCAGGATCCATGACTATCACCTCCATCTTCCCAGAATTCAACTTCAGCCAGCTGGACCTCATCCAACCTTGGATTTCCCCAAGGGAGTTATTAAACACCGAGAGTGCTCCATTCTGGTCAGGTGCAAAAGACTGGGAGAGCTGGGTATCATCGGCATAACAATGAAACCCCAGCCCATACCGTCTTACAGTGTCTCCGAGAGGAAGCATGTACACCGCAAACAACATGGGGTACAGCACTGAGCTCTGGGGCACCCCACAAGACAGAGAGAAAGGATTGGAGGAAAACATCCCCGATACCACCCTCTTGAGTTCTACCAGTGAGGAAAGAAGTAAACCATCTGTGGACCAAACCTGAAAGCCCACAGATGATTCTCAGGCGCTCAAGCAGTACCCCATGGTCTACAGTGTCAAATGCTGATGACAGATCCAGTAGGACCAAAATGGACCATTTTTCTGGTCTCCCGTCATCAAGAGATCATTGAGCACCCGAACCAGCGCAGTCTCGGTGCTGTGCCTCTTTCGAAAACCAGACCGAAGAGGATCGTAGATGCTATGGATGGTCAAATGGTTGTCTAACTGAGTAGCCACTACTTTCTCAATTACCTTCCCAACAAAGGGAAGGTTTGAGATAGGCCTGTAGTTGGCAAGGGATTCGGGGTCCAAAGAAGCCTTCTTCAACACTGGTGTCACCACTGCCTCCTTCAGGGAGCAGGGATATTCACCATAGTCTAAGGAGCACCGGACTATCCTCGCCAGAACCGGGATGATAATCTCCCACAGCCCATAATCAAGGCTGTAGGGCCCGGATCTAAACTACAGCATGTAGTGCGCATACCCTGGACAATCCTCATAACACCCTCGATTTCCGGCCTTTTGAAGAGACTCCAGGAAAAAAGAGGGAGTGCGTTGCGCGGGTCTCTGCCCTGATGTCATCCACCTTATCTGCAAAGAACCGAGCAAGCTCCTCACACTGAGATTGCGAAAAAGCGCTACGAACCTGTAGACAGGCTGGGTTGCACAGTCTGTCTACGGTTCGAAAGAGCTGGGCCGGTCGGTTCTGAGCAGCAGCAATTTCCCCGGACAGGAATACTGCCTTCTTACGAGCAATTGCTGACTGATAGAGTTGATAGTGCTCTAGCAGTCTAAGATGGTCAGCATCTAAGTCGGATTTCTGCCAGCACCTCTCTAACCTGTGTCCTAGTCGCCGCATCTTCCTCAAGTCTCCATTAAACCATGGGGACCAAGGGCGAAGGGAGAGAGGACGCACGGACTGGGGCAATGGAATCCAGAGCAGAGGTAATGGCCTTATTATAGGCCAGGACTAAAACCTCTGGATCCGAGCTCATCACAGGAAATTCTGATAGGTCAAGTGCCGCAGTTAGACCATTGGGAGTCACATCCCGTAAAGGGCAGTACTTGACCATCTCCACAGGGGTAGGTCTATGCAGGGGGGTGCCAAAATTGAATCTCACAGTGTGATGGTCAGACCATCCGACAGGTTCCACCCCCACGCCAGAGGCTTCCATCCCCAGGAGGAAAACCAGATCAAGGGAATGGCCACATTTATGAGTGGCAGAAGTAACAACCTGTGAGAGGCCCAATGAATTCATCAACTGGAGGAAGTGCTGTCCAAATTGCGAGAGTTCATCGTCGATCCAAGCACTGAAGTCGCCCAGCACCATCAACCTGGGGGACTCCAATACCAGGTCAATGACGAAGTCCGCCACTTCCTTAAGGAATGGCTTCTCGTCTCCGGGTGGACGGTAGACGAGAGCAAGTCTATAGCCCCCAACTGACACTACGACACATTCGAATGATCTGGTCTCCTCAACTGGAACACTAGTGAGACCCAATCCGGTCTTGAAACAGACCACAACCCCCCAACCCCCGTGGTCCAATCTCGGACGGTGTATCACCGAATACCTGGCCGGAATTGCCGCCTCAAGAACGGGGCCAGCATTTCCATCCAGCCAGGTTTCGGTGATGCAAGCCAGATCCGCTGTACCCACCAAGTCTGTCACAATAGCAGTCTTGTTTACAACGGATCTGGCATTGCATAACACCGCCCGAGTTTGACAGAACCCCTGTGATCCCCCAGCCACCTGCCCACCATTACTAGTGGTGGTGCCCTCGGGTATGGGGATCAGACAAGGAAATCCATGTTCTGACCTCCATTTCACCCCAGGGCATCTTCTGGGCTTAACAATCCTGATACGAGCGCTCCCCTCGTCCATCCTCCACTGTTCAGACCCCCAACCCCTCCCCCTCCTCCTATGGGCAATTCCCAAGGCCCAACAATGTTGGTAGATAGAAAAGAGTAAAGGAGGGGGAGAAAAGGGGCGGAGGGCATGAAGAGTGGAGGATGAATAGCGGACGACCGGAAGGGTGGGATAATAATAAGTATCCCCGTCCTTCAACATGGAGTAAGACAATAAACTCCTACTCTCACAGAAATTAATAAACAAATCCCAAAAAATTAAGATAACAATTTACCAAACAAAATTAAACAACCATAAACCACAAATCAAGAACTCGAACCCAATTAACTCCAATTAATCCGCATTTCTCAACTAGAACCTGCTTTCAGGAAAAAAAACAAAACAAAACTAAAACCAAAAATGAAAAATAAAATTAAAAAAATAAAATAATAAATAGAGACAGGGGTTCCTCCTCACACAAGGAATTCCTATCACAAAATCAAATAAACATGGATATAAGAAAAGGAAAATAAAGAAAGCCCAACAAAATAAAACAATATAAACTGGCTAAGAAAACAAGCACTCCCACTACAAGATTGCTTAGCCCCCAGGCGCACTCACTGCACAGAAATAAAAAACAACGTAAAATGCCCCCCAGAATAAATAATAAAGATTTGAGAGTAAGTGGGCACTCCCACTCCCCGAAAACTCATAATAACTGAGCACTCACTGCACGGACAAAGTAAAAGATATTTTGATCCAAAGAGTAGGTTCCAGTCAGAAAAAACGTCACACAATAACGTATTAAACTATAAATAAAATGTTCAAAACCAGGGACCCATCCACGACCTCCCCAACAAGTTAATCAAGGATTAATTCTATTAGGCCATCAGTACTTATCCTCTCAAGAGTCCAAATGCTTGAAACCAAAGTTCGAAAAATATCAAACAATCCAGGTGAAAACAAACAGGGCTGGACTTGACAGCAGGCAAAAAACCTCTTCGTAAGCGGTCAGGGTACCGGTCGCTCCCCACTCACAGCTGGAGATTTGCTTCTCAGTCCAATCCGACAAAGCTGATGAAATTAACAGTTGACAATTCCCCGAATCTGCAGTGGCCCAGGTCAAAATAAACCCCACAGACCACAGTGGCCAGGAGGCACCCCACAACCCCCACTCCCCAGGGTCAGGGCCCCAGAACAAGGGCAGTACAACGACCACCCCAACACTGCAGGCCCCCCAGGGCAGACAGAGGCCCAACCCTCTGGCTGGCCGCTGACTAACCCCTCATCCTCTGGGAGCGAAGACTTTGGGGGGTGGGTCCCCTCCCCATGGCAGCCCCAGGTCTTGACCCGGCCCAGTATCTCAAAACTCTGCAGATTCAGGCAGTATCTCCAAAACCAGCACCCAGAGGAAATGCCGGTCCTAAACCAGACTTCTCCGATCAAACAGGCTCCACCAAAGGGGGAAGCATGTCCGGATGCCGGGTTCCAGACGCCCAGTCAATCCCAGGCAGGTCTTCCTCCCACAAAACCCTGAAAGGGATGACAGAGCAGTCTCCCAAAGTCAATAGGGCCACAAAGGTTCCGATAAATCCACAGTCCGGTAAGTCCACAATCATACAGGGCAGGAACAAAACTAAATTATACTCCAAACAGCCCGACTCCAGGGAAAGATCGCATTAAAACACAGCAGCTCACATTAGCAGCAAGAAATATCTCCACAATAAAAGCAACGGGAAACTTCCGAATCCGATCCCCGAGGTCCAGGTCCCCAAACAGAAATAAACAAGGTATCGAGAAATAAACAAACTAAAAAACGAATTAAAACAAAGTTTAAACAAGTTCTACGGGAGTAAGATTCAGAGCGGACCCACGCCAGTCGACATCTCGGATCTCAACATAGCACTGGGGACCACTGGAGATACACCATACAAGTGCATAGCAAGGCATAGATACTGCAATAGCTGCTGTGACTGGGGGTCCTTGAAGAGGGCCCGGGGAGAGTCCAGGGCCTAGTCCCAGACCTGGTTCTGGTACTGGACCATGTGGGCAATACAATTCAATACCCTAATGATCAGAGTGGCAGAGGCAAAGATCTTTTCTCTAGCCTCTGGGATTCCTAGGTTTCTATGTAACAGATGTTTGGGCCTCTTGGTATGGTCATGGGCAGCATTAATGACCACTGAGGTCCACTTGGGGCTGGTCAGCAAAAAACAGCTTCCCTACAAGAGTCTCGTACAATCTGTCTGCCTTTTGAGCAGTGGTGGGAATCAAACTGAGCTGATGCCAAGCAGCCATGGTGGCATCCTCGAAGGTGTCAATGAGAAGAGGAATGATTAAGGGAGGTACATCCGGTAGGCGCAAGCAAATAGCCAGTCAATGACAAGAGGGATCCTGCTCTCCGGTATCAAAGCCCATGGCCATCTGAAGCTGCCTCAACATCGAGACAAACAAAGGGTCGTCCAGGGGTGACCTTGGTATGTACCGCAGGGTCTCCCTGCCATCGGACAAGACCATCATGGAGGAGTGTGAGGGGGTAGCACCCCTGTCGTAACCCCTCCCCCCACCATCATCCTCCTCCTGAAGGATGAGGTCCGGGAGATGTTCATCCTCATTCCCCGGTTCAGGGAGGGGGAGCGAGGGCCCATTAGTCCTGGGCACCGGCCATGGCCCCACTGGAGAAGGGGGTACAGGAGCAGGCGCTGGAAGCCTCTGCAGGGATGTACCCTGGGGAGGGGCAAGCCGAGCTTGCATAAAGTCCCAAAGGATATTCAACACAGAATGAAAGTCCACCACAATTGGTGTGAAGTCCATCTGTGACAGCTGAGGAGCAACTAAGGCTGGCGCCAGGAAAGGCTGCAGGGAGGGAGGAGGCACCGGACAAGGCCCCTGGAGAGGTCCCCTGCTTGGGTCTTCGCTGGGGTAGGTGAAGGCGACCACAGCTCAGGCAGAGGAGATGTCAGCGAGGGTAGGGACCCTGGGTCTGAGACAGAGGCCAGAGAAATGGCCGTGGTCAGCGGTGGGGGATAGGAAAGTGCCCTGACCGTTGAAGATGAGCCGGATGAGCCATCTCTTAAGACTGCCAGCAGAGAACAAGGGCCAGAATATCAGGGGCTAAATGGTCTGAGGAGCTCTACAGCCCCTAGAACCAATGCCCACCACCAAGATGTTGGTGGGGGGAGCTGCCAACAGTAGCCCCGTGGAAGAAAGGGTGTGTGAGGTAGAGCAGGCTGCCCCCGACGATGAGGATGGCCCTGTCACGGTCGATGGTCAGAGCAGTGACTGCGAACGGGATGAGGAGGACCAGGCTTTGTCCTTACCCTTGTGTTTGGTGGATGATTCGTCCCTGGCTTTAGAAGCCTACAAGCTGGAGGATGTCGTAGGGGAAGCAGAGGAACTTCTGGCCTGAAGCTCTTTCTCCATTTGGGCGGCCTTTTGCTTCAGCAAAAAAGTTTCTAGGGCCTGCTCTCGGCACTTCTTTGTTGCCTGTGTAACCCCTCACCCCTGCCTTTTTAGCAAAACGACACGTGGCATGCTGTTGAAGCTGACAGCAGTACCTGGTGGGGACTGGGTTCGGGGAGGATGAGGTTACTCGGCACAGGGGACCTAGGTTTGGCTACTCTGCACAGGGGCACCCAAGTAAATCTGAACACAGGAAGCAATAACTGTAATGTCCAGAACCAGGAATGGGATTCTACAGTGTGACTTTTATTCACATCCAAGCTGAACAAACAAAGCATAGACGGACCCCCACGGGGCTACATTTCTGGTAATGCAGATTAGAGACAACAGAACACTTTATCACTATTTCCAGCCCTCAGGCTCTGAACCCACCAGGCATACAGCCCGGACTTGCACGCAGCTTGGGGTACACAGCCCGACTTGTACACTTCTTGGGCTTTCCCCACGGGCCCGGCTCCCTCGCCAGCCACTTGATCCACGGTCCATTTGGGGAAATGAACCAATTATCCTGTTGTGGCTCCCCAAACCACACTACAGCCTTCGACTCCTAGTGGGAATTTTCCTTCCAATCCCACGTATGGGTACTTCCCTCATCATTGGCGAAGTGCCTAAGGCAAAGTAGAAATCCACAGAGCAAATCCGTAGAGGTGGACTTGGTCACTAAAGATGGGGTGTCTTCCACCTCCAGCTCCCACAGTCCATACCCGGCCATTTCTCTGGAAACTAAACAATTCCTTTACTGAAAGCTTGCAATGTAGATTCCTGGGTAGACGTATGTCACATCTCCTCTACATAATCATTTTGATTTCCCAATAAGCACTGGACTTGAACCTACTTTTACTCTTTGGCTAAGCCTATTACTTTAGGCCTCCCACTATTGCAGTAGTCCAGTCCCCACATGTCACACAAGTCCCAGGGTGAAAAAACATAGGCCCTTTCAGGAAGAGCAGACACTCAGCCTCCGGCTGCAGGTGCCCCACAGGAGATTCACAAATCTTCTTATTCTCCCAAGAAAACTCTGGAACAAATAGGCAGCTTCTCCATTATTAGCAGAAAAAAACAGGGGGTTGCCCCAGGAATATGCAGGAAACCTTCCTGCCCCATCCCCTGAGGGATGGGGCACTGAGACCCGAATTCAGCGGTCTCCACCACTTTAAAAACTATCTTCTGTGTCTCTCTTTTGGTGGAAATACACACCTTTTTTTCTGAATGGTAGCCCTATGTCAGGGCTGAGGCTCCACGAGCCTACACAGAGCTGCTGTGCTGCTCTCTCAGCAAGCTCCAAACTCCAACTGACCTACAGACTACTGTTCAAACCTCCCAACATTCTATTCCAACTCCCTGCTGCAGATTCCATTGTGGCTCATGCAGCTGCGACAGTTCTACGGTGTTGTCATCCCTCAGTCTCAGCTGAGACTGAGAACAGAGTGAGACAGTGTGAAATCCATTTAACTGGAGTTTCACAAGCTGCCTTCCCTGCCTACCACTAGGTCTTACTGGAATTCTAGTAACCCCGGGTAGCAAGGGGGTTACACCTGATTAAAGTTGCAGCACATTTCTCAGGTCTTGGTGTCGTGTTTTGGGCCTAGGCAGCAAACGCAGGCCTCGTGGTCATCCTTCTCTGGGATCTTCTGGCTGCAAACGCAGCACTTAAAAAGGTTCTTTGGCATAAATCTGAAGTCAGGGAAATCACTTTATTGTTAAAGTGATAATAAAAATAAGAAAATAAAAAAGAACTCTGAAAAGGAATTTCGAAAATAGCAGTCGACTGAAGCTGGTGGATCTCCGTGAAGTACGACATGCGATGCTCGACAGCAGCAAAAGAACTGAGGAGGGTGTGGGGGCTGCCTACTTATATTGGATTGGGTTGATGTTGGCATATGACGCTGGAGTGGGCGGCCCCCTTGTAGACAGCTAGCTAGAAAAGTTTCTGTGTGGTTCTAGCGCCTGGCGGCTATAGTTTCATTGGTGTGGCCTGCTGCAAGAGGTAGCCCTGATACCAGATCCGCCCTTTCCAAGAGAGGGACAACGCATCTCACCAGAAAACCCCAGGCCCTGGATCGAGCAAGCAATAAAGTGACAGTTTTGCATTAAGTGGGGATGCAAAAAGAGCCAACTCTGGACAACCCTACCTGCCAAACAGGTCTTCGACCACCAAGGTCAGCAGCTCCCACTTGTGCATTCTGGACTGTGATCTGCTTAGCTTGTCTGCCAAGACATTTTGGACACCTGGAACATGGATGGCCGACTGCTCTAGGCAGTGTTCCAGAGCCTAATACCAAACCCTTATCAAGGGTTACCCTTAACAAGAACTGGTAAAAGGTATGACCGGTAAATAGATCTGCTGCTTCTAAACAGATCATTTTTATGGAGTATCACAACTGAGCAAAACATTATATTTTCAGTAACACTGTGACGAGCTGTGGTCACACTGGAGCAGAGTCTTATGTGGACTTTTACACTAAAAGTGGTGCCATGCTTTGACCCCTTCAAAAAAAAGTTGTGGTGCCTGTTATTCTAACCATTCTAGAACAGCTAAGACTACTGCTAGTCATGGAAATTGAAACAAATGCAATTCCCATACAGTATATGAATACCAGCAATGAAAGC
Source organism: Neoceratodus forsteri (assembly GCA_016271365.2). Taxonomy (NCBI): domain Eukaryota; kingdom Metazoa; phylum Chordata; order Ceratodontiformes; family Ceratodontidae; genus Neoceratodus; species Neoceratodus forsteri. The sequence continues at coordinate 806,599,095 of CM028137.1, forward strand.
CAGCTCTATTGAGAATTGGGAAGGGGGCGTCAGTATCAGTAGAGAATGTGTGTGTGTGTGTTCGTGTGTTTGGGTGTTGTTGTCATTGTTGGGTGGCAGGGAAGACCTCAGCATTCGCCACTGCCAGATGTGCTTTCTGAAGAGAACCTAAAATAGAAAACAAAACTATGTATTCCAACAGGCAAAGCATAATAATGTTCTGAGCTCATAGCTCCCCCCTTCCTCGGCCTGAAGACAGCTTTAACAGGTCAGGCATTTACTGCATTAAATTACACTGCATCAGACGAAAAACATTCCTTTATAATTCCACTAGATGGCAATACAGAACAACTCTAGTTCCATAACTAATGAGGGCAAGGCAAGTTAAGCAGCATAAGCAGAAGTGAGGAATTGGGTAATGGTGCCAAGGTCACTGGGTTCAAAAAAGGAAAAAAAAGGCAGCTATATTTGAGCATGTACAAGCTCTGACTCCAGAATACATTTCCTTGTTACACTATGACAACGCGCACATGGCTTCCTCACATTCTCAGTTCTGCTGCAGGAGTGAAGAAAGCTAATGAATGCTGGTTATGTGAGGAGCGCTGACTGCTGACCTCCAAACCAAGAAACCTGATCCAACAGACTGCAGTATCAGCAAGGAGAACAAACTCTCTGACCTGCACTCTCCAAATCCCTTTCTGCCAAGTAATTCTATTATCATACAACACAGCAACTACAGTCACAACACAGCTACTGCAGTTTGGTCAGCAACTGAGTTTTGTTTTACTTGCATGCTCTGGCTAAGAGTGGTCATCGGTTAAATCATTTTAATGGCAATTAAAACGCCAGAAAACTTTAATAAAATAACAACTACCAGGGTGAGATTTACAATTTTAAACTGACATAATCTGGAACAGGGTGCTTTTTTGCCCTCCCTGAATGAAACCTGCTTTACAAAGCACAACGCCTGCTTGCCACAACATACTAGAAAGGGCAGGATTTGATGCACTCTGGATCCGAGCAGTGCATTAATGCACCTGAAAATCTGTGGACTGTGAAACAGTGAAGATCAGCACGAGAATCTAAAAATTATTTCTTTCTGTCCTCCTCTGTGTCCCATGTATGTACACACCGCATCCTTGTACAAAAAACCAAAAAGATGTTTATTTGATCAAATGCAGCTGGATTACCTATTCAACAAAGGGAGACAGGAACAACAGTGTGCCATCATTTCAGCCCTTTAGTGGAGGGTAGTCCTTTGCAGCATGCTAACAAGCAGCTGGGAATGGGGGGGGACATAAAGCGCATGTGGGAGAAAGCAGATTTGCAAACTGCTAATGTTAGCGATTACATACAACTGCCTACTGCTTACAGCAAGATAAAGAGAGACATAGTGAGGACCATTTCTTTAAACAGAGATGCTCATATAACATGGGTTTGTAAGGTCAAGACCATACTTGTATTTTAAAGCTAATCATATACCACTCCTAGAAAGTACAGTTACATAAAAACTCACCGTAACAATAGATCTTTTTTTTTTTTTTACTCCTCCTTCCTGTCCCCTCGACCCACTCCTTCAGACCACTGATCAATCCTCTTAGGTCCCTTCCCTCAGAATCTGCCCCTAGAGTGCCAGACTTACTCCGATATCTTTCCTCCGACTCCCTTCTTTCTTGGGAGTGTCTGCACAGCAAGGTCTGTCCTGGGTTGGCGATCCCAGAGGCAGATCAGTCGTCATCTTGGTTCGAGGGGGTATTTTCCATTTTCTTGGTCCCTCTTTTAGTCCCACTACCCTCAGAGGACGTCGGCAAGTCTAGTCTTGCGGCATGCTATCGCACGTCACCGACAAATGCCCGCAACATCCTCCCCGAAGAGCTGCCTTGTGCACTGGTGTCCGTGCTTCCACCGACACAGGTGCGTCGGGTGTGCGAGACAACTCAGGATCCCACCCCAGAGGAGGAGGCATCCGTTGGGACACTCAATCCTCACCCCGAGTCGGTTCCGAACCGGGTCGCGGTGTGGTCTGAGGTGTGGCATCTAGCACCTCAGCGCCACTGGGCTGCGGTAACAGTAGATCTTTGAGGAGTGTCTCTTGCAGCAGGTAATACTTTTGAGTATCCAGCAGTAGCAGTTTTTCACCAGGGACTGCCCACACATGACATTAGCTTCCTGTTTCCTATAAAAGTGTGGGCGGCCCCTGGTATCCTCAGTTACCCCGCCACATTCAGCTTGCAAAGCGAGGACTGAAGAGAACCCGAGGTACCAAAGGAGTCCCTACCCTAGTCACTGGACCAGAACTTACTCTCTTAGAGAATGAGGGGGATGGAGGGCAGGAACAAACCTACTGCAAGAAACACTACTCAAAGATCTACTGTTAAGGTAAGTTTTTACGTAACTGGACCATCTTCCATGGAGTGGCTCTTGCAGCAGGTAATGCTTTTGGGATGAATCCCAAGCAATAATGCCCATATAGGAGAATAGTTATGATAGGAGACCTTGTAGGACTGTACGGCCATAGGCAGTCCTACATCGTGAGGCAATATCAAGATTGTAGTGCTTTGTGAATGTATGGATCATGGACCAGGTAGTTGCATTGCAGATATCTGAAATGGAAGTTCCTTTAAAGCAAGCCACAGTGGTGGCCATAGCTCTAGTGGAGTGGGCTTGGACAGGTCCAGGTAAAGACTTGTATTTTTTGTAACAAAATGAAATACAATGTGCCAACCAGGATGAAAGAGTATGTGTCGTCACCAGGAGGCCCTCGTGACCCGGTACAAAAGAGACGAACAGCTGAGACATCTTTATAATCTACGGAGTCTGATTAGTATAGTAGCGTAGTATACGATGGACATCTAAAGTATGTAGTAGATGTTCACTCTAATTGGAGTAGTCGGGATAGTAGACCGGAAGCTCCAAGGACTGATTTAAAGTATGTTTGGAAACTACTTTAGGAAGGAAAGAAGGGTTGGTATGAAGGACCACCTGGTCTTTGTGGAAAATCAAGCAAGGTTTACAGTGGTTGCTGGCTCAAAAGGCTCATGGGTCAATTTTTCTATCATAAAATTGAGATCCCACCGAGGAGTGGATCTTCTAATGGAGGTTTAATATGTAAAGTACAGTTACGCAAGAACTTACCGTAACAGTAGATCTTCGAGAACAGCTCTTGCAGCAGGTTACACCATTAGGACTGAAGCCGGCAGGCATCAGGACCCCACGGAAATCTTCTAGCTAGCAGTCTTCAGCGGGGACCGCCTCCGACGTCGGTCCCGCCCCCGACGTCAGGCGTAGTACATAAGGAGGCGGTCCCGCCAGAATCCCCAGTTCTCACGCCGGAGACTCACGGCTGCTGGATGACATCAGAAAAGGAGACCGAGGACCCGCCATTAGATGGCCAAGACTAAACAAACTTGTTCAGCGTAGGCTGGAACTTACCTCCTCCAAGGGGGAATGGTGGGCGGGAAGGTACCTGCTGCAAGAGCTGTTCTCGAAGATCTACTGTTACGGTAAGTTCTTACGTAACTGTACTATCTTCTTCGATGTACAGCTCTTGCAGCAGGTTACACCATTAGGACCGATTCCCAAGCAATAGCGCCTAGAAAAGCCATCGGGAGGAGGCAATACTGATACCACAACATGTCCTGAGCCTAGGACAAGAGACCCTGAAGGACAGCTAGTCCGAAACCCGCTCTTCGCCGTGAGGCGATATCAAGGCTGTAATGCCTGATAAAAGTGTACACTTGGCTGCAGCACATATAGCTGATGTGGATACGTTTTTTAGTGCTGCAAAAGAGGTAGCCACTCCCCCTTGTCGAATGGCCCTTAACCACCCCTGGTAAGGGTTTCTGTCTATTGTTGTAGCAAAGGGAAATGCACTGGATCAGCCAGCGAGAAAGGGTCTGTTTCGAGACTGGGTCTCCCAACATTCTCTCAGCGAAAGAGACAAACAGCTGTTCCATTTTGTGGTGCTGTTTGGTCCTGGTCAAGTAGTATCAAGACACCGGTGAATATCCAGGGTGTGAAGCAGTGCTTCTCTTGATTAAGCGTGCAGGAAGTACACTGGTAGATCAATGTCCTGGTTAAGCGTGAGGTTGAGACCACCTTAGGCAGGAACTTGGGATTAGTCCTCAGGGACACCCTGTCCTGGTGAAAAATTAAATAAGGTTCCTTGCACATTAGGCGTGTGGTTGAAGTATTCTCGCTGAAGTAACAGCAACCAAAACAGCTTTTCCCACGACAAGCGCGGCTGTAATCTCGGCAGGTTCAAAAGGTGGCAGCGTAAGCTGCTCCAGGACGAAAGGTAGGTCCCAAGGAGGGACAGGATCCCTAATGGGTGGCCTAAGGTGGAGAACCCCTCTTAAGAAGGCCCAGGATGTATCTAACTGTGCTACCGTACGTTGGCCTGCCGGGGCGTGGTAGGCTGAGATTGCACAAAGGTGCACCTTTATCGAGGAGTAAGCCAACCCTGATTGAAAAAGTGAGAGCAGGTACTCCAGAACTAATTTCTCTGGACAGTCTAAAGGGGAGAAACCACGTGCTTGAGACCACAGGCAAAACCTACGCCACTTCATGGCATATGTAGCATGTGTCGCCGGTTTTCTGGCGGCAGAAAGTACTTCCGCCACCTCCTGCAAGACCCCGTGATGCAGAATGGCTATGTCTCTAGGAGCCAAGCGTGCAGGTTCAGTGAATGTAAGTCCGGGTGGACTAGTAAACCCTCCTCCTGAGACAATAGATGGCAGCTGATTGGCAAAGGAAGCGGAGGTTCCTGGGACAGGTGACTCAGGAGCGGGAACCAAATCTGTCTGGGCCAAAAAAGCGGTATCAAAATCAGCATCGCGTGCTCCCTGCGAAGTTTGAGAAGGACTCTCTGGATCAACGGGAAGGGAGGGAAGGCATAGAGGAATCTGCCCGCCCAGGAGAGGGACAACTCGTCTCGCCAGAAAACACCAGGCCCTGGATCTAGCGAGCAAAAATTGGGCAGTTTTGCGTTGGATGGGGGACGCAAACAAATCCAATTTTGGAGTGCCCCATCTGTGAAACAGATCCTCTGCCACCTCCTGTAGAAGTTTCCACTCGTGGACTCTGGCCTGGGAACAGCTCAAGCTGTCTGCGATGGTGTTGTCCACTCCGGGAACGTGAACTGCTATGAGGTTTGCGCCGTGTCGTACTACCCATTCCCACACTCTCATGGCCTCCCTGCAGAGGGGGTAGGAGTGTGTGCCTCCTTGTTTGTTGAGGTAATACATCACCACAGTATTGTCTGTTTTTAACAGAAGAGTACTCGGTGGGATGTCCGACTGGAAAGCTTGCAGGGCATAAAGGACCGCTCTCATCTCTAATATGTTGATATGGAGATGAGCTTCCTGAGTAGTCCATGTTCCCTGAGACTTCACCACTGTTCAAGTGCGCTCCCCACCCCAGCCCTGAGGCGTCTGTGGAGAGTGTCATCACCGGGGACGGCGCTGAGAACGGGACCCCCACAGAGAGGGTTCCTGGGTCTAGCCACCATTGCCAGTCCCGAACCACGGCCTTCGTGATTCTGACTGGCTGCTGCAGATGGTCTTGCCTTTGGTCCCAATACACTCTGAGCATCCACTGGGTTACCCGCATGTGGAGCCTTGCCATCGGGACTGTTGGAATGGCCGCAGCCATGTGTCCGAGCAAGCGAAGGACCAATCTGGCTGGGACGGTCTTTTTCGCTGATAGGTCCCTTATGAGGGACCAGATGCGTTCCGCCCTGTCTTCGGGAAGAAAAGCTTTCCCTTGGGTGGTGTCCAAAACTGCCCCTATGAATTGCAGTTTCTGGGACGGTACCAGGAGAGACTTCTCATAGTTGATGAGGATGCCCAGAGACAGAAAAAGGATCTGGGTGTGCTGGACAGCTATCAACAATGCCTCTTCGGAGGAGGCCGCGAGAAGCCAATCGTCGAGGTACGGGAACACATAGTGGCCCTGTCTCCTCAGAGACGCTGCCACGACTGCCATGCACTTGGTAAAGACCCTGGGGGCCGATGACAGCCCGAAAGGAAGCGCTCGGAACTGATAGTGGTGGCCGAGGAACTCGAAGCGCAGGAACCTCCTGTGCGCTTGAGCAATGGGGATGTGCAGGTAAGCGTCCTGCATGTCTAGGGACACCAGGAATGCATCCTTCTTCAGCATGGGGATTAGGCCCGGGAGGGTCATCATGTGGAAGCGTCTGTAGGCGACCGACATATTGAGGTCGCTTAGGTCCAAGATTGGACGGAGGTCCCCTGTTTTCTTTGGAACCAGGAAGAAGTGGGAATAATATCCCTCTCCTCTCTGGTTCACTGGAACATGCTCCAAAGCTTCTTTCTGCAGCAGCATGAGCACTTCTTGCCTGATGAGCAGGGCATGCTGACCAGAGTAACGGGAGAGCAGAGGAGGCCTCGTGGGTGGCTTGTCTACGAATTCCATAAAGTGGCCTTTTTTGACCAATTGGAGCACTCACCTGTCAGTGGTGATCGACTGCCACCCTGACAGGTGGCCTGCGATGCGACCCCTGACCTTTAATTCCCATTAATCCTGAGGGCCAGGGGCCGGAAAGGAGTCATGCTGTGGCGGCGGAGGGTCCTGCAGGTTGGGCCGACTTGGTAGGACGTTGGCCTCTACCGGAGGATGACTTGCCCTGGGCTTTCCGGGTAAAGAAGCCCCTGTTGCAGGCCGGAACGAGGCTGTTTGAGTCCGGCTGCGGAAGCGACTCTGGTTCCTAAGAAAGGAACTGAGTCTAGATCTGTACATGGCCTGGACAGATCTAATGGCCTTCCCAGCTTCCTGCAGTTTGGTGATGACCTTCTCAGATGCCTCACCAAACAAGACTTCGCCGTGAAAGGGGGCGCCCAGAATATTCTTCTGGACGTCCGGGGTAAATCCGGAGACACGAAGCCATGAGTGTCTCCGGAGGCATATGCCTGAGGCTGCCGCTCTGGCCGAGGAGTCCACGGAATCGTACGTGGCTCGGAGCACCTGGGTCCCCACGTCTGAACCCGTGCGGAGGAGCTGGAGCGATTCCTCCTTTGGGCCACCATCTGGCAATTTCTCTGCCAGGTCCAGTCCCTGTTCCCTCAGCGCGTTCTGAAATTGAATCATGTGGGTAAGGTAGTTCAGGGACCTGACGCACAGGTCGCAGCTGCATAAGTGCGCCTACCCACGGCGTCCAGTTGTTTGGACTCCGGGTCCGGTGGCTGCGTGCTCAGATGTTGCGGTCTCTGGGACCGGTCATGAGAGGCTGTGATGACCAGGGAGTCGGCCAGAGGATGATTAGCCAAGTACTGGTCCTCCCTTGGGGCCTTGTACAGGCGGTCAGCCTTCTTCGGCATCGCCAGAAGCGAATGTGGACGTTTCCATGCTGCCTTGGTGATGTCCACAAAGGTGTCCACCAAGGGTGGTACCACCACAGGCTTAGGATCTTTGTGCCGAAGATAATGAGCTAGGCGTAGCCTTTCGGGGTCAAGTTCTTCTGCGTCCCACCCCATGTTCTCTTGGATATGTCTCATGATCTCAGAGAATGAGGGGTCATCCGGAGGAGACCTAGGAAGTTCACGTGGGTCCGGAGAGGGGACGCTAATGGGAGAAGGAGATCTAGAACCATCCAAGATGTCCGATCTTGAGTCCTCCGTAGACAGGGAGTAGTGGCGTCTTCTGGGTCTCTTGGGGCTGGGTGAACCAGAAGAGGATCTGGATGGAGGCCTTCTCTTGTTCGTAGGTCTGCCCCTAGGAGGTTCAACTGGCTCCTGTGGGGGGGGGGGTACTCGGCCTGCTGCCCCACTGGGTGAAGGAGGGAGCGCTGGGGCCGGTGGTGCCGCGGGTTCGGGAGGAGGCTGCATGGTGACCACATCCTTTTTGATGGTGCCCCACCAGAAAGTGAATAACTCCTTCACTTCCGAGATGTTAAGGCCCGACGACGGGCTGGGCGCCGGTGGTCTGTCGTCTGGTCCCGGCGTCGGCTCCCCTGGGGTCTCCGGTTCTGGGGAGGGCTCCTGTGGGAGCTGGACAGGTCCGAGGTCGCCCGCCTGGTCCTCGGGCTGAGTGGATTCCTCCTCCATCAACGCCTCCTGGCCAACGTCAGCAGGCAGCGGTGTGGTTCTTCTCGCTGCTGTATCGGACGTCGGTCCCCAAGCCGGCGCCGGGCAGGAGAGTGCCTGACCGGCGACGGGTGTCGGACTGTCGTCAGTTCCTGGGATATATGGTGTTTGGCCGACGTCAGGTCCGACGTCCTCTTCAGGGAGGTCAGCTCCTTAGTCTTTCGTTGAGGGGGAGGAGGCAAGGAAACTGACCGGACGTCGGGTGCCGAGTGACGCTTGTGGTGATCCCCTGATCTAGACGAGGCCTTTGAGGAAGAAGAAGGCCTAGAGGTCTTAGCAAGCCGCAGGGTGGAAGAACCGCTGGTAGACTTGACCACGACCGGGGAAGACTGAGAGCGGGCCCGATATGGAGAGCAGTCGGACCTGGAACTAGAGCTGCAGGAGTCTGAGGCCCTAGAAGGGGATCTAGGTCTCACCTTCTCCCTGTGCTTCTTATGGTGCCTACGGGATTTTTCCGAAGATTCCCCCTTGGAGGAAGGTTCTATGGCCTTGAGCTTCTCTTCCAAAAGGTAAGCCTGGAGAGCCTTCTGTCGGCGGATCCAGGTCCGGTTGTTGAAGCCTTGACAGAAAGAACAAGCCTAGGTGTCGTGGTCTGAGCCCAGGCACCAGACGCAGGCCGAATGTGGGTCTTTGAATGGAATTTGTTTCCCACAGGCGCACTTGGATGAATGGCCCTCCACGGAGGTTGGGGAGGACATCAGACAGAAGAATGAAACTGGAGGAAGAGATTCTTGAAGAATTCTCGGTTGAAGTGTTCGGCAGAACGAATTTCCTGATCGTGTCGTGCACTAGATACTGACCGAAGGGTCGAGACATTCAAGCTGACGGCGGGAAAGAACTGGGGATTCTGGCGGGACCGCCTCCTTATGTACTACGCCTGACGTCGGGGGCGGTCCCCACTGAAGACTGCTAGCTAGAAGATTTCCGTGGGGTCCTGACGCCTGCCGGCTTCAGTCCTAATGGTGTAACCTGCTGCAAGAGCTTTACCTCGAAGAAGATCATTCCTTTAAACATCTTAGCTAGATGATGGTACAGTAACCTGCCATCCAGAGGCTCGTGGAAAGCAGAGTTGGCGGCCAAGCGGACTCTGAGGGAAGAATAACTTAAACCGGACTCAGATAGTGAGGCCAGGTAGTCCAGAACCTTCATCAGTGGACAAGAATAAGGGTCCAAAGATCGAGAGGCTGACCATATGGAAAAGCGTTTCCATTTGGAATTGTATGTTTGTTTGTTTTTTTTTGATAGAGGGAATGGGACGAATAGCATGAGTAGGTCTCACCCCTGGGTGGTAAAGACCAGGGTCCCAATCTCTGTCCGCCTGACCCCTCTAAGAAGGCACCTGTGTAGGCGGAGGGGCAGTAAATAGGATAGGTTTCCCTTGAGGAATGCAGTTTCTCATTGACGGGCCTGCTGGGGGAAAAGGAGTTAAATTCACTGAAATTGTCAGATGCCATTGATGGGAGAGGAGCCCCCATCGATGAAGCAGCAGTATATTTAACTGCATGTAAAGCGCTGGAAAGTGTTGTCGACAAGAGGGTATAAGCCTCTGTTGATGGAGCAGTTACTGTTTGAACTGCATTTAAAGTGCTGGAAAGCGCAGTCAACAAGAGGGTATGAGCCCCTGTCAACGAAGGAGTGTTTAAAGGACACCCCATCGACGGAGGGACACCAGAAACGGTGGCCGTCGACGGGCAACGAGGCAGGGAGTGTGAGGAGGGTTTCTCCTTCTTTTTCTGCCTGGAACAAGAACCAGTGGGGGGGGGGTGCCCTTGGTACGAGCCCCCTGTTTCTCTAAGAGAGACATTATCTGCTTCATCAAAAGGTGTTGAATTTGAAGGGAGGTGTGGCCAACAGCCGAGCTTGAGGACGCGTTCAAGCAGAGCTCCGCTAGAGCAATTTATTTCTTATTAATTTAAATAATCTAACCCACTAGTTTCCTGACAACAACTGGATCTATCTAAAGAAGATAGTTCGCTATATCGATCGATATCTTATTGGATATTTTCTTGCTCGAGTTCCAAAAATATGGGAAGAACAAATAGAGCGGCCACCGGAGGAGAGGGAGCCCGAGCCAAAGATCCAAAACCTAGCACCAGTACTGAATCGGGATCGGGGACGGACAACTTTGCTCGCAACCTACAAATGCGGCTCTGTTAAAGGCAATCCAGCAACTAGATCAAAAACTGGAGGATTTTACCTCTCAATTCAAAATACCTGATACAAAAGTCGGTATGCTTGAAGAAGAGATTAAAGCTGCATCTGTTTCTGCGGCAAAAGCTGTGACAGTATCCACTGGCCTCATTAAGGAAAACAAGCTGCTTAGGCGATGTTTAGAAAATCTGGAAAATGCATCTAGAGCCTCCCACATCAGAATCCTAGGCTTACCTGAAGACACCGAAGGAGAGGATCCTGTCTCTTTTTTACAGACTTTTTTCGAGGAAGCTTTACAAATTCAGGAGTCGATCGCCATTCTGAAGATATATAGGATCACCCCACGTGGTGGGAGAGGCCGTGCAGTTACAAATCAGGCATTGCCTCAAACTTTACTTGTGGTTCTGGGCTCAGTAAGGGAGAGAGATCCCATCATTAATAAAGCTAAGCAACGGGGAACTCTGGAGTGGGACAATACTAAAGTGCACATTTTTCCGGATTTAAGTTTTGCAACCAGACAAAGAAGGAAAAGCTCTGATGCGATTAGATCCCGCCTGAGACAATCAGGGGTTCACCATGTCCTCCTGATGTCAGCCAGTTCGCGGATCACATACGGTGAGAAAACGTATCAATTTGCAGATCCAGAAGCAGCTAAGAAAATGATGGATCACACGGAGTCTGAATTTCAAACTGAAGGAGACAATATGGACAGTGGCTCTGGGGAAAGTGTCTGAGTATTTTCAGATAGAGTATAATACTTTTGACTACGCTTAAATACCTACAAAATAATGTTTAAGTATATTTCCCTCCCAGTTTGGAGTGATGTGCTAGTACTGTGTCTTTTCTAGGTGTAATGCTCTGTTTTTTGGAGTATGGCTGGGTAAAGGCAATGTAGACGAAGGTGGAAAATGGCAGATCGGTATAGTGCGCATGTTACAACAACCCTGCCTTCCTTTTAGCCTTGAGAGCTAATTGTGCTGCCAATCTGCACACTGTAATTTCATATTGCATGGTTTGAATTTAGTTCAGAAGGTAGTGATCGTTCAAAGAAAGAATGTTTTCTAACTTTACTTTGTTAAAGGACCTTTGCTTAAAGTAACAACCGGGGAGTTTATCTTATAAGGAGAGCACTGCTGAACTGCTATAATGCTTAAATAAAATTCACAGATGAGGGATGTTATACCTGGAAATTAAGGGTGCTCATTAATACTGAACGCTATGATGGTATTCCCATCTCATGGCAGTAATGGCCTATTATAAACCGATGTGAAATGTTTTAAAATATATTGTTTCTCCCCGTGATGTACCAAGAATATAGGGGCTCATCCAATCCTTTCTGTAACAGTAAGGTTTAAACACTGTAATACTGTTTCTAGAAGCCTACATATGAGGGTAGTGTACTGTGTAATTCATACAGTTAAAACGAATAAAAAGAAAGTTTAAAAAAAAAAAAAGGTAATGAATTTCAAGCAACCGTCATCGACGAGTTGCCTGATTAAATTCCTGACATAAACCACAGGAACCAGTGTCATGTGTGGGTCCCAGACACCTTACACGAAGTGCGTGATTATCAAAGCGGTATATCTTCCTACCACAACGGCAGGAACAAAATAAAGCTTGTTTCTTTGAAGACTCTGTAGACATTCATCTTAGTTCCAAATTTCTCGTCGATGACTGCTACACAGAAGTTGCACTAAATGCTGTGCGAGTTAAAGACTGTGGGAAAATGAACTGAGGATACCAGGGACCACCCACGCGTATATAGGAAACAGGAAGCTTATGTCATGTGTGCACGGTCCCTGGTGAAAAATTGCTAGAAGAGACCACTCTGTGGAAGATCTACTGTTACAGGTGAGTAACCTGTTCTTCTAGAGACGTGGATATCTATCCACACTTCTGAAAGACTCCTAGCAGTTCTCCGGGAGGAGGGGGCAAGATGCACACCCCTACTTAGGGAATAAAGATTGGAGAACTGAGGCCCCAAAACCAGTATCCCAGTGTGACTCAAGGTTGATGTGGTAGTGGGAAATGAAGATGTGTGTTGACCTCCATGTAGCAGCCCTGCAGATTTCCTGGATGGGGGACGTTCTCGGAAGCAGCCAGAGAGGCAGCGGCATGGTGGGTGGAATGAGCCTCAAGCTCTATGGAAGGGCTCCCTACCTGTCAACCTATAGCAGAGGCTAACGCAGGAAACAATCCACCTGCCCACTGTACGCTTAGCTGCCAGTCTGCCAGGTGCAGCTTCAGTGTAGGCGACAAATAGCTGATGAACCTCTCTCTGAACTCTAGCCATGCGCTCCTTGTAATAGGTGAGTGCTCGCCGTAGGTCCAAGGTATGGAGCCTGTGCTCGACCTCTGAGGTGTGGATGGTGAAATACACAGGGAGACTGATCACCTGGTTAAGGTGAAAATCCGACACAACCTTCCGGAAGAACTTCGGGTTGAGGCGAAGAACAACCTTGTCCCCGGTGGAAGACCAGGTAAGGAGACTCCACTGAGCGCCTGGAGCTCACTGATCCTTCTGGCTGATGTGATAGCCACCAAGAAGGTGGTCTTCCACGACAGGTCAGAAATTTCACACCTGTGCATCCGTTCGAATGGCTTGCCCATGAGCTTTCTCAATACCAGCAACAAGTCCCAAGGTGGTGGTGGTTCATGCACTGGAGGGGAAATTTCGGCAAGGCCTTAAAAAAAAAAAAAAAATTCCAGACCACCTTCTCCTGTGCCACCCACTGCTAACTGTCCTGCACCCGGTAGGCAGAGATGGCTGCCAGGTGCACACTTAGGGTCGCCAACCGAAGGCCCAACTGGGAGAAAGACCAGAGGTAGTCAAGAATGGTAGCCACTGGGCAAGATAAGGGGTCAAGCCCAGAGCCCTGGCACCAAATGGAGAACCTCTTCCATTTGAAGGCATAGCATTTCCTGGTTGACTCTTTCCGAGAAGTCTCAACTACAGCGAGGACATCAGAGAGACCCAAAGCCTGGAACTCTAGCTGTTCAGGTACCAGGCTGACAGGTGCAGGGACTGAAGGTCCGGATAGAGTACCTGCCTCTGACTAATGGAGAGCAGGTAAGGGCGTAGCGGAAGACGCCTCAAGGGCCTGCTGCTGAGGCGGAGGAGATCAGGGTACCAGAACTGGCATGATCAGTCCAGAGCCACCAGGATCATCCATGCCTTATCCCTCCTTGCCTTGAGCAACATCTTGTGGATCAAGGGGAAACAGAGGAGGCCCGGGGCCCTGGGTCTCAAGAAGGCATCCCCCTGCAGCGTTCCCTGAGGGGGGCAGGCACAGTACAGTCTCAACTCTGCGTTCTCCCAGGAGGCAAAGCAGGTCCACCAGAGGGGTGCCACACTGGGAGAACAGGCTGTGTACTACTTCTGGGTGAAGAGACTAGTGAGATGCATCGCCCACACAGCTCAGAGCGTCCTCCAGTTGGCAGGAGACACTGGCCACATGGACAGCCAGTAGATTAGCCTCCAGGCTGCGTACAAGGGTCCAAACGCAAAGAGCTTCCCTGCACACTGGAAGGGAGTGCGTCCCGCCCTGTTTGTTGAGGTAGTACATGGTCATGGTGTTGTCTGTCTGGACTTGAACCATCTGAACCCGAATGTGAGCAGTCAATGCCAGTCGAACTGCCCGGAGCTCCAGAAGGTTGATGTGGCACCAGGACTCGAGGGTCCAGAGCCTGTGGACTTTGTGTTCCCCCAGGTGGGCACTCCAGCCCACGAGAGAGGCACTGATAATCACGATGACCATCGGCCCTGGGCCGACAAACGGGATACCTTCCTGCAGATGGTCCAGGACTAACTACCACTGAAGGGTGTCCCACATCAGCTGGGTCACAATGACCGGCTTGGTCGAAGTGGCCCTTGCGCTGAGACCACTGGTGGGCTAGCTCCTACTGCAGAGCGCATTCTCCAGCGGCCCAATGGACCACGCTGGTGCAAGCCACCATATATCCCAATAGGTGCAGGAAGTCCTGAGAAGGGTGTAACTACCCAACCCGAAATGACTGGGCAAAACAGAAGAGAGGCTCTGCCCTGTCTGCCGGGAGCTGAGCCCTGGCTCTGCAAGAGTCTAGCTCTGTCCCCATAAAACTAATCACCTGCGAGGACAAGAGTTCCGACTTGGCCTCACTGACCAGGCGGCCAAGAGAGACGCAGGTCTGGAAGGCCAGGTCCCTGTCTCTCTCCACCTCCTGTCTGGAGAGACCTGCAATCAGCCAGTCATCTAGGTAGGGGTAAACCCAGGCCCCTCAACACCTCAGATAAATTGCCACCACTGCGATGCACTTAATGAAGACCCAGAGTGCAAAGGATAGGCTGAATGGCATGGCCTGGAACTCGTAGAGGATCCACTCTGTCCAGAACTGGAAGAAACGGCAGTGGGACGGACTGATTGGGACATGAAAAACCGCATTCTGAAGATCCAGGGAGCAAAACCACATGTTCTGCTCAAGAGATGGTATGATCTGAGACAGAGTGATCATCCCGAAGGCGTGCGGCCTGATGAACTTGTCCAGGTCATGCAGATCGAAGATGGGGTGCCAGCTCCCCATCCGTTTTGGCACCAGGAAACACCTGGAGACAAATCCTGGGTGTTCCGAAGTGTCCAAGATAGGAGCCACAACCTCGTCGATGAGCTGGGCAATATCATCCCAAAGGGCCGACAGGATGTCGATGGACACTATGCCCTCTTGTGGGGCGCAGGCACAGCAGGGAGGGTACGCCTCGAACTCAGAAGCAGACCCTGACTAACCACCTCGAGGACCCACCTATCAGTAGTAACAGCAGACCAAGTGGAAAGGAAGTGTCAGAGCCTGCCCCCATGGGAGGACCCAGGGGAGGCACGATGGGCATCCCATCGCTGGGCAGGCTTAGAGGCGGGGGAGGGCCCAGTTGAAGAGCCACCGGGGTCTCGTCCTCCAGGCTTGTGGACAGACAGACTTCAGCCGAGGTTGCAAGGCCTGAGCCTACTGTCCAGCATGGGGCTGGGCTGGTGTGGCCGCAGGAGCAGAGAGGAGCTGAAAGGGCTTCTTCTTTGGTTGCTTGGAGCTTTTGGGATCCCTCTGGGCTTATGTCACTGAGTTCAAGGTGACACTGGACTTCTCTATGCGGGTGAGATGCCCCTCGACTCTGGGCCTGAACAAGATGATACTGAGGAAAGGGACATCCACCAGCTTGTGCTGGGTATCCACCGTGAAGGTCAAGATCCGTAGCCAAGCCCTGCGATGCATGGCCACCGCAGACCAGGTGCATGAATCGCCAATGTCCATGGCTATCTGGAGCTGCTGTTTGGCTACAGCTTGGCCTTGGTCCTGGATCTGCTTGACCATAGTCTGAAGGTCCACTGGGAGAATGAGGAAGAACCCCATCAAGGGTGCTCAGACGGGCATGAGAAAAGTGGGCCATAAGAAGGGCCCAACATGCCTGGCGAAGGCAGAGAGAAGAGGCAGCATATAGACCTTTTTGGCCATATAGTCCAGTTTCTT
Source organism: Neoceratodus forsteri (assembly GCA_016271365.2). Taxonomy (NCBI): domain Eukaryota; kingdom Metazoa; phylum Chordata; order Ceratodontiformes; family Ceratodontidae; genus Neoceratodus; species Neoceratodus forsteri. Next base: position 806,614,820 of record CM028137.1, read on the forward strand.
GGACTCCTTATCGGGTAGCTAGTTAACGTCGCCTAAGTTGCCCAAGCGCCTGAACACAGGGCCAGTCACAAGGCACTCAGCTGAGGGGTGCTCAGTAAACCCCGAAAAGGAAACGATAGGGACCGCATACCTGTGGGCCATCCAGGCAGAAAGCCGGATGCTAACTACTCCCTTAGGTTGGGATATAAAAGCCATGAACCAACTATTTTCAAGATTTAAAATTAGGCAATTTTATGATCTATCTCAACCTTTATTAAGGAATCCAAATTTCCTGGTGGGTAACCAACCTATTACCAGATTTTACCCTATACCTTCCTTCAAGATTCGTATAAGGGACTTCTATAGTGAAGGCTCTATACTCCCACTATCTACCTTATCTGCAAAATTTGGGATTAAACCCAGTCCTTGTACTGGCTGGCACAAATTCGGAGTAGCATCAGGTCCTTTTGGGCAAAGGAATCCGATCCGACCAGGCCGAGCTAGTATGTAGTGAGTTGGGTGAAATAATCGGTCCGCGGGCTGTCTCAAAAACTTATAAATACATTCTAGAGAGGTCAGACTCCAACAAATCTCCGATCCCGCTTTATTGGAAAATCAACATGTCTCTGGATTGGCCGAGATGATGAAGGAGAAAATCTGGGTAAACTGCCCTTATCCGTGTGTTAAGCAAGACAGATTAAGAGATGTTCAATTCAAGTTGTTACATAATCTCTATCTGTCCCCGGCAAAACTTCATCGGTTAAACAACCGATATTCACCGGTTTGTAAGGACTGTAATGACCCTATGGCAACTACCCTTCACAAGTTCTGGGCCTGTCCCAAAATCTCGGGGTTCTGGAACCTGGTTAAACAAAAGATAAGGTCATATTGTAATCTAACACCATTTTTTAGTTTAGAGGTCTGCATATTAGGAAGGTATGATTATATAACCCTTTAATACTCAAAGGCGCCAAATGGCATTGGTGACACTGGTTACTAAATTAATCATCCTGCGCCACTGGCAGGAGACTTGGACTCCTCCTTTAAGGAGTGGTGGAGGAGTTCCTGAGCACCCTGTATGCAGAAAGACTAGCTTATTCATTTGCTAATGCATCTGCCAGGTTCCAAAGATATTGGTGGTTTTTCTCAAAGCCTTAAAGATAGATTTAATTACTAAAGAAGGATACCTTCCGTCCTTTTGGACCTGTTTTCTTTAATAATTACCCTTCTAGGTCCCTACCTTATTGTTAGTTTTGTAAGTCTCTCCCGTCCGTTGAGTTTTAAATATATATATAATTCAGTTTTTATTAACCCATCAGCTAGGGATGATGAAATGAGTCTTAGGATAGCTGCGGGGGCTAAGGGGTGGGGGTTTCTTCTTTTATTTTGTTTCTTTTGTTTTGTTGAATTGTAAAATCTACCTCATATTTGTGTATTATGGCACTCTAGATGTATAATGGTTGGAGCCTACCTGTACTTCATTCCTGGTGTGTGCATATATTCTGTATTATTTTCTTAATAAAATATAATTACTTGCAAAAAAAAAAAGAAAGCCGGATGCTGCCACAGCTCCATCGCAGGGGCAGGAATGGCCTCTGCAACTGGGAATGCTTCCCCTGGGGAATCACTCCGGTCTAGGATCTCGGTGAGCAGGTACCGTGCCCACTTCAGAACAGGCTCCATATGAGACCTGTGGACTCCCGAGATAAGACAGAGCAGGCCCATAAATAAAGTAGGGCCTTCCTCCGTCGAGAGAGCCCTAGTCGTCTCCACGTCCACCAGATGAGAGTACAAGGAGAAGCCCTCCGACATAGGATTCATCGAAGAGGGATCGACTGCCAGAGTCCCCAATGACCCTCTGAGAACAGTAAGGGGTGACTGTGACTGACAGCTGATGGGGAAGACCTGAGACCAGGTGGGCTTCCTTACTCGGAGCGACAGTCTTCGACTGTTTCAGCGGTGGCTCCACCCGAATTGGCGGAGAAGCTGGTGGAGGCTGAGCCAGGACCTGTCGTGTCGGCTCTTACTGTGACGCAAAAGGCGTCGTCCTCCGTGGTGAGAGCCAAGTGATGGCCAGGGTTGAAGCTGGAACAGGCTTCATCCTGCAGAAAACGAGCTGCTGCCACATTAGCCTCGTAGCATCGAAGCAACTTGCGCCAAAGCCTCTCCTCCAAGCACCAAGAGCGTGAGCATTGACGCCGATGCGGACTGCTCTACCCAGAGTATGGAGAGCAGGGCCATGACCTCAACTGTTGGGGGGACCAATGGTAGGCCTCGAAGGAGCCGACGATTGCCAAAGATCCTCCGGGTCCAGAATCTCCTGAGGAAGAGGCAGCAGATTAGCTGACTGATCCGTCCCTCCCTGAATCAAGGTCAGGCGGGGGGGGTGGGGATGGATGATAGGGGTTTCTGGAGAACAAGGGATGGGAGGGTCTCGGCATCCAACTAAGGATCTAGGTTCGAGCAGACTCGATAGACCGTAAGGCCTAATCTGCTGGCAAATAGTATGTTAGTCCTGGATAAAGAGGTATCGGTCTCATTGCGTGACAACAGGTCGACCGGCTCGAGAAGAATCTCGGCCAGAACACAGACCTGCGTCTCAACCAACCGGCCCACCAGGGAGACCGTGGGGCCAGTGGCCTGGGCCAAGGAATCAACCAAAGTTGGAACTTCCAGAGAAGCACAGGAATCGGAGGCCTGAGAATGCTCCCAATCCCCACGATCAACAGTAAAACCATTTTTAATTCCATGTTTTCTGACAGCAAACTTTGGGACGTCCAATAAAATAATGATTAAGCAGAAGATTGTTTTTCGTTTTTTGTTTTGGATTGTTTGTATTTTTTCCCCATTTGTGGTGGAAACATATCTTCTGATAATTGATTAATGCCTGGAGAAGGCACATTTAGTCACCAAACTTACTTTACCAAGCAACATATTTACCACATTGAACAAATCAATCCGCCACTTCAGAGTTGAACAAAAAAGAAAGTAAAAAAAAAACTGCAGTCATTTTTTTTTCTGTGCTTGATAACAGATTAATGGGCCAGACTGGCGCTATGCACCCAGTACATGCACGTGTGACTAGCTGCAGCAGAGCGGCTGATGATCCGACTGTTGCTAGACAGATAGAATCGTCCAGCAGAGGACTGTGCTGGAGTAAGTGTTCCCAAGTTCCTACGGCTGCATACACCGGGTGACACCAGCAGAGACAGAAAGAACAGCAGGTCCAGGACAACAGGGGATGACTGACCATAGCGGTATGGTCGCTCGGCTGGGGTGACAATAGCAACAGTGAGTGAGTGGTGGGTGCCGGGCAGCAGGGATGACTGACCGCAGTGGTTGTGACCCAAGTTTTTATTTGCGGGATCAATAATTAAAGACTGAAAGACAGAACCATGGGTGCTGGAGAGACCAATTAGAGAGAGAGCTGCAAGTTCGAGGCATTGTAGAAGCTGTCAGTTTTTATTTAAAAGTAAGCTGCACAGTAAATGCAATATTAAAGTTGTGTTCCTCAAATAAATTTTGAGCTCTACGTCGTATTTTATCTTAGGAAATTTTCTGTTAAACTGGGAAATTTGCATCTGTGCTGTTAAACTACTTTCCGCAGGGTAAGTATATGAAAACATTTAATACATTTAAAAGTAATTATAACAAATCTTATTTTATTTTTTGTAACTTATAACACATTTGATAAGTGCAAAAAGTCACACCAGGCCATGGGTGTATTGGAGCATTAATGCACTTCCCAGGTGGCTAGAGGACACCCGACATTTGGCCTTGTGCCTCACAACACAACCAGGGTGTGTATTATTGCCCCCTTACACTCATGGTGTGCTGTGAGTTATAGCTTACTTTTCCCACTATTGGGAAGAACTAGGAACAGTAGTATGTACATTACTCAGCAGATTATTTTATTTGTGTCTCTTATTTGTTTATTTACTTTGTATGGCACCCAGAGCCTCTGAGATTGGGCATCCTTTTAAATAAAAATTGCCTTGCCCATTTCTATTTTATGTGCTACACTAAGTCGTACGTCTTGGTATTAAGGTCCCACTATCAAATGCATCAGACTCAGAGTATAAGTGTGAAAAATGGAGCATGTGCTCAATATAGACAGAGGCAGTAGCATAAGCGTGTGTGAGCCGGCTCAGTGGTATGGCAGTAGTGCTACCACCCGCCACGCTGGTAACCTGAGATCAGGAGCATCTCAGGTTGCTGGGGCTGACTGGGAGGGACAGGACAGAGCACCCGACTGGACTGCTCTCCTCTCCTGGCAATGTGTTCTCCGGAAGAGTAGGACAGCCCTCCACCCAGGCCCCACCATAGAGAGAATCTGCAGGGCAATAGGACCCCTGGCCGGTGCAGGTAAAGGACAGTTGCACTACACTCAGAAATGCCACCAGACAGGTTGGAAATGCTGCTACATCTAAGCAGCCATTATTTAATTAATGCTTAACAGCAGTATTAAAAAAGGAGAGAAATTACATGATGGCTTTGTAAAGAACAGTTACATACTTACCGGAACAGCAGATCTTCGAGAGACTATCTTTCATCAGGCCACACCTATGGAACTACAGCCGCCAGGCATTAGGACCATACAAACCTTTTTGAAAAGCAGTCCGCTAGGGGTTGCCCACGACGTCTTACATTGACACTTCACATATAAATGTGGGCTTCTCTGTTCCCTGCTGGATACCATGCCCAGGGAACGTCCCCTCTACTGAACCAGGAGACAAAGAATGGTTCCAGCTACCAAACAAGACTGGAAACAGCAGGTAGACCATCCTGGAGAAAGAGCCAGGAAGTATAGAGCTCTATGCCTAAGGGGGACAGAGGGTGGGACGGCATGGCCTGACGAAAGAGTCTCTCTCGAATATCTATTGTTACAGTAAGTACGTAACTGTTCTACCTTTTTCTATCTTCTTCTAGGACAGAGTTTCTCACATGGTGAAGTCAGCCTCCCTTGGGAGGCCCAAACCTGTTCCAGGGGAGGCTCAACAAAGTCTGAAAAAGTACTGTATTCAAATTTTGAGTTTCAGGTAGTTTGTATGAAGGGATGAGGTAAACTGAAAGAGGACAATAATAGGTGAATTTATGTATTTATTTACAAATCAGTAACCAGGAAAGGTACACTGAGTCAAGTCTAATTTCATGTGTACCAGGGAAAGAGTAAGGAGTGAATACATTTAAAAAATTAACTACATAATGGTCAAGTAATGCAAAATAACCAACAGTGCAAATAAATAGGAATAATAAACAAATAATGAAAGGTAAACATGTGCCAATCGGACTGGTGGCAGAACAGCCCAAATACAGGGCATATGATGGCGCCCCCCCCCCCTTTTCTGGGGACTATGTTTTTGTATATAGTGGACTTTCTCTGTATAATGACTTGTATATAATCTGCTGCTGCTTGCAGCTCTGGTGTTCCGATGTACCTGTTATGACCTCTGTACCTGCTGGCTATGTTATGTTACTGCTTTTCTGAGTACTGCCTAAAATGTATCCTGTAGTACCATGTCACATCTCCTGTACTCGCCCAGGTCGTACCTGAAAATAGGCATATGTATTGTCTAGTGTACCTACCTGGTTAACAAAAGCTTAATAAATAAATAAACAGAGAGACTGTAGCAGCAGCAAGATCAGACGGGAGCAAAAGGATCCTTGTGAAGATGGTTAAGAGCAGGGTAAGAGGGGGAGAAAGAGGGGAAACAGACAGTGAACACAGTCTGACCTATGAAGGAATTGCAACCAGGGTTAACATACAATGTTGCAAGAGTCAAAATGGTGGAGCAAGTAGGCTGGCCTGTGGAGGTGGGTTACACAAGGGGGGTAACCAAAAGGCTGAAAAAAACGCGAGCCAACTATTCAAGGAAGTTTCATTTTATTCCTTATGTACTGTGCGAGGATGTTATTTTTCCATGGGGAGGCTCAAGATCTTTTCCATGACTTGGGAGAGGTTCGCTATAACAAAGTTTGAGAACTAATGTTCTAGGATACCTCTTTCATCAGGCCCCACCTATGGAATGAGTGCCAAGCAGTGCTGACAAAGAACAGTCTGGGTGGCTGGAACCTACAGGCCTAAGAAAGTAGGTTTTGCAGCACAGCTAGGCCAAAGCTTGCCCTTTTCCTTGAGGCAATGTCCGGACTGTAATGTTTAGTGAAGATGTGAACAGTACTCCAGGTGGCAGCTGTACAAATCTCAGCAGTAGACACATTCTTGAAACAGGCCACAGAAGTGGCCACGTCTCTAGTTGAATGACCACCCCAGTAAACTCCTTATCTTACTTCCTATAACAGAAAGTGACAGTTTGCAATCCATTTGAATAAGCACTACTTAGAAACTGGGGCGCCCTCTTTCCCAGGAGCGAACAAAACAAAAGGTTTTTAGGACTTTCTGGAGTCCATTGCGTGGTGTATATAGTACCCAAGTAATCTATGCACATCTAAAGTATGCAGCAATGCTTCCCCTGGATTGGCATGCTCAGGATACTAAACAGACAGGTGGATGGTTTGATTTAAAGTAAACTCACACCACCATCTTGGGTAGAAACTTAGGATTAGTACGTAAAAACACCCGGTCTTTATGACAAATCAATAAGGAGGCTCACACATTAGAGCCTGAAGCTCTGAAATTCTTTGAGCAGAAGTAATAGCAACTAAAAATAACACTTTCCAAGACAGAAAACGTAGGCTGCAAGTCGCAGCTGGCTCACATGGAGCCAAAATAAGCTTTTCTAATACAAAATTCAAGTCCCAAGCAGGGACTGGATCGCGGCTAAGAAGCTTCAAGTGAAGAATGCCTCAAGAATGTAGAGGCCCACCTTAAACTGAGCAACCATACCATCATCAATAGGCACACAGAAAGCTGAAATGGCAGCTAAGTGCATTTAAATAGAAGAGTATTGCAATCCTGCATTTGACAAGGACAGCAAATACTCTAGAACCTGATTTACCAGACATGTAAAAGAATCCAGTTGATGAGAAGCGGCCCACAAGGCAAATCGCTTCCACTTCATGGAATAAGTGACTTTGGTGAAAGGTTTTCTGGCCGCTACCAGAACATCAGCCACCATTTGAGACACCCCAAATCTAACAATGACTATGTCTTCAGGAGCCATGCATGGATATGGAGAGACTTAAAGGAAAACTGTCCAAATAATAAAGCCCCCACCCCCCCCAATTAAGCTTTCGCACCAAAAGCCTTTTTTTTTTTTTTTTTTTTTTTTTTTAAATGCACTGCCACTTACTGTATTTTATGTTGATTAAATCCACGAACCGGGAATATGGAGAATGTTGGGGCTCCATTAAGTGCAAAGTGCGCGCCACACACTTCCTAATTCATATGTATTGAAGCGAGCGAAGGGCGCCTGCATTTTTACATTAAATGGAGCTCCCCAGTGTCCGCCATATTCCCAGTTCATGGATTTAACAAATTAAAAATACAGTAAGTGGCAGCACATAAAAAAAGGCTTTTCGGTGCGAAACGTTTAATCGGGGGTGGGGGGCTTCATTATTTAGACAGTTTTCCTTGGTTCCCTGTTTCTGTCACAGTATGCCTTTTACACAGGGGCAGAGGTACTGGAGGTTCAACTGCCAATTGCTGTAGCAAGTTGAACCAGATCTGATGGTAAAATGGAAGCAATATGAATTAGAGCTGCTCCCTCCATCTTTATCTTGATGATTAATTCTCAACTTAGTGCTGGTAACATATTGGATTTAAATTTTGCTACAACAAAAATCAATATGAAATCACTGAAGTAAAACAACCAATGATGGGGGATCACAGCTCAATAAGCTGCCTATTTGTCATGGAAGATAAAAAATGCAATCATATTAGACATTTTCCTCTAAAAATAAAACAGAAATTTCAAAAATTATAACAAAGAAGCATTTGTAGCTAGACTTTTTTCAGTAAGATGGGATAGACTATTTTTAATACCTTCTGTGAATACAGCGATTCAGGAATTTTCAAAATGGTTTTTAGAGATTTGTAATGAATTGGCTCCCTTTCGTATATGTATGCAAAGAAAATCACATGTTCCCTGGGTCTCAGAAAAATTAAAAAAATTAATACGTGGCAAAAATTGTCTGTGGAAAAAGGAGAGTAAATCTTTAAAAAATGAGGACTGGGAAGAATATAAAAAAGCTAGAAATTATTTGAAATTTCAAATAAAAAAACTGAAACAAAATTATTTTGAAGACAAAATTAAACAGACTACAGATAATAAAATTTTGAGACCCCACAGGCATACTGCCCGTCTATTCAAATGATAGCTAGAGGTGTCCCCCAGAATACAAAGGATACATCAAACATTTTAAATTATCATTTTGTTACATTGCCTGATTTGGACCTCATTGACCCAGAAACTGGGGGTGAAGTTAATGAAAATTTGCATATTAATACTCCGAGGTTTAGCTTGCCTTGCAAACGGGTAAAGGTAGAACTTAGGAAGTTAAAAACAAATAAGGCTTTTGGTCTTGATCTTATAGAAAATCGATTTCTGAAAGATTCTGTTCAGGTGACTGCTCCCATATTGACCAAATTGTTTAATTGGTCTCTGACTGAGGGCGTCTTTCCAGATGTTTGGAAAATCGCCCAAATCATTCCTGTATATAAAGGTTCAGGTGATTCATTTCAACTAACAAATTATAGGCCTATTGCTTTACTGTCTGGGTTATCAAAAATTTTGGAAAGACTAATCCAAGTACAATTGGTTGATCATTTGGAAAAGTATTCATTAATAACAAAACAACAATCTGGTTTTCGTAAGGGGTATTCCACGGGCACCGCTCTCACCGATGTGGTTGATGCTAGTATCAAAATTAGAGGGGGGCCAATCAGTCGGAGCGGTGTTAGTGGATTTATCCAAAGCATTCAATACAGTTAATCATAGGCTTTTGGTTAAACATTTGGCCGAAATTGGTGTGGTTGAGGAGACAGGAAATTGTTTTAAATCTTACCTTTCAAAAAGAACTCAACAGGTTTGTATAAATGGTGTGTTATCAAATAAATTAAATGTTCAAAGAGGAGTACCTCAGGGCTCCATTTTAGGGCCAATATTGTTTTGGATTTATATTAATAAGGTTGCAGATTGTGTAAAGCATTCTAATATAAACCTTTATGCAGATGATACTTTGTTGATTTCTAGTGGTCATACAACTGGTGAAATGCAAAAAACCTTCAGAATTATTTTACAGGTTTATCAAAATGGTTAACTAAATCTGGCTTAATACTTAATAAGTTTTTGGTCTTTGGCAGAAAGCAAACCCCTTCAAATATTGGTAAAATAATGGTTAATATAAAAACATTAAGGGATGAAACATTAGAACAGGTTACAGTATATAAATATTTGGGCGTCTGGATAGAGTCATCATTGAAATTTGAACATCATATAATAGAAACCATAATGAAGGTAAATAAAAGGCTGGGAGCTTTTAGGCGTTCTAGTTTCTGTATGAACAGATTAATGAGGGAACAAGTTATAAATCAATTTCTTCTTCCAGTTTTGGAATACGGAAATCATATATATGGTCTAGCAGCAAATAGACTGTTATTGAAAGTTGACCAATTATATTATAAGATGGCTAGATTTATAACACAAAAGATTATAAAGCACATCATTGTCATGTGCTTAGTGAATTAGGTTGGCTTACGCAGGACAGTAAACATCAGATTTCTTGGTTAACTCAAATCTTTAAAGTAATAAAATTACAACAACCTGAAAGTCTTTATGATAAATTGGAAACAAGAAAGTATGTATATAATTTGAGAGATATAAACTTAAGGGGTTATATATCTCCAAGGTTCATAAACTCATATAGTAATCTCAGATTTCCGGTCATTGTTGTTAAACTATGGGGGGCTTTGAAACCTGTATATTGTAATCAAATTAATGATTTGAAAGTATTTTTAATAAGTTTGAGATCTGAACTAAAAGTTCATCGTGATTGTTACAGATGAGTGTTAGATGTTTGATCTATTATATTGTGAATGATTGATTTATGTAATTTTGTACTGTAGTGTTCTTGTTGTAACATTTGATTTATGTGTATAGAAGTGCATTATATTACAGGACCATCTTGAAAAATAGGACTTTGTCCTAATGATATAATGTTTTCCATCTGAATTCCTGTTTAAAAATAAAGGTTTTAACTAACTAACTAACTAACACCCTCTGGATTAGAGGGAAGGGAGGAAACCACAAAGGAACCTCCCCTTCCAAGAGAGGGACAATGCATCTCGTCAGAAAACTCCAGGCCCTGGGATGAGTGAGCAGAAAAGTGGCAGTTCTGCATTATGTGGGGATGCAAAAAGGTCCAACTCTGGATGACCCCACCTGTAGAAAAAAGGTATTATGCCACTGAGGTCAACAGTTCCCACTCATGCCCCCTGGACTGTGACCTGCTAAGCCCGTCTGCCAAGATGTTTTGCGATGCCTAGAAAACGAACTGCTGAGAAGTTCTAGACCGTGTTCCAGAGCTCAATACCAAACCCTCATTGCTTCTCCACATAGGGGGTAGGAGCGAGTTGCCCCTGGTTTATGTAATACACCACACAGATGTCTGTTTGTACCAACAGATGTCCCCAGCACAGATGGGTCTGGAAGGCTTGTACAACATAAAGAACAGCCCTCATTTCTAGGACATTTATGTGAAGGGTGCTCTCCACCGTTGTTCATGTGCACTGTGTCTGATGATGCCCCAAATGTGCCCCATCCCCCTCGGCCATCCCCGAGGCATCTGTCGCAAGGATCTGATGAGGGGAGGGGATCAAGAAAGGAACCCCCTTCAGCAGATGATCAGGTTCCGTCCACCACTGAAACACCTTCCGGAGAGAAGATGTTACTAGGGACCTTCTGTGCATTGGTCCCACTGGACCCTTAATGTCCACTGAGGGATCCGTATATGCAGTCTGGCCAGTGGTACAGTAACAGCGATGGCTGCCGTCAAGCCCAGCAGTCTTAGGAATGTCCTGGCTGTGCCAAACCTGTTGTGGCATACCATCTGGGCTTGCGCAATCAGGTATACGGGTCCTGTCCTAAAGCAGGAAGGCTAAGCCTTGGGCTGTGTCCAAGACTGCCCCCTTTTTAACTGCAGGCACTGACAAGGTGTCAGGACTGGTTTCGGAACACTAACCGTAATGCCCAGGGCAACGAACAACTGCCTGGTGCGTGCAAGAGTCAACTAAAGGTTCTCTTTGGACTGAGATTCGAGGAGCCAGTAGTCCAGATAAGGGAATACAGAGAGTCCCTCTTTCCTGAGGGCTGCTGCCACTACTTACCAAACATTTGGTAAATACTCGTGGGGCAGAAAATAAGCCAAAGGGCAATACCTTGAACTAGTAATGTTCCCCCATAATAGTAACCTAAGGTACTTCCTGTGAGAGGTACAAACTTTAATATGCAGGTAAGCGTCCTGCATGTCTAGTGAACATATCCAGTCTCCCTGTTGCAGTAGTGGCAAAAGGCCTCATAGAGTGGCCATTCTGAGCTTCATGTACTGAATTAAAATGTTCAGATTTCTTAGGTCCAGAATGGGCTTCAGGTCCGCTGTGCATTTGGGGACTAGGAAGTACTGGGAACAGAACCTCTGGTTCCTTTGTTCCCAAGGAACTGGCTCTATAGCCCTTCTTCACATTAGGGTATGTATCTCCTCTAGCAGCACAGGTATGTGTTCATCAGGATAAGCTAAAGGGACTGGTGGATGGTCTGGGGAAGCTCTAGAAGTCCTAGAGCATGGCCCTGTTCTGTTAGCTGCAAGACCCCAGCATCTGATGTGACCTTCCTCCACTGGTCCAGGTGGATGAAGAGGCAACCCCCTACTACCATCTCTGAAAGTACTGGAGGATAAGGGTCTGGTAAGGAGTCATACAGATGCAGATCATGCAGCCCCAACCACACTGCCACCTCTAGAGGATTTTCAATCAGCACCTGGGGTGGGTCACGGGGCAAGCAGAGCTGATCCTCCTCTGCTTTTGCCTTGATGTCTGGCTCCTGACCTGTGCCTGTTGCTGTCCAGAAGAAAAAGCACCCTCTGCCTACTTCTGGGTTGTGCATGATAGAGGAAGTGTACTGATGAGTCCTGCCCAAAGCTTGAAGGTTCAACAGGATATCCTGAACATCTGCCTGAACAGTTTCTATCCTCTGAAGGGGGAATTTAAGATGGACTGCTGCACATCATTAGCAAGACCAGCCACCCTTAGCCAAGAGTGCCTCCTTAAACAGACACCAGAGGCTGCTGCTCTAGGCAAAGGATCCAAGATGTTATACGTAGATCTCAACAGATGCTTACCCACATCTGCCTCTGCTCAGAGGGCCTTTAAACAGCTCCTGCTTAGGAGTACCCTCTGGGAGGAACTGGGTCATGGCTTTGGCCTCCCTCCAGAGGGTAGTTTGGTACTTTACCATATGGGCCTGGTAGTTTGCAATTCTGAGGCCCAAGGTGGCAGAAGCAAAGGTCCTCTTCCCCAAGAGATCTAACCTCCTGGATTCCCTGTCAGGAGGGAGAGAGCGGAGGTGTTTAGGCACTTTAGACCCATCATAGGCTGCATTTATTACAACAAAATCAGCCTCAGGTTGGCCTGCAAAAAATGGCCTACCAGAGGGAGCCTAGCAGAACTTGTCTGCCTTCTTTGGAATGGCAGGAAACATATTAGGCCTATGCCAGGTAGTCAGGATGGCACCCTCTAGGGCAGGCAACAGAAAATGAATCACTATAGGTGGAGAATCAGGCAGCTCTAAAAATTCCACCAAATTTCTCTTGGTGATGTCTTTCTCCTCTGACTCAAACCCTGTGGCAGACTGAAGTTCCTGCATCATGGAGATGATCATCAGCTTCTGTTGGCCTCAAAGAAGGAACAGAAGAGGCTGTCAACGTCCAAGAAGGCACAGGGCGCGTTGACTGCCGAGGTGTCAGCAGTGGGACTTGTCTAGGGTGCCCTGTCGATGCCACTCTTGCAGCAACAGGAGGAGGTAGCAGATACTGCAAAATGTCCGTGAAGGATGAAAGTGCAGCCTGCACGTCGGCAGCAGCTTGTGCTAGAGGCACTCTCTAGGACGTCGATGGGGAAGGTGCTGTCCCCGACATCAACAGTCCTTTGCCAGTCATGGAAAGTCTGGCAGTACTCACATCCTGGCCCGACCTGGAGGGGTCAGAGGTCAGCGTTGCCGGAGGCATTGTTCCCGAAGTGGTTGACAATGCAGTAGCGGTCACGCTGGGTTGCAGGGGCGACAGAGAACGTACCAGGAAGTATTTCTCCTTACTCTCTCTCTCTCTCTCTCTCTCTCTCTCTCTCTGTGTCCCGGTGTTTCTGCTTGCCTTGCCCTGTACTTTTATCCTGAGATTTCAATGATCTGGAGCTCAAGGAGTGGGCCAGCGGCACTGTGAAGCTCTTGCTCCATCCTGGCTACCTGCTGTTGGTGCTTCCAGGGTGTTCTTTCTGCATCGCTGGGCAGAAGTATTAAACTTAACGCAGAGTTTGCAGGTATTAACATTATGGGCTGCGCCAAGGTAGCACATGCAGATGTGGTGTAGGTTGCTCGAATAAATCATTTCACTGCACTCGCAGCATCTAAAGAGCTTAGCAAGTTCTTTTGAAGACATGCACATCAGTAGCGATCACTTTTTAAAAAGTGATAGCAAACTAGGGAGAGAAATTTCAAAAGGCCAAGTTGCAGTCGACTGAAGCAGTGGCGTCTCAGTGGAGGGTCCAGCATGTATGGTCAACAGCGGGAAAAGAACCGAGGAGGGAAAGGACCACTCACATTTATATGGGAAGAGTCGACATAAGACATCATCATGGGCGGCCCTTAGCCAACTGCTTGCAAACAAATTGCCATGTGCTCCTAATGCCTGGAGGCTATATTTCCATAGATGTGGCCTGATGAAAGAGATATCCTCAAAGAAGATTTTCATTATTTTTCAGTCAGGAGTGGAGACAGAATAATGCTATGAGTTAAGTCCCAATACACAAAAATAAAATACATGGATTAGACTATTTGACAATGTGAAAATAAACACTGTGTTGCTCTTTTAAACACAGATATGAAATCATGAAGACTGGAAAGAGAATTTACACCATTATGTACATCTCTATGCACTTTGGAAAACAAACTGCAGCAAGAATATGGCTACAGTAATAAATAATCATTTGTCAATGCCGAATATTCGCTTGCTGGTATTTGCATTGGTGCACCCTTCCCCCCCACCAGTTGTATCCATGACCCTTCAGCATCCATATCCCAACACAGTACCTCTCTGCAACTCCTCTTGCATCTGAGTAACATTTCACCCTCATACTATTTAAGTGTCTGTCTTAGGAACCCTGACGCCCTGGTTGTGCTCAAGGGTACGAGCTTGAGTGGAAGCTGCACAACCCACATTTGTAACACAGTCATTCAGTAGAATTATTTCACCAAATTTTCAACATAGGCATTTTGTCACCTCTAGTCATGGACAGTGCCACTATGATTTTCTTACTGTGTACCGAACCCTGATTTCCCACATCGACCGCGCTATTCTGTGACAGAAGCGTGGAAACAAATTTCGGCCAGGATGTAAAAAATGACAGCTGTACTGTTCATAAGGAGGTGTGGTAAAATGCAAATGCTGAAAATCTGGAGTAATCTGACAAATTCTGAGAGATTACAGTCGCGTGGAAACTGCGCAACGCATGCTCATAAAACAGTAATTTTTTTGGAATTTTTGCACCAAATTTTAGGACATCTGCTCATGAACAGTGTCACTGTGATTGTCTTACTCTGTAGCGAACACGGATTTCCAGCAGCGACCACGCTATTTTGTGCTGGAAGCACAAAAACACATTTCAGCCAGGATGTGAAAATTGACAGCTGCACTGTTCACAAGGAGGTGTCAAAATATGCCCATGTTGAAAATCTGGTGAAACTATTACAAATTAAGCCAACTACGAGGTGCACGTGGAAACTGCATGACTGCACTTTCGTAAAACAGTCATTTTGGACTTTCACTAATTTGCAACATAGGCTTTTGAAAGCCCAACTCATGAACACCGACACTGTCGTTTAGTTAATTGGTCCCAAAAGGTGATTCTGTGCAGTGACCGCAAAATCACCTTTCGGGACCGAATAACGCCATGACAGTGACTGAATTCATGAGGAGGGGTCTCAATAACCCCATGATTAAAATTTGGTGCCAAAATTCCCAAAAATGGCCACGATATACACCAAAGTTGAAAAAAGTACAGCTATGTAAGCACTTACTGTAACAGTAGATCTTTGAGAGAGGCTCTTGCAGTAGGTATTCCCATACAGGACTGACCCTCCAGGTGACAGGACTCCACGGAAAAATTTCTAGATAGTCCCTGGCAGGGGACCGCCCCCACATCAGGTGACCAGCGTCATACGACATCTTCCAGTTCTTTCCCTCCAAGGGCCAAAAAAGGCAAGACGAGACAGAAGAGGATATTTCCCCCCATGGAAATGGAACCAAAAAGCTTAGGGGGATGGAGGGTGGGAAGGCAATACCTACTGCAAGAGCCCTTCTCGAAGATCTACTGTTATGGTTAAGTTCTTATGTAACTGTACTATTTTACTTCGAGAGGGCTCTTGCAGTAGCTATTCACATATAGGACTGAGTCCCAAGCAGTCTGGAACAAGGAAAAGCACTCGGGAGGAGGACAGTTATCCATAGCATGGAACCTCAGGCTGAACGGGTCTCATGAGAGACCCCGAAGCACAACCAACCTGAAGCCTGCTCTATGGCAAGAGGCACTGTGCAAACTGTAGTGTTTTGTAAAGATATGGACAGAAGTCCAAGTTGCGGCTGCACAGATGTCTGCCAGTGACACATTCTTGAAACAAGACGCAGAGGCCGCTACTCCTCTGGTGGAGTGACCTCTGACTTGACCCGGCAGGGTCTTCTTGTACTTGCTGTAACAGAAAGTGATACAATGAGCCAACCATTGTGATAGGCATTGCTTGGAAACAGCATTGCCCTCTCTTTTGTAAGCAAAAGAGACAAAAAGCTGATCACTTGTCCTAAGATCCTTAGTCCATGTGGTGTAGTATCACAGTATTCTGTGAACATCCAAAGTATGCAAGAGGTATTCCCTTGATTGGAGTGTTGCGTAAAAAAGGTGGGTAACTCAATGGATTGATTCAGTGTAGAGTCACCCACCACCTTAGGGAGAAACTTAGGGTTGGTGCGTAAAGCCACACGTTCTTTGTGGAAAATCAAGTATGGGATTTTGCACATCAAAGTCTGAAGCTCGGAAATGTGTTGAGCAGGAGTAATGGCCACTAGGAACAGTGGCTTCCAAGAAAGGAACTTTAAATCTGCCGTAGCTGCCAGCTCGAAGGGAGGCAGGGTAAGCTTCTTCAGAATGAAATTCAAGTCCCAAGGAGGGGCAGGAATGCGGATAGGGGGTCTCAAATGGAGAACCCCTCTGAGAAAGGTCTTGGAGACTTCCAACTGAGCAAAAGTCCTGTCCCCGTAGGGAATATGATAGGCTGAAATAGCGGCCAGGTGGACCTTTAATGAGGAATGGCTGAGACCCAGATCGAAGAGGTGATGCATGTAGTCCAGGACTTTAATGGCTGGGCATGAGAAAGGTTCGAAGTCTTCCGAAGTAGCCCAAATAGAAAACCGTTTCCACTTCATGGCGTAGGTGGACCTGGTTGAAGGCTTTCTGGCCTCTACCAAAATGTCTGCTACGAGCGGGGAAACTCCGAAGTGGGCTTTTGCTACGTCTGCAGGAGCCACGCATGTAAATGAAGGGATATGAGATCTGGATGAACAAGGGTCCTCTGATCCTGGGTCAACAACTGTTGTGTCGGAGGAAGAGGAAGTGGAGGTTCCTCTGAAAACTGCTGCAGAAGAGAGAACCAAACTTGCCTGGGCCAGAAGGGAGCAATGAGAATCATTAGAGTTCCTTCCGATCTAAGTTTGTTCAGGACCCTCAGAATTAAGGGAATAGGAGGGAAGGCATAAATGAATCTGTCCTTCCAAGCGAGAGACAGAGACCCACCAAAAAATGGCTCACCCTGGGCAAGAAAGCAGAAGTTTTGCTTTCTAGGGAGAGGCAAAGCGGTCTATCTGAGGTGTTCCCCATTGCTGAAAGATGTCGTTTACGACTTCTTGATCAATTTCCATTTGTGGGACCTGGCTGAGGACCAAATGAGTTGGTCCGACACTGTGTTTTCCACTCCCGGAACGTGAACCACAATCAAGTGAAGGTGATGCTGGGTTGCCCAAAGCCAGACTCTCATCGCTTCCCGACACAGAGGGTAGGAATGTGTGTTCCTCCCTGCTTGTTGAGATACCAGACTATGCACAAGTTGTCTGATTGTATGAGGAGATGACCGGGAAGGATAAGGGAGTGTAGAGCCTGAAAGGCATAAAGGACTACTCTCAGTTTGAGCACATTTAT
Organism: Neoceratodus forsteri; assembly: GCA_016271365.2. Classification (NCBI taxonomy): domain Eukaryota; kingdom Metazoa; phylum Chordata; order Ceratodontiformes; family Ceratodontidae; genus Neoceratodus; species Neoceratodus forsteri. Next base: position 806,632,209 of record CM028137.1, read on the forward strand.
GTGCAGAATTTGTTAAAACTTGGACCAGCTGCCCTGAGTCCTACGAGACCCTAGATGGGCACCCCAGTCTTCTCCTGACGCATCTGTCGTCAACGTCTTTTTTTGGCGGGGGGGGTTGATACTGAAGTGAACTCCCAGGCATAGGTTCTCCTGCACCATCCACCACTGCAAGTCCCTGATCATGAGATTGGGAACTAGTACCTCCTGGTCTAGATTGTCCAGGGTCTGGTCCCATTGCGACTGAAGCGTCTATTGAGAGATCTTCATATGGAGCCGAGCAAGTGGGACTGTCAGAATGGCAGCCTCCACTAGCCCTAGGAGGCAAAGGACTGACCTGGCTCCAACCCTCCTATGACTGGACAGAAGACGGGCCAGAGTCTGAAGGGTGTCTACCCTGTCTGGAGGCAAAAAGACTTTGCCAATGGTCGTGTCCAGAATCACCCTATAAATTGGAGGCGTTGACAAGGGACCAAATGGGACTTTTCCTGGTTGATGGTGATACCCAGGCTGGTGAAAACCTGCAGGGTAAGGGAAAGGGAGTGCATGAGTTCCTCCCTGGACGGGGCTGCCAGGAGCCAATCATCCAGGTACAGGAATACCTGAACTCCCTGCTTATGCAGGTGGGCCGCTACCACAGACAAGCATTTGGTAAATACTCGGGGGGCCGAGGCGAGACCAAATGGGAGGGCCCTGAATTGGTAGTGGTCCCCCTGAAAGCAAAAACAAAGGAACTTGCGGTGGGAAGGGCATATGGGGATATGCAGGTAGGCATCCTACATGTCCAGAGCGGATAGCCACTGTCCCTGCCGAAGAAGTGGTAGAAGGCTCTGCAAAGAGAGCATTCTGAAGCGTTTGTACTCCATGAACATACACAGGGAGAGGAGGTCTAGGATGAGCCTCACATCTCCAGTTTTCTTTGGAACTAGGAAGAAATGGGAATAGTAACCTGTCCCCCAAAGATGATTGGGAACTGGTTCTATCACTGCCTTCGAGAGAAGGGAGAGGATTTCCCTCTAGGACCAGAAGAAGATGTTGCAGGGAGTAAGACGACTGGAGGGGTGGTCTCCGGGGTGGTTGCTATAGAAACTCTAATGAGTGTCCTGTTGATATCAACTGGAGCACCCAAGCATCTAACGTTATCCTCTCCCAACCCGGCAGATGGAAGGAGAATCTATCCTCTACCAGTTCTTCTGGAACCTCCAGAGGCAGTGGGAGAGGTAGGGAGTCAGGAGAGGTAGGGAGTCAGGAGGTGTGGGACAGCGCAGCAGAGGCTGGAGGGAGTCTTGGTTGCTGGAGGGGCCCGACGTTTACTGGCCCGTTTGCCCTGTGGTTTTTGTCTACGAAAAGGACGCTGCTGCCCTTGAGGGGGCCTATACATAGAGCTGACACTTGAGTGCAGTGCCCTTCTCCTGCAGTTCGTTAATGATGTCCTTGACATCACCCCCGAACAGCACCAAACCCCTGAAGGAAGCATCCTGGATAGCAGATTGCACTTCAGGGACCAAATCTGACACACGGAGCCAGGCGTGACGTTGTAGGCCTACGGCGAAAGCAGAGCTCCTCCCAGCTGTGTCCACTGCGTCGGAAGTGGTACAGAGCATGTGCCGACTGGCCGAACGAGCAGAATGGAAAAGATCAACTACTTCCTGCTTAGGCTGTGACTCCGGAAGGGAGTCCAATTTAGATTCCACCTGACTAAGGATGGTCTTCTGAAAATCCCCCATATGTGCCACATAGTTCAGGGCCCTAATACCAACGGTAGAAGAGGAACAGATCTTCCCGTATTGGTCCAGAAGTCAAGATTCCTTAACGGGTGGAGACAAGCTGAGGTGTCTGGAATTTGCGGAGTGGCCGTGAGCGGCATTGATGACAACTGAGTCCGCCCTGGGGTGGAGGTTAAGGAAATCTACACCCTCAAGAGCCTGATATAGCCTGTCTGCCTTCCTCGGAAGGGGGGCTAACATGGAAGGTTGTTTCCAGGTGGTGGAGACAAGATCCTCGCGAGGCTCTATCCAGGGTGGAATCAGCGTAGGAGCTGTCTCGGGCAGATCCAGATGAGCAGTGAGTTTCTCACATTGTGGGTCTGGCTCCAGTGATTGCCACTGATGGACTTTCTGGATTTTCCTCAATAACTCTAGAAAGGAGGGATCCTCTGGAGGAGACTTCGGAGGATACTTCAGCCTGAGGTGATCCGGAATACGCGGTTCGTCATTGGGGTCAGAGTGTCCCATCTCTGAGTCAGAGTCAGACGTATCTGATGAAAAGGAGGAAGACTCCTCCCTACGAGGGAGAGGAACAGCCCCTTTGGGGACATCCCTGGGGTGCACACCCCCCTCCTCAGGCACCAGAGGGCTCCCTTCTGGTGTCGGGAAGGGGGGAGGGAGTCTCCAGTCTCCAACGTAGGGGATCCTGTACAGGGTCCGGCATCAGCAGATGACTCTCGACCTCACAAGTGAGTTGAGCCTTGGCCTCAGCCTACCAGGAGGCCAGGGCCTCCTTCAGATCCGCCGGTGGCTGGGGAATGGGAGGTGGAGAAGGAGGGGGATACGGATATTGAGGATATCCGTAGAAGGAGTATCCGTAACCCGACAGCGGGTAGCTGGGCAATGGGTACTGCGGCATCGGGTACTGTGGCGCCAGATACTGCGGAGTCGGGTGCTGTGGCACCGGATATTGCAGTTTCGGATACCCGGGTGCCAGGGGTTCTGACAGAGCAGAGGCCCTGCTGGCTGGCCAGGAAGTGGTAACACTGGCCCCGCAGGAGTCGGGCCCGACGTGGGTATGCCTTCGATATGGTCTGAAGGACCGAACGTAAGGATAGGCCTATCGCCAGGTTAGGGGACGCCAGATGGCGTCGAGTATGCTGGCATCGGGACTGGCATCTAAAGGTCCGGTGTGAAGGTGTCCGGTCCAGAAGGAGGGTTCCCTGACGGCACCGTCTCAATATCCCACGTGACGACCGAGGAAGGAGGATTATAATCCCCGGGGGTCAGCTGAGGAGACGCAGGGACCTCAGAAGGCAACTTGGAATGTTGCGGAGAGCCTGGGGCATCGGACTGTTCCATAGGATCCAGTGCAGGCTTCTTGGTAGGGTGGGCATCAGTGGAACCAGCATCAGACTTATCAGCCGAATCCGGGCGGGCGTCGAAGTCGACGTCCAACTTATTGGACTCCCTACCTGAGAAAGGTCGCGCAGGAGATGTGGCCTTGTCGGGAGTAGTTTTAGCTGGGTGCTCCCCGAATGGGCAAGCGGCTTAGCAGTCTTGTCTTGGCAAGCGTCGGTGGGATAGACGTCCAACTCACCGGACCCATTCTGACCCGAAGGACGCGCGGTGGAACCAGCCTTCACGGAAGCGGAGGCCTCCTTTACCCCATAGGCTCCCGAATGGCCCTAGCATGACTCAGACGGGAGGGGTGATGACTTCTTGGTAACCACCAAGACTCCCGTCGTGGAGCGATCCCCCAGAGGGGATGTCACCTTAAGTGCCGCGACTCCAGCCAGAGTCACGGCTGCTATGGAAGCCGGTTCCAGCTCCCAGTGCTTCTTGTCGCGTTTTTTTTTTTGGTGACCTTCAGGAGAAGTTGACACCTGCCTGAGTTTCTTTAGTTCCTTCTTCATGGAGACCATTTTCTTCTTTAAGGTATGGGCTTCCAGGCACTGCTGCTGTCTTTTGCGGGTAGCGGAGTTAAATTTCAGGCAGTGTTGGCACTTCTCCATGGGGTGGTCTGGGCCCAGACAGAAGAGGCATAAGAAGTGGCCATCCTTGTGTGGAAGTTGAGAACCACAAGAGTCGCACTTGTTCTTATACGATTCAGAGGGCGTCGGGGACAACATACACAGCGAATCGTAAATAAAAGCTTAAAGACAGAGAAAGAAGGTAAAAAAGTTTGAAGACTTAAGGACCAACGAATGACTGACAAAGCATTGTTCAACCGCGAGGAACTTTCACAAGCCAACAGTGGGAAAGAACTAGAAGGTGGGCGTGGGGTACCGCCCCTTTATACTGATGTCATATGACGACGGTCACCTGACGTGGGGGCGGTCCCCCGCCAGAGACTGCTAGCTAGAAATTTTTCTGTGGGGCCCTGATGCCTGGCGGGTCAGTCCTATTTGTGAATACCTACTGCAAGAGCCCTCTCGAGGCAAGATCCCTATTTATGCCATTATACAGCTTACCAGCATTTCTTCAGTTCGTGGTCAGCTTTGAAGAGTGCAGATGTGTTCCTGGTCGACCAAAGATCGTTGCACCGGGCTCCGGAGGTAAGTATGGGGTGGGGGGTGTGGGGAGGTGGGTGCGGGTTGGCGGGGCCGGCCAAGGACTTATCGAGGGACCGTTTTCTTGTTTTACAGGATTTAAAAAGAAAATGGAGTCTTTTGGTATGCTGGGGTGGGCTCTCAGCATGTCGACTGGTTATTTTTTTGGAGGGGGGCTGCAGCCGATGTGGGATTGGGCACCCCTGTCAGCCACACAATGTGCTGAGGGGGTACATGAGCCGAGGGGGACTGGGCACCCCCTCGACACACAAGGTGGAGGCCGGGGAGAACAGGGAGGGGGGAGGACAATAGCAGGGGGAGGAAGCGAGAGTTTTTTTTAATGCCGAGCTGTGCATGACAGCAGTTCGGCTGATCGGTATGCAAATTGCATACACGCTACCACCGCTGACTGCAACAGACCTTTTCTTTGAAGTGAAGGCCAGCACAGCCGAACTGCTGTCATTCACAGCTCAGCATGTATTGGTCTGGTAGGGTCGCACCTGCTACATTGAGTACTGGATTCGGAAGGAGGGTCACACACCTCCAAAAGTCGTATTGTTGCAAGATGTTCCTTGCTCAAGCAAATGTAAATATATATATATTTTTTTTTTTTTTTTTGATTTTAGTTTTTGGTAACCAGGCAAGGCCACTAGGCACAAGTGCCTGTTTTCAGGGGTGACCTGGGAGCACTGGGCGGTTAAGTGACTTGCTCAGAGTCACACAGTATGCAAGTGGGGTTATGAGAATCAAAATCAGGTCTAATCTGCAGGATGTACCAAGCTTGTTCACACCTCATTCCTCAAACTTCTAGACTAGACTGCCAGCCCAAAGTTTTACAGAGTACTGTGTAATAAAGGAAATACAGAAGAGAATAACAGCTAGTCAAAGGGAAAATATCAGAACATGGGGAGTTTTCACTAGTGTTAAATTAAGTGTGTAAAAAAATGATTACAGCATATGAAATGTAAAGTGAAATTGCAAAGGGAAATGTAGTATCGAACTAACAGCAAAGAAAGAATAATCCAGTAAATGGTTTAAGAAAATAAGTAATGTTGCTTTTAAAGTAAATTTCCAAGACTATACTACTGGCTTTATAGCCCGTTACATGATGGCTGCGACAGTCATTCTATGCAAAAATTTTCATCTTTTTCTCACTCTGTTAAGAAAGGAAGGGATCATACCTATTGCAGAACCGATTGCCACCCGATTCCCTTCCACTTCCCAATTCACTGACCCCACCCCCACACTGAGACGTTTTATGATGTCTAACTAGGGTGAGCTCAGGGACGCACCTCACTGTAGTCTATGGGGGGGCATTTTAAAAACATATTTTTATATGTTTAAGCAATGTCGGACATAAATAAAAGTCGTAGTTTAAACATATAAAAATATATTTTTAAGATGCCCCCATAGACTACAATGGGGCGCATCCACTCTCCCTGGTTAGACTTCATAAAACATTTCACGCAGGCGGTGAACAGGGAAGTGGAAGGGAACTGGTGGTCATCGGTTCTGCAACAAGTACGATCCCTTCCCTTCCTTAATTGAGAAAAAAATGAACATTTTTGCATAGAATGACTATCGCAGCCATCATATAAACAGGCTATAAAGCCCATTAGCTACTATGAAAATGCTGGAAATTTACTTTAAAAGTATGAATTAAGGTTCCAGAAAAAATTTTTTTTTTTATTTTTACAAGTTGTTGCAACAAAAAAGTACTGTATGTATATACAACATTCCAGGAGTTTTTCCTGAAAAAGTGGTTAGGGAGAACCACGAATGCTGATCCTGTGTACGCTTTGTATATAAAGCAAGTGGCTGTTTGGAAAATAAAACTGTTACGATAACAACTGTTCTCCACTGTGTGTCAATACACTTTATTTTTTACATTACTACAGTAGCTAATGCAGTTCACATGTGGCAAATAATATGGGGTATATTTTATCCATAATGGCAAAGACTTTTTACAGTTCCTAGCGCCCACCCAACAAGTCATCTCTCATCCACCAATTTTCCAAGATAAACAGACCTAGCTTTTCCAGTCTCTGCTGATACTCTCTGTGCTGTATCCATCATACCATTTTTTGCCATCTGCACCTTCTCCACCTGTACTATGTTCTCCAGATAGGCTGGAGCACAGAGCTGACAGCAGTCCTCTCACACGCAGCCTCACAAGGGAGCTCTCAAATTTGCCTCTCTAGATACGCTTTCAGAGCTTTTGATAGGACAAAGCAGATAGCAGCTGAGAACACAGTAATCTACAGTTGACATAGTTCACATATTTGGCAGTTGACAGTCATCTACAGTTGAAAGGGTTCACATTTGTTTTTCACTAATAAATGATAAGAGAGTCAGAGCTTGGAAATACTTATTCGACAACTTCACTCTCTGGTTCAATCAGTGAAGAATATCAACAATAAACGTGTACATACTATAAGTAAATATGAAGAGTCATAATAATATCAAATTGTTTTGCTTTCAAGTCTGTTCAGCTTTGAAACCCCGCACACTGAAATAACTGCACAGCAATCATTTCTCGCTGAGCACACAGTGCAAAGACCTGTTTTCAAGAATCAGACCTCAATAAATTTAAAGCGAAGGATAAGGGGCCAAAAAACCCTCTACCGCTGAAAATACATCTGACATAATGAAATGTGTCTTCATAATATTTACTAAGTCTCAGCTCGTTTAAACCAGCTCCCAGGGTGGGCTGAGGATCACAGTTCATATCTGCTTGTTTGGGGATATTTTAAAACATACGAAATAAGCTGCTTAGCATAACTTTTCTCCCTTTTTACACAGTCAACGCCCTAATTTTCAAACCCTGCAATGGGTCACTGTCTCATTAACAGCTATAGATATATATAAAAATGGAAGACCTAGGTGCAGCTAAAACCACATTGAACTGGGGGAGTAGTTGGCTGAAAGGGAGGCAGCAAAGGCTGTTGGCCTACGGGGTTAAATCAGAGGAAAGAAAGGTTACGAGCCAGGTTCCACAGGGATCTGTCCTGAGTCTGGTCCTCTTCAACAAGTTAATTAATGACATTGGTGAGGGAATCTAGGGCAGGCTGTCTCTCTTCGTAGATCACACAAAACTATGTGGGAGGGTGGACAGTGATGAGGGAATAAGGGATGTACAGAGGAACCTATAGAAACTAGAAAGGTGGTCAAAAGTCTGGCAGTTAAAATTCAATGCTAAAAAGTGCAAGTTAATGCACTAGGGAAAAGGAACCCCAAGACAGAATACTAGGTGGGTGGGGTGAGACTTCGCACTACAGAAGAGGAACGGGATCTAGGAGTTATCAGAAGTTCCTTACACAAACAAGCCAGTGCAACAAGGCCTAAAGCAAGGCTAACAGGACGCTGGGACGTATTAGGAAGGGTAATGATTTATGTTATATTATTACTACCACTTTGGTCACGGCGCCATCCTCCCAACCGTGGCACAGCAGCTCCGCCCCCCATGGTTTTACCCTCCATGGCAAGGGGGAGGGGACCCCAGAACCCACTGAAAGGATCCAGTTTGGGGAGGCCTGCTCTTGCAGGTGGAGGAGTCCGTGGGGGTCGGCACTCATCCGATTCGCCCCGTACCATGTTTTCTCCTCCTGTTTTTAAGTCACCCGGGTGGAGCATGCAAATGTCGGCAATGTCCGAGCTGTGCGTGCTTCCACCCACAGCACACTGGCTCCACCTCCCCAACTTGCATGAGGGATTGAACGCGTCAACACCCAGCCACCACTAGGTGTTAGACAAACACCGGCTCCTGTGACCCACCCTAACCGGGAGAAGGGAGCTGTCCTCCAGATGTTCTATCGGCTCCCTCCCCAGCTGACCCCCAGTGGCCCACTCGCACCATGAACATGGGTCACCGGGGGTGGCAGGAGGTAAGACACCGATGCCTCAGCCCTCCTCGCTACTGGGTCGGCTTGGAAGGGTATTGATGGAAGAAAAGAGGTAACACTTCCCCTATACAGATCCCTGGTGAGGCCTCACCTGGAGTACTGCATCAAGTTCTGGAGTCTTCACCTCAGAAAGGACAGGGATAGGCTGGAAACAGTGCAGCACAGAGTAACAAAAATTATTCAGGGCCAGCAGGGCAGATCCTACGAGGAGCACCTCGAGGCACTAAATATGTGCTCACTAGAAACCAGAAGGGAGAGGGGAGATATGACAGAGACCTTCGTGTTACTTAAAGGAATTAACAAGGTAAGCTGTGGGGAATTATCTATCCTGAATACCAACTCTATGTCATCAGTGGAAATTAACAGAAGGGAGGTTCAGAATGGACATACTAACATACTAAAATGCCAGCATAATAGGCCTAACGGTCTTTCGCGTCTGCTCATTTGGTCAGCCCCCACCCTGGGAGCTGACCTTGCTGCCCCCCTCGCCTTCTCTGGCTTCTCCCTTCCCAGTTCCGGATATTCTCGCTGCATTGGATTTTGCTTCCTGAACCCTTCCCCTGTACCTGTCCCACCCCCTCTTAAACCCCTCCACCGTCTCTGCCTCCACCAGCCCCCTAGGCAGCACATTGCATGGCTCCACCACCCTCTCAGTGAAGTAGCACCTCCTCCTTTCTCCCTTGAATCTTCCCCCCTCCAGCTTCCACCCATGCCCTCTAGTGGCCCCCTCCTCCTTCCTTCGAAGCACCCTGACTGTTCCTCCCTATTTACCCCTTCATGTACCTGAAGACCTCTATCATGTCCCCCCGGTCCCTTCTCTCTTCCAATGTGTACATACTTAGCTCTTGAGCCTCTCCTCATAGGTCCTGTCCCCCAAGCCCCAAATCATTTTGGTTGCCCTCTTCTGGACCCTCTCCAGGAGTTTAATGTCCCTCTTTAAGTGTGGCCTCCAAAACTGCACACAGTACTCGAGGTACGGCCTCACCAAGCAGTTATACAGAGGGAGTATCACTTCTCTCTTCCTGGAGGTGATCCCCCTAGCGATGCATCCCAGCATCCTGCTGGCCTTGGCTGCTGCCCTCCTACAAGTCTCCGAGTTGTTCATCTTGACATTCACCACCACCACCACCCCCAGGTCCCTCTCAGCCATCGAGACTTGTAGCACCGCCCCCCCGGTGTACACTTGGCCCGGGTTTCTGGCCCCCAGGTGCAGTACCTTGCATTTCCCTGCACTGAACCTCAGCTTCCACTTTCTAGACCATCTTTCCAGAGCCTCCAGGTCCCCCTGTAGGGCCACCCTGTAGGGCTACCCTACCCTCCTTCCCATCCACCACCGCCCCCAGTTTTGAGTCATCCGTAAAGAGACTCATCTCACTCCTGATACCTGTCCTTCTGTCAGAGATGTAGGCGTTGAACAGGAGGGGCCCAAGGACTGATCCCTGTGGGACCCCACTAATGACCCTCCCTGGGGATGAGACTATCCCAACTCCGGTCCTGGAGCCAATTGCCTATCTATCTGATCATCTGGTTCCCCACCTCCATTTCTCCCAGCTTATCCAACAGGCCCACGTGAGGAACAGAGTCAAATGCCTTGCTGAATTCTAGAAAGAGGATGTCCACTGGTCTACCCAGGGCCAAGGCACTCGTCACCCAGTCACAGAACTCCACAAGGTTTGTCTGACACGATTTCCCGGGACGAATCCATGCCGTCTATCGTCCAGGCACCCTGACTTTCAGGTCCCCCAGCCTCTCCTTGACAATGCCCTCCATCCCTTCCCCCACCGATATCAGGCTGACAGGTCTGTAGTTCCTGCCACCTCTCTTGATCCCCCCTTGTGGATAGGCACTATATGCGCCACCTTCCAGTCCTGGGGCACCCACCCTGTCCTCAAAGAGATGCTGAAAAGCTCCGCCAGGGGTTTCGTCAGGACATCCGCAAGTTCCTTCAGCACTCTGGGATGCAATTTATCCGGCCCTGGTGCTTTCTCCGTCTTAAGGAACCCGCGGGCTTACCTCACTCTCTCTGCTGTGATTTCCACTTCTGCTACCTCTTCTCCTTGCTTAGCCTTCCCCCCTCCTGCCAGTGATGCCTCCCCCTCTCCCCAGACCCGCCAAATGGTAAGGGTCCCCCCTTCCTCAGTATCACTGTCTCCTCCCATGTATGATGCAGCACCCCCATTTTCCTTGGTGAAAACTGAGGTGAAGTACTCATTTAGTACCTCAGCCTGCTCCCCCGGGTCTTGTGCCCATCTCTCCCCTGTTTTAATCCTGCTAAATCTGCTCCTTCACCCTTCGTTTTTCCCCAATGTATCTAAAGAACCCCTTGTTCCCTCTCCTAATTTCCCTGGCCAGGTTCTGCTCCTCCTTCTTTGCCTTAGCTGCCCTCACCACCCTAGTGGCCCTTCTAGCCATCATCTCGTACTCCCTTTGATCCCTTTCACTCCTTGAGCACTTGAATTGCCTATAGGCTGCCTTCTTTCCCCGCACCACCTCCTGAACTTCCCTGGTCCACCAGCAGGGTTTTAGGGCCTTACCGCATTTTCGTCTTACTCTTGCACAGGTGCTGGTAGCATCCTGCACCCCTCTCCTGATGATTTCCCACCTACTATCAGCGTCCATGTCTGACCCAATCCCATCCAAATGCTCCTTAAGGATCCTTCCCATTTCTTTAAAATCCGCCCCCCTGAAGTCTATGTCTTTGTGCAGCCTTCTACCCCTCCTAGGTCCAGGCAAAAGGGTGGTGGGACTCAAACAGTCTGTCGGCCATGGTGGTGAGTGGAAACACAGTCAGGGGTTCAAGCAGACATGGGATACAATGAAGGGAATAGTGGTCACTTGGGGTAACAAGACCAAGGAGGAGAATGGGGATAAGATGAGGAGGGGTAGTACCCTGGAGGAACAACAGGTTCCAAGGAAGGTTCCAGGGATTACAGGGAATACTGGCAGACTGAATGGACCTTTGGTCTTTTTCTGTTGTCATGGTCTGTGCTTCTTTGTTTCTACAGAGACAACTTCTTTCTAAACCGTATCTTTTGGGTAATATGGCCATGATCATTTATGTATAGTTAAGTCATCACTGTCAGCAGTTACACGGCTCTGGTAGTGATCTCACTACTATGGCCAGGAAATACAGGTTACTCACCTGTAACAGGAGTTCTAGGAATGGTATATGTTGTTCATCCACACTTTCTGGCAGGTATCCGTGCCTCTTTAAATCTTGCCGGAAGGTCTTCAAACTGGCTCCTCCCACCCACCCAGGTGGTAAAACTCTCGGCTCCGCCCCATGACACCAGATCTGGCCCGCTGGAAGCTCAGGTTGTGCGTCGAAGCCGGGGAGGTCGGGTGGGTCGTGTGGATGAACAACATATACCATTCCTAGAACTCCTGTTACAGGTGAGTAACCTGTATTTCTAGGGACATGGATATGTTGTTCATCCACACTTTCTGGCAGACTCCTAGCAGTTCTCCAGGAGGAGGGAGACAAGGCGCACACCCCCTACTGAGGAAATAGAGACTGGAGAACCAAGGCCCCAAAACCAGCATCCTGGCGTGACTCAAGGTCGACGTGGTAGCGGGTTATAAAGGTATGTGCCGACTTCCAGGTAGTAGCCCTGCAGATATCCTGGATAGGGACGTCCCTGGAAGCAGCTACCGATGCAGCGGTATGGTGAGTAGAATGAGCTCTTATCCCTCTGGGAGGCTCCATGCCCGCCAACCTATAGCAGAGATCTATGCAGGAGGTGACCCACCTGCTTATCGTCTGCTTGGCTGCAGGTCTGCCAGGTGCAGCTTCAGCGTAGGTGACAAACAGCTGGTGAACCTCTCCCCAAACTTCAGCCGTGTGCTCCTTATAGTAAGCAAGCACCCTTCTAGGGTCCACAGTATGGAGCCTATATTCGGCCTCCAAGGTGTGATTGGGGTAGAACACCGGCAGAGTCAACACTTGGTTAAGGTGAAACTCCGACACCACCTTCGGAAGGAATTTCGGGTGGAGGCACAGGACAACCTTGTCCCTGCGGAAGACCAGGTAAGGAGACTCGATGGAAAGCGCCTGGAGCTCTCCCACCCTTCTGGCTGACGTGATAGCCACCAAGAAGGCGGTCTTCCACGACAGGTGCGAGATGTCACACCTGTGCATTGGTTCAAATGGCTTGCCCATGAGCTTTGCCAATACCAGCAGCAGATCCCACGGAGGTGGAGGTTCTCGCACCAGAAATGTGATCAAGGCCTTTGAAAAAGCACCAGACCACCTTCTCCTGCGCAACCGACTGCTTCCTGGCCCGCGTCCGGTAAGCAGAGATGGCTGCCAGGTGCACCTTTAGGGTCGTTGACCTAAGCCCTTGCTGAGAAAGGGACCATAGGTAGTCCAAGATGCTTGCCAAGGAACAGGAGGAAGGGTCAAGGCCCTTGCCCTGACATCAAATGGAGAATCTCTTCCATTTGAAGGCATAGCGTTTTCTGTTCGACTCCTTACGGGATGCCGCAACTACACTGAGGACCTCGTCGGAAAGACCCAAGGCCTGGAACTCTAGCCGCTCAGGAACCAGGCCGTCAGGTGCAGGGATTGAAGGTCCGGATGGAACACCTTCCCCTGACTGACTGATAACAGGTCTGGGTGACCTGGAAGCTGCCTCGGGAGCCTGCAGCTGAGGCTGAGGAGATCTGGATACCAGCATTGGCGGGGCCAGTCTGGGGCTACCAGAATCACCTGCACCTTGTCCCTCCTCACCTTGACAAGCACCTTGTGGATCAAGGGAAATGGGGGAAAGGCGTAGAAGAGACCTGGGGTCCACGGCCTCGAGAAGGCATCCCCCTGCAGCAAACCCTGCTGAGGCGGGCATGAAACAGCCTCAGCTTCGTATTCTCCCTGGAGGCAAACAGGTCCACCTGAGGTGTGCCCCAGTGGGAGTACAGATCTTGTACTACCTCCGGCAGGAGAGATCACCCGTGGAACGCAGCCCCCTATCCGGCTTAGGGCATCGGCCAGGATGTTGGAGGCTCCTGCCACATGGATGGCTAGGAGATCCGCCTCCAGGCTGCGCACAAGTGACCAAACGCGGAGCGCTTCTTTGCACAGAGGCATGGAGCGTGTCCCACCCTGGCGGTTTAGGTAGTACATGGTCGTGGTACTGTCCGTCTGGACCTGAACCACTTGACCCGTAGAAAGCGGAGCAAAGGCAGTGAGGGCTGGCAGAACGCCTGAAGCTCCAGCAGGTTGATATGGCATCGGGACTCCGAGGGACCAGAGGCCGTGCGCTCTGTGCTCCCCAGATGGGCACCCAACCCATCAGAGGCATCGGTCGATAGAGAACGTCGGCTCGGGTGGACAAACAGGATGCCCTCCTGCAAATGGGCTGGAACGGTCCACCACTGGAGAGCATTCCACATCCCCTGGGTCACCGTCACTAGCTGGTCCAATGGATCGCAGCGTTGTGACCACTGGCAGGCCAATGCCAGCGGGCCCAACTGACCACGCTGGTGCAGGCCGCCATGAGACCCAGGAGGCACAGGAAGTCCCGGGCAGGGCGCGATTGCCCAACCAGAAATGACTGGGCAAAGGAGGAAAGAACCTCGGCCCTGTCCGCCAGGAGCAGTGCTCTGGCTCGAAGAGAGTCGAGCTCTGCCCCGATGAAAAGAATCACCTGCTTCGGTCAGAGTTCCAACTTGGCCTCGTTGATGAGAAGGCCGATATGAGAGCAAACCTAGAGGGCCACATCTCTGGACTGCTCCACCTCCTGTCTGCAGGCGGCTGCTATCAGCCAATCGTCCAGGTAAGGGTACACCTGGACCCCTCGGTGCCGCAGGAATGCTGTCACCACTGCCATGCATTTGGTGAAGACCCTGGGAGCAAGAGAAAGGCCGAAGGGCATGGCTCGGAACTCGTAAAGGGATCCCTCCGCTCGAAAGCGAAGGAATCTCTGGTGAGACGGATGGATAGGGACGTGAAAGAACGTGTCCTGTAGGTCCAGAGAACAGAACCACATGCCTCGTTCCAGGGATGGTATTATCTGAGCCAGAGTGACCATCCTGAAGGTCTGAGACCGTAGGAACTTGTTTAGGTCATGCAGGTGGAGAATGGGGCGCCAGCCCCCCATCCGTTTTGGGACCAGGAAGTACGTGGACACTAACCCCGGGTCTGAGGAAGGGTCCGCCACCTCTCTGATCACCTCTTTCTCGAGGAGCAGAGCGATGTCGGCTCGGTGAGCCGACAGCGAGGCCAGAAGCGGCAGCTCGGAAGGGCGGGCCTGCTCGAATTCAGAGGCAGGCCTTTTCCTACCACTTCCAGCACCCACCGGTCTGTGGTGATGCGGACCAGGCGGAAAGGAGTGGCGGGCCTCCCACAGGGGGAACCAGGGTGGAGTGGCGGGGTTGGGGCGACACCCTCAACCCGTCACTGGGCAGGCTTGGAGGAGGGACCGGCCGAGGACCTCCTGGGCCTTTGCCTCCCTGCTTCCTGGAGAGGAAGCCGCAGACTTGGCTTTGGGATGCCAAGTGCGAGCCTGCTAGCCCTGATGCTGTTGGGCGGATGTGCCATGGGCGCAGGCAGACGAAAGAAGCAGGTTGCGGTCTGCGGCCCTTGTCCCTCTGGGGAGGAGACAGAGTCCAGAGTGGCATTGGACTTTTCGATCCTCTGGAGGTGACCCTCCACTCCAGGGCCGAAGAGGTCGGTCCCCAAGAAGGGGCCATCCGCCAACTTGTGCTGGGTATCTGCTGTGAAGGTGGATATCCTCAGCCATGCTCGACGGCGCATAGCCACTGCGGCTGCGACTGACCTGGCACATGAGTCGCCAATGTCCAAAGCAGTCTGAAGTTGCTGATTGGCCACTGCCCTGCCCTGGTCCCGCACCTGCTTGACCGTGGTCTGCAGGTCAGCTGGGAGATGAGGGACTACCTCGTCCAGGGAGCCCAACAGGGCGTGAGAAAAGTGTGCTATCAGCACAGCCGAGCTGGCCTGACGAAGGCCAAGGGAGGACGCAGCGTAGACTTTGCGCCCGGCGTAGTCCAACTTCTTGGACTCCTTGTCGGGAGGCTTGTCCACGTCCCTGGCGCTTCTGGCACACCGGAAGACGCTGTCAGTAACCAACCCCGGCTGAGGGTGTTTCTGAAAACCAGACAGGGAACCGGTGGGACGCGTACTTCCTCGCCATCCTGGCCGAGCGCGAGGGCAGGAAGCAGGGCTGCCAGGACTCCAAGGCCGGGCCGACAATGGCCTCGGCCACCGGAAAGGCCTCCGTGGGAGAATCCCCTCGGTCCAATATCTCCGTTAGGGGATACTTGGCCCGCTTGGATACAGGCTCGAGCTGCATCCCGGTGGACTCCGAGATGCGCCTAAGCAAACCCATAAAGGACGATGGGCTATCGTCCAGCGACTGACCTCTGGAGGACTCCAGGTCAACCTGCCTGGAGAACAGGGAGGAATCATCGTTGGACTCAGACGAGTCTGCAAAGAGCTGCCTTGGGCCTGAGTCACCCTCCACCTGCCGAGGGCGGTCGGGAGTGAGGGTGACAAACAGCCTATGGGGCAGGCCCTGGCCCGACCGAGAATTCTTGGTCGGGGCCCCAAATTTCGGCTGTGGAGGCGGAGGTTCCACCAGAACCGGTGGGGCAGCCGGTTTCGGTCGAGCAACAGGCCGGGGCAGGCGACTCAGCTAGGGCGGGGGTTGTGAGCCGCTCGGTGACAACCACTTAATGGCGGGGAAGGCGGCGGCGTCGGCTTACTCCCGGACAGAAGAGCTATTGCCACATGAGGTCCTCGTGGCGCAGACGCAACTTGCATCGAAGCCTCTCCTCGTCTGAGGAGGAAGACGAGGACGAGCGGCGACGCCGCTTACTACGGTACTGAGACCGCCTATGTCGACGGGTTCGGCTGGACCGAGAAGATGTCCGAGACCGAGAACCCTCAGCGTTTCCGAGGAGGATTCTGGGGCAGGGTGGGGGAGACCCGCTCTCCCCTCGGCTCGGAAGTTTTGACCTTGGACTCCGGAACCAGAGGCAAAGGCAAGCACATGGTAACCTCGATCTCCACCGGGGGAACCGGGGAGTGAGGGTTTTCGGCTTCACCGGTCGACAACCCGCCCGACGGGTCGAGAAAAATCTCGACTGCATCGACGGGTGTCTCGGTCAACTGACCTGGCAGGGGTCGCCATGAGGCCAGTGGCCGAAGCCGAAGGATCGACTGAAGTCGAGGGCCGACTACTCGGGGAAAGGGACCTATCCCACTCCCAAGAGCGTCGACGGAGGGACTTACCTTTAGAGTCCTTCTTCTTGGACCGAGAGGAAAGTCCTGATGGTCCCTCTCCTTTGGTGGAAAGGGACTGACAGAGCTCCTTAAAAGAAGCTGAATAGGAGGATCCCAAGGAGAGCGGGATAAAGGCCGCAGCCAAGGAAGACGAAGATGCGGCCTGCCTCCCCGCCTCCTCGGGCGATCATCTGCCGAGCTGTTCCACCGAACCAGCCGCCCGACACCGCCAAACGGGCCTTCCGACTTACCAGCGGGTAACGCGCCGGGCGCCCGTTGCAACGAGCGCGCGGTCCTCCAGGATGAGACCGAGAAGGAAGAGCACAGGTCGCAGGCCTGCGGGTCGTGCTCAAGGCCTAAGCAGCAGACGCACGTGGAGTGCGGATCCGTCAGAGACATCTTCTGCCTGCATGGGCACCTCCAAAAACCAGAAGTCGATTTGTCCATCGCAGCCTCGAGGGAAATAAATGACTGAAGTCTTGAAAACCTTACACTTTATTTCGGGTAAACCGAAGAATTAGGAACCAGCCTTATACACAGAGCGTTAAGGAGGGAACCTGAGCTTCCAAGCGGTAAGGTAGATCTGGCGTCATGGGGCACAGCCGAGAGTTTTACCACCCGGGTGGGTGGGAGGAGCCAGCTTGAAGACCTTCCGGCAAGATTTAAAGCGGCAAGGATACATAGAAACATAGACTTTGACGGCAGATAAGGACCGCTAGGCCCATCCAGTCTGCCCATTTCCCTACCTACAGGATAGGCCGCAGATCCTAGTTAACCAACAGCCTATTTCTTCCTACCCACCACAAGAATTGCCTTATGTCTGTCCCATGCATTCTTGAATTCTCCCACAGTTTTAGACCCCACAACCTCCTCAGGAAGGCTGTTCCATGCATCCACTACCCTCTCTGTGAAATAATACTTCCTCACATTGCCCCTGAACCGCCCTCCTGCTATCTTTAAATTGTGTCCCCTTGTTCTTGCAAGTCTCTTTTTCTGAAAGATGCTACCCTCTTGGACTTTGTTGATTCCACTGAGGTACTTAAAAGTTTCTATCATGTCCCCCCTCTCCCTTCTTTCCTCAAGGGTATACTAATTAAGCTCCTTTAGTCTCTCCTCATACAGCTTCTCTTGCAGACCCTGCACCATTTTAGTTGCCCTCCTCTGGACTGCCTCTATCCTGTCTATGTCCTTGCGGAGATGGGGTCTCTGAACTGAACACAGTACTCCAGATGGGGTCTCACCAACTGTCTGTACAGAGGGATAACAACTTCCTGTTTTCTGCTGATGATGCCTCTCCCTATACATCCCAGTATACCCCCAGCCCTCCTGATACCTGCCAGAAAGTGTGGATGAACAACATATCCATGTCCCTAGAAACAAATTAACAATCTTGGTCCTCCCATTTTTCTGGGGAATTTGATGGAGTGGTGAAATAAAAAAATTACTTAATGTTGTAAAGTTGTTTCTTTTTGCGGGATCTGTTAGTAGTATTCACAAAGTGCAGTTAGTCCACAGGACTGAGCTGCCCCAGAGATACATTGTATGCTAATTATGGATCTTTGGATTAAGGAAGCAGTACAGTGCAGTGATTTAAGGCTCTGAGCTGCAAACCTGGAGACCTGGATTTGAATCCCACAGCCCCCACTTACATACTGTGTGATCTTGAGCAAGTCACTTAACTTCCTTGTGCTCCCAGGTTGTACCTGTAAACAACCTTTCAGCTTAGTCTCTCTCTCCTGGTAAAAAAAAAAAAAATTAAGTTCAAACTGCTCTGTGGTCACGCTTCCCCCAGCATCTGAATACCAGATTTATTTCTAATGTTAGGGGAAGCTGTAACCACTAAACTAGCTAAAAGGCTACCAACCACCCAACCATGCATTAATTCCTTGTTAATGCCTCCTTTTGAGTGCCTCAATGCACTTGTAACATGGATGGCTAAATAGGTTACACAGATACTAGTTTTGTTACAGTTGTTAAAGAAAAACAGTGAGGCACCTGTGATTGTTTCAGTCTCTCTTTATAGGAGAATGTCATTTTTACAAGATGAGACATCTGGTTTCTAACGGAATGCTTTTTTATATAGCTACTATTAAACTTTTAACTTTTTAAGACTACTGTGTTTTGATTTGTGTCCCTTTTTATAGCATTGCGTTGATTCTTTGTTGTTTTCTGGACGGTGCAACATTTTTTATTCTACTCGTTTTTTCATGCTTTGACATCGTTTCACACTCTGCATTCTGGGATGTGGTGGTGATTTGCATACTGCTACTCGATTCCTACGTCCGTCACCCCAATGATTATAGTGAGCAGAACTGTTGCACGTCTTTTACAGTTCACTTCTACATTACTAGTTCTACAGTATCTGACTATTATTTAAATTTTTGCTATCCGATGAGGCCCACGATTCGACGGTCTGTTCTCCTCCCCCTAAGTCCCTCTGCTTCCTGGTCCTCGTATGACCGGTTCCATTTCAAGCTTCTACGCGGGGTGCAACTTTCCTGGATATGCGTGACACTGGCAATATACAAGGCCGTTTATGGTCAATTTGGACACTGAACGAGGTTATTTGACTACACGTCCTGTCCTGTGCTGCTTGCTAAAAACTCTCCTGCACTGCCCTTAATATCAGTTTGTTTACTGTCACAGCTGTGCTCCTCGTTTTGTCAGTAAGTTTTTATCTCTATCTTGCACTGTGGGATGACCGCTTGATTTATACTGCTTCACTGTTGGGCTGCTACCTGAGAAGATCTCGATGCTGCTCGGTTACCGTTCTATTTGTTTTCTGCCTTCCACGGCAGTACTACTTCGACATGTGGTGTGTGGACCGCTTGGCTTGGTGACAACTACTGCAGTGCATTTCTGAGACATAGGTCCCTCTCGTGGCTATTCTCAGGATACTGTCAGCGGGCATAGCTAGGGAATTAATGCACGGCATTAATTGTTCCATGTGATGTGTTTTGACCAATGATGTACCTTTCTGACTGTCATTACATTAATGTCATGTTACAAATCTTTGTTATCAGACCACTTGGCAACAATTGTACAAGCACTGTAACTAGTAATAATCAAGTCAAGAGGAAAAGAACTGATTATTCTTTGAACCTATTTCGAGGTTCTGGAAGGGAAGGCAGGGTAAGGGATTGTGAAAACTACTGATGGATCCCTTAAGAAGAAACAACATTATTATGGTGAGTAATTATTTTTTTTTTGTTACCCCCAGTAATCCATCAGTATGTATTCACTAAGTGCAGACTCCATAGCAGTACCATGGGAGGCTGGGTCCAGAACCCATTTAAGGAAAGGGTTCTACAAGACAGCAGTGCCAAAGCTGGCATCTCTTCTGGAATGTATGTCCAGACAGCAATGTTATGTCTAGGTGTATGAAAAAATTACTCACCTTAGTAATTGCTTTTCTTCTCATGGAGTCTTGCTATATTATAACAATAGCAGTCAGCCACTGCAGCTGAACTGCCCCGGAGAGGAAGGAGTTAACTCCAGAGGATCTGGAGTTCTACAGCGCAAGGGCGCTGTGCCAAAGCTCTATCTGGCCAGTTTCAAATGAAACTGTCAGATCTTTACGAAGCTAACACTAAGCAACAAGTCTGTGTGGAAAGCTCTACACTAGCCAAATGGCTACCTACTAGTAGTAATAACAACAATATAAACAACAATAGAAACACCAATAACCATAATAACAATGAATAAAGGTATTATTATTATTAGTTAGTTTCCCCTTGACAAGCACCATTAGGACCCCCTTCCCCCAAAGACTCAAGTCCAGGAAGGGGCCAATATATTACCTAAGCGAACAACCTAGTTCCTAACCCTAAAGAAAAGAGGGTAAAGTGAAAACTACAATGGCATGACACAGTGCTTGCACTAATTTGCCACCCTACCCAAGTAGAAGTTCTGAGAGGGCAGGAGGAGGTGGTTATAATAACAAGACTCCATGAGAAGAAAAGCAATTACTAAGGTAAGTAATTTTTCTTCAAACACCATGAAGTCTTGCTATATTATAACAATAACAGATTACACAGCAGTACCTCCATGGAGGAGGTCAGGACCTACTTAGGAAATAGGCTCTGAAGCACAGCTGTACCAAACCGAGCATCTCTCCTGGACTGGACATCCAGGAATAATGCTTGGTAAGTAGTGAACTGTCTTCCAGGTAGCAGCTGACAAATTTCCAGAATGGGAATGTCTCTAGCAGCAGCTAGAGACTGCAGCTGTACCCTGGTGGAGTGGGCCCTCAGTCCTGAGGGGTTCTCTACCTAGTTTTGGTAACAAATTGGATACAAGAGACAATCCACCTTGCAATTGTCCTCTTAGTGGCAGGTTTCCCTTGCCAACCTCACCATAAGTAGGAAGAGTTGGAGGATTCGAACCTGTGACCCTTGGTGCGTTCCAAATAGTAGCTTAAGGCTCTTTTGACGTCCAAGCTGTGCAGTCTCCTCTCACCTGAGGAAGAATGCTCAGTGAAAAATACTGGGAGAGAGATGGATTGGTTCAGGTGGAAATCTGAAACCACCTTAGGCAAAAACTTTCTATTAGTCCTGAGGACTACCTTATCTCTGTGGAAAGAAATAAAATCTTCTTCCACTGACAGGGCCTGTAATTCACTTATGCGTCTGGCAGAAGTGATAGCCACTAGGAAAACAGTTTTCCAAGTTAGATACTTGAGCTCTGCTGAGGACAGAGGCTCAAAGGGAGGTTGCATTAACTGAGCAATGCAAACATTCAGGTCCCAGGCAGGAGCTGGTTCCCGAAAAGGGGGGTTAGTATGAAGTAACCCTTTAAAAAACTTGGAAAACACAGGGTGAGAAGAAAGGGAGGCAGGCTTCCCTGCTGACACAAAAGCAGAGACAGCTGCCACATGAACCTTCAAGGTAGCTGGCCTAAGGCCTGGGAATTTAAGCGGACCAAATAGTCCAATAAAATGGGAAGATCAGCAGATTCTGGAATAATCTGCCTCTCAAACACCAGATGGAAAACCTCTTCCACTTAGAATTGTAAGTGGCCTAGTGGAAGGCTTCCTTGAAGCTTTTAAAATATCCAGGACACCTTGAGAAAGAGGGAGTGTAAATCAGCAAATTCTAACTCCTCAAGAGCCAGGCCTTGAGATGGAGGGATTTGAGGTCCGGATACCACACTCTCCCCTGTGCACAGGCCAGCAAGTCGTGGACTCTGGGCAGGCTCAGGGCAGGGTGGACTGTCAAGGACAGAAGCAGAGGGTACCAGGGCTGTCTGGCCCAATCTGGGGCAATCAGAATCACTTTGCAGGGTTGAGATCTGATTTTCACTAGTACCCTGAAAAGAAGAGGAAAGGGGGGAAAGGCATACAGGAACTTCCCTTTCCAGTCCAACAGAAAGGTGTCCAGGGGGACTGAGCCCAGCACTGGAGGCCTGCAACAAAGTAGAGGAAGTTGGTGGTTGTCTGGGGCTGCGAAAAGATCTATCTGCGGGGTGCCCCATCTGGCAAAGACAGACCCCAGCACCTGTGGATTCAGAGCCCATTCGTGATGGCCCTGAGAAATTCTGCTGAGGGCATCCGCCAGGGCATTGTCCTTCCCTGGGAGGTGACCTGCTATCAGGGAGGTGTTCAGGGAGTAGGCCAGAGACCACAACTTCATTGCTTCAGTGCACAAGGCTGATGACCGAGTGCCCCCTTGCTTGTTGATGTACCACATTGTGGTGGTGTTGTCGTCTGTCCTGACTTGAACCACTTTGTTCTGGACAGAAACTGAAAATACCTGAAGAGCTAAAAAGACAGCTCTGAGTTCCAAAAGATTGATGTGGAGCAGAGATTCCTGAAGAGACCACACTCCCTGAGTGGACAGGTCGCCCAAGTGAGCTCCCCACCCTAACAGGGAGGCATCCGTGGTGAGGGTGAGGGAGTGGGAAATGGGAATGAAGGGAACCCCTTGTTTTAGATTGCTTCGGTCCTGCCACCAGTGGAGGGCCAGGATCAGAGTTTGAGTCACTGGGACCAATTTGGAAAGGGGGTCCTTCCTTTGAGACCAATAGGCCCTCAAATGGAACTGAATGTCCCTCATCTGGAATCTTGCTCCTTGCACTACAGCTGTGGAAGCAGCCATGTGCCCCAGGAGTTGCAGAAAATGCCTTGCTGGTGAGAGACTCACAGGGTAAAGGAGGATGCCAGGGCAATGAGTCTGTCTACCCTTTCCGAGGGAAAATGCCCTGGCTAACTTTGTGTTCAATTCTGCACCTATGAAAGTTAGGACCTGAACTGGTTCCAGAACTGACTTTGGTAAATTTAGCAGGAATCCCAGGGAAGTGAGAAGCTGCTGGGTGACTTGCAAGTGGGATTTCACCTGATCTGGAGACTGACCCACAATGAGCCAGTCGTCCAGGTAGGGAAACACAGCAACTCCTTGCCTTCTTAAGTGAGCCACTACCACCGCTAGACATTTTGTGAATACCCTTGGCGCAGAGGTAAGGCCGAAAGGCATTGCCCTGAACTGTAGTGGCCTGAGGGCAGTTCGAACCTTGAGGTACTTTCGTGAGAAGGCCTGATCAGAACATGAAAATAGGCATCCTTGAGGTCCAGGGAAGCCAGCCAGTCCCCTGGCCTTAGAGAAGGCAATCATTACCAGAGTCAACATTTTGAACTTTGGTTTCAAAAGATGCTTGTTCAGGTACCTTAACTCTAGAATGGGCCGCCATTCTCCTGCCTTTTTTGGGGTAAGAAAGTATCTTGAATATAGCCCCTTGCCCTGATGGCAAGGAGGGACCCTTTCCACTGCTTTGCAGTCCAGAAGAGAAGAAACCTCTGCTTCCTAAGCAAGGGCTTCTGAAGGATTTGCAGGTGGAAAATGTCTGGCTCTCATCTTTGGAAACTGTTTGAAGCCGAGAACCAGACCCTGGCTTATTACCTCCAGAACCCATCTGTCCGAAGTTAAGGACAGCCAGTTCTAGCTGAAATAAACCAACCTGCTACTGGTACAGGAGAATGCGCTGGGCACCCCATCAGGGTGCCTGCTTGCAACAACCTTAGGCTGAGGGAGGATGGTTACTTGTGCCTCGTCTACCTGCCTCTGAAGAAACCCCTCTGCAAAAGCAGAGGAGGCTTGAAATTGGTAAAAGGCCTGTGGAAGGCCTGCCCCTACCTCTGGGAGCGTGCCTTGTGGAGTGGCATGCCTCTCCTTAGCCTGGGCACTTTTGTAGGTAGTTCTGTATTCATCCATCTTTTTCATATAGTTTTCTGTTTGTTCCCCAAACAGAGAATTTCCTACAGGAAAATCCATAGCCTTTGACTGGAGTATCCTGGGACAGATTAGTGCATCTGAGCCATGCCAACCTCACGGAAAGCTACAGAAGTGGCCATGACCCTGAGGAGACATCATTAACATCAACAGCAGTATGAAATTGAACTTTAGAGGCTTCAATGCCATCAGCAGCCACCTGTTCCAACTGACTAACCAGCTGGCCATGGGCCTGCTTGGCTAACTGCAATATTGTGTCCCATCTAGATTTCTGATATCTAGCTACATAAGCCATATAATTTGCCTGCCTGAGTCCCAAAGAAGCTGCCATATACTGTTTTTGCCATGGCATCAATCTTCCTGGAATCCTTATCAGGAGGATGTGAGGCCAGGGGAATATTAGCCTTGTCACAGGCTGCAGCTTGTACCACACCTACATGACTACACTGTTCAGTGAGGAAGTCTGTATCAGAGCCTGACAAAGTATACCTTCTGTCCATTTTTTTATCTACAGGAGGGACAGAATGAGGATTTTTTAAAATCTTTGTTGTTTGCTTCCTAAATGACTTATGCAAAGGAATAGACAACCTCCTAGACTCTGGTATATCCATCATTTCTACAAAATCAGGCTCCTCTTGCTCATCCACAGCCTCCTCTAAAGGAAGCTGGAGGGTTTCTGCAACCTTTTTGTAAAACATAAAATGAGAAGGGGACTCAGACAGAATAGGAGGAGATTCTAAAGGTCTGTCTGGAGAAATGTCCGGTTCAATGGGCACGTCCAGACCCTCCCAGCCACACATATATTGATCAAATTCCTCCTCCCCCTCCTGTGGTTCATAAAATTCCTCAACATCATACTCCTGAACCACTGGAACTGAACGAACCAACCTTTTACCAACTGTTAGTGGTTCGACAGGTCCCTGAGACAGTGACTGGACAATCTGAATGGCTTTAGCTATCTCTGCAGCAGTTGGAGAGACAATTTTGGACTCCAAACATACTGATTTCTTTGTCTTTTTAACTGGGACTGGTTCATCTGAACCAGCCTTTCTTTTGCCCGAAGAAGTCTCGCCCTAGTCAGAGGGCACTCCCTCTGGTCCAGTGGGTGCTGGACCAGGCTGGCCATCCGGGTCAGCAGACTTTTTGGCCTCTCGTTCCCTGAGCCGGCCCAATCTCTTTTCCAGGGTGGCTGCAGGGAAATTTTTACACACCTGGCAGTCTGACAGGAGGTGGTCAGCCCCCAGACAATAGACAAGTGGTGTGTGGGTCAGCCTTGGCAAAGGCTTCCCCACAGACATCACAGTGTTGAAACCCAGTGGGCCCGGTTTTTCTTTTGGGTTTCTCAGACATAATGCCAGCCTATCCAAAAACTTGCCCTTTTGATGGCAGTGCCAGGCAAGACACCCTTATCGGTTCCTAACTGTGTCACGGGTATTTGAAAAAACCTATTTAAAAACCAGGTTTTTTTAGAACCGATAAGAACCGGGAACCGCACTCTAAAAGCCCAACCAAACACTTCAAAACGTTAAAATCAGCAAACCGATCGGTTCAAAACCGAACCGATAATTGAATTTCCACACAGACTTTAAATTTGTACTTACGGTTTACCAGATAGAGCTTTTAACCGAAAGCGGTAAAATAAATACTTTTGCTGGTTCAAATGAACCGAAAAATACTAACGAACCGAGCTGAAGGAGCTGATCTCGGGCGACTGTTCAGTAGGCAGGAGTAAGAATCTGACAGTTTCATTTGAAACTGGCCAGATAGAGCTTTGGCAGAGCGCCCTCGCACTGTAGAACTCCAGATCCTCTGGAGTTAACTCCTTCCTCTCCGGGGCAGTTCAGCTGCAGTGGCTGACTGCTATTGTTATAATATAGCAAGACTTCATGGTGTTTGAAACTGCTTTCCATGTAGCTGCTTTGCAAATTTCTTGCAGGGGGATGCCCACTGCTGCTGCCTCAGTAGCAGAGATGTCTCTTGCAAAGTGCCCTAAGGCTTCAGGGGGTGCAATTTGCCAGCTTTCATGTAACCGAACTGTATGCAGGAGATTATCCACCGAGAAATGGTCCTTCAGGATGCTAGTTTGCCTTTCCCTACCTCACCACAGGTGACAAAAATCTAATTACTGCTGACCCAACATCCATTGTGTGGTCCAAGTAGTACCTTAGTGCCCTCTTTAAGAGTTTTTGTTCCTTTCTGCTGGATCGTTCAGTAAAAAACAAAGGAAGGGCAACTGATTGATTCATGTGGAATTCTGATACCCGGTGGAATTTCCTGTTTGTCCTTAGGGCTGTCTTGTCCCCATCAAAGATTATGCAGCTTGGATCTGTGCAGAGAGCATGGCGCTCACTCACCCTCCTAGCAGATGTCATGGCCTCTAGGAATATTGTTTTCCAGGTGACATATTTAATGTCAGCAGTGGCCATAAGGCTTAACTGGAGCGTCCATCCATCAGTTGTGCAATGCACATATTTAGGTCCCAGGGAGGGGCAGGAAACAGGATCACACAGGAGGGCACAGATGATTAAGGCCTTTACAAACAAACAAACAAAAAAAAAAAAAAAAGAAGCTTTTGAAAATGGGCTGTGAGGCCATGGGCTTTTCTTTGCCAGCTGATAAGTAAGCCAAAACTGCTTTCAAATAAACCTTCTGTGTTGAGAGCCTCATGTCCAGAGACTGCAGGGGAACCAGACAGACTAAGACTATAGGCAGACTTGCCTGCATATAGATCTTTCTGGGAGTACACCAGAATGAAAATCTCCATTTTGAAGCACGTTTTCCTTGTTGCTGGTTTCCTAGAAACCCAAAGCACTCATAACTTTCTCTGACAATGTAGGCTCGATTATCCTAGCTCTTCAAGAATCATGCCCTGAGGCATAGTGTTTTGAGGTCTGGGAATGTGTATCCTGCCTCAAGATAGTGTCAGCAGGTTATCATCTCAGTAGCAGGCTGATTGAAAATTTCCTGGAGAGGGTCAGAAGCATGAAGGGCCAGATCTGGCTGGCCCAGTCTGATGTTATGAGGATCACTGTTGCTGACTCCTTCATGAGTTTTATAAGCACTCTCAGTAAGACTGGGAATGAAGGGAAGGCATATTGGAACTTTCCTATCCAATCCAGGACTAGGGAATCCTCTAAGACTGACCCCATTACTGGGGGTCTGCAAAAGTGGTTGTTCTCCCAGGAAGCAAACAGGTCTACTTTATTTATTATTTATTTTTATTTGAAAACAGAGTAGGCCCACTGAGACCATGCAGTCCCTTTTTCAGTGGCGACCCGGGAGACAACTGCGGTACAGTACAAATGATAGATACAGGGATTAGACAATGTACAATGAATTAACAATGTTAATGGTAGCTTACAATGGTAAGGGTACTTCTGGTGTACCACAACGTCTGAATACAAATATACCAGCACCTGCTGGTTCAGAGCCAATTCACAGTCTCTCTGGCTGATTCTGCTTAGAAAGTCCCCAAGGATATTCTTTTTCCTGGCTCTACACCTAGGGAATAGGCTAGATTCCAGATCTTCATAGCTTCTGTGCATAGCCTTGAAGAGTTGTTCCTTCCTGCTCGTTTATGTACTACATCATTGTGGTATTATCTGTTCAGATCTGGGCAGACTGACCCTGGATCTGGGAGAAGAATGCTTACATTGCTAGGAACATTGCCCTAATTTCCAGGAGGTTGATATGCTCCTGGGTGTCCTGTATGCTCCAGGTACTACTACTACTACTACTACTACTACTACTACTACTACAGTGAAATCTTCTAAGTGGGCACTCCACCCTAAAAGTGAAGCATCTGTTTTGAGGATACTTGTAGGGGATTGCTGGTGGAAGCGAATACCCTCTCTGAGGTAGTTTTCCTCCTTCCACCACTACAGTGCCTTTAGCAAAGTTTTTGTGACTGGCACTACTTGGACAGAGGATTCCATTGTTGGGACCAGTGGTCCCTTAAGTAGTACTGAATATCTCTTATCTGGAACCCGGCTTCTGGTACCACCATAGTGGGCGTGGCCATGTGTCCCAACAGCTGCAGAAAATCCCTTGCAGGCTTTTGCTGGCCAATTCTGAAGGATTCAGCACTGGAAATCAGACTTGCTATCCTTGTTTGTGGAAGAAAGGCCTTCCTTTGCAGGATATTTAGTTTTGCGCCTATGAAGTCCGATACTTGAGATGGCCCTGTCTGTAAGTTCGGCAAGTTTATCAGGAAGCCCAGTTTTCTCAGGGTGCCTTCCACCAACTCAAAAAAGAGCACCCTGCCTCCTGCTGTGTTCCTCGCCCTTCCCCCCCCCGAGACTAACCAGTCGTCCAGGTAGGAAAAAAAACACCACACATTTGCCCTCTTAGACATGCAGTCACCACAGCTAGAGGTGTTAACGTGAGGCCAAAGGGACGTGAACTGGCAGAGAACAGAAATGTACTTACCGTAACAGCAGATCTTTGAGAGAATCTCCTTCATCTGACCACACCTATGGAACTGTAAGCTACCAGGCGCTAAGACCACATGGAAGCTTTAGTAAGCAGTCCACCAGGGGCTACCTATAATGACATCAGATGTTTCCCATATAACTGTGGGTGGCCCCTCCTCTCCCCAGTTCCCCACTGGAGATCATGCTCGAAGGACTTCTCCATAGCTGTGACAGGGCAGAATAGGACCAGGTCCCATTTGTTATGGAGAAGGTGGTTTAATACAAGATCTATTCTATTCTTTCCTTTTCTGCCTCTTCTCCGTCTGGTTGCGCAACCAAATTTTCCTGTGAGACTTCGGGCTTGATCAACCCAACAGTCTTGCAGTTCTTTGCCTCACGCTGTCGCTCAGTTTTCTCTTGCTGTTTGTTTTTCTCCCTTGCATATCTAGAGCTGCTGATATAAAACTACGTGCAAATCACTGGATGGAAATGTAACTGACTTTGGGATCCCTTGTGTTTGGAAAATATATAGCATTACTGTTGAAATGTACATAATTATAATTTGAGATGACTGCAAAATGCTGTTGGAAGCTAGAGGTTACCAGAGTTCAATTTTTAAGCCTTTTGCACAAGCTGTGCAAAAGGGGGCTTCGACTCAAGAAGCACACTGTATACTAACAGCTCCTGCCTGATATTTACAAAAACAGGATGCTTGCTAAGGATGGTGGTTGGAAGGACTTATAAGAGCTAAGCTGCAACTGCAAGGAAGAAGGGACACAGAGACTGCAGGAAAACTCTTTTGGCTTTGTAAATAGTTATACTTAACAAGTTTATTTTTTTATGTTACTGCTACTATAAATAAATATTTTGGGTGAATTCTACAACTGATCCTAGTTTTCCTATGCTTCCTGACCTGTGCCTTGATGACAGATGGCATCAGCCTAAGTGGGATTTACGCTGTGCATACCCTAAGACAGGAGTTTTGTGCGTGGGTACTAGACCTAGTACCAGGGAAGCACAGAGGAAGGTATGTATTCTGCAGCAGCAAGTCCAGGAGTGGTTACCAGGAGAATGGCAGTCAAACTAGCAGAGACAGAAGTCCAGTCTGAGATTATACAGCCAGCACAAGTTATGGAAAAAGAACAGGCAGTGACAGAACCTGAAGGCCAGATGGATTTTTTTTAAATGGGCTATAACAGCAAAAAGAGACGAAGAAGCAGAGAGAAAAAGAGCTTCAGCGTTTAGAAGCACAGAGAAAAGAAGAGATGCAGCAACAGGAGCAGTGATGGCTGGATGCCTTGCAAGCTATCAAAGGCAGAGGATCCGGCACAGATCCAGATGAGCAACAAAATGCAAGCAACTTAATAGCCATTAAACTTACAAAGTTGTGTCCCTCAGATACCTAACAACTTTTGAAAGAGTTGCCACAGCAAGCAAATGGCCAAAGCAACAATGGACAATCAGACTGGTACCCTACCTGACAGGGAAAGCCCAACTTGCCTACAGCAATATGGACACTGCACAGTCAGAAAACTACAACTTGGTGAAAGGCGAAATCCTGAAAAGGTGTGACATGTCTGGAAATACATACAGGCAGAGATTTCAGTCTCTGAGGTACAACTCGGTCGACAATCCTCGAGAAGCCTTCACTCAACTCAGAGAACTCCAGATAAAATGGATCCAATCAGAAAGCAAACCAGTCCCACAGATCATCAATACATCTGCCATGGAGCAATTCATCAACATCTTGCCTATAGATGTGCAGCTGTGGGTAAAAGAACACCAACCAGAGAGTGGGGAAAAGGCGGTTTCTTTGGCTGAGGACTACCAAATGGCCAGACGCCACAGCAGCAAAGTAACAGTCAAGCACTGGTAAGACACTCTTTTTCCCATTAAATTCCAAGCCTGATAAGAACTCTGGTGGGAATAATACATCTAGGCCCAAAGACGTTATCTGGTATAACTGTAATAAGCCAGGCCATTTTGCAAGAAACTGCCTTAGTAAGAAGAGTGGCACTGGAGTAGATTTGTCCTTGGCAAATTGGGGCAAGTACTTAACAGATGTGAATGTGGGGGATAAGACTGTGAAGAGACTCATTGATTCAGGAAGCAGACAGACCCTAGTGCATGGTAAAGTGCTGGAAAAACACTGCGTAAAGGGACCAGGTACTGGTGTCATCTGCATCCACGGGGACACTCAATACTATCCCACCACCCAAGTGACTCTGACCATTATGGGTGTGTCGCACCAAATGAAAGTGGGGGTAGTACCATAGTTACCTGTACCTGCGATTATTGGAAATGACTTTCCAGGATTTACTGAGTTGATTGAAGAGGGAGTAAATCCTGATGTTTCAGCAGCAGTGGTGACAAGGGCTCAGGCAAAGAAAATTTCAGACGGTGGAGGCACTTTTCTGTTCACAGATTTTGATTAAGACTTGTTTGAGCACAGCTCCAAGATCCGGAAATCCAGGAAATAAAAAAAGAAGCCTGAAGAAACTGTGGTAACAAATAACTTACAGACATAAAGGGTTAACATATGAAAATGCTGAAACTAAATTGATAACCGATTGTGATTTTCTTTCAGAACAAGCAGACAATGTTTCTCTCCAGGGTTATTTTAAGCATCTGGGGGGTGAAACCAAAACAGGGTGGACCAATGTTTAAAAAATGTAATTGGTTACTGTACAGAGTTTGGGCTCAACCTCAGACACAGGAACAGACAGAGCAATTGGTTATACCACAGAAGTATAGAACAGAATTGTTACAGATAGCACAAAATAGTCCTATGACTGGTCACTCAGGGAAGGATCGCACCCTTGTCAGATTGCTGTATAGATTTTACTGGCCTGGAATTCATGAAGATGTTGCTACCTTTTGTAATTCCTCTGCTGTGTGTCAAAAGTAAAAAGGGTAATAGTTGTATCCTGGTAGTATGAGACTATGCTACTCGATACCCAGAAGCAGTTCCAATGCGTACTGTTACAGCTCCAAAAGTTGCAGCAGAGCTTGCCAAAATTTTCAGCAGAGTGGGCATACCTAAAGAAATTATTACTGATCAGGGTATCAGATTTGGCATCAGATCTGGAATGCACAGCCAAACTATAGTGTTTCACAAAGGTGTGCACGGATTTCCAGGTAGCTGCTTTGCAGACATACAGTAAGGGAATGACCCTTGCTCCTGCAAGCGAGGGTGCAGTGCCCCTGGTGGAGTGGTCCCTGAGCCCCACTGGAGGTTGGTGACCAGCCTTCTCATAGCAGAATCTAATACAAGAGGCCAACCAACAAGAAATAGTTCTTTTGGTAGCTGGTCTTCCTCTGCCTACATCCCCACAGGTGAGGAACAACTGCGTGGAAGAGCTTCTGGACTGTCTAGTATGCTCTAGGTAGTGAAAGATGGCTCTTTTGACACCCAAACTGTGGAGCTTTTGCTCACCAGGAGGGGATGGCTCAGTAAAGAAGACAGGCAGAGTAATGGACTGGTTCAAGTGAAATTCTGTAACCACCTTTGGCAGAAATTTCCTATTTGTCCTGAGCTCAACTTTCTCATTGTGAGTGATGATGTAATTCGGCTCAGCGCACATGGCCTGTAGCTCTGAAATCCTCCTGGCAGACGTAATGGCTAACAGGAAAACTGCCTTCCAAGTTAAAAATTTAATGTGGGCTGTGGACATAGGCTCGAAGGGTGGATTCATGAGCCCATCTATGCAAAGGTTCAGGCTCCAAGGAGGAACGGGCTCCCTGGTTCGAGGCTGGAGGTGCAAGAGGCTTTTGAAAAACTGTTTAAAAATGTAATGTGAAAAAAATGATTTCTTCTTTCCCACCAAGTGTAGCTTGAGGGAAGATGGTTTCAAGCCTGACGCCTGCAGGTGTACCAGGTAGTCTAGCAGCTAAGGGTCTGAAGCTGATAGGGGTTCGACCTTTTCACTCTTACACCAGAGGGAAAACCTTTTCCATTTGGCTGCATAAGTCTTCTTAGTGTTCGTTTTTTTAGCCATCCTCAGTATCTTAAGGACCTGTTCAGAGTACAGTGAGAATGGAAACTTTAACTCCTCAAGAACCATGCCTTGAGGAGAAGAGAGTGTATGTCTGGGTACTGCATTCCCGTCTGAGGAAGGGTCGGCAGGGAGTGAGTTAGAGGCAGGCGAATGGGCCTGCTGCAGCACACTGAAAGAAGGAGAGGGTATCAGGCTTGCCTGGCCAGTCCGGATCCACTAGGATCATCGATGCAGGCTGCTGTCTGAGTTTCACCAAAACCCTGAATATCAGGGGAAAAGGGAGGAAATGCATATAGGAACCTCCCTGACCAGTCCAGGATCAGAGGATTCAGAGGAAATGTTCCTGGAACTAGGGGCTTGCAGCAGTACTGAGGAAGCTGAAAATTGAGAGGAGAGGCAAACAGATCCACGTCTGGTGAGCCCCACTGCCTGAATACTGTGGCTAGTACTTGCTTGTTCAGTGTCCATTCGCTCTGACCTTGACTGATGTGGCTTATAGCATCCGCCAGTGTATTGCATTTGCCTGGGAGAATAGCCGAGAGGCTGATTCCCAGGGAGAATGCTAGAGACCAGAGCTTCAGAGCTTCCAAACAGAGTATTCCTGATCTGGTACCACCCTGCTTGTTTATGTAGAACATTGCAGTGGTGTTGTTCGTTCGAGTTTGAACCGTCTGCACTTTTATGCTGGGAGTGAAAGCTTTGAGAGCTAGTAAGACTGCTCTGATTTCCAAAAGATTTATGTGCAACTGTGACTTTTCGGGAGTCCAGTTGCCGCTTACTAAGGCACTGTCCAAATGAGATCCCCAGCCCAAAAGGGAGGCATCTGTGGTGATCACTTTTGTGGGAAGAGGAGCTTGAAAGGGAACCACTGCCTACAAATTTGCAGGGTTCTTCCACCACAGCAAGTTTTGGAGGAACTGCTCAGACACAGGTATCAATTCTGAAAATGTGTTGCTTCTCTGAGACCAACGAGCTCTGAGGTAGGCTTGCAGGAGTCTCATCCTGCACCTGATCCCTGGGATTACTGCAGCCATAGAGGCCACATGTCCCAGAAGTTTGAGGAAATGTCTGGCTGGTCTTGGCTGTCCCTGGGCGAAAGAATCTGCCACTGAAAGGAAACTCTGAATTCACTTCCTGCAGGAGGAATGCATATCCCTTCTGAGTGTCCAGCTGGGCCCCTATGAAGGTGAGCAGCTGGGTGGGTTCCGGGTGAGATTTCTTTAGATTTACTAGGAAACCCAGAGACTCCAGAGTGCGTTCTATGAGGGAAAGAGATTCTTTGACCTGGCAAGGAGACTTTGTTACTATGAACCAGTCATCCAGATGGGGTAGAGAGCGACACCCAGTCTCCTGAGATGTGCTGCTACCACTGCGAGACACTTGGTAAAGACTCTTGGGGTTGAGGACAGACCGAAGGGCATTGTGGTGAACTGATAGTGACCCAAAGGAAGTTTGAACCTGAGAACCTTCCTGCGAGATCTCCTTATGGGTATGTGGAAGTAAGCAACCTTTAAGTCTAGGGAGGCTAACCAGTCTCCCTGCTATAACGACTGTATGACCAGTGACAGAGTGACTGCTTTGAATTTGTTTGTTTTTTCAGATGTTTGTTTAAATATCTGAGATCTAAGATAGGTCACCACTCCCCAGTTTTCTTCTGTGTCAGAAAATACCTGGAGTAGAGGCCCTTGCCCTTCACATGGGAGGGGACCCTCTCCACTGCTTGTAAAGCCAGATTTTGTACCTCCAATTCCAACAGCGGTATCTCTGTTGGGGACAGTGGTCTTGGCACCTGGGTATGTTTGAGGTCTGGCAGCTGCCTGAACTGTAATGACAGACCCTTCTCCACCATCTCCAGCACCCCACTTGTCCGACATGATGAGGGACCAGTGCTGAAGATAGTAGGAGAGTCTGCCTCCAACTGGAAGCGGGGAGGCAACCTGGACACTCACATCAGGACTTAGACAGAGGCAGATGGCTAGGTAGAGGTGGCTCTTCTTTGGCCCCTTCTGCCCCTGCCTCTGAAAGACCCCCTGCACTGGCCAAAGTCAGATTGAGGATAGGGACTGTAAGACCTGTGAACCAAACTTCTGCCCCTGGGATAGGATCTCTGAGGGGTGGTGGGTTTAGGCTTGGATGAGTGGCTCTGCCAGGAGGCCTTGTACTCATCGACTTTTTTCATGTAGCAGTGGTTCTGTAATCAAACAACATATTTTGATCACAGGGAAAATCCATGGCCTTGTTCTGAGTGTCTGTGGTCAGAATGGTTGTTCTAAGCCAGGCAAAGCGTCTCAGAGAGATGGCATGGGCCATCGCTCTAGAGGCTGCATCACTGTTGTCGTCTGCCATGTGGAATTGGTACACAGCAGCTTTCAGGGCAGTTTTTAACGTATCCACCAGCTCCTGCACAAGAGAATCTGATCTGCTGCGGGCGACAGCCTGGACAGATTTCCAAAGGGCTTTCTGATATTTGGCATGAATGCCATGTAAGAAGAAAGTCTGAGAAGCAGGGAAACTGTGGCACACATTTTCTTTTCTATAAAGTCAGTTTTCTTGGAATCCTTGTCAGGGGGGAGATGTGGACAAGGATATTCCAGTTTTCTCACAAGCTGCCTGATGCACTATACTCTTGTGGCAAGGTTGTGCAGACAGGAACTCTGTACCATTTTTAGACAATTTATATTTTCTTTCAAACCGCTTATCAACCCCTGATACTGAAGTGGGGTGCTGAAGCACCTTCATGGTATTTTTTCTAAATGCATTATAGATGGGAACGACCAGAGTCTTTGAGGATGAAAGACCTTTCATCTCCCTATAATCTTAGTCTTCATAGACGTCCTGGTTGCGTTCCTGCGTAGGGAGGTCCAGGGTGTCCAGCATATTTTGTATAAATGGAAACAAAGAGGAAGGATCCTCGTGGTCACCTGGGGGATCCCCAAGATGAGGGTTCGAGGATTCCTGGGGCTCAAGGCTCTCAAAATCCATGTCAGGAGCATCATAAAATTGATCATCATCTGCGTCACCCTCACAGTCTACAGGAGAGAGAACTGTGGAAGAGTGCTTGCCAGCCCCAGTAAATACAGGACCCATCTTTTGAAGGGTCTGAAACAGTTGCCATGCTTTTTCCATATCTTGCACTGATGGAAGAACCTGCGCAGACTTGATCTGTAAGTGTTTTGTTTTTTCTGTATGCTTTAAGTTGCTTGTTGTCTCACTATTGGCTTTCCCAGGAGCAACGGGAGCATATTTGTCTTGACGGTGTTTCATTTTAGCCACTTCATCAGAGGCGCAATCAAGCTTTCTTTTTTCGTCACTCATTTTTATGTTGCTTGCACGCATGTGAAAGAAACATAGTGCCATCATCGGAGATTTCGGAGGTGTGTCACCTCCTCCTCCAATTCAGTCAGTGAGCTGGCAGGCACGGCCTGACAATGCATTTTGGAGCTGTCTGACATGCTCAAAATGCAGTGGCGCTACTGATTGAAAGGAGCTACGCTTCCAGTGAGCAGAGATAAGAGCGTAGCTCCCCCCACCACATGGCGTGTGACGTCGCACCTACTGTGTAGCGGCGGGGTGCCCAATCCCCGTCGGCTGAGCTGTCCCCCCCAAGTTGTGGGTGCCAGCTGGGAGCCCACCCAAGCGTGGCAATCAATCCTTTGGCCGATGGGGTGCCCAATCCCTGTTGGCTGAACACCCCCAACGTCCTTGTGCACGCTGAGGCCCACCCCAGTGTGGCAAACAGTCCTGACGTCTTTTTTTTAATTTTACCTGAAAAATGAAAGCGGTCCAGCGGACGCGTCTCCCGACCCCCTCACAACCGCACCCACCCACTGCGCATAGCCTCCCCACCCCCTCACCCCATACTTACCTCCGGACTCCGGCGCGATGATCTTAGGTGGACTGCAAATCGTCTGCACTCTTCAAAGCCGACCTCGAACTGAGGAAATGCCCGGTAAGCTGTATAATGGGCTAGACAGGGGTTTCAACTTTGTTGCATATCTCAGGCATTTTGGGAATTTTGCACCAAATTTTCAACATGGGGTTTTGGGACCCCTTCTCATGAATGATGACACTGTCATGGCATTACGGGCCAGAAGGTGATTTGTGGCGACTGCTGAAATCACCCTTCAGGCGAATACCGCCATGGCAGTGACATCATTCATGAGAAGAGTCCCAAAATCCCATGTTGAAAATTTGGTGCCAAAATTCCAAAACATGACTGTTTTATTATGATGCTATGCAGTTCTCAAGTAGTACCGTAAGTTCGTTGAATTTCAATATTTTCACTCCAGATTTTCAACATTGCCATTTTACCACACCTTCTTATAAGCAGTACAGCTGTCATTTTCACATCTCACCAAATGTGTTTCCATCCCATGTAGCGCAGAATGGCGCAGTCGGTTGTCTGAAAATCAATGTATAGGACACATTAACAAAATCACAGTGACACTGTTCATGAGCAGAGGTCTTAAAATGGCTATGTTGAAAATTGGTGAAAAATTTCCTAAAAATGACTTTTACGAGCATGCGTTGCGCAGTTCCTACGCACACTCGTAAGTTCGCAAATTTTCAATATTTGCACTCCAATGACTTCCAAATACCTAAACAGCACATAGAAGCAAGCAACATTCGGCATTGACAAATGCTTGTTTTAAACTGTGAGGAACTTCACCTTTGGAAGCTTTATTTTTTGGCTGGGATCTGGAGGGTTCCTCAGCACCTCTGCTTTTGATATTAGTTCTTTTGAATGACCCCTCGTCGGAAGCTTTGATTTATCCTCAGCCATAATAATCAAAGATTTGTCTGCTATGTTTGCCAATTTAAGCAAAGCAAACCAGGGAGGCAGTATAGGGCAGTGGTTAAAGGCTCTGAGCTGCAAATCTGGTGACATCCAGCAGACCAGACCTGGGTTTGAATCCCACAGCTGCCACTTGCATACTGTGTGACCCTGAGCAAGTCACTTAACTCCCCTGTGCTCCCAGGTCGCTCCTGTAAAAATGCTTTTAGCTTAGTGTGCTACTCCTGGTTAAAAAAAAAAAAACAGTCCTGGACCTACAAACTGAGTGCAGGTTTCTATGAAAATGCCACTAGCCAGTCCTGCCCCAATTAATAAACTCCATCTATTACTAGTGCCTTTTTTGTTTGGGTTGTAGAACTGGGATCTATACCAGCACCAATCTTAACAGAAACCCAGTAATACTCAACTGTGCACAGGTGGCTGCTGGACCCTTACGGACAGTCCTGACACAGACTATACCAAGGTCCAGTAATATAACTAAAAAGGTTTCCTCATAATTGCCAATCTAGAGAGAAACCCCCCAGGCACTGTTTAAATTTGAAATCCACTGCAGGTGCCTCGTGGCAAACCATGTGAGGTCTGAGGTAAAAAACAAGGCAACTGTCCCTAATTTGTCGGTTCCCACAAGACATTTACCCTAAAATGAAGGAAACCATCAAAAATAAGCACCCGTGATAAAATTAGGCTTTAAACTAAATGGTTGCGGTAAAAGTAAAATATTTGATTGGCGCTAATGAAAAAGTATAATTTTCACTCAGCACACTAAAGGAGATAATTTATGAGGAAAACTTTACCCAGATAAGCACTGGGAGCCTTTCAACAAGGAAAGTTGAGAGACACCTCAGAGGCAATGTTGCTCAGTCCACCAGAGAAAAAATTCTGAAGCCTTCAGCAGCTCTCACTCAGCTTGTACCCCCCTCCTGTCTTTTAACTGGCTTGGCCCTAAGCTCATTTAAATATCTCTTAAAGGCACACCTCCAGAGCAGTTGTACCTAGCCAGCTAAGTGCAAAAAAGTTACTGATGCTAAAGGACTCCTGGGGTAAGAATGAAGGAATCCTTCTCATGAAAAACTGGCATTTGTGATCAAAGATTTAGACAATCAACAAAACCAATCACAGAGAGAGCTTATTTCATTATTCCCACCTTTAATAACATCTTTAATTTACTTGATTTGATACTGTATCGTTTTCTAAACAACTTAAAAGAGCCATTGACGGCTTGAGAAGAACTCTGGGCAACATAATATCTGAACACAAGCAGCTTATATTTCTCATTAGCTCTGTATTTCATATCTCCTTTATTTACTAATAAGGTCAAATGCCTGAAAACAGGAGTGTTATTTTTTGAGGGTTCATCTGCTTCTGTTGCTTCTTCCCAAACTAATGACAAAATACTCTGCCTGTGGCATCACTGTTATTCCCATGGCAGCAGACTGCGACATCACAACAAAGCATTATGGTTTCAATTAGGGAGTAAGCTGTAAAGGCAGATGAACTCAGGGATAAAGATCGTGTTTTCATGGGAATTTCTTTAATAATAAATAATGGAGAGGAGAAAGCCACAGAAGATATATGACATACAAGCTGAATTGTGTCTAAATATTATGTTTTCCAAAGTTGTCCCAAAAGCATCAGCTGCTCTTTAAATTTAAGTTGGCTTAGAAAATAAGAGAAGATGAAGAGGAATTTTTGTTTTGTTAGTAGTTACAATCAATATTGTTACGTATGGAATTGTCTGTATATATTCAAGATGTTAACAAATGGATTTATAATTGTTATCCTGTACCTTTTTCCAATAAAATATATTTAAAAAACAAAAAAGGATGACACTGTTCTCTATGCTTTATGCGTCTCCCCCTCTGTTGTTGCGACCATTCTACAACTGCAGTTCAATAAAGTCCAGCTCCAATTTCACACAAACCAACTATCCCTCAACGCCAAAAAGATGGTCTCCATTACCTTTGGTACCTGGCAAAGGTTCTCTAGGCTTACTGCCACTCCTTCCTTCCGTACACTTGATGGGGTCACGCTAGAGGATGTCACCTTCTTCAGATATCTAGCTGTAGACTATGTCACCATAGTTGGAAATTGAGAGAATCATTTTCTGGACTATTTCACAGCAGGACGATAAGGGGTGCAACCACAGTGCCTGAACAGAGCACCTAGTCTGGGAAGCAGTTTTTTGTGGATGGCATCCACATGTCCAGAAAAGTCAAGGTAACAGTCTAGCCAGAGTCTCAGCACCCAAGTCTACCCTAACCAGACCAGACACCCTCTTTCACTTCTTCTGCTGGTTTGCACTCGACTATCCACCCTGTACCCACCACTGTGGCCTCCATACCTCTCAACTGTCCCTGATTTTCAGGGATGTTCCTGATTTGGCCTCAACATTTTCCTCTGTCCCTCGTAAAATTTGTGTTTTTGTGACAGAACAGGGGGGATTAAAAGCAATAAATAAAGTCAAACATTCAAGTTGCAGACGTGTTCTTCTTCAGAAAATGCATCTTATCACAAATCCCCTTATTCTATCAGCTTTCTAACTGAATAGTATCAGTTTTTAAGATTGATTTGAGGTCTTTGTCCCTGATTTTTTTAAGCCTTGTCCTCGATTCATGAGGCAAGAGGTTGAGAGGTATGATGACCTCTATACCTCTCTCTACCTCCCCCCCCCACTCAAATCCAGATGTCTTGCCCACTGCTCCTTCCTTGTCGGGAAGTTCTGACTTGGCTCTCTTCCCCTCTTACCACTCCTCTATTCTTTCCACCCTTCTCCTCCCACCTACTTCCTCCACAACTCTGACTACCAGGACCCAGGCTCTTCCTGAGAGATCATCCACCGCAGGTCAGTCTGCTTTCTCCTACTGCTTCCCTAAACTCTGGAACTCCCTTCCACTAACTATCCAGTCTGCCCCAACCCCTTGATCACTTTCCTCTCTTCTGCACAACTTCACTTCCCCATCCTGCAATTGTTCCTGACCACCTCTCTTAATGCCCATGCTTTCCCTCCCTCTCCCCCCAGTCTTCCTAACCCTTCCAATTCCTACACTTTTCTCCCTCCTACCTGACTTCTGCTTCAGCCCTACCTCCACCTCTACTGCCTCACTGGAGGCCTCTAAACTAGTTCACAGACTGGGAGTTCATCCAGCAGTGCCTGGCTCTTGAGGGATTTTCATCCCAAAGGGAACTTGGTCCAATTCTCCCCTACCTCCCTATTTCTCTCTCTCTCTCTCTCTCATAGGCCTGGAAAACAGCGCACGGACTCTGTTCCACCCTGTCATGTCTGGCCCTTGAGGGATTATCATTCCAGTGGTTCAAAAACATGCCTCTCTTCTACCCCCCCCCCCTCAGCTTCTCACCTATCTTCCTCACTGCTTTCTCTGCTACTCCTCCTCCGCTCCAAGGAAATTGCCTCTCATGCTTAATTTTATCACATTATCCAATTTAATTTTTGGATATCATTATTTAGTTCATATGTGCCGGTCATATGCTCTAAACTCAAACTGGTATATATCTGTTCATTGCTTCCTTGAATCTCTGTACTCTGCTGTAACCTCATATTGTACTGTTGTTTAAACCTGATGTACTTATCCACTTCCCCCTCCCCCCAGGACACACCAAGAAACAAGCTGTTCTAAGCTCAGTGTGCCTTTCCTGCTAAAACTTTCCAAATAAATAATTAATTTAGGGTCTACTTTAAAAGAAGAAACAGATATTTCTTCATTTAATCTGTTAAAGAGTTTGTATGGTTATATATCCTTAAATGTGTCTACAGAAGCCGTATCAGTGGTGCAGAGGGCTAAGGCACCAGATACCTTATCTCACCACACCCAGCAACTTTCCGTGTTAGAGGCTTGAGCACAGGTTGCAGCCAGTCAACCGGGGGCTGGGAGTGGATAGAGCAGATGGGGTGGGGGCTGGGGTGGATAGAGCAGATGGGGTGGGGGCTGGGAGTGGATAGAGCAGAAGTCAGGCAGCCCTCTTCTCCTGGATTCGAGATGTAGGACTCTGTGGCTCTTGGCTGCCAAGTGGAGGCTCAATGGTGACGTCGGGCAATGGAGGGGCTGGCGTTGGGCCGGGTGGGCAGATTGTGGCTGTTGTCAGTGCCAGCATGCATGCGCACCTCCACACGCATGCGCAACAGTGAATGGCTGAGGCCCCAGTGAAAGTAAGGGAGGAAGGAAAACCAGCAGGGGAAAAAAATAAAACACAGGCAGGATGAAGACCCCCGGCAGGCTATGCACGCCAGTGGCTGGGCAAACATCACAAGACCTGTGGCAGAGGATGGCAGTGAAAGATAAGTCCCAGGAGAGCTGGGTGACGGGGCTGGGGGTCGACTGGAAGGGGGCAGCTGAGAAGAGGATAATAAAGTACAGAAAAAGAAATGTGGTCTACAGGGAGGTGCAGAATGGTTCCATTTGTCTTGGCCTTTGTCAGGAATTCAGTATTCTTTTTAACTGGGTATCAACTGATTAATTACCATGGTAAAGAGGTTGGTTCTTCAAAAATTACACACTTGTTGAATCTAAAGACATTTAAAATGTTTACACAACGGCATATGTTATTATAGTTATTGGTTCTCTCTGGATTTATTCATCCCCATCCAGGATCACCATCCATGCCCAAAGTGAATAAGAAAGAGAGTCACATTAAACCAGCATCACAGTCAACCTCAATGTGCAGAGCTTTCTTACTTAAAAAAAAAAAAAAAAAGAAAGGATTTGTTTTTAAGTCTGGGTCTCAGAATAAATTTGATGCGATTGCCTTGTCGTAGAGCTGGCTTTCACCAAAGGTAAGTAACTCTTACACTGAGATGGAACATTGATATGGAAGGTTATATTGTTTTTAGAAAAGACAGAAAGGGAAGAAGTGGACTTTTTTTGGGGGGGGGGGGAGTCTAGTGTACATCTAAGGTCATTACTGCCATGGAATGCTCATTTACCATCACACTGGGAGCTGTGGGTTTCTTTCAGTTAATTTGATCCTGGGTGGAAGTAAATTAATAGTTATTTATACACACTCTGGTTTTGTAGAGGACAGACTAAGTATGACCTCTGATTTCAAAAGGAAACTTCCCTCGAATAGAGAGTGGATCCCACTAGGTGAGTTTAACTGTAACTGGGTAAATGCGGACGATGATAAGGTACATGATACCTTTTCCGAGTTGGACGGTCACCAAATTAGAAAGAAAACTACACGAATGAATTACGTAAGGGGTACAGAAACTATTTTGGACTGGGTTGTGGTAATAGCCTTTTTAAGTGGTGGGCTTGGGAGTTTCAACTGCTTGTCTGAGTAACCACTGCCCTGTTTCGTTTATGGTCTGCTAGGAAACAGGGTGGTAAACCAGCATTTATATCTGTTAGGAAGACTTGGGATAAAAAGTCTGAGGTGTTTAATGGAGCTATGAATAAAACTGACTGGAATTGGGCCAGCCTAGTGGCGCAGAGGGTTGAGGCGCTGGATGACACACCTCGCACCCCGTCGGCCCCCGAGTTCGGGAGCGAGCTCTGACACCAGGGATCGGCAGGGGAGGGTTGAAGAACGAGTGCCCCTTGTGGTGCTCTCCTCCCCCGGGAAGAAGGGAGGGGATGTCCCGGGTGCCAGTGGCCCCCGGTGGAGACTGGTGGGCACTGCAGCGTGCTGGGCAGCACGATCTCTGCATGGCCGACGCAGGCAGGGTTGCTGTGCGCCAGTGCGTCGGGTGTGTGCCATGCATAGGAGGGGGACTGCAAGAACACAGGAAAACCCGGACCCTGGGGTAGGCGACGACACCAGCCCCCA
Source organism: Neoceratodus forsteri (assembly GCA_016271365.2). Lineage (NCBI taxonomy): Eukaryota > Metazoa > Chordata > Ceratodontiformes > Ceratodontidae > Neoceratodus > Neoceratodus forsteri. The sequence continues at coordinate 806,674,814 of CM028137.1, forward strand.
TGCCCCTTGCCGAGCCCGTCCTGGCCAGCCTTTCAGTTCCTCCGCCCGGGCCTTCGCCAAACAGCTGGAAATGTTGATGGTAACTGCCCCCAAAGAGGATGAAGCTGCGGGCCAACTGTGAGGTGTGAGGGGGAGGAGGAGGCTTGGTCAGGCAGACTTCGGGCCGGGTAGGAACCGGTTGGATGCCTGAGAGGCTCCTCGGTCCATGAACTGGGGGTGACTGGAATTATTTTTTATAACAAATTACAGATATCTATAGACGCCTACAGTAAATTTTGTTCATTCTGTCTGGATATACGTAACAATTTATTTTCCAACTAAAAAGGTGAGGGCGAAGGGTTATCAGAGAATGGATAACAGAGCTATTAAACATGTTAAGGCACAGAAAGAAGTAATGGGGTATCTACAGGAACAACTATGACCTAAATTTCTTATTTGGAGTACAAAAAGACGAATAATAAATGTAACATGGCCATTAGATTAGCCGAAGTTAATGTCTACAAAAAACAAACAACTTCAATAGCTGGGTGATACTAGAAAAATATAGCAAACCTTAAATGAACTTGTTGCAAGGACAAAATAATCATCTCAAATGGCTTTAGAGGTAATGGTGGACTGGTCAATTCTTCAGCTGATGTTGCGAAAATACAGGTTACTCACCTGTAACAGGAGTTCTAGGAATGGTGTATGTTATTCATCCACACTGTCTGGCAGGTTCCTTGCCACTTTAAATCTTGCCCGAAGGTCTTCAAGCTGGCTCCTCCCACCCACCCAGGTGGTAAAACTCTCGGCTCCGCCCCATGACACCAGATCTGGCCCGCTGGAAGCCAGGTTGTGCGTCGAAACCGGGGAGGCTGGGTGGGTCGTGTGGATGACGACATATACCATTCCTAGAACTCCTGTTACAGGTGAGTAACTTGTATTTCTAGGGACATGGATATGTTGTTTATCCACACTGTCTGGCAGACTCCTAGCAGTTCTCCGGGAAGAGGGAGGCAAGGCGCATACCCCCTAATTCGGGAATAATGACTGGAGAATCGAGGTCCCAAAACCAGCATCCTGGCTTGACTCAAGGTCGATGTGGTAATGGGTAATGAAGGTGTGTGCCGACTTCCAGGTAGCAGCCCTGCAGATTTCCTGGATAGGGACGTCCCTGGAAGTAGCCACCGATGCAGCGGTATGGCGGGTAGAATAAGCTCTTATCCCTCTGGGAGGCTCCATGCCCGCCAACCTATAACAGAGATCTATGCAGGAGATAACCCACCTGCCTGTCGTCTGCTTGGCTGCAGGTCTGCCAGGTGCGACTTCAGCGTAGGTGACAAACAGCTGGCGAACCTCTCCCCGAACGTCAGCCGTCCGCTCCTTATAATAAGCGAGCGCTCTTCTAGGGTCCAGAGTATGGAGCCTATATTCGGCCTCCGAGGTGTGATTGGGGTAGAACACCAGCAGAGTCAACACCTGGTTATGGTGAAACTCCGACACCACCTTCGGAAGGAATTTCGGGGGGGGGGGGGCACAGGACAACCTTGTCCCTGTGGAAGACCAGATAAGGAGACTCGATGGAAAGCGCCTGGAGCTCTCCCATCCTTCTGGCTGACGTGATAGCCACCAAGAAGGCGGCCTTCCATGACAGGTGAGAGATGTCACAACTGTGCATCAGTTTGAATGGCCTGCCCATGAGCTTAGCCAATACCAGCAGTAGATCCCATGGAGGTGGAGGTTCTTGCACCGGAGGGGATATGTGATAAAGGCCTTTGAAAAAGCACCCGACCACCATCTCCTGCGCCACCGACTGCTTCCCGGCCCATGCCCGGTAAGCAGAGATGGGTGCCAGGTGCACCTTAAGGGTCGTCGACCGAAGCCCTAGCTGAGAAAGGGACCACAGGTAGCCAGAATGCTTGCCAAGGAACAGGAGGAAGGATCTAGTCCCTTGCTCTGACACCAAATGAAGAATCTCTTCCATTTAAAAGCATAGCATTTCCTGGTCGACTCCTTACGGGAAGCTTCAACGACGCAGAGGACCTCGTCGGAAAGACCCAAAGCCTGGAACTCTAACCGCTCAGGAACCAGGTCATCAGCTGCAGGGAGTGAAGGTCCGGGAGGAATACCTTCCCCTGGTTGACTGAGATCAAGTCTGGGCAGACTGGAAGCCATCTCGGGAGCCTGGAGCTGAGGCTGAGGAGATCTGGATACCAGAACTGGCAGGGCTAGTCTGGGGCTACCCGAATCACCTGCACCTTGTACTTCCTCACCTTGAGAAGCACCTTGTGGATCAAGGGAAATGGGGGAAAAGCGTAGAAGAGGCCCGGGGTCCACAGCCTCGAGAAGGCATCCCCCTGCAGCGAGCCCTGCTGAGGGCGGGCATGAAACAGCCTCAGCTTTGCATTCTCCCTAGAGGCAAACAGGTCCACCTGAGGCATGCCCCAGTGAGAGAACAGATCTTGTACTACCTCCGGCAGGACAGACCATTCGTGGGACGCAGCTCCAATCCGGCTTAGGGCATCGGCCAGAATGTTGGAGGCTCCTGCCACATGGATGGCAAGGAGATCTGCCTCCAGGCTGCGCATGAGGGACCAAGTGCAGAGAGCTTCCCTGCACAAAGGCATGGGCGTCCCGCCCTGGCGGTTTAGGTAAGTACATAGTGCGTGGTATTGTCCGTGTGGACCTGAACCACTTGACCCCGTGCAAGCGGCGAAGGCAGTGAGGGCTAGCAGACGCTCGAAGCTCCAGCAGGTTGATGTGGCATCGGGACTCCCGAGGGACCAGAGGCCGTGCGCTCAGTGCCCCCCAGATGAGCACTCCAACCCATCGGAGAGGCGGTCGATAGAGAGACCGTCAGCTCAGGGTCGGACAAACGGGATGCCCTCCTGCAAATGAGCTGGAACGATCCACCACTGGAGAGCATTCCACATCCCCTGGGTCAGTGTCACTGGCTGATCCAAAAGACCGGTGCGCTGTGACCACTGGCTGGTCAGTCTCCATTGAAGGGGACACATGTGCCAATGGGCCCAACGGACCACGCTGGTGCAGGCCGCCATGAGGCCCAGGACGTCCCCGGCAGGCGCAATTGCCCAACCTGAAATGACTGGGCAAAGGAGGAAAGAACCTCGGCCCTGTCCGCCAGGAGCTGTGCTCTGGCTCGTAGAGAGTTGAGCTCTGCCCCGATGAATTGGATCACCTGCTCTGGCACGAGTGCCGACTTGGCCTCGAAAAGGAGGCCAACCTGAGAGCAAACCTGGAGGGCCACATCCCTGGATCACTCCACCTCCGGTCTGGAGGAGGCCGCAATCAGCCAGTTGTCCAGGTAGGTGTACACCCGGACCCTTTGGCGCCGCAGGAATGCTGTCACCACTGCCATGCATTTGGTGAAGACCCTGGGAGCAAGAGAAAGGCCGAAGGGCATGGCCCGGAACTCGTAGAGGGAACCCTCTGCTCTGAAGTGGAGGAATCGCTGGTGGGATGGACGGATTGGGACGTGAAAGATAGCATCCTGGAGGTCCACAGAACAGAACCACACGCATCATTCCAAGGATGGAATGATCTGAGCCAGAGTGACCATCCTGAAGGTTCGAGACCTTAGGAACCTGTTCAGGTCATGCAGGTCTAGAATGGGGTGCCAGACCCCTGTCCATTTCAGGACCAGGAAGTACCTGGACACAAACCCTAGGTCTGGTGGAGGATCCGCCACCTTCCTGATCACCTCCTTCTGGAGAAGCAGGGCAATGTCGGCTCGACGGCCCGACAGAGAGGCTGCGGACCCCGTAACCCTCCATGGGGAGACGTCTCGAAAGGCCGGGGCCTGCTCGAACTCCAGAGGCAGACCCTTTCCTACCGCCTCCAACACCCAACAGTCCATGGTGATAGCGGACCAGGCGGAAAAAAAGTGGCAGAGCCGTCCCCACACGGGGGGAACCCAGGGGGGAGTGACGAGGCTGGGGGCGACACCCCTCAACCCGTCACTGGGCAGGCTTGGAGGAAGGACCGCCCGAGGGACCTCCTGGGCCTTTCCTCCCAGTTCCTGCTGGAGGAAGCTGCAGGCTGGCTTTGGGGTGCCAAGTGCGAGCCTGCTGGCCCTGATGCTGGTGTTGCTAGGCCGGATGTGCCGCAGGGGCAGAAGGGCGAAAGGACTTATGCTGCTGTTGGCGGCCTTTGTCCTTCTGGGCAGACGTGACCGAGTCCAAGGTTGCACTGGAGTTTTCAATTCTCTGGAGGTGGCCTTCCACCCCAGGCCCTACAAGTCAGTACCCAGGAAGGGGACGTCTGCCAACTTGTGCTGGGTATCCGCCGTAAAGGTGGAGATCCGCAGCCAAGCTCTGCGGCCGCTACTGACCGGGCACAGGAGTCTCCAATGTCGAGAGCCGTTTGGAGCTGCTGTTTCGCCACTGCTCTTCCCTGATCCCGCACCTGCTTGACCGTAGTCTGCAGATCAGCCGGGAGATGAGAGATCACCTCATCCAGGGAGCCCATGAGGGCGTGGGAGAAGTGTGCCATCGATGCGGCTTGAACTGGCCTGGCGGAGGCAGAGGGAGGGCCAGCCTATACTCACGGCTTTCGGCATAGTCCAGCTTTTGGACTCTTTGTGGGGAGGCTTGTCCACGCCCTAGCGTTCCCAGACGCCCGAGGAAAATGCTGTCATTAACCAACCCCTCTGCAGAGGGGTGCTCCAGAAGCAGGACAGAGACCGGTAGGGACCGCATACTTCCTGGCCATCCTGGCGAAGGAGCAGGACAAGCGGCTGCTGCCATAACTCCAAGGCTGGGCCAACAATGGCTTCAGCCACCGGAAAAGCCTCCATGGGAGAATCCCCTCGGTCCAGTATCTCCATGAGGGGATACTTGGCCCCCTTGGATACGGGCTCAAGCTGCATCCCGGTGGACTCCGAGATGAGCCGAAGCAGACCCCAGGTCAAGGGGCCTGGAGAACAGGGAGGAGTCATTGTCAGACTCCGAGGAGTCTGCGAACAGCTGCCTAGGGCCTGAGCCACCCTCCACCTGTCGAGGACGGTCGGGAATGAGGGTGACCGACAACCGGTGGGGCAGTCACTGACCCAACCGAGAATCCTTGGTCGGAGCCTCCGATTTCGGCTGTGGAGGTGGTGGTTCCACCACAACTGGTGGGGCAGCTGGTTTTACCCGAACTACCGGCACCAGTTTGAGCACCTCGACCACAGCGAGGGGTTGTTTCGGCCTTTCGGGTGACAGCCACTTAATGGCCAGGGAAGGCAACAGCGTCGGCTTGTTCCCGGTCAGAAGGAGCTGCTGCCACATTAAGTCCTCGTAGCATCGGCGCAATTTGCTGAAGCCTCTCCTGGGAGGGAGGAGAGGCCGAGGACGAGCGCAGCCGCTTTCCTCGGTGCTGAGACCGCCGGTGTCGGTAGGATCGGCTGGACCAAGAAGAGGTCCAAGACCAAAACCGTCTGTTTCCGAGGGTGGGTCTGGGAAGGAGCAGGGGAAACCAGTTCCTCCCTCGGCTCTGGAGCCTTAACTGGGGACTTTGGCACAGGAGGCGCAGGCAAGTCCTCGGTTTCCACCAGGGGAACTGGTGAAGAAGGACTGTCGGCTTCTCCAGTCGACAGCCCGTCCGACGGGTCAAGAAAAATCTCGACCGCTTTGACGGGTGCCTCAGCCGGCTGCCTGACAAAGGGCACCCGTGAAATAGCGGCCTTAGCGCAACCTGACGAAGTTGAGTGTCGACTGTCGGGAGGGCTTTCCGCTCCCACGAACGTCGATGGTGGGACTTACCCTTCGAGTCCTTCTTCTTGGACCAAGAGGAGTGTCCCAAAGGCCCCTCATCTTTCGTGGAGAGGGACTGGCAAAGCTCCTTAAAAGAAGCTGTGTAGGAGGATCCCAAGGAGAGCGGAATAAATGCTGCCTCCTCCTCGAGGGCGATCATCTGCTCGAGTTGCTCAGCCGAGCCAGCCACCGCGGAAACCACCCAACGGGCCTCCTTGGACTTCACCGGCGGATAACATTTCTCGGGGCACCCAAGTTGGAGCCGGGCAGCACGGTCTTAGAGGACGTTTGCCGAAAAAGACTTGCACAACTCGCAGGCCTACGGATCGTGGTCAAGCCCAAGGCAGTAGACGCACAAGGAGTGCGGATCGGTCCTGGACATCTTCTGCCCGCATGGGAACTGCGGAAAACCGGGAGTCGATTTGTCCATCGCAGCCGCGAAGGAAGAAGTAGACCGAAGTCTAGAAAACTTTCAAATTATTTTCGTGTGAACTGAAGAGTTAGGATCCAGTCTAAACACAGAGTGCTAAGGAGGGAACCTGAGCTTCCAAGCGGTAAAGAAGATCTGGCGTCATGGGGCGGAGCTGAGAGTTTTACCACCCGGGTGGGTGGGAGGAGCCAGCTTTAAGACCTTCCGGCAAGATTTAAAGTGGCAAGGAACCTGCCAGACAGTGTGGATGAACAACATATCCATGTCCCTAGAAATAATGCTTAATGCTTTTTCTTTCTGGTGATCTTGATTCTCATCTTAATAATAAGCAAAACTGTTCTGACGAGCATGAGGTAATTTGTCTGATGAATCTAAGCCCAAATTCCGTTTTCTAATTTTATCACTAGATGTGGTTTCAAAATATATTATGGTGGCACGGTAACGTCACTATATTAGGGTTTAAAAGCCAGTTCTACAGTATGTTAAACCCAAAATTTTGACCTTTAATAACTTTGCAACCATTTGTCTGTTCCGCATGAAATTTTGCATGCGCCATCGTGGACCAAAGATTTTTTTTTTTTTTTTTTTTAGAGACTGTTTTACACCTGATTTTCAGGGCATCTCCGGGGAATCAACACGCTGCTCTGGGATCCTAACCGCCCGCCTGAACCGCCCTTACCTGAGCTACTGTGTCGGGGTCAGGACTCCAGTCTCTCCGGACCCTATAGGGAGACCTCAGAGTCCCCAAATTCGTTGTCAGGCAGTGCGGCCGGCTCTGGACGTGTGGGCCCAGACCCTTGGTGGTTCCGTCGCCTCCCTGGAGTCAGGGGATTTTATCATTTTTCCCACCCACCCCCAGGGCTCGGACGTGCAATGACGTCTGAGACATCCACCGCAGTTCCCTCCCTCTAAGCATGGTGCCCGACATGCGCATGTCCTCTGGCTTCCACCGGGGGCCACTGCTACACCGAGCAGTCCCTGGATCCACTCTCCAGAGAGAGGACAGCAGTCCACAGACACTCAGTCCTCTCTCTCCCCAGTCAACCCCCTCAGCCCAGGCTCGTTCCCGAATCCGGGTCGCCGGCATGGCACAAGGTGTGGCATCCAGTGACTCAACCTTCAGACCACCAGGCCGACCCCAAAAAAGATCTCTTGATGTGGCAATTTTCATTCCAGTCGCATGTCCGGTTGCGGAGATACGAAGTGTCAAAAAATGTGAAATTTACCATTTAGGAGCAAATACTTTGTCAAGCCTTCCTCCTAAATGGCTTGGGGGTTTGGTCTGAAATTCTCCTAAATGGCTTGGGGGTTTGGTCTGAAATTCTTAAGGGTATATGGGGTCTGGGTCGCAGATGTGCCTTTTGAAAGTTTGGTGAAAAAATATTAATCTGTTCAAAAGTTATTAAACTTTACAGTTTTCCACTATATCCTATGAGAAAAATTAGATGTGCCATGCGAAAGCACGTTTTGCTTTCACAAAAGCAGGACTTGCTTTCGCAAATGAGAAAATTAGTGTTGTGCTTCCGCCATCTTGTTTTCAGTTAGTGACATGGAAAAATGCTATAATTCAAAAAATAATGCCCCTTGGTAAACACCAACAGTTGTATTTACCTAATCGGGGGGCCGAGGAACAGGATTCTGGCGTTAGTTTTGTGAAATACTGGCCAGAAATCTGCTTACTTTAATCAGCCCGCTGATAGATTAACACTACTGTCATAGTGAAGCACTACTTTTAAAAAATACCACAAATTGCAACCACGAAATTTAGAGGGGTCTGCCACAAACTGCATGATGTTTCATAAAAAATGCTGCAATTTGCACCACTTAAAAAAAAAAAAAAAAACCTCAGCCGTTGGAAAAAAATATATTACCTTTCCTGCCCATTTTACAGCCTAACTGCTGCCAGAATCCAATTCCTTGGCTCCCATTTAGGTATTTTTTATCCTTTAACTGCCTCCAAGGGGCCAAGGCATGTTTACACTACAAATATCTTTACCGACATCGGAGTGCCCAATCCCTCTGTCGGCGGTATAATCCCCCCTCCCCGCCAGTGTGAGAAACTGGGGAACCCTCTCCCAGTGTCCCGAGATGTCTCTCTCCCCCCCCCCTTTAAGTGCAGGATACTCAGAAGCCCACTCCCACTGTCCTGAAATACGGATTTTCAGTGACTTGCCAATGGCGGGGTGCCCAATCCTCGTGCTGGCACTAGAAACCTATTGTGTTACGTTAAAAGGAACAGGAAATTAAGTGATTTGTAGCCATTTCTAATGTCTCAGTTTTCATAAAACAGATTCATACCATCAAATGATCCGTATGTAACCACAGGAAATTGTGACACACTGTTTTACATGGTCTTTTTTACAGGCAACATTCTGTATAGTTCTCTTCATGGAACCAAGAATATGGAGGGTTAGCTTTGGCATTCTATGTATTTAAAACGCACAGTACTACTCTGCTAGGATAATGGTTTGTGTTCAAAGTCCCAATTTCAAGCAGTGAGAGTCAAATCTTCAAAGTCAAAGAGAACTGTACAAAATGTTGACCATAAAGGGGAAACAAACTGCTGCTGTTATGAGGTACTGTTAAATATAGAATACTGGTATTTGGGGAGAGTGAATATCAATGTTAAAAAAACAGGAATGTTACAAGCCAATCCTCGCAAATTTCCAGTCCCCTTTAAATACTCATGCAAAACACAAACATGACAAAAAAAAAGTCGAAAATAACAGGTAAAACCCAAGGATCAAACACATTTTCTGTCATGGCTTGCGTACCACAGGAAGGTAATTTTGACCCATGATGGGAAGGTTTAGTAGTGAAGCATGGTGTATAAGTTTAAACAATAAATCTCTAATATTATCTGATGAGAATACAAATAAGAAATGTTAGTGATTAAAAAAAAGGGGGGGTACTTTTTTCACGTTTGAATATAAAAGTCAATTAAAGGAAATTTCTAAGGACCTCTGAGCAGTGGCTTTGATTTGTAGTAAAATAAAAGTCTCACATACAAAATAAAAATGAATTAAAATGGTTCTATTCACTTCAATCCGGCACGCCCCTGTGATCCACTTGCTTACTTGTCACACGGTGTCCGAGCATGATACCAGGAATTCGAAGGGATAGGCTGGTCCCCCTTTGCGGCCAAATTACAATCCCTTCCCTCCCAAGGAGCAGTGGGTCAAAAATGTTCATTTTACATCACAGTAACTCCTGCAAAGGTACAGAAGATTGTATTATACTGCATACTTCTAAAATAACTTAGAGCCCTTCCTTTAATGCAGAAGGAAACCTATAAACAGATCTTTCACAAAACTGGTTAAGTGGAAATGTATCTCCTACTTACTTTAGACAATGGAGAGGCCCAGTCGAGACCCGTGCCACACGGTTAACACTCGCTCCATTCAGAGTGCTAAGATGGACTTCCGAAATGTAAACAGTGATAGATGAGGACTGCAGTCTAGTTTTCACAACCTCCAGCGGACAAGTCAAGATGGCGCCAACAGTTCCCCCACATCTGCAAACCAGAAGTTAAACCGTACTGTAAGATTGGCAAAGCCAGTAGACTGCAAAGCAACACTGCACATTTTTCATCCACAAATTAAATGGAGGATTTTACAGGGGAATGCAGCAGTCTACAGAAAATACAGGTTACTCACCTGTAACAGGAGTTCTAGGAATGGTATATGTTGTTCATCCACACTTACTGGCAGGTTCCTTGCTGCTTTAAATCTTGCCGGAAGGTCTTCACGCTGGCTCCTCCCACCCACCCGGGTGGTAAAACTCTCGGCTCCGCCCCATGACACCAGATCTAGCCCGCTGGAAGCCAGGTTGTGCGTTGAAGCCGGGGAGGTCTGCTGGGTTGTGTGGATGAACAACATATACCATTCCTAGAACTCCTGTTACAGATGAGTAACCTGTATTTCTAGGGACATGGATACATTGTTCTATCCACACTTACTGGCAGACTCCTAGCAGTTCTCCGGGAGGAGGGTGGCAAGGCGCACACCCCCTACTTAGGAAATAAGGACTGGAGAACCGAGGTCCCAAAGCCAACATCCAGGCGTGACTCAAGGTCGATGTGGTAGTGGGTAATGAAGGTGTGTGCTGACTTCCAGGTAGCAGCCCTGCAGATTTCCTGGATAGGGATGTCCCTGGAAGCAGCCACCGAAGCAGCAGTATGGCGGGTAGAATGAGCTCTCATCCCTCTGGGAGGCTCTGTGCCCGCCAACCTATAGCACAGATCTATGCAGGAGGTGACCCACCTGCCTATCATCCACTTGGCTGAAGGTCTGCCAAGTGCGGCTTCAGCGTAGGTGACAAACAGCTGACGAACCTCTCCCCGAACTTCAGCCATCCGCTCCTTATAATAAGGGAGTGCTCTTCTAGGGTCCAGAGTATGGAGCCTATATTCAGCCTCCGAGGTGTGATTGGGGTAGAACACCGGCAGAGTCAACACCTGGTTAAGGTGAAACTCTGACACCACCTTTGGAAGGAATTTCGGGTGGGGGCGAAGGACAACCTTGTCCCTGTGGAAGATCAAATAAGGAGACTCGATGGAAAGCGCCTGGAGCTCTCCCATCCTTCTGGCTGACGTTACATCCACCAAGAAGGAAGTCTTCCACGACAGGTGAGAGATGTCACACCTGTGCATCGGTTCGAATGGCTTGCCCATGAGCTTAGCCAATACCAGCAGTAGATCCCACAGAGGTGGAGGTTCTCGCACCAGTGGGGATACGTGATCAAGGCCTTTGAAAAAGTGCCCAACCACCTTCTCCTATGCCACCGACTGCTTTCTGGCCCGCGCCCGGTAAGCAGAGATGGCTGTCAGGTGCACCTTAAGGGTCGTCGACCGAAGCCCTTGCTGAGAAAGGGACCATAGGTAGTCCAGAATGCTGGCCAAGGAGCAGAAGGAAGGGTCCAACCCCTTATCCTGACACCAAATGGAGAATCTAACATACTAACATACTATTTGCCAGCAGATTAGGCCTTATGGTCTATCAAGTCTGCTCGAACCTAGATCCTTAGTTGGGTGCCGAGACCCTCCATCCCTTGTGCTCCAGAAACCCTATCATCCATCCCACCCCGGGACAGGCCATCATCTGATACATCCACTTTCTGTGTCTGTCCCACCCCTCTCTTAAAGCTCTCCACTGTGGATCTCTGAACCAGCTCACCAGGCAGAGCATTCCAAGGGTCCACCACCCTCTCAGTGAAAAACCTCCTCCTCTTTCCCCCTCACCCTTCCACCTTCCAACTTCAAACCATGCCCTCTGGTGATGCCTCCTGCTTTAGTCTAAAGATCCTCCATGTTTACCCTATTTATTCCCTTGAGGTACTTGAAGACCTCAATCATGTCCCCCTGTCTCTCCTCTCCTCCAATGAAAACAGGCAGAGCTCCTCAAGTCTGTCCTCGTAAGTCAAATCCCTAGCCCTCGTATCATCTTTGTTGCCTCCTCTGTACCCTCTCCAGGAGCTGTATGTCCCTCTTCAAGTGTGGTCCTCAGTACTGTACACAGTACTCAAGGTGTGGTCTAACCAGTCCATTGTACAGTGGCAGAATCACTTCCTTGCTCCTAGAGGTGATCCCCCTTATGATGCATCCCAACATCCTGTTTGCCTTGCTAGCTGCTCTCCTGCACTGCTCAGTGTTATTCATACATGTATCCACCATGACCCCTAGGTCTTTTTCCCCTGTTGAGGCTTCCAGCACCTCCCCTCCCAGGGTGTACCTGTGTTTAGGGTTTCCCCGACCAAGATGCAACACCTTGCACTTGGTGATATTGAAATTTAATTTCCATGTGTGAGCCCAGCTTTCCAGGGTGTCCAGGTCCCCTTGCAGGGCCAACCTCCCCTCTTCTCCCTCACTTCTGCTCCCATCTTGGAGTCATCATGAAGAGACTCATTTCACCTTATACCATCCCTGATGTCTGATATGTATGCATTAAACAGGATTGGACCCAGGACCCAGGGCCTGTGGTACCCACTACCAACCTCTGTAGGGTTGAGAGCTCCCCACAGACCACTACTCTCTGAGTGCGTCCAGCTATCCAGTTTTCAATCCATCTGACCATCAAAGGGCCTACTCCTAACCCCATCAGTTTCTCCACCAGACCATTGTGGGGACAGAGTCAAACGCCTTGCTGAAGTCCAAGAATAATACATCCACAGGCTTACCTCTGTCCAGTTCTGATGTTACCCATTCATAGAACTCCACAAGGTTGGTTTGACATGATCTACCTGGCACAAACCCATGCTGCCGACTATCCAGACCTCCACCTCCTCCAAGTAAACCCCAATCGTTCCTTTAGTATACTCTCCATTAATTTTCCCACCACCGAGGTTAAACTGATGGGTCTATAGTTTCCTGGTACTTCCTTGACCCCCCTTTATGGATTGGTACCACATGTGCCTCTCGCCAATCCCTAGGTACCCTCCCTGTCTCAAGTGACATGTTGAAAAGCTCCGCCAGGGGTGCAGCCAGTATGTCCGCCAATTCCCATAGTACTCTCGGATGAATGCCATCCGGCCCAGGAGATTTGTCTTTCTTTAGGGCCTTGAGGGCAAACCACACCCTTTTGGTGGGGATGGCATCATCCGTCCCCTCCACCTTACTGGTCTTTTTATCCTTATCCAGATGTGACACCCTTGGGGTACCTTTCCCTCCCTTTTGCTCCATTTCTGTTGCTCCCCTGATCCCACTCCCTGCCGCTTCTATCCCCTTTGTGCCTTGCTTTGTAGATATCCCATCCCCCTCCCTAGTGAACACAGAGGCAAAGTACTCGTTAAATACCTCTGCCTGGTCCTCGCCTCTTCCACCCACCCTCCTTCTGATCTCAATCTGCTGAGATGGCCCTTAGTTTTCTCCGCTCCCCAATGTGCTGGAAGACCCTTTTCCCTCCATGTATCCCTGTGTCACCCGTTGCTCTTTACTGGACTTGTCCCCTCACCATCTGGTGACTTTTCTAGATGCAAGCTGGTACATTTCCTTATCCCTATCCCTCTTGTTGTTTTATATTTTTTGTAAGCCGCCTTCTTTTCTCTGACTGCTACCTGGACCTCACTGGACCACCAGCATGGTTTATGTGACCTTGCTCCATACGTTTCAACTTAGCGCAGATCCTGACTGCCTCATGAAGTCCCGGTTTATGACCTCCCATCTCCTTTCCACACTTGTTGTTGAGGTAATCCTTCAAGTGATCCTTGAGAATATTTCCCATGCCCATAAAGTCTGCCCCCTAAAGTCCACTGCCAGTGTCCTAGATCTCACCCCACTCCCAATGCTTATTTGAAACCAGACAGTATTGTGGTCACTCCCAGTCAGGGGTCCTGTACAACCATGTCCCTTACCAGATCCCCATCTGCCAGAACCACATCCAGGACATGCCCCTCCCTTGTGGGCTCCATCACATGCTGTGTTAAGAACACATCCTGGAAGCCATCCAGCAGCCTCTGCTCCTTGGCCACCTTAGAGGACATGGTTCCCCAGTTTGTACCTGGCATATTAAGGTCCCCCATCAACACCATTCCTTCCCTTTTGGTCCACACTGGGCAATGATGTTGTCCAGCAAACCATCCTCTAGAACATCACTCATCCCGGGGGGCCTATATACTACTCCCAGCTTGACCTTATCTCCTGCTGGGGATCGTAAGATGACCCATAAGGCCTCCACGTTTCCCTCTGCCTCTTCTACCATAGCAATTTCTATGTCATCTCTAATGAACATAGCCACTCCACCCCCTCTGCCCTCCTTTCTATCCTTCCTAAGCATAGTGTACCCCGTACATTTAGGTCCCAGTCATGGTTTTTGTTGCCCACGTTTCCGTGACTGCCGCCACATCCACCCCCGAACAGCATGGCCTGGAACTCTGGCAACTTGTTTCCAAGCTCCTGCATTTACTAACACTCAACCCCACCCTTATCCCTGATCCTTTTGCTGAACCCCACCCAGATTCCTTATACTCCATCCTCCCCTGCTCCTCCTGAAACCTCCACCTCCAGTCTGTTTCCCTCCCCTTGGGCTGAAGGCTATCCCTCATCTGAGGGGAGGGCCTCTGGTCAGCCCCTCCCTTATCCCTTCCCCCCAAGTTTAAACCCACCTTCTTGTATGTAGTCAGCCATCCCCTGTTTAAGGACTTCCTTCCCTAATGGGGCAAGATGAAACCTGTCCTTGGCATATAGTCCCTTATCCTCCCAAACTCCATTCCAGTTCCCTAACACCCCAACCCATTCTCCTTCACCCCACTTCCTGAGCCAGTCATTAACCTCTGTGAGCTTCATTTTTTTCTCCACTGAGGCCTTTGGTACTGGCAATATCTCCGAAAAGGAAATGTTGCATCCATTATCCCGACAGACTCTGGCAAGTTCTTGGAACCTTGCTTGGATTTCCATAATGCTATTTCCTCTAGATCATTAGTTCCCAAATGCAGGAAATCCGGTTTCCCTCCACAATCCTAACCATTTCATACACCATGAACTTTGCTCTGTGCACTGTCAGCCCAGAGATACTCACTACCTTCACCTGGCTATGGCATCCATCCCCTGTCCTCCCAATGGATACCCTTAATCATCGAGTCTCCCAGTAACAGAACCTTAACACCGCCATCATCCTTATGGTTACCTCCACTATGCCCTCTCAGCCCCCCCCCCACTTTATTCATGATCGCAATTTCATGGGAGTCTTCCTGCCTTATTAGAGACCCCCTTGTCACCCTCCCCTTTCTGCCTCCCTTGCTATTTTGCCCACTTAACTCAAACCCCCTCTGAATAGGTGTCCCCTTTAACCCTCTCTTATCTGAACCATTTATCCTGGCCCTGATGGTTTCCCCTTCCCCCGCACCCTCATCCCCCCTTGTAATAGTACCCCTGTCTCCAGAGGCTCTCTGTGGGTCCCCTTTAGCTAGGGCCCCATCCTTGGTACTGACCTTCCTGCTGAAGGGGGGCTCCTCTCCCACCTCCTTGTCTCCCAGTTCCTCTCCAATCATGCTCTCCTCCCTCATGTCTGGAATATGTTGCATCTCCCCCATTTGCTTAACATATATGTTTCCCCTTCTCCCTCTGGGACTATGTCTATCCTTTCCATAGCTGTTCTGTGATGCCCTATGGGTATCTGACTCCCTCCCCCCGGCCTCTGTATAAGTTTCCTCATTTCCACCAACCCCTTCCTCCCCCTCTAGGATGCTTAGTATCTCAAATTTATTGTGACACTCTATGTCAGCCTCCATCAAGTAACCCGAGTTTCCCCTGACTGCATCTCTAAACTGACCCTCTTCTTCCTCTCTTGCACTGTTCACCTTAGGAGCTCCTTCCCACAGTCTGCTGTTTTAGGCTTCACAACAGCCCTCCTGACTCTTCCTCCAGTCTCCTTGAATTCAGAATTTTCACCTGTACGCTTTCCCTTAGCATCAACTTCCCTATCTAGGGTCCTCTGTCCCTAATATCCCCCCTTCTGCTTGCTGTAGCATAATGTCCTGTAATTTCAGGCGTTGCCCCAGCCTCCCTCAGCCCACCCTTCTGCTGCCCATATCCACCCCTTATCCTTGGACACCCCAGCTCCCACAGCTTACTCCTTAACCAATATACCTCACTCCTGATACAAGATAGCTGTCTACAGAGTGGGCAGCCTCCCTCTCCAGGCCCAATTTAGAATTATTGCCATCCCACAGCCTGTGCAGCCTACAACCCTTCCGAAGATGCCTGCCATGGTGGAATATGGCCACCCTGATTATCCCCTCTGTTTATAATAGCACACCCTTTTCTCAGTCCCTTTCCCTGGAGTACAGTTTCTCTCTATACTGACTGTAGTTATTTACAAACCCAATTTCAACCCCACAACAAAGTTCCCAAGTCTCACAAACACATACAGTCCAGTATGTGTTCAGTCCCACTAACAGTGTGTGTAAGCAGACTCAGGTACCGTATGATGTCACAGGCCACCAACTCCTGTTGCTTCAAATTTCAGTCCCAAACAGAAATACTCAGCCCTTCAATCCCAACCCCCAAACAACACATTTAAATTACCTTCTAATTTTCCCTGCCAAACATCTATCCCCAAACCTACAATATCACAGCCCAAGTATCAGTTCAAATTCAAGGTAATAATTTTTAACACATAGAACTAATTTCACTAACAAACTATTCAAATATTTCAGTTTAAAACAAAATATAACTCCTGGCCTCTTTTCTACCAACCTGTTGCTTAAGCTCCCAAGTGAACAATCTCTTCCATTTGAAGGCATAGCATTTTCTGGTCGACTCCTTATGGGATGCCTCAACAACGCTAAGGATCCCGTCGGAAAGACCCAAGGCCTGGAACTCTAGCCGATCAGGAACCAGGCCGTCAGGTGCAGGGATTGAAGGTCCGGGTGGAGTACTTTCCCCTGGTTGACTGAGATCAGGTCCACGCGGGCTGGAAGCCACCTCGGGAGCCTGGAGCTGAGGCTGAGGAGATCTGGATACCAGAACTGGCAGGGCCAGTCTGGGGCTACCATAATCACCTGCGTCTTGTCCCTCCTCACCTTAAGAAAACACCTAATGGATCAAGGGAAATGGGGAAAAGGCGTAGAAGAGGCCCGGGGTCCACGGCCTCGAGAAGGCATCCCCCTGCAGCGAGCCCTGCTGAGGGGAGCGGGCATGAAACAGCCTCAGCTTTGCATTCTTCCTGGAGGCAAACAGGTCCACCTGAGGAGTGCCCCAGTGGGAGAACAGATCGTGTACTACCTCCAGCTGGAGAGACCACTCGTGAGATGCAACACCTATCCAGCTTAGGGCATCGGCCACAGTGTTGGAGGCTCCCACCACATGGATGGCTAGAAGATCTGCCTCCAGTCTGCTCACGAGGGACCAAGTGCGGAGAGCTTCCTTGCATAGGGGCAAGGAATGCATCCCGCCCTGGCAGTTTAGGTAGTACATGGTCGTAGTATTGTCCATCTGGACCAGGACCACTTGACCCCGTACAAACGGAGCGAAGGCGGTGAGGGCTAGTCGGACCGCTCGAAACTCCAGCAGGTTGATGTGGCATTGAGACTCCTGAGGGGACCACAGGCCATGCGCTCTGTGCTCCCCCAGATGGGCACCCCAACTCATCAGAGGCATCAGTCGTTAGAATGAGTGTCGGCTCAGGGCGGACAAACGGGATGCCCTCCTGCAGATGAGCTGGAACTATCCACCACCGGAGAGCGTTCCACATCTCCAGGGTCACTGCCACTGGCTGGTCCAGAGGACGGAGTGCTGTGACCACTGGCAGGCCAGCCCCCACTGAAGGGGACGAATGTGCCAGCGGGCCCAACGGACCATGCTGGTGCAGGCCGCCATGAGGCCCAGGAGGCGCACGAAGTCCCAGGCAGGGCGCAATTGCCCAATCAGAAATGATTGGGCAAAGGAGAGAACCTCGGCCCTGTCCGCCAGGAGCCGTGCTCTGGCTCGAAGACAGTCGAGCTCTGCCCCGATGAATTGAATCACCTGTGTTGGCACAAGTTCCGATTTGGCCTCGTTGATGAGGAGGCCAATCTGAGAGCAGACCTGGAGAGCCACATCCCGGGACCGCTCCATCTCCAGCCTGGAGGGGGCTGCAATCAGCCAGTCGTCCAGGTAAGGGTACACCCGGACCCTTCGGCGTCACAAGAATGCTGTCATGACTGCCATGCATTTGGTGAAGACGCCGGGAGCTGGAGAGAGGCCGAAGGGTATGGCGTGGAACTCGTAAAGGGATCCCTCTGCTCTGAAGCAGAGGAATCGCTGGTGAGACAGACGGATTGGGACGTGAAAGAACATGTCCTGGAGGTCCAGAGAACAGAACCACATGCCTCATTCCAAGGATGGAATGATATGAGCCAGAGTGACCATCCTGAAGGTTCGAGACCTTAGGAACTTGTTCAGGTCGTGTAGGTCTAGAATGGGGCGCCAGCCCCCCATCCGTTTTGGGACCAGGAAGTACCTGGACAACAAACCCTGGGTCTGGTGGAGGATCCGCCACCTCTCTGATCACCTCCTTCTGGAGGTGCGAGGCAATGTCAGTTCGACGAGCTGACAGAGAGGCTGTGGACCCCGTAGTCCCCCGTGGGGCAACAGCTCGATAGGGTGGGGACTGCTCGAATTCCAGAGGAAGGCCCTTTCCTACCACTTCCAGCACCCAGCGATCCGTGGCGATATCGGACCAGGTGGAAAGGAAGCGTCGGAGACGTCCCCCCACGGGGGGAACCCAGGGAGGAGTGAAGAAGTTGGGGGAGACACCCCTCAACCCATCACTGGGCAGGCTTGGAGGAAGGACCGACCGAGGAGCCTCCTGGACCTTTTCCTCCCCGCTTCCTGCTGGAGGAAGCAGCAGGCTTGGCTTTGGGGTGCCATGTGCGAGCCTGCTGGCCCTGATGCTGGTGTTGCTGGGCCGGACATGCCGCAGGGGCTGAAGGACGAAAGGGCTTACGCTGCTGCTGGCGGCCTTTGTCCTTCTGGCAAGACATGACTGAGTCCAAGGTGGCGTAGGAGTTCTCGATCAGTTGCAGAGGACCCTCCACCCCGGGACCGAACAAGTCGGTACCCAAGAAGGGAAAGTCTGCCTGCTTGTGCTGGGTATCCACTGTAAAAGTGGAGATGCGCAGCCACGCTCTGCGGCGCATGGCCACTGCGGCTGCTACTGACCAGGCACACGAGTCAGCGATGTCCAAGGAAGTTTGGAGCTGCTGTTTGGCCACCGCTCTTGCCTGATCCCGCACCTGCTTGACCGTCGTCTGAAGGTCAGCCGGCAGATGAGGAATCACCTCATCCAGGGAGCCCAAAAGGGCGTGTGAAAACTGTGCCATCAGAACGGCTGAGCTGGCCTGACGAAGGCCTAGGGAGGAAGCAGCACAGACTTTCCGCCCGAAGTAGTCCAGTTTCTTGGACTCCTTATCGGGTGGCTTGTCCACATCCCGAGCATTCCCGGAACGCTGGAAAACGCTGTCGGTGACTAACCCCTCCACGGAGGGGTGCTCCGAGAAACCGGAGAGTGAACCGGTGGGAACAGCATACTCTCAAGCCATCCTGGCTGAAGGTGCTGGACAAGAAGCTGGCCGCTGCCATAGCTCCAGGGCCGGGCCAATAATGGCTTTGGCCACCGGGAAGGCCTCTGTAGGGGAATCCCTTCGGTCCAGTTATCTCCGTGAGGGGATACTTGGCCCATTTTGAAACGGGTTCGAGCTGCACCTGGGTGGACTCTGAGATGAGCCGAAGCATTCCAAGGAACGAGGATGGGCTCTCGTCCACCGACTGACCCCCAGAGGACTCCAGGTCAAGCGGCCTGGAGAACAAGGAGGAGTCGGCGTCAGACTCCAAGGAGTCTGCGAACAGCTATCGAGCACCTGAGCCACCCTCCACCTGCCGAGGTCGATCGGGAGTGAGGGTGATCGACAACCGGTGGGGCAAGCTTTGACTCGACTGAGAATCCTTGGTCGGGGCCCCAGATTTAGGTTGTGGAGGCAGGGGTTCCACCACAATGGGTGGCGCAGCCGGTTTCGGCCGAACAGCCGGTGCCGGCTTTGGCTCGACTACAACGAGGGGTTGTTTCGGCCACTCTGGTGACAGCCACTTAATGGCCGGGGAAGGCGACCGAGTCGGCTTACTCCCAGACAAAAGGAGCTCCTGCCACTTTAGATCCTTGTAGCGCCCGGCACGCAATTTGCGCGGAGCCTATCTGAAGAGGACAAAGATGAGGATGAGCGCTACCGCTTTCCATGGTGTCGAGACCGAGACCGCCAATGTCTGCGGGACCGGGTGGACCTGGAAGAGTTTCGAGACAGAGACCTTCGGGGTTTCCGAGGGTGGGTCTGGGAGGGGTTGGGGGAAACCCACTACTCCCCCAGTTCAGGGACCTTAACCGGGGACTCCGGCACAGGAGGCACAGGCAAGTCCTCGGTTTCCACCGGGGGAACCGATGAAGAAGGGTTGTTGGCTTCTCCAGTCAACAGCCCGTCCAACGGGTCGAGAAAAATCTCGACTGCATCGACGGGTGTCTCGGCCGGCTGACCTAACGGGGACACCGTGAAGCCAGCGGCCTTAGCCGCAACCTCAACTGACGTAGAGTGTCGACTATCCAGGGAAGGGGACTTCTCCCACTCCCATGAATGCTGACGGTGGGACTTACCCTTAGAGTCCTTCTTTTTGGACTAAGAGGAATGTCCCCAAGGCCACTCTCCCTTGGTGGAGAGGGACTGACAAAGCTCCTTAACCGAAGCTGTGTAGAAGGAGCCCAAGGAGAGCGGGATAAATGCCGCAACCGAGGAAGATGATGCTGCGGCCTGGGCCGCTTCCTCCTCGAGGGCGATCATCTGTTTGAGCTGTTCAGACGAGCCTGCAGCTGCAGACACCGCCCAATGGGCCTCCTTCGACTTGACCGGAGGATAACGTTTCTCGGGGCGCACAAGTTGTAATCTGGCAGCACGATCCTCTAAGACCGTAGCCGAAAAGGACTTGCACAAGTCGCAAGCCTGCGAATCGTGGCCAAGCCCCAGGCAGTAAACGCACGTGGAGTGCGGATCGGTCCGGGACATCTTCTGCCCATAGGGGCACCGACAAAATCTGGGAGTCGATTTGTCCATCACAGCCTCGAAGGAAGATAAAGACCGAAGTCTTGTAAATTTTAAAATCAGTTTCGGGTTAACCGAAGAGTTTGAATCCAGGCCTAAAACGCAGAGCGCAAAGGAGGGAACCTGAGCTTCCAAGCGGTAAGGAAGATCTGGCATCATGGGACGGAACCGAGAGTTTTACCACCCGGGTGGGTGGGAGGAGCCAGCTTGAAGACCTTCCGGCAAGATTTAAAGTGGCAAGGAACCTGCCAGTAAGTGTGGATTGAACAACATATCCACGTCCCTAGAACCAGCATTTCGGTGTGACTCAATGTCGATGTGGTAATGGGAGATGAAGATGTGTGCCGACTTCCAGGCAGCAGCCCTGCAGATCTCCTGGATTGAACATTCCTGGAAGCAACCACTGAGGCAGTGGTATGTCTGCTGGAATGAGCCCTAAGCCCTATGGAAGGCTCTCTACCAGCCAACCTGTAGCGAGGGCACTGCAGGATACAATCCACCTGCCAATCATCCGCTTAGCTGCTGGTCTGCCAGGTGCAGTTTCAGTGCAGGTGACAAACAGCTGGTGAACCTCTCCCCAAACTCCAGACGTGCGCTCTTTATAGAAGGCAAGCACTCACCTCAGGTCCAGACTATGAAGCCTGTGCTCAGCCTCAGAGGTGTGGCTGATGAAGAACACCAGGAGATTGATCCCCTGGTTAAGGCAAAACTCCGAGACAACCTTCAGAAGGAACTTCAGGTTGGGACGAAGGACAACTTTGTCCCTGTGGAAGACCAGGTAAGGAGACTCCACCACCACCACCACCACCACCTGGAACTCACTGATCCTTCTGGCGGATGTGATCGCCACCAAGAAGGCGGTCTTTCAAGACAGGTGTAACATCTCACTGCAGTGCACTGGTTTGAATGGCTTGTCCATGAGCATCACCAACACCAGCAAAACGTCCCAAGGTGCTGGTGGTTCACCATGCACTGGAGGGGAAATGTGCTCAAGGCCCTTAAAGAAGCGCCCGACCATCTTCTCCTGCACCACTGTCTGCACACCCGCCCACACCTGGTATGCAGAGATGGCTGCAAGGTACACCCCAAGGGTCGTCAACTGATAGCCCAACTGAGCGAGGGACCATAAGTAATAGAGGATACACACCATGGGATGGGACAGGGGGTCAAGCTCCTTGCCCTGTCACAAAATACAAAATCTCTTTCATTTAAAAGCACAGCATCAACGAGCTGACTCTTTTCAAGAGACCTCCACTACATGGAGGCCCTTGTTGGAGAGACCCAGAGCCTGGAACTCTAGCCACTCAGGAACCAGGCTGTCAGGTGTAGGCAATGAGGGTCCGGGTGGAGGATCTTCCCCCAAGAGCAGATCCAGGTGAAGTGGCAGACGTCACAGAAGACTGCTGCTGAACCCGAGGAGATCAGGGTACCAGAACTGGCGAGGCCAGTCGGGAGCCACCAGAATCATCTGTGTCTTGTCCCTCTGAACTTTGA
This sequence comes from Neoceratodus forsteri, assembly GCA_016271365.2. NCBI lineage: Eukaryota > Metazoa > Chordata > Ceratodontiformes > Ceratodontidae > Neoceratodus > Neoceratodus forsteri. The sequence goes on from CM028137.1 coordinate 806,697,026, forward strand.
TCAAGACTCTGTGGATCACAGGAAAGGGAAGGAAAGCACAGAAGAGGTCCAGGGCCTTGCAAAGACATCACCCTGCAGGGTTCCCCGCTGAGGGAAGCGGGCACAAAACAGCTTCTGCTTGGTGTTCTACAGGGAGGCAAACAGGTTCACCTGAGGGATGTCCCACTGGGAGAACAGACAGCTGACTATAACCTGGTGAAGGGACCACTCGTGAGACACCTCGCCCACACAGCTGACAGTGTCCGCCAGCCAACTGGTCATTCCGGCCACATGACTGGCCAAACAGGTTGGCCTTGAGGCTGAGCATGAGGATCGAGAAGCGGAGAGCTTCCCTGCAGAGAGGCAGGGAATGCATCCCACCCTGCTTGTTAAGGTAGTACATGGTTATTATGTGATCCACCTGGAACTGGACGACCTGACCCCGGAGGTGTGGAGCAAAGGCTGGTGCCAGATGAACAGCTCGAATCTTCAGCAGGTTGATGTGACATCAGGAATGCTCGGGGTACCAGAGGCCATAGACCTGTGTTCCCCCAGGTGGGCACCCCATCCCATCAAGGAGCCATCAGTCGGGAGATGGACCATCGACTCCAGGCAGACAAACAGGACTAATTCCTGAAGATATTCCGGGACCAACCACCACCACTGGATGGCATCCCACATCAGCTGGGTCACTGTGACAGCCTGGTCGATGTGGTCCTGATGCTGAGACCACTGAAGGGAGAGCACCCACTGCAAGGAGCGCATCCTCCAGTGGGCCCGCTGGACCATGCTGATGCAAGCCACCATGTAGCCCAGAAGGCGCAGGAAGTCCCTGGCAGGGCACAACTGCCCACCTGAAATGATTGGGCAAAGGAGGAAAGATCATCCGCACTCTCCGCCCGGGGGCTGGGCTCGGCAAAAGTTGAGCTATGCCCCAAAGAAATGGATTACCTGCAAAAGTGCGGGTTCAAACCTGACGGAACCAGGAGGCCAAGTGGTAAGCAGGTCTGGAGGGCCAGGTCCCTGGACTGCTCATCCTCCAACCTGGCGGGGCCTGCAATCAGCCAGTCATCTAGGTATGGGACACCCGACCCTTCGGCACCTCAGAAAGGCTGCCACCACTGCTATGTATTTGGAGAAGATCCTGGGAGCTCATAGAGGGTCCCCTCAGCACAGAACCAAAGGAATCTCCTTGTGGGATAGATGGATGGGGACGTGAAGAAGGTGTCCCGCAGGTCCAGGGAGCAGAACCACATGCTCTGTTCCAAGGACAGAATGATCTGATTCAGAGTGACCATTCTGAAGGTGTGCAACCGTAGAAATTTGTTCAGGTCATGCAGATCCAAGATGGGGTGCCAGCCGCCCTGTCCATTTGGGAACCAGAAAATATCTGGAGACAAAACTTGGACTGGCTGGCGGATCCAGGACACGAACCACCACCTCCTTCTGGAGAAGCTGGATAATGTTCTCCCAAAGGGCAGACAGCATGTGTGTGGACACCATGTCCTCCCAAGGAGCACGGGCTCAGTTGGGCAGGAGAGAGAGTTTAACTCCAGCGACAAACCCTGACCGACCACTTTGAGCACCCACCTGTCCGTGGGAACACTGGACTAAACAGAAAGAAAGTGGCGGAGCCGAACCCCCGCAGGAGGATCCATGGGAGACAGGACGGGCAGGAAGGGGGCACTCCCCAACCCGTCACTGGGCAGGCATGGAGGTAGAGGCAGGGCCAGTGAAGGATGCTGCTGGACCCTGACCGCCAGGCTTCCGGACCACAGAAGCAACCGACTTAGGTCTGGGGCACCAGGACTGCTGGTGCCCAGTTGGGGTCTGGAGTGGCTTGACTGCAGGGGCTGGGTGGGGCCAGAAGGACTTCTTCTTGGGTTTGGAGCCCTTAACAGCCTTTTGGGCAGAGATGACAAGAGTCCAAGGTGGTACTGGACTTCTCAGAGTGAAATGACCATCCACTCTGGCCCAAACAAGTTGGTGCCCAGGAAGGGGACGTTGACCAATTTGTGCTGGGTACCCACCACGAAGGTGGAGATCCTCACCCAGGCCGGCAGTGCACAGCCGCAGCCATGGCCATGGACCTGGTACAGGAATAGCTAATGCCCACTGCCGTCTGAAGTTGTTGCTTAGCCACAGCATGGCCTTGATCCTGGATTTACTTGACCGTCGACTGAAGGTGAGCCGGGAGCCGAGAGAGCACCTCATCCAGGGTGACCAGCAAGGCATGGGTGAAATGGGCCATCACTAAAGCCAAACTAGCCTGCCAGAGGCCGAGAGATGAGGCCGCATATACCTTCTTGGCTGCATGATCCAGTTTCTTAGATTCCTTGTCGGGGAGGTTATCGACATCCCTGACACTGCCCATCTGACAGAACACCGAATTGGCAACCAAACCCCCGGCCAAGAGGTGTTCGGTGAATCCCAAGAGGGAACCCTCAGGACTGCCTACATGCGGGTCATAAGGCTAGACAGAGAAAGGCAGGAGGCTGGACACTGCCAGAGCTCCAATGCAGGCCCAAGAATGGCCTCGGTCACCAAGAAGGCGACCCCCAGGGAGTTGTCCCAGTCAAGGATTTAGGCTCCATCTGGATCTCTGCAGCCTCTGAAATCAGACAGAGCATGTCTCTGAAAGAGGAAGGACCATGATCCATCAACAAATCCTCACCAGACTGCAGGTCACCTGGCCTAGAGTGCATGGAAGAAGCCTCCGATTCCAAGGATTTGCTGAAAACCGGGCAACGACCCTCCCCCCCAAAGAGTCCCTGTTAACCCTGCAGAGCTTGTTGGCCCAAGAGATCATGACCGACAGCTGCCAAGGGAGCCCTGGGGTGGTCCGCATGTCCTTAGATGGTGGATCATCCTTCAGCTGAAGCGGTGGGGGCTCCACCTGAATGGGCAGGGAGGCTGGAATCTGCCAAGCCCAAATGGATTCAGGATGATGTGGTGGCAGCCAAGGGAGTGCCGGGAGGGGGGGGCAGGGGGCCGGCACTGGCTTAGCCCCAATGCCCAAAAAGAGCCGTTGCCACATAAGCACCTTGCAGTAGAGGTGATCCTCCCACGAAGAGGAGGACGAGGAGGAACAGTGGTGTCGGCGCTTTGCCCGAGTGCCGAGAGCGAGCGCGCCAACTCTGGCGAGGACTACTTGAGCTTCGGGTCCTTGACCGCCGCTGGATCGAACGGCAGGGAGAGGCAGGAACTGATGAGGGATGCTTAGGGTCCCCTGCAAACTCTGTGTCCCAGGATCAGGGACCGGCTCAGGCAGCTGATCCAACCCAACTGAAGAGTCAGGGCAGGAGCCCTGGAGATGGATGTATCCCCTTCGTCCTGAGATAACAGGTCGAGAAAATCTTGAATGCCTGGTCGGCCCGCACCTTAGCCAGCAAGCCCGATGGAGACACCGTGGGGCCAGCGGCCTGGACAGAGGAGTCGGATGAAGCCGCTGCGTCGATGAGAGTTGATGAAACAGGGTCGCAGGAGACCGAGGCCCAAGAACACTTGTGGTCCCATGACAGGACTTTTTAGCCTTCCCTTTGGAGTCTTTTTTGGAGGAGTCAGACCCCTTCCCCCCGGAAAGGCCCTCCCCAAGGGTAGGAAGGGATTGGCACAAGTCCTGGAACGCCCTGGTAAAAGAGCCAAAGTTCAGTGGCACCAACGTGGTGAGCTGCAGCTTCTTCAAAAGCCAATTGATCAGCAGACACCGCAGACACGGAGACCAGCCAATGGGTTTCCTTAGACCGAACAGAAGGATCCCCATAGTCCAGATGGCCAAGAACAAACAGTGTGTTGCAGTCCTCTAAAATGAAGAAATGAAGAGTGCAACACAGGTCACAAGCCTGGGGATCGTGTTCATGGCCCAGGCAGTATACGCACGTGACATGAGGGTCAGTGCGCAACACCTTTTGTCCGCACAGACATATCTTGAAACTGGGCGCCAACTTTGAAACAGAGGAATCCATCTCACTATCATAGACAACCTGCAGACTGAACAAAGACCGAAAAGTTTGGAAACAGCAATAAGGCAAGCATGCAGCTGCGATGGAGGGAAACTGCTTCTTCCAGTGGAAAGGAAGATCCGATGTCACATGGTGGTGTCGAGGAGGATACCCACCTGGGTGGGTGGGAGGAGCCAGCTTGAAGACCTTCTGGCAAGTCATAAAGGGAAAGGAATTCTGCCAGATAGCACACTATGTCCATGCCCCTAGAACATAATTTTTCTTACTTTACAATAAATATTGCAGTCTGGCAATGCTGGAGAGAGAAAGAGAGAGAGAGACACCGTGGAGGAATTAGAGTGCAAATATGCACCTGAAGAAGGCAAAATTTAAAAAAAAAAAAAAAAAATGACGGTGCCCATTACTTTCCTGTGGCAACCAGTGGTGCGACCGGGGGCAGGACCCAGGGGAAGTTAGGTCCAGGAGAGAAATTAAAAGTCTGACTTAGTTACAGGAGCAAAATAGGAAAGGACTGCTCCCGTGTAAAATGCACCCTCACAAAATGCAACATGTAATCAGGAGAAGTGTCCCCAAAGCACTGTCAGCAATGTTCGATCCTACATCAAAGGTGGTGGGTTCCCCCCATGAACTGTTTCCATGTTCAACACCAGGCAAATTGTTTGTGCAGCAACTGCAGTGTTACAAAACGTCATTTTTAAGAGTAGCAGTAGGAAAACTGTGTCTAGTGTTTGCAGGTAACCTTCTGTGAAGCAGTTGTACAACCACTTTTGGGTGAACATGGGTCCACCGAGCAGATTCACAGTTGCCCTGATATGAAAACTAACAGACCCCCTATTTCATGGACACAATAAGGAAAAAAACAAGTATAGTCAGAAAGGAATTTATAATATCTTAAAAATTTACCGGGGGGGGGCAATATGCACTGTATTCTGTTGGTATATGCCACACTCCATTTCATGGAGGCAATGTAAGGAAATACAGGTTACTCACCTGTAACAGGAGTTCTAGGAATGGTATATGTTGTTCATCCACACTCATTGGCAGTATCCTTGCCGCTTTAAATCTAGCCGGAAGGTCTTCAAGCTTGCTCCTCCCACCCACCCGGGTGGTATAACTCTCGGCTCCGCCCCATGACGCCAGATCTGGCCCGCTGGAAGCTCAGGTTGTGCGTCGAAGCCGGAGGTCGAGATCATAGATGAACAACATATACCATTCTAGAACTCCTGTTACAGGTGAGTAACCTGTATTTCTAGGGACATGGATATGTTGTTCATCCACACTCATTGGCAGACTCCTAGCAGTTCTCCTCGGGAGGAGGAGGCAAGACGCACACCCCATATACTTACTTGGGAAGAGAGACTGGAGAACCGAGGCCCCAAAACCAGCATCCGGCGTGACTCAAGGTCGATGTGGTAGTGGGTAATGAAGGTGTTTGCTGACTTCCAGGTAGCAGCCCTGCAGATTTCCTGGATAGGGACGTCCCTGGAAGCAGCCACCGTTGCAGCAGTATGGCGGGTAGAATGAGCTCTTATCCCTCTGGGAGGCTCCATGCCCGCTAACTTATAGCAGAGATCTATGCAGGAGGTTACCCACCTGCTTATCGTCCGCTTGGCTGCAGGTCTGCCAGATGCGGCTTCAGCGTGGGTGACAAACAGCTGGCCGAACCTCTCCCGAATATCAGCCGTGCGCTCGCTTATAATAAGCGAGCGCCCTTCTAGGATCCAGAGTATGGAGCCTATATTCGGCCTCCGAGGTGTGATTGGGGTAGAACACCGGCAGAGTCAACACCTGGTTAAGGTGAAACTCCGACACCACCTTCGGAAGGAATTTCGGGTGGGGGCATGGACAACTGCTGTCCCTGTGGAAGACCAGGTAAGGAGACTCGATGGAGCGCCTGGAGCTCTCCATCCTTCTGGCTGGCGTGATAGCCACCAAGAAGGCGGTCTTCCCGACAGGTGAGAGAGCACACCTGTGCATAGGTTCGAATGGCTTGCCCATGAGCTTTGCCAGTACCAGCAGTAGATCCCACGGAGGTGGGGGTTCCCGCACTGGAGGGGAAATGTGATCAAGGCCTTTGAAAAAGCGCCAGACCACCTTCTCCTGCGCCACCGACTGCTTCCCAGCCCGCGCCCGGTAAGCAGAGATGGCTGCCAGGTGCACCCTTAGGGTCGTCGACCTAAGCCCTTGACTAGAAAGGGACCATAAATAGTCCAAGATGCTTGCCAAGGAACAGGAGAAAGGGTCCAAGCCCTTGCCCTGACACCAAATGGAAAACCTTTTCCATTTGAAGGCATAGCATTTTCTGGTCGACTCCTTACGGGACGCCTCAACTACATTGAGGACCTCGTCGGAAAGACCCAAAGCCTGGAACTCTAGCCGCTCAGGAACCAGGCCGTCAGGTGCAGGGATTGAAGGTCGGATGGAACACCTTCCCTGATTGACTGAGAGCAGGTCCGGGCGGGCTGGAAGCTGCCGCGAGTCCTGGAGCTGAGACTGAGGAGATCTGGGTACCAGAACTGGCGAGGCCAGTCTGGGGCTATCAGAATCACCTGCGCCTTGTCCCTCCTCGCCTTGAGAAGCACCTTGTGGATCAAGGGAAATGGGGGAAAGGCGTAAAAGGGCCGGGGTCCATTGCCTCAGAAGGCATCCCCCTGCAGCGAGCCCTGCTGGGAGGCGGGCATGGAACAGACTCAACCTGCGTTCTCCATGGAGGCAAACAGGTCCACCTGAGGTGTGCCCCAAGGGAGAACAGATACTGTACTACCTCGGCAGGAGAGACCACTCGTGGGATGCAGCCCTATCCGGCTCAGGGCATCGGCCAGGGTGTTGGAGGCTCCTGCCACGTGAATGGCTAGGAGATCCGCCTCCAGGCTGCGCCCACGAGTGACCAAATCGGGAGAGCTTCCTTGCATAGAAGCATGGGCGGCGTCCGCCCTGGCGGTTTAGATAGATACATGGTCGTGGTATTGTCCGTCTGGACTCGGACCACTTGACCCCGGAGGAACGGAGCAAAGGCGGTGAGAGCTAGGCGGACCGCTCGGAGCTCCAGCAGGTTGATGTGGCATCGGGACTCCCGCGGGGACCAGAGGCCATGAGCCCGGTGTTCCCCCAGATGGGCACCCCAACCCATCAGAGAGGCATCGGTCGACAGAGAGACCGTCGGCTCGGGCGGACGAGCAGGATGCCCTCCTGCAAATGATCTGGAGCGGTCCACCACTGGAGAGCATTCCACATCCCCTGTCACCGACACAAGCTGGTCAAGGGATCGCATGCGTTGTGACCACTGGCTGGCCAGTCCCCACTGAAGGGGACGCATGTTCCAGCGGGCCCAACGGACCACGCTGGTACAGGCCGCCATGAGACCCAGGAGCGCAGGAAGTCCCGGGCAGGGCGCATTGCCCAACCAGAAATGATCGGGCAAAGGAGGAAAGAACCTCGGCCCTGTCCGCCGGGCAGCTCTGGCTCGAAGAGAGTCGAGCTGCCCCGATGAATAAAATCACCTGCTCGGCTCGAGTTCGACTTGGCCTCGTTGATAAGGAGGCCCAGTTGAAAGCAGACCTGGAGGCCAGATCTCTGGACCACTCCGCCTCCTTCCTGGAGGAGCTGCTATCAGCCAGTCGTCCAGGTAAGGTACACCCGGACCCCGGGCGCCCTGAGAATGCTGTCACCACTGCCATGCATTTGGTGAAGACCCTGGGAGCTGGAGACAAGCCGAAGGGCATGGCTTGGAACTCGAAGAGGATCCTTCCCGCTCGAGCGAAGGAAATCTCTGGTGAGAGCGGACGGATAGGGACGTGGAAAAAGCGTCCTGCAAGTCCAGGAGCAGAACCACGCACGCGTTCCAAGGATGGTATAATCTGAGCCAGAGTGACCATCCTGAAGGTTCGAGACCTTAGGAACTTGTTTAGAGTCGTGTAGGTCGAGAATGGGCGCCAGCCCCGTCTGCTTCGGAACCAGGAAGTACCTGGACACAAACCCTGGGTCTGAAGGAGGGTCCACCACCTCTCTTACCACCTCCTTCTGGAGGAGGAGAGTGATGTCGGCTCGACGAGCCGCCAGTGAGCTGGGGATCCGAAGCCCCGGAGGCAGGCTCTGAAGGGTGGTGCCTGCTCGAGATTCCAGAGGCAGGCCTCTTCCACCACCTCCAAGACCCACCTGTCCGTGGTAACAGCGGACCAAGCGGAGCAGAGTGCGGAGCCGTCCCCAGGGGACCCAGGGAGTAAGGTGGCGGGGATGGGGCGACACCCTCAGCCCGTCACTGGGCAGGCTGGAGGAGGGACGGCCGAGGGACCTCCTGGGCCCTTCCTCCCTGCCTCCTGTTAGAGGAAGCCGTGGCTTGGGTTTGGGATGCCAGGCCGAGCCTGCTGGCCTGGCGTTGCTGGGCCGCGAGGGCACAGAAGCGGAAAGGAGCTTAGGCTGTGGTTTGCGGCCTTTGTCCTTCTGGCCGGAAGAGACCGAGTCCAAGGTGGCATTGGACTTCGATCCTCTGCAGGTGACCTTCCACCCCAGGGCGAAGAGGTCAGTCCCAAAAGGAACATCCGCCAACTTGTGCTGGGTATCCAGTAAAGGTGGATATCCTCAGCCAAGCCGCCCACGACGATAGCCACTCTGGCGCCACCGATCTGGCACATGAGTCCCCCATCCAAAGCAGTCTGGAGCTGCTGTTTGGCCCACTGCCCTGCCCTGGTCCCGCACCTGCTTAACCGTAGTCTGCAGATCGGGCGGGAAGATGAGGGATGACCTCATCCAGGGAGCCCAACAGGGCATGAGAAAAATGTGCCATGAGGACGGCCGAACTGGCCTGGCGAAGGCCGAGAGAGGGACTTGGCGTGAACTTTTCGCCCGACATAGTCCAATTTCTTGGACTCCTTGTCAGGAGGTTTGTCCACATCCCACAAGCGTTGCCGGCGCGCCGGAAAACGCTGTCGGTAACCAACCCCTCAGCAGAGGGGTGTTCCGAAAAACCGGACAAGGAACCGGTAGGGACCGCATACTTCCTGGCCATCCTGGCCGAAGGCGCAGGGCAGGAAGCAGGGCGCTGCCAAAGTTCCAGTGCCGGACCCACTATGGCCTCGGCCACCGGAAAGGCCTCCGTCGGAGAATCCCCTCGGTCCAGAATCTCCGTGAGGGGATACCTGGCCCGTTTGGAAACGGGTTCGAGCTCCATCCCGGTAGACTCCGAGATGAGCCGAAGCAGTCCTAGGAAGGACGACGGGCTATCGTCCATTGGCTGACCTCCTGAAGACTCCAAGTCCAGTCGCTTGGAGAAGAAGGAGGAATCGTCTTCGGACTCGGAAGAGTCCTCAAAGAGCTGCCTCTGGCCTGAGCCACCCTTCACCTGCCGAGGTCGGTCGGGAGTGAGGGTAACTGACAGCCGATGGGTAAACCCTTAGCCGACCGAGAATCCTTGGTCGGAGCCCCAATTGGTGGCTGTGGAGGCGGAGGTTCCACCGGAATCGGTGGAGCAGCTGGTTTTGGCCGAACAACCGGCCTGGGTGTAGGCTCCTCGGACAAGTCGAGGGGTTGTGTCGGCCGTTCCGGTGACAGCCACTTAATGGCCGGGGAAGGCGCCGGAGTCGGCTTATTCCCGGCCAGGAGGAGCTGTTGCAACATAAGGTCCTCGTACCGTCGACGTTACGCCGAAGCCTCCCCTCATCCGAGGAGGAGGGCGAGGGCAACCCCGGCCGCCACATGATGCCGAGACCGAGACCGCCTATGACGGTGGGAACGGCTGGACCGCGAAGAGGTCCGAGACCGAGACCGAGAGTCCCGGAATTTCCGGGGTCGGTGCGAGGAGGTGTCGGCCAGAACCGGCACTCCCTTCGGCTCGGAAGGTCCATCCGAGGGCTCCGGAACCGGAGGCACAGGCGAGCCCACGGGATCCTCAACTCCTCCCGGGGGAACCGGGAAGAGGGGAATCTCGGCTGCTAAAGGCGACAGCCCGTCCAATGGGTCGAGAAAAATCTCGACTTCATCAGTGGGAGTCTCGGTCAACTGACCTGACGGGGACACCGTGAGGCCAGTGGCGGCCGGCCGAGCGGTCGACCTGCCGACGGCCCACGGCCCGGGAGAGGGACCTTCCCGCCTCCCAAGAGCGCCGACGGAGGGACTTACCCTTGTCCTCTTTTGGACCGAGAAAAGGTCCAGCAGACGCAGGCCCTTCTCCTTTAGTGGAGAGGGACAGACAAAGCTCCTAAAGGAAGCCGTGTAGGAAGAACCCAGAGAGGCGGATAAATGCGCGCCGAGGAGATACGGCCCGCGCCGCCTCCTCTTCAGGTGACCATCCGCTCCGAGCTGATCCGCCCGCACCGCGCCCGCGGACACCGCCAACCGGCCTCCTTGGACTTCACGAGGGAACGCTTCGACGCGGCGCCCAGCTGCAATCGGGCAGCACGGTTCTCGAGGACGAGGTCAGAAAAGATGAGCACAGGTCGGGCCTGCGGGTCGTGCTCAAGGCCTAGCAGACACACGTGAGTGTGGATCCATCCGAGACATCTTCTGCCCGCATGGGCATCTCCAAACAGGAGTCGACGGTCCATCGCAGCCGCTGAGGGATCAAGACTGAAGTCTTTTTGCAAAATATTATTTTTAAATCCGCAAACGGAGAAATAGGAACCAGTCGCAAACGCAGAGCGTTAAGGAGGGAACCTGAGCTTCCAAGCGGTAAGGAAGATCTGGCGTCATGGGGCGGAGCCGAGAGTTATACCACCCGGGTGGGTGGGAGGAGCAAGCTTGAAGACCTTCCGGCAAGATTTAAAGCGGCAAGGATACTGCCAATGAGTGTGGATGAACAACATATCCATGTCCCTAGAAATAGCCAATGTAGGCAAAAAGAAATGTGCAACTCTTTCAAGATTTTCCATGTTGGAGGGGTGCACTAGACTGTTTGTTTTTCTGGCACGTGCCAGGAAACGCATCAGAAGATGACAGAGAATTTGATTTTCAGAAACAATCTCTTGGAGTTACAGGAAAAACAGGTCATAATGATCTGGAAGCCAGGCAAATGTTTTTGTTTTTAAATGAGCTTTCATTCAAAACAAATGTGGAGTACACCCTGACAAGTCAAGCAAGGTTTGTGCATCTAGTGCATAATGTTAGCACAGGATTTTTCTGCATACTCCTTGGGTAATAATGTTCCTGTGGGCAACTCTAACACTCCCACCCCCAACAACAAGCCTGCATGATACAATAACTCTTCAGTTCATATTATTAATGGTATACAAAACAATGGTTGGAAAAGGAGCCATCGGATTGGCTGACTGCATCCTAAAAGAGTTTAGGTGAACAGCTAGAAACTCTCATGTACAATAAAACCAAAATTATTAACTGTAGTAAAACATTCATTTAAAATAAAATAGTTTGGGTTAATAGCATTAAGGCACTCCAGGGAATGGGTTACCTTTGTTAATCTAACGCTAAAGGCACAAGTGACTGCTTCACTTTATATCTCATAACCCCGTTGAGTAGGTTAACTTACTGTACTTTAACACTTAAATAACTTCGCTCTTCCCAGTGTGTAGGCCATTGCTCAGAATGTTACTCTTTTTTTTTTTGCGGGGGGCGGGGGTGTTCAAGTAGAGTTATCTCAACTGACTGCCCTTTTTGTGCTTTAGAAAGCAGCTGTATTGACAGACTACACATGACAGGAATACAAGTCCATCTAGAACTGTCAAGCAATATTGAAAATAAAGCAGCCATGACTAGTTGGGGGGGGGGGGGGCATTCTACATTGTGCTCATTCCTGTCATCTGCATTTCTGTTTTAAAACAAATCAACTCTGTTTTATACCTTCCAGAGTTAAAGCGATCAGACTGGTCTTGGCGTTCTCAATTACAGAAAGCCAACTATGAGTAGCACAAAAAAACCCTGCAGCTTCTTTGGAAACAAATTCCTGTTAAAAGACTAAAAAATGTTTGCCATAGGCACAGAATGGCAGCAACTCCTTGGAAAATAAGGAGACGGTCTCTTCATGAAGTTCTGCTTAAAATTTTGAAAAATTCAGGCTAGACAAGAAATAGTTTACCAATTCTTCGGGTGCAGGGGTTTCATCAGGGAATTTACATTTTGTATGTACAAATCCTCCCTTATGGCACGCCCACTAGTGTAACAACCACCTCCAACCAGCAGTACCACCAGTTGTGTGAGGTCCTGCATCACCTGTATGTGTAACATGTTACAAGAAAATGCTTGCATGAACTGTAACTCAACTGACTTCTACTTTTGAAGTAAATCCTGTGCTATACTTTGTACCGATCTTCTAAATTACAACTTAAAAATGTCAAAGGTGAGTCAGCTCAATGGCGCCAGATCTTAGCCCGCTGGAAGCAAGGTGATGCGCCTAAAGCCGGGGAGTTTGAGTGGGTGCGTGTTAATGAACAACATATACCACTCCTAGAACTACTGTTACAGGTGAGTAACCTGTTCTTCTAGGAGCTTGGATATGCTGTTCATCCACACTCTTTGGCAGACTCCAAGCAGTTCTCCGGGAGGAGGGAGGCAAGATGCACACCCCTACTTAGGAAACAGAGATTGGAGAACCGAGGCCCCAAAACCAGCATCCCGGCGTGACTCAAGGTCGATGTGGTAGTGGGAAATAAAGGTATTTGCTGACTTCCAGGTAGCAGCCCGACAGATTTCCTGAATAGGGATGTCCCAGGAAGCAGACACCGATGCAGCAGTATGGCGGGCAGAATGAGCTCTTAACCCTCAGGGAGGCTCCTTGCCTGCCAACTCATAGCACAGACCTATGCTTGATGTAATCCATCTTGCAATAGTCCATTTGGCTGCAGGTCTGCCAGAAGCGGCTTCAGCGTAGGTGACAAACAGCTGGTGAACCCCTCCACGAATTTTCGCCGTTCTTTCCTTATAATAGGACACATCACGTCTTAGGTCCAGAGTATGGAGCCTGTACTCTGCATCCGAGGTGTAGTTAGGGTAGTATACTGGGCACAGTCAACACCTGATTACGGTGAAACCCTGAGACCACCTTCGGAAGGAATTTCGGGTGGAGATGCAGGACAACCGTGTCCCTGTGAAAGACCGGATAAGGGGAGTCCACGGAAAGTGCCTGGAGCTCCCCTGTGTTTCTGGCTGATGTGACAGCCACCAGGAAGGCCGTCTTCCATGACAAGTGTGACAGCTCACACTTGTGCACTGGTTCGAATGGCTTGCCCATGAGCTTTGCCAAAACCAGCAAGAGATCCCATGGAGGTGGAGGTTCACACACCGGAGGGTATATGTGATCCAGGCCTTTGACGAAGCGCCTGAACACTGTCGCCTGTGCCAATGTCGGCTGACTGGCCCACGCCTGGTAAGCAGAAATGGCTGCCAGGTGCACCCTAAGGGTCGATGACCACAGACCCCCTTTGGAGAGAGACCAAAGGTAGTCTAGAATGTTAGCCACAGAGCAGGATAAGGGGTCCAGACTCTTACCCTGACACCAAATGGAAAATCTCTTCCATCTGAAGGCGTAACATTTCCTGGTCGATTCCTTGAGAAATGCCTCCACCACCGTGTAGACATCCTCAGAAAGACCCAGATCCTGGAATTCTAGCCACTCAGGTACCAGGCTGTGAGGTGTAGGGATTGAAGGTCCAGATGGAAGACCTTCCCTGGTTTAATGATATCAGGTCCGGGTGTGTACAAAGCCACTCCGGGGGCCTGCAGCTGAGGCTGAGGAGATCTGGGTACCAGAACTGGCGCGGCCAGTCTGGAGCTACCAGAATCACCTTGGCCCTGTCCCTCCTCACCTTGAGTAACACCTCGTGGATCAAGGGAAATGGAGGGAGGGCATAGAGAAGGCCTGGGGTCCATGGCCTGGAAAAGGCATCCCCCTGCAGCAAGCCCTGCTGTGGGGGGTGGGCATGGTACAGACTCAGCTTGGCATTCTCCCTGGAGGCAAACAGGTCCACCAACGGTTTGTCCCAGTGGGAGAACAGACTGTAAGCTACCGCTGGATGGAGGGACCACTCGTGTGATGTCTGGCCTAGGCGGCTGAGAGCATCCACCATTTGGTTGAAGACTCCTGCCACATGAATGGCTAGGAGATCCGCCTCCAACCAGCTGATGAGGGTCCAGATGCAGAGCGCCTCCTTGCACAGCAGACAGGAGTGTGTGCCGCCCTGTTTGTTGAGGTAGTACATGGTCGTGGTATTGTCCGTCTGGACTTGAACCACTTGACCCCGGAGCTGAGGAGTGAATGCTGACAGTGCCAGTCTGACTGCTCTGAGCTCCAACAGGTTGATGTGGCATCGGGACTCCTCGGGGGTCCAGAACCCATGGGTCCTGTCATCCCTCATGTGGCATAAGACAGGCATCGGTCATGAGGACGACCGTTGGCTTGGGTGGACAAACGGGATCCCTTCCTGCAACCGTTCTGGGACGGTCCACCACTGGAGAGCATCCCACATCTTCTAGGTTACCATGATCAGCTGGACGAATTGACCATGGCGCTGAGTCCACTGGGCGGCCAGCTCCCATTGGAGGGGGTGTATGTGTCACCTGGCCCAACAGACCACTAAGGTGCACGCTGTCACGTAACCCAGAAGGTGCAGAAAGTCCCGGGCAGGGCGCAAGAGCCCAACCAGAAATGATCGGGCAAAGGAGGAAAGAATCTCTGCCCTGTCCGCCGGGAGCCGGGCTCTGGCTTGACGAGAGTCGCGATCTGCCCAGATGAAGCTGCCACCACTGCAATGCACTTGGAGAAGACCCGCTAGGCCAACGACAGGCCGAACGGCATAGCTCGAAACTCATACAGGGCCCCCTCGACCCTAAAGTGGAGGAACCACTGGTGGGACGAATTGGGAATTGAAAGAATGTGTCCTGTAGATCCAGTGAACAAAACCACATTTCGCTGGTTCAGAGTTACCATCCAGAAGGTGCGAGACCTGAGATACTGATCCAGGTCGTGGAGCTCTAGGATGGGGCGCCAACCCCCCCATCCGCTTGGGCACTAGGAAGTACCTGGATACGAAGCCTGGGTCTACAGGCAGATACGGCACAGGAGCTACAGCCTCCTTGCGGAGGAGCGGAGCTATGTCATCTCGAAGAGCTGACTGCGTGTGAGCTGAGATCCTTTCCTCCCGAGGGGCGCGGGCTCGGCTGGGCGGATACTGCTCGAATTTCAGAGGCAGTCCCTGCCCGACCACTTCTAGAACCCGCCTGTCTGAGGTGATATTCGGATCAGGCGGAAAGAAATTGGCATAGTCGACCCCCCACGGGAGGACCCAGGGCAGGCGTGACGGGTTTAGGGGTGGCAACCCCCAACCAGTCACTGAGCAGGCTTAGAGGAGGAGGAGGAGGAAGCTCCTGGACCAGCACCTCAGCCTCCTTTATGGGGCTGTTGAGGGCCCTGCTTGGGCCTAGGGCGCCAAGCTTGAACCTGCTGCTGCTGCTGTTGGTGCTGCTGACCTCACTGACAGAAGGGCTGCCTGACCGCAGGGGAGGACTGCCGAAAAGGCTTCCTCTTCTTCTTCTGCTGGTTCTTGCCTGAGGAACCCTTTGCAGAAGTGGCATGCAAGGTGGCACTGGACTGCTCAATATGCTGAAGGTGTCCTGCCACTCCTGGGCCGAACAAGTCGGTACCAAGGAAAGGCACATCAGCTAACTTGTGTTGGGTATCCACCGGAAAGGAGGATAACCTCAGCCAAGCCCTGCGGCACGTGGCCACTGCCACTGCTGAAGAGCAGGCACAAGATTCCCCGATGTCTAGGGCCATCTGGAGCTTCTGTTTGGAGACAGCACGGTCCTGATCACAGACTTGCTTGACCGTGGTCTGCATGTCCGCGGGGAGATGAGGAAGTACTTCATCCAGTGACCCTAGGAGGGCATGAGAGAAGTGATCACAGTCGAACTGGCCTAACGAAAACCCAAGGAAGAGGCCGTGTAGATCTTATGGCAGAGCGGTCCAAGTTCTGGACTCTTTGTCCGGACGTCGGTCGGTGTCGGCCGAGCTACCAGTACATCTAAAGACGGAAGCAGTCACCAGGCTCACAGCTGAGGGATGTTCCATGAATCCCGGTAGGGATCCCATAGGCACCGTGTACTTACAGGCCACACGGGCAGACGGTGCTGGGCAGGAGGCTGGACGCTGCCAAAGCTCAAGGGCTGGATCAGTAATGGCTTCAGCCACTGGGAAGGCCTCCATTGGGGTACCCCCCCTCTTAAGGATATCCGTAAGGGGGTACTCCACCTTTTTCTGGATAGACTCCAGGGGCAGAGGATGCCCTGAAAGGAGGAAGGACCTTCCTCCAGGCCTGCCGAGAGTGACTCCTCATCACCCGGATGGGAATGCAAACCGGTGGCATCCGAATCCGAAGAGTCAGGATACAGCGGTCTCCCGGCTATGTCCCCCTCGATACGCCGAGGGCAGTCAGGGGTAACCGTGATGGACAGCCGTCTGGGAAGCCCGGTGTCTGGACAGCCCCCTTTCAAGGGAGCCCCAGAGGGAGACTGCTTAGGCGGTGGCTCCACCCTAATCAGTGGTGAGACCGGTATGGGCTTATCTGGAACAATGGCCGGCCCCACAGGAGCGGGAACCGAAGATTTCGGGTCCGAAGGGGCCGGGGTCGGCCCTTGAGGCGTAGGCCAGGTAATGGCCAGGGTGGACAACGTAGCCGGCTTCTGCCCGGCCAGAATCAGCTGTTGCCACATAAACTCCTCATAGCGTTGACGGAGTTTCTGTCGAAGTCTCTCCTCGTCCAATGAAGATGAGGACCTGTGGTAGCGCCTCTTCTGTGAATGCCGGTGGCCTTTCTTCGGTTTTCCCGCCAAAGAAGGCAACTGAGTCCTCGATTGAGACCGATGGTGACGTCCAGAATCTGAAGAAACTGGGAGTGCGGAAAATCGAGGCTCCGTATCAATTCCCTTGATGGGGACACCCGAAGGAAGTGTCTCGTCATCGGGGAAAGAAAGGGCTGGGGTCCTCTCTAAAGAATCATCGACCAGAGTCGGCGAAATCGGCTCGATTGGCTTGAGAACAATCTCTGCCAGATCAGCCGATTCCTCGGTCTTTGCCTGGCCAGACGGAAGATCCGTGAAGCTGGTAGCCGAGGAAGCGATCTCGACCAAAGTCAAGGTCGTAATGTCCTGGGACTCTGACCTCTCTCGGTCCCAGAAATATCTCCCTTTAGAAGACGTTGGATCCTTGTCCCTCTTTCGAGGGCAGGAAGAGTGTGAGCCTGAGGGTGCTTCACCCCTTGTGAGGAGAGACTGGCACAGCTCCCTGAAGGAACCTGTTAAGGAAGAAAAGGGGTTGAGAGGCACAAAGAAACTTCTGCTGGCTTAAGCTTGGGCAGCTTCTTCTTCAAAGGCCTTCATCTGCTCTAGCTATTCAGTGGATCCCGCAGTCGCGGAAACCGCCCACCTCGCTTCTTTCGATTTAACCGGCAGGTTCCTTTTCTCCGGTCTCCCCAGCTTAAGGCACGCCATGCGGTTGTCAAGGACGCTGGGATGGAATGCCAGGCAAAAGGTACAGGTGGTGGTGGTGTCATGACCAACACTTAGGCAGTACACGCAGGTAAGGTGGTGGATCGGAGCGTAACATTTTCTGGCCGCACGAACACCGGCAAAATCCAGGGGATGACTTGTCCTCCATGTCCGAAGCACTATTATCGGAATCGAAAACTCTGACGAGTTTGAGAGATAAATTCGGTAGAAACAGACAATGCGAATCCAGGGTCTACGACGGCTAGAGTTAGTATGAGGGAACCGGATTCTTCCAGTGGAAAGGAAGATCTAGCGTCATGGGGTGGAGCAGAGGTATTTACCACCCGGGTGGGTGGGAGGAGCCAGCTTGAAGACTTTCCGGTGAGATTTAAAGGGAAAGGGACATGCCAAAGAGTGTGGATTAACAACATATCCACACTCCTAGAACAGGCACTTAACGCAGGAATTTTAGATTTTCACTTACCGCACGATAGCATTACTACAGCCCCCAGCATGCTCAGCTCTTCTGAACTTCCTCCAACCAGCTATGTCCTTGGTCACACCGACCAACAGGAAGTTCTGCAATTGGGTCATCTACTGGGGCAATTCACAGTTTACAAAGTTGGTGGGCGGTCCAATTGTTCTGAGTGGGATTTTATTTCTGGCTTGAAGGAGAACGTTGTGACGAGTTTAAGGAAGCGGAGTGGCGGTTGCAAGAAAAGTGTTGATCATGTGCAAATGATGGATGTTACCTACAACAGAGTGAATGAGGAGGATCAGAGCAGCTGGTGCAGGGTCAGGTACTCATGGAAGTGTGATCACAAACTGTCCCTTGGCCGCAGGGGCAGTGAGGAGAAGACGTCTGTTGGAGCCCCTCAGTGTTCCCCTGACTCCATAACCCAAATCTGGGCGAAGTGGAGGCTGGGATGCATAAACATTTTGACAGTGGGCTGGGCTCTCTTAACTGAAAACTCAGTCAGTCATATAACAGGGGACAAGAGCTTTCTTGAACCTAGGGTGAGGCATGTGGGCCAGAGTTGAGCATGCGGCTTTGAGAAGGTACATTCTCTTGTTTGTTTATTTATTTATTAGGTCTAGGATTACAATACCTTTCAGCCAGGGCTCTTTTACAAAGGTTCTACGTCAGGTTACAATTCAAAACATAAGACATGTAAGTCAGATTACAAATGCAATACATAGGACAAGGTTACAAAAATGTAAGCTAAACAGAGTTACAAAGCATCTGAGAAACAAAACAAGTTTTGGAGGCTAGGTTACAAGGCGATAGTGGAGGAGGTGCAGAGAGGATAGAGGATGAGAGAGAGGAAGAGTAGAGAGGAGGCGGAGAGCTATAGAGGAGGAGCGTAGCCAGAGGCACTGTCGTAGACATAACATGGGGAAATGCGTGCTAAGGGGTAACCAAATGCTAACAGGAGAGAGAACTGCACAAGGTCAGGGGAAATACTCATGTGGTCAGCTAGTGGAGGCAGTCACAGGAGCTAGAGGCAGTGAGAGAGAGGCGGAGCCTTGATTTAAATGCACCAAGGGTAGGAGTGGAGGAGATGTAACTGTTTAGACCATTTGGCCAGCTGGGTGCCCTGTAGGCAAAAGATATTTGACTTTGTGAGGTACGACAACGTGAAATCTACAGGAGCTGTGATTCGGACCCCCTGGTTGAGCGGGGGGGGGGGTATTGCTAGGGTGCAGGAGTGCACACACTCCAGGAGGCGCAAGGCCCATAGTTATTTTCTTCATCATGGTGCAGGTTAGGTACTTTATCTGATTGGTGAGTTGCAGCCATCCAGTTTGTGCATAGAGGTCGCACGTATGTGTGAGGTGGTGGAATCCAGTGAAAAGTCAGCAGGACTTATTGAGGGAGGTGGATATGCATCTAAGAGCAGTAGTGGGGGCAGAGCCATAGATGATAAGCCCATAGTCAATAATGGAGACAACAGAGCTCTGTACGGCGACAGTCAGGGCTTCTGGGGTAAGATGTTGCCTATGCTAGACGAGGAGGCCAAGGCAAGTATTTGCTGCTTTGGCTACAGAGTCAATGTGGTCACTGTAAGTTAGATGAGGGTCTAGAGTGATCCCAAGGTACTTAAAGGCTTGAACCTGTTCCAGGGTGACTCCATGACTGGTTTTGATGAGATAGGGTGTGCAGCTTATGCTTGTTATGAGACCTCCTGAACATCATAGACTTTGTTTTCTTATTACTGAGGACCAGATTGTGATTTTAGAACCAGTTTTTAACAGATGTGAAGCCAAGTTGAAGGTCGTCTTGTAGAGGCTTAGGATCCTTGTGGGAGGCAAGAATTACAGCATCATCTGCATAGAGGATGATTGTTTTGGAGCAAGAATTTGGAAGAGAGTTCAGGAACAAGCTGAATATTAGGGGGCCCAGAATGGATCCCTGGGGGATACCCGAGCGAACAGGCTTGGTATCAGAGAAGACATCTGCAATTTTTACTCTGAGACCAGTTCTCCAAGTAGCTTTTGAACCAGGCAGCAGAGTCGGGAAACAGCCCAGTTTTCAGACGTTGCACAAGCAGTAGGCGCGGTGAGGGAGTGTTGAACGCCTTAGTCAGATCGATAAAGACGGACTCAATTAACTGACCATTGTCCAGTGAACTGTGAAGAATGTCAGAGAATTCCAGTAGGACAGATGAGGTGCTATGTCCTTTCCTGAAGCCATGTTGTTGCAAGGACAGGATATTGTATTTGTCCAGGAAATCTGTGAGCTGATCAGCTGCAATACGTTCAAGGGCCTTGGAAAGGGACGACAATATTGAGACTTGACAGTAGTTTCTATGAGTGGCCCTGTCACCACTTTTATGGACAGGGGTAACAGTGGCACATTTCCATTTGTCAGGGAACTGACTGAGCCTAAGTGAGAGGTTGAAAATATATGTCAGTGGCTGTAACACATCATCAAGGGTGCGGGGCAGCAGTTTAAGGTCAAGTGTATCACTGCTGGATCTGGATTTGGTGATGGCTTCGGTAATATATTTGCGGGCTTCATGCATCTTGACTGCTTTGAAATAAAAAGGTGGGTGGCTAGAGGAGGAGGCATTGGGGGGAGGAGAGGGAGAGTCATAGTCCTTGAAAAAGTCAGACGGGAGAAAACTGCTGAGATCGGTGAATGCAGTGTTGAAGGTATTTGCTATTATTTTAGGGTCAAGCATAGTAGACCCATTTATGTTGAACAAGGTAGGGGAGGTTTCTGGCTGCTTCCCAGTGACCTCTTTAATATTGTTCCAAAATGCCCTCCCGTTACCCCAAGTATCCGTGAAAGAGTTCTTGAAGTAGGTAGATTTCTTTTGCCAGATAGATTTGGTACAGTCATTCCATGCACGTTTATAATTTTGGATGTCAGTTTCTTTACCAGTGGTTCTGGCCAGATCCCAGAGGCAATCTCTAGATTTTAGTTGACGTAAGAGATCGGCCGAGAGCTAGGGATTGCAAAGGGCTTTGACTTTGCACTTTTTAAAAGGAGCGCAGGAGTCACAGGCTACATTGAAAGTGCTGATGAAGCAATCCAGCACAGTATTTACATCTGTTGCTTTGTAAATAGGGGACCAGTCTTGGAGGTTGACGCATGGTTTAAGGTGTGACAACTGCCCATGTGGTAGGACTCTACTAGTGATGAGATTAGCAGGGGGCTTGCAGAATCTGTTTGACCAGTCACAGATGACAGGGGAATGGTCGCTAAGTGAGTCAGGAAGGACGGAGGTATTTGTGATACGAGTTGGGTGGCTGGTAAGAATCCAATCCAGGAGGGTGCTGGTGCCGGATTTGTAGTTTTTCCTGGTTGGAGAGACAACCATCTGGGTGAGACTGGCATCCTTATGGACCTCTGCATTAGACACAAGCCAGTTTATATTAGAAGTCTCCAAGCAAAATCATTTCAGAGTCAGGGTTTGGGACGTGGTGAATTCCAAGACAGCGTTAAGGCCATTCCCTTGTTCTTCCGGGGGGATATACACTGAGGCAATTATGAGGGATTTGGTATGGACACCAAATAAGATTCTGATAGGGAGAATCTGCGCAGCAGTGGCTGGGAGGAAGGTAGTGATGGCGTGTCCCTGTAGCGAATCTTTAAGGTAAATGGCACATCCACCACCTCTTTTGGACTTCCGGTCCAGCCTGAAAACATTGTAGCCTGGAAGAGCGATAGCCAGGTCGGGGGCTTTGGGTGTAAGCCAGGTTTCTACAACTGCCAGGATATCTGGGCTGTGCTGATTGGTAAAGATATATAGGGCGTCCAGCTTGGGGAGTAGACTACAGATGTTGAGAGATGCAATGGAGAGTGCTCCTGAGGGTTTTTCCTGGTAGACAGAGCTGGAGGTGACTGGGCCAGGGTTAGGATGGGTGTTTCCCGACAGCAGCAGGAGAAAGAGTACAAGCTTCAGGGTGCACCAGCGTAAGTCCCTGAGCATGAGTCTACAGGCCCGTTTTTTGCAGGAACTTACATTAGGTTGGTGGCAATTGTGAAGAAAATGTTTGATGCCTTTGACATGAAGCATAGCAGGATCTGACAGTTCAGCACCAGTGGCACAGGGCAAAAAGAGGGGCCCCATGGAAGCTGGACTGGGCAAAGAGCTAGGCACACATGGACTGCATAAAAAAAGTCTACAAAATTGTTTCACATAAAACATGACTTTTTAAGGCACAAATATTACACTCCATAAAAATATACAGCTGACATCCACCGTTTTACAGGTGCTATGAGTTGATGATGTCATGCTGAGTTTTTTTTGTCAGGTGTAATATTAGCATCTTACATAAAAAAACATGTTTTGTTTTGTATGCAACTATTGTTTAGACTTTTTTTGTGCAGTCTGTGTGTGCCTAGATAATTGCCCAGTCCGGCTTCCTAGGGGCCCCTCTTTTTGCCCTGTGTCACTGGTGCTGAACTGCCAGATCCCGCTATGCTCCATGTCAAAGGCATCAAACATTTTCTCCACAAGAGAAGACGATGACCCTGTTACAACCTACTCCTACAATCAACCAACCAACCTCACGGACTCTAATGAATCACAATTTTAGTAATAGTATACAAAAAAAGGGGTTGTATACCAGTTTTCAAGATGGAATACCAAATCTTGGGTAATGGTATTCCATGTCAAACACCACTTTTTAAAAACACATTTTTAGCCCTGTATGACTCTGTGTTACAAAGTTTTGATTCTTTTTATTTTTGGCATGGTGTCTGACCACAACATCAGGTCTCTAGGTAGTTTCAGTTTTGAAATTCAGAACTCTGACACCGAAAACAATCGAGGTTCCTGGACTTCACACAAAAAAAAAAAAAAAAAAAAAAGGCTGACCCAGTGGCATGGAGGGCTAAATGCTATCCTGCCACACTGGCAACCCGGGTTCAAGAATGGACGTTGGTCTCTCGGGGGAGAAGGCTTGAGTGTCTGGGGACATCTTTCCTCCCTTGGGGGGAGGGGAGCCTGGAACACTGCCACCAGGAGATGTCTGGGTGACAGTACAGGTCTGGGCGCATCAGGACACAGGGCCACGGCTTGACGTGTTAGGATATCGCTGTAGAGACAAAGGTTGCCTGCCACATGCATTACACCTTCTGGGCCCTAAGGGAAACCTACAATCCAAGGTGGACCCCCCCCCCCCCGGCCACAGAATGAAGTCCGGTCCCTCACAGGCCCTGCACCAGTGACGGAGCACCTCGCCACAGTCCAGAAGCCGGACATCGGTAGGCAGGTAAGTCCTGGAGAAGCCAGATGATGGGGCTGGAGGGACCGGATGGACGGAGGCATGCCCAGGGCAACCAGGAGCAATATATAAAGCTGGCCACTGCCAGGATGTGATTCATTACCCCTCAAAAACGGACTGGATGAATGCAATGCAACAAGGAGCACTGACAGCACATCTCCGTGGCAAAAACTCTGCATCCTAAACTAGTGATTGTGCATAAAGGATGCGGGTACCAGCATCACCAACAGCACTGCATAAAATGACTGTATAACATCTACTACTGCTACTGGTTTTACCTTGTAGTCTCTCACATGTAAGCCAGTCACCAGGCACTCAAACACAACAAAATAAAACAATAACATTGGTGGCAGTATAGCTTAGAGGTTAGTGTAACGAGCTATGAAAGAGCTTGCTACATCAAACAGGTCTGGGTTCGATTCCCACAACCTCCTCTTGCATACTGTGTGACCCTGAGCAAGTCACTTAACCTCCACAGTGCTCCTGGACCACCACTGAAAGCAGGCATTGGGCCTGATGGGCCTTACCCAGTTACCAAGAATTACAAAATTAAAGTTATACATACAACCCTATCCTCGTATGCGTTTCTGCAGTTTGTTCCTCTGAAAATTATTTTATTCATTTTACTCAAGGAAAGGCATACTGGGCCAAGATGGCTCATTTCAAGATGCAGCCAGAGAAGGATACAGTGAAGATAAACACAGATTTACAATAACCAATAAAACAAGAAGTCAACAGTAAACTGTGCCCCCATATTCAAAGCTGGCTACAAGTACAGTTCAGCCTGCTGCACTTTGCTAAAAGTAGTGCACAGCCGACTCAGAGCTACATTCAGCCAGTTAGCTCACAGTGACAATGCACAGTAACTGACTTAACATGAGTACATGTTGGTGCAGCACAAAGTGGATATGCACTGTAACAGACTAAGGCTGCAATATGGACCACAGGAAATAGCGCTGCCGGAAACAGGATAGCACCAGGGCTCCTGTGGGTCATATTCAGGCTCAGCATGCTAATAAGCTCGCTGGGCCTGCAAAGTACGAGTAGGTCATCTGCATGCCCACTACTGAGCTCATCTGCATGGCAGCAGCAGACTTCTAGCGCCGAGTGGCAACATATCCTTGGTAGTCTAGAAGATCTTCTCCCCTTGATCACCCCCATATTAATACTTAATGATCCCTGGTAGTGCAGTGGACCCCTCTCCCCCAAATCACCCCAGGTCCCATGTATACTATAAACTCTCTGGTGGGCTAGCGCCCCTCCCAAAGTGCAATGACCCCCCAGTGCAACTATCATACACCACCCTGCCACCCCCCAGCCTGGTTAACAGTCACAGTATGATCAGCAGACCGGTGGCCAGCAAAGCTGTCCACTGCCTCCAAGGCCAGACGCCATCTGACAGTCACTGAGTGCAATCACAAGTAAATACGAACGGTATTTAGGCCAAATTTTTCCTCTCCACACACAGCTTATGTTGACCACATTGTAAGGGATTCAGGACCCCTGGGTTTTGCTTAAGACTGCTACTCACAACACCTAGGGACCCAGTAAACCAGTACTCTGCTTACGGACCTTTAACTTTAACACGTATTTTCCTATTAAACATTTTCATAATAAGATGTGTTACCAGAATTAGCCACTTCAGCATTTGCATGGGACACTTCAAAATCTGCAAGGGAGGATGGCGCACAAGACTCTTCATGGTCTAACAAAAGCTCTGTCCATAGCAATGTGGACATGTGGGCTTGATCACTTTACAAGACCATGCTAGGCAGTAATTTAGTGAACTTTAAGTCAAGCACATACTTTTGGTGAAAAACTGTCCAACATGGTTCCTGGAGTCTTTTAACACATCTGAACTTTGCTACCAAGTCCACAAATACAAAAACATGGTAAAGAACAGGGAGAGCACTGCTTCCCACCATGCAACAGGAAGCTGAACTGACGATGCCATGCTTTTTGCTATGTGGTTATGTAATTCAAACATTCTCTTTCTAGCTTTCCCCCTTCCAGGGACAGGATACTGCTACCGGTCAAAACTTCAAATTGACTGAAATACATCAAACAAAACAGTGAGCAACTAGGTCCAGCGTTCTGGAGAGCATATGGGGTTCAGGTGTCCCAGGAATTAGTTCAGCAACAATATAGGTGAGGTTCGGAGTTGGAGTCCAACTAGAGCAGACTTCCAAAGAGAATGCCAAACTGAAGGATATTCCATGGTCATATTAAGCGAGTCTTGGTCTTCACTTGCCAACTAGCGCCTGATTAGTAGATCAGCATTCACTGTAGGTGTAAACTTTTATCCCTTGCCTTTCATGACAGGCCAGCACCGTGCCAGACATGTGGTAAAACCCCAGGGGGGAAAAAGAAAGAGCACTAAAAGTTTCTAATTAAAAGAAGAAAAAGTTAATCACCATACAAGTAGATTTTCTTCCAAAGGATTACAACAGCCAATCAAGCTTGTGTATCATCTCCATGAGAAAAAGTGTGCCATAAAACTTAAGAATCTTTTTCAAAATCTCTCGCTCTCATCTTGAGCTTGAAAGCATTCCAACAGTAGATCTCTGAACTTAAGAGGCCAGGAGGCTTGAGACCTAAATTATGGCAACATGTAATTTCGGATTAAAAAAAAAAAAAAACTGCTAATGACAGAACAAGCAACAGCAATCATTAAAAGCTCCATCAGGCTGGACTGCCAGCAGCACTATCACTTGCGATCCCGACCACCTTGGTTCAGGAACGAGCTGAAATCATCAAAGGGTTGGCCAGGGACATGGAACAAGCGTTCCACAGGATGCTCTCTCACCTCGTGAAGGGAGGCAGAGAGATCAATCTCTGCTGGGCTACCACCATCTGGGTGACCACAAGTGATGGTGCACAGGAGCCAACAAGCCAGGAAAAGAGGATGCCAGCATGCTCAGAGAGTGCATGTAATCAAGTGCACTGGGAGAGTCCTTGGTGTCCTAGGGGGTGGGAGAAAGCAGTGGAAAACCACCAACTGAAACAGGACGTCCACCTCACCACAGGCCCCGTACCAACCATGGCTCCTCTTCTGGATCACTTGAACAAGTCTCCAGGAGGGTAGCGCCCCCACCGATGGTTCACCCTGGGGACAAGCCATGCTGCACACGGAAGGTGAGGTTAAGTCCCAGAGAAGGCAGGTGATGGAGCTGGGTGAGGGGATAGGACTGATGGAGGCCAGATGGCCGCCAGGGGGGCATACTAAATTTTAAAAGAGGAAGCTCCAACTATCAAAAAAGGAGGAGGCAGGAAAGTGTAGTTTGACTGGATAGTCTAATACCTTAGCAGAAAAGCTGTTACAAGTACCTTTTCTTTCCAACTTCAAGAATTAGAAAAGCCCAGTTGAACTTGTGCAAACTCCAAGCAGAACTCTGGGTTGGAGAGTATGAGGATTACTTTGGGAACAGGTTCTAAAGAACAGAAATCCCAAATATAGCATTCTCTCTTGCCTGTGCCCAGGCAAAAATGGGATTCGAATGTACGTACCGTAGATGAGGCAGAAACTTTAAAAATCTCGGCCAGTGGCACATTTCTTCTTGCTGCCACTGATGCTGCTATCCTCCTAATGAAGTGTGCTTTAATGCCATCTGAGGGTACGTCCCTTGCCATGGTATAGCAAAAATAATTATA
Organism: Neoceratodus forsteri; assembly: GCA_016271365.2. Classification (NCBI taxonomy): domain Eukaryota; kingdom Metazoa; phylum Chordata; order Ceratodontiformes; family Ceratodontidae; genus Neoceratodus; species Neoceratodus forsteri. Next base: position 806,723,782 of record CM028137.1, read on the forward strand.
GTAACCACCTTGTTACGGACTGAGGCCAAGTGTCCCTGTGACATTTTACCATATGCAACAAACAACTGTCTGCTGTCATTCCTAACTGTCTTCTGTTCTAGACTGTTTGAAAGTGGGGGCCCTTTTAATTCCTAATGTACGAAGTTTATTCGGTCCTTTGTTGCACATGGCCTTGGGAAATACACTGGCACGCTAACAGTCTTAGTCAAGTGGAATTCTGACACCACCTTGGGGAGGAACTGCGCATTCATCCATAAGACTAATTTTCTCGCTAATGGAATAGCAGACATGAGGAATCAATGCAGAGTGACTGTAACTCGCTGACCCTCCTTGCTGATTTAATAGCCACCAGGAATAATGTTTTCCATGTGAGGCATTTTAACTCAGTGGTGGCCACAAGCTCAAAGGGGCTAGACAGTAATGAAGGACCAGGTTCCAAGCTAGTTTAGCTTCATCACAGGGGGTTCGTACAGTACGTGAGAGACTGTCAAAGAATCTCTTAAAACACAGGATCTGTAAACAAGGAGTCTGCTCTGACGCTGGGCCTAAATGCAGGAATTGCTGGTAAATGTACCTTTAAAGATACTGACTTTAAACATAGGAACTTTAAATGTACCAAATAATCTAGAATTTGTGTTAATATCTGCATTCTCATTAGCTGAATGGGAATTTTCTACACACCAGACTGAGAATCTTTTCCATTTTGAATTGCCACCGTGGGCATTGTCTGCTTCATGGACGCCAGAACCCTTTCCTGTCTCCCCACCCCCACACACACACACACACACACACACACACACACACCACACACTAACCAGTCATCTAAGTATGGACAGACTGTCACTGAATTATTCAAGTGCTGCTGCTATTACAGCCAGGCCTTTTGTGAACACTCTTGGGGCCGAGGTTAGGCCAAAGGGCATTTCCCAGTACTGGTACTGACCCATACTTACTCTGAAGCATAGGTATTTTCTGTTGCTTGCTCTTATTGGAATTGGGAAATCAGCATCCATTAGATCCAGAGCTCCAGTTTGCACTCCAGGTGGCAAGCCAAAATAAAAGACACCTGTAACTGTCATTAAGTCTCTTCCTTCCCCATGTGTGCCATATTTATCCACTGGTAAGGTATAATTGATTTGTCATATTAACTGCTTTCCCTTCCTCTTCTACTCCTGGCTTTATCTTTGCTTACGCTCCACTGCTACTCTATCAAATCTCTCCTCCCTCACATATCAGTTGTAGACTGTTGTTTGTTCTAGCTGCCAAAATACTGTATATTTGATTTGATCAAATCACACCAGTCATCATGTTTCATTTATCAGTATGCGACCTATAAGTCGCTTCCCTGTCTCATATCAATGTTTACCACCTGCGGTCACCCTATGTGGTACCCTTGTATGTATATCCAGCCTGTATCATGTAACGTGTATTTCATGTATATACTGTTATTACCTATCTGTGTTTGTACTTTAAGTGTTTATGTCACAGGACCTCCTTGTGAATGAGCTTGCTCAATGGAGTTTTCCTGCAATAAACTTGAACTTGAACTTTCCAGGTGGAAAATCTTTCTCCTCCACTCACATGAGCTTCTTATAATGCATTTTATCTTGTTGACCCAACAGTCACCCTGCCCTGACACAACATGCACACAACCACTCAAGCAGCACTTCAGAATCCCACGCAGCTAACAACATGGCCAGGAATCAGCTGTAGGAGATTCAACTGGCCTCAAAGTGTAGACAGAAGAACAGTTACATACCGTAACAGTAGATCTGCGAAAGAATCTCCTCCACTGAGCCACATCATGGAACTGTAAGCCCAATATCAGGACCACCTGGAAACTTCCTATAGGCTGGGACCATCCACACCGACATACCTCGTCAGTGCCCATATAATGCTGGCACCCCGAGCATACCTCAGTTCCCTGCCGGAGATAAGCTCAGAGGATCATCAGACTGACAGGGACCAAAGAAACCAGGACCACTGGACAGGATATGGAAACCTGAGCACAGATACCGTAAGAGGCATCACATGAGAAACAGATTGTGAGAGCAGGCATTATAGTTACCAGTCACCCGACCGGGGGGGGAGGCGGGGAGGAAGGGTTTCGTCTCAGGCTCAATGGAAGACCTACTGTTACAATAGGTAACTATTCTATCTTCTTCGAGAATAAGTCCCTCCATTGAGCCACATCATGGAATAATTCCCAAGCAGCAGCAAGCACTGAGGGAGGACGAAGGACCTGATTACCCAAGTATGGAGGTCTTTGAGAATGCTAACGCCAAAGCTGGGACGTCTACGAGAGACGATGTCCTGACGGCAATGTTTACTGACTGTATGAAAAGTTCTCCCAGTGGCAGCAGCAGACACATTCTGAAAACAAGCCACTGAGGTAGCCGCCCCACAAGTGGAAGTGCACAAACAGGTCCAGGAAGCTGCTTAACACACTTCTGGTAACAAAATGTAACACAACTGACCAGCCATTTCGACAGGTATTGTTTAGAAAAACTGGTAAGCCCACCATTCAGGGGCCAAAAAAGCAATAAACAGCTGAGTGGATTTTCTGAGATTTTTTGTACAATCCAGGTAGCAATCCAGCATCCTGCGGACGTCCAGCGTGTGTAAAATGATGCTCCCCACTATCCGTGGCACTGTTGGAAAGAGTTCAGAGGAAAGCAACCAGGATGATTCAGGGAATGGAGGGGAGGACCTATGAGGAGAGATTGAAGGAGCTTAGGATGTACACACCAGAGGAGAGGAGGGACAGGGGAGACATGATAGGAGTCTTCAAGTATGTAACAGGAACAACTGAGAGCAGAAACAAGGAGCGGTTTAGGCTAAAAAAGGGGGGGAACAATGAGGGGGCATGAGTGGAAACCTGAGGAGGAAATTATGGGGGGGGGGAACGTAGGAGGCATTTTTTCACTGAGAGGGTGGTGGAGCAGTGGAATGCACTGCCCAAGAGGCTGGTGGAGGAAGGCACAGTGGAGGGCTTCAAGAAGGGGTGGGACATGTACAAGGGGATTCTAAATTCAATGAAGACCCTCTTGGGGGCTGGGGAGGCAGAATAGTGAGCAACCACTAGGTGGCTGGCTACAGAGCAGACATGACAGACCATTAGGCCTACTCTGCTGACTTTTACTATGTTAGTAATATGACCCTATCCTTATGAAAAAAATAATAAACAGAGGATCTGCAACCAGTGCCTGTAACTCTCAGATGCGTCTAGCAGATGTCACAGGCCCCTAGAAACAAAGTGTCTTTCTAGAGAGGAAGCGCAACACAAGGAGCTGCAGGTTCAAAGGGAGGCAGCACAGTGAGGGTCTCTAAGACCAAGGCATAAATTAATTAGTTTTGGAAACCTGATTAGCAGTATTTGCCAATTAAAAAATGTGTGTTAGCATCCAGCCAGGTTTCAGGAGCAGTGTCACAAAATTATTATTTTTTTATCTATAGGATACAGTCCAGCACAGTGCAATTGTGGGGTAAAGTGTCAAACTGCAAGATAAATTGACACCATTCTGTACTTTTTACCACAGTTGCTGGGGGGGGGGAGGGGGAGGTACTGCAATTCGGAAATTTTCACTACAATGCAACAAATCAGTTGATTCACAGCTTCTGCTAATCAAGGCTACGCTTGATTAGCAAATTGCATTTTTTTGGTGGTAAACTGCTATGTGAACCTGCTTAGTTTATGCCTTGAAGACCAAATTAAAGTCCCACACTAGAACCGGATCTCGGACCAGGGATTTTGGGGGAATGAAGGAGGATGCCACTTAGGGACCTATGGGAAACCTCTTAACTAGGCCACAGTCTTACCCACTGACAGGGCATGAAAGGCGGACAGAGCGCCACGTGGACCTTTACTGAGGAATACCCTAGTCCTGAGTCCTTAAGGGACAAGAGGTAGTCTAGTTATTTATTTATTTAAATATAATTTTTATTAGACAAAGCACTTCTAGAATATGGTACAACTGTTCCATGGCACATCAAAAGCATCATGTAACAGATGCATAGTCCAGGTCACAGATTCACTTACCTAATTTACACCAAGTAGTCTAATAATTTTTAAACCGGACAGGTAAAGGAATTCATGGCATGCCCAGTACACTACTCAGTAAAATGTTTCCATTTTTGTGAAGAAGTGTACCATGTAGACAGCTTTCTAGCCACCAAGAGAGCATCAGCCACCACTGGGGAAACCCTGAAGTAGGAGGGCACTATGTCCTCAGGAGCTATGCATGAAGCTGCAGGGACCGAAGAGCCGGGTACATCCGAACACTCTGCTCTTGTGTCAAACATCAGTCACGCAGGGGTAGCAGGACTGGAAGTTCCACTGCCAACTGCTGGAGAAGTGGAAAACAAATTTGTCTGTGCCAGTGTAGGATCACCGGAATCAGGGTGGCAAGCTCAGCCCACTGCTTTACCAGAACCTTCTGTATTAGAGGGAATAGAGAAAAGCATACAGAAACCTCACCTTTCCAAAACAGGACAACACATCTTGGTAAAAAACTCCAGACACCGGAGTGAGCAAGAAGAAATGATGCAGTTTTGTGGTCTATGGAGACACTAATAGGCTTATGTGTGGAAGATCTCATTTTTCAAAGAGGATGGCCCAATGGAGTCAGAGAGTTCCCATTCATGGCAGAGTGCACTGGGTAGACTGAGGTAATCCACAAGTGCATTCCAGTTCCTGGGGAAGAACACCACTGACAGAAATACGTTGTGGTTCACCGCCCAGTGCTAAACTCTCATTGTTTCTCTGCAGAGAGTATACGAATGAACTCCACTCTGTCGACTGATGTAGTACATCACCAACTTATTTTCTGTGTGGATCAACTGCCGATTTCCCTGAAAGAGGGTGGCAAAAGCCTGTAGGCCATATTGAACAATCCTAATCTCCAACGTGCTTCTGAGAAGCACTGCATCTGGAGGGCCCCATCGGCCCTGGGCTCTGAAGGGGCCCAAATGAGGCTCCCCCAACCCACCCCTGAGATGTCTGTGGTCTTAACCAACAGGGTTACAGCCACAGGAACAGAGACACCTTCCCTGAGTTGGACCAGTCCAGCCACCAGAGCAGGGAATGACAAAGACGAGGACAGACCTACTCGGCTGAGGACTGAGCCCCCTGTACTCTGAGGCACCAATGGGGAATCCTCATATGGTGGCTTGCCAGCGGAACTGTCAGGATGGCAGCCACCATCATGCCAATCAATCTTACGAGACAGCGAGCTGACACACTCACTGGAGGTAACCAGCTGTGCCTGTGCCAGTAGTGTCGTGACACGTTCAGAGGGCAGAAACGCCCGACTGAGACACGTGTCCAATAGGACTCCTACGTATTGCCACCTATGCATGGGGGTAAGGAAAGATTTCAGCTCACTGACCAATATACCCAGTTTGATAAAAAGACAGAAATATGGCCTACCACCAAAACACCCTCAGGCAGTGAGGCCAGAGGTAAAGGGCGGGGGTGTCAGAAGGCGCCGGTGGCAGCAGGGATGCCCGTAAGTCTGACATTCTGTAAGTCTGGCATGGGCACCAGGGGTCAAGCTTGTGGCCTGGGATGTGGAGGGCTGTGGTCGCTGTGATCCCCAGCCGGGGCCTCTTGAGTAACCTCAGCCACGCTGGGCATAGGGCCTAAGAAAAGAACCACAACCCCTTCTTCTGGTTTTCAGGTTCAAAGTATGCAGAGATCTAACAGTCATTATAGATAGCTGCTTTCCCCTAAAAGAAGCATTCATTACAGACTGTTGTACATCACAGGAAAAAACAGACACACAAACACTGAGTGATGATGAATGCACATTCTAGAGGTAGCACCCCTAGCAGAAGCATCAGTGGCATCATAGGCCAATTTGAGTAGGTGCTTACCAGCCTCTTAACCATAGCAATTGTTTGCTGAGCCATTATTTTGGCCTGGCCCTCAAGCAGTTTTTCATCTTGAGTAGCCATTGTCTTCCAAAGGCAATTCTGATATTTAATCATACATGCCCAATAGTTTGCGATTCTTAGGCCTAAGGTAGCTGAGGCAAAAGCCCTCTTACCCATCACATCCAGCTTCCTAGATTCTTTGTCAGGAGAAAGAGAGCTCAAGTGTTTTGGAGCTTTAGATCTGTCGTGAGCTACAGCAATTACCGCACAGTATGTTTCAGGCTGTGAAGAATAATACGGCTTCACGGTAGGGGCTGGATATTGTTTAACTACCATTCTGGGAACAGCAAGCAGTTGTGCAGGTCTATGCCAGGCTGCCAATGTAGCATCCCTGAGTGCACAATGCACTGGAAGAATAATCACTGCAGGAGAGGCTGAAACCTCCAAGAACTCAAAGATTTTTCTTGGAAGAATCCTCTTCCTCAGCTTGGAACCCCAGTTTAGCCAGAACCTGTTCAGAATGGCGTGAAACAGGGCATCCTCGGGGGAGGAGATCTAGGTGTGTTTACCATGCTCCCCTCAAAATAAGCAGATAGAGTGGAGCTTGAACCTACCACATCTATTTTCTCTTCCTCTTCTTCCATGGCCTCCTCCTCTCCATGTATTCTGGATTATATTCCAGTTCATCGTCAACGTCCATTGGTATAGGCAGAGGGTCCATAGCACAGGGGGAAATAGGAGGCGCTAACATCAGGGATCCCATTGACGGCATCCTTTCCAGGCCTGGCATTAAAGCAGGGGGAGAAAACTGAAGTGTCAATGCTAAGGCCCGCGACAAACCAGCTGGAGATGCTAATGGTGTAGGCATCGACGACAGCGACAGCAGGCACTGAAACAGCTTCAACATAGTTTGATATAACGCCTGCACATCGACGTAGCCTGAAGAGGTCGTCAACGGCAGGACACGGCCTGGCGGCAGAACAGACTGCAAGTTTCTGACTGAGGAAGATGAGCCGAACCCATATTCTGCAAGACAGCAGGGGAAGGGCAGAACCCATGGCCAGAGCCTGGGTCCCATCGTTTTCAGTGGACTTACCCAATGTAAGTGAAACAGAAACGGTCTAGAGAAGTGTCTTTTTCCTTTCTTTCTCCTTTTCTGAATGGCAGTGTTTTTCCACCAACCTCGACGACTTGTCCTTTTTCTCCAACAATTCGCCATCAACCATGGAGATCAATGGACCGATGGCAAGCCAGGAATGGAAACTTTTGACAGAGAAAATGCCTTTATCACAGCCGTTTTCTCAATTTCCTGGATCAAAAGATATGCTGAGGGGGTCCGGCACGGTCGTGGCAGACCCGCTGGAGGGCTCCCCCTTCCCTGCCAGCTAGACCAGCACCTACCCCACCCCAACCCCCAGCATGATTCCACGACAGTCCTCCCGGTGAGGCAGGACGTGGCCATCAAGCTGCACGGTCGCGCCCAGCCATTTTTCACCCAATGGGAGCATAGACGTGCAATGACGTCCGTGCATAAACATGCGGACATCCGCCGTGCCCCCCCCCCCGGCTAGACACCGCACACCTGCAGTACTTCCAGGCATCCCAAGGGACCACAGAGCGCAGTGTAGATCCCACCCTTTCCCCAGGATTAGGAGAGCTGTCATCAGACATTCAATCCTAGTTCTCCCCTGGCTGAACCCTGACAACGCAGGCTTGTTCCCGAACCCGGGTCGCCGGCGTGAAGTGAGGTGTGGCATCCAGCGCCTCAGCCCTCTGCACCACCATGCCAGTCCTCAGTGCCTTCTACATACTCCTACTTTTAAACAACTTGGGTTGTCTTGTGCTTGCCTTTCTGTATAGATTTATATTTGAAAGTTTGATCACGTGGAAGGCGGGATGACCCCATAAGATACAGAATCTCGTTTTCATGGGGTTCCCTTGGCACAGCTTGGGCAAAATAGTGCTTAGTTCACAGTACAGTACAATAAGCTAAGCACATGCTAGTGCTACTATGAAGCACCTGCACTACAAAAAGTTGAAGGGAAGGTTGGTAGTAGGATAAGGCACAGATCAGTAAGTGGGAGGGGGGGTTCTCGCTCGTTCCGGCTTTTGGCATCATAAGTCCAGTGTTGTACCTCACTGGAAGGCACTCTCTTGATTCAACGGAGGGGCCGACTCCTTAGGAACTCCCCCCCCCCAGCTCCAACGGACTAGAAGATGGGTCTTTTCTGCAGTTCCCCATTTGTGCGGCTGCCAGCTTTTCATGGACCTGTGCACCTTGCTGGTGCTTCTTTTACCACCATACGAGAGGGCCATCGACGTGACTGAGTACCACATTCCTGCCGGACTGCATTCCCTGGGTGTGTGGTCACTGAGGGCGCTTCCTCGTTATCGACCCCGGGGCAAAGAATGTGCCGCTGGATTGACTGTCTTGGTGTTTCCACAAAGTGTTGTGGGGACACTGGTTTGCTTCATCGACTAATGCAGCCAGTCGAGCTACGTGGGGATAATGCTTACCCAGGACTCAGATCCATGGGGGTACAAGTCCTATCATTTAGGGGGCCAAAGATCTTCAGATACTGGTAATTTCCCCTGGGGTCCCAGTAGCTGGTGAGAGCGGCCCTGGAGTACCCCTGGGAGCATATCTTGTGGATGCATTCAAAATCTGTACTTAGCCGGATTATCTGACTATGAAGAGACTGGGGCAGTGAGAGGGCCCTCAGTCTTAAAGTGGTTTGGGCTATGAAACATTGCATTATACTTTTGTTACTTTTTGAACTGCAACATTTGTGATCCTGACCATCAGGGTTTTTTTTTTTTTTTTAAATTAGTTTCTACCTCCTTTCCCCAGCCTGCCACCCCCGACCCATCAGGGGAGACACCTGACATCCTACTGCCTTCCACCCTACCCAGACGGACCCCAGAACCCCATGGAGCCGCGGTTGTACCCACGGGCGGGGATGAGGCGGGGTCAAATGGCCCCGTAAGTTGTGTTTTGCCGGTCCTTGGACTGTCGGGTGGGTGGAGGCACACTGTGGGCATGTCACAGTTCCCCATCTTCTCGGCGGTGGCGGGCTCTTTTCCCGTTTTCACCTTCCCCATACAGCGTGCAACTCCCCTTACGTCATGGTGCTAGGCACCGACGTCCACACTGTACCATGGCCAGCCATCCCTCGTAGGGCTTACAGTACTCCGAGCCACCGCTCTGAGTCAGGCAAGTGTGCAGGCATCGGCCTGTTCCTCCCAAAGAAGGCATAGCTGTCACATGGGGCGCTCAGCCCATCCCCCCGCACCCACAACAGCAGTCCGCTCCTGAACCCGGGTCGCCCGGTGATGGTCGAGGTATGGCGTCCAGCGCCTCCACCCTCTGCACCACCGGGCCAGCCCAACCATCAGAATTTTATGTGAGCTGCAGACTGCTCTCCTGAACTTGACAACTTATCTGCGGGTTTCCTGCTTTTTCTGGTTGTGAGTGGGGGATGTAGGGGTGGAGGGTTAGGGTTTTGGTTCTGTTAATGTGTGTGTGTGGTGTGCGTGGTTTAGGGCATTTGTTGTTTTAGTGTTTGTGTTATGTGTGATTGTATAACTAGGACTTTGTGTGCTTGGGTCTTCTCAGTCAGGCAGGATGTGTCTGGGGAAAGTATGAGGACCTGGGGTGGGCTAGGATAGTGTACGAGGCGTCCCAGCTGCTTGATCTGCAGCCATTTTCCGACTTCCCAGTTTCCACCACTATAGTAAGGCGCTGTTGGGAAGTCAGGATCAGGAGGAGCCACATTGATCAATTGCGGAGGGGTGCCTCATGCACAGTGGTAGGGGGCAGGACTGAGGTAGTTGGGTGCAGAAGGTGCCCTGGGCTTTGAAGGGTCCAAGGGAGAGGCCAGACGTGTTTGGTGCCCATCACCTGATTCCCACCAGACTGAGTGGGCAGGTAGCCAGGGGGGCTGCACTGTCCACCAGTTCCCCAAGGGCAGTGCTTTGCAATGCTAGATGGATCGGAAACAGGACCGCAATTATAGTAGACTTGATTTCTTCAGTCGATCTGTCTTGCATCACGGAGACTTGGGTGGGCGATGATGCTGGACTGGTTTTAGAGGCCGCCATCCCACCCAAGTACTCCTTAGTGCACTGCCCCAGAGTGGAATGCAGGGGTGGGGTGGTAGCTATATGTTTTAGATCCGAACTAGTCTTCACCCTGCACCCAGCTCGTGGTGGTGTGGGCGCAGGTTGCAGGATTCTCATGATTTACCACCGTCCTCCCAGGGCAGCAGGAGAATTCCTCCAGGAGGTAGCAGATTTTGTCGTCAGTGAAACATTGGAGGCCCCCAGATGTCTAGTGCTGGGGGATTTTAATGTTTGGGCCAATGACAAATCTTCTCTACTTGGTTACAACTTCCTCCAAATGATGTAATCTTTGGGCCTGTTGCAACAAGTTTCTTCCGTGACCCACCTGGGCGGCCACATGCTGGACCCGGTCTTCTCTCTGGGGCTTGAGATAAATAACCTCAAGACTGATCGGGTCATTTGGTCCGAACATTGCACGATGGAGTTTTTGTCTGCCCCGAGCCCTCCCCTGCTGAGATGGTAAGCTACTGCCCTTTGAGAGATTTGACCCCTGAGGGTTTTCTGACAATGGCTGATCTATCTAGTGTGGGCAGTGCATGTATTGGGGGTATGTGTGCAGTAGTTGCTGCCTATAATAAGGCAATGTCTGGTGCGCACAACTCCATCGCACCAGTTCGTGTACGACCCAAATCCTCTCACTTGAGGTCCTCTTGGTTTGATGTGGAGCTCAAGGGAATGAAGATTATGGGTCAGAGATTAGAGTGCTGCTGGCAGAAGACCAGGCTGGAAGCGGACCAACTGGCCCTGCATTTACATTATGGTGTGAACCAGGGGGCAATCAACCATAAGAAGGCAGAGTTCCTGTCAGGGAGACTGCCACTGGGAAGAAATCGACCAACTGTGCTTTTTCAGACTGTAGACAGGCTCCTTCATCCAGCCTGTCTGCAGCCGAAAAAAACCTTTTTCTGATGCTTTATGTGAAGGGTTTGCTCGATTCTTCTCAGACAGGGCGTCTGCTATCAGGCAAGGAATTCCACCAGTGAGTCACACCTGTGGCCGACAGCGGTCGTCATGGGCATCCAGAGAGCACGTCACCTAGTTGGGGCGAGTTTAGATTGGAGTTTAGATAGCCAAGGCGCACATATTGTGAACTGGACCCGGTGCCGACATGTTGCTTGATGGGATGCGTTGACTCTCTTGGCCCGGTGTTTGCCTTGATTGTCTGGTTTTCTTTGTTGGAGGGGGTCTTCCCCAATGCCTTGAAGGAGGCATTGGTGAGACCCCTTCTGAAGAAACCATCTCTAGACCCTGACGTTAAGGCACATTACTGTCCCATCTCTAACCTTCCATTTCGGGCAAGGTTGTAGAGAAGGTTGTGGCACTTCAGCTTGAGGAGCACCTCATGGCCCACGAGCTATATGAGCAGCTGCATTCTGGGTTTTGCACAAGACATAGCACAGAAACTGTGTTAGATCGGGTGCATAATGACCTCCTTAGGGTGAAAGATCGAGGAGAGTGGACTGTTCTCGTTCTCCTCGATCTCTCCTCAGCATTTGACAGGTGGACCACTGTGTGTTACTCAACTGCCTGAGGGAATTATGTAGATGTTCTGGCACTGTCATCTGCTGGTTTGAATCTTTTCTCACCAACTTGAAGCAAAGGGTTGTGATGAGGAATTTCTCCTCCTCCCTTAGCCTCCTGTCATGTGGAGTATGCCAGGGTTGGGTCTTGTTGTCGATGTTGTTTGCCATGTACATGCTGCCCCTGGGAGAGCTCATTAGGAAGTACAGCTTGGGTTTTCATTGCTATGCTGATGATACCCAGCTGTATCTTTCCTTTGCCCCTAGGACATCTAATGCAGTGGACTTGCTAAACAATTGCCTTGCTGAGATCAATGACTGTATGGCCTCCAGCTGGTTACGACTGAACCCTGACAAGATGGAGGTACTGGTGATGGAGTCGAACGGAGGGCATGATAGGATAATAGGATGGCTTCCGGCATAGAGATGAGTTTTTTCTTGGATCTGCACCATTGAAGGCCTCCTTTAGGGTGCGTGATCTTGGTGTTATTATTTTTTTTTTTTTTTTACTTTGCATTTATTGCATTTTCTTCTTTTTCTTCTGTTAATTTCTTTATCCGCCTGGTCCCTGGCGGCACTGCATCATGTCAGATTCCCCAGCCCCATTCCCCCATTCGCAGCCTACCCTTCCAGCTGCCCCACGGCTTGCCCCCAGTGGTGGGGTGGCGGGGATCCCTCGACTTGCCGGGCTGGCAAAACAGAGCTAACAGATCTTCTTTGAGGATCTCTCTCTCTCCAGTGTGCCACATCATGGAACTGTAAGCTGTCGGTGTCAGAACTACTCCGAACCTTTTTGCAGGCTGGGGTCACCCACACTGATACGCTTCATCATTGCCCATATAACACTGGCATACACAGCATGCCTCAATTCTTTTTCCCACCATCAACCGCTCATCAGTCCACCGCTGATGAAGAATGCCGTCAAACCTTTTTAAGTATTCTCAGTATACTGCTTTCAGTTTATTTTATACTTTACCTTTTATGCCTCAAATAGACAAAGAACTTCTGTTCCTGTATTGATATTACAGTGATGTTAAAATGTATAAAGACGACGCCCACACAGTTTGCATCCATTGCCTTGGCACAAACCACAACGTTAAAGCATGTGTCATCTGCCAGGGCTTTAACCATGCAATCAGGAAACATCATAAATGCTCTTCATACTGGTACTGGCACCCTCTTGGCAGATGCAAGTTCCAGCATGCTTATAAACTGTGCTTTATCTACATCAGCCTCAAATTCAGCAGTACATTGGTCCACCATATCTGCCATTTGCCTCAGAAAGCAGAGTAAGAGGAGTTGTAACATGGCATAAAAATGAGAAACGAAATGAAGCACTGAGATAGGTGCAAACACACCATGTGGTACAGTAGAAACCATGGTCTAAAACCATAGTAGATCATGGTTTGTATTGTAATACTTTGGCAATCCACTACAGGTAAGAAGCAGTATACAAGTGAAAGCAATATGCAAATAGCTTGCAGTCTATAACTGTCCCAAGTTGTATTTACTAAGAATTTTCCTGGCACAGGGTTTTTGACTTTTTCAAGATTGTTCTATATTATAATTACAACAGAAGTTCATGAGTCACTAAAGATTGTACATTTAAACTCCACATATACTGTTAATTATGCTGCAGCAATATTTCTGTACAAGTGAACAGTTACATACTGTTACCATCCCTTCTGATCTACTGCTTTCTAAGCAACTGTGGGTGCAATGCATTGTGGATGACTGAATAATATTATGTGGCCTAGCCTGTTCTTGGTGAATACACAGGGGTAAAGATGAGCATGCAGCTTCTATAACCGAAAGCAAAAATGACACTGAGATAAACAAAGCAAAATTATAGAGAGAGGATACTTCTGTGGGTGAAAAGAAAAATAAATTGAGAGAAACAAAAATAAATCAAAGAAACAGACTAACAATAGTAGTCAAAACAAGTATTTGAAAGATGAAAGCAGTAAACGTTATGTTGTTCTATGTCCTGCTGAGTTAAGCAGTTTAGAGGGAAAAAGAGTGAAAATAATATTCCGCAAAATAGTAGGTGTTCAATAAAGTGTTTTTCAGATTGGCTTAGTTCAGTACATTTGGAGAAAAGGTGCTTGTGCTACTAGGATTGTGTGGCAGCCACCTATTGATCTGCAAAGGAACTGGAGAAAGAAAACTAAAATGTACCATAGCACACTCCCATCATGTAGTGCAGCCCATATCTTCTAATACATAGAGAGAAAAATCAAAGCACCTAGAATAGAATGTGAATTGCAAGTTTTTGAAAAGTTGTAAAATATGTTTTGATGTTAGAAAGCTTAAAGCTTGTAATGAAAGTTATTTTAACAAAAGTGAAATAGCAGCCACGATATTTCCAATAAGTGTGTTCCAATTGTTTTCAAGTATATGTACATCATGCTTAATAGCTCAATTTATAGTAATTGGAAAGTAAATCAGTGTGATTGTACTCATTTATTCAAAGACTATTAGTTATACAGTCATTGTCATGTTATAAGCGGATTAAGTCACTCGTAAGGATGGGTCTACAGTGGAATTAATCCATGGTTGGTTGGTTGGACCCACTCGGCCTTCGGCCTCGTGGTCCAACCCCCCAACCATGGATTAATACCACAGTAGACCCATGCTTTCTCGTGGCTTAATCCTTACATATAGCCCCCAGCATATGAATTCTGGTGAACCGTATTCTGCATCCTCCTCATGCTCATCATGATTGAGCCTCTTGATGGGGGAAGGGGAGGTGCTTCAAGATTTTTCAACTGTGTAAAGAAATTTCTGTATTTGCTTTATATCCTCTTGACAGCAATCCTTCACTGGCATTGATGGTTGCACCTCCTGTGCTCTGGAGAGTGACCGCAATGTGTTTCTCTTCGTGAGATTTTTTTTTTTTTTTTTAAACCAGCAGAGGCCCTTTGTTGATCCTCTGCATGCCTCTTCTTTACCACCAGAGCACTCCCCCCCCCCCGTGGGTTTTCCCACAGGGGTTCTGTGGTTTTTGCCACTTGTAGATAGCTTGGCAAATTGCTCGACAACCGTATTCGGATTAGGAGGAGAAGTCATAAAAATATAATAGCATCATCTCTACTTCAAAAGTGAATGCAGCCCATTTTACAGGGAGAACACTATAGTGAGGCAGAAGCTGAAACTAGAGCAGACCAGACTCCCTATTATATTGTCTTTCTCTTTTTGTTTTCTGGCAAAATCTCTGACAGTAATTACAATTTAAAAAAAGTCACGATCAGTGCCCAGGTAATCAAAACAAAGTGAATGTCCATCTGCCTTTGCCATCCACGAGCCACAGAAGTACAATATTTAAATCTTGTTTAGGTCCTCTCTTTTCTCAGGTCTGTCATAACCCAACAAATACAAATTAAAAAAAAATAATTTTGTTCAAACAATGTTAGTTAAACTTAATGTGGATGGGAAAAAAATCCCAATTATAATGAAAATGTGTCAAACTGCTGAAACTGGGAACCAAGGGAAGGAACCGGGAAAGAACAATTATTGTAGTTCCCTGGAACCTGGCAGACATTTTATTATTTAAAAATACTTAGTTTGGGTCTAAAACTAGGTTCCGAGTACAATTAGAAACACTAAAATGTCCACAGATGCCATAAAAACATTAAAGTAAGGCCTACTCCCCACTGTCTTAATTACAGCAGTAGCAGGACATCAATAATTGGGAGTATTCCCAAAATGTCTTGATGTCACACAGTTGAGAGCCTATGGGACCCATTTCTGCTTCTGCATTTTCCAAAACTCTGCATTATGAAAAAAAACACAACACTGAGGAAAAATTAGGACAACAGGCCATTTGGAGACCTCAGGCTGTCGGGGTGAGTTATATTACAGGTGCAGCCTGCCACCTTTAAATGGTTTTGTTTTCAAGAAGTGCCTTAGCACAATCTGTAAAGATGGTAAAAAACTCTAGTGAGCGGGTCAATTTTCTGTCCCCCAGATGCTACCTGCAGTCACATGGGAAGTGGTACGCCTGACAGTAAACTACCCGACACACCTTACCACTTGAACACTCCATAAAAAGAGAGGCTAAAACACAATTTGTTTCTGCTGGTTGTACAAGACATGGGACGGCACTACATCAAATACCAGGAGTTTCCAGGGATTGCAATATCACCCGTTTTTACTTCCCCACAACGTGTTTCGAAAAGATTCTGAAACACCACAATATAATTTGAATCATACTCCTAGCTAAGTACTGAAAGATCCTCGCATATAAAAGCAAAGTAAACCAGTTTAACACCATGAAAACAACCATTTTAATATGATGCTGGATACAGCAGAACCATACTCTTTCCTCGACACACTCAACATGTTTACAGTAGTCCTTCTAATAAAACCAGTTTTAACTATACTATAACAACTGGCCAGCAATTTTTTCCATTGCCTGACCGAGTTATAATTTGCCGTTATAACCCGTGGGTTATAATGGCAAACACGCACCATGTCAGTCCCACAGGAGCCATTCCTGGTTGGCTGTCCACTGTTAATGGGTGGGCTAAACACTGAAAAACATGGCGGCTTCTCATCGCGCTAACCGAGGAGCTGCCACACCGGGAGTCGTCGTGTTGCTTTTTTATTTTAAAAAACTTATCTGGTTGATCCTGCTGTTCACAACCCGCACTGCAGAACAATTCCCCAGAAATGGAACTGCTCAGATGCGCTTCACGACCCAGGAACAGTTCCGAAGCGCTTCTCAAAGGTAAGCGCCATCCCAACAGTCTGAAACCCCAAAGTAAAAAGAAACTGCTATTGAAAAAAAAAAAAAAAAAAAAAACAGACTCCTCACAACGAAACTCTCTTTTCTCACCAAGAGAGAGAGAGAGTGTGAATGTGTGTGTGTGTGTGTGTGTGTGTGTGAGAGAGTGTGAATGTGTGTGTGTGTGTGTGTCTCTGAGTGTCTGTAATAGCCGCACAATCCCCTTAGGCAAAAAAATTGCTGACCAGCAATTATAATTAATAAAAGATGGGAAAGTGTGCTTAAATTCGAAATCAATGGTTGACCTTGGTGTGGGATGCTTCAATAAACCCCTCGGACTTCGCCCTTGGTGTTTATGTAGTATCCTACACCTCGGGAAACCATTAAGTTCTCATTAAGCACACTTCCCCATCCATTATTGTATATGTTACAGTTGTAGTTAGATAACTCTTTATAACAGATTACTGCACAAGGAGTTGCATTATACAACATATCCATCACCACCTCAACTTCCATTATGTAAACAGTAAAACACCATCACATTCCTTGGAACCTTTCCAAAGGCCCAATGTGGGCACTGGGCCAAGAATCTTTTGAAACCCCACACCCTCTGAGAAATACCTTATTAGTCCCATCAGTTAATACAGTTTCTGATAGTGAATTTCATGCAGATTGCACTATACAAACACTGGCCAAATTGATCAAATAAACCATAAATGTCTGTCTCTTACTGTATTTTTTTGGACCTTTTCTATTTACTTTCCTATCTTACTGTTCCTTTTTAGACAGATGCTAGGTCATCATTCCAGCTGAAGGATACTACTGTGGTGACAAATTATTTGAAGGGCATGGTTTGGCTTGTCCAGTGGAGGTTTGTAAAATTTTTGTTAGAGACATCAGCTGAATCAAGTGATTCCTGCCCCTGGGTTCTTCCCCAAGTGCATGACCTTGGCACTGAAACCCTGCTGCCAGATCACAGACCATCTCAACAGCCTCTCCATGTCTTCTCACATGACCCCGATTCTCTCTTCTGTGCCAATCGTCCCGCAGAGCTTGGTGTTAGCAAGAAGGTAAATTCTGCCCTTTATGCCATCCCCAATATCACTTATAAACATGCTAAACAGCATTAGTCTGGGTACCACACTGGTAAAACCCCCATCCCTGAATATTCCCCACCAACCATTACTCTCTGTGTTCTCAGCCCTAACCAATTACCTATCCACCTGGTCATACTGTTCCCCCCCATCCCTACTTCATTCAACTTGATCTGTCTTTTTTGGTGGACTGAGTCATATTGGATAATGTATGGTTGACTGTCCATAACAAGTGTGGATAACCATTGAGAGGTTGTCAGTGGTGACCGTTTAAACCTCGACAGTGAAGCTCGAGAGGTTTCAGTCACCATGTCAACCTCGAGAAGGCTACCACGCTTGTTACTGATAACCAACCATATAGTATCTTTTACAGTGTATGGTCTGCTATCAAACGAAAAGCAATCCATGTTTGAGCCTTAAAAACATGATCATGCTGCCTTACTTTTCATTTGACTTTTTTCCGCTGCTCTCCTCTGGTATAGTTCTCACATCTGTGGCAGCTTCCAAGTTTGGACCAAGGAACGCAGAGGCAAGTGTTTCACTGCATTTAAATCAGTTATGTTGCACTAGCTACATAGCTAGTACAGCATAACAAACTAGCCAACGTAGCTAGTATAGCATAACATTTTAGGGGGATGGATTTCCATCCTCAGCAACATTCCACCATACACTATAAAGGCCTTACTGATGTCCAAATACAGTATAGCCACAGCCTTACCCTCGTCTACAGCCCTTGTGACCCAGACCCCCAAAAAAAAAAAAAAAAAATGTATCCAGTTTTTTTTTGTTTTTTTTATTATTTTACTTGATCACCCCTACATGAACCCATGCTGTCTGCCATCCTGCAGCTCATTAGCCTCCAGAAACTAAACCAACATTTCCTTAGCAATGGTTTTCCATCAGCTTGCCAATGATCAATATCTTGCTGACCGGTCTGTAATTATCCACTTTGTTCCTAGTCCCGCTTTTATGTAAGGAAACTACATCTGCAGTTCTCAGCTTGCATGGCCAGGGGTGTGCAAATTCCATTGCCCCCTGTCCGGGCAAGTCAATTTCCTTAAAGGGCAAGTAAAAAAATGGAGCTAATTTCACTGTAATCAATAGAGGGCAAGTGAAAATTCAGCTACAAGCATGGCTGGGCACGTCGGAGTTGAGGGAGCTGTCACATACACGTTAGCTAAATGAAACCTATAGTACAAAACCAGCTCCCTCAGCACTCTGGGGTGCGTTCCCTGCAGCCCAGGGAAACATTCACTTTCAGGGCTAGTGGCCCTTTTAATACCCTGCCAGCTGTAATCAGCTCCTCAGATATCCTTGTTGCCCCACCCCTTATCTACCCTCACTTGGGGTACTGGCCCTTCCTTCTCCTTGATGAACACTGAGATTAAGTATTCACTCAGTACTTTTGCCTTTCCTTTACTATCTTCTACCCACTCAGTCTCACTACACTTTGATGTTCCTTTCTTTCATTTGTCTTTTTTCCCCCAATGCAATGAAAAAATGACTTATCTCCTTCTGTCACCAGCCCCCTCCCGTGGGGTGGTATTTCTTCTCTGCATCACAGCAAATCCCTCAGGTGATTTTGGGAAGGGGGGTCAGGGATACCCTTTCCCCATCCTTCTAGCACGCTCACTGTTTCACAACTGAACACGTGCCAGAGAATCCTAGGGCACCTTCTCTTCATGCAAAGGGATACAAATAACAGTCTCGAGTCTGTGTTCCTGGGGTAGAACCCTTTCAGCCACAGCACCACAAACCAGAAAGCCACAGGCGTGTATAGGCTTTGGGGGAGCTATACACCCTATTGTGCGTCTTTACTCAGAAATGCAGAGCTCGGTTCAAACCCCCACCGGCTCCTCGAGATCCTTCGCATTTCCTCCCCTCCTTTCATCACGAAGTCCCTAGTGGTACTTCACTTTTGGTAGTGTTTAGTCTTAAAACAGTCACACCATGCGTGGTATCATTTGAACAACTTTTACCCAGGCAGCACACACATGAATGACACAGGCAGAATTATTTTAAAAATAAGCCAAAGGCTTTACAAGTTAAATTAATAAGACAACAGTAAATAACATCAAAACAAATGATTTTAGACGTTGGTTACAGGATATTGAAAATAAAATGGAAAGTATACATAAAAACCTCGAGTCCTTAGTTGTTGAAGTTTGAAAGCGCAAAGTGTCCTTAGAAGTGCGGTAGTTGAAGTTTGGGCTCTGGTGATCCAGGAGAATGTTCTTGAAAAGAAAATTGTCTCTGCTCTCACATCAAGCAGGTAAAGAGGGTCCCAAATGCAACAATGGCAAAATGCTTCAAGCAAAAAGGCAAAAGCTAAAGGCTCAGATACCCCTCTGCATCCTAGTTTTAAAGGTTTTCAAAAGGGCAAGTCCAGTGGATAGTGGCTGGCCCTGCGACTGGCTAGCATTCTGTTCAAATGGTTACCCAACCAGAGTTTAGTATTTTATTACACCATCACAGATATGAGGTTCAGACTATATATATATATAAAAAAAAAAAAAAAAATACTCTAGGTCAACCAGCTCAAACCAGATTTCTAGGGAACATTCCAGCCTCCCTGCTGGAAGATAGCTGTAGTTCAACGGCACTCAATACAGTCCTTTACTTAAATGGTAGCCCATTTCAGCTGGTAACAAGCTTAAGTCACTGTAGCCTTGTAGATACAACAGAAAGCCAGACATTCCATCTCCTGGGGATGCTGTGGTCCATAAAAACACAAATGGGCCTGCCTGCATGCCAGCTCTGCTTAATTATTCTTTTGTCTCCTTTCAGATAATTTAATTAACTCTAGATTCTGCTAGCAGCAACAGTTTTTTTCTGTAGTAAGAAGAAAATTGCATCAGTCTACAGGGCCCATGTGCCTGTACCCATGATCCATTGCACTTACACTGGCCACTATGGCATCTCTGATGCATCATATACACAAACTTATATAAAACATGACCCAAAACAATAAGATATGGCCTTATCTCGCCACACCTTCATTGGCCCCCTCAGCTATTCTCAACTCGCCTCCTAGCTTGGCCCGCCTCACTTCCCTATTAGGGAAATCGAGTTTTTCTAGGTAGTCCACGCTATCCAAGCAGTAATGATCCTGTTGCAGTGCCACAACCCACTACAGGTCTGTAATATGCAGTGAGGAGCCTGAAAAAAACACCAACACAACCCTCCACAGGTTCGTAATGTGCCATAAGGATCCTGTTGTTCCAGCAAGAACCCGCTACAAGTCGGTAATGTGCAGTGAGGAACCTGATGATGCCTTGACGCAACCCTCCACAGGTCTGCAGTGTGCAGCTAGGAGCCTGATGGTGCACTTACACAACACTCCACAGGTCTGTAATATGCAGTCTGGATCCTGTTAATGCAGTGACAGAACCCACCACAAGTCTGTACTGTAATGAAGTCTGTACTGTACTGTTGATGTAGTGACATAACCTGTCACAGACCTGAACCAACAGTCCAGTCCCAAAACAGGGCTAGATATAAATCCGAGTCGTAATTAACAAAAGATTATAATTTAAATGGTCACAGTCACTAACAAGTGGCCACTTTCAAATACATCATTGTTACATTTTTCTCTAGCAGTACTTGTTATTACAAATGATAAAGGTTAGAAAGACATACAACTTTGAACAAATGCTTGGGGGAAAAAAAAAACGTATACAAATAAGTACTCTAAGCATGCCTGCCTACGCCCTTGGTTGCTCCTACACTGAGGCAGCAGTATAGCCTAGAGGTTAGAGTAATGAGCTGTGAATGAGCTTGGTACATCCAGCAGACCTGGGTTTGATTCCCACAACCTCCACTTGCATACTGTGCAACTCTAAGCAAGTCACAGCCACCTAGTGCTCCCAGGTCACCCCTGAAAACAGGCACTTGTGCCTAGAGGGCCTTACCCAGTTACAAAGAATAAATAATAAAAAAATGAACAAAACATTTAAATGTATTGCTTCAGTTCACACAGCCATAAAAATGGTTAAAAGCAGGACCTCAAGGTAAATGAGATGTTGCATCTCAGCTGAGCCACCCTAGGTAAAATATATACATACATACACACACACATACATACATAATCAGCGCAGAATACAACAGCTTTACCTTCAAGGCATTTTTTTTTCCACTCTTTTCAAACTATAATACAGTGTGTGTGTGTGTGTGTGTGTGTGTGTGTGTGTGTGTGTGTGTGTATTTTAAAGGAGAGTGTGGCATTATATATCTGCTCTGTTAACTGTACTTGCCGGCTGCAGAATGACCTTTTAGTTATGTTGCTACTTTTCATGCAGCAGACCCAGGCAGCAGGAGGTTACAGTGCTGGGGTCATTCACTGGCAGAACAATACTTTATGTACAGTTTTGGCAGCTCATGTTTTCTGTTTGCCTTTTCACTTTCTTTTGGTAAAAGAACTGCGAAGCAAAATTGGGCTGCTCTGGTACACAAAGGACTTGAGAAGCCTTTGTAATAACCAAAAAGATGCCAGAAACTGTACAAACCATGATAAGAAAAAAACAGATGTTGAATTCAAAATCAAAACATTTTAGTTTGCAGAAAATTAGACACCCCTGTGTGGGAAATGGACTTATGTTTATAAGAGTATCGAGAATGTTTAGAAATAAACAATTCTAGTGTCTACAAATGATGTTATGACTGATAACATACGTTAATATGGGCAATGAGAGTTCTCCTACGGTTTTAAGAGTGGTCTCACGCACATTCTTAGGGTACGTGTGCTACACACCAAAGATGACTGGCTCTGATACCCTAGTAATGTAAGACCACTCTTTATTACGTATTTTAAAACCTTAACTGAACATGCCCATTTCCAGAGCAGCTGCATGTAAGGCCCTGTACACACTGGCAACTGATTATAAAACGTTATTAAAAACGTTTTATAAAATCGGTACCTAGCACGGTTGTCAGAGCGTCCACATTGCATTCCGACAACCGTGCTAAGAGAAGCGGGTTCCCAGGCATGACTGCGGCACCAAGTGTAAGCATTATGGGTACCGCAGTGTGCCACAATGCATGATGGGATACCCGTGAACGAGACAGCGAAGCAATCGGGGCAAATAATGGAACCGGTGCTTCAAGGGCTACTAGGCAATACCGGTATCACTTTTTTTTTCAATCCTGTTGTTTAAAAAAATACTTTTCCCGTAGGACAGGTTGCCTTAACCCGTATTACAGCACCGTTTGCGTATACACTGCTGTTAACATGGATTAAGGCAACCGTGTTTAGCTAAAACCGTGCTAAAGACCACCTCTTTAGCAGGGTTTTAGAACACCGTTGTAACACGATTTTAACCGTGTTACAATGTGAATGCAAACCGTGTTCCAGGAGCTTAAAACGGTTTAAGGCAGTTAAACCGTTTTAAGCTCTCTAGTGTGTACAGGGCCTAAGATACTCTTGACAGAATAAGAGTGTCTGATGCACAGAGAAAAGGAGTGCTCCGACTGGCTGGGAGCATTCCCACGATCTACAATAGATGTTTGTGTGTACAGTTACTGTGTCTCTCATGGTTCAACGAGGGCCTTCTTGGAGTTCTTTGGGTGAGACAACTGCAACGCAAAGTTAAAGAGCTGCTGATGCCTCAAAGAAAATGTTGAAAAACAATCTACAAACAATTTATTATACAATAAACAAAAACAGTCTAATGGACTGACATGCTGCACACTCAAGCAGACGAGACAGACTGAATGGTCTGTACCTGCTGCCAATTTTGTATGTTCATATATTTAATTACAATTTAGCTTGCATTCTATATGTATTCTTTAGATTTCTCCTCCCCATTACTCGTTACCGAGAAATTTCCATGGAAACATGCTCTATATCCTTTAGAGTTCATCTGCCTCTTAAGCTTACTCCCTACTTCATGTCATAGTCCTCTGTTGTGACATCACAATATGTTGCCATGGGAGTAATTGTGATGTCACAGATAGAGCATTATGATCTCAGGTAGGGAGAAAGCAACAGGAATAGATGAACTCCTCAGGAGCAAAGGTCCTGTTTTCATACAAATGGTCTCAGTAATAAATAATGGGGAGGAGGAGAAATACAGAACTCATGTGCAATACAAGCTGAACCGTGTCTAAATATTATGTTTTGTTAAAGCTGTCCTAATGGAGTCAGCTGCTCTTTAAGCAGTCCTGACGCACAAAGGACTTGAGAAGAAACTCTTAGAGCCACAAAAGACACACTAACTGTGCATGTAAACATAATATAAAACATGTTGAAAATTTCTGCTTTTAAAACATGGAACTTGAATGTAAAACAAGTGTTTTTAGAGAAAATAAGAGAAACACCTGTGCGGGAAATAGACAATAGCAACCGAACCTAGTACTATTAGCATGAAACACACTCATGATGATAGCGGAGTTGTATCTTGTTGGTGTGAGCCTTCCAAACCTGTTCAACTTGACAGATGAGCTCTCTGGTTTACCTAGCCCCCTGACAGCTAATGAAAAGGGAAGGAGGTCTCATACTTCTATGAAAGGCAGCATGTAGGCAAGTCTAAACTTGTTTTGTCTTCCTAGTTTCCTTATTCAGAAGGAAGAAATTTTACAACACAATGTGAAATGATATCAATTCCAAGCCTTTCCAAGCTAAATAATAAAAAAAAAAAAAAAAAAGGGCTCATTCAGTCTACTGCAGTAAGTAACTTGGTTTGTTAACCAGTTGTTGCCAGCTCTAAGAGTAGCCAGCACAGTATCCAAAAGGGGGGGGGGGGAGTGTTCAGGTCTATACTGAGAATATCATTAGAGTAAGCAACAGATGGATAACAAAGCAAGTTATTTTTGCAACAACCTACCTGAGCATCCCATCTTTTATGTGTGTGTGTGCGCATCACCAAATGCAGTTCAGGGTGCATATCTGTTTTGTTTTTATCCTAGATTATACACTGGTGTATGTCTTACGCTGTGTTTACACAACAGTAGTGCTTCAAAGTTCCAACTGCAACAGTGCAGTCCCAACCACCAGCGATGCATGATCTGCCCGTCTACATGGCCCCTCTCTGCACCGCTACAATCTGTGCTGGTGAGGGGCCATACATCAGGGAGCCAGAAGGCTGCTCGCCAACGTAAGCAGTGACGCAAATGCGCATGCCCAAAATCATGGCTGTATATTTCAGCTGGAAAGTTGACAGCATTACAGCCCCCAGTTTTTCATAGCTGCTACTTTGCTCATTCAGGGTACCGTCTTCTTGTGGGAAAACTGTTTGGCTCACAGCACTTGCTCAAAAATGGGAACTCATTCGTGCACAGGTCTACGTTACCTCAACACTGCGTGCACCAGAGCCGCCGTCTGCATCACGAGGCACAGGAAATGAATGGATTGTTGCAGTGCAGACTATCCACACTGCAGTTTAAACTGCTGTAAACTGCTTGCTCTGCTGGGCGTCCCCAGCTTGCCAGAGAATCTGGAAGTGTCTTAATAAGTTGCCTTACCCCGATCGAGTAATAGTCTACGTGGAAGCCTTTGCACTGGAGCAGCCACAGCACTTGTGTTACTGCAGTGCAAATGTGATCGTGTAAACAGGGCTTTAGTTGATCAACAGTCAGAAGAACACAGCACTAAAAGTAATCTTCCCATCATAAGTTAAAAAGGTCAAAGGGTATGCATGCAGTAAAATGCATTGTGCTGATTCGCCGCAGGCTGTTTCAAAATGTGCGACATCACCAAGTCTGAATTTTACTTCAATCCAATTACACAGCTAATTACTCAGTTACTGTGTCACCACAGCAGCAAGAATCTTTAAAATACCACCAATATCCTATCACCACGCACTCCTATAATCCCTTACGATGGCCCAAAGTACAAGCACGCATTTTCTTGCTGCTCACCACAGAGAAACTACTGTAGGCAGTTTAACTATTAAAGAGATATGTTCTATGTCTGGGATCAGCATGGGCCTGCCAAGCCTCCGTGTTTGCAGCCATGTTGGTGCTTGCTCCAACAACTGCACATTTTCTTTTTATTTAACTACTGCTATTTTTAACTTTATATTGTTGAATTTTCGAATTATTATTTTTTTTTTCACAATATTAACTGGCTTTGCAATCAAGTTATTCACGGCTACAGTGGCAAGACAGAATCAGGTGACAACCCCCGGAACAAATAAAAGATGATTCAGAAACCCTGAGAAATGAAGACTACAGATACTCAGTCGGCATTGGTAAACTGGCCTTTTAACAGCCCAGTTAGGCTGTGGGACTTCTAGGTACCGGGATGGGGGAACCTTAGAGGAGAAATCTAGATTAAAACCAGATGGTCAAGCTTTGGAAGTCCACAAAAAGAAATAAGAGAAAAGGAAGCTTCCCAATATGGTACCCCGTAAGGAGAAACTCAAAACCAGAAAGTCTAAGGAAAGAAAGAGGGCCATTTTCTCTTCAGAGTCATCACAGCAGCAAGAATGTTTAAAAACAACACCAATATCCCATCACCACACACTCCTATAATCCCCTGCGATGGCCCATAGGAGTCCCGAGTACAACAACCACTTCTTTTCTTGCTGCTCACCACAGAGAAACTACTGGGAGTAGTTTAAATGTTTAAAGGGATCGGTTCTTTGTTTAGGATCAACATGGGCCTACTAAGCCTCTGCGTTTGCGGTCACGTTTGTGCTTGTTCCAGCAACTGTACATTTCTTCTGACACCTCAAAGAAACTTCAAAAAATATAATAAATCAAGCACAATTCAGCTTGCATATGTTCTATAGATTTCTCCTCCTGGTTATTTCTTACTGAGGAAATCTGCATGAGTACAAGCTCTTCATCCCTTTGAGTTCATCTGCCTCTATAGCTTACTCACTCATTCACAATCCTGTGTTGTGACATCACAACCGGTTGCCATGGGAGTAACTGATATCATAAGCAGTTAACTATGACCTCGGGTAGGGAGAAAGCAACAGGAATAAAACTCTTCAGGACCAAATATTTATTTACTTTTTTTATTGAAAAATCAGAATTACACCATTTGAGTCAAAGACTCTTTTGCAAAGGCTCTTCGTCGGTAGACAGAGTACAACATCACAAGTACAGGTACAGGAACATCAATCAGTACATATAGTACACTGTAAGGTAAAGAACTGAGTAACATACCATAGCAGAGGGCCTAGACAGCCCAGAGTCGTGTGCAAAACAGCAGACAAGTACAACAGTACAAGACCGGTGCCAGACATCAATCAGTCCATATCTTACATTAGTAGGTAAAGTGAATGAGCAGAGGGCAGAAACAACCTGGCGTTGTGTGCAACAGCAGCAGCAGAAATTCTGGAAATCAGAATACAGATTGTAAAGACAGTACCAGGAGGTGGCAGGGGCTGGGTTGGAATAGCACTACTAGGGGCAGTCACACGTAGAGCTGTTAGCAAGAAATACCTTGAATGAGGTTTTAAAAGGTAAAATTTTTGTATTAGCGTCAGAGCAACAGGTAGGTCATTTAGCCAGCTTAGAGCCCTGTGATAAAAGGCTCTCTGACCCATAGATGTCCTGCAGCAGGGAACCAATAAGGGGACACTGGAGGTACTTCTGGTGAATCTTTGTGGGAAGGAGTGTTGGATGAGGTCCTGTAGGCTAGGTAGGGTGAGATTTAAATACAGATTACTCACCTGTAACAGGAGTTCTAGGAATGGTATATGTTGTTCATCCACACTTCTGGCAGGTATCCTTGCCGCTTTAAATCTTGCCGGAAGGTCTTCAAGCTGGCTCCTCCCACCCACCCGGGTGATAAAACTCTCGGATTCACCCAATGACGCCAGATCTGCCCACTGAGGCCCACAGGCCAGCGTCAAGCCGGGAGGTCGAGAGCCCAGGATGAACAATATACACCATTCCTAGAACTCCTGTTACAGGTGAGTAACCTGTATTTCTAGGGACATGGATATGTTGTTCATCCACACTTTCTGGCAGACTCCTAGCAGTTCTCCGGGAGGAGGGAGGCAAGGTGCACACCCCAGAGACTGGAGAACCGAGGCCCCAAAACCAGCATCCCGGCGTGACTCTAGGTCAATGTGGTAGTGGGTTATAAAGGTATGTGCCGACTTCCAGGTAGCAGCCCTGCAGATATCCTGGATAGGGACGTCCCTGGAAGCAGCTACCGATGCAGCGGAATGGCGGGTAGAATAAGCTCTTATCCCTCTGGGAGGCTCCATGCCCGCCAACCTATAGCAGAGATCTATGCAGGAGGTGACCCACCTGCTTATCGTCCGCTTGGCTGCAGGTCTGCCACGTGCGGCTTCAGCGTAGGTGACAAACAGCTGGCGAACCTCTCCCGAACTTCAGCCGTGCACTCCTTATAGTAAGCGGCGCCCTTCTAGGGTCAGAGTATGGAGCCTATATCCGCCTCCGAGGTGTGATTGGGGTAGAACACGGCAGAGTCAACACCTGGTTAAGGTGAAACTCCGACACCACCTTCGGAAGGAATTTCGGTTGGGGGCGCAGGACAACCTTGTCCCTGTGGAAGACCAGGTAAGGAGACTCTATGGAAAGCGCCTGGAGCTCTCCCATCCTTCTGGCTGACATGATAGCCACCAAGAAGGCAGTCTTCCACGACAGGTGAGAGATGTCACACCTGTGCATTGGTTCGGAATGGCTTGCCCATGAGCTTTGCCAATACCAGCAGTAGATCCCACGGAGGAGGAGGTCCACGCACCGGAGGGGATATGTGATCCAGGCCTTTGAAAAAAAGCGCCCAACCACCTTCTCCTGCGCCACCGACTGCTTCCCGGCCAGCGCACGGTAAGCAGAGATGGCTGCCAGGTGCACCTTTAGGGTCGTCGACCTAAGCCCTTGCTGAGAAAGGGACCATAGGTAGTCCAAGATGCTTGCCAAGGAACAGGAGGAAGGGTCCAGGCCCTTGCCCCGACACCAAATGGAGAATCTCTTCCATTTGAAGGCATAGCATTTTCTGGTCGACTCCTTACGGGACGCCTCAACTATATTGAGGACCTCGTCGGAAAGACCCAAGGCCTGGAACTCTAGCCGCTCAGGAACCAGGCCGTCAGGTGCAGGGATTGAAGGTCCGGATGGAACACCTTCCCATGATTGACTGATAACAGGTCCGGGCGAGCTGGAAGCTGCCTCGGGAGCCTGGAGCTGAGGCTGAGGAGATCTGGATACCAGCATTGGCGGGACCAGTCTGGGGCTATCAGAATCACCTGCGCCTTGTCCCTCCTCACCTTGAGAAGCACCTTGTGGAACAAGGGAAATGGGGGAAAGGCGTAGTAGAAGCCCGGGGTCCACGGCCTCGAGAAGGCATCCCCCTGCAGCGAACCCTGCTGAGGGGGGCGGGCATGAAACAGCCTCAGCTTCGCATTCTCCCTGGAGGCAAACAGGTCCACCTGAGGTGTGCCCCAGTGGGAGTACAGATCTTGTACTACCTCCGGCAGGAGAGACCACTCGTGGGACACAGCCCCTATTCGGCTTAGGGCATCGGCCAGAGTGTTGGAGGTTCCTGCCACGTGGATGGCTAGGAGATCCGCCTCCAGGCTGCGCACAAGTGACCAAATGCGGAGAGCTTCCTTGCACAGAGGCATGGAGCACGTCCCGCCCTGGCGATTTAGGTAGCAATTGGTCATGGTGTTGTCCGTCTGGGACCTGAACCACTTGACCCCGTAGAAATGGAGCAAAGGCGGTGAGGGCTAGACGAACCGCCCGAAGCTCCAGCAGGTTGATATGGCATCGGGACTCCCGAGGGGACCAGAGGCTGTGCGTTCTGTGCTCCCCCAGATGGGCACCCCAACCCATCAGACAGGCATCGGTCGATAGAGAGACCGTCGGCTCGGGGCAGACAAATGGGATGCCCTCCTGCAAATGGACTGGAACGGTCCACCACTGGAGAGCGTTCCACATCCCCTGGGTCACCGTCACTAGCTGGTCCAATGGATCGCAGCACTGTGACCACTGGCTGGCCAATCCCCACTGAAGGAGACATGTGCCAGCGGGCCCAACAGACCACGCTGGTACAGGCCGCCATGAGACCCAGGAGGTGCAGGAAGTCCCGGCAGGGCACAACTGCCCAACCAGAAATGACTGGGCAAAGGAGGAAAGAACCTCGGCCCTGTCCGCCGGGAGTCATGCTCTGGCTCGAAGAGAGTAGAGCTCTGCCCCAATGAAATGCATCACCTGCTTCGGCCCAAGTTCCGACTTGGCCTCGTTGATGAGAAGGCCGATCTGAGAGCAAACCTGGAGGGCCAGATCTCTGGACCGCTCCACCTCCGGTCTGGAGGGGGCTGCTATCAGCCAATCGTCCAGGTAAGGTACACCGGACCCTCGGCACCAGGAATGCTGTCACCACTGCCATGTATTTGGTGAAGACCCTGGGAGCAATAGAAAGGCCGAAGGGCATGGCTCGAATCAGAAGGGATCCCTCCGCCCAAAGCGTAAGGAATCTCTGGTGAGATGGACGGCTAGGACGTGAAAGAACGCGTCCTGTAGGTCCAGAGAACAGAACCACACACCTCGTTCCAGGGATGGTATTATCTGAGCCAGAGTGACCATTCTGATGGTCCGAGACCTTAGGAACCTGTTCAGGTCGTGCAGGTAGAGAATGGGGCACCAGCCCCCCGTCCGTTTTGGGACCAGGAAGTACCAGGACACAAACCCCGGGTCTGAGGGAGGGTCCGCCGCCTCTCTGATCACCTCTTTCTCGAGGAGCAGAGCAATGTCGGCTTGGCGAGCCGACAACGAGGCTGAGGACCCTGAGGCCCCCCGGGGGGAGACGGCTCAGAAGGGCGGGGCCTGCTCGAACTCCAGAGGCAGGCCCTTTCCTACCACTTCCAGCACCCACCGGTCTGTGGTGATAGCGGACCAGGCGCAAAGGAAGTGTCGGAGCCGTCCCCCCCACAGGGGGAACCCAGGGTGGAGTGACAAGGTTGGGGGCGACACCCCTCAACCCATCACTGGGCAGGCTTGGAGGAGGGACTGGCCGAGGGACCTCCTGGGCCTTTGCCACCCTGCTTCCTGGAAGAGGAAGCCGCAGGCTTGGCTTTGGGATGCCAAGTGCGAGTCTGCTGGCCCTGATGTTGCTGGGCCGGACATGCCGTATGCGCAGACGGACGAAAGGGCTTGGGTTGCAGTCTGCGGCCCTTGTCCCTCTGGGCGGAGGAGACCGAGTCCAGAGTGGCATTGGACTTTTCGATCCTCTGGAGGTGACCCTCCACTCCAGGGCCGAAGAGGTCAGTCCCCAAGAAGGGGACATCCGCCAACTTGTGCTGGGTATCCGCTGTGAAGGTGGATATCCTCAGCCATGCCCGACGGCGCATGGCCACTGCGGCCGCGACTGACCTGGCACATGAGTAGCCGATGTCCAGAGCAGTCTGAAGTTGCTGCTTGGCCACTGCCCTGCCCTGGTCCCGCACCTGCTTGACCATGGTCTGCAGGTCAGCCAGGAAATGAGGGACTACCTCATCCAGGGAGCCCAACAGGGTGTGAGAGAAGTGTGCCATCAGCACGGCTGAGCTGGCCTGACGAAGGCCAAGGGAGGACACAACGTAGACTTTGCGTCTGGCGTAGTCCAATTTCTTGGACTCCTTGTCGGGAGGCTTGTCCACGTCCCTGGCGCTTTCGGCACGCCGGAAGACGCTGTCGGTAACCAACCCCTCGGCTGAGAGGCGTTCCGAAAAACCGGACAGGGAACCGGTAGGGACCGCGTACTTCCTCGCCATCCTGGCCGAAGGCGCAGGGCAGGAAACAGGACGCTGCCAGAGCTCCAAGGTCGGGCCGACAATGGCCTCGGCCACCGGAAAGGCCTCCGTGGGTGAATCCCCTCGGTCCAATATCTCCGTTAGGGGATACTTGGCCCGCTTGGATACGGGCTCGAGCTGCATTCCGGTGGACTCCGAGATGAGCCTAAGCAAACCCATGAAGGACGATGGGCTATCGCCTAGCGACTGACTTCCAGAGGACTCCAGGTCGACCTGCCTGGAGAACAGGGAGGAATCGTCGTCAGACTCGGACGAGTCCGCAAAGAGCTGCCTAGGGCCTGAGCCACCTTCCACCTGTCGAGGACGGTCGGGAGTGAGGGTGACAGACAGCCTATGGGGCAGGCACTGGCCCGACCGAGAATTCTTGGGCGGGGCCCCAAATTTTGGCTGTGGAGGCAGAGGTTCCACCAGAATCGGTGGGGCAGCCGGTTTCGGTCAAGCAACAGGCCCGGGGGCAGGCGCCTTGGCTAGGGCGAGGGATTGCTATGGCCGCTCCGGTGACAGCCACTTGATGGCCGGGGAAGGCAACGACGTCTGCTTGCTCCCGGACAGAAGGAGCTGTTGCCACATAAAGGTCCTCGTGGCGCCCGATGCACCTGCATGAAGCCTCTCTCGTCCGAGGAGGAAGGCAGAGACGAGTGCGATGCCGCTTACTACGGTACCGAGACCGCCTATGCCAGTGGGATCGGCTGGACCGTGAAGATGTCCGAGACAGAGACTGAGAACCTCAGTGTTTCCAAGGAGGGTTCTGGGGCAGGGCGGGGGAGACCCGCTCTCCCCTCGGCTCGGCAGTTTTGACCGCGGACTCCGGAACCGGAGGCACAGGCAAGTCCTCGGCCACCTCGATCTCCGCCAGGGGAACCGAGGAGTGAGGGTTGTCGGCTTCACCAGTCGACAACCCGTCCGACGGGTCGAGAAAAATCTCGACTGCATCGACGGGTGTCTCGGCCAACTGACCTGATGGGGACGCCATGAGGACAGTGGCCGAAGCCGAAGGATCGACCGAAGTCGTGGGTTGACTACCCGGGGGGGGACCTCTCCCGCTCCCAAGAGCGTTGACGGAGGGACTTACCTTTAGAGTCCTTCTTCTTGGACCGAGAGGAAAGTCCTGATGGCCGCTCTCCCTTGGTGGAAGGGAACTGACAGAGCTCCTTAAAACAAGCTGAATAGGAGGATCCCAAAGAGAGCGGGATAAAGGCCGCGGCCGAGGAAGATGACGATGCGGCCTGCGCCGCCTCCTCCTCGAGGGCGATCATCTGTTTGAGCTGTTCCGCCAAGCCAGCCGCCGCGGACACCGCCAAATGGGCCTCCTTAGACTTCACCAGCGGGTAACATTTCTCGGGGCGCCCAAGTTATATACGCAGACATGGCAGGTCCTCAGGGCGTGGAGCCGAGAAGGAAGAGCACAGGTTGCAGGCCTGCGGGTGGGTGCTCAAGGCCTAGAAGCAGTAGGCATGCGTGGAGTCGCGGATCCGTCCCGAACATCTTCTGCCCGCATGGCACCTCCGGAACCGAGTCAATTTGTCCATCGCAGCCGCGAGGGAAATATTTGACCTAAGTCTTGAAAACCTTAAACTTAATTTCGGGTAAACCGAAGAATTAGGAACCAGTCTTATAGGTAGAGCGTTAAGGAGGGAACCTGAGCTTCTAAACGGTAAGGAAGATCTGGCGTCATGGGGCGGAGCCGAGAGTTTTATCACCCGGGTGGGTGGGAGGAGCCAGCTTGAAGACCTTCCAGCAAGATTTAAAGTGGCAAGGATACCTGCCAGAAAGTGTGGATGAACAACACATCCACGTCCCTAGAACTGTATTTTCTTCGCTAGGAGGCATGTGTGGTACTTAAGGCGACATTCTAAATTTAGCCAGTTAGAGTGGCTGTAGAGGTTACGTGTGTGTGTAATTCTATCGCAGCCTGACACCAGGCGACAGGCTTTGTTTAGTGCTGTCTTGATGCGATAGAGAGCAGTGCTATCAGCTGAGCCATAGAACACAATTCCACAGTCAAACACGGAGAGGACAGAGGACGACACAGCAAGACACAGCCCCTCATTAGGCAGACAGTGTTTGATCCAATATAGGATGCCAATTCTGGAGTTACAGAGGTTGTGGATATGTGTATGATAGGTAAGAGAGGAGTCAAAGGTGATGCCCAGGTATTTGAAGGCATTTACCTGCTCAAGTAGGGAGCCTTGGACGGTGTTGACAAGTAGAGTGGAGTCATGGTAGGGGTTCTGACAGTGTGCAAAGAGCATGGTCTTGGTTTTCTTATAGTTTATTACTAGCCTGTGTTCTGCGAACCAGGTCTTGGCTACAGTGAAGGACTTTTGTAGGGCATCCTGCAGTTTTCGAGGCTGGGGGTTGCTGCAGTAAATGACTGCATCGTCGGCGTAAAGAAGTAACTGACTGGTGCAGGCTCTGGGCAGTGAGTTTAGGAAAAGGCTAAATAAAAAGGGGCCTAGAATGGAGCCTTGAGGGACCCCAGAGCCAACTGGGAGGTGGCGGGGAGAGGGCTGTGCCAATTTTGACCTGCTGTGACCCGTTTGATAGGTAGTTTTCAAACCAGGCCCTAGTATAGGGTGTCAGACCCACGTCAGACAGGGATCTAAGGAGAAGGGCATGATGGACAGTGACAAATGCCTTAGTTAGGTCGATGTAAACCGACCCAACTAAGTGCCCCAGATCCATGGCTTTGTGGATGTAGGAGATATATTCAAGAAGAGCAATGGTGGTGCTGTGACCCCTGCGGAACCCATGCTGCTTGGGGCATAATAGGTTAAATTTAGTTAGATGTTCGGAGAGCTGATCGGCTACTATTTTTTCCAGGGCCTTAGAGAGAAGGGGGGCAGAACAGAGATTGGCCGGTATTTAGCAGGGGAGGTACGCTCACCACTTTTCAGAAGTGAGGTGATGACAGCCCTTTTCCAGGAGGTGGGGAACTCCCCCATACAGAGTGAGCGGTTTAGGATTTTAGTGAGGGGGACTAGGACAACATCAAGGGATAGGTGAAGGAGTTTTAAGTCCAGGGAGCCACCACTGTGGCAGCTCTTGCCCAGGACATTTGAGATGTAAGACTTAGCCTCTTTTACAGTTACAACTCGAAACCCTAAAGGTGGGGCGGTAGGGGGGGTCTGCCAATGAAGAGGCTGAAGGGGGGCCACACCTGTTGAGGTCAGAGAAGTAAGAGTTTAAGGCATTAGCAATTTGTACGGGGTCATGAGATATGGTCCCATTTACTGTGAGTTGGGAGGGTGGGGGGATAGGGTTTTACCATGTAGTTCTTTGATAGTATCCCAGAATTTGTGCCCCGATCCCCTAGAGGAGGTGAGGATATCCCTAGAATAAGTGGCTTTGGCCTGGCGTAAGATGTAGGTACATTTGTTCTTAGCTTTCCTATACCGTTGCTTGTCCTGAGGCAGGTTTGACGCGAGGGCTTTATGCCAAAGATCGTCCCGGTGGTGCATGAGGTCAAGTAGTGTTTGAGATAGCCAAGGGGTGTTACGGTATTTTACCATCTGCTTTGCAACTGGGGCAAAACGGTCACACGCAGCGTTGAAGGAGGTTATGAAGTAGCTAAGTACATCGTCAGTGCTGCTCGCTGTGTTTATGAGAGACCAGTCGTAGTTTGAGAGAAGGTTTTTTAACCTGGCTAATGAACCTCATTTTAAACACCTACAGTTTAAGGTTTTGGGGGGAGGGTTTTGGGCCTTACAGGACCACCAGCAGAGTGCAGGCAAGTGATCACTGATGGCAACCGAGAGCACTGAGAACTTAGAGATTCTGTCTGGGTGGTTAGTGAAGATTAGATCCAGCAAAGTGGCGGTCCCTGTCCTGTGGTTATGTCTTGTGGGGA
Organism: Neoceratodus forsteri; assembly: GCA_016271365.2. Taxonomy (NCBI): domain Eukaryota; kingdom Metazoa; phylum Chordata; order Ceratodontiformes; family Ceratodontidae; genus Neoceratodus; species Neoceratodus forsteri. The sequence continues at coordinate 806,758,683 of CM028137.1, forward strand.
TTGGACCACTTGAGTCAGGCCCATGGCTAAGGAGGCATCTTTATAGTGGGCAGCTGGTGGTGCTAGCCAATTTGTGTTAAAGTCGCCCATCACAGTGATCTTACTTGAGGAGAGGAGGGATGAGATGCAGCTGGCAATTGCTGCGAAGGCTGCCTTTTGGTTACACGGTGGGATATATACCACTAAGACATAGAGGGTTTTACCTGGGATGCCCAGAGTAAGCTTTTACGGTGAGTACTTGGGCCCCATCTGTGAGAGGGAGGAAGGAACAGCCAATGCCTGAAGGGAGTTTCAGATGTAGATACCGTTTTCATGCAAATTACCTCATAAATAAATAATGGGGAGGAGAAATACAAAACAAATGTGAAACACAAGCTAGACAGTGTCTAAATATTATGGGCTTTTTTTTGTTTGTTTGTTTTTTAAACTTGTCCTGAAGGCGTCAGCTGCTCTTTAACTTCTGCCATTTTAACTTTTTATTTACTGTTGTATTTTCAATTATTTTTTTCACAATTTTAACTGGCTTTTGCAATCAATCAGTGTTATGCATAGCTACAATGCCAAGACAGAATCAGAGGCCCCCCCCCACCGAAAAAATGAAAGATGTTTCAGGAAGCCCTTGTGAAACAAGAATCCAGATAATCTCAATCGGCATCTTATAAACAGGCCTTATAACAGCCCAGTTAGGCTGTGGGACATCTACGTATGGGTGAACCTCACAGGAGGAATTTAGATTAAAACCAGATGGTCAAGATTCAGAAGTTCACAAAAAGAAATGAGAGAAAAGGAAGCTTTCCAATGCAGTATCCCATAAAGAGAGACATAATAAAACCAAAACGTCTAAGAAAACAGAGCACTGTTTCCTCTTCAGTCTCTTCTGATTCTGACCCACATAGTTTTGATTTAGACCAAAATAGTTCTGATTCCATGAAACAAATGGTGAATTATGATCGGATCTTGAAGGAGAAGGTCAGGACGTGTGGCCGGGCAGTGAGGAGTCGAGGAGGAGGACAAGTGGATGATGGTCAGTTGGTCGGTCAGATGGAGATCGATCACTTAAGACTAGAGAGAGTGCGGGTTGGGCCAGGGGGATCGGAGTCAGACTAACCACACCTTCCAGCACTTTCTTCTTGTCATCAGACGTTAACGACGACTGAGTCAGATGGACATGCGGCATGCTGCCATGCTCATTTTGCTGGTGTAGTCAGTGCTGCTCATCCTGGTCCTATGAGGAGTCCAGCTGCCTCGCCAATGGTGTGATCTGTCTCTAGAGTCATACATCTCGTGGTCGTCGTCACTGGTCGGTAATCGGTCCCTCCCAGTTAGATGGACTCCAGACTGGTGACTGGCACTGGCAGCAGCAGCAGCATCATCATTTATCCTCCTGATCAGTCACAGGCCACCAGGAGCTGTACACAGACGGGGCTGCATCGGCAGCTGCAGCAGCGGAGGGAGGATTTCGGAGCTGCATCAGCAGCTGTACAGAGCATCGGGGGCACTGGAGCAGTATTCCTGGTGGCTGCAGTCGGCAGTGGGCCAGGGCTGGAAGGTGAAGAGCTCAGTGGGGAGGGCACCGGAGCAGACTTCTCGGTGGCTGCTGTGGGCCAGGGCTGGAGTGAGGAGCTGAGTTTGCAGAGGACCAATCGGGTGTGAGGGCGCCAAGTTTAAAGTGCGGCTGGGCTACTTTAAGACGGGCCCAGCCACCTCACTTACCCGATAAGGAGCTATATGTGTGTCCCACACCACCCACCCCGGCCCCGACCTCTATTAAATGGTCTGAGGGGGTGGAGTCTTGGGGGTGGGCATGGTAAGACTGGTTAAGCTGGAGCAATAAGAAGTTCGGACTTAATGCTGGCTAGGAGGAGGCTGGCATAAGATTTACATTCTCTGCTGGCTTGGGCATAGTGGTTACTGTTGGAGGATGAAAATAATACTTGGGGACATTGGGATTACTATTTAGGGGATTACTGAGGATCAATAGCAGGATACTGTGGGGAACGAGTGCTAATTGCTGAGAACTGAATACAGCTGGGATTGCTGATGTAAAAAGAGGGCACGCTGATATGATCTGATTAATGCTGGGTATTGTGCTGGGCTTGCTGTTGTAAAAAGAGGGTACCCTGATGTGAACTGACTATTGCTGGGTATTGTGTGTGTGTGTGTGTGTGTGTGTGTGTGTGTGTGTGTGCGTGTGTGTATATTACTGACAGGTGGCTACACTGTCACAATAAAATGAGGGTGGGCTTGGGAACTGCCAGAGTTGGCATCTTCGGTAAGGCGACTGGGTGTAAAGGGTGTGGGGCGACCATAATATTAAATTGGGCAAGGAGATTCAGAGGGTGCACAATGTGTTTTCAATTGGAGGGTCTTAGGAAGGAGATCATGGGGATTAGAAGGCAGCTAGAAGGGGAGGGGACGATAGGGGATAAGGGGTGGTATGGACCATATGTGTTTAGACGTGAACAACATGTCATACCCTCAGAGGACAAGTGGACAGGCTGCTATATGGGCATATCTCAGGGGCAGGTGGACCATATGGTCACTCGAGAGGTGTGGGGGTGGAACAAGCAACATATGGGAAGTACTCCACAGGGAGGGGGCTGCTCAGAGGGATCAGAAGAGGGAGGGGGGGGCAGGAGAGAGCCAGCGGGGCAAAACATCACTTACAAATCAATTCACCCTATTATATCCAGGAAATGAAGTGGAGGAGGCTGGTGGGGGGGCAGGCGGATAGTGAGGTTCAGATAGTAAGCTAAGGAGGAGGGGACAAGGAAGGATTCAGAATCAAAGGGAGGACGGAGGAGGGAGGTCATGAGCCTAGGTTAGAGGGAAATATGGTGAGGGGCACTGAGAGGCCAGAGTTGAAGGAGGCAGGACTGGCGTCAGCCGGTGTCCAGTCTATGGAAGTTCCATCGGGGCAGCAGAGATTTCTGTGATAGGTCAGTTTCGAAAGGAATCCCTGGAAGAAGTGGAGAGTAGGGTAGGGAGAAATATAGCAGATGGGGTGGGGTTAGAAGTGGGAGGTTACCCGGGTGGGGGAATCGGGGGATTATAGTTCAAGAAGGGAGATGGGGACAGAACTGGGGGAGCAAACTCTGGCCACCTGGGAGACTGGGGAGGCGAGGAGCAAAATGGCACTCGCAGGTAGAAGGAGTATGACAGGGCACGCACAAGAAGGTGACCCCAGGCTGACGGGAGAGGGAGGAGCAAGCAGCGGGTTGTTGACAGAAGGATGAGCCTAGAAGGAACAAAACGGGCTTACCAGGCTGACAGGGAAGGGAGGAGCAAGCAGGGGGTTGTTAACAGAAGGATGACTCTAGAAGGACCAAAATGGGCCAACAAAGTGGGGGGTGGGGCGAAGGTGATACTGCTGGGAGACTCCATGATCAGAGGTATCCAGTGGGAAAGGGTGGGTGAGAATAAAGGCAGCCCAGTCAAGGTTAAATGCATACCAGGACTATCCGTATACAAGTCCAAATTCCACCTATACGCGATAGCACTGGAATGCGGGGATCCCCGGACTTCCTAGTACATCTGGGGACAAATTACTTGGAAGGAAAAAGTGAGCTAGAAATACAGGCTAGATTCCAGGAACTGGCCAGGGTTCGTCACTCTATAGCAAGCAAAATTTCCTTCTCCGAGATTCTGCCGGTACCAAGGGCAACCGGGGAGAGCAAGCAAAAACTTAAGAGGGGTGAACCAGTTGCTCAGGGACTGGTGTAAGGCAGAAGGGTATGGGCTGGTGGGGGGTGGGGAGATATTTGGGAGGATAAGAGGCTATATGCCAGGGATAGGTTACATCTAAACCTGGAGAGGAGGGAGATCTTGAAACTAAAACTTGCTGGATTTATAGGCAAGAGGTGGGGTTTAAACTTGTAAACGGGGGAGGGTCAAATAAAAGAAAGGCCCCAGGGGAGCTGTTTGAGGATCCAGGTCTAAGGCATGAGAGGAGTTGGGTGGGGGGGGGACTGTGTTGCAAATCTAAGGAAAGTTGGGTAGAAAAGGGACTGTGCTGGGTTGGGGGATTAGGGAAGAGGAGATGGGGAGGAGGATAGTCCTGATCAATGCCAGGAACATGGGCAATAAAACGTCCAAGCTCCACGCCATGTTGGCCGAAGGATCAGTGGATGTGGCCACAATTACAGAGACATGGGCCACCCAGAGGAATGATTGGGACCTAACTTTAGAGGGCTACAAGATATTCAGGAAAGACAGGGAAGTGGGAAGGGGGGGGGAGGGGTTGCAGTGATAGTCAGAAATGACATAGTGGTTAGTGGAGTTGAGGAGGCTGGGGGTGGAGGCGATCTGGGTAGCCCTGCAAAAGAGGGAAGGGAAGAAATTGAAAACAGGGGTGGTTTACTGGCCCCCTGCAATAGAGGCAGCTCTGGAGGATAAACTGGTTGAGAACATCAAGGTGTACTGTGACCTTGGAAAGGGTAGGGTGGTGGTCATGGGTGATCTTAAAATGCCTCGGGCGGACTGGGACACCATGACATCCTCTGTAAACAGGGAACAGCGACTGATGGATGTCTTTTAGGATGCCTTTCTGGTCCAGCAAGTGGGGGAACATACTAAAGAGGGGCAGATATTGGACGTTGTTCTAGTGGACAATGAACAGATAAGGGGCCTGGAGGTATGCAGTCCACTGGCGCGTGGTGACACACGCCATGGTCTGGTTTCTGTTGTATCGGGGGACGCGCTCATACAGTAGGGTAGATTTCAGGGAGTGGATTTCGGGATATGGGTAGGATTCTACGGGAGAAGTTGGATAACATTAGGCCGGACATGCTGGAAGCTTGTGAGAGACCATTAAAAACAGGGTGCAAGAGGCTACTAGGTCCTGTACTAAAGTAAGGCGAAAGCATGGTAGAATAAGCAAGCCATGTTGGTGAACCAGGCAGGTGCAGGATGTGGTGAGGGAAAAAAAGGCTGCCTATGCATGTTTTAAACACTGAGGGGGGATAAGGAGTGAGGAGTGTATGAACTATTGGCCAGGAAGGTCACCAAAGTGGTGAGGGGAGCCAAGGAAGGGATGGAGCAAAATCTGGCTAGGGATATCGGGGGATTCTATAGATATATAAGAGAGATAAGAAAAAAAAGAGGAGACGCAGATCAACAGGATTAAGATTATGGGGGGATGGGCTCAGGAAGCAGAGGATCAGACAGAGGTGCTAAATGAGTACTTCGCCTCAATCTTTGCAGTGGGAGATAGGGGATCCCTACAGCCTGATGGGAGGGAGGAGTAGCCAGCAAAAGAGAGAGGTCGGGAACAGGCTAAGGTACAGGCTGGGCCAAACCAGGAAGGGGTAGGAAGGTTGCAGGAGGGAGAGGTTTGGGGGGGAGAAATCACAGTGGATAGGGTGAGGGAGGCCCTTCAGAAGCTAAAAACTGATAAAGCGCTGGGGCCAGACTGGAAACATCCAAGGGTTTTGAAGGATTTGGCGGAGGAGCTGGCAGCTCCACTGGCTGTACTCTAACACCTCTCTGCAGACAGGATGGGTACCACAAGACTGGAGGGTGGCTTATGTAGTGCCTATACATTGGGGGATCTATGGAGGAGATGGGGAATTATAGGCCTGTCAGTCTAACGTCTGTGGTAGGCAAAGTAATGGAGGGCTTTATCAAGGAGAGGCTTGGGAGGCAGTTGCTAAGGTTAGGGCACCAGGATGATAAACAGTATGGCTTCGTCCCGGGGAGATCATGTCAGTCCAACCTTGTAGAGTTTTATGACTGGGTGACGGGGGCCTTGGATAGGCATAGGCCAGTGGATGTCCTATGAAAAAATTACTCACCTTAGTAATGTTGTTTCTTCTAATGGAGTCTTGCTGTATTCTGACATATGCAGTTAGTTCCTGCCTTTCAACTGTACCAGAGAACAAAGAGTTAAACTTTCCATGGCCAGCATGGAATGTTCACCACGAGCTCGGTTGAAACCCCTGTCTGCTGTTTAAACTCCAACCGTCAGATCTTTACGAGCAATACTCACTAGAAGTTCTGTGTGGAAACTGTAAAACTCAAAACTAGCCAACTGGCAACTATATCTATATAAAAGGGTTTTTTGGTTTCAAAAAGAAGACTCAAGTCAGGCAACCCAAAAAACAAAACACATCCAAAACACAATCACTCACCGAAAATAAAAGAGGGTGAAAAAAGGACACCCCTAGGGTGCCAACACTGTTCCTGCCCACCCACATCCCAAAAACTAGGTTCTGAGAGGGGAGGCGGGGGGGAGGTCAGAATACAGCATGACTCCATTAGAAGAAACAACATTACTAATGTGAGTAATTTTTTCTTCAAACAACATGAAGTCTTGCTGTATTCTGACATATGCAGACTACCAAGCAGTACCTCTATGGAGGAGGGACAGAACCTACTTTGGAAACAAGCTCTGAAGTACTGCTGTGCCAAACCGAGCATCACTCCTAGCCTCGATATCCAGAGAGTAATGCTTGGTGAAAGTATGGACTGTTTTCCAGGTGGCTGCTTGACAAATTTCTGAGAGGAATATCCCTGGCAGCAGCCAGGGAAGCAGCTGTACCTCTAGTGGAATGAGCCCTCAGGCCTGAGGGTGGAGTTTTACCCAGTTTCTCATAGCAGAATTGTATACAAGAAACAATCCACCTGGCGATAGATCTCTTAGTGGCAGGTTTGCCCTTACCAACCCCTCTATACGTGAGGAACAACTGGAGGGATTCAAATCTGTGAACCTTGGTGCGCTCTATGTAGTAGCTCAGGGCCCTTTTACCATCTAAGCTGTGTAGCCTCCTCTCTCCAGAGGAGGAATGGTCAGTGAAGAAAACAGGGAGAGACAGACTCGTTGAGATGGAAATCTGAAACCACTTTAGGCAAAAACTTTCCATTAGTTCTTAGGACCACTTTATCTGTATGGAAAGAGATGAAATCAGGTTCCACTGACAGTGCTTGCAATTCACCGATACGCCTGGCTGAGGTAATGGCCACCAAAAACACAGTTTTCCAAGTCAAGTACTTAAGCTCTGCAGAGGACAAAGGCTCAAATGGGGGTTGCATAAGCTGAGCAATGTAAACATTAAGGTCCCGAGCAGGATCCCTAAAAGGGGGACTGGTGTGAAGCAATCCCTTGAAAAACTTACAAAACACAGGACGGCATGACAGAGGGGAAGGCTTGCCTACTGACAGGAAAGCAGAAATAGCTGCCAAATGTACTTTAAGAGTAGCTGGCCTGAGGCCTAGGCCATTAAGATGGACCATACAGTCCAGAACCGTAGGCAACTCAGCAGAATCTGGAGAAATATTTTTCTTAGAACACCAAATGCTGAATCTTTTCCATTTGGAGTTGTAAGTCTTTCTGGTGGAAGGCTTTCGAGAAGCCTTAAGGATATCCAGAACCCCTTGGGAAAGATGCGGATCAGCAAACTCTAACTCTTCAAGAGTCATGCCTTGAGATTGAGAGACCGAAGATTCAGGTACCAAATCCTTCCCTGAGAGGATGTCAACAGGTTGTAATTCCTGGGAACAGACAGGGGAAGGTGGACTGCTAGGGACAGCAACAGGGGATACCAGGGTTGTCTGGCTTAGTCTGGAGCAATCAGAATCACTTTGCATGGTTGTGACCTTATCTTGACTTAACACTTTGAACAGGACAGGGAAGGGGGGGGGCACACAGAAATTTCCCTTCCCAATTCAGGATCAGAGCATCCAGGGGGACTGAACTCAAGACTGGGGGTCTGCAACAAAAGAGAGGAAGTTGGTGAAATTCTGGGGCTTGCCCTTTCAAGGGGAAGGAAGGCTCTTGCCTTTACTGTATCCAGCTCTGCCCCTATGAAGGTGAAGAGATGTACTGGTTCGAGAACCGACTTTGGACGGTTGAGGAGAATCCTAAGGAAGTGAGCATTTGCTGAGTCACTTGCAAATGTGACTTGACTTGGCCTGGAGACTGACCTACTATGAGCCAGTCGTCCAAGTATGGAAAGATGGAGATTCTTTTTCTCCTTAGGAAAGCAACCACTACTGCCAGGCACTTTGTGAAAACCCTTGGGGATGATGTTAGGCCACAGGGCACTGCTCTGAAATGATAGTGGCCTGAGGGCAACTCGAACCTGAGGTACTTTCTGTGGGAGCACCTGATGGGAATGTGAAAATAGGCATCCTTGAGGTCCAGGGAGGCGAGCCAGTCCCCTGGCCTTACAGAGGGAAGGATTATTCCCAGAGTCACCATTTTGAACTTTGGCTTTAAAGGTGTTTGTTCAGATATCTTAGGTCCAGGATGGGCCGCCATTCTCCTGTCTTTTGGGGGTTAGGAAGTACCTGGGTACAATCCTTTGCCCTTGTGTAGGGTGGAACCCTCTCTATAGCTCTGAGAGCTAGAAGGAAGAAACCTCTGCCTCTAAGGCAAGGGTCTCTGATGGATTTGCAGGTGGAAAGGATCTGGTTCTCATCTTGGGAAACTTTTTGAAGCCGCGAACCAGCCCCTGGCTTACTACTTCCAGGACCCACTTGTCTGTTGTTAGAGACTTCCAGTCCTGGACAAAGCAAGCCAGCCTGCTCCCTACTGGTATGGGAGAATCGGCCTGGGCAGACCAATCAGGGTGTCTGCTTGGCAGGGGCTTTAGGCTGAGGGGTGGATGCAGGTCTGCTCATCCCCCATCTGCCTCTCCCTCTAAAGAACCCCCGAGAGTAAGAAGAGGAGGCCTGAACTTGGTAAAAAGGCCTTTGGAAAGGCCTGCCCCTGCCCCTGGACTGATGCCTTTGAGGAGTTGCTTGCCTTTCCTTTCTTTGGCCTGAGCACTCCTGTAAGTGGTCCTGTACTCGTCCATCTTTTTCATGTAGTTTTCCGTCTGCTCCCCAAACAGAGAATTACCAATAACAGGGAAATCCATGGCCTTAGCCAGGGTATCCTGTGATAGGCTAGTACATCTGAGCCAAGCCATCCTCCAAAGAGCCACAGATGTAGCCATGACTCTTGATGAAACATCACTGGAGTTCACAGCAGCATGAAATTGTACTTTAGATGCCTCAATCCCATCTGCAGCTACCTGCTCCAGCTCCTTGGTGAGCTGGTCAGGGGCCTGTTTAGCCAGAGCCAGCACAGTGTCCCACCTGGACTTCTGGTATCTAGCTGTGTAGGCCATATAGTTAGCCTGCCTGAATCCCAAAGATGCTGCCATGTATTGTTTCTCTGCCATGGCATCAATCTTCCTGGAGTCCTTGTCTGGGGGGTGTGATGCCAAGGGGATATTTGCCTTATCACAGGCAGCAGCCTGCTCTACCCCAACATGGCTGCATTGCTGGAAAAGGAACTCCATGTCTGAGCCTGAAAGAATATACCCCTTGTCCATTCGTCTGTCCACAGGAGATATGGAATTAGGAGACTTATGAATTTTATGTGTCTGTTTCCCAAAGGATTTGCGGAGGGGAATAGACAGTCTCCTGGACTTTGGGATGTCCATCATCTCGACAAAAATCAGGCTCCTCCTGATCCTCTACTGCTTCCTCCACAGGAAGCTGGAGGGTCTCAGCCCACTTTTTTGTAAAACACATAGTGAGAAGGGGACTCAGAAAGCCTAGGAGGAGAAACACCTGACGGTCTGTCTGGGGAGATGTCCGGGTCAACAGGCACATCCAGACTTTCATAATCACCATCATCATCCTCATACTCTCCTTCCTCCTCCTCCAGTTCATAAAATTCTTCCAAAGTGTAATCCGGAACCGGGGGGAACCGACCGAACTGAACCCCTGCCAGATGGTGCCGATTCGGTCGGAACTGAAGTAAACGATTGCACTATCCTTATCGCCTTGGCTATCTCATCAGCAGTCAGAGTATGAATTTCTGGGTCGAAACCGGATGATTTATCTTTTCTTTTCCTTTTTACTGGAACAGACTCCTCAGAATCGGCTCTCCTTTTGCCTGAAGAAGTATCGCTCTGGTCAGAAGGCACTCCTTCTGGTACGGTCGGAACCGAACCGGGCTGGCCATCCGGGTCAGCGGACTTCTCGGCCTCCCTTTCCCTCAGTCAACCTAATCTCTTTTCCAGGGTTGATTTGGGAAGATTCTTACAAATTTGGCAGTCTGAATTGAGGTGGTCAAACCCTAGACAACAACCACAGGTGGTGTGGGGATCAGCCTTGGCAAAGACTTCCCCACACACACTGCAGTGTTGAAACCCAGTGGGCCTGGTTTTTTTCTTGGGTTTCTCAGACATGGCCAATACTAAATAAAACTTACCCTTTTTTCGGCAATCCGCCAGGCAAGACTCCCCTATCGGTTCCTGACCGTGTCACGGGTCTTGGAAAAAAACGTAATAAAATCAGTTTTTTTAGAACCGATACGGACCGGTTACCACACTCTAAATACATCACAAACTTTTTTTTAACTGAAACTGAGCCACAATTTACAAGTTCCACACAGAAACTACACAGAAAACCTATCTAGTACTCACGGTACCACAGACAAGAGACTTGAACCGACTGAACGGTAACAGCAATTCGGTAGAAACCGAGCGAAAAAGACGACACTTCAACTGACTTTTTTGAACCGAGCAAAGGAGAAATCTCTGGAGCGACTGTTCAGTGAGACGGAGTACAGAATCTGACTGTTGGAGTTTAAATAACAGCAGACAGGGACTTCAACCGAGCTCGTGGTGAACATTCCATGCTGGCCATGGAAAGTTTAACTCTTTGTTCTCCGGGGCAGTTGAAAGGCAGGACCTAACTGCATGTGTCTGAATACAGCAAGACTTCATGTTGTTTGAAACCTACATTTCAGCAAGGTGCTTGACTCAGTGCCTCATAGTGGGCCAATAGCAAAGCTGGGGGAGATGGGGTGGGAGGACAGGAGCTCAAGTGGGTCAAAAATTGGCTTTCGAGGCCAATACAGAGGGTAATGGTTGGTGGCATCGTCTCCTCCCCCAGGAAGGTGATCAGTGGGGTCCCCCAGGGTTCAGTATTGGGGCCACTCCTGTTCAGTGCCTATGTCTCGGATATAGGAGGGGGTTAGGGATTAGGAGTAGACCGAGTCTCTTTGCAGATGATTCAAAACTGGGAGCACTGGTGGATTGGGAAGAAACAAGGGAGGCAGTCCAGGGGGATCTGGATACCCTGGAGGAGTGGTCAAGGAGGTGGAGATTGAAATTTAATGCCAGGAAATGTAAAGTACTTCATTTGGGGGTCAAAACCTCGGGCCATGTTTACACCGGGGGGGGGGGGGTCACATTGTAAACCACATTGGGAGAATGGCATCTAGGGGTGGTGGTAGATGGGAAAATGAATAACCCAGAAAACTGCAGAACAGTTGCAGCCAAAGCAAACAGGATACTTGGATGCATAGCTAGGGGAATTGCGTCCAGGAGGAGGGAGGTGATCCTCCCCCTATATAATGCCTTGGTCAGGCCGCAACTCGAGTATTGTGTACAGTTCTGGAGACCTCATCTGAAGAAGGACATAGCGCTACTGGAGAAAGTCCAGAGAAGAGCGACCAGGATGATTCAGGGCATGGAGGGGAGGACTTATGAGGAGAGACTGGAAGACCTTGGGCTGTACACACTAGAGGAGAGGAGGGACAAGGGAGACATGATATGGGTTTTCAAGTATGTAAAAAGAATAACAGAGAGCAGAACCAAGGAGTTGTTTAGGCTAAAGAAGGGGACAACCAGGGGCATGAGTGGAAATGGAAGGGAAATTACAGGGGAAACACAGGAAGCATTACTTCACCGAGAGGGTGGTGGATCCGTGGAATGCGCTGCCAGGAGGCTGGTGGAGGAGGGCACAGTGGAGGGCTTCAAGAAGGGGTGGGACAGGTACAAGGGGAAACTGAAGTCAGTGAAGACCCTCTCGGGGGCTGGGGGGGGCAGGAAGGCAAGCACCCACTAGGTTGCTGGCTATCGAGCAGACACAACAGACTGTTGGGCCTATTCTGCTGGCTTTTAGTATGTTAGAATGAGAAGATCACCCTTTAACAATAAGTCCAAGTATGCCACAGGGAAATACAGATGCTGAAGGGACCTCCAGACTTTTTAAAACAGAGAAATTGAGGCTCCAGTGCTTCTCAGAAAGCTACCCACATTAAAAGTGCAGAAAGGCCGGCTCCACTGTGCCAAGCGAAGGGGTTAGCTCAGCACACTGGCAACCAGGGTACCAGAAGCAGAGACCGTCAGGGAGGGGATTCAGAGTAAGCATTGGAAGTCTCCTCCTGGGGGAGTGGGTTGGGACTTGGCACCCATTGGCAGATTGGGAGACGTGCTTAGGGGACATGGTGCCTCGACACACCCCCTGCACATCCGCACCCAGGGCTTCTGTGCTCATGCAAGGCCAAGAACTGCTATGGGTGGGTCGAAAACTGGAAAAAGGAGCTCCCCACCTGGCTGGATGACGAGTGCCGGCCCCCGCCACCACAAAAGCTCCGGAGACCACCCGGACCAACTCCACAGCACCCAGAATACGCTGCTAGCCAGTAAGGCTCTTCTCCCTACCTGGAGGGCTGCAACACGAGTTGGTGGTTGGCGGCAGGGGGTCGGGTGGGCGCCGAAGACCTTGGCACTCTGAAGGAGTGTCCAGAGGGGGGAAGCTCCGAGTGGGGTGGAGCATAAATAGAAAATACAAAAAAAAATAAGTAAAATGCAGAAAATACATGGCAAAAATGATAAGGAGATCTTATCAATAAAAAGAAGAAAAATGACAACCAAATGCCTAGAGCCTCACCCTGATTTCATCTGGACCATCCAGAATAATCCTGGGGTGGAAGCAAGGCCAAAGGGGAGAGTTTGGTACTGAAAATCCTGATTCTGGATGGTGAACACCAGGAATCACTGATGCATGGCAGAGCAGGATGTAGCAATAAGTATCCAGCAGATCTATGGAAGCCAGGTAGTCCCCCAGCTGAACTGCCCTGATAATGGACTGGAGCAGCCCCCCCACCCCACATTGCTTAACCAGGAGTGGCACATTAAGCTGAAATCTTGTTTACAGGTGCAACCTGGGAGCACAGGGAAGTTAAGTGACTTGCTCAGGGTCACACAGTATGCAAGTGGGGGCTGTAGGATTCAAACCCAGGTCTCCAGATTTGCAGCTCATAGCCTTAAACCACTGCGCGATACTGTCTCCATCTTGAACTTGGTTTGCTTCACGAACATGTTTAGACTTTGCAGAACTAAGACTGAGCGTGAAACATCCCCGATTTCTTCAGGTCTACTAAGCATATCTAGTAGAAACTGTCTTTTCTCAGATGGTGGAACTAGAACCATCATACCTATCTGCAGCAGGTGATCCTGGGTCTGGTCCACCACTCTTCTTTTAACTGAGTTTTAGACACTGGAGACTAAAAGAACCAGATCCTCAACAGCATGCCAGAGTACTGTATAGCATAGCTGCAAGAGACATTATCCAGATCCCACAAGTCTGTTGAGATCTGGACTCATCTTTCAACAAAGTTCTGAAGACATCCTCAGAGGGCTCAAGGGATAAGATGTGCTCATGAATCCTTATGCAGAGAAATTGCGCTGTTCCAGCTGGCTCTTCTTGAACATCTGGGGAAGAAACCTCTATTCTGGAAAAACTTAACTAGCAAAGAAACTTCTACCTCACTGTTTTCCATTGAAAAGAACAAACACCACATGTGTTATAATGAGCACATCCAAAACCTATTCCCCAAGGAGGATTAGTGCAGTTCTCTTGCCTCCTGAAAATAGGCAACTCATCTTTATTGTCTTTGATAATCTTTAGTAGGTCATTCAACTAAGGTCCGCACAACAGATCACCAAAGAAAGGAACCCCCAAAAAGTGTGCTTTGGAGGCCTGGTCCACAAACCAGTGCCAAAGACAGACTCCTCTCATGGCAAAAACTACAGCAGAGGAGCGCCTGGCAGAAAGCTGAAGGCCGACTAGAACAGCATCTCCCAGAAAGCAGGATGCTAAGGTAATGAGAGGAAGAAGGTCAGACACTGGGGAATCATCTGGTAAAAGTATCCAACAGAGTTGACACCCAGTCACACAGAGCCCTCGAAATCAGGAAAGAGGGGTAAAATCACTCTGTTAGACCCTGCCACCACAAAAGCCTGCCAACTGGCTGCATCGACCCTCTTAATCCAGGAGACAGCGGCACCTTCTGCAACCATGTGGCCATTTCCTCGGCTACCGCCATCGACCACTAGCGCCTCATCCTGACCACCCTCTTGGTCCTTTTCATCGGATTCCCTTACCCAGGCACCTGCGCCTGAGTGGCGCCGTCTGCAACCTTGCAGCCATTTCCTCAGCCGCCGACGACAACCATTTTCACCTCATCCTGACTGCCCTCCTGGTCCTTTTCATCAGATTTCCTTCCCCAGGTACTACCGCTGAAGACCCTCACGGAACCATCCAGAGCTGGAGGCCCCTGACTGGTGTGGCTTTTGATGGTTAAGTATGATTGGTCAGTTGCCTCCCTAGGCTGCCGCTGATTGGAGTACTTTTCGTCATAACTTTTCCATCGACTTTTACGCTAATTTCTGGAACCTATAACTCTTAGGGTTTTGTGCCTGTCTCTGCCTGTTTAATTGCAATTGTGCCCTGAATTTTCTACTGTTTATTTATCTGTCTGGCCCACCAGCCTGCACTGCTCAAATTTAGTTACAGCTAGCCGTTTTTTCAAATTAACTTAAAGTTAGCCTGCCTGCTAGCATTCTGTACAGCTAAGTTACTGTTTTCCGTTTCTTCACCTTCCTGTTCCTTCCTCTCCCCACTGCCTTTGCCTATATTGCCCTTATTCTGCCCCAACCGAGGTTTTCTGCCCACCACTAGCCCCTTCTCTACCTGTCCCTGCCTCCTCCCAGCTCTCCCTTAGTGCTACTCCTGCTACTACCGACCACTAGCGTCTCATCCTGACAACCCCCTCCTGGTCCTTTTCATCAGATTCCGTTACACAGGTACTACCGCTGAAGACCCTCACCGAACCATCCTGAGCGGGAGGCCCCTGACTGCTGTGGCTTTTGGAGGCCCAGTCCGATTGGTCCCTTGCCTCCCTAGGCTGCCGCTGATTTAAGTGCTTTTCGCAAAATAACTTTTCCATTGACTTTTGTGCCAATTTCTGGAACCCACAGCTCCTAGGGCCCCCCCCCCCAAGGCCTCCTTTAAATACTCTCCTTGCTCCGCCCCCTCGCATTTCTCCAGTCCAATTGGTTTTTCGGTGCCCCTCTTACCACACATCTTAACAAAGGAGACCCTTTGTCTCCCACGCTGTGCTCTTCACTCTTGCCTACCTCTCGCCTTCTCCTATAGCAGCTCCCTTGGTGGTGCCTTGTTTGTTCTTCTCTTACTATACCCACCTGACATACTTTACCCCTTATATTCCTGCTCCTTGTCTGTCTGCTTAGACGGATTACTCTCTCCTACACCACATCTATAGCTATCTTTCCACCCACCCCTTCACATCTATCTGCCTACATCTGCCTGGCTTCTCTCCCCCTCTTAACCCCCTGCCCCCTCTCCCCTCTATATCCCTTTATATTGCTGCCCCTGATCTGTCTGCGTAGACTGATCACTCTCCCCTACACCACCTCTGTAGCTCTCTCTCTCTCTCTCTCTCTCCACTCACCCTTTCTCATCTGTCCGCCTGCCTCTGCCTGGCTTCCCTCTCACTCTTATTCCCTGCCCCTTCCCCTCCCCTCTCCACCACTATGGCCCTCTTCTTCCTGCCCCTCTGCCTATTCTTCCTCTTCTCCTGGATCCCACTGTCTAACCTGTCTGGAGCCTGCTTCCTCAATCTCCCAGGAGCTACCAACTGGATTACATCTACCAGCACTTTGGGACCATCGCCTCGGGACTATACCCTTCTTACTGTCCCGCCAATGGGACAAGCTGGTATCACCCCTGGTATCGTGACAAGGTGATTTACGCTCACCTCTTCCCACTGGCTCACATTACCTCTCTTTGGGATCATAATCCGCAATGGAATTCTCGCTCATGTAACAGGCAGGCTAAGAAACTCTCTCAAAAATCTTCGATGGTATACCCTGAAACTCCTGCTCCTTCTACTAATTCTATCAGACAATATACACCCAAACCCTGGTCCCTCAATTCCTGGCAATGAATACACACAGTGTCATGCTGAGGCACTAACCTTTGCAGCACTCAAATCTGCAGCCTCCTACCGAAATTTGATGCCCTGCATATATTTACCAACCTACATAACCCAGATGCTCTTGTGGTTGTCGAAACCTGGCTCACTCCTAAAATTCCAGACAGTGCAATTGCCCTGCCAGGTTATAACATCTTCAGGCATGACAGGACCTCCAAAAGAGGAGGAAGATGTGCCATCTACCTCAAAGACACTCTGCTTGGACACCCTATTCAAACCCTTGCCTTGGTCTCGACTGCCCAGATCCTACCAATCAGAATTATACTTGAGGCCCACAACAAGGTTCTGACTATTACTGCTGTCTACATCCCTCCTAAGGAACAAGTTAAAGGTCTCAAAACTGTCCTGGACTTTATCCGCTCGCAACCCACAGGCTCTGAGTCTATCCTCATGGGTGATTTCAACATTAATTGGCTTGGGTCTGACACAAACGGCTTTAAGGATGCTATTTCAGCCGCTGACCTCACCCAGCTAGTCTCCATCCCCACCAGGCACAGCTACAGGACTGGCACATGCTCCCTTCTGGTCTGGATCCGGACTAACCACCCATCCCACATCTCAAAAGTCTCCACCTACCCGACTCATTAAGTGACCACTCCCCTGTCACCTGTGAATGGTCAAATAAATTCAGCCTCCCACCGCCCAAGTTAATTACAAGCAGAATCCTCCCAAGAGGCCAACTGAAGTGCTTCAAATCCCCTATTTTCCTAGCATCGGCTGTCAACTCTGCACTAGACTTCTTCCTAAACACCTTCAATTCTGCCTGTGACTCTCACGCCCCCTACAAAAAGAGGAAAGTCAAAGGGCTCTGCAACCCGTGGCTCTCCAGGGAGCTCCTAGCACTGATGAAATTTAGGGACCACTTCTGGGTTCGGGCTCGGGTCACAGTTAAGCAAGTAGATATACAAAACTATGAACGTGCTTGAAACGACTGCACTAAAGCAATACGCCTGATGAAAAGTAACTACTACAAAGATGCTCTCACTATTACATGGGGTAAGGGGTAGTCCTTCTGGAATAATCTGAAAGAAGTTACAGGGAAATTGCCCAAGACGTCACATACCTTGTCGGAAGTGGATGGGACCATAACCCTGGACCCAGCAATTACAGCAAACTTGTTTAACATAGCATTCTGGGATCTTAGCAATGTACTCCCACATGACTTCTTTGACGCTGACCTCTTTGCTGCACCCCCTCTCCTCGCCCCCTCCTCAACTCGTCCGCCTTTTTACTTCAAAGCAGTCAGGAGGCATGAAGTACACAAATACATCTGCAAAGCAATCACAGGATCAAGAACCAGTGGGGACACACTTGACCTTAAACTACTGTCCCTTGCGCTAGATGAAGTGCTAGCTCCGCTTACTTGTATTTTCAACCTCTCCCTCGGCCAGTTCCCAGACAGATGGAAAATCCGCCACCATAACCCCAGTCCACAAAAGTGGAGACAAGGCCCATCATGGGAACTATAGGCCTACATCCATACTACCCCCCCTCTCAAAGGCCCTTAAGCGACTGGTCTCTGACCAGCTGACGGAATACCTGGTGAAGCACGACATTCTTTGTAAGCAGCAGCATGGCTTCGGGAAAGGCCACAGCACTACATCATCCCTCCTAGAATTCACAGGAGCAATCCACAACTCCCTTGACAATACTCAACTAACTGGATCAGTCTTCACTGACTTGACTAAGGCTTTTGACACCGTCCACTCATCACAGAACTTCAAAACTCAGGGATTTCCACCGAGGCTACATCCTGATCCTGGTTTAAGAGCTACCTGGAAAACCGCTCACAAAAGGGTGAAAATCACTCACACCCTCTCCAATTCTAGACCCGTCCGCTCAGGAGTCTTGCAGGGGTCCATTCTCGGGCCTCTACTGTTCAGCTTCTTTTTGAACAATCTGCCACGTTCCTGTCCTGAACAGATCCTGCTATATGAGGAAGACGCTGTCATCCACGCCCTACTTCAAAAAAAGCTCCAGATGGGTTTCTTCCCTGTTGAAAAATGGTTTAATAGCCAAAAACTGGTACTCAACTATAAGAAAACAAAGTTGATACTTTTCTGCGGCTCCCTCAACAACCACAGGTCTCATCCCTTTGCAACTGCAAACTGCTATGGTGCTTTCCTGGACCAAGTTCACTCCTTTAAATATCTTGGAATCACACTCGACAGTTACATATTCTACAACATCCACACTGACACTGGTGCCAAAGCTGTTAAACGCACTGGTCTTCTATACAGGAACAGGGAATGCCTTACCGCAGACACCTTAAGGATAGCTGTGCAGAGTTCTGTGGTCTCACTAATCGATTATGGCAGGGGTCGAAATAACCACCTGTCTGCCTGTCCCAGACACCCAGTTTTCTCCAGGGACAGCTGGTTTCACTTCTGTGGGACAGGCAGCAAGTGAAAGTGCATTAGCAGGCACTAGGAACCAGGAGATGTTGCCACCTGCAAGGCTGGGCTGTTGATATCTCGACATCCCATTGTCACATGTTGAGAAGTGTCCATTCAACTCAACGTCCAAGTTTAGGCTCTACTGTGTGGTCGGCAGTTTTGCCAAGTAGCAGAAATCAAAACAGTGCTGCAGTGGGACTAGACTATTCATGTGTTCCATGTCATCATGCATATGCAGTCCTTTTGCTTTCTGCACGGCATACTTCATTCTTCTGTGTGCTGCACTTGCAGTACCAGCCCAGAACTAGCTTTTATTCACAGGCAACAGAGTTTTGGGGAAGGAAATCAAAAACCCTTTTCAGGGCTGTCTACTAACTAAACAGAGCCTGGGTTAGGGTAAATTAAAGGCCTTTCTAAGGGCTAGAAAACCGTATTTGAAGACGCTTTTCAGGGTAGACCATCACAGCAGAAAGGTGGGAGACTTGGTATTTAGAGAACAGGAGAAGAACATAAAGAGCACTTAAATCACCCTGTCACGGCAGGTAGGGCTCCACAGACATGATATGGGGAGGCTGGTTAAAAGCCCTTGTCTGGGTTACTAAGTAGGAAGAGACATTCAGTGTCGGTGTTATATACAGGAGCAGATGAAGCTGATCCATTTGTCCGGCAGAACCGAAGGGAGTTAATTAAAGCCCCATGGCCCTTATCAGGGCCATGAACTGGGGGCTCACTTGTTAAGTCCTTTTCAGAGCACGTAGCAGCCAGTAGGTATTATTTAGTAGTCCTTTTTAAGGCACCTTACAATGAGCACCACTAATAATTAAGCCCTTTTTAGGGCACTGTACCAGGCAGGGAGAAAACTAGTTACTATTAGCTCGTATTTGGAAACAGAAATGTAAACTTCGTAAACAAAAATCAACAGGACAGGTACAAATTCTGTGGGACAGACAAAATTAATATTGCACCTGTCCCTTGGACAGCCATCCACCAAAAATTATTTCTAGCCCTGGATTATGGTCTGGTTGTCCACAGCTCTGCTTCCGACACACCCCTTAAGCACCCATCCTTAGCCCTAAACAAAGTCTGCCATCTTATCACAAGATCCCACTGTCTCACCCACATGTGTGCACTCCCAAATGGGCTAGCTCCAACTATCTAACCGTATTAAGTACCATACCTGCCTAACAACCAAGAAAATCACATTAGGCCTGTTATTCCCGTCTATCTCTCAACTTTCCCTGTGAAATCTCCCCGGCCCTGTTTCCATCCCTCCCTTAATTGACTTTCTTAGAATCTCACATCCTCCATTGTTTATACAAATTTCTGTCCTGCACCTACCTCCTCAAATGTATGTATTCAATCTGCATGAATTACTTTCAAATTTTGTCACGTTTGTATTGTTTCTCCAATCTGACGTGGAACCTCTGTAAAAGAGCCCTGGCTCAAAGGTACTTGTAATCCTAGAATGAATAAATAAATAAATAAAATCCACTCAAATGGGATAGTGGTACTGCTTAACCATATTAGTCAGCAAAGCATCAGAGACTGGCAGGACCAGCCATTTTTAATCATAGTATTCTAAAAATGATAGCATTTAACCCAGGATTATGCAAACTGTTTTTTCTTATCAACAGCCAACCACTCATGATTTATTACATGGCCACAAAACTGAAAAGTTGAGAAAAAAAAAATCAGGAGTATTCCTAAATTATTGGGTTTACCAGTAGCAAGACCACCAACAAAACCTCCAAGAATGTTAGTGTTCTACAGGATTCAACTCCCAAGGAAGAGGTGAACTGTTCCCCCTCCTCCCTTACAGAGGAGACACTTTTGAAATTTGATAGTTACATCCCCCAACTTAACTACTGCATCTTTGCTGCATTATTAATACTGCACCTCTTCTTGTTATGTTTTGTTCATAAGTTTTTAATAGTTAAATAGATTTCTTTGTATGTAAATGAGTTTTGATGGGCTAACTCACATACTGACTGGACACTATGGTGGGCTTATAAGTATGAGGGATGCTAAATAAAGACTTTGATTGATTGATTTAATTTGTGAACTATGAAGCCACTGTAACGGCCTTTTTACTGTGATGGGAATAGTCTATGTTATATTTTAGGATGTTTGTTTTAACATTAAAATTGAATGAATAAAAAAGTTTCAGAAAAAAGAAAGGTGAACAGAGAGTCAAACAAAAGTGGAACAGTGGACACTGGCGAGCCCTGCAACTACTCACATTCCTCTTTAGAGGAGTGCTCATTACAACCAGTGTCTGAAAAGGGGTTGCAGGGATGGGAAGAAAAAAGATTACTCACTGTAGTAGTGTTGTTTCTTCTCAGGAACCGCTCATTATGTTTACACACTCTATGCAGCTATCTCTATAGTGACAGATGTCCCCAGAGATGGAATTTATTCTAATTCGTGAATTTAGAATACTGGTTTCAAACTCTGCAGCTACCCTCTGGCAGTTAAAAAGACCCATCAAGGTAATCCAAACAGCCCCTGCACCCCGTATATGGGTGCATTACATCGTAGGAAACCTCCTCATGTGAATGCTGCCCCAAATAATCCAGAAGTAAAAAAGTTGTAACCCTCGTAAAATCCAGAAAACTGAGTCCCAAGGACTTCTCGGTTTCTGGTGCAGCCCACGCTCTGCCAAGTTATGACGTGATGCTAGGGAGAGTGCAGGACGCGCTCCATTATACTCTATGGGCAGTACCTTTCCAATTGCCTTTTTTTTTTTTATAACATTATAATGGCAATTTGGTGAGGAAACATGGGCACTGGTCGACTAACAATGCCCTTGTAAGGTGTAAGCTGCACACTCGAGCGGACTTGATGGACCGTTATGGCCTGTTTCTGCTGGCGTCTGTTCGTATTTTTTTTTTTTTTTAAACTACCAACCTATATTTTTGGCAATCACCTTTAGTCGTTTTTGTAAAATCCTGCAATACTGTCTTTCACCCATCATCTCTTACTGCACCACAACCCCCGTTTTGATACCAGTGCTCCATACCTTCGTTTAAAACCACACGTGTGCACGTGCACAGTGCATACAGGAGGTCCAAGGAATAATGGGGTACTGCCCCCAGTCACCACAGCCATCACCCTATACTCCCAGGAAGTAGGGAACCCTGCTCTTTGTTATCAGTTCCACAGAGCTGAATGTTACAGACACAGATGACACTGAAGGACAGTTTGATGTTTTGGACTTTTCAGATCCAACTGAAGACCAGTACTGAGTTCAAGCTTCAGCTCGCACAGGAAGAGGAAGTGCTTGATGTGCCAAGGACTAATGGGCTAGTACAAGGGATTATGGGAGTGGGTGGAGATGGGATACTGGTGATGTGCTTGTTTTGAAGATTCCAGCTGCTGTGGGGACACGACAAGACCAACAGCTGTGTAATCCTTTTTCTTCGAGTGCTTCTTAAAACCATGACTTTTCTGCAATATACACTCTGAAAATCACAATTTTCTAACTGTACTACCACAGAGTTTGAGGCCCTGCTAGAAAAATTAAAGCCTTACAACCAAAAATATCCAAGAGAAAAAAATAGTAAACACTGACAATGCAAGAAATTGAGAGGGGAGAAAACACACACACACTCTCACACTTACTTTCTGGTAGAGGTGGGTGCTGACTCCTGGTCTCCTACATGCAGTGTACAAACAATGTGACTACAAATACAAATCTTAATAAACTCCTGTAAAGAGCTTAAAGGCCCCTTGTACATGGTGGGGATGCCATATTCAAGGATTAGCACCAACACCCTGGGTGAGGCAATGTTCAGAAGCCCCAGAAGCGTGATCGTGCTAACCATACCACTGCACCTATGCAAATAACAGGGTCTCCCTCATGCATAAAAACGCAGTGGTATATTCAAAGTTTTGCTGTGGTGCTAAACAGCCACTAGAGCAATGCCGTTCTTTTCCCCCATAAAGCTTTCTACTTTCAGGAATGACTGGCAGTTCATTCAGCCCTGTCCCCACTCCTCGTGACCATCACTTGCCTCTCTTGACCCGGGGTATAGTCTCCCGTGAATTCTCACCCTCCCCCCAACCGTGGCAGGGCCAGGAGAGGGAGGGCCATCCCGGTCAACATATCCAGGCCCACTGGAGTCAGGCAGCGGTACAGGCCTCAAGGAAAGGGGCAGGGCTACATAAGCCCACCCACTTTTCCATGTTTCCCCCAAGCCCCTGCTGTGGTGACATGTCAGTATGTGCATGTGGAGGTGCGCACAGCCTACAGAACAGCAGCCCCACCCTTTGAGCTGCTCACAATTTACACTAACCACCGGCCTCCAACCTGAGCCGGTCAGAGGCCAAGACAACAGTCCCTGGGGCGCTCAATCCTCTCCCATCCAGCTGACCCCCGCAACCCATGCTCGTTCTTGAACACAGGTTGCCAGCGTGGCTAAATGTAAGGCATTCAATGCCTTAGGCCACCATCCCAACAGGCCAGTAGAGCAATGTGATTTACAAGCACCGAAACCCACATCTTAATGCAGTACTAAGGCCACACCCCACAAAGACAGGTAGTCTAATCTCTACCCCCCCAATCACCCCTGAAAATTACTGTAACAGTAATACAGATAGGAGAACTTCCATCATACTTACCGTAATTTCCTTTTCTGTTAGCTCCAATTTTGTCAAATGGGAAGGTAAGTAAGAAAACAAGGGGGGGATATGTTGTTATAGTATGATATTTTTAAAGATTCTCCACTGATGACTGAATTAAACAGTGATTATAAAGATGACCAATTAGGAGTTAGAGGGCAGCCCTTGCAAACTAAAATCAATTGATTCAAAACAACAAAAAGAAAATATTATTAAATGGTACATGCGGCCAACCTATGGAACAGACTTCCTATGAATGTTATATGTAGCTTAAACAAGAAAAACTTTAAAAATAACCTAGATAAATATATTGCTACAGAAGGTGACTTAAAATACTATACCATGTCCTAGACAGGAGCTAACTCTTGGGCTATGGCCTTTTTTCTGCTCCTATGAACTCAGCAGTTAATAAGTAAGCAGCAAGACATGACGGGGTGTACATTAGACATTTCTAATGCACGGCCAGGGGCATAGTAAGGCATGAGGCCGCAGGCCCTAATGCTCACCCCCTTCCAAGAGTAAGTAAGCTAAGACAGGTACAGAATAAGAGAATGGGGTGAGCATTAGGGTTCACAACCCCACAGCATACCCCTCACACCTGTTCCTGCATGCATGGTGGGTGTGGGGTGTTAGGGTTGCAAGGTTTTAAATAAGCTGCAAAAATTGGTTAGCACTTTCTGCTAATCAATTGTAAAGTTGCATAGCACTTGCCTCAATTTGATTAGCAAAGTAAAAATACTAAAAAAAAAAAAAGTATACATACAATTTTTTTTAATTTTAGCCTGAATAAAAATTCTCATTAAAATTAGCTCCATCTTTGCATGGTTTGTTTCAGTTGAACACTGACACAAGCCTAATTGGCAGTAGAGTATTGATCTCTGAATGAGCTTGGTACATCCAGGAGACCTGGGTTCGATTCTCACAATCTCCACTTGCAATGCTGTGTGACTCTGGGCAAGTCACTTTACCTCCCCTGAAAACAGGCACAAGCCTAAATGGTAGTTAGACTAGGGTGTAGAGTAGTGAGCTGTGAATTAGCTTGGTATATCCAGCAGACCTGGGTTTGATCCCCACAACCTCCACTTGCATGCTGTGAGTCTGGGTAAGTGACTTTTACCTCCCCTGAAAATAGGCACTTGTAACACACACATGCACACACATGTGCGCGCCAGTCCAGATCTATGACAAAACCCTTCCCCCACCGACCTTCACTACCCTCACCATTCGTGTTCCCTGCCCTCAACTTTTTGACACTGAAATGAGGGGCATGGACACACAGCATGAGGGACACTGGCCATCAGAGCAACATATGCACCCACTAGGTTTTTTTTTTTTTTTTTTTTTTAAACTGCTCTGCCGGCCCCGGGTTGTCTGCCCTGCTGCCCTATCTTCTGCACAGCCTGCAGGTTGTCTGCTCTGACCAAGCTGCTTGCCTCGTAGAACTTGCTGTGTGCCGCCTGTCTGAAAAGAAAAGAATTCTGCTTTCTGTTGTCTGCCGTAGTGCTTGCTGTTCCGGACCACATCTGCCCAATTAGCAGCATTTTCCTGGTGGTCTCCCAGTCAGCATGCAAAACACCACAACTCCTATCATTAGCAGTGCACTCTGATGCACCCGGAAACATGCAGATTGGTGCCTTTCTACAGTTAGGCACTTCCGACCAACCAGCTTGCGGGAGTTAGGTGCTTCCGACCAACCAGCTCGGAGGAGGGAAGGGGGCCGGCACAGAACTAGTGGTGGGGCGGGAGAGAAGAGTCAGCCACAGAATGCATTGCATTTTTTTGCGATGCAGAAGTAAAATGGATCTCAAGAGCAGCCGGTTCGCATCGCAAACTGCGATGCAATACAGACTATTTAAAACTCTGGGGTTTGAAATCGACGGTGGGGATGGGGGTGGGATCTTAGGGTTGGGAACCCAATTAGTCGATCGATCACTTTGACAGAATAAAATCCCAGCACTAAAGCATATAAAAATATCTGAAAATACTGGCCCCATAGAAAGCAATGGGGCGCACTCACGCAGCCTTTGTTTTGTGACATCACAAAACAGAGCTGCATGAACCGATGTGGGGGCATGTTTGTCCTACCTAGAAGTCGGTGGGGGTTTTCTGCCAGCTGAGCAATTTTAAAAAGTTTACGACAGATATATCTTTTGTAGAAAACGGCTTTTTATGCCAAACTTCGTGAGATTACTTCTGGGAAGGTAAGCCATCAAACGGGCTGGGGAGAGCAGAAACACGGATAGTCGGAAGCTGCTCTTTAAGACATTGTAACTGTATCTTTATTTCTCTGTGAACCCTGCGCTCCTATCTGTGTATCAGTTTTTAGTAGTATTCGTGCTCCTACGTCACAAATATCTTTGCAACACTAAGACGAACAGCTAAGTGTAACCCTAACTCTGGAACAAGTAATATTTAATGGAAAGCACGCACACACAACAGAAAGTATACCTCAGCACCCTGAACAATATCAGATATATGCCCATTAACTCCAGACACATAACCTAGCCCTAACCTAACACAGGAACAAATAATATTTAATGGAAGCTGCGTGACAAGGTATACCCCAGCACCCTGAACAATATCAGATATGTGCCCCCCCCCTAATTCCAACAGACATAAACCACACCTGAACCCTTACCCTAACGTTAACTCCAGAACAAGTTATACTTAATGGGGGGGCACACACACAACAGAAGGCGTACCTCAGTACCCTGAACAATACGATATGTGTCCCCCATTGACTGCAACAGATATATAATCTAACCCTAACCCGCACAAATGCAAAAATTCCCATAGAATAACATTAGAACTTTCATAGGCCATAGCTCGCTCAATATTTGAAGTTAACTGTAACACTATATATGAAATGAACGATCGGAGTACTACAACATTAATGTGTCATACTAAGGACAGTCATCACAGAGTACCCTCAGCACCCCAAAATTTCCAACAAAATTAAACACGGCAACAGATGCAGAATTTAAGGCTAATGTTCGCCAAACATCTCACACACACACACACGCACACACACGCAACTCCTTTTGTACTGCAAGCTCACCATGCTTCAGACAACTTCCTTGAAAACTGATGGAGTTATGCCCTAAAAACCCCAAACCAGATTTTTACCCAAAATTCCTAAACCACTGGGAGTTGAGTGTAAACCTAAATTTATGTTACTCTTTGGGATGAGCCCCATAGACTAGAGGTGGCAAAGCCCCCTCCTACCCTTTCTTGAATGTACACATTTCCCTTAACCTTAACAATAACCCTAACCCCGACCCTAATTCCTAAACTACTGGGAATTAAGTGACAGTCAACACATATGCTACTCTGTGCATCAAGCCGCACAAAGTGGAGGGGGGCAAGCCCCCCTCCTCAGCTTTCTTGAATGTACACATTTCCATTAACCCTAACCCTCAATGTTTTTAAGAGATTGTTAATTGTATCCTTATTTCCCTGTGGGAGCACACTCCATACTCCTCTGCGTATCTGTGTGCTATCCATCCATCAGTCTCTAGTAGTATCCCTTTTTCTCTTTGGGAGTGGCACTGCCATCCATACATTACTCCTTAATAGTATGCATATCTGTGTGTGGGAGGGCCCTGTGCTCCCATCCATGTATCACTCCTCACTAGTATCCGCATTCCTGTGTGGCAGCGCAGGGCCTTCCATGCATAAAGTGACGAAGAAACCCTTGCGTACACCTCAGATTACAATATTATCCTATGGCAAAACTCCAGAGCAAAGTAATATATTTTCACCAAACCAGCAAAAGGTACATCTGTGAGGCAAGCCCTCGATATCC
Organism: Neoceratodus forsteri; assembly: GCA_016271365.2. Classification (NCBI taxonomy): domain Eukaryota; kingdom Metazoa; phylum Chordata; order Ceratodontiformes; family Ceratodontidae; genus Neoceratodus; species Neoceratodus forsteri. Next base: position 806,785,588 of record CM028137.1, read on the forward strand.
CTGAAAATTTCAGAGCAAAACAGAAAGTAATTTCTTAACATCATAGTGACAAAGAAACGGCTCTGTAAACCTCCCAGTACAATGTTATCCTATGGGAAATCAAACAAAATTCAAAATCCACAGAATTCCAAGCAAAAGTAATATATTTTCACCAAACCAGCAAAAGGAACAAGCCCTTTACCCTGAAAATTACAGTCCAAAATCCAAAACCATTTCTTTGCTATGAGGTGACAAAGAAACAGCTATACAAAATTTCTTTTTTCGCAAATTGTGATCCAAGAATCCTGTTTTGTGAAGCAAGAATCCTATTTCGCATGGCACATCTAACTTTTCCCATAGGAAATAATGGGAAACTTTAAATTTAATGACTTTTGAACAGATTAATATTTTTTTCACTAAACCTTCAAAAGGCACATCTGTGACCCCAAGATCTGTATACCCTGAAAATTTCACACCAAAACTCCAAGCCATTTTTGCGCAGCGGCGTTACAAAGAATTTGACAAAAAGTGGTAATGTTCACATTTTTTTAACACTGTGCATCTCCACACCCGCACATCTGACCAGAATGAAACTTGCCATATCAAGAGATCTTTTGTCCCCAAAAGCACAAGCAAAATTTCAAGCAAATCGGTTGAACAGTTGCAGAGGTATTAAAAGTTCAAAATGTTGGGTTTGACACAGCAGTGACCATTGAACCTTATGTACAGGCGCAACTATGCCTGTATAATAAAGACACCTTATAGGCAAGTGGTCACCATTTTTGGCACTGTTGGTGCTGAAAGAAAAAAAAAAAAAAAAAAAGGTTACTCACCTGTAACCTTAGTTCTTGGAGCAGTATATGGTTAACATTCACACTCCGGCATTTCCACTGGAAAATGCCAGTATGCTTCACATCTTTAAGCTAAGCTCCTCCTACCACCCAGGTGGTATATCCTCCTGACTCCATCCCGTGATGTCAGCTTTTTGCTTGCTGGAAGGAAGGATCCATGTGCCACATGCCAGGGGAGACCAGTTGGGTTGTGTGGATGTGAACCATATATACCCTCCGAGAACTATGATTACAGGTGGTAACCTATTTCCTATGGGGAGTGTGGATATGGTTCACTATCACATTCTGGCAGACTCCCAGTAGTTCTCTGGAAGGAAGGGGAAAAGCACACACCCTTATTTAGCAAACAGACTGGAGAACTGAGGTCCCAAAAGCAGCATCTGGCATGACTCAAGGTCGATGAGGTTGTGGAAAATGAAGATTTGTGCGGACTTCCAGGTAGAAGGCCCTGCAGTTTTCCTGGATGGGGATGTCCCTGGAAGCAGCCACCAAGGCAGCAGCATGTCTGGTAGAATGAGCTCCACCCAATCTATAGCAGAGATCAATGCAGGATGCAATCCACTTGCCAACTGTCCACTTTACTGCCAGTCTACCAGGCGCAGCTTCAGTGTGACAAACAGCTGGCGAGCCTCTCCAGAACCACAGCCATACAACCACAGCCATACATGCTTCATAATAAAACAGCATTCTCCACAGGTCCAGGGTATGGAGCCTGCAGTCAGCCTCCGAAAATGGGTCTGTAAAGTACACCGTAAAGTTAATCATTTAGTTAAGGTGAAACTCTGTTACTACCTTCAGGAGGAACTTCAGGCTGGGGCGAAGAACGACTCTATTCCTGTGTTAAACCAGGTAGGGAGACTCCACCGAGAGCACCTGAAGCTCCCCAATCCTTCCCACTTCTGTGATGACCACCAGAAAGGCTGTCTTCCATGACAGATGCTCGCCACAGAGTAGGCAAGGGGATCAAGCCCATGCCCTAGCACCAAATGAAGAACCTCTTCCATTTAAAGGCATGCACAGGCTCGAAAGGCTTGCCCATGAGCACAAAAAGTCCCATGACAGAGGTGGTTTACACACCAGAGGGGACAGGTGGCCCAGGCCCTTAAAATGTGCCCAACCACCTTCTCCTCGGCTTACCCAGAGACAGTTGCCAAGAGCACCTTAAGGGTCGCTCACATTCCGAGCTAAGAGAGGGACCAAAGGTACTCCACGATGCTATCAGTGCAAGCAAGGGGATCAAGCTCCTTGCCCTGGCACCGAATAGAGAACCTTTTCCATTTAAAGGCATAGCACCGGTGAGTCGACTCTTTCCAGGAAGCCTCCACAACATGGGGCACTTCATTCAAAAGACCCAAGGCATGGAACTCTAGCCCCTCAGGACAAGGTCATGAGGCTCAGGGACTGCAGGCACAGGACCTGCCACTGTTGCCTGGTTAACAGATCCGGGTGGAGAGGCAGCTGGCATGGAGGTCTACTGCTGAGGCCGAGGAGGTCCAGGTACTAGAATTGTTAACGCCAGTCTGGAGCCATCAGGATCATCCATGCCTCATCCTTTCCCGGCTGACCACTACCCTGTGGATCAAAGAAAGGAAGGAAGAAACCTCCCCCACAAAGACCCTGAGGGGTTCAGGGCCTCTCGGGGGGGGGAAAAACAACACTGTCCCAGACTGTGGGGGTAGGCATAAAACAGCCTCTGTTTGATGTTCTCCCAGGAGGCAAACGGATCCAGTAGAGGCATGCCCCAATGGGAGAACAGGTGGGTCACCATTTCCTGATTCAGGGACCACTCGTGCAATGTCTCCCCTACCCGGCTGAAAGCATCCGCCAGCTGGTTGATCACTCCTGTGACATGACTCGCCAGATCATCTGCATCCAAGCTGCACATGAGGGTCCGGATGCGGAGGGCCTCCCAACACAAGGGAAGTCAGGGAGTTCCACTCTACCGGTTCAGGTAAAACATGGTTGTGGTAGTGTATGTCTGGACCTGCATGACCTGACCAGACTAGGAGTGAATTCCGTCGGCGCAGGTTGCACTGCATGGAGCTCCAGCAGGTTTATGTGGTAACAAGACTGCTGGGGTGACCAGAATTTGTGGTCTCTGTGGTCTCCCAGGTACACTCCCCGTTCCAGCGAAGATGCGTCCATTGTGAGAGTGAGAGTCAGTTCTGGGCGGACAAATGTGATTCCTTCCTCCAGGTGCCCAGGGATCAGCCACCACTTGATGGCATCCCACACTGGCTGGGTCACTATGACCAACTGATCCCAAGTGGCCTAGGTGCTGAGATCACAGACAGCCCAACTCCCACTGGAGATGAAGCATCCGCCAGAGTGCCCAAAAGACCATGCTGGTGCAAGATGCCATGTACCACCAGCAGCCTCAGGAAATTCCAAGCAGGGCATGAGAGCCCAAGCTGAAATGATCAGGCAAAGGAGGCAAGTTCCAGTGCCCAGGCTGTAGCGAGGTGGGTCTAGACCCACAGAGACTCTAGTCCTCCCCAATCAACTTGATCACCTGCATGGGTACCAGTTTGGACTTATCCAAGCTCACCAACAGGCCTATGTTTTGGCAAGTCTGGAGAGACAAATCTCTGGACATCTCCACTGCCTCCACGGTTGGACCAGCTAGCAGCCAGTCTTTCAAATAGGGACACACCCATACACCTACGTGCTGCAGGCATGCAGACACCACTACCATACTACTACGCGTCCTGGAGGTCCCGGGAGCAGAACCACATGCCCAGGGATGGTATTATCTGAGCCAGGGTCATCATCTGAAAGGTGCGCGGCCTTAGGAACTCGTTTGGGTTGTGCAGATAGAGAATGGGACACCAGCCCCCCATCCGTTTTGAAACCAGAAAGTACCTAGAAACAAACCCTGGGCATGGAGGAGGATCTGCAACCTTGCTGACTGCCCCCTTGCGGAGCAGCTGGTCGATATCTCGCAGTGCCGACTGGGAGGCTGCGGACCTGGTAGCCCCACGCGGGGCGCGGGCTTGAAAGGGAGGGACCAGCTCGAACTCCAGAGGCAGGCCCCTGCCGACCACTTCCAGTACCCAGCGGTCCGTGGTGATAGTGGAACAAGCAGAAAGGAAGTGGCTGAGCCAGCCCCCCACAGGGACCCAGGGGAGGTGAGACGAGGTTTCGGCGGCACCCCACAACTGGGCAGGCTTGGAGGAGGAGGGACCGGCCGAGGAGCCATCAGGGCCCTTTCCCCCTGGCTTCCTGACAGAGGAAGCAATGGACTTGGCTCTAGGGCACCAAGCTTGAGCCTGCTGGCCCTGCTGCTGGTGGTGCTGCTGGGCAGGTCTTGCCACAGGAGCAGAGGAACTAAAGGGTTTGCGCTGCTGATGGTGGCCTTTGTCCTTTTGTGCAGATGTGACCGAATCTAGGGTGGCATTGGATTTTTCAATGTGCTGGAGGTGGCCCTCCACACCGGGCCCGAACTGGTCGGTGACCAGAAAGGAAACATCTGTGAGCTTGTGTTGGGTGTCTGCCGTGAGGGTCGAGACCTGCAACCAAGCCCTGCGACGCATGGCCACTGCAGACGCTACCAAACGGGCACAAGAGTCTCCAATGTCCAGAGTCGTCTGGAGCTGCTACTTTACCACCGCCCTTCCCTGATCCAGGACCTGCTTGACCATGGTCTGGAGGTCGGCCAGGAGATGAGGGAGCACCTCATCAAGGAAGCACAAAAGGGCGTGAGAGAAGTGTGCCATCATAACAACCAAGCTGGCATGGCAAAGGCCCAAAGAGGCCGCAGTGTACACCTTTCTCCCAGAGTAGTCCAATTTCTTGGGACTCCTTATTAGGGGGGGCTTGTCCACGTCCCTCGTGTTGCCAGAGCGCCTGAAGACAGAAATCTGCTACCAACCACTTGGCCGAGGGGTGCTCCGAGAAGCCGGAGAGAGAGCTAGTAGGGACTGCATATTTGTGGGCCATCCTGGCCAATGGCGCTGGGCAAGAGGCTGGGAGCTGCCACAGTTCTAACGCTAGGCCACAATGGCCTCGGCTATGGGGAAGGCCTCTGTGGGGGAGTCCCCCTTGTCCAGAATCTCCGTAAGGGGATACCTGGCCCGTTTCTGCATGGGTTCGAGCAGCATCCCGGTGGAATCAGAGATGAGCCGAAGGGTACCAAGGAACAAGGTGAGGCTCGTCTGCAGAAAGCACCCCCCCCCCGATGATTCCAGGTCGACTGGACGGGAATGCAACAAGGAGTCTTCCGACTCTGAAGAGTCCGTGTACAGCCAGTGACCGCCTGAGCCACTCTCCACTTGCTGAGGGCGATCAGGGGTGAGAGTGACCGACAACCGATGGGGCAGACCTTGAGCCGACCATGAATTCTTGGTCAGCGCCCCATTCTTCAGCTGGGGAGGTGGTTGTTCCACCACAATGGGCGGGGCAGCCGGTTTTGGCCGAGCCGTCGGCACCGGGACCTCGACTGGGAACTGGCAGCTGGAGCTCTACTTTGGCCATTTGGGCTTATAGCCACTTCTTTGCCGGTGTGGAAGCCGGGCGCCCCTGCTGTCGGCCAAAAGGAGCTGGGTTGCCACATTAGATTCCCAGCCAACGCAACTTGTGCCAGAGCCTCTCCTCAGCCGAGGAGGATGAGGAAGAAGAGCAGTAGAGCTGCTTTCCGCGATGTCGGGACCAAGACCACCAACATCGGCGGGATGTCTCCAAAGCAGAGGAGGACAGAGACCTCAACCATCGGTGGAACCGGCGGTGGGCCAAGGAAGGAATGAGGGATCCCACTGCCCCTCCGGTTCAGTGTCCTGGGCCAGGGACTTCGGCTCAATGGTCTGAGGCAAGTCCCCAGAAGGCACCAGAATCCCCGGTGTCAGAGAAAGAGAAAGAGAGAGAGAGAGGAGAGTTGTCAGCCTCCTCGGTCAACAACCCGTCGGTGGGCTCAAGAAAAATCTTGGCCCCATCAACAGGTGTCTCAGCCGGTTGGTCTGATGGGGACACCATGAAACTAGCGGCCCGGGCCGCAACATCTACCGAAGTCAAGAACCGACAGTCTGGAAAACGAGAGCTCTCCGCTCCCAAGAGCGCCGACGGTGGTTCTTACCTTTTTTCGGATCCTTCTTCCGGGACCGAGGGGTGTAAGACCCAGAAGGACCCTCCCCTTTAGTCGAGAGGGACTGGCACAGCTCCCGAACAGAAGCCGTGTAAGAAGAGTCCAGTTGGAGTGGAATCAAGGCCGAAGCCGAAGAGGAGCTCGCCACGGCCTGGGCCGCCGCCTCCTCCTCCTCCTCCTCCTCGAGGGCCATGAGCTGTTCAAGCTGTTCCAGTTGTTCCGCAGAGCCCGCCGCCGGACACCACCCAACGGGCCTCCTTTGATTTGACCAACGGGTACAGTTTCTCCCGTCGCCCCAGCTACAGTCGGGCAGCACGGTCTTCAAGCACTGGAGAAAAGGACAGACATCTCGAAAGCCTGCGGATCATGGTTGTGCAAGAGACAATAAATGCACGAGGCATGGGGGTCGGTGCACGACACCTTCTGCCCGCAGGGGCACCGGGGGAACCCGGGGATCATCTTGTCCTCCATTGCAGCAGTGAGGGAAGAGGGTGAAGACTGAACTTAAATGAGTTTCAAAGTAAGTTTAGGAAAAAAATCTGAAGTTTTTAGAGTCAAGGCCTGCAAAACGTGAGAGCGCTAAGGAGGGAACCTGATGCTTCCAAGCGGTAAGGAAGATCTGGCGTTATGGGGGTGGAGCCGAGAGTTTCATCACCCAAGTGGGTGGGAGGAGCCAGTTTGAAGACTTTCCAGCCCATCTTAAAGTGGCAAGGTACCTGCCAGACAGTGTGGATAGAACAACATATCCACGCCCCTAGAACCACATGTTCTGCTCCAGCAACAGAAAAATTTGATTCAGAATGACCACCTGAAACTTGTGTTTCCGCATGAACTGGTTAAGATCATGCAGATTCAGTATGGGGCAGCCCCCCCACAATCCGTTTTGGGACCAGAAGTACCTGGAAACATAACCTTGGCCAGCCAGAGCATCAGCGAGACATGTGCTACTACCACCATTTTGCAAGGAGCTGAGCCATGTCCTCCCAAAGCGCAGAGAGCATGTCCTGTGACACCCTGGACCAGAGGCAACCCTCTTCCCACTACGTCCAGCACCCACTTGTCCATTGTGGTAGTGGACCAACATGTTAAGAAGTGATGTAGCTGAGCCCCTACAGGGAGTGCAGACAGGGACAGGACATGTGGAGGGATGATAACCTCCCCCCATCAGCTGGGGCTGCTGCTAAGGAGGCTGTGGCTGAAAGGACAGATACTAGAAAGCCGTTTTCTTGGGCTTCTGTTCCATGTTCTTCTGGGATGATGCCACAGAACCCAGGGTAACAGTGGACTTCTCAATGCAGGTGATATATTCTTTCATCCCAGGGTTAAATAGGTCCATGTCCAAGAAAGAGACATTGGCCAGCTTGTGCTGTTTGCCACGAAGGCGGTCAGACGCAGCCAGACCCTGCGATGCACAGAGATGGCTGCTGCCATGGCACGGACACATAAATTGCCAATATCCATCATCATTGGGAGTTGGTGTTTTGCCAGCAATTGATCTTGCTCTCTGATGATCATCACTGCTGACTGCCAATCAGCTAGGAAGTGAGAGAGGATGGAATAAAAAAACTCCCATTAGGGAGTGATCGAAATTGGCCATCATCAAGGTATAACTAGCCTGATGGAGACAAGGACGCCACAGCGTACACCTTTTTTGTGGTGAGGTCAATCTCACAGGACTCCTTGTCTGGAGGGCTGTCCACATCCCCCTGGTGTCCAGACTTGTAAAGCACTGAAACAGTCACTAACCCCTCTGCGGATCAGTGGTCCAAGAATCCAGAAAAGGACCCAGAAGGGACCGTACACTTGTGGACCATATGGGTACAGGATGTCACGCACAACACTGGATGCTGCCAAAGCTCCAGGGCCAGTCCCAAAATGGCCTCAGCCACGGGAAAGGAAACCACTTGGAATTAATACCTATCCATAAAAGGGTACTTAGCACTTTTTTGGATTGGCTCTAGCAAGGCTGATATGGACTCTGATATTAAAAATGGAGAAGCGCACTGAAGGACACCGGGCAATGCTTGGTGGACAGCTCCTCCACTGATCCCCGGTCAAGGAGAACAGCCCCAGAGGTGGCTAAGGACTTGTGGTCCGAGGACTCCTAGAAAAACAGCCCTCGACCATTTCTTGCCATGGACCAGCCAGGTATCCACCCCCAGGATGATCTGCAATGACAACCAGCCTGGAAAGCCGGTGACCAATCGGGCATCCTTTGTCGGACTGCCCACCTTTGGCTGTGACAATGGCAGTTCCACCCGAAGTGGTGGAGAAACAGTTGCAGGGCACTTCTACACCATCGAGGGCATCCTTGGCATCTGCCAAGTGACCGGAGGTCCAGGAGGTAGAGCCTACCCTGCCCCACTGTTGCCAGAGAAGCTCATCGTAGCACCAGGGCAGTTTGCAATGGTGCCTCTCCTCATCCAAGGATGAGGTGGTCAAGGAGTGCCAACAGCGACACTTCCCTGTTGAGCAAGATCGAGAGCGAGAATGCTTTGTTCGAGACCTCAACCGTTGACCAGATGATCGATGGTGAGGGGAACCTGCCAGCTGGTTGTGATATACCACATGGCTGTCCATGTTAAGCAGCACAGCCATGGATGGCTTGACTGCCAGTCGAGGTTGCTCTCGTAAAAGATCAGACAGGGACACCAACCAAACCATGTCCTCCTGATTGAGGACCAAGAGCACCAGGGTCTGAGAGATCGATTTCTCGTCCTCATCTGAAAACTGGTCGACAGACTCAAGGAAAATTTCCACGGCCTGCTCGACCGGAGTCAAAGTTAAATGGGTCAATGGGGGTACCAAAGAACCCTCGACCTGCCCCTCATACAAAGGGTGCTCACCCACCATCAAGGGGTCAGGCAAGTCGAGGGACTGGGATGACCTTTATCTGTCCTGGTCCTATGACCGGTGCTGGTGGCACCTGTGCTTGGAACCACAGTGGGCAGGGCTCTCCCCAGGGTCTGGACAGTCAAACACGTGTCCCGGAAGCATCTGGTAAATGACCCTCAGCAGACCCAGTCTCCACCAAGGACTTTGTACAGCCCTCATGGGGGTCGTCTGGATCCAATTCTAAAGGGCCAACCCAGTGACAGCCAGAGTTTCCTGTTCTCAAGGGACTCAGGAAGCATGCTGAGACAAAGGCTGCAACCAGCCACATCATACTGCCCGCACAGGCAATATACATACATGTCATGTGGGTTGGTCATGACAGACATCTTCTGCCGGAACCCAACATAAGAATTTGAATCCCAGCTTCCAATGCTCGATGAATGATCTACGAGGGGAGTCAAGGAAAAAGAGGACATAAATCTGAGAAAAATCAGAAAACTTTGAAAACAAAGTTCACCAATGACGCACTAAATCTTAAGCAAGAGCCACGAAGGAGGTGACCGATGGGAAATACCACCAGATGGTGGGAAAAGCTTAACTTAAAGAGATCCAGCATATTGCAGTGGAACTGCCACAGTGTGGCTAGTGAACCATATCCACACTCCTAGAAATGGTAGTTGGCTAGCAGCTTAGCCAGTTTGAACGCATCAGCTTAACAGGCACAGATTTCTAAATGTAGGGGGCCCCTGTCACCAGAGTGCTCCAACTTGCATAAAGGTTACACTCCTCCAGGAAAATAAACTAGGAGTAGAATTTCAAACCTCACAGAGAGCTCAATCTATGTTGCCTATCCTTCAGTGGTACAGTAGAAACTGAGGTAGCTACTGCAGATGTAATGTCCCATGTTCCCGGGGCGCGCCTATGCTGAGGTCACAGCTTTTGATTTGTACCACTACCCCAGTGGGAGAGCACATTACCCATATGTAGTAATTATCTTCCCCACTCACAATATGGAGAGATACAGAACGGTCCTTTGTGGTACAGTGGCCACCTCCCACCCAGTATCCATCGTATAAACCTGCAGTATCCTCCCGATCACCCCTTGTATCCATCCTTTCCCAAGTGGTACAGTGGACCCCCACTCCAGACCACATGACAGCACCCACCAGCTGCTGACCATCCAACCACCCCACCCCCCGGTTCATCCTACAAAGGTGGTGGCTGGCACAGCCCACTGATCACCTCCTCAGCCAGCTGAATGACAATAAGCGCAATCGCGCACACTGTACAGTACACGTGATCGTGCCGACTGACATGCAGACTGCAGCCAGAAAAATAGGTGAGCGGTGGGCTGTGCTGGTCACCATCTGTGTATGATGAACTGGTGAGGAGGGTGAGGGAAGCGAGGGGACAGCAGTGGGTAGGTGCTGGCACACGGTCGGGGGGGGGCCATTATACCACGACGGAAGAGTTCATATGATGGATACAGAGGCAATGGGGAGCCACTATACAAGCAGGGACCGTCCTATATTACTGTTATAGCGGCGATGGTGGGGGAGAGGGGAACACTATACTACTAGGGACACGTTAGGTGTTGCTCAGCATGGGAGCACTATAAGGCTGCTGCACCCATGCAAATGAGCCCATAATGTGGCATGTAGATAGCCCCTTAGCACCTTGCATGCCCAAGCTCATCTGCATGCCAGGGTGGAATATGGCCCACAGGAGCCCTGGCACTATTCCATTTCAGCAGTGCCATCTCCTGTGGGCCATCCCATATGCAGCCGTGGTCCGTGTTGGCACAGCACGCATCCACTGAGCGCTGCACCGACATGATTGATATTCAATCAGTTAGCACACTCCGTCAGCATATGCTAACTGATTGAATATTACCAAAAGCCAGTCATGCAACATTGCAAGCACAACAGGCTGCGCTTGCAGCTGGCTCTACATATAGGGGCCTAGGGCTTTTAAACAGTTTTAACTATCTTAAAACTGTTTTGAATTCTGCATACACACAGCAGCACAGTTAAAACCATGCTACAATCATGTTCTAAAACCATGCTCAATCCCTGCTTGAGGGGTAGGCTTGAGCATGTTATTAGACAGACATGGTTGCCTTAAACCACATTGACAGCAGTCTGGATTAGATCCATGATGTCACACGGTTACAGCAACTCAACGTGAAACAAAATTAGTTTTTTGCCTATTAGAGAAAAAAGGAAAAAATACATCACTCATATGCCTGAGCTCCCAGTGAGCTCAGGATTCAAACAATGTTTGTTTTACCGCGATTCGTATCAACGCTCCCGATCGCAAGTATCCTGGCATGCATTACAGTACCTAGAATGCTTTACACTGGTGCCACAATCATGCCTGGGAACTCGATCAGGCAAGCACAGTGTCTGAGCACAGTGTGAACGCTCTGACAACAGCGCTACAACGTGACTTAAAAAATATATATTTTTTTTTTACACAAATGCACACTGCAAGTGTGTACAAGGCCACAGACACACAACTGTACCTACAGCAGCTACGGAGATCAATTTATCTTTTCTAGCAGTAACTGATATTTGGATCAGTTTGTGTCCAAGATGTAGTCAACCACAAGCTTGCAAAACAACAGCCAGCAGAGCCTAATAGTCAGGGCACAGGACTGCAAACTACAACATCAAAAAGTCCCCTAATTTACCTTTAATTTCAAATGTCACTCAAGTGAAGCAGCATGGTTTTAGAATAGCAGATGTATACCAAAGGGAGCCAAGTTCAATAGAGAATACTCCAACTCACTCTAGGAAAATTGATCTTAAGAGTTGCTCCTGTAGGTACATTCTATCTACAGCGCAGAACTCTACTATACAGAGTTGGCATTTTCTATCTAACATTACTGAAAATTCATTTCCGTAAGCTCAAGGTTACCTGAAGTCAGCCATCAACACTGCATAAAGAAAATCATATTACAGCTACACAATAGTGCCATTATTGTAAACAGGGCTCCAGTGCGGTTTTGATTTAAAAAAGTATATATATTTTCTTTTAACATTTTGTCCATTTTTAGTGCTAGAAGTCCGTAATTTTGCAGGTAGTTTTAAACAGGGACAGTAGCAGAACAGTAGACTCTTTTCACACACACACACACACACACACACACACACACACACCAGCATCCAAACCACACAAAGATGCAACCTAAGCCTGGGTCTAAATAAGCGGTCTATAAAATGTTTTTCTGCCTGCAAATAAAGGGGAATCTTCATGTACCATGCCAATCATAGTTTAAAAGCTCTTTTAAATGAGGTACTGGGCTTACCTATAGCTGAAAACAGTCCTGAGATACAAAAGACTAGTATGTCTGCCCTACACTGATACTACACTGCCTCCATTTTTAGAACTGCTTGAAGCTGATCAAGCTGTGCTGGACTACTGTGTACACAGAACCCAAAAGAAAGGCTAGAATGTCAACGCCCCTCGGTGGTGCCTAGCATGAGTACTTGGGCATCAGCATCACAGATGAACTGAAATCATCCAAGCAGACCACTAAAGCAGTAGGTAAGGATTGGAGGATGTTGGGGTGTATTAGTAGGGGTATCACAAGTCGTAAGAGGAAGCTAATAATCCCTCTTTACAAGACACTGGTTAGGCCCCATCTGGAGTACTGTGTGCAGTACTGGAGGCCACACCTTCACAAGGACATTAACCAAACTGAGGCAGTCCAGAGAAGGGCAACCAAAATGGTGCAGGGACTGCATCAGAAAACATATGAGGACAGATTAACAGAACTCAATATGTATACCCTAGAGCAAAGGAGGGAAGAGAGATGATATGACCGAAACATTCAAACACTTTAAGGGCATTAACAAGGTGAAAGAGTCCAACATGTTTCAATATAAGAAAAATAGCAGGATGAGGACACGGCATGAGATTAGAGGGAGGCTGATTAAGGGGTAATGTGAGGAAGTTCTTTTTCACAGAAAGGGTGGTGGATGCATGGAATGGCCTACCTCAGGAAGTGGTGGATAGGAATACAGTGCAGGGCTTCAAAACAGGCATGGGATAGGCATAAGGGAGCAATACAGATAAGTATGAACAGACAGGCCATTGACAGAGCAAAGGCCGATAGCATATTCATAAGGTAGAAAAAGAAATGGGCAGACTGGATGGGCCTTGCGGTCCTTATCTGCCATCAACTTCTATGTTTCTATGCTGTGGATGGTAAAACATGCCGAAAGCAACGCACTCGGCGCTGTTATGCCTGTGCTTTGCAAGTACTGAGCTGTTAATAAAACGATAATTTCACTGCAAAAATGGCTTGCATGAATTTCATGTACTATAGTAGAGTGTTGTTCCATATGGAATTCCATCCCTTTTAAAATGCTGCTGTATCACAGTTCAAAGGTTATGGAATGTGTGACTGTACCCTACTGCGGTGCAACAACATTCTGAAACCTCGAGAGACTGCACAAGTCAGTTTCTTTTTTAAAAACTCAGTATTATTGTTGGATAACAGCATACATATAAAATTACATTCTTCAAGAATCTACAGTACAAACAGAAATCACTGGGTACCGCAATGAGCAAATTATTCGTTAGAATTTTGGTAACCGGGTGAGCCATCTGAGACCAAGCAGTCCCTTTTCTAGGGGTGACTCAGAAGACAAATACAACACAACATATTAAAAACCAGTCATAACTGAAATTACAACATTGTGTACAAGAAATACATGGATTCTGAAATTACATACAGTGGGATATACTAATATAAAAAACGTTATATTTCTTGGTAATATACACATTTACAGAAATTCAGTAGTAGTAGGCACAAAAGTAAGAAAACTTCAGTGTAATAGACACAGTAAAGACAGTGGTTAGTGAAAACACATGCAGGGAGGAGGTTTACTTAGATAAGAGGCAAGCGCTTTTTTGAATAGTGACAGAGAAGGACAGGAGAATAGTGAAGGTGGTAGTTCCAGACTGTAGTGGCAGAGTAGGTAAAAGATTGCCTCCCCGTGAGACAATGAGGTTTCAGGGTAGCCAGAATAGGCAACATTTCTGACCTGAGTGGACGAACAACTTCTTTGCAATAGACAATTCCCCTAACACAAAGTTCACTATTTTGAATACAAAGCATAACGTGAGGTACCGTAACCTTGAGTCATAATCTGGCCAATGTAGGGTAGTCATAATGTCACAGTGTTGTTTTCTAGGATTTGCCCCCAAGGAAAAGCACCCAATCCTGAAAGAGTTGTCGGAGCCTGACAAGGGATGAAGGTTGGGCAGAAGAAGTAGTGGTGCACCACAGAAAAGTATAGGGAGGAGGGAAGTGGACATGATTTTTTGACCGGCGGAGGCGGATAAAAGGGTATAATAGACCTAGCTTCTGGTTGATAGTTTTAGTTAGCAGGGTTATATGCATCTCTAGAAAGGATACGTCCACGTAGGGTTTTATTTATTTATTTATTTATTTATGTTAACCAGGTAAGCACACTAGACAATGAGTGCCTATTTTCAGCTGCGACCCGGGAGGTTACAGTACAAAGAACAATAGTACATTTACAGGGTGACATACAGGCCCGCAACTACAAGTGGGCCAGGATGGGGTACAGTAGACAGCACAATGTACAGACAAAGAACAATCTCACCCACACACAGGTGGGAACAGCATAAGGACAATAATACATGTACAGATCAACAAAACTAGAGAGCGACTACAGGCTCAAAAGCAAAAGTGCATACTGAAGCAGTAGTGGGAAGGTGTAGGAAGCAAGAATTAGCAGTGGGCAATATAGGGCTAGAACCAGGGGGAGCCACTAGGCAGGGGCAAGCACTGCAGCAGGGGAGGGACTGGCCAGCCCAGTGGGCGGGTCTGGAGATGGCGAGGGGACCCCCTCGGGAGCCACGAGGGAGGGGATCCGAGACAGCATGGTGGTGGGGAAAGAGGGTGCACCGGAGAGCAGGTGGGGCAGGGGCTGGAAGGGCAGGGGAGGCGAATGGGTGCAGGGAGTGGAGAGGTTGGGGCCGGGCCCAGAGGTGAAAGAAGTCAGGCAGCCAGGGGTGACAACTACGTTCCACATGGGCAGGTGGAGGCCTTTGAGGAATTTCCAGAGGGATGTTTTGAAGCCAGAATGTGAAGGGCAGCACACAGAGGAAGGAATGGAGTTCAAAATCTGGGCAAGACAGAGAAGGCCCGATCCCCAGTGAGGGAGCGGGTCCTGGGGACTTTGCAGGCGGTAGCCGAGCTAGGCCTAAGCTGATAGGCCGGAGTGCAGGGTAGTAAGGGGAGGGCAAGTGTAGGGGGGCAAGCAGTATGGACAATTCTGTCTACCATGCTACCAAAAACAAAAGCTCGGTGTTTGTCTGGGGGAAGCCAATCCAGGCGGGCATAGAGGGCACACCGATGCGTAAGGCGATGGGCCGAGAGGGCAAAGCGACAGACATTGTTATATGCCATGTCCCATTCTGCTAGGGAGGCCTTCGGGACAGGCACGAACCCGACAAGCCCATAACAGAGCGTAGGTAGGAGGATCTCCCTGGCTATGGCTAGCCGAGCGGCAGGAGTGAGGCAGTCCTTGGCCCTATAGGCTAGGCCAAGCTTACAGTTTGACGCCTTGCAAATGTTTCGGATATGCTCGGTGAAGTCAAGCTGGGGGTCAAGGGTCACTCCTAGATACCTGGCGGAGTTCAAGACAGGCAGGAGAGAGCCGTTCCCCCCAATTATGGTGAGGGGGGAGAGGCACGAAGCAATTTTTGCCGCCGACCCGAATACCATGGCGTGTGTTTTGTCGAGATTAACGGTAAGCTTACGTCCCAAGAGCCAGTCTTGGATCTGCCCAAAATCAGAACTGAGTTGGGAGTTGACGGTAGCGGGGTTCCGGGCGCTAGATAGTAATACAAGCTCATCCGCATATAGAGTGGTAGACCCGAAGGTCATGACTGAGGGGAGTTCGTTTACATAGAGGGAGAACAGAATGGGCCGAGAACAGACCCTTGGGGTACTCCACATTTAACTGGGGAGAGGCCGAGAGGACGCAGTTAAAACAGGGTATTGTCTCCCTCAAGGTAGCTGGTGAACCATTCGTAGGGGAGAAGCCTTGCCCAAGTAGGGTGGAGAGAAGGAGATTATGGTCAACTCAGTCAAAGGCCTTTGACAGGTCGACAAAAATGGCTCCAGTCAGTTTTCCTCATACGGGTGGCAGCTCTGACCAGGAAGGTGACCGTGGCGAGCGAGTGGAGGTACTGTGCCCCTTCCTGAAGCCGTGCTGGGCAGGAGAGAGAACTGCATACTCCTGCAGGTAGTGGGAGATTTGGCCAGCTACAGCTTTCTCAAGTACCTTGCTGATAGCAGGAGTATAGCGATGGGCTGTAGTTATTTAAATCTCTTGGGGTCCCGTGCTTAAACACCGGACAACTTTAGCCACCTTCCATATCTCAGGTACAATTCTGGAGGTGAGGGAAGAGTTGAAAATGTGGAAATCGGCGAGTGAGGTAGGGCGCCCTAGACTCAGAAGCTTAGGTTCTAGAAGATCGAAACCCGCCCGAATGGTGAGAGAGCCGGCTAGGAGGTTAGAGTTTCTCTGGCCGAGACTTGCCTCAGGTAAAAGAAGGCCGGGGAGGACCTGAGGGTCCCAGTGGGGAGGGAAGGTGAGGGGGGGGCCAGCAGTTCAGAGAACAGGCGGTTGAACGGTGAGGCGATTGTCAAGGGGCTATTGCAGTTGACTCCCTCTAAGTTCATGTCAACGTCCGAGTGCTTGGCGGACACACCCACCAAGTTTTTAATGTTTTTCCAGAAACTTCCGGGGGTTGTACTTGAGCAAGGCAGATTTACAGAACTCACTCTTGGCGGCACGTATGGCAGCCTTACAAGAGTTCCTCTGTCATCGATATTCAAGGAGATCTCGTGGGTCGCCGGAAATTTTGTATTTGATCCAGCACTTGTCTCCCTGTTTCATGAGAGCAAGTAGTCCACCATGCAGCCACTTTGTGACAGTGCTCCTAACCCTTCTTTTAGTGAGGGGAGCGTACTTGTCCTGCAGGGGGATGAGAATCGATAGGAAGTGGTCTAAAGCAATGGTAGGGTCACTGGTGCTAAGTACCCTGGCCCAGTCAGTGCGACGTAGGTCATCCAGGTAGTTGTCAGGGATAAGTTTGGAATAATCCCTGACCTGAATCAATCTACTAGGAATGTTTGGGGTAGTGGATCCCCATACGCAATAGATGGGTGAGTGGTCGGAGATCGCGTCCGGGAGAGTACCAGATTGCAGGATTTTATCCGGACGATTACTCAGTAACCAGTCGATCAGTGAGCCCTTGTCCCCCCGGGTGGAGATACGAGTAGGTCCGGAGATGGTCTGACAAAGGGTAAGGCAGGACAGAAGTGGCTCAAATTGCTTGATATCCTGCCCCAACCAGTTGAGGTTGAGATCCCCCAGGATAAGGACCTCATTTGACTCAACAGTGCCTTTTAAGTGGTCAAGCAGGAAGGAGAGTCCAGGTAACCCGCCCTTGGGAGGGTTATAGGCACAGGCCAGGTGCAACTTTTTGGAGTTCCCGAGAAGCAAAAGGGAGTGAATGAATTCACAACCAGAGGGGTTGGACTGGGATAGGGATACATTTAGGTGCACCCTGAAGTACAAGAGTACATGTATATGTGTCTCTAGAAAGAAAGATACGTCCAGGTAGGGTTATATGCGTCTCCAGAGAGAAGGATATGCCCAGGTGCATCCCTACATATTTAAACGTTTAGACTACTTCTTTATTATCTACAGATAGAGAGGTGATCTTGAGAGAGTATTTATTTGCTTTTGGTAACCGGGTGGGTGCACTAGGCATAAGAATGCCTATTTTCAGGCACGACCCGGATATTAATTATATTAAGAAGCCGTTTTGGAGTTTTTAGAGGAGGGATTGTGAAAAACCATTGCTTTAGTTTTTTTTGTATAAAGAATTAGATGGTTAACTGAGAACCATGTTTCAAGCATATTGAAATCGGAATTGAAACTCTGATTAGGCCAATCCATGTTTTTGGATGATCGGAATAGGACTGCATCAGTTCAGAAGCTCGTTAATGAAGAGCGAGAACAGTAACGGATCTAAGATTGATCCATGGGGTACGCCATGCATTATAGGCCTGAGGAAGGACAGTGATCCGAACCACTTTACCCTCTGTGATTTACCGATGAGATAAGTCTGTAGCCATGTTAGCGCTAAGCAGTCACGGTCCAGGAGGTGCAGTTTGCCAAGTAGAAGGTGGTGACTGACAAGCTCGAAGGCCTTTGTCAAGTCAACAAACACTGCATCTGTAACAAGGCCTTCGTCACTTGCTTTGGGAATAAAGAAGTCAGTAACCAATCTGGTGATATTATTTACAATATTCAAACCCATTGTTTGGAAAGCTGGGGAAGTGCTTCTGGCCCATCTGCACCTCCGACTTCACCAACATTTAAACAGGTTAACCAATTTAATGTGCCAGTATTAGCAACAAATTTAAAAGTTAAGGCAAAAACAATAAGATAATACGGCACTGCTGTCTAATAAAGATGGCGCTATTAAATACCTGTAGTAGGTTTCATGCTACCTTGGGAACAGTCACTGGGGTGTTCACTACACGTTCGTCCTAGCCACAAGAAGGCAGGCATGGCCCCTTCCTGTTCCTTAATCTTTCCCGTCTCCACCTTCTTCCCTATAGGAGTGACTAGTTCTCCACCTAGCCCATTAATCCGGGTGTTTCTCCAGAGTTAATCAGAGTTTGGCTGTAATTTCTTCCATTTGCATCATATTATCTACCCTTCGTACCAATTTAATTTTGAAAGTGAAAGAACAGATGCGCATACATTTCACACGGTACCATACACTATAAAAAATACAGGATGAGCAACTTTATGCACAACCAATCTGTTCTGCCACCTCGGGGTTCCAATTCCCATGGGCCTCTCGAGCTCCACTCATGAGGTCAGAGGGAATCAGAACCCCTCTGTGGCAGAACACACTGCTTGTGCATAGTTGCCCATCCAGTATTCTCTATATGAATGTACATTTTTTCAATAAACATTACTATGGACAAGTTTGCACTTCACTATTAGAGCGTTTTGATTTAATAAAAACGTACTAATGCTGTGATTGCACTATGTGCGCTGCTGCTGTGTGTTATGATCCGTCTTCAAGGACAGTTGGGATGACAGTTGATACATAAATTATATTTCCTACGCTTACATGTATTTTAATGTCTGTCTGCAGGGCTCAACATTCCCACTGAAATGGTGTTCCAATTCTGACCCCTGGTAAACCGC
Organism: Neoceratodus forsteri; assembly: GCA_016271365.2. Taxonomy (NCBI): domain Eukaryota; kingdom Metazoa; phylum Chordata; order Ceratodontiformes; family Ceratodontidae; genus Neoceratodus; species Neoceratodus forsteri. The sequence goes on from CM028137.1 coordinate 806,804,613, forward strand.
GGTGTATACTGCTTTAAGAAGCGAGGTTCGAGCAGCCGCCATGCACCCGTGTGCTTGTTTTTTTTTTGTTCCCATTTCAGCTCCGGAGACTGTTTGGCGCCTTCTAAGATGCTCCAGCCAACCAGAATGCCGCATTTTGTCTGCCCAGCCCAAGACCGATCGAAATCTCACGTTCACTGGCAAGATTTCGGTCTTGGGCTGAGCCATTGCACCCTTGCTTTCCCTCACTCCCGGGGCGGCAACCATGCCGACAGGACTGTCTCGCTCCAGCCTCCTCTCTCCGGACATCACTGCAGCTCAAGTCTGGTAAATTGGTTGGGGGGGGGGCGTTGCTGACTGAAACAGGGAGGGTGCAGGGAACAAACAGTACAGTCACTATTGGGAAGGAGGGTGGATATGGGAGACTCAGATTTTCTGCGACTGAATGAGCATCGGTGAGTTTAGGAAACAGTCGGGTGGGTCTGGAATAACGGAGGGCAAATGTGCCAGATTTTGCTGCGTTTTGCAGACTAGCCAGTTTTCAAAAATTAGGCAGACTGCCTGAAAAAGGAGAAAAATGAAAAAGGCCAAAAAGGGAAAACTTTTACAGGGTGGGCGCCCCTAGAAAAAAAAACAAAGGCAACAACAAGCCTGAAAAAAGCAAAATTTAGCCGTTTTGGGCACAGATTCCTTGGCACAGAACAAAGGAAAACAAACTCTTATCCCTTTGGGAGGCTCCATGCCCGCCAACCTATAGCAGGGATCTATGCAGGAGGTGACCCACCTGCCTATCGTCCACTTGGCTGCAGGCCTGCCAGGTGCGACTTCAGCGTAGGTGACAAACAGCTGGCGAACCTCTCCCCAAACTTCAGCCAACTGCTCCTTATAATAAGAGAGCGCTCTTCTAGGGTCCAGAGTATGGAGCCTATATTCCATTATCGAGGTGTGACTGGGGGAAGAACACCGGCAGATCAAAACCTGGTTAAGGTGAAACTCTGACACCACTTTCGGAAGGAATTTCGGGTGGGAGCGCAGGACAACCTTGTCCCTATGGAAGACCAGATAAGGAGACTCTATGGAAAGCGCCTGGAGCTCTCCCATCCTTCTGGCTGACGTTATAGCCACCAAGAAGGCAGTCTTCCATGACAGGTGGAAGATATTGCACCTGTGCATCGGTTCGAATGGCTTGCCCATAAGCTTAGCAAATACCAGCAGTAGATCCCACGAGTGGGGTTCTCATACCAGAGGATATGTGATCAAGGCCTGTGAAAAAGCGCCCGACCACCTTCTCCTGCACCATCAACTGCTTGCCGGCCTGCGTCTGGTAAGCAGAGATGGCTGCCAGGTGCACCTTAAGGGTTGTCCTCGTCGGAAAGACCCAAGGCCTGGAACTCTAGCCGCTCAGGAATCAGGCCGTCAAGTGCAGGGATTGAAGGTCCGGGTGGAGTACCTTCCCATTGTTGACTGAGATCAGGTCCGGGCAGGCTGGAAGCCGCCTCGAGAGCCTGGAGCTGAGGCTGAGGAGATCTGGATACCAGAACTGGCGAGGCCAGTCTGGGGCTACCAGAATCACCTGCGCCTTGTCCCTCTTCGTCTTGAGAAGCACCTTGTGGATCAATGGAAATGGAGGGAAGGCGCAGAAGAGGCCCGGGGTCCACGGCCTCATGAAGGCATCCCCCCGCAGCGAGCCCTGCTGAGGGAGCGGCATGGAACAGCCTCAGCCGCATTCTCCTGAGGCAAACAGGTCCACCTGAGGAGTGCCCCAGTGGGAGAACAGATCTTGTACTACCTCCAGAAGGAGAGACCCCCTCGGGAGATGCAGCTCCTATCCAGCTGAGGGCATCGGCCAGAGTGTTGGAGGCTCCTGCCACATGGATGGCTAGGAAATCCGCCTCCAGTCTGCTCACGAGAGACCAAGTGTGGAAAGCTTCCTTGCACAGAGGCAGGGAGTGCGTCCCGCCCTGACGGTTTAGATAGTACATAGTCGAGGTGTTGTCCGTCTGGACCTGAACCACCTGACCCCGTACAAATGGAGCGAAAGCGGTGAGGGTTAGTCGGACCACTCGAAGCTCCAGCAGGTTGATGTGGCATCGAGACTCCTGAGGGGACCAGAGTCCGTGGGCTCTGTGCTCCCCCAGATGGGCACCCCAACCCATCAGAGAGGAGTCAGTCGTCAGAGTGACCGTCAGCTCAGGGCGGACAAATGGGATACCCTCCTGCAGATGAGCTGGAACGAGCCACCACTGGAGGCCGTTCCACATCTACTGGGTCACTGGCTGGTCCAAAGGACCAGAGCGCTGTGACCACTGGCAGGCCAGCCCCCACTGCAGGGGACGCATGTGCCAGCGGGCCCAACAAACCACAAAGCCGCCATGTGGCCCAGGAGGTGCAGGAACTCCCGGACAGGGCGCAATTGCCCAACCAGAAATGACTAGGCAAAGGAGGAAAGGACCTTGGCCCTGTCCACGGGGAGCTGTGCTCTGGCTCGAAGAGAGTCGAGCTCTGCCCCGATGAACTGAATACCTGCGTTGGCACGAGTTCCGATTTGGCCTCACTGATGAGAGGCCAATCTGAGAAGAACCTGGAGGCCAGATCCTGGACCGCTCCACCTCCAACTTGGAGGGGCTGCAATCAGCCAATCGTCCAGGTAAGGTACACCGGACCCTTGGCGCCAAAGGAATGCTGTCACCACTGTCATGCATTTGGTGAAGACCCTGGGAGCTGGAGAGAGGCTGAAGGGCATGGCCCGGAACTCATAAAGGGATCCCTCTGCTCTGAAGCAGAGGAATCACTGGTGAGACGGACGGATTGGGACGTGAAAGAACGCGTCCTGGAGGTCCAGAGAACAGAACCACACGCCTTGTTCCAAGGATGGAATGATCTGAGCCAAAGTGACCATCCTGAAGGTCAGAGACCTTAGAAACTTGCTCAGGTCGTGTAGGTCTAGAATGGGGCGCCAGCCCCCCCGTCCGTTTTGGGACCAGGAAGTACCTGGACACAAACCCTGGGTCTGGTGGAGGATCCGCCACCTCCCCGATCACCTCCTTCTGGAGGAACAGGGCAATGTCGACTTGACAAGCCAACAGAGAGGCTGCAGAACCAGTCGCCCCCCCGTGGGGCGACAGCTCGATAGGGTGGGGACTGTTCAAATTCCAGAGGCAGACCCTTTCCTACCACTTCCAACACCCAGAAGTCCGTGCTGATAGCGGACCAGGCGGAAAGGCAGTGGCGGAGCTGTCAGCCCACAGGGGGACCCGGGGAGGAGCGACAAGGTTGGGGGCGACACCCCTCAACCCATCACTGGGCAGGCTTGGAGGAAGGGCTGGCCGAGGAGCCTCCTGGACCTTTTCCTCCCAGCTTCCTTCTGGAGGAAGCAGCAGTCTTGGATGTGGGGTGCCAAGTGCGAGCCTGCTGGCCCCGATACTGGTGTTGCTGGGCCGGACATGCCGCAGGGGCTGAAGGACGAAAGGGCTTACACTGCTGCTGGCGGCCTTTGTCCTTCTGGGCAGACGTGACCGAGTCCAAGGTGGCGTTGGACTCCTCGATCCGTTGCAGAGGACCCTCCACCCCAGGACCGAACAAGTCGGTACCCAAGAAGGGAACGACTGCCAGCTTGTACTGGGTATCCGCTGTAGGAGATCCGCAGCCAAGCTCTGCGGTGCATGGCCACTGCAGCCGCTACTGACCGTGCACACGAGTCAGCGATGTCCAATAATGTTTGGAGTTGCTGTTTGGCCACCGCCCTTCCCTGATCCCGCACCTGCTTGACCGTCGTTTGAAGGTCAGCCGGGAGATGAGAAATCACCTCATCCAGGGAGCCCAAAAGGGCATGTGAAAAGTGTGCCATCAGGACAGCCAAGCTGGCCTGATGAAGGCCTAGGGAGGAAGCAGCATAGACTTTCCGCCCAGAGTAGTTCAGTTTCTTGGCCTCCTTATCGGGTGGCTTGTCCACATCCCAAGTGTTCCCGGAACGCCAGAAAACGCTACCGGTCACTAACCCCTCCGCGGAGGGGTGCTCTGAGAAACCGGAGAGTGAACCGGTGGGAACAGCATACTTCCGAGCCATCCTGGCCAAAGGTGCTGGACAAGAAGCTGGCCGCTGCCACAGCTCCAGGGCCGGGCCAACAATGGCTTTGACCACCGGGAAGGCTTCCGTGGGGGAATCCCCTCGGTCCAGTATCTCCGTGAGGGGATACCTGGCCCGTTTTGAAACGGGTTCGAGCTTCATCCCAGTGGACTCTGAGATGAGCTGAAGCATTCCAAGGAACGAGGATGGGCTCTCGTCCACCGACTGACCTCCACTGGACGCCAGGTCAAGCGGCCTGGAGAACAAGGAGTCGTCATCAGACTCTGAGGAGTCTGCGAACAGCTGCTGAGCGCCTGAGCCTCCCTCCACCTGCCGAGGTCGATCAGGAGTGAGGGTGACAGACAATCGGTGGGGCAAGCACTGACACGACTGAGAATCCTTGGTTGGGGCCCCAGATTTTGGTTGTGGAGGTGGGGATTCAACCATAATGGGTGGCGCAGCCAGTTTCGGCCGAACAACCGGTGCCGGCTTCAGCTCCTCGACCACTATGAGGGGTTGTTTCGGCCGCTCCAGTGACAGCCACTTAATGGCTGGGGAAGGCGACCAAGTCTGCTTATTCCCAGATAAAAGGTGCTGCTACCACATTAGATTCTCGTAGGGCCGACGCAATTTGCACTGGAGCCTATCCTCCAAAGAGGACGAGGAGGAGGAGCGGTGCCGCCACTTTCCATGGTGCCGAGACCGCCAACATCGGCGAGACCGGCTGGACCTGGAAGAGGTCAGAGACAGAGACCTTCTGGGATTTCGTGGGTGGGTCTGAGAGGGGGCAGAGGAAACCCCCTCCTCCCTCGGGTCAGGGACCTTAACTGGGGACTCCGGCACAGGGAAGACCTCGGTTTCCACCTGGGGAACCGGTGAAGAAGGGTTGTCGGCTTCTCCAGTCGACAGACCGTCCGACGGGTTGAGAAAAATCTCGACCGCGTCGATGGGTGTCTCGGCCAGCTGACCTGACGGGGACACTGTGAAGCCAGCGGCCTTAGCCGCAACCTCAACCGAAGTCGAGTGTCGACTATCCGGGGAAGGGGACCTCTCCCACTCCCACGAACGTCGACGGTGGGACTTACCTTTGGAGTCCTTCTTTTTGGACCGAGAGGAATGTCCCGAAGGCCCTTTTCACTTGGTGTAGAGGGACTGGCAAAGCTCCTTAAATGAATCTGTGTAGGAGGAGCCCAAGGAGAGCGGGATAAATGCCTCGACCAAGGATGATGCTGCGGCCTGGGCTGCCTCCTCCTCGAGGGCGATCATCTGTTTGAGCTGTTCAGCCGAGCCTGCAGTCACGGACACCGCCCAACGGGCCTACCTCGACTTGACCGGAGGATAACGTTTCTCAGGGCGCCCGAGTTGTAATCTGTCAGCATGATCCTCTAAGACCATAGCCGAAAAGGACTTGTACAAGTCGCAGGCCTGCGAATCGTGGCCAAGCCCCAGGCAGTAAACGCACGTGGAGTACGGATCGGTCCAGGACATCTTCTGCCCAGGGGGCACGGACGAAAACCGGGAGTCAATCTGTCCATTGCAGCCATGAGGCAAGATAAAGACCAAAGTCTAGTAAACTTTACAATTAGTTTCGGGTTAACTGAAGAGTTTGGATCCAGGCCTAAAACACAGAGCGCTAAGGAGGGAACCTGAGCTTCCAAGCGGTAAGGAAGATCTGGCTTCATGGGGCGGAGCCGAGAGTTTTACCACCCGGGTGGGTGGAAGGAGCCAGCTTGAAGACCTTCCGGCAAGATTTAAAGTGGCAAGGAACCTGCCAGTAAGTGTGGACTGAACAACATATCCATGTCCCTAGAAAGGAAATATTGCTGATGGGGGACCTGAATATGCCAGATGTTAACTGGAGCACCTTTGCTGCAGCCACATCCAAGAGCAGGGCCATTCTCAATGCCCTACGGGGGCATGCCTCAGACAGCTAGTTTCGGAACCCACTCATGAGGGAGCAATCTTAGACCTCGTACTCTCAAATGGGGACAGTGAGAGGATCTCAGATCTGGAAGTGGGTAGTCAGCTGGGAACAAGTGACCATCAAACAGTGAGGTTCACGATAAACTTAGTTACAGAGTCAAGCCATACAAAAGTGAGGATACTGGAATTCAGGAAGCCTGACTTTGGCAAGATGGGAGAGTGCCTTAGAAAAGCACTAGCAAACAGGCTAGAAGGAGGTGTGGAGCAACAACGGGGAAACATCAAAACTGCCATCACAGAGGCAACAAGCCTTTGTGTGAAGCAAATAAACAAATCAAAATGAAAGAAAAAGCCACTATGGTTCTCAAAAGAGGTGGCGGGGAAAGACAGGGAGAAAAAGATAGCATTCAGGAACTATAAGGAAACACAGAAGGAGCAGGACAGAAGACTGTACCAGTTAAGGTAGAAGGAAGAAGGGAGGGAAGTCAGAATAGCAAAAGCCCAAACAGAGGAAACGATAGCCAACTCTATTAAGAAGGGAAATAACACCTTTTATAGGTACATCAGGGAGTGTAGAAAGACAAAGGGAGGGATAGTGAGGCTGAATAGAATGGACGGTGGGTGGGCAGAGAGGGACAGTGAAAAAGCAGGGATACTGAATGACTATTTCTGCTCAGTATTCACAAAAGAGGGGGAGGTGCCTAATCCAATTAACAGAAACACTCTTGATGGGGGGTGGATATTAGTCCTTTCATAGAAAAAAGGGTTCTGAAAAAACTCCTAACACTGAAGGTGGACAAAGCAATGGGGCCTGATGGAATTCACCCCAGAATTCTAAAATAATTAAGAGGAGAACTAGTGAAACCACTGACTACCCTTTTTAACACATCATGGGATAATGGTTTGGTACCTGAGGACTGGAGGAAGGCGGATGCGATTCCCCTTCACAAATGTGGGAGCAAGACAGAGGCAGGAAACTACAGACCTGTCAGTTTGACCTCTGTGGTAGGGAAAGTGATGGAATCACTTCTGAAGGAAAGAACTGTTGAGTACCTAGAAGCCAGTGGGGCACAGGACCCAAGGCAGCATGGATTCACAGAGGGAAGGTCATGTCAGACAAATCTAATTGATTTTTTGACTGAGTGACCAAAGTAGTAGACTAGGAAGGGGCTGTGGACATGGCCTATCTAGACTTTAGCAAGGCATCTGACACAGTCCCACGCAAAAGATTAATAAACAAATTAGCCAACCTGGGAGTGTATCCCAAGGTGGTATCCTGGGCAAAACACAGGCTGGACAACAGGACACAGAAGGTAATAGTAAATGGAATCCACAGTGAAGAAAGGGGGAGGTTACTAGTGGGGTACTGTAAGGTTCAGTACTGGGGCTGGTCCTTTTTAATGTCTTTATAAGTGACACTGCAGAAGGACTGGAAGGAAAAGTATGTTTCTTTGCAGATGACACAAAGATCTGCAACAGGGCTGATACGCAAGGTGGGGTGGAAAGGATGAAAAGAGACTTGGCAAGGTTGGAGGAATGGTAAAATGTATGGCAGCTTAAATTCAATGCAAAGAAGAGCAAAGTAATGCACCTGGGAAACAAAAACCCAGGAAAAGACCTTAGCTTAAGGTTAGCAAACAATGTGAGAAGGCAGTAGGGAGGGCTCGGGGTATACTGGGATGTATAGGGAGAGACATCACCAGCAGAAAACAGTTGTTAACCCTCTGTACAGTTGGTGAGACTCCATTTGGAGTACCACGCCCAGTTCTGGAGACCCCATCTCGGCAAGGACATAGACAGGATAGAGGCAGTCTAGAGAAAGGCAACTAAAATGGTGCAGAGTCTGCAAGAGAAGCCATACGAGGAGAGACTAAAGGAGCTTAACATGTATACCCTCGAGGAAAGGAGGGAGAGGGGGTACGACAGAAACTTTTAAGTATTTCAGTGGAATCAATAAAGTCCAAGAGGGTAGCATCTTTCAGAAAAAGAGATGTGCAAGAACAACGGGACACAATTTAAAGATAGAGGGGGGGCAGTTCACGGCCAATGCGAGGAAGTATTTTTTCACAGAGAGGGTGGTGGGCACATGGAACAGCATTCCTGAGGAGGTTGTGGGGTCTAAAACTGTGGGAGAATTCAAGAATACATGGGACAGACATAAGGCAATTCTTGTGGGGGATAAGAAATAGGCTGTTGGTTAACTAGGATCTGCAGCTTATCCTGTAGGTAGGGAAATGGGCAGACTAGGTGGACCAATCGATCCTTATCTGCCGTCAAAGTCTATGTTTCTAAATTTAACAGTCCCAGAAATCCCAAATAAAAGTTTCTTTTTTTCCCTAGCTTCAGTGTGGCTGTGTGTACAGGGCAAGGGCAGGCTGGCAAAACAAATCTTTGACTTGTGGCATTCAGAGGACAGCAAGAAAGATTGCGGGGGGGGGGGCACAAGAAATTTAACAGTCCCTTGTGTTTATTTTGGAGGTTTTCATAAAGGGATCCATTGTATTTCAAGTTTTCTAGCTTTAAAAACATAAAAACCCACTGAATTTAGGTGGAATACCAGATTTCAAGTCGGGACACCAACATTCTGAATAAGAATACCTTTTTTTTCCTTAAATTCTACCCCTGCAATAGTTATAGCCATCTGTAGTAAATAATCCAGAGTACAGTAGTCAAGGTCTTCCTACTATATTTTGAAACAGTTCTTGTCCAACCACTAATGACTAACTGCCCAAGACAGACGTTGCAGAGAGTGGTAAGTGCAGACTGCCATCTCAGGAAGTGCTCTGTGTAAATCAGTGACAGCTGTCAATTTTTTTTTAGCTTTGCTGGTGTTTATACCCCACCATGATTAACTTGGTCCCTTTGGTTACAACAAATTCCCTGGTGCCAGTGTTCATTTTCAGTTTGCTCCAGCCTCCCTCACCCCGCCAACCACACTCATCCCATCAGTGCCACAGAGCAGCCTGCCCATCCTCTCCCCAGAACCACCCTTCCCAATCACATCTACGGATCAACCCTTCCCCCCCAAGCTGAGCACTTCTCCTGAGCTAAACCACCCCACAGACCAGCCATGCCACCCCCCACGACAAATCTCCCTACAGCTGGAAACCACCCCAACCTTCATTTCTGCAATTGCATCAACCCACCCAAGCTGATCATGCTCCTTGGATCACACAACAGCCCCCAAACCTGTATCCATCCAGCTGACCGTTAACTCTGTAGCTGAATGCCCATCCCTGGACCACACAGCCCACATATATGGGCAAGCCACCCTCCCCATGCCAACCACTCTCCCTGCAGATAGGGCTCCCCAACTGAACACTCCTCCCCCAAACTGAGCACCATCCTCCACCAAGCTGTGCACTACGCAGCAGGGTATTAAATAAGTCAAAACAATTGGCTAGCAGTTTGAAGCGTGAAAGTGCTAATCAACTGTGAAAATGGATAGCACTTGGTACAAACTGATTAGAACTAAAAAAAATAATATAGTTTTATTTGTGTTGTCTACTGCGGCATGGACTCACTCAAACAATTAGCAATCTAATGCTATGCCTTTCTTGAAATGGTTAGCAATACCCCTATTTTGTGTAGCATTTTGCTATGCAGTACCAGCTATTTAATACCCTGATGTAGTATCACTCAGACCAGCCTCTCCTCCCAGATGACTCCATCCCAATGGCCCACTCTTCACACCCACAGACTGGCTCCCTCCACCCCTGCTGACAAATCACCATGCAGTTGGACCACCTGACCACCTTCCCTGCCCCCAAACCAGCCTTCCCCAGCTGAGCACCCTCTATGCAGTGGTCCAGTTAAGGGGCGTATCTGCATATTTTACACCCATTTTTGCCCTTTTTATGCCCTGTGTAGAGTCTTAGGTAGTATCATCATGACCAGGTGTTTCGCAAAATACTACTTGGCATACCGAAATACTACCAGCTTGGAAAACTAGGAAATTTTTACTTCCTGGCCTAAAAAGTTATCTGGAGCACTGCCTCCATTGACCACACCACAGCCCACAAACCTGCACCCACCCCCGCAGACGAGCACCCTCTCTGCAGCTGGACTACATCTGGACCACCCAACTCGACCATGGACAAGCCACTCATCCCACGGTGACCACCACCTCTGCGGCCAAAACATATCCTAGTTGACCGCTATCTTCCATCAAGCTGAGCACCCTCCCTGGACCACTACATCCCCCAAAACTGCACCCCCCCCAGTCAACCACCCTCCTTACAGCCGGACTGACCACAAATCAGTCATCCAACCCCCTTCTTGCAACTGGAACCCCCCGCCCATCACCTTATCTAAAAACTAGACCAACCTTCCTGCCCCTTAACCAGCCTTCACCAGGTTGAGCATCCTCCCTGCAGCTGGACTCGCACCAGACCACCCTTCCTGTCCACCTATGGATAAGCCACCAACACCATGCTGACCATTCTTCATGCAGACAGAACACCCACCCATCAACCTTATCTGTAGCTGGACGTGCCCCCAAAAAAAAAAAAAAACTGAGCACGCTCCCTGGACCACTACAACCCGCAAACTTGAATCCACACCACCCGACCACCCTCCCTACAGCTGGATTCCACTTACACCACCACTCTTCTCATGCATGGACTACCTGTCCAATCTGCCCTTTACAGCTGGAGCCGCCACCACCACCACACCACCTACAACTGTACCACCCTTTCTGTCTCCAAACAAGTCTCCCCCAAGCTGGACACCCTCCCAGGACCACTCCACAGCCCGCAAACCTTCATCTACCCAGCCAACCACCCTCCCTTCGGCTGCCACTCCATCATCCTTCCTACCCAAGAACCAGTCACCCAACACCACAGATGCCAGGACTGTTACGACAGAGGTTTTTAGGGATGACAGCAGAATATCAAATTTTATCGCAGTTATCATGGGCTCTTGGAGAGTGATCTGAGGGAGAGAGGGTGTTTGCCTGGTAATGAAGGAGACAACCTCCAGATAAGGGAGACTTGGATGGCATGCAACCGGCATACACCACGCACGCACACACACACACACACACACACACACACACACACACACACACACACACAGTAAGGCTCTATCAGACCTGATCTGCACTTCGGCAGAGGGCTGGAGAGCAGAACATACAAGCAGCTTTAAGCCACAGAGAACTGCTGTTGTGCTTTGAGAACTCCCTGGCCCCAATCTGCAGTTTGATCAGGCCAGGACAGCAGGAAGATAGGCAACATTGCTTTCAGGGGTCTGACAGCTTCGCAATCAAAACTGTTAGACTGCTATGCAGAGTAGAGGCAACCCCCCCAGGAAGCAGAGTGTTTTTGCCAACCAAAATATGGCAGTGCACGTTACCTGCCTGCAGTGGGTGTGCTGTCACTGCAGCCTTTTGTTTTCCTCTAGCTCTATGAGGGAAGCTCTATCAGTTCAGGACTATAAAGAGAAAGTACTGACCATACTGGATGAACTATTGTGGGGACCAACACTGTTTAATCTCTTTATCAGTGATTTACAAACAGGGCCAAATAACTTCATAGTTAAATCTGCAGACAAAACTAAATTGCGGGGCAAGGTTAATAATCAAGAAAATATTTCTGCATTAAAGAAGGATTTGGAAAAATTAACACTTTTGGCAAATGAAAATGATATGCAGTTTAATCAAGACAAATGTTTAGTAGTACATTTCAGGGTAAATAATCCAAAAACGATATATTATATAAACGGACTACCACTTCACTCATCAAATTGTGAAAAAGATTTAGGAATATATGTTAATAATAAACTTACATCAAATGATCACTGTGTTAGAACTGCTTGCACGACCAACAGACTTTTGAGGCAAATAAAACGCACTTTTGTTAAATCGCACTGAACAATGCCTTATTCCATTATATAGGGCATACATTAGACCGTATCTAGACTATGGTTCCCCTTTCTGGAATCCAAACCAAAAAAAAAGACATAGCAATTCTTTAACAGGTTCAAAGGAGAGTAACTAGAATGATTCCAAGATTAACAAACTTGGATTATCAGAACAGATTAAAAGCTACTGGTCTCTTCTCTCTTCAAACTAGAAGATTAAGAGGTGATATGGTTTTTAATTTAATAAATTCACCAGATCTAATGGAAAAATGTGGTCTAATACTCTCCAAAAGGAGACATGTTCCGAGACTACATAATAAACAGCTTGAAATAAAAACTTATAAAACCAGCAAGCTGCAAATCTGGTGACGTACAGCAGACAAGACCTGGGTTTGAATCCCACAGCTTCCACTTGCATACTGTGTGACCCTGAGCAAGTCACTTAACTTCCCTGTGCTCCCAGGTTGCACCTGTAAAAAAGCTTTCAGCTTAGTGTGTCTCACCTGGTTAAATAACTAAACAAAAAAAAAAAAGGGGGGGGGGGACTTTTTTCCAATAAGCACATCCATTGTATGGAACACCTTGCCACAAGAATTGGTAGAGGAAACTACTGCCGCTGTCTTTAAAATCAAATTAGATGTTTGGTTGAGGGATAATAGATAAATAATGTCCCACATAGTGTGGGGAACAGTCTCGATGGGCTCTGGCCTTCTTCTGTTCTTTCATACCAAGTAATACCAAGTAACTATGACAGACAACAGTTATGACTACTGGCAGTCAATAGCTCATCCCAAGGAGTCAAGGTTTTCCCATTATATACGCAAACAATTCTTGTCCAAACACTACAAACACCATCATCTGGTTCCCAGATAAGCCTCCATCACCACCACATGGCTGATCACCCTCGCCACTGCTGGGTCACCCTTCCAGGACCTGGACCAGGCTCCACTCTCCAGCTGACCATCACCCCATGGCCCAGCCTCTTCCCCCAGCCAACCAATCTTCCTGCATCTCAACCAGCATCCAACCCCATGCCAAACAACTTCCATGTAGCTAGATTACCCCACAAGCCCCCAGACAATCCTCCCCCAAGCCCCCAAACTAACACCCACCAGCCAACCACTCTACCTACAGCTGGTTCCATCCCAAAGCCCTGTACCAGCTCCACTGGCCAACCAATCACCTTGCATGTCGACCTGCCTTCCATCCCCTGGACTGCCTGCACACACACACACACACACACACACACACACACACACACACACACACACATATACACACAGCAGCTGGATCACTCTTCCATGCCATTCACCAGCCTCCCCCAACAGACAATCCTCCCTGCTGCTAAACCTTTTCCCCATCACAGACCATCACTCCCACCATGAGCACCCTCTCAGAAGCTGGACCACCCACCTGTTCCCAGACCAGCCTCTCACCCCAGACAACCACCCTCCTTGGGGCCGAATCCACCCAAACCACCATTTCTGCTATGGACCAATCCCAATTCCTGCACCTGGACCACTCTTCCAGCTGCAGAGAGATTTATTGAAGGCTGGTCTGGAAGCTGGAACACCTCCACAATTCCCGTAGCTGGAACCCATTTCAGACCCAGGCCCAGCCTCCCCCAAGCTGAGCACCCTCCCTAGACCACTCCACAGACCCCCCCCCGCCCCCTTGCAGCTGAATTCCCGCCAACCACTGTTCATGCCCATGGACTAGCCATCCCCGCCCCCCCACCAAGCTGAACCTCCCTGCAGCTGAAGCTTCCATCTGGACCAGACCCTGCCCCCCAGAGCTGTGCATCTGCTTTAAAGTCTGAGTTCACAGCACCTTTTACATGAGGGATAGAGCAACTCTGAGAAGTACACTGAACAAAGAGACGCTCTAGAGGTATGGGACCAGCCACCCACTGCAGCTGGACAACCCCCACCCCTTACAGTGCAACTGAAGAACAGACTACTTGTGTTCTCCCCAGCCCTTATTTACATTTTGAGGCAGAGGAGCGGACTATACCTGTGGTTTCCAGCAGCACAGAACTGATGCTGCAGTGGTACAAGTGCTCAATGACCCCAATCTATAGTTCAAGGGGGCCAGGACAGCTTAAATTTGGGCTGCATGCATTATTCGGGGCATGACAGCATTACAAGCACTACACTGAAACTGCATAAATACCAGTGGCAACCCTTCAGAGGCAGTGCAATTTTGCCATCTTCAAGATGGCATCGCACTTTAAGTGCCTCAAGAAGGGGTGATACCATTCTAGTCTTCTTTGCAAGTTGATTAACCGTATCTTGATTGTCAGTGACATCACAAAGTTCTTGAGGCAAACAATAAATCATCGATATCTTTGTACTCCTATCAGCTAACAAAGAGCCGGGTACCTCATTTATTAGACCTTTTCATGGACTTTCAAACAGCGAAAGGCACTGTCATAAATGTTTCCCTTTAGTTAACTAAAGGTTAATTAATAATATACCCTTTTATGGCCCGCTCATACTACCAAGTCAAACTGATCCAGAATCTCTCTCTGAAGCCCCACCCAACAACAGTGTCTTCAGAATGTTACATGGGAAGGTGGCTGTGACAAGATCAATGCAGATGACAATTAGATGTCTCTGGTGCAGTACTGACCACTGCGAAGCAATTCAGATCACAAACTGCAGTGAAAAAGAAATAATGTGACCTACTGGGAATTGAACCCAGGCCCCCGAAATACCATCCCCGTGCTCTAACCACTGAGAAAATAAGTGTGTCTGGGAAGAATCAGGTCCAACCATGCGAGCCTATAGCTTAGTTGTTACAGCACTGGGACGGTATACCGGGAGCCTGGGCTCAATTCCCAGTACATCACATTATTTCTTTCTCACTGCAATTTGTGACATTCGATACAAAGTATAGCTGAATTGGGGATGGAGGGTGCTGTTTATCTTAATTTTACTCAAACCAATCTATCTGTCCTCTTCTAGAAGGTACGTAAGGTGGTGGACAAGGGTTAGGCAGTAGATGCAGTCTATCAGACTTCAGCAAAACCTTCGGCACTGTACCTCGTAGAAAACTCATGCAGCAAGTAAAGCAATATGGAGTTTATAATGTGTATGGGAGGTGGACAGAAAATTGGCTGACAGGAAGCAGAGAGTAGGTAAATGTCACTATTCAGTGTAGACGGATGTTCTGACTGGAGCATCCCAGGGTTTGACTGCTGGGTCTGTAATCATTAACGAGCAGGAGGGGATCAACAGCAGACTTCTTAAGTTTGCTAAGAGAGGAGGGATACACTACAAAGGACCCTGCACACATTAGGGAATGGGCCAAGAAATGGGGCCTTATATTTAATAAAGGGAAATGTGAGGTACTACACCTAGGGGCGTGGCATATGGGTCACAACTACACCCTGCATGGTGCAGCACTAGACAGAACAAGCACAGAAAAGGATCAAGAGGTAACTGTGGACAGTAAACAGACATCAGACAGACAGAAAAGCTGTTTTGCTCAAGAGAACAAACAAAAGGTTGGAATGCATCAGGAGTGGGTGAGGAGCTAGTCAAAGTGACACTCCCCTTGTACAATGCTCACCTTAGACCACACTTGCGGAATTTCATCAAGTTCTCATTACACAGTGCATTGAAGAGATTTGAGAGGGTCCAGGAGAGGGCCACCAAACTAATTAGTGGCTTAAGGGGGCAGAGAGAGCTATGAGGAGAGACTGGGCATACTGAAATGATTTTGCTTAGGGAAAAAAGACTGAGAGGGGACACGAGTGCAATCTATCAAATGCTAGGGTAATGGAAAACATAGAAACATAGACTTTGTCGGCAGATAAGGACCACTTGGCCCACCTAGTCTGCCATTTCCCTACCTAGAGGATAAGCCGCAGATTCTATTTAACCAACAGCCTATTTCTTCCTACCCCCCCACAAAAATTGCCTTATGTCTGTCCCATGCATTCTTGAATTCTCCCACAGTTTTAGACCCCACAACCTCCTCAGGAAGGCTGTTCCATGCGTCCACCACCCTCCCTATGAAAAAATACTTCCTCACATTGCCCCTGAGCCGTCCCCCCTCTATCTTCAAATTGTGTCCCCTTGTTCTTGCACATCTCTTTTTCTGAAAGATGTTACCCTCTTGGACTTTGTTGATTCCACTGAGGTGCTTAAATGTTTCGATCATGTTCCCCCTCTCCCTCCTTTCCTCAAGGGTATACATACTAAGCTCCTTTAGCCTCTCCTCATATGGCTTCTCTTGCAGACCTTGCACCATTTTAGTTGCCCTCCTCTGAACTGCCTCCATCCTATGTCCTTGAGGAGATGGGGTTTCCAGAACTGGACACAGTGCTCCAGATGGGGTCTCACCAACTGTCTGTACAGGGCGATAACAACTTCCTGTTTTCTGCTGGTGATGCCTCTCCCTATACATCCCAGTATCCCCCCAGCCCTCCCTACTGCCTGCTCGCATTGCTTGCTAACCTTAAGGTCATCTGATATGATCACCCCCAGGTCCCTTTCCATTTTTGTTGTTGTTACTACCCCCCCATTGTATAATCTTCCCCTGGGTTTTTGTTTCCCAGGTGCATTACTTGGCACTTCTTTGCATTGAATCCAAGCTGCCATACTTCTGACCATTCCTCCAACCTTGCCAAGTCCTTATCATTTCACGCCTCCTTGTGTATCAACCCTGTTGCAGATCTTTGTGTCACCTGCAAAGAGGCATACCTTTCCTTCCAGTCCCTCTGCAATGTCACTTATAAAGACATTAAAAAGGACTGGACCCAGTACTGAACCCTGTGGTACCCCACTAGTAACCGCTCTTTCTTCAGCGTGGACTCCATTTACAATTACCTTCTGTGTCCTGTTGTTCAGCCAATGTTTTACCCAGGCTACCACCCTGGGACCCACTCCAAGGCTGGTTAATTTGACTACTAATCTTTTGTGTGGGACTGTATCAAATGCCTTGCTAAAGTCTAGATAAGCCATGTCCACAGCCCCTCCCTGGTCTACTACTTTGGTCACCCAGTCAAAGAAATCAATTAGATTCGTCTGACATGACCTTCCCGCTGTGAACCCAATCTGCCTTGGGTCCTGTGCCCCACTGGCCTCTAGGTACTCAATAATTCTTTCCTTCAGAAGTGATTCCATTACTTTCCCTACCACAGAGGTCAAACTGACAGGTCTGTAGTTTCCTGCCTCTGTCTTGCTCCCACTTTTGTGAAGGGGAATCACATCAGCCTTCTTCCAGTCCTCAAGTATCACACCATCCTCCCATTTGTTATAAAGGGTAGTCAGTGGTGTCGCTAGTTCTCTGCTTAATTCTTTTAGAATTCTGAATGTAATTCCATCTGGCCCCATTGCTTTGTCCACCTTCAGTTTTAGGAGTTCTTTCAGAACCCTTTCTTCTGTGAAAGGACTGGGATCGACCCCCCTCTCCAGAGTACTTCTGTTAAATGGATTAGGCACCTCCCCCACTTCCTCTTTTGTGAATACTGAACAGTAGTATTCATTCAGTATCCCCGCTTTTTCACTGTCACACTCTGCCCACCCACCATCCATTCTATTCAGCCTCACTATCCCTCCTTTTGTCTTTCCTCCCCTGATATACCTATAAAGGTTGTATTCCCCTTCTTAACGAGTTGGCTATCTTTCCTCAGTTTGTGCCTTTGCTATTCTGACTACCCTCCCTGCTTCCTTCTGCCTTAACTGGTACAGTTCTCTATCCTGCTCCTTCTGTGTTTCCTTATACTTCCTAAATGCTATCTTTTTCTCCCTAACCTTCACCGCCACTTCTTTTGAGAACCATAGTGGCTTTTTCTTTCATTTTGATTTGTTTATTTGCTTCACACAAAGGCTTGTTATCTCTGTGATGGCAGTTTTGATATTTCCCCATTGTTGCTCCACATCTCCTTCTAGCCTATTTGCTAGTGCTTTTCTAAGGCACTCTCCCATCTTGCCAAACTCAGCCCTCCTGAAGTCCAGAACCCTCACTTTTGTATGGCTTGACTCTGCAGCTGAGTTTATCGTGAACCACACTGTTCGGTGGTCACTTGTTCCCAAATGGCTACCCACTTCTATATCTGAGATCCTCTCACTGTCCCCATTTGAGAGTATGAGGTCTAAGATTGCCCCCTCATGAGGAGGTTCCAAAACTAGCTGTCTGAGGCATGACACCTGAAGGGCATCAAGAATGGCCCTGCTTTTGGATGTGACTGCAGCAAAGGTGCACCAGTTAACATCTGGCATATTAAGATCCCCCATCAATAGTATCTCCCCTTTCTCTGCCATCCTAAGTATGCCTTCTATAATATCCTTGTCCATTCCCTCCCCCTGACATGGAAGTCTGTATACAACCCCTGTGCGGACTGTGGTGCCATTTCCAGTCTCTAAGGTGACCCACAATGCCTCCTCTCCTCCTGTTTACTCTTTTGTTCAGTTGCTTTTATCCCTTCCTTACAAAGAGCTACCCCCCACCCTCCCTGTCTCTCCTGTAGGTTGTGTACCCTGGTATGTTAACATCCCAGTCATGGTTCTCTGTGTACCATGTTTCTGTGACTGCTACGATATCCAGGCATCCCTCTTCCATCAAGACCACCAGTTCAGGGAGCTTGTTGCCCAGACTACGGGCGCTGGTACTCATTACCCTCCATTTCTTGATGGCCTTACCCCTTTTTGCCCCATCCCTGTCCTTACTGCGTTTGTCACTTTCTCCATTTATCCCTGCGCTTCTCCCTAATGACATCTCTATGTTAGTGCCTACCTTAGTACCCTGATTTTTTTTTTTGGGGGGGGCTAGGATTTCCCTGCTCCTTTCCAGTGCCTCCCCCCCTTGGTTAGTTTAAATGCTTGCCAATGAAGTATTTAAACCTATCACCTAGGATCCTGGTTCCCCTCCTGGACAGGTGCAGACCATCATGCCAGTATAGACCTGCATCCGTCCAGGTGGACCCCCAGTCCCCAATGAAGCGAAATCCCTGAGCTCTACACCAGTTTTTCAACCACCGATTGAATCCTATGGTGTGGAGCACCCTAACCTCATCTGTGTCACAGACAAGCAGCACCTCCGAGAAGGTTACCGTGTGTGCTATTTGTCTAAGGCCCCTCCCCATCTCCTCAAACGCTTCTTGCACTGCTTTGATCCCTTTCTTAGCCAGGTCATTTGTCCCTCGTGGACAATGACATCCAGCTCCCTCCCTTGTGCAGCTGCTCCTGTGATCCTGAGGATTCGCTCCCTGTCCCTCCAAGCCATGGCACCAGGCAGGCACCTTACCTCCCTCTCCCCTTCCTCCCCCAGTTCTACCTTCCTAACAATGGAGTCCCCCACCAGGAGTTGTTTCCTTCCCCTGTGGGGTCCTATGCCACCCTCCTGTGGGTCTCCTTTGTGGAGGTTCCCAGCATCCTCCTTGGTCTCCACTGTGGATGCCTCCATAGAGGAACCACACTTTTCCAGAACGGCACAGAAATTGTGGAGAGGAACAACTGGAGGGATGCGCCTCTGTTCCACCACCCTCACCTTCCCTGAGCCCACTGTGGTCCAACTGCTCCTCTTTCTTGGCAACCTCTGAGGCAACGGCAGTGACCGTGGTGGTCCCTGGGTGGGACAGGAGGTCCCACAAATCCTGGCCAACTCAGCCTGCAGATGAGCAACCTCCTTTCTCAGCCCAGAGAGGTGCCTGCAGATGGGACAACACTGCATCCTCCAGAACGTCTCCCGGAAGACTGCTGCTCCACAGCCACTGCACTGCACCACTTCCATCATGTCTTTTTTCTGGCCCCCTAACTGTTGTTTGGAATACTTACTCTTTCCTCTGTTTGTTTATTTTCTTTTCTTTTTTTTCTTCCCCTACTTACTGCCTCTGTGCCCTTTTAGCTCCTGATCTTCCTGTTCTAAGACAAGAAGTTCCTATATTTCTCAGTAGTCTCCTTACTTGCTCAGAGTCAGACCTCCAGCAGCTAGGGGGGAGGTGGAGAGCTACTCTTGCCCTTCTAGGATGGTGAGTCTTTGGTGGCTCTGTGATCACTCACTTCCTGCTCCCAAACAGGAAGTTCCTGTTGTCAGTTAAATCCTGTGCCTATAAAAGTAGAACTGGGGAGGGAAGGAGGGCAATATAGTCCCAGTAGAGAAGTTTTAGTTATACCAGTAGCTCCTTCCTCCTGGTGCTCTGTCTGTTCTCTGGCAGAAGCTATCTATGGCAGTGCTTAAATTAGGTTTTAACCTGGCTCCTTCTAGCTAAGCCACTCCCCCTACTTTGCAAACCTTTCTACACTTAGTTAATTTCACAGATGATAATTCCCTTCTGACACCTGTGACAAGCACCTAGATAAGTACACAGATAACAGATCATTTACTTCAACTACCTCCGACAAACACACTTTTTTTTTTTTTACCCTAAATTGAAGGTCCCAGTACAGGATTTCTAGTTCTTAGTCCCAGTAGAGAAGTTTTAGTTATATCAGTAGCTCCTTCCGCCTGGTATTCTGTCTGTTCTCTGCAAAGTTGAAGTCCTCTATTATATCTCCCCTTTCCCTTTTTCTCTATAGTAAGTACATGTACAGTTTCTTGAGGCAGTCCTCACAAGACCTGCCCTGTTGATCTCCCCCTTCCAATCATTTTTGTTACCCTGCGTGCACCGTCTCCAGCCTATGCCTAGCCTTTCTGAGGTGAAGGCCCCAGAACTGGGTACAGTACTCCAGGTGTGGCTTCAGCGAGGCTATATATGTATGAAGTATTAATCTACTACCTTCTCTATTAATACCCTTCCCAAAACTTCCCAGCATCCTGCTCCCTTTGCTATATGCCTTGCCGCACTGACTTTATTGTTTAACGGAGTCAGTGATAACTCCAAGGTCCCATTCCTCAGACACAGCACTAAGTCCCACCCCACCCTTCCAGTACTCCGTCCTAGGGTTCTTGTTCCCTAGGTGCATTATCATGCATTTCTTGCCATTGAATTTCAACTGCTAAACCTCAGATCACCCCTCTAGCTTTTGTAAGTCACTCTGCATTTCCACGATCCCCTTGTTGCTATCCACCCTCCCACAGAGCTTAGTGTCATCTGCAAAAAGACACGACCTGCCCCGGGTTCCCCATCAATATCACTGATGAAAATATTAAAGATGACTGGACCCAGAACAGATCCTTGTGGTACCTCGCTCATGACCTACCACTCTTCTGATTTGACTCCACCGACCACAGCCCTCTGCTGCCTCCCCTTTAGCCAGTTACCTACCCAAGTGGTAAGCAGCAAAAGAGCACCAGGACTGTGGTGTGCTCCATTTGGGAGATGGCTATTTATACACCATGTGCCTACGAGTATGTCCTGTGTTTACAATAAACGACCTTAACTGCTGATTACTGATCGGTATGTGTTCATGCTGTTACGGGTGCGTCGAACTGTTCACTTGGAAATTACCTACCCAGTTTACTGGGACCTCTGCGGCACCAAGATCCTCCATCTTGGCAGAAGACACTAGGAGAAAGGACTGCTGTGTGACTGAACTTCTCTACTGGGACTATATTGCCCTCCTTCCCCCCACCCAAAGCTAGTTCTATTTTTATAGGCACAGGATTTGACTGACAACAGGAACTTCCTGTTTAGGGGCAGGAAGTGAGTGATCACAGAACCACCAAGGACCCACTATCCTAGAAGGGCAAGAGTAGCTCTCCGGCCCCCTCTAGCTGCTGGAGGTCTGCCTCTGAACAAGTAAGTGGTTTACTGAGAAATATAGCATATTCTTGTCTCAGAACAGGACAATCAGGAGCTTAAAGGGCACACAGGCAGAAAGTAAGGAGAGAGAGAAAAACAAACAAACAGAGGAAAGAGTAAGGATTGCAAACAGTTAAGGAGCCAGAAATAAGACATGATTGGAGTGGTGCAGTGCAGTGGCTGTGGAGCAGCAGTCTTCCGGGAGATGTTCTGGAGGATGCGGTGTTGTCCCATCTGCAGGCACCTCTCTGGGCTGAGGGAGGAGGTTGCTCATCTCCAGGCTGAGTTGGCCAGGATTTGTGGGACCTCCTCTTCCATCCAGGGACCACCAGTGCCACTGCCGTTGCCTCAGAGGTTGCCAAGAAGAGGGCGATTGGACCACAGTGGGCTCAGGGAGGTGAAGGTGGTGGAACAGAGGCACATCCCTCCAGTTGTACCTCTCCACAATTCCTATGCCATTCTGGCAAGGTGTGGTTCCTCTATGGAGGCACCTACAGTGGAGACCAAGGAGGATGCTGGGAACCTCCACAAGGAGACCCACAGCAGGGTGGCAGGGGACCCTTCAGGAGAAACAACTCCTGGTGGGGACTCCACTGTTAGGAAGGTAGAGCAGGGGCAAGGAAGGGAGGGAGGTAAGGTGCCTGCCTGGCGCCATGGCTTGAGGGACAGGAGGCGAATCCTCAGGATTCCGGAGCAGCTGCACAGGGAGGGCTGGATGTCATTGTCCACCTAGGGACAAATGACCTGGCTAGAAAGGGATTAGAGAAGTGCAGGAAGAGTTTGTGGAATTGGTGAGGGCCTGTGGTCAAGTAACACGCCTTGACCTTCGGAGGTGCTACCCATCCTATGGCATAGGAGGCTGGGGTGTTCCGTGCCATGGGATTCAATCAGTGGTTGAAAAACTGGTGTGGAGCTCAGGGATTTGGCTTCATTGGGGACTGGGGTCCACCTGGAGTGATGCAAGCCTATACTGGCATGATGGGCTGCATCTGTCCGGGAGGGAACCAGGATCCTAGGTGATAGGTTTAAATGCTTCATTGGCAAGCTTTTAAACTAGCCAAGGGAGGCACTGGAAAGGAGCAGGAAAATCCTAGCCCCAAACAATCACGGTAGTAAGTGTGAAACACCAACATGGAGGTGTCGATAGGGAGAAGGGCAGGGTAGATGGAGAAAGTGACAAAGGCAAGAAGGACAGGGATGGGGCAAAGGGGCAAGGCCATCAGAAATGGAGGGTAATGAGTACCAATGCCCGTAGTCTGGGCAACAAGCTCCATGAGCTGGTGGCCTTAATGGAAGAGGATGCCTGGATATCGTGGCAGTCACAGAAACATGGTACACAGAGAACCATGACTGGGATGTTAACATACCAGGGTACATAACCTACAGGAGAGACAGGCAGGGGAGAAGAGGGGGAGGAGTAGCTCTCTATGTAAAGGAAGGGATAAAAGCAACTGAACAAGAGAGTAAACAGGGAGGAAAGGAGGCACTGTGGGTCACCTTGGAGACTGGAAAGGGCACCACAATCCGCACAGGGGTTGTGTACAGACCCCCATGTCAGGGGGAAGGAATGGACAAGGATATGATGGAAGGCATTCTTAGAATGGCAGAGAAAAGGGGAGATACTGTTGATGGGAGACCTGAATATGCCAGATGTTAACTGGAGCACATTTGCTGCAGCCACATCCAAGAGCAGGGCCATTCTTGACGCCCTAGGTGGCACGCATTAGACAACTAGTTTTGGAACCCACTCGTGAGGGAGCAATCTTAGACCTCGTACTCTCAAACGGGGGCAGTGAGAGGATCTCAGATCTAGAAGTGGGTTGCCATCTGGGGACAAGTGACCATCAAACAGTGTGGTTCACGTTAAACTCAGCTACAGAGTCAAGCCATACAAAAGTGAGAGTACTGGACTTTAGGAGGGCTGACTTTGGCAAGATGGGAGAGTGCCTCAGAAAAGCACTAGCAAACAGGCTAGAAGGAGGTGTGGAGCAACAATGGGGAATTATCAAAACTGCCATCACAGAGGCAACAAGCCTTTGTGTGAAGCAAATAAACAAATCAAAACGAAAGAAAAAGCCACTATGGTTCTCAAAAGAGGTGGCTGTGAAAGTCAGGAAGAAAAACATAGCATTCCGGAGTATAAGGAAACATAGAAGGAGCAGGACAGAGAGCTGTACCAGTTAAGGCAGAAAAGAAGCAGGGAGGAAGTCAGAATAGCAAAGGCCCAAACTGAGGAAAAGATAGCTAACTTAGTTAAGAAGGGGGATAAAACCTTTTATAGATACATAAGCGAGCGTAGAAAGACAAAGGGAGGGATAGTGAGGCTGAACAGAATGAACAGCGGGTGGGCAGAGGGGGACAGTGAAAAAGCAGGAATACTGAAC
The DNA here is from genome assembly GCA_016271365.2 of Neoceratodus forsteri. Classification (NCBI taxonomy): domain Eukaryota; kingdom Metazoa; phylum Chordata; order Ceratodontiformes; family Ceratodontidae; genus Neoceratodus; species Neoceratodus forsteri. Next base: position 806,828,515 of record CM028137.1, read on the forward strand.
GAATATTTCTGCTCAGTATTCACAAAAGAGGAGGGGGAAGTGCCTAATCCAATTAATAGAAGCACTCTTGATATGGGGGTCGATCCCAGTCCTTTCACAGAAGAAAGGGTTCTGCAAGAACTCCTAAAACTGAAGGTGGACAAAGCAATGGGTCCTGATGGAATTCACCCAGAATTCTAAAAGAATTAAGGAAGGAACTAGTGAAACCACTGGCTACTCTTTTAATAAATCATGGGAGGATGATTGTGGTACCCGAGGACTGGAGGAAGGCAGATGTGATTCCCTTCACAAAAGTGGGACCAAGACAGAGGCAGGAAACTATAGACCTGTCAGTCTGACCTCTGTGGTAGGGAAAGTGATGGAGTCACTTCTGAAGGAAAGAATAGTTGAGTACCTACAGGTCAGTGGAGCACAGGATCCAAGGCAGCATGGTTTCACAGAGGGAAGGTCATGTCAGGCAGATCTAATAGATTTCTTTGACTGGGTGACCAAAGTAGTAGACCAGGAGGGGCTGTGGACATGGCCTACCTAGACTTTAGCAAGGCATTTGACACAGTCCCACACAAAGATTAGTAGTCAAATTAACCAGCCTGGGAGTGGGTCCCAGGGTGGTAGCCTAGGTAAAACATTGGCTGGACAACAGGACACAAGGTAATTGTAAAGGAGAGTCCACTCTGAAGAAGAGGCGGTTACTAGTGGGGTACCGCGAGGGTTCAGTATTGGGTCCAGTCCTTTTAATGTCTTCATCAGTGACATTGCAGAGGGACTGGAAGGAAAAGTATGCCTTTTGCAGATGACACAAAGATCTGCAACAGGGTTGATACACAAGGAGGCGTGGAAAGGATGAAAAGGACTTGGCAAGGTTGGAGGAATGGTCAGACGATGGCAGCTAGGATTCAATGCAAAAAGTGCAAAATAATGCACCTGGGAAACAAGAACCCGGGAAGAATACACAATGGGTGGGAGGTAGTAACAACAACAAAACAGGAAAGGGACCTGGGGGTAATCATATCAGATGACCTTAAGGTTAGCAAGCAATGTGAGAAGGCAGTAGGGAGGGCCGGGGTATACTGGGATGTATAGGGAGAGGCATCAGCAGCAGAAAACAGGAAGTTGTTATCCCTCTGTACAGACAGTTGGTGAGACCCCATCTGGAATACTGTGTCCAGTTCTGGAGACCCCATCTCTGCAAGGACATAGACAGGATAGAGGCAGTCCAGAGGAGGGCAACTAAAATGGTGCAGGGCCTGCAAAAGAAGCCGTATGAGGAGAGACTAAAGGAGCTTAATATGTATACCCTTGAGGAAAGAAGGGAGAGGGGGGACATGATAGAAACTTCAAGTACCTCAAGGAATCAACAAAGTCCAAGAGGGTAGCATCTTTCAGAAAAAGAGACTTGCAAGAACAAGGGACACAATTTAAAGATAGAAGGAGGAGCGGTTAGGGGCAATGTGGGAGGAAGCATGGCCTACAGAGAGGGTAGTGGATGCATGGAACAACCCTTCCTGAGGAAGTTGTGGGGTCTAAAACTGTGGGAGAATTCAAGAATGCATGGGACAGACATAAGACAATTCTTGTGGGGGGCAGGAAGATATAGGCTGTTGGTTAACTAGGATCTGCGGCCTATCCTGTAGGTAGAGAAATGGGCAGACTAGATGGGCCTAGCGGTCCTTATCTGCCGTCAAAGTCTATGTTTCTATGTGTCTTCTTCAGCAAGCATCCGTGAGGCACTAAGTTGAAAGCCTTGCTGAAGCCGAAGTATAACAAATCCATAACACTGCCCCTATCCAATTCCCTCGTCACCCAATCAAAGAAAACTATCAGGACCTCCCTGCCATGAATCCATGCTGTTTACTATCCTGGAGATCACTGCTCTTCAAGCAGTTCACGGGTCCTCTTTGACTGGCGACTTCATCTGCTTCCTGCAACAGAAGTAAGACTGACAGGTATGTAGTTCCCTACTTGTCCCCACCAATGGGTGGAACTCCTCTACCACCTTCAATCTTTCAGAACAACCGCGTCCTTAATAGCTGTTGCACAGACCTACCAGGGATTCAGCCAGGGTAATGTGTCTTAGATACATACAACAGTAGTTTACAAGTTATAGTTTTTAAATCTGCAGTTTGTTTGAAGGTTTTTTTTTTGTGTGTTTTTTAATAGCTGGCAGCTGGCTTCAGTGCTGCACTAGGCAATGTGATGTCATCAGCACTGTGAAAGCTGCTCTCTGACTGGTTCAGCATTCCACTGAGACGACAGCAACCTTAAAAATGTTCATTGAGACAACAGTAACAACATAGTTTTGATATGCTGCTGTTACTGATGTCACTAGCTAAGATACCCTTTTTATCTCAACATTTTACCGCACTAATATCGTATACAGAAAAATAAGTTTTGTTTCTCACAAGGCAGGTTTTGACATTTCAATATCAGTATTCTATCAAACTTTTTTTTCTCCCCACTAGCAATGTGCAATGCAAAGGTGAAAACCCACCAGCTTCACTGTACTAACACATACCTTATTATGAAAGTAGAAATTTCTAACACACCAAAACACAATAAATAAAATAGTCAGATGTCTCTTTGTTAGAAGTGAACACATGCTCTTTAATGACAGTCTGCAGTTTTGCAAACCAGTTTTTCAAGATGTAATACCGTTTTCATCACAGTGGCATTCAGAACGTATAACAGTCTGCCATGCTGCTGCCCTGCATTCAGTCTACAACACCCCTCTGAAGGCAGAATACTGGACTTTGAGAAGAGCCAAACTGGGGTGAGGGGTCCTACCCCTGTAACAAGACAATTTCTAATCTACACTCTCTTTCTGAACTGTAGAGATGTGGTATACTGCTCAGCCCCCAAATTTGCACTGTACAGCCGGCCCAGTGACGCTGGAAGTTGAGGCGCTGGTCGCTACACCTTGCGCCACGCTGGTGACCCAGGTTCGGGAACAAGCCCGGGGTCAGCAAGGGAAGAGAGGATTGAGTGTCCTGAGGACTGCTGTCCTCTCTCGGGGGAGGGTACCATGTCATCCCGCTCGCTGATTGCCCTCTAGTGGTGGCTGGAGGGCAATATGGGTCGGGAGGCACACTCCAACGTAATCATGTCGGTGGGGAGATAGGAGAAAAGGAGCCTGGTAGAGCTCCATGACGGTCCACCGCACCAGAGGGCTGACCCAGACTTCTGGATTCTGTCTCCAGGGAGAGGGCGCCTCCTTCCTGGCCCCACACCGGGGGGCAAGCCGTGGGGGAATCACCGGGGTTGGCAAGTGCGGGAGTGGCAGAACCGGAGAGACAGTTCCTCCTTTGGAGGGTTGAAGCCCCTGCCAGGGCTCGGAGAGAAAAAAACTCGAATGAACACACTTTAAAAATAAATACATACATAAATAAAATCACACTGTACAGGCTCGATGGCATGCACAATAAACTCTACAGGTTCACTCTTGAGAATAACCCAAAGATTTACTTCTTTGAAATGTGATTACCCAGAGTGGCGTTCTGAGCCAGTGCTCACTTCCAGGTGTGACCTGGGGGAAGGGTCATAAGTGACAGTGAACAGTAACAAATATAGTAACTATAGCACATGTACAGGAGCAGTAAATGTAAGCTACAAATAATCAGCTGCAGAAATATGAAGCAAGGCAACAATTCTGTAAATGCATGAGCTACATATGGAGTGGAACAGCAATAACAATAACATGGTGGCAACAACCAGTGCATGTAAAGGAGCAAAATAACACAAGATGCAAATAATCAGTGAGAAAGATATAAAACAGGCAAACAGTACAAAAAGCTTGAATACCTTGGAAAACTAGTGCTACGAATTAAACTGTAAACATAAAAAAAGTGTGACAGTAACGCTGGGGGAGGAGAGATACAAGTCCATGATTATGTTATATATTAACTGCAAAAAACAAAGTTAATGCATTCATTAAAGTTGAAACACACAGTGTACAAAGTAGGGAAATTAAAAATATGGGTTCAAAGTCTCTGGAAACTTGGCAAATCAGTGGTGTGGTGTTCCTTGGGGTACAAACGGTCATGTGACGCAGGGTTGGCATTACGCTAATATCAGCACTCTTTATACAAGCATTACTGTGTCATTTACTTAGTGTGACATGACAGTGATATCACCGATATTAGGGTGACATGAACCCTGAGCGCCTGCATGATGCCTCAAACCCAGAGGAACACCATACTACTAATTTGCCAGAGGTTCCTGAGACTCTAAACCCCAATTTTTCAATCTCAACCTTGCATGCATTTTGTTTCAACTTTTAATAGATGCAATGACATTTGCAGTTAATTTCCTTACTTTTTGGAAAAGTTATTCAAAAGTGTTTCATAGTGATACTCTCAGTGCACTAGACCTGCACCCTGCTTTACAAGTGGCCCTGTGGGACACTCCAAAAGCAGCTGCATAATGAAGTGTACTGCTCCAGAGCTGTAACTTTCCTCACAAGATTCCCTGAAGCAGCTGCATAAGGACACTGGCTGCACCAGACTGCAGCTTGCTTTGCAATGGCCCTATGGGCCACTCCAGAAGCACCTGCAGTGGCGCACACTGCTCCAGACCTATAACTTGCTTTGTGAGAGGCCCTGCAGACCACTCAAGAAGCAGCTGCAGAGCAACACTCAGTGCAGCAGACCTGTTGCATGCTTGGGGGTAACACCCATTTAGTGTACGGAGTACAGGTCTTCGCTAATGTGGTCATGGGGGGTCTGGAAGCTGTCACCCAGGTTTGAAGGCAAATGACTGCTCCATGCTGAAATGCAGTAAGTCCACAAACTTGCTTAGCTGCGCTGTATACGGACTTAGAATCTGTCAGACTGTGAGAGTGGAAGCATGCAAAGGAGACGCAGCCAGCTGGGGAGGTGAGCGTAGGATAAGTACCAGCTGCTGGATGGGGATGACGGAGGGATCACTGAATGCCATGGATATCACATTATGACAGCATCGGGGATCAGGCAAAGGAGGTAGGACCGCTAGGCATGCCAGGAACCTCTAATTATAACAGGATCGCAACTGGCAAGAGAGGGGAAACTCTAGACACCAAAGATATATCATAACAAGATCACATAAGGGAGGGGAGAAAAATTACTAGACACCAGGGAGTACAGTGTACTGGTGGGGGGGGGGGTTTAATGGAGCACAAGACACCCTCTACCATTACCCAGTATGGGGCACTGATTGAGGGAGTTGGCACTCTGTGCTCCACTTAAAGGTATTTTTTGCTTGAATTACATATCGCTGCTTTGGCAGGCTATTAGCACAAGCAAAAGGATTCCATTCTACCAGTGTGCACATAATAATGAGATGCAATCTAATCAGCTTGTGTACACGGGGTGCCTCTGCACTGCAGTGCACACCCCTTTGCAGCAGCGCAAACTCTGGCTACCATAGGTCATTCAAAGCACACTTGGGAAAACCTACCTATGTGCATGCAGTGTCTACACAGATGCAAAGGCTTCCATTATGCTGCTCCTAAAGATTTGCACCACTGCCTGTTGTACAGCTAAACTGGCTTTCCCATGAACAGGTACTACAAGCAATATACACACACTTCTTCATAAGTACATCCACTTCTCAGTACCTACATACCTTACATCCCTTTACCACTGTCCCTACCCCATATTCTATAAGCTTGACTGAGGCAACTAAATGGATAGTATCCAAATACCAAACGGACTACCGCTAACAGTCCTTCTCCACCCCACCAGAATGGAAAAGCCTACCAGCCCCCTTTGACAAACCCCTAACTATCCCACATTCCGAACACTGCTGCATGAGCATCTCAAAGATTCATGTAGATGCCTTCCCACCTGTCCTCCCCACCCAAAAAAAATATATATATTTACAGAGTTGTGCAGAAACACAGCTATAGCACCATCTCAAAGTCCCCTTTTAGAAGTGCCTAACTGTATAATAAGCCAGCCCTCCTCAGTGGCCATTATCACCTAAATGCTGCACTGTAATTATTCTCTACCACAGCCAGCAAGTTCTCTGTACTGTAAACAATGTGTATTTGTATAGAATTTCAGAACTAGCTCTAGCGGGTACGTATCATGTTGCACTGCACTATATTCTAAGCACTTTCATACCTGCTGTATCAAAAGACCCCCAAATAAAAATAAGCAACTGTAGCCCATGGGAATGTTCTGTCATTTGTTTTATGCAAATTTCATAAAAATAAACTAATTATTAACAACAGAACTAAACAAAGAAAAACTATTTAGCCGGCCGAACAGTGCCGCTGTAGCACTATCGCTTGTGATGCTGACAATCCGAGTTCAGGAACACGCCAGGAGCATCAGGGGGGTCACCAGTTCAAGCATCCAACAGACAGTGTCTTCCTCCTCCGGAATGGAGGGATATGGTACCCCAGCAGTAGTCCGACCCCTAGCGATGGCTGAGGGGTGATGGACCAGGGACCAGAGCAGAAATGGGGACTGATGGAGTGGTGGATGTCAGCACATCAGGCAAGGGAGTGCAAAACATGCTGCCTGGATATCACAGCCTGTCCACGTCACCTACGGGAAACAAAGTCAATAATTTCCAGTAGCCTCCATGACTGGACTCTCCTCAACCCCACTCCCACCACCATGAATTGGCATACTCCTTCCTCCCCTCTCTCTCTCGGTGGGGGGGGGCCACCATGACAGGTAATTCATGGTCTCCTGGCAAGCAACTAGCTGGTAAGTCCTTTAAGAAGCTGGGGGGGGGTCATGATGGTTGAAATGAGATACATCCCCACCAAAGGAAGCCAGAAACTGGGTTAAAAAATTATTTACACCCTGGGGCAGGCAGTATCTACTTGCCTGCCCATATCATGTCAAATTATCTTTACTCTTTTCAATTGGTGCTCAAATTCAGTGGTGTTAGGAAAGTAGTGAAATTTCCCCTTTTTTCTTTTATTTATTGATCTCACTTTTTTTGTGCAGGCAGGGTAACTGGAGTCGAAACTGGCACCTGCCCACTAGCCAAATGCTGGTAGATTTTGTACCGGGCTAGTAAGATTTTCCTTTAGCCCTGCAGGTTTGTATTGGAAAAGGTAAAATGTCAATAAGTACACCAGCTGGACCAGTGGATTTTTTTCAGTAACTAGCCCTGCTGGTTAGTGGCTACAAAATTTAATTTCGACCCCCGAGGTAAGCACACTGGAAAAACGTGTTGCTCCCAATTATGTCCGTTTTGTAATGTTAACTTCATAAAAACTATAACAATTTAAGAGACAAAATGTTGCAATAATCAAGTTCAAAACGCTCAATGTAGAGGAAGACAGACTTAAAAACCGTTGCCATAGATTCGGTATTGCTTATACCGGAAGCAGAGCCTGTAGGAAAAAGGAAATAATTTTTTACAGACACCCCCCCCCCCCGTTACAGAAAAATATTACTAATCTGGATGCCAAAAATGAATAACAGTAAATAACTACTGTACTATTTAGCTCTGAAACCTGGTTCTCTGCTTCTTTCCCCACATTTCAACTCCAGGGTTCTTTCACTAGCAGCACAGAGAAAGCCGCTGTCAGAGCCGGGAGGTGGGCGTGTCCTTACAGGCGCTGCTACAAGGCGAGGCCGGGGATCGGATCATGACAACAGGCCAGCATACAAACCGGGCGAGTTCTGGAGCTTGCAAGTAGCCCAAAAAAATAGGCGTACAGTGCAACTCCTGCCAGCCAAGCCCGTCTGGAAAGCTGTGTGTGTATGCACATTTCGCCAAGTACAACTTTGTAATGTACCGCATTTTAGGTGCAAGTGTTTTGCAGTGTACCTGATACTGCAAAGGGCAGCGGGTCCAAGGTGCGTCACTGAATGTCACAGACATGCTCTGATCTGACTGCTGCTCAGAGGCATCCGTTGGAGTGGACAGGGATTACTACCGAGAAAGACCCCCAAGATCTATTTGCAACCTCTGAGTCTCTTCACTGCAACCTCTACACCAAGGTTTCCCTAGCATTGTATATCAAACTGGATGTGTGTAGGAGAGCTTTGCAACCCCCGCTATAGCACAAATGGGACTTTGTAATTCCTACTACTATTCTGCTGAAATGACACTAGAGTACTGATGCTGCACAGACAGTATTCCCCATAAAGCTAAAGTATATTTACAAAAAAAATCCCGACATAAAACAAAACGTTATCAGGGACCCTGTAGAACGTTGCACAGCAGTACACACTGCGCGGGCGTTTTGAGACGTGAGGGCGGCCGCAACGTCAGCTATGCTGAACCATTCCAAGTGGAAATTTCCAAGTTGTTCGGAGGGGCCCAAGCTGCTACTGCTCTGCACACGCGCCCCATCTCCTGGGTCACGGGCACTGCGTAAAACCCTGACACGGCCCCCCGGTTCTGTATTACAACAGGCGGCAGATCCGCTCAGGTACCACACACAGCAACTGCGGGAGCTAACGGATTATAAATAAAATAACTGCCTACAAGCTGGGAATGGCGACAGGAATGACAGGGGCCACTCATCAGCCCTCAAAAACTTAGTCCATATAATAACTGTAAAATGCACAGTACTACGATTAGTGCCATGATACCTACCCTCCAGCAACCAGATGCACCAGCGTGTCTCTCTGGCTCATTCTCTCTCATTCTTCTTTACCTCTGCAGACAAGAGGAAGCTGCAATAGGAGGGGGTGGAGGACGTAAGAGATTCTCGCTCTGGTGTTTGTAGATCTCTCTCCTGTTGGCTCTGTCTTTTATCTCAATCGCTCTCTATGGGCGCCCCCGTTGACCCGATCCGACTGCCGCTCTCAGCGGCTCCACCTCCAGCACCCACGGACGCCCTATCTTGAGGGCGTGTAGGCAATACAAACAGATCTAACTACAAATCCGCACTCCCTCCCAGCTATTGCAAAAAAACTCTCACTTTTCACCGACTCACTCAGCTCGCTTGCTAAGAATATTAAAATCACAGGGACATAAACAGAGGCTCCTATTGGGCAGAGTGGACGTGACGTCACAAGGCCGTTCCCTATCACCCCTGGTTCACGTGATGACTGGAATCAATCCTCAATGAAGCCCCTGCTGACTGAGGCTGTTCATTGGAGTGCCCACTTAGCTACAAAGTACTTAACAGGGCAACAGGCAATGCTGACCTGCTACTAGAGACTGTAGATGTCCCTTTGTTTGCAACATGCCAATCATACTGTTGCACAGTCTCATATGCACAATCAACCCTGCTGCCTGAGACAGTAGCTGTTGTTTGGCACATGCCAATTATACTGCCTCACATAACAAGGTTAAGTCCCCCCCTTTTTTTATTATTATTTATTTAAGGATTCGGAAAATACCTTTGAGCACAGGCTCTTTTACAAAGGTTCCAGTCAGTTGAAGAAACAAATAGGCATACATATGTCTGGGACTACTATGCGCCACTCAGAAGGACCTGAGTAAGGACTGCCCACCTGCCCGGGGTCACCGCCAAAGTCATAGAACAACTCCGGGCCTGGAAATTTATAAGGTCACAGGAACCCATGCAGCACTCCAACACTACCGCTCGCTTCGGAATGCCTGCACTAGGCTTACCCAACAGGCCAAAACTAACTACTTCATGGCCTCCTTCCACACCAATTTTATCCACGCAGCAAAGTTTTGGAAGACAATCAAATCTTTCTTCTCCCCCCTCCAACCCAACCCCCTACACCAGCCCTGAATGTAGCAGGCACTATTGTCACTGAACAGAGTGCAGTGGCCTTAGAGTTTAACACCTTTTTCACAAGCTATGCATCCTCTCTCGTCCACTCTTCTCCTCCCCCCCTACGCATTCACCCCCTTCCATCCCACCCCCCTCTCCGGCCTCCCACTTCTCTTTTCGACAAGTTATACCAACCGAAGTACTAAAAGTCCCACGCTCACTTAATCCCTCCAAAGGTAAATGCCCCTCAGGACTGGACTCCAAAATGCCCCACTTTTCTGCCCCTGCCATTGCCAGCCCTCTGGCCGCTCTCTTTAACCTCTCTTTCGTGGTTGCATCACTCCCATATGACTGGAAACATGCCACAGTCACCCCCCTCCCTAAAGGCGCGATCCCTCCTCCCAGGGCAACTACCGCCCTATTTCCCCTTCTCCTCATCCTATCCAGAATACAGGAGCACCTTGTTCTCTCTCAGCTCTCCTCCTTTCTCAACTCCTACTCCTCCTCCTTCTGCACTCCTTACCAGGATGGATTTAGGAAATCACACTCCACCATCACTTCCCTACTATGGCTCACTGACACCATCCTCACAGGAATAGATAACGGGCACACCACCTCAGCTATCTTTGTCGACCTTGCAAAGGCCTTCAACACTGTCTCCCATGCTCTTCTACTATCCAAGCTCTCCCTCACTGGACTATCAGGTGCTGCCACCAGCTGGTTCCACTCCTACCTGGCAGGCCGGTCACAATCAGTCAGAAATGGCTCTTATACTTCCATCCCCTTCCCTGTCACTACAGGGGTCCCCCAAGGCTCGGTCCTTGGCCCAGTACTGTTTTCCATCTTCCTAAATGACCTGCCCTTGGCCTGCCTACACACATCCATTCACATGTATGCAGACGATACAGTATTATATGCCTCAGGTCCCCCCCCCCGAAGTGGCTACCAGACTCCAGCAGGACTTCAATGATATCCAGCTCTGGTTCTGTTCAAAGCAGCTTTTTCTAAATCCTAAGAAAACTATCTCCCTAACTTTCAGCACAAGGCAGAGACTCTCCCAACTCCCCTCCACCCCCACTTTCCACACTATTGATAGGACCTCCTGGAGGCTTGCACCTCCTTCAGATACCTTGGGGTCTGGCTAGACCAGCACCTCGACTTTTCTGCACATACGGACGAAACCCACAAGAAAATGCACCCCATGCTGGGCACCTTATACCGCAACAGAGGTTGCATCCCTCTGCCAACGCGCAAGGCAATTGTACAGAAAATGATCCTCCCTGTATTGAACTATGGGGATGTAGCCTATAGTGCTGCTCCTAAGTCCTCCATAGCCAGACTAGATCCTCTCTTCCATTCTTTCTGTCGTTTTACCCTGGACTGCCCTCCCACAACCCATCACTGTGACCTCTACAGGTCCTTAGACCTTCCTTTGCTCCAGGATCAGAGACAGGCCCACTGTGCTAGGACAACAGCTAAATTCTGTGCACAGTCCCTTCCCCTATACACGTGGGCAGCCCTAGCAGCTCAACCCCCGCCTGCATACTCGCTCAGGAACACAGACTCTCAGCTTCTTTATCAATCAATCAATCAATCAATCAAAGTCTTTATTTAACCAGGCGATCACCGTTGAGCAAGCTCATTTTCGAGGTGGGCCTGGGTTTGTTAACAAGGAACAAGGGACAAAATACATGGGATGCAACACACAAGAAAATAGTAATAATACAAATAAAGTGAGATACAATAATACAGTATATACAAAGTATCAGCAGGTAGCATTGACTAGTTTTGGGTAGGACACAATTTTTCATAAAAGTAAAGAAATATACATATCAGGTGCACTGAACACAAATAAAACCTAATATAAAAAGATAAATAGTGATACGGTATGGAGAATTTAGAGCTGGAACCAGGGTCAAAGGAATGTGGAAGGGACAGATATGGGGGTAGAAAAAGGGGTGAGAGAATAGATGTGATCAGTCTTTTAACAGTAGTAATTAGAGTGTGCTTAGACTTATAGGAATCACTATTTAGGGTAGACAGGCACAGGACTCATTATGATGTAGATATAGAGATTTAAAAGCTGCTAGGCTGATGGGGTGAGTTAATTTCAGAGTTTTTTGCAGCTTGTTCCATAGTTGAGGGAGCACAAAGCTGATGGCTGCTCTGCCAATGCGAGATTTTGCTTTATAAACATAAAGGTAGATATATGAGGTGCTTCTCAGGGCATACTTCCCCACAGTGCACAAAGGTAAACAGACAGAGATATACTGGGGCAGTTTATTTGAGATAGCTTTGTATGTCCCACATTCGTCCACCACTGCAGGCCAGGCTGCCTTCAAATACCGCATGCCTAAATTATGGAACTCCTTGCCAGTAGACATTAGGGATGCACAACCAACACACAGCATCTCAACTCCCTCCTTAAGATGCATTTCTCCTCCACCTGCACATGCACCGAGCACCATAGGGGGCCAGTGTCTCTCCCCTCTCCAATACCTGACAATTTATTGAGATGCACTGCGGCTCCATACTTGCATTCACTTACCCCTACCCCAGCTGTATTTACTGTGTATATTACTATGAAATAAACGCATTACTGAGAATGTTACCATGTATACAAACGTCCTCTGGTTGTTGCTCATAACAGCAGTACCCATTGTGTTCTCTGAATGCATGTCTAATTGTAGATTCTATTGCATATTCTATGTATATTCCCCATTCCCCCCACCTACCCCCAGGGCACATCTGGAATCGAGTGTTACATTGCTCAGCATGCCTTTCTGGTAAAACTCTTAAATAAATAAATACGTACATACATAATACATTAGCGGGTTCATAACATACATTAGATTTCAATAATTATAGTGTTATTCCTAGTAACAGCAAAGTACAGTATCAAAAGAATTAGAAGCAGTGGAGAGATACACGGAGAGAGCAGATGGGAGTCTGGGGAGTGTAGAGCAGCCTTGAGTTGGGGCTTTGTCAGGAAGGAGGGAGGATAATGGTGTTAGGTGGGTGCCAATGGGGGACAGCAGCAGCAGGCAGGTGGAGAAGCTTCTGAGCAGTTGCTAGCAATCATTAGCTGGAGGAGCCGGGGTTCAGCAGGATGCCATAAGAGTAACCATGGGAGCATGGGGTGGCAGGTTAGAGCCTTCAGAAGCAGTCACACTCTGTGCCGGGTAAAAGGTGTTGCCTTAGGCCAGTTTTGAAGTGGGATAGGCAAACGGAGGTTTGAATGGGCATGGAGATTTCATTGAGACATTGGGGGGCCCTATAGGCAAAGGTGCACTGTCCCAGTGCGATTTTACGGAAAGGTGTCGATAGGGCCCCCCTCGCTGTACCTCTGGCAGCATAGCTGTTAGCACTCGGCGAGTGGATGTTGGATATGCAGGGTGGGGTAGCCCATTAATGCTTTCTTACCATGGAGGCAGGTTTGGAACTTTATTTGTTCTTTAGAAGCAGCCACTTAGTCTGTTCGTACAGAGAGCAGGTGTGCATATTTCGATCTGCAGCCAGTGTGAGCCTGCAAGCTTTGTTGAGAGCAATATGAATTCTTTTTAGTGCTGTATCTGTAACCGCATCATAAATCACCAGTCCATAGTCAATGGTTGAGAGGATATAGCTGGGGACTGAGAAGCAGAGGGCCTCAGTGGTGAGATATTTCTTATGCCTATAGAGGACACCCAGTTGGTGTTTACTGCCTTAACCACTGAGTCGATGTGCTGGGTGAAGGTGAAGGTGTCATCTATGGTGATCCCAAGGGATTTGAACAAGTACACTTGTTCCAGCAGCTCACTGACTTTGTTGGAGATGGCGTTGGGAGGAGGATCTTCTTTTTGTGCTGAGAGCTGGTTATGAGCATAGCCTTGGTCTTTTTGTAATTTAGTAAGGCCCAGATATTCAAAGAGTTGAATATTTGTCACTTAATGGGGTCTTGCCTCGCGGGTCAAAGTGCGCCATTCTGCGATATTCAGCAGGAGGCAGTTGCGCTCAAATCATGCTGAGCAACAGCACAATGATACTGAAGGCATGTGCGAACGGAAGGGGAGGAACCATGCATAAACTGCACAGCCCAATATTCAGCCGGGCGTGCAGAGTTGTAGTGCAACCTACCTGAGCCTGCACAAAGTTCGCCCGAAAACAAAGGAACAAGTGGGGCACCCACAGGTGAGCTGCGCCGCATTGCAGGGCACAACACAGCAGCTGCCACCTGCGGGTGGCCCTCGACTTGTTCCCACCGCACCTGGCAGTGCCCCCATGCTCCAATCGCGGGCATCAGTATCCCCAAGTCCAATGTCCCTGGTGGTCTGGTGGACCGCGGTGCTTCGCTCAGCGGGCATAACAAGTATCCCCAGTAGCCGATCGCGGGCATAACCATCCACCCCAGTAGCTCGATTGCGGGCATAACTTCATCCAACCCCAGGTAGCCCAATCGCGAGCATAACATCATCCAACCCCCCAGTAGCCTGATTGCGGGCATCAGTATCCCCCCCTCCCAAAGCCCAATATCCTGGTGGTCCAGTAGACGAGCGGAGCCTGATCACTGGTGGCATTCCTCACCCCCAAGTATGAAATCCTGGTGATCTAGTGGACCCCCACCCAACCCGCTGCAGGTCCCACCACCCGCCCCCGTCAGCCAGCAGGCAGCACCCACTGCCTGCACAGCTCCGCACCGCCGACTGACAGCTCGGTATGGCTGCCATGCCCATTGGTTCAAACGCGCGGACCCAATGGGCATGCAGCTATCTACCGATCAGTCCAGATATGTAAATGAAAATTCATTCACATATCTGGACTGACTAGTGCGACATGAGCTGCATGCCCGATGGCTCATGCTCTGAACCTTATAGGTGTGCAGCCATACCGGCAATCAGCTCGGCGGCGGCGAAGCGCTGTGAAGATGAGGGTGCTGCCGCCACCGGCTGACGAGCGAGTGAGCTCGACGCCCGTATGAGGGTCACACCGAGATGCTGAGGTGAAATGCCCAGCCGATCGAGCACTTTTCCGAGGGTGATTATGCCAGCGATCGGGGATACTGAGGTTAGTCGAGATATGCCGTCCGGGCTACGAAAATTGGTCCTGCCGGTATCGAAACTTCTCAGAAATTGGGGAGATATTATGCCCGCGATCGGGCTAATCGCAGCCTGTGTGACCACCAGGGGATTGGAGACATGCATTGTCCCTTACGGACATCCCACGACACAGAAGGCCGGTCCTCGACGGTTGCCGCCTGGTAGGGCACCAGGCTAAGTCATCAGGATCGGCGCACTGCATGCTAATGGCATGCAAGTAGGGCCGTAATCAGATGCAAATGGCCCCCGTGCGCTTTGCATAAATTATGGCCCCATCTGCATGTCACCCTTTGAATATCGCAGGTGCTGTGCATGGTGCAATGGAACTTGCGCCACCGCATCTCAATGCTCCACTCTGAGCACTTGCGCTGGCGCAGTTCCACTGCGCCATGCACAGTGGGGGTGGCCAGGGGGCGATATTCAAAGCAGTTGCTCCACAGCGCAACTCCATTGAATATCGCCTGGCCACACCCTGCACAACTATTTTGAGCAGCGCACAGGCTTGCGCCACAAAATGGCGCAGTTTGAATATCCGAGCCTAAAAGTTTATGTCTGCAGAACCAATCCTCAAGTTTGTTGAAGGAGTTCTGCAGCTCGAATTGGAAGGCATCGTGGAATGTATTGCAGTTAAGAAGAACTGCATTGTCCGCATATAGGATCAGTTTAGTGTCACATGCTTTAGCAAGATTGTTCAGAAAAAGGCTGAAAAGAAATGGCCCCAGTACTGAACCCTGGGGACCCCTAGTGATACTTCTCTGCAGCTAGACACTGTGTGTCCTATTTTGACACATTGGTTTCTGTGAGTCAGGTAGCCCTTGAACCAGCATGTGGTATTGGTTGCCACACCCAGGTTCTGCATCTCTGCCAGTAGAAGGAAATGATTAACAGTGTCGAAGGGGTTCAGTCTCATATGCATAATTTGTCGCTGTATGTTTATGATAACAGGATTATTCCTTGTGACACAGAGTGCAGGTATAGCACTGACTAGGGTCATGCAACTTGTACTGTATGAGCACTAATCCAGGATCAGTGCTTGTGTCAAAACCATAGCTCTTAATGGTGATACATATCGTAAAGCGTTGGTTTTTTTTGGGTGGGAGTTGCACTCAAATTTACTCTTGGATTTACTGACCTTCCTCATATTGTTAGAGCTTCTGGAAATACAAACTATTACATTTTTTTTCACTTAATCTTTTCTCATGGCATATTCTATTTTTCACAGTACAGCATGAGTAAATGCAGCAGTGACACATAATGAAGAATTCATAAAGTACTGGATTTCTGAATAATGAGGGACACAGTTCATACGGAAACCTGACAGGTGATAAAGAGCACCTAAATGAGTGTAGGACAAAGCAATGAATATGCCCTTTTTGTTTGGCTGTGACTACTGTCCCAGCAGATTCAGTTGTAGTTTTTGTAGCACAGACACTACTGTCCTAACAGATACTTGGACACTTTCCTTCACAGCAAGGCACTAGTGCTCCAGCAGATGATGGCAGAGTTATGTTACTGCAGGCACTACTGTCCCAGCAGATTCAGAACTACCGTCCCAACAGATCTGCATCTGCTGGGATACTTTACCTTACACAGACACTACTGTCTCAGCAGATCTACATTTGCTTCGATACTTTACCTTACACAGACACTAATGTCTCAGCAGATCTACATCTGCTGGGATACTTTACCTTACACAGACACTACTGTCTCAGCAGATCTACATCTGCTTGGATACTTTACCTTACACAGACACTAATGTCTCAGCAGATCTGCATCTGCTTGGATACTTTACCTTACACAGACACTGTTGTCTCAGCAGATCTACATTTGCTTGGATACTTTACCTTACACAGACACTACTGTCTCAGCAGATCTACATTTGCTTGGATACTTTACCTTACACAGACACTACTGTCTCTGGGATACTTTACCTTGCACAGACACTGTTGTCTCAGCAGATCTACATCTGCTTGGATACTTTACCTTACACAGACACTACTGTCTCAGCAGATTTACATTTGCTGGGATACTTTACCTTGCACAGACACTACTGTCTCTGCAGATCTGTATCTGCTGGGATACTTTACCTTACACAGACACTATTGTCTCAGCAGATCTGCATCTGCTTGGATACTTTACCTTACACAGACACTACTGTCTCAGCAGATCTACATCTGCCGGGATACTTTACCTTACACAGACACTATTGTCTCAGCAGATCTACATCTGCCGGGATACTTTACCTTACACAGACACTATTGTCTCAGCAGATCTGCATCTGCTTGGATACTTTACCTTACACAGACACCACTGTTTCAGCAGATCTACATCTGCTTGGATACTTTACCTTACACAGACACTACTGTCTCAGCAGATCTACATCTGCTTGGATACTTAACCTTACACAGACACTACTGTCTCAGCAGATGCTGTGACACTTGCCTTTACCAGAGGCACTAAGTGTCCTAGCAGATGTTGGCAGCGTTCCGTTACCGATTGCACAGACATTACTGTCCCAGCAGATCCACATCTTCTGGGATATTTCACCTTGCACAGACATGTAACCTGCCCCCATCCCCCCAATCGGGGCTTACATGCGTAACCCCTAGGTGGCGCTATCCCAATGGCTACTACCCCTGCCTGCATTGCTAGTTGCAGGTTAAAGGGCCTGGCTACTGAAACGGGTGCCTCCACCTGGAGGACAAGGTTGTTAGTAACAAGGCTAACCTGGGTACAGCCCTCCAGGACACTGTAACCCCCTCTTTCCGCTCTAGTGGCCTGGACAATATGCAACAAACACTTTCACAGTAGCCCCTATTCAGCATACAATTCCCCACACTGTTTGCACTTACCCCCAGGGCTGGTTCCACCAGTTCCACCCTGGAGACCCCCTGTAAAACAAGGTTGGGCACAGCAAATCACAACAGTACAGTGCTTTTGGTACAAACTGGAACCACAGTCACATTAAATGCAAAAAAAGTTAGATCTGATTTATTCAGGGGAATTGAACAAGGGAGAGGCGTAATCAGATTGACTGATTCTAAAACTGATCTAGTCAGGCAATTATGCATGCACTTTTAGTCCCTACACAGTCACACGCTCTGGGTACCCAGCTGAAGTAAGGTGGGCTAGCCTGGAACATTGCCCGGGGTAGGCCGGAGTCGCAGCTGGTTGGGGCCCTGTGATGAAAAGGAAAGGCATGCACAACCACACACAATTTGTAATCCAGAGCCTGAAGGCTCAGTTCGTGAAAGGAAAAACAACAATGCAATCAGATGA
Organism: Neoceratodus forsteri; assembly: GCA_016271365.2. Classification (NCBI taxonomy): domain Eukaryota; kingdom Metazoa; phylum Chordata; order Ceratodontiformes; family Ceratodontidae; genus Neoceratodus; species Neoceratodus forsteri. The sequence continues at coordinate 806,846,509 of CM028137.1, forward strand.
CAACACTTGAGACTTAGCTGTTGTTGCAGGGAGTTACCCTGATTGTTACTCACGCAACCCAATACAAGACACAGGCTAGATGAAATGGAGACTGCAGGTTGATGACTGGTTTGCCAGGAAAAACAGGGCCCACATGAATCACTGAGGTGTCATTCCTGTTCGATATGGTTGAGCAGGGGGTTGATCCCCAGGTGAGTCTCTCGTCGATGATGGTTTCTGTGCCTGAAGTAGCTGGCTGGGCCAAGTGGCAAGGCCGAGACTGGGTGGAACAGTTCACAGTTTGAGTCTGGTAGTGCTGGATGCAGCTTCCAGCAAGCGTGGCACATTTACACAGTGGGGAACCAAATCGTAACCCACTAACAGCACACAGCACATTTATAATAAAGCAATCACCATACCACAATGCGGAAGGCAGTCCGGGCGCAATATCAGTGTCTCTGAGCAAAACCAGGAATTCTGTGGTAAATGGATGCCCCGACAGGCCGATCATGTACAGCAAATCTTCAGTCTTCTTCAGGTTCAAATCTGGTCACTCTTCAGTGGCTTTGTCACACTCCGATTCGGATACAGTCCAATTGCTAAACCTTTCAAAGGATTCCCTCTTGAGCAATTGCAGGCAGACAGGCAAAAAAGCAGCTGCTTGAATCACTCAAGCTGTTTACTCTTCAAACTCTAACTCCAGACTGACTGACTGCAGCAGGCAGCTTGGGAATTTCCCTTCGGTCCAAAAGGTTCCAGTTGGTTGATCCATCAGTTTGTCAAAGGAAGGGCTCCCCCTACAGGCCTATTTTGGAGCCAAAATGCAAAAACTACAATTCCTACAGAAATTTGCTCCCACAAGACCCCTGGGGACAGGCTCCATTTTAGAGTCCCTAAAGGTACCGATTGGTGCTGACTGGCAGTTCAAAACCAAAATGGTGGTGATAAACAGAACTGTCCATGCTGCAAAGAAGGCATGTTAGACAAACTATAATATCGTTACTATGCTAATAGATAATCAGCAAATAAGTACTGCTTAGTAAGTAAGCTTCTAACAGAGATCCCTCTGCGCAAATAGTGATGGCAGAATGGATCGATTATCTGGCAGCCCGAGCGGGACTCGAGCATAGAAACACTCAGCCCCCTCCCAGATTAAATAAGCACCACGTTATAGGCAGCTCTTAAAGAGACAGAGCAAAGAGGCATTTAGGCACTCTCATAAGCACTTTTAAACAGCTAAAACACAGGACACCAGCCTGGCAGAGGGCATTTAGGCACACTCAAGAAAGGTTTTCGGGAACCCCAATTTGTAGGGGGGTTACACATGGACTGCCTCCTCCAAAATCTTTGCAGCTGTCTTCACCCTACAGCCCCCAAGACTGCAGAAGGGGGGATTCACAGAGCACTTGTGCAGTCGACTGAAGCCCTGGTGGGATTTTAATCAGGGCTCCACTTGAGGATCTGTGGTTGTTGCTGCTCAGCTCCCACTGCTCTCAGCCGTCAGGACTGATAGTGTGGCCAAGGCAGAGGGCAGGAAAGACAAGCACCATCAATTCTGGTGTTCTCTGAGCCTAACAGATGCAGGGGATCAGGGAACGGGACAAGGAGGAGTGCGGCAGCAATGACGGCTGCCACATGTGCAGATGTGCATAACAGAACCTGTGCTCCGAGAGCGACATCGGGCAGAGTACCCATTTTATGTGTGGCTCCCGACTCCATGGAGGTAAGCAGAGCTGGGATTAAAGCTAAACCATACCATGGGCACAATCTAAGTGGCTTTCCAGTCCAAGGCAGGCAGCGAGTGAGGAACCTAAAAATGAACCTAGTGCATATGCGCACCTGACCAGAAGAGGGCGTGAACAGTCGCCTCCTGCAGCAAAGCACCCGACAGCTCAATGGGCTAAGTGCCCAATAAATCAAATACATCTCTGGCCCCAGAACAGTAATCAGGGCCAGGGCATGGAAAAATCAACTTTGGGGAACTGTAAACAAAGTAGTAACAAGCTGCTGAAGTTGGAATCTAAATGTAAACAAGACGGCAGCCCCCATCAAAAAACTGAGCAGCAAAGCACCATGGGAGGGGACAAAAGGTTGGATCCATGTTGCCTATGAATTTCAGCCAATAGAAAAGCAGCTCAAGCCAGAGACAGTTTGCCTGTTAACCAGCCTGGCCAATCAGGCGTTGAGTTTCAGCCTGCATAAAAGGTCTGTTTTTAAAAGTTTGTGGCAGTTCCGTCAGACCTCAGGGAGAGTGACTGTGTGTCACTAATAAAACCTATTTAACCATAGCATAAACAATGCAAGGTATATAGCAGTAACTATCCAGAGGTGGAGTATCTGTTTAACACATACATTATATAAGAAGACCCCAACCTGTCTATAATGGAATGGAGAGAAGATTATGCATCAAGTTTACCCCAAACCTGTCTTGGGAGAGAGGTATTTGAGAAATGGAAGCCAGCATATATAATAGTTTTACAAAGTACCAGTAGTTAGGTGAGAGAGACGATCCAATGTGGTTATTTGTGCCAGGCTGGACACCAGCTCATGTGGTGAGGGTACCTCAGAAATACTCCATATACAAAGTGTAACCCATAGGTGCCGCTATCCCAAGGGCTACTACCCCTGCCTGTTTGACTACGGACAGGCTGAGGGGCCTAGGTCCTATGGCGGGTGCCTCCACCCAGAGGTCAGGGTTTGTAGTGGTTAGACTAGCTTGGTCACAGCACTCTTGGACACTGAGACCCCCTTTTATTCCCTCTAGTGGCTCACACAGTACACTGGAGTTACAGCCCCAATACCCCACGTATACACACTGTTCACTCATATAGATACCACTTACCCTTGAGACTGATTCTGCAGGACGTCTCTGAGGACCCCCTGTAAAATAAGGTTAAACAACATACACAGCAAAACACAATACTGTTTCCATAAGTACCAACACCCCAGACAGTATATAGTATAACAACAACAAATCTGATTTATTTAGGGGGCAGTAACATGGGAGGGGGAATCAGGTTAATTGGTGGCATTAAATCACAGTACTGTGCACACATACATGGGCTGAAAAGTCACACTCTGGGTACCCAGGTTGGGGGGGGGGCTAGCCAGGTCCGTTGGCTGGGGTTGGCCGGCAGGTGCAGATGGATAGGGCCCTGTAGAAGAAAATATATGCACAATACCCAATTGTAATCCGGGGCCGGATGGCTCAGTCCATGAAGCAGTGAAACAACAAGAATTAGATGATACACTTGTGACTGAAAACAGGCTGCAGGGAAATACCCTGATTTGTACTCACAATACCCAAGCTGAGGACCGGATGGTGGATGTTCTTCTGGATTGCCAGAACAACAGGGCATGGAGACAAGGTCCTTGGTACTGGACCCCACTGCAGTTGATAGCAACCGGATTTAGTCCGAGACAAGCTGGAGTTTGCTTCCCACTTCAACACACAGCACACAGCATGGGGGACTGGAAATAGCGATTCCCCACAAGCACTACACATATTCATATGTAAAAGGAAAGTACTATACCAGGCAGGCTGCTCCTCGATCCCGATCACAATGATTGCAAAATACCCGGGAGCACACAGCAGCTTCAGTTCCTGACAGACCGAGCGCGATTCAGCAATTTCTCCAGTCTTCTACAGGGTGAGCCTGGTTTCCACACTTCTAGTGCTTCTTTCTCCTCACAACTCGGATTCAGTCCAAGCTGGCACTCACAAAGGCTGCAGACCGAAACTCAGGGCCTCACAAGCGCTTCCCGCGCGAAACTACACACCGCAGAAGCACAGAGCTCCTTCTCTCTCTTCACAGTCACAACTGATCTAATCTTTCCAGTCATAGAGCAGGGCATTTCCTTTAGCTCCACACCATTCTGTTGGCTGGTTCGGCTGTCACTCACAATAAGACTCCCTCTGTTGGTGGAAAAAGGCACCAAGGTTAAAACTACATTTCCCAGAGTCACTGCCAATACAATCCCCTTGTGGCTGGCTCAAAATTGAGAGTCCAAGTTCCGATTCGTCCACAGGCTCCATTTTAGGGTCTGCCTATCATCCTGATTGGTCCAAGTCAGCTATTCAGGACCAAAATGAAAAAAGCTACACTGAAGCAGTTCGTGCTGAAATGAAGACAGGTTAGACAAACTACATTTTTCTCAGTCACTCTAAATGATTTCTGACAAACCGTTATATCTTTCAACAAGGCTCCCTCTACACATGTAGCGACGGCAGAGACGGAGCGAATTGACAGCAGCTCGGGTGGGATTCGAACATTAAATACACAGTCCCCCCATACAAACTAATTAAGTCTGCAAGCAGACAGCTCTTAAAGAGACAGTACGTGGAGGCACAAATAGCACTCGCTTGGAACCACATTTAAACAGCTCAGGCACCGAACACCGCCCAGACTTGGAGCATTCAGGCAAGCTCCTGGAAGACTTTTGGCAACCCCCATTTGCAGGGGGGTTACACCCTTCCTGGCCTGGAAAACTTGGCGTCCGCGTCAAGTAAGTACCCCCAAAAGTTTCACTACAACCATATACATTTACATCAGTGTCACATTAGGCTTATACATGTATTTATCAGTCAACATATCACCTTACCAGAAACACATTTCTGAAACTTTTCAGTACATCACTTTTTTCACAGTATTATACACACATTGTACCATAACTCAGGTTATTACCTCCTGTACATGAAACCTGAAGAGAGGGGGCCCTTCCCTATCAGCTACCTTGGGGCTGGACGGGGCAGGGGCACCATACCTAGAGGGCAACACAAGTAACTTGGAGTTAGCATTGATGTTCAGTTTGGGCAATGAGCTCGGGGACACATACATTCCTTTATGGACAACATTGAGAGGCAAGTCCACAGGCCTCCCAGGGGAATCATAACTGAGGTGCACCACAGGCTTTACAGCTCGACCAGTCTTTCTAGGGGGAACTGTTACAGTCTCTGCGCCCTGAGCCTCATGTTCAACATTGTCCTCACTTGGCAGGGGAGTCTCCATTGGGGTAGAGAGGCTAGAACTTGGGGCACTTTTAGCTCCAGGAGTTATAATCTCTGAGTCCACAACACTTGGCTCACATGGGAAGTTTTTTGACACTGACATTGAATTATCAGGGCACTCAACACACTCTTCTTGTTCTGGTATATCACCAGTTTGTCCCAGTCCATCATTTTCCTCCTCTGAAAGCTCAAACAGGTCAACCATACACAATGATTCCATATCATCTGACTTGATGCTTTGCACTTCACTTTCTGGGAGCATTGGCTCCAGGGACAAAGCAGGGGCTTAGACAGTCCAGAAGGCCAGCTTCATCTCAGGATTGACTAGGAGTTGCCTCGAAACAACTGACTCAGTTCGTAAGAAGGGTAGTATTCAAAGCCACACTCACTTTCCTCTGACATGGACTGACAGTCATGTTCAACTGGAACTGGTGGAGGGGAACGCTTTAACTCAGCTTCTGTAGGTGCAGACTTTCTTAATTTTTGCTTAGCAGCAGTTCTAGTCACTGGTCCAGAGGGGGCACTTTCTGGGGGCTCAGACTCAATCAAGATTTGTCCAATGGGCAGTAAATGATTTCTATGCATTGTTTTAACATCTTTTGAATTATTCTCAGGTCTTACTTTGTACACAGGCAGATCATCTGGTTTGCCCACTACAATGTGAGGGGGATGGTGCCATCTGTCAGCATTCTTATGTTTGCCATGCAGTCCCAGATTCCTTAGCAATACCCAATCTCCCTCCTGGAGTTCCTGTGCTTTCACCTTTTTATCATACCTTTCTTTGTTGGCCAGATTTCTTTTGGCAGCCATGGTTTGAGCCAGTTGGTATGCATGATTTAGCTGGGCCTTTAACTTTTGCACATACTGTAAATAGTTGTCAGCTCAAACCCCATCAGGAGAAACTCCAAAACATACATCTACCGGCAGTCGAGCTTCTCTTCCAAACATCAGGCGGTAGGGGGAGATCCCAGTGGCATCATTTTTGGTGCAGTTGTAGGCATGTACCAGGGTGCTAATTTGTTGGTTCCATCTAGGCTTGTCCTTTGGGTGGAGGGTGCCTAACATATCTAGCAAAGTGCGGTTGAAATGTTCTGGCTGTGGGTCCCCCTGTGGGTGGTAAGGGGTGGTTTTGGACTTTTGCACTCCCCACAGAGAAAGCATCTCTTTGATCAGATGACTCTCAAAGTTCCTCCCTTGATCAGAATGGATTCTTTGTGGTGCCCCGTAGTGAACAAAAAAGTTTTCTATAAGTACTTTGGCCACAGTGGATGCCTTCTGGTCCTTGGTGGGGAAAGCTTGGGCATATCTCGTAAAATGGTCAGTGACTACTAGCACATTACTGATATTTCTTTGATCTGGCTCCAAACTCAGAAAGTCAGTACAGACCAGCTCCATGGGGGTGCTGGTGGTGATGTTAACAAGGGGGGCAGCCATCTGGGGTAGGGCTTTCCTCTGTAAACAGCGACTACAAGTTCAAATGTGTTGCTCAACATGAGCCCCCCATCTAAGGCCAATAGAATCTGGATCTCACCAAGTCAAGTGTTCTGTCTATACCAAGGTGCCCCATGTGGTTGTGTAAGGACCTCAGTACTGAGTCTCGAAAGGCAGTGGGCAGCACTAGTTGTTGTTTGTCTATTTGTCCCCCTCTGTCTACTGTTTCTCTGTATAACAGTCTATTGATCAGTTTCAACTTAGGACCTTCCTTGTATAACAATGCAGTTCTCAGATCAGTGGATTGTAATTTGGACACATCTTTCCCTGCGTAGAGGGCTTCTAAAGCTGATTTGATCATGGGATCTCAGGATTGAGCCCGCTGAATACTGTCATTGTCCAGCTGAGGCAGTGCACCAATGTCTATTGCAGAAAAGTGGCAATAAGCAGCAGGTATGCAGTTCTCAGAGGGTCCCAAACAATCCACCATACAGTCCACTGCGTCCGTGGACATTTGTTCCTCCCTGTCAAACTTCTGGCAGAGTGCTCGAATATCAGGTTCTGACAGTCTGACCCAGTCATTCCAGGGAACAGACCTCTGGGAGAGAGCATCAACATCTATGTGGTTCAGGCCTGCTCTGTATTCAACAGCATAGTCATATGTAGATAATGCAGAAAGCCACCTATGGCCAGTGGCATCCAACTTAGCTGAACTCTGCACATAGGTCAAAGGATTATTGTCAGTTTTTACTAGTATCTTAGCCCCATACAAGTACTCATGGAACTGGTCAACAATAGCCACTTCAAAGCTAGGAACTCTAACTTATGTACAGGATAGCTCTTTTCGGATGGGGTCAGGCTTCTGCTGGCAAAGGCCACTGGTCTCAGGCCATTCTCGTGCTCTTGGTACAATACAACCCCCAAGCTTTGCAGGCTAGCATCAGTGTGCAAGACATAGGGCTTCGCTGGATCTGCATAGGCAAGGACAGGAGCGTGGGTAAGTTGATATATAATCTCATGAAAAGCAGCTTCACACTCAGGTGTCCGTCTTACTCCAAATACTTAATTGTAATGGAAATACACTCTCTCAGGCTCAGAAGAAACCAACCTCTTGTATTTTTTGTTGGTGGGAGGGTAACCTTGAGTAAGATTAAGTAAAGGACAGATCACTCTTGAATAGTCCTTGATGAAATGGCGATAGTAGTCACAGAATCCCAGGAATCTTTGCAGTTCTTTTAGATTGTGGGGCTTTGGCCAGGTGGTCAAGGCCTCAACTTTACTTGGGTCGGTCTCTATTCCCTCGGTGGAGACTATGTGTCCCACATACTTTACAGATGTGTGGAAGAATTGACATATATTGATGGACAGTTTTAGGCCAAAGTCTTCCAGTCGGTCCAACACCTTGAATAATCTGCTCTCATGTTCCTCCAGTGAGCTACCAAACACAATAACATCATCTAGGTACACCAGGCACTCTAATAAGTTCATGTCCCCCACTGCATGCTCCATCAGTCGTTTAAAAGTGACTGGAGCACCTGAAATTCCTTGAGGCATCCTCATGCATTCATAGAAACCAAGTGGACAGGTAAAGGCTGTCTTCTCATGGTCTTCCGGGGCCATTGGGATCTGGTAGTACCCACTGTGAAGATCCAGCATGGAGAACCACTTGCTACCATTCAGGCAGTCCAAAGCATCGTGAATGCGGGGCATTGTATACTGATCAGGGATAGTCTGCCGGTTCAAGGTGCGATAATCCACGCACATTCTTACTGTCCCATTCTTTTTTCTCTCTACCACAATAGGTGAAGCATATTGGCTTCTGGATTCTTGTATTACACCAGCAGTTAGCATCTCCTGCAGATGCCGTCTCACATCATCTATGTCAGCAGGGGCCAGGTGACGAGATCTCTCATGAAATGGCCTTTCATCATGCAGCCGGATGTGGTGCTCAGCTCCTTGCACACATCCTATGTCCTATTCCATTAAAGAAAACACTTGGTCTCTCTGGGCAAGTTTTCTACTAATTCTCATCTTCCATTCAGCTGGCAACAGGGAGTCCCCAAAATCAAACAAGTCGGGCATCACTCTATCATTCTCCCCCGAACACTTGTTACTGGGCAGCACTGCAGTATCTGCACAATGTACATTAGCCAGGGTGCAACCTCTATTTACTCGAATCTCTGTATCAGACACATTATGAACTTGAACCATTACCCTTCTGGCATAAGCATGGGCGCTGGCAGGCAAAATACTTGGCTTGACCAGCAGTCGTTCCGGCAATTTCCCATCGCCTGGTGCATCCAGCATGAGGATTTTATTCTTGACATCCTTTCTGATATGGACTTCCCCCTGTAAGGTACACTGGGCATTTGGTGCCAGAATCAGAGACTCCGGATCCTTCTCCCAAACAATTCCAACCAGTTCCTCTGGGTCCACTTTTTCAGCATCTCTCTGTGCCTCATAGGCCTTCTTGATCAAGGCCAGGATTCTTAAAGCTCTACCAGTCCTTGACCCTTGTTTCTCATAACACAACTGCTCCAACTGTCCAAACACATTTGCATTCGTCCCAATTATTAGAGAAATCCCATCATACAGGGCAGATGATCTAGCCACAAAGGGATGTGAGTTAGCATTTCTGGGACCTTCACTGCGGTCATTTCGTGCACCTCTTAACCACTGTTTTGTGCTCCAAAGCTCTCCTTGTAGCCGGCTCACCACTCTCTCTAAGTCTTTCTGAGACCGGCATTCCCTCTTCATGTGCCCATCCTTCCCACAATTAGGGCAAAATATGTCTGCTGAAGTTTGGGGGGACCAAGGCATCACATTGGGGGCTGCGGCATTGTTACTATCAATAGAAAACCTTGGTGCCACCTCAGCCGGCGGTGGGTTGGACATTTGGAGATATCTCTTCAGTTCCCTCACCTCCATAGCCAAGACATCAAGTTTTGAGCTGTTGTCAGCAGCAGGTGCCTGGGTGGGCACCCCCACCCCCATAGCAGAAGCAGTCGGGCAAGTGTCACGGCCCGTACTCATAGGAGCGGCCTTCATGATGAGACTGTCTGTTGCTTTCCTAATCTCCCTCAGCAGTTCATCCCATGGCAGAACATCTGTAGCCATCCCTCTCTGGCTGGGCTCCCCTTGGCTGACATTTGGGTCTCGGGTTCTGTCATGTGATTTAGGTGATTCCAGACCATCAGCATCTGACTCCACACCTGGGGCAGGGGATGTAGCAGCTACAACTGCACAGGGCTCTGAAAAAACTTCCTCCTCCTCAACTTCCTGTACCTCCTTCATCAACACATGGAAAGGCAAGGGACCAGATTTCCTTTGATGCAGTTGCAATTTGAGCAACACCCAGCTAGAGTGCCAGGCAGAGCAGGGTATATGATCCAGTCTTACCGGGTTCACTTCACTTCGGGTCCAACCCCCCTTTCAAAAAATGGTTTGCAAGATTCCCTCTAATCAATCCATATAGGCAGATAACAATTCCCCCGGCCGTTGTCTAACATCTTTAAGCTTCCATTTCAAGGCCTCAACACTAGTGGTGCCCCCAAACACATTTTCAAGGGCAATTATGTACTGTTGGGCTTTGGCGTCAGAGCCAAAGACCCTCAGGGAGCGAAAAGTATGTTGGGCGGGTCCCTGGAGGCGCTCCCCCAGGCGAGCACTTTTTTCTGTCTCAGAGCATTGTCAGTCTTGTACCACAAGAGTAGCAGAGTCTATCCAGGTTTCCAGATCGACCTCCCCATTTGGAGTGGGGTGGATGCCAGAGAATACTTTGAGCTTGCGGTAAGAGTCATGACTAATGGCAGGTACAAACATAGGGGCTAGCACTGGCAAAGAAGGAGTGGCAATAACGGGTGCGGGAGGGGGAGAGGGTGTTAGGGGAGGAATGCCCCCAGGTGGCAGTAATAGTTTCTTTAAATCCTCCACAGTTTTCCCTTCCTCCAGCAACAATTTAGCAAATTTCTCCTCAAAAGTTTCAGATAGTGTGGGGGGGGTCATTATCCCCCCCCCGGGTCTTTACTGTCCTTAGTTACCACTCTCCAGGCAGTGAGGGCTCCCTCTGGGGTAATAGTCTGTGGCACTTTGGAGCTATCTGGGTCCTTATACTCTACTAGGGCCATGAAAGTGTGGGTGAGCAGATTAGCATGTCGACCCACCACCACAGGGTTTTGTAAACCTTCCACCTTGGAAAGTACTCCCTCTACAGTGTCCATACTGGTACCCAGTGGGATATCCAAGATAAGTATAGCATTTTGGGGGTCGATCTCCTGCCCAGTACACCACCCCACCAACTGGTGTACAGCCACTTCTGTTGGGGTAGCCATTTATTTTTAACAGTAATTCGTAAATGTGGCCACTAGAGGACGCTAATCCCAGCAGTGCCTCCAAGATGTAACCCCTAGGTGGCACTATCCCAAGGGCTACTACCCCTGCCTGTTTGACTACGGACAGGTTGAGGGGCCTAGGTCCTATGGCGGGTGCCTCCAACTAGAGGTCAGGGTTTGTAGTGGTTAGACTAGCTTGGTCACAGCCCTCTGGGACACTGAGACCCACTTTTATTCCCTCTAGTGGCTCACACAGTACACCGGAGTTACAGTCCCAATACCCCACGTATACACACTGTTCACTCATATAGATACCACTTACCCTCGAGACTGATTTTGCAGCACGTCTCTGAGGACCCCCTGTAAAATAAGGTTAAACAACATACACAGCAAAACACAATACTGTTTCCATAAGTACCAACACCACAGACAGTATATAGTATAACAACAACAAATCTGATTTATTTAGGGGGCAGTAACATGGGAGGGGGACATCAGGTTAATTGGTGGCATTAAATCACAGTACTGTGCACACATACATGGGCTGAAAAGTCACACTCTGGGTACCCAGGTTGTTGGGGGGGGGGCTAGCCAGGTCCATTGCCCGGGGTTGGCCGGCAGGTGCAGATGGATAGGGCCCTGTAGAAGAAAAAATATGCACAATACCCAATTGTAATCCGGGAGCCCTATGGCTCAGTCCATGAAGCAGTGAAACAACAAGAATTAGATGACACACTTGTGATTGAAAACAGGCTGCAGGGAAATACCCTGATTTGTACTCACAGTACCCAAGCTGAGGACCAGATAGTGGATGTTCTTCTGGATTGCCAGAACAACAGGGCATGGAGACAAGGTCCTTGTGACTGGACCCCACTGCAGTTGATAGCAACTGGATTTAGTCCGAGACAAGCTGGGGTTTTCTTCCCACTTCAACACACAGCACACAGCATGGGGGATTGGAAATAGCGATTCCCCACAAGCACTACGCACATTCATATGTAAAAGGAAAGTACTATACCAGGCAGGCTGCTCCTCGATCCCGATCGCAATTATTGCAGAATACCCAGGAGCACACAGCAGCTTCAGTTCCTGACAGACTGAGCGTGATTCAGCAATTTCTCCAGTCTTCTACAGGGTGAGCCTGGTTTCCACACTTCTAGTGCTTCTTTCTCCTCACAACTCGGATTCAGTCCAAGCTGGCACTCACAAAGGCTGCAGACCGAAACTCAGGGCCTCACACGCACTTCCCGCACGAAACTACACACCGCAGAAGCACAGAGCTCCTTCTCGCTTCACAGTCACAACTGATCTAATCTTTCCAGTCATAGAGCAGGGCATTTTCTTTAGCTCCACACCATTCTGTTGGCTGGTTCGGCTGTCACTCTCAATAAGACTCCCTCTGTTGGTGGAAAAAGGCACCAAGGTTAAAACTACATTTCCCAGAGTCACTGCCAATACAATCCCCTTGTGGCTGGCTCAGAATTGAGAGTCCAAGTTCTGATTCGTCCACAGGCTCCATTTTAGGGTCTCCCTATCATCCTGATTGGTCCAAGTCAGCTATTCAAGACCAAAATGAAAAAAGCTACACTGAAACAGTTCGTGCTGAAATTAAGACAGGTTAGACAAACTACATTTTCTGTCACTCTAAATAATTTCTGACAAACAGTTATATCTTTCAACAAGGCTCCCTCTGCACATGTAGCGACGGCAGAGATGGAGCGAATTGACAGCAGCTTGGGCGGGATTTGAGCATTAAATACACAGTCCCCCCATGCAAACTAATTTAAGTCTGCAAGCAGACAGCTCTTAAAGAGACAGTACGTGGAGGCTCAAATAGCACTCACTTGGAACCACATTTAAACAGCTCAGATGCCGAACACCTCCCAGACTTGGAGCATTCAGGCAAGCTCCTGGAAGACTTTTGGGAACCCCCATTTGCAGGGGGGTTACAAAAGTAATATCCTTTTTGCCACCATGCTAAGAAGCACCAGTCATTTGTTGCCTGCGGTCATTACGTGGGGAGCCTCTTGTGTGAGGCCCAACAATAACAGAGGAGCAGTTTGAGTTATTTGGTATTGTAATACTTCTGTTCCCAGCTGGCATACATTATTCCCGAAAGGCTGAATGGCAGGGTAGGACCATAATACATGTAACAGATCTCCACCTGGAGATCCACACCTCCAGCAGTTATCTGTGGGTATTAGGTTCCTGTTATGCAATATCACAGGGTCCGGTACCAGGAGTGGAGAATCTTAGGAACATAAAAACATAGACAATGATGGCAGAAAAAGACCAGTGTCCATCTAGTCTGCCTGAGGTCCCTATTTAGCCCTGGGACTTACTGTCCCCACAAAGTCCTAGCCCTCCCCATCCCCCCCAATTCTCCTCCCAGTTTCTGCCACCCTGATCCCACACTACACCATTCATTCTGTCCCAACTGTGCTTGAAACCACCAATGGTTTTAGCATCCACCACTTCAGATGGAAGACTACTCCACAGCTCCACCACCCATTCTGTAAAACATTCCTTCCTCATGTCCCTCCAGAACCTCCCACCTATCAGTTTCCACTCATGACCACATGACTGTGAACTAGTATTCAAGCTAAATAGTCCCCCACAGTTTACCGTATAAATTCTATTTAGGAACTTGAAGGTCTCTATCACATCTCCTCTCTCCCTTCATGTCTCCAGTGAGTACATGTTCACTGCCTTGAGGCATTCCTTGTAGGACCTGCCCTGTTGGCCCTGAATCATTTTTGTTACCCTGTGCTGCACCATCTCCAGCCTGTCCCTATCCTTCCTGAGAAGAGGGCTCCAAAACTGAGCACAGCACTGCAGGTGTGGCTTCACCAAGGATCTATATAGAGGAAGTATTACCTCTTCCCTTCTGCTATCAGTTCTCTTCTGATACATCCCAGAATCCTACTCACTTTGCTATATACCTTCTTGCACTGACTCAAATTATTTGAGGGAGTCACTGTTGATAACTCCAAGGCCCTGTTCCTCAGCTGCAGTGCAAAGTATCACCCCACACATCCAAGGGTGTAGACAGGCATACTCAGTGTACACATTTGTGTACAGTCTTGTTGAGTGCCTGTCACAAACCATATGCCTTTCTGTTAACATTTTCTTTCTAATCTGTAGTATTTGGGTTGGGGTAGGCCACGGGAGGAGTGTCTCTGTTTAAATTTCTGTTGTTTAGGAGATAAATACATGCATAACCTCTTTAGAGATTAGAGGAATCATCTGACAACAATCTGACTTGTTTGGAAGAGGGTGCCATTTGGAAAAGATGTGTACATTTTTTAATGGAGGGGGGTGTAACTGTTGGAGATTGTGTACAAAATGGAAATTTCTGGCTACGCCCCTGCACACATCCAGTACTCTGTCCTGGGATTCTTGTTCCCAAGATGCATTACCTTGCACTTTTTGGCATTGCATTTCACCAGCCAAACCTTAGACCACTTATAGCTTTTGTAAGTCGCTCTGCATTTCTCTGATTCCCTTGTCACTATCCACCCTCCCACACAGCTTAGTGTCATCTGCAAAGAAACACAACCTGCCCCAGATTCCCTCACCAATGTCGCTGATGAACATATTAGAGGACCAGACCCAGGACATATCCCTGTGGTACCCACTCATGACCTCCTTCTGTTCTGATTTGACTCCGCCAACCACAACCCTCTGCTGCCTCCTTTTTAGCCAGTTACCTAAGAAATTAACTATGACCTTAGCAGCACCCAGATCGTCCACTTTCCTTAGCAAGTGTCTGTGAGGCACTGAGTTAAAAGCCCTACTGAAGTCAAAGTAGGGCAAATCCACAGCACAGCCCCATTCCAATTCCCTCATCACCCAGTCAAAGAAAACTATCAGGTAGTCTGACATGACCTTCCTGCTGTGAATCCTTGCTGTTTACTGTTCTGGAGATCATTACTCTCCAAGAAGTCCACGAGGTGCACTTTGACCAGTGGTTCCATCAGCTTCCCTGCAAGAGAGGTAAGACTGATGGGTTTTTAGTAGTTCCCCACTTGTTCCTTGTCCCCCCCCATTAAGGAGTGGAACCATGTCCATCACCCTCCAATCCTTTGGAACTACCACCATCTTTAGTTTGCTTTGAATAGACCTACCAAGGGTTCAGCCAGTACTGCTGCCAGCTCCATGAGTAACCTCGGATGTAACCCATCTGGTCACAGGACCTTATCTATCTTTAGGGCTGCCACTCCCTCCAGGACCCTTTCACTTGTAAATATTGGCTGCCTCATGTCCAGGAACCCCTTAGTGGCTGCTTTGGTACCACTCTCTGGCAAGGGCCCACTGTCCTCCTTAGTGAAAACTGAGCAAAAGTAGTCATTAAGGATGGCAGCCTTTGGCCCCTCCTCCTCTATCACCCTACCTCCCACAGTTAGCCTTACAATTCCCTGTGTTCTTCTATTTTTCCCTAATATATCAGAACTGTTTTTCTCCATTCTTGACCTCTTCCACATTTCGCAGCTCTGTGTCTGCTTTTGCCATCCTAACCACCTTTTTTGCCTCCCAGTTTTTCAGTATGTATTCTCTCCATTCTTCCTCCTTCGGCTTTTCTTTTACTTATAAAAGTTCTTTTTCTTTTCCTTTACCAGTTCCCTGACTCTTGCCAAAATCTTAGTGGTCTCTTAAATCTGTTTTATTTTTTGGTTACTATTTTCATGCGTAACTAAGATGCCTTGAGAATGGCTCCCTTAATTGCCTCCCATTTCTCTTCCACCCCCCCATGTTATCAAGTCTGATTAACATTTCCCTGACCTGCTCCCTCAGCCTGTTGAAGTCCACCCTTCTAAAATCAAGGACTTCAGCTCTTGATTGGGGTTTTCCACACCTAAAGACAAGTTCAAATCAAATGGAATTATAGTCGCTGTTCTCCAGTAGCGTCCCTGTACTTACAGCTCCTACCATCTCCGAATTGTTGAGCACCACATCGAGGATTGCAGACCACGTAGTGGGTCCCTTAACTAGCTGTGCCAGTAGACAGTCCTGGAAGGTGTCTAGCAAGCCTGACGTCTGGTGCTCCCGGTCACTGGAACATCCCAATCTATGTCTGGCAGGTTCAGATCAACAACCACTACTTCCCCCTTCGCCATCCCTCTTTCGCATTCATACCTGAGCTCTCTCTCCCTCACTCCTACTTTCCCCAGAGGTTTATAGATCACCCCCAGTTTCTTGCCTGAGGCTGCTGTGAATTGCATCCACAGTGACTCTGTTTCCCCATTACCACTCCTGACGCACCCATCTTCCGCCACCTGGATACCATCCTTGACAAAAAGGGTTACTCCTCCCCCTCTGCCTGTTCCTGTATCCCTCATGAACACTGAGTACCCAGGGACTGTCGGTTCCCAGTCATTATTTTCTGAAGCCCACATTTCTGTGATGGCCACAAGGCCCACCTCAGTGTCTGCCATCAGTGCCTGGAGCTCGCTGATTTTGTTACCTAGGCTTATGGTGTTAAGGCATACACACACTTCTGTCTAACTCCTGCTCCTACTTTGTTACTACCCTTTTGCTTTCCTAGTCCTCCCATCCTCTTGCTTTTCTTGGTGTTTGTACACTTTGTATTCCCTCTCGCTGATGTCCCCTCAGCTGGTCCAGTTAGGCTCACACCTCTCTTTCTTTGCACCCTCTGTGCTGCTACAAGCCCCCAGATATGAGAGAGTACAAGCTAGGATCCCCTTCCTCTCTCCTACCACCATGGTTCCCCGGGTCCCAGTCTCCCCTGCAGTCAGTTTAAATATCTGATATAGATGTCAAACTTCTTCCCTAGTATGCAGGTCCCCTGTCTTGTCAGGTGAAGTCCTTCACCCTTGAAGAGTCTCCTGCCCCAGAAGTCCCCCTAGTCTCCTACAAAGTGGTACACCTTCTCCTGACACCATCCCTTAAGCCACCTGTTAAACTCCTGTATTACATCACTCCTTATCCTAACCTGCTTTCCCTCCCTGCCCCACACAGGGAGGACTTCAGAGAAGGCCAGAGAGGCTGAGTGTGCTGCCAATCTGCCCCCCAACTCTACAGAAGTTCCGCTTCATCATCTCCACCAACTTGTTCACCAGATCATTGGTACCCAGGTGTACTAGCATTCCCAGCTTTCCCTACATCTGTAAATTAAATCAAGGCAGCAACCATTTCCTGAAATCTTGAGGCAGAAAGTGATGTTGCTGAGGGGTGAGCTGTACTGTATGTTAGTTACAGTACAGTGTGCCCTTCAGTATTTTAGATACAGTAGAACCCCTAATATCCAGACTGCTTGGAGACATCTAATTGATTCAGACAACTGGGAGTTCGTAAGACTGAATTTCCCTATCTACTCCGATATCCTGTAATGTGACGCCTCAAGCTCACCTTGCCACAGACCATGTTAAAGCAACAGCTTGCACTAGTTTTCTGTGCTATTTTCCTGTTTGCCAACTGTGGGCATTGGACCACAAACATTTTTTATTTTATTTATTTAATTTAATCATTCTTGGATTACAAGTACCTTTGAGCAGAGGACTGCTCATTTACAAAGATCCCACGTTAATAACGGAGGGGTAACAAAGACAGACAAAGGACAGCAAAGATAATTTTACAGTTACCGCAAACACCATAGTACAAAGTTGAAATGACAGTAACTGATACATTAGCAATATAAAGATGATGGTAAACTAAGTGAAATAGAAGCAAAGGTAAGTTAAGTTAGGTCAGAAATATAGGGTGAGAAAGTTGCAGCCCGGTGGCCTTGTTGTGGCGTAGTAAGGTAGGCGGAGAGCGAGGGAGAAATGGGAGAGTGGAGGGGGAGACAGGGCCAAAAGGAGGGGAGAAAAATGGGGAGGAAAGAAAGGGAAAGAAGGATGTACAGGGAGATCCGTTAAGGCCAGGGGTCTGACATGACAGTTAAGTGATTTTCAGGGAATAAGGGGAGTGAAATATAGAGGGATGGGTGTAAGGGGGGGAGAAAAAGGAACAGAGGAGGTCCAGTCATGGGTCAGAACTAGGTGCACCTGAGAGCACAATCATGAGGTTAGTTGAGGCAGTCACAGGTGCTTTCATTTATGATGTGCTTGTGGAGGAGTCATTTAAACTGGACACATTGGATACTTCAAACTGATCACAGGCTGATCACACACTCCATAAGCCCCTAAGAACAAGTCACAGACCACACTATAGCTTTGGGTAATAGCTATCAGCTCACCCTGCCAAAAAAAGCACATGTGGAGTTATTTTCAGCTCATCTGATCACCCCATAAACAAGAAAAAATAACAACCCAGTTTAAATTTTTTAGCACCCCGATCTCCCTGTAATGTAAAATGGGAGCTAAGGTTGAAGTTGTATCTTTCCTTGCTCTGTTAACTAGACCACGTGGTGTGGCGTGATAGTCTGCTCCGCTCACCTGAGAAGCCGGTAATCAAAAATCAAAAAACTGCCAACTTGGACTTTATTACAAGAGAGTTTACATTGTTTAGCCCTTGGTCTCCCTGTAGTGAAACACAGACCTGAAGCTGAACTTGTGTCTTACTTGCTAATCCAGGACTGCATGGCATAGTTTGATAGTTAGCCATTCTCCACTCCTGTAAATGAAGCCTGTAATTAAGCAAAAACTAGGACTTGCCAAATTGTAAGTACAGTACAGTAATTTTTACTGTGTTTGTACTGAAAATATATGTCCTACTCCAGCAACACAGCATGCGTTCCTTAAATCTTCAATACAGCTTCACATGCCATAAACCAGATGCTGTACTATACATTAGAAAAAAATGGAAGACAAAGGTCATGTTTGTTAGACAGGGCCGGAATTTGTTTAGGGTCTGCTGTGATACTATAGGTAGGGAAATGGGCAGACTGGGTGGGCCAAGTGGTCCTTTTCTGCCTTCAGATTCTGTGTTTCTGTGTATTACTCCCTCTGCACCATCCTCCCTATCCTGTCCAAATCCTGGATGGCCGGTGCACCATCAAGGCACTGGACTACCCTCTCACAGCCAACCTCCCCTCAATTACCCTCTCTACTCACCTAATCATTGAGTCCATGACCACTAAGACTCTCCTGCTAGACTTGCATCCCTTGGGTGCCATCTTGTTATCCTGCCCTTTCTCACCAACTGACTCTGAGTGCCCCCCCAGTGGAGTCAGTTGCCTGAGCCTCATCTAGTGGTGTGCAGCGGCTTGCTGTCTTGATAGTGCTGGGCTGGACAACCTCCTTACGGCTACCCAGTTACCCCCATCCCCCTCCCCACCAATCTCCTCCCCTCAGACCAGTGGGTCTCTGGGGAAGGGGGATGTGGGGGTTGGGATTTGGTTGAGTTGAGATATTTCTACCCTTGCTGCCACCAGCTGAACTTGGAGCTCTGCTGTGGTCCTGAAGATGGGGCAGTACCCCTTCCTCATCCAGAGTATATCCCTAGAGAAGAGCGTCCTACAGCCGCCACAACTGATGGCCAACCCTCTGAATCTCATCCCTATACAGACCTATGAATGAGGCTAAACCTAGCTGATGTGGATTCCAACAACTGATTAACAGTTTACAACTTTTGGTATCCACCTGGCCTATGATATCAAACAAAAGGAAGCAAGCTCATCAGCTAATGTACTAAATAGATGACTAAATCTGACAGAGATAGTGACTGGTCCTGGAACCGAGGGTAAGAGCTCTCCGAGACATTTAAATCATACTGCTGTAATTGTGTACCTCAGTGCTGGTGAGAGCAGTACTGGGGAAAACCTTTCAAAGACAGCTGTTTGAAATCCCCATTCCCTTACATATCCTCCAGTTTTAGCAGCTTAACAACTTTCTGTTATCTCGGGAGTGTGGTGGTGAGAGCATCATTTTCCTCTGGGACTGCTTATTTCAGTATTGGTGGGAACCTTGCTGAAGAAATTATTGACTACTACTGGGACTGTCGAAGCTCACCTTTGATGTTCTTCATTTATATTTTTGCAGTAATTTCTGGATATTGCTTTTTAAAGGAGCTGAAACTTTATGCATTTTATTCCCTACAGTACTTTTGTACTGGATTCTCCTATTTAAATGTGTTAGTTTTAATTTATTATTAATACTGTTGTTGGTGGGTGGGGAGGGTTGGAATGTAGTGGGTGTAGTTGTTATTTAAGTTTTGTTTGTTTATCTTATTTTGGGTATTGTGAAATTTTATTTTAATTTGTTGGTTTGAGAAGATATGGGGTTATTATTACTTTATTTGATTGTTGGAGAGGGGTATTCATTGGGGATTTTAGTTGCAGTAGGTTGCCTTAATTGTGCAGCAGTTAGGATGTGCCTTAGTCCTAGGTCCCCATGGGTTACCTATCTGGCATCATGGCTGCTTGACCTCCACCCCTTCATTGACCTCTCTTTGTCAACCACAGCACTGAGGTGCAGTAGGGAGGTCGGGCTTTGGAGAAGGCGTGATGGCGGGCAGCAGGGCACGAGATATAGTGGAGGCAACCTTCATTAGGGTGGTCAAAACCAGGAGGCGCCCTAGGGTAATGCGGGGCCTGGAGAGAGGCTAGACATGTTTGGTCCCCCATATCCAGGGTTCCCACCAGACCGAGTGGACAGGTAGTCGTTGGGTTGGCAACCTCCACAAGTCCCCTTTGGGTGGTCCTATTCAATGCCAGATCGATAGGAACAAGGCCGCGATTATTGCAGATTTGATTTCCTTGGTTGATCTGGCTTGCATTATGGAGACCTGGTTGGGGGATGCATGAGCCCAGTATTGGAGGCATCTATCCCGGCTGGGTTTTCCATGGTGCACTGCCCAAGGAGGGAACACAGGGGTGGAGATGTGACCATCTGTTTTAGATCTGACCTAAACTTCTCCGTGCACTCAGTGGGTTCCACTTCATCGTCTGGATGTGTGGCTGTGCTTGGGGGTCCAGGTGCGGGCTGCAGAATCCTCCTTATATACTGACCTCCAGTGCGCGAGGGGGAGTTTCTGCAGGAAGTTGCAGACTTTTTAGCCGAGAAGGTGTTGGAGTCACCCAGATAGCTGGTTTTGGGTGATTTTGATGCCTGAATTGATGACAAACATTCACAGTTCAGTTATGACTTCCTCCAGTTGATGTCATTCCTGGGCCTTTCACAAGCTGTTGCTTCTGTGACCTACAGCCATGGCTATGCCCTGAATTTTGTTTTCTCACTGCAGCTTGAGATCTCTGATCTCAGGATTGATCCAGTTGTTTGGTCGGATCACTGCACAGTGAGGTTTTTGTTTGGGGCCTGTAAGGAGGAGATGGTCATGGGTGCAGTGTTTGTTGACCTGGCTGGTGCCTTCAATACTGTGGACCATGGGCTGCTCCTAGACAAACTAAGAAAGATAGGAGTAAAGGGATTGAGCCAGATGTGGTTTGATAGTTACTTGTGGAATCGTGTTCAAAGGGTCAGAATAGGTAATGTACTTTCAGAGCCCATGGCAGTGATGGCCGGGGTACCCCAAGGGTCGGTGTTGGGCCCTCTGTTATTTTCAATTTTTGTCAATGACTTACCCAGCATATTTTCTGGTGGCAATAGTCTGCTATATGCAGATGACACCATATTTTTGGGATTCTGCCCCTTCAACACTGGAACTACAAAAATCATTATAGGCTAAATACAGCACCTTGGCCTCATGGGTGGAATCAAATAAAAAGTAAGGCTAATGTAATGTTGTTCGGCTCCACTCAGAGATAGACTAGGGTGAAGTACCCACTGTAGATAGCTGGGAAAAATGGGAACCTACGGTCATCAGTGTCTAGTTTTAAGTATTTGGGGGTCCTACTGGACCCTAATTTAACTATGGTACCACACATTGAAAAGGTGAGTAAGAGAATAAATCAGAAATTGGGATTTCTATACCGAAACCGTAACTCTTTAACTGATGAAGCACTGTTATTGATAGCAAAGCAGGTTCTGATTCCAACCTTGGATTATGATACTATATTATTCATGCATCACAATAACATCTGTAGAGAAAACTACCAAGAAATCCTAAATAATATCTGTAAATTTGCTCTTAAGACCTTATGTAGGACACACCACTGTACATTATGCCAGCAGATGGGAATTTTATCTCCTCAGTTTAGGATCAAGTATAATGCGGCGACATTTGCATATAGAATATTTAAAAACCTAGTACTAGAAACCCTATTTTCATCCCTTAAGCCCTTGTCTCTGCATTACAGTACCTAGAACAGTGTATCTACACTCTTTTCTGCTCTCTTATTATAGCTGGAAATGTGTAAGAAATAATTTTCTTGGTTTGGACTAACTTTTAAATGGTTGTGTATTGTTAGAAAAATATACAATGTTAAGCATTTTAACTATCTTTTAACACATTTGTACAGTAGTTATGCTAAATGTCAGTGTTAATGTCTGTAATCTGTAGAATTTAATGGCATATATTGTATTATATGTATTGTATGTCTTTTTTTTTTCCCCCTCGTACCGTCTGTCGGCCCCGACCCTTCAGGGCATCCATGGGGTCATCCTCCTACCACCTTGCTCGCTGATACGTTACCTCCCAGTCCCCCATGTAGCTTTGTCTTACCCCCCGAGCGGGGACGAGTTGGGGCAGACCCCCATAAATAATTTTTCGTCAGGTCTGGAGGTAGTCGGCGAGCAGGGGTATTTTGGAGGCAAGCCCCGGGAAGCCTGTCTTCCTGGAGCCGACAGGTGTTTTTCCGCTTTTTCTCCTCCCCCACACAGCTTCAACCCCTGATGTCATGGCGCTAGACGCTGATGTCTACTGCATGCCTGGGCTGCCTGTCTCCCTTCTATAGGGAGCTTGCAATCCCCCGAGCCTCTGCCCTGAGTCGCGCAAGTGCGATGGGCAACGACCATCCCATCCGGCCCTCCCCTGGAGACGGTGAGCTGTCATGGGAAGCTCAAGCTGTACTCCCCCCAGTCGACCCACCAGTGACCCAAGTCCGCTCCCGAACCCGGGTCGCTGGCGTGCAGCGAGGTGTTGCATCCAGCGCCTCAACCCTCAGCACCACCGGGCTGGCTATTGTATGTCTTTTTATGTCAGGCATGACTGAAAAAGGGCTGTGCCCAGTTCACCTCCTGGTAAAAAATAAACTAATTGCTAGTCCCTTCTCTGTAGAGATAGTTCACTACTGTCCTTTGAAGGGGCTGTCCCCAGAAGGACTGATGGAGGTGATGAATCTGTCTACTGTGAGTGTTGGCTAGTACGGCATGTGTGAGTGAGGTGGTTGCGGCCTATAATGAGGCTGTTGCCAAGGAACTAGACTCTGTTGCTCCAGTTCATGTACAACCCAGGTCTTCTTGCTTGAGACCACCATGGTTTGATGGAGCTCTCAAGGAAATGAAGACCAAGGGTTGAAAATTGGAGCATTGTTGGAGGAGGATTCATTCTGAGGAGGATAAACTGGTTTTGAGATTTCACTACAGTGAATACCAAAGGGCAGTCAACCATAAGAAGGCAGAGTCCCTGTCCAGGGAGATTGCTACAGGGAAGAGCACACCAGCTCTGCTTTTTTGAACTGTGGACAGGCTTCTCCATCCTGCCTGTCTACAGTCAGAAAAAGCATCTTCAGCCACCCAGTGCAAGGAGTTTGCTCTGTTCTTCTCTGACAGGGTGTCCTCCATCAGGGCTTGGATCTCTCCAACAGGGCACTTGTGGCCTCGCAGTGGTGAGTTGTGCACATCCAGAGGCACTCTTATTTTATGGAGTGAGTTTAGGCCAGTTGGCACGGCTGAGGTTTGTGAGGTGATTTCGGAGCTGCGACCCACATACTGCAAACTGGACCTGGGCACAGCTCGTCTCTTACTGGGATATGTTGAGTCCACTGGCCCAGTGGTTGCTGAGGTTGTCCAGTGTTCACTTTTGGAGAGATGTTTTCCCAGCACTCTTAAAGAGGCACTGGTGAGACCCCTACTTAAGAAACCATCTCTCGACCCTGACTTCTTGGTGAACTTTAGACCTATCTCTAACCTCCCATTCATGGGTAAGGTTATTGAGAAATTGGTGTTGCTGCAGCTCAAGGCACCCCTCGCAGTCCATGACATCTATGAGGCCTTCCAGTCAGGATTTAGGTCAAGACAAAGCACTGAGATGGTGCTAGTCAGAGTGCAAAATTATCTTCTCAGGGTGAGAGATAGAGGGGAGTGGTCAATTCTTGTTCTCCTCAATCTCTCCTCAGCATTTGACACCGTGGACCACACAGTGCTGCTGGATCACCTAAGGGAGCTCTGTGGACTCACCAGTACTGTCATGAACTGGATCGAGTCCTTTCTTACAGGCAGGACACAGAGGATTGTGATGAGAAATTATTCATCCTGCCCAAAGCCCCTGCCGTGCAGAGATCCCAGGGCTCAATCCTGTTGTCTGCGTTGCTTGCAGTGTACAGTACATACTTCCCCTAGGTGAGATCATTAGATGGTACAGCTTGGGTTTTCAGTGCTATGCAGATGATACCCAGCTGTACATGTCATTTGCACCCGGGACATATGATGCTGTGGAGGTGCTAAACAAATGTCTAGCCAAGATCCAGGACTGGATGTCCTCTAGCTGGCTAAGACTCAGTCCTGACAAGACTGAGGTGCTAGTCTGGTCGTTGGCGGGATGTGAACGCTGTTGGGATGAGAACAGGATTATTTCTTGGCCACACTCCCTTGGCAGCATCCACCAAGGTGAAAAATCTGGGTTTCATCCTCAATGACAGGTTGAAAATTGAGGCTCAGGTATCGTGCATTGTCAGGAGTGTTTTTTTACCACTTGATGAATGTTGCCCGGATTAAAGCTTTGATTTCACCTGACAATCTGCCCTCACTGGTACATGCATTTGTGACATCGTGGCTCGACTACTGTAATGCTGTGTACCTCATGGTCTCTGGAGGGTTCTCCAGAGACTACATCTGGTGCAGAACACGGCAGTGATGTTACTGACGGGCCTTCCGTGGTCCTGTCATGTGACCCTGGTTTTGCATGAACTGCACTGGCTGCCAGTTAGGTGGCGATTCACCTTTAAGGTGGGATTGCTTACATATAAGGCCTTACATGGAACGGGCCCTGGTTACCTGACTGACCTCGTGACTCCTGCCTGTTCCATGCACTCACTACGCTCCTCTACCGAGGGCCTCCTAGCAGCTCCTAGAGCCCACCATAAGTCCTCTGGTGAGTGATCATTTGAGGTGGCAGGCCCAGTATTGTGGAACTCGATACCAAGATCCCTGAGGGAGGCTCCATCGGTGGAGGTTTTTAAGCAGGGGCCTAAAGGCACATCTTTTTAGACAAGCATTTTTAAAAGGTTCACAAGCACTATGTAAACTGCTGCAACATTTTCGTTGTATTGTATTTAAGCTGAATTTGAATCAGTTTTTATTTGTATTATTTATTTATTTTTTTATGTCTAATCATTGATGTACTGTTCTCTTACCTACCTGTACAGAGCTCAGAGCCTCTGGGATGGGGCGCTCAACAAATAAACTTTTACTTACTCACTACATTAAAGTCTTAGTGTTCACACACATAGGGTGTAGATGCTGGGCTCAGCTATAGCACAGAAAGCTGTAATGAAAACTACTTTGTATTTTGATCTTGTTTTGTATAAGTCTGCTGTGAACATCTTTGAGCATTCTATGACAAAACACTCAGCAGGCCTTCTAGTTGTTATCAGAAATGAAGTGGGGGGTGAAACCAGTGTGCAGCATTTGGGAAGCAGCTCTGAATGCCCATAAATATCCTGTGGACCAGGGGAGGTTCTGTCCCCCTCCTGACGAGTGTGCTTGCAGCTTGTTGTGGCTGTATCGTGGCCTGGTGCCCTCCTCAAGGAATGCCTTTAAGACTTTGTCCAAAAGGGTTAGTCATTTGGGAGGAAGTGTGAGTGGAATGTGTCATAGTATGTAAAAAAGCTTAGGAGCAATGAACATTTTAAGTGGCGAGATTTTGCCAGCAAATGTTAGGTGTAGGGTCCTCCACCTGTCACACTCCATTTTGAGTTCTGCCAGGAGAGGGGAGAGGTTAGCTTCATATAGCTTAGATGTGTCAGGTGTAATTTGGAGGCCCAGGTATGTGATGGCTGTAGGGGGATCGTGTAAGACCCACTGTTTCAAATGGGGTGGGGGACTGAGCACTTCGGATTAAGCAGCAGCACTTCAGTTTTACATTGATTGACTTTGAGTCCTAATAAAGTGGAGAACTGAGTGAGGAGATCTAAAAGGGGGTGCAAGGAGGTATCAGTATTCCTAAAGAGAACAAGTAAATCATCCATGTACAGCATTGTGTACTGCATATTGGGTCCTATATGTTTGGCAACTGCAAGGGGTTACACTGCAAGCACAAATAAGAAGGAGACTGGATATCCCTGTTTCATTCCTTTAGATAGTGGGAGGGTTCTGTCATCAGAGATTTAGTAAGCACTCTGGTGGCAGGGGAGAAGTAAAGGGTTTGGATCCAGGAGCAGAACTGTGCACCCATTCCCAGGTGGGCCAGGATAAGGTGCAGGTAGCTCCACTCAACTGAATCAAAGGCTTTTTGCAATTTATTGCCACTGCTGCTGCTGGATTATCATATGGCTATACCATATAGATGAGATTCATCAGGGAGCAATTCTGGTTGGAGCTAACCCAGCCCCTGACGAAGCCCACCTGGGGAGGGTGTATCAGGTGTGGTAGGAGGGGATCAAACCTAGCTGCAATGACCTTTGCATATATCTTACTGTCCACATTGATGAGACAGATGGGATGGCAGCTAACTGGAGGGGAGGGCCTTTCCCCTTTTTGGGGAAGACAGTGACTGTGACTTCTCCTATTGTAGGGAGAAGTGCCCCTTTTTGCTCAGCCTCTGTATATAGTTGAGAAAGCTGAGGACAGATTAAAGTATCCATGGGTTTGACAAATTCTGCTGGGTATCCATCTCCTCCAGGAACTTTGCCGGGGTTCAAGATGAGAAGGGTTGCCTGAATTTCTACAGGTGTAAGTGGTTTATCCAGGGCTGCTGCCTGTTCCTGCATGAGTTCAGAAACTGTTGAGTTCAGCGTTAGGAAGGCTCAAGGAAGAATAGAGATTGGCATAAAACTCTCTCATAATAGTATTAACAACTTTCAGGACTGTCTGTACTTGGCCAGAGGTATTCCTGAGCCCCGCAGAGAAGTGTTCCAATTGCTACTTATGGAGATGATAAGCCAGGACTTTTCCTCCACTCCCCCCTTCCCAGTATTTATACTTCAATTGGAAGATAGCAATTTCGGCATTCCTGGACAGCAAAGTATTAATCTCCAGTTGGAGCATGATAATGGAGTTGTGTAGGTCGGATGAGGGGTTGGGGCAGGAGTGTGATTTATATAGGGTTTCCTTTGTCTAGAGATCTTGCTCCAGTGTATGAAGGGTTTGTTCCCATTGGCATTTCCGATAGGCAGCAAATCCAATTAATTCCCCCCAGAGCATGGCCTTATAGGCCTTTCAGATTGTTCCATCTGAGGTGTCTGGGGGCTTATTATCTTATTAGCTCCTAAGAAATGTGAGGTTTCTTTTTGAAGCCAGGGTATAAAGTCTGGGGGCCAGATTTTTAAAGGCCAAGGAATTATGCAAGGTGCCTGCATCAGACAGAAATGAACCAAGGAGCTCGCTGCATCTGACCTTCCACCAAGTCTGATTTTCTAAGGGTGCTTGCAGCAAATATGGGTCAGCATGTGCTGGGCAGGCTTGCACCATGCTTGTGGCAAACCACTAGCTGTGCCATGGCAGACAGAAGGCCTGCAGCACAAAATAGATGCACCATCTCCTTCTGTGGAATTCCCTAAGTCTGAAGGGCCCATCAGTGCTTAGACCAGCCAGAGCTGGGCTAACAGCCATCTATGCTGACACCGCCCTCCATGGCAGGTTGGCATACATCCTGGGATTGCGCACAGCATGCTACTATCCGTGTCCTCTATGTTGTGCAGGGTAAAGCAATCAGAGCAGTCTCCCGGCCCACAGCATATCATCTGGTGCCACTGGAGACATGCATGGACAGTACATGGCAGTACTGTACTGTGCCTGCTATGCCTGGGTTGGAGGGGTACAGTTTGTTGTGGAGTGGTCAGAGGGCCACCCATCTCCTGTGGGACCAGGTCAGGGCATGGTGGGGATGTACATGCCACTATCCACTAGTGGCACAGACAACTCCTGCCAGGGTGGACCACACTGGACAGGACACTGGCAACAGTACTCTGGCACTGTTGTAGGCATGCACATGTTCGTGAATGTTACAGGAGGTCGTCCACTTACCTGTTAACATGGCAGGATATGCAGTATCGCTGGCAGTGTCTAGGTGTCTTACTGTGTCCTGCACACTGTGGTCCATCATTCACAGTGCACAAGGCAGCCATCATGGTATGGCATGTTGGCCTCTGTCATAAGCGCTGCAGCATCCCTCATACCCATCCCTACACTATAGTGTCTCACAGCACCATGATCCTGCCAGTGCTGATGGTGTGCAGCACAAGACCACTTATAGTTCACAGGCCACATACATATTAGATGCATTCATCATACAGAGTGATGTGCCAGCCATGGCTACCAAAATATCAGTGTACACCAATGATTTCTGGAGTGACGCACTTTACACCAGACATGTGGAGCCTATGCTGGCCTGTGATTTGAGACAGTCAGCTATTACCTGCCTCATGTCTCTGCCACCAGTGACAAGAGTGGACACCATGGACTGGCATGGGATGTTTGAGGCATCCCAGATATCAGTACGCCATAAGCAGCAGTAGAACTGAGTACGTTCAACTGCAGAAAGCACCAGAACTGGATTGTAGCCCTCTGACAATACTCACAGCACAAACAGTTGTCTTAGTTGGTAATCTGTCAATGATGTTCCAGAGGTCTTTTGACACTCAAGCAGTGACAGGTACCAGGGAGGGTACATGTGAAGCTACATGTACACTGGGGTGCAGAAGGTGGACCGTTGGCACAGGGCATCACCTAGGCATAGGGCAGCATGGGCCTGCCATGCATGCTGGAACACTGGGTTCATGAACTGACTCCACAGGCCAGCAGGAGTAGAAGCTGGTACACATGTCTAGGGGTATCTACCAGAACATTCACATTTCACCAGTATGCAGCCTTGGTGCAGCACTCCTGTCTCAATGTCTTAGTGTGCCATAATGGTAGTGCCACTGGTGACAGTTACGTTGCAAGGGTGTCTCATACGTGAGGCAGGAGAGTGGAAGTTTCAATCGGGAATACCTTCACCGATAGTTACATCTGCACATTGTCACCCACATCTGCTGTTCAGCTGAACACTCTTCCCCTTTGTGCCTCCACAAGGTGGCTTCGGCTGTTTCCATTGTCAGTGGTACAGTCAGGGGCCAGTATCTGTCCACTGGTTTACTGACTGCAGGGGGTCACAGCATGTTCAGGGCTTCTATGCCTTATAGTCAGTGTACCGCCACGTGGACATGCAGTATTCCTCCAATGAGCTACCACTATCGTCCGTAGTGTTCCTGATGGTGCTTGTACTTCCTTGGTTTCCCTGATTGCACTGACAGTCGGTAGTGCCACAGCCTCCATCAAACCCCTCAATTGTGCCATCTGTTTAATGCAAGGGATTGCTCATGGCAGATTTGGGATTTTTGCTTCTAGGAC
This sequence comes from Neoceratodus forsteri, assembly GCA_016271365.2. Taxonomy (NCBI): domain Eukaryota; kingdom Metazoa; phylum Chordata; order Ceratodontiformes; family Ceratodontidae; genus Neoceratodus; species Neoceratodus forsteri. The sequence continues at coordinate 806,875,827 of CM028137.1, forward strand.
AGGTTTTGTACCAAAATCTGGCTCAGGGTCACTGGCACACCAAGCTTTGCTTCAATCTGCATGCTGGACGTATCTTGTGTCGCTCTACAGACCCTTTGAAAATCCAGCAATGGGTCTTTAAAGAGGAATGGGTCCAGCCTCCATGAGAGAGATTTTGGGCTAAGGGCCCCCAAGAGAAAATGGAACTGCACCAGGGCATGGTCAAATATGACCAGTGACATGATGGTAGAACTTACAGTCTCTTGAGTGATGTGGGAAGTGTAAGCCAGAAGACTATATCACTAGGTCCCATGTACTCGAGAGTGGCAGAAATAATTTTTGTCCCTTGATTGGAGGAGGTGCCATACATCTGCCAGGCCCTGGTCCTTCATAAGTATGAGACAGCCTGAGCCTTGCTACTGTAGGGTTTGGTGTTGGAGTTGGGATTGCTCCTATCTTGAGTGGGCATAAGGGTGAGGTTAAAGTCTCCTTCAGCAAAATTGGGGTGGCTGCAGTGGCAAGGTTCCCTATTTTTTGTGCAGTCTCATGGAAAATGCAGGGTCATCCTCATTTGGGGCATAAATATTGGCAAGAAGGATAGGGCCTGATGGTGTGTGCATCAGGACTAAAACCTAGCATCCTTGTGGGTCTGGTACTATTGAGGAAGGGTACCATCTGTCTGTTTCATGTACAGTTTTTTTTTTTCAGTCACGCCTGACATAAAACAATCAGACAACAGTAACAATTACAGACGATGTAGACAATAATCAATAGCAACAAGAACACTTAAAATTTGCAAAATATGACTTCTTCAAGAGATGTTTAAAATGCATAGCATTGCATGCAGATTTAACCAAATCAGACAGACCATTCATAATGCTTGGAGCAAACCGAGAAAATTATTTCTTGCCCATGCTTAATTTAGTTGGTTTTACTGAGAAAAGCAATGATAAATTGCCCCTGGTATGATAGACCATTGAGTTTGGACAGAAGGTTGAAGAAAGGAAGCTTGGCCCAGAATTTTTATAGACATGGAAGGCAAAGACTGCCACATTATAATTTATATTCGATTGCGATGGCAAAATCCCCATTTCCAAATATCAATTACAATGGTGAGTTCTATATGATACCCTTAGGGCAAAGTGACCGATGTTATTTAAAAAGTGTTGATACCTGTGCCGGCCCAATGGTGCTGAGGGGTGAGGTGCTGGATGCCTTACCTCATGCTATGCCAGTGACCTGTGTTTGGGATCGAGCACAGGCCACCGGGGATTGGCAGGGTTGGAGAAGGATTGAGCATCCAGAGGACTGCTCTCCTTCTCCGGGAGGGTGGACATCAGTGGTCAGCATGTGGCTGGCCTCCTAGTGGAGACTGGGGGCAGTGTGCTGATGCTGCAGGAAGAGGGGCAGGAGGGGCAGATGCTGGGTAGAGCATGTGCGGATGTGTGCGCGCTCCTCCCACTGGTGTCACTGCATGACCTTCCCCACAGGGGAGAACCACCACAAGAAAATTCTTGGCAGCATGAAGGCTGCCCCAACAGTGCCACCATGGTCACGCACAAGTCAGCTCCCTCCTGGGTCCACCCTCCTGGTCTCCGCAGTAGTGGGTTAAGTATCCACTGTGATGCGGCCGGGGGGGGGTTTGATGGGGAGGTCTGAGCGCTGTCCGCAAACGGGGCAGCAGCCATGACAGTTGGCTGGAGTGAGGGGAGGAACCAAAGGCACAACCTCCCCCCAAGTAGAGGAAAGTAAAAAAAAAAAAAAATTAAATAAAATAAAAATAAAAACCATTGATACTTAGTGTTAATATAGCTACCCCTTTTTTTGGGTGGGGGCAGATGCATGCTGCAGTTGCCCAATCCAGTCCCTTTGTAAAATGAACATGGTCATCAAAAAGCAATTTGTTTTGGAAAAAAAAAGGGGCAGGCATGTTTTAAGCCTCTTCAGATGAGATAGAACTTGTTTCCTTTCAACTGGGGACTTCGAACCCCAGACATTCCAAGTGTGACAGATAACATCACCTATTTCTATGTGCACATATCTTGAATGTTTATGTTGAGGTGATGTGATTTCAGACCATGCTTAATCAGTCCGCAGTCCAGCTCCCCAGCCAAGAGGTCCCAAATAATGTGTAGAGGATCTGGACTCAAGGAGAGGGGCAGTGTAGAGGAGGTGTCATTCATAAAACCTATGCATTCCACCTCTGTGAAGAACTAGTAACAGCTAAACTACCGGAGAACAACCAACTCAAGGGCTTTGTTATAAAGATTTTACATAGAAACATAGAAAGAAACAGCAGAAGGGGACCGCAAAGCCCATTTAGCCTGCCCAAGAACCTACCTGATTCTATTCCCTCTCCCCTCCTTTGCCTTTCTGCATGCTACCTTTATGTATAGCCCACGCATTCCTGAACTCACTTACCATTTTGGCCCAAACTACCTCCTTGGTTAGGCTATTCCATGGGTCCCCCACCCTCATTGTAAGGAAGAACTTCCTTGTATTACTCCTGAACCTCCTTCCCTTCAGCCTCATGTCATGCCCTCTCGTTCTCCCTCTCTCTTTCAATTGGAAAAGCTCCTGAATGTTAACCTTATTTGTACCCCTCATATATTTAAAAGTCTCAATTATGTTACCCCTCTCCCTCCTCTATTCCAGGGAATACATGTTGAGTTCCCTCAGCCTATCTTGGTATGCCATATGGTACAGTCCCTGAATCATTTTCGTGGCCCTCCTCTGCACTGTCTCAATTCTGTCTATGTCCCTTTTGAGGTGCGGTCTCCAGTACTGTACGCAGTACTCCAAGTGAGGGTGCAAGAGTGGTAACACCACCTCCCTCCTGCAACTCATGATTCCCCCACCGATGCAGCCCAGCATACCACTTGACTTTAGTTCTGACTTTTCGCACTGTTTACTCACTTTCAAGTCTTCTGGTATAATGACCCCAGGTCTCTCTCCTGGCTGGTGGAGGCTAGCTTCTCTTCTCCCAGGTAGTAATCCTCTTTGGGATTGTTTCTGCCTAAGTGCATGACTTTGCACTTTTTGACATTGAATTTCAGCTGCCATGTTTCCAACTACTCCTCCAGTTTTTTTCAAGTCTGAAGTCATATTCCTCACACCCTCAGGATAGTCCACTCTTGCAGATCTTGGTGTTGTCAGCAAATAGACACACTTTGCCTTCCAGCCCATTTACAATGTCTGCTATGAACACATTGAAGAAGAATTTTAGAGAAAATGTGATTCAGCCAGATATGCTGGCCAGAAACTCTCTTCAGATGTCTCGGTGGCATCAGTACATCACTTGTGAATAATGGTGCTAGTAGGTTAACACATTAAAAATAAAGTCAGCAGTAGACCAATTTGCCATTGGTAGCCCCCACCAGCTTCACCAAACAGTGAGTAAGAAAACCAACAGTTGACATCAAAACAGTATCAGTGTAATAAGCAAAGCTCCTATATATTGTGGAGCTAACAATTTACCTTTGCTTAAATCTGGCTGACAAGCCCTCTAGGTTCTGGAAACAGTCCACTGAGGGCACCACGTGTGCATCCTGGTGTATCCCGGGTGGGGCGAAGGGGCCACAGGAGTGAACACTGTGGGCTGGATATTCAAAAGGGTTGTGCCATGCGCAATAGGGTTGCACCTGCGCAAGTCCAAAAGTGCATCATTCTGCGATATTCAGCAGGAGGCAGTTGTGCCACCGAAAACATGCTTAGCAACAGCGCAATGCAAATGATGGCATGCACAACCGAAGGGGGTGGATCCATGCATAAAGAGGGCAATGCGATATCCAAAGACTTGCGCAATGCGCAACAGCGGAACAGCCGGAAGTTGCGCCTCAGCGGAAATGAGCCAAAATAAAAAGGCTCAAGGAAGAGGCACAAGAACACCACAGGGATGCCAAGTGAGAAAGAGAGAGAGAGAAAGACAGACAGTGACAGGCCAGGGCAGGCAAGGGAAGCAGTGTGGGCCATAGGCTGCAGAGGCCAGCGGGGGGGTGCCCAGTGCAGTGGAAGTAGCAGTCAGGACAGCGGGGTAACAGAGCAACATCAGCCGGGGGTCACAAGCCAGGGAGATGGACAGTGGCAGCTTCCACATGGAAGCTGTAATGAGGAGTGAGAATGCAAGGTGCAGGGGGACGTGGCCATGGATGGGCCCGTCGGCGGTACGCCCCCAACAGGCAGTACTGTGCCCATCAGCTTTGAGCTGTACACAGATGTAGAGATCGTGGGCCGGTACCGCCTGAACAGGGCAATACTGAGGCGGCTCTGTGAGCTGTGCAGTGATGTGATGCAGGCACCCTCATGACGGAGTCATGCTCTGTCAGTGGAGACCAAGGTGACAGCCTGCATGTGCTTGCTCGCCACGGGCACCTTCCAGAGGCCAACAGGGGACACCACAGGCATCACACAGTCGGCCACGTCACACATCATCACCCAATTCCTCAGCGCACTGCTGCCACATGCTGTGGAGCACATCCATTTCCCCTGCACCGCGGCAGAGCGTACAGCAAACATGCAGGCGTTCCACAGGGTAGCAGGTATGCCTGGTGTGCTAGGGGCCATAGACTGCACCCATGTGGCCATTCGCACGCCACCTGGCCCCAATGGGGCCGCATATAGGAATAGAAAGGGCTTCCCCAGTGTCAACTGCCAGGTGGTGTGTGATGCCACTGGGCGTATAATCAATGTCTGTGCCACACACCCTGGCAGAGCACATGATGCCTTCACATGGCATCAGTCCGCACTGTGCCATCGATTCGAGAGTGGGGACATCCCCACAGGCCATCTAGTGGGTGAGTACGCATGTAGGAAATGTAAACTCGGGGCAAGGTTGGGAATGCCACAGGTGCCATGGTAGTGGCACACAGGGATATGGGCAATATGGACCTGAACATAAGACTGATCTCCACTATCTCCACACAGGTGACAGCAGATACCCACTCCGTCCCTGGCTGCTCACACCGTACCAGCGCCCCATGACCCCATCGCAGCAACGCTATAATGAGGCACATGCCACACGCAACATCATTGAGCGGGTGTTTGGGATGCTCAAGGCACGCCCCGATGCCTAGACACCTCCGCGGTGCCCCTACAGTACAGCCCTCAAAGGCTTGTGGATATTCCTGGCCTGTTGTATCCTGCACAACATGGCCAATGACTGTGGGATAGCCGTACAGGTTGAAGAGGGGACAGCGATGGGGATGCCAGTGGCGCCGGTGTTGATGGTGATGAGCAGCCCCCCCCTTGGACGGCGGGACCCCCGACTGATCCGGCAGGCCCAGCTGCACCGGGACACCATCACGGAGGAGCATTATGCACAACACAGGTAGGTCAAGGGGCCATGTGCAAAAAACACTGTCCTGGCGCAACCCACAGGCACACAGAGTAACACACCAGGGGTGCATGACGGCAAGGGTGGTGGAAGGGACCAGGCACACAAACACACCATCAGGGAGGGGCGAACAGTCATATGGACACACGCACACACACACAAACACACCAGGCACAAAGCGTACATGGGCAGGTGCACAGCAGAGCAGGAACAGACATGGCAAACAAACAGATCCACAGACCACACCCACCACCTGTACTTGTCAAGCACGTGTGTCAGATGCTGGGCACCCTTGCACCTTGGTGTACAGTACAATGTAGGCATCATCATGCACACGCACCTGTGGACAGCAGTTGGGATGGTGTGCAGGTGGTCCGTACGTCAGCGTGATGGGCAGGGCACCCACCAGTGCACTGCCCACCATGACACACAATGCACACAGGGCAGCACCAGACAGGGCCCGCACTGGGAGACAGGTCAGTCATGTTGCACCATTCCACAGCCACCATGGATGCGTGGGCGGCCCCGCCATGACCCAACAGCACTGGCAGGCTGAGCAGGGGCCACATGGGGTGGCACCGATGGACCACCAGGGGTCCCACTGCACGATCGCGACCTTGTCTGCAGTGGGGTCTGTAGGATGCCAAACATACCTGCACCAGGGGTGCTTGGGATGCCCACAGCAGAACCCGGCGTCGACAGGCTTGGTGTCGCATGACACCGGGAACGGGGAGTGGAGAGTGTACTGTGTGGGGTGCGCGGTACATGAGCATCTGCTTGTGTGTCCAATGCAGCCACAACAGCAACCAATGCCTGGGTCTGCCTGTCAATGGCGGCGGTCACATCCATCCACATATGGACCATCTCTGCATGGTCCAGAGCACATTCCCTGCTGTGCCGCTCCACAGCCGCACACAGTGCCTCCACAGATGTTGCAACCCGCCTTTGCTGCTGTACTGATTCCCACAGCAGGCGGGTGTGCTCTTCAAATGGGTACTCTGCCACAACAGCATCCTGTCCCCCAGGGTGTGGAAGGTCCTGATGCTCAACACCCCTTGAGGGTGGGCGCTGTTCATCAGGACCAGGAATGGGCATATCAAAGGGCGGCGGGCATGTGCCACCGCTGGACACTGTACCCCCAGACCTGGTGGGTGACTGCTGCTGCTGCCCCTCCAACCGCTGTGCCCCAGGGACCACTCATTCCACTGCTGTGGCCGCAACAGTGCCAGACACCTGCACAGCCACTGGTGCTGCCCCACCAGTGGTGACAGGCACAGCCTGGGACTGTGCCGACATGCTGGCACACACGTTGGAACCAGCTAGGCCCAGGGGCACATGCTGACCTGCTATGTGTCTGTTATGGGACACACACATGTCACTGCCCATTGCAGTCCTTGCATCATCAATGGTGCAGGTACGTGCTACAGCCACAGTCACAGCGTGCTGGCATGCTTGCATGCCAGACTGCTGAGACACAGGCTGTGCACCCCCCACACCCGACTCACTGACACCAGAGTTGGCAGCCCAGCGTGCATGCTGGTGCAGTGCATGCTGGCTGGTGACAGAGTGGATGGACCCTCCTCCATGTCCAGCAGGTCATCCTCACTGCCTGGACCCACCACCACCATCCCTGAAGATGAACAGGATCTGTAACAGAAAGAGAGGACATGTGAGTGCATGTGAACAACCTTCCCCCCCAACACCACCACCATGTCATACCGTGCAGTGATGGGCTTCCACCTGTCTGGAATCCACCTCCTGGTACGCCCTCAATCGCACTGCACTGCATTGATGCAGCCAGTCGGTTCTCAGCCGGGGTCAGCTCCACCACCGCTGGCTGGCCCCCACCAGTGCCAGCACATGCCACCCTGAGGGCTGCCACCTTCTCCTTCACCCTCCTGCGGTCTGTCCCAATCTTCTTTTTGCATTCCTGCACGGAGCGCTGGTGGCTTCCATGCAGGTTCACTGCCTGAGCTACCCCCTCCCATGCAGCCGCACGGCCCTGAGGGGTGCCCCGCTGTCCACTCAGTAGTGACTCCTCCTCCAGGTAGGCCTGGAAGAGGGCCTCTGTCTCTGCTGTGGTGAAGTTGGGCCTCCTCCTCCTTCGCCCACCATCCTCACCCTCACCTTGGTTCTGCTCGGTCATGGCGATCTGTATGGGTGGAAGTGGACACCTGTCACTGTGCAGTCTACAGCGCTATCCCATGCCCATTGTCCAGAACATCCCACAGCATGCAACCCACCTCTCACTTGCAGTAACCGAATCTGGCCAGCGCAGCCCAATGTCGCACATTTATAGCTCAATGCATGCAAATTAGGAGTGGAGCAACTGTAATGAGATGCAAATCGCGTCACTGTGCCTTTGAATGGCTGATCAGATGATTTGCATGTGTCGACTGAATATCGCGCCATTGCGCTTTTCGCAATACGGTTGAGCCGGCTGAGCCAATGGCGCAGATCTGTGACTGTGTGGTACACTGCATTGCGCATGCCCAGGTAGCTTATGCAGGTGTCTGCCGCGCTGATGACGTGCTGTGCGCGATCGGCAATTCAGGCAATGGCCACCATTGTGCCAGTGGCGCTACAGCACTGGGCACCATATGGCGCTGTGGCACTACTGCGCAATAGTCCACTATGGCACTGGCATGCAGGTGGTTGGTCGCGCAGGATGCGTAGACGTCAGATGGCGCTGTGCGTGGCCTTGCGTCATAGACCCCTGACCTGGAGTCTGACCTTTGCCCCCTAGCGCTGTTCGGCTGCCATGTGTACGGCCCTATTGCGCTGTTTGGTGACAGCGCTATGTTAACCGGATCTGGCGCTTGTACTTAACAGCGATTGAACCTATGGTGATCTATTGCGAACATTTCCATGTGGGTTGTCGCTGTGGGGCCATATTGCCTACTGTAAAACTCCAACCATGGCACGCAGGACAGCCCCATGGAGTCCAGTGGAGTGGCCAACCTGGTGGCTCCTGGTTGAGCCCCACTATGGGGCACTGTATGGGAAGGAGCCCCTCACCATGGCATGCACCCAGGTCTGGCTGCAGGTGGCCACTGACCTGGTGGGGGTCACAGGTGGCGCCGGTCTGCCGAGCAGTGCCAGCACAGGTTCAGTGACCTCCGCAGGAGGTAGCCGGATGTGCTGCAATGACTACGGTCACGTGCCAGGAGGGGCATTGTGCCTAGGCCAGGTGGGTGTACCATCTATGCACCTGTATTCTCCGTAGGGGTGTGAGTGTGTTTTGGTGGCTGTGCATGGGGGATGGCTCTGCCATGGTTGGCTGTGTCAGTGTGTGCAGGTGTGAGATGCATGGGTCTGGCTGTGTGGGCAGGCACACTCACTGGGGCAGGGGGCAGTCTGCTTTGGAGTCACACTGATGTTTTTCTCAACATTTGTCTCCCACAGGCTGGGCAGAGAGGATGCAGGCACAGGCTGAGGAGGGCTGTGGCAGGGCCCAGGTGGCGGACGGTGGTGCTGCAAGGGGTGGGCCACAGCAGCAGCAGCCACAGCTGCTTGCTAAGTGTGAGTATCATTACATCATGGATGCTATTGCATGCTGGAGGGGGTGGGCATGACCACCAGCCATGGACAACACAACCATGCACGACACAGGCAACAGTCATCACTGTCCAGTGTCACTGCACATCTGTGTGTGCATCACTGGTGGTCCATGCATGCACTGGGCACATGGCTGTGGAACTGGCATCCCACCACATTGCCACATCACTTGACAGCCTTGTTTGTGCTGTGATGGACGTGGGCAGTGTGTGTGTGCAGTGGTGCACATAGCTGGTGCCGCCTGGTTGGGCTTGTCATGTGCATGGTCACTGTGGGTGGGTGCATACCATCACAGGTGCGGGACATTGGGCTATATGCCTTGCAGGTTGGGTGGTGTTCAGGGTTGTGGACAGTCACAGCCATTGACTGTGTTCCCTTTTTCTAGGCCTCATCATCCTCTGCAGGATTGAGCGAGCACTCCACTAGCTTACCCAGGTGTCCCTTGAGAACCATGACATCCTCCATGACATCCAGCGCCGTGGGCTCCGGAGGAGGCACAGCCAACCGAGACGGCACCAGGCAGCAGAGGACCGGCCTGCTAGGCCTTAGACAGGCTTCCCTTCCCACTTCACCCATCCCTCCCACCCTGCCTTCCTCTCCCAGTTGTTCATCTCACCCTTGCCCACCCCTACTTTGTACCCCTACCCCCCCTGCTCTTGTAAATAGTTTTGTTATTGTTCTTGTTCTACTTTCTATTTTGGAATATATATATATTTTGTTATGAATACTGTGGTGGTCTCTGATTTGCAGCTGGCTAGGGTTGCTCAGTTGCAGTGGTGTGCATGCCATCTGGGGTGGTATGGTCCTGGGTATGTGTGTGTGTGTGTGTGTGCGTGTGCATGTGTGTGCATGGGGAGGTGTCTCCAGTGTGGCAGTGACTTTCTGTTGGTCTTGCCATCTGCTGCCGCCCACTGCTGGGTGCACAGGGTGGGTCTGGCTTGTGTGGTTCTATGCTACACGAGGTTGACGTGTGCCAGGGGGGGATGCATGGTGTTTACTGCAGTGACAGTCACTACACATGGGTGGTGTCTTGGGGTCATGGTGCAGGGTGTGCTGTGCAGACGGGGGGCTGATGTGCACTGTGGTTGTCAACCCCCTGTGTGTGGCAGTCTCAGCCTGCCAGTGGTTGTGCTGGGGTGTCATGGCCCTGCTGTGCTTTGTTGGCTTGTCCCCATGGGCCAGTGGATCATCCGTCCCACCCCCAGTGATGCTGTGCTTGGGGTGTGCAGGTGTCTTGTTGGTTCTGCAGTGTGTTCCTGTGCCCATGTGTGGCATGGTTGGCGGTGGGCCCCAGCCTGCCTCCCTGGTTGTGCAGTTCCATTGCTCTGCTGGGGGTGGGGGGCTCTGCTTACGCTATGGCACCTCTGGACTGCTCAGCTGGGCTAGCCTTGTTGCGCTATGGCGCAACCTTTCTGCTCAGCTTCCCCTTCCTGGTTGCGCTATGGCACAGTTTGTGTGATATTCAGACGTTGGCTGCTTGCACAATTTGTTTTGCTCCATGTTTGAATATCGCGTCTGTTGCGCATATGCGCAATTGAATTGTGCTTGCTCCTGCTGTTGCGCACATTTTGGGAGCAGTTTGAATATCTGGGCCTGTGTCTGTGGCAGTGTCCCCGGGTGTACCTTAAGTTAAAGGGCATCCCAGGCACTGGATGCCAGGATTGAAAAAGAAGTGGCCTCCTCCCCTTAGCTTCATTTGGACTTTCTGCTAGCTGTTAAGTACTCACCCTCAACCTGGAGTGCTCCAGGGTAAAAGCCCCATGCAGATCAGGGTGAGTTCAGACATGAGTTACTGGGTCCAAGTGTATGGAATGGGGATATACTCCTCAGAGAAGCAAATTTTTTTGGTTACTAAAATGGTCCTCAACCCATCCAATGAACCATCAGTGTCCTCCTATCTGCAGCTACTTCAGGACTGCAGTGTTTGATTTGGAGAGTCCTTTTTCTGCTGCTGACAGTTTCTCCTTGTCCCTCTTGGTGGCAAGGACCATCCAGTTGCATCTGTATCACTTTCTTGACAGCCAGCACAGCAGTTGGAGTCATGTGAAGGAGCGCTGGTGTCCATGTCTTCTGAGGGTGCTGAGGTGCTGTGCTGATTGCCATGTTGTGTTCACTGAGTTCCTTAAGCCAGTATTTATGGAGGAAGTCCATAACAGTGTTTGGGGTTGTGAAAAGCAGGGGCACCCTGTTGTTTATAATTCTCATGGTAGCGGGGTACCTCAGTGAAAACTGTAGCTCCAGGCGGATGCATAACATGATGGGCTTTAGTGCATGCTTTCTGTTTCAGTGAGAGTCAATTTGAGTAGTATTGGTAAATGTGAATTACGTAATCTTGCCACCTCAACTCCCCCAACTCTCTAGATCATCACAATATGGTCTCCTTAGTGGTGTAGCTTAGGAACTGAGCCAGTATGGGTCGAGCGTGTTCCACGTTCAGGAGGGGGCAAGCGAGTGGTGGGCCCTCTCAGTGTTAAATTTATGGTCCCCCTTTAGTTGTAAAATGGCAGGTAAAACATGCTGCAGGAAGGCCCGGCATCCTTGAGCTATGCTTCCTCTGGAAAACCAATGAACCACAGCTGATTGCGATGGCCATGGTTTTCCAGGTCACCTACCTTGTCATGCAGAAGCTATATGAGGCAGCTTTGTTTCTGAACAGTTGATTTTAGTTCCTGTCTTTCATGGTCATACACCTCAACTCTCTGCTATGTTTGTGTCATTCTTGCATTGATCCTGGCTACTGCCTATGTTGTGTGGTCAGGGGGCTTCCTTTACTTCGGTCATTTAATCAAGGAATCTGTGGAATATCGCTTCTATGACTCCAGCATTGAGTAACAGTTTCCTGCCTGTGCATTACCTACAATGAATTTGCTGTCCAGATTTGGCCTTCTTACTCCTCAGAAGAAATCCAGGCATTGGATCAAATTATTGACTACATTTTGGCACTGCAGCCATTGGAAAATGCTGATAATGATTTGCTAATTCTACCATAAAATGTATCTGCAGCCCAGAAGGGCACTTTTTATTCCTTGGAAGAGATTCAAGCAATGGAGCAGACTGTTGACACTAGTTTGCTTATTTAGCCATGGGGGGAGACTATTGGAGATAGTTTAACATTCCAACAAACTATTAACAGTGCTTTAGGGGAGTAAAGTACTGCTGCTGGACCACTTACTGAAAATACTCTGGAAGAATACTAATGAGATTAATGAACTGTATTCTGCTAACTGCATTCTACTTTCTTTGTAACATAAGACAGAGATATTTTAGCTACAATGTACAGTCTATCTTTAAGATAAATAAGGTTTTGTAACCAGGCTATTTTTTTTTACTGTATTTCACTTCTCTGAGTGTATCTTTAAGATAGATAAGGTCTGTAGCCAAGTTATTATTTTTTGTTGAGCTAATACATTTAGAAGGTCAAGCTTAGACATCTTATCTATGAAACAATATTGCATTGCTTCCTATGCTTCATAGCATTGCTTACTCTACTCCTTAAGACTCAACTGCCTGATGACTTACAAGTTAAAAGCCAGGTGTTGTGACTTCAAGGTCATGACTTAATTAAAACACATAAATTATGGGGAAAAGTCTTAGATTGTCAGCTTGTAATAGTATAAAACAAGCATTTGTCAATGCCGAATGTTTGCTTGCTGGCATTGGCAGTGGTAGTGTAGAAGTTACAGAGCTGAGTAATAGGAATGGCAGTGAAGTATTGAACTGAAGCCAACCCCACCCTGCAGAGAGTGACAGGCATTGGGGTGTGCCTTTGGGTCGTCAGGCATAACGGCCACGCCATTTCACCACACCCCACCCAGCAGACACTGACAAGTGTCACGGTGTTCCTTTGGGTCTTTGGCCTTATCGCACCCCATTCCATTGGGAAATACAGTGAGATGGGTGCGATATAGGAGAATGGGGTGAAGTTTGGGGCGAAGAGTCCAAGGCATACGATGCCTCTCACTGGCTGCAGGGTGTGGAATGGTATGAGCATTACAGGCAAGAATCCCAAGTCACACCCCTGATGCCTGTCATTCTCTACAGGGTTGGGCGTTATGGTTGGAAACCCTAATACCTCAGGCATTCGTTGGTATTTTCACTCCAAATGTTCAACATGTTTTTTTTGTGACCCCACCTCATGAACAGGGGGAATATCAGTTTGTTAGCCGAAAGGTGCTTATGCACAGCGACTATGGCATTTAGCACCACAGGTGCAAAAACATTCCGAACAGGATGTAAAAAATGACAGCTGTACTGTTCATGGGGAGGTGTAAAAAATGGCAATGTTGCAAATTTGTAGTAAAAATATTTAAAAAAATGGTGAAGTCATGAGTGTACATAGAAACTGTGCAACGCACACCCGTAATATAATTAGGTTGGGACTTTTTTACAGCAGATTGTCAACTCAGGCATTTTGGTGCCTCCGATCATAAATAGTGTCACTGTAATTTTCTTTATCTGTCCTGAACAATGATTTCCCACAGCGACCACGCATCTCTGCGCTGAAAGTGTGAAAACACACTCCGGCCATGTTGTGAAAAATGACAGCTGTACTTTTCATAAGAAAGTGTGGAAAAATGCCACTGGTGAAAATCTGGACTGAAAACATTACTAAGTCATAAACTTATGAGGGTGCGTGGAAACTGCGCAATGCTCACTCGTGACACAGTCATTTTATGGACTTTTGTCACCAAATTTTCAACATAGCCATTTTAAGACCTCTGCTCATGAACAGTGTAACTGTGATTTTCTTAATCTGTCCCAAACATTGCTTTCGCACACCAACAGCACCATTGTGCGCTACATGTGCGAAAACACATTTTGGGCGACATATGAAAAATGGCAGCTGTACTGTTCATAAGGAAGTGTAATAAAATGGCAATGTTGAAAATCTGGAGTGAAAATATTAAATTCGCAAACTTACGAGCATGCATAGGAACTGCGCAACGCACGCTCGTAAAACAGTCATTTTTAGGAATTTTTTCACCAAATTTTCAACATAGCCATTTTAAGACCTCTGCTCATGAACAGTGTCACTGTGATTTTCTTAATTTGTCCTGTACATTGATTTCGCACACCGACTGCACCATTGTGCGCTACATGGGCGGAAACACGTTTTGGGTGAGATGTGAAAAATGACAGCTGCACTACTCATAAGAAGGTGTGGTAAAATGGCAATGTTGAAAATCTGGAGTGAAAATATTGAAAATTTCGATAACTTACGACTCTGCGAGGAACTGCATAACGCACATCAGAACAGTCATTTTTGCAGTTGCCACCAAATTTTCAAAATAGGCTTCTTGAGAGCCCACCTTATGAATGCTGGCAGTGTCGTTTTGTTAGTCAGGCCCAAAAGGTGATTTCACACAGTGACAGCGAAATCACCCTTCAGGCCTGAATAACGCCACGACAGTGACATCATTCATGAGAAGTGGTCCCAAAAACCCCATGTTGAAAATTTGGTGCAAAAATTCCAAAAAATGCCTGAGATATGCAACAAAGTTGAAAAAACCCTATCTATCCCATTATACAGCTTACCGGCATTTCCTCAGTTCGTGGTCGGCTTTGAAGAGTGCAGACGTGTTCCCGTCCACCAAGATTGTCACGCCGAGGTCCGAAGTAAGTATGGGGTGGGGGTGGGGAGGCAGGGTGCGCAGTGGATGGGTGCAGGTTGTGGGGGGCAGGAAGACTGTGGGACGGTTTTTTTTTAACATGATGATGGGATGTTTGCCACGCTGGGTGGGCCTCAGCATGGCACAAGGATGGCTGGTTGGGGGCATGGAGCCGATGGGGATTGGGCATCCCCATTGGCCATAGATTAGTTGCCACACTGGGGTGGGCTCCCAGCGTGGCACTGTGTACTGGGGGATGACATTGAGCCGACGAGTTGGGCACCCCGTCCCGGCTATACCATTGAGTTGCACGCTGGGGTGGGCACCCAGCGTGGCATTTTGAAGGCTTTGGGGCGCAGCACAGCCGCTGGGATTGGGCACCGCACGGCTATAGAGTATGTGCGGGAGTACGCATATGCGGCATGTGTGTGTGTGTGTGTGTGTGTAGGGGAGTGCGCATGAGCAGGCGATATCTTATCGCTGCTCACTGAAGAGTAGCTCCCCCTTTCAACTGTACGCCACTGCATTTTGGAGCTGTCATAGGCAGCTCCAGCTTGCATTGGCGGACTGGGGCCGCGCCTGCCAACACGCTGACTGAATTGGAAGAGGGGGTGACACACCTCCAAAAACTCGGATGATGGCACTATGTTTCTTGCACATGCATGCAAGCAAACATAAAAACAGAGAGTTGCAGTGGGTGCATCTGTTATGTAGAAAAGAAGCATTGTCTTGCTAGGAACTTGGGTTAACAAGAAAAAAGCTGAACTTCTCCTATAAAAGTCACCTTCCAGATACAAGAAGAAAGGGGTCTTTTCTTCAGTTAGTCAGCTCAGCATATTGGACCAGCTGCAGACAGTACCCTCCGGGATTTTTAATCTGAGAACTGGTTTGAACTAAAAGGTGGTAAGCTAATTGCATGTTTCCTGACTTTACAGATTCAGGATGGGTGACTTGTTTAAAAATTATTTCTCTGTATTTTTCTATTATTAGGGAATACATTTCTATTCCCTGTTGTGATTATTTGCTTATTTATTCATTCTGCATGAGTTGCTGCCAGTAAAATTTGCTTTAATAAAAATTAATTGCTTAGAAATGGCTATGACTAATCATTTTAGAGTTTTAGAGAATAAATGAGCTGACTGTCAGACAAAAAAAATAGAGATTTTTATGACTGCTGCTATATAAGGCACATTGTTATGCCTGGGTTATGCCCCTATCATTCCACATACACCTCACATACACCTCATACTGTATCTCTGGTCTGTTACACTGTGATACTGCTATTTTGCACTAACATTGTAGATTTGGGCACCAATCATATAAGCATGGGTGCTAGGAATGTGCTTTGCTGCTGACATATGTTAATATTTATCATGCATAGTTCATTGTACCTCATTATAATACATTTATCTAGATTATGTTTGTTTTTCATAGATATTCCATATATAATCTATCTAATTACTGATATGATAACTCTGAGGGATCATCAGTGATTATTGTATACTTATATTCTCACATAATTATGTGTAGGGTGTATTTTACACTCAGGCAGATATGTCACATGTGGTAGAACCCTGTCAGCAGTTCTCTTTGTCTCTAAGCAAGCTAACAGAGAGAGAAAGCCTTTGTTATGTCTCTGTGTCTTATACTGTACGTAAGCAAGAAATGCCACATGTAGTTTGAACCTATCAGCATTTCTTTTGTCCAAGCTATAATGCTAATGGAAGCATATTCTGTCTCATATGATATTCATTAGTAATTCTGTCTCCTATGTCATTATCCAATGGAGAATGACTTAGGACCAATACATATTGTTTCTCATATCTGTAACTATGAGGTAATCTCTGTTGCTATGCTGTTATCTGTAGTATATAGTTGTCTCCAACCTACTGTTGCTTCTCTAGAAGATTAGTACTCTAGAAGGGCAGAGAGCTGGAGTGCGGGGAGAACAAACAAGATATTAGACAACCTAAGATCTACAATTCTGGAGATTATGTACATTCTTCAGGAAAATGGTGAGAAACCCATCACTCTTGTGATTTTCTCTGTCACATGCTTGGCGTAAATAATATAATAAACTTTATTAGTACTTCTTGCTTGTTTACGAATGTATCTTGGCAGACTCCAAGACACAAGAATCTGTCTTATTATTGTTTATCCTACACCAAGAGTGTTTAGGTTACACAAATGGTGACCGTGAGTGGAGTCTGGATGTTTGCCAAGTTTCATTTTAATTTCGTTTGTAAATTAAAACACTGGTCGAGAAATCCCCAGTAGCAAACAAGCAGAAAGTGTCTTCTGTTTAACTTTTCAGTCTGTTGTGTGCTCCACAGTGCAGACAAAACAATCTCTTGTCAGATATTCAGTCTCTGTGTAGTTAATTTTTTCCCCCCATTCTTTCTCTGCGGGAACACAGCTGTGAAGGGATATGAACAGACAGAATGCTTTCTTGTGGATTCAAATCCTAATGGGTATATACTCATCTAGGAGTCCACATACGCCAAAGGCTGTTTGTGTCCTTTCATGAACTTTGGTTGCAAACAAAGTTTTTGATCCACAGACAGCCTAGGGTTTCTTATCTTACATGACATATCTGAATATATCAATACTGAGCTGAGGCTGGATGCCTTAACATGCCAAGCTGCTTATGGTAGTTGGTTTGATTTTGCTGAGGTAGCAGAATCCAATGGTAGCCCTTTAAGGGATATCATTGCCCATTATGGGGAATTGAAAAATGGTACCAATGATCCTGAAGGATTATTAATTACAATGTTATTTAATTGTTTTGATGCTGTTCTAAATGAGATATCTGTTTTGGAATCTGAGTATATTGCTTGCAAAATGGAGAATGCTGCTTTCAAGCAGAAAGAATATATGGACTGCAGTCTGAGCTGGCATCTGTCCGTCTAGTAAATGAGTCTCTCTTTAATGAGAGAAGCAACAAAGACCTGCATACCTTAAGAGATAACTCTGAAAAGGCAAAACATGTTAGAAAAAAGGTTTTTCAAACGAATGGTGTTCTGGCTAGTAACACTGATTCATTACATTTTGGAAACAAGGAACTTAGAGATAAGTCTGAAGTAATTACTGAAAGAGTTAACGTGCTGGTATTTCAACACCAGACCTTGACTGAACAGCGTGATTCAGTATGTTTATAACAGCAGACTTGAAATGAAGGTTTTGAATATAAACTATGACACAGCTTCTGTTTTTAGCAAGTTTTACAAGATGTGATTGTCTTGCAATCTGAAAACAATGCAGTTGACAGTGTGCTAACTCCTGTGTCTGAGTTAGAACATAGGAGTAAAAAGTCAGATATGGCGAACTTGTGCCATCAGCCAGGGGTATTGGCAGGGCATGCTACCGTAATGCCCAAAGACCTTGCCTCTACTCATATTGAAGAGTTTGATTTTGAACACTCACAGTATGCTGTGGGGTGGACTAGAGCAAAGGCTAGCCACTTGTTTTTCTGTGATTCACAAAATGGAGAATTGTTAGAGTCTCAAAATGATGGAGACACATGTCATCAGGTTGCATCCCCATACCATCTCCAAGATGTCCACTCATGGTCATGTGATAATGGTCATGACACAGTAACCCAAGATGCCCATGAAGTAATTCAAAATGGCCGACCACCATATCACAGAGGTTCGATCCTGCAGTCATAGTGACTTGTGAGTGCTGCCATAACCAAACAAAACAAACCAGAGTTTTTTGGCATGATTAATAATGTTATCAGTAACACTAGTGTTTTTGAGGGACAGAAGATTCTTACTAAAAATGATGCTGATGTACTTTTGAATAAGGCTGATATGCAATCTGTCATGAAGTCGGTGTCTGACACTGCAGAAGGAGCTGCTGCTGTTAGCATTGTTTACAATAGTCTGTCCTTGGATAAAGAACATATTGCAGTTAATTACATGAAATGTTTTTATTTCCTATGCAATTTAACATCAGTTTTCCCTGAGAAGACTGACTGTACTGCTTTTCCTATGCAGTGCATTAATACCTTAAGCTGTAACATTAAAAACAATGTTGCTACCATCCAGCAACCTTCTGGTGGGGCAACCCACTTTACATTTGTTGGGGAAGGGGACAACCCTGATTCTGAAAGCCCCGTAGCTGTGATATTTTCAGCATCACAGGCCACATTGGAGGGGAGGGTTACAGGTTTGATTTCTGAACTTGAGTTGACAGCTGTTTCAGCAGCACTATTTTCTCTACCTCTGATGGCTACTGCATGACAGTCCATAGCTGGAGAACTATGTGCAGCTTGCACGACACTTTTCTCCACTGTGCAGGCACCCCTGATTGTGCCAGCAGTGCCAGCACATGATGCAGAACCCCCTCCATCAGTGACACCTGGATCATCCCATACTATGGCTGTAATAGCAGGCACAAGCCAGGAACAGTCTGGACTATTCCCAGTATAGACAACAGCAGGCACCTTTTGTGAGAAGGTACAAGGTATCCTAAAACTGATATCATTGTCTTTTTTGGGGGGGGATCACTGACCATGATCCCAGCATTGGTTAATCCTAACAGAGTTTTAGGGCATTATTTTGTAACTGCCACATCAAATATAGCAATCTCAGCAGTTTTAGCCCAAACATACAATGGACACATCAGACCCATTGCTTATGCATCCCAGATGCTTGCCCCAGTGGAGCTGAAATGCAACCTTTATGGAAGGAATCTTTTGGCTACATACTGGACAGTGAGATACTTTATGTACATAATTAGATATGCACTCATGCTGCATTCCAATCATTTACTGACTAACTTTTTGTTGTCAGACAAAGTAAAAGATGACTCTGTATCCAATGCCATACTTACACACTGGTCTCTCATTTTACAGGATCATGACTTCAGTGTCCTTCCTATCAAAATTCCATCCTTGTTGGCCCATGGCCAACAATTTACCTTGAGAGACCCATGATTGTTCACTCTAACCCCCTGACCTACCTGTCCCAGTGCCCTTTTTGACAGAACCCCAGAAAGTGTTAAAAGGTACCATTGTGTATCATGTTTTGACTGATGACTCAGCTACACATACCAACAAGGGTCAGATAGCAGGGTCTGGAATTCTTATTGTATATCCTAGTGATGAGAGAGTGTGCATGGCTAGTAATTGCATCATTGTATATGTACGATTTTCAGGCAATGTTTAAACACGCCTGGCAAATAAAATGAAAAGCAGGGAGGTGAGGAGTCTTCTTATTACCACAAATATCTGTGAATGGTTTAGAGAGCTGGAACGTCCTTGAGAAAGACACAGTTTGTGTTAAGAATGGAATAAAAAGATTTTTCCTTACGTAAAATGATACCAGCACTCCATGAGATGGTTAAGTGTTGCAGTCTGACAAAATGGCCTTGATCTAAAAGACTGCAGATAACTATGTTTTTACTATAGTTTCTAACTGGGTCTGTTTCTGTCTAAACTGATTTTTTTTTGCAGAAGACACACTTCTGTTCCAATTCTCTGATATTACCTCTGAGAAATACAATGACTTGCTTGTGTACAACACAACTCTAACCAGTTTAAATACTGTACATTCATAAAGTTCAAGCATATTGTAATATGTGAACCTTATGCTCCAAAAGAAAGACCCTTATTTGAGGGCAGTGAATAGGTTCCTTAATAAAGGAACTGGGGAATAACTTCCAGAAATAGCTCTTATAGAAAGTGAAAATGACATTCACCTATCCAGCGATGGCCTACTCATTTGGAACATCACTGCTGTAACACTCATGAAAAGTTACGGGTAATTCCTGAACACCTGAAAGTGGATTTTATCTACTGTACCAAGTACATGATACTCCAACTGGTGGACACCAGGGAGTCAGTAAAACCCTAGGCAAACTGAAATCCTCTGTATTGTGGCCACATATCAGAAATGATATAGAACACTGCAGTAACTGTTTGATCTGTGAACAGAACAATCCTGTACCAGCTAGGAAAAAATACATTGTTACCCCAGAGGCAAAAGGCCCCTGGAACAATATCCAGATTGACTACATTGGCCCTATGCCAACCACTAAGAACAACTCTGTTTTCACTAAGTGATCACCAACCTAATGGAGCAACACAGTTAAAGTGACTGCAAATGTCTTGATAAACCAACTATTTACCAGGTGGGGGTTACCCTTAAAAGGTCAATTCTGATTAAAGGGATCCAGCTTTATAGCCTAAGTAATGCAGGAAATTTTGGATGTGTTATGGGTAAAACAAAACTTTTATATTCCTTACAACCCATAGTCATCAGGACAGGTGGAATATGCTAACAGCCAGATCAAAGTTATGTTATAATAAACTTGTTCAGAAAACCCAAAAGGACTGGAATTCATTATTGCCTTTACTCCTTATGGCAATAAGAGGGACACCTTCTGCAGGTACACAGCGTACTCCATTTTTTAAATCATGACTGGATGGTCCATGAGACTCCCAGAACATTTACTTCTGGACCTGTGTACTGCCACTGCTGATAGAGCATCAGTAGATAAATATGTTAAATATCTCAAACAAGACATCTAAGAGGTACACTTGTTTGCTTCACAATGTATGGGCAAGGCCCAACAAGAGGCCCTATCCCATTGTAAACAAACTCCGTCCAGCAGGCTACCGTCTACCAAGTTTGACTGCCTCAAAATATCTGTCATTGATAAATGGCTACATGCCAATCAAATGAACCTGTTTAAAGGAGATTAAATTACTTTTCCATACCCTAATGGGTGGAATAGTACTAAACTAACTATCTTTTTCTTTTTCTTTTTCCTTTTAGGTTCCAGAGAGAGAGAGAGATGCTTGCTTTTATGCTTATTATTCTTTCAGAAGTACGGGTCTTCTTACAAGCCCAAACTGCACATTTTATTGCAAATGAGAACCAGTGACCTAAACCTAAACAGATTGTTGAGGTAGAATACCTCACAAGCCTACATGATTTAATTGCATCCTGTGGAATTCACACTAAAGTCCTAAAAGACATGTTCATTGTCCAGAAGGGTAGTGAGGCCCTACTGAACGTTATGATCATTGCTTTGGATCAATTCTAGAAGTCAGACTTGATCTGGACTCCGTTTACATTTTATTGATAATCAGGAATTTTGCATCCAAATTTATATGGTAATAATATGGTGATCTGGACTCCTGTTTATATTTTATTGATAATCAGGAATTTTGCATCCAAACTCCATCTCCACTCCTTCTTAACAACTAATATCAACCCCTGTCCACTAGAAGTCACTACAGTTCTCTCCTAATCCTTTCTGCTGCCTTCCTCTTCTTCTCTAATCTCTACTTCCTCATTTCCATCTCATTGCCCATTGTCCCACCATAGTCCCCTTGTAAGTCTCAAACCCTGTACCCCCAACTCCAAAGTCTGTAGCCCATCCACTAAGCCAACTTAGAAAAAAAAAACTTATCCTTTGTAGGTCTCAAACCCAGTATCCTTACTGTCAGAGTCAGCAGCTCTACCACTAAACCATCATATTTGGCTATCTTTTCCTTCCTTTCTAAGGCTCTCATAGTTTCTGAACCCCATAGTCTGCTAAAATATTTTTTTTGTTTGGTACCACTGCAGGCCTCAAGCCCTGCACTCTTGCTAGCAGAGTCAGCAGCTCTACCACTCAGCCCTCATATCAGACTATTTTTAGCTATTGTTCTTAAGGCTCTCAAAGCTTCTAACCCCCATAGTCTACTAAAATAATATTCTTGGTACCACTGCAGGCTTCAAACTCTGCACCCTTGCTACCAGAATCAGCAGCTCTACCACTCAGCCATCATATCTGGCTATTTTTCAGCCCCAGTTTCAAGGCTCTCAAAGCCTCTGCCCCCCCATAGTCTTCTAAAATAACATTTCTGGTATTTACTGCAGATTACAAACCTTGTACCTCTCCCACCAGTATCCTCAGCTCTACCACTGAGACAACCAAAGCAGATTAACTCATACTTAGTTTCTAAAGCTCTCAAAGCCTCTATCATTATAGTCTGCCTAAAATAGATTTCTCCTCTGTCCCACTGCAGGTCTTAAACCCTGTGCCTTTGCCACCATATTTGGCAGCTCTGCCACTGAGCCTACAAGTCAAGCTACGGTATTGCAGCATATCTCAAAGCTCTTACAGCTTTTCTGGCTCCCCTCACAACCTCTTTGTTCTGCCCCCAAAGCTATCTAGGCACCATGTCTGTTCACTTCCACCTTATGTGCCTCATCCTCATAACCACCCTGGGGTTCATCTCCCACCAGCCAGACCTCATCCTATGCCCTTTTGTGTACTGCACCATTGCATCTTTCCAGAATTGGCCATCCCCCCACCTTGTCATCACACACTGAACCCCTGCATCCACCTCCCACCAGCAGCCCCAACCCCTTCACCAAGCTGGGCCCCCCCCGGCTCCACCACTTCTGCGTCCACCCATCCCTCCAAACCCTGCCCATCCCCTGCTCCACTACATCCTCCCCCCCTCTAAACATACTCCCAAAAATATAACAACCTGCCGCCTATGGTTAGAGCCTTAGTCATCCTACTACTCCTCTCTGGTAATATCCACCCTAATCCAGGCCCTGCCCCCACCACTCCACCTACCAGATCCTCTGGAATCCGCATTGCCCTCTCTGAATATATGCAGCCTGCCAAAGAAATCTGCAGCACTTCAATGTTGAGCCACCTTTCACCAACCAGACATCATTGCCCCAGTGGAGACCTGGCTCTCCAAATCTACTTCCGACGCCATTGTCTCACTCCACGGATACACCCTGTATCAGGAAGACAGGGTAGGAAAGCGTGTGGGTGGCTGTGCATTCTACATCAATAATAACATCATTGGTCACATGCTCCCACCCCCCAAACTCACAAATGGAGCACAAGCCCTCACCCTAAAAATCACCCCTGATCCCTCCAGGGGCCCACTATACCTCACAGTCACCTACATACCCCCTAAGAACCAAAAGCCTGCCATCACATCCCTCACTGAATACCTCTCTACCCTACCACACAATGCAGAACAGACACTAGTGGACCTCAATATCAACTGGCTTGGCCCCTCGGCTGCACCAACAAAGGACTCATTCTCAGCCCTTGACATGGTCCAATTAGTTAACCAACCCACTAGACTTCACCCATCTACTGGTACCCACACCCTCCTGGATATCATTATCTCTAACCGCCCCCACAAAATCCAGGATATAAAAGTACTTCCTGACTCCTTAAGTGACCACTCACCTATCCTATTCCAATGGACCTCTTCCACACCCAAACCCATAACCCAAACAACCTTCTGAAGGCGTCTCTGCCCAGGAGGGTTAATAAAACTTAAACAGCTGCTCACCCACATAGATTGGTCCCCCATTAATATAACCCCCAGCATCGACATTGCACTCAACCTGTTTACACAGGCCTTCACCGAGGCCTGTGACCTCTATGCTCCACTCACCAAACTCCGCACCAAAAGGCAACATGCTCCTTGGATAACCCCCTCCCTACTCCACGTGTTGAGAGACAGGGATAATCTCTGGCACAAAGCCACAGAATCTGGCAGGTTGGTGGACAGACAATCCTATAATGCCGCTCGCAATAGATGCACTCGAGCCATCCGTAAGGCCAAAGCAGACCACTATCAATCCACTCTCACAACCATGTGGGGGTCTGTGAGGACCTTCCTGAGTAATATCAAAGAACTCAATGGGAAATAACACTCCCCACCTCCCTCCCAGCTCACCATAAATGGCACTGCCTCCACAGACACACTCACCATAGCAAACTGTCTAAACACCACCTTCTCGGATCTCAGCAATGTTCTCTCTAGTTGTTTCTTTGACCCCGTGCCCCAATCCCAACCCCAACCCTGCAGCATCCTTGTTTCCTCCTACGCAAAATATCCACCCATGAAGCTCGTCCTTACCTACAAAAAGCATTAAATAGCAATAACCCTATAAATGACCCCCTAGATGCCAGGCTCCTTTGACTAATCCTCGACGAGGTCCTAGTCCCCATAACGGACCTGCTCAACAAATCCCTATGCCTAGGGCAATTCCCTAGTGCCTGGAAAACAGTTGTCATTACCCCCATCCATAAAAGTGGTGACAAAGCCTCCCCAAATAACTATCGACCCATCTTCATTCTCCCCCTCCTCTAAAGCGTTAGAAAAAGTGGTTGCCACCCAACTTACTGAATACCTAGCCAAGTATAACATTCTATGCCCAGAGCAGCATGGCTTCCAATTGGGCCCTAGCACCACCACAGCCCTCCAAGAATTCACCAACTTCCTGCACTCTTCCCTAGACGCCAGTAACATTGCAGGAGCTGTGTTCCTAGACCTATCCAAGGCCTTCGACATGGTCTGCCACCCTCTCCTTCTCGACTTTCTCCCCCAATTTGGTTTCTCCACAAGCCCCCTAGCCTGGTGCTCCAGTTACCTTTCCACCTGGTCCCAATGCATCAAAATTAATAGAACCATATCCAACACACTACCCGTCCACTCTGGGGTGCCCCAGGGCTCTATCCTGGGGCCACTTCTTTTCTCCCTCTTCCGAAACTCCTTACCAAAGGCCTGCTCCACAAAAATCTTACTATATGCAGATGATGCAGTGCTCTTTGCTTGGCATCATAAACCCACGCCCCTTCAGGACTCCCTCTGACATGCCTTCTCCCAGGCCGAAACATGGTTTAAGGACCGTAGACTGGTCATAAACTTAAAAAAGACTAAATCAATGATCTTCTCTCACCGCCAAAACAAAGCAAAAGGTGCACCTCTCCGCATCCTGCCCAGCACCCAGCACCCCCTTGAACGGGTATCGAACTACAAATATCTTGGACTTATCTTCGACTCGGCCCTTACCTTCCATGACCACATAAACACCCTTGCTGCCACAACAAACACCTGGATTGGACTCCTTTACCGACACAGGGACTGCCTCCCCCCACGCCCTTAGGCTTGCCATCACCTCATCAATACTGTCCCTAGTGGACTGTGGGCTCCTTGTATATGGGGCAAAGTCCATTATGGATTGCAACCTCTGTCAATAATACCAAACCCATGAATAGGACTGACTACTCTGTTTAGATGCTTTCTCAAGCTAATAATGTCTTTCTGCTGTGATGATGTAAATATCGTCATCCAAATACTGTAAATAATGTCTGTTAATATCTACTTCAAAATACTGTAAATAATGTCTGTGACTAATGTCTGTAACACATGCTTAATGTAATTGTTGTTATACCCTGTCTGTATTAGCTTCTGTCTTACATGTGTCGAGGTACCTTTATAAATGAGCCTCTGGCTCAAAGGTTGTAAACCCGATATATCA
The DNA here is from genome assembly GCA_016271365.2 of Neoceratodus forsteri. Lineage (NCBI taxonomy): Eukaryota > Metazoa > Chordata > Ceratodontiformes > Ceratodontidae > Neoceratodus > Neoceratodus forsteri. The sequence continues at coordinate 806,901,608 of CM028137.1, forward strand.
AATAAATAAATAAATAAATAAATATGACAATAAAAGCCATTAGATCTTAAGGTTTTTAACCCTATGATGCCCCATAATTTGTGACATTTAATATTGAGTGCCCAAAACAGAGCCCTGGCCCAACCAGTGATCTAACAGCTACTTCCAAACCAGGTACTCTAGTTAATAATGTGCAGCTTATGCACAACCCAGTGATTTTAAATCTCACCCTTTAGAACTTGGAGTGATTTTTTTATATGTTTCACAAGAAGCATTTCCCACTTTTTTTTCATAATTATGTGATTGAATACCCTGGCAGCATACCAGGTACTCATTAAAGACTCCCTATACAGGAACTGATAGCACCACACACACTTAGGATTTTCACATCCTGACTGCTAGTTGTACATATTATGACTGTAAACCTACCCAAACACATTATGTGTTTTTTTTTTGTTTTTTTAAACAAAACACAGGTTTAGACTCGGGCCTACTTGGCTCTGACATATCTATTTGAAATAGGGCTGATACAGTCATCATTCAAGCACATATGTTAATGGTTCATGATAGTATGAAAAATATCACCCCCCGCCATTGCATGGTATACATGATTTTGCTAATTAAGAGTAATTTACATTTACAATATTAAGGATATTGTGAAGGGGTTTGACCTGACAAATGTTCTTGTTAATGAATTAATTTCTGCTCACATTAAGGAAGCAGATAAGCATCACATAGCTAGGAAAGTCATTTGCACTGCCTACGGCTATTATGTTCTTATAACCCTTTGGTTATCTCTTTCGGGATCTGGAATTAGGACATATCCTTGATCTCATACATGATACATGTATGGGTCAGTAGCAATGCCACATTTTGCACTTTTTTTGCATGTGTTAAATGTTTATTTGAATCTTGCACTATTCCCTTGTCAATGGCAAGGGATCTTGGATATGTCACGACACGCACCAGTATTGCTCCATGTTTTGAAATGTATTCCTGCATAATCCAGGAAACCATGTTTGTGACTCTCACAGTGTCATTGCCGCATCTTCATCTGGCAACATCCATCTCTGATCGTCTGGAAACTGTCCATTCTATTGATCATCTTGATGGGAACTTTTATGTAATTTATCATGAAAAGGTTGAAACTACCTCCTTTCCTTGTTTACCATGAGGTATTGGAATCGTGACTGACTCTGAACATTGAATGTCATACTGGAAAGGAACACCACCTTTTATGCAGATGTGACATCTTCCAACTTGTCTTACTAACTTGTGAATACTGGCCTAGTGACTGAAATTAGGTTTCCACTTGTGAACTTTCAAATAAACTGTATTCAGTCCAGCCAATTAAGTTTCTCCAATCAAGCTCATTGTTATTCATACTATGAAGCAAGTCTGGGGTAGGGGTAATCCCCTAACTTCAGCAAGAAGACTCTTCTTCATTTGATCTACAATCAAGAAATCCATTTTCTTCACTGCTTGTTTTTCAGGCCTGGCTGGCACCTCATACAAACTGAGTACTGTCATAAACTTTTACACTTTGTATAGCCGTGTGATCATCTTCCACTGAACACTGTTGCTATTCCTTTGTAAAACTCAATGTGCAATCTAATGCACCCCCTGCTGAGACCTCTGACAATAATGCAGCCTCATAAACATTTGGATCAACCTTTGGGAAATCTGAATGCATCAAATTTGAACTATGAATCTTCATCTAACACTTGAAGAAACCCTGGATTTATCCCTGGAACTGTTAGTAGTTTATGGCTTGTGGAGATTGACATTGTATGTCCTGTTCAACTTACCAACTGAAAAATGCCATCTCCAAGGTGGTATATTCTACTGTTGTGGAACATTATGTGGTGACCAACTATACATTCTTCTGATATGGACTAAAAGTTATGCAAAGTGAACTTTTCTAACTTCTGTTTTTACTCCCTAAACAGGTAATAGGTTATGCAGTAACACACCTGTTCCCATCCCGGAACCAGATATCATTAAGTCTAGTCCTAACTATCGTGATGCTCTATCTCGATTTTTACTTATTTTTAATATCTAAAGTTAACCATAGAGGCTTATAAACATTTATTGATTTGTACAGATCCTGATTGTCCTGTCCCAATTCACAGAATAGTTGGTTGGTATAAACTAAACTCTAAGTCAGATGCTGCTGGGGCATGTAGAATCTATAACTGCCCAAGACATGGCAATTCAGGTTTAAATTGTGTAGTTGTCAGGGTTTTTGCTCAGTTAGGAGAAGAGCATTGTCCCTCTCCATTTACCCACAGACACAAAAACCAGGGAGACTTTGATGAGTTTAGTGTAGACTCACACAAGAATAAAATACTTCTAATCAGCAAACAAGATCAAGACATCCTAGAGGCAGGGGATACTGTAGGCTCAGAACATCATGAATTACCAGCCTTATGTATAGCCACTCCAATGAGGTTATACCCTAGCATAAATCAATGACTGGCTATGTCTGCTTCTCCCAGTGGTCATGGGAATCAAGAAACTAACTCTCATGTACACAGAGAAAGCTTAAAGAGCCATGCCCTAGAAACTGCACCAAACCTGGGCAGAACAACTTGTGACCTCGACCTTCAAATGTCTAGCACCCAAGGCCGTTCTCGAGCTAAATCCCCATCTTCCACTCACTCCACCAGTCTGCCCCCTTCCATTTCTAAATTTAAAGCAAACCATTCTGACAAACCTAGCAAGGACAAGGTATTGTTGGCAATCTTAAGAGCTTTTTGCACTTAAATAGGGGTTAAAACTCAACTTAAATCCCTCACACCCCCTCCTGATGAGGAGTATGGCTTACATTTTAACCTTCTCATGTCAGAACCAGACTCTTCTGACTCTGAATCTGATGCAGCACAAGCTGCACCTTTGACAATAGGTACCACTATCCCCCTCCCCTCCAGACATTGCTATTTACCAACAGTGAATTTTAAAACCACATCTCTTACCCCTCAAACAATTACTGAGGCAATAGTAGCAATTCCTGAATTAAATCAATATTGTAATGGAGCTCTTAGAGTTAGAATTTCAATATGACCCTATCTTAAAGGACATATTAAAACAGACCTTGCAATGGAGGCTAGCAGTTTATGATTTATATAGAGGGAATAGACTGTATCTCCCCTAGAGTGTTAGCAATTTATATGACACTGACAGAATTACTATACTGTATCAGCATAACTCTACTCTTCAAGCTAAGTGTACTAACTTACAGCAAAAAATATCTGTTACCCCACCCCCCCAACTCCTCATCATCCTGCACCTGTTCAATTTTCAAAGCCTACAGCTCCAACACCCATGGAAGGCAATATACCACATCCTTTATTCCAGTCTACCCTTAATCATCCTACAGGCATTGCTACTGCCCCTTTGCAACCCCCACTGCCCACTGCACAGGGGACATCAGGACCTCAAAATCTGTTTTCCCTTTAAAACCCTCCCCTCTATGGCCCATTTTTCAGTCCACCCCAATAACCCACCAGTCCAAATGCCAATACCACCAACCCCCATTCAGCTGGCTCCACAACCTACCAGTACTACCACCCCCTCCCCAAAAGAACCGCCCAAGCCCTTGTATCCTCACAACAACCACAACCAGTACTGCTAACTAGTCCAGGTATACCAAATGTAAATATTCAACCAAACATTGGTGCTTCTGTACCTCAGATGTCATCCCAACCCCATCAAACATTCCATACTGAGGCAGCACAAATGCCAAACATCCCTTCTGTTGTTAATACCCCTCTGCAGCCTCTCCTCCCAGCATCTAAGATGGAAATACTTAAAACAGTAAAAATGGTGAAAGATCAAATCAGTTTCACTGATGGTATCAATTCAAATAACATAAACAAATATGGTAGACAGATTAATGATTTGGCAGAAGAATATGGGGAAGTTGTTATGCTTCAAGTTCTCAAACAGACCATGGATCCAGTTAAATACCAGGTTTTTAAAAACTACTATGACGCAAGTAAAACAGTCATTCACTGTTTAAGAAATACTTATGATCTGCAGGTGGAAGGTGTCACAAAAAGCCACATGCTTGGGTTTAACATCTAAGAAAGACTTCTATACCTGGTCAGGTAATTTGCAATGTGGATTTTCTGACTGGGAAGTGGAAGATTTGCATACTTATCTGAATCCACACTTGCAAACACAATTTGACTTACTGTAGATGCCATAAAACACCTCCATTGGGAAGAAGCAACTAGAAAGTAAGCTCTGTTGCATAGAGCCCAGAAAGGGGCAGAGCAGGAAAGACAGCCTTTTCATAAGGAAGCAGACATCAGAAAGGATTGGTCACCCCAACAAAATAGTGACCCACAACCAACATTTCAGGAACAACCTCAGTCTGGACAGGCAGACAAACCCCCAAAACAAAATTCAAGGGCCATTAGGTATGACCATCACCCTCTTGCAAGTCTCAGTCACGGGAGAGGGATACCATACTGGGGAAATACAGCCAGAGGTAATTTTGCTCGTTGATACAGGTTCTACCCATACTGTACTCACTCAGTGACATTTTCCTATTAATTTTACTAAATACCCCTTAAAAACCTTATATACCATTTCAGGACAGAAAGCAATATCAAGACCTTTAGTCCCTATTAAACTTAATGGTCACTCCACAGAAGCAATTATAACTGATATACCAGCACACAGAGTCCTAGGAGTGGCAAATGCCCACTGCCTGGGCTTCATTAATACACTGGTACACATCTTCCCAAACACCACTTATTTACCTAAAGAATATATCCTCAAAATATACAACCTAGTTCAACAAACAACGAAAGAGGAGTATGCAGGTCTAGTACAAACGTTATCAGTCTGTATTCTTGGCACTGCCCACCCCCAACAAAAGCAATACCTCATTAAATCCCAATACAAACATGAACTAGACAACACTATTCAGATTTTATTAAAATCAACTCAAACTTTATTTAACCAGGCATCAACACCATTGAGCAAGCACATTTTCAAAGTGGTCCTGGACAGAAAACAATACAATACATAGACATAGAGGCTAATAATTGGAAACAACAACATAATACAGGCAAAGGTCGATACAGACCAACGTAAGTCTAACATAGGGTCTTACAGGTACAATTCATAATAAATCTCATAGGAGAGAGGAGAAGGTAAACTAGGATAATACTACTAAATGGAGACTAATGCCTTCAGGAGGATATATTGGAGGGCAGAAAGAACATTAGTGCAGTAGGGAGGAGGGGAGTGGATGCCAGGTAGGCGGAGAAAAACTAGAAGTGCTGGGTATCCCAAGAAGGGCTGTGAGATGGGTGGCATTCTAATAGGTTAGCAATGTGATGGAGCCAAAGGCTGAAGCCTCAAGGTCACCTAAAGCAGCTGCAGATTTCCCTCAAGTATTCAGATATCAGGGCTTTGAAAGTGAATAGGCTCGGTAATGAGGAGAGCTTAAGTGAGCTTTGCATAGTGTTCCATAGGGATGGGAGTGGAAAACTGATTGCGGATGTACCATAGGTAGTTTTCATTCTAGGTATCTGGAAGCAAAGTGTAGCATAACGTCTAAGGCCATAGAAACCATTGGCACATTTGAAAACACTAGAGATGTATGCAGGAAGTTTGTCAGAAAGTGCTCTAAAGAACCAAAGGAGAGCATTTCTTTTTCTCCTTGTTGAGAGTGAAGGCCATCTCATCTTTTGGTACAGAAGGCAATGGTGAGTGCGAAAAGTCAGGTTAAAGATGAATCTTAGGGATCGGTGGTAGAGGGTGTCAAATTTATTTAGTGCTGATAAGGGGCAGTGATTGTAGAGGAAGTCGGGGTAATCGAGTATGGGTAGGAAAGTGGATTGTACTAGTCTCTTTCTGGCTTCTACGGTAAGCAGGTGTTTAATATGGTAGGATAAGCCTAGCCACTGTCTTAGCGTTTCCGAGACTTCGTTTAAATGGCACAGAAAGTTGAGTTTGTTATCCAGCCAGAACCCTAGATATGTAAAGGTATCAACTATTCCAAGGGGTTCACCCAAAAGCGTTAGTATCATTGGGATATGTGTAGGTCCGGAGACTGCCTTTGGTGAGAGAATCATGGCTTTAGTCTTTTTGGCATTGAGTAGGAGTTTGTGTTTGATAAGGCTATGCTGAAGAGTGATAAAGTCTCATTGTAAGTCCTCATATGCCGTGTGAAGTGAAGAATTTGAAGTGTAGAGTACTGTATCATTAGCAAATAGGTGCACATTAGCTGTGCATAGATGAGAGTCCAGGTTATTGATATAGATTGCAAATAGGATAAGGTCAAGTATGGAGCCTTGAGGGACTCCTCGCAGTAGAGATTTTTATGGAGTCAGGTCACCTGCAGATTTAACTTGTTGTAATCTATTGGTGAGCTAGCTGGTGAACCAGTTAGTGGCAGAGTTGTCGAGACTGATATTGCTCAATGAGGTAAGCAGGATATTGTGATCCACAGTGTCAAAGGCCTTACTGAGATTGAGAACTAGAGCACATACATGTTTCTTAGAGTCTAGGGCAATTTGCCAATCAGTAGTTACTTTTGCAAGGGCAGAAATGGTACTATGTTTGGCCCTGAACCCGGACTGGGCAGGGTTTAGAAGTTTGTGCAAGGCCAAGTGTTCTCTAATTTGGGTGTTGACAATTTTTTCCAGGACTTTTGAAAGGGTAGAAAGTATAGAAATGGGCCGATAATTGTTCAGATTGCACGGGTCCCCTGACTTGAATAGAGGTAAGATGTAGGCAGTTTTCCATGACACCGGCAGTTCACCCTGTTTCAGGGAGGTGTTAAATAGGTGGGTAATAGGGGTGGTCAAGTAGAAATAGCCAGGCTTTAGGAAGAATGGTTCAATATTATCTGCACCGGCACTTTTTTTTGTGTCCAGTGACAAAAGGAGGTCCTCTACTTGTTTAAACGTAACTGTGGAGAAGCTGAACAGAGAAGGATGAGGTTGGTTAGGATTGAGATTACCATTTGGGCTAGTCGAGCTATCCCCTGCAGGGTTAAGCTTGTTGGTAGGCAAGATGTCGAAGACAAGCCCTGCAGTGGAAAAGTGATCATTGAGCTGCTCTAATATGGCAGTTCTGTCCATATACGTAACTCCATTGGCCACAATTTTGGCTGGAAGGGAGGCGTCAGGATGCTGGCCTTCAACCTCTTTGAGGATGCTCCAGAATTTGGCAGAGCTGTTTTAGTTGTCTTCAAGTTTTGCCTGGAAATACCTAGTTTTCTTGGACCCAATTAGTTTGGTGCAGGCATTTCTGGAGATGCAAAATGCTAGCCAGTCTGCCTCCAGGTGTGATTTCCGTGCTCTTTTCCACCAATAGTCTCTTTCTTTGTGCGCTTTCTTCAGGTTAGGGGAGAACCAGCCAGGAGATCTTCTTTTTTACCTGATCAGCCGAAGGGGGGCATGTTTGTCAATTAGCCCCATTAGGAGGCTGTGAAAAATATTAAATGCCTCGCTAAGTGATGGGGCTAGATAGAAGTCCTGCCATCTGATGTTACTTAGGTCTTTCAAGAAGGCATTCTGGCAAAATTTTTTCAGGCATCTCTTCAGTATGAATTTAGAGGCGGCCAGTTTTATTTGGGGAGAATGTCTAATGCAGGCTGTCGTGCAGTGATCACTTATGTCATTAAAGAACACTCCGGTATGTGAGATGTTATGAGGCTTGTTTACTAACATAAGGTTCAGGAGGGAGCTACACTCAGAGTACTTTCTGTTGGGACTGGTGGGTGCGAGTGTTATTTGGGACAGACCATTCGCATCACAGAGATCCTTCAGTTTCTTGGAGCTATCATTATTCCAGTTTAGGTTGAGATCCCCTATTAATATACATTCGGTATTAGTTAAATCAAATAGGTTTTGGAGATGCGGCAGAATGGGCATGCCACCAGAAGGCGGTCGATAGCGAGCTGCAATAAGGAGTATTTTTTCAGTGGAGATGGATAGTTTTAGTGTCAGGCACTCAAATTCCTTAGTCTTTGAAGTACAATCTATGACTGATGGCATAATTAGGCCCTGTATTTATTCCATGAATTCCCCAGTGCTGTCAGTGCCAAAGAAGGATGGCTCTATTCATTTAGTAGAAGATTACAGACAGCTGAATAAGCATTTGCAACAGTGGGAAGCCCTTCCCATTGCAATATATAAGACAGTTTTAGATGTCTCAAATGGTTTCTTCTCTATTCCCTTGCATAAACAAGACCAATACAAGACAATTTTTACAGGAAATTATCAACAATATTGTTTCACGCACTTGCCTTAGGTTTCAAAAATGTGTCTAACATATTTCAATCGGTTATAACCAGGGACCTTGCTGCTATTCCCAATATCAGAATTTACATAGGTGATTTATATTTAAGTCATTGTGATCCTCAGGTACACTTTCAAACACTGTATCAGGTGGCAACAACATTGGCAAATAAAGGTTACAAGGTTAACTGGGAAAAAAGCCAGATAGGGCTTAAAAAGGTTCAATATTTAGGAAAACAAATACAGGGTGGAGTTAGCCTATCTGATGAATACCTCCAAAAAGTTAAACAGATAAAAATGCTACAGACTGAAAAACAGTTGCAAAGTATTTTAGGGTTATGCAACTTTGCCCGAAACCATGTGCCTAATTATAAACATTAACTCAACCCGTGTCAAGTATTACAACATTTTTCATGGGATCTTGAAAAGGAAAAACTATTAGTTGAGTTGCAGCAAGTGATTTTACAGCATTTAACACCTTTTAATTTACCCATTAAACATTCAAATAGATACAAGACATGACAGTTATTCGGTAGCTATAACAAAACAAAAAATTAACCTCTTATCACACAGGTACTTTTTATTTTTATTTTTTTTTATTTTATTGAAATCTAGGATTACAAATACCTTTGTGCAGCAACTGCTTGTTTACAAAGGTTCCACGTCGAAGGAATGGGGGGGTATCCATACATACATACAAAGGTCAACATAATAATACATAGTTACACAATAAAAAGAAGTAAGAAACTGAGGCTTAGGAAATTCCAGTATTTCAAAGTGTGCCAAATGTTAGGTAGCATGACATACCAGCCAAGGCAATCTTAGAAATAAGCACTGCAGGTGAGAGGGAAGGGGTATGCAGATAGGAAGGCCATTGTCAGAGGGTAAAGGGTGAGGGTAAGAGCTCTAAAGGGGAGGGAGGGGAGGTATAAAAGTCTGGAAATGCCCTGGGGGGAGGAAGGGGAGGGGGGCAAGGGGGTAGGCAGGTAGAAGGGGTCAAGGCGGGGAGAGGTAGCTGTTAAAACTGAAGTGGAGGGCAGTGAGCGGTGGGCCCCTGATTAGGTGAGGCAGTAACAATGACTAGTTGAAATGAGATGAAGTTGGAGTTGTCTCTTAAAAGGGCCAAGAGCAGCAGCAGTAAGAGTTTCTTTGTTGAGAGTATTGTACCACTGTGGTGCTCTGTGGGCAAAGGCCCTCTGGCCCATGGTAGTCCAGCATCTGGGGACAAGGAAGGTTAGTTGTTGAGAACTTCTAGTTCTCTGGGTACTGTGGTGGTCAATGAGGAGCTTTTCAATGCCCGGGGGCATGACCCCAAGGAGGACTTTTTTGGCTAAGAGGCAGGTTTGATACTGTATCTGGCTGATGAGAGGAAGCCATCCTGCCCGAGTGTTCAGGTCACAAGTGTGTGTAAGTCAGTCAGCCCCAGTTAGCAGCCTGCATGCTTTGTTGAGTGCAACTGTAATTCTGCGGAGGGCAGAGGCGGAGGCAGAGCCATAAATTGCTAGCCCATAATCGACAATGGAGGTGACAGAGCTGTTGATAGCCAACCAGAGAGTGTCAGGAGTCATGCAGTGTTTGTGTCTGTAGAGCAGGCCTATACAGATGTTGGTGGCTTTGGCGACAGAATCTATGTGCTGATGGTAGGAGAGTGAGCTGTCCAATGTGACATCTAGGCATTTAAAATCAGGAACGTGTTCAAGTAAGGTCCCTGTTTGGTTTAGGATGGTGAGGTCATGGGATTTGTACTTGCTCCTGACATTGTAGAAGGTCATAACCTTTGTTTTGCTGTAGTTCGTGACCAGTTTGTGTGACTTGAACCATTCTTCAATGCGCATGAATTCAAGCTGTAATTGTTTCTCGAGGAGCTCTGCGTTTTGGTGGTTGGTGAACATGACTGTGTCGTTGGTGTAGAGCAATAATTTCTGGTGGCAGACACTGGGAAGGTCGTTGAGGAAGAGGCTGAAGAGTAGTGGCCCCAGGATGGACCCCTGTGGGACCCCTGAAAGGACTGGCTTTTCTTCTGAGGTGACACCTGCAATCCTAACCCACTGGACCCTCTCCCTAAGGTAGCTTGAAAACCAGAGCAGCGTTTCATTAGAGAGCCCAATGTTTGACAATTGCTTGAGTAGGAGTGGGTGGTTCACAGTATCAAAGGCTTACGTAAGGTCAATGAATACTGCCCCTACACAGTTTCCTTGATCGAGCGTGGTATGGATGAAGCCCGTGAATTCTAATAGTGCAGTGGTGGTACTGTGTCTTTTTCGGAAACCATGTTGCTCAGGACACTGGATGTCGTATTTTTCCAGGTACTTGACTAGTTGGTCTGAGGCGATGCGCTCCAGATCCTTAGACAATGGAGGGAGGATGGAGATAGGTCTGTAGTTGTAGTGCAGTGATTTGTCTCCACTTTTGTGTACCGGTGTGATGGTCGCCTGTTTCCAGTGAGATGGGAACTGGGAAATCCTTAGTGATAGGTTGAGGACCTTTGTCAGGGGTTCAAGGACTTCTTCAAGGACAAGTGCTAACAACTTCAGGTCAAGGGAGTCACCGCTGTAGCCTGCGTTGTGAATGGCCTTCCGAATATAGGTTCTGGCTTCATGCACTGGGATCTCCTTGAAGTAGAATTGTGGGGCAGGGTGTAGGAGAGTAGTAGTTGCAGGAGGGTTACTACCAGAGGGGGCATCAAAGAAATTAGAAGGGAGGACACTATCCAAGTTGGAGAAAGCATTGTTAAAGGTGTTGGTGATTGTGTACAGGTCAGATGTTATTGTTCCATTTATGTTAAGCATGGTGGGTGGTGACTTTTCACCTACTGAAAGTGCTTTCCCCAACTTTATTAAACCCTTATTAGCACTGCACCAAATAATAAAATGTGTGCCTCATTTGCTACTAGCCCCAAAAATTGCAGTACATTTATCAAATCCCATCACCTCAGCTCTTATTAAGAACCTAGTCTTAGCACCCAATAAAGCACGTGCTTTACGTCTTAGTGCCTTACTGAAACACAGAAACATAGACTTTGACAGCAGATAAGGACCGCTCGGCCCACCTAGTCTGCCCATTTCCCTACCTACTGGATAAGCTGCAGATCCTAATTAACCAACAGCCTACTTCTTCCTACCCTGCACAAGAATTGCCTTATATCTGTCCCATGCATTTTTGAATTCCCCCACTGTTTTCGACCCCACGACCTCCTCAGGAAGGCCGTTCTATGTGTCCGCCACCCTCTCTGTGAAAGAAACACTTCTTCATATTGCCCCTGAGCCATCCCCCTATTATCTTCCAGTTGTGTCCCCTTGTTCTTGCACATCTCTTTTTCTTAAAGATGCTACCCTTTTGGACATTGTTGATTCCCTTGAGATACTTAAAAGTTTCTATCATGTTCACCTTCTCCCTCCTTTCCTCAAGGGTATATATATATATATATATATATATATATATATATTAAGCTCCTTTAGTTTCTCTTTGTATGGCTTCTGTTGCAGACCCTGCACCATTTTAGTTGCCCTCCTCTGGACTGCCTCCATCCTGTCTGTGCTCTTGCAGAGATGGGATCTCCAGAACTGCATGCAGTACTCCAGATGGGGTCTCACCAACTGTCTGTACAGAGGGATAAAAACTTCCTGTTTTTTACTGGCGATGCCTCTCCCTATACATCCCAGTATCCCACCCAGCCATCCCTTCTGCCTTCTCACATTGCTTGCTAACCTTTAGGTCATCCCCCAGGTCCCTTTCCATTTATGTTGTTGTTACTTCCTCTCCCCCCCATTGTGCACTCTTCCCCTGGGTTTTTGTTTCCCAGGTGCATTACTTTGCACTTCTTTGCATTGAATCTAAACTGCCATATTTCTGACCATTCCTCCAACCTTGCCAAGTCCCTTCTCATCCTTTTCACCCCCCTTGTGTATCAACCCTGTTGCTGATCTTTGTGTCGTCTGCAAAGAAGCATACTTTTCCTTCCAGTCCCTCTGCAATGTCACTTACAAAGTCATTAAAAGGACTGGACCCAGTACTGAACCCTGTGGTACCCCACTAATAACCCCTTTCTTTGGAGTGGACTCTGTTTACTATTATCTTCTGTGTCCTGTTATCCAGCCAGTGTTTTACCCAGGCTACCACCCTGGGACCCACTCCCAGGCTGGCTAATTTGTTTATTAATCTTTTGTGTGGGACTGTGTCAAATGCCTTGCTAAAGTCTAGATAGGCCATGTCCACAGCCCCTCCCTGCTTTACTACTTTGGTCACCCAGTCAAAGAAATCGATTAGATTCATCTGACATGACCATCCTGCTGTGAATCCATGCTGACTTGGTTGGGTCCTGTGCCCCACTGGCCTCTAGGCAGGGCCAGATTAAGGTTCGATGGGGCCCTAGGCTTGAGGGAAATCGGGGTCTCTGGGCCTTTCTGTTGGCCACGCCCCTTTTAGCAAGCCACGCCCATTATCAAGCCCGCTCCTTTCCATTTTTTTTTGTTCATAAATGAAATTATTTGGTAACTGGATAAGGCCCACTAGGCACAGGTGCCTGTGTAGTAGTCAAGGCAAAACATATATGTAATTATCCATTATCAGGCTTGCATGTAATTAAAAAATCATTGCAAATAAATAACCTAAATATCCACAGCAATTCAAATTATTAATGGTCCCCTAAACACAGAATGACTTGCATCTCATGCTGAAACAACCTTTTCAACCGGCTGTTCCGCATTGTATATCAGTTCAATCTACCAGAAGACCGAGAGGACAAGGAAGACAGTTAAAAGCTGTATTTACCCTGGTTAGTAGGATTGCAGGAATATTTTAACTATCTTCATAGCAATAATCGGTATTGTAAACACTAATAAAATATACATAAAAGTTCAGAAGTTATCCTTTAGATTCATCAATTAAAAGTTTTCACCACTCACCATGCACAGATTAAGGTTATTGACATCAATCTTCTTAGACATCTTCTGTCTTCATATGTTGGTGCTGGCTGCCTGGCTCAGTTTGTAGCACCAACACTGTTTTCTTCATTTCTTGCAGTGCTTCACTGATGGGCTTGAGTTGTGGCATTTTTCATTGTACTCTGGTTCAGGGTACTGGCATTAGTCTTGTCAGACAACTTCTGTCGTGTCTATCTCACGGTGCTAGAGCACTTTGTAGCACCAATGCTATTTTCTTCATTTCTTTGAGTGCTTCACTGGGGTCACAGGCTTGAGTTGTGGCATTTTTCACAGTACTCTGGCTCAGGGTACTGGCATCAGTCTTCTCAGACAGCTTCTGTTGTCTCCATCTCCAGGTGCTGGAGAACTTTGTAGCACCAGTGCCATTGTGTGTGCTTCACTGGGCTCACAGGCTTGAGTTTTGGCATTCTACACTGCTCTCTGGCTCAGGGTATTGGCATCAGTCTTGTCAGACAGCTTCTGTCATCTCCATCTCACGGTGCTAGAGCACTTTGTAGCACCAGTGCTATTTTCTTCATTTCTTTGAGTGCTTCACTGGGGTCACAGGCTTGAGTTGTGGTATTTTTCACGGTACTCTGGCTCAGGGTACTGGCATCAGTCTTGTCAGACAGCTTCTGTCATCTCCATCTCCAAGTGCTGGAGAACTTTGCAGCACCAGTGCTATTTTTATGTGCTTCACTGGGTTCACAGGCTTGAGTTGTGGCATTTTACACATTCTCTGGCTCAGGATATTGGCATCAGTCTTGTCAGACAACTTCTGTCATCTCCATCTCCAAGTGCTGGAGAACTTTGTAGCACCAGTGTTATTTTGTGTGCTTCACTGGGCTCACAGGCTTGAGTTGTGGCATTTTACACTGTTCTCTGGTTCAGGGTATTGGCATCAGTCTTGTCAGATAGCTTCTGTCGTCTGCATCTCATGGTGCTGGAGCACTTTGTAGCACCAATGCTATTCTCTTCATTTCTTGCAGTGCTTCACTGGGGTCACAGGCTTGAGTTGTGGCATTTTTCATGGTACTCTGGCTCAGGGTACTGGCATCAGTCTTCTCAGACAGTTTCTGTCGTCTCCATCTCTAGGTGCTGGAGAACTTTGTAGCACCAGTGCTATTTGTGTGCTTCACTGGGCTCACAGGCTTGAGTTATGGCATTTACACTGTTCTCTGGCTCAGGGTATTGGTAGTCTTCTCAGATAGCTTATGTCGTTTCCTTTAGAATTCGATGTTTGATAGTGCTTTAGTCAGCTACATTTGTTTCTTCCCTCAATTTAAGTTGGGCAAAGTCACTGATGAGATCATCAAAGTCTATGGTCTTAACCAGTTCACTTTCAATACATAAAATAGTCAGGGCATTGAGTCTGTCCTGGTCCATGGTGCTCCTTAATTTATTCTTGACTCTACTCAAGGTTGAAAATGACCGTTCTCCACTGCAGTTTGCAGCTGGTTGTACACAAATAAATACGAAAGGCAGCTTCCACATTTGGGAATGTTGATTCCAGTCCTCGAGCCTTCAAAGTTTACACAGGTTAAGAACATCTTTATCTTCTTCAGAAACAAATGATGTGATTGTATAAATTCATCAGTGAGCGACTCCTCAAATCCTGAGGGTATGCAGCAACTAGACTTTCTGCTCTCTTCGTATCTCATTACATTCAGATAAGGAAAGTCTGTTAACACTCAAATTTTTCTGTAATATATTCATACGTCTTTTCTTTTCTGCAGGGCAGCACTTAATATGTCGATTACAACAAGAAATGTCTCCACGAAATTTTTCCCTACCTGTTAATGTCGTTTCATTTCTTGGTTAGTCAAACATGTATTTGACGCACTTTGCCTACTGATGTCTGCTTGGTATGATGTTTCTGGGTCAACCAACATTTTGCTTTCCTTTCATACTCATCAAAATTGTTGCGTATCTCATGGAGAAATCTGTTAGAGATGAATATAAATCCACTACCATCTTCAAAGAAATGCCTACTTTCTGTAAACTCTTACTTGTGGCATGCAGGGCTGTAATACTGAATTCAAATGGCTGTCATTAGTGCAGTTTCCAACAATTCCATCTTCTCTGCCAGACTTTCAGCTTCCATCCTTGTGCTTGGTCCTTCTGAGGATCGTCAGCCATGTTCTGTAATGCAGTCTTCATGTGTTGATAGCCACCAAACAGGGCACTGCATGCATCTGCTCGAGCAGACCATCGAGTAACTGAAAGTGACTTTGGTACTTTCACCTCACTAGGCAACTGCTCCTCATGATATACCAACGATGTGTGGAGGCTGAAAAGAATGTGTACAGTGCCTGAAGAAATCAAAAAAACAGCCTCTAAACAGCATTCAGCAGCACAGGACCCAACCAAGTTTAAAGAATCGCATAGAACAAGGGATGAAGTAAGCCAAAGGATTGTGTTCTTTTATTCTGGCTAGGCGCTATATTTTCCTGCCATATTACTCACGTTATCATATGTTTGACCCTGCAATCCTTTATTTCAATACCCAATTCTGAACCACAGACATCACTGTGTTTGCAATTTTCTGATGTATGACTATGGATTGGAATGAATTTAAGAAAACGTTCAACTGGATTTCCATCGGCTTTGACATATCTAACAATGAAAGTCAGCTGATCCACATGAGAAATATCCGGTGTTGAATCAACGCTGATGGAATAGTATTTTGCCATCTTTAGTTCTTCCACAATAGTGTGCATCACGTTTTTACCCATCAGGTCAATGAATTCATTGCAGATGGTTGAGGACAAATATGATGGTCGTCCTCTTCCAGTATTGCCGAATTTTGCTATGTGGTCAGCTAGAAAAGGGTCGAATTGGCTAATAAGCTCTAAATTACCCAAATAGTTTCCATTACCTGGAGCCCCAGTAGTTCATTGTCACCTCCGAAAAAGCCAATCCGCGTTCTGACAAGAAGCGAACCACAGCAGCGACACGTTTCAGTACATTTTCCAAGTACTGATACTCATTCTGATATTGTTTTACAATTTCAGCATCAATTAGATCCTGCGGTTCTTTTCCTTTTATGCAGTGTGATTAATGCCATCCTGTGATCATGACTGTGTTCATGTTCATTTACATGACAGTTGCATTTTCCAGTCACTGAAACCAGATTGTGAGAATGCAGTATTCCTCACTGAAAAGAGCTTACAGACATAACAGAAGACGTTCCCAGTTGAAGGAGAATAAATCAGCCAATCCCGTGTCTTACATTCACCATTTAACATGATTCTAGAAAAGATCCTTGGATAAATAACGCTTCTTATCTGGGTACAAGCATGGACTTGGAGAAGTCACATATGTTCTGGTCAATATCACGATCTATGAAATAATTCCTAAGTTCTTCACATACAGATGTCCACTCGCTGGGTCATTTGCTGTTACAGCTGTGTTTTTGGGAGCTTTCAACTTGAATCTGATGGCAAGTATCAGTAACCTGTTTCTCAGTAACTTCTGTATTTGTAGGAACCACTGGATTGCTGTCAAATGAAGTTAGATTGCACATGGTGCTGACAAGCGTGACCTTTGTGACCCCATGGCATGTAGTAACCGCTGGGCTGCTTTCAAGGGACTCTCAGAGGTAAATACTGGTTTCGACTTCTTCATCTGTGATGTGTTGGACTTGGCATGTAGAAACAACGCTGCTTGTTTTTTCCTCAGAGTGCCCTGCATCCATCATTTCCATTGCAATATTTGACACATGGGTGTCTACATTTCTACAGCTTTCCTCACTGCTACCCTGACAATGCTGACTAACAACCTCCTTATCTCTAGCACTGCTGCCTGATGCCAAGAAGAAATCTGTTAACTTTGGAACCTTTGCTAGTATTTGTTTCTCTTTTTCTACTTAATCCCTAGCACATTTACGCTTCTGTGACCCGCTTAGATATTTCCGTGCTGTGCTCAACTCCATCTTTCTACAGTATTATCTATAATACAAACATTAACAAAGAATCTTGTCACTGAAAATACACCAAGCTTATGATCACTTACCACTAACTCTCTACAAGTTTACCTACCTACAAGTGCTCCCCACCCCCAAAAGTGTTCTCCACTGTTCAAAAGACACCATCCCAGGAAACAGGCTTTGTGTACATTGTGCCTTATCCAGTTACCAAAGAATGGAAAACTGAAAAAAAAAGTACAAACTCCTAATGTGGTGAGCTGTGGGGGCACGTCCAGAATACTGATAACTGACAGTCTATGGCTGGTCTCAGAATAGCACTGAGGCATTTAGTACACAAACCTGAGATATTAAAGGTCTGACAAGTGCAGCCCCCCATCATTCACAAGCACACAAAATGAACTTGACCAAAAAAAAATGTTACTAGCCAGGGAAGATTACACTTCTGTGTATGCAATGACAAGAGGATGAAGAAAGGAGATGCAGGTAATATAACTATATAGTGGTCTCCCAGGAAGACCTAAAGGTAAAGGGACAAACACCGTCATGGGCTGAAGAACAACATGTGCCAAAGTGGCAGGACCATCCTTAATGGCCCAACCTACTTAATGAAGTGCGCACACTGGGCACTGAGACAGAAGCCAGCTGGAGGGCTAGCCAAGACATAAAATACTTTGATTAAATCAGGATCGAAAATGTTTGGTCTTGGTTAGCCTTCAGCTAACATCTGTCTTAGTGCCCGATAGTATCTTCATTAAGTAGATCATCGAACCATGGGGATGGTCCTGAATCCTAGTCTTTGCATAGCTTTTGATTTGGACTGGACAAACTCCATATTGTAAACAAAGCAACCATAACATGAGAGGGACAGTCTTAAACTGGAGGCAGGCGGGAGGTTTAAGAGAGAGTGGTGGAAGCCTGGAATGCACTACGGAAGACATTGTCTTGTTAAAGACAATGCATGACAACTTTAAGAGAGGAGGGATAGGCAGGGGGTAGGTAAGGATGAAGGGTAGGGAGGAGGGATGGAAGGAGTGGGGAGGGAAGAGAGTGAGGAACATTAGCTCAAGCTGTGGACACTGCAATACTACAAGCAGACTTGATGGAAGCCAAATGACCTTCTTCTGCAGGCTTCTTCGGTATGTTCATATGTATGTTCATACTAACATTACTAGCATATCATGGTCATTTTTGTTAATTAGATGTTAAGTCAGAATTAAATTTGCTTGTTGGTTTGCATATAATTTACCTTGTCTTCTAGGGCCTACGATCCTCCAATGTTGCCCAGACTATTATTACTCAAGGCACCCCCTTCCTGGTGGGCTAGTGGCCCCCCACCCAGCAGGTGGCACCACCACTACCTTGCTCCCCATCCCAGCACAGAGCCAATGACCAGTAGGTTATCCTCTCACCTCCATAGCCAGCCACCGAATGAACTGTTTTGGAAGTGCTTACTGTAGGTGTATGCACTGTGTGTACACTTAAGCATTCTGTGACAGTGCAGTCAGTGGCTGGCCATGAAAGGAGCTGTGTTGGTCACGGCTATGTTTTGGGATGGGAGAGTGGGGTGGTGGGAGGTACTACCTGCTGGGGTGGGGACCACTAGCCCACCAGGAAGAGGATGTCTTGAATAATATTATACTGGGTGACATCAAGGATCAGAAGCGACAACTACACCACCAGGACAGTTTTTATTACATATGTATACTGATGACATCAGGGCTGGAGTGGGGACCATGCCACATTGTCACTAACATGTTAACTCACCCAGAGGTGGATTTTCTAAGTACCCTTAGACCAGCCCTGTGCTTAGAATTTCTCCCTCTGGGAGAGTTCTGAATCCACATTAGGGGATATGGTAGCCTGTGTCTGCCATAGGTCCCTTCATTTATTCTTTATTCATTACAAATCAGGTTTACAACCTTTGAGTCAGAGACTCATTTACAAAAGCACCTCGTCATGGGGGCAGACATCAAGACAGTTATTACAGTGCAGATTAAAACAGAGGATAACATTACAGGCGCAATAAAAGGAACATTTAACATAGATACATTGGGTTACATAAGGTCTCATGCGCAGCCCATTTATGGGTGCACTGGTGCTGCAAGTTCCATCTGGGGCAGTCAGCCTGTGTTGATGCAGGCTGCAATTGAGAATCACTCCCAGCACATCTTTTGGTGCAGGGAACTGCACCATTCTTTGTGGTGCAGCCCCTATGCCATACTGGGAGCTTTGAGTGATCCTGTATATTAAAATAGTTTTGCAAAGGTGCTAAAAAGTGATGTGAGAGCAAATTCAACTGCTGTAATCATGTTCATTCTGTTTTCTTTTCTTTCTCCAGTTGTGTCATCTTATAATACTCAGCAGTAGGTGCTGTAATGTTATTACCATCAGATCACCATACAGGTTGTGGAGACACATTTGGACAATGGGGGATTGGATCAGATGGCATTTACAACTATAGTATTCTCACTTTCTCCTTTTCTTGATTACTAATGTAATGTAAATCTTAATATGTGAATGTCTGTGAAGGCAGGGACATTTCTAGTATTACTATTCTGCATCTTTTGTTTACATGTACTAAGCAACAAGCTCCTGTTTCATGCAACAGCAGTTAGCACTTTTGGGTATTTTGACAGTTAAAGTTTTAGCTGATGTGTCATGGTTTGACTCCACCAGAACTACTGATTTTCTAAAAATGTACTAAGGGGCTGGGAGACAACCTGTTGACACAAAGGTAATGATGCTATAACGTGCACTGTTTTTAAACTTAGATGTAATTGCACATTATTCTGCATGACTACAATAAAGAAATTAAAAAAAACCGCCAAACTTGTACCCTGCTGCCAGATCAACCAATAAGGTTGGTAGTTTTTGATGTGCCCTAGAGCCCTATATGCAGTGCCCAGGGCAGTTTTCTCCCCTCTTCTAGTCCTTCCACCATATTCATTGGTTGTCCTTGCTGTGGTCTGCGTAGGGATAGGCCTGTGCCATATGGTCCCTCATGGCAGCAATGCTGCTCCATCGTCCTGCCACAGGAGGCATGAAAGTAGCGGGACAGGCTGAGCATACTGCTTCCTGAGTACCCTCCGCCTCCTTAGGCCTGGGATGTGGGAGTTGGGACATGAACCAGGTTCTTCCACATAGAAGTACAACATGCTGTCCCCATTGCCATGAGGCCTGGTGTTCTTTGCCCGCTTTTTTTTTTCTTACTTTTTTCTCCTTGTGGCCCCCGGTTGGCTCCTACTCTTCTCTTTCTCTGACCGCTGTCCACCCGCTTCAAACTCCTGGGCCACCACCTTGTACTCCCCCATGGCTTACCCCCCATAGCAGGGAGGTGAGGGAGCCCACAACTCCCCCACCAGGCACGGATCCAGATCAACTGGTGCCCATGGAGATGGTGCGTGCTGGCTGATGGCCATCAAGCCACATGACCTGGCTGACACTTTTTTCCATTTTCTCCCCTTGTTGGAGCACAGCGTGCAATGATGCCTATGACAGGGGTCATGCTCCTTCCCATATGCGCCCATATCAAGCATCTGCCACACTCCACCCCACATTCTTGTGGCGCTGTGCCATTGAGCCCCAGCCTTCGCTAGAAGTCAGGCGTGCATGGCCGCAGATCTCCCCCTCCCCGAGAAGGAGAGGGAGTTCATTGGATGCTCGATCCATCTCCCCTTGCCGACTACCGTTGGCTGTCACATTCCGAAAATGGGATCACCAGTGTGGTGTCCAGCGCCTCAACCATCAGCACCACTGGGCCAGCCTTTGCCCCCCTTTTAATTTATTGTTTATGTGCCCTGCCACCTGGAATGGCCCATCCAGTGGCAACTATCCAGCCCTGCTCACTTTTTTCTCTGGTGCGTCTTGAATCCCACAAGCATACCCCCTGGGGTGGGGCTTACAGAGTCTGGCCACAGCCCAGCAAGGTAGCAGTCCCCACCTATATCTAGGGACCTTCCAATGTAGAGGTAGCTAGTAGTGGCAGCAAGGGCTCTAGCATGCTCAGTCATCCAGCTTTGCTCTGGGGGTGTTTAATTTCCTACCCCTTCATCCATTCACACACATAGGGCTTCAAGCACATGCATGCCAAACCATGCCTTCACAGATGTCCACCCCTCCTGCAAAACCCCCCTCCCCCAGAGAAGGGAAGCATACTCTGAAACTCTTATTATTCCTAACCTTTTGCATTAAAGCCTATCTGCTTGCTTATCCAGTCAAAGAAATCCAATGATCTTTATGTTTTAAGCCTATGAAACACCCACTATATCAGATGAATATCTCAGCAGCCATGGTGGATCTGACCAGAATTTGTTTACTATTACAGTGGGGAAGGCTTCAATATGGCCTTCCTTCATTTGTTCCTCCTGATTTTCTCCCCAGGGCAAGGCAGTACGAGCAATGGATGCGTTACCACATGCAACCTCTGAGGAGGCACTCCAGCACACTACGCCAGCCCTTCCCCAATGACAAAACTTGCATGTGCAGTCTAGCATAGAGTCGTGGGATCCTCCTCCCCCGAGGGAAGAGAGCTGTCCTGTGGATGCTCAATCTTCCCTCCCTCACTGAGCCCCTGAGTGGTCTGCATCTACTTCTGAACATGGGTAGCCACTGTGGCAGAAGGGAGTCATGAAAACCTCAGCCTGTCGTGCCACTGGGCCGGTGGTTTTTATATATTCCCTAATACTCTTTAGTACTGTTTATTTCCAGTTTGACATCTCTGCAACATATCAGCAATTTCAATATTGCTTATCACATTTCATCATCACATGTCGTTATCTACTTTTGCCATTAAACCCATATTCAAGCAAGCGTGGTACTGTCCTTAATACTATGCTAGAAAACTGCAGCTACTCTGTGCTTCTGGTAGGAAGCATAAAGAAAAGAAAAGGGGTTTGCTTGTACCCTACCGAGAGATAATTCAGTTAGTTCTAATGTTTAAACATTTCCAGTCTGTTCTTAGAGACTGTGTTTCAAGGAGTTTAAGAAAACTCAGCAGCGCTTCTTAGAAGCAGCGTGTCAGGCCATTCCCAAGCAAAGGAATGCAGCAGTGAGTGGGGGGGGGCGCGCAGCACTATTGGGGAATATTCTTTTGAGAACATTATTTGTTGCTATTGAATCGGAGCCATCGTCAGGCATCCCAGAAGGGGTCCACAACCACCACATTTCTTGCCCTGTGAAGACACTATAGTCTATCAGCTATTAATTTCATACAAAGCTGCCCGATCAGGTACCTACCCATGCTGAGAACTAAGGTGTACTGCAGGCACAATGGCCCAATCGGCCATGGCCACGGCAACCACAGATCTTGACAGCATTATGGCTAAACTGGAAAAAATATTAATAGGCATAATAGTCAGGGCCCCGATTTTCTGCGGCACATAGACAAAGTTCTGCGGCAGGGTTCTCATTTGCACCAGAACTTCTGTGGCACTCCATCTCGATTCTCACGGCAATTCTGCAGCATTTTTACCCTTAATTTTTTCCTTTTTTTTTTTTTTTGCCATATCTGACACAATGCATGCTGTAACACAGTCATTTTATGGGTGTTTGTCACCAAATTTTTAACATAGCCAGTTTAAAACGTCTGCTCATGAACAGTATCACTGTGATTTTATTAATCTGTCCAGAACATTGATTTCACACACCGACTCGCCATTCCTGCGCTACAAGGGTGGAAACACATTTTGGGTAAGATGTGAAAAATGACAGCTATACTACTCATAAGACAGTGTGGTGAAATGGCAATGTTGAAACTCTGGAGTGAAAATATTGAAATTTCGCGAACTTATGAGCTTGCGTAGGAACTGCGCAACGCACGCTCGTTAAACAGTCATTTGTTTGGAATTTTTTCACCAAATTTTCAACATAGCCATTTCAAGACCTCTGCTCATGAACAGTATCACTGTGATTTTATTAATCTGTCCGGAACATTGATTTCACACCGACTGCGCCATTCTGCGCTACAAGGGTGGAAACACATTTTGGGTGAGATGTGAAAAATGACAGCTGTACTACTCATAAGACAGTGTGGTGAAATGGCAATGTTGAAACTCTGGGTGAAAATATTGAAATTTGCGAACTTGAGCCTGCGTAGGAACTGCGCAATGCTGCAGCTTGTTAAACAGTAATTTTTGGAATTCTGGCAGCAAATTTTCAATATAGGGGTTTTGGGCCCCTTCTCATGAATGATGTCACTGTCATGGTGGTACTCAGTCGAAGGGTGATTTACGCAGTCACTGTGTGAAATCACCCTTCGAGCCCGAATAATGCCATGACAGTGACATCATTCATGAGAAGGGGTCCCAAAACCCCATGTTGAAAATTTGGTGCAAAATTCCAAAAATGCCTGAGATATGCAATAAAGTTGAACCCTCCTATCTCAGCCCATTATACAGCTTACGGCATTTCCTCAGTTCGCGATGCGCCTTTGAAGAGTGCAGGCGTGTTCCCGGTCCACGAAGATCGTCGCGCCAGAGTCCGGGTAAGTATGGGTGGGTGTGAAGTGTGGGAGGCTGGGTGCGCGGTGGGTGGGTGCGGGATGTGGGAGGGGCTGGGATGCAGCGCCCGTGGGACAGTTTTGTTTTACAGGGAAAAAAAAAAGACGTCGCGGGACCACTTGCCACGCTGGGGTGGGCTCCCAGTGTGGCACGACGATTTGGGGGGCGTTCAGCCGATGGGGGATTGGGCACCCCCGTCGGCAAATGATCAGCTGCTGGTTTGTGCTCCCGATCCAGTCGGACGTCTGTCACCTGTCACGGTCGGACTGACGAATTCTCGAGACCTGTCACGTCACCAAATTTGAAATTTAAACAAAATTAATGGATCGGGAGTCTCGGGGCGTGTTTTTTCGCCCATGGAGCTAGTGGCTACTGAGCCAGCTGTGAGGATGGGAACTGAAATCCCCAAGTTAACCCAAATCCTCCACACAGTAGTTGTACAATTTGCGAATCTTGCGATTTTCGTCCAAGCGAACAAAGAGGCAAACCACGGCACTTAGTGGGCGGGAAGGCAAAACTATTAGCCACCGGGCGTGACTCAAACCCTCAATCTGAATCTCCAAAGAGCACCACCTGACTCAATCGGCGGCATCGCCTCTCGCCTTGTGCGCTCGTTTTTTTTTTTTTTATTTCTACTGAATCATTATTCTGAACCTGCCCCCCCGAAAAAGCGATTTTCAATCATTTTGTTTTCGGACAATGTGAGGAGAAAAAAAAGCAGCAAAAAAAAAACGAAATAAAGGGAATAAACAGGGCCCTGACAGATGAGGCCCTAGGCCGGGCCTGTTGTGCCTATGCCTTAATCCGGCCCTGCCTCTAGGTACTCAACAATTCTTTCCTTCAGAATTGATTCCATCATTTTCCCTACCACTGAAGTCAAACTGACAGGTCTATAGTTTCCTGCCTCTGTCTTGCTCCCACTTTTGTGAAGGGGAATCACATCCACCTCCTCCAATCCTCAGGTGCCACACCATCCTCCCATGATTTGCTAAAAAGGGTAGTCAGTGGTGTCACTAGTTCCCCTTAATTCTTTTAGAATTCTGGGATGAATCCCGTCAGGCCCCATTGTTTTGTCCACCTTCAGTTTTAGGGGTTCTTTCAGAACCCTTTCTTCTATGAAAGCACTGGTATCGACCCCCTTATCCACAGTGCTTCTATTGATTGGATTAGGTACCTCCCCCTCCTCTTCATTTGTGAATCCTGAACAGAAGTATTCATTCAGTATCCCTGCTTTTTTACTGTCCCTCTCTGCCCACCCATCCTCCCGTTTATTAAGCCTCACTAACCCTCCCTTTGTCTTTCTTCACTCCCTAATGTACCCATAAAAGGTTTTATCCCCCTTCTTAATCGAGTTGGCTATCTTTTCCTCGGTTTGGGCCTTTGCTATTCTGACTGCCTTCCCAGCTTCCTTCTGCTTTAACTTGTACAGTTCTCTGTCCTGCTCCTTCTGTGTTTTCTTATACTTCCTGAATGCTGTCTTTTTCTCCCTAACCTTCCCTGCCAGCTCTTTTGAGAATCATAGTGTTTTTTTTCCTTTTGTTTTGATTTGTTTATCTGCTTCACACAAAGGCTTGTTGCCTCTGTGATGGCAATTTTGATGTTTCCCCATTGTTTCTCCACCCCTCCTTCTTGCATGTTTGCTAGTGCTTTTCTGAGGCACTCTCCTATTTTGACAAAGTCAGCCCTCCTGAAGTCCAGTACCCTCACTTTTGTATGGCTTGACTCTGCAGCTGAGTTTATTGTGAACCACGCTGTTTAGTGGTCACTTGTTTCCAGATGGCAACCCACTTCTAGATCTGAGACCCATTTGAGAGTACCAGGTCTAAGATTGCTCCCTCCTGCGTGGGTTCCAACATTAGCTGTCTGAGGCATGCCCCCTGCAGGGCATCGAGAATGGCCCTGCTCTTGGATATGGCTGCAGCAGAGGTGCTCCTGTTAACATCTGGCATATTCAAGTACCCCATAAACAATATCTTCCCATTCTCTGCCATCATAAGAATGCCTTCTATCATTTCCTTGTCCATTTCCTCCCCTTGAGACGGGGGTCTGTGTACAACCCCTGTGTGGATTATGGTGCCATTTCCAGTTTCCAGGGTGACCCACAGTGCCTCCTCTCCTCCCTGTTTACCCTTTTTTTCCATTGCTTTGATCCCTTCCCTTACATAGAGAGCTACTCCTTCTCCTCTTCTACCCTCCCTGTCCCTCCTGTAGATTGTGTACCCTGGTATGTTGACATCCCAATCATGGTTCTCTCTCTACCATGTTTCTGTGACTGCCACAATATCCAGTCATCCCTCTTCCATCAAGGCCACCAGTTCAGGGAACTTGTTACCTAGATTATGGGCATTGGTATTCATTATCCTCCATTTTTTGATGGCCTTACCCCTTTTTGCCCCTTCTCTGTCCTTACTGTCCTTGCCTTTTTCTCCATTTATCCCTGCCCATTTCCCTATTGATTTCTCTATCTTGGTGTTTATCTCACTAACTACCCTGATTTTTTTTTGGGGGGAGGGCTAGGATTTCCCTGCTCCTTTTCAGTGCCTCCCCCTTTGGCTAGTTTAAATCCTTGCCAATGAAGCATTTAAACCTATCACCTAGGATCCTGGTTCCCCTCCTGGACAGATGCAGACCATCACACCAGTATAGGCCTGCATCCCTCCAGGTGGACCCCAGTCCACAATGAAGCCAAAACCCTGAGCAGCTCTGCACCAGTTTTTCAACCATTGATTGAATCCCATGGTGTGGAGCACCCTGGCATCACCCATGTCATAGACAGACAGCAGCTCCGAGAAGGTTACCATGTGTGCTACTTCTCTAAGGCCCCCCCAACTCCACAAACTCCTCCTGCACTGCTCTGATCCCTTTCCCAGCCAAGTCATTTGTCCCTAGGTGAACAATGACATCCAGCTCCTCCCCATGCAACTGCTCCCACGATCCCAAGAATTCGCTCCCTGTCCCTCCAAGCCATGGCGCCAGGCAGGCACCTTACCTCCCTCTCCCTTCCCTCCCCAGGTTCTACCCTCCTAACAATGGAGTCCCCCACCAGGAGTTGTTTCCTTCCCCTGTGGTGTCCCATGCCACTCTCCTGTGGGTCTCCTTTGTGGAGGTTCCCAGCATCATCCTTGGTCTCCACTGCGGGTGCCTCCATAGAGGAACCACACTCTGCAAGAATGGCATATGCATTGTGGAGTGGTACAACTGGAAGGATGTGCCTCTGTTCCACCACCCTCACTCTCCCTGAGCCCACTGTGGTCTAACCACTCCTCTTTCTTGGCAACCTCTGAGGCAACGGCGGTGGCCCCTGGGTAGGAGAGGAGGTCCCCCAAATTCTGGCAAACTCAGCCTGCAGATGAGCAACCTCCTCCCTCAGCCCAGAGAAGTGCCTACAGATGGGACAACACCGCATCCTCCAGAACGTCTCCCGGAAGACTGCTGCTCCACAGCCACTGCACTGCACCACACTCATCATGTCTTATTTGTGGCCCTTTAAGTGTTGTTTTGTATACTTACTCATTCCTCTCTGTTTATTTTTTATTTTATATAATTTTTTTCTCCCTACTTTCCTACTGCCTCTGTGCCCTTAAAGCTCCTGATCTTCCTGTTCTGGGACAGGAAGTTCCTATATTCCTCAGTAGTCTCCTTCTTACTTGCTCAGAGTCAGACCTCCAGCAACTGGGGGGATGGAGAGCTATTCTTTTTCCTTCTTGGTTGATGAGTCTTTTGTGCCTCTGTGATCAATCCCTTCCTGCTCCCAAACAGGAAGTTCCTCTTATCAGTCAAATCCTGTACCTATAAAAGTAGAACTGGCTAAGGGTGGTGGGGTGGGGGAGGGATGGAGAACAGTATAGGCCCAGTAGAGTAGTAAAGTTCTAACAGCACCTCCTTCCTCTTGCTGTTCTCTGCCAAAAGTTATCTAGGACAGTTTTTAAATCCAAGCACCTGGCTTCCTTCTGCCTAAGCCACTCCCCCTAATTCGTAGTTTCCTTCTTCATGAAGCTAACTGCACAGATATCGATTCCCTTCACCCAACTCAAACAAACACACTAACTCTTTTTTGTTTGTTTTAACCCTAAATTGAAGGTCACAGTAGTAGAGTTCTAATTCTTTAGTCTCAGTAGAGTAATAAAGTTCTAACAGCACCTCCTTCCTCTTGCTGTTCTCTGCCAGAAGTTATCTAGGGCAGTTTTTAAATCCAAGTACCTGGCTTCCTTCTGCCTAAGCCACTCCCCCTAATTCACAGTTTCCTTCTTCACCTAGCTAACTGCAAAGATAACAGTTCCCTTCACCCATATCAAACACACTAACTCTCCTTTTTATTTGTTTTTGTTTGTTTTTACCCTAAATTGAAGGTCCCAGTAGTAAAGTTCTAGTTGTTTAGTCCCAGTAGAATAGTAAAGTTGTAACAGCACCTCCTTCCTCTTGTTGTTCTCTGCCAAAAGTTATCTAGAGCAGTTTTTAAATCCAAGCACCTGGCTTCCTTCTGCCTAAGCCACTTCCCCTAATTCACAGTTTCATTCTTCACCTAGATAACTGCACAGATATCAGTTCTCTTCACTCAACTCAGACAAACACACTCACTCTTTTTTTGTTTGTTTTTACCCTAAATTGAAGGTCCCAGTAGTAGAGATCTAGTTCTTTAGTCCTAGCAGAGCAGTAAAGTTCTAACAGCACCTCTTTCCTCTTGCTGTTCTGAATACAGAAAATATCATTTTTGAAGTTGACACACAGAAATATACGTATCACATTGAGAATAAGGGCAGCCCACCACACCTTACATACACCCCTTGGGTGGATATTCCCAATGGGTGCACCGCTGCTTATACAGATGGCAGTGTCCAGCATATTAATGGTCAGTGTAGAGCAGGTATAGGAATTATACAGTACTTGGTGAAAAAAAACATTAGATGGAGATTTTCTCATTTCTCAGCAAGAATCTGTACCAGTCAAGGCTAAATCTGCACAGCATGCTGAAGTATTAGCACTTACTGGCAGCTGTTAAGTAGTACATACTTATAATGCACGCCCAAACCATGTTGAGGCTTTTTCCTCAGACTGGGCTGCTATTTGGCAAGCAACTGGCCTCTCAAACACTAGAATTGAGGTTTCTCACATCCAAGGGCATGGGAGAGATGGTATAAATTCCAAGCACCACTCTGGCAATTCAGCTGTGGATAAAATGGCAAAACTTGCATGCACCATGCCGCTGCACCATCAACTTAGTCAAACTATATTTGAAGCCCGTTCTCAGACCCAGGTGGCTGGCCACCAGCTGGGTGCTGAGAATTCTCAGAAAATATAGGAATGGGACTCAGAAGACAAAATTAAAACATTAACCAGAAACATCTATTTGGTTCAGGATGAATCCTGCAGGCAAGAAATGATCCAAATGGCACATGAGGGTATAGGACAAGTTCACGCTGGGATTAAGGCTACATCCAGATTGATTAGACAAAACTTTACTTGGTAATCATTAATGCATGGTGTCACCAAGTATACACAAAGTTGCTCAATATGTCAACAATATAAGAATGCATCAGTCCTTCCCACTCCTAATCTGCAAGTAAGCTCAAATGCGCCCTGGGAGAGAATATATCTTGATTTTGTTGGACCTTCACCTCCCAGTGAAAATAAAAAAGTATTTACTTGTTATAGATGATCATTTTACTCAGTATGTGGAAGCCTTTCTAGCCATGGCTGCCACGGCTAAGTTTGTAATAGATACATTAACTAGGGAAATCTTCCCACATTGGAGAATACCTAAACACATTCATTCAGACCAGGGCTCACATTTTAAAAATCAGCCTGTGTCAGCCCTGCTACTTGAATATGCATTAAATTGGCACTATGGCACCCCATATCACCCTCAGTCACAGGGTCTAGTTGAAAATGTTAACAAGCAGCTTAAACAGGCCTTGCATATGGGACATACTCAATTCTAAACTAGAAAACTTCCCATGGCATTAAGGCATCTGAGATGTAGGCCATTAACCAAACATGGTCTATCCCCCTATCGATTGTTAACCGGGGCTCAAATGCATATGCAAATCCCACATGACCCCTCCACCAGGCAAGACCCACAAAACTTAAGGGTGCAAGTCATGCCCCCAGTAAACCCATATCAAATTGGAGACTGGGTTTGTTGGAAGAAAATAGTAACTACCCCAATGGGGCCTAAGTATACTAAACCTATGCAAACTAAACAAATTTCAAATAATGCTCTCCTGGTGGAACCTAAGGGAAACTCTAAATGGGTGCATGTCTCGCAACTGAAAAATTTTTATGTTGCAGATGAGTGAGGCATGACCCAATTCACCATCCCCTTATGTTCGTATTGAGGAGCTACAGGATAACCCGCACCTACGAATAACCCGAAGGACAGTCATACCTGCAAGACTTCCCTGTAGGGCCAGATCCCTGAATGAGATTCTTGACATAGAAGAAGAAAATAACTGCCTCAAAGCAGGAAGACATTTTACTATTCATCTGCAATCTGCTGTGTCTCTTGCTTTATTAGCAGCCCTTGGGTTTTTATGTGCCTGTTTGGGATTTACATTGGTTAAATTATTGACTTAATGCACTGTTGTAGTTTATTTTATATCATATGTCTTATGGTGTATTTAGGAAGGTTGTACTAAAAATGTGCAATAAATCCTGGAAATACCATGAACATAGAAATGTTAGAGCAACACATAGCCTACCTGCTCCAAGCAGAAACAACTTTGCATTATTTTTATTGTTTTATTTGCTTATATTAGTACTAATTTATGCATTGTGTTTTTTAGCATTACTTTTTACATTATGACTAAACAGAAAGCCAGGAGGGATGAAAGTAAGCCATTCTTACATAGACAAAATACTGTCTACACTGTTCCTGAGGATCCAATACATGGTGCCCGGTGCAGTGCAAACAGTCCTTTAAAAACACAAAAATACACATAACAAAGGAAAATGCTCATGTAATCCTTTAAAATGTTTGCAAAAGTTTATTTACGCTCTCCTTTTACTGATAGTAGCTGCTTTTCTTATCTATATGGCATATTTATCACAATCAGATGCCCCCCTTACCACACTTCAGACCTCATACATATTACCACTGGTTCCAAATCGAGTCAGGCCTTACTGCGCTCAACGAATGGATAGCATGCACTTACCGACAGGCCACCAGCTCAGTCAACACAAACATACAACATCAACTGTGTAAGTGCCCCTCAAGGAAAGCTAGGCGCCGAAGCGCAGGGGCTGGCATGACTTTATTATATATCCCAGTGGAATTTAGCATGTTTTTTGGTGAACTGCTGTAAAGTTTGAAATAAAATCAGCAGTAATCACTGTAGTCACAAGCGTGATGTGTTTTCTGTGAAGCTGAAGTAGCGCTTGCCACAGTTGAAGCTGTACATCTCACCACTGACTGGGGACACAGAATTTTTCAACACTTCATATGTATCTCCTTTAACTGGTGGCCCACAGCCTCTCAACATCTCAGACCTGAAATATCCTGATGCCTTTCATTAGGTCAGCAGCACAACTATGGAAAACCAGACAACACCACCAACAGTTCCTGAATCTACAATGTGCACCCCTGTGGCAGTTGAACACAGACTCTACCGGTACAACCTCTCTATGGACATAAGGCATTATATGAACTTGTTACCTCCTCAATATCATATTCCATTGACAAAGAAAATACAATTCCTGAAGAAATTCAAGGTCCAGTGCAACCAATACCATCAAAGGAATTATCCTCCACCAGCTATGGAGTATAGAAATATAGAAGTCAACTTTACTGCTTTTTGGTGCAACCTTACCAAACAGGAAAATACAAGATGGATGAAGAAATACACAGGTGTTCACTACTTTGCCTGAGTACAGCAACATTTAACAGAGAATCCACTGTTGTTACAGAAGTGCCCTGACACTTATTTACCTTAGGGACATTTTCTCACTATGAGGCATATTGGTCAATTTATCAAGAAAGATGGAGAATGTTATTGGCTCCCTGCTAAGTGCATTTCATATCAAGATGCCATCCAACAATATGATGCTGCAGCAGCATGGGGCACCTATGAGGCCTTAAGGCAGGCAGGCAGGACAATCCTTAAAGATCATGTGCAAAGGTTTTTGCATATTGTTAATAAAGCTAGAATTCAAGTCAGTGTGTCATGATTAGAGTTTTCTGAAAATGTCATGCTGTTTGGTTTTTTTGATTTTCTTTAAATCAGCATTTATTAACTTGCTCTACAGTGGCTGAACACAATGGAGTTATCTCTGACTCTCTCAGTCAGGCTTGGAGAGTGATGACATCATCTTGGAGTACTATAGCTTGCTGCTTCAGATTGCCAATCATAGCAGGTTGTAGAGTTAATGGTTTGCTCACCAGGTTTCTTACATATACAGTCTACGGTTTGTGTTTAGACAAAGAAACTTATAATCTATCATTCTCTTCCTATAAAAAAGTTGATAATCTGAGTTTCAATGCTGAAATGAAGTAGTAGAAATCTTTGTGAGAGATCAGCTTGTCTGAAGCTCTCAGTTCTTTCTCATCAAAACTCTGCTTTTTCTAACTATATAACACAGGGTTGTTTAATGAATATAAATTAAATCTAAATTTTGTTAATTTACAGAAATAGTTTATCTTTGATGTAGCCTTCATAAATACATTAATGTAAGAACATTTTTTTCATGTCAGATTGACAAATAGGTGCCTGTCACACTTTACTATTTCAAGCACATGTACTGTCTGAATTCACAAATTTCAGTTCTTTGGTGGTTTCTGTGTGAAAATACATCATGTATGTGTATAAACAGAAACACTATATGGCATCCCGATGCACCATGTCTCTCCCACACAGTTGAGGCAGCTGAACTCTGCTGCCACCTGTCCCCTGCCCCACAAGCCGCCTGCTTCTGCTCCACATTAGAGATTGCTGTACCCTGCTGCCCATTGTCTTCTCCCACACAGTCGAGGATTGTGCACCCTACTGCCTCTATACTCTGCCTGAAGAATCAAGGCTCTCTCCACCCACCCCCACAGTCAGGGATGCTACACCTGTTGCACCCTGTTCCTGTCTCCACAGACAGGGCTGCTGTGCTCAGCTAGTCCCCATGCCTCCACAGTTGGGGCTGCTGCACCATGCTACCCTAGGCCACCTGAGGTGGGGCTTTTGCTGCACCCTGTTACCCACTTCCATTGCCCCAAATGGACAGGGCTGCTGCACCACATACCCCATCTGACAGTCAGGACTGCTGTACCCTGATGCCCCCCTGTGTCCATTCCCAAAGTTGAGGCTTCTGCACCATGGTGTCCTCTGTTCCCTGTTACCACAGCCAGGGCTGCTGCACCCTGCTGCTGTCTACACAGTTGGGGTTGCTGTGCCCTAAAGTCCCATGCCTCTGCCATTAGGGCTATTGCACCATGCTGCCACTTACCACAAGAGTCAGATACTTTGCTACACCCTGCCACAACAGGGTGCCATGGCCATGACTGTAGGGGTGGGGAAAGAAGTCAGTAGGGTGCAGTAGCCCTGACTGTTTGGAAAAGAGACAGGGGTGTCACAGGGTACAGCTACCAAAACTGTGAGACAGGGTGCAGCAGCCATGTCTGTTTGTGACAAGGGATGTGGGTAGTATGGTGTAGCAAAGGATCTAACTCAGGTGGCAGGGGCAGCAGGGTACAACTGCCTCAACTGTGGAGGCACACACCAGGGTGCATCAAATGCTCTGACTCTTGTGGAAAATGGCAGCATGGTGCAGCATCTCTAATTGCAGAGGCATGGGACTCTAGGGCATAGCCAGTCACAGTAACCCCAACTGTGTAGACAGGAACGGGGTGTAGCAGCCCTGGCTGTGGTGACAAGGGGACAGAGGGCAGCATGGTGCAGAAGCCTCAACTGTGGGGCAGGACATGGGGCAGTAGGGTGCAGCAGCCCTGACTGTGAAATAGGGTGTGTGTGGTGCAGCAGCCCTGCCCACTTGGGGCAATGGAAGTGGGTAGCAGGATGTAGCATAAGCCCCACCTCAGGTGACCTAGGGCAGCATGGTTCAGCAGCCCCAACTGTGGAGGCAGGGTACCTAGGACTCTAAGGCTTAGCAGAGCACAGCAGCCCTGACTCTGGAGGCAAAAAAGGGGGCAACAGGTGCAGCATCCCTGACTGTGGGGGGGGGCAGCAGGGTGCAGCAACCCCAACTGTTTGAGCAGGGGACAGCAGGGTATAGCAGCCTTGATTCTTTAGGCAGGGGATGGAGGCAGCAGGGTGCACAATCCCCAACTGTGTGGGAGAAGACAGTGGGCAGCTGGGTGCAGCAGCCTCGAATGTGGAGCAGAAGGCAGGGGGCTTGTGGGGCAGGGGACAGGTGGCAGAAGAGTGCAGCTGCCTCAGCTGTGGGGAAGAGACACGGTGCATCAGGATGCCTTATAGTGTTTCTATTTATACACAGAAAATGGCAAGAATATATTCTGCCTCCTGATTGGCTAAAAGCACCTCGAACCTGGGCATTTATTTTTCAATAGATGCCCAGCTAAAAATAAGTGTACCATTCTACAGTGGTGCCCAGCCTGCTTTGTAATTGGCTGAAAGCACCTGAAAAAATTTGAAATGCCTGGCATGATTTTCTCTCACTTAGTGAGAGCTACTGGTCCTCCCCCAACACCCCTTAGTTCAGTGGCAGCTGCCTGCTAATAAAAAAAAAAAAAAAAAGAAAAAGAACACACTCCAGTTATTTTGCATCAGGAAGAGTGAGAAACTAGCTATTTCTCACAGCTATGTTTATTTACAATGGCACCACTCTCCCAAATACATGATGTATTTTTACACAGAAATCACCAGAGAATTGAAATGTGTGAGTTCAGACATACATGTGCTTGAAATAGTAGAGTGTGACAGGCACCTATCTGTCAATCTAACATAAAAAAATGCTCGTACATGAATGTATTTATGAAGGCTACATCAAACACAAACTATTTCTACGAATGAACAACATTTAGATTTATTTTATATTCATTAAACAACCCTGTGTTATATAGTTAGAAAAATCAGAGTTTTGATGAGAAAGAACTGAGAGCTGTGATACAGACAAGCTGATTTCTCACAGAGAAAGATTTCCACTACTTCAATTCAGCACTGAAACTCAAATTATCAACTTTTTATAGGAAGAGAATGATAGATTTTAAGCTACTCTATCTAAACACAAACCACAGACTGAGTTTGTAAGTAACCTAGCGAGCAAACCATTAACTTTATAGCCTGCTGTGATTGAAAATCTGAAGCAGCAAGCTACAGTACTCCAAGATTATGTCATTGCTGTCCAAGCCTGACTGAGAGAGACAGAAATAACTCCACTGTTTTCAGCCACTGTAGATCAAGTTAACACATATTGATTTGAAGAAAACCGCAAAACCAAACAGCATGAAATTTTCAGGAAACTCTAATAGTGACACAGGGACTTGAATTCAAGCTTTACTAACAATATGCAAAAACCTTTGCACATGATCTTTAATCAAAGAATTTCAGCTAATTACAAGAAGACCCAGTAACAGCCCATGCATCATTGCAATCAAGCAAGCCCATAAGAACCCTACTACTACTGATGTCCTGGCCTGCAGAAAAGTACAACCTTTAACAATAGCTACTGACTTTCAGAATACCTCCATACCTGCTACTGCTTTTCGCAACACAACCTACTGTCACTTCATCAGTCAACTCTCTCAAGGATGGGAATGTACCTATTTGTAATATGTCCCCTTTGATCAGACCATCTACTGTACACAGCCACCTCCTAACAAAGTTACCTGTGCACCATGTGGTGAAGCAGGGGCCAGCAACTGCCCAGCATCAGTTCTTAACATGCAGTTCCCTGAAATAGACTAATTCAATTAATTTAAGGGCATTCAAAAATGTGGGATACCCAAATAAACAACCTGAAAGGAAGCCTTTAGGACTGACATGGAACTTCATATCCTGTAAGGATAACACTCCGTCTTGCCAAGAGGACGTATATGACTATGAACAAGGATCTTTTATAAAGCACTGTGGCAGAATAAAACTACCAAAATTAAAAACTAAGTGACTTAAATGCTCCTTGAGTTCAGCATACACTGACTGACATTTCTGATACTACCTGGGAGTACCAAACAGCTATTGAATACCTGGGAGAAAATAGTAAGGGTCTCTTTATTCACCTAAATCATCAAATGGAGGAACTGGTGTACCATCTGAATGTGGCAGAAGACATTGGTAAAGCTGCTAATCAACACTGCAATGCCTTATTATGAGGTGACTGCCCAGGCTTAGAACAAGCATACAAAACTGATCCATGTTTTAATCCTACTTATCAATTACAAGTTACTAAGCTTAATCATAGGATTCTCTCCTATCCAGGAACTTTGCATTTATTTACCACGGTAAACTTGCCTCATGATATGTTCATACTTACCCAACCTATAATCTGTGTTCTCAACACACTCCAAAAAATATTACATTACAGTGGTGCTGGCCCTTTGAGGGCCCTAACAACATCTACTACCCCTATAAGGTTTTGCCAAACAATTCCCTTATAGATGGTAGGATGGTAGGCAGACATGATTCTCCAGTCCTCATTGCAGGTTACACGAGGAAAGATAAGGAATCCTTTTGCATACTGTATTTTAATTGCACTGTTACAGACATGAGAGAAACATTAGTTACTTGTTTGCATACCTATGACACCGCCACAACAGACACAAATTCACTTGGCTTTAGATAAAGTAGGGACAACACTGCAAAGCTTACATTTGCTTAAAGTACAACTTAGGTGGAAACATGTATACTTTAAAAATGAGCTATATAAAACAGAGCAGCAATTACAAAGAATGCAGCAGCTAACACAAATTGTAGAATTCATGGCAACTTACTCAGGGATAGAATTTAATAACTGGAAGAGAAAGTTTAACCATGTGTGCTATGTCTGCTTCTCCCGACAGTCATGGGAATCAAGAAACTGACTCTCATGCACACGGAGAAAGTTTAAAGAGCCATGCCCTAAAAACAGCACTAAACCTGGGCAGAAATCCTGTTTCCATCTTTTCTGATGTCAGCTGATGTCAGTTAAACTAGATGAGGAGCGAGGAAGACTCAGTTTAGTTAGCCATCCCATTGTTGGTCAAACCCAGAGAGGTTTGAAAGGACTGAATGGATTTACAGCAGTTTATGTTGTGTGGCTAGTAGCAGTGAAGGAGAGTTGAAATAGCCTGCACATAGCCTGTAATCAAAAGTTCATTTCACTTCAGTGGCCACCAATAGTATTGAAAAGATAAAGATAAACTTCTGATAGCACAGTTACACTTACGCCTTTGCTTTGCGAGAAGCACCAGAATTGAACAACTCTTTGAGACAGAACTGATTAGCTTACTGTTAGTCTTTTATTAAAAATTAGCTCATGGTCTTCAGGGTCCGCCATGTTTCTCAGTGAACTAGTTTTGAGGAGAGACTGCAGTCAATAGTACTAGTTTTTGTGATTCAGTCCTTATTTTGAGGATGGCTGGAGTTTATCTCTATTTTAACTGCTGTGGAGGAGAACAACATCAGGGACAACTATGTGGTGGCTTCAAACAGCAAGGCAGTTGCTCCTGTAAGTCCCCACTCACATTGTTTAAGTAGTCTGAGAGCAGTCCTCTATGGCCACTTGACAATCCCTTCATTTTGAAAGCATGGGAACAGTCATTACTTTCACACATTCGAGGGGTGGTACTTAGCGCTGCTCCTCAAACATTTGCAAGTGAAAGAGTAGTTAGAACCTGATTTCTTGTGTGGTTCACAGGACTGGATGTGTGGTAAAGGTTGTGCTTATTGCTTGAATGTCGGGCACCTCTTCTTTCCTCTCACACATTTAAGAGGGACTGCCAGGGTAAGCTTGCCCTATTCTTGGACAATACCAAACTAGGTGGGAGGGTGGATAGTGCCGAGGCAGTTTGGGACCTTCAGAAGGACCTGCAGTGGCTTGAAAGATGGTCCAGTGTCTGACAGCTGAAGTTCAACGTGAAGAAGTGCAAGGTGATGCATTTGGGGAAAGGTAATCTAATGACAGAATACTGGACCAGTGGGGTCCAGCTCTGTACCTTGCATGAAGAGAGGGATCTAGGGGGTCATCATTTCAGACACCCTCATGCAAGCCAGCCAATTCAGCAATCCATGACCCTGGATGCCTTAAAACTCATCACCTGTTGCGCAATCCTATCAACTATAGACTATGAACTAGTTATCTATGGGGCCGGCTCTGATACCACCTTAAAAAGGATCAGAACGCTCCTCAATAAAGCCTGCCATTTGGCTCTGGGAACTGACCACTGGACCCACACCTGCGCACTCTATGAAGGGACTGGGTGGCTCCCTATCCACCTCAGCACACAATACTAGGCTTGCTTACTGGGGAAGAAATCTATGCTAGGGCTCACACTGATCCCAACAACCAGGCTCTTTAAAAAAGTACAACCAGCTCTTAACACAAGGGGTGTGTCTGCAGGTGCCTTTCAAGTGAACGGTGCTTGCCCAGCAATCCCTCTTCTACCAAGGACCCAAATGGATCAATGAACTACTGGCAACATTAATCGAGTGCAACAAGCTCCATCAGTTCAAAACGGGGCTCCGCTCTCATCTGGACCTTAAAAATGTTTGTGCTAGCTCTACCTAATGCTGACCCTGCTAGACTCTTGGTCACCCCTCTCCCATCCCCCCTGCGTGCACTCCCCTTCTCCCCATGGCTTCCCCAGGCCCAAACCGACTCTGCCTGACAAGGTCTACCCTGGCTGCTCCCTCCCCAACTCTCAGCTGCTTAATACCCCAGAACCCCACCAGTTCGCTACACTCCCTCACCCCCCTGCCTCCCTCCTTTTACAGGTGCTCTGTGAGTTGATCAGAGACCATCCCCATACCGACAAAGCCTACCCTGGCTGCTTATCTCTCTCCCTTTTGGAAACTACCTAGTACTTAGCTC
Source organism: Neoceratodus forsteri (assembly GCA_016271365.2). Taxonomy (NCBI): domain Eukaryota; kingdom Metazoa; phylum Chordata; order Ceratodontiformes; family Ceratodontidae; genus Neoceratodus; species Neoceratodus forsteri. The sequence goes on from CM028137.1 coordinate 806,940,162, forward strand.
TTCTCCTAGCGCTGCACCTCACTCAAGGAGTGATGTCTATGTCTGTCATTCCTACCCATACATAGACTACCCATCTATTACTCCCTTCCACCTATATGTGCTGAACAACACTGTATAAGAATGCCACTTATTTGTCTTGTCTTCCTCTGGCTTTGCCACCCTTGTAAAGTAAGGTAAAGTTATGTAATTCAGTGTCATGTAATGTTAAGCATTTTGCCTTGTATTGCATTGAATTGACTTGGAACCTTTGTAAACGAGCCTTTGGCTCAAAGGTATTAATCCGAAACTGAACTAAAATAAATAAATAAATAAATTCAACAGAGCTTACAAAAAGGCCAGCAAAATGTTAGGATGTATAGGAAGACATTTTGATAGCAGAAACAGTGAGGTAATTCTCCCACTTTACAGATCCTTGGTGAGGGCTCTCTTGGAGTACTGCATCCAGTTTTGGAGTCCACACCTAAAGAAGGACAGGGATAGGCTAGAGACCATGCAGAGAAGGGGCATCAAAAATGATTCAAGAGCTCCAGGAGCTCTCATACGAGGAACGATTGAGGGTTCCATGTCATAACGGCAAACACTAAATAGCGATCGCCGTTACAGTGAGTGTACATTGCTAAAAAGCACAACAGTGATGTACACTCCCCAGCGACCACAATAACAGCACCCCTAAATAATGATTATTAACTCCATGGGGGTGAATGTCAGGGAGGGGGAGAAACTCAGAACAAGAAAAAAAATCAAACTTTCACAAACACAAATAGAACCCCTACTCAGCCCCAAACCCTAGACCTCCCTGACTGCAGCCATCCATCCTCATCACCACACCTCATGGCCAGCTCGACAACACGCTCTCAAACTACCTCCCACATACCTCTTCCTGGAACCCTCCTCTTCTGATCGCCTTCCTCATGCAGATCACCCTCCTCAACACTCGCTGTTATTGTCACTATAACCACACTTTGCTACCTTTTCAGGGTAGCTCATATTATGGGCACTCAAACTGAGTCACTCTAAACTGAGTCACTCAATTTGATTTACCCATATGATGTGATACCACAATGGAGGGCACTAGACATGCACTCACAAGAGACTAGAAGGGAGAAGGGGGATATGATTGAAACATTCAAATACATGAAAGGCATAAACAAGGTGCCCTACTCAGAACTCTTCAATAGAATACCTGACTCGAGCACAAGAGGACACGAATGGAAACTTGGAGGAGGTCATTTTAAGAGGGAAGTAAGGAAGAGTTACTTTACAGAAAAGGTGGTGGAACCATGGAACAGGTTGCTCACCAGGGTGGTGGGAGCTGGGTCAGTGATGGCATTCAAACATGCATGGGACAGAGTGAGTGCAACCTTGGCTTCCACAGGAACAGTAGGGGAGGACTAGGACCTATGACCGCTAGATGTGTCGGAAACCACTGGGCAAACTAGAAGGACCCCGGGTCCCCTTGTGCCATCTTTTTCTATGTTTCTATGCCCTGTCACATCAGGTACAAGCTGGCAACAGGGTACAGCTTCTTGCTGATGGAGATACAAGGAGTGCTTTCACCCATTCAGATAATCAAGAAGGTCAGTGCTTGCAGGGAGGGAGTGTCACGATGGCCATGGAGGTCACATATTCGAGAGGTGAGACACGGCTGTCAGACCCAGAAGGTTGCATGCCTTATCCAGCGATAGCAGCCATTCAAGGCAGAGCAGGCCACAGCTGAGGGGAGAAACCCAACAATGATTTTGAAGCCACCCAAGCACTAACAGCAAGAGTAATGCAAACCGCAAATTTAAAACTATTCAGCAAAACAAGTAAAGGTAAGTTACTTGGTCTGCTGTCACAATTTGTAGATAATTTTGTTGCCTGATGTATGAAGCCATTAATTTAGGTGGCCATCTTGATGTTGGCCATTCATACCCCCTCCCCAAAACAATTACAACTTTAAACTAGCATGACAGCTCGTAAAGCTAAACTTATGGGCTCCCATATTCAGAAGGTTAGCACAGTACTAACAGGCACAGTGCCTGCTAACCCTTAGCATGTCCGAATAGAGCAGGGGCATATTCAAAGGAGCCCCTGAGCCACACAAAGGATAGCACAGATATGCAGAATACACCTTAGCACCCATGCAAATTAGGGTGCCTTCTTACATATACAGGGCTCAGTGGTATATTATGAGGGTTCTATAAGTGCTAACAGGCTGCTGAGGTAGTACTAACAGTTACAGAACCCTGCTGTTATCAACAGGGACTACGCAACCCCTCATCACACATGTTAAACCACCCTTAGGCATACCTGTTGTAAAGTGGCTTCCCTTGCCCAATCCCAGATCACACAAGTTAAACATTCCTTAGGTACACCTGATAATCCAAAGGTTCCCTCCTTCTGTTGATCCCCAATCACACAAGTTAAACTGCCCACTTAACTTGTATGATGGGGAATCAGGCAGGAGAGTGGAACCACTGGACTACCAGGTATGCCTAAGGGCAGTTTAAAATGTGTGATTGGTTATTGGGTGGGAGGGAAGTTTGCTAGACTGCCAGGGAATGCACAGTTAGGAGGGCACTGATGGGGGGGGGCATCTGAGGCTCCGCACAATGCCTCTGCACATCTGTGAGCTGAGGCATCGTGCAGAGCCACTTATGGCCACATAATGACATGCAAATGGACCCTTTGAACCATGTATGCCATGGTAGTCATTAGCATGCCAGACACTGAATATGGCTCCTAAGAAGGATGGTGCTATCCCATTTGGGACATGCTATTCCCCCATTACTCCTGGGAGTATGTTGCTGGCAGGAGGCTTTGTTTATAGTATGCATATGCACAATGTGCACTGCTAGCATGGACCGATATTCATGTAGACACCATGGGCTATACAGGGTGCACTTTGTGAATATTGCTCCCCAAACAACACTGCTATATTTAGCGTGGCGCTGGGTTAGCGTGGCACAAACATCCAAAACTGAGTATGGGGGCCATGGTGCCCACTATTCTTAAACGTATTCTCAATTTTGTGTTGGCATTATGAAATGTATTTTTTAGAGTACTATGATCAGATTATTTATTCCTTGAAATCTTTGTGTAATATCTCTGTTGTTGCTTTGTTATACTGTTTGTCTGTTGATTGCCCTTTTGATGTTTCGTCTTCAAACTCTTCAATAAAAAGTGTAACGTAAAAAAAAAATGTGCTATGTATTCTGCCCATCTGTTCCACATTTTAAAGTCCAGTGTTTACACATTTTAATGTGGAGATATTGAGAGGTATTGTCTAACCTGTCAAAGACATGTTCCTCTTGTGAAGCAGCAGCTAGTGTACCCCTTAGGGCACAGGAAATCCAACCAGAAGGTCTGAGTTTTAGTCCTGATCCTTTTCACTCAAGTAAACATTTTTAATTATACTACGGCAGCATCTTGTCAGTCAATCATATTCCTTATTTACAGGGCATTAGCTAATGCCAATGCCTGGTAAATAAGGTAAAAAAGGCACTCCAAGTATGCTAATGAATACAATAAGGCACTCCACATATGCAAATTTGTGGAAAAAGGTACTCTGTATGTAAATGATTGTAAAGTGGCACTTTGAATATGCAAATGAGTTTCTAACCCAACATTTATTCTGTGAACATTCAGGCCCAGATATTCAAACTGCGCCCGGCTGTGGCGCAAGCATGGGCGCAGCGCAACTTGGCTGCGCAGGGGTGTGGACTGGGCTATATTCAGTGGAGCTGCGCCATGGCTCAGCAGCTTTGAATATCACACCCTGGCCAGCCCCAGTGTGCATGATGCAGTGGCACTGCACCAGCACAAGTGGCCAGAGTGGAGCATGGGGATGCACTAGCGCAAGTTCCATTGCTCCATGTACAGCAACAGCGATATTCAAAACTTAACATGCAAATGGGGCCATAATGTATGCAAGGCACACATGGGGCCATTTGCATGTCATTATGACTCCATTTGCATGCAGGTGCGCTGATCCCCGACGACTTGTGCCTGGCACCCTGCCAGGCAGCTGCCGTCAGAGAGCGACGCCCCCTGCAGCCCAATCGTGGGCATTTGTATGTATAAAAATAACTATTCTGGCCAATATCCCTGGTGGTCCAGTGGACCTCTGTCTGCCCGATCGCAGGCATATGTATACACAAAGAAAATGATCCAATAGCCCTGGTGGTCCAGTGGACCGCTATCTGCCCGATCGCGGGCATATGTAAACACAAATAAAATGATCCAATATCCCTGGTGGTCCAGTGGACCTCTATCTGCCCGATCGTGGGCATCTATGTATAAAAATAAAACGATCCAATATCCGTGGTGGTCTAGTGGACCTCTATCTGCCCGATCGTGGGCATCTATGTATAAAAATAAAATGATCCAATAGACCTGGTGGTCCAGTGGACCTCTATCTGACCGATCGCGGGCATCTATGTATAAAAATAAAACAATCCAATAGCCCTGATGGTCCAGTGGACCTCTATCTGCCCGATCGCGGTCATCTATGTATAAAAATAAAACGATCCAATAGCCCTGGCGGTCCAGTGGACCTCTATTTGCCCGATCGCAGGCATTTGTAAAACAAAGATAATTCCAATATCCCTGGTGGTCTAGTGGTACCCCCACCCACCCACTGAGCCCCACCGCCCGCTCCCCCTGGTCAGCCGGCAGGCGGCAGCACCCCACCCATCTGCCGCCCCGCCGCCTGCCAACTGACACCTCGGTAGGGCTGCATGCTCATTGGTTCACAGCGTGAGCCAATGGGCGTGCAGCCCCTACCATACTACACATTCCAGATATGTGAATGATTCACCCCAGAAATATGTTTTTCACATTTCTGGAAAAAGTACTTTCGCAAAGTACTTTCACACTTGCGACACTGTCGAATGAATTTGAGAAAGCTTTTGCAAAGTCTGACAGTACTTTTCCAGGCTGTGGGAAAATGACAGCAATTCTTTGCCACAATGCTGCAAAAGAACAATTTGGTCTTTTGTGCTGAAATTTGAAGGGAACGCAGCCAGCATTGCACAGATGTGTCTTTCAGTGTTTCAGTGAAAAATATTACAGGACGGCAAAGTTATGGCACTCCAAAGTTGACACTTTTTCCCATAGGATAACATTACGGTGTCTGCCACATTACAGGAATCCTTTGCCGCCCTGCTGCAAAATAACGGTTTGGTCTTTTGGGATAAAATTTGTGTCTTTTACTGGTTTGGTGAAAAAATGTTACAGGGAGCCAAAGTTATGGCACTCCAAACTTCTCTTTTTTTCCCATAGGATAACATTACGGCATCAGCAGCGCCTTTCAGGGCCCGTATCTCGGAAACGGTGCGAGATACGGACTTTTTGTGGGAAAAATGCTTAGCCCCCCAATGGGGGATAATTACAAAACTAGCCAGGAAAGTCATAAATCATATGACTTTTAAATGTTTTTTCTACGTTGTACGGTTCCTGAGATATAAGCAATTTAGTATTCCAACGCCTCATTTTCTGCTCTAAGACCCATTATTATGCATAGATTCTTTGTACTCCCTCTCTTTCTTTATGCAGCTTTTGGGGAAAACCAGTCTGTGCGCTTATATTACTGTTACCATTACTGCTTCTGCTTGCGGTTTCGTAACCGTTTCACTTACTGTTCCCGTCTACGGCACCATGTGTGTTACCCTTCGTGTTTTCCTTTGCACTTGCATTTCCATTATTTTAACCATTTCTGTCTACAGTACTGTTTATCTTTCTGTTTTGCTTTGTATCACCATGCGCATTACCATTTGCATTTGCGGGCACCGTGTTACTATGTGACAAGACATCACGTGGTGGGAGCGCGGGGTCCTTCCACCGCCACATTACATTCACTATTTCTCATTATCCTTCTTAAAAAGAAGGGAAATTAGAGGCAAAAAACTCAGTTTAATGCATTAGTTAGGGTTGTTCCACAGTGACAAAAGTGAGAAAATTCGGTGTTAGGGTTGAAAGCCCCCCTTGGACCCCCCGCCCACACCCCCAACCAGCATCGGGGGTGCACGTTGGGGTTGTCGGTCATTAACTGCAGGTACTGCGGAACACTTTTCATAAGGACAGTCTTACAGGATTTAGGACACTGTCCTACATGCTGGGCCATTGGAGATCTTAGGGCTCAGCTCCGGGCAGCATGGGCAGAGATTGCGCACCTCAAATCTCATAGTCAAGAGGAAATACATTATAAGAACCACCTGCCATTTCCCCAACATCCAACAGAAGAACCTCGATCGCAGAGGGTAGTTGGTCCAGGAGGTTGGCAGGTGGTTACGAGGGGCAAATCGGGTGCCCCATCACTCTGTGCTCTCCAACATATTACCTCCAAAAACCATATAAACACTTCAAATAGGTATCTGCCTCTGTCTCCGAAATCAAACAAAGGGGCAGAGGACACTTCAGAGCAGGACACTGCAGCACAGGAACTAGCACAACAAAACTCACCCAAATCAGGAACCAAAACAAAAAAAGCAAAAAGAAAATCCAAAAAAACTTCTGATCATAGGAGACTCCATGATTCGGGGAGTTGATACCCATCTCCAGACAGGGGTAATGGTCAGATGTCTCCCAGGTACATCAGTGTGGAGAGACACTGACCACATTGCTAAAATTGTTCACAAAGCAGGAGAAAACACTGATATCCTGGTACACATAGGGACTAATGATCTCACCAGCTGGTCAGTTGTGGAGACCAATAAACACCTGACGAGGCTGGGTGACAAACTATCATCCATTTCATCCAACATCTCCTTCTCTGAGATCCTGCCAGTCTGGGAGAGGGGGGCAGATGGACGGAAGGTCAGAGAAGGGGAGATAGGGGAGCTAAACATGTGGCTCAAGGGCTGGTGCCTGGAAAAAGGACACAGATTTGTAGGGAACTGGCAACAGTTCTGGGAGCGAAAGTTCTTTAAATTTGATGGCCTGCATCTGACTAAGGAGGGAGTCAGTGCATTGGGGCAGAATTTTGACGTCTTTGCAGAATATTTAAACTACCAAATGGGGAGAGGGGTGCAGCACCCCATATGTCAAATGGGAAGAACACCCTTCCCCCCTCAGTTAGTGATCAAACAGGGATTCAGCATGTTTGCAGTTCATTTGCATCACCAAGTAAGAAAAAGGGTCCGTCTCCGCATACGACGCCAAACCTCACCCAACAACTAACACACCGAAATCTGGCCAATGGAAAATCATGTACACAAATGCTCACAGCCGGGGAAATAAGATCCCAGACCTGCAGGCAATAATGTCAGAGGCTAAACTGGACATAGTAGCAATTAGTGAGATGTGGTTTACCAGTAACCACACTTGGGAGACTTCAGTACCTGGCTATGTACTGTTCAGAAGAGACCGAGGTGCAAAAAGAGGGGGTGGAGTGGCCCTGTATGTCAATGAAAATATCAAAGCTACAGAAATTCAGAACACACATAAGGAGCCAGAAGAACTGTGGGTCACCCTGGAAACAGGAAATGGGACAGCCAAGAACTGGGGTTGTCTACAGGCCCCCAGACCAGAGGGAGGACATAGACACATTACTGTTAGAGGATATACAAAACATGACAGCTAAAGGGGAGGTTCTGATAATGGGAGACTTCAACATGCCAGATACAGATTGATCAATATCAGCAGGAACATCTGCAAGAACTAGACACATGGTGGATTCCCTGCAGGGGGAGGGCCTCAAACAACTGGTACAACAACCCACAAGAGACAGGACTATCCTAGTTCTAGTACTGACTAACAGGGAAGGGATCACAGATCTCCAGGTAGTAGGTCACCTGGGGGCCAGTGACCATCACATGGTATGGTTCAATTTGGCCACTACATCTAAATCATCCCATTCCAAGGCAAAAATATAAGACTTCAGAGGAGCTGACTTTGACAAGATAGCCAACAGAGTTAAGCTAGCCCTGGCAAAAAGAAACACAGGTGAGGGGGTACAGGCAAAGTGGGCAAGCATTAAGGATGCAATACTTGAAGCAACATCCCATTGTGTTAGACAGAAAAGGAAGTGCAAAAGAAGAAGAAAACCACTTTGGTTCTCAAGTACAATAGCAGAAAAGGTCAGAGCCAAAAGGCTGGCCTTCAGGAAATATAAGGGAACACAGCGGGATGAAGATAGGGAGGCATGCCAAACAGCCCTAAGGGAAGCAAGGAAGGCAGTAAGGCAGGCAAAGTCCCAAACTGAGGAAACACTAGCACGGACAGTAAAAGAAGGTGACAAGACTTTCTATAGATACATTAGTGAAAGGAGAAAGTCCAGAAGGGGTATTGCTAAGCTCAAAGGAGAAAAGGGGGCATGTGAGGAGGAGGACCCTATAAAAGCATCTATCCTAAATAGATACTTTTGCTCAGTATTTATTGAAAGAGAAGGTAGGGCAGGGCCCACAGCTCAGCACCATGGACACAGGAGGGAGGGAGGGAGGTGAGCACTACTCCCTTCACAAAAGAAAGGATCCTACAAGAGCTCACTAAGCACTGGTGGACAAGGCAATGGGACCTGATGGCATACATCCCAGGGTACCTAAGGAGCTAAGGGTGGAACTAGCAGAGCCATTAGCAGAATTGTTTAGTGAGTCTCTGAGCACAGGAGAGGTCCCAGAAGATTGGAGAAGGGCTCATGTGATCCCGCTCCACAAGAGTGGTAGCAGGGAGCAGGCAGGGAACTACAGACCAGTCAGTCTTACCTCAGTAGTGGGCAAGATTATGGAGGAACTCCTTAAGGAAAGGATAGTGTAACACCTGGAATCCATAGGGGCACAGGATCCCAAGACAGCATGTGTTTACAAAAGGAAGGTCCTGTCAAGCTAATCTGATAGATTTCTTTGACTGGGTAACCAGAGTGGTGGACCAAGGGGGAGCAGTTGATGTCACCTATCTTGACTTCAGCAAAGCTTTCGACACTGTTCCACATAGAAGATTGATAAATAAGCTGGGTAGGCTCGGGGTGGGTCAGAAGTTGGTCAACTGGGTGGCAAACTGGTTGACGGGCAGAAAACAGAGAGTGGTGGTAAATGGTATACAGTCAGAAGAGATGCAAGTCACAAGTGGGGTACCTCAGGGATCAGTCCTGTGGCCAGTCCTCTTCAATACCTTCATTAGTGACATTGCAGATGGACTAGAGGGTAAGGCTTGTCTGTTTGCAGATGACACCAAGATCTGCAACAGAGTAGATGATCCAGATGGGTGGGCAGAAAGAGATCTGGATAAACTAGCAAAATGGTCAGAAGAGTGGCAACTGGGATTTAATGCAAAGAAGTGCAAGATCATGCACATAGGGAAGAGAAATCCTGAAGCCACCTATAGGCTGGGAGGGGAGTTGCTGGCAGTCACAAAGGAAGAAAGAGACTTGGGCATCATCATCACCAATGACCTGAAATCATCCAAGCAGACCTCTAAAGCAGTAGGTAAGGCTAGGGGGATGTTAGGGTGTATTAGCAAGGGTATCACAAGTTGTAAGAGGGAGGTAATAATCCCTTTTTACAAGACACTGGTTAGGCCCCATCTAGAGTACTGCATGCAGTACTGGAGGCCACACCTTCATAAGGACATTAACCAAATTGAAGCAGTCCAAAGAAGGGCAACCAAAATGGTGCAGGGACTGCATCAGAAGACATATGAGGACAGATTAACGGAGCTCAATATTTATACCCTTGAGCAAAGGAGGGAGAGAGGTGATATGATCGAAACATTCAAACACCTTAAGGGCATTAACAAGGGGAAAGAGTCTAACATGTTTAAATATAAGAAAAGTAGCAGGACAAGAGGACACAGCATGAGATTAGAGGGAGGCTGATTAAGGGGGAATGTGAGGAAATTCTTTTTCACAAAAAAAGTGGTGGATGCATAGAACGGCCTACCTCAGGAAGTGGTGGCTATGAATACAGTGCAGGGCTTCAAACAGGCATGGGATAGGCATAAGGGAGCAATACAGATGAGTATGAATAGATAGGCCACTGACAGAGCAAAGGCCAATGGCACATTTATAAGGTAAAAACAGAAATGGGCAGACTGGATGGGCCTTGCGGTCCTTATCTGCCGTCAGCCTCTATGTTTCTATGTTTCTATATTGTTTACATTGTGAGTGTTCATGGTGAGTGGTCAGTGCCATGAGGTTAGGAAACCTATGTTTCCAATTTTCTATGAGTAATTGGGACATTTTATTACTGTCAGAACTTCAGAGCTCCTGCTAGGTTAAGCAAGGTCTTCAGAAAGACAACAAGAGACTGAATGATAGGGGAGTAAGTTAATGAGTTGCAGGACTGTGTTAATTCTGAGATCCCTCAGTTTAAAAGAGAAAAGCCCAAAGGCTGTAACCTGCAGGTCTTTGGGTGGCTGAAGTAGTGCCCTATAAGGTTAGATGGCAAGTGGAGGGGGGTGGTTCAAGAAGAAACCCTCCAGCAAGCTGTGTGCCCAGTTCCACATACAGTACTATTCCTGTTGCCCTTGGAGGGCCAATAAATGTTGCCATAATGCGAGTTGGGACTGAGGGTAGGGTGCAAGTGGTCTCTGGATGGAGTATCATCATTGCTTTTCCCTGTTAACACCAGAAGACATAAGAGCCAATTTGTGTTTTTCCCACCGGGGGGCATATCTATATAAACAGGGATTCCGCGTCATATGAGTGAACACAAAATAGCGATTGCCATATGAGTGAACACACATTGCCGAAAAACCGCATTGGCGATGTGCATAATAGCGGGACCACAAACGGCGACGGTCCAGACCACACGCAAAACGCAATGGAACACCATTTTTAGTACAGGGGGCTATGCCCCCCCATAATTATATCTAGCTTAGAGGGGGGCCTGACACTGGGGTACAGGGAATGTTCGGGAGGGAGCCATACATGGGGGGGCAACCCACCAGGAGGGCATGGGAACGGGGAGCAGAGGGAGCAGAACATCAAGTAAAAGCAAATGCATACGAGGAGGAAAACACAACAAAACATAAGTGTACAAATGACCAAAACAAAAAAAATACAGAGCTGCTGCCCAGGTTTGAACCTGGGTTCTGCAGCACCAGAGGCATAAACTGCCTCCACCAGACCAGACGGCCAGCTTGAAACTGCTGGTCCACACTACCTATGACTTCCGTGCTGTAGATCCCGCCTACTTTCGCTTTCTCTACGCTCTCGCTATTGTCGTCAACCTTTCCTCGCTATTCACAGGATCACTACACTTTCATAGTTACTCTAGTCACAGGCGCTCACATTTAGGCGCTCAAACTGAATCACTCAAGTGGAGTCACCCATATCACTGGATACCATAAAGAGGCAGGAGTCACTGTTGCCAGAAATAGAAGTTGGAAATGTCGGGGGCTCAGCCCCTTCCCCTCAAAGTCGGCTCCTATGCCAGAAGGGACCTTGGGATGTGTAAAGCTCCTGACTTTGCCAGCTGTCTGAGTGGATTAAAATGAAGAGTTGTAATACTGAATTTAGCAATTAAAATATGTGATCCCCTCTGGGGAGAGAAGATGCTGCCTGAAGTGTCCTGTGGAGTTTTAAATAAATAAACCCCTACTGCTTGACTTTACTTGTGTGTGGACATTGAGATCTGTGATTAAGTGATTTTCTGGTGCCTCTAATAGACCTCTGCTGTAAGGTTCCTTGAACCAAACTCTTTTTTTTTTAAGTCACATTCTTTCTGCTTGTCTTTGGTCCAGTTGGCCCATGTTCCTGCCGACCCCCCAGCCCCATCCCCTGACCACCACAGGACCTCTCTTTTCTTCCTCCACAGTTATGCCCTCCATGGCAGGGTAGCAGAGACCCCCATATCCCCACCAAGTAAGGATCCAGTGTCCGGGAGGGCTGCTCCTGCTGAGGGCGGGGCCTGCGAGGGTCGGCTGTCATCTGACACGCCTGGCCATTTTTCATGATTTTCTGGCTTCCCCATAGGTGAAGTGTGCCATGTCGGCAATGATCATGCTGCACACATGTAACCCCCCTCATAAATGGGGGTTCCTCAAAGCCTTCCTGGAGCTTGCCTGAATGCTCCCTGTCTAACTGGTGTTCAGCGAAATGCCGCCAAAATGCGGGTGTTGTGAGTGCTTCTGAAGCCTCCAGTACTGCCTCTTTAAGAGCTGCCTGCTCGCAGGTTTCAGCGGGTTGATATGGGGGAACTGGTGTTTCCCTGTTCGAATACCGCCAGAGCTGCAGTGAAATCGCTCCCATATGGCAGTCGCTGTATGCACAGGGGGAGCCCTTTTAACTAATATAACTGTTTGGCCATAATTGGCTAGCCTGTTGATGGAATTACTGTTTGTCTAATCTGTTTTCTTGCAGCTGAGACTGTGTGTGCTATGCCCCTCCATTTTGGACCAGAACTGTCTGAAGGGTCCAATAGGGGCAGGGGGTCTCCCAAATGGAGTAACTAGCGACCAACCAGAATTAGGGCTCACTAGGGAGCCAGCCGGCCAATGAAGATACAGCTAGTAATTGTGGGAAGTGAAGTCTAGACCATGACGCCTTTTCGCACCACTGAGGGCAAGATTAAGTGACTGGCATCTGTAGCCAGCCAATGGGATCGGGTGGTGCCCGAACAGAGAGGATGGACCCATGCTGTCAAGGGGCAGAGGTGTTGTGGCTGTAGATAAGGAAGGAGTTCGGGGCTCCTGCGCCGTTGAGTGTTCACGCGGGAAGCGCGTGAAAGGCCTGAGTCAGCTGTTTTGAATAGCCAGCAAGTTTCGGACTGCATCCGTGAGGCGGCGATCAGAGGAGGCTGTGTAAAAGCACAGCTACCTACCAGGCTCAACCTGTAGAGGACTGGAGAATCTGCTGAATTGCGCTCGGTCTGTCAGGAAAGTGGAAGCTGCGGTGAGACTCCCGATAGCTGTGAGTTCGGTCAGGCCATAGGAGCTGCTGCCTGGTACGGTACCCCTCTGTTATTTTCCATATAAAGGGTGAAGAAGTATCTGAAGTTCCGGCTCAGCCCTGCAGGTGATGTGAGAGCATTTTCTTTCTGGAGTCGTGAGTACTAAATCAGGTTAGCTCCCTGTTAAAGATTCCTAGCGAGGGCAAGATGTTCTGGGTACTTTGCTGACTATATTAACTGAGCCTGCTGGCTCCCTCTAATCTTCGTAGGAATTTAAATGCTCATTTGTGTCAGGGCCCCAACCAGCTGCATCGAGGAACTAGCCTTTTGGGCTTGGGTACCCATAGACAGTAACTTATAGGTTAGGCCTGTGCACAGAGCCCTAGGCAGATATACATATAGTGTAGTAGTAAACTAATCACCCTGATTCCCCTCGGTCCTTGTTATCTCCCCTTAAATAAATTAGATTGCTTGGTTTGCAAAAGCACACTGGCTAGTTTGTGTATTAATGGTGAAATACTGCACTGCACAGTGGATATTGTGTAACTGTACCTAACTTTTCAGAGGGTCCCCGGAGTGAGCTGAATGGATCGAGCCGGGGGGCACTGTAACTGAACTGTGTGAGCCACTAGTGGGAAGAAAGGGGGGTTGCAGCTACCCAGAGGGCTGTGACCAAGTCAACCTTTACTGTTCTAACCCCGACCTCTGGGTGGAGGCACCTGCCAACGGATCTGGGCCCCTCACCCTGTTACAGTTAAGGCAGGCAGGGGTAGTAGCCCTTGGGATAGCGCCCCCTGGGGTTTACAAATTGGAGGCACCACTGGGATTAGCGTCTCTAGTGGCCGAGTGGGCAAAGTGCATAACTATGGATAACCTAAAGGAAGAACTGGAAGGGGACATCATGGCAAAGATTAAGCTGGACCCTATTAAAATGATGGTACATAAATTGATGGGTGGGGTGAAGCCGAAGAGCTGGACTCTCAGAGACTTATGTTACTACTAGATGTACCTCTGGGGACAATGACCGCTGACATTATTTCTGCCGTGGAGCATGTCAAATGTTTGGGCAAGGTAGAAGTGAAGGGGCGTATGGCTGACCTGCTCGATCAGACTTTGCAGGTGTTACTCTTGTGTAGCATAGCCATCAACCCTGAGAGGGTACCTCCAGTAATCTACCCAGAAAGTGCCCAACCGGGGTGGAGAGTCATTCACGTTTGAAGTGGGTCGATCACCCTTGGGGGGTCTCCCCAGACTAATAGTTTCAAAGATAAGCTACTCAAATTGTTAGCTGTGGAAGGGAGGACTACCCAAGAGTTAATGCAGGCTTTGGACCTTTCAAGTGAACCCACCCCTCGGGCTTCCCCTGGTACTTCTCCGGAGCCCCCCAAGAGTTCTATCTTGGCTCCACTGGCCCTAGTGGTTCCCTCTATACAGCTGGATTCTTACCGTAGGCCAAAACTTTTCTCTGGCACAGTGCCTGTGCCTTCAGGGGAGGATGATTTGGAGGCGTGGATGGACTACGCCACCCCCAAGTCCAGGAGTGGCAATGCTCTGAGGGGGAGAAATGAAAGAGACTGATGGAGAGTCTGTGGGGTCTGGCTTTGGAAGCCATTCGGTTTTTGTGGGCCACTAGCCCAGAAGCTACCGCTGCAGAGTATCTTTCTGCTCTAGAGAGAGTGTTTGGGAGCACAGAAACTGGAGAAGACTTATTATGGAAATTTAAGTCTGCTAAGCAGTGGAGGAATGAGAAGCTTTCTGCCTTTGTCACTAGGGTGGAAAGGGCTTTACGGAAGGCCTACCGAAAAGGGGGGAATCACCACCTCAGCCTTGAACCAGGTCAGATTGGAACATGTTTTAAAGTCTGCTAGATTTTCCGGTGTGATACTGTTAAAACTTAAGTTACATGATCGGTGAGTTGCTCCGCCTGAATACTGTCAATTGATGAGGGAGAATAGAGAAGTAGAGACTGATGAAGGGGTTGGGAACCCTATGTGGGGGCTGTGAATTTGAGCCAAACCCCTGAGTCTAGTGAACCCGATGAGACCCACCCTTCAGGAGGGCCTGATGTATCCCCAGAGTTACAGGGAGGGGTAGGGGTGCGTGCCATTTCCTCTGTCCCCCAAGTAGAAAGTGAATTGAGGGCCGAGGTCAGGAATTTATGAGAACTGGTGAGGGACTTGAAGTGATCCACTACCCACCCTGTTAGGTCTGGGGAACCTGAGTGAACTAGAAACCCATGCCCTGGCCCCAGGGAATCCCCTCATCCCCTAGAGGGCCCCCAGCAAATGAAGTATTCCCCGCCAAATAGAGACCCCGGGACCCCAAATTCTGTTACCATTGTGGGGAGGATGGACACTTCCAGACTGAGTGCCAGTTGCCGGAGAATTTGAGGAAGGTCAACAGCAGACTGATCACTTGGCATCACAGGGCTCATGTCCGACCCCCCAGGAAGGGTTTTGTGACCTGGGCCAATGCCCAAGCAACTGTTAATGTTGTGCCCCCTGAGTGGTCTGATGTGGTCGTGCCCTCGATGGAGGCCCTGGTGCGGGTAAATGGGATTCCCACCCGAGCTGTATTGGATAGTGGCTCTCAGGTGACCATTATGTTTCAGGACTGGTATCAGACACAACTACCTGAGGTGCCACTACAACCCTTGGATGGTCTACATGTATGGGGACTGAGTGACAAGGCTTATCCGTATTTGTGTTATATCAGGATCTGGTTGTCATTTCCTACTTCTGTGGCTGGAGTGGATGAACAGGTGGAAACTTTGGCTTTAGTCTACCCCCCCACTGGACTGTATGATGGGGTACCCTTGTTGATTGGGACCAACGCTCACATGTTTGGCCGATTAGCGCAATTGTGTTCTGAAAAGCAGGTGTCCAGGACTGGGCGAGCACTGAGGATACCTGCTTTAATCCAGAAGGCCTACGAGACTCAGAGAAAGGCTAGTCAGGAGGAGCCTGAAAGCCCAGTGGGTGTTGTCTGGAGGAAGGATCCGGAGCTGTTGCTATTGGCCCCAAATGCCCAGTGTGTTTTGCAAGGGGAGGTTAGGCTTAAAAAGGATGTCAAGAATAAACTATTGATGCTGGATGTGCCTGGGGAAGGAAAGTTCCCTAGAGGACTGCTGGTTAAACCCAGTATCTTGCCTGCTAGAGCCCATGCTTATGCCAGGATAGTGATGGTTCAAGTTCATAATGTGTCTGACAAAGAGATTCGAGTAAATAGAGGCTGCACCCTGGCTAGTGTGCATTGTGCGGACACGGTGGTGCTCCCTAACAGGAAGGGTTTGGGGAAGAATGACAGAGTCACGTCAGACTTGTTTGATTTCGGTGACTCCCCGTTGCCTGCTGAATGGAAAGTAAGGGTCAGTGAGAAGCTTGCCCAAAGAGACCAGGTTTTTTCCCTAAAAGAATGGGATGTGGGGTGTGTGCAGGGGGCCGAACACCACGTTCGACTGCATGATGAAAGGACTTTTCGAGAGAGGTCTCGGCGCTTGGCCCCTGAGGATATAAATGATGTGAGACGGCATCTGCAAGAGATGCTTGCTGCTGGTGTGATACAAGAATCCCGGAGCCCTTATGCCTCCCCCATTGTCGTAGTGAGGAAAAAGAATGGGGCTGTTCGGATGTGTGTGGATTACCGTACCCTGAACCGGCGGACCATCCCTGACCAGTATACCATGCCGCGCATACAGGATGCCTGGGACTGTCTGAACGGCAGTAAGTGGTTCTCTGTGTTAGATCTCCGCAGTGGGTACTCTCAGATCCCAATGGCTCCAGAGGACTGAGAGAAGACTGCATTCATTTGCTTCCTAGGTTTCTATGAGTTTATCCGGATGCCTCAGGGGATTTCAGGTGCCCCAGCTACTTTTCAGCGCCTGATGGAACGTGCTGTGGGGGACATGAATTTGCTTGAGTGTTTGGTTTACTTAGATGATGTCATAGTGTTTGGCAGCTCGTTGGAAGAACATGAACGTCGATTGTTCAAGGTCCTGGATCAGCTGGAGGATTTCGGTCTTAAGCTATCTATAGACAAGTGCCAATTCTTTTAAACTTCTGTGAAGTATGTGGGTCACATAGTATCCACTGAAGGCATAGAGACTGACCCCAGAAAAGTGGAGGCTTTGACTACTTGGCCTCAGCCAAAGAATTTGAAAGAACTGCAATGGTTCCTGGGGTTTTGTGGATATTATAGGCGGTTTGACAAAGACTATTCTCGAATAATCCGCCCCCTCCTCAACCTTACTCAGGGGTACCCTCCCACCCACAAAAAGTATAAGAAAGTTGTGCTCTCTGAGACGGAGAAGAAGTATTTTCATCCGAATTATGTGTTTGGAAACCGTTGGACTACTGAGTATGAGGAAGCTTTCTACGACATCATACACCAACTTACCCATGCCCCAGTGCTGGCCTATGCTGACTCAGCCAAGCTGTATGTTCTCCACACTGATGCCAGCCTACAAGGATTGGGGGCTGTCTTGTATCAGGAGCACCCAAATGGGCTGAGACCTGTAGCTTTTGCCAGCAGAAGTCTGACTCCCTCAGAATAAAACTATCCAGTGCACAAATTAGAGTTCCTGGCCCTGAAGTGGGCCATTGTTGATCAATTTCATGACTACTTGTATGGTGCCAAAATATTGGTGAAGACTGATAACAATCCTTTGACATATGTGCAGACCTCAGCCAAGCTGGATGCCACTGGCCATAGGTGGCTCTCTGCCTTGGCCACTTGCGACTATGCTGTTGAGTACAGAGCAGGCCTAAACCATATAGATGCGGATGCTCTCTCTCGGAGGCCTGTGCCTTGAACTGACTGGGTTAGGTTGTCAGAACCTGACATAAGAGCCCTTTGCCAGAAATTTGACAAGGAAGAACCGGTGTCTCCTGATACTGTGGCCTGCATAGTGGATTGCTTGGGGCCATCCGAGAACTGCATACCTGCTGCTTACTGTCATTTTTCCGCATTAGACACTAGCGCACTGCCCCAATTCGACAATGATAGTCTCCAACGGGCTCAATCCTGAGATCCCATGATAACAACTGCTTTCGAAGCTCTGCAAGCCGGGAGGGACGTGTCCCAACTGCGGTCCGCTGAATTGAGAACTGCCCTGTTATACAAAGAAGGCCCAAAATTGAAATTGAACAATAGACTGTTATACAGGGAGACTGTGGACAAAGAGGGGCGAATAGACAAATGACAATTGGTGTTGCCCACCGCTTTTAGAGAACTGGTGTTGCGGTCTCTGCATGACCTCATGGGGCATCTTGGCATAGATCTAACTCTTGACCTGGTACGGACTTGATTCTATTGGCCAAAAATGAGTACAGACGTAGAGCAGTATGTCAAGACCTGTGGTCGCTGTTTGCAAAGAAAAGTCCTACCTCAGAGAGCTGCCCCCATGGTCAATATCACTACCAGCGCCCCTATGGAATTGGTCTGCATTGATTTTCTAAGTTTAGAACCTGATCTGAAAAACATCAGCAACATATTGGTGGTCACAGATCATTTTACCTGGTATGCACAGGCTTTTCCTACTAAAGATCAGAAAGCAACCACAGTGGCTAAAGTGCTTGCTGAGAACTTCTTTGTCCGTTATGGGGCCCCTTGGAGAATCCATTCCGACCAGGGAAGGGACTTTGAGAGCCGCCTGGTTAAAGAAATGCTATCCTTGTGGGGAGTACGAAAGTCAAGAACCACCCTGTATCATCCCCAGGGGGATCCCCAACCTGAAAGGTTTAACTGCACATTGCTCAATATGTTGGGCACCCTGCAACCTAAAGACTAGTCTAGATGGAGCCAGCAGATTAGCACCTTGGTACATGCTTATAACTGCGCCAAAAGTGATGCTACTGGATTTTCCCTGTACAGACTGGTGTTTGGGAGAGAGGCTAGACTGCCAGTGGATGTGTGTTTCGGGGTTTCTCCTGATGGGGTGCAAGCAGCAAATCATCTACAGTATGTACAGAAGTTGAAGGCCCAATTAAACCATGCCTACCAACTGGCCCAGACCATGGCTGCTAAACGAAACCTGGCCAATAAGGAGAGGTATGATAAGAAAGTGAAAGCAATGGAACTGAGAGAAGGGGACAGAGTGCTATTGAGGAATTTGGGACTGCATGGCAAGCATAAGATTGCTGACAGATGGCATCACCTCCCTCATATTGTTGTGGGAAAACTGGCAGATTTACCCATATATAAAGTGTGGCCTGAAAACAATTCAAAAGTTGTGAACTATACACAGAAATCATCTGCTGCCAATCGGGCAATCTTGACAGAAGCTGAACCTCCAGATACCCCACCCTCCAGGCCTATAACTAGAGCTGCTGCCAAGAAAAGACCCAGACCACTTGATTCTTCAGCAAGCAAACCAAGAGGGCCTTCTCCAACCCCTGCTGATGAAGATGATTGTCAGTCTGTGTCTGAAGACAGTGAGAATAATATTGAATACTATCCCTCTTATGAACTGAGCCAACTGTTCTGGGGCAATCCCCTAATTAACTCTGGAGATGAAGTTGGGCTTTCTGGACTGTCTGAACTCCCAGCTTTGTCTATGGAGTCAATGCTCCCAGAGGAAGAAGTGAGTGGCCTCCAAGCCGAGGGGGTGGGGTCCTTGAGCCTGGCTGAATTGTCTGGCCTGGCTGAACCATCTGACTTTTCTGAAGAAGGAAGTGATGTGGGGGAGCAAGCCAGCGATATGCCAGAACCTGAAGAATATTTTGAGTGCCCTGATGGTTCCTTGCCAGTACCCGAACTGTCCCCAGCTGAGCCAAGTAGTGTGGGTCCTGATATAGAGGGTCCTGTCCCCAAAAGTACTATGGGCATGGGGTCTCTTTCTCCTGTAGTGCTTCCCTCTGCTAATCTAGATGAGGTGGCAATGGAGCCAGGACCTGTAGCAGCTTTTAATGAGACCCCTAGACACACTGGCCGAGAAGTACGGCCTGTGATAAGGTTGAGTTACGAGTCCCTGGGTCAGCCTGTGGACCTGCCTTTAAATGTAGTCCATAAAGGGGTGTATGTGTCCCTGAGCTCCTTGCCCAAACTAGCTTTGGAAAATGATTCCAGACTGTTAGTATTGTTCTCTGAGTATGGTACCCCTGCCCCAGTTAGCCTGCAAGTAGCTGATAGGGAAGGGCCCCTCTTTCCATGTGTCATGGGCAGGAAGAATGACCTGATTTAAAAAACCACAGGTTGTCTGTATGTGTAATATTGCATAACTAATAGTAAACTGTAAATACAGTGCCAATGTATGTAACAAAAGGTTTAATGTGCTGTCAATTTGAACTATTTTGCCTTAAAGTGATTTAAGGGTAACTACTTGGCACGGTAGGCACAAGTTCTTTCCAGGCCAGGAAGGGTGTAAGCCCCTCATAAATGGGAGTTCCTCAAAGCCTTCCTGGAGCTTGCCTGAATGCTCCCTGTCTAACTGGTGTTCAGCGAAATGCCGCCAAAATGCGGGTGTTGTGAGTGCTTCTGAAGCCTCCAGTACTGTCTCTTTAAGAGCTGCCTGCTTGCAGGTTTCAGTGGGTTGGTATGGGGGGAACTGGTGTTCCCCTGTTCAAATTCCACCAGAGCTGCAGTAAAATTGCTCCCATTTGGCAGTCGCTGTATGCACAGGGGGAGCCCTTTTAACTAATATAACCGTTTGGACATAATTGGCTAGCCTGTTGATGGAATTACTGTTTGTCTAACCTGTTTTCTTGCAGCTGAGACTGTGCGTGCTATGCCCCTCCATTTTGGACCAGAACTGTCTGAAGGGTCCAATAGGGGCAGGGGGTGTCCCAAATGGAGTAACTGGTGACCAACCAGAATTAGGGCTCTCTAGGGAGCTGGCGGGCCAATGAAGATACAGCTAGTAATTGTGGGAAGTGAAGTCTAGACCATGGCGCCTTTTCGCACCACTGAGGGCAAGATTAAGTGACTGGCATCTGTAGCCAGCCAATGGGATTGGGTGACGCCCGAACAGAGAGGATGGCCCCATACTGTCAAGGGGCAGAGGTGTTGTGGCTGTAGATGAGGAAGAAGCTCGGGGCTCCTGCACCGTTGAGTGTTCGCGTGGGAAGCGCGTGAAAGGCCTGAGTTGGCTGTTTTGAATAGCCAGCAAGTTTTGGACTGCATCCGTGAGGCGGCGATCAGAGGAGGCTGTGTAAAAGCACAGCTACCTACCAGGCTCAACCTGTAGAGGACTGGAGAATCTGCTAAATCATGCTTGGTCTGTCAGGAAAGTGGAAGCTGCGGTGAGATTCCTGATAGCTGTGAGTTCGGTCGGGCCATAGGAGCAGCTGCCTGGTATGGTACCCCTCTGTTATTTTCCATATAAATGGTGGAGAAGTATATGAAGTTCTGGCTCAGCCCTGCGGGTGATGTGAGAGCATTTTTCTTCTGGAGTCGTGAGTACTAAATCAGGATAGCTCCCTGTTAAAGATTCCTAGCGAGGGTAAGATTTTCTGGGTACTTTGCTGACTATATTAACTGAGCCTGCTGGCTCCCTCTAATCTTCATAGGAATTTAAAAGCTCATTTGTGTCAGGGCCCCAACCAGCTGCATCGAGGAACTAGCCTTTAGGGCTTGGATACCCATAGACAGTAACTTATAGGTTAGGCCTGTGCACAGAGCCCTAGGCAGATACGCATATAGTGTAGTAGTAAACTAATCACCCTGATTCCCCTCGGTCCTTGTTATCTCCCCTTAAATAAATCAGATTGCTTGGTTTGTAAAAGCATATTGGCTAGTTTGTGTATTAATGGTGAAATACTGCACAGTGAATATTGTGTAACTGTACCTTACTTTTCAGAGGGTCCCCGGAGTGAGCTGAGTGGATCGAGCCGGGTGGTAAGTGTCTATGGTAAGGACACTGTAACTGAACTGTGTGGGCCACTAGTGGGAAGAAAGGGGGCTTGCAGCTACCCAGAGGGCTGTGACCAAGTCAACCTTGACTGTTCTAACCCCGACCTCTGGGTGGAGGCACCAGCCAATGGATCTGGGCCCCTCACCCTGTGACAGTTAAGGCAGGCAGGGGTAGTAGCCCTTGGGATAGCACCCCCTGGGGGTTGCACACGCATCCGCCCACATCACACCAGCTGACTGCTCCACCTCTCCTACATGTCTGAGGGGCCTTGCGTGCCAGCACCCAGCCACCACTAGGTGTCAGACTGATGGCAGTCCCTGCGTCCCTCCCTCCCTAGGACAGAAGAGCTGTCCTCTGGACGCTCGATTCTCTCCCACCCTGGCCTACCCCCAGTGACCCACTTGCATGATGAACACGGGTCGCTGGCATGGCAGGAGGTAGGGCATGTTGCCTCAGTCCTCCACGCCACTGGGCCGGCCTTTAAACCAAACTCTTAAAACCGTGCTTAGTACCCACCCATGATGGAGGGCCCCGTGGTATCCATAGAAACATAGAAATGTGATGACAGAAAAGTACCCCACTGGTCCATCAAGTCTGCCCTTATCCCATCACCTTAGATAGCTGGACCTGCCTCTTTCCATCCCATCCCTGCACCCTCCCGAGGAGACTCCCATCCCCTCCTTACTTTCAGGTTTTTTCCCTTCCCTCTCCTGTTTATTCCCATGTAGTTATCCCATGACCTCTTAAATCCCCTACCATTTTGGCCCCCACCACCTCTTCTGGTAGCCTGTTCCAGGGGCCCACTACCCTCTCTGTGAAGTAGTGCCCTCTCCTGTTACCTCTGAACTTTCCTCCCTCCATCTTTAAACTGTGCCTCCTAGTATTTTCTTTCTTCTGAAAGATGCTCCCTTCCCTCACCTTGTTTATTCCCTTCAAATATTTAAAAGTATCAACCATATCTCCCCCCACTCTCCTCATTTCCAGGGGATACAAATCAAGTTCTTCCATCCTCTCCTCATAGGTACTCTGATGCAGGCCATGCACCACTGTGGTCACCTTCCTCAGGACTGTCTCCACCCTATCAATATCTTTTTGTAGGTGAGGTCTCCAGAACTGTACCTCATACTCCAGGTGGTGTCTAACCATGGACCTGTTAGGGGCATTAACACCTCCCGCCTTCTGCGCGTTATACCCTTTCCTATGCATGCCAGCATTCTTGCTGCTTTTCTTACCACTTTGTTGCACTGGTTTGCCTCCTTTAGGTTGTCTGAAATGATAATCCCCAGATCCCTCTCTTGTTCTGTTACTAAAACTTCCTCTCATCCTAGTGTGTATGTGGCCTTTGGGTTTTTGTGCCCTATGTGCATTATCCTGCACTTCTTTGCATTAAATCTCAATTGCCACATATCTGACCACCCCTCCAGTTTTATCAGGTCCTCCCTCATTGTTTCCACACACACCCCCGGTGTGTCCACCCTATTGCAAATCTTTGTATCATCCACAAATAGGCACACTGTCCCCTTCAGTCCTTTTGCAATATCCCCAATGTAGATGCTAAAGAGGACTGGTCCCAGTACTGATCCCTGTGGCACCCCACTTGTCACCCATTCCTGCCTGGACTGAATACCATTTACTTACACCCTCTGGCTTCTGTCACTAAGCCAGTTCTCCACCAATTTTGTTATTTTTGGCCCCAACCCTAAACTGCCCAACTTGTTCACCAGTCTCCTGTGAAGGACAGTGTCAAAGGCCTTGCTGAAGTTCAGATAGACCACGTCCACTGCCCCTCCCTGATCTGTCACCCTCGTCACCCAGCTGAAACATTCGATCAGGTTAGTCTGGCATGATCTCCCCTCCATGAACCCATGCTGCCTGTCATCTTGGAGATCGCTGGCTGCAAGGTAGTTGACAATCTTTTCCTTTCCTTGACCGCTGGGGTCAGTTACTATTACTATATTAAATGGAGCTGACACCCTCTTAGCCAATCATGTTGTATATCTAAAATGCCATTATCTGGCTACAAAGGCACTGTAGACATGCAAATAAGGAGAAAAGACAGGCCAGGTATGCAATTAGGGCAAATGCTCCTTAGGGTATGCTAGTGAGCAACTGAGTCAATGTTCATCCTGTGAAGGTTCTGACAATAGCTCATACTACGAACTGTGGTTCATTCTGTTCTCGAAAAAAGTTAACTTTCATTTAATAAAACAGACACACACTGTTTTAATCCAACAACTGAGTTTTTCTCTTTTTCTGAACATACAGTG
The DNA here is from genome assembly GCA_016271365.2 of Neoceratodus forsteri. Lineage (NCBI taxonomy): Eukaryota > Metazoa > Chordata > Ceratodontiformes > Ceratodontidae > Neoceratodus > Neoceratodus forsteri. The sequence continues at coordinate 806,964,086 of CM028137.1, forward strand.
TGAAAATATTGACATCACAGTGATAATGCTGTAGTGGTTAAGTTTGGAAAGGATTTTTTTATTTGTAACATATTTTACCAGGTAAGCAAGCAGAGTCCTAACAGGCTTGTTTCCAGCTGCAACCTAGGAGAAGCAGGACAAGAATCAACAGGACATGCAATACAAACATTCCAGTAAAAATAAGAGTCAACATATGTACAGAGTCACAAAGTACATAGAGAATGAAAATAACAGCAGTGGAATGGTACAGAGGGGTCTATATGCAAGGCCCTGGAGGGCACTGATAATGCATTACAACAAAAGAAGGAGAGTCATAATTAAATACAGACATCACAATATGCAGTAGAGACAACATAAATGTCTTGGAATGATACAGAGGACCTGTTTGCATCATAAATACATTGATAAATTGTTTTTAATTTAAACTTTATTTAAAGCTTTTTTTTTTGTTTTACTGTTTAATACTAGTAAATGCATTTGATAGTTGTAAGTGTAGTTGTAAAGCACCCTGAGCCTTTTGGGAAGGGTTCCTGATAAATGTGTTTTTTTATTTACTTACTTATTACCAGGCAGCGATAAAATGAAATTGGCCAATCAGCCTTGATCTTTATCTACTGGGTCCAGTGTGCTTAGGATCCCTTACAATCTCACCACTGTATCATCACTTTACTGTATGTCTGATCATGTAGTGTTGCCTCTGGCCTGAGCCAGTCCTGTAAATGGGCTACTTAGCCCAGTGTTCTTACCCAATAAATAGGGAAATAAAGTAATATGTCACCATGACCCAACCACGTGGCCCAAGTGGAGATCCATAGTGATGGGGAGGTGGAATAGTGGTTCTACACAACAACAAAAAAATAGCTCTTGAAGGAGAGTATACTAATTTCTATACACTCTCCATGGATTAGTGCTGCTCATAAACTGACCCAGGAGGGAGCAGTGCTTGGGGAACAAACATTTAGGAGCAGTCACCTAATGACAGATAGCGTTCTTACCTGGGATCTAACTGTGGTGCCATGGACCTACCTGTAAAGTGGGTACTGAAGGTACAGTAGGCACCGATTGCCATATTTTGTATTGTAAATAGAGACATCGGGCAGGATTTTCGAAACCTGGTGCAGGGCTTGCATCCAGCCCTGTGCCACTACTCTTAGATTCTGCCAGTTCGCCAAATGCTTCACTGCAACTGCACCCAATTTTCAAGTCTCAGGAACAGTTGAGACAGTTTCCATGAGTTACAGCAGCTTGTGCCAAATATCTGGTGCAAGCTCCATAACAAGGGCCCCCAGGATTGGCGCATGGTAGACCAGAGAAAGTTGGTTACCTTGCAGCAATTGCTGCATGAGATAGAAAATCCCATTAGATCAACGCAAGCCCCATGCACCATACTCTCAGTGCACCAGGGCTTGCGGTGATCTAAGAGTTCTGAAAATCCTACCCCTTCCCTACTTTTAGGAGGAGGCACACTGTATCGCAATGTTAATTGAAAGGGCGGCTTTTTATCCATTTTAAGGAAATTATTGGCATCAGAAATGTGCTGATGCCACAGGTAATATTCTCATCTAGATAACTTTTCTGATGAGAAATGGAAAGTGGTGGAGTAAGTACTGGTCTGGCAGGACAAAAAAATATCCTACCCAGGCAGCAGGAGTATAATTCATAAATGAGGAGAAACACTGGCAGCTCTGATTGGGAGGCCCAGGGTTGACATGACAAACTCATATCAGTAATGCATATTGTAAACTGTTGGATCTGACATATATATTATGGGGAGGCTGTACTTTTGTCATAGTGGATTCTGAAGAAAATCATGGAATGGTCATGAGTAAAATGACAGCAGTCATAGAAATTATAGTAAAAATCACTAAACGTTTTAGATTCCTTTTGTGTTAACCAGATTGCCTCTGGGTTGACATAGTTTTATCTCATTACGTCTTGATGATGCCATATGGTGTCATAAAAAGCATACCTCTTTTTCCTGATGATGCCATATGGTGTCCTAAATGATGTGCTGTATTGCCTGATGACGCCAACTGGCATCCATGTCTTTCTCTTGGTGCAGCTCAAGCATTTGTTTACATTTGATAAATTGAGTTGCACCAGTCAGTAGGTGACATCGTACCATTACTGATTTTACCTAATATAACATGTGTTCCCATTGGCTATTTTTGAGAAAATGTGCCTTAATAAATAAATAAATACATTTACTATTTTTGCATGTGCTGTTAAAAATGTTTATTATGCTCGTTTGTTGCCATTACAGTTTGTCTTGTAACAACAAATCATCATGTTTTAGTGTAACATGTTAAGCTGACCAGGTTGACATTATAATTTCATAACTTATATTTTTCGCATTCGAGCAATTGGATTGGCTGTCACCACTTTTGGTGTATTTTTTGTGTCTTTTGGGATATTTTTCTTCAATAACATCTTGTCACTGATATCACGATTGTTATAACTATCAGTCCATTTATACCACTAAGTGAGCTGAATACTTCTGTATTTAAAAATCGAGCTCTGTGATCGGTCAGATTTTCTGATATCAATTTTGAATTCAATTGGTATAAAGGGATTGTCTTAGATGCAGGCACCATCCCCCTGATGAAGCCTTAATTGGCGAAGTACCAGGGGACCTGCATGCAGATCTTTTTGTTGTGCCTTCCACTATTCTATTCAATGCGTGTGCCTGAAACATTGGAATAAATCCGTATTTAGCATTCAAGCAAGGATTCTGGTATTTTTTACAACCGTCACTGGAGAAAAAGTGGCTCTCCAGGCTCTGGAGTGTGCAGTGATTTTTTTTTTATGTTTCAGATTAGGGCTCGTAGCCATCACCCACATCCTACCCTAGCTCTCTAGTGCATCACCATTTGGTCATATTGATCCTCACTGTTGCCATGCTTCCTCTTTGCTTATTGTACACATCGCTATTTCCATTAACCAGTCAGCGCGCACACTGGTGCAGGAAGAGCATGGTGACTGGAAACTTAGTTTCAAGATGGAAGCACTGCTCTCATCCTAAAATACTCACTTCGTTTTGGTGCCAAAACCCTGATTTGTGATCTATACTTACTTTATTTGTTTTTATTTTTATTTGTGACAAAAGTTTTCATAGTCGTCACTTTGTTCATTTCGGGATAATTCCCGGTCCTCTTGTGTGATCACATCTGATGGATGCGGCTAGCATTTCCAATAGGAGAGAATGTTTCTTGCGCATGTACTAGATGAGTTCACATGAATTCAGCACCTTTTGTTATTTTTCAAAGAGTTTATGTTTGGATTATGGCTATGTTAAAATCTATGTGGCGTGTTGCTCCCTGCATTATGGATGATAAGCAGGTTAAGGTCAGTAGCACGTTTGTCTCATGCTCTGCACTTGAGTTTTCTCCCTGATATGCAGTTACTAATGGTTTAAAATGAAAAAAAAAATGGTGTTGCCTTCAACTCATCTGGCATCAGTCCAGCCCCAACCTCTGATGCACTGTAAAGGCCAATTCAATTTTGAAGCCCTCCACAGTCACTGATGTTGTCCATCGACTCATATGACATCAGTCTGGCCCCAACCTCTGATGCACTGTAAAGTACTCTTCGGGTTCAAATCCCTCCACAGCCACTGGTAAGATCTATCTCCTTACCATACATTAGTCGAGCCCCAAACTGTAGTGAACAGTGAAGTGCATTTCAGGTTCAGATCCCTCCACAGCTGATGATGTTATCCATCAACTTACCATGCATCAGTCCAGATCAATCCCATAATGCACTGTGAAGTGCATTTCATGTTCAAAATCCTCCACATCCACTGGTGGAGTCCATCAACTCATATGACATCAGTTCGGCCCCAACCTCTGATACACTTTTCAGGCTCAAATCCCTCCACAGCCACTGGTAAGATCTATCTCCTTACCATGCATCAGTCGAGCCACAAACTGTAGTGAACAGTGAAGTGCATTTCAGGTTCAGATCCCTCCACAGCCAATGGTGTTGTCCATCGACTTACCATGTGTCAATCCAGAGCAATCCCCCAATGCACTGTGAAGTGCATTTTGTGTTCAAATCCCTCCACAGCCAATGGTGTTGTCCATCAACTCATTGGTGTCAGTCCAACCCCAACCTCTAATGCACTGTCAAGTGCTGTTCAGGCTCAAATCCCACCAGAGTCACTGATGTAGTCCATCTGTTCATCAGTCTTCAGCCCAGTCTTTACCTCGGACACTCTGTGATGTGCATTACTGGTATGAATCCCTCCTCAGCCACTGGTGTAGTCCATTGTACACTTCAGGATTCATTCCAACACTACCCTCAGATGCACTTTAATGTTCTATTCAGGTCTGAATCACTTCACAACCACTTGTTTAGTCCCTTCTGCTCATCATGCTTCAGACCAGCCCTTACCTCTAATGCACTGTGATGTGACCGGTGCCAATGTATGACTTATACAGTCCATTCAAATGAAACACAGCACATAGTACACATATGTACCCATGAACCCATCAGCATCACTCCATGGTGCAGGCATACCTACACTCCTTTCCCACCCACACAGTGTACCATACTGAATGCTGCAACATATCACATGTGTATGCAGGCAATCCATGTGACACATCACATAGCACACAACCTTTACAGGAGCCCATGTCATCACCCTGTGCGTATACCCACAATGTCTCTGCATGGCATATGAGCACCATTACCAGGTGCAGGCAGCCCCACCTGCTTCCCCAGAACTGAGTATACCCCAAGGACAGGTGCCAATTCATGACACAAAGTGACTGCAGTGCCCATGAGCATCATTCCTTGGTACAGGCAGACCCACCCCTTCCCCATGACACAGTATACCCCACATTACCTGTGCCTTTTCAGCAATTTCATCACCCTATGCATATACCCACAATTTATCTACAGTGCCTATTAGCACCAATATTAGATGCATACAGCCCCTCTCATTTCCCCAGAACATATGAAGTGCATCTGAGCGTGTATCATGAATGCAGGAACCCCCCCCCCACTAACACACAGTGCTACATCATACAGTCATTCCCTCACCTTATACCATCCCATAATATACTCCCCAAAAAATAAACTATGGCAGGATTAAATAATACACACATTTATGTAATGTGATGTTTATTGAAAGACTGTGAACCTTTACAGGAACAACATCATGCTTGATTTACAGTATGATAACGCAAACAGCACACATAAAATACAGTTTCCTATACTTATTATGGGATTTTATTACAAAAGTACATTAAAATAGTTTATTTAAATGAAATGACACATTTTAACTACAATAAGTATGCAATCAATCATAGAGAGACCTCCAGCACTAAAAAATGTCTCCATTTCCTGTGTCAGCTCATTGACATACACTGGAAGTGTTCTTCCTGTTTACATCACTTGACCTCACAAAGCACTTCCTTCCTGCATCACTTCCTGATATGTCCTTCTAAGGTACTGTGTAAATATGTTCTTACTAAACTAGGGGAAAAAACAAAAAAATTGATAATCAGATTCATAAACTAAAAATCAGTGGCTAAGAAGAATTAAACACTGCAAAATTCCAACCAAAGGAGTGGAACAAAAAACTCAAGCTTTAATCAATCAATTAATCCATCAAAATCTTTATTATCCATGTGAACATCATTGAGCAAGCTCATTTACAAGATGGACCTGGTCAGCACCGAGTCAAATGGTATAATGCATACAGAAATAGTTACAATACAGCCAAATAAAACAAGTAAAGAACAATTAATGCAATTAATGAAAGTAAGTACTCAAGGTTACATCAGTCATATCAGTTCAGAGTGCTTCTGTAATATTTAAGGAGGACATAAGATGAGGCGCTCCTCAGCATTGGCTTCTGATTGGTTCCTGCAGTCTGCGTCTGTGTCCATTCTAAACCAAGCATAAATCTGATTTCCATGCAGAAATTTGCCAAAAAAAAGGAACTTCAGTAGGGAGAAGTGATCAGCTCCTCGTATAGGGAGCTGACGCAAACACAGAATTTCAAAAGTAGTGTAATCACACAGTATTCCTAAATGTAACACTCCAAACAGAAGGACAAGGGTCTTAGCAGTCAAGGAAAAAAGTAATTGTATCTTTTTTTTGGCAAATTTCTGCATGGAAATCAGATTTATGCTTGGTTTAGAATGGACACAGACGCAGACTGCAGGAACCAATCAGAAGCCAATGCTGAGGAGCGCTCACGTTCCGGTTGGTTGGCTGCTAATGCCATGCTTTGCTAATGGAGAGTTTGAGTTTAGGTTCTCAGGTGGTGGTAGAGGCAGCGCCAACCGCCTGGTGCCCGGGTTTCCCACGCCTATGGGCAGGGAGCCCTTGGAGAGCATATCCTTGGCAGGGGATGGAGGAAGGGGTCGGTATTAAGTACTGGGCCATGAGCAATGGAACATCTGAACCAGCAGGAGGACCAAAACAGCAAGACAACAGAATCTGGGGATTCCTTGATGCCTAAAGACTGGCCCAACCACAGAAATTCAGAAAGGAGTGTAATCAGAGTCCCAACGCTTGACACTCTAAACAGGAAAAAATAGAGGTCATAACTGTTAGGCAATAAGTAAGTACAGCTCCTTTTTGTGCAAGTTTCAGACAGAAAATCAGACTTTAGCTTAGTATTGAGGGAGACACAGGAGCAGACTGCAGGAGCCAGTCCGACGCCAGAGCAGAAAAGCACTCACATTCTGATTGGGTATCGGCAGCGCCACACCTCGCTAGTGAGGAGTTTGGTCTAGGTGTCTCAAGTGGTGGCTATGGAAGCGACAACCGCCCGGTATCCACACTTCTCCCACCTGAATGGCAGGGGGCCCCTGATGGGCTAGTCTACGGCAGGGAAGAAAGTAAGGTGACAGAGGAAAGAGACAGTAAGAGTGGAATGTAGTGGAAAGGGAATACGAAGATGAAATAGGGCAGTTAAATGGTACAGGGTAGGGGAATAAGAGCCACAGAATAAGCAATATGTAAAAGACAGCAGGGTGAGTAAAGTGTAGCAGCCGCGAAAGCCATGAAGAGATAATAACCCTACAGGGCTTTCTAGGGAGGAAAAACATTTAAGGCATAAGATGCTCACAGCACTAAGGTCACCAAAGGTTACAAGCAATCATAAATTCAACTACGCTCAGAAGGCAGAAGCTTGATGCTTCGTACTAAAATTAGGGGCTGGGGTAGCAATTACAAGGCTCACATGCATACCGAGATTCAGACTCTGATTTCTGACAAAAAAAATGGTAAAAACCTTGTAACATTTATATTTAGACAATGACAAATGTTCATTGCAAATTTTTAACAATTTTAACCAACAATTTTACAGAAATTTAATATTTTTGTAAGACTAAGTAGACATAGCATAATTACATTTACATAAAATCATCAGAATTTATGAAAATACAAAGAAACAACCTTTTACAACACTAAATCCAGTTAAATAGATATTACCAAACCTCACTCATTTTCAAAAACCTTTTTGTCCTGAAAAACTTTTCTTTCTACAGTTTTAAAATTGGATGTATGGTTTTTAAGATATGTAGGTTTGAGCACAGTGTGTTTGTATGAATGCTACAGATCTAGAACCCCTTCAGGGACACAGGTGTTCCAGCAGCAGGCAGAGGGTACCTGAACATTCTAAGTGACAATAGGATAGAATGAGATTTTATGAGAGCTTCCTACTATCCTCTATTTAAGCAATAAGGCATGACAGGATGTGGGTTATTGGGGGATTTACCCACACCTTGTGTGGTGTGTCACGAGGCACAGCCAAGTGACTTAACCACACAAGAAGTGGGTAAATCCCCCAATAACCCACATCCTGGAGTGCCTTATTGCGATTATACAATGGACCCATGTGTAAAATAAATTTTAAATGTGTTTTTAATTATGTTTTTTATAAATGCCATTTCTCAGCCGTGGGTTATTACATGATATACCACGGTTATGTGATGTGTCTTGACCAATGAGGTTACAGGATTTTCATACCCCATTGTATAATCAATAATATTTCCGATTCCCTCACTATTCCTTCTAGAAAATCTACTGTTGGTCAATCTACTTTTTCCTACCACTTTCCTAAACTCTGGCCCTCCCTTTCCTTGTCAATTTGCTCTGCCTCTTCAGTTTTCTTCTTAACAGCTCTCATTCATAACTATTATTCTCCCTCCTGTAACTGTCCATGACTCTCTCTCCTCCCTCTCCCACTAGTTTTGCTCTGGCAGCCTGTTTCCTTCATTACCTGTTCCTTGTGCAGTAAGAGTAGTTCTGTCACCTAAATAACCTTCATTTTTTTCTTACACATTTTATCTGTTATACTGATTTATTTTTTAATTTGTATGCTCCTTGATATATTGTATTTGCTCTATGTGATTTTCCACATCTCCTCCCCCAGGACGCATCTTGAAATGAGCTGTTAGCAGCTCAGTATGTCTTTCCTGGTGAAACTTTTGAAATTAATCTATCAATCAAACAATCAAGCACATCATCTGGGATACCAAGGTTCCTGTGCGAGGTCCAGAATCTGACACAGGGATTGGCTGGGGACTGAGGTTGTTGTAGACATGAGACACAAGTAGGGTTTATTATAACAAACTCTGGCCAGAGTCAATAGGACTGCATGCAAGGAATTTAGGGTAAAAATATTGAAAATTACCAAAGTTATGAGCCTACGTTAGCAAAATGTAATATAGTCTCGTTCATACATTTGTTGTTTTGTAATATTTTTACACCAAATGTTCAACCTAGCCTTGTTATGACACTGCCTCATGAAGAAGGGCAGAAAAAATGCTCAACTCTTGGCCTAAAGGTGATTTCATGCAGGGACTACAAAATCACCTTTTGGGATGTGAAAAAACATTTTGGCCAGGATCTGGAAAATGACAGCTCTCTGTCAGCAGAGCTGCATTGATTGTTTTTTGTACCCAGACAGTTTTAATTTGAATTAACTATGTTTGGACCAAATTGTTATAGGTACCTTAAGAGGGAAGATTGTGTCTGTATTGGGGGTTTCAGCACGTTTGAGGGTCAGTGCTTGTGCGATGTTTATACAGGGTTTCTGCTCATATTAGGGTTTCTTGGGGTGCTGTATTTCTTCTATTTCTACCCCCTCTCTCTGGGCAGATGCCATGTCTCCCCTTCCCCCTCCACCCTTTCCTGCCTTGTCCTTTATCTGATCTGACTCCCCCCCCGAGGCTTACCTTGTTATTCCCTGTTTTCCTTCCTCCATAGTCAGTCATAGCCAAGAAGCAGAGGATTTCCTCCCCTCCCCCCGCAGCTTTAGCAGATGGACCCGCTCTACAGTGTTAGCCTACAACTCATAGCAAGTATGGACAATGGACACTTTAATTCGACTCTCTGTTGGCAGAGCTGCATTGGCCCACCACCGCTACCACAGCGGCTACCCCACCCCCCCTCCCCAGGTGGTCACGTGACTTGCGGCTGAGTCTAGCTCCCTAATTTTCCATTACTTGCTTATATGCGCTGACCACTAGAGGTCGCTAGTCAACCCCTCTGTGTGCAGTAACATTTTACTCTCCCTTAAATATTTATTGCACTTGCACCAGGATAATTTCCCCTTCTCTCCAACTATTTACACCCCCTCTTGAGAACTCTTCTCAACCATTCTCCTCCTTCTCTTCTCTTTCCCTCTGGTGGTCTCAAACCTATGTCCTTTGTGCCACAGTACTGTCATAGGTCTCCCTTCTAACCACTAGGCCACACAGCCTGTTAAGCTACTGGTGCGTAGCTGTTATAACACATACAAATGAAACTGTTCCTGCTCCCCCTTCTGGCCACCTCTATGACCAGCCTGCTGTTGGAGTCAGACTTTTGTGTCTCTGTGCTTGCTGTTGATCAACAACTATCCTCTTTTGCTCAGCTTCACTGGCCTGCTGTGCATCCCCCTACTGGGGTTAGATATGAATTTACTCCCCTGGTCCCAGCTCTCTTTGCCCTCCTCTCCAACACTGAACGTCACCTAATTGGCCTTTTCCTTTTTTCCCCACACCTTCTCACCCTCCCCCTGGCTCCCACCTGACTGCCCTAATCTCTCCCTTGTACTCCTTGCTGGTGACATCAAAAGTAACCCAGGCCCCATAAACACCCCCCTTGACCACACCAATGTAATCTGGGCAAGGACCACGGGTTTAAAAGTAATACATTTAAACACCTGTAGCCTCCCATCAATTTTCCTGAACTCGAGGTCTGGATGTCCCTTAATAAGCCCCACGTACTAGGGCTCACTGAAACCTGGCTAAAACCTCAACTCCAACACCTCTTACCATCTTCCAGGCTACTCCCTCCTTCATCTTGACAGGCCAGGGAAGAAGAAGGGTGGTGTAATTGCTGTGTATGTTAATGAACAAATCTCAGCCACCATCATTAGCCGCTCAGATCCCCTCTCTCCAGTGAATGGCTCTTTGTCTTTGTTGAACTAACACTGGGTTCCTAAAAAAAATTATTCCTGGGTTGTTGCTACAACCCCTACCGGAGGTATCTCTGGCTTATCCAACCTCCTGGATGGCCTAGAGCTAATCACTCCAAACAGGGACACTACATTACTTGGGGATTTCAACCTCAATTGGTTAAGTGCCCAGGAACCCAACTATGCAAACCTCCTAAAAGCACACAACCTCGAGCAAGTCATCTCCTCCTCCTCCACCAGACACAATGCCCGTATGCTCAACCACTCCCTACTCAACTGCATGGCCACAAATTGGGTGGACATGGTCCTTCAGACAATACATTGTTGGACTCAATAAGTGACCACTCCCCTACTTACATTATCTTAGCCACCAAAACCAAATCTCCCCCAAGTACCTGTCATTCAGAAACTTTAGATGCCTGGACCCCACCAGTCTCCTTGAGGATGTATGAGTGAGGAACTGGTTTGCCCTCTACCTCATCAACAATGAGTCATCGGCAGTTAGCTTCTTCACAAATGCCCTTCTTCAGGTAGAAAACCTCCAGTTCTCACTCACTCACTCACTATTTGTAGGGTGAGAAGGGGCTGCACCCACTGGATATCCAAAGAGTTACTGGCCCTGATGAAAGAGAGGGACAGTAACTGGAAAACCTATAAAGCGCCCCCTTCCCTCCTGCTCTGGAATGCTTATAGGCACTTACGTGACACCTGTAAGCAAACTCCCAAATCTCTAAAGTGTAATTTCTACCTTAAATTACAAAGGAACACCCTCAGCAACCCCCGTCGCTTCTGGGCCTCTATCGGGTCCTTGTTTAATCCTAAGACCCATAGCCAAGTCACTCAGTTAGTCTCCCCTTCAGGCCTCCTGACTGATCCCTCTGGGGTTGAGCAGACTTTTAACAAGAAATTTACCAACCTCTCTGCCCACCTTAGTAAACTTCCCCCCCAGTCACCTCATAGTCCTGGTAGTCAGGCAAACTGCTCCTCCGCCAGCAGCACAGTCTCCTCCCCTTTCTACTTTAGAGCCATTGGCCCAACTGTCACACATCTCCCGAAGTCTCTCCCTGCCAATAGTAGCCCTGGCAGTGACGGGCTTTCCCCCTCTTTCCTTAGACTCACCTCTCCTGCAATCATTGAACCCCTCACCTTCATATTTAACTTTGCTCTCTCCATGTCCACCATGCCTGATTCCTGGAAGCATGCTAATGTTGTGCCTATTTTCAAAGCAGGTGATCCCCTTTCTCCCGATAACTACAAGCCCATCTCCCTCCTCCTCCTCCACCTGTCTCTGAGCATCTCAGAAATCGTAATCTGCTGTGCCCCCAACAACATGGTTTCCAAAAGCTCCACAGCACCACACCAGCCTTAGCCCACTTCACTAACCATGTCCTCAGAAACATGAACTCTGGTAAGGCCACAGATGCTTTATTTGTGGATCTAAGGCCTTTGACCTCATTGACCACCCTCTCCTCCACTCTACTCTCCATTCCCTTGGCTGTTCCTCTGAGACAACCTCATGGTTTTGGAGCTATTTCAAGGGCAGATCCCAGTCAGTTACAATTGGTACAGCCTCCTCCCCTGCCCTGCCCATCTCCATGGGGATCCCCAAAGACTCCATTCTTGACCCTCTACTATTCTCCATCTTTATTAACATCCTCCTGGCCAAGAGTCTCTCCTGTGAGGCACTTCTCTACACAGATAACCTTGTTCTATACCATAGTGACATGTCACTTGCAAACACCTTCTCCATTCTTACCCTTAACTATGGTGCTGCCTACAATTGGTTTCTTTCCAACAGGCTCTTGGTAAACAAAACAAAAAGAAAACAAAATTAATGCTACTCAGATCCAAACTGTTCCTCACCAAGGTCTCCAAAGCCAATTCCTCTCTTCTTGTACTCACTCCTGTAGGCCCCCTCAAAAATGTAACCAGCTTCAAATACTGAGGCGTTACTCTGGACCCCTCCCTCATGTTCACTGAACATGTTAATATTTCTGTGCATAGAGTTAACCAGAAGCTAGGAGCTGCTTAACGACTAAAACAATTCTTGTCTTATGAGGCATGCCTAGCAATTGTGCATGTCAACCTTCTCCCTCTTATTGACTATTGCTCTGCCATCTATTCCTATATGTTGTCTGCCCTGTACTCCAGGCTGAACTCAGTCTACAATAGTATCTATCGCTTCATCCTCCTTGCTTCCTATTCTACCCATCATTGTGATTTATATTAGTCGCTTGGCTGACTCCCACTTCAAGGAAGGTTGGACTACACTCTTGGCTGCTTAACTAACAATGCTGTCAGTTGGACATCTGTCCCCATACTCATTCCTCGTCATGGGCAGAGTGGCGTCTAGGTGCCTCTGTGAATCATCCATCCCCCTCTGGTAGTCCCTAGAATCTCCTCTACCATGGGCAGTAAAGCTTTTTCTGTCTCTGCCCCTCTCTATGGAACAAACTCCTTATATCGCTCTACTCGTGCTCCTCCCACTAATCTTTCAAAAACCATCTCAAAGACTGGCTACTGCTAGAAACCAAATGCTCCTATCCTCACAGGTAATCTGGGGCATCCCTTCCCCCCAACTTTTGTGGGGTGACACCCTCTCTAGAGACACCCCTTCCTCTTCTGCTCGCTGCCTTCCCCCTGTCTGACTCTGTTCTCACCTCACTACAATCTATTACATTGCACTTATCTAATGTGAATTGTTGTACTGAATCTGAGACTCTACCTGATTACTGACCTGTCTACTAACAGTGCACCTTAATGCAACTGCACTTTATCCATCGCATCTGGTAATTTGTCGCATTATGTATTGTTCTCTGTGTGTTAGAGACTATGCATTGGACCTGTTTACTGGCCTATTACTGCACCTTGTACCTTATGTAAATTTCACTTTATGTAAAGACCCTTTGTACTGTAATTACTGCACCTCATTGTTGAGGCCTGTACTTATGTCATGTTCTATCTGTATGTGTACTGCTCTATGTGCCATGTTTGTGGCTCGTATCGTGCCTAAAAACGGTCCATTGGGTCAGCGCACCTACCCGGTTATCAAATACATAAATAAATAAAATAAATACAAACATTCATGAGGTGTTGTAAAGATATGGCTATGTTGTAAATTTTGGGAGAAAATATTGAAACTTACCAAAGTTACAAGCCTGTGTTTGCAAAAGTCAACGCAGGCTCATAACATTATTGTTTTTTAATATTTTTACACCAAATGTTCAACATAGCCTTCTTATTACCCCACCTTATGAACAAGGGCAGAGTAAATGTTCACCACCTCTCAGAATGTAAAAAAAACACATTTTGGCCAGGATTTAAAAAAATTAGAATGGTCACATTTATGAGGTGCTGTAAAAATATGGCTATGTTGTAAATTTAGGGTACACATATTGAAACTTACTAAAGTTATGAGCCTACATTCGCAAAAGTCAATGTAGGCTCATAATCTAGTTGTTTTTAATATTTTTACACCAAATTTTTAACATAGCCTTCTTATGACCCCACCTCATGAACAAGGGCAGGGAAAATTTTCAACTTCTGCCTGAAAAGGGGTTTCACACAAGGACTGCAAAATCACCTTTCCGGATGTAAAAAAACATTTTGGCCCAGATTTGAAAAATGACAGCTGTCGCACTCAGGAACAACTGTAAAGATATGGCTATGTTGTGAATTTGGGGAAAAATATTGAAAATTACCAGTTATGAGCCTGCGTTTGCAGAATTCAATGTAGGCTCATAACGTTGTGGTTTTTTAAATATTTTTACACCAAATTTTCAACATAGCTTTCTTTTGACCCCACATCATGAACAAGAGCAGATAAAATTGTCAACTCCTGCCTGAAAGGTGATTTTGTGCAGAGACCACAAAATTACCTTTCGGAACAGATCTGTCTAATGAGAGTGCAATTTTTCATGAGGTGGGGTCCCAAAAAAGGCATGTTGAAAATTTGGGCCAAAAATATGCAAAACGTTCCAAAGTTATGCCACTAAGTTCAAACCCCCATTGAAAAACATTGAACCACATACCTGATTCCCTCAGTTCATGGTCCAGTTAGGATTATGAAGAGTGAAGATATATCTGCGGTCCGGAGAGGATTATGGCGTTGGATCCCCGATTGGTAAGTAAGGGCTTGGAGGGTGTGTGAGGCAGTGGGTACTGAATGGGGGGAGTCTAATGGCCACTAAAGACATCGATGGACAGTTTTCTTTTTATGGGTATGACACAAACAAAAAAACAAGGATTTGTGCATTGGGGGATTGGGCAACCCCCAGTGTAAGTATTATGTTTCTTGGGGGGGGGAGTGGGGTGGTGGGTGCTGAGAGGGAGGGTCAGGTGGGTGATTAAAAAAATAAAATAAAAAAACTGCTCATGCACGGTAGTGGACAGAGAGGGTCACAAAAAAAAAGGTGATCGCGATACTGGAGGATTGGGCACCCCCAGTGTCACTGCTATGTTCTGGGGGTGGTTGCTGAGAGGGCGGGTCAGTGGGGGGATATGTATAACTTAATTAAAAAAAACGGCAGCCTGATTATGACACTGGGGGACTTGGCACCCCCGTGTCACTGTTATGTTTCTAGAGGGGTGCTGAGAAGGAGGGTCGGGTGAGGTGGTTATGTATGATTTAAAACAGAAAAAAAAATTGGCAGGTCATGGCAGAACACAGCACACTCCACCATGTCCAAGATGGCCACCACACTACACTATGCATGCGCGTCTACTTGCACATGCGCAGTAGAGTGCAGCAGACATCTTGGACATGGCAGAGTGTACCGTGTTCTGCCATGACCCACCAATTTTTTTCTTCTTTTAAATGATACATATCCCCCCCCAAGTGACCCTCCTTCTCAGCACTCACTCCCCCAGAAACATAAGAGTGTCACTGGGGGTGCCCAATCCCCCAGTGTCATGATCAGCTGCAAAACAGTGCAGTGCAACTGGGGACAACAAGTGGAGTGCTCCATGGATGTGGAGGCGACTGTAGTGCAACTCCAACATGTCGTCTGGTCAGAAGGAATGCATTGAGTCTTTTTCTCCAAGCAAGAGATCTGCAGGGCTTCTCCCACTGCAGCCCTAAAAAGGGTCTGAGAAATAGAGCTTTCTGATTGTCTATAAGCATTCTATCAGCCTTATGTTAATCTGTTATTAACATACATGTAGAACCTAATCGTATGCTGAACAAGGTTTATCACAATTTAAAATATTGTTTTTATTATAATTGCAATAAGGCATTCCCAGGGGTTATGTTAATGGTCAGTTAATCATCCTCTAGGGGCATGTAGCACTTGGCTACACCTGGTGCAGCATTACACCCCTACAGGGTGATTAACAGACCACTAACATAACCCCTGGTCATGCCTTATTGCTTAATTATTTTCTGAATACCATGAATAATGCATTACTCATTATTTGGATTCGAAGAACGAATAGTGTCACTATTTGTGCCTATTCCTATTAAGGACATACAATCTTTTGAATAAAAAAAAAAGCCCCCCCACCCTATATCCTTTAAGATATAAACTTCATCCGCCCACCCTCTGTTAGAATCTGTCCCCCCTTCTTTCCCTTCAGCACCCACAATTTGCCATAAGTGTACCTATATTTAAAAAAAACACTTCCAAGATGGGTGGCTGGCACAATCCGTCTGCCTCCATGGGTGGCCATTGTCTTTCAGCTCTTGTTTGTGCTCAGCTCAATAAAATATGCTTTCTACCTCCCCAACTGGCAGTACCCTCCTCACACTCCCCTGTCCCAGAACCCAAAAGCCAGCAGTGAGCGACTATACTGATGAAGAAGGCAACCGATTCAATTCACCCTCCTTCATATCTGGCTGCCTTCTTCTGAATGAAAGTGCTTACATGCTTATATTCCTACCTATAGTACAGCCAACTGATCATGTGATCAGGTGATCAGCTGGTTTTACTATAGGAGCAAGCCCGAACACTTTCATTCAGAAGAAGGCGGCCAGCCATGGAAGAGGGTGGGTTGTGTCGGTCACATTCCTCATCCTTATAGTTGGCACTTACTGGCTTTGGGTGCTGGAGGGAGAAGGGTGCTGACAGGTGGGGGTACAAAGACGGTGACCCGCCATGGACGTGAACGGGTTGTGCTGGTTACCCATCATGGAAGTTTTTTTTTTAAATAGGCACTTTTATGGTAAATTGTGGTCCTGCAGGGGAGGTAGATAGATAAATAGATAAACAGGTAGATAGATAGATAGATAGACAGACAGACAGACAGACAGACAGACAGACAGACAGGCAGATAGATAAATTATTTATATATATAACCCCTAGGTTGCGCTATCCCAAGGGCTACTACCCCTGCATGCTTG
The DNA here is from genome assembly GCA_016271365.2 of Neoceratodus forsteri. Taxonomy (NCBI): domain Eukaryota; kingdom Metazoa; phylum Chordata; order Ceratodontiformes; family Ceratodontidae; genus Neoceratodus; species Neoceratodus forsteri. The sequence continues at coordinate 806,980,846 of CM028137.1, forward strand.
GCTAGTAGAAGGTTAAGGGGCCTGAGTTTTGAAACAGGTGCCTCCACCGGGAGATCAGGGTTGATAGTGGTCAAGCTAACCTGGGCACAGCCCTCCAGGACACTGTAACCCCCCTCTTTCCCCTCTAGTGGCCTGAACACTGTACAATAATCACTTTCACAATGCCCCTGGTACACCACACAAGTACCCACACTGTTTGCACTTACCACCAGGGCTGGTTCCTCTGGCTTGACCCTGGGGACACCTTGTAAAACAAGGTTATGCACAGCAAATAGCAACAGTACAGTGCTTTGAACACAAACTGGAACCATAGTCAGATTACATGCAGAAAAAGTTAGATCTGATTTATTCATGGGACTTGAAAAATAGAGGGGCAAAATCAGGTTAATTAGCTTAAAGGTTATATCAATCAAGCAGTTATGCATGCGCTTTGAGTCCCCCACACAGTCCACCTCTGGGTGCCCAGGTGGAGAAGAGATGGGCTAACCAGGACTGTTGCCCGGGGTTGCAGCTTGTTGGGGCCATGTGATGGAAAACACAACATGCACAGTACACAAGATTTGCAATCTGGTGCCAGAGGGCTCAGTTCATAAAGGAAATGAAACAACAAGACAATCAGATGACACACTTATATTAAATTGTTGTTGCAGGGAGCTACCCAGGTATTTACTCATGATACCCAAGACTGGACACAGGCTGGACGAAAATCAAGACTGCAGGTGGTTGATCTGGAATGCCAGGAGAAGCAGGGCCTACATGAGTTGCAAAGGCGTCATTCCTGTTCAAGTGTGGAGCAGGGGGCTGATCCCCAGGCAGGTCTCTCGTTGATGGTTTCTCTGTGCAGTGGGTAGTCTGGTTGGGCCAGTCTGGCTAGGCCCAGACCGCGTGGAGACAAATTCGGATGCAGTCCGTTTTGGGCTGGATACAGCTTCCAGCAAGCAGAACACAGTTCACACAGTGGGGGACTAACTCACGACCCACTAGCAGCTCATAGCACATTTATACATAAGGGAATTCTACTGTACCAGGCAAAGCGCTCCCCGGTCACAGTCGCAAAGTCTCTGCACACACCGGGACCTTAGGGGTAGCAGAAACTCCTGACAGGCCGATCGCATTCAGCAAAATCTTCGGTCTTCTTCAGGTTGAGCCTGGCCCACTTCAGTAGCTTACTTTAGTCACACAAACTTGGATTTAGTCCAAAATAATTCTCTTCTCTCTCTCTCAGGAGCAGCACACCGACATGCAGGCCAAAAACTTAGCCCTCTCAGAGTTCTCCCATACGAATCCACTCAGCATTGCTGCTCAGAATCACTTCAGCTCCTTTTTTTTCAGCTTCCAGCTTAGATCTAACTGAAAACTGCAAGCAGCCCAGGACTTCCCCAAGATCCAAAAGATTTGGTTGGCTGATTTGGCTGTCAGTCAAAGCAAGAGCCCCCCCTTCAGTTGCAAAAAAAGGCGCAAAAAGTTCAAACTACAGTTCCTACAGATTTTGAATTCAGACAGCTCCTGTAGTCTGGCTACATTTTAGGTCCTACCAGTACTGATTGGTCTAATTTGCAGTCCTGGACCAAGATAGTGGAGACAAACAAAACAGCCCTTGCTACAAAGAAAGCAGGTTAGTAGACAAACTACATTATCATTATCACTCTAAATGATTTTCAGTAAATAGTTACATCTTTCAACAGAGCTACCTCTCAGATTACTTAAGCTGCAATCAGGCAGCTCTTAAAGAGACAGTACACAGAGGCTATACAGGCTCTGGTAATCACATTTAAACTGCTAAAATGCAGGACACCAGCCTGGCAGTGAGCATTTAGGCAAGCTCAAGGAAGACTTTATGGGAACCCCCATTTGTAGGGGGGTTACATATAGCACCCCATCCCAGAGGCTGTGAGTGCTGTACAGTTCTTAAAGACACAACCATAAATCAACAAATTGACATTGCAGAGTAAATAAAAACACAAACTGTATCTAACTTAAAACAACCTTAAAATAAGACAGTCAGTAAAATGTTTTGAATTCACTTACATGTCATCATACACTTGGCAAAATAGCAATGTCTTCAGTCCTGTCTTGAAGGCTTTCATCGAGGGTGCCTCCCTCAAATAATCTGGCAGTGAATTCCACAGGGCTGGTATGGCAACAGGGGAAAGTCTGGTCTGCCGACTGATGCAGCCTAGCCCTGGGAACCACCAGGAGGCAACCCTCAGAGGAAAACAGGTGACAGGACCAATCCCTATGGAACTCCACAGAGCAGAGGTATCAGGCTAGACAAGGATACCCCCATCATCACCCTCTGCACTCTGGCCATGAGGTTTATTTATTTTATTTTATCCGTTGTTAACCTGGTAAGGCCCACTAGACACAAGTGCCTGTTTTCAGGGTCGACCTGGGAGCACTGGACAGGTTAAGTGACTTGCTCAGAGTCACACGGTATGCAAGTGGAGGCTGTGGGAATCAAACCCAGGTCTGTCTGCTGGGTGTATCAAGCTCATTCGCAGCTCTTTACTCTGATCTGTAGGCTACACTGCCTAAACCTGTTGATGACCTTGCCAGTTAGTCCACACCAGTTCTGCAGCCAGTCCAATAACAACTCACGATCCACAGTGTCTTATGCTGCAGAGAGGTCCAGGAGAGCCAAGATGGTGTGCTCTCCCTTATCTCTCGCTATTAGGAGATCATTAAGCACCTTCACTAGGGCAGTCTTGGTGCTATGCCCAGGTCTAAATCCAGACTGGAAGCACTCAAAAATGGCAGAGGAGGCAAGATGAGTCTCAAGCTGAACGGCCACCACTTTTTCCAAGACCTTCCCTAACAAGCATTTGTCAATGCTGAATGTTTCCTTGCATGGTGTGTGTGATCAAGATGAAAGATGAATCTTTTACTTTGAATACATTATCTGCTAAGCATGACATGTGCTGTTGTACCAAATAGCTGGTTTACAAAACTTAAATCCTTGTAAACAGCTTTCTATGGACCAACAAAAAACCTAAAAGAGCTTATCAAAAACTCACTTCAGTCAAAGGTCAGAAGTGTACAATTACCAAGTCATTGAGGGACCATTTTCTATATTAAAAGGCAAATATGTAGCTGGCATCAGAGGGTGGGGTGGGGTGGGAGGGTACCACTGGACACCAGGAATATGTCTAATACATGGGATGGGATCAGAGGGTGGAGGATGCCACTAAACACCAGGGACATGTGAATAATATATGAGGACGGGATCAGAGGGTGGAGGATGCCACTTGACATCAGGGACATGTCAATAATATATGGGGACGGCATCAAAGGGTGGAGGATGCCACTAGACACCAGGGACATGTCAGTAATATATGGGGTCTGCATCAGAGGGTAGAGGATGCCACTAGACACCAGAGACATGTCAATAATATATGGGGATGGCATGGAGGGTGGAGGATGCCACTAGACACCAGGGACATCTCAATAACATATGGGGATGGCATCGGAGGGTGGAGGATGCCACTAGACACCAGGGACATGTCAATAATATATGGGGACTGCATCGGAGGGTAGAGGATGCCACTGGACACCAGAGACATGTCAATAATATATGGGGACAGCATCGGAGGGTGGAGGATGCCACTAGACACCAGGGACATATCAATAATATATGGGGTCTGCATCAGAGGGTAGAGGACACCACTAGACACCAGGGACATGTCAATAATATATGGAGACAGCATCAGAAGGGGACTGCCACTAGACACAAGGGACATGTCAACAATATATGGGGTCTCCATCAGAGGGTAGAGGATGCCACTAGACACCAGAGACATGTCAATAATATATGGGGATGGCATTGGAGGGTAGAGGATGCCACTAGACACCAGGGACATGTCAATAATATATGGGGACTGCATTAGAGGGTAGAGGATGCCACTAGACACCAGGAACATGTCAATAATATATGGGGTCTGCATCAGAGGGTGGAGGATGCCACTAGACACCAGGGACATGTCAATAATATATAGAGACAGCATCAGAAGGGGAGTGCCACTAGACACCAGAGAGATTTCGATACTATAGGGGGACGGCATCAAAGGGTGGAGGATGCCACTAGACACCAGGGACATGTCCATAATATATGGGGACAGCATCAGAGGGTGGAGGATGCCACTAGTTACCAGGGACATGTCAATAATATATGGGGACAGCATCTGAAGGGGAGTGCCACTAGACACCAGGGACTTGTCAATAATATATGGGGACGGCATTGAAGGGTGGAGGATGCCACTAGACACCAGGGACACGTCAATAATATATTGGGACGGCATCAGAGGGTGGAGGATGGCACCAGACACCAGGGACATGTCAATAATATATGGGGACAGCATCGGAGGGTGGAAGATGCCACTAGACACCAGGGACATGTCAATAATATATGGGGACTGCATCAGAGGGTAGAGGATGCCACTAGACACCAGGGACATGTCAATAATATATTGGGACAGCATTAGAGGGTGGAGGATGGCACCAGACACCAGGGACATGTCAATAATATATGGGGACAGCATTGGAGGGTGGAGGATGCCACTAGACACCAGGGACATGTCAATAATATATGGGGATGAAATCAGAGGGTGGAGGATGCCACTAGACACCAGAGACATGTCAATAATATATGGAGATGGCATCAGAAGTGGGGTGCCACTAGACACCAGGGAGATTTCAATACTATAGGGGGATGGCAACAGAGGTTGGGGGTGCTACTAGACACCAGGGAGGTATCAGTAATATAGGGGGATGGCATTGGAGGGTGGGGAGTGCCACTAGACAGCAGGAAGATTTCAATAATTTATAGGGACAGCATTGGAGAATGGGGGGGATGCCAATAGACACCAGCGAGATTTGAATAATAATAAAAAATAATGTGCTAAAAATCAAATGCAAAGCTGCACAATTTTTTGAGTGATTACACATATATTCAGTCACCTACATTTCAGTTGTTGTACTCCTGGTTTCCATTTTCTCCAAAACGTGGTTATTTCTTGCATGTAAACATTTTTTAATTAGTGAAGACGCAGATACCAATGCGTTGTTTACTTTAGGGCTGCTGGTGCAGATGCCCAGCATGATGACATCAATGATGGGGTCTTCGCACTTTCAGTCCCGTAGCGTGGCAGCATCTGACATACAAGTTTTGGTAGCAAGTTCAATATGTCGTCCATGGATGAGATAGACAGTGAGACTGAAGTACTTTCATGTTGCAAGGTTCAGTGCATTGTTCCTTATTGTTTTGAACTGCTGACTTCTTGTATTACAAACAGAGAAACAGATATGACCCTGCTGCAGTCAGACAACAGTGAGTCTGAAGAGGATGCCAGTCTGTCTGATGGCAGTGATATCTGTGTCAGACAGGTAGGTTAATATAGACTGGATGTTATATTCCCATTTTGTTTCCTTCTCCTATTGTAAACCCCTCCCCCCAGGACACTTCTGTAAACAAGCTGTTTACAGTTCATGTTGCCTTCCTGGTGAATCTCTTCTAAATAAATAAAATAATGTTTCCAATATTTGGAACCCCCCCATATCTTCTTTGCCTAGGCTGTAAAATTACGGATACATTTTATAGATGGTGTTTGCTGGGGAAGGGGGTAAATAGTTGAGATGGGTAAACCATTTGGCAATTCAGCAAGTATTCAATAAAAAAATGCCTATGTCAGGTAAAAACAAGCCGGAAAGAGGTCATCACAAATGTGTGTTCCGGGAGGGTTTTCATGGGCTGCAAGCTGGTAAGGGGTCCTTGTAAATATGTGGTCCGCTGGCATCACCTACTGTTTGAATCAGCACTGTCTCTTTCTCTCTCTGCATGCTCAGCTGCCGATGTCTCGCTGTCGCTCTTGGGAATCTCAGCACCACACTGCTCTCTGGGTCTCATACCACTGGAGCACAACCACTGCATTAACACATGGTTCGGCAGGGGACCAGGGGGAATTGCAAACACTGGCATCTGTTTCTGTCTCTCTGCCACTTGCATAGCAACCCGGGCAGCGGAAGGGGGGTGCGAGAGAAGTACAAGCTTCACATTCTACCTGAGAATACACAAAGGAGAGACTGAAAGGACACCTGAAGTACAGACAGAGCAGTGGTGCTACAAGGGAGACTGTGGACGTGTGTGGGAGAGGGCAAACACTCTGCTGGACTGGGCTGCAAGCCGGTAAGGGGTCATTGGAAATATGAGCTAGGTGGTCTCACCTTCCATTTGAACCACCACTCTCTCTTTTCCCCCCCGACACGCTCAGCTGCTGATGTCTCGCTGTCACTGTTAGGAATCTCAGCACCACACTGCTCTCTGTGTCTCCTACCACTGGAGCATGACCACTGTGCATTAACACACGGTTCGGCAAGGGACCGGAGGGGAACTGCAAACACTGGCATCTGTTTCTGCCTGCCTGTCTGCCACTTGCATAGTGACCAGGTCAGTTGGGGAAGGGGGAGGTATGAGAGAGGTATGAGTTTCACACTCTGCCTGAGAATACACAAAGGAGAGACACAGAGTGAACAGGCACCTGAAGTACACACTTAGCAATACCCCTTCAAGGAAGTGCCTGGAGACCAAGGGCTGCAGATTATTGCGCCAAGCTTTACGCAAATGAAAGGATAAAGCGCTCTGGATGAAGCGCTCTCTCATTGGAGCACTTCAGTCATTTCAAGTACACAAAAGGCTCATTGACACTGCACCTTGCCCCAGCGGCTCATTTTTATTCATTCAAAAAAAATGTTAATCATACATTAGAGTGCTACGTACACACGGCATCGGTATTGCTGCTGCCCTTTTCCTTTCCCGCGATTTGACTGTTGTTCCAGTCACTGTTGGTTTAATAGGGAATTTTGAGTGGTGCAGGTGCTTTGGCTGTTCAGATGGTACAGGAAACCACCTACACCACTCCACAAACCCAGGGAAAGGGGGACCTTAGACGCAACACCACTCAATGGAAAAGTGCCCAAATGGTAGCGTTCACATGTGGGCAGGAGTATCGATCTGGCTGCTGTAAGCCACTGACAATGGTTCACAGTTGGCCGTGTGAACGAGCCTACTGTTTCCGCCCATAAAACAGTGATCACTGTCATACTCAGGTTGCATGGTCATTGGTCTGTCAGGGACGAGCCCAATGTAGATTGTTGTGCATTGGGCTACTCCCGGATACACCTCTGAAATGTTGTTCTCTGAAGTGAAGCAAAATGTTTCTTGCACATGTGCAAGGATACAATAAAATGGAAGTTTTCAGACTGGTCTGTAGTTGGTGAGACACTCTGGGTCCAATGAGGATTTCTTCAAAAGGGACCTCACCAAGGACTCTTTCAAGGCCACTGGAAAGACCCCACTCCACAAGGAACAACAGATGGATTCTAATGAGGGTGGGAGGGAGACGGAGGGCAGGATATTTATCTTAAAGGATATGTGGTGGGAGGCCATTTCTTTTTTTTCTTTCTTTTGTTTTAACACCCCCCCGAGTAATGGATACTGAATACCCAAATATTCAGGGTTCAGAATAGAATATTCAGTCCTAATATTCCGAATAAGGTATTTGCACACCCCTAGGCACAAAATCATGGGTCTCTCATGGCAATTGGCAAAAACTATGGTATTTTCCCATGAAAAATGCTACAGATCTTGATGTTATTATGGAAAATGCCCAAAGTTATGGTGTTGTCATGGAAAATACCAACAATCACGGAGTTTTAAATGGGAAAACCATGATATTTTTGATTTCCATGACTTCAGTGACAAATACACAGCCATAGGGATTAATAACATCTTGTGCTCACTAAAGGATGCTGGTGATGCAATTAAAAGGTCTCTGTGTTTTGAGTCCAATAAGGATTTACATTTTTTCTGAGCTCCGATTAGTTTAGATGTATGTATTTTTTTATTTTAGTTTTAGAATTGATTGTATGACTTTTGTTTACATCACTTTTAGCCTCAGAGATGGGGTGTTGTACAAAACAAAGTTGCTTTTGTATTTCTATACCACTTCAGTCTGATACACTGGCTCTGTGTTTGAGGTCTTGCATCCGCTTGGTTTGGAGAGACCCACAGAAACCAGAAAAATTCCATTTAAATAGAATACAATGTGCCCAACAGCCCAATGGCAGAATGTCACTATACCATGCAGGGTTGTTCTGTTCAAGAACAAGTCTTGGTTCCTGTGTATCAAGAGACAAAAGAAATGGAGGGCTGCTGAGTGCACTGCCTTCTGCAGTGGAAAAGCAGCACAGGTGTGCCACTCCCTCTGCAGCCCCAATGGCAGGTCGAGAAAGAAGTCTGACATACTCGCTGTAATCAAGTCACTAAAATTAACATGCTCAGACCAAAAATGCTTCCCATGTTTACATTCTTTAATTACAAAGTAAAGCTTCCAAAAATACAAGTGCGTTGGCAGGTCCAAAGCTTAGGGCTTTATATGCAAAAGTATAGCAACCAAAAGCTGTTAATCCTATGCTGGGGACAGACAAATGAATGTAAAATTTAATACTATACCAAAGTGACCCCTCCCCCTCCACACTATCCGCCACTCTTACCGTTGATTTCTCCAAGGCACACTGTTGGTTCTCCACCAGCAAACTGTTGGTCAATGCTGCCAAAACAAAGGCCATGCTTTTCGGTTCAAAACCAAAACTCTCCTCCCTTGCCCACAACGATGACCTTCTCACTGTCAAATCCCCAGATGGATCTCCCCTTGATACTATTCCTGCCTTCAAATATCTTGGGGTAATCCTGGACCCATCCCTTACCTACACTGCCTCTCTGATCAGGCGCATCAACCAGAGGATAGGGCTCTGCTATCGCCTGATCAACCACCTCTTGCTGGAAGCCTGCCTTGCTATTGCCCATAGTAACCTCCTCGCCCTCCTTGACTATGGCTGCCTGGTGTACTCCCTCACCTACATTACCAACCTGAACTGCCTGGACGCTACCTACAATCATGTATGCTACCTTGACCTCTGTGCCCCTGTCCTTACTCACTACTGCTCTCTTTACCAGTTCCTTAACTGGCTCCCTCCATAAGCTCGGTGCTCTTATCTGCTGATCCAGGCCATTTCTGATACCTTGCACAATCCCTCGTAATTTCCGCTATCCATTCTTATCCGGCCCAGAACATACTGCCGCATTCTATGTCAGTCTTCCCACTTCCAACTAGAATGTCCTAACATAACTATGAGAATGGGCCTAAGAGCCTTTTCCTCAGCCAGACTCTCACTATGGAACAACCCCCCCCTCCTCCCTATGTTTCCTCGACTCCCCTCTAAATCTGAATTCCCTATTAAGAATGCACTTTCTGTTCTCCACGACCTGCATCTGCCCGCAGGTTGCTAACACGGGTGCACCTCCTTTGCAGCCCCCTCTAGTGCTCTGCTCTCTTCTCCCACCCTGAATACTGGCTCACAGATCATTCTTTCTATCTTGTAATATGGCTTTGTTTTATGCCTAACTGTTTTCTTTTAAACTATGTGTACCTCCAGGTATTTTACTGGCTCTGCTGATGTTTAACCAGGGTAGTCAGACACAATTTCATCAAGATGGCGGCCACGATGGGCTGACCGTCTGCTCTTAGCTTAGAAGAATCCTGTTTTAGTATGAGTTTTATTATTGGATTAAATTTTTTCTGTTTCGTTTTTTAGTTTATTATTGGGCTGGGTAAGCTATAGACAGGGGCCAAAAGTGAGTTATTACAGGAGCGTTAGGTTTTATTTTCAGTTAGGGTGCTTAGTATGTATGTTTACTGCTGAATGCCTGTTTGGAACACATACATTTCTTTTTCCATTTGTTGGCATTTATAGACATGACTTTCTCTGTCTGTACATTGCTTAATTTTGTTACTCTCCTTCAGCTCCCTTTACTACCTACTTTTCACTGTTGAGTTTACCTGTTGATCCACACTGTGGGACAGCTGTTGCTTTCTGGAGAGGTTTGGTGTCCTGCCTCGTCGATGAGGGATTTTCGCCGGAGTGTGTTGGTGACCGGGAAGTCTGCAGAATTACCTGAACTGCTAGAACTGAGAGTTGGTGGAAAAGCTCTTCCGGGTCAGTGCTCCCCTGGTGAGATCTGTGGGTTGGCTGCTGGAGGGCGGTCAGCGGCTCAGTCAGTACTGGAGAGGTGGACTGGCTCGGGGGGGCATTCCTAACAACGGTTGTTTTTGGAAGCTATTTGGAGGAGTTACTGGAGCCACATCAGAGCAAGTCTTTGAGGACTGGCTATGACCCATTTGGGTCCGGGGATTGGGTACCGGTGAGTTGAGTGACCCGGCCTGATTTGGGATGTGTGCCAGTCACTGGGGGTTACTTTTCCGGGATAAACGGCTGGAGTTTTTGAGAGCGTGGTACAGAGACTTGTGGGAAGAGTCTTATCGTCACCTGTTGCTGAGCTAAGATCATTTTGAAGTGATCAGCTTACTGCTGAAGTGGAAAGGTACTCTTTGAAGGAATGCACAGTAGGGTTTTAAACAGGTGGATGGTTGCTCACTGTTTTATAAATACTGGGCAGTGAGAGTGCCATCTACTTCTATATCTGTGAGTCTGCTTTACATGCTGGACATGACTGTGAGAGAGTCTTGAATTACGTGTAATTTGGACTGGGCTTCTGTAGGTGAGAGCTCCTTAGACTTTTCTATATCTTTACTGGGATTGTGCAAATTCCCTTATTTATTTATTTATTGAAAATGTTTCACCAGGAAAAGCACTCTGAGCAACAAATGCACGTCTCACGGTGCGACCTGGGGGTTACAAAGGAGGCACGTATACATACAATAGTTGAACTCACAGTAGCATAATATGGGAAAAGTACATAGTTGGGAGGGATTACATCTGAATTTATACAAAGGCAGTACAGTACAGCGGACACAGTAAGTACAGGTATACAATTATGGATTCACAGCGAGGAAGAACAGTACAGGACATGATCATAAGGCAAGGTATACAATACAAGGGTAAGCTTGAGGCAAACACAAGTAAGTGTACAAGGCAAGTTACAGAACAGAGGTAGTAATAGCAGGTATTGAATGACTGTAGTGGAGGTTGAGCTTCAGAGAGATGCAACACATAGAGAGGAGGATTTGGAGTGAATATGGGGGAAGAGATAGAGGGGGAGGAAACGCAGGTGAGAAGGGCAGAGGTATAGGTGAGGAGGGGAGTGGAGATGGGGAGCTTAGGTTGAATAAGACAAGGGAAGGGAGGGAAAGAGTAGGGGAGGAAGTAGGGGGAGTATAAGTGTGCGGGGGTGGCATATAAGCCAGACAATTAGGCATGGCCAGGCCGCTGGTCAGGCACAATGGGGAGTGGGTGGGGGGGAGGAGCCAACCCAGAGGGTGGTCAGGGGCAGTCGCAACTAGGTGCCAGGAAGTTTGAGAGGGCATAGGAAAGGGAGAGCTTGGTTCTGTGATCTAATTGAAAAACTATTCCTTCTGTTACATTGTTGGTGGGAGCTGCTCATTGTTCTAACTGTGAGAGAGCTATAAGAACTCCATGAGACCTGATTATAATAAACCAAAGGGGGTGAGATCTCCAGTGGTTTTTCCTATCTAAAGCACATTGGTGAACTGCATGTGATTCATTTTCAGTTATTATGCAAGTCGACAACTTTTATTATGGACATTTTTTGATTTTCCTATAAATGTAACAGGTACGGATTCTCCTACTGTATTTGTTACTGTAAGGTAGGGTGGGGGAAATAATTTTTATTGTGTTTGTTTTGTTGTGTGTCTGGTGCATGCTTGGTGTTTGTTTGCTGTGTGGTTGTTGCTGTGTGTTTGGTGTTTCTAATTGTCTTATTTTACTATTATATTGTGGTTAGCGATGTGTAGAGGTATACATTTAGATAAGCTTACCTAGTTGGTGGACTTCCTGCAGTCGCTCCGCCCCTTCTCGGGGCTCCTGTTGTCTTTACCAGCAGGGGTCCTCAGCCGCTGTTAGAAGTTGGGAGTCCTAATGGCAGGGTGCAATCACTGCAGTGAGGGTCCCCAGTATGGTAATGGGGGAGCAGGATCAGGGTAGTGCAAATCAGGAGATGCCCAGTGAGAGGAAGGGGCTAGGACAGAGGACCAACATACCTGGTCCCCTTCCCCAGGGCTGTGCCAGATGTCACCAGGCAGTGCATCCAGCCTGCTCAGCTCATCCCCTTTGGGACATTCTTTGTAATGCAAGATTGATGAGGAATAAGACTGTGGTGATGGAATCTTTCATTACCGATTCCTCAGCTGATCTTGTTTGCATTACCGAGACCTGGTTGGGCAATGACACTGGCAGGGCTTGTATTAGCACTAGTAAAGCTGGGGTCAGCTTGACCTTTAGGTTCAAATGTTGGGGTCAGACCAGAAAATCTTGGGGTCAAAAATTTCTTGAGTTGTTCTGCACAACATTAACAGATACTTTTTCTGCTAAGGATATTGGTGCAAGCCTTTCAATATTCAGTGCTGAAGCACTGCTTTTATTTTTGTGCTTCAAAATCCTCAAAAATTCCATTTGGGGACTTCACTAGGGGGTTAATGCAAGCCGTGCACTGGCTCTGTGCTGGTGTCCTCTGTCTCTCCCAGTTACTCGGTCTTGCATTGCCTGAGAAGGGACCATAGATGGGTCGGGGTGGCCATTTGTTTTAGATCAATGCTGGGCCTCACCACACTCCAAGTGTGAACACCAGAGTCCTTAGAGTGTGTGGTCGCAAAATGTGCACCAGGAGTCAATGGCAGAATAGTCCTCATTTACCGGCCTCCAGGTGGTGGGAATCTATTTCTGCAGGAGCTGGCAGACTTCATTGCGGAGCAGGTGTTGGAGTCCCCTAGGATTCTTATTCTGGGGGACTTCAGTGCCTGGGTAGATGATGAATCCTGCCTTTCTGGACAAGAGCTCCTTCAGCTGATGTCTCAGCTGGGATTGTCTCAGGCAGTTGCCTCTGGCACACATACTTATGGCCACACTCTAGACCTGGTCTTCTCATTTAGACTTGGCATCTCCATGGTCAAGGCTGATCCGGTTGTTTGGTTGGATCATCATGTGGTTTCGATGCAGGGTCCCCTGTAAGCCAACCCCCCTCTGTGGAGTCAACCCAGTGTCGTCTGAAAAACAAATTGGAGCCTAGCCAACTACATGAGTCACTGGTTGTCTTAAGCTTGATGCTAGCCTGTGCTCAGGGTCCAGAAGCCAGGGTCAATGCTTATAATATGCCCTTGACTGATGCACTGGACCTGACTGCACCTTACCACATTCATCCCTTGACCTCCCAGCATCACTCACCATGGTATTGTGCTGAGTTGCGCCGGTTGAAGACTAAGAGGCATAGATTAGAGAGTTCCTGGAGGCGGTCTCGCTCCAAGTAGGACAGGTCAGCGCTGCGACTAAATTATTTGGATTATCAGCGGGCAATTGACTGTAGGAAGACCAAATTTTTGTCATGATCGATTGCTGTGGCAAGAAATCATCCAGCTGTGCTGGTATGCAATGTTGACAGTTGGTTAAACCCTTCCTGTCTCCAGTCTGGGACAGCCTATTCTGCAGAAAAGTGTGAGCAGTTTGGGCAGTTCTTTGCTGACAAAGTGGCCTCTATCAGGGCATGTATTACCTCCTCTAGTCTAGTTTTTACTGGAGGTGATCGGTCTGCTGGTGGACAACATTTGCCGTGTTGGACTGAGTTTCTGCCGGTTTTGGTGGATGAGGTCCTTCGGGTGCTCTCCAGTTTGCGTCCCACCACCTGTGTCTTGTACCCGGGTCCAATGTGGCTTGTCATCAGCTGTATGGACTCTGGGACCACTGTTTGTTGAGCTCATCAAGGGGTCATTAAGGGAGGGAGTTTTTCCTACGTCTCTGAAAGAGGCTGTAGTGAGATCCCTCCTTAAAAAAAACATCTCTTGATCCTGATGTTCTTACAAACTATAGGTCTATCTGTAATCTTCCCTTTTTGGGGAAGCTTATTGAGAAGGTGGTGGTTGACCAACTGGTTGAGTGCCTGGAGACATTATCCATCTATGAACCTCTCCAGTCGGGTTTTCGGCCACAGCACAGCACTGAGGTGGCTTTGGTCTGGGTGGCATATGATCTCTTCATGGAGAGGGACCGAGGGCACTATACTATTCTGGTGATCTTGGGCCTATCATCAGCATTTGACATGGTTGATCACGAGATGCTGCTGGAGTGTCTGTGGGGCTATGTGGGCGCTACTGGCACAGTATTGCGTTGGTTTTGCTCATATTTAGCCATAAGATCACAACGCGTGGTCCTAGGGAATTTTTCCATATGTTGCTTTGCGCTGCCTTGTGGTGTTCTGCAGGGGTCTATCTTGGTGCCTCTGTTGTTCTCCGTGTATATGTTGCCACTAGGAAAGATCATTACACTGTACAATCTTGCGTTTCACTGCTGTGCAGATGATACCCAGTTGTACCTGTCTTGTGTCCCTGATGATCTTTCTGCCTCGGATACGCCGAGTCATTGTTAACCAAGATTAATGACTAGATGTCTGCTAATTGGCTGTGCCTCAACCCTGGCAGGACAGAGTGGCACCTCTATGAGGGACCATGTCACTCCTGTCCTACGCTCTCTGTGCTGGCTGCAAGTGCACACATCACCTTCAAGGTGGGCTTGCATACGAGGCCCTCTGCATCTGGGACCTGACTACTTTTTTTTTTTTTCAGTTGTTTAACCAGGAGTAGCACACTAAGCTGAAAGCTTTTTTACAGGAGCAACCTGGGAGCACAGGGAAGTTGAGTGACTTGCTCAGGGTCACACAGTATGCAAGTGGAAGCTGTGGGATTCAAACCCAGGTCTGGTCTGCTGGATGTCACCAGATTTGCAGCTCAGAGCCTTAAACCACTGCGCTATACTGCCTCCCTCAAAAAGCCCCTGATTCCATACTTTCCTGTCTGCCCCTATGCTCCACTGAAAATGACCTACTAGTCGTTTCACCTTCTTGTCTAAGAAGATCAGGAGATAGGGCCTTTGGAGAGGCTGCGCCACTCCTTTGGAACTCTCTTCCTCCATAAATTAAGGTTGCCAGCTCAGTGGAGGCCTTTAAAACCTCTTTTAAAACTTATCTATTTGAAAAAGCTTTTAATCTGATTTGAATTATTTATTATGGGTTTGTTTTATTCTTTTTACTGATGTTACGTAAAGCGCTCCGAGCCCTAGGGCGCTACATAAAAAAATTTGCCTTGCCTTGCCTTAACATTCCTGTTGTTGATGGAGCAACTTTACTCTGTTTACCTAAATTTTATATACTTTGGTATGCTCAATTGTTGGTGTATCTGGTACTGTTTACCTTATATTTTCTCTGTTTAGCTTGACCTGTACTAGATTTCCTGTTATGTTCCCTGTATGATTTACACAGTTCTCTCACTGTATGCTATGTTGTTTGTGCCACTTTCTGGCAGGGATCATGCCTGAAAAAGGTCTTCGGATCAGTGCACCAAACCAGTTACCAAATTAATAAATAAAATAAATAAAAATTTGAGTCATGTTTGAAATTTGTGTCTCGTATTAAAACTTTTCTGCACAGAAGTACTTTGTAAACAGGGTTCACCCTAATAATATTTATCCTGTATAAAAATAAAGGTAAATATCTCCCTGCAGTTCACTTTATTAATTCCTTTTAGGAACTTGAAGGTCTCTATCATATCACCCCTCTCCCTTCTGGTCTCAGTGAGTACATGTTCAGTGCCTTGAGATGCTCTTCCTAGGACCGGCCCTGCTGGCGCTGAATAGTTTTTGTTATCCTGCACTACACCATCTCCAGCCTATCTCTATGTTTCCTGAGGTGAGAACTACAGAACTGGGTGCAGTACTCCAGGTGTGGCCTCACTAAGGCTCTGTATATGGTATTACCTCTTCCCATCTGTTATCAATACCCCTTCCTATACATCGCAGCATCCTACTCGCTTTGCTATATGCCTTGTTGCACTGACTTGATTGAGAGAGTCACTGATCATAACTCCAAGGTCTCATTCCTCGGACATAGTGATAAGTCTCACCCCACCCATGCAGTACTCTGTCCTGGGGTTCATGTTCCCTAGGTGCATTACCCTGCAGTTTTTGACACTGAATTTCAACTGCCAAACCTTAGACCACCCCTCTAGCTTTCATGTGTCTTTCTGCACTTCCCCGATTTCCTCATCACTATCCACCCTCCCACAGAGCTTAGTGTCATCTGTGAAGAGACACAGTCAGTACCAGATACCCTCAACAATATTGCTAATGAACATATTAAAGAGAACCAGTCCCAGAACAGACCCTGTGGTACCCTGCTCATGACCTCCCTCTCTGCTGACTGGACCCCATTGACTACAACCCTCTGCTGCCTCCCCTTTAGCCAGCTACCTACCCAGCTGATGAATGCGTGGCCGTGCATGGGGTTGCAGATGCAGGTTGCAGAATTCTCCTCGTTTGCCGGCCTCCAGGACACGAGGGGAAGTTTATGCAGGAAGTAGCGGACTTCATTGCCAAGCAAATGCTGTAGTTATCCAGATGTTTGGTTCTGGGTTACTTCAATGCCTGGGTGAACAACGAACAGCTACAGTTTGGTTATGACTTCCTCCAGTCGATGTCTTCACTGGGTCTAGCACAAGCTGTTGCTACTGCGACCCACAGCCACGGTAACACCTTGAACTTCGTGTTCTTACTGGGGTTTGAGATCTCTGATTTCAGGGTTAATCCAGTCATTTGGTCGGATCATTGCACGGTGAGGATTCTGTTCGGGCCCCCCCATTATTCCCTCCCCTGTGGAGATGGTCCATTACCACCCTTTGAATGGGTTGTCTCCAGAGGGAGTGATGGCAGTGATGGATTTATCTGGTGTGAATGCTGCTTGTGAGACAGGTGTGAGTGAGGCTGTTGCGGCCTATAATGAGGCTGTCTCCAAGGCACTAGACTCTGTTGCACCAGTCCATGTACGCCCAGGTCTTCCTGCTTGCACCCCCTGTGGTTTGATGGAGCTCTAAACGAGACGAAGACCATTGGGCGGAGATTGGAGCCTTGTTGGAGGAGAAAACTGTCTGAGAAGACAAACTGGCTTTGAGACTTCGCTATGGTGAATATCAAAGAAAATCAATGGTAAGAAGTCAGAGTTTCTGTCCAGGGAGATTGCTGTAGGGAGGAATAGACAAGCTCTGCTTTTTTGAACTGTGGACAGGCTTCTTCATCCTGCCTGTCTACAGCTGAAAAAAGCAATTTAACTCGCTCAGTGTGAGGAGCTTGCTCTGTTCTTCTCTGACAGGGTGTCCTCTATTAGGGCTGGAATTTCCCCAACGGGGCACTTGTGGCCCCGCGGTGGTGAGTCATGTGTGTCCAATTGCAGTCCAGCTGTTTGGAGTGAGTTTAGGCTGGTTGGGTGGTGGAGGTTTGCGAGGTGATTTCGAAGCTGTGGTCCACACACTGTGAACTGGACCCAGGCCCGACTTGTCTCTTACTGAGATGCATTGAATCTGTTGGTCCAGTGTTCACTGAGGTTTTCCAGTGCTCACTTTTGGAAGGTTTTTTTCCTGATGCCTTAAAAGAGGTCTGGTGAGACCCCTACTTAAGAAATCATCTCTTGACCCTGAGGTCTTGGCGAATTTTAGACCCAACTCTAACCTCCCATTCCTGGGTAAGGTTATTAAGAAAGTGGTGACTCTGCGGCTCAAGGCACACCTCGCAGCCTATGATATCTACCAGCCCTTCCAGTTGGGATTTAGGTAAAGACATAACACTGGAACGGCATTAGTACGGGTGCTAAATGATCTCCTCGGGGCGAGGGATAGAGTAGAGTAGAATAGAGCAGTCAATTCTCATTCTCCTCGATCTCTGCTCAGCATTTGACACTGTGGACCATGCAGTGCTGCTGGATCACTTACGGGAGCTCTGTGGACTCACTCTTACCATCATCAACTAGTTTGAGTCCTTTTTGACAGGCAGGATGCAGAGGGTGGTGATGGGACATATCTCATCCTGCCCCAAACCCCTGCCTTGCAGAGTTCCAAAGTGCTCGATCCTGTCACATGCATTGTTTGCAGTGTACATGTTTCCCCTGGGTGAGATTATCAGATGGTACAGTCTGGGATTTCACTGGTATGCATATGATACCCAGCTATACATATCATTTGTATCTGGGACTGTTGGCACTGTGGAAGTGCTAAACAAGTGACTAGTTGAGATCTAGGACTGGATGTCTTCTAGCTGGCTGAGACTCAGTCCTGACAAGACAGGGGTGCTAGTGATTGAGCCTCATCATCTGCGGGATGTGGACGCTGCTGGGTTAGGAACAGGATTATTTCTTGGTTTTTCTCCCTTGGGAGCGTCCACCAAGGTGAAAAATCTGAGCATCATCCTCAATGATGGATTGACAATTGAGGCTCAGGTTGTCAGGAGTGGTTTCTGCCACTTGAGGAATATCGCCCGGATCAAAGCCTTGATTCTGCCTGATGACCTGCCATCACTGGTACATGCATTTATGACATTGTGGCTTGACTACTGTGATGCTGTATACCTCAGGGTCACTGACAGTGTTCTCTGGTGACTGTAGCTGGTGCAGAACATGGCGGCCAGGTTACAGACAGGCCTTCCAAGGCCCTGTCATGTGACCCTGGTTCTGCACGAACTGCACTGGCCGTCAATAAGGTGGAGAATTGCCTTCAAGATGTGCTTGATCACCTGTAAGACCCTACATGTATCGGGCCCTGGGTATCTGAATGGCCTTGTGACTTCTGCCCACCCTGGGCGCTCACTCTGCTCCTCTACAAAGGACCTTCTAGCGGTTCCCAGGGCCCACCTAAAGTCATCTGGAGACTGTTCATTTGAGGTGGCGAGCCCGGTGTTGTGGATCTCACTACCAAAATCTTTGAGGGAGGCCCCATCGGTAGAGGCGTTCAAGTGGGGCCTAAAGGCGCATCTTTTTAGGAAAGCTTTTTTAGAACTATAATTAGTAAGCTGCTGCAATATTTTGTCTATATTGATTTGAACTTGTTTATTTTTTTATCTACTTTTTTTTTTTATTTATTTAGTCATTCGGACATAACCTTTGAGCAAAATGCTCTTTTTCAAAGGTTCCACGTCTTGACAGGAGGACGTCACAGAAAGGTAGTTACAGAGTATGGGTGGACAAGTACAGAGACAAAAACTACAAGAAATAACAGCAATTGGTCTAACTATTTACAATTGTAAGCTATCTCTTATAGAGGTACAGCATATTGCTGTTAGTACAGCCCAAGGTACAAGGTGAGTGCTGTGGGTTTAAGAAACTAATTTAGCAGGAGGTAAAGCAGCCAGGGGAGGCATTGTCATTATTTCATATAAAGTCGGGGGGGAAGAGACTAACATAGGCTTTCACACCTTGTATGTTAATGCAGCCAAGAGGATGCTTTGTCGTTAATTCTAGTCGGGGGGGTGGGTAGTTTTCTGTGCAGGACTGACTTAGAAGGAACATACTAGAGAGCAATGTGAGGGAGGACTGTACAAAGAATAAGCTGTAGGGAAGACAGGTGCTTTGAGACAATCACATTTGTGCAGGGTCAGTGGCAGGGGAGGGACTTAAAACAGAGTGCTGAGTTAAGCACAGTAGATAGAAGGCTTGTCAACAGACTATGGCTATGGAAGGCTCAAGTTCGAGGGCTGGCAAGTAGTAGGAGAAAGTAAGAGTTTAAACTCAGGGTTACTGGGCAGCAAGGTAACAAATCGGAGAATGCAGCCCAGGAGCAGGCTGATGCCAAGCTATGGGATGATAGTGCTACAGGTTACCTGCAGCTACAGACCTCAGCCTTGCCCAGACAACATCTTAGTTCTGCCTTGAAGATGGGGAGGCTGTTAATGAGTAGAAGGTGTGCTGGGTTCTCATTTAGCCAAGAAGGACAGCCTTGGCCAGGTGACATCTTGGTTCTGCCTTGAAGATGGGGAGGCTGTTAATGAGTAAATGGCATGCTGGGATCTCATTTAGCCAAGAAGGAGCCCTGAAAGCAAAGGACCATTGGCCAAGTGCCATTTTTCTGAAGGGGGATGGCAAGTGGGCAGGGAGTCTGCCCTCTAGTGTGATACCCTGATCTACCTCGCCAAAGCAGTTCTTTGAAGGCCAATGGAGCTTTACCTAATAGAGATTTCATGCCAAGCAGGCACCTTTGGTATTTGATTCTGCTGGCAAGACTGAGCCAGTTAGTGCGCTCGTAGAGGGAGCAGGTGTTTAGGAGATTATCAGCCCCCAGAGCCAGCCTGCAGGCCTTGTTGAGGGCTGTGCTTACTCAGTTTAGCGCAGTGTCAGATGCCAACCCATAGACCACGAGTCCATAGTCAATAACAGACAAGATGGAAGAGGAGACTGCCAACCTGAGTGCCTCAGGAGTTAGGTACTGTCTGTTCCTGTAGAGAACTCCCAAGTTTGGTGTTCACTGCTTTGACAACCTTATCGATGTGCTGCACGTAAGAGAGGGTGTCATCAGTGATCACGCCCAAGTATTTAAAAGAGTTGACCTGCCTTGTTGTTACTAACAGTAAGGGATAGAAGAGATCTCTTGTGCTGGTGAGTGGTTATCAGCATTGTCTTCATCTTCTTGTAATTGAGAAGCAATTTCTGAGAGCTGAACCAGTCCTCCAAGCTGTGAAATGAGTAATGCAAATCATCCTGTAGGTGTTGAAGCTGGGCACTACTACTAAGAATGACAGTATCATCTGCATACAGAATAATCTTGCTATTGCTGGCCTCTGGAAGCCTGTTGATGAACAGGCTAAAGAGGAGGGAGCCCAGTATAGGCTCTTGTGGGGCATCCAGTACTATATCCCTAGATGAGGAGATAGCTGTCCCAATTTTTACACTTTGTGCTCTGCTGGACAGGTAATCCTGGAACCAGAGGATGGCTTCAGAGGCTAGCCCGAGGTGCTAAAGCTGATCAAGCAAGATGTGATGGTTTACCGTATCAAAGGCTTTGGTGAGATCTATGAAGATAGATCCCACCAGGCTGCCCCATCCAAGGCCTTGAGAACGTAGTCTGTGAATTCAACTAAGGCCGTAGCTGTGCTATGGCACTGATGGAATCTGTGCTGTTGTGGGCACAGTAGACTGTACTTCTAAAGGTACTACATGACCTGGTCAGCCACAGTCCTTTCAAGCACCTTTGAGATGGAGGGAGGGAGAGGATAGATATTGGTCTACAGTTAGCAGTGCAAGACCGGTCCTCAATTTTTAGGACAAGGGTGACTAGAGCTACCTTCCAGGCTGCAGGGGAATTTTGCCAGGGTGAGGCTTGTTAAAGATCTTGGTGATGGGGACCACCAACTTGTCCAAGACAACTTCGACCAGTTTCATGTCGAGTGAGTCACTACCAAGTCTGGTTTTACCGAGCACCTTAATAATGTAGGTCCTGGCTTCCTTGTATTTTATTATATGTTTTATGTTATTTCTTGATGTATATGTTTCCTCTCCATTTGTATAGCACCCAGAGCCTCCAGGATTGGGCACTTAACTAACTAAACCTTTACTTACTTCACTTACATACTTACTTACTTACAGTTTACTACAAGCCTAGCTGCACCCAGATCCATCATCTTCTTCAGCAAGCATCTGTGAAGCACCAAGTCAAAAGCCTTGCTGAAGTTGAAGTAGAGCAAATCCACAGCATGGCCCCTATCTAATTCCCTCATCACTCAGTCAAAGAAAATGATCAGATTAGTCTGACAGACCTCCCTGCCACGAATCCGTGCTGTTTACTATCCTGGGGCCCATTGCTGTCTAAATAGTCCACGAGGTCATCTTTGACCAGTGACTCAATCAGCTTCCCTACAGTAGAGCTAAAACTGACAGATCTGTAGTTCCCTACATGTTCCTTGTCCCCCCCCACCCCTTATGGAGTGATACCTGCTGAATAGACCTACAAGGGGTTCACCCAGTTCTGCTGCCAATTCCCTGAGTAACCTCGGATGCAACACATCTGGTCCCAGGGTCTTATCTATTTTTAGTACTGCCAGCCCTTTGTGGATCCTTTTGCTTGTAAATATTGGCTGCCTCATCTCCGGGACCCCTGAGTGGCTGCTTTGATGCCACTCTCTAGCAAGGGTCCACTGTTCTCCTTAGTGAAAACTGAGCTAAAGTAATAATTAAGAATGGCAGCCTTTTGCTCATCCTCCTCTACCACACTATTCCCCCTGCTAACCTTACGATTTCCCTTCTTTTCTTCCTTGTTTTCCCTAATGCATAATGTATATTGGAAGAACTGTTTTTCCTCTGCTCTTGACTCCCTCCACAATATGCAGCTCTGTGTCTGCTTTTGCCTCCCTAACTACCCTCTTTTCCTCCCTATTTTTCATTATGTATTCTCCCCATTCTTTCTACCCCTGTTTTTCTTTATACTTGTAGAAGGCCTTTTCCTTTACCCTCACTGCTTCCTGGACTCTTGCCAAGAACCATAGCAGTCTCTTGAACTTGTTCTTTTTGGTTACCATTCTCATGCATAACTCAGATCCCTCAAGAATGGCTCCCTTAATTGCCCCCCACCTCTTCCACCCCTCATGTTGTCCACCCAAACTAACTTTTCCTTGACCAGCTCCCTCAGCCTGTTCAAGTTCATCCTTCTGAAATCCAGGACTTCAGGTTTTCCAGACCTAAGGGCAAGTTCAAACCAAATGGAATTATGGTCGTTGTTCCCCAGTGGCTCCCCTATTCTCACAGCTCCAATCACCTACAAGTTGGTGTGTACCATATCGAGAATTGCAGTCTGTCTGGCAGGTTCATTAACTAGCTGTGCCAGTAGACAGTCCCAGAAGGCATCCAGCAAAGTGTGACTTCAAACCCTAGAAATACCTCACTTATTGTTAACAACTGTATCATTCCCCTGGAATGAGCGGCTCCAGAGCTTAGCATTTTATATGAATTATGGAATTTGGAATGAAATGCAAACTCTGCTGTGTGGTCATACTCACCCTCACATTCTAATGGCTAATTTATTTCTCCATCTGAAGAAGCAGTCACTCCGAAGTCTTCTCTTCAACTTTAGACCATTTTTCAGTTTATTGTTTTGTAAAACTTTTCCATAGTATATTGTTTAGTTATTTTGTCATTAACTCTGCTTAGTTAGTTTGTTTTTTATATTTTTTCTAACTGTTCTCTGGTTCTCCATAATTTCTCAGTATCCGGACATGGCCGTTTTTTGGCATGGTTCCCACTGTTTGGAAACTGCTTTTAAAACCACTTTATTTTCTCTAAATTTCCAAAAAATTAAACTGCTTTGTGTTTTTTACTGTTTATTTTTCTTGGCTCCTCTTATTTGGGAATTGAGTCATTGTTTTACAGTTTAGCCTAACTAAATCATGTGTTAGGCTATTTCTATTTGCAGTTTCATTTTTAAAGGAATTGAACCTCATTTCAAATTCTTTAACCCTTTTTACATAAATAGGTTTTTTTCTCAAAAAAATTACTTTTCATTAATGCTTCGTCTTCCCTGGTTCATCAGTGTTTGACTTGAACAGCTGACTGAGGAAGAAGACTGGACCTGCAGGCTTTAAAAATTGTAAATTTGTTAACAAATCATGGCAATGGCAGACTGTCACGAGTTGTGCTTAAAGTGCCTGGGTCAGACCATGGTTTTAACAATTGTGATCTTTGTTTAGAGTTTTGCCTTAAAACACAAAACAATGGGATAAACCAAAATAGATGTTATTAGGGCTTGGTCTGCCTCTATGTCATAACAAGGCTCAGATGAATGTCCAGCCCCTCAAAGTAAGCAGAAGGACAAGACGAGTCTGCTAAGGATGACACAGAGATCAGGGTGTCTGAAAGGGGAAACCCTGATACCGTACCACAAAAATTGAATGAGCTGCTGACAAGGCATCGGAAACAGTGCCTACTAAGGAACAGCAAAAAAGAAAAACAAATGTCACTGCCCCTCATGCTGAAGAAGCAAAGGAGACACCAGTTGACACAAATAAGAAAGATAAAGCTGCAAAGATGGATCAGAAATCAGGGTGTCTAAATGAGGGAACCCTAAAACCAGTAAAAAATAAAAGAGTTTGATCTGGCACCGGAGACCGTGCATACCAAAACAAACAAAAAGTAGCTGCCCTTCATCCTGAAGAAGGAAAGGAGTTGCCAGTGAATAAAATAAAATGCCCTTAATAGAGGACATGACTAAGGCATCAAGTTTAACCAAGTTAAAGTTGAACCAGAATAATACCCTGTGGTGATTTGCATATGCAGCCCATGATGCTTTGCATTAAGAGGGCATGTGTGATTTTGTATGACTAAGGCATGGTAATTCTTCCAGGCATTCCAGGCTATGGGGAATTTCATGAGTATGCCTGCCCGCCTCCTCAGGTTCCAGTTCCATACCCAATGCCTGTGTAGGAGGAGGTCGAAATGTTTTATGAAGAAGAGGAGGAAGGAGAACCCATGGACCCAGCTAGTTCTCCTGAGTAAGAATCTATCTCACCTCTAAGACTTTCTGAACACTTGCTCTCACTGTACCTTTGTGAGACATATAGTCAGCTCCCTCAGCATTTCCTCAAGAAACTGATGAGGACGAAGAGAAGGTTGAATTCATGGATATGATGGGCTTATCTCCCATTAAGGGGTTGATGCTTCCCATCCCTAAATTCCACAGAAGAGCACTTTTAAAATCATGTCATCACTCACCTTGGCTGCTGGCATAGGCTGTGGGTTCAGCTGCTGGGACTGTGCATAGTAGGGGAGGTGTGCTGGATGTTGGAGCTCAGCTCTGTTACGTCATTGCACACCATGACTCCTGCCATGGGTTTAGCATCTCAAAAATGCCAGCCCCCACCCATGACACCCTGCTCTGCCGTCAGTCCCACTCCACCTGCCCATGGCTCTTTGACTGATGACCAAGCCTTGTCACTCCACCGGGGGGGGTCTCACTCCCATGGCCCTGCCCTTAGGGTAAGCCATGCTTTACTCTTTCACTGCCATGGGGGATAGTGCCCACCCGGCAGCCTTTCCCAGTGGGGTAAGCCTAGGCATGGATCGTCTTCAAGGGTAAGTCCTGGGAGAGCTGATGGTGGGATAGGTAGAGTGGGGACTGACCTCCCTTGCAGGGTTTGGGGGTCCCTGTTGCCAAACAAATGCATAAATGAGGGATTCCTGGGGTTTGAAGAAATAATTACTCACCACAGTAATGTTGTTTCTTCCAAGGGATTCCTGATTATGCTTAACAATCCCAATGCCTTCTCCTCTTCCAGAACCTGAGAAAGGGTTTGCACAATAATCAAGTCTTTATGTCTAGCACTACTAGTTACAATGCCTTTACAACTATTAATCAATGATCTGAGCCTTTTAAGTTCTTCATAACATTTTTAAAGTATTCTTTTTATATTTTTGGTAGCCATTTAGCTGCTTTAGTGGTCACTGCTCACCCTAGCAATAAATCTGCCATTAGAATGTAAGCGTGAGCATGACCACACAGAAGAGTTTGAATTTAATTTCAAATTTCATAATTTGCATAATATTCTAAGCTCTGGGGCAGCTTATTCCTTGAGAATGATGCAGTTGTTAAGTATAATGAGGGATCCCTTGGAAGAAACAATATTTTTTCAGTGAGTAATTTTTTTTCTTCTGGTACTCCTTGCCACTGGAATATCCCACTTCATCTCTGGCAGGTTCAGATCACCTATCATTACTACTTCCCTCTCTGCCACTCCTCTTTCAAGTTCTACCCTGAGCTCTCTGTCCCTGTCTTCCCCTTGCCCTGGAGGTCTATGGATCACCCCTAAGTGTAGTTTCCTGCCTGAGACTGCTGTGAATTGCTTCCACTGCAACTCAGGTCTCTCCATTACTACACCTGCTGTACCCATCTTCCACCACTTCAGTACCCTCCTTGACAAAAAGGGCTACTCCTCCCCCTCTACCTGTTCCTTTTTTTTCATATACTTCATATTTATTGAATTTTTCAATATTATACAGGCATGTATATTCTGGATGAAGTACATACAAGGTATCATTGTGTTCCATTGAGGGCGCCACCCCTTTTAATACAAGCATTTAAAAGTAATAATTCCGTAATAATTACATCATTAAGATACATCATATAGAGGTATCCTATTTAGGCTAATTAAGCCAATAATTAACTTTTATCTAACTCTTGCTGTGTGATAAACCCATGAGCAGCATGAATATTCTATCACATTATAATTCCTTAACCCTAAGGCTATATAGATAACCACAGCTCGTCTCCTTAATAGAAGAAAATTAGAGATCATGCATCACCATATTATTGAGTACCATATCAGTACTAAGTTAAAGAGGATTAAGCTCTACTTATAAAACTTTTATCAGAATTAAGGCATTCTACAATTTTTTTATTTTTTATTTTAGTCTTTGGTAACCGCGTAAGGCCCACTAGGCACAAGTGCCTGTTTTCAGGGGCGACCTGGGAGCACTGGGCGGTAAGTGACTTGCTCAGAGTCACACAGTATGCAAGTGGAGGTTGTGAGAATCAAACTCAGGTCTGGTCTGCTGGATGTATCAAGCTCATTCACACCTCGTTCCTCTAACCTCTAGGCTATACTGCCAGATTTTAAGAAGCAAATAGAAATAACTGAGGACCAAGAATCATTTTAATAAGACCTTGTGCCAACCTACGTTGTTGTTTTAAGAAAATTTTTTAGGGACCATTTGACAAAACAGAAATGATGCACATTATTATTTTTATGTGGCAATAAACTTTAGAAACTATAGTCCCACACTATATAGTTCTCTGAAAGTATAGCTCAACAAGTCTTGGTACAAGTTTTCTCTGAGCTTACATGTCCTTTTTCAAGTTGCACCCTCTACCTCGTCCTCTTTCTCTGACTGGGACTGCGCGCCATGCTTCCGACGAAGACTGGAAGGGACATGTTTCTGGGTCCATTTTTAGGCCTCTTGGGGGTCAGTAAAAATTTAAATTTTCCCTTGATGGACAATTCTTAAGCGAGCCGGGAAAATCATGCTATGTGACTGGCACCCCTGCTCCTCTCAACATGGTGCGTACACCATCATAGTGCTTTTTTTCTTCCCTGTTGCAAAACTCAAATCCAGATACAAATTTACTTTCTCCCCATCACATAAGAGAGTCTGCTTCTGTCTGGCCAAAGAAAGAATGAAGTCTCTCATTCCGATTTCATCCAATACCAACACAATTGCCCTGGGAGCTTCTGGACACACATGGCGGCCTCTCATTGCCACTCTATAAGCTTTTTTGGATCTGAATCTTCTGATCAATTAGGGGTTGTCTGAGTTGTTGTTCCAGCCATTCTAACATGAACAGTCCCAACTGGTCATCCTCCGTTTGCTCAGAAATTCCAATCACCCTCAGATTAGCAGCCGTTGCCTGATTTTCCAGCATCTCAAGTCTGGAGTACACATGGGTATTTTACTTCACCAGTTTTGCTGTCGCTCCCAGAGCCACCTCAGAACACTTTCCAGCTTCTCCAGTCTTCATCTTAATATAGGTAAAATCTGTCTCCAAAACCGTAACTCTGGTAGTCAGGGAGTCAAAATGAGAGGCCAGTCCTTGCACTGAAGAGATGAGATGGCTTATTTTTATCCTCAAACTTTGGAGGGTTTTTTCTCCTGTAGTCTCTGACTCCGGGGAAACGGGACACTGGCCTAAATCAGCCTACCTTGTCTTTAATGGGGCTGAATTTTGCTTGGTCCTTGCACCCTCTTGAGAAGATTTATCTTTCTTCAGGGTTACCATGTTGGTAGTATTGATCTTCCGACTGCTTGTCCAGTTGTTTTATATGCTCGTTTTGCCTTTTAATGTGTAGTAAAATACTTTTCTCTCCGAAAAAATTGTAGAGCTAAGAATCCTTGCAGCCATCTTGCTTGAGTTCCACAGCGACCCCCCCCACTTGTTCCTCTATCCCTTCTAAACAGTGAGTACCCAGAGACCATCAGGACCCAGTCATTTTTTTACCAAGGCCCATGTTTCTGTGATGGCCACTAGGTACAGTGTTATCAGCTCAGCACAAAACAGTCTGATCTCTAAGGTAAAAGGGGAATTTTGCTTGTGAGAAAATCATACACTGCAGTTTTAAATTGTTATCCCTGCTTAATATATATAACCAGTGCAACGTTCAATGGATTAAGGTCATGTAGTTGTATTTCATTGCATGGCATGCTGTCTGGGTATTATCATTCATGAATACATTTCACCTGGGTGCCGGCCATCATGCTGCAAATGCACCTCTTCTGATTTGTATTGTAATTGCCTAAAATCTGAGATATAATATGGAGACTAATGCATTAGCAACCATACACAACAAGGCTGTGTTTCCACTGAGCAGGGTTGCCACCTGGCCAGTTTTCAACTGGCCTGGCTGTTTTTTTCACTGCTGTGCCAGCTGCCAGTCAAACAGTGCAATTGTCTGTTTATTTTTTTTATTTGAGGTTGCTCATTGCCAGCAACAGATGCCAATCATGCCATCAACAATGCTAGGATAGGAGGTTACTGGTAGTGGGACTGGAGTCAGATCAAGCAGCCAAGAGTGGAGAGAGAGAGAGAGAGAGAGAGAGAGAGAGAGAGAGAGAGAGAGAGAGAGATGCATCAGTAGCAGTTGCACTGTGGTCAGCTGTCATCGTGACAGTGACACGGACAAGACTAGAGGGACAGACAGTGAGAAGCCACGGCCCGCAATCAGGACTGTGGAGAGAGAGGGGGAAAGGCAGCAACCAGGCAGTGATTTGTGCAGCACTCTTGTGTGTAGTTGTCACGGTGACCAGTTTGGAGGACTCAGAGTCGGAGTTAGCATGCTCAGCAGCTGCAGCGCGGGAGCAGGAGACAGACCAAGTGATGAGCTGCAAGACGTAGTGTACGAGGTGTAGACAGTGCATTCAGGCAGGGTGTGTATTTTTTTTATAATTGTCAGCCTGTGTGCCAACGGGAGTCCTGTCCAGCAGATCGTGAGATGCAGCGCGTTGCTAACTTGTTTGCGGCTTGATTTTGACACTTCAACAGTGAGCTAAACAGAACAGCTGAGCAGCTCTGAGACAACCTGTGACATGATGGATCATCTGTGAGTCCCATGCACAGACAGAGCAAGCAGAGCAGGGCCGGCGAAGCGGTGGGACTGGAAAGAGTACACACAGTGACAGACGGTGAATAAAGTCTTTGTTGACTCCAAGTGAGTAGAAGACATTATAGTCATGCAGATGTGAAGTCTAAAAAAAAATTAGAGAGAGAAGGACAGAAGGTCAAGGAACTGGAAGAAAAAAAAAGCTGGGGAGTTCACAATGGGAAGGACTTGCTGGTTGTTATGTTGAGTGACTGACTGGAAATGCATATTTATATATTTTATAATAATCTCCAATGTGTGAAGTCTCAGAGAAGGTCAAGGAAGAGAATAAAAAAAGGTGGGGAGAGTTGGAAACAGTGGGACTTGGTTGGTTGCTGATTGCTGACTGGAAATGTTTTATAATATTCTGCAACTGCAATGCAATTATGCAAATGTGAAGTCTAAAATTAGAGAAGGTCAAAGAGAATACAAAAGCCGGGGAGTTGAAATGGGACTTGCTGATGGTTGCTGAGTCTCCCGTGGTGGTGGTACCATTGTGGAGGGCAGTTCAGCCATCAGCGGGGGTATTGGGGAGGGACAGGTAGCCATTTTTTTATTCCCAGGGTGGCAACCCCTACCACCGAGGGGCTGAGGTGGCATCATGTGGACACTGACAGCGAAGCAGGGAAGCGGTCCATGATGTCTTCCCAGCCCCAAGACTTAAATATGAGCTGTGCTGGGCATGGTTGCCAGTTTTATTTTTTATAGTATATGGTTTTACTGCATGTAAGAAGTAAGCAGGACTTACCTCTCCCCTCCCACCTACCTTTAATTGTTCATAGCAACTATATTAAAGATAAATTATTATGTCAATGATGAGGCTTAACAGGAGACAATCACACACAGCAACATTTTGTGACCCTTGAACTGTGCCCGACTTGCTACAACTTTTGAACTGTGCACAGCTTTGTAAGACCTTTGAAATGTACACAGCTACTTTTTATGAGCTTTGAGTTGTGCAAAACAACGTTTGCCAATTCACAACAAGATTTTGAGTGTATGGAAATCCATACAGAACAACACTTAAGCAATAAGGCATAACAGGGTGTGGGTTATTGGGGGATTTACCCACGACTTGTGTGGTGTGTCACAAGGCACAGACGAGTGACTTAACCACACAAGAAGTGGTCTCCTCAAGAGTCTGGCTGCAGCAGTCAAGTTGTTGGAAATGCAGTACGCCCAGCTCACCAAGGCACTTTTATGGCATTTCAAGCCCAAGCTGATTCTCATTGCAGAACAATTTCATTTTTATTGTTGGATTGAAGAGGAGGGGACACTCTCACTGATTACATTATTGCACCAAAGCATCTGGTAAGCACTTGTGAGCTTGATCAGTTTCTGGATGATGTCCCATAGGATCAGTTTATCTGCTATCTGTGGGATGAAGGCTATCACAATAAGCTCTTGTCAGCAAAGGGTGTAGCCTCCATGTAGGCATATTATATTGCACTAGCTTTGATGCTAATCTGGAAGGGCCCCAGGGAGCTAGCGGGACATTCCGAACCACCAAGAAGTGGGATTTGCTTGGTCATACATACACCAGGTACCAAGGGACATTCAAGCCATAAAGTGGTCCACCACAATCTCATCAGCAGCCACAAGGTTATCAGAAGCTGGCACTGATGGCCAGTTCCACAAAATTGAAGTAACTTTGTTGCCATTGGGCTGTAGCCACTAGCAAAACACATGCAGATTTTGACAAGAAAAATTACATAATTGTGGAAAAGTGGGTTATTTTCAGAGTTGTGCAAAAGTGCATCACATACTGCTTGGGCACAGCATGTCACAAACACCATGCCAGAGACTTGACCCAGAAAAGGAGTCAGAGCTGTTCACTGTCTACACAAGGTAAGGAAATGGAGAAGGAATTTGCTCCAGACTGGGTTCGTGGGAAAACTGGTTAGCATGCAGCTTGACACTAGGGCATCAGTATTTCTTGTGCTGGAGCACATCTACAAGCAGATCCTCAAGAAGTACCCATTGCAACCATCACATATTCAGGTACTGTCTTATACTGGAGACCAAATCCCTGTTCTGGAGAGATTCAGGTACCAGTCACCAACCGGGAGGTGGGGGTGGGGGTTGGGGAGGAAGTGGACCCTGCCTTTAGTAGCAGTGAGAGAGATCTGTATTACCGGGAAGAAACTGGCTCGAGAAGATCAAGTTGAACTGGGAAAAGATCTTCACCTTATGAACTATGGCAAAAGCAGCACAAGAGGCTGTGAGAAGAGTGCTGGACAAACATGGTCCTATTTTCCAGGATGGCTACAACACCATCCAGGATTTTAAGGCAAAGATCCAAATGTGAATGAGGGCTGCTCCACTCTTACACAAGCCTCTACCGGTACTCTATACCTTAAAGAAAGCAGTAGAGAAAGAACTGGATTTTCTGGAGAAGTATGGTATTGTGTCACAAGTACAGAGGAGCAAGTGGGCTGCTCCTATAATTGTGGTACCAAAGTGAGACAAAGTTGTGAGGCTGTGTGGTGACTATAAGATTACAGTGAATCACTATAAAGAACCTAAAATATATTATTCACTACCCAATGCTGAGGACTTGTTTGCCACACTAGCAGGTGGAAAGTTATTTTAGCAAGTTGGACTTTATTCTTTGCATACCAGCAGTTGGAATTTGAGCCAGAGTATGAGCCATAACTCATGATAAACACCCACAAGGGATGTTACCAGTATCATCACTTGGCCTGTGGAGTTTCGACAGTGCTAGCAATTTGCCAGCACACAGTGGTCCAGATACTGCATTGGTTGGACTGTGTAGTCTGCTGTTTGGATGATATCTTGTTAGCAGTGCCCACAGTGGAAGACTATCTGATGATCCTGAACCAGGTCATGTAAAGACTGCAGCTGTACAGAGTGAAAGTGAAGCTAGTCAAATGTCAGTTCCTACAAGATTCAGTCGCGTACCTGGGCTATTGGATTGATGCCCAGGGCTGGCGTCCAACAGACAGCAAAGTGGAAGCCATTGTCAATGCACCAGTGCCAACAAACATGACTGAGTTAGATCATTCTTGGGCCTGTTGTACTACATTATGGACATTTCCTGGCAAACATGTCCACATTGTTTCAACCAACAAATGACTTGCTACAAAAAGAAACAAAATGGAAGTGGTCACCGCAGTGTGAAGCAGCATTACAATCTTGCAAGCATTGACTTCTGAATGGAAGTGGCTAGCACACTACAACCTAGCAAACCTTTGAGATTGGCATGTGACACTTCTCCATATTTGGTGGGTACAGTAATCTTTCATGTGTCACCTTCAGGGGAGGAACACCTTTTGTTTTGTTTCAGGAACCCTGTCTCCAAGTGAAAGGAACAATTCTCAAATTGAGAAGGAAGCCCTGAGTATAATCTTCGGGGTGAAGTTCCATAAGTACCTGTATGGATGGAAATTCAGTTTGTTAACAGATTATAAGCCTCTACTTTCCATTATGGGGCTGAAGTCACCAATGCTCGCAGTGCTAAGGATGCAGCAATGGGCCCTAATTCTACTGGCCTAAGAATTGGACATTAAATATCAACATTCTCAGGATCATGCAAATGTGTATGCACTGTCAAGACTGCCATGCAAAATATGACAGAAGATGAAGATGTGGGGTGCTAATGGGCAACTAGGCAAGCAGGATGCACTTCCCAGAGCTCTGTCTGTATACGATAAAGCTAAGCATTTTAAGGTGACCTAACCTATGGAAAATTACTCTAAAGTCAGTGATTTGTTGCACTAACCTGGGATAAAGGAGTATTTGGTGGGAGCAGTGGTGAAACAGCTGAAATCTATAAAGAATCAGCAGAAAAAAGCAGCAGCTGCAAGTGTGGGGGAAGGCCGTAGCAAAGTCACACTTTCAGTGATTGAGATGGCAGCCCTAGCCAGGACTGTTACAGAGCAAGTAAAGGAAGTCCTGAATCCAAAGCTTGATGAGTTAGCTGGGAGCCTACAGTTGCTCAAGCAGCAGGTGGCTAGACAGGCAGTTCAGCTGGCTGAAGCAAAAACCTACATCTCAGGAGTGGGGGACAAACTGCAAACCTTGCCCAATAAGTTGGCCCACCTGGAATATTAAGTAGAGGAGTTGCAATACGAATTGCACTACCAGGAGAATTACAATAGATGGAGCAATCTCCATCTGCAAGGGCTGCCAGAGGGCAAGGAGGGAGTCAATCCAGAGTATTATTGTGCTGTAGCATTGCTAAAAATGCTGGGACTGCAACCTAAGGGTGGCAAGCTGCAAACTGAGTGGGCATATCATGCCCTGGGCTTATAATCACCAACAGATGTCCCCACCTTGTCAAATGATATTTCAGCAGCATCATTTTGGGGCTAGACAGAAACATGTGGTGGCATATTGGAGGAAGAAGGAGCTGATCTATGAGGGGGCTAAGCTGATACTCCAGCAAGAATTTTCGCTGTGCCTCCAAAAGAAAAGAAAGGCATTCACGTCAGTGTTAGATGACCTCTGCACCAGTAAAGTGGATCTTTAATTTGCGTATCCGGCTGTGGTGAGTGTCAAGCATGAAGAGGCTACATTCTCCTTCTGGGAGGTGGATAAAGCCAAAACGTTTTTGGAGGACTTAAGTGAACAGGCTAAAGAGAACAGATACTTTTGAAACTATGTCTGTATTTTGATTGAGACTGTGATGATAAACCTGGGTTGCTGCTGGGGGCTCATTGTCCCCTCTGTATGCAGGGGCTGTGTAGCACAGTGACCATAAAACTATTTTGACAGACTATGAGTATGACTAGTGCTGGTATTGGGGAGATATGGCCCAGGATTGTAGTGGGTCTGGACTATGAATTCTTCTACTATGTGCTGTGCGGTGGGAAGATTGAACTGAAATATATGTTTGGACAGAATATTGTGGATGGGCACATGATGAAGATGGGAAGGACAAGATGGATATGAAATGTGCCACAGAAGCATGGCAGTGGACATTGGAGAGGCTGGAAGGTGCTTTGATGCCTCAGAATTCCAGCAGGGTTAGTCTCCAGGGAGAGACACATGGGGGTGGGGGGTGCAGCATTTATTTGAGAGCTGAGCCTGCCTGCAGGGCTCCCAACTGGGGACTGTTAAGGTATATGGGTCAGGATTTGCTTGGGAGACCCAGCAGTGACACCCCAATGGACAATGGAGATGGATGAACAGACACTTGGGTTGCTTGGCAGATACCTGGACAATGGGAGGGCTGGTGTGTGCAGACCTGGGTCATCGGTTGCTGTGTGGCGTTAGCTGTGCCCAAGGTGCCCTGTTTTCACTGGTTTTGTAGCACACAGTGATTGCTATGGACAGGGCCAGTTCTAGGATGTACTGGGCCCTGGTGCAAGACTTTATAGTGGGCGCCCACGTCCATAGGCCCCCAGGTGCCCCCCACCCTGGCCTCCCACGCCACCCAAAAATGCTGCTGCAGTTATTCCATTTTGTGAACTTAAAGGTGTACTCGGTGGGATAAAAATAAAATGCAAGCCTGCATTATGCATATGATGAGACAAGAGGAGAGAATGAGATTTTATTCACTGGTCTTTTTACTTTTCTTCTCCCTAACCCTGACTCAGTAAATCCAATCAGCTCAACATTTTTTATTTCCCCCTTGCAGGCTGCCTGCCTAAAGTTCTTCTAATTTTTCTACCCAGTACAATTAACTAGAGATGGGTTGTCTTTTATTAATAACTGGGCAGCATTTCAGGGGAATCATGAACTGTATGCAAGTGATATTCCCCAAAATATAAAATGTACTCCAGAATTGATCTCTTCCTAGTTTCCTCAAATGCTACATGATTTCTCCTGAACACTCAAATAGGCAACATTGGGTTATCAGATCATGCTCCAATATCATTACAATTGGAACTGACCCCTAGACCACCTGAATCATTATGGTGCCTGAATGTGAGTTTATTAACGCATAAGGATTTCCAAGAATTAATAAACAGCAAAATAGGATACTTCCTGGAACAAAATCTGCAGGGGGACACAGAGGAGGGGGTTAGGTGGGATGCCCTCAAATACTAAGAGGGGAAATCATTAAATACACCTCCTGGAATAAAAAAAGAAACCTCAGAGAAAGATTAGAGTTGGAACGTAAAACTGAACCTATGTAGACAAA
Source organism: Neoceratodus forsteri (assembly GCA_016271365.2). NCBI lineage: Eukaryota > Metazoa > Chordata > Ceratodontiformes > Ceratodontidae > Neoceratodus > Neoceratodus forsteri. The sequence goes on from CM028137.1 coordinate 807,015,950, forward strand.
AATTAAACAACATTTTAGACACTCAAATAGAAGCCCAACTCCGGTACTCAAAACAAATTATTTTGAACATGGAAATAGAGCAGGGAAACTGTTAGCCTGGCAACTCCGAAAGGAGAGGGCTTCCAGAGCAGTACTGAAACTAAAAGACTTTGAACATAGCCACACTACCACTTCCCCTACCCAAATCGCAAAACAATTCCAAGAATTCTATCAAACTTTATGCACGGCAGAAAGAGGCCCACAACACCAGGAGGATATCTTAAAATATCTAGAGAGGCTAAACATACCGAAGCTTCCGACGGATCAATGACAAATGTTAGAATCTAAGATCACAAGAATAGAGATCAGTCAAAAAATTAAACAACTCAAAAATGAGAAGGCCCCTGGAATGGATGGCTATGTCGCCAAATTTTATAAACAGTTTAAAGACACCTTGGTCCCAATCATGGAGATAGACTTTAACAAAGTGTTAGAAGGAAAGGAGGCAGCACCCAGATCCTGGAACCAGGCACAAATTTCGGTCATCCTCAAGCCAAATAAGGATCCAGATGATTGTAAATCTTACCGGCCCATCTCTTTATTCCCTGTAGATTTAAAGATCTTCACAGGAATTTTGGCAGACAGACTCAAGCAGTTATGCAACTTTTAATACACAGAGATCAGACGGGGTTCATTTCGGGAAGATATTTACAGGATAACATCTGACGCCTGTTGAATGTCATCTTGGCATAAAAAACTAAGAAAATCTTTCAACTAGCCACTAGTATGGATGCCAAGAAGGCATTTGACAGAGTCGACTGGCTCTTTTTAGACTTGGCCTTAAAACAGTTTGGGTTGAGAGACAGATTCTCGGGGGTCATAAGGGCACTATATAAGGCCCCAGAAGCCAGAGTGAAAGTAAACAGATACCCCTCCTGAGGGGAACCCAACAGGGTTGCTCCCTGTCACCCCTACTTTTTGCACTCTTCCTAGGGCCCCTGGCAATAGAAATTGGAACACAAAACCAGATTATTTATTTATTTAGTTAAACATCAGTTTAGAAACCTTTGAGCCAGAGGCTCATTTACAAAGGTACCTCATCACAAAGAGGACATCAGAACAGTAGTACAAGGGACACAGTACTTACAAACAAAAAAGTTACAGTTCAATTACAATTTTGTTACAATAGAATACAATCTCCAACGAAGCAAAAGATAACAAAAGTTGCAAAACTTATGGTCGGTGGAGAGCTGGTGGGAGTAGAAGGAAGGGAGATAGGGAGGAGGAATTAGCAGGGAAAGGAAGGGGGGGAGCTCAGTGAGCATTGTCAAACAGAGTATATATATATATATATTTTTTTTTACACTAGGCTAGCGGCAGTTGCATTTAGAGAGCTAAGCAGGAAGTTTCTGAGCCTGGGCTTAAAGCAAGCTAAGGTTAGTGAGTTTGAGACATTGGCAGGAGGGAGTTATACCAGTGGGCGACGGTAGGGAATGCCCTCTGACCTTGAGAGGTCCTGGCTCTCGGAATAACTAGGGTAGCTTTGACGAGCTGCACGTGATCAGGGTCAGTGCACGCGAATGGAGTTGGATAGGCCTATGGGATAGGCCACGCAGGGCTTTAAAGGTGAGCTGGCATGTCTGATACATGAGTCACTCTTCCAGGTTGAGTAGGGTAGCCAGGGTGTACAGCTCATGTGTGAGTGAGTCTGGAGCACCAGTGATAAGTCTGCAGGCCTTATTAACTGTGAGGGGAACCTTGTTGAGGGCAGTCTGATCTGCTTGAGCCATAGACCGGGAGGCCATAGTCAATGAGAGACATGACAGAGGAGGGACAGCCAGGTGGAGGGCATCAAGAGGGAGGCATTTCTTGTGCCGGTAAAGAATGCCTAGCCGTGAGTTGGCGACAGAATTTAGGGCAGATATATGTCCATGGAATGAAAGTGCAGGGTCAAAGGTTATACCAAGATATTTATAGGACTGCACCTGGTCAATGACGAGATTGGGTGTGGAGTGGACAGCTAAGGGAAACTTGCTGTACTTATTTTGGGGGTGGGAGAAGAGCATCGTTTTTGTTTTCTTAAGGTTGATAACAAGTCGGTGCTCAGTGAACCAGGTAGCTGCAGAGTCAAAGACTAGTTGGAGGGAGTTCTGTAGCAGCATGGGGTCATTGTGGGAGGCAACGAGAAGAGCATCATCAGCATAGAGAAGCATCTTACCCGTACAACTGCTAGGTAGGGAGTTAAGAAAGAGTGAGAATAGTTGGGGTCCAAGAATTGAGCCCTGCGGCACCCCAGAGTGAATGGGGCATGTTTCAGAGAGATTACCGTTGACTTTCACACATTGGGAGTGGGCGGAGAGATAGCTGGTGCACCAGGAAACAGGTCCTGAGGCAAAGCCTATTAGGTCGAGGGTGGAGAGCAAAAGAGGATGCGAAACGGTATCGAATGCTTTAGACAGGTCAATGAATATAGCACCAGCTAGGGCACCAGAGTCCAAGGAGGCATGGAGGAAGTTGGAAAATTCCAGGAGTGCTGTATTGGTACTATGACCTGCTCTGAACCCGTGTTGTTCAGGGCAGAGAACATTGTACTTACAGAGGTTAAAGGAGTGGAAGTGGACAGATTCATTCAAAAGATATCACTCTACGCAGACGACTCTCTTATTTTAATCTCTGACCCCGAAAGGTCTGTCCCAGCACTTCTACAAACCCTACAAACATATGGGAATTTAGTGGGTTATAAAATTAATCTTACTAAATCGGAAGCACTGACTTTGAGCGGTGCCCCCTCAAGAACTTTTAAAACCAACTTCCCATTTGCCTGGGCCCCAAGGACACGATTAGATACTTGGGAGTGAGAATATCAGGAGATTTATCTCAGCTTTTCAAAAATAACTATTCACGATTACTTCAGGAAATTCAGGCAGATGTAGCCGGATGGCAATTATTACCTTTGTCCCTTTATGGCAGGACACAAACTTTAAAAATGAATGTCCTGCCCAGGCTACTTTTTCTTTTTCAAACACTGCCAATCTGCCTCCCCAGGAATTTCTGGTCTAAACTACAAAATGAAACACATAGGTTTATTTGGGATAAAAAACGCCCAAGACTTTCTAAAGCTATACTTCAGGCACCTAGGGAAAAGGAAACATATCCCTCCCCAGTTTCTATCACTACTATCTTGCAGCCAGCAGGGCTCAACTATGTACTTGGGCCAAACGCTGAGAGAAGTCAGGATGGTATCACCTTGAGGAAGTAGTTTTTAAAGACTGGGCCCTTTGGGCTAGCCCCACAAATACCATACCACAACATATAAAAGAAGGAATGGACAGTCCCTGGATAGCTCATTCCATTACAGTCCTGAAAAGACTTCAAGAGACTCACGCATACTCTGGAAGGCCCTGGCCCCCTAACACTCATCAGATATGAGCTTTCTCCCCCCCCCCCAGAACAGACACAGACTTCAAATATTGGGCTACTCAAAAACTGGTTACTTTTATCCATGTACAGACGATAAAGGATGCCTATCATTTGTTCAACTGATCAATAAATTTTCCCTCCACAAAGAAGATCATTATAGGTACTTGCAGGTGCGGCACTTCATTCTATCTCCAGGTGTGAAACAACAGATAAAGAGAGACAGAACAGACTTAGAGAATTATTTTTATTTTGCAGTCACACTTAAAGGAAATACTCACAGCTCTATAAAATTATAAATACACAAGGTCTTACAACTATAGCTAAAGTAAAAAGAAAATGGGAGAGCGAGCTTAACATCTCCATATCACAGAACCATTGGGATAGGAGATTCATATGAGGCTGAACTGTTACTAGCTCTCCCACTTGGAGAAAATTTAATTGGAATATCATTCAAAGATTTTTCCTTACTCCCCACAACCATGAAACATTTTAGTAATCATCAATCGGATTTATGCTGGAGAAGGTGTGGCAGTATAGGGACTCAGACACACATTTTTGGAGTTGCCCATAAATACAACAATTCTGGAAATTAGTACACCATCAAATACAAAGCATTACAGGCCTCACTATACCCTTCACAGGAGAGGACCTGGTACTAGGTCTACCCACACAATTACATGGCAATAAGATACTGATTAACCTTGCTCAAATACTGAGAATAGCTGCACTGAAATGTATTACCTTTCGATGGTTGTTATCCACACCTCCCACTTAACATGAGTGGAAGCTCAAAGTTACTGAGTTGGAACGAATGGAATATATTACTAGTAAACTGAGATTACAGCAAGATAGATTTTTACAAATTTGGTCCCCCTGGCATCGCCTGATAGGGTTATCTACTAATTGACCCCACATGCATTGTACGGTATGATTTACTGGAGTATTTGGTTTTAATTGAATCTAAATTAGAATTGCCTCATATATGTTTTCCTTTTATGTTTATTTTGTTGTTAAACACTACAATAGGTTAAGCATGGATAAAAGAATATAAATAATAGTACTGTTTGAACTTCACCTGAATGAAGTTATTTACACCATTACAAAAATACAATTCCTGCATATTCTTTATTATTTCTGGATATATAATCTCTTTTAACAAAAGATGTTTAAGATAAGAGCATACAGTTTATTGTATGAGACTCATTGTCGATGATTGTTTTATGTTGCATAACATAAATGATTAATAAAAAGAAGTTTAAAAAAAAATTCCAGATTGACTGAGTAGAGATAATAATAGATTGAATTTTTCAACATTACAAAACAATTACGATCAAAAAAATAGAAATCTCACCAAGAATCAGCTGGAAATATTGTCATTTAATGCTAGGAGTTTGAGTAAAAAAAATGATGAGTTAAAATCAGTTATTAGTGAGAAATCATATGATGAAATTTCCATAACTGAAACTTGGTGGACTGACAGTAATGAAGCATGGGATAGACACTTAGAGGGTTATACATTATACACTAAAAACAGAATAGGAAAAAGAGGAGGAGGTGTTGCAATGTACATAAAAAAAATAATCAAATCTGTAGATATATCACATAAGATTAGGGGAAAGAATTCAGATACTGAAACCCTATGGATAAGAATAATGGGGGAATCTCATTTAGTTGTTTTGGGTACAGTTTATTGCAGTCCCTCTTCAAAAAATGAGATTATTGACAGTCTGATTAAAGAATTTGATAAGGCAGGAGAACTTGCTAAATTTTGTGTAATGGGTGACCTAAATTTCCCTAATATTGACAGGGGAAAAATGACTGCCACTGGAGCTAGTGCAAAACATTTTGTTACTAGTTGTCATACCCTAAATTTTGTGCAATATTCAAAATCCCCTACAAGAGGGTGTAATATACTTGATATAGTACTGGCAACTGAACAATTAGTACTTCAGGAGTGTGTCACAGCCCCCCCCCCCAGTTGGAAACAGTGACCATGAATCAGTAATGTTTAAAATCAATTATGATTATGAAGCACATCAGGGTAGAACAAAAATATTTTTATATAGAAGGGCTAAAGAAAAGAAAATTCAGAATGAATTGAAAAAGTTGGACTGGGCATCATTACTTAGAGAAAAATCTGTACAACATAGGTGGGAAATTATAAAAAGGATTATCCTGGGCTTAAGTTAAATCTACATACCACAAACATTTAAGCATAAAAATATTCATAAAAATCCTATGTGGTTAAATAGAAACATAAGAAAACTGATTAGGAAGAAAAATAAGTGTTATAAAAAATATAAAAAAAATAAGAACAAAAAGACAATCTCGGCCTTAAGACGGGCACAACGGACCTGTAAAAAAAAGGAATTAGGATGGCGAAAAGAAGCGCAGAAGAACAGCTTGTGAAGAATGCCACAAAGAATAACGACAAGGCCTTTTTCGCTTATGTCAATTCATTAAAAAAAATCAGAACCCTATGGGACCCCTTACTGTTCATGATAGAACTGTCACAGCAGATGTGGAAATGGCTACTGCCTTTAATAAATACTTTTGTCAAATTTATGGTACGCAATCTTATAGCACTCTGGCAGCTGCACTCTTAATAGAGGATCCAATACAGTTTGACTTACTGGAAATAAAGCAGCGTATTCAGATGCTGAAATCAAATACATCCCCAGGCCCAGATAGAATTTCAGCCAATATGTTGCAAATAATGATTGCCTACATCACTTTCCCACTAAAAATTCTAGTTGAGCAATCAGTAAGAACTGGAGAGTTGCCCAGTGATTGGAAAATGGCCCATGTAGTTCCCATTTATAAGAAAGGGGATAAAACAAATGTTAAGAATTACAGACCTATTAGTCTGACTTGTTTAGTGTGTAAGATAATGGAGGGACGTGTTAGGGATATGCTATCCTCCTTGATTGATCTTATAGATTCTGAACAGCATGGTTTCAAAAAGGGTAGGAGCTGCACTACAAATTTGTTGTGCTTCTATGAAAATGTGAGTAAATCCTTGGACAGTGGGATCCCATGTGATGTGATTTTCTTGGATTTTAGTAGAGCCTTTGATTTGACACCACATGGTGCCATAATAAATTAAAATGATTAAAGGCTAATCCCTATTTAGTACACTGGATAGAAGAGTGGTTGATGGCTAGGAAGCAGAGGGTTCAGATATCGGTATGGTGACAAGCGGGGTTCCGCAGGGTTCTGTGTTGGGGCCTGCATTGTTTAAGATCTTTATTTCTGATTTAACAGATAGACTGAATAGTTGGGCAACAAAATATGCGGATGACACAAAAATAGGTGGGTCTTGTAGCTCTCTGGAGGAGGTTAAATATATTCAACAGGATTTGGATAGTGTCTCTGACTGGGTTATTAAATGGGATATGTCCTTTAACATGCAAAAGTGTAAGGCTATGCATTTGGGAAAGCATAACAGAAGAACAATCTACACACTATGCGGACATAGTCTACACTGTTGCTCATCTGAGAAGGACCTGGGTTATTACGTATCAGATAATCTAGACACTTTTGAACATACTCAATGAGCAATTAAAAATGTAATAATAATATTTGGGCAATCAAAAGAAATATAAATAGTAGGGAAAGTAATATAACGATACCTTTATTCTGAGCATATGTTTGTCTACAATTGGAATATGCATCACAAATTTGGTTTCCATCAAAAAAACAAGAAAGACAAAAATGAGAACAGGTACAGAGGAAATTTACTAAATGCATTGTAGGATTCGATTATCAAGAGAGATTGCAAAAGCTGAATCTAATGTCCATAGAAACCAGAATGATAAGAGCAGATCTTCTCTTTATGTACAATACTATGCAGGATTACAGATTGTTGAGCGATCTCGGGTTCACATTTAAACAAGACGGATGTAATACTAGAGGACACCCATTACAGTTACAAGGTCAAAAGCTCCAGGCAATAAGAGAAAATATTTTTATACAATGAGAGTTGTTAACCTTTGGAATGATCTACCAGAAAATATAATCATTAGTAATAATAAATCTATATTTAAATCAAGATTGGATCAGCATCTGTTGAATGGGAATATCCCTAAATATTATTAGATGTATATAAGGAGCACATATGGGCAATTGCCTACTAGCTCCAAGTCTTCCTCAGTATGAACCTCAGTATGAACTAAGTAACCAGTCCAGACAGACTCACAATCAATTTCAAAAAACCCAGTCCCTCAAGCAGGCAGCTGAGCTCTGCTCTCCTCTGACCACGCCACATCACTGCAGATTGCTACAGTCCCACAGACACAGGCCCACAGATAATCTACTCTAGTCAGACTGTACTCTATCATGCAAGGAGTCAGGCCAGCCCCTCATCTGCATCACCAGCCTGACACCAACTGGGATTTCTCCTCCCCGCTACCCGCTGGGAGCTGAGTTCTCTCCCACTCCTTCCTGCAGCCTAGTGGCCTAGCTATATTTTCCTTCTGAATCTTTGTCACCTAACTTGGCCCAGCCGTTTCTGTTAACTTTCATCCCGTTCCCAAATTTGAATCACCAACAATTCAGCACAATTTTGTGTGTATGTGATGTATATAAATTTTTTTAAACTGCAGTTGGACACTAGTCTAGAAGAACTAGAGTTAAGTGCATGCTGCACAAACACTTCGCCACAGTCTGCTCCACCGACTCCTTCAGTCTGCAGGAATTTCTCGTGAGATGCTCCCACAGAATTGAGCACCAAGGCTACAGCAAATCAGAGCAGCCACCCACTCAGCATCAGGAAGGGAGGGAGCAGGGGAGGAGCAGCATGAGTGAGCGGAGCATTGGGAGCAAACAGAACAGTGAGCCAGTGCAGGAGGATGTAGCATGCCAGTATGGAGGAGGAGTGGAATTGCAACAACAGACACCAGGAGGAGGAGGGAGGACTCTAGACGGACAGAGGCGGAGCTCACACAGTCTGTCTGCAGGTATGAGGAGGATGAGCATGCTGCGTGCACGGAATTTAAACTTTTTAAAATGTCCATGGGCAGGTCTCTGGATGCTGGATCACGCGGTGGGCAGCCAGGGCAGGCACCGGACCAGGCAGACAGCACAGCAGTGTGTGCATTAGGTTTGCTGACCGTGTAGCTCCTCTGTGCCAGTCTAAAGTTAAAAAATATATATTATTTTGACTTAAGGGGCCATGGGCCCCACCAGCACTCTGGGCCCTGGTGCGGTCGCATCCCTTGCACCCCCCCCGATGCCGGCTCTGGCTACAGAAATCAAGGCCAGCCGCATAATTTTGGTTTGACCACAGAATTTGGGTCAGGATGCAGAAATTACACAGAAACTGCCCCAGCAAGCTAAAGAGAGACTGCTCCCGTACCTTTATCTCCATGACTCTGCCTGTGTATAACTTTATAAAAACTAAAATTAACCCCTAAGAATCTCAGGCACTCAAACTCTACCCACCCAGCCTTGACAACCCCCCTTGAGTCACTCTATTTGTTATAATGGCATCCTTTTCTGGTCGAAAGCAGATCTGCTACCTGTTTCTATCACTGCTAATTAGCTAGGATGCTTGTTCCTCATCCCAGCAGTGCTTTCTGGGACCCACACAAAGTCAGACTGGTGCATGAATCCTACATTTGAGCCCAGCAGTAAAAGGAAGCAGTAGAGGATCATACTATAGTGTTGAACCTAAAAAGTGTGCCAATATAAAACAAACATTTTTCAATGCCGAATATTGGTTGCTTGTTAAACAATTTGATGTTTTTCCAAAAAAGTGTAATGGTGAGTCTAGTCTGCACTGAGAGAAGCCACTACACAGACACACACACACATATGCTGCAGCAACTCCGAATTACAGGCCCGTAGGAATAATTTTGAAAGCAGTAAGGTCATAATGTCAATATCTAAGACATTAAGGTTGGATGTCTGGGAGTCTAGACGCTCTGGTGAGTTTTAGGGCTTTTACTGATGATAAAAAACATTTTTTTGTGATTTTCATACCCCTGGTTCCTTAGGAGGGGAAAAAAAAAGATTCATCTGGAGTTAGTGGTGTGGGACACCCTGACTGGCTTTGGAGCCTGCAGCTGCAACTGGAGAGGGCCAACTGACTAATAACAATGCCATCACCACCCACCCACCCACCCCATGATGAGCATTATTACAACGTTCTGCGAAATATGTTTGTATGAAGGCGGGGGGTCTGGAGGCCACTAGACTCTCAGAAGCTGTGGGGGTCTAGATGCTCTGTGGTTAGTTTTGGGGCTTTTATTGAAGGTTAAACACACTTCTGTTATGTCTTTTCCATCCCTGACTCTTGGGAAAAAATTATTTGTTCCCCAGGGGTGTGGGAGACTGGCAGCCAGATTGTCCCACACCCCTGATTCCAGGGGAAAGAGTAATGTTTTCCCAGGAGTTAGGGGTAGGAAAGATGTAACAAAAGTGTATTCAATAATTCATTAAAAGCCCCAAAACCCACCATATAGCAACCAGACCCCGGAGCTTCTGGGGGCCTAGAACCCCCCTCCAGCCTTTATGTAAAAATATTTCACACAGAACATTGTAATAATGCTGCTTATTGTGGGTGGGTGGGTGGTGGATGATGGCACTATTGGTCAGTCAGTTGCCCCCCCCAGTTGCAGCTGCAGGCCCTAAGGCCAGCCAGACAAGCTGCCTTCTAATGTCTCCGTCCCCCACCTTACTCCTTCTGTTCTCTTCTCAGCACAACACTGAGCCAAACAAGTCTTCAATTTTTGTTTTAGATACAGGGACTCTAGAGTAGGGAGGGGTTCGTTCAACAGTATCCCTTGCCCCAGCATCCCAGCCCCCCTCCCAAATGTCCGGTCGGGTGTGTAGTAAGTGCCTGCTCAAAGCTGTTTTTTTTTTTATTTTAATCAATCACACACACACACACACACACACACACACACACAAGAGCGAGAGTCCGTCAGTTTTTATCAACTGACAGAATCAGAAATCAACTAGTCAAAAAGGCCGCAATGTGCAACACGAAGAAATGACAACTTGGTCCTGGAGTTGCTTCTGTAACCCCCCTATAAATGTGGGTTCCCGAAAAGTCTTCCTTGAGCTTGCCTAAATGCTCACTGCCAGGCTCTTGTCCTACATTTTAGCAGTTTAGATGTGATTGTCAGAGAGTATCTGTATAGCCTCTGTGCACTGTTTCTTTAAGAGCTGCCTGGATTGCAGTCATAAGTAATTTGAGAGGGAACTCTGTTGAAAGATGTAACTATTTGCTGAAAATCATTTAAACTGATAATGATAATGTAGTTTGTCTAACCTGCCTTCTTTGCAGCAAGGACTGTTTTGTTTATCTCCACTGTCTTGGCCCGGGACTGCTGAATTGGACCAATCAGTATTGGTGGGACCTAAAATGGAGCCGGACTACAGGAGCTGTCTGGAGTCAAAATCTGTAGGAATTGTAGTTTGGGGCTTTTGGCGCCTTTTTGCACCTGAAGGGGGAGCTCCTGTTGTGACTGACAGATGAATCAGCCAACTGAATCATTTGGATCTTGGGGAAATTCCCAGGCTTTCTGGCAGTTGAGTCAGATCTAAGTTGGGAGCTGAAGAAGCAATTGCGTGAGACAGTCAAGCAGCCATCTGAGTAGTTTTGCATGGGAGAACCGTGGAAAGGTCTGAATTGTGGCCTCCTTGTCTGTCTGCTGCCCCTGAGAGGGAGAGAAGAGAATTATTTCGGACTAAATCCAAGTTTGTGAGAACGAAGTAAGCCACTGATTTTTTTACCAGGCTCATACCTGAAGAAGACTGAAGATTTTTGCTGAATGCGATGGCCTGTCAGGATTTCCAGCTGCTTTTGAATCCCTGGTTTGTGCAGAGACTTTGCAATCATGACCGGAGAGTGATTTGCCTAGTACAGTAGAATGACATGTAAATGTGCTGTGAGTTGTTAGTGGGTCGTGATTTGGTTCCCCGCTATGTGAACTGTGTTCTGCTTGCTGGAAGCTGTATCCAGCCCAAAATGGACTGTATCCGAATTTGTTTCCATTTGGCCTGGGCCTTACCACACTGGCCCAGCCAGACTACCCGCTGCACAGAGAAAGCCATCGACGAGAGACCTGCCTGGGGATCAGCCCCCTGCTCCATGCTTGAACAGGAACGATGCCTCAGTGAATCGTGTGGGCCCTGCTTCTTCTGGTACTCCAGATCAACCACCTGCAGTCTCAATTTTTGTCCAGCCTCTGTCCAGCCTTGGGTATCGTGAGTAATCATCAGGGTAGCTCCCTGCAACGACAGCCTAATCTAAAAGTGTGTCATCTGATTGTCTTGTTGTTTTCTTTCCACGAACTGAGCCCTCCGGCTCCGGATTACAATTAGTGTGTGTGTGGTGCATGTTGTTTTCTTCCATCACAGGGCCCCAACCAGCTGCAATGTTCCTGGCTAGCCCACCATTCTCCATCTGGGTACCCAGAGTGTGTGACTGTTTATGGACCCTGAAGTGCATGCATAACTGTTTGATTGATACAGCCTTTAAGCAAATTAACCTGATTACGCCCCTCCCTTGTTTAAGTCCCTTAAATAAATCAGATCTAACTTTTTGCATTTACCCTGACTGTAGTTCCAGTTTGTGCAAGAGTACTGCACTGCTGTTATTTGCTGTGTATAACCTTGTTTTACAGGGGGTTCCCAGGGTCGAGCCAGAGGAAAGCCCTGGTGGTAAGTGCAAACAGTGTGGGTACTTGTGGGGTGTATCAGGGGTATTGTGAAAGTAATTATTGTGTATTGTTACAGCCACTAGTAAGGAAAGGGGGGGTTACAGTGTCCTGAAGGGCTGTGCCCAGGTTAACTTGACCACTACCAACCCTGACCTCCGGGTGGAGGCATCCATTTCAGAACTCAGGCCCCTTAACCTGCTACTAGCCAAGCAGGCAGGGGTAGTAGCCCTTGGGATAGTGCCACCTAGGGGTTACATTTCTGCTTGTGCTGCAGCTGCCCACACTCATCAGTCTGCCATCTACCGCACAACCAAACAAGCTCTAGCAGACAGAGCACAGACAAAGACATGAATCACCAATCTAGTCCGATGTCGTGTGCTCTGATCTGCTGAACAACCTCTGTCTTCCGTGAAGAACCCCAGCAGGCTGCCCTTTCTTACCTTTTTGCAGTCTGCTGCATCAATGGAGACTTGGTGCCCTATGGACAAAGCAAAGCTAGACGTGCTAAGCTGCTCTTTACTGTGACAGAGTGACAGAAGTTTTAACTCATTACTTGCTGGATGGGTGGTCGCTAGGAATCACTCTGCAGTCTGCAATCTTTTTTTGTAACTAGGGGACAAAAAGTGGTACGGCCATAGCCTTACCAGCCTTACTGGTTCCTACAGCCCTTCAACTATAGACCTATCTCCATCCTGCCTCACCTAAGCAAGCTCCTAGAAAAGGTAGCGCACCAGCAACTTTCAGAACATGTAACTAAGCACAATTTCCTATGCCCTCAGCAGTATGGTTTCATGAAACATCACAGCACGACCGCTGCTCTTGCCCTATTCACAAATCACTTGTTCAGAAATATGGATGAGGAGAAACTTCCTAGAGCTGTATTCGTGGACCTAACTAAGGCCTTTGACAAGGTGGACCACAATACTCTCCACGGCAAACTGACAAACCATGGCTGCTCTGCAGGGACTACCACCTGGTTCCAGAGCTATCTTGAAGGATGCTCCCAAGCAGAATGTGTAGAAGGAGCCACCTTCATGAACCTAGCAGTAACCGCAGGTGTCCACAGGGCTCGATCCTGGGCCCACTCATGTTTTCTCTCTTCATAAACTCACTCCCAGACGACAGTTTTACTTATAATTCAGTGCTATATGCAGACGACCTGGTGTTGTACCATAGTGACAGTTTCCTGGACAACATCTCAGCTATGCTCTGCTCCAATTACAGTGCCACCTTTACTTGGTTCCTAGGACATAGGCTCCTGGTAAACACCAACAAAACCAAGGCCGTGCTTCTAGACTTCAAACCTAAACTTACTAAATATGTAAGTACCCCCTCCGCCCTACGCATGCCCACCTCAGGTGGCATATCCCCCAGACACAGAACCCACTTTCAAGTACTTGGATGTTACCCTTGACCCTGCCCTAACATTCTCAGAACACATAGGCTCCACCATATGATGCATACACCAAAAACTGGCAGTAGGATACTGCATTAAACAATTCCTGATTCCACAAGTCCACCTTGCAATTGCACCTGGGAATCTCCTTCCGTTAATTGACTACTGTGCCCCCATATATATGCAAACCTCTGCCAATCAGCTAAATAGACTAAATGCAACCTATAATAACATCTGCAGATTTGCTGTTATGGCAGAATATACCATCCATCGCTGTACCCTATACCAGTCCCTTGGATGACTTGCCCCAGGCTCGGAGAGACTACAGCCTCAGTTGTGCCATTGACAAGGCCATTAGAGAAGGTAAAAAATCACCCCCATTCCCCCTACTCAAACCTAAAATCTGCCCCAGAACTCTTAGAAACTCCACCAGCCTCCTGTTGGATCCCCAGGATCTCCACCTGCCAGGGAGACAAAGCCTTCTCTGCAACTGCCACCAAACTGTGCAGCAGACTGCCACCTGCCCTTTCTTCACTGGACTCCCACCCCTCTTTTAAATCTTGGTACAAATCTGCACTAATAGCCAACACTACCTGTGCCTTCTCCCCAGGATGCCCCCCCCCCGTGTCCCACCTAGAATTTCTCACCTTAAATCTCAGAAATCACTGAGGCTCTCCCTGGAACCCAGACTACCCCAACAAGAGCGCAATCCTAATGCACTGGTTCTGTGTAATTCCTTGCATATGATGTTATGTGTATGGTTAGTGATGGCCAAGCCATGCATTTACACCATCCTGCATTGCTATTCATAAATTGTTTAACTAGCTATTTGTAACTGTAATTTTTGTGAAACTGTTTCTTCTCGATGAACAGTGTGTGACTGTCATTTCTGTGAAACTCTTTTACTCCTCATGATTATCTTCAATTGTACCTAACCTGCCTGTGAATAGTACGACATGTCCTGATTGTAACGTCTGTATTACTCTGTTTGCTTTGAGTTGTTCTTGCTGTTCATTCTCCTGTAACTTATAATTAATCCCGAGTCGTCCCAGAAAAAGGGACTGTAATGGTCTCAGTGGGCCTACCTGGTCACCAAAAGTTAAAATAAATAAATGTAATGTTGTCTTTTTGCTTTACTGCCTTTTGGCACACACCACTGTATTTACTTATTGTATCTCTCCCTGTATTCAAATGCTTTACGGTATGTACAATGTGTCTTAACTACTATATCGCACCCTCAGACTGCTGTACTGGTTCTGTTGTATTTATTTGTCATATACCATGTACCTGTATCATAATCACTGTGCCATCTTCATGGCCCAGGCTGTGCCTGAAAACAGTCTATTAGATCAGTGTACCGACCCGGTAATCAAATAAAGGAATAATGCCTGACAGGGTGGGTGTTATGTTGGGATAACATCCCACCTCGGGTGGTTGGGCCAGAGGCCACCGGCCGAGGGCATCCAACAACCGAGAAGGGATGTTATCCCAGCATAACACCCACCCTGGAGGGCATTATTCCTATTATACAATGGCTTATTGTGTTATAGTTAAAAAAATAATTTTAAAGAATGTTTAAAAATAGTTTTGTTTCTTAAGAGAAAAAAAATGCTCGGCAGCATGCTCCATACCCTACAAACAACCAGCAGGGTGTTATGCCAGGATAACATCCCTGCTGTGACAGCCAACTGACCAATCAGAAGCCAGGATTCTTTCTTGCCATTGTATAATGCAAAATAAATAAATAAAACCATACAATACTTCTGCCGGAGGAAAAGCAGATGGTCATTGTACAATGTTGGCTTGGATATAGGTGATGGGGCCGAGGTGGGCAGGGGTTAGTTTCATCTGTTTTAAAACCATGAAAGAAAACGTGCTTGCTGGGATAGAGGGCAATTTGCATTTTGCAATCCATATTGGGTTAAGCAAAAGAGGTGGCTGTGGATGGGGCTGGATGGCTGCCAACCTGATGAATCAGCTTTGGTTTCTGGGGAGAAATGTGAATTAGATAAAAGAAAGAAAAGGAATAGCTAAGTATGCAAAATTATAGTGACAGGAAAAGAATGAGTGAATACTAGACAGCCGAAGAAATTAAAAAGAAGAAGCTGAGGTAGGAAAAGTGAAAAGCAAAAATTAAAGATCATTTATGCAGAATGTGGAAGCTAAATGAGGAAAGAAAGAAACAGAAATAGAGAAAAAAATTACAATGACACTGCAGACGATACATTTTTAAATATTTTAAAGTGATTTTGTGGACTTCAGGTACCACTTTTGGTATGTGATGCCTTAAGCCCAAGATAGTCCCTCTGTGCAATTTTTATATTTTATGTGCAGCCTTTTTAATATTGTATAGGATGATATTTTGGCCCCGACAAGGTGGCCAGTCGATCCCTTCCACTTCCTAATTCAACTACAGGCTCATTGAAATGAATAGGACCGATCTGAGCCCCATTTAAATGAATGGGACCAATTTTTCCTTACATGTTAATACATTGTGATGGCGACTTGGAGATTAATAAGGGCCTTGTCAATCGGAGGCAGGGGATCTATGATGCCCATCATTTATTAATGTGCTGTAGAACGTTAAACCTTGCTGCAGAACTTGAGCTAACTGTGCTGCAGAAGCTCAGAGTCTCTGCTGCAGAAATTAGTGTACAGTGATGCAGAAAACAGGGGCCTTGTCTGTACACCTTCTGTGTCTTCTGAATAGGAGGGATCTGGCTGAACATCGAAACAGCGTACTAAGGAAAAGGGAAGGCAAATTTGAATCAGTTATTAAGAGTGGGGATGGGTATAGTGTGTGGATATAGTGTGCT
This sequence comes from Neoceratodus forsteri, assembly GCA_016271365.2. Taxonomy (NCBI): domain Eukaryota; kingdom Metazoa; phylum Chordata; order Ceratodontiformes; family Ceratodontidae; genus Neoceratodus; species Neoceratodus forsteri. Next base: position 807,032,230 of record CM028137.1, read on the forward strand.
GTAACACTCTCAGTTTATTACTGGAAGATTATCACTTTAATTATAAGCTTGTGTAGGAGGCTGAAGGTGACAGAAATGGGGGGAGGTAGGTGCAACAGGAGGATGGAGCTGCTTATGAGGGGAACATGAATGGAAGAGAAGAAAAGGGGGTTATGGTTAATGTTGTTTGGGGTTTCTACTCTTGACTGTTTCAGGGGTGTTTTGCATCTTAAAATGTGTATGTGTAAGACTTTTTTTTATTATGTGTTACAGTACTCATTGTATATCAGGAGAAAAGACAGAATGTGTGTTGGAGATGTTATCGTGGGTGGAAGAGAGGAAGGATGTGTGCTGCGGGAGGTTACAATGAGGTTACAATGAGGGGCTTATGGGGATACTCAGAGGGCAGCACCATCTGTGATGGGTGCTGAACAGAACATAATATTGTGGAGCATCTGAGGTTTCTGCTCCCCCATAAAATGGAAAAAAGCCCTTACAGCTCTAGGGAGGAGAGGGGCTCATGTGGCTCTCCTATAGAAGACACACCTCAAGAAGGAGGAGTATCGGAAGTTGGTGGGAGAGTGCTATGCTGCCCTTTATAGCTCCCACAAAAGAGGAGTAGTGTTTTTTCTACACTAGGCACTGCCTCTTGAGGTAATCAAAGTGGTAGCTGATCCTAAGGAAATACTTTTTTTGTTCATACAGGGGATGCTGCATGGGAAAATGGTTTCATATGGAAGCATAAATGTGTGTCAAAGGGTCTCCAAAAGTAGAATATCATTCTGATAGATGCTGTTGTAGTAGCCAGAACCCCCCCCCCCTTTTCCTTCGTGTGTCATATCCTTGTCTCTTCTGTGTTGTTTTGTTGTGCATAGACTGGCCACCTATGCGATTTTAATCTAATTTTTGTCTTTTTGTTTCCCCCTCCACTTATTCTGGCTACTTGCAAGGACATCTGTTTGAATTATTTGTTGAGACTGGAATTTATATAAGTATGCCCCCTTTAAATAGCCATTATTTATTTTATTTATTTATTTAGCTTTTGTTGACCGGGTAAGTGCACTAGACAATTTCTGACTATTTTCAGGCACGACCCGGGGGAGGGGGGATACAGATGAATGCCAACTGACCTTGAACCAGATTAAGCTGTTGGTGGTATTTTTAGTGAATGAGGGAAATTTGGCCAGGACACCGGGGAAATTCCCCAACTCTTTTCGAGAAGTGCCATGGGATCCTTAACATCCACCTGAACTACCACCAATCCAGGCAGATGGGACCTCGGTTTAACATCTCATCCGAAAGATGGCACCTCAACAGTGCAGCACCCCTCTCATGCTGCACTGCAGTGTCAGTACTGGGATATTAACCCAAGTGCCAGATGTGGGAACTGAACCCACAGCCCTCTGATCTCCCGGCCTCAGAGGCGAGTGTGCTACCATTAGGTTGAAAGCCTCTGTAAAAATCTTTTTTTTTCATGAGCCAGACGATAAAAACACTTTTTGTCTACCAGAGTAGCTTTTCCCTGGAGTTTGGTACCTAGGAAGTACCTTTGCATTTATTTCTTTCTTCGCAACGTTTTTCACGAGCTGCATGAACGTGCGCACTATCGTGCAGCTCGCAAATGCTGCGACTATTAAATAAAGATATTTTCTGCATTTCCAAGTAGAGGTAAGAAAGTAGTTGTGTTTCCTTAGCGCTAAAGCGCTGTATTTCCGATAGAAAGAGGATGGTTGTGATGCAGAAACAGCTAATTTACAAAGGCTGTATGTCATTGTGCAACACCGGGTGTTTTTACTTCCTGATATACAAATACTAGCATCTTGTGCCAGTCAACCTTTTGTTTTATTTGTATACACACACTTGAATCTATCTATATATTAAAAGAATATTATAAAAAGAATTGGTATTGAAAATAAACCAGGTGGAAGAAATATAAGTGGGTACAATTATATTACCTGGTTTTGCAGGGTATGTCCTTTTGTAAGCCTCCCCTTTAGGAGCCAGCCGGCCATTGTGTTGCTACCCTTATACAGAAGGGGAGGGACTTACTTTGGAAACCTACCAAAAGATGCATTAAACAAAATATTAATGTGCTCACAACCATTATATGAGTTTAAAAGGTATCAAGATAAATACCTTGTTGTATGGAATTCATAAATAAGCTGTTTGTAAAATAAAATAATTAAGACATTTGATTGATGGGTAATTCACCCAATAAGAGCTCAGTATCAGGTATATAATTTCATCAGTAGCAAGTAAAGAATCAGTAGCGGTTGGGATGGTGACATGTTAGCATCCAGAACTAGTGCTCTAATTTAATATGGATACTACTGCTCATGGTTGATGCCTTCGCATTTATGTTCTTTTACTTTGTTTTATTTTATTGTCTGCCGGAATAAGTCCGCCTTTAATTTTAGTTGGAATTATTATGTTTGAAACTGGTTGAATAAAAACTACCTGAAGTTCATCCTGAAGAATACAGACTGTGTCAGACTCCTTGTGTAACCCACCTGGTGTCCTCTTACAATGTGCCAGCTGTATATGACCCAAATTTCTATCAGAAGGTGTTGGATATTCTGCAGGTGGAGCAGCTTGTTAATATGACTACTACTGGAGGGATTTTAACTGTGTTTTGGAGCCCGGCCTGGACCACTCAGAGGGAATTGGGTGACACAAGATGGGTGTTGGCAACTGAAAAAAGGGGGTGCTGGAAATGGTTTTGCTAGATGCCTGGCAAATGGCTAATCCAGGGGTCAGGAAGTTTATCTTTTATTCCAGCCCTCACAGGACGTGGTCCAAACTGGACTACATTTATATCACAAGGGGGCAATATGGATCAGTAAGGGATGTATCCCATAGCCCAATTCATATTTCAGATCATACCATAGTTGTGCTGAAGGTGAGGAAGGAAGAGGAGCAAAGGAAGGGGGGCAACACTGGAGATTCCAGACCTATCTGTTGGCCAAGAAGGAATTTAGGGAGTATCTGCAAGAGCAGTGGACTATATACAACCAAACTAATCTGGCTACGGCATCCTCCAAGATCCTGTTTTGGGAAGCGGGGAAAGCCTTTCTGTGAGGGCAATAATCAATTATCTGGCCAGACTTAAGTGGAAAAGAATGGAGAAACAGACAGAGCTAGAAGAGAAGCTTGGATACCTAGAGAAGACAGCAGTGAATGATGGGTCAGAAGTGCTAATGGGGGAATTAAGAATGGCTAGGGAAGCACTACATATGTTGCTGACAGGAGAGGCACACACATCTCTGTACTTCACCAGACAATGCATCTTCAAGTGGGGTAACAAACTGGGTGGGGGGCTGTTAGCAAGGTTATCATGGGGCAGGAGGACCACTGTGGGGATACTAGTGGTTAAGGGGCCTGAGGGACAACTGTTGAATGGGGGGGAGAGATATGTGAACAGTTTAGGAGGTTTTATCAGAAGTTGTACATGGCAGAGTGTCAGGGAATGGAGAGCCTAGCAGAGAATTTTATGGAATGCCTGCTATTTCCCACAATAACAAATGAGCAAAGGGAAGCATTGGGAGCCTAGGTGACCAGAGAGAAGCTACTTGGAGCAATTCATTCTCTACAGAGGGCTACGCCAGGCAGGCCAGACAACTTTGTCACTGAGTATTACAAACTCTTAGGGGATGTACTAGTTGAGCCAATGGCAGACATGCTGGAGAAGGCTATGGCGGGGAGTCTCCCTGCCTTGTGCTGTGGGACAGTATTGTGTCTCCTACCGAAGCCAGGCAGGGACCCGACAAAGTGTTTATCCTACTGCCCATCTCTCTCTCCTGAACTGTGACCTCAAGATTTATGCTAAAGTGCTGGCCAGGCATTTGGAGGGACTGCTCCAGGAATAGTTCACTCAGACCAGACTGGCTTTGTGAGGGAGAAGCTGTCCTACCATAATGTGTGACAATTGCTGAATGTGGTACAGAGCAGAGCTCAGCATCTGGGGCAAGTGGTGGTGCTGTCCATGGATGCCAAAAAAGCTTTTGACTGCACAGAATGGAGATACCTCTTTTGATTTCCAGAGAGCTTTGGTCTGGAGGGTGAGTACATTAATATGGTTCACCTGATGTATAAGGCCATAAAGGCACACATTTTGGTAAAAGGTGACCTGTCAGAGGATATAGTCTTGCAGCATGGTACAAAGCAGGGTTGCCCCCCCCTCCCCACTATTATTCACATTGACAGTCGAGCCCCTGGCAATTAAGATTAGGGGAGATGACCAGATTACAGGGCTGCAAACACAATAGGGAGGCCACCAGTAGATCAGCTTGTATGCTGATGAACTGCTACTTTTTGTTACTTATCTGGAAATGAGTGTTCCAGCACTAATAGAGGTGTTTGGGCAGTTTTTAAGGCTATAGACTAAACACTCTGTAAGTCAGAATTGTTGTGGATAGGAGCCTGGCCTGGGAGGAGGGGGGAGGCAGGTTACAGAACTGGGCATTTAAAGTGGTGGAAACATCTGTTACCTACTGTACCTAGGGACCTAAGTATGGAAAGATTTGGGGAGACTCTATGCCTGAATTATAGGCCCATATTCAATACCATATTGGCAGATATGGAAAAGTGGAGGGCCTTACCCATATCATAGATGGGAAGAATCAATTTGCTAAAAATGAATGTACTACCATGTCTCCTGTACATTATGCAGATGCTTCCTATGGGTCTGATGGAGGGCCATAATAAGAGAAAAGAGAAAGGCTTCACATAATTCATTTGGCAAAATAAAAGACTGAGGTTCAACCTGACAAGATTTAAAGGCACTACAGAGCAGGGAGGCCTTAATTTAACTCACGCCCTCTTATGACCTTGTCTTTTGCCCATTCCCCATCCTTCCCCTTCCTCTGCCACTAGTTTTAGGAGTTCTGACATTTATTTTATCAATTGATTTATTTAAACATAACATGCATTATACATTGTTTCTGGTTGTATTGACAAATGCTCACCTAAGCTGCTTGTATCCAAATCTGTTTGTTACAATACTCGTGGAACCTTTGCAAATGAGCTCTTAGCTCAAAGGTTTACCAATGTATAATTAAATAAATAAATAAATTCCCAAGCCTGAAGGGGCTATTTCCTTTCAATACAACATAGATATGTGCAGGACTAGGTTAATGGTGGTGGTGGTGGTGGGGCAGTTGGGTGGATCTAGAAGAGGACACGGGAGTAAGAGGTGATACGGTGCAGCTGGGGGAGGCAACCGTATAGTAAGGTATACACTACAAGCATGGGAGGAGGTAAGAAAGAGAAGGAAGGCAGGGGTGGATCATAGCTTCCTGATCCAGTGATCTCAGTGGCGGGTAACCCAATCTTCTTGCCAGATTTGGAAGATGGGGGGGGGCAGGGGGGATTTAAAGAATGGGGAGATCAGGAGGATAAAATGTTTCAGGGACCTGTATACACAGGATGGGATTAAGAACTTTGCATTGTTGCAGGAACAGTTCCAACTCCCACAGACACACATGTATCAGTATTTACTGGTGAGGGCCTGTGGAAGGAGCCTAGGGAGCGATCTGGTAGACTCCTTCCAACTGTATGCCCCAGAACAGGTGACACTGGTGGCTCTGGTGGCTCTCAAAGGATTGATAGCCAATGTAGTGCAGCAGGATAGGGCATTTTCCTAGATCACATGGCAAAACTAGAAGTCATTGAGAGAGAGACCTCGGGAGGAAGATAACTGCTGAAAATTGGGCATCAGTGTTAAAATCCCATATGGGATTGGTGGTGTGCAATAAATATAAAGATTTGCAGTTTAAATTAATTCATAGACTGTATTGCCCACCTAGTGTTGTCCATTGGTTTAACCCCACAGCATCCCCCATGTGTGGTAGATGCAGGAGGGAAAGGGGCACGTGTTTCCATTACTTTTGGAGCTGTACCAAGTTGCAGTCATTTTGGACAGAGGTTGCGCATGAAGTCTCACGCATCTTCTCCAGACCAATTGAGCAGGGTCCGGTGTCATTGCTATTTGGGATGGAAGATATGGGAGAAGAGGGGTGGGAGCCCTATCCCAGTGGGATCCAGGTGTTGCTGGTTCTGGCAAGACAGTGCATTCAAAATACTTGTGTCTCACATGTGACCCTGATGTTGACCCAATGGAGAACCCTGGTGTTGCAGACCCTTGTGCTAAACAACTCACATATGTCCTGTGGGAGAAATTGAGGAACTTCTCCTGTGTCGCTGGGGAGGTTTTCTGGATTCTTTGCCCATGGCTGAGACCACCCTTCTTCAGGAGGAAGTTCTTTGGGGCACAGAAGAGGTGGACTGGAACCAGCTTCCAGGTAGGATGCTTATTCTACTCGTTCCGCTTTGTTGCTCAATAAAATCTAAAATTAACATTTACAAACCTACGAGCAGCTTACTTTTAACTACATCATTGGATTTGCCACTCTCTCAGCTGTCAAATGATACCACAGATTGCTATGGGGCATCCCAAGAATCAGCAGAATCAGTAGTCGGGAACTTCAAAGCCAGCTGCACTGCAAACTACCAAGGCCAGAGAGACAGCAGGTCAGGTGGGAACCAGTCTTCTGGGAGCGACTACTGAGCCTCCATGACAAATTATGCTAGACTCCACGAAAGTCATGGATGCAAAAATAGAAAAAAACGTTGTCCAAATTGGAGTCGCACGGTGTTACAATAAATACTTGGTTGCTCAGCTGCCAAGGCAGATAAACAATCTATTGCCATGCAGGCAGTGATTGTCACACTTACTAAAGAAAATACCAAGCTCCAGGGGTGCTTGGTAGCCCTCGAGAATGAAATTTGGGCTGGCAACCTACATCTGGTAGGTGTACCCGAGGGAGTGGAAGGTACCCATCTGTTGGGCTTTTTGAAACGCTGGATGGTTGACAAGATTTCTGTACCTGATGACTTTGACTGGTCTCACCTGTGCTATGCTTATTGGGTTAACCCTCAGATCAGGCCTGCTTCAACCAATCAGCTGTGCACTGTCTTGCTGCGATCGATGGCAGCTGATGTCCAGGATGTTCTCTTGTCGGTGGCCCAGGTAGCTTACCCACTGCTTCTTAATGATCAGGATGTTAAGTTTTTCTCGGACTTGTCATTCTAAATTCAAACCTAGAGGAAGCAGTTTAAAGCCATGCATCAGAAACTCAGAGCCTTGGGAGCAGTGCACTTGTTCCTATTACCAGTAAGACTCTGGATCACTTATTGGGTTAAATCGTGGCAATTTTCTGACTCCAAGGATGCTGGTCATTGACTGGAACAGACAGTGGCTGAGTTTGCGGCACAGGCTGTTTCAGAGCCTGCAGCCAAGGAGTCGGAGTCTGAAGATTGTTGAGTGCCATTCTTGCTGTGTGCAAGTGACCTGCAAGTATTGTTCTCACCCGGAGAGACTCAGTCGGGACATTATTTTTCCCTATTAATGTTATTTAATTGGAGTACCGCTGGGGTATTTGGTGTGGGTGGCAGGGCATTTAAGTATGGTATCCTGTTATAACAGGCCATTCGATTTGCCACCCTTATCTGGTGTGCTGTGTTTTTTTTGGAGATGACGCTCTGCACTCCTCCATTACTCCTTGTGGCCTTTCCTCTCTCATGGTTGAGCTGTTTAATGTTGTTTTCCAATTACCTTACTGTTCCCTTGCCTACAGTTACTATTTTGTTATTGTAAACTGCTCGGTTTGGGTACTGAAGCTGGGTTGTGGGGAGCTGAAGAAGCATAATTTTCCTGAATAATTTTTTTCTCATACTATTTTATAGTACTTTAAGTGCATCAACTTTCCGGTTACCTCTACCTACTGGACACAACCATGGCTATTGAAGCAGCTAGCATTATTTGGGACATTTTGAATTTTTCATTAACCTTCCAGTGTACATTCCTATTATACAAGATTCCAAGATGTTGCTCTGTGTATTGATTTAACTCCTGTCGTGGTATTAGTCGTTGTATATTTTTATGATCTCTTGCATGAGACTGTAGTCTGTTTTGTCTTTCTACTTAAAAGCAATAAACAGAAAGTTTAAAAAAAGAGGAGGTGGACCAATGAGGAAACATAGGAGGTGCTCCCACCACTCATATACCTATAGCTAGGAGGTGACTGAAGCCCATATTGCTGATTAATTTACACAAGTACTGTATTTATAATACCATTTTGTGTATTTCCTGGTTTATTTATTCCAATTTTTCATTACTGGTATGGGTTATGTTTTGTGTAATGTACAGTCATGTTTATGGTTTGGTTATAATAGTATTCCAAGTTCTTGTATCCAATGTTGTCTTGTCTGCTGTATATAATGTTTGTCTTTAAAACTTCAGAAAAGATATGAAACAAAAAGAAAAAAAGATGACAGGGCAGTATGCTAACTTCTGTGCATCGAAGAGGTACTCATAGCTTTACAGGATATAGCAGAGGAAACCAGATGGGATCCAGTCTTCTTGAATGTCTTGGATTTCACCCTCAGTTGGTGGCCCAACTTCACAAAAGACTGGAGCCCGATATTCAAAAGATTGCCCAGGCACAAATCCGAGTTTGCCCACGCAAGCCAGGTTTTGTGCGGATGTACACTATTGAAAAGCCCGGTTAGCACAGGGTTTGTGCCTGGGCAAGATTCAGAGGGGGAGCAATGTGAACTAAGGGTCGGAGACCAGAATATTGGTGCAGTCCAATATTTTGAGTATGTGCACTGCACAAGGCCATTCTGCCCGGCCCCATTGCCTGGCGCACATACCCGCCGATTGAAACCTTGACTTACTCCTGCACAACCCTAGTGATTGGCTGAAGAAGTGCGGTGGCCCCTCCGACCCCCAACAGAGTAGTCCCTGGTGCCCAGTGACTCCCCACTACTGATCACCATCCCTATGTACAGTATTAACATTCCCTGGTGGCTAGTGGTCCATCCCCCCACCAATCACCATCCTTATGTACAGTATTAACATTCCCTGGTGGCTAGTGGTCCCCTCCGCTAATCACCGGCCCAATGCTTCATATAAAGCATTCCCTGCTGTCCAGTGGTCCCTCCTCCCAGTCGACACCTGCCTGATGTATCACTGTAATGTTCTCTGGGGTTCAGTGGTCCCCCCATCCTGATCCCCTGTCAAAAACAGATTCACCATTCCGTGGTGGTCTAGCGGTCCCCCCTCCCTATCCCCGAGCTGCCTATAACATACAATAGATATTTTTCCCTGGTGTCTAATGGACCCCTTCACCCCAACAGGTAATGCCCCACCATCCCAACCCCAAGCCGATTACCAGCACAGCCCTCCGCTCACTACCATGGCCGGATGCCGACTGAGCTGTCAAAGAACTCGTACTGTATACAGTACATGCTCACTGATTGACAGTGAGCTCAGAGCTGTCAGTCAATGAGTGCATACTGCATGCAGTACACGCTCATTGACAGCTCAATGGGCTTATTTGCATAGGTCCATTTGAATATGGGGAATTTAGTGTGGGCACAAGCCATTGTGCCACTCTATTTCAGGGGCCATGTCTGCCTGGCATTAGGTGGCTTAGCACTGGGTCTCAATGGCCCTGTATTCATCAAATAATGCAGATGCGCTGTTCCACTGAATGTAGCAGTTTTGGACACCTGGGCAACTGCAAGGGGCAGCACAAAGTTTTTCCCTCTCCACTGCCCAGATGTGAGTATCGGGCCCCTGACTCTTTTTTTTATTTAATTAAACTATTTGGTCCCCATCACCTCCTCCCACCAACTGGCAATGGGGACACATAGGTGTTTTACAGGTTTTCTCCCCTGACACCCCCCCCACCAAGGCCCTGGTACATGGCCATGCAAGCATGTGGAGGCATGCTATGCATCCCATGGTGCCAGCTCAGCCTCTTCCACCTCCTGTAACTGTTTGCTGCCCCCTCTCCACCTGTACTACCCACTGGACCTCCACCTGGTGGGAGCGAAACTATGGGGGGGTGCCAACTCATCCTCACCACCTTTGGAAGAGGAGAGCTGCCCATTGGCATACTCAATCCTGTTCTGCCCCCCCCCACACCGGCACTCCAATGGTCCATTGTCTTTTTCGAACCCAGGTCACCAGTGTAGCATGAGGTTTGGCATCCAGCACCTCTATCTTCAGCACCACTGGGCCGGCAAAGGGCCCCTGACTCTTTGACAAGAAGGACCAGTTATCCATGGATCAAAGTGTATTCTGTGAAGTATCCAAGTCATGATATCTCAGAACATATCTCTCAATTATCCCTAATTATGAGGGACATTCTTCATTTTACCTTTCAAAACTGCTCTGTCCCTCATAGAAAAGGTGCTGTCCACACACAGAATGTGCTATAATTCAGACTTTAAAGTAAAAATTCATAATATTCTAAGCCGCTAAATCAAAAATAAACTATGTACAAGTAAACATAATGGTTCCCATAATGTTGTAAGCTTGTATTTCCATGTTTGTGGATGTGTCCCTCATTATGAAAATCAGAGTCTCTCATTGTCCCTCATTTTGAGAGTCTGTGTCCCTCATTTCTATCATGAAGTGAACCTGTGCCTCTGTGCAACTGGACTTGCTACCTGTTGTGTTACTTAATGACAAATTATATACCTGTGGGGCAGAATAATCCTCCAAACTTGTTCCTGGATTTCAAATAGTCTAGTTTGACCTGGACGTTATGGAATGTTAATGTTGGGTATTGTTGAACTTAATTTTGTCTAAGGGAGAGGAGTGTAGTATACAGACTGTACTTACCAACAAGGAAGTACTCAGGGTGCTCTGTTGACTGTAGTCCATGGCTGCATAATTGTAATCTTGTGATAGCGCCTGTCATGCCCAGTGGGCATCTATGTCAGTTAGTCCAGCTCTGAGATTAAAAATGGCTGCTTAGAATTACCAGCATCTGTGTCTATCTGTTCCCCAACCCTCGCGTTTATTACCTGCAACAAAACAGCAGCTCTTTTTACAAGACGTGCATTTGCAGTTTTTGCAGTTCAGTTTGTTTCTGCAGGTGCAGACACCACAGTCAGCGCACAGGCATTTCTGGGGATCCATTCTCGCATTTTATCTGTTAGATCTCTTGTCATTCATGTAGCATGAAACTGGTTTTCAGTGGGATGTCCTGTCACCGTCTCCCCTCTGGTTTGGGTGGCATAGACATTATGGATGACCGCATACCATCAGCCCTCCCTGACCCGGAGACCTACTATGGCAGAGGTTGCCATACATCCCGAGAGGAGTTAGGGCTTTAGGAGCAGCTGACACCTTCAGGAGAACTTTAAAGGAAAACTGTCATAAACCCAGTGACAATTACTAGGGCTGCAGAAATCCCCAATTAGCACAACCTTTATGTTTATTTTAAGTTTTCAGCTAACCTTTGCTATTTAATTTGCTCCATTTCTTGCCTTGATGGTAGTTCAGTGTGTTGTCTAGGAGGCGACATTTAGAAAGTGCCACCGCACCAGAAGACTGAGCTTGACCTTTTCAGCTTAGTATTGTTCCGGCTGTGTGCCGGAAGACTCGTTCATGACGAGCAGGGGACAGTGACATGAAGTAAAAAGAAACAGTGTGCCTTGTAGCAGTGTTTGAACTGAGTCTTTAGAAACAAACCCGGTCGAAAACGGAGCAGTCTAAGCTATTTAATTTTTTTAATGGAAAGTTGCAGACCTTGAGTTTGGGCATGCACAATAGCGCCCTAGTGCTAATGCGCATGCCCGAACTCAAGGCTACAATTTTACATTAAAAATTAAATAGGTTAGACTGCTCCATTTTTTACCAGGTTTGTTTCTAAAGACTCAACTAAAAATACTGCTGCAAGGCACCTCTTTAATTAACGCACGTCCCCTGCTGTCATCAACGAGCCTTCCGGCACATAGTCGAACAATATTGTTGATTTGCATACAGGTTGTGGCTCTGGCTGCTTCTATCTGTGAAATGGCGCCTCTCACCCCGGGTCATTAAAAACACTATTTAAACTAAAAGACATGCCCTGCAACAGAAATGACCCCCACTGCAAGTTGGCAGATGAGTAGAGGCTGGGGGGGACTGGGGTTTATGACAGTTTTCCTTTAACAAAACATAACATTTAGACACCGTTCAGCTTGTGTTTCACATTAGTTTTGTATTCCTCCTCCTCCCCCTTATTTATTACTGAGGTCATTTGCATGAAAACAGGATCTTTGTTCCTGAAGAGTTCATCTATTCCTGTTGCCTTCTCTCTACCTGAGGTCATAATGCACTGCTTGTGACATCGCAGTTACTCCAATGGCAACAGATTGTGATGTCACAACAGAGCATTATGACTTGAAGTAGGAAGTAAGCTAGAGAAGCAGATAAACTCTAAGGGAAATCTAAGGGATAAAAATCATGTACTCATGCAAATTTACTCAGTAATAAATAAAGGAAGAGAAACATATAGAATACATATGGAATGCAAGCTGAATTGTACCTAATTATTATGTTTTTCAAAGTTTTCTATTTGGCGTCAGTAGCTCTTTAAAATGGATACAAAGGTTTTATACAGAATAACAGCCTGACCTATGCTTACATACCAGTGGCCCTGGAGGACTCCTTAAAGTCCTTGCTTCTGCATTTTACTGATTCAGAAGAGTAAAACCCTGTAAGCCATGGGGACATAGCATTAGGAGGTGACAATCTATAGGACAACTGGGAGGGCCATATATATGTGTAAGCTTGTAGTCAGGCAACAAGGAGGCAGGATGTATAAACAGGAAATCAAAAAATAAACCTTGATGTGTGGTGTTTCAGTGTATTTCAATATTTAGGTCATAACAGAAAAAAAATAAGTTGCCCTTTGGCGGTCTCCTCATCTTATTTTCGAACACAATTCTTTTCTTATTGTTGACTAAGCTGTTAAAATGTAGCACTGTGATGGCTCTGAGGTTCTGCTCCACCCAGTGTAGGACCTTGAGTGTCTCCTTGATCAACCCCAGGCTTCTAATTCTGCCCTGTTCGTTTAGCAAGCAATAAGCCATGACGGGGTGTGCATTAAACAGTTCTAATGCACGGCTAGGGGACATAGTGAGGCATGAGGCTGCAGGCAGTACTATAGATAGACCTATGTGGTTCAAAACAACTCCCCCCCCAATCACAGGAACAGCATTTCTAAGTCTGGTTTCACAACATCTTATTTGTTTTTCCTTTTTTGTTTTTGTTTGTTTCATTTTGTTTAATTTCCACCTGTTTACTAAAAGGCAAGTGAACTCTTCGGCACCAGTGGGTAAGTGAGCGTCTGTGGCGCTCCAGGTAAGCGAGCATCTGTAGCGAGAGCACATGCCATCATAACTGTCGATAAACTGACTGAGATGCTGTTTGTTTTTTTTCATTTAGTTTTTATTGTATGTGTAAAAGCAGTGAATCATCACCTCAAGGATCTTCTGGGTGAGTTATGCATTGGAAGAGGGGAGTGGAAAGGACGGCAGATCTTAGAGATGAGTGGCAGCTAATTACTGGTTTGGAAAGGTGCTGTGTGGAGCGAGCAAGCAGTGGCAACTGCAGTAGCAGGTGGGCCAGGATGGGTTGGTGATTTAAAAAAACTATGGAATTAAACACAGAGTGTTAAATGTGTGTGGGTTTTTCTTTTGTATGGTTTGCTGGGTGGTTCCAAGAAACGAGCAATGTGATGTGGGGGAGGGGCGGGGGAGCCGTCAGCTGGTAGAGCAGTGGGTCAGAATTATAGCTTTGATAACGGTGGCACAAGGATTTCCAAGATGTAGTGTGTCCTATTTGGCAGGACTAGTTTTAGCTGTGCGTTAGACACTTCTAATGCACAGCTAACAACCAGTCAGGTTCTTTGAAATCCTTTGCCCATTTTATAATGTAGTATACTGACCCTTGGTTGTCAGACTGGATGTGTACTGATTGGCCTGCTATTGCTGGGTGGAAGTGGAGTAGAGCATTTCACATGGCCTTCATCTCTAGTACATTGATAGAAAATGTTTTTGATGGGGACCACTTTCCTTTAGCTGGCCTCATACCCATGGTCATGCCCCAACCCAACAGGCTTGCATTCGTAACTATGATCATGTTGTACAACTCCCTTAGTGGCATTCCTGCGAGAAGGTTGCTTTTGTTGTATCACGGCCTGAGGGAGTGTAGGACTTTGTAAGGTAGTGTGATGGTGACTTGGTAATCTTCTGAGCAGGGGTCCCATACATTCAGTATACTAAGTTGGAGTGATCTCATGTGAAGGCAGGCCCAAGGTACTATGTCGATACATGAGAACATGAGGCCTAATATGTGGGAAGAACTGTTGAACTGGCCTGGTGGGGAGTGCAATAGTGTCCTTGCATGCCAGCATTATGTTGTTGACTCTCATTTGAGGAGACTACTAGGCTTTTTCTGTGTCTATTGTCACCCCTAGATGGTCTATTCACTATGTGGGAGTGAGGTGGCTCTTTTTGTTGTTAATGACCCAGCTGAGATCTCTTAGGCACTGGATGGCTTCTGATGGGGCGTACTTTCACCTTCAAGGTCGGGTTACTGATCTATAAAGCCCTACATGATCAGGGACCGCAGTATCTTCAAGATCTCCTTATTCCCTACTGTCCCTCTCGCTTGCTCCGCCGACGAGGGATTGCTAAAGATTCCCAGGGTTCGTTTAAAAACATCTGGAGCACGGGCATTTTCTTACGCTGCCCCCACCCTGTGGAATTCTCTACCTCGTCGGATACGAAGCTGCCTGACCGTCGAGAGTTTTAAGTTAGAATTAAAAACTTACTTATTTCTAAAGGCATATGGAGAGTGATTTTATTGTGATCTTATTGTGATTGTATTGTTATTGTTGTTGTTAGTGTTATATGTTTGTATTTTAATTGCCTTCTATTTGTACAGCGCTTTGGCTTTGAAAAGCGCTTAAAAATAAATTTTTACTTACTTACTTACTTACTTTGCCTGCTGAAATTATCTAGCCTTTATGAGGCAGTCATCTAGATATAGAAATACATGAATCCCCTTTGTTCTCAGGTTCACTGCCAGTACTACTAGCACCTTTGTGAGCAAATGGAGAGCTGATGTCAGTCTGAATTGTAGAGTAGTAGAGTAGTAGAGATGTTCTTTGATAGTGTTGACCACTGATTTGGAACATGAGTAGGTGTTGATAGAAAGGCTTATCGGGATGTAGATGCATGCATGCATCCTAGGACTAGGAGGGTTGATTGTAGGGTCTCCATCTTGAACTTTATCGAACATATGAACTTGTTTAGGAATTTGAGACCTTGAAGTGGGTGAAGTCCTTCAATTTTCTTTGGTACTACAGAGAAGATGGAATATATTCCTTTTCTTTATTGAGTGCGGGGAACTAGAATGATGCCTATGTTTTGAAGCATATCTTTTATGGTTGATTTGATGCCATCTGATTTGATGGGGCATTTTGGTGATGGGGAAGTCAGAACCCATTTGTCTTTTGTTAATTGGGTTCACTGACTGCTGAAAACTGTTAGTCTTTCTCCTACTGATGTGTGGGCAGACAGGGCCCTCTTTGACTCGTGCTGTGTTGCCTTAGCTCGATTGGCCCTTTGATGAAGTTACAGTTCTTTGTCTTGTAGGATCTTACCCTCTGTTGGGCTCCGTGGTTGCCAAAATTATGCTTGAAACTGTAGTGTTGCTGAGTGGGTGAGTAGGACCTCTTTGGTTTGCTGCAGAAACTTTGAAAATTTCCCCACAGGAATGAGAAAAATGGGAGCCTCATGTCTCTGTCCTTGTTGTGGTCTTTACTTCCTCCTCTTGGATTTCAATAAGGAGTGAGGCCCTTTCCAAATAAAAAGGATCCATTGAATGAGAGCTTCATCAGAGACATCTTTGATTCTGTGTCTGCTTGCCCTAGCTTGAGCCACAGGTCTCTGTGTGCTTTGTTGCCCATTGTGACCGTTTGTGCGTCTATCTTGAAGACATCAGTGAAGCTGTCTACCAGGTAATCCAATGCCTAAATCAACTAGTTCAGTGGCCTGTAGTCTAAGTTCTGAATGCCAGTTTCTTGATCTGGTAGTGCTTAGCAGAGCAATTCTGGGATGAGAAACTGGAATCTGGGCCCAGCAGTGAAATTAGAAGGATGAGGATCACTGCACTGCATGGTACATAATAAAAATATTACTACTTAAAAGACAGTGATTCCAGGAGGCTGTCAGGGTGAGGCAGGGAGGTTGGCTGGGCTGAGCTGGGCAGTGGTGGGATTTATCTGCAATGGTTTTTAAGGTGAAGTAAACTAATAAGCAGGGTTGTTCCACAGTGCTTTTCAATTTTTTTTAAAGTAAAGGTGTAAGTTTTTTTAGTTTTAATTAAGGGCTTCATAGCCATTACCCTGCTGTGGCGATAGTCCTTCTGTAGCAAAATTATAACTTTTAATGCTGTCCTGTAAAGGTGGGAAGGGATTGTAAATCTGGGTGAACTGCCAGCCAGCTAATCCCTTCCACTTTCTGGTCCACTGACTATGCACCCCTCGTTGGGACATTTATGATGTCCTACCAGGAAGAGCATTGGGGATGTGCCCCATTGATTCCTAGGGCAGAGATTTTCAAAACACTACTGTGCATCTTTAAAGGTACCTTGTTGCAAATAAAACCACAGCTCAACTAATAGGCGCCCTATTAGTTCAACAGTGGTCTTCATTTGTGTCAAAGATACCTTAAGATGCATAAGTAGTGTTTAAATCTTCCTAGAGATTCAGCCGGTGCGCCTGCGCTTTCCTGGTAGAATGCAACACGCTCAATCTCTCAAGACCTAACGTGATCTGTAGGCTGAAGCACCCGACGGTAATGACTTCTGAGATTACAGCAGAAATAAATGTTTTTTTTAACATGATCTAGCAAAAACACATGAAAAAGATATGTTGATTTTTAATATTTGTCAGGTGCTTGTTCAAATCACAATAAGCAGGGGCAAATCTTACAACTTTACTTAAAATCCACAGAATTGCGAAAAGTATTTCTGCAGAATATAATATAAACCTTGGAATTGTTTTCGATGGGTTTTATGATTCATGGACTCATTTTCCTCAGTTAACATTAAAGAGTCAATGTAAATGGCAGATATGGTTTTTCAGTTTATATTGACTCTTCAATGTAAATGAAGAAAACTATTCTGCAGTTTATGTAATCCACAGAATAATGTTCTGCAGTTTATATATGTAACCCCAGTGCCATGAATCCAATGGGCTACTATCCCTGCCTTGTGGGCCCAAACAAAGTTGAGGGGGTCTGGGCTCTTTATTGGGGTTAATTTTATTCTGTTTCTTCATCTTTTTCTTGTTCCCATTTTCTCCCCCCCCCATCTTCCTTCCCTTCCTTTTCCCCTCCCCTTTCTTTCCTTCCCTTTAAAAAGGTATTCCAAAAGTTTTTATGACTTTTTATGATAAGTATGACTTGATGGCTCTGCTTATCTTGCAGATAAGACTTTCCAGCTCAGTCTGCTTTTAAAATAATATGGGTTATGACTTGACGTGCTCTGCCCATGTAAGGTTGAGACTTGCCATGCTCTGCCTCTTTTGTGTGTGTGTGTGTGTGTGTGTGTGTGTGTGTGGGGGTGTATTTTTGTAATTTGGTTGATGAAGGTGATTTATATACAATTTTAAGATATTATGTGTTTGGTATATGTCCTTGTCTTCACTAATTGTGTGTTTTGGAGATTGAATTGCATGCTTTGGCACTCTAATGAAACAGGCACTGGCACTTTAAATTTCTACACATAGAGGTGCATGATGAGCATGATGGTGCACGCTCTGATGATGCCCACTATGGTCGATACATAAGCGTGCCTTCCGGGTTTGCACTCTCGACCACTCAACAGTCTTTGTAGCGTCTTGTATGTAGCATGTAGTTATTTGGTGCGTCTGAATTCAAAACTATGTTTCTCGTTTATGTGCATTAGCACTATAGTGTAAATATTATCCTTTTTAGCGTGTTTTGCACTTTGAAGTTGCGATGTTTTTGCACCGAGGGAAATCTGTTTTACTGGCACCACCACTGCTTACCAACGCTAACCATTTGTACAACTTGGACTGCTGAGAGACTGAATGTGGTGAGAGAGGAGTTATCTCCTCAGTGGGGTTTTTTTCCCTTTTTTTGGCTGCTATATATTTTTTTTCAATAAATGGTCTTATGAATTATCTCGTGCCATTTATTTTGATAGTGCTGACCTCAAAACAGTGGTTTTGTGCTGCTTGTGTTGTTTTGACATTATAGACGGGCTCTGAGGTAAAAGTGCACCAGCTCTGTTATTTCACATATAAAGGTAGCCCTCCAATCTCTTTTTTGGATAAGAGACAATCGTTTTGAAATATTGGGCCTGGGCTCTTGTTCTGGAAGAAAAGGGGGTTCTTCCCCAAAAGATAAAATAAATTACGCGGTGCCTCCACCCAGAGTGGAATATATAGTGGGCCAGATACTAGTGTAGTACAACCCCCTGGGATGCAGTACCTACCCACCTCCCCTTACAGTCACCCAACACATGGATTACCATTAATCACAACCCTACAGTATTTCAACATACCTGCAATTATTGACTTAAACTAGCAATATGCTCATTAATAATATGCTCATGATACATTTGTAAAAGGTTAACCAACAATTTATTTATATGAGGGTAGGGCAAGGAAAATGGAAATGGATGTAGAGGTTAATCAATGTTTTAGCATTAGCATTCTGTAAATACCAATCATTCACTTTATCTGTAACCCAAGAACATTCTCAATGCCTGCCTCCCACCAGCATATATTAGGATAGTTAACAGTCCACTTATTCTAACACATTACTCATTTCCCAACTGGTATCAGTCTCCCCCAGTGTCTACTTAGGGAACTCCCACAGTTTATCTGGGCATCCAGTTTGGAGCAGTTGCAGGCCTGATATCGGTGCAGCTGGTTGGCCAGCACTGGTGCACATTAACAACAAATTCCATTTAAAACAAACAAAACCAGCACTACTCCGGACTCGTGAGCAATAAAGGCTTTTATTGAATAAATATAAAAAAGGCAAAATACCTGCAACATGCCAACAAGTGGCAGCGATGCAAAAACCCTGACCGGTTTCGCAACTAATGCGTCATCAGGCGGTTGGTCCATTAACACAATGAGACCTATTAAATAGTGGTTTTCTTAAAGAGACAGTGTATATATACAGAAATGCTTCACAAGGAAATTGATATTTTTTTTCATGTTTTTTTCTTATTCTTCATGTGCACATGCTTATCTCTCTCTCTCTCTCTCTCTCTCTCTCTATATATATATATATATATATATACACACACACACACTTACTTACTACTGCCACCACCAAATATTTACTGGGGTTCATCAAGAGTAACTACAAAACATTTGTTGAAAATAATATGTATTTTGTATATGTAATATGAAAAAAATATGTATAAATTTCCTTGTGAAGCATTTCTGTATATATACACTGTCTCTTTAAGAAGACCACTATTTAATAGGTCTCATTGTGTTAATAGACCATCCCCCTGATGACGCATCAGTTGCAAAACCGGTTGGGGTTTTTGCATCTCTGCCACTTGTCGGCATGTTGTGGGCATTTGGCCTTTTTTATATTTATTCAATAAAAGCCTTTATTGCTCACTAGTCCAGAGTGGTGCTGGTTTTGTTTGTTTTACATGTTGATTTTTGATCCGTGCACACTCCTTTACAGTTAGAGCTGCTTGTTGCTGTATCTGTACTCTGATTTGGACTTGCTCGCTGGGACTTGTGAGTAGGCTATCTTTTCTTTAATATTGCAACATTGCTACTTTGTTTACCTTCCCTTTCCTTGTTTTTTGTTGTTAAGCCATCTTTTTTTCCGCTAACATGTGGTGAAAACAATTGCTATTGGGGTATTGTAGCTCACAAATTGAGCTGCACTTTGAGTTAGCAATGGCGACATAGTGTAAATCACTGTTTATTTCTCCTGGGGCTATATGGAGGATGGGACTTTTGAAAACGTCATTTTATGTTTGCGGCTAACACTGTTCCCCTTTTCTTTGCATTTCTCTTTCCCTCAGCAGTTTCTGATTACTTTTTGTAAGGAATGTCCACTTATTTTGTGGGTGTACCACTTGGAGAGGGTTCAGGTAGCTTGGTAGCGAATATTTTTATTACTGCAGGCGAAGAGGAGCTTTTTTTAGAGACAGCAAGAGATTCGAATGAAGAAGGACCACTTCTGGTTACTCGGACGGAACCTGTTTGGATAGTGACTATTGAAAGTGCATTCACAGACCTGAAGAGGGCTATCATTCATGGGAGAAGACATTACTGAGGTAGGATTACTTTAGAAGCATACCTAAAAGTTGGACTCTCACCTAGAGGATTGCGTGTGCTAAACAAACTAGGTTATGGCTGGCATAGAACTGTTTTTATGGATGATTAGAAAACCTCTCTTCAATTGGGAATAGATCTACTTATTAAGACTGTCATAAAGGATTATCTTTCACAGCAACCAGAAGAAGAGAAAGATATACAGAAAAAAGAAGAGATAGTCAATACCTATAAAGGAGACCCGGCGTTTACAACTCTTAAGAGGTCACTTAAAGAGACAGTACTGAAAGAAGAAAATAAGATCAAACAAATTAAATTGAAGAAATTTGAGCGTGATAGACAAGATTACTTACAAAATAGGGTATTTGACTGGAATACCAAAAAGAATAGAGGTACAAAGAGGGGTAAGAACAATTATCAAACCCCAGATCAATCACGTCAATCTGGACTACAACCACGTTCCATCCTTAAAACTTGTAGCCATTCCCCATTATACACCTCCAATAGTTAGTCTGAGGGCAAGCTTTTTTTAGAGGAGGAGGAAGAAGAAAAGGTACACACTCACAGGGACAATGAACAATGGGTGGTGCATTTGCAAGACCACGCCATCGCCTCAGACCAACCAAACAAATCAACCAGGAGGAGCAGACAGAAACATAGGAGGAAGGTTTTGTGCAAAGAAGAAATAAATAGTGACTTTGAAAATATTGTTATCAACTTCTCTTGGGATAAATCTTACATCAGACCAGATATCGGTTTTACAGAAAGGATTGTCTTTTGTACCTACAGCAGACTCACAACCATTTGACAGTTATGTGGATCTTCACAGATTCACTCGGAATCAGTCCTTTTTGAAAGGATCAGGATGTGTTGTGAAAATCCTCGTTTGGACAGCCAGGAAAATAGTACTTCTGCTCTCGAACAAGAGGTAAGGCCTTTTAAGCCACCCTCTACTTTTCTGCCACCTTACAATGATACAGTGAGGGTTTTTGAACATGCCTGTAAGCAGGGATTTAAGGACATGTTGAAAAAAGATAGTAGACCCACCTTTGTCAACATGACTAAATCTGAATCAGTGGCTTTAAACATCACTCATGGATAATAGGAGTTTGGTAATTAAACCTACAGATAAAGGGGTGCTATTGTGGTGATGTCCACAGAACAATAGGTAGCAGAGATTTAAAAACAATTAAACAATACATCATTCTATAGAAAACTTTTGAGCGATCCTACTTTGCTATATAAAAAAGAGATAGATTCATTTTTGTACCATGCAGAATCTACTGGTACTGTTGATCATACTGAAATGTGTTATCTCACTGTGGAGCAACCTATTAGGGCTAGCTTCGACACACTTCCAAAAAATACATAAAGATTGGCATAATCCTCCAGGATGACCAATAGTGGCAGGAATTGATTCTTTGATTGAGCCACTGACGCAGTATATGGATTCACATATTAAAAGTTATGTATCTTTGCTAAGATCTTATGTGCGAGACACCTCACATATATTGGAAGTCCTGGAGGAAATGTAATCAGAAGGAGACTGGCTATTGGTGTCAATAGACGTTTGTTCCTTATACACCAATATTCCACATGATGGGGGGTTGGAGGCTTTTCGCTATTGGTTAGATCTAGACCCACAGGTGCATAATGAGAAAAAAGAATTCCTCCTCGAGTGTGCAGAGCATGTGCTAACTAAGAATTGCTTTCTCTTTCATGATGTATACTATTTGCAGATCAAAGGTACGGTGATGGGAGCAACATTTGCACCCAATTATGCAAACCTATATCTGGGGAAATGGGAAATGGAAAATGTATACGACGACCAGGTCAATCCTTTCTTTGATAGGATTGGCCTACGGTGTCATTATATTGATGATATATTTATTGTGTGGCATGGCAACACAAGTGAGCTTAATCAGTATGTCACCTATTTGGAGACAAGTAATGAGAACTTGAAATTCACTGTGAAATGTGATCCTGTGTCTGTCCCCTTCCTGGATCTCATAATAACAAAAAAGGAAGATGGTACCTATACAACTGATCTATGTAGGAAGGACACTGACAGGAATTCACTATTACATGCCACGAGCTGCCATCCACAACATCTGATAAAGAATATTCCCACAGCCCAAATGTTTAGAGTACGTAGGAACTGTAGTAATGATTCTGATTTTTTGATTAATGCTTCTGAAATGCGTACTAGATCTATAGCTAGGGGCTATAATAATGTTACAGTACATACAGCACTTGGTACTGCCCTGGAAAAGGCTAGGAAGGAACTTCTTAAAGTAAAAAGAGCAACAGAGCACTGAGAGGATACATTTCATTACAAAATATACCAGACATGCAAAGGAAATAGAACAGGTTCTTAATAATAATTGGAACATACTAAAATCAGAGCCTTTGTTAAAAACCAGTGTACAAGAAAGACCTAGGATGGTATATAAACGTGGACTGAATTTGAAAGATAAATTAGTCCATAGCTATCAAGCTCGGATGGTTCCTTTATTGCCTGCTGACACATGGTTACCCCCTTTGCCACATGGTAATGTTCCATGTGGGAATTGTAAGTTTTGTACTTGCATCCTTAAAACCGATACTTTTACTATAGTTAATAACACAAAAAGTTATGTAATTAACTATTTTTTCAACTGTAGTACAGATAATGTTTATTTGGCAAACTGTGAGTGCTCAGTGTTCTATGTCGGAATGATGACAAGACCTTTTGAGGTTAGAATTGGTGAGCATTTGAGGTCGATTCAGGCAGAAGATCCTACAAATGCACTGGCCAATCATTGTAGGATGACAACGGATGGAGGTCATACCTTCAAGTTCTGTGCAATAGAAAAGGTCAGAATGGGACCTAGAGGTGGTAATATTAAAGAAAAGCTGAAATATAGGGAATCATTTTGGATCTTTACACTAGGGGCATTAGATGCACCAGGCCTCAATGATAGAATTGACTTGTTGACATACATGAAGAAGTAGAATAGAATTAATTTATATATTGGATTACATATAGAAATATATTATATGATCATTTTAACTTCCAAATGTTGTATTAGTTACAGTTAGTTGAACGTACCTTTACAAAAAATTATTTTCTTCCTTGTTGTCTCTATGTCCTTAATAATTTGTGTTGCACCATCATTTTCCTGAGAATATTGTACAACAAAAGAAAATGCAATATTTTCTCAAATGTGGACCATATTGGTTGAACTTCAAACTAGATCAAATTCACCTATATTTCCTTTGAAATAACTTCTTCATTCGTATCAATTATTTCTCTTGTGTAATGCAATTTGAATAATGAGAGAGTCTCTTAGTGCAGATTAGTCTATATTTTATTTTTAACAAATGTTTTGTAGTTACTCTTGATGAACCCCAGTAAATATTTGGTGGTGGCAGTAGTAAGTAAGTATATATATATATATATATATATATATATATATATATATATACATATATATACACACACACACACATATATATATATATGCAAGTGCACATGAAGAAAAAGAAAAAAATATGAAAAAAATATTTATAAATTTCCTTGTGAAGCATTTTTGTATATATACACAGTCTCTCTAAGAAGACCACTATTTAATAGGTCTCATTGTGTAAACGGACCATCCCTGTGATGACACATTAGCTGCGAAACTGGTCGGGGTTTTTGCATCGCTGCCACTTGTTGGCATGTTGCGGGCATTTTGCCTTTTTTATATTTATTCAATAAAAGTCTGGAGTAGTACTGATTTTGTTTGTTTTACATGTTGATTTTTGATCTGTGCACACTCCTTTACAGTTAGAGCTGCTCGTTGCTGTATTTGTTTTTAAATTCCATTTAAACCCTTTTGAATTATGGTAATAACTGGCTGTTAAAACTTGCAGCTTGGAGCCAGCTGGCCAAATTCAAAACCCTTGGTGGTAACTGTATACAGCTCCCAAATGCAGGGTAAACACTGAATTACTCACGGTGTGAAAACAGCCTCTTGGACTTTCAGGCTGGTGACTTTCAGACTGTAGCTCTGGGGTATTTGGTCAGAAGAACTTTGGTCATCAGATTGCTGAGACAAGCAGCAGGTGTATTGCAGCTTGAGACCGCCTCTCTCTTGGCTTTCTTGCAGCTTGGGCCTTGTCTGCAGCAGGCTCCTGCAGCTTTATCAGGCTGGACACCCCTGACAGCTTGTTAACTTCATGACAATGGTGTCACAAGGCCGGAGAGACCAGTGCTGGGGACCAGCGATGGCACACCTCAACCCACATGTCCAGGCATGAACCCTCGGGGGGGAGCACATAGGTGATGCCTAGCAGTTACACTACCTGGCTGATTCCCCAGACAGACCTCAGATGGCAATCACTCTCTTTCTGGAACATCTGGGTGTAAATGCTTCAGCCACATTGTCAGCTAGCAGCTGTGGCTCTTACTCAAATAGGACATAGTCTCTGGGTTTCCCACAAGATGCTAGCAGGAAACAATCTTTCAGCCACAGCTTTAAACACACAGGTGGGAACTGGGACAGTTCACACCTGCAGGCTTTAAAAGCTCAGACCTGAACAGAAGAAGGGATCTTTTCACTTCAAAGCTCAGACTTGAAGCAGAAGATGGGGGTTACATCTTCTCATCTCGAATGCTTAGACTTGTACAGAACAGCAAATCTTCCCACTTTACTTTCCAACTACAGGAAACATCAGGCAGGCTTCCCTTGGCTCTCTGGCTGTGAAAACCTCCAAGTAGGCCTCCGTACTTCTCTCAAACATCACAGGCGAGTCTTCTTACCTTTGGAAACTCCCAGACAATTTCCTTAACTCTGGCCTGCACATGACACTTTCATTCTGTTGACACCCCTTCCAACCATTGGAAGGCAACACAGGGCAACGTAGAGCACCTCCTGGGCTCGTAACTGTGTAAACCCCACAGGCAGGTCTCCTATTTCTCTTGAAGATCACAGCAGGATCCCTCTCCATCTCGAGAAAACTCTTGGGCAACTTCCCTGCCTCTGGCTAACAAACCAGCACTTTAGCTCTGGAACAGTCCCTCTGCCCTGTTATCCAATGGCAGAGTGGGGCATTCAGTGGGCTTCCCCTGCCTGTCACTGCCTCTGCTGCACTGACCCCCAGGTGACAGGCAGAGATCTCCAATACATGGCACATCAGTTATATTTAAAGATACAGGCACCTAATAGTGCAACAACAGTGTTCATTTGCCCACTTCTTTTGCCCTTCCCGTGTGTCTTCTGACCCCGATTAGCTGTCTTGGGGTCCGAGCACATGGAAGGGACCTAAAGAACGGCTGCAATGAGTGGCTTACACTATCAGTGCCATAGTGTTATTCTGCTCATGTGCAGCTACCAACTCCCACATTTGTGATGTGAGCTGAGCAGTGGCAGTGCTTTAGCTTTTTGCCATAACGGGCGATTTAATTTCTTTTAGAATATGCTTCTCCAGTCCCCCTAATGAGGAGCTGCACAACAAGGGCCTTCAGGAAGTGAAGGAGGACAAAAACAGGACCCAGGACAGGCAGCAGGTAATGGGAGGAGGGCAGAGGTGCCACTGGCAACCCTTGGAGGGGTTACATTTATATTGCAGAAAACTTTTCCAGGGTTTACATTAAGATCTGCAGAAAGCTCCCCAGTCACAGAATGGCAGAAAAATCAAGGCCTTGCATATAATGTTCTGAGTCCTTTGGCAACTGTTTTGCGACTGATTACAGCCATTGTAGGAGGGCCCTGGAAGTGTACATTGTGAACATGTCCAACCTGAGAGAGGCCCCTGGCTATCTCGGGGATGGGTTTCAGGCTGTTAGCCATTTGTCTGTCGTTATTGTGAACAAAGCCTTGAAGTATTGTTCAGCTGTGCCATTGGAATGCATTGGAGGGTGGAACACTGACAATTTGTATGAGGCAAAATGAGTGGATGAAGTCCCTTGCCTCTTTGTTGTTACTGCTGTCTGTAACACAGTTCAAACACAGGGTTAGTTGCTCAACAAACTGTGCATGAGTGAGTGGTGAACCTCTCAAGAATACAGAGACAAAGTCGAGAATGTTTGTTTTTCAGTAGGTACATTGCTGATGTGCAGACCTTTGTGAGCTCAGCTGCCGTCACCCTTCTAATTAATGAAAGAGTACACAGCAGCAGGACAGAGTCCATGGGCGATGGCAGACACCATCATTACAATTTTAAAAATGTTATCTCCATGTGCTGGGTTGGTTGATGTTAAGTCAAGCTGATTTTTTTTTTTTGCTGGCCTGAGAGTCCCTAGTTTATCCCCACATGCCAGAAGCAGAATCAGCAAAACGACCAACTACTTTTATAAAAAAATTACTTTTTTTGTCCCATTTCAATCTTCCTATTGACCTGCCTTATTTTAATCTCGCTAGTACGGTCAGAGAAAAGATGCTCATAAAGCCAATCTTTTCCTCCCAACATCCCCAGGAATACCGCTTAAAAATTTTTTTTTTTTTTTTTACTTTCTCTTCAAGTGAAAAGCTCGAGCTCTATTTCAGAGTGATGCTGATTTGCTTCTCTTTTGGTTGTTTGACAATCCTTGCAAGTGCCTCTCCAAACTTTTTAGCCTTCTAAGATCACTCAGCAAACAAGATGAGTTATACTGAAGATCAGTTGCAAAATGACAGTCATTTTATTCTTTCATTTTTCTTGCTGGGGGTGGGCAGAAGAGATGAAAACTCTTAGTGCATTTGAAGCCAGTGGTGAGGACATAGGCCAGTTGCAGTGGTCCACTGTGGCAGAGAAAGCAGGGCACCAGCTGAGATGGAAGGACACAAATCTTCTAAAGTGAGTGAACTAGTGAGGGCATTGCTCTGTTGCTTCTCAAGTCCTTATAACTCAGCACACATTTATATCAGAATAATATGACAAATACAAAAAAAA
Source organism: Neoceratodus forsteri (assembly GCA_016271365.2). Classification (NCBI taxonomy): domain Eukaryota; kingdom Metazoa; phylum Chordata; order Ceratodontiformes; family Ceratodontidae; genus Neoceratodus; species Neoceratodus forsteri. The sequence goes on from CM028137.1 coordinate 807,059,301, forward strand.
AAAGAAATTACCAATGCCCTAGGCTGACGCTGTTGGCACTAGCCATCTCTTGCTTTCTGTTGTGGTGCAAATGGGGGTGAAGGGAAGGGGATTTAGTGTCAGATCTAAATATGTATACAAATCAAAGTACCCAATCTGATGCATACACCCCCCCAAAAAAAAGCCTTCCCCATATTGCATTATAACCGAACCCTTGCATTATCTCAAAGGAATAATTACTGTTACAAGAGAAATATTGTACTGTGATTGGTGGAATCCAGTCAGATAACTGTAGTTATCCCAGCACAACAGCACAGGTCAGAAATGCTTAGCTTTCTGAACCTCATTACTTGGTTCTAAAATAAAAAAGTCGGGGAAGACATTTTATAATCATTATAAGGCATTCTAGGGTGTGTGTAATTGAGGGATAACGGCACTTCATGGGTGCGTAAAGCCCTTGGCTTCACCTTGGGCTTCACCTCCCGATGTGTGCTGTCATCCCACAATAACACACACCCTGTCATGTCTTATTGCTGAATTTGACCTATGCTGTTTAATAAAACTTCAACATTATCTATCAAACATACAACGGTACTCTCATACATAAAAATAACTGTTGTACTAACACATCTGCACATAATTCCATAAAACAGCAACATTAAATAAAACAATTATGCAGTACCATTAAAAAAGTCACAACAATTAAGAAACATAACAACAGCCAAATCGTGTTTTCTTTGTTACTAGACTCCCAATAGCTTACTCGTTTGTGTACTGAGTATTTATGTTCTGATGTAGCTGTTGCCACCAGTATCTGCCTCTAACTCTGCGAAAGTTTACACTTGAGTACACCTATTTAGCAGGTAGGGAAACCCCATCACTGGATCATGTAGCATACTTCTCATGCATTTTTATAGATAAAGATATGCACTCAGTTTCTTCCTATAAAAGTTGTTTCTTTTATTCAGGCATGGAATATTCACAGAATACCTTCCTAACAGCTTGGTCACAATTGCAAAATGAATAGTCAGTTCTCAGAGGCACAGCTTTCTAAAGGTCTGGAATCAGCTTAAAGGGTGGATTAAAGACTGGAATATCTGTTAAATTTCTGCCCCAAGAATGAACATACATAAATACAAACATGCCAACAATAAGGCCTCTCCCTCTCCCCCTCCTCCACCAGCAACTTTCCCCTTCATTCTGTCCCATCCTGTCTTGAAGCTATCCATCATTTTTAGGGAGCCCACCTCCTCTGGCAACTCATTCCACTTGGCCACCAGTCTTTTGGTGAAAAGTGCCTCCTCATCTCTCTCTTGAATCTTCCCCTACCAGCTTTAGGCTATTCCCCCTAGTGGACGTGTTCCCACTAAGACTGAAGAGGCCCTCCATATTCACCCTGTTAATAACGTTAAGGTATTTGAAGGTCTCAATCATATTCCCCTTTTCCCTTCTGTCCACAAAGGAGTACATGTTGAGCCTTTTGAGCCTCTCTTCGTAGGTGTTGCCCTCTTGGCTCTGGATCATCTTGGTTGTCCTTTTCTGGACTGTCTCCAGCAAGTTAACATCATTCTTAAGATAAGGGCACCAGTACTGCACACTGTACTCAAGGTACAGCCTTACCAATGACCTGTACAGTGGCAGTATGACCTCCCTATTCCTGCTGGTAATCACCCAGGCTATGTAGCCTGGCATCCAATTTGCTTCTGCTGCTGCTCTCCTGCAGTGTGCCGAGTGCTTCAGGTCAATTGTGATGATTATCCCCAGGTCCTTTTCTTCCTCTGCCTTGGTAACCTGCACACCACCCAACCAGTATTTGGTCTCTAGACTTTTCACCCCCAACCACATAACTTTGCACATTTTTGCATTGAACCCCAGTTGCCACATGCCTCACCACTTTTCTAACCTCATTAGGTCCCTGAGTTCCTGTCTTCCCTCCTCCATGTCCACCCTCCCACAGAGTTTTGTGTCATCTGTGAACAGTCATATTTAATCTTGATCCCATCCATTATGTCACTAATGAAAATGGTAACACTGGATAGAGCTTTGAGCCCTGTGAGACCCCACTGGTCACTGACTTAGCTTCCGAGAATCCCCCCCCCCCAACCACCACCTTTTGACTTCTGTCCTACAACTAGGTTTTTGTCCCATCTAGCAAGCTTGGCTCCTACCTCCAGGTGTTCCAGCTTCCTGACTAGTCTTCTATGTGACACATAGTTGAAGGCCTTGCTGAAGTCCAGATATGGGATGTCAGCAACTTGGCCCCTGTTCACTGTCCTCATCACTCAATTGAAAAAGTCAATCAGATTAGTCTGACAGAACCTCCCTGACACAAACCCATGCTGCCTCTCATCTTGCAGCCATTTCCTTGAGAAAGCTCACCAGTCTTTCCTTCATGATAGTCTCTATCAATTTCTCCACTATTGAGGTCAGACTGACCAGCCTGTAATTCCCTGGTTTATCCCTTGGACCACTTTTATGGAGAGGCACCCTATGTGCAGATCTCCAGTCCTGGGGCACACTCCCAGACTCCAGAGAGGTGTTACACAGGTCTGCCAGGGGGCCTACCAGCACTCACAAGTTCCCTTATAATGTTTGGGTGCACACTGTCTGGTCCTGGGGACTTGTCTACCTTCAGGGCCTTTAGAACCATATACACCCTCTCTATCTCTATTATGCCATCTGTGGCTCTCCCCCTTTCCCATCCCCACCACACTGCTCCCTTGTGGCACTGGTCTGTTCTTTTCTGTAGTGAAGACAGAGCAGAAATATTTGTTATGTCTCTTCGTTTTCTCTTTACTTCCTTCTGACGGAGCTCAACATGTACTCCCTAGAAGACAGAAGGGAGAGGGGGACATGATAGAGACATTCAGATATTTAAAATAAATAAATAGGGTTAGTATGGAGGGCTTGTTCAGCTTAAAAGGAGGGAGGACCACAAGGGGCATAGTCTGGTATTGGAGGGGGAGATTCAAGAGGGAAATGATGAGACACTACTTTACTGAAAGGGTGGTGGCAGGGTGTAACAAACTACCAGAAGATGTGATCTCGCTGAAGATTGTGGGCAGCTTTAAAAGGGGGTGGGATAGGGTCAAAGGAAAGGTCAGTACAGAAATAAGGCTAGGGAGGGCGTTGGTGGCAGGCAAGGATGATGAGGGGGATGGGGGGACAGCTGCAATAAAAGTATACTGCGAGCTGCACACTCGGGACAGACTTGATAGACCTCTAGGTCTTTTTCTGCCGGCATCTTCGTATGTTTGTATTTTCTGCCCAACACCCTCCTTTTTAATTTGACAATCTCATCTTTAACCTCCCTCTTTTCCCTTATATATTTGAAGAAGAACAAAAGAGAAAGACTGGCACCAGTCTTAACCAAACATACCAGTCTTAGCCAAACATAGCAAGATTTATTTGTGCAAAAACAGCTGTATAAAAAAAGCAGAAATAAGTAAAACAGGGTACTTTCCCGTACTAGCAGTGGCAGCAAGCCAAACTCAGTACCTGTGACTGGTTTTGTTCTAAGAGCTTCATTGAGGGCGGGGGGTAAGTGCTGCTACTGTGTCTAATTAAATAATGAATTTCTTAACATGACAGTAGTAATTGGTGCAAGAGAGCATATACAGTGGCAACAACAATTGTAGCAATAAATTAAAAGACTATAAATGTGATGATAACATTGAAACCGTCCACTGAGGACAGTGGTTTCCCTTCTGGACAGATGCAGGCTATCACTCCTGTAAAGACCCTTATCCCTCCAGGTTGAACCCCAGTCCCTAAGGTAGCTAATTCCTCTTCTCTGCACCATTTCTTCACCCTCCCCCTGTCATAGACAGGCAGCACCTCTGCGAAAGCCACTGAATGTTCTACCTAAGACCTCTCCCCAGTTTCATGAACTCCCCCTGCACTACCCCAGCCCCGTCCCTAGCCAGGTCATCAATCCCCAGGTGGTGAATGACATCCAGCTCTGCCTCCCTTTGAATGTGGACAGAAAATCCTTATTGACACCCAAAAATGAAAAAACAGATGAGTAGTGAACCTATAGATTTTGTTACTCAGGATAATGGGTGTGGCAAGCAAAACTGGAGGTGCAGCTCTCGGGGACAATGAGATTTCAACAACCAGAAAATGGAGAACCCCAGGCTAGTTACAGAGACTGGTATGAACAATAAAAGTAAACTAAGGCAAGCACACATATCCTCAACAGCCACACAGAAAGAGTTGTCTGTTGACAAGGAAACGAGCAACGTTTACAAGATATGAGGCTGTATTACTCCTGTAAAACAAGAGCGTATCCCACAAAAGAGAAAATACAATGGTGTAAAATGTAAATTTACTGTATATGGAGTAGTGAAGGAGGTATTCTACATAATTAGAGTTAAAGGAGTCATGAATGATGAGTAAATTGCAAGACACCTACGAAAAAAAGATTTATACAGGCAAGCTCAAAGAATGCAAACATGGAAAGGGTCAAAATAAATAGCAGTACTTGAAGTCAAATCCAGTAATAAAAAGTTTTTTCTAATACACTAAGGAGAAGAAGAAATCACTGACAACTTTGTACCACTGTAGGATCAGGAAGGTGGTGACATAATAGCCAAAAATGAAAAGAAGGCTGAATGCTTCAATGAGCGTTTTTCATCTGTCGTCACACAAAAAAAGAGATAGAAAAAAACAGGAAGTGTTAAATCAGCCAAACTAACCAGTGCATCAGCATAAATGGGAAACCCCAAAAATGTATCGAGAGTCGAGACAGCCACTTACTTTAAAGCAGCAGTGCAACAAAAATGCTTTTCACAAAAAGCTTGTTTCAACCAGAATTAATAAGAATATTAGCATACTTGTCAAATCTACTTTTTTAGATACCCTCTGTGCTGCGCACCTTGTTATTTTTATTTTCTCAATCCTAACCCTTACCATGTTTATAATGGTGTTTCTAAGCCAAATATGGTGGCCATCCTTTTCCCTGAGAAAAAAAACTCAGTTAAAACATTTATAAAATACTAACATTTTGGTTGAACTAGAAAATGTTACCACCAAATCAAAGTGAAAGATGCCTGGAATCTTTTATAGTGAAAAAAGGTAGGGTAACATTTTTTGCCCAATTTCATTGCACTTCTGTTTTTTTTAATTTTTTCTCCCTTCCAGGCTCCGGATCTGCCACTCCTTCGGGCATCCTATGTCCCCCACACTCCTCCAATCTCCCCGGCGTCCTTCTGCCTCATATCTGCAGCCTAACCTCGAGGAAGCTCAGCATTTACCCTTCGCTGAGTGGGTCCCTCTCCTCCGAGGGGGAAGGCACTGGTGGGGACAGCTCAGCACACTATTCTTTCTTCGGCCGGTGCTGCTGAGACAGGGGCAGACCCCGCAGGAAGTCTTCAGGCATGCCTTGGGCCGGGTGCCGTCATCTGGCCAATCTGGAGTGGTTTCTCTCGCTTTTCTGATTTGTCCCTCCTCCACGGCTACCTGTAGTGCCCCTAGTCTCCATTGGAGGCCACTACTGAGCGAGGCTTCCCAGCCCACCCCAGGAGAGGAGGGCAGTCCTCCAGATGCTCGATCCTCTCCTTCCCCTGCCAGCCCCCAGCGTCCCGAGTCCATTCCTGAACCTGGGTTGCCGGCATGGTTCGAGGTATGGCATCCAGCGCCTCAGCCCTCTGCGCCACCGGGCCGGCATACACTTCTGCTTTTAATATGTATTTATTACCAACAAAGACAGAATCCTGATTGAAAGGGGCAGAATTGCAAGACATATAAAGACTTCTAGCTTTCAGGACTCCCAGGTTTTACAGATTTAAAATTATAAACCCCTTATGTGGTTTCAGCCAATCAGTGTACGGAGCCACTCTACCTTGCATCTTGAATACAGTGATCTCTCATGCAGGAACATTAGGAGTGGAGTATTACACTTCACAGCCAGGGGGAGGATGGCTTTGTTTAGCTTTAGAAATAAAAAAATAGGGGGCGTGGCTTAGCTCCAGACGCAATGGCTGCCTAAAACGAATGCTCGCTACAACCCCAGGCTCCCTCCGAGTTTTACACTGCCTAAAAATCAGCCAAACAAATTGGTATAGCTGGGGAAATGTTGTTAAACCTACCAGGAACAAAAATATTTATCCTGATCGCCGTCAGTTGCTCTCCAGGTTGGTGTACTTGCATAACGTCATGGCGCAGTATAAAAAAACAGAGGCCTCTGCAGAGTCGACCTCGCTGCAAACTACCAAAATGTTTACGGCCCTACTTAATCAAATGGCCGAGGTTACACTTGCTTACAATAAAACTACGATCGCTATTCAACAGCTTGAGGCTCGTATCACCCGTACTGAACACAAAGCAGATCAAAACTCAGCTGAAATAGAGAAGCTTACAGCCATAATTAGGGACCAAGGCAGAACGATTCAATTGCTGCAAAGCAAAATGGATGATATGGAGAACAGGAGCCGTCGGAATAATTCCTCGGCTTTCCTGAGGGTGTGGAACATGGCAACTCTTTAGATTTTCTATATGATATTATGCCTGAGCTGTTAAAATGCGAGGTCCCTCCTGGGCTTACAATAGAAAGGGCCCATAGAACGCTTAGCCCGACTCTGAAGAATGGTGAAAGACCTAGGGCTATCATGGCCCATGTCCTAAACTTCGCAGATAAAGAGTGGATCACTGTAAGAGCACGAGAGCTTGGGGGTCTGTCCTGGCAATGCCACAAAATTCTGATTTTTCAGGATTACTCTCGGGAGCTGGCTGCCAGATGGAAGGAATATACAGAGGCTAGGAAACTGATGCACACACTCAAGATTAAGTTCTCACTGCGATACCCATCAATTATGTGCCTAGAGGTAAATGGCTCTCATATAACCTTCGCTACACCAGACAGCCTAATGCAGTACCTACAGTCTAATTGGCCTTCTCAACTGGATCCAGAATGGATTAATAGCCGTCAGATAGAAATAGAACAAGGTCGGCTGAATATAACGGCTACTATTCGCCGAACCACCTCGGCTTCCCTTCCTCCTAGCTTCCAATTCCATGGCAGCCGACCAGCTCTCCCGGTCAGAACTCGTAAGTGATCTGGAAGCCACCTGAGACGAGAACACCCGCACGACAGAAGTGAAGAGGTACCCCGGTCTCCTTTAAACCATCCAGATGATATTGTAACGCGTTTCTCTATGCCAAACCGATGTGCAGTTTTAACTCCTGTGGACTTGGGTGAGAATGCAGTTGACTTCCCCACTTATCCAGAGGAAGAAATGGCTCAAGAAACCGCTAGGACTGAGGCCCTAATTCAGGCTTCGATTACAGCTTCATCTTCCGTTAATACCCCAGCCATGACGGATGTGATATTGCTGCTTCCAGCTCCGTCAACTGCAACTCCTGCTGAAGAATGGTCTCAACAAGCCCCCTCAGATTTAGAGCTCCTGCAGATGGCAGATCAACGTATTTGGACTTAGATAAGTGTCCTGGTTCTTTTCTCTCCTATATTCTCTTCCCTCACTCAACATACACAGCCTGGCATCGATCTTGAGAGGGTGGTTTGCGGTTAAAAGCAGCGTTTGGGCTTGCTGCTGGTTTAATGATGTTCTTTCTTCTTGTTAGCATTGCAGACCATGCAACTCATCCCCTGCCAAGGCTGTATATGCTAAAGAAGTAAAATTGGATCAAAAAGAGAAAATTATAAGGGCTCTAATGCATAGTCGCTGTACTCAGATTTAATTTAGGGGGTATTGTATTAATGTTTTACTCTCCTGATACATGAAACAGTAGGCCTGAATTGATCTCTTGTTTTTTGTATATATCTTGTTGTTCTTTCTCGTATTTAGAGGGGGTAGTTCAAGAATTTAACGTGCCAGGCTGGATATCCAGCAAAGCCCGCGATTCCTCCTGGGCAATAGTTTCCCTATTTCTCATTCGAAATATACAGTAACCCCTTGGCTAATTTTGTTTCTATTATACTTCCCAGGCTTTACTGTATAAGGACATGGAATCCTATTAGGGCAAGTGACTTCCGTGCCCATATTACTCCCGGGGGAATGCGTTTTGTTTTTTATTTTCTTTTATTGCTCTGGGCTAGCCTTGTGACTGGGACTATAGTCTATTCCTCCTCTGGTAGGTGGGTGGGCTATTAAGGTTACTGAGACCTTTGGCCCTTAATGCCCACTCGTATTGCCATGCAGCGCTGATTGATATATGTATATAGTTCAGGCACATTGTGCTTTTGTACAATATTACTGTCACTCCTGTATCTTCAATTACTAATCTAAAAACGCATGCTGCAAAATGTATGTCTATCTATGTCTGACTGGCCAGCCGTCACCTTTCATAGTATGAGACCAAGAACAATGTTTGATTCATCACAGTATCACTCCCCTGACAACATCTTTTTATATATTGTCATCTTAGCTACCATGTTTCACTTTTGGTCTGACCGTGGATGAAACAACCCTGATAACATGGAATGTCAGGGGTTTGAATTCTCCTTCAAAACGAAAACAAGTTCTAACCCGTTTAAAGAGGCTTAAAACCCAGGTTGCTCTATTACAAGAGACCAAATTAACCAAGCAGGATCACAGATATCTGGTGAAGGACTGGGTGGGATTAGAAATTCATGCCAGTGCCGCCACGAAATAGAGAGGCGTAGTTATCTTATTGCACAAATCACTCCCTTGGTCTATCTTACAGAGTAAAGCTGATCCTCAGGGCAGGTGGGTGATAGCTTTAGTGGATACTCCACATGGTCAGTTAATAATTGCTAATATATATGCACCAAACGAGGACAGCCCATCCTTTTTTCTGGAACTCAACTCTAAATTAGGGACGATGCTGAAACCAGGTATACCAATCCTAGTGGGGGGGATTCCAATTTAACTCTTGTCCCTGCACTAGATAGAAGTGGTCATGGGAGAGAGTATCATACTCGAGGAGCACAGGCCGTACTTAGTCTTAGTTCCGACTACCCATTGGTGGATATTTGGCGTCTAGTCAATCCCTCAGACAGGGACTATACTTTCCAATCTGAAGTGCATGGCTCCTCTAGTAGCCTTGATTTTTGGTTAATCTCCCAGTCTCTGATGCAATTTGTTTTAAGTACCAGTATCTTGTCCACAGTTATTTCAGACCATGCGCCGGTGCAGCTGACACTATTATGGGGACCACCTATACCACGGTCTACATCCTGGAGACTGGACCCCCTCCTTATGCACGACCAAAAATTTATTGAATGGGCCAAATTACAAACTCAGCTGTTCCTGCAAGAAAACCCTGTGTCGGAGACTTCTGCCTCCAACACATGGGAAGCATACAAAGCTACTATGCGAGGTAAAATCATTGGATATGCTTCCCATAGAAGGAGGTGCAAAGAAAAGGAACTTACCCGCCTTGAAAGTGAGCTTGCCAAGGCTGAACGTGAGCACAAAGCTTTATCCCATCCATCACCCCACTCAGAATCTGGAAGGAAAGTTTTACAATTGTGTATTAAACTTAACGAATTGTTATCCAGGAAAGCAGATCTAGCCCTCCTCAGGATTCGTCATACATACTGGGAAGGGGGAGATAAAAATGGGAAGGTTTTAGCATACCAACCCCGTAAGCAACAATCTCAACGATACATAGCGGGTTTGAAAAACCCTAATACCGGTAAGGTTCAAACTAGCCCTCAAAGTGTGAACAAAATTATGACGTCTTTTTACTCGCAACTTTACACTTCCTCCAGACCTAAAAATAACTCTGCAACCCAAGCATTTCTTCAATCTATTAAGCTACTGAAGCTTTTCCCATCCCACATTGATGTCCTTGAAGCCCCCCTCACACCACAAGAAGTCAATTCTGCACTGATGGCTCTCAAATTAGGGAAGGCACCCGGAGGTGATGGGTACCCTGTAGAGTTCCTTCAGCTAATATCCCCCATGATCTCCCCTCTGTTATGTCAGGTTTTTACGGAGGCTGAAGATAAGGGCATCCTACCTCAAACCTTAAGAGAGGCCACTATAACTGTCCTTCCTAAAAAGGGGAAAGCCCCTGAAGACCCTGCTAGCTACCGCCCTATTTCATTGATTAATGCTGACAGCGAGGTATATGCTAGGGTGCTGGCAAATAGGCTTAACCCTATACTTCCCTCTTTGATACACCCATCCCAAGCAGGATTTGTGAAAGGTAGGTATAGCTCAGACCACTTGTGGACTCTTCTCAATCTCATTTGCATAGCTAAATCCGCTCCGACACCTGTGGCTGCATTGGCTATTGACTTTGAGAAGGCGTTCGACTCTGTGGAATGGGACTATCTTCACACCGTTCTTCAGCATATTGGATTCGGCCCTCACTTCCGAGCTGCTATAACAGCTCTTTATACATCCCCCCTTGCCAGGGTACTCACCAAATCTGTATTATCTGACTCATTCTAGCTTCACAGAGGTACCAGACAGGGTTTCCCCCTGTCTCCTTTGCTGTTTCTCCTAGCGGTGGAACCCATGGCTGCTGCAATCCGTCAACATCCCCTTATAGCTGGTATTACTAAAGGTCATCCACAACCCATCACCCTTATGTACGCTGATGACCTGCTGGTTATTTTGGAAGATGCTCCTAATGCCATTCGACCTCTTCTTACCCTATTAGAACATTTCTCTCATATCTCTGGACTCAAAATTAATCAGACAAAAACAGAGATCCTTCCACTTAATTCTAAATGTCTCCCCCACACCATGTCCCACTTTGGCCTTAAATGGTCACAACACACCATTACATACCTGGGAATCAAAGTGGGTGCTGATACTGGGAAATGGTGGGACAACAACTTAGGCCCTCTACTATCTAGTTGCAGATCTGATCTGGACCGCTGGTCTCGTCTTAACCTTACACTAGCTGGAAAAATAAAACATAAAATGTCAATTGCACCTAGAATCTTCTATTTAATATCTCACATTCCCTTATCTCTTCCCATGGTATGGATTAAAAAAATCGAAAAAACTATTGGTCATTTTTTATGGTGTAAAGCTAAACCCCGCTTTGGCAAAAATATACTTGGAGCACACTGGAAACATGGAGGATGGGGTCTCCCATGGATAGAGGGCTACAAAATAGCATATCAATGCTCACAGACCTTGAAATGGTTCAACCCACAGTCTGAAGAGTCGCCCCATTGGTTATCAATAGAACAAGGCCTCTGTGGATCCCCTGTTACAGCTACACTGCTGTGACCTGGGGCCTCTAAGGAGTTTATGTTGCACCCCACCATAGGTCCCTCAGTTCAGTACTGGCGAATCCTCCACAAAAAATTAAATGTATCAGCCCTTCCTTTACTATACACTCCCTTGTGGAATAACCCCAATGTCACCATAGGTGGTCTGCCTGTGTCTTGGTCCACTTGGCAGGGAAAAGGCATCCTATTTGTAAAGGATCTACTGGTCAAGGGCTGTATAGTGGTAGATACATTTCAACAACTACAAAGTAAATGGAAACTACACAGCTCTGAATTCTGGAAGTATTTGCAGATCAGAGATGCCTTGAAACAAAGGTTGCAACAGGCAAACACATTTAAGGACCTTTCACCCCAGTACACTCGTGGTTTGCCCTACAGAAGGGGACGGCAGGTAATTTCTATCACTTTAATCGAGATAATTGCCTACCCTAAACAATCTTCAAGGTACAAGTGGGAAGGCCTTAAAATGTCATTGACCGAAACCCAGTGGAATCAGTGCTGGCAGGTAGGACATAAAGTGTTTACGGACGCTAGGAGCAGACTTATCCAAAATAAAATAATGCATTCTTGGTATAGAACTCCTGTAATGCTAAAGAAAATGCAAGTGCTCTCTCATGATAAATGTTGGAGATGCCATGCACACGGAGGAGATCTTTATCACATTTTATGGCTCTGCCCTTTGATCGCAGATGTTTGGAAGTCTGCCCATAGTGCAGCAAACCTAATCCTACAATGTAATATCCCTCTTAGTGCTCCCCTTATGCTGCTAGGTCTTAAACCTGAAGTCCCAAATCTCAGTCCTCACGCATTTAGATGGCTGATGCTCCTAAGCAAGCAGGTGAAACGTTCTATCCTCAAAAACTGGAGATCTTCTAATATACCTAATGTAACAGAGATCTTATCTGCTCTTACATACATATCCAAATTAGATAGACATTCTCACCTGATGACAGGGCGAATGCCTCTTTATCATTGTTGCTGGGCTCCATACATGGCTTACCTGGCCTCCAGAGCAGGTGTCGGTTGACTTGGTCTATAGTTGCCTTATAATTTTCTACTTCCTAATATGATGTACTGCGTAATCAGATCATTGAACTTATTATTTATTTTTTTTTTATCATCATTAAGCATGCGCTGTCTATCTTTTATCCAACGTAGGAGGATATTTTTTTGTAAATAGTTATTATTGTTGTCATTTACTGTCATTGTTAGGCTATTTGTATGTTTTTTCTACATTCTGTGTTTCATCTATAGAAAGCATGGTTTGGAGATTTATATTAGCACCCTGCCTCAAATTATTTTAATCACCCTTAGTTACTCTGTGGCACCATATTCACCTATTTTTCAGATGTTCCCTCAGATTCGGCCATAGGAAGGTACGGCTACCGTAATGCATGAAGCCTTGACTTATTCTGCAGTAGTACCTCCTCGTGGTTTCGGATTTTTGGCAGGAGTCAAGGTAGGTGCCTCTTGTTTTAACAGGTTCCCTGTAACTCTCCCTTTAGAATTGTGATGTAATTCAATTTAGGTATACCTTCATACTTCAATTGTATGCTGCTGTACTGTATATAGCCGAAATTTAATGTTACTGCTGTTTTTGTGGTTTTTGTTTTTTTGTCATGTTTTAACAAAAAACAATAAAAACCTTTTAACAAAAGAAATAAAAAAATAAATGCTTAAAACTTATCATAAATCACTTTAGCTAACGCAAGTGATTTATAATAAGTTAATGGGGCCTCTGTGGGATGTTTCTTATGCTATAGCTCTGAGGTGTACAAGCTCTTGAGGCAGATCCCTAAATCCAAATCTGCTGGCTCGGATGGTATAGAGCCCAAACTTCTCAAACTTGCTCCCTGTGAACTGGCACCTCTGCTTGCCAGAATTTCCAATCTTTTCCTTATCACCAGTGCTGTACTAACAGTCTGGAAAATGGTCAACATAGTCTCGGTGTTCAAAAAAGGGAACAGCAAAATTATCAGGAACTATAGACCCATTTCCATCCTACCCATTCTGGGTAAGGTACGTGGGAAAATTGTCTCGACCCAACTTACCTCCTTCCTCACCAACCACAATCTCCTCTCCCCTACTCAGCATGGCTTGCACCAGAACCACAGAACTACTACGGCACTGCTCACTCTAACAGTATCTCCACCTCTCTAGACAAAGGTGAGCTTACTGGAATCATATTCATAGACCTACCTAAGACCTGTGACATGGTAAATCACTCTCTCTCTCCTTTACAGCAAGCTAAATGCCCTGGGGATATCTGAGCATGCCCTACCCTGGTTTACAAGTTACCTCACTGACAGTCAGCAACGAGTCAGAATTGGCTCCACCCTATCTGACAACTTACCCTCCACCATAGGTAGCCCTCAGGGCTCTATACTTTGATCTCTCCTTTTGTCCTACATGGCAACTCAGTTCATCAGTGCTTTGCAAACAGCATCTTTCTCCTCTATGCCGATGGCCTGGTCTTCATTACTAGTGCACAGAATGTAACTGACATTAATCGTACCCTCACAGTGGACCTGAAGACCATTCAGACCTGGTTCAAGGAGAATAGGCTACTTATGATCCCCTCTAAATCACAAGCTGTGCTATTTGGAACCACCCACTGGCTAAAAAATATCCGTACCTCTCTCAGAGTGGTCTGTGGTAATGGCTCCTCCCTAGACTCTAGTCTGTAAACTCCTTCAAATACCTGGGTGTGACCCTTGATCCCTCCCTTGACTTCTCACTACATATAACTTTCATTTGTAAGGCTGTTAAGTGTTAAACATCAGTCTTAGTTTGGCCTTTTGAGCCAGCCCAAATCTTTCCCCGTCAGCTTGCATTACAATAGCACATGGTCTGTTACTCCCTAGATTATCCTATGGCCTGTCCATCTTTTCTAATGCCTCTAGCGCTATCCTGCATAAGTGAGATGTGGCATACAATAATAACTGTCACTTTACCCTGGCATGCAGTTGACTTGCTCATCACTGTACATTGTATGCCAAACTAGGTTGGCCCTCCCCCTCTGCTCGTCGAGATCTCTCACAAAGCAACATTATCCATAGTGTACTGAAGAACCAAATGCCCCAGTCCCTAGCCTTATAAAAATACCTACTCCCTCAGATCCTCTGAACTAGACCTTCTCTCCATCCCCAAGACTAGGACCAAACATGGAGAGAAGGCCTATATAGTTGTTGCCTCGAAACTATGGAACAGTATACCGGCCCACATTAGACACTGCTTAGTTACCTGTACCTTCCAGCACCTATACCAATCACACTTGCTTCAACATGCTGTCTACTTCTGTTCTTAGCCACTGCCTACAGCGCTCCTCCAGATACCATCATTTGTCTGCTCCTTACACTTGCTTATTCTGTTACCTGCTTTTAATTTACTGTTCTTTAATGTTTCTATTAACTTGCCCTTCCTTTATGCAGCCCCTGCTCTTTAGGCATGTGCCATATTGTGTATTTTTCCTCTCACCACTCTCTGTTTTTAGAAGCTGCTATATTCACTGTCATTATATGGAACTGTATAGAGTTTGCACTCCAGTGGATTCCTTCACCAGATTTTGTGTTGTGCACAGAAATGTACTCCTCTGGTTCTTATGTTCTTACTATGTGTATCATTGTCTGCACTGTAATGGTCTATTTGTTTGTATTCTCTCAGGTCATGCCTGAAAATTGGAAAATGTTTGCCTAGTGCACCTTACGCAGTAAACAAACAAGCATTTGTCAATGCCGAATGTTGATTGCGTTGGTCCGTTGAGCTCGCTCAGTGCCCCTCTGTCATTAGCTCATTCTGTTTCTCCCAGTGTTGCAGGCTACTCTTATGTGATGATGCCTGTGTTGGCACCTTTTTCTGTCCACAAAGAAATCTGCAGTTATCCCGACAGAACTCCATTGAGGTCGCTCACTCCCCCTGTCTCACTTGCTCATTCTGTTTCTCCTGGCGCTGCAGGCTGCCCTTTTGAACTGGGCTCCTGCCTGTGTTACCGCGTTCTTCTGCCCACAAAGAAATCTGCAACAGTCATGATAGAGCTCCGTTGAGCTCTCTCACTCCCCCTCTCTCACTCGCTCATTCTGTTTCTCCTGCTGCTGCAGGCTGCTCTTTTGTACTGGGCCCCAGCGTGCATTGCTACCTTTTTCTGCTCACAAAGAAATCTGCAGCGCTCCCAACAGAGCTCCATTGAGCTCACTCACTCCCCCTCCCTCACTCACTTGTTCTGTGTCTCCCACTGCTGCAGGCTGCCCTTTTATACTGGGCTCCTGCCTGCATTGCCACCTTTTCCTGCCCACAAAGAAATCCGCTGCAGTCACAATAGACCTCAGTTGAGCTCACTCATTCCCCCTCTCTCACTCACTCGTGTTTCTCCTGGTGGTGCAGGCTGCCCTTTTGCACTGGGCTCTTGCCTGCATTGGCACCTTTTTCTGCCCACAAAGAAATCCGCAGCTGTGCTGACAGAGCTCCGTTGAGGTCTCTCACTCCCCCTGTCTCACTAGCTCATTCTATTTCTCCTGGCGTTGCAGGCTGCTCTTTTGTAGTGGGCTCCTGCCTCTGTTGACACTTTTTTCTGCCCACAAAGAAATCTTCAGCAGTCCTGACAGAGCTCTGTTGAGCTAGCTCACTCCTCCACCTTCACTCGCTTGTTCCATTTCTGCCCATGCTGCAGGCTGCCCTTTTGTACTGGGCTCTTGCCTGCATTGTCGCCTTCTTCTGCCCACAAAGAAATCTGCAGCAGTCATGATAGAGCTCCACTGAGCTCGCTCACTCCCCCTCTCTCACTTACTCATTCTGTTTCTCACACCACTGCAAGTTGCCCTTTTGTACTAGGCCCCTGTGTGCATTGTTGCCTTTTTCTGCCAACAAAGAAATCTGCAGCAGTCCCGACAAAGCTCCATACAGCTCGCTCACTCCCCCTCTCTCTCACTCATTCATTCCGTTTCTCCCGGCGCTGCAGGCTGGCCTTTTGTACTGGGCTCATGCCTGCGTTAGCACCTTTTTCTGCCCACAAAGAAATCCGCAGCTGTCCTGACACAGCTCCATTGAGGTTGCTCACTTCCCCTGTCTCACTCGCTCATTCTGTTTCTCCTGGTGCTGCAGGCTGCCCTTTTGTACTGGGCTCCTGCCTCTGTTTGCACCTTTTCCTGCCCACAAAGAAATCCGCAGCAGTCCCGACAGAGCTCCGTTGACCTCACTCACTTCTCTGTCTCACTTGCTCATTCAGTTTCTGCCAGCGCTGCAGGCTGGCCTTTTGGACTGGGCTTCTGCTTGCATTGGTGTCTTTTTCTGCCCACAAAGAAATCTGCAGCACTCCTGACACAGCTCCGTACAGCTCGCTCACTCCCCCTCTCTCACTCACTCATTCCATTTCTGACGGTGCTGCAGGCTGGCCTTTTGTACTGGGCTCCTGCCTACATTGCTGCCTTTTCCTGCCCACAAAGAAATCCACAGCAGTCACAACAGACCTCTGTTGAGCTCGCTCACTCCCCCTCTCTCAGTCACTCGTTGTGCTTCTCCCGGTGCTGCAGGCTGACCTTTTGTACAGGGCTCCTGCCTGCGTTGGCACCTATTTCTGCCTACAAAGAAATCCGCAGCTGTCCTGACACAGCTCCTCTGAGGTCGCTCACTCCACCTGTCTCACTTGCTTATTCTGTTTCTCCTGGCGCTGCAGACTTCCCTTCTGTATTGGGCTCCTGCCTCTGTTGGCACCTTTTTCTGCCCACAAAGAAATCTGCAGTAGTCCTGACAGAGCTCCGTTGACCTCACTCACTCCCCCTCTCTCACTCGCTCGTTCCGTTTCTCCTGCTGCTGCAGGCTGCCCTTTTGTACTGGGCCCCTGCATGCATTGCTGCCTTTTTTTGCCCATAAAGAAATCTGCAGCAGTCCAAATAGAGCTCCACTGAGCTCACTCAGTCCCCCTCCCTCACTCGCTCGTTCTGTGTCTCCCAGGGCTGCAGGCTGTCCTTTTGTACTGGGCTCCTGCCTGCGTTGGCAGCTTTTCCTGCCTACAAAGAAATCTGCTGCAGTTCTGACAGAGCTCAGTTGAGCTCGGTCACTCCCCCCCTCACTCGTTTAATCCTAATCTGTCCCAAACACTGATTTCCGACAGCGACTGTGGTATTGTGCACCGGAAGTGTGAAAACACATTTCTGCCAGGATGTGAAAAATGACAGCTGTACTGTTCATAAGGAGGTGTGAAAAAATGCCAGTGTTGAAAATCTGGCGTGAAAATATTACTAATTTGCAAATTTACAAGGTGCATGGAAACTGCACAATGCAGCTAAATAATACAGTCATTTATGGAGTTTCATCACAAAATTTTCAACACAGGCATTTTGGACCTCTGCTCATGAACAGTGTCAGTGTGATTTTCTTAATGTGTCCAGACACTGATTTCCCACAGCGACCACACTATTGTGCGCCGGAAGATGGAAAACACATTTTGGCCAGGATGTGAAAAATGACAGCTGCACTATTCATAAGGAGGTGTGGAAAGATGGCAATGTTGAAAATCTGGAGTGAAAATATTGCAAAGTTGCGAAGGTACGAGCGTGCATGGAAACTACTCAACGCACAACGCACACGTGTAACACACTCATTTTATGGACTTTTGTCATCAAATTTTCAACATAGGCATTCTAGGACCTCTGATAATGAACAGTGTCACTGTCATTTTCATAATGTGTCCTGAACATAAATTTCCCACAGCTACCGCTCTATTCTGTGCCGGAACTGCGAAAACACATTTCAGCCAGGATGTGAAAAATGACAGTTGTACTGTTCAAAAGGAAGTGCAGAAGAATGGCAATGTTGAAAATCTGGAGTGAAAATATTATTAATTCACGAAGTTACGAGCGTGCGTGCAAACTGTGCAACACACGCTCTTAAGGGTCATTTTATGGAGTATTGTCACCAAATTTTCAACATAGGAATTTTAGGACCTCTGCTCATGAACAGTGTCACTGTCATTTTCTTAATCTGTCCCAAACACTGATTTCCCACAGCGACCGCGCTATTCTATGCTGGAAGATCGAAAACACATTTCAGCCAGGATGTGAAAAATGACAGCTGTACTGTTCACAAGAAGGTGTGGAAAAATGCCAGTGTTGAAAATCTGACATGAAAATATTGCAAATTCACGAAGTTACGAGCGTGTGTAGCAACTGTGCAACGTGCGCTCGTAAAACAGTCATGTTTAGATTTTTTCCACCAAATTTGCAACATAGGCTTTTTGAGAGCCCACTTCATGAACACTGGCACTGTCATTTTGTTAATCAGTCCAGAAAGGGGATTCCACGCAGTGACCACAAAATCACCTTTCTGGGCCGAATAACACCATGACTGTGGCAGAATTCATGAGGAGGGGTCCCAAAAACCCCACGTTGAAATTTTGGTGCCAAAATTCCAAAAAATGCCTGAGATATGCATCAAAGTTGGAAAAACCCTATTTATTCCATTATATACAGTAGCTTACCGGCATTTCCTCAATTTGTGGTCAGCTTTGAAGAGTGCAGACGTATTCCCGGTCCACCAAAGATCATTGCGCCAGACTCCTTAGGTAAGTATGGGGTGACGGGGGTGTGGGGAGGCAGGGTGCACAGTGGGTGGGCGCGGGTTGTGGGAGGGGGGCAGGGAGACCACACGGGACTGTTTTCTTTTTCCATAGGTTCACAAAAAACAAAAAAATTCACAGGACGATGGGCTCACAGCGTACCAATGGAGTTTTTTGGGGGGGCAGCTGTAGCCAATGGGGATTGGGCACCACTGTCGGCACAAAAGGGGGGGCGCAAGAGCCGAGGGGTCTTGGGCACCCCCTCGGCACAAATCTACTGGGTGTTTGTTGGGGGGGCAGTATGCCGATGGGGAGTGGGCTTCCCTATTGGCACATGAAATTGGGAGGGTGGGACATAATGCCAACGGGGAGTGGGCTCTCCCATCGGCAACATCAAAGTACAAGGCAGGGGCACTGAAACTGACAGGGATTGGGGTCCCCGTCTGCAAACACACACTGTTGTGGGGGGGCACATGCTGCAGAGGGGGATTGGGCACCCCCTCAGCACTGGGGGTTCATAATATTGTTTGGAAACATGGCGGCAAACCGCCACCATGTTCACAAACAATATTACACTTGCCAACGTTCACCCCAGCAATGATGGGTCGCTCCCTCATTGCAGCGAGTGGCTGACGCTGCAATGATGAGGCGGCCCCTGATTGCAGCAGCTGAAACATTTCAAGGTGGTGGCACGCTGGCTGAACTAGTGTCAGCAGCAGCATGCCACAGCATTGGGGAAAGCGGGCCAAGCCTTTAAAGACTATGGGGGCATTGGCCACAACAGTGCGTTGCCTCCACAACCTGCTTCTGGAAAGCTGCTGCAATATACTGTATTTCTTACGCATACGTGCAATCAACATAAAAAATAAATAAATGACTCCTCACATGAAATTTTGGGCAGCCAGAATCCCTCAGTTTCATGTCACAGTCCTCTTACACAGACTTCATGCTCAGAGTCTCTTATACCATAACAGACACCCCGCAGAGGCCATATTATATGTTTTATATGTACAGTTCCTGCATTTCTAATGCTTATACAGGCGTCCTCTCGAGT
The DNA here is from genome assembly GCA_016271365.2 of Neoceratodus forsteri. NCBI lineage: Eukaryota > Metazoa > Chordata > Ceratodontiformes > Ceratodontidae > Neoceratodus > Neoceratodus forsteri. The sequence continues at coordinate 807,079,059 of CM028137.1, forward strand.
TCTTTTGGTGAGAGAAAGCAAAGCTGAGCGGTCCTAGTACACAAACGACTTGGAAAGTACACAAACGACTTGGAAAGTACACAAATGACTTGGGAAGTACACAAATGACTTGGGAAGTACACAAACGACTTGGAAAGTGCACAAACGACTTGGGAAGTCATTCATAACCATACAAGATGTCAGGACTGTACATACATATTATAAATCATGTTAAAACATTCTGTTTTTTAAAAAAATGGAACTTGAATTAAAAAGTAACATTTTTACTTTGCAGAAAATTAGAGAACCCCCAGTGTGAGAAATGGACTATGCCAACTGAACTTAAACTGCAGAATTTTAGAACTATTGGCATGAGAGACTCCCTTTTGGTTATTGGAGTGTCTGAAATGCTTAGAAAAAAACAGTCCTGATTGGTTAAAAATAATGTTGTGATTTATAAGAACATATAGAACAACCAGTACATTACACTGGGGCTCACCACATGATAGTGAAAGACTGTTCACAAGGGAGCAGCAGGATACACATGTGTGATGCTTGAAAGAGTTAAAGAATGCTGAAGACGGTAAACATACACAAGGCAACAAGGCCTGATGGAGTGCACCAAATGTGCTGGTGGCACTAACCATGGAACTATCTAGCCAACTGGCAATGATATCCAATGAATCCTTGAGAACTGCAAATACGCCTTTGTGGTACCGATATTCCAAAAGGTTGCCAGGGCTGAGCCTGATAACTCTAGGCCAGTTAACTAAAAGAGGAACAGTCTGCACTAAGAGCCCCACATCCAACTGTGGGGCTGATCCTAATTTGTACTTTGTATGCAAAAACTTTTTTTTTTACTTCCTGTTTACTGCAATATAGTAGATTGTATCAGACTATTTCTGCTGACTTGAAAACGAACATTCTGTGTAACCGCAAATCCCAGAATCCCCTGCAGCTGACATCAGAGGCGGGCTGCAACAGTGGGAGATTCAATAGCCTGCAGTGCATGTTACAGTTTTTATAAACTCCAGTTAGAGGTTTGCCAGGCCTGCTGTTCTGACATGACTATGTACACTCCTCTGGAACTGTACTTAGCCCAGGGAGGACAGCAGAACCAGCAAATAAAATATCAGAGCTTATAAAAACTCTAACATGCACTGCAGGCTATTGAATCTCCCACTATAGCAGCCCCCCTCTGACATCAGCTGCAGGGGATTTTGGGATTTGTAGTTACAGAAAGTGTCAGCTTGCAAATAAACATAATTAGTTTCTACTATACTGCAGTAAACAACATGTAAAAAAATGTTTTTGCGCACAAAGTGAAAATTGGAACCAGCCCCACACTTTGGTGTGGGTCCCTAAGTGCTGACTGTCCCACTTTAACATCAATGCAAGGGGAGTTGCTTGAGGCCAGAAGGGAGGGGACAATATGATAAATTTTATGATAAACATAACAAAATATGTAATATGATAGCCCCAGTCTTCAATCTTACTCCCCCTACCCCTGATATCATTGTTTTGTTACTCGCTGCTTTTATTCATGTGCTCTTCTTTCTGCTATTCTATTGTACTGCATTTGTACTGCTTAGAAGTATTTTCCTGTTATTCCAATTTTTGCTATGCTTATTATCATATTGTTATGCTTACTATCATATTATTGCATTTTTGTACTCCTCCCCTTTCCGCAGCACACATCTGGAAATTGGCTGATGCCAGCTCAGTATGTCTTTCCTGGTAAAACTTTTGAAATCAATCAATAAATAAATGATAGAGACCTTCTTAAACTGTGAGGAACTATTCAACAGGAATTGCAAATCAAGAACATGGCATGAGAGTGTAAACTGGGGGGAGGAAAATGCATGAGGTACGTGAGGAAGTTGTTTTTTATAGATAGAGTGGTTGAGTCGTGGAACAGGGTGCTGACTGAGGTGGTGGGTGCCAAGACCATTAGAGACTTCAGACATGGTTGGGACAGAGTTAAAAGCTTAATAGTCACTGAGGGAGCAGCAGCCAGACAGGGAACACAGGGCGAGTAACATGAGTATAAACCCTATATAGACACTAGGTTTCAGTGGTAGGATAGGGTATTACGGCAGAATAGGTGAACCAATGGATTTTTTTGCTGTCATCTTCTGTGTTTTTATAAGTCAATCATAAGAAACAGAACTGTTGAACATTTACAGAAAAATAACTTTGATTTGGTGGCTCAGTATGGATTCCACAAGCAGAGTTTATGCCAGAACAATCTTGTATCCTTTTTGCGTTTGATGCACTCGCGCAACAAACGTCTTGGGACAATAACGGGAAATGAGAGGTGTGTCACTGCCAAGCCAATTACAGCTGTAACTGCAATGGGTTTGGCAGTGCACACTAATGACTAGGCACTCTGCTCATGACAGTGGTTCAGCTTTGCTGATGTGGCGTATCCTGGACTTAAAAGAAATGAACCGCACCAATGGGAGTGCGTCATTTCTTTCTGTAGCCTGAACTCTGGCCATGCACATTAGAGTGCACACTAATGTGCATGGCTGCAGTTACAGCCCCTCTTTGCTCCCTCTGACTCCCACCCCAAAAGCTTAAATGTTAGCCGCAGTGTGGCTTTCTCTCCCAGTGCTCAGTTCTCTGTGTGCCCCCCCCACAACATTAGCCTAGGTGTGGCTTTGTGTTAAAGCTGACATCGGGGTACCCAATCCCCATGTTGGCATGTCTCCCACCCACCCTCATTAATGTGTGACACTGTGATCCCACCCAGTGTGCCGAAATGTGCTATTAAAAAAAAAAACTGTGAAAAAAGAAAATTGTCTCCAGCATCTTTTTTCGATGCAGAATCCTGTATCAAACTGGTTTGCTCCCTCAAAGTCTTTTTGCCGACATCAGGGTGCCCAACCCCCCAGTTGGCATGTATCCCCCCAACACTGTGGCACGCTGGAAGCCCACCCCAGTGTGCCCAGATAATGGTTTTTTTTTAATCTTTCCAACACCAGGATGCCCACTCCCGGATGCCTCCCAAGCCCACTTTCTTTACCAATGGGGGTGCCCAGTCCCTCTGTCGGCAGCATGTATCCCTTCCCCCCCCCAACTCATGTGGCACACTGGGATCCCACCCCAGTGTGCCCAAAAATATTTTTACGTGTAAATAAAGAAAACTGTCCCCAGCATATTATTTTAACCTACAAAAGAAAACTGTCCTCATCATCTCCCCAGTCCCCTCTCTCCCATCCCCACCCTTCCACTGAGCACCAACCTCCCCTTGCCCCATACTTACCTCCGGAGGTCGGCGCTGTCATCTTCTCTGGACTGGGACACGTCTGCACTCTTCAAAGTCGACCAGCAAACTGAAGAATCAAAGGTAAATGCCATATAATGGCAGTCAATGGGGGGGGTTCAACTTATGTTGATATCTTAGCTGTTTTCTAGGAATTTTGGCCCCAAATTTTCAACATGGGGTTCTTGGGACCCCACCTTGTGAACACTGTCACAGTCATTTCATTACTTGATCCTGAAAGGTGATTTTGCGGTTGCTGCACAGAATCACCATTCTGGACTGATTAACAAAATGACAGTGCCACTGTTCATGAGGTGGGGGCCCAAAAATTCCACGTTACAAATTTGGTGAAAAAAATTCCAAAAAATGACTGCATTACGAGCGCGCATTGCGCAGTTCCTACACATGCTTGTAACTTCACCAATTTTTAATATTTTCACTCCAGATTTTCAACATTGCCATTATTTCACACCTCCTTATGAACAATACAGCTGTCATTTTTCACATCCTGCCCAAAATGTGTTTTCGCACCTGTGTCACAGAATGGTGCAGTTGCTGAGTGAAATCAACTTTCAGGATAGATTAATGAAATCACTGTGTCACTGTTCATGAGGTGGGGTCCCAAAAAGGCCACGTAGAAAATTTGGTACAAAAATACTGTATCCAAAAATGCCTCTAGTTACATGTGGTCATTGAAATTTTACTATGCATGCGCATAACTTTGGCAAATTTTTATATTTTCACTCCAAATATTCAACATTGCCAGTTTTTCACACCACCTCATGAACAGAATAGCTGTCATTTTTCACATCCTGCTTGAAATGTGTTTTCACACCTGTAGCGCCGAATGGCACAGTCGCTGCATGAAATTACCTTTTGGGATTGAGTAACAAAATGATAGTGCCACTGTTCATGAGGTGGGGTCCCAAAAGCTCAAGTTGAAAATGTGGAGTGAAAATACCAACAAACGCCCATGGTATTAGGGTTTCCAACCATAATGCCTCACCCCTCCATCCTGTAGAGACTGACAGGTGTTGGGGTGTGTGACTTGGGGTCGTCGGCCGTAATGCTCATGCCATTCCACCCCAACCCCCACTCTGCAGCCAGTGACAGGCATTGAGGTGTGCATTGTGGTCTTCGGCCCTAATGTTCACCCCATTCTCCTATACTGCACCCATCTCAGCTTATTTCCTAATGGAATGGGGTGAGCATAAGGGCTGAAGGCCCCAAGGCACACCATGATGCCTGTCATTGTCTGCAGGGTGGGGTGAGGTGGAATGGTGTGAACGTTATGGCCGGTGACACAAAGGCACACCCCCAGCACCTGTCAGTCTCTGCAGGGTGGGGTTGGGGGTTGGCGTTAGGGTTGGAAGCCCTAATGCCTTAGTAAGGAAGTAAATCAGGGAGGGGCAGTGGACGTCACCTACCTTGATTTCAGGAAATCCTTCGACACTGACCAACATAGGATGCTGATTAACAAGATGGGTAGTCTGGCCACAGGGCACAAGCTGATAAACTAGGTTAGAAACTGGCCGATGGACAGGAGGCAAAGGGTGGTGGTAATGGGATCCAATCTGGGGAGAGGGTGGTGACCAGCGGGGTACCTCGGGGATCAGTCCTGGGACCAGTCCTGTTCAGTGTCTTCATTACAGATATTGCAGAAGGGTTAGAAGGAAAGGGCGGGGTTGTAACGGGATGGTAAAACTATCACCTTCTCAGGTTCTTGTTGAAACTGCACTAAAGTGAAGAAATGACAGACAAGTGGTGTCCAGCACAATAAGTGATTTATTTCTGGTATATAAAGCAGGCTTACAACCAAACAGTGTGATCACCGGGAGAATACTTCCAACCTTTCTTACCTATAGGCAGCAGTATGTCTCTTCTCAGAGAGAAGGTGTAATGCAAAGGGTCTTATACTCCGATAATTGTCATAGCAAAAGCTGAAAAGATATTTAAACATTATAATTGGCCAGTGGTAAATAACCTGACTTCTCACTAGCCTGGGAAAGCGTGCTGAGCTAGCAGAAAGTAACAAATAGCGAAGACAATGGGTCTTGTATATCATGAAGGACATTTGAGGTTACATATGCAGTTACAGTTCTACACTATCACTAAAGATGGCAGTATTGCCTAACTAGTCATTATACAATGGTGTAAATAGAAGTATCTCCCAAGTGTTACAATCAGAATATTAGCAAAAGCATTATGATTCTCAGTAAAAATACAGTAGAACTCAGATCCTGACACTTATGCTTATACGATAAGTGCTTGTGCCCTAAGGTTAGTATGTATACCTATAAGTAGTATTGTCTGTGAGGTAGGGAACCAATCAGGGGTGCTAGTCCATGGATAACACTGTGGAAGCGGTCCACAGAAAGACAACCAAAATGGTACATGGCTTGCAACATGTGACATATCAGAAGAGATTAAAGGACCTCCATATGTACTCATTAGAAGAAAGGAGGGAGTGGGGGAACATGATAGACACGTTCAAGTACCTCAAGGGCATAAACAAGGTGCAGGGGCAGACATCTTCCAATGCATCAAACGTTTGGCATTGACAAATGCAATGCCGAAAGTTCGTCACGCGTGGAGATGAGGTGTGTGAGAGTGTAGTAATGCAGGAAGAGTTTTATTGACAAAGAGCAATAGAATGTTGTATGACAACTGTACTGTCCATGAACTGGTGGGATAAAAAGGCTATATTGAAAATTTGGAGTGAAAATATTGAAAATGACCAAAGTTACATGAGTGTGTCGAAAATTGTGAATGACTGGGTGTAACTTGACCATTTTTTGGAGCTGTGTCACCAGATTTTCAACATGGCCTTTTTGGTACCCCACATCATGAACAGTGCCACTGTCATTTTGTTCACTCTTGCTGAAAGGTGATTTTGCACAGCAATCGGGCCATTCTGCGCCACAGGTGCAAAAACACATGTCATACAGGATGCAGAAAAATTACAGTTGTACTGTTCATAAAGAAGTGTGAAAAAATAGCAATGTTGAAAATCTGATGTGAAAATATTAAAACTTGGCAAAGATACGCGTGTGAGTAGAAACTGCACAATGCACGCTCATAATGCAGACATGTTTTGGAATTTTTTCACCAGATTTTTAAACATGGCCTATTTGGGACCTCCTCTCATGAACAGTAGCACTGTGATTTTGTTAATCCATCCCGGAAGTGGATTTTGCACACCGAATATGCCATTCTGAGCCACAGGTGCGAAAACACATTTTGGGCAGGATGTGAAAAGTGACAGCTGTACTGTTTATAAGGAGATGTGAAAAATTGGCAAGGTTGAAAATCTGGAGTGAAAATACAAAAAATTAGTGAAGGTACGAGCATGCGTAGAAATTGCACAATGCACACTGGTAGCACAGGCATTTTTGGGATTTGTTCTACCAAATTTGCAACGTGGGCTTTTGGGGACCCCACCTCATGAACAGTGACACTGTAGTTTTGTTAATCGGTCCTGAAAGGTGATTTTGCACAGTGACCACAAAATCACCTTTCAGGACCGAGAAACGAAACGACACTGATGTGTTCATGAGGTGTGGTCACAAGAACCGCATGTTTAAAATCTGGGGCCAAAATTCCTAAAAAAAATAAAAGATATCAACCTAATTTGAAACCCCTCATTCAGTCCCATTATACAGGCTTACCTGATTCCTCAGTTCCGAGTTTGACTTTGAAGAGTGCAGCTGTATCCTGGGCCAGTGTAGATCGTGACTTCTGACCTCGAAAGGGTAAGTATTGGAGAGGGGGTGCGGGGAGGTGGGTGCACAGAGAGAGTGTTAGGGTGGGGAAGGGGGACTGGGGAGGCGACGCTGGTAAGGTTTTCTTTTTTACTGGTTAAATAAAAATTAAAAAGACTTTGAGTGGACTTTTTTTATTTTACAGGGATTTTTTTAAAGACATTAGGCCCTCTACACACTGAATACAATTCACTGGTAGCGTTTTTAAAAACAGTTAACAACATACTGTGCCTGTATGTCCACACTTGCCTTGCCATGTTTGGACATGGTGATGAGTCGTGTCCACACTGGAAGGTAATAGTGTGGCAGACAAACAAAGTTCCAGATCAGTGGGCTATTGACGGGGACATTGGCACATAGTGGAGTGCATTTGTGGATCTGAAAACTGGGAGAGAAAGACCTGAATACTGGGAGCAAATACAGACTTGACCACTTGCTAGGGAATGAGACTTGATAAAAAAAGTCTAAGGATAATTGGAATGCAGCAGGAAGTTGGGGTTGAGAGGAGACACCACCCGGCCCAGTAGAGAGCAGAAATTCATCGCCGCAACCCCAGGGAAAGGCAACCTATCCGGAGATCCACCAATTACGCCCATTCCAGTTACCGGATTTAGGATAGTACTGGTAAGGTTGCTGTGAATGACAGAGGGACAAGAGGAGAGTGGTTGGCGGTAGTGGGATGGTTGAAGAAACAGTGGATGACTTACCCCATTTACATGTACCATCTAACGTGGTTCCGATTGGAGAGCGGGGAATTTTTCTGCGATTATGGGTAAATGTAAACTGTGATCGTGGACTGACCTGGTTGAGGATGAAACTGGGCTGGTGGTTCATGGTTGAGGGGCACCAATCCTTTTTGCAATCAAATTTTTTCTGCATGTATAAGCCTGTCTCTGCAGAGTTGTAGAACTGCACATGTGCATTTTGGATATGTGCTTATTGCGAATATGTGCAGTCCATGGAAGAGGAGACATTCAGAATTGTTCAGGAGTGCGGTAGAAAAATTAAAAGAAGCAGGTTCTGTTAGGAGTGAGATACAGCTTTGGTGAAAATGAAAGGCACCGTGGTGTTCATTTTAAAAGGTAAAAAGAGCTCTTAGCAAAGTGGGGCGGGGGGGTCATCAACCTTTCCATATTATGGCTTAATGAATGACATTCTTAGAGGTCGTCTAATGTCAGAGCTGCCTGAGACTGGCCTGGACATAAGAATGCAGAGTCTTACTGATGTTGAGCCTGAAGCTATCACTAATAATGACTCTATCAGTGTTGACGACAGTAAGTTATTTTTCTGTTATGCTTAAAGTTAGTGTTACATATGCACATACTTAATTGTAGGGAAAAAAAAGGCAGATTGGTCAATGTGGTTTGCCCGAATGTAATGCTCACATATAGGATAGTGGATGGGCAACTATGCACAACCAGTGTTGTTTCACTGTGGTGTACTGATTCCCTGTGACCTCGAGAGCGAAGCTCAAGAGGTCCATGGGAATCAGAACCCCGAGGTGGCACAACACACTGGTTGTGCATAAAGTTGCCCATCCACTATTCTATATAGTCTATGGGAATCAATACCTATTTTGGACACTGCCCTTTGTTTCAATGAACTGGAGGTTGAGGGGGGGCACTTGAGGGTTGGTGGTAGGTTCAAATTACCGACAGTGTGCTGCAGATGTTTCTGCAAGTTCACGTTTAAAAATCAACAACTTCCAGCTTAATTGGATATGGGAAATCCAGTATGTAGCAGCATTCCAAGTTGTTCTGCTGCAGTAATACATCACTACTGCAGCAGAATAACATAGTGATGTCACTACTGCAGCAGAACAAGCATATTCCAGGAATGGAATTCCATGCATAACAGCATTCCACCATACACTATAATGTAGCAACAATACAGCTTCCCTCACCCCACCTTTAGTTGTCAAAATTTAGTTTTTTAGTCACTAGCCATAAGGGCTAGTGACTGGGAAGATCCAGTAGTCCCACAGACTTTTCCACTTGCCCAGTTGATGCACATTTTGAAGTATTACCTTTTTCACTATAAGCATGCAGAGTTAATCAGAGGAAATTCTTCGCAGTCTGACACAAAATCTTATCCGTATCCATATCCGTTAGTTGGAAGAGTCTTTGTGAGAACAGTGATTGTCAATAAAAAAAAAGGCTGTCTATAAGTTAAAGATGTAACTTATTCACCAATTTGCATTGCCTTTCTTCAGGGTAAAACCCCCTGCTCACCCTTGTAACATCTTTATGGAACAAGGTGGAATAATGAGAATGAGATTTTTTTTTGTGTGTGTGTGGACTGATTTGTCTCCCTTTCTCTAGTATTTTCCAGAAGTACTGGGTACCTCATTTAACAACGTGTGCAGTCCTCTACTTCCAGGGCAACCCACAGCCGCTGTTTCTTTGTGGGTGAGATTCTGACTTCCTCTAAGACTCTGTACATTGGATGCAGTCTCTGACGTATTTCATATGTATTCTATTGTGTTATTTTAATTTCATATTTTGGTTTGTAACTTTAGTTAATGTAGCTTCCATACAACCAGAAGAAAATTCTTATACTGTATAGTGAAGTGTTGTTCTGTATAGAATTCCATCCCTTTCAAAATGCTGTTCTACCACAGTTGCAAAGGTCATGGAACGTGATTCTGCCCTACTATGGTAGAACAGCATTCTAGAACCTCTAGAGACTGCGTGAATCAGTTTCATTTTGTAAACAAAAGAACTCACAAACTACGTATTTCGCACAGTACTATACACTATAAAAAATACAGGGTGAGCAACTCTATGCACAACCGGTGTGTTTCGCCAGCTCGGGATTCTGATTTTCATGGACCTCTCGAGCTTCACTTTCGAGGTAATAGGGAATCAGGACCCCTCGGTGGCACAATGCACTGTTTCTACATAGTTGCGCATCCAGTATTCTCTATTTTCTTCTAGTTATATGGTATATGCACTTCCATGTTTTGCATCTGATACAATAATATAAATACAAATAAAATAATAAAAAGAATGCCATATATATCAAAGTTATTTTGTGTGTGCCTTCTGTTCTGTGTCCCTTTTTTTACCACTTGTTCCTAACCCTTGTATACCTAACTTGCTATTTAGATGAGGAAAAGAAAAACAAGTGTACAGTACCATTAACTTAACCTCAAGTGACACAGTGGGTTTTGGTAACGTATGTACAGGGATGGAGATATGGTGAGGGTATGAACATGGTGCCTAGTGATCCCTCTTCTGACCCGACCCCGTCACAGTACATACACAATCCCCCCCACACATGTGTCATGATGCCCACACATGGCCACGGCTGATACCACACTGGTGGTAGTGGTCGACCCCTCTACCCCCAACCCACACACATACGAACATATGCACATACGAAGAAGCCAGCAGAATAAGGCTATTTAGTCTATCAAGTCTGCTCGTATTGCAGGGTCCACAGCTTGAGCTAATGTCCCTGCCCTCCCTCCCCACTCCTCCCATCCTCCCTCCCTACCCGTGATCCTTACCTTCCCCCATGCCTTTTCCAGCCTCTCTGAAAGCTGCCCACTGTCTTCAAAGAGATGATCTCTTCCAGCAGAGCATTCCAAGTCTCCACCACCCGCTCTGTGAAGAAGTGCTTGTTGACATCCCTCCTAAACCTCCCACTCTCCAGCTTAAGACTGTGTCCCCTCGCATACCTCTCAAACTCTCAGCTTAAAAAAATCATAGCACTGGCCTTCAAAAATCATGGCAAAGGGTCAGAATGTGGAACACTTTCTTATTTTAAACAATATTATGTTTACAGATAGTGGACCCCACATAGTAAGTGATAAGAAATGTTTCTATCAGCTTAGTTCAATAATTTAATAGTTTGTGTGTCCAGAGGAACATTGGTAAACTTGTGAGGAGCAAGGGTAAATTTGAATGTGAAAATCATAGCGCTATGCGGAATTCATAGCAGTTGAGAGGTATGTCCCCTCGTGTTATGCTTGACACTCAGCTTAAAGAGAGTCTCCTTATCAATCTTATTTATCCCTTTCAAGTACTTGAAGGTCACAATCATGTCATCTCTCTCTCTCTCTATCCTGTCATCCAGGGAGTACTTGTTCAGTGCCCTCAACCTCTCCTCGTGTGCCTCGCCCTGCTGACTGGCTATCATCTTTGTAGACCTCCTCTGGACCTTCTCCAGCAGGTTAATGTCCTTTTTGATGTGTGGGCACCAGTACTGAACTCCATACTCTAGATGCGGCCTTATCAGTGACATGTGCATGGGCAGTGTAAACGTCTTTCTCCTACTGCTGATCTGCCTAGCTATGTATCCCAGCATCTTGTTTGCCTTTGCTGCTACTTTCTTGCACTGCATGGAGTGCTTCAGGTCACTAGTGATCATCATTCCCAGATCCTTCTCCTCCTCTGATGCAGATAATCGGACTCCACCCAGGTAGTACTCTGTCCTGGGATTCCTGGCTCCAATATGCATAGGTTTGCATTGCTTGGCATTGAAGCCAAGCTGCCAGATCCTGGACCACCTCCCCAGCTTTTCCAGATCTTCCTGTAGGTCCTGTATCCCTTCTGCCGTGTCCACTCTCCCACAGAGCTTGGTATCATCAGTGAAAAGGCACATTTTGCTTTTAATGCCACCCCCAATGTCATTGATGAAGACACTGAACAACACCGGCCCCAGTAGGGAGCCCTGTGGGACCCCACTGGTTACCTCTCTGGTGCCAGATAACTTTCCCCCACAAAGACCCTCTGGGTTCTGTCCCTCAACCAGTTTTCCACCCATCTGGTCATCTTTTCCCCAACTCCAAGATCCTCCAACTTCCTGATCAACCTTTTGTGGGTCACAGAGTCAAAGCTCTTGCTGAAAGCAAGATAGCAGATGTCTTATCGCTTGGCCCCTGTCTACTGTCTTAGTGACACAGTCAAAGAAGTCAGTCAGATTTGTTTGACACAATCTCCCCCCATGAAGCCATGCTGCCTCTCATCCTGGAGACTGTGCTCCTCTTGATATTCCATAAACCTTTCCTTTAGTATGGTATCCATGAACTTGCCCACAATGGAGATCAGATGGACAGGTCTTTAATTCCCTGGATCATCCTTGGGATCCCTTTTGTGGAGGGGCACTACATGTGCTGTTCTACAGTCCTGTGGTACCATGCCTGACTCTAGTGAACTATTAAGTAGGTCTGCCTGTGGCCATTCTAGCTCCTAGTTCCTTTAGTACCCTTGGATGTACTATGTCCGGGCCTCGTGATTTGTCCACTTTCAAAGCCAGTAAACCCTCCCTCACTCTATCCTCCTGTATCACTACATCTGTGCCCCCCCATTCATCTTTTCCCTCCTAACGGCTCTGGTCTGTCCTTCTCCTTGCTGAAGACAGAACAGAAGTAATCATTTAGTATCTCTGCTTTTCCCTCATTATCCTCCACCCACTCCACCCCTTTCTTAAGCCTAGCAATCTCTTCCTTCTTGTCCCTTTTCTCACTTATATAGTGAAAGAAAGTCTTCTTCAGATATCTGCAGCTCCATCTGTGCCTTTGCTCGCCGGACTTCCTTACTTGCCTTACTAGCCTACCTTTAGTCATTTTCCATGTCCACCTCTCTCATGGTCTACAGTCAGTGACACTGCTGTACATACTTCTGTGTGCTACAGCTCTGACCAACACTTGCAGGGCTGCAGCTATGAATTTTGGGACCCTGGACATGTCACTTGAAATGGGCCCCGTTTCCCAAACCAACTAATGCCAGGGGTAATGCCAGCTCCTCAGGTGGGCCCCTCCTGAGCTTGGGGCTCCAGACAACTTCCCCACTTTCCCCCCCATTACTGCAGCCCTGAACACTCGTGCCCCAAAACAGACTGCTCCAGCCCCTGGTCACCACCAGGAAGTAGTAGCGGAGAGTCGTCCCCACCCTGGAGGAGGAGTGCAGTCCCTGATACACTTGATTCACCCCCCCTCCCGGCTGACCATCCAAGACCATAGGTTGCACCCTACTTATGGTCATTGGCATGGTAAGGGGCAAGTCGCCAGCGACTCAACCATCTACACCACTGGGCCAGCTTTCCTCCTTCCATTTTAAGTCTCACAGTCATACTATTACTCATTTTTGTTTAACTAACGTACCTGAAATGTTATTGCTTGGGCTATTTTTTTCTTCTGTTAGTGACTTTGTGCTAAAGACTACTTTCCCTCCCTCCCTTCCTCTGTTTTTCCAGATACAGTTTCCTGTATTCTTCCCTCTGTGTTTCCTTGTACCTCATGAATGCCACCGTTTTTGCCATTCAAATTTCTTTCATAGTACCTTCCCCTCATTTTTCTCATCTGCCTGTCCCAGTCATTTTTTCACTAATTCACCAACACTGCCTCTGCTGGAAGGATAGTTCATGTAACCACCATCCTTTCTGTGAAAAAGTACCTCACCCCCCTTTTCAAGTGGGAGGGTGGTAGCGGACCAGCCATGCTTCCACACATCTGGAACCCAGCACAGACCAGACATTTCTCCCACGGATGGACACCCCCTCCTAAAGAACATACGAACATACCAAATGCCAGCAGAAACAGGCCAAATGGTCTATCGAGTCTGCTCGATTTCTCAGCTAGTCCCTCAAGTTGCAGCAGACCCACCGTTCACACAGCCATCCCCCTGTCATTCCCTCCTCCCCCACCACCTGTCCCATACACTATTGAAGCAGCCCACCACTCTACAGGAAACCACATCCTCATGTAGAGTGTTCCAGTTGTGTACCACTCTTTCTGTTAAATAATATCTCCTGATTTCCTTCCTGATTTTTAACCCCTCCAACCTCAGTTGATGGCCACCAGTAACCCTCCTGCTTATCCGGATTGTCTCTTCTGTATTAGCCTTGTTTATCCCCTTCAGGTACTTAAAGGTATCAATTATATCTCCCCTATCTTTCCTCTCATCCAAGCAATACATGTTAAGCATGTTCAGCCTCCCTCCATAGGATTTCCCCTCCAAACCCTGGATCATTTTAGTCGCACTGCGCCGTGCCCCATCCAACAGTCTGATGTCCTTCAGGAATGGGCGCCAGTACTGCATGCAGTATTCCAGGTGTGGCCTGACCAGTGACCTGTGAAAGGGAAGGATCAACCCTCCTACTTCTAGAGGAGATCCCCCTTGCTATACAGCTCAACATCTTGTTGGCTTTCACAGCTGCCTTTCTGAACTGTGCCTAGTTGTTTATAGCCCCTGTTATAATCACACCATGTCCTTTTCCTCCACTGTGTTTCCCAACTGAACCACTCTCATCTGATAGCTCCTCTGGTTCTTAGCTCAGAAGTGCAGTACCTTACACTCTTGGCATTGAATCCCAGCCGACATGTTTCCAACCACTCCTGTAGTCTAGTCAGGTATGCCTGCAGTCTCCTCCGCCCCTCTCATTTTGGTATCATCTGCAAACAGGTTGATCTTATTCTGGGTCCTGTGTGAGATATCTGCTATGAATATCCCAAGCATCAATGGTACCCCTTTCATTGCCGCTTTTGGCGATGAGAGTTTCCCCTCCACCACCACCCTTTGCTGCCTACCCTTCAGGCAGTTAGTTTTCCATTTGACCATTTTAGTACCCAACCCTACATATTGCAGCTTCCCCCCCAGCCTCCCATGAGATGTGGAATCGAAGGCCTTGCTGAAGTACAAGTACAAGTACAAGTACAAGACGTCCACTGCATGGCACTTGTCCAGTTCCCTGCAACAGGAGTTGGTGGAAGGAAGTGAAGCTGGATAGAACGATCATGATAGAATATTGGGTTTCGGGGGGAACATGAACAAAGTGGAGAGTAATTCACAGTATGAGCTGGGCCCAACCAAACTAGAGGTACATCAGACTGAAAATGTTTTATTGTTGTACATGTCATTAGCAACAAAAAAAGTGTTCAGGTTTAATAAATTGGGTTGCCAGTTGATGCATTCATTTGGTAAAATAACTACTGCTTTATTGTTAATTTTATTGCTAATATTATTACATTATAAAGTTGTTACAGTTTTAATCAGTAGAGTCATAAGCAATGTGCTACATGAGTACAAGTTACAAATTGTTATTGACACATTTATATTTCATGTTAGTCTCACAGGTCCCACGTGAATTACATGAAGATTCAATCTGTTCCCAGTTAGAGGATGACACACCAGGGCCCAGTGAATGCACAAGCTATAGCTGTGGTAGGTATACTGTTAATCAACATGTCATGCCCCATGAATAATAGCTGCCAAAATGAGTCCATTTATGTAATGTATACATTTATTTCTTATTAAAGTAATGTACATTTCTGCAGACCTGGTGATGCAGAGGGTAGAGGCATTGGGCGCCACATCATGCACCATGCCGGAGTCCCAAGTTCTGAAATGAACTTGGACTGCTTGGGGCAGTTTGGGGAGGAGAAGTCTTACTCATCCTATGGTAGCTATCCTTCTCTGGGCAGGGGGACAACCAGTGGTCGGTGTACACCTGGCCCATAGCGGCAGCTATGGGGGTGGTCAAACTGAAGCTGTACATTGCATGCTCTGCTCCTGAATGGAGGCAATCAAAGAAACTGTACATGACAGATGAAGGGAGCATTTGCAAGTTCCAATCTAGACTAGCCATGGTGCCAGCACACTGGATCCCCCCTCTCCACACACACTACCCCGCTAGGGTCAAGTTCTGTGGATATGGTCGGTGCCGGCTAGTATAATTTGGGGTGAGGGGTCTGGGATTCCCCTAGATTATGATGGTCATGAGGCAAGGAGCATAACTTTACCTACAAAAAAAAAAAAAAAAAAAATAGGAAAGTAATGTAAATTTCTTATTTAGGGAACTGTCTGAGCCAGCGGCGTCAGAAGAAACCAATTGGTATTGCAGGCAGAGTTTTATCTGCATTGTCCAACTGGTCAAAAGAACATCATGATTTTATATTAAAGCTGGAAGAACGTACTTCCGGTTCCGCCACAGCCCGAGCAGCAGCCTAAACAAAAAAGCTTCTCACCAGACGGGAAATAAAAAGTACCCTTTTGCTATACAATATCATCATCATCTAAACCTCAAAATGCCACCAAAAGGAAGGGACAGCAATAAACCTGCAAAACAGCAATCAGATCAGACACAGATGACACTGGATGGCTCCCGATATCGACTACTATCTCAGGACAGAAGCCGTAGCCCCTCTCCACCACAAGCTCAGCAACAGGCCTCGGGCCTTGGGAATGATGCCACTCGCCAAGGAACCACAGATTTAAATACAATATTGGCAGAAATATAAGCACTGCACAAAGAAAATAAAAAGGAATTTCAAAAATTACACCTTAAACTATCTGATTTGGATTCATCGCTGAAGGAAGTAGATAACAAAGTCTCATTGTTGGAAATGGACTCAGCTATGCATGGAGATTCTTTGGCCTCTCTATTTGACTATTCCGACCTAATACAAGCCAAATGCATTGATTTAGAGGCAAGATCACAAAGGGATAACCTACAGTTATTGGGGTTGCCAGAGGGGGCAGAGACTGACAATATGGCCTATTTCTGCAAGATATGCTCCGCGACATCCTTGCTTTACCACTTACATTGGAGGTTCAAATCGATCGGGCACATTGTAGCCTAGGGCCACGACCCGCAGATCCTACATCTAGGCCACGCCAAATACTGATGAAGTTCTCAAGCTATCGCACCAAGGAAGAAATAATACGGTGGGCTTGGCAACAGAAAGAGATCACATATAATGAAACTAGACTATTCATTGACCAGGATTATCCCCCCAAAATTCAGAGGGTGCAATCACTATACAGACCAATTATGAGAGCTTTGCGCAGCACAAAAATCAGATTCCAGACTCCCTACCCTGCCAAAATGAAGGTTTTTTGGGACGAAGGCCCCCAGATGTACCTGACTCCAGAAGAAGCTGAAACCACTCTTAAGGACTGAGGGATCCCTTTGGAGACCAGACCAGAACAAAGAATCTTAGAAGCAGACAGGAACCTTATACAGCTATGTAAACTGCTCCTAGGGGGACAAGATAGCTTGCGCCAGTGTGTGTCCTCATATGGCTCCCTCAGGAACCGTCTTGGAGCAGCGCAGACTTTTATCCAGCAAAGGAGAACAAAAAATTGAGAAGATGCAAACACTTGACCAGTTAAGCTTTTCTTTGAAGGCACTGTTTAAAAATTCTACTAGCAGCCCTCATGGAGACTCAGTGACTTTCTAGCATGACTGGTGCTAAAGAAATATGCTGGAACCTTGAAATGAGAGAGGGAGGGCGATGCTGATGCAATCGTGCTGAACTGTGAACATAAGTTGGCGCATTAGCTGTTGTTTGCCCCGTAAAACTTATAAATACCTGGAGATTGTTTCATTATGGCCTTTTGAAGTGTTGACATGAGACTGCAACATCTGAGTGGTTTTTCGTCTGGTTACTTCAATTCAAAATTAGATCCAAATGGATTATTTTGCATTACAGAGGGTTATTTATCTGCTCTGGATAAATGGAAGTCAGGAATGGGGGGTGAAGGGACTTGTTTGGAATCAGACTACATCTTGGATATTTGGACTTGGTGACACTTTCAAAAGATGAGGGAAAGAAATGAAGTGAAAAATGTAGAAGTGGAGGGAGGGGTTGCATTGTTATTTTTGGGAAGCCATAGAGAGTTATATATAAATGAAGGAACTCCGGTTTGTTGGAGTAGCAGAGCTTAACAGAAAGATACCCGTCTGGTGGGGGGGAATAGCTGACAACAACATAGTTGCAATGCAACAGGGTGTGTGGTGGATTTTACGGGTTCTTTATGGGCAATGTTTCCAGGCACTTTTCCATCAAAAGAATTGCCCCTGTAGCAATCCCCATCACGGAGGATACCCACAATGCTACAGCTCTGCAGGTGTCTTTAACCTTAGCAGCGAGAGGGTACTGAACTTTCAGTGCCCCTACCTTGGAGGTGAAAAATGTAAAATACATGTTATAGCTAAGTTATATTTCATTAGTGAGTCTTATATCAGGTTTATGATGTTTGTTTATGTTAAGCCTGTTCTTTTATTTACTGGGTATAATCTTCTTTCCTGACTTCAGAGATTGGCTAGGAATAAATGTAGAGGGAGGGGGCTCTGCCTTTGGCCAAGGTGCAAACTGATGAAATATTTTAGACAGATACAGGTATCAGAATCTTAACATATAATATAAATGGCCTAAAAGGCCCTATTAAACATAAAAAAACCTTACACTATATAAAACAAATGAAACCAGATATTATTCTCTTACAAGAGACACATTTGTCTGTAAAAGAACATGAGAAATTGCTGAATTTTGGTTACTCGATCTGCTTTTCCTCTTATAAACAGGGCAGATGCCACGGGGATGCCATATTAGTTCCAAGGCATACCTCTCTGGAGGTTATGGAGTGGGTGCAGGATGGGAAAGGGAGATATGCTCTATTAAAGGGTTCCCTTAATGGACACAAAGTCACCTTGGCCTCCGTATATGTGCCCCCTAACTCCCCCTTTGAGATCTATAGAAACATATTATTACTTTTAGCTGAGAAGGCAGAAGGAATGACCATTTTGGGAGGGGATTGGAATATGACCCTAAACCCTGTCAGTGATACCACTTCTAGAATTCCCTGAAAATCTTACAAGATCATAAAGCAGGTTAGATCCCTTCTAACAAGATTAGGATTACAGGATGTCTGGACTTTTTTAGAAGATCAGAGAAAGGGCTTCACTCATTATTCAGCTACCTATCAGTTATATTCCAGACTGGATTATTTTTTTTGTCTAGAGACTCTCTCAGTCGAGCACAGAGATGTGAGATAGGCAATCTAGGGTTATCAGATCATACACCCTTAATTTTGACAATTGATCTCTCTTTGCCACAAAGATCCACCTTTTGGAGACTGAATTTGTCACTTCTTAATGATCCTGAGGTTCTGGATCAGATTCCACAGGTGATGACCCAGACTATGCAGGAAAATGAGACTAGTGGAGTAAGTAAGGGGATTCTATGGGATACTATTAAAGCCATGGTCCGAGGCAAGTTGATTGCAATTGCTACGGCTCGAAAGAGACAAAGGGCTGAGAAACAGAAACAATGGGAAACGTAAATAAAAATTTTGGAGGAACAACAACAAATTAGACTTGACAGGGAGGCGGGAAAGGAACTTAAAAAATTGAAATCCCAATTAAATAAGTTGCTAGACATTAAGGTGGAGAGAAACTTAATTTTTTTTAAACAAAAGAATTATGAGGGGGTCCTCGGTCCCTACGGTTGTTGGCCATCAGACTTAGGGCCAGACGAGCCAGGGCCCAGATTACACATATCATACACCCATATACTAAGAGAAAGGCCACAACCCTATCTCACATATCAGAAACATTTATGGAGTACTATCAGGGGCTCTATGTCCCACAAGCTGACCCAGACCCAGGAAAAATACACACCCTTTCGAGGGACTTGGGATTTGAACAGATGTCTCAGACTTGGAACTCTCAGCTTATGGCTCCTATTACTACTGAGGAGATTAATAAGGTGATAGCAGAGGGAAAGACATGCAAATCCCGTGGAAATGATGGACTCCCTACAGAGTTCTACAAGAAATTCCACCAGACAATTAACCCATTAATAAGACCGGCCTCTCAGGAAATGTTTAAGGAGGGTGCTATATTGTCCCCATCCTGGAGACAGGTGGTAATCTCAGTGGTGCCCAAACCTGGCAAGGATTTAACAGCCTGCTCTTCGTATAGGCCAATCTCAGTTCTAAATGTCGATTATACATTTTTTACATCTATTATAACTAGACGACTCCAATCAATAATACCAAATCTGATTTATAGAGCTCAGACGGGATTTATCCCTAATAGACAAGCTGCAGATAATACCCTGTAGAACAATACATATTATAGACCATCTAAACAGAACTAAACAAGGCGCTTTAATACTCAGCCTAGATGCTGAAAAAGCATTTGACCAGGTAAATTGGAAATTCTTGTATGGAGTACTTGCCGGGTTTGGGTTCATGGATGCCTTCATAACCACGATTACCAAGTTGTATACAGACCCACAAGCATACATACGCACTAATGGAATGATCTCTAAAAGGATTAACTTGGGGAGGGGCACACGACAGGGATGCCCCCTGTCACCTTTGCTGTTCTCCTTATATATTGAGCCCTTGGTCCAGTGGACAAGGATAGACCAGAATATAAGGGGAGTACATTTAGCAGGGACAAATCACAAGATTGCACTCTATGTGGACGATGTCCTTTTATATTTGACATCTCCAGACATGTCTCTGCCTAGAGTGATGAACATCATAGAGGAATACCTTTTGTTATCTGGGTACACACTTACTACCACAAAGACAGAGATTTTAAAGATAAATTATACACCTCCGCTAGTCCTACAAGCAAAATATAAAATGAGATGGGATTTACATACCCTTAAGTATCTAGGAGTCATCTTAAGGGCCGGATTCTAGCTATTTATATCTAGATAATTACAAACCAATAGTAATACAAATAGAAACAGACATAAAAAGATGGCTAATACTTCCTTTCCCTATGTACTCCAGAATTCAAACAGTAAAAATGAATATATTACCTAGAATTTTGTATTTGTTTCAATGCATTCTGGTTGCATTATCCAAAAAATGGTTTAGGGACTTCAAGGGAATATATTTAAGTTTATCTAGGCCAACCAGAAACCTAGATTACGTAAAACTCTTCTAATGGCAGGGAGAAAAACAGGAGGTTTGGCCGTACCAGATTTTCTGGAATATTGGCCTGCCGCCCAGGTGAAGTATGCCCTTCTCTGGACTCATACCCCTGCCTAGACACACTGGCAGGATATAGAAACTACTCTGTTACAGGGAAATAGCCCATCTTCATGCCTCTACCGGCCTTCTACACAGAGAACCCTTATAATAAAAGAATATAGGGCTATACAAACTACTCTAATAGCCTGGGACATGTTTTACAAATATTCCAGTGTTATGGTGGATATCTGGCTAAAAGTAGGGCTTTTCGGAAGTTCAAGGTAACACAAACTGGTGAAGACTAGTAAATGTACCAGATAAGTCAGTAGGAAGCATTGAAAGAAGTAAGGAGGCCGAAGACACAAACAGAGGAGAACATAACAAGTGCGGTCAAAAAAGGGGACTTTTTTATGGTATGCTGGTGTGAGGTGGAAGACTAGGCAGTGAATAATCCAGCTAAAAGCAAGTGATAGTTAGCTGATACAGGGGACAGGGAGAAGGCAGAACTACTTAACAACTATTTTTGCTATGTGGTCACTATGGAGGAAGAAAGGATGGGCAGTGAATCGGGAAAGGCCAGGGCAGTGTAGGGGGGAGGGTGGATATGAGACCATTCCAGATGGAGAAGACTCTGAGAGAACTATGCTGCCTGAAGGTGGACAGGGCGATGTGGCCAGATGGGGTGCTCCCCAGGGTGTTTTAGGAACTTAAAAGATATACTGACAGCACCTTTAACTGCGCTCTTCAACAGATCCATGATGTTGGGAGTGGTAATGGAGGACTGGAAACAGGCTGCTGTGGTCCCGCTGGACGGGGGGGGAGGTGGGAAACTACAGGCCCTGAGCTTGACATCGATGGTGGCCAAGCTCATGGAGAAGGTACTTAACATCAGGATCATCAGTTACCTAGAGGTAAGCGGCCTGAGGAGTTAAAGGCAACAGAGCTTTACCAGGGGTAGATCCTGTCAAACAATTTAGGTAGAGTTCTTTGATGGGGTCACCAAGGATCTGGATCAGGGGAGCATGGTAGATGTCGTATATCTGGATTTCAAGAAGGCATTTTACTGTGTGCCACATAGGAGACTCCCATACTTAGCTGACATGCATAGATCTAGGGCAGACGATGGTTCCATGGAGGGGTAACTGTCTGTTGGGCAGGCGACAGAGAGTGTCATTGTAAATGGGGTGGCTTCAGGAGAGGGCATGATCACCAGTGGGGTCACTCAAGGGCCAGTTTTAGGCCCACTACTTTTCAATCTATTCATATTGGACATTGCGGAGGACCTTGAGGGGGGGTGTGAATCTGTTTGAGGACAACATTAAAGTCTGCAACAGGGTGAACACTGAGGAAGGGGTAGAAATAATGTGGAGGGATCTGGTGAGGCTTGAGGCATGGTCAAGGAAGAGTCAGCTTTCATTTAACATGGACAAGTATAAGGTCATGCATCTTGGCTACAGAAACCAGAGGGCAGGGTACTGTATGGGGTGGGGGGCAGGACCTGGAAGTAACAGAACAGGAAAGGGACATAGGCATCACTATATCGAGGGGCCTGAAGCTGGCAAAGTACTGTGAGAGTGCAGTGATTAGAGGCAGCATAATGCTGGGCTGCATCTGAAGGGGGATTACCAGTAGGTGGATGGAGGTCATAGTACCCTTGTACATCATCTGGTTAAGCTGCATTTTGGAGTATGGGGTCCAGTTCTGGAGGCCATATATCAGAAAGGATGTGGGAAGGCTGGAGCGAGTTCAGAGGAGGGCAACAAGAATAGTAAAGGAGCTCAACCACCTGTCATGTGAGGAAAGGTTAGGGGAATTTACATGTACTCCCTGAAGCAGAGGAGGGAAAGGGGGGACATGATTGACACCTAAAAGTACATAAAATGTATAAACCAGATGACAGTGGAAAGCATCTTCCAGCTGAAAAGAAATCATAGAACCAGGGGACATGGGTTACATAACTGAGCTGGGACAGTTCAAGAGTAACATTAGGAGGTACTATTTCACAGAGAGGGTGGTGGATATGTGGAATATACTCCATGAGGAGTTAATTTGAGAAACAACAATGGAAGGCTTCAAAGGAGCATGGTACAGACACAAGGGATTGTTGAGGGTGGGTGGGGGCATGTCCTAGCAGATAACTAGGCAACTGGGCAGACAAGGTGGGCCTGACAGTCCCTTTCTGCCATCACATTCATGTGTATCTATGAGTAATACAGCATGTGTTGAACCCTGTTGCTCACCTCAAGCGAGATATCAGGCCACAATGAATGCTACTGGACATAGCCGCATAGATGCTTCGGAGTCTGAACTTACCACAAGACCAGTTATTCATCCCTAGTGGCATGTAAAAACACAGTTTACTAAATAGAATATGTGTGTAGCATTAACTGTCATAGTATACTAACTGATATTGGTCATCTACCACAGCTTGTAGAACATAGGGCGCCCATCTTTTTCTATTCACAAAATCCCAATAACCTTCATGCGGAGCAAGGACAGGAATATAGGTGCCATCTATGCATCCAATTACCTGCAGCAAGCCACAAATTGTACTAAAACATTCAGCAATGCATTGGGATTCGTCATCTTTTGGCATCTTGATGAAATCACCGCTTATGTTCCTCACAACGTCGATGCAGAACATCTGCACAAACTTGCAAACCGTACTTTTATGACCTCCAAACTGGTTTGCCACTATATGATACTCTGCACAGCTTGCTAATTTATACAGCACTATAGCCACCCTTTTATGAAGAGAACCAGGCTGCCGTAATAGGCCCCTTCTGGACTCATGAAATCACTGACTATGTGAACAGAGTGAATTGAAGGATGACCGCATCATTCTGAAGTTTTCAACCCAGTCATTGTTGGAGAAATGATGGGTCACAACTGTTTCCCACCAGTGTCCGCTCCTCATTCTGGACCAACATGTTCTGGTTATTGGACGAATGACACTTGTCAAATATACTTGGCACAGTTGAAATTCACAGTATGCCAATATATCTCTATCCGAAGCTTCTAGCAACTGACTTTCGATGATTTCTGTTACCTTTCATAAAATTCATGAAATACAGCATATTTTCCTCATAAATATCTCTTAAACAAGACATCATCAACATTAGGAGGAACTCCATTTTCATGGCAGCAGGGAGCATTTTTGAATGTGGCACTCCTCTGCTAAGCAACCATCAACACTATTAAAATAGTACTGCGCATGTGTGAGGTCTGAGCAAGCGCGGAAACTGTGAACGAGGAACGCGCGTGTAAACCGGCTGGAAATAAATGGTATCGATAACTCCTTCATGTAAACGCAAAAGTGCTGCAACCTGAACACAAGTAGACAATTGCAGTTTCCGATCACAAGCACACATGTAAACAGGGTAAATGGAGGTCTGCAGCGGCAACAGGGTTCGATCGCCCATCCACACTGGTGAGGTAAGCGTGCTTGTTTTCAAACTATGTTTGAAACTGTGCTAAAACCCTAATACTATCAGGGTTTAAACACGGGTATCAAACACTGTTTGAAAACGTTGCCAGTGTGGGCACGAACCATGTTTATGGGGCTGCAGGGAACCGTGAATGGGGAAATTGTTTAACCAGGAGAGAGACACACTGAGCTGCAGGGACGGGGGAAATTGTTTAACCAGAAGAGAGACATGCTTGTCTGCGGGGATACGGGAAATTGTTTAACCAGGAGAGAGACACACTGAGCTGCAGGGACGGAGGAAATTGTTTAACCAGGTGAGACACACGCTGACCTGCGGGGACGGGGGGAAATTGTTTAACCAGGAGAGAGACACACTGATCTGAGGGGATGGGGAAATTGTTTAACCAGGAGAGACTGAGAGACATACTGAGCTGCAGCTGAAGGGCTCCATTTTAAAGGACAGAGCCACGCGCAGCGTCGGCTCTGTCCTTTGAAATGTTTGCAGAGACCAGCCCCCTCAGCAAAACAGTGTCATCAGGACACTGCCTGCTGATTTGCCAGTCACAAACCGGCCCCTGCAGCACCGCTGATCATTGGGCTTGCACCCCTCACACCCCTGTTTAGCAACTCTCATATCAACAGTTTCATTTGCACTTGCACGCTCGACGAACTTAAAAATGTCACCATGGAGCTCACTGAAACAAAGCCTGTAGATGTTGTGTACCTGAACTTCAGTAAAGCTTTTGGCACAGAGCACCACAAGAGATTATTTCATAAAACAGAGAAGTTAGGTAGAACCTGTTGTAAAACAGAACATGTAATGCAATGAGCTGGGAACAAGTTGTAGGACAGAAAACAGAAGTTGATGTTAAACGGTAATCTATCCACAAGGAAACACTTGAGCAGTGGAGTCCTGCAAGACTCTGTACTGGGATCAGCATTGTTCAGTATATAAGTAAGTGATCTGGAGGTGGGCACCAGTAACTGCATTGTGGAGTTTGCTGATAAAACCAACAACAGGAAGTATAGTTGCATCTCAGCAGGAGGTTAATGGAATGAAAAGGAACCTGTAGATGTTTGAGAAGTGGGCAGAAAAGTTGACGAACTTCCACTTTGAAAAATGTAAAGTGATGTATCTAGGTAGGAAGACTATAAAAGAAAGGTAATACCTAAACAACACAAAGATTTCTGAAACTCAGCGGGAACTGGACTGGGGGTGTGTGATCATGAATGATTTTAAATGTTGACAGCAGTGTTGGGCTCCAGCTAGCAAAACAAGTAGAATCATGGCAAGCATGACAAACCTTTGTATGTAGATAAAGAGATATTGCAGTGCCCCCTGTACAGATCACTAGTCAGACCCCATCTCGAGTATAGTGTACACTAGAAAGGGGGAGAACCAAATCAGCTTATTGGATTTTGACTACCATTGCCTATCCCCCCAAATCATGCAAAAGGGGAGTCCTGAGGGGGGCAGCTTCTTATAAATGACCCCGTGGGTGCCGGGGGGGTAAGATAGTGTTGGCTCCTGGCACAATGCTAGAAGCCCAGCAAATATTTTTTATGTTTAAAAAGTAAAATACCTGCATGGAAAGATGAGGCGGGGCTGTAGGGTGAAGGGTGAGAGGTGACTGGGGTGGGGGTCTGTGGGATTAGCCCTGGCCACCAAAGGAGGGCTAGAAAGGTTTTATTGCTTTTTCCCAATTCTATGGCCAAATACTGAATCGTGAGTATCCGTGGTGCCGACCACTGTATGAATGTTTGCTGAGTTTTCTAAAACAAGTAGTTGCACACCCCTAGCAATTATACTGAACAATGTTAATTTGCAAAATGTAAAACTGTGACTTGGTTATACCTTGTTAACCTTTTGAAGCTGCTAAATTGTCATTTCAAGACAGAGCCAGTTTGGGAAAAAACACATGTTCAAGAATTAAGTCAAAGCAAAAAAAAAAAAAAGAAAAGTACGTCACAAAAAAAAAAAAAGCTTACTGGGCTAGCATGATGGCCTAGTGGCAAACAGGTCAGCTGATCATGGCAGGAGGAGGGCTAGTTTCATGTCCTGAGCCACCCAGAATTCTGATTTGTCTGACAGGAGGTGACAATGTAGTCCCCAAAAGCAAATAACAACTATGAAGAGGGAGTGTGGCGTTCTGACTGTTTGACAGTTCCCCGGTGGCCCACAGGGATGGGAGTGGAGTCACAAAAAGCAGAACTCCTGCATCTCACTCCCCAACACACAGTGGGCCACTGGTATTGAGTGCAGAGGTACCCCATGTCTGGGACAAAGCTAACATCATGAACTTGCCCTCTCTGGATTCTGCGCTCTCCGGATCCTCCAGAGAATCTCTGCTGGAGGTGCGAGCCACTGGAGCAGTAGCTGGCAATGGGGGAGGGGGGGCCTCACCATGAGATAAAGGCTGTAGTAATGTCTCTGGGGGTTGTAGGAGGATGCCACTAGGAGAGGAAAGGGAAACTCAAGACAAAATACAAGGGAGAACTATTAGAAGTAGTAAACAGAATAAAATTGTTCTCTGGCTGCAGAACAATATTTGCAGTAAAAAAATATGTTGTAGCTGGCACCTTTGAAAATGTATGCCTCCTGTATCACTCACTCTTAATAGCTGAAGCTACTGTATAGTACTGTACTGTACAAAGAGCTGAGTGAATGATATAGAAGCGGGTGGAGGGGGGAATCATGCCATAAATTAAGCCAATGCAGAAGAAGAAGATTGTATTCAATTTTCCTCTTAGGAGAATTAGATCCGAAAGAAGCATGGTTGTCACTTAAATTGCAATGAATTTGACAAAAGTACTGTAAAGTCCTAACAGGAGGCACATGCACTCTGAAAGCCATGGTGTTCCTTTATGAGATAAACTAGTGTACTGTAAGTTAGGTCATTAACTAATTAGGCCTAGCTTAGATGAAGGAAAGCGTCTATACTGTCATTGTAAGGATGCTTACTGTATGGACGGACTGGAACAGTGGACATGGAACAAAGCTGTGGAAATTCAGTATGGCAAAACCAGTGCAGGTTAAAACAAACTGTACTGAGTTCGCACATTCTCCTTTTAAGGTTGCAACATGGATGCAGCCAACTGGCAGAGTTTAGTGTCAAAAACTTCATGGAGCACGAGCATCCTTGCTAAAGATCCTTGTTAAGGATGCTCCATGACGTTTTTGACACTAAACCCTGCCATTTGGCTGCAACCATGTTTTTTCTTTGCTACATCCTGCAGGAAGCAAGATGACGACTGCAGTACTTTTCTCTACAGACAGGCAAAATAACAGGTACAGCTTAAAAACCATCTGAGCACTTTTTGGATAAATCTCAATTAACAAGTGTACAAAGCTCACAGCAGCACATAACTTATCATTTCTGTAATGAAGATATCACTGATACAGTGAGAAACAGAAATCAGTACATGTGAAAGGCAACCTCGAAGCCATACAGTTCCAATGATCATAGCACATGAATGACAGAGGGCGGAAGGAGACATATGGAGTATGTCAATATGGTGGACCACAGGTTGTTATTACCGAAATTAGAAGGGATTGGTGTAAAGGGTTTGAATTTATTATGGTTTGCAAATTATTTGGGGCATCGAATTCAGTGGGTTAGAATTGGGGGTGTCTTGTCAGGGCCAAGGAAAGTAAAGGCTGGGGTTCCGCAGGCTCAGGATTGGGTCCTTTAGTATTCTGGATTTTTATAAATGATTTACCTGGAATTTTCTTTACTGGAAAGAGTTCTTTTATGCAGATTATATGGTCATTCTTGACTCTGGCCCCTCTTTGCCTGCTTTACAAGTCTCATTGCAAACAAATTATAATACCTTGGTAACCTGGTTGGAAATGAACAAACTGAAAGTGAATGAAAGCAAAACCAAAGTAATGCTTTTTGGTTCAGTTCAGAGGTGGACCCAAGTCAAGGACAATTTACAAATAAGTTGGGATGAATGGGAAAAAGCTTTCAGTGGTCCCCAACTTTAAAGATTTGGGAGTACATTTGGATGCCAGATTTAGTATGGTACCACATATTGACACTGTTGTGAAAAGGATAAATCAAAAGACTGGATACCTGAACAGAAACATCAACTCACTGACTGACGAAGGAGGAATGTTAATAGCAAAACAAATTCTGATTCCAGTACTTGACTATGGGAGTTCACTGTCTGTGAATCAAAACAGTGTCTTTTTAAATAAGTATCAAAATATTTTAAGTAATAGTTCTTGTTTTGTTCTAAAAATACCATACAGAATGCACCACTGTAGTTTATAGTCAGGGATTGGGATACTGCCCCCATTAAGGATAAATTATAATGCAGCAGTTTTGCCTTTCGTTTTACAGAAATTCTGGTCCTGGTATTCTGTTTTCATGCTTCTGACCGAATCGTAAGATTCACAATACAAGGAGTAATTCATCCATGCTTTTTTCAGTTAAACCAACCAAACTAACATTGGGGAAAAAAATCATTTTCATGGTTTGGTCCTAGTATCCTGAACGATTTGTCTGAATTGGTTACATCTGCACAAGGTGTCATGCACTTTAACCATCTTTTAAAGAAGCTGTACTCTGAAAATGCTAAATGTTCATGTCAATATTTGTAATTTCACTTGTCCTACACGTTGTATTAAGTTGTTAATTGTTTTATGTCAGGCTAGACTGAAAAAGGGTTGTGCCCAGTTCACCTCCTGGTAAAAAATGAAAAATGAAATGAAGTGGAGTGTTGCCATGAGGTCAGACCCAAATCACCTTAACTGCAGTTCAGTTGTGCTTACGCAACTGGATGAGATGATGCTTGTGTGACTCGAGCTACATTGTGGCTTTCCACCTCTCTATCCATGGGATATACCACCCGGTAGGGGTACGATGCAAGGAACCCTAGAGGAGGGTTCCCCCCAATAGGTACCATGGGAATCATGCCATCGGCTAAAGGCAGCTTAGGAAGAAACCCAAAAAGAATACCCAGTCGGGTGTTGAGCATCGAAGAGGCGAGGATGATGAATGAATGAATTCTGAGAAGATGATTAAGGGCGGACTTCCTAAGGAGAGAGGGGAAAGCCGGGGCCATTATCCACCTCCATCCAACAGCGGAACCTAACTAACCTAAGTAAGCACTAACCCTAACTAATATTATGACCATTGGTATGGAGGAGAAGAAAAACCCCCTTTGAGGAAAAAAACTCTAGGGATCCAAGGCCTAGGTCACCTTCCCTCCAGGCTGACAACTTTTGATTTAAGGACGTATGTCGTTAAAAAGAAGGATATGAGTAGGGAAGATGATGACGGGCAAGGGAAAAACAAAACAAAAAGGAAAGCACAGATGAAAGAAGGAACAGGAGGCAGCATGGACCCGAGAGGGGTATGCTTGAGTAGTCAATGGGAAGGAGGAGAGCCATGTAGAAGTCAGAGGAGCAAGGGGTATCCAGATGCACTCATGAGAAGACTGAGGATGGTGAAGACTGATGATGAAGATCACCGCAGGAGTGCAGCAGTCCCATATGAGAAGATGGACGATGATGATCACTGCAGGAGCGCAGCAGGTCAATGAGGTAGCATGAGACCCAATGAGAGGTATACTAGATTGATCGATGTGAGGAAGTAGACTCAGATGGCCAATAAGGCATGCCTGGAATCAGATGGTATGTACCCAGATGGGGCGTGAGAAGACAGATGGTGAGAATAGCTGCAGGAGAGCAGCGGTTCAATGAGGTAGCAGCGGTTCGATGAGGTAGCATAGGATTCAAGGATGGAAATGCTTGAGTAAGCAATGTAAATAGATGAACCATGAGTTAAGGATGAGTGAATGGTGACCGGAGTCAGGAACCTGATACGTGTGGCAGGAGGGCCGCGGTTCAATGAGGTGGCATATGATTCATGATGGGTATGCCCAACAGAACTATCAATTGCAGGCCAGATGGAGACAGCCTGTGATGGTGATGAGTGCCGCAAAAGTGCAGTGCTTTGATGAGGTAGCAGAAGACCCAATGACAGGTACGCTCGATTAATTGATGTGAGTAAGAAGACTCAGAGGCTAATAAGATGATGATGGAGGGAAGCCTTGGAGGCTGGAACAGGTAAGGTGAAGTAAGAAATGGACTATATATGATGATGGAGTGAAGCTATGGAGGCTGGCACAGTGAAAGTGAGGTAGGATGAGGAAGCTACCTGGTATTGGTAACTATGGGAGACCAGATGTAGGCACCAGGACACCAGATGGACAAGGGTAAGAGGAGGATACGAATAGGGAAGGTGATGGCAGGATAGGGAAAACCCCAAAAGAAAGCAAAGGACAGAGAAAGAGAGGAATGGAGGGTAGAGACAACAGGAGGAGGAAGGCAACAAGTAGAGTCGGTGGGGTAGACACCCCGATGCGGTGGATAAAGGTAGCGAGAAGGAAAGAGGCAAGCAACTGAGGTCGATGAGGGAATAGGCTGTGCGTCCACAAATAGCCCTAGCAGAAGGAGCGAGTGCAGCAAACCTCAGAAACAAACTGATGCTAAATGTTAGCATAGTGTCAGAAATAATGTATTAAAATGTCGGCATTAATAGGGTTAGATTCTTAGATCTGTGCATAGGAGCGTGTCCCTGAGAGAAAGGGTTAAACTAAAACAGACAGACCAAAACCAGTTCAACACCTGGGACCCAATCCTAGCGTAATAATTACCTGCCAGCACTGAATCCTGGGGAGACATGGTTAGAGATAACCCCTGATCAGTATGACCTGGTTGGAGAATAAGGCCCTTAGAGCTGATACATGTGCAGGTCTCTTAGTAAGTACTGTACCCCTGTAATCATGAAGTCTGCAGTATTTGATTGCTGATGGAGTTATTGCATTTCATCGGAGAAAAACTCAGCAAGAAGTCTGGGAGGGAGTTGAGGATGCTGCGGAAGAGGAGCACTAGAGGATGACGTCACACGCCGAAGGCTCCTGGCTGGAGCGGGCAGAGAAGGTGAAGCTGAGGTAAATGACAGAAAAGCTGGCAAAACGACATGGTTCCAGTTCAAGAAGCAGTTCATGGTCAGGGAACAAGTCCAGCCTGGCAGGACTCAGACTGCCCAATGCAAAACTCAGAAGTGGTGATGCATGGGGCGAGTGGCTGCTGAAATCGGGAGGGAGGCGGAAGACAACACACTCGGGGCAGTCGATGGGGAATCAGGTCAGTGATCCATGAGGTGAGAGAGAGGCAACGAATAAAAACAAAGAGGTAGGAAGACGCTGCAGGACGAGGACAGGGTGGGAAACTGATGAGGAACAAAGCAATATGGGAAAACATGAGGCGGGGGGGGTTATGCAAGCAGAGGGAGAGGAGCACTCGAAAGCGTTGATGGGGAAGGGGCCAACAGAAAGGAGGCAGCATTAGCTCCGAGAGAGATAGAAGGCATGGTGAAATGAGCCAAAGAATGTGGAGACGAACAAAAGGGCAGCTGGAGGCAGCTGCAGAGACAAGGGGAAAACACAGCAGAAATTCATATAGAGTGGAGGAGAGCAGCGCCTCTGCCTGCAACGAGAAACAAATCCTATGGAGGCCCAGGAAGAGTGGCCTTATAAGCCTAATGGGGTGACGTAGTTGCTCCGCCCATTGAACCTCGGGCTTAAAAGCCCTCCCATTATACATGAGGTAAAATTCCCATAATTAATACACTACAATCCAAGATATACTTAGAGCAGGTATATAGCCTGCTGTAAGATGTTGCCACTTACCTCCCTCTACAATCTTGCCCTCCCGACCCTCAAAGTCCCCTACTAACATATGAAGCTCAGGGTTCAAAAATATAATCAGTCTGACTCTGAGTGCACTGAAGGATCTTTCTCATAAAGTCAAGTTTGAATTCATTTTGACAAATTTACAGCATTATGTGTATCACTGTGTACATATTATTTCTCTTATTACACAATCTTTAATTTGGCAGGGTTCTCTAAGGTGTAAGATACCCCCAAGGTGCAAGTGTTGTCTGGATGGCATCCAAAGCCTTTCTCCTGTCCCAAGCTGCAATACTCAAATCCGGGTTGATTGAAATTCTGTTGTCCTTCTCCACTGTACATAGATTCATAGATACTGTCGGCAGATAAGGGCCTATGGCCCACCCAGTCTGCCCATTTGAACTTGTAGGTTCACTTTATGCTTTCCTCGAAGTCTGTTGCCACTTACCCCTGACCTCCAGAATTCCTTTATGTCTATCCCATGCATTCTTAAATCCCATGATTGTTTCAGCCCCCACCACTTCCTCTGGCAGGGTATTCCACTTGTTCACCATCCTTTCTGTGAAGAAATTCTTCCTCACGTTTCCTCTGAATCTCTATATCTCCAACTTCATCTCATGCTTTTTATTCCTGGAACATTTTTTCACTGGAAAATGGTGTATTCCTGCACCCTGTTCCTCCCTGTAAGGTACTTGTATGTCTCTATCATATCCCCTCTCTCCCTCTTCTCCTCCAGGGAGTACATATTCAAGTCCTTCAGCCTGTCCTTAAAGGACTTGTGATGCAATCCCTGTACCATCTTTGTTGCCCTCCTATGAACCTTCTCTACCCTGTCTATGTCCTTACATAGGTAAGGTCTCCAGAACTGTACACTGTACTCCAGGTGGGGCCTCACTAGTGTCTTGTATAGTGGAATTATTTTTTTTAAAGGAAAACTGAGCAACAGTGCCTGTCATCAGGGTTGCAGAAATGCCGGGTCTTGACCCACTGCAAAGTTTACACGATTCGCGACGTCACTTGAAAGATGTTTTTGGTGGTTCTGATGCACCATTTCCAGGGCTGCCGCATCGAAGACAGAATGACTGTCTGTATTCTCCCGACGATCTAGCCGGAATGCCTTGCTCATGACGAATGAGGCACATTACCCTGAGCAAAATAAACTATATCCATGTAGAGGTTCTGAACTGTACTTCTCTCACAGAATTCCGCAAACAGAGCAGTGTAAGGTGGTTAATTCTTTGTTGTACCAGCCCTGCCCGCGGCGCATAGCGCCGGTGCTACTGCCATGCCCGAACTCTGAGATGGAATTTTTAATAAATTTAACCATCTTACACTGCTCCATTTTCAACGGGAATTGCTTGTAGAGGTACAGCTCAAAGACCTCTACATGGAACATGGTTTATTTTTACTCAGTGTAAATGTGCCTCGCTCATCATAAATGAGCATTCCAGCAAAGGACAGGATGATCCGGAAGGTACTAAGCTCACACTCTGTCTTCCGGTGCGGCGGCACCTTAGAAATGGTGCATCCAGGACCACCTTACAAACAAAAAATAACTTTTCAAAGGTTAGTCACAGTCATTGTAAACTTTGCAGGGTATGTTAATCGGGCATTTCGGCAGCCCTGGTGATTGCAGGCACTTTTTTGCTCAGTTTTCCTTTAAACTTTTATATTTATTGCTTTGCATATAGACACGTGCAAGTACATCATGCATATTGGAAATAGCATGAATGATACATACTGCAAGGAAATAAAACATTCCTATTATATACAGGATTACAGTCTCTCCATGCTAGACCTATAATTGAGGGGAAAAGTCTAAAATAAGTCAAGTACATACTGAAAGTCACAGGTTCTGTGTAGCTGTAGCCCAAGAGCAGGTGGTATATTAACTAAAGTAACTTCTCAAGTTTTATCTAAACTACCTTGCTCACAGAACTTAGGGTCCATCTCTATGCCTAAAGAGAAATATATCCCCTTAAAAAGACTTTTAGACATCAAAGATAAACACAACTTGCATCTAGATACTAAAAGGTAAATACAGACCTCGGGAGAGTACAGCTTAGTTCTCTTGATTACTCGCAGATTATTCTTACTTAAAGTAAATGGTGGGGCTCAATGGCCACAGTCTCATTTAAACTACTTTACTGATACCATTAGAGATATGGCTAATCAGTTATAATTAACTTTGTAGAAATCTTGTATTTTTAGGCATTTTACCACACTGTAATAGCTGGCAACAACAATCTGGTCCTAAACCAGAGACTATAACTTAATGTCCCACAATAAAGGTAGGAAAGTGTCACCAATTAGTCCCATTCAGGTTTCCTCAGAGGACTCATCTTCAGATGGTTAGTTACGAACTTTGGTCTGGTGAGCTTCTATCCTTGTAGCCCATTTTCCAGCGTTGATCGGGTCAGTAAACACAAATACTTTGTCTTGATGAACAGTGTGGAGTTTAGCTGGAAAGAGAACCACATGAGGTATAGCAAGGTCCCGGAGCTTACGCCTCACTCCATCAAATTTTTTACGGCATTGCCGAGTAGAAAAAGACAGATCCGGGAACAAATGCATGGTATGATCTTGTACACTGAGTGGGCCCAGTCTTCTTGCAAGTGCCAGAATAGAGTCCCTGGTGCCCATGCTGTTGGCCACTATCATGAGGATGCACGGTGCCTCTGTTGCCTGCTTGCTGCGTGGTCGGATTCTATAGTACTTAAGGAAGCACCAGTCTGAGAGGTCTCCATGGCCCTTAAACTGCTTCTGGATCCAATCTTTAAAGAAGAGCAAGGGGTGCTCTCCTTCTAACCCCTCTGGTAAGACAATCATCCTAATGTTGGTACTCCTTACTTGATTCTCCAGCAGTTCAAGTTGGTTATTCAGGTGCTGTACCTCCTTCTGGCGACCTGCGTTCAGAACATTGCATTTAGTTGCCTGCTGCTGTAAATCCTCCACTGTGTTAGATAGCTGCTGTACTGATGTCTCCACCAAGGTAATCTTTCCTGCAAGACCATCCAATTTTGTATTCATAGCTGTTACCGAGGATATCAGGGATTGCTGTTTATGGTCTAGTGTCTGTATAGTTTCCTCTCCCTCGTTACTGGTAGTAGGCGCCGACTTTGCTGAACTCCTCGTGGCACGAGATGCTGTATAAGCATGATCTTTCTTCTTGGGGTTGCCCATTCTGATCCCAGCTAGCTGAACTGCCAATATATATCCTTTTTACTGCTGAATTGGAATTGTAAAGTGTTTTAATTCTTATATTATATTTCTTTCAATGCTG
This sequence comes from Neoceratodus forsteri, assembly GCA_016271365.2. Classification (NCBI taxonomy): domain Eukaryota; kingdom Metazoa; phylum Chordata; order Ceratodontiformes; family Ceratodontidae; genus Neoceratodus; species Neoceratodus forsteri. Next base: position 807,114,202 of record CM028137.1, read on the forward strand.
AGCTATATCTCCTGCATCTGTCTGGGTCGGACTCCACAGGGACCCCGTGTATAGTGGAATTATGACCTCCCTTTTCCTGCTGGTGATGCCCCTGCCTATGCATCCCAGCATCCTATTTGCTTTACCTGCTGCCATGTTGCACTGTTTCCCTACCTTGAGGTCATCAGAGATGGTAACCCCAAGGTCCCTTTCCTGCATGCTATATCCTCACCCCTCAACTGATATGTTGTTCCAAGGTTTTTGTGCCCTCTATGCATTATCTTGCACTTCTTTGCATTGAATTTTAACTGCCAAACCCTTGACCATTCTTCAAGCTTCTGCAGGTCCCTCCTTATTCTGTCTACACCCTCTGGCATGCCCACTCTGTTACAGAGCTTTGTGTCATCAGTGAACAAGGAAATTCTGTCTTCTAGGTCCTTCGCAATGTCACTGATGAAGACGTTGAATCGGACCGGTCCCAGCACTGATGTACTGGTCACTCTTCCCTTTGTGGAGTGACAGCGATTTACCACCAAATTCTGTGTCCTGCCACCCAGCCAATTACTCACCCACCGCACTACTGTCCTGCCCACTCCCATATTCCCCAGTTTATTTAATAGCCTTCTATGTGGCACAGTGTCAAATGCCTTGCTGAAGTCCAGATAGGCCACGTCCACTGCCCTCCCCTGATCCACCTCCCATGTCACCCAGTCAAACAATTCAATGAGGCTGGTCTGGCATGACCTCCCCCCCTGTGAAACCATGCTGCCTTGGGTCTTGTGGTCTGTTGGCAACCTGATGTTCCACCAATCTTTCCTTCAGTGGTGCTTTCATGATCTTCCCCACTACTGAGGTCAGGCTGACTGGTCTGTAGTTCCCTGCTTCCTCTTTGTTCCTGCTTTTGTATAAGGGGACTATATCTGCTGTCCTCCAGTCTTTGGGTACCTCCCCTGTTTCCAGTGATCAGCTAAACAGGATTGCCAGAGGTTCAGCCACCACCTGTCTTAGTTCCTTTAGGACCCTGAGGTGCACCCCATCTGGCTCCATTGCTTTATCGACTCTTATTCCTTCCAGTTCCTTTAGGACCCTTTCCCGTGTAAAGGGACTTGTGTCCATTTCTTCACTGTTCCACCCCTTGTACTCCCTTCAGGCCCATTACCCTCCTCTTCCTCAGTAAAGACTGAGCAGAAATATCTGTTCAGTATGTCAGTTTTACTGTTGTCATCCTCCACGTGGCCTCAGTCCTCCTCCTCCTTCAGTTTCACTATCCCTCCCTTTGCCCTTCTTTTTCACTTATGTACCTGTAAAATGTTTTGTCTCCTCTACCCACTGATTTTGTGATATGCTCTTCTGTCTGAGCTCTGGCTTCCCTTACTGACCTCCCTGCCTCCCTTTGCTTCTCCTGGTACTTCTCCCTATCCCCTTATGCCTGCATCTTTTTGTATTGCCTTAATGCGATCTTTTTGGCTTTCACTTTCTTTGCTACCTCCTTGGAAAACCATAATGGCCTCCTCTTCCTTTTCCCCTTGCTAACCTGTTTAATGCATAATTCTGTTGCTCTTGTAATCTCTGTTTTAAATATTGCCCACTGTTCCTCCACCCCCAGTTTTCTCCCCATTCCCATTAGTGCCTATTTCCAGCATATCCTCATTTTCCCAAAGTCTGCCCTTCTAAAATCCAGGATACATGTTTTTGTGCGGTTTGGTTCTGCTCCTTCTGTGATTTCAAACCGCAGTGACTGGTGGTCACTGTTCCCCAGGTGCTCCCCCACTGTTACCCCTATCACACTGTCCTTGTTTGTGAGCATGAGGTCCAGTATTGCCTTCTGCCGAGTTGGTTCCATGATCAGTTGCTTAAGGAAGGCACATTGGCTAGTTTAAATGCTTGTCTATGTAGCATTTAAACTTATCACTGAGTACTTGGATTCCCATCCAGGACAGATACAGGCTGTCAGGCTTGAACAAGCCCCCATCCCTCCAGGTGTGTTCCCAGTCATCAATGAATCCAAATCCTTTCTCACAGCACCAGTTCTTCAACCATGTGTTAAAGTTCCTAGAGCATGCGCCCCTATGCTCTCCCATGCCTCTCACAGATAGTACTTCCGAGAAGGTGACAAGAGGCAGCTACTTGCTTGAGACCCCTCCACAATTTCCTAAACTCTTCCTGAACTTTCTTAGGCTCCCCATTTGCCAGATCATTAGTACCAGGTGGATAATGACATCCAGCTTACCCTCCCATCTTGCTTTCCTGGTGATCCCCAGGATCTTCCTCCTATCCCTCCACACCATGGCACCTGGTAGGCAACTCACCTCCCTGTCCTCCCCCTCGTGTGTTTCTAGCTGGATCCCTCTTATGATAGAGTCCCCCACCAGGATTCACTTCCTTCTCCTCCTCTGGGGTCCACTGCTCTCCCCACTGAGGTCACCTCCTCGGTTGACCTCCACATCCTTTCCTTCCACTTCTCTGGGTACCTCTATTTGGTTGTCCCTGTTTGCCAGTGCAGCATATGAGTTCTGGAGTGGAATAGGATTTGGGATGTGCCTCTGCCTGACCGCCCTATCCCTCTTTGAGCCCAACATCATCCAAGTGCTTCTCGTTCTTGGCATCCTTTGAGGCAGTGGCGTTGGACTGGGTGGTCTCTGGATAGGAGCGAAGGTATCCTGACCATGTTTACATCCGCTTTGAGTCTCCCACAGTTCAGAGAGATGCCTGAAGATAGGGCAGTACCTCAGCGTCCGGAAGGTCTGCCAGAATAAGGCTGCCCCACATCCACTGCATTGCACCACTCCCCACATTATACTGCACTTATACTGCTATTCCAGTAATTGATCCCACATGCTTGGCAGGCTCCCACAAACCATCCTTCTTGTGAATCACAGCCAGAATCACTAGGAAAGTCCATATGGTATTACCTTTATTGCTTCTCTTTCTGGGCATGGTCCAGTACACCTGGTGTACCAGTAGAGCCAGCTCCATGTGTAATCCCCCAAATGTGGGGCTTACCTTGTAAGCCACTAAAGGCTCAAGGTAGATCCCCCAGTGATGTTTGCCTCATCTGTCTGAGACTGGTGCTGAGGGCCAGGTGATATGGAGTTATTGTGGCCTTGTTATTCTTTTGTTGCATGCCACAGACACAAGGGGTGTCCCTGCATCTGAACACAAACCAGAGGAATCACTGACATTATCGTGGTGAACAGGGCTGTAATTTTGGCTGGATCAAGTGTTTTAGAAAATTTAAAGTAGCAGTGAGCACTAATAAAACTATAAGAAAACAAGCTGTGTGTACTGAGCAACAAATGGACGTCACCATCTTGTTGAAGCTTGACCCCTTCCCCCCCGTGAGTGACCAGTGGAATACAAGGGGTCCTGATAAAGACTCAGGTACTTTACAGACACAGGAACAGAGTGCTTGATGCCCTTTTCTAGCCAGTAAGGGGGCCAGATTGTGAGTGAGAAGTCAGGCAACAAATAAGTCTGAGGATGGGAGTGAGCTGAGCTGAACCCTTCCTCCAGCCTAGGAAGAGTTCAGAGCAATTCTTCCTGAGTGACTGGAGAGGAGAGAGAGGTGTTCAGGAGGCAAGCTGAGGGTTTAGTCAGGCCTCAGAGCCAAGGATCCTGGTGTGAGCTGAATCTGGTGGCTGAAAGTTCCATCTGAGCTGAGATAGAGTGCTATGAATCCTGAAATGCTGTGAAAAGACCAAGTCTGTTGAAGCCATCTGCTGATCTGCTGAAATCAGAGGTAGGAACAAGCCGTTCTACCCTGTCTGGTGTGCCAAGTAAGAAGGAGGTCAGAAGTCTGGCTTCAGGTACTTGTACCCACAATCGAGTGAGCACCTACTGGGGTGAGGCTGGGTAGCTCTTTAGTCTTGGCTCTTCTGGCTTTGCGATACTGCCATGTGCTGCCAATCGAGAGAAGAAGAAGAAAGCTGCAATGCAGTGGTCAGGCCTAGCCTTGACCTACATTCACCATCTTCCTGCTGCTGTGACAGTGCCTGTTCAGAACTTCTGAAGCTGCTGCCAAACAAAATCAGGATAGGTGAGTACTGGTCTGCCAGCCAGAAACTTCTGCTGCTGAAATGTCCTTGTTGGTATGCATTCATGTTGGATTTCCCTGTTGGATTACAATTTGCTCTGACAAAAAAGTGCTAGCCAACAGTCAGTTGAGTAGAGTAAAGCAAGCTTGCGTATCTGTAAGTACATCAGCACAAGATCCTGGGCACTGCAACAAGGCCCGCAACAGTGTGTGTTTTACCCGGGTATCAAGTAGTTTAAAGCAGAACTGCAGTTTAACTAACAAGTACAGTGAAAGCACATTGAAACTGTGGGGATCTGCTACTGTGGGTAGTGGATGGTGTACAGTACAGTAAGCCTTGCTGAGACATTGTCTGTGGATCCTGGGATGCCTAACATACCACCTCTGTGGAGAGGCCTGGACAGCAGAGCTCACATTGCATGGGGTGATGCACTTTGAAAATTTGGTGCGTGAGCGTATTATTAATGATCTACACTAACTGATTCTAAAGTATTTTTGCTTGAATTTAAAATGTGGGTACTGGTACTGGTGGGCCTCAGGGTTGTGCCTGCAAGTTATTGGGGAGGTGGATTGGTACTGCATCCCAGGGGGCAGTATTCTACTTGTTACCAGTCCCGCTATTTCCTTCTCTGGGTGGTGACACACCACCATTCCACCTTGTTTCTCTTCCAAACCACACTCCCCATGTGAAGAGTTTAATGAGCCCAGACCCCTCAACCTTGCTCGGCCCCCACAGGTACAGTGCAGGAGTGATGGTGCCCAATGTACCTGTAATATTTGCACAGCAACCCCTAATACGCATATTCAATCGTTCCCATTGCCAGGATCTAGCAAGACGTGCCAGTTCTTCACCTTCAGCAGCTTCTGGTAAACCTGAAATCTCAATATTTGCTGCCTTACATTGATTTTTTATGGCCTCAAATCAATACCTCAGTGATTTATTTTCTTAATTCCAATAGATGTGGTAGCAGCATACAACACAAATACTGTTGTTTTTTTTTCTTTGCCCTTGTGAACACCTTTGATGATTGAACGTCTCAAATGGTGACACTAGTTAAAATCTTCAGGTATATTATCTAGAGCCACCATAAGATTATCTAGTGCTTTGACTGCTTGCAAAATGTGAGTTGAAGGCTGGCAGATTTGCCAAAGATTTTAGTGGGTGATCTGTACATGTTTCCCAGGAAGGTTTGGAGTTGAGCCATGGTCAGGCTGAGTGTTTGAGAGATGACCTAGACTACTGACAAAACTTGTGGAGAAAAGGAGGCAATCGCATACTAGCCAACATGAGAAGACACTGAGATGATGCAGAGAATGAAGGCTATTCCAGAGCTGCTGATCCACATCACATAGCAGGGTGTTGGTTTCTGCCTCCCTGAAGGTCTGGAACCCAGGATGTATGGGTCGGCACATGGTCTCAGTAGGTGAGAGAGCCAGAAGATGAGAGTAGCCAAACCTCTGGAAGGAAGCTAAAGGCCAGCACATCACAGAGAGGCCCAAAGAGGGAGCCCAGAGAGACAGAGACACCCAGTGTGGAGCCGAGATCCAGAAGCCTGCTGATCCAGGAGAAGCTCATTGGTCAGGAGGAACCGTGAATATGCTACAGGGGGCCCTGCAAAAGGCTGAAACCCCTTTCTGTATAATTTTGAATTCTGTGCAGCAAACTGTCCATTGCATTGGATTTACAATTACTCTGTATTTAGGGTTTGAGTGCCATTCTCAGCAATTGCATGGCTTTGTGGGGGAAGTTTTTTCAAGTCCACTGCTCTTTGTTTAAAGTACACTAATGCTTTTTTTTAAATAAAGTTTTGTTTCGTCCTTTAAATCTGGTCTTTTTATAAATCTGGTCTTTTTATTGACTGCCTTAACCCTGTGCATGCCATTTGAGGGAAACCCTTGCATTTGCTTAGGGTCTCTGAGAAGAGGGACTACAGTGGGGAGGTGGGTTGGTACCGCATGCCAGAGGGCTGTATTATCATGTCATTAAATCCACTAAAATCGTTCTCTGGGTGGGGGCAGTGCTATTTCTATTTCTTTTTCTATTTCTTTTCTTTGGTATATGACTCCCTCCTCATTGTTAAGTGAGATAAGAACACAGGTGCCACCAAAAATCCCTGTTGCAGCCTGGTGGTACTGTAGAGTAGTAGCATCTTGCTGTTATAGCTAACTGGGGAGCACACTCACCCTAAAGAGGCCTTACAAAAGTAAGAAGACAAATAATTTAGAATGACAGAAGCTCCCAAAGCATGGATATAGTCCTATTGCTTTTTTTTTAAATCTGTTAAAGTTTTCCAACAAGATCCAGCAATACACTGTAAATATGATACCATGGATTCCCATGACAAAACAAGTCATTACAGAATACAATTACATTAGTAGTTTCAAACCCACTACCACCATGCAATATTTTAACCATGGTCTCCAAGTATATATATACCTTTAGTCCTCAGCATGCCCAGCTTATTCCTCACAATTTGCAAAACAACTGTTGAATGGATAGTACCAATTGAATATCACATAGGGACCATAGAAGGAAAATTATAAAATGTCTGTTTAACCATAACATAACCACCATGCGTATCCTTTGAGACTGTAATGTTGATGCAAATAAGAAAATTTCTGAGAAATTAGAGAATTCTAATTTAGAGTTATTAGGTATATGTAAAAGTAATCAAATGTTGAGTTCTGAGCTGGCCCGGAGGCGCTGAGGCACTGGACGCCTTACCTCACACTACGCAGGCGACCCGTGTTTGGGAGTGAGCACGGGCCACCGGGGGTTGGCAGGGGAGGAGAACAATCGAGCATCTGAGGGACTGCTCTCCTTCTCCGGGGAGTTGGGATGTCAGTGGTCGGTGTAACAGGGTGCCCCTGTTAAGAATGAATAGTCCTGCAGTAAAAATGCGTAAACCCCCCCAAAATCTTCTTTTCCTACTTTTTTCTCATCTTTTTCTTCCTCCTTTCTTTACTAAATTTTGTGTCGGGGTGGCCAACCTGGCATATCTCTACAAACTTTACTGTCCCTTTAAATAATCCTAAAACCCTTATGGTTGCACAATGTAAGTTTATCCTTTTTCCATAAGGAGCTCTGTGGTTGTGCTCCTAAGGTGCCCCCAGTTTGTTTATGTTACACTTCAGTGCTGGAATGCTAGTGCTTCTGTGAAGAAAGTGAAGCGCTAGGTGATATTGTAATTGGTGCCCCTTTAAGAAGTACAGAAATGCTGTGCTGCAAGCCCGGTGTTGGGTGAAGTAAATAAAAAGAAAACCACTTGTTGTGGTAGTAAAGAAAAGTTTCTTGTTTTGCTGAAATAAAATATGCTTTAATGGCAGGTCTCCTGGTCTGGCAGGGAAAGGCAGATAGGGAGCGCACCTCTCATTTGCCATTCCCCTGTCCAGGCTGGATATTCCTGTGTATAAAACATGTGAAAATGAAAAAATAAATGTTTTTCTTTTGTTGTCAACTGAATACTTGCCATTATGGGGAGATTCCTACTATAGGACTAAAAGCCCCTGAAGTGACTGCTTTTGTAATAATCAGGAGAGATGAGGTTACAGCAAGTGGGAGAAGCTATGCTCCAAATGAGGTAGAAACCCCCTAATTAAGGTTTAGATGATCTAAAACTGATATTTTAGGATATAGTCACAGAAGGAATATAATATAAATGCTTGTTTTTCCTATTGTACAAGAATGATCCAAGAAAGCCTTAGATAGGGCCACTTAAAGGTCTATTTTATGTTAAGTGGGGGATTCCCCTGATTGTGATGTCACCCTTACGATTGCTATAAAACCTGCCACCAGGGGACTAAGAAGTGTGTGGGTCAGTATCTTCTGACCACCGAGGGAGAAGGAGCTAGTGTGAGAGCTTACATACTGTATTGTTGGGAATTAAGTATTGGATATTGAATATACAGAAGAAAGACAGGAGTCTCAAGAAGAAGTATTTACTGATGTGTTGAAATGGTGTGATAGACTAACACTCACAATTTTCTTTCTGTAAATATATATATTTTTTGTTTTGTTTTTTCGAAGATTTTGCAAATATATTGATAAATACATTTATTGTGTTTTTTTATGCATTAAATATGACCGTCTTGTGTCTGTCATTTATCCCACATCTTCTACACTGGTGTCAGAAGTGGGATAGGCCTGGTATGTCAAGGCTGCCCAGGAGGCACTACCAGGGGGGTATTGTTACGATATACCCTGACAGATGATAGAAGGGGACCAGACAGACCTCGGTGCATATTACCTGACACAATCGGTAACTGAGAAAACTGGGATTAAATTGTTACCTGGATTAGGTACAGGAGCCAGACCTAAGATGAAGAACCCAGAAGATGAGGGTATCGAAGAGGGAGAAGATGCGCAGAAGCCAAAAGAGAGACAGATGCCCCCAGCCCTGAATAATCTGAGTGAGTTGCTGAAGTGGCTCTGTATGAGGCAGATCGGGATGAAACGACAACACGAAGAGGACAGACGACAGAGGGATGAGGATCGACGCATCCAGGCAGAAGAAAGAAGACAGTAGGACATGAAATGGAATGATACCCTGAAAGCCATACAGGACATGAATCAAGGTCAGGCGGATAGAACTGGGCCCAGAGACATAAAGCTAACTAAATTATCAGAGAGTGATGACATTGAGGCATACCTTACTACCTTCGAGAGGATAGCCCAAACCTGTGTATGGCCTCAGGATCAGTGGGTAATAAGATTAGTACCCTATTCATCCGGGACAGCCCAGTTAGTATATAGCCAACTGAGTGGGACTGATGCTAATGATTATGATAGAGTAAAAGAAGAGATGTTGAGACATTATAATATCAGTACTGAGACCTATCAATAGCATTTTCATTCTCAGAAAAAGGCCCACTATGACACCCTCAGGGGAAACATATGCCTGTCTCAGAGATTATTGTGGTAAATGGCTACAACTGATGACAAAGACTATCGATCAGATTATGGAGCTAATAATCATTGAATAGTTAATTAAGGTTTTATCACTGGATGTACAGTTATGGGTTAAGGAGCACAAGCCAGAGTCAGTGAAGGAAATCATTAAACTGGTGGAGGACTACTTGGCAGCTCATCCCACCAAACCGAGGGGACAACAAGGTAACCCAGGACCATCTACAGCTCCAATAAGAACTTTTTTTTCCCAATGATCAAAGGCATTCAACTTATGGTAGACAAAATAGAGGGGGCAGGATCCCATATGCAGACATTATTTGCCATGGATGTCTTGGGAAGGGACACGTAGTCAGAAACTGCCCTAATAAAAGAAATAATACAGCACATTCGGCCCTAGCAAACTTTGGTTATATTACTTCTGTGGGAGTGGGAGACCAACAAACTCTGGGATTGTTAGACTCTGGAAATAGACAAACCCTGATGAGAGCCATCTGGCCCCTGCAATAGACTTAAGCCAGAATGATACAACTGTTTGCTGTATACATGGGGATGTCCATCAGTATCACACTGCAAAGTTGGCATTGACTGCTAACAACCAAATCCGTACCTTGTTAGTTGGATTAGTACCCCATATACCTGTATCTGTTATAATTGGCCAGGATTTCCCTTGTTTTGATGCCTTAATGAAGACTCATCAATCACTGGTGGAACCTGTTAATGTGGTTACCAGGGCCCAGGCAAAATTACAGATGAAACCTGTCTTTTCTTTTGAAGAGCATTATTTTGAAGGACAAGGAAAGGCAAGAAAATCCAAACAAGTTAAAAGGAAGGAAAAGAAAGCTTGGCAGGATTCACATCCAGAAAAGAATGTGGAATTAGCACCAGGGTTGTTAAAATGTGACATCAGACTAGAACAGTTGGCAGATGAGACTTTAAGACCTCTGTTTGCACAAGTAAATCAAGAAGAAAAGAATGGACAGTCTCATTTTACATTAAAGCGTAACATATCATATAGAATAACTGTTGATCCGGTTACAAACTGTGAGACAGAGCAGTTAATGGTACCTAAGCAGTATAGGGAACAGGTAATATGATTGGCCCATGATATACCTATGGCTGGCCATGAGGGGAGGGATAGAACACTGCAATGGATATTATCCAGGTTTTGCTGGCCGGGGATTCATCAAGAGGTGGCAGCATATTGTAGAGCTTGTGCAAAATGCCAGCTGGTGGCTCAAGAAGGGAAGAAAGATCAAGTACCCCTGCAACCCATCCCTTATGTAATAACTCCTTTTGAGAGAGTAGCCATGGATATAGTGGGGTCCCTAACAAAGAGTTCTAAGGGAAATCAATTTATACTGGTTGTGTGTGACTACACCACCCGGTACCCTGAAGCCATACCAATGAGAACGGTTACTGCCCCTAGAATAGCTGAAGAATTGACTAAAATCTTCAGTCGAATGGGAATACCACAAGTGATTCTAACTGACAGAGGCAGTAACTTTACATCTGTGATGCTGCAAGAATTGTACCATCTGTTGGGTGTCTCTGCAGTACGTACCTCGCCGTATCACTCTCAGACCGATGGGTTAGTAGAAAGAATCAATAAAACACTTAAGAAGATTTGCAAAAGTATGTACAAGAGGAAGGTCAAGACTGGGATATATTTCTCCCTTACCTCTTGTTTGCCTACAGGGAAGTACCCCAAGCAACAACTGTTTTTAACCCTTTTCCTTACTATATGGTTGCAACCCTAGGGGACCATTAGATGTAATTAAAGAACACTGGGAGGAAGGCAAAGGTGTGGGATTTACAAACATTGTGAAGTGCATGACTGACTTATGGGAAAGGCTTGTGAAATATGTAACGATGGCTCAAATGAATGTTGACCAGAAACAGCAGTGTCAATAAGAATTGTATGATATAGGATTGAAATACAAACATTTTGAACCCGGGGAAAAAGTGTCACTGTTGTTGCCTAGTGCAGAAAACAAGCTTCTAATGAGATGGCAAGGGCCTTATGTGGTATTTTGACAGACTGGTATTGTGAATTATGAGACTGAAATGCCTGGATGAAGACCAGTAAAAAGGGTATACCATGCCAATCTGTTAAGGAAATGGATAGATAAGCCAAACCCATCCCTCTACATTCAACCTGAGCAAAGCCTATCAGAGACAGAGGTGGCTTATGATAGATTAGAGACACAACAAGGGGAGAATGAAATTCAGATTAATCTGGAATTAAAGCCTGAGCAAAGACAAGAGGTTGATCAACTCTTGGAGTTTTTTAAAGAAACATTTACTAAAACACCAGGGAAGGCATTAGGAGTGGTGCATGAGATTAAACTGACACAAAATAAACCAATTCACCAGAGGCCCAATAGGTTACCAGAGAAAATCTGAAAAGAGGTAGTGGACGAGGTATGGAAAATGGAACAAGCAAAGGTGACTGTTCCTTCACATAGCCCTTGGTTCTCACCTTTTGTAGTGGCAAATAAAAAAAGAGGGTGGCATTTGGTTATGTTTGAATTTTCGGAAAATCAATGTAATTTTTGAGTCTGATGGCTACCCCATGCCAAGAATTGATGATCTGCTAGATCAGATAGGCTCTGCACGATATATCAGCACCCTAGATTTGACAAAAGGATACTGGCAGACACCCTTAGCACCACAGGCCCAAGAGTTAACAGCGTTCAGTACCCCTATTGGTATATACCAGTTTACGACCATACCATTTGGTTTGCATGGGGCTCCGGCCACTTTTCAGAGATACATGGACCATATTTTAAGACCCCATAATCAATACAGTGCTGCTTACTTGGATGACGTAGTCATCTATAGCCCGGACTGGAATACCCACTTAATTCATCTTAGCGCTGTCATTCAAAGCATTAAGGATGCAGGACTTACAATAAATCCATCCAGATGTGCCATTGCTAAAACTGAGACCAGATATTTGGGGTTAATAATTGGGCATGGAACTGTAAAGTCAGACATAGACAAAGTGGAGGCCATGGCCAATAGTCCTATTCCCACTACCAAACGCTATGTTAGGTCTTTTTTAGGGCTAGCCAGTTACTATTGAAGGTTCGTTCCTGGCTTTTCCACCATTGCAACATGGCTTACAGAACTGACTAAAAACAGGTATCCAAATAAAGTGAAGTGGACTGCTGATTGTGAAACAGCTTTTCAGAATATAAAGGCAACTTTATGTTCTGTACCAGTACTCGTAAGTCCAGACTTTAACAAACCATTTGAGGTCCAAACCGATACCTCTGACACGGCCATTGGCTCAGTGTTAGCCCAGCATGATCACAAAGGTGAGCACCCAATTCCATTCATTGGTAGGAAATTGCATGAGCGAGAAAGAAAGTATTCCACAGCACAGAAGGAGTGCCTGGCTATAAAATGGGCTATAGAGGCACTCAAATATTATTTGTGGGGGCATGAATTCACTATTGTAACTGACCACAACCCACTATGTTGGCTACACCTCATGAAGGATAAGAATATGTGCATTATGCAATGGTACTTGTCCCTCCAGCCCTATAAATTTTCGGTTAAACATAGAACTGGGTCTCAACATCAAAATGCCGATCTTTTATCACGGTATGGAGCTGAATATGTTATGACTGAAAAATGTGATGTGACTTGTGATAATGAATGATGTGTTTTTAAAAAGACACATACCTCAGGGAAAAGAACAGCAGAATCAGTTTATTGAATGTATAAATGTTAGTTATATGTTAAAAACTGTTCTGCTTATTAAGGGTCCCTGAGGGGAACGTCTAGTGATGGTGGGCAGAAGTTCCAACCCTTCTAAGGGTGAAGGGTTCAGCCAACATCATACTGTGTTGCCTTCTTAAATGGGAAGGAGTGTAACAGGGTGCCCCTGTTATGAATGAATAGTCCTGCAGTAAAAAAGTGTAACCCCCCCCAAAAAAAAATGTTCTTTTCCTACTTTGCTCTCATCTTTTTCTTCCTCCTTTCTTTACTAAATTTCATGTCAGGGTGGCCAACCTGGCATATCTCTACAAAATTTACTGTCCCTTTAAATAATCCTAAAACCCTTATGGTTGCACAATGTAAGTTTATCCTTTTTCCGTAAGGAGCTCTGTGTTTGAGTAATGGTTGTGCTCCTAAGGTGCCCCCAGTTTATTTATTTTACACTTCAGTGCTGGAATGCTGGTGCTTCTGTGAAGAAAGTGAAGCGCTAGGCGCTATTGTAATTGGTGCCCCTTTAAGAAGCACAGAAATGCTGTGCTGCAAGCCCGGTGCCGGGCGAAGCAAATAAAAAGAAAACCGCTTGTTGCGGTAGTAAAGAAAAGCTTCTTGTTTTGCTGAAATAAAATATGCTTTAATGGCAGGTCTCCTGGTCTGGCAGGGAAAGGCAGATAGGGTATGCGCCCCTCATTTGCCATTCCTCTGTCCAGGCTAGGTATTCCTGTATATAAAACATGTGAAAATGTACAAATAAATGTTTTTCTTTTGTTGTTACCTTAATTCTTGTCATTATGGGGAGATTTCTACTATAGGACTGAAAGCTCCTGAAGTGACTGTTTTTGTAAAAATCAGGAGAGATGAGGTCACAGCAAGTGGGAGGAGCTATGCTCCAATGAGGTAGAAACCCCCTAATTAAGGTTTAGATGATGTAAAACTGATATTTTAGGATATAGTCACAGAAGGAATATATCATAAATGCTTGTTTTTCCTATTGTACAAGTATGATCAAAGACAGCCTTAAATAGGACCACATAAAGGTCTATTTTATGTTAAGTGTGAGATCCCCTGATTGTGATGTCACCCTAAGGATTGCTATAAAACCTGCCACCAGGGGACTAAGAAGTGAGTGTGGGTCAGTATGTTCTGATCACCGAGGGAGAAGGAGCTAGTGTGAGAGCTTACACACTGTATTGTTGGGAATTAAGTGTTGGATATTGAATGTACAGAAGAAAGACAGGAGTCTCGAGAAGAAGTATTTCCTGATGTGTAGAAATGGGGTGATGGACTAACACCCACAATTTTCTTTCTGTAAATATATATTTTTTTGTTTTGTTTTTGCAAAGATTTTGCAAATATATTGATAAACACATTTATTGTGTTTTTTATGCACTAAATATTACCATCTGGTGTCTGTCATTTATCCCACACCTTCTACAGTCGGCTCCTGACTGGCCCCTAGCAGAGACTGGGGGGAGCACACCGACACTGCAGAAAAGGGCAGAGATGTGACAGATGCCTGGAGGAGCACGTGCAGATGCATGCACACTCCTCCCATCACTGCATGCCACAACTCCAGGATAAAAAGCAGAAATGTGGCTCCTGGTCGGGCAGCATGAGCTTCTGACCTCCGCAGCCCAACCCCTAATGGCACTTCCTCATTTGGATCCATACAGGCGAGTTGCAATTAGGGGGAGGGGCTCCTCACCACTATACCACGGGGAAAAAGCCGTGGGGGAAATGAGAAAGTTGGCCTGATGTCAGGGGTGCAGGCTGGGAGGTTGGTCGGGATGTACAGCCGACCAAGAAGCCATGGGGAAGAAAAGGATAGCCCCCAAAAAAATTGCTGAGTTCTGGAATGTCAACAGTACCTTCCCTTCCCCCATCCATTCTCTAGTGCCCCATCGTGTGGTTCAGCGGGTGGTCCCCAGGTCCTCATGCTTTTAAGATCAGCATATTTTCAGAAAACCAAGCTTAGAACCAAAATCCTCTTAAATATGATCTATAGCCTGATTGTCACACAAAAGGACAGTGCTGTCCGAGTAGAGTGAATAACACATCTAGTTTCATTTCATTTCATTTGTTTTATCAGGAAAAGATCCATTGAGCAAAGCTCATTTGCAAAGAGGCTCTGGTTAGGACAGTACAGTACAGTACAGAAAATCACAGTGATGGCAAACATACAGGATAAGGAATAAAGTAAACAGCAACAGTGTAAAATTCTGATAATCATAGTCTATCGGTATAAAATAGTAGCAAAGACTTATGATATAGTCATATAATAACTGGTTCTTATTTTTTCCCATAGGAAAACCAGGTTGTAATTTTGTTGTTATAACCAGCTGGTTATAACGACAAACATATGCCCTGTTTCCCTATCTCAGTGCATGTGCTAGCTGCATTCTTTCTCAGCTCTGCACGTCCTCTGCTGTCTTGCTCCTCAACTCTCTGCAGTTCGCCGACAATAGGAGTCAGTGGTAAGAACTTTAAAAAAAAAAAAAATGACTGGGCACATAAAATGTTTCCTTTTTTTGGTTAGAAATAAAAATAAATAAATAAATAAACCATGGTTTAGGTCAGAAGCCAAGCTACTGTGGACCGCACTGAAACCCCAACGGTCCGTGTCTTGGCTCCATAGAGATAGCATTTATTTTGTACAATTGCTTTGGCAAAAAAACAGTCCCCAGCAATTATACAAAATAAAGGATGGGTAGATGTGTAAAACTTGGATTTTACACACACCCTCGGGGTGGGATGCCCTAATAAACCCCTCAAGCTTCACTGTTGGGGTTTATGTGGCATCCCAGCCCTTAGGGGTGTGTAAAATCCTCATTATAACCACCTACCCATCCATTATTCTCTATATAATGCTAAAAGGACAGAACCATTACAGATGGAAGAAATTTGGCACAGCATCAAAAAGCAATTGATATAATAGTGAGGACCAGGTGCTGGTACAAGTGTCAGTGCAATAGTTAAGAAAGTGTGCATTGAGCTGATAAAAATTGAAAAAAGGACCGGTTCTAGGATAGTATTCTATGGCACACCCAGTTACACAGTCTAGGGCAAAGAGTGAATGATGTCCCAAATTACTTACAGTTGACTGCCAGAGAAGCAAGAAGACAGCCATTTAACAGCATTGCTTGAGAACTCATACAATGCCATATGTCCCAAGAGAATGTCATGATAATTTAAATCAAATGCTTTGTAAAGGTCTATAAAAAACAATCTAACCAGGTAGCCTTTATCCAGCAACTGTTGTTTTGCATCATGGAAATCTACGAGGGCTGATGATGTAGAATGTAAAGGGCTAAAACCAGATTGATTGGGAAAAGAATATTATGGGCAGACAAAAACAAGCATTTGTCAATGCCGAATGTTGTCTTGCTGGCATTGGCATTGGTAGTGCAGGAGTTAGAAAGATGCATAATAGGAATGGCAGTGAAGTATTGAACTGATGCCAACCCCACCCCCACCCTGCCAAGTCTGACAGGCATTGGGGTGTGCCTTTGGGTCGTCGGCCATAAAGCTGATGCCATTTCACCTCACTGTACCCTGCAGACACCAAGAGTCGCTTTGTGCCTTGGGGTCCTTGAGTCTTTCACTCACCTCATTCCATAAGGAAATACACTGAGATGGGTGCAGTATAGGAGAATGAGGTGAACTTTGGGGCTGAAGAGTTCAAGGCACACCTCAATGCCTGTCACTGGCTGCTGGTAGGGGGTGGCGGTGGAATGGCATGAGCATTACAGGCAACAATCCCAAGTCACACCCCTGATACCTGTCAGTCTCTACAGGGTGGGGTGTTACGGTTGGAAACCTTAATGCCCTGGGCATTTGTTGGTATTTTTTACTCCAAATTTTCAATGTGGGCTTTTTGTGACCCCACCTCATGAACAGTGGCACTATCAGTTCGTTAGCCGAAAGGTAATTTCCCACAGCAACTGTGCCATTTGGCGTCACAGGTGCAAACACACATTTTGGACAGGATGTGAAAAATGACAGCTGTACTGTTCATAAGGCTGTATAAAAAAATGGCAATGTTGAAAATATGGAGTGAAAATGTGAAAAATTGGTGAAGTTACTAGCGTACATAGAAACTGTGCAATGCTCGCCTGTAACACTATTATTTTGGGGATTTTTTAACCAAATTTTCAACATAGGCATTTTGGGACCTCTGCTCATGAACAGAGTTACTATGATTTTGTTAATCTGTCCTGAACGTTGATTTTCCATAGCGACTGTGCCATTGTGCGCCAGATGTGCGAAAACACATTTCGGGCAGGATATGAAAAATGACAGCTGTACAAGTGTTCATAAGGAGGTGTGAAAAAATGTCGATGTTGAAAATCTGGAGTGAAAATATTAAAGACTGTTGAAGTTACGAACATGCATGGAAACTGCGCAATGTACGCTCGTAACACAGTAATTTTTTGGAATTTGTTCACCAAATTTGCAACATAGGCTTTTTTGGACCCCACCTCATAAACAGTGGCACTGTAATTTCATTAATAGGTCCGAAAGGTGATTCCATGCAGCGACCATGAAATGACCTTTCAGGACCGAATAACGAGATAATGCATGTATTCATGAGGTGGGGTCCCAAGAACCCCATGTTGAAAATTTGGAGCCAAAATTCAAAAAATGGCTGAGATATCCATCTGTTGAACCTCCCCATTTATGCCATTATACTGCTTACCAGCATTTCTTCATTTGCAGTTTGGCTTTGAAGAGTCCAGATGTGTTCCCGCTCCACTGAAGATTGCAGCAGACCTCGGAGGTAGAAGTATGGGTGTGAGGGGGGGAGGTGGTTGTGCAGAGGGTAGGTGCAGGTTGGGGAGGGGGCACTGCCGACAATGAGGGACTGTTCCCTTTTTTTCAGGTACAAAAAAAAACGGACCTTGCAGGACTGTTTTCTTCCTTTACAGGTGAAATGAAACAAATGTTGGGCACAATGGAGTGGGCTCCCAGTGTGCCACACAATGGGGGTGGGGCAGGGGCAGGAACATGCCGACATTGTTGGCTTTCTGTGAGCGGCAGCACACTTGGGTGGGCTTCCAGTGTGCCACACAATGTGGGAGAGGTGGGCATGCCGACACAGGGACTGCACCCCCAATGTCGGCTTTCTTTGGGGATTGTGTGGAGGCGTCAGGAGCTGCTGCCAGGTTTATTGAAATGTTTCATCAGGAAAGGCATGTACAGGAGGCGTGTTATCTGTGTCCACTGCATGATGAGCTTGTCTCTGATTGCAGTGGTACATTACTTTCAAGTTGGTGGCACTTTACATAATTCTTGTGTCAGCGCTAGCATGCTGGCTAATTGGGGAATGAGGGACCCACCTACTAAAGTGTGCCCTGCATTCGCCAATACTGACACACCTCTGTATTTATGATACCACCACAAGATGTTGCTTGCATGTGTGCAAGACAACGTAATAAAAAGAGATGATCTGAGCATGTACTATTCTTTCTAGTAGTTTGGAAGTCACAGGCAATGAAGATACCGGATGATAAATGAAATCAGCAAAACAGGAATCAGGTGTGCTCAGAAAAGGCACTTTCTGTGCACCTTCAGAGTGGCTAACTCCATTCAAACAAGGCATACTGGACTTATGATGCACTTTGAAAAATGGCACCAGTTCAGTAAACTTTTAAATTTGATTTATTCCAGCTGCTTTAAACAAAATACAGGTGCAAACCACAAACTCACATACCCACACAGGACACCCACTAAACACCCTAGCAGCTTTGGACTGCTCTGGCTCTTCCTCAGGGAGCCTTGTTTAAAGCTGTTGGAATAAATCGAATTTAAAAGTTTTCTGAACTGGTGCAATTTTTCAAGTGCCCTCAATGGTCCTGTATGGCTAAATATTTGAAGGTTCACCCATGCCTCAGCGACATCCAAGTTGGCGATGTAAAGCAGAGCACAAACAATCTGCCAACACCAACCATGGTGCTCTGACAATTCACTGTCCAGCAGTAGGAGTGACCTAAATTGTGGGGGGCTATGTCCCCCGCACTCCACAGTTACCGATATTGCAAACTCCAGGTCATACCCCTGTGAAAAATAGCAGTAACAGCAGCAATGGTAACATTGCAGGATGCCAAAAAAACAGTCGCAGAAGAAGCGTGCGACATCATTCCCTCGGCAACATCACGGCAGCAATAATCAGTGGGCACATTAATGAGATACCTTATTTAAATCACCATCTTTGTGTACTGTCTGAGGTCCCTGACCGCGATCCCGACGAAAAAGAGGTGTTGCATCTCACAAGGCTATTCCAGCAGACCACATTTCAAATACACAAACTCTGGCTTAGCTCTGCTTCTACTGTATGTCAGAAACTTCATGCCTCAGGGTTTCAATTAATCCTGGAACAGGAAGCCCTGATGCTCCATTCCTGTCCCAGCACAGTCAAGTTTTGGAACATAACGTTAAATCCAGTGTGGGTTTAATAGCAATAATCTGGACAGAGAATGGAGCTCTTACAACCATTCAATTTTTAAATTATCTGAAAGTCATGTGCAGGGTTAGATGTACAAAAGTACAAATTATTTAAAAGGTGCAGCAGTAGTGACAACGTATACAAAAAGATTACATATTCATATTTGAGTTAAAGTGCAGTTACAGTGATATTTACTCTGAGATTAATTCTTGTTAACAACATTTAAGTTGAGTTTTATATTTGCCTAATTCTGTGTCTGTTGTTGCTGCTGTGCTAGACTGCAGTGTCAATTTGTACATGAGCAAAGGGATGCAGGAGAAAGAAGTGGTTTTCGGTGAGGGTGCTAAGAGGCCTTCTTCATTCTTATTCCAAGTGTACCTTCCATGATGGGGTTTATGGTTGCAGCCCTTATCCCCCTAGCACTATGGCTAATACACACGTGGTATGGTCTGTGAGTACTTATATTCCAGTGGGGAAAAGTGAGGAAAAGGCGCTAGAGAAGAGTTTGGGAGATTTCTGCTTAGAAGGAGAGCACATGGTGCTGACTGCAACTGGCCAGGCCCAGGGTGTTGCACTATGGGTCTAGGGTATGGCACAGGTCTTCCATTCAGTCTGGTCTCCAGTTAGAACAGGGCAAGGAAAACCACACTGAGAGGTGTATGGCCTAAAAAAGGGGATACCAAACAAGGGGGACACTTAGATGGCTTTACTATTTACCGTTTCAACCCATTCACAAGGAGCAGAATTGTCTGACTGGTAAGCAAAGTAAAGTGCAGACTTCACAGGTACATGGATTTACACCTTCTCAGGTGAGTGCTGCACTGTGACTATAGATGGCTGGGAGAGTCTGGGTTTCTTAGAGTGTGTGTGTGTGTGTTTCCCTGATTGGTGCCAGTCTTGCAACTATCCCAATACTGTGAAGGGATTCTTTCTGGGAGGATGCAAATAAAGGGCTCTAGCAGCACAGATCAGAAACTTAAATGGGGTGAAAGCCAAATTCCTAAATCTCCCATCTGAAATGGCAAGGCTGGTTTGGGGGAAAGACTGAAAATACTGCTAAACAACTTTAATTGCCAGTTACAAGTGCATTAAACCTCTCCGGACCATGGTTCTGCAGTGGAATCAGTCCATGGTTGGGTGGTTGGGTGGACCGTGCCCCCCCCCACACACACACCATGGATTAGTTCCACAGTAGAACCATGGTCTGTTGTGGTTTAATGCTTACAAGTCCTACTACAGAATCCTGGCTGGTTCAGTGTTAGCAAGAAGAATGGAAATGGGTTGTTGTGATGCTACACAGTGTTCCACAGTTAGATGAAATTAGAAAACCGGATTTGACACTATAACCAGAATTGACTGTAATTTATTAAATCATGACTGAGTGACTGTGTTCCAAGGGAGAGAAAGTGCCTTGTGAAATAGCTGACCACATTCATTGAATGACTGAATAACACCAAGGCCTGTGCCCAAACTGTAAATAAACTCATGTTTGCATAACTGCAACTGAATGTGTGATGTGTTGTTTGTCTCTGGAAGCAGAGACCAGCAGAGAAGCTTAAGTGTTGCTGGAACTATGCCAAGGGTAAAGAGGAGTACTTAATCATGGCTTTTGCAACAATGGGGATTACCAGTTGGAACAGGTGCGTTAAGTCCCCAGAAAAAACATACTAAGTGCATTGAAGGGGAAAACAGATGTAGCCATAACACACCAAGGTTGCGAAAATCATTATAAATGTTTTGCGTCCACATGATTCAGAACAATAACCACAAAGTATGAAATCTCCATGTAAAAAACATGCAAAACATCTGTCAATAGAGCTAAAGGCGTGCAGCCCAATTGCCCCAGTGCTTCAAAGATGCCCTGCCTCTTCACCAGACTCCCATTGACAAAGAAGCAACGTGTGTCTGAAGAGCTGGGGTGATTGGGCTGTTACAATGTGCCACTACTGTAAACCCTCATAGAACAATCAACATGCTGGGGGCCACCCCAGATGTCATTCCTACAGCCTACCTTAATTTCTCTGGTTTGGACCTGTTGTCCTTGCCCCAGCTGAGCTGGTCTGAACTCAAACAAGCTCAAAGGGAAGACTGTGTTGTCCGTTGTATGATACATGCCCTGGAGAAGGGGCATGATAGAAATCAAGTACCAGTAATGCACCCTGATATCCCACTGTTATTGAGAGAGTGGAACAGATTGTCTCTGAAAGGTGGACTGCTCATATGAACCAAACATGGGAGTGCACACCCTGAGTTCCCTAGACAAAAACTGGTATTACCAAGGAAGTACCGAATAGCTGTCATCAGATCTGTACATGACAACATGGGTCACCTGGGGTTTGACTGTCCTCTGGATTTAATGTGAGCATGATTCTACTGGCCCAAAATGGCTGGAGAAGTTGAGAAGCATTGCAAAACCTGCCTCAGATATATAGAAGAGACTTTGCCAAAAAGAGCTGCACCATTGGTGCATATCAAAACCAGTGGGGCACTTGAACTAGTATGTATGGAATTCCTCTCACTGTAGCCAAATGGAAACAACATTGGCAACATTCTGGTGATAACTGACTATTACCCTTGATATGCGCATGCGTACCTGACAAAAGACCAAAAAGCAACCACTGTTGTTAAAATGATGCAAAAATACTTAAATCATTATGGTATCCCTCAAAGGATCCACTCTGACCATGGGAGGGACTTAGAAAGTAGACTTGTAAAGAATTTCTGGCAACTTATGATATCAGAAAGTCGAGACCCACACCAATCACCCGCTGGGGGACTCTCAGCCTGAATGCTTTAACAGAATGCTGCTTGACATGTTGGACACCTTGGACCCGGTTCAGAAACCTAATTGGAGTCAATAAGTAAGTTCCCTGGTGCATGTCTACAACTGCGCTCGAAATGATGCCACTCAAAGGTCACTATTCTACTTGATGTTTGTCAGAGGAGCGCAGTTGCCAGTGGACCTATGTTTCGGAGTTTCAGCAGATGGTGCATCTGAAGAGACTCATTTAGAGTACACCAGGCAATTACATCAGCAGCTACGGAAAGCATACCAACTTGCCCCCAAGGCAGCAGCCAGGAACAGCCTTGCAAACAAAACAGGTATGACAAACAAGTTCGACACCAGGTGTTACAGGTTGGAGATTGTTTACTTTTACAGAACTTGGGCCTGCTAGGAAAACACAAGATTCAGGACTGTTAGTCACCAGAATCCTACATCATAGCTGAGCAAATGCCTGACTTACCAGTTTACAAGCTCCACCAGGAACAAGGTAGAGGTATGGAAAAGATTGTCCACAGGAACCACCTCTTACCCACTGGAGAAACTGTGCCTGAGCCTGTAACCGAAATGAAATGCCCAGTGATCCAGAGACCAAAAACTCTGAGTCAGACAACACCACAAATAGCTCAGGTGCCTAGCACTAATATTAGTGTTCTTACTATAGCCGCCATACAAGAACCAGTGTACACTAGTTTTGATAGTAGTGATGATGATATTGTATATTGCACCTGAATACCTAATTTACCACAAAGTATGCCATTTCAGCCAATGGACTGGAGAAATTCAGAACCATCTGCTATACAGCCTCCAATGAGAACTTTGCAACACATGAGCTATCTTACAATCTGAACCCTGAAGCTACACTGTTGGTGCCAGAAGAAATGGTAATTGAGCAACTGGAAGATCCTGTTATGGATACTGATGCAGAGCTGGATTTTGAGGAACAAGTCCCAGAGACTGAAGTGATTCCTGTAATTCCTGACAATTCTCTTGTGCAGGACACATAGCTGGAAGAAGATAATGCACAACCCATTCCTGAGGAAGAATCTGTGTTACCCAGAAAGTCTAGATGTGAGTCTGAGCCCATTATAAAGCTCACTTATGATACCCTCGGTGCCTCCTCTGACCTCCCCATTAATGTGGCCCATATATTCATAGCACCAACAGTGTGTGTCTTACCATTTATCTCAGGTATCGATCAGAAATACAGCTTAGTATTGGGAAATGTCATGGGATGTTACCAACTGTGTCTTGTGG
The DNA here is from genome assembly GCA_016271365.2 of Neoceratodus forsteri. NCBI lineage: Eukaryota > Metazoa > Chordata > Ceratodontiformes > Ceratodontidae > Neoceratodus > Neoceratodus forsteri. The sequence goes on from CM028137.1 coordinate 807,137,327, forward strand.
CTAGATAGGCAACAGCTGTCTAGTCAGAAATGTACCATTTGTAACATATGTATAAATACAATGAGTAGAAAGTCATCAGGCATTAGTTAGAAATGAATATATTGTGATATGATTGCTCAAGCCACTGCCAGTTGGACTTTGGACAGTATAGACATGGATTTGCTGAGGGCACTGAGAGTCTGCTAGGGGGAGTGTGCAAGCCCCCCAGAATCTGGGGCTTACCTTTATTGCCTCCTCCATTCCCCCTGGACAGTGTCTTCACCCTCCAGTCCCCAGGACTGCCAAGGGGGCACCAGAATCGCACTGTGCCAATATCCATGAGCCCTAGTGGGATGTGAACCAAGGCTCCAAATCAAGGGTGCCTTTGCTGTTGCCGCATATCCCATCTGTCCGGGGGGCTCTTCATTGTTTTCTGGGGCCAAGGCAGAAGGCAGAGAAGAGCAAGACCAGCAACTACAGAGTCTGTTCCCTGAGCCTAGGAGACATAGCAGGACCAAAGAATGGAGCTGAAGAGTGCAGTGGCCATGGACAGGCTGCTGCGCATGTGCAGTGTGCACAGAACAGAGCCAGAGCTCTGCTCCAACTGTTGGACCACATGCCTGTTTCTCACTAGATTCCTGGCTCCAAATAAGGCAGCAGAGCTGGGAATGGAACAGAATCATACTATTGGGCATCCAGTAAGGAGTTTCTCAGCCCCAGGAGAGTTAGCAGGGTGGAGAAAGGAAAGGATGAAGTACAAATTGCACAATAGTGGGAGAGTGGCACGGACAGCTGCCTCCCTGAATCACAGCACCCAACTGAGCAATGGGCTATGTGCCAAAGACAACCACATCCCTAGCCCCACAACAGTAAGTGGGGCCAGCGCAGATATAAAGCAGCAGTCTGGGATTTTAAATAAAGTGGCAGTGAGCTGCCAAAGTTAGGACCCTGAAAGTAAATAAAGATGGTGGCACCCATGACGCCAGAGATTGCAGAGCACCATGGAAAGTGGTTGTAGTTCAGATCAATGTTGTTCATGAATTTCGGCAATTAAGAGGCAGCTTGTGCCAGAGACAGTTTGCCTGGGAGCAAGCCTGACCAATCATGCATCAAAATTCAGCCCAGGTAAAAGGGGCTGTTTCTGGCAATTGTGGCTGGTTTAGTCAGACAGTCAAGACAGTGACGGTGTGTCAAGGTGTGGGCCAGTGGGCCACTCTTTGTCCAGACACTGCACCCCTGGCAGACTAAAAATGTTTAGGATCCCAGCTTGTGAAGCAAAGAAGCTTTCAATAAAACTGCTGTTTTAAAGGCAAGTTGGAACTGTTGGAACTGGGGTTTTCCTAACCCACCACAGACTTTTCCCCTCTAGGGGATGAGATCCTACAGCATCTCCAGTCCAAGAAACCCCAGCCTTGTTCTAGATCCCAAGCCTCAGCAAGACAACCAGAGAGAGAAAGAAGTGACGAGGAGAGAAGCCACCAGCAAGCCTGGTGAGGCCTGCAACCCAGCAGGGAGCAACTGCATTCAGTCAGCCCATCCTAGCAATGTGAACTATAGGTATCACTTGAGGTGTCAAAACCCTGAGTAAGTCCCAGGGTTCAACCCTACAACTGGGAGAAAGCTGTTGTGCCAGGAGTCGAGGAAGAACGCCTGGGCAGGACTGTGCCAGTGTGAGAGGCCCAGGCAGAAGATCTGTGGAGGCCATTTGGCCACACATCCCAGTGGATTACAAGCAGGGATCCTTTTTCAACTTGTTTTACAAGTTTAAAAGTTTGTGTGCCACAACACTTGTGATTTAACCCTTGCAAGGCCGCGGACTGATATATCAGTCCAAAATTCCTATACATTCTAATTCTGTCGGCGGCCTAAGAGTTAAAACGTCTTTTACCTAATACATTCTTAAACATGCCACTGAGTTCCATCCTGCTAGCAGCATCTCATAGTGGTACCCATTGCAACTCAGAAAGACAGCATTCACCCATGGCCTTTGAGGGAGTTAAGCTGGGTGTACCCACACTGGGGTTTGAGGACTGTGGGGGAGACAGATTCCGTGGGGCAGTGTTGATTATTTTATTGCCTGCATACTGTGATAGTATTTGACTTACAGTATAGAGTTTACTGCTACCCCCATTGCTCCCATTTTACCTTATTGCCTCCTTGTTCTTTCCTTACCCATCCTTTTAAATAAATTATTCATTTGAAATTGCATTTCATGGTTTGGGGATTGTTATTACTTACTGTATCACTTGTTTTGGGGGCAGAACTGTGTGAACAGTTTATACATCGTTTCTTGTGGGTGATAGCCCTGTGTTTCAGCATCTAGGTACCCCATATTGCCATCCCAGGTGAAGATACCATGCCACGTTAGGCCAGTGTACCCAGCGTAGCACATCCTCAGGTAACCCTGGTCAGCCTCCTTGGGTGGGGGGAAGAGGTGCACCCTGAGAGGCCCTGGTAAGGCACCCATTACACAGACATTTTATATTTTGTGTATGGAGATTTCTTGCAGCTGTGGTTGCTGTTTTAAGTAATGGGGAGACAATAAATATTTTATAATTTTTTGAATTTTGGTGTGTTTTGGTTACCTCTGTTTCCCTTCGAGTGACTCACTTTGGCTTTCCTTTGTGCATTGTGGTGAGCTGCCCCTGTGAGTACATTAAGGACAAACACTACTGTGGGACTTCTTCCATGTGGTTTGTATTTTAAATGCAGTCGACCAGCACTGCCCAGTTAATTATGTGGAGGAGACATGGGGGGAGGTGCAAAAAATGGTGATGGCATAGTGAACATTGTGATCTGGAGTTATCACTGCAAGCTGTGAAAGGCATGTTCTGCATGGATCTCAGCACACTCAGCACATGAGTAGGGGTGGCTGTTATTTGCTTACTGACTTTTAGATTGGTCAAGAGGGTCTAGGCACAGACCACATATTTTGCAGCTGACCAGGACAATGTGGAGTCACAGATTATTGCTTGGCAAAAGGGATTCATTGCTATGAAAATTGTCGTTTCCTGCAGTAACTTTGCAGTATTCTGCATTCATCCTTATGGGCTCCATTGTAACACATGGCTTTGAATGCAAGCTAGATTTGTGAGAGAGAGAGAGAGAGAGGAGAGAGAGAGAGAGAGAGAGAGAGAGAGAGAGAGGAGAGAGAGGGAGAGGAGAGAGAGAGAGAGAGAGAGAGAGACAGAGAGAGTCTTTGACTTTCTTATAAACTTTTCTAAAACTAGAACGTTTGCTATGATTAACCAAAGCTTTCTGTTCTCCATGGCGCTGTAATTCTAACTTCTGTGGCATGGGCTCTGAAATTTGCAGAACAGTTACGCCAAGTTCTGTGGCAGTAGATGAAGTGGTACAGTATGTATATACAAGCATTTATTTGTCAATGCCGAATGTTTGCTGCTGGCATGCACCTTTTTTTTTTAATTGTCACCTCAACTTTTGAAGATACTTGTTTTAGGATTCATCTTACAGACAAGACTTGTACCATTTATGGTATATTGGCCAAAATGTCACTTTGCAGCAGAAGTGTGAAAACACATCTCATCCAGGATTTAGAAAATGACACATCATGTTTATGAGATTTTGTGGAAAAATGGCTATGCTGAAAGTCTGGAGTCAAATTATTCAAAATTAGTGAAGTCATCAGTGAATGCCGAAATAGTGTAATGTTCAGTCATATCCTGGGCATTTAACCATATTTGTACATCAAATTTTCAGCATAGCCTTCTTATTACCCCACCTAATGGACCTGGCAGGAGAATATTTTCAATTATACAATAGTGTGTGAAAATCCTGTAACCTCATTGGTCAAAATATGTCACATGACCGTGGGTAAATCCTGCATAACCCATGGCTAAGGAATGGCATTTATAAAAACCATAATTAAACACATTTTAAATTTATTTTACACATGAATCCATTGTATAATTGCAATAAGACACTCCAGGGTGTGAGTTATTGGGTGATTTACCCACTTCTTGTGTGGTTAAGTCACTCGGCTGTGCCTCGTGGTACACCACACAAGGCGTGGGTAAATCCCCAATAACCCACACCCTGTTGTGCCTTATTGCTTAAATCCTCACCAAAATGTCATTCTGTGCCACTGAAACATCACTCCATACCACAGGTACGAAAACACATATTGGGTAGGATTTGAAAAATGACATCTGCTACATTCATGAGGTGCTGTGAAGAAATGGCTATGTTTAAAATTTGTGGTCAAAATATTGAAAATTACCACAGTTACAAGCCTGCATTCATACATTTCAATGTAAGTTCATAACTTGGTTGTTTTTTTTTATATTTTGGCCCCACATTTTCAACATAGCCTTCTCATGACCCCACCTCATGAACAAGTGCAGAGAAAATATATTCAACTCCTGCCTGAATTGTGGTTTCATGCAGCAGCTGTGAAATCACCTTTTGGGGTGCGAAAACACAGTTTGGTCAGGATTTGAAAAATGACAGCTATCACATTCATGAGGTGCTGTAAAGAAATGGCTATGTTGAAAATTTGAGGTCAAAATATTGGAAATTACCAAAGTTATGAGCCTGCATTTGCAAATTTCAATGTAGGCTCATAACATTGTTGCTTTTTAATATTTTTGCACCAAATTTTCGATGTAGCCTTCTTATGACACCACATCATGAACAAGGGCAGAGAAAATTTTCAATTCCTGCCTGAAAGGTGATTTCACACAGTGACAGCAAAATCACCTTCTAGAACATATTTGCCTAAAGTCACTGTAATTGTTCATGAGGTGGGGTCCCAAAAAAAGCATGTTGAAAATTTGGGGCAAAAATATCGAACAATTAACAAGTTATGCCACTAAGTTCCAAGCCCCTTTGAAATACATTGAACTGCATACCTGATTTCCTCAGTTCGTAGTTCGGCTTTGAAGAGTGAAAATGTGTCTGCGGTCCAGAAAATATTACAGTGTTGGACCACCAGTGGGTAATGAGGCTTGGGTAGTGGGGGGTGGGTGGGTGCTGAGTGGGAGGGAGGGTGAGTGGGGAGGAACTAACAGCACAACAGACATCGATGGACGGGTTTCTTTTTTAAAGGCATTTATAGCGACTATCACTGCACCCCATCTATATAGCACTGCACCCCATCCGTAGAGCTTACCCAGAAAATGTTAACTGCTAAAAAGCTACTATGTCTTACCTCTTAAATGTAACTGCTGAAAAACTACTATGTATTATGTTCCTCACTGTCTAGTGTAATGTACCTGTGCTGTATGCTACCCCATGTATTATTCCATGTAATTTTCCTGACGCTAGAAAAGGGACCGGGCCCAAGCGAAGCTTATCTAGTTATCAAAATTTAATAAATAAATACATTTTGAAAAAAAAAAAAGCAGAGGGAATGTGTTCTTTATTTCAGGTTTTGATAGTGGGGGATTGGGCACCCGCAATGTCAGTGTTATGTTTTGGTCGGGTGGGGTGGTGGGTGCTGAGTGGAAGGGAAGGGGAGGGTGAGGGTGACAGAGGGGAGCAAGCAACAGACATCAATGGACTGTTTTTCTTTTTTGTAGGCTGTAAATTAAAACAAAAATAAAATAAACATACGAGGGATGCTTTCTTTACTTCAGTGGACACTGGGGGATTGGGCACCTCTAATGTCAGTGTTATAAATGGCGACGAGCGGGGGGTTGCAGTAGACATCAATGGACCATTTTCTTTTTTACAGGGTATTTAAAAACCAAAAAAACCTCAAGAAGGATGCTTTCTTTATTTCAGTGGACATTGGGGGATTGGGCACCTCCAATGTCAGTGTTATAAATGGCGACGAGCGGGGGGTTGCAGTAGACATCAATGGACCATTTTCTTTTTTACAGGGTATTTAAAAAAACAAAAAAACCTTGAGAAGGATGCTTTCTTTATTTCAGTGGACATTGGGGTATTGGGGACCCCGAGAGTCAGTGTTATAAATGGCAGGAGGTTTGTTGCAGTTATAGTGGCGGCTGCAACAGACATCGATTGACCATTTTCATTTTTACAGGCTGTAACAAAAAACTACAACAACAAACAAAATGCATAGGGAAGGTTTTCTTCATTTCAGGTTTTGACACTGGGGGATTGAGCACCCCCAGTGTAAGTGTTATGTGTGTGTTGGGGGTGGGGTGGTGGGTGCTGCGTGGGAGGGTCAGGTGGGAGTGACAGTTAGGGGGGCACAAGCAACAGACACTGATGGACCGTTTTTCTTTTTGCAGGCTGTAAATAAAAAACAATAAACATATGAGGCATGCTTTCTTGGGTATCCCCAGTGTCAGTGTTTTAAACTGGGGGGTGGGGTTGCAGTTACGGTGACGGCTGCAACAGACATCGATGGACTTTTTTCTTTTTTACAGGGGATGGGTGGTGGGTGCTGAGTGGGAGGATCGGGTGGGATTAAGGCAACAGACATCGATGGTCGGTGGAAAGTTTTCTTTATTTCAGGTTTTGACATTGGGGATTGAGCACCCCCAGTGTCAGTGTTATGTTTTGGTGGGGTGGGGTGGTGGGTACTGAGAGGGAGGATCGGATAGGAAGAGAGTTACAGGGATGCTAGCTACAGACATCAATGGATGTTTTTTGTTGTTACAGGGCTTAATATAGCAGCTGCACACTGGTAAGGTCTATAGCAAACTTCCGATGTGCAGCTGTAACTGTTTTGAGAGCTGATCAGCTGTTTGCTGACATGGCTTCATGCAAATCAAAGGACCAAAGCCCTCTCAGATTGGAGTGGTTTCAGTCCTTTGAAGTACATGCAGTGTCAGTCCACTGAGCAGAGAGTTGTGTTAGGACCACAATGTATGGTCATTGGTCTAGATTGCAAGCTCCTTGCAGTTTCAAGTGCAATGGGCTCGGCAGTGACACCCCCCTCCAAATTCCCATGTACTTGTCGCTAAACGTTTGGAGTACAAGCACAGCAAACTTAAAAAAGGCTGGCATATGGTACAGATGACACAGGGCCTGATTGTCAAAGGATGGCACAGGGCTTGTCCAAGCTCTGCATCAAACCCTGCAGCTGCGCCACACACACTGCCACACCTTGTGCCCAATTCTCAAAGGTTACACACATTTGCAGCACTTTACCCCCTTTTTGACGGCTTATGCCATCTTTGTGGCACAAACCTCATAATGAAATCTGTGAAGTTAGACCAGCAAAAGCTGGTCTAACTCATGCCATATGGCGCACAGGATTGAGCGCTGCAGTTGCCAGCCAGGGACTGCCACAGCCCCATGCGCCATGTGTTTGGCGCACCCAGAGCTTGCGGCAGTGCAACTCATTTGAGAATCAGGCCCACAGTCTTCATGACAAAGTGGCACAACTTTGATGGAGGAGGCTGCCTTGGGGTCAATATGTTTAATTCTGGAGAGGGCCACCCCTGTTTGTGAGCAGGTCTCCAAAGATATTAATAACAAAATAGGTCAGTTGAAATCATTGACTACATAGCAGGAGATGGAAAAATATCATAACATTCTTAGGGAAAAGGTTGTTAGAAATATAGAAAAAATACAGCAGAAAAAGACCAAAGGTCCATCCAATCTGCCCTTTAATTGCACAGGACGTAGTGCATCTCTGGGGACCTATCCCCTCCCTTCAATGCATCCTTCCCCCTCCCCACATGCACTGGAGAGATTTCTATTATTCATCTTACTCAGTCAACCCACTTTGGCAGGCAGGCTGTTCCATGGCTCCACCACCCTTTCTGTAAAATAGTACTTCCTCAATTCCCTTCTGAAGTTCGCCCCCTTTCAGTTTATATTCATGCCCATGTGTCAATGAGCTGGTGTTCCTATTAAATAATTTAGTACAGTTCACTTTATTAATACTTTTCAACAACTTGAATGCCTCTACAGTATCATAGCACCTCTCTCCCTCCTAGCTTCCAGCGAGTACATGTTTAATGCCCTTAGACGTTTCTCATAGGATTCTCCCTCTAATCCCTGTATCATCTTGGTAGCCCCATGCTGTATTGCTTGCAGTCTGTCCTTTTCCTTTTTTAGGTGGGGGCTCCAGAACTGGACACAGTACTCCAGGTGTGGCCTAACCAAGGACCTACAAAGGGTAATTACTTCTTTCCTTCTACTGTCTATACCCCTCCCTATACTCCGCAACATTCTGTTTGCTATTCTGTAGGCTTTGTTCCACTTGCTAGAGACTTTTAGGGTGTCACTGATAATGACTCCCAAGTTCTGCTCCTCTGTTGTCATACTAAGTTTAACCCCATTTAGCCAGTAGGGGTTCTTTTTCCCCAGGTGCATTACCTTGCATCTCACCAGCCTGTGGAGGTCATTTTGTAGATCCTTAACTCCTTGTACACTATTCACCCTTCTGCAAAGTTTAGTGTCATCAGCGAAGAGGCCAACCTTACATCGAATCCCTACAGTAACGTCACTAATGAACATAGTAAAAAGGACAGGGCCCAGGACTGATCCCTGCGGTACCCCACTAGTGACTTCCCTCTCAGGTGCACATTATATTATATTATTGGTTAGATGTGACCAACAGATAACATGACAACACAGATAAAATGTGAGCATGATGCTAATGACTGTCATCTTAGCCAGTTACTGTATATACCTGGCAAGAAAAAGGACATACGCAACAAATGCCAAAGTCTATCCTGAAAAACACTGACTCAATACCAATACCAGTGATAAAACTGCCATGGATTATACAAGAGAACCCAGCAATACAGACAACTCTGGGTCAATTTCTTTAGACCAATTAGCCTCACTCAACGGCATGGGAGCTGTGGGTAGTATAACCACAGATACCACGGTGAAGTGAAAGGAAACTCCATTTTCAGCAGCCATTCCATTAAGGCAGCATAAAATGAGGGGGAGAGGGCATGGAAAAGCAAAAGGACCAAGCAACTATTAGATGCCATTACTATGGGTGTGCAGGATCAATGGTATAATATAAACAATAGTGATCAATCAACCATACTGAAATTGACAGTAATCAACATTTCAAGTTGAGTCATTAGTCCTATTGAAGAACAAGTTCTCACTAGGTGGCTGACATTTGCTCCATCAATGGACATATATGTTTTCCAAGCTACTGTGGACATGAACATTTTCATAAGAACTTTGATGTTAAAAGTCATTAATTCAGATACAAACAGTATGACTTCACAAAATAGTGTTGTAACAACTCCCCTTTTCCACCCAAAACCATCTTATGTCCCAACACTGAGTCCAACATTGCCTGTGTTCTTTGGAAAGTGTGAGGGTGATCTAGAATGCATGAAACAACACAACACAGGTTTAGCAACTGCTCTGGGGCTGAACGAAAAGCCCACAGAGCTATCCCGGTGCTTGCTGTTTTTTCTAAATGTTGGTTACTTTTCAGTTGAGAATATAAACACCACGGGCTGGATATTCAAACTGCACCATTCTGTGGCGCAAGCCCTTGCGCTGCTCAAAAAAGTTGCGCAGGGGTGTGGCCAGGGCGATATTCAACGGAGTTGCACTATTGAGCAACTCCTTTGAATATCGCCCCCCTGGCCACAGCCACTGTGCATGGCACAGTGGAACTTGCGCCACCGCAAGTGGTCAGAGTGGAGCATTCAAGATGCGGTGGTGCAAGTTCCATTGCACCATGTGCAAAATTCCGATATTCAAAAGGTAACATGCAAATGGGGCCATAAGTATTGCAAGGCGCAGGGGGGGCAATTAGCATCTACCTACGGCCCCATTTGCATGCCATTAGCATGCAGGTGCGCCGATCCCCGACAACTTGCGCCTGGCACCCTGCCAGGCAGCAGCCGTCGGGGACCGACGCCCCCTGCAGCCCGATCGCGGGCATGAAGCAAATCTCCCCCCCGACTGGCCCGATAGCGGGCATAACAGAACCGAACCCCCCCGACTGGCCCGATCGTGGGCATAACAGAAATGACCCCCACTAGCCGATCGCGGGCAGAGCGGAGTTCAACCCCCAAGACCAATATCCCTGGTGGTCCAGTGGACACGAAGCCCGATCGTGGGCATTAGAGTCAAACCCCAAGGTCCAATTTCCTGGTGATATAGTGGCCCCCACCCCATCCACCCACGGAGCCCCACCACCGCTCCCCGTCCAGCCGGCTACACCCACCCGCCCAGCCGCCTGGCCGACTGATCAGTTGCAGGGCTGCACGCCCATTGGTTCAGAGCAAGAGCCAATGGACGTGCAGCCCATACCGTACAAGGCAGTCCAGATATGTGAATGAATTCATTCAAACACAACTGTTACCCTGAAGTTTCCTTTAAGCCAGGAAGAATGACAGCTGCTAATTTTAAATGAAAAAACAAAACAAAAAAAAAAACAGCATTTTGATCTTAGGGCAACTGTTTACGAATTGCTCAAACCTGACACCTGTTTACATGCCACTACACAAACATTCTTTGCACATTATGAAGCTGCAACCTGGACCAAGTAAAACCGCACTCTCTTTTTATGCTGATTACGCGCAAGCACAAGAAACATATTGCAGCAGCTTTTGCAAGAAGCAGGTTGTGGAGGCACGGCACTGTTGTGGCCAATGCCCCCACAGCCTTTAAAGGCTTGACCCGCTTTCCCCAATGGTGTGGCATGCTGCTGCTGACACTAGTTCAGCCAGCGTGCCACAACCTTCTAAAGTTTTAGCCGCTGCAATCAGGGGCAGCCTCGTCATTGCAGCATCATCCACTGTAATGAAGAAGCGACCCATCATTGCAGGGCTATTGATGATGGGGAGCCCAGTCCCCGTCAGCTTGTCCCTTCCCCATTTCTTGTGTGCCGAGGGGGGTGCCCAGTCCTCCGCGGCTTATGTCCCCCCTCTTTCTATGTTTGCCGATGGGGGTGCCCAATCCCTGTCAGCATATCCCCCCCATTTCTTGTGTGCTGAGGGGGGTGCCCAATCCCCCTCGGCTCATGAGCCCCCCCAAGTATGTGCTGATGGGGGTGCCCAATCCCCATTGGCTCCAGTGCCCCCTACCCCAAAACACGCAGGTGGCATGCTGGAAAGAAGAAAATGGTCCTCACTGTCTGTGCCCCCCTCCCGCAACCCATGCCCTCCCACTGTATACCCCACCTCCCCACACACCCCCATACTTACCTCTGGAGCCCAGCAAGACAATCTTCAGTGGACCGGGAACATGTCTGCACTCTTCAAAGCTGACCATGAACTTAGGAAATGCTGGTTGGGACTGCTGCAGATTTCTTTGTGGGCAGGAAAAGGTGCCAATACAGGCAGGAGCCCAGTACAAAAGGGCAGTCTACAGCGCCGGGAGACACAGAATGAGCGAGTAAAGGAGGGGGTGTGAGTGAGCTCAACAGAGCTCTGTTGGGACTGCTGCGGATTTCTTTGTGGGCAGAAAAAGGCAGCAATGCATGCAGGGCCCAGTACAAAAGGGCAGCCTGCAGCGGTGGAAGAAACAGAATGAGCGACTGAGAGGGGGAGTGAGGCGAGCTCAGCGGGCTCTATCATGACTGCTACGGATTTCTTTGTGGGCAGAAAGGGAAGCAATGCAGGCAGGAGCCCAGTACAAAAGGCCAGCCTGCAGCGCTGGCAGAAATGGAATGAGCGAGTGAGAGCGGGGGAGTGAGCGAGCTCAACAGAGCTGTGTCAGCACTGCTGCAGATTTCTTTGTGGGCAGAAAAAGGCAGCAATGCACGCAGGGGCCCAGTACAAAAGGGCAGCCCACAGCAGTGGGACAAACAGGATGAGTGAGTGAGAGAGGGGGAGTGAGCGAGCTCAATGGAGCTCTATCGTGACTGCTACAGATTTCCTTGTGGGCAGAAGAAGGCGCAACGCAAGCAGGAGCCCAGTACAAAAGAGCAGCCTGGAGCGGTGGCAGAAACGAGATGAGCGAGTGAGAGTGGGGAATGAGCGAGCTCAATGGAGCTCTGTTGGGATTGCTGCAGATTTGTTTGTGGGCAGAAAAAGGCACCAACAGAGGCAGGAGCCCAGTACAAAAGGGCAGCCTGAAGCACCAGGAGAAATAGAATGAGCGAGTGAGACATGGGGAGTGAGCGACCTCAGCGGAGCTCTATCGTAACTGCTCTGGATTTCTTTGTGGGCAGAAAGAAGTGGCAATCCAGGCAGGAGCCCAGTACAAAAGGCCAGCCTGCAGTGCCGGCAGAAAAAGAATGAGTGAGTGAGAGAGGGGGGAGTGAGCAAACTCAACCGAGGTCTATCATGACTGCTGCAAATTTCTTTGTGGACAGGAAAAGGTGGCAACCCAGGCAGGAGCCCAGTACAGAAGGGCAGCCTGCAGTGGCGGGAGAAACAGAACGAATGAGTGAGAGAGGGGAAGTGAGTGAGCGAGCTCAGTGGAGCTCTATCATGACTGCTGCAGATTTTTTTGTGGGCAGAAGAAGGCGGCAACGCAGGCAGGGGCCCAGTACAAGAGGGCAGCCTGCAGCACTGGCAGAAACGGAACAAGCAAGTGAGACAGGGGGAGTGAGCAAGCTCAATGGAGCTTTGTCGGGACTGCTGCAGATTTCTTTGTGGGCAGAAAAAGGTACCAACAGAGGCAGGAGCCAAGTACAAAATGGCAGACTGCAGCACCAGGAGAAACAGAATGAGTGAGTGAGACAGGCAGAATGAGCGACCTCAACGGAGCTCTGTCGGGACAGCTGCGGATTTCTTTGTGGACAAATAAAGGTGCCAATGCATGCAGGCGCCCAGTACAAAAGGGCAGCCTGCAGCAGCAGAAGAAACAGAACGAACGAGTGAGAGAGGGGGAGTGAGTGAGCGAGCTCAATGGAGCTCTATCGTGAGTGCTGCAGATTTCTTTGTGGGCAGAAGAAGGTGGCAACACAGGCAGGGGCCCAGTACAAAAGGCCAGCCAGCAGCGCCGGCAGAAACGGAATGAGCGAGTGACAGAGGGGGAGTCAGCAAGCTCAACGGAGCTGTCTTGGGACTACTGCAGATTTCTTTGTGGGCAGAAAAAGCCACCAATAGAGGCAGAAGCCCAGTACAAAAGTACATCCTGCAGTGCCAGGAGAAACAGAATGAGAGAGTCAGAGATGGGCATTGACCCACCTCAACGGAGCTCTGTTGGGACAGCTGCAGTTTTCTTTGTGGACAGAAAAGGGTGCCAAATGCCAATGCAGGCAGGAGCCCGGTACTAAACAGCAGCCTACAGCATCAGGAGAACACAATGAGCGACTAAGAGAGGGCCACTGAGCGAGCTCAATAGACCAGTGCAATCAAAATTCGGCATTGACAAATGCTTGTTTTATTCGTGGAAGAAATCAAGTTAATCACTACTTTCAGAAATGTGAGATCACCTTAAAGAACACAAAAATGTGTCAATCAATCAATCAATCAATCAGTCAATCTCTATTTAACCAAGAGAACCACCATTGAGATAAACTCATTTACAAAGTGGTCCTGGGTGGACAAAGCACATAAAATTGACACTCGAAAATAACAAACTTGGGAAAATAATATACAATAAATAGATACAAGGAAGCCAGAATACAAAATATAAAATATACAATAAACACTATGTAACATGAGATATTCAATACACAATATGTACAATATATATACAGCCTAGAGTGGTGGAAAAACAGGGGAAAGAAAAGAAAGTATGGGGGCAACAATTTAATAGGGGAGAAGAAAGGAGGAGAGGAGAGGAGAGGAGGCAGATGAAGACAGCAAGCAAGTAAGTGGTTCTTGGGAGAGGGTAAGCCAGAAGGGGAGGGATGAGGTAGGGGGAAGGGGGCGAGGAGGGTGTAAGACTAGATGAGGGTCACTGAGGACTCGAGTCCTACCTAGAAAAGTAAGAGAAGAGAGTAAGAGGAGATAAAGCTCATGAATGTTTGCTGCTGGCATGCATCTTTTTTTTTTTATATTCTGACCTCAACATTTGAAGCTACTTATTTTAGGACTCATAGATGTGACATATACCATTTATGGTATATTGATCGAAATGGTATTTTGCACTTCATTTTAAAAAATGACACGTCATGTTATGAGGTTTTGTGGAAAAATGCAGATGTTGAAAGTTTGGATTCAAAATATTCAAAATTAACGAAGTTATGAGTGAACGCTGAAATAGTGTGATGTTCAGTCATAACCCGGGCATTTTACCATATTTGTATACCACATTTTCAGCAAAGCCTTCTTATTATCCAATCTAATGGACCTGGCAGGTGAAGATTTTCAAATCCTTGCCAAAATGTCATTCTGCACTGCTGAAACGTCATTCCTCACCACGGGTACGAAAACACATTTTGGCCAGGATTTGAAAAATGACAGCTGTCACATTCGTGAGGTGCTGTGAAGAAATGGCTATGTTTAAAATTTGGGGTCAAAATATTGAAAATTACCAAAGTTATAAGCCTGCGTTCGTAAATTTCAATGTAGGCTCATAACTTTGTTGTTTTTTAATATTTTTGCCCCAAATTTTCAACATAACCTTTTTATGATCCCACCTCATGAACAAGTGCAGTGAAAATATTCTACTCCTGCCTGAAAGGTGATTTTGCCCAGTGACCAAAAAATCACCTTCCGGAACAGATTTGCCTTCAGTTACTGTAATTGTTCATGAGGTGGGGTCCTCAAAAAGGCATGTTGAAAATTTGGGCAAAAATATCCAGAAATGGCCAAGTTATGCCACTAAGTTCAAATCCCCATTGAAATGCATTGAACCACATACCTGATTTCTTCAGTTTGCGGTCTGGCTTTGAAGAGTGAAGACGTGTCTGTGGTCCAGAGAAGATTACAGCGTCTGATCCCTGGTGAGTAAGTAAGAGCTTCAGGGGGTGGGGTGGTGGGTGCTGAGTGGGAGGGTTGGGTGTTGGGGGGAACTAACGATGCAACAGACATGGATGGACATTTTCTTTTTTACAGGCTTTAAAAAAAAAACTTAGAGGGAAAGTTTTCTTTATTTCAGGTTTTGGCACTGGGTATTGGGCACCCCAGAGTCAGTGTTATGTTTAGGGGTGAGTGCTGAGTGGGTGGGTTGGGTGGGGACTAACGCAATAGACACAGATGGATGGTTTTCTTTTAACAGGCTCAAAAATGCAGAGGACTTTTCCTTTATTTCAGGTTTTGACACTGGGGATTGGGCACCCCCAGTGTCAGTATTATGTTGGGGTGGGGTGGGATGGTAGGTGCTGAGCAGGAGGGTCATGTGGGGGTGACAGTTACAGGGGTGCCAGCAGTGAACACTGGGGGATTGGGCACCCCCAGTGTCATTGTTATAAACGTCAACCCTGGGGTGCTCCCTGGTGCTGCATAACTAAACACAGTGGGGGAGAGGTTGCAGTTACAGCGGCAGCTCTCATAGACATCGATGAACAGTTTTCTTAGTTGCAGGCCATGTATAAAAACAACAAAAAACTACAAGGCGGACACTGGGGGATTGGGCACCTCCAGTGCCAGCATTATGTTTGTGGGGGGGGAGTGTGGGGTGGTGGGTGCTGAGAGGGAGGGTCAGGTGGGGAGAAGTTAGAGGGGCACCAGCAACAGACATCAATGGATGTTTTTTGTTGTTATAGGACTTGAAATAGCAGCTGCACACCGGTAAGGTCCATAGCAAACATCCAGTGTGAAGCTGTAACTGTTTTGAAAGTTGTTCAGCTGTTTGCTGACCCAGCTTCATGCAAATCAAAGGACTGAAGCCCTCTCTGATTGGAGTGGCTTCAGTCCTTTGAAGTTCACACAGTTTCAGCCCACCGAGCTGAGAGCTGCATCACAACCACAATGTGTGGTCATTGGTCTAGACTGCCAAGTCCCTTGCAGTTGCAACTGCAATGGTCCCGGCAGAGACACACCTCTGAAATCCCTTGTACTCATCCCAAAACATTTGGTGCACAAGCACAGCAAACGTAAAAAGGATGTACAGATCTTGATTTATTGTATGCTCATCACTTCCATTGGACTAACAGCTTAGGCGATGAACTTTTGGTAGTGTTTTTTATTCGGGCGTTGGGGAGAATCACTGTATCAGTAGAAATCAGTTTTCAGCAGAGTGGGCTCAGTTTGGGAAGGGTAGAGAATTCTCCATTTAGTACGAAACAGAGTCTCGACTTGCAAACAACTGGTGAAGCTCAGCTCCTGAGATGAAGATTAATTTCATGCCAGCTTACACAGCACATGTCGTTGGTGGAGCAGCACTTATAAATAATTCAAACAAGAGGTTGACTTCTTACTAAACCAAGATTACCCTTTACCAGCTAAACAGTAAAACTGTAATACACAAAAGCAATCCATGAATTCTTCAGAAACTTTGCAAATCCAAATACTGCTGCCCCCCCCCCATAGGGTGGTAGAGAGAACAATATGTACACATGGTGATGATTAGCCATGGCAGTGTGCATGGTAGGTGCACACACTGTCTTCCTGTCCACCACCTGACTGGAGGTACGGTGAGGGGCAACACTACAGTATTTGGATTAACACAAATCCTGAAGAATCAATGGGATTGCTGTGTTGTTTGAGGATTTCAATGTTAAAAAAGGATCACCTTGGTCTAGCAAGGAGCTGACTTCCTGTCTGAGATTATTCCTAATGCTGTTTCACCTGCTGACGGGCTGTATTAGCTGGCTTGTGGTTCTCCATTGAATAGTGTGTGCTGTGGCATGGTGGTGAATGAGGGGGGTTGTGCAGAATGAATGAAGGGCCGTTGTGTAGAACTCTGTGTTGCAGGGGACTGTGCAGCTTGATTAATCAGAGTGCCACTAGTGGGCACACTTTCCGTGATACGACTACTTGTCATGGGACAGAATCACAGGTTGTTGCCACTTTATAGTTGTGGCTGTGCACTAAAGGACACAGAACCATGGATACTGTTCTGAACTGGCAGAGCACATGTGATTTTAAAAAGGGTTGCTTGCTATGACAACACCATGAGTTTGCACCACTGTATGGATGTGGCTGTGCACTGCAAAGCTTAAAACCATGGCCGCCATCTTGAACCAATATCCAGCAAGTGATTTAAAAAAAGAAGCTGCTTGCTACTACTTGGTTAGGTGCCACAAGACATATAAATACAAGCATCACTGGGAAAAAGCTGACTGGCCAGTGATTTTCAAACAGGAGCTACACGCTGCAGGACAGCAACACTGGTGGATACCACTGTAAAGATGCTGCTGTGCTCTGCAGGACATGGAACTGGGGAAACTATCCAGAATTTTTCATCAAGTTCCAGCAGTCCCAACTTCCATGGTTATTTCCACGGCCTTGGCTCCACATAAGACTGGTGTGGTAGTGCAAGTTGTGTGTGGGTGCATGAGCAACCAGAGGTGGATGTTTGGCCCTGCAGAAGGTTCACACTGTGACATGTCCAGTATGTACACCTACTGTGGGATCCAGAGCTTGGAAATGAGATGCAGGAGTGTTTTCAGGTCCCTTGGAGGCATGGAATGGGAGAACCTTTCCCAGGTGAGAGATCAAAGATGTAGCTTGGTTTGGAGATGGAGAAATGGTTGCAAGTGGGGCTGTGCCACTAGACTGTCATTAGATTGTGCTTTATGGCTCTCTGTTGGGAATGGAGGCTGTGACATTAATAGTAGCTGAACTGACTGCCACCAGTCAGAGGGCCTATGCTGTAGGGTTTATTTATTTATTTTATTCATTTACTTTGTTCACCAGGTAAGTACACTGAATCAAAGGCCCCTTTTCAGGAATGACCTGAGCCACTACAATTGTGGCAAAAATAGAATAAAATATACGAAATACAATACAAATTCAAATAACATATAATGCACATATATTACATACTACATTTAATAACATTCACAACCAGTTGTTTGTTGAAAATAAGATTTTAGTAAGGATTTAAAATTTACGTGACTGCTTGTATTTATGCAAGATTGAGGTACTGTATTCCAGAGCTTGGCAGGGGTGTCAGCAGGCATACACACTGTACTCAGTAGAGTACAGTAAAAAAATCAGGCAGGGGCAACAAAAAGAGGAAAGCAAGGACATTGTGAGTCACATTGTGTCTGTGTCACGCTGAACCCTTTGGCCTTTGTTGTTCGCTACGGGGCACTGATACCACCAGCCAAATACATAAACAAGAACAACTTACCAGGCAAGCAGAAAAACAAAGGAAAGAGGATTACCTGGAAGAAACTGATTACTTGAACTCAGACATGGCAAATGGGGGGGTGCTGTTGTTGGTGTGGTACAGCAGCACATATTTTGGTTCATGTTTATATAACAGGGTTTAAAATTCCTGGCTACACCCTTGGAGCTTGGCATACTGTACTGAAAAAGCTGACAAAAGAAAACTAAGTAGTACTAGTGTGGCACATGTGTCTGGTATGGTGGCAGCGGTGATGGTTCCATTTGTTTCGTACACAATCTTTTCGGCATATTCAGTATCACTGTTTGCAGGCTGCTGTTCATTTTCATGGTCAGACTCACATAAATCAGTGTTTGTGACAACTGGGAAATTGTCAGAATTCATTCTGAGAAATGTAAGCCATTCCACATTTGCAGGCCTTAGCAGTATTTTGTGGTCAATGATTATTCGTCCAGCTGCACTAAATATGCATTCTGAATATCTGCTTGAAGGTGAGGTACATTATTACAAGATTTGCTAGATCTGACCATATTGTTCTCTTTTGTTTCCAATGGAGTAATGGATCTTCCTCGAGACCAGTCACAGTATGGTCTGCAAAGTACTCCAGGATCATTGTGCTGCATGAGACAGTTACCAGACTGGCAGATGAACCTGCTACACTTTCTTTACAGGATACCAGCCCATGTTGTTACAGGCAACTCAGAAGTGATTTGCCTTTCTGACCCTTAACATAGGATGCCCCAGAAGTAGCTGTACATGTTCTTTCCCTCGCTGATGACACTGCTGACTGTGAAGAATTGATAGATGTGCTATTGCCTATGCCAGAGGTGCACTGTGATGGTTTGGCAGGGTTTGACAGCTGTACATCAGTTAATGGTGTTTGTAGGGCAATGTCACATTTGGGTAGCAGAAGATCTCTCTAGTACTCAATGTCTTCCCCTGCAGGAAGGTTGGCCTCAATGTTCCATTTAAAATGGGGCTCTAGCAATTTAGCCAACACATAGGTGTCATTCTTAAACATGGCATTTATTCTCTGATCAGTCAACAGTCTGACACGCAAGTCATTTGCCAGCATAACAGCAGTGGTGTTGTCTTTTGACTGAAAGTCTTTCTTTATGTCGTCAAGGAAAATGTAAAGAAGTCTGATTTCAGGAAGAATTTGACTGAGTTTCACTGTCTGCATTGACATCATGTGTGGCAGCCTCAAATGACTCCAATAAGGTGACCAAAGATTCCAGCAGAGTTCAGCTGCTGGAACTGAACATGATGTGTACTCTACCTATTTGATTCTGCATGGTGTAGTCATGTACAGCTTTTTTCTGTTTAAGAAGCCTTTCCAACATGTAACATGTTAAATTCCAGTGGATTGGAACTTCCTGCTTTAATATATGCAAGGGTAAGTTGTTTGACCTCTGCAGCCCTTTCACAATTTTTTTAGCTTTCACAGAGTGGCTAAAATGTCCACATATTTTCCTAGCAAGACCTAACAGGTTTTCAACATTTCTGTTTCCATTTAAGAAACCATGGATGAGAAGATTTAAAGAATGTGCATAACAAGGTATGTAAATGGTAGTTGCCATCTCTAACAGCCTTGATTATGTTGGCATCATTGTCCGATATGATGAACCCTGGAAATAAGGAATACAGAGTAAGTCATTTCTGGAATTGATTTTGCAGCTCCTTCAAAATATTCACAGCAGTGTGGTTTTCTTCAAAAGTGGTGACACATAATACAGACTGCTTCTTACTACTTATGGTAAAGTGGGAATTATTGCTTTCTGACTGAAAACTTGCCCAAGGAGCTGTAACAGTCATGTAGTCAATTGTCTGGTTGCTGGTCCATATATCCATGGTTATGTGAACCTGGTTCACCTCAGAGAGTTTCAACTATTTAGTGACCGCACTACACACCAAGTCATACAACTGTGGAACAGCCTTTTTTTGAGAAGTATGTTTGAGAGGGAACGGTGTACCATGGTTCAGTCCAGTTCATAAACTTGAGGAAACCTTTCTGGGCAACAAAAGTAAAAGGGAGCTGACAATCGGCCAACAGCTCTGCAATGGCTCTGTTTAACAGCTGGCATGTTGGATGCTTGTGGGTAAATATTGATGTCCTCACAACACTTTCTTTTAATGTTAGTTGACGAGAGTGCTGAGATATTTTTAATTTTGGGGGATTGTAGTTTTCACGCCTTTTTCAGGTGAAATACTACTGTGGGATTTTGCAGTACTTGATGGCATCAGAAGAAAACAGTATGTGTTTGTCTGGGAAGACTGCAAGGACACACCAAGTGATTCAATGTTAGTTCCTGCTTCCAGGTCATTGTCACTATGGTCACCATCACTACCACTCATACCACTCATATCAACCACACTGTCCCTTGCCCTGCCCCACTCAATTGGGTGTTTTGCCTTTGCATGTCATATTATTATTGATGTTCCAAAATGTCCCTGTTTGCCACCATGACTGATAATCTTTTTGCACAGACTACATACAGCTTGACAGTTGTCTGCAGGGCCAATATAAAATAAATTCCACACTAAAAATTTACCCTTTGTGCTTTGCACTACGGTGCCTGGCACTACTTTTGTACAGTCAGGGGCCCTGGAGGAAACCCTATACTGCCATTTCCTTGTTGACATGAATTTTTCTCATTCATGGTCATCTTCTTATTCTTACGTTTAACATATATATTTTTTTTTTGCATGTGCCTCTCATGCCCTACTGTGGCATCCTCTGTAACCTGCTCATCAAAACTAGTACCGGCCTCATTGCCACAAGATTCAGAAGAATGGAAAGTGCTGTCATCATCAGGTGAGACGTAGCCTGGGCTATTCCATTACCAGTCCCAACTATCACCACCATTTTTATCAGCATTCACTGCTTCAGCATCTGAGGTTATATTTGAGGAGGATGCCTCCCCCTCCTTGCATGCTGCTTCAGCAGCTTGAAGTCTCTTGGCTCATGTGACAAAACATTCAGTACCTCTACGAGTAACTCCTGTCAGTTCTTTCTGAAACTCTACTATCATTTCATTGGTAACATGCTATTTTGTTCCAGGAGGACATTAAGTGCCAGACCTAGTGATGTCATTGTTATTATTGTCACTAGAACTATGTTCTTCATTAGTGCTAGGATTCATATTGTCCACATAATTTTCAGTTGCACGTGCACCAGCACTGTGCTTCCTTTTAGTGACTTAGTCTGGGAAATATGAGACATAGTAGACACAGCCGTGGCTTTTGCTATGCCACAGAAAGATATCACACACGGTGCAGCTATGGCAGGGCTCAGGGCACCTAACAGGCTAACAGACAGTGTAATACAGCCTAAATGGCTTTCGCTATACTACAGAGAAACAGAGTAGCAATGTCACAGACAGGGCTTAGGGCACCTAACAGACAGTATGTAATACAGCCCAAATGGCTTTCACTAAACTGCAAATACACACAGAGTAGCTATGTCACAGGCAGGGCTCGGGGCACCTAACAGGCACTGTGTAATACAGCCAAAATGGCTTTCACTATGCATCAGAGACACACAGAGTGGCTATGTCCCAGACGGGGCTCAGGGCACCTAACAGACAGCATATAAACCTAACAGACAGCGTATAATACAGCCTAAAATGGCTTTCACTATTCTGCAGAGAGACAAAGAGTATACTGTATGTCACAGATGGGGCAAAGGGGGCCTAACAGACAGTGTGTAAATTTACAGCCTAAATGGCTTTCACTATACTACAGAGACACACAGAGTAGCTATATCACAGATAGGGTTCAGGGCATCTAACAGACAGTGTGTAATACAGCCTAAGTGGCATTCACTATGCAAAGAGACACAGAGTAGCTATGTCACAGACAGGGCTCGGGGCAACTAACAGACACTGTAATACAGCCTAAATTACTTTCCCTATGCTGCAGAGACACACAGAGCAGCTATGTCACAGGCAGAGCTCAAGGCACCCAACAGACAGTGTTCAATGCATCCTAAATGACTTTCACTATGCTGCAGAGAGACACAGAGTTGCTATGTCACAGACAGGGCTTGGGGCACCTAACAGACAGTGTGTAATACAGAGTAAATGGCTTTCACTATCCTGCAGAGACACACAAAGTAGCTATATGTCACAGACAGGACACAGGGCACATAATAGACAGTGTGTAAATATACAGCCTAAATGGCTTTCACTATACTGCAGAGACACACAGCATAGCTATGTCATAGACAGGTCTCAGGGCACCTAACAGTGTTTAATACAGCCTAAATGGCTTTCACTATACTGCGGAGACACAGAGAGTAGCTATATGTCACAGACAAGGCACATGGCACCTAATAGTGTATAAATATGCAGCCTAAATGGCTTTCACTATACTGCAGAGACACACAAAGTAGCTATGTCACAGACAGGGCTCAGGGCACCTAACAGACAGTGTGTAATTATTTTACAGCCTAAATGGCTTTCTCTATACTGCAGAGAGACACAGAGAAGCTACAGTATATGTCACAGACAGGGCTTGGGGCACCTAACTGACAGTGTGTAATACAGCCCAAATTGCTTTCACTAAACTGCAAAGACACACAGAGTAGCTATGTCACAGACAGAGCACAGGGCACCTAACAGACAGTGTGTAACTGAATGGCTTTCACTATACTGCAGAGACACACAGAGTACCTAAAGGGCTCAGGGCATCTAACTGACAGTGTGTAATACAGCCTGAATGGCTTTTGCTATGCTGCAGAGAGACACAGAGTAGCTATCTCACAGGCAGGGCTCAGGGAACCTAGCAGACAGTGTGCAATACAACCTAAATGGCTTTCACTATATTGCAGAGAGACACAGAGTAGCGATGTCACAGACAGAGCTCAGGGCACCTAACATACAGTGTGTAATACAGCCTAAAACTGCTTTCATATACTGCAGAGACGAGACATACAGAGTAGCTATGTCACAGACACAGCATCTAACAGACAGTATGTAAGATACAGCCTAAACAGCTGCTACCAGCAATGAATGCCCTCCCCCTTTTTCCTTCTCTCCCAAGCACTGTACTGGATCCCTTGATTATTCCCCCTTCAGTCCCCAACCCTTGTTTCTTTGGACTAAACTTTGTGCTTTCACTGCAGGTCTTTTTTTTTTTACATAGATACATAGACAGTGTCGGCAGATAAGGGCTTATGGCCCACCCAGTCTGCCCATTTGAGCTTATAAGTTCAGTTTATGTTTTCCTAGAAGTCTGTTGCCCCTTACCCCTGACCTCCAGAATTCCTTTATGTCTAGCCCATGCATTCTTAAATCCCGTAATTGTTTCAGCCCCCACCACTTCCTCTGGTAGGGTGTTCCACTTGTCCACCACCCATTCTGTGAAGAAATTCTTCCTCATGTTTCCTCTGAATTGTCCTCCCTCCAACTTCATCCTGTGCCCTCTAGTCCTGGAACATCTTTTTCACTTAAAAATAGTGTATTCCTGCACCCTATTCCTCCCTGTAAGATACTTGTATGTCTCTATCATATCCCCTCTCTCCCTCCTCTCCTCCAGGGAGTACATATTCAGTTCCTTCAACCTGTCCTCAGAGGACTTGTGATGCAATCCATGTACCATCTTTGTTGCCCTCCTCTGAACCTTCTCTACCCTGTCTATGTCCATGGAATGAAGGTCTCAGAACTGTACACTGTACTCGGTGAGGCCTCACTAGTGTCTTGTATAGTGGGATTATGACCTCCCTTTTCCTGCTGGTGATGCCCCTGCCTATGCATCCCAGCATCCTATTTGCTTTACCTGCTGCCTTGTCACACTGTTCCCTACCTTGAGGTCATCAGAGATGATAACCCCAAGATCCCTTTCCTGCTTGGTGCATGCTATATCCTCACCCCCAAATGATATATTGTGCCAGGGTTTTTGTGTCCCATATGCATTATCTTGCACTTCTTTGCATTGAATTTCAACTGCCAAACCCCTGACCATTCTTCAAGGTTCTGCAGGTCCCTTCTCATTCTGTCTACATCCTCTGGTGTGTCTACTCTGTTACAGAGCTTTGTGTCATCAGCGAACAGTGAAATTCTGCCTTCTAGGCCCTGCGCAATGTCACTGATGAAGATGTTGAATAGGACCAGGCCCAGCACTGATCCCTGTGGTACTCTGCTGGTCACTCTTCCCTCTGTGGCGTGACAGCCATTTACCACCACCCTCTGTGTCCTGCCGCCCAGACAGTTACCTACCCACCACACTACTGTCCTACCCACACCCATATTCCCCAGTTTGTGTAATAGTCTTCTATGTGGCACAGTGTCAAAGGCCCTGCTGAAGTCCAGATAGGCCATGTCCACTGCCCTCCCTGATCCACCTCCCTAGTCACCCAGTCAAAGATTCAACCAGGTTGGTCTGACATGACCTCCCCCTGGTGAAACCATGCTGCCTTGGGTCCTGTAGTCCATTGACAACCAGATGTTCCACCAGTCTCTCCTTCAGTAGTGCTTCCATGATCTTCCCCACTACCGAGGTGAGGCTGACTGGTCTGTAGTTCCCCGCTTCCTCTTTGTTCCCACTTTTGCATAAGGGGACTACATCTGCTGTCCTCCAGTCTTTGAGTACCTCCCCTGTTTCCAGTGATTGGCTAAACAAGATAGCCAGAGGTTCAGCCACCACCTCTCTTAGTTCTTTAAGGACCCTGGGGTGAACCCCATCTGGTCCCATTGCTTTATCAACTCTTATTACTTCTAGTTCCTTCAGGACCCTTTCTCGTGTAAAGGGACTTGTGTCCATTTCTGCACCATTCTCACCACTTGTACTCCCTTCAGACCCATTACCCTCCTCTTCCTCAGTAAAGACTGAGCAGAAGTACCTGTTCAATGTGTCAGCTTTACTGTTGTCATCCTCCACGCGGCCCCCATCCTCCCCCTTCAGTCTCACTATCCCACCCTTTGCCTTTCTTTTTTCCCTTATGTACCTGTAAAAGGTTTTGTCCCCTCTACCCACTGATTTTGCAATGTGTTCTTCTGTCTGAGCATTGGCTTCTCTTACTGACCTCCCTGCCTCCCTTTGCTTCTCCTGGTACTTCTCCCTATCCCCTTCTGCCTGTGTCTTTTTGTATTGCCTGAATGCAATCTTTTTGGCTTTCACTTTCTTTGCTACTTCTTTGGAAAACCATAATGGTCTCCTTTTCCTTTTCCTCTTGCTAACCTGCTTAATGCATAATTCTGTTGCTCTTGTAATCCCTGTTTTAAATACTGCCCACTGTTCCTCAACCCCTGATTCCTGCTGCATTCCCCTTAATGCCTCTTTCAAGTGTCTCCCCATTTTCCCAAAGTCTGCCCCCCTAAAATCCAGGATACGTGTTTTTGTGTGGTTCGGTTCTGCTCTTCCTGTGATTTCAAACCACAATGACTGGTGGTCACTGTTCCCCAGGTGCTCCCCCACTGTTACCCCCATCACACTGTCCCTGTTTGTGAGCACAAGGTCCAGTATTGCCTTCTGCTGAGTTGGTTCCATGACCAGTTGCTTGAGGAAGGCACCCTGAAGGGAGTCCAGGATAAATCTGCTCCTAGTTGATGCTGCTTATTTTTTTTTCATTTTCACTGTGGCTGCAGAGCAAATGATGATTCCTCCCTCTCCTGAGAAAGTCTGCTTCTATCTGTGTGCTCACACAACAGACAGGGAGCACAGACACAAGCACTGATCAATTGGATTGTTAGACTGGTGTCACGTGTTCCTTTCTGCTATCAGGACCCCACAGGCTGCTCTTTCATGCCTTTTTCCAACCTCATAAGAGTCCCAAGACCCCACAGACTGCCTGTAATGCCTGTTTTTTTACAAATTACCCGATACCCAACCAATTACCCATATCAACAGTACCCAAGCTGTGAAGTACACTGATATGTCAGGTCGAGTAGAAAATTACCCGAACTACCCTACCCTACTCGGCAAAAAAAAAACACCAGTACCTGACCTACCTGCTCCAGCTACCCGACGGGTAACCCATTCCCTATCTGTGATGTCTCACATGAGTATGACTCCCACTAAGGGATAGGAGCAAGAAAAGAGTTGGGGAATTTTCCAGTTCAAAAGGAGAATGCCAGTGGAGCTGACTGTGACTGGTTAGGGGGATCTCCCTGGTCAACGGGGTCCTGGGTCTGGGATGTGGCACACGTCTCCCATCAGGTCTCGTCTCTGCCTGGGATAAGGAGAGCTGCAGTGGGAGGTGTATGGCTTGAAAAAGGGGTTCCTTCTGAAGGGGTCATTCAGATGGCTGCAGTGGTTACTATTTCAGCCCACAGGGGAAAGTTTGGCCAATTGGTAACTAAAGTGTAAACTTGTAAGGTACATGGACATTATTCTGACTCAGGTGAGTGTTGCAGTGTGACAGTTGATGGCCAGCCCAGTACAGCTTGGGTTTCACGGAGATCCCATGTTCCTCTGATTGGCACCAGGACTTGCAACTACCCCAGCACTTTGTATGGATTCTTTCTGGGAAGGTGTCAAAGAAAAGCTCTAATAAATGCTGTTCAGACCCTTAGAAGGGGGAAGATGAATTCCTAAATCTACCATTAATAAAGGAAAGACAGCTTCAGGAAAACACACTAACTCAGCCCTCAGAGGAAGTACCAGTGAGGCATGAAGTGCTGGGGTGTTAATGACTGCTGTCAAGACATGGGGTGAGCTGTAACTTGTGTGGGAACTCACACTTACGTATTTCTGTGCAGGGATTGTGATGTGATTTTTCTCCATGAAGTGCCCCTGTTTTTGGACTGTGTGGGTGTGCACTGCTGGCTGCTGTTTCGGGTGCACTAGCCACAGCACTGTGATGCTCTCTGTCTGTTGTTCAGTTAAGACTGTTTCAGGGAAATAATTGAGAAGCCTGTTAAATATCCAAAATTGGTACAAGTCCCAGTATGGACTATAGACTGCTTCATGGTTATAAAGGAGAGGGGAAAATGAAGGTTGTGGATGCCACAGAATGTTTCCTAGTTAGACAAAATCAGATATTGGATATGATATTATCTCCAGAATTGACTGCTCTAATAAATCAGTGCATGAGCATGCTGCAAGGGATGGAGGGTACCTTGTGGAGTGGTCATCCATATCCATTACATGACTGACTGTCTATACACAAACTGCAAATAAACGTGTCCTTGTTCAACTGCACTATAATGTGAGATGCCCTGTTTGTGTCTGCAAGCAGAGACCAGCAGAAAAAATGAGGTGTTGCTGGAAATACACAAAAGACAAGGTTTTGCCAGTCTCCACAGCATGTTACATGCCCAGCCAGCCTGCATTCTGTTTAAGGATTCCTCAAGACATAATTGATGGGATTCCCCCATCCCCTAGCAGGTAGTGAATTACCAAGTGCCAGCACATCGGTCAATTTTTCCTGAGGTATAGCATCTCTAGGTCATCTGCCTAGAATGGAATCACCTAGGGCACTGCACTATTCATAGAGTCAAACTTGTTCACTGAGCCTAGGGCAATCTGCCCAAAACCAAGACCCTCTAAACCCAACATGTCCCCTGACAGCTCCTAAGTGTCCAGGCTAAAAAAATAAGGGTACAGTGTTTTCAAAGGGGTGGTTATATAATAAATACTACACATAAGGGAAAGCATGTGAATTACTACAGAGCTGGCACATGTGCATATTTGACAGTTGAAAACAACACACTGTGGTAGTGAGCAGCAATTACAATGAAATATACAGGCCCAGTGATGAATATATAAAGCCAGTGCAGCAGAAGTGATGTGCCCCGAGAGTGCAGCACCAAAACAGCACACTGCTATGCTATCACATGGCAGAAAATAACATAACACTGGGCACAACTGTAAGCTGCCTGATGTCCTAATGGTAAGTTTTATTTATTTATTTATAATATTATCTACCTTAAGATGGAAAGCCACCTTAATGAGGGGTTCCTGACCATGCTCACCTTTGGCACGGAAAGTGATAAAAAGAGGCCAAGTGTATTTAAGGGTATGGGGCTAAGTGAGTACAGCCTTGATTATCCAAACCACCTGGGGGACACCCAATTAGTTCTGATATTCAGGTTGTCAGATAATCGGGATCTCTAATTCCGTAATGATGGTAAATGCAGGGAAGCAAGCTGCAGCATTATATACTGTGTGTGTGGGTGGGGGGCATAGTAAAGTGCAGAAATGTTACAGCATGTCTTTTTATTGCAAAGCAGTTTCAGTCAGCAAGCCAGGTGTCTGAAGTGATCAATACTTGGGATCACTATTTCCGTAATGATGGCCTATGCCCGGAAAAGTGTGCAGCATTACTGTAAATACTGTACTGTGTGGGGGCATAATAAAGTGCAGAAATTATGTTTTTATTAATTTATTTTTGTTTTGCTGTGTAGTGCTGTGCGGAATTTTCAAATTCCGTCAGGACGAAGTTCCACAGAATATTCAAAATTCTGCTGAAATTCCGCCGAATTCCACCAGAAATGGAATGGCAGAATTCTGCAGCATAAAATAGATGTGGAATGATTTTCCGTGGAAAAAATATTGTTCCTTGGAATATTATTCTGCGGATCACAGTAGGCGGAATTCCGCAGGCGAACAAGCGAAATTCCAGCGGAAAGTCCACCCGTGGAATGGTCATTCCACACTAATTCCACTGGCAGAATTTCGCATTCCACACAACACTATTGCTGTCATTAGTGGTGTACTGTACTTGCGCTTTTGTGCTTGTGTAAATCTGAGGAGACTAGTAACCAGGTGCTGAATGAAATCAGAAACATTTCTACCCTTGGATCCCTCTGGAACACCAACAGTTCTTATGCTATTGCAGTGGCCCCAACAGTCAAGGTCATCTAATTTTTCCTTGATGAGAGCAAGCTCTGTTTTTATATGGTGCAGTTCCAGTTCGGCTGAATCTCCCCACATGTCCAAGTGCTTTAACGTGGTCTCCAAATCTAAAACCTGTAGGGATAACACCTCCATGTTTTAACGTGGTCTCCAAATCTAAAACCTGTAGGGATAAAACCTCCATGTTTTTGTTCCATGTAGGACACAGAGGCTTTGACACCCGACACAACTAAAATAATTTTTGTAAACATTTGTCTTATTTCAGGGTCCATGGGAGCACTTGTGATCGTGCAGCTGGTTGCATTAGCCATTGTCCCAAGCTAACTTTGGTTGACAAAACTGACTGGAAAATTTCAGCCAATTCATGAACCAAAGGTATTTTCATTTCAGGGCAATTTTACTGAAATTAATAAAACTGTTTTTCACCAACTTGAATGGGTTTTCAGAATTTTGCTTATTCAGATGCGGAACCCGAGGTGAGGAGCAGAGATAACAGCTGATTGGAAAAAAAGGTTCAAAATGCTAAGGGACACTGAATCGGTCCGTTAGATAATAATAATAATAAAACCTTATTTGTATCGTGCCTTTCTTAAATTCAAAGATAGGGCAGTTCAGTACATTGAGGTTCATTAAACTGGAGCTGTACTCTATTGCAAAAATGGAATGCGATGAGTGGAAGCAGCCACCCACATGGAGTGGGGATGGTGTCCATCTGGCTACAAAGGGCAATTTTGCTGAGCCATAGTACCAGGGGCCCCATGGAAGGCATGGAGCTCTGAATGGAGTAGGAGGCAGTCTGCCTCATTTGCCACTGGCCAAATAGCCATGATGCCACAGCATCCACTGGCCATGCAGCATACATCTTCTCAAAAGTCAGACAACTGACTAGTAGGCCTTGCAACCCACACCTAACCCAAGAGTGTGGCGGGCACTAAGCCTGTCATCAACAATCTCTATTCCAGGGTCTGGGTCCCGAGGTACTACAAATGAATGTTTGGTATGTAACTGTTTAACATGACTTGTTATGTTGTTAATAAATTTTGGAAGACCTAATGGAAAGCACCACAGATTTGTGTTGGTATGAAGCCACCCAAGGAGTAGGCAGCACAGGGCAGGATTCTGGTGTTTCAGTCTCTATTTCTTCTGACCGCACATTACAATGAAATCCTCTTCTGGTAAAAACTGAGCTGTAATGAACATGCTTTATTCAAAGACTATTTGCCTGCACATGCTGAAATCAGGGCTATGGCTGTTTGAGCTGTTACTGAAGAGCCGAGAAGCTGGTCCTCATTGGGTCTCCATTTTTTAACTGTTTTCCATGTGTGCAAAGACATCTCACTGGGACTGTTTGATTTCACTGCTTCTGTTAGCATCAAATTTCCACGTTCACTTGAAGGGTGATGTGTCTGTTTAATAAATGCAGAGGCTGCAAGTTATGTTTGACAGAGGTGTGGTAAAAAAATGTAAGTCAGAATGCCTTACAGGGTCCTCTGGCACCAAAATCCACAAATCCTTCACTCAGATTGAAGTGGCACCCTTTTCTCAATAGGTGAGCGGCAGACACCACTGATTTGGGCAACTTAATGTACCCTTTCTTCATACATGCACATCATACATCATCTGAAAGCTTATTATGTCTACTTTAAGATGAGGTATGATGTGGAACTGTTAAGTGGTGCCATTACCATAGAAACGGGGCTAAACAATGACACCCTCGACACATTAGAATGACCACTTTGAAATATTTGCATTTGTTGCTGTTAGTTTGATGACACTATGTATTAGTTCAAGACATAAAATAGGATTTCTTTGTGACCACAAAGCATCACAACAACAATCTAAAGGGTAAAACAAAATCTAATACTAAATTTGTACAGGTATCATTGAAATGCAATAGCGCTGGTGACATTTCTAATCAACATCATTATTTATTTATTTAGTTAGTTTTTGTTGACTGGGTAAGTGCACTAAACAAACCCTGCCTATTTTCAGGCATGACCCGGGGGAGGGGGATACAGATGAATGCCAACTGACCATGAACCAGATTAAGCTGTTGGTGGTATTTTTAGTAAATAAGGGAAATTTGGCCAGGACACTGGGGAAATTCCCCTACTCTTTTCACTCTGCCAGCAGGAGGCTTGACTTCCTGAGAGCAGAGTGGAGGAGCACAGTTTGGAGCCGGACAGCAGAGGAGGAGGAAGTCCTGATGTGGTAGGGGAGAGGGCCTCCTCCCCTTCCTTGTATACCACTAGAAGCCTGAAAATGAGTTCAGACACTTTTATGGATCAAGAAGATTGAAGTGAGGAGCTGGAAAGGAAAAAGAAGGAATTAAGAGAGAAAACTTCTTCCGTGGAGATGGAGGGAGGAGATGTTGCAAGCGTGAGTAAAAAAAATGTTTTGGAAAATAATCAGCAAAAGAGTAAAGAAACAGGAGGTCTTATAGAGCCAGATATTTGTGTTGTGGAAAGCAAAGAAAATAGGCCGGACTCTTATCAGGCTAAATTGAGAAGCAATGATGTGGCAGTATCAAAGCAAGCTGCACCTGCTGAGATGGGGAAAAAACAAGTGAAAGTGTCAGCACAGGAAGGAAAGGTGAAAGTAAGTCGGAAACAGCTTGGCCTGAAAAGGATTGTAGAAAGCAAGACAGAAAGTAAAGAAAGAGCTGAAACAAATAAAGAAAACACAGATTTTGAAGATATTGAGGAAGTCACAGAAAAAAAGGGCCCATTAGGAAACAATAAAGGAGAAAAAAAGGAGGTTTCAGATTCAGAAGAGAGAACTTTTAGAGACTTTGCAGACTCACCTGAATGGGTAACATAAGCCTTATTACAAGCAGGTTGGAAAAGAAAGGATGATGGGTCTGGGTGGAATCCAAACAGGCTCAGTACATCAGGAATTAGTAGAAAACAAAAAGAAGACACAAGGGATGTAGAAAGTGAATTTGGAGAAAAAGTGGATGAAGCCAAAAAACAGAAAGATGTAACATCAGAGGCAGATAAAACAAAAGAGATAATTTTTGATGGACTTGATAGCAATAATGAAGAGACATCTATGGAGCTTGAGCAGAAAACAATATTAACAGATAAAGAAACACAGGAGGAAGGGGAAGGCCAGAAGGAGAAATCCTGGGGTGGGAATTCTAAAGAAAGATTATTTCCTAAAGATATAAAACCACAGCAAGCTAAAAGAAGAAACGCAGTATGCCTGAGATTTAGAGGGCCCTCTGAGGATGTGCCCAACAGAATTTTTATTGGGAAAGAACTCTTAATGAATAAAATGAAGTTTTATCCATATGAAATATATGCCCTTATTCATATACCAGGAAGTACAGAATTTGACATAAGTTTTAAACATGGAGGAGGGTTGGACTGCTTTTGGAAATTGTATCAGCAAATGAAATATACAGACTTATGGAAGGATTTCTCAGTTATTCCCTTATCAAAACTTGCTTTTAAGATAGTGACTGTGTTATTTCAAAATGAAGGCGTCAATGTGGTCAATGTTAATTTCTGGATCAAGCAGAAGGGTGTAATGCATGGGCCGCCAGAACCGATATTGGATGAAATGGTCTGTGGACAGGTGGATGGAAATATAAACTAACACTTAAACAAGTTAATGGGGAAATTCAACATTTGCCAAACTGTTTTTTTCTAGGCCAAGATACAGGCATTGTTTTTTATGCAGGCCAAGTGTGGGCCTGCCACAAATGTGAAGAGTGAGGTAACTTAAGTAATGTTTGTGGTAAAGTCAAGTGTGGCCTATGTGGGGTTGTTGGGCATTTTGGGGCAGAATGCACAAACCAAGTTCAATGTAGTTTGTGTGAAGAGGAAGGGCACACCTTTGCAAAATGTCCTTGGGCTTCCCATAACAGCCCAGAAACTGGAGAAAGAGCAGAGCAAGATGTCTACCTGGCTGTGGCACAGAAAGAGAAAAAGAAGCAAGATAAGGTAATAAGGGAAGCCATTGTCAGAGAGGACATGGAAAAAGGAATAAAGGTACAATCTCGGACTAAAGGGTTGGTAATACCAGAGCAAAAACAATCAAAGGAAAAAACAGGAACTTTTAAAATGGAAAGGAAGACAGAAAAAGAAACTGGATTTACTATGGTTACAAGATCTAAAAACAAAAAGAAGAGTACAGCAAAACAGATAGTTTCATTGGAAAAAGATTGTGAAGGTGTAGAGTTAACAAATAAATATACCTTATTACAAGACAAGGAATGGTCCACTATGGAGGAGGGCTCTGATCAGTCCAACATGGATCTTTCTGAATGTGCAGGAGAGGGAGATGGAGACACAACAGACACACAGGTGTCAAAGAAAAGGAAAAAATCTAAAGAGGCAGGGTAAAAGTGAGGGGGAAACAAAATGGGACATTTAAAATGCCTCATTCATAATACAAATAGTATTAAAGATAGAAGGAAGAGGCTGGTAACTTTTAAAATACTATATGACTTAAAAAGTGACTTATATGTATTCCAAGACACAAGGTTACACACTATAGATGAAATTCAACAAATTCAGAAAGACGGGACATGGGGACCATCCTTATGGTACTTTGGGATAGATAGGTGTACAGGGGTGGGGGTAGCTTTCTCTTCTCATGATGTTCAAATTTTAAAAGTAATAGATTTGGTACCTGGAAGAGCTATGATTATTGATGTTATCTTAAAAAAGAATTCTGTGAGAATTATTGTAATTTATAATCCACAAAGGAAAAAATGAAAGGAATATGTTAATAGATCAAATAGAGGCTTATTTGCATACTTCAAAACTTGTGGTGTGGGGGAGACTTTAACTGTGGGTTATCTAGAGCAGATTGGGGGAGGGCAACATCAAAAAATTTTTGTGATACGACTCACTTGAAAAGAATGTTAGATAAAGCTGGGATGGATGATGGATATAAGTTAAAAGGGAAAAAAGGAGAACACACATATTTCAAGGGTTCACGTTCTACTCATATAGATTTCTGGATGGTACAAAAAAAAGTGGAGGTAGTTGATATTAGGAGTATACCGACTGAGACATCAGATCATATGGCAGTAGAAGTTGAAATTAACTTGGGGAATAGGATGAGAATAGGAAAAGGCTATTGGAGGATGAATACAGCTAAGCTACAAGAAGATACTTGTATAGAAAAGATTAAAATAATACTGGAAGATAAGTTAACAGTTATGATAGTGGAACAGAATGGTGGGAAGATACTAAAAATGAAATAAAACAATATACGATCGAAGAAGGACAGAAAGTAGAGGCAACAAATTATGGGAAGTATTTAAAATTAAGGGCTAGATTATATAAATTTATGACAAGGCAGGTTAAAGATAAGGTGGATGAATCTAAACAAATTGAAGAAATTAAGGTTAAAATGAAAGAATACCAATATAATTGGGTCACGTCTTTAATTATGGAACAAAAAAGTGGTACCCAGGGAACAAAATATCATACAAATCCTTATGACAGTAGTAAAGAAAGATTAGAAAATTGAGTTATGTACAAATTACAGGATGGAAAAGGAAGGATACATACAGATATAGAAAATATTAAATATACAGTACAAGAGTTTTTGAAGGAGAAATACCAGCAACAAAGAAGTAGGAAAAGTGAGGATTTTTTTCTGACAATTGAGATGCCAGAGTTGGAGGAAGATGAGGCAGAGGTGATAAAGGGGGAAATTAAAGAAGAAGTGAAAGAGGCAATAACATCTTTGTCAAATAGCACGGCACCTGGGTTGGATGGGATTCCAAATATGTTCTATAAAATTTTGGAAAAACAAATAGCTCCCATTTTAACAAGAGTATACAATGGTATAATGAATGGTGACAATTTGGCAGAAAGCATGAAAAAAGGAATAATGATTTTTTTTGCATAAAAAAGGAGAAAAAACACAACTTAAAAATTGGAGGCCCATCAGTTTATTGACTTCAGATTACAAACTTTTAGCCAAGGTAATAAATAATAGGTTAAGGACTTTTTCAGAGAAATTGATAATGCAGTCTCAAACGTGTGCTATTCCTGGACGACATATAACAAAATTTAATTTATATTAGAGAAGTCATAAATAAAGGACAGGAGGATTCTTTGCAAGGGTATTTGTATGCCTTGGATCAAGAAACGGCATTTGATGTTGTAAAGCATCAGTATGTATGAGATACCTTAGAAAAGTTTAAAATTCCAACAGAATTAATTAGTTTAATAAAAGCAATATATAAGAAAGCACAAATTTGTCCTATGGTTAATGGGCATCTAGGGACATCAATGTATATAAGGAATGGGGTTCAGCAAGGGTGCCCATTAAGTCCCCTACTATATGTATTTTGTCTAGACCCACTTCTGAGGAGAATAGAGGTGGAGAAAGAGATTGAAAGTATTGTATGGCAAAATAGGGAACTGAATAACACAAGTGCTTATGCAGATGATTGCTTAGTTTTAGTAAAATATCAGAGTTCAGGGATAAGTTAATAGAGTTAGTAAGAAGTATAGCCAATATACAGGATTAAGATAAATAAAGGAAAATGGGAATTTATCCATTGGGGCAGTGGAGAAAAGAAAGAGGAGATTTGGAGATAGAGAGGAAGCATTAAGGTGCTGGAAATAAGATTTGGAGGGGATTATGCAATACAACAAAACTGGGAAGAAAAGTATCAAATAGCCCAAATAAAAGTACATAAATGGAAACAATGGAGTTGTCACGAGAGAAAAGAATTTACTTATTAAAAACGTTTATTGTCCCAATATTTTAATTTTTAGCATACATTTTTCCAGTACCATTTCAAATGCAATCCAAAATTCAAAGTAATTTTTTTCAGTTATTGTGGAGTAGCAAGTTAAATCCTATCAAAAGGGGGATAACGTATAGAACCATAAAAGATGGGGGTTTAAACATGATAAATCCAATTGTTTTTTATATTAATATTTTTGTGTTTTCAAATATTGTACCATTAGTAAAAGGTGAGAACAAAGCCTGGTCTTGGTTAACACAGCAATGGAATGTACCTTTCATTAAATGTATTGGGAAGAAAGGGAATATAGTAAGAGGCAAAGTGTGGCCAATATATATGGAAATTGGAAGGAAGTATTTAACCCAATGTGGGGGTAACAGTGGATGCTCTAATTAGGGGTAACAGAAAACAGATGTATAAAGAAATTATGGAGAGGAATTTCTGGGAAAAACAAGTTTTTAATGTAGAAAAAGGAATAAAGGAGCAGGAAATTTTAGCTGCTACATTAGAAAAAAGAATTCCAGGAAAAATGAAAGATGTAGTATGGATGTGTAGTCATGGGAAGTTAAACGTCAGAGGTAACCATAAACATAAAAGAATGGAGGAAAGAATATGTGGAGAAAGAGATTGTGGGACAAAAGAGGAAAGCATGCAGCATTTATTTTTTGATTGTGATTTTATTAACCCTTTTTGGGGTATGGTAGCCAGTTATTGATGGGTGCAAGCTTTTAAAAATATGACATACAAGATTTTAATCTATGGTCAGTTAACAAAAGAATGGGAAAAAGTTAATTAAAATACAGTCTATGTTATTTTGGCAGTTTTGAAATGGTTTATATGGCAAAACAGATGCTCAAGACTTTTGCAGAATAAGGATTTGACTGTACAGGATGTGTTTTAAGTTTCAAGATGAAGTAGATAACATTTTTCAAGATAAATGTAAATTATGGGGAGAAGAGAAGGCAAGAGAGCTGTGGAAAAATTTTACTGGAATTGGGTAGATAATATGGATATCATAATGACTGTGTGATTTGTTTTTGTTTTTGAAAAAAACTGTTTTTTTGTTTTAATAAAAATTTCCCCTACTCTTGGCCAGTAGGGGGACAGGCTGTCAGCAAGATGGCCACTCAGAGCGAGACGCTGGAGGGAGAGGACGTCTGCACAGTGGGAGCTCTTGTCTCATCTCCCACTGTGGGTGTGCTAGAGGCAAAATGAGCAGATGATGTAGAATGTGATTCTGAAGAGGAATTCCATGAAGCTCCAATTTCCACAGAGGAAATGGAGCTTTCTGCTGGTAAACTCAGGAGTGTTAAGCCCTTGCAAACAGGCGCTGCATGTAAAACCTCAGGAGATTCAATTCTTCAACTATCAGGTCAGATAACCGTGGAGTCAGTAAAGCAGCAACTTACAGAGACATGCTCTGTCATTAATGCTGAGAGTTCTGTCAGCAACTCAGCTGAGGAGAAGCCTTCTACACGCCCTGCGGGGCTTGGTGAGTCAACACATTCCTATCCTGTCACTGCTACTGAGCTTAATTTGGATAAACTTGTACAACAGGCTGGCAGTGAAATAGTTCGGCTGAATGAGTGCCTAAAGCCTGAGTTTCTGAAAGGAAACGTGGTACCTGAGACTGAGAACCTAGCAAGGCAACATGTGAGTTTTACGGCTCCTATTTCTACTGATTTTACTTCAACAACTAGTGCTCCACTGAGCAAAGTGGCAGGTTTTGTCTTCGAGAAACCAGCTAAGGAAAAGCCAATTGTTTCTCTTGCAATTATTTGCCAAACCTCAACGGAGCCCCAATCAGGTGTTGCAGAGTTTTTTTTCACAGACACACATCGAAATAATGGGGGCAAAAAGGGTTCTGCACAGTTACTTTGTAATCTTTCTAAATCTGGAACTGTGAATGCTTCTGCCAACTTAATTGTTTCTCCTAACTTAACTGAGGGTCCCTGGATGCCAGGAAAGGCCTTGGTAGGGGCGGGCTGGAAGCAAGCTCCCTCATGTACTTGGTTACCTGACCCTGACTGGGATTTGGATTTAAAATGTTCTCAAAACTCCCCTACATGGAAACCAGGCTCAAATGCTAACTTAACTGCAGAAGCTGGGGCCAAGCATAAAGAAGTGAGCCCCAACCCCCCTACTGCACCTCTAGAACCACAAGTTCTGCAGGAAACAGCTTCTGATGGACCTTCAAAACTACCTGCTCAAGTTAGTCCACCAAGTTTGGAGGCCTCTAAACCACCTCATCAAAAATCTTTGATGTCTGAACTTTTTTCCACTGCCAAAAGGGAAGCTGCTCCACGGAGGAACGCTCTGTACGAATTAGGTACAAAGGAGGGTTAGAATCCAGACCAGATAGATACTATGTTGGGAAGACTTTGCTTAAAGACTCTCTTCATTTTTCTCCCAAAGATGTTTTTTGTGTTTATAAATATTTCAGGTGAAGACAATTTTGATGTCAGTTTTAGAACATAATATGCTTTAGACCTCTTTTGGGAAAGGTATGGGCAGGTCAAATTTTCTCCCACATGGACCCCCTTTTTGGTAATTCCTCTCACCAAACCCCTGATTAAATTCGTTATTGTGATGTTCTGGAATGAGCTTGTCCATGTGGAAGATATCACATTTTGGTTCTCACAGAAATGTGAAGCGTAAGTTCTCCAGAACTCATTCTGGACTCCGAACAGTTTTGGACAGGTGGGTGGAAATATAAAATTAAATTGAGGCAATCTGACTCAGGAATTGAACATATCTCAAATTCCTTTTTGTTGGGGAGGGATTGAGGGGTCTGCTTTTATGGAGGTCAGCCTAGAGCCTGTTATAAGTGCGGCTCTAGAACTCACCTGTCCAGTGTATGTGACCAACCTAGGTGCGACAATTGTGGGGAAATTGGCCAAGTCACCATGCAATGTGCAAACCACACTAGATGTGATCTGTGTGAGGAATATGGCCATGTTTTCAGGGATTGTCCTTGGGCAGCTAAAAATAAAGCAACCTGCATTAGTCCTGACTTACTGATTCAGCAAGCTCAGGAATCTGTGGGTCCCCCCCTTTCCTGTAGTGGAAATGCAGATTACTCAGAAAGTTTCCCCGTCTGGACCTTCTTCCTCAGGGCCTCGAGAGAAGACTCTTCTTATAGTTCCACAACCATTGGTGGAGGAGGGGAGGGATGAGGCTCCTTCGGTGCCTCAGGAGCTGGTGCCAGTGTGCTAGACTGACCCAGCCCCTTCGGTTCCGGATTGCAAGCTTCCAGCCCCTTCATCTCCTTTACCTAGAAGAAGATCTTCTAGGAATTTGCAACCAAAATCCCCCCCTGCTCCTGCCCCTGTAGAATCCGCTAATTCCTATGCTGCTTTGTTCATTCCTTGGGGGAAGACAGATATGGAAGTTGGGGATTCAGACTCCCAGAAATCCTCTTTGTCCACCATTTCACAGTCCATTGACAATTACAAGGAGAAAAAAAGAAAAAAAGGAAAAAATTAAAACAGTTAGCTGTTTGCAATAAGGTTTTTTCAATGCAGATTACTTGGGGTCCTTTAAACAATCATAGCTTACTGAACATTACCAAAAGGCAGGCCCTTTTTCAGTACATTCATGATAATAAGATTTCAGTTACTTTTTTTGCAGGAAGCATGGATATACACATATAGGATAGTGCATGGGGAACAGTTGACAACAGGGCTATTCTTTCACGAGTTGGCACTATGACGACGGATTACCTTGAGAGCACAGCTCGAGAGGTGATCCGTCGTCATAAAGTACCAACAAGGTGAAAGAACCTGTGTCAACTGTTCCCCATGCACTATTCTTTATAGTGTATGGTGGAACGATGTTTTTTTAGGGAAAAAAATCACTACAGCATGTTTCTGCTTCAGAACATTTTTACTGGGTTACTAGAAGGAAAAAAGAACTTTGCATTTTGAATGTTTTAACGCTGAACATTTAAACAGTGGGTCTAACTCTGTAGTGGGGATATCATGTATTGCCCTGTGCTCGTCACTGTCTCTCAGGAAACTATGTAATTGACGCATGTTATTTCTCATTTTTTTTGCCTTTTTTTGGTTTTTCTGATCGAGGATGAATCTATCCCATTCCGATAGTGGCTTTGATAGTACTGCTGCTGACATTGCTGCTTCCGCTATGTGTCCTGTCTATGGAGTGAGCCCTAACTGTCAAATGCTGCTCGAGGACACAGTGTGTGACATGCGCAGTGCAGTAGAACAAAAAATCATTCTGCTGCACTGTGAATGTCACTAGTGTAGGAGAACAACATTTCAACAGCGATGGATTTCGGTGGAGAACGACGTTCCACCATACACTCTAATAGAACAATTGCACACTTTTAAAAGAGAATGGCCCTGGGGCCCTTCATACTGGTCATTTGGCACTGACAGTG
Organism: Neoceratodus forsteri; assembly: GCA_016271365.2. Classification (NCBI taxonomy): domain Eukaryota; kingdom Metazoa; phylum Chordata; order Ceratodontiformes; family Ceratodontidae; genus Neoceratodus; species Neoceratodus forsteri. The sequence goes on from CM028137.1 coordinate 807,177,226, forward strand.
CTGATGGCATTGGCATCCTATTTAACTCCTTTAACTTTTCCCTTCACAAACTAATAGACCTCATTCCTGGTAGGGTTATGATTTTAGATGGGAAATGGCACAATACCTGTTATAGATTTATAAATATCTATAACCCTCAGTCAAAGGTTGATAGAGTAACTTACATGAAGGCTATATAACCATATTTGATTACCTCCTTGAGCATACTATGGGGTGGTGACTTTAATTGCAGTTTACTTGGTTTAGCTCAGCAGCATAAAAAAACCTACTGTGATTCCCAAGCACTAGCCTCAATAATTAAGATGGCTGGACTACTTAATTGTATCTCCTATCAGTACAAGGGACCTAACTTTTCATTCTCAAAAGGCAAGTTACATTCTTTAATTGACTATATGCTAGTCTCCCCATCAGTGCATGTACAAAGCTTTCAGATGAGACCCATAGAGCTTTCTGACCATTTATTGTTGCTGTGTTCCTTTCACACTGAGGGCTCGTCCCTCAGGGGGAAAGGGAGCTGGAAACTTAATACCTCAATATTGGATTCCCCTCAGATAAAATTAGGGATGAAATTGATTTTACAAGCTTGCCTATCAGTAGCCTTCTTGTAATCTGACCTGGGGGCCTGGTGGACAGATACCAAATTGGTTCTTCAGAAATGGTTTAAACATCAAGGTATGATAGCTAAAGATTCTAATTTTATGAAATATTTATCCGTACGACAGCAGCTCCAGAGACTTATATCAATTTCTTATGTTTCCAAACTAGATTATTCAGAACAAATTAGAGTGCTAAAAAATTCCATGAAAGCTTATCAATATGATAGGGCTAAAACATTACAAGCCATTTTTTCAAATGGCACACAAAAAAACCCCATTGGTGACCCATTTGAGGCCTGCAAATCTTTGAAAGACTCTACTACCATTGATTTTTTCATTAATGCAGATGGAATCAAAGTGACAACACTAGACCAACTAAGAGAATCCATTAGCCAACATTACCAGTCTTTAGATCCTGAATCCCCAATTTCAGGGGAAAATCTTGAGAATTTTTTTAAGTCTGTTCACTTACCCTCTGCCCCAGTGGAGGTGCTTAACTTACTGGGGCCAGTTACTAGTGATGAAATAAAGGCGGTAATTCAAAAAATGAAGCCAAATGTCTCCCCAGGGCTGGATGGGTTACCATATCACCTTTATAAATGCTTTTTAAAAGAATTTAGTGAATGTCTAGTATTTCTGTTTTGTTTCTTTTTAGATACGAATTCTGTGTTTCCATCTTTCACTGAAGGTTTACTAATACATTTATTTAAATCTGGTGACAGGAATAATATTAAGAATTGGAGGCCCACTACCCTTTTAAATTCAGATTACAAGATATTTTCTAATATTTTAAACAATAGGCTCAAACAATATGCTAAAATGGTCATATCTCTGTATCAATTCTGTGGAATTACTGAAAGAAGAATTCAGTCTTCCTTAACGATTATACAGGATGTAATAGAACATCTATCACTTATTGTTAAAACTGGTTGTATAATCTCTGCAGACTTTGAGAAAGCCTTTGATAGGGTTCATCTTCCTTACCTCTATTTGGTTCTAGAACGCTATGGAATCCCTATACAAATGGTTAAACTTATTAAATTACTTTATCAACACAACACAGTTTACCCTTTTTTACAGGGCGGCATTGCCAAGAGCATTCATTTAAACACTGGAGTTCAACAAGATTGCCCCCTGAGCCCCATTCTCTATATTTTCTCACCAGATCCCCTCCTACAGTTCCTAGTTAATACACCAAGGTGGATAGGCATTGGGAATGTACCTGTTTACCAACTCCATCTACAAGCTTATGCAGATGATTTGATTTTATATTTTGTTGACCATACCCATGTTCCTCATTTCTTAGAAGTGTTTAAACTGTTTTTAGCAGCCTCTAATGCCAAGTTAAACTTTCAGAAGACTAGAGGTTTATTTATCGGGACATCAGGTCCACCGGAAGTAGTCCAGGATAGGATTTGTATCTCTCGAAATCCATTGAAAATTTTGGGGATCCTTTTTGGTCCCCAAAATATGCCAACTGAAAACTGGGAGCTAGTAATTAAGGGGATAGAAAATAAAGTAAATCGATAGAAACAATGGAAATTCTCAAAACTTAACAAATCCACATATTAAAACAGTTCATTCTCTCCTGTCTGCAATATCTTGCCATGATTTTCCCTCTCCCTCCTCAGCTGGAGACTGAAATGTACAGTATATTTTTTCAGATGTTGTGGGGGAATTGGCTGAATCCAGTCTAAAGGCATTATACATATTTAGATAGAAAATCCGGTGGTTTGGGTATGATAGACTCAACTGTATTTGTGCATTCTCTTTTCTTTGTGAATACCATCAAATCTGGGTTAAAACAAGTTGACAGTATCAGTAAATGGTGGGTGCATATGGCTTTAGGCAATTATTTTAAAGCTTGGCTGAATTTGGCCCCTAAACTGAACTCTCATGTCCACATTCCTGTTTATTTTAAATCAGCAGTTCAAAATTGTTTAAATGGCAAATTACGAAGACTATGATTTTGAATAATAATATGCAATCTATGTATAGGTTAATTATGGGGTTGATTCACCCGCAGATCCCTTGCTTTAAGAATGGTCCCTCTGCCTTGAATCCTAAGGTATTGGCCCAACTTAATAATACCAGACTGCCTTCATCTCAGTGGGAAACACAATGGCTCATAAAATATGGCCGCTTTAATGTCAGGGGAAATGCAAAATATAAAGCCAAGGAAGAAAGGAACTGTCCTTATAATGACTATATAAATATGGAAGAAACTATGGAACATTTTTTTCTTCAATGTTCCTATGCCAAAGGCTTGTGGCTTTACTTAGCAAAAGTGCAGAACTGGAAATGGTTTTCTACTCTTACATATGATATGCTAGTTTTAGGAATTTATCCCCCCAATCTAGCCCCTTATCATGTTAGTACCCTATTTTTATTTTTTAGCTGTGTGAGGTATTTATGGCAGGCAAGATACTAGTGGGTGCTTTATCAAAGGAAGATGGCTTATGAATGTTATGAATGTTTGGTATCCAATGAACTTTCAAAGATATATTCACATGAATCAAAGGTGTTTACCTCACGTACAGTCACAAAATGGTGGAAGGGTTTTACTCACTTCATAACATTTAAGTAGTTTGTACATATATGGTAAATGATAGATGTTTAAATGAATTTCTTGTTTTTTGATTTGTTGTAATTTTTTTTGGAATCACTGTGTTGTTTATTTATGTTTTGATATCACAATAAAAACTCCCCTACTCTTTTCGATAAGTGCCATGGGATCTTTAACATCCACCTGAACTACCACCAATCCAGGTAGGTGGGACCTCGGTTTAACATCTCATCCAAAAGACGGCACCTCAGAAGTGCAGCATCCCTCTCAAGCTGCACTACAGTGTCAGTACTGGGATATCAACCCAAGTGCAAGATGTGGGAACTGAACCCACAGCCCTCTGATCTCCTGGCCTCAGAGGAGAGTGTGCTACCATCATCTTGTTCATCATTGTGATCTCTGTCGAGAGTGCATGGGTTACCACAGTCTTCATTGCCTTGGTATGTACACAGTTCTGTGCAGGCAAGATTATTCTGACTACAGACATAGTTGATTGTGCAGCAACCCCTACTGGTACAGGTACAGATAAGGTCTTGCAGAAGCTCACATGCCATTGGGCCCTTGAAGAATACAGGAAGTAGTTCATCATCCATATTTTTCCATCCATGTTGCAATGGTGATCTAATATCTGGTTTACCTATGTGTGAAGACATCCACATTTTTATTTGCCAAGATGCTCTTTTGACATGCTCTTCAAAACTGTCTTCACATGGTGGGAGTTTGGCCAGTGACTTGTCCTTTTTGATGTCTAGATTGAGGCGCAAGCAATTCAGGTCTCTGTGGGTCCTTTTCTTTCTCACTCTGGTCATACAGCACTGCTACTAACTTCCTTGCTGCAGAAATTGTGGCTTGTTCGTCACTCTCTCCCAATTTGGCAAGATTTGTGAAGTGGTAAGCTCCCTTTGTTTTGACAACATTAAACACAAATTTGTTTCCCAGTACCAAACAGGGATGACACAGAGTCACATCCTATAAATATGTGTACAGCAGAAAGTATGTTGCATAAGGCAGGAGTGAGTGCATCACAAATTGCCTGCACAGATATGAAGCAACACTTGCCAGTTGTGCTGGTAATGCTCCCTGTTTCTATCCATGTTATCTATGTGTTCCATTTTTGAAAAATAGTGAACATCAAGGACCAAAACATCTGTATCAGGTGACCTAATTACTACGGTTCCTTTAACACCAACAGACCCAAAAGCCATATTGGCACATACAGCATTCAGAAGCATCATTGTGTCTGTTTTCTCTTGAGTACTGTACAAGTTTTGGGCTTCTTCAGCACCTCTACTGGTGATGGACTTTGCTACTTCTCTATTGAAAAAGCCTCTAGCAAGAAGGAGTCTTTGTGTTGGGTGTGCTCTTACTCTGTCAGGTACATTCTGAACCATGCATTCACAGAGGAATTTAGCAAGTGACTGCTTGTTGGATGCTACATTTAGAAACATTTTCCACGGAGGCACAGGGCATCTACCAATCACCTGGTATTGCTTGCATCCAACCTTTGATCCTGTTTGGCGCTGTCTTTCTGCAGTTTTCACAGAGTTACTGTTGTCATATCTGTCAAAGACTTAGATTACAGAATTAGTTTTGTCAAATCCTTGTAGGACCTGTCTTAAGTACTCAGTAGCCAATTCATCGAATGTGTGGAATTTGTCTCCAGACATCATTTGAATGGCAACCATGGCATCTCTGATGTACATTGTGGTTTCTGTGTTGCATCGTCATAGCTCATGGATGCTTTCAGCTTGAGCTTCCAGCTGATGCCCCAATTCAGCTTTGTCTGTTTTTATCATTGTTTCATCAACATGGAAGAGGGACATGAGCACAGGTCCTACTATTTCTGCATGTTGCTAAGGACAGGGCTCTGCAGAAAACAATTTCTAGACTGATATCTGCTGTGATTGTCCCTCCCTTGCCAGACTTAAATTTGGTCTTCTTGGCCATGCTAGCAAATGTTTTGATGCCAGATTTCCTGATGGGGCTTAACAAGCTACGTGTCCCATCAGAATCAAGTGCACCTCTCACAATCTCGCTATTTGTTCCTCACCAACATCTGCTATTTTCAGTAGAGACTCTTGTACATCTGATGTTACATGCAGTCCAGTAGATATGTTGATAAGCACCTCTGGATGTGATTCAGGGTCAGATGGGTTTGTCATATTGTTGATGACATGGTTAGTAAGGGCTGTAACATGTTCTCCATCCCTCTTCAGTGCAGAAGCAAAGACTTGTTTGTGGACTTTGTCTTCGCTACTTGTCAATAGGCTACATCACTCTCTCTCTCTCTCATAGCTTTTACATGTTCACTCAGGACATGTCTTGTGAGAGTCCATATGACAATGGCTGGCTTCTTTCTTGTCAGTCCTACAGTCTCACTGCTGCCCTTTGAGTCTTTGATGACAGTTTTCTCTGTTTCCATGTCACTCCAAATTCCATTGAAAGCACCAGGAGTGTGTCGCACAGCAAATTCCCCAGAGTAAAAGGCACTGTGTACTTCTTCAGGGAGATTTAGCATATCAAGAATGTAGACTGGAATCCACCTGGCATAATTGGGTCTGTTTTCAGCAAAGAAGTATGGAAGCATGGTACGCTGGGTGTGTAGGTGAAGTTTCCAATCACCCTCTTGCTCTGCATGGACATTAAGAAGTAGTATCTGCATAACCTGGAGAAAACCAGAGTGAGAAAGAAAAGGAGAACCACTAAAAAAATGCCACCAACAGCTTAATCTGGTTCAAGGTCATTTGGCATTCATCTGTATCCCCCTCCCCCGGGTCGTGCCTGAAAATAGGCAGGATTTGTCTAGTGTACTTACCTGGTCAACAAAAACGAAATAAATAAATAAATGTATGAAATTCCTCCAGTAGTGGTGGCATATGCTGAGTTAGAGCATCATCAGGCTCTTTAATGACACATTGTAAGGACTCAATGTCTTTAGACTCAAACATCTTTTGAGTGTCAGCCGACATTTGCCTGACAAATGCTGGAACTCTGTAAGTACCTCCCCACTACTCACACCATTTAACAAATGCAGAAAGTTTCAGAGCACTCAGCGCCTCAAATACTAGAGTCAAGCTACGTACAGCATGGTCGAATTGCTTTCCAGCAGGACATCCGGTTCTGCCATGGCTCAGGAAAGGCATTAGAAGGAAAGCTCTGATATCAGCCTACAATAAAAAACCCTAAAAATAGTAATAGCAAGGTACAAAAAGTACAAAATGCTGGGAGGAGGTTTGCAGAGAGATAGAAGCGCCAGGTCGAGGTCACATCAACCAAAGGGAGACGAGGATGGAGCGGAATTTCAGTATAGTTCCCCTACCCACACGGTGGCCCCAGCCCAATGCAATGAGCCTACTGAGACATATGATACAGATGAAGAGACCGACTGCCTCTTGAGAAGCAGATTTGAACTAATTTTAAAGGAGCTCAAAGAAATGAGGAAGAAAACAAAGCGGAGTTTGGTCATTTAAATAAAAAACTTACTCAGGTGGAGCACAGAGTCCAAGAGATGGAGGATCACCTATAACAGACTGAGGATAGCCTGTTGCATCTGGGCATAACAGTGCAGGCCCTCTGCCATCACACCATCGAGCTGGAGCAGAAATGCCTGGACTTGGAAAGTCATTCCTGCTGTGACAATTTGTGGGTATACGGCCTTAAGGAGGGAGTGGAGACAGGATTTATGGCTGATTTTATATCTGACCTGCTTAGGGACATGTTGAAACTCCAGCTGTCATATGATCTGCGGATAGAGAGAGTGCACAGAGCCCTGTTCCCCCGGCCCAAGGAACCTTTGGCGTGCCCACGCTCAGTGATAATTAAATTTAGCAGCTACAGGACAAAAGACGATGTGCTACATGGAGCCTGGCAAAAGAACGACATTAAATATCTAAACTCACTTCTATTTTTTGATCAAGATTATCTGACGGTGATCCAGTGTCAGAGATTGGCATATGGTCCTCTGATTAAAGTGCTGAGGGAGCAGAAAGTTAAATTTCAGACCCCATTCCCTTCCCATCTTAGGATCCACTGGACAGAGGGTCCTGAAGTTTATGAGTCCCCACAGGATGCTGGAGATGCCATGAGGAAACGAGGTCTCTCAACACCAGATCTCCGCGTATCGTAACAGCAGAAGGGAAGGGAATCAACAACCGAGTGGCAGCTAAACACAAAGCGAAGAGCCAGAAAACTCCAAGCACGAGGCGCATCGCAATCAGTTCTACTTTTGCAGGACTTAATGAAGAAGCTGCCAGGAGTTACAGAGAATGACTTTTCAGATCAGGGAGAGGATTGAGGGACATGCAAGATTTAATCTGGCTCAATGTTTCATGATGTCCCCCCGCCCCATCAGGTTTGACCCCCTGCCTACTTGCCTAGATATACCGCTTTAAGGGGATTCAGGCCGAAGATGCCCTGGTGGTATCAGGCCCACCACCTTTGTTGGGTGAAATCATGGCTGAGGGGGAGGGAAGGGGAGGGGGGTTTGTGATGGCTGCTTACTTTGGTTTCTGAGGCCATCCTTCCTCCAATTGTTTACTTTATCACCTCGGGGGGTGGCACGAAGAGTACAGTTTATGCCTTGCTTCTGGTGATTCTGGCATATTTAAGTGCTAGGGCTGATAAGCCGACTGGCTCTCCATCCAGAGCACCACTAGAGGCAACTTGGGTTCCGATGGGCTCAGCTGAACATATATCGGCTGAACACTATGGGAGCTCAGTCTAGGGGCATTAGTTGCTTAATAGCTGGATATATAAGTCATATGGCGGGCTTAACTTTGAGGAAGGCTTTTAATTACAGGTATTTTCAATGATAATACCATAGTGATTAAATGGAATAAATGGGGACTGGGACTGAATGCAGGCCTCTCGGATGCCACTTTATAGAAGGCGGGAGGAGGGTTCTGTTGAGGGGCCCAGGTACCCCTTGCCATACTTGTGTTGTTTTCCACCTTCCCCGCTTCCTTCGGTGCCCATCAGGGAGGGGGTCTGGTGCAATTTCTTCAAGGTCTAGCTTATAGTTGAGCTGGGGGGTCGGGCTGCTGTGGGGAGGAAGTAGGGGGTGACCTCTCTCTCCCTTGTGGTTCTCATTACACCCTGGTAAGTTTAATATTAAGTAACAGCAGGCTGGAGCAGGAGGAGGAGAAGGTACTGTTTATGTTAACTGACTGTTCTCAAGAGTGCCCCTGGCCTGTGGATATTTCTACACACTCTGAGCCCTACGCAATTTGTGTGGACTCAGGAAAGGGGCCCCTCAATAGAAGGAATTTTCAGCCCCTTTCAGCTCTTTCCTGTATTCAGGATCAGGCAAAAAAGGCCTTGATTTTCGAGGCCTTCCACCTTGGAGGTCATAAACCCGAAAGTTTAGTGTTTTACACTGTTCATTGTTTCATGTTTCCTTTGCTACTCCTCACTAACTGTCCATCATTTACTTTTAGATGTGGCTGACATAATTAGAGGTTTTATGTTTTTAATGTACATAGTTTTTATTTGTTTACAAAGAGCTACTGTCTGTCCTACTGACTGTACTCCACTGCATTTTGGACTACTCTCTGCAATAAGCATGGAACAAAATGTTAGGAGAATTAAGAGGGGGAAACCAAAGATCTGTAAACATGGCTAAAATGAATACTATAGTGCTCTCCTTTAATGTCAATGGGCTTATGAACCCAGTCAAACGGAGTAAGGTTACTTCCTTTATAAAAAAAACTGGGGCGGACTTTTGCATGCTACAAGAGACCCACCTATTGTCTGTTGAGCACATTAAACAAGTTTGGGTTCCTAAAAGTAGTGGCCTCTTCTTACAAAAGAGGATGTCATAGGGGTGCTGTGGTCCTGGTGGCCAGAAAGGAGGCCTTTGAACCCAAGGACACCTTGACAGATGCGGAAGGATGTCTGGCAGCCCTGAAAGGCATATATAATGGGCAAATGATTATGCTGACTTCTATATATGTCCCACCAGGTTCAGACTATAATTTTCAGAGGAGGATGTATATGAAGCTTACGGAATGGGCAGAGGGAAAATTGATTATGGGGGGGATCTCAATCTGGCATTAAATTACCATTTGGGTACTTCTTCCATGGTGTCAAGGTTGGATAGGAGAGTGGCCCAAAAGGTTAACAGGCTTATGGCAGAACTTGGGTATGTTGATGCATGGAGAGAAGTTCACGGCCAAAAAAAGGACTACACTTTCTTCTTCTTGGCTCACAATGTATATAAGAATAGATTATTTTTTGGTGTCTAAAGAAATAGCTTCCCAGGTAAAAAAAAGTAGAGATAGGGGAAATATACCTTTCTGATCATGCTCCGCTAGTAATGCAAATCCAGCTAGGGCAAAGCAGGAATAGAACCCTGTGGCACCTTAATTTATCCCTCGTTCAGGGAAAAGACAATCAGAAATTAATCTAAGATGCCATTAAAGAAACCCTGGTGGCTAATGACAACCCAGAGATCTCCCCATCCATTCTGTGGGATACAGGAAAGGCGGTGCTTAGGGGGAAGTTGATTGCCCTGGCTGCACACAAGAAAAGAGAGAGAGAGGTGCAAAAAATTGCCCTGCAGACTCGGATCAGGGAACTAGAACTATCCCTAAAAGAGAAATATGATCCCATAAAGGAGGGGGAGGTCAGGGCCCATAGGAAATCACTCATCTCTATCTTGGATTATAAAGTAGAGCAGAATTTGGTGTACCTTAAACAAAAATATTATGAGGGGGTACCTCGGGCACTGAGACTGCTAGCTAGTTGGTTATGGCAAAAAAGAGCCAGAGCTACTGTAAGTAGGCTCAAACACCCACATACAAATCAACAGCTCCCCAACACAATAGACATAGAAGATGCCTTTGCAGATTACTACCAGGCACTATATAGTGCTGGTACCCCCCTGATGTAAACAAAATAACTCAATTCATGGAAGTGTTACATTTACCCCAGGTTAAGAGAGAGGAAGCGACCATATTGATTGCACCAATCAGAGAATCTGAAATTGCATCCTGAATATCACGAATTAAGACCAGGAAGTGTCCCAGGATGGATGGATATCCGGCTGAATTTTACAAGCTTTTTAAGGCACAGGTATCTCCCATTCTGAATAGAGTGTACAACCCACTGCTGACTGGAGAGGGCTTGGTCCCCCCTTCATGGACATATGTAGTTGTTGCGGTGTTGCCCAAGCCCACCAGGGACCCTTTACTATGCTCATCATACAGGCCAATATCTATATTAAATGCAGATTATAAGATAATGGCTGGAATCATGACCAGGAGGTTGGAATCCATTATCCCACAACTTATACATGTAGATCAGACGGGATTTGTCCTGGGCCGGCAGGCTCAGGATGGCATTCATCCAGCAGTAAATATCCTGGATCATCTAAGAAGGACAAGGGAGGCAGCCCTGGTCATGAGTTTAGATGCCGAAAAGGCATTCGATAAGGTGCTTTGGCCCTTCCTACAGGTGTCCCTGGTGGGCTTCGGCTTCCCAGAGGCCTTCTGCAGACTGATAGCCCAGTTGTACACTACCCCTCGGGGATGTGTGTGAGTGAATGGGCATGTTGGGAGGCCATTTCAGTTAGAGAGAGGTACGAGGCAGGGTTTCCCCTCTCTCCCCCCTACTTTTTGCCATCTTTGTAGAGCTGTTGGCCTAGGCCATATGCCTAAATCCAGTGATACAGGGTGTGGAGGTGGGGGGAACCGAACACAAACTAGGCCTGTACGCAGATAATGTCTTGCTGTTTTTGAGTAACCTGGAGACCTCCCTCCCAGAGGTTTTTAAGCAGATACAACAATTCACTGAAATCTCTGGGTATTCCCTAAATGCAGCTAAAACAGAAGTTCCGGCCTGCTCTTACCAGGTTCCCCGTAACATTAGGCAGAAGTACCCAATGAGATGGGATCTGGATAAACTGAAATATCTAGGGATTTATCTAGGAACAAACCCGGCAGCCCTGTTTGCAGATAATTATCCTATCCTAATACATGAACTATCCCAAGACTATAAGAGATGGGCCCTTCTGCCTCTTCCCCTACATGCTAAAGTCCAGTCTATCAAAATGAACATACTCCCCTGTCTTCTTTATCTGTTTCAAAGTGTTCCATGTGTGGTCCCACTTCAGACACTGTTGGGCTGGCAGAGACAATTAATGTCCTTTATTTGGGGTGATGGGAGGCCAAGGGTAGCCAGAGATATATTATACTTACCAAAGGGGATGGGTGGCCTAGCAGTCTCTTACTTACCGGGATACTGGGTTGCCTCTCAGATGAAGATAGTTTTAATATGGTGCCACCTTCAATATCTCTCTCATTGGAGTCCATGGAATTGGACTATTTTAAGGACCCCCCCCACAGACTATTCCCTTCAACCCCTATTTACAAAGGTTGGGAGACACACAACAACCAACAGGAGTTCATGCGTCCCGCGAGGGATGGAGATGAGGTACCACCAGGGGTGGAACTTCCAAGCACATGTGCAAATACAGGTGGTGGGCTTGGGATATTCCTTTTGAACTGGCCACACATGACCCATGGTTTAGAAACCGAGCAAGGGAGGGCTTACATTCAGCGTGGCAGGTCTTGAATGGGGGAGCCCCTGTCTCATTTGAAACTGCTATGGCCCTACATGATCTAAAACCTTCCAACAGATTTAAATATTACCAAATCAGGAACTGGATATGGGTTGGCCTGGGCAGCCCAGCAGGGCTGAGGGGCTCAGATCTCCCTTCCCCACCATTTGAAGCAATTTGGGCTTCCCCCTCTGGGAGGGGAGTGATTACAGTGCTATACTCTAACTTTCTGGTAGATTTAGGACACATTACCCTCAAGGTTAAATCAAAGTGGGAGGGGGAATCGGGTGACAGGATAAAAAAAGATACTTGGGACAAAAGCTGGAAGGCAATTTGGGGTGCCACTTCCTCCACAACATGGAGGGAGTTCATATGGAAAATCATAGTTCTTAGTCCCAGAAACTCAATCCAAGTTTAAGACAGGTGGTAGCCCTGCATGCTGGAGGGGTTGCGGCAAGGCCAGGGCTGGACACCTACATGTCCTGTGGTTGTGCCCAGGGATACAATCTTATTGGGGAGAAATCAGTAAACACCTTTGTGTAATCTTTGAAGGTATGGAGGAACTGGGTCCCAACCACCTGACACTGGGAATTGAATCAGGGTCTTTAAGAGGAAAAGAGGCTAACTACCTTTGGCGAACGCTGCATGTTGCTGCTCTCAAGGCAATTACTTTGCGCTGGCTGCAGAAGGATAGTCCTACAATAAATGAGTGGGTTAACATAATCAACACAATACAAGAAATGGAAAGGATGACCTTTGCAGTCCAACACAGGTAAGCCCAATTCACAAATCAGTGGACCAGATGGGAAATGCACGCCATAGACATACAATAAATGCTAAATATGGATAAGAGATGGAGGTGATAGGTAGAGGTGGGCATGGGACAGGGGAGTTAGGAGAAAATAATGGGCAAACACAAATAGAACTTGCACAGACCTGTGATAAACTGGGTTGGGCATAGCCTAAAATAAACTAGGGAATCTAAAGTCCGGCAGAAGAGTTTTAAAATATTCAAAGAAAAGTGGGAAACAAGTGAGGCTGAACCCATGGACATATATGAAATGTATGAAAAAGGATATGAGTAATTTAAGAATGATAAAAGATGAATGTTAGAAGTAACATCAGAGGATGACAGCTTTATAGCTCTAAAAGTTTTCATACATTTTTATAGTTTTTAAAGTTTATAGTTACAGCACTTAACTCTAAGATTTTAAATTTCATGACTGCTGTTTATTAAACAGAAAGATGGAATATGTTTTATTAGTTTAACTTTTAAATATTAAAACAAAACTGGTTGCAGAGGTCTGACTTTAAAAGTGAAAATGTCATTAAATGTATGTATTGAACTATACCTTTTGCAGAAATAAAATAAAGTTTAAAAAAAGAATTGTTTTCCAGCAAGCATTTGATCTGCAGTAAAAGCTACATACACATCAGAATCAACAAGAAGGTCTAGCAATCCTGCACCTACCCAAAATTTCCCAATACATGCAATAAAACAACACAGGGTGTGAAAACCACCCAGGCAAATTACACTGGTACCAAGTTCATTTGGGAGAACCCATTTTAGTTGCTGAGCAACAGCATACAGCTACTGATTCATGGTCTGAGCAGCATGCTGCTGGCCTAGAGCGAGGGTTGCCACCTGTCAGGTTTTTTACCTGGTGGTCAGGTTTTCAGGGTCCTTATCAGGTAATCCGGTTCTGCTCTGTGCTGGTCAGGTTTTTGAGCCATTTTGAGTGCTCACATACTTTTGAAACAGATTTTGTCATCTCATTCATTGTTTTAACTACATGTCCAGGTTATAAACAAGTCCTGTTGTCAGTATAGCCTTTTGTTTGTGAAAGCAGTCAACCTGGGAGGTGTAAAGTATGACCATTAACACCATTAGCACTTACTTAACCTAATCTTTTCCACTGTATCTTAAAGTGGCATAGCAGCAAAGCTGCCCCACCTTTGTAACACCAACACAGCCAGTTGTCTTCCACTTTCATTTGCTGGTAAACATTTTCATCTCTAACAGAATTTAGGCATTTTAAATGTTTTAAATTATGTTTTCCTCAAGAAAAAAATGTGGCCACTTCTTTGACTTTGAAATATTACTGTGGACATGAAAAGGAAATGGAGCCAGAAAAATATATAGTACACATTATAGAAAACAATTTCTTTATTATGTATTATTATATACCAAGTATACTGTTGTATGCTATTTAAAGTATTTCCATTGTCTCCCCCATAGCATATCTGTAAATGAGATTCATTTTATCTCTATATGTTTATCTGGTAAACTAATTTTAATAAATCAATCAATACATACATTTCCTTACATTTCAGCATGGAAGTGTAGGCTGTGGCCATGCCAGCTGGTTTGGCATCCACAATAGGTGCATATGCAACTGCTGCATAGGTTCTCTTCTTTGTGGCAAGCTTGTGGTTGAAACCAGTCCAAAATGGAATCATCTGAGTGTGAACAATATCAGTGTCATTTGGTATTGATAATACATCATGTGGCAGTGGTCTTAAAAGTCACCAGGAGAGATCTTGCACAGCTTTTAATTGTAGGTGACAGGAGTTTTTTTTCTCAATGGCTTTTTCGTGGTGAGTCGGTTCTGGACATGTTATCGGTTATTCAAATGCTGCACACTGCATAAGAGACTCTGATTGCCTGGGGAGAATAAGTGACTTTTCTTTTCCATGCTTCGGAGATATTTTTTGTGATACTGGACTTTCTGCAGACTGTTCTTGAAATGCAACTCTAGCCATTGAATGAAAGGTATTCTTTCCATCAATGGTCTCTGCATTGATGTCTGTATTATCATCACCTTCACGGATGAGATTTCCACCAGAATGAAGTGGTACAATTCCATTTGGAATGAACACACCTCCTTGGAGTCTTTTTACTTCAGTTTTTACAGCACTAGTCATGAACCACTTCAGCTCATTGTAATTGTTGCAGAATTCATGAAGGTGAGTATGTCAATTAAATTGTGAGACCCAAACTCATGGCGTAGCTGTGCAGCAAGGTGTATGTGCAGTGGTGTGACAATTTTGGAACTGTTAAATACTATGCACACTACAATTGAGAGGCACCTTTTTTGAATGTCTTCTGAAGGATGATACTCATTGCTGGCTGAATTATATGCCTCTTTATCTATCAACAAAAGGACAAACTCCTGCACCAATTGGTGCACAAAAGTAGCTGACCTCTGTAAACTACAATCCCCTGGCTTTGGATAATATTCTGAGGGTTTCATTTTTGCTATTTCAGACCACAGGATTGAAGCAGCATTATACAAAACCACTTGTTCATTTGAAAGTTGCTCATCAGGCTCACTTGCTAGAAGAACATCCACAAAACATTTGGATGACTTAAATTCCTGCTTCAGATTACTAGCAGCTTGTATAGCATCAGCTAATGTTATTGCACTGCATAGAACAATGGTAGACTTGCCTTGACCATGTTGTGCGTGGAATGAAATTGCAGAACCATAGTGTTTTTCTAATCTTGTCTGCAATTTGCTACTGCAATAGCTTTTAGTTTCTACATCTGAGGGAAGTAGGGCTTTATATCTTTGTAGCAGCTTGGACAGGAGAAGAGACATCTTGTTGTACATAAGATCATTGTCTATCTCTTCAATCAGCTGATAAAATGCAATGTTAAGGTGACTGTATTGTTGCAGTAGAACTAGATGGTATTGCTTTCAGATTCACTTTACTCAAGTAGGAAGAAAGGCATGTTGAGTGACATACTGCATTCTTAGCAGTCAAGTCTTCCTCAGATATTCTGCGCAACATGCCATCATCTCCTCTTTCAAGTGCTGCCTCCCTTAGATTGGCTGCTCTCTCAAATGTTTCAATTTTATGAAGTTTCTTGTATTTCTCATGTGTTTTTCTTAAGCAAACAATACAACAGGACCAGTCACTGGAGAATGTGCTTGCTCTGGTGGCTATAGAAGCAGGTGAACATGATGCTGTCTGATCGGATTCAGAGTCTGTTTTCTTTTCTGGGTTGAATACAACTCTGACATGTGCCAAATTCAACTTGCTTGTGTATTTCTGAAAACAACCCCTGTGACAGAATATTGGTGGCACATCATGTAAACTAGAAAACTCATCCGGTAGCCTTCAATACAATTAATCTCTCTTGGCTTCTGCTGCCAGCATCACAGAATTCTGTCCAGCACTGGTGGCTTTTGGCAGTTTTGCATTCTGTTGATTTTCTTGACGAATAACACATCTTTAAAAGTTTGTGCAGAGTTTTTTTCGCTGATGTAAACTTTAAGGGGCTTGTATCCTCCATGTCTTCATATACTGTAACTTCCCTGTCGAGGTAAAATTCAAAAAGTATATTGTCAGCATCACCACCTCTATCACCATTTCTCATTTGGTACAAGCATACAGACTTGTGCTAAATTAGATATAAATTACATCTATATGTTAGTATCAAAGCTGCCAGTTTTGTTTAGTGAGCACTTTGATTGAAGCCCGGTATGAAGCTGTCTGTTGTTATCTCTAACAATAATACTGACCTGTGTATAAGTGTCACTGAATTAGAAAGCTAGTTTCCAGAATATTTCAAAGGCTAATACTGCATGAATAGGCAATTGCAAATTAAAACCTTCTACCAGGCAGACTAGATGCTACATTGCATGTACAAACACTTACAAATGTAGAAGCATTACGTTAGGAATTCACAATCATTTATATCTACCCACTATGCAGTATAAACTACTGGTGAACAACTTTCAGTGTGAGATTCATCTGGGCTGCAAATTTCAATTGAAAACATAGAAAACTACTATAGTCACTTGTGAGACACTTTAACAATTAAGAATCTGCGATGTGAAAACATTTAATTTTAGTATATTGCAAAAGGTTGATATTTGCCATTTTGCCACATGCTAATTAGTTTCATTTCTGAAAAACAAACAAACAGAACAAAATTAGCCAATTGCAAAACCAATGAAAATCTTTTAATACATTGCCATTTGCTAACTTTTGCCAATAAACACTGCATTAAGCAGTTGAAATGAACTTAAACAGTAAAAACTGGAGTCATAGTCATGTTGCTGTGTTTCTGGAACTGCAAAAAATTACACGTTCTAATTTTGGGTACCATTGTTTAACCTCACTTACAGGCTTACAGCTCCACTTCATACCTCACCTAAACATATATAAAAGAAGCTTTCAAATGATGCAAATGATGTATGATGTGGGTGTGTGTAGGGTGGGTACATTAAACTCCAAAAATATGGTCCTTTATGCAGAACTGCTGAATGCCTACAATGACACCCTGTTTGTGGCGATAATATCTGCAGCCATGGGGGTCTGGCGTTGCAATATAATGTCTGACTAGGAAAGGAACATTAAGCTGTGGCAGCTCATTTCTAGGTGTATCTCCGGGGTAGGTTACAAGGACCTGCTTTATCAACAGAAGGAATCTTGGCCAGGACAGCAGGGAAAATCACCTAATCTTGTGATGTGTGCTATGAGATCATCAACTTCCACCTGGGTAATGCACCCCCCTCTGACGCCATCCTGGAGAGGGCCACTGCCCCTGGCTTGAAGGCCATTACAAGGCCAAGGGGTCTGGGCTCCCATAAGCTGACCTACAGGAGTCCTTTCCAAAGATTAAAAATAACAATGGCAGTGCCTCCACCCAGAGTACATTTTAAGTGGGTCTGACTGTCTGCAGTATGACCCCCTGGGATGTCGTACCAACCCACCCTCCCAACAGTTACCCCAGGCATGGATTTACCAAGTTTGAACCTACCTACATTCAGTTAAAGAAAAAACGTCCTTTGCAGAGACTCCTGCCCCAGTAAACCTTACCTCCCAGTTTAGCTTTACTGAGAAAATCACCTTTTTCCTCGTGCCACCAAGTAGTTTATTTTATTTCTGAAAAGTACGCTACCCGGAAGTATGGCAGACACTGGTGTGCATTGAATCGCATGATGCTGTGATGCACCCCACCTTTACAGTTAATGGAGCTGCCCAAGTATCCACCATACTTCTGGGTAGTGGACTTTTCAGAATTAAAATAAACTATTTGGCGGTGGGAGGAAAAGGTAGTTTTCTCAATAAAACTAAACGAAGAATAAGGTTACGAAGCGAACCCTCCAAAGGACAGCTTTCTTTATAACATTTACCTTTTCCATTTCATCCAATTAACAAGCTCACTAACATTAGGCTCTGCATCTATTTTCTGCTGAAAAACAATAACTTCCTTGGTTTATTTACAGGGAGAGAGGGTTTAGGATGGGGTAAGAGGAATAGAGTTCAAGTAAGCATTTTGATTCTGCATTTCCCCAAATTACATTTCCCTTTTATTCAAACCTTCATCAATGCAGCCACCAGATCTGTCTATCTAGCTAACTGCTGCAAGTGTAACCCAAGCCCAGGCTCACAGGTTCCAGTCCATTTTAAATCCAAAGTCCTTCTCTGGGTACCTGTATTCTGTTTGCATTCTAGTTGCAGGCCTGAGGTGCAGCTGGTTGCCGGCATTGGTGTGGTTACTTGAATTAAACTTTAACCTTTTACATTTCTCTCTCTTATGTAGAACTAAACCTTTATCCTTCCCTCTAGTCCTTAGCTCTATCTCCTGCTGTAGTGGGCAAACATATTTATACAGCAGTAGCCACAGACATTGCCAGCTATCTCCAGATAATTTGTGAAATTTCTCAAGTGTTTCTCTCTGCTGCCCCTACTGTGGAAATGCAGAAAGCAGGATATTTCTCTGGAAATATCACAGAAATTTCGAGAAATAGCTGGCAATGTCTGTGGCTACTACTGTAGTCCCCAGGTGCAGGGCAATTCCTGCATTTTTACTCATGGTTCTGCAGAATAAGTCCTTTGATGGCACAGTTCACTGAAGTCCTGGGGATGGATGGCAATGCAGCAGAACTGAATGCAATGCTTGAACAGGGGCACAGAGGCTGCAGTTTGCTCTCTCTTTCCTTGCTCACAGATCTTGCAGCTTGTCCCCTTCAGCCCATTACAGGCCTCATTGCAGGGCTTGTGTGCAAAGCCTGCCAGCTACAGAGGAACTAGACTGGGGAGTGGCCCCATGGCCCAGCTCCTTCTGATCAGAGTGCCCTAGTGCTCAGGTACAAGACCTATGACTCCCTGCAGTGGTATACCCCACTTGATGGGGGTTAGTGAGTTCCCCATCTGGCCCTGGGTGTCAGCAGAAACATTCAGCACATTCTCTTCTGCTTCTCTTTCTTTCTCTTATCTCTCTTCCATGGTGTATAGCCACAGCAGTCCGTTTCTCTCTTTTCCTTGTTGTGTCTCAGGAGCAGACAACAGTTACTCGGACCAGAAAGACACCTGTCCATCCTTCTGCTTTCACAGTCTCTTGACTTCAATACAGTCACATTCTTGCTCTGGCTCACACATATCAACTGCACACTCAAATTCCCTTTTCTCACCGTGCAGGTACTTAGCAATTCTCCAAGCTGAAGAGGATCACTCTTCCTTTTCTCTTTCTCAGCACATTTATATTCTCTTGTTCCTCATCCTCTGTATCCCATCTTTTTCCAGGCTCAGAACACAACCTTGGTCTTTTTGCAGGCTTAAACCCAACCTTTGTCCTTTTATTCGGGCTTAGGACACCGCCTCTCTCTCGCAATCTGCAGCTTTCCCTTTTCCATTTGAGCTGCACTTCTCTCACCATTGTGGTGCAACTTCAGAACAACACAGAACTTTCAGCATCCTGCAGCTTTCCCTTTTTCTCTCTGCAAAACTGCTTCTTCCTTTTCCCAATGGGGCAGGCACTCCCTGCCCTGGGGGACAAATTGCTGACAGCCCCCAGGCAGGCCCATCTCACAGCCCCAATCTCTCCAGGGGCAGGAGCCTCCCTGCCTCTGGAAGAACTCCCACCAAACTAACCCCCAGACCAACTGTCCCTGCATTATTGGGAGCCCTTTCCTCACTCCCCATTGGCTGATGCCACTGTCCTTAGGCAAAAATGAATATGCATGAGGCTCCCTCGATGCCTCATTGGTGCAGGAAAAGGCACCTAAACATTCCCCAGTATTTTCCCCCAAATGTCCTTTCAATCAGTCCCAGAGTCCCTGGCAAGAATCCTGACTCAGTGGTTGGCTGGCTGGTGTAACATGGCTGCCCAAGATGGTGACTGTTGTAAACAGTGTCCATACATTTTAACAATGTCCCAGATTTTAGTTATCCCTGCAGCTAAACCCTTTGCTTTTAAACAATGCTTTCCCCACACAGCTGTAGCCACCCCTGTGCCCTGCATAGCAACTTCATTACTTTTCCATTTTAACCTGTCCTCTCTCAGTCACTGCTGCCACTTCAACCTGTCCCCAGGCAGCTCACATATCCCCATTACAGTTCATACAGTGTGCCAACTCTGTTCACTGGCTGCATTCTCAGTAATCTTTTTCTTTATTCACCCTCACAGACTGGCAGCCTTCCTTTTCTCTTGCACACATTTCTTTACATTATTTATTCGTTTTCCTTTCCCCTGCCCTAGTGTTATCTCTTCAGTTTGCCCCAGTACTAGACAGAACTCCCGATACTTCAAAGGGATGCCGCCTCATTAATAGTCATGAGGCAGCTCCCGTTCTCCCGAGCACGATTGTCGCTCACAAAAAGTACTCCTGCCATTTCTCTGCTGCCTCTCCATTTGCTCCAAGGTCTCCAGTTTCTCTCTTATTGCCCCATGGGACCAGGACCACTGGAGAGGCACACTGAAAGGCTGCTGAAACAGGCATACAAAAATGTGCTTGTACGCATATGCGGAGCTTGCTGACACCACAATGCCATTTCAAAAGCCGGCGGCTCCATGTACTTGCTCCTCTGGCCCTGCTCTCTCTGAAAACCAATGCAGGGGCTGGCAGGAGAGACCAGGAAAACAGGGGGCATGCCAGGACTCTGGAAAAAAAGAATGGGGTTGGAAACAAAACCCAAGGGAAACTAGCCTTTTTTCAGGGGCTCACAGGTAAGCCCCCGACAGGGGGGTTACAATAACAACCAGAAATGGGCAAAAGGGACCTTGGTTTAATGTCTCATCTGGAGGGAGGCACCTCGACAACAGTGTAGCACCACCCTACTGGTGAACTACAGTGTCAGTACTACAGTAGGTATAAATCCAAATTCCTGGTGCAGGACTAGAACCCATAACCTTCAGATCTGGTCCAAGAAACAAGCGTGCAACTTACTGAGCCACTGATGCTGTTATGGCTTACCATGCTAATGACTTTGAGTCACAAGCCTGGGTTACTAAATATTGGTCGGCATCGACTGATAATTAGGCTTGCTAAAAAAAAAAGGCAAGCCAGGCTGTCCTAGGCCCCACCAGAAAGCAAAACAGAGGGAGGGGGCAGGGAGGGGAAAGGGGAGGAAGCTATGACATCACCAGGTAGGGAAGGGGATACCTGCAGGATCAAATGACAGGTATCCCAGGGGATGCAGGCAATTGGCTAGGAGGCAGGTCCAACAGGGGTCCTGATTGGGGTCCTAAAGGGCTACTTAAGGGAGGGTCACAAGGAACTAGCCCTCTTTTGCTGGAAATTTTATGTGCACATTTTCAACACATCATTGGCAGACTCTTGAGGTAAGGCACAAAGGTTTTATTGACTAAGAGTAGTCCGCAGCAGGCCAGGACTGTTAGTATTTGTATGGAGTTGATACTGTGGCCCAGATTTAGGAGGCCAACTGCAGGATGGCAGTCTGTAGGAATGAAAAAAAAAGAGAGAGAGAAAATGCTTTGGTCGTTTATTTCAGAGACACTGTGAGGGGGAATGAGCTTGGTAAATTCAGCAGACTGGGGGTTTGATTCCCACAATCTCACTTGCATGCTGTATGAGGATTAGTTAGTGATACAACACTTTTATTGTAAGTTTTGGTTTTAAAGTTTTCAGGATCACATTATGTCCTATTGCCTGCGACATTATGATTTGCTAAGCCAGTTGCTGAAGTAGCGGAGGAGAGCGAATAGCCCTCGAATGCGGTTTCTTTAGTGGGGGCAGATGAATGCTGGTCACAGGCAAAGGTCGCAGTGTAAGTGGACAGAAGTGAGAGCCTGGGTCTTTGTGTTACTGGGTCATGCAGAGGACAGGAGGCATGAAAGAGCTGTGTGGTTTGAAGCAGGCTCTCCGTCACAGGTGGAGAAGTGGTGCTGGTGCATCGGGGTAATGCAATTTTTCCTTGTGGTGCAGCACTTCAGAGGAAGTGTACCCAGAGGTTTTTGTGGTCGTGGCTGGGATGGAGAGCATGGGGTTGGCCACATGGTGCAGAGCCCTATCGCAGATGGGAGTTCCATGGATGGCCCCTCCCAGGGCATAAGCAGAAACAGGAGTAGGAAGCTGGGGTAGGAGCAGTGATGGCGCTTCCAAGGAGGGAGCAAGAGCGGGTGGTCTCCAGAGTCAAGAAGAAGCTGACCTGGCATGGGGGCTACAATGGAGGGGAAAGCTTGTGTGGAGAACTTCTGGATGGCCACGTGGCACAGAGCATCACTAGCACGTATGGGGCAAGTGGCTGGTGGCTGTGGCTGGGGGGGCTTGTGAGGGCCAGGTTAGCCCAGGAAGAGGGATATTCTCCACGGGGGATGGCTGCTCAGGTGGCATGGGGCACCAGGGGCAGGGGGAAATGGAGAGCAGCAGGCCATAGGCCTTGGCCTAGAAGGGCATGCAGGCTGAGACAGTGGGCCCCACTGTGGTTTGGGGATCAAGCATGGTGGCATGGGCCAGAGGGCAGGCCCGCAGCATACCATTGTTGTTTTCAATATTTTTTGAGGATTTTGGAGCAAAACTCGGTGTCGGTGTTGAAGGACCTCGCATGCAAGTGGGGGCAGGGCCTCACTGATGGCGCAAGAAGGGGCAGGCACTGGTTGCACACTTGGGAAGCATGGTCGGGGTTTCTGCATGGGCCTTTCACTTGTTTTTTGGTGGGGGAGGGTACACAGAGGGGGTCCCCAGAGGGAGGGGGACAAATAATGAAAAGATGGGAACAATGAGTGGGTTGGTGATGAAGTAACCTGGGGGCGGGGTACAGGAGGAGGCAGCCATGGAGTGGCACCAGAGCAGCAGCCCTATGGGGCCTATGATTGCTTCCAGGGATTGGGCCATCCAGGCCCGCGGGTGAAGGTGTATCACACAGGACAACGATGTGTAGGGGGTGCCTTCAGGGGCACAGGAGCAGCAGGGGCAAGACTCCCGATGGCATATCAGGCATGCTTTTTGGGCCAACAGGCCACTTGAATCCAGGAAAGGGAGTTGGAGAAGGGCCCACATGGGGGGTAACAAGGGCCAAGTGGTCTGAGGACTTGACAAAGGGGCACCAGGGGTCAGGGGTCACAAGACCTGGGGGGAATGAGCCAGGGGAACTCCTCCAGTACCCCAAAAGGGGGTGGGAGGTTTTTCGGGACATGAAGTCGATACAGTCAATACAGGGGGAGGAGCAGCTGGGTGGGGAGTGGTCATCATTGGTCAACAGCAACCCCCCCCAGCAAGAAGCATGCTTGGCTCCAACCGGAGGCATATTATGGTGGGGCGGGCTGGTATAGAAAGGCTGGAAGGAGTGCTCTGACATGTTTTTATTCCACCCATGGTAACTTTACAGAGATGGCACCCAAGAAAGTGCAGATGACCACCAAGAAGATGATGGAGGAGGCAGCGAAACAGTTGAGGCAGATGTCAGAGTTCATGGCAGTGGCAAAGCAGAGAGAGGAGGAGGTGCAGCAAAAGTGGAAGGAGTGGGATGAGCGGACAGGGAAGGGGCGGATTTCACTGGATGGCATGGGATTCTATGTTGTTTGTTCTGACACCTGCAAATATATGAATACTGTTTGCTATTTGCTGTTTGGTATGTAACAAAAAAACTTCTGTAACCTCCTGTCTTTCATATTGCATTTGTATTGCTGTCTATGTGTTGAATCCACTTAAACTGACATGGAGCCTTTGGAAATGAGTCCTTGACTCCAAGGGTTGTAATTCTGATATGTATAATAAACAAATAAAACCCACAAAGAAGCCACGAGGAGCGAGAGCCAACCCGTGCCTGCACCAGTCCTGTGGCCAGAGTCAGAATCGGACAAAGACAGCCCGGATGCTGGCCTGGTGGCGTAGAGGGTTGAGGTGCTGGCACCTTACTTCAACCCATGCTAGTGACCCAGGTTCAGGAACAGACTCGGGGCACTGGGGGTTAGCGAGGGAGGAGAGGATTGAGCGTCCAGAGGAATGCTCTCCTCTCTGGGGGTGGGATCAAGGGATGCATCGCTCAGCAGTGGCTCCCAGTGGAGACTGGAGGCACTACCTGAGCATTCACTAATGGGGGCACTGAAAACAAGGGAAAATGGTGCCTGAAGTGAGTGGCTTGATGGCTGTCTGCAGTTTTGCCACGGCACCCACCTGGATCCATGGGGAGTAGGGGGCTCCCTGCAGCCCCGCTGTGGGGGGCAAGCCACAGGAGTCTGGGTGCCCGCAGTAGAGGTGGTCAGTGGCTGGATGTCCCCGAGCTGTTTTCAAGGGTGAGATAAGGGGAGCAGGTCAGGCGGCCAAAGGAGAAAAAATGGATAAAAAAAAGAGAGCCCGGATGGGGGTAAGGATGCAGTGGATATCACCAAGGAGGACAACCTCAAGGAATATTTGGAAGGTCTCCTGGGGGATATGGGGGAAGTGGGGATAGAGAAAATGGAAAAGGCATTGCAGGACATACGGGGAAAGAAGAAGGGCAGGGGTGCGGGGGTTGGGGGGCCAGAAATACGACGGGCCCCTGGGCTTCACATTGGGAGACCACTTGCCAGCCTCTCTTAATGAGCGGATATGGAAAGGGGAGTTTGTGGACATGTTCAGACTGGTGGACGAGGTCACTGCCAAGAAGTACGAGCAGAAGGAGTCGGTGGGGAAATCAGAGATGACCGTGGCACTCATAGTAGTAGGCCACTAGGCAGATGAAGCAAAATGGAAAGGGAAAAACTTTGATAATTGGCAGGCGGGTTTCATGGTGTATAACACCATAGTCTTGGAGAAGAGACTGTAACTGGCCATTCCAATGCTGACATACATGGCAACCATCAGGGATGCATATAAGGCCAAGTTGGGGTACAGATGGCTTGGATACAATGAAGCTTTCCGGTGGCGCATGGCAACAAGGGGAGATTTGAGGTGGGACAGGACACACTCCGAGCTGTGGGTGAAGATGATGTCCTTGTCTGGGCAGGGGACTACAAATGGGGGGGGCCGGGAGGCAGACAACGCTGATCGCAGGAACCAAAACACGCTGGGGATTCAACAATGCATCCTGCAATTGGGCAAACTGCAAATTCAAGCATGTTTGCTCAAGGTGCGGGGGGGATGCACCTGGTTTCAAGCTGCAGGCAAGGTGGGGAGAGGGGAGGGCAGGGGAATGGCCATCAGCAGGACCGCCCCTTTCAGGGGGATGGGGAGGCCCTGGCAGAGAAGGGGGACAAGGTGGGGGGCCATGGGACCAACTACGGGGGGTACTAGTCAAGAGGAAGAAATGGGTAGGTTGGGGTACCTGCTGACGTGCAGTCCCATAGTATGAGAGGCGGTGGAGGCATGGACCCGGGGTTACCTGGACAAAGAGGTGGCTAAAAACCTCTGGGCAGATTTCAGGGAACATTTCCCACTGGGTTTCCAAGGGTTGCAGAAGGGAATGAGGGCCAAGAACCTCGGGTCAGTGAAAGGGAAAGAGGGGGTGGTCAGGGATAAGACACGGAAGGAGGTAAGGGCAGGGGGAGGGGTCACTAGCAGCATCACCTTGCCCCAGATTCCAGGTATCTCCATTGGGGGTTTTACCCAAGAAACAGGAGGGTGAATTTTGGTTGATCCACCATTTGTCATACCCAGAAGGACAACTGGTGAACGACGGCATACCGGACCACCAAAGAGCAGTATCCTATGCCTTGTTGGATCAAACAGTAGCACTGATCAGGGCAATAAATGGGGCTTGGTTTGCCAAAACAGACAAAGAGTCTGCATTTAGGCTGCTGTCGGTCAGCCTGGCCGACTTGGACTTACTGGGTTTCCAGTTTGAAGGGGAATTATACGTCAACAAGGCCATGCTCATAGGCTGCTCAGTGGCCTGCTCGACCTTTGAGGCCTTCAGCTCATGGGTGCAGTGAGTATTCAGGGAGAAATACGGCCATAAGAGGGTGGTGCATTACTTGGATGACTTCCTGATCATTGGGGCGAGCCGCACGGAGGCACAGGGCATGCTGGGGGACTTCATGGCAATGTGTGATCTGATTGGTATGCCGCTGGTGCAAGGGAAGACCGAGGGTCCAGTGCATAAGCTGGAGTTCCTGGGGATTGAGGGGGACATGGAACAAGGATGTTTCTGGCTGCTAGGAGACAAGGTGACCAGGTTACGGGGCCTACTGGCGCAAGTAATAGGGAGTCAGAGGCTGCTGCTGGTACAGGTACAACAACTGCTGGGGCACCCTAATTTTGCATGCAAGGCAATCAGCCCAGGGAGGGCATTTACTAGGAGACTCAGGAGGGCAACAGGGAAGGTAAAGAAGCCGCACCATTGAGTGGACATTTCGAGGGGAGTAAGGGAGGATCTCAAGGTCTGGGAGGAATTCCTAGAGCAGTATAATGGGGTGACATTCTGGCAGGAAGAATAGGAGTGCAACATGGACCTGGAGCTGTTCACTGATGCCTCGGGGAAGCTCGGGATGGGAGCGTACTTTAAAGGGGAATGGATAGTGGGGGCCTGGCCAAGGCAGTGGGAGGAATGGGGCCTCTTGAAGGACATCACCTTTCTAGAGATATTTCCAGTCTGGGTGGCACTCGAGGTTTGGGGGGTAGAGGATGAAGGGGAAGTGCATCATGCTGTAGTGTGACAACAAAGGGGTGGTGGAGGTCATCAACAGGCAGGGTGGGAACACGGAGACAGTGGGCTGAATAATGAGGAGGTTGATACTTTTGGGACTGAAGCTGAATGTGTCATTCAAAGTTCAGCATATCCCAGGGATCAAGAACGGATTGGCTGACAGTCTTTCCCGTTTCCAGCTCGACAGGTTCTGGAGACTAGTGCCATGAGCAGCAACACACAGGACCAGGGTCCCGGACAGGATGTGGGAGATTGGAGGGCCACTGCTAGGGCACTGTACCAGAGATCCTGGGCAACCAGCACCCTGAGAGCGTATTAAGGGGGGGCCAGCTTCTAAGAATTTAGAGCTGGACATGGATGGGACAGAGCCGAGCCAGTCCGGGGTGAACAGGTCAAGAGGTTTGTGGTAGAAAAATGGGAGGAAGGGATGGTGCATGCCATGATGGTGGTGCAGCTTGCTGGTGTGAGCTGGGTATGGACAGAGGTTGGCTGGATGCCACAGCCGAAAGTATGGTCAAGAGGATGTTAGCCAGATGGTAGAGGGGACAAGGGAACAGGAAGGACGGCAGGCACCTGATTGGGGGCCAGTTGTTGGACAAGGTACTGGGAGCCACATGGAAAGTGTGCAGCTCAGCGCAGGAGGCTCGCCTGTTTAGGGCAGTTTTTGCAGTAATGGCAGCTGGGGCATTCAGAGTGGGTGAATTGGTGGTCCCCCGGGAAGGGGTACCCAAACTCACACTGCAGCACGAGGGTGTGTGGGTGGAGGGAGATGGGATAGACATCAGGTTGGCCAGGTCAAAGACAGACCAAAAGGGGCAGGGTACCACAGTCACCCTGCACCGGAGGCTGGGGGCTCCGAGTTGTGCAGTGGCCTCATGGGAGGAGTACAAGAGCCACAGGGGCAGAGCAGGGGGGTCAATGTTTAAGCATGGAGACAGAACACTGGTCAAAGCATTCCAGGTAGGGGCAGTGCTTAGGAAGGCACTAGCTTTCATAGGGGAGGAGCCGGGTGAATTAGCCCCCCACTCTTTTAGGATTGGTGTGGCCTTGGAGGCAGCAAAAGGGGGGGGACGGTGGAGGAACTGAAGGGGATTGGCAGCTGGAGGTCAAACTGCTATAAACGGTATTTCAGGTGTTGACAATGGAGACTCACACTATTTTCTTTTGTTCCTGTGGTAGGTACCAGATGGAAGGTGTGGACTGTGGGGCACTCGTTTGTGTACTGGGCAGACAGGTTTGCGGCCACCATGGGCAGAAGGACACAGCTACACTCAGAGTCCACCTGCACCAAAATACAATGGAAGAGCATCAGGGGTATGAAATGGGCCCGGCTATTGTCTCTCCTAGAGGAATTGAAGGGGCAGTGGGGCAGACTGGAATGCATAGTGGTCCATTTAGCGGGCAACACATCTCTCAACCTCTTGCCTCATGAATCAGGGACAAGGCTTAAAACAATCAGGGACAATGACCCCAAATCAGGGACACATCTTAAAAACTGGTACTATTCACTCAGAAAGGTGATAGAATAAAATGATTTGTGTTACAATGCATTTTCTGAAGAACAAGAAGTCTGTAACTTTAATGTTTGACGTTATTTTGCACTTTTAATCCCCACTGTTCTGTCACAAAAACACAAATTTAATGAGCGACAGAAGAAAATTTTGAGGCCAAATCAGGGACGTCCCTGAAAATCAGGGACAGTTGAGAGGTATGGCGGGTAACGACCTGGAAGGGATGCCCTGGGGTGAGCTAGGGCAGACAATAATGGGGGATTTTGAAATTATTTGGGGTTGGTGGCTGGGCATGACCATTGGCTGGTCCAGGATCACATCCAGGAGGGTATGGAAGGGAGCCAGGGATGTCAAGCTGATAAAGAAAGTCAGGAAGCGCCTCAATAGAAGGGTGGTGAGAGCAGTCATAGAGATGGGGGGGTGTACATCCAACACAGGGGCATAGCATATGACCAAGCAGCGGTCTACAGGTCGGACAGGGTGCACCTGACTGAGTTCAGGATGTGCCTCATCCTAAGGCTAATCAGTGAACTAGTGGGGATGATAGCCCAGAAAGGCCTGAGGTTTTAACTCGCAATGGGGGAGCCCCACCATCCACGTGCAAGTGGGAGGCGGCGCAGTGGAAGAAGTTAAAAGGGGGGGCTAAAAATTTAGGGGGAGGGGAGGGGAGGACCACAGGCTAGGGACAAGGAGCCCAGGCGTGGAGTAAAAGGGGGATGGGGAGTAGGTCTGGGTGCTGGATGCAGTGTGTCCAGGCCTGGAAATGGAGGCCTGTGTTCAACAGGGAACCAGCCTGGTTCTGGTGATGGAGGCAGGGGCTGGATTCAGTGTCTGGACCTGGAAGAACGTAATTAAGAACTAACCCAAGGAAGATGAGGCCAGAAGAAGAGTGTAAAGATTGATTTATGTGTTTGCGTTTTGTTGATTGGATATGACATATGGGATATAAATGGATTTCATGCCACATTTAATGAATAAATAAGTTTGCCAACGAGCATCCAAAGATTTTACAAAGTAGTGAGGAGTCAATCATTTCTGGGGGGGTTGTCTAGGGACAATTAGGTTTGCCAAATAAAACACAAGCCAGGTTGTCCTAGGCCCTTCCAGAAAGCAAAATAGAGGGAGGGGGCAGGGGGGGAGGAGGCTATCACATCACCAGGTAGGGGAGTGGATACCAGCAGCATCAAATGACAGGTATCCCAGAGGACGCGTCAATTGGCTAGGGGGCAGGGCCAACAGGGGTCCTGATTGGGGTCCTAAAGGGCTACTTAAGGGCAGGTCACATGGAGCTAGCCCTCTTTTGCTGGAAATTTCCACTCACCCACCCACCCTGATAGTAAGGGCTGGGGGGGCAAAGGTTTTGGCACATAGGAAGGGATCGGGCAAGGCCATGAGGGGCACCCAAGGGGCCCTATTCATGGGCAAAAGAGGAAATGGAGCTGTGGTGGAGGAAGCTGGGATCCGGAGGGGCTAGGTGGAGCCCCACTGGGGGAGGAGCACAGTGTGCTAAAATGGGTAGAGTTAGAGAAGGAGCGGAGGAGAAGCACTACAGGGAAGGTGAGAAGGTGGGAAGAAGTAAAAAGGGGGGGGCTAAAAATTGGGGGGAGGACCACGGGCTGGGGACAAGAAGCCCAAGCATGGAGTAAAAGGGGGAGGGAGAATAGATCTGGGTGCCAGATGCAGTGTGTCCGAACCTGGAAATGGAGGCCTGTGTTCAACAGGGAACCAGCCTGATTCTGGTGACAGAGGAGGGAGCCGGATTCAGTGTCCAGACCCAGAAGAACGTAATAAAGAACCAACCCGAGGAAGATGAGGCCTGAAGGAGAAGATTGTAAAGATTGAATTATATATTTGTGTTTTGTTGATTGGAGATGACATCTGGGATGTAAATGGCTTTTGTGCCAAAATTAATTAATAAATAAGTTTACCAATGAGCATCTAAAGATTTCACAAAGTAGTGAGGTGTCATTCATTTCTGGAGGGGTTCCACGGACAATTAGGCTGGCCAAATAAAAGGCAAGCCAGGTTGTCCTAGACCCCACCAGAAAGCAAAATAGAGGGAGGGGCAGGGAGGGGAAGGGGGCTATGACATCATCGGGCAAGGCCATGAGGGTGACCTGTGGGGCCCTAGTCAGGGGCAAAAGAGGAAATGGAGCTGTGGTGGAGGCAGCTGGGAGCTGGGAGGGGGCACGGTGTGCTGAAATAGGTAGAGTTAGAGAAGGAGCACAGGAGAAGCACTACAGGGAAGGTGAGAAGGAGGGAAGAAGTAAAAAGAAGAGGCTAAAAATTTTGGGGGGAGGGGGTAGGACCATGGGCTGGGGATTAGGAGCCCAAGGCGTGGAGTAAAAGGGGGAGGGGGAGTAGGTCTGGGTGTCGGATGCAGTGTGTCTGGGCCTGGAAATAGAGGCTTGAGTTCAACAGGGAACCGGCCTGGTTCTGGTGATGGAGGAGGGGCTGAATTCAGTGTCCGGACTCGGAAGAACGTAATAAAGGACCAACCCGAGGAAGACGAGGCCAGAAGGAGAAGATTGTAAAGATTGAATTATGTGTTTGTGTTTTGTTGATTGGACATGACATTTGGGATGTAAATGGATTTTGTGCCAAAATTAATAAATAAATAAGTTTGCCAACGAGCATCCAAAGATTTCACAAAGTAGTGAGGTGTCATTCATTTCTGGGGATGGTTCCAGAGACAACTTGTATTAGCTCTGCCAATGGCCTCATATGAGTTCAATGCTCCCAGCAGACACTGGAATTGAAGTCATTTAAGAACACTCAAAAAGGAAACACACAAGTAAGGTAAATAATTTGTAAATAAAAGGCTGAATTTATTGAGACTGTATCTCAGTGCAGGCACAGATAAACAACTGAACCTAGTGCACTAGTATGATAGGTCCAGTTGTTTGTGTCTGTATGAGATACAGACTCAACAAATTCAACACTATTCTAAATTATTTACTGTAATTCGTCATTGAGAGTACTACTATCTGTTACGTGGTATGTTTGAATGTCTGATGGGGTAGCCACCCCTTGCAGTAACACCTTATACTTGCACTGTGTAGTGCCAGCCGTTCTGAAATTGTTGAAGTCATTTAAAGAGTTAGTGGAGGCAATACAGGTAAACAGAAAAATAATACAAATTGTATGAAATAGTCAGTTGCTACTTTTTTATTTCTGAAGTATTTTTCTTTTCGCGCATTAGAAAGTCCTCTGTGTGATAATGTTGTGCTGCATGTGTGGAACAGCTCTTAGCATGGCAGCTGACATATCTGTTTCTATCCCCCCCCACTACATCATCGGCATTGTGATCTCACTAACAGTGACATCTTAAGTGACTGATCTGGCAGCCATTGAGTGGCTGTTCCTAAGCAGCAATGAGGTCACAGTGCTGATGATGTAGTGGGGTGCACAGAGATAGATATGTCAGCTGGCAGGCGGAATGCTGTCCCACACATCACACCTACTGACATCAGGTAAACAATCTTCTAACTAAACAAAGGGAAAAGAAAAAGTACCTCAGATATAAAAGGTAATGGTTGACTGCTTTTAAAAACCAAATATTAGTTTTAGGCAGTACACTAGCTCTTTAAGTTCTGTTCTCAAGATTCCTTGAGACCAAAAGCCATTGAGAGAAAAAAAATCATCTAAATAGTGTTTAATTTTCCATGTGTTGTTGACCCTTACACATTTGTCACTTTCCCATTCCATATCTGGGCTATTAGAAATAAGAAAACCAACCAAAGGCCAGGGCATGCCCAAAGAAGGACAAATTCTCTAGATCTAGTTACATTTCATGAAGAGAACTGCAGACTGAAAAAAACAACCAGTGAGTATTTTGCTCTTAGTGCTTCTTCGGCCTGTCCTGTTTTTCTTCACAACATAAATGTAAATCACTTTAAATAACACTAGAGAATGTTGCCTTCATTTTGGGGAACTACTGAATTCCTTTAGTTTTCTAATGTGTTACAGCTCAGACATGCATGCACCAGTGGCACTCATATATTTAGAATTTTGCAAACTTTCCTTAAAACATTTTATTGACGGAAAATATATTTGGCTTCATTCTGGAGATCCCTGTGTTCACTGACATTTTTTGGCAATGAACAACTCCCAATTAATGGAGGGACCATTTGTCAACAATTTCTATTAAGTTAGAAGTTCTTTACTTGGGATAGCCCTGCTAAGATGCAGCATATATCCCCCACACCACTCTTACTCGGACAATAAAATCATGTTTGTTACCAAATATTTGCCTTTTGGGCCCACAAACCATATCTGTGTATGGGCTGGTAAGAAGTAACTAGTGTAAAAACAATGTTTATCAGATCTATTTAAAAAATCTAAAACTGATCCTGAATCATTCAGTTTCATGAAACTGATAATCTTGCTACATTTCTTGCTTCTCCAGTTATTGAATGTGCTCAGTAGATGGCAGTACAACACGTTGTAAGGTTCTTTATATTTCAACATAAAATGGGAGAGCACAGCGCATCATTTGTTTCTTATAATCTCTAACCTTTAACCATGGTTTGTACATTTTTGACCAAGATGCTCATCTTACATCAGACAACTTGGCGACCCACAGTAATTTTTATTGGAATTTTCTTTCTGACTGAGCAATGGATAATTAGTTTAATAACCATCTTAATAGATCTGGGTGGTATGAATTATTATCAAACAAAGTCTAAAAAAAATTCTGTCCTCCAGTCTTGTGAAAGTAGAACCAATAGTGCAATTAGTGAAAACTGAATTCCATCCTTCCCTAGGATACATACAAACATGCATACATACACACACATACATACGTGCATACATACATACATACTGTGGAACTGCTTATTTTCACTGTAATTTTACTTTCTGTATATCTGTGGGACACTAGTCTCCAGTGAAAATAAAATTACAGTGGTACTCTGTATTACTCGGTTTCTATAGGTGGAAGAAGGCACGTGCCCATCGAGACCACCTTCCCCGCACCTGAGGGGCGTATATTAATTCCCAGTGCTAAACAGGTAGTTATCTAATGCATTTTTTTATAATTAGTATCTTGCTGGTATCATTGCCACAAATGCTAAACAGCTAACACATGATTGCCTGTGTGAGTTCCCTGTATGCTCCCTAGCTCCCTCTCAAACTCCATCCAAACAGTGTTTGATGAAACTGAAACACCAAAATATGAATTCCCCCAAAACATCAAAACTATGTGGCCTGACAGAGACAGCCACAGAGCAAGACTGGCATTTCTCTCCCTCTCCCTCTCTCATCACTGCAATCTCTTACCCCACAGACATAAAGCTTAACTCATGCATATTTCCAACGCTGATCCAACCTCTGTTGACAGATCTCTTTGACCCCCTCAAAACACCCAAGCCATTGGTGCTCACAACACAGACTGCTTCTGAAACATCGTAACCACATGGTGTGTGTGTGTGTGTAAGAAAGAGAGAGAGAGAGAGTGCAAAACTGATGTTTCTGTACACTGCTGATCCACTATCTTACCCCCACAAATTTGCAATATTGAGCCAACACCACTGCTTGCAGCTGCAATAAGTGTCCTAATGCCGACTGGCAACTTCTGGCTGCTTGCGGTAGGCATCCATCATACTGCAAAAGAAAAGGGGAAATGATACTGTGTGGGAGCTAAGTCACCACAGAAAAGGGGAAAGGATACAATGTGTGTGCATATGTGTGTGTGTTGGGGGCGGGGGAATAAGTAACCACAGGGAAGGGTAAAGGGTATCATATGCTAAGTTACCACACATGGGATGGACTGATTGAAAACAGCAAACAGTTGACTGGGAAAGTGCAGAATTTAAATTACGTTAACATGTCTGAAGCCACTGACCTGTGAAATAAACGTTACACATATATACATACATATATATATATATATATAAAAAAAAAATATATATATATATATATATATGTACCCCCTACCCAGTATGCCGTCTCTATCTGACAGTTCTACCAGGTGGGCTGGGTTCAGGGAGTAATAGGCCACTCGGCACATAGGCTAGGTTTGGCTACTCTGCACAGGGGCACCCAAGTAACTCTGAACACAGGAAGCAATAACAGTAATGTCCAATACCAGAAGTGAGATTCTAAATTTCAGCTTTTATTCACATCCAACAGCATAAACAAAGCACAGATGGACCCCACGGGGCTACACTCCTGGTAATGCAGATTAAAGGAGACCAGAATACATCCTCATCACTTTAGCCCTCAGGCTCTACAACACACTGGGCACACAGCCCGGACTTGTACACTGCTTCGGGTTACACAGCCTGAACTTGTACACTACTTTGGGTTTTCCTTGGCTTGCCTCCCTTGCCAGCCACTTGGACACCTTCCATACTTCATGGAAACATTTCTGGTGGCTCCCAAAACCACCTATGAGCACCTCAGCTCCATCAGGGGATTGTCCTATCAATCCCACATCTGGGTACTTTCCTCAGGCACTGGCCAAGTACCTGAGAGAAAGCAACAGGTGTCTCAGAGCAAATCTGTAGAGGTGAATTTAGTTACTACTGATGGGGGGTCTCCCACCTCTCACTCCCACAATTCATACCCGGCCATTTCTCTGGACTGTAAACACCTCATCCTTTAGCACTTTGCTGTGTAGATTCTTGCTAAATGTATTTTACATTCAATCTACTTGTCTTGCTTCCCATTTGTGCTGGCCTTGAACATACTTAAAAATAAGTGGCATTGTCCATTACTCTAGACCCCCAACAGGTTAAGCAATCCAATCCCCACATTCTTTCTTTCCATTTTGTGCTGGTCTTGAACATACTTATAAGTGGCTTTGTCCATTACTCTAGACCCCCCCACTGAGTTAAGCAGTCCAATCCCCACATCTTCCAACTGTACTTGGCTGTCTTTTCCAGACCCCACATTAACAGCCCCTTTAGTTTCGTTCTGTTTCAGGTGAAAACACTTGGCTCTTTTTCAGAGCGAACTCACCCTTTGGTTGCAGGTGCCCCACAGGTGTTTCCTCCTCAAGGGATCTCTCACACAGCTTCTGGTGCCTCAGCATAACTCAGACAGGCAGCTTCTTTCCCTTAGGCGGACCCAGGGGGGTTGCCCCTGGAAAACAGGCAGACACCTTCCCCCATCCCCTCAGGGATGGGGCTCTGAACCATTGAGAGCGGTTTCCACCACTTCAACTACCAGTTCCTGTGTTCCTCTTCAGGTGGAAACACACACCTTGAACAAAAGTAGCTCTGAAATAGAGCTTAAAGCTCTGAGAGCCTGCACACACTCAGCTGCACTACAGTCTCTCTCTAAGACGCACACAGACTGGCTTCAAATTCCTCAGCATTCTACTCTAACCTCCAACTGCAACATTCCAGTGTGGCTTATGCAGCTGCGACAGTTCTAAAATGATGTCATCCCTCAGTCTCAGCTGAGACTGAGAACAGAGTGAGACAGTGTGAAATCCATTTAACTGAAGTTTCACAAGCTGCCTTTCCTGCCTACCACTAGGTCTTACTGGAATTCTAGTAACCCTGGGTAACAGGGGGGTTACATATATACATATACATATACATATACATATACATATATATATAGACACACACACACATGCACATATACAGACACACATACTTACACATATACTATACACACAAACACACTTACATATATACACACATATGTACATATATATATACTGTACAGACATACATACATGCCCATATACTGTATTTAGAGACAAAAGAAGGCCATCTGTCAGTCAATTTAGTCCTTCTGTTCCATCAGCTCAGTGGGAATACTTTCATCCCTCTTTATGTTTGCTTGGGTGCATGCACAAAATAAACATATTGGTGGTGCTTGGGCAGTGCAGTGGCCTATGGAGTGTGTGCTGTATAAGCCAATGGATGTAGACATGCAAGAGACTTGCTTCTCAAAAGCCAATGCTGAGAAGGCTGATGATGAGAGTGTTAAGCTGGTTGATGGACATAAACTTTGTGTAGTTCAAAGGATGACGCCTCACTGATCGCAATGGTTTTCCACCCATTAGCCAGATAACAGACATCATTATCATTTTTTTCTCAATGATTCTTTTTATTGATTTTTAAAAGGATTACATGTCAAAGTACCCTTCAATAATAAATCAAAAAGAAATAAATATATCTTATCAATGCTTAGGATATACACATTCAAATGCATTTTTCAAGACAAGAAAAATAATACAGATGAAGAAGGACAATTAAACATTAGCTATTAATAAATATGCTAAAGTCTTATTGATCAGGTAGGTAAATGACATATCAGACTTTAAATATGAACATAGAAACTGCCAGGAAGGGGATTGCAGTCCTTGGAGGGAGGTTTAGATACTACTAAGATACTCAGAAGTTGGTCAACTGGGTGGCAAACTGGTTGTCGGGCAGAAAACAGAGAGTAGTGGTAAATGGTATACAGTCAGAAGAGATGCAAGTCACAAGTGGGGTACCTCAGGGATCAGTCCTGGGCCAAGTCCTCTTCAACATCTTCATTAGTGACCTTGCAGATGGACTAGAGGTAAAGGCTTGTCTGTTTGCAGATGACCAAGATCTGCAACAGAGTAGATGATCCAGATGGGGTGGGCAGAATGAAAAGAGATCTGAATAAATTAGCAAAATGGTCAGAAGAGTGGCAACTGGGATTTAATGCAAAAGTGCAAAATCATGCACATAGGAAGAGAAACCCTGAAGCCACCTATAGGCTGGGAGGAGTTGCTAGCAGTTACAAAAGAAGAAGAGACTTGGGCATCATCATCACTGATGACCTGAAATCATCAAGCAGACCTCTAAAGCAGTAGGTAAGGCTGGGGGGTGTTAGGATGTATTAGTAAGAGTATCACAAGTCGTAAGAGGTAATAATCCCTCTTTACAAGACACTGGTTAGGCCCCATCTGGAGTACTGCATGCAGTATTGGGCCACACCTTCACAGGACATTAACCAATTGAGGCAGTCAGAAGAGCAGCCAAAATGGTTCAGACTGCATCAGAAGACATATGAGGACAGATTAACAGAGCTCAATATGTATACCCTTGAGCAAAGGAGGAGAGGTGATATAATCGAGGCATTCAAACACCTTAGGGCATTAACAAGGTGAAAGAGTCTAATATGTTTAAATATAAGAAAAATAGCAGGACAAGAGGACACAGCATGAGATTAGAGGGGCCGATTAAGGGGAATGTGAGAAATTCTTTTTCACAGAAAGGGTGGTGGATGCATGGAATGGCTTACCACGAAGTGGTGGCTATGAATACAGTGCAGGGCTTCAAACAGGCATGGGATAGGCATAAGGGAGCAATACAAATGACTATGAATAGATAGGCCACTGACAGAGCAAAGGCCGATGGCACATTTATAAGGCAGAAAAAGAAATGGGCAGACTGGATGGGCCTTGCGGTCCTTATCTGCCGTCAACTTCTATGTTTCTATGTTTCTATGTAATTAGCCAGGGGTGAGGTGCAAATAATTAGGAAGGCAACAGTTGCCCCCTACATAGAAACATAGACCGACGGCAAGATAATGACCACTAACCCATCTGCCCATTTCTACCAATGGATAAGCTGCAGATCCAGTTAACCAGCAGCCTCTTCTTTCTATCCCCACCCCTAAAATTGCCTTATGACTGTCCCATGCATGCTTGAATTCCACCACCCGTTTTGACCCCACAACCTCCTCGGAGGCTGCTCCATGCATCCACAACCCTCTCTGTGAAAAATACTTCCTTAAATTACCTCTGAGCCGCCCCTTCTATCTGCAAATTGTGCCCCCTTGTTCTTGCACACCTCTTTTTCTGAAAGATGCTACCCTCTTGGACTTTGTTGATTCCCTTGAGGTACTTGAATTTTCTATCATGTCCCCCCTCTCCCTCCTTTCCTCGAGGCTATACATATTAAGCTCCTTAAATCTCTCTTCATATGTCTTCCAGTGCAGACCCTGCACCATTTAGTGCCTTCTCTGGACAGCTTCCATCCTGTCTATGTCTTTCTTGAGATTGGGTCTCCAGAACTGCCACAGATACTCAGATGAGGTCTCACCATCTGTCTGTACAGAGGGATAATAACTTCCTGTTTTTACTAGTGATGCCTCTCCTATGCATCCCAGTATCTGCCAGCCCTCCTTGCTGCCCTCTCACATTGCTTGCCCACCTTTAGGTCATCTGATATGACTACCCCCAGGTCCCTTTCCATGTTTGTTGTTGTTAGTATCTCACCCCCCATTGTGTACTCTTCCCCTGGGTTTTGTTTCCCAGGTGAATTACCTTGCACTTCTTAGCATTGAATCTAAGCTGCCATACATTTGACCATTCCTCTAACCTTGCCAAGTCCTTCTCATCCTTTCCACCCCACCTTGTGCATCAACTCTGTTGCAGATCTTTGTGTCATCTGCAAAGAGACATACTTTTCCTTCCATTCCCTCTGCAATGTCACTTATAAAGACATTGAAGAGGACCGGTCCTAATACTGAACCCTGCGGTACCCCACTAGTAACCCCCCTTTCTTCAGAGTGGACTCCATTTACTATTACTCTCTGTGTCCTATTCTCCTGCCAATTCTTTACCTAGGCTGTTGTAACCCTCCCCACCCCTGTCCTTTTACCAAAACAATGACAGGTGGCATGCTGTTGGCATTTGGCAGCAATACCTGGTGGGGAGTGTATATCTACGGGTTCGGGGAAGGATGAGGCTACTTGGCACTAGGTTTGGCTACTCTGCACAGTGGCACCCAAGTAAATCCAACTACAGGAAGCAATAACTGTAATGTCCAGAACCAGAATTGGGATTTTTCAGTGTGGCTTTATTTATTAACTCACTGAACATAAACAAAGCTCTGTATGGTCCCCCACAGGGCTACGTAACTGTAATGCAGATTAGAGGTTAAACACAGCGGTCCATTTGAGGAATGAACACTTTACAACAGTTGTCTGGCTTTGGACCCACCAGGCACTCAAGCCTGGACTTACATCTTGCATTGGATACACAGCCCGACTGGCCCGGCTCCCTGACGCCACTCTACTGATGGTCCACTTGGCGAATGAACCCAAACTCTACTTGGAAAGACATCCCATCAAACAAGGAGGCTCCCAAACTGTGGCTCCCCACACCACTGGAAGTCTGTGACTCCTAGAGAGATTTTGTTTTCGTACTTCCAATTCGAAACTCCCATCAAACAGGGAGACTCCCATCCTACAAGGAGTAATTTTCCCATCCTGTGGCTCCCCACACCATGTCTGGGTACCCACCCCATCACTGGCCAAGAGCATGAGGCGAGTAGCAAAAACAGAAGAAATCCGTAGAGGTGGACCTGGTTACTAAAGATGGGGATCTATCCACCTCCAGCTCCCACAGCCCATACCCGGCCATTTCTCTGAACACACAGAAACTTTAGGACTGTAAAACTGTAGATTGCATGGTGGATGAACTGATGCACCCCCTCTACTGTGAACTCTAAATCCATTTAAACTTTAAACTGACTGCTCCATTTGTTCGTCCTAGTGTATATAGTGCTCCCAAACAGCAGTCCCCAATAAAACCATTTGAACTTGAAACTGAATTGACTGCTCCGTTTGTTCGTCCTAGTGTATATAGTCCTCCCAAACAGCAGTCCCCAATAACATTTTCTGACTGAAAAAAACAGTTGTTTTCTCCTTAAACTGGAGCCAAACACTCACCCAATCGTTGCAGGGCCCCACAGGCGAAGTCCTTTAACCTTTTCTGTATACCCAAACAGACAAAGTAATTTCAGGCAGCTTCTTTCCTTGGTGGAAAAGGGAATGTCCCTGGAACCCACAGAGACCTTTTCCTACCCCCCCCAGAGGAAGGGGGCACTGAGACCGAGGGGACGGTCTCCACCACTTGAAGAATGGTGAAACACCGAAAAACTTCTTTCTGTGTGGAGGCAAAACTCAGACTACAGTATGATGCTTCCTTCTTGCTTAAGGACAAATGGAAGACTGACTTTCAAATTCCCAAGGTTCTAGAACTACTCTGAGCTGAAGATTCCAAAATATGGCTCATGCAGCTGTAACAATTCTATAATGATGTCATCTCTCCAGTCTCAGCTGTGACTGAGGACAGAGTGAGACAGTGTGAAACCCATTTAACTGGAGTGTCACAAGCTGCCTTCCCTGCCTACCACTAGGTCTTACTGGGATTCTAGTAACCCCGGGTAACAAAGGGGTTACACTGTCATCTTGGGACACACTCCCAGGTGGCTAACTTGTATATTAATCTTTTGTGTGGGACTGTGTCAAATGCCTTGCTAAAGTCTAGGTAGGCCTTGTCCACAGCCCCTCCCTGATCTACTTCTTTGGTCACCCAGTCAAAGAAATCTATCCGATTCGTCTGGCATGATCTTCCCGCTGTGAATCCATGCTGCCTTGGGTCCTGTGCCCCTCTGGCTTCTAGATACTCGACAATTCTTTCCTTCAGAAGTGATTCCATAATTTTCCCTATCACTGAGGTTAAACTAACAGGTCTGTAGTTTCCTGCTTCTGCCTTGCTCCCACTTTTGTGAAGGGGAATCACATCTGCCCTCCTCCAGTCCTCAGGTACCACCCCATCCTCCCATGATTTGTTAAAGAGGGTAGTCAGTAGTGTCACTAGTTCTACCTTAGTTCTTTAAATTCTGGGATGAATCCCATCAGACCCCATTGCTTTGTCCACCTTCAGTTTTAAGAGTTCTTTCAGAACCCTTTCTTCTGTAAATGGGCTGGTATCAACTTCTGTATCCAGAGTGTTTCTACTGTTTGTTTTAGGTACCTCCCCTCTTCATTTGTAAATACTGAGCAAAAATATTTGTTTAGTTTCCTGCCTTTTCACAGTCACCCTCTGCCCAGCCTCTATCCCCTTTATTAAGCCTCACTATCCCTTCATTGGTCTTCCTTGGCTCCCTGATGTACCTATAAAAGGTTTTATCCCCCTTCTTAACTGAGTTGGCTATCATTTC
The DNA here is from genome assembly GCA_016271365.2 of Neoceratodus forsteri. Lineage (NCBI taxonomy): Eukaryota > Metazoa > Chordata > Ceratodontiformes > Ceratodontidae > Neoceratodus > Neoceratodus forsteri. The sequence goes on from CM028137.1 coordinate 807,218,229, forward strand.
CTCGGTTTGGGCCTTTGCTGTTCTGACTGCCTTCCCAGCTTCCTTTTGCTTTAACTGATACAGTTCTCTGTCCTGCTCCTTCTGTGATTCCTTGTACTTCCTGAATGCTTTCTTTTCTCTTGAACCTTCACTGCCACTTCCTTTGAGAACCATAGTGGTTTCTTACATCGTTTTGTTTTGTTTATTTGCTTCACACAAGGCTTGTTACCTCTGTGATGGCAGTTTTATTATTCCCCATTGTTCTTCCATCCTCCTTCCTGCCCATTTGCTAGTGCATTCCTTAGGCACTCACCCATTTTGGCAAAGTCAGCCCTCCTGAAGTCCAGTACTTTTGCCTTTGTATGGTTTGACTCTATTGCTGTGTTTATTGTGAACCATACTGTTCGATGGTCGCTAGTTCCCAGATGGCTACCCACTTTTACATCTGTGATTCTGTTTCCATCTCCATTTGAGAGAACCAAGTCTAAGATTGCTCCCTCTCGAGTGGGCTCCAATACTAGTTGTCTAAGGCATGCCCCCTGTAGGGCATCTAGAATAGCCCCACTCTTGGAAGTGGCTGCTGCAAATGCACTCCAGTTAACATCTGGCGTACTCAGATGACCCATCAGCAATATCTCCCCTTTTTTCTGCCATTCTAAGTATACTTTCAATAATTTCCTTGTCCATTTCCTCCCCCTGAGAAGAGTGTCTGTATACAACCCCTGTGCGGATTGTGGTGCCATTGCCTGTCTCCAAATTTACCCACGGTGCTTCTTCTCCTCCTCCCTGTTTACCCTTTTGTTCTGTTGCTTTGATTCCTTCCCTTATGTAAAGAGCTACTCCTCCTCCTCTTTTACCCTCCCTGTCCCTCCTGTAGATAGTGTATCCTGGTATGTTTACATCCCAGTCATGGTTTTGTGTGTACCATGTTTTTGTGACTGCCACGATATCCAGATGTTCCTCCTCCATCAAGGCCACTAATTCAGGAAGCTTGTTACCCAGACTACAGGCATTGGTACTCATTGCTCTCCATTTTTTGATGGCTTTACCTTCTGTTGCAGCATCCCCCACTGACCTTTCTTCCTCAGTCTTTTTCTCATTTAGTACCCTGTTTTGTAGGGAGAGGCTGGGATTTTCCTGCTGCTTATTAGTGCCTCCCCCCTTGACTAGTTTAAAGCTTGCCAATGAAGCATTTAAACCGATTGCTCAAAAGACTTGTTCCCTTCCTGGACAGATGCAGACCATCCTGCCAGTATAGGCTGGTGTCCCTCCAGGTGGAACCCCAGTCCCCAATGAAGCCAAACCCCTGTGCTCCACACCATTTTTCAACCATTCATTAAACTGCATGGTGCAAGGACCCTCGCCTCACCCATGCCATTGACAGGCAGCACTTCAGAAGGATACTGTGTGCTACTTGTCTTAGGCCCCTCCCTAACTCTACAAAGTCCTCCTGCACTGCTCTAATCTCATGATGGCCAAGTCATTTGTTCCTAGGTGGACAATGACGTCCAACTCGAACTCCCGTGCAGCTGTTCTCGTGATCCCTGAGGGATCGCTTCCTGTCCCTCAAGCCATGGCACCAGGCAGGCACCTTCAGTTTTCCTGCTCCCCAGTTCTATGCCCTAATAATTGAGTCCCCCACCAGGAGTTGCTTCCTTTCCTGTGGTGTCCTCTGCCTCCTTCCTGTGGTCCTCCCTTGTGACAGCTGTCCTCAGCCTCCTTAGTCTCCTCTGTGGTGCATCCATAGGGGCTATGCTCCCCCAAAATGGTGTATGGATTGTGGAGTGGAACAACTGAGTGGGTGTGCCTCTGTTCCACCATCCTCACCCTCCCTGAGCCCACTGTGGTCCAACTGCTGTGCTTTCTTCGCAACCTCTGAGGTAGTAGTGGTGGTGGCTCTGGTGCTCCCTGGATGGAGGAGGTTCCTTCCTACTGTCCAGTGTGGCCTGGGGAAGGTTCCCTTATTACTGTCCAGTGTGGCCTGAAGGCGGACAACTTCCTCCCTCAGGGCAGAGTTGTCTGCAAATGGGCAACATCCCAGCCTCAGAAAGACTCCTGGAAGACTGCTGCCCACAGCCATTACATTGCACTACTCCCACATGTTTATCTACTTTTTTTTGTGTGATTGGTTTGTTATATAGAAATATATATATATATATATATATATATATATATTATACAATTGTATGCTTATATTGTCAGTGCAGTGTGCTAGGAGGATATGACAGTGATATACCTTGCACTCTTGAGAAATGATGTCAGAACCTCAGGTATAAAGGAACTATTTCCAGGGTGGGTGTGGTGAGGGTGGGCAGGGGTTGGGCCTAAACTGTGCCCTCACGAAACAATCAGCTAAAAGCTCTGACCCACTGCTGCGATGAGTGCCTTCCTGTCAGCAAGATGCCCTACATAACAATTTGACAGAGAAAATACCCTGCTAATCAAACAGAGAAAAATCCAGACATCCAAGTCAGACACAGGTAAACCTCCCCAGCTACATGGTAAAATGATGGAGAAAGAGGGCCTGAAGGGAGAAAACACATCAAGACCAGGGCAGGGACTGGAACAAGATGGAAGAAAAGGTGGATACAACTTGTGTAGTGGAAGAAAGTGAATCAAAAAGGACCAGCAATGGAGAAAGCAAAATGGAAAGAGGGGAGTCAGAGGGGGCATCAGGCAACAATACAGGCAAGAAATGGAGAAAGACAAAGGACATCAAGTAGGGAGTAAGAAAGCATGGAGAGTCCTGTATGCTAATGCTAAAAGCCTTGGAAATGAAATCCCTGACTTAGAGGTTATCAAGGCAGAGGCTAACCTGGATCTAGTGCCCATAACAAAACCATGGTGCAATGAGCACCATGAGTTGGGCATGGTCATATTGGGCCACTCCCTGTTCAGGAGTGACAGGGCAGAGAGGGTGGAAGGAGGGGTGGGATTGTATGTAAGGAAGGGACTAAAGGCCACTGAGATGAAGGTGTCCCAAGGTGGGGAGGGGCTGAAGGTGCTGTGGGTCATTCTGGAGATAGGCTCTGGGACTGCTATCTGCACCAGGGTAGTGTACAGACCTATGGCACAAGGGGGAGAGATGGACAAAGACAAGGCTCTATGGGAGGCCATCATCAGTCTGGCAAGTACAGAGGAGGTGCTGCTCCTTGGAGATTTCAATCTTCCAGATAGAAACATAGAAACATAGAACATAGAAACATAGACTTTGACGAGAGATAAGGACCACTTGGCCCACCCAGTCTGTCCATTTTCCTACTTACTGAATAAGCTGCAAATTCTAGTTAACCAACAGCCTACTTCCTGCCACCTCCCACTACAATTGTCTTATGTCTGTCCCATGTCCCATAAGATGTGGAGAGAGAGACCTTCCAGCTGCAACTAAAGGCAGGGGCAAGACTTTCCTTGACTCTCTATGAAGGGCTTTTCTCAGGCAACTAGTTAAAGAACCTACTAGAGACAGGGCAGTGTTGGACCAGGTGCTAACGAATAGGGACATCATTGCAAACATCACAGTAGCCAGTCCCATGAGTACCAGTGATCATTGTACAGTGTGATTCAACATAAGGATAGGAGCAGAGGGGAGTCACATAAGGACGGGAGTCCAGGACTTCAGGAGGGCGGATTTTAAAGACATGGGAGACTGCCTCAGAAAATGCTTCAAATGGGGAGGGGGGGGACTTGACAGGGAAGGGGAGTAGAGGCACAATGGAGAAGAATAAGTCAGGGTATAATTAGGGCAACAAACCTCTTTGTAACCCCTAGGCAGCACTGTTCCAAGGGCTACTACTAGAGATGCAGCAAAGGTTAAATTCCTTGGTGAAGAGCAGGCGACGTGGCCACTTCGCATTTGTTTATGGCTACGCGAAGTCCCCATTATGATGAGCGACTTCGTGTTGCTAACTTCGCATTGACTTCACCTTATTTTTACACAAAGGCAAAGTGAGTGATAATGAAACAGCCCACAGATCACATGAGTCACAAACTCACAGTCTGCAGGTCACATGCTGCAGGCAGGAAGTTAATCAGCCAGACAGTAAAATAGTTTCACTTTTGCCTTGCCTAGACTTGGTGAACGAGCTTTTGCCTGTACGAGAGAGAGAGAGAGAGAGAGAGAGAGAGAGGATAGGGGAGAGGGGAAAAGGGAGAGGAGAGAGGAGAGAGGAAAGAGAAGAAAGGAGAGAGAGAGAGAGAGAGAGAGAGAGAGATCTTGAATATTTCATTGAATTTAGAGCTTTTTTGGTAGTTTAGTTGCCTATTTGTTGTTTTTAGTTGTGCCCCTTTTGATTTTGATTTCTTATTCCACGTCCAGAATTCCTTAGTTTACGTCTTTTTATTTTTGTATCAGTAGTTGATCTTAATAGTGATTTTTTTGGTGTGTGTGTGTGTATGTGTGTGTGCGTGTGTGTGTGTGTGTGTGTGTAAAATGGAGAGAGGTGGTTTTGTTTCCTCTGGGACACGCAGAGGACAGCGTGTGGGGCCACGTATGCATAGTGGCATCCCGCGTATCAATCGCTGCACTGTATTTAATGTAGCTAGTAGTGCTCCCTTCCCTGAAAAAGGAGGCACTAGTGCAATGCGAGCACTCCTGCCAGTGGCACCTACCATTGCCCCCCCACACCGCCTGCCGTGGCCCCTTTGGATCAGCAGCAGCAGCAGGAGCCAGAAGTCATGCAGGAGCTGCCACGGCAGCAGCAGGTTGTTCCCCCAGTTGTGCACCAGCAGCAGGCCATAACTGTAACACCTGGGGCCCCCCGCCTTGTGCCCATTCCTCCCCACAGTTCTGTTGTGTGGGAGTTCTTCACTTCACTGCCTGGTGACCCCAGTGTTGTAAAGTGCAAGATATGCGATGTACTTGTGTGTTGTGGCCCAAGGGGTAGTCATCTGGGGACTGGTGGGCAGCGCACGCACCTCACTAACCACCACTGTGTGGAATGGAATGCCAAGGTAGCAGAACGTGGAGGGAATGTGCCTGCTGGGCAACAGGTGGCAACTCAGCCTCCGCCTGCATGGGCTGCAAAGCGCAGAAGCTCCAAGAAGCAAGTAGCTGCTCCAGAACCTGCACGTGATGACTCTGGACTCTGGAGGAAATCCTGCAACAATGCCTGCCACCTAGGCTGATTTGGGTGTTATATGGAGTGTGGTAGACCACCTTACCAACATGGTGGAGAACCTTGAGGAGTGGTTGGAGTGTATGGAGGGTCACCAATTGCAGATTATGTCCATGCTCCAACTACTGCTATCTCACCACAACCTAGAACCTTAGAGTTTTTATTTCCTGTATAATTTTCATTTTGTGTTCTGTGTTTCTTTCTCATTCCTAACCTTGTTCGCCCCCAAATTTTAAAAATACCCACTAAAACCAGTTTAAAGAAAGTAACATAAAAAATGCCTCCTTTCCTTTCTTATATTCCTAATCTTAATTTATAATCTCTGTTTACAAACAGGATTTTTTTTATGGCAGTAATGTTTTCTTCCTGTCATGTTGTTTGTCTTAAAACAGCAGTGCAATAATCTGTCAAAGAGCAGGTGCGCACTGTCAGCCCCCTGTGAACATATACGATAGATGACTTTGTCCAATGTTGATGGTATTAATAATTAAGGCTGTAAGAAATTCACGGGAAAAATTGCCATTTTTCAGGGCACACACACGGTAAAATATGCCACTTTTCATGGTCAGCATGTATGTACAAAACTCTAGTGGCTCCAAAAGTTTAAAGAGAGAGAGGGAGGAATAGTTGTAATACAGGAGCCTGCCCGCGCCTTGAGTGCTGTCTCTGTCCCTCACTGCATCATTGTGTCCATCTGAGTGGAGCGGGCTGCTGGCAGAATACGTCAGCTGTCCAAGGAAAAAGAAAATGATGCTCCAGTTAGGTGAGCATTGCACTGAGTGTGGCATCTATGCTTTGAAAGGAGCAGGACTAGCTCCGGGTTTGCTTCAGAGCATAATCATGCTCTGAAGCTTAAAGAAATACCGCAAGTGAGTGGAGAAAGAAAAAGGAGATGGACAGTGGTTTTGTGTCTCGGGGTGGGGTGGCATTGGTAAATTACAGCCACCCACCCGAGAAGATAAAAAATGAGCTTCTTTTGCAGACTGCTTGGTTCACACAGAAGGGGAACTGAGCAGAAGGATAGAAAGGTGCTTTGCCTTTTTGTGCAGTTTTTTTTTTAAATAAGGTAGCAGAAGAGAGAAGAGACTGCAGAGGTGGAGTCTCTCTCTCTCTCTCTCTCTCTGTTGCCCTTTTAATACTGTCTGGAAGTAACATAAAAAATTGTATTTTTCCCATGCATTTGTAAAACTGCGCCGATGCATGGCAAAACAAAGAAATGTGTAAATTTCATGCTACTGCCTGTAATTCACGGCAATCGTGAAATCCGTGCATGGTGTGAATTTCTTACAGCCTTATTAATAATATACCATGCGGTCCCATCTATTGAAGTGTGAACAGTCAGTACGGCTCTCAGTCCCCTATCCACAGCTTAATAATCCATAGCAATTGCAGTAGAATACATTTCCCAAAAATTTATTTTACCAGCACACAGATGGAGGTGCTCCTCCCCACATAGCAATCTGAACCTTGTTGCACGGTATCTGCGCTGTGTCAAGGCGGAGGTGATAAATAATGTTATGTGGAATTTATCCTACTGCAATGATTGTGGATCATTATGACTGAGAGCTGTACTGACTGGTCTTCCTCTTCTAGTCAAACAGTTCTAGCACCCTGAATGTGTACCCACAGAAAAACAAAGGCATTTCCTGACCTGCTGACATGCCACCATGCGGGCAGGCACCCACATATTAATTTTGTGATGTTAGAAAATGAATGTTGAGTGTGCACTCACCTGACTTGTGTGGGCGTGATCTTTCTTTAGCTGTTACTGCTATTTTTAGTTGCAGTTTAGAAAACTGAAAGTGACTGTAAGAGTGTCTATTACTCCACTCCTGCAATCACTTTGATTTCTGTAAATTGCAACATTAAATAGTACGAGATGCACCAGAAAAATCATGCCCATACATGTCAGTGGAGTGCATGCTCTCAAAGTCTCAATTCATTTACTGACATCCCCAAATTAACTTTGGTGTTCCTGCCTGGGGGCTGTGTCAGACAGTTTTGGACACTGCTGTGTTTTTCAGAGGGTACACATTCGGGGTGCTCTAACTTTGTTACTGGACAAGACCACATGATATTATTAATACCCCTAAACACTGGAGCACATCAGCTATCATATATGTTTCAGTGGTGCTGGGTAATAATAACCACCTGACAATGCGCACCTGCTCTTTAACAATTTTGACTTATATAGTTTTATTCTATTTTCAATTGTCCCTTATTTACTGACTTGTTTATTTGATACCATTACCTTTTTTCAGATATGAAATAAGAGTACTGCTCCTTTCAATCTTGTTTTGAACCGTTGTTTTAATCAGTTTACCCAGCTGTCTTTGTACACTTACTACTCCGTAATGTAATGGTGGTGTATCATTCCTATTGGACAGCGTGGCACTTTGTTGTAGTCCCAACACAAAGGATTTGAAATGATAGATGTACAAAAACCAGTGTGAATACTGATGAAAACCTGCCGCAAGCAAGATTAAAATGAGAGCTGTTTATTATGTCATATGTGAAAAAACTTAGATGTAAATTGTGAAAGTAAGGGTATCATATGGATAAGTCAGTAGATAAGTACTAGCAATCAAAAATTGCATAGAAAATACAGGTACAAATGTTCAATGGATTATTACACTGCTGCGGTAGTTGTCATGCAATATAAGATTTTGGTTACTGTTGACTCATGTGAGAAAATGTACTGAAAAGTCACACTTATTTCAGAACGCATTGATTAAAGCATGCACCAACAGTCACAACTCTGCGTAAGTATGCCCACTAAAATGGCTGCTGTTAAACTGTCATGAAAAGGTCCGACCCCAGATGAAGAATAATCACAGGAGAAAATGTGCTGAAGAGTCACACTTATTTTAGGATGCACTGATTAAAGCGTGCACCAACAGCCACAACTCTGGTGCCTGCTGCTGCTGCTGTCGTACCTCTGATTCCTGCTGCTGCCGCTGACTAAGCTGATTCACAGTGTGCTGCCAAATGATAATAGCCAAAGATGACCATTGGGTAAACCATACTAAGATCTTATGGAGGACCATTAATCTGCTGCTCTGACTGAAACATACTGCCTATGTCATGGATTCATACCACCATTGGTAAGTTATTGTACATTTCATGTTCATGTTTTTTCAGAGACCCAGACATTAACTATATATATCTATATTCATGGCAAAAAACTATGTTTAATGCATCAATTAGGGTTGTTTTACAGCGAGAAAAGCAAGGAAATTCAATGTTAGGGTTCCCACCCCCCTTGCAAAAAACGCTGGTTATATCATTCTATGGCCACCTTCTATTTCGGACAGATTTAGCTGCTGCTGTAATTAGTGTCAGTTCACACTTTGGCATGCCGAACAAAGGATTCAAAAGTTGTGCATGTTGAAGTGTGAATTAACATTAAGTACAACTAATCTGCCTAAATCTGCCCAAAGTAGAAGGCGCTAATCGTTCCAGCTGCAGTACGATCGGGTGTCTAGTTTTACCTAACTTGTGCTTTAATCAGAGGCTTTAATCACCACTGCATGTCTTTTTTTGTCCCCCATTGTTAAGGGAGGAGAGGATGGGTCTGTTTGAAATGAAGATTCCCAAGACCAAAGACCGAAACCGAGACAGCACTCAACCTATTTTTCCCTACTCCCTTACATTAAAAAGCGGCTTGCAGTCATTCCCTCTCAGAGGCTGTGAACCCCTTGAACCTCACAATCACTGAAGACTGAAACTGAAACAGCACACTACCCATTTCCCTACTGCCCCTTTGTTTTTTGTTATACCGTAGTTAAGGGAAAGAGAGGATCGGTCTGTTTGAAATGATTCATGAGACTGAAGACAGAAACAGAGATAGCACAGGCATCATTGTGATGATTCAGCAAAGGTACATTAATATTAAATGGACTAGTGGCAGAAATCAGCATAATTTTTTACTAAAAGCCAGTGCCTTTGATTACAGTGGCCATTCCTTATAATGGCCAGAATCTGCTTACACAGATGCACCCGTTATAAGTGGCTTGCACTACATTTGGTGACAAAATCATCTATAAAATGGTTAAGGAAGCATTCACACAGTTCAAGGAAAAACCACAGTATAACAAATTAGTACATATTCACTATAAAATAATGATAATACGAGGAATGGTGGCTGTGGCTGGCTGGTGTTCCTTCAGGGATGGGCACCGGTACACATTCTCTATCTCTCATTCTCATCAAGATGGGTGGCTGTGGGATCGTTCACTGGGCAATGGCATGGGTACACATTGTCTGTCTCTCACTCTCATCAAAACAGGTGGCTGGATATGGTGTGTTACAGTCTTTGAGTACTCAGGAGGAGGATATCTGTCATTTAATCAGTAGGATTTAAGTGGCTACAAAAACTGGACAGTTGTGTTTATGATGATGCTGACTATGCTTGCTAATGACAACAGCACACATTCTGCTAACTGTGCTTTGAAAATCCACCAATGGGAAGGTAAAATAGAATGATGGGTCATTATTTGTGCATATCTGTCATATGGAATGAGAGTCAAGGACATTGTTTTTCTTTTATAAAAGAAAAAAACAGGTAACATTACAGAAATGTGACAGCCTTTAAACCCATTACACACTACCAGCTCTATTATCCTCATTCCCCCTGATCAAGGAGGAAGCTGCCCTCATAGTCATCAAGGTCGGAATTGTGCCTACTCGGGAATTTGTTTTCCATGACTGAATCATCAATCTCAGTGGTAGACTGTTTGATGCTGCCACAAGGATGGTCTGCTTCACCCACATCATCAGCACAACCATCATTGTTACAGCGTACAAACACAGATTTGGTAGTTTGACTTGGTATGTGGCCTTGATTCATTTTTATAAATGTCAGCATGCTGACATTTGTGGATGAGAGGTTAGTATGATGGTCACGCACTATTGTTCCCACAGATCTGAATGCCCTCTCCACACTTACACTGGAGTGTGGGCTGATCAGGTACTTCAGTGCTACTGAAGTCAGCTCTGGCCATTCATTGACCTTACCACTCCAGTACGGCAGAGGATTGTCAGGAACTGACAGATGCATGTTTTCTTCCAAATAAGCATCAACCATTCTCTGTGCTGCATGCAGGCTTGATGATGAGCCATCCACTTGTTCACAGGCTTCATCGAGGTCACAGATTCCTACTTGAGACAAGGCACCCCAAAGTGGGTTAATGGCAACCTGTTTTGCTAACACCCCCACCCCCTTGTCCCACAGCCTCCTTACTGGGTGTTCTTAATCCACAGTGACCTTCAGTCTTGTTTTGATGCGGTTTTCCAATTTTTGCACATGACTTCTATGCCCCATGAACCAATCTTGTTTTGTTGCGGTTTGCCAATTTTTGCACGTGACTTCTGTGCCCCATGAATCAATCGCACCAGCTGTCCAGTAAGGTTTTGAACCTGATCAGGCCCTCCATCCAGTAAGGATGCAGTGCCACGTTTGTAGCGCAGGTCCAGCATTATTGCTATTCCAAATTCTGCACTTTGCAGAATAGTGATGATATGGCAATTGTGGTAGAACATTGTTAGCATGTGTTTAAGTAATGCACTGCTTGTCCTATCTCCAGACACATCAAGGCTAGACTGCAGATTCAACACAGTCTGCCTCAGCACCTGCAGCAGTGGAATGGCTTGACTAGTGGATGCAGTGTCACCACTCACTGCCTGTGTTGCATGTTCAAACAGCCTCAAAATTGTTATCACTGAGTCCATGAGTTGCCACTGTTCACTTGTCATAGACATTGATGCCCTTGAACTGTCACGGCTAGTATGCATTACTAAGTATTCCGAGATGGTGCTGTACTGTTCATACCACCGCTCTGCTATGTAAAGTGTTGAGTTCCAGTACGTGACAACTTCCAGCTTGAGGCAGTGCTGAGGGAGGCTGTTTTGAATCTGCAGCTGCCTAAGTTGGTCACAGGCCTTTCCAGAGCATGCAAAGTGCACACAGATGCGGCGTGCAACTGTAAGGATTTGCTTGATGTTAGGGTGCTGTACCATAAGATTTAAACAGTGAGCCATGCAGGGAAGCCTCACAAAGCCACCATTGCTGATACATTCAAAGATGTTTGATCCATTGTCACTAGCTATAAAGCTAGCTTTGAGGGACAGGGGGTTTAGCCACTCATCAGTTTCTGTCAGTAGCAAGTCTAGCATGATTTCACCTGTGTGGGACCCTGCAACACTGCACATTGCAAGCGCCGCATATTGTCTAATTCCCTGAAGGTTGCTACCATGACAGTCTGCCTTATTACACTGCTTTCCAATACCGCTAGCACAGACAACCCCTGGCACCTGCACCCAATGGGCAGTAATACACAAATAGGAACTACCTGCAGTTTTGCCACTTGTCCACATACCCATGCTTAAGTGAATGTATGGTGAGAAGGAATATTGAAGGGCATGTCTTACAGACTCTGTCACAGTCTGGTATAACTCAGGGACAGCACGAGTGGAAAAGTAGGTCCTGGACGGGACTTTCCATTTGGGACAGGTGTGTGCTGCAAAACACCAGAATCCTGAATTCTCCACAAAGAAGAAGGGCAAAAGGTCAATTGCCAACATTTCTTCCACAGCAGCATTTAGTTCATGTGACACCACATGATTTGGTGGGCATTTCATGTTCTGGGCAAAAAGACTGTGCAACATGGGCTGCGTTGTTACCCGTTTTGCATGTGGCATGCAAAATGGCTCTGCTCTGTGAACTGCCATGGGTGTGGTGCTTTTGCAGTGTGATGCAGAGGGGTACACAGGGGACAAGTCAACAAATGATGTTATTTTCCCTGTTATAAACACAGGGGTTGGTATTGGACTAGAAATACTGCTTAGACTACCGCCACTGCTACTCTGACCACTACTTGGCAATTCAAAATCCTCCTCCTCCTCATGCCTGTAGTAATCCTCAGGTGTAATTTCACCACTACTACAGGCATGGCTACTTGGGCTACTTCTACTCAAGGAAGGGGATACCATGCTCAATAAGGTGGATGAGGGTGAATGCCCCATTATGGCATTAGCTCCCCTCTGGTGCCGACTCCATAGTGCCCTGTGCCTGCTCTTCAGATGTGTGCACTGGTCCCAGGTGCCCAGATGGCTACCCTTTTTACTGCACCTCACAATCACTTGGCAAAGCTGGCAGATTGCCACTGTTTCATCACTTGCATCTTGTACAAAAAAATCCCAAACGAGGGATTTTGAAGCCCTACTTTTCACATGTACCTGATTCTGCATATTTGACTCCAGTTTTTTAGACAATGAAATGGGGGGAGTACTGCATGAATTCTGTTGTTGGGCAGACTTAGACTCTACCTGACTATCACATTCTATGACTATTACTGGGTCATCATCATCATCAACAGACACAGCTACATCACAGCTTTGAGGAGGGGGTGATTTACTAAGAGACTGTTTGCACACAGCCACCTTTACTTTTTCTCCAGTTACCAATTCGGGTCACTGAAATCATCATAATCATCATCCACATCCACAGTTTCAGATTGGATGCTGTCCCGTGGAGATCATGTTCCAACCACAGTCTCATTATGATCATCCACTATTTTTTCTTCAACATTTGAATCGTTGGATGTCCCAGGAATAACCTCAACAGCACTGGAAACATTACATTGTGACTGTGAGTCATCGTCAGGATTAGAATCATGTTCAGCTACTGTGGGTACAGGGTGTGACATCAACTACAGTCTGATTCACATCTTTAGACTCCACAATATTTTGGCAACCTGTTAACTTGTCAGAGGTTGAACTTGGGCCAATAATCATGCCATCAGCAACTTCACTACCACCACCAGCAGAGACAGAGACAACAGCATCTCCAACCATCATTGAAGCAACTGATTGCACTGTGAAAAACATACTCAGACAAATCCCTTTACTGCCATCGACTATGCCCTTATGCTGCATACTACCAAGCCCATGACCACTCTTGCCAATGGCAGCAGTGCTATGGCCAGAAACATCTTTGCATGCACATCTCTTTGCAGGCATTTTTTTGGATTACACACAAAATTAATATCAAATTTATATTTCTGAACTTTGGGTTGGATGGGAAGCCAAAAAACAACAACTGTGGCTTACAGAAGGAGATTGGGCCCTAAACAGATGCAGACACCCAGAGAGATGGAGACTGAGCCCTAAACAGATGCAGACACCCAGACAGATTGAGACTGGGCCCTAAACAGATGCAGATGCCCAGTCAGATGGAGACTGGGCCCTAAACAGATGCAGACACCCAGACAGATGGAGATTGGGTCCTAAACAGATGCAGACGCCCAGACATATGGAGACTGGGCCCTAAACAAATGCAGACGCCCAGACAGATGGAGACTGGGCCCTAATCAGATGCAGACACCCAGACAGATGGAGATTGCACACTCAAAAGGTGCAGCCACACAGGCACAACTACACCTTGACCAGCGGTCACACAAATCAAACAAGCGTTTGTCAATGCCGAATGCTCATTGTGTGTACTGGTGTCATGGTGGGAAGGGATGTCTGAAAATTGCTTCCATGAAATTGCTTGTGAGGTGGGGTCCCAAAAAACATATGTTGAAAATTTGGGGCAAAATTATCTAAAAATGGCCAAGTTACGGCACTAGATTGAAAACCCTATTAAAAACATTGACACCGAAAACCCCATTGAAATACATTGAAGCATTTGCCTCAGTTTGCGGTTGAGCTTTGAAGAGCGAAGATGAGCCTGCAGTCCAAGGTAGATTATGGCGACAGACGTCCGGTGGGTAAGTACGGGATAGGGGGTGTGTGGGGTGGTGGGTCCTGAGTGGGAGGGTAGGGAGTTGGGTAATTGTGGAATGAACAATAACGGATGGTTTTCTTTTTTACATGGGGGAAAAAACAATGACGGACAGTTTTCTTTTTTCAGGGAATTTGCTGAACAGATGAGGATACAGGGGAATTGAGCACCCCCAGTGTCTGTACACTGTGTAGGGAAGGGGGGTTACACAGCGGACGATGATGGACAATTTTCTTCTTTTTTTTAGGATAAAAAACAAGCATTTATCAAGGCCGAACATTTGATGTATTGAAAGATGTCCACCTCTGCACCTTGTTTTTGCCCTTGAGGTACTTGAATGTATCTATCATGTTCCCCACTCCCTCCTTTCCTTCAATAAGTACAGATGAGGTCCTTTTAATTTCTCCTGATATGTTCTGTGTTGCAAGCCATGTACCATCCTTGTTGCCTTCCTGTGGACTGCCTCCAACCCTGTCACTCTCCTTGTGGTGACAAAGCAGGTGACACAAATTACAACTTCCTGTTGCTAGCCTTTTTTCTTACTAATTGCCCTCCATCCCACCCACCCTAAGCCAGTTCTACTTTTATAGCCACTGGAATTGACTGAAAACAGGAACTTCCTGTTTGGCAGTAGGAAGGGAAGGATCATAGAGAAACAATGGTTTTGTTAGCCCTAAAGGAAAAAGTAGCTCACTCTCCTTCCCCCCCCCAGCTGCTGGTGGTCTGACACTGAGCAAGGGAGAAGGAGGCTACTGAAGAATATAGGAAGTTGCTGTCCCAGAACAGGAAGGGTGAAAGTTGTAAGGAGAGGAGAGAGTAAGCATACAGAGAAACAGGAGAGGGGACACAAAATAAGACATGATTGGAGTGTTGCAGTGCAATGGCTGTGGGGCGGCAGTGTACCGGGAGACATTCTGGAGGCTGCGATACTGCCCTATTTTCAGGCACCTCTCTGGTCTGAGGGAGAAGGTTGCCCGTCTCCAGGCTGACCTGGCTAGGATTCGTGAAACCTCCTCCCCCACCCAGGGACCACCAGGGCCAATGCTACTACCTCAGAGGTTGCCAAGAAAGAGGAGAGGCTGGACCAGGGTGGGCTCAGGGAGGGAGAGGGTGGTGGAACAGAGTTGCATCCTCTAGCTGTACCTCTCCATAATTCATATGCTCTTCTGGTGGATAGTGGTTCCTCTATGGAGGCACCTGCAATGGAGACCAAGGAGGATGCTGGGAACCTTCACAAAGGAGACCCACAGGAGGGTGTCATGGGACCCCACAGGGAAGGAAACAACTCCTGGTGGGGGACTCAATCATTAGGGGTAGAAATGGGGAGGAAGGGGAGAGGGAGGTAAGATGCCTCCTGATGCCATGGCTTGAAGGGACAGGAACCATATCCTCAGGATCGTGGGAGCAGCTGCACGAGGGAGGGAGTTGGATGTCATTGTCCACCTAGGGACAAATGACCTGGCTAGAAATAGGATCAGAGCAGTGCAAGAAGAGTTTGTAGAGTTGGGAAGGGACCTTAGGCAAGTAGCGCATACGGTAACCTTCTCGGAGGTGCTGCCTGTCTATGGCAAGGGTGATGCTAGGGTGCTCCTCACCAGGGAATTCAATGAATGGTTGAAAAACTGGTGTGGAGCTCAGGGTTTTGGCTTCATTGGGGACTGGGGAGTCACCTGGAGGGATGCAGACCTATACTGGCGTGATGGTCTGCATCTGTCCGGGGGGGAGAACCAGGATTCTAGGTGAGAGGTTTAAATGCTTCATTGGCAAGCATTTAAACTAGCCAAGTGGGGAGGCACTGAAAAGGAGCAGGGAAATCCCAGTCTCCCCCACAAAACCCAGTAATTAATGTGGTAAACACCAAGGTAGAGAAGTCATTAGGGAGCAGGACAGAGGTAAATGTAAAAAATGGCAAAGGCAGTAAAGACAGGAATGGGGCTAAAAGGGGTAAGGCCATCAAAAAGTGGAGGGTGATGAGTACCAATGCCCGTAGTCTGTGTAACAAGCTCCCTGAACTAGTGGCCTTGATGGAAGAGGGTTGCCTGGATATTATGGCAGTCACAGAAACATGGTACACAGAGAACCATGACTGGGATGTCAGCATACCACGATACACAATCTACAGGAAGGACAGGGAGGATAAAAGCTCTCTATGTAAAGGAAGGGATCAAAGCAACAGAACTAAAGAGTAAACAGGGAGCAGATGAGGCACTCTGGGTCACCCTGGAGACAGGAAATGGCACCACAGTCCGCATGGGGGTTGTATACAGACTCCCATCTCAGGGGGAGGGAATGGACAAGGAAATGATAGAAGGCATCCTTAGGATGGCAGAAAAAGTGGAGATATTGTTGATGGGGACCTGAATATGCCAGATGTTAACTGGAGCACCTTTGCTGCAGGTACATCCAAGAGCAGGGTCATTCTTGATGCCCTACAAGAGGCATGCCTCAGACAGCTAGTATTGGAACCCACTTGGGAGGGAGCAATCTTAGACCTGGTACTCTCAAATGGGGACGGAGAAAGAATCTCAGATTTAGAAGTGGGTAGCCATCTGGGAACAAGTGACCACCAAACAGTGTGGTTCAAATAAACACAGCCATACAATCAAGCCATACAAAAGCAAGAGTATTAGACATTAGTAGGGCTGACTTTGGGAAAATGAGAGAGTGCCTCAGAAAAGCACTAGCAAACAGGCAAGAAGGAAGGGTGGAGGAACAACGGGGAGTAATCAAAACAGCCATCACAGAGGCAACAAGCCTTTGTGTAAAGCAAATCAACAAAACACAACGAACAAAAAAAACGCTATGGTTCTCAAAAGAGGTGACAGGGAAGGTTAAGAAGAAAAGGATAGCATTCAGGAAATATAAGGAAACACAGAAGGAACAGGACAGAGAACTTTATCAGCTAAAGCAGAAAGAGGCTGGGAAGGCAGTCAGAATAGCAAAGGCCCAAACCGAGGAAAGGATAGCTAACTCTGTTGAGAAGGGGGATAAGACCTTTTATAGGTACATTAGACAGCAAAGAAAGACCAAAGGAGGGATACTGAGGCTTAATAAAGGGGAGGGAATGTGGGTAGAGGGCGACAGTGAAAAAGCAGGGATAATGAACGAATATTTCTGCTCAGTATTCATAAAGGAAGAGGAGAGGGAGGTACCTAAACCAAACAAGAGAAACACTCTGAGGACGGGGGTCGATACCAGTCCATTTACAGAAGAAAGGGTTCTGAAAGAACTAATAAAATTGAAGGTGGACAAAGCAATGAGGCCTGATGGAATTCACCCAAGAATTCTAAAAGAACTAAGAGTAGAACTAGTGACACCGCTGACTACTCTCTTTAACGAATCATGGGAGGATGGGGTGGTACCTGAGAACTGGAGGATGGCGGATGTGATTCCTCTTCACAAAAGTGGGAGCAGGACAGAGGCAGAAAACTACAGACCAGTTAGTTTGACCTTAGTGATAGGGAAAATGATAGAATCACTTCTGAAGGAAAGAATTGTTGAGTACCTAGAGGCCAGTGGGGCACAGGACCCAAGGCAGCATGGATTCATGATGGGAAGGTCGTGTCAGATGAATCTAATAGATTTCTTTGACTGGGTGATCAAAGTAGTAGACCAGGGAGGGGCTGTGGACACGGCCTACCTAGATTTTAGCAAGGCATTTGATACAGTCCCACACAAAAGATTAATACACAAGTTAGCTAGCCTTGGAGTGGGTCCCAAGAGGGTAGCCTGGATAAAAAATTGGCTAGACAACAGGATGCAATGGGTAGTAGTAAATGGAGTCCACAGTGAAGAAAGGAGGGTTACTAGCGGGGTACTGCAGGGTTCAGTACTGGGACCAGTCCTTTTTAATGTCTTTATAAGTGACATTGCAGAGGAACTGGAAGGAAAAGTATGTCTCTTTGCAGACAACACAAAGATCTGCAACAGGATTGATACACAAGATGGAGTTGAAAGGATGAGAAGGGACTTGGCAAGGATGGAGGAATGGTCAAATGTATGGCAGCTTAGATTCAATGCAAAGAAGTGCAAGGTAATTCACCTGGGAAACAAAAACCCAGGTGAAGAGTACACAATAGGGGGTGAGATCCTGACAACAGTAAAAATGGAAAGGGACCTGGGGGTAATTATATTAGATGACCTAAAGGTGGGCAAGCAATGTGAGAAGGCAGTAAGGAAGGATGGGGGGATACTGGGATGCATAGGGAAAGGCATCAATAGTAGAAAACAGGAAGTTGTTATCCCTCTGTACAGACAGTTGGTGAGACCCCACCTGGAGTACTGTGTGCAGTTCTGGAGACCCCATCTCCGCAAAGACATACTGTAGACAGAGTGGAGGCTGTCCAAAGGAAGGCAACCAAAATGGTGCAGGGTCTGCACCAGAAGACATACAAAGAAACACTAAAGGAGCTTAATATGTATACCCTTGAGGAAAGAAGGGAGAGGGGGACATGATAGAAACTTTCAAATACCTCAAGGGAAATCAACAAAGTCCAAGAGGGTAGCATCTTTCAGAAAAAGAGATGTGCAAGAACAAGGGGGCACAATTTGAAGATAGAGGGGGGACAGCTCAGTGGTAATGTAAGGAAGTATTTTTTTCATGGAGAGGGTTGTGGATGCATGGAACAGCCTCCCTGAGGAGGTTGTGGTGTCAAGAACAGTGGGGGAATTCAAGAATGCATGGGACAGACATAAGGCAGTCCTAGTGAGGGGTAGGAGGCAGTAAGCTGTTGGTTAACTAGGATCTGCAGCTTATCTGTTAGGTAGGAAAATGGGTAGATTAGGTGGACCAAGCAGTCCTTATCTGCCGTCAAATTCGATGTTTCTATGTTTCTATGTTGTGCATTTGAGACCTCCAGACTGCACACAGTACTGTAGGTAAGGCCTCACTAGTGCATTATACAATGGCATCACCACCTCGTGCCTTTGCTAGTAATACCTCTGCCTATGCACCCAAGCATGCCACTGGCCGTTCTTGCGACATTTATGCTCTGCTTTGACACCTTTAGGTCATCAGAACTGATAACTTCTAGGTCTCTTTCTTCCTTGGTGATCATCAGCACCTCCAACACATCCTGTAACTCTCCACAGGTTTCCCACTTGTCAGGTGCATTATTTGGGCTTCTTCGCATTGAACCTCAGTTGCCACTCCTCAGACAATTTTTAAGCCTCTCCATGTCCCTGCTCATTTTCTCCACCCCTTCACTCTGTTGCAGATGTTGGTGTCATCTGCAAACAGGCAGACAGACCTTTCCTTCTAGCCCTTCCGCAATGACACTGAACAGACCTGGACCCAGGACTTATCCCTGAGGTACCCCGCTGGTCACCCCCTCTCCCCAGGTTGTATCCCAGTACCACCATCCTCTGCCTCCTGTCCATCAGACAGTTTCTAACCCAGTTTATCAGCTTGTGCCCCATTGCCAGACTACTCATCTTGTTAATCAGCCTTCTATGTTGGACGTTGTCGAAGGCTTTGCTGAAATCAAGGTAGGTGACATCAAACGTCCCTCCCTGATTTACTTCCTTAATGCAGCATTAGGGTTTCCAACCCTAACACCCCACCCCCACCCTGCAGAGACTGACAGGCATTGGGGGTGTCCTTTTGGGTTGTTGGCCATAATGTTCATGCCATTCCACCCCCATCCTGCAGACACTGACAGGTGGCACGGTGTACCTTGAGGTCTTTGACCCTAGTGCTCACCCCATTCCATAATGAAATAAGCTGAGATGGGTGAAGTATAGGAGAATGGGATGAACATTTGGGCCAAAGAGTCCAAGGTACACCCCGATGTCTGTCACTGGCTGCTGGGTGGGGGTGGAATGGTGTGGGCATTACGGACGATGACCCCAAGGCACACGCCTGATGCCTGTCAGTCTCTACAGGTTGGGGGGGGGCATTACAGTTGGAAACCCTAATGCCTCAGATGTTTGTTGGTATTTTCAATCAAAATTTTCAACATGTGCTTTGGGACATCACCTCATGAACAGTGTCACTATCATTTTGTTACTCAATCTCGAAAGGTGATTTTGCACAGCGACTGCGCCATTCAGCACCACAGGTGCTAAAACACATTTTGGGCAGGATGTGAAAAATGACAACTGTACTGTTCGTGAGGAGGTGTGAAAAAATGGCAATGTTGAAAATCTGGAGTGAAAATATTAAAAATTGGTGAAGTTACATGCATGCATAGAAACTGCTCAATGCACGCTCATAATGCAGTCATTTTTTTGAATTTTTTCACCAGATTTGCAATATAGCCTTTTTGGGACCCAACCTCATGAACAGTGGCACTGTCATTTCGTTACTCAGTCCCTAAAGGTGATTCCGTGCAGCGACCGCAAAATGACCTTTAGGGACAGAGGAATGAAATGACAGTGACAAGTTCACCTAGTGGGGTCCCAAGAACCCCATGTTGAAAATGTGGAGCTGTCATTCCTAAAAATGTCTGAGATATCAACCTAAGTTGAAACCCCCATTGAGTCCCATTACATGGCTTACCTTTCATTCTTTCAGTTTGCCGGTCAGCTTTGAAGAGTGCAGACGTGCCCCACTCAGCAGAAGATTGCAACTGCCGACCTCGGAGGGTAAGTATGGGGTAAGAGGGGGTGCAGGGAGGCAGGTGTGCAGAGAGAGGGTTGGGATGGGGAAGGGGGACAGGGGAGACAGCGAGGGACAGTTTTAGTTTTTAGAGGTGAAAAAAACTAAAGACCGAGAGGGAAGGTTTTCTTCATTTACAGGTAAAAAAGTTAATAAATATAAATTTAGGCACACTGGGGTGGGCTCCCAGTGTGCCACAATAGTGGTGGGAAGGGGGTGCTGACATGGGAATTGAGCACCCCAATGTCGGCCTGAGATATAGACAGGTGGGGGGACGCATCCGACACTGAGAGTGGGCATCCTGCTGTCAGAAAGGGAAAGGGGAAATTGTTTAACCAGGAAAGACACACTAAGCCGCAGCAGGGAAAAGGGACATTGTTTAGCAAGGAAAGACACACTAAGCTGCAGTTGAAGGGCTTGCGTTTCAAAGGACAGAGCCGCACGTAGCATCAGCTCTGTCCTTTGACATGTTTGCCGAGACCAGCCCCTCAGCAAACCAGTGTCATCAGGACACTGTCTGCTGATTTCAATCAATCAATCAATCAATCAATCAATCAATCAACTTTATTTAACCAGGCATAAACACCATTGAGTGAGCTCATTTTCAAGGTGGTCCTAGACAACAAGTTACAGACACAGGTAAACAATCACAGAGTACACAAGGAGGTAGTACATATCAAAACATATAGATAACAATATTACATGCAGTTATCAAGATATCACAGAACAATAAGTATAGGCCTGTGTGTAAACATAGATATACATATATATATATATATATATATATATATATATATATACTACATACCTACACACACACACACATATATA
Source organism: Neoceratodus forsteri (assembly GCA_016271365.2). Taxonomy (NCBI): domain Eukaryota; kingdom Metazoa; phylum Chordata; order Ceratodontiformes; family Ceratodontidae; genus Neoceratodus; species Neoceratodus forsteri. Next base: position 807,239,536 of record CM028137.1, read on the forward strand.
TATATATATATATATATATATACATAGAAACATAGAAGTTGACGACGAGATAAGGACCATAAGGCACATCCAGTCTGCCCATTTCTTTTTCTACCTTATAAATGTACACATACACACAGATACACATACACACACATATCTACTAGGATTTGCTGGCCACAGACCGGCCCCTGCAGCACCACAGGCCACTGGGCTTGCACCCCTCACACCTCTCTCTAGCAACTGTCATATCAACATGTTCATCTGTGTTTGTGTGCACGACGAACAATAAAATGGGAAATAAATACCTTTTGTGGGGGGGGGCACCAGTACCAATTCACTAAGTGGATAGAATGAAGCAGTAGAAAATACCACAGATGGATAAGAGACTCAGAGTACTGCGATTACAGTGTGGCACAATAAATTGTGCCTGGCTTGATGGAACGTGCGTGCACTCACACACACACACTACAGGTAATGAGCAGAAAATGTAACAGTTCAGTACTCTATCACCAAATCTTTTAAACCGACTGCAAAAATGCACTGCACCACAGCAAACAGCAAAAAAATTATCAAAAATTTCTAGAAGTATTACTGTGTGTACATAAACATACAAATACTAACACACTAGCTACCCAACAACAGTTAGAAAGACTGCCTTTCTCACTGTGAATCTCCCTTTGCCACAGATATACCCTCCCCCGAAGCACACTTCAACAGTATCTGTCAGTACAGAGACTGAATGTACTAAATTAACATTCAATACACACACAAAATCAATAAATGCTTGATGATATCAACACACAAGGGTTTCCTGCAATCAATGTACTAAATTTGGACACAAATATTTTGTGGTAAAAAGGTGTTTTTAAAGGTTTTTTGAGTGTCTGAATCTCAGGGCTCTGAGAGCAAACTATCTCCAGCATTCCACTACACACACTATGATGAACTGAGGCTGTGCAAGGCAATATAGAGCCCATGTGACCTGCCATCCCATGAATCACTGCAAAATTCCCCTTAGAGAGCATTTACAAGGCGAAGTTAATGTGAAGTCCATTCATATCAATGGCACTTCGCTTTAAAAATAAGGGGGAAGTAATACACAAAGCAGAGTTAATGTGAAGTTCATTAAAAAACCAATGGAACTTTGCATCTAAAACCAAGGTGAAGTAATATGCTTCACAATGCGGAGTACTATTTGAATGCCACGGTTATATGTGAAGTACTCCATGCAGCGAAGTTTGGGGACTTCGCCCACCACTAGCTACTACCCCGCCTGTATGGCTATACACAGGTTGAGGGGCCTGAGTTCACTACCAAGGTGCCTCCACCCAGAGTAGCGGTACTGGGGATGTCTATTCTGTTATAGCCCTCTGGGAAGCTATAACCACCCACCAACCCTCCTAGTGGCCCAGTACCTGGTACAGCAGTAAATTTACAGTCAGTAGAAACTAGTAATAATATGCACACACCCTTCACACTTACCACCAGGGTTGGACTTGCAGCATCTTCACTGGAGACCCCCTGTAAAACAAGGTTAGCAATATAGATACGCACTTTTCAGTACTATACCCCAACTAATAATATGCACACCAGCCAGGTTAAATGTGAAAACAGACAATCAGGTTTATTTATGGGTCGTGAGCAAGGAAGGAGGCCTGAACCTAGGCAAATGATTGGCAATCTGCTTTGATTCAGGTTTAGCATGCACTTTTTAGACCTAAATAACAGTCACACAACACTGGGTACCCGGGATGGAATATTTGGCTAGCTGGAGGTGTTGGCCAGGGCCGGCCGACATTACAGCTGATGTTGGGGCACTTGATGGAAAGAAAGGCAGTTAACATGCACCCTAAACAAGATAATTATTTGTAATACAAGCCGGTTGACTCAGTCTCTTGTAACCCAGAAAGTTAAAGCAATTAGATGGTGCCATAGATGATTTAAACACTCGTTGCAGGGGAGCTACCCTGATTTGTACTCATGCTACCGGATTTCTGCAGGAAGCAGGTGCTATGAAGACCTCATGGTGTTCACCGATGAGCATGGGGAAACAGGGCCGACATGACGCACCTCCTCTTCATGGCCTTTCCTCCAGGTGGCCACAACCTGTGAGTTGTTGCTGTGCAGGGGCTGGATTCCTGAAGCTGGTCACTTGCCAAAACAGTCTCTGGTGCAGGGTAATCAATCTGGGCCAGATTGGCAAAGACCAAGGCAGGATGAGCAATTTGGCAAAGTTCATTGGTCTTCTTGCTGGTGAAACCTCCCGCTGGCATAACGGGTTGGGTTGTAGGCAAGCAGGTCTTGACCCATGAAACACATTCAGCACATTTGAAACAAGTAGCACTAACTTTGAACAGTTCAGATGCAATCTGGTTGCTAATTCAGTAGCCTCGCTGAGCAAACCTCTCGATCCTAAATTGTCTTGCACTCTCGAGGGAAACAGCATTTAAGTCTCTACCTCTCAGTTCAGTTCCAAGCAGGCAAGCAATTTCAGTTGATTCACTGAGCAGAACCTCCAAACTGCAGGTAGGCAGTTCCTGGCAATTAAGTCTCACTTTACGATCACCAATAACACACACAGAAGCAACTAGGTCTCTTGCAGGCCCGAGTCTCCACAGAGACGGCTCGGTAGTTCGAGCTGGAGTTTCAGCACTGGCCTGCACCTGAATTGAAGGCTGCTCTCGGCAGTCCCCTTCAGTATGGTCTCTCTGTAGAACTACTTCCCCAATTCAGACTGTCCTTAAATAAATGCAGAAATCCTTGGAATCCGATTGACTGTTTAGGCTGTCTAACACAGTTTAAGTCTCTTAATTGGCTGCAAGTTAGGTGCTCAAACTGTGTCCCTGAAACTCTCCCATGAGTCTGTGTCACACTCCCATGAGTCTCTGGACGAAGTCCTAGTTTGTGATTGGCTAAAGCACTCTCGAAATGGTGGCTGCTGTATCGAGTACTGTCCCAGTTTATGCAGTCCCACACATTTGAAAGTCTGATGCAGCCAGGAAATTTATTTATTTATTGAAATTGTTTCACCAGGAAAGGCACACTGAGCAAAAAGATGCTCGTCTCATGGTGCGACCTGGGGGGAAGGGTTACAGAGGAGGCAGAACATGAACAGACATAATGAAAAACAATGATTGTGCAATACAGATGATGTACAATACCTGGGAGGGATAACGTGAGTACATTGCTTACAAAAAGGAGGAGCAATACAGGCGATCCATAGAGAATTTAAACAATTGGTGAAGCAGTACAGGGATAAGAACATAAAGGACAGGGTATACATAACATGGAGCAACTACCGGATAAATACATGTTTAAGTAAGTGCTAATAGCAATGCATGAGTGGTGATAGCATGACAGGAGTTGGGGCGAGTTGCATCAAGTTGACAGAAGGAGTAGGGTGTGGGGGTGATGAGGGTGGGGAAGAGTGAGCGGTAGAAGTGCTTGAGGTTGAGAAGTGTGGGTAGTAGAGTAGGGAGGGAATGGAGGGGAGGGTAAGGAGGGAAAAGGAGGGAAGAAGAAAAAAAGAATAGAAGGGGGTGATGCAGAGCGTAGGGGGTGTATAAGCCAGGCAATATGGCGAAGGCCGAGCCACTGGTCAGTAAAGCATATGATTATATTTGCTTCCCACACCTGTAGCCCAAACACTGCTCTTGCGAATGAGTCCCCTTATATTAAATGGTCTTTTGTACTTTTGCTGTCGCTGCCACCGCAACACTGACCCCCTAGGCAGTAGGCATCAGTTCATGAATATTAATAGAGATTATGAATATTAATGAGTCCCTTGATTCAGCCCCTTGCTCAAACCTCATTTTAATACATTTAAGTGGCTTCTGAGCTGCATGACAAAGGTCACCAGCCCCTTTTCAGCTTGCCAGGGTGCCAGGACTGTTGGAAACTGCCCAATTTGCCCGCAAAATTGCGGGGTGGCACATCAATACGCTCCTGGTACATGCACAGTTGCCGGCAACACCAAAATAATGCTGGCGACTTTCAGTTGCAGACTTCGTCCCACACGGCACTTAGATTGTAAACTAGGCTGTACAGGGACTTGAGGGGAAACAAAGGGCACCAGGAGGACACGGGGAGCAATCAGAGACACTAGCAGCAGCGGGAGAACAACAGGAGGAAATGAGGGCATGGCTGCAATTAAATTAAAACCCCGAGGAGGGGCTACATCTTCATGAAAGAAGTAAGAAAAACTAGAAGATAAAGAAGACTGTTATGTTCTCCAAAGAAGTGGCAAGGGTGATAAAAGAAAAAAAAAAGGTGGCATTCAAGAGATACAAAGAAACCTAGAGGGAGGGAGATAGGAAGGTATACCTTGCAAGGCAGAAGTAAGTAAGGTGGTCAGAGGAGCAAAGGTGCAGTCAGAAGACAGGATTGCTAGAGGGGTGGGTAAAGGGGTGAGACTTTTTCCAGATAGGCAGGCTAGAAGAAAAAAGCAAGGGGAGCTATTGTGGAGATTAGACAGATGATGGGGGAGTCTGTGTAGAATGAGACCAAGAAAAAGAAGACACTTTAAACAATTCTACTCAGGCTTCCTAGTAGAGGGGTGAGGGGATGGACCACCAAGGAGAAGCAAAGTTAGGGGCAAGGGGGAAGGGGACACAAGTCCATTTTCAGAGGAAAGAGCCCTGAAAGGACTTGAAGCCTTGATAGTGGAGAAGGTTATGGGATCAGATGGAATTCACCCCAGGGTGCTGAAAGAACTGAGGGAAGTGCTAGTTGCCCCACTAACAGCTTTATTCAGCAACTCATTGGAAACAGTTGTGGTTCCAGGGGACTGAAGAAGGGCTGGTGTGTTCCTTCTGCATAAGAGTGGTAGCAGGGAAGAGACCTCCAGGGGAAGGCAAAGCAAAGCAATCATTAATTAAAAAAAAAACAGTACAGTTCTGTAACAAAACCAAAAAAATTAAAAGCTGATTGAGCATCTAGAATCCAATGGATTGCAGGACCACAGGCAACACAGATTCACAGGGGGGAGGTCATGCCAAATGAATCTGATAGATCTCTTTGACTGGGTCACCAGGGAAATAGACCAGGGGAGGGCAGTGACCGTAGCCCATCTTGACTGTAGCAAGGCCGTCAACTCTGCCACATAAGAAGCTGATTAGGAAGTTGACCAGTTTAGGAGGGGGGATCCAAATTGTCAATTTGAGTTCGGGACTGGTTAACAAATAGGAGACAGAGGGTGGTGGTTAATGGCACTCACACTTAAGGATAGTAGAGTGACCACGATGTACCACAGGGTTCAGTACTGGGACCAGTCCTTTTCAATATCTTCACTGGGGACATTGCAGAAGATCTGGAGAAGGTATGCCTTTTTGAAGATGAGAATAAAATCTGCAATAGGCTAGGCACTCAAGAGAGAATGGAGAGAATGCATAGGGATCTAAGGAAACTTTAGGAGTGGTTAAAGACATGGAAGTTGGGGTTCAGTGCCAAAATCATGCACCTAAGGCATTCAAACCCTGCTGCTGAGTATAGGATGGGGGTGGTATTGGCAGCCACTAGACAAGAAAGGGACCTGGGGGTTATTATCTCAGAGAATCTCAAGGTGGCAGCGCAGTGTGACAAGGCCAGTGGCAAGGCTAGTGGAATCCTGGGGTGCACAGGGTGGGGTATCTCCAGCAGGAGGAGGGAGGTGGTGGTGCTGCTCTATCATTCCCTGATATACCCCACCTGGAGTTAGGGCTGGGTGGACTGTTCTGCCAAATCAAACCCCACCCCCAGATCCGTTGTTTACCCATGGACTCTGATAAATATAGACTTTGCATAAAAAGTCTGGTTCCAGGTCTGTGGGTAAGCAACTTGCTTTGTTTCCACCCCACTTCCCACCCACCCGCAGTCCTCTGATATTGTTGGCATGCCACACTCCACACAGATGGTGGCAGCATCCTATGGGAAAATCATTAGACAGGGTATCATGTGATACCAGGAAGTCAGCTATAAAAGTGCGCAATTCGGCGCAGAGGAGAGTGGGTGACACCGAGAGAGCAGACTGGTCTCCAACAGATGGAGTCAAAAGGGAGAAACTGGGTGCCGGCAGGCAGGTGAGTCAAAACCCAGCAAAACAAAATGATAGAGCACTGTGTGCAGCACTGCCTGCACAGTTGTTAGCATCTTACAGTGTCAGGAAATCAGCAGGATCCTCAAGATCCAAGCCAATGGAGGGGTGGGGGTAGAGAGGGAGAGAGAGAGAGAGGGACTGGGTGGGCAAACCCACGTAAAAATCAAAAAGGAAGGTGGCTTGTGCAAGACAAAAGTGGCTGAGTGAGAAAACTGAATGGGTGCTGTGCTGCTGGCTAGTGTGTGTACTGTGTAGGTCAGAGTAGTCTATGGGAGGGCAAAGCAACTGCTGCAAAATAAAAAATACAAAATTCTATAAGAAAAAAATAAACACACATTAAAATAAAACTACAAGCTGCCAGATGCTATGCCGGTTTGATTAGGTGGTGCAGTGCTGCTGTCTGTGTAGGGCAGGGGAGGGCCAAGCAAAGTAATCAGACTGTGTCTGTGTGTAATGTGTAGTAGTTTTGGGGGAGCAAAACAAAGCAATCATCAGTGTATAGTTTCTGGTAGTGTAGTACAGAGGGCAAAGCAATCTGGCTGTGAGTATGTATGTAGTAGGGTAGACAAGGGAGGGCAAAACAAAGTAATCAGTGTGTACAAAGGATAGTCCAGGGAAGGGCAAGGCAAAATCAGGTTGTGTAGTGGGGTAGTCCAGGGGAGGACAAAACAAAGCAGTCAGTAAGGGTAGTCCAGGACAAGCAGAGCAAAACAATTAGGCGTGTGTGTACACAAGTGTAGTAGGGTGGTCCAGGGGAAGGCAAAACAAAGCAATCATTAATTAAAAAAATAGTGCAGTTCTACAACAAGCATTTATCAATGCCGAATGTTTGCTTGCTGGTATTAGCATTGGAAGTGCATGAGTGAGACAGATGCAGACTAGGAAGGGCAGTAAAGTACTGAAGTGACGCCAACCCCACCCTCACTCTGCAGAGATGGACAGGCATTGGGATGTGCCTTTGGGTCATCGCCTATAGTGCCATTTCACCTCACCATATCCTGCTGAAATTGACAAGTGTTGAGGTGTGCCTTGGGGTGTTCGGCTTAATAGTCACCCCATTCCATAAGGAAGTACACTGAAATGGGTACAATATAGGAGAATGGGGTGAACTTTGGGGCCAAAGAGTGCAAGGCACACATCAATGCCTGTCAGTAATGACTTGAGGTGGGAAGTGGAATAGCTTGGCTCATTCTGGCCGGCAATTCAAGGCACACCTGTAAGTTTGTACAGGGTGGGACATCATGGTTAGAAACCCTAACGCCGTGGGCGTTTGTTGGTATTTGCACTACAAATTTTCAAGATGGGCTTTTTTGTGACCACAGCTCATGAAATCATTTGGGACCTCTGCTCATGAACAGTGGCACTGTAATTTTGTTAGTGTGTTCTGAACATTGATTTCCCATAGCTGGACGTGCAACACCTGACCCCACAAGAAGAGCGGGTTGCTGGCAGTATGCAGCATTGTGCCATCGAGGGTGTTCCGGGTGGTGGATTCCAGATGGGTGGTAGCCCGTCACTGCATGGTAGGTCCTGGTCTGTCAATGGGAGGGACAGGGTAGGGCAGATAGATTAATGCTACTGTGTTCCCTTACAGCTCCTGAGCATCTACATGGGTCAGCAGTGGTGGGCTTGTCCACTGAGGGTGGTACCATGGACATAGAGGAGGGCATGTCCACCTCCACAGGCATACAAGGGTCAGGGCAACAGTGGGCCTGCCTGGACGTCCGGACTGATGTTGGTGGAGCAGGTGCAGAGGAGGCCCTGCCCGTGTCCCAGCATGCCAGTGTCCATGGATGCCAGCATGCTGAGACTTGGGCTGGTCCCGGATCCGTCACTGATGATGATGGAGCTCACTTCAAGGACAGTGATACGTGTGGGCCGCAGGATGGCCACACAGCAGGTGACATCATGGGCATGGTTATGGGTGGTGCTGCCGTGGAGGTCTGCGTGACATCACAGTCCCAGCCTGTGCCTTTCTGCACCAGTGAGGCAGCACTGGTGTGTGTCCAGGACAGTGGGGCTGTTGTGGCCACTGCAGTGGCACCGCTGAGCCCTGGAGAGTGGCAGCCGGAGGGGCAGTGTCAGCAGTTGGCCAATGGCCATGGGGGTACAGTGTCAGGGGGCGGCGTCAGTGCACCACCTGTGGACATGCCCAGGCCTGTCCCTGGTGTGCAATGCCCACCCTCAAGGGGTGCTGCCCATCAGGGCTGTGAACATCCTGAGGGACAGCATGCCGATCAGGCAGATGACCTCTTAGAAGAGCACACCCGCATACTCCATGCATCAATCGATCAGCAGGTGTGGTTTGTGACAGCGGTGGATGCACTCAGTGCGACTCTGCGCCAGGCAGAGGAGTGGTGCAGCAGAGATACCACTCTGCTTCTGGCAGGGATGGACCGGATGTGAGAGGATGTGACCACTGCCATTGACAGGCAGACACAGGCAATCACAGCTGTCATGGCCACAATGGGCACACAGTTATTTGCCCATGCATCTCAAATACCGCACAGTGCAATGTCCACCCCCCATTCCTTGCGTCATGTGACACCCTTCTTGTCAACACTGGGTTCAGCTGTGGTCATCCCGAAGACACCTGGCACAGGCATGTTCGGTGTGCTGCAGACCCCTGCACGAGCACGGTAGCGTTCACACAGTGGAACCCCTGGGGGACCGTCGGTGCCACCCCATGATGCCATTGGTCAGCCTGTCACTGCTGGTGGGTCTCGGCGGGGCCACCCACACATCCGTGGTGGCTGTAGTACTGTGGCGTGTGACTGATCTGTCTCCCAGCACGGCTACTGTCTGATGCTGCCCTGTGTGCATTGTGTTGTTCAACGTGCAATTCACTGGTGGGGTACCCGGCTCTGCACGCACACACACGTTCCATCTGCACACCCTCCCGGCTGCTGTCCACTGTGGTGTGTGCATGATGATGCCTGCATTGTGCTGTCCACCACTGTGCAATGGTGCCCAGCATCTGACACATGCACAACGACAGGCACCGGGCGTGGTGGTCTGTGGATGTGTGTGTGGCTAGGGGTGGTGGTTGGGGTCGGCATGCCTCCTACCCTTTGTGCATGTCTTGTGAGAGGTGTGTGTGTGTGTGACTGTGTGCCATGTTAGACCTTGCCCATCCCTGATGGCGTGTGCAATTCCATGCTCGGCCAATTCCCTTAATGACATGCACCCCTGGGGTTTGTCCATGTGTGATTGCGGGTTGTGCTTTTGCCACTGGTGGTTGCACATGGCCCCATGACTTACCTGGGTTGGTTGAAGTGCTCCTCTGTGATGGTGTCCCGGTGCAGCTGTGCCATCTGGATCAGTCGGGGGTCCCTTCAACCAAAGGGGGGCTGCCCATCACCATCTTCACCATCGTCCTCATCGTCCCCATTGCTGTCCCCCTCTTCAAGCTGTATGGCTATCCCACAGTCGTTGGCCATGTTGTGCAGGATGCAACAGGCCAGGAATAGTCCACAGGCCTTTGAGGGGCTGTACTGTAGGGCACCGCCAGACATGTCCAGGCAACTGAAACATGTCTTCAGCATCACGAACACCGGCTTGATAGCATTGCGTGTGGTGGCATGTGGCTCATTGTAGCATTGCTGTGATGGGGTAGCGGGCCACCGGTATGGTGTGAGCAGCCAGGGACAGAGTGGGTATCCACTGTCACCTGTGTGTAGAGGGTGGACTTTAGTTTGGTGATCAGCATCGCCCTGCCTTGGGCCATCTAGGCCAATACTCATGTCACCTCTGACTATGCCCCTCCCAAGCTCCATGTCTTTCTGCGTGCTTTGCATACTCACCCACTAGATGGCCAGTGGGGATGTCCCCACTCTCGAACCTGTGGCACAGTGCAGACTGGTGCCAGATGAAGGCATCATGTGCTCCCCCAAGGTGCATGGCACAGACATTGATTATGCGACCCCTGGTATCACACACCACCTGGCAGTTGATGCTTGCATACCGCTTCCGATTCATTTATGCGGCCCCTTCAGGGCTAGGTGGTGTGCAGATGGCCACATGGGTGCAGTCTATTGCCCCAAGCACATCAGGCATATGTGCTACCCTGTGGAAATCCTGTATGTTTGCTGTGTGCTCCTCCGGTGTGCTGGGGAAATGGATGTACTCTGCAGCATGTGGCAGCAGTGCACTGAGGAATTGGGTGAGGAGGCATAAGGCGGCCGACTGGGTTATGCCTGTCATGTCCCCTGTTGGTCTCTGGAAGGTACCCGTGGTGAGCAGGCACATGTAAGCTGTCACTTTGGTCTCCACTGACAGAGCATGGCTCCATCGTGTGGGTGCCTGCATCACATCACTGCACAGCTCACAGAGCCACCTCAGAATCGTTCAGTTCAGGTGGTACCGGCCCACACGATCTCAGTATCAGTGTACAGCTCAAAGATGGTGCAGGCTCGCTACTGCCTGTTGGGGGCATACCACCGACGGGCCCTTCCACGGCCGCGCCCCCCTGCTGCCTGCCTTCTCACCCCCTTCATAACTGCCTCCATCTGGATGGTGGCACTGGCCATGTCCCTGGCTTGTGTTACCCCCACGGCAGCTGTTTCTGTGTTCCCCCCGCTGTCCTTGCTGCTACTCCCCTGCACCGGGAACACCTCCCTGTAGTGGCCTCAGTGCTGTGTGGCACTTCCCCCTTTTGACCTGCACTGTGGCAGAGGCTCCCCACACCTTCCCTGTTCCTGGGGAGTTCCAAGTGCTCTTTCTCTCTCCTGCCCTGTCCTGCTCCCAGTGTTTGTGTGCCTGTGTGGCTGCCTGTGGTTCAGCAACATGTGCCTTCCCTGTAGCGTTCTTGCACCTCTCTCTTGTTCCTTTTTATTTTGGCTCATTTCCGCTATCATGCAACTTCCACTTACTCCCCTATTGCGCATGGTGCATGTTGCTAAATATTGCACTGCGCCATTTATGCATGGTTCCTCCCCCTTCAGTTGCACATGCATTCATTATCATTGTGCTCTTGTGCATTGTGTTTTGGGGGGCGCATCTGCCTCCCGCTGAATATCGCAGAATGGTGCATTTTCGGACTTGCGCTGGCACATCCCTGTTGCGCATGGCGCAACCCTTTTGAATATCTGGGCCGGGGTGTATAACTTTGAGCTTCAGTTGTTTGCAAGTTTAAGAGATTACCTCTGCATTGTGGGAAACTTTCGAGATTTGCATACAATGGCATGCTACTTCTAAACAGAGACAGTTCCAACTTTTACCTTTAGGCAAATGTTTTCATTTTGAAACAACAATGTTCATAAATGCTACCTTTGTTGGGATATCAATGTTTCTTTGCTCAACATTTCCCTTCTCAATCACTGTACTACCCATTTCACTGTCCCGATGGCAATGTGGAAATTGTGTGCTGGAAATCAGTTATTGGGCGATGTGTGCTAATGGATTGTTAGGGGCACATTACTTGCGAATCTTGAAAGCTGAAAAGGATTGCTGGAATACATTTCATGAGGTACAATGATTTGTGTAGTACTTTAATGAGATGCACCTCTGATATTTTCATTCCCCGTACTGTCCTCTCCAATGCTACGGGACTCTGACGTTGTAGAAGTGCTGACTTGAGGAGCGCATGAGGTACTTTCTGCGCAGTTGTTTCCTGATTTTTCTACTCCGTTCGCACTACTACATTTGCACACATCTGAATCTTTGGGGATAATGTGTGGCAATGCTGTAATACGACCGTTGCGTAATCAAATGTGTCTGGTGGGTGAGTGGGGAGCAAAAAACTTTTCAATACTTTTTTGTTCTCCTGTGGCCAACGTTAGCATTACACAACCGTGCAAATCTAAGGAATTAATACACGATTGAAAGCTCCACATGTGATGTGTTTCCACCAATTACTTGTCTTGCTCAATGTGGTTTGACTAATGGCATGTTACAAACTGCTGTAAGCTTCCAGAGTGTAATCAAGAGCATTCCAGAAACAAATGTTTATGCATGCTTGCATTTTTCCCCATTGCAGGTTGCTGATTAATCAACCACCCCTGAGCTATCATCTTCCATCTAAGAAAACAGAGCATGTAATCCATTATTTTTGGCTTTGTTTCTTCTGGATACAAGATAAGATAATATCTGGGTCAGTGTTCTCTCATCTTATGCTTTCCTCGCACTGAAAAGTAATTCTAGGGTAATAAGTCAGTCTAGCACACTTCTTATGTTTTTCATGCCCCATCTGTACAGTGGTAGTTCTGCCGATCGTGCTTCATAACAGGAAGGAAGAAGCCAGCCTCAGCAGGATTTAAACTGATCTGCTACAGCTGCACGCTGCAGTAGATGGATATTCATTTTGTAAAAGATAAGACAGCCAGGTGACTAGCCAAGACAGTAGCAGTAAATTAAAATCTCTTGGGTACTGTAGCAGGGTGGCAACCAGAATTGTTGAGGAGAGTATGGCATTATAAGAATGACTTCAGTTTCTACAAGGACTAAAATCAAGGACCCTAAAAGATATAGGTGACAAATGGAATAAAAAAGAAGTGTTGTACAGTAATTGCTAGCTACTGTACAAGACCATAGCATTACGGTCTTAAATTTCATGTCATATAATAACATTAACAGAGAAAAGAAAATAATCAAAAGAATATGCAAAAAGATATAGTTAAGCAACTACCAATAACTTCACGCAGGCCTGCATCTCATTTTTATGTTTTTGAGCATTAGGGAATGGGGCGGACAGCACGCAGTGTGAGGGAACAGGAGGGTTTACGTGCACTCCAGGTACCGGGACAGGGAATGGAGGGAGTGGGGTGGGGTGGACAGCACACAGTGGGAGGGAGCTGTAGGGTTGACTTGCACTCTGAGTGCCAGGATGGGGAATGGAGGGAGCAGGCGGACAGCAGGCAGTGAGAGGGAGCAGGAGGGTTTGCTTGCTCACCTGGTTCCACAATGGAGAATAGAGGGAATGGGGTGAACAGAAATGTTTTGGCAGGCAAGGTATGCCCTGCAATGATGGGGTGCTCCCTCATTGCAGCGGCCAATTTCTTTCAAGTTGGTGGCATGCTTGCTGAACTAGTGTCAGCAGCAGCATGCCACCAATTTGGATAATGAGGGCCAAGCCCACAAATGCAGTGGTGGCACTGACCACCACAGTGCCGCACCTCCACAACACGCTTCTCTCCTAAGCTGCCACATAATGTTTCTTGCACGTGCGCGCTAGCAAACATAAAAATGACCATGGCTAACAAATCTATGATATTTATCAGATGGAATGTTAAGGGTATTCATAAACATTCAAGTGCAGGAAAATATTAAATTACCTGAAAAGATTGGGGACAAGTATTGATATTCATCAAGAGACCCACCTCATCCCTCCTGAAGTGGAGAAACTTAAAACAGGGTGGGTAGCGCAGGTGCTCCTTAACATCTGTAACTCCATGAGTAGAGGGATGTCAATATTAGTGCACAGGGATGTAGAATCCAAGGCCACAGAATCACACATGAACTGCAAAGGCTGATATGTTATAGTAACAGGCCAGCTACTGAAAGAAGATGCTACATTATGCTGCATGTATGCCCCCAACCAGACAACCACCACATTCTTCAATAGAGTGGCCCACAAAACTAGCCAAGGTAGGAACAGGTAAAATTCTAACATGAGGGGATATGAATACAGTGCTGGATACATTTTTGGACAGAAGCAAGGCTTCTACTGGTGCAAGCCCACTAGTATCTATGGCCCTCTAAAATCTTACTTGTGAAACAGGCATAGTAGACATCTGGAGGTTAACTTATCCCACAGGGAGACTATTCCTTTTCTGTCTTCCACAGGGTACATTTTCATGTTTAGATATGTGGTTTCCACCACAGGAGTGGGTTCCAGACATAATAGATGCGTACTTGGAAACAACGCCGATATCTGACCACAGTCCCGTAACCCTTTCCTGGCTACCTAATGTTTGGTGGAGCCTATAAGCAAGATGTGGAAGCTGAATATGTCCTTCCTGAAAGACCCCATTTGTTCTCAGTTTTCCAATGACATCACTGAATTTCTGACCCACAACAAGCCATCTGACGCTTTAGTAGCAGTTGATGGGATGCGCTTGAGGCCTGCATTATAGGTAAGTGCATTACACATGCATTTTGGCGCCAAAAAGCCAAAGATCAGGATGTAAAGAGCAGGAGAAAAACTTAAAGAAGCTAGAAGCCCGGTACCAGGCCAGCCAGAATGAGGATCGTGAACTTTTGGCACACACCCTGGGAGTAAGGTACAAAATCAACCTGGTACACCATCAAAAAGCAGAATTCACATTTTTCTGATTGTATCACACCTTTTGGGAATTGATGAAAATCCGGCAGACTATTGGCTTATCAACTAAAAAGGGGACATGAACAAGGGGACACGAAAAGTCTACAATTCATGGCATTAAGATGTCAAGACAGGACTCTTCTGAAAATGCAGGAGGACATCAATAATGGCCTCCTGCATTTCTATCACAGCCTATACAAATCTGAGTCAAATCCCTCAGAGAAACAAATGGATTTGTTTCCTTTCGAAGGTACAGGGAATTCAGTGGGGGATTGAGGTGTTGTGGGGCAACCTGGAGCCGGGAAATGCAGGCAACATTCAGATGGGAGTGGAATACAGGCCTCTGACACAGGGAGAGGACTTAGACAAAGAGATGTTGGAAGACAAAGACAAAATGGTTAAGAAGGAGGAGATGGTACTAGTGGGGTCTTTAATCTGCCAGATGTTGAGTGGAAAGCAAAGGCAAAGTTGCTCCACTACTTGTCTTGTGCTCGGTTAGGTAAATCAACAGTGGCAAGCAGATGTCGGAAACAAGACTCAGTTTAAACTTGCAAAAAATGTATTTGCTGGAAAAGTGTTACAAGAGTGCTACAACAGTCACTAATGTAGTACCTGGCTAAGCAGGAAAGACATAAAGTAAACAATAAGTACAGATTCCTAACCAGGTTTCACCTCTAACGGCTTTTCATTTCTTTGCAAGTTTAAACTGAGTCTTGTTGCCGACATCTGCTTGCCACTGTTGATTTACCTAACTGAGCACAAGACAAGTAGTGGAGCAACTTTGCCTTTGCTTTCCACTCAACATCTGGCAGATTAAAGACCCCATTAGTACCATCTCCTCCTTCTTAACCATTTTGTCTTTGTCTTCCAACATCTCTTTGTCTAAGTCCTCTCCCTGTGTCAGAGGCCTGTATTCTTTTTTTTTTTTTTAATTTAGTTGTTTAACCAGATATAGCACACTAAGCTGAAAGCTTTTTTTACAGGAGTGACCTGGGAGCACAAGGAGGTTAAGTGACTTGCTCAAGGTCACACAGTATGCAAGTGGAAGCTGTTGGATTCAAACCCAGGTCTGGTCTGCTGGATGTCACCAGATTTGCAGCTCAGAGCCTTAGACCACTGCGCTCTACAGCCTCCTCTTGTGTATTCCACTCCCATCTGAATGTTGCCTGCATTTCCAGGCTCCAGGTTGCCCCACAACACCTCAATCCCCCACTGAATTCCCTGTACCTGCGAAAGGAAACAAATCCATTTGTTTCTCTGAGGAATTTGACTCAGATTTGTATAGGCTGTGATAGAAATGCAGGAGGCCATTATTGATGTCCTCCTACATTTTCAGAAGAGCCCTCTGCTTGCCAGATGTTGAGTGTAGTCTAACTGCTGCAGTATCAGCTAAAAGCAGAGATGTTTTGGACTCTCTGCAGGGGCATTTCTCAGGTAGCTGGTCAGTAAACCCACTCGGGGTGAGGCAATAATGGACCTACCATGAATGGGGACAGTGTGGTGGACGTCAGAGTGGGAAGTCATCTGGGGACCAGTGACCATTGCACTGCATGGTTTAATATGAGAATAACAATAGAATCCAGCCGCATAAGGGCTAGGGTTCTGGATTTCAGAAGGGCTGACTTTACAAAGATGGGGGAAATACCTTTGAGAGGACATGGTAGAGGGAAGTGTTGAGGGTGAATGGAAGGCAATTGGGCCAGACTACAAGAAAGCATAATAAAAGCAATGAACCTGTATGTCAGGCAAATGATCAAAAGCAGAAGGAAGAGGAGACCATTATGGTTCTCAAGGGAAGTGGCAGAAAAGGTAAGGGCAAAAACAGTGGCATTCAGAAAGTATGAGGAGACCCAGACAGAGAAGGACAGAGAAGTGTATCTGGGGAAATGGATGGAGGCAGGTAAGGCAGTAAGGAGTGCAAAAGTGCAAACTGAGGAAAGAATAGCCCAGACAGTATCAAAGGGAGACAAGACATTTTTCAAGTATATCAGCAAGAAAAGGAAGATCAAGGGAGGGATTGAAGTCAGCCCAGTGGCACTGAAGGTTGAGGTATTGAACACCATGCCGGCAACCCGAGTTCAGGAGCAAACTTGGGCCCCAAGAGGTCGGCTGGCGGGGGGGGGGGGTGTAGAGGTGGATCGAGCGGCTGCAAGGTAGTAGACCCCGGAGCTGCTGTCAGCCATCGGAATCGTGGGCTGCACTTCAGTGCAGTTGCAATTAGTTGCAAGTGCCCTGAATTGAAGCTGTAATTGAGTGAAGTTGTATTTGCTTAAAGTCGTTGATTCCATGTGGCTTGTTTAGTAGCCTGACTGACATACAGACATAGCCTCCCTACCTAAACTCATCTTTTTTTTGGCTTTGTGTGGGTGCAACATTTCTCTTAATCTCTTCAGCCAACCAAATGACCCACCTGGCTCCTCGGTGCCAATGCTCCTCCAATCAGTAAAGAGAGAGAGAGAGAGAGAGAGAGAGAGAGGAGCCAGGAGTTGTGTGAGTTGCACGAAGTGGTGAGACAGTCAGTTGGGCGGCAGTGTAAGTGAAGAAATCTAGGAGTGCTGTGCTCCAGCTCAAGAGCAAAAAAACTTCAATTTTTTGAATCATTTGGTTCAGTTCGCACTAGTGTAGGAAGGGACAGCATGCAGCCACAGCAGAAGGTGAGGACGGTCTTTTGGGACAGCCAGAGCCAATTCAAGGAGAGGGAAAGACTAAGTGGCAGGTGGGCCCGGCCTGCCCGGGAGGGGATGGGATCTCAGACTCGAGTCGTTGGTGGGGTGGCGGCCACCTGAAGGAGAGACTAAAGTGCAGACTGCAGAGTTTGTGGTGAGTCGGTCCAGAGAGAGCGACATAATCTCTCTCTCTCTCTCTCTCTCCCTCTCTCGAACGAACCTGGCAGGAGTGGAGGACTCGGGTGGGGGGGGTTATTTGTCAATGACTCAATCGACCACTGTGCAGCCAGGCAGCAGCACTCAGGCCAGGCTGGCCATAGGCTAGGACAGAGCAGCAACAAAACAATTGCGTAAGGCAGTCAGCAACAGGTGGACACACACCATGGGCTGTGGCCAGCCTGACTGAGAAGATTACAGAAAGAAAGTCAAGGAGGGAAGGGGAGGGAGGGACAAAGTCAGATGACAGAGACTGGAGAGGATGGTCACGGGAGACCGGGGAGAGTGAGCTCAGTGAAGTTTGAGGCGAGCTCGGCTGCCATTTTTGCATAAGAGACTAGCAGTCAATGGACTGGTATGTGTGAATTTGTAGTTTTTTAAATGTTCTTAACTTCTTCATACTTTCTAACAGTCAGGGAGTCAGATGTCAGAGACCAGTCAGTCATAAAATTGTATGTAACCCCTCTGTTACCCGGGGTTACTAGAATCTCAGTAAGACCTAGTGGTAAGCAGGAAAGGCAGCTTGTGAAACTCCAGTTAAATGGATTTCACACTGTCTCACTCTGTTCTCAGTCTCAGCTGAGACTGAGGGATGACATCACCATAGAACTATCGCAGCTGCATGAGCCACATTGGAATCTGCAGTTGGGAGCTAGGTTAGAGTGTTGGGAGTTTTTGAACAGTGAGCTGCAGCAGTTGTGTGTGGGCAGTCTTGCAGGGAGGAGCACAGCAGTCTGTGCACAGGCTCTTGGAGCCTAAAGCTCTGATATAGAGCTACTTTTAGGGAAAGGTGTGTGTTTCCACTAAAAGAGGACCACAGTAAGCTGTTCATGAAGTGGTGGAGACCGCTGTTACAGGTCTCTGTGCCCCATCCCTGTGGGGATGGGGTGAAAAGGTCGCCTGTTATCCCAGGGGCAACCCTCCTGGTTCTGGCTAGGGAAGAAGCTGCCTTATTTTTCTAAGTTGTGCTGCGGCACCAGAAGCTGTCAAGAATCGCCTGTGGGGCACCTGCAACCAAAGGGTGAGTCTGCTCTTACATGGGGCCTATGTTTCACCTGAACTGTTGTAAAGTGGGGATTGGACTGCTTAATCAGTGGGAGGCCTAGAGGAATAGGCTAAGCCAATGTAAAAGTATGTTCAAGTCCAGCACAAGGGGAAAGCCAAGACATGTAGAGGAAATGTGCTATGCATTTACCCTTTAATCTACACTGCTAAGCTTTTCAGAAAGAGATGTTTAAGTATGTTCGAGTCTAGTACAAGGGGAAGGTCAAGACATGTAGAGGCAATGTGCCTAGCATTTACCCTTTAATCTACATTGCCAAGCTTTTCAGAAAGAGTTGTTTAATGTCCAGAGAAATGGCCGCTTATGGATTGTGGAAGCTAGAGGTGGGAGACCCCATATCTTTAGTAACCAGGTTCATCTCTACGGATTTGCTCTGTTGCCCTTTTACTTTGCCTCAGGCAATTGGCCAGTGCTGAGAGAAGTACCCAGACGTGGGATTGAAAGGAAAATTTCCCTTAAGGAGTCGAAGGCTCTAAGGTGGTTTAGGGAGCCACCAGAGAATGTGTCCATGTTACATGGAAGGTGTTTGAGTGGCCGGCTGGGGAGCCAAGTCAGGGAAAACCCAAATAGTGTACAAGTTGGGCTGTGTACCCAAAGCAAGTCCGGGCTGTGTGCCTGGTGGGTTCAGAGCCCGAGGGATGAAGTGATGAAGAAGTGTCCTGTTTCTCTTATCTGCATTACCAGCAATGTAGCCCTGTGGGGATCCACCTATGCTTTGTTTGTTCAGTTTGGATGTGAATGAAAGCCACACTTTAGAATCCCATTCCTGGTATTGGACATTACAGTTATTGCTTCCTGTGTTCGGAATTACTTGGGTGCCCCTGTGCAGAGTAGCCAAACCTAGCCCTTGTGCCGAGTAACCTAGTCCTCCCCAAACCCAGTCCCCACCTGGTACTGCTGTCAGCTTCAACAGCATACCACCTGTCATTTGCAAAAAAGGCAGGGGTGAGGGGCTTACATGTAAAGTAACAGACAGTACTGTTCGCAGAGAAGAGACTTATTTTTTTTAAATCAACCAGTTTCCATGTTGTGGTGGTGTATTTTTTTGGCAGCTTAGTCTGGCTGGGGCTGGGCTGTACTAGAAGTCAGTTTAAAATCACATAACTACAAGTAAAAAAGTGGAACGATATGCCCTATTGCTTAATTCATAGTTTAAAAAAATATATATGTTTTTATATCTTTATTCTTTATTTATGAAAGTTGAATCCCTCTGTAGCAACATTTGTTTCTGGTTAAGTTTATTACCAAATTTTATAGCAGCATCAACCAGTATGTCAAACAACTTCTTTTATAGATATTTAATCTTTCTGGGCACACTGAGGTTTATATATACTTCTATAGAATGAGCTCACACACACAATATGCATAGAGACAACAAATTTCTTCTTCCAAATGTATCCACCTAGTCTGAAGATCATTGGAAACAGTATGAATTGCAAAACACTATAGCCAAATGAACTGCAGTATAGTTCATATGGGGACATGGGGTGAGGGGGGCAGCAGCACCTTAATGCAGCAGCAAATTAATTTATTAGGCTCTGTGACGGGGTATGGGGATCCATTTGTTTTCCATGGGTGGCATAGTTGTGGCAGCTGGACTGGTTCTGTGGGATCTCCAGTTCTGGTGCGGACTCCTGGGGTAGTACTCCCATGTTTATCAGCTGATTTCATCATTGGCAGAGCTTGGAACAGGCTCCCTGCCTAGGCTGTGGAGGCTACATAGATACATAGATACATAGACAGTGTCGGCAGATAAGGGCCTATGGCCCACCCAGTCTGCCCATTTGAGCTTGTAAGTTCAGTTTATGTTTTCCTAGAAGTCTGTTGCCCCTTACCCCTGACCTCCAGAATTCCTTTATGTCTATCCCATGCATTCTTAAATCCCGTGATTGTTTCAGCCCCCACCACTTCCTCTGGCAGGGTGTTCCACTTGTCCACCAGATGTTCTGTGAAGAAACTCTTCCTCACGTTTCCTCTGAATCGTCCTCCCTCCAACTTCATCCCATAACCTCTAGTCCTGGAACATCTTTTTTACTTAAAAATAGTGTATTCCTGCACCGTTCCTCCCTGTAAGATACTTGTATGTCTCTATCATATCCCCTCTCTCCCTCCTCTCCTCCAGGGAGCACATGTTCAGTTCCTTCAACCTGTCTTCATGGGACTTGTGATGCAATCCATGTACCATCTTTGTTGCCCTCCTCTGAACCTTCTGTACCCTGCCTATGTCCTTACATAGGTAAGGTCTCCAGAACTGTACACTGTACTCCAGGTGGGGCCTCACTAGTGTCTTGTATAGTGGAATTATGACCTCCCTTTTCCTGCTGGCGATGCCCCTGCCTATGCATCCCAGCATCCTATTCGCATTATCTGCTGCCTTGTCACACTGTTTCCTTACCTTGAGGTCATTAGAGATGATAACCCCAAGATCCCCTTCCTGCTTGGTGCATGCTATATCCTCACCCCCAACTGATATATTGTGCCAGGGTTTTTGTGCCCATATGCATTATCTTGCACTTCTTTGCATTGAATTTCAACTGCCAAACCCTGACCATTCTTCAAGTTTCTGAAGGTCTCTTCTCATTCTGTCTACACCTCTGGTGTGTCTACTCTGTTACAGAGCTTTGTGTCATCAGCAAACAGTGAAATTCTGCCTTCTAGGTCCTGCAATGTCACTGATGAAGATGTTGAATAGGACCGGTCCCAGCACTGATCCCTGTGGTACCCACTGGTCACTCTTCCCTCTGTGGAGTGACAGCCATTTACCACCACCTCTGTGTCCTGCCGCCCAGACAGTTACCTACCCACCACACTACTGTCCTGCCCACACCCATATTCCCCAGTTTGTGTAATAGCTTCATGTGGCACAGTGTCAAAGGCCTTGCTGAAGTCCAGATAGGCCATGTCCACTGCCTCCCCTGATCCACCTCCTAGTCACCCAGTCAAAATTCAATGAGGTTGGTCTGACTGGCCTCCCCATGGTGAAACCATGCTGCCTTGGTCCTGTGGTCCATTGACAACCAGATGTTCCACCAATCTCTCCTTCAGTAGTGCTTCCATGATCTTCCCACTACCGAGGTGAGGCTGACTGGTCTGTGAGTTCCCGCTTCCTCTTTGTTCCCACTTTTGTATAAAGGGGACTACATCTGTTGTCCTCCTGTCATTGGGTACCTCCCTGTTTCCAGTGATTGGCTAAGCAGGATAGCCAGAGGTTCAGCCACCACCTCTCTTAGTTCTTTAAGGACCCTGGGTGCACCCCATCTGGCCCCATTGCTTATCAACTCTTATTACTTCCATTTCCTTCAGGACCCTTTCTCATGTAAAGGGACTTGTGTCCATTTCTGCACCATTCTCACCTTTGTACTCCTTCAGACCGTTACCCTCCTCTTCCTCAGTAAAGACTGAGCAGAAATACTTGTTCAATATGTCAGCTTTACTATTGTCATCCTCCACTGCCCCATCCTTCCCTTCAGTCTCACTATCCCTCCTTTGCCTTTCTTTTTCACTTATGTACCTGTAAAAGGTTTTGTCCTTTACCCACTGATTTTGCAATGTGTTCTTCTGTCTGAGCTTTGGCTTCCTTACTGACCTCCCTGCCTCCCTTTGCTTCTCCTGGTACTTCTCCCTATCCCATTCTGCCTGTGTCTTTTTGTATTGCCTGAATGCAATCTTTTTGGCTTTCACTTTCTTTGCTATCTCTTTGGAAAACCATAATGGTCTCCTCTTCCTTTTCCTCTTGCTAACCTGCTTAATGCATAATTCTGTTGCTCTTGTAATCCCCATTTTAAATACTGCCCAATGTTCCTCAACCCTGATTCCTGCCCCATTCCCCTTAATGCCTCTTTCAAGTGTCTCCCCATTTTCCCAAAGTCTGCCCCCCTAAAATCCAGGATTCATGTTTTTGTGTGGTTTGGTTCTGCTCTTTCTGTGATTTCAAACCACAATGACTGGTGGTCACTGTTCCTCAGGTGCTCCCCCACTGTTACCCTCCATCACACTGTCCCTGTTTGTGAGCACAAGGTCCAGTATTGCCTTCTGCCGAGTTGGTTCCATGACCAGTTGCTTGAGGAAGGCACCCTGAAGGGAGTCCAGGATAAATCTGCTCCTAGTTGATGTTGCTGCTGGGATGCTCCAGTCCACATCTGGAATATTGAAGTCTCCAACCAGTACTACCTCACCCTTGTCTGCAATCCTTTGGATGGCTAGCATCAGCTGGCTATCTGTTTCTTCCTCCTGGGCTAGTGGTCTATAGACCACACCTGTGTGGATGGCTGTCCCCATTTTCCTTTCCAGCTTAACCCACAGTATCTCTCCCATTTTGTTCCTCCTGGATCTCTGTGGCCCTTATGTCATTTTTCACATACAGTGCCACTCCTCCTCCCTTCCTACCTGCCCTGTCTCTTCTGAATATGTTGTAGCCAGGTATGGCCATCTCCCAGTTGTGGTTATCATTACACCAGGTTTCAGTGATGGCCACAATGTCCAGGTCTGACTGCACCATGACAGCCTCCAGATCTTCCATCTTGTTGCTAAGGCTTCTGGCATTGGCACACATGGCTTTCCATGATTTGACCTCCCTAGACTGTTTCACTGTTCTACTCCAGCCCCTTCCTTGGTTGTCCTTTATCCCTGGTTCTCCTTGCTGTCTGCCCTTCTGTTGAATTTTGCCCCTGTTCTGCCTATCCACGTCTTGGGCGCTAATCTCCAACTTTTGCACACTGCTTTGTAGAGATAGCCACTCCTCTGGTTCACTAGTTCCACTGCTAGCTGTGGAGGGTGAGCAAGTAGGTACCTCCTTGCTAGCCTGCCACCCCCCCTTTGCTAGTTTAAATGCTTGTCAATGTAGCATTTAAACTTATCATTGAGTGCTTGGATTCCCCTCGAGGATGGATGCAGGCTGTCAGGCTTGAACAAACCTCCATCTCTCCAGGTAGGTCCCCAGTCACCAGTGAATCCAAACCCTTCCTCACAGCACCAATTCTTCAACCATGAGTTAAAGTTCCTGGTGCATGCACCCCTATGCTCTCCCTTGTCTCTCATGAGTAGTACTTCTGAAAGTGACAGAAGTAGCTACTTGCTTAGCACCCCTCCCACTTCCTAAACTCTTCCTGAACTTCCTTTGGCTCCCATTTGCCAGGTTATTAGTACCTAGGTGGATAATGACATCCAGCTCACCCTCCGTCTTGCCTTCCCAGTGATCCCTAGGATCTTCCTTCCATCCCTCCATGGCGTGGCACCTGGTAGGCACCTCACCTCCCTGTCCTCCCCCTCCTGTGTTCCTAGCTGGATCCCTCTTATGATGGAGTCCCCCACCAGGATTTGTTTCCTCCTCCTCTGGGGTTCACTGCTCTCCTCGCTGAGGTCACCTCCATGGCTAACCTCCACATTTATTTTTTATTTTTATTTTAAAACATTTGTTTACCGGGTAAGTACAATGAGCCAAAGGCCCGTTTTCATGTACGACCCGGAGACCATACATATACAGTCAAGATGTTTACAATTAACAAAACTCACATCACAATACAATACAACATTAAACATACATTACCAAATTACAAATAAATATATGTAAGATAATTACTGAAAACAGCAACAATGCAATTTAGCAAGAAAATAATTTCTTAACCTAATTTTAAAAGTTTGATGACAAACATTTTCATATAAAACAATAGGAAGCTCATTCCAATTTTTAGCAGCAGAGTAAGTAAACGAACCATCCCCCATTTTAGTCTTAGTTTTTGGAACCTTTAGCTTAATTTGTTGATCAGAGCGAAGTTCCCGTGAATTTATTTTAATGTATAAAAATGAATATAATGGAGAATCTGTACCTTGACGAAGAACTGTATCCGTTAATAAACATAAACTGTATAGACAACCATCCTGGGAGGAAGCCAGGAAGATAGTCTATACAGTTCACAGTGATGAGTAGAATAGGACAACTTAAAAGTAAATCTGCAAATACCATGAAACACATTAGTAAGAAGAGGTAACTCTCTATTTGACAGATTAGTAAAAAGAAATGCATTATAATTCAACTGTGGTAATAAGACACCCTCTGCTATTGCACGTCTTGCTGGTAAAGTCAACAGGGATTGAAACTTGAATAATACACCAAGTCTCTGATTTATCTGACGAGAAATAAATTTTACATGATCAGAAAATTTTAGGTGTTGGTCTAACAAAACTCCAAGATATTTAAATTGTTTTACCTGCTCCAACCCATTACCCAACAAATCAAACATGGACAAATTCTGAGATCTATTTAATCTAATCCTAGATCCAAACAACATACATTTTGATTTTGAATTATTTAATGCCAAACAATTCCCTTTTAACCACCCACATAGGATAGCAAAGCCTTTATTTAAGGACTTATTTATGAGTTCAACAGAAATTGAACTTTTATACAAAATAATGTCATCTGCATAAATCAGGCAAAGTGTGTCCTTCGATAAAGATGGAACAACATCTACAAATACCGTAAACAACAAATGGCCCAACACGGACCCCTGAGGCACCCCTGTGACAAAATTTTACTAGTAGAGAAAGCTCCATTTAGTCCTACTTTAAGTGGACGATAAGACAAATAACTATGAAACCAATCAACAGCAGTCTCTGTCATACCATATCTTTGGAGCATCCTAATCAGCAAAGGATGACTTACAAGATCAAAGGCCTTGGACAGGTCCATGAACACAGCACCAGTGAGCAGACCCTCATCCATATCTACACTGGTGTGGTTCGTGAACCTGGCCAAGGCCGTCCCCGTCCCATGATACTTACAAAACCCGTGCTGATCAGGAGTCCTAAGACCATTATCTTGTAAATAGGCAGAAAACTGCTCATTCACAAGTCTTTCAAAATTTTTTCCCAAAGATGGCAAAAGAGAAATAGGTCGATAATTATCCATATCCATTCTATCACCAGATTTATAGATGGGTTTGATTACTGTCTGCTTCCATACATTAGGGAAACATCCAGTAAGCAAAGACAAATTATAAATAGTGGTAAGTGGATAAGTAATATATTCAGAAATCAATTTTAAAAAACCGGGTTTCAAGTTCACATGCACTTGAACAAATTGGCATGTGTTCCAACAGATAATAAACCTGATATGGTTCAATAAGTGAGAAAGAAAAGGAACCAAATTCAAAAACAACATGAGATTGTCTATCTGTTCACAGGTCCTGAGTAAAGGCTTGCGTATACCTAGACAAATCAAAGAATTTGTCCAAAAAAGAATCACAGATAACCTGCACATCAGAAATCACCTGACCATCCTTACTAAAAGCCCCAATAGATTCTTTTCTTGATGGATTAATTAAAGAATTTATGGAAGACCAAAACCTTTTCGGATTGTTTAAACTAGAAGTTTGTAGTTTTTGAAAATAACTAGATTTACTTTGCCTAATTTTTATTTTACATTCATTTCTAAGCTTCCTATAGCTATTAAAATCTATCATTGACTTAGTTACCTTATACAATTTCCAAGCAGCATCTCTCAATTTAATTAAATGTAACAAAGGGGCAGTAATCCATTTATTAAGGGAGCCTCTAACTCTCCTAACCACTCTAGGAAAATATTTATTTTGTAACCCCAAAAGAGTGGAAATAAAATAATCAACAGCAATATTTACATCTGGGATTGCATCCAGATAAGTCCAATCAATATTCTGCAAATCAATAAGAAGATCACCACTAACCTCATTAACAAACTTACGATATGATATAAACCTAGGAGGCAATTTAGGTTTTTTAGATCTCCATATGCAATAAGTGGCCAAATGGTCACTTATTACATCAGGTAATACACCAACACCAGAAATGTTTACCTGCTTATTAACAAGAACCCAATCCAAAATTGTATGATTCTGACTATACATATTCATACGAGTAAATGAGCCAATGAGCTGAGACAATCCAACATTAGTCAATAATGTCTCAATAGAAGGATCATTTATAGGATCCCAATGAATATTAAAATCTCCAGTAATCAAAAGATCACTATCTGATTGAATAGATGCTACAAACTCTGGAATATCATCCAACCCTTTCTTAGCAGCTTTTGGGGAATTATAGACTGTACAAAGTTGCAACTTTTGACAACCACCCAACTTCAATTCCAGTAACAACCACTCAAAATCAGATTTATGTTTATAATCAGGAAACATTTCTACTAGTTGTAATTTAGATTTATAATATACCATTATACCCCCTCCTTTCTTTTTTCCAGTCCTATCTTTCCATATTACATTATAACCTTCAAAAGCAACAAGATTATCTGATACTGAAGGTTTTAACCAAGTTTCAGTTACACTAAATATATCTGGGTCATAAGTAGTGAGCCAGGCCTCAATTTCAGCTTGTTTAGACATAAAGCTTCTAACATTCAAATGAGTTATTCTCAAACCTTTGGCTTGCCAATAGTTATCATAATTTCCTTTGTTTGTAATTAAAGGCCCAGGGTTTGTTTCCACATCACCAGATAAAAGAAGAATACACCACATAGTACCAAGCAACAAGGAAACAAACAAAATTTTCTCACTAGATGTTGAACAAAACAAACCCATTTTGTACAAATTTCTCCTACTAAGAGTACTCAAATTCCTTACAGTTAAAGAATGACTGGAGATAGAAACACTTAATAAATTTGAAAATGTGTAGTCAGTAGATGAATAATTATAAACATTTACCAATATAGGGTCAGTACAATATAAAAGACCATGGTCTAACAAAAATAACCCCAAACCACAACACATCAACAATATCTGAAAGCCCCACATATTAACTGACTAATAATCAGCAAATAACCTAGTATTATACTTGCAAGTACTCTAAGTTAACACAGTACAAGATATCTAAGTTGCAGTCTCCCGCAGTCTCCTCCGTTGACTCAGTGACTCCACCACTCCTGCATACTTCCACTCAGCATTCACAGCCGCTCCATTGGACAACCGCTTAAGATGGTACAAATATATTGGGAAATCAATTAGCAGTCTCACGCCCTAATTGGCTGTCTAGTCAGCACTCGCCCGCCCGGTAGCCCCCTCGCCTACCGAGACACCGGCAACAGATAGATAAAGCAGCAGACAGCTACGCAGACTCAGGGCACAGTTACTTTCACCGTAGAAAAGTCACAGTGTCTCCAAATCAGCTGCAGGCAGGTATAACAGGGGACAAAGGTGCAGCGTGGACTTGATGTGCAAACAACAGCAGTCTCTGATGAAATCAAACACACGGTGCTTTTAAACTGCAGTCTCCACCCCTAATTGGCTGTCTAGCCACACTCGCCCACCCGGTAGCCCCCTCGCTTACCGAGACACCGGCAATAGATAGATAAAGTGGCAGACAGCTACGCAGACTCAGGGCACAGTTACTTTCACTGTAGAAAAGTCACAGCATCTCCAAATCAGCTGCAGGCAGGTATAACAGGGGACACAGGTGCAGCGTGGACTTGATGTGCAAACAACAGCAGTCACATCCTTTCCTTCCACTTCTCTGGGTACCTCTGTTTGGTTGTCCCCATTTGCCAGTGTGGCATATGAGTTCTTGAGTGGAATAGGATCTGGGATGTGCCTCTGCCTGACCGGTCTAACCCTCCCTAAGCCCACTGTCATCCAAATGCTCCTCGTTCTCAGCATCCTTTGAGGCAGTTGCATTGGACTGGGTGGTCTCTGGATAGGGGTGATGGTACTATTGATCCAGTTTACTTCTGCTCTGAGTCTGGCTACCTCATCCCGCAGTGCAGAGAGATGCATGCAGATAAGGCAGCATCTCAGTGTCCAGAAGGTCTACCTGAATATGGCTGCCCCACAGCCACTGCATTGCACCACTCCCCATATTATAACGCAATTATACTGCTATTCCGCTACTTGTCTGCTACTGAAGCTCTCCTAGTTCCCTTTTTATTAATTTACTGTCCTAAAAATCCTGCCACTGATCCTCAGATACTTTTCTTTAAAAAAAAAAGAAAAGAAACCAATAAATAAATAAATGACTCACTCAATCTAACATTCATCTGTTTGCTGATGATACTGTATTGTATGTCAGCAATCCCTCACCTTCCAAAGCCTGTGAACTTCTACAATCCGAATTCTCCATGCTGCAGCACAATCTACTTGACAAAAAACTACTTCTAAATGCAAAAAAAACAAAAGCTATGTTCTTTACCACAAAGAGTTGTACTACCACTACCCCAGCATCCAACACCCTACATATATCCACCTTACTTGGAGAAAACTTGAATTTGTTGATAACTTCAAATACCTTGGTCTGGATAGATAACAGGCTTGACTATTCTGTCCATATTGAAGAGTTACTTAAAAGCTAAGACAGAGGCTCGGACTATTTTTAGAATAAAACATTACCTAAACAGTGATTCCAAAAAGGTTAATTCAGGCCTCATTCCTATCCCTCATTGATTATGCTGATTTTCTCTACTGCCATTGTTCAAGTCATCTCTTACATAAGCTGGACACCCTGTATCACAGGTCCATAAGATTTATTACTGACCTTCCTCAACACCCATCATTGCTCCTTTATATGGCAGTCAACTGGACATCATTGCAACACAGAAGAAATAGGAATGCTGTTATCTGGATATTCAAAGCGTTAACAGGCAAACTACCGACCTATATCACTGATTGCTTTACCCAAATTACAACCAGGCCATACACCTTAAGGATCAGTAATCTCATCACATTAAAGGTCCCAATGCCTGCACCGGTATGGGAGGGCTGCTTTCAGCTATTCCTTAGCAGTTGCATGGAACTCTCTCAAAAATCCATGAAGCTAGATAGCCTACTACCTCTGGCATCCTTCAAAGATTGTTCTCTGCCCTTTTCCAGAGCTCTGCAATTGCTTTTATAAAGCATAATCCCTCCTATCTGACCCAACTAAACCTCCTTTTCTATCCATTATATTAACTCAATTTCTTTCTTCCGAATCACCTATTATATTCACTTAAAACTAGTTTAGACCATATAACTTATATTTTAGGACTGCTATACCCTTTGTCCTCTTTTTTTCATACAGGCTAAATGGTTCTATTGTTACTTGTATATATGTAAATTGTTGTATATAATCATTTCATGCCATTGTATTGCTATTTATTCTATTCTTGTCTATGTAATAATACTTGTATCCTCATTTGTATGACCACTCAGGTCCATCTTGTAAATGAGCTTTGCTCAATGATGTTCACCTGAATAAATAAAGATTTTGATTGATTGATTTTGATTTTGAAATGAGTCAAAACACTTGTGCTGAGGGTGGGCTTCTTCCCCCTTATGCCCCTCCTACTCCACACCCCTTACTATCCCCTGTGTTTAGCTCCTGTCAATCGGATTTAACAGGACATATAATTAAGAGTTGGGGGAAGGGAAGGGGGCAAAAATTTGCAGCAATTAAAGACAGCAAAGAAATACACCACCACTATGTTTTAAACTTTCAACAGCCCAAAAACAATTCTAAGTAAAGACAACAAAGAAAGTACAGTGTCACTAAAAGCCCACAATCTAAGTTTAAAAGAAAAATGGCAATTACCAGTTACTGTAAAGCACTGAATTGAATATGTTTCCTTCCCCTTCTGGCTTCTTCTGAGAAAACAAAACTCACTTGCTACCTCAACTCTGACTAAGCACCACCTCCAGTTATCACATAGCTGAGGTCAGAGGCCAGACAATTAACACCCCTCACCCAAACTACAGGGCAAGTCAGACAAGCCAAGACTAAATTTTCAGCAATTAAAGACAGCAAAGAAATACACCACCACTATGTTTTAAATTTTCAACAGCCCAAAAACAATTCTAAGTAAAGACAACAAAAGAAAGTACAGTGTCACTAAAAGCCCACAATCTAAGTTTAAAAGAAAAATAGCAATTACCAGTTACTGTAAAGCACTGAATTGAATATGTTTCCTTCCCCTTCTAGCTTCTAGCTAGAAGAGTTCTGGCTAGAAGAGTTGAGGGTTTTAAGGAGGCATGGGACAGATATAGGGGAATCCTTACATTACCACACAATATGAGGAGGGTACTATGGGGGCCTATAGATTAATAAAAGGATATGTTGCACCTTAGTAGGGTGGACTGGGTGGGCCAGATGGTCCTTATCTGCTGGTAACATCTGTGATTCAGAGCAGAAAAGTCTGTGAGATGATAGGGTGGAACTTGGAAGGTAGGTAGGTGGCATTCAATATTTATTGGAGGGCCAATGAGAGTCCACAAATGCCTCAGTGGCTGCAGGTGTGTTAAATTTCTTGGGAACCTTGTTTATTAATAACACTGAGTATGGCAAGGAGTAGTAAAGGAGATACTCGGCTCTCAGTCTAAAGAGCCATTTCCTCACAGTGGCATGGATCCACAGGGCAGATCACACAATATTTTTTAAAAGAAAGTACTAGAAACAATAGACTGTGTTAAATTTTTAAAATATTTTTTGTTTGGAACTTTGAACCCATTTAAGGCCATTAGGCCACTACCTCAAGGCTTGGTTAACTAATGGAGCTAGACTTTCTAATCAGTCATCATAGAGCAGTTAGTGACACTGCTGTGACTATCATAACTCTTACAAACAAAAGTTCAGCCTGAACTCTTCAGTAATGCACTAGATATTACCATGAGTGATAAATGGCATGTCCAGGGGGATGGTAGCTCTGATAGTTGTTCCAGTCTTACTTTTTTCCTGGTTCAGTTTATCATATTAGTAAAAGAAAGTAGGAAACAAAAAACACCAAGCCTTTTGCTTCTACAAGTAGTTGTTAATTGCAGATGGTATTTTTAACATGTGCGAGGCAACTCTGCTTCTCAAACTTAAAGGAAAAAATACACTTTATCATCAAAGGGTTGTGTTTACCAAGTTCTATGCCCATGATTAAAATAATTTGAACACCCTCCCCCCCAAAATGTGCCCTCACATGAAACTGCATGATTAACTGTAAAGACAATTAAAAAATGAATTTTTAAATGCATTACTAACACCAATGCTTTCAAAGTTTTGAAACTACTAAAAAGACAAACTATATATATATATATATATATATATATATATATATATATATATATATATAGTATATACACACACATTGAATATGGTAAACAATTATTGTTAATCCCAGAACTTCATGTTTTTAGTATATAAATGTTTAAGAAAAACCTGTGGCTCTTTCAACCAGAATGCTGTGTCTATTGTTTTCCTTGGGAGCTGTAGTTTAAGACACTTCTTGATTACTCTTTCCTTTTGAGACACCAGGTGGCTCTGATAATCATTTGTTCCAAGGGTTTTTAAGTCAATTTGAAGGCATTAAGTAACTTCTGTTCTCCTAGAGCTTAATAAAATGCAGAGGCTCCACAAATCGATCACTCCATAGACTTGTTCTGTTCCTTGGTCCAGATCCCAAACTAGTGTGTCTTGTTTTAACATGATAGAGCCACCTTATGCCCCCCCACATGAATAAAAAAAGGTGAGGGTAGATCTTTAGGAGCTTCTCGGGTGGAGGTGGGGGTGGATCTGACTCCCCCCCAAAAAACAATGCTGCCTCCCACTATTCAGGTTCCAGTTCATGTACTGCCCATTTAAGAAAGAAAATAGTACCCTGCAACCATTGACTAACATGAAAGCATATTTATTTGAGGGCAGAAAACATTTCTTGGAGGAAGGCAAGGTGGAAGAGACTATTTACACCTTCAGTCAGTTCCACGGACAGAAAACATGACATCACTCCTTTTGTACATGCAAAATGTCTGCAGGCTCCGCCTACTGCAGCCATAAAAAAAGAGTGCAGCAGCAGCAGGGTTGGGGAGTGGTTAATCTTTGCTTTGTTTGTTTGCAATGCAAATCCATTATGACTCAGACAGCCTAGATCTCAATATGTCATGTAGTTGGGTCAGATCATGTCGAAAAAAGCCAGCTGTGTAATGAAATGTGTACAAAAATTAACTTTATTTATTCATTTATTGAATTCTAATAACTGGGGAGGCTGCAGCAGTGAGGAACATGGAGACAAAGCTTTTTTTTTCTTTCAGAGGTGAATGCCCACTGTGGGACTGCCCCCAGCCTCAAACCGAGTCCTTGCTGTACACTTTTTTAAGGGGGAGGTAACAAGTTTTTTGGTGCAAGCAAGTGCTGCATTTTACATTGAGCAGCAGACTATACTAATATCTTGTGTTGGACAGTGTTGTGAGTGAAATGCTTTTGTATGTGTGCGCCTTGCTATGCTAACTCACCTAGGGTTACAGGGGTTTGATTTGCTTGGGAAACCTCCCTGGCAGGCTGGCAGCTTCTGCCTTCCTCCCTTCTGATCAGTGGCAATCTTGTAGACCAGCATCGGAGTGCAGTCATCATTTTCATACCGTGTGGTGACTCGTTTCTGTGGTGGCACTGTGGGAGAGGTTCATGATATGAATTTTCGATGTTTCATGATTCCTCACCGAATGTTGAATCTGACACTCATCTGACAATTTATCTCTGCGTATGTGTATATTATGGTGCCTTGGCACTTGGGAAGGGATCCGATGGCCCCATTGTTCGTATGTCCTTGACTCCTTTACCTAGTGACATCATGGTCAAGTTGGTTTGGCTGCATGCTGCATGTACTACATAAACGAATGTGCTGCAAAGTTTTTCTTTCCATGAATTGCACTCTAAAAAGTACAACTTGCTAGTACATAAATAAAATTTTACAATGGCAGAAGTTGAAAAAATTGGTTGGATTTTCTTTAGTGAGTCAGAGTCATAAATTTTAAACTAGTTGAAAAAATCTGTCATAATGTGTTGTAAGTCAGTCATAATTGGTCATTCAACTGACTCTGGGGTCTACAAGGTAGCTCTCCTCTCTGGGGAGGGACATGTAGGTTCCCTGGCTCTTGGCTGCCTCCCGGTGAAGGCTAGGCAGCAATGCCAAGTCACAGGAACCCGGGCTCTAGGCCAGGGGTTGCAGGAGGGGACTGCTACTGAGGCTGAAGAACACATGCATGCTTCCACGCACATGCATAACCATGATTCAGGGTTCCAGGATAGCGGGGAGTAAACAAGAAACTAATGTCTCCCCATTGCCAAGTAAGGGGAGGAGGTAATGGGGGAGCAAAAAGCAATATAGGAAAAACAGGGTTGGAGGTATTGCAAGGTTAAATAATGAGGGAGGGGGCTGTGCAGCGAGGACCAAGAGAAAGAAAAGATCTTGAACAAATATTTCTGCTCAGTGTTCACAGTTGAGGTGGATGGAGAGGGACCACAAATAAGCTTGGAAAGGAGGGATGTAGACACCAATTCCCTTTCTGAAGAGAGTGTCAAGAAAACACTTGGTAATCTGAAAGTGGACAAAGCTATGGGGCTGGATGGAGTGCATTCAAGGGTATTAAAGAAACTAAGGGAGGTGCTAGCTGCTCCCCTGACAGACTTGTTTGACAATTCATTGGAGACCAGCGTGATCCCTGAAGACTGGAAAAGAGTGGACATTGTCCCACTTCACAAAAGATCTAGCAAGGAGAAGGTGGGAAATGACAGGCCTTCAACCTGACATCTGTAGTAGGGAAATTAAATTAAGTAGGGAAATTAATGGAAACAGTATTTAAGGAAAGAATCATGAAGCACCAGGAATTCAACAGACTGCAGGACCCGAGGCAGCATTGCTTTACAGAGGGTAGGTTGTGCCAAACAAATCTGATAGATTTTTTTGACTATGTAACCAAGGTGTTCTATCAGGCAGGGTGGTGGACGTGGGCTACTTGGAATTCAGCAAGGCCTCTGACATGGTTCCACATAGGAGGTTGGTAAACAAGTTGGGTAGCATGAGGGTGGGCAATTGTGTGGTAACCTGGGCACAAAACTGGTTAAAGGATAGAAGGCAGAGAGTGGTAGTAAATGGAGTATGCGCTGAAGAAGGGACAGTGACCAGTGGGGTACTGCAGGGTTCAGTACTGGGGCCAGTCCTCTTTAATACCTTCATTAGTGACATAACAGAGGAACTGGAAGAGAAGGTCTGTCTCTTTGTGGATGACACCAAGATCTGCAACAGAGTGGATCCTCCAGAGGGTTTGCAAAGGATGGAGATTTAAAATGGCTGGAGGACTGGTCAAACATTTGGCAGCTAAGGTTCAATGCAAAGGAATACAATAATGCACTTGGGTCACAGAGAATCGGGGGTGCAATAAAAAATAATGAAAGAGATACTGGCAATAACCAATCAGGAAATGGACCAGAGGTAAACATATTGGATGACATAAAGGTAGCCAGACAATGCAACAAAGCAATTGGGAGAGTCAGTGGGATGCTGGGAAGTATAGGTAGGGGTATTACCAGCAGGAAGAGGGAAGTGATGTTGTCACTATATAGGTCTTTGGTAAGACCTTACCTGGTCAATACTGTGTCCAGATATGGAGGCCACATCTCAGGAAGGACATAGACAGGGTGGAGGCCATCCAAAGGAGGGCTACCAAGATAGTGTGGGATCTACATCAAACATCCTACATGGAGAGGCTAAAGGAACTAAACGTGTACATCCTGCAGAAGAGGAGAGTGATGGGGGATATGATCGACACCTTTAAATACCTCACCAGGGTGAATAAGGTACAAGTGGGAGGTATTTTTCAAAGGAAAGGGTGCTCCAGAACAAGGGGCCACGATATGAAGCTGGAGGGGGATAGGTTCAGGAGAGATGTGAGGAAATACTTCTTCACAGAAAGGGTGGTGGATGCCTGGAACAGTCTTCCAATGGTGGAGGTGGTGGAGGCAGAAACAGTGGCAGAATTAAAAAAGCACGGGATAGACACAAGGGAATCATAAGGGATAGTTAAAGGGTGGTAAAGATTGTGCTGTAAACCTGAAAAGGTCTGCAAAGTAAGCAATTCAACAAAAAGAGGCAGACTGTTTGGGCCATGTGGCCCTTATCTGCCATTAGTTTCTATATTTCTATGAGCAAACCCCCCCCCCCCACGCCTTAACCAAGAGCAACGTGCCATCCTGGGCTCCCCTTTCACAGCCACAGAGTTAGCTTCAGCAGTGGCTGGTATGTTAGCAGAGAAAGTTCCAGGGGAGATGGACTACTGGAAGAGTTTTACTCACACTTTCAGTCAGTCTTGTTGGCACCACTGTTCAATTCCCTAAAGGAGGCATGCATAAAAGGTACTCTCCCTCCTCCATGTGCACTGTGCAAATTTCCCTCCTCCCCAAGCTGCAGGGAAAGATCTTCTACAATGTGGCAGCTACCGACCAATCTCTTTGGTCTCAGTAGATTGCAAGATCTTTGCAAAAATGATTGCAGTAGGGTTGAAAACTGTTCTCTGCCAGCTCATCATGAATGCCCAAGTAGGCTTCGTCCAAGGACAAAAGGGATCAGATATCACCTGATGCCTCCTAAATCTGCTATAGAAAGCCTCTCACCCCCTCCTACCGATTCAGCCGCCTGCAGCCCTCTTATCACTGGATGCTGAAAAAGCATTTGACCAGGTGGAGTGGGGTTTTCTCTTTTGGGTCTTACATCAGTATGGATTTGTTCTTGGTGTTATCAGCTGGTTTTCTACCTTATACAGTGGAGCCTTTGCTTCAGTGCTAACCAATGATCCCATTTCTCCCTCTTTTTCTTTGTCTAGAGGGACAAGACAACACTACCCTCTTTCCCCTATTCTTTTCATCCTCACCCTAGAACCTTTCCTCCAGGCAAACTACCTAACATCACAGGAGCTCTACTCAGGCAGCAGCATTAAGACCAAGCCTTTTGTGGACAATGTAAGGTAAATCTAATGACACCAAACCCACAGGAATTCACCCCTCTCCTGTTCAACCTTAGATAGGAATACAGTGCTCTGCATGGCTATAAGTTCAACGTTGCCATGTCTATCATACTTATGTCACATGAATCATTATCTCAGCTTCCAGGCTTCCCCTGGAATCTCACTGAAGCCCAAAGATGTATTAAATACTTGGGCACCAACTTCACGTGGAACCTCCGGAATATGTGCAAGTATAACCTTACTCTCCAAGAGAATCTATTAAGGTGGATCTAGCGAGATGGCCACTTACACACCTATCACATTGGGGGAGTGCACATGACTTTAAAATAATGGCTTCCTCCAAAATGCAATACCTCTTAGATAATCTCCTCAATTTGCCTTGACCCTAAAACCTTCAAAAGATTTGTAATGACATGCTATCCTTCTTCTGGAAGTCAGAACACAGGTGCCTTAGCTATAAGAAACTTACCCAAGAATTTTTCAAAGGGGGCATGTACCTCCTAGACTTCACCCTTCCGCACACAGCACAGGTGCTACATTGTATATCCACTTCTTGCCCAAGCAGTGAGGTCCAAGATTCAGCAAAGTGGATACAGTGTGAAGAAACCTTTCTGGGGGCCAGCCCAGTGGCATGGAGGGCTGAGGCACTAGTGCCTTACCTCCTGCAATGCAGGTGATATGTGTTCACAGTGTCAGTGGCTCAGTAGGTAGCACACTCACCTCTGAGGCTGGGAGATCAGAGGGCTATGGGATCAGTTCCCACATTTGGCGCTTGGGTAAATATCCCAGTACTGACACTGTAGTGCAGCATGAGAGGGGTGCTGCACTTCTGAGATGCCGTCTTTTGGATGAGACGTTAAACCGAGGTCCCATCTGCCTGGATTGGTGGTAGTTCAGGTCGATGTTAAAGATCCCATGGCACTTATCGAAAAGAGTAGGGGAATTTTTTATTAAAGAGTTGGACTTCATAACACAACAGTACAGAAGAAATCAAACATAAAAGTACATAAACATTAACAAAATAACAAAGCAAAAGAGGAAAGTACAAAAATAAACCATAAATTCAATACCGATGAGTGCAATGAACCCAAAAATGTGCAACCTTCGCCCTACTAAAATGCAATAAATCCATTTGTACAATATCATGTAAAGATTGTCTAATATTGACCAATAATTCCACATACGAGACCCACTTTTGATGAAGAACCCCCAAACATCTGTTTTGCCACAAATGATAGCGAATTACAACAAAAATAAGATACAGATTTTCAGGATTATATTTTGCACATAAAGCATGATTC
This sequence comes from Neoceratodus forsteri, assembly GCA_016271365.2. Taxonomy (NCBI): domain Eukaryota; kingdom Metazoa; phylum Chordata; order Ceratodontiformes; family Ceratodontidae; genus Neoceratodus; species Neoceratodus forsteri. Next base: position 807,276,820 of record CM028137.1, read on the forward strand.
CCACCATACATAATATCAGCATAGGATAATAATGTAAATTCAGGTTCCCCCCAAATAACACTCAAGTAAGCCCAGAATTGCATGACGAATACACATTTGAAAAATAAATGACACTGAGTTTCCACCACCTGAGAACAAGAAGGGGACAATATATATCTTCCAATTTTTTTAATTTTTATGATTACCCTTCACACTAAGCCTACCAAAATTCCCTAACCATAAACAATCCCACATTTTGGAAGGGATACGAGGATTCCTCAAATTATGTAATACCACCACCTGTTGTACTGAAGAACAAAAAGGAAATTCTACTACAGCAGGAGTATCATTAGACAGAATAGTATGATAAACTGCCTTCCTAGTCAAAATAAAAAAATCCTGGGGTCTAAGTTTCCATTTTACAGCCAACTTAACAGTCAATACCATAATCTGGAATAGATGTCTGTTTTCCTAACAACCTAGTAGAACCCTGCTCCCAAAACTATGTATTTGGTGTGATCCAATCCAAAACTAGGGAGCGCCAGATCTGAAAACCTGGTTTCAAAGCTAAACCAAAGTTGTAACTGTAAAAAATACCGAAATAAAAAGCAACAGGATTAACCATACCAACACCCCCTTCCACAAGGGGTTTATAAGTAATGTTTCTTTTAATCAGATTTAACCGGGAACCACAAAAAGCCGTAACAAAATACTAAATAATTTAGTAAACAATGTCTAGGGAGGTGGAGAAACATAACTAAGGTGCAAAAAATAGGTAAAAGTAAAGTTTTAATCAAAAACACCCTCTTCTTCTTACGAAGCAACCGATTACGCCAACCCTGAACTAAACGGTCTGCCTGCCCCAGATGTACCAACCAATTAGAATAAGCCATATCCTGACCTCCAAAGCGGACCCCAAGAACCAGCTAAGGCTCAGATTTAATCCTTATACCTCCGAAAAAAACAGAAGATGGAATAGGGGTGTTACCCAAAAGAACACCAATACTCTTATCCCAATTAATCCGGGAACCAGAAATAGCTGCATATGTCCTTAAAACAGTACAAAGGACTTCTTCCTTGGTATCAGCCCCCAATGTAAGCACCATATCATCAGCAAAGGACATAGCTTTAACAATAAAACCAGTTTGTGGGACCAAAACACCCTGAATAGCAGGAGAGAGGTGTAAAAGCTGAAGCAAAATATCAATACAAAAAACATATAAGAGATGGGCTCAGGGGGCAACCCTGTCGGACCCCTCTCCGAATTTTCACTGGGCGACCATACCACCCATTCACATTATGACACAAGGAAATATTGTCATAAAGTGCTTTAATCCAAGAAACAAAACTTACTGGAAAACCAAATGCATTCAAAACTGCAAACAAAAATTAATGCGAAACCCGATCAAAAGCCTTTTCCTGATCCACACCCACCACCTACCCTGCAATCTGACTGGAATCAGCCTGCTAAAACAATTCTCTAAGGATAATAAGGTTATCTTTACTCTGACAGCCCGGAACTGCACAGGTCTGTTCAATACTAATCAAATAATCGGAAATTTTATTTAATCTATTTAACAAAATCTTTGCCACAATTTTCCTATTAGTATTAAGGAGGCTCAAAGGCCTCCAATTATCAATATTATTCTGCGCACCCTTTTTATGAATTAAGACCAAAACTGCTTCCTGCACGGAAGCAGAAAAAGAAGACTGCAACATGTGATTAAAAAGAACAACCAAAACTGGAGACAAGTCCTCAAGAAAATGTTTATAAAAAGCAGCCCCCAACCCATCCATACCAGGAGCTGCATTAGAATTCAGTTGCTTAACTACATGAAATACTTCTTCAGCAGTGACATCATGTGTTAACATGAATACATCCTCCGGCCTAACCTGAGGTAATTGTAAGGCGTGTAAAACCTGTGTCAAATCACCACTAACCTCCTGATTTGTGAACATAGCTGTACACCTATCCTCAACAATAGACAAAATTCCCTCCGGGGAAATGACACTCTGCCCAGTGGAAGAAAGCAATTCTGAAATAAACTGATGTTTAACCCTATTCTGACAACTCTTAAAGGGATCAATAGAAGAGAACCGAACCTGTGTACCAAATCTGGTTTCCTGCTCCAAAGATTTAGCCCTAGTATATTGAAAGGACATCATCTTATGCTTTACAGTCTGTATCTGGGAACCATAATCCTGACTTGTAGTTTCTGATAAGGAAACCAAGTGCTGCAAACGTTGACGTAATTTTAAATATTCCAGATAATCAGATCGACACCTGGAAGAAGCCAAGGACTGAAACAAAACTTTCCAATCCTTTTTAGTGTCCTCCCACCAAGTGGAAATATCCGTATAACAATCACTGACAGAAAGTTTAGCCGTCCAATGACCATGCCAGGCTTTCTGTGTTTTAGGATTCTGCAATAAAGCATTATTCAACCTCCACTTATTTTTTTTTACATCGAGGAGTATCTTTCCAAGAGATCTTGGAGCTTAACAAAACGTGATCAGAAAATTCTACCACCCGAATAGCAGAGTCTAAAGCTTAAAAAATGTTAGATACAAAAGTGAAATCAATCCTGGTTCTCAATGTGCCCTTAAAGAAAGTATAACCACCAACAGGATGCAGACTGCGATAGGAATCCTGTAAGCCAGCAGTATGCAGAATCCTATTTAGTGTGTTAGTGTCACAAAACAGTTTAGAAGTCTGTAACCCCCTATCAGTTTGATGTAAACCACAATTAAAATCCCCCAACCAGATAACTAAACGAGAAGTATGTAAATATTGGTGAACTTCCACTAACAAAGAAACTCTAGTTGCCTTAGTTTGTGGGGCATAAATAGCAATCAGATGAAATCTATCACTATGGTAAGTAAAGTCTAACAATAAAGCTCGCCCAGGATGTATATCTACTAACCTAGTGACATGGAAAGGAGGATTGGTAAAAAAGAATCCTGATACCACCACAAGTATCAAGCCCAATAGACCAGAAAGAAGCTCCCAGTGGCCAGGCTTGGGATGCGGCCTGTAATTCACTATGAGTTTTAAGTCTTGTATCTAATAAACAAATAATATCACAAGCAACTGACTGAAGAGAAAACATAGTAGTAGCCAACTTCCTCCCCCTTTTATACTATTAACATTAATAGTAGCAACAGAAAGGGAAGACATGAGAAAAGAAAGTAGAAAGACTACCCAAATACAACCACTCATGTTATCCTGGCTTTCCGACACTGCCAAGTTCTTTTAGCAATGGAATCCACACACCCTTTCTCCTCAGTATCAGTAGTGGACAATAAAGAGGAGGTATCAGTACCCTCTTCATCAAACTCCCTCTCCATTGAGGCAGAGCCTAACACTGCAAATTTATTACCCTGAGCCCATTCCTCAGGTAGCCCTTCCTTGTGCAGTCCCTCCAAGGACACTGGAGGCCTCACTTTCCTCCCTAACCATGTCCGTTTTTCGATAAAGTTTTAAAACCTGAATCATCAAACTGGGGGGTGGTGGGGGGGCATGTCAGGCAGCCCAACCAGGTCTGGGGAAGGAAGAGGAGCAGCAACCGCCTCTGCCGACTGAACCTGTGCATCCCTAGTCACCACTGCACCACAGGGTGAAGGGGAAACTGCAGTGCCCACAGGAGAAACAACAGCAGGCAACACAGAAACCCCCATATCAGGAACAGGCTGACCAGAAACAAGATTAACATCTGCAATCTTTTTAGCATGCAAGTGTTGTGCTTGATCAATAATTCCTGCATGGGCAGGGCAATCTTCCCTATTATGGGAAGCCCAAGGACACTTACCATAAGCGTGTCCAGTATTCTCACAAAGATTACATCGAAAGAGATTCAGGCATTTAGCAGACCCATGCCCAAACTCCAGACAATGACTGCATTTAATGGTGTCATAGGCAGAACTAAGATGAGCCCAAGACCCACATTTAAAACATGACCGGGGTTGACCTATATAAAAAATAGCACCCCTATCCCTACCCAAATAAAAAGAACTGGGTAAATGCACAGTACCAGAGTTTGTGACAAACAACTTAACCCGTATTCTCCAACCTCCATTCCATATTTGTTCACTATCCAAAGTAGGGGAGGGAGTACCCAAAACCTCACAACGTTGACGAAGCCAGAATAAAATATCCTCTACGTTAATCCCTTCATTTTTGAACATAACTGTAATAACTCTAACAGTAGGTTTAGTGAGGGGAATCACCTGAAAGGGAGACCAAAGGGGTGTGTTCTTGCAGACATTATACCTGGCCCAAAACATGTCTAAACTAGAAACATTTTTTAAAGCTGACATCAAAATTGGAGCTACCAATATTGATCAGGGCAAAAATTTCTGAAGAAAAGAATTTCATACAGCCTTTCAACAAGGCCCGAGCTATATAAACCCTGTCAGGTGCTTCCTTTAAACCCACTTTATACAAAAAACGGACAGCACTATGGCAAGGAGCAGGTTCCTTCCTATGCTGAAACAAATCAGAAAGCTTAAAAGGTGCTTTAGGACCCTCTTCTGAAATTTGAGCAAGTACTGCTGGAGGAGAGCCCACCCTGAAGTCATCCCCTACGACCCCAGTACCCAAAGCCTCATGAGCCTGTAAAGTAACCCCCACAGCAGCTGGTTGTTGCAATAACTTCCCCACATCAACATTTACCAGTATAACCTCAGAAGGCACAGTACAAGTAGAGGCAGTCACAGTATGAATGTGCAAGTCCTTACCCCAGGGCAAAACGATGAAGCTCATACCATCAGCATTGGTGGCCACAGAAGCTGTAGTTTTCTGCAACATACGAAGGTAGGACTGGTCCTGGGGGTCTGGAGACCAGGTACCTTCATCAGAAAGTTCCCACCCCGCTTCTCGCAATGCTCTTTGTGGAGACCAGGATGGACCGCCAGGAACAGCTGCCGGAGACAAGGCAGTCGAAACAGGGACCGCAGCCATTGGGACCTGCTGCACAAATGTAGGAGTATGTCCAGTAGATTTGCTCCAGCCCGGTCATTACTGGTCTGTAGGAAAGACAAACTCCGCCGGAAGAGGAGCGGAACTGACAGTGCGTGGAGGTGCATCCGTAGAGGGGTACACAGAAACTAGCAGCCGGGAGGAAGGTTCCGCCTGAGGGAGGTCCGTGGGCTGTAGACACTCGGAATGACTGGAAATTCCGATACTACTGCTAGCCCACACGACCTTCGAGGAATCCAGGGAAACATCAGGCAAAGCAACAGGCACCGGAGTCAAAACCACAGAGGCGGGATCCACAGGAGCTTCCAACAAAGGCAAATCAGCAACAGGTACAATAGGCAGGATAGCAGAAGGATTACTAGCGGCAGGGAGATCAGCCATTTCATGTTCCAACTTCTTCATTTCCAGCAAAAGCTTAGACTTCTTGTGATAGAATGCTAGCCTGGATTTGCTTACCACTAGTGTCATAGCAGGGCACTCAGGCTGTATGATAGGCACAGGAACAGAATCAGGCTTCAGAATCTCAGAATCACTAGAAACAGGTGACACATAGTCAGCAGCAGCAACCTCTAATTCAATAGCCTCTTGGGAAATAGGAACGGGAGACGAGGCTAAGACTCCTGAACCAGCAACATCCATCTCCTCTGAAAGTTCAGCAACACTGGTCATCTTGCCTCAGATGGCCAAGGGTCCCCCTACTGACAGCAATGCAGTAGGGGAATTTCCCCCGGTGTCCTGGCCAAATTTCCCTCATTCACTAAAAATACCACCAACAGCTTAATCTGGTTCAAGGTCAGTTGGCATTCGTCTGCATCCCCCTCCCCCGGGTCGTGCCTGAAAATAGGCAGGATTTGTCTAGTGCACTTACCCGGTCAACAAAAACTAAATAAATAAAATAAAAACAGTGCTGGTGGGTTGCTGCGGGTTGGCTGAGGAGGGAGAGATCGAGCATCCAGAGGACAGCTCTACTGTCCTGGGCAGGGTGGCTTGGCAATCCTGCAGAATGACTGCCTGCAGGTAGAGGCCTGAAGGCAGAATGGGTCAAGGATGCCAGTGAAGGGAGGGTGCCATGGGTCTCCGCAGCATGCTTATACCTCCATATGTGCTCAGTGATGTGTTGTGCCCCAGCAATGGGGAGGAGGCAGAAAAAACAGTGAAAAACAAACTCGGCGGTGGGATAACAATTGCCCCCCCCACACAGGCTCCACACTAGTGGATGGGCACCACCACAGTCTTGTGGCAGAGGACAACAGGCAGAAGTAAGTCCTTGAAGAGACAGGTGATGGGGCTGGAGGTGGTTAATTAGATGGGGACTGCCAGGGAGACCGGGAAACAAACTACATTAAACAAACAAAAAAAAAAAAAGAAATCCTTCTGGGGAAACCCTTCATTCATGGCACTAGTTTGACAATATATCCAAACCGCTAAAATTATACCCAACTATTGCCAACTCTTACCTGGAGTGGTGCCATGCAGAAAAGCTTACAGGATGGAAACATGAGAAATCGCTTCTCCTGCCAGTCTTGGGAAAGCACAGAATATTACTTCAAGGTAAACCAATTCATAGGAAGGACTGGAGAGGCTGAAGAATATCCTCTCTAAATCACCTAACAGGCACCTCTAGTGGAATCTTATGGTCCTTCCAACAGCTGCAAGAACAATTCATTGTATCCCAACACCACCACTGGAGATACCTTCAAATGGTTCCACTGTGCCGTAGCGACACAAAGTATGCGGACCGTCACTACAGCGATGGCACAATGCCACTAACTGGCATTGTGCCATCACTAACTCTGAAAATATGTTTTGTGGGAACAAAGCCCCCCACACCCCTCGCACTTTAGATAACCAACTCCGAGTCAGAGTTGGTTGGGAAGGCGGACACCCCAGAGAAAGCAGCGTTGGGGAACTGGCAGACCATCACAGCGAACTGTCGATTTTGTTGCTGTGATGGTCTTAACTGTGTTCTCATTGCTGTGGGAACAGTATACCCCTTCAAATTAGGCATGCCCTACAGCACATATTAGGTCCCAATTATGAAGCTCTGGAACCAAATCTCCTGGACTGTCTTCTTCTACCCATAAATCATACTCATCAAGAATCAGCCTCCATTTATAAAAGTTTTGCTTAGCAGAAACCCAGACCCTTCTGCTACAACACATAAACACTCCCACCCATCTCCATTTTAATTTCACCGCTTCCCCTGAGGAGAGATTGGTCTCTTGGAGAAAAACTATCTGGGGGCTCAATTTCTTAAGTTGTGTCACACTTTCTTTATTTTATTGGAGAGCTGAGCCCCCTGACATTGCAAGACACCACGCTGACCTCCATTCTAGGCCAGGAGCAATCAATAGCCAATTAGCTAAGTACCTTTGGACTGTAAGGTGTGGCAAGAGTGTCACCACCTGTGCTCCATTGCAAACCCCTTGGAAGATAATACATCAGACCTCTTATCTGTACAATACCTTCTGTTGTTTCCCTTGAGCACTCTTTAGCTATCCTCAAACACTTAAAAGTTAAACGCAACAAGTAGGATACAATTATTCATGCAGCAACAACTATAAGATAAATTAAAAGCAGTGTGTAACTACACCTTCTAACCTTCCTGGACCAGCAGATGCCTCCCTCATCAGCTAACAAGTACCCCAGAAGCTGGCGTTGGTCACCGGGGTTGGGCGGTTCCTATCTGTGGAAACAGCCCACTCTCTACATCTCTCCAGACTTAAATTTAAGCCCCATTGTGTTCAAACTGCAGTTTTAAGAGGGAAACTCTACAAAACCAGTTGGAATGGCATGCTTGATCCATTGTCCTCCCGAGATGTGAATATGTAATCTCTACCATACTCCATTATCATGCCTTATCCGGGAAGTCGGGGTTCAAGGGGTCCTGACTGTTCTAATCCGGGAGGGGGATCCTACAGGGCCATCCTATCAAGATGCATCTGATCTCATGCCCTTATTGTAAATGCTGACCCTGCAGGGTGCTGTGTCTTAAGGTTACAGGGGTACTACATGGATGTTGTCCGGCACACTGAAGAGTGATAGCCCCCCCTTCTCTTTTTACTTACCATTGTGAGGAGTTCACTATGCTTGGTGATCCTCTTGGGGTACTGATGTGTATTGCTAATGTGCACTGGATTACCCCTGGGCTGGGTGGCATGTCTCAGTATTTATGTAGGGAGATAACAAAGTGAAAATATCGGTGAAATGAGAGAACAACAATGGGCAAAAAATGCTGCACCCCTTTAAATCTTCTGCTCGCAAGGGCAGCCTAACCATACAATAAAATGGTGGCACCCATTGGCTGTAGGCCAGAAGCAAACTTGGGGGGCACTTTGTTTTAACTACAGAAAATCTTGCCATTTCAAACTATAACTCCACCTCATCTCCATTACCTGCATATGGTCCCGGGAGGCTTCTAAATAAAGTATTTGACCTCCCTGATGACAGGGCCTGGCTCTCAGCCTCCATTCTGCAGCAGTTCAGGGACCAGAACAATGTCCAACTCTTCGGCCCAGGATGAGATCACCGGCTGATCTCTGGAAGCTGGAGCTGTGATTCCGTCCCCGGGGAGCACTTTGCCATTCGAGCCCTCCATCAGTAAGTTCATGAAGAGCTGACACCGATTGAAGCCTGACGGGATATCTGGGGTTTCTTCGGACTCTTCTGAACCCTGGCTCTGGGTGCCGGGATGGGGAATGGAGGGCACAGAGGGAGCGGGCAGACAGCAGTCAGTGCTTGGATACAGTGGGAGGGAGTGGGAGGGTTTATTTACACTCCAGGTTCCCGGCCCAGGATGAGATCACCGGCCAACCTCTGGAAGCTGGAGCGGCGATTCCATCCCCAGGGAGCACTTTCCCATTCAAGCCCTCCATCGGTAAGTTCATGAGGAGCTGACATTGATTGAAGCCTGGTGGGATATCTGGGGTTTCTTCGGACTCTGCTGAACCCTGGCCCTGGGTGCTGGGATGAGGAATGGAGGAAGCGGGGACAGCACACAGTGCCCAGATGCAATGGGAGGAAGCGGGAGGGTTTATTTACACTCTGGGTGCCTGGATGGGGAATGGAGGGAGCGGTGTGGACAGCATGCAGTGGGAGGGAGTGGGAGGGTTTACTTGCACTCCTGGTGCCGGGATGGGGAATGGAGGGAGCGGGGCAGGCAGCATGCAGTGGGAGGGAGCAGGAGGGTTTATTTACATTCTGGATACCTGGATGGGAACGGAGGGAGCAGGGCGGACAACAAGCAGTGGGAGGGAGTGGGAGGGTTTACTTGTACTCCTGGTGTCACAATGGAGAATGGAGGGAGTGGGGCAAACAGAAATGTTTTGGCAGGCAAGGCATGCCCTGCAATGATGGAGTGCTCCCTCATTGCAGTGGCCAATTTCTTTCAGGCACACCCTGCAAGTTGGTGGCACACTTGCTGAACTAGTGTCAGCAGCAGTGTGCCACCGCATTGGATAATGAGGGCCAAGCTTGCAAAAGAAGTGGCGGTACTGGTTGTCACAGAGCCGCACCTCCACAACCCTCTTCTCTCCTAAGCTGCCACATAATGTTTCTTGCGCATGCGCACAAGCAAACATAAGAAAGCAGTATACAGTTTAAGAAATATGGGATGGGCAACCACATGCCCAACCAGCCTGATCTATCACTTTGGACTTTAGATTACATCGGACCTTTCAAGCTTCACTCTCAAGGTTTCAGGCTATCAGAACCCCTCTGTGGCAGCACAGTCTGGTTGTGCATGGCTGCCCAACAAGTATTCTCTATTTGTTAAACAGAGAAAAATCACTGAAGAATCTTAAAGACCACTGAATGATTACATTAGCAATATAAATAACGTTTGTTGATTCTTTCCTACCTTAAAATTGAACAATTCATCACCAAATTCATAATCTCAAATACCACAAAAGACTGACTACAACTCATCTGTCTTCCTTTCTGGCAGACAATCTAACAGTCAAAGAAAAAAAAGGCAGTGGGGTGCAGATGTTATGTGTAGGTCTGGAAACCAAGAACACAACTTAAAATCCCTGCATTGCCTTTTTCTCAGTTTATGACCTTGAGCAAGTCATTTAACTTCCATGTGTCACTCCCAGATAAAATAATTGGTTAGAAGACACCACTGAAAAGAAGATGCTACACCTCAGTTGAGTCATCTTGACTGAAAAATAAACAAAGACTGATTGGTGACACATGGGTCACATCTTCCCCCATACTTAAATTACTATCTAAATACATAGATGATCCTCCCTTTAAAATAGGCATAATTAAAAAGATGAAATACTGTATTATGGAAAGCTAAAAGTTGTATAATGATCATTTAACATAATTGTACACTTTTATATGCCTGTGGGTTTATCTAAGTTCCATTTGTTTCTGGATTTGTACATTATTCTGCAGACACTTTTCTTTTTATTTTAACAAGACAGTCACCCAGTGCACTCACAAATTTGAATTGCAGCTATGAAGGAACAAAAATGTGAATATATCATGTCTTTCAAATGATGTTAGGTGCAGTACATGCAAGATTAATGGTGGAACTAACTGGCTTAGTGTTTTGGCATTGAGCTATGGAGCCTTTCACCAAATGACAATGGTTCAGATCAGAGAGGTCAACAGTCAATCTGCTAGCTGTTCTCTGGATATGAATTACCTTTTGGAGATCTCAGTTCTAGACAAACATCCACATAAAAAGTCAATATTGCCATTGGGTGCTCACGCTGGCAGATTTGCATAGGACACTAAAGATTGACTGGCAATAGAGTCTTGCTTACCTCTCACCCACGTGGTGGTCTCTCCTCAACAGATTTGAGGCAACAGCAGAAGAGGAAAGCCGTTTCACACTGTAACCCCACCTCGTCCCCATTACCTGCATATGATTTTAAATTTACTTGGACTTACACTGGGTCTGAGGGGCACTAGTAAGTGCCTAAATATCTGTTTTAAACACATTTAGAGGCATTTTCCAGGGGTTGTGTGTCCGTGAGCCCACTTGTACTTTTGGGTCGTGGCACATAAAGAGAGACACAGGAGCGAGCGCCGGTGATTGCAGGACTGAATCTGAACCTATGCATCATCCAAAAGCTGAGAGACAGGGGGACATGATCTTAGTTCACACCACTACTCACATATCCTGTGTAAGTATTTATTGTAGATCTGTCTTGGGATATAGCTCTGCAAAGTTGTAGGGAGCAGAGTGAGACAGGAAGTGTTTTGGTGTTTGTAGTTCCCCAGACACTACGCTTACATGCAGCTGTGTTACTGGGTAACTGCGCTCGCAGCGGAGATTTCCAAGTGCAACTCGATAACACTAGCTGCATGTAAACACGACGTCAGGAAGCATCCGGGTATCGACTTACTCGGTAAAGTTGCCTGGATAACGCTTTGGTTAGCTGGTAACTCCAGCCATGTATAAGCACGATCAGTAGTACCCGGGTTTCAGCGTGAGTGGTGACGTCACAACCTAAAAGCAGGGGTGTCAGTTGCACAACACTGAAATGTCAGTACCTCATAAATTGCTGTGGACCATTGCCTCAATCTTTTGTCATTTGATGTTGCACTTTGTTGAGCTTGCTATCTTTCACACAAAACTGTTTCTCCCTCATTAAAAAAATAAAGTAAGATTTTCTTTGTGATAACCAGACTGACATGAACGTGCAGCCACTGTGCTCCAAAAATATGCACTTTTTTTGTTAAGCAATATTTCTGTCATTTTTTTTCAAAGCCCCGTTATCATCACAGTATCTCATTTACTGCCTGTGTCACCAATACCCTAAAACATTTTGCATGATATTTTCAGATATGCCCCATTTCTCAAATATGTGCAAGCCCAATACCATTTTCTTAAGTAGTATGCCTATAGTGTTTTCTAGAAAATGATGTTAATGCCAGAACATAATTGTTAAGAAAACAAAAGCAGTCCCAGGGAATTACAGACCGGTCAGTCTGACCTCAATTCTGGGCAAGCTCATGGAGACCATACTAAAGAAAAGGTTGGTAGAATATCTAGAGGAGCATGGTCTCTAGGATGCGTGGCAGCATGTGTTCATTTGGGGGGGGATTGTGTCAGACGAATCAGTTTGACTTTGACTATGTCACTAATACAGTCACCAGGGGCTAAGCGGTAGACATCCCCTATCTGGATTTCAGCAAGGCCTTTGACTCTGTGGCCCACAAAGGTTGATCAGGAAGCTGGTGGATTTAGGGGTTGGAGATACTGTAAGATGACCAGATAGGTGGAACACTGGCTGATGGACAGACCACAGAGGGTGGTTGTGTGGGGGGAGAGTTATCTGGCACCAGAGAGGTAACCAGTGCGGTCCCACAGGGCTTGGTGCTAGAGTTGGTGTCATTCAATGACTTCATCAGTGCCATTGGGGATGGCATTAAGGGCAAAATGTGCCTATTTGCAGACTACACTAAACTCTATGTAAGAGTGGACACAGCTGAAGGGATAGTGGACCAACAGAATGGTCTGGAAAAGCTGGGGAAGTGGGTCAAGATCTGGCAGCTTGGCTTCAGTGCCAAGAAATGCAACGCTATGCATATTGGAGCCAAGAATCCCAGGACAGAGTACTACCTGGGTGGAATCCGAGTATCTGCATCAGAGGAGGAGAAGGACCTGGGAGTGATGATCAATAGTGACCCGAAGCACTCCACATGGTGCAAGAAGACAGCAACAAGGGCAAACAAGATGCAGGGATGCATAGCTGGGTGGGACAGTAGTTGGAGAGAGGAGGTTATACTGCCCTTGTACAAGTCACTGGTAAGGCCACATCTAGGGTATGGAGTTCTGTATTGGTGCCCAAACCACAAAAAGGACATTAGCCTGCTAGAGAAGGTACAAGGGAAGGCTACAAAGATAATAGTGGGTCTGCAGAGTAAAGGCATGTGAAGAGAGGTTGAGGGTACTGAACATGTACTCCAAGGAGGATAATGGGGGGAGAGAGAGAGAGAGAGAGGAGGAGGAGGAGGCATGATTGGGACCATCAAGTACATGAATAAATAAAGTGGATAAGGAGGGTCTCTTAAGCTGAGTGGCAACCATAACACGAGGGAGCACAGTCTTAAGCTGCAGTGTAAGAGGTTTAGGAGGGAGGTCAGGAAGTACTTCTGCACTTCTTCAAAGAGATGGTGAGGGACACTTGAATTGTGCTGCTGGAAGAAGTGATCTCACTGAAGACAGTGGGCAGATTTAAGAGCGGCTGGGACAGGTATAGGGGGAAGGTAAGGATAATGGTGGGCAGGATGTGTGGAGGGGGACAGGGACAGTAGCTCGAGCTGTGGACCCTACAATATGAGCAGGCTAGTTGGTCAAATGACCTTCTGCTGCTGGCTTCTTCGCATATTCATATCTAAAGTTGAACTAGCATACTTTCTGGAAAACTACATAAAATGAGAAGGAACTTGGCAAGGTTGGAGGAATGGCCAAAAGTATGACAGCTTAGATTCAGTGCAAAGAAGTGCAAAGTAATGCACTTAGGAAACAAAAACCCAGGGAAGAGTACACCCCATCCGGAGTACTGCATGCAGTTCTGGAAACCGCATCTCCGCAAGGACAGACAGGATGGAGGCAGTCCAGAGGAGGGCAAGTAATATGGTACAGGGTTTGCACCAGAAATCATATGAAGAGAGACTAAAGCAGCTTAATATGTATACATAGAAACATAGAATTTGATGGCAGATAAGGACCACCTGGCCCACCTAGTCTGCCCATTTCCCTACCTAATGGATAAGCTGCAGATCCTAGTTAACCAACTGCCTACTTCCTCCTACCCCCGACTAGAATTGCCATATGTCTGTCCCATGCATTCTTGAATTCCCCCACTGTTTTTGACTCCATTACCTCCTCAGGAAGGCTGTTCCATGTATCCACAGCCCTCTCTGTGAAAAAATACTTCCTCACATTACCTCTGAGCAATCCCCCCCTCCATATTCAAATTGTGCCCCCTTGTTCTTGCACATCTCTTTTTCTGAAAGATGCTACCCTCTTGGACTCTGTTGATTCCCTTGATGTACTTGAAAGTTTCTATCATGTCCCCCCTCTCCTTCCTCTCCTCGAGGGTATACATATTAAGCTCCTTTAATCTCTCTTCGTATGTCTCCTGGTGCAGACTTTGCACCATTTTAGTTGCCCTCCTCTGGACAGCCTCCATCCTGTCATGTCCTTGTGGAGATGGGGTCTCCAGAACTACACACAGTACTCCAGTTCATACCCTAGAGGAAAGTGGGGGGGCAAGATGGAAATATTCAAGTACCTCAAGGGAATCGACAAAGTCCAAGATGGTAGCATCTTTCAGAAAAACAGATGTACAAGAACAAGGGGGCACAATTTGAAGATAGCGGGGGCACGGCTCAGGGGCTATGTGAGGAAATATTTTTTCACAGAAAGGGTAGTGGACGCATGGAACAGCCTTCCAGAGGAAGTAGTGGGTTCAAAAAAAATGGAAGAATTTAAGAATGTATGGGATAACATAAGGCAGTTCTAGTGGGGGGTAGGAGGAAGTAAGCTGTTGGTTAACTAGGACCTGCAGCTTATCCGAAAGGTAGGAAAATGGGCAGACTGGGTGGGCCAAGTGGTTCTTATCTGCTGTCAAAGTTTCCATGTTTATACCCGGTGGTCCTTTCAGCCCTGTCACCCCCCACTCGGGACTTACTGTTCGTGCCTTAGAACGGCAGGGTGCCTGGTCACTGGTGCAGGGGTTATGAGACCGGATGTCATCCTGCAGCCAAAGGAGGTCTTTCCCCTGCTTTTTTGTTGTCCCTTCAGTAGCCACCCACATTCAGTGGCAAAATGAACAAGCTCCACCTCTGGGGCGTCATCAAACGCCTGTATTTGTCTTGTCTTGGTGTGCTGCAGGGCACAAACGGAGAAGAACATTGCCAACCCAGTAAAAAAGGGATAAAGACAGAAGAGAGAAAGAACAAGGCAGGGACAGTAAGACAAAAGGGGAGTGTGTGGAAGACAACCAGAAGAAGGCAGACATATTGCACACATACTTTTCAATTCAATTTAATTTTATTTATAAAAGGCACCTTACTACAATTCAAGGTGCCTGTACATAAAACCACATAAAAACCATAACGTTCATAAAATCCAACTACCTATTTCAAACCACAGATCCTAGTTGATCTGCAGCTCACCCTTTTTTTCTTCTAGGTTTGCTTGTAAGGTTTTCTTCTAGGTTTGCTTATAAGGACAGAGCAAGGAACAACATTATCAGAGCAAGGGAAAAAGATTAAGTCTTCTTTTAGCTAGGTAGATTTTCTGTGTTTTATTATTTTCTTTTGTGCTCACAGGTTTTGTTACTGTTTTTGCTTACATTTTATTGCTTTATAGTTCTCTGATTCAAATTGCTGTTGCAGGGTATACTTTCTGCTGCATTATTACAGGGTGTGCCTACCGGTTTGTTACTTTATTTGTGCTTATAGACTACTGCTGTAATCTTTTCTGATTCAATTTGTTTTTTTGCAAAGTATATCTTCTGTTAAAGTGTTCTGTAGGTTGTGCTTACAAGTGTTACTTTTTTACTGCTTTATTTTTTCTGTGTAGCAAAGTGTTTTTTGCAGGGTATATCTTCTGTGAAATTCTTACAGGTGTTTCTTACAGATTTTGTGACTTCAATATCTATCATTAGGTTAAGCAAAATTACTGCTTGCTGCTATTTTATTTTTTTGCTGAAAGGTTTTTAGTTTTGGTCTCAAAGGTGTTGCATTGCAGTCTCCTTCTCACATTGAAGGGGCTAATTGTTTTCCTCCCACAGCTCTTCCAGGGGATTAGGTGTGTAACTGGGGGGGTGGAGCTGACAAAGTCTTAGTAACATCCAAAAGAGGGAAGGGTTAAAAGGTCAGGTTAGTTGGTGTTTTTGAGATGAGAGACTAGGTTTGCTGGTAAAGACACCTAGCTTCACCTGAGCTCTTTTCTTCTAGGTTTGCTTGTAAGGATAGAGCAAGGAACAACATTATCAGAGCAAGGAAAAAGATTAAGGCTTCTTTGGCTAGGCAGATTTACTGTGTGTTACTATTTTCTTTTGCGCTCACAGGTTTTGTTACTGTTTTTTTGCTTTTATTGCTTTATTGTTCTCTGATTCAAATTGCTGTTGCATGGTATACTTTCTGCTGCATTATTACATGGTGTGCCTACAGGTTTGTTATTGTTTTGTGCTTGCAGATTACTGCTGTAATCTTCTCTGATTCAACTTGTTTTTTGCAAGGTGTATCTTCTGCTAGTGTTCTGCAGGTTATGCTTCCAGGTGTTGTTGCTTTTTAATTTTTTCTCTGCAGCAAATTGTTTTTTGCAGTGTATATCTTCTGTGAAATTGTTACAGGTGGTGCTTACAGCTTTTGTGACTTTTTTATCTATCATTAGGCCAAGCTTTCAGGGCTAATTACAGGAGCACATACAAGATACAGACTGAGGGATAGCAACTGCATTTGTTGTTGATTTAATTGTTTCTGCTCCTACCTTCTTGTTTCTTTCATCCGTGGTTCTTCTTTTCTGGCAGGAGGAGGGCCTAACCACCCACCCCCATCCACAACCAACCCATGCTACACTCCTTTTATAGAGTAGCACAGTCATGATATTTCCTGTAGCAAAGCAGGAAGGGGAGGATCAGAGGGCATATCCACACAGTGACCTCACTTACAGGGGCTTGTTATAAAAACTTATACAAAAACAAACAAAAAAATAGCAAAATAAAAAAAAAAATCTTTTGCTTTCAATTTCCTTCTAATTACTCGGGCCAGGTTACAAACTCAGCAACTCAACTGGAACGGATATTATTAACTGCAGGTGCCGCAGGACACTTTTCAATAGGGCAGTTATACAGGATTTAGGATGCTGTCCTACATGCTGGACCATCAGAGATCTAAGGGCTCAGCTCTGGGCAGCATGGGCAGAGATTGCGTGCCTCAAATCACATATTCTGGAGGAAATATATTACAAGAACTGCCAGCTATTTCCCCAACATCCAACTGAAGCACCTTGACCACAGAGGGCAGTTGGTCCAGGAGGTTGGCAGGTGGTTAGGAGGGGCAAATCGGGTGCCCCATCATTCAATGCTCACCAATGTATCACCTCCACAAACCATATGAAAATTACAAACAGGTATGTGCCTCTATCTCCAAAATCAAACAAAGGGGCAGAGGACACTGCAGAGCTGGACACTGTTGCACAGGAGCTAGCACTACAAAACTCACCCAAATCAGGAACCAAAACAAAAAAAGCAAAATCCAAAACACTTCTAATCATAGGAGACCCATGATTTGAGGATTTGATACCTACCTCCAGCTGGGGATAATGGTCAGATGTCTCCCGGCTACATCAGCGTGTAGAGACACTGATCACATTGCTAAAATCATTCACGAAGCAGGAGAAAACATTGATGTCCTAGTACACATAGGGACTAATGATCTTGCCAGCTGGTCAGTTGTGGAGATCAATGAATACCTGATCAGGCTGGGAGACAAATTGTCATCCATTTCGTCCAGCATCTCCTGCTCTGAGATCTTGCCAGTCTGAGAGAGGGGGCAGATGGACGGCCGGTCAGAGACGGGGAGATATGGGAGCTAAATATGTGACTCAAGGGCTGGTGCCAGGGAAAAGGATACAGATTTGAATGTAACTGGCAACAGTTTTGGGAGCAAAAGTTCTTTAAAATCAGTGGTCTGCATCTGATGAAGGAGGGAGTCAATGCATTGCAGCAGATGTTTGATGTCTTTGCAGAATATTTAAACTAGCAAATGGGGAGAGGGGTGCAGTGCCCGATACATCAAATGGGAAGAACCTCCCCCCAGCTAGTGATCAAACAGAAGTTCAGCATGTTCGTAGTTCATTTGCTTCACCAGGTAAGGAAAAAGGTCCTGCTCCCAATATTATGCACAGGGGAAGAGTCAGACCTCACCCAACAACTAATGCACTGAAATCTGGCCAATGGAAAATCATGTACACAAATGACCGCAGTCTAGGAAATAAGATCCCAGACCTGGAGTCAACAATGACAAAGGCTAAACTGGACATAGTAGCCATTAGCGAGACATGGTTCACCAGTAACCACACTTGGGAGACCAGTACCCGGTTTTGTGCTGTTCAGAAGAGACCGAGGTGCAAAAAAGGGGGGTGGAGTGGTGCTTTATGTTAATGAAAATATCAAAGCTACAGAAATTCAGAATACACATAAGGAGCCAGAAGAACTGTGGGTCACCCTGGAAACAGGAAATGGGACAACCATATGAACTGGGGTTGTCTACAGGCCTCCAGATCAGGGGGAGGACATAGACACTTTACTGTTAGAAGATATGCAAAACATGACAGCTAAAGGGAAGGTTCTACTAATGGGAGACTTCAACATGCCAGATACTGATTGGTCAATACCAGCAGGAGCATCCACCAGAACTAGACACTAGGCAGGGGGAGGGCCTCAAACACTTGGTGCAACAACCCACAAGAGACAGGGCTAGCCTGGATCTAGTACTGACTAATGGGGATACGATCACAGATATCCAGGTAGAAGGTCACCTGGGGGCCAGTGACCATCACATGGAATGGTTCAATTTGGCCACTGGAACTAAATCATCCCATTCCATGGCAAAAATATGGGACTTCAGAGGAGCTGACTTTGATAAGATGGCCAACAGAGTTAAGCTAGCCCTGGCAAGATAAAATACAGGTGAGGGGGTACAGGCAAAGTGGGCAAGCATTAAGGATGAAATACTTGAAGCAACATCCCATTGTGTTAGGGAAAAAAGCAAGAGCAAAAGAAGGAAGAAACCACGTTGGTTCTCAAAAACAGTAGCAGAAAAGATCAGAGCCAAAAGGTTGGCCTTCAGGAAATATAAGGGAACACAGTGGGATGAAAGTAGGGAAGCAGGGAAGGCAGTAAGGCAGGCAAAGGCCCAAACCAAGGAAACACAAGCACAAACAGTAAAAGAAGGAGAAAAGACTTTCTATAGCTACATTAGATGCATTAGTGAAAGGAGAAAGTCCAGAGGGGGTATTGCTAAGATCAAAGGGGATAAGGGGGAGTGTGTGGAGGAGGAACAAGGACCAAGGAAAAGCATCTATCCTAAATAGATATTTCTGCTCAGTATTTACTGAGGAGAAGGTAGGGCATGGCTCCCCACCGCTCAGCACTAGTCCCTTCACAAAAGAAAGAGTCCTACAAGAACTCACTAAACTCAGGATGGACAAGACAATGGGACCTGATGGCATACATCCTGGGGTACTAAAGGTGCTAAGGGTGGAACTAGAAGAGCCATTAGCAAGACTGTTTAGTGAGTCTCTGAGCACAGGAGAGGTCTCAGAAGACTGGAGAAGGGCTCATGTGATCCTGCTGCACAAGAGTGGCAGCAGGGAAGAGGCAGAGAACTACAGACCCCATCATTCTTACCTCAGTAGTGGGCAAGATTATGGAGGCACTCCTTAAGGAAAGATTAGTGCAACACCTGGAATCCACAGGAGCACAGGATCCAATACAACATGGGTTTACAACAGGAAGGTCCTATCAAACTAATCTCATAGATTTCTTTGACTGGGTAACCAGAGTGGTTGACCAAGGGGGTGCAGTTGATGTAGCCTACCTTGACTTCAGAAAAGCTTTCGATACGGTTCCACATAGAAGATTGATTAATAAGCCAGGTAGGCTTGTGTGGGTCAGGGGTTGGTCAACTGGGTGACAAACTGGCTGGTGGGCAGAAAACAGAGAGTGGTGGTAAGTGGTATACAGTCAGAAGAGATGCAAGCCGCAAGTGGTGTACTGCAGAGATCAGTCCTGGGGCCAGTCCTCTTCAATATCTCAATATCTTCATCAGTGACATTGCAGATGGACTGTAGGGTAAGGTTTCCTGTTTGCAGATGACACCAAGATCTGCAACAGAGTAGATAATCCAGATGGGGTGGGCAGAATGAGAAGAGAGCTGGAAAAACTGTCAGAATGGTTGGAAGAGTGGCAACTGGGGTTTAACGAAAAGGAGTGCAAGATCATGTACATAGGGAAGAGAGACCCTGAAGCTACCTATAGGTTGGGAGGGGAGTTGCTGGCAATCACAATGGAAGAAAGAGACTTGGGCATCATCATCATCCCCAATGACCTGAAATCATCCAAGCAGACCACTAAAGCAGTAGGTAATGCTTGGGGGATGTTGGGATGTATTAGAAGAGGTATCACAAGTCATAAGAGGGAGGTAATAATCCCTCTTTACAAGACACTGGTTAGTCCCCATCTGGAGTACTGTGTATAGTACTGGAGGCTGCACCTGTACAAGGACATTAACAAAATGGAGGCAGTCCAGAGAAGGGCAACCAAAATAATGCAGGGACTGCATCAGAAAACATATGAGGACAGATTCATTTGTATACCCTAGAGCAAAGGAGAGAGAGGGAGAGGTGAAATGATTGAAACATTCAGACATCCTAAGGGCAGTAACAAGGTGAAAGCGTCTAACATGTTTCAATGTAAGAAAAATAGCAGGACAGGAGGACAAAGCATGAGATTAGAGGGAGGTCGATTAAGGGGTAATGTGAGGAAGTTCTTTTTCACAGAAAGGGTGATGGATGCATGGAACAGCCTACCTCAGGAAGTGATGGATATGAATACAGTGCAGGGCTTCAAACAGGCATGGGATAGGCATAAGGGAGCAATACAGATGGGTATGAATAGATAAGCCATTGACAGAGTAAAGGCCTGTGGCACATTCATAAGGTAGAAAAAATGGGCAGACTGAATGGGTCTTGTGGTCCTTACCTGCCGTCAGCTTCTATGTTTCTGTTTCTATGTTTATTTTCCTGTCTCTAGGGTACCCTTATGTCTATCCTATGCATTCTTGAATTCCCTAACTGTTTTTGCCTCCACCATCTCCTTTGGGAGGCCAGTCCAAGCATTCATCAAGCTTTCAGTGAACAAATACTTCTTCATGTTGCCCTCTGCCCTCACTAACAAAACTTAGGAAATGTGCTGTTAGGGTGTACAAGTCTAATAACATGCCACCCCCTTCCTCCACACACCCCCACCCTAGCTGTAACACTCACTCTACAATGCAGTTGTTCAGATATTTTTATGTTTGCTTGCACGCATGTGCAAGAAACATAGTGCCACCAGATGAGTTTTCATAGGTGTGCCTCCCCCACTTCCAATGCCCTGCTCCCTTTTGCAGGCATAGCTGCACTGCGCCAATGAATGTCCAAGCTGTCTATGACAGCCATTCAGATGCAATACAGTACAGTTCTGAGGAAAACACTGCCACAATCAGTGGTGGTAACGTGTAGGCAATTTGCATACAGCCATTGGCAGTGTGCAAATTGCCTACACGTCTGCATTGCATCTAAACTGTCATAGACAGTTCACCCCCCCAAAACACCTATGTAGCACGCTGGGAGCCCACCCCAGCATGCTCATGCGTTCCCCCTCACACACTGTATGGCCAGTGGGGGTTCCCAATCCCTCGTCAACTCCACTGCCCCCCAAACACATTTCCAGGTACCACGCTGGGAGCTCACCCCAGCGTGATAAAAGTCTGTATGGCGACGGGGTGCCCAATCCCCCATCAGCTCCACTGTAACCCCCCACAAAAAAATGACTTCCAGTTGCCACGCTGGGAACCCACCACAGCATGGCAAATGTCCCTATGGCTTATGGAGGTGCCCAATACCCCATCGGCTCCACTTCCTCCCCAAAAATAAACTTCCAGCTGCCATTCTGGGAGCCCACCCCAGCGTGGCAAAAGTCCCGCGTTGTCTTCTAAAAAGAAAAAAAGCATACCTGTAAAAAAGGTCCCTTGTTGACTGTCTTTCCCCACCCACACCCTCCACACCCCACCCCATACTTACCTCGAGCCCAACCACGACAATCTTGGTGGACGGAAGACGTCTGCACTCTTCAAAGCCAACCGCAAACTGAAGAAATGCCGGTTAGCTGGATAATGGCATAAATGGGGGGTTTTCAACTGTGGTGCATATCTTGGCTATTTTGGAGAATTATTTCACCAAATTTTCAACATGGGGTTCTTGGGGCCCCACCTCATGAACTCAATCACTGTCATTATTCTGTCCCAAAAGGTGATTTCGTGGTCACTATGCGGAACCACCTTTTTGGACTGAGTAATGAAATGACAGCATCACAGTTCATGAGGTAGGCCCCCCAAAACCCTATGTTGAAAATTGGTGAAAATTCCAAAATGACTGTTTTATGAGCGTGCACTGCGCAGTTCCTATGCATGCTCGTAACTTTGCAAATATTTAATATTTTCACTCCAGATTTTCAACATTGCCATTTTACCACACCTCCTTATGAGCAGTATAGCAGTCATTTTTCACATCTTGCCCAAAATGTGTTTTCATTTATGTAGCACACAATGGCATGGTCAGTGTGCGAAATCAATGTTCAGGACAGATTAAGAAAATCACAGTGACACTGTTCATGAGCAGTGGTCTTAAAATGGCTATGTTGAAAATCTGGTGACAAAAGTCCATAAAATGACTGCATTACAAGCTTGCATTGTGCAGTTCCCACACACCCTCGTAGGTTCACAAATTTGTAATATTTTCAGTCCAGATTTTCTGCACTGGCATTTTTCCACACTTCCTTATGAACAGCACAGCTGTAATTTTTCGTACCCTGGCCAAAATGTGTTTTCGCACTTCCAGCGCAGAAATGCGTGGTCACTGTGGGAAATCAGTGTTTGGAACAGATTAAGAAAATCACAGTGACACTGTTCATGAGTGGAGGTCCAAAATGCCTGTGTTGACAATCTGCTGTAAACAATCCCCAAACTAATTACATTACGGATGCGCGTTGCACAGTTTCTACGCACGCTCGTGACTTCACCAGTTTTTTTGTATTTTCACTCCAGGTTTTCAACCCTGCCAATTTTTACACCTCCTCATGAACAGTACAGCTGTAATTTTTCACATCCTGTTTGAAATGTGTTTTCGCACCTGTAGTGTCAAATGGCATAGTCGCTGTGCAAAATCAGCTTTCAGACAACAAACTGATATTGCCACCATTCATGAGGTGGGGGTCACAAAAAAATCATGTTGAAAATTTGGAGAGAAAATACCAACAAATGCCTGGGGCGTTAGGGTTTCTGGCCATAATGCCCCACCCTGTACAGACTGACAGGCATCAGGGGTGTGACTTGGGATTGTCGCCTGTAATGTTCATGCCATTCCACCCCGATCCACACCCTGCAGCCAGTGGCAGGCATCGAGGTGTGCCGTGGACTCTTCGGCCCCAAAGTTCACCCCATTCTCTTATACTGCACCCATCTCACTGATCATAAGGCCCAAAGACTCCAAGGCACACCGTGACACTTGTTGGTGTCTGCAAGGTAGGGTGTGGTGAAATGGCATGACCATTATGCCTGATGGCCCAAAGGCATACCCCAATGCCTGGCAGTCTCTGCAGGGTGGTGGTGGGGTTGGCTTCAGTTCAATACTTCATTGCC
The DNA here is from genome assembly GCA_016271365.2 of Neoceratodus forsteri. Classification (NCBI taxonomy): domain Eukaryota; kingdom Metazoa; phylum Chordata; order Ceratodontiformes; family Ceratodontidae; genus Neoceratodus; species Neoceratodus forsteri. The sequence goes on from CM028137.1 coordinate 807,300,215, forward strand.
ATTCCTATTGTGCATCTCTCTAACTCCTACACTACCAACGCCAATGCCAGCAAGCAAACATTCGGTATTGAGAAATGCTTGTTGTTATTTAGTTTCCTATTCCTAGAGAGTCCTGTACTGCCATAGGCAAATAAGGACAGCACTACAGTATGTGAAAAATCATGCAGGGATGGGAGTGCAGGGTCTGCAAATATGGATACCATTATGGAGTGATGGAAGCAGAGTGCCTGGAGGGCTATATGGTCCCACAGGGAAATAAGGATACGATTATGTCATTATGGAGTGATGGAAATGCACAGAGTGCTCCTCGCTGCCACAGAGAAATAAAGGAAGGATTATAATGCCTTCAGAATTATGGATGGATCAGAGTGCAGGGCCCCAAGGGCCAAGGGCTCCCTTAGAGGGCTCTGTGCTGCCACAGGCACATAAGAACACTACTATAGTATGTAAATAATTATGCAGGGATGAAAGCGCACTGCCTGGAGGGCATCGCACTCCCACACGCAAAGATGGATACTATTATGGGGTGATGGGAGCACAGGGCCCAAAGGATCCTGTGTTTCCACAGACAAATAAAGGAACAATTACAATATCTCAAAAATTATGGATGGATGGGAGCACAAGGCCCAGAGGGCCAACCGGTTCCCCAGAGTGAACTACACTGCCACAGACAAATAAGGGCAGCACTAGAGTATATCAAACATTATTCAGGGATTGGAGCACAGGGCCCAGAGGGGACTGTGCTTCCACACACAAATATGGACACCATTATGGAGTGATATACTTATACAGTCTCAAAAAGAATCAAAATAGTTCAGACTTTACATTTGCAGTGGTTGTTGACGCAGCTGAAGATGTCGGTGGCCATTGTCGCAGGTAGGAGGGTCGGTGGCAGTAGCTGCAGTTGGAGAGGACAGTAGCTGTTGCCGCATAATAGGAGGGCTCTGTGACTGAAGCTGGGAGCCAATCAGGGTTCATATGCTTAGGCACCAAAGTCAAATTGCAGGTGACTGGTCTTTAAAAGCCAAGTCCGGTCCATTGATCCAGACTTTACTTTTTCAGTGGCTGTTGCCATAGCTGGAGGGGTTGGCGGTCATTGCTGTGGCTAGGAGGGTTGGCAGCCATAGCCGCAGTTGAAGAGGATGGCGGCCATTGCCTCATAGTGGCTGTTGCCGCATAATAGGAGGGCTCTATGACTGAAGCTGGGAGCCAATCAGGGTGTATCTGCTTAGGCACCAAAGTCAAATTTGTGGTGACCGGGCTTTAAAAGCAAAGTCCAGTCCAATGATCCACAGAAGAAAGCTACTACTCACAGGAAGAAGCTGCTATTCACAAGTGACTGTTTTGGGGAAGAAAAAGAAGCTGCTGCTCACATGCGACTGTTTTGGGGAAGAAAAAGTCCCCCCCCACTTACCTCCTCCATTAATTAACTAGACTCCCTGGGCTCCTCGCAGAGGAGGCTACCAACATCGAAGATAGAGGAAGGGAGCTTTCTCTTTGACTTTTTAGTACAGGTAAAGTGAAGCAAAGAAAAAGTGACTGTTTATATTTCTATTTGACTTTTTATATTTCTATTTGACTTTTATATTTCTGTAACCACCCCTACCCACCTATCTGCACACCCACTCATAAGTGGGGCTGCCTAAGGGATATAGGTTGGCACCTGGGTTTGTGGTTAGAATTGGCTTGGCAAGTGGTGCGGTGCCTCCACCTACTGTATGGGGATCCTTATAGCAGTGTACTGCCAGGGTACTTCCCCACAGGAAATGAAATACAGCCCCCTCACTTGGTGACAGGTAGAACAATATACACTCCCCTTCCCACTTATCACTCTAAGCATGCAAATATTACACTACACAATAATACAAATAATTCAGCAATTGCAAGAAAATAAACAAGGGGGGTTATTTTGGGACTGGATAATGAGGTAAGGAAGAAGAGAAGCAAAGGGTAGTAAAACATTCAACAAAACCTTATAATAAATACTGTAAGCAGGCAGAATAAGATACCACAGTACATTACAACCCAGTATTCCCTGTCCCAGTCCCTCTCCCCCCACTGGTGAACCAGTTAACCCACCAGTCCCTGTGAGAGCTCCCAAATATCCTGTGTGCACACTGAGGAGTTGTAGGCCTATGACTAATAGACACTGGGGATAGCACAGTTGCAGTGATTTAATGCTGCAGATGCAAAGTACAAACTACACCAGGGAGTGTAGAAATACAGTTTATCCTGGCTGTAACAGTTGCTGTGGACATAGCTAAGGTGACGCAGGAAGCCCAGATGGAAAGTTAACTAGCTAGCTAGCTTAACAGTTCGAAAAGTGTTTGGGTAAAACCCAGTACTCACAATGTTTTGGTGAATAGGGATGCAGGAGTTGGGGGACGTCTCCCCTTCCTGGCAATTTGGAAGAACAGGTAAAACTGGTGTGCATGCAGATGATGATCCTCTTCACCTCACAGAGGGACTTGTTTTCATCAACTTCAACAGGTAGGCAGGCTGTCGTCTTCACCCCACAGAGGGACTTGTCTTCATCCATCTTGGCAGTAGGCAGGCCATGATCTTCACCACACAGAGGGACTTGTCTTCACCCACCTTAGCAGTAGACAGGCTGTCATCTCCATCCCACAGAGGGACTTGTCTTCACCCAGCTTGGCAGTAAGCAGGCTGTCATCTTCATCCTACAGAGGGACTTGTCTTCACCCACCTTGCAAGTAGGCCAGCAGTTGAACAGGCAGGCAGGACCTCAGAATTTACACCCCCTGGCAGAAATCAGTCTCTTGAATCAGTGGATTTTGTTGCCTCACCCAAGCTCAGATAAACTACTTCTTTCAGCAGTCAATGATGTCTGGATTGCCAGATATCACCAGTTCAAGCAGGCTGAGGTAAATCCCATTGTCTCTGGGATTTACCAGACCATTGGCAATAAATTCTGAAGTCCTCAGTTTGATTTGGCACAAACTAAATGGTTCTTGCCTATGACAGCAGCAGGAACTGTCAAAATCAGTTGTTTCCTCTTCAAAACTCTCACAGAAAAGACCCAGGGTCAAACTGTCAACCCCAGAATGTTTAGCTTGAATTTTGACACCTCATTGGTCCACCTTAGTCTCTAGCTCAACTTTCTGATTAGATGTACTGCAGCTACCAATAGGATTCCACACTGTCTTCAAGCAGACCTCGGCACTTGAGGCACCAAGAACATCTGCAGCCTTTCTTTTTGCTCCCTTCCCCACTGTGTGGCAGTTCAAGGGGGCAGGGAAGCAACACAGTGTGTGGCTCACTGACCTCCTCCTTAGAGGACTCTTGAGGCACCAAAAAAATCGGGTGCACTCCCTGGCCCTGACAGCAGTCCAGAATCAACCTGGGGGACCAGAGGTGCAAGCGGCTCACTGGCCACACGGGATTGGGTGCTAGGAGGTGCCGCAACAAAGTTATCTGCTCCCTAGCACTGGCTGCAGTCCAGAAGCAGACCGGGGGAGTGAAGAGTGAGAGCTGGCAGCAGGAGCTTCGGGAGGCAAGAGAACTCAGGGGCCCTCAGGTAAGTTCCCGACTTGGGAGTGGGGTTACATTCTCTCCCCATTGAAATCCTTAGCATCCTCGTCAAGACCTGAAACATCAAACGTTGCCATACGATACATTACATAGTATCTAATGCAACTGATACCTGACTAATTAACATTAGCATTGCGTTTCTTAAAACAAAGGGCATGCACTGAAATAATTACTTTCTCACAATGGTTTACATGTACACCTCCCTATTATGACTTGTGGGTAGCACAAGGAGGGCAGCAATAGTGGGCTTGGCAGCAGATTAACCCTTTTATTTATCACTTTGACAGGGAGATTAGAAGGGACACCAGGGACATCATAAGTGAGTTTTACTTGGTGTTTGACTTCTCTACCAGAGTGTCGGGGTATTACAGGTTCCTCAGAAATGATTTGATCAGGATCATTAAGGGGTTCTGCACACTTAGCCACAGTGGGTTCAAATCTTTCAATGTCCTGGATTGGCTCTATTACTGGAGTCTCAACATTCCCTGCATTTGGAACATAATTCATGACTGTGGGCCCAGTATCAGTCAGAACAAAGAGTACTGCAGCTGGATTCAATGGCCTAGAATGATTCACATTACTCCCTCCAGCTGCTGAAAGTGGACAGTCCATGGGATATGGTGCAGGCTGATAGTGACATGGTATCAGACACATGTAAGTTTCTTCATCCTTGGAACTACTGTTAAGCACATCAGGCTGCATCGCCCAGGGGGGGGTAACAGGTACTGGCAGTTGAACTTGACTGTGTCTTTTAGGCCTTGTCTCATTTCTAGCGACCAGTCTCCATGGAGGAGAGAGAGGTACTGAATTAACAACTTCTGGCAACAGTTGACCAATTGGCAAGAGGTGGTTTCGATGCAGCGTTTTAACCACCATATTTCCTCTTTCCATTCTTAATCTGTATACTTGCAAATTTGGAACCTGTTTCACAATTACATAAGGATCAGGTTTCCATCGGTCTTCTATCTTGTGTTTGCCTGGGATCCCCAAGTTTTGAATCAATACTCTGTCTCCAGGCTGAACAGCTTGTTCTCAGACTCTCTTGTCATATCCAATTTTGTTTGCTAGGCCGGACTTTGCAGTTGCTTCTTGGGCCACCCGGTAGGCTTCTGTTAGTTGTGCTTGCAGCCTCCTGGTATACTCCAAGTGTGTCTCTGGTAGGGTGCCATCTGCAGACACTCGAAAACATAAGTTCACTGGAAGTCTGGCTTCTCTCCTGAACATTAGGAAAGAGGGTGAGAACCCTGTTGAGTCATTTTTAGTACAGTTGTAGGCATGGACAAAGAAAGGTACTTGTTGGCTCCAGTATGGCTTTCTGTTATGATCCGATGTTCCCAGCATATTAAGCAATGTTCTATTGACTCTTTCTGGCTAAGGGCCACCTTGAGGGTGGTATGGAGTAGTACCAGACTTCTTGATGCCCATAATGCTTGTGAGTTCTTTGATAAGGTGACTCTCAAAGTCTCTTCCTTGATCAGAGTACAGGCGTTTGGGGAGTCCATAGTGTACAAAATACTTTTCAAACCATACTTTATCCACAGTGGTTGCTTTCTGGTCTTTGTGGGGAAAGCCTAGGCATAGCGGGTGTTGTGGTTCAGTTACTACTACAATCTTACCGATCCTCTTCCAATCAGGTTCAAGGGAAAGGAAGTCCATACAGACTAAGTCCATCAGCCCACTACTGGTGATGTTTACAAGAGGCGCTGCTCGTTTGGGTAAAGTCTTATGAGTGATGCACCTATTGCGGCTTTTGCAATGTCTTTCCACTTCCATAACCATATGAGGTGACTAGAAGCGGTCTTGTACCAGGCCCAAAATCTTATCAATTCCCAAGTGTCCCATGTCTTCATGAAATGCTTGCAAAACCATTCGGTGAAACTTTTTGGGCAGCACCAGTTGCTCTTTGGGAAACTGAGTTTGCATTTTGGAGCTACGATACAACAGTCCATGCTTTAACAAAAACTTGTGCCACTCTCGCAAGAGGAGCGATACATCCGGCAGGTTTGCTTTGACTTGAGAGGATAACAAACCTTTTTCATGGCTAAGATAATGTCTCTTAAACAAGGATCTGCTCGCTGTGGTTTTTAAATCTGTAGGAGATAAATGAGGTAAGGAGGTGTTGTGCAGTGGGGTGAATCGTGCCTACAATTCCAGTATGGCATCAGGATACACTCCAAGAGGTCCACAGCTTGGTCTGGGTTGGTGATGGTGGGTCGGTCATCAGGCACCATGATCTGGCATACTGCTTTCACTCTGTCCTCCGATATATAGGTCCAGGACCCCTCAGTGGGAGGAGTATTATGGGGACATCTGGACAGTGCATCTGCATCTATGTGGTTTCACCCAGGATGATATTGCAAGCAGAAATTATAAACAGACAAAGCAAAGATCCATCTATGCCCAGTGGCATCCATCTTGGGAGTGGTCAGCACATATGTTAATGGGTTATTATCAGTTAGCACAATGAGTCTGGCTCCATTCAGGTACTCATGGAATTGATCAGTCACTGCCCATTTCAGTGCAAGGAACTCTAACTTATGGACTGGATAGTTATTTTCAGAGGGAGTCAAACTGCGACTGGCATAGGTGATGGATCTCATACCTTTGTCATGTTCTTGGTAGAGTATGGCGCCCAAACCTTCTATGCTGTGTTGGATTACTTGATCAGTCTCATATACCTGTATAACAAAATCTGATGACTGAGAAGGGCTAATGAGGGAAGGAGCCATTATTAGTGCTTGTTTAAGAGCCATAAAAGACTGCTGATGCTCTGGTTCCCACTAGAGGATATCTGTCTCTTTTCCTCCCTTAAACAAATTGTACAGCAGTTTTGCCATACTAGAAAATGCTTCTATAAAATCTCTACAGGGGCGTACCATTCCCAAAAACTGTCGAAGTGCTGTTTTCATTTTAGGTCTCGGTAACTGTTGTATGACCCAATTCTTATCTGGGTCTACAGTACGTCCTTCATGATTACTACAAATCCTTAAAAAGGTGACTTGTGTTTTCCCAATTTGAGCTTTGCTCAGGTTTAGTTTGAACCCTAGATTTGTGTAATACAGTTAACAGCTTGTTTAATAAACTGAGATGTTCCTGATATGTGTCAGTCTGTAACAATATGTCATCCACATATTGAATTATTGCCTTAGGGTGAGAAAATCCTAACAATATCTCAGCTAGACATTGATGGAATAAAGCTGGTGAGGAATGAAAACCCTGGGGTGAACACTGAAAAGTGTACTGTTTATCCTGAAAAATAAATGCAAATTTATACTGACCATCAGGATGGACAGGGATGTCCCAAAAGCCATTTGACACATCTAGGACAGTATAAACTGTAGTCATAGGAGACAGCCGAGGTATCAAGTCAGGAAGCCTCGATGCCACTGGGGTGACCAAGGGCGTGACCTTATTTAACACCCTATAATCCACTGTTAAACGCCAGGTACCACTGGATTTGCGTACCAGCCAAAGAGGGGAGTTCACTGTTGGACATATAGGTCTAATGACCTTTTGTGACTGTAACTGTTTCAGTATCACACATATTTCTTCATGAGCTTCCTTAAGAAAAGCATAGTGTTTTGGTGGCAGGGGGTCTGGTCCTTCAATTTGGACTTCCATATTAGACACCCTGCCACACTCTGTAGCATTTTTAGCCCAAATTGTTTCATGTTGTTTAACCACAGGTGCTATCCATTGAGGTATGTATTTCCATAATTCCTCTACATGGTAGATATTTAATGATGTCACAGTATATATACCATGTGAATCATCCACATTTGGTCCTGGGTTAGTAGTACTTCCTTTCTATAAAATCATGTTACTAAGATCTACTATCAAATCATGTTGTGCTAAAATGTCCATACCCATGATGGTACCTTCATGTGTATTACATTTCCAAAACATACATTTTAATTGCTCTTCTCCAATCTGGACCATAACTGGTTTTGTTAAGTATGCTGTTAAGACCCCCCCTCCCCGAAAAAAACTGCAAACTTATTTGCTGCTTCCCATGGGTTGTTAAGGGCATATCACTATCTGTAATGTTAACTGTAGCTCCAGTACCGACCAATATCACAGTCTGGCAGCCCCTGGCCATAGCCACTACAGTAGGACGACCCTCCCAGTCCTCTGCTAGTTTATCTAGGACTTGGAAGGGAGGAGCTTTGTCCCATCATTTCCCTAATTGTATCAGTTCTTCTTCATCAGATTCCCTTTTGATGGCTGCCACAGCCTTGGTTTCAATACATTTTTGTAAGTCTGCCTTACCACCTGGTTTAGTATCATTACCAAGAGCTTGTGCTCATCTTCTTTCCATTACCTGTTTTTGTTTTCTCTCCATGTCTCCACCTTTTGCTCAACAATCCCTCTTAAAGTGTCCTTCTTTGTTATAATTATTACACGTATATCTACTTTTTCCTTCTGTTTTGACAATAGCAGCCACTCATTGCTTGCCCTTTCCCTTTTCTGGGCTTTGATCATCTTGCTGCATCTGCCACCAGTCTGTCAGTAACATTTCTTTGTCTGCACATGTAAGCGCTCACTTACATAACATGTGTGTCGACACAGGGACTAAAGTAGCCTACCAATCAATCAAACTAAGAAAGGGCTCCCTATCTTTAGTAGGGTCGGCCACACCCGCATAGATGGCATATGCAGCATATAATCAACTAATAAACATAACCAGGGATTCCTCAGGAAGTAATTGTACTTCATAAATCTTTCCCCAATCTGTGCGGAACACACCATGCATTGACTATAAAGCAGCTTGAATCTCATCCACAGTTGCACATGTACCATAACTGTCTGGATTAACCTGGGATCCAACCATTTTTGCTGGGAGACTTTGCAATAATATAGCAGGTAGGGACAATGGGCTGGATATTCAAAAGCATTGCGCAATGTGCAATAGGATTGTGCCAGCACAAGTCAAAAAATGCGCCATTCTGCGATATTCAGCAGGAGGCAGTTGCGCCACTGAAAACATGCTGAGCAACAACGCAATGATAATGAAGGCATGCACAACCGAAGGGGGTGGAACCATGCATAAAGTGCGCAGTGCGTGTTCAAAGACCTTTCGCAATGCACAACAGTGGAGCAGGCGGAAGTTGCGCCATAGCAGAAATGAGCCAAAATAAAAAGGAGCAAGGAAGAGGCGCAAGAACACTACAGGAAGCTACATGAGGCAGGGAGGAGACAGAGCAAGAGGGACAAAGGGGCAGGCCAGGAAACAAGAGGACAGAATGAGGGCAGGGAGAGGTGTGTGCCCCACTGAGCAGAAGCCAGTGGAGTGTGCCGGTGCAGTGGAGATGCCCAGTCAGGACAGCGGGGAGAACACAGCAGCAACAGCCGGGGGCACAAGCCAGGGACATGGACAGTGCCACCTTCACATGGAAGCCATAATGGGGGTGAAGGCATGCTGCAGGGGGCGTGGCGTGGAAGGGCCTGTTATGCGGTACAGCCCAACAGGCAGTACCGGCGCCTATCAGCTGAGCTGTACTCAGATGTCAAGATTGTGGCCGGTACTTCCTGAACAGGGCAATACTGAGGTGGCTGTGTGAGCTGTGCAGTGATGTGATGCAGGCACCCACACGACGGAGTCATGCTCTGTCAGTGGAGACAAAGGTAACAGCCAGCATGTAGCTTGCGCACGGGTACCTTCAGAGACCAACAGGGACACCACAGGCATAACCACAGTTGGCCACATCATGCATCCTCACCCAATTCCTCAGCGTCTGCCACATGCTGTGGAGTACATCCATTTCCCCAGCACTGGGTGGAGCGACACAGCATACATGCAGAGTTCCACAGGGTGCACGTATGCCTGGCATGCTAGGGTGATAGACTGCACCCATGTGGCCATTCACATGCCACCTGGCCCCGATGGGGCTGCCTATATGAACCGGAAGGGATATGCCAGTGTCAACTGCCAGGTGGTGTGTGATGCCAGTGGGTGCATCATCAATGTCTGTGCCATGCACCCTGGGGGAGCACATGATTCATTCATATGGTACCAGTCAGCACAGTGCCATCGATTCAAGAATTGGGGACATCCCACAGGACATCTAGTGGGTGAGTATGCATGGAGAACTGACAAATGTGGGCAGGGGGTAGTACAGGTGCCATGGGTGTGGCACACAGGGTTTGGGGCAGTCTGAGCCTGAACAAGACACTAACCTCCACTATCTCCACACAGGTGACAGTGGATACCCACTCCGTCCCTGGCTGCTCACACCTTACCGGCGGCCCATGACCCCATCGCATCAACGATTCAATGAGGCACATGCCACCACACGCAACATCATTGAGCGGGTGTTTGGGATGCTGAAGGTGCGATTCCATTGCCTGGACACCTCTGGCGGTGCCCTACAGTATAGCCCCTCAAAGGCCTGTGGGATATTCCTGGCCTGTTGTATCCTGCACAACATGGCCAAAGACTGTGGGATAGCTGTACAGGTCAAAGAGGGGCACAGCGAGGGGGACGACGGTGATGCTGGTGATGATGGGGATGAGCAGCCCCCCCTTGGACGACGGGACCCTCAACTGATCCGGCGGACCCAGCTGCACCGGGACACCATCACAGAGGAGCACTTCACCCAACACAGGTAAGTCATGGGGCCATGTGCAACCAACAGTGGCTAGGGCACAAACCACATACACACAGGGAAACACTCCAGGGGTGCAAGATGGCAAGGGAAGTGGCAGGGCACAGAAGCACACACATACAACCAGGGAGGGGTGAACAATAACATGCCACATGGACGGACACACACACACACACACACACACCGCACACACAATAGGCAAAAAGTGCAAAGGGGTCAGGTGCACAACAGAGCCGGAACACAGACACTAAAAACACACATGTCCACAGGTCACCATGTCCACTGACTGTCCATGTGCGTGTGTCAGATGCTGGGCACCTTCGCACTTTGGTGTACAGCACAATGCAGGCATCATCATGCACACACACCTGTGGACAGCAGTCGGGAGGGTGTGCAGGTGGTCGGTGTGTCTGTGTGTAGGGCTGGGCACCCACCAGTGCACTGCCCACCAAAACACACATTGCACACAGGGCAGCATCAGACAGGGCCTGCACCGGGAGACAGCTCAGTCTTGTGGCACAGTGCCACGGCCACCTTGGATGCGTGGGCAGCCCTGCCGAGACCCAGCAGCACTGACAGGCTGAGCACGGGCCTCATGGGGTGGCACCAATGGTCCACCAGGGGTTCCACTGCGTGAACGCAACTGTGCCCGCACAGGGGTCTGCAGCACACCGAACATACCTGCACCAGGAGTGCTCGGGATGCCCACAGCTGAACCCGGCGTTGACAGGGTGGGTGTCGCACGATGCGGGGAACAGTGAGTGGATAGCGTCCTGTGCAGTGTGAGTGGCACAGGGGCACCTGACTGTGTGCCCAATGTGGCCATGACAGCGACCAATGCCAGTGTCTGCCTGTCAATGGCAGCGGTCACATCCATCCGCAAATGGTCAATCCATGACAGGATCCTCTTGGTGTCCCTGCTGTGTCGCTCCTCGACCCACTCCAGAGCCACACACAGTGCCTCCACGGATGTTGCAACCCGCATCTGCTGCTGTACTGATGTCTGCAGCAGGCGGGTGTGCTCGTCAAAGAGGTCGTCTGCCACATCGGCAACCTGTCCCTCAAGGTATGGAAGGGCCTGATGTTCAGCACCCCACGGTGGCGCTGCTCACCAGGACCAGGTATGGGCAAGTCCACAGGCTGTGCACATACGCCACCGCTGAACCCTGTACCCCCAGTCCCGGTGGGTGACTGCTGCTGCTGCCCCTCTGCCTGCTGTGCCCAAGGGACCAGTTGTTCCGCCACTGTGGCTGCAACAGTGCCAGTGACCTGTACAGCCACCGGTGCTGCCCCACCAGTGCTGACAGGCACAGCCTGGGACTGTGCTGACATGCTGGCATGCACATCAGAACCAGCCAGGTCCATGGGCGTGAGCTGTCCTGCTGTGTGTCCATTCTGTGACACACACATGTCAATGCCCATAATGGTCATTGCATCATCAATGGTGCTGCATGCTTGGGTGCCAGACCGCTGAGACACAGGAAGGGCATCCCCCACACCTGTCTCAACGACTTCAGTGTTGGCAGCCAGGCATGCACACTGTTGCAATGCACGCCGGCTACCAGTGGAGGTGGATGGTCCCTCCTCCAACTCCAGATGGCTGCCCGCAGTGGAAAGGCCCTCCACTGCTGACCCCTGCAGATGCACAGGATCTGTAACAGAAAGTAAAGACAGGTTAGTGCATGGGATCTACCTTCCCCCCCCCACAGACCATGACATATCATGCAGTGATGGGCTACCACCTGTCCGGAAGCCACCTCCAGGAATGCCCTCAATGGCACTGCACTGCATGCTTGCAGTGAGCCTGTCCTCTGCCGGTGTCAGCTGCACCACCTCCGGCTGGCCCCCGCCTGTTGCAGCACGTGCTGCCCTGATGGCAGCCACCTTCTCCTTCACCCTCCTCCTGTCGGTTTCTCATCTTCTTTTTACACTCCTGCAGGCGCTGGTGGCTGCTGTGCAGGTTGACTGCATGTGCCACCCCTCCCATGCAGCAGCATGGGCATGAGAGGTGCCCGGCTGTCCACTGAGCAGTGGCTCTTCATCCAGGTAGGCCTCAAGGTGCCTCCATCTCAGCCTTCATAAAATTAGGCCTCCTCTTACACCATCATCCTCCTCACCCAGTCCTCACTCGGTCATTTTCTCAGCCTGTATGGGTGAGAGTGGTCACCTGTGACTTTGCAGTACACAGCAATTCCCTGAGACCATAGTCCAGAACAGCACACAGCATGCAACTCACCTATCAACTGCAGTAACCGAATGTGGCCACTGCAGAACGGTGTCGCATTTTTATAGCACAATCCATGCTTTAATGAGATGCAAATCGTGCTGCTGCACCATTGAATAGCTGATCGGATGATTTGCATTTGACGGCTGAATATCATGCTGTTGCGCTTTGCGCAATACGGTTGAACGTGCTGAGCCAATGGCGCAGTTCTGTGACTGCGTAGTGCACCGCACTGTGCATGCCCAGGTAGCTTATGCAGGCATCTGCCACACTGATGATGTGCTGTGCGCGGTAGACAATTCAGGGCATGGCCACCATTGTGCCAGTGGCTCTACGGCAACGGTCACTACATGGTACTGTGGCACAACTGCGCAATAGTTCGCTGTGGCAATGGCACACAGGCAACCAATCACACTGGATGCATAGACATCCGATGGCGCTGTGCGTGGCCTTGCGTCAGAGACCCATGACCCTGTGCCTGACCTTTGCCCCCTTGGCACTGTACGTATGGCATGTCTGCAGCTCTATCGCCCTGTTCGGTGACAGCGCGATAAGGAATGGCGGCGCTGTACCGACAGCACGATAGGGAATGGCGGCGATGTATTGCGCAGCAATTCCATGGGGGGTTGCCGCACTGTGGAGCGCCATATTGCCTACTATAGATCTGGAGATGGCACGCAGAAGAGCTCCCCAATGGAGTGTCCTCGAGCTGGCCAACCTCGTGGCTGTTGTGGAGCCACACTATGGCCCACTGTATGGTGAGGTTCCTCTGGACAGGGCCAGGACTCAGGTCTGGCAACAGGTGGTCGCTGACCTGGAGGTGGCCACTAGCCACAGGGGGACCTCTGAGCAATGCAGGCACTGCTATGGGGACCTGAGAAGGAGCTACTGGCACGTCTGCGGTCGCGTGCCAGGAGGGGCATGGTGTCTCGTCCAGGTGGGTGATCCATCTACGCACCTGTATGGTCCATATGGGTAACACTGTCTTTTGTGTCCAGCACATGGGGGAGGATGGTCTAGGGTTGGCTGTGGTGGTGTTTACAGGGTATGTGATGGATGGGTTTGGCTGGGTGGGCACACACATTGGGGAGGGGGAAATATTCTTTGGGATTGTACTGATGTGTTTCTCACCTTTTGTTTCCCACAGGCATGGCAGAGTGGAGGAGGGACATGGATCAGCAGCAGAGGGTGGTGGCTGCAGATCCAGATCGTGGCGGTGAACAACCACAACGCCAGCAACAGCCCAATGAGGATGAGTGCCATGACAACATGATTGCTATTGCATGCTGTGTGACAGGGTGGAGAGCAGGGCATAGCCACCATCCATGGACACCACTGCCATGCACGCAACATGTGACAGTCAGCACTGTCCAGTGGCACTGCACGTCTGGGAGTGCGTCAATGGTGGTCCATGCATGCACTGGGCACATGGGTGTGGCACTGCCTGCCCACTGCATAGCCACGTTACTGTACGGCCTTGGTTGTGCTGTGCTGGACATGGGCGGTGTGTGTGTGCAGTGGTACACATGGCTGTTGCTGCCTGGTTGGGCATGTCTTGTGCACACGGTCACTGTGGGTGGGTGCACACCATCACAGGAGCAGGGCACATGGCTGTATGCCATTCACGATGGGTGGGCTGCAGGGGGATGGTCAGTCACACCTATTGACTCTGATCCCTTGTCCTAGTTGTCCGGATACTCCTATGCATAGAGCATTCCATGCAGCAGCTGTTACGTGTGGCGGCAGAATCCCTGGCAATACTGAAGGACCTCCAGCAGCATGGGGTGAGGAGGAGACGGTGACCCCGGGACCAGCCCCAGGCAGCAGGGGAGCAGGATGGACGCCAATAGTCGAAAATTACCTCCCCCCTTTGACTGACCCTCACACCCCGCCTTCCCTCTCCCACTTGTTCACCCTGCCCCTTACCCACCCCCACCTTGTACCTGTACCTCCACCCCATATATGTATATATGGAAATAGATGTTGATGTTGTTGTTGTTGTATATTTTATAATACAGATTTTGATATGAATACTGTGGTGGTCTCTGATTTGCAGCTGGCTATAGGTGCTCAGTTGCAGTGGTGTGCATGGCATCTGGGGTGGTTCAGTCATGAGTATGTGTGTGTGCGTGGGGAAGTGTCTCTGGTGTGGGAGTGGCTATCAGTCGGTATCTGTGGTGTGTGTTGTTCTCTGTGCATTGCATTGCTGTGTGCAGTGGTCCATGGTGCCTGCTCTGTGTCCATTGTGCCCCTGTCAAACTGTCCTTGGCCTGTGTAGCTGACACCCTTGCAGGTATGTGGCCTGCGAGGTCTGCTGCCTTGTCAGTGGTGGCTGTCCCTGTGGGTCAGCCACTGTGACCATCACAATGCTGGGTTGCCTCCTGTCACTGGTGAGGTGCATGTTTGTCTTAGGTGACACTGTGGCCTCCACAGTTGCTGTCCCACCTCCATGCTGTGGCTTGTGTGTGTTGCAGGGGCTGTGCACCACTGTCTGTGACTTGTGATCCAGGCATATGCTGGTGGCGTACCGGGCCACAGTTCATGCACAGGGTGGGTGTCACCCCTGTGCCATGGTGGACTGCAGGCTGTGTGTGCACAGTTTACATGGGCCCACACTGGGTGCTTGGTTGCCACACTACTGCGTCCCTGTGTTGGTGTCCCTGAGGGTATGGGTGTGTGTTTGCCCCTGCACTGTGTTGCATCTGGTGTGCTGCATGCTTCCATGCACCACTGTGGGTGTCTGTGCTGGCTGCTGTGGCTCATGGTGGATCACGCTGTGACACTTGTCTACTGTTCAGGGTGCTGTATCAATGGCAATGGTGTCAGGGGCATGCCCTTTCCCGTGTGGGGTACCTCTTGTGGCAACACATGTTCAGTCTTTCAGCTGTGCCTCAGGGGGTTTGTGCATGTTGGCACTGTGTCTGCCATTGTTGCATTGCCGTGTGTTGCCACCCACTGCTGAGCGCTCATGGTGGCTCTGGCTTGTATGGTTCTGTGGTACACGAGGTTGCAGTGTGACAGTGGAGGGGGTGTGCATGGGGATTCCTGCAGTGATGGTCACTGCTCATGGGGGGTGTCTTGGGGTCACAGTGCAGGGTGTTCTGTGCATGGGGGGCTGCTGTACCATGGGGTGGTCCACCCCCCCTTGTGTGGCAGTCTCAGCTTGCCAGTGGGTGTGCTGGGGCAACATGGCCCAGCTGTGCTTTGTTTGCTTGTCCCCATGGGCCGGTGGATATTCCGTCCCTCCCCCAGTTGTGCTGTGCTTGGGGTGTGGGGTGCATTGTCAGTTCTGCAGTGTGTTCCTGTGCCTATCTGTGGCATGGGTCGTGGGCCCCTGCCTACCTCCCTGGTTGTGCAGTTCCATTGCTCTGCTGCTGGGGAGCTCCCTGCTTGCACTATGGCACCTCTGGGCTGCTCAGCTGGGCTGCCCTTGTTGCGCTATAGCGCATCGTATCTGCTCAGCTTCCCCTTCCTAGTTGTGCTATGGCGCAGGTTGTGCGATATTCAGACGTTGGCTGTTTGCTCAATTTGGCTTGCTCCATTTTTGAATATCGCATCTATTGTGCATGTGCTCAATGGACTTCTGCTTGCTCCTGTTATTGCACACATTTTGGGCTCAGTTTGAATATCCAGCCCAATGTTACTACTTTACATGCATCTTTATTGGTTAGATTAAAATTTGCTACCAATGTTTTTAACTTTGCACAATAGGGTACTGGATTTTGTCCAGGCTCCCATTTACCTAACTGGTCCACTAACTGCATTGACTCCTGTATAGTCAAATCCTGTTGGGAGAACTTTTGGACGTATTCCATTTCTTCATTAACCTTTTGTAGGGCTTCTTCCTCAGCGCGTGCCTCTTGATCTTCTACTAATTGCTTTTCATAACTCTCAACTAACTGTTAAGCACATTTATTTTTTTGTTCCAAACTACCCTTTTGAGCTGAATCTTCTTCTTCATCTAATTTTACCACTAGACTCTCTAATTTCTTTTTAGCAGATTTAAGCTCTACCTCTATATTTTCTTTTCGTTTGTCTGTCAATTTACTCAGATATTTTTTCCCTTTGTGCGGTACTTTTGTTCCTTCTCCTTTAGTTTTAACATAGAATGGAGCCATTTTTCCTTTCCTCTTTCCACATGGTTCTTCTTTGCTCTCAGAACTACTGGAGCTCGAGGAGCTGTCAGTAACCACCGTGCAGCCACAACGATGTCTTGGCTGAAAGGGGTGTTTAACCTGCAGAGGTGCCATTCTATATTTCTGCACATCTTCACCCAATGAGGTAATTTGGTGTCACAATTCTAAGGAGATTTGGCGCTGCAGCTGTGCCTCTGCTTGTAATGTATACAAGGACAGTTCCTTATATGACAGGACCTGGGCATACTCCTGATTAGCATTATCTAATCTATCTATTGCCTGCTGCATTTGTCTAGTCAGTTCATTAATTTGAGCCTGACTCTATTTATTTAGAAATTTAAGCTTCTCTTCTAACTGATTATTTTTAATTTTTAACCACCAAACCTCCCCTTGTGCCACATTTAATTTATACTCCATGTCTTTGGTATCAGTGGCACATTTTTGCATCTCTTTTTCAAATTTCTCCTCAATACCTTTTGTTTCAGTAACACATGTATGTGACTCCTTTTCTTGGAGAGCTAAACCTTCATTACATTTCTCTTCATTTTCTAACAGCTGCTTCTTCATGTTACACATCCTAGCTGTTATTTCATAGTGATATTGTACATACATTTGACAGATATTGGCTAACTTAGTTCTGTCTACTTTAACCTTCTCATTTCTGTCTGTACATTGCTTAGTAAAAGATAAGTACGTATCTTCGAATGCTGTACCCCATAAAAGCCAGTGTACGTGTGTTAGTGTGTGTGTGTGTATGTGAATGCTCTATGTGTGCAGACAGTGCGCTGCTATGTTATACTGTAATATACATATATACATATATATATATACACACACATGTATGTATTTGTATTAGTTAGCATGTGTATATCACAACAATTAGAAAGTGTAGTTAGGATACTCTTTGGTTAGTGCAAAAAGTGCTAGTCTACATTTCCCCTCTATCTAAGTCAGTTTCAGGCTTCTGCATGTCATTGCTTATTTAACTGAGGTGTCTAGTGGCAACTACCCACCCTCTGATGTCCCTCAAAGCCTGAAAAGAAGAAACAATCCATTGATGTCTTTTCTTTTAATCTGCAAACATGTGTGTAGATGGTGCACTGCTATATTATACTCACTGGAATATATATGCATATATGTGTATATGTATTAGTCAGTGTGTGTGTGTGTATCACAGCAGTTGGAAAATTGAAGTTAAGTGGCTCTGTGGTTAGTGCAAAAATTGCTAGTCTACATTCCCCACTATTTAGGTCAGTTTCAACCTTATGCATGTCATTTTTGATTTAAATGACAGACTGTTGCTGCCCTGCTGTAACTGTCCCACTCTCCCATGCCCATCCCATCCCAAGCACTGCCCATATTAGTCTTCTGGCATGGGGGTCTGCTTTTAGACCTAGTACAACATCATTACCAATGGTGAATATCTGGCATTGACAAATGCTTGTTGAGGTAGCTGTCACTTCATTTGTCTGTAAAAGACACAATATGACAGAAAGCTCCAGAACTACTGTCTGGATGGTTGGCAGTTCACTTATCCATTGGACTGCACAGTTTGTTCAAGCTAGTCATTTTGGGAATGATCTGCACCTGCCAAACTGCAAAGTCTATTGGTTTGGTAAGGGAGGTATGAGGTGGGAGCAGCTCATGCCAACCATGTACCAACTTTTATACAACCACCCTTGGCCATACATACTGTTCATCCATCTCAGAGGAAATGATTTGTGCCACAGAAGATGGGTAGATTTGGTTCAAGAAGCTAAATCAGATTTGGCTTCATGTGTCAGAATGTTACTTGCATGTAAAATTCTGTTTTCAGATATTACAGAGTGCATGATCTGGCAAGCTGATCAACACATGTTTCTGCTTCACAGATCTCAAAGAAAGATAAACATTCACATACCTGACTTCCTTCACAATGCAGGAATGCACACCATACACCACCCCCAAATTAAATATTACAAACACTGGCTGTACCTAAAGGATGGTGTGTACTTCTCAGATGCCAGCAATTGCCTTTTCCTGGAGGACCTCTGAGATGGGATCCAAAGAGTGCTCTGATGTACAGTCTCATACATCATCAGTTGAAACCTGCTACCAGCAATGGCTCTTCTATGAGCCACCTCTTACTTGGTCAAAAAATAGAAAAGATGCACCCACACACTCAAGAACCAGTCTATTTCTGTCTGTTTTTTTCTTTTAAAGAACAATGGGCAGGATTTTCAAAGCATGATGCAAGGCTTGTGACAAGCCCTGCACCATCACACTTAGCTTCTGGCACTGCGCCAATCCCATTCCCTGCAACTGCACCCTATTTTACAATCCCAGGAGCAGTTGCCAAAGTTCCACTATTTGCATCAGCTTGCGCCAAATATCTGCCACAAGCTCTGTAAAAAAAGACCTCAGGATTGCCACAAGCTGTATCACAGAAAGTTGCTGTACCATGTGACAATCATTGCATGGGATAGAAAATCCCTATCCCTGACCAGGATAATGCCACAAGCCCTGTGCACCATATGTTCAGCACACCTGTGCTTGCAGCGTTGTCACCACTTTGAAAATCCTGCCATTATCTTTAGTACAGTGATGTATCACAAGACATCCCTCCCTCCTCCTGGGGGGGGCAATACACAGGGACTAGACATAGTCACAGCACACATCCTCAACCTTATATCTAGTCCATCAAATGCAGTGCATTGTGCAATTGTAATGCATACACCATAGCTTTACAAAAGGAACAATGTCAAACATAAACTGTCCTCACTCCCCTAGTACACATATCAGTGCACCATAATAAATAGTGAAAAATCTTTTCTTACAGTTTACAGACTTGTTATTCACCATAATATCTCAAGGATTATTACAGCAAACAAGCAGTCTGTCTGTGAAAAATCAAGCAAACCATCATGGGCCGTTCATATATGCATCGGAGAAAAGAACACTTCAACAAACATGGCAGCTCTGTATCTACAGCAGCAAGGAAGTGGCACAACATCCTTGATTATTTTTTAAATATCTCTGAAGCTGCTGATACAGTTATTTAAAAAAAAAGAAAAAAATCAGTGTTTCTGATTCATCCTGGTGTTCACCAACTTAACAAGTGTAAAAGGGAACAGGTCAATAAATGTCTGCTTATACTCGTAAGTCAGCCCAATTACAATTCTCAGTGTAAGCAGTCAGCCACAGACCCATTACCTTTCATAGTCCTGATATGGTGAACATCCGGGTCAAACACATTTTTCTTTTTAATTAACAGTAGATACAAAAACACATGAAGAGATGATGACAAGTCTGTTATGGCAGCTCCTCAGTGTCTTAACCACACTAATCATGTTTTTCTGTCTCTTTTCTTTCTTTTT
The DNA here is from genome assembly GCA_016271365.2 of Neoceratodus forsteri. Taxonomy (NCBI): domain Eukaryota; kingdom Metazoa; phylum Chordata; order Ceratodontiformes; family Ceratodontidae; genus Neoceratodus; species Neoceratodus forsteri. The sequence goes on from CM028137.1 coordinate 807,320,088, forward strand.
CTACAGATAATGCCTTAGCTGTGGACTGATGTGGAGGTGCCTCTTTTAGTTGAGGTGGTTGTCAAGTTTGGTGACCCCTCCCCAACATTATGATGAAGAGGAGAAACAAGAAGTTAACCAGCACCTGGAAACAGGTGACCCTCTTCCTTAGGAAGGAGAAAAAAACAACAACTCAGTATAAGGTGAAATGGAAGCAGCTTCGCCAGCAGTTTAATAAACTTCAGAAACAGGGGTATGTCCTAGACGTCCATAAGGCCTGGTTCCAGCTGGCACAGGACATGTGGTAGAAGGCTGGCAAGCCACAACTTGGAGAGTGGATTGTACAACGTAAGTGCAATGTCAAAATGATACTAAAATGCAACAAAATATGTGCAAGGCCACTGCTTTTTGTTTTTTTGTTATGAAACTTCCTATAAAAATCAGGAAAGTGTATCACCTAGACACTCATAAAAACAAACAATTTAAAAAAACTTAGCATTTTAAACCAATTCAACAAATCTGCACAACTTGTATTTCTCATATGATGCATTACACTACTTTTCTCAGTGATTTCTTTGTGTATTCCATATATGAAATCTTCTTTTATTCTAATTATTCCCAACCATAGTAAATGAATAACAGTAGAAGCCTGCTACAATCTCCAAATTACAGCAACAACCAGAGCTACAATTCCCATAATTTCAAGTGTTCAAAACATAACCTCATTAGTTTGATAGCCAGAAATCAGTGGCATTACATATCAGAAAATGTATTCACCCTTGAACAACGAGGTGCCTTCTTGCTTGTAGGGCCATGAGGCATATAAAATTTCCCCGTTTTTTTTTTGTTAAACAAAAAAAGAAATCTTTTTTTTTTTATTTTAAAAGTATTTATTAAATTTATTGTCACACTACAAAGAAATAGTGCTGCGTTGCTAGGACTCCATCATGTGTTGCTAGGCTTACAACGCAGAGCAGCCACTGCTGTACAGACAAAGACCACTACCACTGATGCTAAGAGGAGAAATAGCATTGTCTTAAATAAAAGTAATTTGCTGTTTATAATTTTTTTAAAAGACAGCAGGACTTGTTTGATGAAGCAGACATCTAAAGGGGATGGGGAGCGGAGTGGTGCAGATGAACACAGGAGCAGACAGTACATTGCTCTCTTGGTTTCACTCTAAAATCCTATTCTTGTCAGCTACAGACAGTACATCCTTCACAACTGAGCTGACACCAAGAAGCAGGATGGAAGGACATGGGAATAAAGATGGAATCAGCTTTGTTCCTGATACAGTGATTTTACATTGGACGCTGAAAGATAGTTAGAGGACTATGAGTGTTTTTGAGGTAGCAGGCTAAACATGTTACAGCGCTTGTTTAAATATGTCACTAACTTTGCACTACTGAGTGTACTGTTGCATGGTATGAAATTGGTTTTCCTGAAATTTGTACTTTTTGAAGGACACATTTGGACTCATCAGTGCCATGATTTGCCAACCAATTAGTAGGGGGAGCCAATATCTCTACTTTGCCATTTCTGTTTCTGTGAGGGTGGATGGATTTAAAAAAGTGGATGATTCCACATGCTGGAGACTGGCACCTTTTGCATGTGTTATTTAAGCAATATACCATGACTGCGTGTGGGTTATGCTGGGATTTACCCATGCCTGGTGTGGTCAGTCACAAGGATGCAGGCTGAGTGAGTAAACCAAACCAGAATTGGGTAAATCCCAGCATAACCCACACCATGGAGTGGTATTGCAATTATACAATGTCCCCCTTTTTTGTGACAAAAAAAAAAGAAAAATAGTTTTTTTTAATATTAAAATATTTTTGTTGATTTTATTGCTCTGCCGCAAAAAATAGTTCCTAGTTGCCAGGGGACTGTACCTACCTTCCTTATTTGTTTGGCCTGGGAAGGCTATGTCCACCCCCTCCCCTCCCTTCCCCAACCATCTGTATTGCCACACACTCAGCAGGGAAAGTCCCTACCACAGGTTATGCCCTTGCTCTCCCTCGTGTTATTTGCTGTCCATCTTGTTGGCACTACTGCTGCTTGATGTTTGGTAGGACAGTGAAACAGCAACAGGCTAGTGAACACTTCCTTCCATCCCCGTTCAGCTAAATGCATCTTTTTAAACTGTCTTGAATGCTGAACTGGGGAAAGTGTTTCTAAATGAAAAATGAGGGTACAAGTTTTAGAAATCACAGTCGAAAAGTGGAGCTGTAATATTGGGCATGTGCTTATGCATATGCATATCTGGAGATATGAATATGCATAAGCGTGTGGCCAGTGTAATGGCTCCACTTTTTGGGCATGATTTCTAAAACTTCTAGCTGTCGTTTTTCAGAGACATTTTCCCCAGTTCAGTTTTCCTGTCACTTTTAAAAGATGTGTTTAGCTGAATGAGGATAGTGGGAAGTGCACATGAGCTGCTACGGTGGATTGTGGTCACGTGTACTGGTAGTTAAGTGGGGAAAACAACATGGCAGCTTGGTGGTTTTCCTTTTTGGGGGGTTGGATTGATTTCTGTTTCAGATGCGGCTGACTGGCACCTTTTCTCATGGGTTATGCCCAGATTTACCATGGGTAAAAGTTGCAAGTCAGCCAATCAGGTTTCAGGATTTTAAGAGCCATTGTATAATGTACCATTTACTATAGCAGAAAAGTGCCAGTCAGTCAGTGAGAATCACAGATACTGGGGCACTATTACATAATATTTTAAGTAACAACCAGATGAAAGAATAATTCTATTGATACAGTATAGTTCATGGTAACACTAACCACCACTATGAGTTCACGCAAAGATGTGTCTATCTTTTTAATATTTTCAGAACCAACACACTTGCCTGCTGCTAGCCTACAGAGGCCACAGCTGGAATCAGGCCAGGGAACTGAACTGGAGGAGGAGGATGAACCTGACGAGGATGTAGTCCTCATCAAAATACCTGGTAAGGCAAACCTACAATCAACCACAAAAGAAACACATTTTGTACTCTTCTCTCAGTCAGTACAGCAAACAATAGTGTATCGTGAAAAACTCAGATTTGTCAGAAATGTACATTAGAACATGTTCAGAATAATTGCTAAAGTGCTATTTCTGTAAAACTCAAAATAAACTATATATAGTATATGGTAGAACCCTGTTATGCATGGAATTCCATGTCTGGAATATGTATGTTGTACTGCAGTAGTGACATCATTGTGTTCTTGTGCTGCAGTAGTGACCTTAGCACTGCAGCACAACAACCTAGATCGGCATGTAATGTCAGCGACTTTGTAACGGCGAATCCAGATGTCGTCGAGGGAATTACAGTGACAACAACATGGTGACATACGTTTTACCCCCTCCCTGAAGTGCTTTGACCTAAGAGTTGGTTATTTAAGTAAGGGTGTGTGTGGGGGCAAAGTCCCCTGCAGCGGGGTTGGGGGGAAGCCCCCGAAAAAAACAGTCACTATTTGTGACGTCGCTGACATTGCTTCGAGATTCTGGACTCGTCGTTCGGGAGTTGCTACTATAACATTGAACCCAATCGAGAATACCATCACATAATTGCTTCCTTCTGTCATATTGAGGAAGAAGGTGTTTTTTTTCCTAAATCAGAACTTACGAAATAAGCTGTAGCACATTTAATCAGTAAGTTGCACTTGCCATCAATGTTCAAGTGCTTCTCCCCCAACCCCCAGTTCACAGACAGTAGCTAAGCATCTGAAATGGGAATGGATGCCCATACACTGTAAAAGATAATCTATGGCTATCTATAGATAGACAAGCCTCTGTCTTCATCTCGAGCTTTCTATAGCATCCTGTGAGCCTCTCAACATTTGCTCTCGAGGTTCCTGGCTGCCATAAAAAACTCTCAATGTAAACATAGGCTTTTTGTGTATGGCTACCCATACATTATCCTCTATATTCTTCTTCATGATTTATTCAACTGTAGCAGGTGTTCCCATCTTTATCTTTTCACAGTTAGTAATAACAAAATATTCAGTGCTACAGAATATATCAGAACAACTATCACTAAATACTGTAATAAAAAAAATGCTGCAGAATATATCAGAAAAGCTGTCACTAACTACTGTATATGTCTATTTCAGAGGATGGGGAGGCTCTGGTGATGCACAAATCCCTCCCAAATTCAACTTACCACCAATAAAAGAGGAGGATGATCAAGCACCACCAGATCCTGCTGGCTCCAGACCAACACCACCAACAGAGGAGCCACAGGCTGGTCCATCTGTACAAGTTACTGCAGAAGAAGCAACTCTTGGATTAGAAAGTAAGATGATACCTATTCCATACCAAACCAGAAACACTCATAAAGAAGATAAGTAAGCCAGTTCACACTTACTACACAAGCAATGATACCTCACAAGGTAGGCAATATTGAGCAGTACTGCATTACCAAGGGGGGCATAATGAGGACTAATGCCACAGGCACAGGGCCTTATACTCCTGCAAGGTCCAGCATTGTCCATACTGCCCTCCCTGCAGGATATTATTGCACTTGGAAAATGTGCTATAGGTCATATTTTAATTTAAGGAAAAAAGTGTCAAGAGAATAGAAAATTATTTATAGAAATTATTGCAAAGCTGTTTTTACTAAAATATAGTCCCTCCACTGTCATATCTGGCAGTAGAGTGCACTGATATCCTTAATTACTGCCTCCCTAGTCAGATGCTCTTCTCCCCCCCTCAATACACAGACAGTGTATTACAGGTCTTTCCCTTGGGAAACTGTACTGCCCCCCCCCCAACAAGAAAGTCACCATAGATTAACTATAGCCAACTTTCTTTATCCTGTTTTTGTTTGTGTTGTTTTTCTTGCCTTTTCCCAACATTTTAGATACGGAACACTTACAATGAACAGTTAACCACAGAATACAACTACAAGGATTCAAAATTCTACTTTGTTCCACTTAAAAATATGACTCTCCTAACATACTGTATATATATATATATATATATATATATATATATATATATATATATATATACACACACACACACAATCATACAAGAAAGCCTCTTGTAGACCTACATAGCCAATGGCACTAGAGGCAGAACACATTCCCTGATCAGCAGGTAAACACAGAAACAGGATTCTTCCTCATAATCAATGAACCAGTCGTAATGCAAACTGTGAACAACATAATTGTAATAACCTGTATCTCTGGGTAAGTATAGTGTCATTTGTTTCAAAACCAAATGTAATGATTTGCTCTATTTTTTAATGTAAAGTAGAAACATAGAAACTGTCAGCAGATAAGGACCGCTAGGCCCATCTAGTCTGCCCACAGGCCATATACATTGTATATGGCCACTGACCCTATGTGATCAATGACTTTTCATCACTCCTTCCCCTCTCAGGCTTCCCTTGTGCTTGTCCCAGGCATGCTTAAACCCCTCCACTGTGCTTGCCCCACTACCTCCTGTGGCAGACTATTCCAAGCATCGACTACCCTTTCTGTGTAGAAAAACTTCCTCACTTTACTTCTTAATCTACCCCCTTCCAATTTCATATTGTGCCCCCTTGTTCTAGTACTTTTCTACATTGGAAAAGGTCCCCACCTGCACCTTGTTTATGCCCTTGAGGTACTTGAAAGTTTCAATTATGCCCCCCCCGCTGTCTCCTCTCCTCCAGTGAGTACGTGTTGCGGTCCCTTAGTCTTTCCTCATATGTTTTATGGTGCAAGCCCTATACCATCTTTGTTGTCCTTCTCTGGATAGTATTCACCTTATCTATGTCCTTGTGCAGGTGTGGCCTCCAGAACTGCATGCAGTACTCCAGGTGAGGCTCTACCAATGTTTTATACAATGGCATCACCACCTCCCGCCCCCTGCTAGTGATACCCCTGCCTAGGCACCCCAGCATGCCACTGGCCCTCACCACCACCTTTGTACACTGCTTTGATACCTTAAGGTTATCAGAGATGATAACCCCTAGGTCCCTTTTCTCTTTGGTGACAGTCAGTTCCTCTCCCCCTAGCCTGTAGCTCTCTCCAGGGTTCCCTCTACCCAAGTGCATTATTTTGCACTTCTTTGCATTGAACCTCAGTTGTCACATCTCCGACCATCTTTCAAGCTTCTCCAGGTCCCTCTTCATTTTCTGCATCCCTTCTGGAGTATCCACCCTGTTGTAGATCTTGGTGTCATTTGCAACAGGCAGACCTTTCCTTCCAGACCCTCTGCAATGTCACTAATGGAGACACTGAACAGGACTGATCCTAGTACTGATCCCTGTGGTACACCACTGGTCACCCCCCTTCTCCCCAGATTGTACCCCATTTACTGTACCACCACCCTCTGTCTCCCATCTGTTAACCAGTTCCTAACCCAGTTCACCACCTTGTCTCCCATGCCCAGACTACCCATCTTGTTAATCAGCCTTCTATGTGGGACGGTGTTGAAGGCTTTGCTGAATTCTAAATAGGCGATGTCTACCACCCCTCCCTGATTTTGTTCCCTAGTCACCCCATCAAAAAAATCTATTAGATTCATTTGACATGACCTTCCTGCTGTGAATCCATGTTACCTCAGATCCTGAAGCAAATGATTTGATCCTGGGCACTGAAGCAAATTATTTGATCCTGAGCATTGCTGGATTCCATATGTGCCACTATCCTTTCTTTCAGCAGTGTCTCTATGATCTTTCCTACCACTGGGGTGAGGTGACTGGCCTGTAGTTCCCTGCCTCCTCCCTATTGCCACTTTTGTGTAGTGGGACTGCATGTGCCCTCTTCCAGTCCTCTGGAACAACACCCGTGTTGAGTGACTCTGTGAATAGGGCTGCCAGAGGCACTGCTAGTTTCCTTCTCAGCTCCTTTAATATCCTCAGGTGGTTGCTGTCTGGCCCCATGGCCTTATCCACCTTCAGCTTTGTGAGTTCTTCCAGAACTCTCTCCACTGTGAATGGACTGGTGTCCACCTCTCCCGCCCTCCATTGTCTCTGCATCCCAACTGTGGTCCTTGACTGTCCCCCTCCTTAGTGAATACTGAGCAGAAGTATTTGTTCCGTATTTCTGCCCTGTCCAGATCCCCTTCCTTACACTCTCCCTTCTCCTCTTTGAGCCTCACAATCCCTCCCCCCCAGTTTTTCTTCTGTCACTGATGTACCTATAAAATGCCTTATCCCCTTTGTTTACAGACTGTGCTGAGCCCTCTTCTGTCTGTGCCTTCGCCCTCCAAACAGCATTCTCTGCTTCCCTTAGACATTCAAGGTATACCTCCCTGTCCTCCTCTCTTTGGCTCCCCTTATATTTCCTGAAACTTAGACTTTTAGCCCTGTCTTTGTCCCCCGCCTCTTTGGAGAACCATAGTGGTTTCCTTCTTCTTTTCTCTTTGGCCACTATCCTAACGCATTGGTTTGTTATCTCCACTATGGCTCCTTTCAATTGTTCTTCCACCCCTTCTATTACCTCTCCCTTCCCCAGGACTGCTTGTATACATCTACCCATTTCAGTGAAATCTTCCCTATTGAAATCTAATACTCTTGCCCTTGTGTGACTTGAGTCCATGTCTCCATACTGAACCACACCATGTGGTGGTCACTGGAGCCCAGCTGCCATTCCACTTGTATTTCTTTGACTCTGTTCCCATTGGTCCATACCAGGTCTAGAATTGACTTGTCCCTGGTTGGCTCATGCACCAGCTGCCTGAGTCCAACCCCCTGCATGGATTCAAGGATGGCTGTGCTTTTGGCTGAAGCAGCCATCTGGGTGGTCCAATCTATGTCCGGCATATTAAAATCCCCCCGTAGCAGGATTTCGTCTTTAGCTGCCATGTCATGTATGTTCTCCACTAGTTCCCTGTCTACTTCCTCCCTCTGTGCCGGTGGTCTGTAGATCATCCCTGTGCGTATTACTGTTCCATTCCCTGGCTCCAGGGTGACCCACATTACCTCGGTCTCCCCCTGTTTTCCCTGAACTTCAGAACCTTCTGTAGCTTTTATACCATCTCTGATGTACAAGGCCACTTCCTTACCCTTTTTACCCTCCCTGTCCCTCCTGAACAGTGTATAGCCTGGTACATTGACTTCCCAGCCATGATTAGCAGAGTACCATGTCTCTGATATTGCTGCTATGTCAAGGTCTACATCTGTCAACAAGGTCTACAGGTCTGGAATCTTATTTCCTAGGCTACGAGCATTCGTCAGCATGACCTTCCATGTTTTACAGTCTGCCCTCCCTCCCTCTGCTCTTGTTCTCCCTCTCCAGTGTCTTCCCCCCACCCCGGTTTCCTTTCTTATGTGCTCTTGCCCCACCGTATCACTCATTATATGTTCTTCACCTGCCTGCCCCTCCCTGCCTGCTTTAGCTGTTCCTGCAGTCAACTTATTTTCCTGCATGTTCCCATGGGGAGGTGTTCCTAAGTCTCCTGACACTCCTGGCTCTCCCCCCTTGGCTAGTTTAAATGCTCACAGCTGAAGCATTTAATCTTCTCACAAAGGACCAAGGTCCCCTTCTTGGACAGATGCAGGCCATCCTCCCTATATAAGCTTGCATCTGCCCAAGTCAGGCCCCAGTCCCCTGTGAAGCCAAAACCTCCCTTCCACACCAATCCTTCAGCCAGGAGCTGAAGGTACAGATGTGGAGTGCCCTAACTTCCCTTGTGCCCTGGACTGGTAGCACCTCCAAGAATGAGATGGAGCATGCTGTCTGTTTCAGGTTCCCCCCAGCTTCCTGAAATCTTCCTGGACTATGGCTAACTCCACCCTTCTCCTGGCCAGGTCATTGGTTCCCAGGTGGACAATGACATCCAGCTGCTCCCTCCTAGCTATTGCCATAGTGATCCTATGGATCTGCTTCCCTTCCCTCCATGCAGCACTTCCTGGGAGACACTTGACCTCCCTCTCCACCCCCCCTTCTGCTAGGTAACCCTAACTCCACTCCCCAGACAATTGAGTCCCCCACTAGGAAAAGCTTCCCTCTCCTCTGGGGTTCCCTGCCTCCATTCCCTTGGACTCCATCCTGGAGGACCCTCCCATCCTACCTGGTCCCAGCCTTGGGTTCCTGAGTGGGTCTTTCCCATCACTCCAAAACAGTGTAGGAGTTACTAAGCAGGACCAATTGGAGGATGTGCCTTATACCCCCCTCCCTCACCCTCCCTGAGCCCACCATAGTCTAATTACTGCTCTTTCCTGGCATCCTTTGAGGTACAGGTTGTGGACCCAGTGGTCTCTGAGTGGGGGCGGATGCCGCCTTCAGCTTGGCCAACTCTGCTCGAAGACAGGCAACCTCCTCCCTCAGCCCAGGGAGATGCCTGCAACTAGGGCAGCATTGCAGTCTCCAGAATGTCTCCCTGAAGACAGCTGCTCCAGAACAACTGCACTGCACTACTCCCATCATGTCTATTTCCCTCCTCAATCAACTGCCTGCTTAAGATGGCTATTTAGTATCTCCCAAATACTTTTTTATTTCTGTTGTATTTTTGTTATGCTTCCTCTCTTCACTACTTCCTGTATCGATACAGGATGTTGCAAGGCCCTATGGGACCCACCCAATGAATGTAGGGTGAGCCCTGGGGTGGGTGAGTAGTGGGATGGGAGGGTGGGACTACACCACAGGCTGTGTCCAAAAACAATCAACCAAGGAGTCCTCTGTCAGTAACTCCTCACTCTACTCACTGTGGTCCAGACACAGCCACTTTCAAACACTCAGTCACAAACTTGTCAGCTGAAATCCCTCAAACCTGCCCAAACTAAATTGAAAAGCACACAGAAATGGCAGTTAAGGAAATACCTCAAATACAATTGCAAACAGTTACAAACTCACAAGCTAGAGTACCTCCCTCCTGCTCCAACTAAATGAAGAATCAAACTGAAATGTCAGTTAAAATCTCACATTCAGACTACACTAATCCCTGTAATATGAAGCCTGCACTTAGCGTTCTAACACAGCCACTTTTAAGCTCACAACCACAAAACAATCAGCCAAGGAGTCCTCTGTCAGTGACTCCTCACTCCATTCACTGTGGTCCAGACACAGCCACTTTCAAAGACACAGTCACAAACTTGTCAGCTAGAATCCCTCAATCCTGCCCAAACTAAATTGAAAAGCAAACAGAAATGGCAGGTAAGAAAAGATGTTAAATACAATTACAAACACAGTCACAAACTCACCAGCTAGAGTCCCTCCTTCCCGCTCCAACTAAATGAAAAATCAAACTAAAATGGCATTTTAAGCAGGGGTCGACCTTAACATTCATTTACTAGCCCATGCACTAGTGCAGATTTTTGTGGACTAGTGTAGAATCTCTGTTACTTGCCCAGCTGGGCTAGTGCAATTCCTCCTGTGGAAAGCTGCAGTTCCATTCTCAACCCATATATCAAATAAATAAACAAATAAATACATACATAAATATAACTGTTATTTAATTAAAAGCCTGGATTGTTTCATGGAGGTTTAACTATGTGCTGCCTTAGCATTAATAAAATGAAAAAGATAGATGTCTGTGTATAGTGTATGGTGGAATGCAGTTGTGTATAGAAATCCATACACGCAAAAAGTTGTTCTGCTGCAGTAGTGACGTCCTCACTAAAGCAGAAGGACTTTTCATTCTGCATTAGTGAGGACATCATAATACAAGGGATTACAGTAGTAGTTGTGATTTGTACCTTGCTGTGTGAAAAAGTGGCGGCGCCAGAGTGTGCCCCGCTGACGGCGTTGTAAAGCAAGAGGCTGTCAGCAGAGCTGACATAAAATATGTAAAAGTGAGGGTTTTTTTTTATTTTGCAGTCACCATACACTATATAGAACAGTGTATGGTTATTCATCACTACTTGGCTATTCTGTCACTTTGCGGATACAATGCTGACTTGGAGACCTCTTGAGTTTTGCTCTCGAGGTCATTAGTTGGCATCATATCCACTTTGTGGAAGAATAGCCTTGTAGTGTATGGGTAACCATACACTATCCTATATGTAGTGCATTTACAAACTGTTTCATTTTATACTAACTACTGCTTTTCCTTTCCTTGTTTAGCTCAGTACTCATGGCAGGCAGATTTGTGACTGTGTCCAGGAGCAGCACAGTTCTAGGGTTGCCACCTGTCCAGTTGTAGACCGGATAATCCGGTTTTCAGGGTCTTTATCTGGTCATCCCATTTTAATTAAATGTAGTTCAGTTTTTGGGCCATTTTGAGTGCAGAGATAGCATTAAACCTGATTGTATGAAACCATTCACTGTTGCATGCATGTCCAGGTTACAAAAAAGTTCTGATGTCACTAGTCACAGGCCTTTATTTGTAAAACCAGTCTGTCTAGGAGGTATAAAGTATGGCCATCATGACCATTAGCAGTAAATCAACCTAATCTTCTCAACTCTGAATTTTAAGTATGGTCATTTACTGCCATGATAGGAAACCGTTTTTACACCTTTAAATGATGTAATGGGTTCCTTTTTGTTTTTCCTATATTCTCATATGTTTTAGACCCACTTTTTCAAATTAGTTTTCACATTTTTATTGCCTTTGTCAATGTGTTGATTATTTCTCTCCTAAGTCCTCAGCAGCTATGGCTCTTATTTTGTATATTACCAACCTGAACATTCCATGATAATAGCTAGACCTTTACAGACCTTTGGAATAAGTAGCATGGAATGGTGTGTCTAAAATTGTGGAATGTGATGTCTTAGACATTTGAAAAGAAACAGCAGTAGCTGATGAGGTCAAATGAACACAATGTAGTACTGAGGATACCACAAGTACTGATAGTTCAATTATCAAACAGGTGGTCAAAACATATCAGAATACATGGTTGTCATGGAAAAGAAAACTGGAGAGTGTTTAACAGAGAGAGCAACAAGTTGTGAATGGGCTTTGTACATCCTGCAGATATGGATTTAAATTTCCATAGCCTCCACTTGTGTACTGTGTGACCCTAAGCAAGTCACTTTACCTCCCCATGTTCCTGGGCCACCCCTGTAAGTGGGTATTGTGCCCAATGGGAGTTACCTGGTTGCCAAAGAATAAAAATAAATAAATAACAGTATGGGTTGATGCTGTTGAATTTATCCTTACTTTTTTTTTGTGAACATTTTTTAATAGAACTGGGATGATCAAGCATTTCTGGGATCTTTTGCCAGGGTGGGAAAAGGAAGGAAAAAGGGAGAAAAAAGACACACACTTTTCACGACACAACCTTATTAACTACAAATCTGAAAATGTGAAAATATGTTAAAGAAGTCAGTAACTCAGCTGACATTAATAGAAAGCATGCTGATGAAGACAAACAAATAAATGATCATGAGTACGAAAAGACAAAGCAAAGCCATCAGTTCCAGCAATGTTGGCTAGAACGATATGACTGGTTGGGGTATGATGGTGCAAAAGATCTGATGATTTCCCATTCGTGCATCAAACATGAAATACAGTTGGGTAAGGTGGGCAATAACAATAATTTTTGTTTCGGTACAGATAACTTCTTGCTTGACTCTGTCTCGTCCCATAATATCAGTGAAGCTCGGGCTAGGGCAAAGGAAAAGGAGGATGCCAGCACTGCTACTCCAGGGACAAGTAATGCGGAGAGAATGCTGAAGAACATGAATGAAGCAACGCTTACCCATCTGGATAAATTGTTTCACACATGCCATGCAATTGCTAAGAAAAGACATCCTTTCACAGACTTTGTGTGGATGTGCAGCCGTGATGACATGAAAGGGCCAGATATCAGTTCAGCATATCAGAATGACAAATATGCCTGCAACTTGACCCATTATGTAGCCAAGGTTGAACACATGGCGCTACGAGGACAAATTATGGGAACAAAGTTAATTTCAGTCATCAGTGACAGAATCACTCGCTCTTCAGTCACAGAAGCTGAGATAGTGTATGTGCAGTTTGCAGTTAAAAGCACAGTGTAAAATTAGTTAGTAGGTGTCCAGACTGTTGGCAGGACAAATGCAATTTTATTTGCCTTTCATTTAACAAAGAACTGTAAATCATACTGACAGCGGGCTACTGCAAACTTCTTCGGGCTAGTACAATCTCTGGTTCACTAGCCCATCTGGCTAGTGCGAAAAAAAAGTTAAGGTTGGCCCCTGAATTAATTCCTTTCCTCTTGTGCTTCCATGCTTTCATCCATTGCAGTTCAATTAAAATAAAAATAAATAAAAAAACAGTTCTCCCTCACTCTCCTTTCCTATCACAGTACAACCCCCCCAAAAAAAGAAAAACACCACACAAATACATGGAGAGGGCAGTGATCCTGAATCAGGCTGTCAGCAAGCTTTACTACTGATGGCAGTACAGGACAAACTTTTAGTAGCCCATGCATGATGATGTCATTGATGATGTCATTGTCTAGTGGGCAGAAGGACTATTTTATCACACATTTACATAAACAAATATGTTTTTTTACATATAAACACTATTTATTCTGACTGTTAAAAGTAAAAAAAAATGTAGGCCATTTTATGTGCAATAAGACACTCTGGGAGTGTGCACTGAACAGATTTTACCACAAAAAAATATCGAATCACACATGCCCACACAATGCAAAGCATCATGGGCTGCATATGCAAATCACCACATAATATTATGCTGGTTTAACTTTAAGCAGAATTGCATGGTGCCAAAAGGCCTCTCACACAGTTTGCAAAAGGTGCTAGCAGATGACATAGACACGTGTTTCGTCCTACCAGGACTCATCAGTATGCCTTGTCTGTTTGACACCCCAGTGGAATGAACCAGCTACTTTAAGATGGACTGTCTGGGTTATGTTGTGGTGAATCCATTAAAATAAAAAACTATTTAAAAGACAAAAAACCTCTGTGTGCAAACACTAAGGCAAGGGTTACCCCAAAGGGCATTTGGCTGGGAAGCCAAGTTTCAAGAAAATACAAAATCACACATGCCCACACAATGTAAAGCATCGTGGGCTGCATATGCAAATCACCAAGATTTTACCACACTTCCAGGGACTGAAATCACTTGGCCTGCAGCCTTATGCCTCGCTACACCCCTGGGTGTGTGGTAAAGTCTGTTCAATGCACACCCCATCGTGTCTTATTGATTACATATTTCTTTAGATTTTTTTTCTTTCCAGAAACTTCCAACTGTCATCAGAGAGCTGCGATGCCTCACTGACACCATGTTGCACAGCTTCAGGACTACCAACGAGCATCTCACTGTAATCAGGGAAAATCAGCAATACATAATTTGTCTTCTTACCCACTGTGAGTGCTCTAGGAGGCCACTCAACATGGACACAGTGATGTGTCACAGAGGATCCGGGAGCTCTGTGACATACTGCAGCAGCGTTGGTACCAGGCCCTCCCCATACCACCTCGTCAGGAAACATGACCTCCTCCAGAAGTTCAGAACATACCTCTGTAGAGTTGCTTCCACTTTGCCCTTTGCCTCTCCTCCTAAGGAAACAGCTAAAGTACACCCCCACATCACAATGTTGGACAAGAGGCACCCCATATCAGTCCAATAAATGACCCCCACCAACAGTTTATTTATATTTTAATTTTTTTCTTATTTTTCATATGTATTTTCACAGATTTTCACTTCTTTTATTTCACTTATTTTATAAAAAATTTCAGAAAAGAAAAATATTGAAAATAACAAAGAATAATTATGTTTTATTTTATTTAACATTGAAGTAAACCATCAATAAACCTAATAATTGTATTATATACATTGTATTTTCTATATAAACAAACCTTTGATTTTAAAAAAGATAAATATGGCATACAGCGAAAAAACAAATCTTGTTACATATCGAAAAGCCTCATGTATTTAATTATTTAGAGTAGTAGATACAAGAAGAAGGGAACAAAGACTGAATCCTGTGCTTTTCTAAGAAAATTTAATTCATTTTTAAGGAGCCTTTGCCACCTTGGGGAAAACTTAAGAAATGATACACTTTTATTGCTGGGTTTCTTGTCTTGTCTTTTTTTTTGTTAAGCCCTAATTCTTTATTGCTGAGGAAATTTGTATGAAAGCAGGCTCCTTGCCCTTTGGACATTATCTCCTCCTGCTGTTTGTCTACAAGTGATGTCATAATCTCCTGCTGAATACATTATAATCATTCCTATGGTAAGAAATTGCAAGTACAAAATGAACAATTATGATATTACATGTAGATAGGCAGAAGGAGCTGATGAATTCTGAAGAACAATGCGCCTGTTCTCAAGTACTTCTCCTTACCAGAAAAAGTGATTGGAAACAAAATACCACAAATATCAAAACAACTGCATGGTAGGGTGAGTGTTACAGCTAGGGCAGGGGGTGGGGGTGGAGGAAGGGAGGTGGCATGTTAGAGCTGCAAACCCTAACAGCACATATCTTAACTTTTGTCAATGGAACACTAACTAGTGCATTGACAGAATCATAGAAATCTGATGACAAAAAAGGACCTAATCGGCCCATCAAGTCTACCTTCCCCCTTCCCCCACTCATCTCCATTCTTACAGGCCCTCCCCTTCCCCTCACTTCCCAATCCCATATGTCTGTCTCATGCCCTCTTAAATCCCTCCACCATTTCGGCCTCCACCACCTTTTCTGGTAGTTTATTGCAGGCCTCCACCACTCTCTCTGTAAAGAATCGGCCCCTCACATTGCCTCTATATCTTCCACCTTCCAATCTTGGGCTATGCCCTCTAGTTTTAGCTCCCTCCTTCCTTCTGAACAAGCTCCCCTCCTTCACTTTATTGATCCCGTTCACATATTTAAAAGTTTCAATCATGTCCCCCCTCTCCCTTCTAGTCTCCAATGAGTATAGATCCAATACAACTCTGTTCGTATGGTTTCCCCTGCATACTGTACACCATCTTGAATGCTCTTCCCTGAACCATCTCCATTCCATCCATGTCATTGCATAGGTGCGGTCTCCAGAACTGGACCCCATATTCCAGGTGTGGTCTCGCCACAACCTTGTAAAGTGGCATCAGCACCTCCCTTCTTCTGCTATTTATGCCCCTCCAAATGCATGCCAACATTCCATTAGCCTTCCCCACCACCATGCTACATTGGCTACCCACCTTAAGGTTGCTTGATGCTATAATCCCCAGATCCCTGTCCTGCCCTGTTTTTTTTTATTTCCTTCCCTCCTAGAGTGTACGCTGTTCATGGGTTTTTGCATCCCAGATGCATCACAGCATACTTTTTGGCATTGAATTTCAGTTGGCAAGTTTTTGACCACCTCTAGAGTCCTTAAGTCATGCTTCATGGACTCTACCCCTGGGATGTCCACCCTATTGCAGATTTTCATATCATCCATGAATAGGTACACTCTTCCCTCCAGACCCTCTGCTATATCATTGATGTATATATTAAAAAGGAGAGGTCCCAGCACCAGCCCCTAGGGAACCCCACTCATTACTACCCTCACCATGGAATGCACCCCATTTACCACCACTCTGACTTCTGCCTGCCATCCAGTTTTCCATCCACCCAGTTATTTTCTGTCCCACCCCTAAACTTTCCAGCTTATTTACTAGCCTTTTGTGAGGGATGGTGTTGAAGGCCTTACTGAAGTCCAGATAGTCCACATCCACCACCCCCCCAAGTTAACCACCTGCATTACCCAATTGAAGAACTCTATCAGGTTCATCTGGCAGGATCTCCCATTCATGAAACCATACTGCCTTTCAGCCTGCAGTCCACTGTCCACCAGGTAGTCCACCACCCTTTCCTTTATTAGTGCCTCCATCACCTTGTCCACCACTGAGGTGAGGCTGACCAGGTGATAATTTTCTGCCACCTCCTTACTGCCCCCCTTGTACAGTGGCACCACATCTGCCCTCCTCCAGTCACTTGGCATACATCCTGTATTCATGGACAAGTCAAACAGTCTCATCAGTGGGGCTGCCAGCTCCTCCCCCAGTTCCTGGAGCACCCTCAGGTGCAAGTCATACATTGCCTTGTCCACCTTTAACCTGCCCAATTCCTTCCTTACCCTGTCAATGTTGAACATACTAGGATCCACCTTTTTGCCTTCTCTGCCCCTCCCCCCCAAGCTTGGGTCCCCTGCCCTCACCCTCCTCCATAAAGACCAAGCAGAAATAGTTATTCAACACCTCTGCTTTTTAAAGTCCCCTTCCAGTTGTATTCCTCCCTCCTCCCGCAACCTTACTATCCCCTGCCTTGCCTTCCTTCTTTTCCCTACATGCCTAAAAAAAGTTTTATCTCCCCTTTTGGCCCACTTGGCTATTTTCTCCTTGGTTTCCACTTTAGCCCTCCTTATCTTCTGCCATCATCCTCCTCATTTCTCTATATGCCTCCCTGTCCTCCCCCCTTTTTGTCTTCTTATATTCACTGAATGCTGTCTTCCTTTCCCTGACCACCCCTACCACCTCCCTTATAAAGCAGAGTGGTCTCCTCTTTTTTTTGTTCTTTATCACCTTCTTAATGCAGATTTCAGTGGCCTTCAATATCCCTCCTTTGATAGCTCCCCATAGAGCCTCAACATCCCCTATATTCCCCTTCCCTGTCATTTCTCCCTCAAATATCCTCTTCATTTTGTTAAAGTCTGTCTTTTTGAAGTCCATCACCCTCATTCTAGTCCGATTTGTTTCCCTCCCAATTTTTACCCTGAACCTCACAGTCCTGTGGTCACTAGTACCTAGTCTGTCACCCACCTCCACCTCTTCCACACTCTCCTTATTTGTGAGGACCACGTCCAACTGTTTTTCTCCCCTAGTTGGCTCCCTGACCAGCTGTTGTATAAATACCCTTTGTAGCACCTCTTGGATCCCCCTGCTCCTAGCTGATACCACAGCCAGGATCCCCCAGTCCACATCAGGGAGGTTTAGGTCCCCCACTAGCAGAAGTTCCCCCTTGAGAGCCATCTTTGTAACTGCCTGTATCAGCTATCTAGCCCCTTCCTCCCCCTGTGTCAGAGGTCTGTAGACCACCCCATCCTCAATGATTCCCCAGTCCGTTTGTCAAGTGTGACCCTCACGATCTCTGTCTCCCCCACTTCCTCCTGCCCTTCCATTGCCCTAATGTCTTTGACATATAATGCCACCCCCCCCCCTCTTACCATCCCTATCCTTCATAAACAGTCTGTAGTCTGGGATAACTGTTTCTCAGGCATGATGTTCTGTCTACCCTGTCTCACTTACCGCTACTATCTTCAGTCCCTTATCCACCATGATGGCCTTCAAGTCCACCATTTTGTTCCCTAAAGTCCTGGCGTTGGCTGATAATCCTTTCCACCAGAAGCCCCTCCCCTCAGTGCTCTCCACTACTAACCATTGCTTGTTCTTGCTTTCTACCAATATTTTATCTCCATTGGGGGGGGTAGCCTCTCATCACTCCTGCCACTTTGAGTGGCCCCTTCCTGGCCCCCCGAAATCAGTTTAAATTATACTTTCTTTTAATAAAATCCCCTAGCTTTCTCTTTAGCACTGCTTGTCCCTCCCTGCTCAGGTATAGCCTGTCCAGAACAAAAAGCCTCTTGTCCTCCCACGTTGTTCCCCAGTCCCCCACTAACCCAAACTCCATCTGTGTGCACCAACCCCCTCCCAGTCATTGATTAAAGTATTTAATCCTCTGCTTTCTTACTGTGTTTGCTCTTGGCACAGACAGTACCTCCAAAAAAGCAATCAAATGGAACCTGCACTGCTGCAGAACCTAGCAAGCTCCCTGAACCTAGCTTAGGCCTCCTTTAGACTACCCCCCTTCAGATCATTGGTGCCTAGGCAGAACACCAAGTGTGACCTCTCATCATTTTGCTTGCCCCATGAGGGTATTTTGTGCCTCACCTTTAGTGCCATCATTCCTGGCATACACTCAACTTAAATGGTGCTACTACTGCCTCCATTACTCCCCAATCTGACTTTCTTTAGTATTGAGTCCCCTATGAGCATGACCCTGCTACTCCCTTCCTTTTGCTTGTACTTTTGATTCTCTAGCTTACAACCCTTTTCTGGCATCCCATTTCCCTCCCTAGTCCCATGTCCTGCCTTGTCCAACTCCTTCCCCAGAGTTTTCCTCTCCCCCTGGACTAAATCTCTCATCCCCCCTGGTGTCCCCACCAGTCTCCTTCTTCCTAGCCTCCATTTTCTCGGGTTCTGCCCCCTCCTTTTGCTCCTTATTTATTTAGCTTTTGTTAACCAGGTAGATACACTAGACAAAACATATGACTATTTTCAGGTATGACCCGAGAGAGTACAGGAATAAGAAAACATACAGAGTACAATTTGAAGCAAAGTAAGGCAGATGCATTCAAATCAGAAAAAAACATAGTGTACATACAAGATAAACTCAGGTTACAACAGTGGCACAGTCATATTTAAAATCATATACAGAGTCACACTGACAATGTTCAAAGCAGTATATACAGATATATACAAGATTTTCACACTTAACACAGGGCCAGCACCCAGGCAGGCAGGCAACCACGGCAGGACCGGAGTCAAGGTACAGGATATGATATGCTCAAGTTTACCTTCCTCTCTACTGCCTAATGTGATGCTTGGCCAGCTGGTTATGATTGTTCTATGATTTTGTAATATAAAAATGTAGTGTGTGATAGTCTTCATAAGACAGTTGGGCTATGGGTGTTTCTCCCCCCCCCCAGGTTTCAGTTAAAATGACAGGATATGTATTAAACAGCAGATCTCTGTGATGTGATAAACTTCCAAGACATTGCATTTTATGGCCTGTTGCTGCTTTGAAGTGGAAATGAAATGGGACATTATGAGTCTGCCAGAGGATGGAGATCATAAACTTTTATGACGTCTTAAGAAGAAGAACATTTAATATCAACTGGTGTTAAAATGCTATATTGCACCTAAGAGAGATATGGCAAACCTGTAAAACCCCTTTGATGTCCTAGGAAACAGGAAACCACACAAGATTAAAGACAGTCAGAATTTGGGAAATTAATTTTTGCTGATGTCACCTTATTTGATATACTTCCTGATGGGACACCCTGTTTGTATATTTTTATATTCTAAGAGGAGGAGGAGCTAGATGACACAGAAGAGGGGTGGAGACACAGAGTTTAACTGTATTCTGTGTTTCAACTTAGACACATTTCTTTTTGGACTCTGTAGAAACAAGATCTCATGTCTAACTAAGGCGCTGGTAGAGGTATACATTAGATAGAAAAAGTCTAACTGTATGTTGGTGGGAGTTTGTACTTTTCCTTGTTTTCTTTTAAGTGATTGTATGCTTTGTGATATAGTGTTTTGTGTTTACATTTTACGTATTTTTATTCATATTTAAGTAAACCTCTTATTTTAAAGAGATTGCCTGGTGTGTCTTCCAAGTTCTTCCTTTTTGCATGTGATATATGGAGGGTTAAGATTGACAGCTGTTCATAAGCTTAATGGTGTTACCAAACTGGAGAAAGATAAGAATATACCAAAGGTCTTTTATAGAGTTTTAAGGGTTCATTTTAGATACCTGGTTAGGTGCCCTTAGGCGAAATATATTTGGCATCCCCCAAAGAGCAGATTATCTGAGCCTGTACATTTGGGTATGCTAGCATAAGGTTTACAGTTTGAATCCCCCCAGAACTTGAGACTAAAGGTGATTCAGACCCACAAGCAGACAGGAGGGTTATCCTGTTCTGTTACCTGTTCACAATACTGTGCTCAGAGGTTGGCACTGTGGGAGCAGAGGGCCTGACCTGCTGAGTGGGTTTGTGACACCCAAATCCCTCTGTGTATGGGTACCCACTCCCTTCCCCCTCCCTTTATCCTTTCCCTTCCTGAGCTTACTGTAGGCTCCCTCCCTGTCTCTTCTGTGCATTGTGTCCCCCTTGAGATTGTTTTCGCCCCCTCCTCTCACTCATTTTGGCTACTTCCCTCCAAGTTTCCTCCCAAAGGTGTATCTCCCATTCCCAATCCTTCTGTCACTATAGCCCCTCCTCCGACTCCTATGAATTCCTTGCTGCTGAACTCCTTGTCATCCTCCTCCTCAAGTGCCCCCAGGGGTGCAAATCTGTTTTTCTGATCTTCCCCCTTGCTTCACAGCCTGCTGTCTGATGCTCCCTTCCCTGATTCCTGCCCCTTTCCTGATGGCACTTGCTGTGCTTTTTTTTTTTTGATTCTACCACTTGCCACTTCCTCTGGCCCCTCTTGTTCTCTACTTCTCTTGTGCCTAAGTCTCCTGTGGCCTCCATTGTGCTTCCCCTTTTTCCTGTCAACCCTCTGGTGCATCCTCCGGATTTCCTCCAGTCCTCTCCCCTTCTTCTTTTACCTATCTCTACACCGGTTCATAACACCCCTACAGCTCCTCCTATGTTCACTCTTTTATCCCCCACCCAACTGGTATTTTCTTTGGACCTCCTCCAATTCTCTCCCCTTCCCCACTCCCCTACCCTTCTTAGTGCCCACCTCAACCACCCAACCTCCTCTCTTAGCTGTGTAAGCTGTCGGCATACCATGCAGTCCCCCCCAGCCTCCATACTATATCCAACAGCATGGCCATCCCACACCTACTGCACCCTACTACCCTCCCATAGATTCTCCATGCCCTAGTGGCCCAGATTCCATATTCAAGACCTCAGGGGAAAAAGCAAAAAAACTTTCGGCTGCAGCCCCTGGATAGTTAAACATGCCACGAGTTAGCATACGATAAAATTCAATTTATTGACAAAAAGCCAGTAGCAATCCCCTCCACACAAGGCGACAATGTTTCATGTCACACTTGACACTTTATCAAGATTATTATTTTTGTCAATAAATTGAATTTTATTGTACACTAACTTGTTGCATGTTTAACTATCCAGGGGTTGCAGCTGAAAGTTTTTTTGCCTTTTCCCTGTGTTCTGTACTTGTATTTTGGCTTCTCTGTCGAGTTCTTAGCCTTGTTTTTTGCTTGGACTTTGCACACTTAACACCTGCCTGATGCTGTTTCAGGCTACCCCTCCAACCTCGCTGTCTGTCCATTTGATCATCTTAATCTTAAAAAATATTGAATGAATACCTTCTTTAAAAGTAAAAGACAAAGAAACAGCTAGTAGTGCATTCTTCTGTTTCCCTTACTACAGCCCTATGCAGTCAATTCCTTTTTGAGTATGTACTAAGTTCCTAATCCCCATCCAGTCCCATTATACATTCTACCTTGCAGATGTTGCTACCACTTAAATCAATTCAGTTAGTTATAAGATGCATGATATACATATAACATGGAAATATAGAAAGATACCTAGACACTAAAAAGTCCCATAGAAATGTAACTCCCTTCTCCCAAGTTGGGCGCTTACTTGAGGGCCCCCTAGTCCTCCTGTCTCCTGAAGCACCTGCTGCCAGCTCTCACTCTTCACTCCCCTGACTCGCTCCTGGACTGCAACCAGGGCCGAGAAGCAGATAACTTTGTTGTGGCACCTCCTGGAGCCTGATCCCATGCAGCCGGCAAGCCACTCGCAACCTTGCTTCCCGGTCTGATTCTGGACTGCTGCCAGGGCCAAAGAGTGCACCAGACTTTTTCTGCTGCCTCAAGCACCTGCTAAGGATGCAGCTAGTGAGCCGCGCACTGTGTTGCTTCCCCACCCCTTGAACTGCCGCATAGCAGGGTGGGGAGCAAAATGAAAGGCTGCAGATGTGCTTGCCACCTCAAGAGCCCACCAGGGAAGCCATGGCAGAAGCACTGCTCTCAACGTCTCTTCCCAGTCCCATCAGACACCTGTGGGGGCTGGTGGAAGAAAAGATAAAGCTTTAAAGAGGCTCCCTGACCCTGTTCTTGCCTCCAATGGGTCAGGGAGAAAGGGGGACAACATGGCACCCACAGGGACTACAAGTCCCATAATTCCTAGTGGCCAAAAGTGCCACTTTTCAGAGACTGCTTCTGCTGGGAAGCTCACAGTATGGAGCGTCAGATGGGGCTTCTGTCCCCCAAAAGTGCCCCCTGGTCCTAGCGACCACCAGATGGGACCAGGAGGGTTCTAGCCATCCAGCCAGATGCTGCCCAGGCTGTGTATTTTTGTTTATAATGGACTGAGAGGAATAGTACTGTCTGGGGGGTGGCCATCTTTGCTGAGGTCTGTTTGAAGACAGCATGGAATCCAATTGGTAGCTGCAGTACATCCAATTAGGATGTAAAGCTAGAGACTAAGGTGGACCAATGAGGTGTTGAAATTCAAACTAAACATTCTGGGGTTGACAGTTTAACCCTGGGTCTTTTCTGTGAGAGTTTTGAAGAGGAAACAACTGATTCTGACAGTTCCTGCTGCTGTTATAGCCAAGGGACATTTAGTTTATGTCAAATCAAACTGAGGACTTCAGAATTTATTGCCAATGGTCTGGTAAATCCCAGAGACAAGGGTATTTACCTCAGCCTGCCTGAACTGGTGATATTTGGTGATCCAGATATCACTGACTGCTGAAAGAAGAAGTTTATCTGAGCTTGGGTGAAGTAACAAAATCCACTGCCTCACTGTCCTTACTCAGAGACTGTGATTTCTGCTAGGGGACCTAAGTCCTGAGATCCTACCTGCCTGTTCAACTGCTGGCCTACCTGCAAAGTGGGTGAAGACAAGTCCCTCTGTGGAGTGATGACAACGGCATGCCTACTGCCAAGCTGGGTGAAGACAAGTCCCTCTGTGGGATGAAGATGACATCCTGCCTACTGCCAAGCTGGGTGAAGACAAGTCCCTCTGTGGAGTGAAGGTGAAGGCCTGCCTACTGCCAAGGTGGGTGAAGACAAGTCCCTCTGTGGGGTGAAGACCACGGTCTGCCTGCCTTTCGAGGTGGGTGAAGACAAGTCCCTCTGTGGGGTGAAGAGGATCATTATCTGCATCCATGCCAGTTCTGCCTGTTCTTCCAAATTGCATACAAGGGGAGATGTCCCCCCAACTCCTGCATCTCCTATTCACCAAAACATTGTGAGTACTAGATTTTACCCAAACAAATACTTTTCCAACTGTTCAGCTAGCTAGCTAGTTAACTTTCCATCTGGGCTTCCTGCACTACCTTGGCTATGCCCATAGCAACAGTTACAGCTAGGATAAACTGTATTTCTACACCCCCTGGTGTAGTTTGTACTTTGCATCTGCAGCATCCAACCATTGCAACTGAGCTGCCCCAGTGTCTCCTAGTCACAGGTCTGAAATTCCTCAGTGTGCACACAAGGTGCTTGGGAGCTCCCACAGGGACTGTGCGGTTAACTGTCGCACCAGTGGGGGAGAGGGGCTGGGACAGGGAATACCGGGTTGTAATGTACTGTGATATCTGATTATTCTGCCTGCTTACAGTATTTATTATAAAGTTTTGATGAATGCTTTACTACCCTTTGCTTCCCTTTCTCCTTACCTCATTATCCAGTCCAAAAATAAATCCTCTTGTTTATTTTACTGCAGTTGCTGAATTATTGACATTATTGTGTAGTGTAATATTTGCATGCTTAGAGTGATAAGTGGGGAGGGGAGTATATATTGTTCTCCCTGTCACCAAGGGAGAGGGCTGTATTTCATTTCCTGTGGGGAAGCACCATGGCAGTACGCTGTTATAAGGATCCCCATAGGTGGAGGCACAGTGCCACTTGCCAAGCCAATTATAACCATGATCCCAGGTGCCAACTGATTAGCCTTAGGCAGCCCCACTTACGAGTGGGCATGCAGATAGAAGGGTAGGGGTGGATACAAAATTGGAAGCTACTGCTGGAATTTTTGGGCTCTTCTGCAGCACCCCTCTTTGTATTGAGAACAGTCAGGTCCCCCCCACCCACCAAAATTTTGGAAGCACCAAGTTTGGTAGACAGTGACAATGCTGACCTCCCCCACAGCGATGGCACAATGCCAATGCAGGTATTGTGCCACCTGTTTTAAAGGTGTTTTCTGTGGGGGGCTGCACACCCCTCACCTCCCATGCAGGGGGCTCTTCCCCCCACACCCCTCGGACTTTAGGATTCCAACTCCAGGTCGGAGTTGGTCCGGGGAGGGGGCGGAACACTGGGGGAAGGTGAAACACAGAAAAAGGACCCTTACCGTGAATGTCGCCGTAATGGTCTTTTTTCCTGTTTTGCTGTCGGGATGTTGACCAAAAGGGGTGCACCACAAAATTTCAGAGTTATGATAGATAGCATCTCATTGTGAGGCTGGTGCAAGGGTGTGGATGTTTATCTGAAAAAAGCAAATTTTGGTACAAGGGATCCCTGACACAACCCCAAGGGACCATGTTGAAAGTGTCATAGGCAGCATAAAATATTTGGGAAAAGTTATTGAACGTGGTAGGATTTACAGTTCTGCTCAGCAAGCCTTTTGAGTTTTGATGGAATGCTGAGAGGATGTTGATCCTTCCAGAGTGCCTGATCAGCTCCCTGCTGATGGAGACCCCACCTCATGGGTCTTAATTACCCATGCCAGCCTGGATCCTCCTTGCCAAGGACCCTAAAGAACCAGGTGACTTTGAAAAGAAGTTACACTCATTGTTAGCTGCTGAGGGAAAGATGGTTCAAGATATTAGAGCTATGTTCCAAGAAAGTGACCCGACAAAGAAGAAACCCACTGGGGAACCCCAGGTTGGAGGACCTGAGTGGTCCCCTTCTTTGATTCTGCCTTGTGAACAGTATAGAAGACTGCATACTTTCTCTGGTGCTACCTTCACTCCTTCTGGTAAGGATGACTACAAGAACTGGATTAGTCAAGCCACCCAGATGGAGAAGGTGTGAAAATGTTTGGATGATGAGAAATGCAAATGCATAGTAGAGAGTTTGAGAGGTATGGCACTGGAAGTCATCTGATCACTGCAAGCCAACCAACCAGATTGCACTGCTAGTGACCATCTCACCATACTGATAAGTTCCTTTGGAGCATTTGGGCATAAGGAAGACCTCATTTTTCAGCTGGGAACTAGCACCCAGAAAGCAGGAGAGAAACTGTCCCATTACATGACCCGAGTAGAGACAATGATTCATAAAATAGTTGAGGTTGGAGGAGTAACCCCTGCATAAGTTGCCCAAATGAGACTCGACCAAATCTTATGAGGTGCTTAGTTTTCCCGTTGGACTCTGATAACTGTGAGACTAAAAGATTGCTGAGCCAATCCTCCTAATTTCAGACAGCTCCTTGATGAGGTGTGGGTGGAAGAGTCACAGGAAGCCATTGCAAATTCATTGTGAGTGCCGACTGGGAAAGACTTCCCCTTGCAGCCTCAAATTGACAGAAGCCAAGAACAAAATGATATCTCAGATCTGAAAACACAGTTAAAAGAACTCACTAAGTGGTCAAAGTGATGCAGATGACACAGACTTCTCACCCACGAGCCAACTCCTTGCCACCTGGGCTCCTGGACACCTGCTGAATCCTTCCTCTGATCCACAGGTTAGGTCTCGATCCCCAACTGTACTCAGAGGTGAACTGTTCTGTTTTCATTGTGGAGAAGATGGACATCTTGCACAAGGTTGTGTTAGGTCTGAGAATCAGCAACTAGTGTACCAGAAATGAGAAAGACAGTAACAGCCACAGGGAAATGACAATGGAGCCCAGTGAGGGAGCGGCCTGGGACTCCAAAGGTGAACAGCTCCATAAGATGGACTAGCCCTACTGCATCTGTCAGAAACAAGTTACCATCTGGACTGATGGGTCCTACACCTACCATAAAGATTTCTATTGAGGGATACCCATGTTACACCCTCCTGGACAGTGGGTCACAGGTCACCATCATTTATCGATCTTTTTACCAGACCTACCTGAAGCATTTGCCTTTGCAGCTTCTAGAGGAACTTTCTGTGTGGGGGTTGAGCAATATCAGCTATCCCTATGATGGTTACATCACTGTGCAAATTGAATTTCCAGAGACTTTTGCTGGAGTCCTTCAAAGAATCAACACCTTACCCTCATTTGTCCTGACGCCCAGGTATTGGACAAGACACCAGTGTTGACTGGAACAAATGCCAATATGTTTGGATGCCTAGCTCAGCTGTGCCTGCAGAAGGCAGGAGAAAAAACCTACCAGTGTTTACCAATTCATGCAACTGTGAGTATTGCCCACCTGGAGAGAGAGAGAGACCAAGGTCTGCAGCCACCCAGAGGAGGTTGTCGGTGTCATCAAAAAAGAAGGAAAAGATCCTCTGCTATAGTCTCCTGGTGCTGAGTGTGTGGAGGAAGGAGCTGTGGATTGCAATGAATCACTGTCAGACCAAATCGTTATTGTAGAGTCACCAGTAAGAGGCCTGCCAAATGGTCTGATGGTCCAGTGAGGAGTGCTGCCTGGAACTGACATGATGGTCAAGAGGATCAACATAAAGCTAAAGAATGAGACTCACAAGGATCTGATAGTGCATTCTGGTACAGTAATAGCCGATCTGTACATAGCTGATGTGGTTGTGGCCACAGCCTCTCCTGAGAAGACTACTTAACTGGATGAAGGGGTGTTCAATTTTGGCTCCTCTCCCATTCTCACAGATGGAAGAACTGATTAAAGAAGGAATTAGTAGACCAATCAGATGTATTTTCCTGCCATGAATGGGATGTAGGGTGTGCAAAAGGAGAGGAGCATCACATCTGCCTACATGATGATTGCCCATTCCATGAAAGGTCAAGAAGTTTGGTGCACACAGATACTGAAGATGTTTGGTGACATTTGCAAGAGCTGATGAAGGCAGGGATAATAACTGAATCTTGCAGTCCCTATGCCTCGCCTATAGTGGTGGGTTGGAAATGGAATGGTGCCAAAAGAATGTGCATTGACTATCGCACCCTGAATCAGTGGATAGTGGCTGATCAATACACCATGCCTTGAGTGCAAGATGCCTTAGACAACCTTACAGGTAGTAGAAGGTTCTCTGTTCTGGACTTGCACAGTGGTTACTACCAAATACCGATGGCTGAGGAAGATTAGGCTAAGACTGCCTTTTTTTGTCCACTTGGATTTTACCAGTTCGAGCAAATGGCACAAGGAACATCTGGTGCCCCAGCAACATTCCAGCATCTGATGGAGAAGGTAGTGGGTGGCATGAATCTCTTAGAAGTCTTAGTTTACTTGGATGACCTGATAGTGTTTGGGAGAACACTGGAAGAACATGAAATCAGACTACTTAAGGTAGTGGAATAACTGAAGGAACATGGTCTAAAACTCTTCCTGGACAAGTGTCAGTTCTGCCAGACTTCCATGAAGTATGTGGGACATATTGCTTCTGATTAAGGTATCAGCACTGATCCAGAAAAAGTGAAAGCTCTTACTACATGGCTGAAACCCACCTATTTGAAAATGCTTGAATCTTTCTTAGGATTTTACAGGCAGTACTGGAGATTTGTAAAAAAAAAAAAAAACTACTCCTTGGTGGTGAGGCCTTTGCACAGAGTAACTCAAGGATATCCTCTGATGAAGAGCAAATGCATAGGAGCCACAAAGACATCCCTCAGTGAATATTTCAAGACCACTGAACCTTTGGGGTCCGATGGACTGATGAATGTGAGAGTGCATTTCAGGAAATTATTCAACTCCTAACAAAAGCTCCTGTTCTAGCCTTTGCTAACTACACCAAGCCATGCACTCTTCACACACTCTTCATACACTCTGCAAACCAATTTTTGCTGCTGAACCTAATTTTATGGGTATTGATGTGTATGTAGATGGTTCCCACTTTTGGAATGATGGCCATTTCCTTACCGGGTATGCTATTTGGACCCCTGGAATAAATCAGGAGATATTAGTACGATGTTCATCCTTTTCCTCTGCCCCTCGAGTGGAATTGGAGGCAGTCCGCTGAGCTATTATGATGTATCCACAGTAAGGCATTAATATCTTTTCAGATTGTGCTTTTGTTGTCAATTCCTTGTTAGATTTTCTTCCTATTTGGATGAAAAGAGGAATGCGAACAGCCACCGGTGAACCCGTGCCTTTTGCCCCCATATTACAGCATGTATGGGATACAGGAGCTCAAACACCGCTGAGAATTGCTATCTGTAAAGTTCAAGCTCATCAAAAAGATCCATAGGATAGCCACGAATTAAATAATAATCTGGTGGATAACCTGGCTAAAATAGCCACAAAACAATCAGACTTATGGGTAGACCCTCTAGGAGGTGATTCTACACAATTGTGGGAAGCTGAAGAGTATGATAAAAATCATCCAAAATGTATATCAGCATTATCACAAGTCCCTAGTTTGGGGTGAATCCAAGATATTGACGTTTGGCTTCTTGGTTGTCGGAACCAATGGAAAGATACAGGACAGTGTACTACCAAGCATGTTACCATATGGGAAGATATGGTAATATGGGAATGACAACCAGGGTTTAGGAAGTGGATCCCACCCATTTCATTTGGAAAAGATATTATCATGGACAATCATTGTATTGGAGGTCATTGTGGAATCCATAAAATATGTAAAATGTTGGCAAAAAAATATTGGTCGCCAAAAATGGAAAAATATGTCAAACAATGCCTGGAGGCTTGTCTCATCTGTGCACAGATGACTCTTCCAGTGCCTGGTAAAAGGGTTCCATTAGGGCGTATACCCCTGGCGGACGGTCCTTGGTCCAGTTTACAAATTGATTATGTGGGATTCTTGCCTACTGCAAAAGGAGGGGTTCTAATATCTATTAGTCATTGTTGATATATTTTCCAAATGGGTAGAAGCACTATCAGTTAGAAATGATAGCGCATAAGCTACTGCAAAAGCATTATGGGAACAAGTGTTCTCATGTTGGGGTTTTCCCAGAGTTCTTGAAAGTGATAGAGAGACTCACTTTACAGTAAAAATTATGACAGCCTTGTGTGATATCTTAGGTAACACTCAATGTTTGCATTTACCCTACCATCCACATTCCTCAGGTATGGTAGAAAGGTTAAATCGCACTTTGAAAAATGCACTGAAAAAGGCAGTGTTAGATACTGGTAAAGGGTGGATGATGCACTTGCCAGGAATCCTAATGGGTATTAGAGGTACGGAAAACAAGAGTACTGGCTATAGCCCATATCAATTGATGACTGGATGGGATATGCAGTTGTGTTATCCTTCGGATCCAGATTTGTTTACCCCTGTGTTAGACCATATCAAAACTTATGTGTTTTTGCAACAGTTGCAGAAACAATTAAATTTGTATTTGCCCCATGCTGCCAGAAATATGGCACAGACTCATTGGAAAAACAAACAGAGACATGATGAAAAAGTGATACAGCCCATTGAAAGGGGTCATCATGTCATGGTGAAAAATGTTGGTCAAAAGGGACCATGGGATGCTAATTGGATGGGGCCCTATACTGTTATTAATGTCTTGGGACCATGGGTCATTCAGGTCCAGCAAATTTGACAAGGGTCTACAAAGACCAAATGGGTCCATGTGGACCAATGTAAATTGTATCAGCCTTTAAATTATAACAACTGATACTGCTCTGTTTCTCCCAATACGTGAAGTACAATGATGTATTCTGTACTTCTACTGTATGGTACCTTACTGATCTTGGTAACTTCTGACCACCATGAATGCCCAGGGCACATATGGAACAGTTTATATTGCAGGACATATGCCAATTGTTCTGCATGGGGTATCCCAGTATTGTTGGGAGAATGACATGAACATACTGGATAACTTCTTATCAAATGGTACTTTATTTGTTATGGACAATGTCAAAATGCGACATGGGGATGCTCGCCAGAACCCTGGCCTGGCATGGCAATGTGTGTGGTAAACACGACCGCCCAAAAGGGGATCTACATCCATTCTACCTTGGGTGAAACCACCAATTTAATGAAAAAAGAACAAGATTTGTTGCGAATGAAATTAAAGGACATGTTACAATATCCATCTGATATCAAATTGTTAAATGCATCTTATACTGGTTCAAAACGTAATATGTGGCATTTTTTATATAATACATCTATTGTAGCAAATTATACAGTAGGGTTAACAATTTTTTTACAGTATTGCCATTAACAAATGAATATCCTTTGTTAACATATACTGCCTGTGCACGATGGCCGGGAATGACTTGTAATGTTAATTTAACAGCATGGCACAATTTTGCGGCATAGAATATAGTGTATAAAAAACAAGGTATATCAGGTCAAAAAATTCTTGCCTCCATCAGATGGTATTATCTTAACACAAAATGTATAGCCTTTGTATTATCCTTGTAAGTTAGATTATTATAATATTTTGCTACATTTGCCTTTTCCACGATTACCGCTTCAATGTAGGGATCGGGCTTTGGTATTGTTGTGGCAACAGTATTATAATAATACTTTAAATCAATACCATGATAGATACTGAATGTGGTCATTTCACATTCCTGCAGAAGCATCACCAGGCTTATCTCGTCGTAAAAGAGACGTGTGGGGCTGGTTAGGCTTAGGATTAGGAATTGCTAATGGTATTGATTCTATGGTTTTACAGGGTCATATTCACTCTTTAGAAATGACTTTGAAAAATATGGCTACTGGACCACTATCAAATACTGTGAGATTAGCAGTTGATAATGAAGAAATTGATTAGTTTGCTTTTAGAGGAACCTTACAGAATTTTCGAATTATTGCTAAAATAGTAAGGCTTTTAAATAACTCACTCTCTGATATGTTTAATAAGTTATATAGAACTGGCTTGCTCACAATTAGCTGCTGAAGCACATGCTTCTCTAATCAATGAATTAAATAGAACTGAGATCAATAGGTTACCCTTAGGGATAGGCAAGGCCAATGTGACTATATTGTTGGATCATCCCACTGTAATCCTACCATCCTTAGCTATGGTAAAAGCATGGAACTCACCAAATCAATATGCACAAGTGCTGTGACATGTGATTCCCATACTAGTGATAATACCTGTATGTTTTGAACCACTGAAAATATCGTGGCAAATCAGTAATTTGGGAGTATTAATACATGACCAGATCATGAGACTCCAAATACCAGGTGATACTATTATCACAGTACACAATAAATATGTAGTATTACCTAAACAACAGTGTGTATAAGAACATGAAACCTTGATATGTGGGGAAGAGAATCTCTTAAGTCCCTAATTCTGATACTGCTCCTCATCTCAGGTAACATCAACCCAAACCCTGGCCCCCAACAGTCTAGCCCCTGTGCTGCTGACAGGTCTGGGGGGGCTCCGCCTGGCTACCAACAATATTTGTAGCCTCCTCAAAAAGCTAGATCTTCTCACTGCCTGGGTCACACTCCACAACCCAGATATAATATCAGTAATCAAGACATGGCTATCACCTAAGACCCCGGACACTGCAATAACAATTCCAGGTTATGCCATTTTCAGGCAAGACAGATGCTCCAAGAAGGGGGGAGACTCTGCCTTGCATCTAAAGGACACTCTAATCAGGCACACCCTATCTTTACCTCACCCTGTGAGTGACATCCAGGTTCTTGCCACAAAAACATGTCCAGGGATCCTCCATAAAGCACTGACAGTGGCATCAGTCTACATACCCCCCAAACTCACCAACCAAGGATAGAACTCCATACTGGACATCATTCTCTCCCTAGATCAGAAATCTGAAACTATCCTTCTCAGAGACTTTAATGTAAATTGGTCTTCCCCCAGTGCACATAAGTATAAAGATGCCTTGACAGCTGCCAATTTCTCCCAAATGGTTAAAACACCCACCCGAGTAAACTACAGAACAGGTACCTCAACTCTTCTGGACTGGGTTCTTACAACCAACCCTGAACACATTACTAATACAGTAGTTCTCCCTGACTGTATAAGCGACCACTCACCAGTCCTATTCTTATGGTACAACAAATTCATTAAGACCCCGCTAAAATCATCAACAGTAGGAAACTACTATTTGGCCACCTGTGGCTGCTAAAAACATGCCTACGAGATCATGACTGGTCACCTATATATGCAGCCCCAGACGTGAACACTGCACTTGACTACTTTATCCAAAGCTTCAACACAGCCTGTGATGCACATGTACCCTTCATGAAATGCAAGATTAAAAGTGTTAACAACCCTTGGATCAACCTTGGTCTCCTAGAGCAAATGAAGGCCTGGGATCACTTCTGGCAACGTGCTAAGCTGACCAGAAACAGGGCAGACACTCAAGTCTTCAAGGCTACAAGAAATGCCTGCACCCGCATGATTCGATATGAAAATGCCAACTACTACAAATGAGTGCTAACAAACTCTTGGAAAGATGGAAATAAGTTTTGGGCCAACCTAACGGAACTAACTGGAAAAAAAAAAAAACGTCCCACCTGCTATGGTTTACCTAAATGACCACATCATCACAGATCAAGTCACCGTGGCAAATGCCTTTAATGCAGCATTTACCAGCCTTACCCATGTTTTACCGCCAACTTTCTTTGATCCCCCTCTAGATAACATTAACTCAGTCAAAGTCAGAAATTTGGAGGGAAATCCACCATTCTACTTCAAAGCCGTCCCCAAGGATATCACAAAAAAGTATGTCCTTCAAGTACTTGGAAAGTCTAGATCAAGCAGTGACTCCCTCAACTTGAAACTCCTTGCTGTTACCCTCAATGAAGTCCTGACCCCCTCACTAAAATCCTTAACAAATCTATCATGCTCTGACAGTTCCCCCCAAAATGGAAATCAGCGATGTTGACACCCATTCACAAAAGTGGCGACAAATCTGTTACAAGCAACTATAGACCAATCTCCATTCTCCTCCTCTCTCAAAAGCAATGGAGAGAATAGCTGCCGATCAACTGATAGAATACCTTACTAAGTATAACCTGCTATGTCAAGAACAACACAGATTTTGCAAGGGCCACAGCATGACCACGGCACTGCTAGAGCCTTCTTCCTACATCCACAATGCTCTGGACCAAGGGGATCTCGTTGGCACCACTTTCATCAACCTAACTATGGCGTTTGACACCGTCAACCATTTACTACTGCTTCAACAACTATTTCTAATAGGTCTATCTCCAGACACAACTCTTTGGTTTCAAAGCTACCTCAGTGACCGAACACAGCAGGTAAAAATTGATGAATCCCTCTCAACACCCCTCTTGGCCCGATCAGGAGTCCCACAAGGATCCATCCTGGGTCCTATGCTTTTCAGCATTTTCCTTAACGGCCTCCCTTCATCTTGCTCAGAAAAAATCCTACTCTATGCTGACGATGTTGTCATCTTCACCTCTCACTCTGACCTCTCCTTTCTTCAGTTACTACTACAAGAAAGCTTCACTGATGTTGAGGCATGGTTTAAATCTCACAAGCTTATTCTTAACTACAGCAAAACCAAATCAATGCTGTTCCATGGTACCCACAGCAAACATAAAAACAGAGACCTCGCTATCTCAAACAGCAAAGGGGCCACCCTTGAACAAGTACATCTATTTAAATATCTTGGGGTGATTCTTGACCCAACACTTGGATACTCTGAACATATCAACTACGTAGCAAAAACTGTGAATACCTGCATAGGCCTGCTCTATAGAAATAAGAACTGCCTCACAGATGAAGCCCTAAGCACTGCCATTCACAGTTCAGTAATCTCTATAATAGATTATGGGCTTGTGATCTACGGGTCTTCCACTGACACAGCTCTCTGATGCATCACCACAGCACTAAACAAGGCATGTCATCTTCAAACATCTGCAACTGCCTTACACACACCTGTGAGATCTATGAACATGCAAAATGGCTCCAACTATCTGGCAGAATTGAATATCAAACCTGCATCCTAGCAAAAAGCAAACACTGGACCTACTACCCCTTGGATCACAGGCACTGCTGTAACCATATAGCAGCCCACGACAAACCAGGAATTCAAACAACCTCTCCTCCACTGTTCCTCTTTGCAGGACTACCCAAGGCCAATGATCCTTCTTTTTCAGAACCTCTTTCTGGTTCAACACCCTGCCAGCAAAAGTTACCAGCACAGCAACTCGGGGTGCCTTTAAGCTCAGCCTGCATCAATACCTCATCTCCTGTGCCTCCTGTGACTTCTACACCTAAATGGTTATCCCAAACCCCCATACCCCAGCCTTCCCTTCCTACTCCTTCCCTCCTCCTCTACTCCCTCCACACATCTCCTCGCTGACCCTGCCCCTGACCTACCCCCCACTCTCTCTCTTTTTCTCCCTCTTTACAACAGCCTCTGACCTTGCCTCTCTCTGTCGAATGGCTACCTATACAAATCTATATTGTTTAAATTGTTATAGAAGTGATTTGCACAATTGTGATGTTTTGGTAATTGACAAAGCCCTCCGGCTGCAATGTTTATTTCTCTTTTGCACAAAACCACTGCCTGTCCTAATGTTTCAAGTAACTTGACATGGTACCTTTGTAAAAGAGCCCCTGGCTCAAAGGTGTATTTGATTCTCTTAAATAAATAAATAAATAAGAGACATCAACTGCCCCATGGTTTCCTGATCAATGTAAATTTATCTTAATGTCTGCAAATGAAAACCGCCAAGCTATGAGATGGAACCAATCATGGTGTGTAATATCAGGTCAACCTTGGAATGTATGGGGGTGTAGGTATAAGACCTGGTGGGTTGCAAATTGGACCTTCCAGGAATGTCCTGCCTATAGCTGAACAAAAGTTACCCATATTGATGGTTCTAATGTGGCCTTGGACTTACTCACTGATTTGGCTACTCTGCCTCATCTTGTATTGCCTACATTTGATAAAATGACAATTCATGCTTTGTTGTATTGTCAATAGAATAAAGAACTTATTCTCTCACAAAAGGCCTCTGCTATAGCGGTAGAGAAGCAGTCATCTTATATCCCTATTGTATCCTGGTGGGGCTCGGCTGCTTTGGGTACTAGTCCAGCCCTAGTAGTGGTGGGATGCAGTATTGCAGTAATCTGTGTTCTTATTATTGTACAGATGTTATTGTATCATAAAATGAAACACATGATGAGACAAATACAAATGTCACAATGGCAACATTGTCTTGTGTGATCTCCAATTAGAGAGTCACAAAGGGAGGATTGCAGTGTAACATTTTACTTAAGTGTAAACTTTTACAACATTTAACTGAATCCTTATTATTTTACAATATTTAACATAAAATGTCCTATCATAACCCTCTTTAAGAAGGTGTGTGACCAAGAACCTTCTTTAGGAAGGTGTGCAGCAAAAAATCTTCTGTAGGATGCAGTGCACTAGTTAAGAAAGGTGTGCAACAGAGAGGGTTGTGTAATATTGTGCAATAAATGTAGTAAACACCTATGAGGTTGTGAAAGAAATGAATACCTACATTTTTAGTGAAATTCACCACACCCTAAGATTAATATGTTACTTTGTTTTATGATTGGCTTATAATGGAGTGTTGGCATTTTTCAAGATAACAAATCTTTATAGAAACACTGTATGTAAATTGAATAAGCAGCTCCAATATTAATGAAAAGAATGAACATGAATGTGAAGCTGAATAACCGCAATAAACTCTTAGAAGAAATCTGAAGGCTCGAGTGAATTTCTTTTGCAAACACAACGCAACCTTGCACTAGTAAGTTCATGTCTCCCACAACTGATTCCATCAGCTGATGAAAACTGGTGGGTGCTCCCGAAATACTCTGAGGCAGACGCAGAAACTCATAGAAACCCAGGGAACAAATGGAGGCGGTTTTCTCGCTGTCTTCTGGGGCCATCGGGATTTGATAATACCAGCTCTGAAGGTCTAGCACAGAGAAACACTGACTTCCATTGAGGCAGTTGAGGACATCTTGGATATGTGGCATGGTGTATTGGTCTGGGACAGTTCTTCGGTTTAATGTACAGTAGTCCATGCACATCCTCACTGATCCATTTTTCTTCTGGACTACCACAATTGGAGAAGCATAAGGGCTTCAAGACTCTTGGATGAGTCCCACTGCTAGCATTTCCTGGAGATGACATTGAACATCATCAATGTCAGCAGGCGCAAGGCGACTGGATCTTTCTCAGAACGGCCTCCCATCATGAAGTCTGATGTAGTGTTTGGCCACTATGACACATCCCACATCCCATTCCTTCAATTAGAACACTTTGCTTCCCAGAGCGAATTTCTGGCTGATCTTAGCTTTCCATTCTGCAGGCAGAGGGGACTCTCCAAAATCAAACAGATCAGGGGTCACTTCATCATCCTCTCCAAGGCACTTATTGCTGGGTAGCACAGCAGCATCTGCACAATATACAGTAGCTAGGATGTACCCTCAATTTATTTGAACCTCCCAGTCTGACATGTTTTGGACTTGCACCACTATCCGCCGAGTGTAGGCATGGGCACGGGACAGTAGAATGCTAGGCTTGACCAGTAGTCCCTCAGGCAGTTTCCCCCTCTTCTGGTGCATCCAGCGTAAGAACCTTGTTTTTGACATCCTTTTTTATGCACACTTCACCACTATTGGTACACTGAGCATTTGGAGGCAACACAAGTGAGTCCAGGTCTTTTTTCCATACTACCCCCATGGGTTCATCATTCTCAGTCTCTCTGTTTTGCACCTGTAAATCATAGGCTCACTGCACCAAGTCCAGAATGTGTAGGGCCTTTCCAGTCTACTTGGCTTGTTTCTCTTGACAGAGCTGGGCTAACCGGCCAAACATATGGGCGTTGGTGCCAGTCAACAAATATCATACAATCCAGTTGGTGGGCAACCCAGGGCCAGAATCTCTACTGGTTCATCCACGCCAGCAATAGCAGTAGGGAAAGACAACCAAATTCGTACATACCCTTGATAAGGATAGGATCTTTTACTCAACTCCAACACATGCAGTCCTTCCAGGGATAGGAGTGGAAGGTCAGATAAGTGCTGGTCGTATCAATCTTGAAATATTTATTTATTTATTACTTTGTTAACTGGGTAGGGTGCTTTTGTCCAGGGGACCGTTTACAGGCACGACTCAGGCCTAGTAAGCACAAATAGGTAACAGCAGCATAAGACTAGAGTGTAACAACACCCTTAGGTAGAGATACAAATGCAGAGCATACAAAAGCACAGGCAAGATAAGCTGTCAAAAATGATTAACAAACAGTAAGGCTGAGATATGGCCCAGTAAGGGAGACAGTACAGTTGTTCATATTGACAGTACAGTTGTTCAAGTTCGACCAGTGGAAGCAAAGAAGTTGGTTGCACTTAGGCTGACAAAAGGGAGTTGAGCCTGTATCCCACCCACTCCCACCAGATGCCGGCAATGATGGGCAATGGCAATATCAGAGGGGAAGGGGGATAGAGACCTGGGCCGGGGGGAGAGAGGGTGTTATCTGGGGGGACAGGTGCAGCTAATATATATGATGACCTGAAAGCCACTGTCTAGCACAGCTTGAGTGTAGATGCCATTAACTGTTACTGTAGTCTCCACGGGGGGATCCACAATCTCGGACCAATCTGAGGAAGTCTGTTTTGCGGACTGGCCCACATCAGTTTTGGAGGAAAAATATTTTCGCGGTGGGCCTAGCAGAGGTTTTATACTGCTCTGCCAAACCAGGTTGAGCAGTTTAGTAGTGACCTTCTACAGATCATCAGGAGAATTGCAACCTTGTCGGGTATGGTCATCTTCTCCACACCTGTAGCAGAACACCTGTTCTAGGTGTTGTTCAGGAGAGCGGTACAGACCTTCCTTTAAATGTGTTTCTAAAAATTTACGTAAAATGGTATCCATACTTATGTCTATCTTGTGGCTGGCAATAAACGTTTGACTTCACACCAGTCCTCCTGAGTCCCTTTTTTGACTCCCTTCTGTACTTGATTGATCAGGTCAGGTGCAGTAAGGTGTTCCACGCAGCTTGGCCTCTTCAGTCCATTTGATGTTGTCAGCAACCATATAGACTGTCTTTAGACATTTGAGTCACGGCACCAATTGTAAGGTTGCATTGTGTTTGCAAAAGAAATTCACTCAAGCCTTCAGATTTCTTCTAAGAGTTTATTGCGGTTATTCAGATTCACATGCATGTTCATTCTTTTCATTAATATTGGAGCTGCTTATTCAATTTACATACAGTGTTTATATAAAGATGTGTTATCTTGAAAAATGCCAACACCCCATTATAAGCCAATCATAAAACAAAATAACATATTAATCTTAGGGTGTGGTAAATTTCACTCAAAACGTAGGTATTACTTCATTTCTTTCACAACCTCATAGGTGCTTACTACATTTATTGCACAATATTACACAACCCTCTCTGTTGCACACCTTTCTTAACTAGTGCACTGCATCCTACAGAAGGTTCTTTGCTGCACACCTTCCTAAAGAAGGTTCTTGGTCACACACCTTCTTAAAGAAGGTTATGATAGGACATTTTATGTTAAATATTGTGAAATTATAAGGATTCAGTTAAATGTTGTAAAAGGTTACACTTAAGTAAAATGTTACATTATAACTAGATTACCTTGTCTATCTTGATGACATCATTGTGCTTGGCCAGACCCTTGAGGAACATGAAGCCTGTCTGTGTAAGGTTCTGGACCGATTTGAGGATTTTGGATTTAAATTATCAATAGACAAGTGTCAATTCTTCCAAAAGTCTGTGAAATATATTGGTCACATAGTGTCAGCTGAAGGGATTCAGACAAATCCGAGCAAAGTGGAGTCTTTGACCACCTGGCCCCAGCCTAACAATCTGAAAGAACTGCAAAGATTCTTGGGGTTCTGTGGCTAGTACCACCAGTTCATAAAAAGATTACACCAAAGTCATCCGCCCATTCCTCAATTTAACTCAAGGTTATCCACCTACTAACAAGAAATATAAGAGAAGTGCAGTTAAACAGGAGGAAAAGGTCTACTTTCAGACAAATGAACCTTTTGGAGCTTGGTGGACTTCCGAGTGTGAGGCAGTCTTCTATGATATCATTCACCAACGCACTCATGCCCCTGTGCTTGCATACGCCGACCCTGCCAGACCCCATGTGTTGCACACTGATGTCAACTTGAAGAGACTTGTTGCTGTTCTATATCAAGAATATGAGGAAGGCTTAAACCCTGTGGCATTTGCTAATCAGAGCCTAATACCATCTGAAAGAAATTACCCAGCACACAAGCTTGAATTTATTGCGCGTTAAATTGGGCTGTGGTGGACCAGTTCCTTGAATATCTTTATGGTGCAAAGATTCTAGTGAAAACTGACAACAATCCTCTCACTTATGTCCAGACTTCAGTTAAGTTGGATGCCACAGGGCATCACTGGTTATCTGCACTTTCAACTTATGATTATTCCATAGAGTATCGACCAGGCTTTAACCACATTGATGCTGACACCCTCTCCAGAAGATCTGATTCTAATGCAAAGTGGGTGAGGATGTCTGAACAGTCTGTCAAAGCCCTTTGTCAGAAATTTGATAAAGATGAACACCCCTCTCTTGAAACAGTTGACTGCCTGGTGGACTGCTTGGGCCCTCCTGACACTTGTGTTCCTGCAGCCTACTGCTACCTTGCAGCCTTGGATCTTGGCACGCTGCCCCAGCTCACCCCTGATAATATACAGTGGGCTCAGGCTCAAGACCTCATGATTAAGCCAGTGCAAGATGCTATTCATGCTGGAAAAAATTTGTCCGAGCTTCATTCTTCAGACCCATGAACTGCCTTGTTGTTTAGAGAGGTGCCTAGATAAAAGCTACGCAACCAATTACAGGTGCTTTACAAAGAGACCACAAATTGACAAGGTCAAATTGACAAGCAACAACTAGTGTTACCTACAGCTTTCAAGCGTGTAGTTCTACGAGTCCTCCATGACCAGATGGGACACTTAGGCTGTGACCGAACTATAGACTTAACCCGTGCTCAATTCTACTGGCCAAAAATTGGGGCTGACATTGAGACTGACATTGGAACTTGCAGCTGTTGGCTCCAGAGGAAAGCTCAGCCCCAGACGGCTGCACCCTTAGTCAATATTTCTACCAGTGTGCCCATGGAGCTTGTGTGTATTGACTTCTTGTGTCTTGAACCAGATCAAAAGAATATTGGCAATGTGCTAGTGGTGACTGATCATTTTACTCGTTATGCCCAGATATATCCAACCAAAGACCAGAAAGCATATACAGTGGCAAAGGTCCTAATTGAAAAGTTCTTTGTCCATTATGGTGCCTCCCCAGAGAATTCACTCCAATCAAAGGAGAGACTTTGACAGTCACTTGATCAAAGAAATACTCTCACTCTGGGGAGTGTGAAAGTCCAGAACCACCTCCTATCACCCCCAGGGAGGTCCACAGCCTAAAAGGTTTAATCAAACATTGCTAGACATGCTGGGCACACTTCATCCCCGGGACAAGCCCAAGTGTAACCAACAGATAAGCACCTTGGTACATGCGTATAACTGCACTAGAAGTGATGCCACTGGGTTCTCTCCCTACTGCCTAATGTTTGGCAGAGAAGCCTGGTTGCCAGTAGACATCTGCTTTGGAGTGTTCTCTGATGGAGTCAGAGCTGAAAATCAACTTCAGTATGTTCAAAAGTTAAAGGCCTAATTAAACCATGCCTACCAACTAGCACACACCATGGCAGCAAAGAGGAACTTAGCAAATAAAGAAAGGCACGACAAGCATGTCAAGGCCCAAGAACTGCAATCCAGAGACAGAGTTTTGTTATGAAATTTGGGACTGCATGGAAAACACAAAATTGCCGATAGGTGGCATCACACCCCCTACATTGTTGTCAGCAAGCTGGAGGATCTGACAGTCTATAAAGTGCATCCAGAAAATGACCCACAAGCTGCCAAGACAATACACAGAAATCACTTGCTGCCCATTGGTAAAATCATCATCGATTATGCACCCCAAGACACTGCTCCTTCTGGGCCTGTAACCAGAGCTGCAGCTAAAATGAAATAGCTAACCCCCTCTCCAGTTGTCAAAGATTCAAGGCCTTCCCCCAGTCAGGCCCTAAATGACATTGATTGCTGGTCTGAATCTGATGACAGTGAGTGTGAAGCTTCCTGTTATCCATCTTATGAACTGAGTCAGTTGTTTCAGGGTAACCCCGTGTACAACTTTAGGGAAGAGGCTGGACCTTCAGGACTGTCTAACCCTCCCATCTTCTCTACAGCCCCTGTATTCCCTGAAAGTGAGGTGCAAAGTGTGACTTGTGATGTAGCTGACTCCTTGTGTCTTCTAGAATTAGTTGAGTCCCAAGAAAGAGAGCCAGAGACAGAAAGCACCACTGGTGACATACCAGCAGGTACAGAACTATTTGCAAACCAATAATCTGACAATGCAATGAAAAATGATGTTGATGAAGTAAATGATTCTGAAAGTATCAGTAATGTGTTGCAAGATTTGAATTCCATAGAATTTCCTCTAGAATTTTTTTCCTTATTCTTTTTTTTCTGAATCAGAACTTGGCATGTCACCACTTGTTATTTTCCATATCTTCTCAGGGAGTCATTTGCCAGTCATCATTCTTCAAAAATAGCCGTGAGGACTCGGCCCACAGGTCCCTTTGCTCAATAAGAAGCCCAATAAAAGAAGAGGCAATTGCTCTTCAAACTAGACAAGATGGGGTCCAGAATTATTTTTGTGCTATTGCTGTCCTATGGTATTTTTTTAAATAAAATA
Source organism: Neoceratodus forsteri (assembly GCA_016271365.2). Taxonomy (NCBI): domain Eukaryota; kingdom Metazoa; phylum Chordata; order Ceratodontiformes; family Ceratodontidae; genus Neoceratodus; species Neoceratodus forsteri. The sequence continues at coordinate 807,362,390 of CM028137.1, forward strand.
TTAGAGGGTCCCACATTTCTTTAAATTTAAGAAGAGTTGCTTCTTGTGCATAGAAAATTCCCTTGAGGTTGCCACAATCTATCATCATAGTCAGCCATTGTTTCGCGTTTGGATGTTCTAATTCTTGTCAGCCGTGTAATATCAGCTTTTTGGCATTTATCAACATTCAGTCTAACAACCTTTCTTTACCTTTCTTATTTTGTTCAGTAAGCTGCAAAAACTACTCCCAAAAACAATAATTCCAGGATCATATGGGAAATCAACCCCGAGAGTTTTTTGTCTTATAGCAAAAATCTCCCCCCAATATTTTTTTTAGTTTTGGACAGCTCATTAGCATATGAATCAGAGTACCTTTTTGGCTATAACATTTTGGGCATTTATCTGTTATAGTTATGTTGAAGTCATGCAATTTCTTTGGGGTGTAATAAACCCTGTGTAAAATATTATATTTTATTTGTTTGAGTTTGCTGTTTTTGGATACCTCTAAAGTTGTAACAATAATATGTTGCCATTTTTCCATGGTTAGACTCAGTCCTATATCTTTTTGCCACCTATCCTATAGTTTATTTAATTGAGGAAGTTTTCCTTCTTGACATATCTTATATATTAAGCCGATTAATTTTGGATCAACTCTTGAGCCCATTAGTTCTTCAACTGGGGAACAAACAGGTTCCTCAAGGGAGCCTTTTTTCACCCGTAGAGAATATCTTATCTGGAAATAGGCCAATAAGTAGCCTTCTTCTAAGTTATATCTCTGTTTAAGCATCTGAAAATCCATAAATTCCCCATGGTGAAATAAATGTCTAATTTGATAAATCCCTTTCTCCTCTGATTTTTGAATTAAACAGTTATTTTTTAAATTTGGAGTTAATTTTAGATATGTATGTGGTGAGAATATTTCCTTCCAGCCCATCATCTTATGGAACTCTAGTCATATTCTTGCTGAAAGTTTAGATGACTCCAGGCATGCTATTTCATTAAGGCTCTTCTGGCCTTAAAACAAAATCCCAGTCAAGTCTTTAAGGCCTGATTTATTTTCTTCAATCTCAGCCCAATCTGGTTTACCTAAAGTTTTGTAAAAAGATTTAATTTGCACTAACTGAGCAGCATAATAGTACCATTGAAAATTTGGCAAGCCTCCCCCATCTATGGGAGCATATAATTTTACAAGACTTATTCTGGGCTACTTGTTTTGTGAAATAAACTTTCTGATTTCTTCTTCAAACTTTTTAAATGTCCCTGCTGGATTCCAAATAGGGAGTGCTTGGAAAAAAATTGTAGCCTGGAGAGCACATTCATGTTAACTATGTTTATCTTTCCTATTAATGTTAGAGGTAGTAGTTGCCACCTTTGTAAGTCATTGTAGATTTTTTGAGTTATGGTGTCATAATTAATATTATATAACTCCTCCCTTTTCTGAGTGATCCAGTCACCTAGATATTTATTTTTTTTTTGTAGTGTCCAATTTATTTTCTTTTTTAAACTTAAGAACTGGAAACTGCAGGTGTATTGGCAGAACTTCAGTTTTATTTTCATTTGCTTTATATCCAGATATGTTTGCAAATGTATTTATTAGATTCACTAGCATGGGCATAGATAACTTTGCATCTTACAAATAAATCAGAACATCATCTGCATATAATGATATGACATTTCCCATTTATTCTTATTCCTTGAATTTCCTCCTCCTGCCTTATTGCTTGTGCTAGTGGTTCTATACATATGTCAAATAGTAAGGGGGAGAGTGGGCTCCCCTGTCTTGTCCTCCTATCTAACTTCAATTCAGGTGATATTTGACCATTAGTTCTTATTGCTGCAGTTGGGGCTTTATAAATCAACTTTATAGCATCTATGAATTTTTTTCCACACCCAACTTTCTGTAATGTTATAAAAAGGTATTCCCACCCTGCTCTATTGAAAGCTTTTTCCGCATTGAGCGCAATCAATGCTGCATTTTTATTAGTGGAAATTTCCACAATATTCAAAGTACGATGGATATTATCCATTAGTCTTCTGCCAGGAATGAAGCCTGTCTGATCAGGGTGAATTATTTTTGGTATTACTTTAGCTAGTCTTTTTGCTGGAATTCTTGTATACAACTTGTAATCAACATTTAATAATGAAATAGGTCTATACAACCCACATTTATTCAGAGGCTTGTCCTGTTGGGAATCAAGGAAATATTAGCTTGATAGAAGGAGGGTGGGAATTTCTTTCCATTCAACATGTTGTTAAATAGTTGGTGAAAAATTTCATTTATATTATCTTTAAAGTATCTGTAAAATTAATTTACAGAGCCATTTGGTCTTGGAGATTTATTACTCGGTAACTCTGATATAGCCTCCATGATTTCCTGTATAGTAATCTACTTTTATAGATTTTATTGGTCCTGCTTATCTAGTGTATTCAGAGCTAGAGTTGAGACGAAATCTTCTATTTTCTGTTTATCTATTATATTTTCCTGTGTATATAACTTTCAATAGAATTTCAAAAATATCCCATAGATTTTTTTAGGATCTGATACCATCTGACCCCTCTCATTTTCTATTGCCTCAATAACATTCTGTGCTCTCTCTGATTGCAACTGATAGGCTAATAATCTATCTGATTTTTCTCCCAGAAAATAGTATTTAGCTCTGGCTCTTGCCATAGCCCCCTTAGCTCTATTTTCTATTATTCATTTTATTTTATCTCTCAAGAGCAGTACTTTTTGTAAACCTATACCTAACATAATTACCTCTGCTTCTGCTGTAGCTAATTGTTGTTCCAGAAGATTCAATAAATTCTGGTTTACTTTATTTTTATATGAGGTATAAACAATATAGATCCCTGTTATGTAGGCTTTAAAAGCATCTTGTTTTATTTCCAGCTCTACCTCCTCTTGCTCATTGTATTTCTAGAAGTGTTTAATTTCTTCTAATATTTTTTAATAATGTCTTCATCACAAAGTACCTTACATCCATTTTCCATTGCTTCAATTGTGGTTCTGCTTCCCACGGTTGAATAATAAAGACGTACTGCAGCATGGTCTCAGATTGTGATTGCATCACATTTTATATCTTTGAGTTCTCCCACTAATTGTTTAGATATCAAGAAAAAAATCTATTCTTGAGTGCCTGCTGTGGATGATGGAGTGGAAAGAATAAACTTCTTTATCTGGGTATAAATATCTCAGGGGATCTACCAAATCTAGTCCATAACTATAATTTTTAATCAAAGGAATCAGCCTGTGCTTCCTTTCCCTTGTACCCAAACTTCTATCCATATGGCCCAAGGTGACATTAAAGTCTCCAGCTACTATGTATGGTGCTGGAAAAATTGAGAACTTTGTGAATAGTTCATTAAAAAAATGTGCCTCTTCCTCATTGTGGCATAAACTGATACCAGTGTATATCCAATAAGATTGTTTTTATATGTACTATTGAAATCCTCCACTCTCTATCTTTGTCTTGCATTATTATTGTATATCCTATTCTATGGAATTTCCTCTAGATGACGAAACTGGAATTTCTTCAGAGCCAAGTAATGAAAGTAATATTGTTGATATAGAACTAACAGAACAAGGAGCTAACAGTGATTCCAGTACAGAACAGACAACCAGTGCAGAGGTACCCCTTTCTTCAGAAGAAGACTTACTGACAAGCAATGTTGAAAGAACTGAACATGTGCCTGCCCCTCCCAGAAAGTCTGGAAGAGCCTCAAAGTCAGTAATACGCCTCAGTTATGACTCCCCTGGAATGCCTGTAAATCTTCCATTACATGTGGTTCACAAAGGGGTATATATTTTTGAAAACTCTCTTCCAAAAGCTGAGTTATTCTGCCACCTCCAAGTTACTAGTAAAGCCCTCAGACCAGTGTACTAATGCCCTTGCCTATTGCAGCCTTTGTGAAGCTGATAGGGATAGGCCTCAAGCCCTGTGGGTTAGTATTCAGGAAGTAACACAGACCAGAACTGCAAGGGTAATCTGTCTGAATACTTAAACATGATAAACAGTTTTGTGAAATGTTATGGAAAATGTGTCCTTATGGAACTGTCATTGCTAAAGTGGAATATATAGCAGTACTAGTGTTATAATATATTTGTCTTACTGATGCATCAGCTTTTATTTTATAGTATGCTAAAAGAACACGCATGTATCTTTGTATAATGACTTTATATATAGACTCTTATAGTAAGTATAGACTTGATGTGGATGCCAAGTTTTTCCAGGCAGGGAAGGGTGTACCTCCCTACAAATTGGGGTTTACTATAATGTCTTCCTGGGCTCCTAAATGCCCACTGTCAGGTTGGTGTCCTGTCTTCAGCAGTGCTATTTGCCTGCGTGAGAGTGCCCTAGCAAGCCTCTGCACCAGTCTCTTTAAGAACCTAGCTAATCTGTGTTTAGAAATGAGTCTGGGCTGGGTCCAAGTAATTAAGGCTTGCGACTGGCCAGACAGTCTGTTATATTCAGGGCCCCGAGTTTTCCGCGATTCCGTGGATGCGGCAAACCACGGAAATATCCATGGAATTTGCCATCACCCGCGGAATTCGCGGCCGCCTGCGGAACAAACGTCCGCTTCATTTGCCGACGGGGGTGCCCAATCCCCCGTCGGCTTCACTGTCCCCCCTCCCAATGCTTACATGCCACACTGGGAGCCCACCCCAGCATGGCAATCAATGATTTTGCTGAGGGGGTGCCCAATCCCTCATCGGCTGAATGCCCCTCCCTCCCCAGGTCCTTGTGCCACGCTGGGAGCCCACCCCAAGCGTGGCAAATGTCTCAATATTTTTTTTGCCGACGGGGTGCCCAATCCCCGTCGGCTAAACTCTCAAAGTCATTGTGCCATGCTGAGGCCTACCCCAGCGTGGCAGCGATCGCGGCGTCTTTTTCCCTGTAAAACAAAACTGTCCCACAGCGCGTCTCCGAGCCCCCTTCCCACATCCCGCACCACCACTGCACACCCAGCCTCCCCACCCCCAACCCCATACTACCTCTGGACTCCAGCGCGCGATCTTGCGTGGACCAGGAACACGTCTGCACTCTTCAAAGCGACCCGTGAACTGAGGAAATGCCGGTAAGCTGTATAATGGGCTAGGTAGGAGGGTTCAACTTTGTGCATATCTCAGGCATTTTGGAATTTTTGCCAAATTTTCAACATGGGGTTTTGGGACCCCTTCTCATGAATGATGTCACTGTCATGGCGTTATTCAGGCTCGAAGGGTGATTTCACGCGGTGACTGCGCGGTGACTATGAAATCCCGCCCGGGACTGAATACTGCCATGACAGTGACTTCATCATGAAAGAACCCAAAACCCGATGTTGAATATATAAATCAAAAAATGACTGTTTAGCAGGCGTCGCTATGCGAGTTCCTCACGCAGGCTCGTAAGTTTGTGAAATTTCAATATTTTCACTCCAGAGTTTCAACATTGCCATTTCACCACACTGTCTTATGAGTAGTACAGCTGTCATTTTCACATCTCACCCAAAATGTGTTTCCACCCTTGTAGCGCAGAATGGCGAGTCGATTATCTTGAAATCAATGTTCGGACAGATTAATAAAATCACAGTGATACTGTTCATGAGCAGAGGTCTTAAACTGGCTATGTTGAAATTTGGTGACAAACACCCATAAAATGACTGTGTTCGGCGTGCATTATTGATAGATATGGCAAAAACAAAAAAGGGAAAAAATTAAGGGTAAAATGTGCCGTAAATTGCCCAGAAATTGGTGGTTTGAGTGCCTCAGAAGTTCTGTGGCAAATGAGAACCCTGCCGCAGAACTTTGCTCCGATGTGCCGCAGAAAAATCGGGGCCCTGGTTATATTGCTCCATTCTGCAGTCGCTACTTGTGCAGAGGGAGCCCTCTTAGGAACTGATTATTTACTGTTTAATTACTATTATAGAAAAGACAGAGAAGTTTGTCTAACCTGCTTTTATTGCAGCTTGAACATTTGGATGGGAGCCACCATGCTAGGTTCTGGACTTCAGTATTTGGACTAATCAAACCACTGGGGATCTAAAATGGAGACTGTCCCCAGGAGTCTTGTGGGAAGGAATTCTGTAGTTTTTGTAGTTTTAACTGCTGGTGCCTAAACTGGCCTGGAAGGGGAGCCCATACTGTGACTGAAAGTTCCCTCAGCCAACAGCACCATTTGGATTACAAAAAAAAATAGTCAGAACTGCCTGAAGCAGTGACTCAGTTAGAGTTGTAGGTTGAAAAGTGAACAGCTCGAGCTTTTGAGCAGCAGCTCCCAGAAGGAGCATAGGGGAATAGGTGGGAAGGCTTTGCTGGCCTGTCTGTCACATTCTCCTGCCAGTGAACTGCCTTTTGCAGAAGTTGAATCTGGTTCCAGTTCCCATGTTTGGAATCTGCAGCAGAAGAAAGAAGAGGTTTGATGTTGTGACTTGGGATTTGGACTGAAGACTTGCTCCAGAAGCGATCGGCCTGCCTGATGATAGAATTTGCCTCAGATTGAAAGGTTTGCACAGTGAAGCTGTAATTTGCAACTGGACTGTATCAGAACTGTGGAATAGAGAAATAATTGATTTAAATGTGTCGAATGTGTTTCATGTGTCGTGATTTGGTTCCCCACGGCAGAATCTTTTACGCCAGCTAGAGGCTTCACCAGCAGAAGATCAAGAACTTTTGCAGAACTGTTCATCCTGCCTGGGCCCTGCCTCCTGGGCCTAGGCCACTACTCCCACTTCAGAGACTTCTTGGTGAAAGACCAGCTTGGGAATTCAGCCCCCTGTCTAACACCATCGAGCATGTAGTGATCACCTGGAGGTGAGTCAGTCGGCTCTGCTCCCCCAGCCTTCCTGATCAATACCACAAGGTCTTCTTCTCACCTGTCCTGCATCCAGATTATGGTAGCATGAGTACAAACCAGGGTAGCACCCTGCAACAAAAGCAGCAATCATTGTGTTACCATCTAATTGTTTGTTCTGGGTTATTGCACTAGAATGGTTGGTGGGTGGTTATTGTGTCCCGGAGGGCTATACCAGGGCAGTTAAGCTACCCTAATACAATTCCTCCAGGTGGAGGCACCCGTTTACAGAACACAGGCCCCTCAACCTGTGTATTGCCATGCAGGCAGGGGTAGTAGCCCTTAAAATAGCACCACCTAGGGGTTACAAATAGATCTTCAAGAGAATCTCTCTCATCAGGACACACCTAAGAAACTTCACCATCAGGCATCAGTATCTTATAGAAGCTTTTTACTGCAGCAGTCTATTAGGGGCTGCCTGTGCCAATGTCAGGCCCTGACATCATATACTCTGTAAAAGCATGGGCAGCCCCACCCCCTCCTCAGTTCTTTCCCTAGCAGAGGCCATGGGAGATAGGAGTCCCATTAGGGAACTGAGACGAGAGAGAGAAGGTGCATTATGAGCATAATTTTGCACTTTTTGGCATTGTGGCCAAATTACCATACCATGGACCACTCTTTCAACTTTTTATCAGGTCCCCCCCCGTTATTTCCACCTCCCAAGTGTGTCCACTCTGTAGATTTGTGTGTTATCCAATCAGGCATACCTTCCCTTCCAGCCCCTCTACTATGTTACCAGTAAAGGCATTAAAAAGGACCGGTCCTAGTACTGACCCCTGTGGCATCCCACTGGTGACCCTGCCTTCTTCTGATTAAATCCCATTTACCACAGCCCTCTGACTATTGTTACTCAGTCAACTTTGTACCCAATTATATGACCTCTGGATCCACTCTCAGGCTGTCCAGCTTGTTTAGCAGTCTTCTATGTCTTCTACCTTGCCTACAAACAAAGTCAGAGTGACAGGTATGTAGTTTCCTACCTACTCCTTGTTCCCACTTTTATGAAGTGGGACCACATCTGTACTCCTACAGTCTGCACTGCTACAGTCTGCACTTCTACAGTCCCTTGAATCTTCCCGTTTCCAGTGCAGGCTGAATAGAGCCATCAGATGTGCTGTTAGCTCCTAAGTTCTCTCAATATTGTGGGGTGAACCCCATCTGGCCCCACTGCCTCGCCTATCTTTAGTTCTGCTGATTCCTTGAGGACTGTCCCCTCTGTAATTGGCTATTGTCCACTTCCCTTCCTTTGTCACCTTTATCCCCCATCTGTGGCCCATCTCCAGACCCATCCTTTGTACATATTGAACAACAGAATGCCTGACCATCCAAAGTTTTAAGATCAAATTAAGATCACACCTCTTTAGTCTAGGTTTTAATGATGATATTTAATAGTATATCATTTTAGACAGTTGTTTCTTTGTCACTACGCTGTGAAGAAACAAATTTCAGTTTTGCTGCTCTGAAATTTTCAGGGTACAAAGACCTTGTGCCATCAATGTGCCTTTTGCTGGTTTTGTGAAAATAAATTAATCTGGTTCCCAGTTATACAGCTTTCAAATTTTGCTGCATTTTCTGTAAGAAAAGATTGTAATGTGACATGTTTTTGGGTGCTGCACACTATGAGATGTGAGTGCAGGGCACAGAGGGCCCTAAAGATACCACTACAACATCTAAAAAATTATGCATGGATGGAAGCACAGGGCCTGGAAGGCCCTGCATTCCCTCCGAAGGTGTGTGCTGCCACAGGCATATAAGGAAATCAGTACAGTATGTCAAAATTTATGCACGGATGGAAGCACAGGGCCCAGAGGGCTCTGCGCTTGCACACTCAAATATGGATACCATTAAGGGTGATGGGATCACAGGGGCCTCTGCTCCCACAGAGAAATAAGAAAATGATAACAATATTTTCAAATGTATGTGCTGCCACAGGCTAATAAGGATGACACTACAATATATCAAATCCCTCAGAGGGCCATGTGCTGTCACAGGCAAATAAGGACAGCCATGCAGTATGTAAAAAATTATGAAGGGATGGGAGTGCAGGGCCTGGAGGGTACTGCACTTCCACACCTAATGGATTCCATTATGGAGTGATGAAAGTGCAGGGTGCAGAGGGCCCTGCATGCCCACAGAGAAATAATGGAATGATTACAATATCTAAAAATTATGGATGGATGGGAGTGGAGCCCCCAGAGGGTCCTGCACTCTCCTAACATAGAAACATAGAGGCTGATGGCAGATAAGGACCATGTGGCCCACCCAGTCTACCTATCCAATATATATAATCTAGAGATTTCAACAATAACAAATGAAGGTTTAGATTTCAGAAAGTTAAATGAAATATCTAAATTTGATAGCTACCCAATGCCACGCATTGACGATATCCTTGACCACCTTGGAAAAGCCCAATATATTACCACCCTCGACCTGACTAAAGGTTACTGGCAAGTTCCCTTGGATTCTAAAGATAAAGAAAATACAGCTTTTAGTACCCCAATTGGTTTATTCCAATTTACTGTTATGCCATTCAGGCTTCATGGAGCCCCGGCAACCTTCCAATGGCTTAAGGACAAGCTTCTTCTACCACACGCTGCCTTTAGCGCAGCTTATATGGATGACGTGATAATCTTCAGTAAAACATGGGCTGATCATTTATGCCATCTAGCCATGGTATTGAACACCATGGGCTGGATATTCAAACTGTGCCCAAAAAATGCACAATAGCAGGAGCAAGCACAAGTCCATTGTGCCCATGCGCAACAGACGCAATATTCAAAAAAGGAGCAAGCCAAATTGCGCCAACAGCTAATGTCTGAATATCGCACCACCTGTGCCATAGTACAACTAGGGAGGGGAAGCTGAGCAGATACGATGCGCTATGGCGCAACAAGGGATGTCCAGCTGAGCAGTCCAGAGGCGCCATAGCACAAGCAGGGAGTCCCCCAGCAGCAGAGAAATGTAACTGCACAACCAGGGAGGTAGGGGCCCACCACCCATGCCACAGATGGGCACAGGAACACACAGCAGAACTGACATCGTGACCCCACACCCCAAGCACAGCACAACTGGGGGAGGGCTGGAATAACCACTGGCCCATGGAGACAAGCAAACAACCCACAGCTGGGCCAAGGTGCCCCATCACACCCACCGGCAAGCTGAGACTGCCACACAAAGAGGGCAGACCACCCTGTGCCACACCATCCCTTCCAGTGCACAGCACACCCTGCACCGTGCCCCCTAGACACCCCCCCATGAGCAGTGACCACCACTGCAGGAAACCCCATGCATACCACCACCCCCACTGTGACACTGCAACCTTGTGCACCACAGAACCATACAAGGCAGCCCCACCATGAGCACCCAGCAGTGGGTGGCATCACATGGCAATGCAACAATGGCTGACAGAATGCCACCATGCACAATCCCCCGAGACACAGCTGAGAGACCGACCATGCATCGGCACAAGAGGTATCCCAACACGGGACAGGGCGTGCCCCTGACACCACCACCAGTGATACAGCGCCCTGCACATTAGTCCAGTGACACACCCCGACCTACCACTGGCCAGCACAGACACCCACAGTGGTGCGTGGAAGCATGCACCACACCTGATGCAACACAGTGCAGGGACAAACACCCACCCATACCCAAGGGGACAATAACACAGGGACGCAGTAGCGTGGCAACCAAGTCCCCAGTGTGGGCCCATGGAAACCATGTACACACAGCCTGCAGTCCTCCCTGGAACAGGAGTGCCAGCCACCCTGCACAGGCACTGTGGACCCATACGACACCAGCATATGCATGGAGCACAAGTCACAGACAGTGGTGCACATCCCCCTGCAACACACACAAGGCACAGCATGGAGGTGGGACAACAACCACGGAGGCCACAGTGTCATCTGAGGCAAACATGCACCACACCAGTGACAGGAGGCAACTCAGCATTGTGACGGGTACAGTGGCTTCCCTGCATGGACAGCCACCACTGACATGGCAGCAGACCTTGCAGGTCAAAGACATGCAAGGCTGTCAGCTACACAGTCCTTGGATGGGTTGACAGGGGCATCATGGACAGAGAGCATGCACCATGGGCCACTGCACACAGTCATCCATTGCACAGGGAACAACACACACACCACAGACACTGACTGATATCTACTCCCACACCATAGTCACCGCCCCATGGACATACACACAAACCCATGACTGCACCACCCCAGACGCCATGCACACCACTGCAGCTGAGCACCTATAGCCCACTGCAAATCAGAGACCACCACAGTATTCATATCAAAATAATTATATTGTAACACATAAACAAAACTCTTTACAGAACTATGTACATATGGGGGATAGGGACATAAACAAGGTGGGGGTGGGTAAGGGGCAGGGGTGAACATATAGGAGAGGGAAGAAGGGGTGTGAGGGTGGGTCCAGGGGAGGAAGGTGTTTCCAGGGGCATGGATGGCCCATCATCTGCCCTGCTCATCTGCCATGTTCCACTGATGTGACCTCCGCCTCCTGACCCCGTGTCAGTCTATCCTTTGGAGGATCTCCAGGGATGCCCTCGCCACCTGCAACAGCTCCTGCAGTCCCCTCTCTATGGCCCGAAGTTGCTGTACACCTAGGATGAGGGAGCAGAGTCATTACGTGTGACCGTCCATCCCCCTGCAGCCCACCCATGGTACATGGCATACAGCCATGTGCCATGCCCCTGTGATGGTGTGCGACCACCCTCAGTGACTGTGCCCACAAGACCTGTCCACCCAGGCAGCCACAGCCATGTGGACCACTGTACACATCCACCGCCCATGTCCTGCACAGCACCACCATGGGCGTACTGTAACGTGGCTATGCGGTGTGAAGACAGTGCCACAGCCATGTGCCCAGTGCATGCATTGACCACCACTGATGCACTCCTAGACATGCAGTGCCACTGGACAGTGCTGACTGTCACAAGTTGTGTGCATGGCAGTGGTGTGCATGGATGGTGGCCATGCCCAGCTACCCACCCTGTTACACAGCATGCAACAGTAATCATGGAGTGATTGCACTCACCCTCATCGGGCCAGTCAGGTTGGCGGTGACGGTCCTCGTCCTGCCTGGACGCTCTGTCCACCTTCCTTTAGTGCTCCTCCCTCAGCTGGTGCTGCTCGTCCACGCCTGTGGGGGAAACACGGAGAGAAGAACATCAGTACAATCCCGAAGCAAAGTCCCCCTGCCCCAATGTGTGTGCCCACCCACCCAGCCTAGACCCACCCAACCCACACCCTGTGAACACTGCCACAGCTAACCCTAGACTAGCCCTCCCCTATGTGCTGGACACATACAACACTGTTACCCATATGGACAATACAAGTGCATAGACAGAACCCCCACCTGGACGTGGCACCATGCCCCTCCTGGCACACGACCACAGATGGGCTAGTAGGTCTGGCTCCCTCCTCCTGAGGTCCCCATAGCAGTGCCTGCATTGCTCTGAGGTCCTCCTGTGTCCAGTGGCCACCTCCAGGTCAGTGGCCACCTCCTGCCAGACCTGGGTCCTGGTCCTGTCCAGTGCCTCATCACCAAACAGTGGGCCATAGTGTGGCTCTACAATGGCCACAAGGTTGGCCAGCTCACTGGCACTCCATTGTGGGGCTCTCCTGCATGCCATCTCAACAACTATAGTAGGCAATATGGCGCTCTACAGCACGGTACCCCACGTGCAAATGCTGTGCGGTACAGTGCTGCCATTCTCTATCATGCTGTTACTGAACAGCGCGATAGAGTTGCAGCCATGCCGGACACATGGTGCCAAGGGGCAAAGGTCAGGCACAGGGTCAAGGGTCTCTGGCACAAGGCCACGCACAGCGCCATTGGACGACTATGCGTATAGCGCGAATGGTTGCCTGTTTGCCAGCACCACAGTGGACTATCGTACAGTTGTGCCATTGCACCTATGGAGGCCCAGTGTCACAGCGCCATGTGGTGACCCTCGCCATAGCTCCACTGGCACAATGCTGGCCGTACCCTGCATTGACCATCGTGCACAGCACGTCATGAGTGCAGCAGATGCCAGCGTCAGCAGCCTGGGCATGTGCAGTGAGGTGTACTATGCATGCCATGGAACTGCTCCATTGGCTCTGCCTGTTCAACACAATTGCGCAAAGCGCAAAAGCGCGATATTCAGCCGTCATATGCTAATCATCTGATCTGCCATTCAATGGTGCAGTACAGCGATTTGCATCTAATTAAAGTTGCTCCTCACCTAATTTGCATGGATTGCGCTATTAAAGTGCGACAAAGTTCTGCAGTGGACATATTTGGTTACTGCAGTATATTGGTGAGTTGCATGCTGTGTGGGAGTGTGGACTGTGGATTCAGGGACATGCTTTGGACTGCACAGTCACAGGTAACCACTGCCATTACTACAGGCAGAATAATGACTGAGCAAGGTCTGGGTGAGGATGACAATGATGGTGGGTGGAAGAGGAGGCCCAATTTCACGAAGGCCGAGACCGAGGCACTTTTCGAGGCCTACCTGGATCAGGAGCCACTGCTCAGTGGACGGCGGGGCACCCCTTTGGCCCATGTTGCTGCATGGGAGGAGGTGGCACGTGCCATGAACCTGCATGGCAGCCACCAGCGCTCCTTGCAGGAATGTAAGAAGAAGATGGGTACTGACAGGAGGAGGGTGAAGGAGAAGGTGGCTGCCATCAGGGTGGCACGTGCTGCAACAGGCGGTGGACAGCCAGAGGTGGTGCAGCTCACACCAGCAGAGGACAGGTTTGCTGAAAGCATGGCCCGCAGTGCCATAGAGGGAGTTCTGGGCGGTGGCTTCCAGATGGGTGGTGGCCCATCACTGCATGGTAAGTCATGGTCGGTCTATGGAGGGGGCGGGGTAGGTCACATGCAGTAAAGCGACTTTGATTACCCTTACAAATCCTGTGTGTCTGCATGGGTCAGCGGTGGTGGGTCTGTCCACTGTGGACAGTCAGCTGGAGTTGGAGGAGGGACCATCCACCTCCACAGGTATACGTGGAGCATTACAACAGTGGGGCCGCCTGGCCATCCACACTGATGTCGTTGAGACAGGTGTGAGGGAAGTACTTCCTGTGTCTCAGCGTTCTGGCATCCAAGGATGCCAGCACGCCGTGGCTGTGGTTGGGGCAGAGACCTGCACCAGTGATGATGACACGACTGTCATGGGCAGTGACACATGTGTGCCACGGAATGGACACACAGCAGGTCAGCTCATGCCCATGACTCTGGCTGGTGCCGCCATGTGGGCCAGCGTGTCAGCACAGTCCCAGGCTGTGCCTGTCAGCACCAGTGGGGCAGCACCGGTGGCTGGTCAGGACAGTGGGACTGTTGCGGCCACAGCAGCAGCACCACTGAGCCCTTGGCTGCAGCGGCCGGAGGGGTGGCAGCAGCAGTCTCCCACCTGGACTGGGGGTTCAGGGTTTGGCGGTGACGTCTGTGCAACACCTGTGGACTTTCCCATACCTGGTCCTGGTGCGCAGCACCCACCCTCAAGGGGTGTTGAACATCAGGCCCGTGCACACCCTGAGGGACAGGATGCCGAGGAGGCAGATGACCTCTTTGTCGAGCACACCCACCTACTGCAGGCATCGGTCCAGCAGCACATGCAGCTTGCAACATCTGTGGAGGCACTGTGTGTGGCTCTGGAGTGGGCAGAGGAGCATTGCAGCAGGGACACCAATAGGATCCTGTCATGGATGGACCGTTTGAGGGAGGATGTGACCGCTGCCATTGACAGGCATGCACGGGCGTTCATTGCTGTCATGGCCACAATGGGCACACAGTCAGGTACCCATGCGTCGCTCACATCACGCAGTGCGCTATCCACTCTCCCCATTCCTGGCGTCATGCAACACCCACACTGTCGATACCGGGTTCAGCTGTGGGCATTCCGAGCACTCCTGGTGCAGGCATGTTCGGTGTGCTGCAGACCCCTGCGTGGGCACGGTCGCGTTCGAACAGTGGAACCCCTGGGGGACCATCGGTACCACCCCATGAGGCCCGTGGGCACCCTGCCAGTGCTGGTGGGTCTTGATGGGGCCGCCCACACATCTAAGGTGGCCGTGGCACTGTGCTGCAGGAATGACCTGTCTCCCAGCACGGGCACTGTCTGTTGCTGCGCTGTGTGCATTGTGTGTTTCAGTGTGCAGTGCATGGGGGGGTGCCCGGCCATGCACGTGGAAACACGGTCCACCTGCACACCCTCCCGGGCTGCTGTCCATAGGTACATGTGGATGATGATGCCTGCATTGCGCTGTACACCAAAGTGCGATGGTGCCCAGCATCTGACACATGCACATGAACAGACAGTGGACGTGGTGGCCTGTGGACATGTGTGTTGCTAGTGTTGGCATTCTGGCTCAGTTTTCCACCTGCCCTCTGTGCACGTTTGGTGCATTGTGTGTGTGCGTCTGTGTGTGTCCGTCCATGTGGCGTGTTACTGTTCACCCATCACTGCTTGTGTGTGTGTGGTTCTGTGCCCTGTCACATCCCTTGCCAGCATGCACCCGTGGTGTGTTTCCATGCATGTTTGTGGGTTGTGCCTTAGCCACTGGTGGTTGCGCATGGCACCATGACTTACCTGTGTTGGCTGAAGTGCTCCTTTGTGATGGTGTCCCGGTGCAGCTGTGCCAGCCGGATCAGTCGGGGGTCCCGTCATCCATGGGGGGGCTGCCCATCACCATCATCACCACCGGTGTCCCCCTCATCCCCATTGCTGTCCCCCTCTTCGACCTGTATGGCTATCCCACATTCTTTGGCCATGTTGTGCAGGATGCAACAGGCCAGGAATATCCCACAGACCTTTGAAGGGCTGTACTGTAGGGCACCGCTAGAGAAGTCCAGGCAATGGAAACATGTCTTCAGCATCCCAAACACCCGCTCAATGACATTGCGTGTGGTAGCATGTGCCTCATTGTAGCGTTGCTGCGATGGGGTCATGGGCCGCCAGTAGGGTGTGAGCAGCCAGGGACGGAGTGGGTATCCACTGTCACCTGTGTGCAGAGAGTGGAGGTTAGTTTCGTGTTCAGCTTCAGACTGCCCCAAGCCCTGTGGGCCACACCCATGGCACCTCTGGCCATGCTCCCCCAGACCCGTGATATGTCCATTTGATTTGCATACTCACCCACTAGATGTCCTGTGGGGATGTCCCCACTCTCAAGTCAGTGGCACAGTGCCGACTGGTGCCAGATGTATGAATCATGTGCTCCCCCAGGGTGCGTGGCACAGACATTGATGATGCACCTACTGGCATCGCACACCACCTGGCAGTTGACACTGGAATAGCCCTTTCGGTTCATGTATGCGGCCCCCTCCTCGCCAGGTGGTGTGCGTATGGCCACATGGGTGCAGTCTATTGCCCCTAGCATGCCAGGTATATGTGCTACCCTGTAGAACTCCTGGATGTTTGCTGTGCACTCCGCCACAGTGCTGGGGAAATGGATGTACTCCGCAGCATGTGGCAGCAGTGCGCTGAGGAATTGGGTGAGGATGCATGATGTGGTCGACTGTGTTATGCCTGTGGTGTCCCCGGTTGGTCTCTGGAAGGTACCCGTGGCGAGCAAGCACATGCAGACTGTTACCTTTGTCTCCACTGACAGGGCATGACTCTGTTGTGTGGGTGCCTGCATCACATCACTGCACAGCTCACAAAGTTGCCTCAGTATTGCCCTGTTCAGGCAGTACCGGCCCACAATCTCGATATCTGTATACAGCTCAAAGCTGGTGCGGGCTCGGTACTGCCTGTTGGGGGCATACCGGCGATGGGCCCTTCCACAGCCACATCCCCCTGTTGCATGCCTTCTCACCCCCCTCATTACGGCATCCATGTGGAAGGTGGCACTGGCCATGTCCCTGGCTTGAGTTCCCCCCATCAGCTGTTGCTTTGTTCCCCTCACTGTCCTGACTGCTACCTCCCCTGCACCGGGTACACCTGTCTGTGCTGGCCTCTGGTATGTGTGTCACCACACACCTTCCTTGGGCCTCTCTTCTGCAGTGTGGTTTCCCTGGCCTGCCCTCTTTCTCCCAGTTTCCCTGTGCCTGTCTCTCTTCTTGCCTCATGTGGCTTCCCTGTAGCGTTCTTGCACCTCTTCCTTGCTCCTTTTTATTTTGGTTCATTTCCGCTATGGCGCAACTTCCGCTTGCTCCACTGTTGAGCATTGCGCTAGTTTTTGAACATCGCACTACACCCTTTATGCATGGTTCCTCCTCCTTCGGTTGCGCATGCCTTCATTATCATTGCGCTGTTGCTCAGCATGTTTTCGGTGGCGCAACTGCCTCCTGCTGAATATCACAGAATGGCGCATTTTCAGACTTGCGCTGGCGCAACCCTTTTGAATATCCAGCCCCATAACTACTGCAGGCCTAACCATTAATCCATCCAAATGCTCCTTGGCTATGCAGGAGACAGAATATTTAGGATTCCAGATAGGTGGAGGTATGGTGAAACCTGTTAAGTACAAAATTGAAGCTGTAGCCAACAGTCCACGGCCAGTAACTAAAAAGGATGTGAGATCCTTTCTAGGACTCGCCAGCTACTATAGGCGGTTTATACAAATTTTGCCGTGGTAGCTAATGCTCTCACTGAATTGACAAACAAACGCCAGCCCGAGAGGGTAGGCGGGATCTCTGCTTGTGAAGAAGCATTCTCCACAATCAAAGCAATATTATGTCTTCCTCAGTATTATGCACACCTGACTTCACACTACCCTTTATCTTACAAACAGATGCCTCAAATTGCGGCATAGGGGCTGTGCTGTCACAAATTATTGAAGGTGAAGAACATCCTATAATATATATTAGTAGGAAATTACACAAAAGGGAAACCAGATACTCCACCATCGAAAAAGAATGCTTAGGAACACGTTGGGCCATTGAGGCATCGTGGTTCTATCTATGGGGAGTTGAGTTCGAGCTATGGACAGACCACAGTCCTCTATGCTGGCTCAATGTCATGAAAGACCAGAACCCACACATAATGCGATGGTATTTGACATTACAGCTGTATTGCTTCAAAATAAAACATCAAAAAGGTACTGATCATAAAAACGCAGACTTTCTATCAAGATATGGCTATGACAACAGCTAAATCGTATCTTATATGACAGACCTCGGGGTATATAGAAGAAATAGTTAAACAAACTGTTAGAATTAAGAAAAAATATTAATTCATTTGTACAACAGTGAACAAATGGTAAATTTCACTGTTGTATAAAAAGGGGAATTGTGTTTTGGGACCCCGAGGTGGAGCTTGAGGAGTGGGTGGGCTTTGGCTCCATCTCTTACCTGTAAGAGATCTGTACCTCAGTATGGGATACTTTATAGTTTATAAAATATATATAATTTAGTGATTTTTTTTTTTTTGTCTTGAGCGGGAGGAGAATGTCAAGGGTCTGGTGGTACAGTTCCAGGCCAGCTCTATCATATTTCTAACAAGGTTACTACTGTTGCATCGTGACTTGCTTCCCCCCCATGTGTTTGCCCCATGTGTATGTTTTGTTATCGAAACGTCTTTTGTGCATAGACTGGTCACCTATGTGTTTTATTTATATATATTTTCTGTCTGTCTGCCATTTCTCTATCGTTTTCCCCATCCTGGCACATCAAGGAGTAAAGATAGAGCAAGTAGTACCTTCGAGAAAATGAATAGGTACATTTTCTTTTCATATATTACAGCCAGAAGTAGCGTGGCCCCTTTAAACCTCTTGCAAATCAGAAACACTCAGAATTGCCCCTCTTGCCTCTGAAAGGCTCCAAAAGTGACTCCCCTTTATAAAATAGTGTTGGTTACACTATATTTAGTTGAAAAGTAAGCGTATTTGCATTGACGCTCCTTCGCAGCGTTCTGAACAAGCTGCGACGAACGTGGTGCATCTGTGGCAGCTCGTAAATGCCGTGGAATCTCCAAAACAGCCTTCTCATGCTGAAAACCCCTTGGCTATAAAGCTTTTTTCTCCTTAGCGCTAAAGCGCTTTTAGCCTGCATTCTGAACAAGTCCTTTTTCTTCTGGCTGTGACTGAGCTGTGTTTCTGCCATCCACAGCTCAGCAGGCAGCACAATGTTTTTTCCCCTTTGCTTAACATTCAGTCAACCCCAGTTGTTTCAAAGCACAGCATACTATGCAGGGAAATCATAGAAATAAAAGAAAGCTAGGGGGATATTTTTTACCTGCTGTATAATAAATGAAGTATGGAGATATCTGAGGGGTTCTCCTTGATGAATCCTCTCCCTAGGAGCCGGTCGGCCATATTGTTATTTATTTTATAAAGAAAGAGATACAAAGGGGAGGGGCTTGTCCCACAAAAGCTATGTTTGAAAGCTTAAAATAATATTAATGATTTATAGAGATGCTATGTGAGCATAAGGTTGCTGTAAAGATTTTCTATAAGCTTTGTATTACACAAATGAGCTTTTTTGTAAAAAGCTTTTTGTTCTAGCTGACTGATATGTATTCCAACCAATCAGAGATATTCCTAGCATATATATAGCTAGCGTCTCTAGAGAGAGATCAGATGTGGCTGAGGGTGCTGGAGTCTATACAGCTATAACTAGTGCTCTCTAGTTATACTAAAGAAGACTCGCTTGCTGTATTTTGCTTGTTCTACAAACGTACTTATGTTGTTATATGCTACTCCATTCAAAACGTGCTTTATTTGCTTTTGACGAAACAGTCCACCTCTTTATTTTATATGTATATATATATATATATATATATATATATATACAGTATATATATATTGCTTTTGTTTCAGAATTCTCCAGTAAAGCTGCTGTGGAGATCAACCTAAGAAAACCACCTGTGTCTGAGTCATCTGTATCCCATAGCCTCTTACAAGGAGACGCCTGTGGGGCACCTGCAACCAATGGGTGAGTTCGCTCTGAAAAAGGGCCAAGTGTTTTTCACCTGAACAGAAGGAAACTAAAGGGACTGTTACTGTGGGGTCAGGAAAAGACAGCCAAGTACAGTTGGAAAGTGGGGATTGCACTGCTTAATCTGTGGGAGGTCTAGAGTAATGGACATTGCCACTTAATTCAAGTATGTTCAAGTCCAGCACAAAGAGTGAACTGCTTAACTCAGTGAGGGGTCTAGAGTAGAGGACAATGCCACTTAAAAGTATGTCCAAGTCCAGCATAAATAGGGAGCAAGACAAGTAGAGGAATGTGAAATACATTTAGCAAGAATCTACATTGCAAAGCTTTACAGGACGAGGTGTTTACTGTCCAGAGAAATGGCAGGGTATGAACTGTGGGAGCAAGAGGTGGGAGACCCCCCATCAGTAGTAACCAAATTCACCTCTACGGATTTACTCTGAGACACCTTTTACTTTCTCTCAGGTACTTGGCCAGTGCCTGAGGAAAGTACCCAGACGTGGGATTGAAAGGAAGATTCCCTGATGGAGCCGAGGTGCTCTTAGGTGGTTTAGGGAGCCACCAGAAAATGTTTCCATGAAGTATGGAAGGTGTCCAAGTGGCTGGCAGGGGAGCCGAGCCAGAGAAAACCCAAAACAGTGTACAAGTTCGGGCTGTGTAACCCAAAGCAGCGTGCAAGTCCAGGCTGTGTGCCCAGTGGGTTCAGAGCCTGAGGGCTAAAGTTTGGAGGAAGTGTTCTTGTTTCTTTTAATCTGCATTACCAGGAGTGTAGCCCCGTGGGGGTCCATCTATGCTTTGTTTATTCTGTTTGGATGTGAATGAAAAGCCACACTTTAGAATCCCACTTCTGGTATTGGACATTACAGTTATTGCTTCCTGTGTTCAGAGTTACTTGGGTGCCCCTGTGCAGAGTAGTCAAACCTAGCCTTTGTGCCGAGTGACCTATTCCTCACCGAACCCAGCCCACCTGGTATTGCTGTCAGATGGCAACGGCAGACCGGTTGGGGGTTACAGTTGGAATACAGGACTAATTTGGCATGGGGTCATAATGTTGCAAGACATTATGCCACATGACAAAATCGCTGTGCCAATACAGTGTGATTTCTGCCAAGAGGCATAAGTCTTTTTTCAAACCCGGTCCCAGACGCAGCACCCGGGTTGCTGCTGCTGTGGCTCAGTCCTGTAAGCCACGGCAGCTGCTTGATGGAACCCACTCTCAGTAGAGGTCTCATCCTCTGCCTGGGAAAGCGCTAATGGTGCAATACCACGTACAGCAGTATACGCAGTATTGCACCACTAGTGCTTACATACTACGCTGCACCGGTTTAGCCATAGTGTCGTACGCCATTAAGCGTGCAACTTTATGACCCGGTAGGGACTAATTTACCATGGATTATGTACTCAGTATTGTTCAAGTGATTGGAAAATCTATGTTAACAATATTTTCCTTTTCTTTGTGTTTGTTTATGATTTTTGTGATACTTATGTATAGTTTTCTTTGAATAAGATTTTCTCCTACTCTTTTCAAGATGTGCCATGGAATCTTTAACATCCACCTGAACTACCACCAGAACAGGCAGATGGGACCGCGGTTTAATGTCTCATCTGAAAGATGGCATCTCAGGTGTGTAGCACCCCCCCTCATGTTGCACTGCAGTGTCAGTATTGGAATTTAACCCAAGTGCCTGGTGTGAGGACACTTGGGCACTTGTGTAGGCCACATTACTTCTTTCTCACTACAATTTGTGATTCCAGTCGCTTAGCAGTGGTTAGTACTGCACCACAAAAATATCTAATTGTCATCTTGATTATTTCTAGTTACAGGATATACAATGCCAGAGAAGGAAAGTGTGTCTGGGAAGCCAACCATCTGAGTCTGTAGTGCAGTGGTAAGAGCACCAGAATGGTACTCTGGGGGCATGGGTTCAATTTCCGGTAGGTTTCATTTTTCCTTTCTCACTACCATTTGTGTAAAAAAAAAAAAAAGTTATTTTGAATCACAAATAGTGTAAAATGCAAATGTAGGAAGTGACCATAGAAATGGTTGGAGCCTGTCCAATGTTACATTGCTGGGAGAACAAACAAGTATCATGTCATTACTCTCACAGATGGATTCAGTTAGGCCCGCAGAACATTTGTCATTTCAGGAGACTTTGGTTTCCAAGGATTCAAACTGAATCCAGTGGTATTTCAATAAAAATGTGTGTGGGATGAGGAGCCTCTCCCCATCTACTGAACATCTTGATCTGATAACTCCAATAATCCAATATTCTCAAAAAATGACTGATGTCTAACTCATGCCCAGCCAGATCAGGGCTTCATTTATAGGGCCTTGTTTAGGATATTGGACCCTAGTTTTCCTTCTGATAGGTTCAACTAGGATTTTCATGGGCAGGCAGGCTCTGGACCTGATGTTAAGTAACCAAAGCCACTTTGCACCAGTACAATTATAGCTCAATGGTCCTACAAGCCATTGCCATACACCCACAAATAGTATTGCAAGTGCACAGAAATGCAGTTGGGGGCTGCAATGGGGAGTTGTCACTAGGGGCATCTGGATTGCTGGGTCAGGAAGCAAAAATGGGGTCTACTGGACCCCAAGGATGTCCTAACTGATGGGTTGTGCAGCTCCTGATTTGCACTGTCTCCAAAGCAACTCAGCATCAGGTTCTCTACATCTGTGCGTGATTCTTCATCATTTGTTATGGCCAGAACTGCCAGCTTGGCTTTCTTTGATTTTTTATAAAGAAACCTTTTGCTAAGAAGCCATTTAAAAAAGCACATGGGGCAGCATTCTGTTTTAAATGTGGATTCACCATATTAAAGCAAGCTTCCCATGACCCGAACCAATTGACAGTGATGCTTTGAGAGTATTGCTCCACTCTTTCAACTGTGCCTCACTGTCCTAATTTAACTGTAACATTCAGTTTCTTCCCACCCCATCATAAACCTTTTTCTTCCATTTATAGATTGGAATCATGAGGGATCAAATGGTGTCTAATTATAAAGAGGAACAAAACTGGCATTCAAATACATTTATACAACTTGCATGCACTTCCCATACTGTTTCATATTATCTAACCATGTTGGAGTCAATGGATTTAAATGCAATTACACAGCTTGCATTCACTTCCCACACTGTTACATATTACCTTAATCTGTGATGCTGAAATCATCTGCAATTCACACTAATTCAGTTAGTTTGTCTTATTGTGTAATCATAAGCATCCCTGTATATTACAACCCCACATGGTTGATCAAAATGATTTGAAAATAAGAAATAATGTGTAAATTCAGCCTCACGACCTCACTGTTACCAGGACCATCTAATCTAAATTGCCCTGAAGTGGTGACTCGAGTATTACCTTCTCACTGGAGTTCATATAATGTACAAAATAAAATGTTTGTTTGGACACACATTACAAGGTAACAGACATAGTGTAGTACACGCTGTATTTCAAGACCAGGATGCAAAAATATATGATTTCATGAATAAATCTAGAATGCAGAGCCATAGTATCCTTACAAATAAGAGGAAGGTTGAAAGAAAGCATTGCATGCATTCAAAGACTGTAGTGCATGACAATATCACTCAGGAGGGGCACTTAGAAACCACCTCTTCAAAACCACATCAGAGTGCTAAGGCACTGGGGGGAACCACCACTGTAGAAACATAAAGCTGTCAACAGAAAAGGACCTACTGGCCCACCTAGTCTGCTCTAAAGTCCCTTCCTACTGTGCTACTGTAGACCCTAACTGATCTCCGGCCTCCCCACCCCCAGCCCTGTTACTAAGGTACCCCTGTGTCTATCCCATGCATGTTTGAAATTTAACTTTTTGGTACCCACCACCTCTGCTGGGAGTCTGTTTCAGATGTCCACCACTCTTTCTGTAAAGAAGTGTAACCCCTAGGCGGCGCTATCCCAAGGGCTACTACCCCTGCCTGCTTAACTACTAACAGGGTGAGGGGCCCTAGGTCCAATGGCGAGTGCCTCCACCCCGAGGTCAGGGTTTGCAGTAGTTAAACTAGCTCGGTCACAGCCCTCTGGGACACTGTAACCCCCCTTTCTTCCCACTAGTGGCCCACACAATGCATCAGGAATATCTTCACAATGTACACTTACCTCCAGGACTGGCTCTGTTGACTGGACTCTGGGGACCCCCTGTAAAACAAGATGACACAGTGCAAAAACCACAGTAGAATACTTTAACATAAACGAATACCTCAGTCAGTGTAACTTTGCTGAAACAAACAGATCTGATTTATTTAAGGAGCTGTAACAAGGACAGGGGGAAATCAGGTGAATTAGGTTAAACACATTAATCATCACAGTACTGTGTGCATATTCAGAGTCCCAAATTGTCACTTTCACTGGGTACCCAGGATGGAGGGGGGGGCTAGCCAGGATCGGTGCAGCTGGTTGGGGCCCTGTGGTAGAAAATCACTGGCACAATACCCAAATTGTAATCCGGGGCCGGTTGGCTCAGTTCGTGAAGAAATGAAAAAACAAGCAACAATTAGATGACACACTTGCAATTCGATAAACAGATGGCAAAGACCTACCCTGCTTTGTACTCACAAACTCAATGCTGGGAACTGGATGGAAGGCAGACTGTCCTGGATTGCCAGGAGGAGCAGACCATGTGGGCAAAGTCCTTGTGACTGGACCCCACTGTAGTTTGGAGCAAATGGATATAGTCTGGATTAAGCTGGGGTTTACTTCCAGCTTCATGCACTCAATTCACTGTACAGAAGATCTGAAACGCGATTCCCCACAAGCACTACACCCATTTATATGTAAAAAGAAAAGTACTATACCAGACAGGCTGCTTCTCTATCCCGATCACAATTACTGCACAATACCCGGGAGAACAAACAGCAGATTCAGTTCATGACAGACCGAGCGCGATTCAGCAATTTCTCCAGTTTTCTACAAGGTGAGCCTGGTTTCTACTCTTCAGATCTCCTTGATTCTCTTCACAGGTTGGATTCAGTCTGAACAGGTGCTTGCACAAAATGCAGACCAAAACTTAGGGCCTTACACGTGATTCCCACGCTAAAACTACACACCGAAGAAGCACACAGCTTCTTGTCTCTTCACTGCCCAAACTGATCTGATCTTTCCAGTAGACAGAGTCGGGCATTTCCTTTGAGTTCCTCCCAGTTCAGTTGACTGGTTTGGCTGTCACTCACAATCAGACTCCCCCTGTTGGTGCAAAAAGGTGCCGAAGTCCAAACTACAATTCCCAGAGGCATCTGCCATACAGTCCCATTGTGGCTGGCTCAACTTAAGAGTCCAAGTTCTGATTTGCCAGCAGCAGGCTCCATTTTAAAGGTCCCCCACACTGATTGGTCCAGTTCAGCAGTTCAATTCCAACACAGAGGGGAAACACGCACAGAGTCCCAGCTGCAATAAAACAGGTTAGATAAACTGCAATCTCACAAATGCTGCTAAATGATTACAGGCAAACAGTTACAGCTTTCAGATGGGCTCCTTTTGCACTCTTAGCGACTGCAAAAACGGAGCGATTGGCAGCAGCCCGGGCGGGATTCAGGCATTAGAGCACACAGTCCCCCCTCCTCAATTAATTATGGTCACAAGCAGGCAGCTCTTAAAGAGACAGTACCAGAGGCTCTAAAAGCACTCGCACTCAAGCAACTTAAATGCTGAACACCTCCAGACTTGGAGCATTCAAGCAAGCTCCTGGAAGACTTCTGGGAACCCCCATTTGCAGGGGGGTTACAGAAGTATTTCCTCACATCCCCTCTAAGTCTTCCCGTTCCAGCTTCATAACATGCCCCCTTGTCATTAAGTATCTCTTTCTGTGCAAAATGCCACCCTCCTCTATCTTATTGATATCTTTGAGGTATTTGAATGTTTCTATCATAGCTCCCCTTTCCCATCTTTCTTCTAGAGAACACATGTTTAACTCCCTTAGACTTTCCTCATAGGGCTTCTGATGCATGCCATGCACCATTTTATTTACCCTTCTCTGTACTGCCTCCACCCAAACTATATATTTCCTGAGATGGGGCCTCCAGAACTGGACACAGGACTCCAGGTGGAGCCTCACCATTGATCTATACAAGGATAACATTACCTCCCTCTTTCTGTAGGTGATACCCCTCGCTATGCACCCCAGCATTCTACTAGCATTTCCCACTGCCTTATCACACTGCTTTGCTACTTCCAGGTCATCAGATATGATGACCCCCAGATCACTTTCTTGTTTTGTGGTTGTTAATACCTCCCTCCCAAAAGATACGTTGCCCTTGGGTTTCTGTGCTCTTTGTGCATAATTTTGCACTTTCTGGTGTTGAAGCCCAGTTGCCAACCCCCTGACCAGTCTTCCAGCTTTTTCAGATCTTCCTTCACCCCCCCCAACACTGGAGTGTTCACTCTGTTCCAGATTTTTGTGTCATCCACAAACAGGTATACCTTTCCTTCCAGTCCCTCTGCAATGCTGCTAATGAAGACATTGAAGAGGACCAGTCCCAGTATTGACCGCTGAAGCACCCCCCGGTTATCTTTTCTTCTTCCGAGTGAACTCCATTCACCACCACCCTCTGAGTTCTGTTACTTACCCAACTTCGTACCCATTTTACTATTTTTGGATCCACTCCTGGGCTGCCCAGCTTGTTTACCAGGCTTCTGTGCGGAATGGTGTCAAAGGACTTACCGAAATCCATGTGGGCCACATCCATCACGCCTCCCAGATCCACCTCCATGACAACCCACTCAAAGATCTCTACCAGGTTTGTTTGGCAAAATCTTCCCCTGTGAACCCATGCTGCCTCAGATCCTGCAATTCACTGGTTTTAAGGTATTCCCCAATCCTTTCTTTAAGTAGCATTTCCATAACCTTACCCACCACTGAAGTCAGGCTTACAGGTTTGTAGTTTCCTTCCTCCTTTCTATTCCCACTTTTGTGTAGCGGGACCACATTCACCCTCCTCCAGTCCCCCAGAACTTCCCCCGTATCTAGTGATAGATTGAACAGGGTCATCAGAGGTGCAGACAGTTCCTCCTTTAGTTCCTTTAGTATCCGGGGGGAAACCCGTCCAGTCCCATTGCCTTGCCTACTCTTAGTTTAGCTAGTTCCCTGAGGACTCTCTCCTCCATAAAAGGGCTAGTGTACACCTCCCTTCCCCTAATGCCCTTTTCCCCTGTCTGTGGCTCATCACCTACCCCTTCCTTTGTGAATACTGAACAAAAGTACTTGTTCAATAATGTCTGCTTTCTTCTGGTCTTTTTATACACTTCTCTCCTCTTCCCCTTTTAGACTTACTATCCCAGCCTTGCTGTTCTTCTTTTCGCTTATGTACCTAAAAAAATGTTTTATCCCCCTTTTTAACTGGCTTGGCAATGTTTTCCTCCGTTTGTACTTTTGCTGTCCTAACTGCCTTCCCTGCCTCCCTTTGTTTTTCCTGATTCGTCTGTGTCGACTTGTACCTTTTGAATGCCTACTTCTTTTCCTTTACTTTCTCTGCTACTTCCTTGGAGAAACATAGTGGTCTCATTTTTCTCTTGCTCTTTTTAACCTGCCTGACACAGAGGTCAATTGCCTCCTCAGTGGCCTTTCTTATTTTTGCCCATTTTTCCTCTACCCCACTCATTTTCCCTATTCCTGCTAGGGCTTCCTTGAGACGCTCTCCCATTTTCTTGAAACTGACCCTCCTGAAGTCCAGGACCCTCATTTTAGTGTGGTTAGATTCTGGCCAGGTCCTTATGTTGAACCACACTGTACAATGATCACTGGTCTCCAGGTGGCTTCCCATTATGACATCAGTGACACTGTCCCTGTTTGACAGTACCAGGTGCAGTATCGCCCCCTCACAAGTAGGTTCTTTAACTAGTTGCTTGGGGAATGCCCCTGCAGGGAGTCTAGATTTCCCTACTTCTAACTGTTGCTGCAGCAGGGAGGCTTCAATCCATATCTGGCAGATTGAAGTCGCCCACCAGTAATACCTCACCCTTGTTAGCCATCCCCTGGATTTCATCTATCATATCCTTATCTCCCTCTTCCCCATGTGTTGGAGGTCTATAGATCACCCATGTTCAAATGGTGGCCCCCTCCCTGTCTCCAGGGTGACCATTACCTCTGCTTCTCCCTGTCCCCCCTGTATTTCTGTGGCCTTTATGTTATCCCTCTCATAAACAGCCACCCCTTCTCCCTGTTTTCCTACCCTGTCTTTCCTGAATAGAAGCCAAACTAGTGTGACACTTATTTACCATTACTTAAGAGGAATTCTTTGTAGTCTGCTTGCTCTTCTAGAAGTAATACCAGCCACCCAAAATATTCAGCATTTCTACTGCTAACTCTAATAGGTAGTTTTGCTTATGGTCCTTTTTGGCTAGAAATATCTCATTGCTAGAATGGATCATCAAAGACATGTATTGACTGTAGCTCATCTTGTAACCATGGTGACATTCAGGCTCCATTTCTGATAGGGTCTACATCACTGGTCATTGGATTGCCATTTTAAACTATGCAGGCACATTGCAGAACCAAGCAGATCACTGTCTTATAAAACAAAACCATCTCAGATGTCAAGGCCAGATTTTTAAAAGTATTGGATTCATTGTACGTGCTCTGTTGCACATGGCTCTATATTACTTGTGGTTTTCATGAAAAGTTCTGTCAGTTGTCAACCCAAAGAGATCAATAAATACCATTCTTTTAACTGGTGTGTCGCTCTGCCCCCAATATCACATTCGTGGCCTGACTTCTCTTTTTGAGATATTTTATGCCCCTTTCAGTCTCCAGCCACTGCCTCCTCAGGCACAGTCCAATGTATATCCAGTCACCTGTGCCCCATACCTGAGTGTCTGTCCTCCATCGAGCCTTGGTTATGCCCCACAACAGGGCCAGCTGGAAGGATTTACCCCCACATCTGCATACATCATTTGGAGGCGTTCCTTGGTGGTGGCTGACATCTCAGCAGCTGGAGCTATTTTCCTCATGTTTGTCATAGTACTAGGATGGTAGCATGCAAAGAATGCAATGCTTTGGCAGGCATGATTGCACATCACCTGCATGCCTGGCAGTTGTCCCTCCACCCTATCTTTCCTCATGTTGTGTTACCACCTGTGGTCACCCAGGTAGTAGCACTGCAGCAGAGGCAGTGATCCTTCCTCCCTGGAGTAGGAGAACATCCTCTGGGATGCTCAATCTTCCTCCAGGCTAGCCCTCGATGACTTGGGCTCATTCCCAAACATGGGTCACTGGCATTGCGAGTAGTAACCCTACTGCTACACTGATGGGCCAGTCCTAGGGCCTGATTTCTCAAAATTAAATATAAATAGAGGGGGAAATGTGGTTTCAAAATCATCCACTAAGGAGCCCCATGGTACTATTTTCAAAGAGCAGGATCCATCCAAACTGTGCATCCAAATGTTGAACTTATCTATAGTTAAACAAGTCACAGTTGTATCAAAAAATGGCAAAATAAATTTGCCCTGTTTTTTTGAAAAGGCCGCAAGTCACAACATTTTGCTGCAAATAGACAGATCTTTTTGATCCCCTTGAGAAAGGCCACATGGGTGACTAAAGCACTGGGGCTGTAGACTGAAATGTTTTCCTATATTTTTACCGGCTAAGAGTAGTTGTTTTAAATCTGCAGAGTTTTTGCCTCCTTTGTGCAGCCCACATTTCTTTTAGCAGATTTTTTTTTTAAACAGAGTGGGCTGATACAATTGCACTGATGTAGCTGGAGGTGCAGCACACTATTGAATCTACACCTATCTTTAAAAATCCATCCCAGTGTCTTTTGTTTTCAAGGTGGGCTAAGCTGTGTCTTGCTCCCAGTGAACCAGTCACGTATTATTGTTAGTGCTCTTTCTGTGGTTGCACTGGGGTGCAGGCTAGTGACATTAATTGTTGGTTTGCTAGGACATTTAATATGGTCATCTTCTACCCTCAGATCACAGTCATGATTATGAAAAGTGTAAACAGGTCTCTGCAGATAGCACAGGCATTATGTTCTTGGTTACTACCCTTCCCTTACACCCATGGGGGCCAAGCAAGGTTGAGGGGCCTGGATCATTAAACTTCTCACATGGGCGGGTTGGTTCAGATTGGGAATAAAGGGAATAGTGCAGTGCCTCCACCCAGAGAAGGGAAGCAGTGGGCATGCTGACCAGTAGAATACTACCTCTTGGTATACAGTACCATCCCACCTCCTCAACAACTTTCAGACACTACTGTGGAACTGTATACTGTCAATACAGTGCCATGTTTACAATGCTGCATCAATATAGCTCCAGATTTTGGTGACTATCATTTACAGAAACCTCTCTATGCCCCCCTCCCAGAGGACTGCCCCCCTCAGAGTTGGTATATTTAGTAAGAGGGTGTGGGGGGCACAGCCGCCCACAAGGGCCCGCAAACATAGAGGTCACTGTAAATGACAGTCTCCAAAATCTGGCGCTGTACTGACGTGGAGCTGTAAACGCAGCACTGTGATGCCATGGAATCCCCATGGAACACACTACTCCCCGTATCCACACTTCAATTTTTATTTATTTTTTTTCTTTATTTTTTAGCTTTTGTTGACCGGGTAAGTGCACTAGACAAATCCTGCCTATTTTCAGGCACGACCCGGGGGAGGGGGATACAGATGAATGCCAACTGACCTTGAACCAGATTAAGCTGTTGGTGGTATTTTTAGTGAATGAGGGAATTTGGCCAGGACACGGGAAATTCCCCTACTGGCTGCTGGTCGGTGGCTAGTTGCTGGCGTCAGTACCGCATGGCGAGCGTTCCGGTCGGGAAGGAAGGAGGTGAAGGTCGAAGCAGAGTCCCATTGCTCCTATTGTACCATGTCCTATGGTGGCTGAGCATACCTCTTGTACGATCGTTGCCACACCCAGCTACCCGATTTCAATGCTCACCAGATTACTTCACTTACTGCAGTGCCTTTGATTCCGGGCCCTTGCCTGATATTGCTCGGTCTAATGCTGGAGATCTTGCTGTGGAGGCAGCTCATCGCCACTTATCCGAGCACAGGAACTGCTTTCTGGAGAGACGGTTTCCGGGAGGACTGTGGAGAGTGTAGGACCGCGCACGTCGTCATTGGTGCAGCAGCAATTCGGGCTACAGGAGAGAGGAAGTCACGATGATACCATGGACTGGTCTGAAGAGATGGCGCTTCAGGAAGCAGGATGGAAGAGGAACGATTCAGGAGATTGGGTTCCTGATTTAGACTGGACTCCGCTTTCAGGTAGGAAAACTCCTGAAACGGCACAGCACCTTTCCCCTCAGCCATCTACTTCAAGGGAGGGAAGAGGTTTTAGAATTGAACTTTCCAGCGTACCCCCTGTTGCTATTTCTACTCTGTCTATGGGTCCTGCTACCCCCATTTCGAGCACCACTTCCAAACCACCATTATCAGACTTGTTTAAATCGAAATTGGAACAAGCCCCTCGTCGAAATGCTGTGCATCTGCGTTATAGAGGTGGTTTGACTGAACACCCTGATAGATACTATGTATTTAAGCAACTCTTGAAATCTAAAATGGGGTTTTGTGCCAAAGACATCTATGCTCTAATTCATGTCTCGGGGGAGGATTCTTTTGATGTTAGTTTCCAAACCCCTGCTCATATGGACAGATTCTGGGACAAATATGCCAATCAAAAACTCATCCAGTTTGGTTGCCTTTTTTTGCTATCCCTTTAACTCGTCCCTTAATTAGGTTTGTTACAATTATGTTTCGCAATGAAGGGGTGAATGTGAGTGATATCTATCGCTGGCTGCAAACCAAATGTGAGATGTTGGGGCCACCTGAAGCTTCTCTGGATGTAGAGGCATTTGGACAGGGGATGGAAGTTTAAAGTGAAATTGTTGCAAGTTAATTCTGAGGTTGTACATCTGCCAAATAGTTTTTCTTGGGAAAAGACAGTGGGGTGTGTTTTATGCAGGGCAGCCTAAAGCATGCTATAAATGTGGAGATAGAACCCACATTAGTAGTGTCTGTGATATGATGAAATGTCCTTTATGTGGGGGTTTTGGGCATTCTGTTGACCGATGCATTAATATCTTTCAATGTAATCTTTGTGACGAAAAGGGGCATGCCTTCCATCAGTGTCCATGGGCGAGGCATAACAACTCTGAAGGCCTAGACCAGGATGGTTTACTTCAAAAAGCCCAGGCTAAGGTGCAGGTTCCGGGTGATAGGGTCAAACCCCCCCCCAAGACAAGACCCTGTCCCCTTCCCCTCTTTTCCAGATATTGCTAACCCTGAGCAACCTGTGGTTAACGACCCCCAGGACACTATACTTCTGGTTTCTCCTCAGTTGGGAGAGCATCAGACTCAGGTGTCCAGTATGCCACCCCCTTTTGAAATTGTCAAGAACAGGAGGTTTACCAGAGCCTCATTAAGCAGTCCCAGGTCAGCCCGGTTGTGACTGAAAATTTTTTCCCCTTCAGGAAGATGTTAGAGACTCAGACATGGAATCTGAGACCTCTCATCTCTGAAATTGTGACGGAAGATGAAGATAGCAAATCTACTGAACTTGCTAAAGATAGGAAAGGAAAAAAGGAAAAAAGGAAAGTGAGTCAAGCAAGCTCTTAAGCAGTTTTCATGGCAGCTTTAAAGTTTGCTTCTTTCAATGTCTGTAGTCTAAAGACGTTTCACAGACAGATATCCATCTTTGCATATCTTACATCTTTACACTTGGATATCATACTTTTACAAGAGACTAGGATCTCTTCTATCTCTGAGGAACAAAGGTTAAAAAGACTATGGACCTGTGGCCCCTCCTTTTGGTCATTTAGTACTGAAACTGCAGATGGTGTGGCCATATTGTTTGGTAACTCTTCTTTTAAAATTTTGAAAATCATAAATTTGTTACCAGGAAGGGCTCTTATATTAGACTGTGTATGGGGTGACTATTTTTTCGCTTTCTTAATGTTTATGCTCTACAGACTAAATCAGGCGTATTGCCTTATTTTCAGACATTAAACCCTTTTATTTACCAGGAGACATTTAGTGTGGGGAGGGGATTTAACTGCTCTCTTGATATCCAGTTTCGTAAGGATCAAGGTAAAAGTGTATTGTGATTCATATGCCTTATTTGAAGTGGTAACAACTGCTGGACTTCTGGATGTTTTCCGTAGCTTATACCCGTAGGGTGGAACACTTATCATAGACACACCTTTGCCACTAGGATTGACATATGTTTTTATTTCACACTATCTTCACATTGTGTCCTGTGTTATTGCTCCAGTGGAATTCTCTGACCATCATGTTTTGTTTTGTACTTTATCCCTCATGATATCTTCCTCCTAGATTGTATTCCAGCATATCACGCTGGAGATTGAATACTTCCTTTCTTTCAGACCGGTTTATTTTTCAAAACTAGATTTTTCTTAGCTGCAAAATCCTCTACTCTAGCCCTCTTGTCTCCCATATGAATGGTGAAGCAATTTAAGATTGAGGTTAAACATTTATTTCAGTCCTGGGGTAAAACAAGGTAAGGATGATTATAGGAAATATTTACTTCTCCGGAACCAATTATACAGGCTTATGTCCCTTCCTCCACATGACTATGTTCGCTCTTTCTCAACTCAAAGTTATTAGCAACAAATGAAAACTTACCAATACAATACAGCCAAATCTTTAAATATGGAATTCGTTTTCTTGTAAAAATCACCAATGGCTGATCCTTTCCATGCATGTAAAAACACTTGAAAGATACTCTCATGACTGGTTTGCTTGATGCAACTGGTGAACTGATCACCTCTGATTTAGGTATATTACAGATTGTGCAGCATTACAGTCAGACTTATTTTCATCCCCCAGGTATTACATTCGATTCTCTTTCAAGTCACGGTTTTCTTCCCTCCCTCAAATACCTCAGGATTTGGTCCGATCTTCTAATTGCCTTATCACCTCTACTGGAGGTACTTGAAGTCATTAAACGATTAAAGCTTGGCTCATCCCCTGGTATGGATGGGATACCAAAATGAATTCTATAAAAATGTATTGACTTTATGGGTTTTTTCTCCTATAGTGTATAATTGTTATCTATCCTCGGAGGTCCCTTGTCCGGAATTTTCGTTATCTTTAATGACCTTTCTTTATAAAAAAGGTGATAAGTTTCTGTTTTCAAATTGGAGACCGATTTGTCTGTTAAATAGTGACTATAAAATTTTAACTAAAATCCTGAATAATAGATTAGAGAGATTAGGCAGACTTTTGATTCACCTTGCGCAAACCTGTGCGATTAAAAATAGGAAAATACAGCACAACCTTTTTTTACTTCGAGATCTTTTTGCTTCTCAGCCAAATTTTTTTTCCTCTGAACTTATAGCAGCTTTAGATCAATCCAAGGCGTTTGATGCAGTTAGTCATTCTTACTTATATTTTGTGCTTTCTTCCTATGGAATCCCTGATACTTTTGTATGATGGATTTCATTGTTTATACACTTCTGCAGTTTCAATTCCAGTAGTAAATGGGTTATTAGGAGAGAATATCAGGATTTCTCGAGGGGTTCGGCAGGGATACCCTTAAGCCCTTATTATACTTTTATTTTGGGTCCAGTGATCAGGAGCATTATTAATGATAACTCTATTTCGTGTGCCCTTCAGTGGGCCTAGAATTGGTTAAGGTTACTGCTTTCACAGATGACGTGACCCTTCTTCTAGCTGACCCCTTTTCTTTGCAGAGAGCCTTAGAGATTTTTCTTTTTTTTGGCAGATACTCTGGTGCCTCTCTTAATTTCACAAAAAGTTTTGTGATGCAATTAGGTCAGTTAGCTCCTGACTTATCCCATTGTTTTCACATTCCCCTTGTCACTGGGCCTCAGAAAATACTTGGTGTTTGGTTTGGGATAAACAACATGGAGTTTTATAATTGGGAAAAGCAGATAACTGTAGGTGAAACTAAAGTTAATCAGTGGAAACACTGGAAATTTGGAAAAAAGAAAAGGGTCTTGATTGTTAAAAAATTTGTTTTGCCCATTTTTCTTTACTTAAGTCACCTTTTTCCACCTCCGGTTTTTTTTGAAACTAGGATTTATAGTATTTTTTTTCAGATGTTGTGGGGCAATAGATTGAACCCGGTGAAGAGAGAGTATACGTACCTTCGATACAGAGAAGGGGGATTGAATATGATTAATCCTATAGTTTTTTTTCACTCCATCTTTCTTTTTTCTTCCTTTTCTTTCATTTGGCAGGTACCATCTCTTCCTTGGCAGTTCTGGATCAAATCCATCTGGCATAAGTATTTCTTTAAATGGTCCATTCTCCCCCCTAAATTACTATTGTCAGATAATATACCTCAATATGGCATCTCAACTTTAAAAAAATTACATCAATGGAAGATTCCTTTACAGAAGCTACAGTCCTTACACGGAAGTCCTTTTATGACTCATTGTATATGATGTTCAGAAAATAATATTACTTTTCCACTCTGTTCCCATCTAATATGCAGTATGTGCTTCATAAATTATCTGATAATAGGATTTTGTTTTAAAGCTTGGGACATTATATGGATATCTGCTCATGGTAGGTTAGTTCGAGGAAATCTAAAATATAAACCAGTTACTGACAGATACTGTTTAAGACAAGATTGTGTTGCTACTGAAGAGAGTCAATCTCATTTTTTATATCGACTGTCCTTATAGTAAGAGGTTTTGGACTTCACGGCTAGCTGCTGGCATATGCCTCACTTACGGTCTATTTCTTATTGTACTCTAGTGTTGGGTGTTTATCTTGGTGATTGGGATAGATATCATAGAAGCACATTGAATGTTTTTGCACTTTTACAATATTATTTATAGCAAGCCGTTGCTCTTTTGTATTACAACAATCTCATACTGATTTTGATGTTATTCTTTCTGCTATTGTGAATGACTTACAAACTGTTCATTGTCAGGACTGTAAAA
This sequence comes from Neoceratodus forsteri, assembly GCA_016271365.2. Taxonomy (NCBI): domain Eukaryota; kingdom Metazoa; phylum Chordata; order Ceratodontiformes; family Ceratodontidae; genus Neoceratodus; species Neoceratodus forsteri. Next base: position 807,397,990 of record CM028137.1, read on the forward strand.
ATATTCTACATCTTATGTTAATTATTTATGGAAAGGTTTTTCCTTTTTGATTTCTCTTGTTCTCTCGGATTTGTTATGTACTGTTTCATTTTTTTTTGTTTCAATGTGATGTTTGGTTTTTGCCTAATAAAATTCCCTACTCTTTCGATAAGTGCCATGGGATCTTTAACATCCACCTGAACTACCACCAATCCAGGCAGATGGGACCTCAGTTTAACGTCTCATCCGAAAGACGGCACCTCAGAAGTGCAGCACCCCTCTCATGCTGCACTACAGTGTCAGTACTGGGATATTAACCCAAGTGCCAGATGTGGGAACTGAACCCACAGCCCTCTGATCTCCCGGCCTCAGAGGCGAGTGTGCTACCTACTGAGCCACTGACACTGACAATTGCAATTTAAAACACCTTTGTACTATTTGGGGTACATGCTAATAATATGCTCACATGACACATTTTAATGACTAACCATAGGACTTTATTATTCAACAGCTCTGGTCCTGTGAAGGAAATAAAGGTTATACCAAACAGTTTAAACAATGATTGAAGTAGCAACAGAATTGTTCATGTTAAATTTCAAGTGTGTCACCTCAAGCTATATGCTCTCAAATGTCTAGACCTCTCCACCGACTTAGTGCACTAGGTCTCCCAACACCCACATACAAGATTGCAACAAGGCCTGCTCTACTGTAAGGCTTCCCACTATTCTCCGTTGTAGATTTTTACAGTTCAAATAACTCTCTAAGCAATCATGTTCTTTAACTGCAGTTCAGTCCTAGCTACTGAGTACCTAGATAAATTAAGTACTGTTACAGGCCTGATGTCATGGTGCCTGGGATCTTGCATTAGTGCACTTACAAATTTGCAAGCTTGCTCTAATGCCACCTGACTGACTGTTGGCTAGCACTTTTATATTAGTGAAACAAATTGTAATCCAAAATAGATTCCAGAACAAAATGTAATCCAACAGGGATTTTCTGACATCAGCAGCAGTTTTCTGGCTAGCAAGCCAGTAGTCATGTGTCCTACACCAAGGAGAACAGTTGCTGATGCTTCAAGATGGACGATGTTACAGCAGCAGGCAGATGGTAATTGTAGGCCCAGGCTAGACCTGATTTTTGTATTGCTGCTCCTTTTCCTCTTGATCAGCATGTAGCAGTGAGACAAATTCAGAAGGAATAAGACCAATGAGCTACCCCCACCTCATCCCAGTGGGCACTCACTCAATCAAAGGTACAAGTACTCGGGAGACAAGCCCCTAACAACTTTCTCCCTTGAACACACCAGACAGGGCAAAACAGCTTGTTCTAACCTCTGATATCACAGTCCACAGATGTCTTCAGCTGACTCAATCTCTCATAGCAATGAAGGGTTCACAGTACCTCTTCTCAGCTTGGATGGAACTTTCAGGAACTGGATTCACTCACACCAGCGTCTTGGGTTCGGAGGCCCAATGAGGCCTTCAGCTTTTCTCCTCAGCACGTCTGTTCTCTCCAGTCACTTGGGAAGGGCTCAAAACTCCTCCTATGCTAGGGAAAGATTCAGTTCAGCTGCTTTCTCTCTCAGATTCTAATTGGCTGTCCAGACTTGTCATTCACATTCTGGCTCCCTCAGTGGCAACAAAAGGGCACCAAACACTTTGTTGCCATTCTTCTCAAATGTGTGTGTTCCTTCCAGGACCACTTGCATTAAGGTTGGTTGATTACATGGGTCAAGGGTCACAAGATGGCGATGCCCATCTATTTACATTCAGTACAAGGCCTGGCTGCTGTTTTACACAGGTTAATTTGTTGCTGGCTGCTACTTTTAATTTTATAAATAATCCAACTGGGACTATAACCCAGATTGTTGATGTTGGCGGTTCTTCCAATTCATCTTCGGGTGCAGGGGTACTCCTTTTGTCACTGGCATACAAAGAGAGAGCAGATGGGAAATGACAACAACTTTTCTGCTGGCCTCCAGCACCAATTCCAGCTGGAGGATGCAAGTGTCACAGGGGGACCAACCACAAGCCACCAGGGGCTTGACAGGTACACCCCACCTTTGGGGGGGGTTACAAGAGAAAAGAGTCTAGTGTGACCCCTGAGGGATCCCTCCAAGTATCTCCATTCATTCCAATGCATTTCTATTCAGGAGGACATTTTGCTCCTTTCAGCCACATATTTATACACCCATCATCTGAGAACAAGATGGGTCTCCATCTGTTCAGTGTTTGGCACAAGGACATGGTAATCACAGTACAAGTCACATTAAACTGTTCCTCCAACTCAGAGTTGCTTAATGTGTGCAGTTTTCACTGCAATTAATTAATAAAAGTTTCCTAATGGTTTGCTTCTAGCTGATATCCAGTTTCAACTTACTTATCAATGCAGTACAACTCATTAAGCAACCCATAAAAACACTGAACCACTGAGTTGGAACCAAATTTCATTACTGCAGTGTTCAGTGCAACTTGATTGACATGTCATTCTACCCAATCCCATGAAGAAGCTCTCACCAAGTTTGAGCCCATAGTTATCCTGCATTCAGATTGAAAACCCCACCCCGCCGCCATGTTATTTTCCCCCCTTTTGTGGACTCCACTCACTGCTGTTTTTTTTATTCAGTTTAGCATAGTACATGTTATTGCTGCCATTTTATTCCTTTATCTCCCAAAATGCCACTATTTCTGGCTCCACTGACTGTTTGCAGTTGTTCATCTGCTCTGAGATTGCGCCACACAAAAGTTGCTATTTGCGTGATAGTGCAATACATGTTACATTCAATCATGGCTGTCACTCAAACCATAACTTTTGTATGATTAGCACTGTACTATAGCAGCTGAAGGAAACTGCTGCCATTTGCTGTCTTCAAGACAAAAAGTAAAAAAAAATGAGGAAAAAACAAACAAGGTACAAAATGGTACTGGAATTCATTAATTCCAATATAAAAGTACAAGTACTGCACTGTGGCCCAGCAGCTGAGACTGCTGGGAGATGTAGTTTACTGCTGCACTGGGGGACTGTATAGGGAACTGAAAGTGCATTGCATGTGAGCTGCTTCTGAGCTGATAGATGGTTGAAACAGAGTTTGTGCTTTAAGCATTTGGAGCTGCCACTGCATTGTCAGCATATAAAAACAATGCCAGAGCAGTGAGCTGGAGGAACCGTTTAATGTGACTTGTACTGTAGTTAATCCTCATCCTGCCACCGACGAGTTAACTCGTCATTCTGTGCTGCAGTCACTGTTGCCGCCAACGAGGTAACTCGTCTGTCTTCGCACTTTTATTTCTCCAGAGCATTTACACAATTTTCCCTTCATGAAATCTGCCTAGCGCTAGGCAAACTTAGGAGCAGGGGCCATCTTGCATTGGCAGTTAAGTTATCCAATCACTGCCCTCTGCATCATACAGGCATTTTATTTGACCTCATCTTGCAGCTTCTTCTCTCACTTGCAAGGTTCCTCTGTGGACTGCAATTCATCTCAGAATGTCCTCGATTGTGTTTGTGTTCATCAGAACCTGCCCAGTTTAAAGACGCTCCAAAGAACTACAGACTGCTTTGTGCTGTCATTGAAATCTAGATATATTGTAGGTCAGTTTGTTTTTGGTTTTATTTTGAGTTTATCAGGGATATGAAAGACAGTTGCTGTCCCATCTTGGCCCCTACAAATTACATCAAATATAGAAAAATGTCAACATTTTTGTAAGCTGACCATAATCCTGTGATTTTGTGAGGAAAAAGGAATGGAAATTGAGTACAGCAATGTTTTTTCCCGTGATTTCACTTCATGTACTGTAATTTGTATAGCCACGGTCTTTTTTTTCAATTTTAGTGACATACTGGAAAGAAATACTGATAATTCATCAAACATATGCATCCTCCCTGCACAAATTAGTTTACTGTATGTGCCTTTTTACAGCATACCTGTATTGCATCAAGCATTTTGTTTGTGTATTTATGGGAATGCAGCACATTTTTTGTTGGAAAGTGAAAGTTCACTGGAGCAGGAAAAAAGATTAGTCTACAGCCTCCAATCCATGATTTTGTTTTGTTTTTGTGATTTTCAAACCATGTAAATGATTTTTCATGTGTTCTTGAATACTAAAGTAGAGCATCCAAGTTGTTACTTGACTGGTTGCTTTTACATGTTTTGCGCGCAATTTGAAAATCAACAATGGTGCATTTAGAATCCCCACAGCTCCCGCTTTACTGCCTGAAGCCTGTGTGCAAGCATTGTAATTTGGTATCTTTCAGGAGCTGGTGGTTATGGCAAAATCAGTCTGAAGTGGATTTACCAGGCTGGGATAATGTACTGAGAAATTTCAAACAGAAATGGTATCTCTCCATGTTTTTTGTTGTTGATCAGATGATATCTTGCACGGCATTTCAAGTTGGATATAGTGATTTGGTGGTGTGTGACTTTTATATCAGAACCTTATTGCTCTGTGCAGGAGCAATGACTGACATTGTGTGATTTCGGCTTGTGCTTTTTTTTCTCCTTTTTCTGTGGTAAAAATCGATGGGAAAATTCATTTGGGGGAATGGCTAGCCAGAGCATTACTCGAGGGGTAGTCTCCTCTAAGGTGTTTTATACGTAGGAAGTGAGGAGCGGACTGTTCGTGTGGTTGGCATTGCTACTGAAAATGTATGCTCTTTTTTCACACTGTACATGGAAAATTCCCTTTCCTTGTTGCGCAAGAAAAAAACAAGATGGGGGAACATAGTAATACAGTAAGATGGCAGCGAGGAATTGGGGATCAAGACCCACTAGAGACAGCAGGGACTAGACCAGCAATCTTTAGTCAGCGTTACACTGGCTTGTAAATCTTGATGCTGCTAAAAGAAGGGGGAAAATCCACAGTGTTTTCAGAAATGTTTTGAAAAAAACATATTGCATTGTTTTTCTGTTCAATAATAGAACAAAGTGTACTGTAAAGTGTAAAATAGTTTAGTGAAGAAAAATTTGGCAACTGGATCCTTCAGAAATTTATACTGGTTGCGTTTTGTTTTCTGTATCTCTAAACTTTTTATTTGCATAGTTGGTGTAAATCATTTCATGTTGTATATTTTATTTTATCATTTGGGTTCCATTTTTGGCATGCGAATCAAACTGATTTCAGCTAACGTTCCTAATGGTGTATCAACATTCCCGATAGCTGACAGTGTTTGTGCTAATTGGTGCCATTTTGTTTTGACTGATGCGAGTGTCTGACATTTTGTGGTACGTTTTTCATTCCCTTGCTGTGTAAGAATTATCCTAAAATTTGAAGTGTCTGAGAGGCAAGAAGAGTTCAGGTATAGTACAGGCAAACTGTTTGTTGAGAACTCCCCCTCCCTGCGATAACCATAGCTCGGAGAGATACATTCTGTACATGTCCCTGAACCCGTAAATCATTAGTGTGTGTGTGTGTGGGGTGCGGGTGTCAGTATGATTCCATGTCCCTCCCCAGCTGCTGGTACATTTTTGTTTCATTCCCCTTCAATTTTCTATGAAGTCTGCAGTCCATTGGTGTGCTTTATCTGGGGCCCACTTTCTATCAGCAGTACAGGAAGAGGTATGGGGGAAGATAGTAGGAAATGTATCTGTGGTCCACTTTCTATCAGCAGTCTCTTAATGTGGGACAGTAGTTTGTTTGTGGTGCTTGGAGAGTCAGCAACTCCAAGAGATAGAGAGACAGTGGTGGAGGAGGTCCGGGGGGGGGGGAGATAGTACGTATGACAAGATTGCCCTCAGTGACACACAACTTATCTTGGCAATAAAGTAACCACAAAATTCTGGGAACCAAAGAGATATTGTCACAGTAAAAAATAAAGCTTATTTTTGCCTCAGTGTGGATTTGTGTGAACATGCAGGGTCAGGGCAGACTGGTAAAAAATATATTTTGAGTTCTGCCATCCAGAGGGGAGAAAGGGTGAGATTTCTTTGGACCAGACATATTTATAAGTCACATAGATCAGCGAGTGTACAAAAGTTACATGGAGGGAGCTGGGGGGGGGGTTCTTGTCACTGCTTACGGCTGCCATCATGAGTGAGAGCATTTCGCACCCCCATCTGAATGCTTTTGCAGAGGACTGATCGTTGGGGTAGGGGTGAAGTTTGTACCAGAGGACAGGGGTGTGGATGCCAGTTTTATACATGAACCTTTGGGGAAACATGCTCTGCTACTTGCGGCTGTTTTTTGTCAGGGGTTGGGAACCACTACCACCAGGGACAGGAGTGGTAGATGGGAGGGTGAGGCACACTAAGCACCAGAGACATGGGCATATCATGGATCGGTGTGGGTGGCTGCCCACTGCAAACTGGCCACAGGACCTACATGGGTTATCTGGCAATCAGAAGTGGGGTGGGACCACTATCCACCAGGGGCATCTGTGTGAGAAAGAGTTATCCTTGGTGTGTTTGAATATTTCAACTTCAGACTCTCAACAGAGCCAGCTTACACTCGAAGGGTATCGAGTCCAAGGTACACAGGACATTGCAGTGATGATGCTGTGCATGAGTACAGATGGATAGCAACTTCCTGCTTTCTACTGGTGATGCCTCTCCCTATGCATCCTGTGTGCAGTACTCCAGATGGGGTCTCACCAACTTTCTGTATCCCTCTGTTGGTGAGACCCCATCTGGAGTACTGTGTACAGTTCTGGAGACCCCATCTCTGCAGGGACATAGACAGGATGGAGTCAGTCCAGATGAGAGCAAGTGAAATGGTGCAGGGTCTGCAACAGAGACCAAACGAAGAGAGACAAAAAATGCCTACTATGTATAGCCTTGAGGAAAGGAGGGAGACGGTGGATATGATGGAACCTTTCAAGTACCTCAGTGGAATCAGCAGAGGCTGCATCTGCAGCGTTGAGCTGGGGGACTGTTGGACTCATCAATGGCAAGAAGGTCAAGCCAGCAGGCCTGGAAGTTCATGGGATGCCTAGTGTGCTACCAGATGGCTCTTCTTACAGAGGTGCTTGAGGGGGTTAGAAAGCAGCTGGAAGAAATGGGAGGGAGATATAGAGGTGGTGCGAGATGTAGAGGGCAGGTAGATACCAAGTCTGTGGCATGGGAAGACGAGCAAAGGTTTGCACCCAGGGGGAACATATGGCCTCTGTTAGAGGTGTCCCAAAAGGCAAAAACTTCAAAATAAGCAGGCAGACTTCTGTGGTTGTCCACAGGGAATTGGGATGGGGAGGGGGAGGCGTGGAATTTTGAGGACTGGCATTAGGTTTATTAACCATTTTAATCCACTACATCTGGTAGAAGAAGTGGAGAGCAGCAGGGGAGGATGCAGCTAGGGCAGGGGTGGATAAGGAGGAGAAAGGAGAAGGGAGAAGGAAGCAACTGGAAGGGCCAGGACATCAGGAGGAGCGGTGAGGGCATGGAGTGCAAGTAAGCGGGGGCATATAGGGGGATACGGACAGACTAAGGGGATGGGGGAGGGCATAGAGGAGGATCAGGTGAACAAGGGGGTGACTGCAGCACTTGATGGAGCATGGCAGACAGGGAGGTGAAAAATGTGGATGGGATGGGAGGGGTTAGGAGCCAGGCCACTTAAAGTGATGGGGCAGAGGGGACAGTAAAGAGCGGGTCAGGGGGTTAGGGATACAAGAAAGGATACTTGTGGGGGGGTCTGAGTAAGAGGGGCTGGCCTTGAACAAAAGGGAGAGGGCTTCTTCCAGCACTGGATTTGGGGGGGGACAGGGACAAGAGGGAGAGTGCTGCATATGACACCCCGAGGGTAGTGGGCACATGGAATAATCTGTCACATGAGGTGGTGGGAGCTAGTACAGTGGAGGGCTTTAAACATGCCTGGGACAGGTATAAGGGAACCATGGAGGTTGGAAGGAGGGGTGAGAAGCTAATGGCAAGGTAGGGGAGGAAAAGATCCCTCTTGGCCCATCGAATCTAGTCCTTTCCCCCTCCCTACTTTCCTCATGGAGTACTGTACCGACTTCCCCTCCATCAACCGTCGCACAGATATTGGTGTCATAGACTAAAAGCCTGATCTTACTTGTAACCACCCTACAAATGGGGGTTCCTGGAAGTCTTCCTTGGGTGTGCCTAAATGCCCTCTGCCAGGCTTGTATCCTGTGACTTAGTGCTTTAAAAGTGTTTATGTTAGAGTGCCTTAACGTCTCTGTGTTCTGTCTCTTTAAGAGCTGCCTATAACATGGTGCTTATTTAATCTGGAAGGGGGCTGATTGTTTCTATGCTCGAGTCCTGCCCTGGCTGCCAGATAATCACTCCATTCTGCCTTTGCTAGTTGCACAGAGGGAGCTCTGTTAGAAGCTGTACTTTTTTGCTGATTATCAATTAGAATAGTAATGCTGTTGTAGTTTGTCTAACCTGCCTTCTTTGCAGCATGGACAGTTCCATTTATCACCACCATTTTGGTTTTGGACTGCTAGTCAGCACCAGTCGATACCTTTGGGGACTCTAAAATGGATACAGTGACCTGTACAAGGGCAGTTTAACCTCCTCTCTCCTACTACTGATCCCCAAAGATATGCATCCCAACATCTTGTTTGCCTTTGCTGCTGCTTTTTTGAACTGCATGGAGTGCTTCAGGTCACTAGTGATCATCACTCCCAGGTCCTTCTCCTCTTCTGATACAGATACTCTGACTCCACCCAGGTATACTGGCTTCCCTGTGACTTTCTTGCCATTCCCACAGTGCAGTGAGCAAGCTTGCATGTGAGAGTACCTTGCACAAACACAAAACTGCAAGGCAGTTTCTACAGCTACTTGGCCATGTGGTTGCAGCCACAGACAGTCTTGGGCTCCAGGTTCCAAATGAGAGACATCAAGTTCCACCCAACCGGTCCACCTCAGCCACCCCCCTGCTATTCACTGGACCCACTGTGTATCTCCCTAGGAGCAAGGGCCCCCCTGCCCACTGCTCTTTTCCCTCTCAGACCTGCCCTCCACCACCAGTACAAGAGAAGACTTTTTTTTTTCAGCACATGATATGGGATGGCATAGGCAGGCCACTGGACCACAGAGAATGTTTTACTTGTGGTGGGTCCTGTTTATCGGAGAGCATGAGGTAACTCTGTACACAAGGAATTTTTTTTTTATTTTTGGTGGTGTCTGGTATGGGAGGGCTTTGGGTGAGAACATTAGACTCCAGTTCAGACCTTATTTTTGGACGGTCCTGTTGTGGGAGGGCTTTTGTAGGACCACAATATATTTTACAATCACATAAATCATAAGTAATGGGTATTCCTATCCTCATTGTGGCTGTGTGTGTACAGACTGGGCAAGAGAAGTGCAGCAAATCAAACCTTTGACTTGTGCTATATGGAGATTGGGGGGGGCGGGAGAGAGAGACTACAGGGCACTAAAGAGTGAATTTCCAGTCACATAAATCAAAGAATCAAAAACCAAAAGTATTATTCTTAGATTAAATGTGGCTTTGTGTACAGGCCCATATTCTCCTAGACGTGCCTCATGACCTCCATGAATCTGGGGTTGTCAGGAGGGGATTTGGGGTGCCTCTGGGTCCCCAGGAGTAGAGTCAATATCTGAATCTGGAAGAGAAATGTCAGAGTCGACATAAGATTCCGAGGAGGATGAATAGGGCGAACAGTGTCTCCTCCTCTTAAGTCTTCTGTTCGGAGAAGGCGAATGGGAGGAACTCTTAGAACAAGTTCTCCGGCGCTTGGATTTATTGGAGCTGATGTTGGGCAGAGCCAAAGTTGCCGGTGTCGGGTCCACAGTAACCATCAGCGGGACAACCCTAGCTGGTGGCAGGGTGGACACGGGCAGAGCGATGATGGGACATATCAGAATTACAATCCTTTTGAGTCAGACTCCTTTACAAAGGATCCACATCAGATAACACATTTGCCAGTTCCTTCAGGACTTTCAGTACACTGTCAGGCCCGGATGTCTTTTCCATCCACAGTGCTTTAAGGTCTTTTAGAACCTTATCCTCCTGGATGACTCAATCGGTTATCTCTACCAGGTTGCACCCCAGTCCCCCACCCACTCATACCCCCTGGCCTCGCACCATTCCCCAAGCTGTACATTTCTTTCCCTTATTATTTGCTCGTTATCCCAGTTTCCCCTCCTCTCTCCCCCATGTTATCCTGTATGCTACCTCCCCTCCCTCTCATGCCAAATTCCAACTTGTCCTTCCACTTCAACCTTATTTCTCACTGACCTTATGTCCCTGCCTCTTCTCTGCCTGCTATGTCACTGGTCCATTCCCATATTAACCTATTATTGTTTCTCTTTTGCATGCCTGAAAGGATGAGGACTCCTTCACCATCAGATGAGTATAACTCTATTGTGAACATTTCATATATTATTATTTTACTAAGAACTACAGATTCTTTGTGACTCCATTCCTATATTTTATTTTTCAGTACTGACGGATGTCATCCCTTCAAGATTCCTGCTTCTGACTCCACAGTATCCTGGTAAGATGCCCTCCACATATTACTTGGTTGTGTCTGGTATGGGAGGGCTAGTGTGGGACATGCACCCTATAATCCTGGTTCAGGCGTTGCCTGGTTTTGAAGGGATTTGAGTGGCAATTGGCCAACTGGGTATACTTTTTGATGGGTTGGGTCATGAAATATGAGGTCATTGTTGGGCTATTGTACAACAGGAAGTGTGGCCTTGAATGAGAGGTAACTGGGGGACCACTGGACATCAGGAAATGCCTTTTTCTGGTCTGGGAGAGCTTGTGGGATGCCACTGGATAACAAAGGGGATGCTTTAAGGTCGGAAAGCAAAATGGAGGTTCCTAGTACTTCAGAGCAGTCAGCTGCGATGGCGGCCCAGAATGTATCCAGCTGGGAGCATGACCATAGAACATGCAAAAGATGAGCTAGTGAAGTCTGTGGCTAGCGTGGCCATGGTTAGTGCAGAACAGGATGCCAATCACTTCAGGTTGAGTAGCAGTCTGGTATTTTCTGCCCCTGATTTCCCCTGCATGAACACCACCTGAGCTGGATGAATGATGGAGGGCAACACGCTCAGCACCCTGGTGGCCAGAACTGTAGCTAGTATGTCAGTATCCACTGACAAAAGGGAAATGGGATGGTAATTAGCACAGCCTAATGGATCATTCATTTTTTTAGGGAGGAGGGTTATGAGGTCCTCTCTTATGGTCAGGGGGACTCCCGCCGAGTAGGCCTCTTGCAGAGCGCAAAGTAGCGGGTGGGCTATTTCCTGTTTGAGGATTTGATAGACTTCAACTGACATCCCATCCAGCCCGGGCACTTTCCCCTTAGCCATCAGCGAGAGGGCAAGACATAGTTCCTCTCTAATGATTGGGGCATCTAGTTGGTCCACTTGGGTCGGGGTAAGACCAGACAATGGGAAGTGCTGACAGAACTGCTTGAGCCATTGCATTAACCGTGGAGTAGTTAAGAGTGGAGCGAGACTGGTATAGGGCCTAGTAGAACTGCTGCATGGTATTACTGATCTCCTTGGGATCAGTGGCCACCTGACCAGAGAGGTTTTCGAAGGGTGTGTATAGGGGAAGAGGCCTGCTCCTTGTGCAATTGATAAGCTAACAACCTCCCCCTTTTTGTCGCCTCCTTCCCAGTATGCAAGCTTGGACCTCAGTAGGAGCCATTCTGCTTTCTGGTGGTGTCTGGTATGGTTGGGCTTTGGCTGAGACCATTAGACATCAGTTCAGACCTCATTTTTGGAAGGGCCTGTTGTGGGAGGGCTTTTGTAGGACCACAGGACTCAAGGGAATTCATTATTTTTGATGGTGCCAGGTATGGGAGGGCTTGAACTGGGACCACTGTACACGGGGGAATGCCATACTTGTGATGTGGCCCCAGCTCCCTCAAAGAATTCTACCAGGTTGGTCTGACAAGACATACTCCCTGTGAATACATGCTGGTTGTGGTCACTTAGCCCATCCTCCTAGATGTCTTGCCTGTCTCTCCTCGATGAGGGTTTCCATCAGTTTGATTACAACAGAGGTGAGGCTGACTGGGTGGTAGTTTCCAGGGTCCTCTTTGCCCCCCTAAAGTGGCACCACCTCCACCCTTTGAGTTGTGCCATATGGGGGGGGGGAAGAGACTAGTGGGGTTAGCTTGAATTCATGTATACACACACACACGCATCTTGTTTATACCCTTGATGTACTTGAATATTTCTATCATGTCCACCTTTTTCCTCCTCTCTTCCAGTGAGTGCATATTGAGGTCCCTTAATCTCTCATAAGTCTTGTGCTTCAAATCCTGTACCATCTTAGTCACCCTTCTCTGGACCATCTCCAGCATGTTAATGTTATTACAAAGGTCGGACCTCCAGAAATGCACACAGTACTCCATGTAAGGCCTGACCATGGTTTTTCATAAGGGCAATCAAAATGATCTGGGGCTTGAGGGAAAGGACCTATGAGGAGAGGCTCGAGGAGCTCAACATGTACACGTTGGAGGAGAGGAGGGACGGGGGGGTACGTGTTTAAGGTCTTGAAGTACATGAAGGGATAAATTGTGGAGCTCAGTTGGTGTGTTCCAAAGGAAGGAGGGGGGCCAACCAGAGGGCACAGGTGGAAGCTAGGGGGGGAGAGTCGGGGGGGCGGAGGAGGTGCTACTTTAGTGGGAGGGTTGTGGAACCATGGAATGTACTGCCCAGGGGACTAGTGGAGGCTGAGACTGTGGAGGGGCTCAAGAGAGGTTAGACAAGTATAGGGGAAGGGGTGTGCTGGCACAGTGCATTACAAGTGGAATGTCTTATACTGGAAATGGAGAATCCCAAGGGGTTGGGGGGGACAGCAGGGTCAGATCCCAGTTTGGGAACTGACAAAATAAGCAGACATGAAAGACCATTAGGCCTACTCTGCTGACAGTTTAGTATGTTAGTATGGTGGTGCTGGGTGTTTGAGAGTTTGAGAGTGGGGGGGGGGTAAACCACTGGACACCAGAGAATTTTTTTTGGTGTGATGGCTCCAGGTCTCAGATGGTGGGGTTATCTCCCTGACACCAGTGAATTCATTATGTGTGAGGATGCTGGGTCTAATATGGTGGGGTGGAGCCCCTGGTCACCAGGTAACACTGTGTGTTGGGCGGTGCTGGGTGGTATCCAATGGCTCACCTCTAGCCTCTGAGACCCGGCACCATCACACATATAATGTATTGTCTGATGTCTCCACCCCTACACCCAGAACTGCATACACATATGCAGTAATGAAGTGTTCATGAGGTCAGTGCAAGTCTCTTGTTGTTACAGTATGGAAAAGCACTATTCAGTTATAACTGGGTAACATCAGATAGTCATTTACATGCTATTCTGTGATTTTACTTGGCTGTTCGTGTTTGCCAATACCCAGAACTGCACACACATATGCACTAATGAAGTGCTGATGATGTCCGGGCAAGTTGTGGGTCACTATAGTACGGTAAATCACCATTTGGTTATGAATGGGTAACATCAGCAGGCATTAACACACATTAAAGGGCCTTTGAGAGACCTGGATATAATTGTTTAATTAAGCAATTTATCCCTCCAGGGTGTAGGTATACTGGAGTACTTACCACGGTTGGTGTGGTTCGGTCACGAGGCGCGTTAAGCCCTCCAGTACACCCACACCCTGGAGGGATAAATTGCTATTATGCAATGGACTGCCTTCTAAGGAGATGGGAAAAAAATAAGGCTGTTTTTTTTTGAGGGGGGGATTTTAAGTTACGTATATTTATTAGTGGTTGAAAAAAATAGTGCTGTTTGGTAGTGTGGTTAGCAGCTTCACACACTCATGCTCTGGTTCTGTCTCCAGTGCTTTCCGTATTAGCTCGAGACCCTCGGCAAGTGTTTTGTTCTGTTTGATGCGATGTGGTGGCATGCTTCCATTTAGTTTTACATTTCTTGTGTTTGGCCCTGGTTTTGGGGGGCATTAGTCGGGCCATTGGACACCGGGGAGGTGTTTACTTATGGAGAAGCCTGGTATTGGAGGGAATGGTGGACCTATTTGCCAACAGGGAATTCTTTTTTGTGATGTGGCCTTGAATGAAATGGCATGAGATGGCTACAGGATTTAAGAAAGTTATTTACTTGTGGTGGCAGTTGGTTTGGGATTAAAGTGTGTGACCACTGAAAATCAATGAACTCTTTAATTCTGGTGTGGGCTGGTGTATGTGGGCTTGGGTGGGTCATTGGACACCAGGAAGAGCTTTTATTTTGGACGCGCTAGGTATGAGAGGGAATTGGGGGGGGGGCATTGGAGAACAGGCAAAAGGTTGTTTTTGTTTGGGGTCTGGTATGGGAGGGCAAGGCTACTCAATCTAGCCTCACACCACAGAAAAAGTACTAAGCGGATGATGTAGGACTGAAAGAGAAGGAAGGGATGTGGGGTTAGGGGGGGAGGAGGTTGTGTGTGATGGTGAGGAGGTGTGGGGGGTTATATATTGCTACTGTATATTTTTCATATTAACCTATTTTTTCTCTTTAACGTGTCTGACAGGATGCTGACTCCGTCACCATCAGATAAGTATTACACTATGACTAACCTGTCCTATACTGCCTAATTACTCATTAAGAACTGCAGATCCTTTGTAACTCGTTTCATGTACTTTTACTTTACAGTTTTGCTGGACATTGTCCCTTCAAGATTACTGATTTTTTTTCCTAGTACCCCCGTAAGAGACTCTTCATATATTGCTTGGTTTTATTTTGACTGGGCCTGTTATGGTGATGTACCTGGGAAGAGGGAACACTAGTTACTGCTAAGGGTGGGGTGGGGGATTGATAACCTCTAAAGTTGTAGAAAGGGACCTGGATCATTTCTGATGATCTAAAGGTATCTAAGCAGAGCTCAAAGGCTGCAGGTAGAGTCAGTGGCACGCTGGGATTCATAGGTAGATGTATCACAAGCATAAGGTGATAGGTGGTTATGCCATTGTATAATACATCAGTGAGGCTTCACCTAGAGTACTATGCACAGTTCTGTAGACTGTACCATTGTAAGGACATTTAGAAGGTGGAGGTGGCCCAGAGAAGGGCGATTAAGATGGTACAAGGATTGCACCAGAAAACATATTAGGAAAGGCTAAAATACCTCAATTTGTACTCACTGGAGGAGAAGATAGGATCAGGGACATGACAGAAACATTCAAGTACCTTTTGGCCATGAGCAATGTAAAGGGGATTACATCTTCCAGTACAAGAGATGTACAAAAACAAAGGGCCATGGCATGCTGAGGGGAAATGTGATTTTTCTTCACGTAGGAAGGGTGATGGATGCATGGAATGAAATTCCACAGGAGGTGGTGGGGGCAAACACATTGGATGGTTTTAAACCTGCATGGGACAGGCATATAGGATTAGTGGAGACAAAATAGTGTAGTGCTTTCAAGCAGACTGGATGGGCCTGCTGGTCCTTATCTGCCTACAATTTCTATTTATCTACAGTATGTTTCTATGCTTGCCTGGTATGATGTCGAATTGTGAGAATACTGGACATGAGGGAGTTTTTATTCTCTCCCTAGGCACCCTTTAGCATAAGTAAGTTATTGTGGAGAAAAGTGCTGGATGTTCTATTTCAACCAACTTTTTAACATTTTGCTACCAGTTTAGGTTTTTGCCTTTGTCCACTGCAGAGTGGCAGAAGTCAAAGTGCAGCTGCGTTAAACTAACCCCCATCAAGGATGTCCATTCTGCATGCCTTTTCTGTCTGGGACCTACCCACAATGTGGACACCTGCCCACACTACTACAAGTACAGTTGATCATGTGACCCAGACCTCAGATACCTACATCTTCATGCATATCTCTTGCAGACTTAGTAGCCTTCCACTTTGGGATCTCTTCAAGAGTAGCTGAGCTTGGTGATCAACCTTCCTGTCTATTACCCCAAGAATTCAAATGGGGGAGACTATGTTGCATACTATTGATGTTCTTCATAGGGTGCTTGGGTATTACATAGACTGCATCCACCAACATTATGAGAGGAATCTAAAGGAACAATGAATTGTGTTACAACAAATTAAAATTATTTCTGCTGTAATGTCTCTGTGTCTCTCCTTGTGTGAGCTCTCACTGTCTCTGTGTTTATGTATGTGGTACTGAAGTCATTTACCTGCTATTCTGTTATTCCACTTAGCTGTTCATGTCAGCTGATGCCCAGAACCGCACATACATATGTGGTACTCAATTATTCATGAAGTCATTGAAAGTTGTGTGTCATCACAGTACAGTGAAGCACTATTTGGTTATGACCGGGTAACATCAGGAGGCATTAACACACACTACAGGGTGGTAAAAATGCCAACTGATGTTATCCGGTCATAACCCCATAGACATTTACCTGCTATTCTGTTATTCCACTTGGCTGGTCATGTTAGCCGGTGCCCAGAACAGCATACACAGTAACAGAAATCACAAATAAAATGTATTCATGGTATCAGTGTTGCCATGTGTGTACAGACGGGCAACAGCAGACTGGCAAAATAATCCTTTGACTTGTGCCATACAAGGGGGAGGGGGCCTGGTTTAGAAGGGGTTGTGGGGGGACATTGTACACCTGGGAATGCTTAACTTGTGGTGCCTGATATGGGAGGGAATTAGGTGACCATTTATCAACAGGGAATGCATTTTTGGTAGTGGGGTCTGATATGGGTGGGCTTGTGGGGGGCAATTGGACAACAAGGGGATGCTTGAAATGTAATGGCATCTGATATGTGAGGGAATTGGGGGACCAATGAGTAACATGGAATGCATTTGTTTGGTGGTGATGGCTGATATACTGTAGGAGGGCTTTTTGGGGGGCCATTAGTCACCAGGTGATACTTAACCTGTTGTGTCACCTGGTATGGGAGTGAATTGGTGGACCACTTGACAACAGGGAATATGTTTTAAATTTCTTTGTTTTTTTGTTTTGTTGTGGGGCCTGGTTTGGGAGGGTTTGTGCAAGTTGACATTGTATACCAGTGAATGCTTAACTTGTGGTTGCACCTGAGATGTGATAGGATGTTTTTACTATCGCACTGTGTCTTCCCACAGAAAAGCTCCTGATTGGGCATCTTACTGATCGACAAGAACATCTGTCTCATAGAGTCCTGGTCCGAGCTTTTCGGAGATTTTTGAACATCAGTTTATTCATTTGTCAAGGTTAGTTCAATGCATTACATGTTGTTGCACCTGACATGGGAGGGAATTGGGGTACAACAGAACAACAATCCAGAGGAGAGAGATAGAGAAACTACTTGGGAAATTAGACATTTGTACAGTCACAGAAATCACAAATAAAGAGTAGTCCTCGCTTCAGTGTGGCTGTGTGTACAGATGGGGCAACAGCACTGTGCCATACAGAGAAGGGGGAGAGAGACTCCGGGGCACCAAAGAGATATTTTTCAGCCACATAAATCACAAATAGTTTATTCTTGGACAAAATGTGTGTTTTTGTGTACATGCTGGGGAATGGCAGGCAGGTAAAATAAATCTTTGACTTGTGCAGTCGGGGGAAGAGACTATTGGGGTCCAAACAGACATTTTGACAGCCACAGACATCACAAAGTACATTCCTGTCCTGTATGTGGTTGCGTGTGTACAGATGGCGGGCATCAGCAGACTGGCAAAATTAAACCTTTGACTAGAACCATCCAGAGTGGGGGTAGGGAGAGAGAGATTACGGGGCACCAGAGATATTTTACAGTCTAATAAATCAAAAGTAAAGATTATTCTTTGGACTAAATGTGGCTTTTTATGTACAGGCAGGGCAATGGCAGGGTGGTTAAATAAATCTTTAACTTGTGCAATCCAGAGTGTAGAGAGAGAGAGAGAGACTAATAGGGAACATGCAGACATTTTTCAGTCACAGAAATCACAAAGTACTTTGTGTACAGGTCTGACAGGCTGGTAAAATAAACTGCAGTCCCGGGGGAGGGGAGGGTCTGTAGGGACCAAACAGACAGTTTTACAGTCACAGAAATTGCAAAGTTTTATTCTTGGACTAAATGTGTTTTTGTGCTCGGGTCTAGCAATGGAAGGCAGATAAATATTTGACTTGTGCCATACAGAGGAGATCTAGAGAGAGAGAGAGAGAGAGAGAGAGACTACTGGGGACCAAAGAGACATACAGTCACAGAAATCACAAAGTGTATTCCTGGCCTTAGTGTGGCTGCCTGTGTGCAGACTGACAAGAGCAGACTGGCAAAATAATCCTTTGACTTGTGCCATATGGGGGGGGGGCGGAATAAGGGGCACCAGAGAGATATTTTACAGTCACAGATATCACAAATAAAGTGTATTCCAGGCCTTAGTGTGGCTGTGCGTGTACAGACTGGGCAAGAGCAGATTGGCAAATTAAACCTTTGACTTGTGCCATGGGTGGTGGGGGTGGAGAGAGACTACGGGCCACCAGATAGATATTTTATAGTCACATAAATCACAAAGTTTCTTCTTATACAAAATGTTGCTTTTGTATAAAGCCTTGTAAAATAAATCTTTAGCTTATACCGGGATGACTATTGGGGACAGACTGGTAAAATAAATCTATGACTCATGCCATTTGTTGGGAGAGAGAGAGAGAGACTGCTCATAGGGCACCAAAAGACATTTGCACAGTCACAGAAATCACAAATAAAGTATATCCTATCCTCAGTGTAGCTGTGTGTGTGTATAGGCTGTACAAGCACAGACTAGTAAAATAAATGTTTGACTTGTGCCATTCCCAGGGACAGAGAGTGAGTCCACATGGCACAAAGAGATATTTGTACAGTAAATGCATAAATAAAAGTATATTTCTGCCCTCAGACTGTCATTCACTTTCCTACAGGTTTCTGTGTCCCATAACAATTTTCACAGAAATCGTGAATAAAATATATAGGCCAGTCAGTGGGGACTGCCCAAATAAATCTTTGAATTATGCTATTAATGGGTGGAGAGAGAGATACAATAATCAGGTCTCTAGAATCGCGCTGCAGAATTTTGTGCAGAACTTGCAATCTACCGCAGAATTCACTCTTCTTGTTGATTTTTTATTAATATTTCTGTTTTTCCATACAATCTGGTTCCCTTCCCCTCTTTTATATCCTAAACCCCCTATATGTTCAGAATGTGATGTTACCATTGCTATAACATCATACATTAGCTAATGAAATGGCTGCAATCTGCAACAGAAATGAACAGTCACTTATCTACCACAGCTCCCACTGCCAGAGATGGTGGCACAGTACATCATGCATGGTGATATTTGCTCAACCTGCACTACAGCCTAATACAATTTCTCAGTCTTACATTATTGCACTAAGGGCCAACTTAAACAAAACCTTGTCAATAGCACAGACCTGTTAAGTCCATACCTCACTTTGTACAAACCTATTTGTGCCTTTAAGGTATAGAGATGCCATCTGAAATGAATAACTGGTAAAATGAATTTAACTGTCATTTTTAAGAAAAATAAAGTAATTATCCCAGAAAAGTGGAATATAATAATGTGTAGACCTGTTGACAGAATAGACCTGTTAAATAAATAATTGCACTGTACGCATTTTTGCCGGAGTTATTGGTTACATATTGTCATTGGTTGATAGCATCACCTAAAAGTTATGGAGAAATGTTGTGTGCAGAGACAGCTGTTGGGCCAGAGGCTAGCATGCTGTGTTTTCGTGCTGGCAACTCAGGTTCAGAGATTAGCTCTGGGAGCTGGCTGGGCAGCACAAGGATTGGTGGAACACATCATTGCTCAGAGCCTGGGAAGGTATGGTGCAGTGTTCTGTCACATGGTGGACACATTGCGCTGGTCTGGAGAGCTCTATCTCATAATCAGTTCACATGCATGTCATGGCCTGATGGTGTTACGTAGTGTGTCAAGGAAAGCAGGTTGACATCAAAAATGAGTTTTGCAATAACTCCTCTATTCCATTTCTAATGGGACCTGTATGAATGAGGATGCAAGTTCATGGAAATTAAAAAAAATATATACACACACACACACACACACACACACATTTGTATGTATGTTACAGACTGCATATAAATATATAAGTGATACACAGTGGGAACCTCATGAGTGGCATAGAAAGCATATACAAATGTATAAGTGATAGACAGTGGAAACCTCATTAGTGGGATAGATAGCATGCATATAGAAATACCTTATTTATCACATAAGATCCCCTCTGTGTATGTCATTTATGCAACAGGCTAGGACCTTAAGGGGGAGATATTTGTTTTGCTTTTTTAGGTATAAAATTATTTTTATAAGTCTGTTATTTTTTGAACTAGTGTTACTGTGATTTCCACCATCCTGATTGCTATAAAAACTGCCATGAAAGTGAGGTCAGGATGACAAGCTGTCACTGTGATGTGGTAGTTTGTTAGTGCCGCAGAAGTTCCGGAGAAATGACAAACCACCGCTACAGAAGTTCTGCGGCAAATGGTAGTCTTGCCGCAGAACTTGGTCCCACTGTGCCACAGAAAAGTAGGGGCCCTGACAATAATGGCTATGAAAGAGCCATTTGTACAGTCCCAGAACAGTGGCGTAGCAACTTCCCACAAGGCCTGGGTTTAAGGGTATGTTATAGGGCCCCCCGCCCCAGGCCCTCCACCCCATCCCTGGGCCCCACCCCTCCCACGGGCCCCCCTCCCTGTTTTGAGGAATGACTGCTGGCCTTATGGTTAGACCAAAATTTTCAAGCCAGAACCTGTCTAGCAGGCAGCAGGATCATGGGATGGGGATGGGATGCTCGGCTGAAAAAAGGACATGCATTCTAAGGCTCAGCTCATGAGAACTTTACTTTAGCATGGAATATTTTATTTATCTGTTTAATTAACGAGTTAATCAAAATTGCAACTTTTGACCAGGAGAGGAACACTGCACAAACTATAATTGCATTCTAGGGTCACCTCCTGCCCAGATTTTGTCAGGGCAATCCTGGTTTTGGTTTGGAGAATTGTGTCCACCCACACACACAAAAAACACTAATGGTTATGGTGCAGAATGTCCTGACTCCTGATCAGGGTAGGGATGGAGAGATGAGATCTGTCACATACAGTACCAAGAAGAGACCAGCACCCTTTACATTTAGTGAGTGAGCCCTGCCCTCATGCCTTGTTTAGAAAACAAAAGAAAAATGTGGCACAACAGGGTATCATCCAGAGTTGTCCACCCCCCCCCCCCGGCCTCATGCCTTGCTTAGATTCAGAAACTAAAATAAAAACAAGGCACACAGGGCAGATCATCATTATCCACCGAGTTGTTCTTGTCCCCCCCTTACAGATTCTCAGAAAATAAAAGAAAAATGAGGCATACACAGGGCAGATCATCTTCATCCACAGTTTAAAAGACAATGAATCTCTGTGCGCAAGCACTGAGGCAAGGGTTACCCCAAAGGGCATTTGGCTGGGAAGCCAAGTTTCAAAGAAATATAAAATCACACATGCCCCCACAATGCAAAGCATCATGGGCTGCATATGCAAATCACCACAGAATATTATGCTGGTTCAACTTTAAGCAAAAATGCATGGTGCCGAAAGGCCTCTCACACAGTTTGCAGAGGGTGCTAACAGATAACATAGACACGTGTTTCGTCCTACCAGGACTCATCAGTATGCCTCGTCTGTTTGACACCCCAGTGGAATGAACCAGCTACCCTAAGATGGTCTATCTATATTATGTTATGGTGAACCCAATTAAAACAAAAAACAATTTAAAAGACAAAGAACCATCATAATATTCTGTGGTGATTTGCATTGTGGGTTCATGTGTGATTTTGTATTTCATCCACAGTTGTCCCCTGGGGCCCCCCTTCCTCTTATCAACCGCCCGGACTCTCAGTCAGAGTACTACTACTCTCCCATGCCCTGGCTAAACAGGCTGCAGGCTCAGTTGGCTCCTCGGCAGGCACCCATCGGTGCGGCAGCTCAGTCCTCCTCCACACATAGCAGGACAGGTCACAGGAGGAGCACCAGGTGGAGAGAATTGACTGAATTTAAATTTGTTCTCAGATTTCATTCATTTACCCCTAACCCAGGCCAGTTAGTATGCATAACCCTTAACCTTGCTGCCCTGCTGCGACCGTCCATCACCACCTTGTCTCTCTCTCTCTCTCTCACTGCTTGCCTCTCTCACTCACTGAGTCACTCACTGCAGGCGTCGGGCTAGGCTGCTACTCTCAGTCTCACTCTGTCATGATCCATCTCGATCTCACCTCAGCTCAATCAAGCAAGCTCCCAGTCCCAACAACACAATTCCTGTCTCTAACTCGCTGTCTCTCCTAGTTTCCTTCTCCTACAGTAAGTAGTTTAAATTACTGTATTTTATTTTTATTATTTGGACTCTTACTTTCTCCACCATCCGCTACCTCTCTCCTCCACACACTGCAACTGCGAACTGCTGCTGCATGCAAAGCACTCAATTTCTTCTCAGGCATGCACACACTTGCTTCCTCCTCCTTCTTGTACCACATGACTACTCCAATCTCTCCATGCTACAGTCATGTGGTACAGTAGTGCCTTTAACCTTTATGTCGCCCCTAGCAACCACCACTCTCCCCCACTCAGAGGCAGGCAAGGCTGAAGGCTCCTGAGGGAAAAAAGGAAGAAATAAATAAAAATAAAAAATGGCCGCACTAGTGCGACATGAGCAAACAAATTCCGACTGGACCAAGGGCCCCCTAAAACACTCTGGGCCCAGGTGAGACTGAACCCTCTGCACCATTCTAGCTACGCCCCGTCCCAGAAATGTATCCCTTGCCTCTACAGTATGTGGCTTTGTGTGTATATGCCGGTTGGGGGAAGACTGGTAAAATAAAATATTTGACTTGTGCAATTGGGGGTGGGGGTGGGGAGAGAGAGAGAGAGAGAGAGAGAGAGAGAGAGAGAGAGAGAGCACTGGGGACCAAAAAGAAATGTCAGTCACAGAAATGGCAAAAGAAGTATATTCCTGGCCTTAGTGTAGCTCTGTGTTTGTACAATTAGTGCAAGGGCAGGCTGGAAAAAAAATTAATCTGTGACTTATGCCATGCAGAAGCGAGAGAGAGTCCACTTGGGATCAAAAAGTTTTACAGTCACAGAAATTACAAATGAAGTTTGTTCCTGGCTTCTGTACAGCTGTGTTTTTACAGTCATTGTATGGGCATGTTGGAATAAATAAATGTGACTTAGGCCATGCAGAGAAGGGAGTGAGAGAGAGAACACTAGGGACCAAAAAAGACGTGTTATTGGAGGGCATGTGGGCTGACGTTGTACACCAGAGAAAGCTTAACTTGAGGAGGTACCTTGTATTGGAGGGGAGGTTTTTATTATTATATCACTTTGTGTCTTTCTGCAGGAAAGCTACTGACTGGACGTCCTACTGACTGACAAGAACATCTGTCTCGTAGAGTCCTGGTTTGAGTTTTCAAAGATTTTCGAACATTTATTCACTCATCAAGATTAGTTCTATGCTATACATGTTGTTGCACCTGGTATGCAAGGGAATTGGGGTACAACCAGGAATGCACTTTTTGTGGTAGTGACTGGTTTGGGTTGTCATTGGAAATCAGGATGTGCTTATCATTTGGGACAAAGCGAGGATTTTCTGCCACAGTTGGTAGATATCTTTGTTCATAAATGGTGGTCGTGGGTGGGGCTGACATGAGTATAGGGTAGTCGACTGGGGGATGCAGATTTAGGGAATGGGTAGTGGTCTGGGGGCATTCCAGTGACAGGAAGAGTGATCAGAAGGGTGTGTGTGACAGCATTAAGGATGGCCAGCTAGAGTGGGGACACTGGTCTAGGAGCGGTACACAGAAGGGATGGCGTTTTGAACTTATGTTGATTTCTTTTGCATTTCTGGGGTATTTCTTTTCACCATGTTCATGTGGTGGGGTCCCGCAAAGGCCATGTTGAAAATTTGGTGTAAAAATTCTACCAAATAGTACCACTCAAAGGGTGAGTATAAAGAGCTGTGATAGAGGTAGGGTAAGGGTAGGATTGTATTGATGGGGCCCAACTGACAGACCTCAACAGCAGGACAAGGGTCTTGGAAGAGAAGAGTGGGGGGAGAGGAGGAATGGAGAAACACAACCCCTATACAGGAAAAGGAGATCAAACAGTGAGGGGGGGGCACAGTGGAGAGGAAAATAGGTGATAATGGGTAGCAGGCAAAACATTAGATTGTGGAGTGAGCTCCAAAAATGTGGAGCATAAGATTCAAATTCTTGGGGAAATATTTGTGTAACCACTAGGTGGCACTACCCTGAGGGTCACTACCCCTGCCTGCACAGTTGTCTGCATGTTGAGGAGCCTGAGATCACAGCAGTGCAGTCCAAGTGCCCACCACCCTCTCTGTGAAGAAGTGCTTCCTGACCTCCCTCCTAAACCTCCCACCCTCCAGCTTAAGACCATGCCCCCTCGTGTTATGGTTGCCACTCAGCTTAAAAAGACTTTCCTTATCAACTATATTTATCCCTTTCAAGTACTTGAAGGCACCAATAATGTCCCCTCTCTCTGCCATCTTCCAGGGAGTACATGTTCAGTGCCCTCAACCTCTCCTTGTATACTTTGCCCTGCTGACCGGCTATCATCTTTGTAGCCTTCCTCTGGACCTTCTTCAGCAGATTAATGTCCTTTTTGAGGTGTAGGAACCAGTACTGAACTCCATACTCTAGATGCAGCCTTACCAGTGAAGAGAAGCAACAAGAAGGTGGGAATGGTGTCTAGAGCACAAGGCTCCAATTCAGGTGGCTTACCTACCAGGAGTGCAGAATGAACTGGCAGACTGTCTCAGCAGAACAGAGACAGATCATCACGAGTAGTCTCTCGACTGAACCGTAGTTCAGTCACTATTTGCAAAGTGGGAAACTCCAGACCTAGACCTTTTTGCATCCCCACTCAACTCAAAACTGCCTCTTTTCTGCTCCAGAAACCCAGGACCTGGCATTTTCTGTCAGGATGCGTTCAGGCTGCAGTGGACAAAACACTTTATATACACCTTTCCTCCTCTTCTACTAATTCAGAGGGTACTTCTCAAATTCGAGTCTCGGGGGCTAAAATGATCCTCATTGCTCCCTTCTGGCCCTGACACATTGTTTCCACTACTCAACAGTATGTTGGAAACCTCTCCAAAGGCGCTTCCCCTTCAGATGAAAATTCTGACCCAGGGTTCCATGGTCCATCCCAATCTGATGTTGTTTCACCGTCATGCTTGGTTTCTGAAGAGATAGAGGTAAACAGGTTCAATGTCTCTCAGAGAGTTTCAGATATTCTCTTGGCTGCATGCAAACCAGCCACCAGAAAAACCTACACAGCCAAATGGAAGTGTTTTTCTCTCTGGTGCCAAAATCCTCTTTGAATCCCTTTTCCTGCCCACCAAATAAAGTCTTAGAGTACCTCTTAGACCTTTCAAATTCAGGTCTACAATATTCTACAGTCAAAGTTAAACTTTGTGCTATTTCAGCCTATCACGAGCCGGTACTTTCTCTGTCACTGGCTCAATTACCTGTAGTTAAGAGGTTTCTTAAGGGTATTCTGCATGCCAGACCTCCTATCAGACGTCCAGTCACATCCTGGGACACTAATCTTGTGCTAGACATGCTCACTCAAAAGCCCTTCGAGCCCCTAGCTACCTGTGAGCTGAAATTCCTCACTTGTTAAATGGCCTTCATGATGACCATCACCTCAGCCCGTAGGGTCTCTGAAATACATGGTTTGGTCACAGACCCTTCTACACTGTATTTCATAAGGACAAAGTAGTTCTTAGGATCCATCCTAAGTTTCTCCCTAAGGTTGTCTCAGAATTCCATCTAAACCAACCTTTGGTCTTACCTACTTACTTTGCGAACTTCCAAAATGAAGGAGAACATGTCCTTCATTCTTTAGATGTTAAAAGAGCACTGCATTTCTATTTGGATAGAACAAAAGAGATTTGCAAAGCTCAACAGCTGTTTGTTTCCTTCAGCGAGACCCGACTGGGTCAACCTGCTGCTAGCAGATGCATTTCTGCATGGCTGGTGCCATGCCTTCGTCACTGTTATTCCATGGTGCAGGTTAAGCAGGAGGGCAGAGTGTATGCTCACTCTACTAGAGCAGTCACGGGATTCCTGGTAGAGATCCACAACGTGCCCATTGTGGACATTTGCAATGTGGCTACCTGGAGCTCTGTGCATACTTTCATCGAGCACTAGTCCCTGGATGTCCATGCCAGGCAACATCTTTAGTTTGGGAGGACTATCCTTAACGGACTTCTGTCCTAAATTTGTGAGCTCTTGGTTTTTCCTGCCGTCCTCTTTGGGGATTATTAGCTCAGTACTCTCCCATCAGTGTGAATGAGTGGTGGAGACTTTATGTCTAGGAAGATATGGAAATTACATACCTACTGTAATTCTTGATCTTCTTGGGCGAAGTTTCCATCACTCATTCACACGCCCACCCTCCATCACCTGAGCTCACCTCTCTGTTGTTGGTCTTCACTTCCTCAATGTTTAGGCTATGAAGACTTCTTTGTTGACCCTTCTTATGTGGGTCATTTGGACTATCTTATGTCCAGTTTTTGTTAGGCTAATCCTTCTAGGTTAGTTACACTGCATCTTCTATGGAAAAAAGGTACTGAGGCAGTTGGAGGGTCGACGCCGAGATAGTCATTGCCGCATGAGGCAAGGCTCATGGCACCACTCCTCGCGGCTCCATCTCTGGTGCTGGCCTTCTTGCAAAAAAGCTTGCTCCCGCTGGGTCCTAGTGCCTCCGGTGTAGATCCGATCAGTGTGAATGCATGGTGGAGACTTCGTCCAAGAAGATCAAGAATTATGGTAGGTACATCATTTCCATTTCTCCACAGGTTTTAGAATAGGGAAAGGATAGGGTTTTTCTTTGCAGGTTTTAGAATAGGGAAAGGATAGGGGTTTTCTCCATAGATTTCTGGTATTACAGTGTCTGATTGAACGCTCTTTGTGTATGATGATCCATACACTTGAAAAAGTGTCGTGTCGGCAAAATACCAAAGGTGAAAAGTGGACCACTGATGGTAAATACTAATGGTAATAAAAAATGGTAAATTATTTTGGTTTCTTTCTTATTGTACACTATATAAGATACTGTATGGTGGCCTAAATACACAACACGTTTCTTAAAACCTTTCTTAATATGCTGTCCTCACTGTAACTGTGAGGGACTGAAGAAACTAGGTCTATTTTGTATGGATTATATAAGACTCAGAAGTGACTTATATCTAACTTTTAGAGTGATCCAGGAAGATTTTACTCTAGAAACAATTGGTCTGGGAAGACATACATATAAAAACAATAATAGCACCAGATCACATAACTTAAATTGATTGGCAAAACAAACAAAACTGTCAAAGAATAAGGCAGTATAGCACAGTGGTTTAAGGCTCTGAGCTGCAAATCTGGAGACCTGGGTTTGACTCCCATAGCTCCCACTTGCATACTGTGTGACTCTGAGCAAGTCACTTAACTTTCCTGTGCTCCCAGGTTGCACCTGTAAACAAGCTTTCAGCTTAGTGTGTCTCACCTGGTTAAACAATTTGAAAAAAAAAAAAAAAAAACAACCTGGCATACTCTACCTAAGACTATAGTTGAGAGTCAAAATATGAATACATTCAAAGAGACTTGATGAATATATGAGTAACAAAAAATTCTCCTTCCACCAATAGAACACTGAATGGTGGCAAGTTCACAAAAGGCCAATGGTCTACATAACTTGTATTCCATCTATAAACCTTAAGGTGAAGGTGTATCATTGCTGTGTATTGACAACCTCAACTATTCTACATAATGTATGGGGGAAAAAACATAAAAACATGGGAATAAGGCATACTGTCGTAGGATAGGGTAAAATAAAAAAATATGTGTTCCTTTTCCAGGGGCAGTACAGTGATCTAAATAATAATAGTATAGGGTAATAGTAGACAGGTATTTCCACAGGTCGCAGGCATAAAGTCGGGAGATACTGTAGATAAAGTGAAAGACAGTTTTTTTTTCCTTACAGAATTGGCAATGGTGTGTTTGAAAAGAATATGAAACAAACAGTGGACTACATGACATGTACTATAATAGGGAAATGACAGGATTTTTCTCCACATGTTTTAGAATAGGGAAAGGGTAGGGTTTTTCTCCACAGGTTTAAGAACAGGGAAAGGGTAGGGTTTTTCTCCACAGGTTTTTGAATAGGAAAAGGGTAGAGTTTTTCTCCACAGTTTTAAGAACAGGGAAAGGGTAGGGTTTTTCTCCACAGGTTTAAGAACAGGGAAAGGATAGGGTTTTTCTCCATAGGTTTCTGGTATTAGTGTCTGATGGAATGCTCTTTGTGTATGGTGATCCATACACTTACTAAAGAGTTGCGTCGGCAAAATACCAAAGGTGAAATGTGGACCACTGATGGTAAATGCTACCGGTAATAAAAAAGAGTAAATTATTTTGGTTTCTTTCCTGTAGTATATTATATAGAATACTGTATGTTGGCCTAAATACACAACACTTTTCCTAAAACCTTTCTTAATTTGCTGTCCTCACTGTAACCATGAGAGACTGAAGAAACTAGGTTTATTTTCTATGGGTTACATAAGACTTAGGGGGGACTTATATCTAACTTTTAGAGTGATCCAGGAAGACTTTACTCTAGAAACAACTGGTCTGGGAAGACATAAAAACAATAATAGCAGTAGATAACATAACTTAAATTGATTGGCGAAACAAACAAAACTGTCAAAGAATAATTACAACCTGGCATACTCTACCTAAGACTATAGTTGAGAGTGAAAATATGAATACATTCAAAAAGAGACTTGATGAATATATGAGTAACAAAAGATTCTCCTTCCACCAATAGAACACTGAATGGTATCAAGTTCACAAAAGGCCAATGGTCTACATAACTTGTATTCCATCTATGAACCTTAGGGTGAAGGTGTATCATTGCTGTGTATTGACAGCCTTCAACTATTCTATATAATGTATGAGGAAAAAACATATAAAAACATGGGAACGGCATAGTAGGATAGGGTAAAATAAGAAAAATGTGTTCCTTTTCCAGGGGCAGTACAGTGATCTAAAAAACAATAGTATAGGGTAATAGTAGACAGGTATTTCCACAGGTCGCAGGCATAAAGGCAGGAGATAGATATAGGGAAAGACAGTTTTTTTTCCTTACAGGATTGGCAATAGTGTGTTTAAAATGAATATTAAACAAAGAGTGGACCAGATGACATGTTTTAGAAAAGGGTAAGGATAGGGTTTTCCCCACAGGTTTTAGAACAGGGAAAGGATAGGGTTTTTCTCCAAAGGTTTCTGGTATTATTTTGTCTGATGGAACGCTCTTTGTGTATGATGACTCATACACTTGAAAAAGTCATTCTGCTGCAACAGTGAATTTGATACTAAAATAGAATGACTTCCCATTCTGCTTTAGTATACATCACGCTAAAAGTGATCCAACTTCGCAGTATATGGTATGTCAGGCTGTCAAAGTGTCACGTTGGCAAAATACCGAAGGTGAAATGTGGACCACTAATGGTAAATGCTAATGGTAATCAAAAAAAGTAAGCCATTTCAGTTTCTTTCCTATTACACACTATACACAAAATATTGTATGGTGGCCTAAATAAACAACAACGCTTTTTTAAAAACCTTTACTTGCTGTCCTCACTATAACCTTAGGGTGAAGGTGTATCATTGCTATGTATTGACGACCTCCAACTATTCTATATAATGTATGGGGAGATAAAAAATGGGAATAATAATAATCAATGCATAGTAGGATAGGGTAAATTAAGAAAAATGTGTTCTGTGTTCAAGGGCAGTATAGTGATCTAAAATATAATAGTATAGGGTAATAGTAGACAGGTATTTATTTCTGCAGGTCACAGGCATAAAGATGGTAGATAGATATAGGGAAAGACAGTTTTTTTTTTCATACAGGGCTGGCAATGGTGTGTTTGAAATAAATATAAAACAAAGAGTAGACTACATGACATGTTTTAGAAAAGGGAAAGGATAGGGTTTTTCTCCATAGGTTTATGCTCTTCTAGCATCTGATGGATCATTATTGTGTATAATGATACATACAAGTTGTGAAAAAGTCATTCTGCTGCAATAGTGATGTCACTACTAAAACAGAAAGACTTCACATTCTGCTTTAATATGTACATCACAATGAAAATGTTATAGTAGATGGGACTTCCCCCCCCCCCACAGGTCACAGGCATGATAGTTATAAGATAAGATAGTTTTTTCCAAACAGGATCAGAAACGGCTTGCTTGATTTGAAAGTAAAACCAAGAGTTGAATAATAGACATAGTATAATAATGGAATAATAGTTCTAGAATAGGCAAAGGATAGGGTTTTTGGCCACATGATAATGATTTCATAGCTTATGCTGGAACACTGTTTTGTTGGCGATGCATACACTTGAAAATGTTATTCAGCAGCAATAGTGACATTACTAATAAAACAGAATGACTTTCCATTCTGCTTTAGTAGAGTTGTCACAATGCAAGTGACCCCCTCATCTACGTACAATAGGATGGCGAACAGTTTAAGTGTCGTATGCACGAGCTGACCAGAGTTGAAGTGCAAATGGTTAATGTTAAATGATAACTGAAACATACACAACTCGACTTTCACGTAATCAGGTCCATTTCTGACCTTTCCTTCATGGTCTGTAATGTATAATTAGTAATCAGAAATATAATCAAGGCCCCTACAGCTGTAAGAAAAGTGTAATCCATAGACATTGAAAACTTGTATAGTCTAGTTAACCCAAGAAATGTATACCTGAGGCAGTTTGATGCAGAAAATGACTGAATGGTGTCAGCCGTCTTGTTTTTGGTCATGTGATGCAGGGGATATAGATATGGGTACAGTCTGAGCCATGATTTACTCATTCACTTCCCTGTTATATAAAATAGGCTACTTCTTACTTTTATTTTATGGTTTTATTGACATGTACCCCATAATGCAATAGGTGGACACCCCATGTATCAGCATCGGCCTACCATGGGTGGTTGGGTCTGGCACACTGGCTACCTGCAGGTGGCACTATAATATGAAACTAGTGATCAGACATTTCACTGAAGCCCTCGCAGCTGTAAGAAAAGATGCAATCAATTGATATTTACAAATTTTATAATCTAGTTATCCTAGTAAATGTGTAACAGAAGCGGTTTGTTGCAGAAAATGACTGAACATTGGTGGCCATTTTGTTTTTAGTCATGTGAGCCTGATGATGTAGATATGGATACAGTCTGGGCCTTGATTTACTCATTCACTTCTCTGTCATGTAAAACAGGCTACGTTTTAGTTGTCCTTTATGAATTTATTAACATATACCCCATAATGCAATAGGTGGTCAACCAATGGACCAGCATGGGCATACCATGGGTGGTTGGGTATGGCACCCCGGCTACCTGAAGGTGGGTATGGCACCCCGGCTATCTGCAGGTGGGTCTGTAATGTGAAATTAGTGATTAGAAATTTCATCCAAGTCACTGCTGTTCTAAGAAAGGGTGTAATCCATTAATATTTACCACTTTTATAATCTAATTATCCCAAGAAATGTGTAACAGAATAAGTTTGATGCAGAAAATGACTAAACTGTAGCAGCCATGTGATCCAGGGATGTAGCTATGGTTACGATCTGGGCCTAGATTTACTCATTCACTTCTCCGTCACATAAAATAGGCTACTTCTTACTTTTTATTTCTCCATTTATTGGGATGTACCGCATAATGCAATAGGTGGGCCCCTCATGGGGCAGCATGGCCCTACCTTTGGTGATTTGGTATGGCACCCCGGCTATCTGCAGGTGGGTCTGTAATGTGAAATTAGGGATCAGAAATTTCATCCAAGCCCTTGCAGATGTAAGAAGAGGTGTAATCCATTGACATTTATCACTTTTATATTGTAGTTATTCCTACAAACGTGTAAGAGAAGCAGTTTGATACAGAAAATGATTGAACGGTAGCCACCATCTTGTTTTTGGTCATGTGACCCAGAGGATGTAGCTATGGGTACAATCTGGGCCTTGATTTACTCATTTACTTCCCTGTCATATAAAAAAGGCTAATTCTTACTTTTCCTTTTTGAATTAATTGGCCTGCACCCCATAATGCAATAGGTGATCACCCCATTGGGCATCACGGGCATACCATGGGTGGTTGGGTAAGGCACCCCAGCTATCTGCAGGTATGTCTGTAATGTGAAATTATGGATCAGAAATTTCATCCAAGCCACTGCAGCCATAAAAAAGGGTGTAATACATTGACATTTACCACTTTTATAATCTCATTATCCCAATAAATGAGTCACAAGCAGTTTGACACAGAAAATGACTGAACAGTGTCAGCCATCTTGTTTTTGGTCATGTGACCCAGGGGATGTAGCTATGGGTACAATATGGGCCTTGATTTACTCATTCACTTCCCTGTCATGTGAAACAGGCTACTTCTTACTTTTTCTTATTGGATTTAGTGATGTGTACCCCATAATCCAATAGATACCCCCCATAGGCCAGCATGGCCCTACCGTAGATGGTCCGTTCTGGTCACTCTCATAATCTGTAGTGAGAAACCAATGTGAAATGTGTGTTTATATAAAGAATTTGTAACCTGAAGGTGAAAATTAGATACATTTTGGACAAAAATTTTTACCAGTGATGCAACCAATTTTATTGTTTTTACAAACTTCAATATTTTTTGCAAATACAAGTTCGCAAAAACAATTGAAATTTCACTAAATAAACATATATATCTCCAAATCGCTTAGTTGGAAAACTTATATTTTCACTTTAAATTACAGTTGTGTTAGGTTCTTACTACTCTGACAAAAAAAGTTTACCAGGGAATTAAGAAAAATTATGTTATAACGTCATAACTGATAGGTGTACAAACCCAGTGAAAAAAACTCTGGCAGCAAGGATATGCAGTTTATAGAAAATCCTTGGCAGTATAAGGGTTAAAATGCAGCGTGCTGCTAGGGTGCCTCTTACAATGTTTCTTCTCTCCAAAGAAGGTGGCATAGTCATTTGTACAAATGTGTGAAGTTTGGTGCATTCATGCACTGGTGCTCAAAACAACACTCTTTGGCCTTGCCAAAGCTGAGCTATGGCTCAGGTGGTGTGGGTTTTGCTTTTACAGAAAGAAAGAATGCTTTAATGGACTTGTATGGTTGTTGAAAATTCATTTTGAGGTTCAAGATAGAATATATAGGGAAGGCAATGAATTATTAAAGCACTGAAGTGTGGGACTGATGATAACCATTTTTTTTTTTTGTTGTTGACCGGGTAAGTGCACTAGACAAATCCTGCCTATTTTCAGGCATGACCCGGGGGAGGGGGATACAGATGAATGCCAACTGACCCTGAACCAGATTAAGCTGTTGGTGGTATTTTTAGTGAATGAGGGAAATGTGGCCAGGACACCAGGGAAATTCCCCCACTCTTTTCGATAAGTGCCATGGGATCTTTAATGTCCACCTGAACTAACACCAATGCAGACAGATGGGACCTCGGTTTAACGTCTCATCCGAAAGACAGCACCTCAGGAGTGCAGCACCCCTCTCATGCTGCACTACAGTGTCAGTATTGGGATATTATACCAAGTGCCAGATACAATGACCCATATACTAACTCTGTCACCCTGAGCAAGTCATTTGACCTCCCTGTGCTTCAGTCCTCCCAAAATTTTGGATTGTGGCAGGTCCCTACCATATATTTACATGTACAGTTATCGTACCTCTTATGGTTATTATGAATTATCACATTATTTGTAGCCAATCAGGATTGCTTATTTCTAAAGATTATATAGTCTTAAAAAGCAATATGGAACAATGGAGGTTATGTTACTGTCCTGTTAATCACCCCCTTGAAGTATAATGTGGCATGAAGTGCAGCCAAGTGCCATATTGCCCTCAAGGGGTGATTAAATGGACATTTAATAGCTAGTGCACTGTCTAACAGTAATATTAGTTTTTAAGAACAGTCAACCATGTCGCCGGCCCGCTGGCCCAGTAGTTGGATTTCCGCTTGTGATGCCGGTGACCTGGGTTTGGGAACAGATCCAGGTCATTGGAGGGCCAGCTGGGGGAGAAGGATTGAGTGTACCTAGGACTGCTCTCCTTCTCCGGGGGGGGGTTGTGTGCTGGGTGTAGGAATGACACCTGGCGGAGGCTGAGTTTGTTGCCCTACACTGACACAGGTCAAGAATCTCTGGGGCAAGACAGACACCAGTTGTCATTGCACATCTCCACCCCAGCCTATAGGGGACAAAACCTCTGTGCCTGCCATCTCAATGAATCATTGCCCCTGGGCTTTGATTAGCCTCCTGGCCAAGCTCTCCTAACCAGTTACTGGTCTCACAGTACTGGTGACCTCTATGGTGCCATGTCCTGGTCCCCTGGGGGTAAGCCAGGGGTAACCAGGAGAGCAGGGGTTAAGTAGGAGATGGAAATCATGGGGGCACCATGACCAGGGCAGAGCTCTGACAGCAGGTACAGGCAAAAAGTGATAAAAAAAAACAGTCAACCATTACTTTTTGTATCTGAGGTACTTTTTCTTTTCCTTTTGGTTAATTAGAAGATTGTTTTCCTGTAGACACAGGACAGAAGTGGCTACATCCAAAAGGGGTGTTGGTTCAGCAAGGTTTGCAGAATGATAAATGCTGTTTTGGACATTATTTGAACCACTTATTTATTTATTTAGTTTTTGTTGACCGGGTAAGTGCACTAGGCAGATTCTGCCTACTTTCAGGCACGACCCGGTGGGGGGGGTGGATATACAGATGAATGCCAACTGACCTTGAACCAGATTAAGCTGTTGGTGGTATTTTTTAATTTTTTTTTTAGTGAATGAGGGAAATTTGTCCAAGACACTGGGGAAACTTCTCCTACTCTTTTTGAGAAGTGCCATGGGATCTTTATCATCCACCTCAACTACCACCAAAACAGGCAGATGGGACCTCAGTTTAGTGTCTCATCCGAAAGACAGCACCTCAGGAGTGCAGCACCCCCTCATGTTGCACTTCAGTGTCAGAATTAGGATATTAACCCAAGTGCCTGGTGTGGGGATAAAATCCGCAGCCTTCTGATCTCCCAGCCTCAGAGGCAAATGTGCTACCAGCTGAGCCACTGACACTGACAATTATGCACCGTACATTGATGGACTGCATTATGCTATTGCACTATTGATGAATGAATCTCTACCTTATTCATTTTGCTGCTGGATATTTAATAAAGAAGACATTTTTCTACCATAAGTACTGTGTGGAGTGCTGACTTCTTTCCATTCTGTGGAGTGTGTTCTGAATTGTTTTCCTGATGTTAGTATGTGTGATATGTGGGACGGCACTCTGCCTGGCAACTGACATATCTGTCTTTATTTCCCACCACTGCATCATCAGCATTGTGACCTCACTGACTGTGACATCACTGCTGCTTAGACACAGCCACTCAGTGGCTGCCAGGTCAGTCACCTGTGATGTCACTGTCAATAAGCTCACAATGCTGATGATATAATAGGGGGACAGGGATAGATGTGTCAGCTGCCAGGCTGTGAGCTTTTCCACACATCCAGCACAATATTATCACATAAAAGACTTTCTACTGAGCAAAAGGAAAAAGAAAAATACTTCAGAAATAAAAAGCTACAACTGACTACTTCCCAAAATTTGCAATACTGTTCTGTCTGCCTGTTTTGGATCCACTAGCTCCTTAATATAACCCTCTGGAGTTCCTTATTGCTATTACAGTATTATAATTGAGTACAGTTTTCCGTTAGTTATCAAATGTTTTACTGTATTTATTGCAGTTATTGTTACTTATCGAAGTAAAATAGTCCCTCTACCAAAAGTTAGCAATACTATTGTGATAGACATTGTGGGCCCAATTTTAAAAGGAAACTCAGAGCAAAGCAAGTTGCATTGTTCTAAGGGTTCTGGCAAACTCCGGGTGTGACTGGGACCCTGCGCCCGATTTTACAAAAAGCAGGGTCCCTGCACCAAACTCACTGGGTTTGCCACAAGTGTCAAGCTACATCAAACAGGTGGTGCATCTGTGGACATTGCCAGAGGGATCTGACCCCACACCTGGCACAGCACTAGAGGAGCTGGGATGGTGGGGGGGCAGCATGCCAGGAGGGGGCCTGAGGCATAAGAGGCATGGGAGGTGGCAGTGGGGGTGTCCTGGGGGGGACAGCTGTGTGACAGTTAGAGTGACTTTGCACCAGCAGGGTGTGTGTCCTGTGTACTGAAATATAGATGGAAATGTACAGTATACTGATGAGTATCCCTGGTGGTCCAGTGGCTCCCCTGATTCTCAATGTCACCCATAAAAAAATTTGAGTCATATTCTCTGGTGGTATAGTACCCCCTCGATCCCTGATGTCCCACAAATTACTAAAAAACAAATAAAGACATAAAAATATATTAATTCTTTTTCCCTGGTAGTCTAGCAGCGCCCTCCCTGATGATCGCTCGTCCCTAAAACACTGTATATCTCAGCCCCTGGTGGTCTCCTGGACCCTATAAATGAGGCTTGGGTCAGGAAGCATAAGCAGACCAGGAGAAATTGTAAAAATTCACAAGTAGTGATTTGTTATCATAAGTAACAAGAGAATAACGCTGTCATCTTCTCCAAAAGTCCAGACCCGCTCCAGCTATAGTCGAATCTTCAAACTGACTTCACTGCAGCAGAAGCTTGGTTTTCTAAGTACAAACTTCTAATACACTACAAAAAAACTAAAACAATGCTGTTTCCAAACCCTCATAATATGCATAAGAGCTTTGAAATGACAATCTTGAATAGCCCATGCACCCCCATTGAGCAAGTACAAACCTTCAAATATCTACTCATCACTTTGGACAGCGCTCTATCCTTTGCTCAGCACACAGATCAAATTGTTAAGGTTGTCAGTCCTAGAATTGATCTACTATACAGGCACCATCATTGGCTGACCCAAGAAACATTGTCACTCACCATAAAAAGCTCCATTCTGTCCATCATCGACTATGGGTTAGTAGTCTATGGGGCAGCCCCTGACACTACCCTCGAAAGGATTAGTACTGCCATTAATAAATCCTGCAGGCTTCTTCTTGATTCCAATAGACTAACCTACACATGTGCCCTTTATGCACAATCCAGTTGGCTTACTCTAGAAGGTAGAATACAAAACCAAGTGTGTCTTCTGGGAGGAAAAAAACACTTTGGCCCAACTCCATCTGCCATCCAGAACCTCCACTCCACTGCCCCCAACCCCCACTGTACAAGAAGTACTGCCAATCTCTCCAAGTACCATTTTTCCGTACCTCACAAGCGCAAAGATCTTTTGCTTGTCAGGCTCCTCTATGGCTTAACAAACTCCCCCCTGAATATAATCAGTGAACCCAAGCTTGGCCCATTTAAGAGATAACTCCACCAGCACCTCACCTGTCTTAGCAATTGCGATTGCTAGCCACTGATTCCTGTCCTTGACTCCCCTTGACCATTATGCCCTCTGCACTTATTCCTCCCCCCCCTTCCCCCAACCCCTCTCTCATGGAACCTGACAAAGAAGTACTTATCTTGCTTAACTCTTGAGCTCAACAAAGAAGCATTTATTTCTGCTTAAATACCTCATTGATTGTTACATTGTATTCTAATTGTATGTTATCCTTGTTTTCTCTGTTCGGACACTGGTGCCCTGTAACACTGCACTTTTACTTAGGCACCACTTTTACTTAGGAGGCAGTATGGCGCAGTGGGTTAAGGCTCTGAGCTGCAAATCTGGAAACCTGGGTTTGAATCCCATAGCCCCCTAGGTGCATACTGTGTGACCCTGAGCAAGTCACTTAACTTCCTCGTGCTCCCAGGTTGCACCTGCAAACAAGCTTTCAGCTTAGTGTGTCTCACCTGGTAAAATAATTGGTAAAAAAATTACTGTTCCCAGTGGTCCAATCCTGTAATGTATGTTATGTGTCTTTTGTTCATTTGACATGGAACCTTTGTAAACGAGCTTTTAACTCAAAGGTGTATTTCCAAGATTTCAAAAAAAAAAAGAAAAGAAATGTACTGACTGGTTTTCAGCATAGGCAGTCCAAAAAACAAAGTCCAATTTCTGAGTTCAGAACTGAAATTTATCCTCAACCAGCTCTCTGTTACATCAGATCTCCCAAGTTCCCCTGAAGACACTTACCTCGTGACCCAGAACTTTCAGAACCTTGTCAGTTTCTACTTTCCTCCAGAGTATTGTGACCCAGAGCTTTAGAACCTTGTTAAATCCTAGCTTCCACAGCATTGTGACCCAGCTACAAGCTGGCCTCTTTGACTGACAGATTCCACTAGTCTGAGATCAAAAGGCCACACTGTTATACTTTGCTAATACTCAAGAGCTTTTTCTGTAATCATTTCAACAAAAATAACTGTATCTAGTTTGCAAATCAGGGAACCCAGTTTCATACATACTGTTTACAACTATATTGAAGCAAGGTAGAGACAGCAGAAAGGGAAAAGAAAGAAGACAAGTAAAGGCAAGAGATGACTGCGCAGTCCAATAGAAAAGACAGAGATAGAAGGTAGAATCCTTGCTTCAAACTCTCTCTACACATCAAAAATGGTACAGGTCCCAACCAATCCTGTCACATATACCTCACCCCTTTAAGAGGGAACCTGTTTTTTTTTTTCTTTTTATCTTTTTTAAAACTGGTTTCCAAAACCTTCCCTCATTCTCATCACATTATCATTAATTCTCTGAAGTCGCCATACTCACTTTTATATCATATGTTACATCATACAGATCAGCAACATTTATATCCTGTATATCATTTTCTTTCTTCTCTAACCTCTCTGATTCAGCAATTCCTGAACCATTCCATGACAAAAAATCTGCAGTGACATTCTCTTTTCCAGACTTGTGCAACACTTTGAATTTAAATGGGTGTAGTGCCAGGTACTACCTCGTGATTCTGGAATTTTTATCCTTCATTTGATTCTGCCAACAAAAGGAATTATGATCAGTTATAAGCACAAAGTCAACTCCTAGCAAATAAAATTTAAGGGGCTCCATTGTCCACTTAGCTGCAAGGTCTTCCTTTTCAATGATTCAGTACCTTTTTTTTTTTCTGTCGTGCAATTTCCTGCTGACATATAGGATGCAAAACTCCTTCCCTTCTATATTCTGGCTAGGGACTGTGCCTAGGCCTACCTTCAATGCATATGTTTGTAATAGAAATTGCTCTTCAAAATCTGGGCTTTTTAAAACAGGGGCTGATCATGATGCAGTCTTGATGGCCCTAAAAGCTTCATCACTCTCTGGGGTCCATTTTACATTATTTGAACATCTCTTCCTTGAAAGTTCAGTGAGGGGGGAGTAGCTAGGCAAAGTTGGGGACGAACTTCCGGTAGCAACCAGCCAGCCCTGAAAATGACCCAACATGTTTCTTCGTTTTAGGGACAGGGCTGTTAACTACAGCTTCTATCTTAGAAATTTATAGATTTACCTCTCCATTTCCCAAAATATACCCCAAATATCTGATTTCCTGTATTCCCAATGCACATTTAATAGGATTAATGATCAGGCCTGCATTTTTGATGGCTAAGGTAACTGCTCATAGGTGAGTCATATGGCTTTTCCAGTCTTGACTGTACACAATGACATCTTCCATGTAAGCCACACAGTAACCTGAGTGAGGGGCTAGGACTATGTCCATGTACCACTGAAATGTGGCGGGTAGGCCATGTTACCCAAATGGCATGGCGGTGAACTGACAGAATCCAGTAGGCATAAGAAACGCAGTTTTGCCCCTGGATTCTTTTGCTAAAGGAATCTGCCAGTAACCCTTGGTGAGATCAAGGGTATTGATTTACTTGGCACCTCCGAATCTGTCCACCAAGTCATCTATCCCGGGCATAGGATAGCTGTCAAACTCAGACTCTTGATTAAGTTTTCTAAAATCAAAGCAGATGCTTACCACCCTTCCTTCTTATTTACAATCACCACTGGTGATGCCCAAGCACTTCTCAACTCTTCTATGATATGCAATGCTTTCATTTTTTTCTATTTCCTTAAATACAACTGTTCTTAACTGCTGTGGTATTCTGTGTGCCTTTTGTTTAATAGGGTGAGCATAACCAGTTCTTATTACATGGTCGACGCCTTTTGCACAGTCAGGTACCACGGTAAAATTACTGTTAAATGCTTTTCACAAGTTACATGTTTCTGCAGTTTCTCTGAGGTTAAGGAAACAATTATCTCT
Organism: Neoceratodus forsteri; assembly: GCA_016271365.2. Classification (NCBI taxonomy): domain Eukaryota; kingdom Metazoa; phylum Chordata; order Ceratodontiformes; family Ceratodontidae; genus Neoceratodus; species Neoceratodus forsteri. The sequence goes on from CM028137.1 coordinate 807,438,081, forward strand.
ACAGCATCAGAAGTTACAGTTTGTTCTAGCCTGCCATAAGCTGTGTCCATATCTTCCTTTTCAGTCTCTGGCAATACTAACAAATCAGTCCATTGTGCCTTTTCAACCTGTGCTTTCAGGAGATTAGCATGATATACTGTATCTTAATTGGATTTTTCTGGTCAGGGTCTCAATCTTATAATTAACTGCGCCAGTACATCTAAGCACTTTGTAAGGTTCTTGCCACTCTATTAACAGTTTGTTTTCTGAAGTTGTTAACAATAACAATACTTTCTTGTCTGGCTCAAAAAATTTTCCTTTTACCCCATAGTCATAATTATAATGTACATTCTGCTGGTTTGGGGCCTCTTTCTGATTACTATGGGCAATTTCAACATATTTGAATAATTTCTTTCTCAGCATGCACAATGCACCTATATGCTGTAATAGATCTTTTTTGAAGGGGTTATCTTCCTGTGTTTCTTTTATAACATCTAGGGGCCCCCTAGGTTCTCTACCATACAGCATTTCAAATGGTGAAAAACCTGTTGATGCCTGTGGCACTTCTCAGTGAGCAAAAAGCAAGTAAGGTAAATACTGATCCCAATCCTTCCCCTCACCTTTTACAAACTTTTTTAGCATGCATTTTAGAGTCTGATTAAAATGCTCCACAAGATCATATGTTTGAGGGTGATAAGGGCAAGTTCTTATGGCAATAACACCAAGTAATTGGTACAGCTCCTTCAGCAAGGCAGCACCAAAATTACTACCTTGATCAGTAATAATTTCTTTAGGTATGCCCACCCTGCTGAAAATTTTTGCCAGCTCTGCAGCCACTTTTGGGGCTGTCACAGTGCACATAGGCACTGCCTCTGGGCATCTAGTAGCATAGTCACGTACTACCGAAATGAATCAGTTACCCCATTTACTTCTATCTATGAGGCAAATCATATCCATTGCAATCCTCTCAAATGGTATGTCTATCAATGGTAGGGGATGTAGGGACACCTTCTCTGTCTTAGACTCTGGGGCAACTTTCTGACATTCCACACAAGACCTGCAATAAATAGTCACATCATCATGGCTCCCAGGCCAGTATAACCTGTACAACATCCTGGCAAGGGTGTGATCCCTCCCCGAGTGACCAGTCATAAGACGATCATGTGCTCTCTGTAACAACTCATTTCTATACCTCTTTGGGATGACCAATTGTTCTGCCTGTCCATGTGTCTGAGGATTAACACAAACTCGGTACAGTAGCTCATTATACTTTCTAAACACAGGTTCCCCCTTTTTGTGTTTCACCCCCACCTGTTTAAAGTAATCTTGGAGAGAAACATCATTAATTTGTTAAGAAGCAAAATCACACTCAGTTATCATTCTGGTTTTGGCATTTTCATACACTAACCCCGTATGCCCATCAGTCTTTCTTTGTCACCTTTTATTCCGGTGTCTTCTTTCCTTACGAGATTTCTGGATCTTGGAACTTTGCTGAAACAAATACTGATCAAAGTTACCAAAGCGAAAACTGTCCTCATCATCCAAGTTTCTCTTCGCCTGTGCTCTTGTCATCACAGCTGCTGAAGCTACTGTACAGATTTCTCTCCTTCTGTGTTTAACTTAGCAAAGCCTGGAAAGTCATTTCCAATGATCACAGGTACAGGTAACTTTGGTACCACTCTTACTTTCATTTGGTGCAACACTCCATTAATGCTCAGAGTCAGATGAGTGGTGGGATAGTATTAAGTGTCCCCACGAATGCAGATGACCCCAGTACCTGGTCCTTTTTACACAATTTTTTCCCAGAAATTCAGCATGCACCAGAGTCTGTCTGCTTCCTGAATTTATAGCTCGAATCTGAGTGCAGTATTAAGGCGGTACTGTACTGTCCGGGTGTGCCATCCTTCAGATGAGATGTTAAACCAAGGTCCCTTCTACCCATCTTGGTGTTGGGTATATGACAGTTTGCTCCCATGAATTCATCCTCGGACAACCTGCTCCTGACAATATGCACCCTGCCCTTCTCACTCCTCACTAATTCACCCTCGGTCAACTCGCTCCCTCGCTTCATTTTAAATCGCAACTAACCTGTCAATCTGCACTGTAGCACCTGTCAAACTGCACTCTGTAGATTTGTTCAGCACTGTAAGCAACTCATTCCCTCACTTCCTTTTAAAATGTTTAAAACAGAAATGCTGATATGCTGACAGTGGAAGTGACAAGTGACATAAGGCTTACCCGATCCTAATCAGGGTTTGATCGTGCCAAACCTGTCAATCTGCAATGTTCCACTTGTCAAATGTCACTCTGTGGATCTCTTCCACACCGTAAGCAATTAATCAATTAAATCAAACTAATTACACACATAAGAATACGCCCCTCATGGCTAAGCTCCTAACTTGTAGTCCAAAATGGAAGCCCATTTCATTTTGTCAGAACACATGAAGAAAAAGTTGGTTGATTCGGATAACTACATCTACATGTATCACAAGCATGGTCTGCCTGGCAAAGCAATCTAGCTATGTGAGTTTGCAGTAAAAAAGGAGAAGTGCTGCAATGCCCATGTCCACGCAGCCAGTTATGATGAGCCGCTGATAGTACACACATTCAGCACTCACACCCATGCCCCTGACCCAGCTGTTGTTGAACGTAGAGAGGCAGTCAACTGTGCTAAGGAGAGGGCAGCAAGCTCCCGAGACAGCACAGCCCAGGTTATCCTGCAATGCAAACAGACAGTTTCCTTGGCAGCACAAGGAACCTTATTGGACCACAACATTAAGAGGACTATTCAGAGAGTGTGAGTGACTGGTGCACCCCCCAATCCCAGCGACCTAAGTGACCTTATTATTCCAGAGCAGTACAGAACATATACTCCAAGCTCCGGGTTGACAAAGTTAACTTTTTACTGTATGACAGTGGGCCAGGAGATGACTGCATACTAGTGTTTGGCACTGAGTCCAATCTGAAATTTCTTGAAAATGCCAAACACTGGTATGCAGATGGGACATTCAGTGTTGCACCCCCCCCCCCAATTCCATCAAATGTATGTGGAGCTTGGCGAGAGATTTGGGAACATTCAGCCAGCCATATATGCCCTGTTTCCTGGAAAGCACAGGGAAACCTATGAACATCTGCTGTGGGCTTTAAAGGAGATTAACCCACATCTGGACCCAGCAGTTGTGATGAGTGACTATGAAAAGGCCACAGTCCAGGCCTTTAATTCAGTTTTCCTGAATGCACGTCAAGTAGGTTATGTTTTCATTTTTGCCAATGCGTGTATAGAAAAATACAACTTGAGGGCCTTGGTGGCAGATATGCGATGGACAATGAGTTTAGCCTAAAATACAGATACCTTGCCCGCCTTAGCATTCTATCCTCCCAACCAGGTAATAACGCGGTTCAAGGAAATAACTGATGGGAGCCTAAATGTGTTTCCTCAAGAGACTGAACCAGTTATTAACTATTTTGAAGATACCTGGATTGGGAGGAGGAACAGAGGGGGCACCGGCAGAAGACAATCACAATTTTCCATCCAACTGTGGAATCACTGGGACACTATGGCAGAAAACAGGGCTAAAACCAACAATGCAGTGGAAGCATTTCTTCGTGGAATGCAGAGCATCTTATCAATGGTACACCCCATATTATGACGTTTCATAGACAGAATGCATGGTGTTCAACAGAAATGAGATGCGGAGATAGAACAGCTAATTGCTGGACATGCACCAACACTTTCATGACATGTATATCGTAATAACGTAATGTGCTTGCAGTGCATTATTGCCAAGTATGAGGAGCACACAACAGAGGAATCTTTGCGAGGTGTAGCTCACACCTTTGAATACTGACCTCACTGAATCAATGATTTTAACTTTTGGAAATGAAGAATACTGTTTTTCATTTTTTTTGATTAATTTAATAACTTTAAGGATTTAATAACAGAGTGAACATACTTTGTCAACCAGGTAAGCAAAACAGCATATGCTAGTATCGCTATTGCTACTGCTACTGCTACTGCTACTGCTACTGCTACTGCTACTGCTACTAATGTTCTAGTCTTACTTAAAATAACAAGCTCTAATGTGTGGTTTCTTTTCCAATCTGCTGCATTCAAGCTGTGTTCTCTAATCAGCCACTGTACTATATGCAAAGGAGTGAGATGACTGGGGGGGGTGAATTAGCTTCGAGCAAGAAGGGCAGGGAGCATATTGTTGGGAGTGGATTGTCCAGAGATGAATTTGCAGGAGTGACTTGACATGCTCCCTCTGGTGTTTTTCTGGTGGGTGTCCAGGTGGAAGTAAAGGAACCCAAGGCACTTTACGCAAGAGTAGAGAAATTTCCCCAGTGTCCAGGCCAACATTCCCATTCCCATAAGACTGGTTCATGCAATTTTCGAAGGCTGTGTGGAAGTGTTGTTGTGCAAACTGGCTGCCACTACACATTCAGTCACTTTGCTACCAGTCTAGCATTGCTTGTAAAGCATGTTGGGATATAATGTGTATGAAAAGCATTATATAATGTATGGGAGAGGGTGATTACCAACTGAAATCGGCAAGTTTACAATGTTGTTATGGTATTGTTGTGATGTCAAGAGGTTGTTAACCCCTCTTGACTACATCACAATGATACCATAACAAACTCACCGCCACTGCACATGCGTGTCTCTCGGTCGTCCAGCATACCGATCACTGAGTACTGCTGACCGGGAGAGCCGCACCAAGGAGAAGTGTTTTGTTTCTTTTCAATGTACCTTCTGCCATGTGTCACTCCTGAAAGGTTGTGATCTGCAGCACTCAATGAAAACTGGATTGTCAGATAACCTGGAAGCAAAGCAGTGAGATATTCCCAGGTTGCAATACAAATGGACACCATGTGATCCAGTACATCCAACCGAATTATTGTACTGTGTTTTTTGGTAAACCCTTATACCTTTTTCTGAGCCCTTTTTATGTTTGCTTGCACGCATGTGCAAGAAACATAGTGCCATCATCTGAGTTTTCGGAGGTGTGGCAGCCCTCTTCCAATTCAGGCAGTGTGTTTGCAGGCACAGCCGCAGTTCTCCAATGCCTGCGTGAGCTGTCTATGACAGCTCCAAAATGCAGTGGAGTACAGTTGAAAGGGGGAGCTACACTTCAGTGAGCTGCGATAAGATATCGCCTGCTCACGTGCGCTCCCCCTACACACACACACACACACACACACACACACGCGCGCGCATACTGCGTGCTGCCCCCCCCAAGCACACACTGTATAGCTGGGGGTGCCCAATCCCCGTCGGCTGTGCTGCACTCCCCCCCAAAAGCCTTCCACATGCCATGCTGGGTGCCCACCCCAGTGTGGCAACTCATCATATAGCCGACAGGGGTGCCCAATCCCCGTCGGCTCCACTATCCTCCCCAGACAATAGGGTGCCATGCTGGAAGCTGCCCCACCGTGGCAACAGATGCTATAGCCAGCGGGGTGCCCAATCCCCATCGGCTCCACGCCCCCCCAACTAGCTGTCCTTGTGCCACACTGGGAGCCCCACCCCAGCGTAGCAGCATTCCCCACATCGTCATTTAAAAAAAAAAAAAAAACTGCAAATAAAAAAAATGTCCCTCGGTGCTTCTCCCTGCCCTCCTCCACAACCGCACCCACCACTCACGAACCTGCCTCCCCACCCCCACCCCATACCTCCGGACCTCGGCGCGGCGATCTTTGGTGGACTGGGAACATGTCTGCACTCTTCAAAGCCGACCGCGAACTGAGGAAATGCCGGTAAGCTGTATAATGGGATAGATAGGGTTTTTTCAACTTTGCTGCATATTTCAGGCATTTTTGGAATTTTGCACCAAAATTTTAACATGGGGTTTTGGGACACCTTCTCATGAGATGCTTTCACTGTCATGGCGTTATTCGGGCCCAAAGGGTGATTTCGTAGTCACTGCATGAAATCACCTTTCAGGACTGATTAACGAAATGACACTGCCAGTGTTCATAAGGTAGGCTCTCAAGAAGCCTATTTTGAAAATTTAGTGGAAAACTTCCAAAAAATGACTGTTTTACGAGTGTGCGTTGAGCAGTTCCTACGCATGTTCATAAGTTCGCGAATTTTCAATATTTTCACTCCAGATTTTCAACATTGCCACTTTACCACACCTTCTTATGAGTAGTACTGCTGTCATTTTTCACATCTCACCTGAAAATGTGTTTCCGCCCATGTAGCGCACAATGGTGCAGTCGGTGTGTGAAATCAATGTATGAGACACAATAAGAAAATCACAGTAACACTGTTCATGAGCAGAGGTCTTAAAATGGTTATGTTGAAAATTTGGTGAAAAAATTCCTAAAAATGACTGTTTTATGAGCGTGCGTTGCGCAGTTCCTACGCATGCTCGTAAGTTTGCGAATTTTCAATATTTTCACTCCAGATTTTCAACATTGCCATTTTATTACACTTCCTTATGAACAGTACAGCTGCCATTTTTCACATGTCACCCAAAATGTGTTTTCGCACATGTAGCGCACAATGGTGCAGTCGGTGTGCGAAAGCAATGTTTGGGACAGATTAAGAAAATCACAGTTACACTGTTCATGAGCAGAGGTCTTAAAATGGCTATGTTGAAAATTTGGTGACAAAAGTCCATAAAATGACTGTGTTATGAGTGAGCATTGCGCAGTTTCCACGCACCCTCGTAAGTTCATGACTTTGTAATATTTTCAGTCCAGATTTTCACCAGTGGCATTTTTCCACACTTCCTTATGAACAGTACAGCTGTCATTTTCACAACATGGCCGAAATGTGTTTTCACACTTTCAGCGCAGAGATCGCGTGGTCGTTGTGGAAATCATTGTTGGGACAGATAAAGAAAATCACAGTGACACTGTTCATGATCGGAGGTCCCAAAATGCCTGTGTTGATAATCTGCTGTAAAAAATCCCCAAACTAATTACATTACGGGTGTGCGTTGCACAGTTTCTATGCACGCTCGTGACTTCACCAGTTTTTTTAATATTTTTACTGCAGATTTACAGCATTGCCATTTTTTACACCTCCCCATGAACAGTACAGCTGTCTTTTTTACGCTTGCTTGTGCGCATGCGCAAGGAACGTTTTGGGAGAGTAGCACACTTTGGAGGTGTGCCTCTCCCGTTAAATCTACTGCTCAGTTGAGCAGGCGTGGCGGTCCTGCACCAATGGGTGTGGGAGCTGTGTATGACAGCGGTGGTCTTCGCTTCAAAGAAAACCACCGCTGTCATACAGAGCACCGTCATGCCGCCCCGCCACGCCGCCCCAAATCCTGCTGCCATGCTGGGAGCCCACCCCAGCTGGCAACGCCCCACAGCAGTTTGCCGACGGGTGCCCAATCCCCCGCCGGCTCCACGGCCCCCAAGCCATCCTTCTGCCATGCTGAGAGCCCACCCCAGTGTGGCAAATGTCCCCGTTGTTTGTCGCCGGGGTGCCCAATCCCGTTGGCTCCTCAGCCCCCCAAGCCATCCTTGTGTCATGCTGAGCCCACCCAGCGTGGCAAACGTCCCATCATCAATTAAAAAAAAAACCTGTAAAGTAAAAGCGGTCCCACGCGGTCCCCGCCCCCTCCCACAACCCGCACCCACCACTGGCATCCTGCCCCCACCCCCTCACCCCATACTTACCTCCGGAGCTCGGCGCGACGATCTTCGGTGGACCGGGAACACGTCTGCACTCTTCAAAGCCGACCGCGAACTGAGGAAATGCCGGTAAGCTGTATGATGGGCTAGATAGGGGGTTTCAACTTTATTGCATATCTCAGGCATTTTTGGAATTTTTGCACCAAATTTTCAACATGGGGTTTTTGGGACCCCTTCTCATGAATGATGTCACTGTCATGGCATTATTTGGGCCCGAAGGGTGATTTCCTGAGTCACTCGTGAAATCACCCTTCAGGCCTGAATAACACCATGACAGTGACATCATTATGAGAGGGTCCCAAAACTCATGGTAGTAGCAAAATCAAAAACTGTTCCTGAGCATCGTTGAGCAGTTCCTATGCAGGCTCGTAAGTTCACGAATTTTCAATATTTTCACTCCAGATTTTCAACATTGCCATTTTACCACACCTCCTTATGAGAAGTACAGCTGTCATTTTTCACATCTCACCCAAAACGTGTTTCCTCCCATGTAGCGCACAATGGAGCAGTTGGTGTGCAAAATCAATGTATGGGATGCATTAAGAAAGTCACAGTGACACTGTTCATTAGCAGAGGTCTTAAAATGGCTATGTTGAAAATTTGGTGAAAAAATTCCTAAACATGACTGTTTTACGAGCGTCGTTCTGCGCAGTTCCCTATACTGCCTTTCATGTGAGTTTGTAATTTCAATATTTCCACTCCAGATTTTCAAAATTGCCATTTTACCACACCTTCTTATGAGTAGTACAGCTGTCATTTTTCCATCTCACCCAAAACGTGTTTCCGCCCATGTAGCGCACAATGGCGAGTCGGTGTGCAAAATCAATGTATGGGACACATTAAGAAAATCACAGTGACACTGTTCATGAGCAGAGGTCTTAAAATGGCTATGTTGAAATTTGGTGGAAAATTCCTAAACATGACTGTTTACGACAGCGTCGTTGCACAGTTCCTCGCGCTTATGCGTTTGCAATTTTCAATATTTGCACTCCAGATTTTCAACATTGCCATTTTACCACACCTCCTCATGAGCAGTACAGCTGTCATTTTCACATCCTGCCCAAAGCGTGTTTCCTGAGGTAGCGCACAATGGCGCCAGTCAGTGTGCAAACTCAATGTATGGGACACATTAAGGAAATCACAGTGACACTGTTCATGAGCAGAGGTCTTAAAATGGCTGTGTTGAAAATTTGGTCAAAAATCCTAAAAATGACTGTTTTACGAGTGTTCATTGCGCAGTTCCTATGCACGCTCGTAAGTTTGCGAATTTTCAATATTTTCACTCCACATTTTCAACATTGCCATTTTACCATACCTCCTTATGAGCAGTGCAGCTGTCATTTTTCACATCTTGCCCAAAATCGTGTTTCCGCCCATGTAGCGCACAATGGCACAGTCGCTGTGCGAACTCAGTGTATGGGACACATTAAGAAAATCACAGTGTCACTGTTCATGAGCAGAGATCTTAAATGGCTATGTTGAAAATTTGGTGAAAAATTCCTAAAATAACTGTTTCTGACGTCGTTGTGCAGTTCCTATGCGCTCATAGTTTGCAATTTTCAATATTTCACTCCAGATTTTCAACATTGCCATTTTACCACACCTCCTTATGAGCAGTACAGCTGTCATTTTCACATCCTGCCCAAAGCGTGTTTCCGCCTATGTAGCGCACAATAGGGGTAACAAAAAGGTCATGCTGAAATTTTATTGTGCAAATACCAGCAATCGCACAGGGCATTAGGGTAAAGCACCATACGTGCCAAACACCACTGCAAATACCTGCAAGCGAACATTCGTCATTGTCAAATGCTTGTTTACTTCCTGTTCGGAATGTTTTTGCACCTGTGGTTCTAAATGCCGTGTCACTGTGCATAAGCAGCTTTCTGCTAACAAACTGATATTGCCACTGTTCATGAGGTGGGGTCACAAAATAACCATGTTGAAAATTTGGAGTGAAAATACCAACGAATCCCTGAGGTATTACGGTTTCCAACCACAACGCCCAACCCTGTAGAGAATGACAGGCATCAGGGGTGTGACTTGGGATTCTTGCCTGTAATGCTCATACCATTCCACACCCTGCAGCCAGTGAGAGGCATCGAGGTATGCCTTGGACTCTTCGGCCCCAAAGTTCACCCCATTCTCCTATACCGCACCCATCTCACCGTATTTCCTGATGGAATGGGGTGCACATAAGGGCCAAAGACCCCAAGGCACACTGTGACACTTGTCAGTGTCTGTAGGGTGGGGTGTGGTGAAATGGCGTGGCCGTTATGCCTGTCGACCCAAAGGCACACCCCAATGCCTGTCACTCTCTGCAGGGTGGTGGTGGGGTTGGCTTAAGTTCAATACTTCACTGCCATTCCTATTACGCAGCTCTGTAACTTCTATACTACCACTGCCAATGCCAGCAAACAAACATTCGGCATTGACAAATGCTTGTTTTTTTTTAATTTGACAGAGTGGTGTTTGTGTTTGCAATTAGCTTTTATAGGAAACTTGTCCCCATAAACTACAAAAGCTAATGTCTGGTTTTGATGAATAGCCGTGTTGCAATCACTTCTCGAGGTCGCCATGACAATGGTAAACCTCTTGAGCTTCGCTCTCAAGATTTACTGTGTCATGGCAATCTCTTCAAGTGATTACAATGCGGTTATTCATTGAAACCAAGCCATTATCCTCTATATAAATGCTGATTCTTCTTCTTTCTGCTATGCTTCCCTAGTACAAGGTGTGGCACCCATAAACAAACTCTTGGCCTTAGAGTATGCACAGTGTAAATCCAATCACTTCTGACATCAACTGTAACTGAAACCTGGGTCAGAAAACATAAGCAGATCAGGAGAAATTGTAAAAATCCAGAAGTAGTGATTTATTATTATAAGTAACAAGAGAATAAAAACTAAAAGAAATGTACTGACTGGTTTTCAGCATAGGCAGCCCAAAAAACAAAGTCCGGTTTCTGAGTTCAGAACTGAAATTTACCATCAGCCAGCTCTGTTACATCAGATCTGCAAGTTCCCCTTAAGACACTTGCCTGTGACCGAGAACTTTAAGAACCTTGTCAGTTTCTAGCTTCATCTAGAGCACTGTGACCCAGCGCTTCAGAACCTTGTCAGATCATAGCTTCCAGAGCACTGTGACCCAGCTACAAGCTGGCCTCTTTGGCTAACAGATTCCACCAGTCTGAGATCAAAAGGCCACACTCTGTTATACTTTGCTAATACTCAAAGAGCTGTTTCTGTAATCATTTCAACAGTAATAACTATATCTAGTTTACAAATCAGGAAACACAGTTTCATGCATACGTTTTACAACTATATATAAGCAAGGTAGATGCAACCCCTAGGCGGCGCTTTTCCAAGGACTATTGCCCCTGCCTTGTAGGCCAGTACAAGGTTGAGGGGTCTGGGTTCCCAAGATCTACTTTAAATTGGTTCTTATCCAAGGTATTACATTGACACAATGCCTCCACCCAGAGTTTAGCTTTAAGTGGGCTGGCATGGAACCTGGTACAACCCTCGGGATGCTGTACTCAACCACTATTACCATAATGAAGCTGGGACTTGAAAACATTAAACACTTGAACTATGTACAGTCTCTTGGGTTTGTTAAAGGGGGCCCTGCATTTTGAAATCGGTGCTCCTTTGTCTGGGCTAAAAGCACCTGTAGTGTAGCCAGCCGGTTATCTTTTATTTAACACATTTTGCATTCCTCTGAACATCCAGCACATTTATAATCCTGGCACATTCAGCACATTTACATGTTCTTTAACATTCAGCACATTTACTACTTTAAATTCTTCAAGCACAGGCCAGCATGGCCACCATGATCCTTTTCAACTTAAATCTTTCAAAGGGTACTTGTTCCCTAGGGCTATGGTGACCCGGTTCTCCATATCCCATATCCAAACAAAATGCTAGTTTACTCATCTGGTAAAGGTGATTGTGGGGGTATACATCTCTGAGGCACTCCACACTCCTTACACATGGTTTGTGCCCACCTGATAGGTTGCTTGATGCACATGGGACTTCAAAGAAGTCTGACCCCCTTTCCCTGTGATGCTGCCTCTCCAGAATCAATTAAAATTCTTCCAAAGCTGTACCTAATCTGTAACCAATAACTCTTGACTTGTTAGTAGGCAGCACAATGTTTCCTGATATGTATCTTAATGTGTTAAATAAATGATAGTAGAGGCATTTGTTATGTTTTGCCAAACATTCTGTGGCCCATGAGGGTCCTCTCTTTATTTTTTATTCGTACAAATCTAAAATTTGCGGCCCATATGACATGCTGATTGTTACTTCTTGAAGCTCATCTGTGAGTCCTTTGTCTCTGACTGACAGCCTGGGTGGGTTGTGGAGTGCCTCAGAGATGTATATCCCCACAATCACCTTTACCAGGTGAGTAAACTACCATTGTGGGAGATAATCTCTGAGGCACTCCACACTCCTTGCACATGGGTTTCTATGTAAAAAGCAGTACCCTAATGAGAAGGATGGGTAGTCAGTCCATTATGTTACATTCAACCTTGCTGCTAACAACAGTACTTCAGTAAAGATAATTCTTGCTTCCAAGGCTACATCTACCCTATAGTGTTTAGTGAATGTGTGCGTCAATGCCCATGTAGCGGCCGCACAAATTTTATCTTCTGTGGCTATGTTTCTCTTGACCCATGATGTGGCTATTGCTGTAGTGTAATGGGCCTTGATTTTCATTGGTGGTGTATGATATGAGGCCTTATATTCCTCTGTGATGGCAGACTTAAGCCAATATGCACCGTATGTCTGCCGTTCTTATGATGTAAGTTGACATTAGTCTCCTCATGGCTAGCAGTTTTTGAAGGTCCCTATCTACCTTGTCTGCAGGCATATAGACAGGTATTTCAATATCCTGTTTGGTGTGAAAAGGTGTGCATAATTTAGGTAGAAAGGAAGGGATTGTCTTTAAGTTGATCTTGTCATCATGAAATGCCAGATAAGGCAGTCTGTGGGATAATGCTTGTAGTTTGCTTATGCATCTAGCTGAACATAGTGACCATAAGGAGTAAGTGTTTGCCATTTGAGTAGTAGTGACTCTAGAGGTTCAGATGGTGAGTTGGTCATTGCCCTGGGTACTCAGTTGAGGTCCCAGGGAGTGATCCATTGTTTCATCTTAGGATGTAGATTGGATCGACTGCTGCCACTTGCACTGTTATGCATGCTGGAGATAGTACCTTATCTAGACCTTGCTGAAGGAAGAGAAGTATGTTGGGCACTCCGGCCCTTAGATGCTGTATTTTTTTTGGGGGGGTTCGCACCACCTGTGGAATATTTTAGAATGTCTCTGATACTTTGAGGTAGTGGGGTTTCTCCATAGTGTCAGTGACCACTGGGTGGTATCCCTCTTTTAACAGTCTCTCCTTCTCAGGAGCTAGGCTGTTAGTTTGAGATTGTTCGAACTGAGGTGACATACTGGTTCCTGGGTGAGAATATCTTTCCTGAATGGTAGTGTCCATGGGTGGTCTAGTGCCATTGTCACTATCGTGGTGAACCATGCTCTCCTGGACCAATGAGGGGTGATGATTATCACCCAGGTTCTGGTTCTGCATATCTCTTTCAGAACCTGTAGTATCAGTGGAAAGATGCAGGTTACCTGGAATGACCATGTAGCTGATAGTGCATCCACTCCCATGGATTTGTGATCCCTGAAGTGGGAGTAAAATCTAGGACACTGATTGTTCTTGTTAATGACCGGTAAATCTATTTCTATCAGTCCCCAATGTCTGTTGATCATTTGGAATATGTTGGAATGAATTTTCCACTCTCCTGGATGTATTAACTGGGAACTTAACCAGTCTGTGATGGTATTCGGCCTGCCTGCCAAGTGTATGGCTGATATGCTTGCCAGATGTTTTTGTGTCCAAGGAATGAGTCTTTGAGCCTCTCTTTGCATGGTTCCGCTCTTTGTTCCTCCTTGCCTGTTGATATAGGAGATGATAACCTGATTGTCTGAGTGTATGAGGAAATTTTCCTTTTTCCTGACTAGCCCTGTGAAGTGCAGTGGTGCACAGGATATTACCCCGATTTCCAGAATGTTTATGGCCATTTTGGACTCTTGCATGTACCACTTTCCTGGACTTCACAGTGGAGTGGCCACTATGTAGCGGCTACTCAAGAGTGTATGGCATTATTAGCAGGCAAATGGCATGGGCAGTGTGCCATTAAGATGTGGGGATTAGCTTGGATAGTGGGGTAAGAGCTGGTGAGCCAAACCCCGCTTTCGTCATTGTGTTTCGAACTAATGCCTGTATCTGATCAGGCAAACACCATTTGGATGTTAATGTTTGTGTAACCACCTTCATCTCTGTTTCTAGATCGGAGTGTGTTTCTGAATCTAGCTGTGGTGAGTGGGGTTCTGGCTCTGCCAGTAACTGACTTTATTTCACATAGTGTTTTACACTAGTTGTGCCTACATGGGTTGATTATTTTGGTGGGTAATTGGTGCTGTGTCTAAATCCTGCCCAGTGGAGGATTTGGGATTGCAGGTGGCATATTTTTTTGTGCTTTGTCTTTTGTGTTTTCATTAGTGCCTTCCCCAGCATCCTCCTGGTCAGATGGCATGGGTTCTTCTTTTGCATCTGATGCACACAGTATGCTTAGTTATTTTGGGGCTAGTGGCACTTTGCATTGGCTGCAGCTCTTTGTTTTGGCCATTGTAGTAAGCTGAGTAAGGGTACATAGAGAGGGTGGTGTTGGGGGGGATTAGATATATTGGTTTATTTATTTATTATTTCCCTTAATTCTTCCCCATGCACAGTAATCAATAATGTTCTGCACTGTACAGGCTATTGTTGTGCCTGTGCATTAAAGTGTGCATTGTCTCTTTAAATGTGGCTAAAGTGAATGAGGGACTCAGTGTTATGCTGTCTTGCCCACAGCTGTGGTAATAGTGCTGCCCCCAGTGTATTTTCCTCATTGTTAATTGATTTTCAAATTGTTGCCTTTATATTTAATTATTTGCATTATGGTCTGCTGTTGCAGATCGGTTGGTGCTTTTAACAAACACCCTCTGTGCTGATTGGACATTTGTGAGCATAGTTGCACTCTCCACAAGATGGCGGCAGTGACTCTTAGCCAATCTACACTGTCTGGCATCTGCCAACACCCTTAATCCTGCATAGATAAGGGGTGAGTGGAGATCATATCCGAGATCACAGCGACAAGTCTTGCAATGACATTTCTCATGGCTGCCGATCTGGATAGGCAAGTTAGGCTAGTCTCTCAATGCTCCTCCTCCTCATGAGACCTACTTTGTTTATGGTGTTTCAGTCAGGTAGATGATAGAGGAGTTTCCTCTACTTTTTGATAGAAGAAGGTGGTGAGTTTAAAAGACATAAAGTGCCATAAAAAAACTCTTGACAGCACATCATTTTGATGTGAGGCACAGACAGACTGAGAAAATGCTTCAGAGACAGTTGTGTAGTGGCGTCTTGAGTGAGCGCTTCAGGTGCTACTATGCTTGTAATGGGGAACTGTGACACATTACTTAGTATTTTAGAAGTCCGGGGCACTGGCAGGGTACTCTGGATGTTCTAAGGTGGCCACTTGCTCATTTAATAATGGATAGACTCTGGAGCCACTGGCAGGTGCTCCAGGTCATTAGGCACCTTAGTAAGGTGGTATGCTTGTTCTGAACAGCATGTAGGGGAACTCAGAGAAACTGCCCAATTAAGGAATGAGGGCCTTTAATTATTTAGTAGCCCCTGATGCACTGAGCTCCCGGGACCACTGGTAGGGGCTTCCAGGTAACTGTGGCTGTGGAATATGTTTGGTCATCTGTGAAAGATCTCAAACAATACATGGCTCTGTTAGCATCCTTTAAATTTCATAAATGTGATAAATTATCTTGTTCAAGCCATTTTTTATTAAATTAATAGGGTTAAGTCATGCATTCACATTGGTATGCATTACTTTTGTCACGCACAGTACATAGTAGCAGCTTCTTAATTAATAGAGAGAAAAACAACTGTAAATGTCAGTGAAAGAAATTACTTTATTAAGGTTCACTATTTCCCAAATAGTTATTTTATTTTATTCAAACCTCCTTGTATATTGACCCAATATAGTACAGTGCTGTGTGCCACAAATTCGCTCAATCGGTCAGCCCTCTACTCCCAAAGTGCCAACCTCTGAGAGTATGATTTGTGGACACTTAACAGTACAAGGTAACCCTCTTGTCTGTTTTGTGGGTTCAAGTCACCTCAGTCTCAAGTTATGGAGGGATTCAAACTGATAACCTCTTGTTAGCGTACCCAATTATCAGGCTCAGATAATTCTGTCTTCAGGGGGCCAGATATCTTTGCCTATGGGCACTTAACCAAGTCTACAAAATGAACCCTTAGAACTCTATGCAAGACCTTAGAGAACTCTGTTTCCCAGTTTGGTATAACAATAAGCTCATACACAGTGTCAACTATAACCTTTACAGCTCCACTTATATAAAAAGAAATTTCAAGGCACACCAGCAGTTTCCGTTTTAAAATATATATTTACTTAAAAAAAAAATATGAAAACAGAAAATATTACATAACAAAATATCCCAACACATACAGCCTTAAAGCAAACAGGTTAAAAGTGCAGATTCCTACAAATAATAACACTCAGACTAATCTTGTCTAAGGTCCTTACTTCTTAATTTTTTCAGTGCTCCGATGTTCCTCTTCTTTCAGTCAGAAATATGAAAAAGTGTGTCTCAAGGTTTGCTCAGTAGGTTTAAGACAGTCCTGAGCTGGCCTTCTCTCTGAGGTCTCCAAACTCTGCCTTGGTGTAAAAAAATCTATATTTTATAACACATGATGGCCTACTAAGTTATTTAAAAAAAATAAGAGATGACATAATAAATCACCTCTCTATGTAACTAGTCGAAACCAGTCTGTGATCTGCTTTCCCCTAGACATCAAAGGTCTCTTTGATATAAGTCACTGTATATTCAAAGTAAAAGTGTACTTGATTCCTTAATTCCTTCTGGGCCTTGGTATCTACACATCAAAAGTCTCTTTGATGAAATGAGCTGGCTTCCTGGGAGGTTATTCATAACACTGGTCAGTGTCCCTTTTCTCAGGACATCTAGTGCGGATCAAAGGATTTCCCTGAGGACATCATGAATGGCTAAGTTTATTTCCTGGGATCACAGCAAATTGACAAGATAATTGCACCCCAAATATCTGCAGTTTAGCTGTGTCCCATCCTTTGAACTTATCCCTGGGGGGTTTGAAGTGTCAGTTTTAGCAAGCCAGCATTTCCTCCTGCCACAGTCCATCACACATTTTTTTTTATATTTACTAAAAAATATGATATAGGGATCAGAACCAGCTGTCCAAGTGTGACGCTGTGTATTATTTTTGGCCCCTTTTGTATGCCTTGGTTATCTCTGGGATAATGAGGCATGTGTCTTTAAGAGGGGGGAGGTGGGCAGGATGCCTTAGCTAGTCCTTGCCTTGGCTGTGGAAAGCTGAGTGAGGAATCATCTGCATTGCTGCTTGTATAATTGGACACAGTTTGGGGCAGAAGCATTTTTTTGTTCTTTAAAACATGTTTCTTCAGTTCTCCCTCATGGTGAGTGTTAAAAGTTAGGGAACTTAGGCTTGAGGAGCTGTAGCAATTGCTAGCTCCATTCTCCATTGCAAGATATGTTGGATTTAGCCAAATGTTGTTTGTTTATCCTCCTCTCAGATGGTTTCCGAGATCTCACGAGAGCTGAGTGCCAGTCAGCTTGCAGGTCTCATGTAGCAGGAGATTTGGAAACTAGAAAGGAGCAGGGGGGTATGGCCATGCTGCTAGGAATTGTTTGAGAAGCTGGGGCCATAAAATAACATTTAGGTGGCTCCATTTTGGTCTGTAGAGCTTCCTTTTCTCTGTGGGAGTGTTTTTGGGTAGAAAATAGCACAAAATGGTCACGGGTGCTTTTATTTGGTGCCACTGAATTCCAGGAATGTCTGACACCAGCGTGGGCATTTTAAGCACTTTCCAAAGCAAGGAAACTTTTCTGGATGAGTTTGTGAGTACCTTTTTGCAAGTTAGTGATGCTAGCAGGGTCACCAGGTTCTTGTTGGTGACTAATACAACTCAGGAACCGCTGGCAGGAGAACCAGGTTAATTGTTTATTATATTACCTCCTGTAAATCATTGCATAGATTCTGTGTTCATTTATGTGGGTCAGACATTGCTTTTAGCTCCTGGCACTGCTAGCAGGGGTGTTCGGTTGGTTGCTAATAATCTCTATGCTTGTACAATGCAATAATGTTCATAATTTGAATACTGTGCTGGCAATTTCTCAGCTAATATTTTTCCAGACAACCGACGCTAGTAGAAGCCGCAGTGCTAATCTCTCTAAGACTACCAATTTTGCAATTTTAAACAGTTGCATATATGCAGAAACATACTCTGGAGCTGCTGTGTTGGAATATTTTACAGTACATATAAACACAGGTACCACTAGTAGGGACACCAGGTTTATTTAGCAATAATGCCATCATTTTATTGTCTGCCCCGAAGGATAATCAGTTACTGTGCCCAGTCATTATGTTTTCTGGTGATTAGTTCCTGGGACTGCTGGAAGGGGTGTCCAGGTCATCACAATTATCCTGATTTAACACTGATGTCAGGCACTGTGTAGGCATTTAAAAGTACTTATATTCTAGTCTCATATTAGCAGATGCTTTCAGCTCTTTTGATATCATATGTTCTGTACAATGTAGTTTTCTTACCTGCATTTTGCAAACTTAGATTTTATCAGCACACTGGAGCTATAGGGTGCACTTGAAATATTCACTTGCTGCAGCAACCAAACAGCCTTATAGGAGTTGTTTTAAATGTATGTGGGACAGCACTCCTGTGGCTGCTAGCAGGAGCCATGGGATATTCCCAATCCCACTAGAGTGTAATAGTGGGTGCAGGCTGAACTGGGATCCCTAGCAGGGATCCCAGAGAGCTGCAAACTGTAATTATGAGTGCTTAATTCATCTTAGACTCACTGAGAGGGAATCTAAGGCATCTAGAATTAAATTTATGGGCATGATACACTACTCTGAGTTGACCTCCTGTAGTGTGCCTCTGGCAATAATTTAAATGTAGGCTGAGTGATTGTCTCTGTGATTCCTAGTCATATACCATGAATTGGTTTTGAGTAGCACAAAGGAAGTTATTTTAAACAATAAACTCTCTCTCTGGAATCTAGATTGAGCTATATATTTTCTCAACGTAATCCCATAAGACACTTTGCTGTCCTGAGCTGCCAATAAACCTTAGATATAAAATTGTTAAGCCTGGTGGCCTAACCTTTTGTGTGATATTTAAGCAATAAGGCATGACAGGGTGTGGGTTACTGGGGGATTTACCAACGCCTTGTGTGGTGTGTCATGAGGTGCAGCCAAGTGACTTAACCATACAAGAAGTGGGTAAATACCCCAATAACCAGCACCCTGGGGTGCCTTATTGTGATTATACAATGGACCCATGTGTAAAATAAATTTAAAATGTGTTTAAGTATGTTTTTTATAAATGCTATTTCTCAGCAGTGGGTTATTGCAGGATATACCATGGTCATGTGATGTGCTTTGACCAGTGAGGTTACAGGATTTTCATATGCCATTGTATAATCTTGAAATAACTTCTTGAGAGCTGTTGTGATGTGCTGCAATCTGTACAGATGCACATTCATTCAGAACTGATCCTGGAGAGGCAGCATCACAGGCAAAGTGAGTCGGACTTCTTTCAAGTCACATGTGCATCAAGCAACCTATCAGGTGGACACAACCCATGTGTAAGGAGTATGGAGTGCCTCAGAGACTATCCCCCACACTTACTGTTAACAATACTATTTCTTTCACTTTAGCAACTTGAGTAATTAAAACAGTTCTTGCAAACTCAAAGTATAATGTCTCAGTCCCACATGGTAAATGGCTGAGGTTCACCACTTCCACAGGACATCTTGACCAATTACAAACAAAATACTGCACCTCCCAAACAAAATTAAGATGAGCCCCGGATCTGAGTGCTCCCCTTCCAGTCCTGTAGGTACTTTAGCAATTTAAACACACTTCAGCACATTTATACAATTTGGGCCACTCCGGGACCCTTAACTTATATAGGTCCACCCACGCTGGGCAATGATTAAACGCAGCAGATGCAGGGTGCAGACCAATGAACAGTTCCAAACAGTTAATCAGTTTCTAGGGCATTGGCAGCCCCATAAGCTGTCTTGTTACTTGCACTGGGGAGGGTACAAGATTACTCACTCAGAAATCCTCATGGAATGGCTCTCTGTCATCTAAGGTTCCTGAAGTCTTCAGTTCTCTCACCACTGAGGAAGGTTCAGCTCTCTCACAGCTGGCTGAACATTAAGTTGTAGGTCCCATGTTTTTCCCAAATGTGGGCAACCTCCAGGCTAGCAGGCTTTACATTAAACTAAACTAATTTAACTTTTCTGGCAAAGAAGAACAAAAGCACCTCTTTTGTGGAGAGGCTTACTCTGGATCACCAGGTCCATTTGCATTGCTGGGGGCCTGAGCCCCCCACCCTTGTGGGGACTCCCACTTGAATCTGAAAAATCTGCTGAAACAGTTTTTTATGGGGTCTCCTGACATTCCTTATTGGCTGAAGCTATTGGTTGCTTTGGCTCTTATTGGCTAGAAGGCTTGCCAGTCACACAAATGAATTATTCATAAAGCCTCCTCAATGCACAGTTGAATTGCTGTTTTGGTGCCTGAATTTAGGTCCCTGTAGTTCCCCAGAAGCACTTGGAAGTTTTCCATGAGCTTTAGCAAAAGTCCCACAAGTCCTGGCTTAAAAATCCTAGCTTTCTGATTGGCTGTTGCTGCTCAGTAATGGCTGCTTAAACACATAGTCCTTTAGGCAGAATTAACACAGTCCGCAATAAAGTCCTGTTGCAGTCAGAATAATTAAAATAACTGCTCAATTGCCCCACAGTTCAGTAGCCATATGTGTATCCTTAATGTCGCTGCCCAGCTTTAGAAATTTCCTCAGTCCATTTGCCTGTCACTGCTGCCAATATTTTAGACCCCCTGTTTGCAGCAGGCAGCTGTCTTTTATGGGTGGGGAATTAGGGGAGCCACTAGACCACCAGGGATATTCATCAGTATTTAATAGTTCACTAGAGTCAGGCATGGTACTGCAGGACTGGAGAACAGCACATGTAGTGTCCCTCCACAAAGGTGGTCCCAAGGATAACCCAGGGAATTACAGACCAGTCAGTCTGACCTCCATTGTGAGCAAGCTTATGGAGACCATACTAAAGGAAAGGTTGGTGGAATCTCTAAAGAAGCATGTTCTCCAGGATGCAAGGCAGAATGGATTCATTTGGATGGGGGGGAATTGTGTCAGATGAATCTGTTTGACTTCTTTGACTATGTCACTAAGACAGTAGATGAGGACCAAGCGGTAGGCATTCTCTATCTTGATTTCAGCAAGGCCTTTGACTCTGTGCCCCACAAAAGGTTGATCAGGAAGTTGGTGGATCTTGGGGTTAGGGAAAAGATGGCCAGATGGGTGGAAAACTGGCTGAGGGACAGAACCCAGAGGGTGGTTGTGGGGGAGAGTCATCTGGCACCAGAGAGGAAACCAGTGGGGTCCCGCAGGGCTTAGTGCTGGGGCTGGTGTTGTTTAATGTCTTCATCAATGACACTGGGGATTGCATTAAGGGCAAAATGTGCCTATTCACAGATGACATCAAACTCTGTGGGAGAGTGGACACAGTTAAAGGGATACAGAACCTACAGAAAGATTTGGAAAATCTGGGGAGGTGGTCCAGGATCTGGCAGCTTGGCTTCAATGCCAAGAAATGCAAAGTTATGCATACTGGAGCCAAGAATCGCAGGACAGAGTAGTACCTGAGTGGAGTCTGATTATCTGCATCAGAGGAGGAAAAGGACCTGGGAGTGCTGATCACTAGTGACCTGAAGCACTCCATGCAGTACAAGAAAGCAGCAGCAATGGCAAACATGATGTTGGGATGCATATCTAGAGGGATCAATACAGGTCACTGGTAAGGTTGCATCTAGAGTATGAAGTTCAGTACTGGTGCCCACACCTCAAAAAGGACATTAACCTGCTGGAGAAGGTCCAGAGGAGGGCTACCAAGATGATAGTAGGTCAGCAGGGTAAGGCATATGAGGAGAGGTTGAGGGCACTGAACATGTACTCCCTAGAAGACAGGAGACAGAGAGAGAGAGAGAGAGAGAGAAATAGAGGACATGATTGGGACTTTCAAGTACTTGAAAGGGATAAATAAGGCTGATAAAGAGAATCTCTTTAAGCTGAGTGACAACCATAACAAGAGGGGGTCCTTTCTTAAGCTGGTGGGTGGGAGGTTTAGGAGGGAGATCAGGAAACTCTTCTTCACAGAGAGAGTAGTGGACACTTGAAATGTGCTGCCAGAAGAGGTCATCTTGTTGAAGACAGTGGGCAGCTTTAAGAGAGGCTGGGATAGGCATAGGGGAAGATAAGGATCTTGGGTAGAGAGGATGGGTGGAGGGAGGGAGGGAGGTAAGGGACATTAGCTCAAGCTGTAGACTCTGTAATATGAGCAGATTTGATAGACCAAATAGCTTTCTTCTGCTGGCTTCTTCGTATGTTCATATGTATCAACGTATTGTACATTTCCATCTATACTACAGTACACAGTTGGGAAGCAGTATAGCACAGCGGTTTAAGGCTCTGAGCTGCAAATCTGGAGACCTGGGTTTGAATCCCACAGCTCCCACTTGCATACTGTGTGATCCTGAGTAAGTCACTTAACTTCCCTGTGCTCCCAGGTCGTATCTGTAAACAAGCTTTCAGCTTAGTGTGCTACTTCTGGTTAAACAATTGGAAAAGACACTGGACATGTTCCCTGCAGGTACAATATCACTGTAGCTGTTGCCCAGATGTCCCCTGCTGACACACCCTATGCCATCTTCTGTGCCCCTACTGCACATGGCAGCTCACTGCCCACCCAATTCCAATGGCACAAGTCACATAGACCACCTCCTGACTGGTCTAAGTCATGACCCTTTCTGCACTCATGGTGGGGCTTGCAAAATCCAAAAAAAGGGGATATTGCAGCCTTATCATGGAGCAAGTCCCCTTGTGACCTGGTGCACCAGATTGTTTGATGCAGCTGTGTCTGGATTTGACACAGGCTGCTATAGAAAATTGCATTTGATGCACATTGTGATGCAAGTCACCTCTTGCATCAAACTCTTTTGACACAAGTCCCTTGTG
Source organism: Neoceratodus forsteri (assembly GCA_016271365.2). Classification (NCBI taxonomy): domain Eukaryota; kingdom Metazoa; phylum Chordata; order Ceratodontiformes; family Ceratodontidae; genus Neoceratodus; species Neoceratodus forsteri. The sequence continues at coordinate 807,460,970 of CM028137.1, forward strand.
TTGATCTAAGTCCTTTGAAAATCTGGCCCTGTGAGTGATAGGAAGATTGTTGATCTATAGACCATTTGTAAGTTTGCTTACTTAGTGAACATTTGTTTTTCCATTTACACTGACTGTCTGTGGCATGTGGACAGCTGGTTCTGATTTCAATATGATATTTTTTCTGCAATATAAAATATGTAAGGGAGTGTCTGTCAGGAGGAACTACAGTCTTGCTGAAACTGACACATCAAACCCCACCCAGGGATAAGCTCAAAGGACAGAATGTAGGTTAAACTACAGAAATCTAAAATGCAATTACTTTGTTAAGTTTTCTTTGAAGCCCCGTAAATAAAATATCCATGACGTCCTCAGGGAAATCCTTTGATTTACACTAGGTGTCATGAAGGAAGGAGAAAATGCATTTGTTGGGGTGTCTCCCAAGATAGCCAGTAATTACATCAAAGAGACTTTTGATGTCTGGGTGAAACAAATTGTAGACTGGTTCAAGAAGTCCAATATGCATGTGTTGGAGGGTGTCATCTAAGGAAGCCAGAATTACATCAAAGAGGCTTTGATGTCTGAGACTAAATTAGGAAGTCCAAGATGCATTTGCTTGAGGTTATCCAGTGAATTACATCAAAGAGGTTTTGATGTCTATGAAGAAGATCATAGACCGGTTTTGGCAAGTCACATGAGGAGAGGAGAATTATTTATATCACCTATTATTTTTTTAAATATCTTAGTAGGACATCCTGTGTTATAAAATACAAATTTTAATATACCAAGGCGGAGTTAGGTGACCTCAGAGAGAAGGCCAGTTCAGGACTGCTTTTAAATATACTGAGCAGACCTTACACAGAGAGATTCATTTTCTGACTGAGAAAGGAAGAATATTGAAGCACTTAAAGATTAAGAAAATAAGACCAGTCTGAGTGTATGGATTGTAGGAATTTGTACTTTTAAACCTGTTTTGTTTTTAAGGCTGTATGTGTTGGGATATCTTGTTCTGTATTTTACTGTTTTCCTATTTTACCTATTTTAAAGTAAAGATATATATTTTAAAAACAGAAACTGCCTGGTGTGCTTTGAAACTTCTTTTTATATAAGTGAAGCTTAGATGGTTATAGTTGACACTGTGCACGTGCTTATTGTGATACCAAACTAGGAAACAGAAAAGAGTTCTGTAGGTCTTGCATAGAGTTCTAAGGGGTTATTTTGTTATACCTGGTTAGGTGCCTGTAGGCAAATATATTTGGCCCCCTGAAGACAAAATTATCTGAGCCTGACAATTGGGTACGCTAACAAGAGGTTATCAGTTTGAATCCCTCCAGTACTTAGGACTAAGGTGACTCGAACCCACAAAACAGACAAGAGGGTTACCTTGTTCTGTTAACTGTTCACAATTCTACACTCAGAGGTTGGCACTTTGGGAGTAGAGGGCTGACCTGCTGAGTGGGTTTGTGACACATTAGTTGGCAGCGGTGCGAAAAAGGTTGGTGGTACAAGCTTTATTGTTCAGTGTGTCAGCTTGAGATTACTCAGCTCACTTGGAAAAAAGAAAGGTAGTGTTTTATTTCAAAAGAAAACAGAACTATATCCCTTGGTTTACAGTCAAGTTCCTACAAGTTTTATTTTTTTTTCTAAAGTGCCAGTCAGAGTAGCAGTAGTCAGGAAAGATGGCTTCCAACTACAGCAGGCACACTGTAGAATACTTAAAGCAGTCATGCGGGGACTATGGAGTCCCGTTCAAGGTAACAGCTGAAAAGCAGAACCTCATAGATGCTCTGATGGTAGCAGATACCCAGAGGAGCGAGTCACCAACCATGACTAAAAAGAACAGTAGGGCCACTGTCAGTGAAGGGCCACAGCAGGAGGGGATGGTCACCAGTATCCTGAATCCAGAAGTACTCAGGCTGCAAATTGAGTTGTGCAGGATGGAGTTGGAGTTCCAGAAAGAGAGGGAGTGAGAGAGCTGATAGGCAGAGCAGGATCGCCGAGAGGCAGAGAGGGAACAGAGAAAGGCAGAGTGACAACAGAGGGAGGCAGACCATGAGGAGCGTGAGTGCCAGTAAGCTGCAGAGGAGAAGAGAGAGGAGCGCCAGTGGCAACACAAACTGGAGAAGCTACAACTCCAACCAGTGGCACCAGAGCAGGTAAGTGGCTTGGGTTAAACTGGGACTGCAGGACTGGGTTACAAATTGAACTCCAAATTAATAGCTGAGTTTAAAGAGGGGGAGGATATGGATGCCTTTTTAAATTCTTTTGAAAGAGTTTATATTCAGGCTAAAATTTCTAGAGAGTCCTGGAGCTTCCAGTTATCCCCGCTACTTATTAAGAAAGCTCGGAATGCATTGGGTTAAATGGACAATGAGGACAGCAATGATTACAGCAAGTTAAAAGCTGCACTGTTAAAAGTGTTTGAAGTAACTGCTGAATCATACACAGCTAAATTCCATAAGCTCAGAAGAAGCCCTGATAAGAGCTATGAGGAGCTAGCCATGAAACAACATCAGTTGTTAAAACGTTGGTGGGAAAGAACTGAGGCAAACTCTGTTGATAAAATTGAAAATGTGATTTTATTAGAACAGTTTTATTGGGCATGCCCAGCAGAGCTAAAAACCTGGCTAGAGGGCCGAGATCCAAAAACAGTGCAAGAGGCTGCTGAACTCTGGGACCGCTATGCCAAGAGCAGACCTGCTCTAAGAGCAAGTGGGGCAGGCGTGGCAGCGCAGAAAGGGAAAAGCGCACCTTCAGGGCAGTTAAAACCCTCACTGCCTCCACCAAAACCAGTTAGCCCCAAGTTTTAGAGAAAAGATTTATCTGAGAGAATAACTGAATGCTGATTGTGTAAGGAAACTGGGCATATTGCCAGACAGTGTCCCAAAAAGGCAAGCCATAATACACAACTGGGTGCTAGAAAAGAAGTGAGTTGTTTGTGTGTCCCTGGAAGCATGCCAGTGAACATGAGGGAACACATACACCCAGTCATGGTGAATGATGTACAAATGCAGGGGTTAAGGGACACAGGGGCATCCCTGACATTGGTAAAAGGGGATCTGGTACAGCCTGGTCAGCTTATACCCAATAAATATGTCACTGTCCAAGGGTTCACTGGTGAAGAGAAAACATTGCCACTGGTCAGTGTTCTCCTGGACTGGGGTGAAACAGGGGGAACTGTGCAACATGTGGCTGTAGCCAAAACATTTCCAGTAGATGTGATCCTGGGTAACAATCTCCAGCAGGGGATGGTATGTGAAGTTACCCATAGCCAAGTGGCAAGGGAAAATAGTACTTCCTTGAACCCCACAGAAACCGGTGTGGAATTCACTGAGAGGCTGGTTCCCCAGCCTGTGTCTCCAGATGGGGAGACTGATAAAAATGGAGTAGAAATTTCCCCAGTAGCAAGTAACCACATAGCCACAGTCTTATAGGCTTATTTGAGTTTAAAATAACACCTTTCGGAATAAAGAACGCCCTGGTCACTTTCCAAAGGTTGGCGAACCAAGTGTTAAATGGTGCTGGAGTATGCCGTGGCATACCTGGATGACACTGCCATCTTTAGTACCAGCTGGGAGGAACACCTATCCCACCTTAGGGAAGTGCTGGGCAGGATACATAGGGCTGGGCTCACTGTCAAAGCCGAGAAGTTCTAGGTGGCCATGGGAGAGGTGGCATACCTCGGGCATGTGGTAGGCCAGGGACAGCTCCATCCTAACAAAATAAAGATAGAGGTAATCCAGGCATGGCCCAGACCAGAAACTCAAAATCAGGTCAGGAGTTTTCTCTGGACAGCAGGGTACTATAGAAAATTTTTACCCAGTTACAGTGCCCTGGCTGCTCCCCTGTCTGACCTGACAAAGAAAAGGATGCCCAAGAAAATTACCTGGGGCTGAGCCTGTGAGGAAGCCTTTTCCAAACTAAAGGAGGCACTGTGCAGTGCTCCTGTGTTGGCAAGTCCTGACTATAGCAAACCTTTTATAGTTCAGACTGATGCCTCAGACATGGGTATTGGGGCAGTACTGAGTCAGACATCCAGTCAGGGCAGGGATCACCCAATATCCTACCTGAGTAAAAAGTTACTTCCCAGGGAGCAGGCATGCTCCACAGTGGAAAAGGTGTGTCTTGCTATAGTGTGGGCCCTAAAGAAGTTGGAGCCATACTTGTATGGTCAGCATTTTGTGATGCAGACTGACCACAACTCCCTGGTTTGGCTGACACAGATGGGGAAAAACAATGGTAGATTGCTACGATGGAGTCTTGCTTTGCAAGGATATGACATGACCATTCTACATAGGGCTGGAGCAACCAATCAGAACTCAGATGGGCTGTCATGTGTGTATGAGGAGTGAACTGATTTGGGAAGCTCATCTCATGCAGGGGATAGATCCCCAAATTCAATCTAGGTAGGGAGGATTGTGGCACGTGGACAGCTTGTTCTGATTTCAATATGATATTTTTTCTGCAATATAAAATACGTAAGGGAGTGCCTGTCAGGAGGAACTACAGTCTTGCTGAAACTGACACATCAAAACCCCCTGGGATAAGTTCAAAGGACAGACGTAGGTTAAACTACAGAAATCTGAAATGCAATTACTTTGTTAAGTTTTCTTTGAAGCCCCGGAAATAAAATATCCATTCATGATGTCCTCAGGGAAATCCTTTGATTTGCACTAGGTGTTATGAAGGAAGGAGAAAATGCATGTGTTGGGGTGTCTCCCAAGATAGCCAGAAATTACATCAAAGAGGCTTTTGATGTCTGGGTGAAACAAATCGCAGACTGGTTCAAGAAGTACAACATGCATGTGTTGAAGGGTGTCATCTAAGGAAGCCAGAATTACATCAAAGAGGCTTTGATGTCTGAGACTAAATTAGGAAGTCCAAGATGCATTTGCTTGAGGTTATCCAGTGAATTACATCAAAGAGGCTTTGATGTCTGAGACTAAATTAGGAAGTCCAAGATACATTTGCTTGGGGTATTCAGTGAATTACATCAAAGAGACTTTGATGTCTGTGAAGCAGATCACAGACCGGTTTTGGCAAGTCACATGAGGAAAGGAGAATTATTTGTATCACCTATTATTTTTTTAAATATCTTAGTAGGACATCCTGTGTTATATAATATAAATTTTAATACACCAAGGCGGAGTTAGATGACCTCAGAGAGAAGGCTGGCTCAAGACTGCTTTTAAATTTACTGAGCAGACCTTACACAGAGACATTCATTTCCTGACTGAGAAAGGAGGAACGTGGAAGCACTGAAAGATTAAGAAAATAAGACCAGTCTGAGTGTATGGATTGTAGGAATTTGTACTTTTAAACCTGTTTTGTTTTTAAGGCTGTATGTGTTGGAATATCTTGTTCTGTATTTTACTGTTTTCCTATTTTACCTATTTTAAAGTAAAGATACATATTTTAAAAACAGAAACTGCCTGGTGTGCCTTGAAACTTCTTTTTATATAAGTGAAGCTTAGATGGTTATAGTTGACACTGTGCATGTGCTTATTGTGATACCAAACTGGGAAACAGATAAGAGTTCTGTAGGTCTTGCATAGAGTTATAAGGGTTCATTTTGTTATACCTGGCTAGGTGCCCATAGCAAAGATATCTGGTCCCCTGAAGACAGAATTATCTGAGCCTGACAATTGGGCACTCTAACAAGAGGTTATCAGTTTGAATCCCTCCAGCACTTGGGACTAAGGTGACTCGAACCCACAAAACAGACAAGAGGGTTACCTTGTTCTGTTAACTGTTCACAATTCTACGCTCAGAGGTTGGCACTTTGGGAGTAGAGGGCTGAGCTGCTGAGTGGGTTTGTGACATTGTTTACCATTTTGTCTTAACTTCAGATATAGGGACAGTATCTAACAACTGCTGTTATACAGACCCCCATCTTCAGATGACACAGTGCCAGAGGGTCCTCTTTCAGCAGAATCTCCCACAGTAACTGCTACTGAAACCTTGGGTATAACAAATGAAATTGACAGCTTTTTTTATTACTTAAAAATAGCTATGTTTTCCGATCAGCATGATACAGGAAATAGCACTACCAGTGGTATTACACTACATTGCAGCATTATTGAACAGCAAGATGTGAAACTGCAGGTTACCACCACTGCTGATTTGTTTGTGAGCTGTGACATAGCTGATCATTTTAAACCCCTGCCCACTCTTAATCCAGCACTGCTGGTAATCATCTTAGGCTGCACTGCAGCTGTGCTAATTGAATTCTGGCAGCCCATTCACCCGTTCTCAAGCTGGCATCTCTGGTTCTGATACTGTCACACCACGGCTGTGAAATGAGCCCCCCAAGACTACTCTAAAATTGGCACCTCAGGTCTGTTTGCAATCTTCATCATGGCTGTTAATTTCACCCCTCCCCACCCGCCCACTCTCATACCAGAGAACTCAGTGAGTCACAGTGCAGCCATTGATTGAAGAGACAATCCCAGCCACCCGCTCTTATACTGGAAGTGTCAATGAACTCAGTGAGCCACAATGCAGCTATTAATTGAACCCCCCACCTATCGGCTCTCATACTGGCAGCACTGGTGAATTCAGTGAGCCGCAGCATGGCTACTAATTGAAGAGATCCTCCCACCCACCCACTCTCATACTGGCAGTGCCGATGAACTCAGTGAGCCGCAGTGTGGCAGATAATTGAAGAATTCCACCCACCCCTCTGCTCTCATACTGGCAGCACCAGTGAACTCAGTAAATTGCAGTGCAGCTGTTAATTGAAAAAAAAACTCCAACCCACCCAATCTCATACCAGCAGCACCTGTGAACTCAGTGAGCCATGGCACAGCTGTTAATTTAAGAAACCCTCCCACACGCCCACTCTCATACCAGCAGCGTGGTTCTGTCTTTTTAAACCATGCCATGGCTGTTGATGAAACTCCCACCCTATTCTAGTAACCATGGCAACCCAAAAGTGCACACGCAAATATAAATGAGGTTGCTTCACTCTGTTTTGCCCTGGTATGAAAACCTGTATGTTTCCATTGCAATGGTCATGACCCCAGTCATGCAAGGCATCATGGGTTAATGATGTGTACCTGCACAAGCCAGCAGAAGTTATACTCTCAGTCAGTTCTGTTACATGTCTTGTGAAGTCCCTGTATTCTCTAAAAGCATTTTTTCTAACTCAGATACACTTTAAACTACAGAAAACAGAAGGGCACTTACTATGCCTTGAAACATTTCATGGCCAGCATAAAGCATGAACATAGGGACTGCAGAGGACAGCAGCAGCACTGGCAAATACATTACAACTACTGAAGGCATTAGCACCAAAACATTATAATGCATAACATCAAATATAATCATAACATCAAAACACCAGGATGTCTTACATGAGTTGGGTCATGACCTTTGCAATGGAGTCAAGCAGATTTTCAAATCAGAGTTAAGTACCTTAATTTGTATTTAAATCCTGATGAAATTAGGAGGGTGCAGTAGAGGCAATCATTGTTCATGCCTACAAACTATTCAGGTAAACAGAATGAAAGGCTGAGGGGACCTTCCCTTTTAGGCTGTGCTGCCATCTGGACAGCCACTTGCTCAACCACCTCTTTCTCAACAGCTCATCATTTGCTAGTGGAGTGGACTCATACACTGCCACTGTTTGGAGAAAGCTAAAGTATGGCAACGGGACTAACAAGAATCAAAGACGGCCACTGCAGCTTCATCAGCAAGATCACAGAGTCAGGGAAATGAGTGCTGCCCTTCAAACTTGGGTCTTTTTTTGGGCCAGAGAACATTTAAACTGACCACCCCTCTGACTCCCTCAACCCACACAAGCAGCATCCTTCAGCTCCAGATACCAACTCCAGAACCATCAGGCTTCAAGGAGCAACTGTGCATCATATCAACACTTCTGGCTTACCATGTTCCAGTGACCACTGGAGATTGGTCAATGCATACCTTGATTGACACCAGAGCAGACATCTCAGCTATCAACACCTGTATCCTGAGCAACAGAGCTCTTTAACAATCACCTCATGTCTCTCCAGCTGACCTGAAGTACACCATCACAGAAAATGCCAGTATGGTACTGATCACAGGTGTTGTCCACCTCAAGCTACACTTTGGCTCAACTAAAGCTACTGTCAAGTTTCATCTGTTGCCTGATCTACAACATCAGTGATTCTTGGCATGGACCTTCTCAAATAACACAAAGCAATCTTGGACTTTGCTTCAATCGCTGGACACCCAGAGCCAACTTGCAGCTACAGACTTGGTCACTGTATCTCCTAAGTGAGAAATGGCTTTGATTGCCAAGATTTGAGGTGAACCACCACATGAAGGTGTTGTTGGAACTGCCATGGGATCCCCCTTTCTGCATTCTTCAGGTCTTCTCCCAGGAAACAACTTGTCTGCTGTGCAAAATGGCGTAGTATTCCAGAGATGCTGCAACTTTTCAGATGAGCCAGTCACCATGTTCAAGGGTACCAGTGTAAAAAAATTTGTCTGCCTGTCTAGTGGGGATCATCATGTCGGAACCTCAGCCTTCTTTCACCACTTCTGCTCCTGTCAGTTCTACCACCACCACCCCACCAGATTCATCAACGTCATCACTCAGTTCCAAGTTTACAGCACCTTCAACAAAGAGACAGCAGCTTTTGGATTTCCTGGTGGACTACCCAGGAGTCTTTTTTTGTCCAGACAGCAAACTCAGATATTTTGATATCCTGCAACACACCCTGCAGGTGCAGCCTACTCAGAAACCATCTGCCAGCAAAGCTACAAAATTGTATACAAAGAGAAACAAGTCCTAGAGGTCATGATCAGGGACATGCTAGAACAAAAATTTACAAATCTGTGGGGTGCACCATGCCTGCTGGTGGTAAAAAGGGACAAGAGGTATCTCTACAGGAAACTCAGTGCCTGTATGGTACTGTTCCTTACTCACAACAGAGAATGCCTTAGAGCGTTTTGGTGTGGTCAGCCCTGCCTACTTTACCACTCTAGATCTTCAAAGTGGGTTCTACCAAGTCTTCATCAATCCAGCTTCTCGATCATATCCAGCTTGGTGCTGTCACTTGGGGATTTTGTTGAGTTCACATGACTGCCTATGGAACTTTGGAACTGTCCAACCACATTCCAACATGTCATGGAAGCAGTACTATGTGGATTGTCTTGGAAATCTTACCTAGTGTACTTGAACAACATTATTGTCTTAACTTTCCCAAAACACCTCCAATACCTCAAAGAAGTATTTGAACACCTTCGATGAGCCAACCTCAAGCTATGCCCAGAAAAGTGTTGCTTTGCAGAACCTCACACTCATTACCTTGGAGATGTTGTTAGTTTTTAAGGCATCTCTCTAGACCCAAAGAAGCTGTCAATAGTCAAAAAGTAGCCAGACCCTACAAACCCCAAGGACCTCAGAGCTTTCCTTGGCATGTCTGAACGTAACAGAAAGTTCATTAGTAACTATCCCAAGATGGCAGCTCCACTGAATACCATCACCAAAAAAGGATGTGAATATACATGGACTTCTGAGAGCTAACATACCTTTGCTACCTTAAGGGACAAACTGATCTTTGCTCCTGTATTAGCCTACCCTAGGTTCGACCAACCCTTTAAACTCTACACAGACCTTGGTTCTTTTGTAGTGGGCACTGTGCTATGCAAAGTCCAAGATGAAACAGAATGGGCTGTGTCCATCTCTAAGTGCTCTCTTTCTTTTACTGAGAATAACAATGGTATCACAGAAAAGAATGTCTATCAATGTTATTCACTGTCAAAAATTTGACTGTTACCTTTGCTACTCCTTATTCACAGCTATTGTTGATCACTCTCCCTCAGAAGATTGTTTGAAATGAAGGGTCCAGTAGGGAAGTTTGTCTGATGGATCATAAAGCTCCAATCCTACAGCTTCAAAATTCAGTACAAAATAGATTGCATTCAATCCAATGAGGACAGCATCAGCCAATGGCAGTGTCTCTCTGCTTCACCCTTAACAGATGAAGAATCTTGCTTAGAAACTTTTCCCTTCCACACTACAGCCGTGCTTCCTGTGGACACTCCTACAGTACCTCAAGTTGCTTTGCTGCTCCCAAATACTTCATCAGAAAGCAGCACCAAGCCCGAGTTTCAGTAAACCACCCAAGCACTCCTTGCCTCCTCTGCATCTGCACTCTCCCTGGCTACTCTCAAAGCTCAGCAAAGAGCAGAGTCTCAGTTCTCAGACATCACTTACTTACAGTCTGAAATTCTTCTGCAACAGAAACAACATTGCCAGGATATTATTTTACTTGTTTTGCAATTCTTCCTCAATGATGGTGTGCTTTTTCATATCTGGACTAAGGCAGGCCAGGGCCACTGTACAGACAGAACTCATATACAGTCAGTAGTGGCTGCTTCTCTAATCAATAAAGTAATTCTCTCCTCTCATGCCTCTCCACTTTCTGCAGGTCATTTGGGAATCCACAGATCTCTCAAAAAGACAAGACTATACTTCTTCTGACCTCACAAGAACAAGTACTTGGTTCAGTTTAAGTCCTGCAAGTCCTACTCTCAAATATATCCTCCTGTCAAATCATCAAAGGCACACCTCATCCTAATGCCAGGAACCATAGTAGTCATGTCAGCTAGTCAGCACAGACTTTCTGGGATGTTAACCAACATGTTCTGACTCTGAAAACGCATAGATTCTTGTTTTTGTGGACTTTCTAAAAAAATACCTGAAGCTAATTCCATTAAAGAATGTCAAAGCAGCTACAATAACAAATGCCTGCCTCAATAATACAGAACACATGTATTGTAATGTTTGTTGAAGTAGGTGCTTGAAGCAGCCATGGGGATCTGCATTCCTATAAGCAATTAGAAAAAAGGGACACAAAGTGGCTCTGACACACTAGAGACCAAAGCAATTGAACCTGCTCCAAAAAAGGGTCTATAGCTACTGGAAAGAGCTGGGTTACCTCAGGCAATAGAGATATACAGAGCAGCACTGTGGAACTGCAATTCTTGAATTGAGGAAGCCAAGGAGCTGCTTGAAATCAGGATAGAAGTAGAAGTTCTTGCAGTATATAAACTGAAAGAGGAAGGTGAAGGAGAAGATTGAGCCTCTGAAAGTAAGGGAAAGGGGGGACGTGAAAAAGCAAAAGATGATTGCTGTGATCTTGAAAGCATACTTTGCTTCAGTGTTCACTCAATGGTCCCTAGGAGGGAATGGGGTGCTTATTTAAGGGTAACCATAAGTTTCAGTGACTCAGTAGGTAGCACACTCGCCTCTGAGGCCGGGAGATCAGAGGGCTGTGGGTTCAGTTCCCACATCTGGCACTTGGGTTAATATCCCAGTACCGACACTGTAGTGCAGCATGAGTGGGGTGCTGCACTTCTGAGGTGCCGTCTTTCAGATGAGACGTTAAATTGAGGTCCCATCTGCCTGGATTGGTGGTAGTTCAGGTGGCTGTTAAAGATCCCATGGCACTTATCGAAAAGAGTAGGGGAACTTCCCCGCTGTCCAGGCCAAATTTCCCTCATTCACTAAAAATACCACCAACAGTTCAATCTGGTTCAAGGTCAGTTGGCATTCATCTGTAACTCCCTCCCCGGGTCGTGCCTGAAAATAGACAGGATTTGTCTAGTGCACTTACCCGGTCAACAAAAACTAAATAAATATATAAATAATGCAACCTGCAGACACCATACCAATGCTGGTAGCTGAATACAGTCTATTCCACTTGTGTGCCTTTCGGATATGTGCACATTTTGGTTATGTGCGCATATCTGCCAGGTCCTGATTCCTTCCCTATGCTTTCCATTGTATTTCATCTAGTTGTGTGCACTCAGATTTCTGATTGTGTGACTTTTTTTCCCTGTTTGTGATTTCGTGAAGTATTTTCACACAGGTAATTAACTGTCTATTTGTCCTGATTAACATATTAATGATGTTAAAAATTAAAAGTAAAAGACAGTGCTATTCTCCATTCCAGAGACTAACTTGCTAAGAAGGTGAGCTGGTGATAACTGTTGGTTGTTACAAGCTCTCACCTCACAGCAATTTCTTGCTACACTACCTGCTGAACTGCTGAGTTGCTGAACTAGACAGACTGACAGGGAACATCCTATAGAGTAGAAAATAAAACTTACAGAAAAAGTTGCATTACTGAACAACTGTTTAGCTACAGTACTGTTTTATTTTGTCATTTATTTTATAAATGTATGCTGACTTTTCATGAAATACATTCACAGTACTTTTAAATGTTATTTTTTACTTCTGTACATTGATTAAATACATATTGAAGGCATATCATTGTATACTGTGCTTTACTCATTCAGGTTTTCCTCTGCGCATGCCGAATTATGTTCGTTTCAGTTGTGTGTGTAACCCGGGCTGCCACAACTACCAGGTGAGAGTCTACAGGGGTTGGGTTGGTGGTATTTTTTGTATTATTAGTGTCGTGCGGTGCCTCCATTATGTAACCCCCTACCTGGGACCTGGGCTCGGGGAGAAAAATGTCACTCGGCATGTTGGCTAGGTTTGGCTACTCTGCACAGGGACACCCAAGTATTCCAGACACAGGAAGCAATAACTGAATGTCCATACAAGGAGTTGAGATTCTAAAGTGTGGCTTTTAGTCACAACAAAAAGGAGCAATACAGCATAGACAAACCCCTACGGGGCTACACTCCTGGTAATGCAGATTTCTCCTGAACAGACTCACATCTTCTTAAATCTTAAACCCTTGGGTTTAGCAACACACAGGGCACATGGCCCGAACTTGACTCTTCTCTGGTTTCTCTGGCTCAACTCCCTTGCCAGCCCTTGAACTACTTATCCATTTATCATGGAGATTTAATGATGGCTCCCTCTCCCACCCATGAGCACTTCTGGCTCCATCAGGGAATCTTCTTCAAACAATCCCACATCTGGGTACTTTCCTCAGGCACTGGCCAAGTATCTGAGAGAAAGCAACATGTGTCCTAAAGCGAACCCGTAGAGGTGACTCTGGTCACACCAGATGGGGGGTCTCCCACCTCTTGCTCCCATAAATCATACTCGGCCATTCCTCTGGACTTTAACACCTCATCTCTGAAAACACTTTACTTTGTAGAATCTCTTTAAATGTACGTTACATTTAATCTACTGTTTCTTCCATCCCATATATGCTGAACTTGAAACATACTTAATGAGTGGCTCTGTCCATTTCTCTAAAGCCCCACAGAGTTAAGCAGTCCAATTCCCACAACATTTAAAACTGTACTTGGCTGTCTTTTGCTGACCCCACAGTAGCAGTCACTTAGATTCATCTTGTCCCAGGTGAAAACACATTGGCCCTTTAGCAGAGCAAACTTACCCCTTGGTTGCAGGTGCCCCACAGGTTTTTTCTCTTCTGAAACATAATGAAACTTTCAGGTGCCTCAGCACACATCCTCACAGGCAGCTTCTTTTTCCACTAGCTGGGTCAGGAGAATTGCCCCATGGAAGCAGACTGATTCCTTTCCCCCATCCCCGCAGGGATGGGGCCCTGAAACTTTGGAAAGCGGTCTCCACCACTTCAAACAGGCACTGTTGTGTTCCTCTTGAGGTGAGAACACACATCTAAACTAAAAAATATAGCTCTCTAGCAGAGCTAAGGGCTCTGAGGGCCTGCAGCTTCAGCACACCTCTTCTCTCTACTGAGCCCACATACAGACTACTACAGACTGACTTCAAAAACTCCCAACATTCTATCCTAACTTCCCTAGCTGCAACATTCCAAAGTGACTTATGCAGCTGTGACAGTTCTAAAATGATGTCATCCCTCAGTCTCAGCTCAGACTGAGAACAGAGTGAGACAGTGTGAAATCCATTTAACTGGAATTTCACAAGCTGCCTTCCCTGCCTGCCACTAGGTCTAACTGGGATTCTTATAATCCCAGGTAACAGGGGGGTTACACTCACTCTGGGCCAGGAAAATGACTGCCTGTGGTCATTAGGTACCTGGCCTAGGCCATCCTACCCTATGTGCTACCTAAGGAGAGGGGTGATCAGGCCCCATCCTACCATGTGCTGAGCACAGGCAGGCAACACTAAGGGCCCAGAGGCCATCGGCTGATGCATCAGCCTCTACTGTACCCACTGACTATGGGTACCCAGTGGCTCAGGAAGAACTGTCCAGAGCATAACCCTAATAGATCAGTACTGCAGCTCCTAAGGCAGGTCAGGACCACAGCCTGTCTATCCCCCCTAGCCCTCTAGGGAAAATCTATCTGCCTTTAAAAAAATCCCAAAAAACAAATACAAAAGGGGACTGCCCCCCAACCCTGGACACCTGCAACCACACACCAGAAGCTAATACCATGCACAATGCATTACTCCCACACTCCCCCCACAACAATACCTGTGGAAGGAAAATTACATACAGTAACCTCAACGACAACTGTACTTTAAACCCAAATACTTTTTAAAGTACAAGGGGGAACTCCGATGAGTTCCTCCTCCTCTTCTTGTCTTCTCTTTTGGTCTTTTTAAGGAACAACTGCCAGAAAAGAGAAAAATAAAACACACCTAATCTTCATACACAATTCTATCTAAACCCCTACCATCTAAACACTGGAGACTCCCCAAAAGATTTTTTTTAGAAAAGTAGAAAAACAGTAACAATATAAACAGTAGAAAAATAGAATATTTATAATACACATTTGCAATTTTGGGGGGATGAAATGCCCTAAATGTCCCTTCTAGTGACTCACAATGCCTGAAGGCAAGTCCAATAAAGAGTCTCTCCTGGGCCAGAGCCCAGTGAAGCAAAGTTCTAGCAGGCCAAAGTCCCGAAGGGGAGAGTCTTTGAGGACAGTTCACACTTTTGGAGTCTGCTGATGTAGGGTGTGTACTGCAAATGTCAGAAATAGAAAAAGTCTGGACTTACCAGTCCCTTGAAAAATGGAAAACATATGACACCTGTGTCCCCGCTGAAGACTCTCCCTGGCAGCATTCTGTCAATACAGCTGGCTGGACATCTTCCGGAACACGAACAGGATGGCACATCTGTGAACAGCTGGGCTGATGTCATCTCTGGAGATGGAACCTTGGAACAGGAACAAAAAGGAAAGCAGCTGGTCTGAAGTCATCCGATACCCAGGCGATGAATCAGGATACAGCTGGGATGGTGTCCTCTCTGGATTTGAAGTCATCTGGTGGGCCACGTTGATGGATTCTGGAAAGCCAGTACACTGTAGAACTGTCGAATGTGGGGCACCTGGATCCTGGACGTCCAAACTGGCAGAACAACATAGGTATGGCAACTGCTGGAGTGGCAGCATTGGCTACCACTGCTCTGCTCTCCACTTGATAGGCATGGGCACATTCGCAGGATGTTCTTGGCATTGTGGGAAATAGCACAATGGGTCAGATGCAAGAATTATTAATATGTCTGGGTGCTCATAATTCACATTGTGAAAGGATTCATGTCCCTTGCTGTCCACGATCCCAAAAGTATCTATAAACAATGTCCTGCCCACTTTCCATGTTTGGAACTTTTCTTGCAAGATTTTGTCTCTTACAAATCTGCTGGCACGAGAGTGCACATGTGTCATGGCCTCTTCCATAATCCAGGATTTCCTGCATCTTTCTATCTCCTCCCAGATTCTTCGAGGAAAGGTAGGAAACAATTCTCCATAGATTTCATTCGCGTTCCTATGAGCCAGTCTTTCATCCTTACTGCATTTGGTCAACCTGTGACCTCTGGCCTGGCTTGGGGGCGGCCAGTCCTGGTTCTGCCAGCTACGCATACTTAACGACACAAAACATGGATCCCTGGCTCCTTGCACAGCCAGGGCAGTGGCATCACCACTCTCTTCCACGTGTTCCTCTAAGCCAGGAACTGGAGGCTGTGAACCCACGCCTTCTTCGTCAGGCCAAATGGGTTCCCTCTCATCATCTTCACTGAGAATCTGCACCCAGGAGTGAGCAGTCATCCTCACTCCTGAGACGGTCCACTCCTCACTAGGCGTGGAAGTCGAAACCTCCCAATCAATGGCCTCTTCTGTCTCATCTTCGCCTATGAGACTTGGACTAGATCCCTCTATCCATGGGTCAGCTGATGCTCCCTCTGCACTGTCTCTCAGTGACTTAAACTCAGACACATCAGTCTTCTGTGCTGTCTGTTGATCTACACCCTCTAGCTTTATGCCACACTTTACTGAACTTCCCTCTTCAGGTCCTTCCTGGTGCTGTGTGCTGCCAATTGCAGGTTCCTGTAACTTTGTCCATGTGGGATCCAAATGAATCTTGGGCACTTTACACAAACCATATTTCTCTAGGCACCCAGAACAGTGAGGTACCATGAAGACGTCCCTTCCTGCATTTAAATACATCACACATATTGTACTCGTACTGGATATCCAGGAATCGCCACAAGAGGTGGCAGTTGTCCTCCATAGTAGTACTTCTTAATATTTCTCAACTTGTTGACTTCTCCTATGATCATAGCCCGGGCATGATCTGGGTAGCGGGCTGGTCCTGAAGCCAGGACTGCAGAGAAAACAAACACTCACTGTTATTACAAGTCCCACTTGGATGAAAAAACTTTTCACAAAGTGGCTCCCTTGCTGCTGTGTTTACATTGCTGCCCCACCCTGTAATGGTGGTGGCAGCACTCCTGGTGCATCAACGTTTTGTAAATGGGCCAAGACACTGCACATCTGATTTACACACTCTACTGATAACATTAGCTCAAACTGCACAAACTTGCACTGGTTGCTGTCTTAGCACATTTGTAAGATTTACCACAGACTTTTTACTTGCTGAAGACATTGCTCTAGCTTACAGTCCCATAAAGTCTCAGTATTTCATAGTACAGGATTGCCTGTATTTCTTGCTGCATCTCTCATACAACTCACAGTCTCTCACATGGCTCTGAAAATTATACTGTTGCTGAACCTATAATTATGCTCATAGTCTATTGCTTAGAATTCTTGTTTTAGCTTCTTTCAACCTTGGCACAATCCTTCTTTGCAAAGCGATTACACTGCTACACACAGATTCAGCTGGTCTTTTGGTGAAATCACACAGTTGGAGCTATTTTATTTGGATGGTACTCACTGTTATCAGTAGCTGTTTGCTGCGATGAAAAAATGACCTGCAGGCAATCGTGGAGGCCTCTGGAAGGAAGTGGGCTGGCAGTCCTGCCGATTGTCCCTCAGAGCAACACACTCACAGTTCAGATGATCGAGATGTGGGTTGAGCCCGAATTTGAACAGAAAAGTCCGTTTTTAAAAATTTTACAGTGCTTTCAGTCGCCGCGACGCTCCTCCTGGCAAGCCAGTTCACACACTCCACTCACTCTCCCTCTCGAATGCTGTGTAGTAGCTCCAGAGCTGGCTTTGGGGCGGGACTGATTGCAGTCTCACCAATCACTCAACGCCATGCAAATGAGCTTCTTTCCTCTCAAATGCTCTTCTCCTCATGGCGATCATCGTGCAGGCAAAATTAAACTGCAAACCACACTTTTTTTTTTTTACAACTGTAACTCCTTGGCGGGAGCCCATTTTAACTATTTTTCATGGCCATTAAGCACAACAAGTCTCTCAGGCCACACAGAAAGCATTTCCAATGTCTAGGGTACAATTCTCCTTTTGCTACCCACAGTTTTCCACACTTTTCTTTGTCACAATTACTTTTAAAAGCTGGCAAACGCTGTAATATGATGCAGGACAACGGCATACACACTCTTGCTTTGCTGCTCCTTGGTAACAGTTGGCAATATCACAGCAGCACACAGACAGCAGCACACAGTGGCACATTTAGTTGGCAATTGCTTCAGATTTTTGGGCTATCCTCTGTCAGATAGCCAAAACGCTAACCATCACCCGAGCAACCTTTCTTGCTTTTCTCCCAAATTTTAACAGAATCCCAGCGGTAGCCTCCAATTTTGTAACCCAGGCTGCCACAACTACCAGGTGGGAGTCTCCAGGGGTTGGGTTGGTGGTATTTTTTTGTGTCATTAACGCTGTGCCTCCATTGTGTAACTCCCTACCTGGGACCTGAGCTCAGGGAAAACCCAAGTATTCCAGACACAGGAAGCAATAACTGAATGTCCATACAAGGAGCTGGGATTCTAAAGTGTAGCCTTTATTCACAACAAAAAGGAACAATAAAGCATAGACAGACTCCCACGGGGCTACACTCCTGGTAATGCAGATTTCTCCTGAACAGACACACATCTTCTTAAATCTTAAACCCTCGGGTTCAGCAACACACAGGACACACGGCCCGAACTTGTCTCTTCTCTGGTTTCCCTGGCTCAGCTCCCTTGCCAGCCCTTGGACTACCTTATTTCCTTGGCTCGGCTCCCTTGCCAGTCCTTGAACTACTTCTCCATTTATCATGGAGATTTCATGGTGGCTCCCTCTCCCACCCATGAGCACTTCTGGCTCCATCAGGGAATCTTCTTCAAACAATCCCACATCTGGGTACTTTCCTCAGGCACTGGCCAAGTACCTGAGAGAAGGCAACATGTGTCCTAAAGTGAACCTGTAGAGATGGCTCTGGTCATGCCAGATGGGGGGTCTCCCACCTCTTGCTCCCATAAATCATACCCGGCCATTCCTCTGGACTTTAACACCTCATCTCTGAAAACACTTTACTTTGTAGAATCTCTTTAAATGTATATCACATTTAGTCTACTGTTTCTTCCATCCCACATATGCTGAACTTGAAACATACTTAATGAGTGGCTCTGTCCATTTCTCTAGACCCCCAAAGAGTCCAATTTCCACAACTTTTAAAACTGTACTTGGCTGTCTTTTCCTGACCCCACAGTAGCAGTCATTTAGATTTATCTTGTCCCAGGTGAAAACACATTGGCCCTTTAGCAGAGTGAACTCACCCCTTGGTTGCAGGTTCCCCACAGGTTTTTTCTCTTCCAAAACATAATGAAACTTCCAGGTGCCTCAGCACAAATCCTCACAGGCAGCTTCTTTTTCCACTAGCCAGGCCAGGAGAATTGCTCTATGGAAGCAGGCTGATTCCTTTCCCCCATCCCCGCAGGGATGGGGCCCTGAAACTTTGGAAAGCAGTCTCCACCACTTAAAACAGGCACTGTTGTGTTTCTCTTGAGGTGAGAACACACATCTAAACTAAAAAATATAGCTCTCTAGCAGAGCTAAGGGCTCTGAGGGCCTGCAGCTGCAGCACACCTCTTCTCTCTACTAAGCCCACATACAGACTACTACAGACTGACTTCAAAAACTCCCAACATTCTATCCTAACTTCCCTAGCTGCAACATTCCAAAGTGGCTTATGCAGCTGCAACAGTTCTAAAATGATGTCATCCCTCAGTCTCAGCTGAGACTGAGAACAGAGTGAGACAGTGTGAAATCCATTTAACTAGAATTGCACAAGCTGCCTTCCTGCCTGCCACTAGGTCTAACTGGGATTCTTGTAACCCCAGGTAGGGGGTTAAATGTGCATTTTCATTTATGCACACACATTTTGTGTTCCCTGAACATATGCACACAATGGAAATTGACTATACTTGGAATTAAGATCAAGCCAAGTAAATCCCAAAGGGTGGATGGGATGCATCCCAGGATCATAGTAGAGCTAAAGGAAGAACTTCTGGCGTCTCTTGCAGTAATCTTTCAGGAGTTTGTCTGTACCTGTGTAGTGCTGGAGGACTAGAAAAGGACCACTGTGGCCCTATTTTCAAAAGGAGGCAAGGTAGGACCCAGGTAACTACAGGCCGTTCAGCTTTACATCAGTGGGCAAGCCCCTGGAAGCCATTATGTAGGACAGAATAATGGGTCACTTGATTAATGTCAAGGTTCTACCCCCTTCTCAGCATGGTTTTATGAAGGGCAGATCATGCCAGACCACCTTGATCACCTTCCTTGAGGGGATGACCGGGGAACTGGATTGGAGCAGCACCACAGACATAGTCTATTCAGACTTCAACAAGAACATTGACATAGCAGTGCATGACAAGCTTCTGGTCAAAATGCACCACTGCAGTATAAATGAGGCCTACACAAGATTGATTTCTAACTTGCTTGGGGGTACAGGGTGCAACTTAGTTTAGTTCTTGGACCAGTGCTATTTAATATCTACATCAGCAACATTACAGAGAGGCTGTAGGGGAAGGTGCACCTCTTTGCAGATGACAGAGAGATGTGCAATAGGGTGGACAGTCCAGGTGGGGTGGAGAGAAGAATGGTCCAGAGTGTGGCAACCAGGATCCAATGTGAAGAAGCACAAAATCATGCACTTGGGGCACAGGATCCTAGGGAGGACTACATGATGAAGGGGGAGAAATTAGCAGCCACAAAACAGGAAAGAGATCTGGGGGTCATCCTATCTGATGACCTAAAGGTGGTCAAATAGTGTGCCAAGGCAGTGGGGAGAGCCAGTGTGATGCTGGGGTGCATAGGAAGAGGTATTACCAACAGAAGAAAAGAGGTCATAATGTCACTATATAGGTCATTGGTGAGACCTCATTTGGAATACTGTGTCCAGTTCTGGAGGCCCCATCTCTGGAAGGGCATAGACAGGGTGGAGGTGGTTCAAAGAAGGGCAACAAAAATAGAGCACAGCCTGCACTACAGGTCATATGAGGAGAGACTGGAGAAACTCAATATGTACACCCTGGAGGAGAGGAGTGAGTGGGGAGACATGACAGAGACCTTCAAGTATCTCAAGGGGATTAATAAGGTACAGGAGGGCAGCATCTTTCAGAAGAGAAGTTGCTCCAAAACAACAAGAGGGCATGACATGAGACTGGAAGAGGGTAGACTAAGGGGCAATGTGAGCAAGTACTTTTTCACGGAAAGGGTGGTGGATGCTTGGAATGGCCTGTCCAGGAGCTGGTGGGGGCAAGCACATTGGGGGATTTAAACATGCATGAGCTAGACATAAGGGAACCATAGGGAAGGGGAGGGAAACAGAGGCAGCAGCCGGGGACCAAATAGGGTCAGTGTCAGCTAATTAAAGGTAGAATATATGGGCAGACTGGAAGGGACTGGCGGTCCTTATTTGCTGTCAGTTTCTACCATCAAAAATTTTTATTGATTTAACTTTTTCTACATTTTTACAAATCGTTGTTATCTAGTATGACTTATATTCCAGTACACTGGTAATTACTTCATGTACAGAGTCTGTATGTTAAAGCATTTCAAAACCTTCAAAAATATTGAATAACAGACATTTTATCCATAAATCAGTCAATCAAGGCTTAAACTATGAAATAGAATAAAATAAATAAAAAAAAGTAACATATTTCATCTAGTTTCATATTTTGTCTTTTTTTCTATATTTTCCTGAACTTCCTATGAGATAGATTGGATATCAGTGAGCCTGGGTACAACAATAATTCCCTAATCCAGTCAGACCCCACTTAATGTGATTTCTCCTCTCTCTCTCTCTGTCAATTTCTATGTTTCTATGAAGCAGAGAGCTGGGATTGACAGGACTGCTTTGACTAGAGAGGGGTACAAAGCAATGCTTTTCAGGGACTGGTGCTGACTTTCGTGCTATTGAACCTTTTCATCGTTTTCTGGAAGCTGATATTTTCAGCAGGCTAGTTATGTTTGCCAGTGATAATAAGCAGACCAGGCTGGTAGACTCCTTTGATGATGGGATGAACTGCGAGCGGACCTAAACAATGTGGGTGACTCAAGACATTCCTGAAGTCTTAGATTCAGCGTAGCGCAATGAATGCAAATTGCTACACTTGGGAAGGAAAACCAGAGGTAGAACCTCTGCACTGTGTGGGGCTCCTCTTGCTGCAGTCAAAGGGCAAAAGGACTGAGCTATCATAAAAGACAAAGGGCTAAAGCATGGCAAGCAGTGTATGGCTTCAGTTAGGGCTAGATGAATACCAGAGTGTCTCAAAAGTTTTTATTTTTATTTTATTTTATTTTAAAGTTTAATAATTTACAGGATGAGTTCTATGAGAAACAAAGTCTTGTTTACAGAACATCCCAAGTCAAATGTACACTTCATAAAACATAACAATCACATATTTAAACAAAATGAAATAGATAAAACGAACACACAATAAGAAACATATAATACTAAACCACTTATGGTAAAATCATTTAAGTCAGTGCAGTTGCTAGGTTACCTGCAGAGCAGGTGAAGTAGTCCTACCACTTCACAAGGCCCAGACCAGGCTCCACATGGAGTATTGCATGCAGGTCTGGGCTCCTCAGTACAAAAAGGAGATTGAGGCAGTTGAGAGGTTGCCATGCAGGGCCACCAAAATGATCAGCAGTAGGAAGGACAAAAGCTAAGAAGAGAGACTAGAGTCCCTTAACATGTTTATCCTGGAGAAAAGGAGGCTGAAGTAGGGCATGATTTCCATGTTGCACACAGTAAAGGGTATCAAAAAGCTTTGGAGATGTTTGATCTACTGCACCTTTTCTACTACTCAGGGCACCCTGTGGTTTCCTTGCTAAGCAGAAAATTGTCCAGCCTTATCTTGATGGCCTGTACTGCCTTCAAATCCACACTCTCCAATTGTTGACTATTCTACAGATTCAACACCATCAAGGAGAAGTGCCTTCTAATGTTACCCCTAAATTTTCTATCTCTGAGCATCAGTACATGTCCCTGTATTCTGCTGGAGGAATCTCTGTTTGATCTTGTTGAGTAGCCTTATGCATGCAAAACACTTAGACTATGCCTCTTCCTAACCTCCCTTCTCCAAGGTGAACATATTAAGTCACTCCAGTCCCTCCTCACAGTTTTGGTACCCCATAACCCTGATCAAAGTACTAGACTACATTTCTGGCTGTGCCTCTGATCACCTCTCTGGTCACACCATCAAAGAAAATGACTAGATTGGTTTGGTACAATCTGTCCTTCATATAGCAATGTTGAGAAGGGGAGAGAACCTTGGCCTCAGCCAAGTGCTCCATTATTTTCACCAGGCACTTGGGTTAATATCCCAGTACTGACACTGCAGTGCAGCATGAGGGGGTGCTGCACTCTTGAGGTACTGTCTTTCGGATGAGATGTTAAACCGAGGTCCCATTTGCCTGTTCTGGTGGTAGTTCAGGTGGATGTTAAAGATCCCATGGCACTTCTCAAAAAGAGTAGGGAATTTTTTATTATAATAACATCAAAAACAAATAATTTTAAACAATGTTGAGTCACACAAACCAATATACAAAATATAGGGCAAGAAAGATTCAAATAAATACAAAACTGTTAAATCACACAAAAATTATTCAAATCATAACAAAATTAAATAGGTATTACATTCGTACATTTTCTAAGAAGCTTCCTTGTAAACACTTAGCCATCAAAATTAAATCATAGTACTAAAAGGAACCCCCCCCCCCAAGAGTAGGGGAGAATTTATTGTAAAGACATACATCTTGTACAACAGAGTAACAACAATTAATTTACAATAGTGCCAAAAATATTTCTGACATCATTCAACTTTCCCTTTATCAATCCTACCCCGACCCACCTTTCCCTCAATACCTCTTATTTATTTATATTTAATAAAGTAATTAAACCCTTTCCACCATTGTAACACCGTATGTGATGAATGAAACACTACATCCTTAGCATACACTTTCTGTAATTCCTGTACTACTAAAATTGCAAAACTTTCATGTGACATTTTCCTTTGGTACAATACCCATTGACATCTAGCTTGTCATAAGTAGTATCGAATACAACAAAAGAAGACCAGCAATGTGTCCTGGTGAATGTGTTGAAATCTTAAATCGTATTTCCCCAATACTAATACTTCATAGGTCATATGTTTGAACCACTTCATGTTCCATTTCACCATTAAATAATCCCACAATGCCAAAGTATAGGAACATTCCAAAAAGAAAATGCTCCATAGGTTCAGTTTTATCGATGCACTCCATATAGGGGCAGTTCCGTTCTTCTAGAACCTTATGCTTGGCATTTCACCTTAAGTTTATTCTGCCATACACAGTAAGCCATAGGTGTTCCCACATTTTTTGGGGTATCCTGGTGTGTGTAAGTTGTCTCAGGATCAATAGTTATCTACTAAGGGGCAATTATTAAAACTAGGTTCGGAGGGATATATTCTGGCCATAATCTCCCAGTATAATTGCTTGCTAGTACTACTTCATATAGAAAATTTTGTGACATACCAGCTATATAATTTTTGTGCTGCCGGTTTAAAATAACTTGGAATATGAATGTGCTGATTCAATTTTGGAGCCACTCCATACCATGCTTGAAAATATCAGCCTAAAGTCAGCCTCATCCAAATGTTTTGAAGTTCCTCTGTACAAGTCAGCCCACTCAAAATTGTCTGTGAAAAAAACAATACATGCAGAAAAACCACTGGATCTATCATATCTAAACCATCCTCTGATTTTCCCAGATACGTAAATCATCTCTTTACAGGGTTTTAATTTGTTACCTCATAGCATTTGGAAATATAAGCTATATAATTTGGTATCATGCTGCGCAGGTAAAGGAAAAATCATAGCAACATATTGCAGCATCGGAATTATGAACTGTTTAAGTATTCCAATCCTTTGGAGTTTAGAGACCTTCTAATGCCTCCATCGTTGAATCTTTAAATCTATTTTGAGAATAGCTTTATTCCAATTATTTTCTGGAAGATTCTGTGACCCATATAGAATTCCTAATATCTCTATCTGCTCCCCTGAAGATTTTTATACCTGCCACTTCCACTGGGACCATACGCCCCCCCCCCCAAAAAAATCTTTACTCTTATTATAATTCAATTTTGAGTTTGTAGACTTTTCCATATTTTGCGGTTTCTTGTATAAAGAACTGAATCTGATCATGGTTTTCAAAAAAACACAAATATCATCTGCATATGCCTGCACCTGTAGATTATAGTGAAAACCAGGGCCAGATAAACCCTTCCATTTGAGATGTTTAGTCAGTATTTGTAGCAGTGTATCCAATGAAAATACACATAGGAGGGGGCTTAAAGGGCATCCCTGCCTAACTCCCAATGGGACCTCAAACCCCGGATCCAACCTGTCCCTTTATCAGAGGCTTCACAGAAAAGGATGAGTACAGATATTTCAATTGATCCATTAATTTTGCTAGAATGTGGTATATTTCCAGAACTGCATATAAGAAAGGGTGAAAAACTCTATCGGAAGCCTCTTCCTGATCAGCGGACACCAAACAGCCAGTGACCCCTGTTAAGTTAAGATGCTCTATTGCGTCTCTAATAATCATTAATGCATATTGAATTTTCCTATTTGGGAGCCCACAAAACTGCTGTGGTGAGGTAACTAAAGAGGCATACTGCTTCTGTCGATTGTCAATAATATGAGCTAAAATTTTATAATCAGTATTTAGCAATACTATAGGTCTCCAGTTGGAAATATTGGATTTTCGCTCCTTTTTTATGAAGATAGATAAGCAAGCCTTCTGCAGAAGAAGGAAAAATAGAGTTTGTGGAAAATAAATATGAATATATCTTTTCTAAACAAATAGCTAAATGACTATTGAAAGTTTTGTAAAATTCATTTGGAATGCCATCCAAGCATGGAGAAGTTTCATTTTTCAGAGCCTTTATGGCTGATTCAATTTCTTGCACCATTATTGGGGCCTGCAGTTTATTGATTTCTTCTGGAAATTCTGGAACACGTACCCCTTCCAACAAATCCCATATTTGTTGTTCCATAATTGGCTGCTCAGGCTCTAATGATTTATAGTGCTGTTTTAACAATTCCTCAATCCCGTCTGTTGGACTAACTTTAAGCCCATTTGCAGATACTAAAACGTCAAAGGTCATGCCATTCCTGATCTGTTTGCATGCCTCATAGGGGTCTTCAATAGGGGATGTCTGTGTCCCATTACACAGCATTGCCTGGATTGATTTAGCCCTATCACATTGATATAGTTTCATGGCCTCCTTAATTTCATTAATTTGAGATGTATAGTCATGATTTGAATGATTTGCAAGAATGTATCATTTTTGCAATTGTCCTCTTAAAGATAAATATTCAAAAAAATTCTCATTCCTTGTTTTCCTCCCATGATTTTTAAACCAGTTTGTAATATCCTTCTTTGTATCGGTCCACCATTCCCCTATGTTAGAGTACAAAAATGCTACCGACAGTCTAGCTTCATGGAGCTGATTCATATTCCATTGTACTACAGGCTCCCCCAAAACTGAGGTGTTAAGTTTCCACCTGCCAAACCCTTTAGGGATGCCAGCCACATGATCTAGCTGTAGTCTTAAAAAAAAGATGGTCAGAAAATTCTACTGGATCTATACATAAAACCCCTTTGGGTAGATCAGGTGAAAGAAAGATATAGTCTCTAATAGTTTTAAAGTAATTCCTCATGTAAGTAAATTTAGGGCCATCTGTGTGATAAATGTGACTGTCTATCATGCCGGCAGTATCAATTATTTGTGTTAGTGCATTAGAATCACAATAGATTTTCTTACCATCATCTCGTTTCCTTTTTTTCCCTTTAAAAATGCTGCAGTTGAAATCCCCACAGAAGAAAACCTTGGATGTGGTCACTAAATAGGGCTGAATTAATTTCATGTGGCTAACCTTGTCTGCTTTGATCTGTGATTTATAAGTATTTATGAATCTGCAATTCATTTCCCCCCAGAGCCCATCTAAAATTAAAATTCTGCCTGGGACTAGTTCCACCAGGGGGACAGGGACAGCCACCGAGGGCTGAAATAGGCCTCTGTGCAACCTCCCCCAGCAGAATCCACCCACAGCTCACTCGTTCTACAGGGGCACAGGGACAGCCACCAAGGGCTGAAATAGGTAAAGCTTCTACCTTCTCCTGGCTTGTTTCAGAGGGGTGTTAGATTATTTGCCCCCACACAGCAACAGATAGTTTTTTTCAGCTACTGGATGGATCGTTTGGACAACGGGGTTTTCAACGGGTGCTACGGGACTCCATAAGAGACTTTAATTTGCCCATTTCTGCTCTAATTCTGTAATGTTTCTAGCGACTGTGATTGTCATTATCTAGCACTGTATTATGTCAGCCGTTTAGACTATATTGCCAAGCTAGAGTGTATGGAGGCTGTTTCCTTATTCTGATAATCCTACATGGGAGCACTCCAGGACGCTATTCCTCTGCAAATGCGCACTAGGGCCTATCCCGATACCCAGATGAAGAGTGTGCGCATGGGCAGTGTGGACCTCTAGGCCCCAAGCCTCCTGCTGCATATTAGTTATTTTGTTGTTCTCTGTTCCCTTATAGGTCTCTGTGCAACTCACCACCATCAGAAACCACCCACAGCTCACTCGCAGTACAGGGGGACAGGGACAGCCACCGAGGGCTGAAATAGGTGAAGCTTCTACCTTCTCCTGGCTTGTTTCAGAGGGGGTGTTAGCCCATCAACACACTGCATGTGTTGACTGCCCCACCCACCCCAGCCACCCAAAACAAAACTGCTGCACTCCAGTGCTGGGTCACACAACACAGGCCCAATATCATTGCCACAGTGCAGACCTGGCTCTCTGCATCATCTCCTGACTCAGCTGTCTCCTTCCCTGGTTTCACCCTGTTCCGAGAGGATTGAGTTGGCAAGCGTGGTGGCGAATGTGCAGTCTACTTGTGGGACTCCCTCATTAGCCATGCTCTCCCTGCCCTCAAGAAACTCAGTCATGGTGCCCAAGCCATCACCATAAAAATCTCCCCTGACCCAGGCAAGGGCCCTCTCTGCCTTACCACTACATACATACCCCCACAGGGCCCAAGGACCAGCAATCCACTCCCTTACTGACTGTCTCTCTACCCTGCCCCACAAAGCTGAGCAGCTCGTCCTAGGTGACCTTAATGTCAACTGGCTAGGATCTACTGCTGCAAACATAAAGGACTCATTCACTGCCCTTGACTTAGTTCAATTAGTCATTCTTCCTACCAGATTTAACCAGTCAAGTGGCACCAGCTCCCCTCTTGACATAATAATTTCCAACCGCCCCCACAAAAGCAAGACTGTTAATGTCCTAGCTAACTTCCTCAGCGATCTTTCCCCTATCCTCTGTTTCTGGTCCTCCCCCCATGCAAAAACCCATGTGCGTAGTCATCTCCCGATGCTGCTTTCACACAAGGAGCCTCAGTTAACTGAAGCAGCACCTTACCCCACTTGACTGATCCCCGATCTCACTTGTGACTGATATAGACACTGCGCTAGCTTACCTCACCAGAGCCTTCTGCAAGGTCTGTGACCTCTTTGCCCCTTTACAAGTACCTGCTCCAAAAGACATAATACCGCCTGGATTTCCCCTTCCCTTATTCAACAACTGAAGCAGCGAGACAACCTCTGGCATATCGTGGTCAAGTCAGGCAGGACAGTGGTCAGATAGGCCTATAATGCCGCTCATAACCAATACATCTGGGCCATAAGGCAAGTCAAATCCTAATACTATAAAACCACGCTGGCCACCTCCTGGGGCTCTGTGTGTGCGTCCTGGGATAATATTAAGGAGTTCAATGGAAAAACTCTCTCCCCCATCTCAGATCTCTGTCAACAGTGCTATTACCACTGACCCCCCCCATATTGCTGACTGCCTCAACACGGCTTTCTCTGACCTAAGTGCAGTTGTTTCTGTCCACTTTTTTGACCCTATCCCTACCTCAGCCCCCCCACCCTGAATTGCCCTCCATTTCTCCTCCATGCCATATCTCCCCATGAAGCCAAACCACTCCTACTAAAAGCCCTCTCCAGCCACAACCCCAGCTGGGACCCCATTTACACCAGGATTCTCTGTTTAACTCTTGATGTCATGTTAGCCCCTCTCACTGACCTATTAAACAGGTCTCTGCCTCAGTCAATTCCTGAGTGCCTGGAAATCAGCAGAAATTACCCCAATTCATAAGAATGGAGATTACACTTTACCAAATAACTACAGACCAATCTCCATCCTTCCCCAACTCTCTGAAGTCCTGGAAAAAGTAGTGTTCACCCAACTCATGGAATATCTAACCAAATACAGCCTACTATGTCCAGAACAGCATGGCTTCAGCCCTGGACACAGCACCACCACAGCCCTTCTAGAGTTCTCACAGCAAATACACTCTGCACTTGACTCTGGGGACATTGCTGGGGCAGTGTTCATTAACCTATCCAAGGCCTTTGACACTGTGTGTCACCCCCATTGTTTGACTCCCTCCATCAACTAGGCTTCTCATCTGACCTCCTTGCCTGGTTTTCCAGTTATCTCCATGCCAGATCCCAATGGGTCAAGATAAACGGTACCCTATCAGCCGCCCTACCTGTTCACTCAGGTGTCCCACAGGGTTCCATCCTGGATCCCACATTGTTCAGTCTCTTTCTTTTTTTTAATTAAATATACTTTATTAACATTTAAGCAATACATCAGAGAATATACAGGTGGGGTCATTGAGCGGAGTTAATACAAAAAAAAAAAAATTAACTGCCCCTCCAGTCTGCGCTTATCATACTTGTGACTGATTAATATGGAGTAGGTTTCCAACATGATAAAATTGATAAGAGCGGCCAAATTCTGCCAGATTAGTATAAGGTATTAAAGCCTTACTAACATCAACAGGGACAAAAGTGGCTCCCAAATCTTTTTGAACCTATGGTATGAGTGTCGCAGATTAGCTATGTGTCTCTCCACCTGAATTGCCAGTAAGATTTCACGGTACCACTCAATAATGGTAGGAAGGGGTTCTTCCTTCCAGTGCCTTAACATGACCAATTTTGCCTCAGTTGAGATCAATGACATATGCGCTCTGTGTATCTGGGGAATCCCAGGAGGGAAGATTGCCAGCAGACAACTCTCCGGGGTAAAAAGGGGATCCAATCCCAAAATTGGATCCAGGACCCACCGTATCGCTTCCCAAAATTTCTGGATATGTGGACACAGCCATAGCATATGATATAGTGACCCAGAAACCTGACAGCCTCAAGGACATACAGGAGAGGAGGTAAGGCCCATATTATACAATTTATCCGGGGTGTAGTAAATATTACGTAAAATGTTAAACTGAATCAACCGGAGTTTATCCTGCTTAATATTCTTATAAATCCCACCCCATACTTTCTCCCAATAATCGGAGTCTTCAGGCAGAGACAATTCATGCACCCAGTAATAACATACCCCTCTAGGGAGAGATATGTCTAAACCTTGAAGGTGCTTATAAATCTTAGAGACTGCATGGGGTTGTCCCACTTCCTGAAGGGCCTTAAAGAGGCCATCTGATGATTGCAATGTCCATTCTTGATTGCCTTTAAATGCCCGTATTGTCGCTTTAATTTGTAAATATTAAAAAAATTCCTGGGGTCTTAGTTGAAAGCGACCTCGCAATACTTGAAATGGGGCCAAATCTGTACCCTAGAGAAGATCCTCCAGTTTACAATGTTTAAGTTGCGGGAGAAAGGAGGGTAATATAGGACAACGACCAATTTGAAAGTGCCAATTACTAACAAGTGTTTGGGCCCGAGAAGTATGCCATTTTTCTGAAAACTGCATTTGCATTTGCTGGAAAGCTTTAATAGACCAGGCTATTGGGAATGCTTTAAGCTGACTGGGGAGATGAGAGGGTTTTATAAATACCAGGGCATATAGTGTACTTGCCACACTCTGAGCTAGCTTACGATCGATATCAAGCCAAACTGGTATATATGAGAGTTCCACCCAGGGCACTCCATCATTCATCCAGTAGGCTATCCTGCTTAAATGTTGGGCCCCATAATACAGGAACAGAGATGGGAGGGCAAGGCCTCCATTAGATTTTGGAGCAGTTAGTTTGAAATATGCCCTTCTCACTGCCTTACCCCTCCATAGGAATCTATTACAAACCCTTTGTATTTGCAAGAACCAGGACTTGGGAAGGATGACACCCATCATGCCCAATGGATATAATAGTCTTGGTAAAACATTCATTTTCAGAATATTAACCCGACCCCAGAGTGACAGTGGGAGGGCATTCCATCTCTCCAAATCAGACTGCACCAAACGTACAAGATTTGTTAAATTAAGGTTAACCATCAAGGGAACACTCCTGGCAATTTTAATCCCCAGGTATGTTAGCACCTTAGGCTCCCATGACAGACCCATAGAGGTGCATATATGCTTATCACAGAGGTGGTTTAGCGGAAAAATCTTTGTTTTGGTGAGATTCAGTTTGTACGCGGATACCACTGAAAATCGATTTAATTCCTCCAGTAGTACTGGAACCGAGTCCTCAGGGTTCTCAACATGCAGTAGAAGATCATCAGCATATGCTGAGACCACATACCTCTCTCCTTGAATTGGGATACCTTTCAATAAGGGAGACAAAGCTAATCTGCATATCAAAGGCTCCAAGTAACAGTTAAAAAGAAGCGGGGAAGTGGGCAGCCTTGACGGTGCCTCTCTCGAGTGAACGGATCTGACAGGTATCCATTACACAATACTCTGGCTCTAGGAGAGGAGTAAAGTACTTTAACCCATTGTACAAAACTATCTGGTACCCCAAATTCATGGAGAGATGCAAACAAGAAGCACCAAGATACCCGGTCAAAGGCTTTCTCTGCATCGAGGGATACCAAGGCCGCAGGGGCTTGGGCACCCCTCGATGCAGCTATTATATACATAATCTTCCTCACATGATCCGCTGAGGAGCACCCTTGCATAAAGCTGACCTGTTCCCGACCAATTATCCCTCCAATTACTGGAGCTAACCGATTCGCCAGAATTTTGGCCAGAATCTTAACATCAGAATTAATCAGTGATATCGGTCGGTAACTTCTAGGACATAATAAGTCCCTATCCAGCTTTGGAATCAAACTATCCATGTCATTAAAAAGCAAGGATCTTTTATTCCTTTTTGGAACCAAAAATTAAAGACATCCTTCAAAAGGGAGGCCAGCTGAGGAAGGCAACTCTTAAAGAAGTTACTGGGTAGCCCATCCGGCCCCGGAGCTTTATCCAGGGGCAACTGTCTGAAAGCCTGTTCTACTTCAGCTAGGGTAACAGGAGCCCCTAGATTCTCCACCTCTTGAGGAGAAAGCATAAGAAGCCCGGATGAACACAGGTAATCTGTGATTTCCTGGTCTGTCACAACTATTGAGTTCGCTGAGGAGTAGAGGGACTCATAGTACCCACCAAAAACGTCAGCAATGTCTTTGGAGTGGGAGACGAGGTCACCACTTATAGGGGATCTCAACCCGGAAATAAATTTGGACATTTCGGCCTGCCTCAGTCTTAATGCAAGGAGCTTCCCTGCTTTCTCCCCTGCCTCTAGGTATTTTAATTTGGTACGATGGATGGCCAGTTCCACCTTTTGCACCATTAAATCACAATAATTTGACCGCAGTTGCTGGAGCCTTGCCCATTCCTGCATAGGGGAAGTACGATTTAATCAGCCTTCCAGCTGCTGAATCTCTTTTATTAGTAAGTCCAGAGCACATCTATCCCTTCGGGCTCGAGTAGCCGATATACGTATAAACTCTCCCTGTACAGCACATTTAAGAGTGGCCCATACCGAATCAATTCTTTCGACTGTCCCTAAATTCAAATTAATAAAATTAGCTACAAAGTCCTGAATGTGTTTCAACGTTTTGGCACATTTGAGTAACCGAGTATTGAGGCACCATCTTTTCCCTTCCCTAGTCTTTGGATATAACATGTAAGTTACCCCCACCAGCGAGTAATCAGAGAGTACCCTCGGAAAGATAGAAGCATCTATCACTCCTGGAAGGCCGCAGGAACTCACTAACCAAAAGTCAATCCGGGAAAGGGTGGCATGTGGTGGGGAGTAATAGGTATATTGTCGCTCCGAGGGGTTAAGGGTCCGCCACACATCAACCACACCCACCCCAGAAACAAGATCACTAAGGGCCCTCTGCGCTGGCGATAGCCCCACTCTTTTACTGTCTAAGCGATCAATCTCTGAATGAGGGACTAGGTCCCAGTCCCCACCGAGAAACATCAGGAGGGGGGATTCGAGACTAGTAGAGGCATTAACCTGATAAAAAATGAAGAACAGTCCATGTTAGGACCGTATATTGACGCCAACATTACTGGAGAGGACTCTAACCTACCCTGTACTATGATGTATTGCCCTTCTGGGTCCCACATTCCCTGCACATAACAAAGGGCACCGTTTTAGCAATTAATATAATGGTACCATTGTGTTTAGTGGAGTTACCAGCTCCAAAAACTTGACCCACCCAACTTTTTTTGAATTAAGAAATATTATCCCTTAATAGGTGTGTTTCCTGTAAACAAGCAATGCCTGCATGGAGCAGGGATAGATGTTTTAAAATCATAATCCGCTTACTTTTACTTTGAGCCCCTTTGATATTCCAACTAATAAAGGTATAAGAGCCACTCATTCCTTATCAAAGGCACCAGTAGCAGTGAAAAATAGAGGAAGAACACCGGAACCACTGCACACCATTTCATAAGGCCCTCTGATGCACATGGTCAAAGGAAAAACTCCCACGATGAGCGCAGACTTAACCCAGCCCCAAAACCCCACTACAGAGCAAGATTTAAATTGAGACCAGATAGAGAAAACCACTCAAGAAAATCCCCTGCCCCCAAGAGCTCCCCCCATTCCCTCTCTTTACCCCAAAACGAACAGTACAACATTTTAAGCTGCAATCCAACTATTTACAGCCCTACCTAACCTGGTTCTAATAACTGACCTCCCACAATATTCAAAGGCACGCAAAACCTCCTTCTCACTACCATATCGAGGCCCACCCTCCCTCCTTCCCGACAACAGAAAGCCATGCATACCCTTAAAATAAACCTAACTACATTAGATCATTGAGAGCTGTTAGAAAATACAATGTTAATTCCCTAATAGCGACTACTAGGAAAAAGAATTAGGCCAATCCCAAACATCATATAAAGAGTAATGAAATATTGCCCCCTCGTGGCTACCATTGTAAATGATTCCATCGCCTGACCATATTTGGCGCATTTAACTATTTATCAGGAGTCTCCTCACATCGGTCCCTAAAAGTTTGAACACCAAAAGGAAATAAATCCCAGAAAAGTATTCCCCAAGTCCCACAGTCATCAACTTTGTATCCGACGAGATAAATAAGAAGGATGGAAAGGCTGTGTTGAGGGGCTATACATGTATCCCTTCAAACGCTCAACAGCTCAAAATCATGAATGGATGGATCAAGCTCGCTGGTTCACATTGGGAGAACAAGCCATGTATGCACCAGACAACAAATGTCTCTCAGAGCATTGATCGGAGGATTCTCTCGGTCTCCCAGTGGACACTTTCAAAGTCTAGAGTCCCATCATATTCCGAGGTGAAGGTTAGTACAGACACCTTGAGAATTATGCTGCACAACTGTATTCCTTCCAGCATTTAATTAACTAGCTTTCATAATTAACCACCCTTTTCACTTAAAGAGATCAGGGAAAGGCTTCAAAGCTCCTCAGAGGCTTTAGCAGGGGATTCGAAGCTGATCCATTTCTCATTGTGCTTCATATACAAGGTTGCAGGATAACGCATTCGGAATGCTTTTCCAGCTGCTATAAGCTTAGACACCACTGGATGGAATTCTTGCCTTTTCAAGTGAACAGACTGGGGCAAGTCCTATGATATTTTTAATTTGCACCCCTCCCATTGTATTTCCTGGACTTCTTTGACCTTGGCTAAAATATGCTGTTTATCAAGATAATTGAGAAGTTTAAATACCAAAGGTCGGGGAGGGAGCCAGCGAGGGGGCGAGGGACCGATGCGCTCTTTCCACCACATAACTTCTTACTATTGGGAGATGGACCAGCTATTCGCTCACACAACTTTTGTGCAAAAGCAATAGGATTATGCCTTCCTCCTTCTCAGGTAGCCCAAAACTATTAGATTATTGGGCCGACTGCGCCCCTCTAAATCTTCAAGTTTGTCCTCAATCTTCCGAATCTTCTGTCTCAAAGCTGAATTCTCTAGGCTCATTTTATCTCTCCATTTATTGAGAGATGTAAGTCGGGTTTTGACATCGCCAACACGCAGATTGAGTGCATCCAGATTCCTCCTAATGGATTGAACATCCTCCGAGACCGTCGTGATGGAATTTTGAAGGGGCTGAATAACTTCAAGAAAACGCTGCTCAGTAAGCGCTGCCGCGGGTATAAGAGGGTTACTTGATGCCGCGGTTTGTGATTTGGGCCTCTTGGGGGCCTTCTCCTTCTCTGAAGTCAGCGGGGGTGTATGGCGCGGTGGCGCTTTCTGCATTTCCGCCTCGATTTACCACCACACTTTTGCTGTCTAGGCGTTCTAAAAACTGGAAAAACAAGATCCTGCCCCAAAAATTGCTGGGAAAAGCCACTACAGGTTTAAAATAGTTGGTTATGTCGGGGAGCGAGGGTAGGCAGAAGCTCGCTTAGGCAGCCATCACGTGACCCTCCTTTCAGTCTCTTTCTAAACACCCTTCCTAGCTTCTACTCGGGCAATATGCTCCTATATGTCGACGATGCGGTTCTTGTCACCTCCCACCCCGACCCCATCACTCTCCAGAACTCCCTGCAACTCACCTTCAGCCAAGCTGAAAAATGGTTCTTCGACCGTCATCTAGTTCTGAATCTCAAGAAGACAAAATCTATGATTTTTTCCCACCACCAGAATAACTCCAGAAATGCCCCCCTTCTCATCCTCCCCAGTACCCTACACCCCCTTGAACAGATGTCTGCATACAAATATCTGGGCATCACCCTCAACTCAGCTCTCTCTTTCCACTCTTATATCAACTCACTGGCCATTGCCGTAAACACCCGGATTGGACTCCTGTACCACCGCAAAGACTGCCTCCATCAGAATGCCCTCCGGCTGGCTATCACCTCCTCCATCCTGTCTTTGGTCAACTATGGGCTCCCTATCTATGCGGTTGCAGACACCACCTCCCTCACTAAAGTACAGACCTCAATCAACAAGGCTTACAGGCTCCCGACTGGTGCTCCCAGCAGAACGTACACATGCCAGCTCTACTCCTCCTCGAACATACTCACCTTTGATGAGTGCCTGTGCTACCACACCTGTATACTGGCAAAAAAATCACTACTGGGTCTCTCCCCCGGGGGTTGCTGCATCCCTAAAATTGGCCTCCCACTCGGTCACCACCCGAAGTACAACCAAAGCCACCTTCCAGGTCCCGAGAGCCAGGACCTCTCTCGCCCAAACATCATTCCACCACAGAGCCCCCCTCCTGGTACAACTCCATCCCCACTCATATCTCAAACATCCCCAGAATCATTTCCTTCAAAACTGCCCTCCAAAACCACCTCACTGACACTCAGAGCTGTAAATGGCCCTGACTGTCCCATACCTAGAGCTCCGCCTGGCCCAATTTACAGACAACGTCCTTCCGGACTGCTTTCTCTCCTAGCAACCACCCTTGCCCCCAGGTATCAATCCCTAGAACCCCCAGCAGCACCTTATTATTTATATACTAGACAAATTGCAACTAATTGAAGCCTTTGTACACCTTTGTATTACTGGAATTGCTTTATGTGTTCTTTTATTGTATCTTACCTGTAATGTTCTCCATTGTTGTACTCACCACCAATTGTTGTCTACCCTCCATGCGACGAGGTGCCTTTGTAAATGAGTCTCTGACTTAAAGGTTGTAAATCCGAATTATGAAATAATAAATAAATAAATAAATACACAAAAGGAATATTAATTAAACAAAATCCCCACCCCATCAGCCTTATCTGATCCAAATGACCAATAGGAAGGTCCCCATAGCCATTCCTTTCTGAACATCCACACTTGTTCATCAAAATTCATACAGGTCTCCTGTAAAAAACAGATATCCAAACATTTTCTGTGTACATAATGAAATACAGCTTGCCTTTTCATTGGGTTTAACTATGTATATTTACTGACCCTATATTATACCCAGCCAGTTTAAGCAGAAAGAAAAGCGAAACCCCATACTATAATGTCTAATTTTTTCCTTTCTTTTTCTTCTTCTTCCCTTTATACGCATTTTGCTCTGGACTTGGATTCTGATGCTCTGCAGGGGATTTTTGGGAATCCGATTCTCCTGCTTCCATGTCAGAGTCCCCAGAAGTGGAAAAGAGGGCCGCATAGGAATTGTTCATTTCCAAAGGTGTACTCAGGGGGGGAGTGGGGTTTTTGGCCTCACATTTCTGGTGGACTTTCTGTGTGGAAAGGGGGCTAGAACAGAGGGAGCCATCACCCCAATCTCTGAGCTTGTTGGAGCCTCATAGCAAACTGGAATAAACAACCCTGGAGCCTGCACTACACAAGACTCGAAGTTCCTCCTCCTCCCTGATGTAGTCAAGGTATCCCCACTGAGAATTATTAAATCTTCTTCCTTGGACCTTGGAGGGAGGGGGGAGGAGGAGGAGGAGGAGAGGAGGGGTCCTGAACAGAAATACCAGTAGCTGGAGCCTGTGCAGCTACTGAATCCTGCACTTGCTGAATAAGCAATTCAGGGCTGATGCAAGAGGCCTTGTTTCATGCTCTTCAGGGGCACTCCCCAAATACATGGTCGCACTCCTTGCACAAATCGCACTTTGTGTGGTTCACACACTGCATGGTTATGTGACCTATTTCGCCACAGTTGTCACACCTGGGCCTATCACATGTGCTAGATAATTGAGTCCTAGAGCCGCATTTGTAGCATGCCCTGGGCTGACCTGCATAAAAGCAAACCCTTCGGTCCTTGCCCAACATAAAAGAGTTTAGGATATGTTCAATAACTTTTTCATGCTATCTTAATTTTACTTTATATTTCCAACCTCCAGTCCAAAACAATTCACTATCCAAAATTGCCTCAGGTTCCCCCAGAATGTCACATTTTTGTGCCAACCAGTACGTTATATTCTCTACATGAACCCCTCATTCCTAAACATCACTGTCACATACTTAATTAGTGGTTTGGTCAAAGGAATCACCATGAAGGGGGTCCATGTAGGGCAAAGCTTCACTTGCCCATACCTCTCCCAGAAAAGATCTAGGGCATAGGCTGAACGAAAACTCACATCAAAATTGTCTTCCCCCGATATGTTAATAAATGTGTATACTTCCCTGG
The DNA here is from genome assembly GCA_016271365.2 of Neoceratodus forsteri. NCBI lineage: Eukaryota > Metazoa > Chordata > Ceratodontiformes > Ceratodontidae > Neoceratodus > Neoceratodus forsteri. The sequence continues at coordinate 807,498,883 of CM028137.1, forward strand.
GGATAAAATGCAATGAATCTTTCATCAATGTCTTCCCTACGTGATATCTGTCTGACCTATCTTTAAGTCCCCCTTTATATCGGATATGCACTGCATTCCGTCTGTGTGCTGCCTCCTTTTTAAATTTTGAAAAAAGTTCAAAGAACAAGGGCTTTCTTGCTAAATCAGTGTCCTGCCCAACATCAGACTCCTGTTCCATTGCAGTTCCCAAGTTCTGTGTGTTTGTAGAAGTGGTCAAGGCCTTATCAAAGTCATTATGTCTCTCTGAATCCTTTAGATTGCTCTGGCAGAGCCGTTGCCCCTACGCCAGCATTCTGCATGATATCTGCAGAGATTTTCCCGATTTGTCCATCTGTTTTAGGAGCCCACTCAGGGGAAGCCTGAGATAGGTTAAAAGATTCATCCCAAGTGGGGTCAGGTAACAAAATACCCCACGGAGCCTGCTTCCACCCAGCCTCCACAAGGGCTTTCTGAGAGGACCAAGCGCCACAAGGGGAGAGGGGTGCTACCTGTAAAGGTAGCTTCACTGACTATGGAACACTTTCAGGAATTGCTCCAAGATTTCTTTTTGCCAGCGTTAGTGCTGCCCTTTTGTCCTTAACCTCTGTTCTCCCATTTCTCAAACTCCCTCCTTTAAAGGAAAAGCATGAGAGTCCTTCTTGTAAACCACCAGACTTTTGATATTTAGTTTCCTCCAGATTCTTTTTAGCACTGACCAACCCCTCAGGCTGCTTAAAAATTAACCCAGCCATTTTTGACATTGTAACAGGAGCCCTGCTTTTCTCAACCAGGTCTTCGGCTCCTGCCGAAGTCTCCGGTAAAGTATTCATTTGCAATTTAGGAAGCACTTCTGCTTTTTCCCCTTGTGAGGGAGAAACTGTCTCTTTTATGCTTTCAGCAGACACAATACTTTTATCTTCAGTTTGCACAGTGCAAACCTTCGAGCCAATATCAGAAATTAAAAGGGACTCGCCCTGCCCCGTCGGGGCATTTGTAGCTGCTGCATCAGAAAGGCCTTTGACAGGCCGAGTGCTGGCAATGACAGGAGGAATTTCCGACTTTAGATGTGCAAGTCACGCTGCAAGGTGCTCGCTCTCTTTTAAATGTCGATTCTGTTCATCCTGTAAAGACTGCAGCAGCTCTTGCTGTTTTTGCTCCATATTTCTTAGTACCACTGTTTCCTCATGCATATCTGAGTTAACGCTTAGATCTTCTGTAGATATGTAGACATCCATGATGTCTTCAACAGAATCTTCTAAAATAAACATTTGTTCAGCAGAAATTTCAGCCTCTGGCATATTCAAGATAGAAGAGGAGGCCTTCTCTCCTATCTCTACAGCATCTGCACCTTCCAGTCCTCCTCCTCCTCCTCCTGGATCCATAGGGGCAGTCATCTTGGCCAAAGACCAGGATGTCAAAGGTTCCCCTAGAGGTGAATTGGGGAATTTCCTCGGTGCCCTGGCCAACTTTCCCCCCATTCACTAAAAATACCACCAACAGCTTAATCTGGTTCAAAGTCAGTTGGCATTCATCTGTATCCCCTTCCCCTGGTTTGTGCCTGAAAATAGGCAGAATTTGTCTAGTGCGCTTACCCGGTGGAAAAAAACTAAATAAATAAATATATTTTGTCCTTGACAAGGGAGTTGACAAAGGAGTTCAGGGCCTGGGCCAGCACTGATGTCGGGCTAATCAGCTTGTAGTTGCCAGGGTCTGACCCTGTCCCATTTTTGAAAATGACACCACACCTGTATGGACAGCTATTGAAAGATTAATGCAAGTGACCCTGCCTCCCCCTCCTTTCACATGCTGGATAGGTCCCCCCTTGAAGATGTCTCCTACTTCAAGTACCTTGGAGCACTCATTAGTTGAACTAATGAGCATGTACTTTGTACTGTACATATGAACATACGAACATATGAATGTGCCAGCAGAAATGGATCACCCAGTCTATCTACATCTGCTCAAGTGTGCAGCTAGCATCCCTAGTTTGCAGCTGCCCTACCCCCTCCCCTTTGTCATCCCACTGCTGCCCCCCAACCCTCACTCTCCCCTGCTCCCTGTCCCATGCCCTTTTAAAGCTATTCATTGACATTTCAGTCAGTGGCTGGCTGTGGTGGTGTGAAGAGGGCTGAGCCAGTCACTGGCTCTGGTTGGGTTGGGGAAGCAGGGTGGGGGTCCCATCCTGATGGGGTGAGGGATCACTAGACTACCAGGGATATGGTGGGGGCTTATTATTTATATTATGTGTATGATCAGGGCTGGGGGGACTGTTAGACTACCAGGGATTGTGAGGGATATTTTTATCTTCATGTTGATTGGGACAGCTATGGGAGGCCACTACATTATGGAAAAGCAGGGAATGTGATTTTATTACCTATGGGATTGGGGCTGGGATGGTGACCCTACACTATAGAAAAGCCAGAGAATGGGGATCTTTATTGTTTATTATATTGGGGATCGGGGCTGGGAGGGGGGACCCTACACTATGGAAAAGTCGGGGAATGGAGATATTTATTGTTTATTATATTGGGGATCAGGGCTGGGGGGGGACCCTACACCATGGAAAAGCAAGGGGATGGGGATATTTATTTTTTATATTATATTAGGGATTGGGGCTGGGAGACAGGACCCTGTACTATGGAAAAGCCGGGAAACAGAGATAGTTTTTTATTATTATATTGGGGCTGGGAGAGGGCTGGCCCAGCACATTCTGCTGGGTGCAGCCATGCTAATGAGTCAGTGTCAATGGCTCAGTAGGTAGCACTAGCACACTTGCTTCTGAGACCAGGAGATCAGAGAGCTGTGGGTTCAGTTCCCACATCTGGCACTTGGGTTAATATCCCAATACTGACACTGTAGTGCAGCATGAGGGGGGGTGCTGAAATTCTGAGATGCTGTCTTTCGGATGAGACATTAAACCGAGGTCCCATCTGCCTGGATTGGTGGTAGTTCAGGTGGATGCTAAAGATCCCATGGCACTTATCGAAAAAGAGTAGGGGAATTTTTTTTTGTTGAAACAAATAATAATACAAAATGGTATTACATCATACAACTCATAATAAGAAAAATCAACAAAAACTGAGAAAACATTGTATTATTCAAGTACCCGAGCAAAACCAACCCCCACCTCCCATTAAAAGAGTAGGGGAATTTTTTTGATAGCATAACAAAATACATACAAATTAATATTAAATTATACAGATCATAATAAAAACAGGAGAAAAAAATCAAGAACATAAATAAGTATATTTCATTATTTATAACCTCGAACCTTCAAGAAAATGTATGACAACCCCCACTAAAAGATTAGGGGAGAAATTTCCCCTTCTTTTTTCCCAAAAAAACACACAAGAACAGTAATCTATTATATGGACATAGGGTGAGTGAGAATAACAAATGAAGTATTTCCTTCATTCTTGATCACACTGTCACAAAAAAGAAAGGAAGACCAATATGTCAGCAGTGAATCTAAAAAAAAGGATAAACCAAAATAAGTACAGATACAGTATTAATATTTCATATACCTCTCCACCCTCATACTTTCCCCTATAAATTTGAGAATGTTTACAAAATATAAAAAAAAGCATCCAATGTCCTATAAAAGGAATGCTACCTAATTCCTATTTACAATATTTAGTAATACAGTCAAGTAATAGGAGCATCAGTGTCAGTTACCCAAGGAAGTCCAATCCATAGCACTAGCAGACGACTATTAGCCAGAGTGAATTTCTCCATTTTATATACACATTTCAGTTGATGCACTGTCTTTTGGGATAATTCCAATAATGTCCCCTCCTTTTGTTGTAACGTATAAGCACATCTAGCTAACCAAATTTGCCATTTACAGATGGTCACTAGTAGTTGTAATGAACTTAGATGCCATTTACAAGTCCAAGAACCATCAAAAAAAACAAACATTAAGTTTTCAAAATATAAGGTTGAGAAAAGTGCTTCCCCCCATTCATGTGATATAAAGGTCCAACAATTTTGGATAAAAGAACATGAAAACATGAGGTGTTCTGTAGTTTCCTCTTGTTGAATACAGTCTGGACAAACACAAATTCTGTCTTGTAGGGTCCTATGTTTCTGATTTGATTTGGCATTTATTCTGCCATGACAGGCCAACCAGTGAAACCCCACATATGTGGAGGAATACGTTTATTTACAAGGAATCCTTGCAACGTAGTTCTGTATTGTAGTGGACATTTAGTGAAGACTAGTTCCACCTGACAGGTTGCATTCAATAAATGGAAATACAATTGTTTCTGTGAAAAATTAAGAACATCAATAGTAAGTAAACCCCACTGCTTAATACATAAAAAAGTACATTTGACATACTCAGGAGTCATTACAGATCTCTTAAAACATTTCAGGGATTGGGCTTCCCATAATTGAATCCATTGTTGACAACTTGGTTTCAAAAACATTTCCCAACCTTGAGTTTCATTCAGTAATAGTGGTTGAATGTTGTTAAATCTGAAAAAGCTATTAAAAAAGAGAATGGGGTTAGGCATGTTAAGTCAACCCTGAGTAACTGGAAGATATAAAATATTATGTTTTATTGGGTTAAGTCGACTACCCCAACAGGCCTGGAAGAAGAGTCCTAATATCCCAACTTTCAAGGATTTTGGGGGCAGGGGAGTACGTAACTAAGGTATAGAAACACAGGGACCAAACAAGACCTAATAAGAAACACTATTTTTTTTTCAAAATTTCCATTTATTCCACATTACAACCTTTTGTTTACCTAAAATAAGTTTTTTTTCCCAATTAAAATTGTCTAATTCCATATTTCCCCAGTATATACCTAGGATTTTCAAAGGGTTTGTAGTAATTGTGAGACCAGCAATAGATCCTGAGGTACATAAGGCATATGGTAGGCGCTGACCAACACATTTTTCAAGATTAAGAGCAGCTCCTGTAAGTAGTATTGAAGGTTCATCATGTACCATAAGAGTTATACCATCCGCATACACCATAACTTTGTATGGAAGAGTCTGATTATGATAAATTATATTATGTACTTCTTTTGAAATATTGATTTTTCTTAATAAAGGATCAATAAAAAAGCATACAAGATCGGGCTTAGGGGGCAACCCTGTTGAACACCTCTCAACAAAGGAATGAGAGTGCCCTTCCAGCCATGAATAGCTGGACAGACAGTTGCCATACGACAGAGATATTGAAACCACTGAATCATAATTTTTGGAATATTATAGTGCTCCAGTATGATCCATAAGGAATCATGACAGACTCTGTCAAAAGCTTTGGATTAATCTAGGGAGAGCAGGTACCCTTCTACAGACCCTAGCTTCCCCTGCTCTACCAATTCCCTTATTAGAAAAAGCTGAGACTGAATATTTCATCCTGGGATCGCATAAACTTGAGCCGAGGAGATTAATTTTACAGCCACCAAAGAGAGCCTATTTGCCAAGATTTTCGTAAGTAATTTAAAATCAGAATTTAAGAGTGTAATAGGATGCCAATTCTTTAAATCAAGGTTATCCTTACTTTTGTATATGTAAGTCAGGCTCCCTGACTTCATAGACAGTGGAACTAACCCTGTGCTCAAAATATTATTAAAGACCAAAACTAATTCCTCTAAACACAGATTACCCACAAATTTCATTAGTTCAATGGAGAAACTGTCTGGACCAGGGGATTTCTTACCAGCCATGGAGGATAGTGTTGTTTTGAGTTCCATGACAGTAATAGATGTTAAAAGATGTATATCTGCATTCTCCAGCAATGGAATAGTTAATTCTTTTGCAGGAAAGATTGCAGTTCTATAGCAGGGGCTTCCAAATGGCTATACATTCGAGCAGTATATTCAGGTACAGCCTGAATGATATCCTTAATGTCCTGATGTACTTTGCCCTTATGATCCCGGACAGCAGAAATAGATTTCTTATGTAATTGAGATTGCCAGTGTTCATATGGACAAGCAGTCGCCAAATCACCCTGAGTGCAAAACTGTTGTTGAAATAACAAGCTTTTTGCTCTATTGGCATGGAACTGAATAATTTTTTCAGAAACCTGAGAAATCTGGGAGGTGAAGTCTTGACTCGTCTCATAAGAGACCGAACAAAGCTGTTGAAGTATTTTTCTGTTCTGTAAATATTCAAAATAAGCATTTTTTGCCACCCCTTTACTAAGTTGTTTACTTAGCTTGGATAATTCCAGTTTTGTGTCTTCCCACAACAATATGGGATTATCAAAAAAAATAAGAACTGTTTTTCTTGCCAAAATAAATTTATAAAGAAGCAGAGAGATATATGGATGCGATAGTAAAGAGGAATTAAATTTCCCAAAACCCGGACCCCTCTGTGGCCTTGTGGTTACACCAGTGGTTACAGAGATAATATGGTGATCTGTAAACTCAAGGGCAGAAACTGTGGCTGAGAGTATAGAGACAGCAGAAGAAACAAAAATATAATCAATTGTAGAGCGTAGAGGGCCTTTATGAAAGGTGGGAAGTATTGAATTAGTGAAGCGATAAACTGTATCTAATAATTTTGCCTTCAGTACTATCTGAGATAGCAAGTTGGAATCACAATATTGCTTGCCTTGTTTTACAATAAAGGGGCAATTAAAATCTCCTGCAAAAATTACATTAAAAGGGGTATGTAAATAAGGTTCCAGTAACCGAAAGAGGTTGCACCTTTGAGCTTTTTGTTGTGGGGCATACACATTAATCAAACGATAAGGTACTTCTTGAATCAAAACATCTAAGACCAGAGCCCTCCCTGAAAGTAGGTCAGCAAGTTTCAGAATTTTTGTATCAGGATATTTAAAAAGAATACCCAGGCCAGCACATGGTTCTGTGCTTAAGGACCAAAAGAATGGACCCAAATACTAGACCTGAGAGGCCTTCTGAATTTCCTGCAAAGTGTGTAAGCAGGTGTCCTGCAAGAAAAAAAAGCTTAGATGGAAGTGGGTCAGGACAGAGAAAATAATTTGTCTTCTGTTTACTCTTTTTATACTATTTACATTTATAGTATGGAAAGAAAAGGGTTCAGTCATTAGGTTCACTTAAAGGGGCTTTTTCGGCTGAGCTTGTCCATATTTTTAAGTTTAACTTTTGCTTTTCGTTTCTGCTGTCCACGAGAATGGATTTTTCCCTCAGTATCAGTAGTCCCCTCAGGTACTTAAGAGTCTACTGAGGATACATCAGAGTCCATATCAGAGTGTTCAAATTGTAGAACATCACATTTATTTGAGGTTGGAACTGCAGCTGTATGTGAAGGAGTCAGTTTATCCACCGATTCCTTACTGGATTGTCTAGTGATTCTACTGCCAGTTATTTCCCTGAGGCAGGAAGAAAGGGCATAGCAGACTCTTTCAAAGTTGATGAAGGAAAAAGGACTCTGTTGTGGAGTGCTGAAATCTAGTAAGCACAGAAACTGGGCTAGTCATTAGGAGTGGAACTGTCTGTGGAGGTGGGGCGGGGGCCAGGATTAGAATGAGATACATTTGCAGTAGGAGGCTTAGGAGGGGGTGACAGAGTCACTCGAGCCTTCAGGGACAGACAACACCTGACCGCTTGTTTTCTTTTGTGCTAAAGCAATTAATAAATGCTGTTCAGCCCCATCAGCCTGATCGGGCAGATTGTGCACAGCAGAGATACAATTCTGAAAGGTATGACCTAGTTCCCCACAGAGATTATGTTTACTTTCATTTAAACAGGATGAACTGAAGTGACCCAATTCACCACAAATCACACATCTGGCTAAATCACATACACTACTTAGGTGTTCCAATGAACCACATTTATAACACATTTTTGGTTGCCCTGCATAAAAAAGAATACCCTTATCTCGACCTAAAAAAAATGAATTGGGTAAATGAAGTGGACCAGTTTCATTAGTGCTCAGCATAACTTTAACTTTCCAACCCCCCCGTCCAGATATTTTCAGAGTCAAGAATAGCCACAGGATCTTCCAGTAAGGTGCAGCTATGTTTCAGCCAGATGATTAAATCCTGAACTCTTACCCCCTCATTTCTGAAGAGCACCGTAATAACCTTATGAGAAGGTTTAGACAAAGGGGTAACAATAAATGGAGACCATAAAGAGGAGTTCTTCAGCTGATTATATTTGACCCAAAATCTCTCTAAACCCTGGACAGTTTTAAAACTAATATCAAATGTTGTCTCTCCAGAGACATGTACCAGTGCATGTAGTTCTGTAGCAATAAACTTCATTCAGTTTTTTAACAGAGTCCTAGCCACAAAGATTGAGTCCATACCTCCTGTATAAGTTAAGCGAACTGTGTTATGGCACTTAGCAGGATAGATAGGAGTTTTGAACAGAGAGGCAAAAGATTTTGGTGCAGTTTTGTTAATCAAGTTTAATGGGCTCTGTGGTTCTAAGAAGGTAGCATTAGGATTGACCTCCAGATCCTGCGGAGGGACTGATAACTGTTTCAAAAGGCAACACAGGGTTTTGAGTGAGAGCTAAATCTGTAGGCACCTCTAAATCTGAGCTGTTTACTGTGGCTGCCGGTATTTGTGCACTAGGGGTAGGTATAATAATCAGAGAATCATCTGAAATCCACTTGCCTGAAGTCTTGTCAAATTTCCAGCCTGCATTTTGTAGTGCTGAAGGTACTGACCAGGTGGATGTTCCTGCCGTATGAGCCACTGACTCCGCAGCGCGTCTTAGGCCAAGCTCTTCTGGGCTTGTGATTGCCATGCTTGACATTGTAGCAGTGGAGGGCAATAAAGGAACTGGATTCTCAAGCAGACCATCTGTTTCTGTGGCTTCTACGCTTTCCGACCAGGTCTGTGGCTCTGTAATAGGACCAGGTGTATCCTTCTGATTCAGCTGGCTCAGTTTGACAGTCGGACTGCTGCTGTCAGGATGTAATTGTCACAGAGAAGATTCAAGTTGCGCATTTTTGAAAAAAAAAATCATGTTCAACAATAGCAAAGTTTTGTCACAGTACTCTTTCTTGTTCCGACATGCACTTTGAAATTACAGGATTCTGGTCCATCGGAACATCGGCCACCAGGTCAGAGTTGGAATCACTTGGTAAGTTGGGGATCATTTCAGGAACACATACATTAATTAAATCACTTACAGGGTCAGAAGCTTTTGGAAGCACCGCATTAGAGTCAAGTTCCGAAGGTGAATTACAGGCAGATGGCATTTCCTCAATGTCAGACACTTCTGTAGCAGGTAGCACAGTAGGAGCCAGCGCTTCTGTTGTTTGACTAGCATCCGCCATCTTGGCCAGCAGCCAAAGGGCTAGAGGGTCCCCCTACAGCACAGTAGGGGAATTTCCCAGGTGTCCCGGCCAAATTTCTCCCATTCACTAAAAATACCACCAACAGCTTAATCTGGTTCAATTTCAGTTGGTTACCATCTGTATCCCGGTTGCCCCTGAAAAAGAGACTTCTAGGCCCAGTGGGCTTACCAGGTCAACAAAATCTAATAAATTAATGAATAAATAATAAGCCCATATTGGGCATGCATAAGGCCCATTTGTGCCGTGCATGCCCAATGAGCTCATTAGCATTTTTTGGCTAAATATCGCCCTTGGGGGAAATGGCGCATCTAAGTATGCACTGCACATTCCCCCATTGGTGGTCTCCAGCCCCAAACCCTGGATGCACTGTGCCAAATATAATGGCCACTCACTTTGTGCAGTGCATCCAGGCACTGATATACAAACAGAACGCATGATCTGTTAGGATTGCTCATTCTGTTTGAATATCCCATCAGAGCTGGCTGGCCCATTTTTTTGCATGGCACATCCATTTTTGCCACACATCTGGCCAGCTCTGAATATGTACCCCCAAGTGTTTTATCCTGCTTACACATATACTCTTCTACTGTTACTACTTACCTGCAATTAATTTGAGATTTGAGTTGGAAACCAGCATTTTCTGTTGACATCCGATCTAAGGCAATCTTTTATTTAAGACAGAAGGGAAACCTATGTCAATTGCACACTGAAGGGTCAAAGTGACTAATGCCATGAGGCAGATTATGCTGAGTTCATGCTCTATCACTTTTCAAATGTTGAAGGTGACATATGACTTACACAAATGCATTTCAATGTTTACAAATTACGCATGCTTTCCATAGAGCTCTAGGTCCTGATGACATTAACCTAGTGTGTGAGAGTACATTTAACACGATGGTAATCCAGGTGCAACAATCTTGAGCAGCTGCAAAAATCTATGACTCCCTTAAGGGGTCATAAGGCATATTCTATGTGGTCCGGGGCATACAAATATCTATAGATTGGAAGGGCAGTTGGAACATATCATACCAGAACATTTATACAACTCTTATAGGCTCATGCATTATAAAATTATACATAATATGTCCTTTACTCAAGAGATATTATGGTGGTGAAAGAAACTAAAGAAGTTTTTATGTTGAAAACCTCTGCCAAGATCTATTTCTTTGATAAAAGCATAAAGTGTCCAGGAAAAAATGACAGTATGCTTATAAATCACATTACAATTGAGTCTGTAGTTGGTGCACCTACTTGGTCTGGGTTGTTATGAATTTCTGTAAATGGCTGCACAACTAGTTTGAATTCAGACTCATAGTGGAGCACCCAAACTTTAAATGTTTTAGATATTATGAAAAATAGACTATTTGGACTCTGCTGAATAATGCCCTCAGGGGAAACAGCACATCCAAGTATGCACCATTTCCCTCAAGGGCTGTGATGTCAACATACCAGGGAACACAATCAACAGCAGGGACAGGGAGGGTAAAGCAGGAAGACGAGTAGCTCTCCATGTAAGGGAAGGGATCAAAGCAATAGAACTAAAGGGTAAGTGTGGAGAAGAGGAGGCACTGTGGGTCACCTTGGAGACAAGAAATGGCACCACAATCTGCACGGGGATTGTATACAGACCCCCGTCTCAGAAGGAGGAAATGGACAAGGAAATGATGTAAAGCATCCTTAGAATGGCAGAAAAAGGGGAGATATTGTTGATGGGAGACCTGAATATGCCAGATGTTAACTGGAGCACATTTGCTGCAGCCACATCCAAGAGCAGGGTCATTCTCAATGCCCTACAGGGAGCATTACTCAGACAGCTAGTGTTGGAAACCACTCTGGAAGAGCAATCTTAGACCTGGTACTCTTAAATGGGGACAGAGAGAGGATCACAGATTTAGAAGAGGGTGGCCATCTGGGAACAAACGACCACCAAACTATGGTTCACAATAAAGACAGCCGTAGTGTCAAGCCATACAAAAGTGAGGGTACTGGACTTTAGGAGGGCTGACTTTGGTAAAATGGGTGAGTGCTTAAGGAATGCACTAGCAAATGGACAGGAAGGAGGGGTGGAAGAACAATGAGGAAAAATCAAAACTGCCATCACATAGGCAGCAAGCCTTTGTGTGAAGCAAATAAACAAAACAAAACAAAGTAGAAAAACACTTTAGTTCTCAAAAGAAGTGGCGGGAAAGGTTAAGGAGAAAAGATAGCATTCAGGAAGCATAAGGAATCACAGAAGGACCAGGACAGAGAACTGTATCAGTTAAAGCAGAAGGAAGTGGGGAAGGCAGTCAGAATAGCAAAGGCCCAAACTGAGAAAAAATAGCCAACTCAGTTAAGAAGGAGGATAAAACCTTTTATAGGTACATTAGGGAGTGAAGAAAGACCAAGGGAGGGATAGTGAGGCTTAACAGAGGAGAGGGGAGGTGGGCAGAGGGTGACAGTGAAAAGGCACAGACACTGAATTAATTATTTTGCACAGTACAGTAGTCACAAAAGAAGAAGAGGGGAATGTACCTAAACCAAAATAGAAGTACTCTTGACGGGGGGTCGATACCAGTCCATTCACAGAAGAAAGGGTCCTGAAAGAACTCCTAAAACTCAAGGTGGACAAAACAGTGGGACCTGATGGGATTCGCTCCAGAATTCTGAAAGAACCAAGGGGAGACCTAGTGACACCACTGACCACCCTTTTTAACAAATTATGGAAAGATGGTGTAGTACCTGAGGACTGGAGGAGGGTGGATATGATTTTGCTTCACAAAAGTGGGAGCAAGGCAGAGGCATGAAACTACAGACCTGTTAGTTTGACCTCAGTGGTAGGGAAAATGATGGAATCACTTCTGAAAGAAAGACTTGTTGCGTACTTGGAGGCCAGTGGGGCACAGGACCCAAGGCAACATGGATTCACAGCAGGAAGGTCATGTCAGATGAATCTAATAGATTTCTTTGACTGGATGACCAAACTAGTAGGCCAGGGAGGGGCTGTGGATGTGGCCTACTTGAACTTTAGCAAGGCATTTGGCACAGTCCCACACAAAAGATTAATAAACAAGTTAGCCATGCTGGGAGTGGGTCCCAGAGTGGTAGCCTGGGTAACAAATTGTCTGGACAACAGGATGCAGAGAGTATTAGTAAATGGAGTACACTCTGAAGAAAAGGGGTTACTAGTGGGGTACCGCTGGTATCAGTACTAGGACCAGTCCTCTTTAATGTCTTTATAGGTGACATTGTGGAGGGGCTAGAAGGAAACGTATGCCTCTTTGAAGATGACACAAAGATCTGTAACAGGGTTAATACACAAGGGGGGGTGGAAAGGATGAGAAGGGACTTGGCAAGATTGGAGGAATGGTCTAAAGTATGGCAGAGTAGATTCAATGCAAAGAAGTGCAAAGTAATGCACCTGGGAAATAAAAACTCAGGTGAAGAGTACGCAATGTGGGGGGAGGTACTAACAACAAAAAAAATGGAAAGGGACCTGGGGTAGTCATATCAGACGATCTTAAGGTAGCCAAGCAATGTGAGAAGGCAGTGAGGAGGGCTGGGGGGATACTGGGATGCATAGGGAGAGGCATCACCAGTAGAAAACAGGAAGTTGTTATCCCTCTGTACAGGCAGTTGATGAGACCCCATCTGGAGTACTGCATGCAGTTCTGGAGACCCCATCTCTGCAAGGACATAGACAGGATGGAGGTAGTCCAGAGGAGGGCAACTAAAATGGTGCAGGGTCTGCACCAGAAGCCATACGAAGAGAGATTAAAAGAGCTTAATATGTATACCCTTTAGGAAACGAGGGAGAGGGGGGAAATGATAGAAACTTGGGAATCAACAGAGTCCAAGAGGGTAACATCTTTCAGAAAAAGAGATGTGCAAGAACAAGGGGGCACAATTTGAAGATAGAGGGGGGATGGCTCAGGGGCAATGTGCGGATGTATTTTTTCACAGAGAGGGTGGTGGATGCATGGAATAGCCTTCCTGAGAAGGTTGTGGGGTCAAAAACAATGGGGGAATTCAAGAATGCATAGGACAGACATAAGGCAATTCTAGTGGGGGGGTAGGAGGAAGTAGGCTGTTGGTTAAGTAGGATTTATAGCTTATTCAGTAGGTAGGGAAATGGGCAGACTAGTTGGGCCAAGCGGTCCTTATCTGCAATCAATGTCTATGTTTCTGTGTTTGCTCACTGCACATTCTGCGAGAATGGGGGTATGAGGGATGAATAGGATTTCCCAAATACCATGCATAATGCACTATTCATTATTCAGGCATGAATAATGAATAATGGCACTATTATTTGTATTCGGGGAAATAATAAAAAAAAAGTGAAAAACAGCCCCACACCCTCCTCCCCTGTCCAATAGTTTAAAGATGCACAACTCCCTATCTCCCACCCTCCCCCAGCACTCACAATCTAATGTTTAAAAAAACAATGTCACTATGGGCAACTGCCACTACCTGTCTGCATCTACAGCTGGCTGCTGTCTCTTGTAGCACTTTTGTGCTTTAGATTCTAGAAAGAAAGAAAGAAATAATCTCCCCACCAGCCCCACCCTGGCAACAGCAACCAATTCCCAACTTCCTCCCCCCAGCACCCACATTTCCTTGTTGTAACCCCTCAGTGAGGGAAAGTGACCAACACAACCTACCCTCCTCCATGATCAGCTGAGTGAATGAAATTGCTCCAACATTTGTTCATATAGTAAAACAGCTGTTCATGTGATCAGCTGGTTTACTATGCTAGTGTGGGAGTGCTTTCATTCACACGAAGGTGGCTCGTTCTGGAGGAGGGCAGCTTATGTCGCTGCCTTCTCACACCTGGGGGAAGGTTCACAACAAGGAAATATGGGTGCTGGGGGAGGAAGGTGGTTGGGAGTTGGGTGCTGCTATAAGGGATGGCAGCCAGCTTGAGGTGGGCAGACCATGCCAGTCACCAGTCATGCTATTGGTTTTCAAATGTTAAATTGTGGGTGCTGTGGGAAAGGTTGGATGGGTGGATGGGGGGTTGTGTATTTTTAAACAGTTGGGCTCAGAAGGAGGGAGGAGAGGCTGTTTTTCACTTCCCCCCAACAGGAATGCAAATGATGAAACTGAATACTGAATTCTGAATATTTGGGGACCCGAATACAAATATTCAGCCAAATATTTGAAATAAGGTATTTGATGCCACTATTGTGAGATGTAGTTGGGAACCCATGAACGAGTTTCCCATGTTTGAGGAGATGTAAAATAGTGATTAGAATCCTTGCTAAGCCTGGGAGTGTGTTTTTTCCTAGCTCAGTGTATCACTGGTATTGGCTTGAAGCAACAGCTGGTAAAGGAAAGACAGTATTTCCCAATGATATGTACGTCTTTCACATAGAAAAATTTAAACATCTAGTGTGAATAACAAATTAGGATTTTTAAAACAATGGGGTGATTTAATTAATTTCTTACCTACTTGTGCAATACACTGTCCTCTCCATTGAGAAGAGGGCTGCTGTTACTAATCTTCAGTGAGCAAGAGGAAACTATTTTTGTGCTGGGCTGCTGGGTAGTTAAGGTTTAGTGCCAGGACCCTTGGGTTCCAAGTGGGAGGAGCCAGGTAATGGATATTAAAAGGCAGTGCAGAAAAGGTTCTGGGCCCCTTGTGCGAGAAGGAGCCTGATGTGCAGGAGTCCGAGGAGGAGGAGGACCCTGAGTAGTCCCACCCCAACAGGAGTTCCCTAAGGCATTAGAGCCTGAGTAGGGTCAATAAAAGAGGATTTGCAGACCTGGAAGTTGAACTGTAGGTAAAGAGATGATCTATGGGTTCCTGCAGGGATAGATAGAAGTGAAAGGTGAGAAGGGTCTGCCCCAGTGGCAGTGGGGTTAGGGCATAGGCCAAGCTAAAACATTATCAGTTTTGTTCAACGATCATATTCAAGTTTTAAAAACCATCATTGTGATCATGACTAACAATGATTAAACATGACCATTAAATGGCCTTCAATCACATCCCATGATGTTATGGAAATGGTGATTGTGATTAATGTTTATAATATATCATCATTAGTTTTCATGATTCCTCATGGTCATGATCACTGCAATCAATGAATCTTTTTTCTTTACTTTTGGAATGTACCTTGTCTTATATTTAGACATCTTTACTGGAATTATTAGCCATGATACCTTTTCTGTACAACACACTGCCTTTATTTATACTTACTCTGACACCTGATGTCTTGCTAATGTTATAAGTGCTGAGATGGTATTATATAGATAAGTTCAGTGGTTCCTGTTATGGTTGTGGTTGTGATGTAAACAGCCAGTTCGGAGTGCTGTATAATTTTTTTTTAATATAAAATGTATTACTGTCTCTGCTGAAAAATCTGGTGCTCTTAGAATAACCTCACTCATCCCCAACCCCCCAAGATTTTAGCTAAAAGATGAAAGCCATAAGAAAAATGCTGACAGCATGTGAGTTCACACACACTCAGTTTTTAGAGACCATGGCCCAGATATTCAAAAGGGTCACACCATGCGCAACAGGGATGCGCCAGTGCAAGTCTGAAAATGTGCCATTCTGCGATATTCAGTGGGAGGCAGATGCGCCCCCCAAATCACAATGTGCAAAAGTGCAATGATAATGAATGCATGCGCAACTGAAGGGGAAGGAACCATGCATAAATGGCACAGTGCGATATTTAACAACATGCGTCATGTGCAATAGGGCAGTAAGCGGGAGTTGTGCGACAGCGGAAATGAGCCAGAATAAAAAGGAACAAGAGAGAGGCGCAAGAACTCTACAGGGAAGGCACATGTTGCTGAACTGCAGGCAGCCACACAGGCACCCAAACACTGGGAGCAGGACAGGGCAGGAGAGAGAAAGAGCACTTGGAACTCGCAGGAACAGGGAAGGTGTGGGGAGCCTCTGCCACAGTGCAGGCCAAAAGGGGGAAGTGCCACACAGTACTGAGGCCACTAAAGGGAGGTGTTCCCGGTGCAGGGGGAGTAGCAGCAAGGATAGCGGGGAGGAACACAGAAACAGCTGCTGGGGGGGGTAACCCAAGTCAGGGACATGGCCAGTGCCACCATCCAGATGGAGGCAGTTATGAGGGGAGTGAGAAGGCTGGCAGCAGGGGGCGCGGCCATGGAAGGGCCCATCGGCGGTATGCCCCCAACAGGCAGTACCGAGTCTGCACCAACTTCCAGCTGTACACTGATACTGAGATTGTGGGCCAGTACCGCCTGAACCGGGTGATTCTGAGGTGGCTCTGTGAGCTGTGCAGTGGTGATGCAGGCACCCACATGACAGAGCCATGCTCTGTCAGTGGAGACCAAAGTGACAGCTTGCATGTGCCTGCTCGCCACGGGTACCTTCCAGAAACCAACAGGGGACACGACAGGCATAACCCAGTCAGCAGCATCACGCCTCCTCACCCAATTCCTCAGCGCACTGCTGCCACATGCTGCGGAGTACATCCATTTCCTCAGCACACCGGCAGAGCACACAGCAAACATACAGGATTTCCACAGGGTAGCATGTATGGCTGGCATGCTCGGGGCAATAGACTGCACCCACGTGGCCATCTGCACACCACCTGGCCCCAAAGGGGCCACATACATGAATCAGAAGGGGTATGCAAGCATCAACTGCCAGGTGGTGTGCGATGCCAGGGGGTGCATAATCAATGTCTGTGCCATGCACCCTGGGGGAGCACATGATGCCTTCATCTGGCACCAGTCCACACTGTGCCACAGGTTCGAGAGTGGGGACATCCCCACTGGCCACCTAGTGGGTGAGTATGCAAAGCACGTAGAAAGACATGGCGCTTGGCAGGGGCATAGTCAGAGGTGACATGAGTATTGGCCTAGATTGCCCAAGGCAGGGCGATGCTGATCACCAAACTAACGTCCACCCTCTACACACAGGTGACAGTGGATACCCACTCCGTCCCTGGCTGCTCACACCATACCGGCGGCCCATGACCCCAACACAGCAATGCTACAATGAGGCACATGCCACCACATGCAATGTCATCGAGTGGGTGTTCAGGATGCTGAAGGCACGTTTCTGTTGCCTGGACATGTCTGGCGGTGCCTTACGGTACAGCCCCTCAAAGGCCTGCATGCTATTCCTGGCCTGTTGCATCCTGCACAACATGGCCAACAACTGTGGGATAGTCATACAGGTTGAAGAAGTGGACAGTGATGGGGACAATGAGGACGCTGGTGAAGATGGTGATGGGTACCCCCCCTTGGTCGAAGGGACCCCCGACTGATCAGGATGGCACAGCTGCATCTGGACACCATCACAGAAGAGCACTTCAACCAACCCAGGTAAGTTATGGGGCCATGTGCAACCACCAGTGGCAAAGGCACAACCCACAAACATGCATGGACAAACCCCAGGGGTGCATTTTGTTAAGGGAATTGGCCGAGCATGGAACTGCACACGTCCTCAGGGATGGGCAAGGTCTAACACAGCACACAATCACACACACACCTCACAAGACATGCACAAAGGGTAGGAGGCATGCTGACCCCAACCGCCACCCCTAGCCACACACATGTCCACAGACCACCACGCCCAGTGCCTGTCATTGTGCGTGTGTCAGACGCTGGGCACCATAGCACAGTGGTGGACAGCACAACGCAGGCATCATCATGCACATGCCACAGCAGACAGCAGCTGGGAGGGTGTGCAGATGGAACGTGTGTGTGCGTGCAGGGCCGGGTACCCCACCCGTGCATTGCATGTTGAACAACACAATGCACACAGGGCAGCATCAGACAGTAGCTGTGCTGGGAGACAGGTCAGTCATGCGCCACAGTGCCACAGCTGCCACGGATGCATGGGCAGCCCTGCCGAGACCCACCAGCAGTGACAGGCTGACCAATGGCCTCATGGGGTGGCACCGACGGTCTCCCAGGGGTTCCCCTGCATGAACACAACCATGCTCACACAGGGGTCTGCAGCACACCGAACATGCCTGCACCAGGTGTGCTCAGGATGCCCACAGCTGAACCCGGTGTCGACAAGGAGGGTGTCGCATGACGCCAGGAATGGGGGTGGACATTGCACTGCGCGGTGTCTGCGATGCATGGGCAAATAACTGTGTGCCCATTGTGGCCATGACAGCTGTGATTGCCTGTGTCTGCATGTCAATGGCAGCAGTCACATCCTCCCGCATCCGGTCCATCCCTGCCAGGAGCAGAGCGGTGTCCCTGCTGTGCCGCTCCTCTGCCTGGCACAGAGCCGCACTGAGTGCGTCCACCGCCATCACAAGCTGCACCTGCTGATTGACTGATGCTTGGAGTATGCGGGTGTGCTCTATCTAAGAGGTCATCTGCCTGATCGGCATGCTGTCCCTCACGGTGTTCGTGGCCCTGATGGTCAGCACCTCTTGAGGGTGGGCACTGCACACCAGGGACAGGCCTGGGCATGTCCACAGGTGGTGCACTGATGCCGCCCCCTGACACTGTACCCCCATGGCCATTGGTTGACTGCTGACACTGCCCCTCCGGCTGCTGCTCTCCAGAGCTCAACGGTGCCGCCACAGTGGCCACAACAGCCCTACTGTCCTGGACACACACCAGTGCTGCCCCAATGGTTCAGACAGGCACAGGCTTGGACTGTGATGTCACGCAGGCCTCCACGGCGGCACCACCCATGGCCATGCCCGTGATGTCACCTGCTGTGTGGCTATCCTGCGGCCCACACGTATCACTGTCCATGAAGTGAGCTCCATCATCATCAGTGACGGATCCGGCACCAGCCCGAGTCACAGCATGCTGGCATCCATGGACGCTGGCACACTGGGACATGGGCAGTCCTCCTCCGCACCTGCTCCACCAGCATCAGTCCAGATGTCCAGGTGGGCCCACTGTCACCCTGACCCTCGTATGCCTGTGGAGGTAGATGAGCCCTCCTCTATCTCCGTGCTACCGCCTTCAGTAGACAAGCCCACCACCGCTGACCCATGTAGATGCTCAGGAGCTGTAAGGGAACACAGTAGCATTAATGTATCTGCCCTACCCTGTCCCCCCCATCCCCATTGACAGACCAGGACCTACCATGCAGTGACGGTCTACCACCCATCTGGAATCCACCACCCTGAACACCCTCGATGGCACAACACTGCATGCTACCAGCAACCCGCTCTTCTTGTGGGGTCAGGCATTGCACGTGCATCTGTCCCCAACCGGTCGCAGACCGTGCTGCCCTGATGGCAGCCACCTTGTCCTTAATCCTCTGCTTGTCCACGCCCATCTTCTTTTTGCACTCCTGCACGGACCGCTGGTGGCTGCCATGCAGGTTGATGGCATATGCCACCTCTTCCCATGCAGCAGCATGGGCCTGTGGTGTTCCCCGCCGTCTGCTAAGCAGTGGCTCCTGGTCGAGGTAGGCCTCAAACAGGGCATATGTTTCTGTCTCAGTGAAGTTAGGCCTCCTCTTCCTCCCACGTCTCTGTTCTTCTTCCTCCACCTCACGATCGCTCATTATTCATCCTGTGAGAATGACAGGTGTTACCTGTGACTGTGCAGTCCCATGCATGTCCCACACACCACGGTCCACACTCCCAAACAGCATGCAACTCACCACAATAGACAGCAGTAACCGACTATGGCCAGTGCAGCCCAATGTTGCATTTTTATAGCGCAACACATGCAAATGAGGTGAGGCTCATTTTTAAGTGGATGCAAATGTAGTAGCTGTGCCATTGAATGGCTGATTAGCTGATTTGCAGATGCCGGCTGAATATCGCGCTGTTGCACTTTGCGCAATTGTGTTGAATGTGCTCAGGCAAGAGAGCATTTCTGTGACATGCACAGTACACACTGAACTGTGCAAGCCCGGGGTGATGACGCAGATGCCTGCCACGCTGCTGACATGCTGTGCGCGGGAGGCAATGCAGGGCACGGCCACCATTGTGTCAGTGGCACTACTGCGCTGTTCACATATATGGCACTGTGGCACTGGGGCACTGTAGGCGCACTGGGGCCACAATGCGATAGGCCGCTACAGGAGGTGGTACATAGGCACCCAATTGCGCTACACGCATTGAGTTCCAGTCGCGCTGTGGCTGTCCGTGTGCGAGAGACCCTTGACCCTCTGCCTGACCTTTGCCCCTAGGTGCCATGTGTCCACATGGGTGCACCACGGTGACAGCGCGATAGGGAATGGCAGCATCTGCACATGGTGGACCGCGCTACCGAGTGCCATTTTGACTCCAACTAGCTGTAGAGATGGCACGGAGGAGGGCTGCTGTGTGGAGCCAGGTTGAATTGGCCAATTTGGTGGCCATTTTAGAGCCCCATGCTGGGGCACTTTATGGTGATGCACTCCTGGACAGGGCCAGGAGTGCAGTATGGGAGGAGGTGGTGGTGGCAGTGGAGGAGGCCACAGGAATCGGGCGCGTAGCCGAGCAGTGTCACCACCGGTACGGGGACCTCTGGCACAGGGACCTGGAAAGGCTTACCCACTTGCGGGGACATGCCAGGAGGGGCATGGTGCCATGGCCAGGTAGGTGCCCCATCCATACACTGTTAACGTCCATACAGGTATCATGGTTGCATGTGTCCAGCACATGGGGGGGCTGTCCAGTGTTGGCCATGGTGGTGGTATCGGGATGGGGAGTGGATGGGTATGGCTGTGTGGGATTGCACACACATGGGGCGGGGGGGACTTTGCTACCGGATTGTACTGGTGTTCCTCTCTCCATGTTTGCACCTTAGGCCCAGAGAAGCGCCAGCAGGCGAGAGAGAGGAGGCACCACTTGGAGGACCAGCAGGCCGGGAGGGATGCAGGTCCACAGAGGCACAGGGACCAGTCTGATGATGGTGAATGCCTTACATCCATGATTACTATTGCATGCTGTGTAACAGGGCGGGCAGCGGGGCATGACCACCATCCATTGACACCACTACCATGCACGCAACTTGTTACAGGCAGCACTGTCCAGTGGCACTGCATGTCTGGGAGTGCATCAATGGTGGTCCATGCGTGCACCGGGTACATGGCTGTGCCACTGCCTTCACACCGCATAGCCATGTCACTGTACGGCCACAGTGGTGCTGTGCGGGACATGGGCGGTGGGTGTGTGCAGAGTTCACATGGCTGTGGGTGCCTGGGTAGGCAGGTCTTGTGGACGTGGTCACTGTGGGTGGTCGCACACCATCACAGGGGTGTGGCACATGGCTGTATGCCATGCACAATGGGTGGGCTGCAGGGGGCTGGACAGTCAGACATATTGACTCTGCTCCCTTGTCCTAGGTGGACAATGCTGGATGGCCCTGGAAAGGGGCATACAGGAGCTTCTGCAGCTGGCACGGGCATCCCTGGAAGTGTTGGAGCACATGGAGCGGCACGGGGTTCGGAGGAGAAGAACCCGGAGGCACCACAGGAGTGGAGAGTGGGGCACAGAATAGGCCCTCCATGACTCCCTGATGCCCATAACCCTCTTGGACCCACCCTCACAACCCTTCTTCCTTCTCCCATTTGTACACCCCTGCCCCATGCCCGCCCCCACCCTTGTATATATTTGTACATATGTTTGAGAGTTGTTATTTTTTAATACATACATTTTATTATAACAGCTGTGGTGGTCTCTGATTTGCAGTGGGCTACAGGTGCTCAGCTGCAGTGGTGTGCATAGCGTCAGGGGTGGTGCAAGCATGAGAGTGTGTGTGTGTGTCCGGAAGGGAACTGCCTGTGGTGTGGGTGGGGGGATTGGTCACTGTCTGTGGTTTATGTGTTGTTCTCTGTGCACTGGATGCCTGTGTGCAGTGGTCCACGGTGCATGCACTGTGTGCATGGCACCCCTGTCAGACTGTCCATGGCCTGTGCAGCTGACATCCTTGCATATCTGTGATATGCACAGTCTGCTGGCATGTCAGTGGTGGCTGTCCAAGCCTAACAACCACTGTACCAGGCACAATGCCAGGTTGCCTCCAGTCACCAGTATAGTGCACATTTGCCTCCAGTGGCACTGTGGCCTCCTCTATTGTTGTCCTCCCTCCATGCTGTCTCTTGTGTCTGTCACAAGGGATGTGCTCCACTGTCTGTCACTTGTTCTCCGGCCGCATGCTGGTGGCATACAGCTTCATAATGTCTGTGCAGGGTGGTTGGCACACCTGTGCCATGTAGGGGTGCTGGCCATGTGTACATGGCTGCCATGGCCACACACCAGTGGCTTGGTTGACCCGCTACTGTGTCCCTGTGTTGGTGTGCCCTTGGGTATGGGTGGGTGGGTGTTTGTCCGTGCACTGTGTTGCATCCTGTGTGGTGCATGCTTCCATGCGACACTGTTTGTGTCTGTGCTGGCTGTTGTGGCCAGTGCTGGGATGGGATGTGTCCTTGGGAGGGTGTGCAGTGTGCTGTACTGCTGGTGGTGGGGTCTGGGGCATGCCCTGTCACATGTGGGGTACCTTGTGTGCCGACGCATGGTCGGTCTGTCAGCTGTACCTCGGGGGGGATGTGCAGGGTGGCACTGTGTATGCAGTTGTTGCATCACTGTCTGCTGCCACCCGCTGCAGGGTGCACATGGTGGGGCTGCCTTGCATGGCTCCATGGTGTACAGGGTTGCATTGTCACAGTGGGGGTGGTGGCATGCATGAGGTGTCCTGCACCGTTGGGCGCTACACCTGGGCAGGGTGTATGGGGATCGTGGTGCAGGTTGTGCTCTGCATTGGTGGGATGGTGTGGCACAGGGTGGTTGGCCCTCCTTGTGTGCCGGTCACAGCTTTCCAGGGGGTGTGCTGGGGCACCATGTCCCAGCTGTGAGTTGGTTGCTGGTATCCATGGGCCGGTGGTTACTCCAGCTCTCCACTGGTTGTGCAGTGCATGGGGTGTGGGGGGGGTGATGTCTGTTTTGCTGTGTGCTCCTCTGCCCATCTGTGGCATGGATGGTGGCCCTGCATCCTGTCCCTGTGCATCCCTGGTTGTGCTGTTCATGCCCTACTCCACTGGCGTTCCTGGTTGCGCTATGGTGCATCTGGACTGCTCCACTGAGCATCCTTGTTGCGCTATGGTGCATCAAAGTGTACAACTGCACATCCTGGTTGCGCTATGGCACAGGTGGCATGATTCAGTCATGTGCCGCTGGTGACGCATCTTGACCTGTGCAGTTTTTGAATATCACACTTCTTGTGCATGGGCGCAGTAGACTTGCGCTTGCTTCTGCTGTTGTGCACTTTTTGGGCACAGTTTCAATATCTGGGCCCATGTGTTACTTGTAAGGCCTTAATTAAGGATCCTGTCTGTCTGAGTTAATTACAACAATAGTTGCTAGAACATATCCATTTTATGACGTTGGAAGGAAAGCCCAGGTTATTACATAGAAGTGCGAAAATCATAAAGATGCTGTCATATCCTGGAAGGAGGAAGCTTATTATGAGATCAAAAGAAGTGTCATTTGAAGGACATGAATTATGCTGAAGTTGCAGAATGTAATACTTTTGTATAAGATATATATATATATTTTTATATATAATCTGACAGAGGAGGAGGAGCTAGCTGACCTCACACAAAAATGAGTTGCCCCATACAGTTGTTTAAGGAATACTCTGTTTTACTTACACACTTTTACCTAGGTCTTTAGGGCACTTGTAAACAGATATTTAGAAAGATTTCAAATCTAAGTACTGTAAGTAGGAATTTGCACTGTTTAAACCTTATTCTTTTTTAAAAAGATTTGTATGTCTTGTGGTGTAAGAGTTCTGTATTTTGTGCTTTACATATTTCTAACTATTTTAGTAAAATTCTTTTTAAAACTTACTTGGTCTGTCTTTGACTTCTTTTTAGTTGTAAGAAAAGTATATGGTTATTGCAGATACTCAACATAAGCTTGAATGGTGGTACCAAATTGGAAAGAGAAGCGTTTTAAAATCTGAGGTCTTTATTAAAGTTTTTAAGGGTTCATATCTGTATACCTGGTTAGGTGCCTGTAGGCAAAGATATCTGGCCCTCAAAGACAGAAATATCTGAGCCTGTGCATTGGGTACGCTAGCAAGAGGTTCACAGTTTGAATCCCTTCAGAACTTGAGACCAAAGGTTGATCCGAACTCACAAAAACGGACAAGAGGGTTACCTTGTCTGTTACACTGTTCACAAGACTGCGCTCAGTGGTTGGCACTTTGGAAGTAGAGGGCCTGCCCTACTGAGTGGGTTTGTGACAGTGGTGAGCACCTACAATTACCTGTTTGTACTCAAAAACTTTCCTGAAAGTCTGCAAACGAATATTGTGAAGGTAAATTATTTAGAAAACAGGAACGGCCATTGTTTTGGTCCACAAAATGTGCTTTTGAAATAAGCAAACTAGTTATACGCTGCACCTAACATTGCATATAAGGCCAGTAAAAACTTGCCATCACCTTATTTATTGTAATATAGTGCATTGTGTGGTAATATAGTGCTTATGTAAGTAATCGAGTTATGAAATGTAATATGCACTCAGGAGATGCCATTGTTACAGATGGTACAGGCAGGTATTGTAGGGTATAATGTGCACTCAGTAGAGGCCATTGTTACAGATGGTCAAAACATGTACTGTAGCCTAAGAGTGGAAAAGTACTGCAGGTGAGGGAGTGGTGAGTGTGCATTCTTGCAGAATTTGACCAGACCATGTATGGTAACATATGTTTTTCCAAGGACAGCTGTGTATGTGACTAGATCCAACTGTATTCCAACTGTAGGTATGGTGTGAAAATGTGGTTTAACTGGTTCTTAGGTGTGTGGGAAGAACTGTATGTAACCCCCTTGTTCACAGGGGTTACTTGAATCCTAGTTAGAATCAGTGGCAGGCAGGGAAGGAAGCTTGCAAAATGCCAGGTAAATGGGTTTCACACTGTCACACTCTGTTTTCAGCCTCAGCTGAGCTGGAGTGATGATGTAATCTTAGAACTCTCGCAGCGGCATAAGCCACACTCTGGCAAGCAGTTGTCAGCTAGAGTAGAATGTTCAGTAGTCTGTAAGTGAGTCTTCCTGGAGGAGGCTGCAGCTTGTTGTGCAGCTCCTCAGTCAGCTCTGTTATAGAGCTACCTCTTTAATTTTGGGTAGTTTGTCCTCACCATAGAAGAAGAACATAGAAGACGGTGTCTGAAGTGGTGGAGACCTTGCTAAGTGGATTTTCCTTTGCCCCATCCCTGGAGGGATGGGGGTGATCTTCAGGGTTCATGGACAGTCCCCTCAATCCATTCTATCTGGTGAAGCTGCCTTGGACATCTTCATATGTTGTGAGTACAACCTTTCTTCTAGTAAGCCCAGGAGGGGCACCTGCAATACCTAGGGGTGAATTCTTCTGACAAAGGGACTCTGTCACTAGACTTTCTGTGTTTTAAAAGTGTCTGCCTACATTGGAGTCCAGTATGTGACCGTCCAAGTACAGAACTTTTAACTTCTGACACCTCAGAGGTGTGTGTGTGTGTAGTATGTTAAGTGTGAAATACATTTCAAGACAGCATCTACAGTTTTCTACAGTTGTGTGGTGTTTTTAACCAGATGAATAGCCGAGTATAAACTTGAAAGCAAAAGATGGGAGATCCCTCTCTGTAGTAACCCTGTTTACCTCTCTGGGTTCAGATTGGGCACCAGTACCTTTTCATTTAGTGCATCTAATGGAATTAGTTATCCCTGGATGTGGGTAGTTTTCTCTCAGTTTACCCCAGTATGGTGGGTTCTGAAAGTTCCTGAGCCTGGATGTGCTCCTTTGTGGTCGTGTGTACCACCTTCATTCTCACGAAATATGGGAAAGTGTCCTAGTACTGGCCATGTGTGCCTAGTCAATGAGAAATGTACCAGTTCTGACCGTGTATGCCAATCTCCATTTCAGAACCAGGGTGTTTGCTGTTTTGTGTTACTTCAGCCTGTGCTTAATGTGAATGGCAGGAATTTCTGTACCCTGGAGAATCTGCAATACCAGTATGTGTAGCCCTATGGGGCTCCATCTTCACTTTGTGATTATTCCTGCTTTAGAATCTACAAAAAAGTCTACAAAAACCTACAGAATCTCAACCTGGTTTGGACAGTATTGTTATTGCTTCCTTGTCTGGATTTACTTGGATGCCCCTGACTAGAAGTGCAAACCTAGTATAATTGTGAGCAAGTGTTTTCTCTCAGGAACCTGGTTTGCTGGCCATGGTAATTGGTCCCCCCAGGTGTGTGCCATGTAGCCACACTTGGGTTTGACTGTTCTAGTGTAACAATCGAGTCACCTAGCCTAATGGTGGCCATTTCCCTGTTTTTTCAAATCTGTGTTCACTTATGTAAACCCCCACTCCTCTTGCTTGCCACTAGACCTCTGTGGTAAGAAGAGCAGTCCTGCAAGTTAAAGAAGGGGGGCCGGTGGGGGGTTACAAAAATGAGGGCTCATCCGATGATGTGTCTTGAATTTTGGGAGAAAACTAAAGTTTGTTTGCTCAGCTTGTGGCTAGTGTTTTGTCTGTCTGGCAGTTGGTAGCCCAAAATTGGGAGCTTTGTGCATATGGAGTTTGCCCAGGGTAGTGCCATCCATATGTGCCTGCTGTTCATGTGCTGCGGTGTGTTGTGCCATCGTTTACCAAGCAGCTGTAAAGCCAAATTGTGTGTGCCCCTTGTACTGCATCAAAAGAGAGCATTTACAAACTTTGTTTTCTGTGACAAAAAGTATAGTGGACTTTAGGTAACAACAAAACAATTGTGCCCTGAAAGTTTCAAGTGCTTGCTGTGTGAACTGGGGGAGTCGCTAAAGAAATAGCCAAGTTCTGAGTAAAGAAATGGTCAAAAACAGTGCTCCCACCATGAAAAAGGTTAGCCAGAAAAAAAAAAGTTGTTTTGCAGTTTAAATTTACCTGCTCGACAATCGCTGTGGAGGAAGAGTGCGAGGAGAGAGAGAGAGGCTCATTTGCATGGCATCAAGTGATTGGTGAGACTGCAATCAGTCCTGCCCCCTAGCCAGCTTCAGAGTGTTGCCCAGTGTTCGAGGGGCAGACCGCAAGTGTTGTGCGAGCTGGTAGCAGGAGAATCATCACGGTGACTGTAAACGTTCTAAAATCTGTAAATACAGACTATTTCTGTGCAAGTTCAGGCTCAACCTGTAATCCAACTGACTGGGAAGCAAGCATGGTGTCTGTAGTGACAATCGGTGGGATCGCCAGCCCGTTTCAACCCAGAGGCCTTCCAGGGTCAGCTTTAGGCTGAGATTTTCCATCGGAGCAAGCCAGCTACTGATTCAGTGAGTACCATCCTGCAAAACTGAGCTCAAACTGTGTTGTGATTTTCAAAAGCCATCTGGATCTGTGTGTAAACAGTGTGATCGTTTTTGCAAAGAAGGACTGTAACGTAATCAAAACAAGCAAGAATTTTGAGCAATAGATTGGGAGCATGTATTATGGATTCAGCAACAGTATAATTTTCTGAGCAAAACAGAGACTGTAAGTTATATGAGAGGCTGCAACAAGCAGGCAATCCTATTCCTAGAAATCCTGTGGATTTAACGACTTTAAGCAAGTAAAACTGATTGACAGCTAATCGTAAAGTCTAAACTCATACAGATGTGCTGAGGAAGGTAACAGCAGTACAGTCGTTACAGTTTGAGAAAATTATCAGTAGCAGTAAGTCGGATACGCAGTGGCTTGAGTCAGAGACAGATTTGTTGATGCATCAGGAGTGCTGCCGCCGCCATTACAGGGTAGGGCAGTAATATAAACACAGCAGCAGGGAGCCATTTTGAGAGACTGTTCCAAGTATAGTAGATTATGTAGTAACAGTGAACATTTGTGTGTTTATTTACAGACGTGGTTTCGGGACCATCCTCCTACCCAGTTCATGCCTGAGCTATGACAGAGGACGAGGTTGCCAAGCTTAAAGAAACTGAACAATATTTCTATGGAGAAAGTTTGCCTCCTCATGTTGTAATTCCCAACTACCCTGTGAGAGTATGCATAATGTGCCTCAAGGCTGGGAGGGATGTATTTTTGATTCCTCACTGTTCAGGATGTTTAGAGAAGCAAGGTCTGACTAGAGCATCCCAGATTCATTTGGCTCCCATGTGGACAAAAGTAGAAGACCCTGCATGTAGCAGCACACAGCACCAGGTTGAACCTGCTGGGGGAGGCCCAGCAGAGTGTGGCACAAAGGAAGAGGGTGTAGATGCACTGCCAGAGCTGATTCCTCATGATGTCTCCATGCCTGTGTGGCAGATGGACAGTGCGGAGGGAGAATCAGTGGATCCATGGAGAGAGGGTCCCAACCGTAGCCTCATTGGAGAGGATGAGGTTCAAGAGACTCTAGAATGGGAGGTGTCTATCTCCATGCCCAGTGAAAAGTGGACTGTCTCGGGAGTGAGGATGACTACTCACTCCTGAGCCCAAATTCTGAATGAGGAAGAGGGAAAGGAAGAAATGTATCTTCCTGTTGAGGGTCCCAGTCTGTGGCCTCAAGCTCTTGCCTTGGAGGAGCCAGAACAAGAAGAAGTTGGTGACTCCACAGCCCTGCCCTCAGAAGGAAGGGTCAGGGACAAATTCTACATTTCTTCGAGTATGCGACACTGACAGAAGCAGGACTGGCCACCCCCAAGCCAGGCCGAGAGTCGCAAACTAATGAAGAGCAGTAAGGAGGAAAGGCTGGTTCATAGGAAGGTCAACGACGTCTATGGGTGGACCTTTTCTACCTTTCCTCAGAGAGTCTGGGGGGAGATTGAGAAACACAGGATAGCCTGGCTAGAGGAAAAGGCCAGTCAAGATATTGATCCAAGTACAACTTCCTGTCAGAAATAAAGTGATAAGAGACAAACTGCGGTTTTGGAAATTGTTTATTTATTTACTAATTTATTAGAAAAGTCGGATTTACAGCCTTTGAGTCATGGACTCATTTACAAAAGCTCCTCGTTGCGGGGGGGGGGCAGACAGAGTTACATAGTGTGATTACAATAGTGAGAACAGTGCAGGTGCAGAAGATTAAACATAGAGTACACATAGGTTACATAATAATGTTACTTATAATAGGTTACAGTCAAATACAAGGTACCCAAGGTTTACACTGGGGGTACAGCCCTGGACATACCTAGATAATACCTAGAGAGGGTGGAGGTAGGGATGGAGAGTGGGGTGGGAAAGAGGGGGAGAGAATAGGCTGTCTGGAGGATGTTGTCAACTCAGGAAGGCCTGACAGGAGGATCCCACAGTGAGATTAATTAGGTGCATCTACACCAATGAGCGTCAAAGAGATGGTTCCGGAGGGCGATTTTGAAGGTACCAGTCTTGGCAATGTCTGTGATGCAGGGTGGGAGGGAGTTGAACCAAGCAGGGGCTCAGTAATGGAAGGACCTCTGGGCTAGTGAGGTCTTGGTTCTGGACACCAGAAAGGTGGCCTTGACAGAGTTACAGGTGGCAACAGATGAGGAGGCACGCCGTAGGAAAGCAGAGACCCCTGGAGGTGGAGAGCCCTAGAATAGATTTTTGGCATGTAGGCAGGTCTGGTAGTGCAGACACTCCTCAAAGGTGAGCAGGTTGGTGGTGGAGTAGAGAAGGCAAGTGTGAGTGTGGCTAGGGGCTCCTGTAAGGACCCTGCAGGTCTTATTGATTGAGAGCTGGATTTTAGTCAAAGTGGTATTGTCTGCCGCAGCGTAAATGGGCAAGCCATAGTCCACTAGTGACAGGATGGAAGAGGTGATGGCCAGCCAGAGGGAAACTTGGGGGAGGCACTCTCTATGACGGTATAGTAGGCCTATCTGAGAATTTATGGTGGAGGACAGGGCATTGATGTGGGTGTGGAAGGTGAGAGCCGAGTTGAAAGTGATGCCTAGATATTTGTAAGAGATCACTTGCTCCAGCGGGTGCAGAGTGCTGGGGAGAATGAAGAGGGGGAGCATTCTTGCCCTTGTTTTGGTGATGGGAGAAGAACATTGACTTAGTCTTCTTTAGCTTAATGACAAGACGGTAGTCAAGGAACCACTTTTCAGCTTGTTTGTAGGTGTGCTGGAGGGATACCTGGAGAGAAGAGGGATCAGGGTGGGATGCAAAGAGAACCGCATCATTGGCATAAAGGAGCATTTTTTCTGTGCAGGAGCTAGGGAGAGTGTTGAGGTAGAGGATGAAAAATACAGGGCCCAGAATGGAGCTCTGGGGTACCCCAGAACAAAAGGGCCAGGTATTGGACAGGGAACCATTTATCTTCACATGCTGGGATCTAGCAGAGAGGTAGCTGGAGAACCAGGCAAGGGGACCAATGGAAAATCTGAGTTGGTGGAGGGAGGTGAGCAGAAGGGGGTGACAAACAGTGTCAAAAGCCTAGGAGAGGTCTATGAACACTGTGCCGGCAAGGTTGCCGGAGTCAAGAGCAGAGTGCAAGTATTGAGAGAACTCCAGGAGAGCAGTAGTGGTACTGTGTCCTGGGTCTGGAAACCATGTTGTTCTGGGCACATTATATCATATTTGGCCAGGTACTCAGAGAGTTGAATAGAAACTATTTTTTCTAGGGCTTTAGAGACCGGGGGAGGATAGAGATCGGCCGGTAGTTGATAGGTGTGGACCGATCTCCACTCTTATGTATAGGGGTGATTTCAGCTGATTTCCAAGCACTGGGAAACTGACGGAAGCATAAAGACTGGTATAGTAGGTCTGTAAGGGCAACTAGGATGACATCCAAGACCAGGCGGAGAATCCTGGAGTTTAGGGGGTCACAGCTGGCGTTGTTGCTACCAAGGGCTTTTAGCAGGTGCAGCCTGGCTACGTGGGGGGATATAGTGTGCAGGTAGAAATGAGGGTGATCCAAGGCAGAGGGGATAGAGGTGGGGATTGGGTCAAAAAAGTTGTTTTGGAGGACAGAGCTTAGGTCAGAGAAGGTAGTATTGAGGCAATCAGCTATACGAGTTGGGTCTGTAGTATCGGTGCCATCTATGGAGAGCTGGGACGGTAGGGGGGAGCGGGTCTTCCCATTAAGCTCTTTCATGCTGTCCCAGAAAGTCAGGGCAGAACCCCATGTGGATGCAAGGGTGGTCTGATAGTGCTCTGTCTTGGCCCATCTAATGGCCCGGGTGCACTGATTATGCGCCACATTGTAGGCTTGTCTATCAGCCAACTTGTCTGATTCGATAGCGATGTGCCAGAGATTATCCCTATGCTTATGTTTTTGGATAAGGGATGGGGAGATCCATGAGGCATTTTGTTTTTTAGTACGGATTCTGGTGTGGGGGGCAAAAAGGTCACAGGCCTTACTGAAGGCATTGGTGAAGAGGTCTAGGGCAGAGTCCATATCAGGGGCATGATGGATGGGGGACCAGTCCAGCTGTGCTAGATGCAATTTTAGCTTTCTGAGACCCCTGGGGCATAGGCGCTGGTGCAAAGTGGCATGGGACACTGGTTTCGGTATAGAGGATGACAAGAGATAGAGGACAGGTGAGTGATCACTAAGTGAGTCGGAGAGGACGTTGATATCCTGGATTTTATGAGGGCGGTTCGATAGTATTACATCTAGGAGGGTGCTGGGCCACTTATCTGGTTGAATCTAGTGGGCTAGGTGACTAACTGGGACATGTCCAGGACAGCGAAGGAGTCCCTGGTATGGGAGGCAGTGGTACCAAGCCAGTTGACGTTAAGGTCACCTAGGATGAGTTGCTCGGCTTTGTGTGGTAGGGAGGTGAGGTAGTCGATGAGAGATTGGACCACTGGATTCTGGTTTCCCAGGGGGCATGTAGGAGACCGTGAGGAAGAGTGGCCCCCTGGCTGGGTCAGGGGTAATTTTTAGAGTGAGGGCTCGGGTGCCATAGTCAAGCTTGGGGGCAGGGAGCGCATGGCTTATAAGGGCGTCCCACATGTAGACTGCACACCCACCGCCACATTTACCAGCTCAGTCTACCCTGAACAGGTATCAGTGTGGCTCAGTTGGTAGCACATCTGCCTCTGGACCAGAAGGTCGTGGGTTCTCATCCCACACCGGGATTGGACTTGCACCTAAAAATTGCTGGCATCCGAGTGCAGTATTGGGGGGTTGCTGTACTGCTGGGGTGTGCTGTCCTTCAGATGAGATGTTAAACCGAGGTCTCTTCTGTCTATCCTGGTGTTGTCCTGGTGGGTGTCCAGGTGGAAGTAAAAGAACCCATGGCACTCTTTGCAAAAGAGTAGGGAACATTCCCGGTGTCCTGGCCAACATTCTCCTTCCCATAAAACTGGCTCATGCAATTATGCAGGCTGTGTGTGGGTGATGATGTGCGATATGGCTGCCACCACATATTCAGTCACTTCACTACCAGTCTAGCATTGCTTGTAAAGCGCTTTGGGATACTGTGCATGAAAGCGCTATATAAATGCTGATTCTTCTTCTTCTTCTGTATCCAGGGAGGGAAATAACGGAGTCAGGGGTTGTTTTGGAGAGCCAGATCTCTACTAACACAATAATATTGGGTTGGTGTTGTATAATCCAGCACAGGAGTGTGGCAGATTTCTTTAGAAGGCTGCATATGTTCAGTGATGCAATGCAGAGACTGGCTCCAGAGTAGGGTATGGGAGGGCTAGTTGGCATAGATCCAGGGTTTGGGTGTATTTTCCCGGAGAGCTGTAAGAGCACAGTGATTAATCCAATTAGGGGATGGTGCCAACAAGGATCCTTAGTGTGGTGCCGATGGGAGGTCCTGATAGGAGGGGTCCAGAGGACGGGTAAGGCGCAGAGGGTAGGTATGGCAAGGAAAAGGTGGGTCCAGGATGGGCCTGGGAGGGCAGAGGGAGTGGGGGTGTTGGTAGGTGGTGGATGCAGAGGAGTTGGGGGTTTGTCCAAGGTGGGAGGGGGCCAAGCTGTTTGAGGGTGGCTTCGGGGAGAAATACTTGGGGTGGAGGGCAGGGGCACAGGACAGGGGGGTGGTCTGAGTCAGAAGAGTAAACGTGAGCAGGCCTAGTAGAAAAGCGATGGTGCCTATTGTTATGTAGTAGGTAGCTGGAGGTAAAACTGAGCCAGCAATGGTGTGCCAGCTGTGAAATTAGCAGAAGCACTGGGCAATTTTGGTAAAATACCTGGAAAGAGCCACTGTATCATTGCTTTACTGCATGGGGGTGGCAATGACACTAGTTCTAGTTTAGTAATATCGTTGAAAATTCAGCTAAGGCAAAGGGGCCAGCTACTGGGATGGTTTGGCTGCGACTGGGTTTGTCACCATAGGCAGCGGAAGTGGAAGAATTGAAAGGGTATATAGTCGAATTAGGGTGAGGTCCCTAACAATAGGGCAGGTTACAGCAGTAATTGAGAGGAGTTAACTGGAGTGGCTGGAGAAAAACTTGAGAGCAAATGTGTAACCCTGTGGGTGAGATTGCTTTAAAAAGGGGCAGTAAGAAAGTGGGTCAAGTCAGGTATTGAAGACAGGGAGGCCAATAGCCATAAGAATGTACTGCAGTGGAGTGACCAATCAGCTGCTAGGCTGAGGAAAGGGGCAGAGCAAGGGTCTATTTAATACTGAGGGGAATTGATGGAGGGGGGTGGGTGAAAAATTCAATCCAGAACACAGTACAGAAAGAGATTTCCCCAAGATCAGGAAGTGCCAGAAGCTGGAAAATCAGCCGAGGAACAGAAACTGCCAATCAGTACCTGGCTCCTCCACTGGGTGTCCAGTCAAAACAGTGACATTCAGAACCACGAGTTTTGGAGGTCCAGTGTGTACCTGAATCTGTCCAGGGGTCAGTTGGGAGGTTTGTTAGCTGCGTCCGGCTCAAAGAGTGCCAGGGCCAGAGCAGCAGCTTGGGAAGCCCGCAGATGGGATGTCTGTGGAACAAGAAGGGAAAGGCAGAGGTTGAACTCCTCACTGCTGCTAGCGGTTGCAGCGTGGTGCGGAGCTCCATTCGGCCGCTCCCACTCTCCTTCCACGGCTCTCCGCTTGGACCTGCATTTTTCCCTGGGATCCCCATCGCTGAAAGTGGCTGCAGCCTCGGAGCGGAGCTCCAGTCAGCAGCCAGCTCTCCACCTCGGCTTCTCCGCTACTCAGGCATGGCTCTAAGAAGGACTTGAAAGCCTCACATAGGATTGGTCCCTGCCTACTCCACCATAGGCTATTGCGTCAGCCCCTGGCCCTCTATTGGCTGCTGGCAGTTTTGACTAAAGCACGGCTTTTCTGCCATTTTCCCAGCTGCTACGCAATCTGTTGCTGGGTCTAATTTTACATGTTAAATAATTATTTACAGACTTGCTGTAATCAGAAACACTGCTGCCTGTCTTTTAACTGTATCTGTAATGTACTGTAGGATAGACAAACATGCTGAAACGATTACTATAAGTGCTGTATTTGCTTAACCTCTAGTCTTACTTTATCTATTTTTTAGAAAGTTACAGTTTGCATTTAATTTCTCCCTTAGGTCTGTGCTGTTTTATCTATACCTGATTGCTTCATCTTTACTCATTTTCTTCTGCCTACTAATTTCTGTCCCTAGGCTTCCAAGTAAATCCGAACACTGTCCTCTATCTTTCCTTGACTGTATCTCCTGCTACTTGCCTCCTTCGCTGCTCTGAAACAGCTTACCTCTTGCATACAATCTATTCTGCTCTGTACTCTCTAACCTATGCCTGATCTCTACATCTATTCCTCTTATCCTCTGCTGTCCTTTCTTTCTCTCTTAGCTAACTCCCCCCCCGGTGTCTTTTGTCCTGTATTTTCGCCAGGCATCAGACTCCCCAACCCCCAAAGTTACTTAATCACCCTACGGCTCGCTAAATCATTGTCCCTCTCACCTCCTTTGTTCTCCTTGGAGGGGCCTCCTGCCTACCACACCCACCGATTTACTATCAGTGCTAGCCCCTTGGAGCAGCCCTAATCCTTTACTAAATCTTTCCCTGTCTTTCTACTTTCAGAACTCCTCACTGCTGCTAGCGGTTGCGGCGTGGAGTGGAGCTCCATTCGGCCGCCCGCTCTCCTTCCATGGCTCTCTGGTTGGACCTGTATTTTTCCCTGGGATCCCCATCACTGACAGCTCTCCACCTGGTCTTCTCCGCTACTCAAGTACAGCTCTAAGAAGGACTTGAAAGCCTCACATAGGATTGGTCCCTGCCTACTCCACCATAGCCTATTGCATCAGCCCCAGGCCCTCTATTGGCTGCTGGCAGTTTTGACTAAAGCAACGGCTTTTCTGCCATTTTACCAGCTGCTACGCTATCTGTTGCTGGGTCTAATTTTTGTCCCACACCGCCCGCCCCGACCCCGGCCTCTATTAAATACTCTTTGTCTCCTCCCTCTAACCACATCAAAAACTGCTATTGGCCAGAATCCATTCCTTATCTGCCATTTGTCTTGGTGAGTTGGCCCTCTCTATCTCTCTCTCTCCCTCCATGCTCACTGACTTTTGGCTCACTGATAGTGCCTCTACAGTACGGATTTATTTCTTTCCTGCCTATTACAGTGGTTAATCTCTGAACTCTATCCCCTACCCTAGTGCTTCCTGTTTCCCTACTCTCCCCTGTCCCCTGAGTTTCTTTTCTCACTCCAAGCCCACTTCCCTATCTCAGACCTACTTTCTCTCTAGCCTTATCCTGTCACTAGTTTTGCCCCTCCGGGCCACAAACTCTACTGATCTCTCCTCTAAATGGTCTAATCCCTGTTGCCTTGACCTCTTTATTGCAGAAACAACTTCTAGGTTGTGATCTATACTAGGACCTTTTCTGCTTCTCCTTAGCACAGGTTCCCACGAGAGGCACACCTTTACCTTACTCATGGGACACCTAATGCTCATAATCCTCACTACCATAGCTCTTGCTCTGCTTTACTCAGCAATCTCTGCTAACTATGATGCTAAATGGGCCCACCCTGCCACCATCCTATCACTAGACAACTTCCATTTCTCCAATCTCCTTCGCTGTCATGACTCACCTTGGGATTTGTCCCCACTTTTTCTAGATAAGGGTATAACTTACCATGCTATCTACCACCCTAAAAAATACCTCCTTAACCATTCAATTCTCTCCCCTCTTACCCACCAAAAGCTATAGTACTTCCTACTACTGGCTATTCTGCTATCAGGGATATTGAGACAAACCCTGGCCCAGCAGGTCACCTCTCCCACTCTAATGTACCTCAAAGGTCCCAAAAAAATCTCCTCATAGCCCATCATAACATCAGAATCCTTGATCACAACTTTGCCTAACTCGAAGCATGGATCTCCCATTACAAGCTGGACATATTGTGCCTGTCTGAAACGCTGCTCAAATCTCTATATCTGACTCTCGATGTTCGGTACCATCCTACAGCCTCCTTCGGAAGGATAGACCATCCCCTAAAAAGGGGGAGGGTGTAACTATCTATTACAAAAATTACCTTCATCTCACTGCTCTAAACACTGATTCTATGATGCATGGTGAAGCGCTACTTGCACTCCTCAGACTAGGGAACACAAAACTACATATCACATGTACCAATAATAACCCACCAAATAGTGGCCACACTGGCCTGAATGAGCTCTTGAACCAGTCATCCCTACTCTCCGGCAAGAATGAAATGATCATCCTAGGCGACATTAACCTAACCTGGCTTGGGAAATACCAGACTACCTTACCTACCAAGATCCAGAGCCATAACCTCCATTAGCTCATTACTGAACCAACTCGGTGCACTCCTCCTCAAACTCTGGCACACTAATTGACTGGTTGTTATCAAACCATCCAGAGCACATCCAGTCTGCCGGTATACTTGCCAATGCCATCTCGGACCACTCCCCAATTTTTTGCATCTGGGGATCTGCCCCTCCCTCTCAAGTAAAACCGCGCCTCATCCCGTTTCGTGACTATGCCCACCTGCATCAGCAAAACTTTCATCAGGAATTGGCCACCATTGATTGGTCTGATTTCTACAATGCCCAAGATGTCCAAACTGCACTGGCCATTTTTATATCTAATTTCTCTATGTTGCAGGATAAACACTCCCCTCTCAAAACCCGCCATGTCAAGGGCAAACATACTAGATGGCTAAACAAGGATCTACTTACCAAAATAAAAGATAGAGATAAGAGCTGGTTCCGTCACAAGTCCTCTAAACTCCCAGTGGACTATAACACCTATAGGAGGTTAAGGAATGCCTGCAAAAAGGACATAAGAGCTGCAAAAAGCTCTTACTGCAAAAATCTCTTCACCAATGCCTCAAAGGACCCAAGAAAGTTCTGGTCCCACATCAAAATCTTCCTTGGAGCTACACAGTCTTCTACCCCTTGTGATATGATTCTTAATGGTATTCACTGTAACAATCCTCAGACTATTGCAAATTTCCTTAATAATCAGTTCTCTGACCTTACTAAATTCACATCCTCCTTCACCACCTCCAAACCAATGTTCTCAGCGACCTCTATCAATGTAGCCACCGACCCCCCCTTTTACTTTTGTGCTGTTATCCCAAAGGAGGTTCTAAGATTTCAAAGGCTGGTCTCAAATAGTTCTGCCACAGACTCTGATTGCATTGAGCCCAGACTACTAAAACTAGCTGCACCTCTCATTGCGACACCTCTGGCCAAAATTTGTACCCTTTCCTTGTGTCAAAGTTGTGTCCCTGATCTTTGGAAAATAGCACCAGTCTCCTCGGTCTTTAAAAAGGGGGATCCCAGTGACCCCCTGAACTGTAGACCAATAGCCATCCTATCTGTGCTAGGCAAAATTTTGGAAAAACTAGTCGCCACTCAAACTACTGAATTTCTTATTAAGCATGACCTTTTAATAACTGCCCAGCATGGTTTTCGAAAAGGTCATAACACCTCCACTGCGCTGCTTAAATTTACCACTGATGCTCTCATGGCTAGGGACAGGGGTCTCCTAACAGGGGCAGTTTTCATTGATATGATGAAGGCTTTTGGTCTGGTGAACCACTCCCTTCTCCTTGCCACCCTGCATTCTATGGGCTTCGCACCAAATGTCGTGAACTGGTTTGACAGTTACCTATCAAACAGAGTCCAAGTTGTTAAATTCAAATCATCTTATTCGGGAAAGGCTATAGTTAATGTTGGAGTACCTCAAGGTTCTATCTTAGGACCACTTCTATTTACTATTTTCATTAATGACATTACCTCCAAACTCTCCTCCTCCTCCTCCTTACACTATGCGGATGACACTGTCCTCTAAACCAGTGCAAAAACTGTATCTGACATCAATCTACAGCTTTTTGCTGATTTCCAATGTATCCAAGCCTGGCTATTGGATCACCACCTTGTACTAAATGAGACCAAAACTCAGTCCATGCTATTTGGTACCCCTTTGAAACTCCAATCTCACCTAAACAATTTTAGGGTCTCTTGCTTGGATGGCTCACCTATTGGCTCAGTTACCACATTTAAATACTTTGGAGTCACTCTGGATCAATCCTTAAACTTTGAACATCACGTTTCCAACACATGTAAGTCTGTGAACTCCAAGCTAGGTGTAGCCTATCGAATTAGCTATGCTTTAACTCCCTCATCGAAGCTAGTTATTGCCTGGGGCATTCTCCTACCTACACTAACCTATGGAGTATCCTCTTATTTTGCCTCTCCTAAAATGAATCTCCATATGTGGGACGTTGCCTATAATAACATATGTCAGTATGCCACCTTGTCCCACAGGTGGAAACACCACTGCACCCTCTAATCTGACCTTAACTGGCTATCCCCTAATGCTACAAGGCTCTACTCCCTTGGCTCTACCATTGACAGTATTATGAGGTCTCAAACCCCTAAATCATTGGTGGAATTGCTCACTCCGCAGACCTCTAGCTATGGATTGTGCTCAGCTGACAAATCCCTCTTAAGTGTGCCAAAATACTCTACCATCAAAGGTTCCAGTGCTTTTGCCCACCATGGTCCTCGACTTTGGAACTCACTCCCCCTTGATGACCGCCAAACTCCCACTCATGACTCCTTTAAAAAAGCACTCCATCTGTACCTCATCACAACTGACCAATGCTCCTGTTTTTAAACCTCCTTAGCTCCTTCCCCTCCTCCCCGATTACAGTTCGCTACCCTGTCTCTGATAAACTCTATTTTTCAGTTGTTCCTTTCTCCTAATGCCTCTCCCTATATGCACCC
Organism: Neoceratodus forsteri; assembly: GCA_016271365.2. Lineage (NCBI taxonomy): Eukaryota > Metazoa > Chordata > Ceratodontiformes > Ceratodontidae > Neoceratodus > Neoceratodus forsteri. The sequence goes on from CM028137.1 coordinate 807,538,068, forward strand.
TACTCTGTTTCAGCCTACATTTCCTATACTAACTCAGCTCCTTACCTTATCTCAGCTGGCATACCCCCTACATTTCCACTCCCCCTGCACTTTTAAGGTCTCTGTCTATTCTTATTTTATATCAACTATACATTTATCACCCACCTACCCCTGTGTTCCATCTAAACTACCCTCTTACTACTCTTTCTTGTCTTTGCTGACATATATCCTAAGCTTGCCCTTCCATGCCTAATTTAACCCCATTTTTTCCCATCCCCTGCATCAAACTCCCTTGCACTAATCAATTATTATTTCTAATTATCTACCTTGTTTGTCTTTATTTGTCTTCCTGTTATGGACTTACCTGCTGTTTAGCTATTTCTTATTTTTGTGTCATACCCATGTTATCCCTTATCTACTCCCTTTACTCTGTAATAGCACTGTATTTGCCCTACAGACATTATTTGTAACATCCAATTGCCGAAATTGTTCTCCTCCTTGCATCCTACCCACTAATATACCTGTTCTTATTTGTTCTGTATAAAGTTGTCATTGACCACTACTGTAAAGATCCTACTGTAACTTATTGTTTATACCTTGCTGTAACTGCCTATTTGTTGTATCCCTGTACTGTTGTATATTGTTACCTCCTGGGTCGTGCCTGAAAATAGTAATTTCTACGGCTAGTGCACCTACCTGGTAAACAAAACCAAAATAAATAAAAAATAAATAAATACAGCTAGCGTACAATATCAAGCTCAGTGCGGGGCAGGAAATGGGGAAAGATAAAGCACAAGGTAAAGAGGTGGCTAATGCAGGGCAATTATTTAGAGACAGAAGAGGAGTTAACAGGGAGGGGGGGGTTCTGTCCTTTGGCACCAGGACGTCTGAGGAGGACAATAGCATCAGCAGGAGGGGGGTGTAAGAGGGTGTTTGTAGGTAAGGCAGAGAAGAAATTAAGCTGTTTCAAGAGACAGCATTGCAAGTGGAGAGGAGAAATTAATAATTATCAGAGTGACCGGTGTGGGACAGAAGACATGGTTTGGCAGTAGAGGCAGAAATGGAAAAATGCAGTAATCTTACTCAGTAGCTAGGTCTAAGCAGTCAAATATCAGCTACTACACAACAATACAGTTTGTCCAGCACTAGTTGCACAGCAGCAAGTAGCACTGAGAAGCTAGACTAGTGACTTGTAATAGACTAGCTAAACTGGCAGATAAAGTAAGACCAATTGATGCATAACATAAGTAATTACATTTACAAAAATTCAGTCCAGAACACAGCACAGAAAGAGATTTCCCTGAGATCAGGAAGTGTCAGGAGTTGGAAAATCAGCCGAGGAACAGAAACTGCCTATCAGTGCCTGGCTCCTCCACTGGGCATCCAGTCAAAACAGCGGCATTCAAAACCACGAGTTTTGGCGGTCCAGTGCATACCTGAGTCTGTCCAGGGGTCAGTCAGGTGGTCTGTTAGCTGCAGCCAGCTCGGAGAGTGCCGGGGCCACAGCAGCAGCTTGGGAAGTCCACAGATGGGCTGTCTGAATCTGTCCAGAGGTCAGTCGGGCAGTCTGTTAGCTATGGCTGGCTCGAAGAGTGCCAGGGTCACAGCAGCAGCAGCTTGGGAAGCCCGCAGATGGGCTGTCTGAATCTGTCTGGGGGTCAGTCGAGTGGTCTGTTAACTGCGGCCAGCTCAGAGAGTGCCAGGGTCATAGCAGCAGGTTGGGAAGCCCGCAGATGGGCTGTCTGAATCTGTCTGGGGTCAGTCAGGTGGTCTGTTAGCTTCAGCCAGCTTGGAGAGTGCCAGGGCCACAGCAGCAGCTTGGAAAGCCCTCAGATGGGCTGTCTGTGGGACAGTTGGGTAGGACATTGTTCATAGACACTGTACAATATGTGGACCCTAAAGGAAAATAGACTTTCCATAATGTGAATTATGTACGCTCAGAAGGGGTCACAATTCTTGCACCAGATCCAAACTGGTATGACCATCAAGTGTACCATCATCCTGAGAATATGCCTGTGCTTACCCAGAGGGAAGCAGAGCAGTGGTAGCAAGTGTCTTCCATCCAGCAGTTGCTGTACCCATGTTGTTCCACTAGTCTGGTGTTCCAGGATCCAAGATGCATCCAGATTTGTCAACCTCTACAGTGTGCCTTTCCAGTTTCATCGCCTGGTCTTCCAGATACCAAGATGACATCAGTCCAGTTGTTTTCCTGATTCATCACCTGGGATTTTGGATGACATCAGTCCAGCTGTTCCTTTCCTGTTCCAAGGTTCCATCTCCTAGATGACATAAACCCAGCAGTTTTCAGTTCATCATCCTGTTTTCTGGAAGATTTCTACCCAGCTGTATCCGAAAAATGCTGCCAGGGAGACTCTTCGACTGGAGATTAAGTGATGTCCATTTTTTCATTCTTCAAGGGACTGGTAAGTCCAGACTTTTCTTACCTTATTGACATTGCAATACACATCCTACACCTGGCAGACTACAGACTGTTGAACTGTCCACAAAGACTCTCCCCTTTGGGATTACAGTACTTCAAGAACTGTGCTTCACTGGGCTCCATCCCAGGAGAGACTATTTAATAGACTCTTGCCTTCGGGCATAACAGTTAGTCGCTAGTCTGGACATTTAGGGCATTTCATCCCCCCAAAAAGGTGTATTGTACATAAAGTTAGATGTTTTCTACTGTTTTCTACTTTTCTGAAAAATACTTTTTGGGATTCTCCAGTGTTTTGATGGTAAGGGTTATTGTTGTTATACTGTGTGTTTTGCAGATTTGGGGTGTGCTTTGTCTCTTTTCTCTTTCAGGTGGTTCCTGTTAAAGAAGAAAGAAGAGAAGACCTGAAGAGGATGTGGGAACTCATCCAAGTTTCACTGCTTTTGTAGAGTGTTTTGTAGAATTATATGGTTAACAGGTGTTAACAGTTTTCCTTCCGCAGGTGTTAGTGCATGGGGGATAGTAGGAGTGTAATGCTTAGGTAAAGTGTTAGCACTGTGTTATTGGTTTTGCAGGTGTCCTGGGCTGGGGGGAGGTCCTCCCTTTGATTAAGTTTTTGTTTAGATAGGTTTTCCCTAGAGGGCTAGGGGGAGAGACAGGTTGTAGTCCTGATCTGCAGCAGGGGTCACAGCTCTGGTCTGTCAATCTATGTTTTGGACAGTTCTTCCAGAGCCACTGGTTTTCCATAGTAAGATTGTAGTGTAGGGGCTGATGTGTCAGCCAATGGCCTCTGGGCTCTTAGTGTTGCCTGCCTGTGCCTGGCACATGGTAGGAGAGGGCCTGATCACCCTCTCTGTAGGTAACACATAGAGTAGGATGGCCTGGTGCCAGTCATTTTCCTGGCTAAGGGTGGGTGTAACCCCTTTGTTCCTAGGGGTTACTAGAATCCCAGTTAGAATCAGTGGCAGGCAGGGAAGACAGCTTGTGAAATGCCAGGTAAATGGGTTTCAGACTGTCACACTCTGTTTTTAGCCTCAGGTGAGCAGGAGTGATGATGTAATCTTAGCACTCTCGCAGCGGCATACGCCACACTCTGGCAAGCAGTTGTTAGCTAGAGTAGAATGTTCAGTAGTCTGTAAGTCAGTCTTCCTGAAGGAGGCTGCAGCTTGCTGTGCAGCTCCTCAGTCAGCTCTGTTATAGAGCTACCTCTTTAGTTTTGGGTAGTTTGTCCTCACCATAGAAGAAGAACATAGAAGACGGTGTCTGAAGTGGTGGAGACCTTGCTAAGTGGGTTTTCCTTTGCCCCATCCCTGGAGGGATGGGGGTGATCTTCAGGGTTCATGGGCAATCCCCTCAATCCATTCTATCTGGTGAAGTTGCCTTGGACATCTTCATATGTTGTGAGTACAACCTTTCTTCTAGTAAGCCCAGAAGGGGCACCTGCAATACCTAGGGGTGAATTCTTCTGACAAAGGGACTCTGTCACTAGACTTTCTGTGTTTTAAAAGTGTCTGCCTACATTGGAGTCCAGTATGTGACCGTCCAAGTACAGAACTTTTAACTTCTGACACCTCAGAGGTGTGTGTGTGTAGTATGTTAAGTGTGAAATACATTTCAAGACAGCATCTATAGTTTTCTACAGTTGTGTGGTGTTTTTAACCAGATGAATGGCCGAGTATAAACTTGGAAGCAAAAGGGGGAGATCTCCCATCTGGAGTAACCCTGTTTACCTCTCTGGGTTCAGTTTGGACACCAGTACCTTTTCATTTAGTGCATCTGGCCAGTGCCTCATGTAAGTAGTTACTCCTGGATGTGGGTTGTTTTCTCTCATTTTACCCCAGTATTGTGTGTTCTGAAAGTTCCTGAGCCTGGATGTGCTTCTTTGTGGTCGTGTGTACCACCTTCATTCCTCATGAAATATGGGAAAGTGTCCTAGTACTGGCCATGTGTGCCTAGTTGATGGGAAATATACCAGTTCTGGCCATGTGTGCTAATCTCCATTTCAGAACCAGGGTGTTCACTGTTTTGTGTTGCTTCAGCCTGTGCTAAATGTGAATGGCAGGAATTTCTGTACCCTGGAGAATCTGCAGTACCAGTATGTATAGCCCTATGGGGCTCCATCTTCACTTTGTGATTATTCCTACTTTGTTGCATGAATAAAAGCCACACTCTAGAATCCCAACCTGGTTTGGACAGTATTGTTATTGCTTCCTTGTCTGGATTTACTTGGGTGCCCCTGACTAGAAGTGAAAACCTAGCATAATTGTGAGCAAGTGTTTTCTCTCAGGAACCTGGTTTGCTGGCCATGGTAATTGGTCCCCCCACGTGTGTGCCATGTAGTGTAACAGGTGGGTCACCTAGCCTAATGGTGGCCATTTCTCTGTTTTTCCAAATCTGTATTCATGTATGTAAACCCCCCCCCCTCGTTTGCCTCTAAACATCTGTGGTGAGAAGAGCAGTCCTGCTAGTTAAAGAAGGGGGGCCGATGGGGGGCGGGGTTACATGTATATAAGCTATGTGTTTGCTTTAGCAAGTTGAGTACTCCAAGAAGCTACATGAGGAAAGTGTAGTTCTGTACCACAAATAAACTCTTACCATACTCAGTGATTACAGCACCTCTGTCTGTTCTGTTCCTGGGAACCCCTATAGCTGAACTATTAGGAGGCTGAATTCCCTTACATTCTGGTGTTTCTGCCCAGTAGCTCAAGCTTTGGCTAATCTTGCAGCAGAATGGGAGCCTTTGAAGTTGCACTGATATCAGAATTGGAGCCTTTGAAGTCGGCAGTACAACTGAAGTTGGAACTGGTCTCTTCTGTCTGAGAGTGAAAGGGTGAATTGGAACAGAAAGAGGAACATTACTGGCAGCACTGACTGGGTAAGTGTACTATGGTCATATACCTATATTGGTGGTATGGGAATTCCCAGAGAGAATCCCAAGAGGTAATCGACCCATTTGAGCTGGATTGATCACCCAAAGGGCAAGGAAAAAGTCCCTGAGGTTTTTCATTTTGAAATTGCCTGGCAATGGAATCTCCCATAATGGAGAAGTTAGTTGCTTAAACAGATAAGCATTTATCGCAGGAGCGGTATCCGCTCTGCTGTTCGATTAATAATCATCCTTTACAACATGTTAAAAAACAGGCAGCAAAATGTAATACTAAAGAAAAAAATAATAAAAAGCAATTGGCAAATGAATTGCAAGCTCTATATCAATATGTAGCTGAAATGGAAAAAATATATTACGCTCAACAAGAACAGCTTGTGCAGGTTAGAGTAGAAAATGACCAGTTAAAAACCGAGGTACAAAAATTACAAAATGAAGGAACCTCATATACATATCAGCTAAGGGTACAGGCAGAGGCGTGCCTTGTTCTTAGAGAAGAAAATAGGCAGCTTAAAAAACAGCAGGAGGTCAAATAAAAAATAAAGGATTAGAAATAGTGGTCGTAACAGCACCAGAAATAATGCCTGTAGTCACAGCCCCATCACCCTATAATGCAAAGACTCCAACCCTCCAACCAAATGTGGATTTTTATGAGTCAGTGCATACATCTGGGAAAGAGGGAAAAGGGTGGAATGGAGAGTTTCAGTCTGTAACTACAGAGCCTTCACCTTATAAAATGGCAAAATGTCAAGGTTTATACCCTGGGTGGGATATTAAGACTGTGCCAGACAGTGGCGCAAGCCTGGGCGCAGGCACAACTGGGATGTGACAGGGTGCAGCAGGGTGATATTCAATGGTGCTGCACCATGGCTGAGCACCATTGAATATCGCTCTGTGGCCACCTGCATTGTGCATGGCACAGTGGCACTGCACCAGTGCAAGTGGCCAGAGAGGGGCAGGGGGATGCGCTAGTGCAAGTGCCATTGCAATAAGCGCATCAACCACAATATTCAAAAGTGCACATACAAATGGGGCCATAATGCATGCAAGGTGCAAATGGGGCCATTTGCATGTCATTATGGCCCCATTTGCATGCAGGTGCCCCATCCCCGGCGACTTGCGCCTGGCGCCCTGCCAGGCTGCAGCCGTTGGGGACCGATGCCCCCTGCACAAGCGGCAAAATGCCCCACTGCCTGATCATGGGCATATGTATGAAAAGAAATGTCCAATATCCCTGGTGGTCCAGTGGACCGCTGGCAGCCTGATTGTGGGCATATGTATAAAAATGGAAGGTCCTATATCCCTGGTGGTCCAGTGGACTGCTCGCAGCCTGATTGCGGGCATATGTATAAAAATAGAAGGTCCTATATCCCTGGTGGTCCAGTGGACTGCTTGCAGCCCAATCACAGGCAGAAGTCTAATGAAAGATTAATCCCCATCCCTGGTGGTCCTATGGTACCCCCCCCCACCCTCCCACTGAGCCCCACCACCACCTCCCCCTAGTCAGCGGCGGGTGGCAGCTCCCCACCTGCAAGCCACCCAGCCGCCCACCGACTGACTGCGTACAGCTGTATTCCCATTGGTCTACAGCGTGGGCCAATGGGCGTGCAGACCGTACTGTACTGCACAGTCCATATATGTGAATGGATTAATAAAATAAATTTTAAAGGATGTTTTTGTTAGTGTGGAAAAATATTTCTTAAGAGAAAATGCAAGGAATGATCCAAATCCAAAGCTACAGTGATGTTATTGTGTAATAACATCACTGTTTCAATGGGTCAGTAGCCAATCAGCTTTTTCCTTGCCATTGTTTAATCAAAAATAATGCCACCATCTATATTATAGTTATCTATATGTTTTGCATTTTATTCTATGCACTGTTCTAGCAATCAACTCAACATAACCAGGCCATCATATACATGAAGGTACTGTACCCTAACTGAAAACACTGCTGAGACAACTGTATGTTGTGACAAATGGCCAAATAGCTTAATGAGGTGCTGTGAGGTGCCATGGGGAACTTGTTATTCAGAAAATTCCAGGAAGTGTTTAATCTATTCTACTTATGATAGCTTTCCATGATGTCTGTACTATCCATTGGTAATTTGACACAGAATGACTTCCAGAAGATAATGAGTTAACTTTCTGTGGGCTCAATTAAAGGAAAATTCCATGTTAGCATCGGAAAAAGATATGTAGTAGTCTTATTTTCTGTGTTCTAACCAGTTCCCAGTGTTTTCTTTTCCTCTGGCTGTGAGAAATGTTTTTTCTAACTTTCCTTAACTGTTTTATTGCCCTTGGAGGTTGCCATTCTGGTTTCTTTTATGGCCTCTTCTCCCAGATATTCTTCTCAGAGTGCCCTTTGGTGTGATGTCTAATTGCCCTGCAGAAAGCCTGTGTCTTTTTACAGGATCTGTCACAGCTCAGCCACAGAGAAAATACTTCTTCCAGAGAAGTTACACTGCTAGATTTTGAGTGAGCGTAATCATTATTATTTTTTGATATCAGTACCTTGTTCTGCTATGTTCTGCTGTGTGTGAATCATGTCACTGTTTACTCAATTCCTCTCAGTCACTTTCAGTCTTTGCACCAGTACTAAGTACCAAAAACTGAGCATCACCTTATAGGTTGTAACATAGCAGTACACGGTACTAATATAAAAAAATAATAATGATTACACTCATCCAAAATCTAGAAGTGTGACTTCTCTGAAAGAAGTATTATCTTTGTGGCTAAGCTGTGACAGTTCTGCTAAATCTAAGGGCATAGCTGCATCACTGTCACATGAGCCACAGTGCATCGTAGGAGAAAGAAAGCCAATAAACCTATTTGTGATGGAGATCTCAGGGTTCGTAAAACTACCATACAGCTAGCAGACTAATTTAGGAAAAACTCCTAATAGCAGACAGAGGGAAGGACACACAAGGACTTAACATACATATCAAAACACTCTGTATAACATATGTATTTGCACATTCTGTGTGGACTTATCCTTTAACCCCCTCAAGCCAGAGGAAAAATAGTGCTCTAAAGCTTCCTATACACACACAGGCAGCATAGTAATGAGGCTTCAGTGGATGAATCTATTTTTAACATGCTATCATGTTGTTTGGTAGGAAAGATGACATCATCCCTTTTCTGAATGCAATATTCCTGTTGGCTCCACCCACAGTCATAAAAACTGGAATAGCAGGTTCCAAGTAGTATAAACTCACCAGGAATGTTAAGAAAACTATCCCTCCCCATTCATTCACAGGTGTCAATGAATGTATTTGTTAACTATGCTGGTTCATCTTCTTGCTTCCCTCATGGTAAAAAGTGAAACTACATTTCTGTTATTTTAAATGAGTGATAAATAGCTTGTCTAGGGGGATGGCAACTCTGATAGTTGTTCCAGTCTTTCTTTTCACTGATATAAACTGAGCCAGGAAAAAAGTAAGTAGGAAAATAAAACAGCATTATGTTTCTACATGTAATTGTTAATTGCAGCTGGTATTTTTAACATGTGCAAGTCAACTCCACTTCTCAAACTTAAAAAGAAAAATACACTTCATCACAGACTGTGTTTACCAAGTACTGCTCCCATGATTAAAATAATTTGAACCCCTTCCCCCAAACATGCGCCCTCACATGAACATGAATGATTTATCTGTAAAGACAATTAAAAAATGTATTTCTAAATGCATTACTAACAGCAATGCTTTCAAGGTTTTGAAACTACTAAAATGACAAACTATATATATAGAAAGATAGAATATGGTAAACAAATATTGTTAATCCTAAAAGCTGAACTTTGTTTTTAGTACATAAATGTTTAAGAAATACCTGAAAGCTGTTTATTTTCATTGGAAGCTGAATCCTTGGAAGCTGTAGTTTCAGGCACTTTAGTATTTCCTTTTGAGACACCAGGTGACCCTGATAATCATTTGTTCCAATGGTTTTTAAGTCAGTTTGAAGGCATTAAGTAACTTCTGTTCTCCTAGTCCTTAACAAAATGCAGGGACTCCACAGACTTGTTCTGTTCCTTGATCCAGATCCCAAACTAGTGAGTCTTCTTTCAAAATGATAGATCCAGCTCATGCCCCTACCACATGAATAAAAAAGGGTGGGATGGATCTTTTGGAGCTTCTTGAGTGGATCTTACTTCCCCCCAAAAAACAATGCTGCCTCCCACTACTCAGGTTCTAGTTCTTGTACCACCCATTTAAGAAAGAAAATAGTACCCTGCAACCACTGACTGGTATGAAAGTGTATTTATTTGAGGGCAAAAAACATTTCTTGTAGGAGGGTAAGGCGGAGGAGATTATTTACATCTTCAGTCAGTTCCATGGACAGAAAACATGACATTACCCCTTTTGTACATGCAATACTCCTGTTGGCTCTGCCCACAGTCATAAAAAAAGGAAATATTTGCCTTTTGCCTGTTGGGTGAAAAGCACTCTGGTTTACAACAAGAAACATGTTGTAATTAAGCCACATTAATTGGAGGTCTGTACCTTAAATGTTTCAACAGTTAAGGTTTCTTTTAATCTAAAGCAATAAAAAATGTGTAATTCACTTTTCAAGCTAGCCTTGGTGATGTCACAGGGTAACTTTTTCACAAACTGCTCCACATGAATTCCTACCGGAGGCAATGATGTAATCATGGTTAATTAGCTAAAGGAAAGCATGTATTTGTTGCAACAGCTCAGTAGCATGCATGTATTTTGGGCTACATACAGGACAGCAGCAATTAGTCTTTGCTGTCCCCTAGCTTGTCTAACCGGTTTGCTTTCTGGGTCTGTGAAGATCAGCTCTTCTTTTAAATTGTTTACTAAAAATACTACTACTGATTATCATCTTTAGGTACTAAGTTTGTGAAGTAGATTTATCTTTAAACTGTGTTTAAGCTTTTTTCTCTTAATAGCCATAACAAAGTGACAGATCCATGTGCATTAAAAAAAAGGGAAGAGTAGATTCCTCTCCCGGTGTGTTTGGCCAGTAGTCTCCCAAGATATCACCTGGGATAGCTCCTGTCAAAATAGCTTTATAGAGTTTGAAAGAGCCCTGATTGCTGCACCAGCCCTGATAAACAGATGCTCTTTGGCTTGCAAGTCACTGCTACTGACAAAGCACTGTCAGAGGTGCTGCTCCAACAGCACCATGGATGATGGAGGCCAGTAGGATGCTTCTCCAGGTTACTAACACCAGTTAAACAAGCATTTGATGACTGCCCTCACCACTTACTCGAGGTGTATTGAGCTGTGATAGCTACTGAGCATATTGTGGAGTTTAATGAAGTTACTCTTCAGACTCCTCACACTCTGTTAAAGTATCTGCTAGAACAAAATGCGCGAGGAGTGTCCTCCCAAAGATTGGCACACTGGGCCCTGGCTCTGCAATCATGCAACCTAAAGGTTACAATGGCAGCTCATGCCCTCCTACCCTCTATGCTACACTACGACTGTTTTCCCCATGATTGTGGGGAAATACACAGACAATTGGACCCAGAGGTTTTCTGTCTGGCTGCACAAAAGGGGGAATGTGAAGCTGTTTGTGGATGGTTTCCGGTTCTGGTAGGATGGCATCTGAGCACCAGAACAACAGACACAGATTTTAGTAATGTGTCCATCATCATTTCTGTCACAAAGGGCAGAGCTGGAAACTGTAAGGGAGGCTATGGTGTGGTATCCAATGGATGTGTGTATTTATTCGGACAGTGATTTTGTTGTCCATTCACTTATAGAATATATGCCCATCTGATATAAGAGGGGCATGTGCTCAGCCACAGGGAAGCCAGTTGTACATGCTGAGCTCATGAAAAATATTTGGGAAATGGGGGAACAGAACCCATTACGGGTGTGCTTAGTTAAAGTGAAAGCTTATCATAAACCAGGAACTAGTGAGGAAGCCAAGCAAAACTGTAAGGCAGATGAGTTAGCCAAGCTAGCAACTTTGGAAGGTATTCGATGGCAGGGGATAGAGGTCAGGAAGAGCAGGATCAGTTGTGGGAGCAATGTAAATTTGATCAGAATTATGAAAAGTGGGTAGCATCATTAAAGAAGGTGCCATCCTTACAGGAGGTGCAGGTAGGGGACCGCACCTTGTAGCAGCGGAAGGTTCAGTTGGAGGAAGGGAAGGAGGTTCAAAGGTATGTGAAGTTGGTAGATGGGATAGTGGTATGGGAAAGACATGTGGGAAAAGTAAAATGGATTCCACAAGAGACCATGAGAAGGGACATAGTGATGGAAAACCATCGCATGGGAGACATTGTGGTATTCATAGGACATGTCAGATAGTGGCATAAAAATACTGGGGGCCAAGGATGGGAAAGATGATTAAACAGACACAAGAGTCATGCCTGATTGTGCCCAGAAGAATACCAAAGCCCCGGGAGGGAGGGCCCCTCTGAGGAAGGTGCCTTTGGCAGACAGACCATGGGGGTCTTTGTGGATTGACTTCGTGGGACCGTTACCCACAGTCCCGTGAAGCCTGTGCAACCTAGTGGTAGTAGTGGATACCTTCTCAAAGTGGGTGAATCCTTTCTGGTGAAAAAGGATACCACCAGGCAGGCAGATAAGGTCTTGTGGGAACAGGATTTTTCAAGATGGGGTTTCCCAAAACCATTAGAGAGTGATAGAGGCATTCATTTTACTTCAGAAATTATGAAAGCCTTGTGTGCCCTGTTGGGGATAGAGCAAAGATTACACATTCCTTATCACCCCCAATCATCAGGCATGGTAGGATGGATGAACTGTACCCTTAAGCAAGGAGTCAAGATGTTAGTTTTAGAGGCAGGAAAAAACTAGGTAGCTCATCTTCCAGGAATTTAATTGTCAATCAGAAGCACCCAAAGTAAAACTATGAGCTACACCCCATATTAGTTGATGACGGGAAGGGACATGAGGGTGTATTATCCCTCTGACGCTGACCTCAGTACCCCTGTAAAGGATAAGATTTGGGCAGATGTATTCCTAGCTCAGGTACAGGAGCAGTTAAATCATTACCTGCCTGATGTGGCTAGAAATATGGCACAAAGTCTTGAGGCCAATCAGGCTCAGTGCTCTGGAGTATTGCCTTACAAAGAATTACAGATTGGCAATCAAGTCATGGTTAAAAATCTGGGGCAAAAGGGACCATGGCAGGCAAATTGGACTGGTCCATACCAGGTCCCAAACAAATTAGGTCCAAGGGTGGTTAAAATTTCTTGTGACAAACAAAAGGATAAAAAGAATATTACTCTATGGATGCATACAGATTATTGTAAACTGTATAAAGCAAATTCAGATATTACAGAGAAGAGCAATTTATACTGTGCTTGATTGTTCTTTATCTCCAGGAAGGAGATGAGAACAAATTCCCCACTCAGAGGGCAGGCAGGAGTCCCTGCTGGAAGATAATGTGCATAGTCGGAAGAGTCTGCTTACTACTGTGTATGTCTTGGACTTTATGGGACTGCTGACAAACTCTAAAGGTGGTAAGGCCATCTCAAACTCTGTTGAAAAGCGACCCTTGTAATATAACGTGTATCTGCACTAGAAACTAACTGTAGCTGTAATGACTCATGGAGCCGGTGGAGAAATGAAAAAGGACAAATGGGATGGCCATTGCAAGTTCTAGGGGCTGGTGGAATATATACTCATGGAGGACAGGTACAGATATACCTGTATACCATCTATGGACATGATAATGAATCCTGGCAAATCCCATTGCATGTGTTTGTGAGACACCAAGTTTGTGTTACTAATGTTTATAAAAATGTTAGTGTGTTAGTTAAAGGTTTAAAAGGAGTAAGGGGAAAAGGTCACTGATGATAAAAAGTTGACTAACTTTTATGGGATGGGAATTACAGATGGGTATAGATGTAGTATTAACAAAATGGTGTGTAAGGTGAGAAATGCTACTATGTATCAACAACTGTTGTTTTTAACATTACCGCAGGATCCACAATTTGTGACTTCACATTTGTGCAGGGTGGGGGTTGGGGGAGGGTAAGCCTTACAAACAATGCCTTTACTAGGATACAGTAAAAGGTCCGTCATCAGCTAGAAGGGACCTTCCTCCCCTCCCCTCCTGATGGTATAATCACTGAACAAATGACGATAACCAGTGTATTGCCCTGGTAGGTATGAGTTGTATAATGTTTGTAGCACCAGCCCTTTCCTAAGTTACCTCCTAAATGTACTAATGAATCCGTTATTAAGGTATAGCAAAAGCTATATAATGATACTCTGAAAGAATATCATGCTCAAAATAATTTTCATTTTCATAGGTGAAAAAGAGACCTTGCCTCATGGGTGGGGAGACTTTTGGGGGTAGCCAATGCAATAGATTCCATGGTGCTTAAGGGTCATACACAAGATATGGAAGAGGAGGTGAAGGGTATTATGACTGGTCCTTTGGCTGCCTCTCTTAAGTCCACTGCTAATAATGAACAGATAGATTGGGATGCCTTCTCTGAAATATTAAATAATCGCTTGATTACCACACAATGAACAAAGTTGTTCAATTACACCATAGTGGAAGGCATCACTAATAGTACTACGCAACTATTATGCTCCAGTGGGCAAATTAAGCTGTAAATACGCTACAACATGAATTACAAATGATAGAAGCTGGAGTGTTACCATGGGGTATCACTAATCATAATTTATCTCAGTTAATCAATCAAACCTCAAGGGAAGCCATCCTCACTTCTATATGCTTAGTTTACATTTTCCCTCTTGGTAATAAAATGCCTGCTGTTAATGTGGTCATACTGATCCTGGCTATCCCTGTCTCATCTACTCTGACAGCTTATGGGTGGAGGCTAATTAATTTGGGGGTCCTAATGGACAACCAACTAGTACAGCTGCAAGTGCAGAGAGATATGGTTCTACCGACCCCTTGCAGTCCAATCATGTTGGATAGTAAACAATGTTTAAAACATAAACTGACTTATTTATGTGGAGATCAGGTACCCTCTCATCCATATCAGAGGAGTGAATACACCTTTAAACACTCTGAGGCCACGGGCATCGAAAGGATTAAGAGGTGGAACCGATCATGATTGTTCTTGCTGGTGATTCTTGGAACATTTGAGCCCACAGTGATGGTACTTGGAATGTCATGGATTTAACTCTTCATGCTCATCCCATGTATAATGTTGCTAATGAGACCCACTTTGCTGACAAATGGATAGATTATAATAGTACTAGCTTGTACCACCTGATTGAACCTCCACATATAGTCATGCCACACTTCTCACCCATATCTATTAAAGCTCTATTATACAGACAGGCGACCCAAGCATTAGTTTTCAAACAACGAGTTACAGCTGACGCCACTGAGCAACAGGCACAGTGTATAACGATTATTTCTTGGTGGGATTGGACAGTAGGTGAATTAGTGGCCAGCCATACATTGGCCGTGGTTATGATTTTTGTAGTAATGCAAATTGCTGTTTTAATGTGCACATATTGTGTATATAAATGTATTCAACAATATTTTTGCACTGTTAAAATCCTTACTGACAACCAACAACTGGTGTGATCCCTGAGTTATTCAGGTATCAAAGAGGGGATTGTAATATAGTGTATTGTGTAGTAATATAGTGCTTATGTAAGTAATTGAGTTATGAAATGTAATATGCACTCAGGAGATGCCACTGTTACAGATGGTACAGGCAGGTATTGTAAGGTATATTGTGCACTCAGTAGAGGCCATTATTACAGATGGTAAAGACATGGACTGTAGCATAAGACTGGAAAAGTACTGCAGGTGAGGGAGTGGTGGGTGTGCATTCTTGCAGAATTTGACTAGACCATATATGGTAACATGCTTTTCCAAGGACAGTTGTGTACATAACTAGATCCAACTGTATTCCAACTGTAGGTATGGCATAAAAATGTGGTTTAACTGGTTCTTAGGGATGTGGGAAGAACTGTATATAAGTTATGTGTTTGCTTTAACAAGCTGAGTACTCCAAGAAGCTACACAAGGAAAGTGTAGTTCTGTACCACAAATAAAATCGTACCAGACTTGGTGATTACAGCGCACCTGTCTCTTCTGTTTCTGGGAGTGGGAGACCCTATAGCTGGACTACTAGGAGACTGACTTTCCTTACATTTGTGTTAAAATTAATTTGCTTTTGCTTATATTTGACATTCATGTTTTCATATTAGTAACAAATAAAACTTTGTAAAATATAACTCATGTGACTTACAAGCTTACAATATAGAACTGATATAATCATCAGTGATCATCAATGATCATCATTTGATCATTTATGGACCTTCAAAAACCATCATGCTGATTTTAGCTTGCAAAAATAATTGTTAATCATTAGTTGGTGATTTGAAAATTATATGTTTGATGATTAAATCAAGATCTAGATGATGATCTGAGATCATGATCTCCCTAATGATCATGTGGTCACATTTAGTGATCAACAAAGATCACTTGTGACTGATGTCCCAACATCATGAAAAATGATTTACTGTTTCACCTGGGAGAAGCCTGAGGGCTGGGTCCCAGTGACATAACCTAGCATGAAAGGGCACTGGGTGGGCTGTAATCCCTCAGCTGAAGTGAAAGCAAAGTGGGGGCACTGATAAATGCATAGTCTACTGGGCAGTCTAGCAGAGCATAGTTAGTGAGCACTGATAACATATGACACTTTGCTGTAGCTTTGAATGCAGTACAACATCTGAGAGCTGGAAAGTCTTACATGAAAGGAACTGTACTTTGAGCTGGAACTGCAGTAAATTAGAGCTGTGTGGAACTTTCAAAATGTATCGATTTTGTCACAGTTCAGCTGCCCATTGAGCTAAAGATCTGAACTATGCCGTGATTACTTGGTGATAGGAGCTCTAACAGTGTGCCAAATATCTTGACACAATGATGCATCTTCTTAGCATTGTGGGTGCCCAAATTCTGTCATTTCATTTTTAGTGGGAAATTTCATGAACATTTTTATCTGCATGCAACTCATGCACCTTTGGAGCTAGAAATCTGAAACTAGGTACGTATATGAATGTAGTAATACCCTTATACCTGAACATTTTTATAACATTCTGATCCAGAAGCAAATAGTTTGATACCTTTTATTGGACCATCATAGATGTTACAAAAAGAAAACAGTGCCTAAGCTTTCAGACCACCTAAGTCCTTCCTCAAAAGCATATGCCAGCTATTCACAGAATCACATCATTCTATTAACACCCAGATCATACGTAAAAAAAAAAAACAAACAAACAAAGAATTCTCATTGGTTTAAAATCCCTTTTTTAAGAAACAACAGGCATTGAAATACCAGTCTGCTACTATGAGAAACCTTCCAAGGTCATATATCAGCAGAAGCAGATAACAGTAGTAGTAGACTGGTATTTCAATGCCTGCTGTTCTTTAGAAAAGGGATTTTAAACCAATGAGAATTATTTCTGGGTTTTTTTATGTATGATATGGGTGTTATTAGAATGTGATTCTCTAAGCAACTGGCATACGCTTCTGAGAAAGGACTTGGTTGGTCTGAAAGCTTAGGCGCTGTTTTCTTTTTGTAACATCTATGCTGGTCCAATAAAAGCTATCAAACCATTTGCTTCTGGATCTGTTCTTACAAGGACCAGTACGGCAACTAAACTAATTCTTTATATAACATTTTGATGAATGCTTTCAAAATTATACTACAATAACTAAAATAGATATGTTGGCAAAATGTTTGGCTACCTATAGCACAACTCCCTTTAAAACTTGATACTTAAAACCTGGTTCACATACCCATGTTGACACTTCTCTAAATCCTGATACTGTGGAGAAATTTGTATAAGAATCTTTAAAATCAGATGGAAATAACTGAAAATTAAATTTTGATTAAATGTTTGGCAACCCTTAATGTACCCCCTTTCAATCCAGGACTCTGAAATCTGGTACACCTATGAAAGTCATTAGTATCTATATACCTGCCAAATTTAGTATCATTTGAATTGGTACTTTGAAAACTATGCTAAAAAATGAAATTTAAAAATTGATGAAAGTCAGTGGAAATTTTGAAATATTTTAATTTGGTCATAATGTAGCCATCTATTGAGCTAGAGATCTGAACTTTGGCAGGATTACTTGCTTATAGGAGTTCTAGTGGTGTGCCAAATATGATTACATTAGGGCACGAAGTCTCAAAATGATATGTGCTCAAAGACTGTAATTTTATTTTTTGAGGAAAATTTTCATGAACATTTTTATCTGCATATAACTCAGATACCTTTGGAGCCAGAAAATCTGATACTGGGTACATACATAAACTTAGCAATAACCTGTATATATATATATATATATATATCTATACCAAATGTTGATGAACGCTTTCAAAATTATACTAAACTAAAATCTAAATTTTGTCAAAATGTTTGGCTACCTATAGGTACAGTATAGGTATAGGAAGTTGGTGGATCTCAGGGTTGGGAAAAAGATGGCCAGATGGGTGGAAAACTGGCTGAGGGACAGAACCCAGAGGGTGGTTGTGGGGGGAGAGTTATCTGGCACCAGAGAGGTAGCCAGTGGGGTCCTGCAGGGCTTGGTGCTGGGGCTAGTGTTGTTGAATGTCTTCATAAATGACATTGGAGATGGCATTAAGGGCAAAATGTGCCTATTTGCAGATGATACCAGGCTCTGTGGGAGAGAGGACACAGTTGAAGGGATACAGGACCTACAGGAAGATCTGGAAAAGTTAGAGAGGTGGTCCACTATTTGGCAGCTCGGCTTCAATGTGAAGAAATGCAAAGTTATGCATATTGGAGTCAGGAATCTCAGGATAGAGTACTACCTGAGTGGAGTCCGAGTATCTGCTTCAGAGGAGGAGAAGGACCTGGGGGTGATGATCACTAGTGATCTGAAGTACTCCACACAGTGCAAGAAAGCAGCAGCAAAGGCAAACAAGATGCTGGGATGCAGATCTAGGGGGGATTAGTAGTAGGAGAGAGGAGGTTATACTGCCTTTGTACAGGTCACTGGTAAGGCCGCATCTAGATTATGGAGCTCAGTGCTAGTGCCCCCACCTCAAAAAGGACATTAACATGCTGGAGAAGATCCAGAAGAGGTCTACAAAGATGATAGTTGGTCAGCAGAGTAAGACGTATGAGGAGAGGTTGAGGGCACTGTACATGTACTCCCTGGAAGACAGGAGAGGAAGAGGAGACATGATTGGGATGTTCAAGTACTTGAAAGGGATAAATAAGGTTGATAAGGAGAGTCTCTTTAAGCTGAGTGGCAACCATAACATGACGGGGCACAGTCTTAAGTTGGAGGGTGGGACGTTTTGCAGGGAGGTCAGGAAGCACTTCTTCACAGAGAGGGTGGTGGAAATTTGGAAAGTGCTGCTGCAAGTGGTCATCTCATTGAAGACAGTGGACAGCTTTAAGATAAGCTGGGATAGGCATGGGGGAAGTAAGGATCAGGGGTAGCGAGGAAGGGAGGATGGGAGGAGTAGGGAGGGAGGGCAGGGACATTAGCTCAAGCTGTGGACCCTGCAATATGAGCAGACTTGATAGACCAAATGGCCTTCTTCTGCTGACTTCTTTGTATGTTTGTATATAGCACAGCCCCTTTTAAAGCTTGAGATGTGAAACATGGTGCCCATAACCATGTTGCAAGTTTCTCTAAATCCTGAAATTATTTAGAAATTTGGATAAGACATTTTAAAATTAGATGAAAAAAATGAAAATAAAATTGTGATTAAATCTTTGGTCACCCGTACCTCAGCTCACTTTCAGTCTAGGACTCTGATGTGTGGTTCAATTATGTACACCATCAGTACCTGTATACTGGCCAAATGTAGTATCATTTGAAGGTGTACTTTAAAAACTATACCAAAATAGCAGAAATTTAACGTTTCGTTGAATTTCATCAGAATTTCATGGACTTTTTAAAATCCATTAATTTGGTCATAATGCAGCTGTTGGCAGCCTGGGTGCTATAGTCTGGTGTTACTACAGAATGTATAAGGGCACTGACAGAAGTGAAATGTTAGTGTATTTTAAGCACTTTTAAATAAATTTAAAGGTGTCAACTGTGGAAACTGGGACTCCACATTCTAAGTGTGTTTTAGCTACTTTTGGTCAGAAAGTTGCAGATGGAGGTGACCATGCTACGGCAGGGCACTTCCTGTCATTGGGGTTATAATTTGCAGCTCTTGTGAGTGGAGGTGAGCACAGCGGAGGCGGACAGGCAGAGGCCATACATCATGACCGTGATTTGATTAAACGTGTATTCCTCTGTATGTTATAGAACGAAAAAACCAAACAAAAGCAAAACAAAAAGCAAAGACAGAATACCTCTATGAGTTGTGGCACCCTGTCACTTTACTCAGCAAGGAGCAGTGTGGGAGCTGTAGTGTTAACAGTGTTAAGGACTACAGAATTTTTGTGGTCACTGACATAAAATTTGACATGAAACTTTAGTGTATTTTATGCACTTTTAAATAGATTTAAGGCTGGCAACTGTGGAAACTTGGACTCCTCATTTTAAATGTGTTTTAGCTACATTTTGGCAGCAAATTGCAGAGGGAAGCGACCTTACTATGGCAAGGCACTTCCTGTCATTGGGGGTATCAATTTGCAGCCCTTGTGAGTGGAGGGAAGCATGGCGGACATGGCAGAGACAGGTGTCTGATGTGCCTGAAATATGGGCATTTCTATGGCACAATGTGGGGTATGCAAAATATTTGAACATAAAGAAAACACAGATGAATTCATCTGTGCAAACCAGGTTGCAGGTTTTGCAATACTAGAGAAAGGAATGTGTGTCCAAAGGGAAAGCCTGTAAGGCCTGCTAACCATGTGAGCCCATAGGTTAATGGTTAGAGCAATGAAACTGTATTGCCAGAGGTCTGGGTTCAATTTCCAGTGGGTCACACTTTTCCTTTCTCATTTCCATCCATGAGTTGAAAAAGTTAGTGAGGCCATCCATGATTAAAAAAATGCCAAGCAGAGGCCAAGCTGCACAGGGGAGGAGTGCCTGGTGGTCATTCTGACATGTTCCTAGTTGCAGGTTATTAACACTAAAAAGAGGAATGTGTGTTCAAAGGCAATGTCTTTAAGGTCTGGTAACCATATGAGCCCACAGCTCAATGGTTAGGGCACTGGAACAGTATTGCCAGGGGACTGGGTTCAATTCCCAGTGGGTCACACTTTTCCCTTCTGATTTCCATCCATGATTTGAAAAAGTTGGTAAGGCCTTGGACGTGAACCTTCCTGTGGATATCATCTTTTCGGATTATTGCAAGGCTTTTAATAGTGTACCACATTATGAACTTATACAGAAGTTAGTTGAATCAGGTATTAATATGAGACAGGTGGGATGGACGGATTCCTGGCTGAAAAATAGAAGACAGAAAGTGGTATTACACATCCAAATGAAGTGTGATTAGCAGTGGGGTGCCGCAGGAGTCTGGGTTGGGACCAGCATTATTCAATATTTATGTTTCTTCAATAAAGTGTAGCAGTGGAACTTGGATGTCAAAGTTTGCTGATGACACAAAAGTGGGTGCAGTGGTAGACACTGAAGAAGCAATTGGCATCCTAAAGAAAGAGCTAAAGAGTTTAGAAAAATGGGCATTAGAGCATAAATTGGATTTTAATGTGGAAAATGCACAGTTCTACTGCTGCCATAACCTGCACCCTCCTCTGCACCCCTGAGGGCAGCTCTATGCACCTTGGAGCATGGTGCGTAGTGCTGCCAAGCCCCTGGCCTGCCCCTGGCATGTTGCTCTCTGCACGGCCAGGGGTTTAGGTGCAGACTGTGTTGCACACACCAATGGTTCATGCTGTGCAGGCTCCGGGTTTTGAGTGTTGCGATGCCAGTGTACCAGGCTTATGCGGCATGTTAGCATCATGTATAGGGCTCATAGTGAGTAGGGATAGGCAGGTGATCATGCCACTCTATGGTTCACTGGTGAGACTGCATTTGGAGTACTGAGACCTGTTTGGGGCATCACAGAATAAAGGTACGATAAAGAAACTGGTGGGTGCAGGCAAGGGCAATCATATTGGTAATGGGGCTCAAGGAGCTTTCATGTGATGTGATGAAAGATTAAACGAACTGCACCTCTTTACCCTTGAGTATGGAAGAATGAGAGGTGACCTATGCCTGATTTACAAAGCTTTTGAAGACTATGAGCTCTGTTTTCAAAGGGCAGAGAATAGCACAAGATGCTTGCACCAGAAAAGAGTGACACAAGGAGCAAGCTGCATCGGAACTTGCATCAATTCTGATTTTCTAACGCTGCTTGCATCAAAAGCAGCACTGCCTATGCCAAAGTGGCTTGCATCAGGCTTGCATAAAACAAAGTGGGAGCACCAATTCACGATGAGGCTTGCATCAAAAAAATAATGCACCATCTCCTTTTTTTGATTTTCTAAGGTAGAAGCTGTTGCCACTGCATCAAACATGCATGCCATTGTTAGACCAGCCAGAGATGGTTTAACTGACACCAGAGTATATACAGAAGCCCACAGCAGGTGGGCATACCTGACTATGGTACTATGTATGGCACTTTGTTGCAAGTGTCCTATGTTGTAGACATCATAATGCTGTTTGCATTATGTAAAATATTGCGTACAGAGGCCATTTCAGCCGCTGTAATGTTTTACTTAACTTGCATCATTTTTTGCTCCATCTCACTTCTGCATCATATTATTGACTCAACTTGTGTCATTTTTGCCACAGTTTTTTGTCTCAACTTGCATCATTTTTGCCTCATCTTTTTGTCTCAACTTGTATCATTTTACTCCATCTCATTCATGAATCACATTTTTGATCCAACTTGCGTAATTTTTGCTCCATCTTTTTTTACTCAGCTTGCATAATTTCTGCTCCATCTCATTCATGCATTGTATTTTTGACTCAGTTTGAATCAATTTTGCTCCATCTTTTTGACTCAACTTGTGTCATTGTGCTCCATCTCACTCATGCATCATTTTTTTGACTCAGCTTGTACCATTTTTGCTCCATCTTGCTCTAGGCATTGCATTTTTGACCCAGCTTGAACCATTATGCTCCATCCCATTCCATGCCTTGTATTTTTTGAGTCAAATTGCATAATTCTCAGCTTGAGTCATTCTCATCCCATGCATTATATTTTTGATGCAGCAATCCTCTTGTATCATTTTGGGGGACTTTGCTGTGAAGAATGCTTTTCTTGCACAATAGGGGGCACACAGTACTTGACCAGGATTTGACGCAAGGTTGGTTATTCGATGCACCTTGCAACAGTCTAAGGGGCCCTCTGAAAATCTGGCCCTATGATTTATTGAACTGCCTAGGCTTAGAAGGGAAACAAATGTCTTATGGGACAAGAATGCACAATATACAATTAAAGGGAGAGAAGTACAAGACAACTAGGAGGAGTGTGTAGTTTACACAAAGGGTTATCAATGTTTGGAATGAACTACCACAAGCAATTGTTTTCTGCAAAACTATTGACTCATTTAAAAGGGACTTAGATGAGCACTGCAGAAATAAACAGATACAAGATTACTACCATTGAGAAATGATGAGCCAATGTAGGCAAACTGTCTGGTGGCTTGCATTTTTTCTATAAACTCTTCCCAACTGCTTGCATTGCAGTAGCCCATTGTATCCTAAAGCAGTAAGGCACAACAGGGCATTGGTGGTACTAGGTTTCCCCAACGGTCAAGGGCATAGTGAGGCACGAGGTGAAACCGAGTGCCTTCAGACCCCTGACCGTGGGGGGGGGACCTAGTACCACCAATGTCCCTGGAGTGCCTTATTGCTTATATAAAATGGGCTCATAGACAACTTTTAAAAAACGAACACTCTAAAAGTTTTCAAAGCCACAAAACATATAATAAAAGTTTATAAATTATGCAAAATAGTCCCTCCACAGATTTTTTTCAGCTGTCAGTCATCTGTCTATTTTCACATCCAATACATTGAACTGAATACAGAGACAGTAAGTGGAAAGCATATAAAGCATTCCCCACCCCTCAGCTCTGGAATGCCTATAGGTGCTTGTGCAATACTTGCAAGCAAACTGCCTATTTCCTTAACCAACAAAGAAACAACCTTGGCAATCCTCGTAGTTTCTGGGCTTGTGTTGAGTTACTACTAA
This sequence comes from Neoceratodus forsteri, assembly GCA_016271365.2. NCBI lineage: Eukaryota > Metazoa > Chordata > Ceratodontiformes > Ceratodontidae > Neoceratodus > Neoceratodus forsteri. The sequence continues at coordinate 807,561,450 of CM028137.1, forward strand.
ACCCTAAAATTCATAGTCAAATTAGTCAACTCGTATCCCCCTCAGGCCCCCTCTCTGATCCTGCTGAAATTGTGCATTTCTTTAACTTAAAATTCACTGATCTCTCCTTCTATCTCAGCAAACTCCCTCCTCAGCCTTTCCCTGACACAGATAATCAGCTAAACTGCTCCTCTATGGCCTCCAACAATGTCCTGCCCTCCCTTTCTACTTTAGAGCCATTGGTCAAGGGGTCACTGCCAAACTCCTGAAACCCTCCCTGCCAGAGGTAGCCCTGGCAGCGATGGGCTCTTCCTCATGTTCCTTAAACTCATCTCTCCGGCAGTCATTAAACCCCTCACTTTCTTATTCAACCTTGCCCTATCAACATCCACAGTGCCTGACTCCTGGAAACATGCAAATGTTGTACCAATTGTTGTGACTTTTGCTTTGTTTAACTGAAGTATAACTGCAAAACTGTATTTCTAATCCTTTTCATTCTTTTTGTGTAATCCTTTTGTATTATTTGTTACTTTACCCTCGTGTTGAGGCCTGTTTATCACTGTGTATTTACTTGAACTGTGTGATTTGAGTTGTGCCACTCTGTGGCTCAAGTTATGACTTAAAATGGTCCTTTGGGTCAGCTCACTAACCCGGTTATCAAATACATACATAAATAAATAAATAAACATTGTGTGATTGTTTACCATGGAACAGAATTCAAAGCTCTACATTATTCCAGTAGTAGAATGCAACACACACACACACACACACACACACACACACACACACACACACACAAAATGGTAACATGGAATTCATGAATTCAGAATTTGTCAGAGTTCCACTGGCATATACACACCCACACACACACACATATGCCTCAGGTGGTGCCAGAATGTCAATTTTATCTTTTGCCAGGTAAGGAGCAGGGAGTTCTCTGGCAAACTGGTAGGGATACAAGGAGGATTTTTCATGATCAGCAAAGAAACCACCAGCAATGGAAACTCTGAATAGTACTTGATTTTTTAAATTTATGTGTGTAAGGAGGGTCTTCTGAGTGAAAAAACACTACATTATTTACTTTATTTAATTTAATGGACTTTTATTTTTAGGGCCTAGTTGAAGGTTTTTATGTATGAGTAAAGGCTGCAGCCATGTTTGTGATGGAAATCAAGAAGTAAGTGCCTTATGAATTCTGTATGTGACTTATGAGTTACCTCAGTTGACAGGGACTTGTTTTTAGTCATTGGTAGTGCTCTCTGAAGACAATTGCTAGAACCATGTCTCAGCCAATCAGGACACAGGGATTTCCTTGCCCATTTTATATTACTTCCTAAGCTCTCCTATGGTCTGCCCATTTGTTTAATGCCTCAAACACTACCTTGCAGAAATGATACATGGCTTACAATAGCATCTGCCGACTTTCCCTTGCTTGCAACCAACTCACCCACCACTGCGCCCTGTACTCCAAACTCGGTTGGTTACATCCTGCTGCTCAATGTGACCTCTCCTTGGGTGGCATCACTCACAGCGTAATTCAGAACAATGCATCCCTGTCTTTTCCCTCCATCCCTCCTGGTGCCCTGCAGAAATGCCTATCCCCTCAGATCCTAGGACCTCAACCTCCTATCCATATCTAGGACCAGGACCAAATTTGGAGAGACAGCCTTCACTGTTACTGCCCTTAAATTATGGAATAGCACACCTGCTAACATAAGACAATATACTGTTGCCCATGCTTGCCAGAGCCAATACTATTCATGCTTGCTTCATTTGGCAGCATGCTTCTGCTCCTAGCCCCCGCCTTCATAATCACTAGCCTAGCCACTCACTCATACATGAAAATCCCTGCACTTATCACTTTGTATAAATGCTTGTTTATCTGTACCTCAGAGCTTTGCCAATGACCTCCCCCCCATGCTTATTATTTAATCTTGTACCACACCGTTTACTTTGTTTACCCTGGTCACGCTGATGCTTAATTTAATGTCATGCACTGTGTTGTTTTTCTAAGTTTATCATGTCCTCTAATGTTGAAGGATTGTTCCTGTATTTATGTAAGCATTACTCCACAACAAAGGAGGTCTCTCCTAGGGAATTAATGCCTGGTTGGGGGGGGGTTGGGGGCTGAGTGCCTCCAACCACCAACCAGGCAATAATTTCCTAGCAGAACCTGACATTGAAGTGAATTAATGTGCTTGTAACATGGCAAGTGCAAATTCAGTTATGTTACAAGTGAATGCCATGCGGGATATAAATGAACAGCACATTACAATATTGTAATATATGGAGATGCTTAAATAATACTATACTAACCCATACAAAACAATCCCTGTAATACCACATCAGCCAAAGTGATAATACCATTGTTCGTCCCTGATAATACTATCGTTCAGAAGTGATAATACTATCGCTGCTGCTCTGAACGATAGTATTATCAGTTAAATGGAACAGCGCAAGCCCAAGACTCAGAGCTGGTTGCTAAGCAGCCAACTGCAGTCGCTAGACTCACGACATGAGATTTGTAAACCATGCTTGTGATTGGCTGCCTTTTGTCTCAGAGAAGGCAGAATACTTTCAAAAAAATGGCGGCTATCTCTTGCTTGGCGAGAGTAACTCGTACCCACAGAACTTGGGATCTTTACTTTCGCCTGGACTTTTTTTACCCCACAAGACAACAGTACCTCGTTGATCCTGCATTTACATGGATGAAAAAAACAGGTAGGACTTCCTAACGAGCGAGGACTTGCTAGCGAGTGGGGGGGGGGGCAGAGCGGCCGTGCAGCAGCAGAGAACCAGCCAGCGAGTCTTCACTGCAGTGCTTCGGCGGACATTTTCACAGACTGTGCGGAGAACAAAAATCATACTGACACAATTTGATATGGAATTTGGCTCCACATATTACAAAAAATAACACAAAATGGTGTATGCCTTACAAGGGAGTACTCCCATCTCGAGGTTCTGGGGACATGCGAACCTCTCGAGCTTCGCTCTCGAGGTTCCCATGTCCCCAGAACCTCTCGATGGGATTACTCCCTTGTAATGCATACACTCCTATGTATTATTCTATTTGTTTAATACAATATTAACTGCTGTTCTACTGTGTACTTCTGAGTAGATGTCCATGTCCAACGGGCACGTGCACGCTCACAAATCACTATCTATTTATATTGTGCCAGCTATTTTATGTACATTTGCAACTGATGTTTAAAAACACCTTTGCGAGACATCTGACAGAACAAAGTCATTTTTTTTGCTATCTACATGCCTGTTTTCACTCGTTTCCTTCTTTTGTATTTGTGCTTAACTACTGCATTCTGGGGACGTAACTAATCTTTGCATATCTGGCATTTTACTTCATTGTGGATGCCAAGGTATGCAAATCTTCAAAATATCCCCACAATGCACTGTTGATCCAGAAGTAATAACCGCTAGCACTGATCAAGGTTGACGGAGACAAAGAGCACTCACAGCATGCTTCTTCAGCTCCCTCTACATCAAGGAGTCTATTGGGTAAGTGAGATGCCTCCCAATTCATTGCACAGTACAAATTGCTCGTCATCCGGCAGAAACTTCCCTCTTCACTGCGGTTCCCATGGGTTTGGTCAGGTTGGCCTCCGAGCACTCTCCAGATTTCTGCAGTGCATCCACAGTGCGAACAGTGCTCTAATTGTTCCTATTGCTTGCTCCCGTTATGGCTGCAAACAGTGCTACATTCTGAAGCGGGCATTACTAGTGAATTGATCCCCACTTCACAATGTACCATGTGTTGTGTTTGTGCCAGTGTACTTGCTGGATTCATGTATAAGATTTTTTGCCATTTTATAAATTGTTTTAATGGTTTGTACCCTCCTGGGTTATGCCTGAAAATAGACACATTTGTCTAGAGCACCTTACCAGGTGAGCAAAAAACTAAATAATAAATAAACAAATCAGAACTTCATAGGTAATGTTACATAGAAACATAGAATTTGATGGCAGATAAGGACCACTTGGTCCACCCAGTCTGCCCATTTCCCTACTTAATGGATAAGCTGCAGATCCCAGTTAATCAACAGCCTACTTTTTCCAACCCCCACCCTCTAGAATTGCCTTATGACTGTCCCATGCATTCTTGAATTCCACCAGTTTTTTACTCTACAACCTCCTACAGAAGGCGGTTCCATGCATCCACAACCCTCTCTGTGAAAAAATACTTCCTTACATTACCTCTGAGCCGACCCCCCCATCTTCAAATTGTGCCTTCTTGTTCTTGCACACCTCTTTTTCCGAAAGATACTATCCTCTTGGACTTTGTTGATTCCCTTGAGGTACTTGAACGTTTCTATCATGTCCCCCCGCTCCCTTCTTTCCTTGAGGCTATACATGTTAAGCTCCTTAAGTCTCTCTTCATAGTCTTCTGGTACAGACCCTGCACCATTTTAGTTGCCCTCCTCTGGATTGCCTCTATCCTACTTATGTCTTTGCGGAGATTGGGTCTCCAGAACTGCACACAGTACTCCAGATGGGGTCTCACCAGCTGTCTGTACAGAGGAATAACAACTTCCTGTTTTCTACTGGTGATGCCACTCCCTATGCATCCCAGTATCCCCCCAGCCCTCCTTACTGCCCTCTCACATTGCTTACCCACCTTTAGGTCATCTGATATGACTACCCCAGGTCCCTTTCCATGTTTGTTGTTGTTAGTATCTCACCCCCCATTGTGTACTCTTCCCCGGAGTTTTTGTTTCCCAGGTGCATTACCTTGCACTTCTTAGCATTGCATCTAAGTTGCCCATACATTTGACCATTCCTCCAACCTTGCCAAGTCCGTTCTCATCCTTTCCACCCCGCCTTGTTTATCAACTCTGTTGCAGATCTTTGTGTCGTTTGCAAAGAGACATACTTTTCCTTCCAGTCCCTCTGCAATGTCACTTATAAAGGCATTGAAGAGGACTGGTCCTAGTACTGAACCCTGCGGTACCCCACTAGTTACCCCCCTTTCTTCAGAGTGGACTCTGTTTACTATTATCCTCTGTGTCCTGTTTTCCAGCCAATTCTTTACCCAGGCTATCATCTTGGGACCCACTCCCAGGCTGGCTAACTTGTATATTAATCTTTTGTGTGGTACTATGTCAAATGCCTTGCTAAAGTCTAGGTAGGCCATGTCCACACCCCTTCCCTGATCTACTACTTTGGTCACCCAGTCAAAGAAATCTATCAGATTCGTCTGACATGACCGTCCTGCTATGAATTCATGCTACCTTGGGTCCTGTGCCCCCTGGTCTCCAGGTACTTAATAAATCTTTCCTTCAGAAGTGATTCCATTATTTTCCCTATCACTGAGGTTAAACTAACAGGTCTGTAGTTTCCTGCTTCTGCCCTGCTCCCACCTTTGTGAAGTGGAATAACATCTGCCCTCCTCCAGTCCTCAGGTACCGCCCCATCCTCCCATGATTTGTTAAAGAGGGTAGTCAGTGGTGTCACTAGTTCTACCCTTAGTTCTTTTAGAATTCTGGGATGAATCTCATAAGGCCCCATTGCCTTGTCCACCTTCAGTTTTAAGAGTTCTTTCAGAACCCTTTCTTCTGTGAATGGGCTGGTGTCAACTTCTGTATCCAGAGTGTTTCTGTTGTTTGGTTTAGGTACCTCTCACCTCTTCATTTGTGAATACTGAGCAAAAATATTTGCTTAGTATCTCTGCCTTTTCACAGTCACCCTCTGCCCACCCCCTCCCCTTCATTAAGCCTCACTGTCCCTCCCTTGGTCTTCCTTTGCTCCCTGAGGTACCTATAAAAGGTTTTATCCCCCTTCTTAACTGAGTTGGCTATCTTTTCCTTGGTTTGGGCCTTTGCTGTTCTGACTGCCTTCCCAGCTTCCTTTTACTTTAACTGATACAATTCTGTGTCCTGCTCCTTCAGTGATTCCTTGTACTTTCTGAATGCTTTCTTTTTCTCTTGAACCTTCCCTGCCACCTCCTTTGAGAACCATAGTGGTTTCTTACATCGTTTTGTTTTGTTTATTTGCTTCACACAAAGGCTTGTTGCCTCTGTGATGGCAGTTTTGATTATTCCTCATTGTTCTTCCACCTCTCCTTCCTGCCCATTTGCTAGAACATTCCTTAGGCACTCACCAATTTTGGCAAAGTCAGCCATCCTAAAGTCCAGTACCTTTGCCTTTGTATGGCTTGACTCTGCTGCTGTGTTTATCGTGAACCATACTGTTTGATGGTCACTAGTTCCCAGATGGCTACCCACTTCTACATCTGTGATCCTCTCTCCATCTCCACTTGAAAGTAACCACGTCTAAGATTGCTCCCTCTTGAGTGGGTTCCAGTACTAGTTGTCTAAGGCATGCCCCGTAGGGCATCTAGAATAATCCCAGTCTTAGAAGTGGCTGCTGCAACTGCACTCCAGTTAACATCTGGCATATTCAGATCCCCCATCAGCAATATCTCTCCTTTTTTCTACCATTCTAAGGATACTTTCTATCATTTCCTTGTCCATTTCCTCCCCCTGAGATGGGGGTCTGTATACAACCCCTGTGTGGATTGTGGTGCCATTTCCTGTCTCCAAATTGACCCATAGTGCTTCTTCTCCCCCTATTTACCCTTTTGTTCTGTTGCTTTGATTCCTTCCCTTGTGTAGAGAGCCACTCCTTCTCCTCTTTTACCCTCCCTGTCCCTCCTGCAGATAATGTATCCTGGTATGTTTACATCCCAGTCATGGTTCTGTGTGTACCATGTTTCTGTGACTGCCACAACATTCAGATGTTCCGTCTCCATCAAGACCACTAATTCAGGAAGCTTGTTACCCACACTACAGGCTTTGGTACTCATTGCTCTCCATTTTTTGATAGCTTTACCTCTTGTAGCAACATCCCAGTCCTCATTAACTTTGCTTTCTCTATTTACCCCTGTCCTGCTCCTCAATGACCTTTCTACCTTGGTCTTTTCCTCATTTAGTACCCTGTTCTGTAGGGGAAGGCTGGGAATTCCCTGCTGCTTATCAGTGCCTTCCCCCTTGACTAGTTTGAAAGCGTGCCAATGAAGCATTTAAACCGATCACCCAGAAGACTTGTTCCTTCCTGGACAGAGGCAGACCATCCTGCCAGTATAGGCTGGTATCCCTCCAGGTGGAACCCCAGTCCCCAGTGAAGCCAAACCCCTGTGCTCTGCACCATTGTTTTCAACCATTCATTGAATTGCATGGTGCTAAGTACACTTGCCTCACCCCATGCCACAGAAAGGCAGCACCTCTGAGAAGGATACTGTGTGTGCTACTTGTCTTAGGTCCCTCCTCAACTCCACAAACTCCTCCTGCACTGCTCTAATCTCATGTTGAGCCAAGTCATTCATCCCTAGGTGGACAATGATGTCCAGCTCAGTCTCCCGTGCAGCTGTTTTCATGATTCTGAGGATGCGCTTCCTGTCCCTTCAAGCCATGGCACCAGGCAGGCACCTTACTTCAGTTTTCCCTGCTCCCCCAGTTCTATCCCCTTAATAACTGAGTCCCCCCACCATGAGCTGCTTCCTTTCCTGTGGTGTCCTCTGCCTCCTTCCTGTGGGCCTTCCTTGCGACAGTTGTCCGCAACCTCCTTAGTCTCCTCTGTTGGTGTATCCATAGGGGAACTATGCTCCACCAGAATGGTGTATGGATTGTGGAGTGGTACAACTAACTGGGTGTGCCTCTGTTCCACCACCGTCATTCTCTCTGAGCTCACTGTGGTCCAACTACTGTGCTTTCTTGGCAATCTCTGAGGCAGTGGTGGTGGCCCTAGTGTTCCCTGGGTGGGGGAGATTCCCTTACTACTGTCCAGAGTGGCCTGAAGACGGGCAACCTCCTACCTCAGGGCAGAGAGTTGCCTGCAAATAGGGCAGCATCTGAGCCTCCAGAAAGACTCCCGGAAGACTGCTTCCGCACAGCCAGTACATTGCACTACTCCTATCATGTCTGTCTATCTTCCTGTTTATCCTGTGCAAGTTTTTTTTTCTCCTTCCAGTTATTGTTTTGTTATATGTGTGTGTGAGTGTGTGTGTATATATATATATATATATATATAGAGAGAGAGAGCATATAATGTGTACGCTTCTATTGTTAATGCAGTATGCTGGAAAGGATATGACAGTGGTATGCACCTTGCCCTTTTGAGGAAATGATGTCAGAACCCCAGGTATAAAGGAAATGGTACCAGAGGTGGGTGGGGTGAGGGGAAGGGGGATTTTGGCCCAAACTTTGCCCTCTTGAAACAATCAGCTAAAAGCTCTGACCTACCACTACAATGAGTGTTGACCTTCCTGTCAGCAAGACAGCCTACACAACAATTTAACAGAGAAATTACCCTGCTAAACAAACAGAGAAAAATCAAACAGCTGAGTCAAGCACAGGTAAACCTCCCCAGCCCCAATTCAGCCTGGTGATTTGTGCTCTGAAAGCAATCAGCCCCTAAACAAGTCAGCTGTGCACCAGGAAAGAAACAGTAAACAGTTATTTCAATCCCTCTGGGTTTAAACTCCCAGTCTCCAAAGCAGTACTGAAAACTCCACTTAGAAACACTTGACTAACTAGTGTCATACCTGTGATGTAAACAGGCCTTTTTGTGAAGATAGTCTGCTCTGTCTGAGTTGAATACACAATCCCGCCACTGAACTCAGGAATAATAATTAAATCAAACCTCAGCCAAGTACAATTCTAAAATGTGCAAAAATATCCTTACAAATACTAGGTCGCCACTCCAGTGATCAATCACAGTGAACAGCAAATTCAGTGTAGTTCACTCAATCTGCTTATAAAATTAACACTCCTGAAATTGAATCCTGCAAGCCTCTTCTTAATTCAAATAAGCAAAAATGAAAGTTTCAGTAAAACTGTGTTTCAAACCTTATTCACAGGTCCCAATCAATATTATGCCTTTCCAGGTTCCCAGTTCTGAAAAATGAGTATGATTGTGTTCTCTGCAGTATAGTAAAGTTTTCCAGCCTCCACCAAAAAGTCAAGGTATTGTCATGGCATAGGTACTGTTCTTTTTAAATTTAGTCAACAAAAGGAATGTTGTTCAGTTAATGAGACCATTGGTTGTAGAATGATCATGATTAAGCATGGTCAACCATAGTTAACAAAATGACCATGGTTGATCATACTCTGACCATGCTAGACTAACAGTGGTTTTTAATCATCATCTACCACAGTCAAAGCATGGTTAGAGCATGGCCACACATCATCAACCACGATTGAGCATGGTACCCTGGTCATATCCTCGCTGGGGAGTTCTGGAACCCAGTGACATCAGCTGAGTGGAAGCTCATAGTATAAGTTTCAATGCAAAGCCTCTGCTCAACTGATGTCACCAGGTACCGGAACTGATTAGTAATTATAAAAATGTATTTCAGGTGAGAAAAGGGCGTCATCTCCCCTTCCACACAAGCCTGTCCACCTTCACCTCGATGTTGCCAACCAAAGAGTCATGTAGGCGAGTGGCGGACCACACAGTTTGGTGCTCCAGCACTTCATCCACCTTGCATACTTTCCACTAACATCCCCTACTAACACTTCACCCACCTTGCATGCTTTCCATTAACGTCCCCTTCTAACACTACTTTTCTGATTCACCTTCTTTCCCTGTCCCTTCTACATCCCTCCTACACTGCCCCTGCACTCAGGCTTCCAGCAATAGCCCATACCACCCTTTGGATGCCCTCCACTTTGCAGCAAGTGGCTGGTATTGGTGATGAATGATCACCAGTGATTGCTTCTATCTTACATTAGGATGCCATCACTGACCACCTGCCTCTATAGCATGCTCACCCAGTCCCCATTACTATTTTCTACACTTTATGTCCCCTTTCTACTCCCACCATGCACCTTTCATGCTGCCGTCCTGAGCCCCATCACCTGGCTTTTCATGGGTTCATCTGCAACTCCAATTCACCTTAGATCTACCTCCTGTGACAGGGCAGAGGGGTACCCCAACTCCCACTGCAGTATATGGATTCAGATACTGGAGGAGGGCCATGTCACCACAGCTGACCCTATGGGAGGCTGGAGTGTCATCCTGCTCTGATGGGGGCTGTTTTCTGCTATTCCTGTCCCAACCTTTGGTACGCAGGTGGCAAGGGTGTGTATGCACATGCACACAAGTGACTGTGTAGCGCTGCACCACCTGCATCCCCCTCCCCAATGCTGCTCCAGTTGCACCACCACCACTAGTAGTCACCCAGGTGGCAGTAAAGCAGCAGAGCTGGCTGCTCTCCCTCTCAGGAACAGGAGAGCATCCCTTGGGATGCTTAATTCTCCTTCCCCCCGCCGGCCCCAATGGCACAGACTCATTTCCAAACCTGGGTCAACAGCATCATGAGCAGTTGCACTATTACTACAGCAATGGACATGCATCCAGTCCCCATCTCTAACCTCTTAACTGCTGGACATACCCTTCCAGTCCCACATGCCTAGCTAACCTAAACTATCCATTATTCTTCTACCCTGTAAGCCAAGCAATGACTCTTTCCCCTTTACATGCCAGGACTGTTCCAGTTGTTCTAAAAATATGTAAACTCTTGCCTTACAGTGATCACAGAAGAACTTGTTCATGGCTACAGTTCTTTTGCCATACTTTTGGGATGGGGCAGTCAGGAGGAGGCACCCACAGCAGTGAGAAGGGAAGATGTGGGGGTCCTCAGAAGGAGATGCTTCAAGGAGGGAGGAAGAGGCCCCCAGCTGATGAGGAAGCAGCTGCTGGTGGGGGACTCTATCGTCAGGGGGACAGACTTGGGAGCAGGAGGTGGAAGGGCGAGGGAGGTGAAGTGCTTTCCTGGTGCTTTGACTTGGAGGGATGGGAAGCGGATACAGAGGATCGCTAGGGTGTCAGGGGATGGAAGGGAACTATTATACTTAGGTAATTTAGAAAATTTTAGCCCATTTAATTGTCTCCCACTCCAGGTGGAGTTTTATACACTCATTTGTTTTAAGTTCAAACACTTGTTCAATGTACTCTTGAACTGATCGAAATTAGAGGCCTGAACGACATCACCAGGCAGGGAATCCCATAATTTGGCAGTTCTTTTGATAAAGAAATTGAACCTTTTCACTGTGTTAACCTTTGGAGTATTAAGCTGTTTTGAGTGAGATCTCAATTCTTTTGTTAATAGTCTTATATGTTGTAGACCACATTTCTCCATTGTCTGCCTGGGGACAAATGACCTGGCATGGGATGGGGTACAGTAGGAGTAATGCAGAGTAATTTCAGGGAGCTGGGGAGGGGCCTTAAGCAGGTAGCACGCACGCTGGTGTATGCTGAGGGGTCATCTGTGTATGGCCAGGAAGAGGGAAGGGCACTTCATGCTAAGGCTTTTAACAGTTTATTGAAGGCATGGGGCATGGAAGAGGAAGGAAGGAAAGGATGGGGAAATTGTTTAACCAATAAACACACACTTAGCCAAAGCTAGTTTCCAGGTGCAACCTGGAAGCACAAGGAAGTTAAGTAACTTGCTCAGGGTCACACAGCATGCAAGTGGGGGCTGTGGGATTCAAACCCAGGTTTCCAGGTTTGCAGCTCAGAGCCCTAAACCTCTGCACTATACTGCCTCCTTGAGGGCTTTGGCTACATTGGGGATTGGGGGCCAGCCTGGGAGAATTTGTGCCTCTATAAAGGAGACGATTTGCATTCTTCCAGAAAGGTAACCACAGTCCTTAGTGGGAGGTTTAAATGTTACTTGGATGAGCATTTACACTAGCTTGGGGAAGGCTGTAATACCAAAGGAGGCAAAAATTTACCCCACATGTGATGTAGCAATAAGAAGGGAGGACTCAAGGAGAGGAAACTCCCCCAGGGCAGGGGTGCAAGAAGAAGGGGTGTGGGGACAAGGCAGAGGACAAGGGGGTATAAATCAAGAATAGAAGAAGAGAGGAGTAAAAGATCATGAAACAAGGAAGATAACAAGGGAAGGGGTCAGGGTGAGCCTTATGGAGCAGCAGAGGCAAGGAAGAAAACAGGGAGGGAGTAAGGTATGACAGACAATGTGTGCCAATGCTAGGAGTCCGGGAAATAAAATTCTGGACAAGGAGGCCATCATGGAGGAAGCTAGCTTGGAGTTGTGGTCATAATTGAGTCATAGTGCACAGACTGTCAGGACTGGGATATGGCCATACCAGGCTACTCTCTGTTCAGGAGAGACAGGGAAGGGAGAAGGGGAGAAGAGGTTGTACTATATTGGAGGGAGGCAGTTAAGGCTATGGAAATACATGGGCACCCAGAGGAAAATAAAGGTCGGAGGTGATGTGGGTTGTCCTGGAGACAGGAGCTAGGGCCGCTATCTGTACAGGGGTTATACACAGACCTTCAGCATAGGGAGAGGACTTGGATAAGGCACTTGGGGAAGACATCATCAGGTTGGCAAAGAAAGGGGAGGCACTACTAGTTGGGGACTTCAGTCTGCCGGATGTGGATAGGAGCCTTCCAGCTGCAGCTTTGACAAGGAGCAGGGCCATTCTTGATGATCTACAAGGGGCTTTTCTCAGGCAGCTAGTCAAGGATCGCACAAGTGATAAGGCAGTGCTGAACCTGGTGCTTGCAATCAGGGACAGCATTGCAAAAGTCATGATGGGCAGTCCTCCTAGGTACCAGTGATTGCCATACAGTGCGGTTTAACATTAGGACCACAGCAGACGTAAACCACACAAGGACAAGGGTCCTGGACTTTAAGATCACATGAGGATGAGAGTCCTGGACCTTAAGAGGCTGGATGTTAAAGAACTGGGAGACAGACTCAGAAACTGCCTAGTGAGGGGAGATTGTCAGGGAGGATAAGAGAAACAGTGAGGAAAAAAGTAATGGAGGGCATAATTAAGGAAACCAGCCTCTGCGTAAAAGAACTGAGTAAAAGCAAAGGAAAAAAGAGACCATTATGGTACTCTACGGAAGTGGCCCAGGCGGTGAAGGAAAAAAGGTGGAAGTCAGGAGGTATAAGGAAATGCAGAGGCAGGAAGACAGGGAGGTGTATCTGATAAAATGGAGGGATGCAGGTAAGGCAGTGAGGAGGGCAAATGCACAGACAGAGGAAAGACCAGCCAAAGGGATAGCAAATGGGGATAAGGTACATAAGTGAGAAGAGAAAAGGAAGGGGAGGGATAGTGAGGATTATGAGGACCGCAGAGGGAGACTGCATAGAAGAGGCCAAAAAAAGCAGACATCCAGCTCAGACTTTTCCATGGAGGGGTGGGGGATGGACCACCAGGGAGCAGAAGCAACAAGGGGGATGAGGAAGGCACACTCAAGTCCATTTTCAAATGAAAAAATCCTGCAGGGACTTGCATCCCCGAAAGTTGACAAGGCTATGGGACCAAATGGGATACATCCAAGGGTACTAAAAAAACTCAGGGAGGTGTCGGCTGCTCCATGACTGCCTTATTCAACAGCTTACTGGAACCGGGCATGGTTTTGGAGGACTAGAGGAGAGGGACATGGCCCCTCTAAATAAGAGGGACAGCAGGGAACAGGTTAGCAGCTATTGGCCAGTGAGCCTCACCTCGGTGATGGGGAAATGAATGGAAACTCTGTTAAAGGAAAGGTTGGTAGAGTATCTTGAATCAAATGGGTTGCAAGATCAAAGGCAGCATGGATTCACGGGGGGCTCATGCCAGACAAACCTGATTGATATCTTTGACTGGGTGACCAGGGAAATAATCAGGGGAGGGCAGTGGACACAGCTTATTTGGACTTTAGCAAGGCCTTCAATACTGTGTTGCACAGGAGACTAATTAAGAAATTGAGCAGCCTAGGGGTATGATACAAAGTTGTAAATTAGGTTAGAAACTGGTTAATGGATAGGAGACTGAGGGTAGTGGTCAATGGCATTCACCCTAAGGATGGAAAAGTGACCAGCGGGGTGCCACAGGCTCAGTACTGGGACTGGTCTTCCTCAATGTCTTCATAAGTGACAAGGCAGATAAACTGGAAGGAAAGGTACTGTATGCCTTTTTGAAGATGATACCAAAATCCTCAATAAAGTGAATAATCAGGAGGGGTGGAAAGAATTGTAGGGATCTTGGGAAACTCGATGGGAGGACAAAACATGGCAGTTGGAGTTCAATGCCAAAAAGTTCAGAATTATGCACCTAGGATATAGGAATCCAGGAAATGAGAACAGGATGGAGGGAAGGCACTGTTAGTCATCAAGCAGGAAAGGGACTGTGGAGTTATCATATCTGATGACTTCATAGTGGTAGAACAGTGTGACAAAGTAGTGTGTAAGGCCAGTGTGATCTTGGGATGCACTAGAAGAGGTATCTCCAGCAGGAGGAGAGAGACGGTGTTTCCACTCTATTGCTCATTGGTGAGACCCCAAGTGGGGTACTGTGTTATGTTCTCGAGGCTGCACCTCAGAAAGGACATACGCTGGTAGACAGGGTGGAGGCAGTCAGAGGAGGGCAGCCAAAATGGTGCATGGGTCACACCAAAAGCTGTATAAGGAAAGACTAAGGAATCTCAACCTGTACACCCTGGAACAGAAGAGAATGAGAGGGAACATGATAGAGACCTACAAGTACCTCAAGGGTGTGAGCAAGGATAAGGTACTCTGGGAGCTGGAAACAGGAACCCTATCAGGGTTGGAGTCACTCTGTGAGCTGGAAACAGGAACCCCATCAGGGCTGGAGTAATCTATAGACCTCCAAACCAGGAGATCAAAAAGGACAAGGTTTTCCTGGAAGACATATTGAGGATGGCCGGCAAAGGTGAGCTATTGCTAGCCAGGGACTTCAATCTACCAGATATAGAATGGTCCACCTTCACAACCTCCTCAGAGAGGAGTAGAGACTTCCTCATGGCTCTGAGGGGGGCAGAACTGAATTAAATGGTGGTTTCTCCCACCAGAGAATCGGCTATCCTGGACCTGGTACTCACTAACAGTGCCAGGGTATCAGACATATAAGTGGGGATCAATCTGAGTACCAGTGATCACAGATCAGTCTTGTTCTCCATTACCAAGACTGAGGACCCCTGCCACTCCAGAATCAGGGTGCTTGATTTCAGGAAAGCAGATTTCCCGAAAATGAGGATCAAGCCCCTGCTGGCAGCAGATACCACATGGAATGTGGAGGACAGATGGACAAAGCTGAAAGATGCTATATCATCAGTCACAGCGCTACGCACTAAACAAATCGGCAAGTCCAAAACGGCAAGGAACCCCCTCAGGTTCTCCAAAGAGGTAGCTACTATAGTTAGAGAAAAGCATTTTGGAAGCACAAGGAGACCAGATCTGAAAAGGATAGAGAAGCCTACAGAGAGAAACTCAAGCCAGTTGGGAAAGCTATTAGGGTGGCAAAGGCCCAGACCAAAGAAAAACTGTCTCAAGAAGTGAAAAGGGGGGACAAAACATTTTATCAGTACATCCGAGAAAAAAGAAAGAGCAAAGAAGGAATAACACGGCTGGCAACCAAGGAAGGACACCTGTTGAAAAATGATAAAGACAAAGTAGAAGTTCTCAATGAATTCTTCTGCTCGGTCTTCACACAGGAAGACATTGGTAATGTGCCATCACCAGCCAGGACATTTCCCCATACCAGGGGAAATGACATATCCCCCTTTACAAAAGAAAGTATCCTTGAGGAGTTGTCTAAAATATGGGTGGACAAGGCAATGGACCCTGACGTAATACACCCAAGGGTTCTAAAAGAACTTAGGGAGGTAGGCCTCAGGTACCCCCTCCCTCTCTCCCTTCTCATGACTTGCCTCAGCAATCAGTTTGCATCATGCTCCTTTGGCACCCACCACCCCACCTCTGCCCCTACTCCCAGTCCCATGAGTTTCCCTAACAGACACTACTAATGCAAGCTGCCTGACCATGCCCCCTTGCACACCACCATTTACTCTAGCATGTCTTCTCCACTCAGCCTCCCCTATTTCTTCCTATATCTTATCGCCCTTCTTCCCCCACCCTTCACCTCCACCACAGTACCTACCTCTGTTGTACCTCCTTTCTTCACCCCACTGCCAGCTATGCCCGTCCCTCTGAACTACTGACAAGGCACTTTGTGGCTGCTTGTTCCCCCCCCCCACCCTCATAAAGTGTTTTTTCTTGTTATTTTAACTTGTACCTATGTTTTGAGTTATTCTGTAAGTTCTGAATCCAAGCTGTATCGTTCATTGTGATGTACGTGCCGTTGCTTTCTCCTATTGTACTTTGTTTTGCAATCTATGACGTGGAACCTTTGTAAATGAGCTTGCGCTCAAAGGTCTTTTCTGAATCACTAAATAAAATAAAATAAAAAAATAAAAAAAAAATGAACTTGCTGAACTGTTTAACAGTTCACTGGAACAGGGAATAGTACCACAGGACTAGAAAAGGGCCACAGTTGTACCACTGTACAAGAGTGGTAGCAGGGAGGTAGCAGGAAACTGCTGCCCAATAAGTCTGACCTCAGTGGTGGGTAAACTAATGGAGACACTGCTTAAGGAAAGGGTAATGACCTACCTGAAAGCAAGTGGGCAACTTGACTCAAAGCAGCAAGGCTTCAATTCAGGATGCTCATGCCAAACAAATTTGATAGAATTCTTTGACTGGGTTACAAGGGAAGTAGACCAGGGGCAGCAGTGGACATGGTGTATCTGGACTTTAGTAAAGTCTTTGATACAGTCCCACATAGAAGGCTAGCCAACAAACTGGAGCAAGCTGGCATCGGTCACAAAGTAGTTAAATGGATCACAAGTTGGATGCAAGGCAGGACACAGAGGGTTGTGATAAATGGCATCTTGTTCCAAGAAGGGAAGGTGTCAAGTGGCATGCTGCAGGGGTCAGTACTGGGCCCCATCCTTTTCAACATATTCATCAGCAACATCGCTGAAGAACTGAAAGGGAAAGTCTTCCTTTTTGCAGAGGATACAAAACTCTGCAACAGGGTAGAGACACAGGAAGGGATCGCAGAAATGGAGGCAGATCTCAGGATGCTAGAGGAATGGTCCAGGAACTGGCAGTTGAGATTCAATGCCAACAAATGTAAAGTCCTGCACTTGGGTAGAAGGAACCCATGAATGAAGTGTGTCCTGTAGGGGCAGCTACTAGAAAAAACAAAGATGGAACAGGATCTTGGTGTCATGATCTCAAACAATTCAAAGGTAGGGAAGCAATGTGAAAAAGTGGCACTAAAGGCAAGCAGCATCCTCAGATGTATTGGTAGAGGTATTACCAGCAGGAAGCATGACATAATCCTCCCACTGTACAGGCCCCTGGTGAGACCTCACTTGGAGTACTATGTGCAGTTCTGGAGACCTCACCTAAAAAAAGGACAGAGACCATCTGGAAACCATGCAGAGACGTGCCACCAAAATGGTGCAGGGTGTTCACCACGAAACGTATGAAGCTGGGCTCAGCCAGTTAAATTTATTCTCCCTCGAGCACAGGAGAAACAGAGGAGACATGATTGAGACATTTAAATTTGTTAAAGGGATCAACATAGTACAAACCAGGAGCCTTGTCCTGGAAAATAGGGCTACACGTGCTAGAGGACACAACATGTGCCTGGTGGGAGGTAAATTCAAAACAAATGTTAGAAAGTACTTTTTCATGGAGAGGGTGCTGGACCCTTGGAACAGCCTTCCACTGGAGGTACTGGCATCCAAGACAGTCAGTGAATTTAAACAGGCATGGGATAAACAGTATAGTCACCTTAGCAAGACACATTTATAGCATGGGGGGGGGGGTAGAAAATCCGGGCAGACTACATGGACCACACGGTCTCCTTCTGCCAGCAAATTCTTATGTCCTTATGTTCTTATCAGGGTGCAGGAGGGGAGTCTCTTTCAAAGGAGGAAGAGTGCCAGGACCATACGGCATGTGATGAAGCTGTAGGGGGGACATTAAAGAGGGATATAAGGAGGCACTACTTCACTGAACGAGTGATCGACACCTGCAATAGACTGCCAGCGGAAGCTGTGGAGGCAAAAACAGTAGTGGTCTTCAAGCATGCATGGGATAGACATAAAGGAATATTAGAGAATAGGCACGGGGGGGGGCAGGGTTGCTGGAGACCAGTTAGGGTCCGTCGAGGCAGACTCAGCAGAGGCCATCTGGCCAGACTGGGTGGGCCAAGCGGTCCTTTTCTGCTGACACATTCTATGCTTCTCTGAATGTGTAACTGATTCCAACATTCATGGGTAACACACAAATACACAGACTAGCTCAAATGTCTTGAAATAAATGAAACATCAACCTGCAGTGTATCTGCAGCAAAATGATCAAGAATGGGATACTGTAAAATAACCTAACCTTAAACACCAAGAAAACCAAAGTACTGTTCTCCTGTGGACAGAGATATTCAAGCAGCTGGACCTTGTTATTTGCCTGTTTCAGGGATTTAGAGAATTTGCGGTTACGGGCTTCAAATTCCTCTTGCTGTGGCTTGACCTACATCTCTCAGTTTGACCTACATATCAAAATGACTCTAGAAATTGTATACCAGAAGCTAGATGTCTATTACTGTACAGTCCTTTTGAATTCAGAGTATGGCAATACCTGGCAAAGAAATAGCCCTCGGGTGTGCTCAGCTTACAGTATGCACTACTGTATCATAGATATACAGCTACATAGAAGGTGATGCCAGAAAGTGAATCAAGTCTGCCCTGTAATGGCTATCAATTATGCGAAGTGTGTTCCACGTGAAAAACTTGGCTTACTGTTTTAGGAGACACATACTGTGCCATTATTTTCTTTTTACACTTACTTGTAGTGCATTCTGGAAACATTTCCTATCTAATGTGTAACACTGTTTGGATCCTTAAACTCGTATTAAGTGAGGGGACTTTAAAGACATTCCCTGGTGTTTCAAATTCCCATTTTCTGATGTGCTCAAAAAAGTTTTCAAGGTTATTTTTGGCACAAGTACATTCTTAAAAATATGGAAGCATTGTTAAAATAATGATTTATCCTATTATGTCACATCCAGCTAAGAATATATACAAGATTGCAACAAGGAAATTAACTCCCACAGTTGCAGCAGTTGGTATCATTCAAGGTGTGGGCTCCTAGAAGCTACCAAGGCCTGCGCAAAGGAATGGTGCACATTTGGTAGAGCCATGAAGCTGAGCTGGTGGTCAAGGGAAGCTCAGGTCACAGTAAAGGGGAAAAAAAGGTGCTTATAGCCATTACAGGCATTCACAAGGGGTTATAGACAAAGAGGAATATGATATATTCGCCAGGAAGGTCACCTGGGTGGTGAGGATGGCAAAGGCAAGGATGGAGAGGAGACTGGCTCAGAGGATAAAAAGAGGAAGAAAAAGGGTTTTTCAGGTATATCAGGGAAAGGAGGAAATATAAGGGACAGATCAGTAGACTGAGGGCAGGAGGTATGTGGGCGGAGGAAGCAGGGGAGCAGGCAGAGGTATTAAATGAATATTTTTCCTTGGTCTTCACCATGGGGGTGGGTGGGGCAGCACCACTTGGGGAGGAGCAGGGCGTACCTGTGGAAGGAGGGAGCCCACGGGTGTTGAAATCCCCATTGATAGGGTGTGGGAAGCCCTGAAGGCCCTAAGAGTGGAGAAGTCTCCGGGTCCCGACGATCTCCACCCGCAGTTGCTTAAGGAATTGACTGATGTCCTGGCCGCACCTCTGGCAGATCTCTTTATCTCCTCCTTTTAGTCAGGATGGGTGCCTCAGGACTAAAGGATAGCCCACATTGTGCCCATACACAAGGGGACATGCGGGAGAAGCTGGGAAACTACAGGCCAGTAAGCCTGACTTTGGTGGTGGGCAAAGTGATGGAGATTATCCTAAAGGAGTGGCTGGAGGTGTTCCTGGAGGCAAGGGGCCTCCTGGATGACCACAAACATGGCTTTGTCCAGGGCAGATTGTGTCAGACTAACCTGGTGGAGTTTTACAGTTGGGTGATGAGGGCACTGAACCAGGGCAGGCCAGTGGACATCCTCTTACTGGACATCAGCAGGGCATTTGACTCAGTGTATATCCCTGAACTTTTACTCTGAATGTCATGCATAACTCATTCTGTTAGCAGCAATCTTGAGACCTGGAAAACTAGGTGTTGCACCTTAAGGAAGTTGTTATAGTGTGGAAATTTTAAATAAAAAAAACATTTAAACAGCAACGATCCTTTAATGTAGTCCTGCTATACTGCTGTTGAACACACACTCTTGTAAATCATAGCCACAGGATCTCCTGGTAAATTGTTGCTTCTTTCAGTGTAAAATTACATAACGCCATTTCCTCAGCACTGGTTGGAGTAGTTGGTTTCAAGGTTAACATAATCTGTACATTCTGTATGTCCCAGTGTTTTCTAGTAAACAGACAGTTAACGGGAAAAATCCTGTGGTTCCACACTGCTACTGACAGATGCTTGGATAGTGGTCACAAACAGGTTGTTCAGTGATAAACTGCTGATCGACTAACACTCAGATTGTGGTTGCAGGCAAGTAATTTAGTGTTAGTGGCACTGACAGTATTTCTTTATAATGTATGGTAGAAAGTTGTTAACTCAAAAAAAAAATCATAATTTCCCAGTGTTGTTAACCCATCGATGTGACGTTTCATCCTTGTTAACCCATCAATGGTACGTCACATCGATGGGTTAACAACTGGGAACAGTTTGCGCATGTGCGCACATTTTCTCTCTCAGGAACCGATGAATGCATGCAGCGGTGATGGAATGACTGAACGGCTGCGGTGGTGACTTATTTGAAAAGTAAGGAGCCATCTTCAATCTTTTTTGGGACCATACATTATAACAAATAATGTATGGTCCCTCTATTGGCAACCGGTTACTATTAACCGTCTCGAGGTTGCCATGGCGACGTAAACATCTCTAGCTTCGCTCTCGAAGTTTACATGGTCGCCCTGGCGACCTTTCGATGGTTAATAGACGAGTTACCATTAGAGGACCATACATTATCCTCTATATTTTCTGGCAGATATGGCTTTGAGCTTGTTTAGCATCAAAGGGAGTCAAAAGCCTTAGTTATACTAGGTGAATCTGGTCCTTGTGGGGCAGGATGTTGCTTAATTTGTGGAATGTGGAAAAAATATTTTAAAATAATGCATACACACTGGTCCATGGTACAAGCCCCTCTTCAGATGCTTTTAAGAGTTCAGTGGGCCACCCATTTCAAGTACATTAATTCCAGAATGCAGTAAAGTGCTGCTGTCCTTGTGTGCTGTTTCAGATAAAGTGCTGAAGTGCTGTGCAAAAGATGCAGACAAAGAGAGGGCACATAAACACAAAAGCGAACCATGAAAAAAGAAATAATTCCTTGGGTAACTCACCAGACAGATTTTATTTTTCAAAGCCAGGGGTTTTACAGTTCTCCACAAATACCTTGCCGACCTTCAGTCCAGTAGTGAAGTAATTGTTCTGGAGGACTTCAACTTTAATTGGTTATCATCAGGCTCGACCACCTTCAAGGACGTGACCTCCTCTATCAACTTCCATCAACTAGTTGACCAACCCACTCGAGCAAACTATAGAACAGGAAACAGCACCCTTATAGACTGGGTATTAACAAACCACCTTGAGCGGATCTCAGGCCTAAAAGTGCTCCCGGACTCCCTCAGTGACCACTCGCCCATTACCTTCCACTGGTCAAATAAGTCCCCTAAACCACCAGCAAAGGTAATAATATCCCGCATGCTAAAAAAGGGCTGGCAAAGTCCCTTTAAGCAATACCTTCAACAGCAGAGTTGGGCCCTCGTCCTAACCTCTAATGACGTTGACACGGTGCTGGATAAATTCATTAAAATTTTCAACAAAGCCTGTGATATCTTGGCCCCCATTACTAAAAGAAAAGTCAGTGGTTCTCATAAAACACGGGTCCCCCCCATCTTCTTACTCTGATGCGCGCCAGAGACCTACTCTGGTATAAGTATAATAGTACTCGTACAGCCAATGACTTGCTGAGCTATAAGGCAGCATGAAATAACTACTCTTGCTATCCGCCAGGCCAAAGCCAATTACTTCAAGTCCAAGCTGAACTCCTCCTGGGTCGATGGACATAGATTCTGGAAAAACATCAATGAGATCACTGGGAAATGCGATACTTCCGAACCCGCAATGCTGAATTTTGAAGGGTCCATTACACAAGACCCCAAAAACCATCACTGACATCCTTAACATAGCTTTCACTGACCTCAGTGCTGTGCTCCCCAACTTCCATAATCCTGGGTGTGAGACTCTCCAAAAACCACCTCAAACACATCCAACGAAGCACACCCCCCCCCTTCTACCTCAGAGTAATATCCAAAGTTGAGGCAAAAAATACCTCTCCAAAGTACTGGGGAAAACCAGAAATAGTGCCAAGGGCTTGGACCTAAAACTAATCTCCCTGGTGCTAGATGAATTGTTAACACCCCTCACCAGCATTATCAACCTATCCCTTACCATAGGTACATTCCCTAAATTATGGAAATCTGCAGTTGTAATCCCTGTCTTCAAGGCAGGTTGTAAGACAAGTCATACCAACTCTTATCCTATCTCAATTCTTCTGCCAATCTCAAAAGCCCTAGAGTGTATAGTCTACGATCAGCTGGAAGAACACCTTGATAAATATCAGCTACAATGCCAACAGTAACACGGCTTCCATAAATTCCACAGTACTACAGCAGCCCTACTGGAGTTCATGGGATTTATTCACGACGCCTTTGATCATGGGCACTTGGTGGGGGCAACCTTTATTGACCTCACCAAGGCCTCTGACCCTGTCAACCATGACCTCCTCCTGGCCCAACTTGAGGCAACGGGGCTACCACTTGATTCACTGTGCTGGTTCCAGAATTACCTCGCAGGGCATGTGCAGCGGGTAAAAATATCTGGTACCCTCTCGGACTCACAGCAAGTGTCCACCGGGATTCCCCAAGGATCCATATTGGGCCCCCTGCTGTTTAGCTTTTTCCTAAACAACCTCCCACTAGCATGGTAACTCAAAATCCTTCTCTACGCAAAAGATGCGGTTATTTACTCCAGCCACACTGACCCTGCCATCCTAGAACAACATCTTCAACATGACTTTAACAATATGGAGGATTGGTTTGATCCTGCTAAGTTGGTTGTCAACCACAAAAAAAACAAGACCATGCTTTTTGCCTCTACCCATAACCACCACAAGACATCAACCATTAACATTCTAAGAAATCAAAACATAGCTAAAGAAATGATCCAAAACTTCAAATACCTGGGGCTTACTCTAGATAGCTCCCTTACATTCTCTACCCATGTAGACAGTGTTGCCTTATCTGCAAGCAGGAAGCTCAGTCTTCTATATAAATACCGTAACTGCCTTAATGATAAAGCCCTCCAGCTCTCCATCACCAGCTCAGTCTTCTCAACTATCGACTACGGTCTTGCCATCTACAGTGCGGCACCTGACAATACCCTTAAACGGCTTGCCACTATGCTGAATAAAGCCTGCAGGCTCACACTAGGGGCTCCGTGCCTAACCCATACCTGTAATCTCTACCAGCAAATGTGATGGCTAAATCTGGTCGAGAGGACCTGCTACCAAGTCTGTCTTCTAGCCAAAAAAGTAATCCTAGGCCTGTTACCACCAGGAAGCAGTTCCCTCCTTCACCTGATTGAGCCTACTAGGACTACCAGGGCATCAAACAATCTCTCCATCAAGGTCCCCTTCCAACGCACCTCTCAATGGCAGAGATCCTTTGAATACAGAGCCCCACTCTGGCTTAGCTTACTCCCACCTGAGCTAACCGCTGTCAGTAAAATTGACCCATTTAAATCTCACCTGCTTAACCAACAAGTATGCTCCTGCTTCCCCTAATCTCCACTCTGTGTCGCTGATACTGAATATACCAAACCCAGCACTTCTTTACTGCCTATCTATAACTCACCCTCCCTTTTTCCCATCCCCCAGCTCCCCTTCCCATGCCTGCCCCCTTTCAATTTCACATGTTCCCCAACCCACCCGACTAACTCCTCCTCAACTTCTGCCTCATCTTTCCATCCCCCTGTCCCCCCCCATTCGACAAGTGACCCGTAGCCTGAGGTTACCATCACCCCACTCCACCTCCTCTAACTATTCCCCTTCTTCCCATTTAAGACCTACTGTGCTGCCCAATTAACCTTCCATCCTCTAATATTTAATTATTGTATATTTTCGGTTTTAATGCAAGCAGCTGAAACAATTGTTCAGGTCTATGTAATTATTTCCCTATAGCTTTCTCTGTGTTCCGCATCTGTAATTTGTATTATGTATATTGATTTTCTGTATGCCTGATGTGGAACCTTTGTAAATGAGCTTGTAGCTCAAAGGTTATAATCCTAGATTTCAATAAATAAAATAAATAAATTTATAAATTTTATGATATATAGCACACACTGTACAGCATATTCAAACAGGGTGCACAGACCCTAATTGTGAATGTACAGAAAAGAGAGTCTCAAGGTCATTCATTAGAAAAATCCCTCAAGTCCATTCCCTATCAAGGGCAGCCAGAGAAGTGTAAATGGTAAAGCCCAGCAAGATAATATTGTAGGACTTGACACGCTCACCGAATCTTAGGCATTAGTAACTATTTGCAAATCTTTCTTGCCCCTCACAGGGCATCAAAGACTGTGTGGAGGACTGATTACCTCTGTGAGCGGGCGCATTTATTAATTTTTTTATTTATTTATTTGGAGTATCAGATTATACCTTAGAGCACAAGTGATAATTTACAAAGGTTCCACATTCTAGGCACAATGAATACAATCATGACATTCGGGCAATACAGTAACTCAAAATGAGGCAATATAATCATGGTATAATGTTAGGCAACTCATACGGAGCATTGTCAAGATAAATCTTTACAGTAGTAGCATTGTACCAACAGTCCATGGCTGGTGGCCCACAGTACAGCAACACCAACACCGCGACAGCCGAGAAAAGACTATTACAGCAACAGACGCTGTAATGGTCTGGGGTTCACTGATGTGGCTTCTCCTGGTGTTTTGCCCCTTCCCCAAAAGAACTCAGACCTGCAGTTGCTTATATTTAAATGTGGGCAGTGTGTGTGGGGGGGAGGGCAGAGCCCCCCTGCAAAAAGTGATGACACAATACCGAGTGTCGGCATTGTACTGTCACTGTGCAGGATGTTGGCAGATTTGCTGTCGGTGAAATGTGGTGTTTCTGTCCATGGCTGGGGTGGATAGGGTGAAGGTAACAGGAGGAGAGTAAAAAGTAGATGGAGTGGGAGGGGGACCATTTGTGAGAATTGCAGACAGGGCTAGGTGTGAGAGCCACTCTTAACTTTTTCTTGAATGGTCATAATTTAGGGAGACTGAGCACAGAATCAGGCAACTCATTTAGCCAGTGTGGGGTCCTGGTGGTGAAGGCACACATGGTTAGACTAGTTCTATGGTACAGGACAGAGAAAGTATTTCTAGCCATGCTCCTAGTAGTATGGTGGTTGCTGACAGGAATGAGCAGGTTTCAGACTGATGGGGGAGTAATGCCCAGTAGGGCTTTTTTCCCCGTAGGCATGTTTGATATTTAATCCTGTCTTGAAGGGGGGGCCAGTTAGTTTGTGCATAGATGGAGCAGGTGTGTGTGAGCCTATATGCTCCTACTATGAAGCGGCACACCTTGTTGAGGACCAACTTGACCCTCTTAAGAACAGTGTCAGTGGCTGCTCCATACACTGTGATGCCATAGTTGATTATGGGTAGGATGCGGCTGTTTATGGTGATGCGCATGGCTTCAGGAGTGAGGTTATGCCTATTCCTATATAGGACACCCAGTTTTCTAATTTCAGAGTTGACCATGATGTCTATGTGAGGTTCAAAGGAGAGTTTATCATCTATGGTGACCCCTAAGTATTTAAAAGAGCCAACCTGTCCAATACAATCACCTTTTCATTGAGAATAGTAAAGGGGGTGGAGCTTTTTCCTAGCCTGGATACTAGAAAACAGGATAGCTTTGGTCTTCTTGCAATTCAAGACCAGTTTATTTAGCCTAAACCATACCTCCGGTGAGCCAAAACTGCACTGAAAATTCCGGGTGAGCAAATCCTGGCAAGGCCCACTGGTATAGATGACAACGTCAACTGCGTAAAGAAGTACTTCTGAAGATGGGCAAGCATCGGGTAGATTATTCATAAAGAGATCAAAATGTAGGGGTCCCAGTATTGATCCTTGAGGGACACTAAATGCCACACGTTTGGTATCTGATAGGGCACCACTGATCTTTACATGTTGAGTGCATTCAGTGAGGTAGCTTTAGAACCATGTCACTGATTCAGCAGAGAAGCCTGTCGAGTGGAGTTTGTCTACCAGCAGCAAGTGGTTGACCAGATTGAAGGCTTCGGTTAGATCAGTATATATGGCATATTATAACAGAAGTCCTGGGCTCAATTAAATTGCATTTTATTCTACTTTCTACGGCATAAAAATTTGCCAGGAAGGCAATAAAAAATAACAGTTAACGGTCGAACTGTCACAAACTGAGTGGTGAGTACTTGAACACCAAAGTATGCAGCCACCCAACCCACTGAAACACATAAGGATTTAAAACATTTTAACTGCAACAAGCATATAAACATGGCAGAGCAACAGAAATGAGTTCAGCATCACATATATACCTGCCTGCTACTCAGAGCATCAAGACTGAGTTCTTACTGTGTTTGTTTAGCAGCATACCCAAATGTGCTTTATCACTAGCAGTCAGCTTTGGACAAGTCTGGTTTCACCCTTTCTTACTGTGTATGGCATATTCATGAGTGGTTTACACCATTATTTTATCCATGAAATGACAAATGTAGAGGCAGATTCTGGGTCCGTGAAGATTTGGGTCTTGGTGTTATGGCAGACCTGGGGTCGAGCGTGGAACAATAATTGAGTGGCTCTCTCATGTTCCAGCTGGGAGTTTTTTAATGCTTATAAGTCCTTCTTTCTTGATTGCATCTGTGAGGAAATGTCTGAAAAGAATGCCAATTTTCTATCCTCCTAGACAATGTCCCCTTGATTCCTAGCTGTCTAGAGAAGAGGGATATAAGCCTCCACAGAGGAGAGTGTCACTGTGGGCATCAGTGACCTCTGAAAATTCCCTCCACATGGTTGAGCTCTCTGTGGGATAACAAAAGCTCTTGTGACTTTGAGCCCTGAATCTGCTGGTAATAGTCCAAGGTCTGTAAAGATCAATTTTTCAGTTGCAGCAACTAGTTTAGATTTACCAGCAAATCAGGGAGGGAAATCCACTATCTGGACATTAGCCTGAAGGTGTGCATTCTCAAGCATGTCCCACTTTACTCATAGGATACATAGATATTGATGGTAGATAAGGGCCTATGGCCCACCTAGTCTGCCCATGTCCACACATACTAAGCTTCTTCAAGCTTCTCCAGAACTAGGTTGTCCTCTTTCTCTGACTACCAAGATCCCCTGATGCCTATCCCATGAATTCTTAAATCCTGTAATCATTTCAGCCTCCACTGCTTTGTCCGACAGGGCGTTCCATTTGTCTACCATCCTCTCCGTGAAGAAATTCTTCCTCATGTTCCCTCTGAACCTCCCTCCCTCCAGTTTCATCCCATGTCCCCTATTCCTGGAACATCTTTTTCTATGAAGGATTGTGTTTTCCTGCACCTTGTTCCTCCCTGTGAGGTATTTCTATGTCTAAATCATATCCCCCTCTCCATCCATTCTCCAGGGAGTACATTTTCAA
This sequence comes from Neoceratodus forsteri, assembly GCA_016271365.2. Lineage (NCBI taxonomy): Eukaryota > Metazoa > Chordata > Ceratodontiformes > Ceratodontidae > Neoceratodus > Neoceratodus forsteri. The sequence goes on from CM028137.1 coordinate 807,589,050, forward strand.
ATTCTTTAGCCTGTCCTCATAGGCTTTGTGATGTAATCCTTGCACCATCTTGGTTGTTCTCCTCTGAACTGCCTCCACCCTGTCTATGTCCTTACGTAGGTAAGGCCTCCAGAACTGGACACTGTATTTGAGGTGTGGCCTCACTAGTGTCTTGCATAGTGGAATTATGACTTCCCTTTTCCTGCTGGTGATACCCCTGTCTATGCAACCAAGTATCCTGTTTGCTTTTCCTGATGCCTTGTTGCACTGACTAGGAATTGCAAGTTTTTTACGAACATGGCATTCCAGTCCCTCTGTCTCTGATTTGTCCACAAATTCTTTAACAGATATACAGTGCGATTGTCTTTAATTCTAGTGTCATACCTTGTGAGCTTTACGTCCACGGCCACCAGAAGCCTGTTTGTCTCATCTCCTGTGGCCTGATTTTTCTGTAACATGGCCATGATCTAGGTAGTCAGGAGATCAGCACTGTTTGCTCTGCCTGGTTGAACAGGCCCTGGTCCATTCAAGGAGGTTGCTGTCACTAGGAAGGCTTCCAAACCATGTGCAGTTTGTTTTGGACCCATTCTGGACCCATCTCATCTCTCTGGTGTTTTGCACATCCAGCAGATCTAATTTAAAGTATGTTCGAGAAGTAGACAATGTAAAAGAGAAGGATATATAGTTTGCTCAGTATGGAACGTTATTCTGAAGTGTCCACCACATTTGCTGCTCCACAGCACCCCCTCACCTGACAGATTTGTCGATGTAATACAGCCACCCAAAGCCAAGACCATTACACCCATGCATTTACATTTTAGAGTGGCATGTGCCCCTTCCTGAAGCAAACTGGGATGGAGGGGTGGGGGTGAGGGGACCTGCAGTGCAGCGGAAGTAATCCATCCACTTAACAAGGTCCTGGTTATGCTACATCTGGAGTACTGTATTCTGTTCTCAGCTTCTCAGTACAAACAGGATACTGAAGCAATGAGGAAGGTGTAATGCAGGGCCCACAAAATAGTCATGGGTATTTGGACAAAAGCTGTGAGGAAAGGCTAGAAGGGAAAGGGAGGCTAAGAGGACACATGATTTCATACTCAAGGGTATTGACAAAATTAAACATGCAGAGATGTTTGAACTGGTGTTCTCCAGCTGGACACAAGGACACACCCTTAAGCTCAGACAGAGGTAGCAAATTCAGGGGTCACTTTAGGAGGCATTGTTTCTCCAAGAGGGTGGTAAACCTGTGAAACAGCTTATCATTGGAGACAGTGGACATGACGCCCATACAAGCCTTTAAGTTAAGCCTGGTCAAATTTCCACTTGGCAAGGCAATCAATGGGTGCCCTGAATAGTTGCCTATGCATTCATTAAGTTCATTTGGTTTGCATCTGCAACTGCCCCCCCCCCCAAACAAGGCTGAAAATAGACAATATTGTCTAGCCCTCTTTTGCTGGTGAACAAAAACTAAATAAATAAAAATATAGTAGGAAATCCCTTCTAATTAGTACATTTTTGCACAATTTATTTTTTCCATCCATACTTCCGAAACAGCAGGTGGGCAGGCATGATAGACCTAGTGTCCCTTCCAGTTTTCAACTACTATTTATGTTGCCATACTATTTACATAAGTTGTGATTTGTTTGACAAGGAAAGGCACACTTCTCTGTGATAGCTCATTTTCTTGTGTGTCCTGGCTGATGGGTTACACCGACCTGGTTTACTGATAGGAAAAATATTAGCCATGGCACTGGGGAAAACCTCCCTTCTCTTTCTGATTACACACCAGCCCTGGAACATACTTCCCATAAAGGCATTCTTTTCACCAGGATAGACTATATATGTTGTCAGATTGGTCACCCTGCAGCCAGTCTTGCACTGTTCCCTTTGAGTCATCAGCTCATCCTCTGATAAAGTGTATACCAGACACAACAGTTAATCCCCTTCACACCCCCAAAAAAAGTGTCAGGAGTACGGAGACTGATTCCTCAGCACTATCAAATGCTAACATCCTGAAAGAATTTGAATGTCTTTTTGCAGGCCAGAAAGTCTGGTTTTGTCTGTTACGATGAACCTACCTCATGGTGACTGGATACCAAAAATTATTTGAACATTTTTTTTTCAACTTCAGGCCATTATTCTGCACGTTATGAATACTGTATCTGGTAGTTTTATGCTGTACATTGTTTGAATTGTCAATGTTTGTTATTCTCCCATGTTGCACCTAAAAAAGGCACTTTCTGCTTAGTGTACTTACCCGGTTAACAGAAACAAATAACTGAATAAATAAAAAAGTACACACCCAGCAATATTTTCTATATTTGGAATTAAGGAAGCATCTCCTGGTCCTAATGTCTAGACAAAAAGAAACAGGTTTTGATTTTTCAAACCAAATTACTAAGATTAAAACCGATGTGAAAGGCTTGCGATATGAAAGGGAATCCTCCCTGTTGACTGAACAAAAATATATGACTAAGGGGAAAGAACAGCATGTTAATCTGTACAGGTACTGTAAAGCATGGGTATATAAAATGTAGATGGGGAAGTTAATGGATGAGACAGGAAACCCCACTGTAAGGGGACAGTATACGATAGGTTGCTCAGGAGTATAGTACATGCTTGTTTAGTACCCAGCCTCGGGAGTTGGTCTCTCCTAAACAATTTCTGCATGGTATCTTATTGCCAGGTCTATCTCAATTGGACTGCATAGATTTGGTGGCCCCCATTTCTGGACAAGAACATTTGGATGCAGGGGGCACTTTACATAATGGAGTAGCATCGAGTGTAGACAGCCTTCTCTGTGAAGTTTATAAAATCCTGGTACCCGTGCTTCTGGAAGAACTGATTGTGATGTATAATTTTGTAGTGAATCAAAAGGACCTGCATCATGAGGCTTCTGAGGGCATACTTATGTACCTCTATAAGAAATTCACAGACTTTTAACTTAATAATTGATGACCAATTAGTTTACAAAATATGAATTTATAGGAATGATGTGAGTGGGTCAGCCATAAACCTATGAGATCCGTCATTTCTCAAGGGATAACTGCAGTGGTTTTATTACCCATAAACTTGTCTAGCACTTTTTTTAAAGACTCCAAAGAAGTACTTTGGGCCTCTTTCTCAGGTAGGCTGTTCCAGAGGTCCACCATCCTTTGGTTAATGCATGCACCCCATTTGGTTTGTTCTCTATAATTCTCCTTTCAGTTGGTATTTATGAAATCTAGCATCTCTTTCTAATATCTTCCTCTCGAGTCCCAAGCATTCCCAAAGGTCACCTCCCAAAATGCCCTGTGTGCTAAACATCGATCTCTTCTGAGCCTTCTATATTCGAGTGAATATAAATTTAGCTCTGTCAGTCTATCATTATATGCCATTTTAGATAATGACTTGACCTTTTTCATGACTCTTCTCTGAACCTTCTCCAGTAAACCTATACTACTTTTGATGTGAGGTTCCCAGAACGGAACACCATGCTCCAAATGGGGCTGCACCAGCACCTTGTATAAGGGAATTATAACTTCATTCTCTCTACTCCTGATGTTATGGGTAATACATCCCAAGAACTTATTTCCTTTTTTTACTTCCTCTCTGCAATGTTCATTGAATGACAACTTATTGGTAATAATAATGCCGAGATCTTTTTCTCTGTCGGTTTTCTGTAATTCTTTTCCATCTAATTTGTATTTTGCCGTTTTATTTCTGCTACCAAAATGCATAATCCCGTATTTTTCAAAGTTGAATGATAGTTTGTGCGTTCTTGCCCAGATCTTAAAATTATGGATTTCTCTTTGGAATTGTTCTGTTGTATTGTTGTTGTAAACTATTGCACTTATCTTAGTATCGTCTGCTGTTTACAAATCCAGGCATTTGACAAAGACTTCATTGATGACATATAGATATTAAATAGGGTCGGCCCCAATACTGACACCTGTGGAACACTGCTAGTCACATCACCCCACTTAGAATAAAAACCTCTAACACATACTCTTTGTCTCCTGTCCTCCAGCCATGATTTCACCCAGCTAGTGATAGTCACATAAAATTGTAATGCTATGAGTCACTCTATTAGATCCTGGTGAGGCACTAGATCAAAAGCCTTTAAGAAATCCAAATGCATGACGTCTACCGGAAGCCCTATGTCCAAAGTTTTACTTATAGGCCCAAAGAATTGAAGCAAATTGGTCTGACATGACCTTTTTGCCCTGAACCCATGTTGCGTAATATCAGCTAAACCTTCCTTAATCATATGCTTATCCATTTCTTCCTTTATGAATTCCTCCATAACTTTGCCTAGAACTGATGTCAGATGTACTGGCCTGTAGTTTTTGTAATCTCCTCTAGAACCGTTTTTAAAGATAGAATTGACATTTGTTTCCCTCCATACAGGATTGGAAGTTGTTAGCAAAGATTTTGAGAAAGCAACTGGCAAAACCAGCAAAAACTTTAATTTTGCCTTCACAAACTTGTGTGGTGTCCAGTCGATCTATTCAGGATAAATTGTTTCTCCTAAAATAATTATTTGGATGTAGAAATAGTAAGATGGCACAAGGCTTTGTCCTCCCTTTAGATCAGGAGAAGGCCTTTGATTCTATACCACATGCGTTCCTTTTTTTTGTTTTGAAGACATATGTAGTCCCAGATTTATTTATTTATTTATTGAAATGTTTCACCAGGAAGGCACACTGAGCGACAAGTTGCTCATCTCCCGGTGCAACCTGGGGGGAAGGGGTACAATAGGAATGAGACATTAAACATTCAAGTTACAAGATCAACATTAACGTACAGTTGTAAGGCAGTTGTTACAAACAGTGTTACAAAAGTGTTGCGCATAATATGTAGAAAGAGTGGACAATAATAAGTGCTGGGTTAATAAGTACACAAATGCTTACTTGAAAGAAAAGGGAGAAAGGGGAAGGGAGGGAGGGAGGGGTGAGGTGAGGTGAGGGGACAAGGAAGAGATGTGTCCCTGGAGACCCCGTTAGGATGCGAGGAACCCAGCAAGGGAACTGGGGGGACCAGAGAGAATGGGATAAGGCAGTGTCCCAGAGAAAACCCTTTAGGATGGCAGGGGAAGGGAGTAAATGAGGGATACAAGCCCCGGGGGGGGTAGGAGAGGGACCAATGGAGAACATTCGGGGTCCTTAACATTCTATGAGAGATCAAGAGAGGTCAGTAGGGGAAGCAATTTGGGAGAAGGGGAGGACAGCTAGAAATCTGAAGGAGGATGTATCCACAAGTAAAATACCATCTAGGGTGTGGAAAGTGGGTAGGGAGAGAAGCCTAGAGAGTCTTTGCCTTGTGCCATAGGGTAAAATGAAGGTGACGATAGAGGGGTAGGGTTTGCCCAGGGCTTAGAGGAGGGAATTAGGGAGGGACATGGCAGGAGCAGCTAGGTGCAAGGTAATTATTAAGGGCAGAACTGATGAAGTAGATGGACGATGAGTGCTGGATTTGAGGAGGAAGGGAATTCTAGATTTGTGGGAGGCAGTGAAAGTAACTGGATTGGCTGATTTGGCTGGATCTGGGGGGGGACAACCAGGGTACGTGAGTCAGTTGATCTAAGGGAATGGGAGGGTGGGGTGTTATAAAGGAGGAGGTGAGGTAGGAAGGGAGCTCACCCAACCAGTGCTTGGAGGAGAATTTATCACATTGGGAGAGTTTTCTATTTGTAAGAGAGGGTAAGGATAGGGCACAATAAAGATCACAGTGATGGGTGCGGGGGGGGGCATCCAGGGTGAAGCGGCAGAAGGAATTGAAGCGGGTGTCCAGTTTGTCCAGGAAGGACTTAGTGGCAGCACCATAGACTATGTCACAGTAGTTGAAAATGGACAGTATCATCTTCTGAACAAGTTCATGCCTAGCCATAGTAGGGATGCAACTACAGTTCCTGAACAGGGCACCAAGCCTGGGGCACAGTTTTTTCTGGATGGCGTCAATATGTCCAGAGAAGTTTTGGGTGTTGGTCCAATCAAACACCTAAGTACCTGAAGGAGGATGTGTCCTCAAGTAAAGCCCCATCAAGGGTGTGGAAAGCAGGTAGGGAGGGAAGCCTAGTGAGTCTCTGCCTTGTGCCAGAGGTCATGGAGACAGCCTTCTTGGCATTGAGGAAAAGTTGATAATTAGCAAACCAGAGCTAAACCTTGTTGAAGTCTTGCTGTAAACTGGTTATAACCTCGTCAGGACAGGAGCCAGATGCATACAAGACTGTATCATCAGCACACATATGTATAGCAGAGGATGGGGAGCAAACAGAGGGAAGGTCATTTAAGAAGATGGAAAATAGGAGGGGCCCTAATACAGAGCCCTAGGGGACTCCAGTGCTAATCGGGAGGGGAGCGGAGGGGAGTGGAGGGGAAGTGGCATCCAATATCTTAACTGATTGGGTTCTGCCAATAAAGTAGGCCTTGAACCAGTTAGTGTCAGAAAGGAGATAAATCAGGTGTCAGGAGTGAGTTAAGGAGAAAGGAGTGAGAGATGGTGTCAAAGGCCTTGGCAAGGTTGATAAAAATGACAGCGGTAATTTGACCATTGTACAACACAGTTAGGATGGAGTCTGTGAACCATAGAAGAGAGGTGGTGGTTAAGTGTTTTTTCCTGAAACCAGACTGGAAAGGGGTGAAAAAGGAGGTGTCAGATGGAAAAGAGGTGAGCTGGGAGAAGACAATGTGTTCTTGAAGCTTGGCAAGGGTAGGGAGGAGAGAAATGGGGCGTGAGTTGCCAGGGAATGAGGGGTCACCCCCTTTGGGTAGAAGGAGGACAATAGTATGTTTTCAAGAAGAGGGGACAGAGGCAATAGAGACTGAGAGATTTATGATTATTGAGAGAGGATAGGCAATGGCTGAAGTGGAGAGAGAGAAAGAGAGAGGAGTTTTGGGTTGAGGCCATCAGGGGAGGCACCCTTAGAGGGGTTGATAGTGAGGAGGACCCTTAGGGCATCATTTGGGGTTACAGTAGTGAAAGAGAAGGGAAGGTTGGAGGGTGGTGGAGGGGGCACACCGACAGAGGGTGGGGAGGGGGATGGGTAGGAGGGAGGGATTTCAGTAGCTCAGTGGTGCAGGAGGTATATATAGTAAGAGTTAAATTCCACAGCTACAGCTGGTGGGTCAGACACTAGTGAGCTATTTACTTTAAGTACCGGGGTAGGTGGGTGAGATGAGGGGGGTAAATAGGATGTGGACCACCTTCCAGAACTTTGAAGGGGAATTTATGTTGGTGATGAAGGCAGATTTGAAATATTTGGACTTGGCTAACCTTGTAGCCCCGGTGCAAGTGTTTCAGAGCATGCAGTAGTTTACGAGCTCACTAGGATGCTGGGTAGCTTTATGATGCTTCCAGACTCGATGTCTAGCCCTGAAGTAGGCCAGAAGTTCAGGGGTTATCCAAGGTAAGTGGTTACCTCTGACTCTGGTTTGTCTGAGTGGGGCAAAGGTGTTCCAGTTTACAAGAAAAAGTTCTTTGAAGTAGGCAAGGGCCTTATCAACTGAGAGGAAGGTGGTTGGGGGGACCAGTCAGAAGTGGCAAGGTTACTCAGGAGAGGTTCAAGGTCAAGAGACTTGAAAGAGCGTAGTTGTATGGTTTTGTGTGGTGATTTAGTTCTGTGGACCTTCCTAACTATGAATATTGGGTTATGATCACTGAGAGCATCAGGGAAGATGCCAGAGGTGATGATGCAGTGGGGGTTGGAGGTAAAGGCCCAGTCGAGTAGGGAGTGTTGTTGTGTCTTGTGGTTTGGGTGGGTGGGTTCGGAAATCAGTTGGGAGAGGTTTAGGGCTCCAATTTCATTTTAGTTTTGGTAGTTTTAGGTGACAAACAGTTTATATTGAAATCAACAAGGATAAATAATTCGCCAGAGCAAGCAAGGGAAGTGATGGAGATTAGGAGATCTAGCGTGACCAAAGGATGGACATTTAGGAGGCAGTATATGCTGGCTATGAAGATTGGGAGAGTGAAGAGGAGGGTTACATGGATAGCTAGGGAATCATGGGCCTCAGGATTGGAGGATGAGTAGATGATGGAATATTGGATGGAGGCTAGGACATAAATGGCCACACCACCACCTCCCCCACCAGCACGGTCTTGCCTTAGCAGTGAGTAGCCAGGAATAGAGACCGAGTGGTCAGGGATAGTGCTTTTTAGCCAAGTTTCTGAGATGATTAGGATGTCTGGTTTTAGAGTGCACATCATGATCTGAATCTGGTCTATTTTTTGTAGCAAGCAGCGAGTGTTTATATGTAGGATCTTTAATCCCTTTGGGAGGGCTGAGAGAAGAGAGTGGGGGTAGGTAGTAGAGGAGGAAGCACCAGAGGAGCTAGGGGCAATAGGGCCAGGGTTGGGGTGGATTTCCCTGGTGAAGAGCAAGAGGAGGGCGAGTATGAGAAAGTAGAGCTTAGTGGATTTTGGAGGGGCTAGCGAGGAGGCTGAGAGTTTTGAGGAGTAGGGAATGGATGAGTGAGGAAGAAGAAGGTGGAGAACTGAAGTGAAAGTGGACACCATTATCAAAGCCGCATGAGGAATAGTGGTAGAGTGAGACCATATTTCAAATGGCAGGGAGGGAGTGATAGCATGGATGTGGGTAGGGGATTGGAGATAGTAACTGATGTTGTTGGGAGAGTTATTAGCAATGGATGAGTAGTGAGCAAGTGGTGGTGGTAAAGAGAGGGATATGAGTAGAACAACAGGGAGAAATGAGAGCAGGGGATGCATTGTTCATAAAGGCAGAGAAATTAGTGAATAATTCATTAAGTAACAGGAAGAATTTGTAAGCAGGGAGCGTGGAGGAGGGGGCTGGTCAGATGGAGGGGGAACTGTAGGTATCTATATGAACAACAGGCAGGGATCACTTTAGATTAAGATTGTGTGCCTCTAGTGGCCATACAGTTTAACTTGCTAATGGGAAAATGGAAAAAAAAGTGAATGCTGGGACAGTGTTGATGATTCTGACATAACTGTTAAAGTGCTTATAGTGTGTCACCATATGCAGCAAGGTAAGGAAATACCTAGGTCTCAATTGAGTCAGATTGGGGATTGTGAACCAAGTTGTGTGCCCACTGGGTTAAGTATTACACTGCTTTTCCCGAAGAGGGTGTGATATTTGGACCTGTTACCTGGGCATGCTAGTGAAAAAGGGTTCATATTTGACCCCAGGACTCGAAACTGGTAGTTGCTCAGACCCAAAACAGACAGAAGGGTGTCCCTGTTTGTCTCATGTTCACATATTGCACTTCAAGGTTGAGCACTGTGGGAGTAGAAGGCCTAACCCCCGGAGTGCATTTGTGACAGATTTTTCTGTTTTTCTTTAGTATTTTTCTTTATGGCAATGTTATTCCCCTTTTACAAGATGAGTTTAAACCTTTGATACCTTTCTTTCAGTCCAGATTTGTATGTACAATGGATAGAACTATTATATGAGTCTACTTATATATCTTCAGTTGTTAATAGTGTTATGGGACCCTGTTTGAAGATAACTTGAGGGGTCAGATAAGGGTGCCCATTAAGCCTTATTTTATATGTGTTTTGTTTAGGTCCCCTGTTAAGAAAATTAACCCAAGACAGGGTGATTTTCAGTATAAAGGTCATAACGTTGATGAATCTGTGAATACATCAGCTTATGATGATGACCTGCATGTTACGGTAATGGATAGGCATTCTGGACTTTAGGCAACCAGGACTGTTCCCTGATCTCTGGGTCACGAATTAATCTTAGGAAATGCATGGGGGTACAAGTTGAGGGGGGTCCACAGGACAATCCAGTTCTGGAAGTGGGAGGAATCCAAATTAGTCAAGAACCTGTTGTCACTGGACAGTTTGATACCTTTTCTTTGACCAACATATGTCTTGTACAAAGATGATATAGTACACAAGCTTTCGGGGCCTCACAGATCCCTTCTTCAGCAAACTGAGCAACATAAGCAGCATTTACATATACTGTGATACATTTGTTTTAAAAACAAAAATTATAGAATAGTTGAGAAGAATTTAGCAGGAAGGGTTGATTAGCAGGAAGTGCAAAGATATTTGTAAGAGAGGCTGAATGGATGTCTTTGAGTGGTAACTGGAAAGGTATCCTGACAGGAACACAGAGCAGTGAAGACCTGAGATGAATAGAGTGTACGGTCTACTGTATATACACTGTAGTGCATTGTTTCTAAGTTATTATGGTAGGCTAGGTGAGAAGAAATGAACAGGATGAGTGCATGCACAATGAATAAGAACAGGTTTATAGCTGTGAGGGGAACCTTTACAGGAACCTATAAAGATCCTAGTGGTTACTTTTGGGGTCCCAAACTTAGCTGAGCCAAATTAGAAGGAAAACTGGAGTATACGGAGTCCAAGACAGAAAAATGGAAATCATGGCCAGTGACAAGGTGAACAAGAATCTATCTGTTAAAAATGTTCATCATCCATATTCCCCCTTTTTTTAGTTATGTTTTTCCACTCTCTCAGAATATAGAGTCTAATTTGTATAACCCCTTCTTTTGTCCATTATGGGGGCAGCAGATTAAATCCCGTGAAACATAAAATAGCGTAAATGGCAATTAATAAACATGGATTAGACATGCTTAATCCTGTACCATTTTTCTTTAGTATTTTTCTTAATGGCAATGTTATTCCCCATTTACAATCTTTGATACCTTTTTTTCAGTCTAGATGTCATTATTTTCTAGAGAAATGGTATGAGGGTATGTTTAGGGTGTTTTGGAAAGTCCTGATGAAGACGCCTGTGTATTTGCTGGACTTCTTTAAAAAAAGAAAAGTACGGAAAATACAAATAGAAGATGTTAAGTGTCATAGAAGAAAGGAATTATATAGGATGATACTGGACAAGAATTTTTCTCAGAACCCAACTTTTAACTGTCCCCTCAGGATACAGAAGAAATTTTTAATGGACCAATTACTGGACACTAGAATCCCACAGAAAATGTGGGATAATGTATGACTGTGCTGCCATGGAAAATTGAATATAAGGAATAATCACCTCCATAAAAGCATAAATGAAAGACTTGCTCTGTAGTTTGGTGACCAAGCAACCAGTCCCTCCCACTTCCTGAGCTATATAAGCAGTTCCTCTAAGCCTCACTGTGAAGCATTTTTTCTTTGCAAACGAAGGCTCTGCCGGTTTGTCCTCTGAGCGGGGCCTGCCCCCACCCCACCTGCTGATCTCTGCAGGGCTTCTGTGTTTATTTTCCTGCCTTGGTTTGTATTTTGCCTTCAGCTGTGTATGCCTCCTTCCTTTGGGGGGGGCTTTTCTAAGCTCCTAGCTTATCTGCTACTGTGCAGTATAGTGCAGTGGTTTAAGGCTCTGAGCTGCAAATCTGGTGACATCCAGCAGACCAGACCTGGGTTTGAATCCCACACCGTCCACTTGCATACTGTGTGACCCTGAGCAAGTCACTTAACTTCCCTGTGTTCCCCCAGGTCACACCTGTAAAAAAGCTTTCAGCTTAGTGTGCTGCTCCTGGTTAAACAACTAAAAAAAAAATCAGAGCTCATACTGCTTTGCTTTCAGTTACTCACAACTCAAATTACTTGCTCTGCAATTGCAAACCTGATTTTGTGTGTTTCAGCTCAACTAGCTGTTCTATGGCATACTTTACTTTCACCTGACTCAGATTTACAACCTATCTCTACAGCTTGCTCATGCTTGTTCTAATTACCTTATTGCAGAAATTTCATTGCACTGCCTGGTGACAGTGCTTTCAGTACATTATGCCTCCTTTTATTTATTGCAATTGCAACTCAGTGTACTCATTTGTTTTCACTACTGTGGCACAGGTCTAATTGCTTCTTGCTACTGCTTTGTTTACTCCCATTGCTATTGTACCTTGTGTTACTCTGAGGTTAGCTGATGCTCCTGCTGAGGCTATTAAGTTAGCTTTATATCTGCAATTAATTCTGTTCTAAATCCTGTCTTCGCGGCTGAAAATCATCAGAGTCTGTCACCGTGATTTGGCTTTGAACTGTCTGGCTGGCTTGCTCTCAATTCAGTGCTGTTTAATTGCTATACAGTTTGATATGCTGGTTCACCTATCACGACTGCTGCTTACTGACCTATGTGCAGATCTACACCTGCTTATGCAGCTGTTACTCTTTGCTTATGCAATCCATTACTTCATGCATACTGCCATCCCTTTGGCTTCTGCCTTGGATTCTGCTGCACTCAATCTGCATTCGACCTTGCAAGGTCTCAGCACTCCATGCTCATTATGATCTCAGCATGCCGTGCTCATGCAGCTCACCAGCTTTCAGCTCTCAATCAATTTCTGGGGCATGCCAGCCATTCTAATCCAGTGCAGGGTTCCTGCAGCTGATGGTCTCGCTCTGCATTTAGTCCGCATCATCGAGCATCTCCAACTTGGGGCGGGATCCATCTCACCTGACCCATAGCTGGGAATGTCCTTGCCCCGGCCTTGGCTTTAGCTGCCTGCTACATGACAGTAGCTCCTAGTGTAGAATTTAAGACTAGTGGTGAAGGGTGGTTACGACTATCTCATTTGGCTCTAGTGTTCCACTATAACGGTTGGCCATTGACTTTAGTGGTTTCCATAGCAAGGCACTTTCTCCGCATTCTCCCTATGACTGCCTCTGATTCACCTGGTTTGATTTAGGGTGGGTAGGCCAGATGAGTGCCCCAGCAGTTGTTGCTCTCCTCCTGTGCCTTGAATGCATGTATTGTTGCAGAGTTTTCTCACAACCTTCCACAACGTTTCTGCTAGATGGTTTGACTGAGAGCCTTCTTCCAAATTGGAATATTTTCTACCTCCCTTTAATTGGATTTTCCAAATTGCAGCTGCAGAGCTATCACTAAATAAACTATCCCAAGCCTGGAGGGAAGGCGACCTAGGCCTTGGATCCCCAGAGATTTCCTCCTCACGTTTTTTTTCTCTCCTCTGTTGCCTCAGGTCACAACACTTAGTTAGCTTAGTCATTTCCCCTAGTTTCTTTAGGTAGGTTCCGTTGTTGGGTGGAGGTGGAGGATGTCCTGCCATTCCCTCTCTCCTTAGGGGATCCCCTACTCTCAAAGCAAGCCATCAGTACCATGCTATGCAAATCTGGGCAGTTATTATGACAACTGTGCATATAATTGCATTATCAAACTGCCTATACTTTTCTACTACTATGTTACTGTTACTACTCCCATGTCACAGTTACTGCTTGCTCATCTGCTTCATGTTGCCTCCTCTTTGGGGATGATACTACATTTTTGGGGGGGATTCCTAAAGTACCTTTAGCCATGGGAACCGTCCCATTGCACCTCTAGGGGTGGAACCTTCTCTAAGGGTTCCTTGCCTTGATACCTCTACAGGGTGGTAATTCCTCTGGAATAGAGAGTGCGAACGGCCAAAACCAAACTAACACAGTTGCACAAGCATATCACTATACTGGCTGCATAGGTCAGTGAAATGAAAGGCTTGCACTGTAGTTCAGTGACCAAGCAGCCAGTCACTCCCACTTCCTGAGCTATATAAGCAGTTCCTCTAAGCCTCACTGTGAAGCATTTTTTCTTTGCCCCACCATCCTCCCCATCTCCTCCAGTGGCATCATTCTCTCCTTAGGGGGATTCCTAAGGTACCTAAAGCTACGGGAACCATCCCGTTGCACCTCTAGGGGTGGAACCCTCTCCGAGGGTTCCTTGCCTTCATACCCCTACAGGGTGGTAACTCATCTAGAATAGAAAGTGCGAATGGCCAAAACTAAACTAACACAGTTGCACAAGCATAACACTATGCTGGCTGCATAGGTCAGTTAACTGATCATTGTTTGCTTTTGACTGCATTGCCACATGAGTCTTGAAACCATGGAGCACTGATTTTTTCATTGTACTTATATTATTGCCTTTTGGTGGGAGGTGACATAGGTTTGGAAATGTGAAAATTTTCAACCTACTGTATGTCATATGAGATTTTGATTTATAGGGATTTCGGGGGGGGGGGGAGAACTACATTCCACCCTTATACTTTACAGGTAATGATAGCAGTCCTGAAATGGTGGATTTGACAGACCAGGTGTCACTTTATATTCCAGTAGAAATACATCCCACATTCTATACTACAGGGAACAGAAGTTCCTTCCTCAGATTATTCTAAAAGAATGGTGGAAACACACCTCCTGATCCCCTGGGTAACATTCTCATTGTGATATCTATAGTAAGTGACTTGTTTATACTTGGATTCTGTCTACAGTGCTTGTTTTCTTTCTTTTTACTTGTATTCTTGATTTGAGATAATCCATATTATTTTAGTTTGATGTATGATCATTTCTGTATTTGTTTCATTTTTTTATCAATAAAGTTCCCCTTTTTATCCTGAAGGGGCACCATTCACTTCCTGTGGGAAGATGGAGGATCCTGGAAGAAAAGAGTGATGGGTGGCCCAGGTGGTGGAGCTAGCTTCCCTCCCCACTCAGAGTACAGAGAAAACTCCTTCTGTTGTCCTTGTTGGGGTTACCCAGCTTGTGCATGCCATCAGAAGCACAACAGATGGCAACAACGGCACAGCTTCAGCTACTGTTTTGTTGGAAAATGGACAAAATAGCCTCTTGCCAGCAGATGCCTAGGAAGTTCCACTGATGTGCAAGAGTGGCCTGGAGGTGTTATCAACCAGTATCCCTGCTTTGGGACCTGCTGCCCTGGTTACAGCAAGTCCAGTAATGATAAAGGATCCAACTGAGGTCCATGGTGTTTCTGACGTGACTTGTAACCAAGTGATGAAGTTCCAGAAGATATCCAAGGAAGAGCAAGAATTAGAACATGACTTACATGTCAAAAAAGCAACACTACCTGTATTACAGTTAATTGCTAAGGAAGAGGAAAAGTTAACTTTAGAAAAGATGAAAATTCACTCCAGACAAGCAGCTCACGATACCTGTTTTACTTCTCCTGGTTCCAGTTAGCAAGAGATCTTTTTAAAGCTGTCCTAGCCCTGAGTGTGTAATTTTAGAGTTCTGCCCAGCTTCAGAGCCAAAAACTGTCACTATGGATCGTACGGCTTCAACTGCAGCGTCAGCCCACTCAGCCGAGCCACATATCTAAGGCTGTCACCTGTCGCCCAAAATGGCTGCCTGCTTTGACACTGACAGTGAGTGGTGGTCAGGACATTCACTTTCTGTAAAAGAACCAGTTTTCAGTATTGGAGTGTGTTCTCGTAAACCCCAGGAGAATAAGAAACTAGCTACTGCCTGTAATAAACCCTCAGGCATGCAGCAGCATAATAAAATAGCTTTACAGAAAACAAAGCGTGTTTTGTTATGAGACTCAGATTGAACACAGATTACTGTAGGCAGGCTGGGAAAAGAATTCTGATGGGACAGGTTGGAGTCCTGGTAATTCCCCGATCAAATGTGATCCTGTGTAGATCTCCTCGCCTATACAGGTGAACACTGATGCCTCGAGTGTGCAACAGACTCACTCTATTGCTGAAAGTACTGGGGTGGTGGTGGAAGAAAAACAGTAGGTGTCCAGGAGAAGATGTTTTTTCCTCCCCCATCCCCCCAGTCCACTCTTGATTGTGAGATATCTATTGCTCAGCCTACTACTGGGGAGTACAAGGAGCAATATGTGCAGCCATAGCTCTCTCTTGAGGTACAAGAATCCTTCAATTTTATACAAGAGCCTGTCTTGTTCAAACACCGGGTAGAGGGCCATACCACTGTATTTGAGATACCTTAAGATCAAAAGAGGTTTCTTCTAGGTTTCAGACTACTTGTGGGGGCTGTAGAGGCAGCCCCTGGCAGTGCCCAATATACTGTTATGAACTGTGTTGATCAGATCATTGCAATGAACTCTGACAATTACCCCATTGCAGAGAACCAGAACCCTACTATGACAACCAGGGTCCCTGTTGCAAGATTCCCCTACAAGCATTGTGACTACTCCACAAAAGAATGTGCATGTCCAGCACCAGGGTTCATGGGACACAAATGATCCCATGCTGAATGTGTCTTTCTAACCCAGACCAGGCACTTCAGAGGAACAGTTATGAGCCCAGCACTCCCACCCCCATCACAGAAAAAGTACTCAGACTTTTTTCAACCTCCTTCTGAGCCTGCTAAGAGATGGAACGTGATTAGGCTGCATTACAGAGGGGTCATGGAGGATATGCTGGACTGTGTTTTTGTGGTTCAAACACTGCTAAAATCAGAGATGGGATTTTTCGCATCTGAGATATTTGCCCTGATTCATTCTGTGGGAGACACCTACTTTGATGTTAGTTTTAAATCACTGGCAGATCTGGATCACTTTTGGAAACAATATGCTGGGCTGAAGGATAAGGCTGCCTGGAACACCCCATTTTGAAATTCCACTGACTAAACCAATGGTAAAGTCTGTCACCATGCTGTTTAACAAGCACTTGTCAATGCCGAATGTTGTCTAGCTGGTATTGGCATTGGTAGTGTAGGAGTTAGAGAGATGCATAAAAGGAATGGTAGTAAAGTATTGAACTGACACTGACTCCACCCCCACCCTGCAGAGACTAATAGGCATTGGGGTGTGCCCTTGAGTCATCTGCCATAATGCTCATGCCATTTCACCTACCTTCAGGCCTTACGCTCACCCCATTCCATAAGGAAATGTGCTGAGATGGGTGCAGTATAGGAGAACGGGGTGAACTTTGGAGCTGAAGAGTCCAAGGAACACCTTGATGCCTGTCACTGGCTGCAGGGTAGGGGTGGAATGGCATGAGCATTACAGCTGACAGTCCCAAGTCAAACCCCTGACACCTGTCGGTCTCTACAGGGTGGGGCGCTATAGTTAGAAACCCTAACACCCCAGGTGTTTGTTGGTATTTTCACTCCAAATTTTCAAATGGGCTTTTGTGATCCCACCTCATGAACAGTGGCACTATCAGTTTGTTAGCCGAAAGGTGATTTTGCACAGTGAGTGCTCCATTTGGCACCAAAGGTGCGAAAGCACATTTTGGGCAGGATGTGAAAATGAGAGCTGTACTGTTCATGAGGAGGTGTAAAAAAGATGGCACTGTTGAAAATCTGGAGTGAAAATATTAAAAATTGGTAAAGTCTGAATTTGAAGAGATAAAATCGGAGGCAGATGATTTAAAGTGTAAAATCATTTTTTCTGAAGTATTGCCAGTACAAAGAGGAATGGGTAGAGAAAATATTAAAATAAGGAAATTAAATATCTGGTTGAGGCAATGGACTTTGTATAATAATTTGGGTTGTATTAAGCATTGGGAGGAGTATATTTTGAACCTTCTCACTACTGTAGAGATGGGTTACATCTGAGTAAGAACGGTAGTAAAAATTGGGGATGGATATTAAAAAGATAGTAGACAGTAATTTACATTCACCTGGACCCCCGAAGCAGCGGGCGGTAGTCGGTCATGAGGGCCAGCCCGACTCCTGAAGCCTCCCTTCTCCAGCAGAACCCTTGCCACAGCTTGCTCACCTGGACCCCCCCCCGAAGCAGTGGGCGGTAGTCGGTCGTGAGGGCCAGGCGGCTCCCGAAGCCCTCCCTTCCTCCAGCAGAACCCTTGCCACAGGTACGGATAGCCGAGCCGAGAGCTACTGCAGCATTTGCAGGGAGACAGTTGGGCTTTTGGCGCTTATTTCAGTTTAAATCACAATAGATGACTAAGTTATAGCTAGCACTGCCGTATTTAAGCCACGTAGACTTATGCTATCTGGACTTTAAAAAAGTTAATTTTACTATCCTGTGGCTGGCTGAACCGTATGAATCTGGTGTTTAAATTTAACCTTATCAGCTTGAAACCTTATCTGCTTGAAAATTGGTGCCTTTTTTCTTGTGGCAAAAACCCTGTAAAGCGTTTAATCTTTTTCCCATCTCTCCTCTTACAGCATTTATAACCTTCCCCTTTCTCTAACCCTCCCCTGTGTGCCTAACAATAGACCCCTTCTGACTTAAAATTGTCTGCTTTTCCCTCAGCTTGCTCACCTGGACCCCCCCCCCGAAGCAGTGGGCGGTAGTCGGTCGCGAGGGCCAGGCGGCTCCTGAAGCCCTCCCTTCCTCCAGCAGAACCCTTGCCACAGGTACGGATAGCCGAGCCGAGAGCTACTGCAGCATTTGCAGGGAGATAGTTTAGACCCCGCCGGCGCTCTGCGCCGGCTCCCCACCGCCCACACCACCACCCTTGGTCGGCTCTCCCTTATATAGGATTTGCTCAGACGTTTTAACCAATCAGCTCACTTTCCCACCTTCAGGTTATAACCTTCCACCACTTGAGGCAGCACCACCTTTTCCCCTATCTCTAGCATACACTAGTACTCCCGACCACTGAAACACCTTGAACCTACAAAGCTTAACTAACAGCCTGTAGCACAGTCTGGACAGCTCCTAGACTTTTTCTTTTGAGCTCTGTTCGTCCAGTTCTAAATGCCACTGTTCACAACAATCACCAGAACCTTCTAACTATAATTTCAGGTAGCATAGAGCAACAACCTGTTGTGCACTCAGGACAGCCCTCCAGCAGCTTGTGCTCTGACTATCTAAACCTAACACTCGCTGCAATCCCCAGCCGAAGCTACTTCCCCTGTTCCACAAATAAGCTTCAAAACCGGCGGTATAAATTTCACTTCCCCTTTAGAAGCCGCGCTGAATGACCGACTCCTTGTCAATTATACTGCTCCTATTTCATACATTCTGCTAACCTAAATCTGAGGCGGTTATCGGTCTCTCGTTTGCCATTCTAGCCTTATTGTAACCAAACTGAGTTCTCTCTGTCTAGTTTCCTCTCATTAATTTCCTCTCATTAAAGTGATAGCTACTGTTAAAATTCCTCAACACAACCCACCTTACCACTAACCCTCTATCCGTTCCGTGTGTTCCCAAAAGTCTTAGCTCCTCTCACGTCAGCTCATAAACCAACTTGTCTGGCTAAATAAATACTGCGTCTCTCATTGCAAGAATTGCCCATATCCCCCTCACAAATACCTCACTTGAGGTATTTCAACATGGCCTTAAGCTCTTGCTGTACGATACTACTAATCTTTTCTCTTCTCAACCTTATATGGCTGCCTATTTTTCATTACCCGCCAAGATCTTATCATCACCACTCCCACCCAGATGATGGTACTCTTGCCACACTGGGATCGCCCTCAAACTGGCTGCGCGACACCTTCCCTCTTCTTGTCCCTCACAAACTCTTCTACCACCTGTCCTACACCCTGCAAAAGACACCAGTACCCAGCATAACCCTGCCTTCCCCTTTCATTCATCATAAGCTATGGTACCTTTTTCTCCTGGCCCTAATGCTTGCTGGTGATGTTGAACTAAACCCAGGACCAGTGGGTACCCTCCCTCTATATAACACAACCTGGGATGATACCAAAGGCCTTCGCATCGCACACATGAACATAAGGAGCCTCCTTCACAATATTGCTGAACTTGAGGCATGGTCTGTTCAACACCACCCTGATATCCTGTGCCTATCTGAAACTTGGCTAAAACCCCTCCACTCCTGATGCTCTCTGCTCCCTGCCCAACTACAATATCATCAGACAAGATAGACCCTCTCCCAAGCATGGAGGAGGTGTTGTCATCTTCTATAAGCCACACCTGTTGCTATCCCATAATGAAATGTCTACACTATCTCACTGTGAAGCACTTCATGCTACACTGCAGCTATGCTCTAAAAAGCTACACATAGTCTGCACCTATAACCCTCCTGCTAGTGGCTATAAGGGTCTTGAAGAACTCTTCTCCTTAATAGACTGCACTGTCAGTCATAACGAAGTCCTTATTCTGGGCGACCTCAACCTGAACTGGTCTAGTACCATAAACCAGTCCTCCCACACCCTGGTACACGGCCACAACCTTCACCAAATGATCACAGACCCAACTAGGGTCATGGCTCCCCCTCAGAACAGTACTCTGATCGACTGGGTACTAACTAACCGGCCAGACAGCATAATAGGTGCAGGCACCCTTGCAGATGCTATTAGTGATCACTCCCCTATCTACTGTATCTGGCACTCTACCAGTAAACCATCTCCACCCCCAAAACTCATTACCTTCCAGAATTTGGCCAATATTAACCTAGAGCAGTTTACTTATGATCTCTCACTGATAGACTGGTCCCCGATCTACGCTTCTACTAATGCCCAGGCTGCCTTTGACTACTTTCTGAGCCACTTTAGCCCTCTCCAAGACATCCATGCTCCCCGTGTCACTCACCAAATTCGTGGAACCCAGACTAGATGGTTAACAAAAGCCCTATTTTCCCAAATAAGAGATGGATACAAGGCTTGGTGGCATTTCAAGATCACTGGATTACAAACTGACCACAACCTATATCACTCTCTAAGAAACTCTTGCAAAAAAAACATACGCTTAGCCAAAAGCTCCTACTGTAAGGACCTGCTTATAAAAGCCTCAGGTGACTCTAGGAAATTTTTGGTCCACCATAAAATCGCTCCTCGGTGCCAACAACAGGGCACATACCAGTGACATGCTGTTAAATGGCATTCACTGCAATAACCCGACAACCATAGCTAACGCTTTTAATCATCACTTCTCAGATCTCTCTAACTACCTCACCTCCCTCCCTCCTGTCTCCAACACCATACCCTCTGGCGATATCAGCCCGATACTCAAGCACCCACCTTTTAGGTTCCAGAGTATAAAGAGAGGTGAAGTGTTAAAACTGCTACTCATTATTCCTGACAGCACCAGCACATGGTCCGATGGACTTGAACCAAGGCTCCTAAAAGCCGCTGCCCAACTCATCGCTTCTCCCTTAACCAGAATTTTCAACCAATCTCTACGCCATGGCATAGTACCAAATATATGGAAAACAGCCAAAGTAACACCAATCCCAAAAAAGGGTGACCCCAAGGAAATAAATAACTACCACCCCATTGCAATTCTCCCTGTACTTAGCAAACTCTTGGAAAAACTAGTGGCCACCCAATCCATAGAATACCTCCATAGATATAACCTTCTGTCTAGCTCACAGCATGGTTTCCGCAAAGGGCACAGCACCTCTACTGCCCTCCTCAAACTCACCAATGACATATATGCCTCCATGGACTCAGGCCTCCTAACAGGTGCAGTCTTCATTGACCTAACTAAGGCATTTGACCTGGTCAACCACTCTATTCTTCTAACTAAACTACGCTCCCTGGGCTTCACCACCGACGCAGTGGCCTGGTTTGAAAGCTACCTGTCTGGTAGAAAACAAGCGGAAGTGTTTAACTCTGCCATATCAGACCTTCCTACCATTAACGTTGGAGTGCCCCAGGGCTCAATCCTTGGGCCCCTACTCTTCTCTATCTTTATTAATGACATCCCACTCCTTGCAAACAATTGTTCATCACTGCTTTATGCTGATGATCTAGTTATTTATCACAGTGCCAGAACTGTTGCCGACTTAACCCATCCTCTTGCCGTTGCCTTTGCTAATATTCAATCCTGGCTCACCAATAACCAACTCATCCTCAACTCCAGTAAAACTTACTCCATGCTCTTCAGCTCCGCTGCCAGACTTAAAGTGAATCAAAATGCCCTAACTATCCCCTGAGCGGACGGATCTTCTCTGATTAGCACCAACTCCTTTAAATACCTTGGCATTACTCTAGATCCATCCCTCGACTTTGACCTACACATTACAACCACCTGCAAATCAGTTAACACCAAGATAGGTAGTGCCTACCAAACTAGATATGCCCTTACCCCATCTGCCAGACTTGCTGTGGCACAAGGCTTTCTTCTCCCTGCACTTGCTTATGGCCCAGTCACCACCTCTTTTGCCTAAAATCATCCTCCTCCACAAAATGGGACACTACCTACAACAGCATCTGCCGCTATGCTTCAGCATCTCCACGTTACAAACATGATTGCCAGCTCTATAGTGACCTAAAATGGCCGTGCCCCTCTGCTCACAGACCCAGGCCTTCAGCTCATTAATTGACAATATTGTCAGATCTGGCCTCCCACAATCCCTTTCATCCCTACTGGATGCTCAGCCTCTCTCTTATGGCCTGCGTTCAACTGACCAAGCTCTCTTTCACATACCTAGGCATAGAACCAATATGGGTGCACATGCCTTTTCCAATGTTGATCCTAATACTGGAATTCCATACCCCAAGCTATTCAACAAACAGCCTCCCACGCCACTTTTAAGTCATTACACAAAGAACACTTACGCTTTATCAACCCCTGCACCTGTTACAATCCACCTTAGCTCCACTCTCCTTCCCCTGTTGCTCTGTTTCACTCATCCCTATTCCCTCCCTCCCTCTCTCTGCTTTCTCTCCCCCTCGCTCTCTCGCATCTCTTTTATTACTTGATATCTTGTCTCTTTGAATGCCTGCTATTGGTAACACCTATGTTCCCACTTAACATTATTTTGAGATCTCTGTACTACTGTGCTGTATTTTCAACATACTGTTGTAAATCTATTTATATTTGTTGTCAAAATTAACTCTGTACTGTACTGCTTTCATGTGCTGCGTCACATACACAAGTCTCGTATATCTAAAATGTACTCTCCCGGGTCGTGCCTGAAAATAGGCATTTTTGTGCCTAGTGCACTTACCCGGTTACCAAAAGCAAATAAATAAATAAATAAACTAAAGGAGAAGGGGAGAAGAAATGAAAGTGTTTCAGAAATAAAGGAAAGAAATGATGAGAGGAAACATCAACTTAGAAGAAGAAAAGACAACATATCAATATGACTGCTAAATGCAAGAAGTTTAAGTAGTGATAAGAAAGCTGAATTGGAAGTTTTGTTAAAGCAAGAAAATATAGATATGTGTATGATAACTGAAACTTGGTGGGATCCTGATTTAAATTGGAATAGAGATACTGAGGGATACAAATTGTATTCCAATTCTAGGAGAAATAGGAGGGGTGGAGGAGTAGCTGCTTATATAAAAGAGGAAATAAATAGCAGTAATTATAAAGAAAATGAAAATGAAAAAATGTAATCATTATGGATTCAAATATTAAGAGGGGTGGATAAAAAAAATATTTTTGGAGTTTATTATAAGCCGTCAAATTGTAATAAAGAAACAGATAAAATATTAAATGATGAAACTGGAGATGTAGCAACAGAGGGAGATGTTGTTATAGTGGGAGACTTCAACTATCCACATATCTGTTGGGAGGATGGTAGTAACAAGAATATGAGTGGTGGAAAATTTGTTCAAGTAATGGAAACAGTTGGTTTGGAACAGCTAATTAATAAACCAACTAGAGGAGGAAACATTCTGGATTTATTATTGACAAACAGATCTGATATTGCTAAAGGAATTAAGATAAGAGAACATCTAGGAAATAGCGATCATGCTATAGTGGAATTTAAAATTAAAAATAAAATCAGATTTTTTTTATTTATTTCAATCTAGGATTACAATACCTTTGAGCCGAGGCTCTTTTACAAAGGTTCCATGTCAGCGTATGCAACAGTCATCATTATTAGTTACAAACATATAGTCATTGACTTACAGACATGTAATAACCAGTACAAAGACTTGAGCTATGAGCAAGACAAGGGAGGGGGTGGTGGTGGGGAAATGAGGATAGGAGATCGAGGGGAGAAGGAGGCAGGGGTAAGGGGAGAGGGAGGTGGGGTGGGGGCAGGAGTGGAGATATGGGGGACTGGGTGAGGGTGGGAGACAGTACAGCCAGGGGGCCTTGTTGAGGGAATATGACAGGTAAGGTGCTAGGGGTGCAAAGCCTGATTGTAAGTGCTGGGGCACTTGCAGCTGGAACGGTGGAAATGTTAAGATGGGCAGTTGCAGGATACAAGCAGTGAGAGGTGCAGCTTGGACTTGAAGAGGCCGAGTATTGGAGCAGTTGCTATGTTGCTGCCAAGAGAGTTGAGCCAGTTGGATGCCTGATAGGTGAATGATTTTTGTCCTTGGGTCGTGTGACATCGTGGGATATGTAGTAGATGGGAATTGGATCTCCTTGTAGTGACGCTCCTATGTCTAGGCTTAAGGAGGGCACAGACACCAGGTGGGGCCAGACCCATTATAATTTTCTTGGCTGTGATGCAGGTTTGGTATTTTAAGCGTTTGTCCAGTTGAAGCCAACCAGATTGTGAATAAAGGTCACATGTGTGGGTACGGTGATGTGAGCCAGTGATGAGACGACAGGCCTTATTCAGGGAGGTTGCAATATGTTTGAGAGCAGAGGTAGTTGCAGACCCATATATGATAAGACCATAATCTATGATGCTGACGATGGAGCTTTGGACGGCCACTGCCAGTGCTTCTGGGTTTTAGGTGTTTCCTGTGCCGGAATAATATGCCTAACCTCGCATTGGCAGACTTTGTAACATTGCTGATATGGACAGCGTATGAGAGGTGGGGATCAAGGGTGATGCCGAGGTACTTGAACGATTGTGTTTGCTCTAGGATGGCTCCTTGTTTGGTTGCAATGGAGAGGTGGAGTTGTTTGTTTTTGTTGTGGGGGCTGCAGAAGACCATAGACTTGTTTTTTCTGATTGAGAAGCAGTTTATGATTTAGAAACCAGGATTCGATGGAGGAGAATGCCTGCTGAAGTTTATTATGTAATTTGATTGGATCAGGGTCCGAGGTGAGAATCACAGCATCGTCGGCGTAGAGAATTATTTGTTCTGGGCAGCTGTCCAGTAGTGAGTTTAATAATAGGCTGAAGAGGAGGGGTCCCAGAATGGAGCCCTGGGGGACTCTCGAGCAGACCAGTCTAGGGTCTGAGAGTGTATCAGTGATTCTTACTGTTTGGGACCATTCTTCAAGGTAGCTCTTAAACCAGCCAATGGAGTCAGTTGACAGCCCAGCGTTCTGAAGCTGGACAAGTAGGAGGCGGTGATTGACGGTGTCGAAGGTTTTAGTTAAGTCAATGTAGATTGAGCCTAGCAGTTCACCGGAGTCAAGTGCATTGTGGATTGCGCCGGTGAATTCAAGTAGGGCTGTGGAGATGCTGTGACCTTTGCGGAACCCGTGTTGTTGTTTGCACAGGAAGTTGTAGGTATCCAGGTACTCTGTGAGCTGGTCCGAGACGATGCGTTCTAGTGCCTTGGAGAGTGGGGGTAGTAGGGAGATAGATCTGTAGTTATCGTGGGCAGTTTTGTCACCACTTTTATGGACTGAGGTGACAGTGGCAGATTTCCGTCTGTCCGGGAACTGGCTAAGGCTGAGGGAGAGGTTGAAAATTCTGATCAGAGGACTAAGCACTTCATCAAGTGTGAGAGACAGGCTTTTGAGATCGAGGGAGTCATTACTGGATCTTGATTTACCAAGAGCTTTGGTTACATATTTGCGCACTTGGTGAGCCTTGACTGCTTTGAAGTAGAAGTGGGGGAAGCTGGTGGGAGTAGTGTTCATTGCGGACAGAGGGGTTTCACCATCTTTGAAGTAGTCCTGGGGTAGGACAGTGCTGAGGAAAGGTATCCAAAATGGTTTTTGGGTTGAGGGTTGTGGTTCCATTGATGTTGAGTATTGATGGGGGGGGGGGGTTTGGGTGGATTCCTGGTGAGTTCCTTTAAGTTCTTCCAGAATTCCCGACCATTGCCCCAGGAGTTTGTGAGGGCATGCTTATAGTAGGCGGACTTCATTTGCCAGATGGTTTTGGTGCAGTCATTGCGAGCACGTTTGTAGTTTTGGATGTCGTTTTGCCTTCCAGAGTTTCTGGCCAGCTCCCATAGGTGGTCTCTTGTTTTTAGCATCCTGAGGAAGTCACCTGTGAGCCAATCGTTACTGAGTGATTTGACTTTGCATTTCTTAATAGGAGCATACGTGTCACAGACCACAGTGAAGATGTTTATGAAGTGGTCAAAGGCAGTGTTTACGTTAGTTGCATTGAAGATAGAGGACCAGTCTTGATGGAGGAGGTGGGATTTGAGTCGAGGAAGGTGACCACTGGGTAGAACCCTGCTGGTGATAGTTCTTGGTGATTGTTTGATGAATTTATTTGACCAGGTGCAGCTAACAGGGGAGTGGTCACTGAGAGAGTCAGGGAGGACATTAGTGTTAGATATCCATGATGGGTGACTGGTAAGGATCCAGTCTAAGAGTGTGCTGGTGCCGGTCCTGTAATTTTTCCTGGTTGGTGAGTCAACCATTTGTGTGAGGTTCACCGCAGCAATGGTATCCCTGTGTGCACCAGCATCGGCCACAGGCCAGTTAGAAACATAGAAACATAGACTTTGACGGCAGATAAGGACCGCTTGGCCCATCTAGTCTGCCCATTTCCCTACCTACATGATAGGCCGCAGATCCTAGTTAACCAACAGCCTATTTCTTCCTACCCCCACAAGAATTGCCTTATGTCTGTCCCATGCATTCTTGAATTCTCCCACAGTTTTAGACCCCACAACCTCCTCAGGAAGGCTGTTCCATGCATCCACTACCCTCTCTGTGAAATAATACTTCCTCACATTGCCCCTGAACCACCCTCCTTCTATCTTTAAATTGTGTCCCTTGTTCTTGCAAGTCTCTTTTTCTGAAAGATGCTACCCTCTTGGACTTTGTTGATTCCACTGAGGTACTTAAAGTTTCTATCATGTCCCCCTCTCCTTCTTTCCTCAAGGGTATACATATTAAGCTTCTTAGTCTCTCCTCATACGGCTTCTCTTGCAGACCCTGCACCATTTTAGTTGCCCTCGTCTGGACTACCTCTATCCTGTCTATGTACTTGCGGAGATTTGACACAGTCCTCCAGATGGGGTCTCACCAACTGTCTGTTAAGAGGGATAACAACTTCCTGTTTTCTGCTGCTGATGCCTCTCCCTATACATCCCAGTATACCCCCAGCCCTCCCTACTTCCTTCTCACATTGCTTGCTAACCTTAAGGTCATCTGATATGATCACCCCTAGGTCCCTTTCCTTTTTTGTTGTTGTTTCTACCTCCCCACCCATTGTGTATTCTTCCCTGTGTTCTTGTTTCCCAGGTGCATTATTTTGCACTTCTTTGCATTGAATCCTAGCTGCCATACTTCTGACCATTCCTCCAACCTTGCCAAGTCCCTTTTCATCCTTTCCACGCCTCCTTGTGTATCAACCCTGTTGCAGATCTTTGCGTCTTCTGCAAAGAGGCATACTTTTCCTTCCAGTCCCTCTGCAATGTCATTGATGAAGACATTAAAAAGGACTGAACCCTGCGGTACCCCACTAGTAACCCCTCTTTCTTCAGAGTGGACTCCATTTACAATTACCTCTGTGTCCTGTTGTGCAGCCAATGTTTTACCAGGCTACCACCCTGGGACCCACTCCCAGGCTGGTTATTTTGACTATTAATCTTTTGTGTGGGACTGTGTCAAATGTCTTGCAAAGTCTAGGTAGGCCATGTCCACAGCCCTCCCTGGTCTACTACTTTGGTCACCCAGTCAAAGAAATCTATTAGATCTGGGTCTGACATGACCTTCCGCTGTGAACCCATGCTGCCTTGGGTCCTATGCTCCACTGGCCTCTAGGTACTCAACTATTCTTCCTTCAGAAGTGACTCCATCACTTTTCCTACCACAGAGGTCAGACTGACAGGTCTGTAGTTTCCTGCCTCTGTCTTGGTCCCACTTTGTGAAGGGAATCACATCCACCTTCCTCCAGTCCTCGGGTATCACACCATCCTCCCATGATTTATTAAAGAGAGTAGCCAGTGGTTTCACTAGTTCCTCCTTAATTCTTTTTAGAATTCTGGGTGGAATTCCATCAGGCCCCATTGCTTTGTCCACCTTCAGTTTTAGGAGTTCTTGCAGAACCCTTTCTTCTGTGAAAGGACTGGGATCGACTCCCCTATCAAGAGTGCTTCTGTTAATTGGATTAGGCACTTCCCCCTCCTCTTTTGTGAATACTGAGTAGAAACATTCATTCAGTATCCTTGCTTTTTCACTGTCCCCCTCTGCCCACCCACCGTTCATTCTATTCAGCCTCACTATCCCTCCCTTTGTCTTTCTACACTCGCTGATGTACCTATAAAAGGTTTTATCCCCCTTCTTAACTGAGTTGGCTATCTTTTCCTCAGTTTGGGCCTTTGCTATTCTGACTTTCCTCCCTGCTTCCTTCTGCCTTAACTGGTACAGCTCTCTGTCCTGCTCCTTCTGTGCTTCCTTATACTTCCGGAATGCTTTCTTTTTCTTCCTGACTTTCACAGCCACTTCTTTTGAGAACCATAGTGGCTTTTTATTTCATTTTGATTTGTTTATTTGCTTCACACAAAGGCTTGTTGCCTCTGTGATGGCAGTTCTGATGATTCCCCATTGTTGCTCCACACCTCCTTCTAGCCTGTTTGCTAGTGCTTTTCTGAGGCACTCTCCATCTTGCCAAAGTCAGCCTCCTAAAGTCCAGTACCTCACTTTTGTATGGCTTGACTCTGTAGCTGAGTTTAACATGAACCACACTGTTTGATGGTCACTTGTCCCCAGATGGCAACCCACTTCTAGATCTGAGATCCTCTCACTGCCCCCGTTTGAGAGTACGAGGTCTAAGATTGCTCCCTCATGAGTGGGTTCTGAAACTAGCTGTCTAAGGCCTGCCACCTGTAGTGCATCAAGAATGGCCCTGCTCTTGCATGTGGCTACAGCAAATGTGCTCCAGTTAACATCTGGCATATTCAGGTCTCCCATCAACAGTATCTCCCCTTTCTCTGCCATTCTAAGAATGCCTGCTATCATATCCTTGTCCATTCCCTCCCCCTGACATGGGGGTCTGTACACAACCCCTGTGCAGATTGTGGTGCCCTTTCCAGTCTCCAAGGTGACCCACAGTGCCTCCTCTCCTCCCTGTTTACTCTTTTGTTCAGTTGCTTTATCCTTCCTTTACATAGAGAGCTACTCCTCCCCCTCTTCTCCCCTGCCTGTCTCTCCTGTAGGTTATGTACCCTGGTATGTTAACATCCCAGTCATGGTTCTCTGTGTACCATGTTTCTGTGACTGCTACAATATCCAGGCATCCTTCTTCCATCAAGGCCACCAACTCAGGGAGCTTGTTGCCCAGACTACGGGCATTGGTACTCATTACCCTCCATTTCCTGATGGCCTTACTCCCTTTTGCCACATCCCTGTCCTTCTTGCCTTTGTCACTTTCTCCATTTACCCCTGCCCTTCTCCATATCGACACCTCTATGTTGGTGTTTGCTGCACTTACTACAGTGATTATTTGGGGGCTAGGATTTTCCTGCTCCTTTCCAGTGCCTCCCCTTGGCTAGTTTAAAAGCTTGCCAATGAAGCATTTAAATCTATCACCTAGGATCTGGTTCCCCCCAGACAGATGCAGCCCATCATGCCAGTATAGGCTTGATCACTCCAGGTGGACCCCAGTCCCCAGTGAAGCCAAATCCTGAGCTCCACACAAGTTTCCAACCACTGATTGAATCCCATGGTGCGGAACACCCTAGCCTCTCCTATGCCATAGATGGGCAGCACCTCCCAGAAGGTTACCGTGCATGCTACTTGACTAAGGCCCCTCCCCAATTCCACAAACTCTTCCTGCACTTCTCTAATCCCTTTCTTAGCCAGGTCATTTGTCCCTAGGTGGACAATGACATCCAGCTTCCTCCCCTGTGCTGCTGCTCTGGCAATCCTGAGGATTCGCTCCCTGTCCCTCCAAGCCATGGCGCCAGTCAGGCACCTTACCTCCCTCTCCCTTTCCTCCCCCAATTCTACCTTCCTAACAATGGAGTCCCCCACCAGGAGTTGTTTCCTTCCCCTGCAGGGTCCCCTGCCACCCTCCTGTGGGCCTCCTTTGTGGAGGTTCCCAGCAT
Organism: Neoceratodus forsteri; assembly: GCA_016271365.2. NCBI lineage: Eukaryota > Metazoa > Chordata > Ceratodontiformes > Ceratodontidae > Neoceratodus > Neoceratodus forsteri. Next base: position 807,618,690 of record CM028137.1, read on the forward strand.
CCTCCATGGTCTCCACTGCGGGTGCCTCCATAGAGGAACCACACTTTGCCAGAATGGCATAGGAATTGTGGAGAGGTACAACTGGAGGGATGCACCTCTGTTCCACCACCCTCACCCTCCCTGAGCCCACTGTGGTCCAATCACTTCTCTTTCTTGGCAACCTCTGAGGCAACGGCAGTGGCACTGGTGGTCCCTGGATTTAAGAGGAGGTCCCACAAATCCTGGCCAACTCAGCCTGGAGATGAGCAACCTCCTCCCTCAGCCCAGAGAAGTGCCTGCAGATGGGACAACACCGCATCCTCCAGAACATCTCCCGGAAGACTGCTGCTCCACAGCCACTGCACTGCACCACTCCAATCATTTCTTATTTCTGGCCCCTTAACTGTTTGCAATCCTTACTCTTTCCTCTGTTTTTTTTCTCTCTCTCCTTACTTTCTACCTGTGTGCCCTTTAAGCTCCTGATTGTCCTGTTCTGAGACAAGAATATCCTATATTTCTCAGTAGACCACTTACCTGCTCAGAGGCAGTTGATGTTGAAGTCACCTAGGAGGATGAAGTCACCTAGGGAATGACTTTACAAAGTCAAGAACAGCTGTTAGACCAGTTCCCTGTTCTTTGGGAGGGATGTAGATGGTGGCAATCGTGAGGGTTTTGTTTTGGGCTCTGAGGAGGATTCTCACTGGCAGTATCTGAGCAGTTGTGGGTTAGAGTGAGGTAATGATGTGGTGCCCCTGTATGGAGTCTTTTAGGTAGAGAGTGCAGCCCCCACCTCTTTTGGAGAGGCAATCCAGCCTAAAGAGGTTGTAGCCAGGAAGGCTGATTGCATGGTCCAGTACTGATGACGTGAGCCAAGTTTCGACAACCACCAGGATGTCAGGGCTGTGCTGGCTGGTGAAGGCCTGTAGGGCATCCATTTTAGGAAGGAGGCTGCAGATGTTGATTGATATGAATGAGAGGGCACCCAAAGGCTTGCTCAGATTAATGGCTTTAGAGCAGAATGGGCCAGGGTTTGGGTGCACGTTACCTGACAGTATTAGGAGGAGGAAGACTAGCCTCAAGGAGCTGCAGCGTATTTCTTTAAGGAATGCTTTTACCTGCTAGCATCTCAGGAAATTGCTGAGCATCGATGATAATGGGTGAGGGTAAGTGTAGACAGGGGGGACCAGAGTGGAGGGCTAAGACCAGTGTGGATGAAGGACAGTTTCATGGTGGTAGGATGGACCCTGGGCAAGGGGCAGTGACCAGTGTGCAGCGTACCTAAGTGGAGGAAGGATGTAGGAATGTTGAAGCTGTGGGGGAGGGAGGGAAATCAGGCTTTTGGGGCATGCAGTAGAGGAGGAAGACAGGCAAGAAGAAATAGAATAGGGGGTAGAGAATGGTGGAGGCACATGATTCAGGTAGGATTTGGGGTAGGCAGAGGGAGGGGGTTAAGACAGGCTGGGGGCTTGGAGAAGGGGGCAGAAGAGCAGTAGCTGGATCAGTGGGAAGTGAGGATACAGCCAGGAAGGCCAGGCAGCAAGGGACTGTGTCTTTCAGAGGGTATATATATATATATATATATATATATATATATATATATATAAGTATATATATATATATATATATATATATATTTTTTTTCTAATGAAAGACCAAGAATCTCTCTAGTGGCAGGTCTGTATAACCTGCTAATGGAAAACTAGCCACTTAGAAAAAAAACTTATATTACATACTTGAAATGTGCTTAGTTCTAACCAAAATCTATTTGTAAAAAGTGACAGGTGGCAGAAGCAGGGGAAAAGTCCTGGCCAATCAGAGCTGATTGGCTGGAAGCGCCTGTGTTTCAATTGCCTGCGCTGTCCCTTACCTTCCAAAAAGCTACAGGTGGGCATCCTGGTCTCAGTCGGTGGCTGGCTGGTTGCTAGTCGACCATGGGGGAGCTGAAGCAGCCCCGTTCAAGGGCAGGCAGCTGGAGAGAAGAAAAAAGAGCAGGTCTTAAATAGCATTGAGGTGGGATGGGTTTAGATTTGAGCAGTTAAGCAAGACAAAGGAGAGTTAGACTTTTCGGCGCCAAGGCAGAGTGCTTGGATGGGGGGGTGCAGGAGGAGCACTGAAACAGAAGAGGTGTAAGCACTTTAAAACACTAGTAGAAATTACAATCCATCTAATACAATTGAAAACCTTCTATTACACACTTGAAATGTGCTTAGTTCTATCTAAAATTTATTTGTAAAAAGTGCCAGGTGGCAGAAGCAGGGGAAAAGTCCTGGCCAATCAGAGCAGGTTTGCTGGAAGAGCCCGTGTTCCAATTAACTGCGCTGTCCCGTACCTTCCAAGGAGCTACAGGCAGGCATCCTGGTCTCGGTCGGTGGCTGGCTGGGTGTCGGCCGACCGTGGGGGAGCTGAAGCAGCCTCGTTCAAGGGCAGGCAGCTTCCAAGGAGCTGCAGGCGGGCGTCCTGGTCTCGGTCGATGACTGATTGGGTGCTGGCCGACCGTGGGGGAGCTGAAGCAGCCCTGTTCAAGGGCAGGCCGCTTCCAAGGAGCTTCAGTATGGTGTCCTAGTCTCGGTCAGTGGCTGGCTGGTGCCGATCAATCATGGGGGGGAGCTGAAGCAGTCTGCTCAAGGGCAAGCAGCTTATTAAAGGGAAAACTGGCAAAAAATTATAATAAAGCAGACTTTAAAAAAATTAAGAAGAATCTTGAGAAATGGAATTGGAAGTGGAATATAGAAACAAAAACAGTAAGACAAACATGGGATGAACTGAAAAATAAGTTATTAAATCAAGAAAAAAAAGTATGTTCCAAATAAAAAGTTATATAATAAAAGAGGTAGAAAACCATTGTGGTGTACTGATAAAGTAATAAAAGCTTGCCTAAAAAAGAAAAAGGCATTTAGAGGAATGAAAATATTACAAACAATAGATTCTGTAAAATATTATAGAGATTGTGTAAAGGAAGTTAAACGGATTATAAGTTTTGAGAGAAGAAAATAAGAAGCAAATTTGGTTTACAGAAAAGACAATGGGAAAAACTTCTATGCATATATAAATCAGCAAAGGAAAGGCAAACAAGGTATAGGACCATTGGAGGTGAATGACAAGGAGATTAATGATCCTACTGAAATGGCAAACAAACTAAATGATTATTTTGGGTCTGTTTTTGAGGAAGGAAATGATGTAAGAAATGTAGTAGTGGATAGGAACCAGCAAAATCTGGATATGGCTACTACTAAAGAAGAAGTAGAAAGGATAATAAACAAGATAAAAATATAAAAATCTGCAGGACCAGACATGTTATATCCAAGGGGCCAGATATTCAAAAGGGTTGCACCATGCGCAATAGGGTTGCGCTAGCGCAAGTCTGAAATTGCGCCATTCTGCGATATTCAGCGGGAGGCAGTTGCACCACCGAAAACATGCTGAGCAACAGCGCAATGCAAATGAAGGCATACGCAACCAAAGGCGGTGGAACCATGCATAAAGAGCGCAATGCGATATTGAAAGGCTTGCGCAATGTGCAACAACGGATCAGCTGGAAGGTGCGCCACGAAGTGAAATGAGCCAAAATAAAAAGGCTCAAGGAAGAGGTGCAAGAACGGCTACAGGGAAGGCCACATGAAAGGGAGAGAGACAAGGCAAGAGGGACAAAGAGGGCAGGCCAGGAGATCCCAGGACAAAATAGGGCAAGGGAAGGTGTGGGGCCACAGACTGCAGAGGCCAGTAGGTGTACCCGGTGCAGTGGAGGTACCAGTCAGGACAGCGGGGAACAGAGCAACAACAGCCGGGGGAACACAAGTCAGGACATGGACAGTGCCAGCTCACATGGAAGCTGTAATGAGGAGGTGAGAAGGCATGCGCAGGGGCGTGGCCGTGGAGGGCCCGGCCGGTCGGCACGCCTCAACAGGCAGTACCGTGCTCCGTGAATCAGCTTTGAGCTGTACACGATGTTGAGATTGTGGGTCAGTACCACCTGAACAGGGCAACACTGAGGCAGCTCTGTGAGCTGTGCAGTGATGTGATGCAGGCACCTCACGACGGAGTCACGCCTGTCAGTGGAGACAAAGGTAACAGCCTGCATGTGCCTGCTCGCCACAGGTACCTTCCAGAGGCCAACAGGGACACCACAGGCATAACACAGTCAGCCACGCCACGCATCCTCACCCATTCCTCAGCGACTGCTGCCACATGCCGCGGAGTACATCCATTTCCCCAGCAACGTGGCAGAGCGCACAGCAAACATGCAGGAGTTCCACAGGGTAGCACGTATGCCTGCCTTAGGGGCGATAGACTGCACCCATGTGGCTATTCGCACGCCACCTGGCCCCGATGGGGCCGCATACCGAAACCGGAAGGGGTTCACCAGTGTCAACTGCCAGGTGGTGTGTGATGCCAGTGGGTGCATCATCAATGTCTGTGCCACACACCCTGGCAGAGCACATGATGCCTTCATATGGCACCAATCTGCACTGTGCCATCGATTCGAGAGTGGGGACATCCCCACAGGACATCTAGTGGGTGAGTATGCATGTAGGAGTTGCAAACTTGGGGCAAGGGTGGGAAAGGCACAGGTGCCATGGTAGTGGCACACAGGGCTATGGGCAATATGGACCTGAAAATGATACTTAACTACACTATCTCCACACAGGTGACAGCAGATACCCACCCTCCCTGGCTCACACCCCACCGCCCCACGACCCCATCAGCAGCAACGCTTATAATGAGGCACATGCCACCACACGCAACATCATCGAGTGGGTGTTTGGGATGCTTAAGGCATGCTTCCGATGCCTAGACACCTCCGGTGGTGCCCTACAGTACAGCCCCTCAAAGGCCTGTGGGATATTCCTGGCCTGTTGTATCCTGCACAACATGGCCAAAGACTGTGGGATAGCCATACAGGTCGAGGAGGGGGCAGCGATGGGGACGCCGGTGACGCCGGTGATGATAGGGATGAGCAGCCCCCCCCATGGACGGCGGGATGCCCGACTGATCCGGCAGGCCCAGCTGCACCGGGACACCATCACGGAGGAGCATTTCACATGACACAGGTAAGCCATGGGGCCATGTGCAACCAACACTGTCTAGGCGCAACCCACAGGCACACAGGGTAACACATCAGGGGTGCATGATGACAAGGGGAGTGGAAGGGTCCAGATGCACAAACACACCATCAGGGAGGGGTGAATAGTTACATGCTATATGGACACACACACACACACCAGGCACAAATCATACATGGGCAGGTGCACAGCAGAGTAGGAACAGACATGTGAAACACACAGATCCATGGACCACCCCCACCACCTGTACTGTCCAAGTACATGTGTCAGATGCTGGGCACCCTTGCACCTTGGTGTACAGTACAATGCAGGCATCATCATGCACACGCACCTGTGGACAGCAGTCGGGTGAGTGTGCAGGTGGTCCGTGTGTCAGCGTGTTGGGCAGGGCACCCACCAGTGCACTGCCCACCATGACACACATTGCACACAGGGCAGCACCAGACAGGGCCCACACTGGGAGACAGGTCAGTCAGGTGGCACTGTGCCATGGCCACCTCGGATGAGTGGGCGGCCCCACCGTGACCCAGCAGCACTGGCAGGCTGAGCAAGGGCCACATGGGGTGGCACCAATGTACCACCAGGGGTCCCACTGCACGAGCGCGACCTTGTCCACACAGGGGTCTGCAGCATGCCGAACATACCTGCACCAGGGGTGCTCAGGATGCCCACAGCGGAACCCGGCGTTGACAGGCTGGGTGTCGCATGATGCCAGGAATGGAGAGTGGAGAGCGTACTGCGTGGGGTGCACAGTACAGGGGCACCTGACTGTGTGCCCAGTGCGGCCACGACAGCGACAAATGCCTGGGTCTGCCTGTCAATGGTGGCAGTCACATCCATCCGCATCTGGACCATCTCTGCATGGATCATTGCATTGTCCCTGCTGTGCCGCTCCACAGCCACACACAGTGCCTCCACGGACATTGCAACCCGCATCTGCTGCTGTACTGATGCCCGCAGCAGGTGGGTGTGCTCATCTAATGGGTAGTCTGCCACTTCGGCAACCTGTCCCCCAGGGTATGGAAGGGCCTGATGCTCAACACCCCTTGAGGGTGGGCACTGTTCACCAGGACTAGGTATGGGCAAGTCAACAGGTGGTGTGCATGTGCCACCGCTGAACCCTGTACCCCCAGATCTGGTGGGTGACTGCTGCTGCTGCCCCTCCAACTGCTGTGCCCCAGGGACTAGTCGTTCCACTGCTGTGTCTGCAACAGTGCCAGAGACCTGCACAGCCACTGGTGCTGCCCCACCGGTGCTGCCAGGCACTGCCTGGGACTGTGCTGACATGCTGGCACACACGTTGGAACCAGCTAGGTCCTGGGGCATGTGCTGTCCTGCTGTGTGTCTGCAATGAGACACACACGTGTCACTGCCCATTGCAGTCCTTGCATCATCAATGGTGCAGGTTCATGCAACAGCCACAGTCACAGCGTGCTGGCATGCTTGCATGCCAGACTGCTGTGACACAGGATGGGCACCCCCCCATACCTGACTCACCGACATCGGAGATGGCAGCCAGGCATGCACACTGGTGCAATGCATGCCGGCTGGCAGCAGAGGTGGATGGACCCTCCTCCAACTCTTGCTGGATGTCCACACTGCATGGTCCCACCACCACCACTGTCCCCTGCAGATGCACAGGATCTGTAACAGAAAGTAAGAACATGTTAGTGCATGGGATCAACCCCCCCCACCACCATGTCATACCGTGCAGTGATGGGCTTCCACCTGTCTGGAAGCCACCTCCTGGAATGCCCTCGATTGCACTGCGCTGCACGGATGCAGCCAGACGGTCCTCCGCCGGGGTCAGCTGCACCACCTCTGGCTGGCCCCTGCCTGTGGCAGCGCGTGCCGCCCTGAGGGCTGCCACTTTCTCTTTCACCCGTCTCCTGTCAGTCCCAATCTTTCTCTTACATTTCTGCACGGAGCGCTGGTGGCTTCCGTGCAGGTTTATGGCACGAGCTACCCCCTCCCATGCAGCAGCACAGGCCTGAGGGGTGCCCCGCCGTCCACTAAGTAGTGGCTGCTCATCCAGGTAGGCCTGGAAGAGTGCCTCTGTCTCGGACATCGTGAAGTTGGGCCTCCTCCTTCACCCACCATCATCCTCCTCACCCAGTCCTTGCTCGGCCATGTCGGTCTGAATGGGTGGAAGTGGACACCTGTCACTGTGCAGTATACAGCATTATTCCATGACCATTGCCCAGAACATCACACAGCATGCAACTCACCTCTCACCTGCAGTAACCGACTCTGGCCACCGCAGATCACTGTCGCACATTTATAGCACAATGCATGCAAATTAGTAGTGGAGCAACTTAAATGAGATGCAAATCGCGCCATTGCACCTTTGAATGGCTTATCAGATGATTTGCATAGGTCAGCTGAATATCACGCTGTTGTGCTTTGCGCAATATGGTTGTGCCGGCTGAGCCAATGGCGCAGTTCTGTGACTGCGTAGTACACCGCATTGCACATGCCCAGGTAGCTGACGCCGGCATCTGCTGCGCTGATGACGTGCTGTGCACGATCAGCAATACAGGACACGGCCACTATTGTGCCAGTGGCGCTACAGTGCTGGGCACCATATAGCACTGTGGCACACCTGCACAATAGTACACTGTGGCACTGGCACGCAGGTGACCGATCACACTGGACGTGTAGACATCCGATGGCGCTGTGCGTGGCCTTGTGTCACAGACCCATGACCTTGTGCACGACCTTTGCCCCCTGGTGCTGTACGCCTGGCATGTCTATGGCTCTATCGCGCTGTTCAGTAGCAGTGCAATGTGGACCAATGGCGCTATACGAACAGCGCGATAGGGACTGATGGAGTTGTATTGCACAACATTTCCACGTGGGGTTACTGAGCTGTGGAGCGTCATATTGCCTACTATACAACTGCAGGGATGGCACGCAGGAGAGCTCCACAGTGGAGTGCAGTGGAGTTGGCCAACTTGGTGGCTGTGGTGGAGCCACACCATGGGTCACTGTTTGGGGGAGAACCCCTGCACATGGCCCGCACCCATGTGTGGCATCAGGTGGCGACAAATCTGGAGCAGGCCACTGGGCGGCGGAGGGCTCCAGAGCAGTGCAGGCACCGGTATGGTGACCTCCGCAGGAGAGAGCAGGAACTGCTGGAGCGCCTCAGGTCATGTGCCAGGAGGGGCATTGTGCCTAGTCCAGGTGGGTGTGCTGTCTATGCACCTGTATTGTCCACATGGGTGACACTGTGTAATGTGACCTGCGCATGGGGGTGGGTTGGGCTATGGTTTGCTGTGAAGGTGTTTGCAGGTGTGTGCTGTAGGGGTCTGGTTGTGTGGGCAGGCACACCCAATGGGGCAAGGGGCTGTCTGCTTTGGGATCTCACTGATGTGCTTCTCATTTGTCTCCTACAGGTGGGAGGAGTGAGGCAGGCCCGGCTGAGTAACGGAATGGCAGTGCAGGGGGTGGCTGGCAGAGGTGGCATGGGTGTTAGGCCACAGCAGCAGCAGCAGCAGCAGCCGCAGCTGCAGCAGCAGCAGCAGCGGCTTGATGAGGGTGAGTGTCATTATGTCATGGATGCTATTGCATGCTAGGGGGGGGCACGGCCACCATCCATGGACAACACTACCATGCACGCAACAAGTGATAGTCATCACTGTCCAGTGGCACTGCATGTCTGTGTGTGCGTCACTGGTAGTCCATGCATGCACTGGGCACATAGCTGTGGCACTAGCATCCCACCATGTAGCCACATCACTGGACAGCCTTGGTTGTGCTGTGATGGACATGGGCGGTGTGTGTGTGTGCAGTGGTACACATGGCTGTTGCTGCCTGGTTGGGCATGTCTTGTGCACAGTCACTGTGGGTGGGTGCAGTCCATCACAGGAGCGGGGCACTTGGCTGTATGCCATGCATGATGTGTGGGATTCAGGGATGTGGACAGTCACAGCCATTGACTCTGATCCCTTGTCCTAGGTATCCAGATCCTGCAACGAATGGAGCGGACACTACAGCGGCTGACACAGGTGGCCATTGACTCTCTCACCATCCTATTGGACCTTCAGCGGCATGGAGTGTGGTGCAGGAGGAGGCCCCGGGCCCAGCACCAGGCGGCAGGAGTGCAGGCTGGCAGGCAGTAGCTGCCCATCACCTCACCCCACCTTCCCTCTCCCGGTTGTTCATCCCTGCCCCTTACCCACCCCTACCTTATACCCATACCCCCACCCCTGCTTTGTATATATATGTACATAGTTGTATTTGTTGTTCTTCTTATTCTTGTTTATTACATTTATATATTTTGATATGAATACTGTGGTGGTCTCTGATTTGCAGCTGGCTATAGGTGCTCAGTTGTAGTGTGTGCATGGCATCTGGGGTGGTATGGTCATGGGTATGTGTGTGTGTGGGGTGGTGTCTCTGGTGTGGTGTGGCTTTCAGTCAGTATTGCCGTGTGCTGCCACCCACTGCTGGGTGCTCATGGTGGATTGGCTTGTATAGTTCTGTGGTACACGAGGGTTGCAGTGTGCTGGGGAGGCGTGGGATTCCTGCAGTGCTGGTCACTGCTCATGGGTGGTGTCTTGGGGTCACAGTGCAGGTGTGCTAAGTACAAGGAGGGGCTGTACACTGGGATGGTCCGCCGCTTTGTGTGGCAGTCTCAGCTTGCCAGTGGGTGCTGCAGCACGGCCGGGATGTGCTTTGTTTGCTTGTCCCCATGGTCTGGTGGCTATTCTGTCCCTCCCCCAGTTATGCTGTGCTTGGGGTGTGGGGGTACATGGTTGGTTCTGCAGTGTGTCCCTGTGCCCATCTGTGGCATGGGTGGTGGGCCCCTGCCTACCTCCCTGGTTGTGCAGTTCCATTGCTTTGCTGCTGGGGGTCTCTCTGCTTGCGCTATGGCGCCTCTGAACTGCTCAGCTGGGCTGCCTTTGTTGCGCTATGGCGTATCATCTCTGCTCAGCTTCCCCTTCCTGGTTGCGCTATAGCACAGGTTGTGCGATATTCAGACGATGGCTGGTTTCGCAATTTGGCTTGCTCCATGTTTGAATATCGTGTCTATTGCGCATGTACGCAATTGACTTGTGCTTGCTCCTGCTGTTGCGCACTTTTTGGGTGCAGTTTGAATATCCGGCCCAAGGTATATTAAGGAACTACTACCATTAATATTAGAAATCTTGGTGTGGATAATTAATGAATCCTTAAGGACTGGTGAGGTGCCAGATGACTGGAAATGAGCAACTGTGGTGCCTTTATTTAAAAAGGGAAAAAAATCAATAGTGTCAAATTACAGACCAGTGAACCTGATGGCAATTCTGGGGAAAGTGGTTGAAAGTATACTAAAACTGAAAATAGAGGAAAGTATGACGCTGATAGGATTAATAGACAAAAAACAACAAGGATTTAAAAAAAATATAGCATGTGGTACAAATCACTTATGCTTTTATGAAAAGATTAAGGAGGATTTAAATAATAATATACCAGTGGATATAATATTTTTGGACTTTCAAAAGCCTTTGATAAAGTGCCTCATGATAATTTGATTAAAAAATTAAATAAAATAGGAATAGATAGTCAAATTGTTATATGGGTGAAGAATTGGTTGAGTAATAGAAGTCAGAGGGTAAGAGTATTAGGAGAGCTGTCTGTGTCGGTGAGGGTGAGGAGTGGGGTCCCGCAGGGTTCTGTGTTGGGCCCCATATTATTCTCATTGTATGTTAGTGACTTACATAAAGGACTTGTGAATCAACTAGTGAAGTTTGCAGATGACATCAGGTTGGGGGGACCAGTAAGAACAACAGGACAACAGAAAAGGCTGAAAAAGGATTTGGAAAAAGTAGATAAATGGGTTACACAAAATAAGATGAAATGTAGTTTAGAGAAATCAGGGGTAATGTATTTAGGAAGGGAGAGTAGGAAAAAAAGGGGTATATACTTAATGGTAAAGAATTGAAAAAAGTTATAGAGGAAAAGGATTGTGGTATAATGATTGACAGAGAATTAAAATTTGACAGACAAAGAATGATAGCCATACAAAAGGCAAATAATATGGGAAGAAATATAAAATATACCTTTAAGAATAAATCATTGGGATGTATGGTGTCAATATATAGGTCTTACGTCAGGCCATATTTGGATTATGGCTCCCAGTTGTGGAGTCCATACATGAAGAAGGAAATAGGGAGAGTGGAGAGAGTGCAGAGGAGATATACTAAGATGATAGGAAGCTTACACAAATATGAGTATAGTGAGAGACTACAGGGGACGGGATTATATATGTTGGAACAAAGAAGGATAAGATGAGATTTAATGATGATGTTTCGAATAGTAAATGACCATGAGTTAATAGAGAAAATGGGTATAAAATTAAAGAAGGGATAAGGGGTTTGAGAAGTCATATTAAACAAATCAAACTTAAGACTGTAAGAAAAAATTGTATATATTATTCCTTTGTTAATAGGACAGGGAGAGTATGGAATGCATTGCCAAGAGACATGGTGGAAAGTAAAACAGAAGAATTTAAAAAAGGAATTGACAAATTTTTTCTTGGGAAGTAATGAAAGTGGACCCACTATGGTGGGGGACAGTTTATTTGGACCTATCAGGTCTTCTACTGTTCTATGCCAAGTATAAATACCAAGTATAAGCCACGAGCATGGGTAGAAACTGCTCAACGCACACCCATAACGCAATTACTTTGAGGATTTTTTTTAACCACATTTTCAACTTAGGCATTTTGGAACCTCTGCTCATGAACAGTGACACTGTGATTTTGTTACTCTGTCCCGAAAGTTGATTTCCCACAGTGACCGTGCCATTGTGCGCCAGATGTGTGAAAACACATTTTGGGTAGGATGTGAAAAATGACAGCTGTATTGTTCATAAGGAGGTGTGAAAAAATAGCAATGTTGAAAATCTGGAGTGAAAATATTAAAAATTGCTGCAGTTATGAGCATGTGTGGAAACTGTGCAATGCATGCCCGTAATATTAAACAGTTTGTTTGGATTTTTTCACTCAAATTTGGAACATAGGTTTTTGAACTCCACCTCATGAACACTGGCACTGTCATTTCATTAATCAGTCCTGAAAGATGATTCCGCACAGTGACCACGAAATCACCTTTTGGGACCGAATAATGAGATGACAGTGCATGTGTTCATCAGGTGGGGTCCCAAGAACCCCATGTTGAAAATGTGGAGCCAAAATTCAACAAAATAGCTGAGCTATCCACCTAGGTTGAAACCCCCCCATTGATGCCATTATACAGCTTATCGGCATTTCTTAATTTTGCAGTCCAGCTTTGAAGAGTCCAGACATGTTCCTGCTCCACCGAAGATTGCAGTGCTGTACCTCCAGAGGTAAGTACGGGGTGAGGGTAGGTATGGGGAGGTGGGTTGCAGAGGGTGGGTGTGGGTTGGGGAAGAGGTGCCACAGACAACAAAGGACGTTTCTTTTTTTCAGGTAGAAACAAAAAACAGAACTGGACATCGCAGGGTGCCACACAATTGGGAACATGCTGACATGGTCAGCTTTAGAGTAGCAGCACACACTGGGGTGGCCTCAGTGTACCACATAATGGAAGTATGCCGACATGGGGATTGCACCCTGATGTCGGCTTTGTTTGGGATTTTCCACCATGTTTATTGAAATGTTTCACCAAGAAAGGCACACATATGGGAGGCATGTCATCTCTGCCGCTGCACGATGAGCTTGTCTCTGATTGCAGTGGCACATTTCTTTCAAGTTGGTGGCACTTTACATAATTCTTGCATCAGCATTAGCATGCTGGCTAATTGGGGAATGATGGACGCACCTACTAAAGCATGTCCTGCATTAGCCAACCCTGACACACCTCTCACTGTGCTACTACTATTGTAAGATGTTGCTTGTGCATGCGCAAGACAACATAAAAATGAGAGGATCAGTATTACTGATATTCTGTACTGGCTCTGGCAGATGTGCACCATCCTAGAAAACACAGACTCTTGAGTACATCTAGACAGATGTCTGGAAGATCAAAGTTCATCTACTTCATTCAGTGTCCGAAGATACATCATCTTCCCAACTGCTTTTTCTGGGATGACATCATAGGGTATTATTCTACCCAGGGCAGCCCAAAGCTTATTAGAGGTATGGTTCCACATTGCATCTTGGTAGCATCTGAGACAAGCTAAAATGGGGGCTTTGTGTGGAGCTGGGCCATCTGAGTTCCAATTGCCCCAACATCTTAAAGTGTAGTTTGTGCAATGAGTCTGGTCATTGTTATAGAGCCTGACCTTGGGCTGTGGTAAAAAAAGGGACCCAATGGACCAGGCCAAACATGACTTCTATATCAATCATGCCCAGAAAAGTTCCAAAAGATCAGAGATTAAATCTGCAATGCCACTTGCTAAGCCACCTGCCAATCATCTTACCAGTCCCCCCTCCCTACAAGAACCTCTTTGGACACCTTATAAGGAAGGACCTCCCCTTTCACAGTCAGAAGGGGACCCACAGGTCCAGGAGGACATCAAAGTTCCTGATCCTCCCTTCTCGGTGATAACAATACCAGAAACTCCATCCTTGGTAGTGACAGTACCAGGAACTACAGTGGACTTGGTAAATGACATCCCCACAGAATCTGGTGCTTCCTCAAATACCTGTTGACCTAGCCTTTGTTCATGTTATGGTCAGCCCACTCCCAATGGACACTGATGTAGTACCAGACTCAGCCCCCCCTTTGGTTCCACCTCTCCTGGTCATTGGGAAATCAACCATGATAGTGGAAACTACAGAAGATCTGGCCATCTTCATGCCTTCTCTGTCTATACCAGATAACAGATAATTTAAAAACGGTGGCATGCCACAGGAGAAATAGAGGTTAGCTGAAACCCAAGCTTGCAGACAGAGGTTATACCTTTATGGAATAAGTCTGACTTACTCAGGAAGAAGAAGGATTGGGGGATACCGAGGAAGCCTTGAATGGTTCCTTCCTGGCATCATCTCAACATAATCCTTCATCAGATAATGAGAGTCCACCTCCTGATCCACAGACCACAAAAAAAAGGAAGTCTAAAGTGAAGAGTGGAACACGTAGTACAAAATGAGGATGTGCTGCCTGCTTTACTTTTTTTTTGTGCTCATTATGGGAGGGGTTAGTCCACAATTTTTCAGTGGGTACTCTGAATGCCAACAGCATAAAAAATACTAAAAGGATGCTGGTGACTGATGTCCTTCATAAAAGAATCACAATGCAATATTATTTTTATTCAGGATCCCTGGCTTCATATTACTAATGACATCAATGCGGTCCAATAGTGTGGGTCCCTGGGTACCTTGTTCTAGTCTCCAGGCAAGCATTGGTGTTCCAGTATGGGTGTTCTTTTCTCCAAGTTTGATGTCCTCATGTCCCGCCTGGTGGATATTGTCCCAGGTAGAGCTCTCTTGCTCGATGTCACCCTGAATTGCTTAAAACTGAGGCTGATTAATGTCTGTGCTCAGCAGTTGAAAGCAGAACATGTGAACCTTTTCAAATGAATCCAGCCTTATTTATTTACTAGTAGAAGGAGAAATTCTCACTTGAGTGATTTCAATTGTGGACTAACTCCTACTGATAGGGGAGCAAAAATTGCTAAGATTTTTTTTGTGACACTAACCATAGGAAGAGGTTCTTTCCAAAGCAGAGATGAGAGATATGGCCTAAAGAGCTGAAGGTGGGAGGAGGGCAAGGAGGCTCATACCTTTTCTTAAGGGCAGACTCTCCACCTGTATTGATTTTATTTTTCATTCTCCATGGCTTGGGTGTTCCCAACATCAGACCCTGTCAGCTGAGGTGTAGGGTTTGTGTGTGCCACCTTTCGCCCCGCCCCCAAAATAAGTTTGGTCCTGGCCACTGGAAATTAAATACATCCCTGTTCCAGGAGAATAATATTGGGCAGAAGCCGATGTTCCTGGCCCAGGCTAAGAACTGTACTTCGATCTTGTATGATTCCCCATAGACTGTAGGGACAATGTCAAACTTGAATTTAAATCATTTTTCCTGTTCCAAAGTAAAAAATGTGCTAATGCAAAATACATAGGTCTCCTATTACATGTTGATATTCTACTGTTCTTGATCTTAAATTATTGCACTTGCCTTAGTTGAAATATTCATCTTTCTAATTATTTGTCACCTTGAAATATTCCTAACTGTACTTGGCCTCACCCTGGAATTGTTAGCTAGGCATGTTTGTATTTTGCTTGATTTAATGTACTTGTATCTTGCTTGACTTAATGTATGTGTATTTTTGACCTGCTGTTTCTTGTGTAATGTACTCTCGCAGATCATTCCTGAAAACATGCACTCATTTGCTAGTGTACCTACCCAGTCACCAAAAACCAAATAAAGAAAGAAAGAAAGAAAACAAGTCCAACAGTTTGTTGTCAGTGATTGAAACAATAGGTCAGGATTTATCAGCTCAAGTACTCATTATTAATAAGTCTGAAATGACAAAGCTCCAGTACCAATGTATGTCATACTTAGTTCTAGAGCAGAGGTACACATGAAAAGGAAAATAACATCAGACAAATCCTTTTGAGAATAGTAGTAAGAGAACCTCTGACCATATTTTTTCAGTACTCAGGGGTGAGGATGAGTCTAGTCTGTTTGACACCAGTTACATGCTAGTCTTTTCGGTTGATCATATTGCTTCCACATTGGGGACGGATGGTTCCCAGACCCCTGGAGTGGAAGGTTTCCTGAGGAATTTTCACATCCCGGACCTCAGTGGAGAACAATAGGAGGTCCTTCAGGCAGACATCTAACCAGGTGAGGTAATTGTGGCCATAGGATCCTTGTCACTAGGTTCTGCCCTTGGATCAGATGAGTGACCTGTATCACCTGACAGAGGATTCTCTAAATATTGAATAGACTGTTTTGTTTAATTTTGTGTTGTCTGAGGGTAAGACTGTCCCTAGAGACTTCTAAAGGGAATTCTCATCTTTCTGTATAAGAAAGGGAACAAGTCAGATAATTCCAGCTGGAAGTCGATCAGACTCATGAACACTGACTTGAAAATGTTGACTAAAATACTAGCCTCCAGACTGTTGCAGGTCACTCCCAGGTTAACTGACTTCTCACAGATATGTAGTATCATAGGGATAATATTTACATGTTTTGGGAGGTTATTGAGCAATCAAGAGAAGGCCTTCAACCAGATCTCACATGAATTTCTTTGCTCTGTTTTCTCACAGTATGGGATTCCAGATTGCTTCATCAACTAGTTACAGTTTCTTTATTCTACTGCTTTAGTCATTCCCATGTTGCATGGGTGGGAAAGGAAGGCAGTCCCTGTTTGTAGGGATGTCAGGCAGGGTGCCCATTAAGCCCGCTGTTTTATGTTTTTGGTTTGGACTACTACTTCGGACTATAGTGGGCTTCCAAAACATTTGGAACATGTCTCTACCTGAGAATATCAGTATTCCCCCAATTTTGCCTATGCTGATGATATCTACCTCCTAGTTAGTGAGCTGAAATTTGACTATATTTCTTTATCAATCTTATAGAAAGTTTCAGAAGTCTCTAGACATAAAGTGAACTTGAATGAAAGTAGTGGTATGGCATTAGGATCCCTGTGGATTATCTGTCCTACATGGGTAGGGGGATCCCTACACTGGCTGGCCCCTTGAAAATTCTTGGTGTATTGTTTGGTGCTGGGGATATGGGTCATCTTAACTGGGAATCTAAACTGGCCATGGCAGAACAGAAGGTTAACCTTTGGAATCAGTGGCACATGGCAAAGGAAAAAGGGTTTTTATGATTAAAACCTTTTTGGTACTAATGTTTTTATATATTAGTTTTGCATTCCCTCCACCCTGAGAATTAGAAGCTAAGCTTTTTAGTGTATATTTTTCGAGTTCTCTGGGGGAGCGTTTTGAACCCTATTAAAAGGGTACATATTACAGGACAGTAAAGGGTTGTAGGGCCAGTGTGGTGAACACCGTGATTTTCTTTCACAGTTCAAGTTTGTTAAAGCATGTTTTGCTGGGAACTATTAAACCTTGGGTGCCACTGGAAAGATTTATTTTTTCTACCTTACAGGCCTGGCACACTGCTGGAAATAGGCCCTTGATTAGGAGTGGTTTTCCTCTCCCTGGTTTTCTTAGTTACTACTTGTTAAAAGTATAGCAGTGGAAACTAACTTCCAGCCAAGCATCCTCTAACTCCTGGAAGTCTTTTTATGATGCTGTATTAACCTCTTTCTTTTTAGAATCAATTTATGATTTCATGGGGGGTGTCTCCCTCCATGTTAACAAAACAGCTGTCAGACCTTAAAATTCTGAGAAAAATGCATGACTTTCTGTGGCTTTGCACCAATAGGAAATTACAGGTGAGAGGCAATCATAAACATGAGAGTGAGAATGACAGTTTTTTGCCTCTGAGATGCCTGTGGTCAATCCACGGAGGCCATGTATCACATATTCTTTGTCTGTCCATATGTTCAGCACTTTAAGAAGGACTTAAACAGGGACTGGAATGCTTCCGTTTTCACCTATGTTTCATATCAAGACTTGATCTATTGTTCCTTCTCACAAACATGGGCTAGGTGGGACTACAGTATGCTATGCTTAATTATGGCGTCTTTGAAGTGGTGTATTTGGCATGCCAGATGCTCGTATATTTTTCATCAGAAGACTGCCCATTACCTCTATTAACACAAATGGTTAAAAAATAACTTGAGTTGGTTTATCAGAGAGACAAAAAGATTTTGCCTGTTCCACAATTTCAGTCATATTGGAGAAATATTACTTAGCTTTCCTAGTCATCATGTGCCTTTATTACTGTAGCCCCCCCCCAATGTCTAGGGGTATGCTGATGGTAACTGTCCATGGGAAGGGGAGACCACAGCAGATACTGCACCAGAAATGGTTGGTGTTTACCAGATCTTACAGTCACATACTGGGGTACAAGGCTGTTTGGGAGCTGGGCTGAAAGGCAATCAATGTTAAGCATAATGATACCTAATAGAATAACTGGAGACCACAACTTTGTAGAACGAACCATGGGGATCCCATTTAAAAACAAAATAAATAAACACTCCAAGGAGCAGAAACTAGTTGGGTTGAGGTAGGCAGTACATATTTCACATTGCGAACAATTCACATAAGCAGACAGTCCACAAATTCCCATGGGGCATGAATCGGACATCCCCAAATTTAGGCAGCTTTATCCCCAAATACATTTTGGGATGATATGGCCCCACATTTACTCCTTTTCTGTTTCTCACTGGCATCTCTTTCCACAGAACAGGCTGGCCTTTCAACTCCAGGCCACCACCTCTATCTCAAGTCCCATCTCAACTGGCTCACTGTGACTTCTCCACATCAAACAGACCTCTCAAATCATGACTGCCAGCTCCCTTCAAACTCCCTTGATGACCTGATGTAGCTTCCCTTGGATGACTGTACCCGCAACCTATGGGCAACATGTCCGCAAACTGTGGCAAGCAGTGCTTCACTCTCCGCAGGACTTCAGAGCTGGAAGCTCCTGGTGAAACCATTCCTGGTGCCTCTACTTGGCTCAACCTTGCTCCTCACATTCAGGCTGCAGTCCTAATGAGGCATCTTACTCCAGTACCACTGGGGCAGCATATCTTGGGGTCCCACTTGGGGCTCAAAACTTCAGCCGCCGCCATATCCTCCCACAAGCTCTCTCTGTCTCTGTCTCTCTCTCTCTCTCTCTCTCTCTCTTTCTCTCTCTCTCTCTCTCTCTCCACACCTTGGCTTAGAAATTCTATGGCTGTCCAGAGCAGGCAATCACCCCCACTCCAGTCCTCTCCCTTCCTAGTCTGTCTCTCTCCTGAACCCCTATGTTCCCATGCTTATATCCTGCCCTCCCATGGCGACCTCCTGCCAGAGAAGGTTCCCAAAGGGTGGCCCAGGATTAACCCTTTCTGTGCCAAACTGCCTATTATCCACTAATTACCTACACATGAGCTGTACCAATAATTAACTATGGGTATGGACTGTACCCTGCCTTAACCTATAATCCCATCTGGGGGGGGGATTAAATTACTATTTGTGAGGAGTCAATAAAAGGGGGTAGCAGTTAATGTTTTTTTTTTTTTTTTATACTTTATGTTTGTTGAGGTTCATAATAAACATACAGTCACATTCCTAATGTAGTACTTGAGGATACAGATAAGATCCACATGAGGGCGCCACCCCTCTTAATACATGCAGTTAATAAAACAGTCCTACATCTATAAGATACAGCATAGGGGGAAATTCAAGTGAAAAGACATTACAATGTACATTTAGCAAAAATTTTTAAGCTGTGTTTTATGTGTCCATGAGTCACACACTTGATTAGATTTCTAAATCAATTTGGTCCAAGATTCTATTTCCTATAAAGGAAAACATTAAAGCAGCATGCTTAACCATGGAAATTGTACCCATCGGGTACTTTACAAAAGGAATTATTTATGACCCTCTTACGACCTCAACTAAGGCAATATCATTAGAAAACAATATGAGTCTTAATGTAACCATCCCTTAAGGGATATGATATTAAGAGAACTTATGTATTCATGAATCAGAGAGGAAGAGGGGTGCCCCCCGCCTATAGGCCCACTTTACTTCTCACCAGCTTCACTGTATTTAATAAAAATAGTTATATTATCCAAATAAAAGTAGATGTCCAGTTGGGAGGGAAGTAAACACCATGGTAGCTGTTATTATAGCTATCAAACCTAACTGTAATGCTCCAACAGTGTTTCCCTAAGACTCCATTTCTTCATCTTCTTCCGATTCTGATTGAGAAGATTCCTGTCTCCTTCTGGCCAGCCTTGCGTGTTTTTGTGCCCAAGTCAGAACCTTCGCGGCCTCAGAAAAAATGAAGACTTTCCCGTTGTGCACCAGATGAAGTCTTCCTGGAAACAGCATGTTGTGCGGAATACCTGCTTCACGGAGCATTGCACGGATGCCATCAAAGCGTTTCTTTTTCTGCCTTGTCGCATAGCTTAAATCTGGATATATGGACACCCTCTGTCCATCCTGAAGTATGGTGTATTTTTGCCTGGCCAATGACAGAATCAAATCCCTGGTCCCCATGCTGTCCAGAACTGCCACAATTGTCCTCGGTGCGTCCGTGTTACTGGGTCTTCCTTGAAAGGCCATGCGATAAGACTTCTGGATTGATCAATGTCTATCACTCAAAGGCTGGCCAAGTTGTTGTTCAAGCCATTCTTTTAAAAATAGGCTGAGATGGTCACCTTCACTGCATTCCGCTATACCAATAATCCTAAGGTTAGAGGCCCTGGCTTGATTCTCCAGATTCTCAAGCCAGGCCCGCAAGTGACTGTTCTCCTTTACTAAGCTTGCCGCTGTGCCCATTGCCACCTCTGATTGCTTTTTAGCATCACTCGCCTCCGTTTTGATCATGCCAAAATCTGTCTCCGGAGAGAAACTCTGTTGGTCAGGGCATCAAAGCAATCTGAAAGACCTGCCATAGACACTAACATTTTGTTCATTTTTTGCCCCAACATCTGCAAGGACTCTTCTTCAGCCTCCGTGCATAGCTCCTGAGTAGGGCAGCCCTGCGCCGAACGCGTTGCTGGTGGTGCGGGACAACTTTTACTTTTTGCGCTCTCTCCACCTGACTTATCTTTTTTCAGGTTCCCCATCGTTGGTCTACAGAGTTTCTGATGCCCAAATATATATTTGTTGGGTGTCTAATCACCCACTGAACTTCTAAAAAATAACTTTAATCATGAGGTTCAGAGGAGTCTTAAATTCCTGCAGCCATATTGCTTCGGCTCCACAGCCCCCCTCCAGCAGTTAATGTCATTTGATGAAGGGTGGAATCTGTTCTTGTTTCTTTTTTCTCTATTTTTCTTTCAGTCGTTTAAGATATTTTTGTTCTGCGTTGGTTTCTGTATCCCTGTTTACTAGGCTGTGTAGTTAATAGTTGCTTTGTTCTTTTGTTTTGCTGTTGTACGTATTTTCTTATCAATAAAAAAATACCCTTACTCTTTTCTTCGATATGTGCCAAGACTTCCAGCTGGACAGTGACCAGAGATGGGCAGAAAGCAAGCAATAATACCCAGCAGGGTGGGTGGTATTGGTCAATACTGGACTACCAAGGGGTGTAATGAGGTCCAATGCTGCAGGTGGAGGGCCTTATAGCCCCTGGAAGGTCTGGTATGGCCCATACCACCTACCCTGGAGGATGTTATTACGCTTAGAAGATGGGCTCGCTGTTAAAAATTTTCATAAAATACCTACAACTATGTAAAAAAATATAAAAATTAAATATAAATAAAAAAAAAGGTTCTGTTAAGTAGTCCCTCCACTGGTGCACGTGGCAGTATAGGGCTCCCCCCTGTCAGGTGCTGCCCTTCAGAATACTGACATTTGGCAGCAATTGGGAGGGATGTTGTACAACTCCATTTTTGCTGCTGTTGTGATCAATGATGTGTTTTGATCAACGATCAACCGGAGCAATGTTTGTGGGTGCCCCATGCCGTGTGAGAGAGGAGAGAGAGAGAGAGAGAGAGAGAGAGAGAGCAGGATAGCAGATGAGCTGTCAGCAAGTAACAGACACTTTTGGAAAAAAAAAAGACTATTAAATGGGAATACTGTTGAGAGATGAGTGTGATGGTGTTGCAAGATGAGCAACTTCATGTGAGCGCAAAAACAGCTTCATTTTTGGGGAGCGAGTGAGCAACCAGTTGGAGAAGTGAGGAGGGAGACTGCAGTCAGCTTTCTGAGAGTTGGGTATGGACAATCATGGGGCATAGGCCAAAAGGGCAATGTAATAACAAATAAATAAATAAATAAAACAAAACAAAAGTAGTCATAAAGGAGCCCAGCAGAGGAGGAGACTTCATCTGGAGTACTGAGTCCAGTTCTGGAGGCCTCACCTCTGGAAGGACATAGATAAAATTGAGGCAGTCCAGACAAGGGCAACAAAAATGGTGCAAGAACTGCACCAAAGGTCATATGAGGAAAGACTAGAGGGCCTCAATATGTATTCCCTGGAGGAGAGAAGAGAAAGGGGGAATAGGATAGAGATACTCAAGCACCTCAGGGGTATAAACAAGGTACAGGAGGGTAGCATCTTTCAGAAAAGAAGCTGTATAAGAACAAGGGGGCATGATATGAGGCTAGAGGGGTGGAGGGTCAGGGGCAATGTGAGGAAGTACTTTTTTACAGAAAGAGTAGTAGATCCTGAGAACAGCCTGCCTGTGGAGGTGGTGGGGGCAAACACAGTAGAGGAATTCAAGAATGCATGGGATAGGCAGAAAAGTACTCTCACAATAGGGGAGAGGGTAAGTCGCAGATCATCTAGGGTCTGCGGTATTGCATTAGGTAGGGACAAGGGGCAGACTAGGTGGGCAACATGGTCCTTATCTGCCACCACCGTCTATGTTTCTATGATGTGTGGTTTCGCAGCTGGCACTGAACTACAGACCATTGGAGGCCAGTATCTCTCACTAAGTGAGAAGAGAAATGGTGGCAATTTGAAATTCAATGGGGTGGTTTCGGCCAATGATCAAGTACGGTGGGCACTAGGGTACTTGAGTGGATGAAGGGGCACTTGGGCTGGTATTTTCTATTTCCTGGGCATCTATTGTAAGTTAATGTGCCTACTTGGCAAGGGTACCAGTCAATCAGATGCCTGGCAATAAAAAGCCCATTTTCTAAGATCCTTACTTTAATGTCACTCTCTCTCATGTGAAAGACAGTACCTCAACAGTGCGGTGCCCCTCTCACACTGCTTTAATAAGCATCAGTTTTGGGGATTCACTACAAAATCCCGATATGTGTCTGCCCAACACACAAGCATCCTGACTCCGTTTGCCTGACTCACAACTGCATGACAAGTGTAACATCCTGACATGAGACGCGGGGGGGGTGGGGGTGGCTTTGATCCCTGCACCCCCATAACTAAAATAAAATCACCTCTGTGGCACTCAAACGTCTACTTTGGGCAGTCTCACATTGGGGATTTTACACTTGTCGGGCAGTTATGTTTCAGGCAAATGGAGTCAGGATGTGTGTGTCAGGCAAACGGAGTCAGGATTTGTGTGTCAGGCAAACGGAGTCAGGATTTGTGTGTCAGGCAAACAGAGTCAGGATGTGTGTGCCAGGCAAACAGAGTCAGGATGCTGTGTGTCAGGCAAACGGAGTCAGGATGTGTGTGTCAGGCAAACGGAGTCAGGATGTTGTGTGTCAGGCAAACGGAGTCAGGATTTGTGTGTCAGGCAAACGGAGTCAGGATGTGTGTGTCAGGCAAACGGAGTCAGGATTTGTGTGTCAGGCAAATGGAGTCAGGATGTTGTGTGTCAGGCAGACACATATTGGGATTTTGTAGGGCTCCACAATTATGGGCATTACACCAAGGACCTGGTGGGACCTGGTGTAGGTCTGCAGCCTATTGCCATCCAGTCTTCTGGTCCCAGAAGCAAGCATGCTACCTACTGAGCCACAGGCACTGAGTAAAGCAATCTCAAAAATTATCTCTTGAAACAGGATGAGCAGAATTGAACTTCCAGGGCTAAATTTTGAAACAATTACTTTTTCTGTAAGGCATAACTGTGGGGAAAAATGATTTAAAACATCAGCAGAGCTTACTAATAGCAGGAGTCTTTTCTATTGTCTACCATCTACAGTTGTTTATGGTCTGGGGTGGGGGATCAGCTGGTACAGTGAGTGAGAAGGTGAGAAGGGGGAACCACTAGACACCAGGGAAGTTCAAAAGTGGATATACTGCAGGACTGGTGATGGAAAGGGGATGTTATTTATAGAACTGGAGCTGTGCCAGGAAGGGGTGATGTTATTTATAGAACCACAGCCATATCGGGATTGGAGGAAGGGGGTAGGCATTAGGGCCAGGGACATATATGTTTTTTTACATTACTGGGATCAGGTGAGGGATGGGATGTCATCAGAACCAGGGATGCTTTATCAGGGGATGGGGAAGGACTCTAACATGCACCACTGTGCGCATTGTTAGGAGTAGGTTTTGGAAGTGTTAACTAGCATTGCGCATGCAGCCTGTTGGCACTTCCAAAAACATTTGAAAATTCCTGTGCACCCTGTATGCATGACTACACCCTCATCTACATGTGTGCCTGGATGTCTTTAGCACTGGCATGCGAACAGATTAGCGGCACGCTAACTGTTCCATTGAATATAGCACCGCACTCTCTAACAGGCAATCAGGTATGCAAAGCACAGTTAGGGAGGTGCTAAGTATCTTAGTGCTGTGATAAACCTTTGACTATCTGGTCCTAGTAATATTAACCTGAGACTCCCATTGTTTTCTCTCATATTTTACTCTCAGAAGAAGCTTTCTTACTTTATAATGTGACTGGGTCCCTTATCCCAATGTATAATCCACTGGAAAAGAATTGTTAGCTTAATCTGGCTTGCTGTCTGATTTCAATGAATTCTTGGTCATTTCTGTTCCTTTTACACTGGGGGTGGGATATTCAGAAGGGTTGTGCATGGCGCAACACAGTTGCATCATCTTATTACTGATAACTTGACGATATTCAAAAGGGGAAAGTCGTGGCACAAATCCTGATGCACCGGGGTGCATCAGTAATGTATGTGGCGCAAGTAGGGGGGCGTGCCCATGCATACCCCCACACATCCCAATAGTCAACCCGGGATGTGCAGAGCCCATGCAGGCGTAACCTCTACATGCACCACATACAGTTATTCCAAAAAATAAAGAAGCAACAGCCGGCCACCCACAGGTGAGCTGCCGTATTGCAGGGTGCAACACGGCAGCTGCCAGCCGTGGGTGGACACCCGAACTCCGGCAGCACCCTTCGTTAGGTAGCGCCCCTCCATGCCTGATCACGGGCAGAAGTAGGATATTAAACAGTCCTATATCCCCGGTGGTCCAGTAGACCGCTCGCAGCCCGATCGTGGGCAGAAGTCTAAAAAAAGATTAGATCCCATCCCTGGTGGTCCAGCGGTACCTGCCTCCCCACCCTCCCACTGAGTCCTGCCACCCCGCTCTCCCCCAGGTCAGTGGCGGGCGGCAGCTCCCCACCCGCAAGCTACCCGGCCGCCCGCCGACTGACTGCGTGCAGTACAGCTGTACGACCATTGGTCCACAGCGTGGGCCAATGGGCGTGCAGACCATACCGTACTACACAGTCCAGATATGTGAATGGATTCATTTGCTGGCCCACACTGCAGTCTTAGTACTGTTATGCACTAGTAATGTTCACAAATACTGTCACCATGTGGAATATTATGGATATAATAAGTAACCTCTTCATTAACAAAATAGCACAATGAAAGAAAAGCACAAGCATTCTATATAGCTTAGTGGCCAAATAATTTGTACATTCCTGGTTGGGGCAGGGGCAAGGGGTAATCAGCATAATATGAACCGTTTAATCAGTATAACATGAAAAATAAGAATCTCATGAGCCACTCATTCACATATCTGGACTGTGTAGTATGGTACAGTCTGCACGCCCATTGGCCCACGCTGTGGACCAATGGGCGTACCAACTACTGTATGCAATCAGTCAACGAATTAGCCTGGCCGGCTTGCGGGTGGGGAACTGCCGCCTGCCGCTGACCGGAGGTGGAAGCAGGGTGGCTGGGCTCAGTGGAGGGTGGGAGTGCAGCTGGACCACCAGGGATGGGATC
Organism: Neoceratodus forsteri; assembly: GCA_016271365.2. Taxonomy (NCBI): domain Eukaryota; kingdom Metazoa; phylum Chordata; order Ceratodontiformes; family Ceratodontidae; genus Neoceratodus; species Neoceratodus forsteri. The sequence continues at coordinate 807,644,340 of CM028137.1, forward strand.
TAATCTTTATTTAGACTTCTGCCACGATCAGCTGTGAGCGTCACTGGACCACCAGGGATATAGAGTTTATTATATTTATACTTATGCCCGCGATCGGGTTGCAAGCAGTCCACTGGACCACCAGGGATGTAGGGGTTTATTATATTTAGACTTATGTATACAATCAGGCTGTGGGACACTTTGCCGATTGTGCAGGGGGCGTCGGTCCGTGGTGGCTGCAGTCTGGCAGGGCGCCAGGTGCAAGTCACCGGGGATGGGCGCATCTGCATGCAAATGGGGCCATGATGACATGCAAATGGCCCCATTTGCACCATGCATGCATTATGGCTCCATTTGCATGTGCACCTTTGAATATCGTGGTTGATGCACCTAGCGCAATGGCACTTGCGCTAGCGCATCCCCCTGTCCCTCTCTGGCCACTTGCGCTGATGCAGTACCACTGCACCATGCACAATGTGGGTGGCCAGAGAGCGATATTCAACAGTGCTGAGCCATGGGGCAGCACTGTTGAATATCACCCTGTCAGCGCCCTGGCACATCCCAGTTGCGCTGCGCCCAGGCTTGCACCACAGCCTGGCGCAGACTGAATATCCCACCTTGGGTGTATAAGCTTAGGAGCACAAAGAATTACTGATCAATGCTAACTAATTAAAACTCATGAGATTCTTATTTTTCATGTTATACTGATTAAACTGTTCATGTTGCGGTGATTACCCCTTGCCCCTGCCCCAACCATGAATGTACAAATTATTTGGCCACTAAGCTATATAGAATGCTTGTGCTTTTCTTTCATTGTGCTATTTTGTTATAAATGCTCACTAAAATAGAAGTACAAAAAAGAAACCAACCTTGTCATTGCAATGAGATGGGAGCTACTGTACTACAGTTTCTAAATTGCTGGCCCACACTGCAGTCTTAGCCCTGTTATGCACTAATAATGTTCACAAATACTGCCACCATGTGGAATATTAGGGATATAATAAGTAACCTCTTCTTTTAATATTTTGCTTTGTGCATCACTTCTTCAACAGACTAAATCTTGCATGTGCCCTGGGACCCCAGGCGAGGACAAGTGTTATAGGTATTCTCCTAAAAGTACAATAATATAAAATGGTATCATAAGCTTCAGAAATACTTAGAAGCACCACAGTGGAACAAATGAGGTGTTCAAAGTCTATGAGTTACCAAGAGAAAGATTTTGAGGAAATGGTAACAGCGTATTTGGCATAGTGGCATAGTAAACATTGCATAGAGACAGCACTGGCACCCATGCTGCTCAGCCTGGCTGGCACAGAGGCATTCGGGGTGCACACCATTTCAATTGGAGAACTAAGAAGGCAGTAAAAAGTTGTAAAGAAATATTAAACCATTTAAGATGTGAACACACCCCCTGAGGAAGACCCACATGGTCAAAGTGCCAGGATACTGTTTGTCAGCGTCCATGAGTTGGTCTGTTTGAATAAACTCACTTTTTGAATAAATTGTTTGACCATTCATCTTTTACCTGAATGCAACTCTATTGCACACTGCATTTAAACAGTGGACCACCTGGTGGCCCAGCAGAAGGATGTTGTGCTTCTGTACTGGTGACCTGGGTTCAGGAGTCATCCTGGGAGCCGGGGTCATCTGTAACCCAGGGCTAGGAAATTCAGCCAGGTGCAGCATGAGTCAACCCAGGGACGGAGGTGCCCACCTTTTGCACTGCAATGACCCCTCAGGGAGGGCCAGGGAACTTGCTCCTCTGTGAGGGGTGGCATCAGCCCAGTGCATGCTGTGACTGTGGCCAACAGATTATGCTAGTGCCATGGGAGGAGGGAAGACATATTGGGGGGGGGGCATAAAACCCCAGTGATGTCAGGATAACAGCCAGTAATCTTCTGACCCCAAAACCACAAACTATCTGCCAGTCACTGGATCCTGTCACCTTGGGCCCCTGCCACAGAGGGCAAGCCATGGAGGGCAGTGAGCAGATCAGGTAAGTACTGGGGTTTGGCGGTGTTCTGGGCCTGATCAGGGTATATCCCTTTACAGCGTATATCCCTGCAACAGCATTGGCGGGGGGCAAAGATAGCTATATATATAAAAAAAAAACATTTAAACAGGTGGAGTGGTCCAGTAATGGTGAGAGACATGTTCATGCAAGAGGCTCAGAATCCCATGCTAAGCCCAGTTGGTGGGTGGAAGTTTCATGAAGGTGAGGCACTTGGCTCCACCAGGACTGGATATTAACTCATTCAGTTCACAGTGCTTATTTTGAATAAGGCTGAACATAGAGGGCCCGATTTTAAAACGGGATGTGGATGCCGCAAGTCCCTGATGCGCCGAATATACGGTGCAGGGGGCTTGCTGAATTCCTTTGACACATATTGTGATTTTCTGTCTTATGCATCAAATGCCACAAATTAGAGCAGCTCCCTCTGATCTAACTTTCTACTGAACTTGTGCCAAACATTTGGCACAAGCTGTCGTAAAGTGTAGAAAATTTCACAACTGCGCCAAATGTACTAAAATTTGGCCTAAGTTACGGCAATGTGTCTGGTGCAGTTACGTCAACCTTTGAAAATCGGGCAAAGAATGTTTTGACTGATGGAAGAGCTCAAGAAGAGAAGCACTCTCAACAAAAGGCCAAAGTGATCCCATCATTGGGGCAGGGCACAACAGATCTGTTAAAAAAATACTTAAAGAAACCTTTGAAAAAGGTAACTACAATGCTAGTTACAGCCAGAATAAAAAATATTTACTGTCAGATCATTTGTCTGCTGCTTGGCTGTCAGTTTTAGATTTGCTATAACATGTTTTGGGTATGTTAGTACTTAGGCACGTTAGTAAGTTAGCAACATTTATCAGTGTCAGTTGCTCAGTAGGTAGCATCATGCACCTCTGGGGCTGAAAGGTTGGAAGGTAGTGGGTTTTAGCCCCACACCAGCTCCTTAGGGTAATACCCATAACTGACTCTGTAGTGCTGTATGAGGAGGGTGATGCACTGGTGAAGTGCACTCCTCCAGATGAGACATTAAACGGAGGAAAGCTGTTTCTAGTGATTTGTTGAAAGAGGCTGTCAGTGGTGCTGCTAGCTCCTTTCTAAGTTCCTTTAGAATTCTGTCTATAGTGAGGGAGATGACCATTGGGGTGCCTTAAGGATCAGTGCTAGGCCCAGTCCTCTTTAATGCCTTCATAAGCAACATTGCGGAGGGGCTGGAGGGGAAGGTGTGCCTCTTTGCAGATGACACAAAGATCTACAATAGGGTCGACATGCTGTGGGGGTGGAAAAAATGAGAAGGGACCTGGAAAAGCTGGAGGAATGGTCAAATGTATGGCAACTGAGGTTCAATGCAAAAAAGTGCAAATTTATGCACTTAGGACATGAACACCCAAGGAAAGAGTACTCATTGGAGGTGGGGGGAGGTAGTGTTGGACACCAAACAGGACAGGGATCTAGGAGTGATTATATCTGAGGACCTAAAGGTTGCTGGACAATGTCAAAAGGTGATAAGAAAGGCCAGCAGGATGTTGGGGTGCATAGGGAGAAGCGTCACCAGCAGAAAAAGGGAGGTTGTGTTGCCACTATACAAATCATTAGTGAGACCTCATCTGGAGTAGTGTCCAGTTTTGGAGGCCGCATCTCAGGAAGGATATAGACAGAGTGGAGACAGTCCAAAGAAGGGCTAAAAAAATGGTACAGGGGCTGCACCAGAAGTCTTATGAGGAGAGGCAGAAAGACCTTAATATGCATTCTCTAGAGATGCAAAGAGAGAGGGGGGACATGACAGAGACGTTCAAATACCTTAAAGGGATAAATCAGGTACAGGGGAGTAGCATCTTTCAGAAAAGAGGAAGGACAAGAACTAGGGGACATGAGATGAAGTTGGAAGGAGGTAGAATCGGGGTAATGGGCAGAAGTACTTTTTTACAGAAAGGGCGGTGGATGCTTGGACTAGCCTCCCCACAGGGGTGGTGGGGGCAAAAACAGTGGATTAATTCAAGAATGTGTGGGACAGACACAAGGGAATACTAGAAACAAGGAAGAGTGGGAAAGCCGCAGATCAGCTACAGTCTGCAGCATAAGTAAAAGGTAGGAAAAATGGGCAGACGGGCCAGGCAGTTCTTATCTGCCAGCAAAGTCTATGTATCTATGTAGGTATTGTCTGCATTCCTGGTAGAAGTTAAAGACCATATGGCACTTATTAAAGGGGAAATGTCAGCACTAAGAGCCTCACACAAACTGTGGAGCTGCTCCAATTTGCACTTTGTGTGCAAAAATATTTTTTTTACTTACTGCAGTACAATAGATGTTAGCCCTCCTCTCTGGTGTCTAGGGGTGTGCAGGTGGTAGCCCATGGGGAGGGGGCATGTACTGCAGAAGAAAACAGACACAGATTATGCTCATTTACCTGGCTCAGCTGTTTTAACAGGGGCTGCAGACAGTCTTCACTTTGGGGGCTGACATCTAGGGGGACAAACTGGTTAGCACAATCACAGGGAGTCACTTTCATTAAGTCCATTGTCTACACTGATAAAAAGTGCAAAAACTGATTTAATTGAAGCAGAAATAAATGGTCCACTCCATGGAACATGGGGAACTCAACACACTGTGGGGGTGTTTTCAGACATGGCCAGGGCCAAGGGTACATTGCTTGTAGACATTGATCCAGGAATCTATTTGAAGCTTGCTCCTTGAAGCCAAAACATGCTCAGAACATTGTGACAGCAGCGTTACTTTGGGCTGATGGACCGGCAGCTCCCTCACTCTCTCCTGCCCAACCTTAAAACTTTCCACTGCCTCTGACACACTGACCTTACTGCAGCCATGGCGAGCACCCCACAGAACAGCACTGTGGCAAAAGCAGATACTCCTGGCAGCCTCGTTTCTCCTGAAGCGGTGGGTACTTCGGGGGCTTTAGGGTGGCAGCATTTCTCACAGTTTCGACACAGCCGCAGGGCGCCATGCACCAGATGACCAAGTGGACACTCCAGACTAGGACCAAGGGCCTTTTTAAAAGTAATAATGTGTTAAATAATAATAGGCTCAGTAGCAGGCATTTCCCTTGAGACCATGAAATGGTGTCTCCCTTGCCAACTGATGTGACCGGCAATTTTGGGCTGCTGCTGCGTTTCACCAGTAGCTAGGGCTCATGTGAGTTGGTCACTGACAGCATTAGCTGGCATCTCCCTTAGAGCTTATGTGAGTTTTGTTAAACTGGTGTTTTGTTACTGACCAGTAAGCATCCGCTGCTGCGTGGCCTGGCTGGTGTTGGGCAGACCTTCCTTCAGTAGCTACAGTATGGCTCACTGGTGTCTGTCGGTAGGCATTCTGTTAGCAAGGGCTGGATGCATTCTGTTGTCACTGCTGCTATACAAATTGTTGGTGAAACCTCATCTGGAGTACTATGTCCAGTTCAGGAGGCCACATCTCTGGAAGGACATAAACAGAGTTGTGTCAGTTCAGAGAAGGGCAACAAAAATGGTGTAGGGTCTGCATCAAAAGTCATATAAGAAGAGAATGGAGGACCTCAGCATGTATACTCTGGAAAAGAGGAAAGAGGGGGGATATGATAGAGGCTTTCAAATACTTCAAGGGCATAAATAAGGTACAAGAGGGTAGCATCTTTCAGAGAAAAAGATGCTCAAGAACAAGGGGTCATGATATGAGGCTGGAGGAGGGTAGACTCAGGGGTAACGTTAGGAAGTTTTTTTCTCACGGAAAGGGTGGTGGATGCATGGAACAGCCTTCCTGAGGAGGTGGTGGGACAAACATGTTGGGGGAATTCAAGAATGCATGGAATAAACACAAGAGAACCCTAGTGATAGGTAAGGAAAGGTAAGCTTTAGGCCAAGTAAGGTCTATGGTATTGCAGTAGGTAGGGAAAATGAGCAGACTAGCTGGGCTGAGCAGTCCTTATCTGCTGTCACTTTCTATGTTTCTGTGTTAAGGACCATCCATCTAGGGGTCCGCTTGCAGAGACGTATGCCCCAGACTCCTTGCAACCTCCAGGTCTGTCTCCACCTTTTCCAGCAATGATCTCCTGGCTTCCACTACTGACTTTCAGTGACTGCTGGGCAAGCTCTAACCTCAGCCCTGCCATAGCACAGGCTCTCACCTCTGGGCCACGCACACTGGTTCTCTCTCCAGCTCTTCCTCTTCCTGTGTCCCACACCCATGATGGCTCCAGACACTATTCCCCCCAAGCACTCCCTGATCCACCGAAATGATTTCAGACATAGTGTGGTGATCTGGGGTGGCTAGCACCCCACCCTGGCCCCAAACCTCAGCTCTTAGCTGAACTGACATTTCTCCCGACCTCCTGCTCTGGGTCTCGCCTTGATCTCTTCTCTACCCCTTTTTTTGGTGACAAAACCCCCACATATACACCACTTGGGCACCAGGTGGTCCCAAGCACCAGGAAACATACAAAGGATCTAGGACTAGCAAACTCCCAATGGGGGGCTTACACTTCCCCCACACAAAACATTCACCTCCTGGTAAATGCTGGGCCAGTTGCCAAGATGGCCACCTAGGGAAAAATATGTGCACTCTCCTCCCAGGATGCCAACTGGCAGTGCTGGTCACACTGCCACAATCACAGAAACCACAAACTTGCTACCCCAGGGACAACAATGACTGTACACTGCATCGACTACACTACCTGAGGTCCCTGGTGACCCACCCACCATTCCCACGGATGGATTGCCAGGTACAGGTGAGGGCATCCCAGGCCCTTCCCCAATCTAACTACCTATCCACCAACATGCTGCTGCCATCACAGAGGGCTAAGGATGACCCCACAATTCCCATAGGCATTTAACTTTAAACTTTGCTATAAGCCCAGGCACCCCAACAGGGGATACCTAAACAGCACATCATTTTGAATCATCTTAACAACAAGCTTTACTGCAGGTAGGCTATATAATTATCTTTTCCTACTCTCTCTCACTTACCTGGCTCCCATACTCACAGATGTAACCCCCCTTTGGGGGCTTACCTTAATTTCCCCACGTTTTCTCCCATTTATCCCACTGCCTCCTGTTTCTGGCTGGTGTCCCCCAAGTCCTCTGGTGCCCACAAATCCCCCAAGCAGCCCTGTGCTGAATTTTAGCCCATTTTGGGCTTAAAACATTAAACCATGATCCTCGTAATCACTGCTGTTATTTTTTGCACTGCTAGAAAACGTCTTTGATGTTTCAGACCACCATTGTGGTCAAAACAGGAAGTGTTTCAGTGGTCCTGGTGCCCCTGCTAGCCTCAATAAGGACCGGTAACCTTGAGGAGGCTGATCAAAAGCCTTAGTAGTGTTTAAAAAGAAAGTTTGAAAATGGGACATAGTGAGGGCTCATACATATGTATTAGCCTCATTAATATTAATGAGGGTGCTGCCTAGGTGGGCTATATTGCAGTGGCAGCAACAGAGAAACAATTGGGAATGTAGGAACTGCATGGGACTGTATACCTCAATGGCCATCTTTGCTGCCAGACAGTCAATCGGGAGCCTGGATTTCAGCCAAAGACTCTTGGGACATTGCCAAAGGCTTTTGGGGGGAAAAAGGAGGTACAATTCTTGGCACCCAGTTGTGAACCAATAGAAAGAATTCAACTGTTTCTGACAGCTTAGGCAGTCAATCGGATTTTGGGAACGTTGCCCTTTATTTAAGAGGGGCTGTTTAAACTGAAGTCAGTCTTTTGTCAGTCCTGCTTGAGCCACCAAGAGAGAAGGAGCTTGTGTGGCTCATCTGCAGATCTGTGGGGAAAAGCCTGCTCTTGCCACCCTGCTGAGCTCGGGACTGCCTGAAGCAGAAAAGAAAATGTTTGTTCAGTTGCCAGGCTGAGAGAAAGAGGAGGCTTGGCCAGGTAAGTGATTTTCTTACCAGAAGTGGCTAACTTAAGGGACTGTTGTGAGGACTTCAGGTTTAATGGACTTCATTGCCATTGGGAGCCTGTGAATGTTGCGTTCATCTCCTGCCATATTCCATAAAGGGAGAGACCTGTTGCCAGTTGTTCCTGTTTGTTTCTGAGCAAAGTTAAGCCAGTCTGCAAGCTGCATGCTCGGTGAGTTTGCTGAACTGTATCCAAAGCTGAACTTCATGTATTGGGTCTGTGCCAGTATTGGCCCCAAAGACTGTTCCTGCACCAGATCCAACGTCTGCCTGGCAAGAGACCAGCCTTGGGGAGTCAGCCCCTGCAGAGAAGCAAGTCGCGGGTTGCAGTCACCTACAGGGAAAGGCGTGAAGTGGAGGTGAATCGTTTTGGTTCCGGTCCCCATCAGAATCCTGGAAAGCCAGAAGGTCCATGTTATCATCAGCTGTCTCTTCAATCTGTCTGCGTGCAGTGAGTAAAATCAGGGTAGCCCCCTGCAACAACCAAATAACTGTATATTGTCATCTGGTTTGCCTTATAATTCCTTAGTGGGTTAATTTGTAGCTACAGACCATCCAGCATGGGATTTCAAATATCATACTGTTGGCAAGTATTTTGTCTAATAACACCCTTCTCTCCATCAAGGGCCCCAACCAGCTGCTACGCCGGCCAACCCACAGCAACGCTTCAGGCCTGCTACCTATTCCACTCTGGGTACCCAGCAGCTGGTTAAACTGATTAATTCAGGGACTGATGTGATATACGATAAATTCTATCTGTTTAAATATTGTGCTGCTAAATTCTCACCCCTCCCTTGTTCAAGTCCCCTTAATAAACCAGATTTACTGTTTGATGTTAATTGGGGCCGTAAGCATATTACTCAGTGTCCAGTTACTGAGTCATTCAAGGGGTACAGTGATAAATGCTGTGTTACTGTTTAAACTGTTCTTTTGCAGGGGACACAGGGTGTATTCCAGAAGTCCAGGTCCTGTTGATAAGTGTAAAGATGGCGAGCATATTATTAGCACTAGCAATTAACTGTGGTATTGCAGGAAAAGTACATTGCTGTTTTCTGTCTGTGTGTTGGGTGACTAGCTGGGGTTGTGGGTAGCTATAGCTTCCCAGAGGGCTGTGCTAGTTCTACAATTTACCCACATAATCACTCTGGGTTGAGGCACCATAATTATAGTTCTACTGCTGGTAGGGAAGCCACAGTTCATTTACAATCCAAAGAAACCAGCACTGACAATGACCCAGAATAAAGTCAAGATAATTTATTCTTGAGTTAATACTTGTTAATATCAGTCAGGGGCGTCACCAGGGATACAAAGTTGAGGGGGCTGATGCCCTTTAGTCAAATTCCTAACAAAGCTAGGGGGGTCGGGGCATACCCCCGAAAAATTGAAATTTACCTTCAAATGGTGGATTTTCCTGCATATTAGTGGTGAAAAATATGTCTGAGAAGCCTAATTATCAGCCATGTATTTAATATGGTACATGTGGAAAATTTGGTTACTGGTCCACGAGGACAGGTTGCAGGAGGACCTCAGAGCAAATGAGAGACCAGAACAGCCAGACACACCAACCATTATCCAGCAGATCTGCTGGAAAGGTTGCAGGAGGACTCCAGAGCAAATGAGAGACCAGAACAGCCAGACACATCATTATCCCAGCAGATCTGCTAGGAAGGTTACAAGGAGGACCCCAGAGCAAATGAGAGACCAGAACAGCCAGACACACCAACCATTATCCCAGCAGATCTGCTGGGAAGGTTGCAGGAGGACCCAGAGCAAATGAGAGACCAGAACAGCCAGACACACCAACCATTATCCCAGCAGATCTGCTGGATATCAGTGTCATACAGGTTTTACTATTATCGTGCTGATTTTGGAGAAGTAGCTCAACCTTTCTGTTTGTCATGGATGCAAATTCGTCAATCACATCATCAGTGTCAAGTTGTCTGCTTTCTTGGTCTGAATGTTGAGAATTCCAAGTGAACTCAATCTGTCATTTTCTGTCTTGTTTCTCAGATATGTCTTAATCGCGACTCATGGAACTAAGGGCTCACACACACATGTAGTAACTGGGATTATTAGAGCAATCTGTAGTGATTTATGCAGCGTCGAATACATGATTTCTGGAAGTACATTATAAAGATTGGTCATATCGTGTGGAGCGTTCATTTTCTGGCAGCCGACAAATGAAGTTTCTTGCTACTACCAGTTCCTCTTCCAGAACTGGACAGTCATATCTCTCAAGTGGCCTCAGTTTGTCCTGGTCCAAGAATGTGTTAGACTGTGGTCTGAGAGCATTGATCGCAACCATCAGTGTTTGGTTAGCTTGGAAAACCTTCTGTCAATCTCTCAATCATTTTGTCAATCACAGGGTAAAAACAGTGATTCTCAAATGCACAGCAGTTCTTGTTTCATCGATGCTGATGCACTTTGTTCAGTTCAGTTCGTGAAGTTGGAACCAAGTGCTCCCAAATACTGGTAGCTTCCTTTGCCTCTGTGGACCTGGAGTATTTTGGGTGTCTGTGTCTCATATTTTTCTGCCATATTTTCAGCTTCCCTGTAGAGAACTAGAAATCTCTCTTCAGTATGAAATTGTGCAATTGTGTCTCTCAAGCGCAGATACAGCAGTCACTGCACATCCAAGTCCAAAGCCTGAGTCTGAAGTAAGTTATTTGTTCCATCAGCCACTGACAGTAGTTTGTCAAACATTTAAGGAGAAATATATTGTTGAATTCTAGAAGCTTGCTGTGGAGTCCTCTGGCCTTTGCAGTTTCTCCTTCTTCACATTCTGAAAGATATTTTAGAAGAGCTGGATAAGTTTCTATTACTGCCTTTGTTGCTACTTTTGACAAGCCCACCTGGTAGAACTAACTCCGGTATCTCAAGAATTCTAGTCAACCCAAGCTCCTTTTGAACATTTAAGAACCCTGGTGAGTCAGGACAGATTTGGAAAAGAACGTGTGTATCTCTTGAAGCATGTCAAAGAATTTCCAGTACAGGAAGAAGTGATGAACAGGCATCTACAAGGACCAAATTCAGAATATGCGCATAGCAATGAACATATATAGCATATGGATGCTTATGACGAGATAGTTCCTGGACTCCATTTAAGTTGCCACTCATAACAGATGCACCGTCATAAGTCTGAGCTACGCAAGTCACTGAATTCTCATGGAGGTCCCAGTTAGTCAGCTTTGAACACAGTTCATTTGTCAGACTCTGGGCATCTAATGCTGTTACTTGATGGAAGCACAAAAATTTCTCTACAGGGGAACCATGGTGAACATAACGAAGGCAAATACTTATTTGTTCTCTGCAAGCAACATCTCTAGATTCATCGGCAAGTATTGCAAAATACTTTGCTTCTTTTACCTCATTTAAAATTTTCTTTCTTATTAATTTTGCACAACATTCTATCATCTGATTTTGACTGAGAGGTGAGAGATAGGTGGCATTTCCTGGCATGTGAATCTGCAAATTTTGCAATTCAGGATCAAACTTTTTTAGAAGATCAAAAGTCTCTAAAAAGTTACCCCTGTTTGAGCTCCCTTCACACTCCCTATGGCCTCGAAAGGCAGTTCCCTGTCTGCCAAACAACAAAACAATCTCAACTATTCTTCTCAGGTACTCCCTGCGCTTTTTAATATCTGCAATCATTGCTGAATCCATTAGCTGTATAATATTGCCTCTTTCTTTAGATTTCACATAAGTAGACCAGGCCTCCATTGCTCCTGTATGTGTTGTTGTTTGTTGGTGTTCTCTCATCTTGTCTATTGCCTTCTTCCAGTTGTTAAAACCTCTGGACGTGAAAGCAGTGTCCGCTCGACCAGTGCAACTTGAAAACATTCTGCAGGCAAAGCAAAATATGACATCATTGCTTACACTATATTCAAGCCATTTAAATGATGCATACCAGCTGCTTGAAAATGAATGCTTCTGCTTTCCAAAATCCCTTTGTGGAAAACTAGACAGCTTTGGCTGCACTGGACCAGCCTCTTTGGTTCCCAGATCATTAGGTACAACAGTAGCAGCAGACGTAAATCTTGCTACTGATTCAAGTGCATCATGAGATGTTCCGGGAGATGATGATGTGTTTGCTACATCTTCTTGTACTGGTGGAACTTCCACTTCATTTCTTAATGGCTGCTCTGGTTGCAGCTGTTGAGCATCACTGGGGTCTAGGAAGTTACTTTCTTTATTCTGATTTTTTGATTTTGGACGGAAGAAGTCACGGATACTCATTTTAACAAGGCTGATGAGTGTGTGACAAGAACTAAAAAAAGTAAATTATAAGAAGCCGTTTATTGGGTCTGGCACACAGGGATGAAATGTTTATGTGACAGACTTAGTCTAACATACAGGGCTCACAGTATGCGAAGTAATGAGTATTAAACACCTACTGGAAATGGAAAACTGCTATTTAATACAGTAGACAGAGCCTAACACACACAGGGCTCACAGATATGCGAAGTAATGAGTATTAAACACCTACTGGAAATGGAAAACTGCTATTTAATACAGTAGACAGAGCCTAACACACAGGGCTCACAGTATGCGAAGTAATGAGTATTATTAAACACCTACTGGAAATGGAAAACTGCTATTTAATACAGTAGACGGAGCCTAACACACACAGGGCTCACAGTATGCGAAGTAATGAGTATTAAACACCTACTGGAAATGGAAAACTGCTATTTAATACAGTAGACGGAGCCTAACACACACAGGGCTCACAGTATGCGAAGTAATGAGTATTAAACACCTACTGGAAATGGAAAACTGCTATTTAATACAGTAAGCAGACCCTAACACACACAGGGCTCACAGTATGTAAGTAATGAGTATTAAACACCTACTGGAAATGGAAAATGCTATTTAATACAATAGACGGAGCCTAACACACACAGGGGCTCACAGTATGAGAAGTAATGAGTATTAAACACCTACTGGAAATGGAAAACTGCTATTTAATACAGTAGACGGAGCCTAACACACACAGGGCTCACAGTATGCGAAGTAATGAGTATTAAACACCTACTGGAAATGGAAAACTGCTATTTAATACAATAGATGGAGCCTAACACACACAGGGCTCACAGTATGCGAAGTAATGAGTATTAAACACCTACTGGAAATGGAAAACTGCTATTTAATACAGTAGACGGAGCCTAACACACACAGGGCTCACAGTATGAGAAGTAATGAGTATTAAACACCTACTGGAAATGGAAAACTGCTATTTAATACAGTAGACGGAGCCTAACACACACAGGGCTCACAGTATGCGAAGTAATGAGTATTAAACACCTACTGGAAATGGAAAACTGCTATTTAATACAATAGAAGGACCTAACACACAGGGCTCACAAGTATGCAAGTAATGAGTATTAAACACTACTGGAAATGGAAAACTGCTATTTAATACAGTAGACGGAGCCTAACACACAGGCTCACAGTATGAGAAGTAATGAGTATTAAACACCTACTGAAGGAAAACTGCTATTTAATACAGTGGAGACCTAACACACCAGGGCTCACAGTATGGAAGTAATGAGTATTAAACACCTACTGGAAATGGAAAACTGCTATTTAATACAGTAGACGGAGCCTAACACACACAGGGCTCACAGTATGCGAAGTAATGAGTATTAAACACCTACTGGAAATGGAAAACTGCTATTTAATACAGTAGACGGAGCCTAACACACACAGGGCTCACAGTATGCGAAGCCAAATGAGTATGCTTGCTACTGGAACTGTTTTTTTTTATAAAGCAGAAGGTTCCCCTTGTTCATAAAAAAGTGTCTGAAATTGAACTGGCTAACTCCTTGCTTGTGATGTTAAGCTTGCCACAATACAAACCCGAGGCATGGGTCAGGGTATAAGGCAATTTAGGAAAAGAAAAGTTCTGCTATTTTTATTCTAAATTTGTGAGCCTAAAAACATAAACCACCAAAGTGATGTTCTTCAGTCTTTCTGAGCTGTCAGCTCTTCACTAGTAATCACTCAGTTTACTCAGTAAAATAGTAAATAAGTTACAAGTAAGAAAAAAAAATAAACATATAGGCAGTAGTTAGTAATGCTGCTGTATGGCAGCACTCACAGCAGGTTGTCTGTGTCTGAGCTTTTCAATTTACCCCAAGACACACACAAACACAACCCCCCACTCTTGTATTTCACTCAGAGAAAAAAATGTAAAAAAAATACACTACACTTTTATTTAGCTCTCAAGCCTCTTAGCCCAACAAGTGAACTGAGTCTTCAATGTTTGATCATAACTTTCTAGATATATAGATTGAATTCCAATTTGAATCTCCCAAATAGTGCCTCTGCTCTGTTGCTCGCTCGACTGCCTCTACCAACTACAACTGTGTCACTAGTTTTTTTTACTGCACACTATGAGACTACTAGTGTACCACGTGTGTGTTGGAGAAGCACACCACGTGTTTGTCCACTGATTGGCTCACTGTGCAAGCAGGCTGCTGTGCAGTTGGTAGGCAGAGTATGAGACGGGTGCCAGTCACAGAATACAAGAATAATGAACCCTCCCTGCTCGCCTCCTTCTGTGTTCTGTCTATCACCCCCCCAACAACTGACGTGACATCATTTCATTATCTCCCGAGTCCCAATCAAATCAGTCTGTAACATCTGCTGGCACTGCTCCCGCCCACACACACACACACACACACAGTCACCAGAGACAACTGGCGCTGACTGCAGTCCTTGGCTTGCTCAGCTTGACACCATGCGATGCAAGCCAGGACTGCCTCCTCCACCACGAAGTGCTGCTGCAGTCTTTTACTGTAGTGGGCTGGGCTCAGCTGATGAATCCTGGCTTCCACATTCTCACTCTCTCCCCACCGCCCCAGTAACTGACCCTGCAGCGTACCACTTTGTCGCTTTCCAGCGCCTGCCTGCACCCGCTCAATATAGAAGAAAACAAGAAGACGGCAAGCAAGGCGATCACTGAGCTTCCCAATTCCATCCCAGACCCATTCCCATCCCCGAAGAATCCGCACCCGAGAGTGAAGTGATTGGATTAAGTTTATAAATGATTATATTATATGTCCCTGATCTCGCTGAGATCAGGGTCAGGGACATATAATCATTTATATAAACTTAAACGAGTCGAGAGAGCTGCAGGCAGGGTCATCGTCCAGGGGTGTGCGTGTGACAGTTTCAAGATGAGATCGGATGACTGTCTGACTCTGTAACACTAACACTCACAGTTCTCCTAATCTCTTTTTTCACTAAACCGCGATAGTCAATATTTAAATACCTGGCAGTTCCTCAGCGACTTCACACGCCTCCCACTCGGACGGAAGTTCGAACTTATGACTCCGCCAGGGATCCTCACTCTACTCTGTATGTAGTGTCTAGTCTGTAACTTCAGCTGTTGCTATCAGGGAGTCACTCGGTCGAGACTCGGGACCACAGGGAAACGGGAAAGCCAGGCTGATTGCATGCTGTGTCAGTGTCTGCGTTGTGACTTGTCTATATACGCATCCGCATCAGATGCAGAGAATTTTTATTTTAAACAATTAAGAAATGGAATTTATTTTTTAGTGCAAATGATTGGGGGGGGGCTTTAACTTAGATTGGGAGGGGCTGTAGCCTCCCCAAAATCAACGTGGTGACGCCACTGATATCAGTCCACACATCTTGCCTTTTTGCAGCAGGAAAAACACGTCAGTTAAATGCCCCAGCTGGTTTGCGCCTGTGCACTTCCTCCGGGAGGCCGGTTCCACATGCAATGCATCTTTTTATATATATATAAAAAAATTGATCTCTATTAAAACTAATTTACCACGTGTGAATCCAAATTAAAATCAAAATTAGCTTTGATGAGTGAAAGCAGCAATCCATAGATACAGCCTAACTAGACAATGCAGATATAACAGTAAATATTTTATGATTCTATAAGTTAGTTGCTACTCTGGGGCCCAATTATGCATGACCAACACCCTAATATATATGGATAGTCAAGTAATTACAAAAAGTATAATACAAGGTTTTTACAATAGGGAGGTCAAAAAGGTCAGTTAAAGAAATATGCTCACAATCTATACAAAACTTGTAATTTATATTTATATCCACTTCTTTAAAAATTAGTTGGCATCTATTCTTTATTTTAAACTTTATATAACAGGGATGGTCAAGTATGCTAGTATGCTCATACCTCCCATCGTGGCTATTCCCATAAATAATTTACATATGAATGCACAACTGATTCCATTCCTTTTATATATCCCTACAGTATTGGATGCATTTTAAGTTATATATAAACTAAAAAAAAATGTCATTCATTCTGCACTCTTCATAGAAACACTACAGTAGTTACAACAGACACAGCAGCATAGTAATTTCACTCAAAAACTCTCCTTTTTTTCTGAAAGGGAGCTGTGTACTGTACTTTATTAATACTTAATTAAGGCTTCCCTTAATATTGGGTTATCCAAAACACTACGCCTCCGAAGCAGAAGATATCTTAATCAACCCTTCTCCCTCGCTAGTTAACAACCAAAATATAGTCAGTCGATGTCCATATCTATACAGTGGTTCTGTTTTTTTTTTTTTATTTCCATGGTGACACTGGCAAAAGTCAGTTCAAGTCATTATTTTCCACTTATTCCAGATACAAGTCACTGCATATTTGTTCCATTCCAAAAACCATGGACCAGATATTCAAAACTTAGCCCTGGGGCAAATTTAGCACTGCCTGAAGTGCTAAATAGGCCAGAACCATTAGCATGCTATATTCAAAGTAACAGCCCCGAGGCTAAACCTGCTGAATATAACGTGCAAAGGAAGCAGTGCAAACAGGACTGGGAGTGCAGTGCAAAAATAGCCCGGGAAACAAGACAAGGTCAAGGTGATGGAGGGTATTATCAAGGAAAGGCCGGGGGGGTACTGAAGAAGTTGGGGGTACCTGGACAATAGATAGCATGGCTTCATCCCAGGAAAATCATGCCAGACAAACCTTGTGGAGTTCTGCGATTGGGTGACAAGTGCCCTGGATCAGGGTAGGCCAGTGGCATCCTCTTTCTTAACTTCGGCAAGGCATTTGACTTGGTTCCTCACGAGGGCCTGTTGGATAAGCTGGGGGAAAAGGGAGTGAGGAAACAGATGACTAGATGGATAGTAAATTGGTTCTCAGAGCATACCCAGAGGGTGGTGGTTGGGGGGCTAGTCTCATCTCCAAGGATGGTCATCAGTGGGGTCCCTCAGGGATTGGTCCTAGGGCCCCTCCTGTTTAACACCTATGTCTCTGACATAAGGAAGGGTATCAGGAGTGAAATGAATCTCTTTGTGGATGACTCGAAGCTGAGAGTGGTGGTGGATGGGGAGGAGGGGAGGGTGGCCCAGCAAGAGTACCTGGAGCTCTGGAGAGGTGGTCAAGGAAGTGGAGGCTGAAGTTCAATGCAGGGAAATGCAGGGTTCTGCACCTGGGTGCCAGAAACCTAGACCAAGTGTATACTCTGGGGGAGGGATGCTACAAGTCTCAATGACTGAGAGGGACCTGGGGGGGGTGGTGGATGTCAAAATGAACAACTCTGAGACTTGCAGGAGGGCAGCAGCCAAAGCCAATAGGATGCTGGGATGCATCACTTGGGGAATTACTGCCAGAAGGAGGGAAGTGATCCTCCCTCTGTATAACTGCTTGGTTAGTCCGCACCTCAAGTACTGTGTGCAGTTTTGGAGGCCGCACTTAAAAAGGGACATTGCACTCCTGGAGAGGGTCCAGAGAAAGGCAACCAAAATGATCAGGGGCTTGGGGGAAAGGACCTATGGGGAGAGGCTTGAAGAGCTCAACATGTACACGTTGGAGGAGAGGAGGGACAAGGGGGATATAATAGAGGTCTTCAAGTACATGAAGGGATAAATATGGGGAGTCTCAGTCAGGGGTGTTCCAAAGGAAGGGGGGCAACTAAAGGGCACGGGTGGAAGCTGGGGGGGGAGATTCAGGGGGAAGGAGGAGGAGGTACTACTTCATTGAGAGGGTGGTGGAAACATGGAATGCACTGCCCAGGGAACTAGTTGAGGCAGAGACTGTGGAGGAGTTCAAGAGGAGTTGGGACAGGTATAGGGGAAGAGTTAAGCTGGCAAAGTCCAATACAAGGGGAATATCTTGGACTGGGAATAGAGAATCACAAGGGGTGGGAGGGCAGCAAGGTCAGCTCCCAGGTTGGGGGCTGACCAAATGAGTAGACATGAAAGACCATTAAGCCTACTCTGCTGGCATTTTAGTATGTTAGCAAGACAGCTCTGAATGTAGTACCAGGGAAGGCCAAAAAGCAACAGCATCCCAGTGGACACAGAGGTGGAGGAAGGCAGAGCTGCAGTAGCAGTCCAATGTGAGTGATAGACATGGAGTGAAGCACAACAACAGAAACAGTCGATACAAGCCACAGACAGCAGAATTGTGCTGCGCAAGCAACAGGTTAGCCTGGAGCAATCACATTAGCTGGACGCTAACACTTTGCCCCAGGCTAAGACATTAGCCCAGGGCATAAATTTGCAATATTCAAAACTCATATGTAAATGAGCCTACTTAGGTACTCGGGCCCGGATATTCAGACTGCGCCAGGCTGTGGCGCAAGCCTGGGCGAAGTGCAACTTGTCTGCGCAGGGGCGTTGACAGGGTGATATTCAACGGAGCTGCGCCATGGTAAAGCATTGTTAAATATTGCACCCTGGCCACCTGCAGTGCACATGGTGCAGTGGCATTGTGCCAGCGCAAGTAGCCAGAGTGGAGCAGGGGGATGTACTAGCGCAAGTTCCTGTTGTTCTATACGCAACAACCGCGATATTCAAAAGTGCACATGCAAATGAGGCCATAATGTATGCAAGGTGCAAATGGGGTCATTTGCATGTCATTATGGACCCATTTGCATGCAGGTGCACTGATCCCCAGCGACTTGCGCCTGGCACCCTGCCAGGCAGCAGCCATTGGGGACTGACGCCCCCTGCACAGCGCAGCAATGCACCCCTCTGCCCGATCGCGGGCATATGTAGTTTAAATAATCATCCAATATCCCTGGTGGTCCAGTGGACCGCTTGCAGCCTGATCACAGGCAAATGTTGAATTACAGTAATGTCCTATATCCCTGGTGGTCCAGTGGGCGCTTGCAGCCCGGTGCGGGCATAAATAAACAACGGAGAGGTCCAATATCCCTGGTGGTCAGCGGCGGTACCCCTTCCCAGCTGCCCCACTGGCTCCACCGCCCGCTCCCCAGTCAGCGGCGGAGGCAGCACCCACCACTGCCCACTGCCCACTGACTGACACCATCTGATGAGGGCTGTACACCCATTGGTCCACAGCATGAGCCAATGAGTGTGTAGCCCGTACCGCCTACCTGATCCAGATCTGTGAATGGATCCATTCACAGATCTGGGCTTAATAATACAATACGAGCTGCATGCCCACTGGCTCAAGCTGTGGACCAATAGGCATACAGCCCTACCATTCCGG
The DNA here is from genome assembly GCA_016271365.2 of Neoceratodus forsteri. NCBI lineage: Eukaryota > Metazoa > Chordata > Ceratodontiformes > Ceratodontidae > Neoceratodus > Neoceratodus forsteri. Next base: position 807,663,676 of record CM028137.1, read on the forward strand.
TGTCAGTCCGGTGGGCGGCAGGCAGGGGTGCTGGCCCGCTGCTGACTGGGGGGAGCAGGGGTGGTGGGGCTCAGTGGGCGGGTGGGAGGAGGAACCACCAGACCACCAGGGACAGTGTGGCAGGCACCGTAATGTTAGCCTATGAGACAGTTTGGTCTGCATGCCCATTGGGCCACACAGTGGACAAATAGGCATACAGCCAAGCTCTAGGCTGTCAGTTGGCGGGTGGCCAGGTGGCTTGTGGGCAGGGTGCTGCCGCCCATCGCTGACCTGGGGGGGGTTCGGGGTGGCGGGGACTGCAGTGGGTGGTTGGGGAGGGGGATACCACTGGACCTGGACCACCAGGGTTTGTATGTGTGTGCCCACGATTGGGCAAGGGGGGATTCCTCTAGACCACCAGGAATTGTGAAATACTTACACCCACGATCGGGCAGGGGGGAACAGTCCACTGGACCACCAGGGATTTTACTTAACACACAGCCTGCAATCGGCAGAGGGGGTAAGGTCCATTGGACCACCAGGGATTTTATTTGTATTACTACTCGCGATCGGGTGAGGGGGTCAGGTCCACTGGACCACCAAGGATTTCATTTATATTACTGCCCATGAGTGGGCGAGGGGGGAGGGTCCACTGGACCACCAGGGAGCTGTATGCACCTATATGGTGTCTGGGGAGGTCGGGTGGCTACTCACAGGCAGGTGGTTGCTGTGTTGCACCCTGTAACATGGCGGCCTGCCAGTGGGTGTCCCCAACTTGTTCCTTGTATTTTGGGGCACATCTTTGCACCCTCCTATGTGGCGCAATGCGGGGGTGCACCAGCATATGCGCCGCACATCCCAGGCTGAATATTGTGCTGCATGCGCATCAGAAGTTGGGCAGCTCAGCTTGCCCTTTTAAATATCACCCTGGGGCCATTGGTGGGTCGCGCATGGTGCAATCCTGTTGCACCATGCGTAACCCTTTTGAATATCCTGGCCTTGGAATACTAAATTGCTTATATCTCAGGAACCGTAAGATGTAGAAAAAAAAATAAAAATTTCATATAATTTATGACATTCCTGGCTAGTTTTGCACTTAGCCCCCTAGCATTTTTCTGACAAAAAATCTGTATCTCGAAATGTTTCCAAGATACGGGCCCCGAAGTGTGTTGGCAGACACCGTAATGTTAGCCTATGGGAAGAATCGTCAACTTCAGAGTACCATAACTTTGCAGCCCTCTAATATTTTGTCACCAAACCATGAAAAGGCATATCTGTGGGATCTTGGCTTTCTTCCCATCAAATTTCAGCTCAAAAGACCAAACCATTCTTTTGCAGCATGGTGGAAAAGATTTCCTATTCTTTTGGGCATAGTGTTGCAAAGTAGTGTCACAAATCATGACACTTTCGCAAAAAAAATTACGAAAGTGTCACAAGTGCGACACTACTTTGCGACACTACTGTTTCTAAAAATTTCAAAACCATATTTCTGGGGTGTTTAACCCCCCCAAAAAAGACATGGCTAGCATCCTCAGGGCTCGACTAGGTGAACACAAAAAGACTTGTGTCTCTAGAGTGTCCCAAATTTAAATGGCAAGCATTTCTGTGACCAGTAACAGAAAACAAAATGGCAGATCTAGGACACTACAGGGGTTATTTGCGACACTAAAAACTGCATCCTTAGGATCACGAGAACAGTTGCACAGGACTCTGAGTTGGACATCATTGTCCACCTAGGGACAAATGACTTGGCTCATCATGAGATTAGAGCAGTGCAGAAGGACTTTGTGGAGCTGGGGAGGGGCTTAAGACAAGTAGCACACACAGTATCCTTCTCAGAGGTGCTGCCTGTCAGTGGCATGGGTGAGGCGAGGGTACTTTGCACCATGCAGTTTAACAAATGGTTGAAAAATGGTGTGGAGCACAGGGTTTGGCTTCATTGGGGACTGGGGTTCCACCTGGAGGGCACCAGCCTATACTGGCAGGATGGTCTGCATCTGTCCAGGAAGGGAACAAGTCTTTTGGGCAATCGGTTTAAATGCTTCATTGGCAAGCTTTTAAACTAGTTAAGGAGAGCACTGATAAGCAGCAGGAAAATCCTGGCCTCCCCTACAAAACAGGGTGCTAAATGAGAAAAGATCAAGGTACAAAGGTCAGTGGGGATGCTCACAGAAGGTAAAGCCATCAAAAATGGAGAGCAATGAGTACCAATGCCCGTAGTCTGGGTAACAAGCTTCCTGAATTAGTGGCCTTGATAGGGAGGAACATCTGGATATTGTGGCAGTCACAGAAACATGGTACACACAGAACTATGACTGGGCGTAAACATACCAGGATACACTATCTACAGGAGGGACAGGGAGGGTAAAAGAAGGAGGGTAGCTCTCTACACAAGAGAAGGAATCAAAGCAACAGAACAAAAGGGTAAACAGGGAGGAGAAGAAGAAGCACTGTTGGTCAATTTGGAGGCAGGCAATGACACCACAATCCGCACAGGGATTGTATACAGACCCCCTCTCAGGGGGAGGAAATGGACAAGGAAATGATAGAAAGTATACTTAGAATGGCAGATAAAGGGGAGATATTGCTGATGTGTGATCTGAATATGCCAGATGTTAACTGGAGTGCAGTTGCAGCAGCCACTTCTAAGAGTGGGGTTATTCTAGATGCCCTACAGGGGGCATGCCTTAGACAACTAGTATTGGAACCCACTCGAAAGGGAGCAATCTTAGACCTGGTCCTCTCAAATGGAGATGGAGAGAGGATCACAGATGTAGAAGTGGGTAGCCATCTGAGAACTAGCGACCATCAAAGAGTATGGTTCACAATAAACACAGCAATAGAGTCAAGCCATACAAAGGCAAAAGTACTGGACTTCAGGAGGGCTGACTTTGCCAAAATGGGTGAGTGCCTAAGGAATGCACTAGCAAATGGGCAGGAAGGAGGGGTGGAAGAACAATGGGGAATAATAAAAACTGCCATCACAGAGATAACAAGCCTTTATGTGAAGCAAATAAACCATACAAAACGATGTAAGAAACCACTATGGTTCTCAAAGGAGATGGCAGTGAAGGTCCAAGAGAAAAAGAAAGCATTCAGAAAGTACAAGGAATCACAGAAGGAGCAGGACAGAGAATTGTTATAGTTAAAGCAAAAGGAAGCTGGGAAGGCAGTCAGAACAGCAAAGGCCCGAACCGAGGAAAAGATAGCCAACTCAGTTAAGAAGGGGGATAAAACCTTTTATAGGTACATCAGGGAGCGAAGGAAGCCCAAGGGAGGGTTAGTGAGGCTTAATAAAGGGAAGGGGGGTGGTCAGATGGTGACGTTGAAAAGGCAGAGATACTAAACAAATATTTTTGCTCAGTATTTAGAAATGAAGAGGGTGAGGTACCTAAAACAAAGAATAGAAACACTCTGGATACAGAAGTTGATATCAGCCCATTTACAGAAGAAAGGGTTCTGAAAGAACTCTTAAAACTGAAGGTGGACAAAGCAATGGGGCCTGATGGGATTCATCCCAGAATTCTAAAAGAACTAAGGGTAGAACTAGTGACACCACTAACTACCCTTTTTAACAAATCATGGGAGGATGGGGTGGTACTTGAGGACTGGAGGAGGGCAGATGTGATTCCCCTTCACAAAAGTGGGAGCAGGGCAGAAGCGGGAAACTACAGACCAGTTAGTTTAACCTCAGTGATAGGGAAAATGATGGAATCACTTCTGAAGGAAAGAATTGTCAGTACTTAGAGGCCAGAGGGCACAGGACCCAAGGCAGCATGGATTCATAGCAGGAAGGTCATGCCAGACGAATCTAATAGATTTCTTTGACTGGGTGACCAAAGTAGTTGATCAGGGAGGGGCTGTGGACATGGTCTACCTAGACTTTAGCAAGGCATTTGACTCAGTCCCACATAAAAGATTAATATACAAGTTAGCCAGCCTGGGAGTGGGTCCCAAGATGATAGCCTGGGTAAAGAATTGGCTGGAGAATAGGACACAGAGGGTAATAGTAAATGGAGTCCACTCTGAAGAAAGGGGGGTTACTAGTGGGGTGCCGCAGGGTTCAGTATTAGGACCGGTCCTCTTCAATGTCTTTGTAAGCGACATTGCAGAGGGACTGGAAGGAAAAGTATGTCTCTTTGCAGATGACACAAAGATCTGCAACAGAGTTGATGCACAAGGTGGGGTGGAAAGGATGAGAAGGGACTTGGCAAGGTTAGATGAATGGTCAAATGTCTGGCAGCTTAGATTTAATGCTAAGAAGTGCAAGGTAATGCACCTGGGAAACAAAAACCCAGGGGAAGAGTACACAATGGGGTGAGATACTAACAACAACAAAAATGGAAAGGGACCTGGGGGTAGTCATATCAGATGACTTAAAGGTGGGCAAGCAATGTGAGAGGGCAGTAAGGAGGGCTGGGGGATACTGGGATGCATAGGGAGAGGCATTACCAGTAGAAAACAGGAAGTTGTTATCCCTCTGTACAGACAGCTGGTGAGACCCCATCTGGAGTACTGTGTGCAGTTCTGGAGACCCAATCTCCACAAGGACATAGACAAGATGGAAGCTGTCCAGAGGAGGGCAACTAAAATGGTGCAGGGTCTGCACCGGAAGACATATGAAGAGGGACTAAAGGAGTTTAATATGTATAGCCTCGAGAAAAGGAGGAGAGGGGACATGATAGAAATGTTCAAGTACCTCAAGGGAATCAACAAAGTCCAAGGCGTAGCATCTTCGAAAAAAGAGGTGTGCAAGAACAAGGGGCACAATTTGAAGATGGGGGTGGCTCAGAGGTAATGTAAGGAAGTATTTTTCACAGAGGGTTGTGGATGCATGGAGCGGCCTTCCGGAGGAGGTTGTGGAGTCAAAAACAGTGGTTGAATTCAAGCATGCATGGGACAGCCATAAGGCAATTCTAGGGGGGTGGGGGTAGAAAGAAGTAGGCTGCTGGTTATCTAGGATCTGCAGCTTATCCATTAGGTAAGGAAATGGGCAGACTGGGTGGGCCAAGCGGTCCTTATCTGCCGTCAAATTCTATGTTTCTATGTTTCTATGTTTGCATTTGTGACACTGTCAAACTTTTTTTAACTTTTCCCATTGACTATAATTGGAAAATTGTTTTTTGAATAACTTTTGAACCCTTTAATATTTTTTCACAAAATCTTCAAAAGGCACATCAGGGGACCCTGGCAGCATGTTCTTTAAAGTTGTAACCGTGCAACCTGTAGGCGGGATCAAAGAATGTGCAAAAAAGCTAAATATGACTTTCTATAGCGCTATATAGCTCCGCAACCATGTATCTGACCATTACGAAGCTTGGCAGATCCAGAGATCTATGGTACTGCTCTGTGCATGCCACATTTCAGGCAAATCCATCATACGGTGGCAAAGTTATTAAGCTGCAAAATTTCACAATTTAACCTTAAATGGGGTACTCAACCCTAACTATAGTGGCACTACATGTACATATATATGTATGTATGTATCTCCAGTTGCCCAGGTAGTCTAGTTCCCCCCGCATCAATCTCTGATCCCCTGTACAGACTGCAGTCTGCCATGCCATTCCCTGGTAGTCCAGTGCCCCCCCCCATACCTCTCATGTGTCCCTCAGTATGAGGGACATCCCTCATTGTACCCCTCAAAATTGCTCCTTCTCTCAGTTGTTCCTCATAGTAAAGGTGCTGCATAAACAGATACTGCAAAGAAGTGCAAAGTAATGCACCTAGGAAGCAAAAACCCAGGGGAAGATTACACAGTGGGGGGTAGTAACAACAACAAAAATGGAAAGGGACCTGGGGGTAATCATATCAGATGACCTTAATGTTGGCAAGCAATGTGAGAAGGCGGTAGGGAGGGCTGGGGGGATACTGGGATGTATAGGGAGAGGTATCACCAGCAGAAAACAGGAAGTTGTTATCCCCCTGTACGGACAGTTGATGAGACCCCATCTGGAGTACTGTGTCCAGTTCTGGAGACCCCATCTCCACAAGGACATAGACAGGATGGAGGCAGTTGAGAGGAGGGCAACTAAAATGGTGCAGGGTCTGCAAGAGAAGCCATATGAGGAGACACTAAAGGAGCTTAATATGTATACCCTTGAGGGAAGGAGGGAGAGGGGGGACATGATAGAAATGTGTAAGTACCTCAGTGGAATCAACAAAGTCCAAGAGGTAGCATCTTTCAGAAAAGAAATGTGCAAGAACAAGGGACACAATTTGAAGATGGGGGGCTCAGGGGCAATGTGAGGAAGTATTTTTTCACAGAGAGGGTGGTGGACGCATGGAACAGCCTTCATGAGGAGGTTGTGGGGTCTAAAACTGTGGGAGAATTCAAGAATGCATGGGACAGACATAAGGCAATTTTTGTGGGGGGTAGGAAGAAATAGGCTGTTGGTTAAATAGGATCTGCAGCTTATCCTCTAGGTAGGGAAATGGGCAGACTAGGTGGGCCAAGTGGTCCTTATCTGCCATCAAAGTCTATGTTTCTATACTGTGGTGTACAGTCAGACTGTAAAGCAGTAATAAATAATACTCCCAATTGCTGCAGAACATATACACTGTGTGCAAATAAGAGGGAAATGGTGTGCATATTGTCCTGAGCTTGTATCCCAATGTTTGAGGATGTGTCACTCATTATGAGAGCCAGTGTCTCTCACTGTCCCCCAGGTCGAGTGTCCATGTCCCTCCTTTCAGTGGCAAAAGGTTGACAGGTATGCCCCCCCGCCGAGGGTCACCCCCCATCCCCCTTTCAACAAGTGCATGGTTCACCCCCAATTGTTCCTGGTGACTAGTGGTCACCCCTCTGGGCTGAACCCCCCTCACCTTGAGATACACACCCATCCCCCATTGTCCAGTCCACAGTTGCACAAATGCACAATATGTTTATCAAGACCCAATATTCTCTGGTGTCTAGTGGACCCCCCACCCTATCCGGTAGTGACCCCCCCGCTTCCCCCATCCATGCCCCCATCGGGCCACTGGCACAGCCCTCCACTCACCTCCATAGCTGGCAGCCTGACTTAGTGCTTTCAATGAATGAGTATGTGCCTACGCATGCACTCGCTTATTCATTAAAAGTGCTCAGTCAGGCTATTTCAGACCTAATGAATCCTTTGGCTCAAGTTGGACACTTGTATGTGACCCAGCTTTCCAAGAGATTTTTTATCAGCTCACTCACACACCCGTGCTCGCCTATGATGACCCGTCTAAACCTTATGTGCTACACACAGACACTAGCCTGAGTGGCCTAGGGGCTGTACTTTACCAAGAGTACATGGAGTAATTGGGTCCAGTAGCTTTTGCAAGCAGAAATCTGACATCTTCGGAGAGAAATTACCCAGTACATAAATTAAAGTTTCTCACTGTCAAGTGGGCAACCATGGAACAGTTTCACGAGTATTTGTGTGGTGCAAAGATCCTGGTCAAAACAGGCAACAGTGCTTTAACGTATGTCCAAACATCTACCAAACTAGATGCCACTGGACAGAGGTGGCTTTCAGCTTTAGCAACATATGATTATGCAGTAGAGTACCGACCCGGCCTGAACCACACTAATGTGGATGCCCTTTCATGCAGATCTGCCTTAAGTCAACAGTGGGTGCATAATCCTGAACAGTCAGTAAAAGCAGTATGCCACAAGTTTGATTGAGATGAAACTCCCCCTTCTGAAACCTCCCTGTGTACTCACTTAGAAACAACGGCTCCCATGTTTTGGACATTCCTCACATGTCCACCCATGCTGGTCAGGCGGCTTTTAGGTATAGCTTGTCCAAACTATGGAACAAACTCCCTGCAAGCATTAATCTCATCCCACCCTCTCTACACTGCAACTCCCTCTTTCTAACACACTTTTCCTCCACCTGCACATGCAACTAACCTCTGACCCACCCAACACATAGCTAGTCATTTCCATCACATCAGTAATTCTTTCTAGTAGGTTCCTCACTTGGTATTTTAGTGTCTCCTATGTTATTTGCCCAATTGCTTCTGTCTGTGTATTGCTATCACTTTACAGCCCTGGGCTGCATCCCACAATATGCTACTGTACCTGCGTGTACTCTTGTCCTGTATATGTCCTGTCTTATTCCTTGATTGTAAGTTACTGTGCTGCAATTCTCCACTACCCTTCCCTCCAGGACACATCTGGAATCGAGCAGTACTCTGCTCATCATACCTTCCCGGTGAAACTCATAAATAAATAAACTGCTTGACTGATTGATTGGGGCCTCCTGATACTTGTCTACGTGTAGCCTACTGTAATTTCACAGCCTTAGATGTGAGTGTTTTGCCACAGCCAACTCCAGATGACATCCAGAAAGAACAGTGTTATGACCCAATGATCAAACCAGTTCTAGTTGCTTTAAGAAAGGGTGAAGACATTTCTAAACTGCAGTCCAGTGACCCCAAAACTGCTTTACTGTTATGAGAGGGGCCGAAACTTAAGCTACATGAGCAGTTGCTGTATACAGAGTTGACTGACAGTCAAGGAGAAGCTGTGAGAAAGCAGCTAGTGCTGCCGTCAACATTTAAATGTGTTAAAGGCTCTACATGACAACATGGGACAGGTAGCAAAAAAATTCTGGATTTGGCCTGTGTACATTTTTACTGGCCTAAAATTGGTCTGGACATTGACCAGTATGTCAAAACGTGCAGTAGGTGCCTACAGCAAACTCAACCTCAAAGGGCAGCTGCCCTGGTTAACATAACTACTAGTGCACCAATGGAACTAGTTTGCATTGATTTCTTGAGTTTGGAGCCAGATTCAAAAAACATTGCCAATGTATTAGTAGTAACAGATTATTTTGCACGGTATGCTCAGGCCTATCCAACATGAGACCAGAAGACTGCAACTGTAGCAAAAGTCATCTTGGAAAAGTTCTTTGTCCACTATGATGCTGCTTAGAGAATCCATTCAGATGAAGGTCAGGACTTTGAGAGTCACCTTATTAAGGAGATGTCATCCATCTGGGGTGTAAGAAAGTGCAGGACTACCCCTACCATCCTCAGGGAGAACCTCAGCCAGAAAGGTATAATTGAATGTTGTTGTATATGCTCGGCACTCTGCATCCTAAAGATAAACTAAGATGGAGCCAGCAAATCAGCGCCCCTGTACCCAATTATAATTGTACTAAAAACGACGCAACAGGTTTTTCACTTTATCACCTCATGTTTGGCCAAGAAGCTCACCTCCCTGTTGACATATATTTTGGAGACTCCCCTGATGGTGTTCAGTCAGACAACTACCTGCAGTATGTCAAAAAGTTAAAAGCCAGTTAAATCATTCATACCAGCTTGCAAACACTGTGGCAGCAAAGAAAATCTGGCCAACAAAACTCACCATGACAAATGTGGAAAGGCCCAATAACTCCAACCAGGTGACTGGGTACTAATGAGAAACTTTGGACTTCAAGGTAAACATAAAATAGCCAACCGCTGGAGTCGCATTCCATATATTGTAGTCAGTAAATTAAATGATTTGCCAGTTTACAAGGTGTGTCCAGATGGGGACCCTTGCGCTGTTAAGACCATTCATAGAAATCACCTTCTGCCAATCGGGCAAATAGTATTAAACACAGTGCCACAAGCTGAAGCTCACACAGGGCCTGTAACCATATCTGCTACTTGTAAAAAGCGTGGGCAGCTCATTACTGTTCATAAGTAGCTCATTAATATTCCTGAGCAGCTCATTTTGATGTATGCAATCAGTCCCAGAATGGTCAATGGTGCTCTTTAAACAAAAAGTTTTGTGTCTTCTACACTGTGGCCCTCATGTCTCAACTAAGTGATCTTAGGGTCTGGGAGCACCGTAGCAGCTCCTGAGGCACAGCTATTTCGGTGAGAAATTGGATGCGCGCCAATGCGCATGCACAGACAGTCAGCTCGTACATTCTTGGTGCTGCTGCTAGCGGTTCTGCATCTCTGCTCCTCTAGCTACTCTTTACAAGAAGAAATGTTATGTGGGGCTAGACAGACACTAAAACACCTTGAAGTATTCGTGCCAAAGAGGCAATGAGGAAACAGTAAAAACACAGCAGGTTGTCCACACATACATGTTGGCACACATCTGTTTTCTTGCCACAATAAAGACACATCAGGAGCTGCTGCTGAGCTCCCGGACCCTGAGATCGCTTAGATAGGGTCCAGAGATATGAGGGTTGTGGTGCAGAAGCAGCAAAAGTATTTGTTTAAGTAGTGCCAATGACTGATCTGAGACTGAATATATACATAAGAATGAGTTGCCTATGAAAAGGATTAATATTCATGAGACCATCAATATTCATGGTCACCTCATTACTATTCATGAGTAGCTCACTGATATTCATGAGCAGCTTGTTTCAATGTATGTATTCAGTCCCAGAATGGTGACTGGTGTTCTTTAAACAAAGAGTTTTGTGTCCTCTGCACCAGGGCCCTCATGTCTTATGAAGTGATCTTGGGGCAGGAGCTGCCGCAGCTCCTGAGGCACTACTATCATGGCGAGAAATCAGATGCATGCCAACGCACATGTGCAGACCATCAGCTCGCACATTCTCAGTGCGGCTGCAAGAGAGTCTGTGTCTTAGCTCCTCCAGCCCCTCTTTACAAGGAGAAATGTTTTGTAGGGCTAGACAGAGACTGAAACACCCTGAGGAATTTGGACCAAAGCAGCAATGAGGAACCAGCAGAAACAAGCCTGTAGCCACACCGAGAATGTGCCAGCTAGTTGTCCATGCATGCGTGTTGACACACATCTGTATTCTTGCCATAACAGTAACAGTGGCATATCACTAGCAGCTGCAGGGCACCCGGACCCTGAGGTCACTTAAATAGGGTCTGGAGACACGAGCACTGCATTGCAGAAGCAGCAAAAGTATTTGTTTAAGGAATGCCAATGACTGATCTGAGACTGAATATATATACATAAGCATGGGCTGCTTCCGAATAGGATTCATTAATATTCATGAGACCCTTAATATTCATGGGAAGCTCACTACTATTTTATGAGTAGCTCATATAACACTAAAGAGCAGCTCATTTTGATGTATGTATTAGTCTCAGAATGGTCATTGGTGCTCTTTAAAAACAGAGTTTTGTTTTTTTTTTGCTCCGTGGCATTAATGTCTCAACTAAGTGATCTTGTGGTCTGGAAGCACTACCACAACAGCTCCTAAAGCATGGCTATTGTGGTGAGAAATTGGATGCATGCCAACACACATGCACAGACAGTTAGCTCACACATTCTTGGTGCTACTGCAAGCGGTTCTGCGTCTCTGCTCCTCCAGTCACTCTTTACAAGGAGAGACATTATGTGGGGCTAGACAGAGACTGAAACAACTTGAGGGATGCGGGCCAGAGCAGCAATGAGGAAAATGTGCAAACATGCTTGCAGTCCCATGGAGAATGTGCCAGCTGATTTTCCACACATGTGTGTTGGCTCACATCTGAATTATCACCACAATAGTGGCACATCAACAGCAGCCACAGGGCTTCTGGACCCTGAGGCCACTTAGTTGGGGTCCAGAGATACAAGGGCTATGGTGCAGAAGCTGCAAAAGTATCTATTTGGACCAAAGCAGCCATGAGGAAACAGCACAAACACACTTGCAGCTGCACCAAGAATGTGCCAGCTGGTTGTCCACTCATGCATGTTGGCACACATTTGTATTCTCTCCACAATAGTGGCTAGTCTCCCTGACCCTGAGATCACTTAGCTGGGGTTCTGAGACACAAGGGCTATGGTGCAGAAAGAGCAAAATTATTTGTTTAAGGAGCTCTAATGACTGATCTGTGACTGAATATATACATAAGAATGAGCTGCTTATGAATAGGATTCATTAATATTATTGATGCTATTACTATTCATGGCCACTCATCATTATTCATGAGTAGCTCATTAATATTTATGAGCAGTTCATTTTGATGTATGTATTCAGTCCCAGAATGGTCAATGGTGCTCTTTAAACAAAGAGTTTTGTGTCTTCTACACAGCGGCCTTCATGTCTCAACTAAGTGATCTTGGGGTTCAGGAGCACCGAGGCAGCTCAAGAGACACCACTATCACAGAGACAAAATGGATCTGCATCAAAATGTATGCACACACATTCTTGGTTCAGCTGCAAGCGGTTCTGCATCTCTGCTCATCAGGTCCCTCTTTAGAAGGAGAAACATTATGTAGGGCAAGACAGAGGCTGAAAATCCTTGAGGGATTCGGGTCAAACGGCAATGAGGAAACAGCAAAAACATGCTAGCAGCTCCACTGAGAATTTGCCAACTGGCGGTGCACACCTGCGTTTTGATTCACATCTGTTTTTTCAAAGCAATAGAGGCACATCAGGAGCTGGTGCATGGCTCCCAGACCCTGAGATCAGTTTACTGGGGTCTGGAGACACAAGAGCTGTGGCGCAGAAGCAGCAAAATTATTTGTTTAAGGAGCACCAATGACTGATCTGAGACTAAATATATATATAAGAATGAGCTGCTTATGAGTAGGATTTACTAATATTCATGAGACTATTACAATTCATGGGAATCTCATTACTATTCATGAATAACTGATCAATATTCATCAGCAGCTCATTTTGATGTATTCACTCTTAGAATTGTCATTGGTGCTCTTTAAACAAAGAGTTTTGTGTCTTCTACACCACAGCCCTCATGTCTCAACTAAGTGATCTTGGAGTCTGGGAGCACCACAGCAGCTCCTGAAGCACCACTATCATGGTGAGAAATTGGATGCGCGCTAATGTGCATGCATGGACCGTCAGCTCACACATTCTTGGTTTGGCTGCAAGTAGTTCTGCCTCTCTGCTTCTCCAGCCCATCTTGACAGGGAGCAATGGTATGTGAGGCTAGACAGAGAATGAAACAACTTGAGGGATTCTAGTCAAAGTGGCAATGAGAAAACAGTGCAAACATGCTTGCAGCCAAACCAAGAATGTGCCAGCTGGTAGTCCACGCATGAGTGTTGGCACAAAACATCTGTATTCTTACCATGCTAACGGCACATCAGGAGCAGCTGCAGGGCTCCCGGACCCTGAGATGACATACTTTGTGTCCAGAGACATGAGGGCTGTGCTGCAGAAGCAGCAAAAGTAGTTGTTTAAGAAGTGCCAATGACTTATCTGAGACTGAATACATACACAAGAATGAGCAGCTTCTGAATAGGATTCATTAATATTCATGAGACCATTAATATTCATGGCAGCTCATTGCAATTCACGAGTAGCTCATTAATATTCTTGAGCAGCTCATTTTGATGTATGTATTCATTCTCAGAATTTTCATTGGTGTTCTTTAAACAAAGAGTTTTGTGTCTTCTGCTCTGTGGCCCTAATGTCTCAACTAAGTGATCTTGGGGTCTGGGAGCACCACAGTAGCTCCTAAGGCACCGCTATCGCTGTGGGAAATCTGATGAGCGTCAACTTTCATGCACGGAAAGTCAGCTCACACATTCTCTGTGAGTCTGCAAGCGGTTCTGATTCTCTGCTCCTCCAGCCTCTTTTTACAAGGAGAAACGTTATGGGAGGCTAGACAGAGACTGAAGCAACTTGAGGGATTTGGGCCAAAGTGGCAATGAGGAAACAGTGCAAACATGTGCAGCTGCACAAAGAATGTGCCAGCTGGTTGTCCACGCATGAGTGTTGGCACAAAACATCTGTATTCTCGCCACAATAGCAGCACATCAAGAGCAGTCACAGGGCTCCCTGACCCTGAGATCACTTACTTTGCATCTGGAGACATGAGCGCTGTGGTGCAGAAGCAGCAAAAGTATTTGTTTATGAAGTGCCAATGACTGATCTGAGACTGAATACATACAGATTAAGTTTCATACTAGGTAGTTTAAGACAGGCAGAAGCTCAAATGCCCATTTAAGCCTGTCTCCCTGGTAAGGGGCATGTAGTTCAGGTAACACGTAGGTATGCATCTAGTCTTGTTTTAAACAAATCTGATGTTTTGGATATGGACCAAAGTGACAATGAAGAAACAGCACAAACAAGCTTGCAGCCCTACCGAGAATGTGCCAGCTGGCAGTGCATGCATGCATGTTGGTGCTCATCTGCTTTCTTGCCATGACAGCAGCACATCAGGAGCTGGCACATGGCTTCCGGACCACAAGATCACTTAGTTGGGGTCAGAAAATATGAGGGCTGTGGTGCAGATGCAGCAAAAGTGTCTATTTAAGCAGTGGCAATGACTGATCTGAGACTGAATATATACATATATATATATATATATAGATATATATGTATCTACATTATATATATATATATATATATATATATATATATATATATATATATATATCAGCTGTTTATGAATACAATTCATTAATATTTTGAGACCATTACTGTTCATGAATAGCTCATTAATATTCATGGCTTAGACCGCGTGGTGCAGAGGGTTAGGCGCTGGACGCCACACCTTGCACTGCGCCGGCGACCCAGGTTTGGGAACGGACTCAGGAGCTGTGGGTTGGCAGGGGGGGGGTGAGGATTGAACTTCCCTGTGGAGCTCGCCTCCCCTGCCACAGGGGATGGGGTAGTCCAGCGAGGCAGTGATCCCTGGTGGGGATCAGGGGTACTGCAGTGAGCCGGTACAGCACGTAACAGCGTGGCCAACACTGGCAGGGTTGCCAAACGCCAGAGCATCGGTCCATGCCCATGCAGGGAAGGGAATGGCAGATAAAAAAAAGGGGAAAACCCCCTGGAGGTTGTGGAGATGATATGGACTCCAGAGACACGGCCCACATCCCAGCATTAGCCCGCATTACAGGACTCTCCTCAGCACCAACCCAAGCAGTCAGGTAGGACCCTTTGAGTCTGTATGGTCGCCAAGGGTGGGTGAACCTTCCTCCAGGGGTAACTGGGTTTCCGGGGGACTGGATCACTGCAGGGCTATTCAGGTGTGGGGGTTCCTGGGTTGGGTTCAGGCAGGGTTAGTGAGAGGCCCTAGTCACATGAGTACTCCAGAAGGGTGCCCTGCCTCCTAGGGAGCATAAAATAGAATTGAAAAAAAAATATTCATGGTATTTCATTTTGATGTATGTATTCAGTCTCAGAATGGTCATTGGTGCTCTTTAAACAATCAGTTTTGTGTCTTCTGCACCACGGCTCTCATATCTCAACAAAGTGATCTTGGGGTCCAGGAGCATCACGGCAGCTCCTGAAGCATCCCTATTGTGGAGACAAAATGGATATGCACCACTGCACAGGCGCGAACTGTCAGATCACACAATCTCAGTTCGGCTGCAAGCAATTCTGCAAGCGGTTCTGCATCTCTGCTCCTCCAGCCCCTCTTTACAAGGAGAAACATTATGTGGGGCTAGACAGATACTGAAACTCCTTGAGGGATTTGGGCCAAAGTGGCAATGAAGGAAATGTGCAAACATGCTTGCAGTCTCATGGAGAATGTGCCAGCTGGTTTTCCACGCATGCGTGTTGGCTCATGGCTCACATCGGAATTATCATCATGATAGTGGCACATCAGGAGCAGCCAGACTGGGCCCTGAGATCACTTAATTGGGGTCCAGAAACACAAGGGCTGTGGTGCAGAAACAGCAAAGGTATCTATTTAAGCAGTGGCAATAACTGATCTGAGACTGAATATATACATAAGAATCAGCTGCTTATGAATACAAATCATTAATATTCATGAGACCATTACTATTTGGCTCAGATATTCAAACTGTGCCCCAAAAGTGTGCAATAGCAGAAGCAAGTGCAAGTCTATTGTGCCCATGTGCAAGAGATGCGATATTCAAAAAAGGAGCAGACCAAATTGCACCTACAGCCAATGACTGAATATCACACCACCTGCACCATAGTGCAACTAGGGAGGGGAAGCTGAGCAGATCTGATGCACCATAGTGCAACAAGGGATGTTCAGCTGAGCAGTCCAGAGGCGCCATAGCGCAACCAGGGACGCCCACCAGCTGCAGTGCAATGTAACTGCACAGTCAGGGAGGTAGGGGCCCACCACCCATGCCACAGATGGGCACAGGAACACACAGCAGAACAGACATTGTCCCCCCCCACACCCCAAGCACATCACAACCAGGGAAGGGCTGGAATAACCACTGGTCCATGGAGACAAGTAACCAACCCACAGCCTGGCCATGTTGCCCCATCACACCTACTGGCAAGCTGTGACTGGCACAGAAGGAGGGAAGACCACCCTGTGCCACACCATCCCACCCAGTGCACAGCACACCCTGCACCGTGACCCCCAGACCCCCCCATGAGCAGTGACCACCACAGCAGGAAACCCCATGCATGCCACCACCCCCACAGTGTCAATGCAACCCTGTGCACCACAGAACCATGCAAGCCAACCCCACCATGAGCAACCACCAGCTGGTTGCAGCACATGGCAATGCAACAATGGCAGACACAGTGCCACCATGCACAGTACTCCGAGGTACTGCTGAGAGACCGACCATGCGTTGGCACAAGAGTTACCCCATATGGGACAGTCATGTCCTTGACACCTCCACCAGTGGTACAGCACTCTGCACAGTATTCCAGTGACACACCCCGGCCCACCACTGGCCACAACAGCCAACACAGACATCCACAGTGGTGCATGGAAGCATGCACCACACCAGATTCCACACAGGGTCTGGACAGACACCCACCCATACCCAAGGGCACACCACAGGGACGCATTGGTGGGGCAACCAAGCCCCCATTGTGGGCCCATGTTAGCTGTGTACACACAATCTGCAGTCCACCATGGCACTGGAGTGCCAACCACCCTGCGCAGGCACCATGGACCAATACACCACCAGTAGTCACCCGGAGCACAAGCCACAGACAGTGGGGCATATCCCCTGCAACACACACAAGCCACAACATGGAGGTGGAACAATGACCGTGTCGCCCACAGTGCCACCTGAGCCAGGCATGCACCACACCTGTGACATGAACAACCCAGCAAAGCGACGGGTACAGTGTCCGCCCTGCAGGGAAAGCCACCACTGACATGCCAGCAGACCATGCAGGTCACAGACAGGCATGTATGTCGGCTGCACAGGCCATGGACAGGCCGATGGGTGCACCATGGACACAGAGCATGTGCTATGGACCACTGCACACAGTCATCCAGTGCACAGGGAACAACACACACACCACAGACACTGACTGATATCTACCCCCACACCATAGACACCTCCACACGGACACACACACATACCCATGACTGCACCACCCCTGATGCCATGCACACCACTGCAGCTGAGCACCTATAGCCTGCTGCAAATCAGAGACCACCACGGTATTCATATAAAAGTCAAATGTATTATAAAAATAGAAAACTCAACTATGTACATAAATAAGAACTATATACAGGTTTGTGATGGGGGACACAAAAAAGGTGGGGGTGGGCAGGGGGAAGTGGTAGACAAATGGGATGGGATAGGAGGGGTGTGAGGGTAGGCCAGGGGGTAGGGGAAGTCAGGGACCAAGGGACTACTGGAGGCTCCACCGGTCCTGGATCTGGCTCCCTCTGGCTTTGTGTCTTCGCAGAACCCCCGACTTGTCAATCCTCCACAGAATTGCCACCGTCTCATGGGCCAGAATCAAGAACTCCCACATGGTGTCCCTGATCTCCCTCAGATGTCTCGCACCTAGGACAAGGGAGCACAGTCAACAGGTGTGAATGCACAACCCCATACAACCCACCCACTGTGCATGGCATACGGCATGGGACATACCACTGTGATGGTGTGTGACCAGCCGCAGTGATTACGTCCACAGGACCTGCCCACCCAGGCACATACAGCCACGCGGAACGCTGCACACACCCACCGGCCAAGTCACGCATAGCACCACCGTGGCTGTCTAGTGACATGGCTATGTGGTGCAAAGGCATTGGCACAGCCATGCACCTGATGCACGCATGAACCACCAGTGACGCACACCCAGATATGCATTACCACTGGACAGTGTTGACTGTAACAAGTGGCGTGCATGGCAGTGATGTCAATGAATGGTGGCCATGTCCCATTGCCCACCTTGTCACACAGCATGCAATATTAATCATGGATGTCTGGCACTCACCCACATCGGGCTGGTCAGGTGGCCATTGCTGGTCTTCGGCCCACCTGGCTGCAGCTTCCACTCCCCTCCACTCTGCATGCACTTGGCGCAGCTCTTCCGGGCCTGTGGGGACAAAAGGAGAGAAGAACATCAGTACATTCATGAAGCAAAGTCCCCTGCCCCAAGGAGTGCGCCCTCCCACCCACCCAGCCAGACCCACTCACCCCACACCCTGTGAACACCACCACGGTCAACCCCATACGGTCCCTCCCCATGTGCTGGACACAGACAACACCGTGACTCATATGAATGATAAAAGTGTGTTGATGGAACCCCTACCTGGACGTGGGACCATGCCCTCCTGGCACGTGACCTCAGTCAGGCCAGTAGCTCCGGCTCCCTCCTCTGCAGGTCACCATATCGGTGTCTGCACTGCACAGCACTACGGCCCCTGCCTGTTGCCTCCTCAAGGGCTGTGGCCACCTCCTGCCACACCTGGCTCCTTGCCCTATCCAGGGGGGCCTCCCCAAAGACAGGCCCATGGTGTGGCTCGACTATGGCCACCAGATTCGCAAGTTCGATGGCCGTCCAGGGAGCAGCTTTTCTCCGCGCCATTGCAATAGCTATAGTAGGCAATATGGTGCTCTGCAGCGTGGTACCCCACGTGCAGATGCTGCGCAGTACAGCACTGCCATTCCCTATCACGCTGTTACCAAACAGCACGATAGAGGTGCACCTATGCCTGACGCATGGCGCCAAGGGGGCAAAGGTCGGGCACAGAGTCAAGGGTCTCTGGTGCAAGGCCATGCACAGCGCCATCAGATGACAATGCATGTAGTGCGATTGGCTGCCTGTGTGCCAGCGCCACAGTGGACTATCGGGCAGTTGGGCCATTGCGCCTATGAAGGCCCATTGCCACAGCGCCATGTAGTGACCTTCGCTATAGCACCATTGGCACAATGGTGGCCATGCCCTACATTGCCTACCGTGCACAACACATCATCATCAGTGCGGCAGACACCTGCATCGGCAACCTGGGCATGTGCAGTGAGGTGTACTACGCATGCCACAGAACTGCGCCATTGGCTCAGCACGTTCAACACAATTGAGCAAAGCGCAACAGTGTGATATTCAGCCGTCATATGCAAATCATCCGATCAGCCATTCAATGGCGCAGCACTGCAATTTGCATCTAATTAAAGTGGCTCCTCGCTTCATTTTCATGGATTGCGCTATAAAGGTGCGGCAATGTGCTGCAGTGGCCATAGTCGGTTACTGCAGTTTATTGGTGAGTTGCATGCTGTGTGGGAGTGTGGACTGTGGATTCAGGGACATGCATGGGACTGCACAGTCACAGGTAACAACTGCCATTCTTACAGGCTACATAATGACCGAGCACGTTCTTGGAGGGAGGACAACAGTGGTGGGAGGAGGAGGAGGCCGAATTTTAGTAAGGCCGAAACCGAGGCCCTTTTTGAGGCCTACCTGGAGCAGGAGCCACTGCTCAGTGGACGGCGGGGCACCACTCAGGCCCATGCTGCTGCATGGGAGGAGGTGGCCCGTGCCGTGAACCTGCATGGCAGCCACCAGCACTCTGTGCAGGAGTGTAAGAAGAAGATGGGCACAGACAGGAGGAGGGTAAAGAAGAAGGTGGCTGCCATCAGGGCAGCACGTGCTGCAACAGGTGGGGGACAGCCGGAGTTGGTACAGCTCACCCCAGCGGAGGACAGGCTTGCTGAAAGCATGCACCGAAGTGCCATAGAGGGAGTTCTGGGCGGTGGCTTCCAGACGGGTGGTGGCCCATCTCTGCATGGTAAGTCATGGTCTGTCGGGGGGGCAGGGTAGGTCACTCGCAGTAACTTGACTTTGCTTTCCCTTACAGATCCTGAGCATCTGCATGGGTCAGCGGTGGTGGACCTGTCCACTGCGGACAGTTGGACGGAGTCAGAGGTGGGACCATCCACCTCCACAGGTATGTGTGGATCTGTACGACAGTAGGGCCGCCTGGCTGTCCACACTGATGTCGTTGAGACAGGTGCGGAGGAAGCCCTGCCTGTGTCCCAGCGTGCTGGCATCCACGGATGCCAGCACGCTGTGACTGTGGCCAGGGCAGAGTCCGACACCAGTGACATGACACGACTGGCCATGGCAGGACACACGCAGGTGCACAGGATGGACACACAGCAGGGCAATTTATGCCCATGGTTGTGGGTGGTGCCACCGTGGGGGCCTGTGTGTCAGCACAGTCCCAGGCTGTGCCTGTCAGCACCAGTGGGGCAGTACTGGTGTCTGTTCAGGACAGTGGGACTGTTGCTGCAACTGCAGCAGCACCACTGAGCCCTGGGGTGCGGCAGCCGGAGGGGCAGCATCAGCAGTTGCCTACTGGGCTTGGGGGTACAGGGTGCAGCGGTGGCGTCTGTGCACCGCCTGTGGACATGCCCAGACCTGGTCCTGGTGTGCAGCACCCACCCTCAAGGGGTGCTGAACATCAGGCCCTTGCACACCCTGAGGGACAGGATGCCGAGGAGGCTGATGACCTCTTGGATGAGCACACCCGCCTACTGCGAGCATCGGTCCAGCAGCAGATGTGGCTTGCGACATCCATGGAAGCACTGTGTGTGGCTCTGGAGTGGGCAGAGGAGCATCGCAGCAGGGACACTGAACGGATCTTGGCACGGATGGACTGTTTGCGGGAGAATGTGACCGCTGCCATTGACAGGCATGCACAGGCATTCATTGCTGTCATGGCCACAATGAGCACACAGTCAGGTGCCCATCCATCGCGGACACCACGCAGTGCACCATCCACCCTCCATTCCTGGTGTCGTGCAACTCTCACCCTGTCGACGCTGGGTTCAGCTATGGGCATCCCGAGCACTCCTGGTGCAGGCATGTTCAGTGTGCTGCAGACCCCTGCGCGGGCACAGTCGCATTCATGCAGTGGAACCCTTGGGGGACCATCAGTGCCACCCCATGAGGCCAGTGGTCAGCCTGCCAGTGCTGGTGGGTCTCGGCAGGGCCGCCCATGCATCCGTGGCGGCCGTGGCACTGTGTTGTGGGACTGACCTTTCTCCCAGTATGGCTACTGTCTGGTGCTGCCCTGTGTGCATTGTGTGTTTCAGTGGGCAGTGCACGGGTGGGTACCTGGCCCTGCACACGGACACACAGTCCACCTGCACACCCTCCCAGCTGCTGTCCGCAGTTACGTGTGCATGATGATGCCTGCATTGTGCTATACACCAAAGTGCAATGGTGCTCAGCATCGGACACACGCACATGGACAGGTAGTGGGTGTGGTGGCCTGTGGACATGTGTGTTGCTAGGGTGTGCGTTCTGGGTCGGTGTGCCTTCTGGCCTCTGTGCACGTTTGTTGCATTGTGTGTGTGTGTGTGTGTGTGTGTGTGTGTGTGTGTGTCCTTCGGCGTGGCATGTTAATCCTCACCCATTCCTGGCTGTGTGTGTGCCTCTGTGCCCTGCCACTTCCCTCGATGGAATGCACCCCCAGTGTGGGTTCCAGCATGTTTGCGGCTTGTGCCTTGGCCACTGGTGGTTGCGCATGGCCCCATGACTTACCTGGGTTGGCTGAAGTGCTCCTCCGTGATGGTGTCCCGGTGCAGCTGTGCCAGCCGGAGCAGTCGGGGGTCCCATCGGCCAAGGGGGGGCTGCCCATCAGCATCATCACCGGCGTCCCCATCGTCCCCATCGCTGTCCCCCTCTTTGACCTGTACAGCTATCCCACATTCATTGGCCATGTTGTGCAGGATGCAACAGGCCAGGAATATCCCACAGGCCTTTGAGGGGCTGTACTGTAGGGCACCACCAGAGGTGTCCAAGCAGCGGAAACATGCCTTCAGCATCCCGAACACCCGCTTGATGACATTGCGTGTGGTGGCGTATGCCTCATTGTAGCATTGCTGCGATGGGGTCGTGGGCCACCGGTAGGGTGTGAGCAGCCAGGGACGGAGTGGGTATCCACTGTCACCTGTGTGTAGAGGGTGGAGGTTAGTTTGGTGATCAGCATTGCCCTGCCCAAAGCCATGTAGGCCACAACCCATGGCACCTCTGGCCATGCCCCCCCAGGCCCTATATTTGTCCATTTGGTTTGCATACTCACTCACTAGGTGTCCAGTGGGGATGTCCCCACTCTTGAATCTGTGGCACAGTGCCGAATGGTGCCAGATGAAAGAATCGTGTGCTCCCCCAGGGTGCATGGCACAGACATTGATGATGCACCCCCTGGCATCGCACACCACCTGGCAGTTGATGCTGGCATAATCCTTGCGATTTATGTATGCAGCCCCCTCATGGCCAGGTGGTGTGTGTATGGCCACATGGGTGCAGTCTATTGCCCCTAGCATGGCAGGCATATGTGCTACCCTGTGGAACTCTTGTATATTTGCTGTGCACTCTGCCACTGTGCTGGGGAAATGGATGTACTCCTCAGCATGTGGCAGCAGTGCGCTGAGGAATTGAGTGAGGTGGTGTGATGTGGCCAACTGGGTTATCCCCAGTTGGTCTCTGGAAGGTACCCATGGCGAGCAAGCACATGCAGACAGTTACCTTTGTCTCCACTGCCAGGGCATGACTCTGTCATGTGGGTGCCAGCATCACATCACTGCACAGCTCTCAGAGCCACCTCAGTATTGCCCTGTTCAGGCGGTACCGGCCCACGATCTCGATATCTGTATACAGCTCAAAGCTGGTGCGGGTCGCTACTGCCTGTTGGGGGCATACCGCCGACGAGCCCTTCCACGGCCACGTCCCCCTGTCACATGCCTTCTCACCCCCCTCATTACAGCCTCCATGTGGAAGGTGGCACTGGCCATGTCCCTGGCTTGCGTTCACCCCCCCAGCAGCTGTTACTTCCTGGCTGCTACCTCCCCTGCACCGGGTACACCTGCCTATGCTGGCCTCTATGCTGTGTGGCTCCCCACACCTTCCCTGTGCCTGGCTGTTAACTGTGGCCTTTCCCTGGCCTGCCCTGTTCCTGCCACTTGCCCTGTCTGTGTGCCTCTGCCTCTGCCTCATGTGGCTTCCCTGTAGCGTTCTTGCACCTCTTCTTTGCTCCTTTTAATTTTGGCTCATTTCCGCTATGGCTCAACTTCCGCTTGCTCCACTGTTGTGCATTGCGCAAGTCTTTGAATATCACACTGCGCCATTTATGCATGGTTCCTCCCCCTTCAGTTGTGCATGCCTTCATTATCATTACGCTGTAGCCCAGCATGATTTCAGGGGTGCAACTGCCTCCTGCTGAATATCACAGAATGGCACAAATTCGGACTTGCGCAGACGCAACCCTATTGCACATGGCTCAACTCTTTTGAATATCTGGGCCAATGAGTTTTATATCTTCTGCACCGCAGCCCTCATATCTCAACTAAGTGATATTATGGTCCAAGAGCAGTGCAGCAGCTCCTGAAGCATCGCTATTGCGGAAACAAAATGGATATTCACCACTGCACATGTGTGGACTGTCAGATCACATATACTCGGTTCAGCTGCAAACGGTTCTGTGTCTCTGCTCCTCCAGGCCCTGAGATCACTTAGTTGGGGTCCAGAGACATAAGGGCTGTGGCACAGAAGCAACAAAAATATTTGTTTAAGGAGCGCCAATGACTGAACTGAGACTGAGTATATCCATACGAATGAGCTGCTTCTCAATATGATTCATTAATATGCATGATATCATTAACATAAATTTTCAGCTCATTACTATTCATGAATAGCTCATTAATATTCACAAGCAGCTCATTGTGATGTATGTATTCAGTCTCAGAATAGTCACTGGTGCTCTTTAAACAGAGAGTTTTGTGTCTTATGCACTGCTGTCCTCATGTCTCAACTAAGTGATCTAGGAGTCCTGGAGCAGTGTGACAGCTCCTGTGGCAACACTATCATGAAGATCAAATGGATGTGCACCAACACACATGCTTGGGCTGTCAGCTCGCACATTCTCATTGCGGGTGCAAGCGGTTCTGTGTCTCTACTCCTCTACCCCTCTTTACAAGGAGAAATGTTATATGGGACTAGACAGAGACTGAAATACTTTGAGGGATTCAGACCAAAGCAACAATGAGGACACAGTGCAAACATGCTTGCAGCTGCACTGAGAATAGTTCAGCTTTTGGTCTGAGAATGTAACAGCTGGCGGTGCACGCATCCATGTTGGTGCACATCTGTTTTCTCAACATGATAGTGGCAGATCATGAGCTGCCCCAAAGCTGTTGGACCCTAAGAACACTTAGTTGGGGTCCAGAGCCATGAAGGCTGCAGTGCAGAAGCTGCAAAAGTATGTGTTTAATTAGCACCAATGACTGATATGAGATTGAATATATACATAAGAATGAGCTGCTTATGAAAAGGAGTCAGTAATATTCATGAGATCAGCTGATTACTATTTATGAGTAGATCATTAAGATTCATGCACAGCTCAATTTGATCTGTGTATTTAGTCCCAGAGCAGTCAATGGTGCTTTTTAAACAAAGAGTTTTGTGTCTTCTGCACCGTGGACCTCATGTCTGAACTATGTGGTCTTGGGGTCTGGGAGCACTGCAGCAGCTCCTGAGAAACTGCTGTTGTAGTGAGAAATTGTGTGCTGGCCAACACACATGCCCAGTCTGTCAGCTAGCAGATTCTCAGTTCGGCTGCAACAGGTTCTGCATCTCTGCTCCTCCAGCACATCTTTACGAGGAGAAATGTTATGTGGGTCTAGACAGAGACTGAAACACCTTGAGGGATTTGGACCAAAGTGGCAATGAGGAAATAGTACAAACATGCTTGCAACCATACTGAGAATGTGCCAGTTTTCGGTCTGAGAACGTGCCAGCTGGTGGTGCACCCATGCACCTTGGTGTACATTTGTTTTCTCGCCATGATAGTGGCATATGAGGAGCTGCCGCAGGGCTTCTGGACCTCATGATCACTTAGTTAAGGTCCAGAGACATGAGGGCTGTGATGCAGAAGCTGCAAAAGTATTTGTTTAAGGAGCGACAATGACTGATGTGAGACTGAATATATACATAAGAAAGTGGTGCTTGTGAATAAGATTAATTAATATTCACAGGACCATTAATATCAATGGACAGCTCATTACTATTCATGAGTAGCTCATTAATATTCATGATCAGCTCATTTTGATGTATGTATTTAGTCCCATAGTGGTCAATGGTACTCTTTCAACAGAATTGTGTGTCTTCTGCACTGCGGCCCTCATATCTCAATTAAGTGATCTTGGGGCCTGGAAACAGTGTGGCAGCTCCTGAGGCACTGCTATCGTGATGAGAAATTGGATGCACAGAAACATGCATGCCTGGACCATTAGCTTACACATAATCAGTTTGGCTTCAAGGGGTTCTGCATCTCTGTTCCTCCAGCCCATCTTTACCAGGAGAAACATTATGTGGGGCTAGATAGAAACTGAAACTCCTTGAGGGATTTGGGCCAAAGGAGCAATGAGGAAGCAGTGTAGACATGCCTGCAGCTGCACTGAGAATGTGCCAGTTTTCAGTCTGAGAATGTGCCAGCTGGTGGTGCACGCATGTGTGTTGGCACACATCTGTTTTCTTGCCACAATAATAGCACATCAAGAGCAGCTGCAGGGCTCCTTGGCCCCAAAAGCACTTATTTAGGGTCTGGAGACAAGAGGGCTGTGCTGCAGAAGAAGCAAAAAGTATTTCTTCAAGGAGCACCAATGACTGATATGAGACTGAATATATACCTAAGAATGAGTTACTTATGAATAGGATTTAATAATAGTCATCAGAACAATAATATTCATGGACAGCTCATTACTATTCATGAGCAGCTCATTAATATTTATGAACAGCTCATTTTGATGTATGCATTCAGTTCCAGAGCAGCCAATGGTACTCTTTAGACAAAGAGTTTTGCGTCTTCTACAACGTGGCTCACATGTCTTAACCAAGTTATCTTAGGATCTAGGAGCAGTGCAGCAGCTCCTGATGCTCTGCTATTGCAGAGATAAAATAGATGCCCACCAATGTGCATGTACAGACCCTCAGTTGGCACATTCTCAGTTCCTCTACAAGAGGTTCTGTGTGTCTGGTCCACCAGCCACGCTTTATAAGGTGAAACGTTATGTGGAGCTAGACAGAGACAGAAACTGCTTGCAAGATTAGGACTGTAGTGGTAATGAGGAAACAGTGCAAACACATTTGAAGCTGCACTGAGAATATGCCAGCTTTCTGTCAGAGAATGTACCAGCTGGTGGGGCACGCATGCATGTTTTCCGCACATCTGTTTTCTCAGTGCTATGGGGCAAATCAGGAGCTGCAGCAGGGCTCACGGACTCTGACATCACTTAGTTGGAGTCCTGAGACTTGAGGGCTATGGCGCAGAAGCAGAAAAATTATTTGTTTAAGGAGCACCAATAACTAATTTGAGACTGAATATATGCATAAGTATGAGCTGCTTACAAATAGAATTCACTGATATTCTTGAGACCATTAATATGTATGGTCAGCTCATTACTATTCATGAGTTGCTCAATAATATTCATGTATCTTCTGCACCATAGCACTCGTGTCTCAGCTAAGTGATCTTGAGCTCTGGGAGCTCCAGAGCATCTCCTGAGGCACCGCTATCACAGCGAGAAATTGGATACATAGATACATAGACAGTGTCGGCAGATAAGGGCCTATGGCCCACCCAGTCTGCCCATTTCAGCTTGTAAGTTCAGTTTGTTTTCCTAGAAGTCTGTTGCACCTTACCCCTGACCTCCAGAATTCCTTTATGTCTATCCCATGCATTCTTAAATCCCGTGATTGTTTCAGCCCCCACCACTTCCTCTGGCAGGGTGTTCCCTTGTCCACCACCCGTTCTGTGAAGAAATTCTTTCTCATGTTTCCTCTGAATCGTCCCCTCAACTTCATCCCATGCCCTCTAGTCCTGGAACATCTTTCACGTAAAAATAGTGTTTTCCTGCACCCTGTTCCTCCCTGTAAGATACTTGTATGTCTCTATCATGTCCCCTCTCTCCCTCCTCTCCTCCAGGGAGTATATGTTCAGTTCCTTCAACTTGTCTTCATAGGACTTGTGATGCAATCCATGCACCATCTTTGTTGCCCTCCTCTGAACCTTCTCTACCCTGTCTATGTCCTTATGTAGGTATGGTCTCCAGAACTGTACACTGTACTCCAGGTGGGGCCTCACTAGTGTCTTGTATAGTGGAATTATGACCTCCCTTTTTCTGCTGGTAATGCCCCTGCCTATACATCCCAGCATCCTATTTGCTTTACCTGCTGCCTTGTCACACTATTTCCCTACCTTGAGGTCATCAGAGATGATAACCCCAAGATCCCTTTCCTGCTTGGTGCATGCTATATCCTCACCCCCCAACTGATATATTGTGCCAGGGTTTTTGTGCCCCATATGCATTATCTTGCACTTCTTTGCATTGAATTTCAATCATCCCCCTTCAGTCTCACTATCCCTCCCTTTGTCTTTCTTTTTTCACTTATGTACCTGTAAAAGATTTTGTCCCCTCTACCCACTGATTTTGCAATGTGTTCTTCTGTCTGAGCTTTGGCTTCCCTTACTGACCTCCCTGCCTCCCTTTGCTTCTCCTGGTACTTCTCCTATCCCCTTCTGCCTGTGTCTTTTGTATTGCCTGAATGCAATCTTTTTAGCTTTCACTTTCTTTGCTACCTCTTTGGAAAACCATAATGGTCTCCTCTTCCTTTTCCTCTTGCTAACCTGCTTAATACATAATTCTGTTGTTCTTGTAATCCCCATTTTAAATACTGCCCACTGTTCCTCAACCCCTGATTCCTGTCCCATTCCCTTAATGCCTTTTCAAGTATCTCCCCATTTCCCAAAGTCTGCCCCTAAAATCCAGGATCGTGTTTTGTGTGGTTTGGTTCTGCTCTTTCTGTGATTTCAAACCACAATGACTGGTGGTCACTGTTTCCCAGGTGCTCCCCACTGTTACCCCATCACACTGTCCCTGTTTGTGAGCACAAGGTCCAGTATTGCCTTCTGCCGAGTTGGTTCCATGACCAGTTGCTTGAGGAAGGCACCCTGAAGGAGTCCAGGATAAATCTGCTCCTAGTTGATGCTGCTGCTGGGATGCTCCAGTCTCGTCTGGAATATTGAAGTCTCCAACCAGTACTACCTCACCCTTGTCTGCCATCTTTTGGATGGCTAGCATCAACTCCCTATCTGTTTCTTCCTCCTGGGCTGGTGGTCTATAGACCACACCTGTGCGGATGGCTGTCCCCATTTTCCTTTCCAGCTTAACCCACATTATCTCTCCCCCATTTTGTTCCTCCTGGATCTCTGTGGCCCTTATGTCATTTTTCACATAGAGGGCCACTCCTCCTCCCTTCCTGCCTGCTCTGTCTCTTCTGAATATGTTGTAGCCAGGTATGCATGCCAACACACATGCCTGGACAATCAGCTCGCACATTCTCGGTGCGGCTCCAAGCTGTTCTGCATCTCTTCTACTCTGTCTCTCTTTACAAGAAGAAACATTATGTGGGGCTAGTCAAAGAATTAAACACCTTAAGGGATTCAGACCAAAGCAGCAATGAGGAAACAGCACAAACATGCTTCCAGCCACAAAGAAAATGTCTCAGCTTTTGGTCTCAGAACGTGCCAGCTGGTGGTGCACACATACGTTTTGGTAAACATCTTTTTCCTTGCCCTGACAGTGGAACATCATGAGCTGCTCCAGGGCATCTGAACCCTGAGATCACTTAGTTGGGCTCCGGAGGCATGAGGGTTGCGGTGCAGAAGCTGAAAATAATTTGTTTAATGAGTGCCAATGACTGATATCAAACTGAATATTTGCATAAGAATGAGCTGCTTAAGAGTAGGATTCATTAATATTCATGAGACCATTAATCTTCATGGGTAGCTTATTTCTATTCATGACTAGCTCAATAATATTTATGAACAGCTCATTTTGGTATATGTATTCAGTCTTAGAGTGGTCATTTGTGCTCTTTAAAGAAAGAGTTTTGGGTCCTTTGCACCACTACTCACATGTCTCAAGTAATTGATCTTGAGGTCATGGAGCACCATGGCAGCTCCTGAGGCACCGCTATCATGGAGAGAAATTGAATATGCACCAATGCATATGTGTGGTTCATCAACTCGCACATTCTCGGTGTGGATGTAAGTGGATCTGCGTCTCTGTTCCTTAGGCCCCTCTGTACAAAGAGAATTTTTTTTTTTATTTAGTTGTTTAACCAGGTATAGCACACTAAGCTGAAAGCTTTTTACAGGAGCGACCTGGGAGCACAAGGAGGTTAAGTGACTTGCTCAGGTTCACACAGTATACAAGTGGAAGCTGTGGGATTCAAACCTAGGTCTGGTCTGCTGGATGTCACCAAATTTGCAGCTCAGAGCCTATGTTATGTGGGGCTAGATAGAAACTGAAACATCTTAGGGATTCGGGCCAAAGCAGCAATGAGGAAACAGCGCAAACATGCTTGCAGCTGAATTGAGAATGTGCCAGCTGGTGGTCCACGCAAGCGTGTGGGCACACATCTAATTTTTCACCAGGGCAGTGGCACATCAAGAGCTGCTACAGGGCTACTGGACCCCAACATCATTTAGTTGTTGTCCGGAGACACAAGGGCTGCATGCAGAAGCAGCAAAAGTATTTATTTAAGCAGACCCAATGACTGATCTCAGATTGACTATATACATAAGAATGAGCTGCTTATGAATAGGATTCAGTAATATTCATGATACCATTAATATTCATTGTCGGTTCAATACTATTCATGACTAGCTCAATAATATCAATGAACAACTCATTTTGATGTATGTATTCAGTCTCAGGATGATCACTGGTGCTCTTTAAAAAGAGAGTTTTGTGTCTTCTGCATCACGGCCCTCATGTCTCATCTAAGTGATCTCTGGAGCCATTAGTAGCATTGCAGCTCCTGATACACTGCTATTGTGGAGACAAAATGGATGTGCACCATCTCACATGTACAGACCATCAGCTCACACAGTCTCAATTTGGCTACAAGTGGTTCTGCATTTCTGCTCCTCCAGACCTTCTTTGAAAGGAGAAACATTATGTGTGGCTACAGATGGACTGAAACTCCTTGAGTGATTTGGGCCAAAGTTGAAATGAGGAAGCAGTGCAAACATGCTTGCAGCCACATCAAGAATGTGACAGCTTCCAGTCTGAGAATATACCAGCTGGTGGTGCACGCATGCGTGTTGGAACACATTGGTTTTCTTGCTATGATAGCAGAACATCAGGAGCTACCTTAGGGCTCCCAGACCCTGAGATCACTTAGTTGGGGTTCATAGATGCGAGGGCTGATATGCAGAAGCAGCAAAAGTATTTGTCTAAGAGTGTCAATGACTGATCTCAGACTGAATATATACATAAAAATGAGCTGCTTATAAACATGATTCATTAATATTCATGGCATCATTAATATTCATGAATAGCTCATTATTTGTAATAAGTATCTCATTAATATTCATGAGCAGTTCATTTTGATGTATGTAGTCAGTCTGAGAATGGGCATTGGTGCTCTTTAAACCAAGAGTTTTTTGTTTTATGCACTGCAGCCCACATGTCTCAACTAAGTGATCTTGGAGTCCAGAAGCACCACGGCAGCTCCTGAAGCACTGCTATCGAGGAGAGAAATTGGATGTGCGCCAAAGCACATGCATGGACCATCAGCTCTCACATTCTTGATGTGACTGCAAGCAGTTCTGTGTCTCTGCTCCTCTAGCCTCTCTTTGCAAAGAGAAACATTATGTGGGGCTAGGCAGAGAGTGAAACACCTTGAGGGATATGGACTAAAGTAGCCATAAAGAAACAGCACCAACACGCTTGCAGCCACACCGAGAATGTGCCAGCTTTGGTGCAGAATAAGCAAAAGTATTTGTGTAAGGAGTGCTAATGACTGATCTGAGGCTGAATATATACATAACAATAAGCTGCTTATGAATACTCTTCATTAATATTCATTGGACCGATAATATTCATGAGCAGCTCATTTTAATGTATGTATTTAGCCTCAGAATGATCATTGGTATTCTTTAAAGAAAGGGTTATGTGTCTTCTGCTCCATAGCCCTTATGTCTCAACTAAGTGATCTTTGGGTCCAGGAGGACCACGGCAGCTATCGTGGTGAGAAATCAGATAAATGCCAACCGCGACTCTCATGTGTCAATTAAATGATCTTAGGGTCTGGGAGCAGTGTGGCAGCTTCCTGAGGCACCGCTATCACAGAAACAAACTGGATGCATGCCAATGTGCATGCACGGATGGTTAGCTCTCACATTCTTTGTTCAGCTCAAAGTGGTTCTGCATCTTTGCTCCTCCAGTCCATCTTTACAGGGAGAAACATTACATTGGGCTAGACAGAGACTGAAACTCCTTGAGAGTTTTGGGCCAAAGCGGCAATGAGGAAACAGTGCAAACACACTTGCAGTCAGACTGAGAATGTGCCAGCTGGTGGTATACGTAAGTGTGTTGGCAAACATCTGTTTTGCCACCATGATAGCAGCACATCAAGCTGCCATAGGGATCCTGGACTTCGAGATCTCATCCTTGAGGTCCGGTGACACAAGGGCTGTGGTGTAGAAGCAGTAAATGTTTTTATTTAAGGAGCCCCAAGGACTGATCTGAGATGAAATATACATATAAGCATGAGCTGCTTATGAATAGGATTCATTAATATTCATGAAACCATTAACTTTCAAAGGCAGCTCATTAATAGTCATAAGTTGCTCATTAATATCCATGAACAGCTCATTTTGATGTATGTATTCAGTCTCAGAATGGCCATTGGTGCTCTTTAAACAATGAGTTTGTGTTTTATGAACAGCAACCCACATGCCTCAAGTAGAAGAAGAAGAATCAGCATTTATATAGCACTTTTCATATATCCAAAGCACTTTACAAGCAATGCTAGATAGGTAGTGAAGTGACTGAATGTGTGATGGTGGCCATATCGCACATCATCACCCACACGCAGCCTGGATAATTGCATTATCCATTCTTATGGGAAGGGGAATGTTGGCCAGGACACCGGGAATGTTCCCTACTCTTTGCGAAGAGTGCCCTGGGTTCTTTTACTTCCGCCTGGACACCCACCAGGACAACATCAGGATGGGCAGAAGGGACCTCAGTTTTTTTTAACATCTCATCCGAAGGATGGAACACCCCAGCAGTACAGCAACCCCCAATACTGCACTCGGATGCCAACAATTTTTAGGTGCAAGTCCAATCCCAGTGTGGGACAAGAACCCACGACCTTCTGGTCTAGAGGCGGATGTGCTACCAACTGAGCCACGCTGACACCAGTAAGTGATCTTGAGGTCCAGGAGCACCACCGCAGCTCCTGAGGAACCGTTATTGTGCTGAGAAATCGGATTCGGGGCAATGCACATCCGCGGACCATTAGCTGGCACATTCTCAGTAAGGCTGCAAGAGGTTCTACTTCTCTACTCCTCTGGTCCCTCTTTATGAGGAGAAATGTTATGTGGGGCTAGACAGAGACTGAAACACCTTGAGGGATATAGACCAATGTGGCAATGAAGAAAGAGCACAAACACGCTTGCAGCTGTACTGAGAATATGCCAGCTTATGGTTCGAGAATGTGCCAGCTGATGGTGCACTCATGCGTATTGGCACACATCTGTTTTCTCGCCGCAATACCAGCACATCAGGAGCTGCCAAATGACTCTCAGACTCTGAGATCACTTACTTGGGGTCAAGAGACACGAGATCTGCAGTGCAGAAGCAGCAAAAGTATTTGTTTAAGGAGCGCCAATGACTGCTGTGAGACTGAATATGTACATAAGAAATAGCTTGCTTATAATCAGGATTCATTAATATCCATGAGACTATTAATATTCATGGTAGCTCATTACTATTCAGGAGTAGCTGTTTAATATTCATTAGCAGCTCATTTTGATGTATGTATTCAGTCTCAGAATGGTCATTGGTGCTCTTTAAACAAAATATTATGTGTCTTCTGCACCGTGGCCTTCATGTCTCAACTAAGTGATTATGGGGTCTGACAGCACTGCAGCAGCTCCTGAGGCACTGCAGATTGTCAGCTCACTCATTCTCAGTTCGACTGCAGGAGGTTTTGCACCTCTGCTCTTCTGGCCCCTCCTTACAAGGAGAAATGTTTTGTGGGGCTAGACAGAGACTGAAACTCCTTGAAGGATTCATGCAAAAGCAGCAATGAAGAAACAGCACAAACACATTTGCAGCAGCACTGAGAATGTGCCAGCTTTTGGTCCAAGAATGATCAAGCTGGTGGTGCACGCATGCATATGGGCACACACCTGATTTCTTGCCACGATAGCGGCACATCAGGAGGTGCCACTGGGCTCCTGAACCATGAGATCACTTTATTAGGGTCCAGAGACACAAGGGCTGTGGTGCAGAAGAAGCAAAAGTATTTGTTTAAGGAGCACCAATTACTGATCTGAGATTGAATATATATACGAATGAGCTGCTTATCAATAGGATTCACTAATATTCATGAGACCATCAATATTCATAGACAGCTGATTACTATTCATGAGTAGCTCATTAATATTCATGATCAGCAAATTTTGTTGTATGTATTCAGTCTCAGAATGATCATTGGTGGTCTTTCAACAAAGAGTTTTGTGTCTTCTGCTCCATGGACCTCATGTCTCAACTAAGTGATCTTGGGTCCAGGAGCACCACAGCAGCTTCTGAGGGACTGTTATCACAAGTACAAATCAGATGATCAGCAACGAGTATGCACAATAGTCACCTTGCACCTTCTCAGTGCAGCCACAAGAGGTTTTGTTTCACTGCTCCTCCGGCTCCTCTTTACAAGGAGAAATGTTATGTGGGGCTAGACAGAGACTGAAATTCCTTGAGGGATTTGGGCCAGGGCAGCAATGAGGAAACAGTGCAAACACGCTTGGAGATGCACTGAGAATGTGCCAGCTGGTGGTCTATGCAAGCTTGTTGGCATATATCTTTTTTCTGCCTCAACGGTGGCACATCAAGAGCTACTGCAGGGCTCCAGGACTCTGAGATCACTTAGTTGGGTTCCAGAGACATGATGGCTGTGGTGCAGAAGCTGCAAAAGTAGTTATTTAAGAAGCACCAAGGACTGACATGAGACTAAATATATACATAAGAATGAGCTGCGTATGAATAGGATTAATTAGTATTCATGAGTAGCTCATTAATATTCATGAGAAGCTCTTTTTGATGTATGTATTCAATCTCAGAATGGTCATTGGTGCTCTTTAAACCGTAAGATTTGTGTCTTCTGCTCCATGGCCCACATGTCTCAAGTAAGGGATCTTGAGGTCCAGGAGCACCATGGCAGCTCAAAAGCCACAACTGTCATGCTAAGAAATCAGATGTGCACCAATGGGCATGCGTGGACTATCAGCTCGCACATCATCAATGCTGCTGCTAGCAAGTCTGTGTCTCTGCTCCTCTGGCTCCTCTTCACAAGGAGAAGCATTATGTGGGTCTAGATAGAGACAGAAACACCATGAGGGATTCAGACCAAAGCAGCAATGAAGAAACAATGTAAACAAGCTTGCAGCTACACCAAAAATAAAGCAGCTTTTGGTCAGAGAATATGCCAGCTAATGGTGCACGCATGCATGCTGGTGCACATCTGTTTTCATACAGTGATACCAGCATATCAGGATCAGCCAAAGGGCAGTCAGACCAGAGACATGAGATCTGCAGGGCAGAAGTAGCAAAAGTATTTATTTAAGGAGCTCCAATGACAGATGTGAGAGTGAATATATACATACGATTTAGCTGTTTATGAATAGGAATCATTAATATTCACGAGACCATTGTTATTTATGGCCAGCCAACTCATTACTATTCATGAGTAGCTCTTTAATATTCATGAGCAGCTCATCTTGATGTATTTATTCCGTCGTGGGCTGGTCATCTGCGCTCTTTAAGCAAAGAATTTTGTGTCTTCTACACTGCAGCCCTCATGTCTCAACAAATCCTAGGGTTCAGGAGCACCAAGACAGCTCATGAGACACCACTATCATGGAGAAAATATGGATGTGCACCAAAATGCATGCGCAGACCGTCAGCATGCACATTCTCAATTCTGCTGCAATCAGTTCTGAGTCTTTGCTCCTACGGCTCCTCTGTACAAGAAGAAATGTTATGTGGGGCTAGACAGAGACTGAAACCCCTGAGGGATTTGGGCCAAAGCGGGAATGAGGAAACAGCGTAAACACACATGCAGCCACATTAAGAATGTGCCAGCTTTTGGTCCAAGAGTGTGCCAGCTCGCGGTGCCTGCATGTGTGTTGGTACACATCTGTTTTCTTGTCATGACAGCAGCACATCAGAAGCTGCTGCAGGGCTCACAGGCCCAAAAATAACTTTGTTAGGTCTGGAGACATGAGGGCTACAGTGCACAAGCAGCAAAAGTATTTGTTTATGGAGTGCCAGTGACTGATATGAGACTGAATAAATACATAAGAATGAGCTGCTTTTGAGAATGAGTCATTAATATTCATGGAAGCTCATTACTATTCATGAGTTGCTAATTAATATTCATGAGCAGTTACTGTTTATGTATGTATTCAGTCTCAGAATGGTCATTGGTACTCTTTAATCAAAGAGGTTTGTGTCTTCTGCACCATGGTCCACATGTCTCAATTAAGTGATCTTGGGGTCCAGGAGCACCATGGCAGCTCTTGAGGCACTACTATCACAGCGAGAATGTAGATGCATGCCAGCGCGCATGCGCAGACCATCTGGTCACACATTATTAGTACCGCTGCAAGTGGTTCTGCATCTCTCTTCCTCTGGCTCCTGTTTACCAGCAGAAATGTTATCTGGGGCTAGACAGACTGAAACAGCTGGAGGGATATGGACCATTGAAGAAACAGAGCAAACACGCTTGCAACCAAACTGAGAATATGCCAGCTTTCGCTCCAAGAATGTGCCAACTGGCGGTGCACATAAATGTGTTGGCTCACCTCTGTTTTCTCACCATGATATTGGCACTTCTGGAGCTGCCACAGGTTTCTAGACCCTGAGATCACTTAGTTTGGGTCCAGAGACATAAAGGCTACAGTGCATAAGCAGCAAAAGTATTTATTTAAGGAGCACCAATGACTGATCTGAGATGGCATATATAAATAAGAATGAGCTGCTTATGGATAGGATTCATTAACATTCATGAGACCATGAATATTAATAGTAAGCACATTGCTATTTATAAGTGGCTCATTAATATTCATGAGCAGCTCATGTTGATGTATGTATTTAGTCCCAGAATGGTCACTGGTGCTCTTAAAACAAAGAGCTTTGTGTCTTCTGCACTGTAGCCCTCATGTCTCAATTAAGTAATCCTTGGGTCTGGGAGCACCACGGCATCTCCTGAGGCACAGCTATCATGGGGAGAAATCAGATGTGAGCAAATGCACATGCTTGGCCATCAGCTTGCACATTCACAGTTTGGCTGCAAGCAGTTCTACATCTCTGCTCTCCAGCCCCTCTATACCAAGAGAAATGTTATATGGGGCTAGGCAAAGACTGAAATACCTTGAGGGATGTGGGCCAAAGTGGCAATGAGGAAATAGTGCAGACATGCTTGCAGCCCCACTGAGAATTTACAAGCTGGTGGTGCGCGCATGTGTGTTGGAGCACATCTGTTTTCTTGCCAAGACAGTGGCATATCAAGAGCTGATGCAGGTCTCCTGGGCACCAAGATCACTTAGTTGGTGTCTGGAGACACAAGGGCTAAGTTGCAGAAGCAGCAAAAGTGTTTAAGAAGTGCCAATGACTGATCTGAGACTTAATATATATATACATAAGAATGAACTGCTTATGAACAGTATTTATTAATATTCATGAGACCATTAATATTCATAGACAGCTCATTACTATACATGAGTAGCTCATTAATATTCAGGAGCAGTTTATTTTGATGTATAGATTCAGTCTCAGAATGGTAATCAGTGCTCTTTAAACAGAGAGTTTTATGTCTTCTGCACCTCGGCCCTTATGTCTCAACTAAGTGATCATGGGGTGTGGGTGCAGCATGGCAGCTCCTGAGGCACCACTATTGTGGAGTCAAAATAGATGTGCATCATCGTGCATACATGGACTGTCAGCTTGCACATTATTGGTTCGGCTGCACGTGGTTCTGTATCTCTGCTCCTCAGGCCCCTCTTTACAAGCACAAATGTTATGTGGGGCTAGACAGAAACTGAAACTCCTTGAGGGATTCAGGCCAAAGGGACAATGAGGAAACAGCGCAAACATGCTTGCAGCTGCACCGAGAAAGTGTCAGCCTCCTTTCTGAGAATGTGCCGACTGGTGTTGCACACATGTGTGCTGGCTCACCTCTGTTTTCTCACCATAATATCAACACATCAGGGGCTGCCACAGGGCTCCTGGACTCTGAGATCAGTTAGTTGGGGCCCAGAGACACAAGTGCTGCAGTACAGAAGTAGTAAAAGTATTTTTAAAGAGTACTAATGACTGATCTGAGACTGTATATATACATAAGAATACATAAGAATGAGCTGCTTATGAATAGGATTCATTAATATTCATGACACCATTAGTATGCACGGGTAGCTCATTACTATGCACGAGTAGCTCATTAATATTCATGAGCAGCTCATTTTGATGTATGTATTCAGTCTCAGAATTCATCGGTGCACTTTAAACATAGTTTTATGTCTTCTTCACCACTGCCCTCGTGCCTCAACTAAGTGATCTTGGGGTCCAGGTGCAGTGTGGCAGCTCCTGAGACACTGCTGTTATGGAGACAAAATAGATGTGTACCAATGTGCATGCGTGGACTGTCAGCTCGCACATTCTCAGTTTGACTGCAAGTGGTTCTGTGTCTCTGCTCCTCCGGCCCCTCTTTACAATGAGAAATGTTATGTGGGGCTAAACAGATACTGAAACACCTTGAGGGATTCAGGCCAAAGTGACAATGAGGAAACAGTGCAAACATGCTTGCAGTTGGACCGAGAAAGTACTAACTTTCATTCAGAGAATGTGCCAACTGGTGGTGCACACATGCGTGCTGGCATACATCTGTTTTCTCACCACAATAGTGACACATCAGTAGCTGCCATAGGCCTCCTGGACACCGAGATCACTTAGCTGGGGTCCGGAGACATGCGGGCTGTGGTGCAGAAGCAGCTAAAGTATTGTTTTCTGCACCATGGTCCACATGTCTCAATTATGTGATCTTGGGGTCTGGGAGCACCACGGCAGCTCTTGAGGCACCGCTATCACAGTGAGAAATTGGATGCTTGTGCATGCGTGGACCGGTGACTGATCTGAGACTAAATATATACATAACAATGAGCTGATAATGAATAGGATTCATTAATATTCATAAGACCATTAATAATCTTGGATAGCTCACTATTGTTCATGAGTAGCTCATCAATATTCATGAGGAGCTCAGTTTAGTGTATGTATTCAGTTCCAGAATGATCAATGGTACTCTTTTTGTGTCTTATCATATCTCAACAGAGATCTTGGGGTCTGGCAGCATCAAGGCAGCTCATGAGGCATGGCTATAGTGGAGACAACATGGATATTCACCAATGCACATGTGCAGACCATTAGTTCGCACAGTCTCAGTTCAGCTCCAAGCGGTTTTGAGTCTCTGCTCCTCTGGTTCTTTGAACAAGGAGAAATGTTATGTGGGGCTAGACACAGACTGAAGTACCTTGAGGGCTGCTGGCCATATTGGCAATAAGGAAACAGCACAAACCCACACTTGCAGCCACACAGAGAATGTGTGAACTGCCGGTCTGCGCATGAGGGTTGGCACATGTCTGTTTTCTCACCATGATAGTGGCACACCAAGAGCTGCTGCAGGGCCCCCCGACCCCAAGATCACTTAGCTGGGGTCTGGAGACATGAGGGCTGCAGTGCAGAAGTAACAAAAGTATTTGTTTAAAGAGTGCAAATGACTGCTCTGAGACTTAATACTGTATATATACAGAAAAATGAGTTGCTTATGAATAGGATTCATATATATTCATTAGACTATTAATATTCATGGACAGCTCATTGCTATTCATGAATAGCTCATTAATATTCATGAACGGCTCATTTTGATGCATGTGTTCAGTCCCAGAACATCAATGGTGATCATTAAAAGAAGAGTTTTGTGTGTCTACACTGCGGTTCTCATTTCTCAAGTAAGTAATCCTGGGGGTCTGGGAGCACTGAGGCAGCTCCTGAGGTACCACTATCATAGTGAGAAATCAAATGCACACCAACGCTCATGCGCGGACCATCAGCTCGCACATTCTCGGTGTGGCTGTGAGCGGTTTTGCTTGCCTGCTCCACTAGCCCTTCTTTACAAGGAAAAATGTTATGTGTGGATAGATAGAGACCAAAACACCTTGAGGGATTTGGGCCAAAGTGGCAATGAGGAAAGAACACAAACATGCTTGCAGCTGCATCAAGAATGTGCCCCCTGGTGGTTCACACAAGTGGGGTTTGTACACATCTGTTTTCTTGCAGTGATAGCAGCACATTAAGAGCTGCCGCAGGGCTCCCAGACCCCTAGATCACTTAGTTGGGGTCTGGAGACACGAGAGCTATGGTGCAGAAGCAGCAAAAGTATTTGTTTAAGGAGTACCAATGACTGATCTGGGACTGAACACACACATAAGAATGTGCTGCTTATGAATAGGATTCATTAATATTAATAATCCCATCAATATTCATAGGCAGCTCATTATTAAACATGAATAGCTCATTAATATTCATGAGCAGCTCATTTTGATGTATATATATTCAGTCTCAGAATGGTTATTTGTGCTCTTTAACAGAGTTCTGTGTCTTCTGCACCATAGCTCTCATGTCTGAACTAAGTGATCTTGGGGTCCGGGTGCAGTGTGGCAGCTCCTGAAGCACCTGTATTGTGGAGACAAAATGTATGCACACCAACGCACATGTGCTGACCGTCAGCCATCACATTCTCAGTTTGGTTGCAAGTGGCTGCTCCTCCAGACCCTCTCTTTACAAGGAGAAATGTTACGTGGGGCTAGAGAGAGACTGAAACTCCTTAAGGGATTTGGACCAAAGTTTCAAAGAAGAAACAGCACAAACAACGCTTGCAGCTACACAGAGAATGTGCCAACTTTCGGTCCAAGAATGTGGCAGCTAGTGGTGCATGCATGCGTGTTGGTGCACATCTGTTTTGTCGCTGTGATAGTGGCACATCAGGAGCTGCTGCAGTGCTCCCAGATTCCAAGATAACTTAGTTGGGATGCAGAGACATGAGGGCTGAGGTGCAGAAGCAGCAAAAATATTTATTTAAAGATCAATGGCAATGCTTTTATTGGCTCGACTGTAAATCTGCACATCTAACATCTGGTTTAAGTAATAACGATATGAATTTGACTATTTTTCTCATCTCCTGTGTTTCTATTCTGAGTCTAATCTTATCTATGGACATCTGATGGTGACACTTACTTTGCTGAAAAATCCTCCCATTTTTCCGATTGGTGCTGAGCGCAGTTAGTCATTGACATCATTCGTGGACTGACTTCAAAGGCTGCAGCATGAGTGACAGTATTTCAGACCTTCTGAGAAGCTGCCACGAGACTGCCGCTCATTTATTGTGTTATTTTTCTGGCAAAATTAAAAAAAAAATAATTGAGAGCATTCTGAGTCTTTATAAAGAAAAGTTATTAAAATAAATAAGCAAATATTGGTTTCACTGCTGGGAATGTCTGGCATTGCCACGGATTCCTGCCATAGCTGTCAGTTCTGTGCCTCGCGATTGCAAGTTAGACCCTTACAGCCACCAACATTTTTTTTTGTCTCCCATTTTTTTGTAGTAGCACAGTTTTTAATTGCCTGTATAAACAAATATCTGGATTCCCGTTTTGTTTTATGAAGCCATTTGCCAGTGTTGTAGCCCCTGTATAGCATTACACAGCAAGAAGCATGATCGCCCACAGTAAGCCAGTTTTTACTTTTGAAAGCTTTCACTGTGCTTATGGCATAACAGTGTGTCATCTAGCTGATTAGGGTGATATTTATTTGATTAAATAATTATTTTGTTTTTTCTTTGATTAAATAATTATTTTGTAATATATGGATTTCCAAAATAATAGTATCGAAAACTATCCAAAAAAATCCTTATAATACATCTCACAGAATTCTGCGACCCAATAATACCACACTTCACTCTCAATAATACTATCGTTCCAACGAACGATAGTATTATCACTGCAGCAGCACAGCACAAGCGCACCCTTCAACCTCGTGCCCACCACAAGCCACCTTAAGCACCACACAGCTCTAGTAATTTGAAAAACTGATTTCACGAGAAAGTAACGCTCGCTACTGTTTTACGATACTCTAGCAGTAAAAATCGCAAATATGACACTATCAGAGCCACAAACGATAACAGAAACAAGGCTCCACTTCCTGATGCAGCTTTCAAGCCACCGCCACAAACTTTTACAATCTTTGCCAAATCTTCAGTCAACTTCCTGATGCAGCTTTCAAGCCATCGCAGTTAAGACTCGCCAACCTCCTTCATCCATATATTACGAAAAATAACAAAATGGGTTAGTGTGTATTACTCGGCTGAAATTTCATCTTGAGTTTCTGGGGACATAGAAACCTCTCGAGCTTCGCTCTCGAGGTTATCTATGTCACCAGAAACTCTCGATGAAATTACAGCCTTGTAATACACACTAACCCATCAATTATTCTATTTGTTTTGCTGACCCTAACTCAGTTCAGTCATAGATTGTTGTAATTTACACGTATCCCTGTGTAAAAGCCAGCTGCCTACCTCGTTCTCATTGCTGGGTCATGGCTGGCACTCAGGGGTGTATACAGCATTCTGCTGACAGTTTTCTCTGTTTTTTGATGTACAAGGTATTAGATTTCATTCTTTCTTCCATTTCCATGTTTGCCTGTATGATGATAAGTATAGTACCTTTTTAATTAAGTGATGTCATAAACCCCCAACCCCCACACTCTCAATGCCTCCACCAACATAGTATTTTAGTTCACCATTCTCACCTAGTAACTAATGACATTTTAACCTAATTTTCTGAACCATGGATGGCTCACTCCTAACACATATCAGCTAGCATGCTTGAATACCTAATGTTTACCAATGTTGTTGGAAAAAAACTGTTTTCTATTACAATTGCATTCTGCCGTTTCTCATTCGCAGCATATGAGCACTATGCTCACTACAGTTGTTGCGGCTCCCGGTTATTTTTGTTTTTAGCAAATAGCAGCATGTCCTTAACTACAAAGATGTAAAATTAGTTGCAGTTTGCCCTTTTTTTCTTTTAAATGTGTAGTGTGCTATGATGTTTGTATTATGACGTGATATGAGTGGCTGCTTATTTTTGTGTTTGTAATTTATCATGGCAGTATATACTTCATCAGTGTCAGCACATCGACTTGACCTCCGCACATTCATTAGTCTTTCTGTCCACTCCAGCAAATAAGAGCATTTTCTTCTGACTCACTGAGCCATACTAAACTGTCATTGCAGTATCAATGTAATTCTTTTTTTTTTTACTCAGTATTACTTTCAAACTTTCTGTTATTTCTATATCTGACCACCAGTAGCAAATCTATAATTTCTGATTGCTGCATTCCTATAAAATACCTTACTGCATTTTTTCCCTACTTTAGTGTACTTGTTTTCACCTCTTGTGAATCGTGGGGTTGTGGGTGGTTGATTGTCAATTTGTATCCTGACAGTAATGGAAGTTGTATGCTTACTACATTCATGTTTCATTTGTATGCTGTATGGCATTTGAATGTTAGTTGACCCAGGGGCACTGATAGAAATTTCCAGGCACGGGATGTGATAGGGTGAGCCCTGCCTGGGGTGGATACCTATGTATGGGGTGTCCCCCCCCATTCCTTTCGGTCTTTGTTTCTGTGGGATGGCCGCTCATGCTGGGAATGAAACTGAAATACATTTGCTGTATGCTTGTGTATTTTAAGGTGTCACATTTAACACTTTAATGGAAATAAAAAGAAAAAGATATGATGAGTTCCAAGGGTTGGCAGGAGAAGGAAGAAGAGGAGCGCACCCTCATTCTCCCAATCCCCTTGCAAACCCAGTGTAACCCTTATGGACTTACTATCTTATTAAAACTATCTTTTGAGATGAAACAAAATGGAAACATAAACCCTCTTAACAGAAAACCCCCTTAACCAAGAAAAGAGGAGCTGAGTCTAGGCTAGAAAGGATAACATGTATAAGCTTATATGTCTTTACTGTTTGATGGGGAACTCCTGAGAATAAGATGCTGGTTTTAGCAAAAAGGGGTGGATCACCTGACAGTGATGTCATCCATGAAAGGTATAAAAATCCACCACTTGGAGTAACAAAGATAGATAGGGGAATCAGTTGACTAATGACTACTAAGTGAGAAGGACCTCAGAAATGTGTGCTTGTTTCCACACTGTTCTATTTGCAAAGGCTGAAGTTAAGCCTCAGGAATTTTTGAAATTAGAAAGTTTGCTGGATACTGGACATTAAATAACCTTCTGCTTTCTGTATGTTTATTATTTTTATTTTTTTATTTTTTATTTGAATAAAATAGCAATGCGCGTTTGCATTTTTATGCACCTGACTTCTGGTTTGTTGTATCTGTTTTATCCCACACCTTTGATTTCTGGTATGTCTAGACTGTCTGGGAGACATTGTCAGTGGGTATTGAACCAATACCCAGACAGATGCAAAATGGTCAGAGTGCTGAGACAAAAGCTTATCTATTGACTCGTGCCATGGCAGAGAAGATAGGTGAAAAGCATGTTCCAGGATTGGACCTAGGGGCATCTGTGGAGCAATTGAATGCTATGTTGACAAGCTTGCTGCAATCTGCAAGTACCAGTGATAAGCTTACAGTGAAATAGACAGATGGCCTGACTGTGGTGTTCCAGATGATAGAGGCCTTGATGACGTGGGTGATCTGAAAGTGATTAGAGGCAGAGCGGCTCTGCCTGAAGGCAGAGAACAAAGTGTTGGAGGTCGAGAAGCGCTCGAGTACAGAAGCTGTACACTTTGAGGAGGAGGAACCAGAGGACAGAAAGTCCTGTACCCAACCACAGGAGCCAGCAGAATGGTATGAATTGTGTAATGACTGTCCAGAGCTTCCCATATTCCCGTGGTGTTATCTATATGATATGGACTCTCAAAGTGAGGGGAGTCTGTGTCAGGAAAGCATGGACAGCTGCCTGAAAATCATTGAAACCCCAGGTGATACTGGTCCTTTAAATATTGTGCTGGCAATGAAATTTACAGTCAAGCAAGAAGAGGCCTGTAAGTTGGCTGAAGGAACTCCATTTGTGGATGCACTAGCCAAAAATTGGAAAACGGTGGATTGGGGTAGACTGCAGTCTGGGGACCATACTATAGAGAAACTAAAACAGTGTATAAAAATGAAAGATGGTGTACTTGTAAACGGTGGGGTGGGTAAACGAATGTATTCTTGGTATGAAAGTATTAATGAGATTTTGTACCATATGAGACCCATACCCAGATCTAACAAACTAGATATACAAGAGGTGGTGCCAAAGAGATATCAGCAGAGGATACTACAGGCTGCTCATTCCAGTAATTGTGGGCACCTCAGTCATGAAAGCACGCTAAATAATCTGGTACTACATTTCTACTGGCCAGGAATGTACAGACAGGTATCAGCTTACTTAAA
This sequence comes from Neoceratodus forsteri, assembly GCA_016271365.2. Classification (NCBI taxonomy): domain Eukaryota; kingdom Metazoa; phylum Chordata; order Ceratodontiformes; family Ceratodontidae; genus Neoceratodus; species Neoceratodus forsteri. The sequence goes on from CM028137.1 coordinate 807,708,358, forward strand.
ATCCTGTTTGGTCTGCCAGTCAGAGATGTTCCCTGCCTCTATGGAAGGGCTCATGCACAACAGTAGTGCTGGTAAGCAAAGGTGGAAGCTCCATCCCTTCAATGGTTCTGGTAGGATGACTGCCAACAGTAAGGACTGTTGCCCTCTTGTGCAGGGCTGTGTGTGACATAATGAGACCTGCCTGGGGTGGATGCCCATGTGTGGGGTGTCCAGCCCCCCATTCCTTTTGCTCTTTGTTTCTATGGGACGGACGCTCATTCTGGAAATGAAAATGAAATACATTTGCTGTATGCGTGTATATTTTAGGGTGTTACATTTAACACTTTAATGGAAATAAAAAGAAAAAGATATGATGAGTTCCAAGGGTTGGCAGGAGAAGGAAGAAGAGGAGCGCACCCTCATTCTCCCAATCCCCTTGCAAACCCAGTGTAACCCTTATGGACTTACTATCTTATTAAAACTATCTTTTGAGATGCAATATAATGGAAACATAAAGCCCTCTTAACAGAAAACTCCCTTAACCAAGAAAAGAGGAACTGAGTCTAGGCTAGAAAGGTTAACATGTATAAGCATGTATGTCTTTACTGTTTGATGGGGAACTCCTGAGAATAAGAGGTTTATACTGGTTTTAGCAAAAAGGGGTGGATCCCCTGACGGTGATGTCATCCATGAAAAGTATAAAAACCCACCACTTGGAGTTACAAAGATAGACAGGGAATCAGTTGAATACTGACTACCAAGTGAGGAGGACCTCAGAAGTGTGTGCTTGTTTCCACACTGTTCTAGTTGCAAAGGCTGAAGCTAAGCCTCAGGAATTTTTGAAATTAGAAAGTTTGCTGGATACTGGGCATTGAACAACCTTTTGCTTTCTGTATGTTTATTATTTTAATTTTTTTATTTTCTGATTTGAATAAAATAATGTACATTTGCATTTTTATGCACCTGACTTCTGGTTTGTTGTATCTGTTTTATACCACACCTTCACACAGGTTACACCTTTAGGACTGGCTTTCCCTTCCTCCCATCCCCTACAATGGTCTAGAAAGAGAGCGAGAGAATGAGATCGGGGACACAGAAGAGACATTTCAGGCCCAGGCAAGAGTAGGAAGAACCAGAGAGAAGGAATTTCTGAAAGATGCAGGCCTGGGCAGTCTTGGTTGCTAAAAGTAACGCAAAGACACTGCCACCATCCCCAGTGAAGCCTGTGTTGTCTGTGCTGCTGTGCTGCCTTTTGGAATCTCCTCTGCCACCTCCCAGGCCTGAAGAGACTCCCCCACCCATCAACCTCAGGCTCCCGGTTCTCTCATCCCCACCCCTCTCCTGGCTCACAGTCAGAGACACAGCAGTGTACAGTCTTACCTCCAGTAGCCAGGGGCTACCTATAGAATGGTTGGTTGGGTCCTGTACACTCACCCAGTTGTTCCGACTCCCCAAGCCTCAGTCTCAGTCCTGGACTGACAACTGCATGTTGTGCTATTGGGGCAGTCCGCATGCTGCAGCATCAGCAACCAACTAGACTGAGTTATACCAAGAGGTGAGATACTCGGACCCAATGACCACACACACATCGCTTGCTTGGGTTTTCACTACTGTGCTCACTGACTCGCAGGACAGGTACCAGGCCAGGCATCCACAATCCACCATCCATGTGTGCTTGCCCTCCATCCCTCTGGTCAAGAAAGTGTCACAGGAAGTTGGAAGAGAAGAACCCGCTCCTCAGAGCCCAACCTGTATGGTGAGTGGCTACTCCTGATACTGTTGACCAGCTCTTGCCTCCACTGTTCTCTTTGCAAAGTGTTTTCATGTTACGGTGGGGCAATGAAGTCAGACGCAGACATGGGGAGGAACAAATGAGAAATCAAAATGTTGCCCAGTGCTGGTGGAGCAATGCCATAGTGGTGCCAAAATCAAATATCAACCAGAACTGTCGGTCTCAGACCCAATCAACACAGCGGTACAGCATGTATGGGATGGTTGGTGTATCTGGCTTACTGTGCCCTCCCAAGCCACCAGGCCCAGGACACTTGTCCTGGCTCCCCCCCCCCAATCCACGCCCCTGAGTTTATCGTTGAAGTCACTATCTATGGGACACTGCATGCTTTGCTGTTAGGAAAATGTGAGAGGGTCAGTTCTTTATGCTTGAAATGCACATTAAGTTTAGAAACATAGAAATTGCTGGTAGCTAAGGAGCACTAGGCCCATCTAGTCTGCCTGTAAACTGCACTCTTGTTTACAGCCTCTGACCCTACCTGGACAATAAATTTTTACCACTCCTTCTCACCTGTGGTGTTCATTAATGCCTGTCCTAGGCATGTTTAAATCCCTCCACTGTGCTTGCTCCCACCACCTCCTGTGGCTGACTATTCCATGCATCCTCCACCCTTTCCATGAAGAAAAACCTCCTCACATTTACCCTTATCCTGCCACCTTCTAATCTCATATCATGCCTTCTTTGTTCATTTACTCATCCTATACTGAAAGATGTACCCGTCCCACACCTTGTTTATGCTTATAAGGCACTTGAAGATTTCTGTCACGTCTCCTTGATCCTGCTTTTCCTCTAGTGAGTACATATTGAGTTACTTTAATCTCTCTCTTTGTATGTTTTCTGGTGCAAGCCCTTTATCTTATTTGATGACCTTCTCTGGACTGCCTCCAGCCTGTCTATGTCCTTCTGAATATGTGACCTCCAGAACTAAACACGGTTCTCCAGGTGAGTCCTCACTAGTGTTTCATATAGTTGATCACCATCTCCCTCATTCTTCCAGTATTACCTCTGTCTATACTAAGGTTTATACTAAGGTAGTTAGGTGCAAGGGGGCTGAGGAGTCCATAACAGCACCAACATCAATTATAATACTCAAAATTGGCTTTATTGATGATAAATTTATCAAGGCAATTTTTAAATGTTGATTTATTTTCGCTAATGATAATTTCAAAAGGTAGGCTATTCCAAGGATTGATAATTCTTTCTGTAAAATAATACTTCCGTGATACATGATTGAATTTAGCCCTACTAATCTGCAATGGATGACCTCTGATGTTATAAATTTTGTTTTTAAACACAAAACCCATTTGGGTAAATAGGTACGGGTCATTTACGATGTCAAACATATAGATTAAATCACTCCGGAGAAGTCTAAGCGTTAATGGCATCAGATTCAGGCTTTCTAAATGTTCTTCATATTGAACATTAAAAAGTCCTTTTATATTCTTAGTAAATTTCCTCTGGATTTTTTCCAGAGCTGCTATCGCTCCCTTTTTATATGGACACCAAAGTTGTGATGAATATTCTAAGTGTGGCCTAACAAAGGCTCTGTATAATGGTAACATAACTCCTGGATCTCTTGATTTAATATGGTAATGCGGTGACGCGTAACCAAAAAAACCTATTAGCCCTTTTCTCCATTAGCAGTTTATCTGCTTTTGCCTTATAATCACTGATACATGTCTCAAAACCAAATCCTGTACCCTGGCCTTTGTTACTCCTGGACTTTCATTTCTCTAGGGTGCTCTCAGGCATCCAACTAGCTCGGAGGTCAACATTTTACTCTACTTCTGCTCAGATGCCTAGTGTGTGACTCAAAAGCTAAGCTCAAATAAGCATATGATTTTGTCTTCCTGCAAGCCTGTGCCTTCGTCAAAGCTCCTGCGTGCCTGTGTCAGTAACTGCCCCACTCGGAAGTATAGGAACTCACAGTCTTTGAGCATTTTGGAGTGTGACATATGCCCATTGTCACACCAAACCCCTCGAGGACATCTGGTCCTTTGTAATGCCCCTGTCTTACTGCTTATGGGGCTTAGAAAAGTTGCCAAAATGGGCGGTATGCACATTGTCTGTGCTAACACCTGCAGACCTTGGCTATGATGCCTTTCTATCGGGATCTTTCCCTCATCCAGTGCCTCAATTACACCTGCTGCCTTCATGGCTGGCACCAGGGCACTACCCACAAAGGCTGGGAACTTATCCACTAACCAAGGTCCCCTGACCACACTGCCCTCCTTCAGGCCCCCCCCCTCCTGGCTATCTGCCAAAGGCTTAAAAATAGCACATGTGAATGTCTGCAGCATCCTTCACAACCTTGCAGAACTAACAGCCTGGGTGGCCCACTACAACCCCTATGTTATGGAGATCTCTGAAACTTGGCTGAAGCCTCACATACCTGACTCCATGTGTGCCCTTCTGGGTTACAGCCTCATCCGGTGAGACAGAGTAGGTAGTAAGCGTGGGGGAAGTGTGCTCTTATACTATAAGGTGCACCTTAACGTGTCTGCTGTTGTCCATACACCCCCTGCATCCCCAGCCTGTGAGTTCCTTCACACCCTCCTCCTGCTTGGGAACACAGAAAAGGTGCATCTAGTCTGTGCCTACAACCCTCCGAAGGGTGGAGTTCTAGGGCTCTCCTCATTACTTGACCACCTTAGGGTCAAGGTTGGCTCAAACTAGTTGCTAATCCTGGGGGACCTAAACCTCAATTGGCTGGGTCCCAATACCAAGCAATATGAGCCTCTTCTCTCAGGCCTTGCTCTCAGCCAGATCATTACAGCACCTACGAGACTATCCTCCCTGGGCGACAAAGGATCCCTTATCAACTGGGTACTGAGGAACAGACCGGAGATAATTATTCACTCAGGAATACTGCCTGACATCATCTCAGATCACTCTCCAACTTACTGCATATGGGGCATCTCCTCACCCAAAATCCCATGCAAAGTGATCCAGATGAAGGATTATTCCAAACTTATACTTAATGACTTTCTTGAGAACCTACGACATGCTGACTGGTCTAGGGTCACTGCCACCAACGACCCTGTAGCAGCCCTGGATCATTTCCTTGCGGTATTTGTCCCCTTGCAAAACAAGCATGCTCCCCTTACAAAAAGGAGGGTGAGGGGCCCAGTCACAAAGTGGCTCCATGGAGGCCTATTCTCCCTCATGAAGCTGAGAGACAAATGCTGGGTGAAACACAAGATCTCCCGCAGCAATAAGGACCTCCTTGAATATTGGCTGCTTAGAAAGTCTTGTAAAAAAGCCATCCGCACCGCCAAGAGTAAGTACTGCAAATCTGCCCTGCCAGCCTCGGCTAAAAATCCTCAGAGTTTTTGGCAAAACATTAAAAACCTGGTCAGAGGGTCTGCCAGGGAACAGATCGCTGACATGCATATCAGTGGGGCCAACTGCAATAACCCCCAAACTATTGCCCATGCTTTTAGCTCCATGTTCTCGGACCTGCCTGCTCCCCCTTCTTCCCAGTACACTGCCCCTAAACCTCTGAGTGGGCACTCCCCTTGACCACCCTTCTACCTCAAACGGGTCTCTGTTAGAGAGACCTAGGAACCCCGCACACGGGGGCAAGACATGACAGTCTTGAACCAAAACTGCTCAACCTGGGGTCTCCCCTCCTCGCCTGGCTGGTCTCGCACATCTTTAATTCTTCTCTTAGCGCGGGGATCATCCCAGACATATGGAAGGTGGCCAAGGTTGTCCCCATTTACAAACAAGGTGACCCCAAAGATATTAAAAATTATCGCCATACTATCCGCAATCTGTAAGCTCCTTGAAAAGACAGTGGCCACACAACTCTCCCACTACCTTCAGGGTTACGCTGTTCTCTCCCCTGCTCAACATGGATTCAGAAAAGGGCACAGTACATCAACAGCACTTGCCGTGGTTACCTCTAAGATCAGGTCCATGGCTGATCAAGGCAAACTTACTGGTGCCATCTTCATCGACCTCTCAAAGGCCTTTGATCGGGTTGACCATTTCCTTCTCTACTCCACTCTTCAATCTCTCAGATTCTCCGACCCAGCTCTTGCCTGGTTCTCCAACTACCTTGTGGGAAGGCAGCAATATACCAGCTTCAACTGCGCCCTCTCTGTCCTCTCCCCAGTTAACTGTGGGGTCCCCCAGGGATCCATCCTTGGACCCATTCTGTTTTCCCTATTCATTAATGAACTGCCCTCCGTCACAACCCATGGGCACTCCACCCTACATGTGGACAATCTCGTCATCCTGACCAGTTCCCTGGATATTACTGCCATCAACTCCAGGCTTAACTCTGACTTCGAACTTAACCAGAACTGGCTAGAGGGCCATAAGCTGACCATCAACCTGGAAAAGACCCAGGCCATGCTCTTTGGCTTTGTGGCCAAAACTAATTCCTGCCCTGCTCCTCTAACCATCTTTGGAATGAATGGCTCCCTCCTGCAGGCTGTGAACTCTGTCAAGTATCTAGGAGTTACCCTTGATCCACATCTGGATCTCACCTTGCATCTTTGGAATATATGTAAGGCCACAAATGGCAAGCTTGGACTTGCTTACAGAGCCAAAAGTTGCCTCACCCCAGCTGCACAGCTCGCTCTAGCCAGGGGGATACTTCTGCCCACGCCCTGCTATGGGCTCGTAGCCTTTGTCCCAGTCCTGAAATCTAGTCTTTCGAAATTGGACACTGCTTATGACAATATATGCCACTTCACTCTCACTGCCCCTCACCTTATGCATTGCTGTGAGCTCTACCCATGGCTGGAGTGGCTCCCCCCTGAAAAGCACTGCACCTTTGTCCTCGGTAACTTCGTAGAAAACATGGTTAGAATGGCCACTCCCTCTGTGCTTACCCTTCCCTTCAAACATGGTACCTCAGCTTACCACTTAAGATCCAGTGCGGTACAGGACTGCCTAATTCCTAAGATCTGAACCGTTACTGGGGATCGGGCCTTCTCCGTCCATGTGCCTAAACTGTGGAACTCCTTTCCTGCCTTAGTTCGTGCTGCTCCCTCCCATTCCTGCTTCAAAGCATCCCTCTGGAGCTTCCTCATATCAGCCTCTGCCTGTCTATGTGCCATATAGACCCTAGCAGAGTCTCTCGACTACTGAGGGTGATGTACTGAGTGCCGTTGATAACCTGCACAAAGTACTTTCTGCCCTTCGTTGGAGGGGGGCACATGTCATATCAGTACCTGTCTGTAGTTTCGATAATTTGATGTTTATTCTACATTTTGATGATGTTTATTCTACATTTTGATGTTAATTAGATGTTATTTTACCTATGAATGCTGTTATGTATCTTGTTGCTGTCTGCCTACTTAACCGTTTTATGCCTGATGTCCCATATGCTGCATCACGTACTTGTCTATGCCATAGGCTCCTGTATGTTACCTCGACTCTGTATGATGTATTGTGCGTACCCTGTAGCCCTCCCGGGTCGCACCTGAAAATAGGCACTTGGCTGTCTAGTGTGCTTACCTGGTAAACAAAAGCAAATAAATAAAATAAATTATTAATTATTTCTTTTGATAGACCATACTATTCGATTAGTCTTATTGATGTCCTCCTTAATCTGTTTATTATATCCAAGATCATTTGTTAAATATGTGCCTAGATCCTTTTCATTGGTGGTAATTTCCAAAGGAGTCCCAGTTAAAATGTAAATGGTTGAAAGGTTGTTGAAACCAACATGCATCACCTTACATTTTAAAGAATTCAGACGCATGCCCCGGGTATCAACCCAATCTGATATACTATTTAAGTCTCATTGAATTATGGAAATATTATCTTCACTGTCACATGGCCCACCAAGTTTAACATCATCAGCATATTTAATGGAAATTGACAAACAATTTTTAGTAAGGTCAGCTATGAATATTTGGAATAGGCAGGGTCCCAAAACAGACCCCTGAGGGACCCCACTAGTTACAGACGGAATCAGATAGATGGCCATTAATTAAGACCTTCTATGATCTATGAGCTAACCAATTTTTAATCCATATGATAATATGTTTATTTATTTTAGTTTCTAATAATTTAGCTATTAGGGTGTGATGAGCCACAACATCAAACGTTTTGCTAAAGTCAAGATAGATTATATCCCAAGGGGTGCCATTATCTATGTTTCTACTAACTTTTTCATAGAAGCACATCAAGTTGCTTAGGCAACCCCTACCATTTTTAAACCCATGCTGCTCTATGTCAACTGTGTTAATTGTATCACTGATGAGATCTTTGATTAGACTTTCAAGTACTTTGCAGACCGTTGATGATAAACTAATAGGTCGGTAATTTTCCTAGTTAGAACTAGGACCTTTTTTATGAATTGGTATTACGTGGGCGGTCTTCCATTCTTTGGGCACAAAATGGTTCTGTAGGCAATATTCAAAGAGTAAACATAAATGGTGGGAGATATGATCAGCCAGTAGGTATAGCAGGTGACCACTAATGTCATCTGGGCCAGGGAAGTATTTGTTATTTAGTGACTTAAGTTTCTCCAGAACCATGTTGTCTGATAATTTGATATATGGCTCATTTACTACAGATACATTAACATCACTGTGATTGGTTTTGATGCTAAATACATCACAACATTTTTGGTTTAAAATGTTAGCCATATCTAAGGGCCCATGACATAGACTGGAGCTGTTCAAAAGGGGTCCAACCTGACAGGTGGGTGTTTTAAAAGAGTTAACCTAAGAGTAAAACATCTTTCCATTATCCTTGCTGGCATTCTTGGCAAGATTTAATTCCCAACCTTTTTAAGCCTTTCTTATCAAAGACTTGCATTTCTTTTGAATTTTTACATAACCAGAACAATGTTCCTTAGTCTGAGATTTTAAATATGCATAATTGTTTTTGTTTTTTGTCTCAACACCCGTTGAATATTTTTGGACAACCATTTTGGTTTAAGCTTCCTCTGGCATTGCTTAACTATAAAAGGGATATATTTATCTCTTAACTGTAGTACCGTCTGTTTAAAGAAATCCCAACTACCTTCAGCATTCAAAGGGGACATATTATTATCCCAGTTGATACCCCTCAGTACGGCTGTAATACTTGGTAAATCTGCTTTATTACATAGATTCATTTTAGTTTTATTATTATTTATGGAAGCATACTGATCAAGATAAAAATTAATTGAACTATGGTCACTATTGCAAATAGGGGATGAAATAGTAATGCCTTGTATGTTAAGGTGATTACTATAAAACACGAGGTCTAAGATATTGTTCTCCCTAGTGGGTAATGAAATTCTTTGTTGGCGGTTGAGTTGTTAGGAGCAGGCTAAGTTTTTTGCCTGCACTTGTAAGTGCAATGCCAGTATCCAATGATATGTCACCTGAATTAAAATCTCCCATACATATCATGGTGCCATGTTTGCAGACATTCTCAAATTCTATAATAATACCCTCAGTAAGGGTTATATCTGCACTTGGAGGTCTATAATAAATTCCCAGTATAATATTTTTGGGACCAGATAATATTTTAACCCATACCGATTTAATGTTTACATGAGGGTTTTTAATGTCCTTAGAGATGTCAACTGAATCAAGGGTGTCATTTACCAATAAGGCGACACCACCACTTATTCTATTCGGCCTGTTCAATATTTGGGGCCAGATATTCAAACTGCGCCCAAAACGTGCGCAATAGCAGGAGTAAGCACAAGTCAATTGTGCACATGTGCAACAGACGCGATATTCAAACATGGAGCAAGTCAAATTGCGCAACCAGCCAACATCTGAATATCGCACAACCTGTGCCGTAGCACAACCAGGAAGGGGAAGCTGAGCAGATAAAATGTGCCATAGCGCAACAAGGCCAGCCCAGCTGAGCAGTCCAGAGGTGCCATAGCGCAAGCGGAGAGCCCCCCAGCAGCAGAGCAATGGAACTGCACAACCAGGGAGGTAGGCAGGGGCCCACCACCCATGCCACAGATGGGCACAGGAACACACTGCAGAACAAACAATACACCCCCACACCCTAAGCACAGCATCACTAGTGGAGGGACGGAATATCCACCAGCCCATGGGGACAAGCCAACAAAGCACAGCTGGGCCATGGTGCCCCAGCACACCCACTGGCAAGCTGAGACTGCCACACAAAGGGGCTGGACAACCCAAGTGCAGAACAGCACCCCCCCCGTGCACAGCACACCCTGCACTGGTACCCCAAGACACCACCCATGAGCAGTGACTGTCACCATCACTGCAGGAATCCCCATGCCCCCCTGCCACAATGCAACCTTGTGTACCACAGAACCATACAATCCAGACCCATCAGGAGCACCCAGCGGTGTGTGGCAGCACACGGCCAGACCGGCTGAAAGCCACTACCACATCAGGGATACCTCCCCACGCACACACACACACACACATTCCCAGGACAATACCACCCCAGATGCCATGCACACCACTGCAACTGAGCACCCATAGACAGCTGCAAATCAGAGACCACCACAGTATTCATATCAAAATAGATTTATAGAAAGAAAATATGAACAGGAACACACAACTATTTACAGCTATTTACAAGAAAGGGGTGGGGGTACGGGTATAAGGTACGGGTGGGTAAGGGGCAGGGGTGAAGAACTGGGTGAGGGAAGGCAGGGTGTGAGGGATGGGTAAAGGGGGTAGGTGTGGGGCAGCTACTGCCCACCAGGCCGCACATCAGCAGGCTGCCTCTGGTCCCGGGTCCTCCTCCGACGCCTCACTCCCCTCTGGTGCATCTCTCTCAGTATGCCCAGGGACTCCAGTGACACTTCCAGCAGGCAGTGGACAGCTTGCCCGATCCTCCTCAGGACCCGGACACCTAGGACAAGAGAACAGAATCAATGGCTGTGACTGTCCACAACCCTGAAGCCCACCCAACATGCATGGCATACAGCCAAGTGCCCCACCCCTGTGATGGACTGCGCCCACCCACAGTGACCGTGCACAAGACAAGCCCAACCAGGCAGCAACAGCCATGTGTGCCACAGCACACATACCCCACCCATGACCAGAACAGCACAACCAAGGCTGTACAGTGACGTGGCTACGTGGTGGGAAGTTAGTGCCACAGCCATGTGCCCAGTGCATGCATGGACCACCAGTGACACACTCCCAGACATGCAGTGTCACACGTCGCGTGCATGGCAGTGTTGTCCATGGATGGTGGCCATGCCCTGCCCCCCCCACAGCATGCAATAGCATCCATGATGTAATGACACTCACCCTCATCAAGCCGCTGCTGCTGCGGCTGCTGCTACTACTGCTGTGGCCCAACACCACCACCACCTCGGCCAGCGACCTCTGCAACCGCTCTCCATGCCTCATCCTGGGCCTGCCTCCATTCCTCCATGCCTGTGGGAAACAAAAGGTGAGAAACACATCAGTGAAATCCCAAAGCAGACAGACCCCTGCCCCAATGAGTGTGCCTGCCCACACAACCAGACCCATACATCACACGCCTGAAAACACTGCCACAGCCAACCATAGACCAACCCTCCCCCATGTGCTGGTCACAATACACAGTGTTACCCATGTGGACAATACAGGTGCATAGATGGCTCACCCACCTGGCCTAGGCACCACGCCCCTCCTGGCATGTGACTGTAGGTGCACCAGCAGTGCTCGCTCCCTCCTGCGCAGGTCACTGTACTGGTGCCTGCACTGCTCCACTGTTCTCCACCACCCAGTGGCCTGCTCAAGATCAGTGGCCACCTGCTGCCACACATGGGTGCGGGCCACGTTCAGGGGTTCATCCCCAAACAGTGGCCCATGGTGAGGCTCACCACAGCCACCAGGTTGGCCACCTCAAGCACTCCACTGTGGAGCTCTCCTGCGTGCCATCCCTGCAGGTATATAGTAGGCAATATGGCGCTCCGCAGCGCGGCAACCCCACATGGAAATGTTGTGCAATACAACTCCGTCAGTCCCTATCGCGCTGTTCGTATAGCGCCATCGGTCTCTATCGTGCTGTTACCGAACAGCGCAATAGAGCTGCAGACATGCCATATGTACAGCGCCAAGGGGCAAAGGTCGGGCACAAGGTCATGGGTATCTGGCGCAAGGCTACACATAGCACTATCGGATGTCTACACATCCAGCGTGATCAGTCACCTGCGTGCCATTGCCACAGTGGACTATTGCGCAGTTGTGCCATAGCGCCATGTGGTGACCGGCGCTGTAGCACCACTGGCACAATGGTGGCCATGTCCTGAATTTCCGATCGCGCACAGCATATCATCGGGCGCGCGCCAGACGTCAGTTACCTGGGCATGCGCAGTGCGTGTACTACGCAGTCACAGAACTGCGCCTATTGGCACAGCTGCTCAACCAGATATGTAAAGCCAACAGCGCCGATATTCAGCCGCCATATGCAAATCATCCGATCAGCCATTCAATGGCTCAGCGGCGCAATTTGCATCTCATTAAAGTTGCTCCACTCCTAATTTGCATGCATTGCACTATAAATGTGCGACATTGATCTGCAGTGGCCATATTCGGTTACTGCAGCTGATAGGTGAGTTGCATGCATTTTGCTGTTCTGAACCATGCCCCCAGTGAAGCTGTGTACTGCACAGTCACAGGTGACCACTCTCACCCATACAGGCTGTGACATGACCGAGCTAGGACTGGGTGAAGAGGATGATGGTGGGCGGAAGAGGAGGCCCAACTTTACCAAGGTGGAGACAGAGGCACTGTTTGAGGCATACCTGGCTCAGGAGCCACTTCTCAGTGGATGGTGGGGCACCCCTCAGGCCTGAGCTGATGCATGGGAGGGGGTGGCACATGCTGTCAACCTGCATGGCAGCCACCAGCGCTCCGTGCAGGAGTGTAAAAAGAAGATGGGGACCGACAGAAGGAGGGTGAAGGAGAATGTTGCAGCCATCAGGGTGGCATGTGCTGCTAAAGGCAGTGGACAGCCGGAGGTGGTGCAGCTGACCCCGTCGGAGGACATGCTCGCTGCAAGCATGCAGCACAGTGCCATTGAGGGTGTGCCTGGAGGTGGCTTCCAGACAGGTGGTAGCCCATCACTGCATGGTATGTCATGTTGAAGGGGGGAGGTAGTTCACATGCACTAACATGTCTTTCTTTTCTGTTACAGATCCTGTGCGTCTGCAGGGGTCAGCAGTGGAAGGCCTGTTGGAGGAGGGCCCATCCACCTCCGCAGATTACCAGCGTGCACTGCGGCAGTGTGCATGGCCATCTGCCTTCACAGATGTTGAGACAGGTGTGGGGAGTGCCCTTCCTGTGTCCCAGCGGTCTGGCATGCAAGCATGCCAGCAAGCTGCAGCTGTGGCTGTGGCACAGACCTGCACCATCGATGATGCACTGACCACTATGGGCATTGACATGTGTGTGTCACAGGATGGACACACAGCAGGCCAGCACACGTCCATGGATCTAGCTGGTTCCGCTGTGTGTGCCAGCATGACAGCACAGTCTCAGGCTGTGCCTGTCAGCACCGTTGGGGCAGCACCGGTGACTGTGCAGGTCACTGGCACTGTTGTGGCCACAGCAGGGGAACCACTGATCCTGTGGGCACAGCGGGCAGAGGAGCAGCAGCAGCAGTCACCCACCGGGACTGGGGGTACAGGGCTCAGCGGTGCTGGAGGTGCACCACCCGTGGACATGCCCAGATCTGGTCCTGGTGAGCAGCACCCACCCTCAAGGGGTGCTGTACATCAGGCCCTTCCAGACCCTGAGGGACAGGTTGCCGATGTGGCAGATGACCTTTTTGATGAGCACACCCGCCTGCTGCAGGCATCAGTACAGCAGCAGATGCGGGTTGCATCGTCCATGGAGGTACTGTGTGTGGCTCTGGAGCAGCACAGCAGGGACAACGAGAGGATCCTGTCCCGGATTGACCATATGCGGGTGGATGTGACCGCTGCCATCGACAGGTTGACACAGGCAGTAGTCAGTGCCGTGGCCACATTGGGCACACAGTCAGTTGCCCCTGTGCCGCTCACACTGCGCAGTTCACTGTCCACTCCCCATTCCCGGCATCGTGTGACACCCACCCTGTCGATGCCAGGTTCAGCTGTGGGCATCCCGAGCACCCCTGGTGCAGGTATGTTCGGTATGCTGCAGACCCCTGTGCAGACAAGTTCACGCTCATGCAGTGGGACTCCTGGCGGTCCATCGGTGCCACCCCAAGTGGCCCATGCTCAGCCTGCCAGTGCTGCTGGGTCTCAGTGGGGCCGCCCACGCATCCGAGGTGGCTGTGGCACTGTGCCACATGACTGACCTGTCTCCCAGTGCGGGTCCTGTCTGGTGCTGCCCTGTGTGCAATATGTGTTATGGTGGGCAGTGCATCAGTGGGTGCCCTGCCCTACACGCCGACATACGGACCACCTGCACACCCTCTCGACTGCTGTCCACAGGTGCGTGTGCATGATGATGCCTGCATTACACTGTACACCAAGGTGCAGGGTGCCCAGCATCTGACACACGTACATGGACAGTACAGGTGGTGGAGGTGGCCTGTGGATGTGTGTGTTTCACATGTCTGTTCTTGCTCTGCTGTGCACCTGCCCCTGTGCACTTTGTGCCTGGTGTGTGTGTGTGTCGTTGTCCATGTGGCGGTGACTGTTCACCCCTCCTGGTTGTGTGTTTGTGCTCCTGTACCCTTCCACCCTCGGCCATGCACCCTGTTGTTACCCTGTGAGTATATGGGTTGTGCCCTGACAGTGTTGGTTGCACATGGCCCCATGACTTACCTGTTTTGTACAAAGTGCTCCTCTGTGATGGTGTCCTGGTGCAGCTGGGCCAGCCGGATCAGTCGGAGGTCACGCCGTCCAAGGGGGGGGCTGCTCATCCCCATCATCACTGGCATCACCAGCATCCCCTTCGCTGTCCCCCTTCTCGACCTGTATGGCTATCCCACAGTCTTTGGCAATGTTGTGCAGGATACAACAGGCCAGGATTATTTATTTATTTATTTATTTAAACAGCAGTTTGGAAAACCTTTGAGCCATAGGCTCATTTACAAAGGTACCTTGTCATAGTAAGACAAACGAAAGTACACAGTATAACAGTACAACACAGTATAACAGTAACTTAAGACATAGATACAAACAAGCTGGTACAGGTAGGATTGATGCAAATAATACCAGAGTTATGTTGTCCTTAGCAGCTTAGTAGTAAGCTTTGTCATAAGTATTGAGTATGGCTTTGACTAGTGGCAATTACAGCTTCGGGTGTTAATAAGGCGGTTACGTAAGGAAGTTTTGAAGCATGATATTGTTGGAGCTTCGGAGATGGAGGGGGCAGTGTGTTGAACCAGGAGGGGGCCCTAAAGCTGAAGGCTCTTTGGCCGTGAGAGGTCCTAGCTGTAGGGATAACAAGAGAGGTTTTCCCAGAGGTCCGAGTATGAACTAGTGGGACAGAGCGGCGTATGGTGGTGGTCAATCCTGGTGGGGATAGCCCAAGGAGGGTCTTTTTTGTAAGGGTACAGGTCAGATATTTGAGGTGCTCATCAAGATCAAGTACCAGCGCTTTAGCGTACAGTAGACAGGTGTGTGTTAGCCTAGGTGCCCCAGTAATTAACCTGCAGGCCTTATTCAGAGTAGTGCGAATTTTATGGAGTGCGGTCTTATCAGCAGCACCATACACCGGCAGTCCATAATCCACTAGGGACAGGATAGAGGAGGTGACTGCGAGTCGAAGAGCCTCCGGGGGGAGGCAGTGTTTATACCGATGTAAGATGCCCAATCGGATATTAGTGGCAGTGGCTAGGGCAGCGATGTGTCCATGGAAGGAGAGGGAGGGGTCAAAATGGATCCCTAGGTATTTATAGCAGCAAACTTGTTTGAGTGGAAAAGAGGACCCAGAGTGAATGAGGAGTTTGAAGTTGCAGGACTTGTTTTGAAGATGAGTGAAGAACATGGTTTTTTTTTTAAGATTTATCACCAATCTATGTTCTTTGAACCAGCCCTCGGCTTCAGCGAAGGACTTCTGCAGCGAGTCCTGGAGGGCAATAGGGTTACGACTTGAGACAAAGATGACTGCATCATCAGCGCATAATAGAATGTTCCCAGCAAGAGAGTGGAAGGTGTTAAGGTAAAGGGAAGGAAGGGGCCCAGAATGGAGCCCTGGGGAATCTCAGAAAAGATGGGACAGATGTCTGAGTAGGTCCCATTAATTTTTACACGCTGTGAGCAGTCAGACAGATAACTGGTGCAACAGGAGATAGGCCCAGCAGCAAAACCAGAGAGACTAAGGGCATCAAGAAGGAGGGGGTGGGAGACAGTGTCGAAAGCTTTAGAGAGGTCAATGAAGACTGCACCAGCCAGAGAACCAGTGTCTAAGGAGGAGTGGAGAAAGTTGGAGAACTCTAGGAGGGCTGTGTTGGTACTGTGGCCCGCTCGGAAGCCATGCTGCTCAGGACATAGGACATTGTAGGTGGAGAGGTAGTCAGAGATTTGAGAGGCTACCACTTTTCCAAGGCCTTGGAGAGGGAGAGAATGGAGATTGGCCGATAGTTTCCGCCACAGTCCTATCACCACCTTTAAAGATAGGGGTGACAGTGGTGACTTTCAGGCAGCTGGAACCTTCCCATGCAAACAGAGTGGTTGATGAGGCATGTGATAGGGGTAAGGACTGTGTCCAAGACCAGCCGAGGATACACGGATCCAGGTGTCACTGCCTGTACTATTACTCTTGAGGGCAGTGACAGGTGCAGCCTAAGTTCTTGGGCAGAAACACGGCGGAGGAGAAAATAAGGGAAGAAAGATTTATGGCAGGTGCTGGGGAGGAGGGTCAAAAAATTTGTAGGGAGGATAGGGCTAAGGTCAGTGAATGAGGTGTTGAGGTGGTTGGCTATGAGGGCTGGGTCTGAGGAGATCATGCCATTAATGTTGATCTGGTAGGGTGGGGGGAGTGTGCACTCCCATTTAACTGTTTAATGTTATCCCAGAAGGTTCTGGGGTTCCCCCATGAGGCAGTGAGTGAGGACCGATAGTGCTCAGACTTGGCCTTTCTGATGGCCCGAGTGCACTTGTTTCGGGAGGCAGCATATAACTGCTTGTCACTGGGCTGGCCAGTCTCAATGGCACGGTACCATAGGTTGTCCCTATGTTTGAGTTGGTGGATTAAAGCTGGGGTTACCCAGGGGGCATTATGCCTTTTAGAACGGCCGGTCAACATTGAGGCAAAGATATCACAGGCATTATTAAAAGTTTGGGTAAAGAAGGAGAGAGCTGTGTCGATGTCAGGAGTTGCCTGTATAGGAGACCAATCAATTTGGGACAGAAGTTCCTTAAGTTTTATCAGTCCACCAGGTATTAGATGCTGCCGGCATGTGGACTGTGCTATGGGTTTGGGGACTGAGGATGACCAGTGGAATAGAATGGGGGAGTGATCACTGAGAGAGTCTGGGAGGACTTGTACACTGGGGATCCAATTAGGTGGTTGGTGAGTACCACATCAAGTAGGGTACTGGAGCCTCTTGGGGTTAGTCCTGGTAGGGTGGGTAACTAGTTGCTTTAGGTCTATTGCAGAAAAGGAGTCTCGGGTAGAGGAGCAGGAGGGGCTGAGCCAGTTGACATTTAAGTCACCCACCAGAATTTGATCAGCGGAAGGAGGTAGTGAGGAAAGGTATTCTGTAAGAGAGGCAATGGTCTGCGTTTGGTCCCTAGGGGGCACGTATGCAGTAGTCAGATAAAGAGGTCCCTTTAAAGGGTCAGGGGTTAGTTTCAGCGTAAGCGTTTGGGCCCTGGAGTCAAGGATGGGAGCAGGCAGGGCTAGTACGGGGAGAGATTCCTTGACATAAATAGCACAGCTGCCACCCCGTCTCCCAACACGGCCAGACCAGAAGAAGGTGAAACCAGGAAGGGAGACTAGGGAGTCAGGGGAGGATTTCGACAGCCAAGTCTCAACCAGAGCGATGACATCAGGGTTAATTGATGTGACCAGGCATTGTAGTGAGTCAAACTTTTTTAGGAGGCTACAGATATTCATGGAGACCATGCATAGGCCTGTGGTGCTGTCGGGGAGCTCCTGGGAACCGGGCCAGGGTTTGGATGAATGTTCCTGACAGGAGTAGTAGCATGACTAACACCCTGGCTGGGAGATGGTGAGAGGTTTTTCTCGATTGACATGAGGGGAGGGAGGCTAAGGAGCAGGGGTGGGCAGGGTGGTACAGGAAGGGAAGGCAAGAATAAGAAGACACCCAGATGTGCCTGAGGTGAGGAGGAAGCTAGGGGAGGGCAGGAGGACCGAGACACACAGAGGTCCCAAGGGGCAGGAGAGCAGGTTCAGGAGCAAGGGGAGGGAAGGGTGCCAGGGCACAGTGCGGAGTAGCAGATGGGTAAGTGGACAAGTGCACTGCTAGTGGGGATAGGCACAGGCAGAGCATGAGGCAGGGCCAATACATTGTGGTGAGCAAGATCCAAGGGAAGTAGTACTGTACAGGTAAGAGTAGGAAGTAGCGAGGGAGCAGAGGTCCCTCTAGTGGCCAGCAGGTATAACCTGCAAATGGGAAAGTGGGGAGATAGGTTCTGGGCAACAGGACGTGATGTCACTGGATGTGATGTCATGGGGTGGATCCTTAAATTGACAGCCGCCCTGTGTGAGTGGGTGGTTGGGGTGGGCGGGTCAGGCGGGCGCAAAGTGCCGTCGGGGCGCACTTCCTCCTGCAGGCGTCAGGCGAAAGAGGCGCTCTTGACCTCGAGTTATCAGGCTGGAGATTCGGCTTCTCAGCTCCTCAGGTGAGCTGCTTGTGTTGCTTGTGTTGCTTGTTTGTCCTGAGTGCCTAGCTTGGGGGGGCCTTTGAGGGGCTGTACTGTAGGGCACCGCCGGAGGTGTCTAGGCATCGGAAGCGTGCCTTCAGCATCCCAAACACCCGCTCGATGATGTTGCGTGTGGCGGCATGTGCCTCATTGAAGCGTTGCTGCGATGGGGTCATGGGGCACCGGTAGGGTGTGAGCAGCCAGGGATGTAGTGGGTATCCACTGTCACCTGTGTGGAGTCAGTGAAGGTTAGTGTCATGTTCAGGCCCATACTGCCCCTAGCCCTGTGTGCCACTACCATGGCACCTGTGGCTTACCCACCCTTGCCCCCACTTTGCCAATTCTACATGCATACTCACCCACTAGATGTCCTGTGAGGATGTCCCCACTCTCGAATCGATGGCACAGTGTAGACTGGTACCATATGAATGAATCGCGTGCTCCACCAGGGTGCGTGGCACAGACATTGATGATGCGCCCACTGGCATCACACACCACCTGGCAGTTGACACTGGAGAACCCCTTCCGATTGTGATATGCGGCCCCATCGGGGCCAGGTGGTGTACAAATGGCCACATGGGTGCAGTCTATCGCCCCTAGCATGCCAGGCATACGTACTACCCTGTGGAACTCCTGTATGTTTGCTGTATGCTCTGCCGCGGTGCTGGGAAATGGATGTACTCCGCAGCAGTGGCAGCAGTGCACTGAGGAATTAGGTGAGGATGCTGATGTGGCCGACTGTGTTATGCCTGTGGTGTCCCCTGTTGGCCTCTGGAAGGTACATCTGGTGAGCAAGCACATGCAGGCTGTTACCTTTGTCTCCACTGACAGAGCGTGACTCTGTTGTGAGGGTGCCTGCATCACATCACTGCACAGCTCACAGAGCTGCCTCAGTATTGCCCTGTTCAGGCGGTACTGGCCCACAATCTCTATGTCTGAATACAGCTCAAAGCTGATGTGGGCACAGTACTGCCTGTTGGGAGCCTACTGCCGACGGCCCTTCCACGGCCACATCCCCCTGCAGCATGCCGTCTCACCCCCTGCAGCATGCCGCCTCACCCCCCTCATTACAGGCTTCTGTGTGGAAGCTGGCACTGTCCATCTCCTGGCTTGTGTCCCCTCCCCGCTGTTGTTGATCTGTTCCCCGCTGTCCTGACTGCTACCTCCACTGCACCGGTACACCTACTGGCCTCTGCACTCTGTGGCCCCACACACCTTCAGCTGCCCCTACTCTGTCCTCACCACTCCCTGGCCTGCACTGGTTTCTGCTGTGGCCTGCTCTGTCTGGCTGCCTCATGTGCATTCCCTGTCGCGTCTTGCACCTCTTCCTTGAGCCTTTTTATTTTGGCTCATTTCTGCCGTGGCGCAACTTCCGCCTGATCCACTGTTGCACATTGAGCAAGCCTTTGAATATCGCATTGTGCACTTTATGCATGGTTCCACCCCCTTCGGTTGTGCATACCTTCATTTGCATTGCGCTGTTGCTCAGCATGTTTTCTGTGGCACAACTGCCTCCTGCTGAATATTGCACTATGGTGCAATTTCGGACTTGTGCTGGCGCAACCCTATTGCGCATGGCATAACCCTTTTGAATATCTGGCCCATAGTGTTTAAAATCTGGTATTATACAGTCCCAGACTATTTTATCGTCCCCTCATGTTTCAGTGATTGCAATAATATTGACTTTATTTTCAAGGACATGTAGTTTAAGCTCATCTATCTTGTATTTTAGATCTCTGACATTAAAATAAAGAAATTTTATATGTTGAGCAATACCTTGGGTGGACAATGTATTACTGGGGTTGACGTTAAGACAGGCTGGAATACCACACCTCTCCCCTGGGGAGCTAGTTTAAATGAAGGTTTATATGTTTCGTAAAATGTTTCCCCAAAAGCGCTGTTCCACGCCTGCTAAGATGCAGACCATCTCCACTAAATAATTCATAATGACCAGAAAATTCTTCCCAATGAGTAATACATGAAAACTGTTGATATAAGCATCACTTCCTTAACCATTCATTATACAGTATTGTTGTATTTTCATATTTAATGATGGAGCAGTTCTGGGTATTGGGAGAATTTCAGACATTGTGATATACCCCATCTTGGTTAGGATGTTAGTTAGGGCCACTGTGTGCTGCTTAACAGTAAGTAAATCTTCTTTACTGATATTATTTGCCACTGTGTGAATAATTACTACTGGATTTTCCCCCCTTTCAGACAGTGTATTGGGAAGCATGCTTGTGATGGCTTGTAGTTTAGCCCCTGAAAAGGAAGAGCAGGTCCGATTTACTATGTTCGGGTTACAAATGGCTCTATCAAGATGTTTTATGATAGAGTCTCCGAAGTTTGCCTTATGTCTTTCATTATTAATTTTTGAGCAATAAGATTTGTGGGGGCAGGGGAGGTGTCCATTAAGTTGATGAGGTCACCTATAATGCTAAGGGGAGCAACAGTAGGTGCCAGGGGCACATGCTCAGTCAAAGGATCAAAAGCCTTGTTATGGTCCAATAATTTATTAATATCAGAAGGGGAGGTAGTAGGGTAATTGGGGGCATCCTCCATTAAGTTATAAGGGTTCACATCTGTTAACTGTACTTAAAGTAAAAGCATCTGCTTTTCTGCCCCTTTTTAATGGTCGCCTATTTTGAATCTCATACCATCTGTCATCAGATCCAACAATATGGTCCTCTTCCCTTATCTGCTTTTTACTACCAGTGTCAAATGCTAAGGGACCAACCAGGGGAATGTTTGTTGGAGTATTAGGCTGAAGTATATTGTCAATTTCAAGAGGAACCACAGATTCAGAATCTGAGCTATCATTACTACTGGGAATATTCAGATTGCTGGTAGGGCCTATTTCCTTGTGTCTATGCACCGCAACATGCCTCTGGCCCTCTCTGCATCCTTTGTACTATTCTTAGACACCTGTATGTTGCCAGAAATGATAATCCCCATATCCCTTACTAAACTGGTGATCGTCAGCTCCCCCCCATCCTGTAGCTGCATGCTGGGTTTCCTCATCCCAGTTGCATTATTTTGTACTTCTTTAAATTGAGTTTCTGTTGCCACACCTTGGACCATTATTCAAGCTTTCCCTTTATCCCCCAAATTTTGTCCATTCCATCTGTAGTTTCCACTCTATTGCAGAACTTGGTGCCCTCTGCAAATAGGTCACCAGTGAAGATATTGAAAAGGACTGGCACAAGGACTGATCCTTGAGGTACCCCATTGTTCACTCCACTTTTCCCATGATTGGATCCCCATTTACCACCTCCCTCTGCATCCTGCCTGTTAATCAGTTCCTAACTCAGTTTACCACCTTGTGTCTCCTGCCTCAGCTACCCATCTAGTTAACCAGCTTTTTATGTGTGATGGTGCTGAAGGCCTTGCTGAAAATCTACTTACTGTAGGGGATATTCACCACTTCCCACTGATTTACCTTATTCATCATCCAATTAAAAAAGAATATATACCACATTCACCTGATACTACCTCCCTGCTGTGATTTCATTTTTGCCTCTGACCCTGGGTACTATTTGTTTCCAAGTGTGCCACTATTCTATCTATGCCTCCATGATCTTACCCACTACTGAAGTGAGGCTGACTAGCCTCCCTGCTACCACTGTTGTGTTGAGGGACTACATTTGCCCTCTGCTAGTCCTCTGGATCCACTTCTATGTTGAGCGATTTGGTGAACATGGCTGTCAGTGACGCTGACAGATCTCTTTGCAGCTCCCTTAAAATCCTTGGTTGTACACCATCTGGTCCCATCACTTTGCTCATCTTTAGTTTTGCAAGTTCCTCCAGGACTCTCATTAATGTGAATGGACTTGTGTTTACCTCTCCCTAACCCCACCTCCCTTTCGTAGCTGTCACCCAACTGTGGACTCTAACCTTCCCCTTCCTCAGTGAATGCTGAACAGAAGTACAGTATTTGTTCTGCATTTATATCTTTTCAATGTCTTCCTTTGTAAACTCTCCTGTATCCCCTCTGAGCCTTACTATCCTCCCCTGCTTTCCTTCTTTCTCTGATGTTCCTACAAAATGACTTGCCCCCCTTCTTCACTGTCTGTACTAATCGTTTCTCTGTCTGCACCTTTGCACCCATAATAGCCTTCCCCACTTCCAATAGATTATTTTGGTACACCTCCCTGTCTTCCTCCCTTTGAGTCTCCTTATATTTCCTGAAAGCTGCCCTTTAGGCCCTTACTTTATCTGCCACCTCTCTCAAGCACCATAGTGTTTTCCTCCTTCTCATGCCTTTGTTTAATGTCCTGATGCATTGGTTCATTTTCTCATCAATGACTCTTTTCAGGCATTCTCACTGCTCCTCAGCTCTCCTCCCTATTTATCTCCCTACAAGGGCCACTTTGATACACAATCCGCCCAAATGGTGCCTTTGTGTGACTAGACTGTGTCCCTGTTCCCATTCCAAACCACACTATGTGATGGTTGCTTGGACCCAGCTGACCTTCCACCTGGAATTCTGTGATTCTGTCTATATTGGTTAGTACTAGTTCCAGAATTACGCTGTCTCTGGTAGGATCAATCATCGGCTGTCTGAGGCCGGCACCCCTGTTGGGAATCCAGAATATCTCGACTCCTGATTGATGCAGCTGCTCTGCTAGTCCAATGCACATCTGTGGTACTGAAATCACCCAGCAGTAATACCTTACCCTATGCTGACATCTAGTGAATGTGATACACTAGATCCCTATCCACCTCCTCCCATATGCCGGAAGTCTATTTTATACCACACCAGTAGTGATAAATTCTACCTGATAAATGTGTTTATCTCACTGCCTTACCTCCAGAAAATCATTTATCTGTAGGTTATATATGTCACAATGCTTATCCTTAACATAATGACGAATCAGATAGCAGCTTTCACAATGCCAATGACATCACAATAACCTGGTCGTTTTCTGAAGCTAGCTGCTGAATTCAAAGAGCAATAAACTCTACACAAACAGCTGATTTAAATGGTGTAACTTATAAACTGATGTAGTAAAAATCAAATACAATGGCCTTACTGAAAATATACAACTAATCTCAATTTGTGAGGGAGCAGGACTGTCATAACACTCTTGTGGCTCTGCCACTCATGAGTTATGGTCCTGTTCCCTCACTCATGAATAAAAATTGCGTATTTAGAGTAAGACCATTGTGTTTCCCTTACAGATAACCCTTGGGCAGATTGCTGAGTCATAGCCTGGCTCAAGATGACACACAGTGACTTGGCCTCCACCTGTTCACCCTGCACCTCTGTAACATTTATACCTTGTCTTATATTCAGGGGGCTCCATATCATTTTAGGGAGGCAACTATAGCGACTAACAATTACAGTGACTTTAAAATAGTGAAGTAAATTTCAGCGATGGCTTATTTCAGTAAATACCAATTACAGTGATTAATACCGCAATCAGCATGGTCGGCGACTAGCGAAATCAGTCCTGCATCTGGAAATTGAAAGCTAGACCTAACAGATATTCCATACGTGGTTGTATCACATATTCTCTCACGACCTGCACCAAGCGCTCTGTCAGATCTTGGTAATGCCTCCTACTAGTCGAAGCCGCTGCACCAGACATGATCTGAACCATCCAAATGTCAGACATCCTCTGTTCCTCCTTAATACATTCGAGGAACCTCTGACTCCTCATGAACTTCATGGCCATCTTGCATCCTGCGGGTGCCATCCAACAGCCCCATTTATACCATAATTACAGACAGCTGCAACCACTTAATTTGTTTAGTGTTGTACGCATGGGAGCTGCACCTCCCTGCATTCACCATGGGGGGCTACACCCCCAAACCCTCCCTATCTCTAGGATTACAACACCATACTGCTCATAGACACTAGGGTAAATAGCAATGTACAGCTCGCTGAGATTTACAGTCACTATAATGTACTGCTCACTGTGTTTGACAGTTGCTATAAGATACCGCTCACGATAATTGTTTGCACTGTATTTGACTCGCTGAAGTTGTCTCATTGTGTTTGTTTCACCAAAGTGATGTGTTACCCATTCAGGACCACTCCCATCTCCCCTCCCTTTTTACTTAGACTATCTCTCCTTAATAGCACATCACCCAGTACATTTGCATCCCAGTCATCATTTGTGGTGTATCAGGTCTCCGTTACTGCTGCTATGTCAAGGTCTGCCTCTACTAGCAAGGCCTCCTGGTCTCAGAATTTATTTTCCCAGGCTGTGGGTATGTGTATCCATGGCCTTCCATGTTTTACTGCCTGTTCTCCCTCCAGTCCTGTGCTTTCCCTCCTGCGTCTGCCACCCCAACACAGTTTTCCTTTTTATGTAGCCTACCCTGCAGTGCCTTCCCCTTTGTATCTGGTACAGGTGATCCATTCTGCAATCTTCATCAGCAACCTACGTTCATGTTACTCTTTTCTGGTTACTATGACCTGTGTGGCTGGGCTGCTTGAGTCTCCCTGCCCCCTTTTTTTGTGTAAATGAGACCATGGAATTCACTGAGGCAATGGGATTTGGCAATTTGGCCAGTTGGACTTTTAATATCAAGATTCTGTACTTGATAAGAAACCGATTGTTGAAGAACCCATAATTATGCCATTGTACATTGCATGATCAATTGTATGATGTGCCTGTTGTGACAAATATACATTGTGTGAGTTGACATTGTGGAGCAAAATGAGTCAGAGCGTTTCACTGTGGGTGTGCAGTTGTCACTGTCCTACGCATCTCCTGTAACGGGATTATCATAGTACTGCCAGATGGCAACTTCATAAATACCCTTGGACCAACCTTGACATGTCTGAGAACTTAGAAATGTGTTCCACTGGAGTGCTGAGCAACATGCACCAATGTGATACTTCAACCTCTATCATCCACAGACTCCGCCACACTATTAATACATCCACTGGGTCCATGATGGGCAGGCGGCACACCCCTGTTCAATTCTTAAATTACTAAAGTGCAGTTTCATTGTTTTTTTCAACTTTGTTCCTAAACTAGTTCCCCCATCATTAAAATAAATGTTCCCTGTTGCTGTGGTTCTATCCCTCCGCCCCCTGGCATGCATGATTTCCTTAGTATTACAGTATATCATAACTAGTTGTCTAAAGTCCGGCCCCCTCTCTTATATTATCACTTTATGGACTGTACATTATAAACATGACTGCTCATTTATACAGATGTACTTCAAGTTTAAGATGACATCATTTACACTGTGTAGTATCCAATATGTGTTATTTACAAGTAAATAAATTTGTGGTTGCACTTGTCAAAGCATTGTTTTACATTACAGTCCTGGTAATGTTGGAATAAAGTAGTGTACACATTAATCATTTTGTGTTTACTTCATCTCTTTACTGATAACATCATATTACTTCACTCAGAAATGCCATACTGTTGTGCTGTTAGATGTAGCATTGCTACAGACTCCGGGAGAAGTTTCTATACATTTCCTAAAAATCATGATTGGAGACAACTATGGATTTCAGCAATGAATTGTCCAGGATGGCAACCAGCCGATCACCATGTCTTATGCTCTGATCATTTTTAAAGTGCTCAATTAAGCAATAAGGCAAGACAGAGTGTGTGTTATTGTCTAATAATGCCACTCCTGGGGTGGGTTGAAGCACGAGATGAAGCCGAGTGCTTCCACCACCCCAGGAGTGATGTTATTAGACAAGAAGACACACCCTGGAGTGTCTTATTGCTCTATTATACAATGGCTCATTTTTTGGTTTTTTTTTCAAGAAAAAAATGAAAAAAAAATCCTTTGGGCATTTTTCCTTAATTTTTTCTGTGTGGAGGCATATGTTTAGAGAAAAAAGTCCAATATAGCTTTCCACCAGTAGGCAGAGCTGCTCTCTACATAATGCTTTCCTAGGGCTGTACGTCTCCTCCATGTTGTTTCTGCAGTGACAGTTTACAATAACCCCCCCCCCGACGTTTCCCGAGTTGTCACAATCTTGGTGCTGAAAAGGAGAAGGAAAAGCTGTTTCCTTTGAGTTACGATGTTGAGTTTTGTTGTAAAAAATTATGTTTGGCGAGCGGGCGGGTGGCTGAGCTCAAGCGTCCCTCTACTGTGGTATGTGAAACACGGAGCAGGATGTAACGGCAGTTGGAGGTATGACTTCTGCTTTTTGAAAGTTGTAAGCAGAGTAATGGGGTGGAGAGGGAGAGAACATTTGTGGTTTGATGGTACTCTTTTTGTGGTTAACGGATGAGCGGATACGTGCTCACACTGAAAGGCTTTAGCCTCAGGCTGGGGCACTCAGGATATGCTTGTACACGCACAGGCGAGCCGTGACGGCAATGGGATAGATAGAGGGAGGGAATATTTTCTGCAGTGTGGTTACCTTTGTGTCTGACCTAGATACAGTGATGTTATAGTGTAACATCATCACTTTGTCTGGGGCTGATTAACCAATCAGCATGCTAGATTATTTCTTTGCCATTGTATAATATGTATTAGATCCTTCAATCTTTCCACATAAGATCCCTTGTGAATGACCTACATCATTTTTGTCACCTTTCCGTTAACTGCCTCCTACGTATCTATGTCCTTTTGGAGACGTGATCCCCAAGAACTGGACTCAGTATTCCAAATTAGGCCTCACCAATGATCAATGCAGTGGCATTACCATCTTCTTCCTTCTGCTAGTGATTCCTCACCCTATGACACCCAACTTCTTACTGACATTCCCCTGCTGCCTTGGTACATTGTTTGACCACCTTTAGATCTTCAGATATGCTCACCCCTAGATCTCTTTTCTGTTGTGTGGTCTCCACCCCCCCCCCCAAATCAGGTAACATTCCCCTGGGTATCTGCTCCTCAAATGCATTCTTTTGCACTTTTTCACATCAAATCCCAGCTGCCGCATTCGGGACCATTCCTTCATCTTACCTTGATTGCTTCTCATTTTCTCCACTTCTTCCAACTATCTACCCTATAGCAGATCTTTGAGTCATCTGCAAAGAGGCATACCATCCCCTCCAACCCCTCTGCAATGTAACTAATGAAGATGTTAAATAGTACTGCACACCCATATTTTTTTTTTAACCAGGACAAGTACTGGTCCAAGAACTGTCCCTTGTTATATATGCATTATTTGTAGCAAAGAAAAATCTGAATACTTTGTATTTATAAGTTGGAAAAATGCATTTTTTTGATTCAGAGATGTTCTGAGCTGTGTTAAACGTAAGGAATAAGACACAAGGAGCTTTGGTTTATGTGTAGAGATGAGCACGCCCCATGTGCCTTTTGGCAGATGCCTTTAGCAAATTAACGATTAAGAAAATTAATATAAGTACAGTATAAATTGTAAAAATTAGGGTAAGTCCAGCAGAAACCAGAGAAACTTTAATTGGAGTTATATAGAAAGGAGATAAACATGTTTAAATTGATTACATCAGATAAACACACTTCTACCAACTTATTCATGCATACTGTATCAAATTTGCGGACCTTCATAGTGAACTTGGCAACCGTCAGAAATAACCATGCGCTATCCTTGACATGATATGACCATTGTCTGTGCTAGGAAACATCCGATTATTGAAACTTCAGTCCCTGATTATCAATCCCACTTGCTCTGTGTTGTGCCTCTTGTATCGTGGTCAGTGGCATATACACTTAGTCCTTGGTAAACCAAAATGTCAAATACTAGCATAGATGATGCCTTGTAAATATGAAAGAACTCAGGCAGAGGTGGTAACCATGAAATGTGGCTTTTTTAACCTCCGCTATGAATGGACCAAGAGGCTAGGGAACAGTTTGATCTGGGTATCACAAATATGGTTAGGGATGGAGTGCTACATCATCCAGGGCTACATGTTTACTTCAAAAACTTGCTAATTGTTCTTATAGTCTGTATGGAGTGTCAATGCAAATCCCCAGCAGCCGTGGACTTCTACGGTTGTTTCTATACAACCGGAGGTGTTTTGTCAGCAGTTCCATCGGAAACACAGTCGGCCCTTCACTGGATGGATGGGTGTAAGGCCCCTATTCCCTTTTTGCACCTGACAGGTCAAGAGCAGTTGAGGTAAAATCACAGAGTGCATAATACGGGTTTGTCATTTTGATTTGGAGTATCATTCGGAGAAGTGGTGCTAGTCTCCTATGGATGATAATGTCTCTTGAGGCTGCAGGAATGAGCCCTGGGAAGAGATATTTTGTGAAATGTAGATGTATTGCTTCTCCTTATCTACCTTTTGCATTGTACAGTTGTCGAACATGAGGTACTTCCTGTTGTACTGTACCTACCCAGTTGACGTATACCGGAGAGAGGTATAAATGTTCAGTCTTCACAGAACCTGTTTAACTCCTAAGTATGCTTGGGGATTAAGTGAACACACCTGTGAATAGACTTGAAAAAATGTGGATTTTATTTCCCTTCTACAGCAATTATCATCTCTTTCTGGCAGTCTGCAAGAATAAGTATTTACTCTGAAACTTTAAGAACATGTACTCTACTGGATGAGGGTTCTCGCACATCCTGGGTGTTTGTTGCAGTGTTCCATGGGCCCATTTGTGTTCGGGAGGTGGCGTACAATTAAGCCTCAGGATGTAGGAAAGTCTGAAGGAAGGTTAGAATACTTGGCCCTTATGCTCCCTACATCACTCCTAAAATCCTGATGTTGTTATGCCTGACTATGTACTCCAGGTCATCAGACATGCGCATCAGATATTGTACCTAGTCATTATGCTCTCTCAGGCGCTCAGATACTATTTTGCAAATCAGTACTTGACGTTTCCAATGACTGTTTGTAGACTTGAGCTTCTAAAAGAATGATACCATAATGATTTATAGGGTGAACTAGCTGCCATGGACCGTATATCTGTATTAAGCATTTACACATTATTCCTTCTGAATCAGCAGGTATTGAGTGTCTGACTGGCTACTTTAATTTAATTTTCTCTTTCAATTAAAATAAAAAAAACTTATTTGAAGTATAGTATGACACTTCTTTTTTTGAATTATTATAGTAACAATAAGGCACTCATAGTGGTTATGTTAACATTCAAGTTAATCATGCCAAAATGTTAATACGACACTTGGCTAGGACACCAGCCATATTACACCAACATGGTATGATTAACTGGTAAACTTACTTATTCCCTGGTTGCCAATTCTGTTAAGACACTTGAAAGTGAAGGATTACAAATAAGTCTGTAAGAGTGTGTGTGTGTGTGTGTTATATATATATATATATATATATATATATATATATATATATATATATAAAGTAGTATCTGAGGCAGGCAGTAGAGATATCTGTGCTATCTCCATATTCCTGTATGTCATTCTGATATCTCTGTGTTCTTATACGTCATCCTTTGATAGCTCCACATTCCTACATGTCATTGTTAAACAACTGCAACCATTTAAGTTTCAATTTTGCTGCTTCTACAACATCAAACTGCTGTCTGGTTCTCACGCTACGCCTGCAGTGTGCCTCCCCCCCCCCAGCACTGCCATCTGGTTGATCCTGCCATAATTTTTAAGTGAACTTTTTTTTATTATTTATTTATTTATTTGACTCTAGAATTACAGGTACCTTTGAGCCAAGGCTCTTTTACAAAGGTTCCATGTCAGTTGCAGTACAATAACAAAAAAATAAAAACAAGACAATTAAGTAACAAAGGCAGGATAACAGGTTAACAATCAGTTACATGAATACGAATGAATACATTCGGGTTAAACTAAAGCCAGAGGCAATGACATGGTAAACAGTGTTACAAGACATGGCATAGGCCACCGAGGGCAGCTCCAAGGCAGCTTGTGATGGTCAGGCGGTGTAGCCTGTACTTGTTGTGGGAACTGCTGAAAAGCATTGACTTAGTTTTCTTACAATTTCGGACCAATTTGTGCTTACTAAACCAGTACTCAATTGAGATGAAGCCTAGCTGTAGATCCTGCCATTTTTGTGAGTGTTTCCTTGAAGAAGAACTTTCAGTTTCCTTCCTCTGATGTAACATGACCGAGCGGTGTCCATTGGGGTAAATGACATGCTGCCAGAGTCTTTAAGTAAGGTACCTTCTCTTCAAAATGTAAGTGAAATGGTGTTTCCAGCTTCAGTTGATTTAAGTTAATATAAAAACATGCTGTTAACTGCAGGGGGGAGGGAGCGAGAGCAGACCAAGCAGGTCATCGGCTTCACAAAAGCAGACGCAAGTCCGAGCGACAGTTGCTAGGACAACACACGTTCACGGTTCAGTCTACTTTTGTGAAGCCAACAACTCACTCCCTCTGCACTCATTCCCCTCTCTCTGCAGTTCACAGCATCTTTTTATACTAACTTAAAGATCAACTGCAGCTATATTATAAACATATTACAAACTTTGCTCCTTTTCCCTAACATAAGGACAACCAGACCTTATTTATTACATACGAAATGAAGAAATTGCCATTTGTCATGCTCAGATACTATTTTAATGCTCTCCTATTTGATGGTTTCACAGAAAATCTCACATTTTTTGACCAGCTAGCAGAACCTCGGGTGAGTGCTGATTCCATTCAAGCAAGAATGACATAATTTTCCTCAAGTTCCAGGCAGCTCAGTACCTGGAACTTGAGGAAAATGATGTCATTCTTGCTTGAATGGAATTGGCACTCACCCAAGGTTCCGCTAGCAGGTCAAAAAATGTCTGCGATTTTCTGTGAAACCATCCAATAGGAGAGCATTAAAATAGTGTCTGAGCATGACAAATGGTAATTTTTTAATTTCACATGTAATAAATAAGATTTGGTTGTCCTTGTGTTAGGGAAAAGGAGTAACGTTTGTAATATGTTTATAATATAGCTGCAGTTGATCCTTAAATAAACAGAATCTGGAAACCCCAGTTCACTTAGGTTTTGAAGAGAAGGTATCTTACTTAAGGACTCTGTCAGCATGTCATTCACCCCAATGGACACCACTCGATCAAGCTACATCAGAGGAAGGAAACTGAAAGTTCTTCTTCAGGGAAACACAGTCAAAATGGCAGGATCAACCAGATAAGTTATTTAGCTTTTATTAGAGATGCAGCAAAGTTAAATTCTGCCATCAAAGTGGATGCAAAGTGGCCCACTTCGTGTTACCATTCCGCTACGCGAAGTGCCCATTTAAAACCCTCACTTCACCACTTTGCATTGTAATTATGACTTTGCGTTGCTCACTCCGGCTTACTTACACTTTAAGGTGGAGTGAGAATTCACAGGCAGCCCACACACATCTCATGGCTTACACAGTCTAGGTCACATGCTTCAGGCAGGCAGGCAGTGACTCAAGCTCGAAAGAGAGTTTCACTTTCACTTTGTAGTAGGAGAAAGAGGTTGTGTGTAGAGATGCAGCGAAGTTAAATTCCGCCAGTGAAGTAGACCTCTTTGCCTTACTTTATGGCTATGCGAAGTGCCCATTGAAAGCACTACTTTGCCACTTCGCCTTGTGATGATGGTGATAATGACTTTGCATTGCTCACTCTGCCTTTAAGGGTGGAGGGAGAATTTACAGGCAGCCCACACACAACACATGGCTTACACAGTTTAGGTCACATGCTTCAGATAGGCAGGAAGTTAATCATGCTTGAGTTTCACTGCAGCAGCAGCAGCCCCTGGCTCCAACAACACCTGCCCCCCCCCCGCCTGTGCCTGGTCCTCCTCACACCTCATTAGTGTGGGAGTTCTTTACTACACTGCCTGGGGACAGCAGGGTAGTGAAATGTTATCTGTGTAGTATGGAGGTGCGCTGTGGCCCCAGAGGAATTCATCTTGGTACAGGTGGTCAGCACACCCATCTGTATAACCACCAATGTGTACAGTGGCAGGCCAAGGTTGCAGAACTTGGCAGTAATGCACCTGCTGGCCCTGCTGGGGAACAGGGGGTAGCATGGCGTCCACCTATGCATGGTGGTGTGAAGCGAGGAAGGGCCATAGATCAAGTGGCTGGTCCACTACTACAATCTGCAGTAGGTGACGGTGGCAGCCCTGTCAAACTACTTGCCACACAGGCCAATTTGGTCCTGATGTGGAGTGAGTTGGAGGCTGTTAACCACCACCTTGACAATGTTGAGCAGCAGTTGAAGCGAACTGAGGGGCACCAACCATAAATTATGGAGATGCTTCAACTGCTGCTTCCAATCAGAATGTAGATCATTAGTTTTATTTTGCCCTTGCACCCACCACCCTCTGTGAGAAAAAATAGTTCCTGATGTTGTTCCTGATCCATCCCCCCTCTAGCTTCAAATTTTGGGCCCTTCCTCATGTACATCTCTTTTTCTGGATGATGCTACCCTCTTGTACATTGTTGATTCCCTTTCAGTACTTGATATTTTCTATCACCCCCGCCCCCCGGGTCATCATTATCATCATCATTAACAGAAATCGCTGCATCACAACTTTTTTGAGGAGGGCAGGATTCAACAGCAACAGACCCAGACACAGCCACCTTGACTTTCTTTTTCTCTGGTTCTCAATTAGCATATTATCAGAAGTGAAAAAAAAATGTAACTGCTGTGATTCATGAAGAACGTAATTTGTCTCGTGAGGAGTTACAGGTATTAGATGACTAATGAACTGTATGCAAATACCTACGGCTGTACTTCCTTGACCTGTACCACCCCAAACACCCTGACTTGAAAACAAATATCAATGAGTACAATGGTCAAGCCAAGATACTACAAAACAGGGTTGCATGCAACTTACAACCCAAAAACTTAAAGTTTTGTAATTTGTGAATCATCGTGACCATGAAGATGAAGAACGTGATTTGTATTGTGAGTGACTCGTGATGATCACCCTCACTTAAAAACACACATTAATGAGTATAATGTTCACGTCGAGATATGCACCACACGGTACTCTGAAGGGAAACCAAACAAACAACTGTGACTTAAGTTACAGATGGAGATTGGGCCCTAAAGAAATGCAAACGCACAGACAGATTAAGATTGCACTGTGCACTCAAGAGATGCAAATGCAAAGGCACAACAACTACCAAGATACCTCAAAGCAGTACAAAATAATGCAGTTGCCGTGAATAGCAGGTTCAGAGTAGTACTATTACTGTGTGGTACAATAAAATGTGTCTGATTGGATGGCATGCATCGCACACATACACACACACACACACACACGCACACACACATATATATACACACTAAGAGGTAATGCACAGCAAACTGAAAACTTCAGTAATATAACCAAATATTTTAAATAAACTGAAATTATGCACTGCTGCAAACAACAGTCAGCACAAAAATGTAAAAAATTACTGAAACTATTACTGTGTGTACATTAGCACAGTTATACAAGAAAAATTTTACCAAAACAGAAAGACTGCCTTTCTCCCAGTTTATCTATCTCCCTCCACCACAGATACACCCCTTCCCCAAGTACACTTCAAGTGTCTGTCACTACACAGAACGAATGTTCTAAATTAACATTCAAAATCCACACACAAACGATAAACACTCATTGATATGAGCACAGGAGGGTTTCCTACAATCGATGTTCTAAATTTTGAGCAAACAAAATGGCTCAAAAAGGCTTTTTGAAAGGCTTTTAGATGGCTCGAATCTTAGAGTGTTGAGAGCAAACTGCCTCCAGCTTCCACTGCGCTCACACACATGCACACACACACACTACACAGAACTGAGGCTGTGCAGAACAATCTAAAGCCCATGTGACCTGCAATCCCATGAATCACTGCAAAATTCACCTTTGGAGCTCACTAACAAGGCAAAGTGATATGAAGTACACTGATTTCAATGTACTCCGCAATAAAATTGGTGCAGAAGTGATTTGGGAAAGGCAGAGTAATGCAAAGTCATTGTTTCTAATGAACTTCGCGTTCCTCATTATAACGTGAAGTTCTCTGCTTCGCGTTGTGGATTATTTCATGGATTCCACCTTAATTCATGAATTGCTTAGCATAGCAGATTTTGGCCACTTCGCCCACCACTAACTTTTATTATGAAACATATGCAGCAGGAGCAAGCAAGTAATTTACAATGGGGGTGCACCTGCTCCCTTCGTGCCCCCTCCCTGCATCCATCACTGCCCAAAACATATGTTGTATAACAGAACATTACATGGTCTGACTGAAGATATTGGGCTGGATATTCAAAAGGGTTGCGCAATGCGCAAGTCCAAAATTGCGCCATTCTGCCATATTCAGCAGGAGGCAGTTGCGCCCCCCCAAGTCAAGCTGAGCAACAGTGCAATGCTAATGAAGGCATGCTGAACCGAAGGGGGAGGAACCATGCATAAACTGCACAGCCCGGTATTCAGCGGGCTGTGCAGAGTTGTGCAGGCGCAACCCCCAACTTGCGCCTGCACAACTTTGAGCCAAAAAAGGAGTAAGTCGAGGGCCACCCACAGGTGAGCTGCCACATTGCAGAGTGCAACACAGCAGCTGCCACCTCGTGGGTGGCCTCACCTACTCTCTGTGCCCCCCTGCAGTCCAATGCGGGCATATAGTAACCCCCACCCCGACTGGCCCGATCGGCGTGCATACGTTTAAACATCCCCACCTCCCGACTGGCCTGATTACGGGCATAGTGAAGAAAAAAAACCCACCCCACCAGCCTGATGGCGGGCAGAAAAGAGTTCAACCCCTCCCCAAGAACATTTCCCTGGTGGTCCAGTGGACCTCGAAGCCTGATTGTGGGCAGAATAGAGTTCAATGCCCCCAGGACCACCTACCCTGGTGATCTAGTAGCCCCACCACCCACCCATGGAGCCCACCCACCCCACTCCCCGTCAGCGGCGGGTGGCAGCATCCACCTGCCTGCCACCCGCCACCCGCTGACTGACTGCCTGGTAGGGCTGCCGCCCATTAGTTCAGAGCAAGAGCCAATGGGCATGCAACTCATACCGTACAAAGGCAGTCAGATATATGAATGAATTCGACTCGTTCACATATCTGGACTTCTGCTGCTGACTGTAAACTACGCCGCCATTAGCTCTTGCTCTGAACCAGCTCAGTCCTACCGAACAATCGGTGGTGGGTGGTGGGGCAGCGGGCAGGTGGGATGCTGTCGCCCGCCGGCTGACGTGGGGGAGCAGGGTGGTGGGGCTCCATGGGTAGGTGGGGTGGCGGTCCACTAGATCACCAGGGTAGGTGGTCCTTGGGGGGAGTTGAACTCTATTCTGCCCACAATCGGGCTTCGAGGTCCACTAGACCACCAGGGATATGTTCTTGGGGGGGGTTAAACTCTTTTCTGCCCGCGATCGGGCTGGTGGGGATATTTTTTATTTCACTTATGCCCGCGATCGGCCCAGTCGGGGTAGGGATGTTTAAACTTATGCCCGCGATCGGGCTGCAGAGCGTCGGTCCCCGACAGCTGCTGCCTGGCAGAGCTCCAGGTGCAAGTCCTCGGGGATCGGCACACCTGCATGCTAATAGCATGCAAATTGGGCCATAAATAGATGCAAATGGACCCCCCTGCACCTTGCATGAATTATGGCCCCATTTGCATGTCACCTTTTGAATATTGGAAATTTGCGCATGGTGCAATGGTACTTGCGCCACCGCATCTTGAATGCTCCGCTCTGACCACTTGCGGTGGTGCAAGTTCCACTGCGCCATGCACAGTGGCTGTGGCCTGGGGGTGATATTCAAAGGAGTTGCTCAATAGCGCAACTCCGTTGAACATCACCCCGGCCACACCCCTGCGCAACTATTTTGTGCAGCACAAGGGCTTGCGCCACAGAATAGTACAGTTTGAATATCCAGCCCATCATATTTATCTTCACTTGAAGCAAATGATATCAAGATATCTCACTTGTGGCTTTGCCACCCATGAGATATCGTTGACCTCTCAT
The DNA here is from genome assembly GCA_016271365.2 of Neoceratodus forsteri. NCBI lineage: Eukaryota > Metazoa > Chordata > Ceratodontiformes > Ceratodontidae > Neoceratodus > Neoceratodus forsteri. The sequence goes on from CM028137.1 coordinate 807,744,643, forward strand.
GAAGATAAATATATCTCCAATCAGGTCATGATATATATATGGGCAATGACATGGCCTGACTGAAGATATCATATTTATCTTCATGAGAGGCCAATGATATCATGATATCTCATGAGTGGCGAAGCCACGAGTGAGATATCTTGATGTCATTGGCCTCGAGTGAAGATAAATATGATATCTTCAGCCAGGCCATGTCACGTTCTGTTTCTACTACGTATGTTTTGGGATCCCCCCTCCCAGAAACATTAGCCCTCTACATGCCCCCCCCAAAGGCAAGTCCCATATAGAGGTTTTTAACTGCAAGATATATAGAAGTTTTGGACATCCTCCCTGCCAGATGACTTAGTTGTGTTTTATCCTACTCCCCCATTAGCACAACTCTCCATAACCTCAAACATAAAATGCAGCATTTCTTTATTTATTTATCTGGTTGATCCTGCAATTTGTAGCATGTTTTAAACAATTAGTTTCTCCTTTCCTGTTGTCATGTAGCATGACCGAGTGGTGTGAGGTGTCAATGATGTGGTGGCAGTGATTAAAATTAAGGCACTCCGTAGTAAGAAAATTGAAAGAATGTGTGTGATTTCATGCTCTTGGTCACTTTTATTTAAAACAAACTGTCAACTGTAGAGAGAGGAGAAGGAGCAAGTCAGTGGCTTTAGAATAGTAGATGCAAGCATGAGCAAGTGTTGCTATAGCAACGCTCACTCTGGTTCACGTGGTTCACGTCTACTACTGTGAAGACGCAGATTTGTCCTCTCTCCTGTCTCCACAGTCGGCGGCTTGTTTTAAACGGAAATGAGCCAGTGCATGAAAGCGCAGATATTTTCTGAATTTTATTAGTATGGAGCACTTTAATTTTAATCAGTAGCACCACATCATTGATACAACTTGGTCACGCTACATGACGAAAAAGGGAAATGGTAGTTTGTCTACAGTCTGTGGATTCTTTTACAGAAAGTGAGTAGATTATAAAAAGACACATTCTGTAAGTTGTGCTTATTTGCAGTACAGTGTTTTAATTTCAAACACTGGCATCACGTAATTAAGAGTGCTCATAGCAGGAACAGCTCCCAAAGTGAAAGTGGTATTTAAAAGATGGCACAGATGGCAGGATCAACCAGATAAGTTTTGATATGACGTATAGGAACGTGGAGATAACAGATGACTTATAGGAACATGAAGATACCAATGAAATATTCACTGGGATGCTTAGATATCACTTTTTACACATGGATTTATCCCAAAACATACATTATATATATATATATATATATATTATAGTGGTGCAGTAGCGCCACTATAGTTAGGGTTGAGTAGGAAGTTTAATGTTAAACCCAAAAGTTTTCAGTTTAATAACTTTGCAACCAGTGAATGGATTTTGATGAACTTTGGCATGCACAGTCCTGTGGGGTAGATCTCATGATGTGCTAAGTTTTGTTTTGATCAGTTACTGTATGTGGATTTTGCACAGCTCATAGTGAAAAAAGTGTAAAAGTAATTTTTTCCGCCCATTTTTGCAGATTTTTCTTCATCACTTTGTGGCCCCACCATTTTGAATTTTGACCTGAACTTTTCAGAGTAGAAAAAGACTGCCCTAAAGAATAAGCCAGCATTGGTTTGGTAAAAAAAAATTAATCCGTTCCAAAGTTATTCAATTTTGGCTTCTGAGCATACTAAGTTCCGTCTTTTGGATCACTGCACAGCTTCAAACAAGGATTTGGGCTCACGAACAGGGGTTTTGACAGCTCACAAATGGATTCATTAAATCCCTGTTCACATGAAAAAAAATCCTTGTTCTTGAGCTGCCATGTTGTTTTCAATTTTCTTCAGAAACAAAACCTTGTAACTTGCCCCAGGGATGTCTTCTGTACACATTGAAGTATAGGTTTTGTTCAGGGTGACACCCTCTACAAACCCATGGCTTTGGTTTTGTTTACTTTAGTCAAAAAATGGACATTTTTACATTTGAAAATCCTTGTTTGTGATTCGCTTCCGATCCCTGTTCGTCCGGTGTCAAAATCCCTGTTCGCAAGCCGATCACTATTCGTGAGCTGTCAAAATCCTTCATCATACGGGGATGACCAGATGGCCATATCTCACAAACAGGGATTGGCTCATAAATGGGGATTTTGACACCTCATGAACAGGAATTTATCTCATCAACAGGGATTCTGACAGCTCATGAACAGGGATTCTAAAAAGGAATCCCTGTTCATGAGCTGTCAAAATCCCTGTTTATGAGCTGTCAAAATCCTTGTTCATGAGCAGTCCTTGTTTGTGAGGTGTCAGAATCCATGTTCATGACGGGGAGACCAGATGGCCCTAAAAACCCCTGTTAATGAACTGTCAAAATCCTCGTTCATGAGGTGTCAAAATTCTTGTTCATGAGCCAATCCCATGTTCGTGAGCTGTCAAAATCCTTGTTCATGAGGGGCAAACAGATGGCCCTACCTCAAGAATAGGGATTGGCTCACGAAAAAGGATTTTGACACCTCGTGAACAGGGATTTGGCTCACAAACAAGGATTTTGACAGCTCACAAACAGTGAATTTTAAAGGATGCTGTGTCTTTACCACTTCACTGCAAAGAAACGGTTAGGACTTTTGCCTTGAAATTTTCAGGGTAGAAAGGGGGTGTCCCAGAGATGTGATGTATGCTGGTTTGGTGTAAAAATTTGCATTGGTTCCAAAGTTATGGTATTCTGAAGTTCTTAAATTTCCCATAGGATAAAATTGTGGTGAACGAAACACCTTTCAGTGCCTATGTCTCGAAAACGGTTCGAAATATGGATTTTTTGCTAAGCATAGCTTAGTACACCTTGTACTAAGCACACAAGCATGTTACCAGTCCATGATTACAATTGCAGTGGAATTTTTTCCATAGTTGCTACAGTTACTGAGATATTGCACCATTTGCAGTATAAGGCTTTCTTGCAATGTGTCTAGGGCTGCACTGCATCTCTACAATTATATGGATACTATTATGCAGTAATCAGACTGCTGGGCCATCCATTATGCAGTAATGGGAGTGCAGAGCCCTAGGGAGATGACAGTTCATTACAATGTCTGTGCGCTTATGGATAGATGGGAGCGCAGGACCCTGAAACTGATACCATGCCGGGCCCAGCGCTCCCAAAACCATATAAGGGTAAAATTACACTTTCTCAAAAAGTAAGGAAATTCATTGCAAAATGCTTTGTTAATGCATCAGTTAGGGTTGGAGTAACAAAAATAGGGAAATGAGGTGTTAGGGTTGAGACCCTAACACCCCCCATTCCACCCCCACCCTCCATAGACCAACAGGTGATTGGGTGTGCCTTGGGGTCATCGGGCCTAACTCTCACCCCATTTTCCTATACTGTACCATGTCAGCTTTCTTACACATGGAATGGGGTGAGAGTTAGGGCTGATGACCCCAAGGCACACCCCATTACCTGTTGGTCTGTGGAGGGTGGGGGTGGGGTGGTTGGATGCGGGGGTGTTAGGGTGTCAACCCTAATGCCTCATTTCCCTACTTTTGTCACTTCAACCCTAACTGATACATTAACAAAGTTTTTTGCAATTAATATATATGTGTGTATATATATATATATATATATATATATATATATATATATATATATAAAATTGAATTTTGTCAATCTGTTACTCAATTATAAACATTCATCGTTCCACATAACAAGCAAGCTTGTAATGTTTGATTCTGATTACAAATGACCAAAGGTACACAGACCTCTAAACTTGACCTACATGGTAATGGTAAACAGCTTTCAAGAGGAACTCAAACGGAGTTTGCGTACTTTGAAAAAGGAACACAGACCAAAGTTTCCAGTGTTTCTACAGTTTCTACTGGAGTACAGTACAGTGTGATTCAATGGACACAATCATTACCAGTGATGACACTAGTGAGAGTGGCTCAAGTAGTGACTACAACTCTAAATCTGGATCAGACACAGAATGGGAGATAGATACTGAGCATGCATGTGGGAAGACACGTAAGTCTAAAGCAACAAGCAGAACAATATTGTGAAACAAGTTATACATAATATTCTTACACTACTACTTCTGATTGATGAGAGTAAACAAATGCTGCTGGTATGTAGATGTTACTATATTATAGTGTATGGTGGAACATAATTGTGCATGGATTTCCATACACTGCAAAAAGTTGTTCTGCTGTAGTAGTAGTTACGTAGCTACTAAAGCAGCACAACTTTTCATTCTGTGTTGGTAGCTATGCCACAATGCAACCAACCCCACTAGAGCTGTTTATAGGACAGGGGGCATTTGGCAAGTCAGGTGCAAGAGCTAGCTTGCAGGCTGGAATGACATGGTGTATGGGTTTCCAGCAACTGACACACACTGTAAAATGTAAGCGATCCTGTTGTTAGGGCACCATAAACTATTCAGAGCAGTGTATGGCATCCCAAACAACTCAGGAACTCTTCCCCCTCGTGTTTTCCATGATGGCAAAGGGACCTCTTGAGCTTTGCTCTAGAAGTCATCAGCCATCATAGAAAACACTCAGGTGAAGAATTGCCTTGTTGTGTATGGCATGCCATACTCTGTCCTGTATATAGCGTATGGTGGAAACCTGTTACCCATTTAATTCCACGAATGGAGTATGCTTATAGTATATGGGAGATGACCATTATTTCTTGGATGTTAGGAATTCCCAACCTTGTTGTGATATTAATGTGATGTCAGTGATTTGTTGTACCATCTCACATGTGTCACATCGATAGTACAAGTAAGTAGGGATATCCCATTACCCCATTATCATGACAACAGAGATAACCATTTGTTTTGATCACTTCAGTTTCAGAACACAGCATGTCTTCTTAGCACCACTAGAGGACCAATCACTTGGCTGTATTTCTGTTATGTTGTGTCTTGCCACTGCTTTCTTTTTTGGTGTAGGACTGCCTCGTTGACTCACGGCTAGCATGAAGCCAACGTATGAAGTGGTCCATGGGCAGCTATCTGATTGAGTTAAAAAAATGGTACTCCAATAACAAACTAATGGTCTGGTTGCAATAACGTATGGGACAATAATTTGGACACAAACGTCTAATTTTTAATTTAACTGAGAGCTTGATTTGTCATTTCAGAGAGTGGTAGGGTTTGCACAAACTGCAGCTGAGCTCATGGTCCAATGGTTCTTATCTCCATGGGTTGTCATGACAACACCTTGAAGTGAACAGAGTATTGTGTTCACTGATGCTCTCCCATTATCCTCTATGTTGTGACATGACTGTGTGGTAGTGCTGCAGGAGTGATGTCACTCATGTAACACAACAAGCTACAAAGCAGCCACATTGCTGTTTACCTCTATCCAAACAAGCTGTAGGTTGTTGGTATTAAATCTTGTAATTTATGAAACAGCACGGCATAGTGGATTATTGATTTGAGCAATTCTACAAACCTCAAGAGCCTATCCCTACCTCCCTGAAAGAAATCAGATTGACCATAAAATACATGCATGGATGTCAGTACACTTTGAAGAATAATGTATGGGCTACTTTGAGTAGTAATTGTAAAGCAAAGTGTCTGTTTTATAATGATCATTCTGCATAATTTTTCCTTTTAATATCCTACTTTCAGAATGTATGCTCAGAAGATGCAATCGCTGGTGGAAGAAACCAAATTCATAGTTTTCCAGAGTGCATTACTATTACTTCAGAAGACATGTTTAGTGTGTCATGCCGCTTGTAAAGTTGTCATCAAGCGCATTTGTGGAACTCTAGTATAATTCGAACAACATTGTAAGAATGGACATAATAACACATGGCAGAACCAGTCATAACATTCTTTTATGCTGACTAGGAATCTTCTAACTGCGTGTAGTATCTTTTTTTACTGGTAGTAGTCCAGGAAGGATCACACGTCTGTTAAAAGTAATGAAAATTCCAACAGTCTCAGTCAGGACATGTAACATGATGCAGAGGGCATATTTCATTTCATCAGTTCGCAATGTTTGGACACAGAAAAGGGACAGTCTGACATCTTGTTCCTAATGGGAGAGCTGTAATGGGAGGTGACAGATGATGCTGTTCGTCAGGTCATACGACAAAGTTTGGCGCTTACTCCATGATGGACTTACAGCGATCAAAGAGAGTTGACATACAGCTTGTACAGGTAAAGTGTCTTGAAAGTGAGGGTAAACTAATTAATTGAGTAAGACACAAGGATAGGGATGGTGTATTGCTTAAACCTAATTAAATGCATTATTTGCCATGTATTGTAGTAAGTCACTATACTGTGCATATATATATATATATATATATATATATATATATATATATATATATATATACAAATATATATATATTGAGTTACTAGCTGAATATCTAGCTCCTGTAGCGACGATACATTAGTCAATAGTTAACACAATAAATGTTGGGAATGTTTTACATAGTGATAGAATATCTGCCAACTGCTAATTTCTCATTGTTCATACATAGAAATACTAGTACAGTGAACCATTGTCTGCAACAGTAAATGACCAATGATTTGCATGGTGTTCATGACAAGTGTTTAAACAAAAAGATTAATCACCTGGTAACACCACCCACTATTGTTACTTGTAACGGGTGTATTAACAATGTTGAAATGACACCAAATATAAAGTAACTGTAAAAAGGTCATTATTGCTCTAAGTATTTTGATATTATGTCAATGTCATGACTAACTTAATTTATGATACAGAGTAACGGGTACTAAATTCTTATTCGATGGAGCTGGAGGGCTTAAAGAGGAGTATCCAGGCTTGTAAAGACACTGGCATTGATATTTCAAGTCTAACAACAGATTGGCACTCGTCAATTAAAAAATGTCTATGAGAGAATGAACCACAGATAAAGCACTGGTTTGATGTGTGGCACATTGCAAAATGTACTCGTATATATGAGCACTCCATCTTGATGATGCACTTCCCCTTTAATCATTTCTACCCCACTATTGATTTTTTGAGTTTATCTATGTTGCCTATATAGGGTCTTGTTCCTTTTTTTTTCTTTCCGTACTATTCTTCTCTTGCAATTCTGCCTATTGGCACCTGATCACTTTGCTCGCCTCTCTCTGTACAACCACTTACACTATCCTGACCTCCCACTTCTCTGTTGCATTGTTCTTACAGAAAAACATATTGTTTCACCCTGACCATCCTGGCCATCTTGTTTTGAGAACCATTGTGGTTTTCTCTTAATATTGCCCTTGTCTAATTGCCTAATTTGAAATGTTATTGCCTCCATTTTAGTTACTTCCCATGTGATGATCACTGAGCTAGAGGATTACGTACACCCAGTCTTCAACAAGTGGGCAGACTTGGTGGACTGGTTGGTCCTTATCTGCCATCATATTCTACGTTTCTATGTAATTCTATTCCTGTTTGTGAGAACAAGGTCCAGAATTGCACCTGCTGTGTATAAAACTGCAATTACACATTAATAAGATTTTTCTTAAAGCATCTGCTCAGTTATGATTACCCATTTTATTTTAAAATTAGGAATAAGAAACAAACTTGACATTAAGGGGAAACAGAAAGACTGCACCATACTTCTACAGTGATCAAAGGCAACCAGCAATCATTTATACTGGTTTGCCTCTTCAAGTGGCAGTGGTGGCGATCTGGAATTTGATTCCTTTTTTTATTTAATTTACATTTTACTCCCCAATCTCCCTATGGTGGCCCCCATCCTACCAATCCCCCATCCTCACCTCCTGGCTCCTCCAGGATCTTACCTTAGCTGTCCATGGCTTGGAACGGCTGCCTGACCACCGGTACAGAGTCTGTGGGGGATCAGTTCCCATCCTACTGCCGTGAGGTATTTTCCTCTGGATTTCTTCCCAGACCCATGAACATGCAATGGGCAGGGTGACTGCCATGCCTCCGTGAAGGCAGTCTGATGCCCTGTGTGTGGGTCCACCCCATTTTGAGCAGCATGCCTGTGCTGACCCCCAGCCTCTGCTGGGTGTCAGTCTACAGCATGCTATGCTATCCCCCCTCCCACAAGGAAAGAGAGCTGTCATCAGAAGCTCAATCCTTCCTCGCCCCGGCTGACCCCTGAATGACTTGAGTCCATTCCTGAACCCGGGTCGTTGGCATGGTTCGAGGTGTGGCGTCCAGCACCTCGACCCTCAGCACCACTGGGACAGTGGAATTTGATTCTAAATCATGTTGCCAATGTTCATGCTGGACATGATAATTTGTATATAGAATGTCAACATAAGTTTCTAGAAAATCGGCCTTGGATACCAATGGGTCAGTGCAATTCATTAATATAATCTCAGTAGTGTTGAAGATGCTGATGAAACTTTTTAACAAGTAGATTCAAAATAAGATGTACTTTTCAATTTTAGGTAGCAAACCTCTCAAAGAGATGGCTTGGATAGTAAAGAACAAACTGTTATGTAAGGACATGTGAAACCTATCACCAAGGGAGCAGACATCATCACTCGAGTCTTTCCACAAAGTGCTGACATTCTTTGCCCCGAAGAGTGTCCATTACTTTTATGAAAGTATTCAGGCAAGGTATGATGCATAGTTTGCTCCTTGCAAAAAAAATGATCAGCTATAATAAACACGACTGTCTGTAGTATAGAGTTGTCGGTCAATAGGTTTGATGTGTGCCAGAAATAATTAAAAGCAGATTTATTGGAATTAAATATCATTAATGTGATTAACATCACTTCATAATCACAGCTTGTATATTGCTATAATCTATGGTTTGGAGAAATAATTATTGTGTTTGGTAAATATAGGTTCTCAATGGTGTTACAATTTACTGTACACAGATTGCTAATAGCAGCATTACACTTTAATGAGAACTTGTCATGTGTGCAGTCCACAAATAAAGCTGGGAAAAGAAAGTGGGCAGTATCTTTTCTAAAAGCTAGATTGGGTGCTCCACTAGTAGAACAGATTAAAGTGTCTTTTCCGCACAGTAAATATCAAACTATACTAGGTTACTATTTTTATATGTATTCAGCATTTCTGATACCTTTTTTATAGTATAGAGAATACTGGATTGGCAACTATGCTCAACCAATGTGTTCTGCCACAGAGAAGATCTGATTCCCTCTAACTTTGAGAGTGAAGCTCGAGAGGTCCATAGGAATCAGAACCCTGAGGTGACAAAACACACTGGTTATGCATAAAATTGCTCATCCAGTATTTTTTTATAGTGTATAGTATTATGTGAAATGTGTGCATTGTTTTTTTTTCCTTTCTCAATGAAACTGACTTGTGCAATATCTAGAGGTTCCAGAATGCTGTTCTACCACAGAAGGGTATGATCAACTACTTTTAATCACTCCCTCCTACCTCTAAGGTTCACTTATGCTTGTCATGTGTATGTTTAAATCCCTCCCCTTTGCTTGCTACAACTACCACATGTGGTAGTCTACTCCATGTGTCCACCACCCTCTCTGTGAAGAAACACTTCCTCAAATTTCCCCTTAACCTGCCCCCTTCCGATTTCATATAATGTCCCCTTGTACATGTACTCTTCCAGTATTGGGAGATGTCTCCCTCCTGCACCATATGTATGCCTTTTGGGTACAAGAATGTTTCTATCATGTCACCCAATCCCTCATCTTCTCCAGCGAGTACATATTGAAGACCTTTAATCTCTCCTCAAATGATTTCTGATGCAAGCCCTGTATCATCTTTGTCACCCTTCTCTGGTCCACCTCCACTTCCCAATACTGCTCATCTTGTTGGTTATTATTGTTTATCTAGACCTAAGGCGGTATGTAATGATGTTAGTGATACAGATAATGAGTGTGAGCTTATATTGTGTGTTCATCTTCTTTGATGGAATTTGCCATATAATTTAGTTGCACTATGTAGCACTATACAAGGATTTACTTTTACAAGCCTGATATAGCACACATTGACAACTATCTATTAAATATGATGTTATACAATGGTACCAATACTGATTGTTTCAGCATTTCTCTTTGACCTTTTTAGAGTTTATACTTTTAGTATACTGATCTTTAAAATTGGTAAATATTAAATTCATAAGTGGATTTAATTAACCCAAATTATCAAAACAGACCATTGTGTGTAATGAATTAGCAGGAATGGAACAGTACTGAGGTTGGGAATAATGAGACTGTGTTATACTCTAATAATGATGTCACTCATCATTGCTTTCGGTCCTATGTATTGGTTAATTCAGTCATTGTATATATCTGACACTCTGCAATTGTCAAAATTATCTGTCTGTTGACAGAGTATGTCACCGAGCTGATGAATGAGGTTATAACACAAAATAAAATGTATCCTAGTTACAAGGCAGTGGCTGTAATGAATAGCAGAGACAAAAATGTTCCTCTACCCATAGCAGCAGCTTTAATGAAACTCAATAAGGACTTGCTAGTCTGTATGCACAGAAGCAGATTTAACAATTCAACTTTCAAAAATAGGTAACACAGATATATAACCCCTCACCCCTGCCTTTTTAGCAAAATGACAGGTGGTATGCTGTTGAAGCTGACAGCAGTACCTGGTGGGGACTGGGTTCGGGGAGGACTAGGTTACTCGGCACAAGGGGCCTAGGTTTGGCTACTCTGCACAGGGGCACCTAAGTAAATCTGAACACAGGAAGCAATAACTGTAATGTCCAGAACCAGGAATGGGATTCTTCAGTGTGGCTTTTATTCACATCCAAGCTGAACAAACAAAGCATAGATGGACCCCCATGGGGCTACATTCCTGGTAATGCAGATTAGAGACAACAGAACACTTTATCAGTATTTCCAGCCCTCAGGCTCTAAACCCACCAGGCACACAGCCCTTAATTGCAAGCAGCTTTGGGTACACAGCCCGACTTGTACACTACTTGGGTTTTCCCCACTGGCCCGGCTCCCCTGCCAGCCACTTGATCCACAGTCCATTTGAGGAATCAACCAATTATACTGTTGTGGCTCCCCAAACCACACTAGAGCCTTCTACTCCTACAGAGAATTTTCCTTACAATCCCATGTTTGGGTACTTCCCTCATCACTGGCCAAGTGCCTGAGGTAAAGTAGAAATCCACAGAAGAAATCCGTAGAGGTGGACCTGGTCACTAAAGATGGGGGGCCACCTACCTCCAGCTTCCACAGCCCATACCCAGCCATTTCTCTGAAACTGAACAATTCCTTTACTGAAAACTTTCAAATGTAGATTCTGGGTAGACGTCTGTCACATCTTCTTTACATATCGTTTGCATCCCAACAAGCTCTGGACTTGAACCTACTTTTAATTTGCTTAGCCCATTACTCTAGGCTTCCACTATTTTAGTAGTTCAATCCCCTTATTGTCACACAAGTCCCAGGGTGAAAAACATAGGCCCTTTTAGCAAGAGCAGACACTCACCTTCATGTTGCAGGTGCCCCACAGGCGACTCACTAATCTTCTTGTTCTCCCAAATAAACTCTAGAACACATAGGCAGCTTTTCCTCTACAAAGAACTAGGGGGTTGCCCCAGGAATCTGCAGGGAAACCTTTCCTGCCCCCCCCAAGGTAGGGGGCACTGAGACCCGAAAACAGTGGTCTCCACCACTTCAATTATCTTCTGTGTCTCTCTTTAAGGTGGAGACACACACCCTTTTACTTAAAAGTAGCCCTCTGTCAGGGCTGAGGATCCTAGAGCCTAACTGAGCTGCTGAGCCGCTTTCTCAGCAAGCTCCCAACACCAACTCCACACTGAACTGACTGACTTCAAAACCTCCCAACGTTCTATACCAGCTCCCTTGCTGCAGATTCCAATGTGGCTCATGCAGCTGCGATAGTTCTATGGTGATGTCATTCCTCAGTCTTAGCTGAGACTGAGAACAGAGTGAGACAGTGTGAAACCCATTTAACTGGAGTTTCTCAAACTGCCTTCCCTGCCTACCACTAGGTCTTACTGGGATTCTAGTTACCCCGGGTAACAAGGGGGTTACAGATATATAGTGAATAGGGTAGTATTGACCAGTATAGAATTCATCCTTTTCTGAATGCTGGGTCTGATTCAGAATGTGTAATTCAAGTCATTCAGCAGTGCTAGAGAACAGAACACTGACAGGATGGATTCATGTGCCATGGTAATCATGCTATGCATATTAGTGTAACAGGGACCAATGTAAGGCTGGAATCCTACAAGCCAATCAGAATGCAGCATTTATTAAATCCACTTTATAATTAGACATAATACTGTTATGATTTTAATTATACCCGATAATCAAAGTAACATACTATTGTGCACTGCTAACTCAAAGTTTTGATTGCCAAACATCTCACAAGATTTGCTGTCTAGGTTAGAGTGAATAGGAACCAAAATATGGCAGATCTCACTAGTTATGAATGGTTGCCCATCCAATATACAATTTTGTTACAGACCGAAAATAATGTTGCTCTAATACATAGGGTTACCAGAGTTATTGCTACGTTTCATACAAACATGATTAATAGTTTGGCTGCTGTGATTCATTGTACGTACATTTATATTTCCAATTGAGCCATTCATCTCAAGATAGATGATGTTGCATGTGCTGTTTGATCATGATTGAAAAACAAATAGTATCAGGGCTATACTGTTTCAAGCAGAAACAAAGTAAACACTTTTATACAGAAACTAGTGGATCTAGGGGACATATAAATATAGCATATATTGAGGGTGTTAGAAAATAAAAGATAAATAGATTAATAAATATAACTGTCCTTAAATGTTCATAGTAGAGTCTTATATATATGGTAAAATAAAATATTAAAAAAGAAAGTTGATAGAAGTTTTGCTTTTGAATGTTTGCAACATTGGGTGGGAGATGCTTATTAGAATAAATTGACTAGCAGCTGGTACAGGAAGATATTCTAGAATCAAAATGACATGAAAATAATCTAATGTACATGGAACACTGACAGGCAGACAGAGTGAAGTATTGTTGAGGTTCTTTACATCATACATTATATTAATGATGTGTCTATCAATCTTTGCAGATTTGAAATCACAGAGAATTGTGGCCTCAGCAAGGAAGGAACAGAGGAGTAAACACAGAAATGAGGATTCCATTGTCCTATGTATCATTACGTCAGAAGTTTTCACTAACTGTGGTTTGGTTTGCATATATGCACGTTTGAACATTGGTCATGTTAAGTTTTACTAGTTACCACTTAAAAAAATTAAAATGCTAATCATTTATGAAAGTGAAGTAATGTTAACTGCTATGTGATCATCCCAACTGCAAAGATATGTAAGTATAGAAAATGCTTAAAATAGACATTGTACTGATTGTTAATTGAACTGTTAGACACAATAAGATATGTTACTTTGAATAGCTATTTGCTGTTTCTAAACAAAACAAAATAAAAAAAAAAATTTAAGATAGAGATGCTTTGTTAACAAAATTAAAAATGATGTAATCCAGAGTAGGAACTCTAATGTGATACTATAGCGTCACATAATGATAGGCTGTTATTGTAAAATGTATATAAATATGGGAATACTCTGAAATTATGCTCAGTTTGCATGGTAGTGAGTGCCCATAGAAGGCAACCTGGCCTACACCCCAACACACCAGAGTATTCTATGTTCCTCCCCACCCTCACCCCCACCCCCTGCCATAATTCTAGACCACTGGAGATCCTCTTCACAGTGTAGCATTAGCCAACGGTCATATAGGTTTACATGAAGGAACCTGGCATCCTCACATCTGTCCCCCACCTATAAGCTATCTGATACACTTCTTCAGTTCCAAGTCACAGGCAGTAGACAATTGCCAGATGACTGATATCCAGTAACAGGATTGCAGCATGGTGTTTGTGAGAGGTAGGGTGTGTTACATGAATCTGATACACTTCTACAGTTTATAGTCACAAGCAGTGGACAAGGGCCAGATGACTGATATCCAGTATCAGGATTGCAGCATGGTGTTTGTGAGGGGTAGGTTGTGTTATATGAATCAGATACATGTCTTCAAATCAAAGACACAAACAGTGGACAAGGACTGGATGACTGATATCCTGTATCAGGATTGTTGTAAGACCTTTGATCCTGTGCTACACAGAAGACTTGTCATGAAGGTGGGGGACCTGGAGTTGGGAAAAACACTGACAAGGTGGTTAGGTATCTGGTTGCTGGGGAGGACTCAGAGTGTGCTTCAAAGCAGAAAATTCTTAGGAGTCCAAAAATATCACTAGTAGGTCCCAAAGGGGTCTGTTCTGGGACCTAGACAATTCAATATGTACATCAGTGACATAAGGGAGGGGAAGTGGGGAAAGTTGTATCTGTTCTAGAGGTGGGCAAGGTTGGGAAATGTTGCTTCATATAGAACTATACAATGGTGATCCGACTTTGCCCACAAAAGGTAAGGCCTAGCATAGTCTTCACTTAATAACATGTTTACATTGCCAGGGAAACATGATACTTTACTGACACATGTCAAGTTGTGTTGCACTTCAGCAACGAATTGTATTGGGCTCTTTCATCATCAGGTGATAGGGCCATTATCCATTTTTCTCCCTTGCTCACTAGGAGTTTTGCTTACAGGGATGTCAAATGCCATGTGCACACTGAGAGTAGCATCACCCCAGGGTCAGGAACCTCCTTCCTCCTGCCAACTTTCTTTACAGAACTCCCACATGGGGTAACCCAGGTGGCAGTATTGCTGTGGAAGATGGTGCCCTCCCTCCCCAGAGAAAGAGGTCAACATTTGAGACATTAAGTCCTTCTCGCTTGACTGGTCCCCAATAACCTAGCTAGATAGATTTCTTTAACTCGGTTATGAAAGCAGTGGACCAAGGGGAGGCAGTAGATGTAGTATATTTGGATTTCAGCAAAGCCTTCGATTCCGTCCTTCACAGGAGACTCATAAACAAGTTAAAAGATACAGGGGTAGGAGAAAAAATTGTAAATTGGGTAAGAAACTGGCTTCAGAGGAGAACTCAGAACGTAACAGTCAACAGAACCTTGTCTCAAGAAGGAAGAGTAACTAGTGGAGTGCCACAGGGATCTGTACTGGGACCAGTCTTCTTTAACATATTCATCAGCGGCATAGCTGAGGGTTTAGAGGAAAAGGTATGCCTGTTTTTAGATGACACCAAGCTTTGCAACAGGGTAGACACACATGAAGGGTTCTCAGGGATGGAATCAGACCTAAGAAAGTTAGAGGATTGGTCAACAACTTAGCAGCTGAAGTTCAGTGCCAAGAAATGCAAGGTCATGCACCTAGGGAAAAATAACCCAGATAAGGGGTGTGATGCTCTGCAACCTATTTGATATTATATTTATAAATTGTGATATAAATATATGGTATGTGAAGGTCTGCTTAGCCAAGAAAACAGCCTAGCAGTGATAAGTAACCTTTGACCTCCAAGGTGTCAATGTGGCTGAAGCAGCAGGATGCCATAAAACTTGCCAAGTGATAAGACATCGTAAAATATTCCTTTTGAAGTTGGTTCCCATGTATGCATTTTATGACATAGCAGGAAGGGAAGTAATTTGGCTGATTCCTCTTGGTTTTCTCACTTAGAAGGGAACTAAGGACAGGATGTGGGTTTATGAGCCATCAAAGGAACCTGCCTGCAAAACTGTTACATATTTTATTTATTGGTAACTGTTTATTCCAGCAGCAGAAAAATAAATCCTTTTTGGATAGCCATACTCAGATTACAAATTTATCACAGATCTAACAGTAACCTCATGCATGACATCACCAGGAGGTGGAGAAAACTCACTTTTAAATATTGTCTGCATCTGAGAAGTTTTCGGCAGAAGGTCTCTCTGAAAATCAAAGACACACAGTCTGTGGACTGGTAACTAGGCAATATAGAAAGAAATTATTAATTTGGAATGTTTAAGCATTTTGCAGGGTTTTGTTTGTCCTGTAATTTCCCAATTAATTTGCTGACTGCAAGTATTCATATTATATGTTATCTGTTTGATATTTTACCTATTTTACAATTTTTAGTAAACAATATTTTCCTTGAATTTCTGCCTGTGTTTCTCAGTTTTCTTTTGCTTGTGAATGCTGAACCAATGTTTAATTCTGACATCTGTTGAGAGCTGAATCAGGTGTGTTACTATCTGACAAAAAGGTAAGAATATACCTTGGTCTCATATGGAGTCGTAAGGGTACATTTTGGGCTCCTGGCTAGGTGCCCCTGGGCAAAGGCTATATATTGCATTTCAGCGAAGAGAATATATATCTGAGACTGTTAACTGGGTATGCTAGCATAAGGTTCACATTTGACCCCCAGGACTCAAGGCTGGTAGGTGATTTGGACCCAAAACAGACAAGAGGGTTGTCACAGGGGTGCGCCTGTGAAGGTTTGAGGGCCCCAAGTAATATTCATAAAACTGGGAGGGCTACCAGAAAGCTCTATTTCATATTCTCCTAAAGGTGCTGTCATGATTTTTATTGTTTCACAGTCAGGCTGTCTAGTCTGGGCTTGTGCATTCAGTTAAAAGGCAGCTGTCATTTAGTGACATTGTTTGAAGCTAAAGTGAATCAAAAAGAAAAGGAGAATGTCTAAGAAATGAAAGGATAGTTGTTGTTTTAATGTGAAGGCTGGGATGGAATCCCTTTGAGGCAGTATACCTGAAATCTCCCCCCCCCCCGGTAGTTGTAAAGATGGCTTCTGCTTTCCTTGAGTAAATGATTGCTCAAAGTCCAGATATAATATTTCCTGATAGTATTTAAAACGTTTATTATTTATGGCTTGCACTATATCAGGGTGCATAGTAAGCCCTCCGTTAGGTAAAATGGAAAGACATTAGGTTATAATAGTGCAAAGAAGCCTTGTAGTGCCCGTTGGCGTTTTTATGATTTTACTTCGATTTTCAGGCAATGAACAGTAGTTGAAATTTAGTGCGTTAGATGTGTAACGTTGTTCAGCATATACTTAGAGAATTGTGACTGCCTTCTGAATTAAGTGTAAGCAGTGCACAGTCTTTTGAAAGCAGGTTTTACTCTAAGTAGAAATAGAATTTACACAATGTGCTGCCTTCCTTCCGAATGAAGTTTACATAGAGTTCAGAATTAAAATTAGTATTATCCCACATAAATTAATGTTTGCTCAGTACGCAGAATTACTTTGAGCTACTTAAATTTGAATTAGAAATTAAATGTGGGCTATGGTAAATTTAAAGGAACAGCTGCCCCTTCTCAAGGAACTAGTTTTGGTGCCAGTTGGCACTGCAGAGGATAATCTAAAATATTTGAATGGCTATTTGGAGTTGCTTTGTTCGTTCGGGCAAGTGCCTTCTTTTTGTTATGAATTTATCTAGTGACCTTTGGTATTAAATTTATCTAGTAGCCTTTTTTCTAGGGTGTTGTGGCGACGCGAGTCGTGTGAGTGGATTCAGTGAGAGTGGGCACTTGTATTGCGCTATGCTCTGTTAATGGGGTGTCTTTAGAATAAAATAAAATAAAGAAGTGGGATTTGAAAAGGCATATTAATGCCTTTTCAGTAGTAAAACAACTTAAGTGTTTTCCTTGTGTCCTGATATGAGGTCTTCTCAGTTTTGAATAAAATATAAAACAGATATTGATTCTGTTATGATGTCTAAGATGGAGGAAAGCAAAGTACTGACAAAATGAACCTTTTATGGTTCTTCAAATCCCCTTTTAACAATTGGCCTGAGTCTCTTGCATAAATAAACATAGGACGAATGGAGTGGACTTGGGACTGATTCAGTAGCGCTATTACTGCGGCTGCTATCGTATGTATTAAAGATGAAAGATTAGTTTGAGCAATAGTTTGAATTTTTATATATATTTGGATAGAAACCCTCTTTTTGTTCTGATATTACGGCTTTGCCTTTTAGAGATAAGCCGTTGCGTTTCTTCTCGATAGTGCGAACATTCGCACTATCGCAAAGTTAATTATTGTTAGATTTAAGTTATAATGAACGCTAGTAGTTGTATTAATTGTATTCTGAGTTTGACTAACCTTCCGGAGGTAAAGTGAGGAGGTTTGGAGTTGAGTCGGGGGCTTCTTTGTGACGAAGATGTTTGCGGTGTTTGGTGAGGTTGTGGGTTCGGATCCTGGCAGCGTTTTTGTTCTTCTAAGAGCCGGCTGGCCACAAACACATTCCTTTTATCAAACATAGGAAGGGGAGGTGCTTTCAATTGTTAGAAATAATACTTAAAACGTTATTAAAAGGGTTTAATTTGTTTATAGGAGTGAAAACGTTTTGTTATGATAATTAGAAGGGGCAATGTGTTTATAAATAAAATAAATACATAGTAAATAAAGATGTAAAGTGTATAGTAAAATACTAGGGTGGAGTTAAAGGATCACATGACCCCTTCTGTGTATAAATTTAGACTGTGTGGGTTGAGAGACAGATTTTGTTTTGCTGTGGGTCTGGAGGTATGCTCTAGATGCTGCTGAAAAGTGCTCTGTGGAGTTTTGATAAACTGTGTTATTTCATGCTTTGAATTTGAAGACTTAGAACTGCCAGAATATTTTGTTTGCTGTTTGCTTCTGTTTACTGCCTCACATGAAAGAATTACAAATATCAGATGATGCCATTTGCTTTAATGTCTGCTGTCCGAATGGAAGTTTAAGATGGGAAAAGTACTATACTTTGCTGAAATGATCCTGTTGTACATAACGTCTGGAGAAGAATAAATTAAAACTGAAATATTTACAAGGAATGGTGAGATATTTTTCTATATGACTGCCCACATATACTGCACCCTACCACAAGGGTTACCCTGTTTGTCTCCTGTTCACACTCTTGCACTTTGAGGTTGGCACTGTGGGATCAGAGGGCCTGACCTGTGGAGTGCATTTTTGACAGATTTGGTTGGCAGCGGTACTATTGAAAAGTATTTGGTAACACGAGCATTAACAGTTCAGTGTGTCAGATTAATACTGTACAGCTTACATGCAAAAATAAGGCAGCGATTTTTAAAAAGTAAACAGAATTATATCATTATGCTTACAGTCTTAGTTCCCTACCTGTTTTATTTTTTTTTGGGTGCAAGTTAGTGTAGCCATAGTTGGGAAAGAAGACGGCTTCCAACTACAGTGAGCACACTGCAGATCAACTGAGGTAGGTGTGCCAAGAGGGAGGAGTCCAGCACGAGGGCAGAACCAAAAAGCACCTCATAGAGGCTCTTATGGCAGTCAATGCCCAAAGCCTTGAGTCACAGTCTGTGACTAGAAAGGACCAAACCTTGAGCATGGAGGGGCCAGTGCAGTGTCCAGATCCAGTGAGGAGGACAACAGGGCCAGTGCAAGCCAAGGGCCATAGCAGCAGGGGAAGGTCACCAGCATTCCGGAACCAGAAGGAATCAGGCTGCAGATGGAGTTGTGGAGTATGGAGAAGGAGTTTGAACAGAAAAGGTTCAAAGCCCAACAGCAAAGGGAGCTGAAGTTCCACAGAGAAGAGAGGTGAGAGCAGCAAGCCACAGAGAAAATAGAGTGACAACTTCAGTGAGAGACTGAGCGAGAAGAGCATGAGCACCAGAAGCAACATGAACTGGAGAAGCTATGACTCCAAACACCAGCACCAGAGCAGGTAAATGGCCTGGGGTTAACTGGGACTCCAGGACTGGGCTACAAATTCAATTCTAAATTGATAGCTGAATTTAAAGAGGGAGAAGATATGGATGCCTTTTTAAATTCCATTGAAAAAGTATGCATTCAGGCAAATATTCCTAGAGGGTCCAGGAGCTTCTAGCTATCCTCACTACTTACCGGGAAAGCTCGGGATGCATTGGGTCAAATGGACAATGAGGATAGTAATGATTACAGTAAGCTGCACTTTTAAAAAAATATGAGCTAACAGCAGAGGCATACAGAGTTAAATTCCGTAAGCTCAGGAGAAGCCCTGACATGAGCTATGAGGAGCTGGCCACTAAACAATGTCAGTTTTTAAAATGTTGGTGAGAAGGAATTGAAGCAAACTCTGTAGAGAAGACTGAAAATGCTGTACTATTAGAGCAGTTTTTTTGGGCATGCCCAGCAGAGCTGAAAACCTGGCTGGAGGACCGTGATCCAAAAACAGTGCAAGAGGCTGCTGAACTCTTGAACCACTATGCCAGGAGCAGACCTCTTCTGAGAGGGAATGGAGCAGGTGTGGTAGCACAGAAAGGGAAAAGCATGCCTTTAGGGCAGCTAAAACCCTCCCTGCCTCCACTGAAACCAGGTAGCCTCAGGTTACAGATAAAAGATTTACCTGAGAGAAGAAATGAATGTTGGGTTTGCAAAGAAACTGGAAATATTGCAAAGCAGTGTCCTAAAAGGGCAAGCAGTGCACAGAGTGGTGCTAGGAAAGAATTGTTTTTTTTTTTGTGTGTCCCTGAAAGCATGCCACTAAACATGAGGGAACACATACAGCCAGTCACTGTGAATGGGGTACAGACACATGGGTTGAGGGACATGGGGGCATCCCTGACTTTGGTAAAAGGGGATCTTATAGAATCTGATCAGCTTATACCCAATCAATTTGTGACTGCACAGGGATTCACTGGGGAGGAGAAAGCTTTGCCACTCACTAGTGTTCTCCTAGACTGGGATGAGATAGGGAGGACTGTGCAAAAGGTTGTCATAGCTGAGACTTTGACTGTCGATGTAATTATTGGCAACAATCTCAAACAGGGGATGGTGTGTGCAGTTACCCACAGCCAAGTGAAAAAGGAAAATTGTAGCTCCTTGGACCCCATAGAAGCCCCTGTGGAAACCACTGGGAGGTTGGTTCCCCAGCTTATGTCTCTTGATATGGAGAATAATGAAAGGGGTGTAGAAATTTCCCAGGTAGCAATTAACAGAACAGCTATGGAGGGTTACTCCAAGGAGGGAGGTGTGACTCATAATCAGTGGGTTAGGGATAACAGTGATCCTGAATGTCCTGACACTAGAGCTAGTGACCCTAATATAGAAACTGAAGGGGACCTGTCCCATGCCTTGGGAATGTGTAAGGAGTTTGCAGATGCTCAGAAAAGTGACCCTAGTCTAGAGAAGCTGAGGGCTTGGGCAGACTCTGACAGAGCACAGGGAGGTGATGGGAAACATAACGTTTATTGGAACAATGAACTGATGTATACACACGATGCTAAGACAAAGGGAGGGGTGATGGGCAGGCAGCTTGTCATTCCCCAGGGGTACCGTGATCAGTTGCTCAAGATTGCACACAATATTTCCATGTCTAGTCATCTGGGAATCACATGCACTATGCAGCAGTTGGCCCAGAGTTTCTATTGGCCAAACTTCACCCAGCAGGTGAAGGAGTATTGCAAGTCTTGTCACCAGTGCCAAGAAATAGGTGAGGCAGGTAAGAAAACCCAAGCCGCCCTAATTCCTTTACCCATAGTTATGGAGCTATTCCAGAAGGTAGGAATGGATATTGTGGGGCCTTTAAATAGCCCCCCAGCTCCTCCAGGAAGAGGTTCATTCTGTCTGTGATGGATCATGCCACCTTATACTCAGAGGCAATCCCCCTATCCTCACTGAGGACAGACAAAGTGGCAGATGCCTTACTACAGATTTTCTCCTGTGTTGGGTTTCTGTAGGAGGTTCGCACCTATAAAAGAAGTTCCTTCATGTCAGACCAAATGAAATGTTTGTGGGAGAAGTGTGGAGTGGGGAAAGAGATACACAATATCTTATCACCCACAAGCCAATGGGCTTGTGGAAAGATGTAATGGTACCCTTAAGTCAATGCTTCAAGTGTTTGCTGAACAACAACAGAGGGACTGGGACAAATACCTTCTCCACCTGTTGTTTGCATACAAGGAGGTGCCCCAAGAGTCAACAGGGTTTTCCCCCTTCGAGCTCTTATATGGACGCAGGGTACATGAGCCCCTAGACTTGATCTGGGAGGACTGGGAAGGCAAGCACACCACCCAGGGAACTCCCATAGTGGAGTATGTCCTTAGGTTTAGGGAAAGGCTGAAGGAGCTTATGGGGATAGCCCAGAGCAACCTGACAGCTGCCCAACAAAACCAAAAACAAAAGGTGTGGTATGACCGCAGAGTCAGAGCTCACTCGTACATTGTGGATCAAGAAGTCATGGTCCTAATCCCGGTCTGGAAAGACAAGCTGTAGGCTGAGTGGGCAGGAGCATACAAAGCAGTCAGACAGGTAAATGATGTAAACTACAGTTTAGAGTTACTGTAGCTTACAGAAGACATACACAAAGAATGTACCATGTCAACATGATGAAGCCATATGCTATTAGGTCTGACATGGTGTTTGTAGTGTGTAGTCCTGGGGAGGAGATGGATGAGGAAGACTCCCTTATGGACCTGCTGGAAGAATCACACACAGGGCTGAGGCAGCAAATGATAATGCAGATGGACTTTTGTGTCAATTTGAGCAATGAACTGACTTGGGGAGCTCACCCCATGCTGGGATGGAGCCCTCAAATTCAGTCTAGGTGGGCAGGGGTGTGACACTCTGCCACCTGCTGAATATTATATTTTTAAATTGTGATATAAATATATGGTATGTGAAGGTCTGCTTAGAGAAGAAAACAACCTAGCAATGATAAGTGACCTTTGACCTCCAAGGTGTCAGTGTGGTTGAAGCAGCAGGATGTCATAAAACTAGTCAGGTGATAAGACATCGTAAAATATTCATTTTGAAGTTGGTTCCCATGTATACATTTTATGACATAGCAGGAAAGGAAATCATTTGGCTGATTCCTCTTTATTTTCTCACTTAGAAGGGAACTAGGGACAGGATGTGGTTTTAAGAGCCATCAAAGGAACCTGTTTGCAAAAATGATCACATTTTATTTTATTGGTAACTGCTGATTCCAGCAGCAGAAAAATAATATTCTTTTTGGATAGTCATACTCAGATTACAGATTTATCACAGATCTAACAGTGACCACATGGATAACATCACCAGGAGGTGGAGAAAACTGACTTTTGAATATTGTCTGCATCTGAGAAGTGTGTGGCAGAAGGACTCTCTGAAAATCAAAGACTCACTTAGTCTGTGGACTGACAACTAAGCACTTTAGAAAGAGATAATTCATCTGGAACTTTTAAGCATTTTGCAGGCATTTTGTTTGTTCTGTAATTTCACAGTTATTTTGTTGACTGTAAGTATTCATGTTATATGTTCTGTGTTTGATATTTTATCTATTTTACAATTTTTTAGTAAACACTATTTTCCTTGAAATTCTGCCTGTGTTTTCTCAGTTTTTTTTTTTGCATGTGAATGCTGAACCAGTGTTTAATTCTGACACCTGTTAAGAGCTCAATCAGGTATGTTACTATCTGGCAAAAAGGTAAGAATATACCTAGGTCTCATATTGAGTCGTAAGGGTACATTTTGGGCACCTGGCTGGGCGCCCCTGGGTGAAGGATTATATTGTATTTCCCCAAAGAGAATATATACTGTAGAATTGATTGTAATCACGCTCAGTTTATTTTAGCTATATTCGCTACCTGTACTTAACAGTGAAAATAAAAGGAAAGTGATTATATTTAGAAATCAGTAATGATGAGGAGGCGGAGCTACTGCAGGACTTGACGCCATCCCGTGGCCTCCATAGTCCACTCAGATACCAGCACAATTTTAACTCCGGTCTCATCTAGGTTAATTACTAGCTGGGGAGGTATGATCTCCTGTTCACAACAATTAGATATTCTTTATAAAAAGGCAGACTTTAGATTTAGGAAATCTGAACGAATCTTATGTGCCACTTTTGTGCCTTTACGTTTACTGTAGCCCATTCTATGTAGGAAACCCCACACTCATTTACTGCTTAGTTATAGGTGCCCACCATTCTCCACCAAAACATGAGGACTGGTTGCCTTAACAATTCCCATTGCTATTGCCTGGATCACATGGCCATTCACTACTGCACCCTCTACCCTGAGTGACTGTACGATTTGCTTTAACTGGTCTTCCAGATCAGATACCAAATGTGTGGGATGACCTCTTGACTTTCTGGGCAAAATGGGAGACAGAGTTGTGGGAACAGGGTTTGTTTGCAATGCCGATTTGTAGTCCAGATTAAATTTCCTAATTGTGCTCTTATTCACAATGTCACCGGTTAAGGAGTGATGAGCTCATACTGCGGACATGACACCGTGTTCAGCCGCATACTTGCCTAGCTGAAACCAAACCTCCAGTGTACAATTAGCATAATTTGCTGGTCTGCTATGTTTGGAGGAAGGAGAAGCGGCTGCGATCTCTCGCACAACAGAGGCTGCTACATGGTGTTCAATGCCGGAGATTACAGCTAGTGCTTCAGAATCCATTTCTGAAGTTTCAAGTGGGTATTTGCGTTTCTGCTGGGAGGGCTTCAGCCGCTTGATAAGAGACATGCTGTCCTTAGAATGACTTACTGATTCACTGATTCACTGACTGATTAAATACAGTACTAGATCAGTTAATTGCCTGCACGCTTTCTTGGTTGGAATGCGCTAATTCAATCAACCTCGATTAAGTCAGTGAACAGCTGATCACGAATTCTGGCACCCAAGAATATAATCAGTTCTACAGTATCTGAGCCTGTTAACTGGGTATGCTAGCATAAGGTTCACATTTGACCCCCAGGACTCGAGGTTGGTAGGTGATTCGGACCTAAAACAGACAGGAGGATTACCCTGTTTGTCTTCTGTTCACACTATTGCACTTCAAGGTTGGCACTGTGGGAGCAGAGAGCCTGACCTGCAGAGTGCATTTGTGACAAGGTGTACACTTTAGGGGGTGAAAAACTATCTGTTACAAACCTAGAAAGGGACCTTGGGGTCATGGTGTCCAACGACCTAAAGGTGGGACAACAGTGTGAAAAGGTGGCACAAGAAGCTAACAGTATCCACGGATGCATAGGCAGGGGCATCACAAGCAGAAAGCGCAAAGTGATAATCCCACTATACAGATCCTTAGTGAGGCCTTACCTGGAGTACTGTGTCCAGTTCTGGAGATCTCACTTAAAAAAGGATATAGATTGGTTAGAGACAGTGCAAAGAAGGGCAACAAAAATGGTTTGGGACCTTCACCAGGAACCCTATGAGGCAAGACTTAGAGAATTAAATATGTACTCCCTAGAACAGAGAAGGAATAGGATAGACATGATAGAAACATACAATTACCTTACAAGAATCAACTCAGTACAGGATCAGAGCCTATTTAAATAAAACAAGGAACAAAGAACTAGAGGTCACAGCATGAGACTAATGGGAGGGAAATTTAGGACTAGCATCAGGAAGTGCTTCTTCATCGAGAGGGTGGTAGAGCCATGGAACAGACTGCCAAGGGAGATGGTGGAGGCTAAGAGAGTTAAGGAATTCAAACTTTCTTGGGATAGACGTTGCAGTAACCTGAAACAACAACGAAGCTACTAGGAAGGGTGGTAGTCATATGGGCAGACTAGATGGACCATGCGGTCCCCATCTGCCAGCACATTCTTATGTTCTTACAACCCAAGCTTGTTTCTGAACCCAGTCCATTGGATTTGTGAGCTTTTGCACAACTACAGGTTACTGCCTCCAGTAAAATTCAATTTTCTGTTTGTCGGTGGGTTGGTGGTGGTTAAGGTCTGAGAGTTGAATGAGTAGCTAACGAGCATCTCTCCTCTCCTGGATTGGAGAGGTTGTCATCCCCTGCTCTTGGCAGCTGCCCAGTGGAGGGTCGAGAGTAGAGTCAGGCACTGTGGGTGCTGGCGCTAGACCATGTGGGCGTATTTGGATCATTATCCCCATATACCCATGACAAACAAAATTCTATTCTTCTCTTTTTGGTCGCATGTCAGACCACTAGAGAGCCTCCTCACAGTGCAGCAGTAGCCAAAGGTCATAGGGTCCCCAGAGAAAGAACCTGGCATCCTAACATACTGTATCTCTTCCATGTCTATAAACTCACTGAATTCAGTTCTCAAGAAGTGGGTAGGCTCCATTGGGTCAATTCTCAAGGGGACAGTTTAATTATCTATACTCTTTACCCCATATTACATATACTCTACACAGGGTAGCATTAGGGTTGAGATGAAGCACAGGAAGGTAACTACCATTCCATCACCCCAATATCTGATCACTGTGGCACCCCAACCATTCTTGGGTGCAGAAGGAGGGTGTACTCTAAACATAACTGTAGCAGAAGGGTTTTGTGGGCTCGCAGGAAGGTAAATACCATTCACTATTATCAGAATCCCCAGTCACTTCCCACACATCCCCATACCAGATGGTCATAGTAGGTAGCCATCTATCAGAATATTTTTTTTTTATGGTGCACTTTTTCTGGGCTCCTTACCTCTCATCGGGCTAGCGACCCATGTACTTGAATAAGTATGGTTTTCTGGTGTTCGGCTGGGTGGTGGTGGTAGTGGTGATGGGATGTTTAAGGGCTAGGAGTTGAATGAGTAACTAACATGCAGCTCTCCTCTCTTGCATTTCGGTAGTTCTCCTCCCCTGCTTTTGGCAGCTGCCCAGTGGAGGGTCAAGGGTAGATTCAGGCACTGTGGGTGCTGGTGCTAGACCATGTGAGCATATTGGGATCTGTGCTCACTTCTTTATTTACCCAAAACATTTCTAACTGCCAGGTTCCCAGAATCCTCACTCACATTACATGACTTCAACATCTACCACCAAGACCATCATGACTCCTCAAACTTATCCCTTCTATCCAGTGTTCCATCCTCTCCACTTCCTCATTGATCATTACCCCCCATATACCAATGACAAACACAATTCCATTCTTCCTTTTTTGGCTTCATGCCAGACCATAAGTTTTCAGTTGCAGGAATTGTAACAATATTGAGTAAAGGTGGTAGTAGGTAATAGTTTAGATGTCTGTATCTGCAGTACATCATTTCAGTAAATAGCAATGATGTAAATTATGTGAGAGTGGTCCATTCATCACACATAAATGATATAAGGTTAACTGAGCACTGCTTTTATTACAGCATAGTTACAGTAGAGACATTGTAATCAGTATATCAACTTTGCTATCTGTTGATCAATCTAATATCTATAATTCAAATGTAAAGCACATTACACAATAAACAATTGTTCTAATACCGATAGTACAATGATCATTTTTTTACAACAGGAAGCAGTAAACTTAATGTTTGAATCACAAGTTATAAGTAATAAATATATTTTATCCTATGTTAGAAGAAAAAAAATGACTACACTAGCCAAATGCCTTTTAGAGTGGTGAATACTAACAATGCAGACTATACAGTTATGTAATGCGTGAATCATTTGTGTTAACTATATAAATTATGACAAATTATAACTTATTAGTAAGATAATTAAAGAAAACAAATATATGATCCTGAAAAAAGCATCTTATGTTCTGTATTTTTAACTGTGGCAAAGCAAAAATTAGCAAGAAGAAATCACTGAATAACAGAGCAGTATTTGATAGATGGATAACATTAAGTGAATTTAAATCCAGTGTATGATTCTGATGGGAAACATTCTCTTATTTTGGTCGCAGTGCAAGAAGGTATTATCTTCCTGTTTTCACTGCCAAGTCTACCAAAAAGCCAATAGACAAACCTTCAATATGCCACATATCTATGATGCCTGTGAAGAAATTAAAGTGTGTGAGGCATGAACTGAGCAAAAAATTATACTTATCTGTTTTTAAAAAGTTTAAAAATCCTGAGAGAGTTACATGCACTATGCCAATTATCCATAAGCAATGGAAAATATGTTTGCTGTCCACTCAACCTTTGATGTAAACAGAAATATGTTTCAGTAATTGTATGGACTGTCATGTGTCCCATATTCCATTCACTCATATGTTAAGTACCTTGCCAGAAAACACGGCATGGAGAATTTGAACAGGATCTAAGCAATAAGGTATGACATGGCATTGGTGAAACTAGGTTTACCCAGTGGTCAGAACTGTAGTGAGTTACGGAGCAAAGCCAATTGCCTTCAGCACACTGACTATGGAGTAATTCTAGTACCACAAATGTTCACGGAGTTTCTTATAGTTTATATAAAAGTGGCACATTGGTAAGTGAAAAAAAAAATGCTTTCAGAAACACAAAAACTATATTCAAATGGTGTAAAGTAGTGTAAAATAGTTCTTCACCAGAAGTTTTTCACCTGCCAGTCATTTGTCTTTGTTCGCATTCAATACATTGTGTGATTGTTTACAAAGGAATAGAAAAGTTTAAAGCTATGCATAACTCCATTATTAGAATGGTACCCCCCATCTCACATACACATACGCTAAATACTAACAAGTATTACATTAATTCAAAATTCTTCCAAGTTCAACTGGCATACACACAAAGGGCTCAAGTGGAGCCAGATACTTAATTTTATCTGTTGCTCTGTAATGTGCATGGAGTTCTCTGGCTAACTAGTAGGGTATTCTGTGATTTGCTCTGATTGGAAGTGTGTTGTTTTTAGCAATTTGTGGTGTTCTCTTACTGCCATGGCTTAAACCAAGTCTCAGCCAATCAGGACACAGTAATTTTCTTGCCAGTTTTATATACATGTATATACAGAATGCTGTCCCTTACTGAAATAATTATATGAAATGTTTTCATGCTGCACACATAAAACTACCCATGTGATATGCAAGCTGCAAGCATGATTTAGATGTTAAATTGGAACCGATTGCATGCGTTTGGCAAGCTTGTAGCAAGCAAGTGAGGAAAGCATGCTTTTCATGTTAAATTGGAACAAACTGCATGCATGTGGCATGTGCGCAAAAAGCAAGTGGTCACCAATAACCGCACACATAAAAGTTAAGTGACTTGCTCAGGATCACACCATATACAAGTGGGGGTTGATGAGATTCAAACTCAGGTCTTGAGGTCTCCAAGTCTCCTGCTTTTCAGTTCAGTTCCTTTAACTACTAAGCTATACTGCCTGCACACATGTGGCTTGTTTGTACTTCAGTGCAAATCTGCATACATCTGCATGCATGCAGTATGCTTATAGCCACTGTTATACTTTTTAGTTGTCTTCTCTCCCCTCTCATCTCAGCTACACAACTGAACTGTAGCACACATACCACTGGAAATACATATGGTTCTTCCCACCCCAATACACACAGTTACCCACAAAATACTTAATTACTTCTGTCTCACCTGTACTACTACTGTTTTCTTTCCGTAGTTTTGAATGCTTCCATGAAAACAGACTTTAAGAGACAAACACAAAAGTAGCAATAACTTTACACCAACCCATATGGGCAGTCCCACCTCATACACACACTGCAGCAGGTGTGGCCATGCTGCTACAGACAACCCACCAAGTATAGATATAAGTTGAGAGTGTCTTACCTGAGTACCGGGGAGCCAGAGGCAGGAGTCTTTAAGAAATGATGTCCATGGGTTAGAGTGCTGGGGATACCCCCTTGAGATGAATAGAGTTATTTTTTTAATTACTATTTTATACATTATGAGGGTGATTTGAAGAATAACGAAGGCCACTGTTCTTCCTGCACTCTCCCTTGCCGTATGTCCTAATGTACCTGAGTGTGGGGATGTGGAGGTCAGAATCACTGGGGCTCATAAGCCTGACTATAGTGGGGCTCCAATAGTCTGTGCATACCATACCACTGAACTATCTCTGAATGCAAGGGGCAGCCCTCATTTTACCCCTGAAAACTGCACTGCCCCTCATCCATCCCTCATGGGAAACATGCTACTCACACAGAGGATGTCCTATAAATTTAGACTTTATGGCAGTGGCACCATTTCAGATTTCAGCAGGGGGGAGCCAACAGCCAGTGGAGGCCAAGTGCTAGTTAACCCCTAGGTGGCAACTCTAGAATGTCTGGAACATCTCTAAAAGGTTAAACTTATTTGTTGTGACTGAAAAGTGATATACAAATCAGAAAAAATTAAAATGTATAAGATTCATCTGTCTATACCCCAGAGCTGTGCATCAGATTTGGCCTTAAACCCATCCAGTTACTAACCAATTTTTTTCCTGACTGAAGTTCTGACCCCCCAAAAAAATCTTTGCCCTGATTTCCCTCCCTGACTCCATTCCATTCAATAGCCATCCCATATAGGTCATGAAGCCACCCAAAGGCACAGAAACGTGAAAAACACAGCAATATTTCAGTCCTTCCTCCTTCCACAATCCACCTGTAAAAAATAATTGATTTTGTACTTACCCAGCCATCTGGCCAGAACCTGCAGACTGGCCGAGTGTGCCACCAGCCCAGTTTTCAGTCTGCTCCTCCTCCATCCTTCTGCCAGAAGCAATATGCTAGAATTGACCATCCCAGGTCCCCAATGTGGTCCGCGACCAAGTCACCTCACCAATTGAACCCACCCAGCCTTGTTGATTGCTTATTTCTTGGCTGCTGATGCACTGCACTGATCAAAGCCTATGAAGGCTGCTCACATTGCTGCCACTGCTGCTGTTAGATCTAGCTTGCTGCCGTGGGGAGCCTTGGCAGTTTTTTTATGTGAGGCATGCCTAGTAGAGAAGGTAGGTAGTCTAGTCTTGAGTTAACTTCTAGCTCACCCTGTGCCCCTTCAGCCACCAGGGAAGATGAAGACTTACTAAGAGTAGACCAACAAAAATATGCTGCCACAACACTGCTATTGAGAGTTCAGTGCTCACTGAGTCCTCCAAATTGTAGTGTGCAGTTTGTCTACTCTGTGGTGGGAAAGACAGTGTCGCACTCATGTAACTCATGTGCTCTTGCTTGGCTGGAGCTCCTCCATGTCACATGTGATGGTGCTGCCACTAATAGGTAGAGAGAGTGGACAACACAATACAGACATAGTCAAGTCAAAATTGCACCTGCAGCATGAGCACACATAGGCCAGGGGATACTTATTGTGCAAAAGATTAAATCCAAATTTAATGCCATTATTGCCACACCATAGTAACAACCTAGGCACAAATGGGAGGGGGCAAATGCCTCCCACTGCCCTACCTAAATGGCACCCTGCTTTATGGTAGAAATTCATTCTCAGGTGCTAATGTCAGTACAAGTAAATACAGTGATTTCCAGTGTGTTGTGAGGTATCTTCATGTTTCAGAAAGTGTCCTGATCATTGTGAGGGTTAGTGTCCCTTATTGTCCCTTATTTTGAGTGTCCATGTCCCTCATTTCAGTGACAAAATATGAGGTATAGTGTATGCTTCCAAGACCCTACTCAGCACAAAGAGTACTGAGCATGGCCATAGTGTATATGCACCATACAGAATGACAAAGGGAAAGTAACTGAGCCGAAACAGTCATGGAGAAACACATTTGCAGCACTAAATATGCATAAGGGGATTTGCATAGCCCAAAACAAAAAGGGCAGGCTTCACAACACAGAGACCCCTCTTTGCACATCTGGAATGGGGGATGTTGGTTGACTATATCCTAAGTATTCAATGCAATAAGCAAACAATACTTTACAAATTAATAGAAATTTAATGACAACTATGTTTCCTCACCTGACACCAGTCTTTATTTTCTTCCAATATACAGCTAAGAATTCCACCCCTTTGGCTGTGCCACAGACTGATCTAGCATCTGTAACCAACCCCTCCCCATCATTCTGCCCTGTGCAGTGGGTTATAACAGCTCTCACTCATGGTCAAATTATAAGTTATCCTCCACAGGCTACCCAGGCCTCCCTGGGTAGTTTAACAGCCCCTTTTTCAATTAGAATACTCTCGCTTGTAGCTATGGTCTGTACCCTGTGTCACATGCCCCATCTGGCTACCCCTTTCCATCGGTTCTCCAGGAGCAAGCACCACAGTAAGAAACAGATTACTGCAGCAAGAAATAATTTGAAAAAACTTATCCTGCTATTACTCATATGCTCTGGTCATGCTGAAGTGAATCCTGGTCTTCAAATCCCCCTTGCATCTCCTTCAGACTTTGCCACTACCTCAGGCTTAAAGTTTATGCTGATTAACATGTGGAGCCTAATTAACAAACTAGACCAGTTAAGAATACGGGCCTCCCACACTAACCCAGATCTGATCATTATTACTGAATCCTGGCTTAAAAGTACTATCTCTGATCAGCAGATCTCATGCCCCTCCTATAACCTGTTCAGAGCAGACAGAACCACGAGGGGTGGGGGGGTCATCTACACGAAAGACCACTTAAACGTCTCCATCACCAATGCCATGTCCAAACTCAAAGAATTTGAGTGCATGGCCATCAAAATCCAAATATCCACTGTTGAAGCTCTCAACATCATAGGTTGCTACAGGCCTCCCTCAGCGGGTCTTGAGCTAATCTCAGCCCTCAAAAGCTTGACCACACCCATCAAAAACAAAATCATCATTCTAGGCAATCTCAACCTTGATTGGCTCTTACCTAAGGCATGTGTCCTAAAAGAACTCTGTGATGAGCTTGGACTGTCCCAAATCATTACAGAGCCAACAAGGGTCAACGCCAAAAATCATGCAAATAGCTCCATCCTGGACGTTATTATCACAAACCGTCCCCACAAAATTCAGCATACAGCCATATTCCTTAATGATCTTAGGGATCACAATATCATAGCATGCTCCAGAAACCAAGATAAGCACCCCACTTCCTCTACATTTGTCACCAAGCGCAGCCTCTGAAAATTCAACATCGAAAACTATATCTCGGATATAAAATATGTAAACTGGCAAGATCTCTATCTCACCAAATCAGTGGATAAGGGGGTCACATTTCTTAATGTTACAATGACTCAGCTCACCAATAAACATGCCCCTTTCATTAGATCCAGGGTCCGTAAATATTTCCATCCCTGATTCATTCCAAACCTAAAAGCTGTGCTGCACAACTGCAATAAACTTTGGGTCTGTGCAAGGTACACAAAGAGTGTGGCTAACTGGCAGGGATTTAGAACTGCCAGGAATGCTTGTGTTAGATTAATATGATCTGCCAAAGCTAACTTCTATGTAGAATTCCTTGAAATTGCCAAAGGCAACTCAGCCAAGATCTGGCAAACAATCAAGACAGTTGAGTACCACAAAGCAGCCCCATCCATCCCCACCAAGTTACTCATTAACGGAGTCGAATATGTCGAGCATGTCCTCATTCTAGAAAAACTGAATACCCATTTCACCACTGCTGGACTCACGTTTGATTCCTCTCCATACACAGGGTTACCACGCCTCCAGCCCCACCCCACCACCCATGAGCCCCCGCCTCCTCATACCTTCCAGCTTAGCCCTGTGACCTACAAACAAGTAGAGGACCACCTTAGTAAATGCGACATCAATAAAGGTAGTGAAGCAGATGGCATCAATCCCATCTTCATAAAGCTAGGCTACTATTGTCTCGCTGCACCAATCCTTCATATCATTAATCTTTCCATCTCCTCAGCTACGGTCCCCTCCTGTTAGAAATCAGCTCATATCTTGCCCTTGTTCAAGTCAGGTGGCCCCTGCGACCTAAACAATTATATTACGCATCTCCATCCTCCCTGTCCATACTGCTAGAGAAACTCATACATCACCAGCTTAAAGACCATGTTGAAGTATTTTCACTCCTCAACCCTGCCCAGTCTGGGTTCAGACAAAAACACAGTACCACCTCCACTTTAGCTAAAGTCACCAATGACTGGCTGACCGCACACAATTCCAAACAAGTCACAGGTGCCATATTCCTTGACCTCAGCAAGGCATTCAATACCATCAACCATAACCTCATCCTCAGTGGTCTCAGTAAACCAGGCACAGCTGACACCACACTTCAATGGTTCTCGAGCTACCTTACAGGTATAGTTCAGAAAACCAAAGTGAGCAGTCATGTCTCCAACTCCCTCCCCATAAAACAAGGTGTCCTGCAAGGCTCTATTTTAGGCCCTATACTATTTTCTAATTACATGAACTCACTAGATTACAATATCAGCAACTCTAAAACCTCTTTGCAGACAATACCGTTACATAGACTTCTAAGCTAACCTTATCCAAAGTACATCATGTACTCCAAGCTAGAGCACAACCTAATCAACTCCAAGCTACTACTCAATGTGAAAAAAACCTAAGTCCTTTATTTCGCACCTAGTTGCAATAGGCCCTCCCCTCGGCATAACATGTCACCTGTACCCATCATGACTATTCTAGATGGATCACTAGATGTGGTTGATCAATTCAATTATCTGGGCATTTGGATAGACAGCAAACTTTCTTTCAGTGCACACATCGACTACCTTTCTAGTAAGTTGAAAGCAAGATTCTGCTTTTTCTTCAGGAACAGAGCGCTCTTTCCCCCTGACACTAGACATCGACTAGTACAGGCCACATTCCTACCACTCCTAGACTACAGTGACATCATCTACAACTGTGCCACTACTTCCAACCTTTGCAAGCTTGATATACTGTTCCATCAGGTTCTGCGCTTCATTACTAAAGCACCTTTCAGGATGCACCACTGCGACTTATATAAAGAACTCGGCTGGTAACCCCTCGCCACCCGGCGGGCTACTCCATTTAGGTATCTGGACCCTCAAAAGTCTACTAAACAAATGACCAACCTATATATCCTCACTTGTTAACATTTCCCATTGCTCCTACTCCCTTAGGAAATCCGCCTACCTCCTCCTCGATGTACCCCAGATGCGTACCTCCCTCAGCATGGGTGCCATTAGCTACGCCATTCCATCGGCGTGGAATCTCATCCAGATGTCACTCAGGGTCACCAGCATTATTTCATTAAATTTCTTCAGAGCCCTGACCTCCAAATTCTTCCCAGTAGTATGTCACTGCCATAGGTCCAGCATATCATGCCAGTCTCTTGCCACTGCTATCAAGTGAGTACCCTCTGACATCTTGTATCCTTCTCCCTCATCTCCCTATCCACCCTGGCCCCTGTCCTCCCTAGTCCATCCCCACCCTTATGCACAGGACTCCTTCTATACCCTCCATCCCTGATCCCTGCCCAACTCTCTCCCTTGCTCTTTCATCCTCTCACAACTTCTTGCACTTATCCCTTGCCCCCTCAGTCGGACTCCTTCCTCATCAGAAGTAGTTAAGTATTTCTCCTTACCCCTTTCTTCCTTTCTGCACTCTCAGCCATCTTGGGAAACTGACAGCAATCATATAAGTTCTTACTGATACTATTTTTTGTTCTCCCTGTTAATATGAATTGGTTCCTGTATGCTTAACTATTGCTTTTCTTTTCATTGACCCTGTATGTATTTCCTGCCAATTATTGTTACCTAATGGTATGTCACTGCTGCTGACACGGGCACCAAATTCCGATCTGTTTTATTATTGTTCTTACTGACCATATATGCACTTTTTTCTACCAGTTATTGTACCTGTATGCTATGTTATCCCTTTTATTGTACACTGTTGTTTAACGCTGTCCTTACAGGACCTCCTTGAATATGATTATGCCCAATGCAGTCTTCCTGCCAATAAACTTAAACTTAACTTAAAATTAAAAGCCATTAAGCAACTTGCAAAAGGATC
Organism: Neoceratodus forsteri; assembly: GCA_016271365.2. Lineage (NCBI taxonomy): Eukaryota > Metazoa > Chordata > Ceratodontiformes > Ceratodontidae > Neoceratodus > Neoceratodus forsteri. Next base: position 807,779,942 of record CM028137.1, read on the forward strand.
AGAAATAATGAGTTTACCTAATTTTAATGGGGAATCAATAAAACATTTATTTTAATGGCTCTAATTGCTAGCAGTAGTATGAGAAATAGAAATGGATGTGTTTTTTTAGATAGAATTTTCACCAGCTTAGTTGCTGCACTCATGGCAAGTGCGCAACATGTGAACCTAATGTGATTTTAAATGATGTTCACACCAGCTTAACTGCTCACTCATGTCAAGCACGCAACACGTGAACCTGATGTGATTTTTAGATGTTCACACCAGCTTCCCTGCTGCACACATATCAAGCTTGCAGCATGCAAACCTGATTTGTCTTTTAGAACTGGTTCACTTAGGTTCACTTCGTGTATGCGAACTGCATGCAAACATTGCACCCACCACTGTGACCCATCTCGAGCCCTTTCCTGCTCCTCCCTTACAAATAGACACCTTTCACACTGCACTAAATTCACTACTAAACACTGGCTGGGTGAGCTCCCTTCCTACCTCTCCCCCACATTTATAACATTCCCTCCTCCTTCCCACTGCTTCAGATCTACCGACTCTCGCACGCTAGCTGTCCCCCGATGCTACACCCTCTCCAGCCTGTATTGGTACTCTCACTGTTTCCCTAAAATATGGAACTCTCTACCTCCCCAAATCTGACACTCCTCCTCCTCCTCCCCCCTCTATTCCATCGACATTGCCATCTCCAGCTATCTTGCACCTAACTGTTCCTGCCATGACCCACCTTAATTTCCTTCATCTTGCTCCTTACAATTCATCCCCCTTCGGAATTTACCCAATGCCTCTACCGACTCTACTGCCTCTACTGACCCTAGTCACTCCTAAGTGTTAGTTCTCATACCTTTCTGTCTTCCCCTACTCTCTCCCCCCTTTTTCCTTAGCCGTCACACTTCCCTTGCAGGGTTCTCAGCATCCTGAAGAGGTCCTATAGTGCCTAGGCTTGCCACCTTTTCTTCCCCCATCTACCTAACCTTGGTCTTCCAGGTCTCATCCCCTCCTAGGTGTTATTTCTCATTTTCTCCCTCTCGCTATCCCTCTATAATTACAACGCCTAACTGCATAAGGGTTTACAATCGCCTGTACTTCCCTGCCCCCTTGCAGGGTTCATCACATCCTGAAGGGTTCTCTTTTTGGGTCAGGCCTTATTTCACATCCTAGATGTCAATCACATTTACTCCCTCTCTCTCTCTCCCTCTCTAATCCCTACTGCAGTCCCGTGTCCCCCTGCAGGGTTCCCCGCATCCTGAAGGGGTCTCTCTGGGACATGACTCTGCACTATCTGTCATCTCGTCCTCTCTCCTTTAGCCCTTATTTCATGATAGCACTTGTTCACTTATTACCATTGCACTTATTAATTGCTCTCACAAATTACATATGTATGCAACACTGTCTGTAACAACTGCCTTAATTAATTGTATGCTATGTTGATCTTTGTAACTTGAATGTAAAATGACTCATCCCTATTGTACCCCTTCCCCCAGGTCGTACCGGGAGACGAGCAACCTGTTGCTCAGTCTGCCTTCCTATTGAAACATTTTAATAAATAAATAAATAACAATTAAGCATGTGGCATGCATTCTGCATGTACACAGCACACTTACCTTTCTATAAGGGGTGGCAGGCAGCTTTCATATATTCACAAATTTTGGAGAGTGGGAAAAAATTAATGTGTTCACAAAATGAGAATGACAATCAGATGTAGACATTGGGTGCCACAATAAACAATGTATAATTAAGCAATGATGATCAATGGGGTTTACGTTAATGTTATAGTTATTTACACCCTGACAGGGGTAATATGTCAGTCAGGGGGAGTTGCAAACATGGAGGAAGACAGAGCGAGCAACTACTGTTGTGCAGATGAAGAGAATGATTGATGTGTAACTACAGACCAGATACAGGTAAAGGTGTGTAACATTACTATTTTTCTTCAAGAATAGGGTGCTTGCAAACCGGGAGGGGAAGTTACTATGAGGTTTTGGCAGAAGCTGTCAGGTGTAACGGCTAACCTAATGTCATCACTGCATTCTACAAATGGTATTTATGAATAATCTAGTGTTAGACAAGTCAATACTCAAGTGATCAGGCTCTACAAATTTGTTAATATGTAAATTAACACTGGACCCTCAGAATACTGACAGCCAATCAGACATCTGAATTACTGAGACCATTCTAGTAATAGTTAACCATAAGCTTACACAACTAGGCCATGTTTCTCCCTTGTGGATATCATGTAAACTGATGTACAACTCAAGCTGTGCTCTTGAGGTCATCAGTCATCATGGTATCTAAGATATATTATAAAAAGGTATGAGAAACAGAGCTTTGTTATTGTCTGTAAGCATTCTCTCAGCCTTATGTAAATCTTTTGTTCACATACATGTAGAAGCTAATCATTTGCTGAACAAGGTTTAACATTGTTTAAAATAAATAAATAAATAATAGCAATATGGTACTCCCAGACGTTATGTTAAAGGCAATCCCAGGGCTTATGTTAATGGTCAGTTAATTACCCTCTGGGGTATGTGGCACTCAGCTATGCCTCGTGCAACATTGCATCCCTAGAGGGTAATTAACAGACCATTAACATAGCTCATTGTCATGCCTTATTGCTTAATTAAGCAGCAAGGCATGACCAGGGGATATATGTAACTATTTACAAAATCACCGTGTAGGGGCTTAATAATGCTATAGTCATTACTGTGGGTCACATGTCCATACAATATGATTAACTGACCATTAGCATAGCCACAGAGATTGCCTTACTGCTACTGCATTAAAAAAAAAATTCTTAAACAGTGTTAATCTTTGTTCAGCATATAAGTCTGATAGTATGTAAAGATCCAGTCAGACATTTATATTTCTCAGGCCATTTTTTTTTATAATTCACAGTATTAGTTCACAAGTAGTGTACTATGAAGGCTATTCAATATTATACAATGGCAAGAAAATTCCTGGACTCTGATTGGTCAGTGTGTGCCTGAGACATTGATGATATTACACAATAACATCACTGTGTGCATATGCTGGTTGCCATCCATTTCTTTTTTTCAGAAACAAAGATATATTGCCACACTAAAAATCTACTAAAACCTTTCTTAAATATTTTTTTTATTTTGTATAACATTGAGCCATTGTATAATTGCAATAAGGCACTCCAAGGTGTGTGTTATTGTGTAATAACATCACTCTTGGGGTGGTGTAAGCACTCAGCTTCGCCTTGTGCTCCAACTCACCCCAGAAGTGACGTTATTACATGATAACACGCACCTTGTTGTGCCTTATTGCTTAACTAACTCCTCTTGCATAACTTCATCGCCAGTTGTTCTGTCATGTTTGATAAATTCATGCAGAGACAATAGCATGACATAGGGATCCAAGCAGCATGACCTAAATCCAGAATGATCATTAATGCATTTCATCCCTCTGAACTTCTGTATTTCTCAACATATTGGCCTGTATGACCAACAGCACCTATTCTCGACCACTGTTGGCATATTCATGCAATTGTTACAACTGCACCTGAAAGGTCAAATTATATATAACAAAAAATGAATAAATAAAGTCTGTTGGTTGTTCCAAGGTTAAATGCAAAGAACTACTAGGTCATCTATGCTATACTACCCCCGGTACATCATAACAACAGATTACTTTTTTATTAGTAAGCAATGAAATAATAATCATGTAATAAGGACAAAAAAGTAACTTTTTCTTTATTATATTTTTTTAAAATCACACACACACAAAGGAACATTACATAATCACAGTACAGCAATCAAGGGTGTAAGTGATGCTGTGATTCACCCACTCATGGTGTGATTTACTCAATCAGACTTCAGCCTTATGAACAAATAACTTCAGGTGTGGGTAAATCCAAGCGTAGTCAATATCCTGTCATAGTATGCTGCATATGTAAAACAGCATTACTGTGTACTGTCAGCTAACTTGGATGGTTGAGAAGAGTGCTGAGTAGAAGGGGGGTATGGGGCTGTGGGGAACACCAAGGGTGAAGGGTGGTGGGGGTGCAGGGGCACCAGGAATGGCAGCTTTTGGGTGGAATTAAAGACAGGCATGACGGCAGGTAGAGTGGGTCAGCATATTAACTGAAAGATGTGGAGGGCAGGAGATAAACCAAACATTGTAGTGCACCTAATTAAGTATGACCTGGTGGGAAAAACTGTAGAAGAGGTGCAGGCTACCTTCAAGGAAATGGGGAGAATATGTAGTAAAGGTGGGAGGTCGGTAGCCTTCTCCGAAATTCTCCTATTACCAAGAGCGAGTACAGACAGGAAGGCAATAATCGCTTACTTCAACAAATGACTTGTAGGATGTCGTGGATCCATGGGTGAGGAATTGGTGGAGGAATGGAGAAATGACTAGGAGAACAAGGTCCTGTAAGCACTGGGCAGAACTTGGCAGGAGATGTAGTATACTGAAAGGGCACATAGCTAACAACCACCAACTCATTGATGCCGAGCCCAAATGTGCAATCAACAAGCAGGTCATGGCAGAGGCCACTAACGCATATGTAGAGAGCTAAAGCAAGAAAGCAAGATCCAAGAAGACAAGCTGGATGAGAAGGGAAGTAGAGGAGAGAGTGTGAGCAGAAAGAGGGCTGTCTTAAGGTGATATAAAGGATCTGACAGAGATGAAATAAAACAGGAATAAAGGAGAACATCAAGGGAGGTGAGTGGAATAGTAAGGTCAGCCAAGACGTCGAGAGAGCTGAGGTTAGCACAGGGAATCAGATAGGGTGAAGAGGATTTCTGCAGGTATATGCTGGAGAAATAGAAGAGTAAAGATAATGTTGTTATGAATGAAAGTGGATGAGTACAAAAGGGGGCAGAGCAGGCAGAAGTACTTAATGACTGCTTCTGTTCAGTATTAATGAAGGAGATTGAGGGGCACATACATAAAGGGAAGGTTAGGTTGGAAGTAGGGTGTGGAAGAGGTTATGGATGGGTGGGAAGATCACAGTGGGTAGGGTGTTGGAGGGCATTAAGTCCATGTGGGCAGACAAGGCTCAGGTGCCAGGCAGAACTCATCTCAGAGTCATGAGAGTTGGCAGATGTCCTGGCAGTGTGGTACGTGGATCTATCACACACCCTTGCTAGATACATGGTGCTTGCACAAGGATTGGAGGGAGGTGAATGTGTTGTCCCCACATAATAGTGAACCCAGGCATGAATCAGGGAACTACAGACCAGTAAGCCTTACCATGATTGTATGCTAATGGAGACCGTCCTCAAGGATAGGCTGGTACAAATTCAGGAGGATAATGATGTCCAAAACAGTGAACAGCATGGGTTTGTCACTGGCAGATCTGGCAAGATGAACCTGGTTGACTTGTTTGAATGAATGACGAGTTCTCCGGACAAGGGTCATGTGGTTGGCATCCTTTACCTGGACTTCAGCAATGCCTTTGACTTGGTGTCACATGGAAAGCTGACCAGCAAGCTGAATAACCTGGGAAGCGGGGTGGACAATGGCTAGCTGGGTCAAGAGCTGGTTACAGGATATGGTACATAACGTAGTTGTGGGAGTTAAACTATTGGAGTAAAGAGCGGTAACTAGTGGGGTCCTACAGGGCTCGATGCTTGGACCTATGCTGTTCAACATTTTCATTGTCAACATATAAGATGGGATAAAAAGTAAGATCAGCCTCTTCGCAGATGTCACCAAAATATGTAAGGAAGGTGGCAAAGCACTCAAGGTGGATTTAGCAAGGTTGGAGAGATGGGCAGCCAAATGGCTACTTGGGTTCAAAGACAATAAGTGCAAAGTCATGCAACTGGAAAATGATTTCTGGTTAGTGGGTGTTCAGTTAACTGCACAAATGGAGGAGAAGGATCTATGTGTGCTAGATATAGAGGAAATGAAACACTCAGCCCAGTGCTGGAAGGCAGATGAGAACTCCAACGGATTGCTGAGGAGCACCATAAGGGGACCCACTTATAGGAGAGGGGAATTCATTGTGCTCCTGTACAGGTCCCTGGTGAGGCAACTCTTGACTTACTGCATGCAGTACTGGTGCCACTTCTTGAAACAAGGAAATTAAGCTATTAGAAGGGGTACAGCATAGGTCAATGAAAATAATCCTGGGTTTAGGATATAAACATTATGAGGAAAGACTGAGAGAGCTCATTATGAATTCGGTGGAGGACAGAAGGGAGAAACTGGATATGATTGAGACCTTCAAGTATTGGAAGGGCATGAACAGAGTAAACACCATGAGTATTTTCAGTTTAAAAGGTGTGATGGAAATAAAGAGACATAGTCTAAAACTGGAAGAGGGTAGATTCAGGAGAGAAATGAGGAGGCACTGCTTAACTGAAAGAGTGGTTAAAGGGTGGTATGCACTACAAGAGGACGTGGTTTCATTGACGTCAGTGAGCAGCTTCAAGAGTGGATGGGTCAGGCTCAAATGGAGCGTTCAAACTGATGAAAATAGAGGGATTAAAACACGGGGAAAACAGATAGGGGGAGAAATGAGGGGAGGAGGGGAATATGCAATAGAAAAGGCTGAAGTGTTAAACAGTCTGACTCGGGCTTCACAGTGGCAGCTACAGTATTTTCAAGACAGTAGCCTGCTCGATCTGAGTGCTGATTGATATGTCAAAAGAAATGTCAAAGTGAGTTAAAATTATTTTAAAATAAACATTCACACAGAATCGTGTGACAGATAACAGTTAAATAAATCAAAACAACAATTTGACACCAGGAATTAGTCAAAAGTAAACAAATACATGCAAGCTACATAATGTTGGATCAGTTCACAATGATTCATGGACATTTACTGATCTCCACCCACTAGTTGGTACCAGATGACATTATGAACTCTGAAAATGTTTTCATACGTTATCTAATTTTTAATGAAATGGGGTGGTTTGGGCACTGCAAGCAAATGTAAGATGCAAACATAGAGGAAATGTATGAATTTTAGGTTGAGTAATTATGACACTATATCACTTTGGGCCATACTTTAATGCTTTCCCAGCTGGGAACCAACATCAGTGTTCAAGGAAGACCCCTGTAATCCAGTTCGTCATTGAAGCCACAGGGCAATGCATAACGTGCCTTATTTTTTTTTTATTTGTTTTTCGGTGGCAATGAAGGTGCGGCTATAACTCCAACAACATTCACAACTAAGTTACAACTGCTTCATGCTATATTGCTAGTTCAAAATGACCCCAAACTGCTTGCCTGTGTTGGCATTGCCATAGTGATTACCGTAACTTCGACAAATATAGAGCTAACAGCGTAAGTAATGCCATGATTATTACTTTACGGCTCAGGTACTTGGGCTGCAGAGGTATGTATACAAGGCGATTAACATAAGGCTGTCAAAATGCCAGCAACAACAGAGATTTTAGGAAAACTTATTCCCTTAAAAGAATGATAGTAATAAGGTCCTGGCAGGAGTTATATTATTGAGCAAGCTAAAGGAGCACTGTCAACAACATTAGACCTCAAAGTGTCCTTTGCCTTAAAAAAAAATAACGTATGCTCACATTCAATAGAGTATGTTGATGCAGCTGATAGTATGATTAAGTTAATTTTTAACTTTAATAAAGTGAAAAACTGAATACACACTTTAATGGTGTTACCACACCAGTTGTTTGTTTGCATTACTTTACCAACTACCACTGCATCATCCCTGGACTCAGGAACACCCCATCACAATCTATCCACTCATTATGCAGTGAAAGTAGAGGAGACTATTGTATCATGAGTTGCCGCACTTTTTGAGGGTGCCTCTGATGTCCAGGACATATGCTGAAAGAGTAGCCCAAGGATTTGAAGCAAAAACAAGGCAGGGTATAGCCATACATAAACATGCATTTCAGTTCTAAGAAAAGAGGCAATTTAAGCAACAAGTAACACTAATGAATTTTAGAGAATGTAAACAATCAGTTGCAGGCAGTCGCTACATTTCCAGTTAGCACTGCAACCCCAAGATAGTACGGAGCTCAGGCTGCAGTCTACTCTACATGGATGGGAGACAGAGAGCCACAAAAGCAAACAGTAGGTGGAGGTGGTGATAGTGGATGAGCCACCCCCCTCCACACAACATACTAAGCCGCCATTCCAGAGCAATACTTGAACATGCCAAGAAGAGGTTTGAAGCAGCAAGAGGAGGCCAGTAAAGATCAGCACACTGCGGCTTTGTACAGTCTCCAAACTGGGAATGGAGAAGCGACAGTAGCAGCTAGTGTGTAGAGCCGATTCTGTGACTACACTACAGGGCAGGAGTGGGAAGGTGACTATAGGAGAATGAACAGAGAGAATGGCAATGCCAAGCACTGAACTGCCGATGGGCTTACATGTCTTTGTGAGAGCCTGCTGGAGGTAGACAGTGCTGAGCACAACCAAGATGAGTAAAGAAAGGAGTACTGCAAGATTCAGTGGGTTTGTAAAGGAGAATGGGACAGCATTTAGAATGTAGGGTGGGGGGGGGGGGACACAGTATATGAGATGGTATCCAGTGATGATAAAGACTGTAAACGAGTGACTGTGAAAACAGTGACTCATTTACAGTGCTACCCTTTTGGGCTACCCTGCAAGTGTAGTGACGGAATACAAAAGCTACAGTAGGGATGAACAAGGGACGGTGACCGGAAGGGAAGGGATAGGGAAGAGAGTTTGTGTGGGGTGGTGTGCCATGCTGCCACCGAGCTAGCCATGTGGTGTGCTGCTGAGGGTGGCTAGCTTCAGTGCAGCAGGTACTGGGTTCGGGGCCGAGGACCGGGGAAAATTTTACTGCTGCCATTTTTTTTCCTCAGACTGTCTCCCTTTCCATGACAAGCACCCCCTTGGACTTGGTTATATTTAGTTAGGGGGTGTGGGGGGTGCATAAATACTATTTTAAGTTACTGAATGTCTTTGCGCCCACTAGTGTGCATCACTGATTTGCTTTTCAGTGATGTACACTCGCTGTAGCAGTAATTGCTGTTTTGCAGTCGCTGTTATGACGTGGAATTGTATGAGATCCATGAAAGGACACACACAGCAACATGGCTAAACATTCTGCATTCAAACATGGTAATTAATTCTGTATTTCAATTGTTGGCATTTTTGGTTTTGTTTTAGTAGAGGAGAGAAGCCTGTGCATTTGTGAATAGTACTGTGCCAGAACACAAAACATGCACGACGCATGCTTAGTTTGCTACAGGAACACCATTGTTAATAAAGCCAGTATGTGCAAAAACCAGGAACTGACACGTTATTACAAGTGTGTTCTCAACATCACATGATAGAAAGGTGACACAGTCTATCTGCACCTGCTGGTCACACATCTCTGTACGTGTCCAAACCCTAACCTAGTTTAAGCTTCACAAATAATAACTTACAATGTAGAAAAAGAATACAGTGGACCCGATTCTCAAAGGGGGCTGCGTTCAGCACAAGCTGCAGCAAACAGCAGCTTGCACTGAAGCCCTGTGCACCAGGGATCCTGCATCCAATTCAGATACTTGAGGGGTTCTGGTGTCTAAGTTCTCACACTTACATCGACCCCTCCTGTGCAGCAAATACCTGGTGCATGGGAAGGGTCTGCTGCAGGCCTCTTGTGACAAATGGGGTCCCCCCTCCTCGACACTGCTACAGTCTTAGATACTACAAAGTACCCCCACTGGATCCCCAAAGCTGTCCTGGTATTATACCATGTTTATTCAGAGCTCAGTTGGCAGCTGGACACAGAGGTGAGAGGTGGGCAGAGCCAGTCATCGTCTCTTACAGGATGGGCATTATGGGGGTAGGGGGTCCACTAGACCACTAAAACTATTGCAATACAGATTATGGGTGATCAAGGTGTGGGTGTGAAGAGGGCACTAGACTACCACGAGGGGTGAGATTGTTTATTAATTGATATGGGCAACGTCGGAGAGGGGAGCAATTAATTAATTTAATAATGGGACAGCCTCCGGGATCAGGTGGGGGTTCATTTCTGTACTACAAGACACAGCGACATTGGGGATGAGGTATTTTATTATTATAATGCCAGGACAGCTTTGGGGATCCAGTGGGGGTACTTTGCAGTACCTAGGACCACAGCAACTTTGGTGAGGGGGGCACTGTAGTATGCAAATGAGTGGGCAGCACAGGGATCAGCACTATACACCAGGGACAGGACTTGATTTATTGTACTGTGGATCCGGGGAAGCAGCATTTTGCAAAACTGTCCCAGGATGACATATTCTAAGTACTCTTAGACCATCCCTGCCTGGTCTAGGAGTACCTAGAAATTCTCTCCCTGGGACAGTTTTGTGAATTACATTATAAAGGATGTGGCAGCTTACGTCTGCCGCATGACCCCTTGCACCATGCTGCAGCCTGTTTAGTAGTGCAAGGCTGGTGCTAGCCCCTTTTGGGGCAGACAGCCTGCGGTTGATGGAGGCTGCCTTTGTGAATAGCTCAGGGGGCACTGTTTGACGCGAGGTGCCATTTGCACCATTTATGTTTGGCGCAGGCACCTTGTGCCAATTTCAGGGCTTTGAGAATCGGGCACAGTGTCATTTATTAAAAAAATAAGTTAATTATCTGTTATAAAATTAGATTTTGATAGACAAGGAAGTAGGCAGCACTGAGAACTGATGCAAGTGAATTTCCATGGAGTACTGGCATAATTTGCCCCATTCACTATAAATACCACCAAGCACTTAATTTGGTTCAATTTCAGTTAGTTGCTATCTGTATCTCCCTCCCCCCTTTCATGGTTGCATCTGAGAAATGGACTTGTATACTCAGTGGGCCTCCCTGATCAACAGAATTCAATACATAAATTAATGAATTATTTGAAATATGAAACTATGCTGACCACTCAAAAACAAGTTATCAAATGGTTTTAATACCACAAATTATCAAACATAGCGTGAGAAGTAATTGCACAAGTTAATGTGTCTGATCGAAATAAAAATGGTCAGTAAAACACTCCCAGGAGTTATGTTAATGGTCTGTTATTCACACTTTAGGGGTGACATGTTGAACAAGGTGTTGCTGAGTGCAACATGTCCCTGGAGGGTGAAAAACTGGATATTTACATAACCGATGAGAGTGCCCAATTGCTATTGCAATACAAGAAGATTTTTTTTTAAATAGAGTCAAACCTCATGCAGCATATGATTAGCTTCTGCATGTATGTCAAGAAAGGATTTACATACTGTAAGGCTTTATAATGCTTAAAGCTAATCAGTAAGCTGTATTTCTCAGACCTTTTTGATAAAAAATAGTATGTTTGTGAAGTGAGATGGAGGTGACAACTCATGTCTAGCAATTGCATTGTAAACTCAGTTTGTCTGCATTATGGCTTATAATTCAGTGGTATACATAACATGGAAATGTAAGAATTCATCTCACAAATGAAATAAAAGTAATATATATATATATATATATATATATATATATATAGTATATATATATATATATATATATATATATATATGACTAAATAAAAAGTAAATACATAATTTAATATAAAAATGTTTAGCTACAAGGCCAAACTGAAAATGATTGATTGTAGTAGCTGTTTAGCCTACTATTGAGCAAAAAAAGGTTACGGATTTGCTAATAAATTTAACGCATAATGAAACAACTAGGTATAAATCCAATTGGCAAAATATATGATTTATTTGACACTGGGCAAGTTAAATGACCACCCAGTTATTGAAAGGCACTGCTACACGCAGCCAAAGGTGCCAAGTTGGTAATACCAAGAGTAGCAGGAAGGAATAGTACAAAGCTGTAAAGTTTTGTTAAACACTGTTTAACAAATTCAGCAAAAACATCAACTCAGCACCAGTGGCAACCATGCAACTACATAATTATGCATAAATTCATGCAATAACGACTGCACACTGGATCCATTAACTGTTCTTTAAAAAAATAACAGTATCAAGATGTCAATAGAGAAAATGTATGCAAAACACAATGATTCGTGCACAATGGTTTTATTTACTTATTTGATTTTTGTAAAATAACCATTAATGGAACGCACCACTGATACACTGGTATACTGCTTTCAGGAAGATCCATTACATCAGCATGGTCATCACTACCTTCCACCACGTTTACTATTGGTTGGAACGCATATGGGACTATGTCATGAGAGGATCAGTGAGGTTTGCACCATTTGTGTTTTCTGCTGTATTATTAAACTGCAAGTTGTTTTGGCGTATATTTTGTGTCATTGCCTTATTTGGTGGTGGGTAGGGCTGGATTTTGAGTTTCTAGTTGTAAGTTTTCCTGGAGCACACCCAGCATTGGGGCTGCTGCTTTCAGGGTGCTTGAACTATGTCATGAGGGAACACTACTTCCCCATCATACTCCATGTCAACATCAACAGAAGACATTAGTCTAAAAATCCTGAGGAATTCTGTATACGTCCTTGAGTGCCAGCCACGACCCAAACAGTGAGAACAAGGTAGGCAACTGGCTTTTACACAGGGACAAGTATAAATTACTGCACTCTGTGAGCAAACTGAGTTAGGGTCAGCAAAATTAAATAATTATTTAATCAAATAAATATCGCCCTAACCGTCTGATCAGCTGGATGACATATTGTTAAGCAGTGATGCCGGAATGGTTTGAAAAGTGGTAGGGTCAAGGATGTAAGGGGTAAATTTTCCCTTATTAAATATATTACCATGATAGCAAAAAGTGATAGGGCCACTTATGAAAGTGATAGGACCATGTCCCTAGTGGCTCCCCCATTCCGGCACCTATGCTGTTAAGCCATAATCACAATGAAAATTTTCAAAAGTAAAAACCGTCTTTACTGTCGGTGATCACGCTCCGTGCCTTGCAGTACTATATAGAGGCTACAACACTGACAATCAGCTTCATATAACAAAATGGGAATCCAGATATTTGTTTACAAAGGTGATTACAAACTGTGATAGTGCAAAAATAATGTTGGTGACTGTAAGGTTCAAACTTGCGATCGTGAGGCACAGAGCTGACAGCTATGGCAGGGATCCGTAGCAGTGCCAGACATTCTCAGCAGTGAAACTAATATTTACTTATTTATTTAAATAACTTTTCTTTATAAAGACTCAGCTTGCTGTATTATTTTTTTTATTTTTGCAAGGAAAATAACGTAATAAATGAATAACAGTCTCATGGCAGCTTCTCAGATGGTCTGACATTCTGTCGCTCACACTGCAGACATTAACATCAGTCTGGGAGTGACGTCAATGACTAACAGCGCTCAGCAGTGATCGGAAGAATGGGAGGACTTTTCAGTGAAGTAAATATCACCATCAGATGTCCATAGATAAGATTAAACTCAAAATAAACACAGGGCATGAGAAGAATGGTTAAATTGAAGTCTTTATTGCTTAAACCAGATGGTAGATGTGCAGATTTACAGTCAAGCCAATAAAAGCATTGCCATTGATCTTATGGAGTGCTAATGACTGATGTGTAACTGAATATATACATAAGAATGAGCTGCTTATCAATAGGATTCATTAACATCCATGAGGTCATTAATATTCATAAATAGTTCATTACTATTCATGAGTAACTCATTAATATTCATGAGAAGCACATTTTGCTGTATGTATTCAGTCTCAGAATAGCCATTGGTGCTCTTTAAACAAAGAGTTTTTTTGTCTTTTGCACTGCGGCGTTCATGTCTCAATGAAGTGATCTTGGGATCAGGAAGCACCACGGCAGCTTCTGAAGCACCGCTATCATGGAGACAAACTGAATGTGCACCAACGTGCATGTGCAGACTGTCAGCTTGAACATTCTTGGGTTAGCTGCAAGCGGTTTTGCTTTTCTGCTCCTTTGTCCCCTCTTTACAAGAAGCAACTTTGTGTGGGGCTAGACAGAGACTGAAACTCCTTGTGGGATTCAGGTCAAAGCAGCAATGGGGAGACAGCACAGACATGCATGCAGCCCCACTGAGAATGTGCCAGCTTTCAGTCTAAGAATGTACCACTTGGCAGTACATGCATGCATGTTAGCACACATCTGTTTTCCCACTGCAATAGCAGCACATCAGGATCTGCCACAGGACTCCAGGACCCCGAGGTCACTTAGTTGGGATCTGGAGACATGAGGGCTGTGGTGCAGAAGCAGCAAAATTAGTTGTTTAAGGAGTGCCAATGACTGATCTGATACTGAATATATACATAAGAATGAGCTACTTATGAATAGGATTCATTAATATTCATGAGACCATTAATATTTTTGGGTAGCTTATTAGTATTTAAGAGTATCTCATGAATATTCATGAGCAACTAATTTTAATGTATGTATTCAGTCCCAGAACTGTCTATGGTGCTATTTCAACAAAAAGTTTTGTGTCTTCTGCACCATGACCCTCATGTCTCAACTAAGTGATCTTGGAGTCTGGAAGCACTACAGCAGCTTCTGAGGCACTGCAATCACAGTGAAAACTCAAAGGGCATGCAGAGACCATCAGCACATACATTCTCAGTGGGGCTGCAAGCGGTTCTGCATCTCTGCTCCATCTTGACAAGGAGCAACATTACATGGGGCTAGACAGGCACTGAAACACCTTGAGGGATTTGGACCAAAGTGGCAATGAGGAAACAGTGCAAACACACTTGCAGCCACACCGAGAATGTACCAGCTTTTGGTCCAAGAATGTGCCAGCTGGTGATGCACGCATGCGTGTTGGCGCACATCTATTTTCTTGCCACAATAGTGCTGCAGGGCATCCAGAAACCAGGATCACTTAGTTGGGGTTCGAAGACATGAGGGATGAAGTGCAGAAGCAGTGAAAGTATTTGTTTAAGGAGCGCCAGTGACTCATCTCGTACTGAATATATACATAACAATGAGCGGCTTATAACTAAGAGTCATTAATAGTCACAAGTCCATTAATATTCACTTTCAGCTCATTAGTGTTCATGAGCAGCTCATTAATATTCATGAGCACCTCATTTTGACTGGTGGGGTCTGTCTTTATTGACCTCACCAAAGCCTTCAATACAGTCAGCCATCCTCTGTTACTGACCCAACTGCAAAAAATGTGTGCGGCGCCCAGTGCCCTTTGTTGGTTCCAAGACTACCTGTTACGGAGAAATCAATGTGTCAAAATTGGGCAAAGAGTATCCAGTGCAAGACAGGTATCATTAGGGGTACCCCAGGGATCAATACTGGGGTCCCTACTCTTCAACCTCTTCTTAAATACCTTCCCACAGCCTGCAACACCAAACTCATACTATATGCAGAGGATGCTATGCTCCTGAGCAGCAGCACATCTCAGGCTGCCCTACAATCTGAGCTGCAGAACTCCTTCTCCAAACTCAAGGACTGGTTCTGTAGTCATAATTTGCTACTAAACTACAATACCAAGTCCATGCTTATGTCCAGCCCCCAAAACAAAAATAAGCACCACCCCCTCATCATCTCCAACTCATGCAGTGAGCCGCTGGAACAAGTTCACTTGTTCAAGTATCTGGGGGTCATAATAGATGATACCCTCACATTTGGCACCATATTAACTCTTTGATCAAGACAGTTAGTACCAAGATTGGTGTCCTGTACAGGCAGAGGTGACTCCTCTCTCTGGAGGCCCTCTGCCTCTCAGTCCACAGTTCAATTATATCTACTATTTACTATGGACTAGTGGTCTCTGGGGCAGCAACTGACACAGTGCTCAAGAGGGTTCAGACTGCACTCAACAAAACCTGCAGACTCACCCCGGATGCTGAGCATGGCACTCACACCTGTATTCTGTATGAATGCACACACTGACTGTCATTAAAAAATGGGGTCAAATTCCAGACCTGCATCCTAGGGAAGAAGGCTCTATTGGGTAAAACACCACCTTGTGTAGGCAATTTGATCAAGCTGCCTAACTCATTACAGGTCACCAGAGGGAGGACTAGAGGGGCCTTGGCTATCCCCTTCCATCGCACCTCACTTGGGCAACATGCATTTGCCTTCTGGGCCCCCCTGTGGATGAATGAACTCCCTGGGCACCTCTTGGCCACCAGTTGTCTGGCACAATTCAAAACTGACCTCAAACAGCACCTAATAACACTTTCTAAGTGCACATGCCCCTAAGTCCAGCCACACCTGCTCTCTCTGCCCCCCAGCAAGCACTAGGCAGGCCTCAAGGTACCCCCTTCCCCTGTCGTAGAAACATAGAAACATAGAATTTGACGGCAGTTTAGGACCGCTTGGCCCACCCAGTCTGCCCGTTTCCCTATCTGATGGATAAGCTGCAGATTCAAGTTAATCAACAGCTTACTTCCTCCTGCCCCCCACTAGAATTGCCTTATGCCTGTCCCATGCATTCTTGAATTCTCCCACTGTTCCTGACTCCACAACCTCTTCAGAAAGGCTGCTCCATGCATCCACAACTCTTTCTGTGAAAAACTACTTTCTAACATTACCTCTGAGCCGTCCCCCCTCTATCTTCAAATTGCACCCCCTTGTTCTTGCACATCTCTTCTTCTGAAATATACTACCTTCTTGTACCTTGTTAATTCCCTTGAAATACTTGAAAGTTTCTATCATGTCCCCCCCCCAATTTCCTCAAGGGTACACATATTAAGCTGCTTTAGTCTCTCCTCGTATGTCTTCTGGTGCAGACCTTGCACCATTTTGGTTGCCCTCCTCTGAACAGCCTCCACTCTGTCTATGTCTTTGCAGAGATGGAGTCTCCAGAATGGCACGCAGTACTCCAGATGGGATCTCACTAACTGTCTGTAGAGAGGGATAACAACTTCCTGTTTTCTACTGTTGTTGCCTCTCCCTATGCATCCCAGTATTCCCCCAGTCCTCCTTACTGCCTTCTCACATTGCTTGCCCACCTTTAGGTCATCTGATATAATAACTCCTAGGGCTCTTTCGATTTTTGTTGTTGTTATTAACTCACCCCCCATTGTGTACTCTTCCCTTGGGTTTTTGTTTCCCAGATGCATTACCTTGCACTTCTTTGCATTGAATCTGAGCTGCCACATATTTGACCATTCCTCCAACCTTGCCAAGTCCCTTTTCATTCTTTCCACCCCACACTGTGTATCAACCCTGTTGCAGATCTTTGTGTCATCTGCAAAGAGGCATACCTTTCCTTCCATGTGCTCTGCAATGTCACTTATAAAGATATTAAAGAGGACCGGTCCCAGTAACGAATCCTGTGGTACCCCACAAGTTACCCTTCTTTCTTCACTGTGGACTCCGTTTACTATTACCTTTTGTGTCCTGTTGTCCAGCCAGTTTTTTATCCAGACTACCACCTTGGGACCCACTTCAAGGCTGGCTAACTTGTATATTAATCTTTTGTGTGAGACTGTGTCGAATGCCTTGCTAAAATCTAGGTAGGCCATATCCACAGCCCCTCCCTGGTCTACTACTTTGGTCACCCAGTCAAAGAAATCTATTAGGTTCATCTGACATGACCTTCCTGCTGTGAAACCATGCTGCCTTGGGTCCTGTACCCCTCTGACCTCTAGGTACTCAACAATTCTTTCCTTCAGAAGTGATTCCATCATTTTCCCTACCACTGAAGTCAAACTAACTGGTCTGTAGTTTCCTGCCTCTGCCCTGCTCCCACTTTTGTGAAGTGGAATCACATTTGCCTTCCTCCACTCCTCAGGTACCATTCCATCCTCCCATGATTTGTTAAAGAGAGTAGTCAGTGGTGTTACCAGTTCTACCCTTAGTTCTTTTAGTATTCTTGGGTGAATCCCATCAGGTCGCATTGCTTTGTCCACCCTCAGTTTCAAGAGTTCTTTCAAAACCCTTTCTTCTGTGAATGGACAGGTATCGACCCCCTATTCAGAGTTTCTCCTTTGTTTGGTTTAGGTATCCCTCCCTTGGTCTTTCTTCACTCCCTAATGTACCTATAAAAAGTTTTATTCCCCTTCTTAACAGAGTTGGCTCTCTTTTCCTCAGTTTATGCCTTTGCTATTCTGACTGCCTTCCCTGCCTCCTTCTGCTTTAACTGATAAATTTTCTGTCTTGCTCCTTCTGTGTTTCCTTATGTTTCCTGAATGCTATCCTTTTCTCCTTAACCATCCCTGCCACCTCTTTTGAGAACCGTAGTGGTTTTTTCCTTCATTTTGTTTTATTGATTTGCTTCACACAAGGGCTTGTTGCCTCTGTGATGGCTGTTCTGATTATTCCCCATTGTTCCTCCACCCCTCCTTCTTGCCCATTTGCTGAGTGCTTTTCTAAGGCACTCTCATTTCCCAAAGTCAGCCTTCCTAAAGTCCAATACTCTTGTTTTTGTATGGCTTCTATAGCTGTGTTTATTGTGAACCACACTGGTGGTCACTTGTTCCCAGATGGCGCACCCACTTCTAAATCTGAGATCCTTTCTCCTTCCCATTTGAGAGTACCAGGTCTAAGATTGCTCCCTCCCGAGTGGGTTCCAATACTAGTTGCCTGAGGCATGCCCCCTGTAGGGCATCAAGAATGACCCTGCTCTTGGATGTGCCTGCTGCAAAGGTACTCCAGTTAACATCTGGCATATTCAGGTCCCCCATCAACAATATTGCCCCTTTTTCTGCTGTTTTAAGGATGCCTTCTATCATTTCCTTGTCCATTTCCTCCCCTTGAGATGGGGGTCTGCATACAACCCCCATGCGGATTGTGGTGCCATTTCCTGTCTCCAGGGTGACCCACAGTGACTCATCAACTTGCTGTTTACTCTTTAGTTCTGTTGCTTTAATCTCTTTCTTTATATAGAGAGCTACTCCTCCTCCTCCTCCTCCTCCTCTTTTAACCACCCTGTCCCTCCTGTAGACTGTGTATCCTGGTATGTTGACTTTCCACTCATGGTTCTCTGTGTACCATGTTTCAGTGACTGCCACAATATCCAGGCATCCCTCTTCCATTAAGGCCACTAGTTCAGGGAGCTTGTTGCACAGATTACGGGCATTGGTACTCATCACCTTCCATTTATTTTTTATGGCCTTACTCCTTTTAGCCCCATCCCTGTCCTTAACACCTTTTTCTGCATTTATCCCTGTCCTGCTCCCTACTGACTTCTCTGCCTTGAAGTTTACCTCTCTAATTACTGCACTTTGTGAGGGGAAGCTGGAATTTCCCTGCTCCTTTTCAGTGCCTCCCCCATTGACTAGTTTAAATGCTTGCCAATGAAGCATTTAAACCTGTCACCTAAGATTCTGGATCCCCCCTATGACAGATGCAGACCATCGCACCAGTATAAGCCTGCATCCTTCCAGGTGGCTCCCCAGTCCCCAATGAAGCCAAAACCCTGAGCTCCACACCAGTTTTTCAACCATCCATTGAATCCCTAGGTGCAGAACACCCTAGCATCATCCTTGCCATAGACAGGCAGCACCTCCGAGAAGGTTACCATACATGCTACTTGTCTAAAGCCCTTCCCCCAACTCCACAAACTCCTCTTGCACTGCTCTGATCCCATTTACAGCCAGGTCATTTGTCCCTAGGTGGACAATGACATCCAGCTCCCTTCCTCATGCAGCTGCTCTTGCAATCCTGAGGATTCACTTCCTGTCCCTCCAAGCCATGACACCAGGCAGGGACCTTACCTCCCTATCCCCTTCCTCCCCCACGTCTACCCCCCAATGATTGAGTCCCCCACCAGTAGTTGTTTCCTTCCCCTGTGGGGTCTCGTGCCACCCTCCTGTGGGTTTCCTTTGTGGAGGTTCCCAGCATCCTCCTTGGTCTCCACTGCAGGTGCCTCCATAGAGAAACCACTCTTTGCCAGAACAGCATATGAAATGTGGAGAGCTACAACTGGAGGGATGCACCTCTGTTCCACCACTCTCTCCCTCCCTGAGCCCACCTAGGTCCAACCGCTCCTCTAGCTTGGCAACCTCTGAGGTAACGGTGGTGGCCCTGGTGGTCCCTGGTTGGGGGAAGAGGTTTCACGAATCCTAGCCAGGTCAGCCTGGAGACGGGCAACCTCCTCCCTCAGACCAGAGAGGTGCCTGAAAACAGGGCAGCATCGCAGCCTCCAGAATGTCTCCCAGAACACTGCTGCTCCACAGTCATTGCAGTGCACCACTCCCATCTTGACTTATTTTGTGTCCCCTCTCCTGTTGCTTTGTATGCTTATTGTCTCCTCCCTCTATGTATTTTTATACTTACTTTCCTACTGCCTATGTGCCCTTACAACTCTCACCCTTCCTGTTCTGGGACAGGAACTTTCTGTAGTCTTCAGTAGTCTCCTTCCTCCGTACTTGGATTCAGACCTCTAGCAGCCGGGGGGAGAGGATAAAGAGTTTTTTTTTTTTTTAGGTTTCTTCAAGGTTGCTGAAACTAATGTGTCTCAGTGATCCTTCCCTTCCTACTGCCAAACAGGAAGTTCCTGTTGTCAGTCAAATTCAGTGGCTATAAAACTAGAACTGGCTTTGGGAGGCGGGGTAGGAGGGGTGGGAAGGAGGGAAACTAGTAAAAAAATCTGTAGTTCTGGACATTAGATTCACTTTCTGCTCTCAGTAAATTAAGGTGATACTGCCCCCTTCCTCAGAAAAAAAACACTTTGGGCCAGATATTCAAACTGCGCTATTTTGTGGAGCAAGCCATTGCGCTGCACAAAATAGTTGTGCAGGGGTGTGGCCAGAGTGATATTCAAAGGAGTTGCTCCCTTGAGCAACTCCTTTGAATATCACCCCCCAGCCACAGCCACTGTGCATGGTGCAGTGGAACTTGCGCCACCGCAAGTGGTCAGAGTGGAGCATTCAATTTGCAGTGGCGCAAGTACCATTGCGCCATGCGCAAAATCCCGATATTCAAAAGGTGACATGCAAATGGGGCCATAATTCATGCAAGGTGCAGGGGCCATTTGCATCTGATTATGGCCCCATTTGCATGCCATTAGCATACAGGTGCGCCGATCCCCGAGGACTTGCGCCTGGGCGCCTGCCAGGCAGCAGCCATCGGGGACCGGCGCCCTGCAACCCGATCACGGGCAAACGATGTAAAATCCCCACCACCCCCACTGGCCCGATCGTGGGCATAGTTTAATTCCCCACCAGCCCAATCGCGGGCATAGGTTTAATCCCCAGCCCAATCACGGGCAGCAATGTGGCTTCTCCCCAACACATCCCTGGTGGTCAGTGGACCGTAAATCGATCGCAGGATGGAATAAATAAACACCCCGAACACATCCTGGTGCTATGGTGTCCCCCCCACCCACCCACGAAACCTCACCACCCCACTCCCCTGTCAGCCCGGCGGCAGCATCCCACCGCCTGCCGCCCTGCTGCCCGCCGACTGACTGCCGGTGGGGCTCTGCGCCCGTGGTGCAGAGCAAGAGCCAATCGGCGTGCAGCCCATCTGACTAGAAACAGTCAGATTTGTGAATGAATACATTAATTCACAAACTAGACTGTCTTGTACGGTATGGGCTGCATGCCCATTGGCACTTGCTCTGCACCACTGGGCATGCAGCCCTACTGGGCAGTCAGTTGAGGGGTGGCAGGGCAGCAGGCAGGTGGGATGCTGCCATCCGCTGGCTGCCGGGGAGCAGGGCGGTGAGGCTTCATGGGTGGGTGGGTGGGGACACCAGGCACCAGGGATGTGTCTGGGGTTTATTTATTCCATCCCGTGATCAGGATTTACAGTCCACTGGACCACCAGGGATGTGTTCGGGGTGTGTGCGTGTTTTGTTAATTCCATCCCGCGATCGGGATGTTCGGTCCACTGGACCACCAGGGCTATGTTGGGGGGGGTGTTTTGTTTATTCCATCCCGCGATTGGGATTTTCGGTCCACTGGACCACCAGGGATGTGTTCGGGTAGGGGGGACACATTGCTGCCCGCGATCGGGCTGGTGGGGGGATAATTAAACTATGCCCGTGATCGGGCCAGTGGGGGTGGTGGTGGGGATTTTACACTCTTTTGCCCATGATCGGGCTGCAGGGGGACACAGGGTGTGGGATGAGGGCCAGCCACAGGTGGCAGCTGCTGTGTTGCACCCTGCAATGCAGCAGCTCACCTGTGGGTGGCCCCTCGACTTGAGCCTTTTTGGCTCAAAGTTGTGCAAGCGCAGGTTAGGTTGCACCTGCACAACTCTGCATAGCCCTGGCTGAATATCGCTGTGCAGTTTATGCATGGTTCCTCCCTCCAGTTCAGCATGCATTCATTTGCATTGTGCTGTTGCTCAGCATGTTTTCTGTGGCGCAACTGCCTCCTGCTGAATATCGCAGTATGGAGCAAGTTTGGACTTGCGCAAGTGCAACCCTGTTGCGCATGGCGCAACCCTTTTGAATATCTGGCCCTTTTTTTTTACTGAAATGAGACCCACTTCTTCTAATAAAGTATCTGTTTGCTTAATCCAAAAAGCTACTACTCCTGCTGAGACAGAAGTGATTAATTAATAAAAAATTTGTAGTTCTGGACTCCTGTATCTTGCTCTGCAACCAGTTCTCTTCTGCTAGAAACAGCCGGAAGCTGTAATTGGAGACTGCTGCTTTTGTACACCTAAGCTGCTAAGCCACACCCCCAATTAGATTCACTCTCTGCTCTCAGTAAATTAAGGTGATATTGCCCCCTTCCTCTGAAAAAACACTTTTTTTTTTACTTAAATGAGACCCCCTTCTTCTAATAAAGTATCTGTTTGCTTAATCCAAAACAGGTACTACTCCTGCTGAGACAGAAGTGATTAATTAGTAAAAAATCTGTAAGGCTCAGGATAACCCACCCACCGATAGTTAGTGAAGACATTTTATACAGTTACAGATAATAATAAACTAACAGTACCTTACAAGTTAAGAATGCAGTCGAAGAAATAAATTTATGCTGGAGTGAGTTACCAAATTACTGAGACCAATTGGTGCTTGTGACACTCACACTCATGCACCATGCTCATGCTGTGGTGCAGCGCGGGCATTTAAAGTGCCCCGAGTTCCTGCCCACCTTGGTTGATTGGCTGTACTTGCTGACTCACCTCATAGCCCCCTCTAACAGCAGCCAAACAAACCATGAGAGTCTCTGGTGTAAATGGGCTGAGTGTTCAGCTAGGCGGCAAGTTTTTAGCAGAGAACAAAGCACTAGATGTTGTTTCAGCAGGCAGCAAATGAAATAAACTTGCTGTGGTACAGCACAGGTGTTTACAGTGCCCCGAGTTCACACCCACCATGGCTGATTGGCTGTACTTGCCAGTTGCCTCCCAGCCCACCCTTAACAGCAGCCAAACAAACCATAAGAGTCTCTGGTTGAAACGGGTGGAGTGTTCAGCTGGGCAGCAAGTTCTTAGCAGAGAACAAAGCACTAGATGTTAATTCAGCAGGCAGCAAATGAGTAATGCATTAATATCCATGAGCGGCTCATTTTGATGTGTGTATTCAGTCTCAGAATGGTCACTGGTGCTTCTTTAAACAAAGAGTTTTGTGTCTTCTTCTCCGCTGTGCTCATGGCTCAACTAAGTGATCTTGGGGTCTGGGAGCACCGCAGCAGCTCCTGAGGCACCACTATCATGATAAGAAATCAGATGCATGCCAACGTGCATGCACAGCCAATTCACACATTCATGGTGCGGCTGCAAGCGGTTCTGTGTCTCTGCTCCTCCGGCCCCTCTTCACAAGAAGAAATGCTATGTGGGGCTAGACAGAGACTGAAACACCTTGAGGGATGCAGGCCAAAGCAGCAATAAGGAAGCAGTGTAAACACGCTTGCAGCCCCACTGAGAATGTGCTAGCTGGCAGTTCATGCATGTGTGTTGGTGCACATCTGTTTTCTTGCCACAATAGTGACACACACTAGGAGCTGGTGAAGGACTCCTGGATCCCGAGATTACTAAGTTGGGGTCTGAAGACATGAGAGCTGTTGTGCAGAAGCAGCAAAAGTATTTGTTTATGGAGCACCAATGGTAATCTGAGATCAAATATATATAGAAGAAAGAGCTGCTTATGAATAGGATTCATTAATATTCATGAGACCATTACTATTTCAGTAAGGCATTCAATCCAGTACCCCACAATGGCCTACTAACAAAGCTGGGGGGGTGGTGGTGGGGGGGACAGTTGCTCAGGTGAGTGGGAAACTGTCTTATGGGGTGAATACAGTGAGTGGTGGTTGGAGGGATAGTCTCCTCCCCCGGAGGATCATCAGTGGGGTCCCCCAGAATTTGGTCCTGCAGCCACTCCTGTTCAATTCCTATGTCTCAGCCATAGGGTGGGGTGTTAGGAGTAGGTTGAGTCTCTTTGTGGATGACTCAAAACTGGGAGCACTGGCAGATGGGCTGGAGGGGAGAGAGGCCCTGCAGGGGAATCTGGATGCCCTGGGGGGTGGGCAAGGAAGTGGGGGTTGAAGTTCAATGCAGGGAAATGTAGGGTGCTGCATCTG
This sequence comes from Neoceratodus forsteri, assembly GCA_016271365.2. Lineage (NCBI taxonomy): Eukaryota > Metazoa > Chordata > Ceratodontiformes > Ceratodontidae > Neoceratodus > Neoceratodus forsteri. Next base: position 807,804,211 of record CM028137.1, read on the forward strand.
GGGGTCAGAAACCTGGGACATGCATACACCCGTGGGGGGACCACACTGCAAGTCACATTGGGTGAGAGGGACTTAAGGATAGTGGTGGACAGCAAAATGAATAACACAGAGAATTATTGAAGAGGTGCAGCAAAAGCAAACAGGATACTGGGCTGCATAACCAGGGGGATTACCTCCAGGAGGAGTGAGATGATCCTTCCTCTGTATAATGCCTTGGTTATGCTGCATCTTGAGTACTGTATGCAGTTCTGGAGACCCCATCTTAAGAGGGACATAGCACTGCTGGAGAGGGTCCAGAGGAGGGTGACCAGGATGATTCAGGGCATGGATAGTAGGACCTATGAGGAGAGACTGGATGAACTCAATCTGTACTCATTGGAGGAGAGGAGGGACAGAGGGGACATGATAGAGACTTTCAGTTATGTAAAGGGGATAAATAAGGGTGGAGCCAGGGAAGTGTTCAGGCTTAAGAAGGGAGAACTACTGGGGGCACAAGTGGAAACTGGAAGAGGGGAAGTACAGGGGGGACCGCAGGAGACACTTCTTCATAGAGAGGGTGGTGGAACCATGGAACGCACTGCCCAGGAGTCTGGTGGAAGAGACCACAGTGGAAGGATTCAAGAAGGGTTGGGACAGGTACAGGGGGAAGCTGAGGCCAGGGAGGCACACCTCTGGGGCTGGAAGGTGGAGGAGCGAGCTCCCAGAAGGGGGCCAGCTTCCGAGCAGACACGATAGTCCATGGGGCCTATTCTGCTTGCTTTTACTATGATACTATTCATGGGTAACTCATTACTATTCATGAGAAGTTGATTAATATTCATGAACAGTTCATTTTGATGTATGCATTCAGTCTCAGAATGGTGAATGGTGCTCTTTAAACAAAGAGTTGTGTGTCCTCTGCTCTGTGGTCCTCATGTCTCAGCTATGTGATCTTGGGGTCCAGGAGCATGGTGGCAGCTCCTGGGGCACCACTATGGTGGTGAGAAATTGGATACACACCAACGCACATGCGCAGATCATCAGCTCGGACATTCTCAGTGCAGCTGCAAGCAGTTCTGTGTCTCTGTTCCTCCAGCTCCTCTTTACAAGGAGAAATGTTATGTAGGACTAGAGAGAAACTAAAACACCATGAGGGATTCAGACCAAAGTGGCAATGAGGAAAGAGTGGAGACACGCCTGCAGCCACACCAAGAATGTGCCAGCTTTGGACCGAGAATGTGCCAGCTGGTGGTGCACACATGCATGCTGCCACTTATCTGTTTTCTCTCTGCAATAGCGGTGCATCAGGAGCTGCTGCATGGCTCCTGGACCCCGATATCACTTAGTTGGAGTCCAGAGACATGAGGGCTGCAGTGCAGAAGCAGCAAAAGAATTTGTTTTAGCAGCACCAATGACTGATCTGAGACTTAATATATACATAAGAATGAGCTGCTGATAAATAGGAATCATTAATATTCATGAGACCATTCATATTCATGGGGATCACATTACTTCTCATAAGTAGCTCATTAGTATTCACGAGCAGCTCATTTTGATTTATGTAGTCAGTCTCAGAATGGTCATTGGTGCTCTTTAAACAAAGAGTTTGGTTTCTCTGCACTATGGCCCACATGTATCAACTAAGTGATCTTAGGATCTGGGAGCATCATGTGAGCTCCTGAGGCACTGCTATTATGACAAGGAATCGAATGCTCACCAACACACAAGCGCAGCCCATCGGCTCGCACATTCTCGGTGTGAATGCATGCTGATCTGCATCTCTAATACTCCAGACCCTCTTTACAAAGAGAAGCATTATGTGAGACTAGACAGAGTTTGAAACTCCTTGAGGGATTCAGGCCAAAGTGGCAGTGAGGAAACAGCCCAAACACGCTTATGGCCCCACCGAGAACGTGCCAGCTAGTGGTGTATGCATAAGATTTGGTGCTCATCTGTTTTCTTACCATGATAGTGGCACATCAGGAGCTGCTGCAGTGCTCCCAGACCCCGAGATCACTTAATTTGGGTCTGGAGATATGAGGGCTGTGGTGCAGAAGCAGCAAACGTTTTTGTTTAAGGAGCACCAGTGACCGATCTGAAACAGAATACATACATAAGAATGACCTGCTTATGAATAGGATTCATTAAAATTCACAAGACCATTAATATTCATGGGCAGCTCATTATTCTTCATGAGTAACTCATTAATAACCACGAACAGTTCATTTTGATGCATATATTCAGTCTCAGAATGGTCATCGGTGTTCTTTAAATAAAGAGTTTTGTGTCTCTCTCTGCACCACGGTCAACATGTCTTAACTAAGTGATCTTGGGGTCTGGGAACACTGCAGCATCTCCTCAGGCACCGCTATCTCAGCAAGAAATCTAATGTGCACCAACGCACATGTGCGGACGATCAGCTTGCACATTGTTGGTGTGGCTGCAAGCAGTTCTGTATCTCTGCTGCTCTGGCCTTTCTTTACAAAGAGAAACTTTATGTGGGGTAGACAGAGACTGAAACTCCTTGAGGGATTCAGATCAAAGTGGCAATGTAGAAACAGCACAAACATGCTTACAGCTGGACCGAGAATGTTCCAGTCTTCGGTGTGAGAATTTGCCAGCTAGTGGTGCATGCATGTGTGTTGATGCACATCTGTTTTCTTGCTGTGACAGCAGCAGCACATCAGGAGCTTCCGTAGGGCTCTTGGACTCCAAGATCACTTAGGGTCTGTAGACAGGAGGGCTTCGGTGCAGAAGCAGCAAAAGTATTTGTTTAAGGAGTGCTAATGACTGATCTGAGACTGAATATATATATATGAGCTGCTTATAAATATAATTCATTAATATTCATGACTCCATTAATATTCGTGGGTATCTCATTACTATTCATGAATAACTCAATAATATTCATGAGTAGCTCATTTTTATGTATATATTTAGTCCCAAAACGGTCAATGGTTCTTTTAAACAAAGGCCCAGATATTCAGGGGTTGCGCATGGTGCAAACAGTGTTGCACCATGCGCAACCCACTGATATGCCCCAGCGTGATATTCAAAAGGGAAAAGTGCGCGGCACAAATCCCGATGCACCGGAGCGCATCAGTAATGTATGCAGGCACAGGAAGGTGGGGCGTGCCCATGCATAACCTGCACAGCCTGATATTCAGCCCGGGATGTGCAGAGCCATGCATGCACAACCCCTACCTGTTCCAGCAGAAAGTTATGCCAAAAAAAAGGAACAACTGATGGCCACCCACAGGTGAGCTGCCACATTGCAAGGTGCAACACGGCAGCTGCTACCTGTGGGTGGCCACCAGTTCGCTGTACCTGGTGGTGCTTCCATGCCCGATTCCGGCATTTGTAAAAAATAGAATATCGCTCATTCTGGATCCAGTGGACCGCTATCTGCTCAATTGTGGCATTTTTAAAAATAGAATATTTGTCTAATATCTCTCAGGTGTCCAGTGATCTTCCGCCCAACTCATGTCCATCTGTATCAATAATAGTAAAGTCTTCAGAGTCCTCGGTGGTCCGTGATATTTCGTTCGCTGGCAGGTCTTCGTGTGTCCGATACCTCGGTGGTCAGGGTACCCCTTCTCACCGAGTTTCACGTTTTCGTCAGTTAGTCTGTAGTACTCCACTCACTCGTTGTTGCTGGCTGATTGACACCTCAGTAGACTGATGTTAATGGTTTATAGCTGAGTTAATGGCATGCAGTTCCATTGTCCCAGTTCCAAATATGTGGAATGAATCCGCTGCCCAGAATGTGCAGTACGCAGTAGTTGCATGCCCATTGGCCCATGCTGTGAACCAATGGGCGGTAGCCCTACTGAGGTGTCAGTCAGCGGGCAGCGGGCAGCAGGTGGTGGGTGCCACCCACCGCTGACTGGGGAGGGGCGTGGGGCCCAGTGGGCGGATGGGGGGAGGGGGGTACCCTAGACCACCAGGGATGTAGGACTTTTTTTTACAGATGCCTGCAATCGGGCAGAGAGCGGTCCACTGGCCCACCAGGGATATTGGACAAATTATTCTATTTTTTACAAATGCCCGTGATTGGGCAGAAAGAGGTCCACCGGACCACCAGGGATATTGGATGAATTATTCTATTTTTTACAAATGCCCATGATCGGGCAGATAGAGGTCCACTGGACCACCAGGGATATTGGAAGGGGATCTTTTATTAAACAAATGCCCATGATCGGGCTGCTGGGGGTGTCAGTCTGCAGTGGCTGCTGCCTGGCAGGGCGCCAGGTGCAAGTCGTCGAGGATCAGTGCACCTGCATGAAAATGGGGCCATAATGACATGCAAATGGCCCCATGTGTGTCTTGCATACATCATGTCCCATTTGCATGTCAACTTTTGAATATCACGGTTGCTGTTCACGGCGCAATGGAACTTGCACTAACGCATCTCCATGCTCCACTCTGGCCACTTGCACTGGTGTAGTGCCACTGCACCATGTACACTGGGGGGGGCAGGGTGCGATATTCAATGCTGCTGAGCCATGGTGCAGCTCCATTGAATATCGCCCAGTCCACACCCCTGCGCAGCCAAGTTGAGCTGCTCCCAAGCTTGCGCCACTGCATGGCACAGTTTGAATATCTGGGCCATAGAGTTTTGTGTTCTGCACCATGGACCTCATGTCTCAACTAAGTGATCTTGGGGTCTGAGAGCACCTCAGCAGCATCTGAGGCACTGCTATCATATAGGCAAACTGGATGCACGCTACCTTACATGCGTAGACCCTCAGGTTGCACATTCTTGGTTCGGTTGCAAGAGGTTCTGTGTCTCTGCTCCTTTGGCCCACTTTTCAAGGAGAAACATTATGTGGGGTTAGACAGAGACTGAAACACCTTGAGGGATTCAGGCCAAACTGGCAATGAGGAAACAGCACAGACCCGCTTTCAGCCTCTCAGAGAATGTGCGAGCTGGCAGTTCATGCATGTCTTTTGGTGCACATCTGTTTTCTTGCTGCAATAGTGGCACATCATGAGCTGCCACATGGCTCCTGGACCTCGAGATCATTTAGTTGGGGTCCACAGACATAAGGGCTGTGGTGCAGAAGCAGCAAAAGTACTTTTTAAAGAGTTCCAGTGACTTATCTGACACTGAATATACAATGGCGTCCCTCAGGATGAAACCCACTTTTAAAGCACTCTGCAGTATGCTGCAGCAGATCTACTGAAAAAAAGCAGTGTAATTTCAATGACAATTAGTTCATATTGTCATCTAAGAAACTGTGGCATTCACTTCATCCTGGCAGTGTCACAATTTCCTGAATAACAAAAGGGAGTAATTGCCATTGAAATTACATTGCTTTATTCAGTAGGTCAGCTGCAGCATTCTGCAGTGTGCTGCAAAATGCTGCAGAATTGGATTTCATCCTGGGAATGCCACTGTGCACATAAGAATGAGCTGCTTGAGAAGGAGGAGGGAGGGAGGAGGTGATTCTGCCACTGTATAGGTCATTAGTTAGACCACACCTGGAGTACTGCATGCAGTACTGGCACCCGTATCTGAAGAGGGACATTAAGTTACTGGAGGGGGTGCAGTGCAGGGTGACAAAGATAATCAAGGGGCTGGGGGACTTATCATATGAGAGGAGGCTGAGGGAGTTGAACATGTACTCACTGGAGGAGAGGAAGGACAGGAGGGACATGATTGAAACCTTTAAGTACATGAAAGGAATAAACAAGACAGGTACAGAGGGGCTGTTCAAAGTAAGGGAAGGGGAGGGACACCAGGGGCCATAATATGAGAGTGGAGGGGAGGGGAGAAAGGTTCAGGAGGGAGATGAGGAGACACTTTTTTACAGAGAGGGTGGTGGCTGGGTGGAATGCGTTACCTGCAGAAGTGGTATCCAGTAGAACAGTGGACTGCTTCAAAACAGGAAGGGACAGGACAAGGGGGAGGGTCAATGAAGAGGAAGGGTGGAAGGGAGGGGCAGCTGCAGAATAAGGGGTACTGGCTGCACATTCGAGCAGACTTGATAGACCTCTAGGCCTTTATCTTCTGTCAAATTTCATATGTTCATATGTTCGTATGTTCATATGCTTATCAATAGAATTCATTAATATTTCATGAGCCATTCATATTCATGAATGACTCATTACTATTCATGAGTTTCTCATTAATATCATGAGCAGTTCAATTTAATGCATGTATTCAGTCTCAGAATGGTTATTAGTGCTCTTTAAACAGAGAGTTTTCTGTCTTGTACCCCGTGGCCCTCATGTCTCAACTAAATGATCTTGGAGTGTAGGAGCATGGTGGCAGCTCCATAGGCACTGCTAAAGCAACGAGAAATCAGACGAACACCAATGTGCATGCGAGGACCATCATCTTGCACATTCTCAGTTCGGCTGCAAACGAGTCCTCATCTGTGCTCCTCCGGCCAATCTTTATAAGGAGAAACATTATGTGGATCTAGACAGAGACTGTAATATCTTGAGGGATGTGGGCCAAACCGGTAATGAGGATACAGCACAATCTCACTTTTCACCACACCGAGAATGTGAGAGCTGGTGGTTTGTTCATGCGTGTTGATGCACATCTGTTTTCTTGCCTTGATAGCGGCTCATTAGGCGCTGCCACAAGGTTCCCAGACCCCAAGATCATTTAGTTGGAGTCCAGAGACATAAGGGCTCTGGTGCAGAAGCAACAAAAGTATTTGTTTAAGGAGTGCCCATGACTGAGCTGAGAGTGAATATACACATAAGAATCAGTTGCTTATGAATTGGAGTCATTAGTATTGATGAGACAATTAACATTCATGGGAAGCTCATTACTATACATAAGTAGCTCATTAATATTCTCGAGCAGCTCATTTTGATGTATATATTCAATCTCAGAATGGTCACCGTCGCTCTTTAAACAAAGAATTTTGTATCTTCTGAACCACGACCCTCATGTCTCAATTAAGTGATCTTGGGGTCCGGGATCAGTGCAGCAGCTTCTCAGGCATTACTATCGTGGAGACAAAATTGATTTGCACCAACATGCATGCGCGGACCATCAGCTCACACATTCTCAGTTTGGTTGCATGCGGTTCTGCATCTCTTCTCCTCCAACCGCTTTTTACAAGGAAAAACATTATCTGGGGCTAGACAGACACTGAAACTTTTTGAGGGATTCAGGCCAAAGCAGCAATGAGGAAACAGTGTAAACATGTTTGCAGCTGCATCAAGAATATGTCAGAATTTTGGTCTGCCAACACACCAGCTGGAGCTGCATGCGAGTTGGTACACAGCTGACAGAGGGCTCCCAGACTCTGAGATCACTTATTTAGGGTCCCAAGACTGGAGGGCTGCGCTGCAGAAGCAGTAAAAGTATTTGTTTTAGCAGCGCCAATGACTGACTGAGATTGAATATATACAAAAGAATGAGCTACTTTTAAATAAGATTCATTAATATTCATGAGATCATTAATATTCATGGAGAGCTCATTACTTTTCATGAGTAGTTCATTAATATTCATGAACAGCTCATTTTGATGTAGGTGTTTAGTCTCAGATCGGTCATTGGTGCTCTTTAAACAAAGAGTTTTCTGTCTTCTGCCCCATGGCCCTCATGTCTAAACTAAATGAACTTGGGGTGCAGGAGCATGGTGGTAGTTTCTGAGGCACCGCTATAGCAGTGAGAAATCGGATGCACATCAATGCGCATGCGCGGACCATCATCTTACACATTCTCGGTTCGGCTGCAATCGGTTCTGTGTCTGTGCTCCTCTGGCCAATCTTTACAAGGAGAAATGTTATGTGGCTCTAGACAGAGACTGAAACACAGTGAGGGATGCGGGCCAAAGTAGTGATGAGGAAACAGCACAATTCCGCTTTTCACCACTCGAAGAATGTGAGAGCTGGAGGTCCGTGGATGTGTGTTGTTCCACATCTTTTTTCTTTCCATGATAGCGGCACGTCACTGGCTGCCACAGGGCTCCTGGACCCTGAGATCTCTTAGTTGGGGTCCAGAGACATGAGGGCTGAGGTGCAAAAGCAGCAAAAGTATTTGTTTAAGGAGCATCAGTGACTGATCTGAGATGGGATACATACATACATAAGAACGAGCTGCTTATGAATAGAAACCGTTAATATTCATGAGACCATTAATATTCATGGTTAGCTCATTACTATTCATGAGTAGCTCATTAATATTGCTGAGCAAATATTCAGTCTCAGAATGATCATTGGTGCTCTTCGAGCAAAGAGATTTGTGTCTTCTGCACCACAGTCCTCATGTCTCAATGAAGTGATCATGGTGTCTGGGAGCACCAAGGCAGCTTTTGAGGCACTGCTATTGCGGCGAGAAATTGGATGCCCACCGACGCACATGTGTGGACTGTCATCCCACACAGTCTTGGTTCAGCTGAAAGCGGTTTTACGTCTCTGCTCCTCTGGCCCATCTTTACAAGGAGAAATGTTACATGGGGCAAGACAGATTCTGAAACAGCTTTAGAAATGAGGCTAAAGTGGCAATGAGGAAACAGCACAAACCCGTTTGTAGCCACACAGAGAATATATGAGCTAGTAGTCCGTGCATGCATGTTGTCGCATATCTGTTTTCTCATTATGATTGCAGCTCATCAGGAGCTGCCACAGGGCTCTAGGACACTAAGATCACTTAGCTGGGGTCCTGAGACATGAGGGCTGCAGTGTAGAAGCAGCAAAAGTATTTGTTTAAGAAACACCAATGACTGATCTGAGACTGAATATATACGTAAGAATAAGCTGCTTATGAATATGATTAATTAATATTCATGAATGCATTCATATTCATTAATAGTTCATTACCATTCATGAGTAGCTCATCAATATTCATGAGCAATTGATTTTGATATATATATTCAGTCTCAGAATGGTCACTGATGCACTTTAAACAAAGAGTTTTGTGTCTTCTGCACCACTGTCTTCATGTCACAGCGAAGTTATCTTTGGGTCCTGGAGCACCGCTGCAGCTCCTGAGGGACTGCTATTGCAGCGAGAAATCAGAGGCATAGCAATGCACATGCACAGACTATTAGCTCGCACATTCTTGATGTGGCTGCAAGCAGTTCTGCATCTCTGCTTCTCTAGACCATCTTTACAAGGAGGAACATTATGTGGGGGTAGACAGAGACTGAAACACCTTGAGTTATTCAAGCCAAAGCTGCAATGAAGAAGCAGTGCAAACATGCTGGCAACCACATTGAGAATGTGCTAACTTTCAGTCTGAGAATCTGCCAGCAGGTGGTGCATGCATGTGTGTTCATCCACATCTGTTTTGGCCCCATGATAGCTTCACATTAGGACTTGCTGCAGAGCTCCTAGACCCCAAGATTACTTATTTGGGATCTGGAGACACGAGGGCTTTGGTGCAGAAGCAGCAAAAATATTTGTTTTAGAAGCACCAGTGACTGATCTGAGACCGAATATATACATACGAATGAGCTGCTTATGAATAGGATTCATTAATATTCAAGAGATCATTAATATTTATTGGCACATCATTGCTATTCTTGAGTAGTTCATTAATTTTCATTAGCAGCTCATTTTGTTAAATGTATTCAGTCTCGGAATAGTCATTAGTGCTCTTTAAACAACGAGTTTTGTGTCTTCTGCACCACGGCTCTCATGTGTCAACTAAGTGATCTTGGTGTCTGAGAGCACAGTGACAATTCTCAAGACACCTCTATCACAGTGAGAAATCAGATGCATGCCAGCACGTGTGCCTGGACTGTCAGCTCACACATTCTTGGTTTGTCAGCAAGCAATTCTGCATCTATGCTCCTCCAGCCCAGCTTTACAAAAAGAAATGTTATGTGGGGCTAGACAGAGACTGAAACTACTTGAGGGATTTGGGCCAAAGTGGCAATGAGGAAATAAAGCAAACACACTTACAGTGGCACCAAGAATGTGCCAGTTATAAGTCTGAGAATGTACCAGCTTTCACTGCACACTTGCGTGTTGGTGCACATCTGACTTCTTGTCATGGCAGTGGCACATCAGGAGCTGTTTCAGGGCTCCCAGACCCCGAGATCACTTAGTTGGGGTCTGGAGACATGAGGGCTGTGGTGCAGAAGCAACAAAAGTATTTGTTTAAGGAGTGCCAATGACAGATATGAGACTGAATATATATATGCAAGAATGAGCAGCTAATGAAAAGGATTCATTAATATTCATGAGACCATTAATATTCTTGGGAAGCTGATTATTATTCATGAGCAGCTTATTATTATTCATAAGCAGTTCATTTTGATGTATGTATTCAGTCTCACAATGATTATTGTTGCTCTTTAAACAAAGAGTTTTGTGTCTTCAGCACCACGGCCCTCATGTCTCAACAAAGTGATATTGGGTTCTGGGAGCAGTGCGGCAGTTCCTGAGACACTGCTATCATGATGAGAAATTGAATGTGTGCCAACATCATGCAAGGACCCTCAGCTTGCACGTTCTTGGTTCAGCTGCATACAGTTCTGCATCTGTTTTCCTCCGGACCCTCTATACAAGGAGAACCATTATGTGGGGCTAGACAGAGTCTGAAAAACCTTGCAGGATGTGGGTCAAAGTTGCAATGAGGAAACAGCAGAAACCTGCTTGCAGCCACACAGAGAATGTGTGAGTTGACTGTCCCCACATGTGTGTTGGTGCACATTTGTTTTCTCACTGCGATAGTGGCACACCAAGAGTTGCCACAGGGTCCTGGACCCCAAGATCACTTAGTTAGGGTCTGGAGACATGAGGGATGTGTGCAGAAGCAGCAAAAGTATTTGTTTAAGGAGTGCCAATGACTGATATGGGTTTTACGTGATAACAGCGAGTCTTTAACTGTGCCGATCACATATCGTGGCAACAAAAGCTCCTGAAGTCAAAAGGGCAAACCACATAGCAGCAACAGTCACAAATAGCAATGGTCGCTTACTACAACAAACACGGCAAATAAACCAAGCATTTTTATGTGGGGGCAGGCACCCCACAGCCCCCAAAATAATGATTACTAACTCCAAGGGAGTGGACATAGGAAAAAAAATAAAATCCCTATGAAGGAAAATATTTGCCTGCACCAAGACCCAGGCTTCGGGGCAGTGGCTCAAGCCACTACACCATACGACCAGCTCAGCAGGGCTTGGCTAAACTACTCCCAATATATGCTTTGTATAGCTAGTGTAGTGAGTGTAACTCAGTGTTACACTCGTTATTACTACTTCTTGGTCTTTTATCGCAGTCGCTCGAAATTATGAGCAGTATTATTGATTCACTTATGTTGAGCCGCTCAATAATACTCACTCATATCATGGTATACCATTGATCTGAGACTGAATATATACATAAGAATGACTTGCTCATGAATATGATTCATTAATATTCATGAGACCAATAATATCCATGGGCAGCTCATTACTATTCATTAGTAGCTCATTAATATTCATTAGCAGCTCATTTTGATGTATGTATTCAGTCTCAGAATGATCATTGGTGCTCTTTAAACAAGGAGTTTTATGTCTTCTGCACTGTGGCCCTCATGTCTAAACAAACTGATCTTGGGATCTGAGAGAACCATGGCAGCTCCTGAAGCACCAGTATCGTGGAAACAAACTGGATGTGTGCCAGCTTGCATGTGTGGACCATCAGCTTGCACATTCTCAGTTAGGATCTCAACAAAGTGATCGCACACTCTCAGTTCATATCTCATCAAAGTGATCTTGTGGTCTGGGAGCACTGTGGCAGCTCCTGAGACACCACTATTAAGGTGAGAAATTGGATGCACGCCAAAGTGCACGTGCGTTCCCTCAGCTCATACATTCTTGGTTCAGCTGCAAACAGTTCTGCATCCCTGCTCCTGCAAGGAGTACCATTTATTTATTTTATTTATATATTTCATTTCTGGAATTACAACCTTTGAGCCAATTGGCTCTTTTACAAAGGCTCCATATCATGGACAACACAACTGTCCTTAAACCAAAAGAGAAGCAGTGGCATTTAAAACAACAGTACAAATAAAAGGCATTGCAGTGCTAATAACAATGTGGGTAGTAAGTTGAGTACACAGTTGGGGGACACAATGTAGAACAAACAACATATGCAGACTTGTACGCCTGCTGGGAAAAACAAGAAACAGAAAACATAAGCCATGTTATTAAGTGCTATGAAGGAGGTTGCTAAGTGCTGAGGGAGGAAGAATGGTTGAGGGGAAAGATGAGAGAAAAGACAATAGCAACCAGAAGTGGCTTTGTCTTGTTGAAAGACCAGGCGGTGATCCCTAAGCTGAACAGTCACAGTCACAGTTGGGGGAGTCGGCCAAGTGGAGATGGAGAGCTTTCTTGAACGGGCCAATATTTTCTTGCTGCCAGACCGCAGTTGGGTAGGTCATTAAGCCATAGTGGACTGTGGTACGAAAGGGAGCATTGTGCCATGGTGGTTCTTTTAAATGGTACTTGTAGGTGGCCCTTGACGGAGCTCCTTGTATTATTTTTGGAAGGGTTGTATTGGAAGAGCGTAGACAGGGATTCTGGTGTATGTCCTAATAGCGCTTTTTTTCCCAAGTAGGCAGGCTTGGTATTTGGTCCTTTGGGAGAGAGGGGACCATCCAGTCAAGGAATACAGGCTGCAGGAGTGAGTTTAATAATCAACCCGCAAAACAAGCCAGCAGGCTTTATTAAGGAGAAGCTTTACTTGCTTAAGTGAGGTCTCACAGGCTGTGCTATATATGACCAGTCCGTAGTCAATAGTTGACAATATGGAGCTCTGTGTGACAAGATTATGGGCCTCTGGGGTCATAGATTTTCTGTGTCGGTATAGGATCCCAAGTTTGACATTTACAGATTTTATGATGTGGTCTATGTGGATAGCAAAGGAGAGGGAGTCATCAAAATGGATGCCCAGGTCTTTGAAAGTGGAGACTTGTTCTAATATGTCACCTTTGTGACTACGGACAATCAGAGGGCGGGCATTCTTCATAGACTGCTGATGCAAGAAATGCATGAACTTGGTTTTTTGTAGTTAAATAGAAGCCTGCTGTGTGAGAACCACGACTCAAGTTTTGAAAAGCTGTCTTGAAGGGCAGCATTTATGTTCAGCGGACAGTGTTCAGGGACTGAGATCACTGCATCATCTGCATAGAGCAACATTTTGGCAGAGCAGGCACTGGGAAGTGAGTTGATAAACAGGCTGAATAGTAATGGCCCAAGGATAGACCCTTGTGGAACCCCTAGTGTTATGCTCCAGGGTTCAGAAGTGACTCTGTTTATCCTAACGCGTTGGTACCTATGGGACAGGTAGCTCGAGAACCATAAGATTGTGTCAGAAGATAGGCCAAGGGATGTTAGGTTGGTGAGCAAGATCTGGTAATTGATGGTGTCAAAGGATTTGGTCAGGTCTATGAATATAGACCCCACCATCATACCAGAGTCTAGGGTGTCGTAAAGATGTGTAGTGAAGTCTGTGAGTACCATGATGGTACTATGGTCTTTTCAGAACCCATGCTGCTGGGGGGAGAGTAGATTATATTTGGACAGATGTTTGGTAAGATGGCTGGACACCAGTCTCTTGAGGGCTTTGAAAAGGGGTGGCAGGATGGAGATTGGGTGATAGTTACCCAAGGAGGATCCGTCCCAATTTTTGAAGACCGGTGTAACTAGGGTAGTCTTCCATCAGTAAGGGAATATGCCTGACCTTACGGAGATGTTGAAGATATTACTAAGGGGGATAGGCCAGTTCTTCCAGTGCAAGAGCAAGCAGCTTCATGTCAATGGAGTCACTGCCCATTCTAGTTTTACCTAAGACCCTTCTAACATATTTGATGGTTTCAGACCTTGACACCTTCTTGAAGTAAAAGAGGGGTTGTGAGGGGTTTGCAATTGGAGGAGTTTGGGAACTAGGATGTGTCCTGTTAGGATCGTGGTCTAGGTAGTCTTGGGGGAGCAATGAACTTAGGTCTGTGAAAGCTAAATTAAATGCATTAGTGAGGTCTTTTGGATATTGAATAGGGCCTGAAGGAGTAACTATGAGGTCGGGTGGTGCTCTCAACTCCCTCCCTGTGAGTGTTTTTATGTTGTCCCAGAAAGTTTTACCTTTTCCCCAGCACTGTCTTACTTTCTCTTTGTAAAATGTAGCCATTGCATTCCTAATTGACCTAGTACATTTATTCGTTGATGTCTTGTAGGTTGTGAAGTCAGCTGTTGAGCCTGAGGCTCTCGCCTTGTGCCATAGGTTGTCCCTTGATTTCATTTGCTCAATTAAGGTGCTGTTGAGCCAGGGGTTGATAGTACCCTTAATTTTGGATGTTTTTATGGGGTCAAATAGGTCACAGACTCTGTTGAAGACTGAGGTGAAGTAATCAAGGGCAAGGTTGGGGTTGTGGCAAGCATCAAGAGGGGACCAGTCAGCTTTCTTAAGGTATCGCCTGAATAGGTGTAGCTGCCCTTTCCTCAGTAACTGATTTTTGACTAGTTGTGGGAGGTCTTTGGTGCCCTTGTTAGACCATAGACAGACTATCGGTGAGTGGTCACTCAATGTGTCAAGGAGGACTGAGACCTTTTTAATATGAACTGGGGATGATACTAGAAGCCAATCTATGAGTGTGCTAGTTCCTGTGCGTTAGTTACTTTTGGTTGCCTGATTGACCATCTGCATGAAGTATAGGCTGTGTACTTTGTCTCTTACATCCACCGTATCATGCACTAGCCAGTTTGAGTTGAAGTCCCCAAGAATTATCTGTTCCCAATCCTGCTTGGACTTACAATGTGATCATGGAGTAGTTCTAACCCTTTTCCTTGCTTTTCAGGGGGAATGTACACTGTTGTTATTAGTAGTGTTTTGGGTTGCAGCCCGATGAAGAGTTTTAGGGTTAGTATTTGGGCTTCTTTTGTGTTGGCATTATAAGGCATGACCTGACCTTTAATGTTTTTGCTCAGATAAGCTAGGCAACCTCCCCCTCACTTGGTCAGTCTATCTAGGCAGAAGATGGTGTATCCCTTGAGGGAGACTGCTGTATCTGGGACTTTGGGGGACAGCCAAGATTCAGTGATTGCGATAATGTCAGGCTTGTGCTGTGATACCCATGCCTGAAGTTGCATGGTCCACTACTTGAAAAGACAGAGTTAGGAAGATCAATATACCACGTAGGAATAAGTAGTCCAACATAATAGCTTTTAGGTGGTCATGAGGGGGGGCGTGATGTGATAGAGCGTGCCTGGTTCCTAAAGCAGAGAAAACCCCTCTAAGGGGAGGGCTATAGAGAGGAGAGGGGTGGTCCTATGGGGGGAGGGAGTGTATTTAATTAGTGCTGGGTGCCCCATTATGTGGGGCTAGACAGAGACTGAAATACCTTTAGGGATGCGGGTCAAAGCTGCAATAAGGAAACAGCACAAACCTGCTGTGGTGAGATAAGGCCATGCCTTACTGTTCTAATCATATTTGATGGTATTTTTATGTGAGAAATGCATCAAAGATGCCTATGGTAGCCCAATGTAAGTGCAAGGGATCATGAGTACAAAGACATGGGCCCTGAAGGAATGATGTTGTAACTCTTGTTACTGTGCAGACAGTCTGTCAGCTGCAAGGCAAGGACAAGAATTAATTAAATCATTTAAAAGGAGACAAAAGAATATTTAAGCAGAGCTGGCCAGCAGGCCCATCCATTTGTGCCTGAGTGGGCCACAACATCCAGTGGAGACAATCAAGCTGTCACCAAAGTTGACCCTGAAACAGACCCAGGAAGTGGGAGAGGTCTCAGAGGACTTTGCCCCTTTATTTATGGCCAAGCATCAATGGATCCCCTTAGTGACCCATGATATGGACATAGGGATGTAAGCGCCCATCCAATGGACAGCTTACTGGGTGTCTGAAGCCATTCTACAAGACATTAGGAACAAGGTGGAGGAAATACTGGAGTTAGGGGTAATTCAGAAATCCCACGGTCCCTGAGCCTTGCCCATAGTCCTTGCCCCTAAGCCGGATGGGTCTATTCACTTTTGTGTGGACTGTTGTGAACTCAACACAGTCATGAAGTCCTATGCCCACCCAATCCCTCGGACTGATGAGTTGTTGGACAAGTTGGGGGGGCCACCTACCTAACAACCATAGATCTGACAAAAGGGTACTAGCAGGTGGAGTTCACTGCCAAAGCTAGGGAATGGTCAGTCTTCGTCACCCCAATAGGCCTCTTTGAATTTAAGGTGATGACTTTTGGGATGAAGAACACCCCTGCCACATTCCAAAGCTTGGTTAACCAGGTGTTAATGGCACTGAAGAGTACGCAGTGGCTTATCTGGAAGATATTGCCATCTTTAGTACCAGCTGGAAGGAACACCTGTTCCATCTGAAGGAAGTGTTAGTCAGGATACAAAAAGAAAGAAAAGCTCAGCGCACAAATCATTACTGGTGAATAGCAAGTGCAAATTTATTTCAGCAGGGTGCCAGAGGAGACCAAGCCCTTGCCGAAATAAATTTGCACTTGCTGTTCACTAATAATGATTTGTGTCTGGAGCTTTTCTTTCTTTTTGCTTATCAAAGAGTTAGCTACTTTGCTCATGCACTGCCAACGTTCCTGAGCACACCCAAAACTTTGTTTAACATAATTAGGCAGAATACAGAAGGCAGGACTCACTGTAAAAGCCGAAAAGTGCCAGTTTGCCATGGCTGAGGAGTCATTTTTGGGACATGCAGTGGGAAGGGGACAACTACATCCAAACCAGGCAAAGATAGAGGCCATTGAGGGCAAAGATAGAGGCCATTGAGGCATGGCCTATGCTGGAGACCCAGAAGCAGGTCAGGAGCTTCCTGGGGACTGCAGGGTACTTACCAAATTACAGCACCCTGGCAGCTCCCCTATCTATCTTGTTAAGGAAAAAGCAACCCAAAAATGTATAATGGGACCCAGCATGTAACAGGGCCTTCACCCTGCCAAAAGAAAACCATTTGTTGTGCAGATGGATGCTTCGGATGTGGGGATTGGTGCCGTCCTCAGCAGATGTAAGGATCACCCAATTCTGTACCTAAGTAGGAAGCTACTTCCCCAGGTGCAGGCATACTCCACTGTGGAAAAAGAATGCCTTGGTCTGGTGTGGTCACTTAAGAAGCTAGAGCTGTACCTCAATGGGAGGCCCTTCAAGGTACAGACAGACCACAATCCTCAGGTATGGCTAAACCAAATGGAAAAGATGAATGTGAGACTCCTTAAGTGGAGCATTGCACTACAAGCCTATGACATGGACATTAAACATAGGTCAGGGTCTGCTAATGCCAGTGAAGATAACCTATCCCACCAATAGGAGTAAAGGGACAGAACTAGTGGAAACTCTTACTAGAAAGGGGCATGTTCCCCCAGGTTCTGTTAAGGAGGGATGAGTGTGGCAAGATAAGGCAATACCTTATTGTTCTAATCATATTTCATGGTATTTTTATGTGAAAAGTGCATCAGAGATGCCCTTGGGTGGTCCAATCTAAGTGCAAGGGATCATAGGTAAAAAGACATGGGCCCTGGGGGAATGATATTATAACACTTGTTACTGGGCAGATAATCTGTCAGCTGGTAGGCAAGGACTAGAATTAATTGAATCATTTAAAAGGAAACAAAAGAATAATTAAGCAGAACTGGCCAGCAGACATGTCCATTTGTGTCTGAATGGGCAACAACATCCAGAAAAGCCTGGATGTCTGGCTTTCCTTTGTCTCTGCAAGGTTACCCTGAGCTAATCTCGTTACTAATAAATGGACTACCATTTGAATAAATAGCTATACTGAGTGTAGCTTGATTACAGCCATTTCAATATAGAGAGGGCTGGAGGGTTTCCTAGGATTCTGGTTTAAACTAGCTGACCTCTGAGTTTTTTTCTTTCATATTCATAAAAGCATATTTGTTGTTTTGAAATAAAATGCTAAAAACTAATTGGTTGCATAGCCATAGAAACAGTGTGCTAGCCAATCGCAGGGCAAGCCTCTGTCTACTGGACCTGCCCTTTGAGAAACTCCATAAAACAAGGGAGAAAGACTGTATCTGAGCCTTTAGCCTTTAACCCTTTTGCATTTGGGGACCCTGCCTACTTAGAAGAGCAGATACAATTTCTGTTCAAGACATTCTCCTGGATCACCAGAACTAAGACTTCAACTACCACTTCTAAGGACAATTTGCACTTCAAAATTCAGCAGCTAAGGACTTCAGGAGAAACTTTTATCTCAGAGTTTTAAAGTGTAGGTTTCTATGTACAATTTCCATTGTATTTTCAATATCCTGTAACCAATGTCTAAAATTATTTGTCTTTATGTTATTTACAGCATTTATTCATTTAATTAGTAAAGCTTTTGGCTTACTTTTGAGGTAATTCTGCTAGTATCGTTTGTGTGTTACCTTGGGAAGAGTTGTTCAAACTATACTACACCTGTGTGAGTGTCTTAAGGCCAAACACTACCAAAGTAAAGTACCACAAGGGACTTCATGATGAAAGGAAGGGAGGAAATATGAAGGGTCTCAGGAGGAGTCTGTGGGGGCATGAACCAAGTTCTGCATTTCTGGGGATAGACACAAAATAGGTTGTATAGGGCCCTCCCAAAGCCTATAAACACCTGTGTCTTTCTGGTTTCATTGTGCAGTGGCCGAGAGGGTTCTATCCCAGGAACACAGACTTGAGACTGTATTTCTACCCCCTCACGTGGAAAGAGGGTGCCCCGGAATCATCTGGCATATGTTCCCTTGTGAGACAGCAAGTGTGCTAAAAGGACAGGGGAAGGGTATCCTTGACCCCCCCATCACAAGAAGGATTTGTTGTGATGCAGAGAATCCCATCCCACAGGAGTGGACTTGTGACACCCTCTTGCAGCCACACAAAGAATGTGCGAGCTGGTGGTCCCTTTCATGCATGTTGGCACACATCAGTTTTCTTGCTGCAATAGCGGCACATCAAGTGCTGCCGCACAGCTCCCAGACCCCGAGATCATTTAGTTGGGGTCCAGAGACACGAGGGCTGCAGTGCAGAAGCAGCAAAGGCATTTGTATAAAGAGCACCAATGACTGATCTGAGTCTAAATATATACATAAGCATGCACTGCTTCTGAATAGGATGCATTACTATTCATGAGACCATTAACAATCATTAGCATCTCATTACTATTCATGAGTAGCTCATTAATACTCATGAGCAGCATATTTTTATGTATGTATTCAGCCTCAGAATGATCATTGGTGCTCATTAAACAGAGTTTTGTGTCTCCTGCTCCGCGGCCCTCATGTCTCAACTAAGTGATCTTGGGGTCTGGGAGCACTGCAAAAGCTCCTGAGACACTGTTATCATGACGAGAAATCACATGCAGGCCAACTCGCATACACAGACAGTTAGTTCGCATCTTCTTGGTGCGGCTGGAAGCGGTTCTGCATCTCTGCTCCTACAGGCTCTCTTTACAAGGAGAAATGTTATGTAGGTCTAGACAGAGAATGAAACTCCTTGAGGGATTCAGGCTAAAGTGGCAATGAGGAAATAGCACAAACAAGCTTGCAGCCTCACTGAGAATCTGTCAGCTGCCAGTGCATGCATGCGTGTTGGTGCACATCCATTTTCTTGCCACAATAGTGGCACATCAGGAGCTGGAACAGGGCTCCCGGACCCTGAGATCACTTAATTGGGGTCTAGAGACACAAGGGCTGTGGTGCAGAAGCAGCAAAAGTATTTGTTTAAGGAATGCCAATGACTGATCTGAGACTGAACATATACATACATAAGAATGAGCTGCTTAGGAATAGGATTCATTAATATTCATTAAACCATTAATATTCATGGTAGCTCATTACAATTAATGAGTAGCTCATTAATATTCATGAGTATTTAATTTTGATATATGTATTCAGTCTCAGAATGGTCATTGGTGCTCTTTAAACAGATAATTTTGTGTCTTCTGCACTGTTGCCATCATGTCTCAACTAATTGATCTTGAGGTCCAGGAGCAGCACAGGAGCTTATGAGGTACAGCTACCGCAGAGAAAAAAATAATACTCACCAACGTGCATGCGTGGACTGTCAGATCGCACATTTTCGGTTCAGCTGCAAGTGGTTGTGCATCTCTGCTCCTCCGGCTCCTCTTCATAAAGAGAAACTTTATGAGGGGCTAGACAGAAACTGAAACTCCTTGAGGGATTCAGGCCAGATCGGCAATGGAGAAACAGTGCAAACACACTTGCAGCTGTACCGAGAATGTGCCAGCTTTCGGTCCGAGAATGTGCCAGCTGGCAGTGCACGCATGCATGCTGGCACAGATCTATTTTTTCGCCATGATAGTGGTAAATCAGGACCTGCCCCAGGGCTCCTGGACCCCAAGATCACTTAGTTAGGGTCCAGAAACAAGAGGGCTGCAGTGCAGAAGCAGCAAAAGTATTTGTTTAAGGCGCGCCAAAGACTGATCTGAGACTGAATATATACATAAGAATGAGCTGCTTATGAAAAGTGTTAATTAATATTCATGAGATCATTAATATTCATAGTAAACTCATTACTAAGCATGAGCAGCTGATAAATATTCATGAGCAGCTCATTTTGCTGTAAGTATTTAGTCTCAGAATGGTCATTGGTACCCAGGTCATGCTTGAAAATAGGCTGGACTAATGCCTAATGCACTTACCCAGTTACCAAAAGCTAATAAATAAAAAAATAAATTAGTGCTCTTTAAACAAAGAGTTTTTTGTCTTCTGCTCTGTGGCCCTCATGTCTCAACTAAGTGATCTTTGGGATCTGGGAGCACCATGGCAGCTCCTGAGGCACTGCTATCACAGAGACAAAATAGAAGTGCACCAACGCGCATGCACAGATCATCAGCTCACACATTCTCAGTTCACCTGCAAGCAGTTCTGCAGCTCTGCTCCTCCGACCACTCTTTACAAGGAGAAACATCATGTGTGGGTTGATAGAGACTGAAATTCCTTGAATGATTCAGGCCAAAGCAGTAATGAGGAAACAGCACAAACATGCTTGCAGCTGCACCCAGAATGTGCCAGTTTTCAGTCCATGAATGTGCCAGCTGGCACTGCACGTATGCGTGTTGGCACACATCTGTTTTCTTGCCACAATAGTGGCACATCAGGAGCTGCTGCTGAGCTTCCGGACTCTGATATCACTAAGTTGGGGTCCGGAGACAAGAGGTCTGTGGTGCAGAAGTAGCAAAAATATTTTTTAATGAGCACCAATCACTGATCTGATATTGAATATGTACATAAGACCGAGCTGTTATGAATAGGATTCCTTAATATTCTTGAGTCCATTAATATTCATGGGCAGCTCATTACTATTCATATATATATCTCATTAATATTCATGAGCAGTTCATTTTGATGTATGTATTCAGTCTCAGAATAGTCATTCATGCTTTTTAAACAAAGAGTTTAATGTCTTCTGCAACACAACCCTAATGTCTAAACTAAGTGATCTTGGTGTCGGGAGCATGGCATTAGCTCCTGAGGTGCTGGTATAGCTGCAAAAATCTGGATGCGCAATAACGTGCATTTGCAAACCATCCTTGAGGGATTTGGGCTAAAGGAGCAATGAGGAAACAGTGCAAACAGGACCAAGAATGTGCCAGTTTTTGGTTCGAGACTGTGTGAGCTGGAGCTGTACTCCTGCGTGTTGGTGCACATCTGTTTTCTCACCACCATAGAAGCACATCAGGAGCTACCGCAGTGCTCCTGGACCCCAAGATCACTTATTTGGGGTCCAGAGACATGAGGGCTGTTGTGCAGAAGCAGCAAAAGTATTTGTTTAAGGGGTGCCAATGACTGATTTGGCAGAATATATACATAAGAATGACTTGCTTATGAATAGGATTCATCAATATTCATGAGACCATTAATATTCATGGTACACTCATTACTATTCACGAATAGCTCATTAATACTCATGAGCAGCTCGTTTTGATGTATGTATTCAGTCCCACAATGGTCAATGGTGGTCTTTAAAAAAACAGTTTTGTGTCTTCTGTACTGTGGCCCTCATGTCTCATCTAAGTGATTATGGGGTCCAGGAGCACTGCAGCAGCTCCTGAGGCACTGCTACTGCATCAAAAAATTGGATGCGCATATGCAGACCATCATCTCACATTATCGGTGTGGCTGCAAGTGGTTCTACGTCTCTGCTTTATGGCTTCTCTTCACAAGGAGAAACTTTATGAGGGGTTAGACAAAGACTGAAAAACTTTGAGGGATTCAGACCAAAGTGGCAATGAGGAAACAGTATAAAGACACTTGCAGTCACACCAAGAATGTGCCAGTTATCAGCTGACAGCTATTGGTCTGAGAATGTGCCAGCTGGAGGTGCATGCATGCTTGTTGGTACACATCTGTTTTCTCACCATGATAGCAGCACATCAGGAGCTGCTGCAGGGCTCCCAGACCCAGAGATCACTTAGTTGGGGTTCAGAGACATGAGGTCTGTGGTGCAGAATCTTCAAAATTATTTGTTCAAGGAGCGCCAATGACTGATTTGAGACTTAATATATACATTCAAATGAGATGCTTAATAGGATTCATTAACATTCATGATCCATTAATATTTATGGGCTGCTCATTACTATTCATGAATAGCTCATTAATCTTAATTAATCTGAGCAGCTCATTTTAATGTATGTATTCATTCCCAGAATGGTCAATGGTGGTCTTCAAACGATGAGTTTTGTGTCTTCTGCACTGCAGACCTCATGTCTCAACTAAGTGATCTAAGGGTCCAGGAGCATCATGGCAGCTCCTGAGGCACTGCTATTGCAGTAAAAAATCAGGCTGGCACCAACACACATGTGCAAACCATCATCTCACATATTCTCGGTTTGGCTGCAAAAAGTTCTGCGTCTCTACTCCTCTGACCCCTCTTTACAAGTGGAAACTTTATGTGGAGCTAGAGAGAGACTGAAACACCTTGAGGGATTCAGACCAAAGTGGTAATAAGGAAACAGCACAAACATACTTGCAGCTGCACCAAGAACGTGCCAGCTGGCGGTGCATGCATGTGTGTTGATGCACATCTGTTTTCTCACTGTGATAGTGGCACCTCAGGAGCAACCATATGGATTCTGGACCACGAGATCACTTCGTTGGGGTCCGGAGATATGAAAACTGCTGTGCAGATGTAGCAAAATTATTTGTTTAAGGTGCACCAATGACTGATTTGAGACTGTATATGTATATAAGAATGGGCTGCTTATGAACATAATTCATTAATATTGATGAGGCCATTAATATTCCTGGATAACTCATTAATATTCATGAGCAGTTCATTTTGATGTATGTATTCAGTCTCAGAATGTTCATTGATGCTCTTTAAACAAAGAGGTTTGTGTCTTCTGCACTGTAGCCCTCATGTCTTAACTAAGTGATCTTGGGGTCCGGGAGCAGTGCAACAGCTGGACAGCTCCTAAGGCATTGTTTATTGCAGAGACAAAATAGATGTGCACCAACACGTATGTGCAGACCGTCATCTCACACATTCTCAAGTTCGGCTGCAAGTGGTTCTGCATCTCTGCTCCTCAGGCCCAACTTTACAAAGAGAAACATTATGTGTGGCTAGACAGAGGCTGAAACACCTTGAAGGATTCAGGCCAAAGCATCAATGAGAAAACAGCACAAACAAACTTGCAGCCACACAGAGAATGTGCGAGTAGGTGGTGTGCACATGTGTGTTGGTGCACATATCTTTTCTCGCTGCAATAGCGGCTCATCAAACCACACGGTTCCCGGACCCTGAGATCATTTAGTGTTAACCGGAGATGCAAGGGCTGCATTGGTGAAGCAGCAAATATATTTTAAGGAGCACCAATGACTGATATGAGACTGAATATATACATAAGAATTAACTGCATATGAATAGGATTCATTAAAATTCATTTGTCCATTAATATTCATGGATGGCTCATTACTATTCATGAGCAGCTCCTTAATATTTATGAACAGTTTATTCTGATGTATGTATTCAGTCTCAGAATGGTCATTGGTGTTCTTTAAAAAAAGAGTTTTGTGTCTTCTGCACCATGGCCCTCATGTCTCAACTAAGTGATCTACAGGTCTGGGAGCACCATGAAGGCTCCTAAGGCACTGCTATCATGGTGTGAAATCATATGTGCACCAACGCACATGCGCAGACCATCAGTTCACACATTCTCAGTGCAGCTGCAAGCAGTTCTTTGTCTCTGCTCCTCCAGCCTCTCTTAACAAGGAGAAACATTATGTGGTGCTAGACAGAGATTGAAACACCCTGAGTGATTCAGACCAAAGTGGCAATGAGGAAACAGCACAAACACAGTTGTAGTCGCAACGAAAATGTGCCAGTTTTCGGTCTGAGAATCTGAAAGCTCTCGGTGCACAGGTGCATGTTGGTGCACATCTGTTTTCTGTCTGCAATAGCGGCACATCAGGAGCTGCCACAGGGCTCCTGGATCCTGAGATCACTTTGTTGGGGTTCGGAGACACAAGGGCCGCGGTGCAGAAGCAGCAAAAGTATTTGTTTAAGCAGCGCCAATAACTGATGTGAGACTGAATATATATACAGAAAAAATGAGCTGCTTATGATTAGGATTCATTAATATTCATGAGACCATTAGTATTCAAGGGGAGCTCATTACTTTTCATGAGTAGCTCATTAATATATATGAACAGCTCATTTTGATGTATGTATTCAGTCTCAGAATGGTCATTGGTGCTGTTTAAAGAGAGAGTTCTCTGTCTTCTTTACCACGGCCCTCATTTCTCAACTAAGTGATCTTGGGGTTCAGAAGCAGTGCAGCAGCTCCTCAGGCATCGCTATTGCGGAGACTGTCAGCTCGCACATTCTCGGTTCGGCTGCCAGCGGTTCTGCATCTCTTCTCCTCCTGCCCCTTTCTACAAGGAGAAACATTATGTGGAGCTAGTCATAGACTGAAACTCCTTGAGGGATTCAGGCCAAACTGGCAAGGAGGAAACAGCGCAAACGCGCATGCAGCCGCACTGAGAATGTGCAAGTTTTTAGTCTGAGAATGTGCCAGATTTAGCTGCATGCATGCGTGTTGGCACACATCTGTTTGCTCACCATGATAGCAGCACATCAGAAGCTGCTGTAGTGCTCCTGGACTCCGAGATCACTTATTTGGGGTCCTGAGACATGAGGGCAGCGGTGCATAAGCAGCAAAAGTATTTGTTTAAGGAGTGTCAATGATTGATCTGAGACTGAATATATACATAAGAATGAGCTGCTTATAAATAGGATTCATTAATATTCATGAGATCATTGATATTCATGAGCCGGGGACTTCTGTTGATGTCATCTGCTTAATGGCTGCCTGAATCCTCAGCTCTCCACTTGACAGTGTCATTATCTCATATTTTACAATTTTGAACCACTTTGGTGACTAGGAAAATTGAGGCAGAGACATGGCATCTACAAAAGAAAAAGGTGATGGCAATAAATTCAGCGTGTTGCAGCAAAATGAAGATGCTTCCGACTGTGACTTCTCAGACTCAGAGGCCTCGAAAGTCTATTTGATTTCTACTCACTCCACAGTGTCTAAATCAACCACATCTAAGAAATCCTGTGCTGAAAGAAGAAATTCCATGGCATCGAAAATAGATAAGATCCTAAATGATATTACAGAATTTAAAACTGAGGTCTGCTCGTTCCAGGAAACCTTGACATCATTCTGCTCTGATCTAATGGTGATGATGGTGAGGGCGAGTGCATTAGAAGAGGCCCATACTGAACATGCAGCCCGCTCTGCCAAATTGCTATCAACAGTAGAATTAGTCTCTAAAGTCTGCCAACTCACTATAGAATGGCAAGAAGATGCAGAAAACTGACATCAGCAGCGTAATATTCAAATCTATTCAATTCCTGAGAATAGTGAGGGTACTGATATTTTAGACTTCACAGAGACCCTGCTGTGAACATCACTCACTCTAGATGTAGACTTCCAGCTGGAGACTGAGGGGGCCCACCGCGATCTCAGACCCAAACCTTGAAACCCGAATGCCATACCCAGATGTATAATAATCTGGTTCTTGAGATTTCAAACAAAAGAACTGATCCTGAAAAAAGAGTAGACACAAGGGAAGGTTTTTTTATGGGGATACAAGAATATTTTTAGACGGCGATTATGCACCGTATGCAATACAACACAGTTGGGAGTACATCCCGTTGTTTCCTGTCTCGAGACAGAACAAGTTGAAATTTCAAACCCCCATCCAGCTCGTTTATTAGTACAGTACCCTATTGGACAACAAAGCAATGATAATACCACAGCAGCATACTTGGATCTAAAGAAGCGTGTATTTGTGTGAATTTACCATCCCCACCCGCTTAGCTTTACACTAGTGGGAAACACCTGGCAGAGAGACTGGAGCTCCGCTAGCACAAGACTTAATGACCCAGTACTCAACTTGGACTCTTTGAACAAAAAGCTAAAGCAACTTGCATCTGTGAATTCCTGACTGCTCCAGTCATAATAGACTATAACTTTTTCCTAGATGCAGTGAGAACCTTTTGATGGGCTGAGTGGTGATCCCCACCCCCACCTGGTGTGGGGAGGGTGGACATGAAGTGACGTTGCTCCAGCCTGGTGGTGGCCTGGGGTGTGGCCTCTGTGGGGTGGGCGGTGTCCCCCTGGTGTGCCTCAGGGACTTTCAGGTGCTCCCTCTGGTCTGGGGGATTGGCATAGGTGTGGGTGTGTGGTGTGCTTCGCAGAGTGGGGAGGTTGGTGAGGGCAGTCTGATTGTGGCATGGAGGGGGAATTTCCAATTAGACATGGCCCCCCCTGCCACATAACAATTCCTTCTCACAGTGCAGAGAACTCTTATGCATAACAATGAGCCTGCAAACTATGCAAGGAGGCCAGAGGCACTGCGGACACTGAGTAGTCATGCTCCCTTGCATGGAAACCTTTTAATGCAACTCCCCGTTAAACAGGGGGACAAGTGGTGGCTTGATGCTATTTAAGCAGTAGGCAAATGGACCATCTATACATTTGGGGACAGTGGTTCTCTGAGGGGATCAGTGGACCCCATTGGCTCTTGGTTTCCCTACTAGCAGGATCCTGATAAATAGGGGTCTCCCAGTTGTTGTTTTTTTTTTTTCTCTGCCTTCCACACAGTTGTCCGTGGATGAAGACTGCCTGTTCCTTCTTCCACAGGGCCACCCTATCGCTCCCGTAGGGGTGCATTGTTCTCCTTTCCTGGAGAGGGGCTGCCTGCCATGAGTGCGTGGGTATGGGGGGGCCACAGTCCATCCCTCTCCCCCGGTGGTGCTGCTCCCCTTTCTTTGGCTGCCACTTGGCCTGGGGCTTTGGGCTTGTCTGGGGCCTGGGGAGTGGTGCCATAATTTGGTAGGGGTATATATGCTGAGACCCCTCTTCTCATTGGATCACACTGCCTTCTGTCCGGCTGGGGGGGGGGTTGCCTGGCTTCTGGGTGCTTGCAAGTGGGACTTATTCTACAGATTACATTCCCGTTAGATTACACTCACTGCAGACTTTCCAAAGGAAATGGATTTAAACTGTATATAGTTGATGCCGATTATACTACACCATTTATACTGACTAAGCTGGCTCAGAACTTACCTACTAGAGACTGGACTCTAGCATTATTTACTCTTGAAAAGGTCCAAGCAGGAAACAAATGCCACCTCCTAAATACCTGGATGACGCTTTTGTGTGGTGGGGAGGAGGTATCTGGTGGGTCGGAGAGATGATGCACTTTTATTCCCAAGCCCTCCCTGATTATCCCAGTTGCCCAATAGTTTTTTTTATTCTTACCTTGTGTTCTCTTCACCCTTCTTTCTTGCTTCCACCGTTCAGTTAAGGGTCAATGCTACCCCAAGGGAGCCACTCCTGTGTACGGTAGTGCTTTCCTCCCTAGGTAGCAGATAAGGCCACCCTTGTGAGGATGATCATGGATAGTGTACTTCCAGTTGGAAGTCCTACTCTGATAAACTTCCATAGCACCCCAGAGGATGCGGCTTCTGCTCCTCTTTCTTAGGTTTAACAGTTTGCAGACCAGTCAGCCCTGTCTTAACTTGTGTATAGTTGCCATGAATGGTTGCCTGATTTCTTAATTTCTTTTTTCAGCTTTTATGGGATTTATTGTGATGAGGCTGGTGGCCTATCACTCTTACATACCCTACAGACCTATTGCAGGCCCTGTTGACCCATAATATTTAGCCTACCTGGTCTCAGTTGATCCAATTCACTCCCTGTTCAGCAAAGCGGTACTTTTCAGCAGCATTAAGCAGGACACATGCAGAGTTACTTTCTTTTTTTTTCTTTTTTTGTAATTCAATTAATTTTATTGACACTCTTGACGGGGCACAGATTACATAGTGTTACATAGATATACATTTACCAGTTAGATGTGCCACTAACATGTCAGATTCCTTGCTAACCACGTGATAACAATGTCTACAAAACTAACTAACAGTATAACAAGTTAGCCAGCCTAATATTTCCCCTAGCCCACCCACCACCCATACCTTCCATGCATCCACATACTAATTGAGCTAACCCTAGGATTCTCTATAATAGGAGAGTCTCAGGACAACCGTACAACTAGTAAGGGGTCAGTATCTGCAATTAGGTGATCTTATCTTGCCAAGTTGACAAGACGGCTCCCAATGGTCCCCATATGGAGTCATATAGTTGAGCTCTGTTACTCATCCTGGCGATATGTAACTCCAATTGCAAGGCAAGCATCACTTCTCTGTACCATTCTATAGTTGATGGGGGAGTCAGGTCTTTCCAGTGCCTCAGAAGGACAGCTTTTGCTGTGGCTGATATAATGCCTATGTATAATTTATCTCACTTAGTCGTGTCTTCTAAAACTATTCAGCAAACAAATTTCATGTAAAAGGTCCGCTATACCTTTAATTTGTGCTAATGAGGCACTAATTGTTCCCAGAAAGATTGAATCTGAGCAATTCCATAATACATGGTATAGATCTCCTTCCTGGTTCCACATCTAATGCATGAGGGTGACAACAGTTTACCCATTCTATAAAGTTTAGCAGGAGTGTAGTACATATTATGCATGATATTGAATTGCTGCAATTTATATCTATCTTGTCTAATGTTTTTGTAGTTATTTGCCCATATCGTTTCCCATATTCCTCGGTCTTCCACCATCCCTAATCTTTAGCACCAATAGTGACAGACACCAGAAGGAGATTCCATCTATACTTTGTAATAAGTTATAAACTCTAGAAATAGAATGGGGTTGGTCAGCTGCTTTGAGTAACAACGACAACTCGACCCTATTTTGTACCCATGTTCCCCTTTCATTAAAATGGGTCTTTATAGCTTTGTAAACTTGTCGAAACTTGAAGTTATGGCCTTTTAAATCTGGGAATTTGGTACAGGTATACATATATGACATTAGCTTCCTCTGGGGAGCTAAGTTTCCTAATTTTAACCAGAGTTACTTTCTTGGTCAAAACTTTCTCTGGCAAGGGATTTTGGAGAGTGGGTCCTCGGAGAGGGTGGAGAGGGCATTTGAAGATGCTGGGAGTTGGGTGGAAGGGGACCCCCAAGGGATTAATGGAAATTGACTTTAAACCTAATACATATGTCTGTTAAGGTGAAAATAAGATCACACAATGCGAATGGTCTGACCAGACCAATTAAACATTATAGATCATTGAAGGTTCTTAAACAGTTAAAACCAGATCTTTTACTGTTACAGGAAATGCACTTATCCACAACTGAATACCAGAAATTATTAAAATTCAGTTTCTCTCAAGTGGTTGAATCAGCCTATAATCAGGAGAGATGTAGGGGGTGCTGTAATACTGGTGCCAAGGAGCTCTCCTTTTATTTTAACCCATCAATTCATGGACAAGGACAGCCAATTGGCAATAGCCTCGGGTACGATTTATGGCCAACAACTTACTGTGTGCAGCATATATATTCCCCCGGGCAGTGATGCCTCCTCTATTCAGCAACTGTTTGACATGATTCTTACTCGTAAACAGGGCTTGCTTATCTTAGGAAGGGATTTAAATTGTTTACTGAACCCAGTATTAGATACATCAGCTTCTCGGGAATCCCCACTCACATCGGGACAGAAACATCTACATCACCTACTTTGAGAAATGGGGTTGGTGGATGTGTGGCATCATATACTGTATACCCCCTCTAAAAGACAGTCTTCCTTCTATTCACATGCACACAAGCATTACTCTGGATTGGATTATTTACTAGTTAGCGGTGGACACTTGGACCTAATACATAATTCAAACATAGGTACCATTCATCTCTCTGACAATGCCTTGATTAACCTAGACCTAACAATCACCCATGAGTGTAAAAGCACCTGTTGGCACTTTAATAATTCCCTTCTGTGAGATTCAGATTTTAGGGACCTGCTAAAGGATCTGATCCCAGGCATTCTATGGGATAATACTTCCCCCTAGGTTTCACCACAACTTTTATGGGACACTTTAAAATCAGTCTTGATGGGACATGTTATTGCATACTCTGCCCGTAGAAAGAAACAGAGCGAAACTGAACTTAAAGAGCTCCAAGAGAAATTAAAATTTCTCTGGCTCAACATATGCAAGAAGACCATATTCTTACTCAACAAATATCCCAAACACAACAGGAAATACATAAACTCCTAACAGATAAAATAAAGCATGCCCTGATATGGCTATGTCAGAAGTACTATGAGGGGGGAGCCTGTGCCTCGAAGGTGCTGGCCTATTGTCTAAGAAGGCAGACACAGATGTCTACCATTGCAAAAATTAAGGATCTGTGCTTGGGTAGGATGGTCACAACCATTAATCAAATTCTTGAAGTCGTTCATCATTGTTATACTGAACTATATGCAGCGGATACCTCACCCTCTGAAGAGGAGGTGGGCAAATTTCTTAATCATGTGCATCTTCTACACCTGGGGGAGGCCCAAAAAGCATCCCTGATGAGTCCAATTACAGCACAGAAACTTTATTCCACTATACATAACCTCAAAAATGGGAAATCCCCTGGGTCTGATGGCTATGAGGCCAAATCTTACAAGGCCACATATGATTTAATAAAAGATCCCCTACTAGTAGCCCTATGGGAGAGTCATAAAACAGCAGAATATCTGATTTCTAGGAGGCAGGCCACAATTTCTGCGAAACAAGATCCCCCCGCACCTATGTTTTATTTTATTTATTTATTTAGTTTTTGTTGACCGAGTAAGTGCACTAGACAAATCCTGCCTATTTTCAGGCACGACCCGGGGGAGGAGGATATAGATGAATGCCAACTGGCTTTGAACCAGATTAAGCTGTTGGTGGTATTTTTAGTGAATGAGAGAAATTTGGCCAGGACACCGGGGAAATTCCCCTACTCTTTTTCGATAAGTGTCATGGGATCTTTAACATTCACCTGAACTACCACCAATTCAGGCAGATGGGAGCTCGGTTTAAAGTCTCATCCGAAAGACGGCACCTCAGAAGTGCAGCACCCCTCTCATGCTGCACTACAGTGTCAGTACTGGGATATTAACCCAAGTGCCAGATGTGGGAACTGAACCCACAGCCCTCTGGTCTCTTGGCCTCAGAAAAGAGTGTGCTACCTACTAAGCCACTGACACTTAAGTGAATCCTAATTAATTAATGTGAATCCTATTGTCCTATTTCAGTATTAAATCAGAACTACAAAATATATACTGGTACATTAGCCCATAGATCGGATACTGTCCTACCTATCCTTGTTCACCCTGATCAGTCTGGCTTTATTAAAACTAGACAAACTACCAATAATAGTAAACAGACAATTTATCTAATTAACCATGCTCATTCCACAAAATCCCCTTTATTGATACTGAGTTTAGATACCCAAAAGGCATTTGATAGGGTGTCCTTGCAGTTCCTGCACCTAACTCCTCTGAAATTTGGCTTTCCCCAAGATTTTCTTAAGAATATCAAAGGAATACACATCCATCCCGAGGCCACAGTTAAAGTGAATGGTTCTCATTCACATCACTTTCCATTGTTTAGAGGAACTCATCAGGGCTGTCCCCTTTCTCCATATCTGTTCACCCTTTATACTGAACCCATTGCTCAATACCTCCATCAACTGAAACAGTTGCAGGGCTATAGGATAGGTGATCATACACACAAAGTAGCGTACTACATGGATGACCTCCTATTGTATATTACCAGTCCAGATACTTCAGTAGCAGCCTTAGAGAGTACCTTACAGAGGATCAAACACATATCAGGATATAAGATAAATCCCCACAAAACAGAAGTACTAATGATATCAACCACCCCTCAACATTTCTCCAGTGGAAATACCCTTATAAATGGAACAAAACTTCTATCCGGTCTATATCTATATCTGGGCATACAGCTAACAGCCGACCCAGAAGCTATTTTGGCCCAGAATTATACCCCCTTATTTTAATGAATAAACTCAGATCTCCAGAGTTAGCAGCATTTACCAATTTCTTTATTGAACTGAATACAAACTATTCAGATGTTCGTACTTCCAAAGTCATTATGCCTATTTCAGAATATCCCTCTCATGCCTTCAAAAACTGAGCTTTCCAAATGGTATAGAATAATTTCTTCCTTCCTTTGGTTGGGGAAGAAGCCTCGAGTGGCACTGCCTAAGAGCAGGGGGGGTTTGGCACTGCCAGATTTTTTCAATTACGCTTTCACAGCTCAACTTAGCCATATGTCTAACTGGTTTATTCCCCCAACTCAGGCCCTAGCCTGGGTGCACATAGAAAAGGCTCTTTCCTTAAATCCCTTAGATTCCATCACCATATTCCAACTAACCGGCTATAAACACTCAAAAAACTCTTCCCCTTACACAGTGAGTTTATTACAAAATTGGATAGCTTTTCAGAAACAAACAGATAATAAAGTAGGGGCTGGGTGGGTGGGGGTCTCTGTTTTGGACCCTGCATTCTCTCCGGACAGATGGATGCTAGGTTTCGTGGATGGCTCCAGGAAGGCTTAGTCTTTACTAATCAATTCTATCTTAATGTAGTATTTAAATCCTTTGTGGAGTTACAAGCCGAATTCCATTTGACACAAGTAGATTTTTGTAGGTACTTACAGATACGTCATTTCCTTGGGGGGTTGGTGGTCCTCTTGGTGGATCCCCTGGTCTTGCCCCCTGTCATTGCCCTCCTACAGTAGTTGCATCTGGAGGCTTTACCAGCCCATCTTGTGTCAAGATTTTACAGAGCCTTTACTGATGTTCTTTCTTCTTTAACGGAAGTCACTCAGTCTACATGGGAGGCAGAGCTATCATGGCCTTATCCCCAGAAGACTGGCTTCATATTTGGAGAAGACAACACCAGGTCACAGCTCCATATAATTGGAGGGAATACAGTTGGAAGGTGACTACGGGATACTTTCACGCCCCCACAGATCACGGCCAAATACATGCCTTCATGAGACTCCTCTTCTTGGAGACAGTGTGGCTGTGAACTATCAACTCATACTCATGTTTTTTGGTCCTGTTGGGCTCTTACGTTATTTTGGCGGGAGGTGGGCAGAACTTTCAAGCAGTTGTTTCCCTTCTTGGGATCCTTGACACCTGAACTTGCTATCCTTTTAAATTTCCCTCCTTATTTCAAACAAAAACGCCAAATATATTTGGTGAGTATTCTTTTGGTAGCTGCTAAAAAAGTGATAACTCGATTATGGTTACAGCCCACCCCTCCAACATTAAAACAATGGCAAGATACTATATATGAAATATACCTAATTTATTTATTTTTATTTATTTATTTGTATTTCGGATGACACCTTTGAGCCAAAGGTTCTTTTGCAAAGGTTCCATGTCAAGGCAATAAGGATAATAAGGTACAAAACATAACATTATCATTACAATGTAACTTACAAAAAAAAAAGACAAGGTTACAATAATAGCAGCCAAAGGCATTGTCAAGGAATTGTTTCGTGAGTTAATTATACAGTACAAGTCATAGGCGGCTCATTGAAGCTTTGTTAGGAGTGGGTTAGTGGGAAAAGAGAAAGAAGAGTGGTGGCGAGGGGGTGGTATGGGGGAGAGAGAGAGAGGGAGGAGGGGAGAAATAGGGAGGGCATTACGCTGGGTATGTGGTAGATGGGAAATAGCAAGGGAGGAGGAATGGGGGTTAAAAAAGAAAGAGGAGACAGATTCATCCTATACCCAGTAATGGGGGGTAGGAGACAAGGAGGAGCTGAGGCAGTGAGGAGGGATGCTTGAGGGTAGTATGCCTGGAGGGGATTATAAGAAGCCTCATGGAGAATATGCCAAGTTGCAAGATAGGATAGCAATACTTATGCATAGGTGGACTGTTTGATTTCTTCATATAGCTGCACATAGATCAGAATTGATACCCTAAGTTAAATGTTCTCAAAGGGAAGATGGGGAACGTTTTTGTCCAGTCAGACCACCTTACTGGTAGTATATTCAAACTTTTGGTATACTTCTATGTAATTTTCAGTGACAGAGAGCCTCCCTTCCCCTATGGTAAATATATCTTTACATACTGTTTCTCTTCTTCCTATTGGACTCTGGATGGATAAAGTTTTTTTGTTGTTGCTGTTTTCTTTATGTTCCCTGAATCTCAGGCACTGAAAAGTTCAAGATACTCATCTGCAAAATGCATGTGACATGGTTACTATATGTCTGTACTGCTGAAACTTCAATAAAATTCTAAGTTTAAAAAAATGTATATTCATGTGCAGCTCATTACTATTCTGTGCAGACCATCATCTCACACATTCTTGGTTCGGCTGCAAGCAGTTTTGTGTCTCTGCTCCTCTGGCCCCTCTTTACAAGGAGAAACATTATGTGGGGCTAGACAGAGACTGAAATTCCTTGAGGGATTCAGGCCAAAGCAGAAATGAGGAAACAGCACAAGCATACTTGAAGCCTCACCGAGAATGTGCCAGTTTTCGGTCAAAGAATGTGCCAGCTGGAGTTGCAGTCATGTGTGTTGGCACAAATCTGTTTTCTCACCATGATAGTGGCATATCAGGAGCTTCTGTAGGGCTTCTGGACCATGAAATCACTTAGTTGGGGTCTGGAGACCCGATGGCTATGGTGTACAAGCAGCAAAAGTATTTGTTTAAGGAGCACCAGTGATTGATTTGAGACTGAATATATACATACAAATGAGCTGCTGATGAATAGGAGTATTTAATATTCATGAGTCTATTAATATTCAATGATAGCTCATTACCATTCATGAGTAGCTCATTAATATTCATGGACAGTTCATTTTAATGTGTGTATTTAATCTCAGAATGGTCTTTGGTGCTCTTTAAACAAAAAGTTTTGTGTCTTCTACACCACAGTCCTCATGTCCCAACAAAGTGATTTTGGGGTCTGGAAGCTCCGCAGCAGGTTCTGAGGCAGCATCATTGAGGCATGAAATCGGATGCGCACTAACGCGCAGGCGCGGACTGTCAGCTCGTACATTCTTGGTTCGGCTGCAAGCGGCTCTACTCCTCTGACCCCTCTTTACAAGGAGAACTGTTATTTGGGGCTAGACAGAGACTGAAACTCCTTGACAGATTCAGACCAAAGTGCCAGTGAGTTAACAGTGCAAACATGCTTGCAGCCACACCAAGAATGTGTCAGTTTTCGGTCCAAGAATGTGCCAGCTAGTGCTGCACACATGCGTGTTGAAGCACATCTGCTTTCTCATTGCAATAGCGACCCATCAGGAGCTACCACAGAGCTCCCAGACCCTGAGATCACTTAGTTGGGGTCCGGAGACATGAGGGCTATGGTACAAAAGCAGCACAAGAATGTGTTTAAGGACTGCCAATGAATGAACTGAGACTGAATATATTCATAAGAATGAACTGCTTATGAAAAGGATTCATTAATATTCATGAGACCATTAATATTCTTGGGCAGCTCATTACTATTTGCAACCCTTACCCCTGTGAAGAGTGGCATCTTTCAACTAGGACCCCCCTAACTTGTTACACAGACAAGGAAACAAACCATAAGTTGGCAGAAAATAAGTATCACCTCTGGAATTAGGGCAAATACTTGGCTTTGGCATCCAAGAGGTTTGGAGGTTAGGGCACAAAATAACATGTGTATTTACCCAAAGTCTGAGAGAGAGATGCCTGGGCTATGCTTTGTCTCCTGTCTTAATGGTGTGTCCCCTATCTGAGGGGGCCCCATACATTTCACTTGAACTCACAGATGGACTATCCACAACCATACAATTGGGATTGTATTGTATGGCCTTATGTTTCTGACAAGATGTTAAGCAGAAGATATGGTGGTCCCCAAAGTTTGCACTGTCCAAGCAGATGACAACACTTGCAGTAGAAGAACATTTTGTTTTCTCACAGAACACAAGAAATACTGTAAATTCCAACACAAACATTTTTTGCAAATGAGCAATCCACCCCTTTGTTTAGGAATCTCTGGATTTCTAAAAAGTGTCTATATAGTATGGGTTGCCACACACTTTCCTTTAAAATGCCTGACAAGATGGACTATGTTAACTACTGCAGGCAACTGTGCCTATCCTGTAAGCAGTTAGCCCTGACTATGACTTGAAGTGAGGTTCTGCCAACCCTGGCCCCAGCTGGTCTTTGCCATTCCATTTAGTATATGCAAACTAGATCCTCTAACCCCTCCTGGATTGCTAAAGACATCCTTTACTCTGGATTCCCCAACCCCTCCTGGGTTGCTAGAAACATAATTTACTTTAGTACATTACTTCAGCACATATCTGTGGTGAACCGGGTTCTTAGTGAAATGTAATCTAGCCAGTGCAGGGCACATACACCACCAGACAACCCAAAAAGTCTTTACCAAGTGCTACTGTATTCATGGTTTGGTATTCCCTTTGTTAGAGGCATCTGACAGAATTTGAAGAAACATTTCTTCTTTGAAATCTGTAGCTTTTACAAGAAACTCTTTTAGTCTCTTTCTCTGAGCAGTTGTGACAATCTTAGGCCCATCTGGGGGGTTGTCCCTTGGAACTATTGATTTCTCAGTCCCTGTTCACATTTCGAAATAATTGAACCCACTGGTGTCCCAC
This sequence comes from Neoceratodus forsteri, assembly GCA_016271365.2. NCBI lineage: Eukaryota > Metazoa > Chordata > Ceratodontiformes > Ceratodontidae > Neoceratodus > Neoceratodus forsteri. Next base: position 807,841,148 of record CM028137.1, read on the forward strand.
TGACACAGATCTCCACCACTTTTTTTGGCACATTGCTGTTCCACACACTACAGTGAGAAAACTGATGACCAGAAGTCCTTCACCAAGCCTATGAAGGATGGCAGGCACCACTTGCCCTCTGCTGGACAGAGAGCTGCTCTTCCTTCTGCTCCACTACGCGAACACTCACACTGAACTCCCAGGATTTTAAACTGCTTCCGCTGCAGGTGAGCTAAAAGGCTTATGCTGCTGCAGCAGTTCTAAATGACATCACTCATTTTCCACCTAGCCTAGCTAAGTAAACAAAGAGGCATGTACAGAGAGTTTCTTTTTTTTTTCTCAAACTGAACAAACTTTATTGAAAAGAAAATAAGATAACAATATACACAGGTCATATCAAATCCTGGAGGTACAATGAAAAGAAGAAGAAACAATAACCAGTTCCAGGAAGTATAATATATTGCATTATAAAAGACCCTCAGCCCCCACATCATTATCCATCCCCCCATATCCTCTCCACCCCCCACCACCAGAGGCTTGCATAGTTAATGTATCTGAAGGACATGGGTCAAAAACATCCGACCCTATATGCACCAGTCTGCTAAGGGAGTACTACCAGGAAAAGCTGGAACATGCACTCATATTGTTAATAAAATGTACAGTGATTCCCAGGTGCATTTATACTTATGGATCTTGCCACACATTCTGACTATAAGGTGCTCAGCTTGTAATGCACACAGCATCTCCCTTTACCATTCAAGAAACTGAGGTGAGTACTGGTCAAGTGTGTGCCGAAGGATAACATTTTTCACACATGCCAAAATTACAGCATATGTGCAGGGACACTGGTTTACTGTGATTGAGAAAGAGCAAATTCCGTTTTGCACATTGGAAAAACCGGTATTGTCACCGGTGTCTGCGAATCCAAAATCCGTTTTTACCGGTGTTTTGTTTTGGGTAATTTATTTAACAAGTTTTTGCTCTGCTACCATGCATATTAGCAATTTTGACGTCCACTATTGTACATACATCCATCCTTGTACCAATTTTGTTATTTTGATAGGTACAAGATGTGATGGCAGCAGCAGCACAGTTGTGCCCAACCCTCAAGTGCGATGGCAGTGTCAACAGCACTATAGTCTCGCTCTATCCCTCAGATACTGCACTGTAGTCCCCACCCTCTATTGCATTGTCTGCAGAAGGACTACGGCTCTAATTCTGCAGGTGTTACAGCAGCAGCAACAGCACTATGTCCCTATTCCTCAGGTTTGACTGCAGCATGAACTCATCCCTCAGATGTCATGGTGACACCAGCACAGCCAACTCCTCCAGGTGCCAATACAGCTTCTCCCCACAGTGCCCCCCCAGATGCAACAGTGTGCACAAATACAGCCAATCCAGTCACCAAAAATTGCATGCAGTCAGCTCTCTCCCAAGCACCAACACAGACAGCCCTGAACATACAGGAAAGCCACTCATGCAACCAAATCCATGGTTTAATGAACAGAATGTCCCCTGCCCAGTCACCCATTTTCAGTGGGTTCTCTACTGAGCAATGCCATGGTAATTCCCTGTTGGGCAGGGGTATTTTCCCAAAGCCCCCCCAACCAGACTTTTGCCCATCTATGACACTGGTACCATGACTTTGTACTTTGGTCTATGCTATACGACATGGAACCATTGCTCTGCATGTCTTGTCATATCACTAATTCAGAAACGAATAAAATGAAATACAGAGAACAGCTGCATTAAATAGAATTACATTTATAACAAATGTGCAGAAAGAGTAAATAGAAATACAAAAACAACCATACAGTAAAAATATGCAAAAGTATTAAAAAAAGCATAAAAAGGCGTGTGTAATACGAGAAACCAAATTCTATACAATCTATACAAAACTGTTAGAAAACGGTACACTGAAAGTGTAGAAACAGTGAAGAACAGACATTTGAAAGGAAACCCATATACGATAAAATATGCAAAATGTGGAACATAACATATAAGTACAGCAATTAAACTAAAGCTCTATCAAAGAAAATGTGTAAAACCTAACTAACTACAGGGAAAAAGTAAGTGAACTAAAACCTACAGTATAAACATATGGGCCCAGATATTCAAAAGGATTGCGCATGCGCAAGTCCAAAACTGCGCCATTTAGCGATATTCAGAAGGAGGCAGTTGCACCCGCGAAAACATGCTGAGCAACAGCGCAATGAAAATGAAGGCATGCGCAACCAAAGGGGGTGGATCCATGCATAAAGACCACAATGCAATATTCAAAGACTTGCGCGATGCGCAAGAGCGGCACAGCCGGAAATTGCGCACAAGCGGAAATGAGCCAAAATAAAAAGGCTCAAGGAAGCGGCACAAGAACGCTACCAGGCTGCCAAGTGGGGGAGAGAGACAGAGACAGAAACAGACAGACAGACAGCAAAGGGCAGGCAAGGAAAGTGTGGCCCATAGTCTGTAGAGGCCAGCGGGGGGTGCCCGGTGCAGTGGAAGTAGCAGTCAGGACAGTGGGGGGTAACACAGCAACACCAGCCGGGGGCAGAAGCCAGGGAGATGGACAGTGCCAGTTTCCACATGGAAGCTGTAATGAGGGGGGTGAGAATGCATGCTGCAGGGGGACGTGGCTGTGGAAGGGCCCGTCGGTGGTATGCCCCCGACAGGCGGTACCATGCCCGCATCAGCTTTGAGCTGTACACAGATGTAGAGATCGTGGGCCGGTACCGCCTGAACAGGGCAATACTAAGATGGCTCTGTGAGCTGTGCAGTGATGTGATGCAGGCACCCTCACGATGGAGTCATGCTCTGTCGGTGGAGACCAAGGTGACAGCCTGCATGTGCCTGCTCGCCACGGGCACCTTCCAGAGGCCAACAGGGGACACCATAGGCATCACACAGTTGGCCACATCACGCATCCTCACCCAGTTCCTCAGCGCACTGCTGCCACATGCTGCGGAGTACATCCATTTCCCCAGCACTGCGGCAGAGCGTACAGCAAACATGCAGGAGTTCCACAGGGTAGCACGTATGCCTGGCGTGTTAGGGGCCATAGACTGCAACTCCATGTGGCCATCCGGTGACGCCACCTGGCCCGATGGCCACGATATCGGAACAGAAAGGGATTCCCTAGTGTCAACTGCCAGGTGGTGTGTGATGCCACGGCATGATAATCAATGTCTGTGCCACACACCCTGGTAGAGCACATGATGCCTTCATATGGTATCAGTCTGCACTGTGCCATCAATTCGAGAGTGGGACATCCCCACAGGACATCTAGTGGGTGAGTACACATGTATGGAATGCAAACTCTGGGCAAGGGTGGGAATGCCACAGGTGCCATGGTAGTGGCACACAGGAGATGGCCAATATGGACCTGAACATGACACTGATCTCCACTATCTTCACACAGGTGACTGCTGGATACCACTCATCCCTGGCTGCTCACACTGCACCAGCGCCCCATGACCCCAGCGCAGCTATGTAATGAGGCACATGCCGCAACACGCAACATCATAGAGCCGGTGTTTGGGATGCTCAAGGCACGCCTCGATGCCTAGACACCTCCGGCGGTGCCCTACAGTACAGCCCCCAAAAGGCCTGTGGGATATTCCTGGCCTGTTGCATCCTGCACAACATGGCCAAAGACCATGGGATAGTCATACAGGTCAAAGAGGGGGACAGCGATGGGGACGCCAGTGGCGCTGGTGATGATGGTGATGAGCAGCCCCCCCTAGGACGGAGGGACCCCCGACTGATCCAGCAGGCCCAGCTGCACCGGGACACCATCACAGAGGAGCACTATGCACAACACAGGTAAGTCAAGGGACATGTGCAACCAACACTGTCCATGCACAAACCACAGGCACACAGGGGAACACACCAGGGGTGCATGACGGTCAGGGGAGTGGAACGGTCCAGGCATACAGACACACCATCAGGGAGGGGTGAGCACTCATATGGACACACACACACACACCAAGCACAGAGCGTACATGGGCAGATGCACAGCACTGCAGAACCGACATTGCTAACACACAGCACCACCGACCATCCCCACCACCCGTACTGTCCAAGTACGTGTGTCAGATGCTGGGCACCCTTGCACCTTGGTGTACAGTGCAATGCAGGCATCATCATGCACACACACCTGTGGACAGCAGTTGGGAGGGTGCGGTGGTCCAGTAACAAGGCAGAGCAGAGCACCCAGCAGTGCACTGCCCACCATGACACACATTGCACACATGGCAGCACCAGACAGAGCCCACACTGGGAGACAGCTCAGTCATGTAGCACTGTCCCACGGCCACCGCGGATGCATGGGCGGCCCCGCCGTGACCCAACAGCACAGGCAGGCTGAGCAGGGGCCACATGGGGTGGCACTGTTGCACCACCAGGGGTCCCACTGTGCAAATGCGACCTTGCCCTCACAGGGGTCTGCAGCATCCCAAACAAACCTGCACCAGGGGTGCTCAGGATGCCCACAGCAGAACCCAGCATCAACAGGCCTGGTGTCGCATGACGCCGGGGAATGGGGAGTGGAGAGTGCACTGTGTGGGGTGTGCGGTACAGGGGCACCTGACTGTGTGTCCAATGCATCCACGACAGAGACCACTGCCTGGGTCAGCCTGTCAATGGCAGCGGTCACATCCGTCCGCATACGGACCAGCTCGGCTCGGTCCCAAGCACACTCCCTGCTGTGCCGCTCCACGGACACAGACAGTGCCTCCACGGACCTTGCAACCCGCCTCTGCAGCTGTACTGATTCCTGCAGCAGGCAGGTGTGCTCGTCCAATGGGTACTGTGCCCCAACGGCATCCTGACCCCCAGGGTGTGGACGGTCCTGATGCACAACACCCCTTGAGGGTGGGCGCTGTTCGCCAGGACCAGGAATGGGCGGATCAAAGGGCGGCGGACATGTGCCACTGCTTGACACTGTACCCCCCAGACCTGGTGGGTGACTGCTGCTGCTGCCCCTCCAACCGCTGTGCCCCCGGGTCCACTCATTCCACCGCTGTGCTGGCAACAGTGCCAGACACCTGCACAGCCACCGGTGCTGCCCCACGGGTGCTGACAGGCACAGCCTGGGACCATGCCAGCATGCTGGTACACAAGTTGGAACCAGACAGGCCCAGGGGCACGTGCTGGCCTGCTGTGTGTCCGTCATGGGACACACAACCATCACTGCCCATTGCAGGCCTTCTATCATCAATGGTGCAGGTATGTGCTACTGCCATGGTCACAGCGTGCTGGCATGCTTGCATGCCAGACTGCTGAGACACAGGCTGTGCACCCCCCGCACCTGTATCACTGACACCAGAGTTGCTGCCCAGCGCATGCTGCTGCAGTGCCTGCTGGCTGGTGGTGGAGGTGGATGGACCCTCCTCCATGTCCAGCAGGTCAGCATCACTGTCTGACCCACCACCACCGTCTCCTGAAGACGAACAGGATCTGTAACAGAAAGAGAGTACATGTGAGTGCATGTGAACAACCGCCCCCAAACACCACCACCATGTCATACCGCAGTGATGGGCTTCCACCTGTCTGGAATCCTCCGCCTGGTACGCCCTCAATGGCGCTCGGCTGCATGGCTGTGACCAGTGTCTCCTCAGTTGGGGTCAGCTCCAACACCACTGGCGGGCCCCCGCCAGTGCCAGCACGTGCCGCCCTGAAGGCTGCCACCTTCTCCTTCAACCTCCTGCAGTCTGTCTCCATCTTTTTCTTGCATTCCTGCACGGAGTGCTGGTGGCTTCTGTGCAGGTTAACGGCCCGAGCTACCCCCTCCCATGCAGCCGCACGGGACTGAGGGGTGCCCCTCCATCCACTCAGCACTGGCTCCTCATCCAGGTAGGCCTGGAAGAGAGCCTCCGTCTCTGCTGCTGTAAAGTTGGGCCTCCTCCTACGCCCACCATCCTCACCCTCACCTTGGCTCTGCTCGGTCATGGCGATCTGTATGGGGGGAAGTGGACACCTGTCACTGTGCAGTCTACAGCATTTTCCCATGACCATCGTCCTGAACATTACACAGCATGCAACTCACCTCTTACCTGCAGTAACCGAATCTGGCCAGTGCAGCCCAATGTCGCACATTTATAGCGCAATACATGCAAATTAGGAGTGGAGCAACTATAATGACATGCAATCGCGCCACTGCACCCTTTGAATGGCTGATCAGATGATTTGTATGTGTTGGCTGAATATCGCGAATCTGCACTTTGTGCAATACGGAAGAGTCGGCTTGAGCCAATGGCGCAGATCTGTGCCTGTGTGGTGGCATCGTACTGTATGCTCAGATAGCTTACGAGGCATCTGTCAAGGCTGCTGATGTGCTGAGTGCGATTGGCAATGCCATGGCCACCATTGTGCCAGTGGCGCTACAGCAATGGGCACTACATGGCGCGTGGCACTACTGTGCAATACTCCACTGTGGCACTGGTACACAGCTGGTCGGTCACGCAGGATGCCTATACATCAGATGGCTCTGTGCGTAGCCTCGCGCCATTGCTCATGACCTTGTGGCGACCTTGCCCCTGGCACTGTTCGCTCTGCCATGTGACGTTTCCTATTGGCGCTGTCTGGTGACAGCGCTATGTGAAGTGACGGGGCGCTTGTTTGAACAGCGCGATTGGAGCCTGTGGTGTCTATTGCGCAACATCTCCACGTGGGTTACGGTGCAGCTGGGCCATATTGCCTGCTGTAAAGTTGGTGCCATGGCTAGGGAGGAGGCGGTGTCCTGGAGCCAGCTTGAAGTGGCCAACCTGGTGGCCCTAGTTGAGCCACACTATGATGGCCTTTATGGTGAGGGGTGCCTCACCAGTGCAAGGACTGAGGTGTGGCAGCAAGTGGCCACTGACCTGGTGGGGGTCACTGACAGTGCTGGTCTGTTGAGAGCGCCGCACCGGTACAGTGACTTCCGCCGGAGGGAGTCAGAGCTTTTAACGCAGCTGTGTTCACGCGCAGGCGGGCGTGGTGCCTAGGCCAGGTGGTGTGCCATCTATGCACCCGTATTATCTGTAGGGGTGTGGGTGTGTTTTGGTGGCTGTGCATAGGTGATGGCTGGCCATGGTTGGCTGTGCCAGTGTGCAGCTGTGAGATGAATGGGTATGGCTGTGTGGGCAGGCACTGTCACTGGGGCAGGGGCAGTCTGCTTTTGAGTCACACTGATGTTTGTCTCAACATATGTCTCCCACAGGCCGGGATGTGAGGATGCGGGCAACATTGATGAGGGCTGTGCCAGGGACCCAGTGCCAGCAGGGTTGCCCCCCAGCCAGCAGCAGCGACCAGCAACAGCGCCAGTCAGAGCTGCTGAGCAGTGTGGAGTATCATGACTTCATGGATGCTATTGCATGCTGGGTGGGGGTCAGCAGCCCTGCACAATACAAACATGCAGGAAAGGGAGGTCATAATTCCACTATACAAGACACTAGTGAGGCCCACCTGCAGTACAGTGTACATTTCTGAGACCATAACCCATGTAAGGGACGAGTGGGCAGAGAAGGTTCAGAGGAGGGCAACAAAGATGGTGCATGGCTTGCATCATAACTCCTATGGAGACAGGTTGAAGGAACTGAACCTGTACTCCCTGGAGGAGAGGAGGGAGAGGGGATATGATAGAGACATACAAGTATCTTACAGGGTGGAACAGGGTGCAGGAAACACTATTTTGAAGTGCAAAAGATGTTCCAGGACTACAGGGCATGGGATGCAGTTGGAGGGAGGACGATTCAGAGAAACATGAGCAAGACTTTCTTCACAGAGCGGTGTTGTACAAGTGGAACACCCTGCCAGAGGAGTGGTGGGGCTGACATGCCTCATGGGATTTCAGACTGCATGGGATAGACATAACGGAATTCTTGAGGTCAGGGGTAAGGGGCAACAGACTTCTGGGTAAACAAAGAATCTCAGGCTGAAATGGATAGACTTGTGGGCCTATAGGGCCTTATCTGCCGACACTGGCTATGTATCTATTGTCTGTAGGCATCGACACAGGTGAGATGCATCACTGTCCAGTTTCACAGCATATCTGTGTATGCATCACTGGTGGTCCATGCATGCACTGGGCACATAGCTGTGTAACTGGCATCGCGGCACGTGCCACATCACTTGCCAGCCTTGTTTGTGCTGTGATGGATATGGTTTGTGTGTGTGTGCAGTGGTGCGATAGCTGGTGCCGCTTCGTCTGTGATGGCTATGTGCATGTTCACTGTGGGTGGGTGCATGCCATCACAGGCAGGACATTGGGCCATATGGCTTGCAGGTTGGGTGGTGTTCAGGGTTGTGGTCAGTCACATGCCATTGACTGTGTTCCCATTTTCCTAGGCCTCGAGGTTCTCCATCGGCTGGCGAGGGATGTTAGGGCCATCCGACAGCTTGGCCCAGAACACCAACATCCTGCAGTCAATACACCGGCCATGGCCTGTGGAGAAGGCGGTAGGAACTGCAAGACACCAGCAGGAGGGACGGCCGCCAGCTGGCCCATGACCTCATCTTCCTTCCACTTCTCCCATCCCTACCACCCTGCCTTCCTCTCCAAGTTTGTCATCCCTATCCTTGACCAACCCCTACTTTGTACCCATCACCCCCTTGTAAATAGTTGTACTTGTTCTTGTTAATGTTTGTTGTGTTAAAATACATTTATATTTTAGATGAATAATGTGTTGTCTCTGATTTGCAGCTGCCTATGGGTGCTCAGTTGCGAGGTGTACATACCATCTGGGCTGGTATGGTCCTGGGTATGTGTGTGTGTGTGTGTGCATGGGGAGGTGTCTCCAGCATGGCAGTGACTTTCGGTTGGTCTTGTTGTCTGCTGCCACCCACTGCTGGGCACAGGGTGTGTCTGGCTTGTAGGCTTCTGTGCTGCACGGGGTTGATGGTGCTGGGGGGATGCATGGTTTCCCAGTGCCAGTCACTGCACATAGGTGGTGTCTTGGGGTCACAGTGCAGGGTGTGTTGTGCGTCTGGGGGCTGATGTGCACTGTGGTTGTCAACCCCTGTGTGTGGCACTCTCAGCCTGCCAGTGGTTGTGCTGGGGTGTCGTGGTCTGCTATGCTTTTGTTGGCTTGTCCCCATGGGAGTTAGATCATCCGTCCCACCCCAGTGATGCTGTGCTTGGGGTGTGCATGTGTGGTGTGGGTTCTGCAGTGTGTTCCTGTGCCCATGTGTGTGGCTGGCGGTGGGCCCCAGCCTGTCTCCCTGGATGTGAGTTCCATTGCTCTGGGGGGCTCTGCTTGCTTTATGTGGCACCTCTGGAATGCTCAGCTGGGCTGCCCTGGTTGCGCCATAAGCGCAACATTTTGGCTCAGCTTCTCCTTTCCTGGTTGGCGCTTTGGTGCAGTATGTGCGATATTCAGATGTTGGTTGCTTGTGCTAATTTGTTCTGGTTTCATGTTTGAATATCGCACCTGCTGCGCATTTGTGCAACTGGTTTGTGCTTGTTTCTGTTGTTGCGCTCATTTTGAGCGCAGTTTGAATATCTGGGCCATGGTATCTAACCAACTATAAATACATTAAATGTGCAAAGGCATGTTGTATGAAATGGAAAATGGTTGCAATAGTATAAAAGGTGTTCTCACATCATGTGTATAATGGGGTAGCATATAGTGTCTGGAGAACCAAGACATGGCACAGGATAGGCTGCACCAGTTTGTAGAGCTCTAGAGATTTTAAAGAAAAATATGGGACAGTTTATTATAGAAAGTATAACTTAAAGCTTGTGCAGGGTGACTGTGTGGGTGTGGGGCAGTAAACAACGCCACCATGCAAAGGAGTCCATCAGTCTCCAACCTCCAAAGACAAGCAGAAGGAGGGAGGAAACCATGCAAAATATATAATCCAGCTACTTGTTGTTGTTATGAGCTGGGATAACGTTTTCAGATTTTCTACCAACAGGTTCCTCCTTGATCTGTGTGGATCTGTCCATATATGGAGAAGGATCTCCACATCTGCACTTGACACAGGTATCCAGATAGCTTTGTAGAGCAGCTCTGGAGAGTACAGTTATTGTGACTGCCTTTGAAGTCAGTACTGCCCAACATCCAACTCCAATATGCTTGGAAGTTCTCTTTATATCCTTCCTAGCATATACATCCCAGTCATTTTGCAGTTCTGTTTGGTTGTGCAGTGCTAACAGAGGAATGTCACTGGCATGCCATGTCAAATCTTATTCAGTTTTGTAAATTTCTGGGGTCCAAAATATGGCAAGCCTTAAAGATTCAACTGATGGGTTTGTGTCCATATGCTTAGAAAGCTTGTTTAAAGCGACACCAAATACCCTTGAAAAAGGCAACATTTTCTGCTTGGCCCTGTGCCTCATAGCCTGTGTAAGTACCCATAACAGATGCACAGCACTGCAGAACCGACATTGCTAACACACAGCACCACCGACCATCCCACCACCAATTGCTGTCCGTCGTGTGCCAATCTTAGGCACCCTTGCCACATTGTACAGTGCAATGCAGCATCATCATGCACACACACCCGTGGACAGCAGTTGGGAGGGTGCAGGTGGTCCGTGTCAGCCGGGTGAGCAGAGCACCCAGCAGCGCACCGCCACCATACACCATTGCACATGGCAGCACCAGACAGAGCCCACACTGGAACAGCCCAGTCATGTAGCACTGTCCCACGGCCACCGCGGATGCATGGGCGGCCGCCGTGACCCACAGCCAGGCAGGCTGAGCAGGGCCACATGGGGTGGCACTGTTGCACCACCAGGGTCCCACTGTGCAAATCGACCGCACTCACAGGGTCTGCAGCATCCAAACAACCCGCACCAGGGGCACCCAGGATGCCCCAGCAGAACCCAGCATCAAAGCCTCGCGTCGCATGACGCCGAATGGGGAGTGGAAGTGCATCGTGGGGTGTGCGGCACAGGGCACCTGACCGTGTCCAATGCATCCGACGAGACCACCGCCTGGGTCAGCCTGTCAATGGCAGCGTCATCCGTCCTGATACGGACCAGCTCGTCGTCCCAAGACACTCCTGCTGTGCAGCCCACGGACACAGACAGTGCCTCCACGACCCTACAACCCCTCCGCAGCTGTACTGATTCCTGCAGCAGGCAGGTACCCAACGGGCACCGTGCCCCAACGCATCTTGACCCCAGGGCGTGGATATCTGATGCACAACACCCCTGAGGGTGGCGCCAATCACCAGACCAGGAACAGGCGGATCAGGGCCGGTGGACATGCCACCACTTGACACTGCACCCCCAGACCTGGTGGGTGACTGCTGCCCTCAACCCTGTGCCCCGGTCCACTCATTCCACCGCTGGCGCAACAGTACCAGACATCCGCACAGCCACCGCGCTGCGGGTGCGGCAGGCACAACCTGGGACCATGCCATACTGGCAACAAGTTGGAACCAGACAGGCCCAAGGGAGCGAGTGCGACCTGCTGTGTGTCCGCCATGGACACACAACCATCACTGCCCATTGCAGGCCTTCTATCATCAATGGTGCAGGTATAGTTACGTTATGGTCACAGCTGCATGGCATGCTTGCATGCCAGACTGCTGAGACACAGGCTGTGCACCCCCGCACCTGTATCACTTGACACCAGAGTTTGCACCAGCGCGCATGCTGCTGCAGTGCCTGCTGGCTGGTGGTGAGTGGATGGACCCTCCTCCATGTCCAGCAGGTCAGCATCACTGTCTGGACCCACCACCACCGCCTCCTGAAGACGAACAGGATCTGTAACAGAAAGAGAGTACATGTGAAGTGCATGTGAACAACGCCCCCAAACACCACCACCATGTCATACCGTGCGGCGGTGATGGGCTTCCACCTGTCTGGAATCCCCTCCGCCTGATGCGCCCTCAATGGCTCGGCTGCACATGGCTTGTGACCACTCCTCAGTTGGGGTCAGCTCCAACACCACTGGCGGCCCCGCCAGTGCCAGCGATCCCGCACCTGAAGGCTGCCACCTTCTCCTTCAACCTCCTGCAGTCTGTCTCCATCTTTCTTTGCATTCCTGCACCGGAGTGCTGGTGGCTCTGTGCAGGTTAACGCCCCGAAATACTCCTCCCATGCAGCCGACGGACCGAGGGGTGCCTCCATCCACTCAGCACTGGCCCTCATCCAGGTAGGCCTGGAAGAGAGCTCCGTCTCTGCTGCTGTAAAGTTGAGCCTCCTCCTACGCCCACCATCCTCACCCTCACCTTGGCTCTGCTCGGCCATGGCGATCTGTATGGGGAAGTGGACACCTGTCACTGTGCAGTCTACAGCATTTTCCCCATGACCATCGTCCCTGAACATTACACAGCATGCAACTCACTCTCACCTGCAGTAACCGAATCTGGCCAGTGCAGCCCCAATGTCGCATTTATAAGCGCCAATACAGCCTGCAAATTAGAGTGAGCAACCATAGTGATATGCAAATCGCACACCTGCAACTCCTTGAATGGCTGATCAGATGATTTGTATGTGTCGGCTGAATATCGCAATCTGCACTTTGTGCACACGGAGAGTCGGCTGGAGCCAATGGCGAGATCTGTGCCTGTGTGGTACACCGCATTGTGCATGCCCAGATAGGCTCAGCGAGGCATCTGTCGCGACTGCTGATGTGCTGAGTGCGATTGGCAATTCAAGCCATGGCCACCATTGTGCCAGTGGCGCTACAGCAATGGGCACTACATGGCGCTGTGGCACTACTGTGCAATACTCCACTGTGGCACTGGTACACAGCTGGTCGGTCACGCAGGATGCCTATACATCAGATGGCTCTGTGCGTAGCCTTGCGTCATTGCCCATGACCTTGTGTATGACCTTTGCCCCCTGGCACTGTTCGCCTGCCATGTGTACGTCCCTATTGCGCTGTCTGGTGACAGCGCTATGTGATGACGCGCTGTTTGAACAGCGATTGATGGTGGTGGTCTATTGCGCAACATCTCCACGTGGGGTTACGGGTGCAGCTGCCATATTGCCTGCTGTAAAGTTGGTGCCATGGCTAGGAGGAGGCGGTGTCCTGGAGCCAGCTTGAAGTGGCCAACCTGGTGGCCCTAGTTGAAACCACTATGATGGCCTTTATGGTGGTGCCCCTCACCAGTGCAGGGAACTGAGGTGTAGCAAGTGGCCACTGACTGGTGGGGTCACTGGACAGTGCTGGTCTGCTGAGCAGTGCGGCACGGTGCCAGTGACCTCCGCTGGAGGGAGCTGGGAGCTTTAACGCAGCTGTGTTCACGCGCCAGGCGGGCGTGGTGCCTAGGCCAGGTGTGTGCCATCTATGCACCCGTATTATCTGTAGGGGTGTGTGTGTTTTGGTGGCTGTGCATAGGTGATGGCTCGGCCATGGTTGGCTGTGCCATGTGTGCAGCTGTGAGATGAATGGGTATGGCTGTGGGCAGGCACTGTCACTGGGGCAGGGGCAGTCTGCTTTTGAGTCACACTTGATGTTTGTCTCAACATATGTCTCCCACAGGCTGGGATGTGGAGGGATGCGGGCAACATTGATGAGGGCTGTGCTAGGGACCCAGTGCCAGCAGGGGCTGCACCCACCAGCAGCAGCAGCACCAGCAACAGCGCCAGTCAGAGCTGCTTGAGCAGTGAGTATCATGACTTCATGGATGCTATTGCATGCTGGGTGGGGGTCAGTAGCCCTGCACAATACAAACATGCAGGAAAGGGAGGTCATAATTCCACTATCAAGAACACTAGTGAGGCCCCACCTGCAGTACGAGTGTACATTTCTGGAGACCATACCTACGTAAGGACGTAGAGTGGGCAGAGAAGGTTCAGAGGAGGGCAACAAAGATGGTGCATGGCTTGCATCACAACTCCTATGGAGACAGGTTGAAGGAACTGAACCTGTACTCCCTGGAGGAGAGGAGGGAGAGAGGGGATATGATAGAGACATACAAGTATCTTACAGGGTGGAACAGGGTGCAGGGAAACACTATTTGAAGTGCAAAAGATGTTCCAGGACTACAGGGCATGGGATGCAGTTGGAGGAGGACGATTCAGAGGAAAACATGAGCAAGACTTTCTTCACAGAACGGGTTGTACAAGTGGAACACCCTGCCAGAGGAGTGGTGGGGCTGACACCTCATGGGATTTCAGACTGCATGGGATAGACATAATTGAATTCTTGAGGTCAGGGGTAAGGGGCAACAGACTTCTAGGTAAACAAAGTAACTTACAGGCTGAAATGGACAGACTGTGTGGGCCATAGGGCCTTATCTGCCGACACTGGCTATGTATCTACGTCTGTAGGCACGACACAGGTGACATGCATCACTGTCCAGTTTCACAGCATATCTGTGTATGCATCACTGGTGGTCCATGCATGCACTGGGCACATAGCTGTGTAACTGGCATCGCACCACGTTGCCACATCACTTGCCAGCCTTGTTTGTGCTGTGATGGACATGGGCAGTGTGTGTGTGCAGTGGTGCGCATAGCTGGTGCCGCCTGTTTGTGATGGCCATGTGCATGTTCACTGTGGGTGGGTGCATGCCATCACAGGTGCAGGACATTGAGCTATATGGCTTGCAGGTTGGGTGGTGTTCTAGGTTGTGGTCAGTCACAGCCATTGACTGTATTCCCCATTTTCCTAGGCCTCGAGGTTCTCCATCGGCTGGCGAGGGATGTTAGGGCCATCCGACAGCTTGTGGCCCAGAACACCAACATCCTGCAGTCAATACACCGCCATGGCCTGTGGAGAAGGCGGCAGGGAACTGCAAGACACCAGCAGGAGGACGGCCGGCCAGCTGGCCCATGACCTATCTTCCCTTCCCACTTCTCCCATCCCTACCACCCTGCCTTCCCTCTCCAAGTTTGTCATCCCTATCCCTTGACCAACCCTACCTTGTACCCATCACCCCCTTGTAAATAGTTGTAATTGTTCTTGTTAATGTTTGTTGTGTTAAAATACATTTATATTTTTAGATGAATAATGTGTTGGTCTCTGATTTGCAGCTGCCTATGGGTGCTCAGTTGCAGGGGTGTACATGCCATCTGGGCTGGTATGGTCCTGGTATGTGTGTGTGTGTGTGTGTGTGCATGGGGAGGTGTCTCAGCATGGCAGTGACTTTCCAGTTGGTCTTGCTGTCTGCTGCCACCCTGCTGAGTGCACAGGGTGTGTCTGGCTTGTAGGCTTCTGTGCTGCACGGGGTTGACGTGTGCTGGGGGATGCATGGTTTCCTGCAGTGCCAGTCACTGCACATAGGTGGTGTCTTGGGGTCACAGTGCAGGGTGTGCTGTGCATCGGGGGCTGATGTGCACTGTGGTTGTCAACCCCTGTGTGTGGCACTCTCTCAGCCTGCCAGTGTTGTGCTGGGGTGTCATGGCTCTGCTATGCTTTGTTGGCTTGTCCCCATGGGCAAGTAGATCATCCGTCCCACCCCAGTGATGCTGTGCTTGGGGTGCATGTGTGGTGTGGGTTCTGCAGTGTGTTCCTGTGCCCATGTGTGCATGGCTGGCGGTGGGCCCCAGCCTGTCTCCCTGGATGTGCAGTTCCATTGCTCTGGGGGGCTCTGCTTGCTTGTATGTGGCACCTCTGGAATGCTCAGCTGGGCTGCCCTGGTTGCGCCATAAGCGCAACATTTTGGCTCAGCTTCTCCTTCCTGGTTGCGCTATGGCGCAGTATGTGCGATATTCAGACGTTGGTTGCTTGCGCAATTTGTTCTGCTCCATGTTTGAATATCGCACCTGTTGCGCATTTGTGCAACTGGTTTGTGCTTGCTCCTGCTGTTGCGCTCATTTTGAGCGCAGTTTGAATATCTGGGCCATGGTATCTAACCAACTATAAATACATTAAATGTGCAAAGGCATATTGTATGAAATGTGGAAAATGGTGCAATAGTATAAAAGGTGTTCCTCACATCATGTGTATTAATGGGGTAGCATATGGTGTCCTGGAGAACCAAGACATGTATGCACAGGATAGGCTGCACCAGTTTGTAGAGCTCAGAGATTTTAAAGAAAAATATGGGACAGTTTATTATAGAAAAGTATAACTTAAAGCAGGCAGGGTGACTGTGTGGGTGTGGGCAGTAAACAACGCCACCATGCAAAGGAGTCCATCAGTCTCCAACCCCCCCAAAAGACAAGCAGAAGGAGGGAGGAAACCATGCAAAAATATATAATCCAGCTACTTGTTGTACATGAGCTGGGATAGCAGTTTCAGATTTTCTACCAACAGGTTCCTCCTTTGATCTGTGTGGATCTGTCCATATACGGAGAAGGATCTCTCCACATCTGCACTTGACACAGGTATCCAGATAGCTTGTAGAGCAGCTCTGGAGAGTACAGTTAGTTGTGACTGCCTTGAAAGCCAGTACTGCCCAACATCCAACTCCAATATGCTTGGAAGTTCTTTATATCCTCCCTAGCATATACATCCCAGTCATTTTGCAGTTCTGTTTGGTTGTGCAGTGCTAACAGAGGAATGTCACTGGCATGCCATGTCAAATCCCTATTCAGTTTTGGTAAATTTCTGGGGTCAAAATATGGCAAGCCTTAAAGAATTCAACTGATGGGTTTGTGTCCATATGCTTAGAAAGCATGTTTAAGCGACACCAAATACTCCTTGGAAAGGGCAACATTTTCCTGCTTGACCCGTGGCCTCATAGCCTGCAAGTACCCATCAGTTCTGTCACAAATTGTTCTGTTTTCCAACACTCCCTGCTTCAAACCGCTTTGATTTTGCTAATAATTATCATACAGCAAAACAGCCACAGGCTTTCCTTGCTTTGCAAAAGCTCGATTGCATCAATAGGGTCAGTACAGTTTTCAGCAATGAATGCAGTTTGAACCTGCAGCTCTGTGAACCATTCTTCAAATAGTTTTTAAAGACCTCATGGAGTTGGCATCACTGGTTTCATCCTTGAAAACTCTCTTAGGTGTTCCAGATCTGCAGAGTGGTATTTTATTGTCAACAAGGTGTTCCAACGGGTCAAGACAGGAACAGGAGGCAATATTGTTTTTCCACCCTCTCCTCCAGGAATGCAATGTACTCTCGTTTACATTTTGGTGATTGTTGAAAGGCATATTTTATAAGTGCCACAAGCTTAGTCACCTGCTCAAAGTGGTCAATCCAGGTATCGCCCTCCAATGATAAAACATGTGCCCAACAACCCACATGGACTACATGGTCACCAATTAGGCCACGCAATACATCATTAAAGCACTTTGTCATGTAACGTGCATTGTCACTAACAAATGCTACCACTTGTTCCATCTCCACACCATACTTATGCAAGGTCTTTAAAACACTTTGGGCAACAGTGGAGTGGTTTACTGCTGTTAGCTCTATGGTGTCTTCTATTATAGATTTTGCACCTCCATTACAAAATAATGTTCATTACACGAGGGGTCTGCATCAGTTGTTTCATCGCACATTACTGCGAGTGTCTTGCCTCTTACCAGCTGGCTAATTCCCTCCTCCATTTCCCTATTTAGTCGGGGCAAGTAATTCTGTCGTAAAGTGTCTGCCTTTGGAAGCGCTCCAATTCCTTTGATATACTTCCCCATCCAGTCTCTCAAGCAGGGCTGATCCAGCTTTTCAATTGGTATATTGGCACCACACCAAGCCCTCAACGTGTCCAAAACGGTTTCCTCCCTTGCAGCAGCTGCAGCTGTTGTGGCATTAAAACTGGTGTGCAGGGTCACCTGTCTGCTGTTACTCTTCTGGCTTGTGTTCTTGGTGTGTTTTTTGCTTTTACAGTGATCCACCACTGTGTCCTTCCTGATGTGGTCAACAGGGTGATCACAGAAGCGACAGAACATCTTCCCTCCATCTTCATACATGCCATAGGAGTTGAATTGCAACGCACTGTCTTTAGCGGTAAGAGATGAGATTTTGGCCATTTTGCTTGGTGGTGGTGTTGCCATTGCTACACGTGTAGTGTGGATGACTCCCAACAAACTAAAATTGAAACAGTTGGGAGATATAGAAAATATATTTACAACTGTGCAGCACAACTATTAAAACTTCACAACTAATTACTCAATCTTTCAAATCAAGACAGAAATCATGCTGCCCTTCAAAGTTTACAGTCTAGACTAGAACTTTCTATATAGTAAGAAACAAGCATCAAAATCTCCCCGCTAATGTAAGACCATGTCTCGAGGAGGGAGAAGCATATACAGATTTTACGCTGACCTCAGCCACTTAAATTCCAGACTACATTATCACTATTTATCGACATCTATCCCATTCTCAGCCAATTCCTGGCCACCATTTCAGAGTTAGGAGTAGCTGACAAAATCATCACGCTGACCTCAGAATGTCACAGTACAATAGCAAGAGAACAAGATCGGCATTTGAAATATATCTTGGCTAATAATTCTTGTCCAGCTTTGAGAGTGAGGAGGAACAGCTACAGAAATCATGCTGCCCTTCGAAGTTTACAGTCCAGACTAGAACTATCTATATAGTAAGAAACAAGACCATGTCTATGAGAGTGAAGAGGAGCAGCTACAGATTTTATGCTGACCTCAGCCACTTAAATTCCAGACTACATTATCGCTATTTATCTACATCTATCCCATTCTCAGCCAATTCCTGGCAACCATTTCTGAGTTACTTACATATCTCTGCCAAATCTCACTAACTGCTTATGTGAGGCTATGTGGAGAAGGGTACCAAAAAGAAACCACTGTGATGTCAGAAACATACAATCTAGACTTTGATTCACTGTGAGTGAAAAGAAGTACAACAATACCTTTTCAGAAGGGCAAGGACTCACAGCAGCAGACCACCAACAGCACTTTCACAGTTTAACCTAAAAAAAAAAAAAAAACACAGTAAATCCTAACTCTGCATCACCAACAAAGCATTCACATTTTTAGCATGGAAGACCCACTAGTGGGCAAAAAGAAAGCAAACTGTACCTTTTACAATGGAGGATAGTAGCCCTGCAGCAGATCGCGTCCGATAGCACTTCATGCCTGAAATCGTAATTGAAATGTTTACATGTGGCCCACAGAAAAATGTACACATAACTGTTAAAAAGATCATCAGCATCATCATCATCATCATCCACATCCTCATCCTCATCAATGCATTCTCCAATCACAGCTTGCCACCAACACCCACACCTACTTACTTGAAGAGTGGTGCAAAGGGACAAGCATGAGGTGCTGGTAGCAGTGCTGGCAGGTGGTTCCACATCAGAAGGAATCTGCAGCAGTGCACAGGCATGATGTTCATGAAGACTTCACCTTCTGACTCCCAGCAAGATGGGTGGCACCAGCAGGTTCATCAATTCTCAGGATAGACAGCAGCAGCAGGGTACAGTCCCACCCGCGGGAGTGATGGCAGCAAGTGCAGCCCCACCCGTGGGTGTGACGGCGGCAAGTGCAGCCCCTCCGCAGGAGTGGCTGGCACAAGTGCAGCCCCACCCCGTAGGTGTGATGACAGCAAGTGCAGCCCCCACCCTGCAGGAGTGATGGCAGCAAGTGCAGCCCCCACCCCGTAGGTGTGACGGCAGCAAGTGCAGCCCCCACCCCGCAGGAGTGATGGCAGCAAGTGCAGCCCCCACCCCACCCGCAGGTGTAATGACAGCAAGTGCAGCCCCACCCCGCGGGAGTGATGGCAGCAAGTGCAGCCCCACCCGTAGGTGTGGCGGCAGCAAGTGCAGCCCCACCCGCGGGAGTGGCGGCAGCAAGTGCAGCCCCCACCCCACCCGCCAGGTGTGGCGGCAGCAAGTGCAGCCCCACCCCGCGGGTGTGGCGGCAGCAAGTGCAGCCCCACCCCGCAGGAGTGATGGCAGCAAGTGCAGCCCCCACCCGCGGGGTGACGAGCAGCAAGTGAAGCCCCACCCGCGGTGTGCGACAACAGAGGTAGAATGACAGTACTCATCCAATGCCATGTACCAAAGCTTTACAGAGCTCAGACGTAAATTAAGCTGAACCACCAGTCACCAAGGTGGACTCCGTCGGTTCAGTCCCTAACATCTAGCTGCCTGGATTGGTTTATTTATATGTAAACAAAGTGCATCTAATTAAAACAAAAATCCACAATGATTAATGAGGATTGGGATTGAGGATGCTAATGGAGAGAGAGATCAGCAATCTGTACTGAAGAATAAACCAATCAGGAATTGCACCAACAGTAAATTGGGCACTTTCTAACTTGGACCTCATGAAAATGGAGCCTCTTAGTTTTTAAGTCGGAGCTCAACT
Source organism: Neoceratodus forsteri (assembly GCA_016271365.2). Taxonomy (NCBI): domain Eukaryota; kingdom Metazoa; phylum Chordata; order Ceratodontiformes; family Ceratodontidae; genus Neoceratodus; species Neoceratodus forsteri. Next base: position 807,861,252 of record CM028137.1, read on the forward strand.
GATGAAAGGTGTTCTACCGGCAGAGGTAAAACCATAAAACCACTGTGCAGCTCGTAACTTCATCTCTCCTATCCCCCCCCCGCAGTCAACAGAAATAACTATCTTTGTGCTCAATCACCAATGTGAGTGATCACTCAAGTGCAAAGACTATTTTTTAATATAGTGCCTGCGGGGGGGGGGGGCGCCGAGAGGTGAAGCCCCAGTCTGCACAGTGGTCAGGGCTTCAACTCTGCCGGTAATTCACCTTTACGAACTTATCAATTCTCTGTAATTTCCCAGCACTTCCAACAATATTCCAGTAGACATTCCCGCAAAAGCCAAACTGAAAGGTGGTAAGATTATTAACATGTAGTTAGACACTTTAAATAATTTTTTTCTTTATTTACCCCCTAGGTAAACAAAGGAGGATAATCCGAAGTTTCGACAGTGGTTTCGGTTATTCAGTTTGATGTGGCTTAATAAAGTTATTTTGTCTGACTGCGTCTCTTTTTTATCATCATTATTATTCATTCTTCTACGTGCTCACAGACAGAGGCGCGTGCACACACACACACGCGCACACACACACACACACACACACACACACACACACACAACAAACCAATAGAGCGTGGCACGGACAAGGCAGACTAGAATACATGTTGGAAAAATGGTTCTGTGCCACTCTGCCCGTTCACCCCTCCCTCTGAGGCCAGAACCATTTTCCCCAGCATGTGAACCAGTCCGCCCAGCCTGCCCATCTGCCGACCATCAACCAACAAACCAATAGAGCGTGGCATGGACAAGGCAGACTAGAATACATGTTGGAAAAATGGTTCTGTGCCGCTCTATCCATGTTCCCCTCCCCAGAACAGTTTTTTCAGCATGTCTGCCATTTTGCAAATACATTCATTTTTGGTACATTAAGCATATAATCTCATGCCCCCCACCCCAACATCTTCCCTCCCTTGCTTCCCATTCAAATAAAAGCAGCAGGGCTATCCGAAACACAAAAAACTTACCATTCGGCAGGCACACAGAAAAGCAGTAATCCTGCTGCAGTAGATGGCAAGGCAGGTCTAGCACAGCACAAGGCAGACAAAAGTGCAGGTCAGGACAGAAGCACGAGGCTGCTACTACAGTAGGGCAGGTAAGCAGCACAACGTTTGCAGGGCAGTTGAGCACGACCACTCTTCACACCCCTACAGACCAGCCTGGACACTCACTAATCTGTCCCCTCTGACAGACCAACCCAGTCACTATCCCCACCCTAATGGACCACCACAGCCACTATAACCCACAAGAAGCTGCATGGCGCTATCCCAATCCAGATGCTGATGCATGGCCACTCTGCTTACCCAGAGTGGACACTATCCCCGATGGGCTGGTATGACTACTTTCCCCACAGACCACCAGGGCCACTCTCCCCACTGCAGTGTACCAGCAGGGTCACTCTCCCCATCCCAATGGACCACCAGGGCAGTATCTCAATCCAGATGCTGATGCACATCAACTCTGCTTCCTCAGATAGACTATCCCAGCCACTCTCCTAGCACAGTCGAGCCAGCACGGCCACTCCCCCCAACCCGACAGACCACCAGGGCCACTTTCCCCACCATGACGGACCACAAGGGCCACTCTCCCCTCCCCGACATGCCAGCATGGCCACTCGCCCCACCCCAACAGATCACCAGGGCCACTCCCCCCACCCTGATGGACCACCAGGGCCACTCCACCCTCCCCTACAGACCATCCATGGTGTCACTATCCCAGTCTCAATGCTGATGATGCACAGCTTACCCAGATAAACCAGCCCAGCTCTCCCCACCCTGATAGACCAGTGCAGACACTTTCCCATCCCCAGCGGACCAGAGCAGACACTATCCCCAACCCGATGGACTAGCCCAGCAACTGTCCTTACCCTGATGGTGATGCATGGCCACTCCGCCCACCCAGACACTAGCCTACATAACGAGAAATATCATGAGCACAAAAAGAGTGGACGTTGGGACCCTCTTTTGGTCCCTTAGGGAACAAACATGTTCAGGTGTGGGGATTTTTTTTTCATATCATGAAATTAGTCGAAATTTTGGTTGGCAGAATCCTGTTTCTTGATGTTCAAATTCAGGGTCAGGCCTTTCAACTGTTATACCTCCCAGAATAAAGTGAGTAGAATTGATCTTTTTAAGTTACTTCAACCTTATTTGTTCATGTCTAAAGGTGTCTGCCTAGGTGGAGATTTTAATTGTGGTTCATCTTCTAAAGATTCAGGTAGAAAAACCACAAAGCTTTTTTGTGATTGTAATTTCTTTAAAAACATGTGTCAACAGACAATTTCATCTGATGCTTATTGCTTATGTCTTAGCTGGATGTTCTACAGAACACACTTTTTTAAGGGCTCCTTATCTTGTATAGATCTCTGGTTTTTCTCCTGTAAATTAAAGATATTGCATGTAGCAATCACCCCCTTGGAGAGTCATATACGAGTTTCTAGCTGCCCCCGCGCTGCATCTTGGATTCGTGATGTGGATTCAATAAAAAGCTGAATTTAGCTCGCTGGTTCGGAAACAGAATCAGACTGACAATATGCAAGTAATGTCGGGGGTATTTGTGCTAAATGTACTGATTTTGTAATATATTTAGCGCAAATACTCCCGAGGTTACTTAGAAACATAGAAACATAGAATTTGACGGCAGATAAGGACCGCTTGGCCCACCCAGTCTGCCTATTTCCCTACCTACTGGATAAGCTGCAGATCCTAGTTAACCAGCAGCCTACTTCTTCTTACCCCACCCCCAGAAATTGCCTTATGACTGTCCCATGCATGCTTGAATTCCACCACTGATTTGACTCCACAACCTCCTCCGGAAGGCCATTCCATGCATCCACAACCCTCTCTGTGAAAAATACTCCTTAAATTACCTCTGAGCCCCCCCATCTTCAAATTGTGCCTCTTGTTCTTGCACACTCTTTTTTGAAAGATGCTATCCTCTTGGACTTTGTTGATTCCTTGAGGTACTTGAAAGTTTCTATCATGTCCCCTCTCCCTCCTTTCCTCGAGGCTATACATATTAAGCTCCTTCAGTCTCTCTTCATATGTCTTCCAGTGCAGACCCTGCACCATTTTAGTGCCCTCCTCTGGACAGCTTCCATCCTGTCTATGTCTTTGGGAGATTGGGTCTCCAGAACTGCACACAGTACTCAGGTGGGGTCTCACCAGCTGTCTGTACAGAGGATAATAACTTCCTGTTTTCTACTGGTGATGCTCTCCCTATGCATCCCAGTAACCCCCAGCCCTCCTTGCCCTCTCACATTGCTTGCCCACCTTTAGGTCATCTGATATGACTACCCTAGGTCCCTTTCCATTTTTGTTGTTGTTAGTATCTCACCCCCATTGTGTACTCTTCCCTGGGTTTTGTTTCCCAGGTGCATTACCTTGCACTTCTAGCATTGAATCTAAGCTGCCATACATTTGACCATTCCTCTAACCTTGCCAAGTCCCTTCTCATCCTTTCCACCCCACCCTGTGCATCAACTCTGTTGCAGATCTTAGTGTCATCTGCAAAGAGACATACTTTTCCTTCAGTCCTTCTGCAATGTAAACATAAAGACATTGAAGAGGACTGGTCCTATACTGAACCCTGCGGTACCCCACTAGTAACCCTCCTTTCTTCTGAGTGGACTCCATTTACTATTACTCTCTGTGTCCTATTCTCCAGCCAATTCTTTACCTAGGCTGTCATCTTGGGACCCACTCCCAGGCTGGCTAACTTGTATATTAATCTTTTGTGTGGGACTGTGTCAAATGCCTTGCTAAAGTCTAGGTAGGCCATGTCCACAGCCCCTCCCTGATCTACTACTTTGGTCACCCAGTCAAAGAAATCTATCAGATTTGTCTGGCATGACCTTCCCGCTGTGAATCCATGCTGCCTAGGGTCCTGTGCCCCTCTGGCCTCTAGATACTCGACAATTCTTTCCTTCAGAAGTGATTCCATCATTTTCCCTATCACTGAGGTTAAACTAACAGGCCTGTAATTTCCTGCTTCTGCCTTGCTCCCACTTTTGTGAAGGGGAATCACATCTATCCTCTTCCAGTCCTCGGGTACCACCCCATCCTCCCATGATTTGTTAAAAAGGGTAGTCAGTGGTGTCACTAGTTCTACCCTTAGCTCTTTTAGAATTCTGGGATGAATTCCATCAGGCCCCATTGCTTTGTCCACCTTCAGTTTTAAGAGTTCTTTCAGAACCCTTTCTTCTGTAAATGGGCTGGTATCAGCTTCTGTATCCAGAGTGTTACTACTGTTTGTTTTATGTACCTCCCCCTCTTCATTTGTAAATACTGAGCAAAAATATTTGTTTAGTATCTCTGCCTTTTCACAGTCTCCCTCTGCCCACCCTCACTCCCCTTTATTAAGTCTCACTATCCCTCCCTTGGTCTTCCTTTGCTCCCTGATGTACCTATAAAAGGTTTTATCCCCCTTCTTAACTGAGTTGGCTATCTTTTCCTCGGTTTGGGCCTTTGCTGTTCTGACTGCCTTCCCAGCCTCCTTTTGCTTTAACTGATACAGTTCTCTGTCCTGCTCCTTCTGCGATTCCTTGTACTTCCTGAATGCTTTCTTTTTCTCTTGAACCTTCACTGCCACTTCCTTTGAGAACCATAGTGGTTTCTTACATCGTCTTGTTTTGTTTATTTGCTTCACACAAAGGCTTATTACCTCTGTGATGGCAGTTTTTATTATTCCCCATATCATCGGTTTGACTCTGAGCCCTCTGAATGCAGAAAGCACGTCTTTTCTCCTCAGTGAAACAACCGAACAAAGAGATACTGCAGCCAGGAAAAAAGAACTTGCGATTGCAGTTTGTGTAACTTATACGCTTTCAAATTACATTAACAACGTTATTTGGCTGTACCGGTAGTAGCATTTGCATTACAGTGAAAAAACAAGCCACAAATACTTACGAACAGAATGAACTTCCCCAGGACTCCAGCAGCGAGATTTCCCCAGGACTCCAGCAGCGAGACAATAATGTCAAAATGAGCAGGCAGTAAGAAAAGACGCACACTACCGCACTGTCTTATAAAGCCTGCACATCACGGAAGGCCCGAGAACAAATGCTATTTCCATTTTGGTGCTGTTTTCCTGCGGACCAATCACAATTCCAGGTTTCTGTCCGTGTCACCGTTAATGCAGTAAACCAGTGTCCCTGCATATGTGACCTCTGATTACCAATCAGGGCTTCATTGTATTCACCCAAAACACATATTTCAGGAAGGAATGTGTCAGACAGCTCAAGCAGGGGATCTAGGTGTGTTTGAATTGGTTTCCAAAAGAAGACTTCTGTCTCACAGGACCACAAGATATGAAACAAGGTGCCAGGTTCTTTGCCACATCTGGAGCAGGAATCTGTGGATAGTTTACCCATTTTATGCAATTTAACTGGGGTGTAATAAACATTATGGATGATCTAAACTTGAATAAAATGGTATCTATCCCATTTTATATATTTATATAAATGCTTCTGGATGCCAGGCCAATTTCTTGTGGGATTACTGACCAGGAGAGCTTGGTCCCAATAATAAAACATTGGCCCTTCATTAGTAGCCAGATGGTCCTGCAGAGACTGGTAATAGTACAAAATGTGATGGGAGGTAGAAGCATTATTAAGAAGGGGAAAAACAAAATTGCCTAAGGGGCTATGCCATGGTCCATTACCAAAAAATTGTAGGAGCTTGTGTGACAATTGGAAGTATCGAAAACAGGAAGAAGTAGGCCAGTGATATAGGGTGCAGGCTTCCTGAAAAGATAGGAATTTCTGATTGTGAACAAGGTCCCCAACTGTGTCCACACCCATACCAGGCCAAAACCCTCAAGAGAGCATCTGCCCAGCTATTTGAAAGTTGGGACTCCCAAACAGGGGTTGAAATGAGTCTTTATATGGTCAAATGTTAACTAATTGTAAGTGGATGTGGAGGGATGCTTCTAAAGGTGTGTCCCGTAGTGGTTGAGGAAGTTTCTTTCTGGAGAGGTAAGGGAGTGACCAGATGTCTAGGCCAGGACTAGAACACAAAGCGCACTCTATGTCCAGCCAATGCGGAACATAGGGCCCTGAGAGATCCTCCACAGATGACCCAAACCAGTGAGAAAGTCTGGTAAAATACACGACCAAGTAATACAAAAAGTGGTTGAGAGCTTGTAGGCCCCATCCTGTTTGGCATGCATTAATTTAAACAAGGCCTAGTGGGCCATCTTACCTTGCCATAAAATAGGGGTAAGAATTCTATGCACTTGAGTAAACCGTGACTGAGGTAGGGTGGAGTTATAGATCTGTAGGGGATACAATAACTGGGGTAATACATTCATTTCTATAATGTTCAAACAGCCCCACAAAGAAAGGGGTAGTGTAGAGACCTTCTAATAAACTAACAGCTAGCTGTCCAGAAACCTACCTGGTCTAATACTGATGGGATGCTAGTACCCCCAAGGAACTGGGTGGTTACATATTCATGAGCAGCTCATTTTGATGTATGTTTTCAGTCCCAGAATGGTCAATGGTGGTCTTTAAACACAGAGTTTTGTGTCTTCTGCACTGTGGCCCTCATGTCTCAACTAAGTGATCTTGTGGTCCAGGAGCACTGAGGCAGCTCATGAGGCACCGCTATCGCAGAGACAAACTGGATGCACACCAACGCGTATGTGCGAACTGTCAGATTGCACATTCTCAGTTTGGTTGTAAGTAGTTCGGCTTCTCCGCTCCTCCAGACTATCTTTACAAAGAGAAACATTATGTGGGGCTAGACAGAGACTGAAACTCCCTGACAGATTTGGGCCAAAGCAGCAATGAGGAAACAGCACAAACCCTCTTGCAGCCACACAGAGAATGTGAAAGCTGTCGGTCCACACATGCGTGTTGGCGCACATCTGTTTTCTCGCCACGATAGTGGTACATAAAGAGCTGCCACAGGGCTCCCAGGCCCCGAAATCACTTAGTTCGGGTCCTTCAGATCCAGTGACACAAGGGCTGCAGTGCAGAAGCAGCAAAAGTATTTGTTTAAGGAGCACCAATGACTGACCTGAGACTGAATATGTACAGTACATAAGACTTAGCTACTTATCAATAGGATTCATTAATATTCATGAGTGCATTAATATTCATGGTTAGTACATTACTATTCATGAGTAGCTCATTAATATGCATGAGCAGTTCGTTTTGATGTATGTGTTCTATCTCAGAATGGTCATTGGTGCTCTTTAAACAAATAGTTTTGTGTCTTCTGCACCATGGCCCTCATGTCTCAAATAAGTGATCTTGGGGTCTGGGAGCACTGCAGCAGCTCCTGAGGCACTGCTATCATGGCAAGAAATTGGATGTGGGCCAACGTGCATGCGTGGACCATGAGCTTGCACTTTCTTGGTGTGGCTGCAAGCAGTTCTGCATCTCTGCTCCTTCAGCCCCTCTTTGCAAGATGAAATGTTATGTGGGGCTAGACAGAGACTGAAACACCCTGAAGGATTCAGACCAAAGCAGCAACGAGGAAACAGCAGAAACATACTTGCAGCCACACCAAGAATGTGCAAACTTTCAGTCCAAGAATGTGTCATTTGATGGTGCACACATGCCTGTTGGCACACATTTGTTTTCTCGCCACAAAAGCGGCACATCAGGAGCTGTTGCAGGGCTCCTGGAGCCCGAGTTCACTTAGTTGGGGTTTGCAGACTCGAAGGCTGTGGTGCAGAAGCAGCAGAAATATTTGTTTAAGCAGCACCATTGACTGATCTGAGACTGAATACATACATAAGAATGAGCTGCTTATGAATAGGATTCATTAATTTTCATGAGGCCATTAATATTCATGGGTAGATCATTACTTTTCATGAGTAGCTCATTAATATTCATGAGCAGCTCATTTTGATGTATGTGTTCAGTCTCAGAAAGGTCATTGGTGGGGCCTGGCTACACGGCTGACAAAATGGCAGCTTAAAGAGCCCCTGACGCAGTCTAGCATTCTTCCTGAATCCTGCTCCTTAAATGATGCTTTATGTTGTTGTGTAGCATTTTTTTAAGCGCTCTCTTCTTTCATTTCTGTCTGCCTGCTTTGACATGTTACAGATACCTCGTCCTTTTCCCGCTATTTGTTATCCCTTAGCTGACCAGTGGCAGAATGACATCATATGTAGTTGTATGCCTGCATGCCAATTGTCGTTCTTCTCTCAGCGCGCTGCCACAGGCTCCGTTGTTTGGTAGCTGTACTTCCGTTTTTTTTTTCTTTCTGTAGTGTGAACAGCTGAGTAGAATTTGATTAAGTTTACTACTCGAAACACTAATCAATGAGTTACTGTATGCATATTTGTGAAATTGACTGTCCGTGTACACCAAGAGGCAGAGTCAAGAGGTATCCCCCCCCCATGGTGCGAGAGGCAGTGATCATGGTCCTACCTAAGAAGGTGAAGGACCCTATATCTCCTGGGAGCTACTGCCCCATTTCACTGATAAATGTAGAAAGTAAAATCTTCACAAAGGCCATAACCTGCAGGGTTAGCCAACTACTACCCCAGTTACTACACCCTTCACAAGTGGGGTTCGTCCCTGGGAGATACAGTGTGGATCACACTAGGATGGTGGTAAAACTGGCACACAAAGCCAAGGACATAAAATCTCTGGCAGCAGCGGTGGCAATAGACTTTGAAAAGGCTTTTGACTCGCTGGAGTGGAACTACCTCCAAGCAGTCCTGAAACACATAGGAATGGGTCCTAGGTTTCGAGCTGGGATAGGTACACTGTACAACTCTCCCTCCACCCGTATACTCACCAACTCCACCATATCCCCCCCTTTCAAATTGGGAGAGGTACAAGACAGGGGTGCCCCTTTCTCCCTCCTGTTTGTCCTGGCAGTGGAGCCTCTGGCCTCCACAGTCAGACAACACAAGGGAATCCTGGGTATTTGGATAGGCAGGGAAAAGAATACCACACTTATGTATGCAGAAGACCTGCTAGCCACCACCTCTGACCTGTTCAGAGCCCTCCTAGCATTGCTGGAGATGCTACAGGCCTTCCATACTATATCAGAACTTAGGCTAAATCAGAGTAAAACCGAGGTACTCCCCCTCAGCTATCAATGCACAACCAAAATGCTAGGGACCACAGGGCTAATATGGGTGGGGGATGGAATAACATACTTGGGGATCAAGTTCACAGCCAATCTACACAAAATATGGGACCTCAGTCTTCAACCACTGCTGACAGAGTTGACATAAGATCTGAGTAGGTGGGACAAACTCTACCTCACCTTGGCAGGGAAGATTGCAGAGGTGAAAATAACAATAGCACCTCAGATCTTCTATAAACTGGCATGTATACCACTGGCCCTCCCCCACTGGGCCCTGAAAATAGATAAGGAAATAGGGAGTTTCTCTGGGAAGATAAACCCCCAAGGTATAGCCACAACAAACTGAGATCTCACTGGAGGAGAGGGGGATGGAATACCCCATATTTGAAGGGTACAAATGGGCCTTCCTAATGACACCAATACTCCCATGGTTCAAACCAGGGGGAAACACGAGACCTCAGTGGGTGGCTATAGAAGAGGTACAGTGTAAGAGAAATTGTCTACCCCTGCTGCCATACAATATAACATGCCCACAGATGAGAGCACACCCCAGCCTTGGGCCTGCCCTGCAATGCTGGACCAAAGTAGAAAAAAGACTGGAGACAAACCTGGCTGCTACCAAATTAGCCCCACTATGGGGCAATACAGGTATCCTCATAGATAGGCCCTTGTACACTTGAAGGAATGGGAAGGAAGGGGCTTGACAAAGGTGTGAGATATCATAGACACAACCCACACAGGGGTAGACACCTTCAGCAACTTGCAGGAGAGATGGGGACTCCCAACCTCAGACTTCTGCAAGTATCTACAGATCTGCAGTGCCATACAAGCTTATATAAAACAGGCCCCAAAGAACCCCCCCACCACTTTACTCCCTACCTGGCTGTCCAAATCAAAAGGGGTGGCCAGCAGAATATATAGCAAGATCAGAGATGCCCTACCTAGCCAACCGGAGGCATCTCGACAAGTGGGAGATGGCCCTCCAGTCAAATATTTCTGAGGAACAGTGGAAGGAGTGCTGGATTGGTGCCCACAAAAATTTTGTTGATGCAAAAAGGAAATTGATTCAGAATAACATCCTGCACTCTTAGCACCGCACCCCGGTGGTCCTGAAAAAGGTGGGAGTAATACGCTCCGACCTTTGCTGGTGATGCCAACAACAGGCAAGGGATATATTGCATATCCTGTCAGACTGTCACAGGGTACAGCCCCTCTGGGAAAATGTCTGCAACCTTGGGTCTAAAGTCCTACACAAGACCATCCCTGAAACAGCCATGCTACTAATACTGGGAATGAGATCAGAGGCCCCCCACCTCAAAAGACAGGAGCACACTTGACTGGTCCTGTTAGTAATGCAGGTAAAAGGTCTCCTTCAGAGTAAATGGAGAACCCCTGTGGTACCATCCATGCAAGACGTCACTGCCTCCATAGTAGTGATAGAATCCATGGACAGGGTATCTCACCTGGTCAGAAACACAATGGCAGGACACACAGAATGTTGGGCCCAATTCCTACGATATGCTACTCCTCAGACTGGTGTACAGTAAACAGATGTACCTAACAGGAATGTGTTACCATGGCATTTGATAAATGTGTATGCTCAAGACTAGACTGTTTTAAGCATGCTCTCCCTGTGTGTGTATTTAGTAACTGTATTGTGCAGATGGAATAGTGGTTCTTCATGTTTATTTTGTTTAGGGTGAAAGTTGCCATGAAAGCACCATAAGTCCGTTAAGGCCACAGTAGAGCCCCAAAGCCATGACTTTCCATGCTTCCACAGTAGAAACTAGACAAGCCGAGTTGAGTCTGATCTGAATAACTGCTATATGTATGTATCTTGCTATAGGCTGTATCTGTAACTCACAACCTCCATCCTAACTTTCAACATGTGTTCTATGAGAAGTGAGAAAATGCAGAATCAGAAAACAGATTAACTGTAGAAAGGTCATTGGTGCTGTTTAAACAGAGAGTTTTCTGTCTTCTGCACCATGGCCCTCATGTCTCAATTAAGTGATCTTGGGGTTCTGGAGTAGTGCAGCAGCTCCTGAGGCACAGCTATTGTGGAGACAAAATGGATGCACACCAACGCACATACACAGACTGCCAGTTTTCACATTCTCAATTAGGCTGCAAGCAGTTCTTTGTCTCTGCTCCTCTAGCCCCTCTTTACAAGAAGAAACATTATGTGGGGCAAAACAGAGACTGAAACTCCTTGAGGGATTTGGGCCAATCCGGCAATGAGAAAACAGTGCAAACACGCTTGCAGCCGCACCAAGAATGTGTGAATTTTCAGTCCAAGACTGTGCCATCTGGCAGTGCATACATGCATCTTGACACATATCTGTTTTCTTGCTATAATAGTGGAACATCAGGAGCTACCACAGTGATCCCGGACCCCAAGATCATTTATTTGGGGTCCGGAGACATGAGGGCTGCAGTGCAGAAGCACCGAAAGAATTTGTTTAAGGAGTGCGGATGACTGATCTGAGACTGAATATATAGATAAGAATGAGCTGCTTATGAACATGATTCATTAATATTCAGGAGAGTATATTGATATTCATGGGCAGCTCATTACTATTCATGAGTAGCTCATTAATATTCATGAGCAGCTCATTTTGATGTATGTACAGAGTCGTCCCACAGGATGAAACCTACTTTTAAAGCACTCTGCAGTATGCTGCAGCAGATCTACTGGATAAAGCAATGTAATTTCAATGGTAATTAGCCCCTTTTGTCATGCAGGAAACTGTGGCATTCACTTCATCCTGGCAGTGTCACATTTTCCTGATTGACAAAAGGGAATAATTGCCATTGAAATTAAATTGCTTTATTCAGTAGGTCTGCTGCAGCATTCTGCAGAGTGCTGCAAAATGCTGCAGAACTGGGTTTCATCCTGGGGGACGCCACTGTATTCAGTCCCAGAATGGTCAATGATGGTCTTTAAACAAAGAGATTTGTGTCTTCTGCACCGCAGCCCTCATGTCTCAAATAAGAGATCTTGGGGTCTGGGAGCACAAAGGTAGCTCCTGAGGCACTGCTATCATGGCAAAAAATCAGATGCATGAAAACTGGCATCTGCAGACCATAATCTTGCACATCCTCGGTGGAGCTGCAAGCGGTTCTGCATCTCTGCTCCTCTGGCCCCTATTTACAAGGAGAAACTTTATGTGGAGCTAGACAGAGACTGAAACACCTTGAGGGATTTGGGATCAAAATGGCAATGAGGAAACAGTGCAAACACACTTGCAGCCGCACTGAGAATGTGCCAGCTTTTGGTCCAAGAATGTGCCAGCTTATGGTGCATGCATGCATGCATCTTGGCACACATCGATTTTTTCTCTTTTAAACAAAGAGTTTTGTGTCTTCTGCACCGTGGCCCTCATGTTTCAACAAAGTGATCTTGGGGCCATGTGGCAGCAACTGAGGTACTGCTATTGTGGCATGAAATCAGATGCACACCAACACACAAGCACAGACCATCAACTCACATATTCTCACTTTGGCTGCAAGTGGCTCTGCGGCTCTGCTCTTCCAACCCATCTTTACAAGGAGAAACATTATGTGGGACAAGACAGAGACTGAAACTCCTTGAGGGGATTCTGACCAAACCCACAGAGGAAACAGCGCAAACATGCTTGCAACAGCACCGAGAATGTTTCAGTTTTCGGTCTAAGAATGTGCCAGCTGATGCTGCATGCATGCATGCATGTTGGTGCACATCTGTTTTATCATCACAATAGCGGCACATCAGGAGCTGCCGCAGGGCTCCTGGACCCTGAGATCACTTAGTTGGGATCTGGAGATATGAGGGCTGTGGTGCAGAAGCAGCAAAAGTATTTGTTTAAGGAACACCAATGACTGATTTGAGACTGAATATATACATAAGAATGAGCCGCTCATGAATAGGATTAATTAATATTCATGGAATCATTAATATTCATGGTTAGCTCATTACTATTCATGAGCAGTTCATTTTGATGAATGGATTCGGTCTCAGAATGGCCATTGGTGCTCTTTAAACAAAGTATTTTATGTCTTCTGCACAGTGGCCCTCATATCTCAACAAAATGATCTTGGGGTGTGGGAGCACAGTGGCAGCTCCTGAGGCACCACTATCATAGCGTGAAATCAGATGCGCACCAACGAGCAAGCGAGGACGATCAACTCGCACATTCTTGGTTCGGCTGCAAGTGTCTCTGCTCCTTCAACCCCTCTGTACAAGGAGAAATGTTAAGTGGGGCTAGACAGAGACTGAAACTTCTTGAGGGATTTGGGCCAAATCAGTAATGAGGAGGCAGCGCAAACACACTTGAAGCCACACCGAGAATATGCCAGTTTTCAGTTCGAGAATGTGCCAGCTGGTGCTGCACACATGCTTGTTGGAGCACAACTGTTTGCTCTTCATGATAGCAGCACATCAGGAGCTGCAGTAGGGTTCCCAGGCCCCGAGATCACATAGCTGAGGTTCAGAGACATGAACAGCTCATTTTGATGTATGTATTCAGTCTGAGAATTGCCAATGGTGTTCTTTAAACAAAGAGTTTTGTATCTTCTGCACTGCAGCCCTCATGTCTCAACTAAGTGATCTTGGGGTATGGGAGCACCGAGGCAGCTCATGAGTCACTGCTATTGTGGAGACAAACTGCAAGTGATCCAACACATATGCACAGACTGTCAGCTCACACCTTCTCGGTTCAGCTGCAAGTGGTTCTGCATCTCTGGTCCTCTGGCCCATCTTTACCAAGAGCAACCTGCTTGCAGCCACACAGAGAATGTGCAAGCTGGTGGTCCGCGCATGCGTGCTGGCACACATCTGTTTTCTCACCATGAAAGTGGCACATCAAGAGCTGCTACAGGGCTTCCAAATCCCAAGATCACTGGTTCCAAGTCAATATAGCGAATACTACTGGGCGATTACTATTTTGGCAAAAATATTACAGTGATTGCTATAATAGCAACTGCATAGCTCAGCACTAGCACTAATTAGCTGTATGTACATGGGCGACCATCTATTTACAGTGATTATGACACTGTCTACATCTGTACCTCTGTCTTGGACCAGAGGTCCCCAAGAACACTTACCCTTTTATCCCACATAGTCACACATGTCACGTAGGGGGGCTCTAACTGCCTGCACCCCCTAACCCCCTATCTGAAGGAGTCCTACTCCATGGCACACCTGGATAGAGGGATAGGCTATATATTTGGACTTTGGAATGCTGAATTGCTCTACTGTAAACTTGCTCAGTATGTTGAGTCACTGTCATTGCACTGAGCCCAAATACATTGTCACTGTACTTGTTCTGTCAATCACTTTATTTTCACTTTTCCAGATTCACCCAAATGTACTCACCCTAATTCCATCACTGTATTGATGTGATACTGAGATCACTTAGTTTTGGTACAGAGACACGAGGGCTGCAGTGCAGAAGCAGCAAAAGTATTTGCGTAAGGAGAGACAATGACTGATCTGAAACTGAATATATACATAAGAATGAGCTGCTCATGAGTAGGATTCCTTAATATTCATGTCACCAATAATAGTCATGGGCAGCGCATTACTATTCATGAGTATTGTATGTTGCATGTAATTCACCTGTACTGTTCTCCACTGTCTTACCTAACATTTAGATTGTTCCCCTCCCTGTGACGAGGTGCCTTTGTAAATGAGTCTCTGACTCAAAGGTTGTAAATCCGATATATGTCTTAAATAAATAAATAAATATTCATGATCAGCTCATTTTGATCTATGTTTCAGTCTCAGAATGGTCACTGGTGCTCTTTATTCAAAGAGTTTTATGTCTTCAGCCCTGCAGCCCTCAAGTCTCAACTAAATGATCTCGGGGTGTGGGAGCACCAAGGCAGCTCATGAGGAACCGCTATCATGGAGACAAACTGGATGCGCACCAATTCATGAGCAGACCATCAGCTCACACATTCTTGATTCAGCTACAAGCAGTTCTGCATCTCTTCAACTTTGGCCCATCTTTACAAAGAGAAACATTATGTGGGGCTAGACAGAGAACTAACAACCTTGAGGCATTTGGGCCAAAGTGGCAATGAGGAAACAGCACAAACCCAATTTCAGCCACACAGAGAATGTGCGAGCTGGCAGTCCGTGCACGAGTGTTGGCACACATATGTTTTCTCACCGTGATAGTGGCACATCAAGAGCTTCCACAGGGCTTCCAGACCCCAATCATTAGTTGGGGTCTGGAGACACGAGGGCAGCAGTGCAGAAGCAGCAACAGTGTTTGTTTAAGGAATGCTAATGACTGATCTGAGACTGAATATATACATAAGGATAAGCTGCTTATGAATAGGATTCCTTAATATTAATGACACAAATAATGTTCATGGGCAGCTCATTACTATTCATGAGTAGCTCATTAATATTAATGAGCAGCACATTTTAAAGCGTGTATTCAGTCCCAGAATGGTCAATAGTGGTCTTTAAACAAAGAGTTTTGTGCCTACTGCACTGCGACACTCACGTCTCAAATAAGTGATCTTGGGGTACGAGAATACCACATCATCTCAGGAGGCACTGCAATCATGGAGACAGACTGGATATGAGCCAATGTGCATGCGCAGACCATCAGCTTGCACACTGTCGGTTCAGGTGCAAATGTCTCTGCATCTCTGCAACCCTGGTCCACCGTTACAAAGAAAAACATTACGCCACCCTGAATTATCACACACTCCTGTTCATGTCCTGGCCCAAAACCACTACGCTACTATTAGTGCCAACATCACTCCACCATCCCTTCTCATGAGGCACGTAGTTTTGCACACCATAACCCGTTGCTGCCCCCTTCCTTTCTCAGACACCCGGCTCTCCACACCCTATCCTCATCCCCCTCGGACTAAATTAAAACATCTCATCTACATGCTACTTCTCTTATCAGGTGATGTTGAATTAAACCCTGACCCAAGTCGCACAACTTCCCATTCCCCTTTCTCCATTCCAAAAGGTCTCAGAATCTTACGCCTAAACACCTGCAGCCTTTTATCCAAAATCTCTATTCTACAACCGCTTGCACTAACACAACATCCTGACATCCTGGTGGTCTCAGAAACCTGGCTAAAACCTCGTCACTCAGACGCGGAAGTCTCCATACCAGGATACACTATCATCAGACAGGATCGCCCAGGTAAAAAGCGCGGTGGTGGCACTGTAATTTATATCAAAAACAGTCTCCACTTCTCCATAATGGGCATCCCCTCAAACCCTGCAAATATAAATACTATTCTCATTAAGTTATCCCTCCCCTGCTCCTCCCCATCTGCATAGCAGGCTCCTACAGCCCCCCCCTTGCACATCTCAGAGGACATCCTCTCCCACCTAATCTCCCTTCAAACCTTAGCTACTGGAAGTGAGTTATACACCACCGGCGATTTTAACACAAACTGGTTATGCACCGACAAAGCCCATCTAAAGTCCAAAATAAAGGCTCTGAACCTAACTCAACTCATTACTGATCCCACAAGACTAAACGATAAGACCCAGAACCACTCACTTCTAGACTGGGCTCTCACCTCCCACCCCCACAGGATCCTAAGTGCAGGCCTACTACCTGACTCTATAAGCGACCACCACATGATCTTCCTGGTTAGGAAGGTCCTAGCCCCCCAGCCCCCCCAAAGACTCTGTACACAAGGTCCTACAACTCACTGAACTTAACATCTCTGTTGTCAGACTTAGGTCACGAAAATTGGTCCTTCATACCCGAGTCTCCCTCCATTGACGCAGCTTATGCAGGTTTCAAATCCCACTTCCTAAAAATCTGGGACAGATATGCCCCACTAAGGACAAAGAGAGTTAGAGGAGCTCATCTCCCCTGGATCTCAGTCAACATAATCTGGGATTGCCACACCAGAGATCGTGCCTGGAAAAATTATAAGAGAACAGGGACTCAGACAGCCCTTACCACATATAGAACACTCCGTAATGCTTGTACAAACTCCATCCAACAAGCAAAAAATGCATACTTTCTGAAGGCTTTTAGTAAGAACATTAACCATCCGACTGATTTCTGAAAATCTCTCAAATCCCTCCTCTCACCCCCCACCATGCCCCCATCCCCTGTACTATCAGTCCAGGGCTCCCACATCTCTGACCCCATCTATGTAGCTGAAGCCTTTAATACACATTTCTCCAGCTGTGCAGCCAAACTCCTATCCTCCCTCCCAAACCCACTACCCCCTGCCCTCTCCCATAGCTCATCCTCCCATAAACCTACCCCCTCAGTCCTTCTCCCCTCGGCCTCCTCCCTTAGCTCTTGCCCCTCAAAACCTACTCCCCCAGTCCTACCATTCTCTTTCCCGCCAGTAACCTGCCGAAGTTCTCCGCCTGCCACGGGCCTCAAACCCAAACAAAGGGAAGTGCCTACCCTGATGCGAAATGTTATTCTATCTGCACCAGCCATAGCTGCCCCTCTCACTGCCCTTTTAACCTCTCCTTATTCTTCTTGGGCAAGGTACCTTTGCCTAGAAATGGCTACAGTCATACCCCTACCAAATGGTGGTGACCCTTCCTCCTCATAGAAAACTATAGACCCATCTCCCTGCTCCCAATTTTGGCTAAATTACAGGAAAGGCTAGTCATGTCACAGCTCACCCCCTACCTCAAATCCTCCTCTTTCTTCACCCTGTTCCAATCAGGATTCCGTAAATTCCACTCCACCACCACCTCCCTCCTGCGTGTCACTGAGGACATTCTCACGGGCATGGATAAGGGACATGTCACCTCAGCCATCTTCATAGACCTAGCAAAAGCTTTTGACACCGTCTCTCACCCACTACTCCTTTCAAAACTCTCCAGAGCGGGGATCTCTGAGTCAGCCACTGGTTGGTTCCACGACTATCTAGCAGACAGGATGCAATCCATCAAATTGGCCTTGTATATCTCAAACCCCTACCAGTCACTCAGGCGCCCCCAAGGATCAGTCCTAGGCCCACTACTCTTTTCCATTTTTAAATGACCTCTGCCTGTTCCCACTCATCTATCCAAATGTATGCGGACGACACTGTCCTATATGCTCCCGTGTCCTCCACGCATAGTGTCGCAACTATTCTACAGGAGGATTTCTATGCTATCCAGTGCTGGCTGCAGACAAACCAGCTATTCCTCAACCCCAAAAAAACAGTATCACTAACATTCGGAACCCAACAAAGACTCTCTCACCAATCCACTGGTCCCCCCTTCAAAACCTCGGACGGGACCCCCCTTGACAACTGTACCTCCTTCAGATATCTAGGCATCTGGTTAGACCAGCACCTAGATTTTACCATTCATATTGACTCACTGCAAAAGCGACTCCTACCCAAACTAGGTGCGCTATTCGGCAACAAAAAATGCCTCCCTCCGCAAGCTAGGCACGCCATTGTCCAACAAATGATTCTTCCTGTTTTTGACTATGGTGACATAGCCTATTCCACAGCCCAATACACAAAAGCTGAAGCACACATAAACCCCAATAATAATCAGATCCAGAGCATTTAATATAATTTTATTACACCAGTAAAACCGCTTGACGCGTTTCGGACAAAAGTCCTTTATCACAGCCCCCGTGTCCGCTCTAGCCAGCCTAGACACCATGTTCCACTCTTTCTGCTGGTTCATTCTAGACTGTCTGCAATCCACACACCATTGTGACCTATACAGTTCCACTTCCCTGCCGTCCCTACAAGAATGTAGACAAATAAACTGCACCAGGTTCGCTGCCAAATTCTGGTCCCACTCCCTTCCCTCTTACCTGGCCTCTACACTCTCCAAACAATCCCCTCCAGCTTACTCCCTCAGGAGTAGGGACCCCAGATTGCTGCAAGTCCCGTTTATGAGATCTGCCAAAGGCCAGGTGGCCTTTAGTTACCGTATCTCACAGATTTGGAAAGCACTGCCTGCCTCTATAAGACACACTCAGAACACTTACCAACAAAACCCTCTTCTTAGTACCCACTTTGCTTCTAGCTGCTCCTGTTATGACTAACCCATAAAATTATTTTTGCTTGTTGCAACACAAGTGTATAAGAAATGTATACTGACCTTGACAATTCTGTAAAATGCTATTGTACCGTTGTCTGTCCTCTAAATCAAATGTTTAAAAGTCTTGGCATCCTTAATCTGCTTTGCTATTTGTATACATTCCAAGTATTGTAAATCTGCAAAATGCTATTGAACCTCTGTCTGTCCTCTAAAATCAAATGTTTACAAGTCTTGGCTTCACTAACTGCTCTGCTATTGTATATATTCATGTATTTGTATTTGGGTCTCGGCCCCCAGGTCGCATCTGGAATCGAGCTTTTAGCTCAGTATGCCTTCCTGGTAAATCTCATAAATAAATAAATAATAAATAAATGTGGGGCTAGACAGAGACCTAAACAACTTCAGGGATTTAGGCCAAAGCAGAAATGAGGAAACAGCACAAGCACACTTTCAGCCACACAGAGAATGTGCAAGCTGGTGGTCTGTACATGTGTGTTGGTGAACATCTATTTTCTTGCCATGATAGCTGCACATCAGGAGCTGCTGCAGGGCTCCCGGACCCCAAGATCACTTAGTTGGGGTCCAGAGACATGAGGGCAGTGGTGCAGAAGCAGCAAAAGTATTTGTTTAAGGAGCACTAATGATTGATCTGAGACTGAATATACACATAAGAATGAGCTGTTTATGAAAAGGATTAATTAATATTCTTGAGACCACTAATATTCATAGGCAGTTTATTACTATTCATGAGTAGCTCATTAATATTCATGAACAGCTCATTTTGATGTATGTATTCAGTCCTAGAACAGTCTATGGTGGTCTTTAAACAAAGAGTTTTGTGTGTTCTGCACTGCAGCCCTCATGTCTCAACTAAGTGATCTTGGGGTTTGGGAGGACCGAGGCACTGGTATGATGGAGATGAACTGGATGCGCACCATTGCACATGCGCAGACAATCAGCTTACACATTCTCTGTTTGTCTGCAAGCGGTTCTTCATCTCTGAAACTCTGGTTCACCTTTTCAAAGAGAAATGTTATGTGGGGTTAGACAGAGACCTAAACAGCTCAAGGGATTCAGGCCAAAGCAGAAATGAGGAAACAACAGAAAACCACTTTCAGCCACACAGAGAATGTGCGAACTGGTGGTCTGTGCATGTGTGTTAGCACACGTCTGTTTTCTGGCTGCGATAGTGGCACATCAAGTGCTGCCGTGGGGCTCAAGGGCCCTGAGATCATTTAGTTGGGGTTCAGAGACATGAGGCCTGTGGTGCAGAAACAGAAAAAATGTTTGTTTAAGGAGCACTAGTGACTGATTTGAAAACTGAATATATGCATAAGAATGAGCTTCTCATGAATAGGATTCCTTAATATTCATGACACCGATAATATTCATCGGCAGATCATTACTATTTATGAGTAGCTCATTAATATTCATGAGCAGCTCGTTTTGATGTATGTATTCAGTCTCAGAATGGACATTGGTGCTCTATATTCAAAGAGTTTTGTGTCTTCTGCACCATGGTCCTCTTGTCTCAACTAAGTGGTCTTTGGTTCCAGAAGCACCGTGGCAGCTTCTGAGGCACCACTATCATGGAGACAAACTGGATACATGCCAACATGCATGCGCGGACTGTCAACTTGCACATTATTGGTTCGGCTACAAGCAGTCCTGTGTCTCTGCTCCTACTGCCCCTCTTTACAAGAAGAAACATTATGTGAGGCAAGAAAAATACTGAAACACCTTGAGGGATGCAGGCCAAAGTGGCAGTGAGGAAACAGCACAAACCCACTTGCAGCCACACAGAGAATGTGCAAGCTGGCAGTCCGTGCATGTATGTTGGTGAAAATCTGTTTTCTTGCTATGACAGTGGCACATTAGGAGCTGCAGCAGGGTTCCCAGACCCCGAGATCACTTAGTTTAGGTCCAGAGACATAAAGGAAGTAATGCAGAAGCAGCTGAAGTATTTGTTTTAGGAGCACCAAAGACTGATCTGAGACTGAATATAGACATAAGAATGACCTGCTTATGAGAAGGATTCATTAATATTCATCAGACCATTAATATTCATGAGAAGCTTATTACTATTCACGAGTAGCTCATTAATATTCGTGAGCAGCTCATTTTGATGTATTTATTCAGTCCTGGAATGGTGGTCTTTAAACAAAGAGTTTTGTGAATTCTGCACAGCGACTGTCATGTCTCAACTAAGTGATCTAGGTGTCCAGGAGTACAGAAGCAGCTCATGAGACACTGCTATCTTGGAGACAAACTGGATGCACGCCAACGCATGCACAGCGCATCAGCTCGCATATTCTCGATCTGGCTACAAGTTGTTCTGCATCTTTTCAGCTCCGGCCAATCTTTATAAAGACAAACATTATGTGAGACTAGATAGAGACCTAAATACAATGAGGGATTTGGGCTAAAGCGGCAATCAGAAAACAGCACAAACCTGGTTTCAGACACACAGAGAATGTGCGAGCTGGCAGTCCGCACATTCGTGTTGGTGCACATCTGTTTTCTCACCGCGATAGCGGCACATCAAGAGCAACCACAGGGCTACCTGTCCATGAACACTTAGTTTAGGTCCAGAGACAAGAGGGCTGCAGAGCAGAAGCAGCAAAAGTATTTGGTTAAGGAGCACCAATGACTGATCTGAGACTGAATATATACATAAGAAGGAGATGCTTATGAATAGGATTTCTTAATAATCATGACACAAATATTATTTAAGGGCATCTCATTACTATTCATGAGTAGATTATTAAAATTCATCAGCAACTCATTTTGATGTATGTATTCAGTGTCAGAATGGTCATTGGTGCTCTTTAAGCAAAGTGTTTTGCGTCTTTTGCACCGAGGCTTTCATGTCTCAAATAAGTGATTTTTGAGTCCAGGAACACCACAGCAGCTCCTGAGGCACTAGTATCATGGAGACAAACTGGATGTACCCCAATGCGCATGCACAGACTGTCAGCTTGCACATTCTCAGTTCAGCTGGAAGCAGTCCTGTGTCTCTACTCCTACAACTCCTTTTTATAAGGATAAATAGTATGTGGCACTAGACAGAGACTGAAACAAATTGAGGGACATGGGCCAAAGTGGCAATGAGGATTCGGCACAAACCAGCTAGCAGCCACAGAAAGAATGTTGGAGCTGTTGGTCCAGGCATTCATGTTGGTGCACATTTGTTTTCTCACTGTGATACCAGAAAATCAGAAACTGTGGCAGTGCTCCTGGACTCCGAGATCACTTAGTTGGGGTCATGAGACATGGGGGCTGTGGTTCAGAGGCAGCAAAAGTATTTGTTTAAGCAGTGTCAACGACTGATTAGAGACTGAATATATACATAAGAATAAGCTGCTTATGAAAAGGATTCATTAATATTATTGAGACCATAAATATTCATGGGCAGCATATTATGATTCATAAGCAGCTCATTTTAATGTATGTATTCAGTCCCAGAATGGTCAATGGTTTTCTTTAAACAAAGAGTTTTTCTCTTCTGCACTGAGACCCTCATGTCTCAACTAAGTGATCTTGGGGTTTAGGGGCACTGGGGCAGCTCATGAGGCACTGTTGTCACAGAAACAAACTAAATGCATGCCAACGTGTATGTGCAGACCATCCGCTTGCACATTCTTGATTCAGCAACAAGTGGTTCTGTGCTTCTTCAACCCACGGCCCACTTTTACAAAGAGAATCATTATGTGGGGCTGGACAGAAACCTAAACACCTTGAGGGATTCATGCAAAAACATCAATGAGGAAACAACAGAAACCCCCTTGCATTAACACAGAGAATGTGTGAGCTGGTGGTCCACGCATGCCTGATGGTGTGCATCTGTTTTCTCACTGTGATAGCAGCACATCAAGAACTGCCACAGGGCTTCCATACCCTGATCACTTAGTTGGGGTCTGAAGACACAAGATCTGCAGTGCAGAAGCAAGTGTTTAAGGAGTGCCAGTGACTGATCTGAGACTGAATATATACATAAGAATGAACTGCTTATGAAAAGGATGTATTAATATTTATCATACTATTAATATTCATAGAGAGCTCATTACTATTCATGAGTAGCTCATTAATATTTATGAACAGCTCATTTTAACGTACATATTCAGTCCCGGAACAGTCAATGGTGGTCTTTAAACAATGAGTTTTGTGTATTCTGCATTGCTGCCCTCATGTCTCAACTAAGTGACCTTGGGGTCTGGGAGAACTGAAGCAGCTCATGAGACACCACTATCACAGAGACAAACTGAATGTGTGCCAACGCATGCACAGACCATCAGCTCACACATTTTTGATTCGGCTACAAGAGGTTATGCGTCTTTTCAACTCCAGCCTAAAATTACAAAGAGAATTGTTACGTGAGGCTAGACAGAGACCTGAACACCTTGAGGGATTTGGGCCAAAGTGGCAATGAGGAAACAGTACAAACCCACTTTCAGCCACACACAGAATGTGCGAGCTGGCAGTCCGCGCATGCATGTTGGTGCACATCTGTTTTCTCACCGCGATAGTGGCACACCAAGTGCTACCGCAGGGCTTCTGGATCCCATTCACTTAGTTGGAGTCCTGAGACATGAGGGCTGTACAGCAGAAGCAGCAAAACATTTGGTTAAGGAGCACCAGTGACTGACCCGAGACTGAATATATAAATAAGAATGAGATGCTTATGAGTAGGATTCCTTAATATTCATGGCACAAATATTATTCAGGGGCAGCTTATTACTATTCATGAGTAGCTCATTAATATTCATGAGCAGCTCATTTTGTTTACTTTATATTTATTATATTTTCTATTTCAAAAACAGAGGACAGTTTTTACATCGTATAAATTAAGACAACATAAAATTACAGCAGTCAAGTGCTTTAAAATACATTAGCTAAATATATCAGGACAGCTTGAATAAGTCTCAAGGCAGTTCGTATAGTAAACACTGTGTCATTCGCAGAAACATCTATCGGGACCAATACACTCCTAAGGTACAAAAGTAGGATCTAAGGATGAAATATATAGAATCCATTTCCTCCACTTAAGCTCAAAGATAGACCATCTATCTGCACTTCTGGCTATTAATCTCTCCAATATATAAATTTCTCTCATTATTTCCCACCAGCTCTGAATAATAGGGGGCATCTTCTTTCCCCAATTCCTAATAATTGTTTTTTTAGCTACCAGTATATAAGAAACTAACAGTGACCCTCTAGAGATAGGGAGATCCTCTGGCAAAACTGAAACCAGTACTAGCTCAGGAGTCAAGACTGCTTCCATATCCACCAAATCTAGTAATGCCTCAGAGATATCTCTCCAATAACCAGCTAACTGTGGGCATGCCCAAAAAAACACGAAGCTGATCTGCAAACTCTTCTCCACAGTCCCTCCAGCAATAACTTGGCATTCCCAATGAGAACTTAGCCAGCTTTGCTGGTGTGTAAAAAATCCTATTTCTAGATTTCCATGCAAATTCCCACCAATAGGGGGCTCCTAAAAGTCCCATCGAGAATTTAGTATCTTTTTCCCAGTTATCCTTTGATACCTGGACTGGTAGTTCCTTATTCCATGCAGTCAGGATCCCCTGAGTCAAGTTTTTAGATAATTCTTGTATACCCTTATATATTAGCCCTATAAAGTGGGGCCAGAGCTGTCCTCTCGCTGTGGTCATAGGTAAGGTAAGCAATAGTGGTGGGGGGATCAGGAAGCCTGCTAAAGGCTGGTCCCCTTTGTTCGATATTTTCTCTTAGGTGTGTGTATATTGAAAAATCTTGTTGTATAATATTGTAGATTTCTTGAAATTTAATAAATGGGAGAACCCCTTTGGAGTCTACTATGTGGAGTATAAAATTGATACCTTTTTGTCTCCATTGAGCTAGAGTATGTTCTTGTTCCAGAGAAGAAAATTGGATTCCTAAATTTAGTAAATTAAAATAAGTGCCCACTGGTTCCAGCTCCACTGAGTGGATGAGTCTCTTTCAAGTCTCTAAGGCAGAGTTTGTACTATAAATATGTCTCGGTTTCTCGTTAGCTGGGAGATATATAGAGTGTAGAAGATCACAACCCTCTTTCACCCCTTTAAGGGTAAACTCCAAATTCTTCCAAGGTATATCATATGTAGGATTATTCCAATTAAAAACTCTAGCTATCACAGTAGCATATGCATACTTCTGAAGATCAGGCAGATTTAGGCCTCCCTTATTTTTTGGACACATTAATGCGGACCACTTAATTTATGTGTTTTTTCCAGCCCAGACAAATCCTGCCAAAGATTTATTCCAAGAAGGAAAATACATTCTATCCGGCATCACCGGTATGGTCTGAAAAAGATATAGCAACCGTGGAAGGATACTCATCCTGATAAGGTCAACTTTAGAATATAATGATGAATGAAACTGGGACCATTGATGCATATCTGACTCTATTTTTTGTGTGAGGGGTTCATAATTTACCGTAGTGAGATGCACTAACTAGTCTTGATAAATGTATTCCTAGATATTTTATCCTGATGCTGTTCCAGCATAAAGGTAATCTGCCCTTCAATGTTTGTGAGGGGGAGAAGTTGAAGGGGAGAACCTCTGTTTTGGAGGAATTTATTTTATATCCAGAGAACTGAGCAAATTGCTCAAGTGCTTCCCAGACTGCTGGAATAGAGGATTCTGGATCCACCCCGTTAGTAAAATGTCATCCGCATATAAAGCTAATTTCCAAGATTGATTGCCCACCTGAATGCTTAAAATCCTCTCTGAATTTCTAAGCATCATAGCCAAAGGCTCAATATATATATAGCAAATAGCAAAGGGGGCAAGGGACATCCCTGTCTAGTGCCTCACTGTAACCTAATAGGGGGTGTAATATTACCATTAAGTTTTATGTATGCACTTGGTTCAAGGTATACCTGCTCCAGCCATTTCACAAACTCCCTTGGAAAGCCAAATGATGTTAGAGTTCCCCATAGACATCTCCAAGACACCCTATCAAAAGCTTTACAAGTGTCTAAGCTTACTAAAGCTGAGGAGATAGCTGATTTAGTCATACAATCCATCAAATGAATTGTTCTTTGTACATTATCTGCAGTCTGGCGCATACGGAGAAATCCAGTCTGACCTGGGTATATCAAGGTAGGTAATATGGTTTCCAACCTGTGTGCCCATATCGCCATATACAACTTGTAGTCATTGTTTAATAACGAGATGGGTCTATATGAATCTAAGTTTAAGGGGTCTTTACCTGGTTTCAAGATAGCTGATATAGCTGCATAGGACAACGAGGGTGGGGGGACATCTCCATCCTGCGCCTCCAAAAAAGCCTGTTGCATCAGATGGCGCAATTTTGAGAGAAATGTTTTATACCATTCAGCCCCAAAGCCATCTGGGCCAGGGCTTTTTAAAGTTTTAGAATGTTTAATTACCCTCTGAATCTCTATAGTGGTGATAGGGCTCAGAAGTGAAGCCTGCTGAGACTCAGATAACTGTGGGAGATTAAGTGGGGACAAAACATTTTGCATATCTTCTGGGGGAGGAGTAGTATCAGAATATAGATATGCATAATATTGCTGGAAATCATTCATAACTGTAGAAGTTTTATTAAGAATGCCACCCGTTTGGGGGCCTCTAATCCTTGTAATAGTTGCCGTCTGCTTAAATCATGTAGTACGCCTAGCCAGGTTCCCGGCCCCTTCAGGGCCTCCCTCATAGTAGAATCTTTTAAGATACAACAAAGACATTTGTGTCTTACAGTCTAAAATAGATTGTAATTCTGATTGAATCTGTCTAAGCTCAGTCTGTACAACTTGTTCCCCTCTGTCTATGGCAAGCCGTTAGGGACATAATTCAGAATCTCTGGCTGTATAGTAAAACACAGACTATATGGTGAAATACACACATCATATAGTGAAATATATACATTATATAGTGAAATACCTACACAATCTAGTGAACCACATACAGTATCTACTGAAATATATACATTGTATAGTGAAATACATATACTGTATACTGAAATACATATATTATATAGTGAAACACATACACTATATAGTGAAATGCTTACATTGCATTGTGAAATACATACACTATCTACTGAAATCCACATACTGAGTACTGAAAATCCACATGCACTATATACTGAAACAAATGTACCATGTACTGAAACATATACACTACCTATTGAGATACATACACTGCAGACTGAAACATCCACATAAACTATCTACTGAAACAACTACTCTGTACATTGTAACACATACACTATATATTGAGAAAAAACTGCATACACTATATACTGAAACAAATACACTGTATATTGAAATGCATACACTACACACTGAAAAAGCATTTACACTATATACTGAAACAAATATACCATATATTGAAACATCTACACTTTATATTGAAATACATACACTATCTATTGAAATAAATACACTATGCACTGAAAAATCTGCATACACTATATATTGAAACAAATACACTGTATATTGAAATACATACACTATCTATTGAAATGCATATACTACACACTAAAAAAAGCACATACACTATACACTGAAACAAATACACTATATATTGAAACATCTTCACTTTATATTGAAATACATACACTATCTGTTGAAATAAATACACTATGCACTGAAACATCTGCATACACTATATACTGAAACAAATACACTACATGGTGAAACACATACAGTATCTATTGAGACACATACACTGTAGACTGAAAAATTAATGTACTCTATATACTGAAACAAATAAACTATATACTGAAATGGACTATGTTCTGAAACTACCCATCCCCCTGCCCCTCCCCCATGAATGTCCTAGAGCTGAACTCATTGCCTGTTGCATTCAGTTAGCTGCCAGCTTGGTGAGAGGACATCTAAAACTGCAGAGCTGAGGTAAACAAAACAGGACTATCTCTCATTCTACTTCTTTATGGGGGTTTTCCTTTTGTTTTGCTTGCACACCTTTAGTCAAATTTCAGACCATTGTGATGTAACAAGAAACTTTTAAAACTAATTTAAATGCTGTAGTTTATTCTTTTAAATAAGTGCTGCCTTCATTAACTGTCAGACAACACATTTGTGTAGGAAGCTAATACAGGATATTCCTAACATACTTGTATACATAGGGGCATGCATTTTTCCAAGTTAAAGTGTGGTTGTTTTATGTGTAATTAATTACTGTGTAAGTCCAGCAACTTATCTGAGTTGAATGCTTGGAAGCACTTCAGGAGCTGTGGAAGTGTAAGCCAAAATCATTGCTAGTTTGTACTCTATGGACTATGTTTTGATTAAGTTTTTATTTTAATGTTTTGTTTAATAAACGTTTCTTGGATAAGAAACAAAAATATATATTTTTGCTGCAATCCCTCACTATTCAATTCTCATCAGGAGTTTAGCTGGCATATGCATATAATTTGCATTGTTTTACTGAATAACTTTACTGTGAATCCTCACTGGAGGCATGCACAGTCTGTTTTGGGGTTTGAGCTTCGCAAACTGTGTTTTATTTCTTTTTTTTTCCCATAGAGATTTTTATCTTCTTAGTCACACTGCTACCCCTTTGCCCACTGACATCTCCAGCCCAATCACTTACCATCCACAGGACATATTTGCTCTGAGATCCCCCTTCCTAACTCACATCCCCCGTGTTGGGGCCAGGAGGGGGAGGGACATTGACAAGGAGACACATATTCCGATATGAGCAGAGCCTGGTTAGCAGTGCCAAATCTGCAGCAGGTTGTTGGATCATTTTGCCATTAGGGGGTTTCTACCTTTGGTTTCATCCCCCCATGGCAGCCAAGCATGGAATTATGCACATGAGAAGACACATGTGTTGCTTTGTGCCTGCCTGAGCCTCCCCTTATTCGACTCCAGTGCCCTGCCAACCCTCCTCAGCTAGGTGGATGTTGAAGAGCGGGGTGGTCAGACTTCCCCTCACTGAGAGGAGAGCATTCCCTGAGATGCTCAATCATATCTCCCCCCCCCAGCTAACCCCTGTGCAACTCAATTCCACCCCCAAAACTGGGCCACTGGCATGGGAGGCAGTGCAATCACCACCAAGGTAAAAGAAGAAAACAAACTGTATTTTAACTAGTCTGTTATAAACATTTTAAGTCACATCACAATGTTTTGAAATCAGATAAAGGTTTTGCAAGCAAAATACTATAAAACAATACATAAAGAGATAGGATAAGATAAACCTTTTATGTTTACCTTCTGCATCTTAGGAGGCATCGGCCAGAATTTTTAGTCAATTGGGGCCCCATTTTCAGAAGGTTAGCGTGTAGAGCTAAACATTACACTGTGGGAACAGCATGGTTGGATCGGTGTCGTATTCAGCATCACTTGATGCTACCCTGAGCATGTGCATGTGCATATATTCTACTACAGCCATGTAAATGAGTAATCCTCTCCTGCATACAGAGCATAGTGCTGTATAAAAAGTTTCCTTAGTGACCATAAGTACCTCCCTCTAAATTTTATACTCAGCCTCTAGGCTTCTAGTACCTAGATGCTTGATTGTGCACTTTTTGGCTTTGAACCCGAACTGTCATGTCCCATAGAACTGCTTAAGTTTTCTAATGTCCCCACTCATTCTCTCCATCTGCTCCTATCAACGCTATTACAGATTGTGGTGTCATCTACAAAAAGGCATATCTCCCCTTCCAGTTCTTCAGATATGTCACTTATAAAGACACTGAAGAGGATGTGTCCCATTACTGAGCCCTCCGGCACCCTACTGGTCACTCTCTCCTCACTGGAGGGAGTGCCATTTACCACCACCTTCTGTGGCTATGCGCTATCTCAGGTGGAGCACTTAGGAGTGCACAACACTAATCTGAAAATGGGGGCCCACATACCACTGTAACAGAACTAGCACTGCATTGTGATAAGCATGGTTGATACTATTTTAACAAGCATTCTTCTGTGCAGTGCTAACCTGTTAATGTGGCACTATTTTTTTTTGCACAGGATTACTAATTGCAACCAGGTGCTCATACAACTGGGGGTTACTCTAATGCATACAAGGTGTACAAGTATACTAAATGCTTTCTTGAAGTGTTAACACACCGCATGGTTAGTGCTAGTTAATGATTCTGGGAATCGTGTTTTAACTGCACACACGCAGCCTGCCAGCAACCCCCCACACACATTCACACACACACACAGTCAGTTTTGGACACAATAAAAAAACAAGCATTTGTCAATGCTGAATGTTGATTGCGTTGGTCCATTGAGCTCGCTCACTGGCCCTCTGTCACTCGCTTGTTCTGTTTCTCCTGGTGCTACAGGCTGCTGTTTTGTACTGAGCTCCTTCCTGCATTGGCACCGTTTTCTGTCCACAAAGAGGATGGCCCGACAGAGCTCCATTGAGGTGGGTCACTCCCCTCTCTGACTCCTTCATTCTGTTTCTCCTTGTGCTGCAGGCTGGCCTTTTGTACAGGGTTCCTGCCTGCGTTGGCGGCTTATTCTGCCCACAAATAAATCTGCAGCAGTCCTGACGCAGGTCTGTTGAACTTGCTCACTCCCCCTCTCTCAGTCACTCATTCCATGTCTGCCGGCGCTGCAGGCTGGCCTCTTGTATTGGGCTCCTGCCTGGGTTGCCACCTTTTTCTGCCCACAAAGGAATCCGCAGCAGTCACGACAGAGCTCTGTTGAGCTCACTCACTCCCCCCTCTCTCACCGACTCGTTCTGTTTCTGCCACCGCTGCAGGCTGTCCTTTTGTACTGGGCCCCTGGGTGCATTGCTGCCTTTTTCTGCCCACAAAGAAATCTGCAGCAGCCCCAACAGAGAGCTCTGTTGAGCTCACTCACTCCACTTCCTCACTCTCTCTCACTGGTTCTGTCTCTCTGCAGGTGCAGGGCTGTCCTTTGTACAGGGTTCCTGCTCGCTATGGCTTAGTCTGCCCACAAATAAATCTGCCAGCAGTCCTGATGCAGGTCTGTTGAACTTGTTTTACCCCCTCTCTCAGTCACTATTCCATTTCTGCCTGCACTGCAGGCTGGCCTTTGTACTTGGCTCCCCGCTTCACATTGCTGCTTTTTCTGTCACAAAAGAAATCTGCAGCTGTCCTGACTCAGGAGCTCCATTTAGGTCCTCACTCCCTTGTGTCTCACTTTGTTCTTTTTTCTCCTGGTGCCTGGGCTGCCCCTTTGTATCTGCTGGGCCCCTGTATGCATTGTTGTCTTTCCTGCCCACAAAGAAACCCGCAGTAGGCAGTCCCAACAGAGCTCCATTGAGCTCACTCTCCTTCATCCTTCACTACCATTCTGTGTCTCTCGCTGTCTAGGCTGTCCTTTGTACTGGGCTTCTGCCTGTGTTGGCACCTTTCTTTGCCCACAGAGAAATTTGCAGCTGTCCTGACAGAGCTCTGTTGAGATCGTTCACTCTGCCTGTCTCATTCGATCATTCTGTTTCTCCTGGCGTTGCAGGCTGCCATTTTGTAGTTGGCTTCTGCCTCCATTGGGGCCTTTTTTCGCCCACAAAGAAATCTGAAGCAGTCCCGACAGAGCTCCGTTGAGCTCGCTCATTCCCCCTCTCTTACTCGATCATTCCCTTTCTGCTGGTGCTGCAGCCTGCCCTTTTGTACTGGGCTCCTGCCTGCATTGCCGCCTTCTTCTGTCCACAAAGAAATCTGCAGCAGTCATGACAGAGCTCCGTTGAGCTCACTCAGTCCCCCTCTCTCACTCACTCATTCTGTTTCTCATGCTAATGCAGGCTGTCCTTTTGTATGGGGCCCCTGCATGCATTGCTGCCTTTTTGTGCCCACAAAGAAATCTGCAGTAGTCCTAACAGAGCTCTGTTGAGCTCATATACTCCCCATCCTTCACTCACTCATTCTGTGTCTCTTGCTGCTCCAGGCTGTCCTTTTGTACTGGGCTTCTGCCTGTGTTGGCACCTTTTTTTGCCCACAAAGAAATCTGCAGCTGTCCCGACAGAGCTCTGTTGAGGTCACTTACTCCACCTGTCTCATTCACTTATTCTGTTTCTCCTGGCGTTGCAGGCTGCCATTTTGTAGTTGGCTTCTGCCTCTGTTGGTGCCTTTTTCTGCCCACAAAGAAATCTGCAGCAGTTCCAACAGAGCTCCGTTGAGCTCACTAACTCCTCCTCTCTTACTCAATCATTCCGTTTCTGCCGGTGCTGCAGGTGGCCCTTTTGTACTGGGTTCCTGCCTGCATTGCCACCTTCTTCTGCCTACAAAGAAATCTGCAGCAGTCACAGTAGAGCTCCAATGAGCTGGCTCACTTACTCCCTCTCTCTCACTCGTTCATTCTGTTTCTCCCACCACTGAAGGCTACTCTTTTGTACTGGGCCCCTGTGTGCATTGCTGCCTCTTTCTGCCCACAAAGAAATCCGCAGCAGTCCCAGCAAAGCTTCGGTGAGCTCACTCACTCCCCCTCCCTCACTTGCTTGTTCTGTGTCTCCCACTGCTGCAGGCTGAACTTTTGTACTGGGTTCCTGCCTGCATTGGCAGCTTTTTCTGCCCACAAAGAGATCTGCACCAGTCTGACACAGCTCCGTTGAGGTCGGTCACTCCCCCTCTGTCACTCACTCGTCTGCTTTTCTGCAGGCGCCTGCAGACTGGCCTTTGTACTGGGCTCCTGTGTGCATTGCTGCCTTTTGCTGCCCACAAAGAAATCTGCAGCAGTTCTGACAGAGAGCTCCATTGAGGCCACCACTCCCCCAGTCTCACTCGCTCATTCTTTTCTTCCTGGTGCTGCAGGCTGCCCTCTTTGTACTGGGCCCCTGCATACATTTTCTGCTGTCTTTTCCGCTCCACAAAGAAACTGAGCAGTCCCAACAGAGCTCCATTGAGTTCACACTTACTCCCCATCCTTCACTCGCTTCATTCTGTGTCTCTTTGCTGCTCCAGGCTGTCCTTTGTACTGGCTTCTGCCTGTGTTGGCACCTTTCTTTGCCCACAGAGAAATTCACAGCTTGTCCTGACAGAGCTTTGTTGAGATCGTCCACTCTACCTGTCTCATTCCTCATTCTTGTTTCTCCTGGCGTTGCAGGCTGCCATTTTGTGTTGGCTTCGCTTCCATCGGTGCCTTTTTTTTACCCACAAAGAAATCTGAAGCAGTCCCGACAGAGTCTTGAGCCTGGCCATTCCCCTCTTACTTCCGATCATTCCCTCTTCTGCTGGTGCTGCAGCCTGCCCTTTTGTACTGAGGCTCCTGCCTGTGTTGCCGCCTTCTTCTGTCCTCAAGAAATCTTGCAGCAGTCATGACCAGAGCTCTGTTGAGCTCACTCAGTCACCCCCTCTCACTCACTCATTCTGTTTCTCATGCTAATGCAGGCTGCCCTTTATACGGGCCTCATGCATTGCTGCTTTTTTGCTCACAAAGAAACTGCAGGTCCCAACAGAGCTCCGCTGAGCTCATATACTCCCATCCCTTCACTCACTCATTCTGTGTCTCTTGCTGCTCCAGGCTGTCCTTTGTACTGGGCTTCTGCCTGTGTTGGCAATCTTTTTGCCCACAAAGAAATCTGCAGCTGTCCCGACAGAGCCTGTTGAGGTCACTCTACTCCCACCTGTCTCATTCACTTATTCTGTTTCTCCTGGCTGCCAGGCTGCCATTTTGTAGTTGGCTTCCTGTGTTGGTGCCTCTTTTCTGCCCACAAAGAAATCTGCAGCAGTTCCAATAGAGCTCCGTTGAGCTCACTCACTCCCCCTCTCTTACTCAATCATTCCGTTTCTGCCAGTGCTGCAGGCAGCCCTTTTGTACTGGGTTCCTGCCTGCATTGCTGCCTTCTTCTGCCCACAAAGAAATCTGCAGCAGTCACAGTAGAGCTCCAATGAGCTGGCTCACTCACTCCCCCTCTCTCACTCGTTCATTCTGTTTCTCCCACCACTGAAGGCTACCCTTTTGTACTGGGCCCCTGCGTGCATTGCTGCCTTTTTCTGCCCACAAAGAAATCTGCAGCAGTCCCAGCAAAGCTTCCGTGAGCTCACTCACTCCACCTCCCTCACTCGCTTGTTCTGTGTCTCCCACTGCTGCAGGCTGAACTTTTGTACTGGGTTCCTGCCTGCATTGGCAGCTTTTTCTGCCCACAAAAAGACCTGCACCAGTCCTGACACAGCTCAGTTGAGGGTTGGTTCACTCCTCTGTCTCGCTGTTCTTTTCAGCACTGCATGCTAGCAGACTGGCCTTTTGTACTGGGTCCTGTGTGCATTGCTGCCTTTGCTGCCCACAAAGAAATCTGCAGCAGTTCTGACAGAGCTCCATTGAGGTCACTCCACTCCCTAGTCTCACTCTCGCCATTCTTTTTCTCCTGGTGCTGCAGGCTGCCCTTTTAGTACTGGGCCCTAGAATGCATTGCTGTCTTTTCCTGCCCACAAAGGAAATCTGCAGCAGTCCCAACAGGCTCCAGTGAGCTCACTTGCCTCCCCATCCTTCACTAGCTCATTCTGCTCTCTCTTGCTGCTCCAGGGCTGTCCTTTTGTACTGGGCTCTGCCTGTCAGTGGCACCTTTCTTTGCCCACAGAGAAGTCGCAGCTGTCCTGACAGAGTCTGTTGAGAAAACCTACATGCCTGCCTATCTGCCATTCTGTTTCTCCTGGCGCTGCAGGCTGCCATTTGTAGTTGGCTTCTGCCTCCACGCAGTGCCTCTTTGCCCACACAAAGGAAATCCTGCAGCAGTCAACAGAGCCCAAACAGCTGGCTCACTCCATCTCACTGCTCGCTCTGTTTCTCCCACCACTGAAGGCTACCCTTTTTGTACTCGGCCCCCATGCATTGCTGCCTTTTTCTGCCCACAAAGAAATCTGCAGCAGTCCCAGAAAGCCAGTGAGCCATACACACTCCACCTCCCTCACTCGCTTGTTCTGTGTCTCCCACTGCTGCAGGCTGAACTTTGTACTGGGTTCCTGGCCTGCATTGGCAGCTTTTTCTGCCCACAAAAGATCTGCACCAAACCTGACACAGCTCCGCTGAGGTCAGTCAGCCCCCTGTCACTCGCTTCACTTTTCTGCAGGCGCTGCAGACTGGTCTTTGTACTGGGCTCCTGTGTGCATTGCTGCCTTTTGCTGCCCACAAAGAAATCTGCAGCAGTTCTGACACAGTCCCATTCAACTTTGCTCTCATTCCCTCTCACTCACTCATTCCGTTTCTGACAGTGTTGCAGAGCTGCCCTTTTGGCACTGGGCTCCTGCCTGTTTTTACCAGCTTTCATGCCCACAAAAGTATGTGCAGCAGTCACTTCAGGCTCCATTGAGCCGCTCTCCCACCTCTCTCACACGGCTCATTTCTGGTTCCGCCACTGCCCAGGCTGCCCTTTTTATTACTGTTTGGCATGCATTGCTGTCTTTTTTTCTAGCACACAAAACACCCTCAGCAGTCCCAAAGAGCCCACAGCCACTCACTCACTCCCCACCCCCACTCATACCTCTGGTCTCCTCACTGCAGGCTGCCCTTTGTACTGGGGCCCTGCCTGCATTGGCGGCTTGTTCTGGCCAGAAGAAATCTGAAGCAGTCCGACACAGCTCCATTGAGCTCACTCACCCCCTCTCGCTCACTCATTCCGTTTCTCCCGGTGCTGCAAGCTGGCCTTTTGTACTGAGCTCCTGCTTGCATTGCCACATTTTCTGCCCACAAAGGAATTTGTAGCAGTCACAATACAGTTCTGTTGAGCTCGCTCACTACCGCTCTGTCACTCACTCATTCTGTTTTTCTTGGTGCTGCAGGCTGTGCTTGTGTCAGAGGGTTCCTGGCCGTGTTGCACCTTTGTCCCACAAAGAAATCTACAGTTGTCCCCCATGGTAACAAATTCCACATTGTAAACTGAACTTCATTATGTTCCATATAACCAAGATTGACATAAACAAACAGTTTCTCTATTATTTTATCACACATTAGGCTGCAGTATTTATTTTGAATGCCGTGGCCATGAGGATGGTGTGTATGTGTGTGCTTGTTTGAGTGAAATAGGTTAAAGAAACAGCTGTCTTCTGATACAGTAAACTATGCTGGACATAGTGCTGGAGCCTCTAAAATGTGCTTAGATTTGTAACCAAAAAAGTTGCTGTTATAATTTTTATTTATTTATTTATGACTTTGATAACTGGGTGAGTGCACTGATCCCAGGGACCGTTTTCAGGCATGACCCAGGCCATAACCCATGGCGCAGGGTGACAGTGGAGTACAAGGTAACAGTAATACACATGAAACAGATTTGATACAAGCAACAATAGTAGACACAATATACAGGTTTGATGCAGAGGTCCATTTGAGAACAGTGAATACAAGGTTTCAATATCAGACATGAGAAGACTTGGTACAGACAAGCAAATCATAGGCACAGTGTACAATGTGAGACTGCATCATCCAGTGAGCAAGTAATACACAGAATACTCAGTAAAAAAATGTATATACAATACGTACAGGCAAGGAAGTCAAAATATTACTATGAAAAATGTAATATAACAGTTGTAGGCAAGAGAGTTGACTAGTGTGGGTAGATGGGTAACCCCTGGGCTGGGGAGTTGACTAGCGTGGGTTGGTGTGGGACTCCTGGGAGCATCGGCAGGATGAGTTTTCCAGGAACCAGACTTTAAGGTGGGACTTGAAACTGGAGTGTGTGTCAATGGAACGGAGTTCAACCGGTAGTTTGTTCCACTGCAAGGGGGCAGCTGCAGACCAAGCTTTGCTACTCATGTTGGTGGATACCCTAGGAACAGCTAGAAGGGGAGTACCATTTGAGCGGAGATTGCGGAGGAGTGTTCGGGTTTTCAGAAGGGCAGTTAGGGGGGATTCTGGAGCCATGTTGATGACATTGTCCACCATGCAGCAGAGGGCTAGGTCAAAGTGAACTTGCAGCGGTAGCCATCCAAGTGTATTATAGAGGGTACAGTGGTGGGTGGAGAATGGGGTCAATAAAGCAAAGTGGCAGGCGCTGTTGTAGGCAGCGGAGAGTTTAGGCATAGCAGTAGCTGAGATCCTGGCATAAATAGGGGAGCAGTAGTCAAGAATAGGGAGAAGATTACCCTGGACAATGGCTAGTCTAGCTTCAGGGGTAAGGTATTTCCTGAATCTATAGGCAGCACCTAACTTTTGATGGAACCCTCTGACAAAGGAATTTGCATGCTCAGTGAAGCTGAGGGAGGGGTCGAGCAGTACTCCTAAGTATTTGTAGGTGTTGACATCCTCAGGTCAAAAAGTCACATATAAAAGAAGTAACAAAAGACATCATTCTTTACTTGTCTTAGGGGTTAAAGAAGCAGCTGTCTTCTGCTATACTAACATGCATTCTAGTTACTGCTGAAGGCAGTAACACGTTTAAGATAATTGTTTGTGCTATGCACTTAGATTTGAAACCAGAAAAGGTGTCTGTTTTCAGGGCTAAAAGTTTCATAATGTGTTTGCCAGCTAAAGCCCAATATAATCTTTTTTTTCCAAAAGCATAGTAAAAGTGGTAACAAAAGATAACAGTTCTTTACTTGTGTTAGGGGTTAAAGAAACAGATGTCTTATGCTATAGTAAACTATGTCTGAGACAGTGCTACTTAGACAGTGTCTTAAGAGGTTAAAAGAAAACAGTGTAAATATTTTTACGTGATTTGTTGCTGGGAAAGAGTGACTAAGCTGACATGTTTATGAGCTATGAATCTGTTTTGAAAGAAAATTCTACCCACATTGAAGCTTAGCACACAAAATAGTACATTGCAACACTGCTCAACTCAATGAACACAGCAGAGCGGAGTGATAACATAAACCTCTAATGTTATCTAGTCTGTTAGGAATCTTGAGAGCTCCCTTTTTCTACTGTAATAGCAAAATGCCTGCAGGGCTTTGCCCACTGCAGCCATAAAAAGGTCTGTAATGGGCTAAACGGTGTTTGTGTTTGGGTATGGTTATGGTATACCTCCTGCACCTAATAGTCCAAAACCACACAAACCAAAGGACACCAGAGTAAGACTTATTGCACATTAACATTGCATTAACAAGAATAAATCAAATGGCTGGTGTGGGCTAAATAGTGCTCAGATTTGAGTATGGTTATGGCATAACCACCAAAATCCATTGCACCAAAAAACCCAAAGCCACCCAAACCAAACGACACCAGTAAGATTTATTACACATCAACATTACCTTAGCAAAATCCAAGGATAGGTGTGGGCTACATAGTAAGTTCACAACAACTATTGCAACTTATGAGATTTTAAATTGCATGTTATTAAAAGTACACAGTACAGTGAGTATCAAAAGGGCTAGAGTGTCCTTTTCATCCCTTGCCACTGCCACTGGGATTTATTTATTGGATTTTGGTAACTGAGTCGGCTCACCGAGACAAGATGTCCCTTTTTCAGGAGTGACCTAGAATTAATTACATACAGTGTACATGACCAAGAAAGAACACAGGATTTAGAAGAATAAATACTCAGAAAAGTTACAGGGTATAATCAAAACAATAGTACTGTAGGTACAACACTGATATTAGCTACAACTTAGGTTTGCATTTAACATTATTTTAACAAAAATCAAAGAACTGGAGTGGGCTAAATGGTGCACAGGTTTGGGTATGGTTATGCCATAGCCACCTAAACCCTCTGTGCCAAAAAGCCCAAAGCCACACAAAACATACAGGTAATTGTTCAACTCAAAGGGCTGTAATGGGCTAAATTGTTCAAGGGTTTGGGTATGGTTATGGTATAACCATCAAAAACCCCCAGCACCAAAAAGCCCAAAGCCACCCGAACAGTTCAACTAGTCATTCAAATTATTACCTTTGTACAGCACACACCCAGCAATTCCAACATGAATCAAAGTCTGAAATAACCTATTCAATGTCAACTTGAATATCCTTGTGAATGTTTAGTAGTGCCAGACCAGTAAGTTGGCTCTCCCCCCATGCTGTTCTGAAGCCAAGTCTTCAGTCTTCTTAACAAGCTAAATGAACACTTGGCTATGGCGGTACTAACTGTTATGGTTGCCAAGATGGACAATGCAACATTTTTATTTGGAAACAGCACTGGATTCAAATATTGTTGATTATCCACAACTGTATCTGGACATCTCTCGACTAGGGTCTCCCTTCATTTTTTGATCCATCTTGCCATTTCTTTTCAGAGATCTTCTAGGCTGGACATGTCCTTCTTGTATGCTTCATAAATCTCTGTACCTTCTCTGCATCACCAAATAATGATTCAAGATTACTTGGAACTAAGCACTGAGTCTGGAAATGGGGCTAACAGTCCATAAGCAGTCCTTTTATCTCAGATAGGATGATGAGTGGAATAAAAACATTTCTCCTGTAGTGCTCTTCAGGATTTGCAGCATCAGTGTTACTATGTTGTTTTTGGCATCCACATGTCTGTGGGATAACATCCTCAACCCCAACAGAATCAGCAAGGCATTTAGCCTCCACATCAAGTCCATGGAAAGTGCCCTCAACATTTTCTCATATCCATGTCAAGGTCCGAACTAGAAGACTGGCCTCATCTGCAACCTGAATTGAATTGAGGTTGACACACTGCAAGTAAATGTGCAGTGGCTTCATGAATTCTAAGATGTGCTCAACAGCTGCCAGTGTCGTGATTAATTAAAATTTTGTGATTGCACTCAGGAACCAGTTTGCTTCAAGGTCAAATTCTGTCAGCTTTTCCAGAGAACTTTCCACAGTGGCAAACTTTTCCTTGAACTGAGAAAAAGAGTCTGTCTGACTCATCCATTATGTATTTTCTATGACAGAAACAGATGTTGTTCTGTCCCACAGGTCATCATCATCACAACCACTTGCAGGGCTCCTGAATTCTTTCAGCTATTGCTATATATATATATATATTCCATACTCCTGCTCTCCCCTGATATGCCCCTATCCATCCAGTCTCCCAAGTCCAGTCACCAAGCTTCTCTAGGACTTACCTTCTCACTAATGTCCCGGCTTTCTGGACTGTGGCAAGATGCCCAGTCACCGATGCAGGACCTATTAGGGACTAGACTTCATCCTGCAGCCAAGGGGGGTCCTGGGGGGTTAGATTTCCTCTAGGGCTGGACTGTACAATGATGTGGCAGACAAGCTCTACCTCTGCAGAGATATCCTACTGTGGCCCTGCCTATTGATGTACCCAGACCTGCACTTCCACCCAAACATCTCCAGGTGGCAGTAATGCAGTGGGTTATGGCAACTCCCCCTCCCTCACAATCTGCTGTGATCATAATAGTTATTATACAACAGCTGCTGCATCAGAAGATATTAGGGTTATTCCATAAAGAAACATAGAAACATAGAAACGTGATGGCAGAAAAGGACTGCCTGGCCTACCTAGTCTGCCCAAGGTACCTAGCTGATGGCTAGGGCTTTTTCTGGTGCCCTACCACCCCATACCAGACCCATGTGGACATTCCCATGCTTTCTTAAAGCCCCTTACAGTGGCTTTCCCTACCACCGCCTCTGGGAGCCTATTCAATTTCTCTACCACCCTTTCTGTGAAAATGTTTTTTCTGATGTTTCCTCAAAACCTACCTCCCTCTACCTGTAATGCATGAACCCTGGTCCTGTTCTGCCCCTGTGAGTTAAAAAGTACCCCTGTTGGCTCTCTGTTGATGCCCTTAACATAC
This sequence comes from Neoceratodus forsteri, assembly GCA_016271365.2. Classification (NCBI taxonomy): domain Eukaryota; kingdom Metazoa; phylum Chordata; order Ceratodontiformes; family Ceratodontidae; genus Neoceratodus; species Neoceratodus forsteri. The sequence goes on from CM028137.1 coordinate 807,901,897, forward strand.
TTAAAGATCTCAATCATATTCCCCCTATCCCTCCTCTGCTCAAGGGGAGTACATGCCTAGGTCCCTCAATTGCTCTTCATATTGCAAGTGACCAAGTCCTGTCACCATCTTGGTTGCTTTCCTCTGGACACACTCCAACCTGTCCATGTCATGTAAAGGATGACTCTGCTAGACTCTTTCTAGAAGTTCTTTGTTACTGAACAAAAACAGAAACCCTTTTACATTATTTCAAGGCAGAATGCTTTCATGAGAAAGAATAAAACAAAAACTATGTTCTAAAAAAATAATTTTCTGTAATATGGGTCGCAGTTGCTTAGTAGGTTAATACAGACTAAATTGTCCTTCTGCTGCTAACTTGCCAGATCTTAGTTCCCTACCATATTTGTATTCAGCCAGTTGATCACACCAAAGAATAATATAGATTTTGTTATAGGCAAGCATCCAGTCTGCTTATCAAAGTAGTGTTTAGTTGAGCAACAACATATTGTTCTGCAGTTTCTGTCTCTTGCATTATCTTATGGCAGCACATTGATCAGTCATTTTTTCCTATGACATTTTTGATGCACACATACAGTATCAGCATATAATCTACCTAACTCAGCTGTGTACATACTGTAACAAGTGCTGTAAACATGCTGCTTTCACTGTATGATTCTCGGGATCTGCATTTGTCTAGTTCTGCAGTGTTATCTAATAACCCATCCCTTTTTCCACCACCTATGTAAAGGCCTGTGTTCTTTTTTTTCCATTCAGTGCCAGTGCTGTCACAAAGAGCCATAAGATATTAATGTATTAAATAAATTTATGAGTAGTCATGTAGTTTTGGTGTTTTTACCCTGTGACTGCAGGGGGTGGGTGGGGATGCTTATGCAAGCTGACGACTGTGGGCAGAGGTCCATATATACTTATGGAGCATGGTAACTGTGCCTAGCAGGGAGCAGCCACCTCACCTCCACTGGAAGAAGAAATCCACATGAGAAGAACAGAGACAGGAAACTGAGTTATGCTTTATGGACGTTTTGGCCAAGTAACAACCAGTTATATGACCAAACATTTTATGTCTTTATTAAACTAAGGAAAGTGGGAATGTGCCATTTTAAAATTGTTATATATTACTTTTCTGTTGTTTTGGTCTACTAACTGATAGTTATAGTGCACCTGAGTTGATTAGATTCTAATCACAAATAATTCAACAGAAAATTAATTATAACATTAATCAGTAATTACATAGCATAAATGACACAAACATATAACAGTACATAGTTTTAAATGGGGTCTTTAGTTTGAAATGCCCAGTAATATAAACATGGGCATAAAAAATAATATTATAAAAATCCATCCGCTACACAGAGAACTCAGATATGAAAATTCATGCGATTGATAAAGGATGGTCTAAATTATTTATTCCCCCTTCATCTGTCATAAATTGTACTTCATGTATCTGGATATAGTGTGCATTAGGACTTCATCTGTCCAGATATGCATAAATTTACATGTGCATTGATATTGGGGGTTTGTATAGGGCACACATAGCACTGTAATATGTGTGTTTGTACTGAGGCCTCAGTGCATCTGTACATCTATACACACATACATACATACACACATGCGTGCGTGTTACTGTGCCCTATTTCACCCAGCACATCAATTCCACTTGCATAACAGTTAATTTAGAGGAAATATCTGTTGAATTGCTGTTCATGTGGGGTAAAGGCATCTGAACTCCCTTTTGCAATGTCTTCAAGTCTTGTCAGATATGGTGATATAACAGTTCATTGCTGCCACAGAACTGCTGCAGGAATTAGAAACCACCACCACAGAAGTTCTGCAGCAAATGCTAACCCTGCTGCAGAATTTGGTCTCAAAGTGTTGCAGAAAAAAATCAGGGCTTACAGAAATGTACAATGGCAGTTGTTAAACTGTGTGCTTTATAGATACTGTACAGGGCATCTGGAATAGCTTCCTGAAAGGGTGCCTGCACCTGTTATGCCTGGGTTATATACCACCAACTGACCCACATGTAACCGTAACCTTATACTGCTACAAGTATTAGTGCCTTACACAGTCTTGTAATGTTTTATCTTGTTTTATTACTTATGTTAGTGTTCTTTATTATATTTGCTAAGCTTATAACTGTCTGAAATATATTTACCTATATGTTATGCTTCTGCCATATATTCTGCTATACTCATAATCACTCATATCCTGTAGTTTTCCACTACTGTGACACGTAATGTTCTTTTCTGATTATGTTGCATATATTTCCAGATATTCTGGAAATAACAATAGATAACACTTGTTCTAGCTGAGCTATCATTTTCTAAGATATATGCCAACCATGCACTCTTGCTTCCTGGGGTCCATTCTGATATTAAACTCTGTATACTATATCCAATTTTATTTGTCTGCCTTATCCAAATGTTGCATTCTTATTAGCAGAGTATATATGTAACTGCCAGCCAGCCCCTCCCCTGTCTCTGAGATCTTAGTGTTCTTTCTGTATGTTTGTTTCATGTTTAGATTTATTTAGTACGTGTAACTTCCGGGCTGACTAGTTGAAATCATCCTTTTTGTAATTCCTTGTTACATGCTTTGGTGTGAGTATGTAAGAAATATTTTCTTTATTACTTGTTTACCCTGTGTTTTTCTTACTAAGCACATGCATACAAGAACCTGACTTATAAGCTGGACTTATAATTAACATTATTGGTGACCGTGGCAGGACGTGTAAGATTAAAGTTTTAAGGTTGACAGTTGAACCTGGGCTCTGGTTCAAACTTAAACCAGCTGTACAGAATGATGTTAACATGGATTTTGATGATATCTGTACTAATTTGTTGTCTGCTGCCAACCCAGGCATTGTGGGTGTGTGTTTAGCCTTGAATGTGAGACAACAGGTTGGAGAATCCCTGCCTCATATCATTCCCACTTGTGGATGGCTTATCACTCAGGCAAGCTCCTTGCAAAGGAGGAGCATAGCACTGAACAGACTGAATACAAGGATTTGTATATCAGAAACATGACACCAGCCCTATGTGAGAGGGCTGAGTGTGCAGTGTTCCCAGAACAGGACATATTTGATAAGATTCAAACAGTAACTGAGAGGCTGTATCAGTTTTATGTCTGGTCTCTCAATTGTAAAGACAAAAACAAGGTTGCTGGAATTCAGCAGCCTACCGGAGGCTACACCACTTATACAGTGGAAGGGGGGAAGGCACCATCCAGCTCAGCTGCCACCACCACCCTAACCAAGGGAGGGGGGAGATATAGAAATGTGCATAAAAAAGTATAACAAGAATAACTATCAGGGTATGGAGTATAGTAATGCTGATCAATATAGGGCTACTAAAGACAGCAGGAATTACAAAACTGGACCACCATATAAACAGATTGCTGAGGAAAATAAAAGGTTGAAAAAGATGTTAGATCATGTCAGATCTGCTAGAACCCCTGGTAGTGACCTCATCATAGCAGTGATTGTTCCAGCATTCCAACCCATGATGGGTGGGGGGGATACAGGACTTGAAATAGTTCAGTTCTTGCAGCCTCTTTTTACTGCTCCAACACCACCCCTGTCCCCCACATTAACAGCACCAGCTCCACCTACCATGTAGCCCTTTCCACTGACACCTGCCACTGTAGCATCACCTGTGGCAGCAATGGCTACTATTAGCAAAATTCAGTTCTTTCCAGCTTATAATGTGAATGAAGCCAGAACTTGTAAGAAAGTACAAGCAATGGTTGCACAACTACAGATGCTACAGTCCTACAGAACCTAGAACAAATTATTGATAGTCCTACCAGAGGCAACAATATCTTAGATTTAGTATTCACTAATAATGCAAATTTTATTGATAATGTTGAGATCCTGTCACCCCTAGCTGACAGTGACCACAATTCTATCTACTTGGAATATAAAGTAAAATATGAGTCCAATAATGGAACAACTACAATATTTAATTATAATAAAGCAAATTACAAAAGGATGATAATTTATTTAAACAGTTGGCACTGGAGGAAAGAATTGTAGTATACAGGTCTCACTGAAACATGAGAACATTATATCAAATCATATTAACCACTGCATTAAAACATGGGTTCCTATTAGACAAAAATATATCAAAGCAAGGAGAATACCAGTATGGTGGACTCAAAAAATAACCAAACTAATTAGGAGAAAGAAAACATATTACAGATCCTATAAAAAGAAACCAACTTCAGTAAATTGGAAAAAATGTAAATCTATTGCTAAAAATGTTAAAATTACAATTAAAAAAGCAAAGCAGGCTTTGGAACACAACTTGGTGAATAAGGTCAATGACAACTAAAATAAATTATTTAGTAATATAGGAAGCTTGAGAGGAAAACAGCCCACAATTGGTCCTCTAAAGATTGGGGAAAGGGTTTTAACTAAAGAAAAATATATGGTGGCTGAATTTAATATATACTTTCTGAGTGTGCATAATTCCATTGCACAAACTAAACAACACATGAAGTTTGACACCGCTATAGCTGAGTTCCAAATAACAGATGTAATTGATGGTATTAATAGTTTTAAGACCAGTGGTTCTCCTGGACCGGATGGTATTACACCTGGTTTTAAAAAAAAAAAAAATAGTGTTTTAACTCACAGGGCCCCTAACAGTTCTATATAATAGCTCTATACTGACAGGTAGGGCCCTTGATGAATGGAGAATGGCAGAAGTAATACCTATTTTCAAGGGGGGAAAGAAAGTCTGAGGTAGGAAATTAGTGCCCCATAAGTTTGACTTCGGTCATTAGAAAACTTATGGAAAAATGACTTCAAAAATATATTTCTACACATCTACTAAATACAAGATATGTAGACCCAACTCAACATGGATTTACTTCTGGAAGAGCATGCTTAACCAATTTAATAAGGTTTTTTGAACCTGTTAACGCAGCCTTGGATAAGAACACCCCTGTGAACATAATTTTTCTTGATTATTCTAAGACTTTCAATAAAGTTTCCCATGCAACCTTAATAAAACAACTTGTCAAAATTGGATTAAATAATAATGTAATCAGATGGATCACTTCATGGTTAAGTAATAGGATACAGCGTGTGACCACCAAGGGACACTCATCGACTGGGGAGGTGTTAGTAGTGGTGTCCCTCAAGGATCAGTGTTGGGTCCAACATTATTTAATATATTGATCTCATCCCTTCCATGCTCAAATAGAGTATGGGTTGGCAAGTATGCCGACAATTGCAAACTGGGATGTTTGATACAAGACCAAGATGATGCAAGGACATTACAAAGGAATTTGATTGATATAGCAAACTGGGCAGAAGAAAATGAAATATATTTTAATTTGGAAAAGTGTAAGGTGTTGCATTTGGGGAAAAACAATCCTATGTTCATATATCATATGAACAGCATTACATTAAAAATAGTTGAAGAGGAAAAAGACCTAGGTATTACTATTACAGACAATTTAAAATGTGATACACATGCTTTAGCTATGGCAAACAAATGTAAAAAAACTAATGGGATGTATATTGGGGAACATTAAGAGTAGAGAGGAGGAGGAGGAGGAGGTGATAATTACTTTATACAATGCTTTGGTGAGACCCCATATGGAATATTGTTCACAGTTTTGTGCCCCTACATCTAAGACGACACAAATATTATATGAAAAGATACAAAGGAAAATGACAAGATCTATCAGACACACTAAGAACATGAGTTATGGAAATAGGTTGCAAAAACTAAACCTTTACTCGATAAAATAGAGGCAGTAAAGGGGGGGATCTTTGTCTTGTTTATAAAACTTTACAGGACCCATTCATGGTAGAAACCCTCGGTCTAAGAAAAAACCCAGGTATTGCTAGTACTAGATCATATAAGCAGAAGCTAATGGGTGAATCAAATGATACATTTAAAAGAAGTCATTATTTCACCCAGCGGGTAATAACTAAATGGAATACGTTGCCATGTTATGTTACAGAAAGTCCAAATATGAGTGATTTTAAAGTCAACTTGGATAATTATATGAAATATAAGAAATTTATTTTCCACCAGTGAGTGGTGGTGAGTTCATCAAAGGGTCATGAACTCACTGAACTTATAAATTGCTATGAAACTCACAGGGGAGGCCCTAATATGTTACAATGACAATTAGAGGCCCCAGTCCACATTGTTTCTCTTTTGGTTGTGGATACAAATGGAAGACCTTGTGTAGAGGCCATTGTAGGGGGCTGCCGATAGGTAATGCTGCTTGATACAGGAGCAGCTATGTCAGTACTACATGATGAGGACCCAGCTACCTCACACTGGTCCACCAGAAGGTTGACCAGTGCTCAAGGTGTAGATGGTACTATATTGTCAACATACAGGTCCATCCCCATTCCAGTGGAAGTGGGTATCCTAAACACCTGATTCACTTTTGACCTCATGGTATTATGTAATCATCCCAGTATTTTAGGGATTGATTTCCTTGCACAGCAGACTGTGGAAGACTAGGCTTGCTGGCCAAGACACCTAGTTTCACCTGAGTTCTTTTCTTCTAGATTGCTTGAAAGAACAGAGCAAAGAACCTTACCAGAGAAATGATAAGAATTAAAGCTTCTTTGGGCTAGGAAGATTTACTGTGTGTTGTTATTTTTATTTTGCACTCACAGGGATTGTTACTGTTTGTTGCTAACATTTTATTGCTTTATTTTTCTCTGATTCAAATTGTTGTTGGGTATACCTTCTGCTGCATTATTACAGGGTGTTCCTACAGGTGTGTGCTTACAGATTACTGCTGCAATCTTCTGATTCAAATTGTCTTTTGCAAGGTATAACTTCTGTTACTGCTTTATTTTTCATTGTAGCAAAGTGTTTCTTACAGGGTATATCTTCTGCAAAATTATTACAGGTGGTTCTTTACCGGTTTTACAGTTTTATCTATCATTAGGATAAGCTTTCATGTCTACTATATTTGTTGCTGGCTGATTGTTTCTGCTCTTACCTCCTTGTTTCTTTCATCCATGGTTCTTCTTTTTCGGCAGGGGAAGGGCCCGGCAACCCACCTCCAACCTCCAACCACCCCACACTACACTCCTTTTATAGGGTAGCACAGTCATGAAATTTCCTGTAGCAAAGCAGGAAGGGGCAGATCAGAGGGGTATCCACACAGTGACCTCATTTGCAGGGGCACTAGTACTTTAACTTGTTATAACAAGTTATACAAAAACAAACAAAACACAAAATCAAACTTTTGCTTTCATTTTCTTCCTTCTAATTACTCTGACCAGGTTATAAACCCAGCAACTTATCTGGAATGGATATCACTAATTGCAAGTACTGTGGAACACTTTTCAGAAGGGCAGTTTTACAGGATTTAGGGCACTGTCCTACATGCTGGGCCATTGGAGATCTAAGGGCTCAGTTTCAGGCAGCATGGGCAGAGACTGTGTGCCTCAAATTGCATATTCAAGAGGAAATATATTATAAGAACCACCCGCCATTTCCCCAGCATCCAACAGAAGCATCTCGACCGCAGAGGATAGTTGGTCTGGGAGGTTGGCTGGTGGTTAGGAGGGGCAAATCGGGTGCCCCGTCACTCGGTGCTCTCCAACATATCACTTCTACAAACCATATAAAAATTACAAACAGGTATCTGCCTCTATCTCCAAAATCAAACAAAGGGGCAGAGGACACCGCAGAGTAGGACACTGCAGCACAGGAGCTAGCACAACAAAACTCATCCAAAACAGGAAACAAAACAAAAATGCAAAAAGGAAATCAAAAGAACTTCTGATCATAGGAGACTCCATGATTTGGGGAGTTGATACGTATCTCCAGCCAGAGGTAATGGTCAGATGTCTCACAGGTACTTCAGCATGGAGAGACACTGACTGCATTGCTAAAATTGTTCAGGAAGCAGGAGAAAACATTGACATCCTGGTACGTATAGGGACTAATGATCTCGCCAGCTGGTCAGTTGTGGAAACCAAGGAACACTTGACCAGGCTGGGTGACAAACTATCATCCATTTCATCCAGGATCTCCTTCTCTGAGATCCTGCCAGTCTGGGAGAGGAAGATAGATAGACTGAAGGTCAGAGAAGGGGAGATATGGGAGCTAAACATGTGGCTCAAGGGCTGGTGCCAGGAAAAAGGACACAAATTTGTAGGGAACTGGCAACAGTTTTGGGAATGAAAGTTCTTTAAATTTGATGGACTGCATCTGACTAAGGAGGGTGTCAGTGCATTGAGGCAGAAGTTTGACGTCTTTGCAGAATATTTAAACTAGCAAATGGGGAGAGGGGTGCAACACCCCATACATCAAATGGGAAGAACACCCATCCCTCCTCAGCTAGTGGTCAAACAGGAGTTCAGCATGTTTGTAGTTCATTTTCATCACCAGGTAAAGAAAAAGGTCCGGCTCCCCATACGATGCACAGGGGAAACGACGGACCTAGCCCAACAACTAACACACCAAAATCTGGCCAATGGAAAAATCATATACACAGATGCTCACAGTCTGGGAAACAAGATCCCAGACCTGCAGGCAATAATGACTGAGGCTAAACTGGACATAGTAGCCATTAGCAAGATATGGTTTACCAGTAACCACACTTGGAAGACTTCAGTACCTGGCTATGTACTGTTCAGAAGAGACCAAGGTGCAAAAAGGGGGGAGTGGAGTGGCCCTTTATGTCAATGAAAATATCAAAGCTACAGAAATTCAGAATACACATAAGGAGCCAGAAGAACTGTGGGTCACCCTGGAAACAGGAAATGGGACAGCCATACGAAATGGGGTTGTCTACAGGCCTCCAGACCAGGGGGAGGACATAGACACATTACTGTTAGAAGATATACAAAACATGACAGCTAAAGGGGAGTTTCTGATAATGGGAGACTTCAACATGCCAGATACAGATTGGTTAATACTAGCAGGGACATCTGCCAGAACTATACACATGGTGGATTCCCTGCAGGGGGAGGGCCTCAAACAACTGGTGCAACAACCCACAAGAGACAGGGCTATCCTAGATCTAGTACTGACTAACAGGGAAAGGATCACAGATCTCCAGGTAGTAGGTCACCTGGGTGCCAGTGACCATCACATGATATGGTTCAATTTGGCCACTAGAACAAAATCATCCCATTCCAAGGCAAAAATATGAGACTTCAGAGGAGTTGACTTTGATAAGATGGCCAACAGAGTTAAGCTAGCCCTGGCAAAAAGAAATACAGGTGAGGGGGTACAGGCAAAGTGGACAAGCATTAAAGATGCAATACTTGAAGCAACATCCCATTGTGCTAGTGAGAAAAGGAAGTGCAAAAGAAGTAGGAAACCACATTGGTTCTCAAACACAGTCGCAGAAAAGGTCAGAGCCAAAAGGCTGGCCTTCAGGAAACATAAGGTAAAGCAGCAGGATGAAGATAGGGAGGCATACCAAATTTCCCTAAGGGAAGCAGGGAAGGCAGTAAGGCAAGCAAAGGCCCAAACTGAGGAAACACTTGCACGAAGATTAAAAGAAGGTGGCACGACTTTCTATAAATACATTAGTGAAAGGAGAAAGTCCAGAGGGGGTATTGCTAAGATCAAAGGGGATAAGGGGGCATGTGAGGAGGAGGACCATGTAAAAGCATCTATCCTAAATAGATACTTCTGCTCAGTATTTACTGAAGAGAAGGTAGGGCAGGGCCCACAGCTCAGCACCATGGACACAGGGGTGAGGGAGGTGTGCACTAGTCCCTTCACAATAAAAGGGTCCTACAAGAGCTCAATAAGCTCAGGGTGGACAAGGCAATGGGACCTGATGACATACACCCCAGGGTACTAAAGGAGCTAAGGGTGGAACTAGCAGAGCCATTATCAGAACTGTTTAGTGAGTCTCTGAGCACAGGAGAGGTCCCAGAAGACTGGAGAAGGGCTCATGTGATCCCACTCCACAAGAGTGGTAGCAGGGAGGAGGCAGGGAACTACAGACCAGTCAGTCTTGCCTCAGTAGTGGGCAAGATTATGGAGACACTTCTTAAGAAAAGGATAGTGCAACACCTGGAATCCATAGGAGCACAGGATCCAAGACAGCATGGGTTTACAAAAGGAATGTCCTGTCAAACTATTCTCATAGATTTCTTTGGCTCGGTAACCAGAGTGGTGGACCAAGGGGGAGCAGTTGATGTCACCTACCTTGCCTTCAGCAAAGGGACTTTTTCCTCTGCTCCCTTTGCTCTGTCCTGTGGGGTGCCGCAAGGCTCTGTGCTTTCCCCCATGTTTTTCACGGTGTATATGCTGCCATTGGGAGACATTATAAGGCATTATGGGCTGAGTTTTCACTGCTATGCAGATGGTACTCAGCTCTATATGTCCTTTGTACCTGAACAGAATGATGCATTATCGGTCTTTAACAACTGCCTTGCTGAGATTCAGGATTGGATGAGTGCGAACTGGTTGAAACTGAATCTGGATAAGACTGAGGTGTTGGTTGTGGACCTGGGTCATTGTGTAGAGAAGTTGACTCCTGGGTTTCCCTCTGGTCTTGTATTAGGGGGTAACCAGTTGAGATCTTCTGAACAGGTGCGAAATCTGGGCATAATTTTTGACAGTAAGCTGATGCTGAAGACACAGGTATCGGCCACTGTCAAGTCTTCCTTTTACCATCTGAGGAATATTGCCTGGATAAAACACCTTGTTCCACATGATGACCTCCCTGTGTTGGTCCACACTTTTGTTTCCTCGCGTCTTGATTACTGTAATGCTCTATATCTAGGGTTGCCGGAGGGTGGATCTCCATTGCGTACAGCTGGTGCAGAACACTGCAGCCAGTTTGTTGGCTGGGTTACCAGGAACTTGCCATATCACACCTGTGCTGCGTGAACTGCACTGGCTGCCAGTGTGGTGGAGAATCACCTTCAAGGTCACATTGCTGACCTATAAGACCCTACACAGTCTGGGACCGGGCTAATTGCAAGATCTCCTTCATCCCTACTGCCCTCTCCATCCACTGCGCTCCACTGATGAGGGATTGCTAGAGATTCCCAGGGTTCATCTTCAGCCATCTGGGGTCAGGGCTTTTTTTTCCATGGCCCCAACCCTGTGGAATTCTATACCTTGTCAGATTAGAGAGTGCCTGTCCGCAGAATCATTTAAGGCATCTCTGAAAAGTTATCTATTTGAAGTAGCATTTGAATAGGTCTATTGCTGCTTTTACTGTTTTTATGTTGTTATTTATTATGGTTGATGTCATTTTTTATATGTATTTGCACTTTGATATGTTGAAAAGCGCACTACAAATAAAATTTGATTTGATTTGAAAGCTTTCGATACTGTTCCACATAGAAGATTGATTAATAAGCTGGATAGGCTTGGGATGGGTCAGATGTTGGTCAACTGGGTGGCAAACTGGTTGATGGACTGAAAACAGAGAGTGGTAATAAATGGTATACAGTCAGAAGAGATGCAAGTCACAAGTGGGGTACCTCAGGGATCAGTCCTGGGGCCAGTCCTCTTCAATATCTTCATCAGTGACATTGCAGATGGACTGGAGGGTAAGGTTTGTCTATTTGCAGATGACACCAAAATCTGCAACAGAGTAGATGATCCATATGGAGTGGGCAGAATGAGAAGAGATCTGGATAAACCAGCAAAATGATCAGAAGAGAGGCAACTGGGGTTTAACGCAGTGAAGTGCAAGATCATGCACATAGGGAAGAGAAACCCTGAAGCTGCCTATAGGCTAGGAGGGGAGTTGCTGGCAGTCACAAGGGAAGAAAGAGACTTGGGCATCATCATCATTGATGACCTGAAATCATCCAAGCAGCTCACTAAAGCAGTAGGTAAGGCTAGAGGGATGTTGGGGTGCATTAGTAGGGGTATCACAAGTCGGAAGAGGGAGGCAATAATCCCTCTTTACAAGACACTGGTTAGGCCCCATCTGGAGTATTGCGTGCAGTACTGGAGGCCACATCTTCACAAGGACATTAACCAAATTGAGGCAGTCCAGAGAAGGGCAACCAAAATGGTGCAGGGACTGCATCAGAAAACATATGAGGACAGATTGACTGAGCTCAATATGTATATCCTATAGCAAGGGAGGGAGAGAGGTGATATGATTGAAACAGTCAAACACCTTAAGGGCATTAACAAGGTGAAAGAGTCTAACATGTTTCAATACAAGAAAAATAGCAGGACAAGAGGACACAGCATGAGATTAGAAGGATGCCGATTAAGGGGTAATGTGAGGAAGTTCTTTTTCACTGAAAGGGTGGTGGTTGCATGGAACTGCCTACCTCAGAAAGTGGTGGATTTGAATACAGTGCAGGGCTTTAAACAGGCATGGGATAGGCATAAGGGAGCAATACGGATGAGTATGAATAGATAGGCCATTGACGGAGCAAAGGCCAATGGCACATTCATAAGGTAGAAAAAGAAATGGGCAGACTGGATGGGCCTTGAGGTCCTTATCTGCCATCAGCTTCTAGGTTTCTATGCTTCACAGCTGTGTTGTGGATTTAGCCAACAGGTTAATGATTCAGATTACAGGCCAGTACCATACTATCATGATATGTGATTCACATGTCCTGGCTGCCATTACACTCAATGACATTGAGTATGATGTCATAGATGTCTACAAGGATCATGACTCATAAAGTGAGCTGAAGCATATACTTGTAAAACACCAAGATCTGTTTGCAACAAACAAACATGATTGTGGCATAATGAAAACATCCATTGAAGTAACAGGCCCAGACCCTGTTAGACAAAAACAATACCCTTTTCCTGCAGAAGCCCTGCCATTATTGAGAGACTATCCAGTCTCTACTCCAACAGGGAGTGATTAGACCATGTGTTTCAACCGCAAACTCCCCCATTTGGCCTGTGAAGAAACCAACTGGGGTTTGGAGACTCACAATTGATTATTGAAAACTTAATCAAGTAACCCCAAGCTATGCCCCAACAGTAGCATCAGCACCAGATGTGTTAAGGATGTTAACACCTGACCATAAATGGTTCAGTGCATTGGACATTTCCAATGGATTTTGGTCTTTACCATTGGCTAAGGAAAGCCAATGTAAATTTGCCTTCACTTTTGAAGGGCATCAGTACACATGGATAAGCCTCCCTCAGGGGTTTCATAATAGCCTTTACCTCTTTCATATACACATGAAAGATGCATTATGGAGATTTTCAGCCCCTGAATGCTTTCTGTAGTATGTGGATGATTTGCTCTTGTCCACAGCTACCAAAACAGAACATTTGGTTCTACTTGATGAGCTACTGACCCTGCTACAGAGGGCAGGCCTCAAATGCAACCTTTCTAAAGCACTGTTGTGCCAGAAAAAAGTCACCTTTCTGGGCCTCTGCATGACTGAAAAAGGCAGAAGTCCCAACCTGAATACGATTCAAGGACTACAAGACTTGGCCCTACCGACTAGTGTGGCAACTCTCAGACATTTCCTAGGCATTGTAAACTTCTCTAGGGATTTTATTTGTGATTTTGCACAGCAGGCAGTGCCTCTGTACGAGTTACTGAAAAAGAATGTCACTTGGACATGGGGTCCAACATCGACAGCAGCTGTAACCAGCCTAAAACAGTCACTGGCCTCAGCTTCTGCTTTTGTTCATCCAAAACTATCTTTGCTTTATCATTTGGAAACAGCACCTACAAATGTAGCCATTTCAGCAGTTCTAGCACAGAAATCTAATGGACACATTAGGTCTATTGCCTATGCATCACAAATGCTTTCTCCGGTGAAGAGAAAGTATAACCTCTGTGAAAGGAATCTCCTTGCTATTTTCTGGGCTGTGAAACACTTTTCATACATCGTTGGTTATGCTCCCATTGTTCTGCATACCGATCATACACCCAGTAATTTTCTGTTGTCAGATAGAGTCAAAGATGACTCTGTCTCTAACACCAGACTTACACATTGGTCTCCTTTTTCACAGGATCATCACATTACAGTACACTCTACAAAATTACCATCCCTGTTGGCCCATGGCCTGTTATATACAGGTGACGCACATGAGTGTTCCCTCCAACTGCCTAACCCACCTAACCCAGGACCCTTTCTTCCTGCAATGCCAGAAGTACTAAATGACACCAACTTGTGTCATGTTTTCACTGATGACTCAGCCTCATACAACAATGGGGATCAGATAGCGGGATTTAGGTTACTCATTGTGTACCCTACTAATAACACAGTCCGTATTGCCTGGAACTGTACTGTCATTTCCTCACAGTATGCCGAATTGGCACCTATGGCCTGTGCTCTGGAGTTGCTAAAACAAGGCACTACAGACACAATCATTTTCATAGACTCTGACTGTATCTGTTCCTCCCTGTCTGAATTCTTACCATTTTGGGATAAAACAAACTTTGCATCCTCTGATGGTACACCTGTAAAACACAGAGACTTGTTAATGTACATCACAACACTAGCATTACAGTTTAAGCACAAACTGTACATCCATAAAGTTCATCCCCACTCTAAGAGTGAGCCGTACCATTCTTTCAATGACTAGGCTGACTCTCTTGTGAAAGCCGGTGCTCAAGGAGGGGACAAATGAGAACTGAAAACCCCCTCTACTACAGGTACTGTATGCGTTGTTGCTGTGAAACAACAAACAGCACCTGTTGTGCTGCTAGATCTAACATCTGCACAAAAACAGGACCCTTATCTGAGGACAGTATTCAAATTCCTTGACAAATGAACTGAGGAACACCTTCCACCACACAATCCATACAAGCGAGTAAGAGATCACCTTCACCTCTCCGGTGATAATCTACTCATATGGTATCATAACCCCTACAATTCTGAGAAATTGTGGGTAATTCCTGGACAACTGAGGACAGATTTTATCCATCAAGTGCATGACACTTCTACTGGAGGGCACCAAGGAGTGGACAAAACCCTAGATAGGCTATATACTTTTGGATGGTGGCCACACATGAAACATGATGTGAAACACCACATCAATAATTGTTTGATCTATGCACAGAATAATCCAACTTTGGCCAAGAAAAATGCCAAATTGTTACCCTAGAGGCACTCAGGCCCCTTGAATTCCATCCAAATTGATTACATTGAGCCACTTCCAATAACCAAAAGCAACAACAAGTTTGCATTGGTGATCACTGATATGTTCTCTAGATGAGTAGAGGCATTCCCAATGAAAAATAACACTGCAAAAATAACTGCCAGGGTTCTGGTCGAACAACTTTTCACCAGATGGGGTCTCCCCTTGAAGGTAGACTCTGATCAAGGTTTGAGTTTTACAGGTGAACTGATGCAAGAAACTTTGAAACTCCTAGGAGTCAGTCAGAAGTTCCACATCCCTTACCACCCACAATCATCAGGGCAGGTAGAAAGGGCAAATAGGCAGATCAAGTTTGTGCTATCCAGATTTTCTAAGGACAACCCCAAGAGCTGGGATTCCTTACTGCCTTTGCTCCTTATGGCAATAAGGGCTACCCCCTCAACGAATACAAAATGTACCCTGTTTGAGATAATGACCGGAAGGTTGATGAGATTACCAGAACATCTACTTCTGGATTTGTGTGCTCCTACTAATGATAGAGTATTAGTAGACAAATATGTCCAAAAACTGAAACAAGATATCCAACTGATACACTTGTTTGCTGCAAAACGATTGGGCAAGGCCTAACAACAGTCAAAGATACAATTTGACAAGACAATCCATGATGTGGACTGGCAGGTCGGAGATCGAGTGATGGTTCTCAGATTTGCTGCTCCTACTCATGCTTTCGAAAACAAATAGGAAGGTCCCTATCCTATTGTCAATAAGCTCAGTCCTTCAGTCTATCAAGTTAGACTGCCACATAATAAGAAGCTCACTGACAAATGGCTACATGTCAATCAGATGAAGTTATATAAAGGAGATTAAACTACTTTTCCTAACCCCACAGGGCGGAATAGTACTGAACTGATCATGTTTTTCTTTTTTTTTTTTTCTTCTAGGTACCTAACTGAGATGGTGACCCAAAACCTACTCCTTTATGGAGTCTTGTTCATGACCTCACATTGCATGGTCTATCATAAATCTCCCCATGACCCTGATTCTGAGGTGTCCAACATCAACGTCGGAACCAATGAGGCGATACCTCGTGGAACCCAAATTGTTGTCACAAGTCCAAAGATCATCGTTCAGGAGGGTGAAGAAGCACTTTTGAATATTATGGTTACTGCCTCAGATCCAACCAGCCTTGATATTGAATGGCATACAGATCACAATGGAAAAAAAGTACAAGTAGCCCACCTGGCTAATAGCACATTTGAAGGATTGCCCAGTACCAAATTGGCACCTAACGGTACTCTTTTCATCTGTCATGCAAACCCTTCACATTCTGGTCTGTATAACATTACAGCTTGGTTCGATCCTAGTTCATGTAATCCTTTTAAAACTTATGATGATCAAAGATTCTGTATCTTACATTTCATGGCACGTTCTAGCATTCAGCTAGAAATTATACCTAGAATTTAATCTGTGAGAGATCAAGATTAGTTTATCAAGGCAATTGATTGTCTCACACAAACACCGGGTCCAATCAGTGACTTAATTGCTAGTTCCTTAGTGGGTGCCTTGATTAATAATGTTTAGTTCACACACTTTCCTGTTCTTTTGAACCTCTCATTGTGAGACATGAAATTGGTCTATGTTTGGAAACAAATGTTTCAAGTTTTTTTTCACATTTTACTTACTGATATTATTGCTGCATATCAAACATGCATTAGTGACCCCTTAACTGGGATCTTTAGCACTGAATTTAGGGGATTCCTAAGACCCCACCGTAACTCTTCTGTGAAAAAAGGTATACCGGAAATGCTATAAACATTTTGATATGACATCGTCTGGTGCAGCTACCAGCACTGTCACAGGCCTCTTTGATTCTGGTATGTCTATTTGGAATACAGCTGATATAGCCAGTTTAAAATCCTAAATGTCTAAAACTGATGAAGCTTTTAAATATAACATTTTTCCACCATTGTTACATGGTGTAGATTGTCTAAGCCAGGAAGAACATTTCACAGTTTATAATGTGAAAGAAATATTTGAAGGGCTTGAGGACATGAGGTTAAAAATTAATCAACTGATTTCTGCTCACAACAATTGGAAGGGAAATTGTATGCACTACATACTGTTCCCACATTATAACTACGATTAAGGGATTGTTACTTGATCTGGAATCTGGACGTATTCCAGATCTCATCCATGATAAACATCTTGTACGATGGTATTGCCCCAATGTTCCTCTTCGTCATGTGTGGCAATATGTTTGAAACAAACTTTATCTCTGCAGTTATCCACAGCACAAAATCTGGGATATATAACCCCACACCCGAACGTTTCTCCATGCTTTGCATCTCGCTCATGCTCCATCCAGGTTGCGCTTTATGTGACATTTACCATCTCCTTACTGCAATTTGATTCTTCATCAGCGATTTTCGACCATCTGGCAACTGTCCATTCTATTGGTCAGCTTGATAGTAACATTTATCGTGAATGTTTGGATCTTCCTCCATTGTTGGTGTTCCACCCAATACTCAGTGTTTGGGTTGCTCCCCACATTGATTGCTGTGCCTGGAAAGGATATCATCTTCTCTGCAGATGTGATGTCTTTAATGTCATCTGCCCTGTTTGTGGTTATTCACCAATGAACTTAGATTGGTCGCATACCTCTGATTTGGATCTTCTGAACAATGGAACTTTGAACTTCTCTGTATCGAACTTTTGTATTAATACTGATGCTTTCTTCCTGTTGATTCTTCTTCTTTTGACACTGGAAGAAACCATGGATTTATCCCTGGAACTAATTTTGATGCACGGACTGTGGACAGAAACATTGACCTTGTTTGTCCTGTTCGCCTTCGGAAATGGATTGTGCCATCTGCTAAAGTGACTTATTCATCCGATGGAGAATTTTGTGTTGTATCCAACCTGAAAACATTCCACTATGATGATAAACACTGTGACATTCTGCAACTGAACTTTTGTCTCACACCTCATCTCCGAGCTATTATTGGTCACACAGTGATCACACCTGTCCGTTCTATGG
This sequence comes from Neoceratodus forsteri, assembly GCA_016271365.2. Taxonomy (NCBI): domain Eukaryota; kingdom Metazoa; phylum Chordata; order Ceratodontiformes; family Ceratodontidae; genus Neoceratodus; species Neoceratodus forsteri. The sequence continues at coordinate 807,919,942 of CM028137.1, forward strand.
AAATGGACATCATTGAGCCTAACCCAGACTACCTGAATGCTTTGTATCAATATGTGCCTATCATTAATGTCCATATAGGACCTCTGAATCTGTCTCTTCAATCCCTTCTCAATTGTACTGATGCTCAATTGATTTACATTAGTAGTGATATTGCAAAAGCTACTGAATCTTTGAATGATTTCATTGACGATTATACTGGTTTCTTTTTAGATGATCCCATAGTTGAATTTATATTTAAAATGTTTGTTGTCATTCAGTCCTGGTTGACCATCTTCAAAATACTAACTCTTTTTGTCTTCATCGGACCCTCCGACAACACAGGAGGCAACTAGATTTCCTTTACAACTCCCCGTACCTTGGGCTTGTAAATGAAATGAGACATACCATTACTACACCTAGCCTTCTTTTTGTTGTGTTGCCCTTTGAGCAAGGCAACAAGGAGGGGACTGTTATGCCTGGGTTATATACCACCAACTGACCCACATGTAACCATAACCTTATATTGCTACAAGTATTAGTGCCTTACGCAGTCTTGTAATGTTTTATCTTGTTTTATTACTTATGTTAGTGTTCTTTATTATATTTGCTATGCTTATAGCTGTCTGAAATATATTTACCTATATCTTATGCTTCTGCCATATATTCTGCTATACTCATAATCACTCATATCCTGTAGTTTTCCACTATTGTGACATGTAGTGTGCTTTTCTGATTATGGTTGCAAATATTTCCAGACAGTCTGGAAATAACAATAGATAACACTTATTCTAGGTGAGCTATCATTTTCTAAGATATATGCCAACCATGCACTCTTGCTTCCTGGGGTCCACCCTGATATTACACTCTGTACACTATATCCAATTGTATTTGTCTGCCTTATTCAAATGTTGTATTCTTATTAGCAGAGTATATATGTAACTGCCAGCCAGTCCCTCACCAGTCTCTGAGATTTTAGTGTTCTTTCCATATGTTTGTTCATTTCATGTTTAGATTTATTTAGTATGTGTAACCCCGGGGTTGACTGGTGGAAATCATCCTTTTTGTAACTCCATGTTACATGCTTTGGCATGAGTATGTAATAAATATTTTCCTTATTACTTGTTTGCCCTGTGTTTTCCTTACTAAGCACATGCATACAAGAACCTGAATTATAAGCTGGACTTATAATTAACACACTCCACTGAACTCTCCACTCATATTGCTCCACTGTTCATATCCTTGGCCTCTCATCAATTCTTTATCGATGCCCCAAGCTGATATAGTTTTGAGAGGCCTTTGCCAGTTTTATCAGCAACCTCAACAAACTCAACAAAATCTTTGCAAATCTGCACATTTCTATCTATCTCATGATGCACATAATACACAGCCAGCAAGATCTCTTCCTTGGAAACATCTCTGGTTCCATCTGCTGTCAGAATGAACCATATGGCATTCTTCAGACATTTTTAAGATTTTCTGCTGGATCTGCTGTTTCATGAGATGTATTAGTTTGTTCTGAATTTGCACTGATGTATTTTGAGCATGTCTTGGAGCCTTCTTCAGATGTTCCTGCAGGAGTGGGTCATTCACTGCAAAGTGTTGCAAAATTAAATTAAAATTTGCATCATTGCTCATCCATCCTCTTAATGCAGTGTTCTGTCTTTTACACATCAGGATGACAGTAATAATTTGCTTAACTGCATAATGTGCTTGATCTCATGCCTTTCTATCACAGTCACATATTGCCTGATACACCATCTTCACCCTGCCATTGCGAATTCCAGTGAACGGGTCCCTTTTGGTCCCAGCCTCAATATGCTGTTTTAAATCTGTATGTCTCTTCAGAACCTTATGGCAGTTGGACCAATCAATCACTGGTGCAGATACCAATATACAGTAAATGCCTTGTTTGAGGTGGTGAAGATGAAGCAAGGTCTACAGAATATACCATCCATACTTTGAGAGAATCTTGCAAATTTTTAGTCAGTCAGATGCTTTGGGTTGAACTGACATAACATCTGTTTTCCTCCAGCTAGCATATTTCATTTTGGGATTACAAAGTCATATGGTGGTAGCCACTGTTTGGCTAGCATGTCCTTTTCCAAGTCACTCAAGGAGTACAATTGCAAAAGTCGATGTCCATGTAATTCTGTAAAGGTTTCTCTGGTTTCTGAGCTATATCCTGATATATCACTTTAAGTGTGATCTCTTCTGCTGCATCCTCCTGCCTCACCATCTATGATAGTGTCTCAGCAATTGGACTCTCCACCTCTTCTGCTCCATCTTTCTTCCTCACTGTCTGCAGTGGTGTCTCAGCAGCCTGACTCTCCACCTCTTCTGCTGCATGCTCCTGCCTTACCATTTCCAAACCTGCAAATGGAATATCCTACATCTGGAATTGCCTCTGCATCCTGCGTCACTGTCTCCATACCCACAACCAGAACATCATCAGTGCTGCTGCATCCCTTCTGACTGTCTCCATGAATATAGTCTGCCTTGGTGCCTCGAATGGCATTGACAGCTCACCTACTTTGTTGGCATGGGGTCATAATGTTGCAGACACCACAGCACACACCACAACCGCACAGCAGCAAACAGCATGAAAACACGCTCAATCATTTTCTGTTTGTTTTGTGGGGGCTTTGCACCCTCACCCCCCACACCCCCCCTGGACTTATTATAATCAACTCCAAGGGGGTGTGGACTTAGGGGCAAGAAAAAAAACAGTAAAAGATTGCCAAGTCAGGAATGAATCCCCATTTCCCGACCCCATTCACTGCAGGGTTGGGTGCTTTAGCCACTCCAGCATAGGAGCGGCTCGACTGAGCACCTGACCTGCAGTGTTCCTAAACACTTCCTCCTTCATGGTGAGCATCAGGGGATAGAGATACTTTCATATCACTGTAATTCCCCTGATGCTTGAAAGGCATACACACTAATCACAGTGTGGTCATGCTGTGTGCAGGTTTCTCTGCGTGGATATCACCCGGTACCTACTTTGTCCACCACAGCATCTCTCCTATGGGAGTGTAACCTCTCCCTGAATTGGAGGCTTCCCTTAAGCAACTCCCTGGGCAGCAGTAATGCCCACTGCCAGGCAGCCATCCTGCAGAGATGGTAAATCCATAATGGTTGGTGTCCTCCTAGTAATCTGCGTGAGAGTGCTGTGATGTGTCTCCACGCCTGTCTGTTTAAGTGCCACAGTCAGTGTAAATGCTGTAAATGGCCTGGGCTGGGTCCAAGTGTTTCAAAGCTCGTGACCAGCCAGGCATCACCCCAATTTGGCCCACTCTGCTGTCGCTAGTAGAGCAAAGGGAGCTCTACACAGTACTGCAGTTATTTACTTCTAACTTATAGTTGTCTTTAAGATATAGATTGTTGTTTAACCTGCCTTTTTTGCAACATGCATTTCCAATGGAAACCACCATGCTTTGGACTGGGACTTCCATTTGGACCAATTAGGACACAGGGGACCTCAACTGGTCTTTAGTTCAGGTGCCTTGTGGGAAAAAGCTGTCGTTTTTGTAGTTTTTCAGGTTGGTGCCTAAACTGACAAATGGGAGCACCAGAACTGTGATTGACAGCTCTTCAGACAGCCAAAACCTAGAGAAGCCAGATTAGTTGAAGAACTGATAGAAAAAAGAGCTCAGTTGCTGGTAGAGTAGATAGAGAAAGCAGCTCAAGCCATTGAGAAGCAGCTCCGAGGAAGAGCTAAAGAGAACGGGCAGGGGCAAGGCCTGCCTTGCCTTTCCTGCTGGCTGGAAGATATTTAGATTTACAAAACTCAGGCAAGGAGTAAGTTAAAATAACTGTGTGCCAGTTCATCTCAAGACTCCTTGGAGCAAGGAGCTTGTAGGCTCTGGGGGGATCCGGCCTAGGAGAGGTCTAGTTTTCTCTGGTGTGCATCAGACAGTCCCAAAAGTTGATCAGTCACCAGAAATAGCCTTACTATAGATCAAGAAGTTTGCTCAGCAAAGCGGTTGACCTTGCGAACCATTCGGGAGCCGAAAGTGGAATCAGAGAGTTTGATAAAATGAAATGTGCTCAATGCTTATTATGGGTCAAGGCCTATTGTCCAGGGACTCCTGATTGCTAGAGAGGAGCCTACCTTTACCAGTGACTGAACTGTCTACCAGCTTGAGGGGTCACCAGCAGATAAACTGAACTTTTCCAGAGACACTTTGTTAAACTTAGGCCCATGTCCAATCTGGCCCATGCTGTCTGTTCTTTTGCCAGCTACAGTTTTACTAGCAAGAGACCAACATTGGGGATGCAGCCCCTATGCAGTAAGTCATCACAGGTTGCAACCACCTATAGGGAAAGGCCGTGAAATGGATGCAAGTCATGGTGGCCCCATTTCCCCATGTGCAGCAGCTTCCAGCAGCAGGCCTTCATTTCACCAGGCCATCTTAAATTGACTAGTACAGTGAGTAAATCCAGGGTAGCTCCCTACAACAGGCATCTTGATTTTCTTATGGTATCATCTAATTGTTCTCAGCTTAATTTCAAGGGTTTCCAATAGACTAGGCCAACCGGCCACAGATACAACCAATTTAATTTGCTTTGTACAGTTAATGTGATTGATTTTTTCCTTCAAGGGCCCCAACAACAGCTGCAACCCTGGGCACCAGTTCTGGCCAGCCGGCATAGATCCTGGGCACCCAGTAGCAAAGGGACTAAATTAACTCTGTTTAGTAACCTGATTTTCCAGAACAGTAATCCTTTGCCCAGATTTTCTCCCCCTTCTTGTTCATTACCCTTTAATAAACCTGACTCACTGTGTTACTTTGAACCCAACTTGTGAGCATATTATTACCTGGTTTAAAGTGATAAGCTGTTCACTGAATGTGTTGAAAGTGCATGCTGTATTTCAAAACTGTCTTTACAGGGAGGTTGCAGGGTGTACACCAGGACCAGAGACTCTGCTGGTAAGTGGGACAACTGGGAGCATATTGTTAATGCCTATTGCAAATTGTCTAGTGAATACTGTTAATGGTCATAGTCAATATCTAGGTAAGCGGTCACTAGGTGGGGTTGTGGGTGGTGGTACCCTCCCCAAGGGCTGCACCAGTATAAACAGATACCTACACAAACTGTACTCTGGGTGGAGGCACCAAACTAGTGTGTTTACCGATGGTAGGGACACCCCAGTACTTGGCAATTTTGAACCCAGGCCCCTCAACCTGTTGTTAGGAAGGCAGGCAGGGGTAGTAGCCCTTGAAATAATGCCACATGGGGTTACATCTTGGAGGCACTGCTGGGATTACTGCACCCTAGTGGCCACAATAAAAAATTGAAACCAAAAATGTTATGAATACTGCTAAAAAAATGGATGTGCAGCAGTTAATCAGTTGTTGTATGGGGAGTGAAACTGACCCTCAGAATGCTCTCCTATTGTTAGATATACCCCTGGGCACTGATAAAGACACTATTGAGGGGCACTTTCAAAAACTGAATGTCTCAAGGATGTTGTAGTAGTAGATTGAGAAGCTGACCTGACCGCCCCAAACACCAATGGTTCTAGTGGAGTGTAGCACTCCCTGTAGTCAGTACCCAGGTGCCTAAAACTATTGCCATGGATGGGTCCTCAGCAGTCTGGAGGGTGGTCACTAAGGATAGTGAGGGTCCCTCAGAGCCAGAACCCCACCCTTATCTGAGAGTTTGGAGGAAAGCTTGCTAAATTGCTACTGACTGAAGGGAAGGGACTGACATACTTCGGATGCTTTTGGGCTCTGGCGGAGGGGTACCTCCCCATGAGGAAGAGGTTAGGCTACATTATGCCCCTCATTTCTCTGATTATTATAGATGGTAAAAAAAATTTTCCAGGGTAGTGCCTACTCCATCTGGAGAAGATGACTGGCAGACTATACTGCACCTTTAGTGCAAGAGTGGCAGTGTACAGAGGCTGAAAAAAGAAAGAGGATTATGGAAAGCTTCAGAGGGCCTGCACTTGACACCATCCGAGCATTGAGGTCCACCAATCCCGATGCTCCTGCGCAAGAGTATTTGGCTGCCTTAGAAATTGTTTTTGGTACCTGGGAGGATGATGATAACCTTATTTTTTGTTTATTGAAATGTTTCACCAGGAAGGCACACTGAACAATAAGTTGCTCATCTCCCGGTGTGACCTGGGGGAAAGGGAACAGGAGCAATACATAGGTGCATATATACAGAGCAATCATAACATTGGGATCAAATAGTACATTTGAACAACATGAAAATACAGAAATGGTTGGAATACAGGATTTACACATATAACAGGGTAAGGCAGATAACAATATTGAATTGAACAAATGAAGTGCAAATACATTGTTCATAAGTGCTACTGAATAAAATAATGTTACTGTTCCTGGCTAGGAAAAGAAGTGCTAGAGCAGGAGAAAGGGGTGGTTATAGTTAAGGATAGCTAGCAAAGTTAGATGAAAAGAAGATATGAACTGCAGAGGAGAGGGAATGAGAGGTAGAGGAATGCTGAATTTGTTGGGGAAGGGTATTCCAGATTTTGGGGAAGCGATGTATGAAAGCAGACTGACCAGCAAGTGTAGAACAGCAGGGGGATCAAAAAGGCGCATGAGTCAGAGGACCTTAAGGAGTGAGTGGGAGGGAAGGTAGAGAGAGAGAGAGAGGGAGGGGAAGATAAGTAAGGTGGTAGAGAGCCTAGCCAGTATTTAGAGAAGAGTGTAGCACAGTGGGAGAAACACCTGTTAGCAAGAGAAGGGAAAGACAATGAGTGATATAGATCACAACGGTGAGTACATACAGGAGAGTACAGGGCAAAGCAGCAGAAAGAATTGAAAAGGGGGTCCAATCTGGATAGAATGGATTTGGGAGTGGCACTGTAGACTACATCACAGTAGTTGAGAATAGGGAGACAATCTTACGCCTGGCCGTAAATGGAATGCTATGTTATGGTTCCTGTATAATGCACCAAGTTTCGGGCACAGCTTTTTCAGAATGGTGTCGATGTGCCCAGAAAAGGTGAGGTGTTGGTCCAGCCAGACCCCAAGGTATCTAAAAGAGGAGGTGTTCTCAAGCATTGTCCCATCCAGGGTGTGGAAGGTGGGCAGAACAGGGAGCCTAGCAAGTCTCTGCCTAGTGCCAAGGTCATGGAGACTGTTTTCTTGGCATTTAGAAAAAGTTGATGTGGTGCAAGCCAGTGCTGGATCTTATGAAAGTCAAGCTGTAGTCTGGATTCCACATCAGAGGGTGATTGGCCAGAGGTGGACAAAACGTTATCGTCAGCATACATATGTATAGATGAGGAGGAGCAGGCTGATTTAAAAAGATGAAGAAGAATAGAGGGCCCAGCACAGAGCCCTGAGGTACTCCAGTGTGGATCTGGTGAGGGGGGGAGCTGGATTCTGCTATTCTGACTGATTGATTGTGTACACCCTGTGAGATAGGCCTTAAATCAGTTGGTAGCAGAAAGCAAGAGCCCAGATGAGGAGAGTGACTGAAGAAGCAGGGTGTGGGAAACCGTGTCGAAAGCCTTGGCAAGGTCGACAAAAAGGGTGGAGGTGATCAGGCCATTATCCATTCTGGTGAGGACTGAACCAGTAAGCCTGAGTAGAGAGGTAGTGGTTGAATGATTTTTCTGAAATCCAGATTGGAAAGAGATGACGGAACTGGAGTCAGAGAGAAAGGAGGAGATTTGGGAGAGAACTAGATGTTCCTGGAGTTTAGCAAAGGTAGGGAGCAAGAAAATAGGGTGATAGTACCTGGGGAAGTTGAGTCACTGCCTTTGGGGAGGGGGGGACAATAGCATGCTTCCAAGGCATGGGGGACCACAGCTGTCATAAAGAATAGGTTTAAGATCTCAGAAAGAGGATAGGCAATAGCTGAAGCAGAGAGATAGAGGAGCTCAGGGTCAAGTTCATTGGGAGAGCTTCTTTTAGATGGGTTAATAGTTAGCAGAGTCGTGAGGGTGTTGGCTGGCAAGACCAAGGAGAATAAGAAAGGAAGGTAGTCATGAGTTATTCAAGGGTTAGAACTGTCAGAGTTGAAGGGGCATGGTGTAGTTGGGTAGGTGGGGAGATAGAGGCTAGTAGAGCCGAAGCACACAATGTGACATATGAATTGAATTCATCGGCCACTGAAGCATGATCCGCTATTAGAGTTATTTATTTTATGGATGGGGGGGGGAGGGAGTGGACAACTTTTCAAAACTTAGATGGAGAGTTTAAGTTCATGTGAAAAGTGGAGTTGAAATATTCGACCTTAGCTAGCCTGGTAGCTGTGGTGCATGCGTTGCAGAGTTTACGGTAGGTAATAAAGTCATTTGGTAGTTTTGTTGCTTTGTGTTTCTTTCATGCTTTATCACATGCTCAGAAACAAGCTAAAAGTTCAGGAGTAACCAAAGGGGCATGGTTACCTCAAACTGTAGTGCGCTTGGAAGGAGTATAGCAATTCCAGATGGCGAGGAATTTTTCTTTGAAATAGGCTAAGGCGTCATCCACGTGATGGAGAGTAGGTTATCAAGGCCCAATTGGAGTTTGCTAAATCATGGAATAGGGGGCAATGTCAAGGGATTTATTAGTGTGAGTCAATAGTATTTTATGAGGAGGATTAGGCCTATGGACCTTCCAGACTAGAGAGATCAAGTGATGGTCGCTTAGGGCATCAGGTAATATTCCTGATTTGATGACACGGTGTGGGTGGGAGTTGAGTGCCCAGTCAAGCAAGGTGTGATTTGGGGATTTATTGTTGAAATAGGTAGGTTCTTGGATAAGTTGTGTTAGGTTAAGGGAGGCTAGGCTGTTTTGCATTGTATTTTGAGAAGGAGGCAACCAGTTATGGGGTGGTTCAAAGCCACTCGGGAACAGAGAGGGGAGACCTTGTCCGCTTATCTGACCAGATTAGAGAAGGCACTGCAAAGAGTGTTCAGGAGAGAAGGTGTGGCCTCACGTGAACTGAATCGAGCCAGGTTAGACCAGATACTGAGGTCTGCCAAATATTCCAGTTTCCTGTTGCTCAAATTGAGACTGAGAGACTTTAAAGAACCCTCCTTACATTCCCTTGATGCAAGAAGTCGGAGAAGTGAAAAAGGAGGAGGAATTAGCAGATCCTTGGGTCAGTGTGGCAGCTGCAACTCCTACCCCTGGGAGGGGGCCTATCCCGATAGCATTCCATTGGATGAAACTCAAAGGTGTGATGTGAGGCCCACAGAGCACAAAGAGGCTGTTAGGGATTCTCTGCAATTGACAGATACGTAAAGAAATCAGAGAACTGAAAACTGGTGCCACCACTAAGGCCATCTCGGATAGAGGCCAAGATAGCCATCAAACCACATCTGCCATGGGAGTAGGAGAACACGCCCAGACACCGGGACTACATGAGGACTTAGAGACATGGATGAATGAACTGTCTAGCATGGCGGAAGAATTAATGAAATGTAATGTACAACCTCAGGTTTGACAAGGAGAAAGGGAGTCCTGACCAGGACCCTCAGCTATCAGTGTCCCTGCCCAAACTTCAACTACCCATTCTCCATCACCCACTAATAGTGACTATCATCCAAGCAGCAATGTACCAGCTCAACCCAGGTGGTCTAGAGAAGGTGAGATTTGCTACAAATGTGGGAAGGACGGGCATATAAATAGAGATTGCCAATCACAGGAGGATTCACTCAGAGTGAGAGATAGGCTACTTGCAGAAAAGCACCTGAGGCAAAATACTTCTAGTGACACTCCACCCCCGCCTCGACACAAGTCTTTTGCATCTAAGGCCACTGTCCAGTGACCTGCAAATACTGCACCTCCTGACTGGTCTGAGATGGTAGGTCCTTCAATGGAAACTGCAGAACATATTGACGGTATTCCAGCCTGAGCCATATTGGACAGCGGATCTCAGGTCACTATAATATCTAAAGACTGGTATGACCAGCATCTGTTGGACCACCCTCTACAACCTCTAGATGGACTGCACGTGTGGGGTTTGAGTGATAAATCCTACCCATATCTTGGTTACTTAAGAGTATGGCTCTTTCCCATACACTTAGCCAGCGTGGATGAACCCGTAGAGACATTGGCCTTGGTTTGCCCTACAACTGGCTCATATGATGGAAATGCTTTGTTGATTGGCACTAATGCACACATGTCTGGCATCCTAGCACAGATGTGCCGAGAGAGGAAAGCCCAGAAAACTGGACAAGCTTTACACATTCATGCAATGGTACAAAAAGCTTATAATATGCAAATGCAGAGCAAAGAAAATGATAAGGATAAGCCAGTGGGATATGTCTGGAAGAAGGACTCATAACCTCTTGTCTTGCCACCTAATCCACAGTGCCATGTCAGTGGAGAGGTGCAAATCAAAAAGGATGTAACAAACAAGATTCTCATGCTAGATGCCCCAGAAGAGGGAAGGCTGCCTGATGGGCTCCTGGTTAAACCAAGCGTGCTGCCAGTTCATGCTCATGCCTACGCTAAAAGAGTTGTGGTGCAGCTTTGCAATGTAACTGACAGAGACATTAAAGTTACTCGAGGCTGTACCCTGGCCAGGATGCCCTAGATTGCCTCAATGGAAGTCAGCAGTTTTCTGTTCTAGACCTCAGAAGTGGGTATTATCAGATCCCAATGATGTCAGAGAATAGAGAGAAGACAGTATTTATCTGTCCCCAGGGCTTCTACGAATTTCTGCACATGCTCCAAGGCATATCTGGAGTGCCTGCTACCTTTTAGAGACTAATGGAGTGTGCAGTAGGAGACATGAACCTCCTTGAATGCCTTGGATGATGTCATCATGTTTGGCAAAACACTCAAGGAGCATGAGGCTCATCTGCTTAATGTTTTGGACAGATTAGAAGAATTCAGATTAAAACTATCTGTAGTCAAGTGTCAATTTTTCCAAAGAGCTGTAAAATATGTAGGCCACATCATGTCCTCTGAAGGCATCCAGACAGACCCAAGCAAAGTAGAAGCTTTAACCAGCTGACCAAGGCCCAAAACCCTCAAAGAGCCGCACCTTTGGTTAACATTGCCACTAACACCCATGGAGCTTGTATGTATTGACTTTTTAAGTCTAGAGCCCGATGCCAAAAATATTGGAAATATACTTGTTGTAACAGATCACTTCACCAGCTATGTGTAGGCTTATCCCACCAAAGGTCAAAAGGCTGCAACAGTAGAAGGTTCTTGTTGAAAATGTTTTTGTACATTATGGTGCTCCCCAGATGATACATTCTGACCAGGGAAGGGACTTTGAAAGTCAACTGATTAAAAAAACACTCTCTCTGTGGGGTGTCAAAAAGTCAAGGACAACTCCCTACCACCCACAAGGGGATCCACAACCCGTAAGATTTAATAGGACATTGCTGGACATGCTGGGCACCCTTCACCCAAAAAAACAACAAGATGGAGTGAGCAGATAAGTACTTTAGTGCACGCCTATAAATGCACCAAAAGTGATGCAACAGGTTTCGTCCTGTATCAGTTGATGTTTGGTTGTGAAGCATGTCTCCCAGTGGACATTTGTTTTGGAGTGTCACCAGATGGAGTTCAAGCTGATAACTATCTGCAGTATGTACACAAGCTTAAAGCACAGCTTAACCACGCTGATCAAATTGCCCACACTATGGCTGCTAAGAAAAATCTATTGAATAAAATAAGACAAGGTAAAACAGTCACAGTTCAAGAACTCCAACTGGGAGATTGAGTTCTAATGAGAAATTTGAGATTGCAAGGAAAATATAAGATAGCAGATCATTGGAGTCACACTCCCTACATAGTCATTAGTAAGTTGAATAACCTCCCAGCCTATAAAATACGGTCAGGAGATCCCAAAGCTATAAGAACAATCCATCAGAATCTCTGCCTGCCAATTGGGCAGATTGTGAGAGACACAGCACTACAAAGCGCCATGCCGACTGGGCCTGTTACTAGATCTGCCTCTCGGAAAAAGCAGTCAAGCCAGCCTCCTGCTCCTCCGCAAACCAAGCCTTCATCAAGCACTTCTGCTATTCATGATGACACTAATTCTGAGTCAGGTGACAGACTGTTCCAAGGAATTCCCTTCTGCCAGGCTAGACACAATACTGATGAGTCACAGATGCCAGATTGTCTGACCCCTTCAACTACTTCAGTGCCACCGGAAAGTGAAGTGCAAACTGTGACCTCTGAACTAGTTGATTCTTTATGTCTTATGGAACTGTCTGAAATTGACACAGCTAATCCTGCTCAAGTAGAGGAAACCCCACCCATGAACCTGCAAGTGAAACTAAATTAAGTGGGCCTAGTGGACCTGACCTCATTTCAGAAAATATTGCTACCGCTGAGTGCTAGCAGTGAACTAAATCATTCAAGCTTTGTTGAAATACTGCTTACAGCTGATCGTAAGTCTACAGACCCAGAAAGCTTAAGTACTACTACACCTACAAGTAGTACCTCCAACTCAGAATATACAGAGAGTGCAGAGATATCCCTTACTGCAGATGCTACTTTGTTGCTGGACAACGAACCAGGAGTCATGAACCCGAAAGCCAACGTTGAGAAGACTATGCCTATGCCTCCTACACCAAGAAGATCAGGTAGAACTATAAAACTAGTAGTACGCCTCACCTATGACTCACCAGGAAAGCCAGTAGATCTGCCTCTAAATGTGGTTCATAAAGGAATATACATCACAACTAACTCCCTCCCTAAAATAGGGTTCACTGCATTTTCCAAGCTAATAATCAAGCACTCTTCCCATTATGTTAGGGGTTGGCCTTACAAAGTAAAGAAAGGTCAGTTAAAGGGGTCCAATGTAATTACTAGTTAGGCAACTACTCAGAGGTTTCAAGAGGTAATGCATATGGTAACTGTTTAAAACACAGTGAAAAATGTGAATTTGACATGTCAAAACAAAAATGCCATGTAGAAAATGCCATTGGAGGTATAGCATGCTATACTGTATAAATTAATAGTAAAACTGTGCAGATAATGTATATAGTAGTATATGGTTGCAACCTGTAAACAGTATAAAAAGTGTTGATGTCAGTTGTTACTTATGTTTTGGACTTGACGCGGACACCATGTTTCCTAGGCAGAGGAGAGTGTACCCCCCCAAATTGGGGGCTTACCTTAAGCAACTCCCTGGGCTGCAGTAATGCCCACTGCCAGGCAGATATTCTGCAGAGATGGTAAATCCATAATGGTTGGTGTCCTCCTATTGATCTGCATGAGAGTGCCATGCTGTGTATCTGTGTCTGTCTCCTTAGGGCCACAGTCAGGGTGTATAACAGAAATAGCTTGGACTGGGTCCAAGTGTTTCAGAACTCATGACCAGCCAGGCAGCACCCCAATTTGCCCCACTCTGCAGTTGCTAATAGAGCAAAGGGAGCTCCACATAGTGCTGCAGTTATTTACTTCTAATTCATAGTTGTCTTTAAAATATAGATTGTTGTTTAACCTGCCTTTATTGCAGCATGCATTTTCGAATGGAAGGCACCATGTTTTGGACCGGGACTTCCTGTTTGGACCAATTAGGACACAGGAGATCTCGAGGGATCCTTAGCTCAGGTGCCTTGTGGGAAAAGCTGTAGTTTTTGTAGTTTTTCAGGCTGGTGCTAAAACTAACAAATGGGAGCATCAGAACTGTGATTGACAGCTACCTAGCCAACCAAAACCCAGAGAAACCAGACTAGTCCAAGAACTGATAGAAAAAAGAGTTCAGTTGCTGGTAGAGTGGAGTGGAGCAAGAAAGCAGCTCGAGCCATCAAGATGCAGCTCTGGGGAAGAACTGAAGAGAATGGGCAGAGGAAAGGGCTGCCTTGCCTTCCCTGCTGGCTGGAAGATACTTAGACTTACTAAACTCAGGCAAGGAGTAATTTAAAACAACAGTGTGCCAGTTCATCCCGAGACTCTGTTGAGCAACAAACTTGCAGGCTCTGCTGGGATCCAACCTAGGAGAGGCCTACTTTTCTCTGGTGTGCCTCGGACAGTCCCAAAAGCGGATCAGTCACCAAGAACAGCCTTAATACGGATCAAGAGGTTTGCTCAGCAAATTGGCTGACCTTGCGAACCAGCCAGGAGCCGAAAGTGGAATCAGAGCGTTTGATCTTTCTTTTTTTTTTTTACTTTCTATTTATGCTCCCCCCTACCAAGAGCATTCCACTCCCTTTGGACCACAGCCTCTAGCCCCCGCCTTCTTACCTGGAGCCTGGAGTGGTCCATTCCCCCATGTAGCTGTGGCTTGCCCCCCCAGGCAGGGACAAAGTGGGGGCCTTACACCCCAAATTCCTTAGTCTCATTGGGATGCCGTACCATCGGGACAGTTAGTGACATTGGGGACCAGGGCCTGCTGCTCTGTCTACCCAGGAGTGCCATGAGTTGTCTTCCCATTTTCTAGGTGTAATGTGCACCCTGATGTCAAGACGCTGAGCACAATGTCCATCACACCACTCTCCTTGCTAGTGGCTGGGCTTGCTGTTCTTCAGGCCTGCACCCAGGGTCAGCCAAGCACTGAGCACTGGTTCCCCCCCTTCCTCTGGAGGAGGTGAGCGGTCCCTGGGATGCTCAAGCCTCCTCCCCTCGGCTGGCCCTCTGGCTTCTTGGCTTGTTCCCAAACCCGGGACACTGGTGTCACGAGCTGTAGCACTACCACTGCGCCGGTGGACCAGCCAGAGTTGATGTTTCTAAAATTAAATGTGCTGAATGCTTATTGTGGGTCAAGGTCTACCATCCAGGGAATCCTGATTGCCAGAGAGAAGCCCACCTTTACCAGTGACCAAACTGACTACCAGCTGGAGGGGTCACCAGCAGATAAACTGAACTTTGCCAGAGACACTTTGTTGAACTTGGGCCCATGTCCAGTCCAGCCCATGCTGTCTGTTCTTGTGCCAGTTGCAGTTTTACCAGTGAGAGACCAGCTTCGGGAATCCAGCCCCTGTGCAGTAAGTCATCGTAGGTTGCAGCCACCTACAGGGAAAGGCCGTGAAGTGGAGGTGAGTCGTGGCGGGCCCGTTTCCCCATGTGTAGCAGCTTCCAGCAGCGGGTCTTCATTTCACCAGGCCATCCTAAATAGACTAGTACAGTGAGTAAATCCAGGGTAGCTCCCTACAACAGGCATCTTGGTTTTCTTATGGTATAATCTAATTGTTCTCAGCTTAATTTCAAGGGTTTCCAATAGACTAGGCCAACCGGCCATGGATACAACTAATTTAATTTGCTTTGTACAGTTAATGTGATTGATTTTTTCCTACAAGGGCCTTAACAACAACTACAACCCCGGGCACCAATTCTGGCCAGCCGGCATAGATCCTGGGTACCCAGTAGCAAAGGGACTAAATTAACTGTGTTTAGCAACCTAGTTTTCCAGAACAGTAATAATTTGCCCAGATTTGCTCCCCCTCCTTGTTCACGGCTCTTTAATAAACCTGATTCACTGTGTTACTTTGAACCCAACTTGTGAACATATTATTATCTGGTTTAAAGTGATAAGTTTTTCATTGAATATATTGAAAGTGCATGCTGTTCAGAGAAATGCCAAGAAGCAGAGGGGCCCACAACCGATCAAGATGGAGAAACAGGAGGAAAACAGGGACTAGAAGAAAATTCAGAGAATAAGGACACTTGAAATGTCGGTGTGGTAGGAGAACTTTGGCAAAATTTTAATTTAAAAGCTGTCACCCGAAAAGGTTGCGCTGACCAATGGAGAAAGCACAAGGGGAAAGGAACTATATAGAGTAATCTGAACTGAAAAGGACAGAATGGAAAATAAAATTATTGTATGGGCAGGAGGGGATGGATAAAGCTATGAGTTAAATGAGAACTAGATTAGAAGCTGTGGATGTATGGTAACATACTTTGAAACTGGAGCCTGGGTTGATTGGGGGGGGGTCTGGGTATCTAGAGGTAGGCCTTGGGTCAGTTTTCTAGCTCACTCGTGAAATGTTGGGGACCTGCAAAAAGGAGAGAAGAAGTGTTGTGAGAAGTACACTATTGGAAGGGTCGCTGGGGTCCCGGTGTGGGGGGGGGGCAGCCACTGGTTCTTTTAAATGGCATAAGACACTTAACGGAATGGGAGAGAGGTGGTTATGTCTCAGGGAGTTGGGAGGTGCTCACTTTCCTGGAGCCCAGGGGCTGGGCCTTGATTATCTCTTAAGCTTTTGAAGTGTATACAGAGCATATATGTGTTGATGGGCCTATGCTTGTCGAAAGGAAAGTAAGTGGTTGGTGGCTACCCCCTCGCGCTATGTGACTATACAGGGACAACTAATAATTGGGAATACAAAACAAATGGACTAACCTGTCTCACTGGTTAGATGACAGTAAAATTGGTGAGGGTCGGGGGTTGTGGGGAGGGCGGGGAGACGGAAGCTCAGGGCTAGCCTTTGGATTGCCGTAAGGAGTGACCTCCTCATATCGCACAGGCTCCAAAGTAATAAAGGTCTGAAGTCAAGGAGGGGGGAGGGAGCAAATAAAAAGTATAAACATAGAGAGGAAAAATGCTTTTCTCTTTCTTGAATCATTAAAGAGAAGAGATAAGTGGATGGAAAAGGTATGGAGGATGGCTGATCATAATTTGTTTAATATAGACGAGCTGGTAACTTAAGGGGAGTTTACATAGGTAACTGACACAAAAATAACTGTTCAAGGAGAGGAATTCCTAATAGAAGGAACAGCGTTGTTTTATAAGTTAAAATTTTTGTTGTGATCTAATAATAATGCGGTTAAAATGTTTAGAGGTCACAAGGTCTGTCAGAAATGTGCAAGGAAGAAATATGAGAAAACGGTCTAGAGACTTGGGAGGAGGTTAAGGATCCCATATTATGGATATTGTTAAATGAAACATAATGGCTAGCCCAGATATTTGTATATGTTCTTATAATGTTAGAGATCTTACAAACCCAGTCAAAAGAAGTAAAGTAATTGCTCTTGTTAAAAGAGCAAAATCCGATGTCGTGTTACTCCAGGAAACTCATATGTCAGCATTAGAACATGCCAAGTTAGCCAAATTTGGGTTCCAGGAAGTGGCTGCTGCACCTTACAAGAAAGGTCATAGAAGGGGAGTAACTATATTACTGCCCAATAGGGTACAATTTAAATAAGAAGGGGTATTAAGAGATAAGGAAGGTAGGTGCGTTTTAGTGAAAGGACAGCTAATGGATAAAAAGATTACATTAGCATCGGTGTATTTCCCACCTGGGTCAAGATGTGAAGACTATAGAACATTCTTATTGAAATTCCAGGAATGGGGAGAAGGGTTGCTGCTGGGAGGAGAGGACTTAAACTTAACCCTGAATCCACAGGTGGATACCACATCCGGAATCCTTAATAAAGAAAACAAAATAGTCAGAAAGGTTGCCAAACTACCGATGGAACTGGGTATGGTAGATGTGTGGCAGGTAATGAATGTGAGTAAGAGAGATTAGGAAATTGGGGAGGGGTCTCAAGCAAGTAACTACTTCTGTCACCTTCTCAGAGTTTAGGAAATTGGGGAGGGGTCTCAAGCAAGTAGCTACTTCTGTCACCTTCTCGGAAGTACTACCTGCGAGAGGCATGGGAGAGCATAGGGGTGCATGCACCAGGAACTTTAACTCATTGTTGAAGAACTGGTGATGTGAGGGAGGGTTTGGATTCATTAATGACTGGGGACCCACTTGGAGATATGGAGGCTTATTCAAGCCTGATGGCCTGCATCCATCCTGGAGGGGAATCTAAGCACTCAATGTTAAGTTTAAATGCTACATTGACAAGCATTTAAACTAGCCAAGGGGGGTGGCAGGCCAGCAATTAGGGTACCTAATTGCCCACTCCCACAGCTAGCAGTGGAACCAGTGAACCAGAGGAGTGGATATCTCTACAAAGCAGTGTGCAAAAGATGGAGATAAGTGCCCAAGAGGTGGATAGGCAGAAAAGGGGCAAAATTCAACAGAAGGGCAGACAGCAAGGAGAACCAGAGATAAAGGAAAACCAGGGAAGGGGCTGGAGTAGAACAGCTAGACAGTCTAGGGAGGTCATATCATGGAAAGCCATGTGTGCCAATGCCAGGAGCCTTAGCAGTGAGATGGAGGATCTGGAGGCTGTCATGGTGCAGTCAGACCTGGACATTGTGGCCATCACAGAAACTTGGTGTAATGATAACGATGACTGGGAGATGTCCATACCTGGCTACAACATATTCAGAAGAGACAGGGCAGGTAGGAAGGGAGGAGGAGTGGCACTGTATGTGAAAAATGACATAAGGGCCACAGAGATCCAGGAGGAACAAAATGGGGGAGAAATACTGTGGGTTAAGCTGGAAAGGAAAATGAGGCCAGACATCTGCACAGGTGTGGTCTATAGACCACCAGCCCAGGAGGAAGAAACAGATAGGGAGCTGATGCTAGCCATCCAAAGTATGGCAGACAAGGGTGAGGTAGTGCTGGTTGGAGACCTCAATATTCCAGATGTGGTCTGGAGCATCCCAGCAGCATCAACTAGGAGCAGATTTATCCTAGACTCCTTTCAGGGTGCCTTCCTCAAGCAACTGGTCATGGAACCAACTCAGCAGAAGGCAATACTGGACCTTGTGCTCACAAACAGGGACAGTGTGATGGGGGTAACAGCGGGGAGCACCTGGGGAACAGTGACCACCAGTCATTGTGGTTTGAAATCACAGAAGAAGCAGAACCAAACCACACAAAAACACGTATCCTGGATTTTAGGGGAACAGACTTTGGGAAAATGGGGGAGATGCTTAAAAGAGGCATTAAGGGGAATGGGGCAGGAATCAGGGGTTAAGGAACAGTGGGCAGTATTTAAAATGGGGATTACAAGAACAACACAGGTTAGCAAGGGGAAAAGGAAAAGGAGGCCATTATGGTTTTCCAAGGAGATAAAGGAGAAAGTGAAAGCCAAAAAGATTGCATTCAGGCAATACAAAAAGACACAGGCAGAGGGGATAGGGAGAAGTACCAGTAGAAGCAAAGGGAGGCAGGGAGGTCAGTAAGGGAAGCCAAAGCTCAGACAGAAGAGCACATTGCAAAATCAGTGGGTAGAGGGGACAAAACCTTTACAGGTACAAAAGTGAAAAAGAAAGGCAAAGGGAGGGATAGTGAGACTGAAGGGGAGGATGGGGCCACATGGAGGATGACAACAGTAAAGCTGACATATTGAACAGGTATTTCTGCTCAGTCTTTACTGAGGAAGAGGAGGTAATGGGTCTGAAGGGAGTACAAGGTGGGAATAGTGTAGAAATGGACACAAGTCCTTTACATGAGAAAGGGTCCTGAAGGAACTGGAAGTAATAAGAGTTGATAATGCAATGGGGACAGATGGGGTGCACCCCAGGGTCCTTTAAAAACTAAGAGAGGTGGTGGCTGAGCCTCTGGCAATCCTGTTTAGCCTATCACTGGAAACAGGGGAGGTACCCAAAGACTGGAGGACAGCAGATGTAGTCCCCTTATACAAAAGTGAGAACAAAGAGGAAGCGGGGAACTATAGACCAGTCAGCCTCACCTCAGTGTGGGAAGATCATGGAAGCACTCACCAAGGAGAGATTGTGGAACATCTGGTTGTCAATGGACTACAGGACCCAAAGCAGCATGGTTTCACCAGGGGAGGTCATGTCAGACCAACCTCATTGAATTTTTTGACTGAGTGACTAGGGAGGTGGATCAGGGAGGGCAGTGGACATGGCCTATCTGGACTTCAGCAAGGCTCTGACACTGTGCCACACAGAAGACTATTACACAAACTGGGGAATATGAGTGTGGGCAGGACAGTAGTGCAGTGGGTAGGTTACTGGCTCGGCGGTAGGACACAGACGGTGGTGGTAAATGGCTGTCACTCCACAGAGAGAAGAGTGACCAGTGGGGTACCACAGGGATCAGTGCTGGGACCAGTCCTATTCAACATCTTCATCAGTAACATTGTACAGGACTAGAAGGCAGAATTTCCCTGTTTGCTGATGACACAAAGCTCTGTAACAGAGTAGACACACCAGAGGGTGTAGACAGAATGCGAAGGACCTGCAGAAACTTGAAAAAGGGTCAGGGGTTTGGCAGTTGAAATTCAATGCAAAGAAGTGCAAGATAATGCACATGGGGCACAAAAACCCTGGCACAATATATCATTTGGGGGGGGTGAGGATATAGCATGCACCAAGCAAGAAAGGGATTTTGGGGTTATCTTTTCTGATGACCTCAAGGTAGGGAAACAGTGTGACAAGGCAGCAGGTAAAGCAAATAGGATGCTGGGATGCATAGGCAGGAGCATCACCAGCAGGAAAATGGAGGTCATAATTCCTCTATACAAGACACTAGTGAGGCCCCACCTGGAGTACAGTGTACAGTTCTGGAGACCTTACTTACGTAACGACATAGACAGGGTAGAGAAGGTTCAGAGGAGGACAACAGAGATGGTACGTGGATTGCATCACAAGTCCTATGAGGACAGGTTGAAGGAATTTAATATGTACTCCCTGGAGGAGAGGAGGGAGAGAGGGGATATGATAGAGACATACAAGTATCTTACAGGGAGCAACAGGGTGCAGGAATACACTGTTTTTAAGCAAAAAAGATGTTCCAGGACTAGAAGGCATGGGATGAAGTTGGAAGGAGGATGATTCAGAGGAAACGTGAGGAAGAATTTCTTCACAGAACAGGTGGTGAACAAGTGGAACACCCTGCCAGAGGAAGTGGTGGGGGCTGAAACAATCACTGGATTTAGGAATGCATGGGATAGACATAAAGGAATTCTGGAGGTCAGGGTCAAGGGGCAACAGACTTCTAGAAAAACAAAGTAAACTTACAGGCTCAAATGGGCAGACTGGGTGGGCCGTAGGCCCTTATCTGCTGACATTGTGTATGTATCTATTACACACACCATTCTGCCCAGTAACAAATGTATTCCAGATTAGATTACTTCATAGTCTCTAAGGAGGATATAAACAAGATTTGTGATAGCTGGATAGGGGTCTTTGTTATGTCGGATCACTCTCCCATCTATATGAAAATAACAAGCATTTGTCAATGCTGAATGTTTGCTTGCTGGCATTGGCAGTGGTACTGTAGAAGTTACAGAGCTGCGTAATAGGAATGGCAGTGAAGTATTGAACTGAAGCCACCCCACCACCACCCTGCAGAGAGTGACAGGCATTGGGGTGTGCTTTTGGGTGTCAGGCATAACGGCCACGCCATTTCACCACACTCCACCCTGCAGACACTGACAAGTGCTCACGATGTTCCTTGGGGTCTTTTGCGCGTACTCCCATTTCATTAGGAAATACCAGAGATGGGTGACTATAGAGAATGGAGTGAACTTTGGGCCAAGAGTCCAAGACATACCCCTATGCCTCCTCACTGGCTGCAGGGTGTGGAATGGTATGAGCATGACAGGCAAGAATCCCAAGTCACACCCCTGATGCCTGTCATTCTCTACAGAGTTGGGCGTTATGGTTGGAAACCCTAATACCTCAGGCATTCCTTGGTATTTTCACTCAAATTTTCAACATGTTTTTGTGACCCCACCTCTGAACAGGGGAATATCAGTTTGTTAGCCAAGCTGCTTATGCACAGCGACTACGGTATTTAGCACCACAGGTGCAAAAAATATTCTGAACAGGATGTAAAAATGACAGCTGTACTGTCTATGGGAGGTGTAAAATGGCAATGTTGCAAATCTGCAGTAAAAATATTAAAACAAATGGTGAAGTCATGAGCGTATATAGAAACTGTGCAATGCACACCGTAATATAATTAGGTTGGGGATTTTACTACAGATTGCTCAACTCAGGCATTTTGGTGCCTCTGATCATGAACAGTGTCACTGTGATTTTCTTTATCTGTGCCGAACAATGATTTCCCAGCGAACCACGCATCTCTGCGCTTGAAAGTGTGAAAACACACTTCAGCCATGTTGTGAAAATGACAGCTGTACTGTTCATAAGGAAGTGTGGAAAATGCCACTGGTGAAAATCTGGACTGAAAATATTACAAAGTCATGAAGTTACGAGGGTGTGGAAACGCGAATGCTCACTCGTAATACAGTCATTTTATGGACTTTTGTCACCAAATTTTCAACATAGCCATTTTAAGACCTCTGCTCATGAACAGTGTAACTGTGGATTTTCTTAATTCCCCAAACATTGCCAGACACCAACAGCACCATTGTGCGCTATATGCGAAAACATTTTGGGCGCATATATGAAAATGAGCAGCTGTACTGTTCATAAGGAAGGTAATAAATGGCAATGTTGAAAATCTGGAGTGAAAATATTAAATTTGCAAACTTACGAGCATGCATAGGAACTGCGCAACGCACGACAGAAACAGTAATTTTTAGGAATTTTTTCACCAAATTTTCAACATAGCCATTTTAATACCTCTGCTCATGAACAGAGTCACTGTGATTTTCTTAATGTGTCCCATACATTGATTTTGCACATCCACTGCGCTATTGTGCGCTACATGGGCGGAAACACGTTTTGGGTGAGATGTGAAAAATGACAGCTATACTGCTCATAAGAAAGTGCAGTAAAATGGCAATGTTGAAAATCTGGAGTGAAAATATTGAAAATTCGCGAACTTACGAGCATGCGTAGGAACTGTACAACGCACGCTCGTAAAACAGTCATTTTTTGAATTTTTTCACCAAATTTTCAACATAGCCATTTTAACAACTTTCTCATGAACAGTGTCACTATGATTTTCTTAATTTGTCCGATATATTGATTTCGGACACCGATTGCGCCATTATGCGCTACATGGTAGGAAACACGTTTTGGGTGAGATGTGAAAAATTACAGCTGTGCTGCTCATAAGAAGGTGTGGTAAAATGGCTATGTTGAAAATCTGGAGTGAAAATATTGAAAATTCACGAACTAACGTAGCGTCATAGGAACTGTACAA
Organism: Neoceratodus forsteri; assembly: GCA_016271365.2. Lineage (NCBI taxonomy): Eukaryota > Metazoa > Chordata > Ceratodontiformes > Ceratodontidae > Neoceratodus > Neoceratodus forsteri. The sequence goes on from CM028137.1 coordinate 807,942,731, forward strand.
TGCTACGCTCATAAAACAGTCATTTTTGGAATTTTTTCACCAAATTTTCCACATAGCTATTTTGAGATCTCAGCTCATGAACAGTGTCACTGTGATTTTCTTAATTGTCCCGAGACATTGATCTCAGCACACCAACTGGAGCCATTATGCGCTACATGGGAAACACATTTTGGGTGAGATGTAAAATGACAGCTGTACTACTCATAAGAAGGGTGGTAAAATGGCAATGTTGAAATCTGGGTGAAAATATTGAAAGGTCGCAAACTTCACAGACCTGCGTGGCAGACATGACAAATGCAGCTAAATAAAACAGTCATTTTTGGAATTTTATGCAAATTTCCAACAACATGGGGTTTAGGGATCCTTACCATGAATGATGTCACTGTCATGGCGTTATTCAGGCCCAAAGGGTGACTGCAAAATCACCCATCGAACACAACGCCATGAATGACATCGCGGAAAAATCTAAACCCATGATATGGTGCAAAATCAAAAATAAAGATATGCAATAAAGTTGATAAACCCTATCTAGCCATTATACAGCTTACCCATTTCCTCAGTTAACGGTGTCGGCTTTGAAGAGTGCAGACGTGTTCCCGGTCCAGTGAAGATCGTCGCGCCCGAGCTCCGGAGGTAAGTATGGGGTGAGGGGTGTGGGAGGCAGGGTGCGCAGTGGGTGGGTGCGGTTGTGGGAGGGGCTGGGAGAAGCACCGTGGGACCGTTTTGTTTTGCAGGTAAAAAAAAAAAGACAACATGGGACGTTTGCCACGCTGGGGTGGGCTCCCAGCGTGGCACAAGGATGGCTGGGGGCCGTGGAGCCGACGGGGGATTGGGCACCCCTGTCAGCCATATGATCAGTTGCCACACTGGGGTGGGCTCCCAGCGTGGCACCCAGTACTGGGGGGTGAGGACAGTGGAGCCGATGGGGGATTGGGCACCCCCGTCAGCTATTCTATGAGTTACCCACGCTGGGGTTGTAAACTTAGCGTGGCATGTAGAAAAGCTTTGGGGGCGCAGCACAAGCCGACCAGGGGATTGGGCACCCCGTCGGCTATACAATGTTTGCGTGGGGCAGCACGCAGTATGAGTGCGTTTGTGTGTGTGTGTGTGTGTGTGTGTAGGGGAGCTGCGCGCGGGCAAGCGATATCTTATCGCTGCTCACGAAGCGTAGCTCCCCTTTCAACTGTGCCACTGCATTTTGGAGCTTGTCATAGACAGCTCCAGAATGCATTGGACTACAGGGGCCGCGCCTGCCAACACACTGACTGAATTGGAGGAGGAGGTGACACACCTCCGAAATCTCGGATGATGGCACTATGTTTCTTGCACATGCGTGCAAGCAAACATAAAAAACAGGTGTTTTGGGACGGACCATAACACACATGGCCAGGGTAGACAAAATGGGAGGCTCCCCATAGCTTTATAGGGTGGGGCCTACTGCAGCGCCACCTACTACATGTCACGCCCTTGCAGAAATAGAAATGAAAGCGTGCATGCCTGTCTGTATAACATTCGGAAGGCTGGCTGTAGTTTCGCTGTGAACCTGCACAGTATGCCGGTGTCAACACAGCAACTGGAAAGGGGGAGGAACTGACAAGGTGAGCGTGAGAGCCCGTCTGTCGCACAGTGGCACTGTGAGAATGAGAAGGAACGTTGAACGCGGGCTGTCGAACAGGTGTGTGTGAGTATGATGTTTTGAGATGAGGCTCGCACGGCGGTGGTGGGGCTCATTGGCACCGCCAATCAACGATCTCAGATTTATCTACGGAGAGAGGAGCTGCTGGGGATACCACCGGGGTCTGGTAGGAAACTGCTGTGGACTTTTTCATGGACAAGAAGGAACCGCTCCGGCTTTGCTCATGGTCCCCTATGTTCGGGGTGAGCTGTCAGGTGGTCATGGCAGGGATGGGGTAGACAAGTAACGGCAAGGCTCAAGTGTTTATATGCTGGTAGTTCCGGGGCCCCGGCCGTTGATAGTCTCTTCCATGTCAAAATGTTGGCAGCGGCCTGAGTTTCTCGTTATACTGGTGACGGGACCGGCCGCCTGCCGACTCCAATTTTGGGGACTCCCATTGCAACCCAGTGGGTGAGAGCGGGCGAATGTGTGGGATGTAATTGGAGGGATAGGGGTTGCAACTTGTGGAACCGCAAAATCCAGCCTCGGTGCACTGTAAATGTTTACGAAGGTGTATCTGGAGGAGGGATGCAGGCAGTTTTTCCTCTTAAAATAAATTTTTGCAACTGTAGTTGAATTGTTTACTGCGAGTGTTGCGGTCAGAATATTTTCATTCTTGTCTCCTACTCTGCTGTTGCGTATGTTTTTTTTCCTTGGTGTGTTCTTGAGTTGGCTACTTATGGTTTGGTGTGGCCTACATAGAGACGGCGTACGGGACCAGTTAGAGCCATTATCGTATACTCGATTATGATCCCATTTAATAAGCGCACTGTGTGTCTGATGTTACTGGTGGGTTACTTGTTGATGGTCCTGGCCTAATTGGGTTTTCAAGTTGGGGTGGGGGGGGGTCCTGTCTCGTTAGAAGTATCTGATTATCTCGCTGCCGAGTGCAGCTGGGGAGAGCAGATAATAATTCAACCCAGCCAGCACTGGAATCCCGACCCCAGACTGTAGTGCAGTGAAGTGGGTGTGCGCACACGCTGTGGGTTTTTGTGTGTGTGTGTGTGTGTGTGTGTGTGTAGGGGGAGCTGCGCATGAGCAAGCGATATCTTATCGCTGCTCACTGCAGCGTAGCTCCCCCTTTCAACTGTATGCCACTGCATTTTGGAGCTTGTCATAGACAGCTCCAGCATGCATTGGCTTACAGGGGCCGTGCCTGCCAACACACTGACTGAATTGGAGGAGGAGGTGACACACCTCCGAAATCTCGGATGATGGCACTATGTTTCTTGCACATGCGTGCAAGCAAACATAAAAATCAATAACATAAGGAAAAATACTTTTTGGAGGCTAAATGCTTCACTTCTGGGTGACGAGGAAGTAAAGGAGACTATCACAGATACATATAAACAGTATATAAGGGAGAATGATGTAGAGGAAATATCCCCAGCTATTTTATGGGACGCTGCAAAAGCAGTATTGAGGGGTAAATTTGTGGAAATATCCTCAAAGAAAAAGAAAGAAAGGGAAGCCAGAAGGGATAAAATAACACAGATAAGGGTCCTGGAGGACATGCAAAAAGAAAAAATAAGTAAGGAAAGGATGAAGGAGTTAAAACAACTTAAGACAGAACTGCAGAACATTTTGGATTATCAGGTGGACCAGCAGTTATTATTCATGAGACAGAGATATTATGAAGGAGGACCTAGTGCTTTAAAGTTATTGGCAGGATGTCTAAGGGGGCCAAGGGCAAGAGCTTGTATAAATTCTATAAAAAACCCTAACACTGCAAAATTTGAGACCCAGATCCCAGAAATAGCAGAAGTTTTTAGAGAATGTTATGCCAAATTATATAAACCAGACCCAGAACCAGTTAAAGAGAAGGTGAATAATTTTTTGAATGATCTTAGGCTACCGAAATTAAGTAGAGAGCAGGGGGAAAAATTACTTGTACCCATTGAGGCAGAGGAATTTAAGGAAGTCATTGGGAACTTAAAAACAGGAAAATGCCCAGGAACAGATGGGTTACCTCCAGAATTTTATAAAACATTTAGGGAATTGGTACAACCTCTGCTAATGAAAGTTTATAAAGGGGTGTTGGGAGAAAAGGGATGTGCACCACCGTCCTGGACCAGGGCAATTATCTCTGTGCTGCCCAAGCCGGGAAAGGATCCAACCAAATGCCCCTCATATCGTTCGATTTCACTATGGAATAATGACTATAAGAAATTAACAGCCATATGGGCTAGGAGACTCCAACAAGTTCTCCCGGGACTCATACAATTGGACCAAATGGGGTTTGTCCCAGGACGACAGGCACAAGACAATTTAAGAAGAACAGCTCATATAATAGATCAAATTATTAAGACAAAAACACCCTTAGTCCTGTTGAGTTTAGATGCCGAAAAGGCATTTGCCAAGGTGTCTTGGAATTTTATGGGAGAGGTCCTTTCTCAGTTTGGGCTGCCAAAGGAGTTTCAGAGAGGGATTTTCAGCTTTATGAAGGAGCCAATACCTATGTTAGAGCAAACAGTCATATCTCTTCTAATTTTAGGCTGAGCAGGGGCACCAGGCAAGGATGCCCTATGTCACCATTGTTATTCACGTTATATATATCGAACCATAAGGCAAAGTAGAGAAATAACAGGAATTAAGGTGGGAGGGGGAGAACATAAACTGGTATTGTATGCTGACGACATACTGTTGTATGTGAGTAACCCAGACACGACTATGAATAAAATGTTTAAATGAAGAGAGACTGAGAGAGCTTAATATGTATACCCTTGATGAAAGGCGGGACAGGGGGGACATGATAGAAACGTTCAAGTACCTCAAGGGAATCAACAAAGTCCAGGAGGGTAGCATCTTTCAGAAAAAGAGATGTGTAAGAACAAGGGGGCACAATTTAAAGATAGAGGGGGGACGGTTCAGGGGTAATGTGAGGAAATTTGTTTTCACAGAGAGAGTGGTGGGCGCATGGAACCACCTTCCTGGAGAGGCCGTGGGGTCTAAAACAGTGGAGGAATTCAAACATGCATGGGACAGACATAAGGCAATTATAGTGGGGGTTGGCAGAAAGTAGGCTGTTGGTTAACTAAAATCTGCAGCTTATTCAGTAGGTAGGGAAATGAGCAGACTGGGTGGGCCAAGTGGTCCTTATCTGCCGTCAAAGTCTATGTTTCTATGTTTCTATAATTGAATTTTACTCAACTATATCTGGATATACCCTGAACAGATCAAAAACTGAAGTACTCGGCTTTAATTATGTCAGCTCAGCAGAGATTAGAGACAAATACACAATGAATTGGGACAGGGAGTGTATTAAATGCTTAGATATAAAGTTGGACACAGTGAATACACAACTATTTAACCTGAACTACCCGCCTCTGATAGCCCAGTTAAAGAAAGATTTTGGGAGATGGGCTTTGCTACCACTGTCACTTCATGCCAAGGTACAATCCTTGAAGATGAATGCTTTTGCCATGACTAGAGATGCAGCGAATTTAAAATTCGCTGTAGAAGTCTACGTGAAGTGGGCGCGGCGTAGCCACTCCGCTATCGCGGTGGCCAATAGTGCTCACTTCACCTTGTCATTACCACTTCGCATTGGCATAATGAGAACGCGAAGTAAGGCGAAGCCATTGATTTCAATGGACTTCGGATTCCTCATTATGATTCTAAGTGATCCACTTGGTGTTTCAGACTTGGCAGCCCCCCTACACGTCACAGGGTTTACAGTACTGTAAGTCACATGCTCTCTAGCCAGGCAGAAAGGAAGGGAGTCACACAGACAGTTTCACTTTCTCCTGTGCAGATTGAGAGAGAGGAGTGGGTACTAGAGAGAGGAGTGTTTTGATTGTAGAGGAGGAGAGTTAAAATTTGATACTTAACTCGACAGCTTTTTTAAAAGCTACATTTTTTTGTATTTTCTGTACTGTTTTTTACTTAATTTGTTCTTTCTGTAAATTTTATTTTTCTTACCTATTTAGTTGTCTGTGTGTGACTGTGTGTGTGTTGTGCTTGTGTCGTGAGATGGAGCAGGGTGAGGAATGTCTGGGCGGGGACAGTTCTGGGAGAGCATGGTAGTACGGTCATCTACCATACCATGCGACAAGGCATGGGCGCCTTGTGTTGGACCGCTCTAAACTTATGAGTGTCTAACCCCCGGAAGCAGGACCAGCACCACCTCCTGACTCTGAGGCAGTTCAACCACCACCACCACCTAATCCAGCACAAGGTCCTTCAGAGCAGGATGTGCCTGTTCCCCCAGGCCCAGGTGTGGATCCCATCAGTACTGCTAAGCAGTGTGAGCAGCCTACTGCCAGTTCATCTGGCCCTCCCCTGCCAGTGCCTGGTCCTACCCGCACCTCCGTTGTTTGACAGTTTTTTGACTGTGTCGGGGGGGACAGCAGTGTGGTGAAGTGTCGCCTATGTGCGGTGGAGGTGCGCCGTGGCCCCCGGGGAGAGTCACCTGGGGACTGAGGGCCAGCGCACCTATATGCTTAATCACCACCAGTTGGAGTGGCAGGCTGCCACAGAATGGACCATGTCTGTACCTGCTGGCCATTCCATGGTAGAGGGTGCCGCTGTGCATGGCAGGCATGGCATCCCTAAGAAGAGGAGGGCCACTGCAGCACCTGTTGCTCCACCAGCACCCCCATCACCACCACCACCACCAGCAGGTCAGCCTGTTGAAGGAGTGGACACCAGAGAAGTGCATGTAACACTGACTGACTTGGCAGTTCTCTGGAGTGCTGTTGAGGAGAACAGCGAGAGGTTGAGTGCTATGGAGCAGCGGCTGGATGACATAGAGGGACATCAGCTTCAGATTATGTCCATGCTGGAACTACTGCTGGATCACCATAGGATCCCACATTAGTTTTGTTTCCTCACACCATGTTCCCCCCCACCTTCCTTGCTGTGCCATAAAATGTATTCCTCCACCATCCCTGACCCTTGTATGTAATTATGCCCTTTTTTGTTGTCTTCCGTATGCGTTAAACTTTGTATTCTGGGGCCCTTCCTTCTGTTAAGTGTCTGTAGTAGCTGTTTTGGTGCCTCATTTTCACTGCATCCGCAAAGGCATCTGTCTGGTGTCCAGAAAACTGACAAGTGATAACACTGAAATGAGACGTTTAAGTACCACAAAGTACCCAAATTTATAAACACTCAGTCATGTGCACAAAAAGTGGCAAGTCCCCAGATTTTTCTGCAGCCCAGAATGCATCCTCCATGTGTCCAGAAAATTGACAAGTGGTAACATCAGTCCCGGTGTTGGTGGTGGTCCATGAGGGGCAGACAGACTCATGTTGGCAGCAGACTTGGATAACATCAGTCCCGGTGGTGGTAGTCCGCGGTGAGCAGACAGACTCATGGTGGCAGCAGACTTGGATAACATCAGTCCCGGTGGTGGTGGTCTGGGGTGGGGGGGCCACATCGCCTTTTAAATACTGCAGTTAAAACCTGCCAACATTAACCACATCATCATCCTCATAAAGAAAACTGCCCTCACAGTCATCGATGTCTGAAGTCTGACCACAGAAAATTCTTTCTCCATTGTGTCATCATCTCACGTCGGTAGGTGGGCGTTTCAGGCAGCCACTGTCAGTGCCACCAGAGATGCTCCATTTCCACATCAGCAAGACCACCATGACTAGGCAAAGGTATGAATACTGAGGTTGCAGTCTGTGCTGGTATGTCTCATTCATTTTTAATGAATGTTAGCAACTAACATTTGCAGGAGACAGGTTTGTCTGACGATCCCTGACTATTGCACCTGCTGAGCTGAATACCCTCTCAACACTTACACTGGAGAGTGGGCATGTGAGGTACTTCAGTGCCACTGCAGTCAGCTCTTCCCATTCACTGACCTTTCCACTCCAGTATAAACAAGCATTTGTCAATGCCGAACGTTCGCTTGCAGGTATTTGCAGTGGTGTTTGGCATGTACTGTGCTTTACCCTAATGCCCTGTGCGATTGCTGGTATTTACACAATAAATTGTCAGCATGACTCTTGCTGCTACCCATTATGCGCTACATAGCGAGAAACACGTTTTGGGCAGGATGTGAAAAATGACAGCTGTACTGCTCATAAGGAAGTGTGGTAAAATGGCAATGTTGAAAATATGGAGTGGAAATATTGAAAATTCACAAACCCTACAGAGTGCATAGGGAACTGTGCAACAGCAGCTCATAAACAATCATTTGTAGGATTATTTTCACCAAATTTTCAACATTTGCCATTTTAAAACCTCTGCTAATGAACAGTGTCTACTGTGATTTTCTTACTAGTGTCCACATACATTGATTTGCACACGACTACCATTGTGCACTACATGGGAGGAAAGATGTTTTGGGCAGGATGTGAAAAATGACAGCTGTACTGCTCATGAGGAGGTGTGGTAAAATGGCAATGTTGAAAATCTGGAGTGAAAATATTGAATAAGCAAGCGTCTGGACATGGAACTGCCTAACAATGCAGCTTCGTAAAACAGTCATTTCTAGAATTTATTCACCAATTTCAACATAGCCATTTAAGACCTCTGCTCATGAACAGTGTCACTGTGATTTTCTTAATGCATTCCATACATTGATTTCTCACATCGACTGCCCATTATATGCTTCATGAAAGCGGAAGCTACGTTTTGGGTGAGATGTGAAAATGACAGCTGTACAACTCATTAGAAGGTGTGATAAAATGGTAATGTTGAAAATCTGGAGTGAAAATATTGAAAATTCGCGAACTTACGAGCCTGCGTAGAAACCCGTGCTAGCGCATGCTCGTAAAACAACCATTTTGGAATTTTGCACCAAATTTTCAACAGCAAGTTTTGAGACCCCCTTCTCCATGAATGATGTCACTGTCATGGTGTTATTCAAGGCTGAGGGTGATTTCGTGTAGTGACTGCGCGGTGCCTGCAAAATCGCCCTTCGGACTGAACTCAACGCCATGTCATGTTTATCATTCGTAAAACTTTATGTTGAGCACCGAATACAAAATCAAAAAACTCTGAACTATGCAATAAAGTTGAAACCCCATATAGCCCATTATACAGCTTACCGGCATTTCCTCAGTTCACGGTCGGCTTTGAAGAGTGCAGGCGTGTTCCCGGTCCACCAAGATACGTGCCGCCGGAGTCTGAAGGTAAGGGCATGGGGTGGGGGGGTGGGGATGCTGGTGTGCAGTGGGTTGGTGAGTGCGGTTGTGGGGGGCTGGAGACACCGCTGGACCGCTTTTGTTTTACAGGTTTAAAAAAAAAATGACGTGGGACATTGCCACACTGAGGTAGCTCCCAGAGTGGCGGAAGATGGCTGGGCGAGGACCGACGGGGGTTGGGCACCCCGTCCAGAAAATAACGAAGGTTTGCCATGCTGGGGTGGGCTCCCAGCGTGGCAGCAAAACGACTTGAGGGGCCGTGGAGCCAATGGCGGATTGGGCACCCCGTCGGCAAACAACATTGCCCTTGTTGGGGTGGGCTCTGGCGTGGCATAGCTTTTGGAGGCGTGATGTGCGGGGGTGGATGCGTGAGGACGGGCGGCGCCAGTATGACAGCGTGCTTCCTTTGAAGCAGAGGAACACCGCTGACATACTTCGAGCTCCTGCACCCATTGGTGCAGGACTGCCACGCCTGCTCAAGGGAGCAGTGCATTGGGTGGGAGAGGCACACCTCCAAGTGTGCTACTCTCCCAAAACGTTCCTTGCGCATGCATGCAAGCGAACGTAAAAAGGATCTTCACTTATTGTCAGATGCCTGTTTTCAGAAAAATATGACTCAACCATTCTCTGTGCCACACTAAATCCAATTGTTGATGCATCAGCCTGTTCCCCGGAATCACTGATGTCACAAATACCACTTAGACAAAAGCCTCCCAAAGCAGGTTGACACCAACCACTTTGGATGACAGACCACCAGGAGCTACAGTCCGTTACCCTTGCATGATATGCTTGCTGGTCCTCCAGCTACACCTTCAACTGGATGCATGCTGCTGAGGTTTTGCAAACCTTGGCACGTGACTTCTGTGCCCCATGAACCAAGCGAACCAGTTGACCACTGATATTTTTTACCTGTTCAGGCCCTTCCTCCAGTACTGATGCAATTCCGCATTTGTATTGTGGGTCCAGCATTGTGGCCATGGCAGAGTTGTCACTACGCTGAATGCTCACAATGTGATGATTCTGGTCGAATACTGTCAGCATGTATTGCAGCAACATACTGCTACCACCATCTCCGGCAACATCAAGGCTATGCTGTACATTCACCAATGTCTGCCTCAGCACCTGCAGCAGTGGAATTGATTGGCTAACGGAGGCAGACTCGCCACTCACTGCCTGTGTGGCATGTTCAAAAGGCCACAAAATTGTTATTACAGAGTCCATGAGGTGCCACTGTTCAGTCGTCATAGACATGGAGGACCCAGAACTGTCATGGCTACTGTGCATAACAAGATATTCTGTGATGGCTTTGTATTGTTCATACAACCTCTCTGCCATGTATAACAGTGGAGTTCCATGGTGACAACTTTCAGCTTCAAGCGGTGCTGAGGCAGGCTGTTTTGTATCTGCTACTGCACTTGATTGGTCGCAGACCTTCCAGATCTTGAAAAGTGAGAGCAGATACGTTGAGCAATGGTCAGCATTTCCTTTATGTCAGGGTGCTACAGAAACTCCTGAACCACAAGATTTAAACAGTGGGCCATGCATGGCACACGAAAAAAAAACACCATTCGTGATGCATTTTACCACATTTGACCCATTGTCACTTGCTACGAACCCAGCTCTCAAGGACAGAGAGTTTAGCCATCTGTCAATTTCAGTCAGTACCATGTCCAACATGTTCTCACCAGTGTGTGAACAGGTCACACTGCGCATAGCAATTGTTGCATGCTGGTGAATTCCAGGAAGATTGCTACCATGACAATCCACCTTCCTGCACTGATTATTCACACTACCAGCATCACAAACAACCCCCGGCACCTGCGCCCAGTATGCAGTTATACACAGATTTGAACTCCCTGCTGTTTTGCCACTTGTCCACATATCCATACTTAAATGGATGAATGGAGAGGAGGAATGTTGAAGGGCATGTCTTACTGAGTCTGAGACAGTGCAGAACAACCCAGGAACAGCACGGGTAGAAAAGTATGTCCTGGATGGGACTTTCCATTTTGGACAGCACGCAGGCAGCAAACTGCGGAACCTAGAATTCTCCACAAAGGAGAAGGCAAAGATCAATTGCCAGCATTTCCGCTACAGCAGCATTAAGTTCACGTGACACTGTATGATTGAGGGGGTACTTCAGCTTATGCGCAAAAACACTATGTAACATGGGCTGACTTAAACGTTTTACAGGGTGTATGTTGTTGGTCACAAATGGTTGTGCTCTGTGATGAATGGCATTGGCAGAGGGTGGAGTGTGGACATTTGATGAAGACGGTTGCACAGGTGATGATGACAAACCCAGAAATAATGTTATTTTTCTGGATTTGCCAACTGGGGTTGATGTACAGGATGGAAGCAGTCCAGAGGAGGGCAACTAAAATGGTGCAGGGTCTACATCAGAAACCATATGAAGAGAGACTGAGAGAGCTTAATAAGTATACCCTTGATGAAAGGCGGGACAGGGGGGACATGATAGAAACTTTTAAGTACCTCAAGGGAATCAACAAAGTCCAGGAGGGTAGCATCTTTCAGAAAAAGAGATGTGTAAGAACAAGGGGGCACAATTTAAAGTTAGAGGGGGGACCGCTCAGGGGTAATGTGAGGAAATTCTTTTTCACGGAGAGAGTGGTGGACGCATGGAACCGCCTTCCTGGAGAGGTTGTGGGGTCTAAAACAGTGGGGGAATTCAAACATGCATGGGACAGACATAAGGTAATTATAGTGGGGGGTTGCAGGAAGTAGGCTGTTGGTTAACTAGACTCTGCAGCTTATCCAATAGGTAGGGGAATGGGCAGACTGGGTGGGCCAAGTGGTCCTTATCTGCCATTAAAGTCTATGTTTCTATGTACCACTTGCACTGAAAATACTGCATTCACTACCACCACCACCACCACAAAAACTGCTACTCTCACCAGCACTGGACAACATTTCAAAGTCATTATGGTCCTCTACCTCATCATGCCTGTAGTAATCCTCTGCTTTTATTACCGCACTACTGCACACATTTAATTTCCTACTGGGCTTAATAGTCATGGAAGGGGATAACATGCTGGCTATGGTTGCCGGTGATACAGGTGAATGTCCCAGTCTGGTATTAGCTGCCAGCTTGTGCTGGGTCCACAGAGCCAAGTGCCTGTTCTTAAGATGCGTATGCTGTCCTCCTGTCTCAAGATGGCTCCCCTTTTTACCTCGACTCACACGCACATGGCAAACCTGGCAGATTGCAACTGAATCATCATTTGCATCTTGAACAAAAAAATCCCAAACAGGGGACTGCGATGCTCTGCTTTTAATATGTCCATGATGATGTGGCTTATTTAAGTCTGTTATTTTAAGCACTGAAGTGGGGGTGGGGCAAGTAATGTTTCTGGCACTGCACACCTGGACTGCAACTGACCACCACGACTACCTATCATATTGAGTACTGGGTCGTCATCATCATCATCATCCACTAAAACCGGCAAATCACAAGTTTTTGCGGGGGGGGGGGGGATTCCTGTGAACAGATTCAGAAATTTCAGACACAGCCACTTTTAATTTATTTTTCTCCGGTTCCCAACTGGGGTCAAATAAATCATCATCATATTCATCAACATGACCGTCACACACATCCACATCTTCTGCTTGGATGCTAACATGTGGACTGCATGTTGCAACAACAGCAACATCATCATCATCAGCATCATCACATTCATCATCAGCATCTACACCACCATCACCTGATATTTTTTCACCACACTGTGAATCACTGTTGCAGGGAAAATGAGTGACATTAAGTGCCACGGTGGATGGAATATCACATTGTATGCTATCGTTGACATGATCATCAGAATCAGGTTCAGTTAATGGGATGTTACTTGGAAGTATGACATCATCTCGCTGTCACTCACTTGCCTGCTTCACACTCAATATGTTTGGATATGGTACACTGGTCGAATTAGAACTTGACGCAACAATGCTAATACTACCTCTACCACCACTAACACCAGTAACACTAACACCACTGGCTGGGAAAACATCATATCCTCCAACTATCTGTGAAGCTACTAATTGGACTGTAAAAAACATTGCAGGAGAAATACCTTTCCTCACATCAGCAATGTACCTCTCCGTCCGCGTACTACTACCACGCCCACAGACCCTCTTACTGCCAACATTGCCATGGCCAGAAACAGATTTACTTGCATGTCTCTTTTCAGGCATTTTGGGGGATCAACCACAAATATTATTACCAAATACAGATTTTGATACATTCACTTTCTGACTGGTGGGTCGCTACTTGCTACCATCGCTAGCTGGATGTGAAACAAAATAAACAACTGTGGCTTCAGCAACAGGTAAGGGACTACTCTGAGACTGTTACGGAATTAAAACAACTTCAGTAACCAGTGGTGCTGATAGGGTCACAAAAACAATCCAGTCTGGTAAAAAATACCTTTTCAGCATGGGGGGGGGCACTGAATACAGACGGTGCTGATTTTTACAGCACTACAAGCAGCAACACTAAGACTAGGGAACACGATCGCAGTACACAATCAGGCAGCTGCAGTGGATAGTAGGTTCACACTGCTGCGCTTAGTTGCACTTACACTGATCTGTGTCACAAATTTTAAAAGGTGTATTATATTTGATGCATGCAACACTGCACACACAACACAGAACACTTTGTGTACAATGCTGAACGAGGAATGCGATGCAAATGCAAAAGTTCAGTGTACTCAGTGCCACATACTGTAAATTTATCATTTAAACCACCTGACCTTATGAAATGCTGCACCACACTCACACAACAAGCAGCAAGAAAATTTGTACTATCACTGACAATTATACTATGTGTACAGTAACACAATCAGTTATATAACAAAAATATTCACAAAACACAAAGATTTAGTAGTTGCCATATTGGTCCTTGCAAGAATAGATCCAGAAGCAAATGATTTGATACCTTTTAATGGACCAACATAGATGTAACAACAAGAACAAACTTTGTTCTTGTTGTTACATCTATTTTGGTCCATTTAAAGGTATCAAATCATTTGGTTCTGGATCAAAACACAAAGAAATCACTAGTTCTCCAACTTAAATCTACCTACACAGAGATACGCCCCTCCCCAGCACAGCACACTTCACTGTCTTTCGTCATACACACTCAATGTTGTAAATTTACATTCAAAATCCACACACAAACAAAAAGCATCGATGATGCTTGAGCACAGGAGGTTTTCTACAATTGATGAACTACAGTTGGATCCCCCAAAAAGCAAAAGCTTTTGAACAGCTTTAAAGATTCCTACAGACAGCTATCAGAGCACACTATCTCCTACTCCTTCCTACTCATACTACCTCGAACTGAGGCTGTGCAGATCAATATAGAGCCGTGTGACCTGAACTCCCATGAATCACTGCAAAATCCTCCTTGAGCTCAAAAACAAGGTGAAGTGGTAGTGAACTGCCACCAATGTGCCCGCCTTAAAAATTGAAAGAGAAGTGACCAGTGGAGGTGGAGTGTCTTGAAGTAGCTGTTTTCAGTGCACTTCACGTTCCTCGTATAATGCGGCACTACTCGGCACAAGGCGGAGCACCCGCGATCCACTTTTTCCTCCACGAATCACTTCGCGGAGCGGATTGAGCCCACTTCGCCCACCACTAGCCACAACTATTATACCTGTTTCAATGTGTACCATGCTCTGTTCCAAAAGGAGAAATAGATAAATGGCAGAGGATGTTCTTAGACTTTGTATGGGGAAGGGGATACCCTAGGATTAGGAGGAACTTGCTGTATCTTCCAAAAGCTGAAGGGGGACTTGCGTTACCAAATCTTCTTGCATATTGGTGTGCAGCCCTGATGAGGATAGCTTTGTTATGGGGTAACCCTCAATATGACGCACTCTGGAACAGGATAGACATACATGAACACTCAGACCTTCCGGTGCATGCAGCCTTATTTAGGGGAGAGGGGGACAAATATCTAAAATCAAATTATACTGGAACTAAAGCAGTACTAGAAGGGTGGAAAAGAGGAACTAAGAAGGGAAACACTCAGAAACAGATGTGGAGATACAAGTGGTTTGTATATAATACACAGTTTACACCAGCAGAACAAGATCATTGGTACAAAAGGCAAGCACAGAGGATTGGTCTCCCCAGGCCAATTATTTACAGGGTCAACCATGATGTCCTTTGAAGCTGCTAAACAAAAATGTAATTGGGAAGAAAATGATTGAATATGGTTTTATCAAATTAGGAGCTATATACAAGATATGAGAAGAAAGTTGGGAAAAGAGGGGTTGGAGATGGGTGAGGATACAGTATTCCACAAAATCTGGGCTTCACCAAATGGGGAACAGGCTATCTCCATTCTATATACAAGTTATATAGCAGATACTCAGTTTACATCAACATACATAAAGGATAAATGGGAAAGAGATTTGGGGGTGTCAATAAATAACAAACAATGGGAAATAGTCTGGGCAAACACATGGCGCATAACAACTTCTCCACTATAGAGAGAATTTGGCTGGAAAATTCGAACAAGATACTTTATGGTCCCAGCTCAGGCTGTACATGGGCCTAGAGGTGGGTCTAGCACATGCTGGTGGGGATGTGGGGAAGTTAAGGCCTCACAGGCCCATATCTTCTGATTATGTCCAGAGATACAAGAATATTGGAGACAGGTGGGTGGACATATATCAGAAGTGTTTATGACACCATCACTGCTCAATCCGGAGCACTTAGTACTGGGAATACACTTTGTAGAAATGAAGGGGGAGACGAAAGACAACTTTGTGGCATTTTAGTTGTTGCTGCCCTTAAAGCATTAAGAAGGAGATGGCTGAGACCTGAACCACCGACAGTAGGAGAGTGGCGACAGATAGTTGAGGAAATCCAGATAATGGAGAGAATCACAATGGGACTTGGAAGACAAACACCCAAATTCCAAAACCAGTGGACAAGGTGGCTGCTATATGAAGCTCAAAGAGAAACAACCTGATCAGATAGGCGGAAGGATGTATGGGGAAGGAGAAAGGGGAGAATAAGACTTAAAAATGGAATTATTGAATAAGGGGAGAAGACAAATAATATTTAGAAGCAATATGCAAAGTAGATGATTTTTTTAGAGGTGATCAATCTTTATTATATGTTGAAGTAAACGTTTAACAGGTTTTTTTTCTATCATTGGGTATAAAGTAACAAATAAGAGAAAATATTTTATAACTATGAAACAAACATCTGTGTAACATAAATACTCTGATAAACAATGCATAAAATGGTTAAGACCATGGATGTATAAAATGAACAGGATTGAAAGCTGTGATACATAATCTAATGTTCATGTGGAAAATACAATTTTCTCTGACCTAAATAAAAGATAAGTATAAAAAAAGAAAGTGCATGCTGTGTTTCAAAACTGTCTTTACAGGGGGTTGCAGGGCGTATACCAGGAGCAGAGACCCTGCTGGTAAGTGGGACAACTGGGAGCATGTTGTTAATGCCTATTGCAAACTGTCTAGTGAATACTGTTAGTGGTCATTGTCAATATCTAGGTAAGCGGTCACTAGGTGGGGTTGTGGGTGGTGATAGCTTCCCAGAAGGCTGCGCCAGTATAAATAGATACCCACGCAAACCGTACTCTGGGTGGAGGCACCAAACTAGTGTGTTTAGCAAGGGTAGGGACACCCCGGTACTTGGCAGTTTTGAACCCAGGCCCCTCAACCTGTTGTCAGGAGGGCAGGCAGGGGTAGTAGCCTGTGGAATAGCACCGCCTAGGGGTTACAGGAGGGTAGAAATATATTAGCATTAGAAAGGTGTGATAAAGACAACACATATAGTATTATATAGAGCAATTGCATATTCAGCATAGTGGCAATGGCATCTCCTATGGGGAAATGAAAATATTACCATCTTAAGAATGTTTACATGGAGACATTGCATACAGAAATACAGATATAGGTAACTACATCCAAGCATTACAAAGAGACTGGCAAAAGGGAACTGTCCCTTGCACAGCTTAATGTGTTCAATAATACCAGGCAATATGCTCGTTATAAAGAAAGTGTACGTATGGAAAATACTCACCTGAAGAAGCTGAACATGGCTTTGGACATCTTTTGCATCTCCTCCACTCAGGCCTTCTTAATCTTCCTCAGCTGAGCCCTGGACAACTGTTTGTTCTTGATGCCACTGGTCTCCATTGTGTTAGTCTGAATACCTGAAAACATTACTGAAATGCTGCACTGATGAGATGTGACCTGCTGTTGTGCACCCACTCAAATGTTCTGTAAAGCCTTGATGTGCTGTCAGTTATGTTATCTGCACCACGAAAAATTAAGGACCTAGATGAATGCACAGTAGATCACATCAGTAGATTGGCATCTCCGTTTAAACATCCACGCTTCTATAGTATGAGGATACATATCCAATATGAATCTCTGTGAGGCCAGACACCCTTGCCGTGGTACAGAGGCTTTGCAATGTATGACATTGTAACTAAAAGGTGGCCAATCCCCCAACCCCAAGTTTAGTGCAGTTACTATACACAGCTCCCCCCATTCTACTACAATGTAAAACAGATCAAACATGCAGCAGAATATGTGCATCAACAAGTCCTACATAGTCCAATATCCAAGAGCAAAGTTCAGGCATGGGGGAACACTAGACTCCTGGAACCAGACCTGACTAGCCAAGAGCTAAGTTCAGGCATGGAGGAACATTAGACTCCTAGAACGAGACCTGACTAGCCAGACTGGCAAAATTAGTGCACCTTGTGCCCTTTTCAGCCAGTCTGACATTTACTATTCTGGTCCAGTTTTTACCCATGCTGATTCCCTAGCCCCCAACAATGAAGGCAGGCAATATAACAGTGGCTACATTAGCACAGGCTGATGAACCACAGGATCCATGTTCTAATCCTACAGACCAGAGCCTTACATGAATGGGAGCTGCTCCATTACTGTTTTAAATTTTTCTATTCAGCCATCTAGGGAAGGGACGGGAAGGGGAGGGAAAGGATCATGATTTGCCTCTGAGGGGGTTATCCACTTGATCCCTTCCACTTTCTGTTTTACATGTCTGCCTCCCCCCCATATGTTGAGTGGTAACTATATGGAGGGTGTAGGGTACACTCCATGCAAGTCTATGAAACATCATTTTAAATGTTGAGAACTTTAACACAACTGCAGAGAAATATTTAGCAGGAGTACAGAGTCAAGGAAAAGACAGCAGACTTGACTTCTCTACCCACATTGATGCCACCCATGCCAAGCTCCACCCCAAACTTGGTGCCTTATACTGCAATAGAGACTATCTGTCTCCACAAGAACACCATGAGCTTGTTGTCAAAATGGTACTCCTGGTCTTTGACTATGCTGATGTGGTCCATGGCATTGCTCCCTCCACTTCCCTGACCAAACTGGGCACCCTCTGCAACATCTTCTGTCGTTTTGCTACCAACTCCCTCTTTCATACCCACCATCACTCACTCTACTCCTCCTAATCAATTCTTCCTTTACCTTCATGTTGTCAGAACCACTGTGCCTCATTCATATCCAAATACTGGGTTAGGTCCATTCCCTCTTACCTCTCCTCACTCTTCTTCTTCATTCCCTCTGCCTTCCGTTCCCTCCGCTCCAAGGTTCCTCACACTTTCATCATTCCTCATTCTGGCTCCTCTGCTGGACAATCAGCCTTTTCCTATTGTCCCCCTTCACTCTGGAGCCTACTACCCATCCTCCCTCTATTTCACTACCTCACCTGTTTTCTTCAGGTACCAGATGAAACTCCTTCCCTCACCCCTGCTCCTGTTTTCCCCCTACCTGACTGCCCACATTACATTTGACTCCTACCCTGGTGTAGGTGTGGCTGCGTTGCCTAATTTTTGCTGCTTGCTCTTATGTACTTACTGCTGTTGTGATCATGTGCTCTATTCCACCTGACTGTAACTGGAACTATGTCAATGCTATGCAATTGCATTTAACTCTTTACTGTGTCCATGCCCTGTATTTGCCTCCTCTGTTCCCTTCCCCGGCTCACACCTGGAAATGAGCCTTGGCTCGTTGTGCTATTCCTGGTCATCAATTTTCAAATAAATAAACAATAACCCCATCTCAAAAATAGAAGAAAAGCAAAGAGAAAAGCAGTAGCTGTTGCTAGGAAATAAGGAAACAGAAAAGTGGTCCATCAGTCACAGCCGAGGGTGTAGCCTAACTTCGCCACACCCCCATAGAAGGCTGGTAAGCAAGTTAAGCAGTTTAGGTGTGAGCGCTAAGCTTACTAATTGAGTGGAGGATTGGTTAGGAGGGAGGACTCAGAAAAGGGTGGTCAATGGGAAGCACTCAAGGGAACTAGGGGTAATGAGCAGGGTACCACAGGGATCAGTGTTGAGTCCCACATTGTTCAATGTGTACATGGGAATTTAGCAAAGGGACTAAGTGGAAAGATGTGTCTGTTCGCGGATGACATGAAAGTCTATAACAGAGTGGACACTCCAGGTTGGGTGGGGAAAATAAGGCAGGATCTGGTCAGACTGGAGTAGTGGGTGGAAAAGTGACAATTGCAATTCAATGTGAAAAAGTGCAAAATAATGCATGCAGGACAAGATAATCCAAGGGCTAATTACTCCCTTGGGGGAGAGACACTGCAGATCACGGAGCAAGAAAAGGACCTGGGAATCTGGATCACTGACTCTTTAAAGGTTAGAAACCAGTGCAAATGAGTGGCTGGTAAAGCAATAAGCATGTTGGCGTGCATCGGTAGGGGCTTCTCAAGTAGGAGGAGGGAGGTGATCATGCCACTATACAAAACACTGGTCAGACCACAGATGGAGTACGGAGCTCAGTTCTGAAGACCTCATCTGCAGGGAGACAAGGATAGACTGGAGAGGGTCCAGAGAGGGACAACCAAGATGATCCAGGGGATGCAGGGGAGAACACATGGGGAGAGGCCAGAGGTGCTTGGTCTGTATACGCTGGAGATGAGAAGGGAAAGGGGTGGCATGGTGGAAACCTTCAAATACATGAAGGGAACAAGTAAGGTTAAGGAGGATAGCATCTTCAGACTGAGTGAAAACAAAACCACTAGAGGTGGTGCACTCAAGCTGGAAGGGGGCAGATATCGGGGGGATGTAAAGGGGTGTTACTTCTCAGAAAGGGTTGTAGGCCTATGGAACAGGTTTCCAGAATGGGTAGTGGAGATGGAGGCAGTGGAGAAATTCAAAAGAGCATGGGATAACTACATGGGACTAGGCAGAGGAGGAGAGAGAGGCAGAGGGTGGGGGCTAAAGGGAGGGGTGGGCTATCTCTTTCGGGCAGACTGGATGGGCCAAGTGGTCCTTTTCTGCCGGCAGGATTCTATGATTCTATGATAGTTGCAGTTAGAATGGAGGCACAAACTTCACTCATCATACAGCTGCAAAGAAGGAGAAGGACCCACTCAACAACAAAAGCAGTATTATTACCCATTTCATACAAAACCCATTAACTAAAACAGATAAAACCCCAAATAAAATATTACTTAAACCAAAGTATAAAAACCTAAAACATAAAGTAACAGTGCAGTTCAAACAGCCAGAGTATATGGCCCCTGCCCCGTTGCCTCTGAGTGACTCTGACAGACTTCCCACTTTGCTGCCCCACTTAGCCGCCGCTGCTGTTGATGCCGCCACATCAGAGCAAGCTACTTTTTAAAATTTTTAGACTCCTCCCACTACCAATCTGCCACCTCAGTCAAGGAGGATAGTAACATGGGGAAGGGGCAGGTCACAAATTTGGAGCTGGGGCAGGTGGTAATATTCAGCAGGTGAAGGCAGTTAGCCACACAGTTTGCACACAGCATATAATGAAACTAACAAAGTCAGGTGCTTGTAGAAACTGGGCACAGTTCACAGACCAACACACAATAGCAGCAAACTTCCACAGTAACAGTGGTACAGTCAATGACTTACAAATGCCAGCAGAGTAACAGTTTATCTCAGTGCAGCAAAGAAAGCTTATTAAAACACCAGAATCAGTTACTTGACTGACCAGCTGCAGAACTCTGGGCAGATTGTAGACGCTGTCCTTGATGACAAGCTCAAGAACTGATCTCCTTGATACTGTGGGGGCATGAAAAGATAGAAACACTGGAACGGGGGGGGGGGCACTGCACAAAGCCTGCCACACCCTGACAGATTCCCCACTTTGCCACCCCACTTAACCACCACCACTGTTGATGCTGCCACGTCAGGGCAAGCTAGGTGCTAGATTCCACCCACTACTGAGCTGCCACTTCGGTCAGGGTGAGTCATGACACAGGGGGGCAACAAATTTGGAGATGGGGTAGGTGGTAACGGTGGGAGAAGGCAGTTAGCCACACAGTCTGCACACAACATGTAGCGCAACTGATAAAAGCCATTGGCCTTCTACCTTCCAAGTCACCTGAAGCATGTATTAGTTATCTAGAAATGCACACCCTGTTGTGAGTTATTGTTTATTTAACCACTTTTACATTTACATGTTAATGTATTGTAAGCCCCCCTTCCCCCTGTCTAGAGGTACCTGGTGGAAGAAATTGGGGAAGGGAGCCCAGCCCACAAGTGCCATCCTGAACACCACTATGGCAGCTAGATTTAAAGCATCCTTAAATAAATGAAATGAAATGAAATGAAGGCACCCTACCTTTAGACGTCTTCTTCACCCAGCAGGATGCCCTGACCTCCCTGGATGCTAGCCTTTACCCCCAGCAGGAGTACCAGATACAGTGGGTGTAAATCTGAACTTCTCTCACTGCTCCAGGACCCAGGACCGAGGTAGAATTTACTGTCCATCCCTATGACTATAGAGAAATTGATTAGCTTTCAATAAATAAAAATAAAAGTACAGATAATTCATTCCACTTTCTGAGGCAATCAACAGAATGGACATCAGGTTTGCCATAAACAAGAAAAGTTACTGTATTTCCTGGGATACCATAATGATTATGGGGTCTGTGAGCTCAACTCCTCAAACCTCAAAACACAGCTAAATGGGGCTAACAGCTTTAAAAAAACCAGATAGAGGACATTGGCAGCACTTAGGTATGCATTTTCCACAATCCACAATCAACAGATTACTACAGAATGTTCAGGATCTAGCTGATAGAGCCTGCACTTTACATAAGTGCCCAGCTTCTTCCACAGAAACCCATTTGTTTGCATTGCACCAATCCCAAATTCATTTCTCGACTTATTTCCTCCACAGGGGAGTGATTTACTTCTCTGGTGCCACCAGGGAGAATAGTCCCTTGGGGGCGATGAGCTGCCTAGCCTCCATGGCTGCTCCCAATGTAGTGACAAATTCCTCTCATTCCTTCCTGTAGATGTTTCCCAGTGCCCACAAACGACCAAGCCAAGCAACTCAAGAACTCAAGAAGATAAAGATTGAATAAATAAAAAAATAAAAAAAAATAACAAACAATGCAGTGACTCCCCTCTCTGCTATGCAGTTTCCTGAAGAACTGCGGCTCTTTCTGGCCTAAAGACCCACCGCAGACATGAGTGTGGCGGGTCCCGGGACGTGCCCCAGACACGGGCATAGCAGGCCCCATCGAGTCCCAGGCCACGTTCCTCCCTTCCAGTCTCCTACCTGGGCCAATGTACCACACAGGAAAAGAGCACACAGGAGCTGCTACCAACTGATGGCCCCTGATGTGGCCCTGCCACCATTGCAACAGCCCCATTGGCCCAGTGCACATACATTGAAAGAGTCCAGGGCCTTTATTCTCCTGCTAGCCTTTCTATCTTCTCCTAATGGCCTTAGATCTTCTCATGCTCCTGCCTCCTACTGGGGGGGGAGGAATTAGAAGAAAAATATCCCTGGAATCTCAGCGACCGCTACTGCCTGATTCACTCCATCCCACAGAGCCCAAAGTGGATTAGTGCACCGCCGCTAAAAGACAGACCTGCCTAAGACTTGGGGGCTCTAGCAACTGCCCTGCTTCCAACTGCTGACTCTGCCTCTCCCCTTCCTCACACACTTACCCATCTTTATATACTCCCGAGTTGCTGCCCCCTAGTGGCAGAACACCAAAAATCCATAAGGCGCCAAAGCTCCCTACCAGCACTGGGGGGAGGAGGATTCTCTAAAGGCTCTTACAGCATTATGATTCATCTTCCTCTATTATTGCCTTACCAATTTGCCAGGTTTTAAACCTTGCTAGACTCCACCCACTACCAAGCTGCCACCTCAGTCAGGGTGAGTCATAACGGGGTGGGTTGGGAGTGGCAGGCAACCAATTTGGAGATGGGGCAGGTGATACTAGTAGATGAAGACAGTTAACCACAGTCTGCATACAGCATGTAATGAAATTGTCAAAGGTCATTGGCCTTGTGCCTTCCAATTCATCCAGGGCATGCACTAGTTATCTAGAAATGCATGCCCTGTTGTGGGTTATTGTTTATTTAACCACTTTTACATTTACATGTTAATGTATTATGATTCATCTTCCTTTGTTATTTCCTTACCAGTTTGCCAGGTCTCCAGGGTCTACCTGTTGTTTGCCTCCTTTTGTACTCTTCTAGTTGTACCTGTAAGTGGGCATTTAGCTGTCTAGTGTACGTATGTGGTTAACAAAAAACTAAATAAATAAATACATTGATTGCAGACTGTACAACAATCATCAGTTGTTTAAGAGTTGGGGCATTACTACATAGCATTAAACAAGCAGAAGACAGACAGGAAAAATCATTCATCAGGTAGTTACACAAGTATCTTTTAAACAAGGTATGACTTGGTGTGTCTCACAGAGTGCGGGGAAAGCAGTTCCATAGCCTAGGGGCAGAGGAAGAGAAGGATCTCTGGCCCATAGCCAAGGAAGTAACAGTCTGTTCAACAAAACATTGATCAGTAGGTCTTATGGTGTTAACACTTCTTAGTTACAAAAATTCAGCAAAACAGAGAGTTTTCTGGGTCACAGAGTGTTTTGTCAATAAACCTGCTTAACGTCGATCCGGGGGAAGCCAATTAAGGTTGGAATGCAGGTCACAGTAGTGAAAACAAAGTGACTAAACAGATATTATTATTATTATAGGTCATATTTAACTACTTGAGATCTGTTGCAGCAGCATTCAAAAAGACAGAGGACCCATAAGCAAGAATATGCCGGAAGACATGCTGGAAGGTTCTCTGTGAAGGTGTGGGGTGAAAAAGCTACTTGAAGGTTTGCACATTAATCAGATCTGTTCTTGTGTACTCAAACTTTAATAAAACATCAAAAAACTTTGTAACAGAAACATAAATTCATTTTTGCCTTGACTCCCTTTTCGTGCATATTTATTGTTTAGTTCGACATCGTGGATCGATATTCTGTTAAAATTAAAGGAAAAATTCAGGCCTAGTAGCCATCGTAGTCTGAAAGGCCATGGAAAGCTTTTTCAGATGAGGTACTGGGCTCACCTGCAGCTGGAAACACTCCAGAGATATAGATGACAGAGTCTGTTTAATATTAATACTACACTGCAGCCATTTGTTGAACACTGTGATGTCATTGAGGGACAAGCTGTACTTGACTGAATGTAGTTAGGCACAGCTTGTTCCTCAGTGACATCACAGTGTTCTAAACATGGCTACAGTGTACTATCAATGTTGTACAGACTCATTGGTCTATATCTCTGGAATGCTTCCAATTACAGAGGAGACCAATAACTCATCTAAAATAGATTGTCAAACTATGACAGCCACTGGGCATAAATGTGTCCCTTTAACTGTTACAAAAAATTGCCTTCATAAAGTACTAAGTTCCTGGGGAATTTAAACCCTGGTTTTAGAAATGCAGTTCATATGGTGTAGAGGTTGGTAACAAGCATACTTGGCCCCTTGGGTGGGAGTCCATTCAGTTCCTTAAAGTAAAACTGTTTGAGGCTCCCCCTGGAGGACTTCTCTGGGAACATTTCTATATAGCGTCGAACACATTACAAGCCCAGTGACAGTTGGGTGTACACCAGCAACACCCTCACAAACTGGAAGGCAATGTTCTACACAGCAAGTGTTGTCCCTGTTAATAACATAATAATTTTGTACTGTCCAGCCAGGTGTCGGTGACTGTCACCTTCCGATTCTGTGTGCTAACAGTACAAGACTCTAAAGCTAATGATGGGCATGGAAAGGGGAGGGCAGCCCATGCCAGGTGACCACCGCCCAGTTCTGGATGACTGCACACCTCTTCCACCCTTCTTCTCCCTAACATCAGACAGGGAGTCACAGCTGGATGCATTTCACAAGACATTGGCCATTGCTGTTTTTTTTGTATGTTACTTGACAAATACAGGTACAGTCCTGTTGAATGTTTAAATGTGTAATGCTAGTAGTAGCAGTAGCAGTAGGTTTTATTTATATGTACACCCTCCCCAGAGGTCCAGGGCATTTACAAAGCAGTGCAAAACAACAGAAGTATCAGTTTAAATAAAACATTACATAGCACGTGTATTCAATAATTGAAACCCATAACCCAGTAAAAACTCAGCAGGGAAGGTAGCCCATGGGAGCTGAATTACTCCCTGAAAGCTTGCTGGAACAAACAGGCTTTCAGACCTCTCTTAAAGGCCTCCACCGTGGGGGCCAGTCTGAGGGCCCTTGGTAGACAGCTCCATAAGACCGGGTCAACTGTCTCAAAGGCCCAGTCACCAAAGGTTTTTAACCTGGCCCTTGGTATAACTAAGAAGCCCATCCCCCTGTGGAGCAAAAAGAGGCTGAAAGATGCAGGAGATCTTACTGTTAGCACAGATCTAAGTCATGTAGGGCCTTGCATTAGAAGACCAGTTTTAAAGGAAATATGCCACTTTACTGGCAGCCAGTGCAATTCATGCAGTGCCAGGGAGACATGATTCAACCTAGAAAGACCAGTCTACAACCTAGCAGCTGTGTTCTGCACCAACAGTAGGCACCACAGTGTACCTCCAGTGACCCTGAGGTATAGAGCATTACAGTAGTCAAGTTGGGATGTCACAAAGGCATGTATCAGTGTCACCAGGTCTCCAGGGGTAACAAGGGATCTAATTTTTCTGATATTACATAGATAGTTAAAGCCACTCCAGAAGACTGCCGACACCTGAGCCTCAAATGCCAGCCCTTCATCCAAAATGACCCCCCAAATTTCTCACTTTAGTGGCAGCTGTGAACTCAAATTTACTGAGCTGAAGCCCAGTCTCAGTCCTGGCAGCCGCCACTCTCCCCCTATGATGTGGTTTGATCAACAGTACTTCAGTCTTGTCAGGGTTTAGCCTCAACCAGCTCAATGACATTCAGTCCTGGATCTCAGCCAAGCACTTATTAAGCTTGTCAACCACACCTGAAGTCCTAAGTTCAAATGACAGATAAATATGTCCCCATCTATCTGCATTCTCATTCTTTGCACCTAGGTTCTGGAACTCTCTGCCTGTTATGGTGCACAGTAATTCACCTTCCCATGCATCCCATTACATCTGTTTGTAAGCTCCCTCTCCCCGCGTCTAGGGGTATCCAGATGGTAAATGTCCTGGGAAGGGGGCACTATTTGACCAAGTAACACAGTCCCGAAATAATAACAGGAAAACAGTACCTGAATTTCCTCGGGTGTTGCAGGTGATGGATTAGCAACATTAGGGGTGCCCTCTGACCACCAATCGATGCAGGGGTGGCGCACTGGTGGGATGACGCAGACCTTCCCCTGCCTGGCCTTCCCAACTTCGCCCACAGGCCTTTGTAGACAGTCTTCACCAGGCAGGCCTCTCAGCATCCTCCACGATAGTGCCAGGCTTCCCGGGGAACAAACTGGTGACTGGCTGTGGAGGCAAACTTCTTCTAACAGCAAAACAGTTTCTCCAACAAATGAGGCAAACAACAGAACTACAGAAACAGGGGATCCCATTTAATGAACAGTTGATACACAGGAACAGTCACTACAGGAACAGGGAGGTAAACAATTCACAGAAGGGTTACTTTACAGCTAGGCACCTGACATTTGTTCTGCAACAATCTCTTTTTCCAATGGACTGATTTATTGCATGCAGACCTTCCCTCGAGCCGAAAAGGCTACATTCCTGACAGCAGCAATACTGTGGACCCGACCAGGCCACACTCAGAGGTAGTTTGTACTTAGCAGCACTTCCATTTCATATCCCTTCTGTTCTATCTAATCTTTACACCAGCACTTGCT
Organism: Neoceratodus forsteri; assembly: GCA_016271365.2. NCBI lineage: Eukaryota > Metazoa > Chordata > Ceratodontiformes > Ceratodontidae > Neoceratodus > Neoceratodus forsteri. Next base: position 807,969,647 of record CM028137.1, read on the forward strand.
TACTTTTCATTCTCTGATTCTCAAAATTGAGCATACACTGGGGACTATGACAGCACAAGACGTTTCTACTGTCCCAATCCCATTTCCAACTTGGCCTTTCTTTACACTTTCTCCACCGGGGGGGGGTGTCTTACAATACATGGAGCATTTTCTTTACTTCAGGGTCTTAACACAGTTAAATTGGTGTTCTTTAGCAAGAACCGAACCACTGAAGACCTTCAGGATACCCAATCACTGATGCCACTCAACTTCTGTTCTCCCCTGCAGAGTGTTGACCACTCCTGGATCTACAGGAACTAAAACTCCCCTGCAGAGTGTCACACTCCTGAACCTACAGAGACCCAGAGAGACTTTCTGCTCATGCAGCAATTCCAGTTTCTGGACTGCCTTCACCCAGGGAACTGCTGCTTGTGCCACACGGAGCACTCGGACAGTCTGCCACCCCACCGGGGGCCCCACCAACCATTCCCCATGTGGACTTTTTTCCCTGCCTCCATAGGCTGCCCAACCTGAGGGTCCCAACACTGTAGCAGCCACCGGCCAGTGGAAAAGGGGTACACCCACAACAGTCCAGGCTTCCACCTTTGAACTGCACCCCAGGCACATACTGCCAGAGCAGACCTGCTCACAGGACACATGCTGACCCACAGGATGCACTCGCCCACAGGTGAGACTACTACAAATACAGTGCCCCCATCGGTGCTTACTCTACCAAGTTGCCAGAGATCACTTGGTGGGCCTCTATCCTTCTTGCCTCTCATGGGCTGTAGCTCCCAACAGCACTGACAGGACCCAGGCTTGTTGCTCCACTGCTCCCCCTCGCTAACAGCCCAAACCACTACACTTCTCCATATGCGGATAATCGAGGGAGGATGGCCGGGGTGGCAAGCAGCCCACCCTGGCCCCACTACGGCCCTCTGGCCGAACTTGCAGGCCAAAACCCCCGACTTCTCTATCTTCTTCTAGAAGCTTCCCCCAAAATCTAATCTTGCTCCTATTTATACTCTCTAGGGATGAGGCCCCCCTGCCTGCAGCAAGCAAGCCCAAATCCCAGACCTACCGGCACCACTAGCTCTTCCTGCCTAGCTACACCTAGCAACCAGCCTAGCTACACTTAGCAACTGAAATTAACTAGTAAGCTCCCCTGAGGGTGCTTACATATTCATTTGTATTTTCCAGATCAACAACGTTGGATACCACATCTGGACCATGGCCCTTCTGCCACGAGGAGGCTGACTGCTTCTGTGGATTATACGTACATGATGCATGCCCCCCACCCCCATGACACAACTATATTAAACATTTGTGCTTTTGGAGTACAGCTCATCAGTTAATTTCTCCTCCCTTCAGACAGTTTGCAGTACAGGTGTTTGAAGCAGGCAGTTTGACAGCTGTGGCATGTCTCAAGTGTTAGGGCTGCTACTAGCTGGCATGAGTTGTGTGCTTTTCCAAATGCACCTATGATTGTCATGAGTGCTCAGTGTGCTATGCTGCTTGTCGATGGGTTGTGCAAGACACCAGTGAGGGAGGTCACAAGGGTTGCCAGTGTACTTCAGTAACAACATTCCCACCATGCAACCACAGGATGTGCAGGGCACATATTCAAATGCTGCACAGTATAGTCTAATCACAGGGGGCTCAAGGCTCTCATGCCCTGTGCGTATGGATTACATCTGGAATCAAACCGAAACAGGAATACCTCTAGAACTAAGCACAATTCCATTTGGTGACATATGCAGGTGTGTTAGTACTGGACTGTTGACAGTGGACATGTCTGGGTAGTTGCTCCTGGGGTGTTCTGCCTCCATATACAGCCATGCCAACCATGATGCAACACAATAATGTTGCAGTATATCATAAAATGCTGCAGTATACTGCTGGGAACAGCGTAATTCAATGGCAATTTAAGCTCTTTTGTCATGCAGTATGTTGGGACATGTCATTTACTGCAAGTTACTTGTTGCATATTGCTGGCTTCATTGTACATGCCATGCTTCTCCCTCATCTGTGGTGAGAGGCCTACTATCTGGAAATGTGCCAGAGTTGTGACCCTTCACAGAGGAGGACACAAACAGGATATGAATTTATACAAACCAATTTAGGTCCTTCCTGACCTCTCCAAGGTTCTTGAAAAGTGCGCTTACTCACAGCTGACTGATCAACTCAGTCTGCACAATCTGTTCTCTCATATGCAATCTGGCTTCAGGAAGGGGCATTTCACCATATCTGCATTGCTCAAAGTCGCCAGTGATCATCACATAGCATGGATCATGGTCTCCTGGCACCTGCAGTATCTGTGCCACAATGATTTAGTGCAGTTTTTGTGACTGATTTATTTATTTGGTTTTTGTTTACCAGGTGAGTACACTAGACAAGAATGTTTCCTATATTCAGGCACAACCCAGGAGAGTACAGGCAGGAGAGACCAGAGTCAACATTAAAGAGTATTCCATGACACAACATGAAGTGAGAACAAAACATTTGACAGTATACTGCCAAGTACAGTCCTTATCAGTGACAGCAAAGAGAAAACAAATAACATTACATTAATTAATTTCACCCGATGTACATCATTGACTAATTGAATGACAAACAGCAAACAAACTTAAAAGAAGTAGCTTTATAACAATAGGATTCCTAATGGATGTGGGAACATGCAGATTTTAGAAACCAGCAGGAAAATAGTAAGTGCCAAGGGGAGGAAAAGATGCTAGCAGTAAGTCTCAAGTTACAGTACAAGCGCAATGGTCGGATTCTATTAGGTGTGCCCGAAGACCCAGTTTAAAGGCCTTGTGGGATTTGGAGAGTTTGATGTAGGAGGGAATGGAGTTCCAGGAATGGGGGGCAGATATGGCAAAGGAAAGTTCTCCTATTTTTGTGAGATATCTGGGAATTTCAAGTTGGGTTTGAGCAGATGCCCTGAGGAGGTATGCTTGGGAGGGCTGCGTTAACAGTTCAGTAAGGTATTCAGGGGACCCCGTTCTGATAATATTATCAATTACACAGCTAGCAGAACAGTGTCTGAGCGAAGCTGGGGAGAGCCAATTCAGTTTCGAGTAGAGATGACAATGATGGGTAAGTCTGTGAGCGGAGAGAGCGAATCTGCATATACTGTTATAGCAGGTGCTCCATTTCTGGAGCACTCCTTTGCTAGCTTTAAGGTAAACCTGAGGGCAATATGCCAGAGAAGGGAGGAGAAAACCTTGAAGGAGGACCTAATTTTAAAGGCAAGACCGAGTTTGGAGTAAACCGCCTTACATGTAGCCGCAATGTGGAGGTTAAAGTCGAGATGGGTCGAGAGTGACTCCTAGATACCTGAAAGAGGTAACGAATTCAAGAGGGGAGTCATCTAGAGAATGTATCAAAAAATCTGGAGTAAGAGATCTAATTCTTGAGGGGCAGCCAAAAAGCATAGCTACGGTTTTCTTAGCACTCAGTAGGAGCCTGTTTTGTAGTAACCACTCCTGCAAGCAATTGAAGTCAGCTTGAAGATCTGCTCTTACTGATAAGGGATCTTTACCACTGGTGAGAAGCACCATGTCATCAGCATAAAGGATCACCGAGGAGGAGCAGAGAAGGGAGGGCAAGTTGTTAATGAAAAGAGAGAAAAGTAGAGGGCCAAGAATAGAACCTTGGGGGACTCCAACAGAGGTGGAGGAAAGATTTGAAACGGCAGTTTCAATTTGAACAAATTGCAACCTCCCTGTGAGGTAGATATCAAACCAGGAGATGGTCAACTGGTCAAAGCCAAGGCAGGACAGTTGGGAAAGTAGCAGAGAGTGATTCACAAGGTCAAATGCATTTGTGAGATCGATAAATATGGCCCCTGTGAGCAGGCTCTTATCCATCGCCATAAGGACTACATTTGTCAACTGAAGTAGTGCAGTTGTGGTGCTGTGTCCTGTTCAGAATCCGTGTTGGGTAGGGGATATAAGGTTGTGAAGGTGCAGGTAATTTGAGACCTGAGTGGCGATGGCCTTCTCGAGAAGTTTATTTAGGGTAGAGAGAATGGCAAACGGTCTGTAATTTGCCATATTTTTGGTATCCCCTTTTTGTGAACAGGGACAACACGGGCGGTTTTCCACAGCGTAGGCACTGTTTGGGTTAGTATGGAAAGACTGAAAATTCTTGCAATACGGACAGCAAGGGCAGGGGCTGCCTGTTTCAAAAAGCTTGGCAGTAACCCATCCGGACCTGCAGATCCATAAGGGGATACTGATTTAAGGAGATGCAGCACTTCAGTGGAGGAGACTAATGTGAGACGAAAGGGGGTTTTGTGCAGAATTTGCACCTCAGGAGGAGGTGTAAGAGGTTGGTTGAATTTCTCAATGTATTCGGAGAGATCAGAGAATTGAGCATTAAGAGCATTAGCAATAGTAGGTAAGTTATTACAATTTGCGTCATTCAGTGTCATGTCGGTAATAGCCGTCTTGGGCCTTTGCCCAATGAAATTTTTGATGTGGTTCCAAAAACCCCTGGTATCACCTGCTGAGGATTGGAGAGGCTTAAGGCAGTAACTCCTTTTGGCCATCTGAATATCTCTTTTGCAGGCATTTCTCAATTGTCTAAAGTTAACTCAGTCTTCTGATTGTTGGGACTTCTTCGCCAAGGTCCAGGCCTTGTCTCTTTCTCTCATGGCTTGAAGGAAGTATTTTTTTAGCCATTTATTAGGGGAGCCCCTGAGACTCCTTTTTTTCAGAGGGATGTGCAGATCCTGAAGGGCCAAAAGCTGAGACATCAGGTATTCAAGTGCAGTGTTTACATCATCAGTGTGATAGATAGGAGACCAGTCTATGTTATTAATATCCTCGAGAAGTGCAATTCGGTTTAGTTTGGCAAAATCCCGAAATTGTATGATTCTTGGAAGGGGTTTAAGGCAGTGGCCATTCCAAACACAGAAAGTAGGCAGGTGATCACTAATAGAATCCGAAAAGGTCCCTGCAGCAATTATTTTATTTGCTCTTTTTGTAGACATCCAGTCCAGGAGAGACTGGTGCTCAGAATTGGCTGAGATTCATATAAAACTAGAAATCAGTTGAGCTAGGTTAAGTCAGGCGAGAGCTTCAGTGTATGAACCAGCGTGACTCCCTGATAGGTCTAGGTTGAAATCTCCCATTAATATGACTTCAGATCCACCCTTTAGAGTGGACAGATAATCCAAGAGCCCATTTAAGCCAGGGAGAGCCCCCTTTGGAGGAGTGTATGCACAAATCAGATTTAGCCTTTTATCACCACCTAATTGTAGAACCGTGTGCAGAGCTTCACAGTGATTTGCTGTCCAAGACTGGTGTACGGAGATATTGAGATGCTCTTTATAATAAAGGGCAACTCCTCCATCCTTTTGTTTGGTGGGGCGATTGGATCTGGACAAGCTGTAGCCAATTATTTTGTACATGGAATCAGGCATAACTGGCCTGAGCCATGTTTCAGTCAGTCCTAGTATGTCCAGATGATAGTGGGCTATCCTGGCTTCAAGTTCAGGAAAGTTTACTGGTAAACTTCTGATATTCATGTGGGCAATTTTCAAGCCCTTAGGGGAGAACCATGAGGAGTCATCAGTGGACCTGGCATTCCGGGGGGGGCCAGGGTTAGATTCTATGTCTCCAGATAAGCATAAGTGCAGAAGCATCACCCAAACTTCTTTGTAGAATCTATAATTGTGCTTGAGGCATTTGGGCAAGCTAGGGGGGTGGTAGAGTAGAAAATGCCCTAATTTGGAAGGATGCCTTATGTAGAGGTACAGGTTTAGAGACGGGAGCAAGGTTCTAGTTGGTAGAAGGTTAGAGAAGACAAAGGAGAATTCTTCATGGCAGTGGGACCCAGGGTATCCAGCTGGTATGTTAAGTGAGAGATAGGAGAGGGTGATAATGGTGGGTAGTAATCCTGATACCACCAGAAGTGTCCTTGGGCAGGCTAGGGAGAACATTATGTATGCAGTGAAAGAAACGTCTGGTAATCAGGGGGGACAGTCCCTTATAAAGAGTAGAATTCAAGTGACAGAAATGGTGACTAAAGGGCAGGGCGACACGTATAATAAAAGGCAGATTGAGTGATTCCCTTAGAGACCAGGGATAGGCAGACGATAACACAATTTTGCACAAGAGGCAGGAATTTCAATAGAGAGCTATATATGAGAAGCAGACAGGATCAGGGGGAATTAGGTGAAGGAAAAAATAAAAATGTGATGCACTTAGTCTGAGTTATTTGGCAGACAATTTATGTGCAGGGCAGGGGCAAACATGGGGAGTAGGCAGGAGTGAGGGGAGGATATAGAAAGACTGCCTAGCTGGTTAGAATTAGGTCAGAAGCAACAAGGGGGTGGAGTAGGACTGCCCTTCAAGTGATATATCGGTTGAAACAAAAGTGGGCAGGATTACTGGCGTAGTTAATAAACGGTGGAGGAGGGGGTGGGCGGGGGCGCAAAAATTCAAACCTGCAAGCAGCTGCTGTGGTACAGATTCTGCTAGAATTAATTAAACAAAAGCAGGCAGGCTTAAAAGTCTTGTAGGCACAAATAAATTTACAGGCAGTAGATCTGAGTTTTAAAGTGGCAGTAGCAGCAGCGAGTAAAACAGCACCAGGGAGCTGAAGAAAAAAGGCACCAAGGTTTGAAAACCGAGTGCAGTCCTGAAGCGCGTACCTTCCTTCAGCCAGCCTTGGAGCTTCGGGCAGGGAGAACCAAGGACAGCTGGGGAGGGCTTCTCACAACCATTGCCCTCACGACCCTGGGGAAAGAGGAAAAACAAACAGGCTTAAGTACAGGGGAAATCAGGGCTGGGTCTGTAAGAGGTAGGCACACAGGAGTTAATCGGGGGGACGGAGGAGGAGGGGTTTGAGATTAACAGCGAGTGAAAAGTTATGTAGAAAGAAAGAGGGGAAAGAGAACAAATTAGGTGGAAATGGCAATAAAATAGGAACACTTGTAGTATCACTGAGACGCTGCTCAATTTTAAACGTAGGATTATATATACATCGAAAATTCAAGCCTGCAAGCAGCTGCTGTGGTACAGATTCTGCTAGAATTAATTAAACAAAAACAGGCAGGCTTAAAACTCTTGTAGGCACAAATAAATTTATAGGCAGGAGATCTGAGTTTTAAAGTGGCTGCAGCTGGATACAGAATGTTGTGGCACATCGTATCTGCCTGTGGCTGCACCCTAGCCATTGCTGTGATCTGTTGTTACCTGTATGCTACTGTACACACTCTCTCGCCTGCCTCTTTCTTTGGGTTCCCCCCTCCTACACTAGGTGGCCAAAGAGAAATACCCACCTTAGTGAGCTCCTCTATGAACTGCAAAGTTGCCAGAACATCCCCTGAGGAGTAGCCCCTTTCGATTCTCCCTCTTTCCCTCTCTGTGATCCCTTACATTCCCACCAGAATGAATGGAAATTTACACTAAATGGCCTTGACTCAAAAATCCCAAGTCCTTACCTCTTCCCTGGTGTCTGTCCCTGGAGGCTACCAGATGGCTAGAAACTGAGTTCTAGTGTTCTCACATATGTAGCCACCCCACTTCCCCAACTGTCTAGGGACACCTGATGTTACTAGAGCGGAGGGGGCCTGCTCCTAAGGAAATCCAGAACCAAAACATTAACAACCTGGCAGGGACAAAGTAAAGTGTACCTTACCCTGGCCTGGATCCTATCTGCAGAACGATGAAACTGTTACCCCTCGCAACTGCTTCAGGTACTTAGCTGAAACCAGGAGACCTCTTCTCTTTCACATCTTCTCCAGCGAAGTTCCTTTCCAGTACCCCGGCCCAGGAAGCACAGTATTAAGCACGGGCTGAAACTTAGAAGCTCCCACCGAAAGAAGTCTGGTTAGAAATTCATTGGGTCCTCTACAGTTCATCATAGAGCTAAATTATGGATTTAAAAACTCTCAACACTCTGGATTCAGCAACAAACCAATTTATTTCACCTGAGGTCTCAATGATTTACAAAAAAGCCCAGGGGTTCCATTGCTTGCTTAAACACCTTTTCCTCCAGCTCCATTGAGCACAACTATTTACAGAGCCAGGGGGGCACATTACTGGGAGAACAGATGTCCTAGGAAGCATGTTCCTTAGACAGATACTGAACCCTTGGATGGCATACCCAGGACCCTTTTCTGGATTCTTCAACAGCCAGCAGAGCCAACCCACCCTCTGGCACCGGTAAGCTGATCTCTGTAACTTACTTGTTCTTTTCCTTTTCACCCTGGTCAAACATTCACCTGTGGAGAAGTGAGCAACTTACTCCCACCTGGTCCCATGCCATGGGGACGCAGGATTTTCCTACCATGACCAATCCCTTGTAACCATTAAGTCGCCATTAACATGACTGCCATTTCTCTGGTTTTCTCTTACTCTGGCAATGGCGGGGGTTCTCCAGAATACCTTTGGCCTGCGTCCCCACAACCTTACCTCCTGTGCTTACTGTAAGACCCTGGGTCTGGAGGGCTTTCCAAGGCCTAATCCTTTTAATACCTGCAGCCCACCTGAACAGCTTGTGACTGGGCCGTGAGACCTGCCTCCCCAAGCAGGTCCCATAATGGGTGAGAAGCCTCCAGCACCCCCTTTTCCCAGTCCTGCACCACTTTGCCACATCGGGAACTGGGAGGAGAACTGCCACCACCCCTCCCCTGCAGGAATCCTTCCATGAAATCTCCAGCCCTGGCAGTGTAGGCCTAAAACTTCCACTGAGCCTGGGATCCACCAGACTCCTACCCTGGGCACTCTCACTACCTCTCACTCCCTGGAGTCCCGTTTACCCCCTACGATGCTGGCAGGCTAACTAATGCCCTCCCCCATGAACTTTCCACCAGTGCCATGTCACTGTACATACCGGCAATACTTTCACTTACAAGGGGGGGGGAGATTCCATCCTCGAATCAGGCACAAACCCGGACCGACAAGCTCCTCCCTCCCTGCCTGCCTGTCCTGTCATCTCCCAGCCACTAAGTCAACATAGTATGCTGTGTGGTGGGTTAAACATAGAAACACAGAAACATAGAATTTGATGGCAGATAGGGACCGCTTGGCCCACCTAGTCTGCCCATTTCCCTACCTAATGGATAAGCTGCAGATCCTAGCACAGCCTACTTCCTCCTACCCCCCACTAGAATTGCCTTATGTCTGTGCCATGCATTCATGAATTCCCCCACTGTTTTTGACTCCACAACCTCCTCAGGAAGGCTGTTCCATGCATTCACAACCCTCTCCATGAAAAAATACTTCCTCACATGTAACCCCTAGGTGGCGCTATCCGAAGGGCTACTACCCCTGCCTGCTTGGCTAGTAGCAGGTTAAGAAGCGTGAGTTCTGAAACGGGTGCCTCTACCCAGAGGTCAGGGATGGTAGTGGTCAAACTAGCCTGGGCACAGCCCTCCGGAACACTGTAACCCCCCCTCTTTCCCTGCTAGTGGCCAAAACAGTGCACAATAATTACTTTCACAATACCCCTGATGTGATTAGCATGTACCCACACAATTTGCACTTACCACCAGGGCTGGTTTCTCCGGTTCAACCCTAGGAACCCCTGTAAAACAAGGTTAGACAGAGCAAATGGCAACAGTACAATACTTTGTGCACAAACTTGAACCACAGTCTGGCTGAATGCAGAAAAAAGTAGATCCAATTTATTCAGGGTATTTGAACAAGGAAGGGGGGTAATCAGGTTAATTAGCTTAATTGCTCTATCAATCACACAGCTGTGTATGCAGTCAGAATCCCTAACACAGTCACACTCTCTGGATACCCAGGTGGAAGAAAGGTGAGCTAGCCAGGACCGTTGCCCAGGGTAAGCTGGCATTGCAGCTGGTTGGGGCCCTGTGATGGAAAAAAACACAACTTGCACAACACACTATTTGTAATCCGGAGCCAGATGGCTCAGTTCATGAAAGAAAAGAAACAACAAAGCAATTAGATTACACACTTAAATTAAACCCTAGTTGTAGGGAGCTACCCTGGTGGTTACTCACGATACCAAAGACTGAACACAGGATGGATGAAAATTGAGACAGCAGATGACTCTTCTGGATGGCCAGAAGAAGCAGAACCCACACGATTTGCCGAGGCGTCATTCCTGTTCAAGCGTGGAGCAGGGGGCTGATCCCCAGGCAAGTCTCTCATCGATGGCTTTTCTCCGTGCAGTAGGGTAGTCTGGCAAGGCCCTCGTGGCAAGGCCCAGTCACATGGGAATAACCCCGGATTCAGTCTGTTTGGGCTGGACACAGCTTCCAGCAAACAGAATGCAATCCACACGATGTGGAGCCAAATCACGACCCACTTTCAGCACACAGCACATTTATATGCACAGAAATTGTACTGTACCAGGCAAAACACTCCCCGGTCCCAATCGCACAGTCTCTGCTCAAACCAGGAGCTCAGAAGTATCTGGAGTTCCTAACAGGCCGATCGCAGGCAGCAAAATCTTTGGTCTTTAGCAGGTTGAGCCTGGATACAATTCAGTGGCTTAATTTGGTCTCACCTACTCAGATTTAGTCCGAATGGAATTCTCTCTTCCTTCTCAGGGCAATGGGCAGACTTGGAGGCCTCAACTCAAGCTTTCCCACAGTTCTCCCGTTCAAGCTACTACGCAGGCGGCTATTTGAATCAGGCGAGCTGTTGCTCTCTCAGCTTCCAACTTCGATCTGCCATAAACAGCAGGCAGCTTGAGGATTTCCCATAGATCCAAAGGTTCGGTTGGCTGATGCAGTTGCTAGTCACTGCGAGAGCTCCCCCTACAGCTTCAAAAAGATGGCAGCAGTCAAGACTACAACTCCCACAGATTTTATCCACACAGCCCCTGTAAGCAGGCTCCATTTTAGAGTCCCCAAGTACTGATTGGTCCAGTTCAGCAGTTCGGGACCAAAATGGTGGCAACAGCAAGACAGTCCTCACTGCAAAGAAAGCAGGTTAGAACAAACTTGCAAGATATTCTCATTCTAAGGGATTTTCAGCAGTCACACCTTTCATCAGAGCTCCCCCTGCGCAATTAGCGATGGCAGAAACGGAGCAATCATCTGGTAGCCCGGGTAGGACTCGAGCACAACAACACTCAGCCCCCCCCCTTCAGTTAATTATTACTGCAACTCAGCAGCTCTTAAAGAGACAGTACACGGAGGCCACACAGGCACTCACTGGCAACACATTTAAAACTGCTAAACCACAGGACCCCAGCCTGGCAGTGAGCATTTAGGCAAGCTCTAGGAAGACTTTTCAGGAACCCCCATTTGTAGGGGGGTTACACCCTTCCCCGCCTGGAGAAAACTTGGCATCGGCGTCAAGTCTGTACCTTCATAATAATTGCAATTGCAAGTTATACTATACATCTATACCATTGGCATGTTATACAAGTAACATCTGATGCATCAGTCAATGTAACTTAACTTTTACTATACATATTCTCTATGTTTCACAATAGTATATCCATTCTGAATTACATCATGCATATTTCACATGGGTAATTTACACTCTGCTATACGAGATCAGGAAGTAACTTCTTGTACATTGAACAATGAGAGGGGGCCCTTCCCTATCAGCTAACTTAGGGCTAGACGGGGCAGGGGCACCATACCTAGAGGGCAGAACAATGAACCGGGAATTGGTACTTAGGCTCAGTTTGGGAAGTGAGTTCTGGGAAACATAAACCCCCTTGTGGACCACATTGAGAGGCAAATCCATGGGCCTCCCAGGGGAATCATAACTAAATTGCACCACAAGCTTGACAGCTCAGTCAGTCTTCCTGGGGGGGGGATCAACCACAGTCTCGGTACTTTCAGCAACAGCCTTGGGGCTTTCATCACTTGTGAGGGGTGCCTCTGCCTGGGTAGGAATGTCCAAACTTGGAGCACTGCCAGCTCCTCGCTCAGTAGGCTCTGTTTCAGTCACACTTTGCTCATTTTGAAGACACTCTGGCACTGAAGGGGAATTATCATCACACTCAAAGTATTCTTCAGGTTCTGACATGTCACCAGAATGACTCATATCATCATTCTCCCATCAGGCAAATCATACAGTTCCACCATACACAAAGACTCAACATCTTCAGATGTGAAACTTTGCACTTCACTTTCAGGGAGCATTGGCTCCAAGGATGAAGCTGGAGGTTCAGGCAGTCCAGAAGGCCCATCTTCATCCCCACAATAGATCATGAGGTTACATTGAAACAGCTGACTCAGTTCATAAGAGGGGTAATACGTATAGTTGCACTCACTCTCTTCAGAAATGGACTGACAGTCACTATCATTCTGTGAAGAAAACCTTAAATCGGTGATCACTGGGGTAGGTTGACTCTGTCTCTTTCTTGCAGCAGCACGAGTCACAGATTCATGGTCCAGGGGGAGCAATCAATGGGGGTCAGCCTCAATCATGACTTGGCCAATAGGTAGCAAGTGGTTATGGTGCATGGTTTTGACAACTTTGGAGTTGTTTTCAGGGTGCTCTTTATACACTGGTAAATCATCTAACTTGCCTTACTACTAGATGGGGAAGATGATGCCATTGGTCAGCAATTTTATGTTTACCATGCAGTCCCAAATTTCACAACAACACACGGTCTCCAGGTCAAAGCTCTTGAGCCTTTACTCTTTTATCATGCCTCTCTTTGTTGGCTAAATTTCTCTTAGCGGCCATTGTCTGGGTCAATTGGTAGGCATGATTGTATTGAGCTTTCAATCTTTGTACATATTGCAGATAATTTTTGGCCCTGACCCCATCTGGAGAGACCCCAAAACAGACATCCACAGGCAATCAAGCCTCTCTCCCAAACATGAGGCGGTAGGGAGAGAACCTGGTAGCATAATTTTTTGTGCAATTGTAGGCGTGTACCAAGGTGCTAATTTGCTGGCTCCATTTATGCTTGTCTTTTGGGTGAAGGGTGCCTAGCATGTCTAGCAGGGTGCAGTTAAAGCATTCAGGTAGTGAATCCCTCTGTGGGTAATAAGGGGTGGTTCTTGACTTTCGCACCCCCCATAGAGAGAAAGTATTTCTTTGATTAACCGACTCTCAAAGTCTCTGCCTCGGTCAGAATGAATTCGCTGGGGGACACCATAGTGGACGAAGAAATTTTTCACTAGCACTTTGGCCACGGTAGATGTCTTTTGATCTTTGGTGGGAAAAGCTTGTGCATACCGTGTGAAGTGATCCATAGCCACTAACACATTACCAGTGTTTCGCTGGTCAAGCTCCAAACTCAAAATGTCTATGCAGACTAGTTCCATTGGGGTGCTGGTGGTAATATTGACAAGGGGGGCAGCCCTCTGAGGCAGGATCTTTCTCTGCAAGCAGCGACTACAAGTCCTTACGTGGTGCTCAACATCGGCCCCCATCTTGGGCCAGTAGACTCGAGATCATACTAGGTCAATGGTTCGGTCGATAGCGAGGTGTTCCATATGATTGTGGAGGGACCTCAGCACCAAATCTCTGAAGGCTGTGGGCAGAACCAATTGTTGCTTGTCTACTTGTCCACACCGATCTACTGTCTCTCTATACAACAACAGATTAATCAGCTTCAACCCGGGGCCTTCTTTAAACAATAAAGCCATTCGCAAATCAGAGGAACGCAACTTGGACACATCTTTCCCTGCACTGATAGCATCAAGGGCTGGCTGAATCATAGGATTTGGGATTGAGCCCACTGAATGCTGTCATTGTCAAATTGGGGTAGTGCACTAATTTCTAGAACAGAGAAGTGACAGTACGCAGCTGGTATGCATGTATCAGAAGGGCCCAAGCAATCTACTAAGCAGTCCACTGTGTCCATAAACATCTGTTCATCTTTATCAAACTTTTGGCACAAGGCTCGAATGTCAGGTTCAGACAGCCTGACCCAGTCATTCTTGGAAGTAGGCCTTTGGGATAGGGTGTCAGCATCGATGTGATTCAGGCCTGACCTGTATTCAACAGCATAATCATAGGTAGACAATGCAGAAAGCCACCAATGCCCTGTGGTGTATAACTTAGCTGAAGTCTGCACGTAGGTCAATGGGTTATTGTCCGTCTTCACCAGTATATTTGCCCCATATAGGTATTCATGGAACTGGTCAACCTCGGCCCACTTTAATGCCAGGAATTTCAACTTATGCACAGGGTAGTTTCACTCTGATGGGGTCAGACTTCTATTAGCGAAGGCCACTGGTCTCAAACCATCTTCATGGTCTTGATACAGCACAGCTCCCAAACCTTGTAGACTAACGTCGGTATGCAGCACATAGGGTTTGGTAGGATCAGCATTGGTGAGGATGGGGGCATGGGTGAGCTGGTATATGATTTCATGGAAAGCTGCTTCACAGTCAGGCATCCAGTGAGGCCCCAAAAGTTCACCTGGGCAGAAGTATACTCTTTCTGGTCCTGGGGTTGGCCCTTTCTTGTATTTATGATTCATGGGAGGGTAACCCTGGGTAAGATTCAGAAGTGGGTGAATTACCTTGGAATAGTCCTTTATGAATCTGCGGAAGTAGCCACAGAACCCCAGGAAGTGTTGTAATTCTTTCAGATTGTGGGGCTGGGGCCATGTGGCCAGGGCCTCAACTTTACTGGGATCAGTCACTATCCTCTCTGTGGATACTATGTGCCCCACATACTTTACGGAGGTCTGGAAAAACTGGCAATTGTCGATTGACAGCTTGAGGCCGAAATCCTCCAGTCAGTCTAGTACTTTGAATAGCAGTTCTCATGCTCCTCTAAGGAGCTCCCAAACTCAATGACATCGTCCAAGTACACCAGGCATTCCAGCAAATTCATATCTCCCACCGCACGTTCCATCAGTCGCTGAAAAGTGGCTGAGGCACCTGATATCCCCTGTGGCATCCTCAGAAACTCATTGAACCACAATGAACAGATGAAAGCTGTTTTCTCATGGTCTTCCGGGGTCATGGGAATCTGACAGTACCCACTTCGAATATCCAGCACCAAGAACCATTTGCTCCCATTCAAACAGTCCAGAGCATCTTGTATACGGGGCATGGTGTATTGATCAGGAATGGTCCACCAGTTCAGGGTTCGATAATCCACACACATTTTCACAGACCCATTCTTCTTATGCACAACAACAATGGGTGAAGCATAGGGGCTCCTGGATTCTTGTATCACACCAGCCGCATGCATTTCCTGCAGGTGTCTTCTCACATCATCTATGTCTGCTGGAGCTAAGTGCCGAGACCTCTCACGAAATAGTCGTTCATCATGTAGGCGTATGTGATGCTCCGCACCCTGGACACATCCAACATCCCTTTACTTCAATGAAAACACTTGGTCTCTCTGGGAGAGTTTCTTGCTGATTCTAGTCTTCCATTCAGCAGGCAACGGGGAGTCACCAAAGTCAAACAAGTCAGGAGTCACTCTATCAGTCTCATCAGGGTGCTTGTTGCTGGGTAACACTGCAGTGTCAGTGCAGTGTAAAGTAGCTAAGGTGCAGCCTCTGTTCACCCAAATCTCCCAATCTGACACATTGTGAATCTGGACCATCACTCGTCGTGCATAGGCATGAGCATGAGTGGGCAAGATGCTGGGCTTGACCAATAATCCTTCTGGCAATTTTCCAGCACCTGGCTCATCCAGCATCAGTGTTCTATTCTTGACATCTTTCCATAAGCGGACCTCCCCTTGTAGAGTACACTGGGTATTAGGGGCCAGTACCATCGACTCAGGATCCTTCTTCCATACAACCCCTACCAGTTCATCTTGGTCTACTTCCTCGGGATTCTGCTGCAACTCATAGGCCCTCTTGATCAGTGCAGGAATTCTCAGAGCCCTACCAGTCCGGTGCCCCTGTTTCTCGTAGCATAGTTGTGCCAGTCTCTCAAACATATTAGCGTTGGTCCCAATTAGCAGGGGAACCCCATCATACAGTCCAGTAGGGGGACACACTAAAGCCAGGGTCTCCACTTGCTCAACCACTCCAACCACTGAGGTAGGAAAAGACAGTCAGATCCGGATATACCCAGAGTAGGGATATGACTTCTCACTCAACCCCCAGACATGCAAATCTTCCAAGGGTTGTAACGGCACATCAGGCAGGTGCTTCCGATACCAGTCTTGAAACATTATAATCACTTGAGACCCACTGTCAAGCATGGCTCGGGTGGATACACTGTTTACCTTCACTGTAGTTTCCATTGAAGGGCCCACCACCTCAGACCATTCAGGAGGGACAGCAGCAGAGGCCTGGACAGATAATTTAGCCACAAAGGAATTTGAGTTAGTATTTCATGAACCCTCACTGTGGTCATTTTGGGCACTCCTCAGCCACTGATTCATTCTCCTAAGCTCCCCTTGAAGCCAGTTCACCACTTTCTCTAAGTCCTTCTGAGACCGACATTCCCTCTTCAGATGGGCATCCCTGCCACAATTGTGACAAATGACAGGTTCTTGGCACATCCTTGGGGAAAACATTGCAGGGGATGCTGGAGCATCAAAGGAGATTGTGACCTGCTCCCTGCTGGTAGTGTGCCATGCCTCAAAAGTTCCTTTAGGGTGGCAGTCAATTCCTTGAGCTCAGCTGACAAGCAATTCTCCATAAAGGACGTCTGAGGATGCACCCCCAACCCCATAGCAGTCACGTCCTGACAGGAGCCAGGGTCTTGGTCAGCAGGGGATACCTCAGTGAACACACCTGGTTGTACCTTTCTGACTTTCTTCAGCAACTCCTCTCCCCACTGGTTAACCCACAGCGGGGCATTCTTAGTGGCCTCCATATCGGAAGGGCTTTCGGGTGCCATAATCACTGGGGCTGCACTCACCCCATAATCACAATCTCCCTCTTCACCTTCTAACTCTCAGAGTTCTTTTATCAAGCCACAGTAGTCAGGTGGGTTACCCCTCCTATCCTGGATCCTTAACTGGATGATCTGCAATTTAGAATGCTTGGCACGTTGTAGTATGTGCTCCAATCTCACAAGGTTCAAGTCACTGGCGGCTACCCCACCTTTGCGGTAAGCTTTCTGCAGAGCTCTTTCTAGGCGAGTAATATACGCAGACAAACTTTCCCTCTTCCATTGTTTGGTACCTTGAAATTTCCACATCAAAGTTTCCCCTGACTTGATGTTCCCAAAATTGCCTTCAAGTACGGATAGGTACTTCTGCGCAGAGGCCTCAGGGTTCGTGGACCTCAAAATGGTAATGGCTTCAAGGGCAGGGTCCCTCAAACTTTCTATGATTCAGTTCTGCTTCTCAGCCTCCGCACACTGCCACTCGGGTACCAAGGGGGCAACATAGTTGATCCAAGTCTGCCTGTCATCCTCCCCCTGGGGGGTAGGAAGGGTGCCCGAGAAGATTCTCAGTCTTCGTTAGGAGTCATGGCTAATGGCAGGTACAGCTATAGGGGTCAGCACTGGCATGGGCACAGAAGGCGGGGCAGTAACAGGCGAAGGAGTGGGAGGGGATGTTGGGGAAGGAACACCGCCAGGTAGCAGGAACAGTTTCTTAAAGTCCTTTACGGTTTTCCCTTCCTCCAGCAACAACTTAGTGAATTTCTCCTCAAAAGTCTCAGATAATGGTGGGAGCTCATCCTCCCCAGGGTCTTTACTGTCTTTTGTTATCACTCTCCTGGCATCAGGGGACACATCTGAGGCAATAGTCTGTGGCACTTTGGAGCTGTCCACCAGGTCACTACACTCAACTAAGGCCATGAAAGTTTGGGCGAGCAAATTAGCTTGTCGACCCACCACCACAGGGTTTTTTAAACATTCAACTTTAGAGAGTACTCTCACTACAGCATCCTTACTGGTACCCATGGGAATATCCAGTATAAGCACAGCATTTTGGGGGTTGATCTCCTGCCCAGTACACAACCCCACCAACTGGTGTACAGCCATTTCTGTTGAGGTAGCGATTTATATTTGACAATAGTTCATAATTTTGGCCACTGGGGGTGCAAATCCCAGTGGTACCTCCAAGATGTAACCCCTAGGTGGCGCTATCCGAAGGGCTACTACCCCTGCCTGCTTGGCTAGTAGGAGGTTAAGGGGCCTGAGTTCTGAAACAGGTGCCTCTACCCAGAGGTCAGGGATGGTAGTGGTCAAACTAGCCTGGGCACAGCCCTCCGGAACACTGTAACCCCCCCTCTTTCCCTGCTAGTGGCCAAAACAGTACACAATAATTACTTTCACATTACCTCTGATATGATTTTCATGTACCCACACAGTTTGCACTTACCACCAGGGCTGGTTTCTCCAGTTCAAACCTAGGGACTCCCTGTAAAATAAGGTTAGACAGAGCAAATGGCAACAGTACAATACTTTGAGCACAAACTTGAACCACAGTCTGGTTGAATGCAGAAAAAAGTAGATCTGATTTATTCAGGGGATTTGAACAAGGAAGGGGGGGTAATCAGGTTACTTAGCTTAATTGCTCTATCAATCACACAGCTGTGCATGCAGTCAGAGTACCTAACACAGTCACACTCTCTGGGTACCCAGGTGGAAGAAAGGTGGGCTAGCCAGGACCATTGCCTGGGGTAGGCCGGTGTTGCAGCTGGTCGGGGCCCTGTGATGGAAAAAACACAACTTGCACAACACTCTATTTGTAACCCAGAGCCAGATGGCTCAGTTCGTGAAGGAAAAGAAACAAAAAAGCAATCAGATGACACACTTAAATTAAACAGTAGTTGCAGGGAACTACCCTGGTGGTTACTTACAAAACCCAAGATGACACAGGATGGATGAAAATTGAGACAGTAGATGACTCTTCAGGATGGCCGTGAGAAGCAGGGCCCACACGATTCACCGAGGCATCATTCCTGTTCAGAATAGCGCAGTTACTGTGGGAAATCCGTGTTCGGGATGCATTATGAAAATGACAGTGACACTGTTCATTAGCAGAGGTCCTAAAATGCCTACGTTGATAACTTGGTGATGAAAGTCCATAAAATGAGTGTGTTATGAGTGTGAGTTGCGTAGTTTCCACGCACGCTCGTACCTTCACAACTTTGCAATATTTTCACTCCAGATTTTCAACATTGCCATTTTTCCACACCTACTTATGAACAGTGCAGCTGTCATTTTTTACATCCTGGCCAAAATGTGTTTTCGCTCTTCCGGTGCACAATAGCGTGGTCACTATGGGAAATCAGTGTTACGGACACATTAAGAAAATCACACTGACACTGTTCATGAGCAGAGGTCCTAAAATGCCTATGTTGAAAATTTTATGATGAAACTCCATAAAATGACTGTGTTACAAGCGTGCATTGTGCAGTTTCCACACACCCTTGTAACTTCGCAAATTACAAATATTTTCATGCCAGATTTTCAACACTGACAGTTTTTCACACCTCCTTACGAACAGTACAGCTGTCATTTTTCACATCCTGGCTGAAATGTGTTTTCGCACTTCTGGCGCAGAATACCGCAGTCGCTGTCGGAAATCAGTGTTTGGGACAGATTAGGATCGAGCAAGTGAGAGAGGGGGAGTGACTGAGCTCAACTGAGCTCTGTTGGGACTGCTGCAGATTCCTTTGTGGGCAGCAAAAGGCACCAATGCAGGCAGGAGCCCAGTACAAAAGGGCAGCCTGCAGCGCCGGGAGACACAGAATGAGCGTGTGGGGGGGGAGTGAGCAAGCTCAGCGGAGCTCTGTTGGGACTGCTGCATATTTCTTTGTGGGCAGAAAAAGGCAGCAATGCATACAGGGGCCCAGTACAAAAGGGCAGCCTGTAGCGGCGGGAGAAACAGAACGAGCGAGTGAGAGGGGGGAGTGAGCAAGCTCAATGGAGCTCTATCGTGACTGCTGTGGATTTCTTTGTGGCAAGAAAAGGGCGGCAACGCAGGCAGGAGTCCAGTACAAAAGGGCTGCCTGCAGCGCTGGCAGAAACAGAATGAGCAAGTGAGAGAGGGGGAGTGAGCGAGGTCAACGGAGCTCTGCTGGGACTGCTGCAGATTTCTTGGTGGGCAGAAAAAGGCACCAACAGAGGCAGGAGCCCAGTACAAAAGGGCAGACTGCAGCGCTGACAGAAACGGAACAAGCGAGTGAGAGAGGGGGAGTGAGCGACCTCAACAGAGCTCTGTCGGGACAGCTGCAGATATGTTTGTGTGCAGAAAAAGGTGTCAACACAGGCAGGAGCCCAGTACAAAAGGGCAGCCTGCAGCACCAGGAGAAACACAACAAGCGAGTGAGAGTGGGGGAGTTGGGGAGCTCAACGGAGCTCTATCATGACTGCTGTGGATTTCTTTGTGGGCAGAAAAAGGCAGCAACGCAGGCAGGAGCCCAGTACAAAAGGCCAGCCTGCAGTGCCGGCAGAAACGGAATGAGCAAGTGAGAGAGGAGAAGTGAACAAGCTCAACGGACCTGTGTCGGGACTGCTGCAGATTTCTTTGTGTGCAGAAAGAGCCACCAACAGAGGCAGAAACCCAGTAAAAAAGGGCAGCCTGCAGCACCGGGAGAAACAGAACGCATGAGTGACAGAGGGGCAGTGAGCAAACTCAACTGACCAACGCAATCAACATTCGGCATTGACAAATGCTTGTTTTGTTTGTTTTTACCCTAAATTGAAGTTCCCAGTAGTGGAGTTATAGTTCTTTAGTCCAGTAGAGTAGTAAAGTTCTAACAGCAGCTCCTTCCTCTTGCTGTTCTCTGCCACGAGCTATCTAGGTCAGTTTTTAAATGTAAACACCTGGCTTCCTTCTCTTTAAGCCACTCCCCCTAATTCACAGTTTCATTTTCACCTAGCTAACTGCACAGATAACAGTTCCTTCACCCAACTCAGTCAAACACACTCTTTTTTTTCTGTTTGTTTTTACCCTAAATTGAAATTCCCAGTAGTAGAGTTCTAGTTATTTAGTCCAGTAGAGTAGTAAAGTTCTAACAGCAGCTCCTTCCTCTTGTCGTTCTCTGCCACTGCCTCTGCCTCTGCCTCTGCACCCCCCCCCAAAGCCTGAGGGCCCTCCTTTCCCTCTTTATTAACCAGATTTCTCATAACCACATTGTAGAAGTAGTTCTTATGTTAGTACTGTTTGTGGTTTAGTAACAAGGTGCACGTGTGCAACACCTTGCTCGCACCACTAGAGGGAGGGTAGCAGTTACTAAGTTCCTGAGAGTTAGTGTATTCAGAATAAAAAGGGTCATGGTTTTGGGTGGTAGGAGGAGCCTAGTTACTATAAAGAGAGGCAACAGGAGCCATTTTAGGTGATTCGGTCCCCGCTAGCTCAAAGGCAGTTGTGCCCCCTTATGGGAAGTACTGTGGAACATCCAGGAGAGAGGTCTGTGTTCCCACTGATTCCCTCTATTAGAGGTGTGGAGCATGGCAGACTAGCAAGGCACACTGGTGTATGGATTCTGTGAAACAAGCTGTATGCCCTAAATTATCCAGACAGGCTGCTGAGCCAGATGAGCTAAGCACACCCCTATGGATCTGATGAGGTAGGAGGTCATCCTTGAACTTTCCAGGTGGGCTTTTGAGCCAGGTGACTTAAGGATACTTAAGGATCTGAGGGAGAGGAAGTTGATCCTTTCAATCCAGAAGCCCCTGGGCCACAGTCTGAAGACAGATATGGGTAGCTGAGATTGTGAGGATCCCTCAGAGCCAAATATTCCAATAGAAGAGGAGAGAAGAATGTTAGAAGGGCTCATAGGAGTGGATGTGTATGCAACTATGGCGATGCTGCTAAAAATGAACTGCAAATGAAGTGAACCTCTAAGACCTCAGTATGTTAATACCACCAATGAGACCACTTTTACAGTTTTAAGAGTGGTCTCATGCACATTCTTAGGGTACGAGAACCATAAGTGTGAGACCGCTCTTAAAACTGTAAGAATAGGCTCAGTGGTGGTATTAATGTATCATTTCTCGAGACTGATTAATAATATATTAATATTTAAAAAAAACTCCCTCAGACATGCCCATTTCCAGGACAGCTGCACATGATACACTCCTCACAGAATGAGTGTCTCAAACACAGAAGAAAGGAGTGTTCTGACAGGTCTGAAGCGCTTCCTTGATCTACAAAGATGAATTCTGCACTAGACTGATTTCTTTAGCATCTCTGTATATGAAGAAATAACAGTGTGATTGTTGGGCAGTAGGATCACTGTCCAGTAAGTCTTTTGGATCCCCCCATCCCAATAAAATATAAATGTTTGAGTAGACCCCTCCTTATAAGCCAGATGTCACCCGCTTCTCAGGGAGGGGGTTTACATGACTGCTGCTGCCATCCCGAGGTTCCCGGAGCTGTTGCCAAACTGTTGCAGCATGGCTCCTGCTTGACTGCATGTGTGGTGTGGTGAAAGGGCCATGCTGCAAGGAACTCCTTCGTTTCTCCCATGCCCTTTTGCTACACAGCTGCAGCCACATCTGTTCAGTCCCAGTCCCCCAATTCTGCCGGAGGGGACCGGGAGCCAACCGTCACATTTGTTCTTTGGTGCTCTATGCACCCTGCCATCAGAATGTCACCACTGAAGAGCCTTATCCTGAGTTTACTTTGCTTGGAGACTGTTCCATGTGAACCCCAGTAGGAAGAAATTGCTGAGAGGGTGAGCTTGTGGGCCATTGCTGTATACAAGAACTGCTGAGCTGTATCGAGTAGAGACAGAGACCTGCATCCTATCCAGGTTGCTCCGGAGCAAGGTAAGGAACCTGCTAGCCCTTATCTAGTGGGGTGGATCAGGAAACAGGGAGCCACAAGACATGTGCCCTGAGTATGTGGGTACTCTCGATCTGGAGGGGAGTCTGACAGTGGGGGTTACTCCTGGGGTCTGGGCTCCTTGAGAACCAGGAAGCTGCTGCGTAGTGCTCATGTATCTTTTTTTAAACTTCTAGTATATTGTTTTAAGAATACAAACAACAACATGAAGTGAATACCTCCTACCAGGCGTACAACACTAAGTAATAGGAACCATTTAATGGAAGAAAGTTGTGAAATCAACCATAGCATGTCAAGTCCTCGAGGGGAATTGCAGCGTAGTCCAAAACAGTGCAGACAAAGTCACAACAGTCAAAACCATGCATCCAGAATGCAGCTGGGGGAGGAAACACAGGTAAGTTACAATGTTTCACTGGAGTGGTGGTCCATGGCAGCATGGTGTTGTACTAGATCTTACTTTCTCCGAAATCTGCGCCACTGTTCTGGATCTGTGGGTTTTGGTTTCTCACCTTTATCTCCGCTGTTTGTGTGGTGCTACAGTTCCACTCCACGATTTGATGTGCCACTGAAATCAACCTAGGCAGTCTGATGGAAGGAATTGGGGGATATCCCATAAAAGTCCATAGAAGTTATTCAAAATAAGCTGCACCTCGCAAGAATGAGGTGATCATACTGCGAAAAAGGTAGTTCGTAATAGTTTAGATTTAACCGTGCAGTAGATGTGATCCCATCCCAAACACGTGGAAATAAAAAAACATGGTTAGCACTTTATCTTTACTTAAAAATACTTACAAACCTCATTTGAAAGGGACAGAATGATTTTGAATACCTATATAAAAACAGAATGATCACTGTCTTTGATAAGACAGCAGACATTATTGACTCTCAGTTATGATCATTTGTATATAATAAACTAACAGACTGAAGAACTAATGATTGTCAACCCAGAGACTGGGAAAAGAAAGCAGAGACATTTTTGCATAATAGGCATGTATAAACAGAAAAACGAAGCTTCTGGCTCACAACCACTCTGTGAAAGAGATCCTCTTAAATAAACCAAGCTGAGGGAAGAGCCGGCATGTGGCAGTATAGCCTAGAGGTTAGAGTAATAATCTGTGAATGAGCCTGCTACATCCTGTACACCTAGGTTTGATTCCCACAACCTCCACTTGCAAACTGTGTGACTCTGGGCAAATCACTTAACCACCCAGTGCTCCCGGGTTGTCCCTGAAAACAGGCACGTGAGCCTAATGGGCCTTACCTGAAACTAAAAAAATAAAATAAATAATTTTAAAAAATCCGCCACATTGGACATTTATTCATTTATTTAAAATCTGTTAACTGAGAAAGACACACTGAGCTGAGACTCATTTCCAGGTGTGACCCAGGGGCAGGGGAACAACAACACAATAGACAGGTACAGGTACAAACAAGTACAAATTAAATAAATTACAGGCAGCGGGATTATATGTTCCAAGAAAGACTAGCAATAGGTTGGAGCCAGGATACGGACAAGGTTGGGCTGTTCACAATATACAAGCATGATAAATATCATAAAATAGAAACTGACAAAAGAGTGTAAAAAAAATTCCTAGTTAAGCAGATGGTAGATGGTTCCGGCTACGGCCAACCTGGACTACCAGCTAGAATGTCGGCACAGTGAACATATAAGTGCATAAAAAAGAAAAAGCACTGCAACTGGAAGGGAGTACAGGGAAAGCTGAGCAAGAGGATGAGGGTAAAGAAGTGGGAGAGTGGTAAGGCTTAAAAAGGGCAATGAGGAGAGCTGGAGAAGGGAAAGAGGCAGGAACAAGGGGGATAGGAAGAAGATGGATAAGACGCTTGAGTGATGAGGAAAGATGAGTGTTATGGAGATTAGGAGGGAGCTGGTTCCAAAGCAGGGGGGATGTTAAGGGAAGGCAGACTGACCTGCAGTGGTGTGAGGATGGGGAAGGGAAAAGGAGGGGGGGTCTCTAGTACATAAGGCATAAGAGGAGGGCGAGGCAGCAGATAGTAAAGAGGAGGGGCAGCAAATTAAACCACTGTTTGGTTATGAAGGAGAGGGAGTAAGTGAGTCTCCTGTAAGCAAGAGGCGGGATAGTGAGAAAGAAAAAGAGGGTGCAGTGATGAGTACCAGAAGGGGCATTTGAAGTGAAGCGATAGAATGCATTTAATAGAGTGTCAAGCTTGGAGAAGGAGGTAGCAGAAGCAGTTGCGTAGATTACGTCAGCATAATCAAACAGTGGTAGAATCATTTTGGCTACAAGTTCTCAATGTGTTGGGAGGGAGAGGCAATCATTATGGCAGTAGAGTGCCACAAGCTTGGGGTGAAGTTTGGTGCAAATGGAGTCTGTATGGGTAGAGTAGTCAAGGTGACGATCTAGCCAGACCCTGAGGTACTTGTAAGATGTAACACGGTCTAAAGGGAAGTTGTCCAAGGTGACAAAAACAGGGAGAGTCTAATAACAAGCTAGTTTCTGTGATGAACAGAAAAGTCATAGTGACTTTTTTTTTTTGTATTGACCTTTAGTGAGTTAGCCTGAAACCAAGATAGAACCGTGTTTAGGTCTTGCGGGAGAGGAGTCTGGACATCAGCTGAAGAAGGTCCTGAGGTGAAGAGAATTTAAGCAAATACAGAATAAAGTTTATTGAGTTGCTCTGTTTTTTTTGTTTTTTGCATATGTTTATATTTCTGGAGACCCACAGAATAGAAGTAAAAAGATGGCTCTAGTAGATATAGTAGATACATTGAAAATAGTATGAATCCCCAGTCCAGTTCAGTCCCCAATGCCAGGCTAAGAACCTAATAGAATAAAGTGAAAAAGTCAATTTGAAGTCCACCTTTAGGTAGCCTCGTCATCAGACTCCTCTCGGTGATGGAGCTGCCGTGAATTCCCTTTCCAGTGCATCCTTCTTTTTACCAGCTTCAGTCAGGTCTGTATATTGATACATATGGCCCCCATAATGGATACTGAGGCATTCTGGCATTAATAATGAATAAACCACACCAAGACTGTGGAATGAGCCTGAACTCCGACAAACTTCTTTCGGCGGTAGCAAAGGACAGGTCCAGAAAGATATGCAGCATAGCTCCATTTAAGTTTTGAGATTCCTGGGTGGCCTGCAAAAAAGAATCCACAATGATGACTCCAGTGGTGACCAAAAAGACAGTCCTCAGGAGGTTGGATTGCACAGGAGTGACCCGAGGAGAGATCCTGTATGCCCGAACCATTTGAAGAGCCAAAGCCATCCCATCTGTAAGACTGAAGGCTCCAGGCAGCCATTCCTGTAAGAAAAAGGAAAGATTAGAGCCTTCTAAGCATTCAAGAAGCCCAACCAACCATAGATTCACTGCTTGCTTCACATTTTCCATAGTCTTAAGATGGTAGCGGAGTTGTCCATTTTCTTGGACAAGCTTCCTGGTAGTTGAGAGAGCCTTCATAGCTTGCGCCTCAGCAGTATTGATGACTGTTTCAATTGTTTTATCTTGTTCCCCCAATCGCTGTAATATCTCACCCACCTTATTGTCGATAGCTCTCATTGATAACATCAGGGACTGCCATGGTGGTTTGCTAGTCTCCAACATTCCTGCTGGTGGTGTCACGGCCTGTTGTTCTGTGGGTGGCTGATTTTTAGGTCCTCCTTCACTACCGTCCCTAGCTTTGGCCAGTCCCTGAAGACTGACTTCTGGAAACCTTGGTTGTTCTGAATTTTAATCTTGTTGTGTGTTTAAATGAAGTTTTATTATGATTTATTTACTGCTGTATGTCCTCACTTATGTTTAGCACCCAGAGTCTCCAGGATTGGGCACCTTATAAATAAAATTGCCTTGCCTTCCCTTTATACTGTCGTCCCATATTGAAAAAGAATAGTGTTTTGTTCCTCCAGGAGAGATCTAACAGGAGCTGGCTAGCAAAAGTCCAGAATTTGAAAGTTTAGCAAGCATTTAGTAAGTATTTTATAGTCAAAGGTCTGAAGTTTGCCGAACTCAAGTGAAGCACGTCTTATCAGCGAGCCTGCTCAATAGCGCCCCCGTGCTCCTGCATCATGACAACTGAGCCAGAAAGGCTGTATCTTGAGGCATGCGAGCCAGAAGGGCTGTGCTACAGTTGACCATCTGAGGGAATCAGAACTGCTACAATCCTGAGCCAGTGGGCCCTGTTCCTGACCTCTGCTCACCCTGTTGCTGTGTGCTGTTCCATGCCTCAACTGAACTGCAGCATCCATGGGTCACATAAGTGCTGGCATTGCTGGCTGGGGTCTTTGTACTTTTTCAGCTTTGGATTACAAGTTTGGTTTCAAGCATTTTCTATTTAGAGTTCAAGTTTTTAAACTGTGCTAGCACACTATGGCCTGTGGGAGTGTTAAACTGCAAGCTTGCTAACTTTCATCAAATGTACCACCAAAAGAACCCAGGCAATGCAGTTACCAGGCCTACACAGGGACTCTAGTGTAATACCTGGGTACCTAGAGTCATTGGTATGTGTGTCATACTTGAAACTATAGTTTTACTACTGGTACCATTAAAGAGTTTACCACACCCTGTGCTGAATAAGTCATCTTTTTGTGCCCCTTGACTGGGTGGGTGTTTCCTCAGACTGAAAGGGTGGTAGTGACCCATAGTACAGTGGCTGTCAGGATGCATTGCTATAGGGTGTGGTGCTCAAGGTGGTTTGCAGCTGCTTAATCCCTTCTTTTCTCTCATCTGCCAGGCCCGTATTCTTAAATAAAAGCATTGTTAATTAGTTCAGTTTTACTAGTCTGTGTGCCCAGTTTTTTACAACCTGATTAAAGTGTTTATTGGTGAAGGTGACAACTGTCTTAGTGGTCCCCAGGGGGTGGTACAGTCCAGTGTAGGTAGGTGGGTAAGTACTGCATCCCAGGAGGTGGTAGTGCACACAACATCTGGCCCACTTATTGTCTCTGGGTGGAAGCACTGCACTATTATTTTTTCTGGGATCACCCCCACCACAGGAGAATGAATGAACCCAACATCCCTCAATCAGGTGGACCCTGTACAATCACTAGACAGGGTGTGAACCTAGACACAGTGTCCCAGCGGTCACACAGACATCATGCCAGCAATGAACACCTAGGTGGGTGTTGGGGTGAACTACATGTATATATATAGTCAGACTGTGGTTAATCCATAACTTAGACCATACCTATCTGTAACCTGCCAAATGTTTTATTTTCGGTCCATATGCACTGTTGTGTATATTGTACTTGTGAAGAAAAAGGGCAGTGATTTGTTACTGGCTGTGCCCACTTGAGAGTGTTGCTTTTGCATCACACCTCAATGGGGCAGTGGGTGTGGAAAAAGTCTAGGAGGTATAAACAGGGACAGAGCAGGGAAAAGGAGGTGGTGCCAAGATGGTAAAGAGTGTAGGTAAGGGGCTCATCTCCACAGGTGATAGGGACAGCATCATGGCCTAGGAGCTTTGCCTAGGAGTGAAGAACTAGCTCTGCTCTCAGGAAAAGAGAAAGGCAGGAGGGATGCCCAGCAGTATCCATAAAGGTATGGCCAGATAAGCGAGGGGTCCAGTATGTTCTCAGAAAAGGTGGGCATGGCGGCAGCTCCTCCAACCAACTGGGCTTGCATGTGGATCCAGACATGATTGGTTCTTTAGGGGTTCTCATCTGTAACCAGAGGATTGGCTACTCCTACACAGAGAATAATAGTAGGTCTTCAAGTTATGGCATAGGTAGCGCAGTACATCCAACGCCTGGTAAGGCCAAGATAGGACCTGATCCTCAGATACTCTGGCTCATCTAATCAGAGGTAATGCAGGGAATTAAGGCCAAAGGGGTACAGTGAGAGGGTTCCTGAGGGAGAGCAGGGATCCCGGGTGGCACATCCTCAAGGTGTGTGGCCCAACGAGTAGAATGCCTAAAATGATGGGTTCAGTAGAGAGGGGAGTTGGGCAAGAGGAAGGCCCTAGAAGTGTGAACTGGAGCTAGAGGAAACCAAGGGTGACCAGAGACTGAAGCAGTCATCTGGGTCAGTAAGGTGAGCATTGCCAAAAACAATGGTAGGAGAGTTCTTTACTTTGTACTGGGGAGTATCCTCGATGGAGACAGCTCACTGGGCAATCCAGAATGCCACAGCAGGAATCCCCCAGGATACTTGGCTGTGATGTGCTGCAGATAGAAAGCGGAGTTTTGGCAAATGTCATTACCACGTGCAAACGGGGCATCTGAAGCTGCTGCAAAGTTTAGGAACACCTGCCGGAGGCTGGTACAGAGCTAGTTACCTGAGATAACTTATTGATGCTTTGATTTGGCATACTGTATATGTGAGCATATTATTAGTATATCCCTAATAGTTAACTGGAGTCCAGTTGGAGATTGTTGAATCCTGTACAGTGCCGGAGGTGGGAGCAGGGAAGTGTCCAGCTTGTCTGGTTATCATATAGGAGCAATAAAGGGACTAGGAGAGAGAAAAGCATTAAAGGTTATAGCACAGCTGCAGTGGTGAATTCACTGATTACTCCTTGAAGTAATGTGGTCAACTAGAAATGAGCTAATTTGGGTCCTTGTGGCCTGTATGAATTCAACTACTGTATGCCGTATGCATGGTGCTTCAGTAAAGGGAGAGTCAACAGTAGCCCTGGGGCTCGATTTTCAAAGGGCCCATTATGTTTCAGGGACTAAATCCCGAGACATAACTTGCTGGTGCAGGGAAAAAAATCTGTGCACCAGCAGAAATGCTATTTTCAGCATTTCATGTGCATGTGTGGCAGGTGCTGCTACAGAGGAATGTTATGCCTGATAATACCTCACCTCACCTCGTCATTCTCTCCCCCCCTTCCCCTCACCCCCATCCTTTGAAAAATGTCATCAATTGTTCACTCCTTGTCATGCTCTTAGATTACTCCATGTACTTTTAATTGTTTACCTGCTTAAAATATCTATGCTTAATGTCAACTTACTGTTCTTGTCTGTAATTATTATTTTGACCCCAGATCTTTTGAAAATAGACCCTGCCTAAAGGATCTTGTGTGTAATAAATACAGAAATAAATAATACCAGCATAGCATTTCGGTGCAGCTGAACATAGAAAATGTCTGCAAGTTGCTGTAAATTATGGAACTGGTTGTAAAACAGCTCTGCCTTAGAAAATTGAACACATGTGGAAAAACTTGCAGGTGTGCAAGGGAAGCCCCCTTGTGCACAGTTTCTGCTGCCCATGCACATTTTTTATTTTCTTTGAAAATTGAGCCCTGGTGTCTGCATGGTCATTTAACATCCAAGTGAAAACAGTCTCAGTAAGTCCTAGAGAAAGGAGATGGGGAACTGAACTAGTGTGATTGCAAGGGGCTTCCATCAGATACTCCTAGATACATGAATGCCCTAGGCTATGTCCACCCTCTTCGGGCACAGCCACTCAGCTTGGCCTTGAGTGAAGGGGGGTTGCATACTGTTTGGCTCTGTTTATTGAAATACCAAATAACATTCCTAGTGACAAAAAACTTGCAGTGCAATGCAGCAAGGTACAGTGTGTGGTTGCAGATTATCATTGGAGAGAACACTTCTGCACTCAGAGGCGAGAGATGAGTTTCATAAATTTCTTGCTAGCAGGTTCAGGCGTTCCTTAGTCACCATGTGTAATATTGAAGTGTCACCCCTAATCATTTGGCTTAGTGCTAGTCTACTTTCACACACCCACTTAGATCACCAACACGTACAGACTAGGTTTCATCATCATTATTTAGCAATCACTGAAGCTGCAGCTTGCTAAACCACTTGCCAAAACAGCTGTGGCTAACATCAGATTGAAATCTGTTTGCAGCCATCTGAAAGTTTTTTTTTTTTTATCATCAGTCTGACTCAGGGTTCAGAATCCTGTTGGTCAGATTGTCCCACACTTTTCAAGTTACCTAGCCAACAATGCTGGGTGGGACTTTAATGGAATAGGAGAAATTACAGTGTTTTTAATTCATAATAAAAATAGAAACTAGAGCTAAACCATACTGGAGGTCTTTATCAGTAATTATATAAAGAAAAAATAAGCACAGTTAGTCTTTTTTCTTTATATATAATCCCTGAAAGAGAAGTATAGTTGAAATGTTGATTTCAACTCTATTTTCAGCATGTATTTAGTCTAATGATCCTGGATGGTCCCCTTTGGGATCTGAGTGTCCTCCAAAAGACAGTCTCGCTACTTGTCTCCAAATCCAACTTCCAGCTGACCAAGCTAGGATTTTGGATCGCCAGTCAGAGTTGCGGGATCTGAGGTTGGAGGGGTTGGATGTTTGGATCTGAGGGTCAGATTTTCAGATCAAACCCTCACACAGTTGAGATCTGATGGGATACTGTGGTTCTGAACGGATCCCTTCATGCAAGCCAAGGTGATCAGATCTATGGTGGGATGCCAACAATAACTGGTAGCATCCAAAATCCTGTAAAAGGGGAGGCACCCGGTAAGATCCGACTCTGGCAACTACGATACGAGCATCACTAATTTAATTTAACCCTCTTGTTTCTGATTTGTAGTCAACATGCTAACACAGGCCTCTGTTTTCTTGTTCTTATTTATTTATTTAGTTTTTGTTTACTGGGTAGGTGCACTAGACAAACATTTGCCTGTTTTCAGACACAACCTGGGAAATTACATCTAATTATGTAAAAATTCCATGACCAAAGTATCAAACATTTTTATAAAAAGAACATTATTCAAACAATAAAGGGAAAGTCCCCTCAACATATTTTCTGTCTAGCTATGTAATTTGTAGGCATGAACTGTTATTCCCCCTTTTGCATCCCTCTAATTTCATCCTAAATTAAATATAAATGAGGTTGCTTCTCTGTGTTCTGCCCTAGTGTGAAAACCTGTTTTGCTCCATTACAAATGTCATGTCCCCACTCATGCAAGGCATCATGGAGTTTACGATGTGTACCTGCATAAAGCAAGCGGGAGTTACAATCTCAATCAGTTTTGTTACATGTCTTGTGAAGTCCTTGTATTCTCTAAAAGCATTTTTTTTCTAACTTAGATACACCTTAAACTACAGAAAACAGCAGGGCACTTACTATACCTTGAAAAGTGTAATGGCCAGCATAAGACAAGAACATAAGGACTTCAGAGAACAGCAACAGCACTTACTGATACAGTATGACTACTGCAGACTTTAGCAATAAAACATCATAAAATTCCAGGATGCCTCACGAGTTGGGTCATGACCTTTGCAATGGAATCAAGCAGATTTTCACACCAGATGTAAATAATTTCATTTAAATCCTGATGAAATTAGGAGGGTGCAATAGAGGCAATCATTGTTCATGCCTACAAACTACACGGGAAAACAGAATAAAGGGCTGAGGGGACTTTCCCTTTAATTCATGTGTGCTTACAGTACTCCTGGTTCTCATTCTACACGTTTGAAACATGTACCTTCTGTAGAATGAGGCATCACATACAGAGATGAGTTTTAAAAAAACAAGCAGGCAGAAAACAATCAAAGTATGAACAGTACTCAGAGCCATCAAACTGTCCTATGCAGAAGCAGGGCCATACTGGAAATGAGCTGTAGCATCTTTTTTTTTTTTTTAATTTAGTTGTTTAACCAAGATTAGCACACTAAGCTGAAAGCTTTTTTACAGGCGCAACCTGGGAGCACAGGGAAGTTAAGTGACTTGCTCAGAGTTACACAGTATGTAAGTGGAAACTGTAGGATTCAAACCCAGGTCTGGTCTGCTGGATGTCACCAGATTTGCAGCTCAGAGCCTTAAACCACTGCGCTATACTGCCTCGAATACACTATTCTCTGTAAAAAAAAAAATGATTGTAATGCACTTTAGATGCAGTGCATGAATTGAACTACATAAATTATATATACAGAATAATGCATGGGTAACCATACACAAGGCTATGTTTCCTTCAAGTGGTAAAATGACATCAGAGACCTCGAAAGCGAAATTTGAGAGGTTTGTATGGTGTCATCTCAGCCTAAGAAGGACATATTAACATTGTTATATATAATTGCCCATACCTTATTTTATATAAAGTAGAATGTTTATTTTAATTCATTTGCCTTCTTTCTAACCCTGTCTTGAACTGTCTAGTCCTTTGGATGAGACGTTAAACTGAGGTCCCTTCTGCCAATCTCTGGTCACTGTCCAGGTGGAAGTAAAAGATCCCATGGCACTTATTGATGAAGAGTAGGGAAACTTCCCTGGCGAAATGGCCAACAGTCCTCATCCATAAAACAGGTCCATGTAACCCACCCCCAGGATGCATTTGGAAACAAGCTATCACTGTGTAAGCCCCCCAAATGTGCTTACCTTTTGGGAATTGTGGCTCCATGCTTCCTCGCAGTGCAGTTTGCATCAGTAGTTTGGCAGACTCAAACCTTGCGGCCCTGTTTTGTGACTCCTGCAGCTCTGGTCACAAATCTGTGGTGCTCAGTCTGTGGTGGTGGGCGTGCTGAGCACCAGGTGGTTGCTTCTGCACCTCCAGGTGCATCATGGGTCTTGGGTCTGGTTTTCTGGATTGGCCGGGCTCAGGATTATTGGGGGGGGGGGGACAAGGAAAATAAATAAATAATGCCAATAGTTTTGGGGTGGTCCACGCAAGTGCAGCTGCCAGCTTAACAAAATTGAAAGGAGCAGTGGCTCAAGTTTGGGGATTAGTTTTGGCGCCAGTCAGAAAATGAGGGAGGCACAGTGTAAACAGTTATGCTGGGGGCTACAGGTCCCATAGGTCTTTGGGAGCGGGGAGAGCTTTGGCACCTATGAGATCGGTCCAGATTGGAACTTTGTTTTGGTGGGTGTTTCTTGGCACCCAGTTGGGGAGCACCATGGGAAACCAGGGGGAAGATCAAGGTGGAGAGAGATCTGAGCGGGGGTGATTGCCAGCTCGGCCATTGAGGCAGTGGTTTGTTTTTTTTCCTTGTGGCTGTGAAGTGGAAAAGTGAAAGGGAAGTGGGAGCAGATGTCTAGTTCTGGAGCCCCATTCTTTGGGGCTGTTCTTGGTATCATACTTACTATCATACTTGGGTACATAAGACAACAGAAGGCGCATGCCCATATAAGTTGTCCCCACTACTCAGCGGTAGTAACAGATTTATCAGCCTCAAACTATCTGTCCAATCTGGCTTTAAAAACATTTATTTATTTATTTAGTTAGTTTTTGCTGACTGGGTTAGTGCACTAGACAAATTGTACCTATTTTCAGGCACGACCCAGGAGTGGGGGATACAGATGAATGCCAGCTAACCTTGAACCAGATTAAACTGTTAGTGGTATTTTTAGTGAATGAGGGAAATTTGGCCAGGACACCGGGGAAATTCCACTACTCTCCTGTAGGTGGATGGGCTGTCTTGCTGTGAGATGGCCACTTTGGGAGGGACTTCGGAGGAGAAGGACGCTAGTTTAGTGGTGGGGAAGGCCTCACTGCTAACTGATCAACAAATCCTGGATAAAATGATCGAGAATCAGAAAACTGATGGTGATGAAATATTTCATGAGGCTAGTTCTACTGAAAATGTTGCCACTGAGAAGAATATCAGAGCTATTGATGGAATGAGTACTTACCAAGCTGATAAACAAATGGAGGTTCATTCGGCTCTAAAGGGTACGTCAGGGCCAAACCAGATCCCTGAGTTAATCGGGGCTTCAGCTGATTCATCTGACAGACTAAGAGAACAGACTGACAGCAATAACGATGATGCACTCAAAAAGAAGCGTCTCGCACTAGAGGGTGAGTGGTTGTATTCAAACAAAGCTAATATTGCAAATATTGACTGTGTTAAGGCTGGCAGCTGTTTTGCTCAGTTTAGCGAGTGCCAAAAGCCTGGAGTAATGCCGAAAAATGTCAGAATCAGTTGCGATAAAGTTTCTCCCCCCATTAGCACACAGTAGTGACAACCCGGCTTCTAGCCGTCCTGTTCAGAGTTTGCCCTTTGCTGGGAAGGAGCACCTTACAAAGGAAGCAGGGTTCGTGTTTAAACCACCGGCCTGGCGGGGGAATGAAACTGACATATCCACCCCAATAAAATGTCAAACCGATGATAATCTTCAAGATGGTGTGATGTAATTTAGTTTTCGGTGGCCGCTGGATCCACAAGTACTGTCTGCAAATACAGAAGCCTCTAAGTTGTAGGTATGGGAGCGTCAAGTAATGAATGTGAATTCTATGGCAGCTCAAACAGCTTCTGCTGATCAAGTGCAGGAACTGGTAAACACAGAAGAACATGACGAGAACTGGTCACCTCAGAAGGCACTCCTAGAGGCAGGATGAGAAAGGACTGCCACAGGAGTTTGGTCTCCAGACACTGCATGGGACACGACGTTTAACTTACAATCTGATTCCCCAGAGTGGAAACCTAGAGTATTAAATTACCATTCATTGGGGAAAAATGAATCTGGGCCAATTCCTGCAGACAAGAAGGTAAGCCCTGTATTAAACATGCCTTTACAGCCTAACAATGGGCAACCTGCTACACAATCAAAAACTTTCACTACTCTCCATAAAGCAGCAAGTAAGGATAAACGAGGGTTTTCTGCCAATTCAAATAAACCTTCAATGTCTGCACTTTTCTCTCATGCAAAAAGAGAAGTGGCACCTAGGCGTACTGCAGCCCACACCCGCTATAAAGGAGGTCTGGAGGAAAGGCCTGACAGACATAATGTAGGAAAATGTCTTATTAAAGAGTCATTACATTGCTCTCCTAGAGATGTATTTGTGTTTATTAATATTTCTGGGGAGGATAATTTTGACATAAGTTTCTGAACATCTTATTCTTTAGACCTGTTTTGGGAAAGATATGGGCAAGTAAAATTTTTTCCCACATGGATCCCCTTTTTAGTAATTCCACTAACCAAACCATTAATAAAAAACATTACTGTAATGTTTAGGAATGAGGGGGTCCATGTGGAGGACATAACATAAAAGTGTGAAATACAAAGTGAACCTGAACCCATTTTGGATTCAGAACAATTCTGGACAGGGGTTTGGAAGTATAAAGTCAAATTGAGACAATCTGACACAGGGATTGAACATATCCCCAATGCTTTCCCGTTGGGTAGAGATAGAGGGCTGTGTTTTTACAGTGGTCAGTCTAGGGCTTGCTACAAGTGCCAGTCTAAAACTCACCTTTCTAGTATTTGTGACCAACCCAGGTGTGACAACTGTGGGGAAGTGGGACGTGTAACCATGCAATGTGCCAACCACACCAAGTGCGACCTTTGTGAGGAATATGGGCATGCATTCAAAGAGTGCCCTTGTGCAGCAAAAAATAAAGCCTATTGTGGGAGTCCTGATTTATTGATTCAGTAAGCCCAAGATGCCATGGCTAAACAGGCTGAAACATCATCGGAGAAACCCACAACAATCCCACCTCAGGAATCAGAGGTTGTAGCTTTGGCTAAAGCAGCCCCCCCCCGCCCTCTCCCCTGTCCACAGGTGGAACCCACAGGAATAGTAAAAATGGAAAGGGATGCAGAGTAGTTTGAGCCAGTATGTTACAAAGACCCAGATGATTCAGAAGTTCCTGGTATGGAAAGTACCTCGCATTCCCCCTTACCCCCTAGAAGGTCTAACAGAAACATAAAAGCAAAAGCTGCACCTCACAATGAGTTAATAGAATCCTCAAATTCCTACGCTGCCTTATTCACAAATTGGGTGACTCTGAAATGGAGGTAAGGGATTCAGATTCCCAAAATCAATTCAGGAAAACATAGAAGCTCCAGTAGAGGATTATAAAGAAAAGGAAAAAAAAGGAGGAAAAAATAATATGATCCCAACATGAAAAAGGAATAATGACAGTAAACATATGGGGTTCATTAAACACACATAGCATATTAAATAATATGAGAAGACAAGCTGTATTTCAATTCCTTCATGATAATAATATTTCAGTAAGCTTCTTGCAGGAAACATGGATGTTTGCATTGGAGCAAACAGCCTCCTTTAAAAGGGATTGGCCATGGGGTCCTTCTTACTGGTCATTCGGTAGAGACTGTGCAGATGGGATAGGGATATTATTTAATTCTTTCCACTTTGTATTACATAAATTGATGGATTTAATACCAGACAGAGTCCTACTTATAGATGGGAATTGGCATTCCATGAACTGTAGATTCATTAACATTTACAATCCCAAAACCAAGGCACTTAGAATTGAATGTATGAAAGCAATTCAACCATACCTGGTAACCTCTCTCAAAATCTTTTGGGGTGGAGATTTTAATTGCAGTCTAAACACAAATAAAATGTCAAAAAAGAAAGTTTATTGTGATTCAAACTGTTTTGAGTCTATCACAGAAGTAGCAGATTTGTCTAACTGTAATCGCTTTTTAACTAGTGGTCCTAGTTGTACCTTTTTTAAGGGGAAAGTAGGTTCAACAATTGATTATTTATTCACGTCAAAATCAGTCTTAGTGGGTAAGTTTAAAACTTTACCAGTCGAATTTTCTGACCACTTGCTTGTACAAGTCAAAATTGGGGTTTCGCCCTCCAATATATATAAGAAACCTAGATGGAAATTAAACACTTCGATTCTCCTAGATGCACTAGTAAAAAATTCAATATTACTTATTCTTCAAGCTAGATTGTCAGTGGCATTTTTATACCTACACCTAGATGCCTGGTGGACGGAAACAAAAAAAGACTGTTGTAACTCGTTTAAAAAATATGGAATTTGCCAGAGGAATTCAAATATCTTTTCTTATTTGAAACTTAGAACACAGTTACAATATTTAATCACAACAGCAAATCCATTCAGATTAGACTTTTCAAATCAAATTGAAAATATTAAAACTCAGATGAAATACTTTCAGTACAATAGAACCAGAACACTTCAGGCGCTCTTAGCTAATCATTCAAAGAATACTGTAGTTGGAGACCCTTTTGAACTATGTAAAAAGATTAAAGAGTCTACAGCTCTACAGCTATGGAATTTTTAGACTATAATAAAATTAGAGTTGAAGACCAAATTACTATTAATTCCATTATAGAAGCCCATTGTAATAACTTACAACCTGAAATTTATCCATCAACAATAGAGATAAGAGAATATCTGCCCCCGGCCCATTAGATTCTCAGGAAACTAGATCCATGATTGAACCATTTTCTTGCAAAGAAATAAAAATGGTCTTTCATGATCTAAAATATAACGTTACACCAGGTTTGGATGGCCTACCTAACTTATTTTATAAAACCTTTCAGTAGGAAATAATATCATGTTTAAATTTAGTATTTCAGTTTTTTTATGTCAGGTAAAACTATTCCGGTTGCATTTACAGAGGGCTTAATGACATATATCTTCAAATCAGGGGGAAAAAGGGGACATCAGAAACTAGAGACCCATCACAATTTTAAACTCTGACTACAAAATATTTACTACTTTATTAAATAATAGTCTAAAAAATCTGGCAAATAAAGTGTTTTTGCCACTACAATATTGTGGTCTACCAGACAGGTGGACACAATCAGCTATAACAATTATAAGAAACTTAATTGAATCCTTACCTTTAGAAGGACGATCAGGATGTTTACTTTTGGTAGATTTAGAGAAAGCTTTCGATAGGGTCAATCACATGTATTTGTTCATGGTATTAGAATTTTTTGGGATTCCCAGTTCAAAAATTAATATAATTAAATCAATATATAAATATGCTAAGGTATATCCAGTGATAAAGGTAACAGTAACAACAGGTATTGAAATAAAAACAGGGGTACATCAAGGTTGCCCTCTAAGCCCCTTGTTGTATATTTTTTCACTTGAATCTCTAATAAGAGCACTTGCTATTTCACCAACATGTGAAGGGTTAAAAATGCCTCAGTCCAATATTCAGTTGATTGTGCAAGCCTATGCAGATGATGTTTGTCTGTTTTTTTTAATAACCATGATCGAATGGAGGAATTTTTTAAGGAATTCAAGTTATTTTCAACAGGTTTTCAATGCCAAATTAAATAAATAAAAATCTAGAGGGCTAATGATGGGGATTAGGAATCAGACTGTTATTAATCAAAATAATATCATGATATCTGCAGAACCACTATTCATCCTTGGCATTCAGTTTGGGCCTCAAAATCTTCCTGAAGACAACTGGGACCGGGTATTGAAAAATGTTGAAATGAAAGTGACTGGATGGAAACAGTTTAAATTTTACAAAACAAAAAAGAATTCTAATTCTTAAACAATTTATCATGCCGTGTTTACAATATGTTGCTATCATCTTTCCTTTACTGTCTCAATATGAGACGAGATTATATAGTTGTTTTTTTCAAATGTGATGGGGGAATAGATTAAACCCGGTAAAGAGATGCTACACTTCTCTAGAGAAAGAGAAGGGAGGGTTAGGAATGATCGATCTTGTCACTTTCTGTCATGTTCTCTTTTTTATCCATACAATGAAATAAAGGTTGATACATCCAGATAGTAGAGATGGTTTATGGATTGAGAGTGCATTAGGACGTTACCTGAAAGCATGGCTCATTAGTGCTCCAAAAATTAATCCACATATTCACATTCTGCTATATTTTAGACAAGCAGCACAGAAACTATATAAATGGCAGGTCTCAAAATTACAAATTAGTTCTAACACCACAAAATCACTTTAGAAAGCCATTATGACCCAAGTCTACCCTACAAGTCCTAGTTTTAAGAATTGTCCCACAGCTATGAACATCAGGATATTAGACCAACTAAACAATCCCAGATTACCAAAATATGTGTGGGAGACACAGTGGCTCATTATGTATGGTTCGATAAACGTAAGGGGTACAGCTAAATATAAAGTGAAGGAAGGAAGAAAGAAACTGTCCATATCCAGACTATATAAAACCAGGAAGAAACTGTCCATATCCAGATTGTATAAACCAGGAAGAAACTATGGAACAATTTTTTCTATATTGCTCTTTTGTTAAACCTCTATGGATTTATGCAGCAAACAAATGAAATCTGCAGTGATTATCAAAGCTGAATTATGACATTTTAGTAATTGGAAATGTAGCACCTAGTTTAAAAACTTACGAATATAGCACACTGATGGTCTTTTTTGCATGTTTACGATTTTATTTATAGCATGTGAGATGCCAATGGGTAATTTATCAAAAAAAAAGTCATGTATGAAGGATTTTGTCAATATGTGATGAATGAATTACAGAAAGTGTATTTGAATGATAGGCAACTATATAATGTAGATGAAGTTAAAATTTGGTGGAACGGTTTTTCTCATATGATTAAATATAAATAGATTTTTTTTTTTTGGCTGTAAGGGTGGCATGTAATCCCTTTGTGTTAGTAGATTAGATCTTTGGTTTCTTTTCAATACAGTATGTAATATATTAATTTCCTTTTGTATTATTGTATTTATGCACTATTGTAAATAAAAACACCCCTACTCTTTTCAATAAGTGCCATGGGATCTTTAACATCCACCTGAACTACCAACAATCCAGGCAGATAGGACCACGTTTTAACATCACATCCGAAAGACAGAATGAAATCATGGTATATTAACTACATTCTCAGGCAATTCATTCCACAGTCTAACAGACCTGGACACAAAGCTGTGCTTTCATGCCACAGTTATGTATGTGTTTTCCTTAATCTGAAGCTTATGTCCTCTCATTTCATATTTATAGTTTTTTGATACTAAGCCCAAATCATTCCTCAACATATCATCCTTTAGAATTCTATACAATAATAATATGTCCCCTCTTTTTCACCTTAATTCCAGTGGCCATAGACTTAAATTATTTAGTCTTTCCCTATAGGATTCCCCTTTGCAATCTGCTATTAAATCTGTAAAGGTCCTCCGGGGGTTTTCGATTAACCTTTTATCTTTCATTAACTAGGGACTCCAACATGGAGAACCATAATCGAGGATAGGTCTTATGTAACTGTTATACACAGGAAGTAAAACACTTTCATTTCTAGGTAAAAAACTTCTTCTTACACTATTTGTTAAATACATAGCTTTGTTCTCCACATATTTACAATGAACTTCACATTTTAAATTATTCCTAATATATATTGCCAAATCTTTTTCACATGCTGATATCCTCAAATTAGTCCCTTGAATGTTGTATTCCTGAAGGATATTTTTCTTCCCCATGTGCATTATACTACATTTATTCAGGTTCAACTTCATCCCATTTCTCTCTCCCAATCTACAACAGTCAAAATATCTTCACCAAACCTTAGTCTATCATCAAAAGTATCAACCACACCTCCAAGTTTAACATCATCTGCAAATTTAATTAGTTGCCACTGCTGATTTTAAGATCACTTATGCATATACTGAAAAGCAAAGAGCCTAGTACCGACCCTCATGGTACTCCACTTTCAACTTCAACCTCATGTGAGATATGTCCATGTGTATGGGCACAGATTGCTTTCTATCCATTAGCCGATGTGCTATCCATCTAATAATAGTTTTATTGAAACCTAAGTTAACCATTTTCAAAATCAAGGTTCAGTGGTGTACTGAATTGAATGCTCTGCTGAAATCTAGCAATACCACATCCATTGCTTTGCCTCAATCTATATTCTCCCCTGTATAGTTATAAAAGCTTATAAGATTGGTATTGCAAGATCTATTATCTACAAAGCCATGTTGCAAACTGTCAGTCATATTCTTCTCAATAATTCATTTCTTAATTTCGTCCGCAATTAAACCTTCAATAATCTTTCCCACAATTGATGAGAGACTGAAGATTTGTTTCCCCTGAAGATCAGCTGGCTGTGGGACTGTCAGTTGGGAGGTGGGCTGAGCTGTTGCTAGCCCAGAGGACAGCTGCTGAATGAAACCCCTAAGACAACTGGTCACCATGAGAGAGTAAGTGAGAAGCTGTAGTCTGCCTTCAGACATCAGAGAGAGAGGGATGGAGGGATAAAGAGAATGGCACCTGAGAGGTGAGGAGATCCAGGGGTCTAGACAAAGTCCCTGGTCCCAGAAACTGTCTGTTATTGCACCAATTATGGAGCAACTGGGAATAGGGGTGCCAGTGGGTTTGGGGGGGTCTGCGGCAGCCCCCTGGTTCCACATGGCCCCAGCTAGAGACTGTTCAGTTTTTGCATTTGAGAAGGAACTGATGCTGTTAAAGGCTTGATTCAGCCATGAATTATGCTGCCTGAGTTTGGACTGTGACTGCCTAGCCTGTAAGGTATCTGCCTGGAGTTTTAGCTTGTGAAGTGACCTTCATGGTCCTCAGCACCAGTTGAGCTTCTGATGTGGCCTCTCAGTCCAGAACAACCTGTTGTCTGTTTTTCCCTGCTCCATGGAGTGACAGTCCCAATTTTAAATTATCTGTTCATTAAATGAACCCTTGTTCCTGCAGTTCTAATGTTTACCCCATTCATTTTGATGGACTGTTTGCTGCTAATAAGATATTGCCTCCACAGCCCAGTTCCTACTATATTCTAGAGTTGCAGAAAATGGGTCTGGAACCAGAGGACCATCGGTGAAAATGATGAGAGGTCTGCCTGGTGAAAACTGCCTACAGAGGCCTCTGAGGCGAAGTTGACAAGGCAAGGCAGGTGAAGACCCACATTCTTCATCCCTCCAGTTGACCAACTTTCCACCTTGAAGAATGGGGCACCCCAGTTCAACCAAGGTCTGGTAAATCAGGCCATCCACATATGTGACTCTAGTTTGCTGTATAGCGCCCTTCCCCAGGACTTTCACTACCATACCCCTAGATGTGAAGGGTGGGGGGCTTACAACAGCTTAGTGTGCCATTCCTGGCTACATATTGTAAATAAATAAAAATAAATTAACTGTGGTCAAAGAAACAGAAAATCGAACAAACAGCATGATAAGATTAAAAAACATTTAGTGTGATTTAAGTATTAGCTACTGGCAACATTTGTTATCATTCATCTTTAACAAACACTTGGGGCATTTTCAGTCTTGCTGATATCTTCATTATGAGGAATTTGCAGTGTAGGTAAGCATGAGTAATGACCATGAGATTCTATGCAGTTGTATCTTAGTAGTGACATAGTTACTGTGGTGCAACAGCATTCTGATATCACCTTGGAGTCATTTAAATATGGTTTGGACAGGCACATGGGTGACCAAAGATGGGGTTATGACAAATAGACAGTAAAAGGTCCTTATATGGCTGTTTTGGCTTATGGATCTGAATATACCTACTATGAACCTATGAACCTCTGAGGTACAAAAGCATCTGGAGGTGTATGGATTTCCAGAAGCAACAATGATGAACCACATACTTTACTATTTTTCAGTTCACGCACTACCAGTAGTTAACCAAAGTACTGTACTACCAATGGTATGGAGATGTGCTAAGGACTGTGTCACTATGCATACCACACCGTAGCTGGGTGATGCACATGAAAAGGTAACATTAGTCTTCCTTATAAAATGGTGTATGGTCAGTTCTGACTCTTCTTTGTTCAGGACCCTGTCACACGGTACTGTGTTAACCTAGCATCTACTCCTGCTCACATGACATGATTAGGATGCATTAATCGAAAGCAAAAGCAGTCAGGGTCAGAAAGCTCAATATGCTAATTACATATCCTCAGGGTCAAATAGGTCACAATGCAAATCAAACAACACAGCAACATCAAAACAAATCATGCAAATTAAAACACGCTCCCAGCAACATTGCCCAAGAGTCACAAACTGTAAAGGAAACCCATCCAACAACTTTGAAAAAACATAAATGCTTCCTACGCATAAATCCAAATCCAAAAAGTTTCAGAGCTGCTCACACAAGGAAAAAATTTTAAACACCTAATAAAAATACAAAATATATTTCAAAACTGTTTCTACACATCAAAAGAAACATGCGTGCATACATCACTAAACTGCCAGAAAAACTTCTGCAAAGAATGCTCTAAAAGCTAACAAAATGTCTACATACATAGAAACAAACAACAACAGCTTAAACTCTTTCCCTGCTTGAATTTCAACTGCCCAGCGGTGCACCTGAATGAGGTCACATTACATTTTAAACTTAGATTTGTGGGCTTTTAGTGGTACTATTATTTCTTTGCTGTCTTTGCTTAGAATTGTTTTTGGGCTGTTGAAAAATTAAAACCTAGTTTGGTGTGCTTGTAGTGGTGATGTTTTCCTTTGCTGTCTTTACTTGCTGCAAATTTTCACCCCCCCCACTCTTAATTATATACCCTGTTAAATGTGATTGACAGGAGCTAAGCACAGGGAATAGCAGAAGTTGTGGAGTAGGAGGGGCATGAGAGGGAGGAAGCCTGCCCTCGGCATAACAAGTGTTTTGACACATTTTTTTGTTTGTTTTTGTTTTCCTTCTTTAAAAAAAAGCATCTGAAGATCAGTGGCAGAATTTTCAGGACAGTAAATTAATAAAGAGGGAACTAGGAGATCTTCGGTAACAGACAAGTACTAGAATAGCAGTATAAGCACAGTATAACGTGGGAGTGGTGCAATGCAGTGGATACGGGGAAGCTGTATTCAGGCAGATCTTCTGGATGCTGAGGTGCTGCCCTATCTGCAGGCATTTCTCTGGACTGCGGGATGAGGTAGCCAGACTCAGAGTACTTTGAATCTACTAGTATCCAAATGTTAGCCTTTTACTATATTTCTTGTATCATGATTGTTGCTTGTGTCCTATTGCTGTACAACTCTACTGTTCTTTTCATGTTTTATCTGCTCTGACGTGGAACCTTTGAAAATGAGTCCTTGACTCAAAGGTACTTTCTGAATAAATAAATAAATAAATAAAATAAATAGAGT
Organism: Neoceratodus forsteri; assembly: GCA_016271365.2. Taxonomy (NCBI): domain Eukaryota; kingdom Metazoa; phylum Chordata; order Ceratodontiformes; family Ceratodontidae; genus Neoceratodus; species Neoceratodus forsteri. The sequence goes on from CM028137.1 coordinate 808,013,896, forward strand.
GGAAGTAAACTGGGTCAGAAGTACCTTTGCCCCTATCCAAAGACCACCCAGTCCAATGCCGCTGCCTCAAAGAATGCCAAGAATGAGGAGCACTTGAGTGATGGTGGGCTCAGGGAGGGTTAGGGCAGTCAGGCAGAGGCACATCCCAAATCCTATTCCACTCCAGAACTCATATGTCACACTGGAAAATGGGGACAACCAAACAGAGGTACCCAGAGAAGTGGAAGGGAAGGATGTGGAGGTCAACCAAGGAGATGACCACACTGGGGTGAGCAGTGGACCCCAGAGGAGGAGGAACCAAATCCTGGTTGGGGACTCTATCATAAGAGGGATCCAGCTAGGAATACAGGAGGGGGAGGACAGGGAGCTGAGGTGCCTATCAGGTGCCATGGCATTGAGGGATGGGAGGAAGATCCTGGGAATCACCGGGGAGGCAAGATGGGAGAGTGAGCTGGATGTCATTATCCACCTAGGTACTAATTACCTGGCAAACAGGGAGCCTAAGGAAGTTCAGGAAGAGTTTAGGAATTTGGGAAGGGGTCTCATGCAAGTAATTACTTCTGTCCCCTTCTCAGAAGTACTATCTGTGAGAGGCATGGGAGAGTGTAGGGGCGCATGCACCAGGAACTTTAACTCATGGTTGAAGAACTGATGCTGTGAGGAAGGGTTTGGATGCATTGGTGACTGGGGACCCACCTGGAGGGATGCAGGCTTGTTCAAGGCTGACGGCCTGCATCCATCCTGGAAGGGAATCCAAGCACTCAATGATAAGTTTAAATGCTACATGGACAAGCATTTAAACTAGCCAAAGGGGTGGCAGGCCAGCAAGAAGGGTACCTAATTGCCCACCCCCACAGCTAGCAGTGGAACCAGTGAACAGGAGGAGTGGATATCTCTACAAAGCGGTGTGCAAAAGATGGAGATAGAAACTTAGAAACATAGAAACATAGAATTTGATGGCAGATAAGGACCGCTTGGCCCACCTAGTCTGCCCATTTTCCTACCTAACAGATAAGCTGCAGATCCTAGTTAACCAACAGCTTACTTCCTCCTACCCCCCACCAGGACTGCCTTATGTCTGTCCCATGCATTCTTGAATTCCCCCACTGTTCCTGACTCCACAACCTCCTCAGGGAGGGTGTTGCATGCATCCACAACCCTCTCCATGAAAAAAATACTTCCTCACATTACCTCTGAGCCGTCCCCACCTCTATCTTCAAATTGTGCCCCCTTGTTCTTGCACATCTCTTTTTCTGAAAGATGCTACCATCTTGGACTTTGTTGATTCCCTTGAAGTACTTGAAAGTTTCTATCATGTCCCCTCTCTCCCTTCTTTCTTCAAAGGTAAACATATTAAGCTCCTTTAGTCTTTCTTCGTATGTCTTCTGGTGCAGACCCTGCACCATTTTGGTTGCCCTCCTCTGGACAGTCTCCACTCTGTCTATATCTTTGCAGAGATGGAGTCTCCAGAACTGCACACAGTACTCCAGATGAGGTCTCACCAACTGTCTGTACAGAGGGATAACAACTTCCTGTTTTCTACTATCGATGTCTCTCCCTATGCATCCCAGTATCCCCCCAGCCTTCCTTACTGCCTTCTCATATTGCTTGCCCACCTTTAGGTCATCTGATATAATTACCCCAGGTCTCTTTCCATTTTTATTGTTGTCAGTATCTCACCCCCCATTGTATACTGTTCCTCTGGGTTTTTGTTTCCCTGGTGCATTACCTTGCACTTCTTTGCATTGAATCTGAGCTGCCATACATTTGACCATTCCTCCAACCTTGCCAAGTCCATTCTTATCCTTTTCACTCCATCTTGTGTATCAACCTTGTTGCAGATCTTTGTGTCATCTGCAAAGAGGCATACTTTTCCTTCCTGTTCTTCTGCAATGTCACTTATAAAGAATTAAAAAGGACCAGTCCCAGTACTGAACCCTGCGGTACCATGCTAATAACCCTCCTTTCTTCACTGTGGACTCCGTTTACTACTACTCTTTGTGACCTGTTGTTTAGCCAATTTTTTATCCAGGCTACCACCTTGGGATCCACTCCAATGTTGGTTAACTTGCGTATTAATCTTTTGTGTGGGACTGTATCAAATGCCTTGCTAAAATCTAGGTAGGCCATGTCCACAGCCCCTCCCTGGTCTACTACTTTGGTCACCCAGTCAAAGAAATCTATTAGATTCATCTGACATGACCTCCCCATCATGAATCCATGCTGCCTTTGGTCCTGTGCCCCACTGGCCTCTAAGTACTCAACAGTTCTTTCTTTCAGAAGTGATTCCCTCATTTCCCTACCACTGAGGTCAAACTAACTGGTCTGTAGTTTCCTGCCTCTGTCCTGCTCTCACTTTTGTGAAGAGGAATTACATCCATCCTCCTCCAGTTCTCAGGTACCACCCCATCGTCCCATGATTTGTTAAAGAGAGTAGTTAGCAGTGTCACTAGTTCTACCCTTAGTTCTTTTAGAATTCTTGGGTGAACCCCATCAGGCCCCATTGCTTTGTCCACCTTCAATTTTATTAGTTCTTTCAGAACCCTTTCTTCTGAAAATGGACTGGTATCGACCCCTGTCTTCTGAGTGTTTCTCTTGTTTGGTTTAGGTACCTCCCCCTCCTCTTCCTTTGTGAATACTGAGCAGAAATATTAGTTCAGTATCCCTGCTTTTTCACTGTCACCCTCTGCCCACATTCCCTCCCCTTTATTAAGCCTCAGTATCCTTCCTTTGGTCTTTCTTCACTCCCTAATGTACCTATAAAAGGTCTTATCCCCCTTCTTAACAGAGTTGGCTATCCCTTCCTCAGTTTGGGCCTTTGCTATTCTGACTGCCTTCCCTGCCTCTTTCTGCTTTAACTGATAAAGTTCTCTATCCTGCTCCTTCTGTGTTTCCTTATATTTTCTGAAAGCTATCCTTTTCTCCTTAACTTTCCCTGCTATCTCTTTTGAGAATCATAGTGTTTTTTTCTTCGTTATGTTTTGTTGATTTGCTTTACACAAAGGCTTGTTGCCTCTGTGATGGCTGTTTTGATTACTCCCCATTGTTTCTCCACCCCTCCTTCTTGCCTGTTTGTTAGTGCTTTTCTGAGGCACTCTCTCATTTTCCCAAAGTCAGCCCTCCTAAAGTCCAATATTCTTGCTTTTGTATGGCTTGATTGTATGGGAGTAGCCAGGCATACTCCAGGTACTCCATGGTGTGCAATTTTATTTAAGAGGGGTAGCAAATAGGCTCTGAACTGGTTCATTTTTCCATGAAAACTAACAAAGAAAATGTTGAACCTTTCTGTAATTTTATTCATAGGAGTTGAAACTAGAAGGACTGGTCACTAATACTCTCTTTGCATCCCAAGGACAATACAACTTTACAGGCTCTGGGCTGGTATGTGGGTGTCTTAGGGAACAGTGCATGGCATTTGTATTTACCCATGCATGGCAACAACCATTGTCATGAGATGCAAAGTTATATTTATTCTGCCAAATGAGGAAACAAACACGGTCCTGGTGAACATCTATATATTGTCTGGCTACACCCTTGGGGGGGGTAGCACATCTAACAAGGGGGGGAGGGGTAGCAGTGAGTCCACTTGGTGTGCAGATCTGAAATTCCTGGCTACACCCCTGAAATAGGGCAGCATCACAGCCTCCAGAATGTCTCCCAGAACACTGCCGCCCCATAGTCATTGTACTGCACCACTCCTATCATGTCTTATTTTGTGTCCCCTCTCCTGCTTCTCTGTATGCTTACTCTCTCCTCTCCTTACAACTCTCACCCTTCCTGTTCTGGGACAGCAACTTCCTATATTCTTCAGTAGCCTCCTTCTTCCTTGCTCAGTGTCAGACCACCAGCAGCTGGAGGGGGGGGAAGCGAGCTACTTTTTTCCTTTAGGATTGACAAAACTAATGTTTCTCTATGATCCTTCCCTTCCCTTCCTACTGCCAAACAGGAAGTTCCTGTTGTCAGTCAAATCCAGTGGCTATAAAAGTAGAACTGGCTTAGGGTGGGATGGAGGGCAATTAGTAAGAAAAAAGGCTAGCAACAGGAAGTTGTAATTAGAGTCACCTTCTTTTATATTGTCTAAGCCACACCCCAATTAAGCTCTCTCTCTTCCTACTGTTTTAGCAAAGTAAGTAGATACAGTACCCTTCTCAGCATAGAACACACACTGACTTTCTTTCTCTTCTTTTTTAACCCTAAATAAGACCCCTTCTACTTCTAATAAAGTATCTGTCTGCTTAATCTCAATAGACACTGACTCCTGGTGAGATAGAAGTGTTAAATTAGTAAGAAAATGGTAGCTTCTTTTAGTTACTTGCTTTCTGCTCTACAAGCAAGATTTCTATCTTCCAAAGGCTAGCAACAGGGGGACCCAAGCACCCAAGAGGTGGATAGGCAGAAAGGGGGCAAAATTCAACAGAAGGGCAGACAGCAGGGAGCAGGGGTGTAGCCAGAAATTTCCATTTTGTACACAGTCTCCAACACTTACACTCCCCTATTAAAAAAATTTACACATCCTTTCCAAATGGCACCCCCTTCCAAACAAGTCAGATTGTTGTCAGATGAGTCTTCTAATCTCTAAAAAGGTTATACATGAATCTGTCTCCTAAATAACAGAAGTTTAAACAGATACACTCCTCAGTGGCCTACACTAACCCAAATATTACAGATTAGAATGAAAATGTTAACAGAAAGGCTTATGGTTTGTGACAGGCACTCAACAAAACTGTACACAAATGTGCACAGTGAGTATGTCTGCCTACACCCTTGGCAGGGAGAACCAAGGATAAAGGACAACTGGGGGGGCTGGAATACAACAGTTAAACAGTCCAGGGAGTTCAAATCATGGAAAGCCATGTGTGCCAAAGTCAAGAGCCTTAGCAACAAGATGGAGGATCTGGAGGCTGTCATGGTGCAGTCGGACCTGGACATTGTAGCCATCACAGAGATCTGGTGTAATGATAACCATGACTGGGAGATGGCCATACCCGGCTACAACACATTCAGAAGAGACACTGCAGGCAGGAAGGGAGGAGGAGGAGGAGTGGCACTTTATGTGAAAGATGGCATAAAGGCCACAGAGATCCAGGAGGAACAAAATGGGGGAGAGATACTGTGGGTTAAGCTGGAAAGGAAAATGGGGTCAGCCATCCACACAGGGGTGGTCTACAGACCACCAACCCAGGAGAAGGAAGAAAGAGATATGGAGCTGATGCTAGCCTTCCAAAGGATGGCAGACAAGGGTGAGGTGGTGCTGGTTGGAGACTTCAGTTTTCCAGATGCAGACTGGAGCCTCCCAGCAGCAACATCAACCATAGAAACATAGAAACATAGACTTTGACAGAAGATAAGGACCACTTGGCCCACCCAGTCTGCCCATTTCCCTACCTACTGGATAAGCTGCAGATTCTAGTTAACCAACAGCCTACTTCCTGCAACCCCCCACTATAATTGCCTTGTGTCTGTCCCATGCATGTTTGAATTCCCCCACTGTTTTAGACCCAATGACCCCTTCAGGAAGGCTGTTCCATGTATCCACCACTCTCCATGAAAAAGATTTCTCACATTACCCCTGAGTCGTCCCCCCTCTATCTTTAAATTGTGCCCCCTTGTTCTTACAAATCTCTTTTTCTGAAAGATGCTACCCTCCTGGACTTTGTTGATTCCCTTGAGGTACTTGAACATTTCTATCATGCCCCCCCCCTCCTTTCATCAAGAATATACATATTAAGCTCTCTCAGTCTCTCTTCATATGGTTTCTGCTGCAGACCCTGACCATTTTAGTTGCCCTCTTCTGGACGGTTTCCATCCGGGCTATGTCCTTGAGTAGATGAGGTCTCCAAAACTGCACACAGTACTCCAGATGGGGTCTCACCAACTGTCTGTACAGAGGGATAACCACTTCCTTTCTACTTGTGATGCCCTTCCTATGCATCCCAGTATCCCCCTGGCTCTCCTTACCGACTTTTCACATTGCTTACCCACCTTTAGGTCATCTGATATGACTACCCCCAGGTCCCTTTCCATTTTTGTTGTTGTTAGTACATTCCCTGCTATTGTGTACTCTTCTCCTGGGTTTTTGTTTCCCAGGTGCATTACTTTTCACTTCTTTGTATTGAATCTAAGTTGCCATATGTCTGACCATTCCTCCAACCTTGCCAAGTCCCTTCTCATCTTTTCTCCCCCCCCTTATGTATCAACTCTGTTACAGATCTTTGTGTCATCTGCAAAGAGGCATACCTTTCCCTCCAGACCCTCTGCAATGTCACCTATAAAGATGTTAAACCAAGAGCAGATTTATCCTGAACTCCCTTCAAAGTGCCTTCCTCAAGCAACTGGTCATGGAACCAACTCAGAAGAAGACAATATTGAACCTTGTGCTCACAAATGGGGACAGTGTGATGGGGTAACAGTGGGGGAGCACCTGGGGAACAGTGGCCACCAATCACTGTGGTTTGAAATCACAGAAGGAGCAGAATCAAACTGCACAAAAACACGTATCCTGGATTTTAGGGGGGCAGACTTTGGGAAAATGGGAAGATGCTTGAAAGAGGCATTAATGGGAAAAGGGTGGGGATCAGGGGTTGAGGAACAGCGGGCAATATTTAAAATGGGGATTACAAGAGCAACAGAATTATGCATTAAGCAGGTTAGCAAGAGGAAAAGGAAAAGGAGGCCATTATGGTTTTCTAAGTAGGCAGCAAAGAAAGCGAAAGCCAAAAAGATTGAATTCAGGCAGTACAAAAGACACAGGCAGAAGGGGATAGGGAGAAGCACCAGGAGAAGCAAAGGGAAGCAGGGAGGTCAGTAAGGGTAGCCAAAGCTCAGACAAAAGAGTGCATTGCAAAATGAGTGGGTAGAGGGTGCAAAATCTTTTACAGGTACATAAGTGAAAAAAGAAAGGCAAATGGAGGGATAGTGAGACTGAAGGAGGAGGATGGGGGCTGTGTGGAGAATGACAACAGTAAAGCTGACACTGAACAGGTATTTCTGCTCAGTCTTTATTGAGGAAGAGGAGGGTAATGGGCCTGAAGGGAGTACAAGTGGTGGGAACAGTGCAGAAATGGACATGAGTCCCTTTACACGGGAAAGGGTCCTGAAGGAACTGGAAGGAATAAGAGCTGCTAAAGCAATGGGGCCAAATTGGGAGCTAAAAGAGGTGGTGGCTGAACCTCTGGCAATCCTGTTTAGCCGATCACTGGAAGCAGGGGAGGTACCCAAAGACTGGAGGACAGCAGCTGTAGTCCCCTTATACAAAAGCGGGAACAAAGAGAAAGCAGGGAACTACAGACCAATCAGCCTGACCTCGGTAGTGGGGAAGCTCATGGAAGCACTACTGAAGGAGAGATTGGTGGAACACCTGGTTGCCAATGGACTACAGGACCCAAGGCAGCATGGTTTCACCAGTGATTTTAGTACAAATCGAGCCACAGCGTGGACGTATACGTGAGAAGCCAAGAATTGCCCATAAAAGGGGTTATTTACCAGTTTTCTAAAATTGTGATGTGCAGAAAAATAAGAGGCTGAACAAGAAACAACATTGATTGGAGCAATCTTAAGTGAATAAAACTGATTCACATTTATGGATAGAAGTATGATTAAAAGGCACCTCCTGAGGAAGCCAATGATTTATTGGTGAAACATAGAGGAAATGGCTAATATTTATAATAAATGAATCAGATACTTATATTCAAGAGGATCTGACTACGTGTGAATTCTTCAGGTTTGCGCCCTTCTCCCCCCTTCCCCAGAATTGTGTGGGGTTCACAGACAGTGGATTAAAGAACACATCAGAAGAGGCAGCAGAACTAAGGACTCTAGGTTCTGAATAATTGTAATAACATTTCCCATGTTTTTTTTCCAGGATGTTTCACCAGTGGGAGGTCATGTCAGACCAACCTCATTGAATTTTTTGACTGAGTGACAAGGGAGGTGGATCGGGGAGGGCAGTGGACGTGGCCTATCTAGACTTCAGCAAGGCCTTTGACACTGTGCCACATAGAAGGCTATTAAACAAACTCGGGAATATGAGAGAGGGCAGGACAGTAGTGCGGTGGGTAGGTAATTACCTGGGCAGCAGGACACAGAGGGTGGTGGTAAATGGCTGTCACTCCACAGAGGGAAGAGTGACCAGTGGGGTACCACAGGGATCAGTGCTGAGACCGGTCTTATTCAATGTCTTCATCAGTGATATTGCACAGAATGTCCCTGTTCGCTGAAGACACGTAGCTGTGTAACACAGTGGACACACCAGAGGGCGTAGACAGAATGAGGAGGGACCTGCAGAAGCTTGAAGAATGGTCAAGGGTTTGGCAGTTGAAATTCAATGCAAAGAAGTGCAAGATAATGCATATGGGGCACAAAAAACCCTGGAACAACATATCAGTTGAGGGGTTAGGATATAGCATGCACTAAGTAGAAAAGGGACCTTGGGGTTATCATCTCTGATGACCTCAAGGTAGGGAAACAGTGCAACAAGGCAGCAGGTAAAGAATAGGATGCTGGGATGCACAGGCAGGGCATCACCAGCAGGAAAAGGGAGGTCATAATTCCACTATACAAGACACTAGTGAGGCCCCACCTGGAGTACAGTGTACAGTTCTGGAGACCTTACCTACGTAAGGACATAGACAGGGTAGAGAAGGTTCAGAGGAGGGCAACAAAGATGGTACATGGATTGTATCACAAGTCCTATGAGGACAGGTTGAAGGACTTGAATATGTACTCCCTGGAGGAGAGGAGGGAGAGAGGGAATATGATAGAGACATACACGTACCTTACAGGGAGGAACAGGGTGCAGGAATACACTATTTTTCAGTGAAAAAGATGTTCCAGGACTAGAGGGCATGGGATGAATTAGGAGGGAGGGCAACTCACAGGAAACATGAGGAAGAATTTCTTCACAGAACGGATGGTGGACAAGTGGAACACCCTGCCAGAGGAAGTGGTGGGGGCTGAAACAATCACAGGATTTAAGAATGCATGGGATAAACATAAGGGAATTCTGGAGGTCAGGGGTTTGGGGCAACAGACTTCTAGGAAAACATAAAGGAAACTTACAAGCTCAAATGGGCAATCTGGGTGGGCCATAGGCCCTTATCTGCTGATAGTGTCTATGTATGTATCTATGTATTTAATTAGTATCCTAGGCTACCAGGTCTGACTCAGATCATATGGAAAGAACTGGAAGCATAGCCCAAGCTTCCAAGTTAGCCTCACAAATCACATAGGAAGAAAAAAGCTATACAGGCTAGGAAATACAGGAAGTTAAAAGTCAGGAATACTTATTTAAAGCAACAAAATAACCCACTGGTCATGGAGGTCTCTATGTCCTCCCTCTTAATCCTGCCCCTTTGTAAGAACACACACACACACCCCATCAGTTTAGGTTCAAAGGCTGCAGCACAACTTTACTCAAACTTAAACATTACAGGCATAGCATCGTAATCAGTCATATCTACATTTTATTTGCATTTTCCAGGCATTTTATTGTGAAACTATAATCAATACTACATAGTTATCCTGCTAATGGGGGCTTCAAATCCCATCCCCAGACACCATCATCCCCCCAGCCTGGGTGGGGGTGTCCTGGAATCCTGGAGGGCTACTTCCACCTCAGTCATCTGTGAAGAGGCAGACAAGCTTCCTCCAATCACCCTCCACCCCGCCCATCCCAGCAGGGTGGAGAATCTCCCATCTGCCCCTGACTCTTCAGCCTTCTGCTGCACAGCTTTAGACAAGCAGGGAAAGGGGAAGGGTACCTCTCTTAGCAGGCCTCACTGAGGCACCTCTACTCACCACCATCACATGCCCAGTGAGTAAATCTGTGCAAGTCATTTCAAGCAAAACATAAGCCATATCTGAAGCATAACCATACCTGCAAGACTAGTCATGGCCCAAGGGGCCCAAAGAGGAGTGGATGGGTGGGACAAAAAAATTGTCAATCGCGTGACAAGTCAGGTGGGGAGCACAGTATCAGAGGCCAGAGGGCATCCATGTGGAGCCCTTGTAACCCTCCTGAGCCCACCCTGCTCTGGCTCACCCCTTCAATCCCCATTGCCAACTGCCTGCATGCTGACCATGCACAGGGGCTTGACCCCTTCCTCCCATGACATGTCACCTGCTGGCCTGATGCCCTTACAGCAAGGAGGGCTTCCAGCAGGGGCCAGAGGTGGCAACTGGAGATCCCATGCTGATTCCTTCTCTCCCTTTAACTGAGGGAGGTCCCTTTGGTCACAGAGGTTTCCAGTAGATCAGGGTAGAGCAGTGGATGTGGCCTACCTAGATTTCAGTAACACGTTTGACACGTTCCACATAGGAGACTCGTAAACAAGCTGGGCAGCCAGGGAGAGGGACCAAAGGTGGTAAACTGGGTTAGAAATTGATTGAGGGATAGACATCAGAGGGTGGTGGGTCATGGAGTTCACTCCGAGGAGAAGAGTGTGACCAGTGGGGTGCCACAAGGATCAGTACTGGGCCAGTGCTATTTACTGTCTTTATTAATGACATTGCTGTGGGGATGGAAGGGAGGGTATGCCTTTTTGTAGATGACACAAAGATCTGCAACAGGATTGACACTCCAGGGGAGGAGGTGAAAAGAATGAGGAGGGATCTAAGTAAACTTGTCAAGAGTGTGGCAACGAAGATTCAGCATGAAGAAATGCAAAATCATGCACTTGGGGCACAGAAACCCAGTGGCAGAGTACAGGGTGGGAGGAGAGGTACTGATGACCACAAAACAGGAAAGAGACCTGGGGGTAATCATATCACATGACCTAAAAGTGACCAAGCTGTGTGGCGAGGCTGTAGGGAAAGCAATGGGATGATGGGGTGCATAGGGAGGAGTATCATCTGCAGAAAGAAGGAGGTGGTGATACTGCTGTACAGATCATTGGTGAGACCTCACCTTGAGTACCGTGTCCGGTTCTGAAGGCCACATCTCCAGAAGGACATAGACCAAGTACAGGGAGTCCAGAGGAGGGCAACTAAAATGGTGCAGGGACTGCACAACAACCCTATGAATAGAGAGACTTAAGGACCTCAATATGTACACCCTGGAGGAGAGGAGAGGAGGGCATATGATAGAGACTTTCAAATACCTCAAGGGTAAAAATAAGGTAGCAGAGGGAAGCATTTTTCAGAGAAAAAGATGCTCAATAACAAGGGGTCATGATATGAGGCTTGAGAGGGGCAGACTCAGGGGAAACATGAAAAAGTACTTCTTCAGAGAAAAGGTGGTGGATACATGGAATAGCCTTCCAGTGGAGGTGGTAGGAGCAAAAACGATCAAGGAATTCAAAAATACATAGGACAGGCATGGAACCTTAGGGGTTAGGAAAGGGAGGGAAAAGCCAGAGATCGAGTAGGGTCTGCAGTATTACAGGAGGTAGGGAAAATAGGCAGATTAGGTAGGCCAAGTGTTCCTTATCTACTGACAGTTTCTATGTTTCTATGCCCACCCCATTAATCCTGCCCCTTTTAAAGCACATATGCACATACATACACCATCTGTTTGGGTTCAAAGGCCACAACACAACTTTACTCAAACTTAAACTTCAACATTACAGGCATAGCATTGTTATCGTTCGTAATTACATTGTTTCTAACACTTTCCAGGCATTTTATTGTCAAACCATCATCTAACCCATACAGTTATCCTGCTAATGGGGGCCTTGGACCCTGATCTCAGAGACCATTCTTCCCCATCCCAGCCAGCCAGCGGGGGGGGGGGGGTCCTGGACTCCCAGAGGGCCCCTTCCACCTCAGCCATCTGCAAAGAGGCAGACAAGCTTCCTCTAATCATCCTCCCATTCTTCCCATTCCTGACAGGGTGGAGACCCCCCCCCCCTGCCTCTCTGGCCCTCCACTGCACAGCTTCGGACCAGCATGAAAAGGGTGGTACCTCTCTTAGCAGGCCTCCCTGAGGCACCCCCACCTGCCACAGGGGAGCACAGCAAAATCTTGCCTGTGCCCCTTCCCCCCACCACACACCTGCTCTACTTTTCAAGAACAGTGGTGACCAGCTGGATAAATTATGATTTCCAGTGCAGTCTGAATTGACAAGGTAAACAAGTCTGATCCTATGTCTGATAAGTGGACCCCACTGGTATGGAAGAGACACAGACAGGATGTCTCTATCTCCTCATGGGTAATTGTCTGGCTGCCTGTCCAGCTGACAAACTTGCCCACATCCTTATTTAGTTTATCCCTCCCCCAGCTGATGGCCTTGGGCTCCTGGACATGCTGCTAAACCAGGCGTGGCAATATGTCTGACCACATTTACCAGCACTCAGGCAGCAGAGCCCGCAGGGCAACCCAGTCCCACTTAACCCACAGGATGAGCTCCAGCATACAAACAAAAGAAATTAATAAATTAAGCACACAGAGCACAATCAGGACATCTGCTTGTGCTCTGTGTGCTTAATTTAATTTTTCTGCAATATAGTATAATAAATGACTTATTCGCACCAGTGTACCGAGTGCTGCTGTTCTTTTGTTTGGATACTGGTTTTGGGGACAGGCCGCCTCATTCATTGTGCACCATCCCGATAGCTTCGGCTCGCATACTGCCTTTTTGGAACTTTTGAGCTCCAGCATAGCCTTCGCCCCTATGTTATTAGTCCCCAAATACATGACTAGTACATCCGGTATGCCAAATCTCTTTTTCTGGAGGTGGATGCAGGGTATGAGTTGTTCCCGTCCCCCACCCCAAACCACTAGATGGTGGCCTCCTCCTTGGGTAACCCCAGATTCATCCCATATGGCCTCGCTTCTGCCCTCTTCCAGGCTCAAAGTACATAGGAGGATCCCACTATCCATACCTGTGTCTGGCACTCAGAACTTAGGATCATAAGCGGGGAGGAAGAGAAAAGAGGTTAATTTTGCACTTGCAGTGGCCTGACATCTCTTGTAAACCTGCTGGATTGCCATCTCCTGATTCCTCTAATATCCCCTTCAGTCAAACCCAAGCTGGTGACTGTGCTGTAAACCCCAGTCCTGAATTAATGCATCCTGAACCGCAGTGGGTTGAGACCACAAGCACCCAGCCTGATCCTCATCACCCTGACGAACTGATGCTGTGATAGCAGCACTCTGTCAGCTTGAATTGGTAGCTGACTGTCCCCAGACAGATGGCAAGGAACTTCACCACTGCCCGAATGGGGCAGATTTCAGCTTGTGCTGCCTTCCTTAGGATCACCTGTGTCCCCTGACCCATTGGTGTCTTTGACTTCCAAAGCCATATGATCATCCTGCCATCTTGAAATTCCAAGTCCTCCCTCCTGAGCCCTCCTACCTGGTCTGACTTGCTGGTGGCTACTAATTCACTGATTCTGAGGGCCTCAAAAAAGGCCAAGCAGAAAGCCATCTGGAAAAGCTTATACTCATACAAGCTGCTAGTGCAGTTGTCCAAAGCCTGCACCAATGCTGCCAGCCCTTGGAGTGAAATGGGCCTCTGTGCATCCCCCGCAGTTGGAGCCTGATGGATCCAGCCCTCCATAAATTTCTTAACAGCAAAATGCTGGGTCACATCACCACGCACCAGCAGTTTGATGAAGAATGCAGTCCCCACCAGCACCATGCCCGCCTTTGACTTCAACACACTTTTTCCCATCGGTGTCCATAAGAACCCTAGGCTATTACCCACAGACCCTGACCAGGGATTCTCTACCCCTTGTACCCTGCAGAATTACAAGAATTGGGAGACCCCACGGCTGTGCCTACCCCAACTCCTAGGGGCCATCAACCTCGATATTACCTGCCAGACCCCATGCAGCTGTTGTCCCACAGCCAGGTGGGGAGGGTCAGTGGATCCTTGGTCTCAGGTGGCAGCATCCTGAATCTGCTCCACTGAAAATGAGAAAATGAATCAGCAATCTGGTTATCCACCCCTGCAACATGCCTGACATTAAAAGTGATATTGACCTGCAGGCAACATAGCACCAACCTGTGCAGCAAGTCGCATACCCTTTTGCAGTTTACAGACTGTTTGTTTATAACTTGCACTACCCCATGCTGTCAGATGAAAAAAATATCATTTTATTCTGGAGCCTGCTGCCCCAGGCTTTCAGGGCAACCACAATGGGGAAAAACTCCAAGGAGGTCAGGTTCCTGGACAGGTCCGTGTTGTGCCACACATCTGGCCATGTGGCTGTGCACCACTCAGCCTGGCAATAAATGCCAACCCCAGACCCCGGAGGCATCTGCAAAGAACTTCAGCTCTCAGTTGGTGGTGGTTGGTGCCTGCCACAGGTCCACCCCTTTAAGGTTAGTTAAAAACTCCCTCCAGATCTGCAGATGGGCTCTCATACCCGTGTGATCCTGGATGAAGTGGTGCAGTGAGTGGATCCCAGCCATAGCCCTTGCCAGCTGCTTGCAGAAGGCGTGCCCCATGAGGATGACCTTGCACATGAAATTAGGGTGACCATGCAGTTCCTGTAACTGCCACAGCATGACCTTCCTGGCACCCCCCCATTTCCCATGCCAGCTGGATGAGCTTCTGGGAGGGGCAGCTGCAGAATAAGGGGTGCTAGCTACACATTCGAGCAGACTTGATAGACCTCTAGGCCTTTATCTGCTGGCAAATTTCGTATGTTCGTATGCACCTTTTCCCCCAGCAACCTGGAAACTCCGGCTATGGAATCCAGTTCAATGCCTAGGAATGTAATTCTGGTACATGGACCCTCAGTTTTGTCCATGACAAGTGGCACATCAAATTGCTGGGCAATGCCCATGAAACCTTCAAGTGCCCTCTCACACAAGTCTTCACCCCCTGGCTCGATGAAAAGGAAGTTGTCCAAGTCGTGGATGATGGATCTGATCCTCACCATTTTTTTTAAACTCAGTTTTTATTGATATTTTCACAGGTCATTTACTGTTCCATCTAGACACTTATATTCTGTCTTAATGTCAGTTACTTTCTTCCATTCAAGGTTTAAAATATGCTATTGTTTACCAAAGAATCTCTCTTATATAAAATCAGATAATTCCGTCATCTTAAATGCTTGCTGCATCAGAGCTGGAGATGACAGGTCCCACTATGGAGTTTTTATGTTATTTCTTTGGGGACTCCAGTTGCTCCCTGATGTTTATTTGGCTGTAGTTCCTTGGAATTTATCAATGTTTATGGTCTGACAAGGTCCCTTTCCCATCCCTACTCTCTTCCTCCCTCTATGGGACGAAATCAGGTGTATGAGAGGAGATGTAGTGAAACCATATGGTCCATTTATTCATCAGGTTAGGGGGTGTATTATGTAGTACTGCAGTCATGGATTCCATACGGTAGGTATCATAAATTGTATCTTCCCAATTAGCCATAGATGGGGGAGTGCTTTGCAGCCACAGACTGGTTATTATTTTCTTGGCTGCTGTAAGTAGGCTGCTTGCTAAATAAATTAGGTTTTTATGTTTAAATGTTTTGGGGAAGTGTAATAGTAAAGCTAATTCTGGGGTTAGCTTGATCCCCACCTTGAAGAATACCATCCAATTCAGGAAAGTGCTGAACTTTTCAAAACTGGAACATGAAATTAAACAGCCCATTGGCATACACCTATCCATAAAGTATTTGTCCTGCACTTTCATGCCCAGCAGGCAAAAATCATTGGGGTGTACAAGGATGAGGTGGGACGCCGACTCTGTGTCAGCATTCACCATCAGTGCCCCCATCCAACATTTCTGCACCCACTATACTGCCACATGAAATGATGTGTAAGGCACCGTAGTGAGCTCAGGGTCTATCTGATCGCTGACCAAATCCCTCCGTGGGAAGGAAAAGTGACGGATGGGGCAGAATTTTCTATGGTTTTTTTTTGGTACTAACCCAAGTGAGGAGTCCCGCAGGTTGTCTAAAGGGGGTGTGGGGAAATGGGCCCACGAACTGCCCCAGGCCCACCTCTTTCCAAATCTTCTTGCCCAGTACTGTGGGCCTGTCCATGGCAAATTTCAGGATGCCTGCATCCTGGGTAATCCGAGGGTTTGCTTAGGGGATCTGAAATTCATAAATAGAACCCTCATGCAATTCCAATGCCACCGCTCTATTTGGCTATCTCTTTAACCAGAGGAGGAGGGCCAATACCCTAACTGGTGTTGGAGCACTTCCCAGACCCATGCAAGGCAGAATCACCCTAGTACTGCCACCTTCACTTTTCTTTCCACACTTGGACCAAGGATGGGGGCTCTCACACATGTAATGGGTGTGTTTGGACTCACAGTTTGTTTTGGAAAGGGCAGGATCCCTTGTCGAATCTCCAGCAACTGCCTCCCCTTTTGTAGTCCCCACTTCTTTGCTCTTCCCCCAGTGCTGGAGCCCATAACAGGCAGCCTGCCATTGGTGTGCAGCCTGAGAAAGGGTTGCATTGGGTACATCTGTTCCAGCTACAAAAACATTTCCATTCTGCCCCATTTAATTGAAGGGTCTGCAGCCATTTTCCTCCTAAATTTCTCATCATAGATGCACCACGCATCGCTCCCAAATGAATAGTGTGCCTTCAATACGTGATTCTGATACTTGATAAGACCTATCACCTCCTCTGGCTCCTTCTCTAGTGCAATCATTGACAATATATTTGTAAGCCCTCCTTAAAGGAGAGCCTTATGCTTCCATTTAGGCACCCCTTTCTCCCTTCTAACCCCCTCCCCCACCGAGCTCGGGAATTTTTAGTGCTCTGGGTGTACTGGCTGCTAGATGCCTCAAGGTGGCAGCAGAGACTAGGTTTAGGGAGTATATAAGTGAGCAGACAGGAAGTTTTGGGGCCTTTCCAGCCCAGGCATTAGGCCGGGACTGGAGGGGGTGGATGGAGGAGCAGAAAGGGTGGGCAAGTAAGGGAGCTTGGCGGTCCGGATGGGCCAGTGGGGGACACCCCAAAATGTAGACAGGACAGTTTTCACAGTGTCATGGCAATGAGGAGCTGGGGGAAAGTAGCTCTGTGGGGGAAGTATGGTCAGCCAGGTCCTGCATAATTGGGGCAGGGAATGTAGGTGACCATGTGGGTCTGGGAAAGGTAGGAGCCCTTAGAGACCCCTGTAAAATTAGATTCCTGGGCTGCCAGGGCTCTGGGACAGTGGCAGGGTCCCCACAGGAGGGAAGCCAGTGGCAGTGGCTGTCTCTTGTACCCAGTGTGACAAGGTGGCCTGGGAGCAGAGGGAGCCAAGGGGCCCTTCACCCAAATATGAACTGCTTGGAGGGGCAGACCCTGGGGTGCCAACACATGGCGTCTGGGTGGGTCACAGGCCATAATTTCAGGCCTTGGAGGGTGTCCCTCAAGCCCAAGAGGTGCTGAAGGGGATGTGAGCCTGGCAGGGATTCCCCATAGAGGAACAGCAGGAATTGAAGCAGCTTTGGGCCACTAGCTGGTGAAGGCAGGCTGTTCGGCAGGACCTGGGTGGTGGCAGTGCCCAGGAGCTCCACAGTGGCAGAACAACCAGTAGCAAGAGGCTAGAGTACTGGAGCAGGGCCGGATTTTGGGGCTGCTGCACCAGTAGAGCCATTAAGATGAAAAGCTGAGTGAAATGAGGGGACCAGTGCTGAAAGTGTAGCACTAGCACAGAGCCAAGCTTGAGTTTGTTACAGGGCCTGAGTCGTAAGGAAAAATCCTGGCACCCCTTGTGGCATGGGCCAACACCCTGGGGTCCAAGTGGGGAGCAGCCCGCTTTCCCATGCCGAGGTTAGGGGATGACCAGTTCCATTGAGAGAGTGAGTAACCTGGCAGTTCAGAAAAAAAAGCAGGTTTGGCTTACCAGATCCAGAGAGCCAGGAGATTGGGGGATCTGAGTCGAGAGGTCCTTGGGTAAAGCACCCAAGAGGGAGAGAGAGTAGAAGGATCCTTGCCTGATACTGCCTTAAATCCATCATTTCTGCTGCTCTAAATGTCCAGCCAGTATGTTGTTAAAAAGTTTCAATTAGCCCCATGGAGCTGCTTTATTTATTTGAATGAAGTATGTGACCCTTGCACTGCTGAAAATATTTGCTATGCAGACGCTAAATAAATAAGTTAGTTGGGAGAATAATAGCAGTGAGTGCTTTATTTAAACTGAAGGGGGATGCTAATGAAATGGAAACTTTTTTTCCCTTTTCTTTGCAGCTGGATTCATTTCTCATAAGTTTGATTCCAGATGAAATTTCCATCCCACCTTTGGTGGGACCTAGGGCTCTGGGGGCTCAAGAGATTCAAGAGATGTGCAGTGTGGAGTTCCTGGTCCAGTCTGCTAGCATTTGGGGAGAATCCAGATTCTGTGGGTGAAGGTGAGAGTGCACAGGTGATTGAAGACACCAGTATGGTAGGCCACATCTTTTCCTGCCTTGTATGGGAGTGCATTGTTCTCGTTGACATAGCGCTTGAGGTGACCCCCTTCCTATATGCTCCTGAAAGATCTGTGAAATGATATGCTCCTAGATGGGGGGCTGGAGGGGGGTTACATATTAAATGACACAATCCATGTCAACATATTCCTCTTTATTTTGACTGCCTTTTTGTCCTCCTTTCCCTTCTTCTCTTCTTTCTCTTAATCTGCCTCTTTGAGTTCCTCCTCCCTGTATAACAAGGAGAAAATATCAATATATTTCTTTTTCCAGATTGTTTTTTTAGAGACTGGGGTACATGGGATGCCAGCAACACTGGGTCACATGACAATGCTCCTGCCTTCAGCTCTTTAACTTCCTACATGAGCAGCTTCACCGTGGCCGACAAGTCCTCACTCAGATCCCTGGCCTCCGGGGCAGCCTGCACTGCACCAACGGGTGGTTCTGGCATGCTCATGACCCCCTGGTCCTGTACCATTTATGTGCTGTCCCACTGATCAGGCAAATCCTCCCCTGGCTCACCCCTATGCTCACTACTTCCTGAGGTGGGAACCCCAGGTCTGCTGGGGGGAGGACCCTCAGTCAGAGAAGCTGCCATCCTAGGGATCTTGCTTTTCTCCCCTACCCAGACCTCTGAACCTGGAGTTGGTCTGCTGGGTTGCTTGCTGCACCCCGGATACTGCCCCAGCATGTCTGTCAATACACCCTGGAGTAGGGCCATATTCTGTGTTACCCAATCTACCCGTCCCACCAACTCCCTGCCCCACTGTGGGGTTTCTACCAGCAATCTGTCTTCCTCCACCCTAACATCCTCTGGACCCAATTGCCCCCTCTCTCTCTCTGCCAAGGCATGCTTAGCTGACCTATAATGACTCAGAATGGACTGGTGTCTGATGTCCTCCTTATCCCCAAATGACAAGTCAGAAGCTGAATAAACAGAGTAATCACCAGCCAATGCTGCTGTGTCTGCAACCCACTTGACAGTCCCGTCCAAAGCTTCAGCACTCCTCTTCCTAGGCACTCCATCCAGTTGGACTGGGGAGAGGGCGGTGGTGGCAGGGTCGACTGGGGTGGGGTATGGGAGCTGCAAGCCCTAGAAGAGCCACCAAGCATGCAGGTGGGGGGTGCAGAGGACACTGTATTGGCCAGTCGTTCCACTCCTTTGGAAGCTGGGAGAGCCCCAGGGTTGGTGAAGCCAGCGTTCAAGCCTCCCCCCACAAAACATGGCAGGTAGTAGGGTAAACACTGAGGTACAGAGCTTGACAGAGGGCAGGACAGGGGTAAATGGAAAGATGGACAAGGGCAATAAGAGCAGGGATGGGGTAAAAAAGGATAAAGCCAACATTAAATGGAGGCAATGAGTACCAATGCCCGTAGTCTGGGAACAAGCTTCCAGAGCTAGTAGCCCTGATGGAAGAGGAACACTTGGATATTGTGGCAGTCACAGAAACATGGTACATGGAGAACCATGACTGGGATGTCAACATACCAGGGTACACAATCTACAGAAGGGACAGGGAGGGAAAAGAGGAGGTGGAATAGCTCTCTACATAAGGGAAGGGATCAAAGCTACAGAACTAAAAAGTAAATGGGGAGGACAAGAGGAACTCTGGGTCACCTTGGAGACAGGGAATGACATCACAATCCACACAGGGTTTGTATACAGACCCCCGTCTCAAGGGGAAGAAATGGACAAGAAAATGAAAGAGGGCATTCTCAAAATGGTTGAAAAAGGGGAGATACTGTTGATGGGGGACCTGAATATGCCAGATGTTAACTGGGTGACATGGACTGCAGCCACATCCAAGAGCAGGGTCATTCTCGATGCCCTACAGGGAGCGTGCCTTAGACATCTAGTGGTGGAACCCACTCGGGAGGGAGCAATATTAGACCTGGTACTCTCAAATGGAGAGAGGATCACAAACTTAGAAGTCAGTAGACATCTGGGAACAAGCGACCACTGCACAGTGTGCTTCACAATAAACACAACCATAGAGACAAGCCATACAAAGACAAGGATACTGGACTTTAGAACGTTGATTTTGGCATAATGGGTGAATACCTGAGGAATGCATTAGCAAATGGCCAGAAAGGAGGGGTGGAAGAACAATGGAGAAAAATCAAAACTGCCATCATGGAGGCAACAAGCCTTTGTGTGAAACAAATAAAGAAAACAAAGTGGAATAGAAAACCACTATGGCTCTCAAAAGAGGTGGCAGGGAAGGTTAAGGAGAAAAAGGCTGCATTCAAAAAGTGTAAGGAATCACAGAAGGAGCACAACAGGGACCTACATCAATTAAAGCAGAAAGAAGTGGGGGAGGCAGTCAGAAAAGCAAAGGCCCAAACTGAGGAAAAGATAGCCAACTCAGGTAAGAAGGGGGATAAAACCTTTTATAGGTACATTAGGGAGCATAGAAAGGTTAAGGGAGGGATAGTGAAGATTAATAAAGGAGAGGGGAGGTGGGCAGAGGGAGACAGTGAAAAGGCAGAGATACTGAATGAATACTTTTGCTCAGTATTCACAAAAGAGGATGAGGAGGAGTTACCTAAACCAAACAGTAGAAGCACTCTGGATAGTGGGGTTGACACCAGTCCATTTACAGAAGAAAGAGTACTGAAAGAACTCCTAAACTCAAGGTGGACAAAGCAATGGGGCCTGACTGGATTCACCCTAGAATCCTAAAAGAGCTAAGGAGGACCTAGTGACACCACTAACCACACTTTTTAACAAATCATGGGAAGATGGGGTGGTACCTAAGGACTGGAGGAGGGCAGATGTGATTCCCCTTCACAAAAGTGGGAGCAAGTCAGAAGCAGGAAACTACAGATCTGTTAGTTTAACCTCAGGGGTGGGGAAAATGATGGAATCACTTCTGAAAGAAAGAATTGTTGAGTACCTAGAGGCCAGCAGGGCACAAGACCCAAAGCAGCATGGATTCAGAGCAGGAAGGTCATGTCAGACAAATCTAATCAATTTCTTTGACTGGGTGACCAAAGTAATAGACCAGGGAGGGGCTGTGGATATGGCCTACCTAGACTTTAGCAAGATATTTGACAGTCCCACACAAAAGATTAATAATCAAGTTAGCCAGCCTGGGAGTGGGTCCCAGGGTGGTAGCCTGGGTAGCAAACTGGCTGCACAACAGGACATAGAAGGTAATAGTGAATGGAATACATTCTGAAGAAAGGGGGGTTACTAGTGGAGTACCTCAGGGCTCAGTACTGGGTCCAGTCCTCTTTAACGTCTTTATAGGTGACATTGAAGAGGGTCTGGAAGGCAAGGTATGCCTCTTTGCAGATGACACAAAGATCTGTAACAGAGTTGATACACAAGGGGGGAGTAGAAAGGATGAGAAGGGACTTGGCAAGGTTGGAGGAATGGTCAGACATATGGCAACTTAGATTCAATGCAAAGAAGTGCAAAGTAATGCACCTGGGAAATAAAAATCCGAGAGAAGAGTACACAATAGCAGGGGAGGTACTAACGACAACAATAATGGAAAGGGATCTGGGTGTAGTCATACCAGATGACCTAAAGGTGGGTAAGCAATGTTAGAAGTCAGTAAGGAGAGCCAGGGGGATACTGGGATGCATAGGGAGGGGCATCACAAGTAGAAAAAGGGAAGTGGTTATACAGACAGTTGGTGAGACCCCATCTGGAGTACTGCATGCAGTTTTGGAGATCTCATCTACACAAGGACATAGACAGGGTGGAAGCAGTCCAGAGGAGGGCAACTAAAATGGTGCAGGGTCTACATCAGAAACCATGTGAAAAGAGACTGAGAGAGCTTTATATGTATACCCTTGATGAAAGGAGGGACGGGGGGACATGATAGAAACTTTTAAGTACCTCAAGGGAATCAACAAAGTCCAGGAGGTAGCATCTTTCAGAAAAGAGTTGTGTAAGAACAAGCAAGTACAATTTAAAGTTAGAGGGGACCGCTCAGGGTAATGGGAGGAAATTCTTTTTCACGGAGAGAGTGGTGGACGCATGGAACCACCTTCCTGGAAAGGTTGTGGGGTCTAAACCAGTGGGGGAATTCAAACATGCATGGGACAGACATAAGGCAATTATAGTGGGAGGTTGCAGGAAGTAGGCTGTTGGTTAACTAGAATCTGCAGCTTATCCAATAGGTAGGGAAATGGGA
Source organism: Neoceratodus forsteri (assembly GCA_016271365.2). Classification (NCBI taxonomy): domain Eukaryota; kingdom Metazoa; phylum Chordata; order Ceratodontiformes; family Ceratodontidae; genus Neoceratodus; species Neoceratodus forsteri. The sequence continues at coordinate 808,036,336 of CM028137.1, forward strand.
AGACTGGGTAGGCCAAGTGGTCCTTATCTGCCATCTAAGTCTATGTTTCTATGTTTCTATGTTAAGCTAGGTGATCACCCCCCACCTCACTGGCTGCAGACTACCATGCGGCTGCATAGGCATGCTCAAAGCCCACCAGTGAAAAGAAGGAGGGAGGCAGATAGCCCTGCTTAGACTTGGCCTGACCACCCTTACCCCGGGAAAGCCAGCCATTTTAAGACCTCTGGTCATGAACAGTGTCACTGTGATTTTGTTAATGTGTCCCATACATTGAGTTTGCACACCGACTGCGCCATTGTGCGCTACATGGGCGGAAACACGTTTTGGGCAGGATGTGAAAAATGACAGCTGTACTGCTCATAAGGAGGTGTGGTAAAATGGCAAAGTTGAAAATCTGGAGTGGAAATATTGAAAATTCGCAAACCTACGAGCGTGCGTGGGAACTGTGCAACACACACTCGTAAAACAGTCATTTTAGAATTCTTTCACCAAATTTTCAACACTGCCATTTTAAGATCTCTGCTCATGAACAGTGACACTGTGATTTTCTTAATGTGTCCCATACACTGAGTTCGCACAACGACTGCGCCATTGTGCGCTACATGGACGGAAATACATTTTGGGTGAGATGTGAAAATGACAGCTGTACTGCTCATAAGAAGGTGTGGAAAATGGCAATGTTGAAAATCTGGAGTGGAAATATTGAAAATTCAGAAACCCACGAGCTCGTGAGGAACTGCGAACGCATGCTCGTGAAACAGTCATTTTAGGAATTTTTCACCAAATTTTCAACATAGCCATTTTAAGACCTCTGCTCATGAACAGTGTCACTGTGATTTTCTAATTTGTCCCGTACATTGATTTCACAACCAACTGCACCATTCTGGCGCCACATGGGCGGAAACACATTTTGGGTGAGATGTGAAAATGACAGCTATACTACTCATAAGAAGGTGTGGTAAAATGGCAATGTTGAAAATCTGGATTGAAAATATTGAAATTCCGGCGAACTTATGAGCTTTGCGGAACTACTTACCGCTCGATAAAACAGTCATTTTTGAATTTTGGCACAAATGTTCAACATGAGGTTTGGGCCCCTTCTCATGAATGATGTCACTGTCATGGCAGTATTCAGGCCCAAAGGTGATTTTGCAGTCACTGCGCGGTTACTGCATGAAATCACCCTTCAGACCTGAATAACACCATGACAGTGACATCATTCATGAGAAGGGGTCCCAAAACCCATGTTGAAAATTTGTGCAAAATTCCAAAATGGCTGAGATATGCAATAGTTGAACCCCCCATCTAGCCCATTATACAGTTTACCGCATTTCCTCAGTTTGCGGTCGGCTTTGAAGAGTGCAGACGTGTTCCCGGTCCACCAAGATCATCGCTACCGAGTCCGGAGGTAAGTATGGGGTGGGGGTGGGGAGGCTGGGTGCGCAGTGTGGTGGGTGGGTTGTGAGGGGGTCGGAGACGACCCGGGACCGCTGTTTTTCAGGTAAAAATAAAAAAAAGACATTGTGGGACCATTTTGCCACGCTGGGGTGGGCTCTCAGCGTGGCACAAGGACGTTGGGGTTTCAGCCAACGGGGATTGGGCACCCCGCCGGCAAAGGACTCGATTGCCACGCTGGGGTGGGCTCCAGCCGGCACCAACTACTGGGGAGACGACGAGCTCAGCCGACGGGATTGGGCACCCTGTCGGCTATACAGTGCGTGGCGGGCACGACGCTGGCGGGGGAGCTGCGTGTCAGCAGCTTCTTATCGCTGCTCACTCAAGCGTAGCTCCCTTTCAATCAGCAGTTACTCGCATTGGAGCGACATAGAGCCAGCTCCAAAATGCATTGGCTTACAGGGGCCGCGCCTGCCAGCACACTGCCTGAATTGGAGGAGGAGGTGACACACCTCCGAAATCTCCGATGATGGCACTATGTTTCTTGCACATGCGTGCAAGCAACATAAAAATGAAAGAACTGGGGATCATAGAAGAGTCAAGGAGTGCTTGGTCATCTCCAATGCTAATTGTAAACAAAAAAAGAAGGGGTTGTTAGAATCTGCCTTGATTTTAGGAAACTTAATCAAGTGTCAGAATTTTACAGTTATGTTATGCCCAGAATAGATAATTTGGTGGTCAGACTGGGGGGAGTGCAAAATATATCAGTACCCTCAATCTCACCAAGGGTTAGTGGCAAATCCCTTTAGCTAAAGAATCTAGAGACAAAACTCCATTTGCCACTCTTGCTGGATTCTGTCAGTTCACCACCATACCATTTGGTTTACATGATGCGCCAGCTACATTCCAGCGGTACAGTGATGTAACATTATCACCTCACACTGGTTATTGTGCTGCATACCTGGGATGATGACGTGGTGTACAGTCCAGACTGGAAAAGCCACTTGGGACACCTATGAGCAATTATCCAAGCTATCAAAGATGCAGGTCTGACTACTAATCCTACCAAATATGTATTGGGCATGCAGGAAACCAGATATTTGGGCTATGTGTTGGGAAATGGAAAAGTTAAGACACAAACTTCTAAAATAGAAGCTGTAGCTAACAGCCCTGTCCCTAAAACAAAGAAACATGTTGGGTCATTTTTAAGGCTGGCTGGTTATTATCGGGGAGTTGTTCCCAACTTTGCTGAGTTAGCTACTCCCCTCACTGAACTAATGAAAAAACAGTACCCAAATAATTGAAATGGACCTCAGAGTGTGATGAAGCTTTTCAAGCCATTAAGGCTGTATTATGTTCAGCCACTGTTTTAAGAAGCCCAGACTCTGAGAAACCATTTTTGTTACAAACAGATGCATCATAGGTTGGCCTACGTGCAATCCTGAGTTAAAATATAGATGGGAAGGAACATCCTATTCCATACATAAGTAGGAAGTTGCTTGACAGAGAGAAAAGGTACTTCACCCTTGAAAAGGAATGGTAGCAGCAAAGTGGGCCATGAAGTCCCTTAAGTTTTATATGCTAGGAACTAACTTTGTACTTACAACAGATCACAATCCTCTCTGTTGGCTTAACCAAATGAAGGATAAAAATTCCAGAATCACAAGGTGGTACCTGGCACTACAGCCATTTAAATTCAATGTGATATGCAAATCTGGTAAACAGAATAGCAATGCTGATTTTCTGTCAAGATATGGATCAGGAATTGAGGGTTCTGAAGGTTGAAAAACAAATGTACAAGTTTAAACTTTACTGTTTGCTGTGTAATACCACAAAGTTGGAGTTCCCCTGCAGTTCCCCAGTAGTCCCAAGTTTCCCCAGTATACCCCAGCACAGGTGCCCAGAGCACAGAATAAATAATGCGAGCTAGGTTGCTATTTCCAGCAAATGTAAACAATGTGCCCAGGACAGAATGCTGTGCTAAGCTGCACATGCACAGCATTCTACAACAAAAATCCAGAATCCAGAATGTTAGTTTTCAAAAACAGACAAAGTGGTTAGAGAGATCCTGGTAGCTGTTGAGGAGAAAGGATGCAGCAAGTGTGGAGGGACAAGGAACAGACTTAACTGGAGGGTTGAAGCTGTCCCTGAGGGCTTGCTTGCATGCCTCTTCTTACTCCAGCTGCTGAAGACCGCCCCTGAAGCTGTTGGGTGGTCTGCGGTGCCATCGTGAGGCACCAGAAGAAGAAAAGCCATCCGGTTCCTGGCAAGAAGGGCTTGGTGCCCCGTTTTATTATTTTATTAAAAATAAAATGGTTTCTCTGGTCCCCCATTGGCAACATGCAAAGAGCCGCATCATCAGTGAGCAGAGAGAGAGAGAGAGAGAGCGAGAGTCAGCATCAGAAATACCCAAAAGGCCTGCTGCCGTCCGTCGTGTTGCCTGTTCCTGAGACACCCTCTCACTGTCAACGAGAATGCTCCCACCTCCCGATGCTGCTTCCCTGCACCTCAGTCTGGGTGGTGAGTTGGCGGCAGCACACCACCAAAGTGCTGACTGCCAGAAACAAACGGAAAGTCAATTTATTTATTTTTAAACAGTAGCACTAAGCGCTAAATGAATCGGCTGGTGGCCGAGAGGAGGGGCGTGCTAGAGAGGTCCACACTTGAGTAGTTAAGTATTCATCAGGTACGGTGACGCTCATGGGGAGGGGTTTGCTCAGCAAGGCCATAGAAAGGGTTTATTGATATTTATAAAGGGGCGGAAGAAGGTGGGGCAGAAGTTAAAGAGTGGCAGCAAAGCCTCAGTCAGGCCCACGAGTGTTAAAAGAGCAAGTAAGGCCCATGAGTGTTAAAAGGGCAAGTCAGGCCCACAAGTGTTAAAAGGCCTCAGTCAGGCCCACAAGTGTTAAAAGGGCAAGCATAGGCCCACGAGTGTTAAAAGGGCAAGCATAGGCCAACGATTGTTAGAAAGGGCAACTAGGCCCACAGATCTCCCAGGCCTAGTAAAGGCCTAGCATTTGAAAGGGCAAGTTAGGCCCACAGGGGTTAAACAGGGTGGCTAGCCCAGGTCTTAAAAGCTAAATTTAGGCCCACAGGTGTTAAAGGGGCCTGGTCAAAGGGAAGGCCACGGCCATTTAAAGGGGCAACACAAGGCCTAGGACCCGTAGCTAGCCATTTAGGCCCAAAGATGTTTTTTATTTTATTTATTTAGTTTTTGTTTACCGGGTAAGTGCACTAGCCAGCAGGTGACTATTTTCAGGCGCGACCTGGGAGAGTACAATACAGCATAACACATGGAAGCAAACAATGCAACTTAGGCAAACATCCATACATAGTACATTCCTAGTCATATAGAAACGGTTCCAGCTAGTCTAACATGGTTTAGTCTATACTAAGCATGACCAGCAGGCCAAGAGCAGCTTCAGGGGAGTATAGGTACAGGTGGCAGGTAAGGAAGGGATATAGGACTCAAGGGTCTGCTAGCTGCTTTACCGGGGAAAGCATAGGGAGACTGCCGGGTTTGAGGTTCCCAATCGGGCAGGAAAGACAGGGGGAGGGGTAATGGGAAAACATGACCTGGCGCCCTTCGACAGCCAGCCAAGCAGAGTACCCAGGGGGAGTAAGGGGAAGTAAAGGGGATGCCAAGAACATCCCGGAGGCAGGCTAGAGGGATGCCAGGTTCATGGTCCCACAGTCGGGGGTAGAAAAAAAGGGGAGGGATGGACGAGTGAGACAGGCAGCTAAAGATACGGCTTTGGGGGTAGGAGGTGGGTAGGTGCAGCCGGGCAGGTGGTTCCTAGACTGGGCATAAGGACCGGAGGCAGTCCCAGGCCCTTAACGTCTATCGGCAGAGGTAGATAAGAGGAAGGGGAGGGAGGCGGTAAAGCCAACATGCACCTATGGCAAGTGTGGGCAGAGCCCCGGTAGCGCAGAGGGTAAGAGACAGGGAGGGGGAGAGGTGTCATAAACTGACGGCTGTCAGCAGCCAGCCCATGCAGCCTCAGGGGGTCCGGGGGAAGTAAGAGGATCCCAACGGCAGGCTAGAGGGACGCCAGGTTTATGTCCCAGCCGACAGGGATGAAGAAATAAAGGGGGTGGGTGGGAGGAAAGGTGGCAGTAAAATACGGCTTTTGCGGTAGTAAGCGGGAAGGTGCGGCCAGGCTCGTGGTTCCGAGGTTCGGCATAGAGGCAAGGTGTCAGTCCCTAGCCGGGGATCTCAAGCGGTAATGGAGGACAAGTGAAGGGGAGGGAGGAGGTGGGGCCTTATAGTACCAACATCCACCTGAAGTAAGTTTATCCACCTGAAGTATGTTATAGAGGCCTAGCAGTATAATCAACCCCAGGTGTAATAGGAGCCTAGCCAGCCACGTAAGCCCACAAGTGTTAAAGAGCCTGGTCAGACATCAGAGCCTATAGCCTTTTAGAAAAGCCTACCTACAACTTTAGTATATCCACAGTAATAAGAAAACCCGATTTAGCTAGAGGGACCCCTCGTAGTTAGATTCACTGAACGCTAGGGTTCACCCAGAAGAATAAAAGTGCCCATTTATTTACTATGGTCTGGACACTGAGACTGTACAGTTGACCACTACAGTAGGAACTGTGACATTTATTGCATTGCTATTCATCCTATGAATATTATTAAGTGCCAGAACTGTCTTGCATTGTTTTGTGCCAGCACTTTGGTGTTGGAAAAGTACCTGAATCAGTCTTCAACAATCTCTAGAATCACTCCACCCTGGTGCAACCCTGTCAGTCTTCACCAATTCTTCAGGAATCATCTTCCAGTATATTCCAGAAGCAGCCAACAGCAACTCCATGAAGAACCGTGACGCAGTCATCTCAAAGTTGCACTGCCCTGTTCATTATTTTCCTCTCACAGTTTCCCAAGTTTGGCTTGGCCCAGTACAGAATCTGCCATCTGTTTCTTATTTTTACGTCTGCATCATAGTACTGTTTGAATCATCAGTGTCAGTTCTCTGAGTGACACTTGGTTTATTGTTTTCAGTGTGCCCTTAACTCATCCGGCCTTGGACTCCAAACTTGGTTGCATTTCGACATATGATTTTTTTTTTGTGTGTGTGTGTGTGCCCTTGGCTCATCCAGCCTTGGGGCCCAGAAGACCGTTGTCCTCTGACACCCAGAAGACCATCGTGCTCCGACGTCCAGAGACTTCCTTATACAGACTTCAGTATCCTGTGGAGTCTGCGTCATTCTTCCTATCCAGCAGTCCAGAAGTGGGCTGTGGCAGGGGGTTCTTCTTTGTCTTCTCATTCGGCAGTCCAGAAGTGGACTGTATCCTCCTCATCTTCTCCTCTGGCAGTCCAGAAGCGGGCTGTGGCAGGGTGGTTTGCATTGAATCCTTCACCTGGCAATCCAGAAGTGGATTGTGGCCAGGTGGTTTGCATTGTTTCCCTTTCTCTGGGCAGTCCTGAAGTGGATTGCGGATGGATTTTGTGTGTTCCCATTCCGGGGCCCTTAGTGGGTTCTTAGCCAAAGAAATCTTGATCCTGTGCTTGCATTCCTAGAGAGGTGGGGTGTGACCAAGAACTCATGGTCTGTTAAAAATTCTCTCTGCATCCCTCAAGTTTCCACTAAGGTTCTCAGAATTACACTTGAAAGCCAGTTTAGTGGCTTTACATTTTCTTCTCGACAACAGAGAAAATCAGACGTGCACAAACTTCCATCCGTCATGTGTATCGACTCCTTCTAGAGCATATAGAGTGACTAATAGTGTGAAATCCAGGTAACAGTTAGAGGTGCACCTCAGGATTGGAGTAGAAGTCTGAACGAGGGTTAGAAATAAGATGCTCTTACAGTGTAGCTGTTACAGCCAGTTGATCCTTTTTACTAACTGTGCTATAGAGTCACCCTTTTACAGGGAGTACAGATAGGATGCTTTTACAGCATAGCTGTTACAGCTGATTCTTTTACTGTCCTCCTCATATAGGAAATGACAGTATTAGTATAAGGCCTCAGGGCATTAGGAAGATAACAGTAGTAGTATTTCATGTTGTTGATATTCCCCTTTTTCTCCTGTTCCCTACCCTGTGGTCCGTCGCTGAATAAACTGGTTCCTTTCTCAAATCCTGCTTCCTGCCTCTCCATTTTGGTGAAGATAACAACAGGTAGACAAATAGGAAAAGAATTGCCTTACCACCTAGTGGATGTACTTTGAAAGTCTGATTTCTAGTATTCAGGCAATCGAAACATTCATCCTCTGAAATATACTATGATCATCTAATATGTACGTTTCTCCTATATCTCACCAGCTCACCTCACTTGGCATCATGGACAGGATACTTTAATTGGAGTCCAAAGCAGGAAACGGTTATTGGTAATGGAATCCAGAAGGCTGGAAACCTTGAGAGGAGCTGGAAAAGGGACACGGTTGAATCCGATTACAATGCCATACTATTTTGGTGCACCCTGGTTGCCACAGTTCTCTGGGGACCCTACAGATTCATCTGTCACCAATTTAGGAGAGTTCTGAAGTAAAATGCTGTCTACGTTCTGATTTTATGAGATTCCTGAATGACAGCAAGTAGAAATGTTAATTGGACAGCTCACCAATGTGGCCCACTGAGAAGTTAGTGCTTGGCCAGAACCTGAAAAGACACAGGTGGAGCAAATCTTCAACAGACTATGTAGAATGTTTGATACCCATATGCTGTTTGATCTAAAAATGAAATTTTTCTCGAGGGTGCAAGGAGTTGGTGAAACTTTACGGGAGTATGCTCTCAGCTTGCAAGAGACCCTCAAGACGATTGAAAGGTTGGATCGCCATGATCTCCATGACCCTGATGAACTATTAAAGGAAAGATTTATAGAAGGGGTGAGAAGCGAGACTCTCCACTCTGAGTTACAGCTGTTGTCAAAGCAGAACCAGGACATGCAATTTATAAACTTTAAAGAGGAAGCTATTGAGCTGTTGGGACATGAACATCCCGGTGACAGATCGGATATTCAGCAGTGTTGTGGGATAATGCCGGAGAATTGTTGGGTGAGACATCTGGTATGCTGTCGGACTGCAGTCACCAGTAACCAACCTGAATGGATGTCAAAAGAGCCTCAGACCCGAGAGTACTCAGGAGGACCACAGGGATTTCACCATTACCGATACGACAGAGATCAGAATATGGGTGATTCTGCACCAAGAACCTCCAGCTAGGAGATGAACAGAGAAGGGCAGAAGTCTTCGGAGATGAAACTGTCCACGCGGATGTGGCAGGAGATGAAGAGGGAACTCCAGAACATCAGAGAAGATTTGAGATGTGAAATGAGAGACCAGGTGGCAAGAGAACCAGAGTGGCACCCATCTAGACCCCCAGCGGCCAGAAATATGGGAAGAAAGCCATCTGACCAGTTTGATGCGAATGGGAGGCCCATATGCAGAAGGTGTGGAATCAGTGACCACATTGAGAGGAGATGCACCCAGGAGGCAAGCACACCTGCCTTGGCTTCAATCAAGGAATCCCTGGTGTGGTGGACTGAGCCTCGGGACAATTCACAGTAGGTCCATTAAGAAACTCAACTCAAGCCAGGTTTGTCGGAACTTGTCCAGCCACCACTATAAAGGTTAATGGAACTGAGGTGGAAGCCCTATTGGACACTGGCTCACAAGTGATAACACTGCAGGGCAAGACTTTCTTTGAGTACTGGATGAGAGAGCAGTTAACCCAACCCTCTAAGAAGTGGATGAATCTGGTAGCTGGAAATGGTCTGGATATTCCTAGTATTGGCTATATGGAAGCAAATATTAAGTTAGGAAGGACCGAGCACCCGAACCAGGGGATTCTGATCAGCAATATCTATGATGATAACTTACCACCAGTGATCTTGGGCATGAATCTGCTCCAGCGTAGCCAAGAGAACCTGATACAAGTTCTACGGAAACAGACCAGTTCACTTCCATGGAGAGAGGAGCAGACCTTACAAGGAACAATTAAGCTACTCCAGTGTCATCAAAGATTTGCTAATGAGAATGGAGAAATCAGAAAAGTCCGAGTGATGGATGAAAGGCCAGTACAGCTGAGACCTGGAGCCGAGACTATACTGATGTGCAGAACCAAAGTAGGATTGCAAGGTAAAGATTACATGGCCTTAGTGGAACCAGAGTGGGTCAAAAGAGAGGATCGAGTTGTGGTGGCTCAGAGTCTGGTCACAGTAAAGGGTGGTAAAGTCCCTATCCGCCTGCTCAATTATGGCACTTAGCCAGTGACTGTGTATAGACGGCAGGCCATTGGTAGACTCATGAAGGTCGAATGGGAAGATGTCATAACCCCAGGCGAGGAGGAAGAGGAAATGTTTCGCTTGACCAGTGCCACTATAGCACTACAAGAAAATATAGTCAATTGTGGAACCTCCCAAACATGGATCCAGGAAACTGATATGGGAAATCCCAAGACTACCGAAGAAGAAAAGTCAAAGTTGCTGGAAGTGATAAAGAAGCATGCTGATACCTTCTCTCACCATGCTTTGGACTTCAGCTGTGCAACAAATGTGAGACACTACATTCCTACAGAGAATCACCCACCCATCTGGAAAAGGTTCAGACGCATACCCCCTGCTTTCTATTAGCCGACCATGTAGTTACTGAAGGAAATGTTGGAGGCAAATATCATAAAGGAGAGTCACAGCCCATGGGTGGCACCAATTGTCGCAGTTAGGAAAAAAGATGGACAGATACGATTTTGTGTCGATTATTGCAAACTCAATCAAATCACGCACCAAAATACCTATCCATTACCCCGCATTGAGGATGCCCTCACAGCATTAAGGTTAGCAGCATTCTTCTCTACCATTGACTTAGCAAGTGGATACTGGCAAGTACCTATGGTACCAGAGGACCAAGAAAAGACAGCTTTTGGGACTCCAATGGGACTGTATGAGTTTTCACAGATGCCGTTTGGACTTTGCAATGCATCTGGAACATTTCAGTGCTTAGTGGAACAGTATTTGGGCAGTAACAATTTTGACACAGTATTTCTGTACCTAGATGATATTATAGTCTATTCAAAAACATACAAGGGGCATCTAAAACACATGGAGCTGGTTTCTGACTGCTTAAAGAAATATGGACTGAAAATCAAGCCTTCAAAGTGTCATTTCCTGAAAGAGGATGTAAATTATTTGGGACATGTATCCGTAGAAGGGATAGCTCCAGACCCAGAGAAAATCAAAGTGGTAAAAGAATGGCCATGTCCAGGCACCATCACAGATGTGAGACAAGTCTTGGGATTTGTCAGAGATTATCACTGATTTGTGAAAGATTTCTTGAAACAAGCAGCACCTTTACATGAACTGTTATGCCACAACAAAGGGAATAAAGTCAGCAAACACAGCTGAGTAAATTTGGACGCCAGAGCGTCAGATTGCATTTGATCACCTTAAGGCAGTGTTCACCACAGTACCGGTACTAGCTTACCTGGATTATCAGAAACCTTTTCACCTCTATACTGACACTAGCAACAAAGGCCTAGGAGCTGTACTTGCCCAAGTATAGGAGGGAAGAGAACGAGTGATCGCCTGTACGAGTAGAGGCTTCAGGGGTTCAGAAAGGAATTATTTTATTTATTTATTTATTTATTTATTTATTTATTTATTTGTGTCTTAGATTACAAAGTACCTTTGAGCCAAGGCTCTTTTACAAAGGTTCCACGTCATGCTGGTTACAGGGTAACAGACTCTAAAACATAAAACAGCTACAGGTACATGGTTTAGACAGTAACTTTGCTTGACAAAATCAGACTGAATGACGAATGACGAACAATAGTTTTTAGTGCTTGTTTGGGCTGTAACAGACAAATTTTGGCAGTACCTCATGGCTACTTTGTTCACTGTATATACAGATAACAATTTCTTGGCACATTTTGACACAGCGAAGCTCGAGGTGTTGGACCAGTGATGGGCCTCCAGGCTGACCAACTTCAAGTTCACAATAATGTACCCGTCAGGAGAATCTAATGGTAATGTAGACACTCTCTCCAGATTTCTTGATCGCAATGAAGAGGAAGTAGTTGACACTGAGCGAGAAGATTTGGAGATGCCACTATTCATCAGAATTCCAGAAAAGCTAGTCCAATTGTGTTGCCAGTACTCACAGAGTGTCAATCACAGTCAAGAAACAATGCCTACATTGCCAGCAGATGAGAGAACAGATTTATGGACACAGTTATAGAACCAGAATCTTCCAATCCAGGAGCTCAACGAAATACTTAGAACCAAAAGAACAATAAGAGCACAAGAAAGAAAGACTCTGCCCCCAAAACTGACAAAACTGTTGAGACAATGAGAATACCTCAGTTTAGAGCAAGGAAAAATTGTATGAAAGACTCAAGATCCGATAACACGAGAAGAGATAGTTCAGATCCTCATTCCACAGGCAGAAGCAGACACTGTGTTGGAGGCCTACCACAATCAGTCATGTCATTTTGGACACCAAAAGACTGAGAAAACAATGAGAGAGAGATTTTGTTGGATCGGCATGAGAGAGGATATTAGATGATGGTGTGAGAACTGCATGGCCTGCAACTTAAAGAGAGAGGCAGATAGTAAACAAAGAGCACCCTGACAAGCGATTGTAACCAAGGAACCACTGGAGATTGTTGCTGTAGACCATTTAAAGATTGAACCTAGTAAAAGTGGATTGCAGTATGTGCTAATGATCATTGATCACTACACGAAGTTCATGGTAGCGGTATCAGTAAAGGACTTGTCAGCTCAGATTATGGCTGAAGCACTTTGGAAGCATTTTGTTCGTCCATATGGGTATCCATCTCAAATACTGACTGACCAAGGTGGTGCATTTGAATCTATATTATTCAAAGAACTGTGTTCCATGTACAGCAGTAAGAAACTGAGAACAGCCCCCTATCACCCGCAAACAAATTGATTATGTGAACAAGCAAATCACACCCTACTGGAGATGTTAAGAGCCATGCCAGAGCATCAGAAAGCAAAGTGGCCTGAACTGCTTCCTGAATTTTGTTACCTGTACAATACCATTCACTGTTCCACAGGATACACGCCTTATTATTTAAAGTTTTTTAGACATGGCAGACTTCCAATGGACATGGTTCTGGATGTGCAACCGACATGCAGAAAGACAGAGGAGCCAACCACAGTATGGGTAGAAGAACACCAGCATCGACTCCAAGAAGCAGCTGAGATCGTATCAACTCAGATGGGATATGCACAACAGAGGCGAAAAGAACAGTATGACTGTAAAGCACACGCTGTACCTTTGTCCGTAGGAGACAGTGTTATTGAAAAACACTCCTACCATAGGACATAAGTTTGCATCTAGGTGGGATCCTACACCATTTGTGATTACAGAAATTCCATATCCAGGACTTCCAGTGTATAGCATCAAATCAGAAATGGGAGGACACTCAAGTAAGGCAGTGCATCGAAATATTCTGAAGCATTGTACATTTCAACCCTCTGGTCTAGACAATGGTTAGGATGACAAAGAAAACAGATGGGAGAGGCAGGAGTATAGATACGGCTACACCTAGAGACCTAATAGAATGGCTTTGGTTATCAAGTATTACCATGTTCAATCCAGTTTCTACCAGATCTACTGAAGGTTTTGTATGTAGTTCTGCACGTACAACAAAGGGTATTCTTCCAAAACATTCGATAGAAGAAATCCAATAATTCCATAAGGATCACCTGTAAATAAAGCAAAAATACGGTACAAAGTTAGAATATAGAATTATCTTACAGTTAGAAATGTTAAATAGTAGAAGTGTTAAACAGTAGAAATGGTAAATGGTAGAAGTTAAGAATGTTTAAAGTTTTAAAGTACTGTGTCTTCTTAAGAAGTTTAGGGGGATACATGGGGACATGTATCTTTTAGCGGGGCCGAATATGTAATACCCCAAAGCTGGGGTTCCGCTGCAGTTCCCCAGTAGTCTCCATTTTCCCCAGTATACCCCAGCACAGGTGCCCAGAGCACAGAGTAAATAACGCAAGCTAGGTTGCTATTTCCAGCAAATGTAAACAGTGTGCCCAGGACAGAATGCTGTGCTAAGCTGCACATGCACAGCATTCTACAACAAAAATCCAGAATCCAGAATGTTAGTTTTCAAAAAGAGAAAAAGTGGTTAGAGAGATCCTGGTAGTTGTTGAGGAGAGAGGACGCAGCAAGTGTGGAGGGAAAGGAAAAGGCTTACCTGGAGGGTTGAAGCCATCCCTAAGGGCTTGCCTGCATGCCTCTTCTGACTCCAGCTGCTGAAGACTTCCCCTGAAGCTGTTGCACATTCTGTGGTGCCATCGTGAGGGCCCCAGAACAAGAAAAGTTGTCCGGTTCCTGGCAAGAAGGGCTTGGTGCCACGTCTTACTATTTTATTAATTTTTTTTAAATAGTTTCTCCGGTCCCCCATCGGCAGCATGCAAAGAGTCGCATCATCAGTGAGCAGAGACAGAGAGTGAGAGTCAGCATCAGGAAAACCCAAAAGGTCCCCTGCCATCCGCTGTGTTGCCTGTTCCTGAGACGCCCTCCTACTACCAGTGAGAATCCTCCCACCTCCCGATCCTGCTTTCCAGCACCTCAGTCTGAGCAGTGAGTTGATGGCAGCACACCAGCAAAGTGCTGACCACCAGAAACAAGCAGAAAGTCAATGTATTTATTTTTAAACAGTAGCACTAGGCGCTAAGTGAATCGACTGACAGCCAAGAGGAGGGGTGGGCTTGAGAGGCCCATATTTAAATAATTAATTATTCATTGGGTGCAGAGATGCCCACGGGAGGGGTTAGTTCGGCAAGGCCATAGAAGGGGCCTATATATATTTATAAAGGGGCAGAACAAGGTGGGGCAGAAGTTAAGAATGGCAGCAAGGCCTCAGTCAGGCCCACAGGTGTTAGAAGGGCAAGTCAGGCCCACGAGTATTAAAAGGCCCCAGTAAGGCCCACAAGTGTTAAAAGGGCAAGCATAGGCCTACAATTGTTAAAAAGGGCAACTACACCCACAGATCTCCCAGGCCTAGTAAAGGCCTAGCATTTGAAAGGGCAAGTTAGGCCCACAGGAGTTAAACAAGGTGACTAGGCCCAGGTCTTAAAAGGGCAAGTTAGCCCACATGTGTTAAACAGGGCAACTAGGCCCATATCTTAAAAGCCAAATTTATGCCCACAGGTGTAAAAGGGGCCTGGTCAAAGGGAAGGACATGGCCATTTAAAGGGGCAACACAAGGCCCAGGACCTGTAGCTAGCCATTTAGGCCCACATATGTTATAAGGGGCCCAGCAATATAATCAACCCCAGCTGTAATAGGAGCCTAGCTAGCCATGTAAGCCCACAAGTGTTAAAGGGCCTGGTCAAACATCAGCACCTATAGCCTTTTAGAAAAGCCTACCCACAGCTGTAGTATATCCACAGTAATAAGAGAACCCAAATTAGCTAGAGGGACCCCTCATAGTTAGATCCACGGAATGCTGTTCACCCAGAATAAAAATGCCTGTTTATTTACTGTGGTCTGGACACTGAGACTGTACAGTTGACCACTACAGTAGGAACTGTGACATTTATTGCATTGCTATTCATCCTACGAATATTATTAAGTGCCAGAACTGTCTTGCATTGTTTTGTGCCAGCATTTCAGTGCTGGAAAAGTACCTGAATCAGTCTTCAACAATCTCTAGAGTCAGTCCACCCTGGTACAACCTGGTCAGTCTTCATCAGTTCTTCAGGAATCATCTTCCAGTGTATCCCAGAAGCAGCCAACAGCAACTCCATGAAGAACCATGCCGCAGTTGTCTCAAAGCTGCACCACCCTGTTTATTATTTTCCTCTTACAGTTTCCCAAGTATGGCTTGGCCCAGTACAGAATCTGCCATCTGTTTCTTATTTTTATGTCCGCATCAGAGTACCGTCCAAATCGTCAGTGTCAGTTTTCTGAATGATGCTCGGTTTATTGTTTTCAGTGTGACCTTGGCTCGTCTGGCCTTGAACTCTGAACTTGGTCGCATTTTGACATATGATCTGTTGTTTTTTGTGTGTGCCCTTGGCTTGTCCAGACTTGGGGCCCAGAAGACCGTTGTTCTCCGACGCCCAGAAGATCGTCATGCTGTGACATCCAGAGACTTCCTTATCTAGACTTCGGTACACAGTTGAGTCTGTGTCATTCTTCCCATCCAGCAGTCCAGAAGTGGGCTATGGCAGGGGGTTCTTCTTTGTCTGCTCATTCGGCAGTCCAGAAGCAGACTGTATCTTCCTAGTCTTCTCCTCCAGCAGTCCAAAAGCAGGCTATAGCTGGGTGATTTGCATCGAATCCTTCACCTGGCAATCCAGAAGTGGACTGTGGCTGGGTGGTTTGCATTGAATCCTTTACCTCGCAATCCAGAAGTGGATTGCGGCCAGGTGGTTTGCATTGTTTCCCCTTCTTCAGGCAGTCCAGAAGCGGACTGTGGCCAGATTTTGTGAGTTTCCATTCCAGCGGCCCTCAGTGGGTTCTCAGCTGAAGAAATCTTGATCCTGTGCTTGCATTCCAGCAACCCTAGAGAGGTGGGGTGTGGCTGAGAACTCATGGTCTGTTAAAAATCCTCTCTGCATCCTTTAGTTTCCCACCAAAGGTCTCAGAATTACACTGGAAAGCCAGTTTAGTGGCTTTATATTTTCTTCTCGACAACAGAGAAAATCTGACATGCACGAACTGCCATCCATCATATGTATCGACTCTTCCTAGAGCATATAGAGTGACTAACAGTGTGAAATCCAGGTAACAGTTAGAGGTGCACCTCAGGGCTGGAGTAGAAGCTTGAATGAGGGTTAAAAATAAGACGCTCTTACAGCGTAGCTGTTACGGCCAGTTGATCCTTTTGCTAACTGTGCTATAGAGTCACCCTCTTACAGGAAGTATAGATAGGATGCTTTCACAGCGTAGCTGTTACAGCTGATTAATTTACTGTCCTCCTCATATAGGAAATTACAGTACTAGTGTAAGGCCTCAGGGCATTAGAAAGATAACAGTAGTAGTATTTCATGTTATTGTTGTTATTCCCCTTTTTCTCCTGTTCCCTACCCTGTGGTCCGTTGCTGAATAAACTGATTCCCTTCTCAAATCATGCCTCCTGACTCTCCATTTTGGTGAAGATAGCAACAGGTAGGCAAACAAGAAAAGAACTGCTTTACCACCTAGTGGATGTACTTTGAAAGTCTGATTTCTGGTATTCAGGCAATCAAAACATTCATCCTCTTATATATACCATCACCATCTAATATATACTTTCATCTATATCTCACTGGCTCACTTCAGCAGTACTATTATAGAAAAAAGGATACTACACATGTGCTCAATTTCTGAAAATTAGAAGCTAATGTTAGAGAATTAATAGAAAGTTTTGGAAACCTGCTTGATAAAGCAGGTTCCCTCTTAAGGAGGGGGGTGTGCATGTGATAGGGTTGAATAGGACCCTGTCCCAGTTGTTATGGAGAGTTTGAATGCAGGGATCTGTTCTGTTCTTTCCTTTTCTGTCTCTTGTCTGTCTGGTTGTGCAACCAGATTTTCTCGTGAGACCTGGGACTTGATCACCCCAATGGTCTTGTAATTCTCTGCCTCTCGCTATCTCTCTACCCTCACTTGCTGTTTCTGCCTTTTCCTTCCTTGCATATCTGCTGATATAAAAATATATACTAAACTCCCAATGCATCTCGCAATTCAAAAATGGCCTAAGGCAACACCTTCTTACTAGGACAGTTTGTGACTGCCACTAGGACTCTGACACCCATAATGCCCACTCATCCACATTCTCCTTCCTCTTCCTTTTACCCCCACTCTTCCCTCTTGCCCTATCCCTCTGTCTTCCTCTCCCCCCATGCCTTTTCTCCCACTGGATCAACCTTAAAACCAACCTACTACCACAACCTCCCAACCTCCTAGACAAAGCCACTTCTTTCGGCCACCCACTCTCCCCCCCAGTCTCCCCTCCCCCTCACCTTGACTCCTCCTTGGACTCTCACACTAGGTGTCACACCTTTTTATCTCCTTCGCTACATATAAACACTGTCCTTTACCCTAGTTGAATGCTCTTGGTGCTGTACTATCACCATTGGTACTATGAATGACATTGTAATCTTATTGTATACTAGCTACCTACTATTTGAGTATTGTATGTAAACTGTTTGTTATTGCTGTCACTGTCACTGTTTGATGTGGAACCTTTGTAAAAGAGCTCTGAGCTCAAAGGTATGATCCGAATCCCTAAATAAATAAATATTCAAATCATTACGTGGAAATGTAACTGATATTGGGATCCCTTTGTTTAGAAATGATATGAAGACAGTGGGCAGCTTTAAGAGAGGCTGGGACAGGTATGGGGAGGGTAATTGTCATGGGTAGGGAGGATGGAAGGAGTGGGGAGAGGGAGAAGGGACAGTTGCTCAAGCTGTGGACCCTGCATCATGAGCAGACTTGATAGACTGAATGGCCTTCTTCTGCTGGCTTCTTTGTATGTTCATAAATAGTGTTACTGTTGAAATGTATATAATTATAGCCACCAGTCAGTGAGCATGTTGGCGATGACAGAAAACACCAAAAAGAGCCAGATAGTTGAAAAAAATCTGCCACTGCAATCAGGTGCAGTTTCGTCATGACAAGACTCCGGCCATGCACATTACAGTGCACAGTAATGTGCGGCCAAAGTTACGAGCAACATGTTTGCTCAGTGTGCCTTTTCTGGTGAAACATTTCAATAAATAATGTAGCCACAGAGTGGCTTTCCACAATGGCGACTCCTACCACCTGCCACACAGTCCCACAAAGCCGACATCAGGGGCACCCAATCCCTGTGTCATCATGTATCCCCCCATTAAATGTTGCACACTGGGAGCCTACCACAGTGTGCCAAAACATGGCGGCTCTTGACGCCCGCCACGCACACCCAAAAAACCAACATCGGGGTGCCCAATCCCCATGTTTGCATGTATTCTCCTCCCCCCATTAATGTGGCACATGGGGAGCCCACCCCAGTGTGTCAAATTTTTTTTTATTTTCTTCTGACACCAGGATGCTTACTTCCAGTGTCAGACGGGATCCTCCCCCCAAACCCCTCTACACGATTTGCCAAAATCAGGGTGCCCAATCCCTGTTTTTGCATGCCCCCCCACTATTGTGGCACACTGGGAGCCCACCCCAGTGTGCTCACACTAATAAAAAAAATGTTCCTGTGACAGAAGAAAACCATCCTTTACTGTTTTTTTTTTGTACCTGTAAAGAAGGAAATGGTCCATCATTGCATCATCATCCCCCTTCCCCAACGTAACCCTCCCTCTGTGCACCCACCTCCCCGCACCCCCCTCACCCCATACTTACCTCCAGAGGTCTGGTGCTGTCATCTTCTGTGGACTGGGACATGTCTGCACTCTGCAAAACCACACCGCAAAATGAAGAATCGATGGTAGGCCGTATAATGGGAGTCAATGGGGGGGTTCAACTTAGGTTGATATCTTAGCGATATTTTGGAATTTTGGCCCCAAAATTTCAATATGTGGTTCTTGGGACCCCACCTTTTGAACACTGGCACTGCCATTTCATTTCTTGGTCCCAAAAGGTGATTTTATGGTTACTGTGCAGAATCACCTGTCGGGACCGACTAACAAAATGACAGTGCCACTGTTCATGACGGGAGGTCCGAAAAAGCCCATTTTAAAAATTTGGTGAAAAAATTTCATACAATGACTGTGTTACAAGTGTGCATTGTGCAGTTTCTACACACGTTCATAACTTTGCCAGTTTTCAATATTTTCACTCCAAATTTTCAACGTTGCCATTTTTCACACCTCCTTATGAATAGTACAGTGTGGTCACTGTGGGAAATCAACTTTTGGGACAGATTAACACAATCACAGTGTCACTGTTCATGATAGGAGTTCCCCAAATGCCTATGTTGAAAATTTGGTGGAAAAATTCCAAAACATGATTGCGTTACAGGCGTGCGTTGCACAGTTTCTATGCATGCTCTTAACTTCGCCAATTTTTCATATTTTCACTCCAGATTTTCAACATTGCCATTTTTTCACACCTCCTCATGAACAGCACATCTGTAATTTTTCACATCCTGCCCAAAATGTGTTTCTGCACCTGAGGTGTCAAATGGCACAGTCGCTGTGCAAAATCACCTTTCAGGATTGAGTAACGGAATGATAGTGACACTGTTCATGAGGTAGAGTCCTAAAATGCCCATGTTGCAAATTTGGAGTGCAAATACCAACAAACACCTGGGGCGTTAGGGTTTCCAACTGTAATGCCCCACCCTGTAGAGACTGACAGGCATCGGGGGTGTGACTTGGGTTCGTTGGCTGTAATGCTCATGGCATTCCACCCCATTCCCCATCCTGCAGCCACTGACAGGCATCAAGGTGTGCCTTGCGGCCTTCGGCCCTAACGTTCACCCCATTCTCCCATACTGCACCCATCTCAGCTTATTTCCCTATGGAATGGGGTGAGCGCAAGGGTCAAAGATCCCAAGGCACACCGCAACACCTGTTGCTATCTGCAGGGTGAGGTGAGGTGGAATGGTGAAAATGTTATGGTCGACGACCCAAAGGCACACCCCCAACACCTTTCAGTCTCTGCAGAGGGGGGTGGTGTTAGTTCATTATTTCACTGCCATTCTTATTATACATCTCTCTAATTCCTGCACTACCAATGCTAATGCTAGCAAGCCAACATTCGGCATTGAAAAATGCTTGTTATACTAGTTCCCAAACGAACAACAATTCTTTACCACAAAGCAAATCCCACAAAGAAAAGCAGTTATTGTTGCCTCACCTGCCTGAGGACACATACATTTGAACATCCCTATTTTGTGTTGTAGTGAGTGAGTAAAAGTGGTGAAGTAATTTAAATGTTGATCAGAAAGAAGAATATGTACTGTAGACTGCATACCGTAAATGATGCAGGAAGGCAAATACTTTCCAATGTGTGTGGGTTCTGTAAACACACATACAGTCAAGTGCCTCAAACCCAGCACAAAGCATCATGGGTATGAAAATCTGCTTGAGTTTGTTGGAAGGGGGCTAATTAGAAAATGATTCAACATGTGCTGCATTCTGTTTGACATATCACTACTTAGGCCTCACCACAGCCAACACACACACTAAAACTTAACAAGAATTAAAATCTGCACAAAGGAGTACACTTGACAACAACATACAGAAGCTGTGGCTTGCTACTTAGAAAAGAGAGACACGTGCAGAAACAGAACAGAGGTAAGCAACAATGAATTGGGTATGCAATAATGTGCCCCTTCCCTTATGAAACACACTTAAGAGTCGACATTAGTAAACCTAAACCGCACTACATCTCCCAAAAAATCAATGTTCATGCCTGTGTAGTCTTCGGGACAAAGGGTATTTCATGTAACCCTTTAGCATAGACTATGACTTTTGCCATCACTGTGTGCTAGCTCAGGTGGGCATGGGCCAGGGAAACTCTGTATGTCTAGGGACATGGATGATATCTTGCCAAAGGGTCCACCTGCAAAAACACCAACAATCACTGCACATACCTGGCCCCCAGCTGTGTGGTGAGTACAGCTCAGACCTCTGTTCTGTATAGGAAAGAAGTACTCATCACAATGAATTAAGCAGTAGTCATACTTTACTGACTTACCAGTCATTAGTCTGAAAGAGCAGTTCCCAGTCATTCTCCTTGTTGGCACTGGATAGGCAGATACCATCCTGACCCTGGACACAAATCAGGAGCTTGGAGTACTTCAGTAAAAAGGTTATGTCCCATACACACTTCTGCACCACATGTCTCCCTTTATCCCCTTTTACATTTTGAATTCATACACCAAAGAGTGAGACAATACCTCGGGTCACAGCCTCAGCTACTATGACTACATAAGTGTTCCCACTGTGCTAAGGCTTCACTGTTCTGAAAGTTACACATAAGCAAGTGGTGCACGACGTGTTCACTGTTAGAGGGATAGTTTATTCGCAAGCTATGTTTCACTGGTATGGCATCCATGGGTCCCCAGGTCTTGAGTGCATATGTGCTTCTGCCAGGTCAGCCACCCCTGTAGACCCAGGAGGTCATTACCACCTTAGCGAGTGACTCATTACACCTCTCGCATGATAGTGTGCTGGGCACAACAGGGCAGCTCTTCCTCCAGCCCTGCACCCTCTGTGCAGTCAGCTATGTCTCCAGCCCACCTGCCTGTGTCAACAGCTCTGATATGCATCCCAGGCTTGGGATCTCCCTGGCTATAATGAAGCATATCTCCTACCTTGGTTAGCATGCTTTCTTTCTCTCTCTCTTTTTTCTCTCAACAGGCCTGACTTCCTCAGCAGCTCAGCTGGCAGTATCTCTCATGCACAGGACCTGAAACACCCCTCTCCAGGTGACAATCTCTCTCTCTTCTGGGGGACACCATCCCCCCAACACCATAAGTTGGCCAGGAATTCCCCTTGAGGAGAAGTCCCTCAGAGTCCCCACTTCCTCCTGGATGTGTCCCCCTCATAGTGCCCCTGTAATTTTAAGCATTCTATTCTAAATGTGCCCCTGATCCCTTACCCTTGGATCTGCACTGCTGACATGGGTCTGTCCCTGGAGGCACCCATGATTGCTAGATGTCGAGGTAGTCTAATCTCAACAGTCTGGATCCAAAGACAGCTGAAAGGTGCAAGTTCCTTGCTCCTTCAGGACAAACACTCATGAAGGCAGCTTCCTTTCTAGTACTAAGCCCCTCCCACAAGGCTATTTAAGGTCAGGATTGGTACCAGAAGGTAGACTCTGAGTCTGGCAGTCACCCCCTCTGCCCCTCTCCCCCACTGGTAGGAAGGCATTGTTACATTCAAGTGCAAACTGTTTCTACTAAATGTGCAGATCTCACCAGTGTTGCTGCTCGTTTATTTAGTAACCTTAAACAGCAGTTGTACTGTGTATTTGTGAGTGTTTTACAGGTCTGGTGGTGAATATAGCCAAATATAAATAGTGAAATTATGGCTGAGCAAAAGGAAGCTAACCAATAATGTATGGCTACAAGGTGTCCTAGAAACACTGAAAATTGGAAAGATAGCACATCGCATGAGAAATACCTTCGATGCGTATCTCAAGAAATATAGTCTACTGGATGCTCTGATCAATATCTCAGAAGAAAACTAACTCGACCAAGTCACTGAATGGAAATGAAGATTCTCAAATGTCTTCTCCTCACAAAGACTATACCCTCAGATAAACTAAACACCTGATCCTCCTCAAGCCCAGAATAAAATTATAATCTTAGAAGAATACCCTGATAATTATATCCTATACTTAAGGCTAGTAATCATAATCAAATTCATATCTATATTTTTTAAGTAATATAAGCCATATACTATTCTGAAGAGAAATACCTTAGAAACATAAACAGAAAGATTGTATATGTCTGTTAATGTTTAATCTAGTTGTAGGTTTACTAGTAGTGTTTTTAAAGAGACACAGTCTGCCTTGTACTTATTTTTTTGGCATTATTTAGAAAGATGCCTGTACCCCCTCCCGCAGTGTATAATTCAATCCAAAATACATTTGAGCAGTGACTGGCTTAAATTCATTGGCCATTTAAAGTTGCCTGCACCCCCTGCAGCTATGTATAATTTGAGCCAAAATACATTTGAGAGTGGCTAGCTCAAATTCACTGGCTATTTAAATCCATTTTAGTGAAAACTCTAACTCCGTCACTCCACTTGTATTTGTGGCCGCCCAATATCAAAGTGCCCTCATAATTGTAAACTGCTGCCGAAGTGCCCAGCAGGCTCATCCATGGATACATTTGTGACACTGCTTGTGAGAGCACAAAGTAAGCTGAACTCAGCAAAGTATTTCATTTTTAAAACTGAGCACCCTATCTTATTCAAATCCCCATCTGAAAGTCAAGCTGTGATACCGGGCAAATGCAGGCTGATGCACATGTTTGCTGTCCTGGCTTGACTTTCAGAGCAGGATTTAAACAAGTTAGGGTGCTTGGTTTTAAAAATGAAATACTTTGCTGAGTTCAGCTTGCTTTGTGCTATCTCAATCAGTGTATAGCTGAACTCAGTTAAAATGGACCAAACTTATCCATGGACGATACTACCGGGTGCTGTGGCAGCAGTTTACAACTGTGAGTACACTTTGGTATGCGGTAGCCACAAATACCAGTAGAGCGATGGAGTTAGAGTTTTCACTAAAGTGGATTTAAATTGCCAATGAATTTGAGCTAGCCACTCTTCAAATATATTTTGGATTGAATTATACAGTGCTGCAGGGAGTGCAGGCACCTTTCTGAATAATTCCCAAAAAATGAAGTATAAGGCGGTTGGCCGGCCTGTCTCGCAATAGTTGGATTTTCATCTGTAACGCTGGTGACCAAGGTTCAGGAATGGACCGGGGGTCACTGGGGGGGCCGGCCAGGAGAGAAGGACGGAGCGTCTAGTGATGGCTCTCCTTCTCCGGGGGACAGGGTGGAGATGCGGCCCAGCGCCTGCTTGCCCCTGGCAGAGGCCGGGAGCACAGCACTACATCAGGCCCCAGATGACTGGGGGGTGGCAGACATCAGCGTACACCTTGCTGTATGTGGCACATCACTTCCCCAGGGAGAAAAACCAGGAAATAACTCCCCTGCCGGCCAGATGAAGGTCACTGGCTCCCACTGCCGCCAAGCCCTGGATGACTGACCCCACCTCAACGATACCCAGGCCAATTGCAGAGTGTGCTGGCTGCCACCACTGGTGCCTTTCCCCTCAGATGAGGGGGACCCATCCAGTGAAGGGATACGCTGGGTTACCTGGGAGGGTCGCAATGTGAGGTGTCGGCTGGCGTCGGGGATGGCGAGCAGATGGAGGGGACAGGTGACCTGAAGGAGTGGTTGGTTAGGGAGAAGGATGGAGCAAAAAAAAAGTATAAGGCAGATGGTGCCCCTTTAATAGAATATACACTATAAAATAAATTAAAATTAACTTGAAACAGTAGGCCCTGGTTATAAAAACAGTAAATATGTATTTAATAATAACCTGATAACCTAGGTTAAAATAACTTCAGCTGCTGTTGTGTATTGATGTATGTCACATCTAACTGTATCTAAATGTTCTGTGATTAACAAAGAGTCAGACAGGAAGGGAGCATGTGAACCTGTGACACCTGGGGCCAAGGCCTTAGAGTCGACCACCCAAAGCAGGCTGCTTTTACAACCTAGCAACAGCCACTTGTATATCACCTGATTCTGCACGTTTTTGAGATAACGTTTCCAGGGAGATTTTGTGCAGCAAACAGACTGCAAAAGTCACTGTACTGAAAGGAGCATGCAGTGTAGTGGGAAATCTAGGACTACCTGGAGAAGGAAGAGGCATAGTGCTTACAACAACTGACAAGATGAAAGTGAGTTTTGTGCATCTGTTGACAGACGTTTGCCCTCCACCCTGGGCCCTTCACATTTTTCTGAGCAAAACAATGTTCAACATAGGGTTGCTCAGAATAAGATGAACAAAATCGAATTTTTCAGATTATGACCAAATTTTCCGAATTAGGATTTTTAGAATTGTAGTCTGAAAATTCTAATATCTAAATTGAATCATAAAACCTATTTTTACATAAGAATTTAGGATTTAAGATTCCAAATTCAAATCCGATTCAGGTGTCCTCTTAGGATTTGAATTGGAATCAGTTTAGGAATTGGAACAGTCCAATCGGATCAGGATTCCAAGGAATCCTAGTTCAAAGTAATCAGGACTCAGGTGCTTTACACCCACTGCATTGTGCTAGGTCCTGAAACTACAGTACATTTGGCTACACTCACTGCAAGGGGACAGGGCCTCATGTAAACTGTTAAACCAGATTTCAGCAGGTGTTGACATCCTGGCAAGTGTAAGAAGTGTTATGTAGCATGGGATATGAGGCAGCACTATAAGCACTGTTTATGTGATATGGGCCACCAGGAACATGGGAACAAATGCTGAATTATGCACTGCAATGTTTTCAGTTGGAATCACATGTAACCCGGGTCATCGATGGTGTTGTGATTACTACCCTTGCCTTATGGCTCAACAAAGCTATGGGGTCTGTGTTAACTGAACTTCCGGTTCGGGGAGGGGGGGGCAATATCCCAAGGTTATAAACAAATAGCACGGTGCCTCCACCCAGAGAAAGGGTTAAGTGGGCCTGGTGTAAGTATAGTACCACCCTCTGGGGTACAGTACCACCCACAGGATCAACCCAGCTATGAACCAATTAATTGCAGTCACAGTCCCCACAATACATGCAACATAACACTTTAAAATAATAAGAAATCAGAAAATGAGGCTTGGAATCTCTCTGGACATTTATTTATTTAAAAGTTTGATAACTGGGAAAGGCACACTAAGCCAAGACTCGTTTTCAGGTGCAACCTGGGGAAGAGGTACAGTGGCGCAGAAGTGCAATAACAGCAAATACAAGTGCAAAAGGTCAGTTGGTAACAGTTTAAAACAGCAGATATACACAGATTGCAAATGAGTTGGGAAGCTCACATTATACATGGGTATGCAGAACAAAATCTAGTAGATGAGTTTTGGTGAGTTGAGCACACCGGCGAGAGCGGACTGAGGACCAGGAGTTTAGGAGTTCCAGGAAATAGGAACCTTTGCCAAAATGGGAGATAGGAGGCAGTGGTGGGAAGGGAACAGAGGAGTCAGGAAACGGGGGTATCAGGTACACAGAGGGGGAGGAGGGAACCATAGTAGGCATTTTAGTGATGGAAGGGATGGGGCTAGATGAAGGGGAGAGGGGAGCAGGTTCCAAAGGGAGGGGAGTCGGTAAGAGAAAGCAGCTTGTCAGCTGCGCGAGTGAGGGTGAGGAATAGAGAAGGTGCAGGAGTCCCTTGAGCATAGAGAGTAAGAGATGGGGCAGGGGGAGAAGAGAGAAGATAGGTAGGAGAGAAGGGAGCTAAACCAGTATTTGGCAATGAAGGTGCAGCAGTGGGACTGGCAACGTAGGGGTAGATGGAAAGGGAGAAATAGAGGGAGCAATGGTGGGTGCGGAGAGGAGAGTTGAAGGCAAAGTGACAGACAGCATTACAGAGGGTATCCAGTCTTGCAAGAGAAGAGAGAAAGGATGAGCTATAGAACAAGTTTGCATAGTCAAAGATAGGCAGAATCATCTTGGTGAGCAAGTCCCTGTGAACTCCGGAGGGGAGGCAGTCCTTATTAAGGTGTAGGATGCTGATCTTGGGGTGAAGTTTGGAGTATATGGCGCCAATGTGGACAGAGAAATCTAATTTACTACCAAGCCACACACCAAGGTTTTTGAAGGCAGGGACAACCTACGGTTCAGTACCATCCAAGGTAGAGATGACTGGGGAAGGTGAGAGCCTTGCTAGTTTCTGACTGGTGCAAAAGGTCATGGGCACAGTCTTTTTGGTGTTGACTTTGAGCTAGTTGACATGGACCCAGTTTCGATGCAAGAAGCCTAGGAAATAAAATAAGTGACCAAGAGGCAATAATGGTTGACACCCAACTAGACCTGCTGGTGATAATGGAAACATGGAAGACACGAGGTGCTTCTTCGGCTGTTCTGCCACGCTGTCAGACTCAACACACCTTCACAATGCACCAGTCATCCATATTACCCTATCCTTCAAATTGCTCCTTCAGCCATTCCTTGATAAAGAACAAGGAATAATCCCTTTTCCCCCCTCTGGAAGACTAATAAGTTGGAGGTTAGCACTTTGAATTTGATTTTCCAGCAATTCAAGATGATTGTTGGTGTGTTGTCCTTCTGTCGCCATGCCAATGGTTCCCATCTGGCTTTTGTCTGCTTGGCATTTAAGCTCCTCCACATCTCCCTTGATCTGCTCCACTTTTATCTCTGTAGCTGTTAATCTCCTGGTCAAACTATCTAGTTTATTATTCATGAAGGTGGCGGACAACAGGAGCTTTTTCATTTTGTGCTCCAATGATTGTAAGGTTTCTGTGCCATCGTCACCGTCTGATGGCCCTGGTTGAAATGTCCACATTGCAGTCCCCGTTACTGCCAACTTTCCGGGGTCTTTATGGCCATCCCCAGTCTGAGTTGCATTTTTAGGGTTGCCCATTTCATTGAAGAGTAGTTTAGCTTTGAATTGGTAAGTGAAAAGTTTTAAAAGTAACTTAGATTGCCAAAATATAGGTTTGTAAAAGATATCTGATGCAGAGCTGTGTAATTTCGCATCTATGCTCCTCGAGCTCCACAGCACCCCCCCAACCGATCCGGTCCTTTTTGATATATTCATTGGTGACATTGGCAATGGCATGCAAGGCAAGACTGCCCTCTTCACAGATGACATTAAGCTAGGCAGTAGGGTTGACATCGCCAAGGCTGTGAAGGACTTGCAAAAAGACCTACAGAGGTTGGGAAGATGGTCCAATGTTTGGCAGCTGAAGTTCAATGTGAAAAAATGCAACATAGAAACATAGAATTTGATGGCAGATATGGACCGCTTGGCCCAGCCAGTCTGCCCATTTCCCTACCTACTGGATAAGCTGCAGATCCTAATTAACCAGCAGCCTACTTCTTCCTACCCCCACCCCCTAGAATGGCCTTATGACCGTCCCATGCATGCTTGAATTCCACCACTGATTTTGACTCCACAACCTCCTCCGGAAGGCCGTTCCATGCATCCACAACCCTCTCTGTGAAAAAATACTTCCTTAAATTACCTCTGAGCCGCCCCCATCTTCAAATTGTGCCCTCTTGTTCTTGCACACCTCTTTTTTTGAAAGATGCTACCCTCTTGGACTTTGTTGATTCCCTTGAGGTACTTGAACGTTTCTATCATGTCCCCCTCCCTCCTTTCCTCGAGGGCTATACATATTAAGCTCCTTTTCGTTTCTCTTCATATGTCTTCCGGTGCAGACCCTGCACCATTTTAGCTGCCCTCCTCTGGACAGCTTCCATCCTGTCTATGTCTTTGCAGAGATTGGGTCTCCAGAACTGCACACAGTACTCCAGATGGAGTCTCACCAGCTGTCTGTACAGAGGGATAATAACTTCCTGTTTTCTACTGGTGATGCCTCTCCATATGCATCCCAGTATCCCCCAGCCCTCCTTGCTGCCCTCTCACATTGCTTGCCCACCTTTAGGTCATCTAATATAACTACCCTCAGGTCCTTTTCCATTTTTGTTGTTGTTAGTATCTCACCCCCCATCGTGTACTCTTCCCATGGGTTTTTATTTCCCAGGTGCATTACCTTGCACTTCTTAGCATTGAATCTAAGCTGCCATACATTTGACCATTCCTCTAACCTTGCCAAGTCCCTTCTCATCCTTTCCACCCACCCTGTGCATCAACTCTGTTGCAGATCTTTGTGTCATCTGCAAAGAGACATATTTTCCTTCCAGTCCTCTGCAATGTAAGCTTATAAAGGCATTGAAGAGGACCGTCAATACTGAACCCTCGCGGTGCCCACTAGTAACCCTCCTTTCTTCTGAGTGGACTCCATTTACTATTACTCTCTGTGTCCTATTCTCCAGCCAATTCTTTACCCAGGCTGTCATCTTGGGACCCACTCCCAGGCTGGCTAACTTGTATATTAATCTTTTGTGTGGGACTGTGTCAAATGCCTTGCTAAAGTCTAGGTAGGCCATGTCCATAGCCCCTCCCTGATCTACTACTTTGGTCACCCAGTCAAAGAAATCTATCAGATTTGTCTGGCATGACCTTCCCGCTGTGAATCCATGCTGCCTAGGGTCCTGTGCCCCTCTGGCCTTTAGATACTCAACAATTCTTTCCTTCAGAAGTGATTCCATCATTTTCCCTATCACTGAGGTTAAACTAACAGGTCTGTAGTTTCCTGCTTCTGCCTTGCTCCCACTTTTGTGAAGGAGAATCACGTCTGCCCTCCTCCAGTCCTCGGGTACCACTCCATCCTCCCATGATTTGTTAAAAAGGGTAGTCAGTGGTGTCACTAGTTCTACCCTTAGTTCTTTTAGAATTCTGGGATGAATCCCATCAGGACCCATTGCTTTGTCCACCTTCAGTTTTAAGAGTTCTTTAGAACCCTTTCTTCTGTAAATGGGCTGGTATCAACTTTGTATCCAGAGTGTTTCTACTGTTTGTTTTATTACCTCCCTCTTCCTTTGTAAATACTGAGCAAAAATATTTGTTTTAGTATCTCTGCCTTTTCACAGTCTCCTCTGCCCACCCTCCTTCCCCTTTATTAAGCCTCACTATCCCTCCCTTGGTCTTCCTTCGCTCCCTGATGTACCTATAAAAGGTTTTATCCCCCTTCTTAACTGAGTTGGCTATCTTTTCCTTGGTTTGGGCCTTTGCTGTTCTGACTGCCTTCCCAGCCTCCTTTTGATTTAACTGATATAGTTCTCTGTCCTGCTCCTTCTGCGATTCCTTGTACTTCCTGAATGCTTTCTTTTTCTCTTGAACCTTCATTGCCACTTCCTTTGAGAACCATAGTGGTTTCTTACATCGTTTTGTTTTGTTTATTTGCTTCACACAAAGGCTCGTTACCTCTGTGATGGCAGTTTTTATTATTCCCCATTGTTCTTCCACCCCTCCTTCCTGCCCATTTGCTAGTGCATTCCTTAGGCACTCAACCATTTTGGCAAAGTCAGCCCTCCTAAAGTCCAGTACTTTTGCCTTTGTATGACTTGACTTTATTGCTGTGTTTGTTGTGAACCATACTCTTTGATGATTGCTAGTTCCCAGATGGCTACCCACTTCTACATCTGTGATCCTCTCTCCATCTCCATTTGAGAGAATCAGGTCTAAGATTGCTCCCTCTCAAGTGGGCTCCAATACTAGTTGTCTAAGGCATGCCCCCTGTAGGGCATCTAGAATAACTCCACTCTTCGAAGTGGCTGCTGCAACTGCACTCCAGTTAACATCTGGCATATTCAGATCACCCATCAGCAATATCTCCCTTTTCTGCCATTCTAAGTATACTTTCTATCATTTCCTTGTCCATTTCCTCCCCTGAGAAAGGTCTGTATACAACCCCTGTGCGGATTGTGGTGCCATTGCCTGTCTCCAAATTTACCCACAGTGCTTCTTCTTCTCCTCCCTGTTTACCCTTTTGTTCTGTTGCTTTTATTCCTTCCCTTATGTAAAGAGCTACTCCTCCTCCTCTTTTATCCTCCCTGTCCCTCCTGTAGATAGTGTATCCTGGTATGTTTACGTCCCAGTCATGGTTTTGTGTGTACCATGTTTCTGTGACTGCCATGATATCCAGATGTTCCACCTCCATCAAGGCCACTAATTCAGGAAGCTTGTTACCCAGACTAAGGGCATTGGTACTCATTGCTCTCCATTTTTTGATGGCTTTACCTTCTGTTGCAGCATCCCCCACTGACCTTTCTACCTCGGTCTTTTTCTCATTTAGTACTCTGTTTTGTAGGGAGAGGCTGGGATTTTCCTGCTGCTTATCAGTGCCTCCCCCTTTGACTAGTTTAAAAGCTTGCCAATGAAGCATTTAAACTGATTGCTCAAAAGACTTGTTCCCTTCCTGGACAGATACAGACCATCCTGCCAGTATAGGCTGGTGTCCCTCCAGGTGGAACCCCAGTCCCCAATGAAGCCAAACCCCTGTGCTCCACACCATTTTTTCAACCATTCATTAAACTGCATGGTGCTAATTACCCTCGCCTCCCCCACGCCATTGACAGGCAGCACCTCTGAGAAGGATACTGTGTGTGCTACTTGTCTTAAGCCCCTTCCCAATTCTGCAATGTCCTCCTGCACTGCTCTAATCTCATGATGAGCCAAGTCATTTGTCCCTAGGTGGACAATTACGTCCAGCTCAGACTCCCTTGCAGCTGTTCTCGTGATGCATCTGGAAAAAGGGAACCCAAGGGCAGAATACTGGCTTAATGGGGTCCAACTCAGCACCTCACATGAGGAAAGGGATTTAGAGGTCATTATATGTGACACCCTAAAGCATTCAAGCCAATGCAACAGAGTTTCTAGCAAGGCAAATAAAATACAGGGGTGTATAGGGAGAGCATTTGACAGCAGGGACAAGGAGGTGATCCTCCTGCTGTATAGGTCTCTGATGAGACCTCACCTGGAGTACTGTGTCCAGTTCGGATAGGCTAGAGACTGTGCAGAGAAGGATAACCAAGGTGGTGCAGGGTTTCCAGGGGCTCTCGTACAAGGAAAACCTAAGGACACGGAACATGTACACTCTGGAGGCTAGAAGAAAGAGGGGAGATATGATTGAGACATTCAAGTTCCTGAAAGGCATTAATAAGATGCCTTACTAAGAACTTTTTAACAGAGTAGTTTAACAGAGTAGACGGCTCAGCCACTAGAGTACATGAATGGAAGCTACGGGGAGGGAACTTTAAAAGGAATCTGAGAAAATACTACTTCACAGAAAGAGTCTTAGAGCCATGGAATAGACTGCCTGCCGAGGTGGTGGGAACTAAAACTGTGGCAACTTTCTAGAGAGGGTGGGACAGAGCAAGAGCTCACTTGGGTACAGAGGGTACATAAATTGGGTAGAGGAGGTAGGTACCAGGATCCATAGAAGATCTCGTCAACCCTTGGGCAGACTTGATAGCTCTATGGTCTCCTGCTGTCATCTACTATGTTTCTATGTAACCAGCATAGCACATTGTGGAAGTTGCTCTGGAGTGAGGCTTCAACCACAGACATAGAAGGACCTGATCAGTAAATGACCGTGTCGTCAGCATACAGTATATGTGCAAGGAAACACAGGCAGAGGGGAGATCATTACAAAAATGGAAAAGAGTATGGGGCCCAGGATGGAGCCATGGTGGACACCTGCCAGGATGGGGGGACAACATGCCACCCACCTGAACTGACTGTTGACAGTCTATAAAGTATGAGTGGAACCCCTCTACTGCAGGAGCAGAGAGGCCAGCTGAGGCTAGCTTGTTCGGGGGGGGGAGACTGAGTCAAATGTCTTTGCAAGATCAATGAATATGGCTGCGATACCATGTCCCTGATCCATCCCAGTAAGGATGGAGTCAGTTATGTGCAGTAGGGAAGAAGTGGTGGATTGTTTCCTTCTAAATCCAGATTGGAAAGGAGAGAAGAAAGCTGAGTGTAGAAAGTTGGCAAGTCTGGAATAAACTAGGGACTCTTGGAGTTTAGCAAGGGAGTGAAGGAGTGAGATCAGTCTGTAGTTTCCTGGGGAGGAGGTATCACCCCCCTTGTGAAGAAGGAGTACTCTGGCAACTTTCAAGGCATGAGGGACCACGTAGAGGCAGAAGGATGGGTTGAGGAGGTGAGTGAATAAGTGGATTATAACAGGAGCTTATATATGAAAAAGTTTGAGGAGTGGATCACTTTCCAGAATTTGGATAGGGAATTTTGGTTGGGCTAAAGGCTGGACTTGAAGTAGTGGGCCTTAGCTGTCTGAATTGCCTTAGTACAGGAGTTCCTAAGGGACCTGTAATGTTGGTGGTCAGACGTGGAGTGAGAGGTCTTGAAACAAGTCCATGCAAGGTCCCAAGATGTGCATATCTCAGTAAGGTCAGATGTGATCCAGGGGTGGTGGGAGCATTTTACTCTAGTCTTTCAAAGGGGGGGGCACGTGTGTTCCAGGTGTTAGTTAGGATGGCAGTGGAAAGTGAGAGGGCAGTGTCAATGTCTTGGGCAGAGTATACAAGGGAGCAATCTGAAGAGGCAAGGTCATCAGTGTCATGTGACCTGACTGACCTGTGCCAGATGTATGTGGGGGAGGATTGAGGGAGATGCACTTTCTTAACACAGTAGATTAAGCAGTGATCACTGAAAGCGTTAGAAAAAATGCCTGCAGCCATGATGCAGTGGGAGCAGAGGATAGCACCCAGCTTGGACATAACGTAAGTCTCTGTCTCTCTCTCTCTCTCTCTCTCCTCCTACAGGCCTGACTTCCTCAGCAGTTCAGCTGGCAGCATCTCTCAGGCACAGGATCAAAAACACCTGGTGACAACTGCTCTCTTCTGAGGGACCCCTCCTGTACCACATGGCTGCCAGGAACTGCCCTTGACAGGAAGTCCCTCAGGGTCCCCACATCCTTCTGGGTGTGTCCTCTCTCATTGCTCCTCTAATTCTAAATAATCTACTCTACATGTGTACTCAATCCCGTAGCCTTGGATCTGCACTGTTGACATTGGTCTGTCCCTGGAGGCACCCAGGTGTCTAGACATTGAGGTAGTCTAGTCTCAGAAGTCTGGATCCAAAGTCAGCTGAAAGGTGCAAAGTCCTTACCTCTTCAGTTCAAAAGCTCCTCAAAGGCACCTTCCTTTCTAGTACTAAATGCCTCCTACAAGACTGCTTAAGGTCAAGGTTGCTGTCAGAAGATAGACTCTGGTGTGAAGTCTGGCAATCCCCCCCCCCACCCCTTACTGGTAGGAGGGGTTGTTACATTCATGTGCAAGGGTAAAGCCCCAGGAATCCCATGTCCTTGGAGGGACCACATCTGAATAATCTGGAGAAACTTTAATTGCCACTGATGGAGCTTCCATCCTATTTTGTTTTTCATGTTTTCATTTTCACTTCCACTTACAATATTTCCACTGACAACATTTTCCAAGGCCTTCTTCACTTTGTCAAGGCACAAACAGTGGTTATCCTGTTAAAAATAATGAAATAAAAGTGCAAAATCATGCAGTTAGGGCACAGAAACCCAAAGGCAGAGTACAAAATGGGAGAAGTGATACTGATGGCCACCAAACAGGAAAAGGGCCCTTAAATAATCATATTTGATGACCTCAAGGTGGCAAGACAGTGTGATAAGGCAGTTGGTATGGCTAGTGGGATGTGGGGGTGCATAGGGAGGGGTATCACCAGCAGAAGGAGGGAGGGTGTGTTGCCACTGTATAGATCACTGGTGAGACCCCACCTGGAGTACTGTGTCCAGTTCTGGAGACCACATCTCAGGTAGGACGTAGACAGAATGGAAGCTGTCTAGAGGAAGGCAGCTAAAATGGTGCAGGGGCTGCATCAGAAGTTCTATGAAGAGAGACTGAAGGATCTCTGTATGTACACCCTGTATGGCAGGAGGGGGACATGATAGAGACTTATAAATACCTCACAGAGGTAAATAAGGTACAGAAGAGGAGTATTTTTCAGAGGAAAGATGCACAAGAACAAGGGGACATGTAAAGAAGCTGACGGGGGCAAATGGAAACATAGAAACATAGAAAATGATAGCAGAATGGGACTTGTGGTCCATCGAGTCTGCCCAAACATGGTTTTCTGAGACCTACTGTCACAGTGGGGTCCTGTCCCCGAAGATGTCCTGCCTAACCTTCTCTAATGCTGTGTGATTGTGCCCAAGCCTTGTCCCAAATGCGCTTAAAACTCAACCCCAACTTTGCAGCCACCACTTCGGGTGGTAGTCTATTCCATGGCTCCACCACCCTCTCTGAGAAGTAATATTTTCTGATGTCCCTCCTGAATTTCCCACCTATTCATTTCCACTCGTGCCCCCGTGTTGTAGAACTGGTGTTCCTGGTGAAAAACACTGTGTGTGGCACTTTGTTTATGCCTCTAAGGAACTTGAAGGTTTCGATCATATCCCCCCTTTCCTTCCTAGTTTCCAATGAGTACATGTTCAAAGTTGTTAGCCTCTCCTCATAGGAGACTCCCCGAAGGCCACATATTATCTTTGTACCCTTCTCTGGATCACCTCCAACCTATCAATATTCTTTCTCTTTTTTTATCTTTTTCTGCCCCAGACCCCCCGGTTGGCACTCATCACCTGCCACCCGTCCAGCCCCGCACCCCGGGATCAGGCAGCAACCATTCTTCCCCCCATGGATTACCCCCCATGGCTAGGTGGTGAGGAGTCTGCTCATAGCTCAACACACCTCGAATCGGATCCAGTTCAGGGTGCACCATTCAGGGTCGGGGCCTGCGGCGGTTGGCTGCTTCACTTTGCATGACCGGCAGGACCAATTTTCCATGTTGCTCCCCTTATGCGAGAAGGGCATGTAATGACACCAGTGGAGGGAGTGCACATGCGTCCACATGCACTCCTCACTGGCACCTGCCCCATCTCAACCCCCCCCCTTTGCACAGCACTGGCGCACTGACTCCCAGCCTCTGCTAGGGGCCAGCAATGCACCGACCACTGAAGTCCCCCCTCCCTGGAGAGGGAGAGCAGTCACTCGGATGCTCAATCCCTCTCCTCCCCTGCTGACCCCCAGTGGTCCATGCTCATTCCCAAACACGGGTCGCTGGCGTACCATGAGGTAAGGTGTCCAGCACCTCAGATCTCAGTGCCCCTGGGCTGGTGGTCAATATCCTTTCTAAGATAAGGTCTCCAAAACTGGACACAGTACTCCATGTGAGGCCTCACCAAGGACTGGTGGAAGGGCAACATCACCTCCCTGTCCCTGCTATCTGTGCCCCTTCCAATACATCCCAGTACCCTACTAACCTTGCTGTAAGCCTTATTACACTGACTTTGCTGATTAAATGCATCCCTAAAGATGACCCCCAGATCCCGTTCCTCTGCCGAGGAGTTAAGTTTGACCCTGTCTAGCCAGTATTCTGTCTTAGGGTTAGCTCTACCCAGGTGTATCACCTTGCACTTCTTAGCATTGAATTTTAACTTCCATATGTGTGTCTACCTTTCCAACTTTTTAAGATCCTCCTGTAGCTCTCTGACTCCCTCCATGCTGTCCACTATGCCACAAAGTTTCGTGTCGTCGGCAGACAGGGTGATGGTGCCCTTTATACTCTCACCGCTGTCACTAATAAATATATTGAAAAGGATCGGCACCAGGACTGATCCCTGAGGCACCCCACTAGTGACATGTCTCTCAGTAGATTTGACCCCATTTACTACTACCCTCTGTTTCCTGTCTTCCTGCCAACTTCACATCCACCTGCCTGTTTGCTCTGCTGCTCCCAGGCCTTCCAACTTTATTAAGAGGTGCCTGTGCAGGACTGTGTCAAATGCCTTACTGAAGTCAAAGTAAAGCAGGTCCACCTCATGGCCCCTATCCCACTCCCTGGTCATGTGGTCAAAGAAGGTAAAGTTCATTTGACATGACCTGCCTGACAAAAACCCATGCTGCTTACTGTTTTGGAAGTCATTAACTTCAAGGTATTCTACCAGATCTTATTTAATAAGGGTCTCCATCAGCTTGCCCACTGTTGATGTGAGGCTGACTGGCCTATAATTACCTGTCTCCTCCTTATCACTACTCTTATGGAGTGGCACCACATCAGCCACCCTCCAGTCGCTTGGCACAATCCAGGACTTAAGTGTCCTATTCAATAGGTGCACAAGAGGGGTTGCTAGCTCCTCTGCCAGCTCTCGCAGCACCCTGAGGTGCAAACCATCAGGGCCTGAGGCCTTGTCAGGTCCAATGTCTAAAAGGCCCTTCCTGACCATCTCAGTAGTGAACTCCTGAATGTACATTCTCTGGATCCCCCTGGCTGGGGCCCTGATACCACTGTTTGGCAGAGGGCCCTGTTTCCTCCCTAATGAATACCAAGCAAAAGTATTAATTCAGGGCCTCTGCTTTCTACCTGCTGTCCTCAAGCACCTCATCCTTAACCTTTAACCTTACAATTCCTCGGAAGAAATTATTTTCCCCTGCTTTAACCCCATGTGCAATCTGCAGCTCCTTTGCTGCCTTGGCATCCCTTACTATTCCCTTGGCCTCCCTGCTTTTCTAAATGTAATCCTCTCATTCACTGCCCCCGTTTTGCTGCCTGAACAATTTGTGCATTCCTTTTGGCCCTGATTGCCTCCCTTGCTGAAGGGGAGAATCACATGGGTCTTTTATATCTATTTTTCTTTGTTACAGTCCAGATGCAGAGCTTGGTTGCCTCAAGAACTGATTCCCTAATACCTTCCCGTATTTCCTCCACCTCTGACTTGTCCCTGATATCCGTTACCCTTTCCCTCATTAATTGCCTTAATCTGCCAAAATCTGCCCTCCTAAAGCATAGCACCTCAGTCTTTGAGGAGTTTTCTGCATCACCTGTGAATATTTCAAACCAGACAGAATTGAAGAGAGATGTGAGGAAGTACTTCTTCACTGAAAGACTGATGGATGCCTGAAACAGTCTTCTAGCAGAGACAGTGGGGGCAAAAACCGTGGTGGGTTCAAGAATGTATGCGATAGGCATAAGGAAATCTTAGTGGAAAGCAAGGGGGGGAGCTGAAGATCAAGTAGGGTCTGCAGTGTCAGTATAGGCAGTGAAAAAATGGGCAGACAGGATGGATCGAGTGGTTCTTATCTGCTAGATTCTGTTTTTTCTGATTGGAGTTGGTTGAACTGCTGTATCCGTGCAGTACACACAAGCCAAAGTGTGTCCTTTCTTCACAGCAATGCCTTTTTTTATCTGATCAGTGACTCGTTTAGCATAAGTATGAGCTCTCACTGGCAACACACTAGGCTTTACCAACAGGTTTCCTGACAGGCCATGTTCCTCCGGAGCATCCAGCATCAGTATTTGATCTTTGACGTCTTTCTTCAGGCACACCACACCACTGATACTGCATTCAGCATTAGGTGGCAGTGCAAGTCCTACAGCATCACAATGCCAAACTATACCCACAGGTCATCTTGAGCTTCACCTGTGGTCTGTGTCTGTCTCTGGTAGGCCCTCTGAACCAGAGCATACACACACACACCACTTTTCCTTTTTACTTAGCCTCTTTCTCCTTGCAAGCCACCCCTTTCGGGGCTGGCTTACTACACTGTGTTCTCCCCTGTTGGTCAGAGTCCTGGATTTGGGGTATTCCATGTCCCATGGGGGCATTGCTCTGGGCTCAGATGTAAAAGGGGGGATATGTCCTTTGCATGGGGAGCCAGCAGGCAAGATGTAGGGCATGTCGGGTTGTGACCTAAACCCCACCCCAGCCGGGGAGGTACCGGCCTTGTGAGCATCGATGCTACGATGGTTATATTAATTTCCAAAGGGAAGGATGGCAGGAGTGTGGTGACCATGGGGATTGGGAATCCAGGAGCTTAGTGATGGAGAGGACAGCAGTCGGAGGAAGACCTAAGCATGGCTGGGCTCCGGAGGCCTGGTGCTCCATGCAGAAAGATATGGCAATGGGGCTGTCATGGTGATGGCAGGGCTTTTTGGAAGTGGCAGCTCCAAGGAGTCAATTACCCAGTGTGGCATACTACTGCAGGTCAGCTGTTGGGTGTATTCTGGGGATTCCTTTTATTGGGCCTGCCGTGCTCGTGTCTTGGGCCGGTCCCATGTTAGACTCACTAACGGAATGCACATGTGAGAGTAACTGGAAAGGAGGGAGCTATGTTGTCTATTTCTGCAGTTAACTCTGGCATTGTTCCTGGCAGGAAAGATGGTGGTGAACTGGTTGGGTTTTCTAGCAAGGGTCAAGGGCAGCCGCAGTATGGATTAAAGGCTGCATCCTCGGTATCAGTTAATTCGGGGAGGGGGAGTAAGGCACTCTTGCGGGTAACGATTGGAAATTAAATCACACCCTTTAAGGTCCTGAGCTTTGAAATGCCTTTGGGTATCTGTGTGGAGTCCGCACCTG
Source organism: Neoceratodus forsteri (assembly GCA_016271365.2). Classification (NCBI taxonomy): domain Eukaryota; kingdom Metazoa; phylum Chordata; order Ceratodontiformes; family Ceratodontidae; genus Neoceratodus; species Neoceratodus forsteri. The sequence continues at coordinate 808,075,144 of CM028137.1, forward strand.
GTCTAATTAGTTTAGGCCTGATACAAGCACTTGTGTTATCTGGTACTGTTTAGTGCCTCTCAATTACTGCCCTATGTCTGTCTACATCTCCCAGCTCCATGGAGCTGAGCAAAATTATTTCTTTATTAATTTTAATATGAGAATCAGAATTAAGTTTCTTTTCATTTCTACTTCATGTGTGCTGAGATTATTGAATCAACAAACTGATTCCTTCCTCTGATGAAGCATGTGTGATCAGTCCTCTCTACCCTCTGGCCCGGCCCGAAGCTGCAGTGATTTGTAAGATGAGGTTAGGTGGAGGAGGCATAACCTGCACTGTGCTGCCAGAATCAAGTTCAAGGTAAGGCCTTTTTTTTATATCTGCTAGCTTTACCTCCCTGGAAGATTTTTGGTCTGTAACCGCCCCCCCCCCCCCTTCACTTACCATTAGGAGCCCTAGACACAGTGGGCTGAGCTGGATGTTACATCCTGACAAAGCTGAGCCAGGTGACCAAACATGTGAGCAATAGTGCCAATAAGTGCAGGCTGTTGTACATTCTCGACTCCAGACACACTAATGCCAAAGTTTCCACAGGGTCTCCCACTCCAGGATGGGAAAGCAATCCATACTTTAAGATATCCCAGGTATGGGTAGGATTTGTCACTCAGTCACCACACACTCTGGCCTTCCAAGGGCAGTAACTTTGTGATGAGACAGGTGCTGGTCGTACCAGTTTTTGAATATAATTGTCACTTGGCCACTGTCCAGGGCAGCTCGAACAGGCACTCCTTCAATAGTGACTATAGGGGCATGGCCTGACCAGGCAGAAGATGGCAGCATAGTTCAGAATCTCTGCAGGAATGACTGCAATCTAACCTCATCCAGCCTTCACCAGACCTTTCTTTGGTACCAACTCCTGTGACCATCCTGTAATCTTACTGCCTGACACAGTTTGTAGGTCATTTTTGATCCATCATCTACTTATATTCAATTATTCTACACTGTGCTGCAGCATACTAGGCCTCATCCTTCAGCATTATGGCAGATCTCCAAGTACAGCAAAGCTCACTTGCTAGAATGGAAGTAATGTTTTCTAAACTGATGGCTGAGATTAATGATCTAAAAACCTCCACCCAACAGAATGTGACCACTCTTGAAACTTTTAGCCAGAAAATTGCATTTAATGAGAAAGCAACAGCCTGTAACACCAGTACTATTCATGACCTCCAGGCTACTGTCCGCAATCAAGATCGAACTATTAAATCCCTACAAGCCAAAACTGACGATATTGAAAATCATAATCGTCGCAACAATTTTACGATTTTTTGGCTTCCCTGAAGGTGTAGAATTAGGAGACACTACTGCACTTTTATTACATGTGCTGCCTGCAATGCTTAAACTGCCTCCTGACCTAACATTAATCATTGAGCGGTCTCACCGCATTCTGGGTCCCAGGCCAACATCAGATCAGTGACCAAGGCCTATCATTGCTCACTTCTTAAACTATTCCCACACAGAATTAATACTGAAATGAGCCAGAGAAATGGGGAAACTTCAGTGGCAAGAGTTTAATATTTCCATCTACAGAGACTTTTCAAAAGATTTAACCATCAGAAGGAAGGCCTACAATCCACTTAAACAAATTCTCCACCCGAAGAAACATTAAATTTGCTCTACGTTACCCCACGACACTACGCCTTTTCTCAGGCTCTTCCTTCAAGGATTTTGAAACCCTTGACGCCTTAGCCAACTATCTGGAGGTCTCTCTCTGCAATCTTACCCTGGGAGGTTCAGCAGCAATTGGCAACCCAAACACAGCTTTGGTATCTGCATGGAGGGTGGACGACGAGGTACAGGAATGTGGGGAAAGTGTTGCGGAACTCGCTGCCCCAAGCAGCAACGCCGCAACTGATTTGATCCCAAGGCAATCAACATGGCTGCAAGAGAAGCTTCTGTCAGGGCATTATTCTTCAAGACTTTCATGCTGTTCTAGCAAGGTTTCACCCCAAACACCCCAAGCTGCAGCCTCTCACCTTCAAATCAACTCCTCTATTCCCTTGAGCAATAAGTTTGCTCTCTTGGAGGATGACATGCACTCCTCGAAGGAGGATCTTTCCCAGCAAATTTCAGACGAACATCCCTCTAATTTGGCCCTGTGCCTCAGGGATGCATTTCTGACGATACTTCATGGGCAGAAGTTGTTGCAAGTTCCCCACTCAAATCTTTAGAGCTGCCCAAAAAGAAACGTAGGGCAAAGACCAAAAGCAAGAACATCAATTATCACAATCCTGCTAATAAATCTAAGGTGTCATGAGCTTATATGGTCAGTAATATTTTTTAATTTTATTTATTTAGGGATTTGGATCATACCTTTGAGCTCAGAGCTCTTTTACAAAGGTTCCACGTCAAACAGTGACAATGACAGCAATAACAAACAGTTTACATACAATACTCGGTACAATAATAGGGTCACAGTTGCTATATCTTGGTAAGTTTTGCTTCCAGGCTACTTAAAGGGAGTGCCAATACACTTTTTCTGCCTAGTCGCCCGCTCTACAGTCTATGCTACCTGGTTGCTTTCACTCCCAGTGGGTGCAGAAAGCAAAGGCTGTACATCGCAGCACAATCAATTTACTTTTTGTTGCAGTGTGTTTAAACGAGCAGCTTAAAGGTCTTCAGAGGAACTTTGGTATATCAGCAATGCTTTTCTAACCCATTATTTTAGTGTTAGATCTTATACATTACCACACTAAACAGGCTCTCTCCATCTAGCCTTTTACTCTCCAATTTAGCAGTGCATCAGGTTTATAGTCTTTTGGCTGTTCAGTTGCATATCTTCAATCGGTATGCATCCTGATTATTGCCTTTTCTTTTTTCATATGTGAATTATTATATATTACAAGGCAACTTACCCCTTCCCTCTCCTGATGACAGGTTCTTAAGTATTATTGGCAACTACATTTAATCTATCTCCTTCCCTACGCTCCATTATTCTTACTACCTCCTGTTTACAATATGGAACTATCCTTAGCACTCAAAGAGGTGGGCTATGTTTGGTGTACTTTTGCAAAGGATTGTCAATCTACATCTTCCTTATGCTCCTTATTTTACTTGAAGCCTACAGATATTATAGAAGTCCACTGCTGTGTGGTCCCTCCTGTTTTGGGGCTCACTGGGCCTAGTCTTCTAGACCTAGTCACCCCATATAACACCTATTTAGGTGATTTTCAAGTAATTGGAGCTGATCTTTACTATGACTATCTCTTCTGTATACAGTTATCACCGAAGCTTATACCTCTCCACATAATCCCGATTTGCATTTGGCTGAGGGCGTAAGGGCTTAAATTGACCTCACCTTTCTTCTTTCCCCCTCAATATTGTATTTATTACAGTATGTACATATTCTGTTGCACTGCAAAGTATACTCAGAGACACTCTAATGTGGTAATGATCTACTTTTCCTTTTAAATTTGTTCATTTACATTCCACCTGGCTCCCTGAATTCCTTGCTCTATGTCTAGGCTGTACTGGCATCTCGTATATGGTTCTTTAATTTACTGTTATTTCGAGTTGGTATATCTTGTACTATTACTACTCATGTTTATAAATAAGTTCCGATGTTTAGCTTTATCCTTATACCTTGTCCTGTTAGCTTAGAATTAAGCTGAGGTTATTACAGTCCCCTGCCTTTCTTGGTATTATTCCCTTTCAGTTTAGCTTATCAGGAATACTTACTTTATTATATTACTGGGCTCAGACTTAGGTTTGGGCCAATATTTATAACCGGTCCTCCCTAGTCTCCTCCCTACATCAATGCCCCAGAGTGTGGTGAGAGAGTCTCTTAGCCAGTTGGCCGACTCATATCTCCTCACACCCATAAAACATTTTCTTTGTTATTCAGCTTACTAGTATTGTTGTTGTTGTTAATGACTTTTCTCCTTCCCTATCTCTAGTCTAACTTTAATAAGATATCTGTGCTACTCATGTATCACACATCTCACTTTTTTTGGCTTGAATGTTCCTGCCACTCTCTGCATATAGGTAAGCTCTCTATATTGTATTCTAATCATCCTCTGCCTCGTTTATTTGTCCTTTCACATTCCAGCGATTATTCCCTTTCTTTAACACTAACAATATGAGTGACGTACTTTTATATACATGGAATGTGAAGGGACTTAATTCTCATTGTAAGCGGAAGCAAATTCTTTCACATTTCAAAAAACATAAAACACAAATTGCTTTCCTTAAGAAACAAAGTTATTAGCAGAGGATGTTCATAGACTTAAAAAAGATTGGGTTGGTCAGATCTACGAATCATCCTATACCTCAAAAAAAAGAGGAGTTGCTATTCTTATTCATAAGAGTCTCAAATGGTCTCTTGTAAACTCTGTTTCCGATATTGGTAGCAGATGGGTGATGATCAAACTGAATACCAACTCTGGTCCTCTTTTGCTTGTTAATGTCTAAGCACCCAACTCCAATTCCCCAGAGTTTTTTCATAATTTAGCTCAACAGATTCTATCCTTTAACACTGATAATACACCACTTATTCTTGGAAGGGATCTTAACTTAGCTTTAGAAGCCAGTATTGACAGAAGTAGCCCCACTGAGCCCACCCTAGAAGTATTAAAGCCCTCTTATTACTAATGCAAGATGTTGGATTAGCTGATGTATGGTGCCTCCTTCACCCCCGTGATCGAGAATTTACTTTTTACTCCTCTCTACATGAGACATACAGTAGAACTGACTACTGGTTAGCCTCTCCTGTTATAATGGAAAAAACTATTGATTTATCCATCTCTCCCATCATAATCTCAGACCATTCCACTGTCAAATTGCAACTTTTGTGGGGCCCATTAGCACCTAAATCTTCTTACTGGCAGCTAGACCCTCTCCTTCTCAAGGATCCCAGTTTCTTACTCATGATCAAAGCACAAATTCAGGACTTCCTCTTTCACAATACCCCAACCGAACCTTCTATGTCCTCTGTATGGGAAGCTCTTAAAGCTACAATTCGAGGGAAAATGATCAGTTATGCTGCACACAGGAAAAGAGTAAGGGAACAACAGCTGGCTGACTTGAAAAAATCTCTTAAGACTAAAGAGAATTTATACTTTTCTTCTAATAAGCACTGTCCTGATTCTCAACTTCATCTTGAAATTCTTCAACTTAGAGTTAAAATTAACAAATTAATTTCTCGTAAAACTGAACTGGCCTTGTTTAAACTTAAATATAAGTTTTGGGAACACAGCACTAAAAATGGGAAACTCCTCTCTTACCAGCTCAAAGCACAACAAATGGAACGACACATCCTAAGGCTAAAAGATGAACAGGTACAATTCACTCCGACAACCCCTCTATAAAGCGTATCATGAAAACCTTTTATCAAAAACTATACTCTAACACAAATCCTCCATCTACTTTACAAATTCAACAGTTCCTTAAATCATTACATCTTCCTCATCTTTCTACTCTTGAAACAAATTCTTTAGATGAACCCTTCTCACTTCAGGAAATCCAGAAAGCTTTGCCTTCCTTGAAATCCGGCAAATCCCCTGGGGGTGACAGATTTCCTGTCGATTTCTATAAAATGTTTTCCGACACCTTATGTCCCCTTCTTCTTAAAGTTTATCAAGAAGCTTCCAATACTGGCAAGCTTCCCCCATCTTGCACCAAAGCAATCATAACCCTAATCCCTAAGAAAGAAGAAGACACTACTCACCCCAAGTTACTGGCCCATCTCTTTATTAAACATGGATGGGAAGATATTTGCTAAACTACTAACTTCTCAACTTGAATCCTTGATTTCCAAGCTAACTCATTGTTCGCAAGCTGGTTTTATTAAACGTAGATCTGGTTCTGATCACCTACGTTTCTTATTTAATTTAATTGACAAAGCCAAATTCCTCAAGACACCAGCTGCAGCCATAGCTATTGATTTCGAGAAGGCCTTTGATTCCTTAAACTGGGACTACCTTCATCAAGTTTTATTTTATTTCGGTCTTTCTTATACCTTTTGCTCCTGGATCAAACTATTATATAACTCCTCTGTTGCTAAAGTACTTACTAATTCCACCCTTTCTTCTTACTTTCATCTAGCAAGGGGAACTAGAAAAGGTTGTCCCCTGTCACCTTCCCTGTTTATTTTAGCCATGGAACCCCTGACTGCTTGTTTACGTCAATCTTCTGGCATAATGGGCATACCTGTGAGCAATTCAAGTTATGTTTCTCTCTCTCTCCTATGCAGATGACCTCTTAATTTTACTCAAAAACCTGAATGAGGCTGGGCCCCTGTTGGTTGATTTGCTTAATAATTTTACTAAAATTTCTGGCCTTGCTTTGAATTATGGCAAATCACAAACTATGCCCCTTAACGACCACTGTAAAGCCTTTATGAACATATTTCTTGGATTCCGCTGGTCACCACAGGGTATAACATATCTAGGAATCAAAATTACTAGTAACTTAGGGAAGATATGGGACATTAACTTTAACCCCTTATTTGATAACATCAAAACAATTCTGGGCAGATGGAAGCTTCTTAATCTCTCTTTCATGGGGAAAATTGCAGCCATTAAGATGTCCATTTCTCCCAAGACTCTTTACCTCTTTGCCAATATTTCTTTGGTCTTACCATCCTCCTTTTTTGCTAAAATTGATAAATTAATAGGTAACTTTATCTGGGATGGGAAACCACCGAGATTTAACCACAGCAAACTTCGATCACATTGGAAAAAAGGGGGATTAGGACTCCCCAGTTCAAAGGCTACCTCTGGGCTTTCCGAATGGCCCAAACCATTAAATGGTTTCAGAAACCCTCCCCTCACTCACCACTATGGTTTGCAATGGAATCCACATTGTGCCCGGGAGGAGTTCCCACTTCCTTCATTTTTAATCACATTTCCTCTAAACTAAAATCTCACCCAACCATATCATCCTCTGTTCTTTATTGGAAATTAACCCACAAATTCCTGAAATCCAATCCAACTCCCTGGTTTTATGCCCCCTCATGGAGCAGTCCACTGCTCACTCTAGAAGATCACCCAGTTTTCTGTCGTACATGGAGGAACAAAGGTATTTTCTTTCTCATAGATATCTTGGACCAGAATTCACTCACTGTTAGATAATTCTCAGACTTGCAGGTCACATGGAAACTTCCTAAACAGGACTTCTGGAAGTTTTTACAAATTCGGGCATCTTATAACTCTCTCTCTCTCTCTCTCTAATTTAGTGTATAGGCATACTCTTCTAAACCCATACATCTCGCACTGGACTAATTCATCAGTAAAATTAAATAGCTCAATTTACAAAAACATTATTGATAATCTACCTGTTCAGTCTATACAGGCCAAAAATAAATGGAATACTCTGCTTAACTACAATATTTCAGATGCACAATGGAGTAATTGTTGGCGTATTGCACATAATACCTTTAAAGATGCCCGTAGTTCTTTAATATAAACTAAAATCCGACATCTTTATTATAGAACCCCCTCTGTGCTTCAGCAAATGGGCCTACTAAATAATAATAATAATTGCTGGTGCTGCAATTTGGCCAACAGGGATCTACTTCATATCTTGTGGTCTTGCGCTCCCATTAATAAGCTCTGGCATAAAGTCTGTCTACTTGCCTCCAGAGTAACAGGACAAAAACTACCTTTTGACCCCAAGCTATTCCTTCTAGGCATCCTTATCACCAATAGCTCTTTCCTCATACATGCACATTTTAGATGGCCAAACATACTTTCTCTTCTGGTCAAACGTCTGATTCTTATTATATGGAAATCAACTCTGGTGCCTTCTCTTTCAGATGTTCTTCAAAGCCTTTCTCAGTATGCCTCCCTAGACCGATTATCTCATGTTACTCATAACCGACTCACTGTATATGACAGGTGTTGACAGGATTACTTCAAGTACATCGAACCTAGCTCTTCTAGACCTTAATTCTTAGGGATATTTAGCCCTCCTTATTTTGCTGTCAGATTAGGTTTTCTCAAAACTTTTGTGCATAGATTTCTCCTCTTTTTTCCCTTCTTCCCTGTTTTCTCCCTCTCTGCTTCCTTTCTTCCTTGCCTTTTTCTCTCTTCTTTCTTTCCTTGCACACTTTTCTCTTATCTTCACCTCTCCATTACTGAACATTGTTCATATTACCACATTTATCACTTTTTGCAATCTACTGAATGCCTTGCCATAGTCTGCCCTAGCACGTATTTCATACATGCTTGCTATTTCTGATCCTATAATACCCTATTGATTGTAACCCTTCTGCTCTCCACTTACATCCTGTCTAGGTTTATGTTTTATTATCAATACATGTATATAAGGCTTCTCCAATATGTTTACCCTAAATACTGTATTTTGTTAAGTGATATTTTATACCTTACATGGAGGATAGTCTTCTATTGTATTGGACGTGTGCTTTCTTATATACTTGAATTTCAATAAAAAGATAAAGTGAAAAAAGATAGTGACTGTAGTTTCTGTGGAAGGTCCAACACATTTATCAAGGTCAAATGGTGCCATTTCAGGTGCTTTGACTGAAGACTTTGCTACTGAGGGTTTAACAGGCCAAGTGGAGCATAACTTTTCTTCAAGTAGTTTGTCTCTTACTCTTTGTGGCTCCTCCTGCGACTGACATTTTTCTTCATATGGCCATCTTTCCCACAGTTGTAACAGAAAATGCCTCTCAGTTCTGCTTTGGTTGGGGCGATACATCAGCAGGTGGTCTCTAGGCTCAACTATTTGATTTTGAAGCATAAGCATTAGAGGCCCTGGCAGGGGCTTTAACAATTGCTTGTTCTTTCTCTGGCTCACTCTTCCCCTGCCCTGCCTGGGGCTGCATACTGCACTTCTTCAGGTCACTTACCAGGCTACACAATTCACTGATTCACATTTCAAGCTCCAAACTCACAGGTGGGGCCTTGGCCTGGGCTTGCACTCCCACGTCTATGACAGAGAGGTTCGAGGTGGGTGAAAGGACAGACTGGTTCTGTTGGGTATCTTGGCTTTTACTAAGAGCTGCAGTGGCCTTATCAGATACCTCCTTACACTCCTTGAGTAACTCCCTCAGTTCTGGAGTCTCTGCTGTGGACGTATAACAGCTGCTGCAGCAGGATAAGGTCCCCATCACTCTTCTTCTTCCTCTTCAGCCATTGGAACTTCTCTCATAAGCTCAGTATGAGTCAGGGGGTTGCACCTCCTCTCAACCAGGCATAATTTGAGAATTAAAACTGAAGAATGGTGGCTGTCCCAGTGGTGCTGTGGGTTGAGGTGCTGGATGCCACACCTCACGCTACGCCGGTGACCTGGGTTCAGGAATGACCTTGGGTCACCAGGGTGCCAGCACGGGGGGGGATGGTGGGAGCAGGATTGAGCGTTGGCTATCATCTCCCAGGTATGGGGTGGAGCCACCCACTCATAGTCCTGCCATCACCAAATGGAGGTTCGATGCCAGCTCAGGCGGTCAACGGCATGACTGGAAGGGAAGGACATCCCGAACAGTGGGCATGCGTGTGCTTCCACACACACACACTACATCAGGGACGCGTGGGTGTAGGGATTGGGAGAAAACCTGCAAAAAAAACAGAAATTACATATGAAAAAAAACAACCCTGCAGAATGACAGGAGGCCTTGAACACATGTTCCAGTCTCACTCAGTTCACATCCTGAGAGGTCACCCCTCCCTTTCAAAACACTCCTTGCAGAATCCTTTCAATGCAGTTCAGCAAGATAGACAGGGGCCATCCTTTCCATTGCCAGATAGATCTAAATCTCCACATCAGATCCTCGCTCAACTCAGTACCCCCCAAAACACCCTCTAAGGCAGTCAAATACTCTTGGGCAGTAGCATCAGGGTTCACAGAACTCAATGAATGGATAGTCTGTAGTGCAGGGCCCTGGAGACTTTCTCCAAGCCATTTTCCTTTTTTTTTGTTTTGGAGCATTGCCAATCTTGCACGAAAGGAGCCACATAGTCCAATCATGTCTCCAAATCATCCTCACCTGCTGGGTGGGCCTTACCGCTGAAAACATTCTTAATCTATGATAAGAGTCTGAGGGAGGTGGTCCATAACAAGGTCTAGCCCCCTCATCCTATGGAGAGGTGCCCCAGGACATCAAGTACTTTTTGAGCTTCCTCACCTGACTTTCCTTCAGCTTGCAACACCTTGGTAAGCTTCTCCTTAAATCTGTTGGGCTTGGGCGAGGCCTCTATTTTGGGACACATGAGCATGCATCACTATAGTCCATGCCACACAGGAACTTTCTGGGATCAGTACATCAGGCACTCTAGTGGCATTCACAACATTTTTTTCAGTTAGTACAGTTAGTCTTTGTGGCAGAATCTATCTGCTGCCCTCAGACAGCAGCTGGGCCCAGACTCTTGATTACTGATAGGGCCTCTTCTATTTTCTCCCTGTCTGTACCAGGTGGGACTCCCAGGAGCAGAATGGCTTTCTGATGGTCCAGCTCCTCACCTTCACACCACTCTATTAGTCTATTATAGGCCATAATGTCAGCAACAGCTTGGGATTTGGGGGGCTAGAACACTGTCCTCATGAGCAATGACCTCCATGTAGGGCCTGACTGGCAAACATGAGATCCCAGTGGTGCATCCAAAATGTAACCAGGTTGCCATGTAGCTTTCAGTTACAACCTGAGCCTTGCAGGCTTAAGCAAGGTTAAGAGACCTGGGCTCTGTTTAGATGGAAGGGGGGTTCTTTTCCCAAAAGAAATCAATTAGTGCGGTGCCTCCAACCAGAGTCAAAATATAGTGGGCCAGATGTCTGCCTGGTACAACCTCCTGGGATGCTGTACCTCCCCTCCTCCCATTGCAGTCACTTCCACAAAAGGAACACAATGAATAAATGCAGTACTTCAAAACACATATAATTATTAGCAGTCTCTAATAATACCCTCACAGATAGTGTTTAAAAGGTTAATTAATAATTTATTTACAAAGAAGCGGGCATGAGAGGAGCAGAGGAGCAAGATGGCAGCAGTGCTGCTCCTTGCTTGCTCGAGTATCTGACGACTGTTATGTCTAAACTTCGATGGCTTTTAACTTATAGTTCTGCTATGGAACAATAAGAGATGATTTTTTTGCCCCAAAGGCCATCAATGGGAGTTTGACTTTGCATGGGGTAACTCACCGGCAGGTTGTAGTCACCAGCTTTGCTCCAGTCCCCCTTTTGAAGTGGAGTTTTATTGGAGTGGAGTTCACTTAGCACTGAATCAGAATTTCTGAAAAAGATGAATGAAACTCAAGCTGTCTTTAGCTAAGTGACTTTAATGTGGCACTGCTCTGATGATTTTTAGCCAAATTATAAGAACCAGCTAACATATATTGGTGCTGTTCTGAAATGTAAACTACAGAGTTTTTCAGAAGATGGCCTGTGCTGCTCAGTCGAGCTGCACATTTAATTAATTAAAGCTGATGAAAGGAGATGATTTTTGGACTAGTTTTCTGTGTCCTGGGTAAACCTTTTGTATTTCTGTAAAAGGATTTAAACAGTTTGCCCAATTGTTGAAAAACGTCGAGTTGACCATTAGTTGGCTTTTGGCATTTTCTCTTGCCTGCTTTATTGGTTTGCTCGGAGTGACAGCAGGAAAGTCTAAAGAGACAGGCTAAAAATGTCTTTGTAGCCAAAGTTTATATATTTATTTGTAAAATTATATGAATGTCTGAAGAAGTTAGATGTCCGACAAAATGAGTTTGAGAGATGATTTTATTATATAAGATACTGCCAGGCGTCAGACGAAGGTGCTCGGGATCAGAAGTGCTTAGGACCAGAGATGGGATATCCAGTGCCTCAGAGGAACAAGTCACAACAAAGGTGCACTACATGTGCTGACAAGCTCATATCTTATTTCTGTCAGGTATGCCAGCTTTGCCTAAGGGCTTGGGGTATATTTTAAACAAGCATTTGTCAATGCCGAATGTTTGCTTGCTGGCACTGGCATTAGTAGTGTAGAAGTTACAGAGCTGCATAATAGGAATGGCAGCGAAGTATTGAACTGAAGCCAACCCCACCACCACCCTGCAGAGAGTGACAGGCATTGGGGTGTGCCTTTGGGTCGTCAGGCATAACGATCACGCCATTTCACCACACCCTACCCTGCAGACACTGACAAGTGTCACGGTGTGCCTTGGGGTCTTTGGCCCTTATGCGCACCCCATTCCATCAGGAAATACGGTGAGATGGGTGCAGTATAGGAGAATGGAGTGAAGTTTGGGCCCGAAGAGTCCGAGGCACACCTTGATGCCTCTCACTGGCTGCAGGGTGTGGGTTGGGGTGGAATGGTATGAGCATGACAGGCAAGAATCCCAAGTCACACCCCTGATGCCTGTCATACTCTACAGGGTGGGGCGTCATGGTCGGAAACCCTAACGCCTCAGACATTCCTTGGTATTTTTACTCCAAATTTTCAACATGGTTTTTTTGTGACCCCCACCTCATGAACAGTGGCAATATCAGTTTGTTAGCCAAAAACTGCTTTTGCACAGCGACTATGGCATTTGGCACCACAGGTGCAAAAACACATTCCGAACAGGATGTGAAAAATGACAGCGGTACTGTTCAAGGGAGGTGTAAAAATGGCAATGTTGAAAATCTGCTGAAAATCTTAAAAACTGGTGAAGTCACAAGCGCAGCATAGAAACTGTCAACGACACCCGTAATGTAACTAGTTTGGGGATTTTTTACAGCAGATTGTTAACACAGGCATTTTGGGACCTCCGATCATGAGCAGTGTCAGTGTGATTTTCTTTATCTGTCCCGAACAATGATTTCCCACAGCGACCACGCATCTCTGCACTGAAAGTGTGAAAACACATTTCGGCCATGTTGTGGAAAATGACAGCTGTACTGTTCATAAGGAGGTGTGGAAAAATGCCACTAGTGAAAATCTAGACTGAAAATATTACAAATTCATGAACCTACGAGGGTGCGTGGAAACTGTGCAATGCTCACTCGTAACACAGTCATTTTATGAAGTTTTGTCACCAAATTTTCAACATAGCCATTTTAAGACCTCTGCTCATGACCAGTGTCACTGTGATTTTCTTAATCTGTCCCAAACATTGTTTTCGCAAACCGACTGTACCATTGTGCGCTACATGTGCGGAAACACATTTTGGGCGAGATGTGAAAAAATGGTAGCTGCACTGCTCATAAGGAAGTGCGTAAAATGGCACTGTTGAAAATCTGGTGTGCAAATATTACAAATTCGTGAACTTGCCAGCGCATGAGGAACTGGCGAACGGCACTCTAAAACAGTCATTTTGGGAATTTTTCACCAAATTTTCAACATAGCTATTTTAACACCTCTGCTCATGATCAGTGTCACTGTGATTTTCTTAACGTGTCCCATACATTGATTTCATACACCAACTGCGCCATTGTGCGCTACATGAGCAGAAACACGTTGTGGGCGAGATGTGAAAAATGAAAACTGTACTGCTCATAAGGAAGTGTGGTAAAATGGCAATGCTGAAAATCTGGAGTGAAAATATTGAAAATTTGCGAACTTACTAGCGCGCATAGGAACTCTGCAATGCACGCTCGTAAAACAGTCACGTTTGGGAATTTTTTCACCAAATTTTCAAAATAGCCATTTTAAGACCTCTGATCATGAACAGTATCACTGTGATTTTCTTAATGTGTCCCGTACATTGATTTCACACACCGACTGCGCCATTGTGCACTACATGGGCAGAAACACATTTTGGGTGAGATGTGAAAAATGTCAGCTATACTGCTCATAAGAAGGTGTGGTAAAATGGCAATGTTAAAAATCTGGAGTGAAAATATTGAAATTTTGAAAACTTACGAGCGTGTGTAGGAACTGCGCAATGCACGCTCGTAAAACAGTCATTTTTAGGAATTTTTTCACCAAATTTTCAACATAGCCATTTTAAGACCTCTGCTCATGAACAGTATCACTGTGATTTTCTTAATGTGTCCTGTACATTGATTTCACACACCGACTGCGCCATTGTGCGCTACATGGGCAGAAACACATTGTGGGCGAGATGTGAAAAATGACAACTGTACTGCTCATAAGGAGGTGTGGTAAAATGGCAATGCTGAAAATCTGGAGTGAAAATATTGAAAATTTGCGAACTTACGAGTGTGCATAGGAACTCTGCAACGCACGCTCGAAAAACAGTCATTTTTAGGAATTTTTTCACCAAATTTACAAAATAGCCATTTTAAGACCTCTGATCATGAACAGTATCACTGTGATTTTCTTAATGTGTCCCGTACATTGATTTCGCACACCGACTGCGCCATTGTGCACTAGATGGGCGGAAACATGTTTTGGGTGAGATGTGAAAATGACAGCTATACTGCTCATAAGGAGGGTGGTAAAATGGCAATGTTGAAACTCTGGAGTGAAAATATTGAAATTTTGAAACTCACGAAGGCAAGAGAACTGCGCAACGACGCCAGAAGCAGTCATTTTTAGGAATTTTTTCACCAAATTTTCAACATAGCCATTTTAAGACCTCTGCTCATGAACAGTGTCACTGTGATTTTCTTAATGTGTCCCATACATTGATTTCGCACACCGACTGCGCCATTGTGCACTAGATGGGCGGAAACACATTTTGGGTGAGATGTAAAAATGACAGCCATACTGCCATAAGAAGGTGTGGTAAAATGGCAATGTTGAAAATCTGGAATGAAAATATTGAAAATTCGCGAACTTACGAGCGTGCGTAGGAACTGCGCAACACACGCTCGTAAAACAGTCATTTTTAGATGTTTCCCACCAAATTTTCAAAATAGTCTTTGAGAGCCCACCTTATAAACACTGGCAGTGTTGTTTCGTTAATCATTCGGGAAAAGTGATTTCACGCGGTAACTCTTGAAATCACCCTTGAATGAAATAGCGCCATGACAGTGCAAGAATTCATGAGGAGGGTCCCAAAACCCATGTTGAAAATTTGCGCAAAATTCCAAAAATGCCTGAGATATGCAGCAAAGTTGAAAAACCCTATCTATCCCATTATACAGCTTACGGCATTTCCTCAGTTCGCGGTCGGCTTTGAAGAGTGCAGGCGTGTTCCTGGTCCACAGTCATCGGCGCGGGTCAGAGGGTAAGTATGGGGTGAGGGTGGTGTGGGAGGCAGGGTACACAGTGGATGGGCGCGGGTGGGTGCAGACACTGCGAGGGACCGTTTTTGCTTTTCAGTTTTTTTTTTTTTTTTAACAACGACACGGGATGTTTGCCATGCTGGGGTGGGCTCCCAGCGTGACAGAAGGATCGCTGGGGGGCGCAGTCGACGGGGAATTGGTCACCCTCACGCCATAAGATTTTACCACGCTTGGGTGGGACTCCCAGCGTGGCACCTGGATGCTTTGGGGAAGTGGGAGCCGATGGGGGATTGAGTATCCCCATCGGCCGCACAGTGGGGGAGGGGAAGGCACATGAGCACGCAGTGTGTGCTGCGCATGTGTGTGTGTGGGGGGGGAGAGCTCTGCTCACTCAAGTGGAGCTCTCCCTTTCAATTGTATGCCACTGCATTTTCAGCTGTCATAGACAGCTGGAGCAGTGATTGGTGCTCTGTGACTGCGCCTGCAAACACACTGACTGAACTGGAAGAGGCTGACACACCTCTGGAAAACTCGTATGATGGCACTATGTTTCTTGCACATGCGTGCAAGCAAACATAAAAAGAACAAAATTTATTGCGCTCAGAAGGGCGATGGTTTTCAGCTTCCCTTAAGAGGTCATGTTCGGAAAAGGATAAGTGAATACTCAGAAAAGTGTGCCACTGAAACTTCTAAGAGCCTGCAATGGGGACTCTCTTCAAAGTGGAGACAGAGATGGTACTGTTGGTGCCATAAGTTTAATTCATGATTCTAAAATTTCTGAACGGGGACACTCTGCTGTGTTGGCAACCACTGGGCTCATTGGGATAATTTCCCCCATCAGGTATTTTCCACATTTTCATTGAAATTCAGTTTTGAGCTTGGCTGGATTATTTCAAATAACTTCTGTTTAAAATGCAAAGACTTCAAACTACAAATCAAGGTGACAATTTTGCTGAGCCACTACTAAAGGTATCTTATGTGTTGGACACGGAACGTTTTGCCTTTACCTTATAAAAATAACTGCCACACAAATATAGGGTGGCTCAGTAGCCTACCATTAAGCAGCAGGACTCTAACATGCTGACTCAGAGTCGCTGCACTGAACAGTTTGAAGAATTAAAATCCCGTAATGTTGGCTTAAAAATTCTGCGGATCTACTATGCCTCAGGCGAGGTTACTAAGAATATGTTGTGTGTGACTGAAGCCTTGGTTAAGAAATATTAACCTCATTAATCAATTCTGAACGCTCCTAAAATGTTTAAACAGAGTATCAGTAATTCGATTTAAGTATACAGAAAATTGATGCCAGTTACATTATTCGGACATGGACACCTGTATGTATAGGAGCTATTTACTGTTATATTATATACTTGTTTTTATTTTTGTGTGTTACCTAACCCAAAGGCTAATGATATGTCATGAATCAGGTTTGTCAAGCAGGTAGGCTTTCTCCTAGGGATCAGAAAAATAAATTGAGCTGTAAATGCTGAACTAATAAGTGATCAAGAGACCTTAATACTGCTCTCTGGGGCTCATGCCTTGATTGAGTAATTGATTGAGTGATTGATTACTTAGCTGCAAATGCTCAAATAATATCTGAGCACGAGTTATTAACATTGCTCTTAGGGCTCAGGAGAATTATCTGTAGTCTAGAGGAGGAATCTCATGGTAAAACAAAGAGTTCCAGGGCATTTCTCAAGAAAGGTATGCATAGGGAACTCTTTAGGGTTAACTCTGGCAGGATGGGATAGGATCAACTATTTCTAATTGTGCCTATAAGTGAATTTTGTGAGGTTTCTATGTAAAAAGGTGTCAGGAATTTTTGATAAGCTAGGGCACACAGATAGATGAATCAAAATATAAATAATGGTCTTTGTGGAATGTAAAGTTGGTGGAGTCCCACCTAGGCATGTAGAAACCATGAAGGAATTTGCCCAAATTACCTGAAATGATTTAAATGCTTTTTGGTAATGAACTGTGGGATCCACAGATGTTTTTTTATGATAAGGAGGATATTTCACCTTGAAGCTTCACTTTCAGATTCTGCTATCTAAACTGGCATGAGAAATACTGAGCTAATTTGACCTTGACCTATAGGATGAAAATAACTACATTTACTCAACGAGCTACCCGTAAGATGGCATAACTAGAGAAATGTGTATTTAATATGACGTACCTGAAGTTTTTATAGATTGGATAATTTTGAGAATCTACACTGCATTTTATGTGCTGTATGTTTGTCTGTTTTGTAATGACTTTCAGTCGAATGAATAAACTTAAACTAAACTAAACTACAAAGGAGATAGGAGGAGGGTAGGGAACATGGGATGTAAGAAGAACAATGGTGCCAGCAATTTGATATGCAAACATTAACAGCAATGCCAGCTATAACAGTAGCAATGGTGTCCCCCAGCATGCACAACAGTACACCCTCAATTTTCCCACGCCCGTCTGGTATTAGGTTTCCCCCAGTCAATCAGGCTGGAAGCTCCCACTGTCTGTCTGGGTACCCAGTTGGAGTAATTGCAGGCTTGATATTGGAGCAGCTGGTTGGCCAGCAATGGTGCACTTTTAAAATACTTGTTAACATAAACCCTTTGAACTGATGCAAATGACCAAATAGTAACTTTGAAGGAACAATTTATAACATCCCAAGTAGCAAGGCAGGCTTGCATTGACTCATGGTTCTGAAGATTCAGGATACAGGGCCTTGCAGCAACACTCCTCTCCTTCCTCAGCTCTGGGGAGTTTTGAACAAGGTTGCAACTTGTGGATGCTTTGTTTGGACAGCAGATTCCCTTGGTAGGCTGGTCACTGATTTCTGCTTCTATGCAGGCTCTTGCTGCTTGACACCTTCTCTTCAGTGGCGTCACAGATGCTGAAAAGACCAGTGCTGGGAACCAGGTCCACATGCCTTACCTTACTGATCCAGGCGTCCAACCCTCAGGGGCAGATGATGGGTAGTGTCTAGCTGTGACACTACCTGTCTGATTCCCCAGACTGTCCTTTGCTGGCAGTGACTCTTCCCCTGGAGTTCAGAAAACACACATTCTTTTTCCCTCTGCTGGCTAGCAGACATGGATACCTCCTGGAGCAGGTCTGGATTACCTTCTAGAGCTGGGGGCCGGGGCAATCAGTTGCTCATGTATTTTCTAACTTCAGGTTCAAACCACAAAGTAGCTTTTCTTACTTCAACTCTGGCTTTCTGAACTGCAGATTGCTTTAGACTGGTCTCCTAGAAAGCAGCAGTGACCTCTGGCTTTCTGGACTATTGAATGCTTTAGACAGGTCTCCTAGAAGGTAACAGTGAAAGCCTTAGGCCTGTCAATCAGGCAAGTTATTATGCAGAACATTCACTCAATGCCTGATTGGTTGCCTGAAAGGGCACCAAGAGCACAGTCCTTAACCCCTTCCCAGGAGCCATTGCTACAGTAAGTCCTCCAAGGCACCGTGAAGTCTGACTGGTTGCTTGAAGGTCAAGGGTTGCAAACATAGCTGCACATAGAACAGTTCATGCAGAGTACCAACATTTGACTTTACTTTGCAGGCAAACAGCATTGTTTTAATTGTATTTGCCTCCATGGGGTAATAATAATAGTCACTCTGCCCTATTGTCTGGTGGTAGAGTGGACAGAACAGGGGCTTCTCCTGCCTGTTGCTAACACCATAGCACTGTCCTCCCAGGTGGCAGGCAGAGCTTATTTATTCACATAGTAGCCTGGCTGCATCTTAAAGTGGTACTGTGGCCTTATTGTAATAGCACTTAAGAGCGCTTTTCCAAAGTGTTATTTCTCCCCCTCCTCTAATGTGCCTCTGGACCCCCAATGCTGCAGCTTTCCCTGGGGATGGAGCATACAAAAAGGAACAATACAAGAGCTGCCCAAGTGACTTTTATACGTAATGTCATAGCGCTCTCAAACACTCAAGCTGGCAGCTGCCAGCTCACACATTCAGTCAGGCATCCTGCTTGGACACTTGCACACTTTACTGTGCAGCATTAGGTAAACTGCCAAGTTGACAGTTTGGCTTTCACTTCACTCCTCCAGTCCCCCAACAAGATCTGAAACATCAGGTGCTGGTAGGATCACACACAGGATCCAGAACTGGACTGGGACTGTCGGGAGGGCAGGACAGCACCTGGGGAGGTGAATGAAGTAAGCCACACCTGTGGGTGGGAGGTTGCACAGGTCTTGTGGACAACGAAATTTCAACAATCATAATATGGAGTCCCCCACAAGAGTTACAGGGGACTAACATGAACAATGAAAACAAACTAAAACAAATGAACAATGAAAACAAACTAAAACAAACACATATATCCCCAACAGCTACAGGAAAAGAGATGTCTGTTGAAATGGAAACAAAATTTACAAGATATGGGAGTGTAGTTTTCCCTTAATTCACCATAACCCCATGCCCTGGAGTGGATTATCGCACTTATAAAATGGGTTAGATATTAAAACCACAAAAATTAGAAGAAAGTAATTTTTTAAGTGGAAAACTTAAGAACTTTATTGTGTATTGATCCACCAGGTAAAGTAGTTTGTTTAAACCAACAGTCAAAACATTTGCTGTGAACATGAAAACACTGTAAACGTTTATAAACTGTTACATCAAAATGTGCTGTGAACATGAAAACACTGTAAAAATGTTTAAACTGCAACTTGGCTCAGGATTGTGTAGTGATATTGTTTTTGTCATGTGACTTTTTTTTAGTAATAGTAGTTGTTTATTGTTCAACACAAGGTTATTACAATCATAACTAAAATCATCACACAATTATAAAAAAAACTTCTATACATAGTGAGGCAAGACATACCATACAGATTACAAAAACAGAAAAAAACTATGATTATCACATCACTCTCCATCTATTGTACCATCCAAGAGTTCATATATTATTGTACATCACTTCCCCAGCATGAAGTGCTTTAATCCTTTATAATTAGTAAACATTGTATCAGGTTTTATACTTTCTCCTATAGGCTCCAGGTTATCCTTTCTGTTTCTAAATCTGTCCAGAGCAACCTTTGTATTATGTTATTCCACATAGTTCTGTTTAATTTTAGCAATACTCAATAAATAATTACCCACATTTTTGATTGCAAATTTGTCCTGCTTATGAAAAATAATTTCTGTCAATGTTTTTCTATCCAATCCTAAGTCTTCATATCTAGAATGACGAAATACAGTTTTCAAGAGGTAAATTCATCGTGGATTATACCTACTGCATGTCCATAGGACATGCAACAGGTCTTCTTCCTCTTCACAACCACAGCCACAATTTGGTGAAATTTGTCTAGTTTTCTCGTAGCTAGCCAGCAATACATTACTTTTTTGTAACTCAGTTTTAAACCTTGTAAAGTTTTCCCCAATCTTGGGATCCACTAGTATATCCATATATTTTTGATATCCAAAATTCTGTATAGTATTGGCATACCACTTAGAGTATCTACTGTCTCTTAAATTCTGCTCATCTATCTCTTCCCAATATTAACTTATTTTTAACTATATATGGGGAATATTGTTTACTCAGAGATATTTTGTGTTTATGAGAATTTAGTAGATACATTAAATTATATTTTTCTAGAGCAATTCTAATCTCTTTGTACCAATTTGAGTCACAAATCTTTCCTTCATACCGTTGTTCTTTTTCCTGTAGGCACAGGCTTGATAATCTCTCTTGAGCCAATCTAGTTAACCTCAGCCAAAAGTTCACTTTTCTTGCATCCAACAATGCATTAACATTATCAAGTTCCAACTCAGCTCTTAAGTAGGTGGCTGGAAAAGAGTGTCCAACTCCTAATATTCTTCTCATAATCTTATATATCGGGGTCATCAATTTTTGCCTGTTGGCACCATCCCATATTTCCAACCCGTAAGTTAATTGGGCATGTTTCATTTTAATTACTTCCACCATGGATTTAGTTGTTAATCTCCTGTACGCATAATTGAATCTGCCCAAAGCATTTGCAGTCTTCTTTAATTTATCCATTGCTGTATACATTAGACCCAAATATTGGTAAGCTTTAACTACTGTCAATGTTTCTCCCTTACAGGTGAAAAATCCCTTTTTGTTTCCTTTTCCAAATATTGAGATTTGTGTTTTAGTTAAATTTATGTCCAACTCAAGTGAACTTGCAACACTATGCGATATATTGATCTTTTTCTGTAGGCCTGATTTAGTCAGTGCCAATAAAACAATATCATCAGCAAAGGCCAATTTTCTACATTTCTCATTCATTATTTTAG
This sequence comes from Neoceratodus forsteri, assembly GCA_016271365.2. NCBI lineage: Eukaryota > Metazoa > Chordata > Ceratodontiformes > Ceratodontidae > Neoceratodus > Neoceratodus forsteri. Next base: position 808,096,478 of record CM028137.1, read on the forward strand.
GAGAATCTGTTTCTGATTTCCCAATTTCCTCTGGTCAGCCATTTACATATAAAGAAAAAAGGGCTGGGCCATTACACACCCTTGTCCCACCTCTTTTGTAATGGTTATTGCTTTTGATAATTTACCACTGTATCCTATTCATACCTTGGCCCATGTGTCAGTATATAGAGTCTTAATTATCAGTATTAGTGCGGGATCAATCCCTCTCTTTCCCATGATAGTCCACAGAATGGTCCTATTAACTGTGTCAAACGCCGCACTAAAATCAACATATAACATGTATAATTTTTATTTTCTTAGAACAGTGTACTTTTCAACCAAATGACTAACGACAAAACAATTGTCTAGAGTACTATAGTCTTCCCTGAAATCTGCCTGTGCCTTACTTATACCACCAGTTTGTTCAATTTCTAACTTTAATCTTTCCAATAAACTTTTTGAAAATATAATAGGCTAATAGGTCTATACATCTGTGGATCCATAACATTACCTTTTTTATGTATAGGTACTATTACCAAACCTTTTCAAGTTTACAGGAAGACTAAATCTCTTATACATTTATTAAATAGTACAAATAGCACATCAGACCACTATGAGGCATTTAACATACTGTATAGACTTCTGCAATTATCTGCTCTGGTCCTGGAGCCTTGTTACATTTCAGCCCTTGTATGGCTAGATAGACATCTGCTCTTAAAATATACATACTTCTTCCCATCACCATAATATCTTGATCTCTATTATGGACACTATCACAACTAAATAACTTTGAAAAATGGTTCACCCAGGTTGATTCCTGAATATAGGTATCACTTATATTTTTATTGTTATTGGGACCTTTTGCCACTAGGGCCCAGAATTCTTTAGAGTCTCCCTTTTTCACTGTCTCTACCATTTTTACCCAATTTCCCTTGGTATATTGCAATTTTTTAGATGTCAATAGTTTTTTTGTATTTCATCCTTTCTTGTCTCAGCTGCTCATATTTCTCTTTTTCACTTTCACATTTTGTTTCTCTAATTTTGGCTGTTAGTCTTTTATTTTGGATCTGGCATTCTTTGTCAAACCATGTATACTCTTCTTTTCCCCTTGTACCATTATTAAATTCTTTATATAAACAACATTGTATGTCATCAAAAAGTCTCACCAGATGTTCCATAATTTGCTGTTTAGACTTACTGTAAAGATCTTTTGTAGAAGTCTTGCACTACCTTCGAGTACAGTATTTGATACACGTTATCTCCTACAAGGCCTTCCCATTTCAGTCTTTTATTATTTCTAATTTCCATGATAGGATCTTCTGGTAATACTTCTTGTCTCGTACCATTTCTCTAGTAGATAACTCGCTCAATACTATTGGTACATGGTCACTTTCTGACCTAGTAGGTATATGCAAAGTGTTCCAGTAGGAGAGTTCCCCATTCCATAAAATTAAGTCAGGTAGAGAGGTTCCATAAGATCTAATAAATGTTCCTCTCCCCTGATGGACACCTTCCAACCTACCATTTAAGGGATACAAGTTAGTTAAAGTCAATATTTGCTGAAGTCGTTGGCCAGCCTGTTTGCATCTCAAATCTTGTGTACTTCTTGTAAATTCTCCTTAAAAATTTAGATGGCCAAAAAAGGAATTGTCCATCAATTCATTGAAATTTCCAAGTCTAGCATTCATGTCACCAACCACCAGTATATCTATCTTTGGATAACTTAATAGCACTTCAGTTATTATTTCTTCAAAGTGGTCCCAAACCTTTCTATAACAAATCTGGAGTCATTAGGTGGTATGCAAACATTAAACAATGTAAATACCTTTCTTGGTGATCTAATTAGGGAGACTATAACATTTTCCTCCATATATAAGTTTTGTCGTAACTCACATATATTGATTTTGATGTAAGTTGCTAGACCACCTGAAGGTCTTCCAAACTTACTGTCCCTAGTTGCAAACACATGGGATACCTCATACCCATTAAAATGTATTTGATTCTCAGTTTCATGCCAGGCTTCCTGGCAGCAGACTAAATCTCCTTGATTGAAAAAGTCCTTGAAATCTTTTTCTCCTACCTTTTTAACAAACCCTGCTAAGTTCCATGATATTATCTTAATTCCAACTTTATTCCCTTCTGTATCACTTATGTTGGAAATCTCTTTCTCTATAATCAAAGTATTAAGTCAATCTTGTAAGCTTCCTAAACTATTTTCATTACTCAATTTGTTTTCCAGACCCTTGCCTAAATTTCCATTCTGGGTTTCATTTAGGTCTATCAAAAGCAACCCCAAGGCATCCAAAGCCTCACTTTTCTGCAGATGTTGATAAGCTAATTCTTTGTTTTTAACACTAATGTTTATTTGTAATGAATCACTATTCCTAATCACATATTGGGCACCCTGTTTGCCATGTCTTATACCCATGTAGTTGGCAAAAAAATTGCATATGGAACCTTTTAGCTTAAAGTCATTTTCTCTTCTAATTCTTGTCATTCCAAATAAAGAAAGTACCACTGGAGCTTCAGGGGTCCCTGGTTCCCCTTGATAGGCGTTCAATTATTCCTGATTGGGGAAAGTTACTTTCTGCCCCTTAAAGTTAAGCAAATACTCATTCCTCCAAATATAATTTGCTATTATAGCAGAGGTAAAGAAGATTTCAATGGTGCTAATATGACCATCCTCACTTTTCTTAATTTCTAATATATCATCTTCTAGTACCTCAAGTTCTGCTGGAACAAAAATTTCTTGAATTACATATTGTTTTAATATTTCACTTGAGAAGCATGGCCATTCCACTTTTGTAGTGAAACACAGGAATGGTTTACTTATTTCCTGGTTCAAAAATTTCATGGGTTGCCAGTTACCTCTAACTGCTCCAGGGTTTACAGGTTGAACTTTTCTATTACCCACATCTTATATTTGTTCTTCCATGTGGGTTCCAATGCTATCTCTGACCTGACCATTTTAGTAGACTCTTTTATCTCAATCCCCTGTTTGCAGAAGTGGTTAGTGAGGCACTGAAGTTCTTGTTCAAGTTTTTGGAGCTTATTCCCAAGACCACTTTTCCAAAATCTTTGTTCCTTTTCCCTTTCTTCATCTGACAAATTAGTAATTAATACTTCATTTGACTTGTCAAGGTCTTCCAAGGGTATATTTGTTATTTTGTCCCTTTGAATTTGCTCACCCCCAATTTGCTGCTTACTTTGGTCCACATTCTCAACCTCCCTCCTACTTTTGTTCTTGATATCTTCCTCTAAGGCACTCTTGTTGTTCCTATTTTTTTTTACTTCTCTTGTTCTTTTTTTTTCTTGTTAATAACTTTAATATGTTCTGGAATGGGGGGTAGTACCATTAGTTCTGAAAACTCTGGCCTGATATTTACATTTTGTGGTTCAAGTATAATTACTGAGTCAGATTGTTTGGATGGAGATATTTTATCTAATTTACACATTATAGTAATTAATTTTGCATATACCACAGCAATGTCATATCTTACAATCTTTATTTAATTTCTTAAAGCAACTAATTGCTCCATAAGGAGCAAATTAACCATGTATTGATGACCAAGTAATTTGACCAAATCATCACTTAAGCAATCGGGGACATATTGTGGTTTTTGATTCCACCACATCTATGTTCTCAGGTTCTGTGTTTTTAGTCATTGTCTTTATTTCTTTAGAATTGTGAAGTTTACTAGCTTCAAGAACTGTTCTAATGCCTAATATAGTTCTCTGCAACTCTGTGGTAACATCTCTTAACTCAACTTCAGGGACCAACAAGAACTCTTTTTGAACCCTGTAGTCCTTATAGACATCCTTTGGCATCTTTGTCATTTCTACCTCATTGTAGCTTACCACAGATAGATTTAGGTCAGTACTAGATACTGTATTCTCCATGTCCTTACAAAAGGACTCATCTCTTATGATGATGCTTACACTATCCTCCTCATAGAACAGCCTAGGAGACTGCTCTAGACTTTTATTTAGTATTTTCTGGGTCATTTGTGTATTTTGGAGTGACTGTGTTGCATCCTCTCCACTCACTACCTGTTTAAGAGTAGAGGTTATAGCCAATCCAGTTTTTAATATCAAATGGTCTGTAATTTTTGATTGTTTAACATTTTTTAGTTTTCTCCCACAAACAATGATAGATTGCCATAGTTGAGGTGAAGTATCCATATGCTTCTGCCTTTGAAGCCTAGTATTAACCATTTTCCATTAATTAAATAATTAATTTACACTAAACAGTTTAATGACTTATTAACTTAATGGTTCCTTCTCAAGAAAAACTTAATTAAGTACAGCTGGGTATAATTACTAGTTAAAAAAAAAAACCTCTTATGTGCAGAGAAAAATCAGGTAATTCAGATAATCATACAAGTCCACATACAAGTACACAAAGATGTCCAAATATGTCCATATATTCAATATAACAAAAAGGGGCAGCTGTAGGGACAGCCCTACACCAAATTCATAAAGTTCCACAAATTTGGCTTTCCAAAGTTCCAAACAGGCTCACTCGACTTGGTTGCAAAACTCCCAGAATAGTCAAGATCTTCTCTTACTCTTAGCAATGGTCGTTTCTGTTCTCAGGGTGCCCATATAAGTTGGAATTCGATTGTCAGCCTCTCACCAGCGTAGTTGCACTTAAGCTTGTAATTACTGTTCCTGTTACTTCAGGCAGTTTAGTGGCTTTAAGACTCCGTCGTGAATAGTAGGGTGGATATTGAAGTTAGAGCAAGTGAGGTCAAGCCCTAAAAATGGATAAAAATAGTCTTACTCTAAGTTTCCTAAACAAGCTTTTGTTCTTAGCAATCAGCTCAGTAATCAGCAATGTAGTACACTCAGTGTACTAGTGAATCTCCTGTGTAATGGGGACTAAACTTTGCACATAAAAAATAGTTTGGTCAACTCTATACCCTGGGGAGTATTTAAATTCGGTTACTGGACCATTACAACAAGAGCACAATAATACGCATCCCTTAATATTACCAGGCAGAGTAGCAAAGTAGCAATGTAGTTAAGTAACAGATAATCAGCAGTTAATAACAAATAATAATAATCAGCAGTAGTCAGCAATATTCAGCCTCTCATAATAACAAATAAATACCAATTCACTATTTTAGCTTAAATGAGAACCTTAAGATAGCACCTTAAATGATGCCCTACTTACTTTTACACTTTTTCCAGTATTAGAATAATGGATACAGAGGATGAGCCTCCAGTTTCTTCCCCAAACTTCTTGATTAGTGCTGTCTAGCATCAACATGCAGTGCTGCTTTCCTCGCTCGCTCACGTCCTCTAGCATAAACGTGCAGTGCTGCTTCCCTCTCTACTCAATCATTTAAACAGAGCGGGACAAACTGGAGAATGAAGCCAAAATACTGGCTAATACAGCTGCTGCTGCTGCTACATGCTGCAAACTCCAAGTGTATCTGAATTCCAGCACTCTGCACCTGTGTCTTAAATGCGTCTTTGACATCTGTAGCTTAAGCATGCTTCCTTATTGGGTAAAGCATACCTCTCAACCTCCTGCCTCATAAATCAGGGACAAGGCTTAAAAAAATCAGGGACAAAGGACCAAAATCAGGGACACATCTTTAGAATTAGAGATATCCACCCAGAAAGCTGGCAGAATATGGGGCTTAGTGCAAAATGCATTTTCTAAAGAAAAACACATCTGTAACTTAAGTGCTTGACATTAAATTGTGCTTAAAATCCCCACTGTTTAGCCAAAGAAACGCAAATTTTAGGAGGGACAGAGTAAAATTTTGAGGCAAAATCAGGGACATCCCTGAAAATCAGGGACGGTTGAGAGGTACTGGGTAAAGCTGACCACATGTCCTCTACTCCACCGAGAAGTTTAAAGTTTAACATTTTTTAAATGTCACCTTTCAACTTACTAGTCTATGTAAACAAGCATTTGTCAATGCCGAATGTTGATTGTGTTGATCCGTTGAGTGCGCTCACTGCCCCTCTGTCACTCGCTCGTTCTATTTCTCCCGGTGCCGCAGACTGTTGTTTTGTACTGGGCTTCTGCCTGCAATGGCACCCTTTTCTGTCCACAAAGAAATCCACAGCTGTCCCGATAGAGGTCCGTTGAGGTGGCTCACTCCCCCTGTGTCATTGGCTCATTCTATTTCTCCTGGTGCTGCAGGCTGGCCTTTTGTACTGGGCTCCTGCCTGTGTTGGTGTTTTTTTCTGCCCACAAAGAAATCTGCAGCAGTCACAATAGAGCTCCGTTGAGCTCACTCACTCCCCCTCTCTCACTTGCTTATTCTGTTTCTACCACCACTACAGGCTGCCCTTTTGTACTGGGCCCCTGGGTGCATTGCTGCCTTTTTCTGCCCACAAAGAAATCCACAGCAGTCTCAATAGAGCTCTGTTGAGCTCATTCACTCCCCCTCTCTCACTTGCTCATTCCGTTTCTACCACCACTACAGGCTGCCCTTTTGTACTAGGCCCCTGGGTGCATTGCTGCCTTTTTCTGCCCACAAAGAAATCTGCAGTAGTCCCAACAGAGCTTTGTTGAGCTCATTTACTCCCCTTCCCTTAGTGGCTCGATCTGTGTCTCCTCCTGCTGCTGCAGGATGCCCTTTTGTACTGGGCTGCTGCATGCATTGGCAGCTTTTTCTGCCCACAAATAAATCTTCAGCAGTTGCAACACAGCTCTGTTGAGCTTGCTCACTCCCCCTTTCTCAGTCACTCATTCCATTTCTGCTCGCACTGCTGGCTGGCCTTTTGTACTGAGCTCCTGCCTGTATTGCTGCCTTTTTCTGCCCACAAAGAAATCTGCAGCAGTCACAATACAGCTCCATTGAGGTCACTCACTCCCCTTGTCTGACTCGCTCATTCTGTTTCTCCTGGTGCTGTAAGCTGCCCTTTTGTACGGGGCTCCTGCCTCTGTTGGTGCCTTTTTCTGCCCACAAAGAAATCTACAACAGTCCTGACAGAGCTCCACTGAGCACGCTCACTCCCCCTCCCTCACTCACTCGTTCTGTTTCTGCCGGCGCTGCAGGCTGCCCTTTTGTACTGGGCTCCTGCCTGCATTTGCACCTTTTTCTGCCCAGAAAGAAATACACAGCTGTCCTAACAGAGCTCCATTGAGGTCGCTCACTCCCCCTGTATCACTCACTCATTCTGTTTGTCCTGGCACTGCAGGCTGTCCTTTTGTACTGGGCTCCTGCCTCTGTTGGCACCTTTTTCTGGCCACAAAGAAATCTGCAGCAGCCTCAACAGAGCTCCATTGAGCTCGCTCACTCCCCCTCCCTCACTCGCTCATTCTGTTTCTGCCAGCACTGCAGGCTGCCCTTTTGTACTGGGCTCCTGCCTGCATTGTCGTCTTCTTCTGCACACAAAGAAATCTGCAGCAGTCATGACTGAGCTCCGTTGAGCTCGCTCACTCCCCTTCTCTCACTCAGTCATTCTGTTTCTCCCACTGTTGCAGGCTGCCCTTTTGTACTGGGCCCCTGCGTGCATTGCTTCCTTTTCTGCCCACAAAGAAATCTGCAGCAGTCCTGATACAGCTCCGTTGAGCTCACTCACTCCCCCCTCTCACTTGTTCATTCTGTTTCTCCCACTGCTGCAGGCTAGCCTTTTGTATTGGGCCCCTGCATGCACTGCTGCCTTTTTATGCCCACAAAGAAATCTGCAGCAGTCACAATAGACCTCCGTTGAGTTTGCTCACTCCCCCTCTCTCACTTGCTCATCCTGTTTCTGCCGGCGCTGCAGCCTGCCATTTTGTACGGAGCTCCTGCCTGCATTGCTGCCCTTTTCTGCCCACAAAGAAATCAGCAGCAATCCTGATAGAGCTCCATTGAGCTCGATCGCTCCCCCCCCTCTCAGTCGCTTGTTCTGTTTCTCCTGCTGCTTCAGGCTGCCCTTTTGTACTGGGCCCCAGCATGCATTGCAGCCTTTTTCTACCCACAAAGAAATCCACAGCAGTCCCAACAGAGCTCTGTTGAGCTCACTCACTCCCACCTCCCTCACTTGCTCATTCTGTGTCTCCCACTGCTGCAGCCTGCCCTTTTGTACTGGGCTTGTCTCCTGCTGCTGCAGCCTGACCTTTTCTACTTGGCTCCTGCTTGCATTGGGTTTTTTTTCTGCCCACAAAGAAATCTGCAGCAGTTCTGACACAGCTCCATTGAGCTCACTCACTCACTCCCCCTCTCTCACTTGCTCATTCTGTTTCTCCCGGTGCTGAAGACTGGCCTTTTATACTGGGTTCCTGCCTGTGCTGGCACCTTTTTTTGCCCACAAAGAAATCCACAGCTGTCCCGACAGAGCTCTGTTGAGGTCGCTCACTCTCCCTGTCTCATGCACTCATTCTGTTTCTCCTGGCACTGCAAGCTGCCTTTTTGTACTGTGCTCCTGCCTCTGTTGGCACCTTTTTCTGTCCACAAAGAAATCTGCAGCAATCCCAGCAGAGCTCCATTGAGCTCACTCACTCCCCCTCTCTCACTCGCTTGTTCTGTTTGTCCCACTGCTGCAGGCTGCCCTTTTGTACTGGGCCCCTTCGTGCATTGCTGCCTTTTTCTACCCACAAAGAAATCTGCAGCAGTCCCAACAGAGCTCTGTTGAGCTCACTCACTCCCCCTTCCTCACTCGCTCATTCTGTGTCTCCCGCCGCTGGAGCCTGCCCTTTTGTACTAGGCTTGTCTCCTGCTGCTGCAGTCTGTCCTTTTGTACTGCGCTCCTGCTTGCATTGGGGACTTTTTCTGCCCACAAAGAAATCTGCAGCAGTCCCGACACAGCTCCGTTGAGCTCACTCACTCCCCTTCTCTCACTCGCTGTGTTTCTCCCGGTGGTGCAGGCTCGCCTTTTGTACTGGGTTCCTGCCTGCATTGGCACCTTTTTCTGCCCACAAAGAAATCTGCAGCTGTCCCGACAGAGCTCCGTTGAGGTCGCTCACTCCCCCTGTCTCACACACTCATTCTGTTTCTCCTGGCAATGTAGGCTGCCCTTTTGTACTGGGCTCCTGCCTCTGTTGGCGCCTTTTTCTGCCCACAAAGAAATCTGAAGCAGTCCTGACAGAGCTCCATTGAGCTCACTTATTCACTCCCCCCTCTCACTCGTTCATTCTGTTTCTCCCACCGCTGCAGGCTGCCCTTGTGTACTGGGCCCCTGCATGCATTGCTGCCTTTTTCTGCTCACAGCAAAATCTGCAGCAGTCCCAATAGAGCTCCAGTGAGCTCACTCACTCCCCCTCCCTCACTCACTTGTTCTGTGTCTCTCACTGCTGCAGGCTGCACTTTTGTACTAGGATTCTGCCTGCGCTGGCGACTTTTTCTGCCCACAAAGAGATTTGCAGCAGTCCTGACACAGCTCCTTTGAGGTCGCTCACTCCCCCTCTGTCACTCGCTCATTCTGTTTCTCCTGGCGCTGCAGGCTGCCCTTTTGTACTGGGCTCCTTCCTCTGTTGGCATTTTTTTCTGCCCACAAAGAAATCTGCAGTAGTCCTGACAGAGATCCTTTGAGCTTGTTCACTTCCCCTCTCTCAGTTGCTCATACCATTTCTGCCACTGCTCCAGGCTGCCCTTTTGTACTGGGCTCCTGCCTGTGTTGCCGCCTTCTTCTGCACACAAAGACATTTGCAGCAGTCATGATAGAGCTCCGTTAAGCTCGCTCACTCCCCTCTCTCACTCACTCGTTCTGTTTCTCCTGCTGCTGCAGGCTGGCCTTTTGTACTCTGCCCCTGTGTGCATCGCTGCCTTTTTCTGCCCACAAAGAAATCTGCAGCAGTCCCGACACAGCTTCGTTGAGCTCACTCACTCCCCTTCTCTCACTCGCTGTGTTTCTCCCGGTGGTGCAGGCTCGCCTTTTGTACTGGGTTCCTGCCTGCGTTGGCACCTTTTTCTGCCCACAAAGAAATATGCAGCTGTCCCGACAGAGCTCCGTTGAGATCGCTCACTCCCCCTGTCTTACACGCTCATTCTGTTTGTCCTGGCACTGCAGGCTGCCCTTTTGTACTGGGTTCCTGCCTCTGTTGGCACCTTTTTCTGGCCACAAAGAAATCTGCAGCAGTCCTGACAGAGCACCATTGGCCTTACTTACTCCCCCTCTCTCGCTCGCGTGTTCCGTTTCTGCCAGCGCTGCAGCCTGCCTTTTTGTTCTGGGCTTCTGCCTGTGTTGCTGCCCTTTTCTGCCCACAAATAAATCCACAGCAGTCACGATAGAGCTCCGTTGAGCTCGCTCGCTCCCCCCCTCTCGCTCAGTCACTCGTTCTGTTTGTCCCGCTGCTGCAGGCTGCCTTTTTGTACTGGGCCCCTACATGCATTGCTGCTTTCTTCTGCCCACAAAGAAATCCACAGCAGTCCCAACAGAGCTCCGTTGACCTCATGCCTTTCCACTCCCTCACTCGTTCATTCTGTGTCTCACATCGCTGCAGGCTGCCCTTTTGTACTGGGCTCCTGCCTGCGTGGTGCCTTTTCCTGCACACAAAGAAATCTGCAGCAGTCCTGACAGAGTTCAGTTGAGCTCAGTCACTCCCCTCCCACTCGCTCAATCCTAAATTGTCCCAAACAACGATTTCCAACAGCGACTGTGGTATTCTTCGACGTAAGCATGAAAACACATTTCAGCCAGGATGTGAAAAATGACAGCTGTACTTTTCATAAGGAGGTGTGGAAAAATGCCACTGTTGAGAATGTGGCGTGAAAATATTACTAATTGTGAAGTTACGAGGATGCATGGAAACTGCACAACGCACGCTCGTAACAGCCATTTTATGGAGTTTCATCACAAAATAGTCAACACTGCCATTTTAGGACCTCTGCTCATGAACAGTGTCAGTGTGATTTTCTTAATGTATCCCAAACACTGATTTCCCACAGCGACTGCGTTATTGTGTGCCAAAAGAGCGAAAATACATTTCAGCCAGGATGTGAAAAATGACAGCTGCTCTGTTCATAAGGAGGTGTGTAAAAATGGCAATGTTGAAAATCTGGAGTGAAAATATTGCAAAGCTGCGAAAGTACAAGCATGCTTCGAAACTGCGCAACATACGCTTGTAGCACTCTCATTTTATGGACTTTGGTCACCAAATTTTCAACATTGCCATTTTAGGGCCTCTCCTAATGAACAGTGTCACTGTCATTTTCATAATGTGTCCCGAACACGGATTTCCCACAGCGACTGTGCTATTCTGCGCCGGAAGTGCAAAACACATTTCAGCCAGGATGTGAAAAATGACTGCTATACTGTTCATAAGGAGGTGCAGAACAATGGCAGTGTTGAAAATCTGGAGTGAAAATATTATAAATTCGCAAACTTATGAGCATGCATGCAAACTGCGCATCGCACGCTCATAACTCAGTCATTTTATGACTTATCAGAACCAAATTTTTCAATATAGGCATTTTAGGACCTTTGCTCATGAATAGTGTCACTGTCATTTTCATAATCTGTGCTGAACACTGATTTCCCGCAGCAACCATGCTATTCTGCACCGGAAGTGCGAAAGCACATTTCGGCCGTGATGTGGAAAATTACAGCTGTACTGTTCACAAGGAGGTGTGGAAAAATGCCAATGTGGAAAACATGGCATGAAAATATTGTAAAATCACAAAGTTACGAGCGTGTGTAGCAACTGCGCAACGCATACTCGTAAAACAGTCATTTTTTGGATTTTTTGCACCAAATTTGCAACATAGGTTTTTTGAGAGCCTGCCTTATGAATAAGGCTGTATTTTTTTTTCATGGTAAAAAGTGCATGATTTCACGGCTAATGCGCGGTCAAAATTAACATTTTCACAGAGACACAGTTGCATAGGCAGTTATTTGAGAAATGATTCTTTACTTCATTAAATGTATTAAAAACTAATGAAAAACATCATGTACATTTCATAAAACTGTAAGACAGTGAAGATAAAGTGCATCTGTGCAAAAATATCGAATAATAATAATAGAATCTGTCTCTACAGTTCGTCCAGAACTTCACAATGTCTCTTTCAGGAGAGCTGAATGTGCAGCCTTGTGCTTCCTGAGTATAGGAGCATAGCTCAGCTTTTATTTGGCATACACATTCCCGAGTTTTAGTCTACTAACAGCAAGTCTTGATTTTTTTAAATGTAATCCCTAATTAATAAATGGACTGGTTAAAGCTAACTTAACAATCAAATTCTTTGATCTCCCTGTCACCACCAAATGCAAATAAGACTTGACAATTGACTGTGTGTGCTAACACTACATGAATGGATTACAAGTTGATGAAGTGATTCGTTTCACTTAATGCGAGTTGAGTAAAAGGTGATCGGGAGACAAAAACAAAGGGAAGCAAGATAAAAGTGTGCTATAATAACTAGCAGGAACTTACTAAGACTGACTTTTCACACTTTGGCAAAATTCATGGAAATGGCCAATTTTCACGGAATCCATGAATTCTGTGCATGCCACGGATTAATTACTGCCTTACTCATGAACACTGGCACTGTCATTCGTTAATCGGTCCCGAAAGGTGATTCCACACAGTGACCGTGAAATCACCTTTCAGGACCGATTAACACCATGACAGTGCCAGAATTCATGAGGAGGGGTCCCAAAAACCCCACGTTGAAAATTTTGTGCCAAAATTCCAAACAATGCCTGAGATATGCATCAAAGTTGAAAAAACCCTATTTATTCCATTATACAGCTTACCGGCATGTCCTCAGTTTGTGGTCGGCTTTGAAGAGTGCAGATGTGTTCCCAGTCCACGAAGATCAGCGCGCAAGCTCCAGAGAGTAAGTATGGGGTGAGGGGGTGTGAGGGCAGGTGTGCAGTAGGTGGGTGTGGGTTGTGGGAGGGGGGCAGGGAGATGGTGAGGGACTGTTTTTTGTTTACAGGGACAAAAGAAAACATTGCAGGACTGTTTTTCCCTTTCAGGGCATGTGGCATGCTGGGGTGGGCTCCCAGCATGCCAACAGACTCTTTTTTGGGGGGGCAGCTGCAGCCAACGGGGGAATGGGCACCCCCATCAGCACACAACAAAAGGGAGAGGCACATCATGCCAATGGGGATTGGGCACCCCCGTTGGCACACAAGAAATGGGGGCCGGATATGCCGACAGGGACTAGGCACCCATGTCAGCAAATACAGAAGCAGGGAAGGGACATAAGCCAAGGGGGACTGGGCACCCCCCTCAGCACACAAGAAATTGAGGGGGGGAGACATGCTGAGGGGGACTGGGCTCCCCATCAACAACAGCCCTGCAATGAGGGGTCACTTCCTCATTGCAGCGGATGATGCTGCAATGACAAGGTGGCCCCTGATTGCAGCTGCTAAAACGTTAGAAAGTTGTAGCATGCTGGCTGAACTAGTGTTAGCAGCAGTATTACTACAGCATTGGAGAAAGGCGGCCAAGCAGCATTAAAGGCTAATAAGGGCATTGGCAACAACAGTGCCATGCCTCCACAACCTGCTTTTTGGAAAAGCTGCCGCAACATGTTTCTTGTGCTTGCACGCAATCAACATAAAAAAGAACACAGCACTAAATACACTGCAAAACACATTAAAATAATAGATATTGACAAAATCTCGATCGCTAAAACGCCAGCTAGATGCCAGTTGAATACTAAAACACTGTCACACTAAAAAACACAAGAGGTTCAAAAAACACATAAAAAAAGTTTGAAAGTGGTACAAGTTCTGTTTTTGAACAATGAGATAAATTATAAGGTCAATTCTTATCACTTCCCATGAGTTCCATTTTACTCCTTTCCATTCTGGTCCATTTTCACAGTTTTGCTAGAATTCTCTCATAGAAGCATGTATTATAAAGTTTTATAAAAAATACTCTTCTTGATGGCCCGTTCTTCCCTTTTCACCACGCTGAACAGCATTTGGTCTTTTAGTTTACCCTCACCATTAGCTTTGTCTTGAATACCTTGAATACCTCCTGCAAACAGACACAAAACAAGGGACAGCGGACCACACAAGCTGAGTTTGCAAAAAGTGTACTGAAAAGACTGCAAGCTCATAGCACTGATGGCATACCTTTTATAAATATAAACCCAGCATTGCAGTCCTGCTACTGTTGCCTCCTCCACAAACAACAGCGTGCATAGCAATCTCTCAGCTCAGCTCCTACACAGCTTTATGTGACTTCTAAACAAAGATGGCAAGGAGTTTGGTTGCTTAAATGTGGATTAAGTATGAGATTTAATCAATGGTCAGGTGATGCTATTTGCCCAATTAGATACTGAGTTTTTTTCTACCTATTTATAATTACAGCTATAAAATGTGCAGTAAAAACTCAAAATCTAATTGGTCAAATAGCATCACCTAACCATTGATTAAAGTGCCTATTTAATCCACAGTTGGACAATTGAACTCCTTTCCATCTTTGTTTAGAAGTCACATAGCAAAAACAATATCACTACACATTTCTGAGCCAAGTAAGAGTGTATAAACTTTTGCAGTGTTGCCATATTAACAGCACATGTTTTGATGTAGCAGTTTATAAATGTTTGCAATGTTTTCATGTTCACATCAAATGTTTTTACTATTAGTTTAAACAAACTACTTTACCTCATGGATCAATTAAGCAATATACCATGACAGGCAGTGGGTATATTGGTGGATTTAGCACACCTGGTGTGGTTCAGTCACGAGGCACAGCCGAGTGACTTAACCACACCAGAAGTGGTAAATCCACCCATATACCCACTCCCTGTCATGATATATTGCTATTATACAATGTTCAACTTGTTTTTTTGTTTTTATAGTGATATAAAACTTCTACAGTAGGTATACCGGAGGATTTATCACGGTCATGTGATGTGTTTTGACCAATGAGGTTACTGGATTTTCATACCCCATTGTATAATACAGAATATATTTCTTAAGCTGTCCATTGAAAAAATTACTTTCTTCTAATTTTTTTGGTTTTAACATCTAACCCATTTTACAAGCAAAATAACCTACTCCATGGTATGGGTTCATGGTGAATTAATTCACTTCCCGGGTGCTGGAGGACATAAGTCTTTAGCCTCATGCCTCATAACACACCAAGGGCGTGCATTAATTCACCATAACCCCGTGCCCTGTTGCTGGTTATTGCTTACTTATGTACAGCTGCAGACTTTTGCTCTTCATTTTCCTCTTTCTTTTGGCATCATAGTGCAACTCCTTAGTAACAATACAGAGGAAATTCCTCATTAGAAATTCAGTGGATGAATGCTACTTGCAAAGAGAAGAAAAGCAGCACTGTCTTGCATTGTATTTTCCTCTCCCTCTCATGTAGTTTATGAGTGCAAGGGAGGGACATACCTTCTCTTTTAATGTAGAGCTTTTTCCTTTTCTTATTTATGTTTTTAGCTTTTTAACTTTTCAGTCTTTTTTTGTTCACATTTGTTGGGGGGGGACTACAGGCTGGGTGACGACAGGTACAGGCATTTCTTTTGTTCTTTTTAATGGTTCTCTCTTTGCTGGACAAATAACTGCTGGGGGGGGAGGAACAGCTACTGAGAAACAGACAAAATGGGAAAAGACAAGAAGAAAGGACATGCAATCAAAAACAGTGAGACCAGCTCCCTGTACTGGGCAGATTCAGAAAAGGAACAAGTAACAAGCATTCACCAGTGATGAATGTTTGCTTGCTGGTATTGGCATTGGTAGTGCAGGAGTTAGAGAAATGCATAATAGGAATGGCAGTGAAGTATTGAAATAAAGCCAACCCCCAACCCCACCCTGCAGAGACTGGCAGACATTGGGAGCGTGCCTTTGGGTCATCAGCCATAACACTCATACCATTTCACCTCACCCCACCCCACCTTGCAGACACTGACAGGTGTCACAGTGTGTCTTGAGGTCTTTGGCCCTTATGCTCACCCATTCCATAAGAAAATAAGTTAAGATGGGTGCAGTATAGGAGAATGGGGTGAACGTTAGGGCCGAAGACCCTCAAAGCACACCTCGTTGCCTGTCAGTGGTTGCAGAGTCAGGGTGGAGTGGCGTCAGCATTATGGCTGATGACCTCAAGTCACGCCCCTGACGCCTGTCAGTCTGTACAGGGTGGGTGTTACAGTTGGAAACCCTAAAGC
Organism: Neoceratodus forsteri; assembly: GCA_016271365.2. Lineage (NCBI taxonomy): Eukaryota > Metazoa > Chordata > Ceratodontiformes > Ceratodontidae > Neoceratodus > Neoceratodus forsteri. The sequence continues at coordinate 808,112,479 of CM028137.1, forward strand.
CTTAGGCATTTGTTGGTATTTTTGGTCCAAATTTTCAACATGGGCTTTTTGGGACCCCACCTCATGAACAGTGGCAATATCATTTTGTTACTCAGTCCTAAAAGGTGATTTCGTACAGTGAGTGTGCCATTCAGTGCCACAAGTGCAAAAACACATTTCGAGCAGGATGTGAAGAATGATAGCTGTACTGTTCGTGAGGAGTGTGAAGAAATGCCAATGTTGAAAATCTGGAGTGAAAATATGAAAAAGTGGCAAAGTTACGACTGTGCATAGAAACTGTGCAATGCATGCTTGTAACGCAGTCATTTTTTGGAATGTTTTCACCACATTTTCAACATGGGCTTTTTGGGACCTCCCCTCATGAACTGTGGCACTGTGACTTTGTTAATCTGTCCTAAAAGTTGATTTCACACAGCAACCGCGCCATTCTACACCACAGGTCCAAAATCACATTCTGGGAAGGATGTGAAAAATGACAGCTATACTGTTCATAAGGGGGTATGAAAAAATGGCAATGTTCAAAATTGGGAGTGAAAATATTAAAAACTGATGAAGTTATAAGTGTGCGTAGAAACTGCTCAATGAACGCTCATAATGCAGTCATTTTTTTGGAGTTTTTTCACCAAATTTGCAACAAGGGTTTTTTGGGACCTGGCCTCATGAACAGTGGCACTTTCATTTCATTAACTGGTCCCGAAAGGTGATTCTGTGCAGCGACCACAAAGTCACCTTTCAAGACTGAGAAATGAAAGGACAGTGGCAGTGTTCATGAGGTGGTGTCCCAAGAACCCCATGTTGAAAATTTGGGACCAAAACTCCAAAAATTGGCTGAGATATCAACCTAAATTGAAAACCCCCCATTCACTGCCATTATAGGGTTTACCGTCATTTCTTCAGTTCCCGGTTGGTCTTTGAAGAGTGTAGGCATGTTCCTGGTCCACAGAAGATCGCTGCTCCTGACCTCTGGAGGTATGTATGGGTGAAGGGGGGTGCAGGGAGGTGGGGTGCGCAGAGGGAGGGTGTGAGTTGGGGGAGAGGGGCCAGCGGGAATGACGAGAGACCATTCTCTTTTTTTTTTCAGGTTTTAAAAAATAAGGTGTCATGGGACTGTTTTCTTTTTTACAGATGAAATATTAACAAAATGGATTTTAGCACACTGGGGTGGGCTTCCAGTGTGCCAGAGTACTGGGGGGGCAGGGAACAATGCTGACCAGGGAATTGGGCACCCTGAGGTGGCTGAGAACATAGGGGCATGGCGCATACAACACCGGGAGTGGGCATCCCGGTGTTAGAAACATCAAAGAAGTAATTTTGGCACACTGGGGTGGGCTCCCAGTGTGCCACATTAATGGGGAGGGGGGATACATGCTGACACAGGGATAGAGCACCCCGCTGTTGGCAAGGGACAGAGAACAGAGGGTGCGGGACTGGCAGCAGCAGTGGGAGGGAGCTAACATTTTAATTTCTTGTCCCACTGTGTGCCTGATTGGGAGGGAGAGGGAACTGCCACTGCAATGATGAAACTGCCCCTGATTGCAGTGGCAGATTTCTTTCAAGTATGGCGCTCACTCTGAAACTGCCATCATTGGCAGCTTCAGCATTAATTGGTGGCCGAGAGATATGCCCATTAAAGTGGCTGCTGCATTAGCCACAACACTGTCACACCTCTGCAATGCTCTACTATCTCAATATGTTTCTTGTGCACTGCGCGCACAAGCAAACATAAAAACATAAAAAGGAGACAGAAACATACATGGGGTTGCATGTGTGTATGTGAATCCATGGACCTCATTTTAGGAACCCCACCCTACTACCGGACTCTATGGAGCCCCAGACTAGTTTTGGTGCAGTAATGATTGCCTAGAGTGATTTTCACCTAGGACAGACATTTTACCTGGGTAACCAGGTTGCTGCGTCAATACTGTTCATGGGTACTACCACTGCCTTGTGCCCCGTGCTCCAAGTAAGGGTGAGGGACCTGGCTCATTGAACTTCTCAAAGGGTGGGGGTTTGGTTCTGAAGAGGGAAAAGGGAACAGCAAGGTGTCTACACCCAGTGAAAGAAATAGTGGGCAAGATTACAAGTATGATACTGTCCCCTTGGGTGCAGTACCAAGTTACCTCCCCAGTGGCTATAGGATACCTCCCTGAGATCAACAAGTACCTACATTTTACTGTTTGCAAAAATACAGTTTGTACCACAATTAAATGAAATAGCTAAGAATTTGCTCACACACAAAAATTAAGACACTAACAACAGGAGTTTATTAACTGAATGATCAAGTCCTGAAAGGAAAAGGGGCTTGGCTTGAACAATTATTTAGCATTTGTAAATATAAGCAGTTGAATCAGCAGCAGTATGGATCCACCTCTACAAGTGATTTTTGTTTTTTTCTGCATAGGCCTCTCTGCAGGGATAGCACAGTCCTCCCGACACCCACACACATTGGGCTCTATGCATCAAAGTGTGGATTGCCTATGCGCTGCGTATCTGAGGTGCGTAGGCAGCCCTACATGCGAATGATGAGCAGCCAGGGTCCGGTGACATTCATGATCATTGCACCTGCCAGATGTGCACCGGATTCCCAAGCTGTGCATTTCACTCCACACCAGGGGCTGGTGTGTCAGGGGTGTACCTGCACTCTGCACAATTTACAAAGGTGTGGAACTGTGTGGAGTACCGTGCATCGGGGTGTGGGAGTTATGCAACCCCAGAGATGCTTTCCCCATGCACACCCAGTCCCTAGGCATGATATTACCAGGCACCCCCACCAGTCACAAAACAGCAGCTGGCACATATTCCTTGCCACCCACCATGTTGGGCCATTGCATGCCACCCACAGGTATTACATGGATACAGCAACAGAGGGATAAGCATAGTACCTGTGGGGCAGTTACACAACAGCACATCTATGCCAGAGTGGAGTCCAAAGGCTGTAGACATGGGTATACACAGGTGAATGCCAGTCTGCACTGCAGACATGCCATTAGACAGTGTATGCTATAGTAGGATTGTGCAGCCACACAGTTGAGTCTACGTGACAGCACCTTATGCAGACCCATCTGTGTGGTATGCATGCAGCATGGTGTTGTGCCAGTCATAGCACCCAACTGGACCAGGTCTGTGAGCCACTGAACAGTGGCACAGGTAGCCCCAACCCCATGTCTCATGCACTACCATGCTGCTGGTCAGGCCCTACTATTATTACGGTAAATGGCAGTGGGTGGCATTTTAACAGATGGACCACTGTCCTCCACACCCTGAATGACCTGCTGTACATGCCACCTGTCACATGGATTTGTGGCTGTATGCCATCCTTACTACCCAAAGGTGTGCTGTGTGGCTGTGGCAGCTGTACACGCCAGTTGGGGTCCCCCCCATGATGCCCCAGCATACGGGGTGGCTGAGGAGGGCTTGGGGTGGCTGTTCAGGCAAGTGTCCATACCTTGGGAAATGTTGTATCTGTGCCTCCCACCCTCCCCTCCTCCCACGGTGCAAGGGATCCACTCTGAGACCCCGGACGGGCATCCAATTGGATGTCTGCTCAGATCTACAGCTCTGCACCCTTCCGCACCCCACAAACCTGTGCACGGGGGGGGGAGGGGCTGCGGACAGGTGGCCAGCGATGGTGAATACTGGCTGGTGTGCACCTGTCCGGGGGTGTGGAGCTGCACAGGCATGGTATGTGCCTTTGGCACGTACCTTACACCCTCTAATGCATGGACCCCAATATCCCTTGCTATCTACTGTGCTAATAGGCCTCCCTCCCAACTACCCTTTGTAGCTGTACCCCACAGTAATGCAAACCTTTCAACACTTTACTTTCTAGCAATGTAATAAACTGCAGTTTACTAAGTTACTGGATAACAAGGATACTGACTGGTTCAGGCCTGATGGCAAGATGCCCGGGATCTTGTGCTGGTGCACTTATTTAAAGATGCAAGCTTGTGACAGAAACCTCCCCATTTTACTTTTTGGCTAGCACTTTAAACAACGGGTGCCAGATATTCAAAAGTTAGCATGGGCACTAATGGTTGTTTGCCCATGCTATCTAGTTTTTGTGTCCATTTTTTTTGGGGGGGGGCAGTATTCAGAGATCCCTTTAGCATGGGCTAAAATCCATTAGCATCTGAATGATCACATAATGCTGCACCTATCCAAATGAGGAGGTCCCCATCTGCATACGGACACAGCAACAATTTCAAAGATTTGTCTTAGCAGTACATGGCACCCAAAGTGGTGCTATTTACCACTTCTGAAAATCTTGTCTTAACTGGGCACAAAGCCTATGTCCCGACCCCATTGACAGTGGGACAGCCATACTGAAGCTCCCCCTCCCTCTGATTCCCTCCCGGTAATATATAGTATTCCCTGGTGTCTAGTGGCACCCTCCTGCACACCTTTCCCAATGATGTGAATAATTCCCTGCTGTCTAGTGACATTCTCCCACCCTCTGATCACCCATCCTGGGGAACCTAAATATTCCCTGGTGTCTGGTGGCACCCCCAACCCCCAATCCTCCATTCTGGTGAAACTAAGTATGCCCTAGTGTTGGCACCCCTCAACCTCTGATCACCCGCCCTCCGTTCCTAACATTATCCCTGTAACCCCGCCACCAACTGCTGGTCAACACATGAACCAGTGAACAGAGGTAATCTGGTGGCTCCCCCCCGCACCCTGCACACCACCCATCCACTTCCCCTTTACCGATGTGGCTGGTGATGTGTGGTACATCCTGAGACAGTGACCAGCACAGCCCTCCTCTCACCTCCTTGGCACATTGTTGTATGAGCTACAGGGAATGAGTGTACAGTATACCACAGTTATAGTATAGGAGATGAGAGGAGATCTGTGCCAGTGGCCATATTGGGATGTACCTCACGTCCCCAGCCATGCCAGTAAAAAGGGAGGTGGATGGGTGTTCAGGGTGCAGGTGGGGGCTATTGGACTCTGTTCACCAAAATCCGCTTGCCCAAACTGTTAGAAAAAACACCAAATTCACAGATAGTTGTAATACACATGGGGAGTAATAACATTGGAAGGGACCATGAAAAGGATATTGTGGAAGAAATATTCCAGTGTGCAGACCAAATAATTGCAGAGGGACAAACACCAGTCCATGTGTCAACCAGGGAGTAGGTCAGGGGTACCACTGGACACCAGGGATAATATAAGGGAGAGGGGCCAGGTGATCAGAGAGTGAGCTGCCACTAGACACCAGCGAGACCATTTACATCTCCGGGATGGGGGATCGGGGGGGGGGATACCACTAGACACCAGGGCATACTTTGTTGTACTGGGACCAGGGATTGGAAGGTGGGGGTGCCACTGGACACCAAGGAATACTTTGTTGTACCAGGACAGGGGATTGGAGGGTGGGGGTGCCACTAGACACCAGGGAATACTTTATATTACTGGAATGGGGGATCAGGGACAGGGGTGCCACTGGACACTAGGGACATCTTCACATCTTTGGGATGGGTGTGGAGGGTGGTGCCACTGGACAGTAGAGAAAATAGTACATCAATGGGACAGGCGTGGGGGTGCCATTACACACCAGAGAATATGTGTACACAGCTGGGATGGATGTGCTGGAGGGCCACCGGACACCAAGGAATACATTCACATAAAGGGGGTTGTGGGGTGCTGCTAGTCAATAGGGCTGATGTGGCAGGTGCCCACAGGATGGGTGTAATTGGGCCACCACTTCCAATGCAAATGAGCCCGTAAGGGATATGCTAATGGCTCCTTAGTGCCTTGCATGCCCAATGGGCTCATTTGCATTTTGCAGCTGAATATCATGCCATGTCTCCTGGTGCTATCTGATCTAAGGGCACAATTCCCTATGAGTCATATATAGCTCTGTCCATGTCAGAGCTGTGCAGCTTACTTAGCATGGCCCCAATATTGGCCGATATTCAGTCAAATAGCACTGGTCCACTGTCCAAGTGAATGTAGCAGCCTCTCGGTGGGGTGTGGGTACAGTGCAAACCTTTGCGCCCCACTTTAGTGCATTTTTGAATATCTAACCCCAGATTTGTAATTACAAATAAAGAACTTGATTCCCAGAATAAATGTACAATCCAACGAGGTAAATGAAGGTGTAGAACTCTGGCTGGCAAGGCCAGTACTTATGCATCTCTGGTTAATACAGACAGTAGCTGTAGTAGGATCATAGAGCAGTTGTTCAACAGACCTCTGGTGTAAGCTGGCATCAATGACTGTGTAGACAGCAAACAGGTGGATTGTATGCAGACCTAGGCTTGGGTCTGGTCACTATGTCACTTGGAGTCCTTTCACTCAGAACTCACTAGCTGTATGGCAGCGTGTCGAGTTCTAATTAAGGCTTAGACTGGAGGGCTCCCGCCTCACTCTTCTGGTGCTCTTATGGTTAAGGGCACCAGGTAGCTGGATACTAGCTGCCTACTACATCTTCCCTCAGTCACACCAGTCAGGGCAGAAATGGCCATTTCTCACCTCTAATATCAGCAGCTTTATTTGCAAGTGGCACAGCAGTTCTCTTGCAGCTTTTGCAGGACACACCAGCAACAGCAAACAATTCAGACTGAACTCTAGGAGCCTTAAACAGGCTCAACCAGTCTCTTCTGGCTCTAAGGCGTGCTAGTCCATCAGCTTCCCTCTGCAGCATGTTTTCCTTCTCTGAATTCCTGAGCAGGACTGACTAATACCCCTTCTTACTGATGGGAAGGTTCCAGCACAGCATAGAGACATTCCATCTCCTGAGTGGCTGAACTAGCTTTCAGTCAGTCTTGTGGCTCCAGGTTGGTGCAGAAAGGGCACCAAGCACTCTGCCTCTCTGCTCCCCAAACTCCTTTGGTTTCTTGCAGGAACCAACGGATTCCAGTTGGTTGATTGTGGGGGTCAAACATTGTCAGGTTGGTGGCGTCTACGTTGTTTACATTCTGCACTGTACCTGCTTCAGCTTTCTCACAGTTTTTTAGCTGAATGCTGCATTATTTTATTTTTTTGTTGTTTTTTAATTTTCCAGTTGTTTAACCAGGAGAGACACACTAAGCTGAAAGCTTTTTTACAGGTGCGACCTGGGAGCACAGGGAAGTTAAGTGACTTGCTCAGGGTCACACAGTATGCAATTGGGAGCTGTGGGATTCAAACCCAGGTCTCCAGATTTGCAGCTCAGAGCCTTAAACCACTGTGCTATACTGCCCCCAGTGCCTGCATTACTTTGGACTATCCTGTTTACCGGCTGGACATCCATGTGAACCCCTGCTAAAGTAGGAACACTCTGGGACCCCTCACTCAAAATTTTAGCCAGTCAAAAGCTGGTGTTGTGTCAATGGTTTGGACCCTGGAAGATGCTGGTGACAAACATCCCAGAGCAGGTCAGCAGAAACAATATCCTTCATGTTCTGCAACACAAGCTGAAGGGACTCAAAGTTGAATGGTTGTTCTACGTCACTGCCACTAAGACTGTGACAGCCACAGTGGAGATTGATAATGATATGGAACCCCTGAAACTGCTGAACACCATTACTCTGAAGAAAGGGGGGTTACTAGTGGGGTTCCACAGGGTTCTGTACTGGGACCGGTCTTCTTTAATGTCTTTATAGGTGACATTGTGGAGGGGCTGGAAGGAAAACTATGCTTCTTTGCATACGGCACAAAGATCTGCAACAGGGTTGATGCACAAGGGGGGAGTGGAAAGGATGAGAAGGGACTTGGCAAGGTTGGAGGAATGGTCAAAAGTATGGCAGCTTAGAGTCAATGCAAAGAAGTGCAAAGTAATGCACCTGGGAAACAAACACCCAGGTGAAGAGTACACAATGAGGGGGGAGGTTACTAACAACAACAAAAATGGAAAGGGATCTGGGGTAGTCATATCAGATGACCTAAAGGTAAGCAAGCAATGTGAGAAGGCAGTAAGGAGGGCTGGGGAGATACTGGGATGCATAGGGATAGGCATCACCAGTAGAAAACAGGAAGTTGTTATCCCTCTGTACAGACAGTTGGTGAGACCCCATCTGGAGTACTGCATACAGTTCTGGAGAACCCATCTCCACAAGGACATAGACAGGATGGAGGCAGTCCAGAGGAGGGCAACTAAAATGGTGCAGGGTCTGCACCAAAAGTCATATGAAGAGAGACTAAAAGTGCTTACGTTATCCCAGAGGATATTAGCCATACAGCCAAATAAAAAATAAAAAAATTGCACATACCCCAACAATGCAAAGCATCATGGAAAGCATATGCAAATGCCCATGAATTAATTTGGACTGGCTCAACTTTAAGCAAAATTGTATGGTGCCAGGCCTCACAATACAATCAGCAAAGGCTGAGAACAGTAGACACAGACACATGTTTCGTCCTCATTTGGACTCCTCAGTGTACCATATCTGTATCTCAGCCCAGGGAGAGGGACCCAACCTATAGGGGATCTTATTTGTTCTGGTCGTGGGCCACCCAAAGTAGAGAGAGAAGAGAAGTACAAAAGAACCACAGAGCAAATGCAATGGGGCATGGGTAATCCCGGAGGATATTGGGATCAAAGTCCCACAAGAAGTAACTAGATTGGAGTACTGGTGGAGACCTCGGCATTGGTGTTCCCTTAACCAGAAATGTAAAATAAGGTTCCTGGTCTTTTTGGAAACAACGCCCACATGTTTAGATAGCTGGCACAGCTGTGTAAGGAAAGAGAATAGTATCAACATGTGAGATAATTACCTGATCACACTCTGCTAATGGAGGCCTATAAAATGAAGGCCTGGGCACCCATGTAGGCAATGAACAAGCCTGATGGAGTGACCTGTTGTCTGGCGAAGGAATAACTGACTCTTCCAATCAACTTGGAATATGCTATCTCTGGAGTTGTGAGGTTCCGAAAAGAGATGATGAACCAGATTCTCATGGTCAATGCCCCAGAAGATCATTGCTTGCCTGAAGGACTACTCATGAAGCCTAGTGTGTAGCCTGTATATGCACATGTGTACATGAGGAGGATCATACTCCAATCAAAGAATGTACCTAACCAAGATATCATCTTCTGAAGAGAACACACTTTGGCTTACATGCACTGTGCCAACACGGTGGTCAACCCAAAGACATCAATGAAGGATGCCATGACTGGGATCGACCTAAAAACTTTTGACTTTGTAGACTCACCCATACCAGAAGGATGGAAGACACAGATGAGCAAGAAGCTGTCCCAAGAAGAAAGAAGTCTTCTAACTGAGTAAATGTTATGTTGGATGCATCCAAGGAGAGAAGCACCACATAGAAACATAGACAATAATGGCAGAAAAAGACCAAGGGTCCATCTAGTCTGTCCATAGTTCCCTATCTGCCCTGGGACCTATTGTCAATATGGGGTTCTATCCCTCCTTGACTACCACCCTGTTCCTCTCCCACTGCTATCGACCTGAAAAACCACTAAACTCTTCATATTGTCTGAGCCGTGCTTGAAACCATTTATGGTTGTAACGCCCACCACAACTGTTGGCAGACTGTTCCACATCTCCACTACCTTTTGCATAAACTAGAGCTTCCACACATCCCTCTTAAACCTTTCCTCTGCCAGTTTCCACTTGTGACCTCAGGTTCATGAATCTTTACTCCTGCTAAATAGTTCCCTGCAGTTCACCTTATTTATTCCCTTCAGGAACTCGAAGGTCTCTATCATATCATCCCCTTTTTCTCACCTGGTCTCCAGTGAGCACATGCTCAGTGCCTCAAGACAATCTCTTGTGTAACCTGGACACTGCATCCCAATGGGCTACTACCCCTGCCTGTTGCCCACAATACAGGTTGAGGGGCCTGGGTTCTGGTTTTGAGGACAAAAGGGACCAACAGTAGAACTAAAAACTATTTGTGGGGTGCCTCCATCCAGAGTATATTTTAAGTGGTTCTGATAACAAGCCAGTACAACCCTCCGGGATGTTGTACCTACCCACTGCCCTCACCAGTGATCCTACACATGGATTACCATAAAACACTCTACCTTGCATTCAGTAATACAATTATTGGTGAGCGCTAATAATATGCTCACCATGATTGCACTTCCAAACAGGGTTCTGACTTCTGAAACACACCCTGTGTACCTGCAAGGAATGGTTATCAACAATAAGAATGTCCTTTTCAGTTAGACACAATGAACTGGCACTCAGTAATAATATGCCCATAGAAATTGTTAACATTAACAATAAACCTTATTTATTAAAGGGTAAATAATGGGGTAAGGGATGCAAATTAAAAGCTGGGTGTTTGTTTTACTGTTGATATGGCTTAACATTCAAGCAACACTCAGACGTCCACCTTTCCAGTCCCAGTTGTTTCACTGGGCACTCAGTCTTGAACAGTTACAGGCCTGGCCCATTGCAGCTGGTTGGCCGGCGTTGAGGCCCTTAAACAAAGAAGTTGATTGATTTCTTTAACCTTTGTTGTAGGACAAGTAGCAGAAACATTAAACAAACAGGCAACTGTAATTCCCAGACTTGCACAATAGTCTAGCAGCAACTTGGAGTTAGGAAAAGCAACTCGGTGACAGAAAACAATTTGAACTTGGTTGCAGGGCCAGGTCCTGAATTTACTAATGGTACCGAGGTTCCTTAGGCTGGACACTGAAGTCAGGCTGCTGTTTCCTGGAACAGGATTTGAACTGCTGACACTCTGCTACAGGGAGAAACTCTGGCATCTGGAACAGGACCAGCATACAGGGACCAGGGCTGGTACAACTCACCCCCACATTTTGGCATACCTCCCGAGGTGGCCGCAAACCAATGCCAGACGTTGTGGTGGTAGCTGACTCCCTGATCTAGCTTGAAAACAGTAGTAGTTTAAAGTTTGATTGCAGCAACAGGCTTAAGCCCCCTTAAGTGGGCTCTGCATAGGCAACACAGTCTCTAACGCAGTTTCAGTTAGGGTACACAGCTTACCCAAATGGCAGGTTGCAGTCTCAGGCAATACACTGGAATACTTAGATCCCAGTCTCCTCCTTTTGCAGTCTGGCAAGAGACAAATTCTGCAGACACTGGCTTTAGGTGTAAACAGCAGTCTCTGATGCTTGATTCTTACTTTACAGCAGTTCAGCTTTGCTATTCCCCACAGACTCTGATGCAGTTTAAGCAAAGTGAAAGTTTTAGCAGAAAACCCAACTCCCTTTTAGACTGGGAACTTGAGGAAATTTGTCTGCAATATTGGCAGTTCAAAGACAACCCAAACAGCCTGTTAAGCAGGCCTCCACACTTCTCCTCAGAGAGAAGGTGAGCTTCCTCCCTCTCTGGAAGCTCTCTCTGGAATGCCTGTTCTACTGTCCCTCCTTAACTGAAAAAAACAGAATCCTGTAATCTGGCAGGGCACTGAAGCTGTCAGTCACAGTTCTAGCATTCTAATTGGCTGAAATGGGCATCAAGCACACAGTTCTGTATTTCTCCCAGCAGCCATAGCAGAAGGACTCCTGTAGGACCCTTTGAGTTCCGATGGCTGAAATGCAGGGTCACAGTAACAAATAAGGCTGCCTGCTGGATGGCAGATAGATAAACAGTTCAATTCCAGTTCCAAAGTCCACAGCCAGAGAAACCTGCACACAAGGGTAGGGAGGTCCAGCAGAGCCCTAAAGGTAACTTCTCTCCCCCTGCAGCTGAACACTGTGAGGGGTGTTGGCCCGTCAATGCTTCACATCAACTGCCCCAGCCAGATACCTCAATTTAAGGACCACCCTGGTCACATGACTTCCTGTTCCATTTTCTAAGTCCCCACTTTCCCATTAGCAGGTTATACTTTCCTGCCACCGGGTGGCTGAGCTGAGTCACCTCCCACAATCTCTTGTCTCACTAGTCTCCTCTAATGCTGACTTTTTCTACTCCTCCTCCCCATCCTACAAGCCCACATTCCATAGCCCTGCTTGCAGTACCCAAAGTGCTCTCTAGGAGTCACTGCTGGCCCTTTCTGTAAGGCTCCCTTGCCACATATTTTGGATGCACATTTTCACCCTGTGCACCCTACAAACATTGGCACCCACCAAGTCTCTGGACCTGGGGCTTGAACCCTTTGCACCAAAGTCCAGGACACTACCACTACTCCAAAGTGGTTGCCACATTTCAGTATGTTGATAGGGACCTCTTACACATCGATCCATGACCACCACTACAATGCTGCAGGTGTCTATCAGACTGACGCTCCTCATATTAATGTCACTAGGCACGTCCACACCATCTCTCCACCATTCAGTGTTACAACCTCTCCCCACCACTCAGTGCCGCCTCTGCTCCCCCACGCTGCCCACTCATGCCATACACTCCCACCCCCCCACCAACACACACACCTCTCCAGCAATCCTACCCCTGCTCGCCATGGCCGCCAATTTCCCCTGCAATCCCCACCATCCGCTCGATCACTATTCCTGGCATCACCTCCTTGCATGGAACTAAAAGCCTAACACACTGCCGCACGAATAGATGACTGAACCTACTTAAGCAATAAGACATGACAGGGGGTGTGTTACGGTGGGATAACGAGCCCACCCGGGTGAGTTGAAGACAGGTGTAGCCAAGGGCTTCCACCACCCGAGCAGGGCCATTAGCCCACCATAACACACCCCCGGGAGTGTCTTATTGCAAGTATGAAAGTGGTCATTTTTAGTAAATGTTATGCATTTTTAAACATAATACTTTCAGCTGGGCCGTTGTGCTGGGATAACGGCCCAGCTGAAAGCAGCTCTCGGCCAATCAGGCTTTTGTATTTTTACTACCCATTTCATAATTAGAATTATTTCACTCCTCCTTTCACTATCTGGAAACATCCACCCCAACCCTGGCCCAGGCTCCCGCGTGCCGATGCACCCATAGCCGATGTGCCCGCAGCCAACCACGGGCCTCCGCATAGGGTCCATGAACATATGCAGCATACTTAACAAAACGGCTGCACTGCAATGCTGTGTCACCAGGCACCAACCTGACATCCTCACAATGGTTGAGACATGGCTGTCAAAGAAAACCCCCAACTGCCTTGTCTCCCTTCCAGGCTACTCACTTCTCAGACTAGACAAAGTGGGCAAGAGGGGCAGAGGATGTGTAATATACCTGTGGAACTCCCTACTAGCACAAGTTATCCCCCCACCTACACTAGATCATGGTGCCCTAGCCATGTCCGTGAAGGTCTCACCTGACCCTTCCAAGGCCCCTATCATAATCACTGTGGCCTATATAACACCCTGCAAGCAAACCCATGCTCTTCTCTCCCTGACGGAATACATTGCAAGCCTCCACCACAAGTCAGAACACATTCTTCCGGGTGATCTGAACCTAAACTGGCTGGCTGCATCCACAACCACCTCCAAAGATGCCCTTTCAGCCCTTGACCTCCACCAGATGGTGATCCAACCCACAAGGTACAACTCAGCCACCGGGACGCAAACCTTGCCGGACATTGTACTAACTAATCACCCGCATAAAATCGAGGATGTTATAGTCCTCCCTAACTCTCTCAGTGACCACTCCTCAGTAATTTTCACATGGACAGACAAGCAACCTGCCCCCCCCCCATGCTCCATCACCACCTCCCCGGCAGTCTTACGAACCTCAAACATCACCTAGCTCACTGCAACTAGTCACCTATATACCAGACCACCTCTGTGGATGCAGTGCTAGAATACTTCAACAACACATTCACCCTAGCCTGCGACACCTTCGCTCCCCTTAAAAAGACCTACCTCAAAAGGCAAAATGCCCCCGGATTACCCCGTCCCTCCTACAGCAGCTCAAGAACCATGACAACCTTTGGTATAAGGCAAATGAAGTTGGGCAAACCCACAGACAGGCAAGCCTACCGTGCAGAACAGAACAAATGCACCTTGGCCTCTGCAAAGCAAAAGCCGAGCATAACAGAGCCACCCTGACTGCCACTTGGGTCTCATCAGACAACTTTTGGGATAATATGAAAACACTAAAGGGAAAGTTGTGGTCCCCTCCCCCCTCCCAGATCTCCACAAATGGCTCGGTCACCACTGACCCAAAACAAATTGCCACTACTCTCAACTCCAACTTTACGGACCTTTTAGGCTCTGTACTCCCTCCCAATTTCTTTGACCCCACACCCAGCCAAACCCCCCTCCCCCTCCTCCCATGCCCCCCTTTCTATCTCCAGACCATCTCCCCCCGGGAAACCGAACCCTACCTGATCAAGGCCTTGAGTGGCACCAGCCCCCTTAACGACCCCCTAGACATCAAACTACTCCATCTGGTCCTGGACACACTGCTTCTCCCACTAACTGCTCTACCAAACTTCTCTCTCCGCCTTGGACAGTTCCCCAGCAAGTGGAAAAATGCGGTTGTAAGTACCACCCACAAAGGTGGGGATCCACTACTTCCAAGGAACTACTGCCCAATCTCAATTCTCCCCCCATTGTCCAAGGCCCTGGAAAAGGTAATGGCAGGCCAACTGACCTTTTACCTTGAAACCCACAACCTGCTGTGTGTGGAGCAGCACGGGTTCTAAGCTGGACACAGCACTACAACAGCTCTCATTGAATTCTCGAACTACATTCACTCTGCCCTAGACAAGGGACAGTTGGCAAGGGCCGTGTTCATTGACCTGTCCAAGGCCCTTGACACAGTTAGCCACCCCCTCCTGCTGAACACCCTGATGCACATAGGCCTCTCTCAAGGTCCCCTAAATTGGTTTGCCAGCTATTTGACCTCCAGGATGCAATGCATCAGGATAAATAATACTGTATCCAACACCTGCCCCACCCACTCTGGAGTCCCACAGGGCTCCATCCTAGGGCCATTACTTTTTAGCCTGTTTCTGAATATGTTTCCCACCTTGTGCTCTGGCAAGATACTTCTATATGCAGATGACTCTGTCCTCTGTGCCTCCCATGCAAACCCCGCCAACCTGCAGGCCTTGCTGCAGCACTCATTCAACCAAGCCGAGCAATGGTTTGCCAAGCACAAGCTAGTACTAACCCAGAAAAAAACTAAAACCATGCTGTTTGTGCACCACCAAAGTAATCTAATAAATGCCTAACTGAGAATCCTGTCCAGCTCACATCACCCCCTAGAACAGGTCTCATAAATACCTTGGGATCACGTTTGACCCTGCTTTCACTTTTCACGGCCACATCAGCACACTTGCAACTGCAATGAATGCCTGCATCAGCCTCTTTTACCGACACAGGGACTGTCTATCCCTGAAGCCATGCACCTAGCCATCACCTCGTCCGTTATGTCACTGGTCATCTATGGCCTACTAGTCTATGCCGCCACTGACACCACTGCTCTCAACAAGATTAAAGTAACCATCAACAAAGCCTACGGGGTCCTGTCAGCGGCTGATAGCACGACCCACACCTGCACCCTCTATGACCATGCCCAGATCTTCAACCTTGATGGAAGGCTCCAGTTCCAAGCATGCCTCATGGCCAAAAAATCCCTCCTTGTGCAGACACCCCAAGGAGTGTCAGCCTCCTTGCCTCTAGCTACCCCCAAAGTCCATACACACAGAACAGATACAATAACACTGGCCATCCCCAGGGTCAGGACTATGCTTGCCCAGAGATTGTTCCCAGTCATGGCCCCTGCCTGGTATAATGCCCTACCATACTCGGTCACTACCCAATCCAAGCTTGACCCTTTCAAAGTGGCCCTCAAAAATCACCTCTATGCCAAACGTACCTTCACCTGTCCATGCTAGTCTTACTGCCATTTTCAAACCACAGCCCAGTCGCTGCTAAAGAGGGCCCACAACAAGACAAGGTCTAACCCAAGACTGCTCCACTTAACCCCACCAGGGCCCACTGTCATGTCTCTGCTGTCTTGTTATTCTGCTTAGCTATCACTGTATCTAAGCCTACACCACTACTTTGCAAAGAATGTATGTAACCAATAAAATTAATATTCTGTATAGGTACGCACCAATGTATTGTAATGCCTACACTACTCCACTGCAAAGGATGTCTGTTCTGCTTAACACTGCAAAGGACTTATCTAACTGCTTAGCTAACACTCTGTATAGGTACGCATCAAAGTATTATATTGTTTAATAATGTTTTTACATCTACCATCCAACCAGTTATGTAACATTGTCTTTGCTGTACTACTGTCATGTCTATATTTGTCATCCGACGAGGAGCCCTCTGGAAATGAGTCTATGACTCAAAGGATCTTAATTGTGATATTCTAATAAATAAATAAATAAATAAATAAAAATAAATAAATATTCAACAGTTCAATTTTAAGTTTAAACAGTTGTGGCATTTGATAGAGCTCCCTCCACACTGCTAAGTGATGGCAGAGTGAAGTCTAAAAGAGCACTGCCCGGCCAGTCGCGAGCTTTGTTTCCCTTGGACCCAGCATGGCTATGAACACTATATACAGGTGCTGAGCTTTTTAAAGTTACAGCACAATGGCACCATCTCGCACATTCGCACAAGGACTATGGATACAGCAATACTTTACATGGATTTACACTCACCGCTGGATATTAGCCCAGGCTCAAAGGCACAACACAGGGCTGGAACATGGCCAGGCAGAGGGCAACAAAAGGGCCCAGGGAGATAACTTTAAGGCAAGCCCCACCACTTTGGGGGGATTACACTTGTAAGGTCTGCTCTGTTGGCCCTGAATCATCTTGGTCACCCTGCATTGCACTGTCTCCAGTCTGTTCCTGTCTTTCCTTAGATGAAGGCTCCAGAAGTTGAACTGAGCACAAAATTGCTTTACTTGTCCATAAGAAGAACAGCAGTGTCAGGATGTATTTGGAGTACACTAAATAAGAGGATGATACTGGACCAATACATGATGCCAAAGGTACAGTATGTCCTGGATTGTTTTAATGGAAGCAAGTGGTTCTCTGCACTTAACCTTTATTGTGGGTACGACCAAATCCTGATGGCCAAGGAAGATTAAGAGCAGACAGCCTTTATCTGTCCACTTAGAAGGGATTTGAAGTGCACCAGCCACCTTTCTATTACTTATGGAATGAACCACCGGAGACATGAGTCTACGAAACTGTCTAGTGTATCTTAATGTTATTGTCTTTGGAAAGACCCTTGAAGAACATGAGGCTAATTTGCTAACGGTTCTGGACTGAATAAAGGAGCTCAGGATTAAACCTTTTATCTGTCAGTTCTTCCAGACCTAAATCAAGTATGTAGGACACACAGTGTCTGACAATGGTATCAACACTAACCAAACCAAGATAGACAGCCCGTACCATTTCACCCAGACCCAAGAATATGAAGGATTTGCAACTTTTTCTTGGGCTTTGCAGCTATTACCATCAATTCATCAAGGTCTATGCATGCATATAACAATTTGTCTTGTATTTTTACAACATGTTTGCTCTTGTTCTTTTTAAATATTTTTATACCTGTGTTAGTCGTGCATTAGCAACTAAGGTGACAAGGTCTTTTGTTATGGGTGAACACATTCCTGAATAATCAAAGATTGGGTGGGAGGAGGAGGTAGCTACAGTTCTACCACTATGGAAAATGTATTTTGTTCTGCGTAAACATCAGGGCCCCTTTCTGGTTAAAAGGTTGCTGTTTTGAGGGAAACCTCAAAGAAATTGAGCTTCTTTCGTATCAAAGGAGATATTATATGCATCAACAGTGACCAGACACTCCCTGCTGGGCAGACTGGGGGTTAGAACAAAGGACATTTATTTTAATAAACAAAATCAAGTTCAGATCAGTTCTCCAGAGGGGTGATCCCCAAGGAACAAAGAAACAAATGAACCTGTGATGTCAGACAGACATGTGCAGTGATGCAGCATCGTGGGTCAGCCAACTGAAGGCATTTGTGGTCTCAGTTTGGCCCCAAGAAGTCAGTTAGGATTGAGACTCTGAGTGAGCAACATCAATGGTTCGAGTCTGCCTTAACTCACCGAGTTCCCAACTGGGGTAAGCATCTACTCTGCTTAGTATTTAGATAAAAGTGAGTTAGGTTTTTCTGCGTGTTTTCTATCTGTTTCAGAAACTTTCTTTTTACCTCTGTAGACATACTGTATTCCCCATAATCTTAGAGTATATAATCCTGTAACACATATTAATGTCTTAAAGTATTAAATATTATTTTATATACTTCTTGCTTTCTGTGACTTATACATTTCTGGTACAGATAAGCAGGCTAAACTGACAAAAACTGATCCATCTTCAAAGAGGAAGACCACAGTTACCATATTTAAATTGTTCTAAGCTGTGACAGAAAGGGTGGGTCATTTGCCCTTTGGTAAAGAGCACTGTAATGTGTGGGCAGTGGCTCTTGTGGAATTCATACATAGAG
The DNA here is from genome assembly GCA_016271365.2 of Neoceratodus forsteri. NCBI lineage: Eukaryota > Metazoa > Chordata > Ceratodontiformes > Ceratodontidae > Neoceratodus > Neoceratodus forsteri. The sequence goes on from CM028137.1 coordinate 808,130,733, forward strand.
ATAGCCTGAATGTGGGTGATGCAGAGTGGTGGCAGCATATCCATGTACCCTTGCAGGCATCTGAAGGGTTGAAAAGACTGGTATCAGTCATAGACTGGGTTCTGGTAGAGAACCAGTTTAAGACAATGCACTTTACTGAATTTACCCCGGGGTACCTGTAGCTACCCATCAACAAGCAGAAATAGTCGACAATGAAAAGTGCTGACACCAAATACTGCTTCAAAGAACATGAATGGTTTTGACTACAATGGTATGGCTCCTGTGAAATAGCCTTTAAGCAAATTATCTGTTGACTGACCCATGCACATTAACTTGTATAGGCTGATCCAGCCAGAGCAGACACGTTACATACTGAAACCAGCTTAAGTGTACTTGGAGTAGTACTTTATCAACAGTACCATGAAGGGATGAGACATGTAACATTTGTGAGCAGAAACATAACACTTTCTGAGAAGAACTTTTTAGTTCACAAGCTAGAACTTTTTTTTTTAATCTGTATTTTGTTCTCCTTTGGTCTGCTCTGACTGCCCCCTTCAGACTAACCTCCCAACTGTATCACCAGGCTTCACTGGGGCTTAATTTTCTCTGCTGTCCTCTGCCACAGGACTGGTGGAGGTGCCTGGTTGCTGGTGCGGTGTCTGTGTGGGGTTCAGGCATCAACCTGCAGTCGGGGTGTTTTCCTTTTTTGTCCTATGGGCCCACATCCCATGCAGTCATGTAATGTGCAATCTTCGCTTCCACAGAGATGCCCTCAGGTACCTGCTAGTAGGATCCCTACCTTGCATGGTCCCACTGAACTGCCACCCATATTCCTCTAGGCAGCAGGTGAGCAGCAGGATATGCTATCCGACATCCCAAGGGAGGACATTTGTCCTAGGGACATGCAATCCTCTCTCCAATGGCCAGCCCCAAAGCACTCCAATTCATTACCAAAGCAGGAATGCCAGTGTGGCAGGAGGTGAGGCATTCAGTGCCTCAGCCCTTTATAACACTGGGCCAGTGACAAACTAGAATTCGTAGCTCTAAAGTGGGCCATAGTAGATCAGTTCCATAAGTATATAAATGGCACCAAGGTTACGGTCAAAAAGGGGTAACAATCTATTCACAAACATGAAGATTGCAGTCAAATTGGATGCAGCTGGACATAGGTGGCTATAATCTCTGTCCACCTATGATTACAGTGTGGATTATTGTTTTGCTTACCACCTGGAGAGTCCAGAGACCCACCTGAATAGACGGTCTTTCCAGAAAGTGCTTTTAAAGCATTGTGCACGAAGTATGATATGGGTGAGCAAAGTACCCCTGCTAATCCTAAAAGACTTGTAGGTAACATGGGAGCATCTGTAGATTTTATTCCTAAGACTTACTACAGCCGCACTGCTTATGGCATTCCTTCTCTACCCAGACTGAGTCAGGCTGACCTGAGGAGAGAAAAGTGAGAGTAACTGAGCTTCAAAGACATTATCATTGCCCTGGAGAAGGGATGGGATGTTAACCAAGTGAAAGTCAATCATCCAGACACTGTTTTACTCTTGAGAGAGTGGACTGAGATCAATCTAAAGGGTAAGATCCTTTACTGTGAAACCCAAGGACCTAATGGGTTTGCCTGAAAACAACAAGTGTTGCTGACAAAGTAGAGAGGCACTGTCATGTATGCCCTTGCATAATGACATGGGACATTTGGAAAGTTGCCTGACCATGGAACTAGAAAGAACCTGATTCTACTGGCCCAGTATGGGGACTGAGGTTGAGAAATACTATAAGTAGCACAGTAGATGTGTCCAGAGGAGGCCTTACCAAAGACGGCAGCCCCTCAGATGAACACTGCAAACAGCACACCCAAGGAACTGGTGTGCACTGATTTTCAGTCAAGAACCCGACAGCAGAAACATCAGCAATGTGTTGGAGGTGACCAACAATTTCACTGAGCATGCACAGGCATTTCTAATGAAGGACTACAAAGTGATGACAGTAGCCAAGGTACAGGTAGAAAAATTATTTGTGCTCTACAGAGTGCCTAAACTGATCCATTCAGATCAAGGATGAGATACTGAGAGAAGACTTATACAAGAACTACTGCCCCAATTTGGGATATGACAGTCAAGAACTATGTTCTTTCACTCTCAAGATTATCCAAATATGCATGGTCTAAGAGCACCCTGGGAACTCTGGGCACAAACCAGAATGCTTAATGGAGCCAGCAACCGAGTATGTTGGTACATGCCTACAACTGCACCAAGAGTGATTTTCCCTTTACTGCTTAACGTTTGGGATAAAACCCATGTCACCTCTGGCTCTCTGCTTCTGAGTCTCTACCAGTGGAGCCTGACCCAAGACCTATTTTGGAAGGGCTTAGCCCATGGTTCAATGGGGAGGAATAACTCTGCCCACCAGCACTAGATGAGCATGCCTACAAACTCACTCAGCACTCAGTTTGTTCAGGACTGAGCCGCTGTGTGGTTCATGGCTGTGCTTTCTTGTCTCTTCTGCTGCTTTCTTTTGCTTGTCTCTCCTTTTGTCCCCTGTTCTACTCTTTGTGCTTCTTGTGCTGTTTACCCACCACCACCACCAGCTTTCTGGCCACTGTCCCCCCTCCTCCTTTTCTCATTCCCCCTCCCTCTCAATTGACTCTGTGTTCACCTTTCCCCTGCTTTGCTTGTCCCCTGCCTCCCCTGTCTCACTGCTCTGCAGCTTTTCCATGTCTCCTCCCGCCCATCCCTCATACCTGGCTCTTCTTTGTGCATTGTTTGGGCTGTTTCCCCTGCTGCCTTATCCCATTTCTCCTCCACTATTCCCCAAGGCTGTTTTCCTCCTCTCTTTGGGCAAGCTCCTCAGCATCTGAAGTCACTGCCCGGCTGTTCTTTGTTTCCCCCAGCTCTTTCCTCTCACTTCTGCTTTCTCTTTTCCCAGCCATTGACCCACAGTGCTCGTCCACGCTCTCTCTCAGGACCCTTGTTCCTTCACTGCTGCACCTTGGGTGGATGTCAGCCTTCCACTCTGTCCTCAGTGTTGCTTCCTTAATTGGAATCACCTCACCACAAATTTCATTGTTCCTCCTCTGTGTCTAGGATCTGCTTCTGCAATTTGTGCTTGGACTGCTCTTAAAGGCACAGTCCTACCTTCTGGGCTCCTCAGCCCTATCTAGCCTCTTAGCATTCTTGCCTACTTTTGAGCTCCACACCTGAGCTGCTTCTGACGTCACCAGCTTTCCTCAGGGTACTACTCCATTGACCCTCATACAGATTCCCTGTCCGCTCTCTACCAGATAAATTGCTCCTGTCAGATTTTCAAATCCCTGCTTGCTCCCATTTCCTATGGAAGATAGCCTGCTACCTTGGATCTCTGCAAGGCTACCCTCGCACCTGCCCGCTCTCTCGGTAGTGATTCCCTGATTGCCAAGCTCTTCTTCCTGATTTATCTCCATAGAGACTTCCTTCTCCACCATATCGAGTCCTCTTTTGGACCTTTGCCAAGGACAGAGATCTCCAGGCTTGCTGCCTTTCATCCATGTTGACAGCTTCACCCTCCTACTGTTGATGTCACTGACCCCAAGGAGGGCACGTCTTCTCACCCTCCTTCTTTACAGGAACCGCTGGTTCTTAGACAAAGGCTCCCTAAGCCTCGCTGTACCTTGAAGGACTGGACTGTCCCTCATCTCATTTCAGAACTCAAGAGACTGGGTGTTCCCCATTCACCCCCCACAAAGAAGCAAGAGTTATTCGATCTTCTCCTCCTGGCTGAGGCTGGACACACCACTACTCCTTCCCCTACTGCATAGCTTCCCTAGCCTGTTCCTGATGCCTACGCGGAAATTCGCTCTCTCCTGACTCCGTAGACTTCCTCCCTCTCAGACCCTCAGAATTGCCTTATAACTTTGTACGCCCACCTGTCTATCCAATAGCTGCCTGATCCTGTCTTAACAGATTTCCAGACCTGCCTATCAGCTCTTGAGACCTGCATGAATACACAGCTCATTCCCCCTGCTTCTGGACTGCCTCCCTCTTTGCCTACCAGCCTCTCCAATTCTTCAGAGGAGTTGCCTTCAGTCATCCTGCCATCCATAGTTCCAGTAGCTTCAGCTTCACCATCTGCTCCAGATCTTGTATCTTCCAACATGACCACTCCTCTTCCTGTGATATCTATGGTTCATCTGGTCCCTAACCCCTTGTGCAAAGACGTCATCAAGGGCAAGGATGTTAACCTTATTTCCCTCTTGATTTCCTCCCATGACACCCTAGAATACAGGGTCATCTCCTGCATAGATGTCTCAGTGGTGCTTAAATCTAAAGACCCTTGGCTCACCAAGAAGCTGACCATCCCAGAACTTGTGCTTGTTTGTAGTCTGTACAGGGACATTCTATGCTCTGCTTTCCCCACCCGATGCCAGGAGCTGAATTCCTACCTGTATCTATTAGTAGACTGGGGGCCAGATACTGGGACCACTCTTTTATGATTACCACCTCTCCTTCTCTGCCAAAGCAGCTTCCGCCTTAGCTCACTTTAATACCTGGATTGACTGGTCTACCCTGGACAGTGAATTATTTTGTCTCCAATTTGCAGGCTAACAAGATCTATCCTGCCAGCTATGAGGTGCATTTTCCCACTTTACCTCATTTTGCCCGCTGTTGGTATTTCATTCTGTATGGATCCACCTTCATGAATCTCACCTGGGGACTCTGCTGCTGCCTCCATTGGCATTACCCGCACCATGCCCAATCCTAGGACTCTTCCTCGCTCCAGCCACGATAGTCAGGGTTGGTCAATGACCTTCATGGAAGTCTAACTAATTTACAATAATTACAATACCTCCAACTGCTTCATCTACAAGTTGCATCACCTCCAAGTCACCAGCTTCCGTAGCGAAGCCCATTCTAAGGTCAACTGTCCACAATTATCTGAATAACATTAATTGTCAGCACTTCCAATCATTCACTCCATTTTCCCTAGCAGCTCAGCAGCTGTTGACTGCCTTCAGCCTTAATAATCCTGCCAATTGCATGATACTTCTGATGGAGGACCTGCGTGGGGATTCCTTCATCCTCAGCTCGGCCCAAACAGGGGCTTCTCTCATGACTCCCCCTTCCACCCTATCCCCTATGGCAGACCTGCATGGGGGTCCTGTCATCCCTGGTTTGGCCCACATGGGGGCCTCACTCCTGACTCGAATCTTCTACACTCTCTCTCTCTCTCTCTCTCTCTCTCTGGTGGCGGACCTATGTGGGGGTATTGTCATCCCTGGCTTGACCCGCGAGGAGGTCTTGTTCACAATTCAACCATTCTGCATATGATCTGATGGCAGACCTGCATGGGGGTCCTGCCATCTCTGGTTTGGCTCACAGGGGGCCTCACTCATGACTCGAATCTTCTACACTCTATCTAGTGAACATACGTGTAGGTATCGCTATCCCTGGCTTGGCTGGTGGGGGGGGCCTCGCCTACAATTCACCCATTCTGCATCCTGAACATTCTGGATGCCTTCCTTAGCAGTCCACCACAAGGGGCTTAGCCAATTTCCAAGCTGGCCCAAGCGGAACTTAGCAAACTGTGCCACTGCTTCAAGATTCCTCTCTTGGCTATTTCGTGGAGATCATGCCATTCCTGCTCAACCCTTCCTGGAGCCCGAAATCTAAAAACACCTTGATCCAGAATTCTCTGCTCCATCATTCATCACTATTCATTGATAAGGACTTGTTCCATCATCAAACTGCTTAGCAACTGTCTGCTTTCGCTGCATGGATTTCACACTCATCACCCTCATCGAAGAAGATTCCTGATACAAAGACTTCAGTGATCTGGATCCTTCCCAGACTATAGTTCTCCAAAAGTCTGAGTCTATATATTTTAGGATTACCTAATCTTAGTGCACCCAGAGGAAGGACAGTCCAGCAGCCATGGTTCCTCAGAGGTTTCCCCCACAGGGGCTTTTCCTCTCCTGCGTGCTGTTATTCACACTCTGCAAATTGAAGGCGGTTTTCACACTAACACTTTTTGGATCTTTATTTTCCCCAATCCCGGCCTCTCATCAACAAGGGATGAGAATGAGCAAAGCCAAAAAGTAAAACATAATCACAAGTTCACACAAACATGTTATTCTCTCGCACTGAATGGAATGTCTTAGCCTATGGTTCAATAATGGGAATAACTCCACCCACCAGCACTATATAAGCATGCCTACAAACTCACTCAGTGCTTAGTTCATTCAGGACACCCTCCATCCTCCCCACCTCCTCCCACCTGATGCTCTTCCTAGCCCTTCTCTGGGCCTTTATTTTCCCTGATCCCGGCCTCTCATCAACAAGGGGTGAGAACAAATAAAATCAAAAAGTAAAACATAATCACAAGTTCACACAAGCACATTATTCCCTCACATTGAAACAGTATGTGCAATGATTGAAGGACCATTTAACTGCAGCCTTCAAGTTAGCATCAGACATTGCTTCCAAGAGGAATCAGTCTATTAAAGAGCATTATGACAAGAAGGTAAAAGTTCAGTAACAATAGCCAGGAGATAGAATTCTCTTCAGGAGTTTTAGCTCACCAGGTAAGAACAAGATTGCTGATCAATGGGCCAGTACCCCATGTGCTGTGGTAACCCCACTTGGAAATCTGCCTGTGCACAAAATCCAACCTGAAGGATGCCTGGCTTATGCCAAGACTAAAAGAAATCATGTGTTACCCATGGAACAATTGATGCCAAGTCATACCACAGTACATGTTAAAATGCACAAACTTTCTGGGACTAGATCTGCTATGCACAGGGCAAAATAAATAAGACAAATAACCATTCAACCCCTACCTGATGCTCAGCAGGAGATCAGGATAGCTCTGCTGAGAAACCAAAGATGGTGAGATGCTGTTCCACTGTAGATCTCCTCAGTCTACTGGCTGAGTTGTATGCAGACACAAAAGCTATACATCCGGAGGAACCCATATGCAACCCTGCAGTTGGCTCCTAATGCAACACCATATGTGTCATATGATCCAAGGCCAGTATGCAATGATCTGCCCATACAGGAAGGTGAGAGAGAGAAACCTTGAAATCAGAAGAAAGTTGTGGAATCCATTCTGACTGAAGATTCTCCTTCACTTGTTAAGGAGGTGGGAATCATGCACTCGCATTCATCAGAAGAAGTGAATGTGACACTCCATCAATTTGACAGAGCCATCAAACCAACCATCTAAGTAACATATGATCTGGTGCCTCTAGCAACTCACCCATTCATGTAGTACGTACAGGTATTACATCCAGGTCTTTATCCTCTATTACTTTATAACACGCTTGAACACTATTACCCAGGAATATACAGCAGATCCAATATTGGAGCATTTTAGAGATGGGACAGTTACTAGACAGGAACCATTTCTTTAGATAAAAATGTTATTGTTTGCCTAAGCTAGCTAGGAAACAATTGTATAGACAGTTGAGAATATTGTTCGCATGTATATACCTATTGGACTCTCATATTCAGCTTTGTCACAGATGTCAAGCATTCAGAAGGGGGAGATTGCAGCCCTCCTCAGTCATGGGGCCTCCCTTAATAGGCTGTACAAAGCCACACACCAGCGTTACTGCAATGGTGCTCCCTCTGGTCACCAGGACTTGGACTGCTGATTGGGGACTGGGAAGAACTTAACAGGATTGCCTTTTTCTTTTATGTCTGCCATATCACAGATGACTGTATATCACTGCTGCCTACAGAGAAGGCAGGCAGCATCCACAGCAATGGAGACCTTCCCTGATCAATCCATTGACTGAACTGGGAATCATCTCAGGATTGTGCTAGCCCTACCATAAAACTAAAGTGTTTTCCAAGGGCAGGAATCCTCTAAAGAGTGACCTTACTGAACGGAGTGCTTAGGACTGATGGCCACTGCCATCTTTGCCACTTTGATTTACATAGAAACATAGAAACATAGAAGTTGACGGCAGATAAGGACCGCAAGGCCCATCCAGTCTGCCCATTTCTTTTTCTACCTTATAAATGTGCCATCGGCCTTTGCTCTGTCACTGGTCTATCTATTCATAGTCATTTGTATTGCTCCCTTATGCCTATCCCATGCCTGTTTGAAGCCCTGCACTGTATTCATAGCCACCACTTCTTGTGGTAAGCCATTCCATGCATCCACCACCCTTTCTGTGAAAAGAATTTCCTCTTTAATCTCTCTTAATCGGCCCTCTAATCTCTTCATGCTGTGTCCTCTTGTCCTGCTATTTTTCTTATATTTAAACATGTTAGACTCTTTCATCTTGTTAATGCCCTTAAGGTGTTTGAATGCCTTGATCATATCACCTCTCTCCTCCTTTGCTCAAGGGTATACATATTGAGCTCTGTTAATCTGTCCTCATATGTCTTCTGATGCAGTCCTGCACCATTTTGGTTGCCCTTCTCTGGACTGTCTCAATTTGGTTAATGTCCTTGTGAAGGTGTGGCGCGAGTACTCAGATGGGGCCTAACTAGTGTCTTGTAAAGAGGGATTATTACCTCCCTCTTACGACTTGTGATACCCTTACTAATACACCCTAACACCCCCTAGCCTTACCTACTGCTTTAGAGGTCTGCTTGGATGATTTCAGGTCATCAGTGATGATGATGCCCAAGTCTCTTTCTTCCTTTGTGACTGCTAGCAACTCCCCTCCCAGCCTATAGGTGGCTTCAGGGTTTCTCTTCCCTATGTGCATGATTTTGCACTTCTTTGTATTAAATCCCAGTTGCCACTCTTCTGACCATTTTGCTAGTTTATCCAGATCTCTTCTCAATCTGCCATCCCCATCTGGATCATCTACTCTGTTGCAGATCTTGGTGTCATCTGCAAACAGACAAGCCTTACCCTCTAGTCCATCTGCAAGGTCACTAATGAAGATGTTGAAGAGGACTGGCCCCAGGACTGATCCCTGAGGTACCCCACTTGTGACATGCATCTCTTCTGACTGTATACCATTTACCACCACTCTCTGTTTTCTGCCCGTCAACCAGTTTGCCACCCAGTTGACCAACTTCGACCACCCAAGCCTACCCAGCTTATTTATCAATCTTCTATGTGGAACAGTGTTGAAAGCTTTGCTGAAGTCAAGGTGAGGACATCAACTGCTCCCCTTGGTCCACCACTCTGGTTACCCAGTCAAAGAAATCTATGAGATTAGTTTGACAGGACCTTCCTTTGATAAACCATGCTGTCTTGGATCCTGTGCCCTATGGATTCCAGGTGTTGCACTATCCTTTCCTTAAGGAGTGCCTCCATAATCTTGCCCACTACTGAGGTAAGACTGACTGGTCTGTAGTTCCCCGCCTCCTCCCTGCTACCACTCTTGTGGAGCGGGATCACATGAGCCCTTCTCCAGTCTTCTGGGACCTCTCCTGTGCTCAGAGACTCACTAAACAGTTCTGCTAATGGCTCTGCTAGTTCCACCTTTAGCTCCTTAAGTACCCTGGGATGTATGCCATCAGGTCCCATTGCCTTATCCACCCTGAGCTTAGCAAGCTCTTGTGGGACCCTTTCTTTTGTGTGAGGGTGAGTACTCACCTCCCTCCCCACTGTGTCCATGATGCTGAGCTGTGGGCCCTGCCCTACCCTCTCTTCAGTAAATACTGAGCAAAAGTATCTATTTAGGATAGATGCCTTTACAGGATCCTCCTCCTCACATGCTCCTTTTCTCCATTAAACTTAGCAATACCCCTCTGGACTTTCTCCTTTCACTAATGTATCTATAGAAGTATTGTCACCTTCTTTTACTGTTAGTGCTAGTGTTTCCTCAGTTTGGGACTTTGCCTGCCTTACTGCCTTCCCTGCTTCCTTAGGGCAGTTTGGTATGCCTCTATTTTCATCCGCTGTGTTCCTTACATTTCCTGAAGGCCAGCCTTTTGGCTCTGACCTTTTCTACTACTGTATTTGAGAACAAAGTGGTTTCCTTCTTCTTTGCACTTCCTTTTCTGTCTAACACAATGGGATGTTGCTTCAAGTATTGCATCCTTAATGCTTGCCCACTTTGCCTGTACCCCTCACCTGTGTTTCTTTTGCCAGGGCTAGCTTAACTCTGTTGGCCATCTTATCAAAGTCAGCTCCTCTGAAGTCCCATATTTTTGACTTGGAATGGGATGATTTAGATGTAGTAGCCAAATTGAACCATACCATGTGATGATCACTGGCCCCCAGGTGACCTTCTACCTGGAGACCTGTTATCCCTTCCTTGTTAGTCAGTACTAGATCTAGGATAGCCCTGCCTCTTGTGGGTTGCTGTACCAGTTGTTTGAGGCCCTCCCCCTGCAGAGAATCCACTATGTGTCTAGTTCTGGTAGATGTTCCTGCTGGTATTGACCAATCTGTATCCGGCATGTTGAAGTCTCCCATTATCAGAACCTCCCCTTTAGCTGTCATGTTTTGTATATCTTCTAACAGTAATGTGTCTATGTCCTCCTCCTGGTCTGGGGGCCTGTAGACAACCCCAGTTCTTATGGCTGTCCCATTTCCTGTTTCCAGGGTGACCCACAGTTCTTCTGGCTCCTTATGTGTATTCTGAATTTCTGTAGCTTTGATATTTTCATTGACATACAGGCCCTCCTCCCCCTTTTTGCACCTGGTCTCTTCTGAACAATACATAGCCAGGTACTGAAGTCTCCCAATGTGGTTACTGGTAAACCACATCTCACTAATTGCTACTATGTCCAGTTTAGCCTCTGACATTTTGCCTGCAGGTCTGGGATCTAATTTCCCAGGCTGTGAGCATTTATTACATGATTTTTCATTGGCCAGATTTTGGTGTGTTAGTTGTTGGGTGAGGTTTGGCATTATCCCTGTGCGTCGTATGGGGAGACAAACCTTTTTTCTTACCTGGTGATGCAAATGAACTGCAAACATGCTGAATCCCTGTTTGACCACTAGCTGAGGGGGGAAGGGTGTTCTTCCCATTCGACATATGGGGTGCTGCACCCCTCTCCCCATTTGCTAGTTTAAATATTCTGCAATGACGTCAAACTTCTGCCCCAATGCACTGACTCCCTCCTTAGTCAGATGCAGTCCATCAAATTTAAAGAACTTTCGCTCCCAGAACTGTTGCCAGTTCCCTACAAATCTGTGTCCTTTTTCCTGGCACCAGCCCTTGAGCCATGTGTTTAGCTCCCCTATCTCCCCTTCTCTGACCTTCCGTCCATCTGCTCCCCTCTCCCAGACTGGCAGGATCTCAGAGAAGGATTTCATCTCAGCATCGCAACAGGGGACAACCAGTCATGTTACATAGAGCCATAGCTAGACACAAAAGGGCCATTGGACCATATGTTTTATATTTAGTTGTTTAACCAGGTATAGCACACTAAGCTGAAAGCTTTTTTACAGGAGCGACCTGGGAGCACAAGGAGGTTAAGTGACTTGCTCAGGGTCACACAGTATGCAAGTGGAAGCTGTGGGATTCAAACCCAGGTCTGATCTGCTGGATGTCACCAAATTTGCAGCTCAGAGCCTTAGACCACTGCGTTATACTGCCTGCTGCACCAAATATATGTATTTGCCCGAGGCTTGAATAACCAATCAATGATCAAGGAACAGCTGGACAGACTATCACCAGTGACTGACAGGAAATCTTGACCAATGGGAGGGCTGTTATCTTGTTGCTTGACCAAAGGACTTTCAGCACTCAGTCAGTTTGCCAGAGATAGAGGAGGCAGGAAGATCAACATTCTGTGTGAAACTCAGCTTGAAGACAGTCCTACCATCTCTGTCAGTGAGAGAAGTGTTATGTAGATACTTTGAAAGGAGACTTGTGCTTCTACAGCCAAGAAGAAAGAGGGCATTATTATAGGGGAGCCACCCTGCAACTGAAACATTGAAAGGGAGAGATCTTTGACAGGCCAGAGAATACAGCAAATCTTCAGAGTCAGAGAGGCCTGGAGGTTGCCACACCACAACATAACCAGGTGCTGCACTGCAGATGAGTTTGCCAGCCTGTGATTCATATAACCACCCCAAGAGTCTTACGAAGGGAGAGCCTAACCGATCTGCTAAAGTCAGGGAGGGTTACCACCAGAGAGTTAAGGGAGCCATCTGAGGTGTGCCAGAGCTGAGGGACAGTGCAAGTAACTCCCTCCAGCCAGGACCATGGTCAGTGGTGAAAGCTTTACAGAGGTGAACCATGAGTAACTAATTAGGGCATTTGGCTCTTGTGACACGCTAACTTCCTTACAGTTAGTAAGGGCCACGGCTTTGTTTATTTATTTATTTATTTCAGTTTGGGATTAATACCTTTGAGTCCATGACTCGTTTTCAAAGGTTCAAAGTCAGTCATATACATTACATGATGAACAAACACTTAAAGGTAAACTGTAAATACTGAGTGAAACTCATAGCACAGCCATTTACATCAGGTAGTTTCATAAGTGTACATAAACACATGCTGAGTGAGTTACAGATGCAATGAGTTAAAACAGTTTGTCATCATGACTGTGTGCAGCCTTGGTTCTTGGAGGTGTTAGTTACAGTCCAAGGGTGAGTGTCCTGTCTGGACAGGAGGAATAGCTGAAGGTGATCATAGCTCATTGTAGGGGGACATGGGGTCATGGGTGAGTTGGGGGAAGAGCAGCCAAGGTCTGGCTTTGTCATTAATTTTTGACCAATTTAGGCTTTGCTGTTAGGTTGTGGCATTGATAGTGCTATATAAAATGTGGTCTGCAGGATTTAGAGAAGTATTCAAGAGTAGTGTGGGTTCAAGGGGGCATGGAGGGTGAAAGTTGTGGGGGTGAAGGGGTAGTACCTATAAGTAGAGGCATAGTCGGGGTGGAGGTAGTACCTAACAGTAGGAGTGGAAGTGGAGGAGGGGGGTAGGGGGACAGAAAGATAGGATGGGGTGGGAGTGGGTGGGTAAAGGCGAAAGTGCATGGAGATTTAGCTAGGGCATCGGCAGCTCTTATCAAGATCCAAGTGGGAACGGAGCCCAGTTTTGAAGAGGCTGATCTTTACGCATTCAGTGAGGGCGGTAGGTAGCTCATTATACCACCTGGGGCCCAGGGAGGAGAGGAGCTCTTGGGGCTGTTGTTTAATGGACTAAGCCATCCAGCCAGGCATACAAATTGTGCTAATTGCTATTGTTCCACAGTGCACCAGTGCCAGCCAACCACTGCAATGATGGTGGGCCTACACCAGTCCACCACCTGGGTACCCAGACTGTCCCTCCAGGAGCTCTCTGAACTGTGCAGAAGGTTCACTGGTACCAGTGGGGATTGGGGTAGTGGCCTAACAAGGCAGTCAGGCAGAGCATTATGTTGGGGGTGGGCAGGGGGAATGGATTCCAAAAGGAGTTTAGCAACCAGGTCCCTTAACCCTAATGAAGTTCTTAAGGCATGGGTGTATTCATATCATTATCAATGGCACATGGCATTTTTAAAACACACATTATATAGAATGAAAACCACAGCATTACTTTACACAGAGGGTGGTTAGCATGTGGAATAGCCTCCCCAGCAAGGGTTGTGGCAGCTATCACAGTTCAGTCTTTCTGTGCAGGACTGCAGTCTATTGATTCCTGAGTGAGATTAGCACTCAGAGTTACACAGCATGAGTAAGTATTACATTCCTTCTTATAAGCTTGTGTCCATACTCAGATTAGGTATAATCAAGATGGGCAGTCAAGAGGTGAACTAAACCCTTTCCATCACCACAATACAGTGTTACTATGGGACCATTGTTTCCCTTACCAATGTGGGTTGGGCTTGTTCTGATTTACCAAACTCTCCAAGCAAGTCTCACACTCCTCTACGGTATCCACATAGTCTGTTTAGCAGGATTTTGAACCAGTGACCTGCACTTTGGCTCATGCTCATATTGTATTTACTGTCTGGAGGTTTACCCCAACCCCAAAGTAAATCTTGTTTTGTTAACTTTATTTATAGCTTTACTTATACACAGTACAGCATATGAAACATAGGTAGACGTCTCACATAATTATTTTCACAACACATCATACTGAAACAATTATAAAATGATTACAGTGAGGATTGTTCATGCCCCAAACTCTGGTACATCACTGAGAGGATGCCAAATCAAATTTACCTCCATGCTACTGCACTAACATTTATCATAAAAGCCATATTCTGCCATAAGCAGGGATACCACCACATATGTAATGCATTTATTGTGCACCCTGTAAGGAACAGAAGGGTATAATTCCCCATTGACCTTTAATAAAAGGACCAAAAACATTTCTAATTAAAGCTCGAGGGCCAGATTCTAGAAGGGTTACGCCTGGCATAACAGCAGTTGCGCCAAGTAGACTGGCGTATGTAGCAACTTACGCCAGCAGTTGCGACATGCCGATTCCCCATAAAGCTGCCCGCATACGTCACAAGGGCCACTTGCTACCAACAGCAGTTATGCCACATAAACCCCCTACGACGTGACACTAGGGAGTTTACGATAGCAGTTGTGCCCCATTCTAGAAGGGCAGCCACAAAGTCCCCACATTGGGATTCTACAAGAACCCCCGGAGAAGAATCGGCATAATAAGTTACATCAGCATTTAGCTGGTATAACCTACGGCCATCCTCCCCCCTGGAGTCCTGTAGACCCACCTGCAGACATGCCAACATGCTGCCATCCCCCCCCCACCCGTGACCCAAACCGCGAGTCGCTGACTGCATATGCGGCAAAAAGCCAGCCCTGGTAGTCTAGTGGCCCCCCAAACTGTATAATATTAATAATAGTGATCCCCTTACCCTGGTAGTCTAGCACCCCCAAACTGTAAATTAATCATTATAGTGATCCCCGTATCCCTGGTAGTCTAGCGGTCCCCGAACTGTAAAATAATAATTATAGTGATACCTGTATCCTGGTAATCTAGCACCCCCGAACTGTAAAATAATAATTATAGTGATCTTCATAGTCTCTTGCAGTTCAGCAGTCCTCGACTGTAAAAATAATACTGGCGAGTCCTATCTTCGGTGTCTAAGTATTCAACCAATATAATTATAGTGATCTTCAGTCCCCGGTAGCCTGCGTTTCTCGATCAACATAATACATACACATCTATTCCCTGGAGTTGCGTTTCATTTCAGTTGTGCTGAAGCCACCTATCACCTATCCCATTTCATTTTCGGGCCGAATAGCACAGCTCACTCATTACCACGGCCAGCTGTCGATCGAGTCCAGCATCAGCGACACGAAAACACACAATCAGAATATCTGAGTGTGTCTTACAGTACTCGCTGATACTGAGCCCAGTTGCGGCTGGCTGTGATGGTGAGAGGTGGTTGTGCTAGCGGGCTGGGGAAGGGTGGGTGGTGTTGGCTGGGCTACGAATGGCGGGCCATACTTGACTACCAGGAATGGGTGTACTGTATGTATTTATGTTGATCAGGGGGCCGTTAGACTACCAGGGATATGGGGATCACTATAATTATTATATTACAGTTTGGGGGGGTCACTAGACTACCAGGGATACGGGGATCAGTATAATTATTATTTTACAGCTCATAGAGGCTGCTAGACTACCAGGGAATAGGTATGCTTCTGTATGACAGTGATGGGGGGGGTCACTAGACTACCAGGGCCACCTGGGTATACGCCGCATTTGCAGCTGGCGACTAGGGGTCGGGGCATGGGTGGGAGGTTGACCACACTGCCCTGCTGTTGCGGCTTGTTACATGCTCGCCAGGTGCACCCACAGTTCGGCGTACCTGGCCGCATGTCGCAGGACTTAGCTGCAATGACCCTGCCCCTTCTAGAATAGGGCGCAGGTTCAATGTCACAGGTGCGGGTGGCGCAAGTTGTGTTCGGCAGCAACTTGCACCACCCTTCTAGAATCCGGCCCCATGTCCCTTGCAGGTGAGAACTATGGTCTCTCTAATAGGGTTAAACCATTCAGAGTATATCTTTTATAAAAGCTAGTTCATAAACAGATTGAATACGACTTTATTTATTTAGTTGTTGACCAACCTTCAGTTTTTAATGAAGTACTATATAAAACCATTTAAACTTTGCTGTAAGTTATGCAGAAAAACTGATGCACACTTGCTAGAACTACAATTGCTCTGTACAGTAGGATTAAACAGTTTATTATGAAAAGGTGAAAGAACAGTTCTGTTTAACGCAATTTTTTATGGAATTGGTCGTTAGATAGCTCCAAAGAGTTAAAGTTCTCTGTCCATAGTAACCATATTGAGTGAATGTCTCAAGTTGTGTATGCAGCTGCACATTAACACTGAGTTCTGGTGTGGTGCGAAAATCGCCACCATGGTAGAAGAAGCTGACGTCCCCACGGACTCCATATTCACCACAAGGCACTGCTATATTGCCCTCCATCGTGACAAGCCTTCCACAATATATTATATTATTAAATTGCCAACCCATGAGTATTAACCTATAGAACACTAGCTTGTCTAGGAGAAAGCACATGAAGCAGCTAACAACAGTTAAGAGGAAGATTTTGGAGTGAGGAAAATGAACAATGTACAGTCACTAGTTCATTAAAACAGTACCTTTATGTTAAGTTTCGGCAAGATCTTTCTCACCTTCCTGCTCTCTCACATTAAACTCTTTTTTTGATCTGCAGTATTAGTTTGTTAGCTTCTTTAGGGTTCACAAATTGCTAAGTTTTGTTCCTGTAGGCAGTTTTAATGCTGGTAGGCATTAGTAAGACATAATGCACTCCCAACTGGCGCAGCCTCACACGAACACCATCGAACCCCTTGTGACGCTGGTGGATTTCATAGCTGAGATCTTGAAATACAGTATGTGCACTGTACCACCCATCCACTCCAATGGTTTCTTCTGTTTCACCTCTTGTAGTACCTCATCCAGGTCCAACACCAAAGCCAGAACTATCAAAAGGGTGCATGGAGTGGAAGGCCCAGTGGCATGGAGATCAGAGGCACTGGCACCTTACCTCCTGCCACATCAGTGACGTGTGTTCAGTGGCAAGTGCAGGTTGTTGAGGGTCAGCTGGGGAGGGAAAGGATTAAGCGCCCTACGGTTGCTCTTCTTTCCCGGTGGAGAGGAGCTGCATGCTCCACCAAATGACTGCCACCTGGTGGAGGCCAGGTGGCAGTGCAGATCTAGGAAGGCAGTGGAAGGGAGGGCTGCGGGACTCAGGGGCATGCGCATGCCTCCATGCATGTAGGTCTACATGCATGCCCCAGCATGTGGGAATAGGCAAGGAAATGGAAAAGGGGTGGCTCTGGGCCTGCCCCCGCTCCTGTATCGTCAGAGCTTGGTAAGATGCCAGGTGGGGGAGGTAGAAACAGGGCTGAGAGCCCACCAGATCCGGCATGCCTGGAGAAAAAGCTATATAAAAAAATAAGGGTGCTTGAAAGATCTTCATTGCTGGCAAGATGAGTGTGGGAGCCCCTGGGAGTAATACGGTAGGATCTCAGGATATGTGAATATCCTGAGAAGTGTGATAGTGTTCAGATAGCCAGTTTTTAAGGAAATCTTTTGGACTGTCACCCTCTGAGCTCCCAGCAAGACCGAGGACTCACACATGCATCGAACTGGCTGAGTTCTATAAATTTTCAAGACGTCTCCTGAGTAAGCCATTTTCTTTAGCAAAAGTCTGGGGAAACAATTAGGGCTCTTTCTGCCATTTGGGAAGCCTTTTGTGTCTCTGAGGTGAGATTTCTCATTTTTTTGACTGTAACCTTAAGTTGTGTTTGGAAATCTTATCTGTTTGCCTAGGGATTGTATTGCTTTGAGCAGAGCCACATTAGTGGGTTGCTACGAGACTGCATCACCAGTTGGCGGCTGCTGATCCTTGCTTGTTCTCAGACACTGCTCCTTCGGCCGAGTTACGTGTCCCCCTCCAGTTCCCTGTTTAGTTGGTCTCCCCATACTTCGGATTCCGAGTGACAAAGTTAAGAAAAAAGATATTAGTAGACTTCACTTGATGAGTTCTAAATGATACTGTTAAAATTTCTAGTGTTGAATCAGTTTGTGTGATATTATTAGTGAATTTAGCCCACTAATTCTGAAGAACGATTTACAGCTGCTGCTCCAAGTTTAGCAGCTGCCCCCCGAATGTAAATCATTTTGAGGTACACTTTGTATGAAAGACTACAGACTGTAGGGGCTTTCATGGCTGGGTGATGTCATCAGGCCTGGTCATGCACTGAGGTGCCCCCTGGTTGGCAGAAGCAGTTAAGGAGCTGCCCTTCATTCTAATGAGTGGGACATTAGTTCATTTGTTATATAGATTGTTACTCTTTAACCTTCATTCAAAAGATACATTAACTATACGATTTAGAATATGCCCAGAGAGAGTCAGCACAGTGGTGCAATGTGGGGAGACTCGGGAACGAATATTGATCCCAACATCCATACTATGGGCCACTGGGAATCTGGGTAAGCAGAAGAAGCATCATGCGCAGGCCCATGGAGGAAGGGTTGTGTCTGCTTGCTTTGCAGCTCTTCCTGTGGACTGCAGGCAGGTTTGGCATTGCGAGTGACCACATGATCTCAGCTCCTCCCCATAGATTGGCGTAAACATGTCAGATGGTGCATTAAATCATGTGAGGAAGGTAGTAGAAAAACCTCGGGGGGGGGACAAGTCTGCATGGTGCCACTAATGATGACCGTCCCTCACCCTCACATCAACAGTCCAGGTCCTGACTGCATCTCCCCCTCCTACTCAATGTCATACGAACATACAAATGTTCCATCAGATATAAACCTTACAGTCTGTTTGAGTGTGCAGCTCCCACTGTGTTTACAGAGGGAACTGCCCCCCTCCCCACATCCCCCTTGACCCCTCTCAAATACCCCCTTTGCCACCTTCTCTCTCTCTCTCCCTACCTGCAACTTCCCCCTCACCCTGTCCCAACCTCTCTTGAAACTGTCCACAGTTTTTTTGAGCTACCATCTCCTCCAGCAACTCATTCCACTTAGCTACCATCCTGGCAGAAAAAAAGTGCCTCCTCATCTCCCTCTTGAACCTTCCCCCCACCAGTTTCAGGTTGTTACCCCTAGTGGTCTTGCTTACACTAAGGCTAAAGAGACCCTCAGTGCTTACCCTGTTTATACCTTTAAGGTACTTGAAGGTCTCAATCATGCCCCCCCCACCCTTCTGTCCTCAAGAGAGTACATGCTGAGCCCCCTGAGCCTCCTTTTGTAGGTATTGCCTTGCTGACCCTGGATCATCTTGGCTGCCCTTCTGCGGACCGTTTCTAGCATGTTGATATCCTTGAGATATGGGGACCAGTACTGCACACTGTACTCTAGGCACAGGCTCACTAGAAGCTTGTACAGTGGCAGAATGACCTCTGCCTTCCTGACAGTAATTCCCCTGGCTATGCAGCCCGGCATCCAATTTGCTTTGGCCACAGTTTTCCTGCAGTGTGCGGAGTGTTTCAGGTCACTCGTGATAAGTGCAGCCAGACCCTTTTCTTCCTCTCACCTGGTTGTATTTGGTGTCTAGGTTTTTCACCCTAAGTACATAACTTTCCACTTTCTATTATTGAACCCTAGTTGTCAAATGCCACACCACTTTTCTAGCCTAGCCAGGTCTTCCCTGAGTTCTTGTTTCCCCTCCTATGAGTCCATCGTCCCACAGAGCTTTGTGTTCTCTGCAAACAGGCAGATCTTACCCTTGATTCCATCTACGATGTCACTTATGAATAAGTGATGCTGTGGCACATAAGATGTCTACTAATGTGCCAACAATGCTGGCAAATAAGTAGCCATATCTCCATAGGTTATCACACCTGGCCAGAACTGAGCCAGATGGTGAAATCTCGGAGGCTTGGCTGGCAATTAGGGGTCTGGCTAAGGTACAGTGATGGGTGGGCTGTGATCTGGAAGGTTAAATCCAGGGAAGGACCATCCATCAAAACAGCAGGATTACTAGGGCTCATGGAGGTGGGGAGAGAATTGTCGTGAGACCTCAGACAGGAGTCTTGGACTTTCTATGGCTGTTTACAGGGACTCAAACAGACACCATACATTAAAAAAAATTTAACTGTGGTATCTGAGTCCCTGTAAATAACCACAGGAAGTCCAAGTCTTGGATTTTATTACTTTACCCTGAGCCTCCCAAATGTATTCAAAATAATTCAGAACATTAATTATCTTTTTGACCAAGGGTAACACGTATTAGAGTTTATATAATTATTTATGAGCCAGCCTGCCACTCAGTAAAACAAGAGAGGGATGTGGCCATACCCAATGACTTCAAGTTCCATTTAGCCCCTATACAAAACAAGTTTACATTGTATGCCTGTGGATGTCCAACTTTGTATCTAGAAGCCAGGTTTTTAGTTTTTTTTCCTTTTTTCTCACGACATATGTTATTTCAAACCACTCTGTGAAGGTAACTGAGCTAGACATTCATTGCACTGCATAGAGGTTACAAGAACAGGGACACAGTCCCTTCAGTTGCATTTTCACTCAGCTTGGCCAAATAAACCTCTTTGCCTTGTCCCATCTCAAGCTTGGGGGTTGGGGGATGCTGCATAAACTATAGTAATGGGCAGCCAGTCAATCAGATATCATATTGTTATATTGTTGTGGTTTTGTGTTTGCACAAAATACTTCTTCTAACCTCAGCTCATCATGGTGCAAGCTAGCACTTGCACATAGAGACAGTCTGCCTTCCCTCCCACAGGTCTGTGAGGCCATGAGTACTGTGCACGATTGCGTATGTTTCCCTTTAATTATTATTGTGGTTTGTATCCAGCAGAGGAGGAGGAGGAGGAGGAGGGAGATGTACAGTAGGGGAAGCTGTTACTGAGCCTGTACAGCTAGAGGACTCAGAAAAGAGGAGGGAGAGAGAGAGAAAGAGAGAGAGAGAGACGGAGAATCCCTCTCAGCCACTCCTTTCCTCATCTAAGAGACTCCAGACAGAGGTACAGCTCCCAGTACATATTGGGCACTCCAGTTCAGAAGCCTGCCTGGACTGAAGGCAAAGACCAAGGGGCATTTCAATTTTTACTTTTTAGTTTTACTCAAGACTTTAAAAACAAAAAAATAGCATTTACGAGTGCAAGCAAGAAAACTAAGACAAAAATTATCCTTTTTCAAGGTAAGGATTGAAGAATTGTCTGTCTTGTTATAACTTTATAGAAAGGATTGGATGGGGGGGCTTGCTGTGTAAGTGTATGTGTGGCTGCTCTTTGTTGATGTAAGAAACTAGGGGACTGGGGTAAAGTCAAGGGCTGATAAGACATGCATACTGTACCTGATAATGAATTCAGTTTAATGAGGTAATCCTTCTTTCCGTTTCTCATGTGTGCATCTCGCCACTCCACAAATAAAAGGGTGATCCAGTTCAGCATTTTTCCACCTGTAACCTGTCAATAGCACTTCTGAGACATGTTTGGATTGAGGCTTTGTTTTCCACTTTGTGGTAATTTTTGTGTGTGTATTTTACTTTTTTTTCAGCCTCAAGTGTTTCACTTTTTTCTTGCTGGCTAAAACAGAGAGTTCAATAGACAAACAGACAGCCTAGCAGGCAGAGAGACAGACATACAGATGGCTAGCTATAAATAAATTGTTATTTTTGAACCAGTTGAGATAAAAAAAAAATATTATCAATCAGACACATTTTTTTCACTTAGAACATAATGTCCCCTTAGAATCTAACATTAGAATACAGAGAGCTATGGTCCAGATAAAGAATTTACAATGAAACAAAAAGCAGTTTTTAGCTAAAACAGTGTAAAACATTAGCAAAAACATTAAAAGTAGTGTGGTGTATATATATATCACATACATAATGGGTTGCAGTGGAATAAATTAATAACTCGTGGCTTTGTTACTTGTGAGTTCTGGGTGTTACCATTCACTGGTGGAGATAAATATGTTTTTCCACCACAACCAATATGTTATTCCACTGCAATCCATTATGTATTCCATATATCCAGTTCTCTGTCTGTCTGTCTAACATTAGAACTTAAACCTCTTGCTGCTGCCTCCTGCTGTTGTCCTTGTCATAGCAATTTTGCCATGCTAATGTCATGGATGTAGCCTTTGTATTCTTTAATCAATGCTTTTGTTTTGCTCTAGAAGCCTATACACTGTTTACTATATAGTATTCATTGTTCAAATGTTGTATTTTTGTTGCATCTTGAATTTTTTTCTACCATGTATACTTTGTATATTTTGTCTATAGGTTGTATATTTTGTCTCAGTATTTCCTTCCCCCCCCCGGTCGCTCCAGGAAATGAGCCTTGGCTCAGTGTGCCTTTCTTGTTTACCAATTTTCAATTAATAAAATAAAGTTTTGTTATCCAGGATATAGCAGATTTTCATGTAGGTTACATGGGACATTAAGCACACAGCCATACATTACCTATATACATTTATGGTAACTATATGGAGATAGATAGATAGATAGATAGATATACAGACAGACAGACAGACATTGTAGATGCATGTTGTAGATAGATATAGATAGATACAGTAAATATGTACATGTATATTATAGATAGAAAGTCAGATAGATATTGTAGATGCATGTTGTAGATAGATATAGATAGATACAGTAAATACATACATATACATTGCAGATAGAAAGATAGATGGATAAATAGACAGACAGACTAGATGCATGTTGTAGATAGATATTATAGATAGAGACAGTAAATACATATATATATTATAGCTAGATAGACAGACGGATAGACAGACAGACACTGCCTGTTGATAAACAGAAGATAGATAGATATCTGGATAGATAGAGAGATAGATAGATAGATAGACAGACAGACAGGAAGACTGATATAGAAATCACCACCAATTATGTCCTTTATGATGGCTTCATGCTTGTTTCTGAGGATGAGAGGTGAGATGAATAAAGCATTGGGAGAAAGGTGATAGTTGAGGTTGCAGAAACAGAGACCACCCCCCAACCCCCGTAATACTCAGGGCTGATACAGTATGTGGGCTCACCCCATTCACGTTGCCTGCTAATCTGTCATAGCAGTACTGACTTGATGGGTTCTCTCTGCACTCATTCAGTCCTGAGAAAGATGGCCAGTTATGCTGCATGGTATGGGATACCACTGGACACCATTCTGCATGGTGTCAGGTGGTATGAAGCGGTTTCATAAGACCAGATCAACAAACTCAATTCACGTGTGTATTTATTTATTTATTTTAAAATGTTGTTATGCCTCTGGGAAAATGTTGTAAAATGACACATAGTTCTAGATTTATTTTCTATATTTCCTGTTTTTTGTCTTCCCACATTCTCCATTACTAGAGAAATTTGCAGGGTCAGAGAGTGACTAGTTACTTGTAACCAGTTACTGTAGTAGTATTATTACATTTTAACTAACTAGTAATAGCGTTAGGTTACTTTTGCATAACATTAAAAGTAAATGTAACAATATTAGTTTTTTCCAAAAGTAACAAGTTACACTGTTATATAACTTTAGTTAGTCAAGGCAGTTGTAGTTTAATAACACCTGATCTGAAAGGCTCAGGATGAGTTACAATTACAGCACAACTAAATTCATAAGCACATTCAAAATATAATAATCCCACTTATCACAAAAATAAATAAACACAATTAATTCCATTGAGAAACTAGGTGAGACACCTCATTTTGGACCAAAAGTTTGTGGAAATAAATGGCATTTCAGACCTTTTTTTAATGCTTCCACCAAGGGGCACTCTAAGAGGGAATGGCAGTGAGTTACAAATAATAGGGGCTGCCACGAGAAAGCTCAGTCACCCAAATGTTTAAGGTGAGATCTTGGGAGCACCAGTAAAGACTCCTTGGTGGAGCGTAGCAGGTGACCAGGAGCATAGCCAAGTCGTATTAAATGAGATCAGTTGTCCTTCCATGACTGTATTCTTACACACTTTACAGCACCATGTAGAAATCTGACAAATCCAGGACTTAGAATCATTTGGTATTCCAATATCACTCCAAAAGAATTTTTCAGAAGTAAAACACACATTTATATCTACAGAGGAAATGTAATGAAAATATAACCTAACATAAAAAGTAATGTGCAGTACTATAACATGTTACTTTTTATAGAAAAGTAATAAGTAACTTAACTTATTACATATGTTTGAGAGTCACTAGGTACCGTAACTTTACTTTTTAAAAGTAACTTCCCCAAAGCCAGTTCATCAATGCAGTGGTAGCACTACTGCTCGTGACATTGGTGATCTGCATTCCGGAATGAGTATGGGTCTTCGGGTGGCCAGCAGTGGGAGGAAGGATTGAGCAGCCAAAGACTGCTATCCTTCCTTGGGGTGGTGGATGGTTCACCCTTATCGGTGCAACAGTCATTTTGTCAACATTGATAAGGGCAGCCAGCCCGGTGGCACTGAGGGTTGAGGCGTTGGATGCCACACCTTGTGACATGCCAGCAACCCGGGTTCAGGAATGAGCCCAGGCAGCCAGGAGTCAGTGGGGGGGGAAGAGAGTGAGCATCTGGAGGACTGCTCTCTCTTCCCCAGGGAGGGATGGGGAGATGACCTCTCAAGGAGCAATCTCTGGCGGAGGCTGGAGGTGGCCGAAAGTAGCGTTGTGGTGAATGCCAGGGGGGTGGAGCTGCAGCAGTACATTGCCTTGGTAGCCAGGCTCCACGGGGGTGTAATTAAGTAAGAAAAAAACCCTCCTCCCTCCGATAGGTGAAAGTGCCTCCTACCCATGAAACACACTCCCGTAGTCAGGTACGACTCTCCTCGGCCCTGCCTCCTCCTTGGCCCAGTGCTCAACCGTATAGAAAGAGTGCCCTGGGCGCGGGTGGCCCTTCCCCAGAGGGTAGACCCAGGGGATGCCCGGTGTTGGGGTGGGCAGAGGAGAGCTTAGGCCCTGCAAGGAGGTAGAGTCCATGGTGTTGGGTGGCCTCTGGAGAGAGTTTGGCAGGATAAAAGGTAGGGAAGAAAAAAATAGAATAAAAAAAAAACACCGATAAGGGCACAGACAGTACCATGCCTGGCTCTGGAGCACCAGGCATTGCAGCTTCCTGGAGTCAGAGCACCAGAGCACCATGGAGAAAAGATCACTGTTTTGTGGAGGGCCTTGCCCCTGCACCTACTGAAATAAAATATAACTAACTTCGGGGTGGGCATGCTCTGAAAGAGAAACAAACTGTTGGGGTGCACAACATAACAAGAGTGTGGGGTGATCAAAAATCAAGATTGCCCCAGTCATGCTTGCCACTGTTGTGGTGCCCTAATTGCAGTGACAAAATTAAGTCGCTGTTCTAAGAGGATACCATGGTGGACACTGCTCCTGCTGCGTGCCTGCCACCTAGTGAGGAGCAGATGGGAACACAGCTGGGAAGCACAAGACAGGAGAGGAGTAGCCACCAGATACTTCACAGCCATGCGTGCATGCTTCATTGCATGCCAGAACCCATGGGGGATTAATATGGAGCTGGAGGAAAAAGCTATGGTCTGCCCCTACATGGCATCCCTCACAGGCCCATGATTGACTGACGTAGTAGGCCACCCACTTTCATGTGATCCTGTGTAAGCAGTAGATACTCGTAAGCCTGTGAGAAGGTCAGTAACAGGGAGAGGAGTTGCCATCATGTTGGACCAGGAATGAGAAACAATCATTTGAAAAAAAAAAGTAACTTCTCCAATGCTGGAAATTTGTATGGAAACAGGATCCTTGCCATTGGACTTCGTATGCTATTACTACTTGTCTACATGTGAAGGTCATAACTTCTGCCTGTGACATCAATTCATTTCAATGGCAACCAACTGCAATTCATAAACAGAGGATTATGATATCAGATGTAGACAGACAGAAGCAGCAGATGAAGTGTGACAGACAGGGAGCCTGTTTTTAAGCAGCAGTCCTTAGTTTTAGTATTTAGTGCTTAGTTTTGTATATTTAGCAGCCATTAGCAGTGATCTCAATACATCATTACAATCTGTTGTTGATGCAACCCAGTGCTGGATGACTAACAACTGTCTCCTGCTAAATACTCTGTGACAACTTTTGTGCAATTATTTTTATGTTCCAGTGTTCAATTTTTGAGTTTCTCGTGGCGTGCAGGCGCAGATTAACTCATTGCTACAAGGTGCTCTATAGGTGTGTGCCTAATGGAGAGCTCCATTTCTAGTGGCAGGCAAATCAGTCAGCAGGCTATCACTGTCACTCACTCTCAGCTGTTCAGGCTGAACAGGACAACTTTTCAAAGGACGGAGCCACACCAATAGTACGCGTCTCGGTCCTGTGAAGTTGCATTCCTGCACTGCATTCCTGGTTGCGCATTCACACTGCTGTAGCTTATAGCAGTGTGAATGCTCTGAGCCCAGGACTTCCCCCTCACAGTTAAAAAAACAAACAAACAAACCAACAGGGGTGCCCAATCCCCTGTCGGCCTCCTCCCAGTTCGTTTGCCGACAAGGGAGACACTCCCTGTTGGCATAATGCCCCCACAATTTGTTATGTGCAGCTGTGCACAAACTGATAGAGTGCCCAATCCTCCTGTCGGCATGCCACCTCCCAGTTAATTTGCTGATGGGAGAACACTCCCTTCGGCATAAAGCCCCAATTAGTTGTGTGTCGAAGGGGTTACCCAATCCCCCACTCTTGTTCCCCAGCTTGTTGTGTGTCAATGGGGTGCCTAACTCTGTCGGCTACAGCCCCTCCCCACAAACATTATGGCATGCTGGGAGCCCACCCCAGCATGCCAAATGTCCCTGTAAAAAAGGAATACCTTCTCGTGATGTAAAGTATTTTTTTTAAACCTGTAAAATAGGAAACGGTCCCTCATTGAGTCAGGTGACCCCTCCAACCCGCGCCCACCCTCTGCGCACCCACCTCCCCACACCCCCCCATACTTGCCTCTGGAGCCTGGCACACCAATCTTTGGTGGACCGAGAACACGTCTGCACTCTTCAAAGCTGACCGTGAACTGAAGAAATGCTGGTAAGCTGTATAGTGGCATAAATAGTTTTTTTTTAACTTTGGTGCATATCTCGGGCAATTTTTGGATTTTTTTTCACCAAATTTGCAACATAGACTTTTTGAGAGCCCACCTCATGAACAGTGGCACTGTTGTTTCATTAATCAGTCCTGAAAGGTGATTTTGCAGTCACTGCGCAGAATCACCTTTTGGACTGATTAACAAATGACAGTGCCACTGTTCGCTGGTAACCTCAAAAAGCCTATGTTACAAATTTAGTGAAACATCAAATTACTGTTTTACGAGCGTGCATTGCGCAGTTTCCACGCACGCTCATGACTTTGTGAATTTGTAATATTTTCACTCCAGATTTTAAACATTAATATTTTTTTTACACCTTCTCCTGAACAGTATAGCTGACATTTTCAACATCCTGGCCGAAATGCAGTTTCACATTTCTGGCTCGGAATAGCATGGTTGCTATGGGAAATCAGTGTTCAGGACAGATTATGAAAATCATAGTGGCACTGTTCATGAGCGGAGGTCTCAAAATACCTATGTTGAAAATTTGGTGACAAAAGTCCATATAGTGACTGTGTTACGAGCATGCATTACGCAGTTTCCATGCACACTCGTAACATTGAGGATTTGTAATATTTTCACTCAAGTGTTTCAACATTGTCAGTTTTGCACACCTCCTTATGAACAGTAAGCTGTCATTGTTCACATCTTGCCCAAAATGTGTTTTCACACTTCTGGTGCACAATGGCGTGGTCGCTGGGGGAAATCAGTGTTCAGGACAGAGTAAGAAAATCATAGTGACAGTGTTATGAGTAGAGGTCACAAAATGCCTATGTTGAAATTTTGGTGACATTATTCCACTAAATGACTGTTATGAGCATGCGTTGTGCGGTTTCCATGTATGCCCGTATGTTCGAGCATTTTTAATATTTTCACTCCAGATGTTCAAAACTACCTTCTCTTTACACCTCCCTATGAAAGGTACAGCTGTAATTTTTCACATCCTGCCCTAACTGTGTTTTCCATATCTGGTGCAGAATGGCGCAGATGCTGTGAGAAATCAATGTTCGGGACAGATTAACAAAATCACAGTGCCACTATTCATGAGCAGAGGTCCTAAATGCTTTCATGAGGTGGGGGTCACAAACGGCCATGTTGAAAATCTGTAGTGCAAATACCAACAAACTCCAGGGGCGTTAGGGTTTCTAACCATAATGGCCCCCCCAACCCATGGTGGGGCTCCAGTGCACTTATTTTCTCTGAACTGCAGACACATTGGCACTTTTCAATGCCAGATCATGAATTGAGGAAACAGGTATGCACTTCATTGTATTTCAACAGGAATGTGAACTTGGTGGCATAACTTGTTCTTTCTGCTGGGAACTGTAGTCCTGCTAATCAGTGCATACCAACATCAATTCCAAATGACGAACTTTGGCATTGACAAATGCTTGTTATTATCAGCTAGATCTCTTGTAAGTATTTCAACTGAGATAAAAACTGATAAATCAGAAGTTTTATATCAGTGGAGCCCACACCTGAGGCATTCAGCAAGGGGGTCATCTCAGCGAATCATAAAATTCCTGTTAGCTAAACGGCACTTACACTTTAAAGAGGTGAATTGCTTTCATAATCATAAGCTCTGCATAGAGTGTAAACAGAACCAGAGCAAGGGAAACAGACCAAAATGAACTTTCTCAGATATGTGCACCAGAGCAGCTGTATTTGTTTGAGGAGCTGTAACCAGGGGGGCGCATCAGCGGCGGAAAAGGGAGTGCACCAGGGGCTGCATCGGCAGTGGAAGGAGCTGGCTGCATCAGCAGCATGAGAGGGCACCAAGGCAAAGCATGTTCCCGGTGGCTGCAATCAGTGGTGGCCCAGGGCTTCTGGGAAGAAATGGGCAGCAAACGGCAGAGGCCCAATCGGAGGGCAGGGCGCCAGATTCAAACTCTCAGCTGGGCTACAAAAGGGCAAGCCCAGCTGCCTTGTCCAGAACTGTGCACCAGAGGAGCTGTATTTGTTTGAGGAGCTGTAACCCAGGGGCCACATCGGCAGCAGAGGAGCAGCAGAGAAGGGAGCGCACTGGAGGCTGCATTGGTGGCAGGAGGAGCTGACTGCATCAGCAGCATGAGAGGGCACCAGGGCAAAGTATTTTCCCAGCTGCTGCAATCAGTGGTGGGCCGGGGTTTCTGGGAGGAACAGGCAGCAAAGGGCAGAGGCCCAATCAGAGGGCAGGGCACCAGATTCAAACTCGTGGCTGGGCTACAAAAGTGCAAGCCCAGCTGCCTTGTCCAGAACTATGTACCTGAGGAGCTGTATTTGTTTGAGGAGCTGTAACCGGGGGGCTGCATTGGCGGCAGAGGAGCTGCAGAGAGGGGAGTGCACTGGAAGCTGCATCGGTGGTGGGAGGAGCTAGGTACATCAGCAGCACAAGCGGGCACCAGGGCAAAGCATTTTCCTGGCTGCTGCAATTGGTGGCAGGCCAGGGCTTCTGGGAGAAACAGGCAGCAAAGGGCAGAGGCCCAATCAGAGGGCAGGGCACCAGATTCAAACTCGTGGCTGGACTACAAAAGGGCAAGTCCAGCTGCCTTGTCCAGAACTGTGCACCGGAGGAGCTGTATTTGTTCCCCACCACCCACCCCACCTCCTGGCCCAGACCCCGACCTCTATTAAATAGACAGTGGGGAGGAGTCAGGGGATAGGAGTAGGCTGGGCTAGTAGGAGCCTGTGGCCTTGGAGTAAATTTCAGTTTGTTTTTGGACTGCCACCTTGAAAGCTGTGTGGGGATTGTTTAAGTAAAATTACATGCTGTGAGGGGAATTGTTTAAGTGTAGTCACTGGCAGTTCTGAAATCTGTAGAGCCACTTGTAACTCTGACCACTGGGGAACCCGTGGGGGTGTTTTTGCATCATGTGGGGGCTTTTGACCTAAAAACCTGCTATGACGATGGGGAAGGGACCACACATCACTAGAGCGGGCATCTTTGGGAGGGTGGTTGGGTGCGCAGGGTGTGGTGTGGCCATGGTATTGGACTGGACTTGGAAGTTTGGGGGTTGCCCAGTCTGCTACCAGCTGGCACAGCTTAGGGAAGAGGTTGAGGAGATTAGAAAGCAGCTGGGGGTTTAGGGGGATATGGGGGAATTGGAGAAGTAGGGGGCAAGGGGTCACCTACGTGGATGCACCAGGTGCTGAGGCCTCCCACATAGGGGGAGGAATGATGGGGGTATTCAGAGGGCACATGGGGACCCTGGTGGGGGGGCCCAAAAGGTGGAAATTTCCATAGCAGCAGGCAGACATCTGGGGCTGCCCCAGAGAAAACCGAGATGGGGGAGGGATGAGGGGAGCCCTGGGGTCTGATCTTAGGCTCACAAATTGTTTTAACCCTCTGCATCTGGTGGTAGAAGAGGGGAGTGTTTGGGGGAGGATGTAGCTAGGACAGGGATGGATAGAGGGGGAGAAGGGGACAAAAGGCAGGGACCAGAAATTGGGAGGAACGTGGGGACATGGTGAGGGAGAAAGCAGGGGTGGGGACCCCAGACAGGCAGAGGGAATGTAGGTGGGGGGCAGGGAGAGGAGGAGGATCAGATGAACAAGGAGGAGGCTGCAGAAATTGGGGGATTGAGGGTACAGGCCAGCACGGTATGGCAGGTAGGGGGGCGCTGAATGTGGACGGGATGAAAGTGAGTAAGAACCAAGCTAGGCCAACAGGTAGGACAGATTGCTTAGTCAAGGGCGGGAACAGGGGAGATAGAGATACAAAAAAGGATACTCAGGTGGGGGGATGATGCCCAGGACCGGAGTGGGGGGGCAGTGACAATAAGGAGGGAGCAACCTTTGACACCCAGATTGTGGGAGGTGCAAGGAGCTAGTTGGGGGGGAGAGACCAGAAGAAGGGGCGAGGATGGGCATGTAAGTAGGGGGAGAAACCTGTGATGTGAGTATGGAGGCAAGGGGGTGGCTAGAGTGCTACTGTTGGAAGACTCCATGATGAGAGGTATCCAATGGAAGGGGCAGGGGGAGGGTAAAACCTGTCTGATAAAAAACAAATGCCACCCTGGCCTGATGGTGCACAAGGCTAAGCACGAGGTATATTCACTGGCAAGGGAATGTGGGAGGTCCCCAGACATACAGGTGCACCTGGGTACAAATGACATAAATGGGAATAGTGAATTAGAGATACAGGCAAGGTTCCAGGAACTGGCCAGGTAAGCCATTCCATAGGATGTTCAATCTCCTTCTTGGAAATCCTGCCGGTGCTGAGGGCTAATGGAGAGAACAAGCAAAACCTGAGGGTGGTAAATCAGTGGCTCAGGGAGTGGTGTGAAGCTAGGGGGTATGGCCTGTGGGGGACTGGGGGGCAACCCGGGAGGAAAAGGGGCTGTACGCTAGGGACAGGCTCCACCTTAATTTGGAGGGGAGAGAAATCCTAAAGCTGAAACTAGCTGGGTTCATCAGTGAAAGGTGAGGTTTAAACTTGTGAAGGGGGAGGGATTCAGGAGGAGGCTGTTGCAGGAGGTACGATGAAAAAGGGACTCAGTCTCCACTCCCCTAAGGGCTGAAGGGATACAGGAAAAAGAAAAACAGGTTGGATGCAGGTGAGGGGGGAGCATAAAGGGGGGAAATGAGAGGTGGGGAATGGGGTGGAGGATAGGCCTGATAAATGCCAGGAGCTTAGGAAATAAGATCCCTGAGCTCCAGGTGATGATAGTTGAGGGGACAGTAGATGTGGCAGCTGTCACTGAGACCTGGGCCACCCAAGGGCATGAATGGGACCTAACCCTGGAGGGTTACACTATGTTCAGAAAAGACAGGGGGGAAGAAGGGGGTAGCACTGTTAGTAAAAAATGGCATAGGTATAGGAGTGGTGAAGGAGATGGGAAAGTGTGGCGGTGATTTGGGTCACAATACAAATGCAGGGGGGGGTAAGAATGTAAAGATCAGGGTGGTATACAGACCCCCTGTGCTGGTGGAGACTCTGGAAGAGAGTTTGGTGGCAAATGCTGTGGGTCACCGTAGATTGGGGAAGGTAGATTGGGGAACGGTAGTGGTGATGGGGACCTAAACATGCCAGGAACAGACTGGGGGACTATGACATCCCCAGTGGCAAAGGAGCAGAGGTTGCTGGATATCTTCCAGGATGTGTTCCTGACCCAGCAGATGGGGGAACCAACTAGGGAGGCCAGGACACTGGATGTAGTCCTGGCAGACAGTGACCAGAGTAGGGGCCTGGAGATGAGGGACCCATTGGCGGGGAATGATCATGCCACAGTCTGGTGTCTCCTAGACCTCGGGGGGAAGGAAAGCTGTACAAAGATGGTGGTAACTGACTTCAGGGGTGTGGATTTCAGGTGGATGGGAAAGATCATTCAAACAACATGAAGTCTTGCTATATTATGACATATGCAGTATAACCCCAGGTTAGAACTGCTCCGGAGGTGAAAGAGTTAACTTCCATGCAGAGCATGGAATCTTGAGCGTGAGCTTGGTTGAACACTCTGTCTGTTGAAGCTCAAACTTAAACTGTCAGATTCTTTACTCCGCCTCACTGAACAGTCGCTCCGGAGATTCCTCCTGCTGCTCGGTTTGTTTGTCGGTTTTAAAGTGTAATTCTCGGTTTATTTTACCGAAATTTAACCGCAATCGTCAGTTCAAGCTCTGTCTGTGGTATTGTAAGTAATAGATAGGCTTATTTATTATTTTTCTTCTGTGTGGAACTGTAAACGCCTTTTTTCGGTTCGGTTTGAACCGATCAGAGGGTTTAAAATTACTTTCTAGCCCTTTAGAGTGCGGTTCCCGGTTCTCATCGGTTCTAAAAAACCCGGATTTTATTACGTTTTTTTCCATGACCCGTGACACGGTTGGGAACCGATAAGAGAGTCTTGCTTGGTGGATTGCCATTAACAGGCATGTTTTGGTTAGGCTGGTACTATGTCTGAGAAACCCAAAAGAAAAACCGGACCCACTGGGTTTCAGCACTGTGGCTTCTGTGGGGAAGCCTTTGCCAAGGCTGACCCACACACCATTTGTGTATATTGTCTGGGTTTGACCACCTCAATGCAGACTGCCAGATTTGTAAGAATTTTCCTGCTGCCACCGTGGAAAAAGAGTTGGTAGGCTCAGGAAAGGGAAGCAAAAAGTCCGCTGACCCAGATGGCCAGCCCGGTTCGGTTCCAACCGAACCTGAGGGAGTGCCCTCTGACCAGGGCGATGCTTCCTCGGGCCAACGAAGAGCCAGCTCTGAGGAGCTGGTTCCAACTAAAAGGGCTAGGAGGTCAGCTAGTTTGGGGCCAAAAGTTCTTTCTCCAACCGCTGAGGAAATAGTCAAAGCTATCCAAATTATCCAGTCTCTTTCCCCAGTTCCATCCGAACCGGCACCATTGGGCAAGCGCCCGGTTCGGTCGGTTCCCTCGGTTCAGGATTATGATTTTGAAGATTTTTATGAACCAGGGGAAGGGGAGGAGGGGTATGAGGAGAGTGAGTGTGATTTTGACAGTCTGGATGTGCCCATTGAACCGGACATCTCTCCAGACAGACCCTCAGGAGTATCCCCTCCCAGGCTATCTGAGTCCCCTTCTCATTTTTTGTTTTACAAGAAAATTGCTGACACTCTGCAACTCCCTGTTGAGGAAGCTGTTGATGATCAAGAAGAGCCTGATTTTGTGGAAATGATGGATATTCCAGAGTCTAGCAGACTGTCTATTCCCTTGCATAAATCTTTTAGGAAACAGACAGTAAAAATTCTGAAAACTCCTCATTCTATCCTCCATGTGGATAAAAGGATGGACAAGAGGTATGCTTTATCAGGCTCTGATACAGAGTTCCTATCTCAGCAGTGCAGCCATGTGGGGGTAGTGCAGGCTGCAGCCTGTGACAAGGCTAATATTCCTCTAGCCTCTCACCCTCCTGAAAAGGATTCCAGGAGGATGGATGCCATGGCAAAAAAGCAGTACATGGCAGCAGCATCTTTGAGACTCAGACAGGCAAATTATATGATTTACGCAGCTAGGTACCAGAAATCCAGGTGGAATACTGTCCTGGCCCTAGCAAAACAGGCCCCCTGAACAGCTTGCCAGGGAGCTGGAGCAGGTGGCTGCGGACGGTATTGAGGCATCCAATGTGCAATTTCATGCTGCTGTAGACTCTAATGATGTTTCATCTAGAGTTATGGCTGCATCTGTGTCTCTTCGCAGAATGGCCTGGCTCAGATGTACTGCCCTGTCACAGGATACCAGTCTAAGGCTATGGATTTTCCTGTTGTGGGAAATTCTCTGTTTGGGGAGCAGACAGAGAATTATATGAAGAAAATGGATGAGTATAGGACCACCTATAGGAGTGCACAGGCCAAAGAAAGGCAAGTCACGCCTCAAAGGCAGCATGTCAGGGGCAGGGGCAGGCCTTTTCATAAGGCCGCTTTACCAAGCCCAGGCCTCCTCTTCTGCTTATGCCCAGAGGGGTTCTTTAGAGGAAGGGCAGAAGGGGCTCTAGTAAGCCTGCTTCTACCCTCAACCCAAAGCCCTGCAAAACAGGCTCTGATGGGGTAGCCAGGGCCGATTTTCCACTACCGTAGAGGCAGGCTGGCTTACTTTGTCCAGGACTGGAAGTCTTTAACATCAGACAAGTGGGTCCTGGAAGTAGTAAGCTAGGGACTGGTTCTCAGCTTCAAAAATTTCCAAGATGAGAGCCAGATCTTTTCCACCTGCAAACCCATCAGAGGCACTTGCCCTGGAAGCAGAAGTTTCTGCCCTCCTGGCTCTCAGAGCCGTGGAAAATGTTCTACCCATACACCAGGGCAAAGGTTGTACTCCAGGTACTCCTTACCCCAAAAGACAGGAGAATAGGCCCATTCTGGATCTCAGGTATCTAAACAAGCACCTTTTAAAACCAAAGTTCAAAATGGTGACCCTGGGGATTATTTTACCTTCTAAGGCCAGGGGACTGGCTAGCCTCCCTGGACCTCAAGGATGCCTACTTCCATGTTCTCATCAGAAGCTCCCATCGAAAGTACCTCAGATTCGAACCGCCCTCAGGCCATTACCAGTTCAGAGCAATGCCCTTCAGCCTCTCCTCAGCTCCAAGGGTGTTCACAAAATGCCTGGCAGTAGCAGTTGCTCATTTAAGAAGGCAAAAGATTGCCATCTTTCCTTATCTGGACGACTGGCTCATTGTAGGCCAGTCTCCAGAACAGGTCAAACTTCATTTACAAGTAACCCAGCACCTGCTTACATCTTTAGGTTTCCTTCTCAATCTTCTAAAGTCAGTTCTGGAGCCTGTCCAGCTCCTCACCTTTATAGGCGCAGAACTGAACACAAAAGAAGCCAGAGCCTTCCTTCCTCTGGAGAGAGCAAGGACCCTGGTGTCTCTGGCCTCCTCTTTCACCCTGCAGGTCTCTCGACCAGCAAGGAATTTCTACAGCTCCTGGGGCACATGGCTGCTTCTACAGCAGTAGTGCAGGGAGCGAGATTTCAGATGAGGGACATTCAGTTCCATTTGAGAGCCTTTTGGTCTCAAAGGACGGATCCCCTAACCAAATTGATTCCAGTGACTCAACCCTGATCCAGGCCCTCCAGTGGTGGCAGGATCAGAACAATCTGAAAGGGGTTCCTTCACTCCCAGTCTCATTCCTTGACCCTTACTACAGATGCATCCCTCTTGGGGTGGGGAGCTCACATGGGCGACCTTTCCACCCAAGGGCTGTGGTCCCCTCAGGAATCTCTGCTCCACATCAATTTGCTGGAGCTCAGAGCAGTTTTTCTAGCACTTCAGGTTTTCTCCACAGCTGTCCAGAACAAGGTAGTTCAGGTCAGAACAGACAATACCACTACAATGTGGTACATCAACAAGCAAGGGGGCACTCGGTCTACGGCCTTGTGCACCGAAGCAATGAAGTTGTGGTCTCTGGCATATTCTCTGAACGCCTCCCTTACGGCAGTTCACCTCCCAGGCAAGGACAATGTCCTAGTGGATGCTCTCAGCAGGATTTCCCAGGGCCATCACGAATGGGCACTGGATCCCGTAGTACTGGAGGTAATATTTGCCAGATGGGGCACTCCGCAAATAGATCTCTTTGCAGCCCCAGACAATCACCAACTTCCCCTTTTTTGTTGCAGGCCCCCAGTGTTGGGCTCAGTCCCTCTGGATGCCTTCCTTCTCAGTTGGGAAGGGAAGTTTCTCTATGCTTTTCCCCCTTTCCCCTTCTTTTCAAAGTGCTATTCAGAATCAGATCTCAATCCTGCAAGATGATCCTGATCGCCCAGATTGGGCCAGGCAGCCCTGGTACCCACCTCATGTCCTTGCAGTCCACCCTCCCTCATGCCTTCCCAGGAATCACAACCTGCAACCTGTGCCAGGGAGAGTTTGGTATCCGAACCTCAAATCTCTCAATCTCAAGGCTTGGCTCTGAAGAGTTAGAGTTTGTTGACCTACACCTTTCTCAAGGTGTATTGATATCTTGAAGGCCTCTAGGAAGCCTTTCCACCAGGGCTACCTATAATTCAAAATGGAAGAGATTTTCCATATGGTGTGCTGGTAAACATATTTCCCCAGAATCTTCTGGTGTGCCCACGATCCTGGATTATTTGGTGCATTTGAATTCCTTGAGGCTAAGGCCAGCTACCCTAAAGGTGCACTTGGCAGCTGTGTCTGTCTTCTTGTCAGCAGGTAAGCCCTCTTCTTTATCAGCTCACCCTGTGTTCTCCAAGTTTTTTAAAGGGTTGCTTCACACCAATCCCCCATTCAGGGATCCTGCCCCTGCTTGGGATCTTAATATTTGCATCGCTCAGCTTATGCAACCCCCTTTTGAGCCATTGTCTTCAGCAGAGCTGAAGTACTTGACTTGGAAAACTGTGTTTCTGGTAGCCATCACCTCTGCCAGGCGCATAAGTGAGCTACAAGCCTTGTCAGTGGAGCCTGATTTTATCTCCTTCACAGAGATAAGGTAGTCTTCAGGACTAACAGGAAGTTTTGCCTAAGGTGGTTTCAGACTTTCACCTTAATCAATCCATGTCTCTTCCTGTGTACTTCACTGACCATTCCTCCTCTGGTGAGAGGAGATTGCACAGTTTAGATGTCAAAAGAGCCCTTAGTTACTATATAGAACGTACCAAGGGTCACAGGTCTGAATCCTCCAATTGTTCCTCACTTATGGTGAGGTTGGTAAAGGAAACCTGCCACTAAAAGATCCATTGCCAGGTGGATTGTCTCTTGTATTCAATTCTGTTATGAAAACTGGCAAGGTTCCTCCTCAGGCCTGAGGGCTCACCTACCAGAGGTACAGCTGCTCTCTGGCTGCTGCCAGGGACATTCCTATCCTAGAGATATGTCAAGCAGCTAACTGGAAAACAGTTCACACTTTACTAAGCATTACTCCTTGGATATCCAGGCTAGGAGTGATGCTCGATTTGGCACAGCTGTGCTTCAATGCCTATTTCCCAAGTAGGTTCTGTCCCTCCTCCATGGAGGTACTGCTGTGTAGTTCTGCATATGCCATAATATAGCAAGATTCATGTTGTTTGAAGAAAAAATTACTCACCTTAGTAATGTTGTTTCTTCTAATGGAGTCTTGCTATATTATGACCTCCCCAGCCTGCCCCTCTCAGAACCTCTGTTTTTGAGATGTGGGTGGGCAGTGCAATGTT
Organism: Neoceratodus forsteri; assembly: GCA_016271365.2. NCBI lineage: Eukaryota > Metazoa > Chordata > Ceratodontiformes > Ceratodontidae > Neoceratodus > Neoceratodus forsteri. The sequence goes on from CM028137.1 coordinate 808,168,183, forward strand.
GGCACTTCTTTGATGCCCACTTTATTTTACCCTTCTAGGGTGCTTAGGTGTTATGCTTAAGTTTCTTCTTGAATCCTCCGACTTGAGTCTTTGTTCTGGGATCAAGATCAAAAAGGTGTTTTTGTAGTTAGTAGCCAACGGCTAGTGTAGGTTTATGGCTTCCACACAGAACCTTGGTGAGTTTTTGCTCGTAAAGATCTGACAGTTTAAGTTTGAGCTTCAACAGACAGAGTGTTCAACCGAGCTCACGCTCAAGATTCCATGCTCTGCATGGAAGTTAACTCTTTCACCTCCGGAGCAGTTCTAACCTGGGGTTATACTGCATATGTCATAATATAGCAAGACTCCATTAGAAGAAACAACATTATTAAGGTGAGTAATTTTTTCTTAAGGGTCATTTGGACAGGATAAGGCCTGACATGGATGCTGACAGTAGGTGGGAGATCATTAGGAGGGGGAGTACAGGAGGATACCAGGTACTGTGCAAGAGAGAGGTGCAAATTTGGCAAGGCCAGAAAACCTTGTTGGTGGACCCAGAAGATTCAGGAGGCGGTGAAGGATAAGCAGGTGGCCTATAGGTGCTTAAGCACTCAAGGAGCAAAAGGGATTGGGGAAGTATGAACTGATGGCCAGGAGGGTCACCAGGGTGGTGAGAGTGGCTAAGGCAAGGAAGGAGCAGATCTTGGCCAGGGAGATCAGAAGGGGGGACAAGGAGTTCTTTAGATACATCGGGGAAAAAAGGAAAGTGAGGGGGCAGATCAGCAGGATAAGGACAGGGAAGGGATGGGCTCACAATGCGGGGGAGCAGGCCAAGGTTCTAAACAAGTACTTTGCCTCAGTTTTTACCAGGGAGGATGGGGGGCTACATCTTACGGGGGAGAGAGAAGGCAAACTGGGAGAAGGGGTGGGACCCTTAGAGATCGGGGAAGGGCCAGCACCATCAGGTGGGGAGTTGGTAGTACAGGGAGCAAAGGGGAAGGACGTGGAGGTTGACATCCCAGTAGAGAGAGTGAGGGAATCCCTCAGATCCCTTCAGACAGAGAAAGCACCCGGGGCCAGATGAAATACATTCCAGGGTGCTGAGGGAACTGGCAGATGTCCTGGCAGTCCCTGGCAGAGCTTTTCAACATCTCACTGAAGATGGGTGCTTACCCCAAGACTGGAGGGTGGCCCATATCATGCCTATCAACAAGGGGGATCAAGAGAGGAGGCAGGAAACTGCAGGCCCATTAGCTTGATGTCAGTGGTGGGCAAGGTGATGGAGGGTATTGTCAAGGAAAGGCTAAGAGGGGTACTGGAGCAAATGGGGTATCTGGATGAAAGGCAGCATGGCTGCATTCTGGGAAAATCATATCAGACAAACCTTATGGAGTTCTACGACTGGCTTATGAGTGCCCTAGACCAGGGTAGGCCAGTGGACGTCCTCTTTCTAGACTTCAGCAAGGCATTTTATTCAGTACCTTATGATGGCATGATGGCTAAGCTGGAGGAAATGGAGGTGAGGATACAGATGATCAAATGGATAGGTAATTGGCTCTTGGAGCATACTCAGAGGGTGGTGGTTGGGGGGCTAGTCTCATCTCCAAGGAGAGTCATTAGTGGGGTTCCCCAGGGGTCGGTACTAGGGCTACTCCTGTTTACCACCTATATCTCAGACATAAGGAAGGGTATCATTAATGAAATGAGTCTCTATGCGGATGACTTGAAACTGGGTGCGGTGGTGGATGACAAGGAGGGGAGAGTGGTCCTGCAGGAGGACATGGAGGCTCTGGAAAGATGGTCAGGAAAGTGGAAACTGAAGTTCAATGCAGGGAAATGCAGGGTTCGGCACCTGGGGGCCAGAAATCTGGGCCAAGTGTATACCCTTGGGGGGAGACACACTACAAGTCTCGAAGGGCGAGAGGGACCTGGAAGCGGTGGTAGACGTCAGAATGAACAACTCAGAGACCTGTAGGAGGGCAGCAGCAAAAGCCAATAGTATGCTGGGATGCATCGCTAGGGTGATTACCTCCAGAAGGACGGAAGTGATCCTTCCTCTGTATAACCGCTTGGTTAGGCCACACCTTGAGTATTGTGTGCAGTTTTGGAGACTGCACTTAAAAAGGGACATTGCACTATTGGAAAGGGTCCAAAGGAGGGTAACCAAAATGATCTGGGGCCTGGGGGAAAAAGACCAATGGGGAGAGGCTGGAGGAGCTCAACATGTACACCCTGGAGGAGAGGAGGAACAGGGGGGACATGATAGAGGTCTTCAAGTACATAAAGAGGATTAATAACGGAGGCTTAGTTGAAGTGCTCCAAAGAAAGGGGGGACAACTAGAGGACATAGGTGGAAGCTGGGGGGGAGACTCGGGGGAGAGGAGGAGGTGTAACTTCACTGAGAGGGTGATGGAACCGTGGAATGTGCTGCCCAAGGGACTGGTGGAGGCAGAGACTGTGGAGGTGTTTAAGAGAGGATGGGACAGGTCTAGGTGGAGGGTAAAGCTGACAAAGTCCAATACAAGGGGAACATCTTGGACTGGGGACAGAGAAACCCAAGGGGGTTGGGGGACAGCAAATCTACGCCTAGTATGGGTGCAATCGAGCAGACATGAAAGACCATTAGGCCTTCTCTGCAGGCATTTTAGTATGTTAGTATGTATGTTAGTATGAAGACAATGGGATGAACATTGAAATCCACAAAACAAGGGTCTGAAATACCAGTCCAGTGTTGTCCAGTTTTCCAGATTGGAGGTTTTCCAGGACACAAATGAAGTGTTGAATCTATGATGTCAGAGTGACATACTGGATCATGTTTCAGGGGAGCTGGCAGCTGAACGGTTTCAAGGACTCCCTAGATCCTAAAAAGGTTAGTCAGGTTTGAGACTCCTAACATCTAAGGTTTGAGTCTGCCCTGATTCACCAAGGTGTCCTGTGTGGTAAGCTATTCTGCTTTACTAAATAGAGAAGAGTGAGAGAGCTTTTTTCTGCATGTTACCTACTGTTCAAAACATTTTGTTTTATTTCTGTAGAATTACTGTTTCCCATAGTCTTTATGTAGTATCCTGTATTGTATGTGTAAATATCTTGAAGTACAGTATTATAAACTATTATTTTTTATATAATTCATGGTTCTGTGACTGAGTCCTTTGAGATACAGATAACTGGTTTATAACTGACAAAAACTGTGTTTATGCTCTGAAGAGAAGGCTACAGTTACCATATGAGTTTCTAAAGTGAGGTGTCCTCTGCTGTGACAGAGGGGGTTGATGACTTGCCCTATTGGTGGAGCACTGTACTGTGTGAGCAGTGCCTCTGGTAAGAGTCAAACCTAGAGATATCCTAAGAAAGAGTTTATGTTGAGTGGTGGCAGCTACTAAAGGGTCAGAGAACAGTGGTAACAGAGTATAGGCTGAGTCTGGTGGGATCTGAAACAGTATGTTTCATTTTCCATGCCCTATTCTGCATTTTCTTATTGTGTTAATTTATTACTGCATTGTACTGTCCTGCTCCCCCCCCAGGATGCATTGTGAAATAAGCTGCTACCAGCTTAGCATTCTTTTCCTGGAAAGCCACACACCCATTTGGGATAAAGAATGCACCAGTCACTTTTCAACATCTTGTGAAGTGCATTCTGAATGTGGCAGGAGTCTTTACTCTGGTTTACATGGATATCACTGTCTATAGGCAGACTGGGCAGGATCACATCAAGCATGTGACCTAGGTGTTCCACTGGCTGCAGGCTGCTGGGTTGACAATCAAGGTGGAGAAGTGCCAGATAGGAATGGCTGAAGTATCATATCTTGGGCACAGGGTGAGTAGTGGATATATTGGGCATGAGCCAGTGAAAATTGAGGTAATCTAGGGGATGGGCAATGCCTACAACCAAAAGAAAAGTATGGGCCTTCCTAGTGACTTTCTCAAATGGAAAGATAAAGGGATGGACCTTAAACTCCACGAAATCAGGGTCTGGAATACCATTCCAGTTTGGTCCAGGTTTCCAGATGGGAGGGTTTTCCAGGACTCAAAAGAAGTGTTGAATCTATGATGCCAGAATGACATACTGGATTACATGTCATGGGAGGCTGGCGGCTGAAGGGTTTTGAGGACTCCCCCTAGAACCTACAAAAGTCAATCAGGTTTGGGATTCCTAACAGCTAACATCTAAGGTTTGAGTCTGCCCTGTTTCACCAAGGTGTCCTGTGTGGTAAACTATTCTACTTTGCTAAATACAGAAGAGTGAGACAGTGTTTTTCCTGTGTGTTACCTACTGTTCAAAACATTTTTTTTTACTTCTGTAGAATTACTGTTCCCCATAGACTGTGTGTAACATCTTGTATTATATGTGCAAATACTTTGAAGTCGAAAAATATTATTTTTTCATATACTTCATTTTTCTATGACTGAGACCTTTGAAGTACAGACAACCAGTTTATAATGGACAAACTGTGTTTCCACCTCTGAACAGAAGGCTACAGTTAACATTTTTTATCTAAAGTGAGGTGTTCTTAGCTGTGACAGAGAGGGGTGGCTCACTAGACCTTGTGGTAAAGCACTGTATTGTGTGAGCAATGGCTCTGGTTGGATTCAGACCTAGAGATACCCTGTGAGAGTGTCTATGCTGAGTGGTGGCAGCTACTGAAAGGTTTATGGAAGCTGGTAAAAGAGTACAGGGTCTGGAAGAGACCAGTCTGCCACAAATTCTAAAACAAAACTCATGCTGTACAGTAGAACCTCAGCCACAAACGGTTCTCTCCAAATTCATCCACTTGGGTGGGATACCAGTAGAAGTTGTGCAGCAGTTCAGATATCTTGGATTGTGGCAGGATTCTAAGCTAACATATAGAAATCCCATTTCCAGGTCCATCAGAAGCTTGCATCAAAAACTTGGTCTCCTGTCTTGCAATAAAAGCTGACTTAACCAAAAAGCCAGGAAGCCTCTGTTGCAGTAATCTTTACTCCTAGCCCTAGAATATGGGAGTGAAATCTACAGGCGAGTCAGTACCACTACATTATTGGAAATAACTGCTACTTTTAACAGTACATACCAGTTTGCACTTAAGTGTGATAAGAGATCTCTTCACTGCACTATCTATAGTAAACTTGGATTTCTCTCCCTAGATTAAAGAAGTGAGCTTAGATGAGCCATCTTTGTATACAAATGTGTCCAGAGTTTATGTTTCCCATACTATAACAGCTTTCTTGTCAGACCAATCCAGAACCATCAATTGCATGCCCAGTTCAGAAATATCCTGCAGTGGCTAGTAGGTAGCACACTCGCCTCTGAGGCCAGGAGATCAGAGGGCTGTGGGTTCAGTTCCCACATCTGGTACTTGGGTTAATATCCCAGTATTGACACTGTAGTGCAGCATGGAAGGGGTGCTGCACTTCTGAGGTGCCGTCTTTCAGATGAGACTTAAACCGAGGTCCCATCTGCCTGCATTGGTGGTAGTTCAGGTGGATGTTAAAGATCCCATGGCACTTATCGAAAAGAGTAGGGGAATTTCTCCGGTGTCCTGGCGAAATTTCCCTCATTCACTAAAAATACCACCAACAGCTTAATCTGGTTCAAGGTCAGTTGGCATTCATCTGTATCCCCCTCCCCCGGGTCGTGTCTAAAAATAGGTAGGATTTGTCTAGTGCGCTTACCCGGACAAAAAAAAAAAACAACCTTGTGCATACCAATCAAAGCAAAGGCCTTTGCCATTATGGTCCTGGGCAACTGGAATATACTTCATGAAAGTGTGAAGAACCTTAAAATCCTAAGACCATTCAAGAAGCTATTGTTCTAACACTTACAAAACCCTTGTGACTACTAATGCAATCCCTCTTCCCTCTTTTCCAGACTGATACCTCCCTCGCTTCATCCACAACTAGCCTAGCCCCTCGTCCTACTCCCTGTCACAGTATACTGCTTCTGATCATTCCATAAAATATCTTGCTACTACCATGTACTTCTGTTAATAAGTGATGGTTTCTAATTGTATGTTTTGGACTTTTATATTTGTAGCTATTTGTTTAACCTTCAAGTATCATCTTTGCTGCTGTAACTATCCCACTGGACCATCTGGAAAATACTTGCCTGACTTAAATGAGGCTATTGTGGTGTGCAAAAATCAAATTAAAAAAATTAAAAAGGAAGAGGGGAAGACAAATACAGAAAATAAGTGATATACTGTATAAGAAAAAATGTGGGTAAGTACTACATTTATTTTATGTTCTTTGTCCCCTCCCTGTTGCTGTCCAACTGTGCCCCTGCTACTTCTGGACCCTGTCCGATTCCATCTCCATCATTTACCTCAGTCTCCAGGAGATCCTCAGAGAGCAAGGCTCCCCATGGCAAATTCCATTGAGAGGGTGTCAGGGGGTTCTCCTGCAGGTCAGTCATATGTAGGAGATGGATAGGCAGTTGGCACTGGTGGGGCCCAAGTGTGTTGGAATCATACTGCAGCGCATCAGGGTTTTTTCCTCCTTGGTTTCACCCATCCTCAGGATGCAGGTGGTAAGGGCTCCATGAAGTGTGTATGCATGCAATGCAATACATGGCCACACTCCACAGTCAGCCTGCACCATCCCTCCCTCCCCCCACTATGGTCTCCAGCTGCAATGCCACCTGTGGTCACCCAGGCTGCAGTATAGCAGTGGAGACTGTAATCCTCCCTGGAGGAGTAGAGCATCCAATAGGATATTTAATCCTTCTGCCCCCCCAAGCTGGTCACTGACCTACCAGATTTGTTCCAGAACCCAGGTCACTGAATAGTATTTTTTTTTTCTATAGGGCTTTTTTCTCCCCAGATACTAACACCATACCAGGAATATACCCTGATGTCAGGAATATACCCTATTCCAGTATGTGTCCTTGGACCCCACAAGACCCCAGTAACCCACCAGTTACCCTTATAGCCTTCCCTCCATGTCAGGGGCTTCAGGGAGGAGGGCTGTCCTCCCCCAGAGGTAACCCACTATGTGGACAAGTATCAAGTGCCAGCAGGCACTAGGACCCAGGGGAGTCTCAGAGGTCCACACTGTCATTTAAATGGACTTGGGGTTTTCTTTCCCTTTTTTGGTTCCTCCCCCTTCCCCATGAGCACAGCCATCCAATGGCCTTACATGTGCACAGTAGACACTCTGGCAGGTGCAAGATCCTTGGCCCGGGTTATAGGGGTTGCTGGAGTGCAAGAGCTCACTGCTGACTCTACCTGACCAAAGCACACTGACACGCAGCAGCTGCCCCAGCTTAGAATGCCTCCTGCATGGACTCAAGTTCGCTTCAGAACTTAGACTGACAGCATGGCAGTGTCATGTGCTGCTGCTGGGCCAGCGGGGTGACGTAATATTGCATTTTTTAAAGTTTTCACAGAGATGTCACATCCTGGCACATTAATATTTGTTCCATCCTGGATAACCCAATGAGATGCAACATCTAATTTTCCTGGAGGTCCTAGGAAGACAGCAGCAGACAGAAAAACAGTGTTTAATACATTACAGTCCTACTGAGAAGACAGTACAGTGCATGTAATACATATCCAGGGCAATAAATATAAACAAGCATTTGTCAATGCCGAATGGTTGCTTGCTGGTATTAGCACTGGAAATGCAGGAGTTAGACAGATGCAGAATAGGAATGGCAGTGAAGTATTGAACTTCCCGCCAACCCCACCTCCATCCTGTAGAGACGGATAGGCATTGGGGTAAGTGTTTGGAACGTCGCCCATAACGGTCATGCCATGTCACCTCACCCTATTCTGCAGACATCGACACGTGTTGAGGTATGCCTTGGGGTGTTTAGCTTTACAGTCACCCCATTCCATAAGGACATACACTGAAATGGGTGCAGCATAGGAGAATGGAGTGAAGTCTGGGGCCCAAGAGTCCAGGGTACACCTCGATGCCTGTCAGTGGCTGGGGGTGGGATGGCATGAGCAGTACAGTCGGCAACCCTAAGGCACACCCCGATGCCTGTCAGCCTGTACAGGGTGGGATGTTATGGTTAGAAACCCTAATGCCTCAGGAGTTTGTTGGTATTTGCACTACAAATTTTCAACGTGGCCCTTTTTGTGACCCCACCTCATGAAAGCATTTGGGACTTCTTCTCATTAAGAGTGGCAGTGTGATTTTGTCAATGTGTCCCAAACTTTGAGTTCCAACAGCAACCGTGCCATTCTGCGCCACATATACAAAAACCCAGATCTGACAGGATGTGAAGAATGACAGCTGTACCATCCATAGGGAGGTGTGAAGAGATGGCAATGTTGAAAATCTGTAGTGGGAATATTAAAAATGCTCGCACTTCTGAGCATACATGGAAAATGCGCAACACATGTGCGTAACACAGTCATTTTGCAGTGCCAGTGGCTCAGTAGGTAACAAACTCGCCTCTGAGGCCGGGAGATCAGAGGGCTGTGGGTTCAGTTCCCACATCTGGCACTTGGGTTAATATCCCAGTACTGACACTGTAGTGTAGCATGAGAGGGGTGCTGCACTTCTGAGTTGCCGTCTTTAGGGATGAGACGTTAAACCGAGATCCCATCTGCCTGGATTGGTGGTAGTTCAGGTGGATGTTAAAGATCCAATGGCATTTATCGAAAAATAGTAGGGGAATTTCCCCAGTGTCCTGGCCAAATTCCCCTCATTCACTAAAAACAATACCACCAACAGCTTAATCTGGTTCAAGGTCAGTTGGCATTCATCTGTATTCCCCTCCCCCGGTCGTGCCTGAAAATAGGCAGAATTTGTCTAGTGCACTTACCCGGTCAACAAAAACTAAATAAATAAATAAATTTTATGGACTTTCATCACCAAATTTTCAACATAGGATTTTAGGACCTCTGCTCACGAACAGTGTCACTGTGATTTTCTTAATGTGTCCTGAACACTAATTTCTCACAGTGACCATGCTATTTTGTGCCGGAAGTGCAAAAACACATTTTGGCCAGGATGTGAAAAATGACAGCTGTACTATTCATAAGAAGGTGTGTTAAAATGGCAGTGTTGAAAATCTGGAGTGAAAATATTACAAATTTGCAAAGTTACGAGCATGCATGGAAACTGTGCAACACACGCTCATAACACATTCATTTTATGGACTTTTGTCACAAAATTTTTAACATAGGCATTTTAGGACCTCTGCTAATGAATAGTGTCACTGTGATTTTCTTAATGTGTCCCGAACACTGATTTCCCACAGCGACCACGCTATTCTGCGTCGGAAGTGAGAAAACACATGTCGGCCAGGATGTGAAAAATGATAGCTGTACTGTTCATAATGAGGTGCAGAAAAATGGCAATGCTGAAAATCTGGAGTGAAAATATTGCAAATTCATGAAAGTTACAAGTGTGCGAGTAACCGCGCAACGTGACACTTCATAAAGTTTATTTCTGGATTTTTCCACCAAATTTGCACATAGACTTTTGAGAGGCTACCTCATGAACACTGGTACTGTCATTTCGTTAATCAGTCTTGAAAGGTGATTCCACGCAGTGACCGCAAAATCACCTTTCAGGACCAAATAATGCCATGACAGTGGCTGAATTCATGAGGAGGGGTCCCAATAACCCCATGTTGAAGATTTGGTGCCAAAATTCCCAAAAATGCCTGAGATATGCACCAAAGTTGAAAAAAAAACTATTTATGCCATTATACAGCTTACCGGCATTTGTTCAGTTCGTGGTCAGCTTTGAAGAGTGCAGACGTGTTCCAGGTCCACCAAAGATCATTGCGCTGGGCTCCAGAGGTAAGTATGGGGTGAGGGGGGTGTGGGGAGGCAGGGTGCACAAAGGGTGGGCACGGGGCCACTGGACTCAACGATGGACCATGTTCTGATTTCCAGGTGAAAATAAAATCAAACAAACATTGCGGGATGGTTTTAATTTTTTAACAGGAACCTTTGGCACATTGGGGTGGGCTCCCAGCATGCCACCAGTGCATTTTTTAGAGGTCAGCTGTGGCCGATGGGGGATTGGGCACCCCAGTATGGCACATACCGGGGACAAGAACCAGGGGACTGGGCACCTTGGCACAAACCAACTTTTTGGGGAGGGACATTATGCCGATGGGGAATGGGCTCCCCTGTCCAGCAAATTAAACTGGGATGGGGACTGAAGCCGACGGGGATTGGGTCCCCTCATCGGCAAACAAAGACTATTTTGGGGAGGGCGCATACTGCCGAGGGGGATTGGGCACCCCCTCGGCAGTGGGGGCTGCATAATTTTGTTTGTGAACATGGCAGCGGCTTGCCGCCGCATTCACAAACAATATTACACTAGGTAACGTTCCGCCCTGCAATGACAGGTCGCTCCCTCATTGCAGCGGAATGGCTGATGCTGCAATGACGAGGCAGCCCCTGATTGCTGCGGTGAAAACGTTACAACTTGGTGGCACTTTTGGAAGCCAGTGCCATCAGCACACTGTGCCTTCATTGGTCCACCAGTGTCAAGCCCCTAAATGCAATTCCTCCGTTGGCTGCCACAGTGCAGCACCTCCACAACCCGCTTCTCTCCTAAGCTGCCACATAATGTTTCTTGTGCATGCGCACAAGCAAACATAAAAAGGCTAAAACAACTAACAGTTAACAACTGTCCATACATGATTTTATGATTCTAGAACTACATAGTTTATTAGGTATGGACAGGGCTCTTTTTAGGTAACAGAGAAGATTACCTTAAAATGAGGCAGATGAGCAGCTTTAATATATGCTGACAGTATTGCATATGAGAAAAGGCAGTATGCAAAGCAGCACAATCTAGTACAGAGTATGGCCTTTTAAATCCTGAAAGTGGTCTCCTATCCCCACACTCTCAACTGATGACTCCACTGTCTCCAACTCTATGGAGGTGGCTTTTTCCTTCAATCATTTTTTGTGTCCTGTGCCCACTTCCTCCTCACCCCATCTCTGCTCCTACCTCCCCCCCTCACCACTCCACCCTCCTAACCCACTTTCTGCTTTCTCATAACTTCCATCTCTCTCTCCCCCCATCACAGATTGTAGCCCAGATGAGCTTGACCCTAAACTCCTCTCTCTCATTTCACCTGGGCTCAGTTCCTATAGCCTGGAAAGTGGCCAAGGTTATCCCCCTTACAAGGGTGATGACACTTCTGTCCCAGGTAATTACCATCCTGTTTCTCTCCTCCCAACCTCCACTAAGCTTCCAGAATATTTTGTTTTCTCAACTCTCCCCATGCCTTGATTTTCCATTTTCCCATTCCTTACCAGTCTGGCTTCCATAAATCTCACTCCACCACCACTTCCCTGTTGCATCTCTCTGACTCCATCCTTAATGGGTTGGACTAGGGGCATGTCACCTCTGCTATATTTGTAAACCTTATGAAGGCTTTTGACTCTGTCTCCTTCGCTTCTGCTAAACAAACTTGCTGGAGCTGGACTAACTGCCCCAGCAGTCAATTAATTCTGTTTTACTTCTGTGCAGGTTTCAGTCTGTCTCAGTTGGAGGAGCCCTTCCCTTTTCCAGTTGAGTCCGGGGTTCCATAAGGTTCTGTCATTGGCCCCATTCTGTTCTCTTTTTTCCTAAATTACCTTCCAAAGGTCTGTATCTCCTCTAACATTCAGTTGTATATGAATGATACAGTCCTATTTGCATCTGGTCCTTCTGCCCTTAAATTAGCAGTGCATCTTTAAATTGACTTCTTTTATGTTCAGCACTAGTATTGAAAAACTAATTCACCCTAAATAACAAACTGACTATCTCTGTGACCTTAGGTACTTGGCAGTGTCTGGTGGCATGCAGTCCACTCCATTCTTCACGACCCTGTATGGTTCCCAACTAGATGTTGTGCACACCTTCAATTACCTGGGAAAAGCATGCTGAGCTGGAAGCAGCTCATATCCCAATGCATCCTGAGGGGGAGGTGGAACATGACAGTACAATGTAGTAATAAATTAACACAAGAACAAAGCAGAACACAGGGCATGTAAAACAAAACACACTGTATCAGCGTTAAAGTTAATTACAGCAAAAAAATAAGCGGATGCAGGGCACGAGTGACAGTGTACAAATAACAGTACAATGCAATAATAAATAGAATAACAAGGTACAGACTATCACATTTAAACATAGCAGAGGGGAAGTAAATGATAAATAATCAAATGAGGCAGGAGCAACAGTGTGTAATATACTAAATTTATTGTACATACTGTACAAGGGAGTACACAGTGGAAGTGCATAATGTGATTAAACTGCAGGGGCATAGCCAGCAGTTGAGAATGGGGTGCTTCTCTTCCATCCAAGAGATCCAATTAATTAGTCCTATTTTATGTTTTTTTATGAAAACATAAAACATGATGAAAGCATGATGGTGGTGGTGGTGGTGGGGGGGGGGGGTTCTGAGCACACAGAACCACCTCAGCTATGCCTACGAACAGGGTAGTGAAACAGACCCTGAGTACACATCAGGATAGAGAGAATCAACATAAACACATAAGGTAACAGGAAGAGTGAGCAGCAATTGTAGTCAGTGAATCAGAGATCATGGAGAAGGGCTTTTAGTGCTGAAGGAGAAAAAGTGGAGCCAATAACAGGGGGAAGGTTGGACCAGAGTTAGAAGAATCTGAAGGCAAAAGCAGACTGACCTGCAAATAATTCTGTGTGGGGGAGGGAGAGTGGGTGTCAAAGTTGCAAAGGGGATAAGTGGGGGTAGGAGGACATGTTGGAGGGCGCTAAGCTAGGAAGGATGGGTACCAAACCAGAATTTTCAAGATAAATGAAGCACAGTGGGCAAGATACCTACCTTTAAGAGAGGAGAGTGAGTGTGTGGTATAGAAAGAATAGTGGTGAGTAGAGGGTGCCAGTCAAGGGCAAACCGGCAGAAGGAATGAAAATGGGGGTCCAGTTTGGCAGGGGTGGATTTAAGTGCCACACTATACACAACTGCCTCATAATTATAGCCTAGGAGGATCATCCTAATGACGATCTCTCTACAGCAGGGAGTGGAATACATGCTGTGTTTCTGAAGAGCGCACCAAGCTTAGGGTGGAGTTTTTGATGGATAGCATCCACATGGCAGAAAAAGTCAAGGCAGTGATCCAGCCAAATGCTGGGACACTTGAAGGAAGCTATCTCTTCAAGCTCAGTACCTTCCAGGGTCTTGAAGGCTTCAGGGAAAAGTGTTCTGGCCAATCACTGCCTGATGCCAAAAATCACACAGAATGTTTTCTTGGCATTGAGTTACAGCTGATTTAGAGCAGAACCAGAGTTGGATATTGTTAAAAGCTTGTTGGAACCCTACCAACATATCAGAGGCAGCAGAACCTGAAGCAAAAACCATGGTGTCACCTGCATACATGTGTACGTTCAAGGAGACCCTTGCTTTGGTGAGATAATTGAGGAAGAGCAAGAATAGGATTGGCTCAATAAACAAGCCTTAGGGTACACTACAACAGATTGGGAGTGAGAAGATGTGGGATGCAGCAATGTGGACTGCTTGGGGTCTACCTTCCAGATAGGAGATGAACCATCTGATTGGTCAGAGGGTCCTGTCGAAGGCTTTGGCCAGGGTGAACAAGCTGGCAGAGGTAATCAGACCCTGACCCATAGATACATAGAAAGTGATGGCAGATAAAGGCCTACTGGCTCATCCAGTCTGCCCAATCTACCCGAGGACTCCACTTGTGGTCATCCTGCTCCCCTTTCCTGTGTCCCCTTCTAACTAAGGTGGTGTGCCTGTTCCACTCCAGTTTGAAATTGCCCACTGGTTTGGCCCTTACTACCTCCCGTAGTTTGTTCCACCTGTCCACCACTTTCAGCGGAAAGTGTTTATGAACATCCTTCTTGACCCTCCCCTGCCAGTTTCAGTGAGTTTCTCTTCATTGCTGTGTTTGTGCTCAAAGAAAATATGGACTTGCCGTCTACTCTGTTTATCCCATGCAGGTACTTGTAAGTTTCAATCATGTCACTTCTTATCCTTCTTGTCCAGAGGGTGCATGTGTCAAGGTCCTGCAGCCTGTCCTCGTAAGTCATGCCCCCAATCCCTGGATCATCTTGGTCGCCCTTCACTGTACTGCCTCCATGTTATTGCAATCTTTCCTCAAGTGTAGACTCCAGTACCTTGCTCAGCACTCCAGAGTTGGTCTTATAAATGATCTGTACAGTGGGATGATTATCTGCCCACTTCTGTTACTGATTCCCCTCCTTATGCATCTCATTTGCCTTCCCTACAGCTTTGTTACAGTGTGCTCTGGATTTTAAGTTATCTGATAACAAAATGAGGAGAGCAAATTCCGTGTTTTCATTAGTTTTTACCTGTGCATCAAATCCATTTGATGCACAAGTAAAAACAAATACTCAAAGCAGGACTGCATTTGAAAAAAAAGGAAAATCAATGAACTGTTGGAACACTCGTTTTTGTATGTTAGCGAGGAAAACAGTAACCAGAAAAGCCCACATTAATCAGTTTTATACCAATTAAATTTCAATAAAAAAGTATATGACTTAAATTTCAATTAAAAAAAGTAGTAACGTATTCTGTTTCACAGTATGATCGTGCTCCAACTCTCACAGAAAGGTTGATCCCGCTCTGTCCTCTCTTAATGGATGCCACAAACCTATTTATTTCTCTGTCTTTTTTTATAAGTTTTATATTGGCAGACACAGTTCCTGAATGTTAGATTGGAACACAAGTACTGCCAATCGCTGAAGGTTGGTTGTTCTGACACAAGAGGGGGAGGAACTGCTCTGTTCTCTGGGGGCACTCACTGTAACATGTACAGTGGATTGATCCCCTGCAACTGCTTGATCCTCTACAACCACTTGCAGTGGTCAGCTTGACAGCAGGTAGGAGCCTTGCATTTCTTCTGAATGCGTACAGCCTTGCTGTGCAGTTCTAGCCTGAAAAATAATGCCAGTGTATCATTGGTGTGTGGTAGGGTGAGAGATGGGGGGGGTCTCCTAACAGGCTGGCAAAAAAAAGTACAAATAGCAGTTAAAAGAAATTATAGCAGATAAAATTACATCATGTTCTAGGTGGCGGAAGAACTATTTTATCATGAATTATCCTTTTTTATATACATATAAACATTTTTTCTTTTACGTGTAAAAGTGAAAAATAAATGTAGCCCATTTTATAAGCGCAATAAGACACTCAGGCATGTGCATTAAAGAGATATTACCATGCACCCAGGGCCTGGAGGCACATGCCTCTGGGTGTGCAGTAATATATGTTCAGTGCACACCCTGTCGTGTCTTATTGACACCCTAAGTCCTTTGTCTCCTAAACCCAGACTGCAACAAGATAAGGAAGAATGAGGAGTTCAGAAAGGAGGAAAGTTGGGTGAGAACCAGGTGTTCCTGGAGTCAGGCCAAGGCTGGCAGGAGAGAGAGAGAGATAGGGAGATACTTTCACGGGATGGATGGGTCACCCCATTTCAGTAGAGGTTTAACAGTAGCCCTCTGGCATGCTATAGGGACTGCGCCCAGGAGGATAGAGATACACAGAATGTCAGAGATGTTACTCTGTATACTCTATCAACCAAACAGCCCAATCCTACTGAAGCAGCTTTAAAATATGTAAACAAAACAGGAAAGATTGTCTTTTTCTTTCTTGTCACTAATTTTAGATATTATTTGTGTTTATGCTGTGATTTGACCTTGTTTTACTATTAAACTTTCTGCTTCATTGTATTGGAGATTTTAGTGTAGTAAGTGCTTGCTTGTAAGATTGTGGGAGGGGGCAGGTCTGTGGCAAGCCTGGGAATTCCAATCTAGCCAGCATAGCTACAGTATAACACAGGTCCCAAGGGAAGCAAAGTGTCTCCTGGGAGGGTTTGAGGTAACAGCCTCAACTTGACAATCCACTGACAGCTCAGAGGACTGAGGATACATGTAGGCAAATATGGTATTTCCCTTCCTGAAGCTCCTCCCTCCTTTGATGTCAGGTGGATCACTGTCAGTGTCCCAGGATCTGCCCCTTAAAGGGGTCATGAAGTTCTGGAAATGGAAACCAACATTGCCAAAGGATGACTTAAGATAACAATTATTTACCAAATTTTTAGACATACACTTCTCTGCTGAGAAGATTGTCTGCATAGACTGTCACCATGGGGTTCTACACTCCCTTTTAAGCAGCAGTTGATAGCTTTTGCCTACTGATGTCATGCATACTCTTTGTGCAGATGTTAAATTGTTATATTTAGTGTGTGTGACTTGGCTGTGGTGAGGCCTGAGTAGTGACATGTCAAACAGCATGTAGTATCAGATGAATCATTTTCTAGTCCATTTACCACCTCCATAACTCAAACACAAATATATTAGCATACCCATAATGCTTTGTGCCAGGTGTGAGGCTTTTGATTGTAAGTGTGTTTACAGAAACCAGATGATTTTGATTAATTTATATATTTGTAATTTAATTATTTATATATTTTATTGTATTCTGCTTGTAAAGTGCCTTGGTTTTAGAAAGGCGCTATATAAAAAAAGATTTGCTTGCTTGCAAATTGGAAAGTATTTGCCTTCATGTATCATTCATGCATCTACATATTGACCGAACTACTCATTCATTTTATAGTCCATTTACTCTCTCCCTAACACAAACACACACACAGTAGAAGCCACTTAATCTGGACACACTTAAAGGGGATGATCGTTTATAAGGGATGACCCCCAAGGCACCGATTAAGTGGCTATTAAAGCAAGTATGTAATCTTCTCATAAAAGGGATGGCTCCTTCATTTTAAGGGGACGATTAGGCTCAGCTGCCAGGTGCTGTTCCCTCATTAGTGGCTCGTCAATGATTAATTGTCAGGAGGATATAGAGGTGCTGGGTGGCAAAAAAGCTAAAAACTGTTTCTCTACTGTGCTGCTGCAATCTTACTGGAACAGAAAAACTGCTCCTAACTGACATAGGCAAAACCAAGCGCCCTCGTTGCCTACCCAAGGATCTATCCATGCTGCCAGTGAACTATGTTAGCTCTGCTAACACGTGGATGCCAGCTTTCATCTTCTCTGACTGACTTAACACCTGGAACAGCCAGCTGAAGACGCATAAGCACAAGGTGCTGCTTTTTATTGAGAACTGTAGTGCACACCCAGCCAATCTTGTTGGTAAATTCACTAACATTCAGATTCATTTTTTGCCACCTCTGGATATGGGCATGATTAAAAACCTTAAGGGTCACTACAGGGTGCTGGTCTCTGAGCATATCGTTGGTATCATAGACAGTGGGTCCACAGCTCTGGCATCCAAGATAGTATGACGACCCCCTAGAGGATGTAATTAGACCCCCCGCATTTCACAGAAGAGGAGTTCCGGAACTTTGTGGACATCAACACAGATGAGGAAACAGAAGATGAACTCACCCTGCAGTCTATATGTGAGTCCTTAAGCAGCCAAGAGAGAGAAGCAGATGAAGAAGACATCACTGATGTTGACAACTCAGCACCAGCTACGATCATGAACAGAGAAGCACAAGCATACATAGGTCCATTCCGTGATTGGTGCCAGCTGAATGGAAGGATCCACCAATGGGAGCAGTTGTTTGTGCAGTCTCTGTGCTGTATGTTTGGGTTTGTGTGTATGTGTTTGTGTTATCACTCATTTTCCTCCCATTAATGGAGACACCAGCTTAAAGAGGAAAAACAGCTTGCAATTAAGCCATCCCCATTAAGTGGCTTCTACTGTATTTGTATACCCATACAAACACACATATTTGCAGATAGGGTACTTCACCCAACCTGTCTGGATTCCATGAGAGATTTTTCACCTGTTTTTTTTTTTTAATTTGCTTCTTTTTCCTGCCTGTGGCCGCCGGATCATCTGCCTGGTCACGGACCCTTGCACTTACACTTCCATATCAGTAGCCCATGATAATGGCGCTGGTGAAAGGATGCCTACAATAATGGTGACTCCTTTCCAGCACATTACAGGGATGGCCATGATCTGGTAGGACGACCGGATAGGGGTGGGCAAATATGGCGACAGGATGTCGCTATACATACGTCTTGTGAGAGGGGTAGGCACACACAGGGGTGGGAGGGGATGTGAGGGGTGGTGCCACTGTGGGTTGCCGAGCCGACCCTGTGGCTTGGTGGGTCGGCTGCTGGCATTGGTGCGCAGGGTACTGGGTTCAGGTCCGGGCACCTGTGCCTTTTTGTTGCGCCCGGCCTGAACCTTTTATTTTTAATGTTTTCACCCCCCACACACACATGCACCCCCCTGGAGTTGAGAATCCTTTAGGGGGGTGAGGGGCAAAGCCCCCCATGTGGGGTGGGGTGGCACCCCCACAGAAAACATTAAAAACGAAGTCTCCGGTGCTGTTTTCCTGTGCGCCGGGGTGTCACAGTGGCAAAAAAAAATTTCGACATTGTGACTTTGCGATAACACAGATTTCATTTAGGCTTTCGCCATAATCACATGGACCTTCCATATCAGCCTTGGCCCCCCCTGACACCCCCCCAGCTTACCCCCAGGGTGGGGTTGCGGCACCCGGCCTATACAGTAATCATGGGACTGGTTCGGGAAGCCGGCCTGGAAGTTAATCAAAGCCAAGGCAGGCTTCATTCATGGCAGCCGCAAGCTTGATTTTTTTTAGATTACCCCATGGCAGGGATGTGCAATGACATCCTGTGTCCACCCTGCCCCTCTTAGATTTGGTGCCAGCACTTGCAATTCCCCCCAGCCTCCACCAGGAGTCATATGCATGCTGGGCACTCACCTGACCCTCCCCCCAGAGAAGGAGAGCAGCCCTGAGAGAGCTTGATCCTTCTCCCCCCTGGCCGGCCCTCCGGCTCCGCAGGTCCATTCCTGAACCCGGATCGCCGGCATCGCAAGTGGAAATCCAACCATTGCACTGTCGGCTGGCCAGCTTTTTCACTGGCTAAATGCAAGGAGTTTGCTCAGTTGTTCTCAGACAGAGTGTCCTCTATTCAGGCCGGGATCTCCCCAAGTGGGCTCTGACAGCCCAGCAGTGCTAAACCAGCACTCCACAGATGCAATCAGCTGTCAAGTGTGGTGCTTAGACTGGTGACGGTGGAGGAGGTGATGGAGATGAGTTCAATGCTGCGGCCGACCTTTTGTGGCGTAGATCCAGGTCCAATGTGACTACTGGTGAGCTACGTTGGATATCTGGGTCTGGAGTTTGCCAGGAATGTCCAGTGTTCCTTGTCAGAGGGGATCTTCCCAGCTGGACTGAAAAATACACTGGTGAGGCTTAATCTGAAGAAGCCATCACTGGACCTGGACAACCTGGTGAATTATCGACCTGTCTCTAACCTATCCTTTTTAAGAAAGGTTATTAAGAACAACCTAAGGCAGCTATGAGCCTCTCCAGTCTGGATTTAGATCTAAGCATAGAACTGTGACTGCACTGGTCAGGGTGCAAAATGACCTCCTCCTCAAGATGAGAGATAGAGGTGAGCAGTCAATTCTCATTTTTTTCAATCTTTCCTCAGCTTTCGACACTGTAGACCATAGGCTGTTGCTGCTTCGACTGAGGTAATATATAGGGTTCACTGGCAAAGTCATCTGCTGATTTGAGGTCTACCACAGGAACAGGACACAGATGGTGATGTTGGGGAATTTTTTCTCATGCCCAGTATCACTGCCTTGTGGTGTTCCCCAGAATGCGGTCCTTTTGCACATGTTGTTTGCAGTGTACATGCTGCTCCTTGGAACAATCATTAAACGGTGCAGGCTGGGGTTTAACTGCTTTGCAGATGATATCCTGCTGTACCTGTCTTTTCCACCCAGGAGGCTGAGTGCAGTGGACATGCTCAATAAATGCTTGGCTGAGATCCAGGACTGGATGTCATTGAGATGGCTAAGACCAAACCCTGACAAGACTGAGATACTAGTAGTCAACCCGGGTCAAAAGGGGAGAGTGGCAGCTGCTGAGAAGGAAACTGGGCTTTGGCTCAGCTCAGCGCAGCTTTTGGCTATCACAAAGGTGAAAAATATGGGGGTCATTCTGTATGAAGGGCTGACAGTTGAGGCTCAGGTGTTGGCTGCAGTCTGGAGTGGCCTTGACTATCTAAGGAGCATCAGCCAGGTTTTCTCCCTGGTGACCTGGTGACTCTAGTGCATGCGCCTGTGACATCTCAGCACAACTACTTCAATGCTCTATACCTTGGGGTCAGCGGAGGTATTTTATGATGCCCACAACTGGTAAAGAACACAGCAGTAAGACTACTGACCAGCCTTTTGAGGACATTTCACATGTCCCTGGCACTGCGTGAACTGCATTGACTGCCATGAAGTGGTATATCTCCTTCAAAGTGGGTTACTAACTTATAAGACCCTACATGGATTGGGTCCTGGACACCCGGTAGGCCTCCTGCACCCTTTACATGCACTCATGCTCTCTCTGTTTCTCTGAGGTGGACCTCTTGACTGTACCAAGAGCTAGAATTAAAACATTTGGAGACCAGGCCTTCGAGGTGGCTTGCCTGGCATTGGGGAATTCCCTTCAGAAAGCTATCAGAGAGCCCCCTCCCCCCACAGTGGAGGCCTTTACGAGGGGTCAGAAGACTAATATCTGGACTGACAATTCCCACTACTGATTTCATCCAAAGTGAGTTTTATTTATTTGTTTATTTATTATAATTTATTCTGTCCTAATTGTAAACTGTCCTAGGCCACCGTCAAAGGGCGCTATAAATAAAAGTTTTACTTCCTTACCTTGTTTCTTATCAGCATTTAAATTACTTCACCCCTTTTACTACTGCATTAAAAAGAGAAGTTCAAATGTATCTGCTCTCAGGTGGCTTAAACAACAGTAATTGAAATCCTGATGGGATTCCCATTATGGTGAAAAGAAGTTGTCAGCAACTGGGGAGCAAATTTTAATAAAAGCCTAACTTTGACTTCCCAGTTGTTGGCTGTAGTTGTGGGCTGCTTTTGCCATTGCCAGATTTCACCGCTTTTTTGAAAGCAAAGGTGTGAATTCTTGTGGAAAGTAAGAAAATTAATGTTATCTATTTGGTTTTGTGTGTGGAGTGGGGTGCATAGTGACATGGTCCTTGGCACATCTCGGTACCATTGGTACTTTGATTCATTACTGGTAGTGCTTGGGTTGAAAAATAGTATAAAATTTACAATTATGTGGTACTGTGGGCCTGATTCTAGAACGAATGTTGCAAATCGCAGACGTATGCGAGTTGCGATATTCACCACTATGCCGGGGACCCCGCGCCTCATTCCAAGACAGGCAGGGTCCCCAGCACTTATGCCCTCTGACTTGTGGCAGCTGCAGGATTGTACCACGGGAACGGTGCAACAGACCTGGCCACCGCGAGATGCAGCCCACAACAACGCCCCCACGCCCCCCCACCACACATGCCCGCATTTCCCTGGGGTTGGGCCATGTGGGCACAAGCACAAGGGGGCACATATGTGTACAACCTTGGGGGCACCCTGAAATGCGGGGGTGGGGGCATCACAGGGCTGGGGGGTCCATGGGGCATGGCCATTGTGCATTTTGCAGCGCTGCGAGGGGGGCAACTGTTCTTTTGCCAGGGCATATGCCCCTTAGACCACCTCCATGCTGGTCTAACCTGCAGCACCATAGCGGGACTTGGAATAGTGTAACTGGGTTATGGCAGCCACCCTTTTGGAATAGGCACAGGTGCTGCCATAACCCACCCTTGCACCATGCCGCAGCAGGTTGTGGGTGTAGTGGGTGGCGTAGCCCACCTTTGGCGCAAGCCGCAACTTGGAATCGCAACTAGCGTATTGTATGGCACAAGGTGCGATTTGCACCATAGGGTTTGGCGTAAGTCACCTTGCGCCATGCATAAGGCATCTTTGAATCGGTCCTGTGCATGCACTACATCACAAAGTGCTTTACAAGTGTAACCCCTCCTCGGTCTAGGGGTTATGAGGCATCATTTGTTTTCAGGGAAGGGAGGGTGTAAACATGAAAACCACTTATTTTACCTTTTTGTTCCTGGGATGAGCTGCAGGGTGCTCAGAAGTCCTTGGTGGCTGCTTGCTGCAAATCAAGGAGGTTAGCAGGCACACTACTTGCAGACAATAACAACATTTCCAGAATAACTGAAACACCTAACCACTCATTTATTAAAGGAAATGCTCATGAGCATATTATTAGCAAAATGTATTAATCACAGTACAGTGGCGCCAAGAAATTAAAATCCATATTCCACAGAAGGTAGATTCTTTGGGGTGTTGGCCTCCAGATATTAACATCTAGGTAATTAAGGGGCTGCATATAACCCAGAGGCATATAGGATTTCTGTTAGTAATGAGTTTTAAGCATCCAAGAGTTTTTCAAGACCCAGCATGAGGTTCAGTTAAAAAAGATACAAGATTTTTCAGCCCTTCAAACACTCAATTTAATGTCATGAAATGCACAGTATTGATTTTCTATGCACTAGTGAGTCTTAGTAACAACTTTTTATGTTGATTGTGTGCATGCGCAAGAAACATATTGCGGCAGCTTGATCCAGAACCAGATTGTGGAGGCGCGGCACTGTTGTGGCCAATGCCCCCACTGCCTTTTGATGCTTGGCCCCTGTTCCCCAATAGGGTGGCACGCTGCTGCTGACACTAATTCAGCCAGCGCACCACAACTTTGAAATGTTTTCGCTGAAGCAATCAGGGGCCGCCTCGTCATCGAAGCATCAGCGATTCACTGCAATGAGGCAGCGACCCGTCATTGCTGGGCGGAATGTTGCTACTGTAATATTGTTTGTGAACATGGCGGAGACTGTGGGAAATCCATGTTAAGGACACATTATGAAAATGACAGTGACACTGTTCAGTAGTAGAGGTCCTAAAATGCCTATGTTGAAAATTTGGTGATGAAAGCCCATAAAATGAGTGTGTTATGAGCGTGTGATGCCCAGTTTCCATGCACCCTTGTAACTTTGCAAATTAGTAATATTTTCACACCACATTTTCAACACTGGCATTTTTCCACACACCTCCTTATGAACAGTACAGCTGTCATTTTTCACATCCTTGCCGAAATGTGTTTTTGCGCTTCTGGCGCAGAATACCTCAGTCGCTGTCAGAAATCAGTGTTTGGGACAGATTAGGATCGAGTGAGTAAGAGGGGGGGAGTGACCGAGCTCAACTGAGTTCTGTCGGGACTGCTTCGGATTTCTTTGTGGGCAGGAAAAGGCACCAATGCAGGCAGAAACCAAGTACAAAAGGGCAGCCTGCAGTGCCGAGAGACACAGAACGAGCGAGTGAAACGGGGAGTGAGTGAGCTCAATGGAGCTCTGCTGGAACTGCTGCGGATTTCTTTGTGGGCAGAAAAAGGCAGCAATGCACGCAGGGGCCCAGTACAAAAGGGCAGCCTGCAGCAGCGGGAGAAACAGAATGAGTGACTGAGAGAGGGGGAGTGAGCGAGCTCAATGGAGCTGTGTCGGGACTGCTGCAGATTTCTTTGTGGGCAGAAAAGGGTGGCAACACAGGCAGGAGCCCTGTACAAAAGAGCAGCCTGCAGCGCTGGCAGAAACAGAACGAGCGTGTGAGAGAGGGGGAGTAAGTGAGGTCAACGGAGCTCTGTCGGTACTGATGCAGATTTCTATGTGGGCAGAAAAAGGTGCCAACAGAAGCAGGAGCCCAGTACAAAACGGCAGTCTGCAGTGCCAGGAGAAAACAAATGAGCGAGTGAGACAGGGGGAGTGAGCGACCTCAACGGAGCTCTGTTGGGACAGCTGCAGATTTCTTTGTGGGTAGAAAAAGGCGGCTCAGGAGCCCAGTACAAAAGGCCAGCCTGAAGCGCTGGCAGAAACGGAACAAGCGAGTGAGAGACGGAGACTGAGTGACCTCAGCGGAGCTGTATTGGGACTGCAGCAGATTTCTTTGTGGGCAGAAAAAGGCAACAATGGATGCAGGGGCACAATATGAAGGCATAGCCTGCAGTGGCGGGACAAACAGAATGAGCGAGTGAGAGAGAGGGAGTGAGCGAGCTCAACGGAGCTCTATCGTGACTGCTGCAGATTTCTTTGTAGGCAGAAGAAGGCGGCAACACAGACAGGAGCCCAATACAAAAGGACAGCCTGCAGCATCAGCAGAACTGGAATGAGCGAGTGAGAGATGGGGAGTCAGCGAGCTCAATGGAGCTCTGTCGGGACTGCTGCAGATTTCTTTGTGGGCAGAAAAAGGTGCCAACAGAGGCAGGAGCCCAGTACAAAAGGGCAGCCTGCAGCGCCAGGAGAAACAGAATGAGCGAGTGAGATGGGGAGTGAGCGACCTCAACAGAGCTCTGTTGTGACAGCTGCGGATTTCTTTGTGGGCAGAAAAAGGTGCCAACGCAGGCAAGAGCCCAGTACAGAAGTGCAGCCTGCAGCGCTGGGAGAAACACAATGAGCAAGTGAGAGAGGGGGAGTGAGCGAGCTCAACGGACCTGTGTCAGGACTGCTGCAGATTTCTTTGTGGGCAGAAAAAGATGCCAATGCAGGCAAGAGCTCAGTACAAAAGGACAGCCTGCAGCAGCGGAGAACACAGAATGAGCGAGCGAATGAGGGAGGGGGGTGAGTGAGCTCAACGGAGCTCTGTTGGGACTGCTGCGGACTTCTTTGTGGGCAGAAGAAGACAGCAATGCATGCAGGGGCCCAGTACAAAAGGGCAGCCTGCAGCACCGGCAGAAATGAAATGAGTGAGTGAAAGGGGGAGTGAGCAAGCTCAATGGAGCTCTGTCGGGACTGCTGCAGCTTTCTTTGTGGGCAGAAAAAGGCGCCAACAGAGGCAGGAGCCCAGTACAAAAGGGCAGCCTGCTGCGCCGGGAGAAACAGAATGAGCGAGTGAGACAGGGGGAGTAAGCAACCTCAATAGAGTTCTATCATGACTGCTGTGGATTTCTTTGTGGGCAGAAAAAGACGGCAACACAGGCAGAAGCCCAGTACAAAAAGCCAGCCAGCAGCACTGGCAGAAATGGAACGAGCGAGTGAGAGAGGGTGATCAATGGAGCTGTGTCAGAACTGCTGCAGATTTCTTTGTGGGCAGAAAAAGCAACCAACACAGTCAGGAGTCCAGTACAAAAGGCAGCCTGCAGTATCGGGAGACACAGAATGAGCGAGTGAGGGAGGGGAAGTGAGTGAGCTCAACGGAGCTCTTTTGGGACTGCAGCAGATTTCTTTGTGGGCAGAAAAAGGCAGCAATGCATGCAGGGGCCCAGTACAAAAGAGCAGCCTGCAGCGGTGGAAGAAACAGCATGAGTGAGTGAGAGAGGGGGGAGTGAGCAAGCTCAATGGAGCTCTATTGTGACTGCTGCAGATTTCTTTGTGGGCAGAAGGCGATAATGCAGGCAGGAGCCCAGTACAAAAGGGCAGTCTACAGTGCTGGCAGAAACTGAACAAGCGAGTGAGAGAGGGGGAGTGAGCGAGCTCAATGGAGCTCTGTCGGCACTGCTGCAGATTTCTTTGTGAGCAGAAAAAGGCGCCAACAGAGGCAGGAGCCCAGTACAAAAGGGCAGCCTGCAGCACCAGGAAAAACAGAATGAGCGAGTGAGACAGGGGGAGTGAGCAACCTCAACGGAGCTCTGTCGGGACAGCTGCATATTTCTTTGGGGGCAGAAAAAGGTGCCAATGCAGGCAGGAGCCCAGTACAAAATGGCAGCCTGCAGCACCGGGAGAATCACAGAGTAATAATGATAATGTAGTTTGTCTAATCTGCCTCAAGGACTGTTTTGTTTATCTCCACTATCTTGGTCCTGGACTGCCAAATTGGACCAATCAGTACTGGTGGAACCTAAAATGGAGCCTGACTACAGGAGCTGTTTGGAGTCAAAATCTGAAGGAATTGTAGTTTTGGGCTTTTGTCGCCTTTTTGCACCTGAAGGGGGAGCCTTTGTTGTGACTGACAGACAGATCAGCCAACCGAACCTTTTGGATTCTGGGGACAGTCCCTGGCTTGCTGGCAGTTGAGTCAGATCTAAGTTGGGAGCTGAAGAAGCAATATGCTTGAGACAGTCAAGCAGCCGTCTGAGTAGTTTCATGTGGGAGAACTGTGGAAAGACCTGAGTTGTGGCCTGCATGTCTGCCTGCTGCCTCTGAGAGGGAGAGAAGAGAATTATTTCGGACTAAATCCAAGCCTGTGAGAACAAAGTGAGCCACTGATTTTTTACCAGCCTCATACCTGAAGAAGACCAAAAATTTTGCTGAATGCGATCGGCCTGTCAGGATTTCCAGCTGCTTCTGAATCCCCGGTTTGTGCAGAGACTTTGCGATCGTGACCGGAGAGCAGTTTGCCTGGTACAATAGAATTTCCTAACATGTAAATGAGCTGTGTATTGAAAGTGGGTTGTGATTTAGTTCCCCACTGTGTGAACTGTGTTCTGCTTGCTTGAAGCTTTATCCAGCCTACTCGGACTGGATCTACGTTCATCTCCATTCAGCCTGGGCTATGCCATGCTGGCCTTGCCAGACTACCCCACTGCACAGAAAAAGTCACAGACGAGAGACCTGCCTAGGGATCAGCCCCCTGCTCCATGCTTGAACAGGTACCACTCCTCGGTGATTCGTGTGGGCCCTGCTTCTCCTGGCACTCCAGATTAACCGCCTGCTGTCTTGATTTTCATCCAACCTATGTCCAGTCTTGGGTATTGTGAGTAATCATCAGGGTAGCTCCCTGCAACAACAGCCTAATCTAAAAGTGTGTCATCTGATTGTCTTGTTTTCTTATCATGAACTGAGTCCTCTGGCTCCGGATTACAACTAGTGTGTGTTGTGCATGTTGTTTTCTTCCATCACAGGGCACCAACCAGCTGCAATATTCCTGGCTAGCCCACCATTCTCCATCTGGGTACCCAGGGTTTGTGACTGTTTATGGACCCTGAAGTGCATGCATAACTGTTTGATTGATACAGCCTTTAAGCAAATTAACCTGATTATGCCCCTCCCTTGTTCAAGTCCCTTAAAATAAATCAGATCTAACTCTTTTTTGCATTTACCCTGACTGTGGTTCCAGTTTGTGTAAGAGTACTGTACTGCTGTTATTTGTTGTGTATAACCTTGTTTTACAGGGGTCTCCAGGGCCGAGCCAGAGGAACTGCCCTGGTGGTAAGTGCAAACAGTGGGGGTACTTGTGTGGTGTATTAGGGGTATTGTGAAAGTGATTATTGTGTATTGTTCTGGCCACTAATAAGGAAAGAGAGGGGTTACAGTGTCCCGGAGGGCTGTGCCTAGGTTAGCTTGACCACTACCAACCCTGACCTCCGGGTGGAGGCACCCGTCTCAGAACTCAGGCCCCTTAACCTGCTACTAGCCAAGCAGGCAGGGGTAGTAGCCCTTGGGATAGCGCCACCTAGGGGTTACACCACTATTTGTGACAAATGCAGAAACTGTTGTGAAAGCTCAAGTGCCCAAATGTTTGATCATTTTGTGGGGTCATGACGTTGGACCCCTCAGTGTGGAGAGCACTCACAGTGTCAGAAAGGGGGGAGGGCATCACAAGAGGTATAATCATTACCCAAACCACTAGTGATGAACGTCTCACCCTTCTATCCAGACGCTCAGCTGCCACCGGAGCCCTAGAGTTTGCACCCCTCTCCCCCAATGGGGCCCAAGCCAGGTGGTGCAGGGAGGACCTGGCCTGTCCCGACAAACATTTGTCTGAGTGACTGCTGATGCTGGGGGGGGGGGGGACTGTGACAGAGACTTAGCTATGATGTGCTGGCCATCAATCATTGGTAGTCTGGGCAGTTATTTTACTCCCCACCCCCCCCAGACTTGGAACCAGAAGTGGTTGTTTAAAGTAACCAGGCACATGGATACAGGCTAGAAGATCCCTCTGGTGGCATAACGGCTGCCTATAACATTTTCTTTCACTTTCATAAATCAATTGTCCACGCCAGTCTTTAGAGTCAGTCAGAAAGGGGACTTTATTAAGCTTAGCTTTAAAATGATGTGCTTCTCTCTAGGGAAATGGCACACATACAAATACTGGGGGTCTCTTTTCTTTGGAGTGTCCAGGGTCCCTTTACTTTGGCTCCCACTTTACAATTATATCCCCTTCTCAACGGCACAGATTAATCACACGGGGACAATACCTCACCTCCCATCTGTTATTTTACTTTAAGGCTGTGACAGCACTGAAGATGCAGAGACTTCTCTCTGGTCTCTCCCCACATTCTAGTGCTGGCCACGATGGCATGGAACCTAAGCTCCTCCATCTTGGTGCCCCTTTTATATCTTTCCCAGTGGCCCATATCTTCAATATGTCCCTTGCCTCTGGTGTCATCTCTGACATCTGGAAAGTGGCGAGGGTTGTCCCTGATCTCAAACAGGGCAACCCTAAGATCCTTGACAATTACCAACCAATAGCCATCTTATCGGCTATCAGTAAACTTCTAGAGAAAGTTGTGGTTGGGCAACTCATGGATTATATCCAGGCCCATGAGCTACTGTCCTCTGCACAGCACAGCTTTCGAAAAGGGCACAGTACATCCTCGGCCCTTGTCACTGTCTCCTCTGGAATCTGGGCTGCCATGGACCAGGGCAAACTCGAAGGTGCCATATTCATTGACCTATCCAAGGCCTTCGACCTAGTTGACCACGTCTTACTTTGCTCTCAAATTCGGCCCCTTGATCTGTCCCCACCTGTCCTGAGTTGGTTCAGTAATTACCTGCAGGTCAGGCAGCAACTTACCAAGTTTAGCAAGGTGCTCTCGGGCACCACTCCTGTGACCTCCGGTGTCCCCCAGGGATCAGCCCTGGGGCTCCTTCTCTTCTTTATATTTGTCAACAATCTACCAGCTACTGCTACCAACTATAATACTATCCTATACGCGGATGACCTGATCATCCTCACCCATTCCCAGGACACTGGGGTCATCAACTATCAACTGAATGAGGATTTCAGAAATATCCAGTCCTGATAACATCTCACAAGTTGGTCCTCAACCTAAAAAAAAAACTCAGGCCATGCTTTTTGAGTCCCTGGCCAAGATTAAGGCCTCCCCAGCCTCTCTGTGTGTTACTGGTATCAGTGGTACTCCTCTTCTAACTACTGACTTTATCAAATACTTTGGGGTGACACTGGACTCCCAACTTGACCTTAGGTGCCATATCCAAAATGTATGCAGAGCTGTCAACGGCAAACTGGGTCTGTCCTACAGAGCGAAGAAAAATATTGCGTCTGCTGCTCAACTTGCATTGGCCAGAGGAGTGTTGCTTCCCTCTCTTTGTTATGGACTTCTCCTGTTTGCACTCACCTCCAAAGTTCACCTCACTAGATGGAACACAACCTACAATAACATTTGCCGCTTTGCACTTGCTGTCCCTCGCCTCACCGACCACTGTGACCTGTATGATAAACTCAGGTGGCTCTCCCTGCCCAACCACATGAACTTTGTCCTGGGCTGCTTCATGGGCAAGGTGCTCAGTACTGGCACTCCCCCAGGGCTGGCTGAGCTTCTCAGATCAGCTGTCTCTTCTACCTACTCCCTCAGGTCTCTGGGCCCTGGCGTTCTTAAAGTCTCTATCACCGGCACGCAAGTGGGGGACAGGGATTTTGCTTCATGTGCCCCATAGGCTATGGAACCCCTTTCCCGCTCAAGTCTGCTCTTCCCCCTCCCACTCATGCCTCCGGAGCTCCCTGTGGTATCACTTGAAGCCCTCCTCTGCATGTGGGTGTCCTAGACCTCCATAGCTAGTTCCAGTCCCCTGTACCAGACTCACATGTCCTTCCTGGCATCCCTCTTGCAGTTCCTGCTGACGCAGCCTGTCTAACTGGACTCTGAGGTGCATATAATGAATGTTTTCTCTGTTTCAGGAGATACTCATACTGTAGCTCAGTTTGTGGCTCGGAGACGTGTATACCTTGTAAAATTGTACTGTTCTTAGCCTTGGTGTCTCTATGTATATATATATTCCTGTACATATCTTAACTGTGCTTACTGTCTACTGGTTATGTTCACATGGTTCTATTTTGACTCTGTATACTGCCTAACTTGTGTCATGTTGTCCTCTGTATGAACCTGTATCTCACTGTATCTGTATCTCATTCTACTCTCCCGGGTCGTACCTGAAAATAGGCATACGACTTGTCTAGTGTACTTACCTGTTCAACAAAAACTAAATAAATAAATTAATTAATTAATCACAAACAGGGTTGTTGGGCTAGTGTGTCACAAAATGACAGTATCCACACATACATTTACTTTAAATGAAGATCCCATAGCCTGTCATTTTACTCGTGAGGCAGAGTTTATACCCCAATGCTCTAACCCAGGCCCCCTTTGACATCCGATCCTTAGCCCCAGCTCACAGAAACACAGAAAAATTGTCAACAGTAAAAGGTCTTATGGTCTATTCCGTCTGCCCTGTGAGGTGGTATATGCACCCTAGGGGTCCATAGCTATCCTCTGCCCCACTACATCCTTCCCAGGTCTCTTCATCAGCCCTATATGTCTGTCCCATTTCCTCCTGAATACCTCCACCATTTCTGTTCTGACCACTTCTATGCGCAACCTATTTTGCTTTTCCACCACCCTCTCTGTTAAAAAGTTATTTCTAGTGTTCTTTTTAAGTCTAAGCAACAGAACAAAAGGGTAAACAGGGAGGAGAAGAAGCAGTGTGGGTCAATTTGGAGACAGGCAATGGCACCACAATCTGCACAGGGGTTGTATACAGACCCCCTCTCAGGGGGAGGAAATGGACAAGAAAATGATAGAAAGTATACTTAGAATGGCAGAAAAAGGGGAGATCTTGCTGATGGGTGATATGAATACGCCAGATGTTAACTGGAGTGCAGTTGCAGCAGCCACTTCTAAGAGTGGGATTATTCTAGATGCCCTACAGGGGGCATGCCTTAGACAACTAGTATTGGAACCCACTCGAGAGGGAGCAATCTTAGACCTGGTTCTCTCAAATGGAGATGGAGAGAGGATCACAGATGTAGAAGTGGGTAGCCATCTGGGAACTAGCGACCATCGAACAGTATGGTTCACAATAAACATAGCAATAGAGTCAAGCCATACAAAGGCAAAAGTACTGGGCTTCAGGAGGGCTGACTTTGCCAAAATGGGTGAGTGCCTAAGGAATGCACTAGCAAATGGGCAGGAAGGAGGGGTGGAAGAACAATGGGGAATAATAAAAACTGCCATCACAGAGGTAACAAGCCTTTGTGTAAAGCAAATAAACAAAACAAAACAATATAAGAAACCACTATGGTTCTCAAAGGAGGTGGCAGTGAAGGTTCAAGAGAAAAAGAAAGCATTCAGAAAGTACAAGGAATCACAGAAGAAGCAGGACAGAGAATTGTATCAGTTAAAGCAAAAGGAAGCTGGGAAGGCAGTCAGAACAGCAAAGGCCCAAACCGAGGAAAAGATAGCCAACTCAATTAAGAAGGGGGATAAAACCTTTTTTAGGTACATCAGGAGCGAAGGAATACCAAGGAGGGATAGTGAGGATTAATAAAGGGGGGCAGAGGGTGACAGTGAAAAGGCAGAGATACTAAACAAATATTTTTGCTCAGTATTTACAAATGAAGAGGGGGAGGTACCTAAAACAAACAATAGAAACACTCTGGATACAGAAGTTGATACCAGCCCATTTACAGGAGAAAGGGTTCTGAAAGAACTCTTAAAACTGAAGGTGGACAAAGCAATGGGGCCTGATGGGATTCATCCCAGAATTCTAAAAGAACTAAGGGTAGAACTAGTGACACCATGGACTACCCTCTTTAACAAATCATGGGAGGATAGGGTGGTACCTAAGGACTGGAGGAGGGCAGATGTGATTCACCTTCACAAAAGTGGGAGCAGGGCAGAAGCAGGAAACTACAGACCTGTTAGTTTAACCTCAGTGACAGGGAAAATGATGGAATCACTTCTGAAGGAAAGAATTGTTGAGTACCTAGAGGCCAGAGGGGCACAGGACCCAAGGCAGCATGGATTCACAGCGGGAAGGTCATGCCAGATGAATCTATTAGATTTCTTTGACTGGGTGACCAAAGTAGTAGATCAGGGAGGGGCTGTGGACATGGCCTACCTAGACTTTAGCAAGGCATGTGACACAGTCCCACACAAAAGATTAATATACAAGTTAGCCAGCCTGGGAGTGGGTCCCAAGATGATAGCCTGGGTAAAGAATTGGCTGGAGAATAGGACACAGAGGGTAATAGTAAATGGAGTCCACTCTGAAGAAAGGGGTTACTAGTGGGGTACCGGAGGTTCAGTATTGGGACGGTCCTCATCAATGTCTTTATAAGCTACATTGCAGAGGGACTGGAAGGAAAGTATGTCTCTTTGCAGATGACACAAAGATCTGCAACAGAGTTGATGCACAAGGTGGGGTGGAAAGGATGAGAAGGACTTGGCAAGGTTAGAGGAATGGTCAAATGTATGGCAGCTTAGATTCAGTGCTAAGAAGTGCAAGGTAATGCACCTGGGAAACAAAAACCCAGGGGAAGAGTACACAATGGGGGGTGAGATACTAACAACAATAAAAATGGAAAGGGACCTGGGGGTAGTCATATCAGATGACTTAAAGGTGGGTAAGCAATGTGAGAGGGCAGTAAGGAGGGCTGGGGGGATACTGGGATGCATAGGGAGAGGCATCACCAGTAGAAAACAGGAAGTTGTTATCCCTCTGTACAGACAGCTGGTGAGACCCCATCTGGAGTACTGTGTGCAGTTCTGGAGACCCAATCTCCGCAAGGACATAGACAGGATGGAAGCTGTCCAGAAGACATATGAAGAGAGACTAAAGGAGCTTAATATGTAGCCTTGAGGAAAGGAGGGAGAAGGGGGCCATGATAGAAACTTTCAAGTACCTCAAGGGAATCAACAAAGTCCAAGAGGGTAGCATCTTTCAAAAAAAGAGGTGTGCAAGAACAAGGGGGCACAATTTGAAGATGGGGGGGCGGCTCAGAGGTAATGTAAGGATGTATTTTTTCACAAAAGGGGTTGTGGATGCATGTGTAACCCCTCACCCCTGCCTTTCTAGCAAAACGACAGGTGGCATGCTGTTGAAGCTGACAGCAGTACCTGGTGGGGACTGGGTTCGGGGAGGATGAGGTTACTCGGCACAAGGGGACCTAGGTTTGGCTACTCTGTACAGGGGCACCCAAGTAAATCCGAACACAGGAAGCAATAACTGTAATGTCCAGAACCAGGAATGGGATTCTTCAGTGTGGCTTTTATTCACATACTAGCTGAACAAACAAAGCATAGACGGACCCCCATGGGGCTACATTTCCTGGTAATGCAGATTAGAGACAACAGAACACTTTATCACTATTTCCAACCCTCAGGCTCTGAACCCACCAGGCACACAGCCCAGACTTGCACGCAGCTTTGGGTACACAGCCCAACTTGTACACACTTGGGTTTTCCCCATGGGCCCGGCTCCCCCGCCGGCCACTTGATCCACGGTCCATTTGAGGAATGAACCAATTATCCTGTCGTGGCTCCCCACACCACACTAGAGTCTGCGACTCCTAGAGAGAATTTTCCTTACAATCCCACGTCTGGGTACTTCCCCCATCACTGGCCAAGTGCCTGAGGCAAAGTAGAAAACCACAGAAGAAATCCATAGAGGTG
Organism: Neoceratodus forsteri; assembly: GCA_016271365.2. NCBI lineage: Eukaryota > Metazoa > Chordata > Ceratodontiformes > Ceratodontidae > Neoceratodus > Neoceratodus forsteri. The sequence continues at coordinate 808,201,623 of CM028137.1, forward strand.
GACCTGGTCACTAAAGATGGGGGGCCACCCACCTCCAGCTCCCACAGCCCATACCCGGCCATTTCTCTGGAAAACTGAACAATTCCTTTACTGAACTTTGAAATGTAGATTAAGGGTAGAGGTCTGTCACATCTCCTCTACTTATTATTTGCATCCCAACCAACTCAGGAACTTGAAACTACTTTTACTTGCTTGGCCCATTTCTCTAGGCTTCCCAATATTTAGTAGTTCAATCCCTACATTGTCACACAAGTCCCAGGGTGAAAAAACATATGCCCTTTTAGCCAGAGCAAACACTCACCCTTACGTTGCAGGTGCCCCACAGGCGACTCACAAATTTTCTTTTCTCCCAAAATAAATACTGGAATGAACAGGCAGCTTTTCCTCCACACGCAGAACTAAGGGGATTGCCCCAGGAATCCGCAGGGAATCCTTCTCATCCCCCCCCGGAGGGAGAGGGCACTGAGACCTGCCTTCCCTGCCTACCACTAGGTCTTACTGGGATTCTAGTAACCCCGGATAACAAGGGGGTTACACATGGAAAGGCCTTCCAGAGGAGGTTGTGGAGTCAAAAACAGTGGTTGAATTCAAACATGCATGGTACAGTCATAAGGCAATTCTAGAGGGTGGGGGTAGAAAGAAGTAGCTGCTGGTTAACTAGGATCTGCAGCTTATCCATTAGGTAGGGAAATGGGCAGACTGGGTGGGTCAAAGCGGTCCTTATCTGCTGTAAAATTCTATGTTTCTATGTTTCTAGCCTACCACCACCAGTTTTCTCATTCCCCTGGACTTAAAGTTGCTATTCTCTGTGAACAGTATGCTTGCATTAACGTTGTTTATCCCCTGCATGTATTCAAACATTTTGATCACGTCCCCCCCCCCCACTCTCTCCTGGCCTCCAGAGAGTACATGTTGAAGTTCTCCAGTCTTGGCTCGTACATCCTACTCTGCTGGCTATGTATCATTGTAGTTACCCTCCTCTGCACTGACTCCCATTTGTTTGTCTTTACTGAGGTGGGGGCTACACAACTGCGCACTGTACTCCAGATGCTGTCCTACCAGTGACCTGTACAGGGGGAAAATGTGATCTTGTCTCCTGCTGTTGAACCTTACCCCCCTCCCATTGCATCCCCCAGTATTTTCTTTGCTTTACCCATTGCTTTGTTACATTGCCCTGATGATTTGAGGTGGTTGGAAATCACCCCCCCCATCCCTTTTCTCCTTAGTCACTGCAACTGCCACCCCCTCCCAGAGTTTATTCAGCTCAGGGGTTTGTGACGCCTACTTGCAGGATCCTTACATCTTCTGGCATTGAAGTTCAGCTGCAAGATCTCTAACTATTTCTCCAGCTCCTCCACATCCTCCTTCATGTGATCGATACCATCCTTACAATCTACCCAGCCACAGAGCTTGATGCCATCCACAAACCAGCAGATTTTCCCTCTGATATCCTCTCCTATCTCACCGATAAAGACGTTAAAGAGCTTAACTTAGTGATGGGTTTTCCTGGACTTCCCTTAGCAACAAGCACAATGTTTGACTGGCAGAGCTCAGTCGCATGTGTTTTATCACCTTGGAGCTTGAGAGCATCAGATCTCAGAAGTTAAGCAAGGTTAAGTCTGTTCCGTAGTAGCATGGCAGACCTCCAATGAGCACCAGGTGCTGTAGGAAGTGATGTTGGTAGTTTTACAGGGGGACTCTCCCCATTGGTTAAAAGTAACCTTGCCGATGCCCAGCATGGTGTTTGGGGAAACATTGTGCTTTTTTGTAACCCCCCCTTTGGCCCCCCTCGACTAGGGACATAAATCTGTGTTGCAGTTGTTCCAGAGGGCACTAGAGAAAGGCTACATCAAGCGCTAACACCCAAGCCAGTGCACCCTTAAAATAAGACAGGAAAATGGTGATCCTACCTTTCACCGACTTCATTCACCAGTGCACTTTCGATCTCACAACCAACAATCTGGAGTTTCTCTGAATGCTAACATTGGACTAGGATCTCCATGTTGCAACCTCCTGACTCTTCAAGCCCCAGAGCCCCTCGATCCCAAAATGCAGCATGCTGGAAACTCTTCTGGAATTAAAACTTAAGAGATAAATTAGACACAAGGGGGGGGGGGTTCTACTTCATTCTTGCCCCCTTCCAGCTTAAATAAGGCAACATCCACTACCAATTTCTTCCCAAACTAGTCTCTTTATTTAGCTCCTGCACCCAAAATGATTCCAGGAATGCAGGGGTCACATCCAGACTGGACATTCAGAGAAGCAATAATGGTTTACAGACAGTGCCATCAAGGCTCCTCCAATTCTGCCTACTTGGATGATTTACCCAGGGCACCTCTCTACTTAGAAACCCACAAGCTCCTGGCTCCCTGGCACTGGTAAGCCAATCTTTTTTTTTCTTACTCTGGGTCACACATTCTCTGTACACTCTGGCACTGGTCGCTGCCCTTTCTCCAGCGCCAAGAAGGCATGCTGCTTCCCCCAACTGGCCCCTGGACCTTGGCCAAATCTCAAGGGGTACCAGAATTTTTTCCTGTAACCCACTTGTTCTCAACTTCTACAGGGAATCTACACCTGCGAGTGCTCCCAAACTTCTGGCACCCATTCCCTCCTTACAGCTCAAACTTTCCTCTGTACTGCTCCCAACTGGTGCAGCGGCCCTCAAACCCGGCTCTGCTCCAGTACCCGAGCCCCTTGCTAACAGCTACCCTGCTACAGGAGAACCCCTGGGCCTTGCCACTGCCCAGGTCCCTCTGAGCAGCCCACCTCTGCAGCTAGCGCCAAACTCCTTCCTCTGCTCTCAGCTGACCCTTTCAAGGGGATCCACGCCCAGGCCCCCATCCCTATTAAACATATTCTGGGCTTGCGGTAAGCTCCAACCAGAGGCCTCCCTCCAAGGCCTGTTCTTTGAGCTGTGACCCATCTGGCCCTTTAATGCCAGCACCCTGGAGCCTGCCCATCCAAGCAATCCCCTTTTATGGGTGAAAGGTCCCCTGGCTCCATTTGCACCCCAGGTCACCCTGCAACACGAGGTATGGGGAAGAGACACTGCCACTGGCCTTTCCCCTGTGAGGACCCTGACACAGTCTCCACAGCCCTGGCAGCCTGAGAAAATACTCCATGGGATCTTTAAGGGCTCCTACCTATCCTGGCCTCCTACTGCCACCTGCACCTCCCTTACCCCGATGATGCAGGACCTGGCTGATCATCCTCCCCACAGAGCTCCCTTCCCAGCTCCTTGATGCCACATGGCTGAAAAAGCCATCCTTATCTGCACTTGGGGGGTCTCCCCGCTGGCCCATCTGAACTGCCAAGCTCCCTTTCCTGACTGCCTAACCTGCTCCTCCAGCTGCCCCCCCCCTCCAGCCCTCAGCCTACTGCCTGGGCTGGAAAAGGCCTCAAACTTCCTGTCCCCAGCTTTATATACCTTCCTAAACCTGCTTTCTGCTGCCACCTTGAGGCGTCCAGCAGGCATTAACCCCCAGAGCCCTCATAAATTCCCTAGTTCATGGGGGAGGGGGGAGAAGGGGGGGAAAAGGATGCCTAAGATGAGAGCATAAGCCCCTTTTTTAAGGGGGGCTTATACGCTTCCCCCAACTCAGGAAATCATTCCTTCCTGGGAATGATGGCAAGGGTCCAGTGATGATCTCCCCCCAAACTGGGGATGCGCAATCCCCAACCTATTGGAAACAGACTCACCATACCTGGCCTTAGGCACCACCCAACCTGTCTCTTTAACCCAACACACCCTATGAACTAAAACCAACCTGCGCCAGGAGATAATCTAAATACTTAGAAAAAAACATTATTTCTTTATCAAACAGATAACCTTAATCATTGTTCCATAATGATCTGACTTGTCTTAAACATTCAAACAGTAAATGAGGTAGTGTTCTAACAGTTTAGCTATGCCCCATTATACCTCCCACCAATTAAAACAAGTTACTGTGTATACAGTTCCCAAGCCACTCACTCACACGTTCACTCACAGGTTTCCTTCAGCTTCCATTCCAACATTTTTATCATTACTATAAAATGTTATTAATAGTAAGATTATTTTTAAATGTCAAAAATTTCCCTTTTCAGGAATAATATTTGTATACAGTCACTATGATTCTGCTCCAAAGAGTAATTGTCCTGGCACAGTTCACAAGTCTGAAATCCAGAGACCTAAGTTGCAGGCCCCCCTCCTGGAGGGAAATAATACTCCGGGTCTGGCTTGGTCATCACATCCCCAAAAGGAATCCTGGCCCAAAATGTAGTACTTGGTCCGTGTCTAAGTCAAGTCCTGGACCAGGGTGAAATGTTTAAACAAAGTCAGGCCAGACCAAGTCCCTGTGCGACACTGTCATCAATCATGCCTGCTGTATTAACTGCTGAGATGGGGTTCCTCCTCCTCCTCCTCCAGGGCAATTCTTTAAGCAGTCCATCTGTTTGTTAAAGAGCAGTTGACGCCTTTGGGAAAACTTTGGAAAACCTAATATTTAGACAAAAGTCAACTTGTATTTCATGTATCTTGTGCAGATTTCTCCTCTCCATTGTTTATTACTGACAAAATTGCCACAAAACAAGATCTTTATCCATTAGAGTTAATTTGTCTCTATAGCTTATTCCCAACTTGAAATCATGATGCCCTGTTGTGACATCACAGTCTGTTGCTGTGGGAATAACTGTGATGTCACAAGCAGAGTATTGTGACATTAGGTTGGGAAGAAGCAATAGGAACTGACTGACCCTCAAGAAACAACTATCCAGTTTTTAAAGCAAATGACCTAAGTAATAAGTAATGGGGATATGAAATACATAGCCAATGAGAAATGTAAGCTGCACTGTCTCCAAATATTATGTTTTTGAAAGTTCTTCTCGAGGCGTTGGTGACTCTTTAAAGATCCACTCTTCACTCATCTCCTAGATGATGTCCCATATCCTCTCAGGCATGTAAGGATAGTTCGTATGGGGATACTCCACATGCAGCCTCCTACGGACCCACCTCTCTGTCTGGCTCCATTCTGGCAGGTCTCTCACACTGGTCCTCCTGGCTTGCCCTACTGGTAGCCATATCCACCATCGATACTTGAGTTTTTTTTTAAATTAAAAACCACTTTATCAATTATCAGGTTACATACAATAACAAAATGAGCATGACATTGACAGGAAACACAACAGACCCCTTCCTCTCCATCTCTCCCCCCATCAAGTTCCGGGTGATTGATTGACTGAACTAAGCTCATAAAGTGTACAATCTGCCCAATGTTCTTTTCAAACCTATCAACACAATTGTGCAAACTGGCTATCATCTTCTCAGAGCGGAGATTAAGGGGAAGTTCTTGTAACCACTCTACATAAGATATATATTTCCCATTCAACCAATGTCGGAGAACCAGTATTTAACTGTTAGGGCAGTTATGGGCATTTAATATCTACATTCCTTTACCTGAATCTTGCTATACTCCCCCACCAGGCATATTTCTGGCGTGAAAAGATTTTCAATACCCAACAGTGGGTCAGCTTTATTTTTAGTGAGAGCCCACAATTGGGCAACTTTGGGGCAATCCCAGAATATATGGAAGAGGGTACCCTCAGCCTGCTGGCATCTCACACAATGGGAGTAAAGGGCTCTACCCATTTTAAGTAAGAAAATCGAGTCTGTTCCATTCAAAATCTTCCTTTTTATTGTTTAAGTTCTGCCCCTACGTTTCACTGCGTTCAGCTTGTTCACGGGGCTCTTATAATCTAAATAAATAATAAACAAATTTTAATTTTTTGAAACCACTATTAATGTGTCAATATTTCATATAATACATGAAAACTTTTTTCTACCCCCCTACATTAAAACCGTGCTAGTCACCTGAATGGAGATTTCTCTGCATAGGACAATATATCATTCCAGTAACCAGGGGAAATCTTATCTCTGAAAATCATAAATATAATCTTTTAGAAATTTATAACATTACTAAAGCCTCCATATATTTGAATGTGATATGGTCAAAAAGGCACAAACCTTTTTATCCACCTGCAATCTAATTTAGTGTCCAATACAGTTTTATTCTTTCCTACAAAGCAAAAAACTTCACATAAAGTCTGTGCCCTCTTAATTATAGTTTTAATTAAATCCTCTAAATATTGTATTCTGATTCTGCTTACCCTTGAAAAGGTTCTTTTAACTATGGCTTTCTTGTCAGTAATCTCCTATATTTTCATAGATATTTCACGGTTATTTAAAAGTCCAACGTGTGATCAATCCATGCTTTCATGTGCCGGAATAACAGCAAACTCCTCCAGTAATGTGTGTCTTAAAACGAAACTTAGAAACCCGCTACACTAGTTCAAACTCCATACGCTTATATATACAGGCGTGCTTCCTTGTACTGTTCAAGACTGATAAAAACTTGAGGCATTTAAACCTACACATAAATAGCTTTAAATCGCCCATGAAATAGTCATGTGATTGGGACTAGAATCTCCCGAGATCTCGTTTTTCTCCCCAGGTGAACTCTCCTCATGAATATTCATACTCATGAAAATATAATGCTTTATTGCCACGATCTCCGCTGTTCCGTTCAATCTGAAGACCTCTACTCATAATCTAATACTAGTACTGATCTTGTTAGTTGTACTACTATTTAACCATCAAATTGCTCAGTCCTTTATTACGGCTCTGCATCAGTTTTAAATATTCTATTGAATACAGATATTACGATTGTTCAGCGTTCACCTGGAGTCTTTCCTTGTATCTCACTTTAAAAGTCAAACAGTACTATCTCGTTCTATAATGCTGCTCAGTCCGTCTCAAAATTTCATGCCCTGCTAAAAATGTGAACTCTTTTTTAACTCTATCGCTTTTTTATACATTTTTACTTTTCAAATATTACACTCAGATATATTAAGGCTTAAATGCAGATATTTAACCATTTAAAAAAATAATCCTTATCTGTCCCTCCCTTCTTATGTCCTAACTTTGAGATCTCCATTCAAACCTACATACATTTTAGCATTTATTCTTCTCAGAACTACATATCTATAAACACGCAAAAACAAAGGGAGAAGGCAATATTTCACATTGTACCATGAATTTCAACTTAGGATCTACAATCCATTATTAGACCACTTGCAAATTACATTTTTTACTTATAAGTACTTCCTAGTGCCTAAGCATCTAAAACACGAGGTTCCAATGTCTAAAAACTATTTGAATCTGACTCAATATGATATTACCCTTAAAACAGTCTAATTAATCTTCCTAAAACAAGATGATCATTTTATAGGTCCTGTGGAACACACCAGCATGATACAAAATCATTCCAATTACACACAATATTTTAAACCATTAATATTTGTTACAGTTTATATTCCAAAAAATATTGCTATAATGTAGATGACATAATCTATAATTCATGAAGCCTCTTGTTACATTTTTAAACACAGGCTTGCCAATTTTATTCCATATTCATACCGATTTTTTATCTAATGTTTTCAATTCAAAATCCATTTCATCTCCCTTTTATCTAGTAATTTCTTATAATCCCCACCCCTACAAGGTTTTTCCACTATCTCCAGGCCCCAAAATCTAAGTGATGCCTATTATGTGTGTTGCTTCATTAAAATGTACATTACGGAGTTTCTCGTTCTTATTTGAATATCACTTTTATGTTCCCCAATGCGTAGCTTCAAGGCCCGTTTGGTCTGTCCAACATATAATTTATCACATGGGCACTGTATCATAGATAACACCTTCAGTGTTACAATCAATAAAATCTTTGATTTTAAATTCCTTAGTTGAAATGGGGATGTTTAAAATAAATTTTTACTGGTGTTATTGCAAACCACACCTGCCACATCTGTTCATTCCAGGTTGTAATGGTCCTAAAAGTAGTTGTCTTTTATTCTTCAGCAAGCCATGTGTGAATTGTGAATGTACTAACTTGTCTTTTAAGTTCTGAACTTTTTTAGATACTACTCTAGGTTTCCATTGTAAGGATTGCACATGCTGGTTGTCCATGGAAACCAAATACCAAATACCAATGTTTATTAATAATTTTTCTGATATCAGTCATTCTATAGTTAAATTTTGTTGCAAATATTCAGTCAGATTCAAATAGTTTTTAGACATTGGAACCTCGTGTTTTAGATGCTTAGGCACTAGGAAGTACTTATAAGTAAAAAATGTAATTTGTAAGTGGTCTAATAATGGATTGTAGATCCTAAGTTGAAATTCATGGTACAATGTGAAATATTGCCTTCTCCCCCTTGTTTTTGCTTGTTTATAGATATGTAGTTCTGAGAAGAATAAATGCTAAAATGTATGTAGGTTTGAATGGAGATCTCAAAGTTAGGACATAAGAAGGGAGGGACAGATAAGGAATATTTTTTTAAATGGTTAAATATCTGCATTTAAGCCTTAATATATCTGAGTGTAATATTTGAAAAGTAAAAATGTATAAAAAAGCGATAGAGTTAAAAAAGAGTTCACATTTTTAGCAGGGCACGAAATTTTGAGACGGACTGAGCAGCATTATAGAACGAGATAGTACTGTTTGACTTTTAAGGTGAGATACAAGGAAAGACTCCAGGTGAACGCTGAACAATCGTAATATCTATATTCAATAGAATATTTAAAACTGATGCAGAGCCATAATCAAGGACTGAGCAATTTGATGGTTAAATAGTAGTACAACTAACAAGATCAGTACTAGTATTAGATTATGAGTAGAGGTCTTCAGATCGAACGGAACAGCGGGAGATCGTGGCAATAAAGCATTATATTTTCATGAGTATAAATATTCATGAGGAGAGTTCACCTGGGGAGAAAAACGAGAGATCTCGCGGGAGATTCTAGTCCCAATCACACGACTATTTCGCGGGCGATTTAAAGCTATTTAAGGTGTAGGTTTAAATGCCTCAAGTTTTTATCAGTCTTGAACAGTATAAGGGAAGCACGTCTCGTATATATAAGCGGCGGAGTTTGAACTAGCGGTAGCGGGGTGTTTCGCAAGTTTCTGTTTTAAGACACACGTTACTGGAGGAGTTTGCTGTTATTCCGGCACATGAAAGCATGGATTGATCACACGTTGGACTTTTAAATAACCGTGAAATATCTATGAAAATATAGGAGATTACTGACGAGAAAGCCATAATTAAAAGAACCTTTTCAAGGGTAAGCAGAATCAGAATACAATATTTAGAGGATTTAATTAAAACTATAATTAAGAGGGCACAGATTTTATGTGAAGTTTTTTTGCTTTGTAGGAAAGAATAAAACTGTATTGGACACTAAATTAGATTGCAGGTGGATAAAAAGGTTTGTGCCTTTTTTGACCATATCACATTCAAATATATGGAGGCTTTAGTAATGTTATAAATTTCTAAAAGATTATATTTATGATTTTCAGAGATAAGATTTCCCCTGGTTACTGGAATGATATATTGTTCTATGCAGAGAAATCTCCATTCAGGTGACTAGGACGGTTTTAATGTAGGGGGGTAGAAAAAAGTTTTCATGTATTATATGAAATATTGACACATTAATAGTGGTTTCAAAAAAATTAAAATTTGTTTATTATTTATTTAGATTATAAGAGCCCCGTGAACAAGCTGAAAGCAGCGAAACGTAGGGGCAGAACTTAAACAATAAAAAGGAAGATTTTGAATGGAACAGACTCGATTTTCTTACTTGGCATGATATTTTCACCCTCGGAGTCTGCAGCATAACAAAGGACTTTTTTACATTCTAAAATAGATTATTTTCATTTCCCAGATCTTTAAATATTGTTTACTCTACCCATTTTAAACAACTTAACTGGTGTCAGGTACATATTATTCAGTATCTGAAACTGCATAACTCTCAACCTGTCCTGAGTTATATATGTGTGGCAGTCTCTCCAGATCTTATTCCAGTCAAATCTTTCTGCTGGGAACTGTAGGGCTCAATAGCCAGGTACTCCATTCACCTTGGGGAAAGCTGTACCGTACAGGCTAGCATAGAGCTTGGAGACCATGCAAGATAACAGAGCCAGTGGCTTGAGTGTCTGCATAAACTAGTCCACTTGTGTTGGTTCAAAAGGTGACTTCTGAATGCTTATCAGCATATGTCACAGTTGGAAAACTTTGAAGCTTAAGACCGTACATATATTGTACTCCTGGATTTTCTCCCCCGAGGTGAGGCATATCCCATCTTTCATCAGCCCACTAACTGTTTCCGATGCTAGCTATGGTATCCAAGAGGGAGGGATAGCCTTACCACCTATTTTGAGGTTTGAGTTACCCATTACGGTGTGGTTAAGGTCCCTGTTCTGGTCATATTTTAAGAAGGAACATAGCTGTGAGTGCACCCTCACCAAGACTGCAATGACAGAATTGGACTGGGCAGGTAGGAGGTCCCTGGGCTTAAGGTGAAGAAGCACCTTTGGGGCTAGGCCACTAGTGGCAATTAATTCCATCTCTGTCACCAGCCAGCTAGGAACATATGCTGATGTGCTCAACTCATCTGGCGTAGTAAGCCAGCGCAAATATTTGCTTGCCTGACTCGCCCAATAGTACAGACCGAAATGTGGTAGTCTGAGGCCTCCCTTGTCTTTAGGAGCTGCCAGTTTGTGATAGGCCCTCCTTGGTGGTTTGCCTAGCCACAGAAAGTCGTTGATGATGGAGTGCACATTCCCGAACCATTTGAGGGGCAGCCAGATATTGAGAAAGTTGAGAGGATAAAAAATTTGTGGGAGAATATTCATTTTAATCAGGCTAATGCATCCCCAAAGAGAAGGGGCAACATCTTCCAGCGGGTTAAATCTTGTTGCACTATTTGCTGGATCGCATTTAGGTTAAGTTGCCTCAATTTGTTGTAATTTCTGGCTAAGTGTATGCCTAAATATTTTAAGCTCTAGGAAGTCCAGCTCAACCCCGTGCTGCCTAGCACACTTCTGTATGTTCTAGAATTTAGTGGAAATACCGAGGTTTTTTCCCGATTAATCTTGTAGTTTGAAAAAACGCTTTGATTGTTTTCAGGGCAGTCGGTATGGATACCTGGGGAGATGAGAGGTGTAAAGATACTTGAGGTTTAATGGGTCACTAGGCTTCAATCCATCCATCTGGGTCCGGAGGGTCTTTGCCCGAACTGGAAGCTGTGGGGTGCTGTTCACCAAATTGATCACAGGGCGATGGCAAGGCCTGGGGATTGCCCTAATCACTTGGTAGTCCTGGAACTGAAAGGTGCTACCAATATACTTCTCCTCATCCAACTCCTCCAGCTCTTTTCGATCACTACCACTCTCCCTGGTTGCTGCTGCTGATGTAGGCTGTGACTCTGAGCCAAACCCACTGGGCTTGATTCTAAACCTGGCTCCCGAGGTAGGCTCTGACTTGGATGACAGGGTCTGTGGGTTACTGCTGGACAGGGGTCAAGGCAGAGACCCCTCAGGCCCTGGAGGATCTCCTGCCAGTTGCCTGAGACCCCTGACCCTCCCTCTGCCATGGGATAGCCAGTAGCCAGCAGTGGGAAGAGGGGCAGATGGCTGTGCTCCCCGTCACCTTCTTCCTTTGCTTTTGCCCTACACCTTCCTCTTCTACAGCTTCCACTATGGAGTCTGTGGATCACTCCGGGTCTCCTCCACCTGGGCACAAATGCTTTCCCCCGTGGAGAGTCTCTCAAAGACTCCCAGATCCTCACTGGCTGGTGATCACAATACAAAGGAGCTTGCAGTGGAACTGGGAGGGAACACCCCAAATTTGGAACTGGCAGCTTGCTTGTACAACGTTGACACACAGGCAATCTGGCAACACCTTCCCCCCAATACCCACACCTCACACATTGCTCATTTTCTCATCCCTTTTCCCCCAGCTTTCCATAGCCAGGAGAGCAGTGAGGCAGGAACCGTGGCCAATGGTTCTTCCTGGGGGGGGGTCGCCTCTGCTCCACCTTCCTCCCTGCCAGACTCAATCCTCCACCAATCCATGGGATGTCTGCTCAAGTCTCCTTTCTGTACCTCCCAGTACCCATAGCAAAGAACTTGCTTACTTGGTGTTTTCTTTTGCTTTATTTGGTAACACAGTCCACTTGCTTTGGTGTGAATCTCTGAACTTTTCTCTCGCTAGTTTTGTTCTCTAGCTCTCTTTCTCTTCACCATCTTGGCTCTACTCTCTCCAATCTCTCTCTCCCCAAGATGATGCCTCTGCTTGCAGCTGCTGTAGCTCCTCTCTGGCCATCACCCAATTGGATTCCACCTAAGGGTCACGTGACCAGCTGGTCTCTCTCTCTCTCTCTCTCTCTCTCTCTCTCTCTCTCACACACACACACACACACACCCCACATCAGGCATGCTGAGGCCTACCCCCACAACTAATTGTCTCTGCGCCACAGGGCCCAACCAGGCCAGAAAGCCTGACCACCACAGGGCTTGGGGTCCAGCGGCATTTCAGGGTTAAGGGAACATCCCGGACTAGCCCCCACATGTAACCCCCCCCTTGGCCCCTTCATCTAGGGTAAAGCTACCAACTTTCTGAGGCCTAAAACTAGGACGGTCCATCCTGACTATGACCCCCCCCCACCATGTCACTCCCATGGGCACCGCCGCAGACAATGCTGCACAAAATTAATTACATTTTGCTGCTTGCTGTGTTCATGCCACCCCACAGTAACACAAGTAGCAAACATCCAGATTAAAACAATACATCATTCTGCTGCAGCAAGTTCTGAATCATGATGTACTGAAAATTCATTAGAAGCAAACCTTTGTTATATTGTGATCAGACATTCAAGCTGCATGTATTGCTCCTCCTGACAGTCCCATCCAATCCTCTTACACTCACCTCATTTGCTGAGCAAACTTCACTTTAGTGACTCCCACCACCACACCAGATTGTTTTCACACACTTTCCTACAGTTGATCAGGTCCGGGTACCTTAGTTCACTGCTGCCGGTCTCTTTTCTGTCTGGAGTCCCACTTAGCAGCTGGCAGGCAGATGTCCACACATGCTTGTTTGTACTAATACCCAGTTTAATCTAACAGGAAGGAACATGCTTTACTGTGCTCTCACTGATATGCTTGTAGTGCAACACAGGCACAGGGGTTGAAGTTGCAAACTGCTGTCCAGCCCAAGCACGCCACAGTGGTGCTGAAATAACTGTCACTCATGGATTAGCAGTCAGCAAAACCAAAAAAAGGGACAAAACTGGGACAAGTAAGCAAAAACCAGGAAAAAAGTGACATTTTGCAAAACTTGTGGAGACACTGGGACATGCTGCCTAAAATAGGGACTGTCCTGGGAAAATAGGAACTGTTGGTAGCTTTAATCTAGGGGCATAAGTCTTCACTGCAGTTGTTCCAGAGGGCACTAGAGTAGAGCTACATCAGGCACCAACACCCGAGCCGGTGGACCCTTAAAACAAGATAGGAAAATGGTGGTCCTATCTTTCACTGACTTCACTCGCCAGTACACTCTCAATCTCACCACTGACAATCTGGAGTCTCCCCGAACGCTGACACCAAACCAAGATGTCCGTGCAGCAATCTCCTGAATCTTCAAGCCCCAGAGCCCTTCCATCTTGAAATGCAGCATGCTGGAAACTCTTCTGGAATTAAAATTTATGAGATAAATTAGACACAAGGAGGAGGAGGGAGTTTCTATTTCACTCTTATTTATTTATTTATTTATTTATTAGCTTTTGGTAACCAGGTAAGTGCAATAGGCAAAACATCCTGCCTATTTTCAGGCACGACCCGGGATAGTACAATATCACAACATAGTATGAGTACAGAATACAATCAGCAGTGGTACACAAATTGATACATAGTGCAGGAGTACTGTCCAATAAATACCATGACAGAGGACAGCCATCGAATAGCATACACCTGCTGGAAAACACTAACAGTGGTCAAGTTATCAAACATCACATCAAACACAGCAAGCAATATGGTCAGTCTGACAGGCCTAGCTGTGAAACAGGCAGGTAGGCACACTTCTTGCCCCCTTCCAGTTTAAATAAGACAACACCCACTACCAATTTCTTCCCAAACTAGCCTCTTTATTTAGCTCCTGCACCCCAAATGATTCCAGGAATGCAGGGGTCACATCCTTCATTAAAATAACTAAAGCAGCTCCATGAGGCTATCTGAACTTTCTTTGCAAGATATCCAGGCTGGACAGTCAGAGCAGCAATAATGGTTTACAGGCAGTGCAAGCAAGGCTCCTCCGATTCTACCTACTTGGATGATTTACCCAAGGCACCTCTCTACTTAGAAACCCACAGGCTCCTGGCTCCCTGGCGCTGGTAAGCCAATCTTTTTTTTTCCTTATTCTCACCCCAGTAATACTGTACTCAGGTATTCATAACTTTATGCAGTCAGCCTTGTAAGCAGAACTGCCCAGAGAGAATTTGGAACATATGCAAATGATGGAATCTTTTGCATGAGCCACTTTTCAAATGCTGCCTTCTGCTAACTGCCTTAGTTCTAAACCCTCAGAATTCTCTCTCTGCCTGTCAAGACTAGATGCTCAGAGATCCTTTCCTCCTCATCTTTTGTTCTGACGTGCAAAACCTTATAAAATATTATAAGTATTCTTTACATTTCATTTGTTGCCTTTTACTTTTTGTAATTTTAGGTAAACCCATAGTTTTAGTGTTTAAATTGTAAGTTTTTTCCCGGTTCGATATAACCGGGGGTAAACCGAGGTTAATTTTATATTTATCGGAGTTTTCTGACTAAAAAACTCCATTAGTTATGTTTCATTTTATTAAATTAGCTTGTTTTAAGAACCCCTAATACCAGTTCCTGAACCGATAGCCTCGGTTCATTTTATCTCGGTTCCTGGATCCTGCAACGGTTCTGGAACTGACCACAACTACTAAAGAAACTTAAATTAAAATATTTTCTAGCGGTTGCATCTTGTATTGGTTTTACATTGAAAATGTCATAAAAACAGAGAAGAAACTGGTGATCCCAGTTTCAAACCTTGTATTCTGTGTGGTGAAATTTTGTTGAGTCAAACATTCTCTTGTTTTGCCTATGTGGACATCAACATTTAAAAGCAGAGTGAAATCTGCATTACATGTCCTAAAAAAAAACTACTGAAATACCTGGATAAGGTTAAAAAAAAAAAAAAAAACTATCACCATCTAAGGGTCCCTCGAGCTTTAACCAGCTGACACCCTAAGTTACTGTGGGTGACTCCACAACAAATACTGTGACTACAACCTCGAGATGGGCATATAAGCAGTTTTTAAGAGGCTTGTTGAACCGGCTGACTCCCTGGTTCCCTCAATGAAACTGAAGAAAACTGAGCACACAGAACCCCTTGCTGGACAGCATTTTGGGGACTTCTGTGCCTGCTATAAAGCCTGCCAACTCCTGCAGAAATTGCACAGGCCTGTTCTGATTGGGGAAGTATTTGCCAAGACAGGTAAGCATAGTTGTGTGTTGCTTCCCTTGGCTATGATCACCTAAATGAATATTGTGAAATTTGTAAACTTTCCAAGGGAGAAAAAGTGTGGAGAATGCATGGAATGGCTAAAGAAAACACTTTCAGGCTTACAAGGGCTCTCTCTCTCTGCAGCAGACCTTTGCAAAGCAGTCTTCCTAATATTTAAAATGAAGAATATGTAATTATTATGAAAAGGAGGGGAACCTATAGAATCTGAGGTTTCCTCTGAACATGAGTTTGTCTCTCCCCACAGAACCTCTGAGGATTATTCCTCATTCTTCACGTTGGTAAGAAATGATTGGTCTGACACCCACTAAAGCTTCCCATTTCTGTGAATAAATTCTTCAGGGAAGATATTTTAAAGATTTTACAAACTCCAAGCTCTGTTCCCCCTCTGGATAAGAGGATGTATAAGAAATATCAGTTGGTCAGGGAAGGAACCGAAATTTATTCCCCCACCCTGTCCACCAAGGAGTGGTTAAAGTGACAGCCTGTGACAAGGCAAAGATACTCCTGGCATCCTATCTTCCTAACAAGGATTCCGAGAAAAATTGACAACATGATTTAACAAGCATTTGTCAATGCCGAATGTTGATTGCGTTGGTCCATTGAGCTCGCTCACTGCCCCTGTGTCACACACTCATTCTGTTTCTCCCGGTGCTGCAGGCTGCTCTTTTGTACTGGGCTCCTGCCTGCGTTGGCATGTTTTGCTGCCCACAAAGGAATCTGCAGCTGTCCTGACAGAGCTCTGTTGAGGTGGGTCACTCCTCCTCTTTCACTCGCTCATTCTGTTTCTGCTGGCGCTGCAGGCTGCCCTTTTGTACTGGGCTCCTGCCTCTGTTGGCAGTTTTTTCTGCCCACAAAGAAATCTGCAGCAATCCTGACACAGGTCCATTGAGCTAGCGTACTCCCCCTCTCTCGCTTGTTTCGTTTCTGCCGGTGCTGCAGGCTGGCCTTTTGTACTGGGCTCCTGCCTGCGTTGCTGCCTTTTTCTGCCAACAAAGCAATCCACAGCAGTCATGATAGAGGTCTGTTGAGCTCGCTCACTCCCCCTCTCTCACTTGCTCATTGTGTTTCTCCTGGCGCTGCTGGCTGCCCTTTTGTACTGGGCTTCTGCCTGCATTGGCACCTTTTTCTGCCCACAAACAAATCTGCAACTGTCCTGACAGAGCTCCATTGAGGTCGCTCTCTCCGCCTGTCTCACTCACTCATTCTTTTTCTCCTGGTGCTGCAGGCTACTCTTTTGTACTGGGCTTCTGCTGCATTGGCATGTTCTGCTGCCCACAAAGAAATCTGTAGCTGTCCCGACAGAGCTCCGTTGAGATGGGTCACTCCCCCTCTCTCACTTGCTCATTCTGTTTCTGCTGGTGCTGCAGGCTGCCCTTTAGTACTGTGCTCCTGCCTCTGTTGGTGGTTCTTTCTACCCACAAAGAAATCTGCAGCAGTCCCGACACAGGTCAGTTGAGGTAGCTCACTCCCCCTCTCTCACTCGCTCGTTCTGTTTCTGCCGGCGGTGCAGGCTGGCCTTTAGTACTGGGCTTCTGCCTGCATTGCCACCTTTTTCTGCCCACAAAGAAATCCACAGCAGTCACGATAGAACTCCGTTGAGCTCGCTCACTCCCCTTCTCTCACTCACTCGTTGTGTTTTGCCCGGCGCTGCAGGCTGCCCTTTAGTACTGGGCTTCTGCCTGCATTGGCACCTTTTTCTGCCCACAAAGAAATCTGCAGCTGTCCTGACAGAGCTCTGTTGAGCTCACTCTGCCTGTCTCACTCGCTCATTCTGTTTCTCCTGGCGCTGTAGGCTGCCATTTTGTAGTGGTCTCCTGCCTCTGTTGGCACATTTTTCTGCCCACAAAGAAATCTGCAGCAGTCCCGACAGAGCTCCGTTGGGCTCACTCACTCCCCCTCTCTCACTTGCTTGTTCCATTTCTGTCAGCGATGCAGGCTGACCTTTTGTACTGGGCTCCTGCCTGCATTGTCACCTTCTTCTGGCCACAGAGAAATCTGCAGTAGACACGATAGAGCTCCATTGAGCTCGTTCACTCACTCCCCCTCTCTCGCTCGTTCATTCTGTTTCTTCCGCCACTGCAAGGTGCTCTTTTGTACTGGGCCCCTGCGTGCATTGCTGCCTTTTTCTGCCCTCAAGAAAATCTGCAGCAGTCCCAACAGAGCTCCGTTGAGCTCACTCACTCCCCCTCTCTCACTCGCTCATTCTGTGTCTGCCGCTGCTGCAGGCTGCCCTTTTGTACTGGGTTTCTGCCTGCATTGCTGGCTTTGTCTGCACACAAAGACATGTGCAGCAGTCCTGACACAGCTCCACTGAGGTCGCTTACTCCCCCTCTCTCACTCGCTCATTCCGTTTCTGCTGGGGCTGCAGGCTGGCCTTTTGCACTGGGCTCCTGCCTACGTTGCCACCTTTTCCTGCCCACAAAGAAATCCACAGCAGTCACAATAGACCTCCGTTGAGCTCGCTTGCTCACCCTCTCTCTCACTCGCTCATTCTGTTTCTCCCAGCGCTGCAGGCTGCCCTTTTGTACTGGGCTCTTGCCTGCATTGGCACTTTATTCTGCCCACAAAGAAATCTGCAGCAGTCCTGACAGAGCTTCATTGGCCTCACTCACTCCCCCTGTCTCACTTACTCGTTTTGTTTCTACTGGTGCTGCAGACTGCCCTTTTGTACTGGGCTCCTGCCTGTGTTGCCGCCCTTTTCTGCCCACAAAGAAATCTGCAGCAGTCACGATAGAGCTCCGTTGAGCTCGCTAACTTCCCCTCTGTCACTCACTCATTCTGTTTCTCCCACCACTGCAAGCTGCCCTTTTGTACTCAGCCCCTGCATGCATTGCTGCCTTTTCCTGCCCACAAAGAAATCCGCAGCAGTCCCAGCAGAGCTCTGTTGAGTTCTCTCACTCCCCCTCTCTCTCTCACTCGCTCATTCTGTTTCTCCCAGCGCTGCAGGCTGCCCTTTTGTACTGGGCTCTTGCCTGCATTGGCACCTTTTGCTGCCCACAAAGAAATCCACTGCTGTCCCAACAGAGCTCCGTTGAGGTTGTTCACTCCCCTTGTCTCACTCACTCATTCTGTTTCTCCTGGTGCTGCAAGCTGCCCTTTTATACTGGGCTTCTGCCTCTGTTGGCATTTTATTCTGCCCGCAAAGAAATCTGCAGCAGTCCTGACAGAGCTTCACTGGCCTCACTCACTCCCCCTGTCTCACTTACTCGTTTTGTTTCTACTGGTGCTGCAGACTGCCCTTTTGTACTGGGCTCCTGCCTGTGTTGCCGCCCTTTTCTGCCCACAAAGAAATCTGCAGCAGTCACGATAGGGCTCCATTGAGCTTGCTAACTCCCCCTCTGTCACTCACTTGTTCTGTTTCTCCCACCACTGCAAGCTGCCCTTTGTACTCAGCCTGCATGCATTGCTGCCTTTTCCTGCCCACAAAGAAATCCACAGCAGTCCCAGCAGAGCTCTGTTGAGCTCTCTCACTCCTCCCTCACTCCTCCCTCGTTCTGTGTCTCCCGGCGCTGCAGGTTGCCCTTTTGTACTGGGCTCCTGTCTGCATTGGCGCCTTTTCCTGCCCACAAAGAAATCTGCAGCAGTCCCGACAGAGCTCAGTTGAGCTTGGACACTCCTCCCCCTCAGTCGCTCGATCCTAATCTGTCCCAAACACTGATTTCCGACAGCGACTGCGGTATTCTGCACTGGAAGCATGGAAACACATTTTGACCAGGATGTGAAAAATGACAACTGTACTGTTCATAAGGAGGTGTGAACAAATGACAGTGTTGACAATCTGGCATGAAAATATCATTAATCTGCAAACTTACAATGGTGCATGGAACCTGCACAACACACGCTCATAACACAGTCATTTTATGGAGTTTCATCCCAAAATTTTCAACATAGAACAGTGTCAGTGTGATTTTCTTAATATATCCCGAACACTGATTTCCCACAGCGACCACGCTATTGTCTGCTGGAAGAGCGAAAACACATTTCATCCAGGATGTGAAAAATGACAGCTGCACTGTACAGAAGGAGGTGTGGCAAAATGGCAATGCTGAAAATCTGGAGTGAAAATATTGCAAAGTTTCGAAGTTACGAGCGTGCATGGAAACTGCGCAATGCACATTCATAACGCACTCATTTTATGGACTTTCGTAACCAAATTTTCAATGTAGGCATTTTAGGACCTCTGCTAATGAACAGTGACACTGTCATTTTCATAATGTGTCCCAAACATGGATTTCCCGCAGCGACCGAGTTATTCTGTGGCAGAACTGCGAAAACACATTTTGGCCAGGATGTGAAAAATGACAGCTGTACTGTTCATAAGGAGGTGCAGAAGAATGGCACTGTTGAAAATCTGGAGTGAAAATATTATTAATTTGTGAAGTTACGAGCATGCATGCAAAATGCGTAATGCACACTCGTAACACAGTCATTTTATGGAGTATCATTACCAGATTTTCACTATAGGCATTTTAGGACTTCTGCTCATGAACAGTGCCACTGTCATTTTCTTACTCTGTCCTGAACACTGACTTCCCACAGCAACCGTGCTATTCTGTGCCGGAAGTGTGAAAACACATTTTGGCCAGGATGTGGAAAATGACAGCTGTACTGTTCATAAGGAGGTCTGAAAAAATGCCAATGTTTAAAATCTGGCATGAAAGTATTGCAAATTCGCAAAGTTACAAGCGTGAGTAGCAACTGCACAATCCACACTCGTGCAACAGTCATTTTTTGGATTTTTTCCACCAAATTTATAGTATAGGCTTTTTGAGAGCCCACCTCATGAACACTGGCACTGTCGTTTCGTTAATTGGTCCTGAAAGGGGATTCCGCGCAGTGACTGCGAAATCACCTTTTGGGGCCGAATAACTCCATGACAGTGTCAGAATTCTTGAGGAAGGGTTCCAAAAACCCCATGTTGAAAATTTGGTACCAGAATTTCAAAAAATGCCTGAGATATGCATCAAAGTTGAAAAACCCCTATTTATTCCATTATACAGCTTACCAGCATTTCCTCACTTCGCGGTCGGCTTTGAAGAGTGCAGATGTGTTCCTGGGCCACCAAAAATCACTGCACCAGACTCCGGAGGTAAGTATGGGGTGAGGGGGATGTGGGAAGGCAGGGTGCACAGTGGGTGGGCGCGGGTTGTGGGAAGGGGGCAGGGAGACCGCCGAGGGACCGTTTCCTTTTTTACAGGTTAAAAAAAAAAAAGACATCACAGAACCGTTTTCATTTTACTGGGGCATGTGGCATGCTGGGGTGGGCTCCCAGCGTGCCAACGGAGTCTTTTTTTGGGGGGGCTGCTGTAGCCGACGAGGGATTGGGCACCCCCATCAGCACACAACAAAATGAGGGTGTGACATTATGCCGACTGGGATTGGGCACCCCGTCAGCAGACAACAAAAGCGGGGGGGGGTTCCATAATGCCGACGGGGATTGGACTTCCCCGTCGGCAACATAACCCTTTGGCACTGAAGCCGATGGGGATCGGGACCCCGTCGGCAAACAAACACGGTGGGGGCACATGCTGCTGAGGGATTGGACACCCCGGCGGGGGTTTGATATTGTTTGTGAACATGGTGGCGAAGCCGCGCCATGTTCACCATAATATCCAATGTTTCAAGTTCCGCCCTGCAATGACGGTCGCTCCCTCACTGCAGCGAATGGCTGGCGCTGCAATGATGAGGTGGCCTGGTGCAGCAGCTAAAGCGTTGAAAGTTGTGGCATGCTGGCTGAACTGGTGTCAGCAGCAGCATGCCACGGCATTGAGGGAAGCGGGCCAAGCTTTTAAATGCTGTGGGGGCACTGGCCACAAGAGTGCCGTGCTTCCACAACCTGCTTCTGGAGAAAGCTGCCGCAATATGTTTCTTGCGCATGCACGCAATCAACATAAAAAGGGATATTTATCAGGTTCCTTGGCCATACGTCAGGCACACACATTTCAAGCCTATGTCAATACCAAAGTCACTATGGTAGTCGGCCCCTGCTATATCAGCCAAGGCCTAGACTCCCCTGTCAGATGATCTAGCTGAAACAGCTAAATTTGGTTTGGGAGCAGCCAGATAACAGTTCAAGTGGCTACTGCCAGATGGATGGCAATTACAGTGGTTCAGAGGAGGTTTGCCTAGCTGTGAGTCACAAACCTCACTCAGGATACCCAAACCAAGGTTATAGACTTTCCAGTTGAGGGTAATTCCTCTTTGGAGAAAGATAAAGGCTTACATGAAAAAGGTGGATATATACGGCACAGCAAGCTCCCTTTTTTCTATCAAGCTGGGGCTGCACCTCAGTATCAGCAGTACCCACAGCAGGGGTATTTCAGGTACCACAGACAAGTGTCACAGATGTAGTGAGTCAGGGATTTTCTCTGAGCTAAAATTCCTTCCACAAAAAACAGTGGAGAAAGAACTAGAAAGGTTGCAAAAGAGACCAAATAAGGTTATTTCGGGCTCTGACCAGCCAACACCCTCCAAATCTGCATGTGAAACTGCTGTCTCTTACTTACACACCCCTGAGAAGGGTGATTCAGGCTTTAAAAAAAAAAAGGGGTTGAGTGGTCTGGCTGTCTCTCTGGTCCCCTCCACGAAAAGCAAAAAGACAAAGCATAGCAAACCCCAGGAAAAACCTAAAGAGGTTTCTGGCATTACTGTACTTAAATTATTTCCACATTCCCATAAGAGAGTCACAGAAAGTACTTCAGGTTCAGACTCTCATCAGGTCACTCTCTAGGAGTGTACACAGTGGTTGAAGCACCTTCAAAGATAAGGTGTCACAGTTTTCCCATACCTAGGTGACTGGCTGGTGGTTGTAGAATCACCCCAACAAGTGAGTCTGTAACTTACCTAGGGTCTCCTGGACTCTCTATGGTTCTTGATAAATCTAAAGAAAGTCTGACCTTCAGTCTGCTCAAGCACTCCAGTTCATAGAAGCAGAGCTAAATACCCTGCAAGGCAGGATCTACCTTCCCCTACACAGGGCAAGAAGTTTTCCATTAATAGCGGGCTCATTCAAGCTGAATGACCCAAAAACCGCAAGACAGTTTTCGTCAGCTACTGGCCACAAGGCACCTGCCACTGGCACAGTCTTGGAATCCAGTTTACAGATTAGGGCCATTCAATGTCACCTCATGGCTCAATAGTGTCAGAGAAAGGACCCTCTTTTAAAACTAATTCTAGTAACAAGGACATTGTTACAGGCCTCCAGTGGAGGAAAAGAGGGAACCAGTCTAAGGAAGGGGCTTCTTCTTTTTCAGTAAGAGACCCTATCAGTTGTCTGACAACAGATGCAACCCTACTAGAGTGGGGTGCCCATCTGGGGGTTCACACCACCCAAGGCACATGGTCAAGTACAGATTCACTCCCGCACATAAACCTGCAAGGGCTGAGAATAGTGTTACTGTACTAAAGGTCTTCACACAACTACTACAAAGGTGGTACAGATCAGAACAGATAATACCACCACAATGTATTACATACACAAGTAGGGAGGGACAAGGTTAAGCCCTCCCTGCTCAGGACTTATGACAATATGGAGTCTAGCATGCTCCAAGGACCCCTGTAGGATATTCATTTGCCAGGTAGGGACACTACCTTGGCAGATACCTTGACTCAGATCAACCAGTCCCATCAGGAATTGGCCTTGAATAGTCAGGTGGTGCAACTTATCTTCAGGAGGTGGGGCATACCAGAGGTAGAATTGTTCGCATACCACCACAACCACCACCTGCCACAGTACTAAGACAATCAGATCCGGGACCAATCCCCCTGGAGTCTCTGGTTCTGAGTTGGCCAGGGAAGCACCTGTACACTTTCCTTCCTTCCCTGTGGCATACAGTGAATTTCTCAAGCTCGGGTCCCAGCCAGCATCAATGGTCTTGATGACACCAGACTGGGCCAGGCAGACATATTCTCACTGCTACTCTCCATGTCTGGGTCCAAACCAATACACCTTTTCTCAGAGGCACAACCTGCTAACCTCCAACTGGGAGGCTTCTGTACCCAAACCTTGGGTCACTCAGGCTCAAGTCATGTCTCTTGAGGGCCTACTGTATAATATGCAGCCTTGCATCTTTTTCACAGTGCCTTAGACATTTTATGTGGTTACAGGAAGCCCTTCATTAAGAAACTGTACGCTTCAGAAGGGAAAAGGTTTACTATTGGTGTTCAACCAGAAAACGGGTTCCAGCACATGTTGAGGTCAAACAGTGCTTGACTAACTTACTTATTTATATTCATTGGACTTGCAGTCCAGCACCCTCAAGGTCCACCTAGTTGCAGCATCTGCTTGCATATTAGTTGGACAGAATGTTTAATGGCCCCAGATCCTAGCCTCAAAGAGGCTCTTTAAGGGCCTGGCACATATCAGCATAGGCTGGTGTTCCAGCTGTGCTGGACTATTTTACCTATTTGCTTTCACTGGGCTTGCAGACCAGTACCGTAAAGGTCCACCTGCTCGCAGCATCTATTTACTTCTCAGTTGGACAGAATGTTTTTCAAACCTCAGACCCTATCTTCAAAGGGTTCTTTAAAGGCCTGGTCCATTTACTCCCCCTCACAGGGAACCAGTGCTAGCACAGGACCTAGATGTGTGCATAGTTAGGCTCATGGGTCCCCCTTTTTGAGCCTATGCTTTCAGCTTATTTGAAATATGTTAAAAAAAAAAGACTTTTTACTTGTGGTAATGACTT
The DNA here is from genome assembly GCA_016271365.2 of Neoceratodus forsteri. Taxonomy (NCBI): domain Eukaryota; kingdom Metazoa; phylum Chordata; order Ceratodontiformes; family Ceratodontidae; genus Neoceratodus; species Neoceratodus forsteri. The sequence continues at coordinate 808,225,730 of CM028137.1, forward strand.
CTGCCACAAGAATTGGTGAGCTCAAGTCTGTTTGCATTGAAAGGGACCATATTTCATTTCACAGAGACAAAATTATCCTGGGAACAAACAAGAAGTTTCCCCTTAAAATGACTTCTGATTCCCATTTGAATCAAACCATAATCTTACCTATCTTTTTCACTGAATGCTTTAGTTCTGGTGAAAGGAGTCTTTATGGTCTGGATATCAAAGGGGCTTTTAGCTATTACTTGACAGCCATTAAAGTCCATAGGCAGGACAGAAAACAGCTATTCCTGACCCATGAGAATGTGGGAAAGGGTAACCCAGCATCAAAAAGACCAATTTCTTGCTGGATAGTACAGTTTTTTTCAGTTTTTGTTATTCTAAGGCTGGAAAGGAGCTCCCAACAGAGTTGAGGACCCATTCCACAAAGGGCACAGCTGCTACCATAGCAGCTGTAGGGATGATTCCCTGGTGGACATCTCGAATGCAGCTACCTATAAAACAGTACACACCATTACAAAGCATTACAGTCTGGATATTCTGTCCAGTGGTGATGCCAGGTTCGGCACAGCAGTCCTGCAAAGTCTGCTCTCAAAGTAAGGTTCTGTGCCCACCTCCAAAGGTACTGCTTGGTAGTCTGCATAAAGTTATGAATACCTGAGTATTACTGCAGTGAGAAGAAAAAATTACTCACCATAGTAATCTTGTTTCTTCCAAGTGATACTCAGGTATTCATACCTTTCCCACCCTGCCTCCCCTTATGGAACCTTTAGCCTCTGCACTCCTGAATACTGTGCTCTCAGGGGTATAAATGCCATTTCTGGCACACATGTGATTGTGTTCCTATTGTTGTCCCTCTCCCCTTTTTCGGGTGATTTGGACATGCAAGGGTATTCTTTCATATGTTATGCCCTCCAGTTGGAGGCCCCTTTTTTGGGTGTTAAGGGAGTTACCTCTATCATATTATTATTATTACACTTAGTCCCCATGGGTCTGTCTTTCCGGGCTTCCAGTAAATCTGAGGGGTTTAGAACTAAAGCAGTTAGTAGAAGGCAGCATTTGAAAAGTGGCTCATGCAAAAGATTCCATCATTTGCATATGTTCCAAATTCTCTCTGGGCAGTTCTACTTACAAGGCTGAATACATAAAGTTATGAATACCTGAGTATCACTTGGAAGAAACAAGATTACTATGGTAAGTAATTTTTTTCTTCTGGGTCACACATTCTTTGTACACTCTGGCACTGGTCGCTGCCCCATCTCCGGTGCAGGAAAGTATGTTGCTTCCCCCACCTGGCCCCTGGACCTTGGCCCAAATCTCAGTGGGTATAGGATTTTTTCCTTCAACCATGACCCTGTAACTCATTCGTTCTCAACATCTACAGGGAATCTACACCAACGAGTGCTCCCAAATTTCTGGCACCTGTTCCCTCCTTACAGCTCAAACTTTCCTCTGTACTACTCCCCAGTGCTGCAGCAGCCCTCAAACCCAGCCCTGCTCCAGTGCTCGAGTTCCTTGCTACTGGCTTCCCTGCCCCGGGAGAGCCCCTGGGCCCTGCCACCACCCAGGCCCCTCTGAGTAGCCCACCTCTGCAGATAGTGCCAAACTCCTTCCTCCGCTCCCAGCTGACACTTTTGGGGGGGGGATCCACACCCAGGCCCCTTCCCTATTAAACACATCCTGGGCTTGCGGTAGGCTCCAACCAGAGGCCACCCTCCAAGGCCTGTCCTATGATCTGTGAACCACCTGGCCCTTTAATGCTGGAACCCCGTAGCCTGCCCCTCCAAGCAGGCCCCCTTTATAGGTGAAAGACCTCCTAGCATCTGCATGCCAGGTCACCCTGCCACACCAGGTATGGGGAAGAACCACTGCCACTGGCCTTCCCCCTGTGAGGACTCTACCACAGCCCCCTCAGTCCTGGCAGCCTGAGAAATCACTTCACGGGATCTCTAAGGGCTCCTACCTATCCTGGCCTCCTACTGCCACCTGTACCTCCTTTACCTAATGATGCAGGACCTGGCTGACCATCCTCCCCTTGGAACTCCTTTCCCAGCTCCTCAGCACCACGTCGCTGCAAAAGCCATCCTTATCTGCACTGGGGGGTCTCCCCCACTAGCCCACCCAGACCACCAAGCTCCCTTTCCTGACTACCTAATCTGCTCCTCCAGCTGCCTCCCTCCAACCCCAGCCCTTCTGTCCGGGCTGGAAAAGACTGCAAACTTCCTGTCCCCTGCATTATATACCTTCCTAAACCTGCTCTCTGCTGCCACCTTGAGGTGTCCAACAGGCATTAACCCCCAGAGTCCTAATAAATTCCCTAGCTCTGGGGTGGGGGGGGTAGGAGGGAGAAAAAGGATGCCTAAGATGGTAGCATAAGCCCCTCTTTTAAGGGGGGCTTACACTCAGAGGTACTGTCTTTCAGACGAGTTGTTGAACTGAGGTCCCATCTGCATGTATTGGTGGTTGTTCAGGTGAATGTTAAAAATCCCATGGCACTTCACAAAAAGAGCAGAACCAGGTATCCTGGTCATATTTCTCCATTCACTGCACCAACAGTTTAACCTGGTTCAACATCAGTCAATTTGCATCTGTTATTTTCCTTCCCCTGGGATGATGCTGAAAACAGGAAGTAACTAAATAAATAAATTGCAACAACCCCCTACAATCAGGGAAGCTGGACAGCTGCTTGCTGGAGGATTTCTCCTGGACTTCCCCTCAGCACAGTCATATGACCCCAGGACACAGTCAAGGCTGTACTGCTCCACCATCTTCTTCAAACTTATGCAAAGTAGAATCATAAAGACCCCTTTCCTCTCTTGGCTTCTCGCTAGTCTCAGTCCTTTCTGTGGATCTGCTTGGCCATGTGGAGGAGCACATGCTTCCCTGCCTCTAAGGTCAGGGAGCATTCAAGAGCTCCACTTCCTGAACTGACCCATACATCCTCTTTCATCCCTTCTTATATGCAAAGGCAGAGGATGAATGTAACCCCCCTACAAATGGGGGTTCCCAAAAAGTCTTCCTTGAGCTTGCTTAAATGCTCACTGCCAGGCTGGTGTTCTGCGTTTTAGTAGATTAAATGTGTTGCCAGAGAGTGCCTGTATAGCCTCTGTGTACTGTCTCTTTAACAGCTGCCTGGATTGCAGTCTTAATTAATCTAAATGGGAGCTCTGTTAGAAGATGTGCTTGTTTGCTGATCATTTGTTAGAGTAGTAATAATATTGCAGTTTGTTCTAACCTGCCTTCTATGCAGCAAGGACTGTTCTGTTTATCTCCACCAACTTGGCCCGGGATTGTCAGAATGGGCCAATCATTACTGTTGGGACTCTAAAATAGAGCCTGCCTACAGGGGCTTGGTGGGGTCAAAACCTGTAGAAATTGTAGTTTTTGCATTTTGGCACCTAAAATAACCTGGAGGGGGAGCTCTTGTTGTGACTGACAGATCAGTCAACTGAACCTTTTGGATCTTGGGGAAATTCCCAAGCTGCTTGCAGCTAGTTTCAGTTCTGAGTTTTGAAGTGAAGAGATAACAGCTTGAATGATTCAAGCAGCAGCCCCGGCGTAGATTCATATTGGAGAACTGTGGAAAAGCCTGAGTTTTGGCCTGCATGCCTGCCTGCTGTCTCTGGGAGGGAACTTATGCCTTTTTCAGACTGAATCCTAACTTGGAGAACAAAGTAAGCCACTGAATTATGACCAGGCTCCTACCTGAAGATGACCGAAGATTTGCTGCAGGCAATCAGCCTGTCTGGACTTCTAGCCACCTCTGAACTCCCGGATTGTGCAGAGACTCTGTAATTGCAACTGGAGAGTCTTTTGCCTGGTACATTGGAATTTCCTTACATGTGAATGTGTTGTGTGCTTATAGTGGGTCATGATTTGGTTCCCCACTGTGGTTTGAATTGTATTCTGCTTGCTGGAAGCTGCATTAGAATTTCCTTACATTTAAATGTACTGTGTGCTGCTAGTGGGTTGCGATTTGGATCCCCACTGTGGTTTGAACTGTATTCTGCTTGCTGGAAGCTGCATCCAGCCCCATGGACTGAATCCAAAATCACCTCCACTGGGACTGGGCCTTGCCACATTGGCCCAGCCCGACTGCCCGCGGCACAGAGAAAGCCATTGACGAGAGACCTGTCTGGGGATCAGCCCCCTGCTCAACACTTCAACAGAAACGACGCCTCAGTGATTCATGCGGGACCCGCTTCTCTGGGCACTCCAGCTCGACAACCTGCAGTCTCGATTTCATCCTGCCTGTGTCCAGTATTGGGTATCGTGAGTAAATATCAGGGTGGCTCCCTACAACAACAGCTAAATCTAAAGTGTTGTCATCTGATCGTCTTGTTTTTTCTTTCATGAACTGAGCCCTCTGGCTCTGGATTACAAGTAGTGTGTGTTATGCATGTTGCATTCTTCCATCACAGGGCCCCAACCAGCTGCAACGTTCCTGGCTAGCCCACCATTTGCCTATCAGGGAACCCAGAGTGTGCGACTGTGTGGGGACTTAAAGTGCATGCATAACTGTTTGATTAATATAGCCTTTAAGCCAATGAACCTGATTACACCCCTTCCTTGTTCAAGTCCCCTGAATAAATCAGATCTGACTTTTTTGCTGCATTTAACCTGACTGTGGTTCCAGTGTGTGCCAAAAGTACTGTACTGTTGCTATTTACTGTGCATAACCTTGTTTTACAGGGGGTCCCCAGGGTCGAGCCCGAGGAACCAGCCCTGGTGGTAAGTGCAAACAGTGTGGGTACTGGTATGGTATACAAGGGGTACTGTGAAAGTGATTATCTATATTGCTCAGGCCACTAAGCAAGGGAAACAGGGGTTATAGTGTCCCGGAGGGCTGCACCCAGCATAGTTTGACCACTACTAACCCTGATCTCCGGGTGGAGGCACCAGTTTCAGAACTCAGGCCCCTTAACCTGCTACTAGCTGCACAGGCAGGGGTAGTAGCCCTTGGGATAGCGCCACCTAAGGGTTATATGAAGCACCTGTGCTAATGATCCCAAATGATCTCTAATTTGCTTGTACAGTGGCACAGGCTCTGCCTGTCAATCCAACTCCACAGACTTTTAGCAAGCGTACCGGAGACAAAAACGTCCGGACTCTCACTTACTAAAGAAACACCTCCAACTCTTTAGTAACTAGGCCTCAAATAAGTAGGGGTGTGTCAAAGGCTGCTTATACTCCTTGTTATGCCCATCCACTTCCCTGATGCTGTGCGTGCTGAGCCTGCTGCATGCCATCCATGTAGAAGTGGGTAAGACGTTGTATAGTCTCCCATGAGGTCCAGGCACCCACCATCCACAGGATGCACTACTGCAATGGAAGGCTGCTCCCTTCCATCCTGTAGCCAGGGCCCCTGACTCTGAAGTGCTCCCACAGTGTCACCCGCATTGGGAGTGTGATATGCCTACGCTGGTGACACCGGCCATAAAAGCCCATTTTATAAATATGTGTGATTATTGTCACTGCTGCCTATTTAGATCATTCAAAGTGAGCATAATGAAATGCTAGGAGAGAAGAGATGTCCAAATTGTTTGGTTTGTGTGTATCTCTTAAAACCATGCACATGCTCTCAAGCCTCATTCCCAGAGCAAAGCATCATGGGTATGCAAATACTTGGCCAGAACAGCTATCACATTTTTATCAATTCTATTTTATTGATTTTGCTGTAAAAAACAGTACACGCACTACCAATTGGCAGGTACGTCCCAGTCAAAATTACATCAGATGATGTTACAAGATTTTTATAGTTTGGACATTTAATACCCCTGTTATTTGTTACCTCATCGAGTGGTTTCTGAAATGGATATACCACAGTGAATAACAAGACTGTGGTTGTCATAGGGCTAATAAGGGCTCTACCGCCATGAACAGGGAGATAATAAATTTAATACATCAATGTGCACCCAGTGCAAGCATTAAACATCCCTCAATTCCTTTATAGCGATAAGAAAGAAATTGTTTCTGCACTTCTAGCTTGCAGATTAGAATTATTCTTTAAATGCTGACTCATTAATTAGTAATGTCGTCAGCTACCCTAATCATAGTAAAACTTAACTACAAATGTAACCCCTAGGTGGCGCTACCCCAAGGGATACTACCCCTGCCTGCGTGACAGGTGCAGGTTGAGGGGCCTGGGCACTGAAAACGGGTGCCTCCACCCGGAGGACAGGGTTAGTGGTAGCGTAGCTGACCTTGGTACAGCCCTCTGGGACACTGTTACCCCCCTCTGTTCCCCCAGTGGCCTAAATGGTTCACAGAATACACAATTGCAATTTACACCTGACAACACTTGTTGCACTTACCACCAGGGCTGGTTCAGCCGGCTTGGCCCTGGAGACCCCATGTAAAATAAGATTTAGCACAACAATCAACAGTATTTCAGTGCTGTTTGTACAGAGGTACACCACAACCAGTTTCAATGCAAAAAAGATTTAGATCTGATTTATTTAAAGGGGCAGTAACAAGGAAGGGGCAGAATCTGGTGGTTGATTCAAGATCTGAAAGATTCAGGTTATAAGGCATGCACTTTAATGTCCCTGTATCACAGTCGTGCACACTCTGGGTACCAAGTTAGAACTACGGCTAGCCTAAAGCATTGGCCGGGATAGGCTGGCGTTGCAGCTGGTCGGAGCCCTGTAATGGAAAGAAACATGCATGCACTTTAACCCACAATTTGTAATCCGAAGCCGGATGGCTCAGTCTCAAAATGATTAGCAGCAACAATTACATCAGTTGACACACTTTGATTTCAGTTTTGTTGCAGGGAGCTACCCCTGGTGTTTACTCATGCTACCCAGTACAGGATGCAGGAGGGATGAAATGGAGACCTCAGGATGAAGTGCTGGATTGCCAGGAGAAGCAGAGCCCACACGAAGCACCGTGGTGCCTATCCTGTTCGTTGGTGTTGAACAGGGAGCCGAATCCCCAGGCAGGTCTCTCGTCGGTTGTTTCTCTGCGGCGTGAGCGGCTATCTGGCCAAAGTGGCAAGGCCCAGACCGGGTGAACAGTTCGGAGACAGTCCAGTAAGTGCTGGATACAGCTTCCAGCAAGCGTGACACATTCAAGCAGTGGGGAACCAAATCGCGACCCACTATCAGCATTCAGCACACTTATAGTAAAAGCAAGGTAAATAGCACAGTTTGGATGGCAGTCCAGTTGCAATTCACAGTCTCTCTGCGCAAACTGTACACTCTGCGGCAGTCTCAAGTCCTGACAGGCCGATCTCACCGAGGCAAATCTTTGGTCCACTTCAGGAGGATTCAGTTTGTCACAAATCAGGATCCGATCACAAAAGCTGCAAATTCAGAAAAAGTCTTATCAGGCTCAAGGTCTTTTCACTTATGAAGATGGTGGCAGGCATGCCAAACACAGCCTTCCTGCCGATTTCCCCTGCGCACCACGCAGGAGCAGCTGCTCGAATCACTCAAGCTGTTCACTCTCTCAACTCTATCTTCAGACTGACTTTCTGCTGCAGCAGCATCGGGACTTCCTTCTGATCCACATGGGTTTGGTTGGTTGAGCCATCTGTCTGTCAAAGCAAGGGCTCCTCCTCCAGGTCCATTTAGGCGCCAAAGTGTAAAAACTACAATTCCTACAAAAATTTACTCCCACAAGACCCCTGAGGACAAACTCCATTTTAGGTCCCCAAAAGTACTGATTGGTACCAATAGGCAGTCCAGAACCAAGATGGTGGTGATTAACAGAAATTTCCATGCTGCAAAAGAAAGCAGGTTAGACAAACTACAATATCTTTACTATTAAAGCAGATAATCAGCTAACAGTCACAGATCCATGTTGGGCTCCCTCTGCACAATTAGCGGTGGCAGAATGGAGCGATAACTGCAACCCGAGTGGGACTCAAGCCTGAAACTACTCGACCTCTACCCAGATCAATTATATACCACAAAATAAGCAACTCTTAAAGAGACAGGCACGAAGGCTAACAGGCCACTCACATGCAAACACTTTTAAATGACTAGGACACAGAACACCAGCCTGGCAGTGGGCATTTAGGCAAGCCCAAGGAAGGTTTTTAGGAACCCCCATTTGTACGGGGGTTACATAAATTTATGTAACACCCCCCCCACACACAAATGGAGGTTCCTGAAAAGTCTTCCTCGAGCTTGCCTAAATGCTCACTGCCAGGCTGGTGTCCTGCTTTTTAGCAGTTTAAATGCGACTGCCAGAGAGTGCCTGTATAGCCTCTGTGTACTGTCTCTTTAAGAGCTGCCTGGATTGCAGTCATAAGAAATCTGAGAGGGATCTCTGTTGAAAGATGTAGCTATTTGCTGAAAATCATTTAGAGTGATAATGATAATCTTGTTTGTCTAACCTGCCTTCTTTGCAGCAAGGACTGTTTTGTTTATCTCCACTATCTTGGTCCTGGACTGCAAATTGGACGAATCAGTTCTGGTGGGACCTAAAATGGAGCCGGACTACAGGAGCTATCTGGAGTCAAAATCTGAAGGAATTGTAGTTTTGGGCTTTTGGCGCCTTTTTGCACCTGAAGGGGAGCTTTGTTGTGACTGACAGACAGATCAGCCAACCGAATCCTATTGGATTCTGGGGAAAGTCCCTGGCTTACTGGCAGTTGAGTCAGATCTAATTTGGGAGCTGAAGAAGCAATATGCTTGAGACAGTCAAGCAGCCATCTGAGTAGTTTCACACGGGAGAACTGTGGAAAGGCTCTGAGTTGTGGCCTGCATGTCTGCCTGCTGCCCCTGAGAGGGAAAGAAGAGAATTATTTCGGACTAAATCCAAGTTTGTGAGAACAAAGTAAGCCACTGATTTTTTACCAGACTCATACCTGAAGAAGACCAAAGATTTTGCTGAATCGATCGGCCTGTCAGGATTTCCAGCTGCTTTTGAATCCCCGGTTTGTGCAGAGACTTTGTGATCGTGACCGAGAGCGGTTTGCCTGGTACAGTAGAATTTTCTTACATGTAAATGTTCTGTGTATTGAAAGTGGGTCGTGATTTGGTTCCCCACTATGTGAACTGTGTTCTGCTTTCTGAAGCTTTATCCAGCCTAATCGGACTGAATCCAGTTCATCTCCATTCGGCCTGGGCCATGCCAAGCTGGCTCTGCCAGACTACCCCACTGCACAGAGAAAGCCAATGACGAGAGACCTGCCTGGGATCAGCCCCCGGTCCATGCTTGAACAGCAACAACGCCTCGGTGAATCGTGTGGCCCTGCTTCTCCTGGCACTCCAGATTAACCACCTGCTGTCTCGATTTTCGTCCAGCCTGTGTCCAGTCTTGGGTATCGTGAGTAATCATCAGGGTAGCTCCCTGCAACAACAGCCTAATCTAGAAGTGTGTCATCTGATTGCCTTGTTGTTTTCTTTTCACAAACTGAGCCCTCCGGCTCCGGATTACAAATAGTGTGTGTTGTGCATGTTGTTTTCTTCCATCACAGGGCCTCAACCAGCTGCAACGCTCCTTGCTAGCCCACCATTCTCCATCTGGGAACCGGAGTGTGTGACTGTTTATGGACCCTGAAGTGCATGCATAACTGTTTGATTGATATAACCTTTAAGCAAATTAACCTGATTATGCCCCTCCCTTGTTCAAGTCCCTTAAATAAATCAGATATAACTCTTTTTTGCATTTACCCTGACTGTGGTTCCAGTTTGTGCAAGAGTACTGTACTGCTGTTATTTGCTGTATATAACCTTGTTTTACAGGGGGTCCCCAGGGCTGGGCCAGAGGAAAGCCCTGGTGGTAAGTGCAAACAGTGTGGGTACTTGTGTCGTATATCAGGGGTATTGTGAAAGTGATTATTGTGTATTATTCCGGCCACTAGTAGGAAAGAGGGAGGGTTAGTGTCCTGGAGGGCTGTGCCCAATTAGCTTTGACCACTCAACCCTGGACCTTCAGGAGGAGGCACCCGTTTCTGAACTCAGGACCCTTAACCTGCGACTAGCCAAGCAGGCAAGAGTAGTAGCCCTTGGGATAGCACCACCTAGGGGTTACACTTAAAATATGTAGTAGTATAAACTGATTGCTGTTACATATTTCCACTTGTGACAGAGTGGCCACCAGTATAATTAAAGCAGTATGTAGTAAGCACAAGTGGGTAAAGAAAACATCATAAATCTCACCTTCCATAGAAGGAAGTGCTGGCATGCACTCATTGTGGGACCATGCACAGTCATGTGGTATGTTTCATCCAATCAGGATGACATCAGTTTTACTGATTTTTCTCACCAATTTTGTATGCCCTCTTATATCATATAATGTGTTTTTAGACCTCAGACCTCAAGTCCTTACAGCAGCGATATGTTCCAGTGAGTCAAGTGTTTGTCATAATCATCTTTGATAATAAGAGTGACTTGGGACCACTATCCAAGACAGCACAGGTTGATGTTTCCACCCTTTTTGACCTGTATCTCAGACAAAGACTCTACCAATTCAGTTAAAGCCACAGGCATTTTCTTGTCAGTTGTGACTGTCGATCTGGCAACACAGTTTAACAGGAGCATCTAACATCCAGGGCTCAAACACTCGTCCCTACTGGGCTCTACTGGCAATTCCAATCCTTCAACAACTTCCTGATGAGTTGCTTATTCACCTTGCAGAAATCTTCAGGACCTTGACACTCCCACCATCAATACTCTGCCACTCCAATTTAAAAAATTCGTAGTCATCACTCTTGCTCGAGCCTCTGGGCACATTTCGAGTTTCTACTTGACATTCGTTTCCCCACGTGTTGAAGTCCAGGCAAATCTGTGCTGCTGTGGCTTTAACAGGCAGTCTGCCACCTTTGGGGTATATGTCCTTCTGCTGCTCCATAACCAGTTTGGTCAACTTGTCAATTTTTGTTTCCAGATCTGGGGTTCCAGGGCATGGCGTGGTCAGCGGCAATGGTGGATGCTAGCTAGCTCTGCTTTGTCCCACACACTCAAAATCCCTTTAAATCAGAAGAATCATGTGTTTATATTTAAATTAGCTAGAGTATTTAAGGTCCTTGAAGTAATGAGCACCCAAAAAGAACAAAAGCAGCAAGCTCAACTAAGTTTTTCATCTGCAAAGCTGGCAAGTAAATCTGAGCCTACTTCCAAGAGGGTCTATGTGATAAAGGCGAGTCTGAAAGACCACCTATCACATACAGTGAACAAATTTGACCCTGCGGTCAAAAGAGCGACAGATATTGTAGCGACCGTTGCTACAATACTTAACAAAACCATGCAAAACTCTTTTTTTATGTGGGGGCTGGGCCCCCCATGCCCCCCACACCATCCAACACTTAAATAATCAACTCCAAGGGGGATGCGGACCACAGGGCAAGTTATTGGATGCTGAAAAAAAACATTTATTCTGCCTCTAGCTGGACCTGAACCTGAGGCTGCTTTCATTGCAAGCGGTGGTGTACACCACTACGCTATGCAAGCAGCTCAGTGGGAATCAGCCTCAAAGGATACTATATCCTGCAATAGCGAGTACAGCTCCTTGCTGTACTCGCTATACAGGATATAGCACCATATTGCACCACTGGCTTGCTGTAGAGCCGCCATTATTGAGCTTCCGCCAAAAGCAGCACCCAATAATCAGCACTCTACATGGGTGCTACCCTTCCAAGATACTAATCTGCTCACACAGAATGGCAGAGAGCAGCAACATGGAGCCAGCATGCTGGGCAGCCTCCAGAATGAGATGAGGGCTGGATTTAACAACATTATGGCACAAATTACTCACCTGCAAACTGTGTTGGAGGGGCTCTGTGAAACCTCAGCAGTCCATGCACCTCAAATCTCAGAGGTCAAAGAGTGGGTTGGGACCCTGGAATAGAGGGACATATGGAAAGAAAACATTAAATCCCTGGGAATCAGTGGAAGACCAAGAGAACTGTGTCAGAAGGTCCAATCTGTGCATAGTCAGGATGGCTGAGGGGCTTGCGGGCCAGGACTCGACTGGTTTTCTCCAAAAATGGATGGCTGCGCACCTGAAGATGAGAGATCAGGCCCTGAAATTTGAACTACAATGGGCTCACGGGACCTCCAAAGAAAAATCCAGCCATGGGGGCAGGCCTCACCAGTTTTTGGCTAAATTTCTCCAGTTCTAAGACCATAAGGCCATACTCAGAGCAGCAAGCACAACCAACCGGACCAGTTCAAATGGAGGGAATCACGGTCTCGGTACTCCCCGACTGTAGCACACAACTTCCACAACGGCAGCAGAAATTCACCAACTAGAAGGCCAAATTATATAGGAGGAACTGCAATTCCAAAATATCTACCTGAACAAGCTGTGCATTCTAAGGCCTGGTGCTATCCCCCACACATTTGCCAATGTGCTGAAGGGGAATTCACAAATCAAAAGAATGCAACCACAGAGGGAAGGTCAGCCCAGCACACAATGGCACCATTGCAGCACCATGAAGACTATGTCCTCTACAGTTGTGTAAACACCACCAAATATGGGTGCTTACCATTTGGTCCTTGCTCCTCCCCTTTCCCCTTTTTTGGCTGTGGAGTTTATGGCCCGCCTGCAGGTCATGTGGGGCTATGCCTCCTGACCCGGGTATTTAGGAGAGGTTTGGGTGCCTTTTGGGGGAGGAGAAGGACCCGGTGGGAAGAGAAGGTCATGAGTCCAGGGCCAGAGCTGCCTGTGCCATCCCCCGGCCCAGCCGGGATTCTTAAATGGGTGGTGTGGAGTCAGATGTCCAGGAAGCAGTGCAGGGGGGAGGCTGGTAGAGAGATGCAGTGGGTCAACTGACTGGCGGGTGTCAATCTCGGCAGCTCACCACTGTGGTAAAAAGATGATCTGAAGTTCCACATTTGAGTGGGCCCTACCACCACATTAGGGGAGCTGTAGCCAGGAGAGTGCAAGGAGGACCCGCTATGTGAACTGTGGCACCAGGTGGGTTGGCAGTGGGTCCACACGAACAGTATACCTGGGTCTTGCTGTTGGGGCAGTGCGGTGGTGACAGCCTGTGCTATGGGAATGGTAGCGGTGGCAGCCTGCCTTCCCCATTCTGGTGTGGCACTTCAGCAGGACCTGAGTATCATTGGGGCCCATAATGTTTTTCTGAGGCTGGTGCTGGTATGTCTCTGGGATCGCCAGGACCTGTTACATAGATACATAGACAGTGTCGGCAGATAAGGGCCTATGGCCCACCCAGTCTGCCCATTTAAGTTTGTAAGTTCAGTTTATGTTTTCCAGGAAGTCTGTTGCCCCTTACCCCTGACCTCCAGAATTCCTTTATGTCTATCCCATGCATTCTTAAATCCCGTGATTGTTTCAGCCCCCACCACTTCCTCTGGCAGGGTGTTCCACTTGTCCACCACCCGTTCTGTGAAGAAATTCTTCCTCACGTTTCCTCTGAATCGTCCTCCCTCCAACTTCATCCCATGCCTCTAGTCCCTGGAACATCTTTTTCGCTTAAAAATAGTGCATTCCTGCACCCTGTTCCTCCCTGTAAGATACTTTTATGTCTCTATCATATCCCCTCTCTCCCAGGGAGTACATGTTCAGTGCCTTCAACCAGTCCTCATAGGACTTGTGATGCAATCCATGCACCATCTTTGTTGCCCTCCTCTGAACCTTCTCTACCCTGTCTATGTCCTTACGTAGGTAAGGTCTCCAGAACTGCACAGTGTACTCCAGGTGCAGCCTCACTAGTGTCTTGTATAGTGAATTATGACCTCCTTTTCCTGCTGGTGGATGCCCCTGCCCATGCATCCCAGCATCCTATTTGCTTTACCTGCTGCCTTGTCACACTGTTTCCTGCCTTGAGGTCATCAGAGATGATAACTCAATATCCTTTCCTGCTTGGTGCATGCTATATCCTCACCCCCAACTGATATATTGTGCCAGGGTTTTGTGCCCCATATGCATTATCTTGCACTTCCTTGCATTGAATTTCAACTGCCAAACCCTGACCATTCTTCAAGTTTCTGCAGGTCCCTTCTCATTCTGTCTACACCCTCTGGTGTGTCTACTCTGTTACAGAGCTTTGTGTCATCAGCGAACAGTGAAATTCTGCCTTCTAGGTCCCATGTAATGTCACTGATGAAGATATTGAATAGTACCGGTCCCAGCACTGATCCCTGTGGTACCCCACTGGTCACTCTTCCTCTGTGGAGTGACAGCCATTTACCACCACCCTCTGTGTTCTGCTGCCCAGCCAGTTACCTACCCACCGCACTACTGTCCTGCCCACACCCATATTCCCCAGTTTGTGCAATAGTCTTCTATGTGGCACAGTGTCAAAGGCCTTGCTGAAGTCCAGATAGGCCATGTCCACTGCCCTCCCCTGATCCACCTCCCTAGTCACCCAGTCAAAAAATTCAATGAGGTTGGTCTGACATGACCTTCCCTGGTGAAACCATGCTGCCTTGGGTCCTGTAGTCCATTGACAACCAGATGTTCCACCAATCTCTTCCAGTAGTGCTTCCATGATCTTCCCCACTACTGAGGTGAGGCTGACTGGTCTGTAGTTCCCTTCCTCTTTGTTCCCACTTTGTATAAGGGGACTACATCTGCTATCCTCCAGTCTTTGGGTACCTCCCTTTTCTAGTGATCGGCTAAACAGGATAGCAAGAGGTTCAGCCACCACCTCTCTTAGTTCTTTAAGGATCCTGGGGTGCACCCCATCTAGCCCCATTGCTTTATCAACTCTTATTACTTCCAGTTCCTTCAGGACCCTTTCTCGTGTAAAGGGACTTGTGTCCATTTCTGCACCATTCTCACCCCTTGTACTCCATTCAGACCCATTACCCTCCTCTTCCTCAGTAAAGACTGAGCAGAAATACCTGTTCAATATGTCAGCTTTACTGTTGTCATCCTCCCCCTTCAGTCTCACTATCCCTCCCTTTGTCTTTCTTTTTTCACTTATGTACCTGTAAAAGGTTTTGTCCCCTCTACCCACTGATTTTGCAATGTGTTCTTCTGTCTGAGCTTTGGCTTCCCTTACTGACCTCCCTGCCTCCCTTTGCTTCTCCTGGTACTTCTCCCTATCCCCTTCTGCCTGTGTCTTTTGTATTGCCTGAATGCAATCTTTTGGCTTTCACTTTCTTTGCTACCTCTTTGGAAAACCATAATGGTCTCCTCTTCCTTTTCCTTTTGCTAACCTGCTTAATACATAATTCTGTTGCTCTTGTAATCCCCATTTTAAATACTTCCCACTGTTCCTCAACCCCTGATTCCTGCCCCATTCCCTTTAATGCCTCTTTCAAGTAGCTCCCCATTTTCTCAAAGTTTGCCCCCCTAAAATCCAGGATACGTGTTTTTGTGTGGTTTGGTTCTGCTCTTTCCGTGATTTCAAACCACAGTGACTGGTGGTCACTGTTCCCCAGGTGCTCCCCCACTCTTACCCCCATCACACTGTCCCTGTTTGTGAGCACAAGGTCCAGTATTGCCTTCTGTTCTTAGTTGTTCTGGGATGCTCAGAGCCTGGTGCACCTGAAGAGACTAGAGGGTCAGTATGTGTTGTAGCCAGGGAATGTGGAATCTGCAATGTTCTGAGAAAATGTCAGCCTGCTTCCTGTTTGTGTTGCTGCCATCAAATCAGAGACCCTATTCAGCTTCACGGACTTCCATTCTTTGATCTGCTTGGATCACCAAGTACTGTAATGTACCGTGGCTTTGTGTCCCTGAATTTCAGCTACCTCAGAAGCTATGCAGCTTGTGCCCCACTGCTCCATGGAGCTGAAGTTTCTGTTTAATAAAAAAATAATTTCTATTTGCTGCATCATCAGTGTGGACATTGGACTTAATTGATGAATTGTTTCCCAGCCTTTAACCACCTAGTTGCCCCCTCTAGCTGCCATTGTCCCATGGCTGCTGCACCCCTCTGCCCAACCTCCAGTGATGCACGAAGTCTGAACCCAGGTAACTGCTTTTCTGTCAGAGTTTGTTGGACTGCTGTCTGTGTTGCCAAGCCCCCTTCCCTTTTAACATCAGGTACCCCTAGACACAGAAAGGGGGCTTACAGCTATAAATAGCAGGTACTGAAATATCCTTTTTGTGACCACCACTCCTGGAGTTCCCTCCCTGTTGTATCCCCTTTGCAGCATTTGATGGTCCCACCCATAGCTCTAATTATTAGAACCTAAAGTACAAGGGATGGCCTTACACACCCAGTAGCTAGTCACATGTTTGAAATCTTTTTAGGGAACAAGAGTGCATGCTAACCACTACCCTGGGCTCACTACAGAAAAACAAGGTTTCCCCACACTAATGATCAGATATCTGCTGCCCGGGGTAAAGTTACTGTAAGGGAGTCATGTACAAGGGAGAAGGAGCAACTGAGGGGGAAGGGAGAATATGCAGTGCAGCGGAGGAAGCAAGGGTTGCAGTTCTTGCAGCAGCATAATGACTAAATCCATCCTAGTCTACCCGACTGCTACCCCCCCCCCCCATGAAAAGTCCTGCTATGGAAACAGAAGTATCCCTTTTCTGAGGGTCCCACTAACTAAGAACTCCTTATGCCTCATGAGGGCTACTAGACTCCAACGGGAGGCCAAACTCCCATTCAAGCCTGGGTTAACTAAACAGGGACAGCACAATGATAAAGTAACTTTACTGCTCACAATTGACTTAATTGCTGCGGACAGTAATTGAGAATCTCAGGTTTCAGAGGCAATGGTTGGCTGGAGGCCGAAGGGGAGTAAACTTCTGAAAGAGACTGCAAATGAAGAAAACTAGACTGCAAGTAAAGACCTAGTGAAATAAATAAAACTGAGCCAGACCAAAGCTAGAAGCGTATATGACTCACTATTTTCTGTTAATTGTACTGCGATCAATGTGAAGGGGAATGTTGGTACTGCATGGGGGGGTGCTCTTCCGGCCCAACTGGAATCATGCCAAACACTAACAAACTTTGCCTTGTGAGTAGTCCTCTTGGGTGCCTCAGAGGTCACTAACAGGCACTAAGTAACTTGCCTGACCTCAGGAGGTATGCCCATTAAAGGTGGTGCCCTATAGGAGGGGAGGACGCACGTTCTCGGTCGGCAGTGTCAAGAAGTAGCTATAAATATGGCATGAAGTACAGTTCCCAGTCACTGCTGCTTCAAAGCCACAAGTCCAAAGAGAAAAAGAGCTGCAAAGTGACTCCACTTATTCGTATGTGAGTCAGGATTTGTGCACAGGGTATCTTGGGTAATCAAGCAGCCCCAAGGCCATTGATACAGGCAATATCAAGTATACCAGTAATGCACTGCTCTGTCTTAAGAGCTTATGCAGTGATTGAAAAGTTATTTTTATTAGTATCTGTTTTTATATTAAATCCACAACTAAGTAAAAGTCTTGCCATGGGACTAGCCCTTGGCAAAGACTATGTTCAAGGGTACTATAAATGCCTCTGACAAGGTATCGTTGTATGGGTCGAGTGTTATAACCGATTTTGTGCACTCGTCAAATAGGAAAGATGGAAGATCTATCCACCAAGTTTCTGTGGGAATAGCTGGAGACCAAGTTGGGGTCCGGTCTCCAGAGGAGGAGGGGACTACAGAGGAATAGCAGGAGAGGGTACTAGATATTAGGGCACTGTGGGGGAGAGAAGTAAAAGTTATGGTTCTGCAACTAAACTAAAGATACAAGGTGATCAAGCAGGCTTGCAATATCAAAGTGTGTTACAGGAAATAATGAAAACAGGTGGCTTTTAAAATGCAAAATAATCTGGAGTAGACATACCTCGCTGTAAGACAATGGATAAGGATGTGAGTATACTCTCCTGGAACATCAATGGACTCAAAACTATGGTAACAAGCATTTGTCAATGCCGAATGTTTGCTTGCTAGTATTAGCATTGGAAATGCAGGAGTTAAACAGATGCAGAAAAGGAATGGCAGTGAAATACTGAACTTCACGCCAACCCCACCTTCACCCTGCAGAGACAGACAGGAAGTGGGGTATGCGTTTGGGTCATCGCCCATAACGTTCATGCCATTTCACCTCACCCATTCCTGCAGACACCGACAAGTATTGAGGTGTGCCTTGGGGTGCTCGGCTTTACAGTCACCCCATTCCATAAGGACATATGCTGAAATGGGTGCAGTATGGGAGAATGAGGTGAACTGTGGGGCAGAATAGTCCAAGGCACACCTTGATGCCTGTCACCGGCTGCAGGGTGGGGGTGAAATGACATGAGCATTACAGTCGGCAATCCAAAGGCACACCCCTGATGCCTGTCAGTCTGTACAGGGTGGGACGTTATGGTTAGAAACCCTAACACCCCGGGCGTTTGTTGGTATTTGCACTACAAATTTTCAACATGGCCTTTTTGTGACCCCCACCTCATGAAAGCATTTGGGACCTTTTCTTACAAACAGTGGCACTGTGATTTTGTTAATGTGTCCCGAACTTTGAGTTCCCACAGCAACCATGCCACTGTGTGCCAGATGTACGAAAATACAGATCGGGCAGGATGTGAAGAATGACAGCTGTACCATTCATAGGGAGGTGAGAAGAGATGGCAATGCTGAAAATCTGTAGTGAAACTATTAAAAATGCTCGAACTTCCGAGTGTATGTGGAAACTGCTCAGTGCATGCGCATAACACAGTCATTTAGTGGAATTGTTTCACCAAATTTTCAACATAGGCATTTTGTGACCTCTGCTCATGAACACTGTCACTATGATTTTCTTAATCTGTCCCCAACATTGATTTCCCACAGCGACTGCACTCTTGTGTGCCAGATGTGTAAATGCATATTTTGGGCAGGATATAAAAAATGATAGCTGTACTGTTCATAAGGAGGTATGAAAAAAATGCCAATGTTGAAAATCTGGAGTGAAAATATTACAAATGCATGAAATTTACGAGGGAGTGTAGAAACTGCGCAGCATACGCTCATAACACAGTCATTTTATGGACTTTTGCCACTAAATTTTCAACATATGCATTTTAGCACCTCTGCTCATGAACAGTGTCACTGTGATTTTCTTAATCTGTTCCGAACACTGACTTCCCACAGCGACCGCGTTATTGTGTGCCAGAAGTGTGAAAACACATTTCGACCAGGATGTTAAAAATGACAGCTATACTGTTCATAAGGAGGTATGAAAAAATGCAAATGTTGAGAATCTGGAGTGAAAATACGACAAATTTGAGAAGTTACAAGGGTGCGTGGAAACTGCACAATGCACGCTCATAACACAGTCATTTTATTGTCGTTTGTCACCAAATTTTCAACATAGGCATTTTAGGACTTCTGCTCATGAACAGACTCACTGTGATTTCTTAATCTGTCCCAAACACTGATTTCTCCACAGCAACCGCGCTTTTCTGTGCAAGAAGTGCAAAAACACATTTTGGCCAGGATGTGAAAAATGACAGCTGTACTGTTCATAAGTAGGTGTGAAAAAATGGCAATGTTGAAAATCTGGAGTGAAAATATTACAGATTTGCGAAGTTACAAGTGTGCATGGAAAATGCTCAACGCACACTCATGAAACAGTCATTTTTGGGAAAATTTCACCCAATTTGCAACATAGGCTTTTTGGGAGCCCACCTCATGAACAGTGAGTGGCACTGTTGTTTCTTTAATCGGTCCCAAAAGGTGATTCGACACAGTGACCACAAAATCACCTTTCAGGACTGAATAATGCCATGCCAGTGACTGAATTCATGAGGAGGGGTCCCAATAACCCCATGTTGAAAATTTGGTGCCAAAAGTCGAAAAAATGTCCAAGATATCCACATAAGTTGAAAAAACCCTATTTATGCCATTATACAGCTTACCGGCATTTCTTCAGTTCGCGGTCGGCTTTGAAGAGTGCAGACGTGTTTCTGGTCCACTGAAAATCATTGCGCTCAGCTCCAGAGGTAAGTATGGGGTGAGGGGGTGTGGGAGGCAGGTGCATGGAGGGTGGGTGCGAATTGGGAGAAGGGGCACAAGACACCGCAAGGGACCGCTTGGTTTCAGGAACAAAAAAAAAAAAGACGCTGGGGAAGGTTTTGTTTTTCAGGCTTGCTTTTGGTCACACTGGGTGGGGCCCCAGTGCCACCTGCATTTGGGGGGGACTGAGCTGACAGGGATTGGGCCTACCGTCGACAAAGAAAGACTGTTTGGGAGCATGATGCTGAGGGGAATTAGGCACCCCTCAGCACACACAACAAATGGAAATTATGCCAACAGGGGTGGGCTCCCCGTTGGCAAATGAACTGGAGTCAGGGGCATGCCAAAGGGGATTGGGTACCCCATCAGCTTTCATGGGGCTCTGAGGCAGACAGCGATAGCCACCGCCATGTTCATGAAACTGTTACACCAGGTAAGGTACCACCCTGCAATGACAGGTCGCTCCCTCGTTGCAATGGAATGGCTGATGCTGCAATGATGAAGCAGCCCCTGATTGCGGACAGCCAAATCATTTCAAGTTGGTGGCACTTCTGCAGATCTAGTGTCATCAGGACAGTGGGTCTGCATTGGTTGAACACCGCCAAGCCCACAAATGCAGTGCTGGCACTGGCCGCCATGGTGCTGCACCTCCATAATCCACTTCTCTCCTAAGTTGCCACATAATGTTTGTTGCGCATGTGCACAAGCAAACATAAAAAGGAAAAAGAACTTAACATATATAAAGTAGTACAAACCTGATGTAATCCTGTTCTAGGAAATGCATATGATAGATAGTGAATGAGAGTACATGATTAAAAACTGGAATGGGGAATGAATAGCAGGTAACTTCAATTCCAAAGCTCGAGGTACAGCTATATGGATTAAGTCCCACCTACAAGCTACATGCATTAACATTTCCAATGACATACAGTAGGCATCAGATATTTGTTAGCCCAGATAGAGATAGAGGGAGGGAAACAGCTGGCATTTAGCTTCTTATGCAGACCCAGTTCTGACACATTGGCGTTTTATAAAAAGCTAGCAATAGTAATGCCTGCCTTTGTGGGCCCCTGAATGTGGAGGGGGATGCTAATTGTGTAGTAGATGGAGTACTGGACAGATCAGTCAGAGTGTCATCAACACACACCAGCAGCTCCAATGGACTGAAACAATTAATGACCACTCACAGACTGGTGGACACCTGAAGGCATTGCCACCCTGATGGTAGAGAGTACACTTTCTACTCCCACACACACACCTCCTATGTACGTAATGACCTACTTCTTACAAGGTGCTCATTCTTGCCCAGCTTATTAGAGGCTAAGCAAGACACTATTTCCCTATCAGACCGTTCCCACTGTGAGTATAATCCTGGGTTCAAGGAATGAAATGAACACCCCACCTGCTTGGAAATTAGACCCCATACTGTTGAAGCCAGGGAATATAAAGCATATACTTCAAAGCACATTATAAATCGTGAAATCATTTTAGCCAATCAGGATTCTTTATTTCTAATCATTCCAAGTACTCTTATAACCATTATCGATCGAGGGAGCGCTCCTGACCAGCTGGAGTGCTCCTTTCCTCTGCACATGAGACACTCTAATTACATATAAACATACCAACTTATGGATTCATATGCAGACCCAATTTTGACACATTGGACTTTTATCAAAAACTAGCAGTAGAAATGGATGCCTTTGTGGGCCCCTGGATATGGGAGGGGGTTAATCGTGTACCAGAAGGAGTGCTGCTATTCTGTGAAGACTGTCTCATGTGCACCTGCCCTGTCAACGGGCACATTCTGGTAAGTTTTTTATTTATTAACATGTTATTGATTAAGCTTGATCAATAATATATTAATACCACTGCAGAGACCACTCTTCAGGATGGAAGAGTGCTCTCATGCATTTTCTTTCATATATACTGTATATATATATATATATATATATATATATACATATATATATATATATACTGTATATATATATATATATATATATATACTGTATATATATATATATGTATATGCATTTTATCGCCTGGTCTCCTCTGGCAGCCACCTTCTGATGGACCCACCCCCAGCCCCATCACCCAGATTCCAGGACTTACCTTACACCAGTGTTCTCTGCCACAGGACTGTGGCGGTCCCAGACACTGGTGTGGGGCCTGCGGAGAGTCGGGCTTCATCCTGCTGCCTGGGGCAATTTTCCTCCTTTTTTGCCATGAGGCCCAAGGATGTGCAGTGGGTGCATTGTGCGAGCTCCACTTCCATGGAGACACTCCCGACATCCTGAATGTGGGTTCCCCTTCCCTACATGGTGGAGTCACATGTGCTGCCACCCAGCCACCGCTGGGTGGTAGTCAAGCAGCGCACCACACTAACTTCCCCTCCCAAAGGAAGGAGAACTGTCCTAGGGATGCTCAATTCTTCCTCGACCCACCGACCCCCGAGTGACCCGAGTCCATTCCTGACCCCAGGTCACCAGTGTGGCAGGAGGTGAGGCATTCAGCTCCTCAGCCCTCCACATTACCGGGCCGGCTTCTCATGTGCATTCTTAGGGTATCAGAACTGCTCACCGTAGCTTACAACCATGAGAGTGGTCTTCACAGCACTATTAACATAAGAGGGTGTCTCATGCACATAGTTCTAAAGTTCTGACGTTCATAGTTCAGTTGGCATAATCCATTTCCCATAATGCAGATTCTCTAACATTCTACAAAGTAAAACATTTTGATTTGAAAGAGCTAATGTACTGCCTAAACTAATATTAGTTTTTAAAAATAGTCAGCCATTATCTTTTAAAGCTGAGGTGCTTTTTCCTTTCCTTTTGGTTAATTAGAAGATTGATTACCTGATGCTAGTTGGTATGATGTGTGGAACAGCACTCTGCCTGGCAGCTGACATATCTAGCTGTGTTTCTTCCATTACGTCATCAGCATTGTGGCCTCACTGACTGTGAAATCACTGCTGCTTAGGAACAGCCAGTCAGTAGCTGCCAGCTCAGTCATTTGTGATGTCATTGTCAGTGAGATCACAGTGCTGATGATGTAGCAGGAGGAATACAGATAGCTATGTCAGCTGCCAGGCTGACATCTATTCCACATATCCAACACAATATTAACACACAGAAAACTTTCTAATGAGCTAAAGAAAAAGGTAAATATTTCAGAAATAAGATGTGACAACAGAGTACTTCTTAAAATTTGTATCATGTTCCTGTCCGTTTTGTTTCCACTAGCTCTTTAAATTCAAATTTCATTTTTTAAACAAAGGTCTTCAACATGAGTTATAGTATGTTTATCTGACTTATCCACTAGCAACATTGATGTATCCCAAAGGTCTATCCTTGGCCCCCTTCTCTTCACCATTTTCATTCATGACCTATTAGTGAATGCTACATCTTGCTTCTCTCTGCCATATGTTGATGACCTTGTTCTCTGTTCTAGCTCTAATTGCATTACTGATCTTAATTCTACCCTTACATCTGATTTCCACAACATCCATTCCTGGCTCTCCCATAACAAGTTATTACTTAGTTCCAACAAAACTCACTACATGCTATTTGGCTCTGCCCCAAGATTAAGGAAATGTATGGGGCAATTATCTATCTTCTGCTGTGACGTCTTTCTCCTCAAAAATGTAACTAATTTTAAATACCTCGGAATTACACTTGACCCTCTCTGGACTTTGTCCAACACATCTCTATCACTTGTAGAGCTATAAAAATGCAAGCTTGGCCTGACCTATATCACAGGGTTCAAGCAGGGGGCATTGGACCCCGGGAGAGCATATAGCTTTAAGAATCTTCAGAAGGGGAGCCAATGGGAGAGACGGTGCCACCCAAAAGTCCGACACATGACATGGTGCTCGTGGAGTGGCCAGTAACTGACACCGACTCCTCCTTCTCCTCTGTTCTGTCCACAGGCGAGGAAAACAGGTGTAGAAAAGAAAGGGAGGGGTGGAGCAAGGTATCCTAAGGGACAGGGAAAGGAAAGGGAGCAAAAAAAAAATTCAACCATAAGCCAACCACAGAGAAGAAAGAGAGAGAAGAGGACTCTGATCTACAATTTTCAGGGTCTGTAATAGGCAGAGTCTCTGGGCAAGTCCATGGTTAAGGAGAGAAAAGCCAGAGAAAGAGAAAAGAGACAGAGAGACTAGAGTAGAATCCCTTCTTGGTGAGGAAGAGAAGGGTGGGTTGTATTCATTTTAGTCCAGAAAGGGGGACCATAGATATGCAACCAAAAACTGGAGGCTCAGCCAGAGCAGGCTGTCAGGAGGTTGAGAGAGAAGCGCTCCTCTGAGGGAACAGAAAAGGAAATGGAAAATATCCAATTCTAGAGAAAGGCCTCAAGGAGAGGGCTTAAATACTTATTTACTTGAGGTTGGACATTGGGGGGGAGGTGCCAATCACACTTGGAGCAATGGCAAAGAATATAACCTGTTCCCAGGGTAGAACAGAGGAGCCCTTTGTCCGGACTAAGAAGGGATCCTTGGCGGGCTGAGGGGGGGAGGTGCTGGTTCCTAGAAGGGGCTGAGGGAGGAAACAAGAAGAAGGACATGAACAGCTAGTAGAGATTCACCAAGACAGTGAGGGGAGCAACTAGGGCCCACGGATAGGGTTAACTCCTCATCCCTAGAAGAAGTAGGGGGCAAAGAAGGCCCAGACAATCCCCCCCCCCCACAGCAGACAAGTCAGCAGGAGAAACCCCTCCCCCACCTAGAAAGGTGCCCACCATGAGAGAGTCTTTCTACCAGGCACTCCCAGCAAGGGGGTTCCTTTAGCTATTGATAGGAGAGGGCAAATCCCTCTGAACAATTTAGTAATGAGAATGGCATCCTAGACAGAGGCCAAAACAAGGAAGGTAAGAGACAGAGCCATTTACCTTCCCCCAGAATAAGGAGACATCGGGAGGGTAGGGACCTAGTCACCTGCCAAGACAGGATTTCCCACAGGGGATGTCTACCACCATCCAAATGTCCCTAAAAAAGGGGGGAAGAGAAACGGCGGGGAAGCACTTCCCAGAAACCTGGTCATGAAGAGAAGGTGAGCGGGAAACTGTGATGAATGGTGAAGATATCTTCCAAGATAGGAGGGATAGAGGGGACATGATAGAGACTTTCAAGTATGTAAAGGGGATAAATAAGGGTGGAGCCAGGGAAGTGTTCAGGCTTAAGAAGGGGGGAACTACTAGGGGGCACGAGTGGAAGCTGGAAGGGGGGAAGTATGGGGGGAGTGCAGGAGACACTTTTTCACAGAGAGGGTGGTGGAACCATGGAACGCACTGCCCAGGAGTCTGGTGGAAGAGACCACAGTGGAAGGATTCAAGAAGGATTCGGACAGGTGCAGGGGGAAGCCGAGGCCAGGAAAGGCCACCTCTGGGGCTGGGGGTTGGAGGAGCGAGCTCCCAGTAGGGGGCTAGCTTCCAAGCAGACACGATAGACCATGGGGCCTATTCTGCTGGCTTTTACTATGATAAGATCAAGAATTACGGTGAGTATGTAATTTTCATATCTTTTTCATATCTTCCATATATCAGTCTTCACCATTTATCACAGGTGGGTGAGTACCAAGCCCACCACCAGAGGTGGTGTTGGCAACCCTGAGGGAAACGGTTATTCCCGCAGCCTCCTGTGGGGGAGAACACATGGAGGCAGAGGACCCTTACAATTCTGGCAGGACTCGAGTTGGTCAGGGGCAGGTGGAGGCTCCCTTGGCCTGGGAGATTGAAGGTGCCCCACTAGCTCACGCCTGGCCCTAGGGGGAAAAAAATGGGTCCCCTGGAAGTGTGAGGCAGTCACCCTCCATCGGGCCAGGGGTGACGACCAGGAAAGACAAAGCCATGCCATCCACCTGCTGCAGACCGCTGTTCCCACCAGCCTGGAAACCACCTCATTGGCATCATAAGATGCCCTTGCCTGGTGTCTCACTAGCTCCAGGCCCCATGCAGAAAGGCTAATGGGTTTGCCTGGTTGCCTCACAATCTAGTATAGGTGCTAGAACTGGGGTGGGCAACCTAAGATGATCAGAGGGCCCCAAGTGCAGCCCTCAAACTTCCCCAAGGGCCGCAAAACGCCAGTTTACCACAGTCACAGGCCAAGTTTATACATTTGAATTAAAACCTAGCTATATATAACAAGTCCATCACAGCCTTCAGCCTATCTCCCTTGTCAGACTTTGCATAGAGAGCCTCCTGGTGTATTTTTGGATGGATGAGGAGGCCACAGGTTTACCACTGGGGAGCAGTATGCAGCCCTTGGGCCACAGGTTGTCCACCACTGCGCTAGAAACTGCCCCAGGATCATCTACAGGTACCTGCCATAGCTAGCTATGTAGACCTCATGTGCAGCAATGCACATGAGAGAGCACGCTGCCAAAAAGACTCTGCAGCCCCAACGATTGAACTCAGCTGAGAACAAGTCGGGGGCGATCATGCTCTAGGTGATGGTGCTTGGAAGGACTGTCCAGGAGCTCCACACCAGAGGATGGGTGGGGCAGGGCTCCTGGAGATCCCAGGAGTGCACAGTACCTACACTGGGAGTCCCTCGGGGCTGGAGAGGGGGCAGAGGGATGGCGCCAGATGCTCCGCGAAGCCTCCGTAAATGGCCAATGCCATGGAGGTATGATGATCGTGTCTGAACTGAACTTGTTGAGGATAGACAGCATTGGTCGGGTAGGATTGTGAGCAGCAAAATGGTCCAAGTGCAGGTTACGCAACATCCTGAAGAGGAACGGCTGATAGGAGATGGTATCAGCATCAGAGGAAAGGTGGACCAAAGCATCTTCCTCGGCATGCAGGGGTCTCTGGCTGAAAAATGGCCTTGTCCATGGCCCTAAGGTATTGGAGGATTGTGCCAGCCAAAGCTATAAATTGTTCCCAAGTTAGTGACCCCAAAGGATTAAAAATACAAGGGAGAGGGTGAGGAGGAGGGGGAGGAACGTGACGTACCATAGACAGCCCTCTACCAGGGCTTCAAGATCGGGAAAGGGACCCCTCCCGGGGGGGGCTGCAGATCCCAGCCACCTCTGAACACCCATTTGTGGAGGGGCAGACAGGGTGGGGCCCTTGAGGGGATTCCCCTGGTGGAGAAGCCGGAGCCATGCAGGTCCCGAAGGGTGGCCCCTTTCCCCACCTATTGCAGGCCCAATCAGTTCAGGGGAAGAGAGAGAAAGAGAGAGAGCCAGAGCCAGCACTTTGGCTCCTGGCTGGAACCCTAGGAGGTTGAGCCATGGAGCAAAGCATCGATCCAGACTCTCTCACTCCCACCTCACCAGAAAAGGATCTGGCCCTCAAAGGAGGCCTAGCTGGTGTCCAGAGACATGGAGAAGCAGTGTCAGTGCCTCTAGCGGCATCAGCAACCCCCTTGGCACTGCCAACGGTGCTGGTATTTGGGTCTGGTGCTGACTCCGGCACCAGAACCTGAAACAGCACTGGAGATGGTGTCACCATCCAACTTAATACTGAACATGGCACCACTGCCCTCCCCTCCCCTACACAGGCACATGGCACTGAGAGAGACGAGGGAGGTGGCACCATGACCGGCACCAGCCAGAGAGCTCTCTGGTTCTCCTGACTCCAAAAGCATCAAACTAGGCCTAAAAGGGCCTTGCAACTCTGGGGAGCCACTCAGGATCATCCTGGTGATCTTTCTCTGAGGCGGAGATCAGGGAGATTTCCAAGGAAACAGCCCCCCACACCCTCCCTCTCCTGGTGCAGCGAGCAGCAGCAGAAGGGGACCCAGCTACTTGTGAACATACGATGAAGCCAGTAGATAAAGGCCTAATGGTCTATCAAGCCTGCTCAAGTGTGCAGCTCTCAGTGCCGTGAACTGATGCTGCCTCCCATTCCCCTCACCCCCCCCTCCCCACCAACAGCAGGCATTAAAGAATGACTCCTCTCCTTAGACCAGACCTACATATGGACCCTAATCCAGAGTTGCTTTTTACTCTAATTTAGGACCTACTCTTTCCCTGAGTTATTTACCCTATTTATGGGCCACCTGTTCCAGATTTCGTCATGCTTGTCTGTCTGTATCCTTAGTTTCGCTGTTAGTGTTTCTATCCTTTCTACACTTTCCACCCTTTGAACATGACTCAAAAGATTGCAGTTTGCTTTTCAGCCAGTTCACTGTTATTTCCTTAAGAGCCACCAGGCAAAGAATTCTTAACATCCTTTGTGATTTTGGGTCTCTTGATTCCTTTACCTCCATGCTCAAGACCAGCTTCCCAAAGCCCAAAAAAAGCTGTGTTCCCCATATCCTTGCAATCTCAATTTTTATTTGGCCCCAGTAGCCAGACAGTATCAGGCATGTCCAGAAAATGAGAAAATGGGATTCAGTTTGCCCACAACCTCTCCAGCATTGGGCTGAGTTGGTTGCTACAAAGTGTCTAATGATTGAGGGAGTATGGAAGAATCTCATCATACATTTTTCATTTAAACTCCCTCCATCCCGGGGAAACTGTAACCGTCCAACCTCTCTCCCATGTTTTCTTCCATTCTTATATATGGATTTCTATTTCTGATTCTTCTTCCCATTTCCTCCTTAGATCTTCTAATATCTTATCATCTGCTCCTAGGAGTGCCCTGTATGCCCCTGACACCTTGCCCTTAGGGTCTCTGTTTTGCCGCCCAGTACAGAAAGTTCTCTAACGAGGTCATTTCTGTCTCCACTTTGTTAAATATCTGATTTGTTAATATGTAATTTCTTATTTGGAGATACCTGTGGAAGTCTGAATGTAGTAGAGCGTACTTTGTTTTCAGGTCTCCAAATGACATGACTCTTTTATTTTGGAGTAGGGAGTTGTATCGTATTAGTTTATGATGGTTCCTCCTCCCTTCATATTCATCTTACTGCCTGTGAGGCTCAGTTGCAGAGCATGGAAACAGACTTGAAGCACTGAAAAAGCAAAGCAGAGCTACTTATTTACATCTGACTTGGCTTCCAGAAACTTTGGAAGGAGACGAGCCAACAGTATTCGCATCATAATGGCTGAGAGACCTCTTTTTCATCCGGCAGGTGAAGATGGTGGATATCCAGACTGAGAGGGCTTATCAGAAGCAACCAATCATCTTCCAGAACAAGAAGCGTGTGCTTCTGGGAGAAAGAGGCAAGGAGAAGCTGCCCTGTTATTACAGGAACATTGGTCTGGCTTTCAAGACCCAGAGAGAGACCATTGATGGCACCTACACTGACAAGAAGTGTCTCTTCACCGGCAGTGTGTTCATTTGTGGGCCTATCCTCTCAGTTCTTGTGACCAAGATAAAAATGCAGAGAGCAGCTATTATCTGTAGAGGCAACCTGCATTATATCCACAAGTAAAAACATTTTTAGAAATGCCCCAAGAACATGTCTGTACACCTCTCTCTCCTGTTTTAGCGACATCCAGATTGGTGAAATTGTTACAGTAGGCGAGTGTCATCCTCTAAGCAAGACAGTCTCCTTCAGTGTCTTCAAGATCACCAAAGTTGCTGGCACCGAGACACAGTTATAGAAATTTTAAACAGTTTTGGATCAAGACTGAATAACATACTTGCTAAAACCTGAAAAAAAAATGGCTGCGAGACTTTCAAACTTGAACCCACTCCAGCAGTTTACCTTGATTGTAAGATCACCCCACGCAAGCAGTGAGTGGAGGGAAAGTACCTGGAACTCTACTAATAATTTTGGATAGCCCACATGGAGGCAGTATAGCACAGTGGTTTAAGGCTCTGAGCTGCAAATCTGGAGACCTAGTTTGAATCCCACAGCCCCCACTTGCATACTGTGTGACCCTGAGCAAGTCACTTAACTTCCCTGTGCTCCCAGGTCACACCTGTAAACAAGCTTTCAGCTTAGTGTGCCACTTCTGGTTAAATAATTGGATAAAACATGCCCATGATCATATCATGGCAGCAGCCAGAAGGAAATAAGTGCCTTAACTGGCATTTGAACCCAGGCCACTGGAACACCGTTCTTGTTGCACCACCGGCTGCTTCACCAAGGCAGCTTGAAGCCTGGGACTCCCTAAAGAATATTAACCTTTCTGTAATGCACAACCTAGTGCTGCACAGATAAAGACATTTTCATTCACAAGGGTGCGATATGCACATATATATGGAACCCAAAGAAACAGAAGATAAAAATAAATAAGTACCTTAGATGGGATTTGAACCCAGGCTGCCTGCAACACCATTCCATTGTGTTACCAACTGCACCATCAAGGCAAATGGAAACCTGGGACTCCCAGAAGCATACTATTCTTTCTGTAATGCACAGCCTGGTGCTGCACAGATAATTACATTTGCATTCCAAGGGTGCAGTGTGCAAATATATATGGAACCCAAATAAACAGAAGAGAAAAAGAGATAAGTGCCTTAGGTGCTTTCTTTTCCACATCTGAGCAGTTTGGGTATTACACTATAACATGGCCTACTCATTTCATGTATTGAAATCCTCTTCCCCAAGAGGGGTAGGTTTCAGTTCAATGAAAGGTCAGAGCCTCTAAAACTCTTTATATTCCCCCTTTGGCTTCTGAGTCTTATCCATCAGGTAACTCGCATCTAGTATTGCCTTTGTACTGTAGGTGTCCCGTCCATTCCTGAAAGCATTATTAATGCCTTCATTTCTTTCTCAGTCTTTCCCTCTTGAGCAAGCTGGTCTCTCCCTTGCTCCATACAGCCCATCACCAGAGGAGTCACTATCAGAATTGCTTCCCCTGCCAAGGATCTGTATGTATTTTGTTCAGTTAAAAATAACCACTGCAAAAGATAAGTAAGTTAGAATAGATGATACATTGCTAAAAATATTGCTGCAGTTAAGAATGATAAGACAGCATAAAAAAGAAAAATTGATTTCATCACAGTAGTTCATTTCATGATATTAGAGATATTCTTTTATGTTACTGCTTAAGCAATGGCAAGATATTACTTTGTTTCACTTTAAAATTCATAATAATATATTACAAGTTTTGTGAGAATATGGAGATCCTGTGTTCAGTAACCAATTCAATTTTTCATCTGGAGAGTTATACAAATTAGCAAGAATATCCTCGAAGCATAATCAGACAATCTTTTATATATAAAGGACAGATCAGGATTACATGTTTTAAATCATCAATTTGTTTTACTTCACATTTTCAGTGGGGAGAGGACATTCTGGCTTTATTAAACCTTTAAGTGAAGTTATTGCTGGGTAGAGCCCAAGCCTGTAGATTGTAATTAAACACCTTTCAATAGCCTGCGGTGCACGCTAGACCTTTTATGTGCTCTGTGCTTTTGTTTGTTGGTTCTGCTGTCCTTCCAGAGCTAAGTACAGGCACAAAGGACTATACTTAGCACCAGAAGAACAGCGGGATCAGAAGATATCTGATCAGAGTTTATAAAAGCTCCAATATGCAATGCAAGCTATTGCATCTCCAATTGCTGCAGCCCAGCACTGACATCAGCTGCAGGGGATTCTGGGATTTCTGATTACAGCAAATGTCAGCTTAGGAGTCAGCAGAATCAGCCTGATACTATCTACTATACATCTGGCATTTTCTGGAATATCAGGTGGTACTTTCAGCAGAGATCTATATTAATTTAAAATTTGGTGACCGGAATAGACACACTTAGCCATAGCTCGTTTCCTGGTGTGACCTGTGGGAGGAGACACAGCAGAGGGTGAAACAGTGACTTATTTAATATTTTCCCAAAGATTGGTAGATGCCTGGAATAGGTTGGCAGTGGAAGTGATGGAAACGAAAACAGTAGGGGGATTCATGCATGCAAGAGGATAGACATAGGGGAATAATAGCACATGGGGGGGGGAGGAAGGGTCTCTGTGGAGAGTAATTAGAGTATGCAGAGACAGACTGGTTCCTGGTCACCGAGCTGTCCCTCACTGCCAAGAAAATTGTCTCTATGACTTTTTTTTAACATATTTTATCACCCACTCTAGGCCAGGCAAGGGCCTCCTTCCATCTACTGCCAGGTGCCCTTGTCCCATCCTACTGAGATCCTGCCATCTGTTCATTCGTGATCGCCAACCCACACATGACACACTACTTTGCTGCCCCTGGCTTACCCTACAGGGCTGGGTACACCTTCAGTTCCTTTGGCATTGCTTCCTTGCATACATCTGGCCACCCATGATGGAGATGAAAACTGGCAGTGTCCCTGGTGGAAGGTGGCTCACATCCAGTGGTGGACATGATGGGCAGGCAGAGTCTTCATCCTCCCAGTCCTGCACCTCAAGTTTTCCCATTTTCTGTCCCACTGATCCTCTAGGAGCATAGACTGTAATTGGCTACTGGCAGGCAGGCCCAACACAGCCAGCCCATGAGCTTGGTCCAAGGGTTCCCCCTTGTAAGTTGCAAAATTCCTGCACTTCCACCGGTGGTCACCCAGGTGGTGATAATACAGCAGGATGTGACACCCTCCCTTCCTGGAAGAGAGTATCCTGTGGGCTGTTTGGGCCTCTTCCCCCCAGCCAGCCCTCTAACAGTCCATGAACCCAGGTCACAGGTTCTACGAGCAGTAACTGTACTGCTGCGCTGGTGGGCCGGCCTGTCTCTTATGACTTTTGGCACTTGGCATAGGTTTGCTCGCCTCTCCCCAGTCTCCTCTGACTTACTCTTGATGATGCAGTGTTTGAGGCTATCTCCTCCTTCAAGAACCTCGGAGTCTAGCTAGACTGCCACCTCAAGTTCTCTGCTCACATGGATGCCATCTGCCAGAAGCCCAACCCCAAACTTGATGCACTGTATGGAATAAAGGGAGTATCCCGCTTCCTGTCCACAAAGATATGATCTTGAAGATGATACTGCCCATCTTCGACAATTGTGACATTTTTTACAGTTCTGCTCCCCATTCCACCTTGGCCACACTGGGCCCTCTCTTTCACTCCTTCTGCTGTTTCACTGTGGACAAGTCCCCCTTGCACTCACCACTGTTCTTTGCACACCTCCCTTTCCCTCTCTTCTCTAGATGCCAGGCGTCTTGCTCACTGCTCCTCCTTTATCTCCAAATTATGGCTGCCCTTCCCCATACCTTCTCTCCTCTGCCTCCCCACTACTTCGTACTCCTTGAACCTCTGACTTTTCAGCTCACTTGCTCTCTCTCTCTCTCCAATGAAATCCTCTGCTGGGCAAGCTGCCTTCTCCTTCTGCCTTTCCAAACTCTGCGGCACTCATACCTCTCAACCCCTGCCTCATAAATCAGGGACAAGGCTTAAAAAAATCAGTGACAAAGGACCAAAATTAGGGACACATCTTCAAAATTAGAGATATCTACCCAGAAAACTGATAGAATATGGGGCTTGGTGCAAAATACATTTTCTAAAGAAGAACAAGTCTGTAAATTTAATGCTTGACATTGTTTTGTGCTTACAGTCCCCACTGTTTAGCCACAAAAACACAAATTTTAGGAGGGACAGAGTAAAATTTTGAGGCAAAATCAGGGACACTTGAGAGGTATGGCGGCACTCTCCCCTTTCCATCTGCTCTGCTCCTTCTCATCAAACTCTGAAATTTATACTCCATGATTTCACTACTCTCTCCTGCAGTTGCTCTTAACACTGGGCCCTGAGATTGTCTGACACTCTTCTGCCATGTACCTCGCACTTCCATTACAGCCCTCTTTTCCTCCCTCCATTTCAGCCTGCCCATTATACGTTGCACTGCATTGTTGTGTGCAGCTTATCATTTTACTGCACTTTACGCTTTGTATATTTTATTACTCTGAAGCACTGCCCATGGAATTGCTCTTTGTTGTACTTGCGTATATAGGATTGCAGTCACTGTTTATTTTATCTTTTTTGTAACTGCGCTGTTGCTCTCTCCCTTTTCCCCCTCTCTTCAGGATGCATCTAGGAATCATCTGTTATCAGCTCAGTATGTCTCTACTGAGAAAACTTTTGAAATAAGTAAATAAATGTCTTTGGTGTGTGGGACTCCAAGAAAGGGGGAGGCAGGTGGGAAAGTTTAAGAGGTAGTGTGGAGAGAAGACTAGCCCTGGCCACCTAAGGAGGGTGAAGCTTCCCCCCTTGAGGAATACTGAATATGAATGCCAAATATTTGGACCCCCAAACAGAATATTGAGGCCGAATATTTGTTATAAGGTATTCACACACCCCAAAGGACATGTAATGAAAAGTAATAAAAAGTAATATAAATTACTATTACAGTTATTTATTAATTTATACAAAAGTAATAAGTAACTGTAATGTATTACAAATATGTAATAGCAAATAGTAACTATAACTTATTACCTTTTAAAAGTAACTTCCCCAGTACTGATCAGCAGCCTATGCAAAGCAGCTACAAAGGAAAATAGCTATTTTGGACAATGAAAATTGGAACTGCTAAGTTTCTTTATTATCTCATATGAAAACATAGGTGACTTGTTTTTTTACTCTCTTTATGGCACTCCAGGGATGATGGGGATGCACCCCATTTCAGCCCTGTAGAGACTCTGAAAGCCACCCATTCAGCATGCCCACAGTTGACCTGCATGGGGAGGCCCATGACTTACCCCTATGGTAGAACTCCCCGGGGGCAAGGGGAGGGACTAAGATACCCATTTGGTCTCTGATGAGAAGGACTAAAGCCATTTGGGAGGGCAGTCTTGAGAGGCTCCTGGTTTCATGCAGTGTAGCACAAAGGGATTTTCAATTTGTTGCTTTCCCTGATGAAGTCAGATGTCCCATGATGTTAATGCACATTGGGTGCGCTCTCGCTCCTGCTGTAAAGACGTCCTCCACTTGACTAGTCCCTGCTGCAGCACTGGTCCTGTCGCACCTACCCCTAGCCATCACTAGGGGTCAGAATATTGCCTGGCACCAAGTCCCTCCCTCCATGTGGTGAGCAGTCCTTCAGATGCTCATCCTCTTCCCCTCAGTCAACCATCCAACAACCCTAAGTTCACTCTGAAGCCCAGATCATCAGTGATGCATGAGGTAGCTCTATCACTGTGCTGGTGGGTCATCCCAAAATAGGTGACTTGATACCTTTATTGGACCAACAAGAAATGTTCAGAACACAAGCTTTCAGGCTACACAGAGCCTTTCTCCTGATGATGATCACCTGAAGAAGGGATCTGTGTAGCTTGAAATCTTGTGTTTTAAAAATGTTTTGTTGGTCCAATAAGAGGTATTAAATCCCCTACTTTGTTCATCTGTTTGTACAAGAACCAATACAGCTACAAGCCATTTCAGGTTCTCCTTAATATATACATTAAAAGGATAGTGGCTAATAGACAACCTAGGTGCATTTCTTTTCGGTAAATAATTTTATAGTCAGATCCCCATGTAAAGTACAGGTACATCTGACTCCGTGCATGCATTAGTGTGCAGTAAGATTGAAATATTTAAAGAGCGGAGTGTAACCACCCGTACCCATGAGGTGTACTAAGCCTGGAGATGGTAAAGGGCAAAGTCTGTTATGCCTCTGGGCGACTGGCACCTGGGCTTGTGGTTAGAAATGGGCTTGAAAAGTGGCATGGTGCCTCCACCTATGGGGATCCTTATGAAGAAGGCAGTCACTCAGGACCTCCTCTGGTTCGATCCCGTCAGGATGAAATCCTAACAGCAGCACAAGGCAGTAGCTCACCACCTTCCCAGATGCAGAGCAGCTTTCAAAGTAACCCCTGCTCTAATTCCATGCCAGAGCATAGGCTCGGCACTCTAGCTGTATCAAGTCCCTTTTCAGGGGTCTCAAGTCTGTTTTGGACAAACATTTTAGTCAAACAGGAATAGCAAGTGAGAGCTATTCCCAAGCATTCTCCTCTCCTCAGAGGGTTTGTTTCACACAAATCTGCATTTCTCTCTCTCTTCCAGGAGAAATGCATGTAAGTTCTGAGCCAACTTGCAATTCAGAGCTGTATTGCAGAACTGAGCTCCCAATAGATGTCTGTTTCACATGGACAGGAGGTAGTACTTCAGCTGTTTTACAGGGTTCAGCTAGTCTCCAAATTTATGTCAGTTTTACAGAGACAGGACGTACTAATTTATTTGTTTTGTACTTTGTGCAGCTTTGAGAGCTGCTTGAAACCTGAGCAACCTCTTTGCTGTGGGCTCCCCAACCCTGAAGGCAGACTAGAGACTGGTAGAGCAAACAGAAGTGGTGGCATGCCAGCCATGGTGAGAAGGGCAGTGAACAAGTCTGTAGGACAAATTACAGTGTCCAGTTCAAGCCTGAGTCCCACAGATGCAATCTAGACCAGGACTGCCCAGAGAGAGCCAAAGGCAAGCTCCCTTTTAGGAGGGGGTTATATAAGGTAGTGCCCAAGACTGATGAGTTTTTAAAAGTAGTTAACCATTACCTTTTATATCTGAGGTACCTTTTCTTTTCCTTTGATTATAAAAACATCTTTTACCTGATGTTAGTTGGTGTGATATGTGGAACAGCACTCTGACTGGCAGCTGACATATCTAGCTCTGCTCCTCCAATGACATCATTATCATTTTGACCTCACTGACACTGACTCTGACATCACATAGAAACATAGAATTTGATGGCTGGTAAGGATGACTTGGCCCATCCAATCTGCCCATTTCTCCCTACCTACACTATTATTGCAGACCGTGCCCAATCTACAACTTTTTCTCCCTCCCTCCTTCCTTTCCACTATGATTCCCTTGTGCTTATCCCATGCATTCATGAACCCCACCACTGTTTTCACCCACACCACCTCCACTGGAAGGCTGTTCCAGGAATCCACCACTCTGTCTGTAAACAAGTACTTCCTCACATCTCTCCTGAATCTACCCCCCTCCAGCTTCACCTGTCCCCTTGTTCTTGAGCATCTTCTTTCTGAAAAATACTCCCCTCCTGTACCTTATTTACCTCCGTGCTCAGGAAAAGCCACACAGTAGCTTCCAAGTCAATAACCCATAATGTCACTGTCAGTGAAAACTCTGTGCAGTTCCCCACAAATAACAGCATCCCTGGCTACAGCCCTCCCCCTAGTCCTCTAAGGAAGCTGCAGTTGAGCGAAGTGCAGGAATGCCTGGACTGTGGTCCCCCACCCTGTACACAGTTTCTATCCTTCGTTGTGTATTTTCACCAGCAATAAACTGTTTTCACAACTGTGGAAATTATGTATTACCTGTGATTCTTTGGCTGGTTCTATGTGCATTTTCTCTGTACGAGTGTTGCCATGTGTGGCTCTAGTCCCTGTGACAATGAGTCTGGAGTGTTTGTAAACTGAACTAAGACCACAGTCCAGAAACCCCAAGATAATGGAACTACTGTATGTGCAAAAGTAGAGGATACAGTCACCACAAACTCCAGACTGAAAAATCAGGAGCAAAGGAACCATTGGGCCAGTAACTACAGACTAGGATTTGTAGCACAGAACCAGGGACCACCAACCGAGACTACAATTCAGGATTGGAAGAGCAGAATGAAGAACCACCAGACCAAGACTACATAGAAACATAGAATCTGATGGCAAATAAGGACTGCTTGAACCACCCAGTCCACTTATATTTTCCCTGCCTATATAGACAATGCAGAACCTACTGTACGTGATTTCCGGCTCCCTCCCCCCTTGTTTTCCACCAAGATTCCACTATGCTTACTCCATGCATTCTTGAACCCCACCACTGTTTTCACCCCCACCACCTCTGCTGCAAAACTGTTCCAGGCATTCACCACACTTTCAGTGAAGAAGTACTTCCTCACATCTCTCTTAAATTTACCCCTTTCAGCTTCATTGCACGTTTCTTTGTTCTCATGCATCATTTCCTCTGAAAAATGCTTCCTCCTCCTGTCTCTCATTTTCCTACATGAAGTATTTACAAGTCTCGTTCATGTCCCCTTCCCTCCTCTCTTCCAGGGTGTAGATATTTAGAGCCCACCACAATCCAGCCGGCCCTCCTCCTAGGCATCCTCTGAGGAAGCGGTGGTAGGCTCAGTGGCCCCTGGGTGGGGGAAGAGGTCCTCCAAATCCTGGACAACTCAGCCCGGAGTCTAGCAATCTCCTCCCTCAGCCCAGAGAGGTGCATGCAGATGGGGCAGCACCACAGTCTCCAGAAGGTCTCTCTGAAAACTGCCACCCCACAGCCACTGCACTGTGCCACTCTCAACATTCCTATTCCTGCACTCACTACATTTCCTGGACTTAATGCTGTACCCTTACCCTAGCTAGGGTGTTTCTAATTTTCCCATTTATTTTTGTTTTGCTTAACCCATTTGCATTTGCTTCTCTTATCCTCTTTGTACCCTTACCCTAGATAGGGAGTTACTTCTTTTCCCTCATCACAGGTGGTTCTAGTTTTCCCCTTCTAACTTTACCCTTAGACTTGTACACTTATCCTAGAAAGAGTGTTTCCTCCCTTCCCACACTACAGATTGGGATCAGCTGAGCAGAA
The DNA here is from genome assembly GCA_016271365.2 of Neoceratodus forsteri. Taxonomy (NCBI): domain Eukaryota; kingdom Metazoa; phylum Chordata; order Ceratodontiformes; family Ceratodontidae; genus Neoceratodus; species Neoceratodus forsteri. Next base: position 808,263,842 of record CM028137.1, read on the forward strand.
TCAGGCAAGGCAAGGCCTTTTTAGTTGTACAGTGCCCTATCCTGAAGGCTCAGGGGTCTCCTCAGTAAATATCAAACAACAAATAATACATAAACAGTACATTCATAACTACATCAAAACAGTATAAAATGCTGAGGTAGAGATATTATATACAATTGGCATGTGATCCTTTTCTGCCGATAAATTGTGAGGTAGTGCCAAAAGCTAATGTTTACAAATGACATTCAAGACCCTTTTTAAATGCCTCCAACAATGAGGAACTCCTTAGATAGTATGGTAAGGAGTTCCAGACTGAGATGGAGTTGCCACTGAGAAGATTTTATCTCTAGAAAGTCTAAGGCACCACCTCAGGATGTACAATAAAACTTTTTGGTGGAGCAGAGTGAGTGGATGGAGTATACCAGGCCAAGAGGTCTTCAAGATAGCTAGGACCCAAATCCTACAGAGCTCTGTATGCTAGCAAAACAATCTTGTAGGTGGTGCACCATCCAATTGGTAACCTGTGCAGGATGCCATAACATCAGGAACCATGGCAACCACTGGATCAAGAAATACAGAATGAGATTACTGGAGTAGTCACAGGAACCAGCGGACCAGGACTGCAGATCAGGACTGGTAGAGCAAGATCAGACACTGCCAGATCAGGACTATGGATTAGGATTGGTAGAGCAGAACCAGGAACCACCGGACCAGGACTACATATTAGGATCAGTAGAGATGACCCTGGAAACATTGGACCAGAATTAGAGATAAACAAGGCCACTAGTTTTGGTTTTTACCAGAAGACCTAGTAAAATTCAGAAATCTGTACTGCCTGCACAGTGGTAAAAACAAAGAATTTGACAGAGTTTGGCATATTATGCCAGATCAGTAAATCTACTGCAATTGTATTTTTCTTATAATTGCTTCCTGTACTATTTCTGGTCTGTTTCATTTAATGCTCCATATATTAAGCCTTCTTTTATTCTGATTATTTATACACGTACTAAAAGTATGACCATAGAATCCCAGTAACATCTGGAAATTAGACTAACAGTCAGTGGTGCAATTCCCGGAATTTAAAGTCTTGAAAATAGAATTTCATTACTTTAATCACCATAAATCAGTGGCCGTGCAGATAAAGACTGGTAGAGCAGAATCAACAACCACTGGATCAGAACACAGGAGTAGATCACTGGAGCAGAACCAGGAACCATTGGACCAGGAATGCAGATTAGGATCAGTGGAGCAGAATCATTAACCACTGGACCAGGACTACAGATCAGGACTGCCAGAGTAGAGTCAGGAACTGCAGGTACCAAAAGACAAGGACTATGGATCAAGATCAGTACAGCAGAATCATCAGGAACTACAGGAATCACCAGACTAGGAACAGATCAAGATCAGTAAATCAGAATCAGGAACCACCACAGCAAGACTACAGATCTGGATCGGGAGACCAAACTCAAGGGCCACTGAACCGGCACTACAGATCAGGATCAGGCTGAGTCAGCCACCCATGATGTCAGTTTCAGTGAGGTCGCAGTGCTATCACATGCAAAACTTTCCACTGAGCAGAAGAAAATAGAAAAAATATCTCAGAGATAAAAAGTTGCAACTGACTACACTTTTAAATTTGTAACATTTTCATGTCTGCTATTTTGATTCTACTAGCTCTTTAATATTGAACTTTTTGTGGTTAAAGCGCTCAGCTCTTCCCACTGTATATGCCTGTTTATCTTGTCAAAAACAGCCTTAAGGTCAATGAAACTAAACAGGTTTTGTTTTTAATATTGGCATGTTTATAAAACAGATGATCCAGAATACCACATAGATCAATTGTTGATCAGTTCTGTCTGAAACTTGCCAGTGATTCTTCTATTAAGCTGTTCTCTTTCACCCATTTTTCTATTTTATCTAGTAAGTTTGACAGAATAATTTTTTATGTTGTCTTGTGCCTTTTAAACAACTTATGTGTAACACTGTGGAGTAGCAGGTTGTGGAGGGTGGCCATGTTGTGGCCAATGGCACTGTGCTTTTTTGGGCTGGTCTCGTGGCACCAATGAATGAGCATGCTGTCTATGACACTGGTTCAAAAGCAAGACACCAACTTGAAAGAATTTTGCTGCTGCAATGAGGAAACGACTCACCACCGCAAGGCATGCCTTGCCTTCTGAAACACTTCAAGAAACATGGCGGCTACCGCTGTCCGCCTCTCCCAGTCCATAGAAAGCTGACATTGGGGGCGCCCCATCCCCCTGTCGGCATGCCCCCTCCCCATTTGGTTTGCCATCGCATAATATTCCGCCTTGTTTTAGGTGCCAAGGGGTGCCTAACCCCCTGGGCATCATGCCTCCACAGACAAGCTTTCCTTGCTGAGGAGGGCCCAACTCCTGTCGACTTCAGTCCCCTGTCCCCAAAACCACAGGTGGCCCACCCTGTGTGCCCAACAGTTGGTTTTACACCTGTAAATAAAGAAAACCTTCCCATGATGTCCTTTTGAAAAAGAAAATGGTCCGTTGTTGTGTCGGAAGTACCCCCCCACCCTTACTTACCTCTGGAACTTCGGCCTGATGATCTTGGTGGAAGCGAACATGTCTTCATGCTTCAAAGCTCTCTAATTACTGCCTAGTCACGTAGCTTGCCCTTGCTCCTGAGCTGTTTCCCCACCTTCATTCTTTATCCTGCACCCTCTGTTCCTGTAACACTTACTTTCCCACCCTCTCTCCCCTTCCCCTTAGCCATTTCTCCAGTACCCGTCATTACCCCTCCCTTTTCCTGCCTCCCTCTCCTGCTGTTTGCCGCCTCACTCCCCTCTAACCACGCCCTCCACTCCCCTCTCTGCCGTCTTCGGTTCCACCGGCAGTAACAGGTTGCTACCTTATTACCCGCTAATGCCCGTAACTTACGCCACTCCCTACCTTTCTTTCACCTTTCTGCCTCTCCTCCTGCCAGCTTTCCCTCCTTCTTTTATTCTTCCTCTTCTCCCTATGCTCAGTCCTCACCCCTCCCCTCTCTATTTTATCCGCCTCCCACCAGTTTGCGTGACTCCCCCTCTCTCCTGCCGTCTCGTAGTTCCACTGGCTCAGCCGCGAGTTACTACTCTACCCTGCCAATGCCGTTTCACCGCCCTCGCCTCTTGTCCTCCTCCTTCTTCTGCTCCGCTGCTCTTACTAGGTGCACTTTATCTCCCTACCCCCACTCATTTCCCTATCTGTTCCGTGCCTTCATCCCTTTCCATACCTCACTCCTTCCCACCCTACCCCTTCCCCTCCCCATTCCTTTAGTTCAACCTCCTCCACCCTTGCACCTAGTCCCCCCACCGCCCTCCCTGCACATCACCCTCTCTCCCTCTCTGTTTTGCCCATAGCTTCACTGTCCTGTTCCCCAACCTCTCCATCTCTCTTGCCGACTCCCGGTTCCCACCGTCCCGGCCACAGGTGAGTAACCTTCTCCGCTAATGCCGCGCTGGCGCCTTAACCTCCCTCCTGTCCTCCCCCTTTTCGCTATTCGCCTACCACCCCTGTCTCCGCCTCTCCTGCCCTACCCTTACACCTGTCCCCTACCACCTCCCCCTAGTTCTCAACAACTGAATACATGTAATTTTATCCTTATTGCTATGCTTGACTACACTGTGTGACTTTGTCCTTTGCAAATGTATCCTGCTCTGTGTAATTTCTTATGTATCCTGCAAATGTATCTTGCTCTGTGTAATCTCTTATGTATCACTGTGTTCTGTAACTGTACCTCCCGGGTCGTGCCTGAAAATAGTCACTTGTTGGCTAGCGCACTTACCCGGTCAACAAAAACTAAATAAAATAAAATAAATAAAAAACCAACCGCAAACTGTAGAAAATCACGGTAAGCTGTATAATGGCATCAATGGTGGTGGGGTTTAACTTTGGTGGCTATCTCGGACATTTTTGTGACTTTTGGCTTCAAATTTTCAACATGGGGTTCTTGGGACCCCACCTCATGAATTCAGTCATTGTCATTTCATTATTCAGTCCCAAAAGGTGATTTTGCAGTCACTGAGTGGAATCTTCTTTCGGGACCAATTAACGAAACAATAGAGCCACGGTTCTTGAGGTGGGCTCCCAAAAAGCTTATGTTCCAAAAAATGACTGTGTTATGAGTATGCATTGTGCCATTTCCACACATGCTCCTAAGTTCGAAAATTTTAAATATTTTCACTCCAGATTTTCAACAGTGCCATTTTTTTCACACCTCTGTATGAACAGTACAGCTGTCATTCTTCACATCCTGCCCGAAACGTGTTTTCACACATCTGGTGCACAATGGCGCGGTTGCTGTGAGAAATCAAAGTTCAGGACAGATTAAGAAAATCACAGTGACACTGTTCATGAGCAGAGGTCTTAAAATGTCTGTGTTGAAAATTTGGCAAAAAATTCCATGAAATGACTGTGTTACAAGCATGCATTGTGCAGTTTCCACGCATGCTTGTAACTTCAAGAATTTTTAATATTTTCACTCCAGATTTTCAAAATTGCCATTTCTTCACACCTCCTTATAAATGGTACAGCTGTCATTTTTCACATCCTGCCCAAAATGTGTTTTCACACATCTGGCACAGAATGGCACGGTCACTGTGGGAAATCAACGTTCGGGACAGAATAACAAAATCACAGTGACACTGTTCATGAGAGGAAGTCCCAAATGCTTTCATGAGGTGGGGTCACAAAAACCCCATGTTGAAAATTTGGAGTTCGAATAGCAACAAACGCCTAGGACATTAGGGTTTCTAACCATAACATCCCACCCTGTACAGACTTACAGGCATCAGGGGTGTGACTTTGGATTGTCGGTAGTAATGCTCAAGCTATTCCACCCCTGCCCCCACCCTGCAGCCAGTGACAGGCATCAAGGTGTGCCTTGGACTCTTTGGCCCCAGAGTTCACACCATTCTCCTATACTGCACCCATCTTAATGTATTTCCTTATGGAATGGGGTGAGCATAAGGCCCGATGACCCCAAGGCACAACACAACACTTGTTGGAGTCTGCAGGATAGGGTGAGGTGAAATGGCATGAGCATTATGGCCGATGACCCAAAGGCACACCTCAATGCCTCTCAGTCTCTACAAGGTGGGGTGGGGTTGGTGTCAGTTCCATACTTCATTGCCATTCCTATTCTGCATCTCTCTAACTCCTGCACTACCAGTGCCAATGCCAGCAAGACAACATTTGGCATTGGCAAATGCTTGTTTGGAATGAGTATAGTCAACTAATTGGGAAGTATGTGGATGGATCTGCAGTTGGGCCTCTCTTATACACTGGAGCAATTATGGTACCCTTCCTGGGAGGAATTTCTTTGCTAGTGTTTCCTACCCCCTCCCTGTTGTCTAGGGGTATGAATGGTGGTGAAGTCTGTGGGGAGGGGGGGACCACAGCAGAAATACACAGAAAGCTGACTTACAGTTTGGTCCTTGGGAATCAGGGTGCAGTAATCCTCCATGGGCACTGGGCTGCAATGCAGACTTGGTTAGTAGCAACACACACATTAAGTAATAAACTGATAGCAGGAGCCAGTGAATCAACAAAGGAAGGATCCTTTAATACAATTTGATACTCCATGGAGCTTAAACAGACTATTCCACTAGGTAAGTAGTAGGGCTATGGACCATGGGGTCCCTCAAATGACAGTCTATTTATTGTCCATGAATCCATGCACATTGTCCATTTTCAGAGAGATGTTTTGCTAATGACGCCTAACTTAGGTAGCATCCAAAGTCACAGTCAGCATACATTTTCAATGTCACAATAAATGGCACATTCAACGTGTCTCATTAACTCCCTCATTAAGCCTCCTCTCACTGGGTTTACCTATAGAGGTGCAACAGCCGCCTCGCCGACATCCCCGACAGTGACAGCCGCAATGCCAAGTGTCGGCATTGCACTGTTGGGGATGTCACCCCTAAACCCCCCACCCCCCCGGTCTCCAGGGATACAACTGTGAGTCAGAGTTGTCTCGAGGGAGAGGGAGAGGGAGAAACACCAGGTGAGGCAGTTCAGCTGCCAGCAGAGACCATCACAGTGACCCGAGGTATTTGTTCGATTTCTGTCACTGTGATGGTCTTCGGGCTAGCTGATTCGATCTACCATTGGTATACGCTCTCACTGTTCTTTCATTCTGGGCTACTACGGCTCACTGACCTCTAAACTCTGGGCCAGCCTGTTCAGATGACTAGAGCTTATCTCTGCATCTGGGTGACTGCCCCATGGACTATGGTGGCTCAGCCCATGAATCTAGTCAGCTCTCAATCTTTCCATGACTTCATGCTCTTAAAAGTCACAGTACCAGAGCCGTCCATATTCCCTTTGGACCCCAGTTACCCATCTAAGCCCATCATGGCTACTCTTGCTGTATGATCTTGAGCTTTACAGGGCTCTAGACAATGATGGTAATTTCCTACTCTGGAACATGAAGTCCTATCTCTCGCTGTTCAGGCATCTCATTCCCACTGTCTCAGGTTCAAGTCGCATATGCAGCCACTCTGTCTTCGTCTCCATCTGGCATTGGGCTCTTCCCCACCTAGGGACTCTCTCCTTCTCTACGGCCGCTGCCACCTCCATAGTCGTTATTGGCCTTCTTCCCTCCTACACAAAAACAGAAACTAGCACACCAGAATGGGCAATCGCCCCCACTCTTCTCACCACCACTGCCACCACTCTCTCCTCTCTTTTCCTGACTGTGCGCTCCAGCACTGGCCACAAAAGCACACCCCCCAGGGTACTTCCCACCAATCACCCCAGAGGGGAGGTCACACTAGCTTATATGTAGTTGAACATTTATTTTTTGAATATAATGTTTATTGACAATTTTTTAGCTTACAGACAAACTTAGACATTTAAAAGACATACAAATAACAAAGATAAATAAATAGATGCAATTGTGTAAGTAATCAATTATTAACTCTAAGAAAGAGAAAAGAATCATATTTCCAATCCATTCCACAAAATCAGGTGCCATTCCACTTCATATATTCAGCCCCATTCTAAGCATCACATTTTCAGAGACACTCACAGAAGCTAGGAAAGGCGACCATTCTCTCACAAATACCTCCTCCCTATCCCTGACCATCTGTGTCAGCCTTTCCAGTGCAAGGGAGCGAAGAATTACCCACCACCACTCCACCACTGTAGGCCTAGACCCTGAGACCCATGTATTCTGAATGCAGTGGCGAGCCAATACAAACAGAACCCTTATCTATCTAGGAAGTGGCAGCCACTCCTCTTCCCCTCCAATTACCTCCACTCCAAGCAAACATATCAGGGGGTCTCGTGGCAATTGTCTCCCAGCTATCTGGTTCACCTCTTTCACTACCTTCCCCCAGAATTTAACCAATACTGGACAAGACCAGAAGCAGTGGATATAGGTGCCTACATCTCTATTACACCTTTGACACTGCGAGGATATCGTGGGGTGTGCCCTGTGCACCACTGCTGGGGGCCAATACATTCTATGTAGAAACTTAAAAAAGGCCTCTTTGAACTTATTGCATACCATTATGCCCTACGGCATACCTAAGGCCACTTTCCAGTTCTCCCCGGAAATTCGTTGACCCAAATCTCTTTCCCATAAAGCCTTTGTGCTCCCAGTCAAATCCGGTAGTCTTTGTTTGCCCTGCTTGGCAACCTTCCCTATGAAGCCCTTAGGATCTTTCTTGGCATGATATACCAGCTGTTCCACCAAGTTTGGTTGTATCCCATCCCTACCGCTCTTATCCAGCTTCCCCACAAAGGCTCTTAATTGCAGGTATCTGTGCAAATATGCAGTGAGTCTCCCTGGGGTCCCCCACTGTTCTAACTCCACCCAACTTGCTACCGGCGGTCGATGTACCCAGTCAGCTATCCCTCTGAGCTGCACCGCCATATAGTACATACCCAGATCTGGAAAATTAAGTCCCCCTTTAGTCCTATCCACTTTAAGCCACTTTAGACTAATTCGGGGCTTCCTGCCCTGCCAAATGAATTCTGTGAATCCCCTTCTCTATTCTTTTTATATCCCCCACACTTAGTCTCAGTTGCAACATCTGCATAGGGTACAGAATTCGGGGCAGGATGTTCATTTTTATTAAATTAATCCTCGCTAGCTGCGAAATAGGGAGTTGCATCCACCTTTTAAGATCTGCAAGAATCGTCTTAATCATGGGAGGATAATTCAACTTATATAGATCCCCCCACCACCGTCCTATCCTTACCCCTAAATACTTAAAGTCCATCTGAACCACTTTAAATCCCATTTGTTGAATTTCCATGCCAGCATCCAGAAACCCCATCATCTCAGATTTTCCAACATTAATCTTGTACCCCGAAAAACTGGCAAACTCCTCAATAATGGACATCAGGTGCCCCATAGACCTTTGCAGGTTTCCTATAAACAGGAGTATATCATCCGCGTATAATGCCACCTTGTGTTCCACCCCCTTTGCCCCACCGATCCCTTCCATTCCTTCATGCTGCCATATTGCCACCACCAGTGGTTCAATCGCCAAGGCGAACAGAAGAGGGGACAAGGGGCATCCCTGCCTTCTGCCTCTCCCTAACCCGAATCGTTCCAATAGGCATCTGTTCACCATAACTCGTGCACTTGGCTTAAGGTACATAGCTCTTACCCAGCCTATGAAAGAGTCACCCAGACCAAACCGGGCCATAACCTCAAATAGGTAATTCCATTCCACCCTATCAAATGCTTTTTCAGCGTCCAAAGAGACCACACCCATTTTCTCTTGTGATCGGCCTGCTCTCCATATTACATGAAGTAATCTCCGCATATTGTGATACGACTGTCGGCCTTTAATGAAACTGGTTTGGTCTGGGTGACTCAGGTCTGGAAGAATATTCTCCAGTCTGGTAGCAAGAACCTTAGCTAAGTTTTTCAAATCTGCATTAAGCAGCAAGATGGGTCGGTAGGCTGCACAATCGAGCCCATCCTGCCCTGACTTGGGTGTCAGGCAAATATTGGCATCATAGCAAGAGTCAGGCAATACCGGGGTCTCTGCCTCACCCTCTGCCCTGAACACCTCACACAGCACCCCGGCTAACTGACCACTCAGGATTCTGTAATATTCAATAGGGAACCCGTCCGAGCCACTAGCCTTACCTGGCTGCAATTTTTGGATGGCCCTTAAAACTTCCACTCTTGTAACAGGCTGTCCCAACAATTCCCTCTGCCCCTCCGTAACCACCTGCAGTTTAATCTCATCCAGGAATCTCTGTATGTGGGCTTTTTTTCCTGTAAATTCAGCCCTATACAGCGACTCATAAAATTTCCTAAAACATTCCACTGTTTCCCCTGATTTGGTACAGATCTTTCCTTCCCCATTCCTCACTCTTAATATTCGTGTTGGGTGCCTACCCCCTTTCATCAGTCTCACCAACATAGGTCCTGGCTTATTACCCCATTCAAAGATCCTTCTCTGGCAATAAAACCATGATTTCCCCGCCTCATCTCACAGCAATGTATTAAGAGCCTCCCTGGCAGTTAATAATAACCTGGAGGTTTCCCCTCTTTCTCCTCCCCAACCCGTTTCTCCAACTCCTTTACTTGTCTCTCCAGTTCCTCTCGCTTACACCTATTTTGCTTTTTAATTTTTGCTACATAGGCTATAATAGCCCCCCTCATAAAGGCTTTACCAGCCCCCCAAAAAATAGCGCTGGAGATCTCCTGCATGGAGTTTGTTTCCTCATACAGTTTCCACTGTTCTGTTAAGTATTCCCTAAAACCCTGATCTTTTATCAAGTACGTGAGAAATTTCCAAGCTGGGGGTGGTCCTCCAGGTACTTTACCCATCAATTTCAACTTCACCATGGCATGGTCTGAGATGCAAATAGGGCTATGGGATATTTCTCTTATCTTACCCACCCAACTTCCGGGAAGATAAATATAGTCTAAGCGAGACCAGGTTTTGTGAGGGTTCGAATAAAATGTATACTCCCTCGCCCCTGGGTTGACCGACCGCCACCCATCCACTAAATCCAGATCTGCTACCCCAGTCTGCCACTGATTCATAGCCTCCGAAGTGCATCCCTTCTCTTCAGAATGGTCCATGCATGCAGCCATAGTCCAATTAAAATCCCCCCCCATAACAAGCCCAGGGAACTGCTCCCTGACCAACAAGCCCAGCAAAGAGGAATAAAATTGCGGCTCATACACCGCTGGGGCGTATATACATCCAATCATAATTTTCTCTCCCTGTAGCAACCCCGTAACTAAAATATACCTGCCTTCTCTCGGATCCTGCACCACCTTTTTAACCTCAAAGCGACGGTTCTTGTGTAAAAGTATCGCGACACCTCTCTTATGAGAGGAAAAGGAGGCCGCATAACATTTCCCACCCAATTCCGCTCCAATTTTGCATGCTCCAAATCCGTCAGGTGGGTTTCCTGCAACAGGGCCACCTGCACCCCCCTTCCCCCCCTTTTCAATGCAGTCAAAAGTGTTGTCCTCTTTACCGGGCTTGCTATGCCTTTTACATTCCATGAAATAACATTTAAATCTGTGACGTCAGCCATGTTCACAGCGTAGCCTTTCCAGCTCTAGCCCACTTTTCTCGGCCCATTTCCCCTTTCTTTTCCCTTTTCAAAAGCAACATTTTAAGCAATCTTGCATAATAACATTACATTTCACGTCATCGATTGCATCTATAGCTAACATAACTATCTTAACAACATTAACAGTTCGAACAGAACAAACATTTTTAACTTCATGAACTCTCCCCTCCGCCCCACCCCCAGATCGCCCCCACTCCCTCCTATGCCTAGCGTGTTTTCCCCAGCAGCCCTTATTTCCCATATGTATACCCTCCCTATACCCCCTCCCTTTGCGCTTCAGCTTTAGTCATCTCGCCTCAAGAAATCTCAGTTCATCCTCCCACAGACCCCCTCATCCCCCCGACAATAATTGCTAATATAGCACAAGTGTCCTAAGAAAAAGACAATAACCTCTCCTCAACTGAAATGTGTGTCCCGTTGTTCCGCCCCACAGCCGCTCCCCCCCTTTGGTATTAGCCTCCGTGAGCAGCTCCAAATCATTAAAACCTATCCCAGTGCATATCTCCAGTCACCCCTATCTCTCCCACAATGCATACCATCCCTCAGCTGCTCAACCCCGTGGCCCGCCCTCAATTATGAGTCTTTTCCCCTTATGTCTAGTACTCCCGCTACCCCCCCCTCTTCTTTCTGGCTTAGTCTGGGCAGATCACAATGGTCCCATCCCACTGACCCTGCCCCATGTCAACTTGAACCTCAGCAGCTATACTTCTGTGAGGTCAAAAGTAGACTATGCCCACATAACCTCTTGTCTCCCTCTTCCGCCTCCCTTCCCCGCCCCCACTCAGTTCTCCCATCCCCCTTTTATCACTCGCTATGCAGCTGCTGTAAGCCCAGACCCTTCACCCTTCCCACAATCTCTTTCCCCTGCGACCATCCTCCACAGACAAATAAGGTCGGCATCCCACCCTGGCAAATGAAACCAAGAGAGAGTGCAGTGGCGAATGAGCCAGGCCACACCTTCAACCCGCCACCACACTTGCTCCTGCCTCCACACCTCCGGCACTGGGGCTTAAGACCCACCACATCACCAAGTCGCCACCCGCTGGGACTCTCCAAACACACAACTAGGATGCACCAAGCCACTAGACCCGCCCTCTGCATCGGGGGCGAATCCCAGTGCGATCGAGCACCCCATCCACAAATCCAGCAACCATCCCACATTCCCTCCACCCTCCATGTGAGGGCGAGCAAACAAAAAGGCCCTAGATTGTCATACCTGTCTAACCCGTCCCCTCTAATGAATCACCTCCCTCTACCACCCTGTTCCCACCGAGAGAAAGGTAGCAAAACTTTCAATACAGAATTTCCTCATGGCTGCCCCCTCCCCCGTCCTTGTTCCCCAAAGGGCGACTCATGATCCAACCCCTCACCCTCCCCACCATCTCCCTCTTTTACAAGCATTACCCCCTAGCTAGAGAATATTGATACCTCATCCCACCCAAGAATATTAACAGGGATGAGCGTGAGGATTGCAAGAGGGTTGCAAGAGCTAGGCCGCGCCGTCTAAACACACGCGCTAAGCCCGCTCTCACCCCTACCTTTCAGCAGTTTGACATCAGGGCTCAAGGCCCACCACTCCATGGCTCCAACATCAGCGGGGGCTCTCTGAACAAACAAAAGAAAAGAGATAGTGGGAGTAAATTAGTCTACTAAGTTCAGTCACAACAAAAGGGCGAATCCCAGTCCAATCCAGTCCAACATCCCCAAATCCAGCAAATGCCCCATTTTCCTTTTCCAGCTCCACATGAAGGCAAGTGAACGAAGCGAGCATTACTTTATCTAAATATGTCCCAACAGAGCACAAAAAAGAATGAGAAAAGTAGAATAACAAGAGGTCTCCTCATGGCGAAAAGAAGACTCGCCATTTCCCCAAGGAAGCTCTTCCCTCGTATCTCTCATCCCGCTTTCCTTTTCAGGGTCTTCATGAACTCCTCAGCTTTCTCCAATTCCCAGAATGAGAAGGTCGCCCCTTCATGCTTGATTTTTAATGTAGCAGGGTAAACAAAAAAATTCTCGATCTTCATGCCTCTCAGCTGGGCCATAATTCCATTAAACGCTTTCCTCTTCTTCAGCAACCTTGCAGAATAGTCCTGTGAGATAAATAGTCAACTACTCTCATAGCTCAGCGTGCCCTTTGTTCTATACATCTTCAAGGTCGCTTCCTGGTCCTGAAAATTGTGGAACCTCATGATGATTTGGCAAGGCGGTAGATCTGCAGGCAGGCGCAGGAGCACAGCACGATGGGCCCATTCCAATTTTACCTTGCCATGCTTAATGTGTAGGCCCAACAGCTCCGGCAAGACTCTACCACAGAAATCCAGGATGTCATCACCTTCTCACCCCTCCAGTAGCCCTCTCAGCCTAAGGTTTAAACGTCGATGGTAATTTTCTTGGTAGTCAAAAGCTTCCTTGAACTCCTCAAGTTCCTTTTGGAGTGCCATGACCTGCCCAGGCACCATTAATACTTCATCCTCCAGCCGCGATACCCTCTCCTCCACTTCTGCCAACCTAGAACTCTGCTAAGCCTGTTGCTCTAGCACTTCTTGTAGCTGGCTGTCCAGTTTATCTTCGAGCTTTATTAAATGTGGCTCGAGTGCCGCGATTACATGGCCAGTTAACTCCTTTCCCAATGCGGTAACTTCCGCTGCAGAGAGAGAGAGAGAGACACACACCAGGCCTGAGTTTTCTCCAGCAGGGGCCGACGCACCCTTCTTGACAGCTTTTCCTGCAGCTCGTTGATTTTTTGGCTGGATTAGGAGTTAAGTATTCATCCATGCTGGTTTCCTGCACCTCGAAATACCATTGTTTGTCTGCTCACAGATATTTAAAGTTTATTTTACTGTTAATTGCCGGCTGCACGAGTGGAGCGACCAGGAACCGCATCTGTTCAGCTAGCTGCTCGTCAGCGCCCCCTTCAGTTGAACATTTTTAACAGAATTGGCACTCACCATTCTAAATTACTTTTGAACACATCTGAGGGTACTCTGTCAGGCTTAGGAGCTTTATTTCCTAACATGATTTATAGCTCTGTAACTTCCATGTGCACAGTTTCAGTCACTGTTATATGCTTTTGATTATATAAGTCATAAGAAGTAACTCTTTGCAATTCTTTTTCATCTTACAATAATTCCCTGTAATATTTTACCCATATAGCTGGCTAAATCTGGGCATTACTTTTGTTTGCATAATTGTTTGTACCCTTTGATACTAGAGTTCAGAACAATTTAGAGTCAGTCTCAACTACCAAACCCCTCAGCATGTGCAATAAATACTTTTGAAATTTAGTTTTTTTTTCCCTGCCTTCTTATTCTAAGTTCCTTCCAGATGAGGGATTCCAATAATGTCTTAGAGTCCACCTCTTGATAACCCAGGCAGTCTGACCATTTTGGTGGCCACATTATACAGTAGGTAGCTCACTGTGCCTTTAGTTTGTCAGCTCCATTTTAAGTTTTTGGCCAAAATGCTCACTATATAATTTTTTCTGAGTCCAGGAATATTCCTGACCAGGAACATCTTCTGGGGGTCTGATCCCCACACAGCACCATCCTTCAAATTTCTGAGAGGCCATAGTGAACTGCCTCTGATTTTCCCCAAATATTGTAGGGTAGACACTTGTTGGTTTGCACCACACTGGTAGTCCACATGAGTGTTCCGATGGTAAGCAGGAGATCCCAGTGGTGCCCCCAAAGATGTAAACAGGTCACAGAACATGTTGTTCGTTAATATCCCTCCCTTGTGAGTCAAAGTAAGGTTAAGGGGCCTGGGTTATTAAACTCCTATGCAATGCCTCCACCCAGAGAAAAGTTTTAGTGGGCCTGGTGTCAGTATGGTACATCCCCCTGGGATGTAGTAACTCCCCAGTGGACTAGTGCTCCCAGGAGCCCTCCTAGTGCAATCACAATCCCCACTATACATACAGTTACAACTAAACAAATAATACTGAGACAAGAGCTTCAAGTAAGAGAGCAGGGGTTTTATTTAGAGTCAGATACAGGCCCTAAATGGAGGGAAAAGGAATGGTTAGCAACGGGGTAGCAGTTGTAATAGGCTGGCTAGTCTTCTACACCCTCCTAGGCCCAGCCCAGTACAGTATAGGTCCCGTTGTTCTGAGTCCACTTGGGTGCAGACAAATACTGGTAATCCCAGGGCTGTGGTTACAAGCTTACTTGCCCTTCAAAGTTCAGCCCTCAAACTACAGCCTGTCCCCCAAACACAAATGTACAGTACAGCATTAGATATCAGCCCATCTTTATTGTAGTATTCAGCTCAACTGATTGTGAACCTATTAAGGAATTAAAAATAAATATTGGGGACTATGCATGAAGGTGCAGTCGGGTAAGTGTAATTCAAGAGTACCTGGCTACCAGGCCGATGTAGCTATGCACCTGAGGATAAGTGCAGGGTGCATGGTATGCATTATCATGTGCACCTGCAGGGTGCCTATCCACAACCCTGCCTCCCCACATGCAGCTGCTCTGGAGTGATTCAAGGGACACAGGCAGGCATCAAATTGGATGCCTGTCCTGGAACCTGCAGTGGATCCCCTACTCTGTGCAAGCAAGGGATTCTATGACAGTGGGGGACCAGTTGATTTCATAAGTATGAGCGAGTGCCCGAATAGCTGTCCCCAGCCCTCCATGTCAACCTGGTGGGCTGGGGTAGTATAGTGGACAGATGTCCTGTCCCACCACAGCTGGCAGGAGTCACTGGGGATGTAAAGGATAAAACAGGGTCTCAACTGCTGTATCCTGTGCCCCACTGCCCAGCACTTAAACCACTGCAAAGAGGAGTACCCCAAGGATCTATCCTTGGTCCTATCCTATTCGCCATATATAGCAACAGTATTGATAATAACCTCACCAAGGCCACTGTACATCTATTTGCCGATGATACGGTGCTGTATGTCAGCCACCCTTCTCCAGAGGCAGCCTGCAAAGAATTACAAGCAGAGTTCAATCTACTCCAATACCAACTCCTGAGCAAAAACTTCTGCTCAATGCAAAGAAAACAAAGCCAATGTTTTTCTCTCCCTACACGCATGCAGGATATTCAGTCCCAAGCATGATCCCACACATATCCACTGTCCTTGGTGAAAACCTTGAATTTGTCACAAAATTCAAATATCTGGGTGTCTGGCTCGTCAGTAGCCTTTCCTTCACAGAACATATGGAAGAACTACTAAAAAGACTTTGTCAAAGACTTGGACTTTATTTTAGAATAAAACATTTTCTCACAAGTGAGGCTAAGCAAAAGCTGGTCCAGGCCACATATCTCTCTGTAATCGACTATGCTGATTTCTTATACAGTTGTTGCCCCATCTCATACCTGAAAAAAGTGGATACTCTCTACCACAGGGCCCTGAGAATATCACAGAACTCCCATTCAGCACCCACCATTGCTCCCTTTATGCCGCAGTTGGATGGACCTCGCTTCAGTTCAGAAGGGACAGAAACGCTACACTATGGATCTTCAGAGCCATGTCCAAGGAGTTACCAAAATATGTCTCGGACTGCTTCACACAAGTAACCTTAAGTAAATATGCCCTAAGAAGCTACACTTCCATCATGCTCAAAGTGCCTAAAGTCAATTCTCGCTTTGGTAGGACTGCCATTAGTTTTTTGCTATCCTCCCTATGGAACAATATGCAGAAAACACTGAAACTGAGTATACCTATATCCATTACATCCTTCAAATCCATTTACTCCGGGCTTATCAAGGAAAAATGCAACGGTTTTTGACAGTAGTAGAGAAAAATCCTCTTCCTTTCCTTTATCTCCTTGTCTGTCCCTTCCACTGACATTCTCCGCTAATTTCCAGGTCCTGCATTTCTACCTTACTTCTCATTTTTTTTATCATGTCATCATATAGTGCCTTATATTTCCTCCCTGTCACATTCCCTCATCACCTATTTCCACCCTCCCTCCCTGCCTACTTGCATCCCTCCTCTCTCTCTCTTTCTTAGCCCTGCCAACATTCACTGCTCAGACCAACATTGCCATTTTTTCTTTGTCACACCTCCCTGATTGTAGTATCCCTCCCCCTCATCTCTCCCCGTAGCACCACCTCCATCTGCCCAGACTGCTCACTACCCATTCCTCCCCTCTGACAAATCCCCTTATACTTTATACCTTAGTCACCACATATTCTCTCTCCATGCCCAAATTCGTGTTCTCCCAAATCTCCTTATTTTATGTAAATATGTGAATTTGTGTCAATAGATCTTGCACAATTGTACATATCCACGTGTTGGTATCCTTTATGCCTTTATATCCTGTATAATCTGTTCCTTCATTGTGTTGTGTTCCTTGAATTGTACTATATTTTTATGTAACTGACCTTTGACCTAACCAGGTCCATCTTGCAAATGAGCTCAGCTCAATGATGTTCACCTGGATAAATAAAGATATGATTGATTGATTGACTCTGCGTGAATGGCGCAGAGTTTTGGCATGCCCCCAGACATGTCCCCGACTGGCTCCATGATCAGCTGGGAGATTGAGTGTGGAAGGAATGCACATCCCTTCTGTGCATGCCACAGGGAATACATGGGACCCCTGATGTGTGGCTCAGGGACATCGATATTGGTTTACTACAAGCTTTCTTTAAAAAAATAAGTTCCTAGTTTCAGACTTATCTCCTTTCAAAGGGGACATAGGTATAGCACAGTGGTTTAAGGCTCTGAGCTGCAAACCTGGAGACCCCACTTGCATACTGTGTGACCCTGAGCAAGTCATTTAACTTCCTTGTGCTCCCAGGTCGCACTTGTAAACAAGCTTTCAGCTTAGTGTCTCTCTCCTGGTTAAAAAAAAAGAGAGACATAAAAAATGTTGTTTACATTTTTTTTCTAATTCATATTTTAGCCCCCATGCACTGTGGACAAGGGCTCAGCCCTGTATCGCCCGTCCACACCCCCACCTACTGCTAACCATCCCCAAGACACCCCATGGCTTGCCCCCCCCTTGGTGGGACCAGGAAGGGAGTGCCACCCCTTCCCAGAGCACAATCCAAATCCCAGGAGGAGGCAGCGGAGCAGCAGGACAGGGAAGGGCTTCATGAAGCCCTCTGGCCACCATTTTTCATCTTTTCTGGACCCTCTTCCTCCCTCCTGGCGCATAGCCACATGCCTGTGGGGGCACGCACATGCCGCGATCACTAGCTGTTGTGCCCTCCCTTACCTGCACTACCCCCAGCCCCCACCAGAGGGCAGCAAGCAGGTGAGATGACAATCTCTCCCTCCCAGAGGGAGGAGAGCAGTCCTCAAGACGCTCAATCCTCTTTCCACCCTGCCAACCCCTGAAAGCCCTGGCTCGTTCCCGAATCTGGGTCACTGGCATGGCGTGAGGCATGGCGTCCGCTGCCTCAACCTCCAGCACCACTGAGCCAGCATTGTTTACATTTTTTAAGGTGAGTTGTCCATACCCTTTGCCAGAATCATGAACCTTTCCCACACCACTAAAACAGTATCCACCAGTTGGAAAACCTCAATTACTGCTGTCCAAGTGCCCAAGAAAGGTAACAGCAAAGTGATTACCAACTATAGACCCATTGCCATTTTACCTGCCCTCAATAAGATCCTTGAAAAGATTGTGCCTACACACTTTACTAATTACCTAAAAATCTACAACCTCTTTTCCACAATCCAGCAAGGATTCCTTCAACACCATAGCATAACCACAGCCTTAATCACCTTCACCAATAGCATTGTTCACTCACTAGACAAAGGAAGACATGCAGGTGCTGTCTTTATTGACTTGACGAATCCTTAGACAGTAAGATACGGTTGACCATTCCCTTCTCTGTAACAAACTAGGGATCTAGGATTCTCTGACTTCACTCTTCCCTGGTTCAACAACTACCTGACTAGCAGACAACAGTGAGTGCATTTTGGCTCATCCCTATCTGTCCCTGCCTCTGTCAACATTGGTATCTCTCAGAGCTCCATACTAGGATTCTATTCTTCTCCCTCCACATCAACACAATCCATCACTGCTTTACCAAATGTACACCGCTAATGTAGGCTGATGACTTAGTCTTTTAAACAAGTGCCAGTAACATTACCGACCTTAACAACAGTCTGACAACCGGCCTTATGAGCATCCCATCCTGGCTCCAAGTAAACAAACCACAAGTGAACACATCCAAATCCCAAGCCAAGCTCTTTGGTTCCTCTATTCATCTAAAGAACGCCCAGGTGCCATTGCAGGCGAGATCAACCAATCAACTTTTTATTTATAAAAAGCGCCTTTCTAAAATCAAGGTGCTTGTACAACATAATAAATAAAAATGCATCAATAAATAACAAGCAGATTAAAACAATAAATACCACAGCAGCATTAACAAGCATTTGTCAGTGCCAAATTTGCTTGCTTCTATGTGCTGTTTAGGTATTTGGAAGTCATTGGAGTACAAATATTGAAAATTTGCGAACTTACGAGCGTGCGTAGGAACTGCGCAATGCACACTCGTAAAACAGTCATTTTTAGGAATTTTTTCACCAAATTTTCAACATAGCCATTTTAAGACCTCTGCTCATCAGCAGTGTCACTGTGATTTTGTTAATGTGTCCCGTACATTGATTTTGCACACCGACTGCGCCATTGTGCGCTACATGGGCGGAAACACGTTTTGGGCAGGATGTGAAAAATGACAGCTGTACTGCTCATAAGGAGGTGTGGTACAATGGCAATGTTGAAAATCTGGAGTGGAAATATTGAAAATTCGCAAACCTACGAGGTAACGTGGGAACTGTGCAACGCACACTCGTAAAACAGTCATTTTTAGGAATTCTTTCAAATTTTAAAAATTCCCACTTTAAGATCTCTGCTCATGAACAGTGACACTGTGATTTTCTTAATGTGTCCCATACACTGAGTTCGCACACCGACTGCGCCATTGTGCGCTACATGGGCAGAAACATGTTTTGGGCAGGATGTGAAAAATGACAGCTGTACTGCTCATGAGGAGGTGTGATAAAATACCAATGTTGAAAATCTGGGTAGAAAATATTGAAATTCGCAACTTATGAGCGTGCGTAGGAGCTCTAGCGCACGCTCGTAAAACAGTCATTTTTAAGAATTTTCACCAAATTTTCAACATAGCCATTTTAAGACCTCTGCTCATGAACAGTGTCACTGTGATTTTCTTAATTTGTCCGTACATTGATTTCGCACACCGACTGCGCCATTCTGCGCTACATGAGCGGAAACACATTTTGGGTGAGATGTGAAAAATGACAGCTGTACTACTCATAAGAAGGTGTGGTAAAATGGCAATGTTGAAAATCTGGAGTGAAAATATTGAAATTTTGCGAACTTACGAGCCTGCGTAGGAACTGCGCAACGCACGCTCGTAAAACAGTCATTTTTTGGAATTTTGGCACCAAATTTTCAACATGGGATTTTGGGACTCCTTCTCATGAATGATGTCACTGTCATGGCGGTATTCAGGCCCAAAGGGTGATTTCGCAGTCACTGCGAGGAAATCACCCTTCGGGCCCGAATAACGCCATGACAGTGACATCATTCATGAGAAGGGGTCCCAAAAACTCCATGTTGAAAATTTGGTGCAAAAATTCCCAAAAATGACTGAGATTTGCAACAAAGTTGAAACCCCCCTCTGTAGCCCATTATACAGCTTACCGGCATTTCCTCAGTTCGCGGTCGGCTTTGAAGAGTGCAGACGTGTTCCCGGTCCACCGAAGATCGTCGCGCCAGAGTCGGAGGTAAGTATGGGGTGGGGGTGGGGAGGCTGGTGCGCAGTGGGTGGGTGCGGGTTGTGGGGGGTTGGGAGATGCGCCACAGGACGTTTTCGGTTTTCAGGTATTAAAAAAAAGACAACGTGGGACCCTTTGCCACGCTGGGGTGGGCTCCCAGCATGGCAGGAGGACATTGAAGCGTTCAGCCGGAGGGGATTAGGCACCCCGTCGGCCATGAATTTGTTGCCACGCTGGGGTGGGCTCCCAGCGTGGCAAAACGAGGGTGTTCAGCCGGCGAGATTAGGCACCCCGTCGGCCATAAATTTGTTGCCACGCTGGGTGGGCTCCCAGCATGGCAAAGGACGAGGCGTTCAGCCCGATGGGGATTGGGCACCATCATTGGCGAGGACCGCTTGCCATGCCTGGGGTGGCTCCCAGCGTGGCAAAGGGCGAGGGGCATTCAGCCGGCGGGGGTTAGGCACCCCCGGCCGTAAATTTGTTGCCACGCTGGGGTGGGCTCCCAGCGTGGCAAAAGGATGGGCATTCAGCGGCAGTTGAGCACCCCCATCGGCAAGGACCGCTTGCCATGCTGGGTGGGCTCCCAGCGTGGCAACTACTGGGGAGGGGCGCAGCTCAGCCAATAGGATTGGGCACCGTCGGCTATACAGTCTTGTCTTGGTATGCGCCTGCGAGGGGCTGCGTGAGCAGCCTCTTCTCGGTGCTCACTGAGCGTAGCTCCCCCTTTCAACTGTATGCCACTGCATTTTGGAGCGTGTCATAGACAGCTCCAAAATGCATTGGCTTACAGGGGCCGCGCCTGCCAGCACACTGACTGAATTGGAGGAGGAGGTGACACACCTCCGAAATCTCCGATGATGGCACTATGTTTCTTGCACATGCGTGCAAGCAACATAAAAATCAGGATAGGCTATGTTAAATAGGAAGGTTTTAAGAGCAGCTTTAAAACTTTGCACGGTCAGGCAATCTCGCACCTGATGAGGCAGAGAATTTCACAGGGTCAGGGCCATAAACAAAATGACCTGGCCCCAGATGTCTTTAAACAGACCCTGGGAATCTCTAGCAATCCCTCGTTGGTGGATCAGAGAGAGAGAGAGGGAGGGACAGTAGGGATGCACTAATGGCACCCTCTTAGACATCATCCAGTCCTTTAAATACCTAGGCATCACTTTAGACCCTTTCCTCGATATCTCTCCCTACCTAACTAACATTTGTAAGGATGTTAATGCTAGAATAGGACTCACATACCATGCCAGTCGGAACCTCACCCCCTCAGCCCGCATGTCAGTAGCCAGGAGTATCCTACTACCTAAACTATCCTATGGCCTCCCAGTGTTCTCAAACACTTCATGCCATAACAGCCACAAATAGGACGTAGTATATAACAATATCTATAGGTTTGCGCTATCCAGTAATCGACTTGTCCACCATTGTAGCCTATACAGTAAGCTAGGATGGCTTCCCTAATGGTCAGCATGACTATTCCTTTGGAGTTACCACTTACAACATTCTCAGAAATCATACCTCCTCATCCCTCCCCTGTCTCCTGGTGCCATACAGTATATAACTACCTACCTTCTTAGGTCTGCAAACCAGGATCTACTAACTACTCACAGAGTTAAAATAAAATACGGCATGTCATGCTTTGAAGTGACTGCTCCGAAATTCTGGAATAAGGTCCCTTCCAACGTTAGACAACGCCCTACTGCTGGCACTTTTCAGAAGATGCTCTGAACCCACTTAATGCAGTTATATACCTGTTCCTGTATCTAGGCCTCACTACTAGGGGTGTGTGAGTAATGAATATTAAATTCCAAATACCACAAATAATACCCTATTCAATATTCTGAACACGAATATTGAATAGCGGCACTATTTGGCTAGTATTCGGGTCGGATTTCCCATGGGATTTTAAGATCTCACAGGATTTGTTGGCCTATCGCTGAGCATTTGCCAAAGTCAGATTATGTGACTCCCACATTGTAGCAGAGAAAGATGTGGTGGAGAATGCTGTGAGAGCCGGAGAGATTAAACACTAGCAAATTATATTTACATCACAAAGCCTTTGCTTTCTTGATAGTGTACTGTGTTTCTTAGTGCCTGTTACTAGTGGGAGGCTTTTTTCCCCCAGAGAAATCATCTGATCTAGTGATTTATTTGTGTATACCATCACTGTAGTGAATCCCGGACTGCGAAGACCACCACGTGCCAGAAATCGCGCAAAATCCACCCGTCGCTGTAGTGGTCCATGTGGTGATCGGAACAGCCTTGCTGGGTGTTCCCACCCCCCGGTCCAACTCCGACTCAGAGTTAGAATCCTAGAGACCAGGGGGTGGGGGCGGAGCCCCGATAAAACTACGAGGCATCCCCAACACTGCATTGCCGACACCGCAATGTGGCTGTTGCTGCCAGATGTTCAGTAGCCACTGTCGGCTAAGCACATGGTAAAACCATTTCACTGGCCTCTTTTGCCAGCCACTATAGTGTTATGCTTGTGCAACTGTGTTAGTTTGGTTTTGGCCGTTCGCACTCTATTCCAGAGGAATTACCACTCTGTAGGGGTACGAAGGCAAGGAACTCTCGGAGAGGGTTCCACCACTAGAGGTGCAACGGGATGGTTCCCGTGTCTAAAGATACCTTAGGAATCCCTCCAAAAAAATGTAGTATAATCCCCGAAAAGGAGGCAACATGAAGCATATGAGAAAGCAGTAACTATGACATAGGACTAATAACTGTAACACAGTAGTAGAGAAGTATAGGCAGTTTGAAAATGCAATGAGATGCTCAGTTGTCATAATGACTGCCCAGGTCTGCGTAGCATGATACTGATGGTTTGCTTTGAGAGTAAGGGATCCCCTAAGAAGAGAGGGAATGGCAGGACATCCTCCACCTCCATCCAACAACGGAACCTACCTAAAGAAACTAGGGGAAACAACTAAGCTAACTAAGTGTTATGACCTGAGGCAACAGAGGAGAGGAAAAAAAACCCTATGAAGAGGAAATCTCTGGGGATCCAAGGCCTGGGTCACCTTCCCTCCAGGCTTGGGATAGTTTATTTAGTGATGGCTCTGCAGCTGCAATTTGGAAAACCCAATTAAATGGAGGTGGAAAATATTCCAATTTGGAGGAAGGCTCTCACTCAAACCCTCTAGCGGGAACGCTGTGGAAAGTCACGAGAAAACTCTGCAACAATACGTGCATCCAAGGCACAGGAGGAGAGCAACAACTGCTGAGGCACTCACCTGGCCTAACCACCCTAAATCAAACCAGGTGAACCAGAGGCAGTCATAGGGATGATGCGGTGAAGGTGCCTCACTAGGGAAACCACTAAAGACAATGGCTAACCATTATAGTGGAACACTAGCGCCAAAGGAGATCATCGTAACCACCCTTCGCCGCTAGTCTTAAATTCTACACCAGGAGCTGCTGTCACGTAGCAGGCAGCTAAAGCCAAGCCCAGGGTGAGGACATTCCCAGCTATGGGCCAGGTGAGAAGGATCCTGCCCCAAGTTGGACACACTTGAGATGCGGACTAAAGCAGAGCGAGACCGTCGGCTGCAGGAACTCTGCGCCAAAATAGAATGGCTGGCATGGCCCAGAAAGTGATTGAGAGCTGAAAAGCTGGTGAGCTGAATGAGCACGGCATGCTGAGATCGTAATGAGCATTGAGTGCTGAGACCTTGCAAGGTCGAATGCAGATTGAGTGCAGCAGAATCCCAGGCTGAAGCTGAGGGGATAGTAGTAGGCATGAAACAATGGTTTGCATAAGCAAGGAGCGACGGTTGTGTAAGCAGAGTGGACCTGCACGTAGGTCAATAAGCAGTAGTTGTGATAGGAGGACCTGCTTAACATATGATATAGCAATTAAACAGTACTGAATTGGGGGCAAGCCAGCCAAACAGGAATAGCCAAATCAAGGTGACAAACACTCTGAGGATTTTCGGCAGTGAGGCAATTTTAATAACAAAACTATATTAGCAGCCTCAGCAGGAGCTTAGTTGGCTGACCTCAGAGTTGTGCTGTAAGTGCAATAAAACAGGAGACAATGCTTGAAAGCAGGTGTAGCCAGGCAGTGCAGTGAGCTGCAAGTGGAATGAGAGCAGCAATGAGCAGCACAGCTAAGGTCAGAATAAACTGTCAGGTGAAAAGAATTGAGTATGCAACATGGAGCAGCTATGGCTGAGCTGAAACACACAGATAATAATTGCAGTTGCATTGCAGTAGTTTGAGCGTAGTGAGCACAGCGTAAAACACAGGCACTAGGTACAATAGTAATTAAAGTAAACAGTCAGCAGCAGTGGCTGTAGTTGTAGGAAACTGAAAGCAGTAGCATGAGCTCTGCGTAGCAGAATGCTAGGAGTTGCTGTGCAAGTAATTTGAGAGTTGTGAGTAGGTAAAAGCAAGCAATATGAGCCTTGGAGAAGTAGTATGCTAGGAGCTTAGAAACAAAGCCCCCCCCCTCAAAAAAAGGAAGGAAGCACACACAGCCGAAGGCAAAATACAAACCAGAAGTAGAAAAATAAACACAGAAACCCAGCAGAGACAAGCAGAAGCGGGGGGCAGGCCCCAGCCAGCCAGGGAGGCCTAACCAGCTCAGGGGACAAACCGACAGAGCCTTCGGCTGCAAAGAAAAAATTATTCACAGAGAGGCTTAGAGGAACTGCTTATATAGCTCAGGAAGTGGGAGTGGCTGGCTGCTTGGTCACCGAACTACAGGCAAGCCTTTCATTTATTTGCCAGGAGCTGTGCAGAGAGAGACTTGCAGTTTCACACCCTTGATTTCACAGGCCTCTGTGCTGTGCTCTGTGGAGGTGAAGCAATGTACTGTGTTTCTTTCTTAGTGTCTGGTACTAGTGGGAACCCCAAAGAGAAATCATCTGATTTAGTGATGTATTTGCCAGGAGCTGTGCAGAGAGATTTTCAGTTTCACTACCTTAATTTCACAGGCCTCTGTGCTCTGTGGAAGTGAAGGAGAAGAAGATAGTGTTACTGAAACTATTTTATATCTATTACTTTCAGTAGTTCTACCTTCTAGCTTGACTGCTGTACTTATTTAAAAAAAAGCTGTCTTTAATTTGGTGATGTAAATAATAAGTATTCGGGGGGAGCTCAGGTTTCATGAAAGCCAGTAGCAACCAGAAATCTCAGAGGGCAGTCGACTGACTGTACACCCACCGCCCACAATTTAGGACCAGGTAGTGAAGCTGCACAGTTGCACTGCACGCACACCTTTGCCTGCCTTACATGCTGCTTGGAAGAATTTTTTTATGCTAAAATAAATTTGTACATTCAATCTGTACATTTAAAAATAAAAGTATTACAGTAGTTCTGTAGAAACGTGTCTTTAAGAATATTGGTGGTGTAATCTGAGGTTGGGCTCAGGTTTCCTGAAAGTTGATAGCAGCCAGCTGTCTCGGAGGGCAGTCGACTGACTGCACACCCACCACCCACAGTTTAGGGCCAGGTAGTGATGCCACACAGCTGCACTGCATGCACACCTTTGCCTGCCTTACATACTGCTTGCAAGAATTTTTTTGTACTAAAATAAATCAGTATTTCAACCTGTACATTTAAAAATAACAAGTATTACAGTAGTTCTGCGATAAAAATCTGTTTTTAAAAATATTGGTGGTGTAATCTGAGGTTGGGCTCAAGTCAGTAACAGCCAGCAATCTCGGAGTGCAGTCGACTGACTACACTCCCACCGCCACAGTTTACGGCCAGGTAGTGACGCCACACAGTTGCACTGCACGCACACCTGTGCCTGCCTTGCGTGCTGCTTGCATGAAATTTTTGTGCTAAAATAAATAATTATTTCAATCTGTACATTTAAAAATAAAAAGAATTATAGTAGTTCTGCTGTAGAAATCTGTCTTTAAAAAATATTAGTGGTATAATCTGAGGTTGGGCTCAGGTTTCACAAAAGGCAGTCAATTGACTGCACTCCCACCGCCCACAGTTTAGGGCAAGGTAGTGACGTCACACCGTTGCACTGCACACACACCTTTGCCTGCCTTACATGCTGCTTGCAAGAATTTTTTTGTGCTAGGATAAATCAGTAATTCTGTACATTTACAAAGTATTACAGTACTTGAGAGTGTTTAGAAATTGTTGGCATAGACAATAGCAGGTAGAGGTGGTACAAAACGTACTTGGTCCAGCCCATGCAAATCTACAATGGAGGAAGAGGTTGGTGATGGTGAACCTGAATGTGAGTGACAGTCAGGCAGTATTCAACACCCAAAATTGTTCTTTACCCCTTCCAAGTCTATTTCTTCCAGCAACAGTAGTACTGTGTCTGGCACAGCAGAAAGTGATACAAGAAGCACAAGCAGAAGGACACTGTTCTCGACTCCCACAACCACCAGTGTGTCTCCATCTCTCACCAGTACCATCACATTTGTCATCCTCACTACCACCACCATAGAGACCCTGTCTTCCACAACAACTGGCAGCATGACTACTATAGCCAGTCCTGCAACTGTGACTGTCACTCCAGCCACTACTGACACTATGAACTCTGCCACTACTGCCACTACTGTAACACTATCAACACAGTCTGTTATCCCAGCCACGGTTAATATTACCAGTATGACCACTACAGTTGATTCAGTTATGCCTCCTGCTTCTCAGTTCTCCTGAAAAAGTTGTACAGGAGGACCAGTCATCTGGTCCTGCGTATTTCCCTCCACATGAATTGTCCAGTGACACATCATCTTCTTCATCAGAGTTAAATGTGAGTGGCTTTGAGGATGAGGCAGAGTATGCAATTACCTTGAGGACAGAAATAAAAGGTGGCTGGCAAAAGAGCCTCTGAGAGTAGCACTAGAACCCAGGGTAGTAGAAGTAGCAGTAAGGGTAAGGGTTCCCCTCCCCCTAAGAAAAAACAAACAAGCAACACTGATGTTTCTTTGGCATACTCCATCACAGCCTGAAGGACAGCCGAGTGATGGCAGCACTGGCATGGCACCATCAGAGCCAGTGGTCACAGGGCAAGAACATGAGGACAAGACAGGCACATCTGTTGAAAAAAGAACTGGGGGATGTGGTGCTACCAGAATCACTGGTAACCGCAGTGGGTTTCTTTTTCATACATATTTTATGCCCAGTATTTTTTCCCCATCCCCATTCTTGGTTGCACACACACATGTGGAGGCATGCGAACGCCGTGCCTCAAGACACCCTCCCTCGACTTGCCACGCCCTACCACTTACACTAGCCACTGGACATCCACCCAGTGGCAGCGGAACTATAGAGGAGCAACAACCTTCCCAAGAGAGGAGAGCTGCCCCACGGCTGCTCATTCCCGCTCTCACCCTCCCCCCCATGCCGGATCCCCATCGACCCGAGTCTGTATCCGAACCCGGGTCGCCAGCATGATGAGAGGTAAGGCGTCCAGCACCTCAGCCCTCTGTGCCAACAGGCCATAACTGCAGTGTTAAGAGTGCTGTGTGGCTGCATTTCACTGTGTTAAAGGAGGACACAAGGAAGGCAGTCTGTTCTTTTTGCAACTGCACTATAAGAGAGAAATCACTCTCTTACTTAACTACCAGCATCATTACAGAACCACTTGAAGCTTAAGCACCCTCAACTGTATCGAAGCTCATCTGGGTCTGGATCTGGATCCTTGGTTTCACCAAGACCAAACCCTCTGGTGGACAGGCATTTACTGTTGGCAGTGGCGGTGGTACTGACAGATCTGATTTCGAGCAACCCAGTGGTCACGGCACTCCTTTCCCCTCAGCAGCACAGAGTCCCTCTACTCTGATCACTTCTGACTCCAGTGATACTAAAAGGCAGAGGCGGTCATCAGCACTTCACACACCATCAGTGAAGTGGTCCACAGCAATGTCTCTCATGGCATTTCCAATAATGGATGCTCTGCATGCATAAACAAAGTATCATGCCTCACATCCAACAGCACAGCAAATCATGCAACTGACTGCCGAGATGATGGCGTTGGATCTCCAGCCTATCTCAGTTGTGCAAGATATGGCTTCCAACAGCTTCTCAACTATTTTCACATGTTATTAGATACCATCTCATACTACATTTTCACAGAGCGTAGTGCCATGACTGTATGACGGGTTGCAATCTGCTGTTGCTGCTGTGCTTGTAGAGGCTGTTGGTGGTGTTTTTCACTGCATGTCAGATATCTGGACTACGATAACTCCCTGCATGCCTATCTCTCCTTAATTGCACACCAGTGTGTGCAACAGCCTGCTGCTGCTGTTTCCAATGCATCACCTTGTGGATCACCCTTTTTTTATTTTAATTTTGTTTACCTGATAAGCCCACTGAAAGCAAAGGTCCCTTTTTCAGGGGCGACCCAGAGTTGGTTACATAAATGACAGTACATGGCATTGATCATCTTACAGTACAAACATCATCGTTTGTTCTACATGTAGGCAAACATATTAGTGAAGTCGTTACAGGATAACGGTTTGATCTACATTTAAGTCAGCTTACTTGTGGAGACACTACAGAAAAAAAACAGTTACCCAGTGTGGGACAAGCCATTAGTTACCATAGTACAACAGAAGGAGCAATAGGAGACTAACTCCATAATTACCCTTGTAGGAAGTGCTATGTCTGGTTCAAGATAAGAGCTTATAATCTTTACAGCACTATCAGTGTCTGCCTCGGGAGGGGGGAGGGGGTTGCGAGAGTATCCTATTTCAGGGGGATTGATGTACTGTCCCAGGTATTTAGGAATGTAGCCCTTTTAATGGGTGCAGGTGCAGTTACTTTTTGTGGAGGTGTGTGTTCTTAGTGAGTGTTTGAATGAAGCCCCCCACAATCTGGTAGTCACATTAGGTCAGCTTTGCTGAACATCAGACTAATGGAGGAAGCCCACAGAGCACATAATAGTCTCATGTTCCTGCAAGGCATGTTGCGCTCTTGGACTGGTGTTAACACCAATTTAAAAGTTGTGTTTTATTTGTTACCGACAATGGCACAAACATGGGGAAAGCTATCAATGATGGCCATTTTGTGAGTATTCGTTGCTTTGCACACACACACACACACACACACTAAATTTAGTGGTGACTCATGCACTGTGTAACAGTACTAGGACCAATAACGCATTATTCACACCCCTTTCCATCTGCAGCCATTTCCATCACTCTGTAAAAGTCACTAACAAATTACAAGAAGCTCAGGAACGCCTCAGTCTGCCCCAACATCGTGTAATACAAGATGTTAGCACTCAGTGGAATTCTTCATACCTGATGCTTTCAAGACTGCTGGAGCAAAAGCGGGCACTACACGAAATGACTATGGAGGCAGATATTGGAGGGATCCTAGGACATCATGATTGGTTAGTTCTTAAGGGCATGGTGAAGGTTCTTGCACCATTTGAGAAGAGTACACATGACCTAAGTGCTACCACAGCCTTACTTAGTCAGGTTATCCCAGCTGTGCATATTCTCAAAAGATCATTACAACGGTGTTTGGCTAGCAATACAATGAGTACACAAGAGGTCACTCAGCTTGTTATTCATCTTCATGCAGAACTTGATGCAAGGTTCGGCACAGTCATGGATAACAGCCATCACATATTTGCTACCATGTTGGACCCTAGGTTCAAATGTGAGATCCTTCATATAGCCATGGACAGCCACAGGGTGACTCATTTTAGGCAACAGTTGAGCAAAGAGTTAAATAGTGCCATGCAGGCAGTGAGACACTCAGAAGGGGAAAAAGATGCTCCAGTTCAGGTTCCTGAGAGAAAGAAACTGGCATGTGGTGGTTTGGAATCAGCTGGTACTGGTGGAGATGGGAAAGACGGCATAGTGGCAGTGCAGAGGAGAGTGACTGAGCATTACTCAGCACATCACTGCGTCAACAGCAACACAAACGCTCACAGCCTCAGCTTCTCTCTGTAGAAAATTTACTTACTCTTTTTTTTTTGCAGAATCAATTGAGCCATTTGGCGTTGATCCACTGTGCTACTGGATTCAGAAAATGAACTCCTCTCCTCACCTGGCACAACTTGCTTTAAAATACTTAAGCTGCCCTCCTACAAGGGTGCCATCAGAGAGGATGTTTAGCACTGCTGTTGACGTTGTTGACCCACACCGTTCCAAGCCGGACCCTCAACACGTTGAACAGCTAGTGTTCATTAAGCTGAACTTACCAGTAGTTGGCTACAAATATGATATTCCCACATAAAACTGGTGGTACAGTACTGCTCTCGATCTGCCTAATGTTACAACAGTATAATGTTACCTTTTTATTTTTGGCTTACCCTTTCTTTTTCCTATCATGTTACATATTTAATTTAAATGGTTACTCTCCACTCCCTGGCATATAACTGCAGGACTACCATGAGGCCCCTCTTAAACTAGAAACATTTAAATACTATATCATGTTTTAGTGCACTTACTATTGTGTACTTTAGGTTACTAATTATCTGTTGGTAGAAAAGGACTGCTTGGCCCACACAGTCTGCCCAGATTGTTCATCCCTGCCTTATCGGTCTCTTCTGCAGACCCTAAAGCAACCCTGATGCCTCCCTGCCTGTTCTCAGATACAACCCTATGCCTATCTCATGCATGCTTGAAGCCCCACACTGTTTTTGTCGCCATCACTTATGCTGTCAGTCTGTGTTAGGCATCTACCATGCCTTCCGTGAATAAATATTTCTTCACATCTGTCTAGAACTCCCCCTTCAGCTCCATCACATGCCCCCATTGCCTCCAGTACTTGTGCTCTTTCTCATTTGAAAGAGACTCCCCTTATGTGTCATCTTCACCCCTGTGAGGTACATGTATAGGTCTCTATCATGGCACATCTCGCTCTCCTCTCTTCCAGGGAGCACATACAATGCAATGCTCACTTGCTCATCTACCCCCTCTGCCATCCCACCCACTACTCCCTTTCACCCCACACTCACCCTTCTTTGACAATGCCTTGTCTGGCTACCACCTCCTCACTTCTTGCACTTAGTAACGGATCTAGCTGACAAAAGTTTTATATCTGGACATATATATATATATATCTCTGATCAAAAATTGTTGATAATTTTTTTCATATCTGTTTAGACCCTTAATCTCTTCTGAGTTGTTGCAACTGCCTCCCTTGTAAAACTCCTTTACTATATGTTTTGCCTTTGTTGTGTTTTGCATTTATTTGATTTGGGGCTTTTGTAAAAGAGCCTTCTGGCTCAAAGATTGTAATTCTGAACCTGAAATAAAGAAATAAAATAAGGCTTATGCTAGTGCCATTTTAGTTGCCTTATACAAGACACAAGACATCACCTCACCTACAGCCCTTGGTCAATCTATGATGACCGTCTGTCACCTGACCACTGACTAGTGCAGTAGTTTGTTGCCTTTTTGGGCCACTGGAAGGCTGTTAGGGGGTGTTCATGGCAAAATTAACAGTTGTACTTCAAAAGGGAAGGAAATGGTGGATTTTAACAGTGTTACAATGTCTTATTTAAAAAAATACTTATTTGGGGCCGAATAACGAATATCTGGAGTCCCAAACATAAATATTAATCCAAATATTTGAATTAAGGTAGTCTCACACCCCTATTCACTACTTAAGACTAACTGAATGTAATGCTATAATTTGAGAAACAATACCTTACCTTGTACCCTGTCTTAAGCACCTCACTGTTTTTCGTATGCATGTGTAACCCCCCTACAAATGGGGGTTCCCAAAAAGTCTTCCTTGAGCTTGCTTAAATGCTCACTGCCAGGCTGGTATCCTGCGTTTTAGCAGTTTAAATGTATTGCCAGAGAGTACCTGTATAGCCCCTGTGTACTGTCTCTTTAAGAGCTGCCTGGATTGCAGTCATAATTAATCTGACAGAGAGCTCTGTTAGAAGATGTACTTGTTTCCTGATCATTTGTTAGAGTAGTAATAATATTGCAGTTTGTTCTAACCTGCCTTCTTTGCAACATGGACAGTTCCATTTGTTTCCATCATCTTGGTCCTGGACTGCTGAAATGGGCCAATCAGTACATTTGGGACTCTAAAATGGAGCCTGCCTACAGGGGCTTGGTGGGGTCAAAACTTGTAGGAATTGTAGTTTTGGGCTTTCTGTGCCTAAAATAACCTGGAGGGGGAACCCTTGTTTTGATTGACAGACAGATCAGCCAACCAAACCTTTTGGATTTTGGTGAAGTCCCAAACTGCTTGCGGTTTCAGTTAGATCTAAGTTGGGAAGTGAAGAAGTAACAGCTCAAAATAGTTCAAGCAGCAATCCATAGTGGATTCACGTGGGAGAACTGTGGAAAGGCCTGAGTTTTGACCTGCTTGCCTGCCTGCTGTCCCTGAGAGGGAACTTGTGCCTTTTTCAGACTGAATCTGAACTTGGAGAGCGAAGTAAGCTACTGAATTGTGACCAGGCTCCTACCTGAAGAAGACCGAAGATTTGCTGAATACAGTTGGCCTGTCTGGACTTCCAGCCACCTCTGAACTCCTGGATTGTGCGGAGACTCTGTAATTGCGACCGGAGAGCCATTTACCTGGTACAATGGAATTTCCTTACATGTGAATGTGTTGTGTGCTTATAGTGGGTCATGATTTGGTTCCCCACTGTGGTTTGAATTGTATTCTGCTTGCTGGAAGCTGCATTAGAAGTTCCTTATGTGTAAATGTGCTGTGTGCTGCTAGTGGGTCACGAGTTGGTTCCCCACTGTGGTTTGAACTGTATTCTGCTTGCTGGAAGCTGCATCCAGCCCCATGGACTGAATACAAAATTATCTCCGTTGGGCCTGGGCCTTGCCACATTGACCCAGCATGACTACCCGCTGCACAGAGAATGCCATTGAAGAGAGACCTGCCTGGGGATCCGCCTCCTGCTCAACACTTGAACAGGAATGACGTCTCAGTGATTCATGTGGGCCCCGCTGCAGTCTTGATTTCATCCTGCCTGTGTCCAGTATTGGGTATCGTGAGCAAACATTAGGGTAGCTCCCTGCAACAACAGCTAAATGTAAAGTGTTGTCATCTGATTGTCTTGTTGCTTTTTCTTTCACAAACTGAGCCCCCCCTTCCCCCCCGGATTACAAGTAGTGTGTGTTGTACATGTTGCTTTCTTCCATCACAGGGCCACAGCCAGCTGCAACATTCCTGGCTAGCCCACCATTTTCCTACCTGGGTACCCAGAGTGTGTGACTGTGTGGGGACTTAAAGTGCATGCATAACTGTTTGATTAATATAGCCTTCAAGCCAATCAACCTGATTACGCCCCTTCCTTGTTTAAGTCCCCTGAATAAATCAGATCTGACTTTTTTTGCTGCATTTAACCTGAGTGAGGTTCCAGTTTGTGCCAAGAGTACTGTACTGTTGCTATTTACTGTGCATAACCTTGTTTTACAGGGGGTCCCCAGGGTCGAGCCAGAGGAACGAGCCCTGGTGGTAAGTGCAAACAGTGTGGGTACTGGTATGGTGTACAAGGGGTACTGTGACAGTGATTATCGTATATTGCTCAGGCCACTAGAAGGGAAAGGGGGGGGTTACAGCGTTCCGGAGGGCTGTGTCCAGGTTAGTTTGACCACTACCAACCCTGACCTCTGGGTGGAGGCACCTATTTCAGAACTCAGGCCCCTTAACCTGCTACTGTTTGAGCAGGCAGGGGTAGTAGCTCTTGGGATAGCGCCACCTAGGGGTTACATATGTAAATCTAAAACCTCTGTAGACTTGGATTGTGCTCTCTGCCTGACCTGAAATTATGTTTATTGTACTGTTGAAAATGTTGCATCTCTCTGATGATTGTTTGTACTTCTCATTTGACTTGCCCTATTGCTTATTGTAAGTCATCATCTAAGAATTTCTTTTTTGAATTGTTTGTACCTCAATTTGCTTTTGCTACTCCTCCCAGGTTGTGCCTGAAAATAGGCAACTGTTTGTCTAGAGCACCTACCTGTTCAACAAAAACTAACTAAATAAATAAATACATTTAAAGATGTGATACTAACTAGGCTTCCCAGTCAAAGGGTAACTTGCAACTTATTCCAGAGTGTAGGTGCAAGACAATGTGGATTTACCATAAGAGGTACAGTATCTTGGGGTTTCTACATAGCTGATAGAATTACTCCTCAGGCCATAAAATTACGTAGCTCTTTAAAAGAATTTCAAGATATATGATAGTAAATCATTCAGTAAGACTTGGTAGATCCACTGATAGAGATTTGTTTAACCTCCTTGTACTATGCGTGGACCAGCCTAGGGAAGAATTGAGACTACAGTGATGGGATGATGCATTCTAGGGCTAATGCCAGTTATAAAGAGAAGAGCTCTATGATATAACACATCTAACGTGGCAAGATGGCCATAGGGACACTTCCAGTATATTAGGTCTCCATACTCCAAGAGCAACAAAAATGTTGTTTCTACCAGCTTACTTTGAGCATCAGCTGCAAAGCAGCTCCTGTTCCTAAAAGAAAAACATAGTTTTGATCTAAGTTTTTTTGCATGTTTGTTATTGTAATGTATTACTGGAGGCATAGGGTCATAATGTTGCAGACAACAACTGCGCGGCAATAAATGGCGCAAGCAAAATGTCATCTGTGAAAATAAGATTGGGAAAAACACCGACCTTGCAAACAAAGAGCACACCCATTCAAAACAATGGGAATTCACCGGCCTGTTGGCACAGCTGTTGGATTTACGCTTGCGACGTCAGCACCCAGGTTCGGGAGTGGACCTGGGTCATCGGAGGGCCAGCCGGGGGAAAAGGATCGAGCATCCTATGGACTGCTCTCCTTCTCTGGGGGGGGGAAGGAACGGTGTGCTTGAGGGACTCCTGGCAGAGGCCAGGGGCACCACAGTGACCGGCATCAACAAGAATCTGAGGGGCGGGATGAACGCAGGCATCATTGCATGTTCCAGCCCCCGCTTACAGGGGAGAAAAGCCTTCAATCCACTGCCTTGATGACGCCTGCCCCCAGCTGCACTCGGCTCCCAGGCCAAATCCCAACCTATCCCATAGATTGCGGCACCCTTCAGAGGGGTTTGGGTACTGTGACCCCACCCTAGGGGGTAAGCCACGAGGTACCAGGAGGGCGGCTAATATAGGAAGTTGCAGCCGAGGATCTGTGACCAGGCAGATGGTTCTGGCGGTGGGAGGCAACAAAAAAGTAATAAATAAAAAAAACAATGGGAATTCTTTGGTTTTGCAGGAGGCTCTGCTACCCTCACCCCTGACGTGGGGGGGCTTCACCTCCACACGCCCTGGACTAAAAATAAGCAACTCCAGGGGTTGTGGACTTCAGGGATGGGGAAAAAATTGGGAGGGGAGAAAAAAATTATTTATTTTTTTTAAACTCTACTTCTGCACCCGTCTTGATGGAACTCTCTCAGGCGACAACCAGAGCCCCAACTCTACCTCCTTGCCTGAGAGGTCTCCCATTTCTGGCACCAGCCTGGCTATCCCCCCCCCCCAGCTCTACGCCTCCCGAGGCAGGGCTGCCCTATCTGCCCAGAGCACTCTATCTTGGTTCGGGCCAGGCTGGACTCAGCCCAGGGTAGGAGTACGACCGGCAGTGGAGTGTGGTTTGAAGGTGGCTGCACCATTGCCTATCCACTAGATGAGGGTTTTTCAAGTAGTTTTTCCCCTCGGGAGTGTTGAGTGCAATGACATCCACACACGGCTTCCCTGCTGACGTCAGCCGCACTCCTGCCCCCTTGTTTCGGCTGATGCTCCTGGTGTACCTCCGATCTCCATCGGGGGTTGCCCGGGTACCAAGCAGCCCCAAGATCCCTTCCCAGGGAGAGGAGAGCTGTCATCTGGATGCTCGATCCTCTCCCTCCCCACCGATTCCCCGGCTCCCCGAGTCTGTCCCTGAACCTGGGTCGCCAGCGTGACGTGAGGTGTGACATCCAGCTCCTCAACCCTCAGCACCACCGGGTTGGCAGAAACTACTTTTTTTAAACAAACAAAAAAAGCAACACCCGGAGACCTGGAAGGAACTGAACTATGGTCCCAAGTCTCCAATCCCAACGTGTGCTGGTGTCTTAGCCACTCCACCACAAGAGCAGCTTGACCAGACACCACACACATGGCTACATCATCCTTTGAAAGTAAAAGTGAAGAGTGACAGGGGTAGTGGTAATTCCTATTGCTATTATACCCCTGTCACTCTAAAGCCAGTCGCACTTTCCACAGTGTGGTTATTGCTATGCTCTTCTTGGAGTGCTATATTGACCCGATACCAGTATTGGATAGGGCTCAGTATGTAGATTTGAATCCCTGGTTCCCCTGTGTGACTGTGATGATGCTGGACAGTGCTCAGTAGGTAAGACTGAATCCTGTAGAGGACTGTTTCTTCAATCAAATGCATCATGAATGTATCACACACTCATGATGTACCCCAAACATCACAGACAAAATGGACCATGCAACCTCATAAATGCCAAAACTGCGCTACTTGCTGTGCCAACATAGTGGTGCACTGCCTAGACTTTAGCAAGGTATTTGACACAGTCCCACACAAAAGATTAATAGTCAAATTAACCAGCCTGGGAGTGAGTCCTAGGGTGGTAGCCTGGGTAAAACATTGGCTGGACAACAGGACACAGAAGGTAATTGTAAATGGAGTCCACTCTGAAGAAAGAGGGGTTACTAGTGGGGTACCGTAGGGTTCAGTACTGGGTCCAGACCTTTTTAATGTCTTTATAAGTGACATTGCAGAGGGACTGGAAGGAAAAGTATGCCTCTTTGCAGATGACACAAAGATCTGCAACAGGGCTGATACACAAGGAGGTGTAGAAAGGATGAGAAGGGACTTGGCAAGGTTGGAGGAATGGTCAGAAGTATGGCAGCTTGGAGTCAATGCAAAGAATTGCAAAATAATGCACCTGGGAAACAAAAACCCAGGAGAAGATTACACAATGGGGGAGGTAGTAACAATAACAAAAATGGAAAGGGACCTGGGGGTAATCATATCAGATGACCTTAAGGTTGGCAAGCAATGTGAGAAGGCAGTAGGGAGGGCTGGGGGATACTGGGCTATATAGGGAGAGGCATCACCAGCAGAAAACAGGAAGTTGTTATCCCTCTGTACAGACAGTTGGTGAGACCCATCTGGAGTACTGCATCCAGTTCTGGAGACCCCATCTCCACAAGAACATAGACAGGATGGAGGCAGTTCAGAGGAGGCAACACTAAAATGTGCAGGGTCTGCAAGAAGCCATACAAGGAGACTAAAGGAGCTTAACATGTATACCCTTGAGGAAAGGAGGGAGAGGGACATGAGTCAAAACATTTAAGTACCTCAGTGGAATCAACAAAGTCCAAGAGGTAGCATCTTTCAGAAAAAGAGATGTGGCAGAATAAGGGACACAATTTGAAGAAGATAGAGGGGACGGCTCAGGGCAATGTAGAGTATTTTTTTCACAGAGAGGGTGGTGGACGCATGGAACAGCCTTCCTGAGGAGGTTGTGGGGTCTAAAACTGCAGGAGAATTCAAAAATGCATGGGACAGACACAAGGCAATTTTTGAGGAGGGTAGGAAGAAATAGGCTGTTGGTTAAATAAGATCTGCAGCTTATCCTGTAGGTAGGGAAATGGGCAGACTAGGTGGGCCAAGCAGTCCTTATCTGCCATCAAAGCCTATGTTCTATGTTTCTGTGCCAAGCTTCTTACTGCTTGTTCCACTACCCCACCACACCAGGGTTCAAATCCAAATGGTTGCTTGCCTAATATCAACTAGGAGCCCTTATGTAAAGAGTTCATAACTGGCCTTACATTGCATGGGTTTCGGCTTAAGGAAAAAGAACCTGCCAAAAGTTGCTCATAAAGAAACTCACAGCTACAGAGTCCCAGGCCAGGAGGTGCTGGCCATATTGTCCCATCCGGCAGGCACCAGACAATTTTAGCCCCAGGTCTCATGCTGTATAATAAGAAAGACAAGTGTTATGCACATTTATACTCTTCCCATTACAGAGAACCTCACAAACCCCAGTGCTGTGCTTCACCAGTCAGACACACAGCCTTGCAATCAGTAGGACAGTAGGTGCAGTTTAAGTTCTTCCACAGAAAGTCATTCAGTAGCAGTGTACAAGTCTTGGCCAGAGTCATTTGAATTGAGTTCAGCTGCTCTCTTGGAAATCAAAGCCTCGGCATTCATAGTATCTAAAAACTGAATGTTTTTTTTTCCCCATATGAAATCTGGAGGTGAACTGGGAACAGGAGAGCTGTATTTGAATCTCTGGTTTCCCTGTGTGTTTGTGATGATGCTATAGTACTGGACAGTGCTCAATAGGTGGGATTGAATTCCTGGTTTCCCAGCATATCTGTGATAATGCTTAACTACTGGACAGTGCTCCGCAGGTGGCTTTGAATAAGGCAGTAATGCACGACAGGGAGGGTGTTGTTTAAGCAATATGCCATGAGAGGGTTGGGTGATGGCAGGATTTACCCATGCCTGGTGTGGTGGTTTGCTCACGAGGCCGCAGGCTGAGTGAGGAAACCACATCAGATGTGGGTAAATCGTGCCATCACTCACACCCTCTTGTGGTATATTGTGATTATACAATGCCCCCATATTTTTGGAGGTAAAAAATAAATAAAAAAGATTTTGGGGTATATTTATGTATTTTCATTGTTTTTCTTACTGTGCCAGAAAAAATAGTCCTGGTTGCTAGGGTTATGGTGGTAATGTGCTTGCGCTGTACTGCTTTGTTATTCCTGGTTATAATTCTTTCATTGTGGATGCTAAAGGTTTAATGAATGTGACCATGCCCCAATTCAACAGTGTCCTGACTCTGGTTTTTGTCTTAGGAGTCGGGACAGAGTTCAGTGCTTGAAGTTTTGCCTGCTTTTCATTACAGAGCACTGCTCCATTTTTTAGCATTATGCACATGCACAGCACCATAGATTGTTGCCACACTATCCTGTCCTGGTCCTCTTCGGTTCTGTGCGGAGAAGAGGAAGTACTTATATAACCCCTAGGTGGCGCGACTCCGAGGGTTACTACCCCTGTCTGCTCAGCAGCCTGCAGGTTGAGGGGCCTGGGCTCTTGAAACGGTGCCTCCACCAGGACGACATGGTTGTTGGCAATGTGACTGCATTGTGTACAGCCCTCCAGGACACTGATACCCCCCTCTTTACCCCCAGTGGCCTGGCTAAGCTTGCAGTTACCCCACACCAACACACTTTTGCAACACACTGTGAATCCCTCCTTGTAACTACTTACCACCAGGGCTATGATCAGCTGGAATGCCCTGGATGACTCCCTGGAAAACAAGACCTGTTACAATTAAACAACGTTGATGCAGTACTTTTTATACAGAGGTACACCACACCCAGTTTAACTGTAAAAAGATCCAAATCTGATTTATTGGCAGATGTGAACAAGGGAAGGCAGTAATCTGGTGGTTGATTTTAGATCCGAATGATTCAGACTATAAGGCATGCACTCAAAGGTCCCTGGAACACAGTCACACACACTCTGGGTACCCAGTTGGAACTACAGACTAGTCTAAAGCATTGCCCCGGGGTAGGCCAGCATTGCGGCTGGTTGGGGCCCTGTGATGGAAAGAAATATGCATGCACTGTAACCCACAATTTGTAATCCGGAGCCGGATGGCTCAGTCCACAAAAGCTTAACAACAATTAAATCAGATGACACACTGTGATTGTTAGCTGGATTGCAGGGAGCTACCCTGGTTTTACTCACTCTACCCAAAACTGGATGCAGGATGGATGAAAAGGGAGACCTCAAGATGAAGAGCTGGATGGCCAGGAGAAGCAAGGCTCACACGATGCGACGCGGCGCTTGATCCTGTTTGGTGGTGTTGATCAGGGAGCCGAATCTCCGGGCAGGTCTCTCATTGGATCTTTCTCTGCAGTGTGAGCAGGTGTCTGCGCTAAGATGGCAGGGCCCAGACTGGGAGAACAGTTCGGATACAGTCCGGTAAGGTTGCTGGACGCAGCTTCCAGCAAGTGTGACACATTCAGCAGAGTGGGGAACCAAATCGCGACCCCTTGTCCACATTCAGCATACTTACAGTAAGGGCAGACAAATACCACAGCTCGGATGACAGTCCGGTTACAATTCACAGTGTTCCTGTGCAAACCGTATGCTCTGCGGTCGTGGTGAAAGTCCTGATAGGCCGATTGCACAAAAGCAAGTCTTTGGTCCTCTACTCCTCTTCAGGCGACATTAGTCACAATTCAGAAAGAAGGTCACAAATTCGAATAAAGTCCGATGTTCGGATTAAGTCTCTTTCCTCTAGGAAGATGGTAGCAGGTAGGCCAAACACAACTTTCCCACCAATTTCCCCTCTGTACTATGCAGAAGCAGCTGCTCGAATTCCTTGAGCTCCTCACTCTCTCAACTCTTACGCCACTCTCACCTCTGCTGTAGGCAGCACCCGGGCTTCCTAGCAATCCAAAAGATTTGGTTCATCGACCCATCTGTCTGTCACAGCTTGAGCTCCCCCTCCAGGTCCATTTAGTTGCCAACGGGTGAAAACTACAATTCCTACAGAAATTTACTACCACAAGACCCCTTGAGTCAGGCTCCATTTTAGAGCTCCCAAAGGTACTGATTTGTGCAGATTGGCAGTCCACAACCAAGATGGTGGTACATAACAGAAATCTCTATGCTGCAGTGGAAGGAGGTTAGATAAACTGCATTATCATTATGATTAAAACAGATAATCAGCAAACAATCACAGAGTCCAGTAGGGCTCCCTCTGTGCAATTGGCGAAGGCAGAATGAAGCGTCTGTACTGCAGCCCAGGCGGGACTCAAGCCTAGAAACACTCGACCCCCACCCAGGTTAATTATAAACAACAAGCTAGGCAGCTCTTAAAGAGACAGGCACGGAGGCTAACTCAGCGCTCATATGCAAACACTTTTAATCCTGTTAGGGCACAGGACACCAGCCTGGCAGTGGGCATTTAGGCACACCCAAGGAAGACTTTAGGAAACCCCCATTTGCAGGGGTGTTACACCAAGTTTTGTGCTTTTCTCTCTGCTGTCTCACCCTCCCAGAACACTGCTAAGGGTGCAAGGATGCCACACCATAAGGGCCACAAGTTTAAATTGTGTTCAGCTATGGAGGGCTCATGCACTAGTGATGGACCTGTAGATCGGTCATCGTCTTCAGCAGCAGTTTTAGGATCAGAAGGTGAACAGATTGTAGTACTGGGATGAGGAGGTAGAAATTGCAGTATTTTTGATGATGACAGAAATGTACTTGTACCTACGAGTTTTATTTTATTTTGTCTGTTGTAGGGGGAGTTGTCTGAGACCACGGTTTAGTGAGGGTTCTGGATTTGTGGTTTGATGGTCGGGGGTCAGACTTATTTGAGAGCCATAGACATTGTAGATATAGCTGGTTGGCACTTTTTACTATTAGGCAATAGCAGGATTTACAAGTTGTAAATTGTACCAGCCAGCCAATCAGGATACAATAGTTTTAGGGCCATTATATAATGCAGGATTTACTAACAGTCATGTGACATGATTTGACCAATGAGGTTACAGGATTTTCGAGACCCAGTTTATAATCTCCAGGTCCCATGTATGTCTGTGATAATGCTGCACTACTGCACAGTGCTCAGGAGGTGGGTTTGCATCTGTGGTCCCCTGTGTGCCTGTAATGGGGCTGTAGTACTGGGCTGTGCTCAGTGGATGAATTTGAGGCACTTCAGCAAAGGACAGTACTCAGCAGGTGGGTTTGAATCCCTGAAACTTCATTGAAAATATTTCCTCCATTGGGCCACACTTTTGGAACTGTAAGCCATCGGGGTCAGGAACTCTTAGAAATTTTTGCTAGCTGAGGGCTGCCTATGATGACGTGCAAATCGGTGCCTATATAATTAGGGGTGGCCACATTACTATTCAGTTCTTTCTCCTGCCATCGACTGCTCATCAGACCTGCAGAGAAACATTGCTGTTGTTTTCTTTGACTTTATTATTTTTTACTACTTTACTTTAACTTATCGATGCTGTCCTTTTATGCTGCTGTCACAATAACTGTTATTTGGGTTTTCTTGCTGTGGTTACAAGATCTAAATGGACAATGCTCCCACAGTTTGTGTTTGCTGTTTGGGCCTGTCCCACAGCATCCGAGCCTGCAAGTTCTGTCTGGGATTCAATCAGGCCACAGGGATATGCCAGAAGAAGGCTCTAGTACAAAACGTCATTGCTATCAAGGCCATGGAAGTTCAAGCTAAAGCATCAGGCTCCTGGCCAGATTCTCCCTCTACCTTGACTGACACTGGGAAAGATACTCCCTGGCACTCTGCAACACTGTTGCCACCAACATTGTCAAGGAATAAGGACAAAGACCAGGAAAAGTGTTTACTGAAGTCCTCCTCTTCCAGCTATCACCACAAGCATAAAGCTAAATCTCCTGCTTTGCTGGTGAGGACACAGTCTCCACTTAAGGAGGGTAAGTCATCGTCGTTGCCTGTTTCAGTGGCAATGACTACAGCACCCCAACCCCTGATGAGACACCAAGGTTGGTGTCTGGATCTGGTACTACGATACATACTATAGACAGTATGCTGCCCCCATCGTCGGGTTCTATCCCTTTCACGTTGGTTGTTCCAGGCCTATACAGGGTGCTTTTCACTCCCAGATTGTGCTGGTGTCATTCTCTGAACTATTTAGACACCACGTGCTGTCACTACCACCAGTAATAATGGCTATGCCATTGACTGAGGCTCACCCATTGGCACCATCATCGTCAGTGGGATCCAAATGTACACCTTTCATTCGTCCATCATAGCCACTGCTGCTATCACCAGCTCTGTTGATTGCTCCCATTATCATTCCAGACAACGGGGTGGAATATAACTCTGATCTCCTTAATATGAAGGAGGATTTGGAGGATGAAAAAGGGATAATGATCCCTATGGGGGTGCTTTCCAGTTTTACCTTCTCTTCATGCAATGAGGACTCTGTGGTGTATGCTCCCAGGTCTCCTCCTAAAGATCCCCCTTTTCAGGCTTTACTCAGACAAATCCAAAAATCTGAAGCTGAGGAGGACTCCAGCAAGAAAGAATTAATAGAGTGTTGGAGGTTCCCACTGCACCCTCCATTGTTGTTCCTCCTGTATATCCTGCTTTCGAGGATGCTACCTTTGTTGCTTAGCACAGGCCTAATACCTTGCCTGCTGTGCTCAGGAAGACTGATAAACGGTACCCTCCTCCATCTGTTAAGCCTTATTATGCTTCCCAGCATGAAACTGATTCTGTGGTTATCAAGGCTGCTTATGACCATTCAAGGGCCCCAGACACATGAGCAGTTTGCCTCCCGACAAAGAATCCAGGAGGCTGGATATTATGTAAGCAATAATACCTGACAGGGTGGACGGTATTGGGCAATACCAGACTGCCCAAGGGTGTAGTGTGGCCCGGCACTGCAGGCTGAGGGCCTTTTAGCCCCTGGAAGGTCTGGTATTGCCCAATACAGCCAACTCTGGAAGGTATTATTGCACTTAGAAAATGGGCTACTATATTATTATAGCTTTAAAAGGAAAAATAATGTTTAAATGTCAGTACTCTTACTCATTTGGTTTACTTTGCAATAAAATAGTTCATCCGCCTGTTTTTTTTTTTTTTTAAGCTAGGGACTTTTGTCCTGGTGGAGCCCCTGTAGTTTTATGGTTTTAGTTGGTCGATACTGTTACCTCCCCACACACACACACACCTTGAAATGCTATTGCTTCACTGTTTCAATGGCTTTTGTTTCACTGTTTTATTTTTTTAAGTATTCATTCATTTATTCAT
The DNA here is from genome assembly GCA_016271365.2 of Neoceratodus forsteri. Classification (NCBI taxonomy): domain Eukaryota; kingdom Metazoa; phylum Chordata; order Ceratodontiformes; family Ceratodontidae; genus Neoceratodus; species Neoceratodus forsteri. Next base: position 808,307,816 of record CM028137.1, read on the forward strand.
TTTAATGTATTTAATTACTGTATAATTAATTTCTTCATTGGTTGATCTGGGAAAGTGACTGAGGAACAGTGGTGGCAGTCGGCGAGGTGGGAGGAAAAGAAAGTTTAGCCTGCTACATAGAGGTAAATCTGTCTTTCTGTTTGAATTTATGCTCCTTTTTTGAGCTGGGGTATTGAGAAGAGCTGCAGGTTAAAAACTGCCTACAGCGGTACGATGGTGGCAGGTGGCCGCTCTGTGGAGAAAGTGAATACGGACAGAAGGTCTGTACATTTTGTAGGAGAGACGCCCCTGAGGTAGCAGGAAAACCAAAAAGTAAGCCTGCATAAAGAAGGTAGATTTCTCAGTCTGTGTGTTGTTTAAAAAAAAAACAGGCAGAGGATCGGTAATGGGACGAGTGTGTGTGTGTGAGGGGGGGTTGCTAAGTTTGAAAATTTGGGGTGCCCAATGATACACTAAGTAATGGGGCACCCCAAATTGGTACTTATTTTTTAATGGGCTCTTTTAAAAAATAAATGTATGCCTGACCATGGCTTTCAGCCAATTAGTATGCTTTATTTTTCTAGCCCGTTTTCTAAGGGCAAAATAACTTGCACCTCTGCATCCTTAGGCCTACTAACTACCAGGCATATATAATTAAATATCAGAATAGCATGCGAAAAAGTATGCTATGTCTACCATTCAGGCTTTGCCTGCTGGTCTTATCAATGCTGACTTGTATTATAGCTGCCGCTGTGTGGATACTGGACTGCATCTGTTATGCTCTGCATATGATGCTTTTGCAAAGGCTACTGCTGCCAGTATATTTCTTTGGATATCTTCCTGGTTTCAGGTAGCTGGATTTGCTACTGCTGTATAACAGGCTGTGTTGAATGCCCATTTTAGAGGCTGCAGACTGTTTGGGAGTGATGTTGAAAATGCTGTATGTGAGCTTCAATCCTCCAGGATTGCTTTAAGGTCATTCAGATCTCTGACTTTTCAGTCTCCCATGGGGCATGGTAGGGGCTCATTTTGTGGGTTTGTGGCCCTTGGTGGCCATGCTTTCTGTCAGCAACCCCATGTACAAAACCACGTGGTGGTCCCCTCCCAAGTTCCCTCCCTACTGGTGCCCATGAACAGGCACCCAAAGGTATTGGTCAAGGCAGTGCTGCCGCTGCCCCCAATACCTTCTGACTCCCATCGTCCTCCCATCCACTGTTACCTCTGGGGAAGTTGGAGGTGACAGGATCTCCCTTCATCTGCCAAAGAGGAGGAAGATTGTAATGGATGAGTGGGTCCTAGAAATAGTAGTGTAACCCCTAGATGGCGCTATCCCAGGGGCTACTACCCCTGCCTGATTTGCCACTAACAGGTTGAGGGGCCTGGATCCAATGGCGGGTGCCTCCACCCAGAGGTCAGGGTTTGCAATAGTTAAACTAACTTGGTCACAGCCCTCTGGGACACTGCAACCCCCCTTTCTTCCCACTAGTGGCCCACACAATATATCAGAATTACCTTCACAGTATACACTTACCCCAGGTCTGGTTCCGCACTGGGACCTCCTGTGAAATGAGATACAGTGCAACAATCACAGTACAGTACTTTAACATAGACAAATACCTCAGGCAGTATAACTTTGCTGAAACAAGCAGCTCTGATTTATTTAGGGGATGTAACAAGGACAGGGAAATCAGGTTAATTAGCTTATCACTCTAATAATCTACCTGATGGCTCTGTGCAGGCCTATCCCTATCAGTTACTGTCCTGGGTACCCAAGCCCTAGTGGCTAGTCCAAACCGTGGCAGCTGGTAGGGGCCCTTTCACACAGAGAAAAGGAGAATTAAACAGTCAGCAGTACAGTAATTCCATTTGGATTTAATGTGGCAATTCAACAGGGAGCAACCCTGAATTAGTACTCACGACCTCCAAATAAGATAGGGTCCTTCAATGTCAGCAGGGCTCACTTGAGGTACACAAACCTCTTCACACATCCATATAAAAGTACTATACCAGGCAGGCTGCATCTGTATCGATCGTAATTACTGCACAATACCGGGAGAACACACAGCAGATTCAGTTCCTGACAGACCGAGTGCAATTTTCAGCAATTCTTCCAGTCTTCTACAGGGTGAGCCTGGTTTCTACTCTTCAGAGATCCTTTGATTCTTTTCACAGGACAGTTCAGTCCTAACAAGCTGTTACACAAGCTGCAGCCGGAACTCTGGGCCTTACACACGTTTTGACTAAAACTGCACACTGAAAAAGCACAGGGCTCCTTCCTTCTTCACTGCCAAAGCTCAACTGAAGCTCCAACCGACAAAACTGGGCACTTCCTTTGAGTTCCTCCCAGTTCTTGACTGGATTGGCTGTCACTCACAATAGACTGCTGCTGTTGGTCCAAAAGGCACTGAAGTCTAAACTACATCTCCCAGAGTCACTGCCCATACAATCCTCTTGTGGCTGGCTCCAGATTATGAGTCCAAGTTCTGATTCGTCCAAGGCACCATTTTAGAGCTAGCTTACCCACACTGATTGGTCCAGTTCAGCAGTTCAAAACTAGAATGGGGAACTAGCAGACACAGTTCTGACTGCAAAAGAAAGCAGGTTAGACAAACTGTAATTTCATTATTACTCTAAATAATTTCTGGCAAACAGTTACATCTTTCAGATAGGTTCCCTTTGCACTCCTAGTGACTGCAAAAATGAAGTGAATTGGCAGCAGCTCAAGTGGTACTCAGAAAGCACACAGTCCCCCATACAAACTAATTATGTCTGCAAGCAGACAGCTCTTAAAGAACAGTACCAGGGCTCTAAAACACTCACTGATAAATGGCTTAAATGCCAAACACCATTCAGGCTTGGAGCATTCAAGCAAGCTCCTGGAAGTCTTTTGGGAACCCCCATTTGCAGGGGGTTACACCCTTCCTGGCCTGGGAAAGCTTGGCGTCCGCGTCAAGCAAGTACCATAAGTTTCAACTGCAACCATATACATTTGCATTAGGCTCGCCATGTAATCATCAGTCAATATATCATTTTACCAAGAACACATTTCTGAAACATTGCAGTCGTCACTCTTTACACAGTATTACATACACATTGTACCATAACTCAAGTTATTACCTCTTGTACATGAAACCTGAGAGAGGGGCCTTCCTATCAGTTACCTTGGGGCTGGACGGCAAGGGCACCATACTAGAAGAGCAACACAAGTAACTTGGAGTTAGCACTGACGCTCAGTTTGGGCAATGAGCTCGGGGACACATACACTCCTTTATGGACAACATTGAGAGGCAAATCCACAGGCCTCCCAAGGGAATCATAACTGAGGTGCACCACAGGCTTTACAGCTCGACCAGTCTTTCTAGGGGAACTGTTACAGTCTCTGCACTCTGAGCCTCATTTTCAGCATTGTCCACACTTGTCAGGGAGTCTCCATGGGGTAGAGGCTAGAACTTGGGGCACTTTCAGCTCCAGGAGTTACAGTTTCTGAGTCCACAACATTTGGCTCGCATGGAAGCTTTCGGACACTGGCAGTGGACTGTCAGGGCACTCAAAATACTCTTCTTGTTGGTGTATCACCAGTCTGCCCCAATCTATCATTTCCTCCCTGAAAGCTCAAACAGTTCAACCATGCACAATGATTCCATTTCATCTGATCTGATGCTTTGCACTTCACTTTCTGGGAGCATTGGCTCCAGGGATGAAGCTGGGGGCTTAAACAGTCCAGAAGGCCCAGCTTTGTCTCCAGTATTGACTAGGGGATTGCCCCGAAACAATTGACTCAGTTCATAAGAAGGATAGTATTCAAAGTCACTCTCACTTTCTTCCGATATGGACTGACAGTCATGCTCAACTGGGACTTGTGGAGGGGAACACTTTAACTTTGCTTCTGTAGGTGCAGACTTTCTTGATCTTTTCTTAGCAGCAGCTCTAGTCACTGGTCCAGAGGGGGCATCTTCTAGGGGCTCAGACTCAATTAAGATTTGTCCAATGGGCAGTAAATGATTTCTATGCATTGTTTTACATCTTTTGAATTATTCTCAGGCCTTACTTTTGTACACTGGCAGATCATCTAGTTTGCCACTACAATGTGAGGAGATGGTGCCATCTGTCACCAATCTTGTGCTTGCCATGCAATCCCAGATTTCTTAGCAATACCCGATCTCCCTCCTGGAGTTCTGTGCTTTCACCTTTTATCATACCTTTCTTTGTTGGCCAGATTTCTTTTGGCAGCCATGGTTTGAGCCAGTTAGTACGCATGAGTTAGCTGGGCCTTTAACTTTTGCACATACTGTAAATAGTTGTCAGCCTGAACCCCATCAGGAGACCCCAAACACACATCTACTGGTAGATCGAGCTTCTCTTCCAAACATCAGGCGGTAGGGGGAGAATCCAGTGGCATCACTTTTGGTGCAGTTATAAGCATGTACCAGGGTGCTAATTTGTTGGCTCCATCTAGGCTTGTCCTTTGGGTGCAGGGTGCCTAGCATATCTAGCAAAGTGCGGTTGAAACGTTCAGGCTGTGGGTCCCCCTGGGGGTGGTAAGGTAGGTTCTGGACTTTCGCACTCCCCACAGAAAGCATCTCTTTGATCAGGCGACTCTCAAAGTCTCTCCTTGATCAGAATGGATTCTTTGTGGAGCCCCATAGTGAACAAAAGTTTTCTACAAGTACTTTGGCCACAGTGGATGCTTTCTGGTCTTTGGTGGGGAAAGCTTGGGCATATCTCGTGAAATGGTCAGTGACCACCAGCACATTACTGATATTTCTTTGATCTGACTCCAAACTTAGAAAATCAATACAGACCAGCTCCATGGGTGCACTGGTGGTGATGTTAACAAGGGGCAGCCCTCTGGGAATAAGCTTTCCTCTGTAAGCTAGCGACTACTGGATTCGAATGTGTTGCTCCACATCAGCCCCATCTTAGGCCAATAGAATCTGGATCTCACCAAGTCAAGTGTTCTGTCTATACCAAGGTGCCCCATGTGGTTGTGCAAGGACCTCAGTACTGAGTCTCGAAAGGCAGTGGGCAGCACTAGTTGTTGTTTGTCTACTTGTCCCCTCTGTCTACTGTTTCTCTGTATAACAGTTTATTGATCAGTTTCAACTTAGGACCTTCTTTGTATAACAGTGCAGTTCTCAAATCAGTGGAGCGTAATTTGGACACATCTTTTCCTGCATAGAGGCTTCTAAAGCTGCTTTGATCATGGGATCGTGAGATTGAGCCGCGAATACTGTCATTGTCCAGCTGAGGCAGTGCACAATGTCTATTGCAGAAAAGTGGCAATAAGCAGCAGGTATGCAATTCTCAGAGGCTCCCAAGCAATCCACCATGCAGTCCACTGCGTCCGTGGACATTGTTCCTCCCTGTCAAACTTCCGGCAGAGTGCCGAATGTCAGGTTCTGCCAATCGGACCCAATCATTCTGGGGAACAGGCCTCCGGGAGAGAGCATCAGCATCTATGTGGTTCAGACCTGCTCGGTATGAGGCATAGTCATATGTAGATAATGCAGAAAGCCACCTATGGCCAGTGGCATCCAACTTAGCTGAGGTCTGCACATAGGTCAAAGGATTATTGTCAGTTTTACTAGTATTTTAGCCCCATACAAGTACTCATGGAATTGGTCAACAATAGCCCACTTCAAAGCTAGAACTCTAACTTATGTACAGGATAGTTCTTTTCGGATGGGGTCAGGCTTCTACTGGCAAAGGCCACTGGTCTCAGGCCATTCTCGTGCTCTTGGTACAACTACAGCCAACCCTTGCAAGCTAGCATCAGTGTGCGGGACGTAAGGTTTTCTTGGATCGGCATAGGCCAGCACTGGAGCATGGGTAAGTTGATATATGATCTCATGAAAAGCAGTCTCACAATCAGGAGTCCAGCGGGCCCCAAATACTTCACTTTCGGATGAAAATACACTCTTTCAGTCTTGAGGATGCTGACTTTTAGTATTTTTGTGGGTTGGGGATACCCTTGAGTAAGGTTAAGTAAAGGCGGATCACTCTTGAATAGTCTTGATGAGCGCCGATAATAACCACAGAATCCCAGGAATCTTTGCAGTTCTTTTAGATTTTTGGGCTGTGGCCAGGTGGTCAAGCCTCAACTTTACCTTGGTCGGTCTCTATTCCCTCGGTGGATACTATGTGTCCCACATACTTTACTGATGTTTGAAAAAATTGACACTTATCAATGGACAGTTTAAGGCCAAAAGTCCTCCAGTCGGTCCAATACCTTAAATAATCTGCTCTCATGTTCCTCAGTGAGCTGCCAAACAATAACATCATCTAGGTATACCAGGCACTCTAGTAAGTTCATGTCCCCACTGCACGCTCCATCAATCGTTGAAAAGTGGCTGGGGCACCTGAAATCCTTGAGGCATCCTCATGAATTCATAGAAATAGCGGACAGATAAAGGCTGTCTTTTCACGGTCCTCTGGGGCCATGGGGATCTGATAGTACCCACTGCGGAGATCCAGCACAGAGAACCACTTGCTCCCGTTAGGCAGTCCAAAGCATCCTGGAACGGGGCATTGTGTACTGATCAGGGATAGTCCGCCGGTTTAAGTGCGATAATCCACACATCCTTACTGTTCCATTCTTTTCCTCACTACCACAATGGGGAAGCATAAGGGCTTCTGGATTCTTGTATTACACCAGCAGCTAACATCTCTTGCAGATGCGGTCTCACATCATCTATGTCAGCAGGTGCCAGGCGTGAGACCTCTCACGAAATGGTCTTTCGTCATGCAGCCGGATATTGTGCTCAGCTCCTTGCCGCATCCTACATCCCATTCCTTTAAAGAAAACACCTGATCTCTCTGGGCAAGCTTCTCACTGATCTTCACTTTCCATTCAGCTGGCAGCGGGTGCCGAAATCAAACAAGTCAGGCGTTACTCTGTCATTCTTCCTTGAACTCTTGCTGCTGGGTAGCACTGCAGTGTCTGCACAATGCACATTAGCCAGGATGCAACCTCTGTTTACTCGAATGTCTCTTTCAGACACATTATGAACTTGGACCATTACCCTTCTGGCATAAGCATGGGCTCTAGCGGGCAAAATACTGAAACTTGACCAGCAGTCCCTCTGGCAATTTTCCATCGCCTGGTGCATCCAACATTAATATTTTATTCTTAACATCCTTTCTGATACGGACCTCTCCTTGTAAGGTACACTGGGCATTTGGCGCCAGGATCAGAGACTCAGGATCCTTCTTCCATACAATTCCGACCGGTTCCTCTGGTTCTGTTTTTCAGCATCTCTCTGTGCCTCATAGGCCTTCTTAATAGCCCGAACTCTTAAAGCTCTACTAGTCTTTGACCCTGTTTTCATAACACAACTGTGCCAGCCTTCCGAACATATGAGCATTTGTTCCAATCAACAAAGGGACACCATCATACAGTCCAGTGGGGGACACACTAAGGCTAGGGTCTCTACTTGTTGGCCACTCCAGCCACGGAGGTGGGAAAGACAGCCAAATTCGGATATACCGGAATAGGGTGACCTTCTCCTTAACCCCCATACATGCAGTCCTTCTAATGGTTGTAAGGGTACGTCTGACAAATGCTTCTGATACCAATCTTGGAACATAATTGTCACTTGGGAGCCACTGTCTAATATAGCTCTTGTAGACACTCCGTTCACCTTTACAGTGGTCTCCATGGAGGGACCCACTATTCTGGACCAGTCTGGAGGCGGTAGTGGGGCCTGGGCAACTGACCTTGCCACAAAGGGCGGTGAATTAGCATTTTGGTGCCCTCACTGGGATCATGTAGGTGCACCTCTTAACCACTGATTTCTTCTCGAAGCTCTCCTTGTAGCCTATATACAACTTTGTCAGTGTCTTTTGGGGACTGGCATTCCCTTTTCATGTGCCCATCTTTCCCACAATTATAGCAAAACATACTTTCTGGAGTTTGAGCTGGCGGCGCACACTGGGAGCCAGGGCGGGGTATTACTAACTGGAAACCTTGGTGCCATCTCTGTCTGCGGCGTGATAAGCATTTGGAGACATCTCGTCAGTTTCTCCACTTCCATGGTCAAGGAATCGAGTTCGAGCTGTTATCAGCAGGAGATACATGGGTGGTACCCCACCCCATAGCAGATGCAGTCGGATATAGGTCAGGGCCCGTACTTGCAGGCGTGGCCTTCATAAAGGACTGTTTTGAATTCCCGGATCTCTCTCAACAGTTACCCCATTGTGACATATCTTTTCCTTGTCAGAGCACTCATTGACTGCCAACCTCTGCCCCTGAACTTCACTTGATGGGTCACCCTCAGTCACTCGGGTCGTAGCTGCAGCTATTGGTGCAGGTCCCTCCGAGGTCGTCTTTTCTCAACTCCTCAATTTCTCTCATTAACTCATCATAGGAGGGTGGGGATTCCAGTCGATCTGCCAGGTGTAACTGAAGCAACAGCAGTTCTGAGAAGGGGCAGACTTAAGGATCCTGTCCAGCCTGGTTCGGTCCAGTTCAATCGGCTGGCAAACTACCTTTCTGAGGCATTCTTGCAACAATTTTTCCAGCCGAGATACATACACAGACAACAACCCCCTTGGTACTGTTGTGCATCTCTTACTCTCCACCATAGGTCCTCATCAGAATCTGGGCTCCCATACACATTCTCCAAGGCCTCAAGATAGGCCTGTGCAGTCGCTTCAGGGTTACTGGCCCGTTTAGCACGGATGGTAGCCAGGGCCAGGACCTCGGGCTCTCACTAACCCTCTTTCGCTTTTCCACCTTCCGAGCATTGCCATTCTAGCACTTGGGGCAACATAGTCTATCCAGGTCTCCCAGTCATCCTCCCTTGGGGGTGGGGAGGTGCCAGAGAAGATCCTCAACCTTCGGTAGAGTCGTGACTAATGGCAGGTGCAGAAATAGGAGTCTGCATTGGTTCCAGACACCATTACGGGCACTGGAGCAGGAGAGGGTGTTGGGGAGGAACACCCCAGGTGGCAGAATAGTTTCTTCAAGTCCTCACAGTTTTCCCTCTCCCAGCAACCATTCAGCAAATTTCTCCTCAAAAGTTTCAGATAGTGGTGAGGCTGATTCCCCCGGTCTTTACTGTCCTTAGTTATCACTCTCCAAGCAGTGAGGGCTCCCTCTGGGATAATGGTCTGTGGCACTTTGGAGCTATCTATGGGATCCTTAAACTCTACTAGGGCCAGGAAAGTGTGGGTGAGCAGATTAGCATGCCGACCCACCACCACAGGGTTTGTAAACCTTCCACCTTGGAAAGTACTCCCTGCACAGTGTCCGTATTGATACCCAGGGGATGTCAGGATAAGCATAGCATTTTGAGGTCGATCTCCTCCCAGTACACCCTCCACCAGCGGTGCACAGCCACTTCTGTCGGGGTGCCCATTTTTCTTAACAGTGGTTATTAAATATGGCCACTAGAGGACACACAATCCAGCGGTGAGCCTCCAAGATGTAACCCCTAGATGGCGCTATCCCAGGGCTACTACCCCTGCCTGATTTGCCACTAACAGGTTGAGGCCTGGATCCAATGGGGTGCCTCCACCCAGAGGTCAGGGTTTGCAATAGTTAAACTAACTTGGTCACAGCCCTCTGGGACACTGCAACCCCTTTCTTCCCACTAGTGGCCCACACAATATATCAAATTACCTTCACAGTATACACTTACCCCCAGGTCTGGTTCCGGCACTGGGACCTCCTGTGAAATGAGATACAGTGCAACAATCACAGTACAGTACTTTAACATAGACAAATACCTCAGGCAGTATAACTTTGCTGAAACAAGCAGCTCTAGTTTATTTAGGGATATAACAAGGACAGGGAAATCAGGTTAATTAGCTTATCACTCTAATAATCTACCTATGGCTCTGTGCTGAACTATCCTATCGATTACTGTCCCTGGGTACCCCAAGCCCTAGTGGCTAGTCAAACCGTGGCAGCTGGTAGGGCCCTTTCACACAGAGAAAAGGAGAATTAAACAGTCAGCAGTACAGTAATTCCATTTGGATTTAATGTGGCAATTCAACAGGAGCAACCCTGAATTAGTACTCACGACCTCCAAATAAGATAGGGTCCTTCAATGTCAGCAGGGCTCACTTGAGGTACACAAACCTCTTCACACATCCATATAAAAGAAAGTACTATACCAGGCAGGCTGCATCTGTATCCGATGTAATTACTGCACAATACCGGGAGAACACACAGCAGATTCAGTTCCTGACAGACCGAGTGCAATTTTCAGCAATTCTTCCAGTCTTCTACAGGGTGAGCCTGGTTTCTACTCTTCAGAGATCCTTTGATTCTTTTCACAGGAAGATTCAGTCCTAACAAGCTGTTACACAAGCTGCAGACCGGAACTCTGGGCCTTACACGTTTTTGACTAAAACTGCACACTGAAAAAGCACAGGGCTCCTTCCTTCTTCACTGCCAAAGCTCAACTGAAGCTCCAACCGACAAAACTGGCACTTCCTTTGAGTTCCTCCCAGTTCTTGACTGGATTGGCTGTCACTCACAATAGACTGCTGCTGTTGGTCCAAAAGGCACTGAAGTCTAAACTACATCTCCCAGAGTCACTGCCCATACAATCCTCTTGTGGCTGGCTCAGATTATGAGTCCAAGTTCTGATTCGTCAAGGCACCATTTTAGAGCTAGCTTACCCCACACTGATTGGTCCAGTTCAGCAGTTCAAAACTAGAATGGGGAACTAGCAGACACAGTTCTGACTGCAAAGACAGGTTAGACAAACTGTAATTTCATTATTACTCTAAATAATTTCTGGCAAACAGTTACATCTTTCAGATAGGTTCCTTTGCACTCCTAGTGACTGCAAAAATGAAGTGAATTGGCAGCAGCTCAAGTGGTACTCAGAGAAGCACACAGTCCCCCCATACAAACTAATTATGTCTGCAAGCAGACAGCTCTTAAAGAGACAGTACCAGAGGCTCTAAAAACACTCACTGATAAATGGCTTAAATGCCAAACACCATTCAGGCTTGGAGCATTCAAGCAAGCTCCTGGAAGTCTTTTGGGAACCCCCATTTGCAGGGGGGTTACAGTAGAAAAGTGGACTGGATCTGTGCCCTGAACATAAAGGACTTGTATCTTTATATTAAAATTCACAAGTGCCACAGGTCTTACCTCTGCTTCTTACTGGAGGGCAGCCATTATCATTTCTGAGTCTTGCCTTTTGGCTGCTCCTCAGCACCATGGGTATTTACCAAATGCTTACTGGTTATGGCAGTGGCCCTTCAGAGCTAAGAGTTTTATGCCTTCCTGTATCTGGACGATTGGCTCCTGAAGGCCACTTTCAGGCAAGTGATTCTGTACACATTGTCCAGAATGAGACAATTGTTCTAGACACTCGGTGTTGCACTAAATGTACCAAAATCCATACATTTTCCTTGTCAACACCTTCAATATATTGGTGCATTGCTGGATACGGCAGTGGGCAGTACCTTCCAGCCTGCAGACAGGGTGGAAGCTACTGTTACCCAGGCCCGGCTGATACACAGGAGTAACTATGTGTCCACTTGGACAATGCTATATCTCCATAGACTAATGGCTGTTGCCATCATTACAGCTCCCTTTGCCAGTTTCCACATGTGCATACTGAATTGAACTTTTTGGGTACATTAGGATAAGCTGACGAATGAGTTGAAACAAACAGTCCTTGTCATGTCCCCTCTCTGGTATATCTAGTCTGCTCAATGCGCAGGGTTTACAGTTCAGGCTGTTGTCCCCGCTCCCCTCTCCCCTTCCCGGCATTTTCATCCACTACCTTCTCCTCTCCTATGATCCTTATTCTCCCCCTGTATCTATCCCAGCCCCTCTTGAAGCTAACCATTGTCCATGCTGAGATCACCTCTTCTAGTAGTGCATTACATTTGGTTACCACCCTTTCTGTGAAGAAATGTCCCCTGATCTCCCTCTTAATCCCCCCCACCAGCTTAAGTCTGTGTCCCCTCATAATTTTGTTGCTGCTTAGCCTGAAGAGGCACTCCTTGTTCACCTTATTGTTCCCTTTCAAGTACTTGAAGGTCTCAGTCAGGTCTCGCTCTCCCTTTTGTCCTCCAGGGAGTACATGCTCAGGGACCCTAGTCTCTCCTCATACGAACTATCTTGCTGCCCCGCAATCATCTTCATAGCCCTCCTTTGGACTGTCTCCATCAGGTTGATATTGTATTTGAGGTGAGGGCACCAGATCTGCACCACATACTCCAGATGTGGCCTCATGAGCCACCTATACAAGGGCAGAATCACCTCCTGTCTCCTACTGCTGACCCCCACCCGGCTATGCACCCCAGCATCCTGTTTGCCCTTGCCACTGCCTTGCTACATTGTGCAGAGTGCTTTAGGTCACTAGATATCATCACTCCTAGATCTTTCTCCTCCACTGTGGGTGATACCTGGACCCCTCCAAGGTAGTACTCTGTCCTGGGGTTTCTGGTTCCAGTGTGCATGACCTTGCACTTTTTGGCATTGAAGCCCAGCTGCCAAATCCTGGACCACCTCTCAAGTCTTCTTAGAGCCTCCTTAAGGTCCTGTATCCCCTCTGCTGTGTCCACCCTCCCTTCTCTGACACCCATTCAGATCCTCACAATGAATACCTTAGAGTCCAGTTGGGGTGCCTGTCTTGGATCCTTTCAGACCCATGGGTCATGGACCAATCTAGACTTGGATCTCCATATCAATATCCTGTAGATGTGGGCTATTTTACTTGGTCTCCAGGCTTTCCATGAGCCCCTCAGTCCTTGTCCCTTGTTGATTCAGACAGACTCACTCTTATCCACTATACAGGGAAGTAGTGAGGGTATGGTACTGGGTGATGTCTCACGGGCTTCAGCTATGTATCGTATTTCTCCCAGGTGTCCAAAATGTTGTGGAAGACAGGTTAAGCAAGTCTCAGTCCCTGATGTATGAATGGAAACTGCTGCCTTCCATGGTAAATAACCTCACTGCAAAATGGGGTCATCCAGAGATCTACCTTTTAAGCCCGCCCCCATTGCAAAACTGCCATTTCTGCTCACTCACTCAAGGGTATGGAGTTTTGGGGGAGATGTATTTTCAGGTGTGCTGTTGCTCTTCTGGAAAGGAAGTTCCTTTTGGTCTTTTCTCCAATCCCTCTTACTCATAAGGTTCTGCTCTAACTGCAGGTGGAGCAGACCACCCTAATACTAGTTGCTCCCTTCTGGCCTTGGCAGATTTGGTTTCCACTTCTGCAGCATGTGGTGGTGGAGCCACCTGTTCAGCTCCCCCTTTGTCAGGGTTTGCTGTCCATCCTCACCTCTAGTCCCTGCATCTGCATGCCTGGCCCCTGAAACATGACCATTACCCATTTTGGCATTCCTCGCAAGTGGCCAGTGTCTTGCTTATGGCTAGAAAGCCTTCTTCTAGATGCACATATTCTTTAAAATAGAAGTGTTTCTCCTTATGATGTGCATCCCATTCAGTGGACCTATTTACGTGTCCTGTCAATACTGTACTGGACTTCCTTTTGTCCCTATTTGACTCCAGTCTCCACTACTCATCCCGTAAAGAGCAGCTGACTCCTTCAGGAGAAGTTTAACAAAACATAATATTTAGATGTAACCCCTAGATGGCGCTATCCCAGGGGCTACTACCCCTGCCTGATTTGCCACTAACAGGTTGAGGGGCCTGGATCCAATGGCGGGTGCCTCCACCCAGAGGTCAGGGTTTGCAATAGTTAAACTTACTTGGTCACAGCCCTCTGGGACACTGCAACCCCCCTTTCTTCCCACTAGTGGCCCACACAATATATCAAATTACCTTCACAGTATACACTTACCCCCAGGGCTGGTTCAGGCACTGGGACCTCCTGTAAAATAAGATACAGTGCAACAATCACAGTACAATACTTTAACATAGACAAATACCTCAGGCAGTATAACTTTGCTGAAACAAGCAGCTTGGATTTATTTAGGGGGAATATAACAAGGACAGGGAAATCAGGTTAATTAGCTTATCACTTTACTCATCTACCTATGGCTCTGTGCACAGGCCTATCCCTACCAGTTACTGTCCCTGGGTACCCAAGCCCTAGTGGCTAGTCCAAACCGTGGCAGCTGGTAGGGGCCCTTTCCCACAGAGAAAAGAAAAATTAGTTTAAACAGTCAGCAGTACAGTGATTCCATTTGGATTCAATGTGGCAATTCAACAGGGAGCGACCCTGAATTAGTACTCATGACCTCCAAACAAGATAGGGTCCTTCAATGTCAGCAGGGCTACTCTTGAGCTCCACGAGACTCCTCACACATTTATATGGCAAACTGCAACAGGCAAAAGTCCTTTAATGGCAGCAGGATTCACTTGAGCTAACCAAGCCTCCTCACACATTTATATGGCGAACAGTAACAGGCAAAAGTCCTTTAATGGCAGCAGGATTCACTTTGAGGTACACAAGCCTCTTCACACATTTATATGGTAAAACAGAAAGTACTATACCAGGCAGGCTGCTTCTCTATCCCCGATCGCAATTACTGCACAATACCCAGTAGAACACACAGCAGATTCATTTCCTGACAGACCGAGTGCAATTCAGCAATTTCTCCAGTCTTCTACAGGGTGAGCCTGGTTTCTACTCTTCAGATATCCTTTGATTCTCTTCACAGGACGGATTCAGTCCTAACAAGCAGTTACACAAGCTGCAGACCAGAACTCTGGGCCTTACACACGTTTCCCGACTAAAACTGCACACTGAAAAAGCACAGGGCTCCTTCCTTCTTCACTGCCAGAGCTCAACTGAAACTCCAACAGACAAAACCGGGCACTTCCTTTGAGTTCCTCCCAGTTCTTGACTGGATTGGCTGTCACTCACAATAGACTGCTCCTGTTGGTCCAAAAGGCCGAAGTCCAAACTACATCTCCCAGAGTCACTGCCCATACAATCCTCTTGTGACTGGCTCAGATTATGAGTCCAAGTTCTGATTTGTCCAAGGCACCATTTTAGAGCTAGCTTACCCCACACTGATTGGTCCAGTTCAGCAGTTCAAAACCAGAATGGGAACTAGGCAGACACAGTTCTGACTGCAAAGAAAGTAGGTTAGACAAACTGTAATTTCATTATTACTCTAAATGATTTCTGGCAAACAGTTACATCTTTCAGATAGGTTCCCTTTGCACTCCTAGTGACTGCAAAATGGAGTGAATTGGCAGCAACTCGAGTGGTACTCAATCAAAAAACACACAGTCCCCCATACAAACTAATTATGTCTGCAAGCAGACAGCTCTTAAAGAGACAGTACCAGAGGTTCTAAAAACACTCACTGATAAATGGCTTAAACGCCAAACACCATTCAGGCTTGGAGCATTCAAGCAAGCTCCTGGAAGTCTTTTGGGAACTCCCATTTGCAGGGGGGTTACATAGATACAGTTTAGCTTGTATTTTACATTACTTCTGTATTTCTCCTCCCCATTATTTATTACTGATGTCATTTGCATGAAAACAGGAGCTTTGTTCCTGACAAGTTCATCTATTCCTGCTGCTTTCTCCCTATCTGAGGTCATAATGCACTGCTTGTGACATCACAGTTACTCCCATGGCAATAGACTGTGATATCACAACAGAGGATTATGATGAAGTAGGGAGTAAGCTATAGAGGCAGATGTATTCTAGTAGAGATAGATCATGTATTCATGCATATTTCCTCAGCAATAAGTAAAGGGGAGGGGAAATCTATAGAATATATGTAGAATGTAAGCTGAGTTATGACTAATTATTATGTTTTTCAAAGTTTTCTTGGAGGCGTCAGCAGTTCTTTAAGGTGCACTTGGCTGTTTCAGCATTCATGCTCTTACTGATGTGCACACAGTGGCACAACTGGAGATGTTCCATACATTTTTGAAGGGTATTCTGCACATGTATCCTTCAGTTCCTAAACTGGTTCTGCCTTGGGAAAAATTGACTCCGGCTTCATGTGAGCCTGCTGTAACCTGTAAGATGATTTTTCTTTCATGGAAAATGCTGTTTTTTTAATCTCTATGACTTCAACTCATAGGCTTTCCAAGCTTCAGGTTCTGATACATGAGCCTCCTAATTTGATTTTCCACAAGGACAGGATGTCTTTGTGGACCAACCCTAATTTTCTACCTAAGGTGGTGTCTGGTTTACTTTGAATCAGACCACACACCTTCCTGTGTATTATCCTAAGCATGCTAACGAGGGTGAGGCATTGTCCATATCATTGATGCACACAGAACACTGCATTTCTATCTTGATCTCTCCAAGGACTGCAGAAAGTCCTCTCAACTTTTTGTTTTTTTCACCCCTGGGAAAGAGGGCACCCCTACTGGGCAGTGTTTATGCAATCAGGATGTCTCTTCACTCAGCTTGAGGCTGGTTACTAGAGGGTTCTTGAAGGGTTAAGTCTGACCCTGAGAGCTGTCCTCTGGGGGGGGTGCTTGAAGACAGGGGGCGCAATTCTGTAAGCACCCCTACGCATGTTGCAAGTTGTGACATGCAAGGGGTGCATTTGCGCCAAGGATCCTGCGCCCAATTCTGTAATGGGCAGGGTCCCTCCAACTAAGTCCCACAATTTGCGCCAACCAGACCGGTACACCAGATGAAGTGCGTACCTGAACAGGTTGGCGCAAGTCACACATCACTCAGGGAAAGGGTGTAAGCACTCCACCAGTCCTGCACCCATCTCATCCCCCCTCCCGCAACATGTACAGCACATGCCTGCAGGGCTAGCACCCCCCTCATGCCCATTCCTCACATGAATGTAGAAATGCCCACGAAGTCTCCTCCCATGCCCGTTCCCCACATGAATGAGAAATGCCCCGGAGGGCTAGTGCCTCCTCTCCACGAACCCTGATAGTTCGGAATGCATGGTAATCATGGAACATAGCCCCCATTGTGTACAAAATGGCAGTGCTGACATAACTACGCATGCATGATCATCATGCACGCACAGTTTAAGTCAACGCCACCATGTTGCACACGGCGGCTGTCACTTCTGCAGTTGCAGAAAGATAAAGTAGTGCGCCGGGAAGTGGGTATGCTTATGTGGCCCATGGACAAGAAGGGCTGCATAAACAGAATCACTGGAAAGTGTGCTGGAGCACTGTGGCAGCACAATGATAAGACAGAATCACAGGCAGCTTTTTCAAGCACAGAAACATAGAAAATGCTCCCCCTCCTCCTGAAACACACCCTAAAACCTGCCCCTCACCCAACTAATTTCCGCTCTCAAGTTACTCTCAATCCTGGGGTCAGAGGAAACAACATGAGCTCTCAGTCCACTTTTGGGTTCAGGAGGAGCTTGATACAGATCCAGCACCCGATAGGTCTCTGTCAACCCCTTGATCAACCCTCTCAACTGTTGAGTCTCATCTGGCTCACTCTGCTCGGGGGTCTGGCACAGATTCACGGCCCCAGCATAGGGTTCCCATCCCTCTTCATCAGTTTTAATTTCACGAATCTCTCTCGTCAATTAACAATATTCAGGAGGGTCGGCCCTCCGGTCTTGCAATTTGAGTTTCAGCAGTATTACACTTGAAAATCTGGCTGACTTCAATATATTGTCTAATTGGTTTAGCATTTGGGCAGTCACCCCACCTTTTCGGTGGGCCTTTTGCAAAGCCCTCTCCATTCTAGTAACAAATGTAGACAATTTTTCATTTCTCCACTGTTTGGCTGACTTAAATTTCCATACTAGATCCTCTCCGGTTTCAGTGCTGCTAAACACCCCCACTAAGGCGGAAAGATATTCTGCTGCAGTTGCCTCTGGACTAGTGGCCCATAGAAATCGAATGGCTTCCAGTGCGGGACCCCTCAAGCTTTCCATCAGCCTCTTTTCCCCCTCAGAGCACTCCACTCTTGCACTAAAGGTGTAGCATAGTCCATCCATGTCTCCAAATCATCTTGCCCTGAAGGCACGGGAACAGTACCAGAGATGAGTCTCAATCTCCGATAGGAGTCTAATTGTATGGTAGGAATGACCATAGGGGTGGGGCTAGTATGGAGCTCTTAGATGACCCAGGAGATGTACCTGGGGATGGCAGGGGAGTGTGGTTGCCCTAGATGTCTAATACCTTTACCAATTCCTGAGCAGTTCTCCCTTCTGCTGCTAATAGTTTGAGCAGTTTATCCTTGAAACTATTGGTCTTGATGACTTTCGGTGACGTCACCCCACTGAATGACCGCCTGAGAGATGAGCTCCAGCATAGCCTGACGAATAAAAACCCCTAAAACAGAACGGAGCATATTAAAATTGTCATATAAAGCCAGAATATGTTTGGGGGTAAAGATTTAGCCAAATCACGCTCAGGGAGACACAGAGGGCGGACAGATGGAAATAGATCACAGAGAAGGCCTAACCCCAGTCGCAGTATCTCACCAGCGAGCAGCGTGACAGGAGATCTGGATCTGGATCCTGACAGGGAAGGTGAAAAGCTATCCTGCTCCCGCTTTGAGACGCTCTTGTCAGAAATCAGAGCGTTTCGGGCGGAAAACAAAAAGGAATTCACCTTACTTCAGACCCGTCTATCGGAAGTTGAGGAGAGACTGGACCGATTGGAGGCAGCGGCTGGTGAGATGGCTGAAGAGACCCAGAGCCTGCACCAAGCTGTGGATTTTCTCGTAGATCAGCATGAGATGTTTCAAGATAAATTATTGGATCTGGAGGCTCGATCGCAGAGAGATAACATCCGCATATATGGTCTCCCTGAAGACTCGGAAACCGGCAAAATGGAAGACTTTCTGATGGATATGCTCAGAGGTGTGCTAGACCTTCCACCCACATTCCAATTTCAAATCGAAAGAGCTCATAGGGCTCTGGCACAAAAACCAACAAACAAATCTGCCAGACCAAGATCTATTGTCTTAAAGTTTTTGAGCTATAGAGATAAGGAAACGGTTCTGAAAGCTGCCTGGACCAAGAAGGTAGTTACTTATAACACAGCCAGACTCCTATTTGATAACGATTACCCCATGGAGATAATGAAAAGGAGAGCAGCCTACGCACCCATAATGAAGACCTTGAAAGAGCATGGAGTCCGCTTCCAGACACCTTATCTCGCTAATTTACGGGTATTCTGGGACACTGGCAGCAAAACTTACACAGCCCCTGAAGAATTACATCTGGAACTTAAGAGCCGGGGATGGAGTTTCCAGATGACTGGTCCGGTGCTACAGGAAAAGTGTCCCCCACTCTCGCGTTGGCAGAGGAACCTACGCAAACGGGGAGGACCTAACAGGCAACTGGATGTCCCCAGATCGTTATTCGAGATTAGGGAGAGCCTGCGGAGAGTGCATAGCCCCACCAAGAGAGTAACAGCTGAGGATCAGAACACTTGAGCTGGACTGTTCGTTTAGCTTGGGAGTCGCACTGTTTCATGCCTCTGTCATTTGGGGGCCATGGACAACTATAGAGCTGAAGGGTCGTTTTCCCTAGATGATTTTCATAGCGCCTCACTCCAGAGAAGTTGCTCACTTTATTCTCCCTCTAGTGTATATAAGTACAGAGATCTTTAATATTAGAGGGGTATAATGATCTCCTGCTGTTGTTAATTGGTGCATGGTTCTGGTCTTTCTTTAACATTACCATATCTAATCAGATCCATTCATATTCTGTTTCACTGTAGCCTTCTCCCTCCCCCCCCCTTTTTTTTCTCCCTCAGCGCCCGAATATATAATAAGGATGACTCGGGTTGTGCTGGAGGGTGGATTAGGACTCATGCCATTCCCCTGGACTTTTCTTTCTGGGAGGCCTGTGTATTCAACCCTGGCCGTTTAGAGGCCGGGAGGCTGACTAACTTTTGGTCACTATTCCTCCATAGGGACTTTGGTTCCTTGTTTTGGAGGGTTGATTTTATTACCCTCTATTTTGGAAGTACAATTGTAAATAAGTTATTCAGGTTGATAGTTGTTAAAAGTTTGTTTGTTTCTCACTTTAAAATGTATGATGCACTTACTCTAAATGCCAATTCTCTCTTCAATAGATTACAATTCAGTGCCAACCTATGGGAATTGTGGGTTGCTGTGGGCGGTAGGTTTAAGGCGAGGAAGGAGGAAGATAACTCTTCTGCACCCCTAGTAGCGGTAAAAGTTATGGTCACTACAGGTATTGCCCAACCAATCTCCTTGCAGGCAGCTTTAAGTAATAATCCTCTGATCAATGGATAATTCCTCCACGATTTCAATCTGCTCCCATAATGTTAATGGGCTAAATAATCCCATAAAAAGATACAGGGTAATTGACTCCCTTAAGAAGATGAAACCAGCATTTTTATTATTGCAGGAAACACATTTGAATAAAAAAGAACACCAGAAGCTCTCTAAATTTGGGTTCTCCACTATAGTGGTGTCGGTCTATGGGAAAGGGAAGAGAAGGGGAGCTGCTGTTCTTGTACCTAAAAATGTTCCATTCCGCTTGACGAACTCATTTGCGGATCCTGAGGGGAGGCTTGCTATTGCTGTGGGACAGCTGGAAGGCCAAGATATTACTCTTGCCTCCTATCGTTCCCCTGGCTCGGGAGCCGAAGTAAGAAAATTACTATTTTGGAAGGTCATGGAGGTACATAGGGGGGTACTGGTGTTGGGAGGAGATCATAATCAGATTACGTCCCCTTTGGATACCTCGAACATGTGAAACTCAAAAAAAATTCAACCCAAAAGGCAACTCAGGTCTATTTCTCAGCGGCCCAATGGGTGGACGTGTGGAGACACCTATACCCTAATAAAAGAGAGTACACACATTTTTCCGCCCCCCATAAAGTCTACACGTGAATAGATAACATACATGTCTCTAAGGAACATTTGTACAAAGTACTAGATTGCGTACAATCCCCTACGGTGCTACCCGACCATTCTAGCATAACTCTGAAAATGAGTTGGGAACAGAAGAAAATCATTACTTTATAGAAATTTAATAATCTCCTTTTAAATATGAAAGATTTCAGGGATATGACTCAGAAAAGAATCAAACAGATTCTAACAGAAAACATTACCCAAGAGGTATCGGCGGACACCCTATGGGATACCCTGAAAACAGTCCTGAGGGGGGATATAATGAAGTATGCGTCTCATCACAAAAAACAGCAGCAATTGCATTTAGACAAACTCCAACATCAATTTCAAGAGCTACAGGCCCAACAAGCCGCAGGGGACGAGGGGGTTCTTCCACTGCTGCATGCCACGAAAGAACAAATTCAGGGGATCCTAGACATACGTGCGGAACAAGCTCTGCAGTATATAAGGCAAAAGTATTATGAAGAGGGCCCCAGAGCTACTTGTCTACTTGCACACAGACTTAGGCAACATAAGACCCGTTCCAATATAACCCAAATTAGAGATCCAATCTCAAATAAGTTAGTCACCCTCCTCAAACAGATAGAGTATGCTTTTCAGACTTTTTATAGTTCCCTCTACCAGGCTGAAAAGACATTAGACTCTCAGGGTATTGAGGCCTTCCTGCAGGGTCTTGACTTTCCAGTGTTAACGGAAGAGCAAAAACAGGCCCTAATAAAACCAATTTCTGTTGTAGAAATGGGCCATGCATTTATGGCCTTAAAGACAGGTAAAAGTCCGGGCCCTGATGGTTACTCAAGTGACTTTTATAAAACATTTAGACAAGACCTAATCTCGACTCTCTTGGAGGCATGTAGAGGGGTCCAGCAAGGGAAGGCAGCCCCAAATTCATGGCGGTATGCCTATATAGCCAGTATTCCAAAGCCTGGTAAGGATACCGCTTCCTGCTCCTCATATAGACCAATTTATGTGCTCAATATAGATTACAAGATATTTGCTTCCATTCTTGCAGGAAGATTTAAGAAATTTATACCCTAATTAATACATCTAGACCAAACGGGCTTCGTTCCTGGCCGCCAAACGCAGGACAACATTAAAAGAACATTGCATTTGGTACATCGAATGGAGCAGCTGCGAATGCCTTTCTGCTCCTTTAGATTTGGATGCAGAAAAGCGTTCGACGAAGGTCGAATGGTCTTTCCTGTGGGCAGCGATGGGGAGGATGGGCATACCCCAACCGGTTATATCATCGATAAAGTTAATGTACTCTGACCCCAGAGCTTATATTAGAATAAATGGCTCCTTTTCCCCTCCTATTTCATTGTCACATGGCACCAGGCAAGGTTCCCCCCTGTCGCCTCTATTATTTGCCATATACTTGGAGCCTTTAGCCCAGGCATTGAGAAAAGAAGAAGGCTTAAAAGGAGTAGAGGTTGGTACAGAGATTCATAAACTAGCATTATATGCCAATGATTTATTAATATATATGATGGACCCCGAGACCTCCCTTCCTCATCTTTGGGAGTTATTGGACAGATTTGGAGATCTAGCTGGCTACAGAGTCAACCTCTCTAAGACAGAGGTAATGGCCTTGAATTATGCCCCATCAGTACAGATGAAAACTAAATTCCCTTTTCGTTGGGACTTGAGGTGCATTAAATATCTAGGTGTACAGATTGAAAGGTCACATACAGACCTCTTCACTTTAAACTATGCCCCTTTTCTGGTTAAGTTGTCAACCGACTTAGAGAAATAGAGAGTGCTTCCCTTATCTCTGTATCAGAGAATCGAAGCTATCAGAATGATAATCCTTCCTCGCTTCCTTTATCTGGCCCAAACCCTTCCAATCCCATTAACAGAGGCATTTTATAGAACTCTGCAAAGGAAATTATCTCCATTTGTTTGGTCATATCGGAGACCAAGGATAAGGCCATCCATACTGCAGCTAACTAAGAGACAGGGAGGAATTTCTTTACTGAATTTTAGACTGTATTACTTAGCTGCTCAGATTAGAATACCCCTATACTGGCTTGATGAAAGTTATGTGGCTAGGTGGAAATCAGTAGAGGGTCAGGAGAAGGAGCTTAAAAATATATAACAAACTTTATTATCTTCTCCTCCTGAAATAATGTCGGACAGGGTGGATAATCCATACACCTACTCAACTTTAAAATGCTGGCAGGGGGTGCGGGCTTCTAAAAAGCTTGCAGACTGGAGATCCGCATTATTTTCTCTGCCCTATATAAGCTCCTTCGTCCCTGCCAGATTAGATGCGGGGTTCTGAGATTGGCAGAAGAGGGACCTACACTTGGTATATCATTTTATGCCGCAAGGAATGATTTTGTCTCTAACAGAATTAACCCAGAAGTATGGTATTCCTTATGCGGACAGGTTTAGATATTTTCAGACTAGGGATTATCTTCGGAAGCTTGGAGAAGTGAAGTGGAGGGATTCCTCTCTCCCTGGACCCCTAGAAATTTTCATTAAGGTTATAGATAAAAACCCAATTCCTACCCACTTGATCTCTGCCCTTTATAGGGCCTTGAGCTCTTTAGAGGATGATTCAATAATGAAGATCAGATTAACCTGGCAAAGGGATCTGGGGATAGAGGTCTCTTCTACACAATGGGAAAGACATTTGGAGGCAATGGGGAAAGGCATCAGTTCAGGGCACTGGAAAGATTTTGCGTGGAAACTGTCTGTAAGATATTTTCGAGCCCCAGCAATAAGTCAGAAATATCACCCCTCTAAAGGGGCATGTTGGAGGCAGTGCGGATACACCCCGGCTACACTGGGCCATATATTCTGGTCCTGTAAGGTGCTCCAAACTTTTCTAGCTAAATTCCAGGAGGCCTTACAACAAATAATTTCTCCAGATATAATCATTGATCCTTACTTCTTTTTCCTAGGAGAGTATCCACAGACTTGTAGGGACATCATGACGAGGAACTTTTTGAACTTGGCTACTCTCGCAGCCAAAAAAGCTATAACCAAAAGCTGGTTCTCCCCACTGCCTCCTACATTGGACCAATGGTCTCTGATAATGATACAGATTTACAAAATGGAGAGAATAACGGCAGTTCTTAATAAATCACAAGCTAAATTTGAGAATTTTTGGAGGAGATGGGTACTGTACATTACACCCCTGCATTCAGATTTTGTTCCATGAATGTTAAGCCCTACAACTCACCTAGAATATCACTCACAAAGTTACTGAATGAAATTTGAAAATTTGTACTACTGCAAGTGCTCTTTTTATGTTAACTGTTCTCATGTAACTTTTATTTTTAATTTTTGGTATCTGTTGTATGGCAAAAAATAAAGATTGAGAGTTATAAAAAAAGAAACTATTGGTCTTAGTGGACCCACTCGGGGTGGCCAAACCACTACGTGTGTGAATAACCCTCCATCCCTTCTGCGCACCTTCAGGAAAAATCACTGGGGGCACCCTCTCAGGGCCTATCGTAATACTGCATGAAAGCAGCACTTGCAGGGTCTGTTCGAGCAAGTCAGCATATCGCTCTTTTACTTCCATCTTGCCCAGACATTTGACATGCTCGACAGTAGAGACAATCCTCTCCTCTCCTCTCCTCTCAGGGGGAGGAAATGGACAAGGAAATGATAGAAAGTATACTTAGAATGGCAGATAAAGGGGAGATATTGCTGATGGGTGATCTGAATATGCCAGATGTTAACTGGAGTGCAGTTGCAGCAGCCACTTCTAAGAGTGGGGTTATTCTAGATGTCCTACAGGGGGCATGCCTTAGACAATTAGTATTGGAGCCCACTCAAGAGGGAGCAATCTTAGACCTGGTTCTCTCAAATGGAGATGAAGAGAGGATCACAGATGTAGAAGTGGGTAGCCATCTGGGAACTAGCGACCATCGAACAGTATGGTTCACAATAAACACAACAATAGAGTCAAGCCATACAAAGACAAAGGTACTGGATTTTAGGAGGGCTGACTTTGCTAAAATGGGTGAGTGCCTAAGGAATGCACTAGCAAATGGGCAGGAAGGAGGGGTGAAAGAACAATGGGGAATAATAAAACTGCCATCACAGAGGTAACAAGCCTTTGTGTAAAGCAAATAAACAAAGCGAAGCAGGTAAGAAACCACTATGGTTCTCAAAGGAAGTGGCAGTGAAGGTTCAAGAGAAAGAAAGCATTCAAGGTACAAGGAATCACAGAAGGAACAGGACAGAGAACTGTATCAGTTAAAGCAAAAGGCTGGAAAGGCAGTCAGAACAGCAAAGGCCCAAACCGAGGAAAAGATAGCCAACTCAGTTAAGAAGGATAAAACCTTTATAGGTACATCAGGAGCAAAAGGAAGACCAAGGGAGGGATAGTGAGGCTTAATAAAGGGGAGAGAGGGTGGGCAGAGGTGACTGTGAAAAGGCAGAGATACTAAACAAATATTTTGCTCAGTATTTACAAAGGAGAGAGGTACCTAAAACAAACAGTAGAAACACTCTGGATACAGAAGTTGATACCAGCCCATTTACAGAAGAAAGAGTTCTGAAAGAGCTCTTAAAACTGAAGGTGGACAAAGCAATGGGGCCTGATGGGATTCATCCCAGAATTCTAAAAGAACTAAGGATAGAACTAGTGACACCACTGACTACCCTCTTTAACAAATCATGGGAGGATGGGGTGGTACCTGAGGACTGGAGGAGGGCAGATGTGATTCCCCTTCACAAAAGTGGGAGCAAGGCAGAAGCAGGAAACTACAGACCTGTTAGTTTAACCTCAGTGGTATGGAAAATGATGGAATCACTTCTGAAGGAAAGAATTGTTGCATATCTAGAGGCCAGAGGGGCACAGGACCCAAGGCAGCATGGATTCACAGCGGAAGGTCATGCCAGACAAATCTGATAGATTTCTTTGACTGGGTGACCAAAGTAGTTGATCAGGGAGGGCTATGGACATGGCCTACCTAGACTTTAGCAAGGCATTTGACACAGCCCACACAAAGATTAATATACAAGTTAGCCAGCCTGGGAGTGGGTCCCAAGATGACAGCCTGGGTAAAGAATTGGCTGGAGAATAGGACACAGAGGTAATAGTAAATGGGTCCACTCTGAAAAAGGGGGGTTAGCAGTGGGGTACCACAGGGTTCAGTATTAGGACCGGTCCTCTTCAATGTCTTTATAAGCGACATTGCAGAGGGACTGGAAGGAAAAATATGTCTCTTTGCAGATGACACAAAGATCTGCAACAGAGTTGATGCACAAGGTGGGGTGGAAAGGATGGGAAGGGACTTGGCAAGGTTAGAGGAATGGTCAAATGTATGGCAGCTTAGATTCAATGCTAAGAAGTGCAAGGTAATGCACCTGGGAAACAAAAACCCAGGGGAAGAGTACACAATGGGGGGTGAGATACTAACAACAACAAAAATGGAAAGGGACCTGGGTTTAGTCATCTCAGATGACCTAAAGGTGGGCAAGCAATGTGAGAGGGCAGCAAGGAGGGCTGGGGGGATACTGGGATGCATAGGGAGAGGCATCACCAGTAGAAAACAAGAAGTTATTATCCCTCTGTACAGACAGCTGGTGAGACCACTTCTGGAGTACTGCGTGCAGTTCTGGAGACCAATCTCCATAAAGACATAGACAGGATGGAAGCTGTCAGGAGGAAGCTAAAATGGTGCAGGGTCTGCAGGAAGACATATGAAGAGAGACTTAAGGAGCTTAATATGTATAGCCTCGAGAAAAGAAGGAGAGGGGGACATGATAGAAACTTTCAAGTACCTCAAGGAATCAACAAAGTCCAAGAGGGTAGCATCTTTCAAAAAAAGAGGTGTGCAAGAACAAGGGGGCACAATTTGAAGATAGAAGGGCGGCTCAGAGGTAATTTAAGGAAGTATTTTTTCACAGAGAGGGTTGTGGATGTATGGAACAACCTTCCAGAGGAGGTTGTGGAGTTAAAAACAGTGGTGGAATTCAAGCATGCATGGGACAGTCATAAGGCAATTCTAGGGGGTGGGGGTAGGAAGAAGTAGGCTGCTGGTTAACTAGGATCTGCAGCTTATCCATCAGGTAGGGAAATGGGCAGACTGGGTGGGCCAAGCGGTCCTTATCTGCCGTCAAATTCTATGTTTCTATGTTTCTATGTTTAATGTCAGCGCTTTTAATCCCCAAGGGAACATCCAACAATAATACAGCCTTTTGGGAGTCCAACTCTTCAGCTTCACTCCACCCCATCAATTCGTGCACCATCATCTTAAGGGGATCGAGTTTTAATTTGGGCGTGGTATCCCCCTTCATCTTCTCCTTTAAATTACACATAATGGGGTACTTCCTTCACTTGGCCACTAAAGGACGCTAATCCCAGCAGTGCCTCCAAGATGTAACCCCCAGGTGGCGCTATCCCAAGGGCTACTACCCTGCCTGCCTAACTGCTAACAGGTTGAGGGGCCTAGGTTCTATGGCGGGTGCCTCCACCCAGAGGTCAGGGTTTACAGTAGTTCAACCAAAATGGTGCAGGGACTGCATCAGAAGACATATGAGGACAGATTAACGGAGCTCAATATGTATACCCTTGAGCAAAGGAGGGAGAGAGGTGATATGATCAAGGCATTCAAACATCTTAAGGGCATAAACAAGGTGAAAGAGTCTAACATGTTTAAATATAAGAAAAATAGCAGGACAAGAGGACACAGTATGAGATTAGAGGGAGGCCGATTAAGGGGGAATGTGAAATTATTTTTCACAGAAAGGGTGGTGGATGCATGGAATGGCTTACCACAAGAAGTGGTGGCTATGAATACAGTGCAGGGCTTCAAACAGGCATGGGATAGGCATAAGGGAGCAATACAAATGACTATGAATAGATAGGTCACTGACAGAGCAAAGGCCGATGGCACATTTATAAGGTAGAAAAAGAAATGGGCAGACTGGATGGGCCTTGCGGTCCTTATCTGCCGTAAACTTCTATGTTTCTATGTTTCTATGTTTAACTTGGTCACAGCCCTCTGGAACACTGAGACCCCCTTTTCTTCCTACTAGTGGCCCACACAATGCCCCATAAGTATCTTCACCATTTACACTTACCCCCAGGACTGGTTAGGTCAACTTGACTCTGGGGACCCCCTGTAAAACAAGATGATGTAATACGATAGCCACTGTACAATGCTTTAACATAAACACATACCTCAGTCAGTGTAACTTTGCTGAAACAAACAGATCTGATTTATTTAAGGGGTTGTAACAAGGACGGGGGAAATCAGGTTAATTATATTAATCACATTAATAATCACAGTACTGTGCACAATTTCGGAGTCCCTAAATGTCACTTTCACTGGGTACCCAGGATGGGGGTGGGCTAGCCAGGATCGGTGCAGCTGGTTGGGGCTCTGTGATGGAAAACACTTGCACAATACCCAGTTGTAATCCAGAGCCGGTTGTCTCAGTTCATGAAGAAAGAAAGAGAGAAAATCAGATGAAACACTTGCAATTAAAGGTACAGATGGCAGGGAGCTACCCTGATTTGCACTCACTAACTTAATGCTGGAAACTATCCCCAAGGGTGTCATGGATTTCTGGATGCCCTTCGCACAGCAAGTGGATGAGGTTCTGCAAGCAGGCACACAGCTTCAAGAAGCAACGGATTCAGTCCGCCTGTAAGCGATTGCCTTCCCGTCGACTCACACGGGACGAGAGGACTCGTTGAGCTGTCCTCCCCAAACACCCCACACATTTATATGTGAAAGAAATTACTATACCAGACAGCTGCTCTCAGGTCCCGATCGCACTTACTGCCAACCCGGGGGTTTACAATGCAGCTTCACTTAACTGACAGACTGAGAGCAATGAAGCAGTTTCTCCAGTCCTCTACAGGGTGAGCCTGGTTCTCAAGTGTTCAGCCTCTCCTTTCCTCAGTAATTGCGGATTCAGTCCGAATCACCAACGGCAAACCGCGCGCCGACTTTGAGGCCTCCACACGCACTTCCACATGTAAAGTCTGCAGCGCAGGAGCACGGAGCTCCTTCCCCAGTCACGGTCACAACAGATCTGCCTTCCCAGACACCAGGCAGGGAATTACAGTCGGGCGCCACCCGGTCCAATTAGTGGGCTTCAGTTGCCAATCACTCAAAACTCCCCCTATTGGTGTGAAAAGGCGCCATGGTCCAGAACTTCACTTCCCAGAATTACTGGCTATATCCCTTATGGCCATCCAGCTCCCGAGAGAGTCCTGATCCTGGTTGGTCCGCTAAAGACAAATTACATTTCCACTAACACTCTAACTGATATGGGGCAAGCAGTTACAACTTTCGAAAGGGCTCCCCCTGCGCATATAGCAACAGCATCAATGGAGCGATTTGTCAGCAGCTCAAGTGGGACTCGAGCAGGGAATCACACAGTCCCCCCCATGTAACTAATCATGCCTGCAAGCAGACAGCTCTTAAAGAGACAGTACCAGTGGCTCTAAAAGCACTCACAAATGAATGGCTTAAATGCCAAACACCATCCAGGCTGGGAGCACTTAGGCCAGCTCCTAGGAGTCTTTCGGGAACCCCCAATTGCAGGGGGGTTACAAATGCTTTTCTACCTAGGACAATAAGATGCTGGAATCACAGCTGACATTGTACAGGAGCATGATTTTGCATGTTTTGAAACAAAGTTGGATGCCTGCTCGAATGTAACTCTCCTAGTTGCATCCACTGAGTAGTGGGGACAGTAAACACGGGCACTCGCCTTCCACTGTCCTAAAACCGCAGTTTAAACCACAGTATAAAATTCTGAGTATAGCTATGCCAGATGCTTATTGAGTAAGACATCAAGGGTTTTTTTTTCTTCTGGTAAACCACCTCAGTTTCCCTGGTCACACAGGGAGGACCATTATGGCTCGGCTGGGAGGATGTTTGATGACAGCCTCACATTGTTAAAGCACCCTCAGTTAATTCTGACAAGTTTGGATAGTGCTCATGCAGTCACAAGAGAGACTGAGCAGCCACAAACATTAAAGAGACTTTGGATAATTCATAAAACTGTAAAACTAAAAAGAAACACAATAGCTGAGCTACTTCATTTAAAGAGTGCCCCAAGCTCTAAACACAGGACTAGTCCTGAATTCAGGCTGTCCATTGGGTGTAATAAAAGTTTCAAATGTCCAGTCCAGCGAAGAACGGTCCTGTAAAAAATAAACAGATACATTCACAGTGCATTCAGAAGTGCATATTTAGTATAGCACCTTGAGTAATCATCCCTTGGGACCACAGTCCTGGAATGGGTCAAGGTGTTCAAGGCCCTCCATGCTCGAGGGCTAGGCATAATTTTAGTACTCAGCAGGTGACTGCCAGATCCCAAATGGAGAACATACATGTCGTGACCAAGGAAAGACTTTGACATATTCATGGCCAGTTGGTCAATGCTAGTCAGCTTTCTCCACCTAGAGATTTGTTTCTGCTTTGGTCCTCCTACACTGAAACCCCTAATGGCACTGCTGATCACAGCCAAGCAGGACTTGCACTCTCCATGGGGCACTAGCTCCCATCACCTGCTCCCTCTTCTTCTCCCCCCCAGAGCAGTGGTGTAGCCAGAAATTTCCATTTTGTACACACTCCATCCAACTGCTGCTCCTATTTGAAAAAAATGCACACACTCACTCCTACTGCTGCCTCCTCCCCTATATAAAACAAAACAGATTGTTGTCATAAGTCTCATCTAATCTCTAAACAGGTTGTACACATACCTATGTCGTAAACAATAGATGTTGAAACAGAAACAGATACAGAAACTACTCAGTGGTCTACACTAACTCAAATACACCAGATAAGAATGATAATGGTAACAAAAAAGCATATGGTTTGGGACAGATACTAAAAAAATCTGTACACAAATGCACACAGGGAGTATGCCATCCTACACCCTTGCCCCAGAGGGATTGTATGCCATGCCATACCTCCAGATGGGAGGACTTACTGGAAACCTGTGGACCTTCTCTTAGCTGTGCCATGTCTTTCTGGATCTTTGTCTTCTCACCCTTTCCCCAGAGGGGAGTACTCAGAAGAAGCCTTTTTATACACACAGAGACCCCTCGCTTCCTTGGTCAGGAGGCAAGCTGGCCATCAGCCCCGCCTAAAGGTGGTACCCCAACTTAAGGCGGCCCTGTAACGTAAGATGGCTCCCAACTTAAGGTAGCTATCCAACTTAAGGTGGCGCCCAAGCTTAATGTGATCCACCAACTTATGGTGGGTTGTACTCATTTTTAAAAAGTATCCAAACTCCCTGCCACCAAGTGGGCACTTTGGCTTAATGGCTAGAACACAGAGCTGTGAACCCGGAGACCCTGGTATAATTCCTATCACTGCAACTTGCCCCCATGTGACCCTGAGCAAGTCTTTTAACATCCCTGTAATTAACCTATCTGTGATCTCTCTCTAATCTAGTGTCTCTGTGCATTGAAAATGGCAGTACATTCTCTCCCTTGCTTTCCCGATATTCGGTGCAGTCTGGAAGAGCAGTGAGTTTTAGCTACCACAGCACTATTTGCACTGACTACAGAGCAAAGCAGGGGACATTTTGGAGTTTTCATTCTAACATGGCAGGCTTTGTTTAACAGGAAGAGGAAGGAGCGCCTTTTTCAGGTGATTTCTGAGCCAGGACATTACGTGACCATGATCTGCCTATGAGGGGAAAGCATGAAGGACTTTCTCCCACCATGACCCATCATGCTCATGTTCCAGAGCATGAGTGGTACAAAGAGGAGTGGAGATCCTGCCTTGAAGGAGTCTGTAGGCTATCTGCATATAGTCCACAGTCCTCAGGACACTCTACAGGAGAGACACCAGATCCAGGAGTTCCTTTCTGATAGGATATCTTATCTGGCAAGGGTAAGTCCACTAAATATTCAGTTATCCCAACTATTCTTGTAAATCAAATGCATACATAGGCTGTGTTGCGAAGAGAGGGTGACAGTAATTCAATGCTGGCCTGGATTGCTAACTTGATGCAACTATCTCTCCAGCAGGAGGTGGTGCTGCCACTCTATCGCTTACTGGTGAGACCCCACCTGGAGTATTGTGTGCAGTTCTTGAGGCGGCACCTTTGACAGGGTGGAGGCAGTCCATAGGAGAGCAACTCAAAGGGTGCTAGGGTTGTATAAGAAGTCCTATGAGGAGAGACTGAAGTATCTCAACATGCACACCCTGGAAGAGAGGAAAGCGACACAGAACATGGTAAAGACCTAAAAGTACCTCACAGGGGTGAAGAGGGTAGAGGAGGACAGTCTCTTTCAAAGGAGGAAGAGCATGTGAGAAAGCTGGGGGGGAGTTAAAGAGGGATGCGAGGAAGTACTACTTCACTGAAAAAGTGGTAAATGCCTGGAATACACAGCCAGTGGAGCTGGTGGAGGCGTAAACAGTAGGGGGCTTCAAGCATGCATGGGACAGGCATAGGGGAATATTAGTAAATATGCAGGGAGGGTCAATGGAGACCAGTAGGGTCTGTGGAGGCAGACTAGACAGAGACCATCTGGGCAGACTGGGTAGGCCAAGTGGTCTTTTTTTGCCAACAAATTCCTATGCTTCTTTTTTTTATAATTTGGAAGGATTTTAGCCTGTTGTTCAATGGGGTGGGGGGGGGCAAAATAGCTCCTCCCCAGTCCCTACTTAAACAGTAGGCTTCGAGCATTTCAGTGGCGCAGCTGGCCGGCCGTCGGCTTCCTCCCCTGCTTCTCCTCCTGCTTCTGTGTCCCCTTGTCGTTTGTTTCTCCTCCTACTCTTCTTCTTCTTCTGTTTGCTTTCTACTGCTCCTTGTTCCACCTGTGTTCCTCCTCCCCCCATGTGCCTTCCCCTCATTGCACTATCCTCGTTCCCTCCCCCGCCTTGGTTCCCTGTACCTTCTTTTCTTCTTCTGTTTTCTTTTGGGCCTTTTTTCTCCCCGGTCAGCCACCATGCTGCCTCGCTCTAGTTCTCTCACCGCTTTTGCGCTTCTGGATAGCTTTCCTGGTCCTCCTTGGATGTTGCTTTTCTTTTTCAGGTTTCTCCCAACGCTGCTTCCCTGGTTCTTCTCTGTGGACTATATAGCTGCCCCGCGGCTTTCCGGCCCACTGCCTTTGAACAACACTCGATCCTTCAGACATTTTCCTTTAACTGCTGTTTTCCCTCACATGTCCCATCTGGCCAGACAACATCAGTGAGTGCCCCATTTCAACAGTGAGCTACATCGCATATTGCACAGCAAGGGATCAGTCCCCTACATAGTACGGAACATCGCTTCATTTAAAATTACAATTCTTCCCGCTGTTCACTTCCCCTTTCTCAGGCTCCTGCTCCGCTGCACGGATCTTGCATTCCCTCCTAGGTCATGCCACCCTGACAAACGTATATCAAACTGAAGCCTAGTTCTTCTGTATGTGACAACTGCAGCCGTTTAGTTCAATCTTGCCCTGACACATCTAGCTGTTATTTCTGGGATGTCAGTTTCTGACTTAAGACTCACTGTCTACATGGAATCAAATTGTGTCTGCTACATTAATTAATGTACCTGTATGAGTGCTTTGTTATAGTAACCACTGTGGCTGCTCAATTAGGGAAATTCGTTCCCATGGTCGCTTAACTTGTCTTCGTTTAGTCCGGCATACTGCCACCAGGGTCTCTGCATTGCATTCATGGTCTTAAAGGGTCAATGTCATATTTGCATTCTGCTGCTGTCTTGCAAGCTCAGCTAAGCTTCAGCTCCAGAGTCCTAATTCCATTTTTGCATGGGATTCATGAACCATCAAGTTACCTCCTTTCTTTCTTCAGTGCATTTGAGGTCTCATCGAACAGCACCATGGGCAGAATTCCGCTACCTATGGTGCCAAAGCAATTAATTTTGTTATGGCATCCACAATTCCTCTCCAGCTACTGCCTTGGTCTGGAAATTCAAGTGGCATACTATGCCCTTCTTCACTTACAGTATTCAGTTCATCAATACCCATCTACCTTATTCACTGGGACTAGCCCCCTTTATGGATTGTGCTGTTACCTCAATAATGGACTGCATGGGTTCCATCGTACTGAATTAGACCCTTCCCTACACTATAGTGATGCCCTGCATATGTACCTTATTCAAGCTATTCTACAGCTATGGCATACTAGTGCTTACTTGGCGAAGGCGAACCATGTGGGGTCTCACCTTCCCAGTCCATGGTATGGAAATGGCTGACCACATAGGGTCCCACCATCTCTACCACGTACTACTCGATGGAACCATTGCATTACTCAGATACGGCGATGGTGGACCACATGGGGTCCTGCCATCCCTATCATGCACTATTGCTTAACTGGCAAAGGTGAACCACGGGGGTCTTGCCTTCCTAGTCATGTGGTACAGCGATGGCAGACCACGTGGGGTCCCACCATCCCTATCATGCACTATTGCTTACCATGGTGAAGGTGAACCACATGGGGTTCACCTTCTCAGTCAGGTAGTACTCAATCAATATGGCAATAGTGGACCACGTGGGGTCCCGCTATCCCTATCCTGCACTACTTCCTGCACAACTTCTGCTACACGATGATGGACCATGGAGGGTCCCGCCTTCCCAATCAACATCTACTCCAAGGGATTCAACTCATTGCTCCATCAAGTTCCCGTACTGCAGATTGGCTGATGTCATCTAGTCCTCCTTACTTGAAAACATGTGTAACCCCCCTGCAAATGGGGGTTCCCAAAAGACTTCCAGGAGCTTGCTTGAATGCTCCAAGCCTGAATGGTGTTTGGCGTTTAAGCCATTTATCTGTGAGTGTTTTTAGAGCCTCTGGTACTGTCTCTTTAAGAGCTGTCTGCTTGCAGACATAATTAGTTTGTATGGGGGGACTGTGTGTTTCTCTGCATGAGTACCACTTGAGCTGCTGCCAATTCACTCCATTTTTGCAGTCACTAGGAGTGCAAAGGGAACCTATCTGAAAGATGTAACTGTTTGCCAGAAATCATTTAGAGTAATAATGAAAATACAGTTTGTCTAACCTGTTTTCTTTGCACTCAGAACTGTGTTTGCCTAGTTCCCCATTCTAGTTTTGAACTGCTTAACTGGACCAATCAGTGTGGGTTAAGGTAGCTCTAAAATGGTGCCTTGGACGAATCAGAACTTGGACTCGTAATCTGAGCCAGCCACAAGAGGATTGTATGGGCAGTGACTCTGGGAGATGTAGTTTGGACTTCGGCGCTTTTTGGACCAACAGGGCAGTCTATTGTGAGTGACAGCCAATCCAGCCAAGAACTGGGAGGAACTCAAAGGAAGTGCCGGTTTTGTCTGCTGGAGTTTCAGTTGAGCTCTGGCAGTGAAGAGGAAGGAGCCTGTGCTTTTCCGGTGTGCAGTTTTAGTCGGAAGCGTGTGTAAGGCCCAGAGTTCTGGTCTGCAGCTTGTGTAACTGCTTGTTAGGACTGAATCTGTCCTGTGAAGAGAATCAAAGGATATCTGAAGAGTAGAAACCAGGCTCACCCTGTAGAAGACTGGAGAAATTGCTGAATGCGCTCAGTCTGTCAGGAACTGAATCTGCTGTGTGTTCTCCCAGGTATTGTGCAGTAATTGCGATTGGGATAGAGAAGCAGCCTGCCTGGTATAGTACTTTCCTTTTACCATATAAATGTGTGAGGAGGCTTGTGTAGCTCAAGTGAATCCTGCTGCCATTAAAGGACTTTCGCCTGTTACTGTTTACCATATAAATGTGTGAGGAGGCTTGTGTAGCTCAAGTGAATCCTGCTGCCATTAAAGGACTTTCGCCTGTTACTGTTTACCATATAAATGTGTGAGGAGGCTTGTGTAGCTCAAGTGAATCCTGCTGCCATTAAAGGACTTTTGCCTGTTACTGTTTACCATATAAATGTGTGAGGAGGCTTGTGTAGCTCAAGTGAATCCTGCTGCCATTAAAGGACTTTCGCCTGTTACTGTTTGTCATATAAATGTGTGAGGAGGCTTGTGTAGCTCAAGTGAATCCTGCTGCCATTAAAGGACTTTTGCCTGTTGCAGTTTGTCATATAAATGTGTGAGGAGTCTCGTGGAGCTCAAGAGTAGCCCTGCTGACGTTGAAGGACACTATCTTGTTTGGAGGTCGTGAGTGCTAATTCAGGGTCGCTCCCTGTTGAATTGCCACATTGAATCCAAATGGAATTACTGTACTGCTGACTGTTTAACTAATTTTTCTTTTCTCTGTGTGAAAGGGCCCCTACCAGCTGCCACGGTTTGGACTAGCCACTAGGGCTTGGGTACCCAGGGACAGTAACTGGTAGGGATAGGCCTGTGCACAGAGCCATAGGTAGATGAGTAAAGTGATAAGCTAATTAACCTGATTTCCCCGTGTCCTTGTTATATCCCTAAATAAATCAGAGCTGCTTGTTTCAGCAAAGTTATACTGCCTGAGGTATTTGTCTATGTTAAAGTATTGTACTGTGATTGTTGCACTGTATCTTCTTATTTTACAGGGGGTCCCAGTGCCTGAACCAGTCCTGGGGGTAAGTGTATACTGTGAAGGTAATTCTGATATCTGTATGGGCCACTAGTGGGAAGAAAGGGGGGTTGCAGTGTCCCAGAGGGCTGTGACCAAGTTAGTTTAACTATTGCAAACCCTGACCTCTGGGTGGAGGCAACCGCCATCGGATCCAGGCCCCTCAACCTGTTAGAGGCAAATCAGGCAGGGGTAGTAGCCCCTGGGATAGTGCCATCTAGGGGTTACACATGCTACACAGTTCAACAGACAGCGGAGTCCTGCATCCATTCCTTATTCAGCTTATTTACGGTGATGGCAGACCACTTGGGGTCCCGCCATACCGTTCATTCTCTTCTCCAATCCATGGCGATGGTGAACCACGTGGGGTCTCACCATCCCAATCATTTACTACTCAGTCATATGGTGATGGCAGACAATGTGGGGTCCCGCCATCCCGAATATAGATGTGTCCTGTGAAACGGGCTTACCATTCCTCAAGTATTTCTGTTCAATTCAAGAGTACATTCGAAGGGGTTTTGCCTTCTTTATCTTGGACTGCAGTGGACTCTGGCTCATGAGGGTACCCCTTACCACCTGTATCATTCTTTACTATGGCAATAGCGGATCACGTAGGGTCCCTCTTCTACATGCCCTTCAACTGCCTTCCCCTTATTCCTTATCTCCAATCCAACTTCTGTGATCCTTGCTTTACCTTCAACTAACCAATAGGACAACATTGATGGACTTCTATCAGATCATGTATTAATCAACGATTCAAGTCATGCAGGTATCTTCCGCTATCTCTTCTCAATGCACCCTCGTTGGACCCTCCTTCCTCACTCTGCATCGTTCATATTGCCAATTTCAGTGGACTTTCACCCCCTCACCTCAGAATCATCGTTCTATGACTATCGTGAACCCCTTGGGAGTCTCTCTCCATCCCACCAGTTGTATTCCCTCTCAAACAGGAAGTTATCCTTTCTACCAAAATTGACTTCTTCTTGCACTATGGCAGACCCTCATCAGAGTCTTGCTTTCCCTGTATTGACCACCTGAGACTTTCAATTGCTCAAACAAGACTTCTTCATTCATGAGGACTCCATGGGAATATCATTCCCCAGCTAGCCTACCTCTGAGCCTACTATCATCATCACAGTTCAACGCCTAACAGCTCCGTGGTGACGGTAGACCATCTGGGGTCTCACCATCCCATTTACGCATGCCCCACGATGGGCCTTATTTACCTGGATCCTGTGAGGGTCCCGACCCGGAGGTTGCAAGGACTGCCGAACCTGCCCTCCCCCAACCCCCAGAGCAACTCTACGAGGAAGGACACCTGGATCCTGTGAGGGTCCCAACATGGAGGTCGCAAGGGCTGCCGAACCTGCCCTCCCCCACCCACCAGAGCAACTCTAAGAGGAAGGACACCTGGATTCTGTGAGGGTCCCAACACAGAGGTCGCAAGGGCCTCCGAACCTACCCCCCAGAGCAACTCTAAGCGGTGAAACACCGAACGAGTCTGCACTCCGTACTGCAAGCCGAATTGTGTACTTTACTGCAAGTCGGATTCTGAAAAAGAAAAAAACAAAATTGCCTTGTAAAAGCATAGCTTGAAAGTGCCATTCTCAGGACTTGTGGCGAACTTCTGGCCTTGCAAACTGCCACGCGTGGTGCTCCGCTGCCTAGGAGGTGTGTGCAGTATTGGCCCCGCCTGCTGCCCCACCGCCCCCACCACCACCCATGGTCGTCGCTGAGTTATATACCTCACATCACGTGTTGTGCAAAAAACAATCAGCACACTTTGCCATTTGCAGGCTACACATATTCACCACTAGAGGCCTCCTCTGTATTAACTGCCTTTAACGCACAATCCTTTCAGCCTAAATTGAATGAATGAGCTCCCTTGGGTTCCTATCCAAGCCTTCGCACTGCTGAATTACTGATCCCCCCCCACCCCCCAAACTGCTTTCCCAGATCTCTCCTAGTAGCACTGTTATGCATATACAAAATCTAGCCCTGTCCCCTGGTCTCTGCTACTCCTGACTACCAATTTCCAGAGTTCTCTCTGGGAGGTCCACCCCGACCTGACGCTTAGAGTGGGACCCCTAATGCTCCCTAAAGTGATTTGCCTTGTCCTCCTGCTAGCCAGCGCCTGGCCGAAAGCACCCACACTGCACCAACACCTGCTGACCTTGGCCGTGTTGCCATTTCATTTGGGATCTTTCCTCCGCCGGGTACCTCATGCACTTCCGCTGCCTCACATGGCTGGGGTCATGGCTTCACTTGCGCAGGCTGAGAACTTACCCAGCTGTCAAGGTCCTCTGACAACCCCGTATTCCTTCAAGCCCCCTCTCAGCCTGGCTATCCACCAAAGGCCTAAAAATAGCGCACCTCAATATCCACAGCATCCTCCAAAACCTAACAGAACTAACGGCCTGGGCAGCCCACCACAAGCCTGACATTATGGGCATCATGGAAACTTGGCTGAAGCCTCGTATCCCTGACTCCGCATGTGCCCTCCCAGGCTACAGCCTCACCGGCGTGACAGGGCAGGCAGTAAGCATGGGGGAGGTGTGCTCCTATACTATAGGGTGCACCTTAATGTGTCTACAGTGTCTCAATCACCTCCTGAACCCCCAGCCTGCGAGTTCCTTCACTCCCTCCTCCTACTTGGGAACACTAAAAAGGTGCATCTTGTCTGTGCCTAAAACCCTCCGAAGGCTGGTGTTCAAGGACTCTCCTCACTACTTGACCACCTTAAAGAAAAGGTTGGCTCAAATGAGCTGCTAATCCTGGGGGACCTCAACCTCAGTTGGCTGGGGCCAAATACCAAGCATTTTGAGCCTCTTTTCTCAGGTCTTGCTCTCAGCCAGATCATCACGGGACCCACAAGGATCTCCTCCAGGGGGGACAAAGGGTCACTTATCGACTGGGTACTGAGCAACAGATTGGACAGAATTGTCCACTCAGGAACTCTCCCGGATGTCATCTCAGATCACTCTCCAACCTACTGCATATGGGGCACCTCCTCGCCCAAAGTCCCCAGCAGAGTGATCCAGCTGAGGGACTATTCCAAACTCATCCTCAACGACTACCTCGAGGATCTACGATGTGTCAACTGGTCTAGGATCACTGCTACAAATGACCCTATTGCAGCCCTTGATCATTTCCTTGCCGTATTTGTCCCCTTGCAGAACAGGCATGCACCCCTTACAAAAAGGAGGGTGAGGGGCACAGTCACGAAGTGGCTCTATGGTGGACTATTCTCCCTCATGAAGCAGAGAGACAAATTCTGGGTGAAACACAAGACCTCCCACAACAATAACAACCTCCTTGAATATCGGCGGCTCAGAAACTCCTGCAAGAGAGCCATACGCACCGCTAAGAGCGAGTACTGCAAATCTGCCCTGCTAGTCTCGGCCAATAACCCCCCGGCACTTTTGGAAAAATGTCAAAAACCTGGTTGGAGGGTCTGCCAAGGAAATGATCACCGACATGAATATCGGAGGGACCAACTGCAATAACCCCCATACTATTGCCACTGCATTTAACTGCATGTTTTCAGACCTGCCTGCTCCTCCTTCTTCCCAACTCTCTGCCCCTAAACCCCTGAATGGACACCCCCCCTCAACCACCATTCTACCTCAAACGGATCTCAGTTGGAGAGACCCAGGAACTCCTAGCTGGTCTCTCCCACCACATGGGGCAGGTCACGACAGCCTCGAACCAAAGCTGCTTAGCTTGGGGGCTCCCCTCCTCGCCCGGCCGGTCGCTCATATATTTAACTCTTCTCTTATCTCGGGGATCATACCTGACGTATTGAAGGTGGCCAAGGTTGTCCCTGTTTACAGACAAGGCAACCCCAAGGATATGAAAAACTATCGCCCCATCACCATACTCTCAGCTACCTGTAAGCTCCTTGAAAAGGCAGTTGCCTCTCAACTCTCCCACTACCTTCAGGGTTATGCAGTTCTCTACCCAGCTCAGCATGGCTTCAGAAGGGGCACAGCACATTGACTGTGCTTGCCGTGGTTACCTCTGAGATCAGATCTGCGACTGACCAAGGCAAACTGACTAGAGCCATCTTCGTCGATCTCTCTAAGGCCTTCGATCGGGTTGACCATTCCCTCCTCCACTCCACTATTCATTCCCTCGGATTCTCCCACCGAGCCCTTGCCTGGTTCTCCAGGCAGCAATACACCTGCTTCAACCGCGCCCTCTCTGCCTGATCCCCTGGGATCCGTCCTTGGAGCCATTCTGTTTTCCCTTTTCATATATGAACTGCCCTCTGTTGCAACCTACGGGCACCCAACTCTATACGTGGATGACCTCGTCGTACTGTCCAGTTCTCAGGATATTACTATCATCAACTCTCGACTGAACTCAGACTTCGATCTTATCCAGAACTGGCTTGAGGGACACAATCTCACCATTAACCCGGAAAAGACCCAGGCCATGCTCTTTGGTTCTGTGGCCAAAACCACTTCCCGCCCTGCTCCTTTAACGATCTATGGAGCTAATGGCTCCCTCCTGCCAGTCATTGACTCCGTCAAGTATCTAGGAGTTACCCTTGATCCACAACTGGATCTCACTGCGCATCTTCGGAATATCTGTAAAGCCATGAACGGCAAGCTTGGGCTTGCCTACAGAGCCAAAGATTGCCTCACCCCGGCTGCTCGCCTCGCCATAGCCAGGGGGATACTCCTTCCCACGCTTTGTTATGGGCTCGTAGCCTTTGCCCCAGTCCCGAATTCTAGCCTAGCAAAATGGGATACTGCTTATAACAACATATGCCGCTTCGCACTCTCTGCACCTCGCCTTATGCATCATTGTGAGCTCTACTTTTGGCTGGAGTGGCTCCCCCCTGAAAAGCACCGCGCCTTTGTCCTTGGCGACTTCATTGATAACATAGTTAGAATGGCAACTCCTTCTGCACTTGCCCTTCCCCTCAAATATGAAACCCCTGCCTACCACTTAAGATCTAGTGCTGCTCAGGTCCGCCTGGTTCCTAAGACCCGCACCCTCACAGGTGACCGGGCCTTCTCCGTCCATGCGCCTAGACTGTGGAACTCCCTTCCTGCCCTAGTTCATGCCTCTCCCTTCCATCCCTGCTTCAAAACAACCCTATGGAACTTCCTCAAAACCGCCTCTGCCTGTCTATGTACTATATAGATCCAGAATAGTCTCTCCCTCACCCCGGATTCACTATGGGAGTCTGTGAGCTGATACATCAACTGCTGTTAATCTCTGCTGATAACCAGCATAAGGCACTTTCCGCCCTTCTGTTAGAGAGGCACTCTTGTCATATCTGTACCCACTTCTAGCTGCACTATTTCGATGCACATTCTCTCTCATGATAGGCGCTCATGTACTTTCATGTAATTTTGATGTAGTCTCTGTCATGATGTTACCTGTTGTTATTCTACCTCTCAATGCTGTTATGTATCTTGTTGACATACTGCCAACCTTACCATTTAAAGCCAGTTGTACAATTTGCTGTTCCACCCATTTGTTCGTGGGCCCGTATGTTACCTTGACTCTGTATTTTGTTTCTTATGTACTCTGTAACCTCCCGGGTCGCACCCGAAAATAGGCACTTGTTGTCTAGTGTGCTTACCTGGTTAACAAAAGCAAATAAATAAATTATTTCAATCAGCCTCATCGACTCATCATTTATGTCTGGCTTTATTCCGTACTGCTGCAATGGTGGACCACGTGGGGTCCCGCCATTCCTATAACAGCTTTCGCCTGTCTATCTTGGATTAGCTCATAATACAATGAAGGTGACCCTGCTCAAGTTCCAGCCATTCCAACAAACAGTCCTACTATGCAGCTCTATCTAGTATTCAAAGACAGTGCTATGGATCTACAGCAGTCATCTATTTCAGACTCGGATTAACCATTGTCACAGCATCCGTCCAGCATTCAGTTGGATATTCCATCTGCTCGAACCTTCACCTGCAACATCGACTGCCTGCTCATCATCAACCATGAACGGGACTCTTCCACGAGCAACATCAGACCGTACTCCTGGACATAATCTTACCTAAACCTAAGCGCACTTAGGATTATTCTCCTCTTAGTATGCCCAGAGGATGGGCAGGTCAGTAGCCATGGGTCCTCGGAGGTTTCCCACTAAGGGTTTTTTCCCTCTCCTACATGCTATGGATCACACTCTCTGGAGTTGGAGGAGGTAGTCACTCGCTACTTCTTTTTGAGCATTAAGTCTATACCTACTCACTATCCTACACAGGGTGGGATGCGGAGAAGCACCAAAGCTCATGTTACAAACAAAAAGCATATATACCAGTCAACTCATAAGTATATACAAGCACCGAGCTATTTGCCACACATTGAATTGGAAGACTTTTAGCCTGTTGTTAAATGGGGGGGAAATAGCTCCTCCCCAGTCCCTACATAAACAATAGGCCGCCTCCCACTCTACTTCGAGCATTTCGGTGGCACCCTCCATCCTTCCCTGCCTCCTACGCCTTCTTCTTCGGCACTCCTGTCTCACCCTCTCTGCTGGGCCTTAAGTCTACACCTACCCACTATCCTACACAGGGTGGGATGCGGAGAAGCGCCACAGCTCACGTTACAAACATGAAGCATATACCAGTCAACGCATAAGTATACATAAGCACCAAGCTAACTGCCACACATTGAACTAATTTTTAGTGCGTTTTCAATATTCAATGACGACATTACAACAACAAAATGCCACAACAGCAAAAAAAAAACAACTGCCCAATACAGACAGTGTTCACATAGAGTACATTTAAAAGTTCATCACATTTATTAGACAGTCAATGCAGAGAAAATTGCATTTTGCTGTAGGCTGCTTACCAATTGTGTGCCAGCCGGGTCTGTCCTCCCCTCCCTCTCTAGTGCAATCAATAGTTTCAGGGCACAAAGGATAGGTTCTTATTCATAACATATAGGAATCACCTATTCCATCTATTATATCCCTTTTCTACCTGTTGCCTCACCGAATAGGTCAGTGTTTCCATTTTGTTTGTGGTATTTACTAGGGCAGTCCAGTTCTCTATCGTTGGGGCCTCAATGGTAAGCCAGCATGTTGTGATACACTTCTTGGCTACTGCAATGGAAATCCCCAATAAGTATTTTATTGGTCAGGTCATGCATGTTCTGTGGGTAAAGCACAAAGAGGAAAAGGGGTTCTGTAATGGTGAACTGTGGAGAGAAAATTTATTTTAATATTTTCTCAATCGCTGTTAGGAAAGGGGCCAGCTGTGGGCATGCCGAGAAAATCTGTTGATGTTTTGCTTGTTCCTCTCTATACCATCTCCAACAGTGGTTGTTCTGTGCTGTGGTCCTATATTTTATGCTTCTATGTTTCTCACACCTTTGCCCAGACAGATGAGATTCCCCATACCTAATTTAAATAATGCACTGCCCTCTGTTCACAGGATCACAAGGCCACAGCTTTCTTCATGGTCCCACAAACCCATCCCGGGCCGTGTCTTTCCATGAGACAGCCCCCCCTCCCCACAGGATATAGGGATTCCAGGACCTTCTCAGAAAAGCATGCTCACCCAGAGCTGCAATCTACCTGCTCACCCTCTGACCCAGTCTGCAGTATGCTATCGGAACCATGGGGAAGCAAGATCTAAAGGTGAGGCAGGTGCCATAAGAAAGCCCCAAAAGGGGGGGTGCCTTGCTGGTGAGAGGTAGAGAGGACCAAAGAGTTCTTTAGAAGGTGATCTGT
Source organism: Neoceratodus forsteri (assembly GCA_016271365.2). Taxonomy (NCBI): domain Eukaryota; kingdom Metazoa; phylum Chordata; order Ceratodontiformes; family Ceratodontidae; genus Neoceratodus; species Neoceratodus forsteri. The sequence goes on from CM028137.1 coordinate 808,351,678, forward strand.
GCCTTTTAGTGAACTAGAGGCAAAGAATACAAGCAGTGATGTGTACCAACCTCTCTGCCTTCACCTGTTTTGGTTGTCAGTAATGTGCATGCTGGTCGATTGTTGGATTTGGTCCCTCTCACCTTCAAGGGATCAGTAGTGCCACAACTTGCAGCCTTATGAACCCACCAGGCAGAGGGTTACCGGACAGGACCACTTGCGCACAACCAGTGCAAAGTGGCATCCCTCAGCCCGCAGCAGCAACTTGGAGAGAATGGGTAAGGAAAAGGTAGGCTTAATTGTGTGAGCAGGTGGGTCAGCGGGTGGTTACTGGAGCATTTGGGTTGGCAGATATGAGGGTGGTTGGGAGTGAGCAACCACACAGAACCAGTATGGCATGTTTGAGGCAAGGACAGGAAACCATAGGCTTCAGCAAGTTAAGTGGGTCTATCTTGGTCTCATTCCAAGTTGAGCTGCTGCCTAGAGCAAAGGAAGAAGGGGAGCTCACAGATCGTTAAAAGGCACAAAAGCACTACTCGTGTAATGAAGTAAAAAAAAAAAAAAAAACTACCACCATGAGAAATAGTAAATTGCTATTGTCTGGGTATAGTTGGAGGGGGTTGGGTCAGGGCAAGGGCCCAGAAGAACGCATCAAAACCCTGGGAGAAAATAAAATACAAAAAGGCCCAGCAGACCAGAGCACTGGGCCATGAGGGGACTTACCAAAGAGAAGCTAAAAAGCTGTCCAGAGAGTGGGACAAAGAGGTCGATCACCTCTTTGTCCCAGTCTTAAGTAGGGGCAGAGACCCCTCCCTACAGGAGTGTCCCTAGCTTATCCTCTCAGCCACCATGGTACCTGGGCCAGCTGGGGGTCAGTGCTGACCTAATGCATCCTGTCCCAATCAGCTGTGGAACTATGGGAAAAACTACCTCCTGGTGAGAAGTGGTGGTGGGGGGTATTTCTCTTGTTTGTCTCCATATACTGTATTACTTGTTATGTCACAAGACTCCACCATCAACATCTGTGTCATACTCCTCTTGCCCACTGGCAACCCCCTGTGGCTAGCTCCACCCACATTGTTTGTGACCACCAGGGAGTGCGGACATACAAAGCAGATAAACCCCTCCACCCCCACTTCAAGCCCTGGAATGGGACTGGGTTGGAGGATCAAACTCAAGTCTCCCACCCATGACAGCACTTCCACATATGACAGCTCTCTCATAGATGACATCTGTCCCACTCATGACAGCTCTCCCACACATGACAGCTCTCCCACCGATGACAGCTCTCTCACTCATGACAGTTCTTCCACAGATGACATCGATCCCACACATGATAGCTCTGCCACACGACAACTCTCTCTCTCACAAATGTCATCTGTCCCACTCATGACAGCTATCCCATACATGACAGCTATCCCATCCATGACAGCTCTCCCACACATGACATTTCTACCATACATGATTGCTCTCCCACACATGACATGTCTCCCACTCAGGACAGCTCTCCCACTCATGACAGCTCTCCCACAGAAGACATCTCTCCCACTCATGGCAGCTCTCCCACACATGACAGCTCACCCGCAGATTACATTTCTCCCACTCATGACATCCCTCCCACTCATGACAGCTCTCCCACAGATGACATCTCTCCCACTCATGACATATTGCCCATACGGCAGCTGTCCCACATATGACAGCTATTCCACCCATGACAGCAGTCCTTCATGGCAGTTTGGTCGACAGACAGCTGCACCAGTAGGTTGGCCTACCTCTTGCTCTCCTTTTATTTCTTGCACCCACAGACCCATGATACCTCATTCCTTTAGGTCTGCTCACTGATACAGGATGCTAGTCCACACAGTGGACTGCCTTGGGAAAGAATGGCCTTCCCCTTGGATCCACTGCTACAGATGGAAGAACCATGTCAGATGTCAGGGGGTCAGGAACCTATGAAGGATGGGGGTTAATGGGCCAGAGCAGAATATATCCCTTGGAACAGGGGATATTCCTGATGGACATGGCCTGTGGGAAGTCCTATGGAAAAAAGAGCCTGTGTTATAGAGACAGGGAATGTTTGCCAGGACACTGGGATAACTCTGTTACTCTTTCAAACATGCCATGGGATCTTTAAGTATTATCTGACCAGCCACAAGAGATGGAATAACAGACCTTAGTTTAACATCTCATCCATCTCACTGCCCAGTGCAATGCTGCAGTGTCAGAGCTGGGTGTTAGCACAAGTGCCTGGTGCAGGACTTGAATTCACGACCATTCAATCTTCCTAACCGAGGCAATAGTTCTGCCATCAGTGCCACTGACACCTATTGCAGAAAAAAAATCACAAATCAGGGTCTCCACCCTTAGAGCACTAGAGTGATGGCTCTCTCTGGCCCAGAGGAAGAATAAGGGACTTTGAATGCAGTAACATGACTGGCCATGACTAGGGCTCATCCTGTAACTGAAGAACTTAGATACTATCAGCTGACTGCTTGATAGAGGTAAACAGAAGGGACTGACATATGGGACCCTGTGTACTTTGTGATGATAAACACAAGATCTATAAAATCAATCCTCCTGGCTACCGGAAATAAATAAATAGTACAGAGGAAGCGTGACTATAGCAACCACTGACGTCAGGAACCTTGAAATGTAGCTGTGAGATGCCTGCCAGAGGAAGGGTCCTGTGTGGCTTTTGCTTCAGTCATTCATATAACTGCTAATAGAGCAGCCCCCTGTCTGCTTTTTTTCTTCAATTTACTCTTTATGTCCTCTTCTATCTGGTGTGGCCCCATCCCCAGTTAGGCCCAGACCCATCCCCCATCTTCCCAGCACTTACCTTCTTCTTTGACCCCGGCAGAACCTGGCTACCATATTGCCTACTCCTCCTGAGTTTGGAGGCAGAAGCATCCGTGGTGGAGGAGCGGCTGGTGCAAGAAGTGGGACCCCTCCCCTGCAGGGCTGACCTGGCTACAGTGTTACCTGCCCCTCCTGAGTTTGGGGGCACTAAAATCTGTGGTGAAGGAGTGGCTGGTTGGGAGAAGAAAGGCTTGAGCCTTCTGCCGGTCATTCTGAGTGCACCAGGACTTTCCCGCTTTTCTGGTTCCCCTCCCTCAGGATTCCTGGCATGCCTGGTGCTCCAGGCATGTGCACGCAACTGCGTACTTGGGTGGAACCTGGCCAGCATCTCCCTACCCCTGCTGCAGCTCCACTGCATTGCCACCCCTGGTCACCAGGTGACAGTATTGCAGAGGAGGCAGTGAACCTCACTCGTTAGAGGACAAGAATATCCTGTGAGATGCTCAGTCCTTCTCTATCCGGCCACCTCCACCAACAACCCTGGCTTGTTCCTGAACCCAAGTCATCAGCAGTGTGAGCAGTAGCTCTACCGCTTTGTCATCGGCCGCCCCAACTGTTTTTTTGACTGATCTTCTGTTTTTAGGGTCCTTAACTAATCTGCCAGTTTTCCACAGGAGTACTCTGGTTTCTGACCTGTGTTTTGAGGGGCTTATACTCTCATCTTAAATCAGAGGCTGTCAAATCATTCCCTGTTTTATCTGTACTGCTAGACTGCATACAAGTTTCTGATGTCCCGCAGTCATTTGTTTGCAAAGACCAGCCAACTGAATAAGTTAAAACTAAGAGAATATCTGATGGCAAAGTGTCATATATGAAGAAAAATTACCATTGAGGGGCTAACATGATCATAAAGCAAGGAGCCCGAAGGATGAGTGGTCTTTACGAGTTTGTTAGGCCCCAAGATGGCAGTATTTCCCAAGTATATGGGAATTTGCCATCAGATTTTTTTGTATATCACGTTAGGTTGGTCATTGTGAAAGCATTTGGGTGGTTGTTGCATATCTTCTGATTCTACAGTACGCACACTCGCAAATGACTGTCAGATGGTGGCTGGATGAGGTGATGAGCAGTGGGCTGTGCTGACTGGCATTTGAACTGCAACAGATGTGTAAGTGTAACCCCTAGGTGGCGTTATCCCAAGGGCTACTACCCCTGCCTGCTTGGCTAGTAGCAGGTTAAGGGGCATGAGTTCTGAAACGGGTATCTCCACCCGGAGGTCAGGGTTGGTAGTGGTCAAGCTAACTTGGGCACACTCTTCCAGGACACTGTAACCCCCCCCTTTCCTTACTAATCACTTTCACAATACCCCTGATACACCACACAAGTACCCACACTATTTGCACTTACCACCAGGGCTTTCCTCTGGCTCTGCCCTGGGGACACCCTGTAAAACAAGGTTATATACAGCAAATAACAGCAGTACAGTACTCTTGCACAAACTGGAACCACAGTCAGGGTAAATGCAAAAAAGAGTTAGATCTGATTTATTTAAGGGACTTGAACAAGGGAGGAGCGTAATCAGGTTAATTTGCTGAAAGGCTATATCAGTCAAACAGTTATGCATGCACTTCAGGGTCCATAAACAGTCACACACCCTGAGTACCCAGATGGAGAATGGTGGGCTAGCCAGGAATGTTGCAGCTGGCTGGGGCCCTGTGATGGAACAAAACAACATGCACAACACACACTATTTGTAATCCGGAGCCGGAGGGCTCAGTTCATGAAAAGAAAACAACAAGACAATCAGATGACACACTTTTAGATTAGGCTGTTGTTGCAGGGAGCTACCCTGATGATTACTCATGATACCCAAGACTGGACACAGGCTGGACGAAAATCGAGACAGCAGGTGGTTAATCTGGAGTGCCAGGAGAAGCAGGGCCCACACGAATCGCCGAGGCGTTGTTCCTGTTCAAGCTTGGAGCAGGGGGATGATCCCCAGGCAGGTCTCTTGTCAATGGCTTTCTCTGTGCAGCTGGTAGTCTGGCTGAGCTAGTGTGGCAAGACCCTGGCCAAATGGAGACAAATTTGGATACAGTCCATTTTGGGCTGGATACAGCTTCCAGCAAGCAGAACACAGTTCACACAGTGGGGAACCAAATCACGATCCACTTTCAATACACAGCACATTTACATGTAAGGAAGTTCTACTGTACCAGGCAAACCGCTCTCCGGTCACGATTGCAAAGTCTCTGCACAAACCGGGGATTCAAAAACAGCTGGAAATACTGACAGGCCAATCGCATTCAGCAAAATCTTTGGTCTTCTTCAAGTATGAGCATGGTGAAAAATCAGTGGCTTACTTCATTCTCACAAACTTGAATTTAGTCCGAAATAATTATCTTCTCTCCCTCTCAGGGGCAGCAGGCAGACATGCAGGCCACAACTCAGGCCTTTCCACAGTTCTCCCATGCGAAACTTCTCAGATGGCTGCTTGACTGTCTCAAGCTATTGCTTCTTCAGCTCCCAACTTAGATCTGACTCAACTACCAGCAAGCCTGGGAATTTCCCCAGAATCCAAAAGGTTTGGTTGGCTGATCTGTCACTCACAACAAAGGCTCCCCCTTCAGGTGCCGAAAGCCCAAAACTACAATTCAAACACCATGAAGTCTTGCTATATTATGACTTAAGGCAGTTAGCCACAGCACTTGAACTGCCCCGGGGAGGAAACAGTTAACTCCAGGGAGACTGGAGTTCTAAAGCGCGAGAGCGCTATGCCAAAGCTCTATCTGGCAAGTTTCAAATGAAACTGTTAGATTCTTTACTCCGCTTCACTGAACAGTCGCTCCGGAGATCAGCTCCTTCAGCTCGGGTCATTTCTCGGTTCAAGCGAGTATTTTCGGTTCTTTTGAACTGGCAAAAAGTATTTATTTTACCGCATTTCGGTTCAAAGCTCTATCTGGTAAACCGTAAGTACAGGATTTAAAGTCTGTGTGGAAAATTAATTATCGGTTCGGTTTTGAACCGATCGGTTTGCTAAAATAAGCATTTCTATTCATATTTTGGGCTTTTTAGAGTGCGGTTCCCGGTTCTTATCGGTTCTAAAAACCTATACTTTTGGGGTTTTTCAAATACCCGTGACACGGTTAGGAACCGATAAGGGTGTCTTGCCTGGCACTGCCATCAAAAGGGCAAGTTTTTGGATAGGCTGGCATTATGTCTGAGAAACCCAAAAGAAAAACCGGGCCCACTGGGTTTCAACACTGATGTCTGTGGGGAAGCCTTTGCCAGGGCTGACCCACACACCACTTGTGTTTATTGTCTGGGGGCTGACCACCTCCTGTCAGACTGCCAGGTGTGTAAAAATTTCCCCGCAGCCACCCTGGAGAAGAGACTGGGCCGGCTCAGGGAACGCGAGGCCAAAAAGTCCACTGACCCGGATGGCTAGCCCGGTCCAGCACCCACTGGACCAGAGGGAGTGCCCTCTGACCAGGGCAAGACTTCCTCAGGCAAAAGGAAGGCTGGTTCAGAGGAACCAGTCCCAGTAAAAAAGACAAAGAAATCAGCAGGTCTGGAGTCCAAAATTGTCTCTCCAACTGCTGAAGAGATAGCTAAAGCCATACAGATTGTCCAGTCACTGTCTCAGGGACCCGTCAACCACCAACAGCTAGCAAAAGGTTGGTTCGTTCAGTTCCAGTGGTTCAAGAGTATGATGTTGAGGAATTTTATGAACCACAGGAGGGGAGGAGGAATTTGATCATTATATGTGGCTGGGAGGGTCTGGACGTGCTCATTGAACTGGACATTTCTCCAGACAGACCTTTAGAATCTCCCCTATGTTGTCTGAGTCCCTTCTCATTTTATGTTTTATAAAAGTTGCAGAAACCCTCCAGCTTCCTTTAGAAGAGGCTGTGGATGAGCAAGAGGAGCCTGATTATGTAGAAATGATGGATATACCAGAGTCTAGGAGGTTGTCTATTCCTTTGCATAAGTCATTTAGGAAGCAAACAACAAAGTTTTTAAAATCCTCATTCTGTCCCTCCTGTAGATAAAAAAATGGACAGAAGGTATACTTTGTCAGGCCCATCAGACTTCTCACTGAGCAGTGTAGTCATGTAGGTGTGGTACAAGCTGCAGCCTGTGACAAGGCTAATATTCCCTGGCCTCACATCCTCCTGATAAGGATTCCAGGAAGATTGATGCCATGGTGAAAAACAATATATGGCAGCTTCTTTGGGACTCAGGCAGGCAAATTATATGGCTATGTGGCTAGATATCAGAAATCTAAATGGGACACAGATTGCAGTTAGCCAAGCAGGCCCATGGCCAGCTGGCTAGTGAGTTGGAACAGGTGGCTTTTGATGGCATTGAAGCCTCTAAAGTTCAATTTCATACTGCTGTTGATGTTAATGATGTTTCCTCTAGGGTCATGGCCACTTCTGTAGCTTTCCGTAGGTTGGCATGGCTCAGATGCACTAATCTGTCCCAAGATACTCAGTCAGCAGGCCAAGGAGAGGCATGCCACTCCACAAAGGCACGCTCCCAGAGGTAGGGGCAGGCCTTTCCACAGCCCTTTTTACCAATCTCAAGCCTCCTCTGCGTTTGCACAGAGGGGTTTCTTCAGAGGCAGAGGTAGACGGGGCACAAGTAAACCGTCCCCCTTCCCTCAGCCTAAGGCTGCTGCCAAGCAGGCACCCTGATGGGGTGCCCAAGGCCGATTCTCCTGTACCGGTGGGGGGCAGGTTGTCTTATTTCAGCCAGAACTGGCTGTCCCTAACTCGGACAGATGGGTTCTGAGGTAGTAAGCCAGGGTCTGGTTCTCAGCTTCAAACAGTTTCCAAAGATGAGAGCCAGACATTTTCCACCTGCAAATCCTTCAGAAGTCCTTGCTTTGGAAGCAGAGGTTTCTTCTCTTCTAGACTGCAAAGCAGTGGAAAGGGTCCCTCCTTGCCACCAGGGCAAGGGGCTGTACTCAAGATACTTTCTTACCCCAAAAAAGACAGGAGAATGGCGGCCCATTCTAGATTTAAGGTACCTGAACAAGCATCTTTTGAAACCAAAGTTCAAAATGTTAACTCTGGCAATGATTTTGTTTCTCCTGAGGCCAGGGACTGGCTAGCTTCCCTGGACCTCAAGGATGCCTATTTTATGTCCTGATCAGGCCTTCTCACCGAAAGTACCTCAGGTTCGAACTGCCCTCAGGCCACTACCAGTTCAGAGCAATGCCCTTCGGCCTTACCTCTGCTCCAAGGGTTTCACAAAATGTCTAGCTGTGGTAGTGGCTCATTTAAGAAGGCAAGGGTTGCTGTGTTTCCTTACCTGGACGACTGGCTCATAGTGGGTCAGTCTCCAGATCAGGTAAAATCCCACTTGCAAGTCACCCAGCAGCTTCTCACTTCCTGGGATTCCTGCTGAATTTACCAAAGTCAGTTCTGGAACCAGTTCAGGTACTAACTTTCATAGGTGCAGAAGTGAACACAAAGTTAGCCAGGCATTTCTCCTCGGAAAGGTGAGACAGACTCATTGCCCTGGCATCCTCCTTTACCCCTCTGGTCTCTCGACCAGCAAGGCATTTTCTGCAACTCCTAGGGCACATGGCTGCTTCCACAGCTGTTGTGCAAGGAGCAAGATTCCAGATGAGGGACATTCAGTTCCATTTGAGGGCCTATTGGTCTCAAAGGAGGGACCCCCTTACCAAATTAGTCCCAGTGACCCAAACTTTGATCCTGGCTCTCCAGTGGTGGCAGGATCAAAGCAATCTAACACAAGGGGTTCCCTTCATTCCCATTTCCCACTCCCTCACCCTCACCACGGATGCCTCCCTGCTAGGGTGGGGGGCTCACTTGGGCGACCTTTCCACTCAGGGAGTGTGGTCCCCTCAGGAATCTCTGCTCCACATCAATCTTTTGGAACTCAGAGCTGTCTTTTTAGCTCTTCAGGTTTTTTCAGCTTCTGTCCAGAACAAAGTAGTTCAAGTCAGGACAGACAACACCACAACAATGTGGTACATCAACAAGCAAGGGGCACTCGGTCATCAGACTTGTGCACGAAGCAATGAAGTTGTGGTCTCTGGCTTACTCCTGAACACCTCCCTGATAGCAGTTCACCTTCCAGGGAAGGACAATGTCTGGCGGATGCCTCAGCAGGATTTCTCAGGGTCATCACGAATGGGCTCTGAACTCAGGTGTTGGGGTCGTCTTTGCAAGATGGGGCACCCTCAGATAGATCTTTCACAGCCCCAGACAACCACCAACTTCCTCTATTTTGTTGCAGGCCTCCAGTGCTGGGCTCAGTCCCTCTGGACGCCTTTCTGTTGGATTGGAAGGGAAGTTCCATATGCCTTCCCCTTCCCTCTTCTCTTCAGGGTATTAGTAAAATCAGATCTCAGCCCTGCAAAGTGATTCTGATTGCTCCAGATTGGGCCAGACAGCCCTGGTACCCTCTGCTTCTGTCCCTGACAGTCCACCCTGCCCTGAGCTTGCCCAGAGTCCATGACTTGCTGGCCTGTGCACAGGGGAGAGTGTGGTATCCGGACCTCAAATCCCTCCATCTCAAGGCTTGGCTCTTGAGGAGCTAGAATTTGCTGATTTACACCTTTCCCAAGGTGTCCTGGATATTTTAAAGGCTTCAAGAAAGCCTTCCACTAGGGCCACTTACAATTCTAAGTGGAAGAGGTTTTCCATCTGGTGTTCTGAGAAACAAATTGTCCCAGAATCTGCTGATTTGCCCATTTTTCTGGACTATTTGGTCCATTTAAATTCTTGAGGCCTTAGGCCAGCTACCTTAAAGGTTCATCTGGCAGCTGTCTCTGCTTTTGTATCAGCAGGGAAGCCTGCTTCTCTTTCCTCTCATCCTGTGTTTTCCAAGTTTTTAAGGGGTTACTTCACTAACCCTCCTTTTGAGAACCAGCTCCTGCCTGGGACCTGAATGTTTGCATTGCTCAGTTAATGCAACCCCCCTTTGAGCCTCTGTCTTCAGCAGATCTCAAGTTTCTAACTTGGAAAACTGTTTTTCTAGTGGCTATCACTTCTGCCAGACGCATAAGTGAATTACAAGCCCTGTCAGTGGAAAAAGATTTTATATCTTTTCACAGAGATAAGGTAGTCCTCAGGACTAACAGAAAGTTTTTGCCTAAAGTGGTTTCAGATTTCCATCTGAACCAATCCATCTCTCTTCCAGTATTTTTCACTGAGCATTCTTCCTCGGGTGAGAGGAGACTGCACAGTTTAGACGTCAAAAGAGCTTTAAGCTACTATTTGGAACGCACCAAGGGTCACAGGTTCGAATCCCTCCAACTCTTCCTTACCTATGGCGAGGTTGGCAAAGGGAAACCTGCCACTAAGAGGACAATTGCAAGGTGGATTGTCTCTTGTATCCAATTTTGTTACCAAAAACTAGGTAGAGAACCCCCCTCAGGACTGAGGGCTCACTCCACCAGGGGTACAGCTGCATCTCTAGCGGCTGCTAGAGATATTCCCATTCTGGAAATCTGTCAAGCTGCTACTTGGAAACAGTTCACACTTTTACCAAGCATTATTCCTGGATGTCCAGTCCAGGAGATGCTCGTTTTGGCACTGCTGTGCTTCAGATCCTATTTCTAAGTAGGTTCTGACCCTCCTCCATGGAGGTACTGCTGTGATCTGTTTGTTATAATATAGCAAGACTTCATGGTGTTTGAAGAAAAATTACTCACCTTAGTAATTGCTTTTCTTCTCATGGAGTCTTACTATATTATGACCACCCCAACCTGCCCCTCTCAGAACTTCTACTTGGGTAGGGGTTGGCAAATTAGTGCAAGCACTGTGTCATGCCATTTTAGTTCTTCCCTTTCCCCTTTATTTAGGGTTAGGGAACCAGGTATTTCTGTTTTTAAGTAATATGGCCCCTTCCGGGACTTGAGTCTTTTGGGGAAGGGGGTCTAATAGTGCTTGTTAGTGAAACTAATAATATTATTATCATTGTTATTATTATTATTCTTTGTTGTTGTTGTGTTTGCTGTTGTTATTCCTACTAGTAGGTAGCCACTTGGCTAGTGTAGAGCTTTCCACACAGACTTGCTGCTTGGTATTAGCTTCATAAAGATCTGACAGTTTCATTTGAAACTTGCCAGATAGAGCTTTGGCATAAGCGCTCTGGCGCTTTAGACTCAGTCTCCTGGAGTTAACTGTTTCCTCTCCGGGGCAGTTCAAGTGCTGTGGCTAACTGCCTTAAGTCATAATATAGCAAGACTCCATGAGAAGAAAAGCAATTACTAAGGTGAGTAATTTTTTCTTCCTACAGATTTTGACTCCAGACAGCTCCTGTAGTCCAGCTCCATTTTAGGTCCCACCAGTACTGATTGGTACAATTCAACAGTCCAGGACCAAGATAGTGGAGATAAACAAAACAGTCCTTGCTGCAAAAAAGGCAGGTTAGACAAACTACACTGTCATTATCACTCTAAATGATTTTCAGCAAATAGTTACGTCTTTCAACAGAGCTCTCTCTCAGATTACTTATGACTGCAATCCAGGCAGCTCTTAAAGAGACAGTACGCATAGGCTATACAGGCACTCTCTGGCAGTCACATTTAAACTGCTAAAATGCAGGACACCAGCCTGGCAGTGATCATTTAGGCAAGCTCAAGGAAGACTTTTCGGGAACCCCCATTTGTAGGGGAGTTACACCCTTCCCTGCCTGGAGAAAACGTGGCATCCCCGGCAAGTCTGTACCATCACAATATTGCAAATGCAGACTATACGAGACATTTATACCATTAGCATGTTATGCAAGTGACATCTGATGCATCAGGCAACGTAAACTTATACCTTTACTATACATATTCTCTACACTTCACAGTACTATATCCATTCTGACAATACATCATGCATATTTCACTCAGGTAATTTACACAGTACTATGCAGAATCATGTAATAAACTTCTTGTACATTGAACAATGTAAGAGGGGGTCCTTCCCTACCAGCTAACTTGGGGCTGGATGGGGCAGGGGCACCATGGTGAGAGGGCAGAACAGGTAACCTGGAATGGGCCGTCAAGCTCAGTTTGGGCAGTGAGCTTGGTGAAACATAAAAACTTTTGTGAACTACATGGACAGACAAGTCCACAGGCCTCCCCAGAGAGTCGTAGCTGAAACGCAATACTGGCTTGGCATCTTGGCCAGTCTTTCTGGGGGGGAAGAACCACAGTCTGTGTACTGTCAGCAACAGTCTGGGGGCTTTCATCACTTGTGAGGGGTGCCTCTGCCTGGATGGGAATGTTCAAACTTGGGGCACTGTTAGCTCCTTGCTCTACAGGCTGTTTCTATAACACTTGACTCATTTTGCGAAGGCTCAGGCACAATCAAACTTTGAGGCACTGAAGAGGGGTGGTCAGTACTCTTATAGTGTTCCTCAAGTTTTGGTATGTCACCAGAAAGACTCAAACCATCAGCCCCTCCTTCAGACAAATCATACAGTTCCACAATACACAGGGAATCAGCGTCTTCAGACGTGATACTTTGCACTTCACTTTCAGGGAGTATTGGCTCCAAGGATGAAGCTGGGGGATTAGACAGTCCAGAAGGCCCAGCTTTATCCCCTCAGTTAGTCATAGGATTTTCTCGAAACAACTGACTCAATTCATAGGTGGGGTAATAGGCATTGTCACACTCACTATCATCTGAGGTGGACTGACAGTCACTATCATTCCAGACCTGCTGCAGGGGCAACCTTGAACTGGTAACCATTGGGGTAGGTTGACTCTGCCTCTTCCTTGCAGCAGCACAAGTCACTGGCCCAGGGGAATCAATCTCTGATTGTTCAGCCTCAGTTATGACCTGACCAATACATAGCAAGTGGTTACGGTGCATGGTCTTGACAGCTTTGGAGTTGTTCTCTGGGCGCACCTTGTACGCAGGTAAATCATCTAACTTTCCAACTACTACATGGGGAATATGGTGCCACCGATCTGCAATTTTGTGTTTATCATGCAGTCCCAAATTGTGTAACAACGCACAGTCTCCAGGTTGAAGCTCTTGAGCTTTTACTTTTTTATCATGCCTCTCTTTGTTGACTAGATTTCTCTTGGCGGCCATTGTCTGGGCCAATTGATAGGCATGGTGGTTCAATTGAACTTTCAGTTTTTGTACATATTGCAAGTAGTTTTAGGCTCGGACCCCATCTGGAGAGACCCCAAAAACATACATCCACTGGCAGCCGGACCTCTCTCTCCCGAACATGAGGCAGTAGGGGGAGAACCCAGTAGCATCATTTTTCATGCAATTGTATGTGTACACCAAGGTGCTAAGCTGGCTGGCTCCATTTATGCTTGTCTTTTGCTTGGAGGGTGCCCAGGATGCCTAGAAGTGTGCAGTTAAAACGTTCTGGTTGAGGGTCTCCCAGCGGGTGATAGGGGGTGGTTCTTGACTTTCTCACCCCCCATAGAGAGAGCATTTCTTTGATTAGTCGACTCTCAAAGTCTCTGCCCTGGTCAGAGTGGATCTGCTGGGGGGTACCATTGTGGATGAAGAAATTTTCCACTAGCACCTTGGCCATGGTAGACACCTTTTGATCTTTGGTGGGAAAAGCTTGTGCATACCGTGTGAAATGATCCGTAACCACTAACATATTGCCAATGTTCCGCTGATCAGGTTCTAAACACAAGAAGTCTATGCAGACTAGTTCCAGGGGGGCACTGGTTGTAATATTAACAAGGGGGGCAGCCCTCTGAGGCAGGGCTTTTCTTTGCAGGCAGCGACTGCAAGTCTTTACATGGTGCTCAACATTGGCCCCCATTTTGGGCCAGTAGAAGCGAGATCGTACCAGGTCAAGGGTTCTGTCAATACCAAGTTGCCCCATGTGATTGTGAAGGGACCTCAGTACCAAATCTTTAAAGGCCGTGGTCAAGACCAATTGTTGCTTGTCTACTTTGCCACTAAGATCTGCTGTCTCTCTATACAACAACTGATTGAGCAACTTCAATCTGGGGCCTTCTTTAAACAATAAAACAGTTTGCAAGCTAGTGGAACGTAACTTAGGTACATCTTTCCTCGCACGCAGAGCATCAAGTGCTGACTGAATCATAGGATCTTGGGATTGAGCCCACTGAATGCTGTCATTGTCAAATTGAAGTAGTGTACTATTATCTAGAGCAGAGAAGTGGCAATAAGCAGCTGGTATGCAGGTGTCAGAGGGGCCCAAGCAATCTACAAAACAGTCCACTGTGTCCGCAGACATCTGTTCATCTCTATCAAACTTTTGGTACAATGCTCGAATGTCAGGTTCAGACAGCATGACCCAATCACTCTTGAAAGTGGGCCTTCATGATAGGGCATCAGCATCAATATGGTTCAGGCCCGGTCTGTATTCGACAGCATAATCATAAGTTGATAATGCAGAAAGCCACCGGTGCCAAATGGCATCTAACTTGGCTGAAGTCTGTACATAGGTCAACGGGTTATTGTCAGTCTTCACCAATATCTTTGCCCCATAGAGGTATTCATAAAACTGGTCAACGATGGCCCATTTTAGTGCAAGGAACTCCAACTTATACACAGGCTAGTTTCATTTGGACCGGGTCAAGCTCCTACTGGCAAAAGCTACTGGTCTCAGGCCATCCTCATGGTCTTGATACAGCACCACTCCTAGACCTGCAGACTAGCGTCCGTATGCAGCATATAGGGTTTGGTGGGGTCAGCATAGGCGAGGATGGGGGCATGGGTGAGCTGGTATATGAGCTCATGGAAGGCTGCTTTACAGTCGGGCGTCCAGCAAGGCCCAAAGAGTTCATCTGGGCAGAAGTATACTTTTTCAGGTTCTTTAACGGCCCCTTTTTTGTATTTACTATTGGTAGGAGTGTAACCCTGGGTAAGGTTCAAGAGTGGGCGAATCACCTTGGAATAGTCTTTTATGAACCTGCGGTAGTAGCCACAGAACCCCAGGAAACATTGTAGTTCTTTCAGATTGTGGGGCTGGGGCCAAGTAGTCAGTGCTTCAACCTTACTGGGATCAGTCTCTATCCCTTTTGTAGATACTATGTGCTCCACATACTTCACGGAGGTTTGGAAAAACTGGCACTTGTCAATGGACAGCTTGAGGCCGAAGTATTCCAGTTGGTCTAGGACTTCAAACAGTCGGTTCTCATGCTCCTCTAAGGTGCTCCCAAATACAATGACATCGTCTAAGTACACCAGGCATTCCAGCAAATTCATATCTCCCACCGCACGTTCCATCAGTCACTGAAAGGTGGCCAGGGTGCCCGATATCCCCTGTGGCATCCTCAGAAACTCGTACAACCCCAATGAACAGATGAAGGCTGTATTCTCATGGTCTTCCAGGGCTATCAGGATCTGGTAGTATCCGCTGCGCAGATCCAACACCGAGAACCATTTGCTCCATTCAAGCAGTCCAGGGTATCTTGTATACGAGGCATAGTGTATTGGTCTGGGATGGTCCACCAGTTCAGGGTTTGATAATCAACACACATCCTCACAGATCCATTCTTCTTATGCACAACCACAAAAGGAGAGGTGTATGGGCTCCTAGATTCTTGTACCATGCCAGCAGTGAGCATTTCCTGCAGGTGTCTTCTCACATCATCTATATCTGCTGGGGCTAGGTGTTGGGACATCTCTCGAAATGGCCATTCATCGTGCAGCCATATGTGATGCTCCACACCCTGGACACATCCCACATCTCATTTCTTCAGTGAAAACACTTGGTCTCTCTGGGCAAGTGTCTTGCTAATTCTAGCCTTCGGTTCAGCTGGCAATGGGGAGTCACCAAAGTCAAACAAGTCTGGGGTCACTCTCTCCTTCTCATCAGAGTGCTTGTTGCTGGGTAATACTGCAGCATCTGCGCAGTGTACCATAGCTAGGGTTCACCCTCTGTTCGCCCGGATCTCACAATCTGACACATTGTGAATCTGGACCATCACTCATCGTGCATAGGCATGAGGACGAGCAGGCAAGATGCTGGGCTTAACCAATAATCCTTCTGGCAATTTTCCATTGCCTGGTGCATCCAACATCAGTATTTTGTTCTTGACATCCTTCTGGAGGTGGACCTGCCCTTGAATGGTATACTGGGCATTAGGGGCCAGTACCATTGAATCAGGATCCTTCTTCCACATGATCCCCACAGGTTCATCCTGGTCTACTTCCTCAGGTTTCTGTTCCAAATCATAGGTCCTCTTGATCAAAGCCAGAATTCTCAGGGCACTCCCAGTCCATTGCCCTTGTTTCTCATGAAAGAGTTGCACCAGTCTCCTAAACATATGGACGTTTGTCCCAATTAACAGGGGGACCCCATCATACAGTCCAGTGGGGAGACACACTAGGGCCAATGTCTCTACTCACTCCTCTACACCAGTTACAGTTGCAGGAAAAGACAACCAGAGGCGGACATACCCTAGGTAGGGATAAGACTTGTCACTCAGGCCCTACACATGTAGGCCTTCCAGGGATTGCAAAATCACATCAGATTAGTGTTTGTCATACCAGTCCTGGAATACAATGGTCACTTGAGATCCATTGTCAAACACAGCCCGAGTACGAATACCATTCACAGTCACTGTAGTCTCCATTGAAGGGCCCACTATTTTTGACCAGTCTGGAGAGGCAGTAGCAGAGGCCTGGACAGATGATTTAGCCACAAAGAAATTTGAGTTAGGGATTCTCAAACCCTCACTGCTGTCATTTCTGGCACCCCTTGGCCATTGATTTGCTTTTCAAAGCTCCCCTTGGAGTCTGTTTACTACTCTTTCTAAGTCCTTCTGAGACCGGCATTCTCTTTGCATATGGCCATCCTTTCCATAGTTGTGACAAATGATAGACTCATGGGTCATCCTGGGAGAGAACATCATATGAGGAGCTGAAGCAGTAGTAAGAGATTGGGGTCTAGTATCTGCTTGAGGTGGTGAGAGTGGTGCAATGTGTCTTAACAGTTCCTTTAGAGTGGCAGTCAATCTGGTGATCTCAGCTTTGGAGCCACCCTTGGTAGCGGATGCCTGAGGGTGCACCCCCAACCCCATGGCAGTCACATCCTGAAAGGGACCAGAATCTTATTCCATGGGGGAAACCCTTGCAGAGGCACCCATTTTCAACTCTCAGACTTTCTTTAGCTCATCTTTCCAATGCTGGGCCCAGGGCGGGAAGTCCTTTGCATTCTCAGAGTGCTCATTAAGTGCCAACTTTTGCCCCTGAGCCTTACTTGGCTGATCACTCTCTGTCACTTGTGCAGCAGCAGCAGATATGGGTGCAATTCCTCCATGGGGTCGCCTTTGCTCAACTCCCCGAATTTCTTTAATTAGCTCATCATGGGGGGGGGGTGATTCCAGTCGGGGGGCAGGGCCCAACTGAAGCAGTAACAATTCTGAAAATGGAGCAGACTTAAGGAACCGGACCAGCCTAGTTTGATCTAATTCATTTGATGGCAAACTACCCTTTCTGAGGCACTCTTGTAGCAGCTTTTCAAGCCGAGGTACATACACAGAAAATGGCTCCTCTGGGTACTGCTGCACATTTCTTACTCTCCACCACAGATCCTCATCTGAATCCGGGCTCCCATACACATTTCCCAATGCATCAAGATAGTCCTGTGCAGTTGCTTCGGGGTTATTGGCCCGCTTGGCATGGATGGTAGCCAAGGCAGGACCTCAGAGGCTCTCACTCAACCTCTTTTGTTTCTCTGCTTCTGAGCATTGCTATTCAAGTACTAGAGAGGCAACATAGTCTATCCAGGTCTCCCAGTCATCCTCCCCCTGTGGGGTGGGGAGGGTGCCCGAGAAGATTCTCAGCCTTCTGTAGGAGTCGTGACTAATGGCAGGTACAGATATAGGGGCCAGCATTGGCATGGGCACAGAAGGTTGGGCAGTAACAGGTGCTGGAGTGGGAAGGAGTTTTGGGGAAGGAACACCCCTAGGTGGCAGCAATAGTTTCTTACAGTCCTCTACAGTTTTCCCTTCCTCCAGCAACAACTTAGCAAATTTCTCCTCAAAAGCCTCAGAAAATGGTGGGAGCTCATCCTTCCCAGGGTCTTTACTGTCTTTTGTTATCACTTTCCAGGCAGCTGGAACCCCTTCTGGGGTAATTGTCTGTGGCACTTTAGAGCTGTCCACAAGGTCACTACACTCTACCAAGGCTATGAAAGTTTGGGCAATCAAATCAGCCTGTCAACCCACCACCACAGGGTTTTTTAAACATTCAACTTTGGAGAGTGCTCCCTCTACACTGTCTTTACTGGTACCCAGGGGGATATCCAGTATAAGTAGAGCATTTTGGGGGTCATTCTCCTGCCCAGTACACCACCCTACCAATTGGTGTACAGCCATTTCTACTGCAGTAGCCATTAATCTTTAACAATAATTCATAACTTTTGGCCACTAGAAGGCACAAAATCCCAGCAGTAAGCCTCCAAGATGTAACCCCTAGGTAGCGCTATCCCAAGGGCTACTACCCCTGCCTGCTTGGCTAGTAGCAGGTTAAGGGGCCTGAGTTCTGAAATGGGTGCCTCCACCCAGAGGTCAGGGTTGGTAGTGGTCAAGATAACCTGGGCAAAGCCCTCTGGGACACTGTTATCCCCTCTTTCCTTACTAGTGGCCAAAACAATACACAATAATCGCTTTCACAATACCCCTGATACACCACACAAGTACCCACACTTACCACCAGGGCTTTCCTCTGGCTCTGCCCTTGGGATCCCCTGTAAAACAAGGTTATACACAGCAAATAGCAGCAGTACAGTACTCTTGCACAAACTGGGACCACAGCCAGGGTAACTGCAAAAAAAAAGGTTAGATCTGATTTATTTAAGGGACTTGAACAAGAGAGGGTCGTAATCAGGTTAATCTGCTTAAAGGCTGTATCAATCAAACAGTTATGCATGCACTTCTGGGTTCCTAAACAATCACATGCTCTGGGTACCCAGATGGAGAACAGTGGGCTAGCCGGGAACGTTGCAGCTGGTTGGTACACTGTGATGGAAGAAAACAACATGCACAACACACACTATTTGTAATCCAGAGCCGGAGGGCTCAGTTTGTGAAAAGAACACAACAAGACAATCAGATGACACACTTTTAGATTAGGCTGTTGTTGCAGGGAGCTATCCTGATGATTACTCACGATACCCAAGACTGGACACAGGCTGGATAAAAATCGAGACAGCAGGTGGTTAATCTGAAGTGCCAAGAGAAGCAGGGCCCACACGATTCACCGATACATCATTACTGTTCAAGCGTGGAGCAGGGGGCTGATCCCCAGGCAGGTGTCTCATGAATGGCTTTCTCTGTGCAGCAGGTAATCTGTCTGGGCCAGTGTGGCAAGGCCCTGGCCAAATGGAAACAAATTCGGATACAGTCCATTTTGGGCTGGATACAGCTTCCAGCAAGCAGAACACAGTTGACACAGTGGGGAACCAACTCATGAGCCACCTTCAATACACAGCACATTTACATGTAAGGAAATTCTACTGTACCAGGCAAACCGCTCTCCGGTCATGATTGCAAAGTCTCTGCACAAACCGGGGATTCAAAAGCAGCTGGAAATCCTGACAGGCCAATTGCATTCAGCAAAGTCTTCGATCTTCTTCAGGTGTGAGCCTGGTAAAAAATCAGTGGCTTACTTCGTTCTCACAAACTTGGATTTAGTCCGAAATAATTATCTTCTCTCCCTCTCAAGGGCAGCAGGCAGACATGCAGGCCACAACTCAGGCCTTTCCACAGTTCGCCCACGCAAAACTACTCAGACGGCTGCTTGACTGTTTCAAGCTATTGCTTCTTCAGCTCCCAACTTAGATCTGATTCAACTGTCAGCAAGCTGGGACTTTCCCCAGAATCCAAAAGGTTTGGTTGGCTGACCTGTCTGTCAAGTCACAAGAAAGGCTCCCCCCTTAATGTGCAAAAAGACGCCAAAAGCCCAAAACTACAATTCCTACAGATTTTGACTATAGACAGCTCATGTAGTCCGGCTCCATTTTAGGTCCCACCAGTACTGATTGGTCCAATTCAGCAGTCCAGGACCAAGACAGTGGCGATAAAACAGACCTTACTGCAAAGAAGGCAGGTTAGACAAACTACATTAGCATTATCACTGTAAATGATTTTCAGCAAATAGTTACATCTTTCAACAGAGCTCCATCTCAGATTACTTATGACTGCAATCCAGGCAGCTCTTAAAGAGACAGTACACAGAAGCTATGCAGGCACTCTCTGGCAATCACATTTAAACTGCTAAAATGCAGGACACCAGCCTGGCAATGAGCATTAGGCAAGCTCAAGGAAGACTTTTGGGGAACCCCCATTTGTAGGGGGGGTTACATAAGTGACAGGGCAGATGGTGCGGGAAGGAGGGTCTTGAAAGGTAGGTTAGGAGGAGGGCTGTTGACCTTTGAGGGAGCTGGGTGCCACCGGACCAGGAGCCTCTTTCTCATACCCCCTGTTCAGTCGCAGATGCCAGTCTATGGTAGTCCAGATGCCAATCGGTACAGCCCCTCCCACTCACCACCTCGTCCAGATGCCGTCTAACAGGTGCATGTGTGCATATATATATATATATATATATATATATACACACACACACACACACAATAGGGGTGAGACCATGATCTATGTGATAAAACCTGATATCTGTAACAGAGTGAGATAACTTGTAGCTGACGTATACATTGTGATGATATCAAATCGATATATATATATAGTGCATATGTCACTATCTGATTGTAACCCCTAGATGGCGCTATCCCAGGGGCTACTACCCCTGCCTGATTTGCCACTAACAGGTTGAGGGGCCTGGATCCAATGGCGGGTGCCTCCACCCAGAGGTCAGGGTTTGCAGTAGTTAAACTAACTTGGTCACAGCCCTCTGGGACACTGCAACCCCCCTTTCTTCCCACTAGTGGCCCACAATATATCAGAATTACCTTCACAGTATACACTTACCCCCAGGTCTGGTTCCGCACTGGGACCTCCTGTGAAATGAGATACAGTGCAACAATCACAGTACAGTACTTTAACATAGACAAATACCTCAGGCAGTATAACTTTGCTGAAACAAGCAGCTCTGATTTATTTAGGGGATATAACAAGGACAGGGAAATCAGGTTAATTAGATTATCACTCTAATAATCTACCTATGGCTCTGTGCACAGGCCTATCCTATCAGTTACTGTCCCTGGTACCCAAGCCCAGTGGCTAGTCCAAACCGTGGCAGCTGGTAGGGCCCTTCACACAGAGAAAAGGAGAATTAAACAGTCAGCAGTACAGTAATTCCATTTGGATTTAATGTGGCAATTCAACAGGAGCGACCCTGAATTAGTACTCACGACCTCCAAATAAGATAGGGTCCTTCAATGTCAGCAGGGCTCACTTGAGGTACACAAACCTTCACACATCCATATAAAAGAAAGCACTATACCAGGCAGGCTGCATCTGTATCCCGATCGCAATTACTGCACAATACCCGGAGAACACACAGCAGATTCAGTTCCTGACAGACAGAGTGCAATTTTCAGCAATTCCTCCAGTCTTCTACAGGGTGAGCCTGGTTTCTACTCTTCAGAGATCCTTTGATTCTTTTCACAGGACTGATTCAGTCCTAACAAGCTGTTACACAAGCTGCAGACCGGAACTCTGGGCCTTACACCGTTTTTGACTAAAACTGCACACTGAAAAAGCACAGCTTCCTTCTTCACTGCCAAAGCTCAACTGAAACTCCAACCGACAAAACCGGGCACTTCCTTTGAGTTCCTCCCAGTTCTTGACTGGATTGGCTGTCATCACAATAGACTGCTGCTGTTGGTCCAAAAGGCACTGAAGTCTAAACTACATCTCCCAGAGTCACTGTCCATACAATCCTCTTGTGGCTGGCTCAGATTATGAGTCCAAGTTCTGATTCGTCCAAGGCACCATTTTAGAGCTAGCTTACCCCACACTGATTGGTCCAGTTCAGCAGTTCAAAACTAGAATGGGGAACTAGCAGACACAGTTCTGACTGCAAAGAAAGCAGGTTAGACAAACTGTAATTTCATTATTACTCTAAATAATTTCTGGCAAACAGTTACATCTTTCAGATAGGTTCCCTTTGCACTCCTAGTGACTGCAAAAATGAAGTGAATTGGCAGCAGCTCGAGTGGTACTCAGAGAAGCACACAGTCCCCCCATACAAACTAATTATGTCTGCAAGCAGACAGCTCTTAAAGAGACAGTACCAGAGGCTCTAAAAACACTCACTGATAAATGGTTTAAATGCCAAACACCATTCAGGCTTGGAGCATTCAAGCAAGCTCCTGGAAGTCTTTTGGGAACCCCCATTTGCAGGGGGGTTACATGATATCACCACAGTGCATACATCGGCAAACTACATGTACACCCAGCCTCAGCCACCAAAGGTCTTGTCTGCATTACCATAACAAGTTAAAAACACCTGAACCTGTTGCAAAAGTCACTGGACTACTCACAAAATTCCTGTGCTGAGCTTCACAACAGAGAAGCAGCAGTACTGCAATATGATTGCACTCCTAAAAAGAGAGACCAAATAATCCAGACCAACAGTGACTCAGTAGAAAAGATAACATAGTACTGAGAACCACCAACGAAGAACAAAGGAATACCACACAGAAAAGCTATAAAACAAAATATTTTATATGCCTGAGAAGAATTCAGGATCTGGTGAAGTAAACCAGCGCAGTGATGAAACTGAAAGTTACAATTCCAAAGTCCAGTGAAGTCAACTGGCGAAGAACACACACACACACAATCAATAAATGTAGTACTAAGCACCATACATGCCCTATAAAATAAAATAAAGTTTCAAAAAAGCAGAAAAACTACCCAAAGTGAAAAAAACAACCCCAAAAGACGCCAAACTCCACGATACACGGAGACTCCTGCCTACAGACAACACACAAACCAGTCAGAACACATGCACACACACACGCACACCATTGACAACCAATGAGATCACAACATACCCCATTCACAAATTCCACCAGTGAAAACCTACAACTCAGACTCATTCACACAGAAGGAGCAGATAGCACGGAGTGCAACTACTGCAAGAAATACTGCCACACTACAGACAAGTAACCAGCAAAAATATAACACTAAAAACCATAATCCCACCATAATAACATGATGGTCGAGAGAGTGAGATATGACACATATCTGCACTCGTGAACAGTGACCTCGGGAATCATCACTCGTGGCTCCGCTATGCTTTCCACTCATGAGATATCCTGAGGTCACTGTTCACTCATGCAGATATTTGCCATATCACACTCCTGACCATCATGTAGCCCTCTCTCTCTCTCTCTATATATATATGTATATATACATGTGTATATATATATATATATATATATATTTATACAATGTATGTTTTGGGATAAATGTCAGCATAAAATATAGTATCTCAGCCAGGTTGTGGAGATATCAATGATATCTTCACATGTGAAGATATCACTGATATCTCCATGTTCCTATACATCATTCTAATGAAAGTGAAAGTCTTTCACTTTCCATTCTGTGACTGTCTCTCTTTACGAGCAGGACTCTCCCCCAAACACACATGCATCGCTTACATTTCCTTGATCCTCCCCATATCATTAAACATACAAATATTTAAAAAGCATATCTGGTTGATCCTACTGCTCCTTACATCCTTTCTTTTATCCAGTTCCTCCTGAACAAAGACAAAATAGTTTTCCTCAGAATGAATACCGAGTCATTATGAACATTGAAGCATTGGTCAGACCTTAAAATGTATCGCACAGCAGTGTGTTTTAGCCAGTTAGCGTCGATAGTACCGCGACATTGAGATATCAGTAGCCTGGTAACACCAGAAGGAAGTGTGCGAGCTGCCTGTTGCCATAGCAATACATGCTAGCGCTCTGTCTGGTATTCTGAAGCTGCCAACTCTCTCAATGTCCTCTCAGTACTGTCGGCAGCTTCTTTTGAGAAAATAAACCTAAAATTAACAAAAGGCACACTTTCCTTGGTGTTTCAGTACCGATGCTTTTTCTAAAAGTCTGACAGTGCCTTACATTTCAATGTTTATAGCGCTCGGTGACGCTACATTTCTGGGGATAGCTGCTTGGTCACACTAGTTTCAGGTGGAAGTGGGTTAAAGAAAATTTCAAAATCAATCAGGTATGTTTCTAAACGCTATTTGTTTAAAGATACAGACAGGATCAACCAAATGTGTGTGTTTTATTAAATACTGTAATCAGATTTTTTTTTTAAATATATGTAATTTGTTCAGTTATGTGTGTGTGTGTGGGGGGTCAACCACAATCCAGACAAGTTTTTTTGTTTTATCATAATTTCAAAGTGGCAGGCTCAAACATATATATTTTTTTTTTCAATAACATATGCCATGTGTTGGGAGAGATATGTACAGCTGAGTTGCAACAACCATCACCTCTATGTGAGTGATTGTATTGAGGGCCATTTGTGGGTTGTGTTGGTGGGGCCCAAAACATACATAGTATAAACAGAACATGACATGGCCGACTGAGATATCATATTTATCTTCCTTTCGAGGCCAATGACATCATGATATCTCCTTTCGTGGCCATGCACTGGTGAGATATCATGATATCATTGGCCTCCGTGAAGATAAATATGATATCTTCAGTCGGGACATGTCATATCCCCTATATATATATATGTATACATATATAGACTGAGGGACATACCTTGAAGAAATTGAAATTGAAACATTGTACCATTGTGGTTTGATCAATAAAAATTAAGTTAAAAAAAAAAAAACAGAATTTGTTGGCAGAAAAGGACCGCTTGGCCCACCAAGTCTACCCAGATGGTCCATGCCTAGTCTTCCTCCACAGACCCTAGTGTCCAGTGAACCTCCCTCCTCCCTGCCTATTCACTAATATTCCCTTATGTCTATCCTATGCATGCTTGAAGTCCTCTACTGTTTTCACCTCCACCACTTCTGCTGGCAGCCTGTTTCAGGCATCTTCTACTCTTTCAGCTAAGTAGTTCTTCCTCACATCCCTCTTTAACCCCCCAACTTCAACATATGCCCTCTGGTCCTGGTGCTCTTCCTCCTTTGAATGAGATTCCCTCCTGTACCCTGTTCACCCCTGTGAGGTACTTGTATGTCTCTATTATGTCCCCTTTCACTTCTCTCTTCCTGGGTGTATATAGAGATCCCTCAGTCATTCCTTGTAGGGATGAGACTGAGGTATGTGTATGTACGTATGTGAATATATAGTGTAACCCTCCCTTTGGGTGGGGCTTACCTGTTTCCCCTTGGAGCCTGTTCTGCTGCCCTTTTCCCCTGATGCTGCTCTGCCGCAAGTCCTGGGTCCTGGAAGTGTCCCCATGTCTCCGTCTGACCCCTATTACTGTTTCAGTTTTAAAGGGTCTGGAGGAGCATAAGCAGAGCCTATGCATGTGTAGTAGTGCCAGACTGCCTTCTTGTCAGAGCAGCAGCTAACTAAATGCCTCTCCAGTGGTCTTGACCCCCAGAATAAGCTAATTGGGGGTTGGACACTCAGAGGAGGTGGCTCAGAAGTGGCTGCACTGTTTAGTTTTAAAACGCCTATAAGTGCATGGAGACGGGGGGGGGGCAGTCATGAATATTAATAAGGGGGCATGCCGGCCAAATGAGTTGCCTGACTGCCTGGGGGACTGTATCTGTTGGCAGCCATGACGGACTAACTGGATTGTTTTAAAATATAACTTAGCAGTCACTTGACAGGGGACAAAGACTGCTATTGAACTATGGGGCAACTGTGCACCAAAACTGCTTTGTTTGGCTGCAGTGATGCCTAGAAGTTGGGACTGCTGTAAAAAGACTGCCTTGAACTGTATGTTGGCAGCCATCTTTGTCACTTTGACCCCCTGTACCAGCCAGTCACTAGCTTAGACACCCAAAGACTGGTAAACTGCTTTATGGGAGAGGTGTGAACTTTATTCCAGGTGCTAAAGCCCATTTCAAACAACATGAAGTCTTGCTATATTATGACTGATGCAGTTTGTCCCACCATTAGAACTGCTCCAGAGGTGAAAGAGTTAACTTCCATGCAGTGCATGGAACTTAGAGCGCGAGCTCGGTTAGAAAAGCTCTGTCAGGGATATTTCAAACCGAAACCGTCAGATTCTTTACTCCGCCTCACTGAACAGTCGCTCTGGAGATTCCTCCTGCTGCTCGGTTCATTTTCTCGGTTTAAAGAGTTTTTTCTCGGTTAAATTCAACCGCGATTATCATTATTTTAACTGCAAACTGATCGGTTCAAGCTCTGTCTATGGTATTGTAAGTAATAGATAGGTATTCTGTGTGGAACTTATAAATGTTTATCGGTTCGGTTTGAACCGATCAGATTGTATTTAAACTTCATTCTAAAGCATTTTAAGGCTTGTTAGAGTGCAGTTCCCGGTTCTTATCAGTTCTAAAAAAAACGGATTTCATTACGTTCTTTTCCACGACCTGTGACACGTGTTGGGAACCGATAAGGGTGTCTTGCCTGGTACTGTCAAAAAGCAAAAGTTTTGGTTAGGCTGGCATTATGTCTGAGAAACCCAAAAGAAAAACCGGGCCCACTGGGTTTCAACACTGTAGTGTCAGTGGGGAAGCCTTTGCCAAGGCTGACCCACACACCACATGTGTTTATTGTCTGGGGTTTGACCACCTCAATGCAGACTGCCAGATTTGCAAGAATTTCCTGCAGCTACCCTAGATAAGAGAGTTGGTAGGCTCAGGAAACTAGAGGCCAAAAGTCCGCTGACCCAGATGGTCAGCCCGGTCCGGTGCCAACCGAACAGGAGGGAGGCCCTGACCAGGCCAGACTTCTCGGGCAAACGTAAGCTGACTCTGAGGAGCCAGTTCCAAGAGAACTAGAAAGTCAACAGGTGTGGAGTCAAAATCCTTCTCCAACTGCTGCAGAGATAGCCAGGGCAATACAGATTGTCCAGTCACTTTCCCCGGTTCCGTCCGAACCGCCACTATCTGGCAAAAGGTCGGTTCGGTCGGTTCCACCGGTTCAAGAATGTGATATAGAGGAGTTTTATGAACCAGAGGAGGGGGAGGATGATTATGATCAGTGTGAATGTGACTTTGAAAGTCTGGATGTGCCCATTGAACCGGACATCTCCCCAGACAGACCTTTAGGAGAATCTCCCCCTAGGCTTGCTGAGTCCCCTTCTCATTTTCTGTTTTATAAAAAAGTTGCTGAAACCCTCCAGCTTCCTTTAGAGTAGGCTGTGGATGAGCAAGAAGAGCCTGACTTTGTAGAGATGATGGCTATCCTAGAGTCCAGGAGATTGTCTGTTCCTTTACATAAATCTTTTAGGAGACAAACAATAAAAATTTTAAAAGCTCCTAATTCTGTGCCTCCTGTGGACAAAAAGATGGACAGGAGGTACACTTTGTCAGGTCCTGATACAGAATTTCTTTCACAGCAATGCAGCCATGTTGGGGTAGTTCAGGCTGCAGCCTGTGATAAAGCTAATTATTCCCTGGCTTCACATCCTGACAAGGACTCCAGGAAGATTGATGCCATGGCCAAAAACAATACATGGCAGCATCTTTGGGACTCAGACAAGCAAACTATATGGCTTATGTTGCGGATACCAAAAATCTAGATGGGATACTGTCATGGCTTTAGCTAAACAGGCCCCTGGCCAGCTTGCCAAGGAGCTGGAACAGGTGGCTGCTGATGGTATTGAGGCATCTAAGGTGCAATTTCATGCTGCAGTGGATTCTAATGATGTATCCTCTAGAGTCATGGCTACATCTGTGGCTTTTCGTGGTTGGCTTGGCTCAGGTGTACTACTTTGTCAGGATACCCAGTCTAAGGCTATGGATTTTCCTGTGGTGGGAAATTCTTTGTTTGGGGAGCAGACAGAGAATTATATGAAGAAAATGGATGAATATAGAACCACTTGTAGGAGTGCACAAGCCAAGGAATGGCAAGCCACTCCTCAGAGGCAGCCCCCCAGGGGTAGAGGCAGGCCTTTTCACAGGCCTTTTACCAGACCCAGGCCTCCTCTTCAGCTTATGTTCAGAGGGGTTCTTCAGAGGAGAGGCAGATGGGGTACAAGCAGGCCTGCTCCACCCCTCAGCCTAAAGCCCCTGCCAAACAGGCACCCTGATGGGATGCCCAGGGCAGTTCTCCATTACCTGTAGGGGCAGGCTGGCTTACTTCGTCCAGGACTGGGAGTCTTTAACATCAGACAAGTGGGTCCTGGAAGTAGAGCCAGGTCTGGTTCTCAGCTTCAAAAATTTCCAAGATGAGAATCAGATCTTTCCACCTGCAAACCCTTTTAGAGACTCTTGCCTTGGAAACAGAAGTCTCAACCCTCCTGGCTCTCAGAGCTGTAGAAAGGGTTTCTCCTACACCAGGGCAAGGGTCTGTACTCCAGGTACTTCCTACCCCAAAAGACAGGAGAGTGGCGGCCCATCCTGGACCTAAGATATCTGAACAAGCACCTTTTAAACCAAAATTCAAAATGGTGACTCTGGGAATGATTTTACCCTCCCTAAGGCCAGGGGACTGGCAGCTTCCTGGACCTCAAGGATGCCTACTTCCATGTTCTTATCAGAAGCTCCCACCGAAGTACCTCAGATTCGAACTGCCCTCAGGCCATTATCAGTTCAGAGCAATGCCCTTCGGCTTACCTCTGCCCCAAGGGTATTCACAAATGTCTGGCAGTAGCAGTTGCTCATTTAAGAAGGCAAAAGATTGCCATCTTTCCCTACCTGGACGACTGGCTCATTGTGGGTCAGTCTCAGACCAGGTCAAATCACACCTGCAAGTTACCCAGCAGCTGCTTACCTCTCTGGGCTTTCTTCTCAGTCTTCCAAAGTCAGTTCTGGAACCTGTCCAGGTACTCACCTTTATAGGTGCAGAACGGGACACAAAGCAGGCCAGAGCCTTCCTTCCCTAGAAAGGGTAAGGACCCTGGTGGCCCTGGCCTGTCCTTCACTCTGCAGGTCTCTCGACCAGCAAGGCATTCCTGCAGCTCCTAGGACACATGGCTGCTTCCACAGCTGTAGTGCAAGGAGCAAGATTTCAGATGAGGGACATTCAGTTCCATTTGAGAGCCTTCTGGTCTCAAGAGAGATTCCCTATCCAAGTTAATCCCAGTGACTCGAACCCTGATCCAGGCCCTTCAGTGGTGGCAGGATCAGAGCAATCTGAGACAAGGGGTGCCCTTCATCCCTCTATCTCACTCCTTGACCCTTACTACAGATGCGTTCCTCTTGGGATGGGGAGCTCACATGGGCGACCTCTCCACCCAGGGGTTGTGGTCCCCTCAGGAATCTCTGCTCCACATCAATCTGTTGGAACTCAGAGGTGTTTTTCTAGCACTTCAGGTTTTTTCTGCATCTGTTCAGAACAAAGTGGTACAGGTCAGAACAGACAACACCACTACACTGTGGTACATCAACAAACAAGGGGGCACTTGGTCTTCGGCCTTGTGCACCGAGGCGATGAAGTTGTGGTCTCTGGCGTATTCCTGAACACTTCCCTCATAGCAGTTCACCTCCCAGGCAAGGACAATGTCCTGGCAGATGCTCTCAGCAGGATTTCCAGGGCCATCACGAATGGTCACTGGATCCCCTAGTACTGGGGATAGTTTTTGCCAGATGGGGCACCCTCAGATAGATCTTTTGCAGCCCCAGACATCATCAACTTCCACTTTTTGTTGCAGGCCCCAGTGTTGGGCTCAGTCCCCTGGATGCCTTTCTCCTCGATTGGGAAGGGAAGTTTCTCATGCCTCCCCTTCCCTCTCCTGTTCAAGGTGCTAGTCAAAATCAGGTCTCAGCCCTGCAAGATGATCCTGATTGCTCCAGACTGGGCCAGGCAGCCCTGGTACCCACTCCTTCTGTCCTTAGCAGTTCATCTTCCCCTGTGTCTCCCCAGGAACCACAATCTGTTAACCTGTGCCCAGGGAGAGTCTGGTATCCGAATCTCAATCCTCAACCTCAAGGCCTGGCTCTTGAGGAGTTAGAGTTGCTGATCTACAACTTTCTCAGGGTGTTCTCGAAATCTTGAAAGCTTCTAGGAAGCCTTCCACCAGGGCTACCTATAACTCCAAGTGGAAAGGTTTTCCATATGGTGTTCTGGGAAGCATATTTCCCGAATCTGCTGATTTGCCCACTGTTTTGGACTATATGGTCCATCTTAATTCTTTGGGACTGAGACCAGCTACCTGAAAGTGCATTTGGCAGCTGTCTCTGCTTTTATTTCAGCAAGGAAGCCTCTTCTCTTTCTGGTCACCCTGTATTTTCCAAGTTTTTAGGATTGTTTCATACTAATCCTCCATTCAGGGACCCTGCCCTGCCTGGGATCTTAATGTTTGCATTGCTCAGCTGATGCAACCTCCTTTGAACCTCTGTCTTCGGCAGAGCTTAAGTATTGACTTGGAAAACCGTGATTTCTGTAGCCATCACTTCTGCCAGGCGCCAAGTGAGTTACAGGCTTTATCAGTGGAGACTGACTTTATTTCCTTTCACAGGGATAAGGTAGTCCTCAGGACTAACAGGAAGTTTTTGCCTAAGGTGGTTTCAGATTTACACCTTAACCAATCTATTTCACTTCCAGTGTTCTTCACTGACCATTCCTCCTCTGGTGAGAGGAGGCTGCACAGCTTAGATGTTAAGAGGGCCCTAAGTTACTACATAGAGAGTACCAAGGGTCACAGGTTTGACTCCCTCCAACTATTTCTCACTTATGGTGAGGTTGGGAAAGGGAGACCTGCCACTAAGAGATCCATTGCCAGGTGGACTGTCTCTTGTATCCAATTTTGCTATCAAAAACTGGGTAGGTTCCCCTTCAGGCCTGAGGGCTCACTCTACCAGAGGTACAGCTGCGTCTCTAGCTGCTGCCAGAGACATCCCTATCTTAGAGATATGTCAACAGCTACTTGGAAAACAGTACACACTTTCACCAGCATTACTCCTGGATATCCAGGCCAGGAGGGATGCTCGGTTTAACACAACCGTGCTTCAGAGCCTATTCCTAAGTAGGTTCTGTCCTCCTCCATGGAGGTACTGCTGTGTAGTCTGCATCAGTCATAATATAGCAAGACTTCATGTTGTTTGAAGAAAAAATTACTCACCTTAGTAATGTTGTTCCTTCTAATGGAGTCTTGCTATATTATGACCTCCCCCCCAGCCTGCCCCTCTCAGAACTTCTACTTTGGGTGTGGGGTGGGCAGTCCTCTGTTGGCACTTATCGATGCCCCCTTTTATGTTTTTCCACCCCTTCTTGTTGGGGTGTTTGGGTGTTGTGTTTTATTTTATCTTATTTTTTTCTGGTCCCCTGACTTGAGTCTTGGTGTTGGGACCAGAAAAATGTGTTAATATTTTAGTAGCCAGTTGGCTAGTGTAGGTTACAGCTTCCACACAGAGCCTTAGTGAGTTTTGCTTTCGTAAGATCTGGCGGTTTCGGTTTGAAATATAAGCTGACAGGCTTTTCTAACTGAGCTCACGATCTAAGTTCCATGCACTGCATGGAAGTTAACTCTTTCACCTCCGGAGCAGTTCTAATGGTGGGACAAACTGCATCAGTCATAATATAGCAAGACTCCATTAGAAGAAACAACATTACTAAGGTGAGTAATTTTTTCTTACCAATCAACAATCAAACCAGGTTGATGTTTATTAATACTTGTGAATGACAGCAGGATCTAACCAATCAGAAGCTGGGATTTTCAAGTGACACCCCAGGAACTTTGGGCAGTTTGGGCAGTCTGATCTGGGCTCTGATCGAGTCAAGAGGGGCTCAGACTGTGTGTTGGGAAAGGTAGGAGGCCGTTTCCAGGACTTTATTGTCACACTGTCAATCATCTGAGAATCAGAAAGAGGAATTCATTCTGGCTAAAAGAACTATGGTGTTGCGGCTGAATTTCCAAGGCATTTGGTGAAAAGCTCCTGGTTGTTTGGAGATACAGTGTTTGCAGTGAGCCTGCATCAGTGTGGTAAACACTGAGTCTGTAAAAAGGGTTATGACAAAAGGGATTAATTTAAAGCAGCTAGCATTTTGATAGAATCTGCTCCAAGGCCCCCAATGCCGGCCATCCCATGGCAATTGGCAGGCCTGTGTTAAATCTGGGAACCCGGTCAGGATAAAGAGGAAAAAGAGCATTTGCACTGGTACCAGTGGGGGTGGGCACTGTTAATGTTTTGGCCTACAGGCCTTTCTAATTCAAACAAACCTTTTTATCCCCAACAGCAATCCCTCATCCAGGTACCCCTTCCCTAGCCCTCCCCCCAAACAATAAAGCTGCGTTTTGCTCCTTGCAAATCCTGTGTTGTAAGCATATTATTAGTTGTAGCTATTAAGTGTATTTATGTTACTGTATTGGTAAACAGAGTGGTATTCAGTGTGTGGGGTGACTGGAAGGGGAGGTGGGTAGGTACAGCATCCCAGGGGGTTGTACCATCCAAACATCTGGCCCACTGTTATCTTACTTTGGGTGGAGGCACCATGCTATTTTATTTCTATTCTGGGAAAGAACCCCCAATCACCATTGAAAACTAACCCCTTAACCTGCATGGCAGTCAACAGGCAGGGGTAGTAGCCCACTGGCACACGATACCTGGGCTACAACTGCAAAGTGGACAAATCAAGGAAAGGAAAGACATTAGGGTTTGGAGTTTTGGCAAATCAGTGGTGCAGTGATCCTTGAGCTTGTCAACACTAATGTCTACCCCCTTCCTGCAGTCCCTAGCCTTCTGTCCGATCCCAAGGTACTGGTCCAAGCTCATGCCTCATAGGCATGTAGTGTTTGGAAGTACAGAATTATACTTGGGACTGGAACCTCTGACCATTTGACTCCATTGTAGGTGCACTACTACTGGAGCTACAGTGCCTACACAGCTTTGTATGGTTGTAACAGATTTCTAAAGAGCAATATAATGTGCACGTCTTTAGTTGGAGAGAGAGTAACAACAAGCTGGAATGACACAAGACCTGAGACTTGTGCCAAGTCAAAGAAAAACTACACTCTATGGGTACCAAAACAGAATGTAATGTATGTTCCTTCATCTACATTTGTACACTGTATCTTAAAATGGAACCACACCACATGAGTACTTGCAAGAGCTTTCAACTTGACCTTCAAGGTTTTAATCAAACTACTAAAAACTGACAGAGTATTAATATATTAATCTTACAAAATATTAATATATTAATCTACTTGTTTGTAAGACACTCTAAACATTCATAGAGGTTATAAAATTTCTAATAGAACATGGGGCTTGAACTCATAGTTGGTACACCATTTGACAGATGTTCTACAAAGTAGAAAACTATCTGTTCACGCAGGCTTTGTGAGCTTAAACATGGTATCGGTAGAAGGATATTTCAACTTGTTAATACAGCATATGGAAAGCTGAAAGCATAGCAGCCTAAATGAAGCTGTCTTACACGCTGCTGTTTTCACATAGACAGTGGTTACCTTAAGGATACAGTAATCTGCTTAATGCTGGTCAAAATAATTGTGTTGGTATGTGACAACTGATAAGGGATTACATCCACTGATAGCCTTTCGAGCACCCAACCTCATACTTCACCCTGCTCACTTCAAAAACAAAAAGAGGTGAGGATGAATAACATGCCTCTAGTGTTACCACCTCAAACTTGACTCTAGCGGTGGTATCGGGGGCAACACGTTACCATTGCCTAGCAATGGCCAAGGAGTGATCCTGGGGCAAGAAGCACCCCTTTGTGATGCCATAACGCTGGTGATGGGTAGGCATGCTCTAGGATTGGTGCTCCTCACTCCAAGCCCTTCCCCTACCAGCTCAAATGCCAACACAATCCACAGATGACATGCATAGGGGATATCATGCCACCAGAGAGAGCACTATACTTACATAGATATGTCTGTGCCACAGCTACATGCAAGTTGTCACTTTTGCATTTTAAACCCTTGGAAGCTTCTATATTCTGACTGATATTGTTTCCAGTAATAGGAAATGACTTATACTAAAAAAAAACACTCTGCATAAGAGGAACAATTTACTAGGGTAAACCTTTATTAATGGCTAATTACATAAAGAGCTTATTTTGGCATGTTTGAAATAATACAAAAATGTGTATAACAGTGGTTTCACAACAGTTTCTTCAGGAAACTGAGAAGAAAACCAGCAGGGGTGCTGTTCAACATTAAAAACAGAAACTAGACATATGAGGTAATATTCGTTAAAAAAGCATTTGGTGATGGCTATATAAATATTAGTTAATAAGAGAATTATAGATGCTTATATTGTATTAAACTTACATTATATGTAACCCCCCTACAAATGAGGGTTCCCAAAAAGTCTTCCTTGAGCTTGCCTAAATGCCCATGGCCAGGCTGGTATCCTGTGTCTTAGCGTTTAAAAGCGTTTGTGTGAGAGTGCCTTAATGCCTCTGTGCTCTGTCTCTTTAAGAGCTGCCTATAACATGGCGCTTATTTAATCTGGAAGGGGCTGAGTGTTTCTATGCTCAAGTCCCACCCTTACTGCCAGATAATTGCTCTATTCTGCCATCGCTAATTGAGCAGAGTGAGCTCTGGCAGAAGCTGTACTTATTTGCTGATTATCTATTAAAATAGTAGTGTTATGGAAGTTTGTCTAACCTGCCTTCTTTGCAGCACAGACATTGCGATATTGCACCACCATCTTGGTTCTGGACTGTTATTGTGGACCAATCAGTACCTTTGGGGACCCTAAAATGGTGTCTGTCCCCAGCGGTCTTGTGGGAGCAAAATTCTGTAGGAATTGTAGTTTTCAGACTTTGGCAGCCAGATGGACCTGGAGGGGGAGCCCTTGTATTGACAGATAGATGGTTCAGCCAACCGAACCTTTTGGATCCTGGGCAAAGTCCCAGGCTACTTGCAGCAGAGAGTCAGTCTAAGTTGGTAATCGAAAGAGTGAACAGCTCGAGTGATTTGAGCAACCGCTGCTGCGTAGTTCATGTGGGAGAACTGCGGAAGGGCAGAGTCTTGGCCTGCCTTCTGCTGTCCCTTATGAGGGTGCTCTCTAAAGACTTAGACGGCTTCCGAAGTTTGTAAGAGATTTAAGCCACTGACTTGGTGACCAGGCTTGAAACCTGAAGAAGACCGAAGATTTTCTGAATGCGATCGGCCTGTCAGGACCTGCATTTACCGCTGAACTCCTGGTTTTGCACAGAGACTCGGTGATTGTGACCGGACTGTCATCTGCCTGGTATAGTGATGATTACTTTACTATAAATGTTCTGTGTGCTGCTAGTGGGTTGCGATATGGTTCCCCACTGGGTGTTTAACTGTGCTCTGCTTGCTGGAGGCTGCATCCAGCTTTCTCAGACTCACATCTGAACTGTTCCTCGGTCTGGGCCTTGTCACACTGGCCCAGCCAGATTACTCATGCCACAGAGAAAACCATCGACGAGAGACCTGCCTGGGGATCAGCCCCCTGCTCAATGCCTTGAACAGGAATGATGCCTCGGTGATTTGTGTGGGCCCCGCTTCTCCTGGCACTCCAGCTCATCAACCTGCAGTCTCAGTTTCATCCCTCCTGTGTCCTGTACTGGGTACTATGAGCAAACACCAGGGTAGCTCCCTGCAACATCAGCTAAATCAAAAGTGTTGTCATCTAATTCACTTGTTGTTTTCTTGTCATGAACTGAGCCATCCGGCTCTGGATTACAAATTGTGTGTGGTTGTGCATGTTTCTTTCTTCCATCACAAATAGCTGCGATACCGGCCTACCCCAGGCAACGTTCCAGGCTAGCCCACCTTACTTCCACCTGGGTACCCAGAGTGTCTGACTGTGTAGGGACTCTAAAGCGCATGCATGACTACTTGATTGATTTAGCCTTTAAGCCAATCAACCTGATTATGCCCCGTCCTTGTTCAAGTCCCCTCAATAAATCAGATCCAACTCTTTTTTGCATTTAATCTGACTGTGGTTCCAGTTTGTACCAAAAGCACTGTACTGTTGTTGTTCGCTGTGCCTAACCTTGTTTTACAGGGGGTTTCCAGGGTCGAACTGGTGGAACCAGCCCTGGTGGTAAGTGCAAACAGTGTGGAGATTTGTATGCTGAATAGTGGCTACTGTGAAAGTATTTGTTACATATTGTTTAGGCCACTAGAAGGGAAAGGGGGGGTTATAGTGTCCCGGAGGGCTGTACCCAAGTTAGCCTTGCTACTAACAACCCTGTCCTCCAGGTGGAGGCACCCATTTCAGTACCCAGGCCCCTTAACCTGCAACTAGCCAAGCAGGTAGGGGTAGTAGCCCTTGGGATAGTGCCACCTAAGGGTTACATATCTATAAGTGATTATCTAGTAACACACTATATCTGTGTGTCATGCAATTGATGACAGTGCATAAGAGTAATTGCACACAGAAAACATTCAATCTTAATTCATTATTCTGATTTATAATACAAAAAATGCAATACCCTATCATGCATTACATGTAATACAAAAAAAAAAAAATACACTATCGTGTACTGAAGGATGCATTATATGGTGGTAATTTGCTTTATTTTACTTCAGTAGTAGATGTTCTTACTGTACTGTTAACGAATGAGTTTGCAAAAATATTAGAAGTTTTGAAGTGTTAGGAGATACATTTAGACTCAGATGAACTGGGTCTTCATACATACAGTATTCATTAAATGTTTTTCAAGAGATATGTATAGAACCTTGGAATGCATAAAATGAAAAAAGGTTTTATTATGTTCTATGTAGATCCTCAGTCCCTAAGGAAACCCACGGGGCAAAACATTTGGGCTAGGACCAGAGTGCCCAACTGAATTCATAAAATAAACATCTCCAAAATATTGAACAATGAGTGACTGGCTTTTTCTACTATGTACTTTCTTCATTGCCACATGATACGGCAAAAACTAGAACCATTTAAATTATGAAACTTACAGGTTCATTAGATTTCGTGACAGAATAGGACCATTTCATGGTTTGAAAATGAAGTTATTTTGTTTTTAAGTTAAAAGGTTTTTAAGTTTTAAAGTTGGGTGCATGAGTGGTTAAAATTGGGCAGGAACAAAAAGTGTAAACCTAAAAAATAAGACAAATACTTTATTTTGTGGTTCATCTGGACAGTCAGCACTAACTTAAACAAAACTAATTACACATACTATTTTAATTAGAAACAAAAGGTTTTCATGATTCAGTGTAGAAATCATCAAGACAGACTTTGACAAAACCAGAGCATGCACATAACAAAGACCACATGCACTTGGATAACACATGACCAACGAGAAAACCATCATGAAAATTCTTCTAAGTCCAATATAAACAAAATGTGTATAGCACGCAAAATTATCAAGAAAAATGTTTCAAGTCCAACATAAACTTAACAACATGAAAATTGTCTAAAAACATAATGTAAGTCCAATGCAAACAAAATGTTTAAAGCAGCATTATGGCCTCATGAAATGTAATAAGTCTTACACAAACAAAATATTTAAAAGTGAGAAACACAAAAAACAATCGAGAACACGACTGAAAAAAAAAACAATCGTATGCGTTTTGTAGTACAAAAGGCCTTGTGCAAAAGAATTATGACTTACCTGCTTCCTGCAGGGCCAAAAGCAACTTAGAACTGAACTCCTGTTTTCCAAAGGAAGTTATGACCTTACTTTCTGAAAAAGTAAGGAAATTCACTGAAAAAACAAAAACAAAAAAAACACTATATTAATTCATCATTAGGGTTCTAAAGCCACAAAAGCAGATGAAACCAGGTTGCCATGTAGATTACAGATTCCACCCCTGCCATGGGGGCTCAAACAAGGTTGTGAGGCCTGAGTTGTTAAAATCCTGATTGGGGAGCTAGTTTCCATAAAAAGTTGAAATACGTGGCACCTCTGTCCCAATATTAGATTTAAGTGAGCCTGGTGTCAGAGCGGCACAACCCCCTGGGATGCAATACCTACCCACCTCCCTACAGAATCACCAACAAAAGAAATCACACGATGCAATAACAATTTGCAATAAAATGTAACTAATGGAATTCTGCTAATAATATGTTTACAAGTCAAAATTCAAATAAATAAATAATTTAGTTGGGAACATTAGGAAGGGAATAGGGGATATAGAAGGAAAAAGTTCAGCAACACAACTTGTGAATTGTTCAAACCTCAGCCAAAATTAGGTGTCCCACTAAAACACAGCATGCTTATCCCCACTGTACAGTGCACAGTACTGTGCATTCCCTTTTGTTACTCCTTCTCTCCTGTATTGGGGGTACTACACGCTCCCCACTGGTACCAGTAGTTGTACCCTTACATACTTGTTAGGTTCTCTCAGTGCTTCATTGTGCACCCAGCCATAGAAATGATGCAGGCCAACTGATGTTGCAGTTAGCTGGCTGGTTGGTGATTAAGAAATTAAACACTTTACATTTTAACCCTGAAACCCAAAGGCTATGCAATTGCTCAAATGACAAACCTTCAAATGAGGTATTTGTGGATCCTGACCTGATGACCAAAGGGAAGATCTGGTGGCCAACTATTTACATTCCCAAGTTGTAGGGAAAGCCCCTGAGAGTAAACACCATTCTGGTGTTACCAGGCCTCCCTCAGTATTCAGGCTCTTCTTCCTCTCTTTCTGCAAATGGAGGTCTGTCTTGGTTGTTTATTGATCGGATGATCAGCTGGTCTTACTGATCTGGTCAGTGGTGCAGGTCTCAGGTGCCTTTTGGCTGGTATCTGGTTTGTCTGCTTCAGCAGTGGACTGGACTTCTTCCACTCGTTCTCACTCACTCTCCTCTTCTGGATAAGCAGTCCAGCCCAGGAGACGAGAAGCCACATGTCCCACTCATCTGTCCTGGCTTTCAATCCCCAGAGTGTGATGCTAGTCAGTGGCAATCTGTAGCACTGACTGGTCAGTTCCCCAGACTGACTACAATCTCAATTTTTGCTCTGTCGAATGGCAGCACAGTCTTTCCCCGCACTGCAGGCTGGCAGATGTGCTACTTGTGCTGGGCTAGCATACGATTACCTCTTTTTTTTCTCCAAACAGGGATCAAGTGTCTCTTTTCTCTCTGGATGTCATTCTTACACTTTGGCAGCAAAGACAGCACTTCTCTCGGGTTGTTTCTTTATAGCTGTAGAAACCTTTTACACACTTCCTGAATTATGGCTGTGGAACCCCCAAGTAGGCTTACTCAAGTAGCTCCGGCCAGCAGCTGTGGCAGTCCTCTCACAGAGACAGCTAACTGTCAACTGCCAGTTATGCCACTGCCCTCAGAGCTTCACAGTTAGAACAGCTCCTCATTGGTCCCTAGAGCTGTGAATCACCAGTAGCAGGTTCTCAAGGCCTCTACTCAATGTCCTATTGGCTATTAATAAGGATGCCAAGCAAGTCTGCTGAGCTGTCCTCCCAGAATCCTTTTAGGCTGCTTTGTGAATTCTGACCCCTGATTGGCTGGTGGAGAGGTCAGGTGTCAGCAAGATGTCAACTTTCTACAGAGCAGAAGGGCTCTGGCTGTAAATGTTACTTTATTTAACGCTACTGCCCTTAAAGAGGAAGTGTGACCAAAAGTGCCACATTACAGAATTAGAATCGAAATTTCCCTAAGCCTCATACCAAAAACTAGATCTCTAAGTTATGAGCCATTTTGTAACCCTCATTTCCCTCCATATTCAAAAAAGACAGTTTTAGTGATGAGCTACTGATGATGTCATAGCCAGAACTCACAGACTTGTCCTATCTGAGAGCAATCATATAGGACTTATTTCTCCAAAGTTTAAGAAACTGTAGTTACAGTAATTATTTGAAAAAAAAAAAAAAAAAAAAAAAAACCACTGACATAGGGTTGGATGCAATTAATGCATTTCCAGAATGTTCAGATGCATGTGTGACTGCCGGGTTGCCATGTCTGGGTTCACACCTCTGCATAGTGACTGTGTTGGACCCATTGGGTTGCGAGGGCTGGGGTCATTCATTCTCCTGTGGTGGTGGTGGTGGGGGTTCACCCCAGAACAAATAAGAAATAGCGTGGTGCCTCCACCCAAAGAGAACAAGAGGGCTAGATGTTGTATGTAGTACCACCCCCTGGGATGCAGTACCTACTCACCTCCCTGCACTAGACTGCACCACTCCCTGGGTACCAATAAAACAGCTGTTACCTTTACCGATTATCACTTCAATCTGGTTACACAAAATCGGCATGCACAGAGAAGTGAAACTGGACAAATTAACAGTACTTTTATTTAAGAACACAGGCCTGAAAGCTAAAGGAAAAGAGGGGGTTAGGCAGTTGCAAGTCACCTTGAGCACTGCCACGCTCTCAGATCCCACATGGTCTATGAAGCACCTGCCCAATCAAGGGGCACAAAAGGATGAATAACACTACACAGGGTGTGGTAAACGCTTCAGCTGGTACCAGTAGTAAAACTATGATTTTAAGTATGACACAAGACCAGTGACTCTGGGTATTCACGAATAACTTTGAATTACCAGTGCAGGCCTGTTTTTTTTTTTCGATGGTACACTTGATGAAATTTAACTAGGCTGCAATGTAAACTCCCAGTAGACCACAGTGTGCTAGCACAATTTAAAGAACTTAAAGCTCCAAATGTTCAGAAAACTCAGCTTTGCAATCCAAAATGAAAGTTACTGTAATCCAAAGAAAAACAAAGCTGCAATCAGTAATGCCAGCACTCACATGAATTATGGAGGCAGATCAGTAGAGGCAGGAACCGGCACACAGCAGCAGGTTAGGTAGCAATCAGGACGAGGCCCCAGAGGCCTGAACATGAAGATATTTTGCATTTTCTCTAGGCGACTTGCAGCAGTTTAGCCCTTCTGACTCACACCTCTTAGAACACAGCCCTTCTGGCTCATCTCTGAGTAAAAGGAGCACTACGCAGTGGCTTTCCAGTTCCCAAGGAGCCCAAACCCCAGTAATGACCACTACAGTCCAACTCACCTCTGGATCGAGAGTACTCACGTACCCCGGGGATGCACCCCATGGGTCCCTCTTCTTTGAAATGCCACACTAGATAATGGCTAGCAGGTCCCTTACCTGGCTCTGAGGCAACCTGGGTAGGATGCAGGTCTTCGTCACAGATTTCTCAGCACTGCAGCTTTCTGAAAATTTTAACCTTTCAGATTCTGTCACAGCAGCTTCATTCTGCAGGTGCCCTCCTGGCACAATCACACTGATAAATAACCAGAATAAGGCTCATAGTATTTGGAAGGATGAGCCCAGAATATGGTTCACAAGATCTGAGCCAGGCTAGGCCCCCAGCTCTCACAAGCAGCACCAGGTCTGCTCACCACTGAGTCTCTCCAACTGCCCCAAACTCCTTAGGAGCTCAGAAACTTCTTTTCCCAGTTCATTATCCTATTGGTCTGGCAGGGCTGTCCTACAGTCCTTCTGCCCTGTCCTGCGCTTTAACGGGCTCCAGTAGCTCATCTGTACAGCGGGGAGGGACCTTATTGTATCATCCTCCCACAATCCTTTTCTGCTGTTCCTAGAGACTCTTAGCCCTACGATTGGCTGATCCACAGGTTCAGAGTCGCTAAATGGCCACAGCCATAATGTTCTGATGGAACCTTGTGCTCCAAAGTCCTTTATTTTTATTATTAATGTATCCCCGGTTTGTGTGCTGGTCCCCTGGGTATGTTAGTAGCCCTCCTGGGTTATCATGCAGTCAGTCGGTGATAGCAGTGGGTGTGGTGAGTCGGTAGTAACAGTGGGTATGGTGAGTTGCTCACTGTTGGGGTCTGGCAGAGCAGGAAGCACTGGGGAGGAACCCCTTGCACATGCAGTCCTGCTCTATCAGTGGCAGTCCATGATGTGGCACAGAAGATGCCGGAAGAGGAATGGCATTCGGGTTGCTCCCAACCCACCTTTGTCAGGTTCAGGAGACTGGGAGTGAAGAATTACAGCTGCTGGAACCAAAGTCTCAGGAGGCACAGAGGAGTTTCCTGCAGCATGACTCCCTCACCGCACCACACATGCCGTCAAGCAACAGCCATGCTGCAACAGTGTGGCAGCAGTTTGTGACCCTTCAGGAG
This sequence comes from Neoceratodus forsteri, assembly GCA_016271365.2. NCBI lineage: Eukaryota > Metazoa > Chordata > Ceratodontiformes > Ceratodontidae > Neoceratodus > Neoceratodus forsteri. The sequence goes on from CM028137.1 coordinate 808,393,421, forward strand.
GATGGCAGCACAGCAGTCCAGGTAAGACCCCTCTTGAAAGGGAGGTTACACTTGGTACTCTACTTAAGAATGCAGGAGGGGGTCATTTTGGAAAGCAGCACTGGACAAAGCCATGGAATGTCAGGTGGTGAACATATTCAGAATGTTGAGGGGACATGCAATCCTTAAATGTGGTAAGGATGCACATTCTATAAATGCAGTGGCAATACTCAGTCTCAGAATGTGACAGGTACACACATCTAGGAAATGGATGTGGACTGAAAATTATGGAATACAGTGGGAGGCTCTCTGTCGGAATGTGACAGGACACACCATTTTATTCTGAAATTACTTGTCCCTACCACATTCCAGAACTGCATATATTTGCCACATCTCAAAATTGCACATTACATCCCCACCACATTTCAACATTGTTCGTCCCTCCCACAGTCTGACATTGTGCATTACTGCCACATTCTAAACGTGCACGTCCCCACTGCATTACAAAATTGCATGTCCCTGTCAGTCTTTTTTTTTAATGTAACCCCCCTACAAATGGGGGTTCTTAAAAGCCTTCCCGGAGCTGCTCAATAGCTCCTTGCCTAACTGGTGTTCGGTGTAATGCCGCTAGTGTGGGCGTTGTGAGTGCTTTTCAAGCCGCTGGTACTGTCTCTTTAAGAGCTGCCTGCCCGCAGGCTCCAGTGGCCTGTGCAAGGGGGACTGGGGTTTCCCTGCTTGAATCCCGCCTGAGCTGTGGTGAGATCACTCTAATTTTGTAGTCGCTGTGAGCGTAAAGGGAGCCCTTTTGATAGATGTAACTGTTTGGCTGTAAATATTTAGAGTGTTAGTGAAGTTACAGTGTTTTCTAACCTGTTTTCCTTGCAGCAGAAATTTGTGTGTTTGGCCCCTCCATTTTGGACCTGGACCTGTGAGATGGGCCAATGGGAAAAGGGGGGACACTAAAATGGAGATCTTTTTGACCAACCAGGATCAGTACTCATGTTGGAGCCGGCTGGCCATAGGGGATACAGCCAGTAATTCTGGGAAATGAAGTTCTGGGCTACGGCGCCGGTTTTGCACCAATGGGGACTAACTTAAGTGACTGGTATCTGCGGCCCACCAATGGGATCGGGTGGCGCCCGAACTGAAAGTCCTTGCCCAAACTGCCAAGGGGCAGAGTCGTTGTGGTTGTGAGCGAGGAAGGAGCTCTGTGCTCCTGCACTGTTGAGCTTTCGCGCGGGAAGCGCGTGTGGAAGGCCACATTTCGGCGGGTTAAACACCAGCTAGTGCCGGACTAAATCTGCTAAGCAGTGGTCAGAGGAGGCTGTGCCAAAGGTACAGCTACCTACCAGGCTCACCCTGTAGAGGACTGGAGAATCTGCTTCAATCACGCTCGGTCTGTCAGGACAAGTGAAGCTGCGTCATTTGGGCCCAGTGTTCTGTGGTAAAAGCAATCGGGATTATACAGCAGCTGCCTGGTATGGTACCCCTCTGCTCTTCATATAAATGTGTGGAAAAGTGGCTGAATTCCAGGCTCGATCCTGTAAGTGGTGTGAAAGCGAGTTTCTGCTGGAGTCGTGAGTATTAAATCAGGGTAGCTCCCTGTCAGGTGTTCATAGTGAAGGCACGATTTGTCTGGCTACACGAACTGAGCCCGCTGGATATATATAATCCCCCCTTAGGAATCAAATGCTTGTTTCTGCGTCAGGGCCCCAACCAACTGCATCAAGAGGCTAGCCTTCTATTGCCTGGGTACCCAGAGACAGTGACTTATAGGTCAGGCCTGTGTACAGTGCCCTAGATATAGATTCTGATATATGTATATATTAGAGTGGTAAGCTAATTAATCTGATTTCCCCCAGTCCTTGTTACCTCCCCCTAAATAAATCAGATTGGTTGTTTTGCAAAAGTATACTGACTGACCCGTGTGTCTATGTTGGATAATTGTACAGGTGGTTCTTGTCTAATTGCATCTTACTTTACAGGGGGTCCTCAGAGGCAGCAGATTGAACCAAGTCTGGGGGTGAGGGTATTTATTTATTTAGCTTTTGTTGACTGGGTAAGTGCACTAGACAAATTCTGCCTATTTTCAGGCACGACCCGGGGGAGGGGGATACAGATGAATGCCAACTGACCTTGAACCAGATTAAGCTGTTGGTGGTATTTATAGTGAATGAGGGAAATTTTGCCAGGACACCGGGGAAATTCCCCTACTCTTTTCGATAAGTGCCATGGGATCTTTAACATCCACCTGAACTACCACCAATCCAGGCAGATGGGACCTCGGTTTAACGTCTCATCCGAAAGACGGCACCTCAGAAGTGCAGCACCCCTCTCATGCTGCACTACAGTGTCAGTACTGGGATATTAACCCAAGTGCCAGATGTGGGAACTGAACCCACAGCCCTCTGATCTCCCGGCTTCAGAGGCGAGTGTGCTACCTGCTGAGCCACTGACACTGTTATGTATGGTAAGGGTACTGTGATTGACCTGTGTGGGCCACTAGAGGAGGAAAGGGGGGGTGCAGTGACCCAGAGGGCTGTGACCAAGTCATACCAGACTGTCCTAACCCTGACCTCTGGGTGGAGGCACCCACCATCGGATTCAGGCCCCTCAACCTGGTAACTGCTAGTCAGGCAGGGGTAGTAGCCCTTGGGATAGTGCCCCCTTGGGGTTACATTAATATTTAATTTTATGCCCCCTTCTCACCAGCCTCTCCTAATCCCTCAGGCCCAGCAAGCAAACCCCCGAGTTTCCCCAGTCACGGTCAGCCACTCCAATGGAGCTCTGGCTCCCCCACAGGCAGGGTTAGGGTGGGAGGATTCCCCCGAAATTACATAAGATGTTGGGTAAGCGCCACAATCCAGAGAAGCGGAGGTCCGGGGAGCTCTTGTGGGCTGTCATCATAGAAGTGCCAGGGCCAATTTTTTTTTCATGGTTCCAGCCACCTCAGGAAATGTCATGTTCATGGACGTCAAGTCAACCCTGCCCACGTTGTGTGTTTCCAGTCACTGGCGTCAGCGACATCTCCTCCCTCCCATTGTGTTCCATCCATACTGCCACCTGTACAGTTCTCAATAGCAGCGCTCCCATACCTGAGAAAAAGTAATACTCTGGAAACTGTGCTGCTGTTGTACTGTTATCAGTACTCAAAATTTATTTTGTGAAAATTTTCACCCAGCACTCCAGCGTTATTCATCAAACAGCAGAAGCCCCTAGTGCCTCGGCATCTAGCCTTCCAAACAGGGCTACATTCTGAAATTATACCATCCCACTACATTCCAAAATTGTGTGTCCCCACCATATTCCAAAATTGCACATCCCAACCACATTCTGAAAATGAGTATCGCTGTTGCATTCTGAAAATGCATTTCCCTGCCACATTCCAAAATTACACATCCCACCAAATTCCAAATATGTACATCCCTGCCACATTTTGAAATTGCATGTGACCACCACATTCTGAAACTGTGCATCCCACCACATTCAAATTCTGTATCCATGCCACATTGTGAAACTGCATGTTGCCACTACAGTCTGAAACCAAGCATCCCAACATTCTGAAATTGTGCATCACCACCACATGCCGAAATTACGCATCCATGACATATTCCGCAGCAATGTATTTCCCGAAATTGCATATCTCTGCCACAGTCTAAAAATTTATGACACTGCCACATTGTGAATTTCAGTGTCTTTGCCACATTCCAAAATGTGTGTCCCAGATACTGTCTGAGATTGTGTCATTGCTGCAGTGCATTCCATAGTTGCAACCTGATGGCATTCTGAATTCTCATGCTGCATTACTCTAAAAATTGCACACAACTTAGGCATTCTAAAGTCATGTTTGCTGCAGCATTCCACACCTCCAAAAACCCCTCATCACATTCTTAAGTACTGTACCTTGCATCTGCATATCATGGAAATGCATGCCCTGTACCCACCCAGTGTCAGTGTTCTTTTTTAAATGTTTACTACAACAGCAGTTTTATGTAACGTGGGAGAAATAAGTCCTATAAGGTAGCTTGCAGGGAGAACTATGCTGTGAGTTCTGATTATGACATCATCAGTAACTCATCACTGAAACAGGCTTTTTTTTAACAGGTAGTGAACTTGGGGTAGCAAAATGACTTTTAACTTTTAAACAAAATAACTTGAAGATCTTATTTTTGGCAAGAGGTTGATTGGGGATATGCTGATCAAAATTCTGAATTAATTGATGTTAGAAATTTTGGCAGGACTCTGTTTAAAAGTTATTTGCCACCCTCCACCCCCCACGTGGTTTTGTGCAGTCACACTAAGTGTTCTGGTTTGTCAGGATGTGCTGCTGGGGATCCTGCTCTGCCACAAGCACTGATCATAGTCTCTCAGTGGTGGGCAGGGCTTTGTTGTGCAGCTGAGAGCTACTGTGAAGTTAGGCGCAGCAAGGGCCAAAGAAATAGAAGTCCCCCCCCCCCAACACACACACAGCATTCCTCCAGGCCCCCTGATGCCTTGTTAGAGTCCCTAGGGCTGAAGAACACCGGAGAGGATGCTGGCAGAGGCAGATTGTTGGGTGCAGTGAGTGCCAGAAAAAAAAAAAACACAGCCTTCTGGCTACACCATACTTCTCTGGTCCCCCTCAGGAGTGAAGTCAGTCCTCAGGGCCAGAGACAGCTTAACAAGTTCTGGCTGTAAAGAGCCAAACATGTAAGCTCCATGTTTGGGGGGAAAGGGTTCACACAGAGAAATGTGACTTTGTTTTTTTCATCCCTAAGATCAACTCCCTTCCCCAGCCCCTAGCCTTGTGATCCAAGGCTAAGCTAGAGGTTCAGGGTCAAGGCCCATGGATCTGATGCTTCAAGCTAAAGGTCTGGAGCCTTGTGCAAATAAAGGTAAGAGTGATCTCTTGCTTAATGCAGGACCCACAGTTATACACATGCAGCTTCCTTCCACAGTCAGCTGCAGACTGAATAAGCTCTCGAACAGTCGTTGCTGTTCACTGGGAATGCAAGCTCTTGATTGGTCCACAGAGTTGTAAGTTACTCACAGCAAGTCTGGATGTCCATCGGTCGATCAGCGAAAGGTTGATTCCAAGGCGCCTGAATGAATTAAGTCTGTCACAAATCTATGAGCCATCTGCAGGCTTCATCCAAGGGTGATTGGCTGACCAGTCACCCTTTGACTCCATTGTCATGCCTTTCTGGGTCAGAGGTGGCAGGGATGGCTACCAAAACTAGTACAAAGGTAGCCTTTCCAACAAGATCTTTTACACAATTCCTGCTTATAAGCATTAATCCACTCCCAAAACAAGTCCTGCATGGGTGCGCTTAATTGCCTGCTTTGATCGGAGCAACAATTGGAAGATTCCCGATTCAGTTGGAAGCAATGACACTCTTGCTTCATCAACCAGGCTTGTGACTTTGATATGCAAACTGCAGGGAAACTTAAAGGTAAGTCACATGGGTGGGATTCCATAACATATGTACTAATAAACATATATTTATTTATTTTGATTAATTTCTTTATTTATTTGTAAATGGGTAACCAGGAAAGGCCCACTGAGCTGAGAATCATTTCCAGGTGTGACCCGGGGGGAGAGGGAGTACAGAGTAACAAAATTACAACAGGTTGTAAAAATATGGTTGTAATCACAAATTACAAAGAGCAATAACAGAGTTCCTAACAATCAGCTGATCAAAACTATGACAGATGGAGGAACCATAAAATTAGCTTACGGGACAGCATCCAGTATAGAAAACAGCTAGTAAAGTGCAAGGTGCCTGTAGAAAAAGGTCACTTGAGCAGTACAGACAAGTCACAAGCAGGCAGCTACAGTTCACTGGTAGAAGCCAAAATCATGGGGTGGGACAGCAACAACAAGTGGGGAGCTCAGAAGTGGGGGATCAGGTGGGGGAGGTTGGCAGGAGCAGGAGGGAGCAGGGAGAAGTCTTAGCTGGTGTCTAAGGGAAGGTAGTGAAGGGGAGAAATGGAGGGCAGAAGGAAACAGGTTACAGAGGGAGGGGAGATGACAGGAGAAGGCAGGCTGCCCAGCACAGAAGACAGATTGCCCAGCAGTGGTATGCAGGGTCAGACTGGGGTACAAGGGGCCCACCAGTAAAGTGGATACAGGCGCTCACCTGGAAAATCAATAGGGGAGGGCCCGGAGTGACATGCTCATATCATTATTCCACTTAAATTTGATACACTAGCTCTGTGTTTGCATCTTATATTTACTTGTAGTGCCCAACATACCCCATTTAAATCAGAAAATAGATGATAAATGCAAACATTTTTACAGTTTAAAAGATGGCCAGGTACACAACAGAGGGTGGCCCACATGGAAATTTTCAGGTATCCTGGTGAGCCAGTCTAACTCTGGGGGAGTGTGGGTGGGGAAGGGATAAAGTGCCAATGCGCCTGGAGCAAAGAGAGTAGGAGGAAGTGAGGATGAGAGAGAGGAGTGAGGATAGGTAAGAGGGGAGGGACCCAACCCAGTATTTGAGATGAAGGAAGCACAGTGGAACGGGTGACATGTAGGGAGATGGAAGATGGAAAGGGAGGAGTAGTGGGAACAATGATGGGCATGAGAGGATGAGTTGGTAGCAAACCAGCAGAAAGCATTGCAAAGGGTATTCAGTCTGGTGAGGGAAGAGAAGGTGGTGGTGCCATGGATCACATCTGCGTAGTCAGAAACTGAGAAACATTTTGGTGACCAGCTCACAGCAGACCTGAGGAGAAAGGTGGTCTTTACTGCTGTACAGGGTACTGAGTTTGGGGGCAGAGCTTGGCATGGATGGCATCAGTATGGGCAGAGAAGTCCAGTTCACTCTCTAGCCACACACTGAGGTGCTTGAGGGGGGGGGACTAGTTCAAGAGGGGTGCCACCCAGCATGGAGAAGATGGGAAGGGGGAAGAGCCTGGCCAGTTTCTGGCTGGGGCTAAACGTCATGGACACTGTTTTTTAGTGTTGACCCGGAGATGGTTGGTGTGGAACCAGCCCAGGGCATTGTGGAAATCTTGCTGGAGCCAACCTTCCAGGTTCCAGGGAATATGGGTGTGGGCAGGACAGTAGTGTGGTGGGTAGGTAACTGGCTGGGTGTCAGGACACAGAGGGTGGTGATAAATGGCTGTCACTTCACAGAGGGAAGAGTGACCAGTGGGGTACCACAGGGATCAGTGCTGGGACTAGTCCTATTCAACATCTTCATCAGTGACATTGCGCAGGAAGTAGAAGGCAGAATTTCACTGTTCGCTGATGACACAAAGCTCTGTAACAGAGTAGACACACCAGAGGGTGTAGACAGAATGAGAAGGACCTGCAGAAACTTGAAGAATGGTCAGGGGTTTGGCAGTTGAAATTCAATGCAAGGAAGTGCAAGATAATGCATATGGGCACAAAACCCTGGCACAATATATCAGTTGGGGGTGAGGATATAGCATGCACCAAGCAGGAAAGGGATCTTGGGGTTACCATCTCTGATGACCTCAAGGTAGGAAACAGTGTGACAAGGCAGCAGGTAAAGCAAATAGGATGCTGGGATGTATAGGCAGGGCATCACCAGCAGGAAGGGAGGTCATAATTCCTATACAAGACACTAGTGAGGCCCCACCTGGAGTACAGTGTACAGTTCTGGAGACCATACCTACATAAGGACATAGACAGGGTAGAGAAGGTTCAGAGGAGGGCAACAAAGATGGTGCATGGATTGCATCACAAGTCCTATGAAGACAGGTTGAAGGAACTGAACATGTACTCCCTGGAGGAGAGGAGGAGAGGGGATATGATGAGACATACAAGTATCTTACAGGGAGGAACAGGGTGCAGGAATACACTATTTTTAAGTGAAAAAGATGTTCCAGGACTAGAGGGCAAGGGATGAAGTTGGAGGGAGGACGATTCAGAGGAAACATGAGGAAGAATTTCTTCACAGAAAGGGTGGTGGACAAGTCAAACACCCTGCCAGAGGAAGTGGTGGGGGCTGAAACAATCACTGGATTTAAGAATGCATGGGATAGACATAAAGGAATTCTGGAGGTCAGGGGTAAGGGGCAACAGACTTCTAGGAAAACATAAACTGAACTTACAAGCTCAAATGGGCAGACTGGGTGGGCCATAGACCCTTATCTGCCAACACTGTCTATGTATCTATGTATCCACAGTGGTGACCGAGAGACTGGAGGTGTAAATGGCTCTGTCATCTGCATGCATATAGTTATGCGAGGTGACATATGCAGAGGACAGGCCATTGAGAAAAACTAAGATGAGGATTGGACCCATTTAATGAATGATTTAATGAATTAAAGATTGATGAATGAATTAATTAATAAATAAAATGAGGGCAGAGGCAACAATGTTCCTCCCAGTAGTGCTTAGCACATGGTCGGCAACAGATTTGTCAGCAGTGTACAGTCCTGGCTGAGATGGATCTCACAAATTTAGAAGTTCAGTCTTTACTACTTTGGGAGGTGGGTTCTCCTTCCCTAAGGGTGGGTATTATAGTAGCAGCTGGGTGTGGGGTGGGTTTGTTTTCAGTAGTAGCAAGGGTGTTGCTGTGCTACAACACTCGAACATTATGCTAGTGCCTCAGGCTCCTTTTTATCCTGGTTCAACCGTATATATCAGACTGCTCCTTCACCTCTATATACAGTAGTGGATTCTCCTTTGCTTCAATTTAGACCCCTCCTCTATCATGTACCTCAAGTTTCAGTTCTTGGGCTACTAGTCTTCTCAATATACAGTACTTTCTTCTTCTTTGCCTATTAATCAATACAGCACTTAGACGAATCAAGATTGTCCTAAACAAAGCCTGCAGACTAGTCCTGGGTGTGGACCGTTTAACTCACACTTGTGAGCTATACTCAAGCACTGGCTGGTTAAACCTGAATAGCAGAATTCAGTACCAAGTCTGTCTATTAGCGAAAAAAATCCACCCTAGGTCTTGCTCCTCCTGGAGTGAGGCAACTGCTAAGAAACTCCACTTCCTCCAGACTAACTAGGGGGTCGAGTAGAGCTGCCTTCATTATCCCATTCCGCTGGACCTCACTAGAGCAATGGTCCTTTGAATACAGGGCCCCCTGCTGGCTAAATTCACTTAACTCTGAGCTCATTGAGGAAACAAAACTACACCCATTTAAGGTCAAGTTGCTGCAGTACCTGACCATTCTTAGTAATTGGGACTGCGTCACCTGTGCATAATCCTACCATTATTGGTAGCTTATCTGTCCTGCATAGCACCCATTCCCCCCCCCACTTTTCCCCTGCCTGGTGTGACCCCACTGAGCACTTACCCCCATGTCCCCTCTTTATCACCCCTGCCTTCCTGCTTTCTCTTCACAATTACTAATCCTCCTAATTTGACCCCTCCCCGGTTTCCCTCACCTTACCCCCACACTTTAAAACCCTTTCCTTATCCTCTCTTCCCCACATCACCCAGCCCTGCCCTATCACCTACACACGGTAACCCTGGGCAGATTCTATCCAATCCCACCCCTCTGAATACTCAACCCACTTATTCTGCCACCCCTTTGTCTCTGCCCCCACCCTTCCCCTGCTTTCATTTATTCTGTCCTCCGCCTCCTTTGGTCACCACCACTTCTGACCCTCCATAACTCTACCTGCATGCTCTAAAGCTCAGCTACCACTATAAATTGCTTGTCCGACTTAGGAATGCGTTTAATACTGTTGTAATAAAGTTTACCTCTCCTACCTGCTGTATTTTCACTGTACTTGTTTGAATCTGTATCTGTATGTACAATAATGTACTTGCCTGCTGTATATACCCCTATATGTTTTGTAATGTTTATGTACCTTGTCTATTGCCTTACGACGTGGAACCTTTGTAAATGAGCTTTTAGCTCAAAGGTGTAAATCCGAGATTCCAATAAATAAATAAATAAATAATCTTTAACATTCACTTAAAAGTACCATTTCTTCACAGATGACACTTAGCTGTATATAATGTACCTTGACCCAATGACATCTCTACTCATACAAGGCATCCCTGCCTCATACTACACACCAGCCCTTGGACACCAGGGGGACAGTAGAGGGTCAGAATTTGCAACCCACCCTCCTCTGGAGGAGGTAATCATCCAAACAGACACAGGCACTTTCTTCTGCCGTTCTGCTCCTGACATTCCAGGCTCAGAATATGAAGCCAGGTTGTTGGTGTGCTTGGCTTCCCCATGCTGTTTGGAATCAGGAACAAGTAACAGAAGGTTTTCTTGTAGTATCTGAGAAATAAAGAAGGCCACTCTGAATAACACACGGTGCTAAGTCCCAGAGGTACAATATCAACAAAAAACAAATGGGACACCATGCAGTCACCCAGCAGCTTATTAATAAGGACATACTTACCTCAAATTGCAAAAGGTACTACCTGCAGCCCCAAAGGCTCTGACAACCACCAATGTCAACCAACCTGATGTTTTCTGTCTACATCACGATGTTTCTCTAAAGTAGGGTCATTATATAGCTGTGAAACATTGCGTTGATTGACATCAACAGTTGTCATAGAAACACAGTATTTGACAACAGAAAAGGACCTGTAGGCCCATCTAGTCTGCCCTATTTTCCCTGCCTAACATTACACCTCAGACTCTATTTAAGCACAGGTGTCCCACCCTCCTCCCTTACTTCTGTTTATTATACCCATGTGCCTATTCCACACATGATTGACACTCCACACTGTCTTTGCCCCACCACCCTTGGCAGGCTGTTCCTGGTGCCCACCACAATTCTGTGAAGTATTTCAAGTCTCTCGTAAACTCCCCCCCAAAGCTTCATGGCTTGTCCCTGTGTTCTGGTGCTCCTCCTCCTATTTAAGAGACTCCCCTCCTGCACCTTGCTTACCCCCATTAGATACTTGTAGGTCTCAATCATGTCCCCTCTCGCTCTCCTCTTCTCTAGGGAGTACATGTTGTGCTCCCACAGCCTCTCCTCTTATGGTTTCTCGTGCAATCCTTGCACCATTTTAGCAACCCTCCTCTTGATTGCTTCCACCCTGTCAATGTTCTTTCAGGGGTGTGGTCTCCTGAACTGGACACAGAACTCCAGAAGGGGTCTCACAAGTGAGCGATACAGGGGTAACACCACCTCCCTTCTCCTGCTAGAGACCCCCTCTCTATGCACCCCAGCATCCTGCTCATCTTGCCTGCTGCCCTGTCACACTGTTCTGCCACTTTGAGATCATCAGATATGATCACCTCAAGATCCCTTTCTTGCTTGGTAACTGTGAGTAACTCTCCCCATCTTATACACAGCCACCAGGTTTTAGTGTCCTAGGTGCATGACTTTGCACTTTTTGGCATTGAAACCCAGCTGCCACTCCCTAGAAAACTCTTCTAGTTTCCCCAGATCTCTTTGCATTCTCAACCCCCTCCTGAGCATCCACCCTGTTGCAGATTTTTGAGTCATCCACATTGACCTCCCCCCCCATTTCCTCTGCAATATCACTTATTTATTTATTCATTTATTTATTTAGTTTTTGTTGACTGGGTAAGTGCACTAGACAAATTCTGTCTATTTTCAGGCATATGAAGTCTTATGAAGATGTTGAAGAGGACAGGGCCCAGTACTGATCTCAGTGATACTCCACTGGTCACTCTCCCATCCTCCGAGTGACTGCCATTTACCGCCACCCTCTGCCTCCTGTCTTTCAACCAGTTTGATGCCCAGCACACCACCTTCTCCCCCACCCCCAGGCTGCTAAGTTTCTTTTTCAGCCTCATGTGTGGTACAATGTCAAAGGCCTTATTTGAAGTCCAGATAGGCCATATCCACTACACTTTCTTGATCTACCTCCCTCATTATCCAGTCAAATAAATCTAAGAGATTTATTTGACATGACCGCCTCTTGAGAAACCATGCTGCTGGTGCAGCCCATGTGTCTCCATGTACTCTATCAGTCTGTCCTTCAGCAGGGACTCCATTAAATTCCCCACCACTGATGTGTGACTGACTGGTCTGTAATTACTGGCCTCCTCCCTGCTGTCGCTGTTGTGCAGAGGGACCACATCAACCTTCTTCCATTCCCCTGGAACCACCCCCATCTCCAATGTGGTGCTAAATAGCGTTGCCAGAGAGGTGGCTAGCATCATGCTCAGTTCCTTAAGTACCCTTGTGTGAATCTCTTCCGGCCCCACCGCCTTGTTTTTCTTAAGGACTTCCAGCCCCCAGCAGACTGTCTCTTCTGTAAAGGGACTCCTGTGCACTCCCCCCGGTATTTGTTAATGCATGACAGCCTGTCCTCCCCCTTTCGACTGTGAAGACCAAGCACTAGTATTTGTTTAAAATTTTAGCTTTTTCTTGGTCTTCCTCTTCATATTTCCCCTCTCCCGGTCTCCTGACCTTCATTAAAACAGCCCTTGCTTTCCTCTTTTCGCTCATGAAGTTGAGAAAATCTTATCCTCGTTTTTGACCACTTGGACAATCCTTTCCTCAGTTTGAGCCTTTACTGTCATTACCCTCCTTTCTGTCTCCCTTTAGTTCTCTAGATATACCTCCCTGTCTTTCTCCATTTGGTTCTCCTTGTATTTCCTGAAAGCTGTTGTTTCTCCTTTACTGTCTTAGTCACCTCCTTCGAGAACCACAGTGGCCTTTTTCTCCTCTTACCCTTGCTTATTGCCTTTAAACAGCATGCTGTTGCCCTAGTTATTTCCTCCTTTATTCTATTCCGTTGTGCCTCCAATCTCCCACTATCCCTCCCTTGAATCTTCAGAAGCAGTCTTCACTTCTTTAAAATCTGATCTCCTGAAGTCCAGGACACTCATCCTAGTGTTGTTTTATCAATACCCTACAGTTGAACTGCGCTTGGACAACGCACCTTCACCTATAGGGCCCCCCAGTGGCTCAACAAAATCCCTGTGCCCATTCAAACCTCCAAAGGCCTTTTCCACTTCAAAAATGGCCTACGGCAGCACCTTAAATCAAGCACAGTGTGTGACTGCTTCTGATGGCATGTCCCTCCACCTCCTCTGCTACCCGAACTGCTCATATGGCAGCTCTGCTGATCTCTACTCCACTGTACGTCCAGTGACCACTTGCCGTAGATTCTCCCTTCCCTCCCTAGTCCTCTCCCCCACCTGTACCTTCACCTCCTCCTAACTTCCACCATTACCCCTGGGCTTGCATTAGGCATCCCACCTGCCCCCCCAGAACCCCACAACATCCCCTCACATCTGGTCCCTCCTACTCCCATCTCAGTCATGACTAGGCCAAGGTACCCTCCCTTCTGGTTCTCAGCATGCCACCCCGGCTGCCCCTGAGTACCCCCTTTCACATCATACCAACATCCCCTCACCACCTCCTGCTCTTTCCCGTGACCACTTTCAGTCCAGCACACCTCCCCTCCTGTGCCTTCTCTCCCTTCCCACTCCCTCCCTTTTCCTAAATCCCCTGTCATTATTTCACCCTACCTCTGACAAAGCCCCCGCCCACCCGACGCTGCATACCCTCTCCTTAGTTTTCCACTCAACTCTGTTTTCTTTCCTGTGCTGATGCTGTACTAATTTCTAGTACTAGAAATGACATTGTATTACTGTCAACCTAATGTTCTGTTATATTTTGCTGTATGCTTGATGTAGTACACCTATTGTTTGTCAACTGAAGTGGAACCTTTGTGAAAGAGCTTTTGCTCAAAGGTCTTCTCCGAATCCTTAAATAAATAAAAAAAAAAAAAAAAAAAGTTTTTCTCCTGCCCAATTCATATGTAAAACCACACAGATGATCACTTGAACCCAGGGGACTACCAGCTATGATGTCTGCAATGCTGTCTCTGTTTGTAAGTGTCAGATCCAGCACTGTCCCATCCCTGGTTGGATCTGTAACCAACTGCCTGAGAAATGCCCCTTGCAGGGAGTCTAGCAAGACCCTGCTCCTAGCTGAAGCTGCGGCCTGGATGTTCCAGTCCACATCTAGTAAGTTAAAGTCACCCATAATTATTACTTCCCTTGACTAGTAGGGGGTGATCACTCCCCTAAACATTCACTGACCAGCAATGAAATCAGCCCAAGACAGCTTTTGGTGCCAAAATCACTTCTCCAGTATGTTTCATAACCATTTTACCATTTCCTACCACTTGCAAGGGTCCCACATTTTAGCAAGCTGGGGGGGGGGGGCATGCTGGGGGTGACTGGCACAGGAGATCCCAGTGGTGCCTCCATGATGTAGCCCCTCTCTGGTGCCATCCTGGAGAGGGCCACTGCCCCTGCCATAGAAACATAGACTTTGACGGCAGATAAGGACCACTTGGCCCACCTAGTCTGCCCATTTCCCTACCTAGAAGATAAGCTGCAGATCCTATTTAACCAACAGCCTATTTCTTCCTACCCACCACCAAAAATTGCCTTATGTCTGTCCCATGCATTCTTGAATTCTCCCACAGTTTTAGACCCCACAACCTCCTCAGGAAGGCTGTTCCATGCGTCCACCACCCTCTCTGTGAAAAAATACTTCCTCACATTGCCCCTGAGCCGTCCCCCCTTTATCTTCAAATTGTGTCCCCTTGTTCTTGTACATCTCTTTTTCTGAAAGATGCTACCTTCTTGGACTTTGTTGATTCCACTGAGGTACTTAAACGTTTCTATCATGTCCCCCTCTCCCTCCTTTCCTCAAGGGTATACATATTAAGCTCCTTTAGCCTCTCCTCGTATGGCTTCTCTTGCAGACCCTGCACCATTTTAGTTGCCCTCCTCCAAACTGCCTCCATCCTGTCTATGTCCTTGTGGAGATGGGGTCTCCAGAACTGGACGCAGTACTCCAGATGGGGTCTCACCAACTGTCTGTACAGGGGGATAACAACTTCCTGTTTTCTGCTGGTGATGCCTCTCCCTATACATCCCAGTATCCCCCCAGCCCTCCCTACTGCCTTCTCACATTGCTTGCCAACCTTAAGGTCATCTGATATGATTACCCCCAGGTGCCTTTCCATTTTTGTTGTTGTTACTACCTCCCCCCATTGTGTAATCTTCCCCTGAGTTTTTGTTTCCCAGGTGCATTACTTTGCACGTCTTTGCATTGAATCCAAGCTGCCATACTTCTGACCATTCCTCCAACCTTGCCAAGTCCCTTCTCATCCTTTCCACGCCCTTGTGTATCAACCCTGTTGCAGATCTTTGTGTCATCTGCAAAGAGGCATACTTTTCCTTCCAGTCCCTCTGCAATGTCACTTATAAAGACATTAAAAAGGACTGGACCCAGTAATGAACCCTGCGGTACCCCACTAGTAACCCCTCTTTCTTCAGAGTGGACTCCATTTACAATTACCTTCTGTATCCTGTTGTTCAACCAATGTTTTACCCAGGCTACCACCCTGGGACCCACTCCAAGGCTGGTTAATTTGACTACTAATCTTTTTGTGGGACTGTGTCAAATGCCTTGCTAAAGTCTAGGTAGGCCATGTCCACAGCCCCTCCCTGGTCTACTACTTTGGTCACGCAGTCAAAGAAATCAATTAGATTCGTCTGACATGACCTTCCCACTGTGAACCCATGCTGCCTTGGGTCCCTTGCCCCACTGGCCTCTAGGTACTCAACAATTCTTTCCATGCAGACCTAACCATGGTTAAGGGTCCTGGGTTCCCATAGCTGACCTACGAGGGTCCTTTCCCAAAAAGTTAAATAAAATGGAGGTTCCTCCACCCAAAGTACTTATCAGTGGGTCTGATTATCTGCAGTACAACCCCCCTTGGATGTCATACCAACCCACCTTCCCAACAGCTACCCCAACATGGACTTACCAGGATTCGAACCTCCCCACATTCAGTTATAACAACATTTACCTTTTCATTTCATCCAATAAACAGACTCACTAAAATGAGGCTCTGGATTCATCTCTGCTTCAAAACAATAACTTCATGGTTTATTTACCGGGGGATGTTGTTAGGAATGGGGAAAGTGTAATAGAGTTCAAGCAAGCATTTCAATTTGCTTTTCCCAAATCACATTTCTCTTTTTTTATCACAATCCCATGTTTCAATCAATGCAGCCATTATCTCTGTCTAACTAGCTAATGCTGCAGGAGTAATCAAACCCAGACCCACTGGTCCCAGTCCCTTTCTCCAAAGTCCAGTACTTGGGTATCCAGATTTAAAGTTGCAGGCCTCAGGTGCAGCTAGTAACCAGTGTTGGCATGCTTACTTGAATTAAATTATAACTTTTTAGATCCCTCTCTTTTGGTTCGAGCTAAACCTTTACCTTTTCCCTACAGTCCTTAGCTCTACCTCCTGCCCCAGTGGGCAAACACATTTACAGTCCCCAGGTGCAGAGCAATTTCTGCAATTTACTCATGGTTCTGTGGAATCAGTCCTTGGATGGCACAGTTCACTGAAATCCTGGGGAGGGATGGATCGCAGACAGAGCCGGGCACAGTGCTTGAATGGGGGGCACAGAGGCTGCAGCCTGCTCTCTCTTTCTGTTGCTAGCAGATCTTGCAGCTTGTCCCCTTCAGCCCATTACAGGCCCCATTGCAGGGCATGTGTGCAAAGCCTGCCAACTACAGAGGACCCAGACCGGGGAGTGGTCCCACGGCCTGGCTCCCTCCAATCAGAGCGCCCTAGCATTCGGGTATAAGACCCGTGATCCCCTGCAGTTGCAGATGCCACTTGATGGGGGTTAGTGTTCTCGACCTGGCCCTGGGTGTCAGCAGAAACACATTCAGCACATTTTCTTCTTCTTGTAACCCCTAGGTGGCGCTATCCCAAGGGCTACTACCCCGCCTGCTTGGCTAGTAGCAGGTTAAGGGGCCTGAGTTCTGAAACGGGTGCTTCCACCCGGAGGTCAGGGTTGGTAGTGGTCAAGCTAACCTGGGCACAGCCCTCCGGGACACTGTAACCCCCCTCTTCCCCCTCTAGTGGCCTGAACACTGTACAATAATCACTTTCCCAATATCCCTGGTACACCACACAAGTACCCACACTGTTTGCACTTACCACCAGGGCTGGTTCCTCTGGCTCGACCCTGGGAACCCCCTGTAAAACAGGGTTAAGCACAGCAAATAGCAACAGTACAGTACTTTGAGCACAAACTGGAACTACAGTTAGATTACATGCAGAAAAAGTTAAATCTGATTTATCCAGGGGACTTGAACAAGGGAGGGGCAAAATCAGATTAATTAGCCTAAACGTTATATTAATCAAGCAGTTATGCATGCGTTTTGAGTACCCCCACTCAGTCCACCTCTGGGTACCCAGGTAGAGAAGAGATGGGCTAGCCAGGACAGTTGCCCGGGGTTGCAGCTGGTTGGGGCCCTGTGATGGAAAACACAACATGAACAGTACACAATATTTGTAATCCAGAGCCAGAGGGCTCAGTTCGTAAAGGAAACGAAACAACAAGACAATCAGATGACAATCAGATGATACACTCAGATTAAGCTGTTGTTGAAGGGAGCTACCCTGGTATTTACTCACGACCTCGGTAGTGGGAAAGATCATGGAAGCACTACTGAAGGAGAGATTGGTGAAACATCTGGTTGTCAATGGACTACAGGACCCAAGGCAGCATGGTTTCACCAGGGGGAGGTCATGTCAGACCAACCTCATTGAATTTTTTGACTGGGTGACTAGGAGGTGGATCAGGGGAGGGCAGTGGACATGGCCTATCTGGACTTCAGCAAGGCCTTTGACACTGTGCCACATAGAAGACTATTACACAAACTGGGGAATATGGGTGTGGGCAGGACAGTAGTGTGGTGGGTAGGTAACTGGCTGGGTGGCAGGACACAGAGGGTGGTGGTAAATGGCTGTCACTCCACAGAGGGAAGAGTGACCAGTGGGGTACCACAGGGATCAGTGCTGGGACCGGTCCTATTCAACATCTTCATCAGTGACATTGCACAGGGTCTAGAAGGCAGAATTTCACTGTTCGCTGATGACACAAAGCTCTGTAATAGAGTAGACAACCAGAGGGTGTAGACAGAATGAGAAGGGACCTGCAGAAACTTGAAGAATGGTCAAGGGTTTGGCAGTTGAAATTCAATGCAAAGAAGTGCAAGATAATGCATATAGGGCACAAAACCCTGGCACAATATATCAGTTGGGGGTGAGGATATAGCATGCACCAAGCAGGAAAGGGATCTTGGGGTTGTCATCTCTGATGACCTCAAGGTAGGGAAACAGTGTGACAAGGCATCAGGTAAAGCAAATAGGATGCTGGGATGTATAGGCAGGGCATCACCAGCAGGAAAAGGGAGGTCATAATTCCGCTATACAAGACACTAGTGAGGCCCCACCTAGAGTACAGTGTACAGTTCTGGAGACCATACCCACGTAAGGACATAGACAGGGTAGAGAAGGCTCAGAGGAGGGCAACAAAGATTGTGCATGGGTTGCATCACAAGTCCTATGAAGACAGGTTGAAGGAACTGAACATGTACTCCCTGGAGGAGAGGAGGAGAGATATGATAGAACATACAAGTATCTTACAGGGAGGAACAGGGTGCAGGAAAACACTATTTTAAGCGAAAAAGATGTTTCAGGACTAGAGGGCATGGGATGAAGTTGGAGGGAGGACGATCTGAGGAAACATGAGAAAGAATTTCTTCACAGAATGGGTGGTGGACAAGTGGAACACCCTGTCAGAGGAAGTGGTGGGAGCTGAAACAATCACGGGATTTAAGAATGCATGGGATAGACATAAAGGAATTCTAGAGGTCAGGGGTAAGGGGAAATAGACTTCTAGGAAAACAAACTGAACTTACAAGCTCAAATGGGCAGACTAGGTGGGCCATAGGCCCTTATCTGCCGACACTGTCTATGTATCTATGTATCTATGATACCCAAGACTGGACACAGGCTGGACGAAAATCGAGACTGCAGGTGGTTGATCTGGAATGCCAGGAGAAGCAGGGCCAGGGGTCGATCTTAACATTGTTTTACTAGCCCAAACACTAGTGCAAATTGAACAGGGCTAGTGTAGCTAACTCTCTACTAGCCCACCTTGACTAGTGCAGATCTTCATGGCTGTTAGTGAAGTTAAAAATGTCTCTACTTTAGCATTCTGTAGTCTTCATGCTAATCTCTCTCAGTGTTCCAGATGGCTAGGTGTGATCAACAGCTCATTAAGAGCTGCAATTATCTGGCAGTTCAAGAGAGGGATCCCACAAAAGACTCAATGTGAGTCATTATCACTCCACTGTTAAGACTTTCAGCTAGTGTTCAGGTGTGATCAAGGGTAGAGTGCTGTTAAGTCACTAGGTTCCAGTTTTCTGAATGTGTCTATGTCTAACAATTTGTCCAATATTATTAAGACCAGTGCCCTCATTTCTCTACATTTTGAGTGTTTGTATCCAACATTTCAGTGACAAAATGCAAAGAGGTATACAGGATCGGCCCTGCAGGTGGTGGGTTTTATCCCAGCCTCACCATAACTTCCCTCTTCTCCCCTCCAAATCTCTTAACTCTGTTCTTTCCCTGGACACCACTGCAGACCAGACTCTGAAGTGACCATCCATAGCTGCTATTACTGGCAAGTGTAGGGGGTCCATAGCTCTTCTAAATGGACCATGCCAGCCATCACCATCCATACAGTTTCACCCTTATCCCACTCAGCACGTCCTTTTAGCCTAAAAACAAAGCTTTGGATCATGTATGGTACAAAAATAAACCTTGATAAAATACATAATTTGAAACCTTGAAATAGGCATTCCTGGGGTGCATAGATCATCCTATACAGAAACAGAAATAGTATAGTGTTATGCCTGTGTACTGTTTCCCCTGGGCTGATGAAAGGACAATGTTTAAGAAAAATCTGTTATTGTTGGTGCAGAGCACATTAAAATCAATGCTTTTACAAATAAAAATCTCGTAGTTTTCCATTTCCCAAGCCCCTTAGGTTTGTCTAGCCTCCACAGAAACATAGACTTTGATGGCAGATAAGGACCGCTTGGCCCACCTAGTCTGCCCATTTCCCTACCTACAGGATAGGCCGCAGATCCTAGTTAACCAACAGCCTATTTCTTCCTACCCCCCACAAGAATTGCCTTATGTCTGTCCCATGCATTCTTGAATTCTCCCACAGTTTTAGACCCCACAACCTCCTCAGGAAGGCTGTTCCATGCATCCACTACCCTCTCTGTGAAAAAATACTTCCTCACATTGCCCCGGAACCGCCCCCCCCTCTATCTTTAAATTGTGTCCCCTTGTTCTTGCACGTCTTTTTTTCTGAAAGATGCTACCCTCTTGATGTGCTCCTGGCTCACTTGAGACTGTACAGAAACTTTCAAAAGTGCAGTTCTCCAGCTGACTATAGGGTGGGGACTGAGAGTGTCTTTCTCTGCCTGGCTCTGTTTATTGCCCTGTGGGTGGTGGTGACTGTGTGGTGAGGTGCATGATGATGTCTGCTATTGTGTGCACAGAGCTAGGACTGCTTGATTGAACATTTGCTGTTGTGATAGCCTCTCTCTGCTTGGTGTGGGGGGCAGAAGAAGAGAGGAGGCTATGGTACAAAACAATGGGGGGGGGGCTCACCGTAATGGCACTGCAGTCTTTTTTTTCTGCCGGGGGAGCTGGAAGCAATGTGGAAGCAGGATAAATGTGCAATAATCAGAGTATTTCTTGGCTTTGCTTGCATTGTTTCCTGCATAAGTGATCAAAATTTACCATAATAATTAAGGGCTAGTGCAATCATCTGCAGGCTAGAGCAATTTTGAATCAACTTGCCCTGCTGGCTAGTGCAAAAAAAAGTTAAGGCTGAGCCCTGAGCAGGGCCCACACAAGTCGCAGAGGTGTCGTTCCTGTTCAGGTGTGGAGCAGGGGGCTGATCCCCAGGCAGGTCTCTTGTCGATGGCTTCTCTGTGCAGTGGGTAGTCTGGCTGGGCCAGTCTGGCGAAGCCCAGGCCTCATGAAGACAAGTTCGGAAGCAGTCCATTTTGGGCTGGATACAGCTTCCAGCAAGCAGAACACAGTTCACACGTGGGGAACTAACTCACAACCCACTAGTGGCTCATAGCACATTTACATGTGTGGGGATTCTACTGTACCAGGCAAAGCGCTCCCTGGGCACAATCACAAAGTCTCTGCACACACTGGGAGCTTAGGGGTAGCTGGAACTCCTGACAAGCCGATCGCATTCAGCAAAAATATTCGGTCTTCTTCAGGTTGAGCCTGGCCCACTTTAGTAGCTTACTTTAGTCACACAAACTTGGATTTAGTCCAAAATAATTCTCTTCTCTCCCTCTCAGGAGCAGCACACAGGCATGAAGGCCAAAAACTTAGCCTTTTCAGGGTTCTTCCCATGCGAATCCACTCACGATTGCTGCTCAGAACACTTCAGCTCCTTCTTGCTCAGCTTCCAGCTTAGTTCTTACCGAAAAACTGCAAGCAGCCCGGGACTTCCCCAAGATCCAAAAGAATTGGTTGGCTGATTTGGCTGTCAGTCAAAGCTAGAGCTCCCCCTTCAGTTACAAAACAGGCGCAAAAACTCAAACCAAAGTTCCTATAGATTTTGAATTCAGACAGCTCCTGTAGTCCTGCTACATTTTAGGTCCCACCAGAACTGTTTGGTCCAATTTGCAGTCCAGGACCAAGATAGTGGAGACAAACAAAATAGTCTTTGCTACAAAGAAAGCAGGCTAGACAAACTACATTATCATTATCACTGTAAATGATTTTCAGCAAGTAGTTACATTTTTCAACAGAGCTGCCTCTCAGATTACTTATGCTGCAATTAAGCAGCTCTTAAAGAGACAGTACACAGAGGCTATACAGACTCTGGAAATCACATTTAAACTGCTAAAATGCAGGACACCAGCCTGGCAGTGTCAGTGAGCATTTAGGCAAGCTCAAGGAAGACTTTTTGGGAACCCCGATTTGTAGGGGGGTGACATTATCCTTCTCTTTCTTTCTCTCTCTCTCTCCCTTTCCAGGCACGGTGTGTAGCCACAGCAATCTGTTTCTCTCTCTTTTGCTTTCTGTATCTCAGGAGCAGACAACAGGCACTCATCCCTGAGAGGCACCTGTCCATCCTTCTGCTTTCCACAGTCTCTCAACTTTAATATAGCCACATTCTTGTTCTGGCTCACACATATCACCTGCACTCACAGTCCCTTCCCTCACTGTGCAGGTACTGAATCGAATTGGCTTACTCTTCCTTTTCTTTTCTCAGTACATTTATATTCTCTTGCTACTCATCCTCTGTACTCCTGTCTTTTTCCAGGCTTAGATGCAACCTTCGTTCTTTTTCCAGGCTCAGAACACAACCTTGGTCTTTTTCCAGGCTTAGACCCAACCTTTGTCCTTTTATTCAGGCTCAGGATGCAACCTCTCTCTTGCAATCTGCCGCTTTCCCTTTTCCATTCAAGCGGCTCTTCTCTCACCGCTGTGATGCAATTTCAGAACAACACAGAACTTTCAGCAATCCTGCA
This sequence comes from Neoceratodus forsteri, assembly GCA_016271365.2. Classification (NCBI taxonomy): domain Eukaryota; kingdom Metazoa; phylum Chordata; order Ceratodontiformes; family Ceratodontidae; genus Neoceratodus; species Neoceratodus forsteri. The sequence goes on from CM028137.1 coordinate 808,415,742, forward strand.
GCTTTCCCTTTTTCTCTCTGCCAAGCTGCTTTTTCCTTTTCCTGATGAGGCAGACATTCCCTGTCCTGGGTGACAAATTGATGGCAGCCCCCAAGCAAGCCCATCTTGCAGCCCCAAACTTTCTAGGGGCAGGAACCCCCCCTCCCTCTGGAGGAGCTCCCATCAAACTGCCTCCAAGCCCCACTGTCCCTGCTTTATTGGGAGCCCTTTCCTCGCTCCCCATTGGCTGGGGCCACTGTCCTTAGGTTCAAATTAATATGTATCAGGCTCCATTGATGCCTCATTGTTGCAAAAAGAGGCATCTAAATTTTCCCCGGTATTTTCCCCCAAGAGTCCTTTCAAACAGTCCCAGAGTCCCTGGCAAGAATCTTGGCACGGTGGTTGGCTGGCTGGTGTCACATGGCTGCAAAACATGGTGACCAATATAAACAGTATCCACAGATTTGAACAGTGTCCCAAAGTTCAAAGCATTTCTACAGCCAAACCCTTTAACTTTATCTCACACTTGGCCCTAGCCACTCCATGCTCTGTGAAGTGACTGCATTCCTTAACTTGTGAGCTCATCCCTCTGCCAGTCGCTTCTGCCATTCTCTAATGCCCCTAGGCAGCACACACATACATTCCCTTGCTGCAGTCTGGGGAAACCTGTTTATATTTCCACTCTCCCACAGACTGCCAGCTTCTTTTCTTCCCTGGCTCCCAATATCTTTATTTATTTATTTACTTTCCCAGCCTGTCCTAGCACTACCTTTTTATCTTTTCTCTAGCGCCAGACAGGACCCGACTCTTCAAAGGGGTGCCACCTCATTAATATTGATGAGGCAACTCCCGTTTTCTGCAGCGTGATTGGTGCTTTTAAAAATTGACTTTTCTCTCTCTCCCGGTTGCCTCTCCCTTTTAACCAAGGTCCTCGGTCCCTCTCTGGCTCTGTACTGGGATTGGGACCACCAGAGAGGCAAACCAACCTGCCACCAAAACGGCCACTCGAAAATGTGCTTCTACGCATGCGTGGAGCTTGCCAGCACTGCAGTGCCATTTTCAAAGCTGGTTACGCCACGAACTTGCTCCTCCAGCCCCACTCTCTCTCTCTCTCTCTCTCTCTCTCTCTCTCTGAAACCAACACAGGGGTTGGCAAGAGAGACACAAACACAGGGGCAAGCCAGGAAACACCAGAACCTGGACAAAATAAGATGGTGGGGGTGGACCAAACTTCGGGAAACTAGCCTTTTTTGGGGCTCACAAGAAGCCTCCACAGAGGTTACATAAAACCACCACCACCTCCTTTTCTCCTTGCCCCATCCTTTCTAAACATGTTGTACCCTACAGTAGCCACTTCCCTGTTGTGGTTGTCAGTGCACCATAACTCTGTTATGGCCACCAGTTCCATGTCCACCACCACAATGGTCATCTCAAGGTCAGGAATTTTGTTTCCTAGGCTCCCTGCACTGGCACATATGGCTTTCCACTCACCTTGTCCCTCCCTTCCCCTGCTTTGCCCTCCCTTCCCGAGTCCATCCTTCACCCTTCTTTTTTCACTGATACTGTTCTTACCCTTCTTATCCTTCCTCTGCCCACCCTCCCTAGTAGTTTTCTCCACCCTAGTTCCACCTCTCAACTCTCCCATCCCTTCCTCCTCTTTATCTCTACTCCCCACTACCCCAGGGGAATTAATTTCCCCTGGGCTATCCATCACTGATGCTCTATCATCTGGGGGGGGGGGTGTTCACTGCTTCCCATATTTCTTCTGCCACTCCCTTGTCTAGTTTAAATGCCTGTCAAAATAGCATTTAAACTTCCCACACAGGACTTCTGTACCCCTCCTAGATGGGTTGAGACCATCCATTCTATTTGTACAGGACTCCATCCCTTCAGGTGGACTCCATCCCCAATGTAGTCAACCCCCCTCTCCTCCCTGCTCTGTGCCTTCAACCAGCTGTTGAAGTATGCAATGCACTATGCCCTCTCCTCCCCCAGCCTTGTACAGGTAGCACCTCAGTGAAAGCCACCATGTATGCTACCTGCTTCAGGCCTTTTCCTAGCTCCCCAAACATGTTCTGTACCACCCCAGCTGCCTCCTCAGCCAGGTCATTTGTCCCCAGATGGACAATGACATCTAGGTTCCCCTCCTGCCCTGCCGCCCTGGCAATCCTAAGGATCCACCCCCACCCATCCCTCCATGCTGAGGCACCAGGTAGGCACCTCATCTTCCTCCTTCCCTCCCATAGTGTTTCCAAAACTATCTCCCTGATGATTGAGTCCCCCACCAGAAGCTGCTTCCTCTTCCACTGGGGTCTTCTTCCTCCTATCTTGGAGCCGCCTTTCTGAAGGACCCAGACATCCTCCCTTGTCACTACCATGGGTGTCTCATCCTAGCAGTCCCCTCCTGCCAGAGTGGTGAAAGAGTTCTTTAGTGGCACAGGCTGAGAAATGTGTTCCCTTACCTCCATCCCACCCTCCCTGAGGCCACCACAGTCCAGCTGTCCCTCCTTCCAGGCACACTTTCAGGCAGAGGTGGACTTGGTGGCCTTTGGTAGTGGGGGAGGCGGCTTCCCAAATCCTAATCAATTCAACCTGGAGTCTAGATATCTCCCTCACCCCTCAGTCAAGAGAGGTGCACATGAACGGGGAAGCACTTCTGTCTCTAGATGGTCTCCCTGAAGACTGCTGCCCCACAGCCACCGTACTACATCACTCCCAGCATTTCCAAATCTACCCCATCTATTACCTTAAAAAGGATTTACATTGTTACCCTAGATAGGGTATTTCTTGAGTTTCCTTTCTTGTCCTGATTACCTCCTGCTGCTATACACTTGATAGGTACCAGTCTACTTCCTATTGAGCTTTTAAGTAGCCTTCTGCTTGCCTACTCCAACATTTGTACCCTGAACCTAGATAGGGGGTTACTTGAGTTCCTCCATTCCCCTTAAACCCTTTGAATTACTGTACTACCCTAGTAAGAGTGTTGTAACAATTCCAAGTCTTGGTCTACCTTGACCCTCTGCCCTTCCCAGTAGTGAATATCAGAACAGTAGTGAACAGGTACCTTGTCATAGTCGACTGGCAGAGTCCCCTGGCTCTCGTGGATGGCTACCAACACCTAAGATGCCAATCTTACACCTGTTCCACTCCTGTGCTGTTCCACTCACGTGCTGGGATATGAACGTGTGTAGGAACATGTTAGGACTATCTATTTTTCTACACCAGGTGGAACCTCTCTAGGTAGGACTTCCTGAGTCAGCTAGTAGCTCCAATTGGTAGGCTAGTCTCCTTGCCTGGTTCATCACAACACTGCCTGTTACAGTTTTAAAGATAAGCTTCAACGTGCCCCAAACACTGCTTACAAATCTTTTTTTTTCTCCCCACCTACCTTGCTACTTTCAGTATGAAGGGAGCTATAAAAAAATACGAATATATCTTTAAGGTAAAGCTCAGTGCTTACACTCCTGTCTGGCAGCAACTCTGTATTGCTTGTCTTCATCTTTCTGGTTCCAGGTAGTACTTTGTTTGTGATTTTATGCAGCTGGGTCACTGAGTGCTGTCCCTCCAGTTTTTCATAATTTTTTTTTCACCTGCTCTGACAAAGTTTGTGCTGTCTGTTGAATGATTGAATCTATTCAGGGTTCAAAATTAATTTTTGTAGACTCTAGCCAGAAGGGCTAGTGACTAAGAAAATCCATTGGCTCAACAGACATTTCACTGGCTCAGCTGGCCCGGCTACTGTACTTGAAAGGTTACCTCTTCCAGTATCAGTAGGTGGGGCTAGTTAAAGGAATATTTTACTAGCCCAATACAAAATCTACCAGCGTTTGGTTGGTGAGCTAGTGAAAATTTCAAACCCTGCTAGTCTTACAGTATTAAGCGTACTTGCACCGTAAACTTGTACTGACACACCTCTTTACTTCTTCATTCTTGAATTCCTTTTCTGCTTTATAAATCCAGTTAAGCACTCTGGGATACAATTTGTGTGAAGGGCACAATATAAAATAAAGACTGTATTGTATTGGCCCCAGTTTGATTCCTAGCTGGCTGTATTTTATTGGCACCAGTTTGATTCCTGACTGAGCTGGGAGATGCATCTGTCCAAGTAAAAGGGACAGACATAGTACTTGCCACCTTCCAAAAATTGTGACCAATGTACATTGCTATAAAAAAAAATCCTAATCCAGACCACTGAATAGTACTAACACTAGAACATACAAACATAGAGGTTGATTGCAGAAAAAAAACATTGGTCCATCTAGCCTGCCAGTAATACCCTAGCCCATCAATGAGAGCTGGTGACAGATGTTAGAAGGTTCACGCAGGGCTTGCATCCAGCCCTGCATCAAACCCTAGCACTGATGCAGCTACGGCATTGATGATTGCCGCACTTGATTTTACAATCTCAGGTGCAATTGTGACAATTATCCTGATTCACTGCAGTTTACATCAAACCTCAGATGCAAGCTGCCTGTAAAGGGAGCCCAATTCGGATGCAAGCTAGACCAGAAAATATGGTCTGACAAGTGTCTTTTCGATGGAAGGGATAGCAAATCCCTTTAGATTGCCGCAAGCCCCATGCACTGTGTAACCCCCCGTCACCCGGGGTTACAAGAATCCCACTTAGATCTAGTGACAGACAGGGAAAGGCAGCTTGTGAAACACCAGTTAAATGGATTTCACAGTGTCTCACTCTGTCCTCAGTCTCAGCTGATTTGGAGGGATGACATCATACAGAATTCTCGCAGCAGCATAAGCCACATTGGAATATTGCAGCAGGGAGTTTGAATGTTGGGAGGTTTTGAATCAGTCTTCAGGAGAGTGTGGAGCAGTCTGCAGGTAGACTCAGTGGAAGCAGGAGGTGTACTGCAGTGGCAACCCCTTAGGGCTAAGCTCTGCTATAGAGCTTCCCAAAGATAGAGGGTGTGTGTTCTCTCCCTAGATAGAGACACAGAAGAAACTCAATATAGTGGTAGAGACCGTTTCCCAGTTGGTTCCAGTGCCCCATCCCAGGAAGGATGGGGGAAAAGAGAGCCAGCAATTTCAGGGGCAATCCCCCTGGCCCTGCTGAAGAGGGAGAGCTGCCTGTCATTTGGTTGTTCAAGTGCTGAGGCACAAGAAGTGGTTTGCTTTGCCAGAAACCTTGGGGCACCTGCAAACCAGTGGGTGAGTCAGCGCTGACATAGAGCCCATGTTTTCACCAGACAGTGTGTATAGTATCTGTTACTGTGGGGTCAAGGAAGGATAGCCAAGTACAGTACTACAGTTGTGTGTGACTTAAAATGCATCTAAACAGTGGGGGTCTACAGGGATGGACATAGCCACTCAGAGATCATTATAAGCCAGGATATCAGATTTTTAAGAGTAGAGTGTTAAATGTGACATACATTTCGAGACAGCACTCTACAACTGTGTGTTTCAAGAAAGGTGTTTATTCCAAATGGATGGCTGGGTATAGATTTGGGAGCAAGAGGTGGGAGACCCCCCATCTGGAGTAACCAGATTTACCTCCACGGGTTCACTTTGGGCACCTATAGCTTTCTTCCGGGCACTTGGCCAGTGTTCATGGAATGTACCCAGACGTGGGATTAGTGATGAAGATTTTCTCGTTATGGAGCCAATATGTGCTCAAGGGTGGTAGAGGGAGCCACCAATAAATGTCCATGCCTTATGGAAAGTAGTCCAAGTGCTGGCCGGATGTGCCACGCCAGGGAAATCCAGAGAAGAGTACAAGTTCAGGCTGAGAGCCAGTGTGTTTCAGAAACTGAGGGTTACAGTGTGTAAGAAGATGTGTTCTAGTCTCCGTTTGTCTGCATTACCAGGGAGTATAGCCCCGTGGGGGTCCATCTATGCTTTATTATTCTGTTGTTGTTGTGAATAAAAGCCACACTCTAGAATCCCACTCCTGGTTTGGACATTTCAGTTATTGCTTCCTGTGTCCGGATTACTTGGGTGCCCCTGACTAGAAGTTCCAAACCTAGCCAAAATACCGAGCAACAGTTTTCTCCCTGAACCCAGGCAGCTAGATAGTGGGTTACGTAATGGAGGCACCGCACAGCTCAAATAAAACAAAAAATAACATCAACCCGACCCCTGGTTACAACCGTATCTTTGGTGCACCCAGGGCTTGTGGCAACCACAGACTTTGTAAAATCTGGCCCCTAGTGGCTATATGGGGTTTATACCCAAGCTACCTGACCCCATGTTCCCTGCCTTGTTATTACCCACTGTGTGACTATTACACACTTAACTCTGTACTAACCATTATATATATTAACCAGCACACTGTGGATAATTGAGTACTTTTTGTAAAAGTATCTTGGGATCTTTTACTTCCACCTGGACAACCTCCAGAGATGGAAAGAAAGACCTTGGTTTAACAATTTATGCAAAAGTGGGAGGGAGAGAGAGAGAGAGAGAGAGACAGAGAGAGCTTGCAGGTGATAACTGCAAAAGAAATCCCACCATCAAGGAAGAACATTAGCTTGTTTCTATGTTTCTATTCAGTAGGGACTCACTTGCAGTGTTTCTCTTATCTGACATCCCTCTCCTCACTGAACTAGAACTCTGGCTCTCTTGCCAGTTGAACTCCTTCAGGGCAATTTTCATGGAAAACTAAAATATTTAGTTTCCTATTAGGATTCTTTGTAGCTGCATGTGGATTCCTGTTTGCTATTGACCTAGCAGTTAATAATTGAAGACCAGGTAAACAGTAAAGTCTGTCCTCCTCTCTTCCATAGTAGCATTGTACTTTAGTGGCAGAACGGACTTAAAGTTCATCTTGTCTGCCACTCCTAACTCACAACAGTGACTATACACCAGTTGAAGTACTGGTACACATCAAAGCTTATAAGCTGGATTGCAATTCTGGGTAACTCTCAATGGCCTTCTCCTTCAGGAATCTGCCTGGTCCTCATTTGGAAGTCTAAAAGCTTTCATTACCTCACAGGGGAGGCTATTCCACGTCACCCACCATCCATATGAAGTAATACTTTCTAATGTTTCCCTCATTCTGTCTCCCCGTGTGAGTGTATACCTCTAGTTCTGTATGTGCTCATCAGCTCAAACATTTGGGTACATTCCTCCCTGTCAAACCCCTGTAGGATTCAGAACACCACAATCCAGTCCCCTCTCGACCTCTCCTTCTGTAGGCTGAATAATTTGAGTATGTCCACTCTCTCTTCATAGCTAATGCCCACTAAGCTGCCTCACCAGCTGTGAACAACTACTACAAAAGCATAGAAACTCAGAAATAGGAGCTATGCAATGGTCTGACACAATATGCAATTATCTTCATGTGTAAGGTGGTAGGCCATAACTCCTGAGAGGCAAAGCCTGGAGTCACTTATAAAAGTCCTGCTCCCTCACAAATGATGATAAACTGCATATTCTGAGTCAGATCATTGCATGTTCCATTTATGGAGCACCTGCTTACTAGTTATAGCTTTGGAATCAGCTGTTTGTGTGAAGATTCAACTGTTTCTTTGTTTTGAACTGCTGTCTTCGGTGCTGGACAGGGCTTTTATGATGTCATCACCACTGAGAACGCTCTTCTCTGATTGGTTCAGTAATCCACTGTGATGTACCAAACCTTCAAGATAGGGATTATGACATACCTAACCTGCAAGTTAATATGTTATCCTGTAAGCTGGGTGCCACGCTAACATGTCTTGCATAATTTATTTTTACACCTGTTGCATAAATAAACTTACTGCTGTCAACCTGGAAATACCCCTGTCCATTGTTACATTTATGCAAGGAGGACACTGGGACACCGCTCCTGGATGAGAAACAGTTCAATAAAATAACATATAAATATTTAAGGCTGTAGTAGCTGTGCGCAAGTGAATACATACATTTATTAGCAAACTGATAAACAGACGCCAAAATGCCTGTTGGGACATGCTGCATCTGTTTATCGGTTTGTCAATAAATGTACTCACTTGCTCACAGCTACTGTAGCCTTAAACTGTATTTATTATTTTGTTGAGCTGTTTCTCACTCAGGAACAGTGTCTTTCCTGTTCTACGGCCACGGTAAGATGGCTGCTCCATTGACCTGTGCTGCTACTCTCACCTTCATGTTTCTTACATTTATGCAAGGCCTTAATCTTTTGCACTGGGGCATCTTGGCCATCACATCCCTTTGCATGGTTAAGCAAGAATTTTATATTAATGAGCAAGTCTGCTAAAATAAAAGATAAAAACTATGATATTTACAATTGTGTTTAACTTTGGTGTTTTCTAGTTTTTTTTCTTTATTGTGTTCTATTATTGGTCTACTAAATATTTCAAGTAATGCAGTACATAGTTTGCTGCATCATTCAAAAAGACTCTGTCCTCATCTGACTTCACAGTTGCTGTTTGTGATATCGCAGCCTGTTGTAATGGTGAATAATTAAAGGCACAGTGAGGATAATTGATAAAAGTCAAATGCTTTTTATACGCAGTTGTTTTTTTGTTTTTTTTTATCTTAATCTTAATTTTTTTCCCTTCCATGCAGCCACCCTCCTTCCTTCCCGGTCACCCATTCCCCACCACCCACCATATGAGGGACTTACCTGGGGAGAGGTCCGCTATGGATGTACCCCCAGTGGTGGGGTCAGAGGCAGGAGGGCCATCTTCACACCCCTGAAGCACAATCTAAATGTGCCCTAGGGCCCTGTAGGTTGTGCAGGGGAGGGACTGTGATAACTGGGAAATCTTCCTGCGACTTGCTATGGGTATTTTTGTTTTCTGACCTTGCTGTCCTCCCTAACATCAGGCCTAGTCCTGAGGCAGCCTCGCTCACTCTAGTACATCCCTGCAGGAGAGGCAAGCTCCCTAGCTCACCATAGGGGTCACTAGAGGACCAGGACCTGATGCCATCCCTCCCTGGCTAGAAGCGTTGCCATGCACAGTGTCTACCCAGTCCTTGGGGTCACTCAACAGGCTTCCTGGGCTGCCTTCCAAACCTGTGTTGCCGACATGGGAGCACACAGTGCTACCCCCCCCCCCTTTTATACACACCCTTACAGAAATACAGGTGCACAGCATGCGTACATCATGCATACAGAAGTGCATGCATGCTGCATACTTGTATTTCTGTAAGGGCAGTTCTTGACAGGCTACTGAGATGTTTTACATAAACTCTAAAAAGAAAACTGAAAATGAGAATAATGCTTTTCCACTATGAACTGTAATAGCTGAAACATGTTTGTGAAAGCACGTGTTTGAGAAAGTATACGCTGAGTGCAGGGGTGCTCTTTAATCATTAAGAGAACATAAGTTAATCATGTTAGCCCTAAGGCAGAGCCACACAGACAATGCAGTTTTGATTAGAGTGCTGGAAATACAGTACATTGTGATGCTATTAATTATTCATGAAACATCCTCCACCTGACTGGGTGGTGCTGCTAGGTCAGTGAAATGCTAGTTCCACCACTAAACGGAAGTGTAAAATCACTTCAAAAGAGATGGCACAAATAGCAGTAAAAGCTTATTTTTAAACAGGCAACGATATCTAGGTCTGAAGGACATACTTACAGATATCATACTGTTCAAAATGCTGCAGTACACAATTACCAACTATAGACTTACTGTATGCACGTTAATGTCATATGGAAAGGAAGAAAATCCTTAATAATACACCATTAATATTACCAGTATTAGGTTGCCTAATGAGAAACTTTGTAAGCAGATCCAGGGAAGTTATAACACTACTCTATAGGCCGTATTCAATGGATAAGGAGTGAATTAAGTATGCTGTATGGTTTTCTAAAAGGCCCAGAATTATGAAGGGAACATGGGCAAAATAATGCAAGGGGGCAAAATAAGCAACTGCACAGTAACATTTTTGGAATGTTGACAATACTGCTGCCTAGCAATGTGTGGTGGCATGAACTGCAGCCCCAAGTTCTAGGTCAGCATTGTTTGCAACAGTCCAGAGTGAATAAAAAGCTTATTTCTAGATGCCTCATGGAATGTCCTGTTTATACCATGTAATACTGAATGCCATTGTGATGAGGCTACAGGGAAAAATAACATAAGCTGCAGGCAAAATAACTGGTCTGAGTAATAATTTTTATTCAGCTGTTATTCATAGAAACAGAAGTTGTCGGCAGATAAGGACCTTTTGGCCCACCTACTGTGCCCAGTTTTCCCTACCTACTGTGCCACCACAAACCCTACTTGATCTCCGGTCGTCTCCTCCCCTTGCCTTAATACCAAGGTCCCCTTGTATCTGTTCCAGGCATGCTTGAATCCTGTCACCATTTTGGCACTCATCACCTCTGCTGGAAAGCTGTTCCAGGCATCCACCACCCTATCTGTGAAGAAGTATTTCCTCACATTTCCTGCGAGTCCTCCCTTCAACTTCATAGCACGCCCCTTGTCCTCGAGCTTCTTTTTCTATGGAAAATGCTACCTTCCTGTACCTTATTAATACCTGTTAGGTATTTGGATGTTTCTATCATATCCCTCCTTTCCATCCTCTCCTCCAGGGAGTACATACTCCGTTCCTTGAGTCTCTCCTCCTAGGGTTTTTGATGCAGGCCCTGCACCATTTTGCTAGCCTTCTTTTGTACTACCTCCACCTTATCAATGTCCTTCAGAGGTGGGGCCTCCAGAAATAGACACAGTACTCAAGGTGGGGTCTTACCAGTGATCTGTACAGGGGTAATACTACCTCCTTCTCTGTATTGGTGATACCCTTCCCTCTGCACCTGAGCATCCTGCTAGCCTTCTAAAGTGCTTATCACGCTGCTTAGCTACCTTCAGGTCATCAGAAATAATTACCCCCAGGTCCCTTTCCTGTTTGGTGGTTGCCAACACCTCCCCTTCCAATCGGTACATAGCCCCCAGGTTTCTGTGCCCCAAAGTGCATGATTTTGCACTGAATCCCAGCTGCCAAATCCTTGACCATTCTTCCAACTTTTTCAAATCATCCCTCATTTTTTCCACCCCCCGGGGTATCTTCTCTGTTGCAGATTTTTATGCCATCCATGAACAGGCATACTTTCCCTTCTAGCCCTTCTGCAATGCCATTAATAAAGACACTGAAGGGGACTGGGCCTAATACTGAGCCCTAAGACACCCCACTGGTTATCTTGCCTTCTCCAGAGTGGACACCATTTACCACCACTCTCTGACTCCTGTAGCCTAACCAACTTCTTACCCAGTTTATAACTTTTTGACCAATCCTAGTCAGGCTAGCTTGTTCACCAGTCTTCTGTGTGGAACGCTGTTGAAGGCCTTACTGAAATCCAGGTAGGCCACATCTACCGCTCCTCCCTGGTCCACTACCCTGGTCACCCAGTTGAAGAATTCGATCAGGTTTGTCTGGCAAGACCTCCCCCCTGTGAAACCATGTTGCCTTGGATCCTGTCATCCACTGGTTACAAGGTATTCCACTATCCTTTCCTTCAGTAGTGTTTCCATTACTTTTCCCACTACCGAAGTCAGGTTAACAGGTCTATAATTTCCTGCCTCCTCCCTGTTCCTACTTTTGTGAAGTGGGACCACATCTGCCCTTCCCCAGTCCCTTGAAACCTTCCCTGTTTCTAATGATAAGTTGAACAGCGCTATCAGAGGTGCAGCCAGAACCTCTCTGGGTTCCCTCAGTGTCCTGGGGTGCGCCCCATCAGGTCCCATTGCCTTGTCTACTTTATTGTGCTAGTACCTTGAGGACTTTCTCCTCTGTAAAAGGACTGGTGTCCATCTCTTTACCATTTATGCCCGTATCCCTTATCTTTGGCCCATCACTTACCCTTTCTTCTGTAAATACTTGTAACCCCCTGTCTATCTTCCTTGGTGCAGATGGAAAATACAGACTTTTTCCTTTCCAGCTCCTGCCCTGGGCTGACAAACCTTAGCTTTCAAACATTCACTGACATAGGGCAGGCAGCTCGCACACTCCCAGTCTCTGAGATGACTTCTTTAAAGTGGCATCCCTCCTCCCCTCCCTGTCTAGAGGTTTGGTGATGTTACTGTTTGCAGAGGGGGGCACCAGTTCTTGACAGGGCAGTGAAACAGTCATAAAAGCAGAGAACTAAAGCACAGTACCTTTGAAGTGTAGATTTGAGATTCTTCTCGTGACAATGTGAGCTCTGTCTGGGTGCAGGCTGATGGTATTTGCATTGTCTTCTCGGCTGGAGGGTACCGGCACAGTCTTGTTGATCTAATGGAGTAAACTTGTTAGCAACAACAGCAAACTGTTCATTGTGTCTCAGACTCAAAGATTCAGTCTAGGCAGAATCAGAATGCAATCTAGCACATTTTATTTTGTAAAATCCAAAGGCTCAGGCCACAAACAGTCAGCTCCATAGAGCAGCAAAACATTTAATTATTTCCACACAGTCACTATGGCATGGCAGCTGTGGCACAATTTACTTAGGGAACCTGGGTCCCGAACCTGGATCCTGCACACATTCGGTTGAGCCAAATGGAATCCTCCCCCCTTCGGTCAGCATTCTTAGACAAATGGCACAATACAGGTTATTTTGGTATCCCTGCCAGTGAGAACAGGGCTGTCTTTTACCTCAGGGCACAGTCCAACCTCCTCAGGCCATGTGCCCTGCCAATCCATGGGCAGGTTTCACACAGGGCAGAGGGGCCACACTTCCTTCAGGGCACAGCTCTCTCTCTCCCTCCTCAGCAGCTCCAATCCACGATTGAGTGGACATGGACTTACGGCTGGTGTCCAGTCCGCCACTCTGGACCCTCCGGTTCTGCTTCTCTGCCACTCTGCGGACCAGGCCTGCCATGGCAGCCACCCCAACCTTCATTGCTTCCTGGAGCCAGATGGGCTCCACCAACACTGCTCTCTCCTCCAAGCTGCTTCAGACAGCTGTCCCTCTCCCCACCGATGGCTTGTGGGATTGGGGGGCAATCTCCCTACCCAGGTCCCATTCCTCCCTGGTCCCGACGGGTGGCCCGCTCCCTGACCAGCCTGCAAGCAGGTCTAATAGCTCCTCACACTTCCCTGACTCCCAATGGAATAACTCTTTGAAAACCCTTCTCACACCAGTGGGTGCTCAACTCTCCTTCCCTACACATGATGCCCAGGCTCTGCCCCTTGGCTGACCTGGCATTGCGCATGTCCTTCCCAATGCCAGTGGGGCATCACTGGTAACCCCTAATTTGGCACGGGGGTTACATATTGAACAAAAGTATGTGTTCAATATGTCTGCCTTCTTTAGGCCCTCCTCCTCGCAAACTCCTTCTTCCCCTTTTATCCATACTATTCCCCCTTTGGTCTTCTTCTTCTCACTTATGTATGTAAAGAAAGTGTTATCCCCTTCTTTTACTGATTGGGCAACGTTCTCCTCTGTGCCTTTGCACATCTAACTGCCTTCCCTGCCTCCCTTTGTTTCTTCTGGTAGTTCTCCCTATCCTCCTCCTCCTCCTTCTGTGTCTTTTTTTACTTCCTAAATGCTAGCTTTTTTGCTCTTACTTTAGAACCATAGTGGTCTTTTTTTTCTCTCTCCCATTATATGACTCTACTTTAAGCACCATGGATTCTAGTTTACCTAATGTCCACTTTTCTATTATGGCTCCAAACCATGGCCGTGATGGGCGGTACTCTAGCTCTTCCCCCATTTTATTTTCACCTGGTCCTCCCAACTGAGGTCATAAAGTTGTTATCCTGTACAAAGCCAGTGTTAGTGTGGGTTTCAACTGCTTACAGCCTAAATTGCTAAAATTGTCCATTTCTCATACTGCAGTATCATAACCTGTTAGTTAGCCCAGAATCTTCAACTGGTCGCTTTCAGCTGGTACCATTCATGATATTTGGAAAATTGTCAGCAGAGTACTGGTGTTTAACGTAGGAGATCATATAACTGCTTAGATAACTATCACCCAATAGGGATTCTCTCTCCTATAAGAAAAGCTTTGGAGAAAATTGTCTGTCACGTTTTCAGATTATCTAACAAAATATTCCCTCTTTACGGACTCCCAGCAGGAGATCTCATCTGAAGAATGACAACTAATACAATGAAATAAAAATAAAGGTAAAGATAATTCTGTCCCTAAGAACCTGAACTTAGAACCAACTAATTTTAAGATTTTGTCTTGGAATATAGAGGGTCTTCATCTAAAGATAGCAGACGCAGAAGTAAAACAATTTATAATGTTATATTACATAATTTGTATACAGGAATCTTGGTGCCCAGAGAATGTTCTACCATTCCTTCCAGGATATAATAGTTATGATCCCACTTTCAGGACTGCGCTCCACCGGGCAGATCAATGGCTGAGGCTCAGCTTCCAAACCTCCGGCCAAGTCGCCTCCTCCCACCCAGGACAGTGTGAACAGGACTGCCCTCCACCGGGCTGACCAGCGACCAAGGCTCAGCTCCCAAACTGCCAGCACAGCCGCCTCCTCCCGCCCATGACTGTGTGAACAGGACTGCCCCCCACCAGGCCAACCAGCGGCTGAAGCTCAGCTCCCAAACCGCCGGCCGAGCTGCCTCCTCCCGCCCAGGACAGTGTGAACAGGTACGGACTCCACGAACTACTGCCCACTTACCCAGAACTCTCCTGTCATTGTCAGACTGTCTCGATAGCCACCTCGGATTGGCTGAGCGCTCCCCCGAGCCCAGTGACTTGCTCTCACCACTTGGGGAATGCTGATCTCGGCCTGTGTTCCACAGCTCTCGGCTTCTCGAGCAGCTGTCCTCCTAGAGACTTTTAAATACATAATTTTTAATTAAGCCTGTACTGCTGTATTGAGTGATTGCCTGGCTTGCTGCAAACCTTATCAGCTGAACCCAAAATTGTTTCCTAGCTCCTACGAAAATTTGTGTACTAAGCTAGTTAACCCATGTAGGCAAATGTGCTAAAACTGTTCTTGCTTATTTTTCTTGCTTATTTCTAGTTTGAGCTAGTTAATCCAACACAGGCAAATGTGCTAAAACTGTTCTTGCTTATTTTTTTGTTTCAGATAGTTAATCTAATGGAGGAAAATGTATTAAAACCGTTCTCTCTTGTCTTTAAATTTGCAAAGTCTGGATATGCTTGCTTTAGGTCCCACTTAGTCCAGAATAGTATAGGACAGTGTGTAACTTCTAGCCAGAGGCTCTACATCCCCCTTCCTCTCTCTTCCCTCTCAGCCAGCCCTTCTAGCTACCAACACCCAACTACCCTTTTATTGTGCTAATTTTGCCTGCTCTCTCTCTCTCCCCCCCTTCTGTCTGCACTCACCCCCCTAGGCGCCATTTTCTGTATGATGCCACTCCTTTTTTTTTCCCCTCCTTTGGTTTCAGCTACCCTTCCTCTCCCACTACCTGCTACCTCTCAGCACCCCTGTAATTTCAGTGAATGCCCACAGATTAAGCAGTTTTACCACCTCAGTGGTACCTTTTAAACTCCTAACTTCATTTGTCTTTCCTCTTCCAGGACTACTGCCCCTCCAGCAGGCCGACCCGGCGGCTTCGGCTCCCAAACCACAGGCCGAGTTGCCTCCTCCCACCCAGGACAGTGTGAACAGGTACAGACTCCACAAACCACTGCCTACTTACCCGATTGGTTAGTGGGACACAGGACTCTCCTGCCATTGGCCAGACTGTCTCGATAGCCATCTTGGATTGGCTGAACGCTCCCCGAGCCCAGGGACTTGCTGTCACCGCTTGGGGAATGCTGATCTCGGCTTGTGATCCACGGCTCTTGGCTTCTCAAGCAGCTCTCTCCTAGAGACTTTCAAATACATAATTCTTTTCCCACCTACCCACCCCGACACCAGCCTCTATTAAATCAGCCTAAACTCCTCCCTCTCCCTCCTGTATTGGTCTGCTTTCCTTCCAGCTGAACCATATGTCTAACCCTACTCTAGCACACAGGTAGCTACCACCAATACCAGTTTTTGTTCTGCACCTCGTACATGCTGCACTCTCCCTGCTTGGCAAGAATGCAAGCTCCTCCAAAACTTGTGCTACTGCTAGTACTGACCCTTGTCCCCTTGCTAAATATTGGGCCTGGGACTCCACCGCTACATTTGGAAACACCTATCCTTACTAAAACCACTCAGTCCCTGTCACACAATGCAGGTGGGTCATCTCCTTACCCCCACTTACCCGCTGCACTAAAGCTTCCCCTCCAGCACCACAAACCTGTGTCACCTCTTAAAATATCAGTAGCTGACTTGCTGATTGGTCGGCAAATAATCAGCACCCACTGCACCACTAAAGGTGATGAATGCATGATCAGAGGATCCGCCAGAGTACTCTGGTTTTATTATTTGAGAAAGCTCATTCTGATAATGCTCCTACTATCGGAAAATGTTCACCCTAATCCAGGCCCCCCACACACCAATTACTGTGCAAGCCTAGGCCATCTTAAAATTGTCTCGATAAACATAGGTAGCCTCCTCCCCAAGCTACCACAATTCCAGGCTTGGGTGGTTCTTATCAATCTTGATGTTATCTCTCTAACGGAAACCTGGCTATCCCCTAAGGTTGCCGATACCTCTGTTGCCCTAGTTGGCTACAACATGTTTCGACAGGTTAGAATAACCAAAAGGGGTGGTGGCTGTCTGGTTTACATTAGGAGTGACATCAAGAGGGAAATACTGCCCTGTAGTTTTCACACCAAGGAGGCTCAACTCCTAACACTTAAACTCACCATAGGTCAGCAGAACAAAGCCTTAGTGCTGTCCACTATTCACCTACCCCCTAGTTTGTCCCACACTGGCTTCCAACAGTTCGTCAGTAAATTTGAGCAAAATAAAACAAACTGAACAAGTCATCATTGGTGATTTCAACATCAACTGGCTGGTCCAGGAAACCGTTTCAACTAGAGACAAGATTGCAGCCCTCTACCTTACCCAACTGGTTACACAAGCCACCAGGCAACACTATCATACAGGCTCCTGCTCCCTCATTGACTGGTTGCTCTCCTCCTGCCCAGAACATATCCCAGAGGTAACAATCCTACCCGACTCCCTCAGTGACCACTCACCGGTACTTTTCACTTGGACTAACAAGTTCACCAAATGCAAGCCCACGACCTTTAGAAACAGATCCCTGAGAGCTGGACAACTGGATATTCTCAGACAGTACCTAAAGGAGATGGACTGGACCCCACTGGACAGGGCTAAGGATGGAAACCAAGCCCTAGACTACTTCATCACAGTGTTTACGAATGCCTGTAACATCTTCGCCCCTTTCAAAACCAAGAAACTCAGAGGAACTGCTAATCCTTGGCTATCTGTCACTCTAATTGAGCATATGCACCTCAGGAATCACCTATGGCATTGGGCCAAATCTACCCATAAGCAGGCTGACATCCTTGCCTACAAGTCAGCTATGAATACCTGCATGAAGCTTATCAGATTTGCCAAAGCCGCTTACTACAATGACCTCCTAGGTAGGTCCTGGGGCCGTGGAAGGAAGTTCTGGGACTCAGTTAGAATCCTCATGAGAAAAGCCCCAGATATCCTCCTGACCTCATCGAAACCTCAAGCGGCACCCTGCAAGATTCCCTGGAAATCACAAACATATTCAACGCTGCAGTCATGGACCTGAGTAATATACTGCCAAGCAACTTTCTCAAACATACACCGCATTGCCAGCCCCACACTCGTAGCCCTGCCTCCTTGACCTCCTATGGCCCACCCCCTTTCTATTTCAGACTATTGTCCAACTCGGAATCTATCAAGTATATCAGACGTGTCCTCAATAAGACCAGGATGGGTAGTGACCAGATAGACATGAAACTGATTGCTCTTTCTCTAAATGAACTTGCAGCACCGCTCACAAAGGTCTTCAATGCCTCACCTTGATCTGGAGTCTTCCCTGACAGGTGGAAGGCAGCACTCATTGCTCCTATCCTCAAATCTGGAGACAGAACCAACCTGGCCAACTATCGGCCCATCTCTTTACTACCCCCCTTTCCAAAGCCCTTGAAAGGGCGATCTCCGACCAGCTTATGGAGTACCTTGAAAAGTATAAACTTCTCTGCAAGCAACAACATGGATTCTGGCAAAACCACTCCATTATCACTGCTTTCGTTGAATACACCACTTAGCTCTATAATGCCTTGGATAAAGGGATGGCTGTGGGGTCTATCTTCATAGACCTCACAAAGGCATTTGACACTGTCAATCACCAGCTACTCTTACAAAGCCTCCAATCCACAGGCCTGTCCCCAGACACTGTCGCCTAGTTCAACAGCTCTCTGTCTCAAAGGACAAAATGTGTTAGCATTGGCAGTACTATCTCTGAACCCAGGGAGGTGAAACTAGGAGTCCTCCAGGGGTCCATCCTAGGCCTTCTACTCTTCAGTCTTTTCATAAATGCACTACCTTACGCCTGCCCTACCCACATTGTGCTATACGTGGACAATGCCGTCATCTCTGTCTCTGGCAAAGAGGTGGCAAGCATCAACTCTCAACTTCAGGCTAGCTTCCAAATACTGGAATCTTGGTTCTCTAGTAATAAACTCCTACCTAATTATCAAAAAAAAACAAATGCATGCTGTTTAGCACTCCCCAGAGTAAGGTACGAGGAACTCCCCTGAGGATACTCAGTCACAAAGGAGAAACATTAGACCAAGTCAACACATTTAAATATCTGTGGATTCACCTCAATGTCATCCTCACCTTCTCTTCTCACATCGACCAGCTCATAAAATCTGCTAATTTGAAATTTGGTATCCTCTACTGACACCAAAAATCCATGATGCCAGATGCCCTAAAACAGGTCACATGCTGCTCAGTACTTGCCTCTGTGGATTATGGCCTCGTCATCTATGGTGCTGGCCTCAACACAGTTCTGCAAAGGGTCAGAACTCTTCTAAAGAAGGCCTGCTGACTGGTCCTGGGTGCCCACCACCTTACACATTCTGGCTGGCTCCCCTTCATCTCAGGTTACAATACCAGGCTTGCAAATAAATCCATGTTGAAGCTCATGCCAGAGTCTACTTCGGCCCTCTTTGAAACCACACGACCCTCCATCAGCACTAGAAGTGCCGCCAGGGGTAGGTTGCTAGTACCCTTCAAGCGAACTACCCTTGCCCAAAAAGCCCTCTCCTATTATGGGCCATAGTGGTATAATGAGCTGCCTGCATCCCTAACCGATTGTACTAGGCTCAGCCAATTCAAAACTGAACTACAGTCTCACCTTGCTGACAAAATGACTGTCAATTCTTCTGTTAACTGACAACACCTGCCTGTTTCTCTGATCTTTCTCTTGGCCATTTCCTTGCCATAGCATCTCTCCTCTTCCACCACCACCCCTCCTCACCCCACCCCATCTCCCTCATCTGCCCCTCAAATCCTCTATTTCTCCTGCACAGCCCCTCTACCCTTTGTCTCCCCCACCTCCCCATCCCCCCGCTCTCCAGCCACATCTCTCATATCTCCATTCAATTGGTGACAAAGCCATCTCTTGGCTGCATCTAAACTTGCCCCCCTTACCCCCAGCTTATTGGGGCCCACATGCCTTGGTCACCTCTTGTTACCTACTACACATTGGACCGCACACATGTTGTGCTATTCTTAAGGTTATTCCACAAGTGTTGACTGTTCTCTTCCTTGCTGTCCTAGCAACCATGTATTGTGTTGAAACTGCACTCATAATCCTGATGTTAAATGGTGTTTTTCTCATGTTTGTACCTACAAATGTTATGTCTTGTTGTGTATCTTCTTTGACTTGGAGCCTTTGCAAACAAGCCCATGGCTCAAAGGTATTAATCCCAAACTGAAATAAAAAAATTAAAAAAATATACCCACTAACAGGGATAAGAGTTACAGTAGATATAAGGCAGGGATAGTTACATATGTTAAAACCTCCTTAAACTGTACTGTAGTTAGAATAACAAGCATTTGTCAATGCCGAATGTTGCTTGCTTCTATGTGCTGTTTAGGTATTTGGAAGTCATTGGAGTGCAAATATTGAAAATTTGCGAACTTACGAGCATGCGTAGGAACTGCGCAACGCATGCTCGTAAAACAGTAATTTTTAGGAATTTTTTCACCAAATTTTCAACATAGCCATTTTAAGACCTCTGCTCATGAACAGTGTCACTGTGATTTTGTTAATGTGTCCCATACATTGAGTTTGCACACCGACTGCACCATTGTGCGCTACATGGGCAGAAACACATTTTGGGCAGGATGTGAAAAATGACAGCTGTGCTGCTCATAAGGAGGTGTGGTAAAATGGCAATGTTGAAAATCTGGAGTGAAAATATTGAAAATTTGCGAACTTATTTAGCCATGTGAGAACTGCGCAGAACGACGCCAGAACACAGTCATTTTTAGGAATTTTTTCACCAAATTTTCAATATAGCCATTTTAAGACCTCTGCTCATGAACAGTGTCACTGTGATTTTCTTAATTTGTCCTGTACATTGATTTCAAGATACCGACTGGCGCCATTCTGGCGCCATATGGCGGAAACACATTTTGGGTGAGATGTGAAAATGACAGCTGTACTACTCATAAGGAGGTGTGGTAAAATGGCAATGTTGAAAATCTGGAGTTAAAATATTGAAATGTCGCGAACTTACGAGCCTGCGTAGGAACTGCACAACGCACGCTCGTAAAACAGTCATTTTTTGGAATTTTGGTACCAAATTTTCAAAATGGGGTTTTTGGGACCCCTTCTCATGAATTATGTCACTGTCCTGGTGGTATTCAGGCCCAAAGGGTGATTTCGCAGTCACTGTGCAGTCACTGCGCGAAATCACCCTTCGGGCCCAAATAACGCCATGACAGTGACATCTTTCATGAGAAGGGTCCCAAAACCCCATGTTGAAAATTTGCAAAATTCCCAAAATGCCTGAGATGTGCAACAAAGTTGAAACCCCCTATTCAGCCCATTATACAGCTACCGCATTTCTCAGTTCGGTCGGCTTTGAAGAGTGCAGACGTGTTCCGTCCACATCAAGATCGCCACGCCCGAGTCCGGAGGTAAGTATGGGGTAAGGGGGCGTGGGAAACTGGGTGTGCAGTGGTGGGTGCGGGTTATGGGAGGGTGGGAAGGCAGCGCCAGCGGACGTTTTCGTTTTCAGGTAAAAAAAAAAAATGGGACTGTTTGCAGTTGGCGTGGCTCCCAGTGTGGCACAATGATGTTAGCGCTCAGCCGACGGGGATTGGGCACCCCATCGGCCAATGGACTGATTGCCACGCTGGGGTGGGCTTCCAGCGTGGCACCTACAACTGGGGCGGCGCAGCTCAGCCGACAGGGATTGGGCACCCGTCGGCTACAGTAGGTGCGGGGGCGCGCTTCGCCTGTGTGTGGGGGCTACACTTCTTATCTCTGCTCACTGAGCGTAGCTCCCCTTTCAACTGTATCACTGCATTTTGGGCGTGTCATAGACAGCCCAAAATGCATTGCTTACAGGGGCCGCGCCTGCCAGATCACTGACTGAATTGGAGGAGGAGGAGGTGACACACCTCCGAAATCTCCGATGATGGCACTATGTTTCTTGCACATGCATGCAAGCAACATAAAAATGGACCTGGATAATTTATTGGCCTTAAAAATAGAAGAACAAGATGGAACTCATATCATTTTAAATATTTATTTTCCTCCAAATAAAACAAACCCATACAAGACAAATCAGATATTTAATTCAGAATTGGAAAAATATCTGAAAGGTGGCAAACCTCACCTATTATTGGGTGATTTTAATGCCAGAATGGCACCAAGAGAAAAGATTACAAATTACACAGAAGAAGTTGCCCCTTATATATCAGTTATCAACCCAAGACTCAAGTGTGATAGAGCATCTATAGATCTTAAAACCAATGAAAGAGGAAAACCATTAGAGAAAACAGTGCAAGAATTAAATATGATTTTAATAATGGAAGTACAAACAGAGATACCATGGGGTCCCTGACATTTAATGGGCCCAGAGGCACTTCCACAATAGATTTGGTATGGACAAATTTAGAAGCCACAAGAATAGTGGAAATCCTTAAAATTATAGAAAGATATGAATCAACACATGATCCATTGGCACTCCTGCTAATTGCAGATGGCCCATTGGATGTCTCTCAAACTGTTCTACCAGTAAACACAAATTTAGAGATTATAAACCAGAGAAGAATTAGATGGGACTCTAAAAAAGTTAATGGCTTTAAAGATTTATTAGAGTCATCCCAGTTAATGGAACTAAAAGAACAAATAACTTACCCACTAGAATATGTAAATGGCCAAGGAGTTATGGGAATTAATAATAACAACAATAAGGACATACTGCTTTGAACAAAGAATAATCATCTTGAGCACTTTAGTGGGTAAGACGTGATATAACAAAAACTGTAGACTAGCCAAAAGGAATTTGAATTATAAAATAAGGAAAGCTAAAAAGGAAATATCTGATCTCATGAAGTGGGCTATTACACTGAATAAATATAGGAGAGAATACAAACAAATCCTAGAAAAGGAAACACTTAAATATAATGCAAGTATGTGGGAAAAATTAAGGAAAACAGTGGAAAATAAAGACACCAAATCCTTTTGGAGATTAGTGGCACAAGGCTGCAATAAGTAGTCTAGAAATGTGGAAGCTTACATAACTCCAAATACATGGACAGATTATTTTAAAAACTTATATTACTCTATAGAAGTGCAGAAATCAATATCCCGAATAGTAGGAAAAGAACAGATTTTCCCCATTCCAATTTACATTGCAGAGAATGACATCTATATGGCTTTAACATCATTGGCATCTAATAAAGCCCCTGGACCAGATTCTGTGATAGATGATATTTTTAAAGCATTTCTTCACTGGTGGTAATCCATATTTAAAACATTTTTCAATGCAATTATTCAGGGACTAGAAATCCTAGCATCCTGCAAAGTAGTACGATCTATCCAATATATAAACAAGCATTTGTCAATGCCAAATGTTCGTCATGTGCACTGGTGTCATGGGGGGGGGATAGGGATGTTTGAAATTGCTTCAGTGAAGTTGTTTGTGAGGTGGGGTCTCAAAAAACATATGGTGAAAATTTGGGGCAAAAGTATTTAAAAATGGCCAAGGTATGGCACTAAGTTGAAAACCCTATTGAAAAACATTAACACTGAAAACCCCATTGAACCCCAAGTGCTTACCTCAGTTTGCAGTTGGGCTTTGAAGAGCAAAGACATGCCTGCAGTCCAAGGTAGATTACAGCGACGGACCTCTGGTGGGTACGTATGGCGTAGGGGGCATATAGGGTGGTGGGTTCTGAGTGGGAGGGTAGGGGGTTGGGTAATGGTGAAATGGACAACGATGGGTGGTTTTCTTTTTACAGGGAAACAAATGACAAGGGGCAGTTTTCTTTTTTCAGGGTGTCTGCTGAACAGATGAGGACACTGGGAGACTGGGCACCCCCAGTGTCTGTATACTGTTTGGGGGGGGGTTACACAGCGGATAACAATAGACAGACAGATGACACTGGGGGATTGGCCATCCCCAGTGTCTGCATACTGTTTGGGGAGGGGGGTTACACAGCGGACAATAATGGATGATTTTCTTTTTTTTTTAGGATAAAAAACAAGCATTTGTCAATGCAGAATTGTTGATGTATTGAAAGATGTCCACCTCCACACCTTGTTTATGCCCTTGAGGTACTTGAATGTATCTATCATGTTCCCCCACTCTCTCCTTTCTTCCAATAAGTACATATTGAGGTCCTTTTAATCTCTCTTGATATATTCTGTGTTGCAAGCCATGTACCATCTTGGTTGCCTTCCTGTGGACTTCCTCCACCCTGTCAATGTCCTTGCACATTTGAGGCCTCCAGAATTGCACAGAGTACTGTAGGTGAGGCCTCACTAGTGCATTATACAATGGCATCACCACCTCATGCCTTCTGCTAGTGATACCTCTGCCTATGCACGCCAGTATGCCACTGGCCATCCTTGCAACATTTATGCTCTGCTTTGACACCTTTAGGTCATCAGAAATTATGATTCCTAGGTCTTTCTTGGTAATCATCAGCACCTCCACCCCATCCTATAACTTTCCCCAGGTTTCCCTCTTCTCAGGTGCATTATTTGGGCTTCTTTGCATTGAACCTCAGTTACCACTCCTCAGATAATTTTTTCAAGCCTCTCCATGTCCCTGCTCATTTTCTCCGCGCCCTTCTGGAGTATTCACTCTGTTACAGATGTTGGTGTCATCTGCAAACAGGCAGACAGACCTTTTCTTCTAGCCCTTCCGCAATGTTTGTAATGAAGACATTGAACAGGACTGGTCCTAGGACTTATCCCTGAGCTACCCTGCTGGTCACCCCCTCTCCCCGGATTGGATCCCATTACCACCACCCTCTGCCTCCTATCTGTCAGCCAGTTTCCAACCCAGTTTATCAGCTTGTGCCCCATTGCCAGACTACTCATTTTGTTAATCAGCCTTCTGTGTTGGACATTGTCGAAGGCTTTGCTGAAATCAAGGTAGGTGACATCAAACGTCCCTCCCTGATTTACTTCCTTAATGAGGCATTAGGGTTTCTAACCCTAATACCCCACCCCCACCCTGCAGAGACTGACAGGCATTGGAGGTATCCCTTTGGGTCATCGGCCATAATGCTCACATCATTCCACCCCCACCCTGCAGACACTGATAGGTGTCATGGTGTGCCTTGAGGTCTTTGGCCCTAACGCTCATCCCATTCCATAATGAAATAAGCTGAGATGGGTGCAGTATAGGAAAATGGGTTGAACGTTTGGACCAAGAGTCCAAGGCACACTCCGATGCCTGTCACTGACTGCGGGGTGGAATGTGAGGGCATACGGATGACGACCCAAGACACATGCGTGATGCCTGTCGGTCTCTACAGGGTGGGGTGTGGGAGGGGACATTTCAGTTGGAAACCCTAATGCCACAGATGTTTGTTGGTATTTTCACTCCAAATTTTCAACATGGACTTTTTGTGACACCACCTCATGAACAGCGGCACTATCATTTCGTTACTCAATCCCAAAAGGTAACTTCACGCAGCGACTGTGCCATTCGGTACCACAGGTGCTAAAACACATTTTGGGCAGGATGTGAAAAATGTCAGTTGTACTGTTCATGAGGAGGTGTGAACAAATGGCAATGTTGAAAATCTGGAGTGAAAATAGGGGAGAGATGGGCACAAGACCCAGGGGAGCAGGCTGAGGTACTAAATGAGTACTTCACCTCAGTTTTCACCAAGGAAAATGGGGGTGCTGCATCATACATGGGAGGAGACAGTGATACTGAGGAGGGAGGACCCTTACTGATTGGTGGGTCTGGGGAGAGGGGGAGGCATCAGTGGCAGGAGGGGGGAAGGCTAAGCAGGGAGAAGAGGTAGCAGAAGTGGAAATCACAGCAGAGAGAGTGAGGGAAGCCCTCAGGTCCCTTAAGATGGAGAAAGCACCAGGGCCGGATAAATTACATCCCAGAGTGCTGAAGGAACTTGCGGATGTCCTGATGAAACCCCTGGTGGAGCATTTCACCATCTCTCTGAGGACAGGGTGGGTGCCCCAGGACTGGAAGGTGGTGCATATAGTGCCTTTCCACAAGGAGGGATCAAGGGAGGTGGCAGGGAACTACAGGCCTGTCAGTCTGACATTGGTGGTGGGCAAGGTGATGGAGGGCATTGTCAAGGAGAGCCTGGGGGAGACCTGGAAAAGTCAGGGTGCCTGGACGATAGACAGCATGGATTCGTCCCTGAGAATTTGTGTCAGACAAACCTTGTGGAGTTCTATGACTGGGTGATGAGTGCCTGGGACCTGGGTAGACCAGTGGACGTCCTCTTTCTAGACTTCAGCAAGGCATTTGACTCTGTTCCTCACGAGGGCCTGTTGGATAAGCTGGGAGAAATGGGGGTTGGGAAAGAAATGATCAGATGGATAGGCAATTGGCTCTAGGACCGGACCCAGAGGGTCGTAGTTGGCGAGATAGTCTCATCCCCAAGGAGGGTCATTAGTGGGGTCCCACAGGATCAGTCCTTGGGTCCCTCCTGTTCAACGCCTATGTCTCTGACATGAGGACAGGTATCAGGAGTGAGATGAGTCTCTTTGTGGATGACTCAAAACTGGGGGTGGGGGTGGATGGGGAGGAGGGGAGGGTGGCCCTACAGGGGGACCTAGAGGCTCTGGAAAGATGGTCTAGAAAGTGGAAACTGAGGTTCAATGCAGGGAAATGCAAGGTACTGCACCTGGGGACCAGAAACCCAAGCTAAGTGTACACCCGGGGGGGGTGTGCTACAAGTCTCGATGGCTGACAGGGACCTGGGGGTGGTGGTGGATGTCAAGATGAACAACTCTGAGACTTGTAGGAGGGCAGCAGCCAAGGCCAACAGGATGCTGGGATGCATCGCTAGGGGATCACCTCCAGAAGGAGGGAAGTGATACTCCCTCTGTATAACTGCTTGGTGAGGCCACACCTCGAGTACTGCGTGCAGTTTTGGAGGCCACACTTAAAGAGGGACATTAAACTCCTGGAAAGGGTCCAGAGGAGGGCAACCAAAATGATTTGGGGCTTGGGGGACAGGACCTATGAGGAGAGGCTCGAAGAGCTAAATATGTACACACTGGAAGAGAGAAGGGACCAGAGGGACATGATAGAGGTCTTCAGGTACATGAAGGGGGTAAATAGGGGAGGAGCAGTCAGGGTGCTTTGAAGGAAGGAGGAGGGGGCCACTAGAGGGCATGGGTGGAAGCTGGAGGGGGGAAGATTCAGGGGAGAAAGGAGGAGGTGCTACTTCACTGAGAGGGTGGTGGAGCCATGGAATGCACTGCCTAGGGGGCTGGTGGAGGCAGAGATGGTGGAGGGCTTCAAGAGTGGGTGGGACAAGTAAAGGAGAAGGGTTCTGGAAGCAAAATCCAATGCAGCAAGAACATCTGGAACAGGGAAGGGAGAAGCCAGAGAAGGCGAGGAGGGCAGCAAGGTCAGCTCCCAGAGTGGGGGCTGACCAAACGAGCAGACGCGAAAGACCATTAGGCCTATTCTGCTGGTATTGTAGTATGTTAGTAAAATTATATTGGAACATTTAACTATATGGCTAGAGGATAATTCAAAGTTGAGTGAACTTCAAAATGATTTCCAAGCAAACAGGTTCTCTGTTCGACATTGTTTTGTATTGGATCATCTGATCTGGAAATATGTATCAATTAAGAGTCATAAACTTTATTGCTGTTTCATAGATTTTTCCACAGCGTTTGATAGTATCCGCAGAAATTTACTTTGGTAAAAAGTTAGAAGAAATAGCATTAGAACCAAACACTACAAATATAATAATACAACTTTATTCAGATACATGGGGCACAGATCCAATACAATCAAAATGGCCAGACTACAAGAAGTTTTCCAACAAACAGAGGTGTCAGGCAGGGTTGCTTGCTGGCACGGATTTTATTTAATATATACATCAATACAATTTTGGGCAGCTTGTATGAACCTGATTTTCATTCTCCAAAGAAAGGCAATAAATTAATACCAGCACTTGCATATGCAGCTGATCTGGTTTTGTTATTCACTTCACTTCTGGGTCTGCAGAGAAAACTGAATTACTTCTCAGAAATATGTAAAACTTAGCAACTAAAAATAAACAAAGAAAAAAACAAATTATTGGTGTTTGGTAATAAGAAAAAAATGGCACCAAGGGTATGGATAGACCAAGAGAAACTAGAAACTGTGACAACATATGATTATTTGGGAGTTAGCGTCTCACAAAACACCAAATGGATAAATCACAGAGCAATGATATTGAGCAGACTGGGGTCAGTTTTGACTGCCTGCAGACTGTTTAATACTAAACTAGGAAGAAGTTCAATTAAGGGGGCCTTAAAGGTGTTGAATGCTAAGATCAAAATGAGCATACTCTATGCAGTAGAAGTCTGGGGTCAGGAAAATATGAGGGACATTGCGGAACCAGCGAGCAAATTATATAGACATCTGCTCATGGTACCTCAATCTGTCCCCTCAGCTCTGTTATGTCTGGAACTGGGGTAATTCACAATAGAGTCAATGGCCAAAGAAAGGAGGCTCCTATTTTTATTAAAACTTTTTTGCTCCCAGACACATGATTTCCCTGACAATGTCTGGAAGAACAAATAAAATATGCAGATTAAGGTCATAAGACACCTCTGACCACTATTATTAAATAGGAGTTCTTCCCCTTGGGCCTTGGCTCAACTTTAAATGAAATATGCATAAAATCTTGGGAAGAAATTAAAGGTATCGTTATAACCGGGGTAAGAGATACTGACATAGCAAAAAGTTTTGAAAAACTAAACAATTATAAATGCTATAGATGGTATAAACAAATTAAATTAATGCACAACCTAGAAGCTTACCTAATTAAACTGACTAACCCAGAATCGTGGCATATAATAACAAAACATAGAATGGAATTATACAAAGTGAATTATTTGCATTTTATTCAGAAAAGGCCTGATATTCTCACACCTTATTGTAAGTGTGGAAAATCATTGGAGGATGATTTGAAGCACGTTGTCTTAGTATGTCCATTGTACAAGAAAAATAGGGAAAATTGCTTGGAAAATCTTATGTTCATTCAATATACCTGCTGATAGGATTATTGTGGAAATATTCAATGCCCAGGATAAAAATATACTGTTAAATGTGGCTAGCTACTTCAATCAATCAATCAAATCTTTATTTATCCAGGTGGACATCACTTGAGCAATGCTCATTTGCAAGATGGACCTGGTTAGGTCAGGGACAATTACATAAACATAGTGCAAAGCAAGGAACAAGATACAATATACATAGTGTTGATTTATACAATTTACATAGTTGAATTATCAGGAAATTCTGATAACTCTGTACCTTTTTTTATTTACAATTTTTACATAACTTTAAGGTCATAGACAGATTTTTGAAATGTGGCATGGAGGAAGTGTTGTTGATGACTTGTATACACGGTTGAGAAGATGGATTTGATAGGCGAAGAAGTAGTCAATGAAGGATCTGGGTCCGAGGTGGGTGATAGGCTTCAGCAGCTTTAGCAGTGGGGAGCTAAGGGGGTCGGGTGTCCGGAAGGGAGGGAGGGAAGTGAACAGTTGGCAATGGGGGGAAAGGTGGGGGGGAAGGATGTACAAGAGGGAAACGCCATGGAAGAAGTATGGAGGGATTGCAGACCATGTGGAAGTTGGTAGGAAGGAGAAGAGATGCAGAAGGCAGAGAGGGCACAATTCACTTTTGTGCTATCGAAAACATTTGCATTGCTCCTTGACAAGCTTTGGGTAAAGGGTTTTGAAGGACGTAATGGATACGGGTATACTAGTTTCAGGACTTTCTGCAGTTTGTTCCATAGTGAGGGCAGCATGAAACTGACGTACTGTTTACCTGCAAATGTTATAAGAATTATCATTGGAATCTTGACTATTGTTATTGATTGTGAAGCATGAAAATGCAATGTATTCATTCGACTGTATAAGTGTACAAACATGCTTAAAATGTTTTAGTGTTTTATATTGTAATGGTTTTAAAACCAATCAACAAACCAAACTGAACTAAACTGACTCCCAGCATGACTCTAGGAAAGGTCATTGGACAATGACTGCCCTTTCAAAGCTGTGAAATTACATTAGTTTTCCTTCATTAGTACTTTCTTCCATTCCAGTGCAGGCAGTACCTCCAGGTCTGACACCCTAGCCCTGTCTCCGGCTTCTCAGGGACTTAACTCCATCGCAGCATCCTCCTCCACAGCTTAGCCCCCCCATAGTGGGGTTTGATGGGACTCCCTACCACCAACAAGCGGATGTAGTTTTGCTGAGAGAAGACTCTGGCACTGGTGTCGAGCCAGTGAAGGCTGGTCCCCTCATGCTGCCCTGCCTGGTCTCTCTCCCTGTTTTTTCTCCTTCTAAGGTGAGGCAGATGTGCAATGTCATATGAGACGCTCCTATTCAAGTTCCCGCCTGCAGGATGTCCATGACTATTCCTCCCCTTCTCCCTTTCACTGTTCAGTCCAAGGCTGCCCTACCCCCAGACACCGCTAGATGCCAAACGCACGCCAGATTCCACATCCCTTCCTTCCCGGAGGAGGAGAGCTGTCCAATGGATGTTCAGTCCTCCAGCCCTCGTCGGACCCTCCAATGTTTCATGTTCGCTCCTAAACCTGGGTCATCGGTGCCACAAACAGTAGCCCTACTGCTGCAATGGCAGGCCAACATCTTCATGACATTAGTAAAATGATAAATACAAGTGGGCTCACAGGGGCGGTATTTGTGGACCTAACAGAGGCATTTAACTTTGTAAATCATAGTCTCTTTGTTGACAAACTTTCAGCTTTACAAGTTTCTAACACTGCTCTAAAATGATCTGTGAGCTACCTCAAAGGTCAATGTCAACAGGTCAAGACTGGATGGTATCTTCAAAAGTTATAAAATGGGTGCAACCCCTAGTTTCACGGGGTGATATTTTCAAAAGCCATAAAATGGATATGACTCCTTTGGTGGGACTTTTTTTCTTTAAATCATTTTTTGTTCATTGTTCAAATATACATAGTACAGGTGAAAATAATCTTGGTTCCAAATAGAGAAACTTTGTACCACACCATATAAACAGTATAGTATAGCTTATCATGCACTGTTACTTCATAAGGGGTTATGTAAGCCTTCATGACTAAGACAGGAAGTCATTTCCCAGGCATTAATGCATGGTTAGAGGGGGTGCCATAGGCCAAGGGTTTCCCACCACCCACCATGCATTAATATCTGGGAAATGACCTCCAATCGAGGTCATTAAGGCACTTGTAACATGGAATTATACAATGGGATTACTGTTGCATACTGGTATTTCTCATGGAAAAATAGTGAAACCACAACAATCATGTATAGTAAAGAACTTCATGTCTTAGAAGAAATACTTCACTTCTGTGCCTTTCATAACTCCCAACATGCACGTTGCACAGGCCACATATACTAATGCAGTGGCTACCAATTTATTACAACTACTAAGTTTGGATTATGTAGAAAAACACATATAAAATACTGATTCAATTTCAAAAATTCCTACTTGTACTGAGCACTTTCATTCTTTTCAGTTCTATTCCTACCTCACCTTCATTTATGTTGGTAATGCATTCTGAGAAAAATTTCTAACATGCATACATTCTTGCACAGTATTCTTAACACCGTGCCACCTATAAATCAGATTGCGAGTTTCTCTGAGGTGCGATCCCGATTTTCTTGCTTTAAAAGATAATAGCACAGTACAGTGCCACCTATAGGTCGGATTGAGAATTTCACTGAGGTATGATCCTGATTTTCTTGCTTTAACAGATAGCATAGTATTCTTAACACAGTGCCACCAATAGGTCGGATTGCGACTTTCGCTGAGGTGCAATCCTGATTTTCTTGCTTTGAAAGATAGCAGGTCATATCTAGGGAATTAATGCATGGTTGGATGTGTGTCAGCTGATGTGTTTTGACCAATTAGATTACTTGATTTCAGTGTTGCCATTATTGCCATGTTACAAACAAGATTATATACTGTATTAATCACATTTAATTACATATGATCCATAATTAGCCATTACAGCAATGACTGGGTCTTCAGTTCAATAAAACTTTCAAAACTTTAGTGCCATGTCTGATGCACTTTGGAACGTCACTAATGTGATGCAGTGAGATCCAAAAACAAACTGAACTACATGCAGTTCTGAGATACATAACATGAACACACAACTCCAAGTTACGTTAATAACAGAGACTACCTTGATATGTCTAGGCCATGTTCTATCTTGCTGGAGCTGTTTTCAAGAGGTGGACTTATCTGCAGTATTTCTAGTTGTTTCAGAGTACTTTACATCTAGTTTTGTCTAAACAAAATTTTAAACATAGATGTAAATGATAGACATGCTTACATTTGGTCTGAAAACTGTGACCAGGCACATTTATGTTTGAATTTTGCAAATAACTAAGGTAGAGTTTTGAAAACTGGACTTATGTCCTAGTTATGAAATTGGACGTAGGGGTAATCTGGCCTGTTTTTAAAGTTGTGCATTACAAAATTGTATTTGGAAAAAGGTTTTGAAATGCCCCGTACAGTCCCTGTTCTGACTAATATCTCTCTTCATGTTCCCCACGGCTCCATACTGGGACCCTTGCTTTCCTCCCTGTTTATTAATGATTTCCCAAAGTCCAGTGCTCAGTGTAGCAGCCTCCTCTTTGTGGGAGACCTGGTAATTTATTTCAGCTCTGATAATCCAAATACACTAAGTCAGTATATTTTATTTTACTAGTTCTGGTTTTACCTCTTACCTCCTTGTGCTAGGTGGGGTTGCATTCCTATTTCTGCCTTTAGGTGAGGCCCTTTCATACCCCTAACCCAACCATTGCTCCAGATCCTAGTTGCATGGTTCACAGATCTTGGTTTCTGTCTTTATGGCTTTCTCTGAAATGCAGTAGTTATAATGTTTTTGTCTCCCTAAATTCTTTGCATTGATTTGAGCTTTCATTATATTGCATGTACCTTGCCTCATATTTTTCTTTACCTTCATACCAATATCTGTGTTGTACTGCACTCTGTACCTCAGACACTGTAGATGCCTAAATTATGTACATAATGTTGTAATATGCCTAAATTATGCCTGTAATATCGTTGTCAATTATTGAGTGTTCTCCCTGTTGTAACCTTCAGGGTATGCCTGAAAATAGGCAACTGACTGGTGCACCTACCTGCTAAATAAAAACTAAATAAATTACTTTGTCTCTTGGTCAACCACTATCTCACTCTACATTCTTCCTTATGCATGCGTGTACTCTGTAAATTGGGTGTTGTTTGTGGATGTTTTATACAATGGGTGAATAAATTCCTGTACTTTGACTGGAGATGTATAGTCACATGACCTTGCATTATTTTCACATAACTGCACATTAACAGGGATTTACTTTCAATTTTATTTCATCATGATGTTTGTTTCCTAATTTGTTCCCACTAGCCCCTTCTTCTGATGAATCCAAGCCCCACAACCCATTGTCCAAGAGACTCCCCACTGCTTGATTACCTTTATGGGCGAATGGGTTCCAGTAGGGGGTGCGAAGCCTGAAGGGTCACTAGAGTCATCCTGCTCCTGGATGGTATTTTCCTTCAATTTTTATCCAACCTAATCAGGGCTAGCACACGTGCCATGGCACGCACACACAGAGTTAAGACACTGTAGGATGCAGTGTCTGTACCTGGCCGTCGAACTAGGTGACAGCTTGCTGCTCCACCCAGCCTCCACTGGGTGGCAGCCAAGCAAGGTTGTACACTGCCCCCTTCCCTCCCCTTCCCCAAAGGAGGAAAGCTGTCTTTGGACGCTCTCAATCTTCATTCCCATGACCGGCCCCCTTGCAATCCTGTTCCATTCCTGAAACCAGGCCACCAGCACTGCGGGAGGTGTGGCCTCATCTCTCTGTACCACTGGCACCCAGTGCCTCAACCCTCCACACCACTGGTATCCAGTGCCTCAACCCTCTGCACCACTGGCACCCAGTGGCTCAACACTCTGCACCACTGGCACCCAATGCCTCAACCCCCCACCTCCACACCACTGGCACCCAGTGCTAACCCTTGCTTCACCCCCACCCTGCATCACTTGCACCCAGTGCCTCAACCCTCCACACCACTTGCACCCAGTGCCTCAACCCTCCACACCACTGGTATCCACCACCTCATCTCTCTGTAGCACTGGGCCAATTATCTGCTTTCATTTTTTTTTGTTACAGTTTACCCTTCTAGGTTACCAGCCAGTCCCCAGGCCCCAACTCAGGTCTGCCACTGGTACCCTAACCCCATCACCTAACTTTCTCCCAGGGCTTCTTACCTTCCCAGTAGTCACCTGTGGTACTGCCTCTCCATGGTGGAGGGCAGCAGGAGTGGACCAGGTCCCCACTGCAAACCTCAATCCCACTTGGACACCAGGAGGCTGCCTAGGTTGGTGGGTGTGAGGGTCTGCAGGAGAGCAGTGGCTATCATACCACTGAGACTGGGGTTTTTCCTTATTTTCACCCCACCTCTTAGAGGTGTCAGCTGAGTAGTGCATTGCAAAGCATCAGCAGTTGCCCTCTCTCCCCTGCCCTGAACTTGTTCCAGCCTGCACTGGTACCACAGTCTTCTAGGTGGCAGTTGCATGGCATATCAGAACACCCCCTTCCTCCCCAGAGAAGGAGAGAATCCTATTGGGATGCTCAAGCCTCCTCTCCACAGCCATCCCCCAATGATCTAGGTTTGTTCCCAAACCTGGGTTGCCAGCATGGTGCCATGTTAAGGTGCATAGTGCCTCAGTCCTCTGAGCCACTGGGTTTTTTTTTTTTTAATGTTTCCAGCTGGCTGCATGGTGCATCATAGTAGGGTAGCCATTAAGCATGCTGGCAACCCAGATTTGTGCCCTGAACACCGGATGACAAAGGTGGATGCCAGCAATGGACGACAACAGTGCACCACTCAGACAGTAGCTCCTGGGAGGTGCCACATTGGTTGGCATAGGAGACCAGCCAGCAAGCACTCCCATTGCCAATGTGGGCATGATCTTGTGGAGAAGGGGCAGACCAGAACATTTAAGGGCTGTCTCCAACTCTCCCTGTAAAGGACTTTGCTATCCACACATTTGGTCAGGGAGCCCAATGTTCAAGATGGTAAATGTTACTGACTTGATTGGTGTGTGGTGCCTCCACCCAAGATGACTCCTTCTATAGAGTGGAATCAGAGGTCTAGACCCTTGGGAAAATTTACTGTGGGCATGGAAGTTCTAGGCCAGTCCCCTAGGGGTTGCAGGATATCTGATGCTGATGTTCTTGTTCACCTCATATAGTTCTTAGTTGGAGTGTTTGATGATTTTTTTTGTAGATCCAACTATACAGACTAGGAATAGTCTTTTTGTATTTTTAAAGAAAAACTAATATATATAGAAAATTATTGAGGAGAAGTATCAGTACTTTATAGCTGGTTTCAAAAATGTTCCAATCAACCTCAACCATAGGCCCAAAGGGTGACATCGACGGGAGTCCTCCAGAGGGGTAATGTAAATCCCCTGCTTCGGCAGAGTAATTCTGATAGGATTGGAAGGCATGACCACCAGTGGAGGCAACTCAGTCAGGGGTACCGCTTGCACATCATCCTTCTGGGTGAGGACAGGGAGCACTGGAGTCTGGAGGATTGACTCCTCATCAATTTCCTCCGACAACTGGTAGACTGGTTCAGAAAAACCTTGACTACTTCTACGAATGGAATCGAGGCTGACAGGCCCGACGGGGTTACCGTGGAGACCTCAACTATCCCCTTGACCAGAGGAAGCTTGAAGAAGGCCAAGCAGTTGGGGAAGTCGAAGGAACAGGAACACCATGATCTTTCCCGGTCCCACATCCTGTGAAGATGATTTTTTTTGTGCTTCTTGCTGCAGGGAACAGGGTCTTCTCTGAACGTTTGGAGGGCCATGCTCAGCTCTCTGAAATCATCAGAGAATGACCTTCCAATGCTGGCCCCGGCCAGGAACAATGCTGAGAATGATGAGGAACTCACCACAGTCATCACATCTCTCCTTCCATGACCAAACTGAGCTGCTGGCCCGGCAGCCACCAAGCAGATTTGCAGTCTTTTAGACATCTTAGGGCCAGCCTGGTCTTCCGATCTTCAATGGTCACTGGCAGCATTGCCCAGTACTTACTGCAAGTGGGGACATCATGTTGATTGCCAAAGCAAGAGACATGTGTTTTGCAGATCCGTGGCTGACATCTTCTGTCAACACTGACAGTAGAATTTGAACCTTGGTTTCTTGCCTTTCAGTCATGGAGTAGAGCCAGAAGATAGAGGAGCAACTTCAGTGTTGAATGCAGACTGAAATGTCAAAGATTGGCCTAAGGAAAGCACTTGAAAACTCAAAATCCTTCAACACTTCAGAGCTGTAAGGGAGGAGACTTGTCTCTTTCAGTGGGGAAAAAGAAAGATCTGACATCACAGGGCAGAGCCGAAGAATATACAAACCTTCTTGAAGAATTCCGATGACTCAGCTGTCTCTAGAGTGTGGATAGTGAACTGTATCCACATTGTTGGAACAGAAGTTATCTTCCATGTTCACGATTTCCTAAAAGCATTTAACACTTTGTGATGAAAGGAATTCGGGTTTCATAATAAAGTCCCCACTATACTGCAGAAGAACACACGGGGGTTCAAGTTTCATTTTCAGACTTCCGGTGACGTCACCGATGGTGATGGCAGCTTAATTCTGTGCTTCAGCCCTGACAGCGTACAAATCAATGGTCATCCATTGGCTTATGCAGAGTTCACCAGAAAATCTTGCACTATCCCATCCTGCAATGCGCCAGCCAAAGAATCTGAGGGGTAGAGATGACTTAAAGCAAAGTAAGTGGTGTGGCAACCACAGAAACTGTAGGGCGAACAACTCACCCTCATGGGTGTCAGATTGTATGGCAGGCTGTGCTGGGGAGGAGTGTCGCACAGCAGTTCATTCGGGAGTCGAGCTGCATCCTCAGATATTATGAAAATGCTCCACCGAATCGACTCCAATGTTGCAAATATCAAGCAAGAGCTTAAACAGCTGGAGCACCACACATCAGATATCGAATGGGGCCTGAATGAAGCTTGAGATGACATGCAACATCTAGGCTGCACAGTCCTCTATTTGGTGCAGCAGGAAAGAAAGCTGACAAGAAAGGCCAAGGATGCTGAAGCATAAGGGCGGCAGAAGACCATTCACCTATTTGGCTTCCCCAAGCATGCAAGCAAGGAGATGTAGTGGGTTTCATGTGGAGCTGGCTCCAACAAGAACTTAACAAACCAGAGGATGACCCATTGGATGTTGAGTGAACA
Organism: Neoceratodus forsteri; assembly: GCA_016271365.2. Classification (NCBI taxonomy): domain Eukaryota; kingdom Metazoa; phylum Chordata; order Ceratodontiformes; family Ceratodontidae; genus Neoceratodus; species Neoceratodus forsteri. Next base: position 808,452,440 of record CM028137.1, read on the forward strand.
CACCAAGCCTTGGGGCCAATGCCGAAAAAAGGAGCCCCTCCGTGCTCAATTTTGGTGAAATTCTTCAGGTATCAGGTCAAGAAAACGGTATTGAGGAAGGCTTGGGGGAAAAGACCTTAATCTGAATGGAAAAAGGATTTACATTGACCAGGATTACCTCAATGCTACTATGCAAAAAATGGAAGCAAGTCCTGGTGGTAAATAAACAGTTCCAGGAGAAAAACATCAAGGCGCAACTTCGGTACCCAGCAAAGTTGTTAGATCAATGGGAGGAGGGCAGTAAACTGTACAACTCTTTACTGTAAGCTTTTAAACTGCTCAAGAAGCTAGGGATTACCCTGCCAGATCTTCAACAAGATTCCATTGAGATCTCGATCATGCAGCTAGTCTGGGAACCAGTTGGCAGAGCAAGCACTCAAGGGAAAAAGCCACACGGGAATCTAATGGAAATCTTGCTCAGAGGCCTACTGCAACTCTAGAAGGGACTGAAAGGGAAACAGCAGCATGAAAACCCTGTCTGACAAGTACTGGTTTTAAATTCATAATTATTTCTCCCAATTTGAAGAACTCCCACTCCACTGGCACTACCCCACCCTCACCCTACTGACCTTGCCTTCATTTACACCTCCTTACACAGAGGGGGACTGTATAATTCAGATTTGGCCATGGCCCTGCTGAGCACACTCCATAGCAGAGCTTGAATGTTTCAAACTGCATAAGTCATGTTTAAGTCCACCTGTTGTACCGAAGATCCTTGTGTCTGACCTGGTGGAGGTAACTTGCCAACTGTTGGATCATCTTTCCTAAGGCCACACCAGACTCAGTTATACCGACTGGATCTTCATACTGCAGAGGTGCCCCCCTTTTCTTTCTTTTTTCTCCCAAGTCAAGACACCCCAAGTCAAGATGGGAGGCTGTTGTTGTTCAACCTTTTGTTAAAATTGTGCTAAGAAATACCCAGTTTTAAATGCTGCTGCAACCCCTTCAAACACACGGCAGGTGCTCTTAAGCGTCATCATACCCTGTGCTGGTTCTGACATGCAAAAAGGTGGCTGAATTAATACTCTGTGCTGGCAATGCTTTACATGCAGTTATAGCTGTCGCAAGGGCATTTTCAAGTTGGAATAATCAAACATTGCTATTTAGTGGAAGATGTGTGGTGACACTCACAATAAAACAGCGATAAAGGGACATTACAGCAATGGCTCAATGAGCACAGTCCACTGACTGGGGTAGGGGATAAGCTTGCCTTTCTGTTTTGTAGCATAGCATGGCTAACAGCTACAACATGACTGACTGAGTTATTGACTAAGGATCAAGTTTTAATTTACACACTCTAGTCAAGAGCTACGGAGGAAGGGGAAGGGGGGGATAACACTGGGAGGTCTCTGTTCAACAGGGTTGCATATTCTGCCTATAGACTGCTTAAAAAAACTTGGTGGAAACCAAAGACTGTGATGTGAGAGGATCAAGGGTTCTCATTACTGCAAATGTTTAGTATGTTGATTTTATGAAGGGGGAGGGTCCACTGCCTAGCAGGGCAGTTCTAAATCTTCATTGAATATTGCCAATGGTCAAAATAACTGATCAATATTGTCATTTTGTTACACCAGAGGTATATCTAAGGAGGTGTAATTTGATCAATTCTCTCCCCTATGCCACCCTACACATTCCTTGGAGTGCATACTGCTGCCGACAGTGTGCTTAACATGCTACCTGGAAGCTTGGTGTGATGGGCACTGCAGATGTGTGCCCTAGCTCTAGGGTGGATGGAGAGTCACTCCAGGCCTATAACTTACCTGAGCAGCTCATGGTTGAGCACCAACGCTCATCTTTACCTTAGTTTCTTGTTCATTAACTGTTATTTACTACTTTGAACTTCCATGCATGTTAGTTAAACTGTTCACATAACCTGTTATGGTTCTTAGCTGTATGGTGTGGGTTCTTGGGCCAAGGGGCATCAATTAAGGAACATATCTGGGCAGACAGGCATTGTAGTAAGAGTAAAATGGGGTACAAGGTATCAGGAACATAATGTACATGGGGTCAGTTTAGCCAGGGGTCCCCCTGTCAAGGTAAGCAGCTGGAACCTTATGTGGGTGTTCTTCTGGAGATATGGGGTCACTTAAGAGTGTATCCTTCAATGTGAAGGGAATTAATTCTATCATTAAGAGCACTAATATCTTGCAGGACTTTGCCAGGATCAACTGTGACATAGGGCTCCTTCAGGAGACCCACCTGTCGCAAACAGAGCATAGTAAACTCCTTAGGAGTTGGGTGGGTGATGTGGTAGCTTCATTGCACCAATCTGCAAAAACAGCAGGATTTGCCATGTTAGTGAGAAAATGCCTTCCTTATGAGAAAACATATACCTTTGCTGATGAAGAGGGCGGGGTAGTCATCCTGTCGAGTACACTGACAGGCAGAACAATACATTTTGTTAATGTTTACAGCATCTCCACCCACCACTGATTTCTTCTGGCAGGTATTTAGCAAGGTAACTAGTCTCCCGGAGAGGCAGGTCATACTTGGAGGGGATTGGAACTGTGTTTAAAATCTGGTCCTTGACAAGTCTCAGGGTGTACAAGTAGGCCACAAAGCAGGATCGAACGTGTTTAGATCCCTGAGGGAAGAGGTGAGTTTTATGGACGTGTGAAGGAACCAGAACTCCATGGGCAGGAATTATATGTTTTATTCCTGTGCTTAAGGCAGCTATTCCCATATAGACTACATATACAAGTCTCAGGGTGTACAAGTAGGCCACAAAGCAGGATCGAACGTGTTTAGATCCCTGAGGGAAGAGGTGAGTTTTATGGACGTGGGTGATGTGGTAGCTTCATTGCACCAATCTGCAAAAACAGCAGGATTTGCCATGTTAGTGAGAAAATGCCTTCCTTATGAGAAAACATATACCTTTGCTGATGAAGAGGGCGGGGTAGTCATCCTGTCGAGTACACTGACAGGCAGAACTCCATGATTGGGAAACCTTTTCTCCTGCTATTGTCTGCTCCACACACCTTTCACTTAACCTCTCTGTTCTGGATTTTTTCCCTATTTGTTTCTCCTAATCTGGCATGACCTCTTTCTTGTAATAATAATGTGATTATTGATATCTCATGGCCTTTTGCACAAGTGATTTGATATGTATTTGTATATGTTTTCTTGCTCTTGACACAACACAAATTGTTGTGTTATCTATGTAACCTTTTGTACTGTACCTAATTGATGTGGAACCTTTGTAAAAGAGCCTCTGGCTCAAAGGTAGTAATTCCTAGAACAATATACAGTACAGTCAGAAAGTTTGGGGCTATACAGTCAAAGAGGCAGAACTCAACCCACTGTATCTCTCAGACCATGCCAAAATTAGCATCATCCTTGATATGGGACCATCTGATAGAAAGTCATTTTAGAGACTTAATGCTGGACTCCTACATGACGAGGCCTATGTTAAGAGAACAAAAGAAGCCATTAAGAACTATATTCAGTGTAATTCCTGAAAGGTTTCTGAGCACAAGTTTCTCTGGGATGGTCTAAAATCAGTTCTGAGAGGTGACGCCATTTCTTAGGCTAGCTATAAAAAGAAGCTGTCTTGGGTAGGGCAGAAAAAGTTAGAAGATGGGATTAAGGAACGGGAGGCTAAACACAAAAGAGATGGAGACCCAGTACATCTAGAAGGCTTGAAAAAATTTAAATCAGGCTAGAGAGGCTTCTAAACATGAAACAGAGAAAACATTAACATTTACTTCACAAAAATATTATGTAGGAGGCAATAGAGTGGGGTGTCTCTTAGCTTATAGACTCCAAAAACAAATGGCAGACATATTTATTCCAAAAATCTAGAGGAAATTAGGGGATCCCAAACTAGAAACACAACCTAGCAAGATAGCTGAGGTTTTTAAGAATTATCATGTTGACCTGTATACACAAGAAGACAAGATAGGCGTAGCAAACAAAATAAATGAATTCCTGGATAGAGTCACCCTGTCAAAACTATCACTAGAGTAGGCCCAGGACTTGGAAAGGCCCTTTTCTCAAGTGGAGGTAGAGAAAGTGATCAAAGATTTGAAATGAAATAAGCCTCCTGGCCCAGATGGCTTCATTCCTGAAATCTATCAAAAGTTTAAAACAGAACGGGTCCCCATACTGGTCCAGGTATGCAATGAATGTCAGGTTCCAGATGAAATCCTAGACAGCTGCAGTGGCGCTCTGATTACTGTGCTGCCCAAGCTAGGTAAGGATGTTTCTGCCTTCGGAGGGTTCCAGCCTACTTCATTTTTAAACCTGGATGCAAAGATCTTTGCCAAAGTTATTGCTAACCACCATCAACAAGTGATACCACAGTTGATCCTCTCAGATCAGTTGGGTTTTATCCCGGGTAGACACATCCATGATAACGTCAGTCGGCTACTCACCACTATGGTATATGCCCACAGCTACCCCCCTGAGAATCAAAGGGCTGTAGTGGCATTAGATGCAGAGAAGGCATTTAATCATCTCAGCTGGGCATTTCTGGATGCCAATTGCACAAATTCAATTTTGGGGACACATTCCGTTCTTGGATTAAGGTGTTATATGCGAAACCCACAGCGCAGGTGTGACTCAATAGCACCATCTTCCACCCCTTCGAAATTCAAAGAGGCACACGACAAGGCTGCCCACTATCACCCCTTCTGTTTTCCCTTAGAATGGAACCCTTGGCAGAAGCATTTAGGGCTAGTGTGAATATAGAGGGCATACGAGTAGGTGAGGTAGAACACTGCATATTTTTATATGTGGATGATACTCGTCTTTACCTGCTGAACCCAACAGAGCTGCTCCCCGAAGCTATGATTATGCTGCAGGAATATGGTGAGGCTTCCGACTTTAAAATTAACTAAACCAAATCTGAGATAATGCTAATAGGAGGTACTATGACCCATCATCTTAAAAAATTGAGCAAAACTTAAATGGGCATCCAAGGGTTTTCAATACCTGGGATTACACATTACTTCAGCCCTAAGTAAACTCTTTCAAGCAAATTATCAAAATTTAATAGAGGAAATTCAGCAGGACTGTGACAGATGGGCTGCCTTGCCAATATCCCTGATAGGCAGTACTGAAACAATTAGGATGAATATTCTTCAAAGCTTGCTCTTCCTGTTTGGAGCATTGCCTATCTGCCCATCTAAATCTTTCTGGAAATCATTACAAAAGCTGCTTTCTAAATTTGTCTGGGGTGAAAAGAGGCCCCGACTGAAATGGAGTGTACTGACACTTGAAAAGGGGAAGGGTGGACTCATGTTGCCAGACCTAAAAGCTTACTATCCAGATGGCTCAGCTCCAGCATATAGTCAGGGCCGTTTTTGTGCATAGGCTAACTAGGCTGCAGCCTAGGGGCACCAGCCATTTAGGGGTACCTGCAAAATTATGCAGCAGAAGAAAAAAAAAAGGTAAAAAAAAAAAAGAAAAGTTTTTTTTCTGGGCTGGCTGCTTGTGTTGTCTGCCAGTATGTCTTGCTAAAAACAAAACAAAAAAAAGACACAAAAGTCTAAAGAAGTTCCAGTTCAGACTCCTACTAAGGGACCCCCTGCCAGCGTCATTTAAACAATTGGCTCCCCGCCCTCCCCTTTGTTGTGACAGACATAAATGTTTATTGCTCCTGCTGTTGTGGTGATGACAAGCCCTCCCTTAGGCAATGGATGACGTGACATCAATGTACATGACTGCTGGCGCCCCGCTTAGGCAATGGCTGACATGACCCTGACTGACACCGACATCAATGTACTTACTCTGACTGTTGGTGCCCGCCCTCCCTATCACCCTCCCGTATGAAACTATTATCCTCAGCAAGTCAGCAGCGCCCTGCGGACCTTGTGATTTAGGATTTCAATCAGGTCCGCAGTTGGCGTATACTGTGCTGTGCATCCTCCGATTGGCTGCCGTTTCAAGTAAGAGGGGCGGCAAGTTTAAATGGCCCCAGTACAAGTACAGCAAAGTACTTGGAAGATAGAAGGAGAACTGTATCAACCGCCACTCTGCCAGACAGAATTGTGAGGAAGAGAGAGAGAGAAAGAGAGAGAGAGCGCCGCAAGCCACAAGCCGCTGTGTCTTCAAGTCCACTGGGTCTCTGTCTGGGAGAGTCACCATCACAGAGACAAGACAAGTGTGACTGCGTAGGAGATTCAGGAGTCAGAAGCAAGCAGCAGATGTGGAGTGGTAGTACTAGTCTGGAGTAGCTAGACCAGCCAGCTACAGCTACTTAATTGTAGTCCAGCTAACTGTATTGTGGACTGAAGTGAAAGAAATTCAAATCCTCCATCCTCTCCTGACCTGACTGAGTGAGCTTGGAGGTGTCAGGTAGGCTGGAGAGCAAAGACTGAGAGGGACCTTCCTTGCCAGACAGTGAGTGCAGACAGTGCCACCAGCCCAGTAGTCGTGGACGGTCTGGTCGGGGAGAAGTTTGAAAGCAAGTCAAGAGATCACTGAGACTTGCACAGTCAGCACCAGACCCACTTTACTTTAGTATGTAAACAGAACTGTTCTTCATCTTTTTGAGTGAGCAGTGCCAGCCAGTGTGTGTGAGGCGAGCTGTAGACTAGGTGTGTTCCAAATCAACGCATATGCATCATTCATCACAACTAATCAGACGGACTGGGTCGTCGTGTCCTGTCGGTTGGCTACTCTGGATAAATAACTGCTGCCTGCAACTTCTGCCAGACTATTTACCTTCCCACAGAATCATTCAAGGCATATCAGGTACTATTTTTGCTTTTTTGCACACAATGTCGTCTGACAGTTTGTTTGAAGCTTATCTTATTTTATTGTCTGTGTTATGTAGTAACAAAAATAAATGCTGCTCCTGGTTGATCTATAGTGTATCCATTTTTTTAGAAAGTTCAGAATGCATGCTACCTCCCCAACCCCATGACCTGCAGTGAATTTGAAGTTTTTTTTCTCCTATAAATTAAATTGATAGCAGCAGCTTCAGAGTTCAGACTGTTTACCCACAGGTTCTGTATTATCAGACAGTGACACTGACTGGCACTGCAGTAACTTTTATTCTTAAATAATGTTATCTCCACACTTAGTAACAAAAATGCTGCCCCCTGACCTTTGGACCACTGGGATAAAAAAAAGTTTAACCACTATCCCCCATTTTAAAATGCTATTCCCCCCCCCATGACCTGCAGATTTTTTTTCTCTAACTCCTAAAGAAGTTAGAACGTGGAGCTTTGGGCAGTGCATTTATTCTTGCAGCTTGTCTGTTATGACACTAACTTTAGTTTAGCCTTAAAATGCTACCCCTGAATGACTTGCAGTGATTGAACTCAGACCATTTAGGTAAAAGTGACTTTTGTTCTGTTCAGTGCATTACTTTTTTTCTAAACTAGGGAAACTGTGAATAAGAATGCACACTGTTTTGCCTTGTTCCGATCAAATGCATAAATAAGTGAGTGTTTGTGCTTGCTTGTGTGCTGATAGACTGTTTTTTTTCCCACCTCTAAATAAGTAACAACAGTTTATTAAAAGGAATTTTAACATTTTGACTGTAAAAATGTTCATATTCTGGAAAAGTTTTATACATGTTTAGCTTTCAAAAGGGTATGAGTGGGACCAGGCAGGGACTCTGTGGTGTGGATGTAACTCAGCAGGACATGGTAGGGAGGTGTGTGTGTGTGTGTGTGTGTGTTGGGGGGGACACACCTGTTGCATGCTGGGTGCACGGGTCAGTGGTGGGGGGGCACCTGAAGTTTCAAGCCCATGGGCACTATCTTTGTAAACACAGCCCTGCATATAGTATCTCACTTGTGACAGCATGAACTTGCTTGAGTAGCAGTGGAGCAGACCAGTTTTGGGCGAGAGCGGCTGGACAATATTTAATAAATTAGAAGTAAGGGTAATAAATTCTTTGCCGAACCCTTGGGTTAAATCTTTCCTCCTTACCTGGAAGAAAGTGCTTACAAAACTGGGGATCTGAAATGAAATTAGTAGATTAACCAACATTAGGGCTTGCAGGGACTTTACAACGGGTTAAACTAATCTGGGCTATTCCATGTGGGAACAGCATGGGCTGGTAAAGCTATTACAATTCCTGGTAGGAGGCACGGTGAAGAGCTAACAATAATTACAGGGAGAATATGGCATACCCAAGAGAGACTTTTTCTGTTACCTCCAAGTAAGACATTCTCTGACTACTGAGCCAAGGAGAATATTATTACAAGATACCACAGAGCACCTGCTACAAGCTCTCTATGCCGGGACAGTGGGCAGAGGGGAGGAGGGTGTCTTAAGAATCTACCATGTATGTAAAGATAGTAACCCACAGCCTAGGCTGAATATCCAACTTAAATGGGAAGTGGAGTTAGGTGACACACACTCTGAAAAAACCTGGAATCAGATTTGGGAACAGGCCAATAGCACTATGGCCTCCCTGACATGGAGTGAATTCCGGTGGCAGGTGATCACAAGGTTCTTTAAAACACCAGTGATAACTCACCACTGTTGTAACTACCTGACTGATGCCTGTTGGAGAAGGTGTGGCCAAGTAGAAACTCATGAACACATTTTCTGGGGCTGCCAGAGGCTACGGGCTTCTGGAATGTCATTCTGCAAACAATGAGCACTATACTGAATACCCAGATCCCTGATACCTGTGACACATTGGTGCTGGGAAGATTCCCAGAGGGGCTCTGGAGTCCTGGAAGGAAATTCCTGTTTGATATATTAATGGTAGCAGCAACCAAAACAATAACTATGAGGTGGCTCTCCTTCCAGACCCCAGACGAGTTGCTGTGGTTAACTTCTAACCCCAGGAATCACTCATTAAGATTAAACTTAATGCAGTCAGTCTGTGTTGAACTACCCGGAGAGAGATGGCATTTTATGCAAATTATGAAACTCTCAGTTGGCTCATACCACTTTCAAACTGCCGCCCTAGCAACTGCTGCACTCTGAGTGCTTCAGATTCTTTACTCCGCCTGCCTAGTAAGGACGTCCCAGAGAGCTCTCCTTGAACTGTCTCAGACTAAAGTTTATCTGTAGATAAGTACTCATTTTCAGTTTAATTTTAAATTGCTGCCTTAGAAACATTGTTTAGTATAGTAAATTAGTGTTTTAGTAGTTTTTTATTTATATTCGCGGTTCCCTCACTGTTCCTTGGAACCAAGGGTTCTGCATCTATTTTAAAGGTTTTATCTCAATTTATTAGTATTTAGAGATATTTAGTGGTCGGTTCCTTGAACTGCTTTAGTTTGGTCTAAATTTAGTATTTTTCTCGGTTCCTTTTTCTTCAGGAACCGAATAGCGCTCAGTTCTAGGAACCGCTAGCGGTAGTTATTTTAAAGAAATCTCCGGTTCCGAGTTACTTTAAATAACAGGTTTTTTTTTTAAGTAATCTTTTTTGCCTAGTTTAAATGTCAGAGGTCCATTTGGATAAACCTAAAAAACGCACAGGACCCACAGGTTTTAAATGTTGTGAGTCTTGTGGGCAACTTATAGCAAAAGCAGATAGACATTCTCTCTGTATTTCTTGTTTGGGTGCAAGTCATATATTTGCCAGTTGTGATATTTGTAAGACCTTTTGCCCAAAAACATTAAAGAAAAGGTCTAAAATTTTAGAAGAGATGGCTTCTGCTTCTAGTGGGGGATAATTCTGCTTCTTCCTCCTCCCACAAAAAGGATAGAGGTAAAGCCAAGGATCCTGACAGGAGTTCAGATAAATCTGAACAAGGTAAAACAAAAAGGGCTGTGGAAACAGTCACTGAACCTGTTCCATTAAAGAAAAAGTGTAAAGAAAAACATGTTGCTGTGCCTCCGGCCGAGAAGGCTAAGGAGCTCCCAGCAGACAAGCATATTATGCCCTCGGCTGAGGACATTGCTAAGGCACTACAAGTGTTACAAGCCCTACAGGATGCAATCCAGGTTCCTACACTGACTGCCCCAGTTCCTCCTACAGCCCCAGAAAGACAAGAAGTGCTGGAAGTGTTTGATGAGGAGGAGGAGGAGGAGGATGACTTTGAAGGGGAACCTATAGATCCGGAGGTCTCTTCTGAGCAAGAGTTTGGATCTCCTCCTAGGGGTCCTGAGGAATGCTCCTCCCACTATGCTTTTGTTAAGAACATGGTGGAAACCCTGATCCTTCCTCTTCAGGAAATAGAGAAGGATAGCGACTACTTCTGCCCATGCATAAATCTTTAAAGAAGGCTGCAGTGCAGATTTTTAAGACTCCAACCACTATCCCTGGTGTGGATAAGAAAGCTGATGAGAAATACCAGCTGGACAGAACCACAGCTGATTTTCTGTTTACGCATCCTGATCCTGAGGGAGTAGTCCAAGCTGCTGCCTGTGACAAGGCCAGGATCCCATTGGCTACCCATCCACCAGACAAAGATTCAAGAAAAATGGATATGATGGGAAAGAAAGGGTACATGGCTGCCTCTTTATTAGTTAGGCAGGCCAATTACATGGCATATTCAGTGCAGTACCAGAAAGCTCTATGGAACACTGTTCTAGCTTTGGCTGATAGGGTCCCAGGTGAAGTGGCTGTAGACTTGCAAGATACAGCAAGGACTGCACTTGATGCTACCAGGTACCAATTTCATATGGCAGTGGATGCCAATGATACTGCATCCAGGTTAATGGCTTTGTCAGTTTCACTCAGGAGGTTTGCACGGCTTAGAGCCACCAACCTAATTTTAGACACCCAGGCCAAAGCAATGGATTTCCCCCTGGAGAACAACTCCTTGTTTGGGGATAAAACACAGGCATACATGAAGAAGATGGAGGAATATAAATCCACCTATCAGAGCAATTCCAAGGATAGGCCCTTCACCTCTTATAGATCCCAGAGTAGGGGAGGTAGGGGTAGGGATTTTTACCCCAGACTTTTCTTTCAGGTGCAAGCCTCCCAGCCTCAGCAGCAAGCCAGAGGTTATTTTAGAGGAAGGGGCAGGAGAGCCATGAGAAGAGTGGCTCCTGCACCACAGGTTCAGGCACAGCCCACACAGAATCCCTGATGGGCTAGTGCAGGTTGCAGCCCCTATTACAGGTCCACCAGTAGGTGGCAGACTGGCTCATTACCTTCACGCTTGGCATTCCATCACCACAGACAAGTGGGTGTTGGAGGTAGTGAGCCAGGGCCTGGCACTCAGTTTCAAATCATTCCCAAAGCTGAGAACAAGAACCTTTGCTCCGGTAACAGCTGCATACAGGATTCTGTTGGAAGCAGAGGTAAAACATCTGCTAGCAATCAAAGCAGTAGAGGTAGTGCCTCTAATAAGCAGGGGAAAAAGTTTTTATTCCAGGCACTTCCTCATAAGGAAGAAAAACAGGGCTTGGCGGCCTATTTTGGATCTAAGACTTCTGAACAAGCACATTTTGAAACCAAAGTTCAAAATGGTCACTCTTACCATAATCATTCCTTCATTGCAAAAGGGAGACTGGCTAGCCTCCCTAGATCTAAGGGATGCTTATTTCCATATTCCCATCAGACCATCTCACAGAAAATTCTTGAGATTCAGGCTGGCTTCAGGCCATTATCAGTTTGCAGCTCTCCCTTTTGGGCTAACTTCGGCACCAAGGGTTTTTACAAAGTGCCTATCAGTGGTGGTAGAGTTTTTGAGAAAACAGGGTAGTAACAGTCTTCCCCTACCTGGATGACTGGTTAGTAGTAAGACAGTCTCTGCAGCATGCAGCACAGTCACTGGCGCTCACAAAATCCACACTAGAGTCCCTGGGATTTCTGATAAATGAAGAAAAATCTCAACAGGTACCACTCCAGGTGCTGGAGTCTATTGGAGCAGAACTAAACACCAGACAGGGCAGAGCCCTCCTGCCACAGGACAGGGCAACAAGCATTCTGCAGATTACAAAATCCTTTGTGTCTCAGAGACCCAGAACAGCTAGAGAATTTCTCAGGCTACTAGGCCACATGGCATCTGCCATGGCAGCGGTAATGGGCTCCAAGTTTCAAATGAGAGATATTCAGTTCCATCTCAGACAGTATTGGTCTCAAAGGATGGATCCTATGTCCAAACTGGTTCCAGTCACAGAAAGTTTAGTCCAGGCCATACAATGGTGGCTGGATGAGCACAACCTCAGGTTGGGTGTACCTTTTATAAGGGAACAACCTTCAGTAATCCTCACAACAAATGCCTCTCTTCTAGGCTGGGGGGCACACATGTTAGAACACACAGCAAGTGGCACATTGTCCCCCCAAGAGTCTCTGTTGCACATAAATCTCTTGGAGCTCAGGGCTGTTTACCTGGCTTTGAAAACATTCACTCCTTACCTGCAAAACAAGGTGGTGCAAGTCAGAACAGACACCACAACCATGTATTACATCAACAAGCAAGGAGGTACAAGGTCAAATCTACTGTGCACAGAAGCAATGAGACTGTGGTCCCTGGTGTACTCCATGGAGTATCCCTGTCAGCCATACACCTTCCAGGGAAGGACAATGTGCTGGCAGACTCTCTAAGCAGGATAAGTCAGGACCACCACGAGTGGTGTCTGAATACTCAGGTACTCAGTACAATTTTCAGAAAATGGGGCGCTCCAGTGGTGGATCTCTTCGCCTCCCCAGAAAACCACCAGCTTCCAATGTACTGTTGCAGGCCTCCTCTAAGGGGCACAATCCCCTGGATGCCTTGGCCCTGGATTGGACAGGGAAGTTTCTGTATGCATTCCTTCCTTTTCCTATGATATTCAGGACCCTATTAAAATTGAGGTCCCAACCAGCAAAAATGATACTGGTGGCTCCGGATTGGGTGAGACAGCACCGGTACTCTCTTCTGCTGTCTCTGTCAGTGGTTTCCCCAATCCATCTGCCCAGGATGCACAACCTGTTAACCTCCTCTCAGGGCAGGATCCTGTACCCCAATCTCAAATCACTGATGCTCAAGGTGTGGCTCTTGAGAACTTAGAATTTGCTAACCTTAACCTATCAGAACAGGTGCTGACAGTGCTTAGGGGTTCCAGGAAGCCTTCTACTAAGAAGGCATATTCCTCTAAGTGGAAAAGATTTACAATATGGTGTACAGGTAAAGGTTTGAGCCCTTTCCGGGCTGGTTTGGCTATTCTTCTAGATTACCTTACACATTTACGTTCCTTAGGTCTGAAGCCTTCCACCCTCAAGGTCCACTTAGCTTCAGTCTCTGCTTACCTGTCAGTTGGTAAGGAGAGGTCTATGGCTTCTCATCCAGTATTTAGAAAATATTTTAAAGGCCTTAATCTTCTGCACCCTCCCCTAAGGGAACTGATTCCGGCCTGGAATCTAAATATTTGCATTGCTAAACCTCATGGATGCACCATTTGAACCTATGGCAACGTGAGATTTAGTATGTCATTTGGAAAACTGTTTTCCTGGTTGCCATTACTTCAGCCAGAAGGATCAGTGAATTACAAGCCCTGTGCACAGATGTGGACTACATCTCATTCCACAGGGACAAGGTGGTCCTTAGGACTAATAGAAAATTCCTTCCCAAGGTGGTATCTGATTTTCACTTGAATCAGTCTATCACTCTACCTGTCTTCTTTACAGACACCTCCAGTTCTCCAGAAAGGAGACTTCACTCCCTTGATGTCAAAAGGGTGCTTAGCCACTACATTGACAGAACCAAGTCTTACAGGACAAGTCAATCACAGCTCTTTCTCAAATATGGTGAAGTTGGTAAGGGCAGAGCTGCAACAAAACGTACAATTACTCGCTGGATAGTGGCATGTATACAGTTTTGTTATAGTAAGGTGGGTAAACAGGTACCTCTGGGTCTGAGAGCGCATTCCACCAGGGGCACAGCTGCTTCAGTGGCAGCTTCAAGAGAAATTCCGCTACTGGAAATCTGTAAAGCAGCTACATGGAAAACAGTACACACCTTCACATAGCATTACAGCCTGGACTTGCAATCCAAAGGTGATGCTAGGTTTGGTACAGCAGTACTGCAGAGCTTGTTTCCGAAAAAGGTTCTCTGCCCAACCTCCAAAAGTACTGCTTGGTAGTCTGCATTAAGTTTAATCATAAGGAGTGATTCCTGGGGTTAGAAGAAAAAAATACTCACCATAGTAATCTTGTTGCTTCAAAGGGATCACTCATTATGATTAAAGACCCACCCTACCTCCCCTACTAGAACCTATAGAAGTTGCTCTGCATCCCTGCATTAGGGTTTTTTCTTTTCTCCTATATAAGTTAAGTTAGAGACTCACTTTGTTTAACCAGTTGGTGTCCAGGTGGTCTCAAGTTTCTTAGGTTTGTTGGTTAAGGAAGTTTTGACCTGAAAGGGCAAAACATATTATTTTTTAAGGTTGTTAATTTTAGCTAGTGGGTCTTTTACCCAGTTAGGCTCCGTAAGAATCTGAAGCACTCAGAGTGCAGCAGTTGCTAGGGCATCAGTTTGAAAGTGGCATGAGCCAACTGAGAGTTCCATAATTTGCATAAAATTCCATTTCTCCGGACAGTTCAACACAGGAGGCTGACTGCATTAAATTTAATCATAATGAGTAATCCCTTTGAAGAAACAAGATTACTATGGTGAGTAATTTTTTCTAGTTGTTTACAAATCAAAGAACAGACCATCTCTATCTACAGAAGGAGAAATTTACAGCAAGATGGCTCCCCTTCAGTGAATTCCTAAGTGAACAGGAGGATACATTGATTTTGGAAATCCTGGCAAGGGATGCTTAAACTAAATTCAGTGAGATGGGTGGACCACAACCTAATAGGGCAAGAAACCCATGTAGGGTAGTTCTCTGATCAGCTGTCAAAAGACAAAAATCTCTGATACCCAGCTATGACCTTGCCCTGAGCTAAATAAAAATGGGACCTATGATGCCTCATATTGGGGGGGGGGGTTATCTGGTCTTTATGTGCTGTATTGTATATTTATGGAATTGTAACTTATCAACATATTAATTACTTCTAGTAGTGTTTAGAAAATGCTTGGTGCTTTTAGTTTACTAAGTGTTCTTAGAGTCTGTTCTATTTTTTGTCACTGTTAGATATTGACTCAGCAATGTTCTGTGTTGTATAGTCATTGTATCTGTTTGTTTATGATGAAACAAAAAGAAAAACTGCAATTTCAAAAAAAAATTACATTTTCAAACATGGGACCCAGTGTTTATCAGCCACTAAAAGAACAAGGGAAACACTGGCATACAGGAAAATACCATAAAAAAGCCAAATGGTAAATTATTTTAAGACTACCATCTATTAGGAGTAAATAAGTCGTAGTGCATTTTGGGGGGGGGGGTGTTATTGACTCCCCCAGATCATCTGCAAAAATAGACTGTATAGTTGCATTTCCAATTGAAGTGGTGGGTATACGTAACAAAGGTATAAAAACAGGAGCAATACCAATAGGATGTTTTTTTGCAATATATACTCATTTCTTTTTTTACCATAATAGAATGTTTCGAAAAGAGTAGGAGATTTTTTCTTAAAATAAAGAAACATAGAAACATAGAATGTGACGACTGATAAAGAACGCTTGGCCCACCTAGTCTGCCCATTTTCCTACCTAACAGATAAGCTGCAGATCCTAGTTAACCAACAGCTTACTTCCTCCTACCCCCACTAGGACTGCCTTACGTCTGTCCCATGCATTCTTGAATCCCCCCACTGTTCTTGACTCCACGACCTCCTCAGGGAGGCTGTTCCATGCATCTACAACCCTCTCTGTGAAAAAATACTTCCTCACATTACCTCTGAGCCATCCCCCCTCTATCTTCAAATTGTGCCCCTGTTCTTGCACATCTCTTTTCTGAAAGATGCTACCCTGTTGGACTTTGTTGATTCCTTGAGGTACAAAGTTTCTATCATGTCCCTCTCTCCTTCTTTCCTCAATGGTATACATATTAAGCTCCTTTAGTTTTTCTTCAGATGTCTTCTGGTGCAAACCCTGCACCATTTTGATTGCCCTCCTCTGGACAACCTCCACTCTGTCTATGTCTTTGAGGAGATGGGGTCTCCAGAACTGCACACAGTACTCCAGATGGGGTTTCACCAACTGTCTGTACAGAGGGATAACAACTTCCTGTTTTCTATTATTGATGAAGAAATCGTACATACATACGTACAACAAAATTGTACTAAACTCAATGAAAACAAAAGCATCTGTAGTGCTTTACATAATTAGAAAGCAGAATAAAACTGAAGAAAAAGCAAACTCCTAACAATCAGAAAAGAATAACAGTAAAAAAAAAATAAAGAAAAAGAAATGAGGTACATATGAACTCATACCTCTATTTACAAAGCATTATATCCTGTTCATTGTGTATATTTTCATAAATGTTGTTGTATCATACAACCTAATTTTTGCCTGCGTATCCTGAGGAAGAGCTAAAAAAAAAAACAATGTAATAAAACATATTACATGGTTACGCTAACATTCCTGTTAGCAAGATCCCCTTGCAATGTTTCCAATAAGTTTGTACTGCGGTGGTATTGAAAGTTAGCATTTCCTCGTAGTAGGTATTCTCAAGAAGATCCATTACCATCATTACTACGCTCTGTGGGGGTATCTGCTTCTGTTGAATTGTGAATGCACACTGTGCTTGCTACGTGTAATGTTTACATGTAGCAAAACACAATTGCAACTTGTGTTTCTGGAATTTCTTCCATTCTCCTCGATGGTCTCCTGGATCCAACACTATTGTTTGGTAAATAAAATTTTTGAATAAGGGTTTCTATCATGTTGTACTTAAAAGTTCCCAAAATAATTTACTGAAAGGACCATCCAATAAGAAATTATGCTGGATTTCCAAGGGCACATCCTCTCCTCCACTTGTTTGTTCGGAGGAGGGGAAGGGAGGTGAGGGAGACCTGTGCCTGGTAGGTCGCCCCCCTCGAGCCTTGTGTCTAGCGCTGAGTCAGAGTTGCCGGTAGCTCCCCCAGCGCCGGTGGACCTCCTTGGCTGAAATGAAATCCTTCTACCCCTGCCATTGCAGGAGGCTGCTCTCTTGCTGTAATCGCCATCAGGAATTGACACCGCACCCCAACCCGTCTGCGAGAGTGCTAAATCAACGGCTGCGGGTACCCTGACCTGCAAGAGGTGTAACAGATACCTCTTGGACTTGTGCTTTTTGCCGACGGACCAATCCACGAAGCTGCCTTATTCAAACTTTGGCACCTAGCACACCTGGACTAATTGATTACTCTCAGTTAGTGATGCGGTCAGCTTTTCTCTCTTAAGGGAGAGAGGGCCCAGCATACTAGCTCACTCACCTGACTGTGCCTCGTTGTTCGGAGGAGGGGAGGCAAGGGAGACCTGTGCCTGGTAGGTCCCCCCCTCGAGCCTCGTGTCTAGAGCCGAGTTGGAGGTGCCGGTAGCTCCCCCTGCGCCGGCAGGCCTCCTCGGCTGAAACAAAATCCTTCTACCCTGCCATTGCAGGAGACTGCTCTCCTGAGTGTGTTTTTTGGCTCTCCCACCCACCCCATTCCCTCCTCCCATTAAATGCCCGTATGATCCTCCTCCAGGGTCAGACTCGACCTATTGGGTGTGGGGGAGGTCCTGTTAAATTGATACAGATGCCTGCTGTTCAATAATTATAAAAGGAGTTAACAAATACCGTAGTCCTGGGGGTAATCCACCCTTGTTGCTAGAGTCACTCTCTGCCATTTAAATTCTTGCTGAGAGCTGATCATAGCTTCTGTCCTGAACTGCTCTCTGATGCTAATTGCTGTATATGTTCTATGCAATTCACTGTCCTAATCAATCTGTTTCTTATTCCCTAAAGACAAATACTGTTGAATCTGTTTCTTATTCCCTAAAAGACAAATACTGTTGATTATATGACTTGGGTACTTCTATTGTTACAGCACCTCCCTACTTGCCATTTATTCTGAACTTGTGACATTGGTTACTTTTGTTGGTACAGCTTCCATCCCCCAGTAGGCGAACTCTGGTTTCCTGCTGACTGGGCTTGAACCACTAGTGCTGCCTTGACCATGGATCCGGTCTGGCCCAGAAACCTGTTGCCCCCCACCATGGGAAGGGAGTCCTCCAAGGTGCCCCCCACTATGGTGAGGAAGTCCCCCATGGTGCTGAAGGGTGGAGGACCCCCCCATGGCACTACTATCCTTGCTGGTCTCCTATTGGTGCTAGGTCTCCTCCAAGCGGCCTCTAGCCCATCATTGACTACATGGGGCTGCTGCGAGATGTCTCCCTCTGACGAGGTGCCTGACTACTCCTCTAATCTCATAGCGCACTCCACGACACCGTGCAGTCTAACTTGCTGCCTTGACCTTAGGTGTCTACTGTACTCCGTCCTGGTAAAGCGACTCCTAGCAAGCAAGCCTTTGACTGGAGTGACTACCAACAGGTGGCACCTCCTCTGGCTCTTCCCCCTGATATTATCCCAGGCTGGTAACATCGAACCTAACCCAGGTCCCAACTACCTGGCCTCCTCTATTCCCCCTGAGTGGAGGTTGGGCAAGGGTCTAAAAGTCGCACATCTCAACATTCGGAGTCTGCTACCCAACCTTAATGAGTAAGTCTCATGGATCTCACTCTACAAGCCTGATATACTTGGAGTGACCGAGACCTGGCTAAAATCCTCGATCCCTGACTCAGCCTGTGTGCTCCCTGGTTATAAGTTCATTCGACTGGACCGACCATGGAATAAACGTGGAGGTGGCATCCTCACTTATTACAGGAGCCACCTTAAGGTAACCCAGGTGGCTCTCCAGCCATCCTCCCAGTCCCCCTGTGAGCTTCTTCATGCCTTGCTCTTACTTGGGAACACCAAGAAATTACATGTGGTATGCGCCAATAATCCCCCAAAGGGTGGGCTCCCTGGCCTGACCCACCTCCTGGATGCCATTGGTCCCAGCATTGGTGACAACGAACTTGTTATCATGGGTGATGTTAACCTTAACTGGGCCGGTGGTAATGTGAAGCTGTTTGAGTCCCTACTTGCTATTCACTCCCTGATCCAACTTGTCCAGGAGCCAACCAGATGGTCGGCCAATGGATCCTCCACCTCCCTCCTGGACTGGATCCTGTCAAACCATCCAGAAAGGATCTCCTCTGTAGGTACCCTATCAGACTCCATCTCCGACCATTGTCCGGTCTTCTGTGTGTGGAAAATTCCATCCCCAAAAATTCCCCATAAAATCATCCACATCAGGAACTACGCTAGGTTCATACCCGAAGCGTTCAGGGAGGACCTAAGGCTCACTGACTGGTCCGGGGTGCTGGGAGCATCTGATCCCTCTGTAGCTGCTACCCACTTTCTCACTACCTTCAGAGCCCTGCAAGACAAGCATGCCCCAATGGTCACCCGGAGGATTAGGGAGTCCGCCACTCTATGGTTGCACGGGAGTCTCCTAGCCCTCATACGGGCCAGAGACAAGTGTTGAGCCCACTTCAAAAGCTCCCTTGATCAATCTATTTTACAACAATACAGAAATCTCAGAAATAAGTGCAAAAAGGCCATTAGGGCTGCCAAAAGTGACTTCTGTAAGTCCGCCCTACTCAGCTCAGCCAATGACCCAAGACGGTTCTGGAGAAACATAAAAACACTTGTTAGTGGTCCCTCCAGTGCATGGGGTATCTGATATGGTTATTGGAGGGGTCTCCTGTAACAATCCCCACACAATTGCCAATGCCCTCAATTCTCACTTCACAGACCTGTCAGCTTTCTCCTCACTCTTCCCGCCTGAAGAGAGTACTACTTGTCCCCTTCCTCCTACTGGGCAGGTGGCTCCCCCCCGACCTCCATTCTGTCTCAGGTCAGCGTCTGACAATGATACGCTGAGCCTTCTCTCTGGCCTCTCCCAGTACTCTAGCCCTGGGCCTGATAATCTGGAGCCCAAGCTTCTCAAGCTAGGCGCCCCACACATTGCCTTCCCAATTGCCCACATTTTTAACCTATCCCTTGCATCGGGGGTCACTCCTGACATCTGGAAGGTGGCTAGGATTGTCCCAGTCCTGAAGCAGGGCAATCCCAAGGTACCGGACAATTATAGACCGATTGCCATTCTATCCTCCCTCAGCAAGCTCGCTGAAAAAGTTGTGGCAGAGCAACTCTCTGAATACATTCTGGACCATGAACTGCTGTCCCTGGCCCAGCATGGCTTTCGGAAGGGGCATAGCACGACCACAGCCCTGGTCTCTGTCTCCTCCAGCATCCGAGGAGCCATGGACCAGGGCAAACTCGATAGAGCAATATTTATCGACCTGTCAAAAGCCTTTGACCTTGTTGATCATGTGTTACTCTGCACTCAGATGCGGTCCCTGGGCCTGTCCTCCTCTGCTATGAACTGACTAACTGGCTATCTACATAGTAGAACACAGCGGACCAGATTCAACAAAATCCTCTCTGATCCCTTACCGGTGACCTCAGGCATCCCTCAGGGGTCAGTCCTGGGACCCCTCCTCTCCTCCCTCTTTGTTAATCATCTCCCAGCTGCGGTAACTAACTGCAGTGCCACCCTTTATGCGGATGACTTGGTTATCTTAACCCACTCCCGGGACATAGAGACCCTCAATCAGCACCTATCCAAGGACTTCAACAACATCCTGGCCTGGGTATCCAAAAACAAACTGGTTCTCAACCTGAAAAAAACGCAGGCTATGCTATTTGGTTCAGCTGCCAAAATCAAAGCCTTGCCAGTACTACTGTGTCTCACAAGCCAGGATGGAACTTCTCTCTCAACTGTGAACTCCTCAGATACTTGGGGTAACGCTTGACCGTCAACTCGACATGGGGAGTCATATACTAAATGTCTGCAGAGCGGTGAACTGCAAACTGGGCCTGGCCTACAGGGCCAAATACAACCTTACACCTGCAGCTCGTCTGGCTCTCACGAGAGTTGTACTACTCCCCTCCCTTACTTACAGCCTGCACCTATTTGCTCGTTCTGCCAAATCTCATCTTACCCGGTGGCATACGACGTACAACAACATCTGCCGTTTTGCTCTGGCTGCCCCCCGTCTTACCCACCACTGTACGCTTTATGAAAATCTCAGCTGGCTCTCTCCATCCAGCTACCTGGACTTTGGACTGGGATGCCTCATGGGTAAAGTGATTAGAACTGGCATCCCACCGGGACTGGCACAACTTCTATCACCTGCCGACCACTCCTCCTACTCACTCAGGTCCCAGGTCCCCGGGTTGCTTAGAGTTCCCCGCACTCAAACCCTCATGGGGGACAGGGATTTTACTGTATGCACTCCTAGACTCTGGAATTCCTTTTCAGTGCAGGTTTGATCGGCCCCCTCTCATCAGTGCTTTCGTAGACACCTGTGGGGTTTCCTGAAACTGGCTTCCGCATGTGACTGTCCCAAACCCCCCTACAGAAACGTTCTCTTTTCAACTCAACCTTTGTGCTTTATGAAAGTTCTGCCAGTGACACTTTGCTTGTCCCTGAGACTAATTCTCCTATCTGGGCACATGACTGTGTAATAACTGTCTAATTTGCATAATAACTGGTGATTTTATCAATCAATCAATCACTTTATTTAACCAGGCATAAACACCATTGAGCAAGCTCATTTTCAAGGTAGTCCTGAGCATAAATACAATACAGTACACTTCATAAGATTACAATTACGGTGGACAATGGTGCAAAAAAAAAAAAAAAAAGAAAAAACATTGTGAAGGTGCCAGTCAATATGGGCCTATACATACCGGTCAACATAATTAACATGCAAAGGTACATAATGATAAGCTTTACTGAAATGAGAAGAGACAACAATCCCATATAGTCTCCACTGAGTAAGAGCTCATACCTAAATGATAAAAAATAGGGAGGTATTAAGGAATAGGGTAGAAATTGGGGTGAAAGAGTAGGCAGCCAAAAGGGAGGCCAGAATAGGTAAAAGGTAGAGAATAGGCAGGGTCATCTTGGATTAAGGGGAACTAGGCTTGTAGGTCCTAGGTTTCTGTTGTTAGGAATGTGGGGGTGAATGAGATACTTAGGCGTAGGATTTGAGAGTGGCACCCGAGGTTTAGGGGTCATCGGCATCTGAAACAGTTGCATGATTCCTTCAGATAATCCGTTAATAGAGCTTTGAATGTGAAAATGCTTGGAAGTGAGGATAATTTTAATGAGTCTTGCACAGTGTTCCAAAGTGATGGAAGTGAGAAGTTGATTGCTGCTGAGCCAAGGGTAGTTTTCACTCTAGGAATCTGGAAGCAGATTAAGGAGAAGCGTCTCAGGCCATAGGAACCTGTAGCCCATTTGAAGATGTTCAAGATGTATGCAGGGAGGTTATCAGATAATGCTCTAAAAAACCAGAGGAGAGCATTCCTTTTTCTTCTAGTTGAGAGTGAGGTCCATCCCGAAACCTGGTATAGACGACAGTGATGTGTACTACGGGGTAGATTTAAGATAAATCTTAAAGCCTGGTGGAAAAGGGTGTCCAGTTTGTTTAGCATCGTTGATGGGCAATGACTGTAAAGGAAGTCAGCGTAGTCCAGTATAGGTAGGAATGTAGTTTGTACTAGTCTCATTCTGGCTTCTAACGTGAGTAGGTGTTTAATGCGCTAGAATAAACCTAATCGCTGTCTTAGTTTCTTCAAGGTTTTATTTAAATGGCACAGAAAGTTGAGCTTGTTATCCAGCCAGAACCCTAGGTATTTAAAGGTATCAACTACTTCAAGGGGTTCATCTAAGAGTGTTCGGATCTGTGTGATATGTGGACATCCGTAAGTAGACTTTGGTGAGAGAATCATTGCTTTAGTCTTTTTGGCATTGAGGAGGAGCTTATGAGTGAGAAGGTTGTATTGAGGGTGACTAGTCTTTCTGTAAGTACTCATGGTCCAGATCCAAGGATGAATTTGTGGTATAGAGTACAGTATCATCTGTGAATAAGTGCACATTTGCTTGTGCCCAGCTACAGTCCAGATTATTGATGTATATTGCAAAGAGGATAGGGCCCAGGATGGAGCCTTGTGGGACTCCTCGTAACAAGGATTTTTGCGGGGACAGATCCCCTATGGCTTTGACTTGTTGTAACCTATTGGTTAAGTAGCTGGTGAACCATTTAATGGCAGAACTGTCAAGTCCGATGTTACTCAGTGCAGTAAGCATGATGGTATGATCCACAGTATCGAAGGCCTTACTTAGATCAAGGAAGAGGGCAAATACATAAATTTTATGTACTTTACCACTGTTGGAACTGGGTGTAACTACGTGCCTTACTGTTGTGTCACCTTGATTAATGTTCTTTTTCCCATGTTGACTTTCTGTCATGTTGTTTCTGTATTATCCTGTACTATTCTGTATGCACTATGTTGTACTCGTACTATTCTGTATTCATTATGTTGTACTCTCCCGGGTCATTCCTGAAAATAGGCATATTACTTGTCTAGTGTACTTACCCGGTAAACAAAAGCTAAATAAATAAATAAATAAAAGTGCCCCTAAATGCCATTTTCCTGTGTATTCCTTACCATAGGAAATCCCACACACATCTCGGGATACAGGGATTTATTAGTTGACTAATGGCCTCCGATATACTGTCTGTTGGGCACAATTTTACTCCAAAGGTGGAAAGAAATTTTTTCAAGTATGATGCTATATGGGCCTTTCCTAGATTTTGAAACTACCTCCTCCAGGGTCAGGTGCCACTTTTTAATCCTTATGGATGCATGATAACTTACTGAGGCCCCATTCCTGCACATTTAGTATGAACCAATCCTCCAGTAGTGGGATCCAGGGGTGATTTGTAGTACTTAAAGGTGGAGCAAAATTACTATTGAGAAAAATGCTGTAAATAAAAGCTACTGGATTCACTATTTGTATGCCTCCTTTTGCTATATGCTATAGCTAAAGGAGGTATAAAAATAGTGTCACAGATGGCGGTAGTTGTTCAGTTGCCAAAAACTGATTATACAAATATTGCGAAGTCATTCCTAGTCGATCTATAAATGTAACATTTCGAGCAGAGACAGTCTATACCAGGTGCAATGTTGTTTTGCAGACATTTTATTACTGTTTCAACTTCTGCTAACTATATGGGGCTTACCAATTTGGAGACTACATTCTCTGGAATGTCTGGAATTCCCCTACATTCTATAAGGATCTGAATGGTGTCTTGGGATGGTGTTCCTGATCCAAAACTAGTTTGTATAATATCTTGTACTATGTTCATTGATGTTACTCATGTCCTTTTTATGGCTGTCAGTGGAGCCTACAGCCATCTTTCTATCTGTAGCTGGAAAATGGAGACGTAACTCCAAGCTGCTTATCAGATGCATTAGGAAACTGAAACAGCTTGTTAAATATTTGTTAAATATTGGTTGCCTAATAAACTGGAGATTTGTTTACCCCTTCAGAATGCAACAAGTTGCACATTTAAATATCTAGCATTTAGACAGCTTCTTACTACTAGTTTCACTTGGGAATGTATTGTCTTTCCAAAAAGATTCATACCTCATAAATGTCATCCCTTTCCCAGCAAATGTATAATTTACACTGTTTTTTAACCTCTAAAGACACTATCTGATAAGCACTGTCTCAGACATATGCCAGGTCTTCAGTGAACTACCCAGACTAAATATGTAGCAATCAGCATGCATTTTCTACAATACATTTTTGGGGAAAAAATACTGTATATTGCACTACAGCAAACACAGACACAGACACACACACACACACTCACACACGCTTTCTGTATACACCATCCTCATGGTCACACCATTAAAAATAAATAGTGCATTCTAATATGTTATAAAACAATAAATAAACTGTTTATTTATGTCAGTGAACACAGTGAAGTGCAGTTTAGAGTAGATTTCCTTTAAATATTTCTTATCCTATATTTTGTATCCTGGATAGCGTTGGGGAGATGCTACATCTCATTGTCACAGGGATCTTCATTTACACATGTTTGCACTGTATTTACTCAGGCTGTCCCAGATTAGATGTAATATCTTGTTTTCAGTGGGGTCATGATTTTACCATTTTGATAATGTATTTCTTCAGGGTGGCCTAGTCCAGGGCCCCCATATAAAAAAGAGATGCACGGCACATCCTGGCGGAAAAGGGAGATGTGCCGCACAACTCCAACAATCCACTACAGCATGATATTCAAACATACGGGATGTACTGGCCACAAGACAATGGGCCAGGGTGCACACAAAAAGTATGCCGTGCAAATCGAGGGTGCATTCCCATGCATATGCCGTGCTGCGGCATACTCAGTGAGAATGCACCCCATGCAGTCCAAAGCAGCACAGCCCACAGTTAGGCCATGAATGGCTGGCCTTGCCCGGCCAGCTACCCATAGGTGGGCTGCAGAAGTGCACCCAGGTGCACAGCAGCCTGGCAACCCTGGTGGACTAGAGGTACCCCCTCCCATCCCCGATCGATCCAACTCCATCCCCAAAGAGCTCCATAGTGTAGGGCCCTCCTGGACTCAGTCACACCCGAGGAAACCACGGTCCATATCCATAGCACAGAGAGCCCCCACCCACTGCCTTGGTACATAGACTCCCCCACTCCCCCCATATCTGACCTGTTGTGGAGACTGGCACTGCCCTCCACACCCTGCCATGGCCAGCCACCAACTGCACTGGACCCAGACCGGGGACCTGCACTCCCGAATTACCCAAGTGGCTAAATCAAGCATTGGGGAAGTACGCATGCTGCAGATCCACCAGTGTATGCAGCCACGTGTATGTTCCTGGCAAACTGTAAGAGGGAATTGATATACCTCCAATGCATGCCTTATTAATGCTGTATCTTCCTGCTGTCATACACTGCTGCAGGTCCACACTCTCCCCCATTCCCCTTCCCCTCTGTAATATGCCACCCTCCAGACTGCTGAAGCATCCTGGGTGCCATGGGGTGCAGTATCCTGCAATGCCATCTGCAGTGTACACTCCAGGCTATGGATAGTGCATCTGTGGTTCCCTGATTGTACAAATGAAGAGGAGATTGGCAACGTGCCTGTTCCGCGACCTGCGTGAGTGGGTACAGCATTGGCTGTCACCCACACTGAGCAGTGCAACAGCACCAGGATGATGGATCCACATGCAAGCACCTGAGGTGTATGGCCACTGGGCATTATCACCTGCACACAGCTCATGCCTATGTATGACACATTCCAGCATCCTACTGCCAGTGCTCTGCCACCCAAAAATAAGATGCCATTTCTTCTGTGAACTATCCAGGCTAAATATATAGCAATCAGCAGGCATATTCTAGGAAAATACAATGTAAAAATGTATAAAAGGAAGACCATATTGAAACTGTCTCTCAGCAGATCTGCATTGTGCAGATTCATTAGAAATAATGGGTAAAAACATCCCAAAAGCTCTCCACAGCCATATCAGCTCTGACCAGAGCTTGTCTATGGTGCCATGTGTATTTTTACTTAAACCTGTTATTATTCTTTTATTAATTCTACCTTGGCAAGCTTTACAACTGTCCCAAGACTGATTCTTTTCCTTGGGTGTCAAACCTTACCTCTTGAGCTAATGTTGTTGCACTATTGTATTGATAAGCATTCATCATTAAGAATGCATGGGATAGACACAAGGGAAACCTGGAGGTCAGGGGTAAGAGGCAACAGACTTCTAGAACAACTTAAAATGATCTTACGAGCTCAAACGGGCAGAGTGGGTGGGCCACAGGTCCTTATCTGCCGACAGTGTCTATGTATCATCTCACTTTTAATCTGTATTTGATCCATGAGGTCTATGCAATCTTTGTACATTTTTTATATCAATTTATGTAGAAGAGATCGTAATCCTAAATATTTCAGATATTTCTCTGTTTGTTTTGTTTCCATAGGTTTAAAAGAGATTCCTGAAATCACTTTTTCAGTCCTCCCACCATGATAGCATATTATTAAAGAACTTATTACAGACCATCTTGCATGAAACAACCTTCCCCATTGTTATGTTTGTCGTGTGTGCACATGCAGCAAACATTTTGTTAGGAGAGTGCCTTTTGACAGGTGTGACACTGTCAGTCCAATGCAGAATGGTCTGCAAGGGGCTTATCAATGTCACACCAATCATCAGCCAGGCTGATCATGACAGTATTTTGGCTTGCTGGGTGGAAACTGTGTATCTCAAAGGAAAGAGCCAACCCAATCATAAGTTGGCTTTTTCCTTTGATCTACACTGCTTAGCAAGCACAGCTGATCTGTCATGATCAACCTGCTGAGGAATTGCACCCTGTAACAAAGAAAACCATCCATCAATGTCTGTTGTTGGTGCCTTAACTGTCCCCCCACCTGACCCTCCCTCTCAGCACCCCCCAAACATAACACTAACACTGGGGGTGACTAATCCCCCAGTGTTGCCACCTGAAATGAAGAAGATCATCCCTTGTAGTCTTTTTTTATGTATACCCTGTAAAAAAGGAAAATGTCCATTGCTATCTGTTGCAGCCATTACTGTCCTCCCACCTGACCCTCCCACTCTGCATCCACCACCCCACACCCTCCAAAAACATAACATTGACACTGGGTGTGCCCATTTCCCCAGTTTCACCACCTGAAATAAGAAGACCATCTCTCGTAGTTTTTAAAAAAAATATGTACCCTGTAAAAAAGGAAAATGTCAATTGATGTCTGTTGCTGCCATTACTTTCCCCCCACCTGACCCTCCTACTCAGCACCCACCACCTCAACCTCCCCAGACCCTTACTTACTCACTGGGGGTCCAACACTGTAATCCTCTCTGGACCACAGACGAGTCTTCATTCTTCAATGCTGGACTGTGAACTGAGGAAGTCAGGTGTGCAATTCAATGTATTTCAATGGGGTTTTGAACTTAGTGGCATAACTTGGTCCTTTTTGAATATTTTTGCCCAAAATTTTCAACATGTCCTTTTTGAGAACCCACCTCATGAACAATGGCAGTAAAACTAGGCAAATTTGTCACAAAAGGTTATTTTGCAGTCGCTGCATGAAATCACCTTTCAGGCAGGGGCTGAAAATTTGTGCCACCCTTGTTCATGAGGTGGGGTCATAAATAGATCATGTTGAAAATTTGGGTTAAAAATATTAGAAAACAACAAAGTTATGAGCCTGTGTTTAAAATGTTTGAACACAGGCTCGTAACTTTGGTAATTTTCAATATTTTGACCCCAACATTTTACAGCTGCATGGGTGGAGCTTTGCAGATATATCACTGTCATTCTTCTGTATTAGGGCACTGTGGGAGCATGTGACTGGACAGCACACTGGTGTGCTTCCACAGTGCTGGGGCACAGTTCCAATGCATTGTGTTTCTACACGCTTCCCCTCCACCGGCTGTAGAAATACACCCCCTTCACAGTGCACTACTTTATCTCCCACAACTACGAGTATCACACATGCACAGTTCTGCCACAGTGGCCAGCTTGAGCATGGAATAAAACTGTACATGCACGAGTATTGCACATACGCAGTTCTGTCCCCCCCGGCCATCTTGCGTACCGCTGGTTCCAACGTGGCAAGAGTTCCGACTACTCTTTCACTCGCTCATGCCACTTTGAGCAGCAGTACCAGCTCTGAATGGAGTTTGTTAACATAGCCATTTCTTCACAGCATTTCATGAATGTGACAGCAGTTATTTTTCAAATCCTGGCCAAAATGTGTTTTTGCATCCCAAAAGGTGATTTCAAGGTTACTGTGCAAAACCACTTTTTGGGAAGGAGTTGAAAATTTCTCAGCCCTTGTTCATGAGGTGGGGTCATAAGAAGGCTATGTTGAAAATTTGGGGTAAAAATATTAAAAAACAACAAAGTTATGAGCCTACATTGAAATTTACAAATGCAGACTCTTAACTTTGGTAATTTTCAATATGTTGACCCCAAATTTTCAACATAGCCATTTCTTCACAGCATCCCATGAATATGACAGCTGTCATTTGTTAAATCCTTGCCAAAATGTGTTTTCACACTTGTGGTGAGAAATCACCTTTTGGACAGGATTTGAAAATATTCTCCTCCCTTGTTCATGAGGTGGGATCATAAGAAGGAGATATGGGGTCATAAGAAAGCTATGTTGAAAATTTGGGGTAAAAATATGAGAAAACAAAGTTATGAGTCTACATTGCAATTTTTCAACACATGCTTGTAATTATGGTAATTTTCAATATTTTGACTCCAACTTTTCAACATAGCCATTTTTATACACCACCTAATGAATGTGACAGCTGTCATTTCTCAAATCCTACCCAAAATGTGTTTTAACATTTTTTGCGCAAAATGACATTTCAGCCATTGTTTTTTAAATGACACCTGTCATGCTAAGAAGGAGTGGTCATAAAAAGATTATGTTGAAAATTTGGGATAAAAATGTAAAATACAACTAAGTTATGAGGAAACGATTTGTTCCAACATTTACTCATAACTTGATGTTTTGCAGATTTGGGCCCCTAATGTTCAACATATCCCATGTGTTACCCCACCTCCCAAACACGGCAGGTGTCATTTTTCAAATCCCTTCTGAAACTTGTTTCCACAGTCACACAGCGAAATCACCTTTCGGATGGGATTTTACAAATTTCATCTGTCTTGATCATAACGTCAGGTCAGAAAAAGACTGTTGGACATTTGGGTTTAAAATGTGGGCACCCACTTAAAAGCAGGTATTGCCCTCTCAGCTGCCCTATCCTAGGTAATTATAATCTAACAATGTATCAAAGCAAGACACCACTGAAAATGAGATATTGCATCTCATCTGCTCTATCCTGAGTAAATATATAGTAAAACTGTGTACAAGTAAGACCTGGTACAATAGCAATACCAGCGGTGAATGTTTGGCATTGACAAATGCTTGTTTTACTATCTCTGAATTTTGTAATAAAGTGAAACTCAGTTTCCATGATTTTTTTATTTGTTGGAGGTGGTGTGCATGCTACACAGTGACACAATTAGTGTTGCTCAAATGGATCCGGACAAATCTGGGTCCACACAGACACCTGCCCTTTGCGGCAGGACAGTGGATCTGCCAGATACTTCCACTATCTGTCTGTGGATCCAGACACTGGATCCTAACCAGGATCCATCACTAACTGGCCCTGGATCCTAACTATCTGCCCTAGAATCTGTGGATCCTAACCAGGATACCTGGATCCTAACTAGGATCCATCACTGTCTGGTTCTGGCTCCTAACTATCTGCCCTAGGATCTGTGGATCCTAACTAGGATACCTGGTGTCACAAACGCACTCTGCAGGTCAGGCCCTCTGCTCCCACAGTGCCAACCTTGGAGTGCAATAGTGTGAACAGGTAACAGAGAGGGTAACCATCCTGTCTGCTTTGGTTCCGAATCATCCTTAGCCTCAAGTTCTGGAGGGATTTAAACTGTGAACCTTATGCTAGCATGCCCAATTACAGGCTAAGAATGTACCCTCTTCAGGACTGCAGTACAATCTTTCGCCAGTGGCACCCAGCCAGGTCTCCAAAATGAACCCTTAAAACTCTGTAAGAGACCTTAGGTATATTCTTACCTTTTAGCTTAGTAACACAATCAAGCTTTTAACAGTTGTCAGACTTAACCACATATACATCACATGCAAAAAAGAAACTGAAAGAACAGTCAGGCAGTATTTCAAAGAAATGGTTGTTTACTAAAAATATGATAAAAAGGTAAAATTAAACACAGAACAATATATCACACAGCTTACAATCTTATAAAACAAAAAGGAAGTTTCAGAACAAACACTCCTACCACAGACAATTAATTATTTTCTAGCTATTATCTTTCTAAGTGCTTTCCCAGTTAGAGTCTAGAATCATATGTCTCCATCCCATATATAAAGTTTCATTTTTAACTCTATCTATCCCCACCCACTTTTGATGAGGTCAGCTAGAACTTCCCTTAGATACTTTCTGATGTAAGTGTCTCTGAGGATGTGAGTCATTGCTTTGAAAAAATCTGTAACTAGCCATTTCCCAAATATGGCAGTCTTTAATTAAACATTTTCTCTTTGAACTTAACAATCCCACACTCATCCTCTTGGGCTGATTTCCTGTGTTAGTGTGATCTGAGGGATTTTATGATTCTTCATACATTTCTGATTATATGCTAAAAGGAGAAGAACCAGCCCAATTACCCTGCCTCCTGTAACGTCATAAAACTCACATTTGGTTTTTAACGTCAAAAGCCTGGGAAGATCCTATTCCACTCAAGAACTCATATGCCACACTGCCAAACAGGGACAACCAAATAGAGGTACCCAGGGAAATGGAAGGAAAGGATGTGGAGGTTAGCCAAGTGCAAAAGATGGAGATTAGCACCCAGGAGGTGGATAGGCAGAATAGGGGCAAAATTCAGCAGAAAGGCAGACAGCAAGGTGAACCAGGGATAAAGGACAACCAAGGAAGGGGCTGAGTAGAACAGTGAAACAGTCTAGGGAGGTCAAATCATGGAAAGTCATGTGCAAATGCCAGGAGCCTTAGCAACAAGATGGAAGATCTGAGGCTGTCATGGTGCAGTCAGACCTGGACATTGTGGCCATCACTGAAACCTGGTGTAATGATAACCACGACTGGGAGTTGCCATACCTGGCTACAACATATTCAGAAGAGACAGGGCAGGCAGGAAGGAGGAGGAGTGGCACTGTATGTGAAAAATGACATAAGGGCCACAGAGATCCAGGAGGAACAAAATGGGGGAGAGATACTGTGGGTTAAGCTGGAAAGGAAAATGTGGCCAGCCATCCGCACAGGTGTGGTCTATAGACCACCAGCCCAGGAGGAAGAAACAGATAGGGAGCTAATGCTAGCCATCCAGAGGATGGCAGACAAGGGTGAGCTAGTACTGGTTGGAGACTTCAATATTCCAGACGTGGACTGGAGCATTCCAGCAGCTGCATCAACTAGGAGCAGATTTATCCTGGACTCCCTTCAGGGTGCCTTCCTCAAGCAACTGGTCATGGAACCAACTCGGCAGAAGGCAATACTGGACCTTGTGCTCACAAACAGGGACAGTGTGATGGGGGTAAGAGTGGGGAGCACCTGGGGAACAGTGACCACCAGTCACTGTGGTTTGAAATCACAGAAAGAGCAGCACCAAACCACACAAAACACGATCCTGGATTTTAGGGGGCAAACTTTGGGAAAATGGGAGATACTTGAAAGAGGCATTAAGGGAATGGGGCAGGAATCAGGGGTTGAGGAACAGTGGGACGATTTAAAATGGGGATTACAAGAGCAACAGAATTATGCATTAAGCAGGTTAGCAAGAGGAAAAGGAAGAGGAGACCATTATGGTTTTCCAAAGAGGTAGCAAAGAAAGTGAAAGCCAAAAAGATTGCATTCAGGCAATACAAAAAGACACAGGCAGAAGGGGATAGGGAGAAGTACCAGGAGAAGCAAAGGGAGGCAGGGAGGTCAGTAAGGGAAGCCAAAGCTCAGACAGAAGAACACATTACAAAATCAGTGGGCAGAGGGGACAAAACCTTTTACAGGTACATAAGTGAAAAAAGAAAGGCAAAGGGAGGGATAGTGAGACTGAAGGGGGAGGATGGGGGCTGTGTGGAGGATGACAACAGTAAAGCTGACATATTGAACAGGTATTTCTGCTCAGTCTTTACTGAGGAAGAGGAGGGTAATGGGTCTGAATGGAGTACAAGGTGAGAATGTTGCAGAAATGGACACAAGTCCCTTTACACGAGAAAGGGTCCTGAAGGAACTGTGGGTATAAGAGTTGATAAAGCAATGGGGCCAGATGGGTGCACCCCAGGGTCCTTAAAGAACTAAGAGAGGTGGTGGCTGAACCTCTTGCTATCCTGTTTAGCCGATCACTAGAAACAGGGGAGGTACCCAAAGACTGGAGGATAGCAGATGTAGTCCCCTTATACAAAAGTGGGAACAAAGAGGAAGCGGGGAACTACAGACCAGTCAGCCTCACCTCGGTAGAGGGAAGATCATGGAAGCACTACTGAAGGAGAGATTGGTGGAACATCTGGTTGTCAATGGACTACAGGACCCAAGGCAGCATGGTTTCACCAGGGGGAGGTCATGTCAGACCAACCTCATTGAATTTTTTGACTGGGTGAGTAGGGAGGTGGATCAGGGAAGGGCAGTGGACATGGCCTATCTGGACTTCAGCAAGGCTTTTGACACTGTGCCACATAGAAGACTATTGCACAAACTGGGGAATATGGGTGGGCAGGACAGTAGTGAGGTGGGTAGGTAACTGGCTGGGCAGCAGGACACAGAGGGTGGTGGTAAATGGCTGTCACTCCACAGAGGGAAGAGTGACCAGTGGGGTACCACAGGATCAGTGCTGGGACCAGTACTATTCAATATCTTCATCAGTGACATTGCACAGGACCTAGAAGGCAGAATTTCACTGTTCGCTGATGACACAAAGCTCTGTAACAGAGTAGACACACCAGAGGGCGTAGACAGAATGAGAAGGGACCTCAGAAACTTGAAGAATGGTCAGGGTTTGGCAGTTGAAATTCAATGCAAGGAAGTGCAAGATAATGCATATGGGGCACAAAAACCCTGGCACAATATATCAGTTGGGGGTGAGGATATAGCATGCACCAAGCAGGAAAGGATCTTGGAGTTATCATCTCTGATGACCCCAAGGCAGGGAAACAGTGTGACAAGGCAGCAGGTAAAGCAAATAGGATGCTGGGATGCATAGGCAGGGGCATCACCAGCAGGAAAGGAGGTCATAATTCCACTATACAAGACACTAGTGAGGCCGCACCTGGAGTACACTGTGCAGTTCTGGAGACCTTACCACGTAAGGACATAGACAGGGTAGAGAAGGTTCAGAGGAGGGCAACAAAGATGGTGCATGGATTGCATCACAAGTCCTATGAGGACAGGTTGAAGGCACTGAACATGTACTCCTGGAGGAGAGGAGGAGAGGGATATGATAGAGACATACAAGTATCTTACAGGGAGAAACAGGGTGCAGGAATGCACTATTTTTAAGTGAAAAGATGTTCCAGGACTAGAGGGCATGGGATGAAGTTGGAGGGAGGACGATTCAGAGGAAACGTGAGGAAGAATTTCTTCACAGAACGGGTGGTGGACAAGTGGAACACCCTGCCAGAGGAAGTGGTGAGGGCTGAAACAATCACGGGATTTAAGAATGCATGGGATAGACATAAAGGAATTCTGGAGGTCAGGGGTAAGGGGCAACAGACTTCCTGGAAAACATAAACTGAACTTACAAACTTAAATGGGCAGACTGGGTGGGCCATAGGCCCTTATCTGCCGACACTGTCTATGTATCTATGTATCTATGTAACATAAAAGGGCAATAAAATACCCTTCTGAAAGTAAGTCTTAACTGGTTCTTCGGTCTGTTTTACAACATCCTGTGGTTTCAGCTACTGACCTTGAAAGTTAAAGGCCAAATCTCTCACATACTGACATTTCATACACAGACCATTTATTTATAATATAACTATCATACAGGTAACCAGAAGCCGGGGCAGAGTGTCACACCTGGATCCTAACCAGGATCCATCACTATCTGGCCCTGGATCCTAACTATCTGCCCTAGGATCCGTGGATCCTAACTAGGATACCTGGATCCTAACCAGGATCCATCACTGTCTGGCCCTGAATCTTAACTATCTGCCCTAGGATCTGTGGATCATAACCAGGATCCATCACTATCTGGCCCTGGATCTTACCTATTTGCCCTAGGATCCATGGATCCTAACCAGGATCCATTACTATCTGACCCTGAATCCTGCATCTGTCTTTGGCAGGATATCTGGTAGGATAGTGGTTGGCAGTATAGCTTAGAGGTTAGAGTAACAAGCTATGAATGAGTACATCCAGCAAACCAGACCTCGGTTTGATTTTCACAACCTCCACTTGCATACTATGTGACTCTGAGCAAGTCACTTAACCGCCCAGTGCTCCCAGGTCGTCCCTGAAAACAGGCACTTGTGCCTAGTGGGCCTTACCTGGTTACCAAAGACTAAAATAAATAAAATAAAATGAATTTAAGTCAGGATACCAGCACTATCTGACAGATAGTGGTAGGATCCACAAAAGCACTATCCGAGCAACACTGGACACAATACAGCTAAATGATCGGAGTTCTCCACCAGTACTGTACTACCCCTTTAATGCACAACTGTCTCAATATGAACAAAAAAAATCAATTCATGTTGCCAGATCCCCATTTGTGAAAGTAGTACTGTATTTCCCCTGAAACAATAAAAACCCATCTTCTAAGTTTGCCACAGGCACCAAATACATCTATTTTACTGAAAATTGTACTTGGACCTGTACCCACTGTTTTCACCTATTGTTGTACTTTACAAACTGTTTTTTGTCATAATACTCCTTGTACCCTCCCTTGTCGTGCCTGAAAATAGGCAATTGCTATGCCTCATGCACCTACCCAGTTACCAAAAGCAAATAAATACATTTCTTTCAAATATGGTCTATCACAGTATGTTTTTGTGGCCTCCCCTCCCAGATCTGTTTTTGTTAAGGTTGCAATTAAAGTCCTCGCCAAATGTTACCAACTTATTAATATGTAGATAAGGCCTGATTTCAGTAAACAAAAATACATGGGTTGCCTTAGTTTGTGGGGTGTAGATGTTAATTAATCTTAGAGATCTAGTCCCCTGCTTTATGTCTAATGTTAAAGCTTGTCCTGGGGAGATCTCCACTAGTTGTGTTACCAGGAAGGTGCTGAAATCCCCTAAGAAGGATGCTCACCCTGACACACCTTTCTGATCTTTGTTACTAGAAAGAGGGGCCTTGTAGCCAAGACTGCTTAGCAGCAGATAATTCATGTAGGGTCTTTAACCTGGTATCCTGCAAAAAGAAGAAGTTACCCAGCAATGTTTCCAGCAGAGACATAGTGGTTGCTCTTTTTTTTAACAATTTTTATACTGTTGACATTCAATGCGATTGAGAAGATTGTGTGGTCTATACACATTTTAAAGGGTTTTTATGTGGCAGGGCTTATGCTGTTGTCTAGTTTGTCATCTTTTCAACACTGAATCTTGTTTTTTATTGATACCTCAATCTGTAAATCATCTAGAGCAGATGAGTGATCACAGAGGGATTCAACTAACAAAGATGTCTCCGAATGCCCCAAATCGCCCTCCATATCCACCCATTGGCGTGCTGAGGCTAGGGCTGCATATCTGTTTTCCACAGGTGTGGCAGTTTGTTAAAAATCATTACTTTTTGCTTTTCTATGCCTTCCTCTTTTCCTGGTTGATGTGATTGGCATATCCTCCTCTTGTGGTGGTGGGGGGATCACAGGTTGAGGTGCTGGAGGCTCAGATGCCATCTGTTCTTGTGCCAGCTGTTTTTCCTTCCTAGTAGTGGATGTAGATCTGAGGCAGACTGCTCTAGGCGTGTTTTGTCTGGGAGCAAGGTTGAGGGATCTATTACCTCCATCTGAGTGGTAGGTATCAGGGGACTATTGCCCTGTGCTTGTGGGGTTTCTGGGGGTGCACTACTAGGATTTTCTTTGTTCTGGTCAGAGGAGAGTAGTGTTATGTCTGATAATCTCTGTCCCCTGGTTCTTCCCACACCCTAGGCTTACCTTTTTATAGACTCTTGGTCTAGCCCACCTCCTCTGCTGTAAATGGCCCAGGGGCACCTTCTGCAAGAGTGCCCCTGCTACTCATACAGGTTACATTTGAATAGATGTGGGTACTGGTGGCTAAGATGACCATACTCTAGACAACTATTACACCTGTTAGTGTTGCAGGCTGAACTGAAATGTGTACATGCCCCACACTTGTGATAAGGTAAGGTCTCCTGACTGACCTGGGTAGAAACACATTCCTCTGTCTCTTCTGAGGAAAAAACTGCCTGGGAATTGGCAGACACCCGAGTTTGTTCGGTGTTGTTTCACCCTAAATTTCCATTACCCTGTCCAAACCTGCTCCCTGTCTGTTACGGCGTGGGTTGGTGTAATACACTGCACCTTTGTCATAGCTAGTAATTAATATCCAAAATGTGAAATCCCTTTCTGAATTTTTATTTATTTACTTAAAAGTTTCACCAGGAAAGCATACTGAGCAGACAACTGCTCATTTACTGATGCATCCTGGGGGCGGGGCATGGAAGAAGGTACATTTGTATACATAATAAATACGAGAGTAGAATATGTACAGTAATTATATATTACAATAGCAGAATATGCACAATAAATTATATATTACAATAGTAGAATATACACAGTAATTATATATTACAACAGTAGAATATGTACAGCAATTAGTGAGCTCAACTACAGATCACTGGTAACAATAGACGCAATAGCAGGGCCAGACAGCCCAGCCTATCCAGGTATGCAAGCTACAGAGGCACAAAATACTCAGTTAGCAAGGTGGTTAGGAGCAGGACCAGGTGGAGTGGAAGTGGGCTTGAGGAGGGTGTTGAAGTAGTGTGGGGAAGAGGCACGGCAGATGGCAGAGGGGAAGGAATGCCACAGTTTGGGTAAGCGGTAAGAGAAGGCAGCCTGGGCAGCAGAAGTGGACATGTGTGGGACAGACATGGCACATGTCTCACTGGTAATGGTCTTAACAGGGGAATGGCAGTAAATGGGATCCAGAGAGCTGTGTCCTTTAGTTGGTCACATTTTGCCCAAAACCTTTTGAGTGACTTCAAGATGGGAGGCAGTATAGCACAGTGGTTTAAGGTTCTGAGCTGCAAATCTGGAGACCTGGGTTTGAATCCCACAGCCCCCACTTACATACTCTGTGACCCTGAGCAAGTCACTTAACTTCCCTGTGCTCCCAGATCGCACCTGTAAACAAGCTTTCAGCTTAGTGTGCTACTCCTGGTTAAACAATTGGAAAAAAAAAAAAAGGTCTTAAAAGTCACATCAAAGGTACTTTCCCTGATGTATGTTATTGAATATAACTCAGCTGCAAAAAAACAAAAACCTGAATCTTTTTTTTTTTTTGGGGGCTAGTTCCACTTTCCACAATCGGTCCGCTTCCTTACCACCTCACCCCATCATCCAGGACTTACAGTACCTGCCACCATTGGAGTGCTCCCTGGATTACCCCCCCAGGGCTGAGCTATCAGGGAGCCCCCTTCGATACTCCCTGAATGGTGCCACATGGATATCCAGTGGCTGAGTACCTCAGCCAGCTGCGTGGGACTTGATGTTGGGGGTGGGCATCCGCCATGCCTCAGCCAGGTTTTCCCCCTGTTGTTGGGAGGTGTAGCATGCAATGATGTAAAGGCACGCAGTGCGCTGATATCTGGCACACCTTCAGGAACCTGCAAGCCTAGGCCGTAACACCCCTGGCCTCTGACAGGGGTTAATCAAGCACTAAATGCTATCCCCTTCTCCCCCCAGAGGAGAAGAGCAGTCCTTCAGATGCTTGAGCCTCTTCCCCCCAGCTGGCCCTCCAACTCCCGGGCTCACACTCAAAACCTGGGAAGTCAGTGTTGTAGGTGGAAATCCAACCACTGCGCTAGCAGACCAGCAAAAACACTGATTCCAAAGCATTTTCTTGATCTCAGATACCCTATCAGGTTGGAGGGTTAGCCCTCATTTATGTTATAATCTAATGGTGTTCTGCCTCTGTGCCAGTTCCCCCTGCAGAGCAAACAAGTCTGACATTTTAAACTGTTTATTTTGACCTCTTCGATGGGTCTATGTGTTCTCCATAGATAGTGGGGGAGCATGTTTACTATTGTTCTTATGCATCTCTGCCCATCTGAAAAGATGACAATTTTATAATGATGTATCATGAATGATCATTGATCAATTATGTTCAACGATCATGGTCAAACTTCAAAAACCATCACTGTGATCATAATTAACAATAACTTAGCATGAATGTTAAATTGCCACTAATGAAAAACCATTAAGTTATGGAAATGGGGATTGTAGTTAAAGATGATGTCATATCATCATGATTTTTCATGACTGTCCATAGCCAAGATTACTGTAATAAATAAAGAAAAAAAAAAATGTAGTTTTTTTTCTATACTTTGGAATTGATCTTTTCTTTTTTTAATTCAGTTTATGCTATTGACTTTTGAATAGACATGGGCCCAGATATTCAAACTGCACCCAAAAAGTGCGCAATAGCAGGAGCAATCACAAGTCCATTGCGCCCATGTGCAACAGACGCGATATTTAAAAAAGGAGCAGGCCAAATTGGGCCTACAACCAATGTCTGAATATCGCATAACCTGCGCCATAGCGCAACTAGGGAGGGGAAGCTGAGCAGATATGATGCGCTATGGCGCAACAAGGGATGTTCAGCTGAGCAGTCCAGAGGCGCCATAGCGCAAGCAGGGAGCCCCCCCAGCTGCAGAGTAATGTAACAGCACAATCAGGGAGGTAGGGGCCCACCACCCATGCCACAGATGGGCACAGGAACACACAGTGGAACAGACATCGCCCTCCCACCCCAAGCACTGCACAACCAGGGGAGGGCTGGAATAACCACTGGTCCATGGAGTCAAGCAACCAACCCACAGCCTGGCCATGGTGCCCCATCACACCTACCGGCAAGCTGTGACTTTGCACACAAGGAGGGTGAACCACCCTGTGCCACACCATCCCCCCCAGTGCACAGTACACCCTGCATCGTGACCCCAGACAACCCCCATGAGCAGTGACCAGCACTGCAGGAATCCCATGCATGCCACCACCCCACAGTGGCAATGCAACCCTGTGCACCACAGAACCATGCAAGCCAGCCCCACCATGAGCACCCATCAGCAGGCTGCAGCACACGGCAAGCAAACAACGGGCAGACGTGCCACCACGCACAGTCCCCTTCGATGTACTGCTGAGAGACCGACCATGCATTGGCACAAGAGTGAGCTCATATTGGATGGTCGTAGGTGACACCTCCCCAGTGGTACAGCGCCCGCACAGTATTCCAGTAACACACCCCGCCCACCACTGGCCACAACAGCAGCACAGACCCACAGTGGTGCGTGGAAGCAGCACCACACCAGATGCCACACAGGTCTGGACAGACACCCACCCATACCCAAGGCACAATAACACAGGGAAGCAGTGGTGGGGCAACCAAGCCCCATCGTGGGCCCATGTAACAATGTACACACAACCTGTAGTCCACCATGGCACTGGAGTGCCAAATCCACCCGCGCCGGCATCATGGACCAATACCCCACCATGAGTCACCCGAGCACAAGCCACAGACAGTGGGGCACATCTCCTGCAACACGCACAAGCCACAGCATGGAGGTGGGACAATGACCGTGTTGCCCACAGTGCCACCTGAGCCAGGCATGCACCACACCAGTGACATGGGCAACCCAGCAAAGTGACGGGTACAGTGTCCGCCATGCAGGGAATGCCACCACTGACATGCCAGCAGATCATGCAGGTCACAGACAGGCATGGGTGTTGGCTGCACAGGGCATGGACGGGCCGATGGGTGCACCATGGACACAGAGCACGCACCATGGACCACTGCACACAGTCATCCAGTGCACGGGGAACAACACACACAACGCAGACACTGACTGATATCTACCCCCACACCATAGGCACCTCCACACAGACACACACATACCCATGACTGCACCACCCCTGATGCCATGCACACCACTGCAGCTGAGCACCTAAAGCCCACTGCAAATCAGAGACCACCACAGTATTCATAGAAAAGTTAAATGTATTATAAAAATAAATAAATCAACTATTTACAATAAGAACAACTATATACATGTAGTTGGGGACACAAAAAAGGTGGGGTGGTCAGGGGAAGGGGTGGACAAATGGGATGGGATAGGAGGGTGGGAGGGTGGGTCCGGGGATGGGAGGTCAGGGACAAGGACTAACGTTGGCCACGCTGGTCCAGGCTCTGGCTCCCCCTTGCTCTGCGCCTCCTCAGGACCCCCGCCTCATCGATCCTCCAAAGGATGGTCACCGTTTCCTGGGCCAGGGTGAGTAGCTCCCTCAGGGTGTCTCTAATCTCCCTCAGATGTCTCGCACCTAGGACAAGGGAGCACAGTCAATAAGTGTGAATGCACAGCCCCATACAGCCCGCCCACTGTGCATGGCATACGGCCATGGGACATACCACTGTGATGGTGTATGACCAGCCGCAGTGATTACGTCCACAGGACATGCCCACCCAGGCGCATACAGCCATGCGGAATGCTGCACACACCCACCAGCTAAGTCACGCACAGCACCACCGTGGCTGTCCAGTGACATGGCTATGTGGTGCAAAGGCAGTGGCGCAGCCATGCACCTGGTGCACACATGCACCACCAGTGACACACACCCAGGCATGCATTGCCACTGGACAGTGTTGACCGTAACCAGTGGCATGCATGGCAGTGATGTCAATGAATGGTGGCCATGCCCCGCTGCCCACCTTGTCACACAGCATGCAATATTAATCATGGATGTCTGTCACTCACCCTCATCGGGATGGTCGGTTGGCCGTTGTAGACCCTCAACCTGCCTGGCTGTGGCTTCCACCGCCCTCCGCCTCCGCCTCAAGCAGCGCCTCTTCTGGGCCTGTGGGGACAAAAAGGAGAGAAGAACATCAGTGCACTCCCAAGCAAAGTCCTCCTGCCCCAAGGAGTGTGCCCCCAGCCAGACCCACCCACCCCACACCCTGTGAACACCGCCACGGCCAACCCCATACAGTCCCTCCCCTATGTGCTGGACACAAACAACAATGTGACTCATATGGACAATAACAGTGTGTTGAAGGAACCCCTACCTGGTCGTGGTACCGTGCCCCTCCTGGCATGTGACCATAGTCTGGCCAATAACTCCGGCTCCCTCCTCTGAAGGTCACCATATCAGTGCCTGCACTTCTCCGCCGTCCTGCCCCTGCCGGTCACCACCTCTAGGGCTGTGGTCACCTCTTGACACACCTGGGACCTAGGCCTATCCAGGAGGGCCTCCCCAAAGAGATGCCCATGGTGTGGCTCCACTGTGGCCACCAGGTTGGCCAACTCAATTGCAGACCAGGGAGCAGCCCTTCTCCATGCCATTGCGAATGCTATAGTAGGCAATATGGCGCTATGCAGCGCGGTACCCCATGTGCAGATGCTGCGTAGTAAAGCGCTGCCATTCCCTATCGTGTTGTTACCGAACAGCGTGATAGAGGTGCACCTATGCCTGACGCATGGCGCCAAGGGGGCAAAGGTCGGGCACAGGGTCAAGGGTCACTGGCGCAAGGCAATCCACAGTGCCATTGGACGACAATGCGTCTAGCGCGATTGGCTGCCTGTGTGCCAGCGCCATAACGGACTATCGGGCAGTTGTGCCATTGCGCTTATGAAGGCCCATTGCCACAGCGCCATGCAGTGACCTTCGCTATAGCGCCACTGGCACAATGGTGGCCATGCCCTGCATTGCCTACCATGCACAGCACATCATCAGTGCGGCAGACACCTGCGTCAGCAACCTGGACATGCGCAGTGAGGTGTACTATGCATGCCACAGAACTGTGCCATTGGCTCAGCACGTTCAACACAATTGCGCAAAGCACAACAGCGCGATATTCAGCTGTCATATACTAATCATCCAATCAGCCATTCAATGGCGCAGCAACGTGATTTGCATCTAATTAAAGTTGCTCCTCACCTAATTTGCATGGATTGCGTTATAAAGGTGTGACAAAGTGCTGCAGTGGCCATGGTCGGTTACTGCAGTTTATTGGTGAGTTGCATGCTGTGTGGGAGTGTGGACTGTGGATTCAGGGACATGCATGGGACTGCACAGTCACAGATAACAACTGCCATCCTTACAGGCTAAATAATGACCGAGCACGTTCTTGGAGAGGAGGACAACAGTGGTGGGAGGAGGAGGAGGAGGCCGAATTTTACAAAGGCCGAAACAGAGGCTCTTTTCGATGCCTACCTGGATCAGGAGCCACTGCTCAGTGGACGGCGGGGCACCCCTCAGGCCCGTGCTGCTGCATGGGAGGAGGTGGCACGTGCTGTGAACCTGCATGGCAGCCACCAGCGCTCCGTGCAGGAGTGTAAGAAGAAGATGGGTACAGACAGGAGGAGGGTAAGGAGAAGGTGGTTGCCATCAGGCAGCACATGCTGCAACAGGTGGGGACAGCCGGAGGTGGTACAGCTCACCCCAGTGGAGGACAGGCTTGCTGCAAGCATGCACTGAAGTGCCATAGAGGGAGTTCCGGGCGGTGGCTTCCAGACGGGTGGTGGCCCATCTCTGCATGGTAAGTCATGGTCTGCCTCGGGGGGGGCGGGTAGGTCACACGCAGTAATGCGACTTTGCTTTCCCTTACAGATCCTGAGCGTCTGCATGGGTCAGCGGTGGTGGGCCTGTCCATTGTGGACAGTGGGACGGAGTCGGAGGTGGGACCATCCACCTCCACAGGTATGTGTGGGTCTGTACGACAGTGCGGCCACCTATCTATCCACACTGATGTTGTTTAGACAGGTGTGGAGGAAGCCCTGCCTGTGTCCCAGAATGCTGGCATCCATGGATGCCAGCACGCTGTGGCTGTGGCCGAGGCAGAGTCCGGCACCAGTGATGATGACACGACCGTCATGGGCAGTGACACGTGTGTGCCACAGGATGGACACACAGCAGGGCAATTCCCGCCTATGGCTGTGGCTGGTGCCGCCGTGGGGGCCTGCGTGTCAGCACAGTCCCAGGCTGTGCCTGTCAGCACCAGTGGGGCAGCACTGGTGTCTGTTAAGGACAGTGGGACTGTTGCGGCCACAGCGGCGGCACCACTGAGCCCCGCTGTGCGGCAGCCGGAGGGGCAGCATCAGCAGTCACCCACGGGGCCTTGGGGTACAGGGTTCAGCGGCGGCGTCTGTGCACCGCCTGTGGACATGCCCAGACCTGATCCTGGTGCACAGTACCCACCCTCAAGGGGTGCTGAACATCAGGCCCTTTCACACCCTGAGGGACAGGATGCCGAGGAGGCTGATGACCTCTTGGACGAGCACACCCGCCTACTGCGAGCATCGGTCCAGCAGCAGATGCGGCTTGCGACATCCGTGGAAGCACTGTGTGTGGCTCTGGAGTGGGCAGAGGAGCATCACAGCAGGGACACTGAATGGATCCTGGCACGGATGGACCATTTGCTGGAGGATGTGACCGCTGCCATTGACAGGCATGCACAGGCATTCATTGCTGTCATGGCCACAATGGGCACACAGTCAGGTGCCCATGCGTCGCTCACACCATGCAGTGCACTCTCCACTCCCCATTCCCGGGTGTCGTGCGACTTCCACCCTGTCGACACCGGGTTCAGCTGTGGGCATCCCGAGCACTCCTGGTGCAGGCATGTTCAGTGTGCTGCAGACCCCTGCACGGGCATGGTCGCGTTCACGCAGTGGAACCCCTGGGGGACCATTGGTGCCACTCCATGAGGCCAGTGGTCAGCCTGCCAGTGCTGGCGGGTCTCGGCGGGGCCACCCACGCATCCGTGGTGGCCGTGGCACTGTGTCGCGAGACTGACCTGTCTCCCAGTGTGGCTACTGTCTGGTGCTGCCCCGTGTGCATTGTGTGTTTC
This sequence comes from Neoceratodus forsteri, assembly GCA_016271365.2. Classification (NCBI taxonomy): domain Eukaryota; kingdom Metazoa; phylum Chordata; order Ceratodontiformes; family Ceratodontidae; genus Neoceratodus; species Neoceratodus forsteri. The sequence continues at coordinate 808,496,782 of CM028137.1, forward strand.
GGTGAGCAGTGCACGGGTAGGTACCCGGGCCCTGCACATGGACACACAATCCACCTGCACACCCTCCCGGCTGCTGTCCGCAGTTATGTGTGCAAGATGATGCCTGCATTGCGCTGTACACCAAAGTGTAATGGTGCCCAGCATCTGACACACGCACATGGACAGGCAGTGGGCGTGGTGGCCTGTGGACATGTGTGTTGCTAGGGTTGGTGTTCTGGGTCGGTGTGCCTCCTGCCCTCTGTGCACGTTTGGTGCATTGTGTGTGTGCGTGTGTGTGTGTCCATCCATGTGGCATGTTAATCCTCACCCATCCCTGGTTGTGTGTGTGCTTCTGTGCCCTGCCACTTCCCTTGACAGCATGCACCCTGGTGTGTCCATGCGTGTTTGTGGTTGTGCCTTAGCCACTGGTGGTTGCACATGTCCCCATGACTTACCTGGGTTGGCTGAAGTGCTCCTCCGTGATGGTGTCCCAGTGCAGCTGTGCCAGCCGGATCAGTCGGGGTCCTGGCCGCTGCCAAGGGGCTGCCCATCACCATCGTCACTGGCGTCCTTATCGCCCCTATTGTTGTCCCTCTTCGACCTGTACGGCTATCCCACATTCGTTGGCCATGTTGTGCAGGATGCAACGGGCCAGGAATATCCCACAGGCCTTTGAGGGGCCATACTGTAGGTCACCGCCAGAGGTGTCCAGGCAACGGAAACGTGCCTTCAGCATCCCGAACACCCACTCGATGACATTGCATGTGGTGGCGTGTGCCTCATTGTAGCGTTGCTGTGATGGGGTCATGGGCCACCGGTAGGGTGTAAGCAGCCAGGGACAGAGTGGGTATCCACTGTCACCTGTGTGTAGAGGGTGGAGGTTAGTTTGGTGATCAGCATCACCCTGCCCCAAGCCATGTAGGCCACTACCCATGGCACCTCTGGCCATGCCCCCCCAGGCCCTAAATTTGTCCATTTGGTTTGCATACTCACCCACTAGGTGTCCAGTGGGGATGTCCCCACTCTCAAATCTGTGGCACAGTGCCGACTGGTGCCAGATGAATGAATCGTGTGCTCCCCCAGGGTGCATGGCACATACACTGATGATGCGCCCCCTGGCGTCGCACACCACCTGGCAGATGATGCTGGAATAGCCCTTGCGATTCATGTATGTGGCCCCCTCATGGCCAGGTGGGTGCAGTCTATTGCCCCTAGCATGCCAGGCATACGTGCTACCCTGTGGAACTCCTGTATGTTTGCTGTGCGCTCCGCCGCTGTGCTGGGGAAATGGATGTACTCCTCAGCATGTGGCAGCAGTGTGCTGAGGAATTGGGTGAGGTGGCATGATGTGGCCGACTGGGTTATGCCTGTGGTGTCCCCAGTTGGTCTCTGGAAGGTACCCATGGCGAGCAAGCACATGCAGGCTGTTACCTTTGTCTCCACTGACAGGGCATGGCTTCGTCGTGTGAGTGCCTGCATCACATCACTGCACAACTCACAGAGCCGCCTCAGTATTGCCCTGTTCAGGCGGTACTGTCCCACAGTCTTGGTATCACTGTACAGCTCAAAGCTGGTGCAGGCTCGGTACTGCCTGTTGGGGGCATACCACCGACGGGCCCTTCCACGGCCACATCCCCCTGCCGCCCGCCTTCTCATCCCCCTCATTACGGCCTCCATGTGGAAGGTGGCACTGGCCATGTCCCTGGCTTGCGTTCATCCCCCCTGGCAGCTGTTACTTTATTCCCCCCGCTGTCCTGGCTGCTACCTCCCCTGCACCAGGTACACCTGCCTGTGCTGGCCTCTGGGCTGTGTGGCTCCCCACACCTTCCCTGTGCCTGTCTGTTGCTGTGGCCTTTCCCTGGCCTGCGCTGTTCCTGCCACTTCCCTGTCTGTGCCTCTGCCTCTGTCTCATGTGGCTTCCCTGTAGCGTTCTTGCACCTCTTCCTTGCTCCTTTTTATTTTGGCTCATTTCCGCTATGGCACAACTTTCGCTTGCTCCACTGTTGTGCATTGCGCAAGTCTTTGAATATCACACTGCGCCATTTATACATGGTTCCTCCCCCTTCGGTTGCACATGCCTTCATTATCATTGCGCTGTTGCTCAGCATAATTTCGGGAGCGCAACTGCCTCCTGCTGAATATTGCAGAATGGCACAAATTCAGACTTGAGCAGGCGCAACCCTATTGCACATGGCTCAACTCTTTTGAATATCTGGCCCATGCAGTACAAACTGCAACAATACACGTCCCCAACTGTGTACAAGGTAGTGGGAGATGTAACTTTTTTCTTAATTAAATATGCTTTATTGACATTTTAAATTACAACAAACAAAACCAAACAAGAGGGAAAAAAAAACATACTATGACAAAAACAAAGTACAAGCATCACACAATGAGTGTCACCTGGAACTGCTGAAAACATGGACAACTGGAATAGGAAACTTAGGTGACTCCTATTCAACATTTTAGAAATGGGGATAGGTGTGACATGTATCTATGGAAGCGGTGAATACAGATGCAAGCTTGTATAGATCAGTGGTATAGTACATCTTTGACCATCTATCAAAACTTTTGCTATATATAATATACTAGTCATTGCCATCTTGTGGGAGGGAGTACAAAGTGTGCAGCTTTCCCCAGCAGATTCCATATGGTTTCATGTTGAATGCTAGCTATCATCTTTTCAACCCTAAGGTTAGGCAGCAGTTCTTGAATCCACTCATTATAGCTAATTGTTTCTTGGTCTAGCCAATGACATGAAATGATTTTCATGGCTGTTAGTGAGTTCACAGCAAAGTGGCATCTTCTTTCTCTGACAGGCATTCCACTATAGTCACTAGTGAGACAGACTTGAGGCGTGAATAAACTCACCAGCCTTAGGAGAGGGTCAGTTTGAGTCTCAATGTTATCCCACAGCTGCCGGACCTTGAGGCACTCCCAGAAGATAGAAACACAGAAATATAGACTTTGACAGCAGATAAGGACCGCTTGGCCCACCTAGTCTGCCCATTTCCCTACCTATTGGATAAGCTGCAGATCCTAGTTAACCAACAGCCTACTTCTTCCTACCTCCCACCAGAATTGCTTTATGTCTGTCCCATGCATTCTTGAATTCCCCCATAGTTTTTGACCCCACAACCTCAGCAGGAAGGCCGTTCCATGCATCCACTACCCCCTCTGTGAAGAAATACTTCCTCACATTACCCCTGAGCCATCCCCCCTCTTTCTTCAAATTGTGTCCCCTTGTTCTTGCACTTCTCTTGTTCTGAAAGATGTGATAAAGGGTGCAAGGTGCTTCACCACACCAAGTGCATAGATTTAGTTCCAGCCTGCTCATCTTAGCCAGTTTCGTAGGAGTGAAGTAAAGGTTGTTCAAAATGTAAAAGTGTGTCAGGTGTAATTTGTCATTTTTAACATAAATGTACAAATCTTTCCATATTTTCTCTCCCAGTTGAACTGGCTGTTTGGGAATACTGCTTCCCAAAGCGGACAGGTCCCTCTTAGTTCAGGGTATATTTTCATAAACAGTGCAATATATAAGTGTGAAACGGCATGTGATTGTGAGGTTACCTGAGCTAGAGAGAAAAGTAGCGATCCCTGACAAAGTGGCCAGGGCACCGGACCTCAGTGCTCAGCTATGGAGTGGGTGACCTGCATGACTCTAAAGGCCTGATGGTCAGGCAGGTGGTGGGTGATGTGGAATGATCTGAAGGGTGTAAGTCATCCTTGTAGTAGTAAATCTGAGATTCTTGTACATTCCAGAGTGTTCCAGAATGAACATGGAATAACTTTCCCTACAATCTTAAGGTTGGGATTTTCAAAGATTGGTTTGTTTTGTTGTGTTTATTTAAAATCTGGTAAATCCATGAGCAATAATGCCTGTTTTTATGGGTGGCCATATCATGGGTGACCAGTCAGGAGATGTCTTTTTGAAATTTAGTTTTTAACCTTTGAGCAATTTGTGCATGTACTTTGAGAGATCTAAGGATGGTAGAGTCTGTAAGGTTGTTACAGTAAGTAGTTTTGGTGTGGAAGTGTATAGGAGGGCCAGGGGTGAGACACTCACTATCCTGCATTTTTCTCTCTCTTTCTGTGTTGTGAGCCACTGGGCGTATAGCTGCGGTCTTCCTCAGGGGCTTCTTCTGCAATCCAGTGCATGTGTTTGCTTGCACGGCTTGCCAAATAACATATCCCAAAGTGCAGGAAGTGCAGGCCTCCTGCCTGCTTGGGTGCTGCTAATTTGTGGTAGGCCCTTCTGGTCGTTTTGCCAGCCCATATGAATTTTGAAATGTTTGAGTGGAGCTTAGTGAACCATGTCCTGGGAAGAAATACGTTTAACATGTGTAAGAGATATAAAATTTGGGGAAGTGTATTCATTTTTATGTTTGCTTGCACGCATGTGCAAGAAACATAGTGCCTTCATCGGAGATTTCGGAGGTGTGTCACCTCCTCCTCCAATTCAGTCAGTGGGCTGGCAGGCGCGGCCCCTGTAAGCTAATGCATTTTGGAGCTGTCTATGACACGCTCCAAAATGCAGTGGCATACAGTTGAAAGGGGAGTTATGCTTGAGTGAGCACCGATAAGATATCGCTGCTCACGCAGCCCCCACGCACACAGACAGACGGCGCGCTCGGTACTGTATAGCCGACAGGTGCCCAATCCCCATCGGCTGAGCTACGCCCCCAGTTGCTGAGCTTCGCCCCCACCCACCCAGTGTAGGTGCCACGCTGGGAGCCCACCCCAGCGTGGCAAGCACTGTAGTCCTTTGGCCGGCGGGGTGCCCAATCCCCGTCGGCTGAACGCCCCAAGTCCTTGTGCCACGGTGGGAGCCCACCCCAGTGTGGCAAAACATCCCGACGCTTTTTTTTTTTTTTAAACCTGTAAAATAAAAACTGTCCCATGACGCGTCTCAACCCCCTCCACAACCCGCACCACCACTCTTTTAACTCCCCTCACCCCATACTTACCTCCGGACTCCGGCGTGACGATCTTCGGTGGACCGGGAACACGTCTGCACTCTTCAAAGCCGACCGCGAACTGAGGAAATGCCGGTAAGCTGTATAATGGGTTACATAGGGGGGTTTCAACTTTATTGCATATCTCGGGCATTTTTGGGAATTTTTACACCAAATTTTCAACTTGGGGTTTTTGGGACCCCTTCTCATGAATGATGTCACTGTCATGGCGTTATTCGGGCCCGAAGGGTGATTTCGCGCAGTGACTGCGAAATCACTCTTTGGGCCAGAATACTGCCATGACAGTGACATCATTCATGAGAAGGGGTCCCAAAAACCCCATGTTGAAAATTTGGTGCCAAAATTCCAAAAAATGACTGTTTTACGAGGGTGCAGTTGCGCAGTTCCTACGCAGGCTCGTAAGTTCGCGAAATTTCAATATTTTCACTCCAGATTTTCAATATTGCCATTTTACCACACCTTCTTATGAGTAGTACAGCTGTCATTTTTCACATCTCACCCAAAATGTGTTTCCGCCCATGTAGCGCAGAATGGCGCAGTCGGTGTGCAAAATCAATGTACAGGACAAATTAAGAAAATAACAGTGACACTGTTCATGAGCAGAGGTCTTAAAATGGCTATGTTGAAAATTTGGTGAAAAAATTCCTAAAAATGACTGTTTTACGAGCGTGCGTTGAGCAGTTCCTACGCAGGCTCGTAAGGTCGCGAATTTTCAATATTTTCACTCCAGATTTTCAACATTGCCATTTTACCACACCTTCTTATGAGCAGTACAGCTGTCATTTTTCACATCTCACCCAAAATGTGTTTCCACCCATGTAGCGCGCACAATGGCGCAGTCAGTGTGCGAGATCAATGTACGGGACAAATTAAGAAAATCACTGTGACACTGTTCATGAGCAGAGGTCTTAAAATGGCTATGTTGAAAATTTGGTGAAATAATTCCTAAAAATGACTGTTTTACGAGCGTGCATTGCACAGCTCTTATGCACGCTCGTAAGTTCGTGAATTTTCAATATTTTCACTCCAGATTTTCAACATTGCCATTTTACCACACCTTCTTATGAGTAGTATAGTTGTCATTTCACATCTCACCCAAAAGCGTGCTTCCGCCTATATAGCGCACAATGGCACAGTCGGTGTCATGAAATCAATGCTAGGACAAATTAAGAAAGTCACAGTGACACTGTTCATGAGCAAAGGTCTTAAAATGGCTATGTTGAAAATTTGGTGAAAAAAATTCTAAAAATGACTGTTTTACGAGCGTGAGTTGCGCAGTTCCTATGCATGCTCGTAAGTTTGCAAATTTAATATTTTCACTCCAGATTTTCAACATTGCCATTTATTACACTTCCTTATGAGCAGTACAGCTGCCATTTTTCATATGTCGCCCAAAATGTGTTTTTTCGCTCATGTAGCGCACAATGGTCGCTGTTGGTATCGCGAGCAATGTTTAGGACAGATTAAGAAAATCACAGTTACACTGTTCATGAGCAGAGGTCTTAAAATGGCTATGTTGAAAATTTGGTGACAAAAGTCCATAAAATGACTGTGTTACGAGTGAGCAATGCGCAGTTTCCACGCACCCTCATAAGTTCATGACTTTGTAATATTTTCAGTCCAGAGTTTCACCAGTGGCATTTTTTCACACTTCCTTATGAACAGTACAGCTGTCATTTTTCATAACATGGCTGAAGTGTGTTTTCACACTTTCAGCGCTGAGATGCATGGTCGCTGTGGGAAATCATTGTTCGGCACACATAAAGAAAATCACAGTGACACTGTTCATGATCGGAGGCACCGAAGTGCCTGAGTTGACAATCTGCTGTAAAATATCCCCAACCTAATTATATTACGGGTGTGCGTTGAACAGTTTCTATGTACGCTCATGACTTCACCATTTTTTTAAATATTTTTACTGCAGATTTGCAACATTGCCATTTTTTACACCTCCCCATGAACAGTACAGCTGTCATTTTTACATCCTGTTCGAATGTTTTTTACCTGTGGTGCTAAATGCCGTAGTCACTGTGCATAAGCAGCTTTCTAACAAACTGATATTCCCCCTGTTCATGAGGTGGGGTCACAAAAAAAACATGTTGAAAATTTGGAGTGAAAATGCCAACGAATGCCTGAGGTATTAGGGTTTCCAACTATAATGCCCAACCCTGTACAGAATGACAGGCATCAGGGGTGTGACTTGGGATTCTTGCCTGTGATGCTCATACCATTCCACACCCTGCAGCCAGTGAGAGGCATCGAGGTATGCCTTGGACTCTTCAGCCCCAAAGTTCACCCCATTCTCCTATATCGCACCCATCTCACGCATTTCCTAATGAAATGGGGTGCGCATAAGGGCCAAAGACCCCAAGGAACACCGTGACACTTGTCAGTGTCTGCAGGGTGGGGTGTGGTGAAATGGCGAGGCCGTTATGCCTGACAACCCAAATGCACACCCCAATGCCTGTCACTCTCTGCAGGGTGGTGGTGGGGTTGGCTTCAGTTCAGTACTTCACTGCCATTCCTATTATGCAGCTCTGTAACTTCTACATTATCACTGCCAATGCCAGCAAGCAAACATTCGGCATTGACAAATGCTTGTTATTATATTGCTTTTGCCCCATAAGATGAGATGGAGAAAGCGTCATCATTCTAAGTCCTGCCTAATGAAGGTCATCAGGCTATCTAGATTAAGTTTTCTTAGGGCATGGGTTTCTCTGGTTAGTTCTTTTCTTAGGTATCTAAGTTGCTTAGAATTCCACACCAGTCCCAACTCGGTGATACGGTTCCACTCCATAACTCCGATGCTGCTCTGGCAGGGCAGGTCTATCCCAAAAAGGCACCCGCAGTGGTAACCAAAGCAGATTTGGGGATCCCCCATGGTGGTGACCCTGGATAGGGCAGAGGACCCTGGAGGAGCAGGAAGCAACTCCTGGTGGAGGCTATATCATTAGGGGAGTAGACTTGGGGGCAGAGGGGAAGGGAGGGAGGGAGGAAGGGAGGTTAAGTGCCTACCTGGAGCCACAGCTTGGAGGGATGGCCAGCACATCCAAAGGATCACTGGGGCAGCAGGATGGGAGGGTGAGCTAGACATCATTGTCCACCTGGGGATGAATGACCTGGCAAATGGTGAGGTTAGGACAGTGCAGGAGCAGTTCAGGGAGTTGAGATGGGGTCTTAGACAGGTAGCATGCTCAGTAACATTTTCAGAGGTGTTACCCATCAAGGGCAAGGGGGAGAACAGGGTACCCCACACCAAGAGATGCAATGCATGGCTGAAGGACTGGTGCAGACCAGAAGGATCTGGCCTCATTGGGGACTGGGGTTCCACCTAGAGGGATGCAGGCCTATACAGAAGCGATGGCCTGCATCTATCCAGGGGGGACCAGGATCCTCAGTAAGAGGTTTAAATGTTTCATCAGGAAGCATTTAAACTAGCCAAGGGGGGTAGCGGAAGTAAGCAGGGAGAAGTAAACAGCCCCCCCAACAGAATGAAGCAGTCAGCAGAGAAGACCCTGAGGTTGAGAAATCGCCAAAGATACATAAAACCAAAATGGGTCAAATGGCAGAGATAAGGCAGAATAGAAGTAAGGACAAGAGGGGTATAGAGGAAAGACATGGGGATTGGAGGGGGTTATAAGGAGAGGAAGCAGTAAAAACTGGAAGACCATGTGCACAAACCCCCGTAGCCTGGGAAACAAAATCCTGGACCTAGTGGCTCTGATGGCTGAGGCGAACCTGGCCATTGTTGCTGTTACAGAGACATGGTTCATGAGAAACCATGACTGGGACATAGCCATATCAGGGTACACTCTATTCAGGAGGGACAGGGTGGGTAAAAAGGGAGAAGGAGGAGAGACTATCTACGTCAGGGAAGGAATTAAGGCAACTGAGGTACAAGGAATGCTGGGAGAGGCAGAGGCACTGTGGATCACCCTGGAGATGGGGAATGGCACTGCCATTCGCACTGGCATGACCTACAAACATCCCACACAAGGGGAAGAGCTGGGCAGGGTACTTGTGGAAGCCATCCACAGAATGATAGCTAAAGGGGAGGTGCTGCTGGTAGGAGACTTCAATCTGCCAGATGTAAATTGGAGCAACCAGGCTGCAGCCACAGTCAGGAGCAGAGATATCCTGGATGCCCTGCAGGGGACATGCCTCAGACAGCTAGTGATAGAGCCCACCTGAGAGGGAGCGACTTTGGACCAAGTACTCACAAACAGGAGCAGAATTACAGAAGTAATAGTGGGGAGCTAACTGGGATCAAGCAATCACAGTACGGTGTGATTCAATTAGAGAACAGTGGAAAAGTCAAACCACATGAAGCAAGGGTCCTGGATTTCAGGTGGGCCAACTTTGCAAAGATGGGGAATGTCTTAGGAAATCACTGGCAGGAAAGGAGAAAAGAGGGGATGGAGGAATAATGGGAGAATCTTAAGGGAGCCATAGTGGAGGCTACAAGCCACTGCATTAGGCAAGTAAGAAAAACAAACAGAAATAAAAAAACACTATGGTTCTCGAAAGTGACTGAGAAGGTAAGGGAGAAAAGGGTGGCACTCAGGAGGTACAAGGAAACACAAAGGGGAGAAGACAGGGAACTGTATCTGAAAAAGCAGAGGGAGGTGGGAAAAGCAGTCAGGAATGCAAAGATGCAAACAGAAGAAAAAATAGCCCAGGCAATAACAAAAGGAGACAATAACTTTTTAGGTACATTAGTGAAAGAAAGAAGACTAAGGATGGGACTGTGAGACTATAAAGGGAACGAGGAGAGTGTGCAGAGTGGAACCAAGAAAAAGCAGAAATCCTGAACAAGTATTTTTGTTCAATATTCACAGGAGAAGGGAAGGGACAACAGTTGGGTGACAGACGCAACACTGGGAGGGAGGAGGGCACCAATCCATTTATGGAGGAGAGAGCCCTAAAGGAACTCGCTGATCTGAAAGTGGACAAAGCAATGGTGCCAGAAGGGATGCATCGCAGAGTATTAAGAGAACTCAGGGAGGTACTGGCAGCACCACTGGCAGCCCTGTTCAACAGTTCACTGGAAACAGGTGTGGTGCCAAAGGACTAGAGGAGGATGAATGCAGTCCCTCTCCACAACAGTGGGGGCAGGGAGGAGGCTGGCAATTACAGGCCAGTCAGCCTGACTTCTGCAGTAGGGAAACTAATGGAATCATTACCAAAAGAAAGGTTTGTGATATATCTCAAATCCAATGGAGCACAGGATCCGAGGCAGCATGGATTCACAGCTGGAAGATCTTGTCAAACAAATCTGATAGATTTCTTTGACTGGGTGACTAGGGACGTGGATCACGGAGGGGCGGTGGACATGGCCTACTCAGATTTCAGCAAGGCCTTCTACACTGTCCCACATAGGAGGCTTGTAAACAACCTGGGCAGCCTGGGAATGGGTCCCAGGGTGGCAAACTGGGCCACAAATTGGATGAGCAATAGGACACTGAGGTTCAAAGCAATGGGGCCAGATGGGATGCATCCCAGACTATTAAGAGAACTCAGAGAGGTACTGGCAGCACCACTGGCAGCCCTGTTCTACAGTTCACTGGAAATAGGTGTGGTACCAAAGGACTGGAGGAGCGTGAATGTAGTCCCTCTCCACAACAGATGTCTTAGGTGGTTAGGCTGGGTGAGTGCCCAAGGTCCTTGTGACCATACACCAATTTATTTGGTCTGTGATGATCCCACTGCAGAGTGCCATTCCACTCATCCTCTGGTGCTGTGGCATGGCTGGCCTGTCTTGACCTTATGTGCCATTAAAAGCCATTGCAGGTGGGAGTTGCCTAATTCCAAGCTAGGAATCGGAAGGTAGCACTGTTAGATACCTTAGTCCCCTCTGCTTAATGGCAGCCACTGTGCTTCAGAGTTAGAGCTCCTTAAGCTGGACTTTTAGACCTAAAACTGTAGGAGTTTGTCCCCTTGGTAATGTTAAGCTGCTAAACAGAATCAAACTATTTGTTTCTCCTAAGAAGTTTAAGTTTACCTGGTTATTGCAGCACGTAATAGGAATCAAACATTTTATTTACCCAAAAAAGTCTCCAGTCTAGCTAAATATATGGTAGCTGTCCTCGTCCCGATGTTATTGGTCTCCTCCTCTGAGTTCAGGTGGTCCCGTTTCCAACTCAGTTATTAGCTGAACCTATAGTAAAGGTTAGTAGGCTAGTGAAAAGCCACTGATTTGGCTATCCAAAAGCTTTTATGTAAGGCCTGCATCCAATATGGAACTATTTCTGTGCTCCCTCAGTGCTGCAAGCTTAGTGGCAGTCTACGTGATATGAGGCGCGTCATTGCTCACTGCAGCCTTTCTGGTCTTAGCTCACTTGAACTGGTTCAGTTCAACCACTAATGCCACCGAGACATTTTGAAAATAACATTTAGCTGCTCAATGGGAGCATGGTCGTGAGAGTCAGGGTGTGACTAGAGAGGATATGCTTTTGAATGGGTGTTGCACCTTCCCATCACTGGCACTGTAGAGGAGGGAGTGGAAGCTTTAAACAGGCAGGTAATGCCTATACTGGTAAGCAGGAAGATGGGTAAACTTGAATTTAAACACTTAACTGGAATTCAGTCTGTTTTTAGGTGTGCAGTCATTTCATTGCAGGGCTGGTTTTTCCAACACAGATGCTGGTGAAATGGGCCATTATGACTTTCAGTGAGCTGGGTTTTTTTGGGTGAGAAATAGATTCAGAAAGTGCTTTGGGAGATCCCTTTTCGCATCTGCAGCTGTGTGGAATTGTTTTTTTGCCATCAGGGGTGCAACCTGGAGTTGGGCTGAGTAAAGCACTCCAAATTTTACTCCAGCAATGTAAAGTTTGTTTTTAATTTCTTTGTACTTTGCTTGTTTGGCTCTGACCTGGAGGCTCAGGTCATTGAAGATATGCAGTTGGTTCCCTTCCCACCAGATTTAGTTGGTTTCTCTCATTTTAGTTTTTATGTGTTTTTTAATCTAGGAAATTGAGTTGGAAGATAATGGTACGTGTCTTGTCCCCAGGATTTGACTTTGAGCATAGTGCTCTGTGGGCACACTCCACTATGTATTGTGGGCCATTTGGGGATGGTCCTGATACTCTGTCATACAGTTTCTGCACAAAAAGAATCATGTCTAGTCCCTCTGCCGTTTCAGGAAGGCCAACCACCACTAAGTTGTTGCTACGACTGCAGCCTTCTGGATCTTTGAGTCTGTCCTCCAACTTTTGTATTTTCTGGTGGAGGCTTATTAATCCAGATTCCACTCTATTTGCTCTGTCCTCCAGGGAACTGATGCAGGTCTCAATGTCCGAGACCCTCCTAGTTAGTTCTTCTAGGGCAGGTTCTAATGTTTTAAAGTCTCTAGCTAGATATAATAGAGTGTCTTTAATACAGCCGAGCTCCTTGAAGAATTTGTCCATTGTTTCTGAGTCGGCCACTTCTGGAGGGGTCAGAGTGGTCACTCATCCATTTTATGTCATTTGGTTGCTTGTGATCTTTCCGGCAGAGGTGGCAGTGCATTGTAAGGCTCCATTAAATCCTCTTCCATGGTCATAGAGATTTTCTATTTATATCAGGCTATTTCAGAAGTTCAGCGCTAAGTAGTAAATTCACTTTTGCCTGTTTTAAGTGTGTTTCAGCAGTTTTAAAGTTTGTATCTGAGCATGCCTCGAGGAGCTAGGTGGAAAGCAGCTTCTCTTTATCTCTCCAGCATGTGACTCTATTGGAACTGATTTTGTCTTCTATTTAGACATCTTAATTGGAATTATAAAATGGAGTTGAGAAATCCTGGAAGCTGATTGGCTGAAACAGTCTGACCCATGACAATATCTCAGAATATCACCATGGTCCAAAACTGATTACCAAGATCAGCCATTTCCTGGCAGGCTGGCAGTATAGCCTAGAGGTTACAGGAACGAGGTGAGAACAAGCTTGGTACGTCCAGCAGACCAGACTTGAGTCTGAGTCTCACAACCTCCACTTGCATACTGTGTGACTCTGAGTAAGTCACTCAACTGCCCAGTGCTCCCAGGTCACCCCTGAAAACAGGCACTTGTGCCTAGTGGGCCTTAACCGGTTACCAAAGACTAAAATTAAAAAAAATCCTAATTCTTCAGAGTCATTTTGTACTTGCAATAATACACTCCATGATGTGGTTTATCATGAGATATCGTCACTTCTTGGGTGATTGAAGGCAATTGGTATTGCCTCGTGCCTCACAATGCACCCAAGGCATGACAATATCTCATGATTTCCCACATGGAAACGATCTATATTTTTAAATATCTTAAATATATCCTAGTGTCCTTAAATATATTTCAAATATATGTCAGATATTAGTCATAATTTCAGATACATTTTCAGATATATTCAAAATATTCACAGAAGTGTCAGATATTAGTCGCAGTTTTCAGATATATTTTCAGATATACAGTATGTAAGATATTCACAGAATGGTTCAGGATGTATCATACGTTGGAAACATCTTTGAGATATATATTATGGTAGCACAGTAGTGCTACCATAGTTAGGGTTGAGGAGCCATTTCTATGTTAAACCCAAAATTTTGCGCCTTAATAACTTTGCAACCGTTTGACGGATTTACCTGAAATTTGGAATACACAATCAAGACCCATATGCCTTGGGATCTGCCAAGTTTTGCACTGGTCGGATACACAGCTACTTGAGTTATTAAAAGCGTGATCTCTTGATGTGCATTAATACTTTTTCTGCAAATTCTCTGATTTGGCATACAGGTGCATGCGAGTTTCTTGTGACTGACTGAAATCTTCAGGGAACGTGCGGCCAGTGTCACTGATGTGCCTTTCAAAGATTTCATGAAAAATATTAAACGGATAAAAGTTATTCAAAAACAATTTACCATTATAAGTCAATGGGAAAAGTTAACAAAAAGTTTGACAGTGTCGCAAATGCATTTTTACTTTCACAAATGGCCCTCTTACTTTAGCAAATCCACCATCTTGTTTTCAGTTAGTGATCAGAAAAATGCTTTCCATTTAAATTTGGGACCCTCTAGCAACCTAATTCTTTTTGTATTCACCTAGTCGGAACCTGAGGATGCTAGCCATGTCTTTATTTTGGGGTAAAACACCCCAGAAATATGTTTTTCAAATTTCTGGAAAAAGTACTTTCACAAAGTACTTTCATGCTACAAAGTGTCACAAATGTTTGCGAAAGATTTCGCAAAGTTCGACAGTACTTTTCCAGGGTGTCTGAAAATACCAGCAATTCTTTGGCACTATGCTGCAAAAGAACGGTAGGGAGTTTTGAGCTGAAATTTGGAGGGATCGCAGCCGACATCTCAGAGATTTGCCTTTCAGTGTTGTGTTGAAAAAATATTACACAGCGGCAAAGTTATGGCCTCCAAAGTTGACGTTTTTTCCCATAGGATAACATTACGGTGCCCGACGCATTACAGGAATCCTTTGGCACCCTGCTGCAAAATAACAGTTTGGTCTTTTTTCCTGAAATTTGGAGGGAACACAGCCAACAGCCCACAAATGTGCCTTTCAGTGGTTTGTTAAAAAAATATTACAGGGAGGCAAAGTTATGGCACTCCGAACTTCTCTTTTTCCCATATAGGATAACATTACGGCACGCGCTTTCAGGGCCCGTGATCTCGAAACGGTAACGAGATACGGACTTTCGTCAGAAAATGCTTAGCCCCTAATGGGGGCTAAGTACAAAACTAGCCAGGACAGTCGTAAATCATATGACTTTTAAATTTTTTTTCGTCGTACGGTTCCTGAGATATAACCTATTTAGTATTCCAAGTCCTCATTTTCTGCTCCGATACCCATTATTATGCATACATTCTTTGTACTCACTGTCTTTCTCTATGCAGCTTTTGGGGAAAACCAGCCTGTGCGCTTACATTACTGTTACCGTTGCCCTTTCCGCTTGCGGTTCCGTACCCGTTTCACTTACCGTTGACATCTACGCCACCATGTGCATTATCCTTTGCGTTTTCCTTTGTGCTTGCGTTTCTGTTATTTTTTGCCATTTGTGTCTACAGTACTGTTTCTCTTTCTGTTTCACTTTGCGTCACCATGCCCATTGACATTTCCGTTTGCAGGCACCATGCTACTATGTGACAACACAGCACGTAGCAGACCGTTCCCGTCTACGCCACCGTGTGCGTTACCCTTTCTGTTCTCATTCACGCTTGCATTACCATGAGCACCATTGTTAGCGCTTCTGTTTGCGTTGCTGTTCCTGTTACTATGCCACAAGACATCACGTGGCGGGGGGGCCCGCGCTTCCGCCGCTGCATTACATTCACTATTTCTTGTTATCATTCTCAAAAAGAAGGGAAATCAGAGGCAAAAAACTCTGTTTAATGCATTAGTTACGGTTGTTCCACAGCGACAAAAGTGAGGAAATTCGGTGTTAGGGTTGAAAACCCCTTGCCCCAGCCCACCCCAACTGGCATTGGGGTGTGCATTGGGGTCATCGGTCTAACTCTCACCCCATTCTCCTATGCTTCTGCTGCTTTACACATGTGATGGGGTGAGAGTTAGGGCTGATCAACCAATGCGCACCGAATGCCGGTTGAAGGGGTGGCTGAAAGAGAATTCAACTCAACTGAATTTCCTCACTTTGTCACTAGTAATTCAACCCTGACTAATGCATTAAATGGAATTTTACCTCTAATCTACATATATATATATATATATATATATATATATATATATATATATATGAAATATAGTTCTCTAAGTTTGCACAATCTGTTCATGCAGTTCTATTTTAACTGAATATATATATATTCTGAATATGTCCAAGATATACATTATGATTTACCTGTACCTATTTACTTTTTTTAGGCCCTTATCTATGGCAATAGTCGTAGAAACCCTACAATTATATTAATAAAATGTATTTCAATTATAAAGACATATGCAAAAATATCCAACCTTTAAAAGAACAGTTTTGAACTTGGGTAAAACAGTTTATACTTTGCAGGTTGTCAAAGGCCCAATTGACTCTGCCTCATGCCCAGTACTATGCACATTTATTTCATAATCTATGTTATCATTGGTCTCTTGTGGATCACCAGCAATTGTTTCATATAAGCCCATATGGAAAAGAACTATACTGTATTTTGTTAATATCTAGATTATATCTGAATATGCCAAATACATCATATATTTCTGATATCTGTGCATTTTTGCAGTTATACTTTAGATATTTTCAGAATTCAAAGAGGTATGTCTCATACTTGGCATGCATTGATATTCTAAATGTATATGTTTTGTTATACTGTCAAAGAAAATATTTTGCTTTACTTTTTAAAGTTTTTATGGATTCTAAAATGAAAAATCATTATAGTTTTGTGCAAGCATGATTTTACCCTGAAATTTCTACAATAAGTGTATGTTAGCAAACATATATTTTCAATATATTAGAGATTTATATTCTGAGATAGATTTCATATATGTTAAAATAGGTTTGGCCTGATATACATCTGGAAAGTATCTGTAATATGTGTATTATATATATAGATAATACATTGTAAATATATGTTTCACATAGCAAATAAATGTTTTATAGTTTATATACAGTATATGACTGGAATATATATTACATATACATTTAGAATACAAATAGGCCACGTTCTGTAAATATGTTGAATGCATTATTTCCATACAAAAAATAAAATGTAAGACCAAAGCCAAATGCAGTAATACACATAGTAAAAGTCAGACCTCCCCACAGGACTGGCATTTTGAGCTGTTCCCGCGTGCTTTTTCAAGAAAGTGTGAAATATTTGTGCTGTGGAAAGTCTGTTTTTCACTATTGCTACTTTTGGTTTTAGTTTAACAATTTTTATTTTACTGTACAAATAAATTTTGTGATGGAAAATCCAAGAAGTGCCTTCTGGAGCTTCTGCTGTCAGTAAAATATGAATCTTATTTGTTTGCAAGATAATGTATGTGTAGAATATATGCAGAATATATTTTTGTATATATATCAAATATTTATGCAAATGCTTGCTATGGTACTGTGTACAAATTTACATAACTAATTTGCACATTTCAAACATACAGTTCATCAACCAAAAGCATGGTAATTTCCATTTTTATGTTTGCTTGCACGCATGTGCAAGAAACATAGTGCCATCATCCGAGTTTTCGGAGGTGTGGCAGCCCTCTTCCAATTCAGTCAGTGTGTTTGCAGGCGCGGCTGCAGTTCTCCAATGCCTGCTGGAGCTGTCTATGACAGCAGTCCAAAATGCAGTGGCGTACAGTTGAAAGGGGGAGCTACGCTTCAGTAAGCAGCGATAAGATATAGCCTGCTCATGCAGCTCCCCTACACACACACACACACACACACACACACGCACTGCGCACGCATACTGCGTGCTACTTCCACACTGTATAGCCGAAGGGGTGCCCCAATCCCCATCGGCTGTGCTGCGCCCAAACAGAGTTCTACATGCCACGCTGGGTACCCACCCCAAGCGTGGCTACATGTATAGCCAGACGGGGTGGCCAATCCCCGTTAGCTCCACTGCTCCCCAGAGAGTACAGGGTGCCAAGCTAGAGGCCCACCCCAGCGTGGCAACAGATGCTGTCACACGACGGGGTGCCCAATCCCCATCGGCTCCATGCCCCAAACAGCCGTCCTTGTGCCCGCAGCAGAGCCCACCCCAGCATGGCAAGCGTCCGCGTAGTCTCGTCCTTTGTTTAAAAACAACAACCCTGAAACAGAAAACGTCCTCGCTATCTCTGCCCCCACCCACGCCCACCTACTGCGCACCCTGCCTCCCCACACCCCCCTCACCCCATACTTACCTCCAGACTCCGGCGCGATGATCTTCGGTGGACTGGGACCACGTCTGCACTCTTCAAAGCCAACCGCGAACTGAGGAAATGCCGGTAAGCTGTATAATGGGATAGATAGGGTTTTTTCAACTTTGCTGCGTATCTCAGGCATTTTTTTGGAATTTTTGCACCAAATTTTCAACATGGGGTTTTTGGGACCCCTTCTCATGAATGCTCTCACTGTCATGGCGTTAATCGGGCCTGAAGGGTGATTTCGCAGTCACTGCATGAAATCACCTTTTGGGAGTAAGTAACAAAATGACACTGCCACTGTTCATATGGTGGGCTCTCAAAAAGCCTATGTTGAAAATGTGGTGGAAAAATTCCTAAAAATGACTGTTTTACGAGCGTGTGTTGCGCAGTTCCTACGCACGCTCGTAAGTTTGTGAATTTTCAATATTTTCACTCCAGATTTTCAACATTGCCATTTTGTTACACCTCCTTATGAGCAGTACAGCTGTCATTTTTCACATCTTGCCCAAAATATGTTTCCTCCCAGGTAGCGCACAATAGCGCAGTCGGTGTGCAAAATCAATGTATGGGACACATTAGGAAAATCACAGTGACACTGTTAATGAGCAGAGGTCTTAAAATGGCTATGTTGAAAATTTGGTGAAAAAATTCCTAAAAATGACTGTTTTATGAGCGTGCATTGCGCAGTTCCTACGCACGCTTGTAAGTTTGTGAATTCTCAATATTTTCACTCCAGATGTTCAACATTGCCATTTTATTACACTTCCTTATGAACAGTACAGCTGACATTTTTCACATGTCGCCCAAAATGTGTTTCCGCACATGTAGCGCACAATGGTGCAGTTGGTGTGCGAAAGCAATGTTTGGGACAGATTAAGTAAATCACAGTTACACTGGTCATGAGGAGAGGTCTTAAAATGGCTATGTTGAAAATTTGGTGACAAAAGTCCATAAAATGACTGTGTTACGAGTAAGCATTGAGCAGTTTCCATGCACCCTCGTAAGTTCATGACTTTGTAATATTTTCACTCCAGATTTTCACCAGTGGCATTTTTCCACACTTCCTTATGAGCAGTACAGCTGCCATTTTTCACAACATGGCTGAAATGTGTTTTCACACTTTTAGCACAGAGATGCGTGATCGCTGTGGGAAATCATTGTTTGGGACAGATAAAGAAAATCACAATGACATTGTTCATGATCGGAGGTCCCGAAATGCCTGTGTTGACAATCTGCTGTAAAAAATTCCCAAACTAATTACATTACGGGTGTGCATTGTACAGTTTCTATGCACGCTCGTGACTTCACCAGTTTTTTTTTATATTTTTACTGCAGATTTGCAACATTGCCATTTTACACCTCCCCATGAACAGTACAGCTGTCATTTTTCACATACTTTTCGGAATGTGTTTTTGCACCTGTGGTGCTAAATGCCGTAGTTGCTGTGCATAAGCAGCTTTCGGCTAACAAACTGATATTGCCACTGTTCATGAGGTGGGGGTCATGAAAAAACCATGTTGAAAATTTGGAGTGAAAACACCAACGAATGCCTGAGGTGTTAGGGTTTCCAACCATAACGCCCCACCCTGTAGAGAATGAGATGCATCAGGGGTGTGACTTGGGATTCTTGCCTGTAATGCTCATACCATTCCACACCCTGCAGCCAGTGAGAGGCATCGAGGTATGCCTTGGACTCTTCGGCCCCAAAGTTCACCCCATTCTCCTATACCGCACCCATCTCACCATATTTCCTAATGGAATGGGGTGCGCATTACAGCCAAAGACACCAAGGCACACCGTGACACTTGTCAGTGTCTGCAGGGTAGGGTGTGGTGAAATGGCGTGGCCGTTATGCCTGACAACCCAAAGGCACACCCCAATGCCTGTCACTCTCTGCAGGGTGGTGGTGGGGTTGGCTTCAGTTCAATACTTCACTGCTATTCCTATTATGCAGTTCTGTAACTTCTACACTACCAATGCCAATGCCAGCAAGCAAACATTTGGCATTGACAAATGCTTGTTAAAATAGTTTTGAATTGATAGTATTAGTTTACAAACCATAGGTTTCATAGGCTGTATACAGAGCTAGTTAGTTTGTCCATAATGCTCACCAAGATGATTACCAAATGCCCGATTTGTATATTTTATCCAGATTTCTCTTAAAGCTGTCCATTGAGGGACTGTTAACTACTTCCTTTGGAAGTGCATTCCATCTGGCCACCACTCGCTGACTGAACCACTTCTTTCTTTTCCACGTTTTGCAGTTTTCCCCTTTTAACTGCCAAGCATGATCTATTGTGATGTATGTTTGATTTTTAAATACCAAGCCTACTCTTTCTTGTAAATCCAAATCATTTAGTGACCTATATAATAAACATAGGTCTCCTCTGCATCTTCTATAATCTAGTGGAAAAAGATCTAGTTCATCCAGTCTGTTACTGTAATCTTTATTTGTCATGCCCATTATGGAGCGTGTAGCTCCTTTTTGCACCCTTTCAATTTTTTGGATTTCCTTTTGATGGTACAGGGACCACAGCTGTGCTTCATACTCCAAAATGGGCCTTACCAGTAAACTATACAAGGGGACCAACACCTCCCTGCTTCGGCTTTTTATATGTCGAAAGATACAATTTAATACCCCATTAGCCTTTCTGCATATGGTATTACAGTGTTCTTTAAAACTAAGATCTTCTGTAATCATAATGCCCAGGTCTTTTTCCTTTGCTACCTTTTTTACAACAATGTTTCCCAATTTGTAAACCTGAGATGTATTCTTAGCCCCTGGGTGCATTTCTGTGCATTTCTTGGGGTTAAGGGGGAGCTCATATTTGCTGCACCAATTATATATATCATCCAAGGCTTTCTGTAAAGCTTCATGATGTTCCTTATTTTGAATTTCTAGTCCAAGTCTACAATCGTCAGCGAATTTAGCAATCCAAACCCTCTTATCCATGACTTGTAATGATGTCACATAGATGTTAAACAGACAGGGTCCCAAAATGGAACCCTATGACACCCCACTTGTCACCATATTCCAGTCCGATACTGCTCCTCTAATGTTAACCCTTTGTTTCCTGGTGTGCAATCATGCATCAATCCATGCTACTAAGTTCTCATGAATACCCATGGCATCTAGAGCTAGGATTAACTTGTCATATGGTATTTTGTCAAAAGCCTTTGTAAAATCCAAAAATACCACATCCACTGGAATACTTGAGTCTAACTCTATTATTGAATTCCAGGGTATTTGTTTGACATGATCACCCCTTAGTAAACCCATGTTGAGTGGTATCTCTACATTTATTTGTGTCTAGATATTCTATCAGGTGTTCCTTAATTATTCTTTCCAACATTTTACATTGCACATTAGTCAGGCTTATGGTTCTGTAGTTTGATGTATTTTTCTTTTCCCCTCCTTTGTAAAGTGGAACCACATTAGCCTCCCTCCTGGAACCTGGCACCACTCCCCTATCCAGAGAGTGCTGAAACAAATGACTTAGTGGTGGAGCAAGTTCCTCAGCCATTTCCTTCAACACTCTTGGCTGTATTCCATCTGGTCCAGGTGATTTGTTTGGATTTATTTTACTTAGTTTTTTACTAATTTCCTTTCTTTTAATATTTATAGTGTATTAGGTTAGTGTATGATCTTTAAGGACTGTAGTACAATTGTTTGTGTTAAATATGGAGGTGAAACAGGTATTTTGTATTTTTGCCATTCCCTGTTGCTACTTACTGTTTGTCCATCAGGACCTAAAAGTGGGCCTATAGCATTTCCTGATTTTTTTTTATTACAAATAAATGCAAAAAAAAAAAAAAAAAAAAAGACTTATAGTTATCCTTTGTTTTCTTTGCAAGCCTAACCTTATGTTGTGTTTTAGCCTTTCTTATTTTCTTTTTAACATCTCTCTGCATCTGCTTATATTTAAAGAAATAAATGCTATTTTTATTGTGATGCAATTTTTTGAAAAGTTTATGTTTTTTCTCAATCATGGATTTTAATCTACAGTTTAACCAATGAGGGATATTTTCCATTTATGGTATTTCCTTCTAGTTGGTATAAACTGGTTTGTGAAAGTTTTGATCTTGTCTTCAAGTATACTCCACATCTGGTCTATGCTTTTTGTCTGGAATGCTTTTTTCCATTTTTTAATTCATGTCTCATGGTTAAAAAGTTTGCTTTATTAAAGTTCAAAATTTCAGTTTCTCCAGTTCCCTCTTGAGTAGTTTCATTTATAGTTAAAGTTATCATTAAATGATCACTATTTCCTAATGGAGTAGTGACTTGACAGTTATGTATGTACTGCCCCATATTTGATAGAACTAAATCTAGTGTTTTGTTACCTATTGTGTTCTGATTAACCAATTGGTCTAGTCCCGCCTGAGAAAAAGCTTCTAAGAATTCCTTTTCCAACAAACATGTACTATGTAAAGTATTCCACTCTACCCTTGGAAGGCTCAAATCCCCCATAACTAAGATTCTGTCTGCTGGATTTAAATCATGCAGCCTGTTTAATATGATAATATTATCTTCTGTGCTGCATGATGGTGGTCTGTAGATTAGTCCTAATATTATTTTGGGTTTCTTTGGAGGTGTTATTTTTATCCAAATTTCTTCAATGTAGGGTGCTATTATGGAAATCTGTTCAGCTTTTACATTTTTGGAAATGTAAATAGCCACTCCTCCACTCCTTCTGCTGTCTCTTGATTTACAGAATACATTATAACCTTGTATCTCTTTTTCCCATGTGCTGTTGTTATCCCACTACATTTTTGTGATTGCACAGATTGTTATTTTCTGCATTTCTAATATATACTGTAATTCATTAAATTTATTTACCAAACTCCTAGCATTTAACAACAAACAATTCCACTCCTCCTCTACTCCAAAATCAGTACCCGATAATGTCTCTGGATCACACTCGGGTATCCCTTCCCCCCAAGGTACTAGTTTAAATGGATGGAAATGGAATCATTCATTATACTAGCCAGCCTTCTAGTTCCCATTTTATTTAGGTCCAAGTCATCTGTTTTAAATTGCTTCTCATCACCAAACATGTTCCAGTTATTTATAAATCCCTGGCCTCTTAATTTGCACAATTCCCTTAACCAGCTGTTTAATATTTGTATATCTCTGTTCTTTTTATACTGTCTTCCATAAACTGGCAACACCCCTGAAATTATGATGTCCCCACCTCTTTGTTTAATCTTCTGTGCTATTTCATCAAAATCATTGAATATATCTTTCAGATTTATTTTTCTGATGTCATTGACTCCTAAATGTAACAATATTAAGGGATTATGCTGATTCTGCATTAAGCCTTTCATCATGAACTTTATATCTGAAACTTTTGCTCCAGAAAGAGCGTTAACTGTTACCCTGTCCTTTTTTCCTTTACACAAGAATGATTCCATCCCCCTTATCGGTGAGTCCCCATTGACAAGGATATCCTTGTCAAAATTTCCATTTGGCGACTCTCTGATGGGTGTATATTTTGTGGTAGTACTAGGCTTACTATCCTGATGTGCCTCAATTTCAGTATTAATTTTATTTTCTGGGGACCGATTCTCACATGTCTTGTCTTCCCCAGAATGAATGCCAGGATCTATGGGCTATAAAGGGCTAAATTGGTTATATATTTCTAATGGGTGCTATTACAGATCTGCCCCCCCTTCTTTTTAAGCACCTTTTAGGCACCTTGCTCCATTCCTCTATATTCCCATCTCCCAGTGCTTTAATGGGTTCTATGACTGATATTCTATCGTATATAGAAAATCTTGTTTTTGTAGAGTTTCATTGCTTAAATCATCAACTGGTTTACTTAAATTTGTAACTGATTGATCAATAAACTCCTCCAACAAACTTATCTCTTCCTGTATATTACCTCTGTTTCTTAAACTCTCTAATTCATCATATAGGGTTATAATAAGTAAACAGTTTTCACATTGAAATAATGTTGTAGAGCCATCTGCTCGGGCAGGGTGAGCGCACGTCGGCGCACGTGAAGACGCACACAAAGACACATGCATCTGCATGTGTTTTGCATGTTTAGAGACTGCAGAGGGATAACAGAAAATAAATGAATATAAATAGCTGTCCACTCAGATACTGCTTACTAATCTAAGGGCCTATGTTATTGCTTGGTTGAATAGCTGTGAAGTTTTCCAAATAAAGCTCAAAATGAATGATTTTCTTTGCACAAGTGATGGTAAAATTATGTATAAATGTATAGGGTGTGCTATGTATAGCACAGAACCCATTATGGGCCCAAATAACAGTAATACATGTATTAAATGTGAACAAAATGATGACATGACCAAAGAAATTAACCTGTTTAATGATAGACTGACAGACTTAGAGAACGGTTATGCAGACACTATTGCTCGAATAAATATGTCCAAATTACATACAGACAATTCCAAGAGCGACACAGTAGTCCTTGAGGTTACTTTTCAAGAATACAATACTCCTTATCCATTGAGCACATCTCATAGAAAGAGAGCCAGAGAAGAGGAGGGTCCTTCATACAGCGAAGATTTATGGTACCAAGTTCAAAGTAAAAAAGTGGCCAAAAAAGGAAGAAAAGCAAACCAATTTGACATTACCATTCAGAATAATTTTGATCCACTAATACATTTACATGATCAGGATTGCCCGCCAATCTCATGCAGTAACCCCCATAGTATTCCTACTGTCTTTTGTGATCAAATATTAACCGACCAATCAGAATTTGGTAATGCAACCTTACCAGTCAACTCTCAAAACTTAATAGACTTGAGTATTAGGAATAAGGTTGAAAATGAAAATAATATGGGTATTTATGAAACAAAAGAACCCGCGACCAGGTAGATCTTTCTGTTGGGGGACTCAATAATTAAAAATCTGGACAGGATCATATGCAATCAGGATACAATTAACAGGGCTGTTTCTTGTTTCAGAGGAGCTAAAATCCTTGATATTACCAAAATGACAAAGAATATCTTGAAAGCAAGGGGGAACCACTAGTTATCATACATGCTGGTGTAAACGATGTTTTCACACAAGATCTACAGAATATAAAAGGAGAAATTGTGGGGATGCATAATCACCTAATAGACATGGACTGTCAGATAGTCTTTTCAGAAATTCTTCATGTTCCAAGAGCTTCCAGCTACATAAATAGGAAAATCCAAGCCTTACATAACTGGCTCTGCAATTGGTGTCTTAAACAAGAAATTACTTGTCTTACCCATTGGGAAGAATTTGTAAGCAATCCCAATTTTGCATGCAGTGAATGCCTGCATTTAAGCAAAATTGGTGAAAGTATGTTGGGAAATCAAATCAACAAGTTTATACAGTCTACTTTAAACTAAATAAAGGGGTGGGTAGGAAAAAGACTCCCCTCATTTAGTCCTCCTTATAAAATAACCCAGCTTTCCCTAAGACTAGTAGTCAATAAATCCCAGATATTAGAAAAAACTGTCCAATTGATTATGAGCGTAAAGCTATAAATATACTTTTGCTTAACACCAGAAGCCTAAATAATAAACTAGATGAGCTAAAATGTATTCTATGCAGAGACAACATAGACATACTGTATGTGGGGTTACAGAAACTTGGTTTGCAGATTCAACCTGGGGAATCTATATTCCAGGCTACTCAGCTTATTTTAAAAATCGACAAAACTGTAAAGGAGGAGGAGTAGCCTTGTTTGTAAATAAATGCCTGAGAAGTACACTAATTTTAATACATGATAACTAATAAAATATATTGAAATAATACTAGCCCAAGTACATACTGACAAACGTTTAACAATTGGAGTATGTTATCGTTCTTCTAATTTAGATACAAATAGTAATGACAATTTTTTTCATACCATCGAACATTTGGAAAATTATGAGAACCTAATATTAATGGTAGACTTCAATTTCCCTACAATTTGTTGGCCGACCCTAACTGGGAAAACTAAACAAGACTATAAATTTATTGAAATAATACTCTGGCATAATTTAGATCAACTCGTATCTGAACTTACCAGGAAGGAAAATATATTAGATCTTATCTTCACAAATATAACACATACGGAGGAATTACCTGGAGTAATTGAGCCACTTGGTGAGAGTGATCATAATATGATTTTATGGAGTATTAAAAACTATACAATAATAAATGGTGGAGTTACTAAAACAAGAAACTTCCATAAAGCCAACTATGAGGCTATTAAAAACTATCGTAATGGATGGAATAGGAAATCTGATCTAATAAATAAAAATAGTGAGCAGATATGGTCAATTGTTAAAAGTAAAATCAATTTTTGTATACATACTTGGGTGCCAGAGAACAAAAAATATAATCATAAGAATAAAAGAATATGCCCCTGGTTGAATGACAAAATAAAAAGGATAAAAAAAGCTTATTATAAATATAAAAAAGACTCCACGGTTAAAAAAAGGCTTGAATTTATAAAGATTTCTAATGGATGTAAAAAAACTATTAGGGCAGTCAAAAAAGAAATGGAATTAAAATTAGCTTCTGTAACCAAAGATAACAGAAAACAATTCTATAGTTATATTGGAGCAATAAGAGGAAAGGCACCTCCCATCAGTCCACTATTTAAAGACAATGTCCCACTCACCAATGAGTTAGAAATGGCTATAGAATTTAATAACTATTTTCTAAATGTCTTTAAAGCAAAGGATTATGTTCATATAGAAAATACTGAACCTAATGAACAATATTCGCTTATCACCCCTGAGGAAGTTAAAACAGCCATTCAGGCAACTAAAGTTCACTCTTCAGCTGGTCTGGATGATATACCAGTGAAATTCATTATAGAGTTGGTTACTGAATTAGTAGACATACTTACCCTACCATTTAATGTATCCCTACATGAAGGTTATGCACTAAGGGAATGGACAGTGGCTAATGTAATCCCTATACATAAGGGTGGAAACAAACATCTCGCTAGTAACTATAGACTGATAAGTCTTACTTCCTGTATAGGTAAAGTTATGGAAAGGATTCTAAAGAATAAAATGTTAGAACATTTACAAAACATAAAATTTCAGTATATTAGTCAATATGGTTTCGTCCAAGGTAGATCATGCCAACTCAATCTTATAAATTTTTTTGAACCAGTAAGTATGGCATTGGATCGAGGTTTTTCTGTGGATATAATCTATTTGAATTCTGAAAAGGCATTTGATTCCATCCCTCATGGAATTTTAATTAAGGAACTCCTGGGTTATGGATTTAATTTAAATATTGTTAGATGGATCGACTCCTGGCTCAGTAATAGAAAATAATGGGTCAGTATTAAAGGGTTTTTCTCTGATTGGGGAGATGTGAGTAGTGGTGTTCCACAGGGCTCTGTGTTAGGTCCTTTACTTTTTAACATATTAATTGCTAGCACGCAAACCTCAAACAACGTTTGGATACATAAATACACAGATGACAGCAAGCTAGACTGTACTGTTAATAATATAGATTCAATTACATTTTTACAATCTAATCTTGATAATTTATTTAATTGGTCTGAAAGAAATAAAATTACTTTTAATCCCGCTAAGTGTAAGGTGATGCACCTGGGAAAACATAACAGACAAGCATCATATTTTATAAGTAACCACAAATTACAAACTATTACAAATGAAAAGGATTTGGGAATAATCATATCGAATGATTTAAAATTCATAACACATAAAAATACTATTATCACAAAATGTCATTGAATAATTTCTTGTATCCTTAAGAATATCAAGAGTAGAAAACCAGAAGTACTGATCCCTCTGTATTCAAGCCTAGTTGGATCACAAATCGATTACTGTGCTTCCTTCTGCACTCCAACTTCAATGGGAGGATTAGCCTTGATTGAAAAGGTCCAAAGACGACTTACAAAAAAAGTTAAGGGTCTATCCAACTTAGGCTATAATACTAGACATAAAACTCTTGGACTGTTTTCCCTAGAATATAGGGCATATAGGGGTGATCTTTGTACAGTATATATATCAGTTCATGATCCTGTCTTATATGAAGCACTTTGTCTTCAAAAAGCTGGAATAGGATATAATACAAGAACACATGATTTAAAGTTTAAAACTGAACTGAATATTACTTCAAAGAGGAACAAGTTTTTCACTCAGAGACTTCCTCCTATTTGGAACTCATTACCTACAGAAGTAGTCTGTAGTCATAACTTGACCCAGTTTAAAGTTAATTTGGATAAGTTTATGGGAGATAAGAAGTTTGATTTTCGTCACTAGGTGACGGGTTCATAATGGGCTCATCCCCTGAACTCATAATTTACCTATGAACCTATACATCTGACAAGAATTACATTGTCTCGGAGATCATGTGATGCAAAGCACAAGCTAGCAGCTTTTCCCTACAGTTCCAGCCACTCAACCATTAATTTACTGCTTAAATCAAAATTTTGTTTTAGTTTGGGGTCCTTTGTTTATTCACTCTGTTCCTAAGAGCTCCTGCAACCCTCTGATGCTGCTCATGGATGTGGAAATGAGGAAGGCAATGCCGAAGCATACTCCACCTACTACCCCAGAAAAGGACTCTAAAAAATCCAAGGCCTCCTCTACTGTGACTACCCAGGCAACAGCTGTCTCTAATCCCAATCAAGGAGCTCTTATGGTGGCCCAATTCCTCAAGGAGTTTTAACCTTTCAAGGACGAATTGAGGCTGATTACTGTGGAGTTGAAAACCGCAACACAAACACTAGAAGACATCAGTCCCGGACTTCAGATAATGAGGCCTGTCTGCACTCCCTGAAGCGCAATGTGGTTAAATTTGACCCTGAACTTGTAGCAGCCTGGCAGCGGATCTCGAAACTGGAGAGCAAGGTGACAGATTTAAAGGGCCGCAGCAGCTGCAATAATGCAGTATTAATTGGCCTTTCTGAGAAGGAAGAAGGAGGGGATCCGGTCAGTTTCACACGCATATTCATAGAAAAAATAGCAGGCCCATCTCCCCATGGGTCCCAATACATTATTGAGAGAGCCCACCATGCCCTTCGCCTGACTCCACCACAAGGCGCCCCACCACGCACCTTCATTTTTAGTTTTTTGAACTATCAAGAAAGGCAGCATTTTTTAATGAAGGTGCGAGATATTCAGGAGCTTAAATGAGAAGGAGCCAAAATCAGGGCTGCTCAAGATCTCCCGGTTACCATTCGACAATGGCGGGCCCCCTTCCACCAATTGGTCACCAAGTAAATTGCAGCCAGCTTTAAATTCAAAATGGGATACCCTGCTTGACTTCAGGTCCTTATTTCTGGCACTTGGGTCACTAATGAGGTGCAGATGCTGTGACTATGAGCATTAAAGTGGCGCTCCCAGATCTTTTCTGAGACCCCTGAGGAATTACTCGTCTGGTTTTTGGTCTCGGTTATATACCCTAGTACTACCATAAAAGTGAATTAAATTCCACTATTACCTCTTCCTATCCTATTGGAGCAAATACGATGTCCGCCCTCTCAGCCCCGGAACTGACTCACTACATTCATTTATTTGTATTTGGACAGTACCTTTAGTGAGGACTTCTCAAGGATAACAGCTCTCTCTGGGGTTTTTCTCTCTTGTTCGCCAACCAGCAGCATTTCATTATTAGTTTCAGCTATACCTCTATTCTAGATGGCTGTCTTCGGATCTACCAAGTACGTCATCATGAACTGCAGTAACACTCCCATTTTAGCCTGTAAGTGCAGTGCTACGTGCCGCTAGAGGGAGTCAACAACTAAACATTGTTCAATTTCTGAATATTAGCTCATGGACACTCAGATTCTGCTTTCTCGTTCAGGCTAACAATTTGAAAGGCTCATCCATTTTCATGTTTGGTGTACCACATTTGTGCCCCATTTGCTTAGTTTTAGACCCACAGTCTTACTGGGGGGTTTTGTTTTGTTTTATTGAGTGGTCAGGCAATGGGGTACCTTGGTTATACGTACTTCAATTATTCAATGAGCCTAGATTTATAAGCCTCTGTTCTATGCTGTTACATTGTTCTTTATAGCATAATTATGTAGGCAGTGTTTGGGTCTGGGTGGCTGGGGTGGGGAGGTTTAAAGTTGGTGTATTGTTTTTCATGGGTTATGGCAGTATGGGGGTGTGGGGGGTTAGGGAATGGTGGGAGGGTATTTCTCAACATGGCATTTCTGAGAGTTTGCTGTTTATTCTTCTTAACATATTTTGGTTAATTTGGAGTTTAGGTGGGGAGGAAAATAGCACATCGTATGTCCATTCAAGCTTTGGTAGGGCTGACACTTATTTAGTTCTTGTACCTGACATGGTTGATGTTTATGGCTAGGTTACTCACTTTGACTACCTGGAATGTAAAAGGGGCATGACATAAAACTAAACAGTATAAACTTCTCAAACATCTCCATCTCTTTTCAGCTGATATAGTTTTTGTGCAAGAATCCCATCTTCTTGACACAGAAGCAAGCAAACTGAGGAGACAATTTATTGGTCAGGTCTACTCAGCAGAGGGCACTACTCAGAGCTGTGGAGTGATGATCCTGGTGGCTAGATCTGTACCTTTTGTCCCTACCCAAATAATTAGTGATCCTAATGGCAGATACATATTTGTCAAGGGTTTACTTTATACCACTGAGTACCTATTGTGTAGTATTTATGGACCCAATACAGACTCACCCCCTTTCTTTACCCACCTTCTTGAGACCCTCTCCCCTTTCCTAGACCTCCCACTAATCCTGGGAGGGGATTGGAATATCCCTTTTGATCCTATTCTTGATTGCTCTGGAACAGCTCGTAAAGGTCTCTCGCCGGCACAACGAGCCTTAAGGGACCTAACCGACCATCTGGGTTTATGCGATATCTGGCGAGTCCTCCACCCCCAAGAAAGAGAGTATACATTTATTTCACCGGTCCACAGGACATCGTCCTGTATTGATTACATTCTCCTCTCACAAACTCTCATTCCTGGGGTGGTGGAGTCGAGTATACAGCCAGGTCCCATATCAGACCATTCTCTAGTTCTTTGTCATCTATCCCCCTCTCCCCTTACTAAATCTGAAGGAATTGGGTGGTTAAATAATCAGATTTTGAAGGACCCTGGAACAATTCAGTTACTCTCAAAGCACATTACTCATTTTATGGAAGCAAATCACGGTTCCACTGGCAAACCAGACATAGAGTGGTGCGCTTTAAAAGCATACCTAAGAGGTGTCTTGATTGGCATAGCCTCTTCCCGTAAAAAGAAAAGGAATGAGAGTTTAGTAAATATACTTTCTCAAATTAGAGACAAAGAAGCTAGTCTATCCCCGCAGTCTTCAGATCAATTTCTACAAGAGCTAATACAGCTTCGAAGGATTTATTCAGAACTCTTTAGGGAACAGGCAGAACATGCCATTCTAAAAGCAAAAGCCAGTTATATGGATCAGAGGGAGAAGGCTGGGCATCCACTAGCCTTAAGAATTAAAAAGCTGGAATCGTCTAGGCTGATCAGTGCTATTAGATCTTCAGTGGACGGGTCGCACAAAACTTCCCCTGCAGACATTACAGCTGAATTCGAGGCCTATTATAAGATGTTATATAGCCCCATGTCACCACCCTCTTGCCCTCAAGAGATAGGGAAGTTTCCCTTCTCCCTTCACTCTCAGTAGACCAAGGTCTCGCTTTGCTTTCTCCTATTACATCGGAGGAGATACTCAGAGTAATCAGCGATTTGCCGTCTGAGAAAGCCCCAGGCCCAGATGGGTTCACTAGCAATTTTTATAAGGCCTTTGCAAAACTGTTAGTCTCATCTCTCCAAACTCATTTTCACTGCATTCTCTTGGGTGCCGCATCCAAAATCACTTTGTTCGAAGCCCTAATCATCCTACTTCCTAAGCCAGGTAAACAGCCTGATCTGGTTACCAGCTATAGATCAATATCCCTATTAAATCAAGATATTAAAATACTTGCTAAAATTTTAGCTGATCGACTCAACCTCCTATTGCCTAACCTTATTGGCTCAGAGCAGGTGGGGTTCATGAAAGGGAGATCCTCTTTAGACCATGTTCGCAATCTTGCTCATGTCTTCTCGGTGTCCAAGGAATCTGACTCACCTGCAGTTTTGGTTTTCTTGGATGCCGAGAAGGCCTTTGATAGGGTTGATTGGCAATATCTTTTTGTTACTATGCATGCCTTTGGTTTCCCCTCAAAGTCTGTGCATTGGATTAAGGTTTTCTATACTAACCCTACTGCATGCATTTATTGTAATGGGAGGGTTTCATTGACATTTCCACTCCATTCAGGTACCAGACAGGGTTGCCTCTCCCCCTCTCCCGCTTTTTAACCTTTATCTGGAGCATTCTGATTCACAGGCTCACAGCCTGTCCGTTGATTCGGGGGGGCATCCTGGTAGGTGATCACGGGGTCAAAGTCTCTGCTTTTGCAGATGACCTTCTCCTTCAAATCTTGAATCCGGCAATGTCTATTCCACCACTCTTAAACATTATTAAAGAATTCAGTTCCCTCTCTAATTATAAATTAAATATAGATAAAATGACTGTGTTCCCTTTGAACCATAGGTTCCAAAAATCAGTTATAACTTCCTACGGGCTCATGTGGGCTTCTAAATTTCTCACATATTTGGGGATTGCTCTCTCTCATAATGACTCCAGTCTCAAAAAGGTTTATCTGGATGGTCTTCTCCAGACCATCATCCAGTATCTAAACAGATGGTCACTTCTCCCTCTTTCTTTGTGGGGTAGGATTAATTTAATAAAAATGAATGTGTTCCCAAGACTTTTCTGCCCCCTTAATCTACTTAATGTTTGGCTGCCGAATTCATGGTTCAGAAGGGTACATGAGATATATTGCAAATTTTATTTGGGCAGGGAAAGCTCTGCGTCTGGCATACCACAAATTGGCTGCCCAAAGGATAAGGGGGGGATTATGCCTTCCTCATATGGGCCTTTATTATTGGGCAAGTCACGCTAGTAAATATGTGAGATGGCTATCTCCAGAGGAGCCCCAAGGCATTTCTTCTTATACTCCACTCTGGCTTTGCATAGAGAAACACATGATTATCTCTCAGGGTATCTCCCCAAATGCTGTCCTCTATACACCCTTTAAATCTCTCCCTGCTCATTTTCGTGCCACACCAATAGCTGTTTCTATTAAAGTTCATTTTCAACTTTGCACTATTCTAAAATGTAACCCTGTTCACGATATCACATAACCCCTTATAGCCAATCCTAACTTTAGAATTGCAGGTGAAATACTTTCCCCATCATGGCTGTCCCAACTAGCTTCTGTTTCTATTTCACAATATATGAATGAGAATGGCACCTGGCTCACTTCTCCAGAGATTAGAGCTAAATTTGCATTTCCTACCTCCTCTATTTTTAAAGTTTATCAACTGAGACACTTGTTGGTTCAGTTGTTCAAATCTATAGCCCCCCATCCTCCTAAATTTTATTTTCATCCAGGTGTATCAGATATCGCCAGGTCACCTCATGCAGTGTAAAAAATTTCTGGCCTTTTTTACGACTGGGTCTACACAGAAATTGATGGCTCAGTTTCACATTGGTTAACTCATTTCCCAGACTCACCCATTAACTGGTGAAGAATATGGAAAGGGTGTCATAAGCCTGTGACTCAAGACAGACTTTGTGTAACACAGTTTCACATTCTATGCAATCTTTATTACACTCCAGAGAAGCTGGCCAAGATTTACAAGACAATACCCAACATTGTACACATTGTCAAGTGAAGGTAGGCAACCTGTATCATATTTTTTGGGAATGTCCCAAAGTAGTGCAATTATGGGACTCCATTAAGCATAAAGTAGACCCCCTGTTAGGATTAAAAGATCTGTTTGTGTCCAAGATTTGTCTCCTAGGAGATGTTTCAGAGGTTGGTGTTACCAATCGTAAATTTCACATAACTCTTATATCTATGACAGTTAAGAAACTAGTTTTAAAACACTGGAAAGACCAGGATACTCTTTCCTATAATGAGTGGCTTTCTGACTTGCTTACCCACCTCAAAACTGAAAAAATGATAGCTAGACTCTCTAACAGGTTGCCCAGATTCGAAAGGCTCTGGGGTCCCTTCTACTCCTTATGCCTTTGCAATGATATTTACTGTGTCATTCCTCATACCTTCTCGGACGTGTCATCGTACTGCACTGTGCTGGGGTTTTGGGAGTTTGTTAGGGAGGAGCGGGATGGGAAGGGGTTGTCAGGAGGGTGGTGGGGGCTTTATGGGTGTTAAAGTAATATTTCTGTTTTGACCATTGATATTTTAAAATTCTTTACACTTTTGTTTTTGTGACTTTACTTTTTATTTGCAAAAGGGAACAAGGCTTGTGGGAGTACTGGCAAGGACAGGGTCATGTTTGACTCTGCTGCTGTGGGTTACTCCGAAAATCTGGGGTTGGGGGGATGGAAAAAAATTTGCTGGATGTCTGTTATCAATTATTTAACACTTTCATTATGAAAGATAAAGGTGCAAACTTTTCAGTGCCCAAGGGTCTGTTTAGAAGCACTGCATTTCTGGTACTTAAGAATCTGGGAATTTCAGTTGTGGAATAATGCAGGCCTTTGAAAAATAATGGAGAAAAACACTTTCTGAATTTGAGGAAAGGAGGGAGAGAGGGACATGATAGAAACTTTCAAGTATCTCATGGAAATTAAAGTACAAGTGGTAGCATCTTTCAGAAGAAGAGATGTGCAAGAACAAGGGGCACAATTTGAAGATGAGGGGCAGCTCAGAGGTAATGTTAAGTATTTTTCAGAGAGGGTTTGTGGATGCATGGAACAGCCTTCCTGAGGAGGTTGTGGAGTCAGGAACAGTGGGAGAATTCAAGAATGCATGGGACAGGAATAAAGCAATTCTAGTGGGGGTCAGGAGGAAGTAAGCTGTTGATTAACTGGAATCTATTCAACACCATGGGTCTATTTATATAAAAAAAAAATTTTTTTTAGATATCTATATGGGTGATAGAAAAACATCCTATCTAGGCTAAAACTCCAACCACTATATTGGTGGCGAGCTCTGTAAGGGCATTTTTGCCTCCTAAGCTCGTTGTAACCTATGAATCTGCAGCTTATCCATCAGGTAGGGAAATGGGCAGACTAGGTGGGCCAAGCGGTCCTCATCTGCCATCAAATTCTATGCTTCTATGAACGGGATGCATCCACATCTAAAAGCATTTACAGATTTATTAAACCGCACAACTCTTTCTTCTTTATAACAAATCTATGTTGCGAGTAGATGATTTATTCAGTCCACTTCTTTTAAAATTATAGATTGTACCAAGAAGCCCAGAGACATTTCTCTCTGCATGCCTCGGAAAGGATTAATATATATCTCTGTGTCTGTCTTTTTGTCTCTCTCAAATGTATTATCACCGTATGGAGTGTGTTGCCGTGTGCTCTGTATCCATGTGAGACCATTTAAATGATACTTTTTAATTGTAAGTAATGTGACCTGGGAGTCTTCAAACCTTCAGTTAGAGTAACCCAATTTGGATTCTGTAAATGTAGGTCTGATTAGCCCCTCGCCACATTACTTACTTTAAACATAAAAAGTGAATAAAGACCCTCATTGTCCTGTATGGGGAGCATCATAGTACTCTATACTGTAACATAGTTGTCCAGGATATTGGTACCCCAAGGGGCGTATGCTAACGCCGGTTCTACAATTTGATGGTGAATGACATTACAGCGACAATTCGCTGTTGCCGCTGTAATGTCGCCGCAGGATCCGGCACTGTTTTCTTGGGGTGTTGCACCCCCTCCCCAAATTGACTCCGACTTGGAGTTGATTATTTTTAGTACGGGGGTGCTTGCCTCACGCATTGGGAGTTTGGGGGGGGGCAAAGTCCCTTGAAAGAAAAGTAACTTTCTGTAGACTGCTTTATGCCAACTGCAATTGGGGTTGACATAAATTTGTCGCTGTAACATTGGTCAACAACTTTGTTGTCGAACCGGCATCATGGATTGTAGTATTTCTATTTACATTTTATTTTTTATTTAATATTTGTATTTTTTTATGTGCCTTCATAGTATGAAACCTCCATTGACGCACCATACATTTCTGGGTGAATGCAGAATGTGTGATCATTCATCGGGGAGGGGAGCGGCAGTGCTGCTCCCTAACCCTACCGAAATGCTCAGGTGACTAGACTGTCATCTTCCCCTGAAGTCTGAGACAGCCAGCATCCGGTATTATACAATTAGAGAATTTCTTAGAATAAGGAAGATCTATAACTGGCTGAAGATACACTTGTGATATATTTACAGTCTACCATTGTGCTACAGGTGGTGTAATTCTGCTTAATATCAGCAGCCATTTTAGCGCTGCTTCGGTAGCGCCAGTTTCAAATGAGAAAGCACTGTGTGTTTGTTTACTTTTAAAAATCCTGGAAAAATCACATAAACCGATGTGTTTTAAAATGTAAAAGTAAGGGCAATAATCTGCTCTCCAGGCTGTTACAATGGCTCTGTTACTTTGTTGGAAAATCCATTGTTCTTGGGTGGGGGTTAGGTGTCCTTAAAACAATTGTTTAAACGGGCATTTTGCATGAGGGGAAACTGTCAGTCTCTTAGACTTTATATTGTTACTTAATTTACAAGGATTTGGGCACGACTCACATATTTTAATAGTTGATGTCAGTATTTAAGTGGAAGGTATCATGGTTTGGCCCCGATGAGGTGGTCGGCTGGTCCCTTCCACCCCCCCAGTAGCTCTGTGATGCCCCTGTGCTCGGGCTCGTGATGGCATGTGACCAGGGAGAGCAACGGGGTGCACTCCATTGAGGTCGGTGGGGCTCCATTTCAGTGGTATTTTTATGCATAATAGTGGCCAGTTGGAGATTAGTGAGGGCCACTGCATGACTAACAAGGGTCTTGTTGGTCCCTTGGTGGCCTTCATTGATCTCCGGCTAACCATTATTAATGTAGAGGTGCCACTGGTGGGCTGCTTGACTTCAGTGGGGTATGCACCAGCGCTTTCTTTAGTTACGTGTCATTGCGGAGCCTGATCGAGGGCATACAGAGCTGTTGGGAAGTGGAGGTGATCAGCTGGCCACCTCCACGGTGCCAAATTCTAGTCCCTTCCTCTGAAATACCGTGTGACAAGAAAAGGATAAAAACTACCTGGAATGACTTGCCGGTATCTGCTATTAAAATATGTGAGTGCCTTTCCTCCACCCGCGTACAAACACACTCCCCTGGCTCCCCCAGCCTAACTGCATCCTATTATACAAGACCCCCAATCATGCAGAAAAAATCTGCTGTAATATAGAAACCAGTCTCTCCTCGGTAACTAATGATGCTGGTGCATGATAAATGGTGAATGATGATGTATTTGCTTCTAATAAAGCCTGATTGGCTGAAAATTCAGTCAGGTTTTACCAGTAGCAGAGACGTCACCATTTGTTCATGTGCCAGATAACGTTGTTTATCTTTCACTTGGGTCAGAGTCTTGGGGAAATAATGGATTTGTTTGAACAGTGAGATTCCTGTCTACATTGCATACATATCTGTTTCCACCGAGATCTATAAATAAAATCTATCTAAGATATTCAGTGGCCTATGCAGTGTCAGTGGCTCAGTAGGTAGCACACTCGCCTCGGAGGCTGGGAGATCAGAGGGCTGTGGGTTCAGTTCCCACATCTGGCACTTGGGTTAATATCCCAGTACTGACACTGTAGTGCAGCATGAGAAGGGTGCTGCACTTCTGAGGTGCCGTCTTTCGGATGAGACGTTAAACTGAGGTCCCATCTGCCTGGATTGGTGGTAGTTCAGGTGGATGTTAAAGATCCCATGGCACTTATCGAAAAGAGTAGGGGAATTTCCCCGGTGTCCTGGCCAAATTTCCCTCATTCACTAAAAATACCACCAACAGCTTCATCTGGTTCAAGGTCAGTTGGCATTCATCTGTGTCCCCCTCCCCTGGGTCGTGCCTGAAAATAGGCAGGATTTGTCTAGTGCACTTACCCAGTCAACAAAAACTGAATAAAAAAGTACCTTAATTATGCATGTTTCAAGTTCCTACTTTGTTTGTTAATGTGGTTTATTATGTTGTTTTCCTTTTCTTTGTATGATATAATCTTTAACAAACTTTAAAAAAAAAAAGAATTACATTTTCAAAGCCATCACTTTATTTCCTTCCTCTCCTTTATCCAAAGAGTCCGTAGTTTTAATTTTCTCAAAACAGCCTTGTATAACACTCAGCTGAACAGATTGGATAACAAACTACACCAGTGTGCAGGGCTTCTCGAGTGTTTTTTTGTTTTGTTTTTTTTTTAAATATGGATTCCAAGCAATTTCCCAATGTAGGCAATAGACATGCTTATGTAAACTATATATTCCTGCAGATGTCTGCAAGACCAACTACCTTCCTGTGAGCTTGTACACCAGCTACTTGGTACTATAGGCTAACTGGATAAAATTCCCAAGCAGTCCCTCCCCCCCCGCGTCACAACTGCTGTAATATAAAGCTCTTTGTGCATACACTGATTACAGTATTATCCTACTCCCTAAATGGAGTTCACTGTAAGGGCAACTATTATTA
Organism: Neoceratodus forsteri; assembly: GCA_016271365.2. NCBI lineage: Eukaryota > Metazoa > Chordata > Ceratodontiformes > Ceratodontidae > Neoceratodus > Neoceratodus forsteri. The sequence goes on from CM028137.1 coordinate 808,535,060, forward strand.
ATTACCTCTGTGTATGCTTCGTTAATCTTGTGTCCTGTGCCGCACTACCGCTAAACACGCATAAACATGCACAGAGACTTGCGTGTCTCTGTGCGCATCTCTGCATGTGTCACCGCTCACTCGCATGCTTGGCTATATGTGCCATGACCCAGAAGTATCCCTGAGGGTCCCGGTTACACACCCCACAAATATAGCCTTACTGGGCTTTTAAAATATACTAAGCACCTCTACAGTGCTCTAAAACACCTAGCCTTCTCACTAGGCTTTCCCCCCAGTAAAATAAGCCTGTGGCCAAGGTACTTGTAGTCCTCAGTAGTGATGTGGAAGACTACAAGTCCCAGATTACTTCCTAGTTTAGGTCTTTCACCTGTCCTGACAGATTTCGGTTTCTCAAATGTCCCCAAAACACACAAAACAAGCAGCCAGCACCAAGTGCCTGCCCCCCATCTCTCTGCTTTCGGCAGACACCAAATTACCAGAGGGAAAGGTAAAAAGCGAAAAATAAGTACATGTTGGAACTCACCCCGACATAAAAAGGAACCAAATAGGGTGGTATAAATGCCAATATGAGTCTTGCAAAACAATGAGATCAAGAGGCAAGTTCTATGTGTAAGTATATATGTATAATCTGTAAATCAGTAGTAATGGTGCATAAGTGTTCTATACTGTAGTCATCTAAGTGGTTGCTAATAAGAGGAATTCCAAATGCACTGTTGTGAATATGCAATATCAAGATTAATCTATTGTTTGGGTATTTTAAGATATTTTGAACAATGCATATATTAAAAAAACTACTTTAGAAATGTGTCAACTATATAAAAAGTATATATATATTTAATATTCAAAATGTATACACAGATATATTAAATATATATCATGCACCTATAATAAATATATCATGGAAATTATATTTATGATATATCTGATATATATATTTATAAAATGGTGTGGTAAAATCATAAAAATCCCAGTGATACAATTGGCCAAAACACATCACATGACCGTGCATTATTTCCCAACGACCGCACACCTTCCACTACGACCGCACGCCTGAAGTACTTTCCAGTCCTCAAAACCTCTTCACCAGCAGCAAGACCACTCCACACCTGGTGCAGCTAGACACCCACACTAACACACATGTGCAAGTGACACCCACACCCATAAATAAATATACCAGTAGTAGCACCACACTGTAGAAACAGATCTGTTCATCCTACCATTAATGCTTACTGAAAATTTAATTTAAAAATCAAATCCTGCCTGCCATGTTTACAGTGTCACACTGTACAACCACTTTTATTACTGTAACCAGTGACCACTCTCACTAACAGAAACCTAACTCTATATGAAAAACTATAACATACATTCCTTTGTATTCTTCTCTTCATTTATTTAAAAAAGATGCTTTTCCACTCACAATACCGCGATCCTGCAGTACTTTCACTTTCAATAGGGAAATGTAGCGTGACCGAGCAACATAGCAACACTCGCTCTCGCTTCCGTCTACGTTTCTAAAATTACCGACTCACTTGATCTATCCTCGCTGCTTCCGCATCGCATATGGAACTAATATTACAGAAAACCGGCACAAAATAATAAAAGGCAGTCACTTTTTCTGATTTTTAAAACACACCACATCTTACTTTGACCTAGTAACAGCTTCTCACTTTCTAAAATGAGCACCGCTCGGTCATACTACATTTGGGCAATTAAAGTGACACTGCTTTACAGAAATACTTTTTTTCACACCAAAAATGACTACATAAAGTTAAAATCATTTACAAATACAGTTTTTCACACCAAAAAGTGTCACCTCTGCCAACATATCATTTAATTACTAACTACACAAGGACTACTCCCCAAAAATCTATAGCCATTTATAAGATAGATATACCACTCTGAGGTGTCTTGGTGGCGCTCTGATATCATACGCCTTCTGCGTTGGCACTCGCCCTGCGACTCGTGCGCTATAGCGCACACCAAAGGCGATCGTATATCAGGCGCGACCGCGCACTCAGAGTGGTATATCTATTACATATATATATATATATATATATACTGTGTATATATCTGTCACATATATTCTGCAAATAAATACACTTTTATAAATATATCTAAAATATATTTATTTTCCATATGGGAGAATATTAATTCACAGAATAGTAACAAGATAATTCTATGATATATACAATAAATAGCAACTAAGATATATCTGAACTTCGCACTCAGCCAGGTCATCACCGAACCCACTCGGCCCTCCCACCACGGCGACCTGGGAATGCTCATAGACTAGGTGATGAGCAACCGACCGGAAAACATCATCCACTCCGGGACACTTACTGATTCCATCTCTGACCACTCCCCCACCTACTGCGTCTGGGGTCGTGCCTCTCCCAAAATCCCCAGTCGTGTGCTTCTGATGAGGGACTACTCCAAGTTCTCGACCAGCCTCTACCTTAATGACCTTTGGATGGCTGACTGGTCTAGGATCACCTCCACCAGTGACCCCATTGCTGCCCTAGACCACTTTATTGCAGTACTCGTCCCACTGCAAAACAGGCACGCTCCCTTCTCCAAGAGGAGAGTCCGTGGCACAGCTACAAAGTGGCTCCACAGTGACCTTCTCTCACTCATGAAACTGCGAGACAAAAGCTGGGTGAGACACAGGCTCTCCCACAATAATGCTGACCTCCTGGTCTACCGCCAGCTGAGAAACTCCTGCAAGCGAGCTATATGAGCTGCAAAAAGCGAGTTCTGCAGAGCTGCCCTGCTCGCCTCAGCAAAAAAACCCCGGTGTTTTGGGACTAATGTGAAAAACCTAGTCGGAGGGTCGGCCAAGGCCCAGCCCACCGATATGCTCATAGGGGGGGACCAACTGCAATAACCCCCTAACCATTGCCACCACGCTCAACCGATTGTTCATGGACCTGCCAGCCTCCTCTCCTCCCCCGGACTCTGCCCCTCAACCACAGGGGGAGCCTTCTCCTACCCGCCCCCCCTTCTACCTCAAAAGAGTCACTATTGGCGAGACCCAGAAACTCCTCGCCGGCCTCTTCCACCACATGGGAGCTGGTCACAATGGCCTGGAGCCGAAGCTTCTAAGCCTGGGGGCTCCTCTCTTCTCTTGTCCGCTAGCCCACATTTTCAATGCATCTCTGATCTCTGGGGTACTCCCTGATCTGTGGAAGGTCACCAAGGTCGTCCCTGTACTCAAACATGGCGACCCGAAGGACGTAAACAACTATCGGCCCATTGCTATTCTCTGCGCTGCCAGTAAGCTCCTCAAAAAGGCAGTTGCAGCGCAACTCACCCTCTACCTCCAGGGACACGTGTGCTGTCCCCTGCCCAGCACGTTTCCGTAAAGGGCATAGTACATCTACCACCCTTGCAGTGGTCACCTCCCAGATCCGGTCCGCAACTGACCAAGGCAAATTAACTGGGGCCATCTTCGTTGATCTGTCAAAGACCTTTGACCGGGTGAACCACCCCCGCCTCCTCTCTGCCCTGCAGTCCCATGGTTTTTCCCTCAATGCCCTCGCCTGGTTTGCCAACTACCTTAAGGGCAGGCAGCAATACACCTGTTTTAATCGTAGCCTCTCACCCCCCTCCCCAGTGAACAGCGGGGTGCCCCAAGGATCCGTCCTCGGACCAATCCTGTTCTCCCTGTTTATAAACGAGCTTCCCTCTGTCACTTCCAATGGGCAGCTAACACTCTACGCTGATGACCTAGTCATCCTAGCCAGTTCTCAGAACATTACCTCCGTCAACTCCTAGCTCAACGCCGATTTTGCCCTTATCAGGAGCTGGCTTGATGGACACAAACTCACAGTGAACCTCAAGAAAACGCAGACCTTGCTCTTCGGCTCCTCGGCCAAAATCTCCTCCTGCACGGTCCCCCTCAAAATCCATGGTTCTAGTAACTCCCTCCTCCCAAACACTGACTCTGTAAAATACCTGGGCATCACTCTCGATCCCCAACTGGACCTCACCACGCACATTCGCACCATTTGCAAGGCAACTAATGCCAAGCTTGGCCTAGTCTACAGGGCTACGGACTGCCTCACACCTGCAGCTCGGCTTGCCATTGCTAAGGGGATTCTACTCCCCACACTCTCCTATGGGCTCGTAGCCTTTGCACCTGTCCCATCCTCCAACCTCACCAAGTGGGACACCACATACAATAACGCATGCCGCTTCACACTCTCGGCCCCCCGCCTCACACACCATTGCGAGCTTTACTCTCAACTAGAATGGCTCCCCCCTGAAAATTTCCGGACCCTTGGCAACTTCATTGACAACATAATCAGAACGGCCACTCCTGCCTCGCTCGCCCTTCCGCTAAAACATGTCTCCCCTGTCTACAACCTTCAGTCATGCGCTGCTAAGGACCGTCGGGTCCCCAAGACCCGCACCTCACAGGCATCGGGCCTTCACCGTCCTTGCACCTAAACTGTGGAACTCCTCCTGCCCATGTACGTGCCTCCTCCCACCCCTGCTTCAAATCCTCCTTATGGAACTTCCTAAAATCGCAGCCCACCTGTCTGTGTTAAGCACCCACCTGCCCCCCCCCAGCGAGCAGTCTCCCCCATTGAATACCTCTGCTGCTGACTACTCCCTCAGGCACTTACCGCTCCTGGTGGAGTGGCGCTATCTCTCTTAATCCTTCACTCACCTGACCTGGTGCCTACCCCTCCCTCTCTCTATAGGCATCTAGGCCGGCCTCTACTAGCCCAGGCTTCTCCTAACTGTACCTTCTGCCTCTCTCTTGTTCATGTTGCTCTTGCTGTATTCCCCCAACTATCTGTTGGATGTACCACCCACGTTCCTGATAGCACTTTGATGTCTAACTCCCTCATTGCTGCTCTTGCTGTGAACTCCTAAACTGTTTGTCGTTACCTCTGTATCACCCTACGGTGGAGCATATTGCTCTTGCATGAAAACTCTATTGTATTTGCCAATTGTTGGAGCATGTGGCTCCTGTATGTAACCCAACTGTTGGAGCATGTGGCTCCTGTACGTAACCCAACTGTTGGAGCATGTGGCTCCTCTATGTAACCCAACTGTTGGAGCATGTGGCCCCGTATGTAACCCAACTGTTGGAGCATGTGGCTCCTGTATGTAACCCAACTGTTGGAGCATGTGGCTCCTGTATGTAACATAACTGTTGGAGCATGTGGCCTGATGTAACCCAATCTGTTGGAGCATGTGGCTCCTGTAAGTAACCCAACTGTTGGAGCTAGTAGCTCCTGTATGTAATTGTTTTGTCCCTATGGATACCCTGTAACTCTCCCGGGTCGCTCCTGAAAATAGGCACGTTGCTGTCTAGTGTGCTTACCTGGTTAACAAAAGCAAATAAATAAATTTCAAAACCAGCCAATCTGAGATATAATGCATATTTTTGGAAACTATTACATAAATCTATTTTTGGATGTAATTCAAAACTATTTAAAATATGTCTTAAAACATATATTCGAGATATAGTTCTTTTCCACATGGGATACCACACCCTGTCATGTATTATTGCTTAATTATCAGATATTATATAACTTCTATACAAAACACTTCTTGCAATTATACTTACTGTGACACCTCACTTCTTACTTGTGTTATAAAGGTGGAAAATGATCTATATAACTCCATTCAGTGGTTTCTTTTATGGTTGTGGTGAGTTTTTACAGGTACCTGGTTTGTGCTCAAAACCTTTCCTAACAGTCTGCAATCACTGTCAAGGCAAAAATATCTTGTACATAGAAATAACCATTGTTGTGGTACACAAACTGTTCTTTAGAAATATACAAATTAGTTATGCATATGTGTATACCATACCTAATATTGCACGTACTCTTCCTAAATGGATTAAATCTTGTCTTCATATGATTTACATTACAATTAGTTTGCTTTTGCTGATATTTGATATTCATAGTTTCATAATAGTAACACACAGAACTTTAAGTCATGCTATATTTCCAGGAAGTGGGGGTCGACTATTTGTGTACTGCTGTTCATTTATAATAATGTCAATAACAGGTGCAGTTTGTTCTGTAGAGGACCCATGCCCAACATCAATATTTTCTTCCCTGAGTGGGGGAAGCAGGATAGTGTTCTACAAGTGGAGCTGTTTGCACATTTTCAATATGGGCAGTCTGCTGCCCAAATTCTGCTTGCTAATCTTTTTATGTGAGAGATTGGAGTAACAGTCTTTGTCCAAAGAAACCCAGAAGACTCCATATTCAGTCCTTCTCCACACAGCTGTTATCAATGAACCCTCCACAGACCATTTTGCCAGAGATTTTTTTCTATGAGGGGTGGTGACAGGGGGACTGTCTTAGGCTGAGCTGTTCACTCATTTGAGTCATTCTTTACATGGCTACCCTCCTGCTTCTACCCCATGCCAAGAAATCTATGTGAAATTCTGGCTAGTGTTCGGTGTAGGAGTGGGCTCACCAACCTCCTCTGTTGCTGAACACAATTCTGTCTGTGCGGCTGTGACAGGTTGCATGTGTTTCGGGACTGGTGTGGGGTCAGGAGCTGGGACTGCACTGTCTCACACTGTGCTGAGTGCCTGTGCTACACTGTGTTGATCCATTCTGGCAGGTGCAACTGGCATCTGGGAGTCAGGACGGGGAGTAGCTTTCCCTGTTTTCTGTTGTTGCTGCAGACTGTAAGCAAGCTTTCTGTGAGGGTGAAGCTAGTGTGCTGTGGGATTCTTTATCATGGGAGCCACATACTTTACTGAAATTGGGTGAAATGACAGTTCTGTCAGAGTGACAGTCAGGCTGTTCAGTGTTTCCAGCCTTTGATGCTGCCACGTCACCATGCTCTGCAGGAATCAGCTCAGCCAGCCTGACAGAGAGTACTGCCACACAGATCTCCAGGTGTAGCTTTGGCTTCTAGAGTTTCAGCTGCTAATGTTTCTTTTTACAGGATATATTTTGTTTCTTCCTTGGCCTTGAGGTGAAACAATGTTTTCTTTTCTTCTACGGCAAATTTTAATTTTTCTTCCTCTTTCATTACCCTTTGTTGTAGGTTGAAATCTCTATCCATCAACTTTACAGGGCTGTTGCTGAAGTATAGCCATATCCTCATCAGACATTGCCTCTAGGTTTAACAAAGCAGTGTTTCAAAACAGCATTACATTTGTGACTACCTATTCCCCACATGCAGGTCAGATACATGATGCCCTATGGAAAAATGGGGACATTTTAAATGTTGACCTGGGCCTGAGAGGGGCAGGCAAACCTAAAATGGTATGCAGGAAGGGATGGAATTTAAAAGATAGCTTGATCCATAGTGCTCAACCAATTGGAAATCAGTAAACAGTTTTGGCAGATCCACCTGTGGCAGAGGTAGTTCTTGTAAGGTCATCCCATGGGTCTGTGAGTTCTTAAATCCAAAAATGGGCCAAAATATTCCACTAGGGCTGCTAGTTACATGTGACACAAAAGGGGTTTTCTATGCAGTGGTATGTCCATGTGGCTGATTTTACATTAGCAGCATGACTATTAGAAACTTTAGAGGGAGCGTGGGTAAGCATTTAAGGGCCTTTAGGGACATCAACCAGGAATATGCCACCTGCTGCACCTAAACAGTTGAGCTACAATCAAGATTTTAAATGTATTGGCCTGGAAAAAGTTACAAAGGATGGGGGAGCAATTTTAACAACAACGTTCTCAGACATGAAGGGTACTGGATCTTTAACACTGGTGTAAGGAAATGGCCTGCTTTAAATAAGACACCGAAATAGGTCCTTGTTTATAGCATACTGTATTTGCATTTAGAATGGGTACTAACTTTGTACTTTGATGCTGTAAATGTATTGTGGTTTTCAGTCACTGATTTTATGTTTATTTAGCATATTTATTAATTATGTATGTATTGGATGTTTTTTAGAGTATAATTGGAGATAGCTGTGAACAGCAGTGTGATTTTACAAGTCTGCATGCTGACTAATTTAGTTGCCCTATCAATTTAATTTATGGGCTTTAAATATCCGATGTCAACCATTAGTCAGTACCTGGAAAAAAAACATGCAGTGTGCATGTGAAAAGCTGGTAGCAGACTGTCTGTCTGTCTGTCTGTCTGATCACTCATGTCTCTGACCTGGATTTTTATCTGTTTGTTTTTATTAAAAACAAATTTTCTTATTATCCTGAAGTAGTGGGACTGGTGTATTTTATGAGCTACAAATGGGCGTATGGTGAGTGCACAGACTTGCATTGTTCCAACTGAAGTTTCTGAACTGTGGTATCCAAGATGTTCCCAAGTGCCAGCTTTTTTCCTTTGTTCCTTTTAGCCTAGCATTCCACTAGCCTTACTGCGTTGTCACCAACCCCTAGGTCCCTTTCTTGCTTAGTGCCTGTTAGTACCCCCCCCCCCCATTTTATACTCAGTGGGGAGGGGGGTTCATGTCCTACAGGTAGGTGTGTTATTTTGCACTTTCTGGCATGGTACCTCAACAGCCATGTTTTTGACCAAGCCTCAAGTCTCTCAACACCCCAGCACATATTTTCCACCCCTTCCTGAGTGTCCGCCCTATTGCGGATTTTGGTATCATCTGGAAAAAGGTACAATATCCCTTCCAGCTATTCTGCAATGTCCCCTATAGACATACTGAAAAGTATTGGTCTCAATAGTGAGCCTTGTGGTACCCTCTCATCACATTCTTCTCTTCAGAATGAGTGCTGTTAACTACCACCCTCTGCCTTCTGTCCTTTAACCCGTTTCTAACCCAGTTTACCACTATGGACCCTACTCCTATGTTGCTGTACTTTCCAATCATCCTTCTGTGGGACACAGTGCCAAAGGCCTTGCTAAAGTCTAGATAGGCCACATCCACTGCTCTATCCTGATCAATTTCCTTGATCAGCCAGTCAAAGAAATCTACTAGATTCATTAGCCATGACCCCCTCCTTGAATTTGTGTTGTCTGTGGTCCTGCAGCCCATTTGAGTCAAAATATTCTATGATCCTTTCTTTCAGTAATGTTTCCATCAATTTCCCCACCACCAAAGTGAAACTGATTGAGTTAGTTAGATACTGATAGTGCAGAAACTGTATTCAGACAAACATGGGAGTCATTATACACCAATGAGTTAGACACTAGTAGCCCAGAGACTGTATATAAACACAGCAGTCATTACACGCTAATAAATTATATACTGGTATTGCAGGGACTGTACTCAGACAGATATGGCAGTCATCACACGACAGTGAGTTAGATACTGTTATAAAATGGTATAGGAAAATCCTGTAATCTGATTGGCTGTCATTTAGTAAACAATCATGTTCCACGCATAGAGATTAACAAGTGTTGTCAAATGTGGAACTGATTACTACTAGAATCAGTAAGCCAACAGAATATTGAAATTTCAACTGGCAGCCATTGTTTTTTTTCCTACTAATTGGAAACGTCACATTTACTTGCCATGGCTAGCTCTCAACCTATACATTTCAACATTAGCATAACAGAGGATAAGCTAGAAGACCTCTTTAGACTAAGTGAAGATGAAGAAAATCCCTCAACAGTGCTCAAAGCATCCCAGAGCACACAAGAGGTCCAAAATTCAACAGTGAGTACAGTAAATTTAAAACAGAATGTCACAACGGGTTCCTGTTCTGGCAGACATCTGACTTTAACAACGTCTGAATTAAATGCAATTGAGGGTTCAAAAAATGAGCCAAACATAAAGAAATCCATAGTCTGGGCTATGAAAGTATTTAATGACTGGCAAAGTGTAAGAAGTGCTAAAATAGACTTAAAAATGGCCAGTGAAACTGTCTTAAATGACACGTTCAGATCCTTTTATGCTGAGGTCCGTAACACCAATGGACAAGAGTGCTCTATCAGCAGTTTTTGTTGTTTACACTCATCTCTAAACAGACACCTGAACTCCCTAGAAATTGGCAGAAATATAAACATTATCACTGACACTAATTTTACCAGTAGCAACAACGTGTTTGTGGCAGTTACCAAGAGGTACAGAAAAGCCCAAAAGGATACATCCAAGCACCATCCTGCCATCTCACACAGTGACCTGATCAAGTTCAAGAAAAGTGCTGTCCTGAGCCTTGAGGCTGCACCTGGTCTACTCCCCAAAGTCGGGTTTGATGTCCAGATGTACGTGGCCAGGCGCGATCAGGAGGGTCTCAGACAACTGACGCCCAACAGCTTTAATTTTAAGTTTGATAACGACAATGGGCATGAGTGTGTGACCCAGCATTGTAATGAAGTGACCAAGAATCACAAAGACACCATCGAGCAGAACAAAGAAAACCTCAGAGGATTGATCTACTCCGAACCTGGATCGGAGATATGTCCAGTTGCCAGTTTGAGAAAATATTTGCAAAAACTCCCTCAGGATGCCACCACTTTCTACTGTCACCCTCGTAAATTTCCTCAGGCTTTTCTAGACACACAGTCTGAATGGTACACAAAAGCACTTACTGGCTTAAGTTACCTCTCATCCATGATGACAAAAATAAGCAGGGAACCTGTGCTGTCTCAAGTGTACACCAACCACAGTATTTGTGCGATGGCAGTCCAGCTACTTTCTGATGCTGGTCTGGAGAGCCGCGAAGTAATGGCAGTTATGGGACATCACTGCAAGGCGATTCTTCGGGCTTACTGGCAGCCTGAATCAACGGACCGGAAGTGCTGGAGTTACATCCTGGGACAGGCAGAAGAAGAGGAAACCAAGCGAGTGTGTACTGAAAAAACTTTGTTTCCAAGTCCTGAAAGAAACATCAGCACAGTGCCCTCTAGCTCCACCTCTGGCCAAGCAAATATTATCTCTGAGCCCCGATCTTCTACAGACTCGGACAGAGTGATTTCTGGTGATCAGCTGGTGACAGCGCAGCAGGGACCGTTCATCTTCAATGATGCAATGACATTTAATGGAGCAGTAAGCTTTTACAGCCTGAGCAAGTAATATTTTATTTTGCAGTCATCAGTTATTGAGTGCATCTCGAGAGCAAATGCGTTTTATTTATTTGACCCCTCCAGTATATGCTTCTCCCCCCCCACCTCATTATTAATGCGACTCTTTTTTTTGCATAGGAATATTTGAAAAATTAAAATGAATTTTATGCATTTTACATATGTTTTTGTCATTTTTTTTACAATGAAACAATGGTAGTGACATTTTATAAGCGCAATAAAACACTCCAGGTATGTGCCTGGAATAGATTTTACCTCACAGCCAGGGGCTAAAGGTACGCCCGTGGCCGTGCGGTAAAATTTTTTCCATGCACACCTTGGCGTGTCTTACTGCTTACGTTGTGCAGACACAGCAGTCATTATATAGGAATGCGTTACATACTGGTAGTGCAGATATGCAGACCAAAGTAGCAGCCTTTGTACATCCATCATCTTCCCAATAATCCCAACATTCATTTTAATGCTTTTGTTTCTGTTAAACAGGCTTTGATTTATGAACTTGTGTATGGTATATAGTGGGAGATGCTGGTTAGTTCTCATTATACCTGAAAAAGAGAGCTTCCCAGTAGCTAGTGTGTATGGAACAGATTTTACAGTACGGCCATGGGCGTAATAAGGCATGAGGCCTTGGCCAAGTGCCTTTAGCCCCAGGCCGTAAGGTAAAATCTGTTCCAGGCACACACCTGGAGTGTTTTATTGTGCTTATAAAATGTTACTACCATTGTTTCATTGTAAAACAAGCATTTTTCAATGCCGAATGTTGATTGCATTGGTCCGCTGAGCTCGCTCACTGCCCCTGTCTCACTCACTTGTTCTGTTTCTCCCGGTGCTGCAGGCTGCTGTTTTCTACTGGGCTACTGCCTGTGTTGGCATGTTTTTCTGCCCACAAAGTAATCTGCAGGTGTCCTGACAGAGCTCTGTTGAGGTGGGTCACTCCCCCTCTCTCATTCGCTCATTCTGCTTCTGCTGGCGCTGCAGGCTGCCCTTTTGTACTGAGCTCCCGCCTTTGTTGGAGGCTTTTTCTGCCCACAAACAAATCTGCAGCAGTCCTGATACAGGTCTATTGAGCTAGCTCACTCCCCCTCACTCACTCGCTCATTCCGTTTCTCCCATCGCTGCAGGCTGGCCTTTTGTACTGGGCTTCAGCCTGCGTAGGCACCTTTTTCTGCCCACAAAAAATCCGCAGGTGTCCCGACAGAGCTCTGTTGAGGTCACTCACTCACTCCACCTGTCTCACTCACTCATTTTGTTTCTGCTGGCGCTGCAGGCTGCCATTTTGTAGTGGTCTCCTGCCTCTGTTGGCACCTTTTTCTGCCCACAAACAAATCTGCAGCAGTCCCGAAAGACCTCTGTTGAGCTCACTCACTCCCCCTCTGTCACTCGCTCATTCTGTTTCTGTCAGCACTGCAGGCTACCCTTTTGCACTGGGCTCCTGCCTGCATTGCCACCTTCTTCTGGCCACAAAGAAATCTGCAGCAGTCACAATAGAGTTCCAATGAGCTCACTCACTCCTCCCTCTCACTTGTTCGTTCTGTTTCTCCCACTGCTGCAGGCTGCCCTTTTGTACTGGGCCCCTGCATGCATTGCTGCCTTTTTCTGCCCCCAAAGAAATCCGCAGCAGTCCCAACAGAGCTCCATTGAGCCCATTCACTCCCCTTTTGTACTGGGCCCCTGCATGCATTGCTGCCTTTTCCTGCCCATAAAGAAATCCGCAGCAGTCACGATAGACCTCTGATGAGCTCGCTCACTCCCCCTCTCTCACTTGCTCATTCTGTTTCTCCCAGCACTGCAGGCTGCTCTTTTGTACTGGGCTCCTGCCTGCGTTGGCACCTTTTCCTGCCCACAAAGAAGTCCGCAGCTGTCCCGACAGAGCTCCATTGAGATCGCTCACTCCCCCTGTCTCACTCGCTCATTCTGTTTCTCCCAGCGCTGCAGGCTGCCCTTCTGTACTGGGCTCCTGCCTCTGTTGGCACCTTTTTCTGTCTACAAAGAAATCTGCAGCAGTCCTGACACATGTCCATTGAGGTAGCTCACTCCCTCTCGCTCACTAGCTTATTCCGTTTCTGCTGATGCTGCAGGCTAGCATTTTCTACTGGGCTCCTGTTTGTGTTGCCACCTTTTTCTGCCCAAAAAGAAATCCACAGCAGTCACGATAGAGCTTCGTTGAGCTTGCTCACTGCCCCGTTCTCACTCGCTTGTTGTGTTTCTCCCTGTGCTGCATGCTGCCCTTTTGTACTGGGCTTCTGCCTGCGTTGGCACCTTTTTCTGCCCACAAAGAAATCTGCAGCTGTCCCGACAGAGCTCTGTTGAGGTTGCTCACTCCACCTGTCTCACTTGCTCATTCAGTTTCTCCTGGAGCTGCAGGCTGCTGTTTTGTAGTGGTCTCCTGCCTCTGTTGGCGCCTTTTTCTGCCCACAAAGAAATCTGCAGCAGTCCCGACAGAGCTCCATTGAGGTCGCTCACTCTCCCTCTCTTACTTGCTCATTCCGTTTCTGTCGTCACTGCAGCATGCCCTTTTGTATTGGGCCCTTGCCTGCGTTGCCGCCTTCTTGTGGCCACAAAGAAATCTGTAGCAGTCACAATAGAGCTCCGTTGAGCTCGCTTACTCACTCCCCCTCTTTCACTCATTCGTTTTGTTTCTCCCGTCGCTGCAGGTTGCCCTTTTGTACTGGGCCCCTTCGTGCATTGCTGCCTTTTTGTGCCCACAAAGAAATCTGCAGCAGTCCCAACAGAACTCCGTTGAGCTTACTCACTCCCCCTCCATCACTCGCTCATTCTGTGTCTCCCACTGCTGCAGGCTGCCAATTTGTACTGGGTTCCTGCCTGCATTGCCAGCTTTGTCTGCCCACAAAGACATGTGCAACAGTCCCGACACAGCTCTTTTGAGGTCGCTCACTCCCCCTCTCTCACTCACTCATTCCGTTTCTGCCAGGGCTGCAGGTTAGCCTTTTGTACTGGGCTCCTGCCTGCATTGCCACCTTTTCCTGCCCACAAAGAAATCCGGAGCAGTCACAATAGACCTCCGTTGAGCTCGCTCACTCCCTCTCTCTCACTCACTCGTTCTGTTTCTCCTAGCACTGCAGACTGCCCTTTTGTACTGGGCTCCTGCCTCTGTCGGCATCTTTTTCTACCCACAAAAAATTTGCAGCAGTCCCAACAAAGCTCCGTTGGCCTCACTCACTCCTCCGTCTCACTTGCTCGTTCCGTTTCTGCCGGCGCTGCAGGCTGCCCTTCTGTACTGGGTTTCTGCCTGCATTGCCACCCTTTTCTGCCCACAAAGAAATCCGCAGCAGTCACAATTGAGCTCCGTTGAGCTCGCTCACTCCTCCTCTCTGACTCGCTCATTCTATTTCTCCCACCACTGCAGGCTGCCCTTTTATACTCAGCCTCTGCATGCATTACTGCCTTTTCCTGCCCACAAAGAAATCCACAGCAGTCACAATAGACCTCTGTTGAGCTCGCTCACTCCCTCTCTCTCACTCGCTCATTCTGTTTCTCCCAGCGCTGCAGACTGCCCTTTTGTACTGGGCTCCTGCCTGCATTGGCACCTTTTCCTGCCCACACAAAGAAACTGAGCTGTCCCACAGAGCTCCATTGAGGTCGCTCACCCCCGCCTCACTCGCTCATTCTGTTTCTCCCAGCGCTGCAGGCTGCCCTTCTGTACTGGGCTTCTGCCTCTGTTGGCATTTTTTTCTGCCCACAAAGAAATCTGCAGCAGTCCCGACAGAGCTCCGTTGGCCTCACTCACTCCCCCTGTCTTACTCGCTCATTCCATTTCTGCCGGCGCTTCAGGCTGCCCTTTTGTACTGGGCTCCTACCTGCATTGCTGCCCTTTTCTGCCCACAAAGAAATCTGCAGCAGTCATGATAGAGCACTGTTGAGCTCACTCACTCACTCCCCCTCTCGCACTCATTCATTCTGTTTCTCCCGCCGCTGCAGGCTGCCCTTTTGTACTGGGCCCCTGCATGCATTGCTGCCTTTTTCTGCCCACAAAGAAATCTGCAGCAGTCCCAACAGAGCTCCGTTGAGCTCACTCACTCCCCCTCCCTCACTCGCTCATTCTGTGTCTCCCACTGCTGCAGGCTGCCCTTTTGTATTGGGTTTCTACCTGCGTTGGCGGCTTTTTCTGCCCACAAAGACATGTGCAGCAGTCCTGACACAGCTCCGTTGAGCTCGCTCACTCCTCCTCTCTCACTCGCTCGTTCCGTTTCTGCCAGCACTGCAGGTTGGCATTTTGTACTGGGCTCCTGCCTGCATTGCCGCCTTTTCCTGGCAACAAAGAAATCGACAGCAGTCACGATACACCTCCGTTGAGCTCGCTCACTCCCCCTCTCTCACTCGATCATTCTGTTCCTCCCGGTGCTGCAGGCTGGCCTTTTGTACTGGGCTCCTGCCTGCATTGGCACCTTTTCCTGCCCACAAAGAAACCCACAGCTGTCCCGACAGAGCTCCATTGAGGTCACTCACTCCTCTGTCTCACTTGCTCATTCTGTTTCTCCTGGCGCTGTAGGCTTCCCTTTTGTACTGGGCTCCTGCCTCTGTCGGCATCTTTTCTACCCATAAAAAATTTGCAGCAGTCCCAACAAAGCTCCGTTGGCCTCACTCACTCCCCCGTCTCACTTGCTCGTTCTGTATCTCCCAGCGCTGCAGGTTGCCCTTTTGTACTGGGCTCCTGCCTGCGTTGTCGCCTTTTCCTGCCCACAAAGAAATCCGCAGCAGTCCTGACAGAGCTCAGTTGAGCTCTGTCACTCCCCCCCCCAGGTCGCTCGATCCTAATCTGTTCCAAACACTTATTTCCGACATCGACTGCGGTATTGTACGCCAGAAGTGCAGAAACACATTTTGGCCAGGATGTGAAAAATGACAGCTGTACTGTTCATAAGGAAGTGTGAACAAATGTCAGTGCTGAAAATCTGACGTGAAAATATTACTAATTTGCAAACTTACACGGGTACGTGGAACCTGCACAACACACACTTGTAACACAGTAATTTTATGGAGTTTCATCACAAAATTTTCAACATAGGCATTTTAGGACCTCTGCTCATGAACAGTGGCTGTGTGATTTTCTTAATATGTCAAGAACACTGATTTCCCAACACGACTGCGCTATTGTGCGCCGGAAGAGTGAAAACACATTTCTGCCAGGATGTGAAAAATGACAGCTGCACTCTTCATAAGGAGGTGTGGCAAAATGGCAATGCTGAAAATCTGGAATGAAAATATTGCAAAATTGCGAATGTACGAGCGTGCATGGAAACTGCGCAATGCACATTCGTAACACACTAATGTTATGGACTTTCGCCACCAAAGTTTCAACATAGGCATTTTAGGACCTCTGCTAATGAACAGTGTCACTGTCATTTTCATAATGTGTCCCGAACACTGATTTCCCACAGTGACCATGCGATTCTGTGCTGGAACTTCAAAAAAACATTTCAGCCAAGATGTGAAAAATGACAGCTGAACTGTTCATAAGGAAGTGCAGAACAATGGCAATGTTGAAAATCTGGAGTGAAAATATTATTAATTCGTGAAGTTACGAGTGTGCATGCAAACTGCGCAATGCACGCACCTAACACAGGCATTTTATGGAGTATCGTCACCAATTTTCAACATAGAAACATAGACTTTGACGGCAGATAAGGACCGCTTGGCCCATCTAGTCTGCCCATTTCCCTACCTACAGGATGGGCCACAGATCCTAGTTAACCAACAGCCTATTTCTTCCTACCCCCCACAAGAATTGCCTTATGTCTGTCCCATGCATTCTTGAATTCTCCAACACTTTTAGACCACACAGCCTCCTCAGGAAGGCTGTTCCATGCATCCACTACCCTCTCTGTGAAATAATACTTCCTCACATTACCCCTGAACCGCCCCCCCTCTATCTTTAAATTGTGTCCCCTTGTTCTTTCACATCTCTTTTTCTGAAAGATGCTACCCTCTTGGACTTTGTTGATTCCACTGAGGTACTTAAAAGTTTCTATCATGTCCCCCCTCTCCCTTCTTTCCTCAAGGGTATACATATTAAGCTCCTTTAGTCTCTCCTCATACGGCTTCTCTTGCAGACCCTGCATCATTTTAGTTGCCCTCCTCTGGACTGCCTCTATCCTGTCTATGTCCTTGGGAGATGGGGTCTCAGAACTGGACACAGTACTCCAGATGGGGTCTCACCAACTGTCTGTATAGAGGATAACAACTTCCTGTTTTCTGCTGCTGATGCCTCTCCTGTGCATCCCAGTATACCCCAGCCCTCCCTACTGCCTTCTCACATTGCTTGCTAACCTTAAGGTCATCTGATATGATTATCCCCAGGTCTCTTTCCTTTTTTGTTGTTGTTACTACCTCCTCCCCCATTGTGTATTCTTCCCCTGGGTTCTTGTTTCCCAGGTGCATTATTTTGCACTTCTTTGCATTAAATCCTAGCTGCCATACTTCTGACCATTCCTCCAACCTTGCCAAGTCCCTTCTCATCCTTTCCACGCCTTCTTGTGTATCAACCCTGTTGCAGATCTTTGTGCCATCTGCAAAGAGGCATACTTTTCCTTCCAGTCCCTCTGCAATGTCACTTATAGAGACATTAAAAGGACTGGACCAATACTGAACCCTCTGGTACCCCACTAGTAATCCCTCTTTCTTCAGAGTGGACTCCATTTACAATTACCTTCTGTGTCTTGTTGTCCAGCCAATGTTTTACTAGGCTACCACCCTGGGACCCACTCCCAGGCTGGTTAATTTAACTATTAATCTTTGTGTTGGACTGTGTCAAATGCCTTGCTAAAGTCTAGGTAGGCCATGTCCACAGACCCTCCCTGGTCTACTACTTTGGTCACCCAGTCAAATAAATCTATTAGATTCGTCTGACATGACCTTCCCGCTGTGAACCCATGCTGCCTTGGGTCCTGTGCCCCACTGGCCTCTAGGTACTCAACTATTCTTTTCTTCAGAAGTGACTCCATCACTTTCCCTACCACAGAGGTCAGACTGACAGGTCTGTAGTTTCCTGCCTCTGCCTTGGTCCCACTTTTATGAAGGGGAATCACATCCTCCTTCCTCCAGTCCTCGGGTACCACACCATCCTTCCATGATTTATTAAAAAGAGTAGCCAGTGGCTTCACTAGTTTCCCCCTTAATTCTTTTAGAATTCTGGGGTGAATTCCATCAGGCCACATTGCTTTGTCCACCTTCAGTTTTAAGAGTTCTTGCAGAACCCTTTCTTGGCACTTCCCCCTCCTCTTTTGTAAATACTGAGCAGAAATATTCATTCAGTATCCCTGCTTTTTCACTGTCCCCCTCTGCCCACCCACCATTCATTCTATTCAGCCTCATTATCCCTCCCTTTGTCTTTCTATGCTCGCTGATGTACCTATAAAAGGTTTTATCCCCCTTCTTAACCGAGTTGGTTATCTTTTCCTCAGTTTGGGCCTTTGCTATTCTGACTTCCTTCCCTGCTTCTTTCTGCCTTAACTGGTACAGCTCTCTGTCCTGCTCCTTCTGTGTTTCTTTATACTTCCGGAATGCTATATTTTTCTTCCTGACTTTCACAACCACCTCTTTTGAGAACCATAGTGGCTTTTTTTTTCATTTTGATTTGTTTATTTGCTTCACACAAAGGCTTGTTGCCTCTGTGATGGCAGTTCTGATGATTCCCCATTGTTGCTCCACACCTCCTTCTAGCCTGTTTACTAGTGCTTTTCTGAGGCACTCTCCCATCTTGCCAAAGTCAGCCCTCCTGAAGTCCAGTACCCTCACTTTTGTATGGCTTGACTCTGTAGCTGAGTTTAACGTGAACCACACTGTTTGATGGTTACTTGTTCCCAGATGGCAACTCACTTCTATATCTGAGATCCAATCACTGCCTGTTTGAGAGTACGAAGTCTAAGATTGCTCCCTCATGAGTGGGTTCTGAAACTAGCTGTCTGAGGCCTGCCACCTGTAGGGCATCAAGAATGGCCCTGCTCTTGGATGTGGCTGCAGCAAATGTGCTCCAGTTAACATCTGGCATATTCAGGTCTTCCATCAACAGTATTTCCCCTTTCTCTGCCATTCTAAGAATGCCTTCTATCATATCCTTGTCCATTCCCTCCCTCTGACATAGGGGTTTGTACACAACCCCTGTGCGGGCTGTGGTGCCCTTTCCAGTCTCCAAGGTGACCCACAGTGCCTCCTCTCCTCCCTGTTTACTCTTTTGTTCAGTTGCTTTGATCCCTTCCTTTACATAGAGAGCTACTCCTCCCCCTCTTCTCCCCTGCCTGTCTCTCCTGTAGGTTATGTACCCTGGTATGTTAACAGCCCAGTCATGGTTCTCTGTGTACCATGTTTCTGTGACTGCTACAATATTCAGGCATCCCTCTTCCATCAAGGCCACCAGCTCAGGAAGCTTGTTGCCCAGACTATGGGCATTGGTATTCATTACCCTCCATTTCCTGATGGCCTTACTCCTTTTTGCCCCATCCCTGTCCTTCTTGCCTTTGTCACTTTCTCCATTTACCCCTGCCCTTCTCCCTATTGACACCTCTATGTTGGTGTTTACCACACTTACTACTGTGATTTTTTTGGGGAGGGCTGGGATTTCCCTGCTCCTTTCCAGTGCCTCCCCCCTTGGCTAGTTTAAATGCTTGCTAATGAAGCATTTAAACCTATCACCTAGGGTCCTGGTTCCCCTCCTGGACAGATGCAGCCCATCATGCCAGTATAGGCTTGCATTACTCCAGGTGGACCCCAAGTTCCCAATGAAGCCAAATCCCTGAGCGCCACACCAGTTTTTCAACCACTGATTGAATCCCATGGTGCGGAACACCCTAGCCTCTCCTACACCATAGATGGGCAGCACCTCCGAGAAGGTTACCGTGCATGCTATTTGTCTAAGACCTCTCCCCAATTCCACAAACTCTTCCTGCACTTCTCTAATCCCTTTCTTAGCCAGGTCATTTGTCCCTAGGTGGACAATGACATCCAGCTCCCTCCCCTGTGCAGCTGCTCCGGCAATCCTGAGGATTCACTCCCTGTCTCTCCAAGCCATGGCGCCAGGCAGGCACTCTTACCTCCCTTTCCCCATCCTCCCCCAGTTCTACCTTCCTAACAATGGAGTCCTCCACCAGGGAGTTGTTTTCTTCCCTAGGGGTCCCCTGCCACCCTCCTGTGGGTCTCCTTTGGGAGGTTCCCAGCATCCTCCTTGGTCTCCACTGTGGGTGCCTCCATAGAGGAACCACACTTTTCCAGAATGGCATAGGAATTGTGGAGAGGTACAACTGGAGGGATGCACCTCTGTTCCACCACCCTCACCCTCCCTGAGCCCACTGTGGTCCAGTCGCTCCTCTTTCTTGGCAACCTCTGAGGCAACGGCAGTGGCACTGGTGGTCCCTGGATGGAAGAGGAGGTCCCACAAATCCTGGCGAACTCAGCCTGGAAATGAGCAACCTCCTCCCTCAGCCCAGAGAGGTGCCTGCAGGTGGGACAACACCACATCCTCCAGAACTTCTCCCGGAAGACTGCTGCTCCACAGCCACTGCACTGCACCACTCCCATCAGGTCTTATTTCTGGTCCGTTAACTGTTTGCAATCCTTACTCTTTCCTCTGTTTTTTTTTCTCTCTCTCCTTACTTTCTGCGTAAGTGCCCTTTAATCTCCTGATTGTCCTGTTCTGAGACAAGAATATCCTATATTTCTCAGTAGACCCCTTACTTGCCTAGAGGCAGACCTCCAGCAGCTAGAGGGGGCCGGAGAGCTACTCTTGCCCTTCTAGGATGGTGGGTCTTTGGTGGCTCTGTGATCACTCACTTACTGCTCCCAAACAGGAAGTTCCTGTTGTCAGTCAAATTCTGTGCCTATAAAAGTAGAACTAGCTTTGGGTGGGAAGGAGGGCAATATAGTCCCAGTAGAGAAGTCCAGTCACACAGCAGTCCTTTCTCCTGGTGTCTTCTGCCAAGCTACTAGCAACATCTTTGCAAGGCAGTCTTTAAATGTAGCTTCCTTCTAGCTAAGCCACTCCCCCTACTTACTAGATCTTTCTACAAGTAATTTAAACCTCACAGCTATCAAGTCCTTTCAATCACCTGAGATTTACACCTAGATAACTGTTCAGATAACCATTGAGTTCGGTTAACTCAGACAAAATACACTTTTTTTTTGTTTGTTAGTTATTTGTACCTTAAATTAAAGTTCTAAGTACAAGAGTTCTACTTCTTTAGTCCCAGTAGAGAATTCCAGTCACACAGCAGTCCTTTCTCCTGGTGTCTTCTGCCAAGCTACTAGCAAAATCTTTCTAAGGCAGTCTTGAAATGTAGCTTCCTTCTAGCTAAGCCACTCCCCCTACTTACTAGATCTTTCTACAAGTAATTTAAACCTCACAGCTATCAAGTCCTTTCAATCACCTGAGATTTACACCTAGATAACTGTTCAGATAACCATTCGGTTCAGTTAACTCAGACACACACTTTTTTTTTGTTTTGTTTGTTAGTTTTTTCTACCCTAAAGTTCCAAGTACAAGAGTTCTACTTCTTTAGTCCCAGCAGAGAAGTCCAGTCACACAGCAGTCCTTTCTCCTGGAGTCTTCTGCCAAGCTACTAGCAAAATCTTTCTAAGGCAGTCTTTAAACACAGGCATTTTAGGACCTCTGCTCATGAACAGTGCTACTGTCATTTTCTTAATCTGTCCTGAACACTGATTTCCCACAGCGACCGTGCTATTCTGCGCCAGAAGTGCGAAAACACATTTTGGCCAGGATGTGGAAAATAACAGCTATACTGTTCACAAGGAGGGCTGAATAAATGCTAACGTTGAAAATCTGGCATGAAAATGTTGCAAATTTGCAAAGTTATGGGCGTGCGTAACAACTCGCAATGCGCTAAATAAAACAGACATTTTTGATTTTTCCCACCAAATTTGCAGTATAGGCTTTTTGAGAGCCCACCTTATGAACACTGGCACTGTCATTTTGTTAATCAGTCCCGAAAGGGGATTCCGCACAGTGACTGCAAAATCACCTTTTGGGGCCAAATAATGACATGACAGTGCCAGAATTCATGAGGAGGGGTCCCAAAAACCCCATGTTGAAAATTTGGTGTCAAAATTCCAAAAAATGCCTGAAATATGCATCAAAGTTGAAAAAATCCTATTTATTCCATTATACAGCTTACCGCCATTCCCTCAGTTCGCGGTCAGCTTTGAAGAGTGCAGACGTGTTCCCGGTCCACCGAAGATCGTTGCACGAGACTCCGGAGGTAAGTATGGGGTATGGGGGTGTGTGTGGAGGCAGGGTGCACAGTTGGTGGGCGCGGGTTGTGGGAGTGGGGCAGGGAGATTGCCGAGGGACTGTTTCCTGTTTTACAAGTTTAAAAAAAAAAAAAAGACACCGTGGGACCATATTTTATTTTACAGGGGCATGTGGCACACTGGGGTGGGCTCCCAGCATGCCAACAGAGACTTTATTTTGGGGAGGAAGCTGTAGCCAATGAGAGATTGGGCACCCCAGTCGGCACACAACAAAAAGGAGGGGTATTACATTATGCCGATGGGGATTGGGCACCCCAGTCAGCAGACAACAAAAGAGTGGGGGGGGGATTACATAATGCTGATGGGGAGTGGGCTCCCCATCGGCAACATAAATCTTGTGGCACTGAAGCCGATGGGGATTGGGGCCCCTGTCTGCAAATAAACACGGTCGGGGGGCGCATGCTGCCGAGGGGGATTGGGCACCTCGGCAGGAGGGGTTAATATTGTTTGTGAACACGGTGGCAAGCCACCGCCATGTTCTAAAACAATATCAGTGTTTCTTAAGATCCCGTCCTGCAAATGACGGTTATCTCCCTCATTGCAGCGAATGGCTGATGTGCTGCAATGACGAGGTGGCCCCTGATTGCAGCGGCTAAATTTTTACAAGTTGGAGGCACGCTGGCTGAACTAGTGTCAGCAGCAGTGTGCCACGGCATTGGGGGAAGCCTTTACAGGCTGTAGGGGCATTGGCCACAACAGTGCCACGCCTCCACAACCTGCTTCTGGAGAATGTTGCCTCAATATGTTTCTTGTGCATGCACGAAATCAACATAAAAATGACAAAAACATATGTAAAATGCATAAAATTCATTTTAATTTTTCAAATATTCCTACGCAAAAAAAAAAGAGTCCCATTAATAATGGGGCAGGAGGGGGAGAAGCACATACTGGAGGGGTCAAATAAATAAAACGCATTTGCTCTCAAGATGCACTCAATAACTGATGACTGCAAAATAAAATATTACTTGCTCAGGCTATAAAGCTTACTGCTCCATTAAATGTCATTGCACCATTGAAGATGAACGGTCCCTGCTGCGCTGTCACCAGCTGATCACCAGAAGTCACTCTGTCCGAGTCTGTGGTAGATCGGGGCTCAGAGATAATATTTGCTTGGCCAGAGGTGGAGCTAGAGGGCACTGTGCTGACGTTTCTTTCAGAACTTGGAAACAAAGTTTTTTCAGTATACACTCGCTTGGGCTCCTCTTCTTCTGCCTGTCCCAGGATGTAACTCCGAGCTTCCAGTCCATCGATGCAGGCTGCCAGTAAGCCCGCAGACTCGCCTCGCAGCGATGCCCCGTAACTGCCATTACTTCATGGCTCTCTAGACCGGCATCAGAAAGTAGCTGGACTGCCATCGCACAAATACTGTGGTTAGTGTACACTTGAGACAGCATGGCTTCCTTGCTTATTTTTGCCATCATGGATGAGAGGTAACTTAAGCCAATAGGTGCTTTTGTGTACTATTCAGACTGTGTGTCTAGAAAAGCCTGAGGAAATTTACGAGGGTGACAGTAGAAAGCGGTGGCATCCTGAGGGAGTTTTTGCAAATATTTTCTCAAACTGGCAACTGGACATATCTCCGATCCAGGTTCAGAGTAGATCAGTCCTCTGAGGTTTTCTTTGTTCTGCTCGATGGTGTCTTTGTGATTCTTGGTCACTTCATTACAATGCTGGGTCGCACACTCATGCCCATTGTCGTTATCAAACTTAAAATTAAAGCTGTTGGGCGTCAGTTGTCTGAGACCCTCCTGACCGCGCCTGGCCACGTACATCTGGACATGAAACCCGACTTTGTGGAGTAGACCAGGTGTGGCCTCAGGGCTCAGGACAGCACTTTTCTTGAACTTGATCAGGTCACTGTGTGAAATGGCAGGATGGTGCTTGGATGTATCCTTTTAGGCTTTTCTGTACCTCTTGGTGACTGCCACAAACACGTTGTTGCTACTGGTAAAATTAGAGTCAGTGACAATGTTTATATTTCTGCCAATTTCTAGGGAGTTCAGGTGTTTGTTTAGAGACGAGTGTAAACAACAAAAGATGCTGATAGAGCACTCTTGTCCGTTGTTGTTATGGACCTCGGCATAAAAGGATCTGAACATGTAATTTAAGGCAGTTTTACTGACCATTTTTAAGTCTATTTTAACACCTCTTACAGCTTGCCAGTCATTAAATACTTTCATAGCCTAAACTGTGGATTTCTTTATGTTTGGCTTGTTTTTTGAATCCTCAATTGCATTTAATTCCAACGTTGTTAAAGTCAGTTGTCTGCCAGAACAGGCTCCCATTGTGATATTCCGTTTTAAATTTATTGTACTCACTGTTGAATTTTGAACCTCTTGTGTGCTCTGGGATGCTTTGGGCACTGTTGAGGGATTTTCTTCATCTTCACTTAGTCTAAAGAGGTCTTCTAGCTCATCCTCTGTTATGCTAATGTCGAAATTTATAGCTCCAGTGCTAGCCATGGCAAGTAAATGTGATGTTTACAGTTAGTGGGCAAAAAAATGGCTGTCAGTTGAAATGTCAACATTCTGTTGGCTTACTGATTCTAGTAGTAATCAGTTCCACATTTGACAGCTTTTGTTACTCTCTATGCATGGAACATAATTGATTAATAAATGATAGCCAATCAGATTACAGAATTTTCCCATACCATTTTATAATTAGTCTTATAAAAGGCATTGTTTAAAAACTGCATTCTGGATTTGATCCTGACCTACCCAATTCCACAGAACTACAACATCTTCACATGCCTGAAAATCGTCTGAGGCATTGCTATGCCTAATGCACTCACCCGGTTACCAAAAGCAAATAAATAAATGCACAGCCATGGACAATTACACAGAGCCACTCTAACTGAGAAAGAGAACTCTCTACTCTTTCACAAAGTTCCAGAGGATCTTTAAAGAGCTGTTGTTGTCTTAAAAATATAATATTTAGGTATGATTCAGCTTGCATTCCATATATATTCCATAGATTTCTCTTCTCCATTATTTATTACTAAGGAAATTTGCATGAAAGTACAATCTTTCTCTCTTAGAGTTCATCTGCCTCTACAGCAGACTCCCTACTCCATGTGTAACCCCCCTACAAATAGGGGTACCCGAAAAGTCTTCCTCAAGCCATACCTCTCAACCTTCTGTCCCCCAAATGTGGAACATTGCCTGTCAAAATGTGGAACAAATGGGCAAAATGTGGAACACTTAATCAAATCTTTACCTAAGAAGCTCAAACCACTGTTAAAATGTTGCATTTATGTTCAGAAAGTCTGTTAGTAATTGAATAATATATTTTTTGCATCATTTACTATGGATTTTTGCTTCAAAATGTTGACTTTGAATGTGGAACAAGTACTCACAATGTGGAACACGGAGCTTTTGTGAAGTAAAATGAGGCACATTCCTCATAATGTGGTACAGTTGAGAGGTATGCCTCAAGCTTGCCTACATGCTAACTGCTAGGCTGGTGTCCTGCGTTTTAGCAGTTTAAATGTGATTGCCAGAGAGTGCCTGTATAGCCTATGTGTACTGTCTCTTTAAGAGCTGCCTGGATTGCAGTCATAAGTGGGGTCTTAGGCAGGTAGCACACTCAGTGGCTTTTTTTGACGTGCTTTCTGTCTACAATGGGGAGGATAGAGTATTCTGTACTTTCTCAAGCCCCTGAAAGAGGCGGTGATGAGACCTCTTTTGAAGAAATCATCACTAGACCCAGACTGCCTAGCCAACTACAGACCAGTCTCTGGCCTCCCCTTTGTGGGGAAGGTTATTGAGAAGGTGGTGGCTCTTCAACTGGAAGCCCATTTATCAACTCATGACATCTACAATCCTCTCCAGTCGGGAGTCTGGAAAAAGCACAGTATTGAGACTACCCTGGTTCAGGTGCTAAATGATCTGATGGCGAGGGATCTGGGTAAGCATTCCGTCTTACTCGATCTCTCGGCTGCATTTGACACCGTGGACCATAGGGTGCTTTTGGAGCATCTGTGGGTTCGTTGTGGACTGGCTGATATAGTCCTCAACTGGTTCCACTCCTTCCTCACTGGCAGAATGCAGAGAGTTGTGTTGGGGACTTTCTTCTTTACACCAGTACTGCTGTTATTTGTTGTGTATAACCTTGTTTTACAGGGGGTCCCCAGGGCCGTGCTAGAGGAAAGCCCTGGTGGTAAGTGCAAACAGTGTGGGTACTTGTGTGGTGTATCAAGGGTATTGTGATAGTGATTATTGTGTATTGTTCTGGCCACTAGTAAGGAAAGAGAGGGGTTACAGTGTCCCGGAGGGCTGTGCCCAGATTAGCTTGACCACTACCAACCCTGACCTCTGGGTGGAGGCACCTGTTTCAGAACTCAGGCCCCTTAACCTGCTATTAGCCAAGCAGGCAGGGGTAGTAGCCCTTGGGATAGCGCCGCCTAGGGGTTACACTTGTCATAATCCTCTGTTGTGACATCACGGTCTGTTGCCACGGGAGTACGTGTGATGTTACAGGCATTGCATTATGACCTCAGGTGGGGAGAATGCAACAAGAATAGATAAAACTCTTCAGGAGCAAGGATCCAATTTTCATGCAAATGACCTCAGTAATAAATAATGGGGAGGAGGAATACAAAACTAATATGAAATATAAGCTGGACTGTGTCTAAATATTATATTTTGTGAAAGTTCTCTTAATGGTGTCAGCTGCTCTTTAACTTTCACCTGGCTAACCACCTGACATAGGTAGAAGTGACCTAACATGTTAGCTGAAGGATGACACCTCCAACTGGGCAGCTTCCTCATCATCTTCCTCCCTCCCAGAGCAGCCCACCCCCTTGGGCAGGTCCTTCCTGGGTTGCTTGCCTAGGCAGCTTCCCCTTCCCTTCCTCAGGGCAATCCCCCCCAGGTAGCTTCCCCTCCCACAGGCAGCTTTTCCACCCAAGCAACTCTCCGTCACCTGAATGTTTACCCCTTGGCATCCTCACCCCTTGCTCTCTACACAAAGGTCCCACAAAGTTCCCCCATCAGGATGTCGGGAATTTCCTGTCCTGACAAGACAACTTTCTGCCTCCAAAATTGTTGTTCCTAATTACGTTTTTTTTTTAAATATGATTTACTATTCCAACTCATGCTGTCAAGGATCACCACTCAACTGAACAAAAAAAAAATTTGATAAGATATTTCAGTCCCTGTTAGGATTCAAACCCTTGTCTCTTGCTCAAAACAGAAAATATTGTATTCTGACTGGGATTCGAACCACTGATCTTTGCTTTCTAATGAAACACACATGTAGCATGTCACTGAGCTGCACTGAAGCCCATTGCAGCTCTTGGCGTAGAGGTTAAGTAGTAGCATTGTAGCAGTAGTAGCAGTAGATTTTATTTCTTTATGGCACCCTTCACTGGAGGCTTAGGGTGCCAGTACAGCAAAGAGAGATAGTAGCAAATGTAAGATAGATAAAACACTACATCCCAATTAAATAAATAATAAATTGAAATAAAATCTCAGTAAACTAACATAAAAATTTCAGCAGCTATCTAAAATTATACTGGGATGTCATTTAGGGACGCTCACTCCCATAGGCCTGTAAACAAAGATAGGCTTAAGACCTCCTTTAAAGGCCTTCAGTGAGGGATCCACCCTCCAGGGCCTTTGGAAGAGAATTCCAAAGGACCAGACCCATAACCTCGAAGGTCTGGTCCCCCCGAGGTTTTAATCCTGGCCCTGGGAACAATCAGGATGCCTTCCTCAGTGGAGCAGAGGGGGTGTACGGGTGTGTAAGGGTGCAGAAGATCACTCTGGTAACCTGGGCCCAGCGTGTGTAGGGCCTTATAAGTTATTAACCCAACTTTATAGGAGCTACGTCACTTAACCAGCAGCCAGTGCAGTTCATGCGGCTCTGGGGAAATATGACTTGACTTCAAAAGGCTGGTGAACAACCTTGCAGCTGCGTTCTGCACCAACTGCAGCTGCCACAACATATCTCAACTGACCTCCAAGGTATAGAGCATTACAGTAGTCCAACCATGAGGTCACAAAAGCGTGCAGTAGTGAGGGCAAGTCCTTCCTGGGGGGGATAAGGGATCTAATCCAGCACATGTTTCTAAGATGGTAAAAGTCATTCCAGACTACTGCCGATACCTGAGCCTCAAATGTTAGCCTCTCATCCAGAGCGACTCTCATATTTCTCACCTTTGCAGCAGCCAAAAGCCTAGAGGTGACGAGCCAAAGTCCCATCTCCCTCTCGGCAGCTGCCACTCCCCCATCTGACCCGGCTTAGTCATCAGTACTGCAGTTTTATCCGGGTTAAGTGTCAGCCAGCTCAATGACATCCAATCTTGGATCTCAGCCAGGCACTTATTCAGCACATCCATCATGCCAAATGTCTTGGGTGCAAAAGACAGATGGAGCGGAGTATGATCTGCATAGCAATGAAACACAACTCCATACTGTCTAATGATCCTACCCAGGGGCAACATATACACCATAAACAACATGGGTGAAGGTACATCAGCATGGAGAGACACTGACCGCATTGCTAAAATTGTTCAGGAAGCAGGGGAAAATATTGACGTCCTGGTACACATAGGGACTAATGATCTCGCCAGCTGGTCAGTTGTGGAGACCAAGAAACACCTGACCAGGCTTGGTGACAAACTATCATCCATTTCATCTGCCATCTCCTTCTCTGAAGTCCTGCCAGTCTGGGGGGGGGGCAGATGGACAGAAGGTAAGAGAAGGGGAGATAGGGGAGATAAACACGTGGCTCAAGGGCTGGTGCCAGGAAAAAGGACACAAATTTGTAGGGAACTGGCAACAGTTTGGGGAGCGCAAGTTCTTTAAATTTGATGGACTGCATCTGACTAAGGAGGAAGTCAGTGCATTGGGGCAGAGGTTTGATATCTTTGCAGAATATTTAAACTAGCAAATGGGGAGAGGGGTGCAGAACTCCATACGTCGAATGGGAAGAACACCCCTCCCCCCTCAGCTAGTGGTCAAACAGGAGTTCAGCATGTTTGCGGTTCATTTACATCACCAGGTAAGGAAAAAGGTCCAGCTCCCCATACGACGCACAGGGGAAATGCCAAACCTCACCCAACAACTAACACACCAAAATCTGACCAATGGAAAATCATGTACACAAATGCTCGCAGTCTGGGAAACAAGATCCCAGACCTACAGGCAATAATGACAGAGGCTAAATTGGACATAAAAGCAATTAGTGAGACGTGGTTTACCAGTAACCACACTTGGAAGACTTCAGTACCTGGCTATGTACTTTTCAGAAGCGACCGAGGTTCAAAAAGGGGGGTGGAATGGCTCTGTATGTCAATGAAAGTATTAAAGCTACAGAAATTCAGAATACACATAAGGAGCCAGAAGAACTGTGGGTCACCCTGGAAACAGGAAATGGGACAGCCATAAGAACTGGGGTTGTCTACAGGCCCCCCAGACCAGGGGGAGGACATAGATACATTACTGTTAGAAGATATACAAAGCATGACAGCTAAAGGGGAGGTTCTGATAATGGGAGACTTCAACATGCCAGATACAGACTGATCAATACCAGCAGGAACATCTACCAGAACTAGATATATGGTGGATTCCCTGCAGGGGGAGGGCCTCAAACAACTGGTACAACAACCCACAAGAGACAGGGCTATCCTAGATCTAGTACTGACTAACAGGGAAAGGATCACAGATCTCCAGGTAGAAGGTCACCTGGGGGCCAGTGACCATCACATGGTATGCTTCAATTTGGCCACTGCAACTAAATCATGCCATTCCAAGGCAAAAATATGGGACTTCAGAGGAGCTGACTTTGATAAGATGGCCAACAGAGTTAAACTAGCCCTGGCAAAAGAAATACAGGTGAGGGGTACAGGCAAAGTGGGCAAGCATTAAGGATGCAACACTTGAAGCAACATCCCATTGTGTTAGAGAGAAAATGAAGTGCAAAAGTAGAAGGAAACCACTTTGGTTCTCAAAAATAGTAGCAGAAAAGGTCAGAGCCAAAAGGCTGGCCTTCAGGAAATACAAGGGAACACAGCGGGATAAAGATAGGGAGGCATACCAAACTTCCCTAAGGGAAGCAGGGAAGGCAGCAAGGCAGGCAAAGGCCCAAACCAAGGAAACACTAGCACAAACAGTAAAAGAAGGTGACAAGACTTTCTATAAATACATTAGTGAAAGGAGAAAGTCCAGAGGGGGTATTGCTAAGATCAAAGGAGATACAGGGGCGTGTGAGGAGGAGGACCATGTAAATGCATCTCTCCTAAATAGATACTTCTGCTCAGTATTTACTGAAGAGAAGGTAGGGCAGGGCCCACAGCTCAGCACCATGGACACAGGGGGGAGGGAGGTGAGCACTAGTCCCTTCACGAAAGAAAGGATCCTACAAGAGCTCGATAAGTTCAGGGTGGACAAGGCAATGGGACCTGATGGCATACATCCCAGGGTACTAAAGGAGCTAAGGGTGGAATTAACAGAGCCATTATCAGAACTATTTAGTGAGTCTCTGAGCACAGGAGAGGTCCCAGAAGACTGGAGAAGGGCTCATGTGATCCCACTCCACTCCACAAGAGTGGTAGCAGGGAGGAGGCAGGGAACTACAGACCAGTCAGTCTTACCTCAGTAGTGGGCAAGATTATGGAGGCACTCCTTAAGGAAAGGATAGTGCAACACCTGGAATCCATAGGAGCACAGGATCCAAGACAGCATGGGTTTACAAAAGGAAGGTCCTGTCAAACTAATCTCATAGATTTCTTTGACTGGGTAACCAGAGTGGTGGACCAAGGGGGAGCAGTTGATGTTGCCTTCCTTGACTTCAGCAAAGCTTTCGATACTGTTCCACATAGAAGATTGATTAATAAGCTGGGTAGGCTCGGGGTGGGTCAGAAGTTGGTCAACTGGGTGGCAAACTGATTGACAGGCAGAAAACAGAGAGTGGTGGTAAATGGTATACAGTCAGAAGAGATGCAAGTCACAAGTGGGGTACCTCAGGGATCAGTCCTGGGGCCAGTCCTGTTCAATATCTTCATCACTAACATTGCATATGGACTGGAGGGCAAGCTCTGTCTGTTTACAGATGACATCAAGATCTGCAACAGAGTAGATGATCCAGATGGGGTGGGCAGAATGAGAAGAGATCTGGATAAACTAGCAAAATGGTTGGAAAAGTGGCAACTGGGGTTTAATGCAAAGAAGCGCAAGATCATGCACATAGGGAAGAGAAAGCCTGAAGCCACCTATAGGCTGGGAGGAGGAGTTGCTGGCAGTCACAAGGGAAGAAAGAGACTTGGGCATCATCATCACCGATGACCTGAAATCATCCAAGCAGACCACTAAAGCAGTAGGTAAGGCTAGGGGGATGTTAGGATGTATTAGTAGGAGTATCACAAGTCGTAAGAGGGAGGTAATAATCCCTCTTTACAAGACACTGTTTAGGCCCCATCTGGAGTACTGTGTGCAGTACTGGAGGCCACACCTTCACAAGGATATTAACCAAATTGAGGCAGTCCAGAGAAGGGCAACCAAAATGGTGCAAGGACTGCATCAGAAAACATACGAGGACAGATTAATGGAGTTCAATATCTATACCCTACAGCAGAGGAGGGAGAGAGTTGATAAGATCGAAACATTCAAACACCTTAAGGGCATTAACAAGGTGAAAGAGTCTAACATGTTTCAATATAAGAAAAATAGCAGGACAAGAGGCCACAGCATGAGATTAGAGGGAGGCCAATTAAGGGGTAATGTGAGGAAGTTCTTTTTCACAAAAAGGGTGGTGGCTGCATGGAACGGTCTACCTCAGGAAGTGGTGGATATGAATACAGTGCAGGGCTTCAAACAGGCATGGGATAGGCATAAGGGAGCAATACAGATGAGTATGAATAGATAGGCCATTGACAGAGCAAAGGCAGATGGCACATTTATAAGGTAGAAAAAGAAATGGGCAGACTGGATGGGCCTTGTGGTCCTTATCTGCCGTCAACTTCTATGTTTCTATGAATTGATCTCTGGGGTACACCACAATGCAGGTCCATCAGGAGTGAGGAAAAACTTCCCATAAGTACCCTCCGTGCCCTGCCCATGAGATAAGACTCAAACCAGCAGATGACTTTGCCGGTGAGTCCTACGTACTCCCTAAGCCAATCCAATAAAAGCCCATGGTCCAATATCAAATGCGGAGAAGAGATTGAGGAGGACAAGAATTGACCACTCTCCTCTATCTCCTGCCTTAAGCAGGTCATTATGCACTCTGACCAATTTATTTATTTATTCAATCTCGGATTACAAGTACCTTTGAGCGCCAGGCAGCTCATTTATAAAGGCTCCACATCAATATGGTCTCTGTGCTGTCCCTTGACCTAAAACCAGACTGGAGAGTCTCATAGATGTCAAAGGTCATGAACTGTGCCTCAAGCTACAATGCAGCCACCTTCTCAATAAGCTTGCCCAAAAAAGCAGGTTACAGACAGATTAGTAATTCGCCAAGATGTCCAGGTCCAGTGATGGCTTCTTTAAGAGGGGCTTCACCAATGCATTTTTCAACACAGATGGGAAAATCCTATCCGACAAGGAGTATCATACAATCTCACTGAACACTGAGCCCAGCTGCCTGACACAGTTCTGTGGTAGCTGGATTGAGCCTGGATCCAGTTCACAGAATGCTGACCACAATTCTGAGATCACCTCCCCAACCTTATTCATCGTCACTGGCAAAAACTCTCCCAAGGACCACTGAATGCTATTGTACCCCTCTGGATTGACACTGTTGGGCTGTAACAGCCCACTTGGTGAGATCCCAGCCCAAACAGGGGACACTCTGTCCAAAAAGAACCAAGAAAACTTCTCACATTTAGCGAAAGAAACAGCTTTCACAGACTCCCAACAGGCAGGATAGAGAAGCCTGTCTATCATCCGAAAAAACTGAGCTAGTCAGTTTTTTCGTGCAGCAATCTCCATGGACAGGAATTCTGCCTTCTTATGGGATAGTGCCATGTGATAATCACTGTAGTGAATAATCAAAGCCAGTTTATCCTCCTGGGCCCTCAGTCTCCTCCAACAAAGCTCCAGCCTTTACCCCTTTGCTTTCATCTCCCTCAGTCAAACCACAGTGAGCCAAGGCATAAAACCAAAGAGTGTACACAAGCTGCCACTATGAGGTCAAATGCTGCACTGACAGCTCTATTATAAGTCATCACTGTCTCTTCCAATCTCCCAGTGCATGCCGCCAGCATGCCCAAGGTGTCCAGCACCACCATAATTCTATCTGGCCTAAGCCCTCACAAAGGGCAGTACCAGACCATCTCTACGGAGCTGGGCTATAGAGGGGTGCCCTGAACCTAAACCTGATAGCACAATGATCCAACCAACTAATCAGATAAATCCTGAGGTTTTTCACCTCAAGCTCCAAGGAGAATACCAAGTCCAAGGTGTGCCCATGTTGGTGGGTCACAGAAGCAACAGCATGTGTGAGGCCCAAGGATTTCATTCCTCAAAGGAATTTCTGCCCGAAATGCGAGAGTTTGTCATCAACCCAGGCATTGGTCACCCAGAATAAGCCCTCTTAGTGACTCCAACACCCTGTTGATGAAAAAGTTTGTGACTTCCTGCAGAAAATCCCTCTCATGTCCTGGAAGCCAGTAAAGGAAGAAAATCCTGCAAACTGCACCTAGACACCCATGCACAGCCATGCATTCAAACAATGTGGTTTTCCTCAATGGGTGCACCACCAGGTTCAGTTCACATCTAAAACAGATGCCCCACCCACCCCAGAATCCTTCCTCAGGCAGTGCACCATGGAGATCCCAGCTGGGACGGCTGCCCCAAAAATAGGACCAGCATCATCACCAAGCCAGATCTCCATGAAGCATGCCAGACTGACCGAGGAATGCAATAAACAAATCCACTATAACAGTAATTTTGTTCCTCATCAATCTGGCAGTGCATAGCACCACCCAAAGAGGACGAGTAGCGATGGCCAGCCCATCAGCTGCCTGCCCACTCAGTGTAGTGGGTTCCCTGGGTATGGGGTTTAAACACGTCTGGACTCTTCCAAATCCCCATTTCACCCCAGGGCATATCCTGCTCCTCACATTCCTAATTACCCCTGCCAGTACTCCCCCAGTGTCTTGCCCCCCCGACTTCCTGCTAATTCCCACCTCACTGCAGCGGTGATATGCTGCACCAGGCAGAGGGGAATCATAGAAAGGGCACAAATCCCAGAGCAGAGACAAGGAGTAACTGAGACTAGGGGTCTGCACAGGATGATTCATTACCAGTTATAGCTAATCCGAACCCACACAAAAAATGCAACACTATCCAACCCACTCCACCTAAGCCTCCCTCCTCTCCACCCTTTTAGTACAAAAAACAAACAAAAAAAAAAGGCAGTCACAAACTACGAAGCAGGCAATCAAGGTTCTAATCCCTGGCAGGAGCATATAATGTATTTATATCATGCTCATGACAGGAACATTTCATAGTACCTGTACTACTCCACCAGCAGCCCCTTCACCACCACCCAACCTCCAGCAGTCCCTCAACTCAGTAGCTCTGCCCCGGCAGCCCGCTCCCCAGGTAGGCCCCCCCTGACAGCTCTCTCCCAAGTAGCTCCCTCCTCCCAGTAACCCCCCAGCAGTTTACCTCCTTGATAGTATCCCACTATCCCCAGCTGCAGTTGCAGCAGCCACTTCTAAGAGTGGGGTTATTCTAGATGCCCTACAGGGGGCATGCCTTAGACAACTAGTATTGGAGCCCACTCGAGAGGGAGCAATCTTAGACCTGGTTCTCTCAAATGGAGCTGAAGAGAGGATCACAGATGTAAAAGTGGGTAGCCATCTGGGAACTAGCGACCATCGAACAGTATGGTTCACAATAAACACAGCAATAGAGTCAAGCCATACAAAGACAAAGGTACTGGATTTTAGGAGGGCTGACTTTGCCAAAATGGGTGAGTGCCTAAGGAATGCACTAGCAAATGGGCGGAAGGAGGTGAAGAACAATGGGAATAATAAAACTGCCATCACAGAGGTAACAAGCCTTTGTGTAAAGCAAATAAACAAACGAAACAAGGTAAGAAACCACTATGGTTCTCAAAGGAAGTGGCAGTGAAGGTTCAAGAGAAAAGAAAGCATTCAGGAAGTACAAGGAATCACAGAAGGAACAGGACAGAGAACTGTATCAGTTAAAGCAAAAGGAAGCTGGAAAGGCAGTCAGAACAGCAAAGGCCCAAACCGAGGAAAAGATAGCCAACTCAGTTAAGAAGGGGATAAAACCTTTATAGGTACATCAGGAGCAAAGGAAGACCAAGGAAGGGATTGTGAGGCTTAATAAAGGGAGGGAGGGTGGGCAGAGGGTGACTGTGAAAAGGCAGAGATACTAAACAAATATTTTTGCTCAGTATTTACAAAGGAAGAGGGGAGGTACCTAAAACAAACAGTAGAAACACTCTGGATAGAAGTTGATACCAGCCCATTTACAGAAGAAAGAGGTCTGAAAGAGCTCTTAAAACTGAAGGTGGACAAAGCAATGGGGCCGGATGGATTCATCCCAGAATTTAAAAGAACTAAGGATAGAACTAGTGACACCACTGACTACCCTCTTTAACAAATCATGGGAGGATGGTGTGGTACCTGAGGACTGGAGGAGGGCAGATGTGATTCCCCTTCACAAAAGTGGGAGCAAGGCAGAAGCAGGAAACTACAGACCTGTTAGTTTAACCTCAGTGGTAGGGGAAAATGATGGAATCACTTCTGAAGGAAAGAATTGTTGCATCTAGAGGCCAGAGGGGCACAGGACCCAAGGCAGCATGGATTCACAGCGGGAAGGTCATGCCAGACAAATCTGATAGATTTCTTTGACTGGGTGACCAAAGTAGTTGATCAGGGAGGTGCTGTGACATGGCCTACCTAGACTTTAGCAAGGCATTTGACACAGTCCCACACAAAAGATTAATATACAAGTTAGCCAGCCTGGGAGTGGGTCCCAAGATGACAGCCTGGGTAAAGAATTGGCTGGAGAATAGGACATAGAGAGTAATAGTAAATGGAGTCCACTCTGAAAAAAGGGGGGTTAGCAGTGGGGTACCACAAGGTTCAGTATTAGGACCGGTCCTCTTCAATGTCTTTATAAGCGACATTGCAGAGGGACTGGAAGGAAAAGTATGTCTCTTTGCAGATGACACAAAGATCTGCAACAGAGTTGATGCACAAGGTGGGGTGGAAAGGATGAGAAGGGACTTGGCAAGGTTAGAGGAATGGTCAAATGTATGGCAGCTTAGATTCAATGCTAAGAAGTGCAAGGTAATGCACCTGGGAAACAAAAACCCAGGGGAAGAGTACACAATGGGGGGTGAGATACTAACAACAACAAAAATGGAAAGGGACCTGGGGGTAGTCATATCAGATGACCTAAAGGTGGGCAAGCAATGTGAGAGGGCAGCAAGGAGGGCTGGGGGATACTGGGATGCATAGGGAGAGGCATCACCAGTGGAAAACAAGAAGTTATTATCCCTCTGTACAGACAGCTGGTGAGACCACATCTGGAGTACTGCGTGCAGTTCTGGAGACCCAATCTCCACAAAGACATAGACAGGATGGAAGCTGTCCAGAGGAGGGCAATCAAATAGTGCAGGGTCTGCACCGAAGACATATGAAGAGAGACTTAAGGAGCTTAATATGTATAGCCTCGAGGAAAGGAGGGAGAGGGGGACATGATAGAAACTTTCAAGTACCTCAAGGGAATCAACAAAGTCCAAGAGGGTAGCATCTTTCAAAAGAGGTGTGCAAGAACAAGGGGCACAATTTGAAGATAGAAGGGCCGGCCCAGAGGTAATTTAAGGAAGTATTTTTCACAGAGAGGGTTGTGGATGTATGGAACAGCCTCTAGAGGAGGTTATGGGTCAAAAACAGTGGTGGAATTCAAGCATGCATGGGACAGTCATAAGGCAATTCTAGGGGGTGGGGGTAGGAAGAAGTAGGCTGCTGGTTAACTAGGATCTGCAGCTTATCCATCAGGTATGGAAATGGGCAGACTGGGTGGGGCCAAGCGGTCCTTATCTGCCGTCAAATTCTTTGTTTCTATGCTTCCCTTCTTCAAATACTGTACTGTGGGTCAGCTGTGGAAACAACTCCAGCTCCCCTGGGGCAAGACCCTTGACCTGGTCCAAAGATTATAGTGCTACTGATGGAATCACACTGAAAAAATTATAAATGTTTCCCTAGGAGGATCACAGGTAAAGACCAGTTCAGTGAGGTAGCCAGCTGACTACAAATATCCATTAGCTAACAGCCTTTGACTGGGATTGTTGTAGGAACAATGCATGCCAGATTGAAATTAAAAAATCTCAATTCATTGCACCTGTGAGCGATTGACTGGCATACAAAATAAAAGCATCCTAATTGTTGTGTTCTGTCTGTAGCAGTTTGAAAGGTACACCTTACACTGGAGGGCTATTAAATATGGGTCATGAGTGACTCCCTCACCCAACTGTTCATCCCCACAAGGTAAAGAAATCCTTAATACGTTGAGAAATGGCTTCACTTTCATCAACATAGCAGCCAATGCAAGTAACAGCATCAGAGTCAGGAGCCACTAGTTGATTGCAATCCATGATGTCACCGGGTGAACCAGTAATTGGAGGGGCTACATTCAAAGCTTCTTTTAAAGGACAAGGAGGCAGAAAAAAAGACAGCCATAGAAAATGAGAACAATAGTAAGCAAATGTGATTAACGAATGCTGCAGTTCTTTCTTTCCAGGTTAAAGCCCACAGTCATATTTTGAAATAATGAAGGGTACCATCTGAAGGACAGTATTACGGCCTTGTAAACAGCTGTGCATTTTCTATGGGTGAATTTTCTAGAGACTTATGGGTGGTTTGGGGGGGAGGAGTCAGTAGTGATCCTTTAAACCATTGTATCAGATTTTTGAGTCACTGCCTCTCACATTCAGTACTGTTTTTCAGCCCTGCTGCCAGAAGGGACACGCAGCTGTTGCTTGAGATAATGCCAGGCCTTTTAAGTCTGTCCACGTGGGCACCTTTCCTTTTGAAAGCCTCCAGTGTAAAAGCTTGTGCCAACGGGCACTCTCTTGGCATAACTGCACATCTCACCTACACCAACCCAGATAATGAAGCCGTGGATGGTAAGTTTTTTCAATCCTGTATCAGTTTGAGACAGTGTGCGTGTGTGTGTGTGTGTTTTTTTTGTTTTTGTTTTGTTGTGGAAAGGGGTGCAAATTAGAATACCCTCCAAGAGAAATCAAACATTGTCTCAGCTCAGTGGCACTGGCGATGGGGGAACTCCACGATTGCATCATGGGTGTTGACTCCAAGCTCTAGGCCAAGAGAATCTGGAAGGCACTGCAGAGGCAGGCTCTGGGAGGGGGCAGCACATTTCAGTGCACAAGCAGCTCCTGTGGGAGGCATTGAAATTGTTCCCACCATCAAGTCAGGTATTTTGGTGAAGGCTGGCTTTTGGGAGTGATATCGATAGTGCAAGAGTGTACGTCTTTCCTATATCACAATTAGGCAATAATATCTGAGGGATAAACAACCAGTTGGATGGATGAGTTTTAGGATAAAATGGCTCTGGACAAATGGCCCTGGATAAAAAGGCACAAGGAGAAAATGTCAGCTGGACAAAAGTGACGAAATCCTAAGTAGGAAAAAATGACACCTGTGCTACTTAATACCAGTAAACACATAAGCAAATCTTGACAACTACAAGACACCTATCAAGCATACTCCTCCCAATTAAAAAAAAAAAAAAAAAGTTTAAGAAACACAATTTCTACAAAAAAATTTGCAGGGAGCTCCACCCCCTGCACCCCCTGGAATAATATATATACATATACACATACATATACATCCCCCGAAACCCCACAAATCACTACACCCATAAATCTTTTGACATCTTGGCTTAAAACTCCTGAGGTATACAATTCTGCTTATCCCCAAAATGTACATATGGGTGAAATCCCACAGGCAGCTTCTTCCACGCTAATCATTACACATCACCTACCATACTTCAGAACACATCGGAGCAGTTTCTTCCTTGAGCCGTAGTATCCGCCTGCCATATTGACCTAGTGCCGTTCATTCCAGTGACACTCTATCAGGAGACTTCTCATCCTGAGCCCTATTGTCCTGTTATCGGGGGGGGGCACGCAGACTACCTCCCTCCATTCGGTTGTTAATCCAATGAAATGTTGTCTTCAAGGTTGTTATTGCAACTATAAGTCTAATTCCAAACAACAACTTTCATTTTTTAATTTTTTTTTTTTAACTGACTTTTAGGTTTTCAGTGGAGTGGCACCACAGCTGGATCAGTCATTTCTTTTTTGTGTGTGTGCCTGGACCTGGTGGCTCAGCCCTCACTCCCTCAAACCTCCACCCACTCCCCCAGAACTTACCTCATTGGTGGTCCCCCAGGCTTTCCCCCCTGGAAGGAGCTACCAACTAGGTATGCCCCCCGATGGAGACTAACGGTTTTCCTCCCTGGCCTACCCCCCAGGGTGGGGCCGTGGGGTGGGGACCTTCCTGATGGGAGATTGAACTCTGTCACCGACAGGCTGTCACAGTGGGACCGAGAAGTGAGGCATCATCAATGGGCCGGCATGTAATATGATTAAGCCACCAGAAGGTGTGGCGTGCAATGACGTAGTGCACTGAGCGCTGATGTCTGGCACGCCTCCTACATCACAGCCCGGCAGCTCATGCGCCACCCTCCCAGAGGAGGACAGTAGTTCTTGGGATGCTTCAGTCCTCCTCCCCCGGCCAGCTCTCAGACTCCTCGAGTTCATTCCTGAACCCGGGGCATCAACGTCAAAAGTGGCATCCCTACCACTGTGCTGGAGGTCTGGCCTCGTTCAGTCATTTTTAGGATGTTAATGACTGATCCAGTAGCCAATCAACAGTTCTGCAAGGCTCATGAATATTTAACTAGACTTATAATTCACTGCAATGTGTCTGGGGAGGAGGTTGTTTAGTATTTCTGACTTCCAGGTAATGTTGGGGAGTAGCCTGTCACTTATAGCTAGTTACTATAATGTTTATTTTATTTATTTATTTATGTATTCATTCAGTCTTGGATTACAATACCTTTGAGTGCAAGGTGCTCATTTACAAAGGTTCCGCTTCAGTGGGGAGGGGTGAAACAAAGACTAGGTTTAAAAAAAAAAAAACAGTAAAGTACTTACTTTAATTATCTAGAATTAATAACTTTAGTAGTGGAGAAGAAAGGAGTGGGAAGGGTAATAAGAGAGAAGAAGAAAAGTGGTAAGCAGCCAGTAGCCCTTGTCAGTAGGAGTAGAAAGAGTGGTGGGTGCAGGTAGTAGGTAGGTAGGCGGGGAGGTGGTGGGGGTAAGAGAGTGGAGGGGAGTAGAAGGATATAGCAAGGGTTGGAAAGGTAAAGCTTTGGGGTGGAAAAGAGGGAACTGGATTGTGCACAGGTGGTAGTATCATGAGGTGAAGCACTCACAGGAACTATTTGTCTTAAGATGCTGATGGAGCCTGTGCTTGAAAGGACCTAATCTTGATATGGATAGGATTTCATTGGGAAGTGCACTGAACCTGAATGGGGCTCTGTAAGTGAATGACCGCTGCCCTTGAGATGTCCTGCACCTAGGAATCTTCAGAGATTGATGGGCTGAGCTTCGAGTGTGCTGGGAGCTGGAGTGAGGGCTAAGGAGGTTCACAGTTCCAGGGGGCCAAAGGCTGAGAAGTGCTTTTTTTAGCTAACAGGTATGTTTGCTACTGTATTCTTCCGCTTAGTTGAAGCCACCCAAATTGGGCATATAGGTTACATGTGTGGGTGAGGCATGCAGCACTGGTAATTCTGCACTCCTTATTTAGTGCAATGGATATTCTACAGAGTGAAGAAGTAGTAACAGCATCATAGATAACTAAGCCATAGTCAACAGTAGGTAAGACGGAGCTATAATTGCAGTTTTGAGGGCTTCAGGTGTCGAGCAGTGTTTGTCCGTAGAGCAGACCAATCTTGATGTTGACAGCCAGGGCAACGTTGTCAATGTGCTGAGCATAAGAAAGTGAGCTGTCCAGGGTTATTCCCAAATACTTATGTAAGGCCCGCACCCCTGCCTTTTTGCAAATGACAGGTGGTATGCTGTTGAAGCTGACAGCAGTACCTGGTGGGGACTGGGTTCGGGGAGGACTAGGTTACTCGGCACAAGGGGCCTAGGTTTGGCTACTCTGCACAGGGGCACCCAAGTAAATCCGAACACAGGAAGCAATAACTGTAATGTCCAATACCAGGAATGGGACTCTAAAGTGTGGCTTTTATTCACATCCAAACTGAACAAACAAAGCATAGACGGACCCCCCTTGGGGCTACATTCCTGGTAATGCAGATAAGAGATACAGAACACTTCTTCACTATTTCAGCCCTCAGGCTCTGAACCCACCAGGCACACAGCCCAGACTTGCATGCAGCTTTGGGTACACAGCCCGACTTGTACACTATTTGGGTTTTTCCCTGGCCCAGCTCCCCTGCCGGCCACTCGATCCCGGTCCATATAGCAGTGAACCAAATTTTCGGTTGGTGGCTCCCCAAACCACCTTAGAGCCTTCAACTCCTTAAGGGAAATTTTCCTTCCAATCCCACGTCTGGGTACTTCAATCATCACTGGCCAAGTGCATGAGGCAAAGTAGAAATCCACAGAGAAAATCTGTAGAGGTGGACCTGGTTACTAAAGGTAGGGGGGTCTCCCACCTCCAGCTCCCACAATCCATACCCGGCCATTTCTCTGGACATTAAACAACTCTTGTGAAAGCTTGGCAATGTAGAATAAAGGGTAGACGTATAGCACATCTCCTCTACATGTCTTGACTTTCCCTTTGTGCTGGACTTGAACATACTTTTACTTTGGCTAAGCCTATTCCTCTAGGTCTCCCGCTAATTCAACTGTCCAGTCCCCACTTTAACACAGTTCAGGTGAAACATGGGCCCTTTGACAAGAGCAGAACTCACCCTTTGGTTGCAGGTGCCCCACAGACGAATCTTGACATCTTCTTGTGCCACAACACATTTCAGAAAAAAATAGGGCAGCTTCTTCTCTAGCAGGAACAAGGGGGTTGCCCCTGGAATAGCAGGCAAACCTTCCACCCCCATCCCCTGAGGGATGGGGCACAGAGACCAGAATCAGTGGTCTCCACCACTTCAGGAACAGCTTACTGTGTTCCTCTTTAGGCGGAAACACACACCTTTCCCTAGAAGTAGCTCTATATCAGAGCTTTAGGCTCCAAGAGCCTGTGCACAGACTGCTGTGCTCCTCTCTTCTTCACTGCTCACACAACTCTGCTTCAAAAACTCCCAACATTCTAATCTAACTTCCTTCTGCAGATTCCAATGTGGCTTATGCAGCCGCGATAGTTCTATAGTGATGTCATCCCTCAGTCTCAGCTGAGACTGAGAACAGAGTGAGACAGTGTGAAATCCATTTAACTGGAGTTTCACAAGCTGCCTTCCCTGCCTACCACTAGGTCTTACTGGGATTCTAGTAACCCCGGGTAACAGGGGGGTTACACTTATAGTGTAGGATTTGTTCCAGAGGTACTCCCATGCAGTTTCAGATTGTAAGTGGTTGAGATTTATGCTTGCTACAGGTGCCACTGAACAGCATAACTTTAGTTTTTTTGGGAGTTCAGGATCAATTTGTGAGCCTTGAATCAGTCCTCAGCTTCTACAAAACTATGTTGTAGTTGGCATTCCAGTTGCTGTGGATCAGGGTTACAAGTAAAGATGACAGTATTGTTTGCATACAGTAGCATCTGTTAGTGGAAGGCCTGTGGTAGGTTGTTCAGGAAGATGCTGAAAAGTAAAGGCCCTAAAATAGAGCCCTGCGGTACACCTGAGCAGACGGACAGTTTGACCAAGGTAACATTTGCAATTTTCACCGTTGGGATCAGCCATCCAGATAACTCTTGAACCAATCTAACGTGTCAGAGGTTGGACCTATGGAGGCTAGTTGCTGAAGAAGAAGAGTGTGGTGAACAGTGTCAAAGGCCTTTGTAAGGTCTATGAAGGCTGCTCCCACTAAATTGCCTTTTTCGAGAGATTGATGGATGCAGCCAGTGAATTCCAATAGTGCCGTTGTAGTACTATGACCTTTTCAGAATCCGTGTTGCCGTGGGCATTGGATTGAGTATTTTTCAAGGTAATCCATTAATTGGTCTGCAACTATGCACTTGAGCGCCTTGGATAACAGCGGGAGTATAGATATGGGCCTATAATTTGCATGTAGGGCCTAGTCTCCGCTCTTGTATATGGGTGCCACTAGGGCAGACTTCCATATTTTTGGAATTGAGCCAGCTTCACCGAAAGGTTAAGAATCTTAGTTAAGGGATTCAGTAGCTCATCTAGTGTGAGGCAACGATTTTAAGATCCAG
Source organism: Neoceratodus forsteri (assembly GCA_016271365.2). NCBI lineage: Eukaryota > Metazoa > Chordata > Ceratodontiformes > Ceratodontidae > Neoceratodus > Neoceratodus forsteri. The sequence goes on from CM028137.1 coordinate 808,578,651, forward strand.
CGAATCTTCACTGAATCTAAACTTGCCAAGCACTTTGCACAGGTATTTCTTGGCTGTTAACAAAGAGACCTTCCTAAAGTAAAAGGGGGGAGAAATTATTGTCCTCTCCTTAGTAATGTGTGTAGGGGGAAGGGTGGAATCTTCAAAAGAATCTGGGGGGAGGATGCTGCTCGGGTCCGTGAAAGCTTCGTTGAAAGTACTTGCTATGGTAAGTGGGTCCAAAGTAGGGGTACTATCAGTGTTTAGCATTGAGGGTGAGATTTCTGATACTTTGCCAGTGACATCTTTAATGTTGTTCCAGAACTTTTTACTGTCCCCACAGGAATTTGTAAGTGCTTCCCGGTGGAATTTGGCTTTCTTGTGGCGCATTGCCCTTGTGCATTCATTCCTGATTTTCTTTTTATATATTCCTGCATGTCTGCCTGTCTGCCCATTTCTCTTACACAGTGCCAGAGGTGATCCCTGTGTTTCACCCTGGAGATAAGCTCAGGGGTTATCCAGGAGTTTGAGGTGCCACAAACTTTCATCTTTTTGTGGGGAGCATGTATGTCACAGGCAGTACTGAAATGCTTAGTGAAATGGTCCAAGGCTAGGTTGATATCTTTAGGAGTGTCCAGTAATGACCAGTCTATATTACTCGGGTGCAGTTTGAGGGGCTCAAGGTGCCCACGTTTCAGCACCCTGCAATATATTGTATGAGTGGGTGGCTTGTGGAATTTGTTTGTACAGCTTCAGGTAATGGGGGAGTGATCGTTCAGTGTATCTGGGTGCACTGTCACGTCTGAAATATGGTCCGGTCAGTTAGAGAGGATCCAGTCAAGGAGGGTACTTGTTCCCATCCCAGGGTTTTAAATAATTGATTAGCAGTTTTTTTCTTGGGACAATGCTAACTGTAAAAAAAGTATTTATATAGGTTTTCTAGAAGTGTTATGTCTGTTAAACACAATGAGGCAAGTGCTATGCATTTTCACAATGTTTTACCACTTTTATGAGCAAAACGCTAATCAATTTTTGGAGTTAAATAAAACCCTGCCATCCTGTAATTTGTCCTGGTGGGTGAGGGAACAAGTTGCGAGAAATGAAGTGCAGAGACAGAGTCCTTGAAAGTGCCGATGTCATGGGAGAGCCAATTGACGTTGAGATCACCGAAAACTATGATTTCAGAGTGTGGTTTCAGGTTACGGATGTAGTGCATGATGCTGTGAAAGCCAGTCGAGTGTTCTTTGGGAGAGACATAAATGGATAAAATTGTCAGGGCCTTATTATGGGCACCGAGGAGAACTTTAATTGCAAGTGCCTGGGTGGAGCATCCAACTTTGGTTATGGGTAAGGTAAAGCCCTTAAGTGTCTCTTTGAGATATATGGCACAGCCGCCACCACGCTTAGTTAGCCTGTCCTGTTGAAAATGGTATATCCTGGTATGGTGACTGCAGTGTCAGGAATCTTTGGGGAGAGCCATGTCTCAACCACTGATAATATGTCAGGGTTGTACTGGTTGATCCAGACTTTGAGGCTGTCTAGTTCACTTAACAGGCTGCAGATATTGACAGATGCCATCTTGATGGATCCCGTCTTTGCTTGGCCCATGGGTTGAGCAGCGCATCCTGGGCCAGGATTGGGGTGAACATTGCCGGATATTAGTAGTAGGATGAGAATGATTCTGTACAGGTAACCTTTTTAGGAGTCTGCAATTCACTTTGGTTGACTGTTTTTGGTTGGCGTGCCTCCTCAGGCTGGAATGCATTACTCTAAGGCAGATGGGGAGAGCCTGGAGAGGGTATGAGACAAGGACCCCCGGGGGTTGCCAGGGAAATGGATGTAGCAGGAGCCAGTGCTGTGACCAGTGACCATTTGTTAATGTGAAGAAGTTTCCTGTATGCATGCCTGGGTCATGGCTAAAGTTGTAATTTAATCAAGTTTAGATGAGGGATGCGGTTTGCCTCCAGTTAAGTCGCCAAGACAAAGAAAGGCAAAAAGAAGAGGTACTAGGAGGGTGGTATGTGATTTGCCCATTTTGGTAAGAATTGAGTCAAAATCAGGGGAAGGATTAGGTTCACGCGAAAAAGTGCTGTATGAGAGAGTTAAAGGAGAACTGTAGAAATCGGGCATCTCCTGCCCCCGTAAGTCTTACCCTCCGGTTTAGCTTTAGCCCACAAAAGTGAAATTTTTTCTTGCGACACAAGGGAGTTTATTTTATTTTGTAAAAGTCTGTGAACCAGAAGTATGGTGGACGCTGGGGGCTACATTAAGTGTAATAGTGCAGCGCTGCTCCGCTCCCTTGTATTGAAGCAAGCGGAGCAGCGCCACACTATTACACTTAATGGAGCTCCCAGCATCTGCCATACTTCTGGTTCACAGACTTTTACAAAATAAAATAAACTCCCTTGTGGCGCAAGAAAAATGTCACTTTTGTGGGCTAAAGCTAAACCAGAGGGTAAGCCTTACGGGGGCAGGAGATGCCCGATTTCTACAGTTCTCCTTTAACAATGAAAGATGAATGAGAGAAGGGGGGAAAAAAAAAAAAAGACTAAGGTCCCTCTAGTTGCAGATCTTTATAATCTGCTAATGAGAAACTTTCACTGGCACCAAATCCAAAAGTCAGGGCTAGTACCTTGCAGATTCAGCTGAGCTATAACTCGCAAAGAATTTCAGAACCACTGTTTTGTTCAAGAAATTGAGGGGTCTCTGGCTTGATCAAGTTTGGCTGGCTGTTATTTTAACTTATGTTACTAGTACTAACTTGCTTTCAAGAAAAAAGTAACAATACTTTTTTTTTTCTTTATAAGTAACTAGTTACTGTAATGTAAATTAAATGGGAGTTGTCCTTTCGTGGCTGTATTCTTGCATGCTTTTTAGCAAAAGATAAAAAAAGCAGCAAATGGAGTCGGACCAGTGGCATGGCAGGCTGAGACACAAGCTGCCGCACTGTCTAAAACACTAGAGATCCAGGTTCGGGAACAGATCAGGGTCATTCGGGACTGGCTGCGGGAAGGAGGACTGAGAGTCCACAGGCAGCTCTTCTCCTTCAGGGAAGGAGGGACAGTGTGCACCTCTGCTTGGCTGCCACCTAGTGGAGGCTAGGTGGCACAGCGGCAGCCACCTCTTTAGAGTGAGGGATGCAGACACTGAGTGCGTGCTGCATCTGTATACTGTACCTTCCTGCCATGGCACACAGGCCAGCCTCGGGGAAATGGACAAGAAATGGATGTAAAAACCCCACCAGGCAGAATGATATCTGCCAACCTGCCACAGGCCCTGCAGCACTTACCAGGTGCTCGCTCTCATCTGGATTGGGTCACTGGGGTGGGCAGGACTACCTTCCTTCCCCTGGCCCCAGCATGGGAGACGATCCATGGGGGACCTCAGAGCCAGATAGGTCCCAGGGATGGTGGGTGACACTGCTGGATTGGCTTGTGGCCAAAAGGTGGTGGTGACAAGGGAACATAAACACATGGGGAAAAAAATACAACAAAATCCAGTGCTTAGTTTCATCTGGTGTTCCAACACTGCTCCCCCAAAACAGGTGTTCACAATAAAAACTCACATTTATAACCGCACATGGCAAGTAACGAAAAGTAATATTCCTCTCTTTTAAATTATCAACTTGCTTTGTTGCACTTATAAGGAATATTAATGCATTATAAGGATTACTATTATAGCATGGGGGATGGGGTCTCAATAGTGCCATGACTTTGGGATATGCGTATGTTAAATAAATATCACCATTGGGAATGTGCTGTCTGTGTCAGAATCAGGGGTGGAGGGGTCTTTTGTGACACTGAAGATGGGTCCCCAGTCAGTGGCGGAGCCAGGTTTGGGAGCTGGGGGCCCCATTTAGTCAATTGTGGGCTCCACAATGGACACTAAACAGTGAATAAAGATCATGGTGGGGCATCACTACTCACACTGGGGCAGCCAGGAGGGGCAACTGCACCCCCAGCCCCCCTCAGCTCCACTGTCCCCAGTGCACAGCATGAATGTACCGGGGATATAAGGTGTGTATGTTGGGGGGAGGGGTAAACTTGAAGACCAACACTGGGAGTAGGTGCCTAGTGCCACAATCCTTAGCTTATTGGTTATTTCTTTTGCTCATAGTATTGCATTCAGTCACGGGGGGGGGGTGAACTGTCATTTGCTACACTAGAGTAGACTTGGGTGTCCTATTCACTAGCAATGGGTGCAGAAAATGTGTTACCGACAGTAGAGCTGGGCTCCCACAGCTGCCTTTTGAGGAGGAGAAAAGTTTAAACGGTTAAATTGCCCATGGGGTGGTCTGCCAGTGCTACATTTAACAGGGAACTGGCAGTTTGTGGACAGCGAGTTACACTGTGCTGCCTGTAACTGCAAAGTTATATCACAGGCGCATAAAAACACCTTATAAAAAAAAAAAAAAAATAATAATAAAATGAAAAAAACACTAAAAAACTAACTGCAAATGTGTGCCTAGCAGTTTTCATTTTATTTTTAACTGCAGCAAAAATGCTGTTTTGTAACAAAAAACTACAAAAGCACCACATTTGGGGCAGTAGCCAACAAGCCTGAAAGGTTTCAGTCTTTACAGTTTTAGCCCTTAGTAAAAACTAACCTTTATAAAATTGATAATTATTTTGGACCTCCCTAACTTTAAAACTACTGACCCTAATTTTACCAAATGTGGGAATCTGAGGCATCCAGCCACAAAGGGTGCACATGCCCTTTTTCTTAGGTTTTAGGTCAAAAGATGGCTGAACACTAATCAGGCAAAAAAATCACAAGTTAACCGTAAAGTGCCTTCTCAACCCCAGATAAAGTGGCACAGTGAGATAAAGGCTGTCTGTGCAAAGCAGAACCATCTATAGTAAAAGTTGTGAATAACAGTCAAAAGCAACGTGGAATAATTGTAACAGTTGGTGACCTCTAATGGTGGTCCATGGGCTAGCAGGCATGGAAGTACGTGGAAAATTCCTACCACCAAACTTGGGGAATTTCACTTTAGCTGACTGTTTATAGCTGCTGGCTTTGGGAATCAGGGTCACCAGTTTGATTCCCAGCTACAACTGGAGATGCCTCTGCACCTGTAGAGAAGAGACAGCCATAACGGTGATCATTGGGGTGGGTGAACTGAACAAAGGGGAAATACATTGGGAAAGCAAAAATAAATACAAAAAAATCAATAAATATATAAATGACATGGACTATAATCCCCCAGAAATATGAAGCTGAGACCTCCAGACTAGTTTTACTTGTATGCAGATCAGGATTGGAATCTTGGTTATTAGGGCATGTCTGAATGCCACCTTCACCTCATGGCTGTACTTTCTCAGTGAGTTCCTCCCTTCAGCCACCAGGGAGTGACTGTGCGCCATCTACAGCTCCAGCATAGAACAGACATCCCCCTTTCTAAAGTGAGACACTGAATGCAGGGTAGGTGGATATAAATGAATGTGGGTGGAGCAGGTGAGGTCACAGTTGGGCCACAGATACCCATCCCCCCATGCACACACATTTCAGTCTTGAAAAGTTTGGAGTGAGCCTGTTGAATGCTAAAATTGGTTCAAGTGCTAAATGGAGACATTGGTCTGCCAGCGAGACGCGACACTCACTGAAAGGACATCCCACATAGTTTGGAAGTCTGGGAGAACTGAGGGCCCCAGCACAGGAACCAGCCCCCTGCTGCTCCCAAAGCAGGAGACTGCTGCTTTCGCAGTACTGATGACCAAGGCTCGGAAGCAAGCCCTAGGCCCCGGGGAGGGGGGGAGACTGAGTATGCTAGAGGACACTCTTCATTGGGAAGGGTGGGCTATTTCCTCCACCACTACACTGCCACCTGGGTGACTTTAGGTGGTAGTACGGCTGAGGAACAGCCTGGGAAGGGATGGCTGTGGATGAAGTGAGTCATTCTCGGGCATGCATACATCATGATGTCGTCACCCACACTCTTTCAGGACAATGGGGGGGCAGAAAATTGGGCCCTAGCACCGGAGCTAGGCAGCCCCAGTATATAGGATCCCCAACCTTGACTGGTCTGCCCCAATATATGGTCAAAATTGTACATCATCTTAGAGTGGGTCTCGGTACCTTTTCAGTTCCTACCTTGGCAGTGACCATGGCTATGGAGCAATCAAGGAATGGTTGTCTGCTTAGTGGCAGTGGGGGTCTTGGTGCCAGAGAAATGAAGGGGATAGAAGCAGAATGAAAAGGAAAACTGCTTTCAAACCCAAGTCACTTCTAGTGGTCACAGCACAGCAGAAATGGACTTGGGGATAGCTGTGGACAGTAAGCCAAAGTCTGGCAAGCAACCTATTGCACCTGTCAAGAGAGCAAGCTCTATGTTGGGATGTATTAGGAGAAGGTAAGGAGCGGGTCAGAGGAGGTGACAGTAACAAAGTACTGGTCAAACGGAAGGGACTTTGGGTTCAGCTCGTCTATCCCTCTTGCTTCATGGCAGTGATTCTACCTCAGTTTCAACATGGACAGATAACCAAGCTTATCCTCGCGAATGTTGTTTATGCTGACGTGGTATGCTGTCTAACCCTCAGTGCCACTGTCCTGCAGGAATCACAAGGTGATCTTGCAAAGTATAACTGTCTTGCTTAGACCCTATATGGTTCTAGCCATTCCAGTTCTGGTGTTCAGGATTTTACAAATCCTTGGAGGCTTCTCAGTATACCCCCTCTCCATGCTGAGGGTAAAATCTAGAACACTGGAGCCAAAAAATTCAAAATGAGTAAAATACAGAACAGAGAAAATAGTACAATTTGCACCTGTTCTTACGTGAATAGATATTCCACTGTTACCGGTTATGGACATTCCAGCATTCTGGACTTCATTCATACCTGGACAGTGGAAGCAACCATTAAAGCCTGGTCACTGGCAGACATTTTACCTGGATAGCGGCACACATAAAAGCTTCTGGCACATGAGTCTTATCATCTTATCATCTTATCATCCTGGCTGATGTTAGGGAGTCAGAAACTCATTGATGTATTGGAAGCCTAATCTGTTCAGAGCTTTTAGTTAGCATAAGAACTCAGTGGTCAGTCCACCACTTTGTGGGCAGCAGTCCAGAGCCACCTGTCATTTACCAGTCACTGCAACAAATTAGTAAACCAAACCATTAGAATAATTGGCATTATTCTTAAATCATTTGTACCCAGACATAGAGCTTGTATCCTGCCTTTGTATAAATCACTTGTTGGAACTCATTTAGATTACTGTTCCCCCTTATGGAGTCCCTATCTTAGGAAGGACTGTACACGCCCTTGAAAGGGTCCAATGGAAAACCACCAAGATAATTAAAGGGCTTGCCAGCGATACATATGAAACTAGACTAGAGAAGTTGCATCTGTATCCCCTAGAATTAAGACGCACAAGAGGTGATCTATTGCAAATGTTCAAAATCTCTATGGACAAAGATTTAATGGAGGATCTGGGTATCTGTTATGCAGTATGCCAATTCAGTCTTAGGAGTCATGATAAACAGCTCAAACTAACGTACCCCAATAAAAACCAGAGAAGGAACTTCTTTACTCAAAGAATAATCCACATATGGAATGCTCTCCCACCAGAGGTTATGGATGCAAACAGTACTCTAACAAACCCCCACACACACACACAAATTTGCCTTTTTTTCCATTCTGTTTCAGAATGGATTTCATGTTACAATCACCTTATGGGGCTCCTCGTTTTGGACGATGGGTAATTTAACCACCCTAGTTAATGATTTCCACTCATTGTTATGCCTGAACACCAGGTCTGCTTGACCTAAGATTACATGATCGTTGTCTTTCTACTCACCTTATTGTATATGATATTTTTTTTTCTCTTTTCCATACTTATGTATCTATATGAATTTGTTCAAACCTCTTTATCACTTTGAACAACCTCTGTATTGTTGACGTGGAGCCTTTGCAAAGGAATCTGTGACTTAAAGGTGTAATTCCGATTATGTATAAATAAAATAAATAGAAAATAACATTTAAAAGAAAGCTTGACAATCACCTTCTCATCGATAATGGGCATTAACACCTCTTGGTAAGGGGAGTCAGATGAAATAGGCTTTGAAAAGTCTTCTGTCTGCCTTTTGTACTGAATACTGAGGGGGAATTATAATCTGACCTCAGAAAGGAGGTCTGAAGGTGGGGTGGAAAAGATGAAAAGGGACTTGGCAAGGTTGGAGGAATGGTCAAATGTATGGCAGCTTAGATTCAATACAAAGAAGTGCAAAGTAATGCACTGGAGAACGAAACCCAAGGGAAGAGTACAATGGGGGGGGGGGTGAGATACTGACAACAAGAATGGAAAGGGACCTGGGGGCAGTCATATCAGATGACCTAAAGGTGGGCCAGCAATGTAAGAAGGCAGTAAGGAGGGCTGGGGGGCTACTGGGATGCATTGGGAGAGGCATCACCAGTAGAAAACAGGAAGTTGTTGGCCCTCTGTACAGACAGTTGGTAAGACCACATCTGGAGTACTGTGTACAGTTCTGGAGACCCCATCTCCGCAAAGACATAGACAGGGTGGAGGCTGTCCAGAGGAGGGCAACCAAAATGGTGCAAAGTCTGCACCAGAAGACACATGAAGAAAGATTAAAGGAGCTTAAGATGTATAGCCTTGAGGAGAGGGAGGACATGACAGAAACTTTCAAATACCTCAAGGGAATCGACAAAGTCCAAGAGGGTAACATCTTTCAGAAAAAGAGATGTGCAAGAACAAGGAGGCATAATTTGAAGATGGGGTGGGGACAGCTCAGAGGTAGTGTGAGGAAGTATTTCTTCACAGAGAGGGTTGTGGATGCATGGAACAGCCTTCCTGAGGAGGTCGTAGAGTCAAAAATGGTGGGAGAATTCAAGAATGCATGGGATAGACATAAGGCAATTCTAGTGGGGGGTAGGAGGAAGTAGGCTGTTTAACTAGGATCTGCAGCTTATCCGTTAGGTAGGGAAATGGGCAGACTAGGTGGGCCAAGTGGTCCTTATCTGCCATCAAATTCTACGTGTCTGTTTCTATGAAGTCGCACCACATTATTAACCCTTTGCTATAAGCTTCCACCAGAATACTTCTTCCCTCTAGCTGAGTCAACTTTTCTGACACCCCCTGCTGGGACACTTAATTTTCTCCAATGGTGAGCTGCTTCTTTCCTCTGGACATCTGGGTGAGTCCAGGACTTTACACCCTTGCCATCTGCACTAACCTTAAGAGTCCTCTAGCCCTGGCACTCCATTTGTGGCCTGACACCCTCAATATCTCTTCTCCCATAGGAGCAAGAATGGCAGCAGCTCTGGCACACCTCTCAGTCTTGTGCACTGATACCCACCATTGATTGGGTCAGATTAATTGCTTCAGTCCCCTTGCAGACCTCTTCATTGATGGCCACTGCTACAGTCCCTTTGCCTGATTTGTAGGGTGTGAGCTAGGCTTGAATACGTGAACCTCCTGGACAGGTAGCCACTGTAGAATTGCAGGCTCCAACTGCAAACTAATTCCATCCTACATCACTTCCTGTCTCTGAGGCAACTTTCTGTTCCCTGGACTGTTCCAACCTGTGGCACACTTCCACAGTAGAGTAGACTTACCTATACTATAGTCCCCAAAATGGGTGCGGGGGCCTACACTGGGACAAAAATGTAAGTACTTTTTTTTTTTTTTAACCAGTAAAACCACATGCAGTGCTCTTTGTACATTTCAGTCTTTGATATCAGTGATTACTCCCTCACACTCTTAGCATCCTATATCTGTCTCCACTTTCTAGGAGTGTTTGTTTACCCACTGGAGGAGACTGAGGTGGTGGTGGGGTTTGAAGCAATCACCTCAGAACGAAGTGTCACCTTTCGGGTGCAGAACCGTCCAAAGGCAGAAGACTGCTGCAGGGACTGCTGCCGTGGTTCTGTCCTAGCACTGCGCTGCACCAACGGTAAGTCAAGACTTCGACCAGGCTGATTACAGATTTTCAGGCTTTTCTCAGATTGGAGGATCAGTTGAATCAGGATAACTAGTACTCTGGTTTGTTGATCCCACTGCACTTCTGGGCTGCAAATGTGAATCCTGATGCCCTAGTGTGTTGGTGTAATGATACTAATGCACTCGGTGACTGAGTATGAATCGCTGTTCCTCATTGTGCTGGTGTGTCAATTCTAGTGCACTCAGAAGCTGCGAGTTTGCATCCAGGTGCCCTCATGTGCTGGTGTGTTGATCTTACCACAATTAGAGGCTGGTAAGGGCTGCAGGTCTGAAAATCAGGTATCCTGGTGTACTGGAGTGTTGTTACGAGGTTGATCCTGGTGACCTAGTACGCCGGTGTACCACTCCTACTGCACACACAAGCTGCGAGTTTGATTTCTGGTGCCTTAGAGCACTGTGTTGATGATACTGCAAATAGAGACTCCAGGTTTGATTCTGAGTAGTGTGCTGGTGTTCTGAGCTGATCCCTCTGCAGTCTGTGGCTGTGAGTTTGAATTCTGGTGACTTAATTAGTGGGCTGGTGTGTTGAGCTCACTGCACTTGGAAGCTGGGAGTGCAGTGGTATCAACTGAACTCGGAGGCTGTGAGCTTAAATCTTGGTGCCCTAGTACACTGGCATGCTAATCCTACTGCACACAGAGGTGGGACTGTTGCAAATCTTAATTTTGCTGATGAAGTTGCAGTGAAGTCTGGAACTTCGACCTACATGTAGAGCTTTGCACTACGCATAGTGGGGTGAAGTGCCCAGCTTTGCTGTTCTTCATGCAGCAAAGTCCTTTTTTTTTTCTTTTTATTAAATGTCTTGTCTTTAAAACAAAATACCCACACACCAACTTGCAGCATATTACCACCCTCTCCCACACCACCCAGCTAAAATATAGGGGTGTTACCACCACCTCGCACCTCCCCCAAGTGTCCCAGGGAAGTTTCTTAAATAGTACCCAGTAATCATCAAAATCATTATTCACTACACAGTAATACTGTCCTGTAAACACATTTGCCACTGAACTTCCCCGCGCACACTCCTGTTCCTTTCAAATAGTATCCCCACCGTACACACCCACTGGCACCAAGCTCCCCCTCCCAGCAATGATAACTCAAAGGATCCATCTTCTACAACAGGACTGGACGCCAATCCTTGAATCAACTGATATTAATACCGCACTAGAATACTTCATTAAATCTTTCAACTCTGCATGTGACTTATACGCCCCAGTAAAAAAAACGTGCTATCAAATCCATGGATTACTGCCAAACTACTTGCCGAGCTCAAGGTTCGGGACCACCTCTGGGCAGTTGCCAGAGACACAGGCTCACCTCATGATACCCTAAAATACAAGCAGGCACGAAACAGATGTACCTCACAAATTAGGCAAATGAAGAGCGCCTATTTCAAAAATGCCCTTGAATCCACCTGGGGTGATGGAAGAGCTTTTTTGGGACAACAACCGAAACATAATGGGTAAACAATCAAAATCGTCACCTACCATTATGAAAGTTGATGGATCCACCACTCTTGACCCAAAGTCTATTGCAGATGCGCTTAATAAGACATACACAGACCTTAGTGGGGTCCTCCCGCAGGATTTCTTCTCGGACTTACCTGTGCCTAGCCTAGTATCACAAAACACCCTTCGTGACAAACCACAATTTTCAAGAAAATCAAAGTGCACCTAAGCACACAGTACATAAGAAAGGCCTGCTCCAAATCCAGAACAAGTAGTGACACGCTAGATCTAAAAATCCTGTCTCTCACCCTGGATGAAGTAATTCACCCCCTTGCAAAAATTCTTAATCTGTCACTTTGCCAAAGTCAATTTCCCAACAAATGGAAATCTGCCATAGTTACGCCAGTGCACAAAGGGGGGACAAAACCTCAACAGGAAACTATCGACCAATATCAATACTCCCTTCCCTCTCCAAAGCACTTGAACGAATAGTGGCAGACCAACTCTCTGATTACCTGGACAAATACAATCTACTCTGTAATCAACAGCACGGCTTTAGGAAAGGACATAGTACAACAACAGCCTTACTTGATTTCTCTGGAGAAGTCCATTCAGCCCTGGACAAAGGGTGCCAAACAGGTGCAGTCTTTATCGATCTTACAAAAGCTTTCGACACAGTCCATCATGGCCTACTTACCTCCCTACTTTCTAGCCTAGGCCTGGCCGAAGGTCCTTGTGCTTGGGTAAAAAGTTACCTGTCCAATCGGTCACAGGCTTTAAAAATCTCTAATGAACTCTCCGACTTCAAACCAGTTCTCTCGGGTGTACCACAGGGATCAATTCTTGGACCGCTCCTCTTTAGCCTGTTCCTTAACTCCTCCCAGATATCTGCCAGAGAAAATAATCTTATACGCTGATGATGCTGTAATTCTCTTCCCACAAGGATCCAAACTCCCCTACGAAAAAGCCTGCAACTTGCTTTCTCTAGTGTTGAAAGGTGGTTCCTGGATAGTAAACTTGTGCTAAACCACAATAAAACAAAAGCATGCTCTTCTCCAATCACCAAAACAAAAATAGGCATACTCCACTCACCATACAAACCTCTGCGGGAATTACACAGGACCAAGTAAATACTTTCAAATACCTTGGCATCACTTTTTACCAAGGGCTCACCTTTGCAACCCACATTGACAACACTAGAAAACAGTGAACCAACGCCTTGGAATACTATTCCTAACACGTCAATTTCTAAATCAAGCGGCATTGAGAATAGCTATACAGAGTTCCATAATCTCAATCATTGACTATGGCCTTATTATTTATGGCTCAGCTCCTCCACTGCTCTAAGGCGATCTCAATCACTCTAAATAAGGCCTGCCGGCTCCTCATGGGGGCTCAAAGACTGACTCACACGCAGGATCTGTACTATGAATCAGGCTGGTTGAACCTATCAAATCGCCTTATTTATCTCACCCGCACAATGGCAAAAAATCTATCTTGGGACTGACTCCATTATGTATTCAAAACCTACTCGACTGAATCCTGGCTCACAACCCTCCACCAGATCTGAACGCCAACCTTTCCTGGTTCCGAGATGCCGGACTGCACAGGGACAAAGATCTTTCGCATACAGGGGCCCGACATGGTTCAATGCGCTTAGTCCACCTACTCTATCCTCAACCTCGCTTGAAGCTTTCAAATCCATGCTCTATGCCCACCTCACCACCACTAGCAACTGTGATTAGCTAGATAAAGACTACTACTCCTCATGTCCATCCTCACATCTGAGGCTTCTTCCTCCTGACTAATGAACCCTCTGGTACCTCTACTACTTCCTGTCTCCCACCCAAACTCACTCCCCCTTTTTCCTGTCCCCTCTCACTTACTCTCCTGCTCACCACCTTTCCCTCCTCTCTAGCCTCCTTTTGGCCTAATGATCACCCTCTCCCTGGAAGTTTTCCTTAACCTCGAAATTGTCTACTCGCTTGAACCTGTTATAGCTTGTTTTTCTATGAAACTTAAAAACGTTACTGCCTTAAACTGTTAATAGCAAATTTATGATGTAACTTTCCTGTCTGGTTTTACCCGTAATGTGTATCGTGCTTTGTTAAATGTTCTTTGTGACGTGGAACCTTTGTAAAAGAGCCCTGGCTCAAAGGTATTAATTCCTAGACTAATAAACTAAACAAATGATGTCAGTGAAGAAAGACATTTATAAAAGGACCCCCCAAAAGCGGCTACAGACAAGAAGCATCTCACCAATTAATTCCTATGAATGAATTGGTAGTAATAACAGGTAATTAGTCTGTGGTGAACCAGTTCAAGCAAATGGAAAACAGTACGGACCTAAAAGGTTAACCATGAGACAATGGTACATAATGTTAATGCAAAATAACTAGGATGGGTAAATAACTAGGGTTACACATGACAAGCTTCAAACACCATGAAGTCTTGCTATATTATGACTAATGCAGTTAGCCACTGCACTTGAACTGCCCCAGAGAGGAAAGAGTTAACTCCAGGGAGTCTGGAGTTCTACAGCGCGAGAGCGCTTATGCCAAAGCTCTATCTGGGCAGTTTCAAATGAAACTGTCAGATTCTTTACTCCGCTTCACTGAACAGTCGCTCCGGAGATCAGCTCCTTCAGCTCGGTTCAAGCGAGTATTTTCAGTTCATTTGAACCGGCAAAAAGTATTTATTTTACCGCATTTCGGTTAAAAGCTCTATCTGGTAAACCGTAAGTACAAAAATTAAAGTCTGTGTGGAAATTCAATTATCGGTTCGGTTTTGAACCGATCGGTTTGCTGAAATTAACGTTTTAAAGTGTTGGTTGGGCTTTTAGAGTGCGGTTCCGGTTCTTATCAGTTCTAAAAACCTTGCTTTAAAATTAGGTTTTCAAATACCCGTGACACGGTTAGGAACCGATAAGGTGTCTTGCCTGGCACTGCCATCAAAAGGGCAAGTTTTTGGTTAGGCTGGCATTATGTCTGAGAACCAAAGAAAAACCTGGCCCACTGGGTTTCAACACTGTGATGTCTGTGGGGAAGCCTTTGCCAAGGCTGACCCACACACCACTTGTGTTTATTGTCTGGGGGCTGACCACCTCCTGTCAGACTGCCAGGTGTGTAAAAATTTCCCTGCAGCCACCCTGGAAAAGAGATTGGGCCGGCTCAGGGAACGAGAGGCCAAAAAGTCCGCTGACCCAGATGGCCAGCCCAGTCCAGCACCCACTGAACCAGAGGGAGTGCCCTCTGACCAGGGCGAGACTTCCTCGGGCAAAAGGAAGGCTGGTTCAGAGGAACCAGTCCCAGTGAAAAAGACTAAGAAATCAGTAGGTTTGGAGTCCAAAATTGTCTCTCCAACTGCTGCAGAAATAGCTAAAGCCATACAGATTGTCCAGTCACTGTCTCAGGGTCCTGTCGAACCACCAACAGTTGGTAAAGGGTTGGTTTGTTCAGTGCCAGTGGTTCAGGAGTATGATGTTGAGGAATTTTATGAACCACAGGAGGGGGAGGAGGAATTTGATCAATATATATGTGGCTGGGAGGGTCTGGACGTGCCCATTGAACCGGACATTTCTCCAGACAGACCTTTAGAATCTCTTCCTATTCTGTCTGAGTCCCCTTCTCATTTTATGTTTTACAAAAAGGTTGCAGAAACCCTCCAGCTTCCTTTAGAGGAGGCTGTGGATGAGCAAGAGGAGCCTGATTACGTAGAAATGATGGATATACCAGAGTCTAGGAGGTTGTCTATTCCTTTGCATAAGTCATTTAGGAAGCAAACAACAAAGATTTTAAAAAATCCTCATTCTGTCCCTCCTGTAGAGAAAAAAAAAATGGACAGAAGGTATACTTTGTCAGGCCCTGATACAGACTTCTCACTGAGTAGTGTAGTCATGTAGGGTGTGGTTCAAGCTGAGCCTGTGACAAGGCTAATATTCCCCTGGCCTCACATCCTCCTGATAAGGATTCCAGGAGGATTGATGCCAGCTAAAAACAGTATATGGCAGCTTTTGGGACTCAGGCAGGCAAATTATATGGCTTATGTAGCTAGATATCAGAAATCTAGATGGGACACAGTATTGCAGTTAGCCAAGCAGACCCATGGCCAGCTGGCTAGTGAGTTGGAACAGGTGGCTGCTGATGGCATTGAAGCCTCTAAAGTTCAATTTCATACTGCTGTTGATGTTAATGATGTTTCCTCTAGGGTCATGGCCACTTCTGTAGCTTTCCGTAGGTTGGCATGGCTCAGATGCACTAATCTGTCCCAAGATACTCAGTCAAAGGCTATGGATTTTCCTGTAGTGGGTAATTCTCTGTTTGGGGAACAAACAGAAAACTATATGAAAAGATGGATGAATACAGAACTACCTACAAAAGTGCCCAGGCTAAGGAGGGCATGCCACTCACAGAGGCACACTCCCAGAGGTAGGGGCAGGCCTTTCCACAGGCCTTTTACCAATCTCAGGCCTCCTCTGCATTTGCACAGAGGGGTTTCTTCAGAGGCAGAGGTAGACGGGGCACAAGTAAACCGTCCCCCTTCCCTCAGCCTAAGGCTATTGCCAAGCAGGCACCCTGATGGGGTGCCCAGGGCCGATTCTCCTGTACCAGTGGGGGGCAGGTTGATTTATTTCAGCCAGAACTGGGTGTCCCTAACTTCGGAAAGATGGGTTCTGGAGGTAATAAGCCAGGGTCTGGTTCTCAGCTTCAAACAGTTTCCAAAGATGAGAGCCAGACATTTTCCACCTGCAAATCCTACAGAAGCCCTTGCTTTGGAAGCGGAGGTTTCTTCTCTTCTGGACTGCAAAGCAGTAGAAAGGGTCCCTCCTTGCCATCAGGGCAAGGGGCTGTACTCAAGATACTTTCTTACCCCAAAAAAGACAGGAGAATGGCGGCCCATCCTAGATTTAAGGTACCTGAACAAGCATCTTTTGAAACCAAAGTTCAAAATGTTAACTCTGGCAATGATTTTGCCTTCCCTGAGGCCAGGGGACTGGCTGGCTTCCCTGGACCTCAAGGATGCCTATTTTCATGTTCTGATCAGGCCTTCTCACCGAAAGTACCTCAGGTTCGAACTGCCCTCAGGCCACTACCAGTTCAGGGCAATGCCCTTCGGCCTTACCTCTGCGCCAAGGGTATTCACAAAATGTCTAGCTGTGGTAGTGGCTCATTTAAGAAGGCAAGGGATTGCTGTGTTTCCCTGCCTGGATGACTGGCTCATAGTGGGTCAGTCCCCAGATCAGGTAAAATCCCACTTGCAAGTCACCCAGCAGCTTCTCACTTCCTGGGATTCCTGCTGAATTTACCAAAGTCAGTTCTGGAACCAGTTCAGGTACTAACTTTCATAGGTGCAGAATTGAACACAAAGTTAGCCAGGGCATTTCTTCCCTCGGAAAGGGTAGACAGGCTCATTGCCCTGGCATCCTCCTTTACCCTCTGGGTTTCTCGACCAGCAAGGCATTTTCTGCAACTCCTAGGGCACATGGCTGCTTCCACAGCGGTAGTGCAAGGAGCAAGATTCAGATGAGGGACATTCAGTTCCATTTGAGGGCCTATTGGTCTCAAAGGAGGACCCCTTCCAAATTGGTTCCAGTGACCCAAACTCTGATCCTGGCTCTACACTGGTGGCAGGATCAAAGCAATCTAAAACAAGGGTTCCTTTCATTCCCGTCTCCCACTCCCTCACCCTCACCATGGATGCCTCCCTGTTAGGGTGGGGAGCTCACTTAGGCGACCTGTCCACTCAGGGAATGTGGTCTCCTCAGGAATCTCTGCTCCACATCAACCTTTTGGAACTCAGAGCTGTCTTTCTAGCTCTTCAGGCGTTTTCAGCTTCTGTCCAGAACAAAGTAGTTCAAGTCAGGACAGACAACACCACAACAATGTGGTACATCAACAAGCAAGGGGGCACTCGGTTATCAGCCTTGTGCACCGAAGCAATGAAGTTGTGGTCTCTGGCTTACTCCCTGAACACCTCCCCTGATAGCAGTTCACCTTCCAGGGAAGGACAATGTCCTGGCGGATGCCCTCAGCAGGATTTCTCAGGGCCATCACGAATGGGCTCTGAATCCTCAGGTGCTGGAGTCGGTCTTTGCCAGATGGGGCACCCCTCAGATAGATCTTTTCGCAGCCCCAGACAACCACCAACTTCCTTTGTTTTGTTGCAGGCCTCCAGTGCTGGGCTCAGTCCCCCTGGACGCCTTTCAGTTGGATTGGAAAGGGAAGTTCCTGTATGCCTTCCCCCCCTTTCCTCTTCTTTTCAGGGTACTAGTAAAAAATCAGATCTCAGCCCTGCAAAGTGATTCTTATTGCCCCAGATTGGGCCAGACAGCCCTGGTACCCACTGCTTCTGTCCTTGACAGTCCACCCTGCCCTGAGCTTGCCCAGAGTCCACGACTTGCTGGCCTGTGCACAGGGGAGAGTGTGGTATCCAGACCTCAAATCCCTCCATCTCAAGGCATGGCTCTTGAGGAGTTAGAATTTGCTGACTTACACCTTTCTCAAGGTGTTCTGGATATTTTAAAGGCTTCAAGGAAACCTTCCACTAGGGCCACTTACAATTCTAAGTGGAAAAGGTTTTCCATCTGGTGCTCTGAGAAGCAGATTATCCCAGAATCTGCTAATCTGCCCATTTTACTGGACTATTTGGTCCATTTAAATTCCTTAGACCTTAGGCCAGCTACCTTAAAGGTTCATCTGGCAGCTGTCTCTGTTTTTGTGTCAGCAGGGAAGCCTGCTTCCCTTTCTTCTCACCCTGTGTTTTCCAAGTTTTTTAAGGGGTTACTTCACACTAACCCTCCTTTTCAAGAACCAGCTCCCGCCTGGGACCTGAATGTTTGCATTGCTCAGTTAAAGCAGCCTCCCTTTGAGCCTCTGTCCTCAGCAGAGCTCAAGTTTCTAACTTGGAAAACTGTTTTCCTAGTGGCTATCACTTCTGCCAGATGCATAAGTGAACTACAGGCCCTGTCAGTGGAAGAAGATTTTATCTCTTTCCACAGAGATAAGGTAGTCCTCAGGACTAACAAAGTTTTTGCCTAAAGTGGTTTCAGATTTCCACCTGAACCAATCCATATCTCTTCCAGTATTTTTCACTGAGCATTCTTCCTCAGGTGAGAGGAGACTGCACAGCTTGGACGTCAAAGAGCCTTAAGCTCTATTTGGAGCGCACCAAGGGTCACAGGTTCGAATCCTTCCAACTCTTCCTTACCTATGGCGAGGTTGGCAAAGGGAAACCTGTCACTAAGAGGACAATTGCAAGGTGGATTGTCTCTTGTATCCAATTTTGTTATCAAAAACTAGGTAGAGAACCCCCCTCAGGACTGAGGGCTCATTCCACCAGGGGTACAGCTGTATCTCTAGCGGCTGCTAGAGATATTCCCATTCTGGAAATCTGTCAAGCTGCTACTTGGAAAACAGTTCACACTTTTACCAAGCATTATTCCCTGGATATTCAGTCCAGGAGAGATGCTCGTTTTGGCACAGCTGTGCTTCAGAGCCTATTTCCTAGTAGGTTCTGACCCTCCTCCATGGAGGTACTGCTGTGTAATCTGCATTAGTCATAATATAGCAAGACTTCATGGTGTTTGAAAAAAATTACTCACCTTAGTAATTGCTTTTCTTCTCATGGAGTCTTGCTATTGATCACCTCCCTCCTGCCCTCTCAGAACTTCTACTTGGGTAGGGGTGGCAAATTAGTGCAAGCACTGTGTCATGCCATTGTAGTTTTTTCCCTTACCTTCTTTTATTTAGGGTTAGGGAACTAGGTTATTTTATTTAGGTATATATTGGCCCCCTTCCTGGACTTGAGTCTTTGGGGGAAGGGGGGGTCCTAATGGTGCTTGTCAGGCGGGTACCTAATAATACTATTATTTATTGTTATTATTGTTATTGTTGTTTATATTGTTGTTATTTCTACTAGTAGGTAGCCATTTGGCTAGTGTAGAGCTTTCCACACAGACTTGTTGCTTAGTATTAGCTTCGTAAAGATCTGACAGTTTCATTTGAAACTGCCCAGATAGAGCTTTGGCATAAGCGCTCTCGCGCTGTAGAACTCCAGACTCCCTGGAGTTAACTCTTTCCTCTCCGGGGCAGTTCAAGTGCAGTGGCTAACTGCATTAGTCATAATATAGCAAGACTCCATGAGAAGAAAAGCAATTACTAAGGTGAGTAATTTTTTCTTCTGGGAAAGTACACCAGTGCAGTTTACACAAGGTATGCACAAGGTAGTTTGCTGACTGGCTTGGGGGCAGGAGGCCAGGGGTTGTGCTGGACAGGCACTGTTCCAAATGGAATGGGGTCCCTTGGGGATTGGTACTGAGGCCAGCGCTCAACATTCTCATCAAAGATCTGTTTGTTTGCTGATGATTCTAACCAGGGTGTGGACTCTCTTTAGGATGGGTACAAACTTCAGGAAGATCCAAAAAACCTTTGTAATTGGTCGGACTCCTGGAGTGTCTGATTCAATGTAAGCAATGTAGCCAATTGCAAAGTACTTCACCTGGGGAGGACAAACAGAGCACATGGTCTCTTTTCTAGTGCAAGAAGACTGAAGTTTTTGTGGCGAACACACTGATGTTGTTGCTTTACTATAGGGCAGTGCAACTCTGCAGGTACTAATACATGTTATGTAACTCCCCTGTTGGGGGCTTACCTGTGAGCCCCTGAAAAAGACTTGTTTCCCCACGGTTTTGCTTCCATTCCATCCCCCCATTCTTTTTTGTCCTGGGTCCTGGTTTCCTGGCTTCTGCCTCCTGTGTTCTGACCTCTCCTGCCGGCCTCTGCATGGTTTGTAAGGGAGGGTGGGTCTGGAAGAGCTGGTTCACGGAGCCGCCAGTTTCAGAAATGCCACTATGGTGCCGGTGAGCTCTGCGCATGTGCAGATGTGCATTTTCAATTGGCTGTTTGGCGGCCTTTGAGTGTGCTTCTCCAGTGGTCCCTGTCCCATTGGGCAATGAGAGAGGGACTAGAGACCTGAGCAGAGAGGGAGAGACAGCTGGAGAGGAGCAGGAAACGTTTTTGTGAGCGCCAATCACGCTCGAGAATGGGGAGCTGCCTCAAGCATATCAATGAGGCGACTCATGAATATTAATGAGCCAGGAGCCTGTCTAGCACTGGGACAAAAAGGTAGTGCTAACAAATTTCTAGAATGGGGTAAAGGTTAATAAATAAAGGAAGGAATCAGCAGAGAAAAGGTGTAGCTGTCCTTCTAGGGGGAACTAGACATGAAAGGGAACACTGTGGGCTGCACTGGGGCTGTGTACAGGCTGCCTAGGGGCAAGGTGCAATGGCAGCAGCAACTGGGAAAGGGCTGAGTGGAAGAAGTTGAGTGCAGTTGCTTTGGCGGGCACAGGGGTGGCTACACATGTGGGGAAAATATAAAATAAAGATAACGGGTTTGGCTGCAGGAACACTTGAAACATGGGACTCTGTGTAAACTGTGGATATTGTTTATCAACGGCCGCCATGTTTTGCAGCCATGTGACACCAGCCAGCCAACCACCAAGCCAGGATTTTTGCCAAGGACTCTGGGACTGTGTGAACAGTCGTTTGGGGGGAAAGTTTAGGCGCTTTTTTCTGCACCAATGAAAAGGAACCTCATACATATTAATTTTTCTTGAACAGTGGCTCCAGCCAATGGGGAGCTGTCACAGAGCTCCCAAAAGTTAAGGACTGTTGGAGTTTGTCAGTTCGATGGGAGCCCCTCCAGAAGGAGGGGGGCTCTTGCCCCTAGAGAGAGTGGGGCTGCAGAATGGGCCTGCCTGGGGGCTGCCAGCAATTTTTCCCCCAGGGCAGGGAGTGCCTGCCCCATCAGGAAAAGGGAAAGCAGAAGCAAGGAAGAAGCAGCTTTGAAGAGAAAAAGGGAAAGCTGCAGGATGCTGAATGTTCTGCATTGTTTTGAAATTGTACCACAGCGGTGAGATAAAGTAGAAGGGAGAAGAGATTGTGTCCTGAACCTGGGAAAAGGGCAAAGGTTGTGTCTTGATCCTGAAAAAAGACAAAGGTTGTGTCCAGAGCCTGAAAAAAGGAAGAAGGTTGTGTCCTGAAAATGGCAAAAGGACAAAGGTTGTGTCTAAGCCTGGGAAAAGAGGGGATGCAGAGGAATGATGAGGAACAAGTGAATATGAATGTGTTGAGAAAAGTAAAGGAAGAGTGAGCCTCTTCAGTTGGAGAATTGCTATGTACCTGCATGGTGAGAAAAGGGACTGTGAGTGCAGGAAATATGTGTGAGCCTGAGCAAGAATGTGGCTCTGTTGCAGTCGAGAGACTGAGAAAACAGAAGGATGGACAGGTGCATTTCCGGGTTTGGTACTGTTGTCTGTTCCTGAGATACAGCAAGGAAAAGAGACAGATTGCTGTGGCTATACACCGTGGCAGAAAAGATAGAGGAAGGAAGAGAAAGAGAAGCAGAAGAGAATGGGCTAAATGTTTGTTTTTGCTGACACCCAGGGTCAGGTGGGGAACTCGCTAACCCCAATCAAGTGGGGTATGCTGCTGCTGGGAATCTCGGATTTTGTACCCGAGTGCTAGGGCGCTCTGATCGGAGGGAGCCAGGCCGTGTGGCCACTCCTGGGTCTGGGTCCTCGGTAGTTGGCAGGCCTTGTGCACATGCCCTGCAATGGGCCTCTAATGGGCTGAAGGGGACAAGCTGTATGATTTGCAAGCAAGATGGAGAAAGAGCAAGCTGCAGCTTCAGTGCCACTGTTTCAATCATTGAGCCCGGGTCTGCCTGTGTCCCATCAATCCCCAGGAATTCAGTGAACTGTACCATCCATGGACTGATTCTGCGAACTGTGAGTAAAGGCAGGAATTGCCCTGTAAAAATCTGGGAACTGTATATAGTTAAAGTATGCACACTATGGATGGAGGTAGAGCAGAGGGGAAAGCATGTAACAAGTTGACCCCTTTAGGTGCACCAACGTCAGCTACTTTGGGGTTTTCAATTGAACTGGGACCTGTGGGTCTGGGTTTGCGTACACCTGCAGCAGTTAGCTAGTTAGATAGATCTGGTGGCTGCAACAATTGAAATATGGGTTTGAATCGAAGAGGGAAATGTGATTGTGGGGAACTGCTAATCTTTAAAATGAACAGGAAAAATGTTTTGTTTGAACTCTATTCCACTTACCCCATCCTAAACCCTCCCCCTGTAAATAAACCAAGATGTTATTGTTTTGCAGAAGAGATGATCCAAGAGCCTAATTTTAGTGAGGCTGTGTATTGAATGACATGGAAAAGGTAAATGTTATAACTGAATGTGAGGAGGTTCAAATAAGTCCATGTTGGGGTAACTGTTGGGGAGGTGGGTTGGGAGACATCACAGGGGGTTGTACTGCAGGTAATCAGACCCACTGATATGTACTCTGGGTGGAGGCACCACCATTTTATTTGTTAACTTTTGGGAAAGGGCCCCCGTAGGTCAGCTATGAGAACCCAGACCCCTTAACCATGGTCGGGCCTGCACAGCAGGGGTAGTGGCCATCTCCAGGACGACGCCAGACAGCAGCTACATGTTATGGAGATTTTTTTGCAGCAAAAGAGCTGGATCAATCCTGTAGATTTCACTGGCATATTGCAGAGCTGGGAGTAAGGACTGCATGAGAACCAGCCTTCTTGTCCTTGGCGAGAGACTGGTGTAGACAGTAGAGTGCATTGACTTTTTTGGTGTACTCTTCAGGTTGCTTCAGTGATGTAGGCAGTGAAGCTGAGTTCTGTCCTAGCCATAGCCCAATGTATTTGAAGGTCTGTACTGACTTCAGGGGTTGGCCTGTAGGAGGCAGGATTTGGATGTGCTTTGATTGTTGTGATTTCCCACTGACAGTCATAACCTTGTCTGTCTTTTTCATAATTCAGGAATAATTTGTTTCAGTTCATCCAAGTCTGCATTCTGTTAAAGGCCACCAAAAGTGTTTTGTTGAGATCAGTGATGAATTCTGATTTGAAGTAGATGACAGTATCATCTGCATAGAGATGTATGTGTGGTATGGGCTGCATCTGGAGCAAGCTGGAGGAAGGTCATTCACGGAGAGACTGAAGAGCAGAGGGCCATGAATGGAGTTTCATGGGACCCTGAGGCTGAGGGAACGGGGGGGGGGAGAGACCTCACCATTAACCTTGACTATCAGGGATCTCTTGGTCAGGTAGGACTTGAACCAAGATACTATGCAAGGTACCAGGCCCATATTTAGAAGTCTGCAGAGCAGGATGTCATGATCCACATTGTTGATGGCCTTCGTCAGTTCTATGAATATTGCACCTACATGAAGTCAGGAATCAAGGGCTGATGCACTAGACAGTTGGCGACCTTAATCAGCACAGTGCTGGTGGAGTGATTTGGCTTAAATCCGGATTGTGCAGTGATTTGGCTTGAATCCAGATTGTGCAGTGATTTAGCTTAAATCTGGATTGTGTTTCCAGGAAGATATAGCGATAAAGTATGTGGTCCGCGTGAGCCAAAAAGAGATGGCGATAAAGGATGTAGTCCATCAGTTACCCATATATTCTATCTTCCAGGAGTTTACTGAGGGTTAATGGCTCAGAAATTGGTCAGTAGTTAATCTGGGTGTGACGGTAGGCCTGACTTGAGGAATGAGGTTATGATGGCCACCATCCAGACCTCTGGGGCCTGGCCAGTGGGAAGGGAGAAGTTGAAAACTATTCTGTTTGGTGCCACCATGTTTCAGCAGCTTTTAGCAAGCATGGGTTGTTGCCATCATAACCAGCACTCTTTGAGATGTCTCAAGTTGTTGGAGTAGTTTCAACACTTCCCCTTGATTGATGGACATGAATTTGAAGTTTGCAGGTCAAGATGGAAATGTGAAAGCAAAAGTGTGACCCCACTGGGACTTGAACCCAGGCCTCTGGCATACTGTGCTAGTGCTCTAACCACTAATTTATGGGTCTCGGTGATTAGCAGGCCTCTGGGCTTTCCCTTTCAGGCACACACGCATTCCTTTTTACATGCTGCGTAACCTGCAACTTGGGCACATGTCAGAGACACAGATAACTTTCTCAGTAAAGCCACTGTGAGGCAGTTTTTAAATCATGATGGAAATATGAAAGGAAAAGTGTGACCCCCACTGGGACTTGAAGCAAGGCCCCTGGTGTACCATGCCAGTGCTCTAACCACTAAGCTATGGGGCTCGGTGATTAGCAGGCCTATGGGCTTTCCCTTTCAGGCACACACATTCCTTTTTATGTGTTAACGGAACCTGCAACTCAGGCATATGTCAGAGATACCAGATAACTTTCTTCGTACAGTAGAAGGTTTGTAGGTGTAAGGGGCACCCCTCTGTGTCTATGGGTATATGGTGGCATCTGTCATGCAGAGCAGCACCTGCCTTACACCGTGAAACTAGTACCTCTCTCTCCTTTAACTTTTGCCACCACAGGTTGGGGTGAGTGAAGAGGAGGGCAACCAGACACATTTTGGGGTATCGCTAAAGGAGACAACACAGATATCTTTATCATCATTGGCTTCTTCAGTCACAATAAGGCAGATCTACACCCCACTACACTACACTGTACAATATTGCATTTCAGGATTCCTGCCCTCTGCTGCTTCTTTTCTCACATAATTCTATCTCCCTTGTAGGGGTCCTTGGAGCCCTAGCACTCTCAAGATCATTTGCATGGTGGCACCCTCCCAGATATGGTGAGCTATATGATGATGGCATATTGTGTGATTACATTTCGATTTGCATAACAGTGTACCTACCTAGCTGGAGGATTTTCACCAGCACAAACCAATGTAAACTAATTTGATGTAAATATTGTATATACTGACTGCATCTACTCCTCCTTTTCCCCATTCTTAAGCCCTGTCCCCCTGTAAATAAACTATTGTTGTTATTTTGGTCCCCCTAGGCTCTGCCACAGCTGGAGAGGCTAAGCTCTTGCTTTGGCTCACTGGTCTGAGCCCAAACTCTCTCTGCCTTCTCCTCTGGGCACTCAGCCTGCCTCCCCCCTCTCATGGTGTAAAGGGGGATGAGCAGGGCAGGGCCATGAATGTTCATGTCCAAGTTTCTCACTTCTGACTGAGTCAGGAAACTCAGAGCACAAACTTCAGACACCCTGGCTTCTGGCTCCAAGTTGAGGCCCATCTACAGAAGTTTCAGGTTCACATTAATCCCTCAAGTGTGTGCTTGAGTTGGATGAAGAGAGAAGCTGGTTACACAGATTTAGTAGAACAGGGCTGAGAAGTGGCACCAGCTGGTGTGCAGTATGTGCTCATCCGGGATTCAAACCCAGGACCTCCTCACACTCTAAGCAAGAATCGTACCTCTAGACCAACGAGCCACATTGGTGTTTGGTTGAATGGCTGAGACGTGGAGATGCAAGGTATGTTGCAGTCTGTGAAGTACTGATTCAGCGCTACTGTGACTTCAGCACTGCACGTGATTAGGATTCCACTGAAAATTAAATGTAACCCCCATAGGCAGTGCTACTCCTAGAGTTACAACCCCTGCCTACTACCTAGCATGTAGGTTGAGGGGCCTGGGTTCCCAAGATTTAACTTAAACTGGTTCTTTTCCACGGGTATTACAATGACATGGTGCCTCCACCCAGAGTTTAGCTTTAAGTGGGCAAGCTTTCACCTGGTTACAACCCCCTGGGATGTCATACCACCCACTGTAACCATTTGCCACCCCAACACAGTACCTAATAAACATTTCCCCATATTTCAGTACCTATACCAATTATAGACTTGATCCTAATAATATGCTTACAACACCATTATCTGCAAAATAACAATAATTTATTTACGGGGGGACAGGGCTTAAGAATGGGGAAAAGGAGGAGTAGAGGTTATGCAGGCAGTATATACAATATTTACATCAAATTAGTTTACATTGGTTTGTGCTGGTGAAAACCCTCCAGCTAGGTAGATACACTGTTATGCAAATCGAAATGTAATCACACAATATGCCATCACAGATAACCAGAGCCCTGGCTATTTAAACTGCATAAAATCAGATGACACCAAATATTATTTTGTCCACACTGGTACCAGTTCCCAAATTTGCACTGAAACCACCATAATCCCAATATTTAAACCTGGGTACCCAGTACTTTAAAGTTCTTACAAGTTGCAGACCTGTTGGAATGGTACAGCTGTACGTTGGCCAGCTTAATTAGAAGGATTTGAGACTTGAAACTTCAACATTAGACGCTTGAACTATGTACAGTCTTTTGGAAGTATGCGGTGGGGGGGGGGGGCTGCATGTTGCAAGCTGAACAAAGGTCAGATGTAACCAGCTGGTTACATTGGTTTGGGTCCAATCAGTATTTCTGAACATCGAGCACATTTATAAGTTCTGGTACATTCAGCACATTTATATTCTAGACAAATTTAGTACATTTAAAGAAGGTGTAACTTCTTTAACCAGGGGCCAGCATGGCCACCCTGGTCCTTTCATCCTTGAATCTGTGGGTACTTGTTCCCAAATCTAGGGGTGACCCAGTTTCTTTCCATCCATATCCAGACACACAGCTTTAACAATACCATTTCTCTATTTGAGCAGCTGGAGTATTTAAAGCGGTCATTTCCAATTTAAAGCAGTCATTTTCAATTCAGACTTGAGGTCTAAGTCCCAATGTGGCACATGGCTGAAGTTTACAGCTCTACCAGACAGCTTGACCAACTATTTAGTACTGGACCTCCCTGCTCTCTGCTTCCCTTCCAGTCCTGTAGGCTCCAAGCAGATAAATACATGACATCACATTTATATAGTTAATTTGGGCCACACTGGGCCCCTTAAGGCATCTAGGTCCACCCGTGCTGGGTAAGGATTACATGCAGCAGGTGCAGGGTGCAGATCAAACAAACAGTTTAAACAGCAATCGGTCCTAGGACATTGGCAGCCCCATTAGGCATTTTTTTTCTTTCTTGCGGGGGGAGGGGGGTACAAGAGTACTCACTCAGGCTCCTCACGATATGGATCTCCATCATAAAGGCTTCTGAAGTCTTCAGTTCTCTCACCACTGAGGCAGGATCAGCTCTCTCACAGCTGGCTTATTGCCATCAAGTTGCAGGTCCACGCTTCCCCCAACATGGAAGGGAGGGCTAGCACCTGGAGGACATTCTGGCAACCCCCAGGCTAGCAGGTTCTGCATTAACTAAATTATTTTAACTTTACTGCAATGAAGTCACAACCCTCTTCGGGATGGTGGGGCTTACACTGGATCATCAGGCCCAGTTGCATGGCTGGAGTCCTGAGCCCCCTTCCTGCTCGAATCTGAAAATTTGCTAAAAGCACAGTCTTTTATGGGGCTCTCCTAAGGCTTCCGATTGGCTGAAGCGATTGGATACTTTGCCTCTGATTGGTTGGAATGCTTGTCAATCACAAAAAATGAATTATTCATGAAGCCTCCTCGATGCGTAGTTGGTTTGCTGTTTTAGCGCCTGAAATTAAGTCCCTGCAGTTCCCCATCAGCATGTGGTAGTTTCCCATGAGCTTTGGCAAATATCCCACAAGCCCTAGCTTTACCATCCTGGCTTTCCAATTCACTGTGTATGCTTTGTAATGGCTGTTCAACATACTGTCCCCTTAAGCAGAACCAATACAGTCCCAAATAAAGTCCTGGTGCAGCCAGAATAATTTAAATATTTGCCCAAATGCCCCACAGTTTAGTAGCCAATGGTGTGTCCTTTAAGTCACTGCCCAGCTTTTATATTTCCCTCCGTTTGTTTTCCTGTTGCTGCTGCCACTATTTAATGCCCAACATTTGCAGCAGGCAGGCTGTCTTATCTGAGCCCCGTTACTTGTGCAGCCAGGTTAAAGTATTTATTTGACCACTTTTCCCCCTGTAAACATTTGTCCCCAAACATACACACAGCAGTTACATTATTTATTTTATATTCATCTACTTTTTCAGCAGTTACCAAAACACTGCTGCCCCAAGGGCAGAAACACCCTCATGAAAATTCATGCGATCAGGGCTCTGGGCTCATTAATATTTATGAGCTCCACTCGTAAACCTGTGGTGGATATCCTTATTTATTTTAAATAATGGGCTCTCCTGGCCCTTGGCATGGTCACCGGGTCCCACTGAGCAGATGGGGACACCGGGACTGCCAAACTCTCTCCCGCTCGACTGCAAATAAAGTGGTCGGGAGATTAAAAGAGCCGCATTGTTTAGTTTTTTAGTTTATTGTTCTATGAATTACTACCTTTGAGCCAGAGGCTCTTTTACAAAGGTTCCACGTCAATTAGGTACAGTACAAAAGGTTACATAGATAACACAACAATTTGTGTTGTGTCAAGAGCAAGAAAACATATACAAATACATATCAAATCATTTGTGCAAAAGGACATGAGATATCAATAATCACATTATTATTACAAGAAAGAGGTCATGCCAGATTAGGAGAAACAAATAGGAAAAAGTCCAGAACAGAGAGGTTAAGTGAAAGGTGTGGGAGCAGACAATAGCAGGAGAAAAGGTTTCCCAAACATGTCTTTGTCAAATAACGGGACAGGGTGGGTAGTGAGAAAATAGGAGGTTTAATCAGGGCAGTCACAGGAGCTGGAGGTGGCAAGGTGAGAGAAAAGCCTTGATTTGAAAATACCTAGAGAGGTGGAGGCAGTAATATGAGTGCTGAGGGCATTTAGCCCGCTGGGGCACGATAGGCAAATGATCTTTGTCCCTGAGGCGTCCGGCATCGGGGGGACTTGGGAGAGCTGGTGTTCTGATCTTCTGGTAAAATGGGTGCTAGCTCGGCATAACAGGTCTTGGATACAGGGTGGAGTGAGGCCCAGAGTGGATTTTTTCGCCATCAGGCAGGTAAGGTACTTCATCCGGTTTGAGAGTTGCAACCAACCTGAGTCAGCATAGAGTTCACATGTGTGGAGTGCGTCAGTGTGCACCAGTGAGCAACCGACAGGCCTTATTTAGGGATGTTGTAATGCAACTAAGTGCTGTAGTAGTGGCAGATCGTATATAACTAAGCCATAATCAATGACTGAGATGATAGAGGATTGGATGGCAATCCTCAGTGCAGAATGGGTAAGAAGCTGTCGGTTCCGATACAGAATCCCAATTCGCTGATTAATAGTACAGCAAAAACTATCAATGTGAGTTGCAAAGGTTAGGCCTTGATCAAAGTTGATTCCAAGATATTTGAAAATTGGCACTTGTTCAAGGGTATTTCCTAGGTATGTATTAATGGTGAGTGGGACTTGCTGTTTCTTGTTTTGCGGGTTAGAGAAGAGCATGGATTTAGTTTTTTTTGTGGTTTAGAACCAGCTTATGTTCAAGGAACCACATCTCAACTTTGGAAAAAGCATGCTGAAGGTTGAGGCGTAAGAAGTTCAGATCTTTATGAGTAGCAAGAATCACGGCATCATCGGCATAGAGGATTATTTGTTCAGGGCAGGATTTGGGGAGGGAGTTTAGGAAAAGGCTGAAAAGGAGGGGGCCCAGGATGGATCCCTGGGGAACTCCTGAGTGAACCGGTTTTGAGTCTGAGAGAACTCCAGCTACTTTTACAGATTGAGAGCGCTGAGCAAGGTAATTTTTTACCCAGTCACCAGGACCCTGCAAGAGCCCTAGGGATTGTAGTTGTTTGATAAGTAGGCCATGGTGAACTGTATCAAATGCCTTGGTTAAGTCAATGTAGACTGCTCCAGTTAGGTTTTCTTTGTCCATGGCATTGTGGATTGCTCCTGAGAATTCAAGTAGGGCAGTCGATGTGCTGTGCCCTTTCCTAAATCCATGCTGCTGAGTGCATAGGATGTTGTGCTTTTCCAGGTAGTCTGAAAGTTGGTCCCCCACCAAGCGTTCAAGGGCCTTAGAGAGAGGTGGTAGTATTGATATGGGGCGATAGTTACCAGGCAGTGACTTATCACCACTTTTGTGCACCGGAGTGACAACTGCAGCTTTCCATTTCCTAGGGAATTGGCTGTAGCAGAGGGAGAGATTGAAAATTTTGTGAGGGGGAGCAGTACTTCCTCCAGAGTGAGGGACAGAAGTTTAAGGTCAATAGTGTCACTGCTTGCTTGGGACTTAGAAATGGCCTTCTTTACATATTTATAGACTTCATGTGCCTTTACTAGTTTGAAATGGAAGGGTGGTTTGGTTGGAGAGGCAGTAGTAGAAGTAGAAATTGGAGGGTCAGCATCAGTGAAGAAATCAGATGAGAGGACACCACTAAGGTCCGTGAAGGTATCATTTAGGGTGTTTGCAATGATCTCTGGGTCTAATGTGGTGGTTCCATCCACATTCATTATTGTAGGAGAGGATTTGGACTGCTGACCCATGATATTCTTTATGTTGTCCCAGAAGGATTTCCCTCGCCCAGGAGTTGGAGGGCATTCTTGAAGTAGGAGCTCTTCATCAAAGCGGATCTGTTTAGTACAGTGGTTACAAGCCTGTTTATACTTTTGAATGTCTGACAGAGTGCCAGTAGCTCTTGCAGTGGCCCAGAGGTGATCCCTACTTTTGAATTGTGCCAATAGCTTTGCCGTGAGCCAGAGATTTGTGAGTGCTTTGATTTTGCGCTTTTTTACTGGTGCATAGGTGTCACAGGCAGTGTTGAAAGTAGAAATAAAGTAATCAAGGGCTAGGTCAACATCTTGAGTTTTGTAAATCAAGGACCAGTCTATCTGCCTAAGACAGGTCTTGAGATGAATAAGGTTGCCATAAGGTAGGACTCTGCTATAGATGGTTTTGGAGTGACTTCTGAAACTTATTTGTCCAGGTACATATTATTGGAGTGATTACTGAGCGAGTCAGGAGAACACTTACATTGGTTATACGGGTAGGGTGGCTGGTAAGAATCCAGTCAAAGAGGGTGCTGGTCCCTGATTTGTAGTTTTTTCCTGGTAGGGAGTTTTACACTTGTGTTAAATTTGCTGCTAGGATAGCATCTTTGTTTGACCCTGCATCAGGAGCAAGCCAATTTATATTAAAGTCCCCAAGGAGAAGGAGTTCGATGTCAGAAGGTTGTGTACTCAAGAACTCGAGGACAGCCTGTAGGCCAGAATCAGGATCTTTTGGTGGGATATAGACAGCAGCAATCGTGAGGACTTTGTTTTGGGCACCAAGTAGTATCTTGATAGGGAGGAGTTGCACTATGTTTCTGTGGTGGGGTAAGAACCAGGAGACAGGTGAGGTAGTCCTTTATGTAGATTGCACACCCACCACCCCTTTTCGAGGTCCTATCTAGCCTGAATATCTTGTAGCCTTGTATAGAGATGGCATGATCTGGAGTATTAGGTGTCAGCCAAGTTTCGACGATGGCAAGGATATCCGGGTTGTGCTGGCTGGCAAAGATTTGAAGGGAGGCCAGTTTTGGGAGGAGACTGCAGATATTTAAGGTAGCAATTTTGAGCCCCCCCTCCATTTTGGCAGGCTTTGTTGTACTGTAGGAGACAGGGCCAGGATTTGAGTGGACAC
The DNA here is from genome assembly GCA_016271365.2 of Neoceratodus forsteri. Lineage (NCBI taxonomy): Eukaryota > Metazoa > Chordata > Ceratodontiformes > Ceratodontidae > Neoceratodus > Neoceratodus forsteri. Next base: position 808,610,431 of record CM028137.1, read on the forward strand.
TTCCTGATATCAAGAGGAGGAGAAGTAGGAGTTTAAGAGACAGTTGCTGTACTTCGTAGTCAATAGAATTACACTTCTGAGGCTTATGCGGCTTGGACCATTGCAGGCGTCTAGGGACCCAAGCAAGGAGGTTGTTAGTAATAGAGGATGATATGCCCATTTATCCTTGTTGTAGCTTGTCAGTTGCACCAGTCACTTGCAGATAGGGTACCTGGTGGATAAGTCAAAAGCCAAAAGAATGATCAACAGCTGAGGTCCAGAGTCACTGAAATGTTAAAATTCCTGAAGGTGATTAACTGTGCCTGCACATATGCAGGATGTAATCCTTTGTCTGTATGCTTCTTTGTCATTCAAACAGGTTGCTGAAAAGTCCACATACAGATCATGGAGCAGGTCAGACGAAAGTGTGGATTCCAGCAGGACCCAGAGTCACCAAGGTTGTCAGATGTAGTTGCTTCACTTATGTTTTGCTTAGGATAGCTTCCAAAAAGTTGATTTTAAAATGAAGATAAAGATATCTGATGATGATTTTTTTGCAGAAATCCAGTCCAGGAGACTTTCACGGATGTAGTGAGCAAGACTGGTATAGTTACCACAAGCAGAAAAACATGTAAATCCACAAAAACTAAGCTATAGACACAGACAAACACAAGCAGCCACCACACAGACCCAGGGGGCGTGGCCATGCATTGTGCGTGCATGATCTCCGTGGCACTGGGAGTGCCGCACGAGCAGTGGGGAGGCGTGGCTGTAGACTTGAGCCCCGCAGAGCTGGATTGACAACAGGGCTGTTCCTTGGGGCATACGGAGGCACAGCAAGACTGGGGCAACCCCCAAAACAATTAGCAGGCATCTCCTGGGGGTGCTGAGGACAGCAGATGAGAGCCACATGGGCTAAAGGTAAGCCCCCAAATTGGTAGGGGGGTTACATAAATGAGACCGGGATTGTGTTTAGCCTTTTACATGCAATGTGTTGATTCAGACCAAATGCTATTTGATTCGTAGAATCTAGTGTAATAGTCTGATTTGGCTTTCCTTGTTAAAACTACTGCATGATTTCTGAAGTGTACATCTCCCAACTAGAGCCAGTAAATGAAGCCTTGTATTTCGCCCGTGGTCTGTTGCACAGTCTGTAGTGGTCAAGGAGTTCTGGTTAGATCCAGGTTTTCCTCCTTCCCCGGCTCGCACCTAGCTTAGAGTATCTTTTCTGGTTACCAGTTTTCAAATAATTAAATAAATAAATTGTGTTACCTACCTCTGACTCTTTACAATTTCACTGGAAGCAATTTAGTAAATTAATTAATTTAAAGAGCTACTGGAGCCAAAACAGGCAGACAGGAAAATAATGCAAATTTTAAGTTGCAGTCAGTTGTAGCTTTTTATTTCTGAAGTATTTTTCCGTTTCCTTTTGCTTATCAGAAAGTCTTCTATGTGATAATATTGTGCTGGATGTGTGGAACAGCTCTTCACCTGGCAACTGTCCTATCTAACTCTACTGCCCCACACTACATCATCAGCATTATGATCTCACTGACTGTGACATCACAGGTGAATGACCTGGCAGTCACTCACTTGCTGTTCCTAAGTAGCAGTGATGTCACAATCCTGATGATGTAGTGTAGGGCAGTAGAGCAAGATATGTCAGCTGCCAGGCTAAGAGCTGTTCCACACATCATACCTACTAACATCAGGTAAACAATCTTGTAATTAATCAGTTGAAAAGAAGAAGTACCTCTGATATAAAAGGTACAGTAATGGCTGGCTACTTTTAAAATGTAATATTGGTTTTAAGCAGTACACTAGCTCTTTCATTTGAATGCAGGTGCCATTGTATGCTGATGTGTTAATCAAATTGTACACAGAGGCTGAGTCTAAATCCCAATTTGGTTTCCATGGTGTTCTGGTGTGTTGATCCTGATGTAACCCATCTCCAATCAATTGACTTACCTTTAGGCTCTCTCTTGGAGCAACCACTGCTGGCTTCCCCCAAGGCTGCTCTTCACCCTCTGTCCCATTCTGGGCTGCAGACACGAACAGATGGAAGGATCGGAGCACAACCATAATTTTCTCTGGCACAGGCTCTGCCCATCAGCTCCATGACCAGAGCCACACTGTTTCTCAACTCTTTTTTTGTTCAGAAATTGAACAGAACTAAGGGTCTCTGCAGGGCTTTGTGTAGAGAAGTAGGGGTTTCCTTGCTTTAGCTCCAGACATAGGAGAGTGGTAAGCCACTACTCTTCCAGACTGTCATCTGGACATGCCCTCTCAGAGGATCTAAACACCATAGGCCTCAAGTGACTGCTTGCTCTTCAGAGCAGGTGAAGGCAAGCCCCCTTCCCTATAGGGTAAAGAGGACAATAATATTAAGGATCTTTAACGGCCTGCTCCCTTCCCAAGCTGGAAGCACATTTGTCTGCCACACATTTACATCAGCCTGCATCTACCCAGTTCAGAAATGGACCTCCTGAAAGAGATGGCAGGTTACAGACTAGCAGAGTTTGTGAGCACTTGGATCAATACCCGCCTTTTCGTATGTCTTGGGGCAAGTTTGCCAAGGAGGAGACATTCCTGCCTGATTTAGACCACTGCCTAAAAAGAGACTGTAAAGCCGGAAGCAACTTAAATCTTCAGTTGTTGTTATAATTGTTTGGGGATGTCTTCTGCCAGTCTTTAGCTGGTACCGCACCAAGGTCTTGCATCAGGCATGCGACCACTATCTGGGTGTATGCAATATAGTCTGTACGGAAGCTCCCAAGGGACTGAGAGGTAACTGGTGTGTTGATCCTACTGTAATCAGAAAATGTATGTTTGTATGCCTTGCTGTTCTGGTGTTGATCATGCTATATTCAAGGTATGTATGTTTGTGTGTCTTGGTTTGTTTGTCTTACTATAATCAAGGTTATAGGTTTCTGTGTCCTGGTTTGTATATCCTACTGTAATCAAGGTTGTGTCCTGGTGTGTTCTACTGTAATCAGATAGTGTTGGATTCTGTGTAATGGTGTATTGATCCTACTGTAATCGGAGGGTGTAGGTTTATGTGCCTGGTATACTGGTGTGGTGTTCCTACTGCACTCACAGGGTGTTGGCTTGTTCATCTTGGTGTGTTAATCTTATTGTAATCAGAGAGTGTAGGTTTGTGTGTTCTGCTGCTTTGGTGTGTTCATCCTACTGTAATCACAGGGTGTAGGTTTGTGCGTCCTGGTGTTTTGATCTTACTGTAATTAAAGTGTGAAGCTTGGGTATCCAGGTGTGTTGATCCTGCTGTTACCAGAATGTAGGTTTGTGCAATGGTGAACTAATGTGTTGATCATACTGCAATTAGAGAGGAAGGTCTGTGTGCCCTGGTGGGTTGACCATACTATAATCTGAGCATGTAAGTGTATGTCCTGGTGTTCTGAAGTGTTGTTCTTACTGTAATCTGAGGGTGTAGGTTTGTGTGTTCTGTTGTGTGGATCCTACTGTAATCCAAAGTTACAGGTTTGGGTATCCTGGCATTCTAGTATGTTGATCCTACTGCATTCAATGGCTGTAGGTCTGTTACTCCTGGTTTTCTGGAATGTGTATCATATTGTAATTAGAGGGTGTAAGTCTGTGTATTCTGGTGTGTTGATCCTACTGTAGTCAGAGGGTGTACATTTTAGTGTTCTGATGTGTTGCTCCTACTATAATCAGAGGGTGTAGTTTTATGTGGTCTGGTGTTCTGGTTTGTTCATTCTACAGTAATCAAGGTTATAAGTTTGTGTATCCTGGTATTTTGGTGTGTTGATCCTACATATTCAGATGGTGTAGGTTTGGATATCCTGATGTGTTGATCCTATTGTAATCAAAGAGTGTAGGGTTGTGTGTTCTGGTGTGCTGCATCTACTGTAATCAGAGCATGTAGGTTTAGGAGCCTTAATGTACTGATTTTACTGTTTTCCATAGTGTGTAGGTTTTTTTTTTGTCCTGGTGTGTTGATCCTACTCTAGTCAGAGTGTGTAGGATTGTGTGTCCAGGAGGGTTTATACTACTGCTGTCCAAGGGTGTAGGTCTGTGTGTCTGTGTGTTCTGGTATGTTGATCCTACTGTAATCAGAGGGTGTAGTATTGTGTGCCCTGGTATTCTGGAGTGTTTATCATACTGTAATTAGAGGATATAGATCTGTGTGTCAAGGAGTTTTGGTGTGTTGCTCCTAATGTAATCGGAGGCTATAAGTTTGTGTATCCAGGTATTCTGGAGTGTTGACCATATATAATCAGAGTGTAGGTCTATGCCATGATGTGTTGATCCTACTGTAATCGGTGGGGTGGGGGGGGTAGGGTTATGTATCCTGGTGTGTTTCTCCTACTGTAATCAGAGTGTAGGTTTGTGTGTTCTGATGTGTTGACTACTGTAATTAGAGTATATAGGTTTGGGTGTCCTTTTTATGTTGTCTTTTGTAATCGGAAGGTGTAGGTTTGGGAGCTTTGATGTACAGATGTTTCTGTTGTCCAGTGTGTAGGTTTGAGTTCCCTGATATGCAAATCTTGATCTTAGTTTGTGAGACAGTTTTCTTGCATAGTTGATCAGGTTCAATTTTAAACTGATTGTTTTGATGCGTTCATGATCAAGCAGGGCAGGAATAATTGGGGGTCCACTAGAAGAGGAGAAAACCGGCAAGTCACCGCAGGCTTCAGCTGTACTGACATTCAAATGTCATGATAGCACATGAGAAAACAACATTTATATACTCAGAATAAAAACCTCAGAGTTGGGAGATCCTGGCTCCAATCCTAGCTCCATGCAGTATGATTTAATAGCATAAAGGGCTGTGAGCCAGGATGTCCTACTTCCTGGCTCCAATCCTAGCCCTCATACAGTATGGTCTAATGGCTAGAACAAAGGCCTGTGAGCCAGGAGATTTTGGTTCCAGTCTTTGGTCCCTGGTTGTATTGCGTCTAATGGTTAGTGCAAAGGGCTGTGAGTCAGGATATCCTGGTTCCAATTGTAGATTCCAAACAGTGTGGGCTCATGGAGTAAAGGGCTGTGAATCAGGAAATCTTTGTTCCAATCTCTGCTGCCAGACCACTTGACCCAATGCTGTTTATAGGGTAGAGGAATGTTAGCCAGTAGAAGATTTTTTATTTACTTTATTTTAAAATCTTTGTACAGGAAAGGCATGCTAAGCCAAAGCTCAGGGAGATTAAGAGAGTTGCTCAGGGTCACACAGTATTAAAGTAGCAGCTGTGGGATTCAAACACAGATCCGCTGGGTTTTCTGGTACACAGCTCAGTGCTCTAACCTCTACGCTATACTACAGAAATGGTTAGTCAGCTTGCGTTACCATTGCTCTTTATTTATCTTCAGTCCTGAATGTCGTCTTTTTGTTTAGGTCACCTGATTTTAGATGAAGATTTGGACCGAACCACATTTGTCATCAGTACAGGAGTGGTTGGCCCATCAGAGGTTATAACTGTGATCATCAGAACCACCATGGAACTTCCAAGTCACGAAAATGGAGCCATTCACTTGATGTTTCCATCTGTCTTTACACCAATAGTACCCAGCGCTGAAGCTAAGTGTGGTGCAGGAAGCCTCTGTGATGAAAGGTGAGATTGATAGCTTTAGTGTTCCTCTTCCTTTCAGAGCTTGAAACTGGAGTTTTAATCCCATCCCTAGGCACAAAGCTACTAAGTTTGGGGGTCCTGAAAATGATTTTCATTTTTCTGCAATTGATAGTTGGCTTCAATAGAACTCTAACCACATTTCAAACACATTTTAAATTACATTATATTCCATTATGTATGTATTACTACTGACATTTATGGGGAAAACATAGAGGATTATGCATTGGTACCACTAAAGAATAAGGTGGTGAATTCACAGAGTGATGCCAGGGGTTTATAATCTAGTCCAGGTTTTACTTACAGTATTACATTTCATTGCTCTATTCTGAATGATGGCTCTTGTGTATGACAGATCTGGCCCAGATTTTTTCTGTGATGCTGTCTGCTCTTTTGTTGAATATACTGCAGCTGTACAGGCTCTGTAAAACACAGGAACATAGATACTGTTGGCAAGTAAAGGCCTTGCAGCCCATCCAATCTGCCCAAAATCTATTCGTAGAGAACGTTCCCCAGTGGTCATTTCCATCCCTGCCTCCCAGCTGTCCAACCATACCCTTCCCATGCATCTGTCCCACTCTCTTTTTAACCCCCCAACTGCTTTAGCGCTTACAACCACCTCTGGAAGCCTGTTCCATTTTTCTACTACCCTTTCTGTGAAATAGTACTTCCTGACATCATTTCTGACACCCCAAGCTCCAATTTTCATGGCATTATCCCTGATGCCCATGTTCTCACTCAGCTCAGCTTGAACATTTCCCTGCTGTCCACCTTGTTTATCCCACAAAGGCACTTGAACATCACTCTCATGCCTCCTTCTCTCTTATCTTTCAGCATGTACATATTGAGGCCTTCCAGCCCTCCACATAGGACCTCCCCTGCTGTCCCTGTATCCTTTAGGTCACACTCCGTTGCACCACTTACAACCTTTCTCTCCATCCTTCAAGTGTGGGCTCCAAAACTGGACACAGTACTTCAAGTACAGTCTAATCAGGGACCTCTGCAATGGTGTTATCACTTGCCTTCCCCTTCTCCTTCTCCTTCCCCACTGTTTTCAAGTTCTCCATTAATAACCAGACTAGGTTCCTTTTTCCCATTATTTTCTCCACCACCACCACCACCCCCAACCCGTGTGCTGTAAATCTGGCTGTAAGTAGTTTCTTCTGTCCTCTACACAAATATGTAAGTTTTTCCTTAAGTAAATATAGCTGTTTATTTGAAGACTGCCAGTGTGTGTGTTCTTAGGGTAACAGCGAAAGATGTTGTATGCTGCAGTTGGGTGAAGTGTGTTAATTACAAGTGTAACCCCCATACAAATTGGGGTTTACTATAATGTCTTCCTGGACTCCTTAATGCCTACTGTCAGGCTGGTGTCCTGTCTTAAGTAGTTCGTTCTATTTGTGTGAGAGTTCCATACTGAGCCTCTGCACCTGTCCCTTTAAGAGAATACATAATCTGTGTTTAGAAATTAGTCTGTGCTGGGTCTGAGCGATATAGGGCTTGTGACTGGCCAGTCAGTATGTTGTTTTGCTCCATTCTGCAGTCGCTACTTGCACAGAGGGAGCTCATATAGGAACTGTGATTGCTTACAGTTTATCTGCCATTATAGTAAAGATAGAGAAGTTTGTCTAGCCTGCTTTGATTGCAGCTCAAACATTTGGATGGGAGCCACCATGTTAGGTCCTGGACTTCCAGTTATTGGACCAATCGACCACTGGGGACCTAAAATGGATCCTGTACCCAGGGGTCTTGTGAAAAGGAAATTCTGTAGTTTTGTAGTTTGAGAGTTGGCACCTAAATGAACCTGGAGGGGGATCCCCTACTGTGACTGACAGTTCCCCCAGCCAACCAAAGCTTTTGGATTACAAGGGAAATCCCCAGAACTGCCTGAAGCAGTGGATCAGTTAGAGTTGGAGGTGGAAGTGTGAACAGCTCGAGCTTTTGAGCAGCTGCTCCCGGAAGGAGCGCTGGGGACTCGGCAGGAAGAGGCTGAGCTGGCCTTCCTGCCACATTCTCCTGCAATTGAGCTGCCTATTGCAGAAGTCGGACCTGTCTGCTTTCCAGCCTTGGAACTGTGGCAGGAGAAAAGAAGTGTCATTGCAATTTGTGATTTGGACTGAAGACTTGCTCCAGAAGCTATTGGCCCCGCTTGTGAGAGAATTAGACTTGGATCGAAAGGTTTGTGCAGTAAAGCTGTCAATTTACAACGGGGCTGTATCCAAACTGTTTAAAGAAGTTAGTGATTTTAATGTGCTGAATGTGTTTCATAGGTTGTGATTTGATTCCCCACGATCAAATCTGTTACGCCAGCTGGAGACTTCACCAGCAGAAGTTCATAAACTTTTCCTGAGCATGGGCCTGTTGAGCCTTTACCAGCCTACGATCTGGTCATCACTGAGGACTTCATATGTGACTCATGGATGGTACTGTCTGTGTGCAGCATAGTGCCTCTGTGGCCTAAATATAGACCCAGAGTGGGCATTTACCCACTCCACCTCCTGTAAGACCTACTGCAGCAGGTACGCTATGTGTGATCCCTGAGTGCTATCTTGAACTATGGCCTGCAGTGTCTCCACCCATGTCTGAGGTTTGCCTTGGTTTAAGATGGACTTTTTATAGGCAGTAAGTGACCTATGCTAACCCCTTTGTGCAACGTTAACACACTAAACATCATGCTGTGCCAACATACATGGTCCGGGTCTATGTGAAGACGGCGACCACGGTATCACGACGACCGAAAGAGCACAGGCACCAGCACGAACCCCCGACTGGCCCACAGGACCATGCAGTGAGCATCAGAATGGTGAACCAGGGCAGAAAAAAAAAAAACACTGGCACTACCATCGGGAAACGCAGGATGGGGGGAGGATGGGATGGACGCCCAGTGACAGGGGGAGGCATTGCACGCCACAGGACATGCCGTGCATGATGGCAGATGGTCAGCAAAGGGCCACACTAAGCAGTGGCCATGGAGGTGGGCTGCACCATGGTGACCTGGGCGTGTGCGGGTAGGCGGGCACAGAGGAGGCATGGATGGGTGGCCCTGCAGTATGACGCAGCCGGACAGGGTGTGGATGGGGCCGGGGGCCATTGGCTGGAGCAATGCTGTGGGGGAGGGTGACAAGCAGTACTGCCAACAGCTGCAGGCAATGCACACACCCAGCTACACCTGCAGCTGGAAATTGTATGCAAGGCCACACAGGTAGTCGGGTGTGGGGCGTGCACCATACCCGTCGATGAGGGTCTCGATACACCGGGTGAGATCCCGGTAGCACTTCTTCTTAGCAGCAGTGCTGGCACAGGACACCAGCTGGCACATGCAGAGTTCCGTCAAGTGCTGCTCCTCCATCAGGCAGTCCAGGAACCACCAGACACTGGGGTGGCTGCCACCCATCCGGGTGGAAGAGCCACGGTGCCAGCCCATACTAAATTCAAAGGGTGTGAAAACAACACATTCCATTTCAATTCTTTTTCAGAAAAGCTGATCATTCTATACTATCATTTAGACCTGGGGGTTTAAGTCCTCCCTGGGTGAAAATCCAGAATGCTTCACCTTCATTAATCTGTTGTCATGATCCACTCCCCACCTCGCGTCCCAAACGTACTTTTTCAATACCACAGAATGCAAATTTATGTTGACCACTATCTCAACACTTAAAAACATGGACAGCAAGGGCATTATTAAGATCCTTGTTCCTAATAGATCCTAGAGGAGTACATTTGGGACTGGAGGGTGGTGGATCTTGACAACAGATTAAATGAACATGAAGCATTCTAAATGATGGTATAGCACTATCAGCTTTTCTGAAAAAGAATTGAAATGGAATGTGGTGTTTTCACACCCTTTGAATTTAGTGTGGGCTTTTGTATAAATTGATATAATGTATTCAAGTCTGTATAATTTTATGCTATATTCATTATGCTATAGTATGTCTATACGTAAATGGGAATTTTGGCTGTAATAGTTATGTCTGTTCATTATTTATTAGCCCACACATGCTGAGTATTTGAAACGTATTTATCTTCAGCAACTGTTTGACTCTCTGATCCATTTTTACACTTGGGTGTTTTGAACCTTTTAGATATCTAAAAGGGAGGGGGAGTGTGCGCTTATCTCGTTACATTATTATGATGATATATATGTGTGTGTGTGTGTGTGTGTGTGTGTGTGTGTGTGTGTGTGTGTGTGTGTGTGTGTGTGTGTGTGTGTGTGTGTCTGTATGTATGTATGTATGTATGTATATTATATATAATATTTTGCACTTTATCCGTAGCAGATACTTTAGGTGAGGATTTACTATTTTCACATCTAATTGGTTAAATGCATTTTACTTGTATTTATGGTTATCTGCTGCCTTTTTGTATGTACCCCTTTAAGTACCCACTATAATTTGGACACACCACATGTGGTTGCCACTCCCTGATGATGCTTTCAGCGAAACCAATAAGAGGTGTTTGGTATTCCCTGTTCTCCTGTGAGAGATGTGCTGTGCACTACTGGTAAACTTACTTACTTGATTTGAATTGTACTTTTGTGGTCTGTTTCACTGTGCAGTGGTGGTGGTGCTGAAAATTTGTGTTGTTCAGTTTGGGTATTTTTCTTAGCACATCTGAAGAAGCTTTTAGGGTGGTATTTTGCAGTCTCTCATTATCAGCCTGACATCCTCTGTGTCACTGAAACATGACTAAATGCCAATACACCTAGCAATCTGTATAATATACCTGGCTATAGGTTCCTAAGATGTGATTGCGCTCCACCTAATTGGGGGGGGGGGGCTATGATCTACTTTAAGGCTCACCTCAGTGTGTCTGCCCCTAGCTCCCCTCCCCCCACTGGCCCCAATTATGAACTGTGTCATGCCATCCGTACCCTTGGCAACACTAAAAAAAAAATTACATGTTTTCTGTACTTATCTACCCCCATCTACGAGTCTTTAAGCTCTCCCGTCCCTCATTAACACTATAGATCCACTATCCCATGGTAACAAATTCCTTATACTTGGGGATTTTAACATTGACTGGCTAAAACATAACACTCATCCTATCTCACAATCACTAAATAAAATTGCTTCTTTCCCAGATAATCACTCAACCTACCAGACTCTCAAATGGGCAATGCACCACATTGAATGATTGAATACTGGTTCCCAGCACAAATAGAATATCCTGCTCAGTTGTTCTTCCTGACTCCACAAGCGACCACTCCCCAGTATATTGCTGTTGGAGAGAAAAGGTTCTCAAGCTCCCTCCTCGGCTAATTCACTTCCACAGTTTCTCTTGTCTCGATCCCCTCCAATTTAAATCTGATGTTGCCCATGCCAGCTGGTCCTTCCTTTGGTCAACTAGTGATATAAAACGGGCTCTATCCTACTTCAGTACCACCTTCCAGTATATCCAGGACAAACATGTCCCTATTACTACCAGAAGAGTCCATGGTTCAGTTAACAAATGGGTGGATTGCCCTCTACTTTCACTCATAAAAAAGAGACAAAAGTTGGGCTTCTTTTAAGGCTACACACTCCCTTGCCAATTGGATTACTTCTAAGAAAGTCAGAAACAAGTGTAAAAAGGTCATCCACCAGAAAAAAGCCAATCTTATAAAACACTGATTAACTTCTGCAGCAAAAACCCTCACCATTTCTGGAATATCATCAAAAAATCCATGGGCCTGGATGTAGCCCTCACCCCTCCTGACATCGAGGTTGATGGTGTGAATTTTAACAACCCCACCACAATATCCAATGTGTTCAACATGTTTTTTGTTTTTTTTTTCAGACCTTTCAGCATACTCCTCGGCCTTTCCCTTCCCCTTACCTAGACAGCCCTATCCCCCTGACACTGACTCTAGACAACACCCCCCCCCCACCCTTTTATCTCAAGGGGGTTAAAGCCTCTGAGATTTTCAAACTCTTGAGGAACGTCTCTGAGTCCAGTCTGCAGACTCTGATGATATAGAGCTGACAACTCCTTAAATTAACTGCCTGGAAGCTTTCAATGTCATTTGCCAGGATCATGAATCTATCCTTCACTACTAATACTGCACCTTCTGTCTGGAAAATGTCACTTACTGTTCCAGTGCATAACCTATAGCTATTCTTTCTGCCCTAAACAAGATCCTTGAAAAAATTGTATCTACTTAGCTTACCAACTACCTCTCTACCTACAAGCTCCTTGCCTCAGCCCAGCATTGCTTTTGTCAACATCATAGCACTACCACTGCCTCACTCACCCTAATCAATAGTATCACTAATTCCCTCGATAAAGGGGAACTCACTGGTGCTGTTTTTATTGACATGGTAGACCACTCCCTTTTCTGCAATACACTTACTGATCTGAGAATTTCTGATGCCACCCTTCCCTGGTTCAAAAATTGCCTGTCCAACAGAAAACATGTCTGATTCAGCCCATCCTTGTCTGCCCCTGTTACTGTTAATATCAATGTTGCTGAGGGATCCATACTAGGACCTCTATTCTTCTCCCTCCATGTT